>CM077005.1:131042905-140496339 GCA_039090855.1 Macrothele yani | reverse complement strand
AACGTTTCGACGGACCTTGATTTTATTGAGAATAAAGATGGGTTCGGTTAATATCGCTTTCAGATGCATTTTAAACGAACGCTTGGCGTCTTGTTTATTATTTTTTCTCATTCCCAGTCGTACGACCACCGTGAGCAACTCAATGGGCTATAAGCAACCGCCCGTCCCTAATTTAGGCCCACTGGTTCCAGGGGAGAGACAGAGCCAAGGCTGTAAGGCAAAAACAACATTCTAGCAACGCCGGGTTTCGAACCTGGGCCCCAATCGGACGAACGAGCTCGTTTCATCCAATATATACATCTCCAACTATCAGTTATCTATTGAAATAATAAAACTGGCCACTAGATTTCAACAGGGGGAAATAATCACTAAGAAATGCTCTTACTCGTTAAAAAAACAAGTAAAACGTTTCGACGGACCTTGATTTTATTGAGAATAAAGATGGGTTCGGTTAATATCGCTTTCAGATGCATTTTAAACGAACGCTTGGCGTCTTGTTTATTATTTCTTCTCATTCCCAGTCGTACGACCACCGTGAGCAACTCAATGGGCTATAAGCAACCGCCCGTCCCTAATTTAGGCCCACTGGTTCCAGGGGAGAGACAGAGCCAAGGCTGTAAGGCAAAAACAACATTCTAGCAACGCCGGGTTTCGAACCTGGGCCCCAATCGGACGAACGAGCTCGTTTCATCCAATATATACATCTCCAACTATCAGTTATCTATTGAAATAATAAAACTGGCCACTAGATTTCAACAGGGGGAAATAATCACTAAGAAATGCTCTTACTCGTTAAAAAAACAAGTAAAACGTTTCGACGGACCTTGATTTTATTGAGAATAAAGATGGGTTCGGTTAATATCGCTTTCAGATGCATTTTAAACGAACGCTTGGCGTCTTGTTTATTATTTCTTCTCATTCCCAGTCGTACGACCACCGTGAGCAACTCAATGGGCTATAAGCAACCGCCCGTCCCTAATTTAGGCCCACTGGTTCCAGGGGAGAGACAGAGCCAAGGCTGTAAGGCAAAAACAACATTCTAGCAACGCCGGGTTTCGAACCTGGGCCCCAATCGGACGAACGAGCTCGTTTCATCCAATATATACATCTCCAACTATCAGTTATCTATTGAAATAATAAAACTGGCCACTAGATTTCAACAGGGGGAAATAATCACTAAGAAATGCTCTTACTCGTTAAAAAAACAAGTAAAACGTTTCGACGGACCTTGATTTTATTGAGAATAAAGATGGGTTCGGTTAATATCGCTTTCAGATGCATTTTAAACGAACGCTTGGCGTCTTGTTTATTATTTCTTCTCATTCCCAGTCGTACGACCACCGTGAGCAACTCAATGGGCTATAAGCAACCGCCCGTCCCTAATTTAGGCCCACTGGTTCCAGGGGAGAGACAGAGCCAAGGCTGTAAGGCAAAAACAACATTCTAGCAACGCCGGGTTTCGAACCTGGGCCCCAATCGGACGAACGAGCTCGTTTCATCCAATATATACATCTCCAACTATCAGTTATCTATTGAAATAATAAAACTGGCCACTAGATTTCAACAGGGGGAAATAATCACTAAGAAATGCTCTTACTCGTTAAAAAACAAGTAAAACGTTTCGACGGACCTTGATTTTATTGAGAATAAAGATGGGTTCGGTTAATATCGCTTTCAGATGCATTTTAAACGAACGCTTGGCGTCTTGTTTATTATTTCTTCTCATTCCCAGTCGTACGACCACCGTGAGCAACTCAATGGGCTATAAGCAACCGCCCGTCCCTAATTTAGGCCCACTGGTTCCAGGGGAGAGACAGAGCCAAGGCTGTAAGGCAAAAACAACATTCTAGCAACGCCGGGTTTCGAACCTGGGCCCCAATCGGACGAACGAGCTCGTTTCATCCAATATATACATCTCCAACTATCAGTTATCTATTGAAATAATAAAACTGGCCACTAGATTTCAACAGGGGGAAATAATCACTAAGAAATGCTCTTACTCGTTAAAAAAACAAGTAAAACGTTTCGACGGACCTTGATTTTATTGAGAATAAAGATGGGTTCGGTTAATATCGCTTTCAGATGCATTTTAAACGAACGCTTGGCGTCTTGTTTATTATTTCTTCTCATTCCCAGTCGTACGACCACCGTGAGCAACTCAATGGGCTATAAGCAACCGCCCGTCCCTAATTTAGGCCCACTGGTTCCAGGGGAGAGACAGAGCCAAGGCTGTAAGGCAAAAACAACATTCTAGCAACGCCGGGTTTCGAACCTGGGCCCCAATCGGACGAACGAGCTCGTTTCATCCAATATATACATCTCCAACTATCAGTTATCTATTGAAATAATAAAACTGGCCACTAGATTTCAACAGGGGGAAATAATCACTAAGAAATGCTCTTACTCGTTAAAAAAACAAGTAAAACGTTTCGACGGACCTTGATTTTATTGAGAATAAAGATGGGTTCGGTTAATATCGCTTTCAGATGCATTTTAAACGAACGCTTGGCGTCTTGTTTATTATTTCTTCTCATTCCCAGTCGTACGACCACCGTGAGCAACTCAATGGGCTATAAGCAACCGCCCGTCCCTAATTTAGGCCCACTGGTTCCAGGGGAGAGACAGAGCCAAGGCTGTAAGGCAAAAACAACATTCTAGCAACGCCGGGTTTCGAACCTGGGCCCCAATCGGACGAACGAGCTCGTTTCATCCAATATATACATCTCCAACTATCAGTTATCTATTGAAATAATAAAACTGGCCACTAGATTTCAACAGGGGGAAATAATCACTAAGAAATGCTCTTACTCGTTAAAAAACAAGTAAAACGTTTCGACGGACCTTGATTTTATTGAGAATAAAGATGGGTTCGGTTAATATCGCTTTCAGATGCATTTTAAACGAACGCTTGGCGTCTTGTTTATTATTTCTTCTCATTCCCAGTCGTACGACCACCGTGAGCAACTCAATGGGCTATAAGCAACCGCCCGTCCCTAATTTAGGCCCACTGGTTCCAGGGGAGAGACAGAGCCAAGGCTGTAAGGCAAAAACAACATTCTAGCAACGCCGGGTTTCGAACCTGGGCCCCAATCGGACGAACGAGCTCGTTTCATCCAATATATACATCTCCAACTATCAGTTATCTATTGAAATAATAAAACTGGCCACTAGATTTCAACAGGGGGAAATAATCACTAAGAAATGCTCTTACTCGTTAAAAAAACAAGTAAAACGTTTCGACGGACCTTGATTTTATTGAGAATAAAGATGGGTTCGGTTAATATCGCTTTCAGATGCATTTTAAACGAACGCTTGGCGTCTTGTTTATTATTTTTTCTCATTCCCAGTCGTACGACCACCGTGAGCAACTCAATGGGCTATAAGCAACCGCCCGTCCCTAATTTAGGCCCACTGGTTCCAGGGGAGAGACAGAGCCAAGGCTGTAAGGCAAAAACAACATTCTAGCAACGCCGGGTTTCGAACCTGGGCCCCAATCGGACGAACGAGCTCGTTTCATCCAATATATACATCTCCAACTATCAGTTATCTATTGAAATAATAAAACTGGCCACTAGATTTCAACAGGGGGAAATAATCACTAAGAAATGCTCTTACTCGTTAAAAAAACAAGTAAAACGTTTCGACGGACCTTGATTTTATTGAGAATAAAGATGGGTTCGGTTAATATCGCTTTCAGATGCATTTTAAACGAACGCTTGGCGTCTTGTTTATTATTTTTTCTCATTCCCAGTCGTACGACCACCGTGAGCAACTCAATGGGCTATAAGCAACCGCCCGTCCCTAATTTAGGCCCACTGGTTCCAGGGGAGAGACAGAGCCAAGGCTGTAAGGCAAAAACAACATTCTAGCAACGCCGGGTTTCGAACCTGGGCCCCAATCGGACGAACGAGCTCGTTTCATCCAATATATACATCTCCAACTATCAGTTATCTATTGAAATAATAAAACTGGCCACTAGATTTCAACAGGGGGAAATAATCACTAAGAAATGCTCTTACTCGTTAAAAAAACAAGTAAAACGTTTCGACGGACCTTGATTTTATTGAGAATAAAGATGGGTTCGGTTAATATCGCTTTCAGATGCATTTTAAACGAACGCTTGGCGTCTTGTTTATTATTTCTTCTCATTCCCAGTCGTACGACCACCGTGAGCAACTCAATGGGCTATAAGCAACCGCCCGTCCCTAATTTAGGCCCACTGGTTCCAGGGGAGAGACAGAGCCAAGGCTGTAAGGCAAAAACAACATTCTAGCAACGCCGGGTTTCGAACCTGGGCCCCAATCGGACGAACGAGCTCGTTTCATCCAATATATACATCTCCAACTATCAGTTATCTATTGAAATAATAAAACTGGCCACTAGATTTCAACAGGGGGAAATAATCACTAAGAAATGCTCTTACTCGTTAAAAAAACAAGTAAAACGTTTCGACGGACCTTGATTTTATTGAGAATAAAGATGGGTTCGGTTAATATCGCTTTCAGATGCATTTTAAACGAACGCTTGGCGTCTTGTTTATTATTTCTTCTCATTCCCAGTCGTACGACCACCGTGAGCAACTCAATGGGCTATAAGCAACCGCCCGTCCCTAATTTAGGCCCACTGGTTCCAGGGGAGAGACAGAGCCAAGGCTGTAAGGCAAAAACAACATTCTAGCAACGCCGGGTTTCGAACCTGGGCCCCAATCGGACGAACGAGCTCGTTTCATCCAATATATACATCTCCAACTATCAGTTATCTATTGAAATAATAAAACTGGCCACTAGATTTCAACAGGGGGAAATAATCACTAAGAAATGCTCTTACTCGTTAAAAAAACAAGTAAAACGTTTCGACGGACCTTGATTTTATTGAGAATAAAGATGGGTTCGGTTAATATCGCTTTCAGATGCATTTTAAACGAACGCTTGGCGTCTTGTTTATTATTTTTTCTCATTCCCAGTCGTACGACCACCGTGAGCAACTCAATGGGCTATAAGCAACCGCCCGTCCCTAATTTAGGCCCACTGGTTCCAGGGGAGAGACAGAGCCAAGGCTGTAAGGCAAAAACAACATTCTAGCAACGCCGGGTTTCGAACCTGGGCCCCAATCGGACGAACGAGCTCGTTTCATCCAATATATACATCTCCAACTATCAGTTATCTATTGAAATAATAAAACTGGCCACTAGATTTCAACAGGGGGAAATAATCACTAAGAAATGCTCTTACTCGTTAAAAAAACAAGTAAAACGTTTCGACGGACCTTGATTTTATTGAGAATAAAGATGGGTTCGGTTAATATCGCTTTCAGATGCATTTTAAACGAACGCTTGGCGTCTTGTTTATTATTTCTTCTCATTCCCAGTCGTACGACCACCGTGAGCAACTCAATGGGCTATAAGCAACCGCCCGTCCCTAATTTAGGCCCACTGGTTCCAGGGGAGAGACAGAGCCAAGGCTGTAAGGCAAAAACAACATTCTAGCAACGCCGGGTTTCGAACCTGGGCCCCAATCGGACGAACGAGCTCGTTTCATCCAATATATACATCTCCAACTATCAGTTATCTATTGAAATAATAAAACTGGCCACTAGATTTCAACAGGGGGAAATAATCACTAAGAAATGCTCTTACTCGTTAAAAAAACAAGTAAAACGTTTCGACGGACCTTGATTTTATTGAGAATAAAGATGGGTTCGGTTAATATCGCTTTCAGATGCATTTTAAACGAACGCTTGGCGTCTTGTTTATTATTTCTTCTCATTCCCAGTCGTACGACCACCGTGAGCAACTCAATGGGCTATAAGCAACCGCCCGTCCCTAATTTAGGCCCACTGGTTCCAGGGGAGAGACAGAGCCAAGGCTGTAAGGCAAAAACAACATTCTAGCAACGCCGGGTTTCGAACCTGGGCCCCAATCGGACGAACGAGCTCGTTTCATCCAATATATACATCTCCAACTATCAGTTATCTATTGAAATAATAAAACTGGCCACTAGATTTCAACAGGGGGAAATAATCACTAAGAAATGCTCTTACTCGTTAAAAAAACAAGTAAAACGTTTCGACGGACCTTGATTTTATTGAGAATAAAGATGGGTTCGGTTAATATCGCTTTCAGATGCATTTTAAACGAACGCTTGGCGTCTTGTTTATTATTTCTTCTCATTCCCAGTCGTACGACCACCGTGAGCAACTCAATGGGCTATAAGCAACCGCCCGTCCCTAATTTAGGCCCACTGGTTCCAGGGGAGAGACAGAGCCAAGGCTGTAAGGCAAAAACAACATTCTAGCAACGCCGGGTTTCGAACCTGGGCCCCAATCGGACGAACGAGCTCGTTTCATCCAATATATACATCTCCAACTATCAGTTATCTATTGAAATAATAAAACTGGCCACTAGATTTCAACAGGGGGAAATAATCACTAAGAAATGCTCTTACTCGTTAAAAAACAAGTAAAACGTTTCGACGGACCTTGATTTTATTGAGAATAAAGATGGGTTCGGTTAATATCGCTTTCAGATGCATTTTAAACGAACGCTTGGCGTCTTGTTTATTATTTCTTCTCATTCCCAGTCGTACGACCACCGTGAGCAACTCAATGGGCTATAAGCAACCGCCCGTCCCTAATTTAGGCCCACTGGTTCCAGGGGAGAGACAGAGCCAAGGCTGTAAGGCAAAAACAACATTCTAGCAACGCCGGGTTTCGAACCTGGGCCCCAATCGGACGAACGAGCTCGTTTCATCCAATATATACATCTCCAACTATCAGTTATCTATTGAAATAATAAAACTGGCCACTAGATTTCAACAGGGGGAAATAATCACTAAGAAATGCTCTTACTCGTTAAAAAAACAAGTAAAACGTTTCGACGGACCTTGATTTTATTGAGAATAAAGATGGGTTCGGTTAATATCGCTTTCAGATGCATTTTAAACGAACGCTTGGCGTCTTGTTTATTATTTCTTCTCATTCCCAGTCGTACGACCACCGTGAGCAACTCAATGGGCTATAAGCAACCGCCCGTCCCTAATTTAGGCCCACTGGTTCCAGGGGAGAGACAGAGCCAAGGCTGTAAGGCAAAAACAACATTCTAGCAACGCCGGGTTTCGAACCTGGGCCCCAATCGGACGAACGAGCTCGTTTCATCCAATATATACATCTCCAACTATCAGTTATCTATTGAAATAATAAAACTGGCCACTAGATTTCAACAGGGGGAAATAATCACTAAGAAATGCTCTTACTCGTTAAAAAAACAAGTAAAACGTTTCGACGGACCTTGATTTTATTGAGAATAAAGATGGGTTCGGTTAATATCGCTTTCAGATGCATTTTAAACGAACGCTTGGCGTCTTGTTTATTATTTCTTCTCATTCCCAGTCGTACGACCACCGTGAGCAACTCAATGGGCTATAAGCAACCGCCCGTCCCTAATTTAGGCCCACTGGTTCCAGGGGAGAGACAGAGCCAAGGCTGTAAGGCAAAAACAACATTCTAGCAACGCCGGGTTTCGAACCTGGGCCCCAATCGGACGAACGAGCTCGTTTCATCCAATATATACATCTCCAACTATCAGTTATCTATTGAAATAATAAAACTGGCCACTAGATTTCAACAGGGGGAAATAATCACTAAGAAATGCTCTTACTCGTTAAAAAAACAAGTAAAACGTTTCGACGGACCTTGATTTTATTGAGAATAAAGATGGGTTCGGTTAATATCGCTTTCAGATGCATTTTAAACGAACGCTTGGCGTCTTGTTTATTATTTCTTCTCATTCCCAGTCGTACGACCACCGTGAGCAACTCAATGGGCTATAAGCAACCGCCCGTCCCTAATTTAGGCCCACTGGTTCCAGGGGAGAGACAGAGCCAAGGCTGTAAGGCAAAAACAACATTCTAGCAACGCCGGGTTTCGAACCTGGGCCCCAATCGGACGAACGAGCTCGTTTCATCCAATATATACATCTCCAACTATCAGTTATCTATTGAAATAATAAAACTGGCCACTAGATTTCAACAGGGGGAAATAATCACTAAGAAATGCTCTTACTCGTTAAAAAAACAAGTAAAACGTTTCGACGGACCTTGATTTTATTGAGAATAAAGATGGGTTCGGTTAATATCGCTTTCAGATGCATTTTAAACGAACGCTTGGCGTCTTGTTTATTATTTCTTCTCATTCCCAGTCGTACGACCACCGTGAGCAACTCAATGGGCTATAAGCAACCGCCCGTCCCTAATTTAGGCCCACTGGTTCCAGGGGAGAGACAGAGCCAAGGCTGTAAGGCAAAAACAACATTCTAGCAACGCCGGGTTTCGAACCTGGGCCCCAATCGGACGAACGAGCTCGTTTCATCCAATATATACATCTCCAACTATCAGTTATCTATTGAAATAATAAAACTGGCCACTAGATTTCAACAGGGGGAAATAATCACTAAGAAATGCTCTTACTCGTTAAAAAAACAAGTAAAACGTTTCGACGGACCTTGATTTTATTGAGAATAAAGATGGGTTCGGTTAATATCGCTTTCAGATGCATTTTAAACGAACGCTTGGCGTCTTGTTTATTATTTCTTCTCATTCCCAGTCGTACGACCACCGTGAGCAACTCAATGGGCTATAAGCAACCGCCCGTCCCTAATTTAGGCCCACTGGTTCCAGGGGAGAGACAGAGCCAAGGCTGTAAGGCAAAAACAACATTCTAGCAACGCCGGGTTTCGAACCTGGGCCCCAATCGGACGAACGAGCTCGTTTCATCCAATATATACATCTCCAACTATCAGTTATCTATTGAAATAATAAAACTGGCCACTAGATTTCAACAGGGGAAATAATCACTAAGAAATGCTCTTACTCGTTAAAAAAACAAGTAAAACGTTTCGACGGACCTTGATTTTATTGAGAATAAAGATGGGTTCGGTTAATATCGCTTTCAGATGCATTTTAAACGAACGCTTGGCGTCTTGTTTATTATTTCTTCTCATTCCCAGTCGTACGACCACCGTGAGCAACTCAATGGGCTATAAGCAACCGCCCGTCCCTAATTTAGGCCCACTGGTTCCAGGGGAGAGACAGAGCCAAGGCTGTAAGGCAAAAACAACATTCTAGCAACGCCGGGTTTCGAACCTGGGCCCCAATCGGACGAACGAGCTCGTTTCATCCAATATATACATCTCCAACTATCAGTTATCTATTGAAATAATAAAACTGGCCACTAGATTTCAACAGGGGGAAATAATCACTAAGAAATGCTCTTACTCGTTAAAAAAACAAGTAAAACGTTTCGACGGACCTTGATTTTATTGAGAATAAAGATGGGTTCGGTTAATATCGCTTTCAGATGCATTTTAAACGAACGCTTGGCGTCTTGTTTATTATTTCTTCTCATTCCCAGTCGTACGACCACCGTGAGCAACTCAATGGGCTATAAGCAACCGCCCGTCCCTAATTTAGGCCCACTGGTTCCAGGGGAGAGACAGAGCCAAGGCTGTAAGGCAAAAACAACATTCTAGCAACGCCGGGTTTCGAACCTGGGCCCCAATCGGACGAACGAGCTCGTTTCATCCAATATATACATCTCCAACTATCAGTTATCTATTGAAATAATAAAACTGGCCACTAGATTTCAACAGGGGGAAATAATCACTAAGAAATGCTCTTACTCGTTAAAAAAACAAGTAAAACGTTTCGACGGACCTTGATTTTATTGAGAATAAAGATGGGTTCGGTTAATATCGCTTTCAGATGCATTTTAAACGAACGCTTGGCGTCTTGTTTATTATTTCTTCTCATTCCCAGTCGTACGACCACCGTGAGCAACTCAATGGGCTATAAGCAACCGCCCGTCCCTAATTTAGGCCCACTGGTTCCAGGGGAGAGACAGAGCCAAGGCTGTAAGGCAAAAACAACATTCTAGCAACGCCGGGTTTCGAACCTGGGCCCCAATCGGACGAACGAGCTCGTTTCATCCAATATATACATCTCCAACTATCAGTTATCTATTGAAATAATAAAACTGGCCACTAGATTTCAACAGGGGGAAATAATCACTAAGAAATGCTCTTACTCGTTAAAAAAACAAGTAAAACGTTTCGACGGACCTTGATTTTATTGAGAATAAAGATGGGTTCGGTTAATATCGCTTTCAGATGCATTTTAAACGAACGCTTGGCGTCTTGTTTATTATTTCTTCTCATTCCCAGTCGTACGACCACCGTGAGCAACTCAATGGGCTATAAGCAACCGCCCGTCCCTAATTTAGGCCCACTGGTTCCAGGGGAGAGACAGAGCCAAGGCTGTAAGGCAAAAACAACATTCTAGCAACGCCGGGTTTCGAACCTGGGCCCCAATCGGACGAACGAGCTCGTTTCATCCAATATATACATCTCCAACTATCAGTTATCTATTGAAATAATAAAACTGGCCACTAGATTTCAACAGGGGGAAATAATCACTAAGAAATGCTCTTACTCGTTAAAAAAACAAGTAAAACGTTTCGACGGACCTTGATTTTATTGAGAATAAAGATGGGTTCGGTTAATATCGCTTTCAGATGCATTTTAAACGAACGCTTGGCGTCTTGTTTATTATTTCTTCTCATTCCCAGTCGTACGACCACCGTGAGCAACTCAATGGGCTATAAGCAACCGCCCGTCCCTAATTTAGGCCCACTGGTTCCAGGGGAGAGACAGAGCCAAGGCTGTAAGGCAAAAACAACATTCTAGCAACGCCGGGTTTCGAACCTGGGCCCCAATCGGACGAACGAGCTCGTTTCATCCAATATATACATCTCCAACTATCAGTTATCTATTGAAATAATAAAACTGGCCACTAGATTTCAACAGGGGGAAATAATCACTAAGAAATGCTCTTACTCGTTAAAAAAACAAGTAAAACGTTTCGACGGACCTTGATTTTATTGAGAATAAAGATGGGTTCGGTTAATATCGCTTTCAGATGCATTTTAAACGAACGCTTGGCGTCTTGTTTATTATTTCTTCTCATTCCCAGTCGTACGACCACCGTGAGCAACTCAATGGGCTATAAGCAACCGCCCGTCCCTAATTTAGGCCCACTGGTTCCAGGGGAGAGACAGAGCCAAGGCTGTAAGGCAAAAACAACATTCTAGCAACGCCGGGTTTCGAACCTGGGCCCCAATCGGACGAACGAGCTCGTTTCATCCAATATATACATCTCCAACTATCAGTTATCTATTGAAATAATAAAACTGGCCACTAGATTTCAACAGGGGGAAATAATCACTAAGAAATGCTCTTACTCGTTAAAAAAACAAGTAAAACGTTTCGACGGACCTTGATTTTATTGAGAATAAAGATGGGTTCGGTTAATATCGCTTTCAGATGCATTTTAAACGAACGCTTGGCGTCTTGTTTATTATTTCTTCTCATTCCCAGTCGTACGACCACCGTGAGCAACTCAATGGGCTATAAGCAACCGCCCGTCCCTAATTTAGGCCCACTGGTTCCAGGGGAGAGACAGAGCCAAGGCTGTAAGGCAAAAACAACATTCTAGCAACGCCGGGTTTCGAACCTGGGCCCCAATCGGACGAACGAGCTCGTTTCATCCAATATATACATCTCCAACTATCAGTTATCTATTGAAATAATAAAACTGGCCACTAGATTTCAACAGGGGGAAATAATCACTAAGAAATGCTCTTACTCGTTAAAAAAACAAGTAAAACGTTTCGACGGACCTTGATTTTATTGAGAATAAAGATGGGTTCGGTTAATATCGCTTTCAGATGCATTTTAAACGAACGCTTGGCGTCTTGTTTATTATTTCTTCTCATTCCCAGTCGTACGACCACCGTGAGCAACTCAATGGGCTATAAGCAACCGCCCGTCCCTAATTTAGGCCCACTGGTTCCAGGGGAGAGACAGAGCCAAGGCTGTAAGGCAAAAACAACATTCTAGCAACGCCGGGTTTCGAACCTGGGCCCCAATCGGACGAACGAGCTCGTTTCATCCAATATATACATCTCCAACTATCAGTTATCTATTGAAATAATAAAACTGGCCACTAGATTTCAACAGGGGGAAATAATCACTAAGAAATGCTCTTACTCGTTAAAAAAACAAGTAAAACGTTTCGACGGACCTTGATTTTATTGAGAATAAAGATGGGTTCGGTTAATATCGCTTTCAGATGCATTTTAAACGAACGCTTGGCGTCTTGTTTATTATTTCTTCTCATTCCCAGTCGTACGACCACCGTGAGCAACTCAATGGGCTATAAGCAACCGCCCGTCCCTAATTTAGGCCCACTGGTTCCAGGGGAGAGACAGAGCCAAGGCTGTAAGGCAAAAACAACATTCTAGCAACGCCGGGTTTCGAACCTGGGCCCCAATCGGACGAACGAGCTCGTTTCATCCAATATATACATCTCCAACTATCAGTTATCTATTGAAATAATAAAACTGGCCACTAGATTTCAACAGGGGGAAATAATCACTAAGAAATGCTCTTACTCGTTAAAAAAACAAGTAAAACGTTTCGACGGACCTTGATTTTATTGAGAATAAAGATGGGTTCGGTTAATATCGCTTTCAGATGCATTTTAAACGAACGCTTGGCGTCTTGTTTATTATTTCTTCTCATTCCCAGTCGTACGACCACCGTGAGCAACTCAATGGGCTATAAGCAACCGCCCGTCCCTAATTTAGGCCCACTGGTTCCAGGGGAGAGACAGAGCCAAGGCTGTAAGGCAAAAACAACATTCTAGCAACGCCGGGTTTCGAACCTGGGCCCCAATCGGACGAACGAGCTCGTTTCATCCAATATATACATCTCCAACTATCAGTTATCTATTGAAATAATAAAACTGGCCACTAGATTTCAACAGGGGGAAATAATCACTAAGAAATGCTCTTACTCGTTAAAAAAACAAGTAAAACGTTTCGACGGACCTTGATTTTATTGAGAATAAAGATGGGTTCGGTTAATATCGCTTTCAGATGCATTTTAAACGAACGCTTGGCGTCTTGTTTATTATTTCTTCTCATTCCCAGTCGTACGACCACCGTGAGCAACTCAATGGGCTATAAGCAACCGCCCGTCCCTAATTTAGGCCCACTGGTTCCAGGGGAGAGACAGAGCCAAGGCTGTAAGGCAAAAACAACATTCTAGCAACGCCGGGTTTCGAACCTGGGCCCCAATCGGACGAACGAGCTCGTTTCATCCAATATATACATCTCCAACTATCAGTTATCTATTGAAATAATAAAACTGGCCACTAGATTTCAACAGGGGGAAATAATCACTAAGAAATGCTCTTACTCGTTAAAAAAACAAGTAAAACGTTTCGACGGACCTTGATTTTATTGAGAATAAAGATGGGTTCGGTTAATATCGCTTTCAGATGCATTTTAAACGAACGCTTGGCGTCTTGTTTATTATTTCTTCTCATTCCCAGTCGTACGACCACCGTGAGCAACTCAATGGGCTATAAGCAACCGCCCGTCCCTAATTTAGGCCCACTGGTTCCAGGGGAGAGACAGAGCCAAGGCTGTAAGGCAAAAACAACATTCTAGCAACGCCGGGTTTCGAACCTGGGCCCCAATCGGACGAACGAGCTCGTTTCATCCAATATATACATCTCCAACTATCAGTTATCTATTGAAATAATAAAACTGGCCACTAGATTTCAACAGGGGGAAATAATCACTAAGAAATGCTCTTACTCGTTAAAAAAACAAGTAAAACGTTTCGACGGACCTTGATTTTATTGAGAATAAAGATGGGTTCGGTTAATATCGCTTTCAGATGCATTTTAAACGAACGCTTGGCGTCTTGTTTATTATTTCTTCTCATTCCCAGTCGTACGACCACCGTGAGCAACTCAATGGGCTATAAGCAACCGCCCGTCCCTAATTTAGGCCCACTGGTTCCAGGGGAGAGACAGAGCCAAGGCTGTAAGGCAAAAACAACATTCTAGCAACGCCGGGTTTCGAACCTGGGCCCCAATCGGACGAACGAGCTCGTTTCATCCAATATATACATCTCCAACTATCAGTTATCTATTGAAATAATAAAACTGGCCACTAGATTTCAACAGGGGGAAATAATCACTAAGAAATGCTCTTACTCGTTAAAAAAACAAGTAAAACGTTTCGACGGACCTTGATTTTATTGAGAATAAAGATGGGTTCGGTTAATATCGCTTTCAGATGCATTTTAAACGAACGCTTGGCGTCTTGTTTATTATTTCTTCTCATTCCCAGTCGTACGACCACCGTGAGCAACTCAATGGGCTATAAGCAACCGCCCGTCCCTAATTTAGGCCCACTGGTTCCAGGGGAGAGACAGAGCCAAGGCTGTAAGGCAAAAACAACATTCTAGCAACGCCGGGTTTCGAACCTGGGCCCCAATCGGACGAACGAGCTCGTTTCATCCAATATATACATCTCCAACTATCAGTTATCTATTGAAATAATAAAACTGGCCACTAGATTTCAACAGGGGGAAATAATCACTAAGAAATGCTCTTACTCGTTAAAAAAACAAGTAAAACGTTTCGACGGACCTTGATTTTATTGAGAATAAAGATGGGTTCGGTTAATATCGCTTTCAGATGCATTTTAAACGAACGCTTGGCGTCTTGTTTATTATTTCTTCTCATTCCCAGTCGTACGACCACCGTGAGCAACTCAATGGGCTATAAGCAACCGCCCGTCCCTAATTTAGGCCCACTGGTTCCAGGGGAGAGACAGAGCCAAGGCTGTAAGGCAAAAACAACATTCTAGCAACGCCGGGTTTCGAACCTGGGCCCCAATCGGACGAACGAGCTCGTTTCATCCAATATATACATCTCCAACTATCAGTTATCTATTGAAATAATAAAACTGGCCACTAGATTTCAACAGGGGGAAATAATCACTAAGAAATGCTCTTACTCGTTAAAAAAACAAGTAAAACGTTTCGACGGACCTTGATTTTATTGAGAATAAAGATGGGTTCGGTTAATATCGCTTTCAGATGCATTTTAAACGAACGCTTGGCGTCTTGTTTATTATTTCTTCTCATTCCCAGTCGTACGACCACCGTGAGCAACTCAATGGGCTATAAGCAACCGCCCGTCCCTAATTTAGGCCCACTGGTTCCAGGGGAGAGACAGAGCCAAGGCTGTAAGGCAAAAACAACATTCTAGCAACGCCGGGTTTCGAACCTGGGCCCCAATCGGACGAACGAGCTCGTTTCATCCAATATATACATCTCCAACTATCAGTTATCTATTGAAATAATAAAACTGGCCACTAGATTTCAACAGGGGGAAATAATCACTAAGAAATGCTCTTACTCGTTAAAAAAACAAGTAAAACGTTTCGACGGACCTTGATTTTATTGAGAATAAAGATGGGTTCGGTTAATATCGCTTTCAGATGCATTTTAAACGAACGCTTGGCGTCTTGTTTATTATTTCTTCTCATTCCCAGTCGTACGACCACCGTGAGCAACTCAATGGGCTATAAGCAACCGCCCGTCCCTAATTTAGGCCCACTGGTTCCAGGGGAGAGACAGAGCCAAGGCTGTAAGGCAAAAACAACATTCTAGCAACGCCGGGTTTCGAACCTGGGCCCCAATCGGACGAACGAGCTCGTTTCATCCAATATATACATCTCCAACTATCAGTTATCTATTGAAATAATAAAACTGGCCACTAGATTTCAACAGGGGGAAATAATCACTAAGAAATGCTCTTACTCGTTAAAAAAACAAGTAAAACGTTTCGACGGACCTTGATTTTATTGAGAATAAAGATGGGTTCGGTTAATATCGCTTTCAGATGCATTTTAAACGAACGCTTGGCGTCTTGTTTATTATTTCTTCTCATTCCCAGTCGTACGACCACCGTGAGCAACTCAATGGGCTATAAGCAACCGCCCGTCCCTAATTTAGGCCCACTGGTTCCAGGGGAGAGACAGAGCCAAGGCTGTAAGGCAAAAACAACATTCTAGCAACGCCGGGTTTCGAACCTGGGCCCCAATCGGACGAACGAGCTCGTTTCATCCAATATATACATCTCCAACTATCAGTTATCTATTGAAATAATAAAACTGGCCACTAGATTTCAACAGGGGGAAATAATCACTAAGAAATGCTCTTACTCGTTAAAAAAACAAGTAAAACGTTTCGACGGACCTTGATTTTATTGAGAATAAAGATGGGTTCGGTTAATATCGCTTTCAGATGCATTTTAAACGAACGCTTGGCGTCTTGTTTATTATTTCTTCTCATTCCCAGTCGTACGACCACCGTGAGCAACTCAATGGGCTATAAGCAACCGCCCGTCCCTAATTTAGGCCCACTGGTTCCAGGGGAGAGACAGAGCCAAGGCTGTAAGGCAAAAACAACATTCTAGCAACGCCGGGTTTCGAACCTGGGCCCCAATCGGACGAACGAGCTCGTTTCATCCAATATATACATCTCCAACTATCAGTTATCTATTGAAATAATAAAACTGGCCACTAGATTTCAACAGGGGGAAATAATCACTAAGAAATGCTCTTACTCGTTAAAAAAACAAGTAAAACGTTTCGACGGACCTTGATTTTATTGAGAATAAAGATGGGTTCGGTTAATATCGCTTTCAGATGCATTTTAAACGAACGCTTGGCGTCTTGTTTATTATTTCTTCTCATTCCCAGTCGTACGACCACCGTGAGCAACTCAATGGGCTATAAGCAACCGCCCGTCCCTAATTTAGGCCCACTGGTTCCAGGGGAGAGACAGAGCCAAGGCTGTAAGGCAAAAACAACATTCTAGCAACGCCGGGTTTCGAACCTGGGCCCCAATCGGACGAACGAGCTCGTTTCATCCAATATATACATCTCCAACTATCAGTTATCTATTGAAATAATAAAACTGGCCACTAGATTTCAACAGGGGAAATAATCACTAAGAAATGCTCTTACTCGTTAAAAAAACAAGTAAAACGTTTCGACGGACCTTGATTTTATTGAGAATAAAGATGGGTTCGGTTAATATCGCTTTCAGATGCATTTTAAACGAACGCTTGGCGTCTTGTTTATTATTTCTTCTCATTCCCAGTCGTACGACCACCGTGAGCAACTCAATGGGCTATAAGCAACCGCCCGTCCCTAATTTAGGCCCACTGGTTCCAGGGGAGAGACAGAGCCAAGGCTGTAAGGCAAAAACAACATTCTAGCAACGCCGGGTTTCGAACCTGGGCCCCAATCGGACGAACGAGCTCGTTTCATCCAATATATACATCTCCAACTATCAGTTATCTATTGAAATAATAAAACTGGCCACTAGATTTCAACAGGGGGAAATAATCACTAAGAAATGCTCTTACTCGTTAAAAAACAAGTAAAACGTTTCGACGGACCTTGATTTTATTGAGAATAAAGATGGGTTCGGTTAATATCGCTTTCAGATGCATTTTAAACGAACGCTTGGCGTCTTGTTTATTATTTCTTCTCATTCCCAGTCGTACGACCACCGTGAGCAACTCAATGGGCTATAAGCAACCGCCCGTCCCTAATTTAGGCCCACTGGTTCCAGGGGAGAGACAGAGCCAAGGCTGTAAGGCAAAAACAACATTCTAGCAACGCCGGGTTTCGAACCTGGGCCCCAATCGGACGAACGAGCTCGTTTCATCCAATATATACATCTCCAACTATCAGTTATCTATTGAAATAATAAAACTGGCCACTAGATTTCAACAGGGGGAAATAATCACTAAGAAATGCTCTTACTCGTTAAAAAAACAAGTAAAACGTTTCGACGGACCTTGATTTTATTGAGAATAAAGATGGGTTCGGTTAATATCGCTTTCAGATGCATTTTAAACGAACGCTTGGCGTCTTGTTTATTATTTCTTCTCATTCCCAGTCGTACGACCACCGTGAGCAACTCAATGGGCTATAAGCAACCGCCCGTCCCTAATTTAGGCCCACTGGTTCCAGGGGAGAGACAGAGCCAAGGCTGTAAGGCAAAAACAACATTCTAGCAACGCCGGGTTTCGAACCTGGGCCCCAATCGGACGAACGAGCTCGTTTCATCCAATATATACATCTCCAACTATCAGTTATCTATTGAAATAATAAAACTGGCCACTAGATTTCAACAGGGGGAAATAATCACTAAGAAATGCTCTTACTCGTTAAAAAAACAAGTAAAACGTTTCGACGGACCTTGATTTTATTGAGAATAAAGATGGGTTCGGTTAATATCGCTTTCAGATGCATTTTAAACGAACGCTTGGCGTCTTGTTTATTATTTCTTCTCATTCCCAGTCGTACGACCACCGTGAGCAACTCAATGGGCTATAAGCAACCGCCCGTCCCTAATTTAGGCCCACTGGTTCCAGGGGAGAGACAGAGCCAAGGCTGTAAGGCAAAAACAACATTCTAGCAACGCCGGGTTTCGAACCTGGGCCCCAATCGGACGAACGAGCTCGTTTCATCCAATATATACATCTCCAACTATCAGTTATCTATTGAAATAATAAAACTGGCCACTAGATTTCAACAGGGGGAAATAATCACTAAGAAATGCTCTTACTCGTTAAAAAAACAAGTAAAACGTTTCGACGGACCTTGATTTTATTGAGAATAAAGATGGGTTCGGTTAATATCGCTTTCAGATGCATTTTAAACGAACGCTTGGCGTCTTGTTTATTATTTCTTCTCATTCCCAGTCGTACGACCACCGTGAGCAACTCAATGGGCTATAAGCAACCGCCCGTCCCTAATTTAGGCCCACTGGTTCCAGGGGAGAGACAGAGCCAAGGCTGTAAGGCAAAAACAACATTCTAGCAACGCCGGGTTTCGAACCTGGGCCCCAATCGGACGAACGAGCTCGTTTCATCCAATATATACATCTCCAACTATCAGTTATCTATTGAAATAATAAAACTGGCCACTAGATTTCAACAGGGGGAAATAATCACTAAGAAATGCTCTTACTCGTTAAAAAAACAAGTAAAACGTTTCGACGGACCTTGATTTTATTGAGAATAAAGATGGGTTCGGTTAATATCGCTTTCAGATGCATTTTAAACGAACGCTTGGCGTCTTGTTTATTATTTCTTCTCATTCCCAGTCGTACGACCACCGTGAGCAACTCAATGGGCTATAAGCAACCGCCCGTCCCTAATTTAGGCCCACTGGTTCCAGGGGAGAGACAGAGCCAAGGCTGTAAGGCAAAAACAACATTCTAGCAACGCCGGGTTTCGAACCTGGGCCCCAATCGGACGAACGAGCTCGTTTCATCCAATATATACATCTCCAACTATCAGTTATCTATTGAAATAATAAAACTGGCCACTAGATTTCAACAGGGGGAAATAATCACTAAGAAATGCTCTTACTCGTTAAAAAAACAAGTAAAACGTTTCGACGGACCTTGATTTTATTGAGAATAAAGATGGGTTCGGTTAATATCGCTTTCAGATGCATTTTAAACGAACGCTTGGCGTCTTGTTTATTATTTCTTCTCATTCCCAGTCGTACGACCACCGTGAGCAACTCAATGGGCTATAAGCAACCGCCCGTCCCTAATTTAGGCCCACTGGTTCCAGGGGAGAGACAGAGCCAAGGCTGTAAGGCAAAAACAACATTCTAGCAACGCCGGGTTTCGAACCTGGGCCCCAATCGGACGAACGAGCTCGTTTCATCCAATATATACATCTCCAACTATCAGTTATCTATTGAAATAATAAAACTGGCCACTAGATTTCAACAGGGGGAAATAATCACTAAGAAATGCTCTTACTCGTTAAAAAAACAAGTAAAACGTTTCGACGGACCTTGATTTTATTGAGAATAAAGATGGGTTCGGTTAATATCGCTTTCAGATGCATTTTAAACGAACGCTTGGCGTCTTGTTTATTATTTCTTCTCATTCCCAGTCGTACGACCACCGTGAGCAACTCAATGGGCTATAAGCAACCGCCCGTCCCTAATTTAGGCCCACTGGTTCCAGGGGAGAGACAGAGCCAAGGCTGTAAGGCAAAAACAACATTCTAGCAACGCCGGGTTTCGAACCTGGGCCCCAATCGGACGAACGAGCTCGTTTCATCCAATATATACATCTCCAACTATCAGTTATCTATTGAAATAATAAAACTGGCCACTAGATTTCAACAGGGGGAAATAATCACTAAGAAATGCTCTTACTCGTTAAAAAAACAAGTAAAACGTTTCGACGGACCTTGATTTTATTGAGAATAAAGATGGGTTCGGTTAATATCGCTTTCAGATGCATTTTAAACGAACGCTTGGCGTCTTGTTTATTATTTCTTCTCATTCCCAGTCGTACGACCACCGTGAGCAACTCAATGGGCTATAAGCAACCGCCCGTCCCTAATTTAGGCCCACTGGTTCCAGGGGAGAGACAGAGCCAAGGCTGTAAGGCAAAAACAACATTCTAGCAACGCCGGGTTTCGAACCTGGGCCCCAATCGGACGAACGAGCTCGTTTCATCCAATATATACATCTCCAACTATCAGTTATCTATTGAAATAATAAAACTGGCCACTAGATTTCAACAGGGGGAAATAATCACTAAGAAATGCTCTTACTCGTTAAAAAAACAAGTAAAACGTTTCGACGGACCTTGATTTTATTGAGAATAAAGATGGGTTCGGTTAATATCGCTTTCAGATGCATTTTAAACGAACGCTTGGCGTCTTGTTTATTATTTCTTCTCATTCCCAGTCGTACGACCACCGTGAGCAACTCAATGGGCTATAAGCAACCGCCCGTCCCTAATTTAGGCCCACTGGTTCCAGGGGAGAGACAGAGCCAAGGCTGTAAGGCAAAAACAACATTCTAGCAACGCCGGGTTTCGAACCTGGGCCCCAATCGGACGAACGAGCTCGTTTCATCCAATATATACATCTCCAACTATCAGTTATCTATTGAAATAATAAAACTGGCCACTAGATTTCAACAGGGGGAAATAATCACTAAGAAATGCTCTTACTCGTTAAAAAAACAAGTAAAACGTTTCGACGGACCTTGATTTTATTGAGAATAAAGATGGGTTCGGTTAATATCGCTTTCAGATGCATTTTAAACGAACGCTTGGCGTCTTGTTTATTATTTCTTCTCATTCCCAGTCGTACGACCACCGTGAGCAACTCAATGGGCTATAAGCAACCGCCCGTCCCTAATTTAGGCCCACTGGTTCCAGGGGAGAGACAGAGCCAAGGCTGTAAGGCAAAAACAACATTCTAGCAACGCCGGGTTTCGAACCTGGGCCCCAATCGGACGAACGAGCTCGTTTCATCCAATATATACATCTCCAACTATCAGTTATCTATTGAAATAATAAAACTGGCCACTAGATTTCAACAGGGGGAAATAATCACTAAGAAATGCTCTTACTCGTTAAAAAAACAAGTAAAACGTTTCGACGGACCTTGATTTTATTGAGAATAAAGATGGGTTCGGTTAATATCGCTTTCAGATGCATTTTAAACGAACGCTTGGCGTCTTGTTTATTATTTCTTCTCATTCCCAGTCGTACGACCACCGTGAGCAACTCAATGGGCTATAAGCAACCGCCCGTCCCTAATTTAGGCCCACTGGTTCCAGGGGAGAGACAGAGCCAAGGCTGTAAGGCAAAAACAACATTCTAGCAACGCCGGGTTTCGAACCTGGGCCCCAATCGGACGAACGAGCTCGTTTCATCCAATATATACATCTCCAACTATCAGTTATCTATTGAAATAATAAAACTGGCCACTAGATTTCAACAGGGGGAAATAATCACTAAGAAATGCTCTTACTCGTTAAAAAAACAAGTAAAACGTTTCGACGGACCTTGATTTTATTGAGAATAAAGATGGGTTCGGTTAATATCGCTTTCAGATGCATTTTAAACGAACGCTTGGCGTCTTGTTTATTATTTCTTCTCATTCCCAGTCGTACGACCACCGTGAGCAACTCAATGGGCTATAAGCAACCGCCCGTCCCTAATTTAGGCCCACTGGTTCCAGGGGAGAGACAGAGCCAAGGCTGTAAGGCAAAAACAACATTCTAGCAACGCCGGGTTTCGAACCTGGGCCCCAATCGGACGAACGAGCTCGTTTCATCCAATATATACATCTCCAACTATCAGTTATCTATTGAAATAATAAAACTGGCCACTAGATTTCAACAGGGGAAATAATCACTAAGAAATGCTCTTACTCGTTAAAAAAACAAGTAAAACGTTTCGACGGACCTTGATTTTATTGAGAATAAAGATGGGTTCGGTTAATATCGCTTTCAGATGCATTTTAAACGAACGCTTGGCGTCTTGTTTATTATTTCTTCTCATTCCCAGTCGTACGACCACCGTGAGCAACTCAATGGGCTATAAGCAACCGCCCGTCCCTAATTTAGGCCCACTGGTTCCAGGGGAGAGACAGAGCCAAGGCTGTAAGGCAAAAACAACATTCTAGCAACGCCGGGTTTCGAACCTGGGCCCCAATCGGACGAACGAGCTCGTTTCATCCAATATATACATCTCCAACTATCAGTTATCTATTGAAATAATAAAACTGGCCACTAGATTTCAACAGGGGGAAATAATCACTAAGAAATGCTCTTACTCGTTAAAAAAACAAGTAAAACGTTTCGACGGACCTTGATTTTATTGAGAATAAAGATGGGTTCGGTTAATATCGCTTTCAGATGCATTTTAAACGAACGCTTGGCGTCTTGTTTATTATTTCTTCTCATTCCCAGTCGTACGACCACCGTGAGCAACTCAATGGGCTATAAGCAACCGCCCGTCCCTAATTTAGGCCCACTGGTTCCAGGGGAGAGACAGAGCCAAGGCTGTAAGGCAAAAACAACATTCTAGCAACGCCGGGTTTCGAACCTGGGCCCCAATCGGACGAACGAGCTCGTTTCATCCAATATATACATCTCCAACTATCAGTTATCTATTGAAATAATAAAACTGGCCACTAGATTTCAACAGGGGGAAATAATCACTAAGAAATGCTCTTACTCGTTAAAAAAACAAGTAAAACGTTTCGACGGACCTTGATTTTATTGAGAATAAAGATGGGTTCGGTTAATATCGCTTTCAGATGCATTTTAAACGAACGCTTGGCGTCTTGTTTATTATTTCTTCTCATTCCCAGTCGTACGACCACCGTGAGCAACTCAATGGGCTATAAGCAACCGCCCGTCCCTAATTTAGGCCCACTGGTTCCAGGGGAGAGACAGAGCCAAGGCTGTAAGGCAAAAACAACATTCTAGCAACGCCGGGTTTCGAACCTGGGCCCCAATCGGACGAACGAGCTCGTTTCATCCAATATATACATCTCCAACTATCAGTTATCTATTGAAATAATAAAACTGGCCACTAGATTTCAACAGGGGGAAATAATCACTAAGAAATGCTCTTACTCGTTAAAAAAACAAGTAAAACGTTTCGACGGACCTTGATTTTATTGAGAATAAAGATGGGTTCGGTTAATATCGCTTTCAGATGCATTTTAAACGAACGCTTGGCGTCTTGTTTATTATTTTCTTCTCATTCCCAGTCGTACGACCACCGTGAGCAACTCAATGGGCTATAAGCAACCGCCCGTCCCTAATTTAGGCCCACTGGTTCCAGGGGAGAGACAGAGCCAAGGCTGTAAGGCAAAAACAACATTCTAGCAACGCCGGGTTTCGAACCTGGGCCCCAATCGGACGAACGAGCTCGTTTCATCCAATATATACATCTCCAACTATCAGTTATCTATTGAAATAATAAAACTGGCCACTAGATTTCAACAGGGGGAAATAATCACTAAGAAATGCTCTTACTCGTTAAAAAAACAAGTAAAACGTTTCGACGGACCTTGATTTTATTGAGAATAAAGATGGGTTCGGTTAATATCGCTTTCAGATGCATTTTAAACGAACGCTTGGCGTCTTGTTTATTATTTCTTCTCATTCCCAGTCGTACGACCACCGTGAGCAACTCAATGGGCTATAAGCAACCGCCCGTCCCTAATTTAGGCCCACTGGTTCCAGGGGAGAGACAGAGCCAAGGCTGTAAGGCAAAAACAACATTCTAGCAACGCCGGGTTTCGAACCTGGGCCCCAATCGGACGAACGAGCTCGTTTCATCCAATATATACATCTCCAACTATCAGTTATCTATTGAAATAATAAAACTGGCCACTAGATTTCAACAGGGGGAAATAATCACTAAGAAATGCTCTTACTCGTTAAAAAAACAAGTAAAACGTTTCGACGGACCTTGATTTTATTGAGAATAAAGATGGGTTCGGTTAATATCGCTTTCAGATGCATTTTAAACGAACGCTTGGCGTCTTGTTTATTATTTCTTCTCATTCCCAGTCGTACGACCACCGTGAGCAACTCAATGGGCTATAAGCAACCGCCCGTCCCTAATTTAGGCCCACTGGTTCCAGGGGAGAGACAGAGCCAAGGCTGTAAGGCAAAAACAACATTCTAGCAACGCCGGGTTTCGAACCTGGGCCCCAATCGGACGAACGAGCTCGTTTCATCCAATATATACATCTCCAACTATCAGTTATCTATTGAAATAATAAAACTGGCCACTAGATTTCAACAGGGGGAAATAATCACTAAGAAATGCTCTTACTCGTTAAAAAAACAAGTAAAACGTTTCGACGGACCTTGATTTTATTGAGAATAAAGATGGGTTCGGTTAATATCGCTTTCAGATGCATTTTAAACGAACGCTTGGCGTCTTGTTTATTATTTCTTCTCATTCCCAGTCGTACGACCACCGTGAGCAACTCAATGGGCTATAAGCAACCGCCCGTCCCTAATTTAGGCCCACTGGTTCCAGGGGAGAGACAGAGCCAAGGCTGTAAGGCAAAAACAACATTCTAGCAACGCCGGGTTTCGAACCTGGGCCCCAATCGGACGAACGAGCTCGTTTCATCCAATATATACATCTCCAACTATCAGTTATCTATTGAAATAATAAAACTGGCCACTAGATTTCAACAGGGGGAAATAATCACTAAGAAATGCTCTTACTCGTTAAAAAAACAAGTAAAACGTTTCGACGGACCTTGATTTTATTGAGAATAAAGATGGGTTCGGTTAATATCGCTTTCAGATGCATTTTAAACGAACGCTTGGCGTCTTGTTTATTATTTCTTCTCATTCCCAGTCGTACGACCACCGTGAGCAACTCAATGGGCTATAAGCAACCGCCCGTCCCTAATTTAGGCCCACTGGTTCCAGGGGAGAGACAGAGCCAAGGCTGTAAGGCAAAAACAACATTCTAGCAACGCCGGGTTTCGAACCTGGGCCCCAATCGGACGAACGAGCTCGTTTCATCCAATATATACATCTCCAACTATCAGTTATCTATTGAAATAATAAAACTGGCCACTAGATTTCAACAGGGGGAAATAATCACTAAGAAATGCTCTTACTCGTTAAAAAAACAAGTAAAACGTTTCGACGGACCTTGATTTTATTGAGAATAAAGATGGGTTCGGTTAATATCGCTTTCAGATGCATTTTAAACGAACGCTTGGCGTCTT
Organism: Macrothele yani; assembly: GCA_039090855.1. NCBI lineage: Eukaryota > Metazoa > Arthropoda > Arachnida > Araneae > Macrothelidae > Macrothele > Macrothele yani. Next base: position 140,470,801 of record CM077005.1, on the reverse strand, counting down.
GTTTATTATTTCTTCTCATTCCCAGTCGTACGACCACCGTGAGCAACTCAATGGGCTATAAGCAACCGCCCGTCCCTAATTTAGGCCCACTGGTTCCAGGGGAGAGACAGAGCCAAGGCTGTAAGGCAAAAACAACATTCTAGCAACGCCGGGTTTCGAACCTGGGCCCCAATCGGACGAACGAGCTCGTTTCATCCAATATATACATCTCCAACTATCAGTTATCTATTGAAATAATAAAACTGGCCACTAGATTTCAACAGGGGGAAATAATCACTAAGAAATGCTCTTACTCGTTAAAAAAACAAGTAAAACGTTTCGACGGACCTTGATTTTATTGAGAATAAAGATGGGTTCGGTTAATATCGCTTTCAGATGCATTTTAAACGAACGCTTGGCGTCTTGTTTATTATTTCTTCTCATTCCCAGTCGTACGACCACCGTGAGCAACTCAATGGGCTATAAGCAACCGCCCGTCCCTAATTTAGGCCCACTGGTTCCAGGGGAGAGACAGAGCCAAGGCTGTAAGGCAAAAACAACATTCTAGCAACGCCGGGTTTCGAACCTGGGCCCCAATCGGACGAACGAGCTCGTTTCATCCAATATATACATCTCCAACTATCAGTTATCTATTGAAATAATAAAACTGGCCACTAGATTTCAACAGGGGGAAATAATCACTAAGAAATGCTCTTACTCGTTAAAAAAACAAGTAAAACGTTTCGACGGACCTTGATTTTATTGAGAATAAAGATGGGTTCGGTTAATATCGCTTTCAGATGCATTTTAAACGAACGCTTGGCGTCTTGTTTATTATTTCTTCTCATTCCCAGTCGTACGACCACCGTGAGCAACTCAATGGGCTATAAGCAACCGCCCGTCCCTAATTTAGGCCCACTGGTTCCAGGGGAGAGACAGAGCCAAGGCTGTAAGGCAAAAACAACATTCTAGCAACGCCGGGTTTCGAACCTGGGCCCCAATCGGACGAACGAGCTCGTTTCATCCAATATATACATCTCCAACTATCAGTTATCTATTGAAATAATAAAACTGGCCACTAGATTTCAACAGGGGGAAATAATCACTAAGAAATGCTCTTACTCGTTAAAAAAACAAGTAAAACGTTTCGACGGACCTTGATTTTATTGAGAATAAAGATGGGTTCGGTTAATATCGCTTTCAGATGCATTTTAAACGAACGCTTGGCGTCTTGTTTATTATTTCTTCTCATTCCCAGTCGTACGACCACCGTGAGCAACTCAATGGGCTATAAGCAACCGCCCGTCCCTAATTTAGGCCCACTGGTTCCAGGGGAGAGACAGAGCCAAGGCTGTAAGGCAAAAACAACATTCTAGCAACGCCGGGTTTCGAACCTGGGCCCCAATCGGACGAACGAGCTCGTTTCATCCAATATATACATCTCCAACTATCAGTTATCTATTGAAATAATAAAACTGGCCACTAGATTTCAACAGGGGGAAATAATCACTAAGAAATGCTCTTACTCGTTAAAAAAACAAGTAAAACGTTTCGACGGACCTTGATTTTATTGAGAATAAAGATGGGTTCGGTTAATATCGCTTTCAGATGCATTTTAAACGAACGCTTGGCGTCTTGTTTATTATTTCTTCTCATTCCCAGTCGTACGACCACCGTGAGCAACTCAATGGGCTATAAGCAACCGCCCGTCCCTAATTTAGGCCCACTGGTTCCAGGGGAGAGACAGAGCCAAGGCTGTAAGGCAAAAACAACATTCTAGCAACGCCGGGTTTCGAACCTGGGCCCCAATCGGACGAACGAGCTCGTTTCATCCAATATATACATCTCCAACTATCAGTTATCTATTGAAATAATAAAACTGGCCACTAGATTTCAACAGGGGGAAATAATCACTAAGAAATGCTCTTACTCGTTAAAAAAACAAGTAAAACGTTTCGACGGACCTTGATTTTATTGAGAATAAAGATGGGTTCGGTTAATATCGCTTTCAGATGCATTTTAAACGAACGCTTGGCGTCTTGTTTATTATTTCTTCTCATTCCCAGTCGTACGACCACCGTGAGCAACTCAATGGGCTATAAGCAACCGCCCGTCCCTAATTTAGGCCCACTGGTTCCAGGGGAGAGACAGAGCCAAGGCTGTAAGGCAAAAACAACATTCTAGCAACGCCGGGTTTCGAACCTGGGCCCCAATCGGACGAACGAGCTCGTTTCATCCAATATATACATCTCCAACTATCAGTTATCTATTGAAATAATAAAACTGGCCACTAGATTTCAACAGGGGGAAATAATCACTAAGAAATGCTCTTACTCGTTAAAAAAACAAGTAAAACGTTTCGACGGACCTTGATTTTATTGAGAATAAAGATGGGTTCGGTTAATATCGCTTTCAGATGCATTTTAAACGAACGCTTGGCGTCTTGTTTATTATTTCTTCTCATTCCCAGTCGTACGACCACCGTGAGCAACTCAATGGGCTATAAGCAACCGCCCGTCCCTAATTTAGGCCCACTGGTTCCAGGGGAGAGACAGAGCCAAGGCTGTAAGGCAAAAACAACATTCTAGCAACGCCGGGTTTCGAACCTGGGCCCCAATCGGACGAACGAGCTCGTTTCATCCAATATATACATCTCCAACTATCAGTTATCTATTGAAATAATAAAACTGGCCACTAGATTTCAACAGGGGGAAATAATCACTAAGAAATGCTCTTACTCGTTAAAAAAACAAGTAAAACGTTTCGACGGACCTTGATTTTATTGAGAATAAAGATGGGTTCGGTTAATATCGCTTTCAGATGCATTTTAAACGAACGCTTGGCGTCTTGTTTATTATTTCTTCTCATTCCCAGTCGTACGACCACCGTGAGCAACTCAATGGGCTATAAGCAACCGCCCGTCCCTAATTTAGGCCCACTGGTTCCAGGGGAGAGACAGAGCCAAGGCTGTAAGGCAAAAACAACATTCTAGCAACGCCGGGTTTCGAACCTGGGCCCCAATCGGACGAACGAGCTCGTTTCATCCAATATATACATCTCCAACTATCAGTTATCTATTGAAATAATAAAACTGGCCACTAGATTTCAACAGGGGGAAATAATCACTAAGAAATGCTCTTACTCGTTAAAAAAACAAGTAAAACGTTTCGACGGACCTTGATTTTATTGAGAATAAAGATGGGTTCGGTTAATATCGCTTTCAGATGCATTTTAAACGAACGCTTGGCGTCTTGTTTATTATTTCTTCTCATTCCCAGTCGTACGACCACCGTGAGCAACTCAATGGGCTATAAGCAACCGCCCGTCCCTAATTTAGGCCCACTGGTTCCAGGGGAGAGACAGAGCCAAGGCTGTAAGGCAAAAACAACATTCTAGCAACGCCGGGTTTCGAACCTGGGCCCCAATCGGACGAACGAGCTCGTTTCATCCAATATATACATCTCCAACTATCAGTTATCTATTGAAATAATAAAACTGGCCACTAGATTTCAACAGGGGGAAATAATCACTAAGAAATGCTCTTACTCGTTAAAAAAACAAGTAAAACGTTTCGACGGACCTTGATTTTATTGAGAATAAAGATGGGTTCGGTTAATATCGCTTTCAGATGCATTTTAAACGAACGCTTGGCGTCTTGTTTATTATTTCTTCTCATTCCCAGTCGTACGACCACCGTGAGCAACTCAATGGGCTATAAGCAACCGCCCGTCCCTAATTTAGGCCCACTGGTTCCAGGGGAGAGACAGAGCCAAGGCTGTAAGGCAAAAACAACATTCTAGCAACGCCGGGTTTCGAACCTGGGCCCCAATCGGACGAACGAGCTCGTTTCATCCAATATATACATCTCCAACTATCAGTTATCTATTGAAATAATAAAACTGGCCACTAGATTTCAACAGGGGGAAATAATCACTAAGAAATGCTCTTACTCGTTAAAAAAACAAGTAAAACGTTTCGACGGACCTTGATTTTATTGAGAATAAAGATGGGTTCGGTTAATATCGCTTTCAGATGCATTTTAAACGAACGCTTGGCGTCTTGTTTATTATTTCTTCTCATTCCCAGTCGTACGACCACCGTGAGCAACTCAATGGGCTATAAGCAACCGCCCGTCCCTAATTTAGGCCCACTGGTTCCAGGGGAGAGACAGAGCCAAGGCTGTAAGGCAAAAACAACATTCTAGCAACGCCGGGTTTCGAACCTGGGCCCCAATCGGACGAACGAGCTCGTTTCATCCAATATATACATCTCCAACTATCAGTTATCTATTGAAATAATAAAACTGGCCACTAGATTTCAACAGGGGGAAATAATCACTAAGAAATGCTCTTACTCGTTAAAAAAACAAGTAAAACGTTTCGACGGACCTTGATTTTATTGAGAATAAAGATGGGTTCGGTTAATATCGCTTTCAGATGCATTTTAAACGAACGCTTGGCGTCTTGTTTATTATTTCTTCTCATTCCCAGTCGTACGACCACCGTGAGCAACTCAATGGGCTATAAGCAACCGCCCGTCCCTAATTTAGGCCCACTGGTTCCAGGGGAGAGACAGAGCCAAGGCTGTAAGGCAAAAACAACATTCTAGCAACGCCGGGTTTCGAACCTGGGCCCCAATCGGACGAACGAGCTCGTTTCATCCAATATATACATCTCCAACTATCAGTTATCTATTGAAATAATAAAACTGGCCACTAGATTTCAACAGGGGGAAATAATCACTAAGAAATGCTCTTACTCGTTAAAAAACAAGTAAAACGTTTCGACGGACCTTGATTTTATTGAGAATAAAGATGGGTTCGGTTAATATCGCTTTCAGATGCATTTTAAACGAACGCTTGGCGTCTTGTTTATTATTTCTTCTCATTCCCAGTCGTACGACCACCGTGAGCAACTCAATGGGCTATAAGCAACCGCCCGTCCCTAATTTAGGCCCACTGGTTCCAGGGGAGAGACAGAGCCAAGGCTGTAAGGCAAAAACAACATTCTAGCAACGCCGGGTTTCGAACCTGGGCCCCAATCGGACGAACGAGCTCGTTTCATCCAATATATACATCTCCAACTATCAGTTATCTATTGAAATAATAAAACTGGCCACTAGATTTCAACAGGGGGAAATAATCACTAAGAAATGCTCTTACTCGTTAAAAAAACAAGTAAAACGTTTCGACGGACCTTGATTTTATTGAGAATAAAGATGGGTTCGGTTAATATCGCTTTCAGATGCATTTTAAACGAACGCTTGGCGTCTTGTTTATTATTTCTTCTCATTCCCAGTCGTACGACCACCGTGAGCAACTCAATGGGCTATAAGCAACCGCCCGTCCCTAATTTAGGCCCACTGGTTCCAGGGGAGAGACAGAGCCAAGGCTGTAAGGCAAAAACAACATTCTAGCAACGCCGGGTTTCGAACCTGGGCCCCAATCGGACGAACGAGCTCGTTTCATCCAATATATACATCTCCAACTATCAGTTATCTATTGAAATAATAAAACTGGCCACTAGATTTCAACAGGGGAAATAATCACTAAGAAATGCTCTTACTCGTTAAAAAAACAAGTAAAACGTTTCGACGGACCTTGATTTTATTGAGAATAAAGATGGGTTCGGTTAATATCGCTTTCAGATGCATTTTAAACGAACGCTTGGCGTCTTGTTTATTATTTTCTTCTCATTCCCAGTCGTACGACCACCGTGAGCAACTCAATGGGCTATAAGCAACCGCCCGTCCCTAATTTAGGCCCACTGGTTCCAGGGGAGAGACAGAGCCAAGGCTGTAAGGCAAAAACAACATTCTAGCAACGCCGGGTTTCGAACCTGGGCCCCAATCGGACGAACGAGCTCGTTTCATCCAATATATACATCTCCAACTATCAGTTATCTATTGAAATAATAAAACTGGCCACTAGATTTCAACAGGGGGAAATAATCACTAAGAAATGCTCTTACTCGTTAAAAAAACAAGTAAAACGTTTCGACGGACCTTGATTTTATTGAGAATAAAGATGGGTTCGGTTAATATCGCTTTCAGATGCATTTTAAACGAACGCTTGGCGTCTTGTTTATTATTTCTTCTCATTCCCAGTCGTACGACCACCGTGAGCAACTCAATGGGCTATAAGCAACCGCCCGTCCCTAATTTAGGCCCACTGGTTCCAGGGGAGAGACAGAGCCAAGGCTGTAAGGCAAAAACAACATTCTAGCAACGCCGGGTTTCGAACCTGGGCCCCAATCGGACGAACGAGCTCGTTTCATCCAATATATACATCTCCAACTATCAGTTATCTATTGAAATAATAAAACTGGCCACTAGATTTCAACAGGGGGAAATAATCACTAAGAAATGCTCTTACTCGTTAAAAAAACAAGTAAAACGTTTCGACGGACCTTGATTTTATTGAGAATAAAGATGGGTTCGGTTAATATCGCTTTCAGATGCATTTTAAACGAACGCTTGGCGTCTTGTTTATTATTTCTTCTCATTCCCAGTCGTACGACCACCGTGAGCAACTCAATGGGCTATAAGCAACCGCCCGTCCCTAATTTAGGCCCACTGGTTCCAGGGGAGAGACAGAGCCAAGGCTGTAAGGCAAAAACAACATTCTAGCAACGCCGGGTTTCGAACCTGGGCCCCAATCGGACGAACGAGCTCGTTTCATCCAATATATACATCTCCAACTATCAGTTATCTATTGAAATAATAAAACTGGCCACTAGATTTCAACAGGGGGAAATAATCACTAAGAAATGCTCTTACTCGTTAAAAAAACAAGTAAAACGTTTCGACGGACCTTGATTTTATTGAGAATAAAGATGGGTTCGGTTAATATCGCTTTCAGATGCATTTTAAACGAACGCTTGGCGTCTTGTTTATTATTTCTTCTCATTCCCAGTCGTACGACCACCGTGAGCAACTCAATGGGCTATAAGCAACCGCCCGTCCCTAATTTAGGCCCACTGGTTCCAGGGGAGAGACAGAGCCAAGGCTGTAAGGCAAAAACAACATTCTAGCAACGCCGGGTTTCGAACCTGGGCCCCAATCGGACGAACGAGCTCGTTTCATCCAATATATACATCTCCAACTATCAGTTATCTATTGAAATAATAAAACTGGCCACTAGATTTCAACAGGGGGAAATAATCACTAAGAAATGCTCTTACTCGTTAAAAAAACAAGTAAAACGTTTCGACGGACCTTGATTTTATTGAGAATAAAGATGGGTTCGGTTAATATCGCTTTCAGATGCATTTTAAACGAACGCTTGGCGTCTTGTTTATTATTTCTTCTCATTCCCAGTCGTACGACCACCGTGAGCAACTCAATGGGCTATAAGCAACCGCCCGTCCCTAATTTAGGCCCACTGGTTCCAGGGGAGAGACAGAGCCAAGGCTGTAAGGCAAAAACAACATTCTAGCAACGCCGGGTTTCGAACCTGGGCCCCAATCGGACGAACGAGCTCGTTTCATCCAATATATACATCTCCAACTATCAGTTATCTATTGAAATAATAAAACTGGCCACTAGATTTCAACAGGGGGAAATAATCACTAAGAAATGCTCTTACTCGTTAAAAAAACAAGTAAAACGTTTCGACGGACCTTGATTTTATTGAGAATAAAGATGGGTTCGGTTAATATCGCTTTCAGATGCATTTTAAACGAACGCTTGGCGTCTTGTTTATTATTTCTTCTCATTCCCAGTCGTACGACCACCGTGAGCAACTCAATGGGCTATAAGCAACCGCCCGTCCCTAATTTAGGCCCACTGGTTCCAGGGGAGAGACAGAGCCAAGGCTGTAAGGCAAAAACAACATTCTAGCAACGCCGGGTTTCGAACCTGGGCCCCAATCGGACGAACGAGCTCGTTTCATCCAATATATACATCTCCAACTATCAGTTATCTATTGAAATAATAAAACTGGCCACTAGATTTCAACAGGGGGAAATAATCACTAAGAAATGCTCTTACTCGTTAAAAAAACAAGTAAAACGTTTCGACGGACCTTGATTTTATTGAGAATAAAGATGGGTTCGGTTAATATCGCTTTCAGATGCATTTTAAACGAACGCTTGGCGTCTTGTTTATTATTTCTTCTCATTCCCAGTCGTACGACCACCGTGAGCAACTCAATGGGCTATAAGCAACCGCCCGTCCCTAATTTAGGCCCACTGGTTCCAGGGGAGAGACAGAGCCAAGGCTGTAAGGCAAAAACAACATTCTAGCAACGCCGGGTTTCGAACCTGGGCCCCAATCGGACGAACGAGCTCGTTTCATCCAATATATACATCTCCAACTATCAGTTATCTATTGAAATAATAAAACTGGCCACTAGATTTCAACAGGGGGAAATAATCACTAAGAAATGCTCTTACTCGTTAAAAAAACAAGTAAAACGTTTCGACGGACCTTGATTTTATTGAGAATAAAGATGGGTTCGGTTAATATCGCTTTCAGATGCATTTTAAACGAACGCTTGGCGTCTTGTTTATTATTTCTTCTCATTCCCAGTCGTACGACCACCGTGAGCAACTCAATGGGCTATAAGCAACCGCCCGTCCCTAATTTAGGCCCACTGGTTCCAGGGGAGAGACAGAGCCAAGGCTGTAAGGCAAAAACAACATTCTAGCAACGCCGGGTTTCGAACCTGGGCCCCAATCGGACGAACGAGCTCGTTTCATCCAATATATACATCTCCAACTATCAGTTATCTATTGAAATAATAAAACTGGCCACTAGATTTCAACAGGGGGAAATAATCACTAAGAAATGCTCTTACTCGTTAAAAAAACAAGTAAAACGTTTCGACGGACCTTGATTTTATTGAGAATAAAGATGGGTTCGGTTAATATCGCTTTCAGATGCATTTTAAACGAACGCTTGGCGTCTTGTTTATTATTTCTTCTCATTCCCAGTCGTACGACCACCGTGAGCAACTCAATGGGCTATAAGCAACCGCCCGTCCCTAATTTAGGCCCACTGGTTCCAGGGGAGAGACAGAGCCAAGGCTGTAAGGCAAAAACAACATTCTAGCAACGCCGGGTTTCGAACCTGGGCCCCAATCGGACGAACGAGCTCGTTTCATCCAATATATACATCTCCAACTATCAGTTATCTATTGAAATAATAAAACTGGCCACTAGATTTCAACAGGGGGAAATAATCACTAAGAAATGCTCTTACTCGTTAAAAAAACAAGTAAAACGTTTCGACGGACCTTGATTTTATTGAGAATAAAGATGGGTTCGGTTAATATCGCTTTCAGATGCATTTTAAACGAACGCTTGGCGTCTTGTTTATTATTTCTTCTCATTCCCAGTCGTACGACCACCGTGAGCAACTCAATGGGCTATAAGCAACCGCCCGTCCCTAATTTAGGCCCACTGGTTCCAGGGGAGAGACAGAGCCAAGGCTGTAAGGCAAAAACAACATTCTAGCAACGCCGGGTTTCGAACCTGGGCCCCAATCGGACGAACGAGCTCGTTTCATCCAATATATACATCTCCAACTATCAGTTATCTATTGAAATAATAAAACTGGCCACTAGATTTCAACAGGGGGAAATAATCACTAAGAAATGCTCTTACTCGTTAAAAAAACAAGTAAAACGTTTCGACGGACCTTGATTTTATTGAGAATAAAGATGGGTTCGGTTAATATCGCTTTCAGATGCATTTTAAACGAACGCTTGGCGTCTTGTTTATTATTTCTTCTCATTCCCAGTCGTACGACCACCGTGAGCAACTCAATGGGCTATAAGCAACCGCCCGTCCCTAATTTAGGCCCACTGGTTCCAGGGGAGAGACAGAGCCAAGGCTGTAAGGCAAAAACAACATTCTAGCAACGCCGGGTTTCGAACCTGGGCCCCAATCGGACGAACGAGCTCGTTTCATCCAATATATACATCTCCAACTATCAGTTATCTATTGAAATAATAAAACTGGCCACTAGATTTCAACAGGGGGAAATAATCACTAAGAAATGCTCTTACTCGTTAAAAAAACAAGTAAAACGTTTCGACGGACCTTGATTTTATTGAGAATAAAGATGGGTTCGGTTAATATCGCTTTCAGATGCATTTTAAACGAACGCTTGGCGTCTTGTTTATTATTTCTTCTCATTCCCAGTCGTACGACCACCGTGAGCAACTCAATGGGCTATAAGCAACCGCCCGTCCCTAATTTAGGCCCACTGGTTCCAGGGGAGAGACAGAGCCAAGGCTGTAAGGCAAAAACAACATTCTAGCAACGCCGGGTTTCGAACCTGGGCCCCAATCGGACGAACGAGCTCGTTTCATCCAATATATACATCTCCAACTATCAGTTATCTATTGAAATAATAAAACTGGCCACTAGATTTCAACAGGGGGAAATAATCACTAAGAAATGCTCTTACTCGTTAAAAAAACAAGTAAAACGTTTCGACGGACCTTGATTTTATTGAGAATAAAGATGGGTTCGGTTAATATCGCTTTCAGATGCATTTTAAACGAACGCTTGGCGTCTTGTTTATTATTTCTTCTCATTCCCAGTCGTACGACCACCGTGAGCAACTCAATGGGCTATAAGCAACCGCCCGTCCCTAATTTAGGCCCACTGGTTCCAGGGGAGAGACAGAGCCAAGGCTGTAAGGCAAAAACAACATTCTAGCAACGCCGGGTTTCGAACCTGGGCCCCAATCGGACGAACGAGCTCGTTTCATCCAATATATACATCTCCAACTATCAGTTATCTATTGAAATAATAAAACTGGCCACTAGATTTCAACAGGGGGAAATAATCACTAAGAAATGCTCTTACTCGTTAAAAAAACAAGTAAAACGTTTCGACGGACCTTGATTTTATTGAGAATAAAGATGGGTTCGGTTAATATCGCTTTCAGATGCATTTTAAACGAACGCTTGGCGTCTTGTTTATTATTTCTTCTCATTCCCAGTCGTACGACCACCGTGAGCAACTCAATGGGCTATAAGCAACCGCCCGTCCCTAATTTAGGCCCACTGGTTCCAGGGGAGAGACAGAGCCAAGGCTGTAAGGCAAAAACAACATTCTAGCAACGCCGGGTTTCGAACCTGGGCCCCAATCGGACGAACGAGCTCGTTTCATCCAATATATACATCTCCAACTATCAGTTATCTATTGAAATAATAAAACTGGCCACTAGATTTCAACAGGGGGAAATAATCACTAAGAAATGCTCTTACTCGTTAAAAAAACAAGTAAAACGTTTCGACGGACCTTGATTTTATTGAGAATAAAGATGGGTTCGGTTAATATCGCTTTCAGATGCATTTTAAACGAACGCTTGGCGTCTTGTTTATTATTTCTTCTCATTCCCAGTCGTACGACCACCGTGAGCAACTCAATGGGCTATAAGCAACCGCCCGTCCCTAATTTAGGCCCACTGGTTCCAGGGGAGAGACAGAGCCAAGGCTGTAAGGCAAAAACAACATTCTAGCAACGCCGGGTTTCGAACCTGGGCCCCAATCGGACGAACGAGCTCGTTTCATCCAATATATACATCTCCAACTATCAGTTATCTATTGAAATAATAAAACTGGCCACTAGATTTCAACAGGGGGAAATAATCACTAAGAAATGCTCTTACTCGTTAAAAAAACAAGTAAAACGTTTCGACGGACCTTGATTTTATTGAGAATAAAGATGGGTTCGGTTAATATCGCTTTCAGATGCATTTTAAACGAACGCTTGGCGTCTTGTTTATTATTTCTTCTCATTCCCAGTCGTACGACCACCGTGAGCAACTCAATGGGCTATAAGCAACCGCCCGTCCCTAATTTAGGCCCACTGGTTCCAGGGGAGAGACAGAGCCAAGGCTGTAAGGCAAAAACAACATTCTAGCAACGCCGGGTTTCGAACCTGGGCCCCAATCGGACGAACGAGCTCGTTTCATCCAATATATACATCTCCAACTATCAGTTATCTATTGAAATAATAAAACTGGCCACTAGATTTCAACAGGGGGAAATAATCACTAAGAAATGCTCTTACTCGTTAAAAAAACAAGTAAAACGTTTCGACGGACCTTGATTTTATTGAGAATAAAGATGGGTTCGGTTAATATCGCTTTCAGATGCATTTTAAACGAACGCTTGGCGTCTTGTTTATTATTTCTTCTCATTCCCAGTCGTACGACCACCGTGAGCAACTCAATGGGCTATAAGCAACCGCCCGTCCCTAATTTAGGCCCACTGGTTCCAGGGGAGAGACAGAGCCAAGGCTGTAAGGCAAAAACAACATTCTAGCAACGCCGGGTTTCGAACCTGGGCCCCAATCGGACGAACGAGCTCGTTTCATCCAATATATACATCTCCAACTATCAGTTATCTATTGAAATAATAAAACTGGCCACTAGATTTCAACAGGGGGAAATAATCACTAAGAAATGCTCTTACTCGTTAAAAAAACAAGTAAAACGTTTCGACGGACCTTGATTTTATTGAGAATAAAGATGGGTTCGGTTAATATCGCTTTCAGATGCATTTTAAACGAACGCTTGGCGTCTTGTTTATTATTTCTTCTCATTCCCAGTCGTACGACCACCGTGAGCAACTCAATGGGCTATAAGCAACCGCCCGTCCCTAATTTAGGCCCACTGGTTCCAGGGGAGAGACAGAGCCAAGGCTGTAAGGCAAAAACAACATTCTAGCAACGCCGGGTTTCGAACCTGGGCCCCAATCGGACGAACGAGCTCGTTTCATCCAATATATACATCTCCAACTATCAGTTATCTATTGAAATAATAAAACTGGCCACTAGATTTCAACAGGGGGAAATAATCACTAAGAAATGCTCTTACTCGTTAAAAAAACAAGTAAAACGTTTCGACGGACCTTGATTTTATTGAGAATAAAGATGGGTTCGGTTAATATCGCTTTCAGATGCATTTTAAACGAACGCTTGGCGTCTTGTTTATTATTTCTTCTCATTCCCAGTCGTACGACCACCGTGAGCAACTCAATGGGCTATAAGCAACCGCCCGTCCCTAATTTAGGCCCACTGGTTCCAGGGGAGAGACAGAGCCAAGGCTGTAAGGCAAAAACAACATTCTAGCAACGCCGGGTTTCGAACCTGGGCCCCAATCGGACGAACGAGCTCGTTTCATCCAATATATACATCTCCAACTATCAGTTATCTATTGAAATAATAAAACTGGCCACTAGATTTCAACAGGGGGAAATAATCACTAAGAAATGCTCTTACTCGTTAAAAAAACAAGTAAAACGTTTCGACGGACCTTGATTTTATTGAGAATAAAGATGGGTTCGGTTAATATCGCTTTCAGATGCATTTTAAACGAACGCTTGGCGTCTTGTTTATTATTTCTTCTCATTCCCAGTCGTACGACCACCGTGAGCAACTCAATGGGCTATAAGCAACCGCCCGTCCCTAATTTAGGCCCACTGGTTCCAGGGGAGAGACAGAGCCAAGGCTGTAAGGCAAAAACAACATTCTAGCAACGCCGGGTTTCGAACCTGGGCCCCAATCGGACGAACGAGCTCGTTTCATCCAATATATACATCTCCAACTATCAGTTATCTATTGAAATAATAAAACTGGCCACTAGATTTCAACAGGGGGAAATAATCACTAAGAAATGCTCTTACTCGTTAAAAAAACAAGTAAAACGTTTCGACGGACCTTGATTTTATTGAGAATAAAGATGGGTTCGGTTAATATCGCTTTCAGATGCATTTTAAACGAACGCTTGGCGTCTTGTTTATTATTTCTTCTCATTCCCAGTCGTACGACCACCGTGAGCAACTCAATGGGCTATAAGCAACCGCCCGTCCCTAATTTAGGCCCACTGGTTCCAGGGGAGAGACAGAGCCAAGGCTGTAAGGCAAAAACAACATTCTAGCAACGCCGGGTTTCGAACCTGGGCCCCAATCGGACGAACGAGCTCGTTTCATCCAATATATACATCTCCAACTATCAGTTATCTATTGAAATAATAAAACTGGCCACTAGATTTCAACAGGGGGAAATAATCACTAAGAAATGCTCTTACTCGTTAAAAAACAAGTAAAACGTTTCGACGGACCTTGATTTTATTGAGAATAAAGATGGGTTCGGTTAATATCGCTTTCAGATGCATTTTAAACGAACGCTTGGCGTCTTGTTTATTATTTCTTCTCATTCCCAGTCGTACGACCACCGTGAGCAACTCAATGGGCTATAAGCAACCGCCCGTCCCTAATTTAGGCCCACTGGTTCCAGGGGAGAGACAGAGCCAAGGCTGTAAGGCAAAAACAACATTCTAGCAACGCCGGGTTTCGAACCTGGGCCCCAATCGGACGAACGAGCTCGTTTCATCCAATATATACATCTCCAACTATCAGTTATCTATTGAAATAATAAAACTGGCCACTAGATTTCAACAGGGGGAAATAATCACTAAGAAATGCTCTTACTCGTTAAAAAAACAAGTAAAACGTTTCGACGGACCTTGATTTTATTGAGAATAAAGATGGGTTCGGTTAATATCGCTTTCAGATGCATTTTAAACGAACGCTTGGCGTCTTGTTTATTATTTCTTCTCATTCCCAGTCGTACGACCACCGTGAGCAACTCAATGGGCTATAAGCAACCGCCCGTCCCTAATTTAGGCCCACTGGTTCCAGGGGAGAGACAGAGCCAAGGCTGTAAGGCAAAAACAACATTCTAGCAACGCCGGGTTTCGAACCTGGGCCCCAATCGGACGAACGAGCTCGTTTCATCCAATATATACATCTCCAACTATCAGTTATCTATTGAAATAATAAAACTGGCCACTAGATTTCAACAGGGGGAAATAATCACTAAGAAATGCTCTTACTCGTTAAAAAAACAAGTAAAACGTTTCGACGGACCTTGATTTTATTGAGAATAAAGATGGGTTCGGTTAATATCGCTTTCAGATGCATTTTAAACGAACGCTTGGCGTCTTGTTTATTATTTCTTCTCATTCCCAGTCGTACGACCACCGTGAGCAACTCAATGGGCTATAAGCAACCGCCCGTCCCTAATTTAGGCCCACTGGTTCCAGGGGAGAGACAGAGCCAAGGCTGTAAGGCAAAAACAACATTCTAGCAACGCCGGGTTTCGAACCTGGGCCCCAATCGGACGAACGAGCTCGTTTCATCCAATATATACATCTCCAACTATCAGTTATCTATTGAAATAATAAAACTGGCCACTAGATTTCAACAGGGGGAAATAATCACTAAGAAATGCTCTTACTCGTTAAAAAAACAAGTAAAACGTTTCGACGGACCTTGATTTTATTGAGAATAAAGATGGGTTCGGTTAATATCGCTTTCAGATGCATTTTAAACGAACGCTTGGCGTCTTGTTTATTATTTCTTCTCATTCCCAGTCGTACGACCACCGTGAGCAACTCAATGGGCTATAAGCAACCGCCCGTCCCTAATTTAGGCCCACTGGTTCCAGGGGAGAGACAGAGCCAAGGCTGTAAGGCAAAAACAACATTCTAGCAACGCCGGGTTTCGAACCTGGGCCCCAATCGGACGAACGAGCTCGTTTCATCCAATATATACATCTCCAACTATCAGTTATCTATTGAAATAATAAAACTGGCCACTAGATTTCAACAGGGGGAAATAATCACTAAGAAATGCTCTTACTCGTTAAAAAACAAGTAAAACGTTTCGACGGACCTTGATTTTATTGAGAATAAAGATGGGTTCGGTTAATATCGCTTTCAGATGCATTTTAAACGAACGCTTGGCGTCTTGTTTATTATTTCTTCTCATTCCCAGTCGTACGACCACCGTGAGCAACTCAATGGGCTATAAGCAACCGCCCGTCCCTAATTTAGGCCCACTGGTTCCAGGGGAGAGACAGAGCCAAGGCTGTAAGGCAAAAACAACATTCTAGCAACGCCGGGTTTCGAACCTGGGCCCCAATCGGACGAACGAGCTCGTTTCATCCAATATATACATCTCCAACTATCAGTTATCTATTGAAATAATAAAACTGGCCACTAGATTTCAACAGGGGGAAATAATCACTAAGAAATGCTCTTACTCGTTAAAAAAACAAGTAAAACGTTTCGACGGACCTTGATTTTATTGAGAATAAAGATGGGTTCGGTTAATATCGCTTTCAGATGCATTTTAAACGAACGCTTGGCGTCTTGTTTATTATTTCTTCTCATTCCCAGTCGTACGACCACCGTGAGCAACTCAATGGGCTATAAGCAACCGCCCGTCCCTAATTTAGGCCCACTGGTTCCAGGGGAGAGACAGAGCCAAGGCTGTAAGGCAAAAACAACATTCTAGCAACGCCGGGTTTCGAACCTGGGCCCCAATCGGACGAACGAGCTCGTTTCATCCAATATATACATCTCCAACTATCAGTTATCTATTGAAATAATAAAACTGGCCACTAGATTTCAACAGGGGGAAATAATCACTAAGAAATGCTCTTACTCGTTAAAAAAACAAGTAAAACGTTTCGACGGACCTTGATTTTATTGAGAATAAAGATGGGTTCGGTTAATATCGCTTTCAGATGCATTTTAAACGAACGCTTGGCGTCTTGTTTATTATTTCTTCTCATTCCCAGTCGTACGACCACCGTGAGCAACTCAATGGGCTATAAGCAACCGCCCGTCCCTAATTTAGGCCCACTGGTTCCAGGGGAGAGACAGAGCCAAGGCTGTAAGGCAAAAACAACATTCTAGCAACGCCGGGTTTCGAACCTGGGCCCCAATCGGACGAACGAGCTCGTTTCATCCAATATATACATCTCCAACTATCAGTTATCTATTGAAATAATAAAACTGGCCACTAGATTTCAACAGGGGGAAATAATCACTAAGAAATGCTCTTACTCGTTAAAAAAACAAGTAAAACGTTTCGACGGACCTTGATTTTATTGAGAATAAAGATGGGTTCGGTTAATATCGCTTTCAGATGCATTTTAAACGAACGCTTGGCGTCTTGTTTATTATTTTTACTGGAAGCGAAACTGCAGCAGCTGATCAAAAAGAGAAACCAAAAACTCTGGACAATTTGTCTGTGCTTCTAGTAGCGTAGAGCCTCGGGGAGAGGGAGAAGCAAATGGGTTTGCTTGTACTTAATGGAACGGGCGTTTGCTTCGACCTGGACAGCAGCCAACATTGGTACGGATGTGCGAAGTTGCCGGTTTGAGTAGCGTGCAGGAGTCCGTCAACACTGGGATGTGCAAGCTGTTCGGAAAGTGAAGAAAGGCGGAAGTCTCATGCCTTGTAATGTAGAGGGGCGGTCGCAAAACGTGTGTGGGTACTGGTGTGGTGCTGAGGGGAGCGATCCAGAGGCCGTTTCGGCGGTTTTTCGCCGGGTGGGTCCGTCCGTCCGCCGATTCCCTTCCCGCGGTCTCCGTTTTCTCTCTCGGGGTCGGGGCGATGGCCCCCACCTACAGGGGCGGGCGCGTGCGTAGCACGCGCCCGCCATAGTCTCCCGCCCTGGGCCCTCGCCCCGACCCCGAGAGAGAAAACGGAGACCGCGGGAAGGGAATCGGCGGACGGACGGACCCACCCGGCGAAAAACCGCCGAAACGGCCTCTGGATCGCTCCCTCAGCACCACACCAGTACCCTACTGAAACTGTTCTACCAAATTTGGACGTTTCTTCGTCGTAGGGAAAAAAAAACTTCGATCCTGGGGGAAGGGAAAAAATTGGGCGCGGGGGGAAGGGGAAGAAAAAATTGGGCGCGGGGGAAGGGGAGAAAAAATTGGGCGCGGGGAGGGGAGAAAAAAATTGGGCGCGGGGGAAGTTGAGAAAAAATTGGGCGCGGGGAAGGGGAGAAAAAAATTGGGCGCGGGAAGGGGAGAAAAAAATTGGGCGCGGGAAGGGGAGAAAAAAATTGGGCGCGGGGAGGGGAGAAAAAATTGGGCGCGGGGGAAGTTGAGAAAAAATTGGGCGCGGGGAAGGGGAGAAAAAAATTGGGCGCGGGAAGGGGAGAAAAAATTGGGCGCGGGGGAAAGTTGAGAAAAAAATTGGGCGCGGGGAAGGGGAGAAAAAAATTGGGCGCGGGGGAAGGGGAGAAAAAAATTGGGCGCGGGGGAAAGGGGAGAAAAAATTGGGCGCGGGGGAAAGGGGAGAAAAAATTGGGCGCGGGGGAAAGGGGAGAAAAAAATTGGGCGCGGGGGAAAGGGGAGAAAAAATTGGGCGCGGGGGAAGGGGAGAAAAAATTGGGCGCGGGGGAAAGGGGAGAAAAAAATTGGGCGCGGGGAAGGGAAGAAAAAATTGGGCGCGGGGGGAAGGGGAAATTTGTGCGGGGGGAATGGAGGGGCGAAAAATTCGCAAATCTATGCGCAAGAGCCAAAACAGCGGGGAAGCAGGAAAAAAAAAGGGTCAATTCGCGCGCGGACATAAAAAAAAAAAAAACGGGGGGGGGTGATTCCACAAGTTTGGGTGCAGTGGAAGGAGAAACCTAATGGGCGGACATTTCGCCCTCTGGCA
This sequence comes from Macrothele yani, assembly GCA_039090855.1. Lineage (NCBI taxonomy): Eukaryota > Metazoa > Arthropoda > Arachnida > Araneae > Macrothelidae > Macrothele > Macrothele yani. Next base: position 140,452,336 of record CM077005.1, on the reverse strand, counting down.
TGGGAAGAATTGTGGTGGGCCAGGAAATGGAAGAAAAAAAAAGTATGGACATAAATTACCGGCCAGCAGGGTAACATAATTACCAGCGAAATTATTCCAAAGGGCAAGTCGTAGTGCACTGCTGGACATTTCCAAATTCCAGCGATGTCATTTTTCCCTTGGAAGGAGCACTAAGTAGGCCCCAACTTTGGAACGATTCCTCTGGACCGAGTATGTGGTAAATGGCGAGCTTGAAAAGCACAGTATATGGAAACAAGAGGGGAAATCGTCTACAAATCTCCAGGGAGAGAAGTCCCTAGCGGTGGTCGGGGAACCCTATTGACTCTTAGGTGCTCTGTATTATCTTCGTGATTATCGAAACCAGGAAGCTTATAAACTTACGTGTTTTTGAAAAAAAAAAGGATCACTTACCTTTTCACATTTCAAAAAACATTTTACAAACAGTTATAAAAATTCAAAACGGTAATTTCATCAATTTGATTTTTTCAGTTGGCCTTACCAAATCAGTGAAACAGACAGATTGTCACTTTTTTTCGCAGTGTTCTAAACTTTGGTACGTGAGAGTACGGAAAAAATTGTACAGCTAAACAAGACATAGGTTGTCAGCCAAGTCCGTTTCAATTCAGGCATTTTTTTTCAAAAAGTGCGTTGGGTAACTCTCAAGAGTTTTCGTGGGAAAAAGATGTTGCTTGGAAGTTGCAGTCATACAAGAACGGGGGGAGGGGGCCTTATAGGAATTGATAACTCTTGAAATTTTAAACCTACAGCTGAGATTTTAACTTGGTAGGAAGCACAGTGTGGTGGCTTTAATGTACAGAATTACTTTTCATGTTACTGAGGGGGGGGTCTCATGTTTATGTAAAGAAAAAAGCAATGTGTGAAAATATACAAAAAATGCAATGCTTCATCTCTTTAAAGGAAAACAGAAAATTGTTGCACCTTGAAAATTCAAGTGCAGGTGGCTCCTCTCTGCTCATGTTTGTTATAAAAATGCTTTGTCTGCATTCTACTTTTAAAATGATAAATATCCAAATATTGAAAGAAATGAAAGATATCACATTTTAAAAATTGATAATTAAAAGAGTGCAATTTTTTTAAATCTGAAAATTTGGCAGTTCATACTCATTACATGCCAGTACACGATGAAGCAAAATAATAATTATTATATAAAGAAGGTAGTTTTACAGTTGTAAAATTTTTATACTTAGCCTAACAATGTACATTTCAGATGGTAAATTTTGAGCAATAGCTCAAGAAAAGTGTAATATAAAAAAAAATATAGAATATTTGGAGAAATACAGGCTTGGTGCAACCACGATACAGAAGACACGTGCATTAGGAAAATGACAAGAGTTGTCATGGTTAAAGTGCAAATCACTCAGAGTGCGAATGGGCTGGACACATTTGCACAAAGAACAGGCCACTATTTGGACAACTGAAATACCCTTTCGATAACAACGGAAAGGTGATTATTCAGAAATGAGTGGATGAAATTTGAATGTATGAAGGTAGAAAGTTGTGGGGAGACCTTCACGCAGCAGTGAATTGATTATGGTCGGCGATGATGCGTAATAGAAGCATCAGGAATAATATATGAAACCTACGAATTTAGGGAATTACATATCACTTTATTAAAACGTCCACGATTTCCCCAAAAGGGAGTTGATACAGGACTGTTCTGAAGCCATCAGTGGCCTACAATCTTTCACAGCCAACAACCAGACGTGGCAAAGGTTTCCATCACTGACAACATTTGGTACATCATGGATATGTCATCATTTAGGGTCATATATATCTATTTTGAAATCATTTTGGAGGGCCAAACGCCTCCAAAATGATTCCACAACTTAAATCTTGGCCCTCAGTCTCCGGCAGCTGGAATGTACCTGGCCAAGGCAGCGGCCAGTGCGACACGAAGGCAGAGGGTGCTAAGAATCCCCGGAGGACCGGACTAGGCTGCCATCTGATGCTGACCTTGGCTACGTATAATGGACGCTCCCTATCTTCTGATTCAAGGCTTCTTGAATTGGAAGAGGAACTACAAAGGATCAAGTGGGACATCATGGGGCTAAGTGAGGTAAGGAGAAAAGGAGATCTCATCGAACTGAAAAGTGGACATCTCTTCTACTATCGTGGGACAGATACTGGCAGAACTAGTGGTGTTGGATTTATAATAAACAAGAAACTGAAGGATAAAGTTGTAGAAGTTGAAAGTTCCTCTGACAGAGCTGCACGACTCGTTATCCAACTCTCGAGAAGATACCAGGCTCAGATTATTCAAACTTATGCACCCACCACAAGTCATCCTGAAGAAGAAATTGAAGAATTTTATGAGGAAATTTGTCATCTAAATAATAAAGGTAAGCAGCACTTGAAAATAATTATGGGAGATTTCAATGCAAAAATTGGGCAACGGCAACAGAATGAAACTTCAAGTAGGTAAATTCGGTCACGGCAACAGAAACCAGCGTGGAAATACTCTCGCTGAGTTTGCAGAGGCAGAAGGGTTTTTCATCTTGAACTCCTTCTTCAAGAAAAAGCCACACAGGAAATGGACATGGAGACATCCAAATGGGACGACAAGTGAAATTGATTTTATTATGTGTAACAAAAAATTCGTCATAGAAGACTGCAGTGTGCTGAACAAGTTCAACACAGGTAGTGACCATAGATTGGTGAGATGTAAGATGCACCTCAACACTAAACTTGAATGTGGCAAGCTCATAAGACAAACAAAATCTATCGACATAACCAACCTTAAAAAACACCATAATACCTTCAAGTTGGAACTGAAGAACAGGTTCTCTGCTTTAGAAGGCCTAACATCGGAAGAAGTGGACATCTCTGAAGTTAACAGAAAAGTAACCAAAGCTCTTATGGAAACAGCAACAAAATTAGCTGGGTCTAAGAACAAGTTGCATGTAAACAAATTATCCGGAAAAACGAAAATGTTGATGCAAAAAAGAAGAGTGATGAGGACAACTAAAGAAGATCTGACTTCCAAAGTGGAATATATAGAGTAAGAAAAAGTATCACTGAAGACGTAAGAAAATTCAACTGTGAACTAGTGAGGAAAGCAATTGAAAACAACCAAAGTCTAAAGATAGCAAAGGGACATATCTCAGTAAGGGAAGAAAACAGATTATGGCACTGAGAAAAGAAGATGGTTCTGTAACAAGAAATAGAGGCGAAATTTTGACAAGAGTGAAAGATTTCTACTCCAAATTATATGAAAGGGATGATACATGCACTCCAGACATCATGAAAGATACCAGTACCAGAGTTCCTCCAGTCCTTCCAGCAGAAGTTGCATATGCAATCAAGAACATGAAGCGGGGAAAAGCTCCAGGAGAAGATGGAATTACTGTAGACATCATACAAGAAGCAAGTGGAGAAATCGAAACAGTACTCGCCCAAATTTTCACTCGATGCCTTAATGAAGAAAAGATTCCTGAGGATTGGAACACCGCTACAATGATCCTGCTACATAAGAAAGGTGACATTGAGGATCTCGGAAACTACAGACCTATCAGCCTCCTATCAGTAGTTTATAAAATCTTCACTAAAGTTCTTTCACACCGCTTGAAGGTAACACTGGACATGGCTCAACCGAGAGAACAAGCTGGATTCAGAAGTGGCTACAGCACAATAGATCATATCCACGTACTGAGAGAACTAATTGAAAGAGCGATGGAATATGAACTTCCACTGTGCATGGCTTTTATCGATTATGAAAAAGCCTTTGATTCGGTGAAACCATCAGCAGTTACAATGGCTCTGAAAACCTGCGGTATTGAAGATGCATACATTAATATTATTAATAACATCTATGAAAATGCAAGTGCAAAGATTAGGCTGTTTGAAAATACAACACACCTAAAAATTGGAAAAGGAGTGAGACAAGGTGACACCATATCTCCGAAGCTCTTTAATGCCACATTGGAGGGTGTTTTTCAGTCGCTGAGCTGGGAAAACAAGGGGATAAAGATTAATGGAGATTATATAACCCACCTTCGTTTTGCTGATGACGTAGTCATTTTTGCAACTACCCCATCAGAGCTGCAAAGTATGATCCAGGAACTTGCTGACAAGAGTAAAGAAGTGGGATTAAAAATGAACTTTCAGAAGACAAAAGTTATGTTCAATGCTTTTACAAGAAATGAAGATTTATCGATTGATGGAGAAAAGCTGGAGATAACAGACACGTACGTTTATCTTGGACAGCAGATATCAACTGAGGGTCACATTGATGAAGAAATTAATCGGCGTACAAAACTTGCCTGGAAAGCTTTTGGAAGAAACAGCATAATTTTCAAGAGCAATATGCCATTATGTCTTAAAAGAAAAGTGTTTGATCAATGCATCCTTCCAGTGCTTACGTATGGTGCAGAGACGTGGACCTTAACTAAAAGAGACATACAAAGGCTGCAGACAACTCAAAGCAGCATGGAGAGGTGCATACTTGGTGTAACCAGGAGAGATAAGAAGAGGAACTCGTGGATCCGAAAAATGACAAGAGTGGAAGACATCATGATCAGAGTTAAATCCCTGAAATGGCAATGGGTTGGACATACTGCCAGAAGGACAGATCATCGATGGACAGCCGAAATTTTAGATTGGATTCCAAGGGACAGGAAAAGACCCAGAAGAAGACCACATGGGAGATGGGTAGATGAAATTCGAAAGTATGCAGGGGTGACATGGAGGAGACTGGCACAAGACAGACCGTTGTGGAGGAAACTTGGAGAGACCTTCGTCCAGCAGTGGATTGATAATGGTTGACAATGATGATGATGATGATATCTATTTGATAGGCCACGAGGATTAATAAATTTAACTGTTTTAATGAGACTTACTGTTTGCTCAATCCACCAAATTTCTTCAACAACACGTGTAACTAACAAAAAAAAAAAACCTCTTTGTAAATTGCTACTCCATTTTTAGTTTCAGTGCAAGTTCAGTCAACATCTCTAACAGTTTATTGCTTACTGCCCTTACTATGAAAAGTGAGGAACCACATGTATGCACATGAATTTCCAAGTTGAGACAACTGTATAATTTTCTAAAAACAATTAATTAAAAATTGCACCCCAATTGATTTCCTTGTGAATAAATTGAACAGCACAATACCAGTCTGTAAACAGACCTACATACCAAACAGATGTTCATTCAAACCATTTTAGTTAATTTTTGCAGTTTTCTGTAAAAGTGTGCCGAAGCTCGGCAAAGATATTTAGGCATGCTACATACAAACTATAATAATGGTGGTTTGGGTGAGTAATGTCATACAGACCAAATTAGTCAAGAAAAAAACTTCCAACACCAACAGACGAAATACCTCAAATGAACAAAAACTCGGTGAAAAGACAAAAACTTGTAAAAAGGAAAGCATAGGAATTATTTGCTAGCAAATAAGTTGAATACCACAATACCAGTCTGTAAACAGACGTACACATGCAAAAGATTTGCATTCAAACCATGATTTCAGTTAATTTTTGCAGTTTTCTGTAAAAGTGTGTGCCGCAGCTCCATAGACATATCTAGACTTGCTAGAAACTAAATTAATGGTGGTTTGGGTGAGTTATGTCATACAGAACAAACTAGTCCAGTAAAAACTCCAAACACTGATCTGGGTAATGCTCTAAAAGAGCAGTAACCAAGTGAGAAGCCAAAAACTTGTTAACAGAGGACTTTAAGCAGAGCTGTGCTCCAGCCCTCCCAAAGAACCTAAGTGATCCAAGGAAACGCGCAGGGGAGAAAAAAAAATGTCAGCTGTAGCTTTACAATTTCAAGAGTTATTCATTTCTAAAAAGGAGAAATTTCCTTTCGCCATCAAAGCTTCACTGCAGCGCACCATTTTAAAAGTGCCATAATTTGCACACAAATTTCTTATATACATTTTTTTCCCAGAAAGAAAAAATATTTTCTGTTATCGTATGACTACGGCTTTCAAATACACATATACATATATAAAATTTCCTTTAAGATTTCTGAGGGACACCCAACAGGTCTCTGCCCAATTTGAAATGGAGCAGGCCTGTTCCACTGCATAAGGAAAAAGGTGATCAGACTCGATGGAAGAACTGTCAGGGGTGGATTTCCGACTAGGAGCACAAGGCGCGCGCCTAGGCATCACCCCTAATAGCTACAGGCCCGCGCACCGAACACCGGAAACTGCATGACGTAGGGGAGAGTAGGCTGATGTCCGTGGTGGGTGGTCGAGCATGCGTGTGCTGCTCACTCTGTGTAAACCTGACTGTTGATTTGCGTGGTCGTCATCAAATTTATTTTCATTAAGGAATATTTTTAGGAAAAACAGCACCAGAAGTAAATTCAATATGCCTTTTAAGTGCTGTGTACCGCACTGCCGCGGTAATTATGATGGACCACGCGTAAGCGTCTTCAAATACCCTACTAATGGGGAGGTTCACACTAAATAGATTACAGCAGTTAAGCGAGAACATTTTCAAGTCACGAAGAACTCTAGGGTAAGTGGAAACATTTTTTTAATCTTATTTAAACTACTTGTAAAATAAATATTTTGAACAAAAAAATTTTAATTTGGTTAATTTTATAATCAATGCATCTCACAGCGGGAAGTCAGAGCACTGAAAAGATTTTTGAAAAATGAAATTTATGTTTGTAATGGAAATAATTGATTACTTGTGTTGTTATAGTAACCCATAACATGTTTTTCCAATGTATCAAATAAATTCAAAGTAAAATATGTTTATTTAGGAAGGAATTTTAAACTTTATTATGGACACAGAATAATAAGGGTTGCATGTTTTTGATCCCAAGAGTAATATGTTGATACATTCGTACATAGTTATTTACGTGTCTAAGGCAGTGCCAGACTAAACTTTTTTGGGGTCCCTATTTCTGGGCACAAGTGCTTGTAAAATAACTATGTCTTATACCCTATACGAAATATATGTATGTCATGTACACATCTAACATGCCTATGTCCTTTATATAAATGTTAAGGCCTTGTTGCCATGTAAAATACATCTTTTGTGTTTGCAGACATGGAGAGTTGCATTGAATTATCATTTTTAATATTTATTACTAAAGGAACACAAACAATGAATCAAGTATAGACAGCAAAAATTACATATGAATGCACAAAAACAGAAGTTCACACATAGTTCAGGAGTAAGTTTGCCTTTAAAATGTCTGTTTAAAGATTTTGAAGCATTTTTCTACAAACCAACACATTGAAGAACTTCATGTGAGCAGTATGTATGCTCTATCTGTGATAGGATAGGAATTTATCAGAACCATTCAATTTCTTAAAAATTAGGTGAAATATATCGGTACACAGGTATTGGTTCAGTATTACTTGCTTAACTGCCAAAGTTTCCTGTAAAATTATAAAAAAATGAGAGAAATATTACCCAACTTATAACTCGACACATATCAGATAAACTACCAATGCTGTTAATAGCAGTAGCAATATCTGTTTGTTTTATTTATAAAATGAGTACCCCAAAAAGTGTCTTTCAGTGTACACAAAATTTTGTAGAAAGTTTTGCAAACATGTCAGTCACTGATGTTAGGCATTCATTACATTAGAACTGCTAAGTGAGCTAAGAAAACTCCCTCAAAAATCTCTTCAAGTGTACTCTGTGTAGGAAATAAACATTGCTAGTATACCCCAAAAATGCCCCAAAATCTCTCCAAGTGTCAACATCTCTTACAAAAATTTTATTCTAAAGAAATGCAAACATTGGATCAAGTATAGACAACAAAAATTAGAAATGAATGCATAAAAACAAAAGTTCACACATAGTTCAGGAGTTAAAAGTTTGTCTTTAAACTGTCTTCTTTCTTGCTTTAAGATTTGCAAAGGAGTGTGCATCGTTGAACGATAACTGCTTAACAAAATCTTGGTCTAATGACATGATAGCAAGACCATTAAGTCTTTGTTGAAGCATTGTCGATTGAAAGTTATATTTTACCAAGGCCATTTTCGAAAAAGAATACTCTGCTTGTCAGTTGGTTATTGTTATTATCAAATATAGTTTTAATACATTGAATACATTTGGGAAAACATCAATCAAATTGTAATATACACTGTATTGACAACTCACCAGACACCTTGAAGGGAAACACAACATAGCATTTATTGACATACATAGACAAACCACTAATATAACCCCCAACAATCTTTCCTTTCTCAAAGTCAGTTCTCTCTGTCGTGACATTTTCACTCAACCTCACAGTGCAATGTGATCGCGGTCAGCTGCAGGCTTGTTTTTATGGCGTTTGCAGCTGTACCCCACATCTTAACAATGCAGCGGATATGTTCATTTGCTTTTGAAGGGGTGTCCTATGACTTTTGTCAATATAGTGTATATATGTATTTTACTTCTTGTATATATGTATTTTACTTCCTTTTTCTTTGTGCAGTGGCTACATTCACCCTTTAGATAAAGTCGTAGAACTGTAAAAATTCACCCAAATCCTCATTGTACAAATCTAAACAGTTATTTAGAGAAATTTGGTCAATCGCATTAGAAGTTTGGCTGTTAACTAATTGAAATGGAGACTGACAGTTTTTATAAGCTAACAGACGTTTGTTAAGTTTGCTATGCAACTGATCAATAATCACATTGTGTCTACTTCAAATTTTTCCATTCGTGAAAATAGTGTCATTATGGTTATTGCCATCTGCATATTTTTTATTGATCGTGATTCGACAAAACTTCCCAGAGATTTTTCACTTAATGTTTTAACTATTTCGTCGTAGTTTTCAAAATTATATCTTTTATTGGCAATGAAATGCAGGGTTAGAATTAGAAGTAAATCTTCTACAGGCTTAGCGAGCTGACCACTCGAATTTTCAAATCGGTGGTCTGCCAAAATGCCCACTGGTGTGTGCAAAAAAAAAAAAAAAAATGTACATTCTCAATTACTTTGGTTGAAATGTTATTATTCCAGTGTAGATATTTAATTACTTTGAAAGGAAAATTAACTCTTTTATCAAAGAGGCTAATAGATGGGTTACCTCTGTTGAGCTTAATGCTTAAGTCTAGGAACTCAAGTTCCTGATTACTGTGGTTGGTTTTACATAAGTTAAGAGAGCTAGGATAGATATTATCAAAATCACTCTCTATAACTTCTGAATTATTGATACACAGCAGATCATCAATATATCTAAAAGTGTAAAGGTAGTTATCTGAGCAGGTGGGGTGATTTTTAATGAATTTATATTCCTTAAAGAACAGGAATAGATTAGCGATATTCGTGGACGTTGATGTTCCCATTGGAATACCGTTCACTTGCTTATAGAGAGTATTATTATATAAGATATGGTTATTTTTTATGCAGCAATTGAGATAAGAGTTCCAAGTTCCTACATCAACAAATTGGTTAAGTTTAAATTCTGCATACAGCTCTTTAAAGGTAGTGATTATATCTGATAGAGGCAGATTAGTATATAGGTTTTCAAAATCATAACTATTAATATCTAGGGGACAAACTTTGAGTATAGTAGAAATTACTTCTGCATTATTATTAATTATCCAAAAATCTCTGTACATCAAGTTAGAACAGTTTCTAATGTGTTTCAAAACCTTCTTTAAGACATCTTCAAAAGCAAGATCTACTTTCTTTTTATGACTCCTTACTCCACTAGCTATGAACCTGAACTTCACAGGATCCTTATGAAACTTAACCGTTGCAAAAAGAAATGGAAATTCAGGCTCATATCTTCTAGTTTGTGGAATTTTAAGTTTCTTGAAGAATGCCTTAAACCGATTTTCTAACTGCTTGGTAGAATAACTTACGGGCTCGTATGTTACTCTATTATTGAGTTCCATAGTTAACAATTCAAAATAGAACTTCTTACAGATAATTGCAAAATTATTGCTAGCTTTATCCGTAGTGGTAAAAATAAATTGGTCTTGTAGTTTGGAGAGTGACCTTTTAGCTTCTCCAGAGAAAAAGAGATTTCTGTCGAAACAAAAGTCCAGACCTGCCAACTCACCGGTGAAGCTATTGATTATATTATATTTCCATTCTGCGAAGGCCTCAATAGGCTGATTGTACGTTAAACTGGTTTTACGATGTAATTCTGAATTTTCAAAACTGCTGCGTTGCGCGTTTTGATTTTCAGGTTATTTTGCACCCTTCGTTTTAAATTCTAAAATGTTTTCCTTAGTCTTCAGTTTTGCTCTTAAGTAACTAATTTCAATTTATTATTTAGCAGCTCATGCGCAAATTCTAGTTGAAATGTTTTATTATTATTTTTTTTTTTATTACTATTTTTTTACTTGAGGTTTTTTTTCATTTCCTAATTTTTCTTTTTAGTATGTTTTGGATGCAGCTTTTTGGAGTGTAGTTTATACTCGAGTTTGGTCTTTTCTTGGACTGCTTATTTCTAAAAAGTTTTCCTAGTTGGTTTGCTCAGAATTTGTAAGTTTTGGCCCAAGTGGAGTTCTAAGGACGATGAAAGGATTGGAGGTCAGCTCAGATATTTTAAGTCCTCCCGCTCGGTTAGGCTAGCACCCTTTCCCATAGTGTATGAACTCGCTGGCAAAGGTAATCTAAAGTTATGAAATGACAAACGTTGTTTGACATGTAAATCTGCAGATCCTAACCTGTATTCTTCTGTTGAGGATAATTGCTCCAACAAGTTTTGCAAAGCCTACAATACCATCTATAAAGCTCACCTGTACTGTCTGCAACCTTAGCTATATTGGCCAAAGTAAAAATCCTCTGCATCTTAGGATTAATGGTCACAGGTCTCTAGTAAACAAGTTCTCTAATTCAGGAGCGAACCCCTCCACAAACGCCAACCAGTACTCTACCTTTGAATTAGAGCATTTCCATACTCATGGTTTTGACAAAGTGAAAATAGAGGTACTACATATTATCCCTGACCTCTATGCTCGGCTAGAAACTGAATCCCTTGAAATTTTGCAGCATCAGTCTCTTTATCCCTATGGCCTTAATTCCACTCTATCTGACAATAAGCATAATCAGCATAAATTTTCAATTCGTGAACTCTTCTTTCTTGTTAATAATAAGAGCTGCTCTAGAGGTAATAGAGGACAGAGGTTATTTCGCACATCAAGCAAAGTTGATTTTGCTAACTTGCTAAAAAACTCTGGAAAGCTTTAAAACTGGCACTAATTTTGTTAAAAATACTTACAAAATTCTCAAGTCCTTCAAGCACTCTGTCCTTAAATGTTTTTCCAAATTCTGGAATGAAACTGCTGACCATGTTGATAAGCATGTTTTTGCTTTGGTTCTGGACATTCTTAAACATATTCTTAAAGATAAAATTTCTCTTAAAGAATTTTCCAGTAATTTTGTTACCATCAGGTTCCTAAATAAAGCCTACGATAATCTCAATGTAAGGAAGCTGTTCTACAATAATGCAATTTTTTTTCCCATCCACAGGCACCAGTCTATTGTAAGTTTTAAATATGTTAAGACCTTAGGGTCAATAGTTAAAAACTACAAACTTAACTCTTCGAGCTACATTCCTGTAATTACTACTTGTTCTTGTGATGAACATAAAGAAACAGTTCACTATGATAAGAATTACAACCATATTATCACCGGAAACTTGAGTTTTGTTGAAAATGAAAAGCTTAGGAATTTATTAGAGTATGGCTCTAAATTCAGACCTTTCTTCACAATTTCCAAAGAAAGGATTCTTGAGAGCTTCACTCAAGATGTAAATAAGTACATCGTAAAAACCAGTTTAACGTACAATCAGCCTATTGAGGCCTTCGCAGAATGGAAATATAATATAATCAATAGCTTCACCGGTGAGTTGGCAGGTCTGGACTTTTGTTTCGACAGAAATCTCTTTTCTCTGGAGAAGCTAAAAGGTCACTCTCCAAACTACAAGACCAATTTATTTTTACCACTACGGATAAAGCTAGCAATAATTTTGCAATTATCTGTAAGAAGTTCTATTTTGAATTGTTAACTATGGAACTCAATAATAGAGTAACATACGAGCCCGTAAGTTATTCTACCAAGCAGTTAGAAAATCGGTTTAAGGCATTCTTCAAGAAACTTAAAATTCCACAAACTAGAAGATATGAGCCTGAATTTCCATTTCTTTTTGCAACGGTTAAGTTTCATAAGGATCCTGTGAAGTTCAGGTTCATAGCTAGTGGAGTAAGGAGTCATAAAAGAAAGTAGATCTTGCTTTTGAAGATGTCTTAAAGAAGGTTTTGAAACACATTAGAAACTGTTCTAACTTGATGTACAGAGATTTTTGGATAATTAATAATAATGCAGAAGTAATTTCTACTATACTCAAAGTTTGTCCCCTAGATATTAATAGTTATGATTTTGAAAACCTATATACTAATCTGCCTCTATCAGATATAATCACTACCTTTAAAGAGCTGTATGCAGAATTTAAACTTAACCAATTTGTTGATGTAGGAACTTGGAACTCTTATCTCAATTGCTGCATAAAAAATAACCATATCTTATATAATAATACTCTCTATAAGCAAGTGAACGGTATTCCAATGGGAACATCAACGTCCACGAATATCGCTAATCTATTCCTGTTCTTTAAGGAATATAAATTCATTAAAAATCACCCCACCTGCTCAGATAACTACCTTTACACTTTTAGATATATTGATGATCTGCTGTGTATCAATAATTCAGAAGTTATAGAGAGTGATTTTGATAATATCTATCCTAGCTCTCTTAACTTATGTAAAACCAACCACAGTAATCAGGAACTTGAGTTCCTAGACTTAAGCATTAAGCTCAACAGAGGTAACCCATCTATTAGCCTCTTTGATAAAAGAGTTAATTTTCCTTTCAAAGTAATTAAATATCTACACTGGAATAATAACATTTCAACCAAAGTAATTGAGAATGTACTAATTTCTCAGGTCCTAAGAATTTCAAGAATTTGCAGCAACAATTTGGACTTCAATTACCACATTAATATACTATTAGAAAGTTTTCTAGAGAACAGAAATTCCTTCTTCTTTCATCAAAAGAACTTTAAGAAAAATTATTCTGAATAATAGAGTAAGGTTGGCAGATCTGCTTTAATTTTCTACACAGTTAATAATATGATTCTGACCAATCAAAGCCGTAAGGAAGTTGGCTAGAGGATGCCTATTAACTACCTAAAGGAACCTTAGTGCTATGGATATGACGGTCCTATTAAAACAAAAAATTAAATAATATAAACAAAATCACAAAAAAAGCTTAAAAATCTGTTTATAAAAGAAAATAAAAACATATAAAAAAGAAAACTAGTTATTCATCACTAGGATAGCTATACTAAAAATAGTAAAACCAACATTAAAATTAATAAGATTCTGATTAATCTATAGAAGCTCACTAAGGTGATTTAATACATGCAAAGATTATTAAATAAACTGCTCGTGTATTTTATAATATTTCTCATGTATTCTGGAGAGTTAATTCTGCTCTTTCTGATCATTCAGATCCACAGTCTTAAGTTTATATATTTTTTTCTCTGGTTAAAATCTCCGCGCGTTGGTTTCTTGCTGTATGAGGAGGCCATCAGCCCCACCCTCACTGCCCCCCAGCGTCTAGGGAGTGGCGGAAGAGGTCAGCCATGTTCTTCTCTTGTGAGGAGAAAAGTTTTTGTCACACAAGAGGTAAGCTCTCTTCCTTGTTTTTGGGTTCTAGGTTTTATAAGTTCAATGTTTGTACTTCATGTACCTTTTCTCTGTCGTTTTTTAGCTTTTCAGCTTTTAAGCATTGGTTTGTCTGTTAACATTTTTGCGGGTTTTAACTCTTACTTTTCTTTGTAACTTTGAGCGTCTTTGGGGTACCTAGGAACAGAAGATGGCTAAGCTTGTTCCTTTTTCTATGCGCTGTCTATGCGCTGTTTTTCAAAGTAGTTAAGTTCTTAATAACTAATTAATTATGCACTTAAAGCACTGCTGAAATACTTTGTACATATTGCAACTAACTGTTTAAGGTATATAACTTTCACAAAGTTTTCTTTAGTTAATTATTATCTTTAACTTATTCTCGTTTTCGTGCTGTCATAAGTTGTAGAGTAGGGGGTTTTAGACTCAAGTTTTCTTTCAAAAATCTATTCGTTATAAATTAACATTTCCTTTTTTAATTGCAATGTAAAATTTGGATTTCTTTTGCATTGTTTTTCAGGTTTAAATTCTCTCTCAAACGAACTTGGAATTTCGTTATAGCTGAAAATCATTTCTAATTATTATGTCACTCTCACAGCTTGAGTTCTCTTTAATCTTCTTCTCTCTGTTTAATAGTAACAGATGAAGAGCTTGGGTCGGGCCATGAAGGTTAATGGATGCAAGCAGAAATTGTTAACTAGTGCTAGGTCATGCTACTCTACGGAGGACATGACTTATATATATATTTTTTAAACTATTTTAGGTGGGAATGTTACTTGCATCTATGGCCTTGCAGAAACCCATTTCCAACTAGGTCTTTGTAGAAGTGAGAAAATGCAGAGTTTTTGCTGGTCCTTGATAAAGCCAAGGCTCAGTATTCTCGACACCTTCTACATTCAGTTGTTTTATTTTATTTTTTTATCTTTTCTCCTTTTACTCACACAGGTAGATACATAACCTTTTCTATGTTGTACTAGGTGTGAGTCAAAATTATATATGTATTTTTTTGCTTAGGTATCTTTTTTATAGAATGTGAATTCTGAATTTTCAAAACTGCTGCGTTGCGCGTTTTGATTTTCAGGTTATTTTGCACCCTTCGTTTTAAATTCTAAAATGTTTTCCTTAGTCTTCAGTTTTGCTCTTAAGTATATATATATATATATTTGCAGTATATGTAGAAAATAATGTATCATTTTCATTGTAGTAGTATATAGCAAATTTAGAATGGAATGCGTGTGTGTATGTAATTATTATGAAAATAGTACTAATAAATAAAACACAAAACATGCTATGCAGTAGTAGAAAATAAAAAAAAAAAACAGCTGACCAGTATGTATCAAAAGTTGGTAGTTCACTCATTTTTACTGGTCCAGGAATGGCACAAATGGTGCTAGTATCCAGAACGGTACCTTGATTATAAGGGCACTGATATGAAGCGCTATGCAACATACCGAAAGCCACCTTCATGGAATTCCTTGCTTCAGTGTGAAAGGCAATTCCATGTAGACAAATACAATTTAGCAAAGTCGGAGCATAAATCAGTGGTGAAGCATGACTTTGTAAGTAAGGGAAGCAATGCAGTTAATATGCGATAAATAGATGGCAAAAGTGATATGAATGAAAACTTATAATAATTAAAATCAGCAAGCGACCCATAGTTTATTTGCTACATTGACAATACAGCATCGCAGAAAGCATCGTAAGACTCCTTCCCCCCAAAACGCAACCATGCGCAGTATCACCAAAAGAAATGTCTATGTAGAAACTCAAATGCAAAGATTTATAAAAAAAAAATTTTCAGTGAAAATGTTGAAAGGGAAAGAAACTTGTCTACCCACACAGCAAAAAGAATTGTGGATTGCTTCTATCAGAGCTAAGACGGGCTCGGGCTGTAGAATATTTACCCGTTTCGAATTTGTCAAATGAATTTGTCTGATAAATACGTATTTTGAGATTTAAACTCTTGTTTAAATATCAAGACCTATTTATCAGACAATTTTGTTTAGATTCAGTGTAATTTAACGAACGGTTTTGGTAATGAACAAATACAATCTCAGTGTGTTGGCATTAAAAAAATTGAAAAAAAGAAAAGTGTGTACTGGTTTGTAAATAATTAATGTGATATGGTAATTTTAAATAATAGCTGTTGTTATAATGTTACAAATATAAATGTAATATAACTTTTGTTGTTGTGTTTTGTTTGAAAAATGTTTTCTAATATTTAGTTACTTTTAATCTTAGGTATGTGAGCTACATTTCTGTGAGACTGACATTGTTAGAGAGTCTTCTTATGACGAGAAATGTGGGAAATTAATAACAGCTCCATTGGCACACCCAAAATTAAGGGATGGTGCTGTTCCATCCCAGTTTCCAGGATGTCCGGATTACATGTCCAAAGCGGACACATCTAGGGAAGGTCCTGATGAAAAAAGAGCCAGAATTGAAATGGAAACTCTTCAGCGAGCAGTTCAAGAAAGCATTGAAAGTAAAGCATTGTATGATAAGAAAAGGCATGCAACAATTTATGTGAACTTAAAAAGCATTTACAATCAACAAAAATTTCTAATATTTGGAATGTCATCATGGATAAACCAGATCAAGTAGTTTTTCTGGACTTAAAGTTTTCACCTGGCCCTTCTGTGTTAAAATCAGTATGTGTAAATAATGAATTGGATATAATGGCATATGTTGGAAGTTCACCAATAAAGCACTTGGGTAAGTATAATTTTCCTTTCAAAATTAGAGACATTAATGATGTATCTGACATACTGCAGACTGTAGAGGAATTGCACAAAGAAAGTAGCGACTCCTCGGTCAGTGATGTGATTAGTGTAATCCAGGAATTATTACTAAATATGCTAAAGGTGTTACCAGAAGAAAAAGAAGGTGTTGTTAATTTTATAACTGAGCAACTCATGCTTATTTCTAACAAAAAACATAATGTAAGATATAATGTTGATTTCTTAATATTTTCAAGTTTAGTTTTTTCCATTTCTCCTCATGCGTATAAATTTTTAAGAAGTTCTGGATATGTTATTTTTCCGCATCCATGTACAATATGAAGAATATGTTCCACATTGAAATTAGATCCTGGAAGTGAACAATTTGATGAACATTTTTTGTCGTATATGAAACAGAGGTTTGGTATGATAGAATCGAGAGATCACATTGTGTCTCTTATGGTTGATGAAATTCACATTAAGTCATGTCTTGATTTCAAGGGGGAAATATTGTAGGGGCTGCCTACAACAGTGAGAAATGTGCTACAACTGCTTTTGTATTTATGGTTCAGAGTTTTTTGTCAGCCTATAAAGATGTTGCATATATTTTGCCTGTAAGTAAGATAACAGCCGAAGACCTTTTTAAGGCTATTAAGAGAGTTATAACAGGTTTAGAAGGTATTGGTTTTAAGATCATTTGTGTTAGCTCGGATAATAATGCAATCAATGGTAAAGCAATGTCTTTTTTTGCTTCTCCACCAAAACTGAGTATTGTGTACATTCATCCCTCTGATGTAAATAGACCCTTGTTTTTTATTTATGACCCTGTCCATATTTTAAAGTCCTTGCGTAATAATTGGTTGAACCAACGTAACCATGGCCAGTGTATGTATTACATTGATTTTGATGATCATTCAAAAACTAAGACAGCATCTTTTGATTCCATAAAAAAATGTATTCTTTAGAACTGGGAAACTTGGTAAAATACGCATATGGTGTTACTTTAAAAGCTCTTTCTCCAACAAATTTAGAGAGACAAAATGTTAAGTTAGTTTTGCAAATTTTCAATGAACATGTAATTGAAGGTTTGATACAGTTTGGAGAAAAAAATGAATTGCCCCATTTTAGAGAGACTTCAGAGTACATAAGGATTATTTATACATGGTGGTCAATAATGAACGTTAAAAGCTTATTTAAGGGGGAACACAAAAGAGATAAGTTCATGGAGCCACTCACTAACAGTGACAATGACGTAAAATACCAGTTCTTAAGCAAATTTCTGGACTGGGTTAACCAGTGGATTAATGCAAAGTATTCAACTGGGGTATTGACAAGGGAAACTTTTACATCTCTCAGACATACAACTCATGCTGTGTTAGAGTTAGTAACATACTGTATAGAAGAGTTGAAATTTTCTTTTATACACTGCTGGACAATTGCTAAGGACGGATCATAAACGGCTATATAGCGCATAAAAAAGTAAGTGTGGTTGGATGCCAAGTGAAATCAAATAATGTCAGAATGCCAGGACATTACAAGAAAGACAATTTATTGTGCTCTGAAATCCAGAAGGCTTTGGAACGTGTTCAAGTGACAAACAGGCCATTTTGTGCAGAATACGTAAACGTGAAAAAAATGCAATTACCGTCCGCAGGCGTTCCGGCGTAAGATGTCAATACGGGATATGGCCACCATGGAGGGCAATGCAAGATTCCACACGTCGTGTCATGCTTTGCACAACATTATCAAGCAGCTGTTGGGGTAATTTATCCCATTCCTCTGTCAGTGCACGGATGAGGGTGTCCTTGTTTATTGGAGGGCATTGGCGACCAGCAAGACTCCTCCCCAAAGAATCCCACACATTTTCAATGAGATTCAGATCTGGAGAACGCGCTGGCCATACGAGGCGTTGAATATCCTCGCTCTCAAGACACTCCTAAACAGCGACTGTTCGATGACATGTTGCGTTGTCGTCCATGAAAATGAATCTATCACCAACAGCTCCATGGAACGTGCGAACATGAGGTAGCAGAACATCATTAGTGTATCGTTGGCCAGTCATAGTCCCAGTTGGAAGCACATAGAGGGACGTACGGCCATTGATCATGATTCCAGCCCATACCATGACACTAAACGTCGGATATCGGTCCCTTTCCTGTATGTTTGCTGGACAATATGCAGTACCACTATCACGCCAGATCAGTTGTCGTCGACAATCAGACGATAGACTGTATTTACTCTCATCTGAGAAGAGGACAGCAGATCAGTCGTTATCAGTCCAATTGAGATGTTGAAGGACCCATTGCAAATGGGTGGTACAGTGACGTCTGGACAATGGGATGCACACAACAGGACGGCGGGCGTATAGTCCTCCTTCATGCAAACGTCTGGCGACAGTTTTTGAGGAGATCCGCTTGCCAGTAGCAGCCATAAAATGATTTGCTACCTCACTAGCTGTGCTGCGCCGGTGTCTTTTTGTTGATAGCACTATGTACCGATCTTCTGCAGGTGTCGTATTGCGAACACGACCTCCACCGTAACGTTTGCTACACTCTCCATTTGTTTGAAATGATTTCCAAAGCCTTACAACAACACTGTGGCTGACATCGAACTCCCTGGCAACATCTGTTATTTTTCGCCCTTCTTCAATCTTGCCAATAATACGGCCACGCGTAAAACCATCTAGGTGATGTCGGGAAGACATATTGAAAATTGCAAGTTCGTCAATTGATTCTTTCCCTTTCAACTTTGCGTTTGAACAACAACGGTCAATACGCGTCAAATCCTTTATATTTCTTAACAGCGCTATGACGTCACGAACAAGTTCTGCAATCCAAAATTTGCATACGCACAACACGTCTTACTGTATCCCGCACTTATGATAATTTCCACATTTTCCTGCCTTCCATTTTATGGTTGCTATCGTTGCTATTGTCATCCGTCCTTAGCAATTGTCCGGCAGTGTATTAACAGGGAAAATTCAGACTGATGCTTTGGAGTATCGTTTTGGTAAGTTTCGCCAGCTTGCTGGCTCTCAGTTTGCTATTTCATTACGTCAGGTTTTTGAGACTGAATGCAAGTTACGTTTGCAAACCGTAGCTCCCTTAAAAATTAAGTCAGCAAAGTATGGTGACTTAAATATTGATCTGGAGCAAAAGAATTGACCAATACAGTAAATTTCAATGAAGATACAACTCTTTCTGGATTTGATAGAATTGATGTAAATAGAAAAGATGTGCATGCTGTTCAGCATTTACTTCCAGTTCTTACATACGTAGCTGGTTATTGTGCTCACACAACTATTAAAAAACTAAAATGCAATTCTTGTAAAATGTACCTTGTAATAGATAATACTGTTAATTTTTGTCAGTATAAACTAACAGAAAAAATGGATAGAGGAGGGCTTCTATATCCCCATCCTGAAGTATTAGATATTGTAGTGCATACATATGTTATCGTACAAAAACTTGTTTCGGCTGATTTTGAAAATCTGTTTTTAAAGGTCAGAAACCAAAGGCAACTTGTTTTGGATTTGACAAAAGATGTGCTAAACAAAAAAGAAATATGTTTAGGTGTAGATTGCTCTGAAGGTCATGGTATTGAAGTTGTAACAAAATATATTATCATGGCTGCCACAAATACATTTCTTAATAATTACTGTAAAAGTAAAAGTGACAGAAATGAAAAGCAGGATAAAAAAAGGAAACTTCAAACCTTAAAAAAATAGTTTGAAAAAAAAATTGTAGAATACTTAAATGTTCAGTGAAAATAATTTTGAAAAGAAATCATTGTTATTTTTTACCGTATCTTGAAAATTTCATTTAGAACTTCATGCTCCACCAATCTTGAAATATTGCTTTTCCTTAATTACTGACATTACAGCAGAACATACAATTGCCCTATGGTTGCCATGTTTTAAAAAAAGCTGCCTTTAAATATTAGATGAAATAAGCTTCTTCACAACAATGTAGCAGTGAATAATAATTGATACAACATTGGTGCAGGTAAAGCAGTCCATCTCTATCTATTTTTTTAATTGTCATTTGTCATACTTAATGTTTTGTTGATTACAAAGAAAACACTGCAGTCACTACATTTTAGTTTCTTAACAGTAGTATAAGCACAATAACTTCCTATAAATGTAAGGTTAAGAAGTTCAAAATCCACATTAGATATATCATTTTCTAAAACACTGGTCTTGGAAGTCTGAAACATTTTCAGCTATCTGCATTTCTTTCCAGTCAGATAATTCACTGAAACTACTGAAAGAAATATCCCCAAATTCACTTGAATTGATTAGCAAAGGTAGACTACCTTGGAGTCTTAACTTTGTTCCACATTTATAAGCTTGACATATAGAAATATGATACTGAAATCCTGCAAGCTGCCTATATTTTCTAAACAAGTTTTCTAGTTCATCAGCCTGTACTTTTCCAGGCAGTAAGTATTTAAATTTAAGTTGATTTGTACAGTATCTAACCAACTGAAGTATAGCACAAGATATGTGTTTTAGTGCAGTGTAAGTTTTGCACTATCACACTCCAATTTTTCCTACCTGTCAAGCCACCTAAGGAACTTTTCAATGTGCACTACTTTTACATCTGCTGTTAGTGTTTCATGATATTTGGTCCTCAAGTGTTCCCCTTTAAAAACTGCTGTCACATTATAAATATTCCACCGTGTAATTATAATCTTAATACATTCAGTGTCACCAAAATTTAGTATATTATTAATTCATTCAACAGTTAATAAAGCTTCAGCAGTGCTACAGTTGAAAATCTGGAGTATTAATTTCACATTTAATTTTTGTCTTTCTAAATTGGAAGGACACAAAGCTTTTAATGTTAAACCATAACCATATTTCACAATTTGGCCACTTTCAGTCTCATGTAATTTCTTAACTGAAGTGAAGTCATTGGTCTTCATAGAGGACATCAAAATCTGGATAATACATACATTGCCCATTTTTCTGATTCAGCCAGGAACTTCTCACAGTTTTTATTAAATGAACAGAGTCAAAAATAAAATGTAATGGCCTTGAATTATCATAATATGGGTATGTATATGACCACACACTTTGTAAAGGAGGATCTGAAAAGAATGCCATTGTTTTTTGGTTTATAGAATTGTTGTCAGTCAGTTACAGTTACAATCCCTTTAAAGCCAATTTCTTCCAAACCAACAATAACTTTTTTTATTTAAAAAAAATGCAAATCAGTTCTTGTTAAAGTGTGGACAGGAAAATTTTGGGCCACACCTTGAAAGGAAGACCTTAGGTTTTGTACCATGAATACAAAAGTACTGGTTGCAGCACTTGTGTTATTAAATGCCATTCCAGTCAGATGACCAGCAGCATAATCCTGAGATTAAGCTGGCTCAACAAATGCTAAAATGGGGAAAAAAGTTGTAACAAAATGCTAAAGATATTTAGCTGTTTTTGTCGCTCGGAAAATCATAACGCTAACTGAATTGTTCGCACCAACAATGCTTTGGACATCAGTGGGAAACTAATGCTTATGGCTTTGGGGGGATGCCATAGATGTCATAGTTGACTCAAGTCTCTGGCGTAATAGTTGACTTAAATCTCTGGTGTAATCAAAATATGGTTTAAAATGAATTTCATCAATGTAATAATTTTTCATTTCCCTCTAAACCAGGTTATGTTTACTTGATGTATCTTAGGAAAAACTATGAAAATTGTTGTCCTTGGACTAAAACCAAATTTTTAACAAAGTTTCTGTAGGGTACTGGAATGTGGGATAATGATGTATTGATGTTGTTAGATTGTCTCAAGAACCTGTATGTACGGGGGGGGGTGAATTCAATAAACTAGCAAAAATAATTTAATCTGTGGAGTACCTGTGTGGGGGCTTCACTGCTGTAAAATAAAGGTAAGGGGGCCGTCCATAAAGTACGTCCGAGATTTTTACTATTTTTAGACTCCCTGCCTCCCCTATGTCACATTTTGTCCGATTATCAACCCCCTCCCTAAAAAGTATGTCCTAATTCCCGCAACCCCCTTTATTTTTGACGACTGTTTCTAGAAGTCCGTTGTGAAACAAAGAAAACATAATTATTCAAAGGAAACATCCATATATTTACACGTTTGCTTCAGAAAATGTTTATTATTTAGGCATTAATTTATAAACACGTACATTTTCTTTGTAGCACACTCTTTTGTTTTTCTCTGCATTTCACGTTTATTTTTTTCCATAGTCTTCCTTCAAGTTCCTTTAGCTTCTGCTTTTTTACTGTTAGTTCTTTCGTCTGTACTTCCGTTAACATTCCACTTTGTTCCCTTTTCAGTAGTCCAAATACATTGGCGTTTAAAATATTGATTTCATCATTCAGAGCTCGTTGTGCTGGTGCTAATCGAAAGAATATTTCTGGCTTAATTTTTGACGAACATGGGTTTTGTTCTTCATTAATTTTTTTTTATTAGAAGTGATAAAAAATATTTTGTGACTCATTTACCTCCCTCCACTTGGTGGGTTACTACACAGCTACCCTAGGATGCGCAACCCTTCTCAAAACGGCTCGGTCGACAACGCATTTTCCATTTTTTTTTTTTTTTAACTCGAAGCAACTGATATTTTAGGCATAGAATACAGAGTGGAGCCCGTGGACGCCTCCTACCCTGAAAATAAATACACATTGCCGACATATTTTTCAGATAAAATATAATTAAGCAATAAATATTGCATTCTCTCAGTTTATTAAGTTGAAAGAGCTAAATTCTAAAAATCATAAAATATACTTGCAGACTCTCAAAGGACTGCGAACCCCCCCCCCGTTGATATAAAGACATATCTGCAAACATAATTAAGTTCCAATGTGAACAAACGGGGAGTTTTTTAATAATATGATTCCACTATATTTTAGCCGCTGGATGTCCGAATTACTGAACTTCCCACCTCCCCCATGTTACATTTGGTCTGGTTGTCAGGAACCCTCTCTCCCCCTGTAATCTTGGACGTACTTTATGGACGGCCTTTAATTATGTTTGGTTCACTTACAAGTTTTTTAATTTCTGTGAAAAATGCATGTATAATATCTAACATTACATGAAATCTATTACTGTTGTTATTTGTATTTTATGCCAAACATGCCACTTTTTCTTAAATTTCATAAAGAATATTTACATTCTTTATCTGTGATGGATATGTTGTATTTTCTAGTTCATGAATGGGAACATTTCTTACATATAATATGTATCAGCAAATCACTGGTAACTGTGACATAACTATTTCTGTGGTATGCTTATTTCACACAAACAAGTTTACAAACATTATGCAATTTGCTTTTTAAATTAATACCCAATTTTTTGGTATTTCATCCTCCTTCAAAAGTGATTTTAAGCTATTCAAATCATTAAAGTCCTAATCAAAATATGAAGTTTATGGTGATACCAATGTAAAGTACAGAAGTAAGGCTTCATATTCCATTTATCATATTTCATGTCAGCTAGAGTTTCATATCTTTGATATTAATTTGAAAAAAAATCTACAACTCAAGGAGCATAATTGTACCAGAAATTTTTGCCTTCATTCAAGTACTTGTTAATAAACTTTTATTTTAGAACACGAGTGAGGTGAGGAAAACATAGTTTCTTTAACGTCTGTCATGCCGTCCCGGTGGCGCAGTGCTCTAAGTGATGGCCTTTGATCATTCGTCCGAACGGGGTCCGGGTTCGAATCCCGGTGAGGCATGGATGTTGTGTCTGTCTTACGGCACTGGCTCTCTCCCTTCCCTGGAGCCAGTGACCCTAAATTAGGGACGGGAGACTGCTTATAGCCCATTGAGTTGCTCACGGTGGTCGTTAAACTTCCAATCAAAAAAAAAAAAAAAAATTAACGTCTGTCATGGTCATTTAGTTAAAAATTAATTGCTGTGGGTAGCAAAATATAGATACTGAATCTTTTATTCACTAAAATATGTCAAATTTCACATAATGACTGCAAATAATTTGCTTCCTGTAAAGCATATGTTCAAGTTTATCAGCATCACTGTTAAATTTTACTGATGCAGCGTTTGAATTACCCAGTGGTCTGCTGGCCGTTGTCCAGTAAAACTTCTGTCGGACCACTAGACTATTGATTTTGCTGGCCCGGATGGCTAGTAAGTTGGTTTTTTGTTTTGTTTTGTTTCTAATTTGTCACAAGTTAAAAAATGAATGTTTTTATTTTACCTTGCTGTATGGTTTTCTTTTTAGGCTGCAAACTAATAAGTTTAAAAACAAATATTGTATATAATTCCATTGAAATGATACATTGTTTACTACATATATTGTAAATGTCTTCAATTTTTTTTTTTTTTTTTTTTTTTGTACGGACCAATGAGCATTTTGGCGGACCAGTGGCTTGCAAATTCTAGTGCGTCCACTGGGCCAGTAGATTTATTTCTGATTATAACACTGCTGATGACATTACACAAGCTGTTGTAGTAATAAGATTCACTTTAGTAAGAGCTTTGGTCTAAAGAATTTGCATGAGCCACTATTTTTCAAGGTACTCGCAAATTATGAATCTTGAAAACATCTCCCATTTGACACTCAACATATTGGCAGAAGAATCCAGCATATTTTAGGTCACCACAGAAAAATTTATGGTGACAAAAAATATACTGTATATGGAGTGGCATATCAGATGAAGTCTGATTAAATTTATCCAAGACAGTGTTTCTTTTTCTAAATTATTCCTACAGCAGAATTTTGTAAAAAATATCAAAATGTGACCGAAATCTTGAAAATTTAAAATTTTACATGCCAGAAGCAAGTGACATAAGTTAAATTCGTATTTTTAAATTTATCTTTGCACGGTTGTTCTCATCAATTACCTGATGAGATGTTTAAATCTTTGCACGGTTGTTCTCATCAATTACCTAATGAGATGTTTAAATCTTTGCACGGTTGTTCTCATCAATTACCTGATGAGATGTTCAAATCTTTGCACGGTTGTTCTCATCAGGTTCTCAGGTTCGATGTTCAAATAAAATCGTTGTTGATGAGAACAACCGTGCAAAGATTTGAACATCGACCACTTACAACCAAGAGGTACGTGAAAGATTTTTCCTTGAATTACATTTGATTACCGAGATATATGTTCGCAGTGAATACTAATAACTTCCAACTGAGAAATTGCATTTCACACAAAGGAAATATAACATGTAAAAGTTCCAACAGTTAAACCACCATTAAATGGTTTAAACTGAAAAAGAATAACGTATGTAAAACATGTTTTTAAATCTCGATACATAGTGAAATATGTGCGTATTAAACAATCTTGTTAAATTTTTCCTGTTACATTTGTTAATTATGAATTTTAAAATATTTTGTATTGCGTATTAAAAGAAGTCACAGAAAGAGAAATTTCTACCTTTGCCTTTGTGTTTTAAAATCTATTTGTTTTACTCTATATCTCTTGATATCTCATGTATATACAGCCTGACATTTTTTCTAATAAAATTTTCACAAATTTGTTCATTCTGGTTTGCATTGTTTTTATTGCTTAAGTGTCAAAACGGTTATCACACTCAGAAGATTAAGGAAGGCGACTAGATATATGTTTTAAATTGTTCAAGTAATTATTTTAATTAGTAAGAGTAATTTCACACTTTGCATAGTGAAAGCAGCTGGCTAAAGCAAAATCAGTAGTTTTCCAAAAGATACTAATCATATTCTTTTTAAATATATCAGAAATCTATAGATATGAGGGCTTGAAAATATGGGAAAAGTTACATGCCCACATGCCCAGTTGGGCATGTAACTTTTAGGTGTTTATTTACTAGCTGGGCAAGAAATTATTTACTTGCCCAGGTAGTAAAAGCTGAATGCGCAGGAAAATTTATCTTTTAAGATAACAAACCAGAACCCTAATTTTTTTTAAGTTAAAAATATGATCTGTTTTAACATGTTTGCACTTCCATTTTAAGGGTCTGTATTACAAATGTTCAATGCACAAAAGTGTGTATATCAATTTTTAATATGATGATGCTAAAATTGGTGTGAAATGGTACAAAGATGAAATTGGTGTTTCAGAAATTTAGTGATTCTGCCATGTTCCTTTTATTAAAGTTTTCTCCCTTTGTCATTAAACATGAGAAACCAGTTACATCAGAGGCATGCATCCTGTTGTTGATTATAAACAAAATTTGTAGCAAAACTACATATGGTTTCCGATTTCTGGGCGTAAAGCATAACATAATTAAAGATGTGATATTGCTCTTTCTTTGGTACTTCGTAACAATAATACAACTTCCATTAATTATCAATGACATGAAACACAACATGTGATGACTATCTTTTTTTCTTGTGTAGTAGGAAATTTTATTACCAAACTTTTTTACTTTAAAATTTAATTGCCATGCACAGGCAATTAGATGTTTTATTTACCTGCCCAGGCGAATGATTTACATGCCCTGGGCATCTCTGGCATGGTATTTTTAAGCCTTGGATATTGTTATTTTTAAAAGAAAAAAAAGTACCTGGATCGACATGAATCCACATATTGTAGAAACTATGTTCTAAACAAACAAGGTTTTTAAAATACAAGTAGAAATATATACTCGCTTTTTTTTTTTGAAAACAGTTGCTTAAAATGAGAGATCAACTTTTTATTCATTTATCTAGACTTATCTGTTTCCAGACTTCCTGCACTGTGTCTTCACAAGCTACAGCAATAATAACTGGAACTAATATATCTCATATTATCCGATAACTACTGGAAAGTGTGCTTCCAAACGTGGGGGTGGGTGTCAATTTTTGTATGGGGAAAACTTCTTCAATCCTTCATAGAATTTATTTTGAAACCAAAATCATAAAAAAGAGGAAAAAACAATCTTTTTCAATAGCTTTAGTAATGACAAAACATTTGTGCAAAATTTTATACCATTGCTTTTTATAGTTTCTGAGAAAATGGTACATCGAGTTAGTCAATTTATAATGAGACATGTACATCTTTTAAAATACATCCTATACTACCAAAACAATCTCTTAGATTTATTCAGTACAATAACTGCATGTGCATTTGTCAGGTTCTCAAAAAATATAATAATTATCTGTAAAAATACTTTAAGAAATTATTGGAACAAATTTCAGATTTTCTTAGAAATGTGTCTTTGAAATTCTTCAAGGAACAGCTAACGGACACATAATCAGATTGTGTTTGTGATACCCAAAGAACTGCACAACCATAATTATTTGTACATTGGCAGTTTTCCTGAATACTTCTTGAAAATCAAATTTCAGGAAATTTCTGCCAATAAGTTACTTGTATTTTTCCAGATAAAAAAGAAATGCTTATATTGTGGATCCAAATAGTTTTGCTTAATGCTACTAATATACTTAATACATTGACAAGGTAACTTTTTTGAAATAGTGCTCTGGAAGACAAAAATTATAAACTTTATATTTGCTTATCAAAATGAAGTTGTCCAAACAAGTAACTAGATGGTACTAAAATTAGGAAAACTTGTTATGTCATTATTGCACGTTTAATAATGTAGCAATTGCATAATTTTCTTGAAATCTTAATTTATTCCATGCAATCAGTGGATCAAGCAGCAATTCACTGTATGTATATTAAAAAGTGTTTATTGAGCCTTTGGTAATAATTAAAAAACACAGAAAAAAATTCAGTTTTTCTTGACCTTTTTTTATATATTAGTGATCACGGATTGCACATAAATTGCTCGTTACTGTCTGATGTGAAAATACATTTTCACTAAAGGAATTATTTCATTACTAAAATTTTCAGTCATAAGTTTGCAATGAATGAAAAACCTGATTCCTTAAATTAGTCAATTGACATCTTTTGAAACGACGACGATACTTCGTAATGGACCCTCAAACTAATCTTTCAAGTACAAGAACGATTTGTTCACAAGTACAGGAATCATTCGGTTAACTATAAAGACACTATAACTTCAAGTGAAACTACAACAGTTTATAATTTCGATTACAGGAATGGTTTATCACTTCCAGTGAAATGACAGCGATGCTTGCATTAAGTTGACGAATCTGTCTTGCTTATCCTTTCAAGTCGAAATTATTGCTACGCTAAATTTTACGCTGTAATTTCTTTTTCTTCTGTATTTTAAAAGATAAAACAAATGTGTTAACGCTGTAGTTATTTAAACACTAACACAGAAGTTCTTATTTAAATGCAGTGAAACTCTAAAAGAACGCACGACCTGGTTAGTTGGTGTACGTAAAGACGCGTTCGTTTCGCACATCGCCGTAATGCTCCCTCTCCGCGGCTACGGACTACTCTAGTGACGTCACAAACCAGTGCGCGGGCCTGCTAAGCTATTAGGAGGTGATGGCCTAGGGCCTCACAGCTTGACGGGTCCCGAAAACGTATAATTGGATTTCCAGTTTTGTTTTGGTTTTCACGGACCGAAACAAATCAATTCTTAAAGCGACTGCTTTGTATTGTCAATTGATATTTTACTTTCTCATATTAGTAACCTATATTTTTTCTTGCTGTTGCTAATACTCCGAATCTTCGATTTCTTATCGATGCACTTATTTTGAAAGGGGCGGTTAAAATAATATTGCTTTCCTTTCAGTGATAGGTAAAGGAAGCATTCACGCATTCCACACTTTTCATTGTTTAAAGCGAATTCTTAACTAGCCTGCTGTGCTATAAATTGCTTTCATACTACTTCCAGCCAAGGGAACACATCTGTGCAGGAACCCCTCAGTTGCGATGAAGAGTGCTTGTAAAATCTCTCCTGATGCCTAATCCCTCTAAACAAGCATAAACCAAAAGAGTTAATATTTAGGCTGAAAAAGTAAAAAAAAAAACGAGAATATCACACTATCTTTTTCTTATTTAATACTGTTAAAATAATTTATATTGTATTGCAACAACATTTTTATATTACTTTATCCTCCCTGGTTTAATACTGAAAGTTATCAGGTACTCTTACGTTTTCTATTCCTTAAATTGACAAAAAACTAACTTTCGAAAAAGCAATAAAGAGTTTCAATGATACTCTTACCCAAAAACCTGTGGTTCCTACTTTTCCATTTTCAAACCGGATCTTTTGCATTTAATTCTTATGCTTCTGTTTCTGATAACTGCAGTGCAGGTATAAAAAAATCTGACGCATTTTTTATCAGAATAAAAAAATGCAGACCTTCTCAATTTTCCGATGAAAATAATAAGAAGAAATGCTTCCAAGAAACACTTCACATTCTTGTTTCCTGCACTGACTGATGGAATTCTTATTGTCCAGCTTTCTTGGTCCATAGCATTCGTCACTACCATGGATGACTGAATCGCTTCGATTTAGGGAATTATTCGTCACAGGAAAACTCCTCCACGAAAAGTCATCCACCGTTTCCAAGTGAAGTACTGAGCACAAATTGCATTTTACACGAATTTTCTAATGTGGAGGACTTTTTCAGTTGCCTGTGTCTTCAAGTATTTCATTTTTGTTTGTTATCATGCTCGTTGCCTACTAATTTTCTCATATCGTAAAAACAAGATAATTTTCCAAAGCTGAAGCAATAGAAAAAGCACGTTTTGTAAATTAAACGCATTCGAATTTTATGACAAATACGCAACGTACCGATAAATTTAGAGAAATTCCATTTTGAGCGCTCTTAGCGTTAAATTTGTCAAGTAACTTGCAAATGAAAAGCTGCAAAAGTAACCTGTTTTGCCTAAAGTATCAAATTCAAAAAGAACTTTTGCTGTAACTGAAATGATCTTTTCGATGCGTAAAGCAAAAATTTACTAAATTTCCACTTTCAGAAACTCCTGGCGGGAAATTTATAAACTAGTAGTGAAATTTTGAATGGGCAAAATTTAATGAATGTTAATGTCCTACCATTCGCAAAAATAATGTTTCAAAAATCTGTGAAAACCAAATTCTTTGGACTTAGCGCCTCTAGCAGGAAATTAACAAACTAATTGGAAAATTTAAATATTTGAGAAGGAATAATTAGGCCTAATCTGAGAGGCACATAATTGTTTTGTTTTTTTCCTCTAAGATGAATAATTCTTCATAATAGAAGTTTAATTTTTTTAATATTCGACTTATTGGTTACTCTGACATGCCTGGCAAGAATCAACAAAAGTAAACCTGAGAAAAAATCCTTTAAACCAATGGGGAAAATTTTTTTCTCTCATTGGCTGGCGAGTAACGAAGCAATAGGGGACCCGTGAGACACACTGAGCAAATGGCCAGTTTTGTCTTATCCGGTGTTGAACGTCGATTTTTCTCTGAGAAACTTATTCTGTGTGTGACGTTTTTTTTTCTTTTTCAGGTTCCCCTTTCCCGTGTCCTTTCCTTCTTTTCCCCCTGTACCCATCTGTGGCATAGGTGTACCGGGCATTATTCTGTGGAGAGAGATATCGCTTGGAATGGCTTGTTGTTACAGGTAAGTATGTAGGGCAGCTTACAACTTCACTTCTTAACGGGTAACCGTCTACTCCTTCTCCTCTAATATTTCCATACTTTTCTTTCGTACTATTCTATCAGGGAAATCTGTTCCCAAATATCTTATCTTCTTTTTCACCTGACAAAAGGCGCAGAGCGCTGAGGGTTCGGGTCTCTCAACCTCAGATAGGAAATCTCTCTCTCTCTCTTACCTTCAATGTTGCGCAGTCTACCCACTCTATGAGCTGAGATGCAACCCCACATCATAACGGCAGTAGCATGCTTTACTGTTTGAATGTAGGTACAGTAGCATTCGGATCATGTTGTCAGTGTCATACGTACAAATGTCCTCCTTTTGTTATGAATCAAATTCTTTCGTCACTCCAGATGATCTAATGCCATTGATCCACAGTGCATCATTTATGACCTCGTGCTCACTGGAGAATCATGATCTGTTTATTATTAAAGAAAGGCTTGTTCGCAGAAATATCTCAAAGACTAAGCTACCACAAACGAATGGCTGTGTTGAATTTTGAACTTGTGGGATGAGGGGGGGGCATTCCCCCAACCCGCCAAATTTAGGTTATATTCAAAACAGGCTGGGGATATGGTCCACACCGAAATTTGGGTATTTAATAACTCGGAAGCTAAGCTAGCACAAACGACAGGGTTTCCGGCACAAACCAGCACAAACGAATGGCTATGCTAAATTTTGAATTTGCGAGTGGGGTGGGGGGAGGGCGGGGCTGAAGAAATGGTTGACAACAAAATTTTGGTACTTAATATCTCGAAAACTAAGCTAGCACAAACGACACGGTTTGTGGCACAAACCAGCACAAACGAATGGCACTGTTGAATTTTGAATTTGCTGGCGTGTGGGGCTGAGCATCCCCCCCCCGCCCAACTTACATTTTGAATATCTCAAAAACTAAGCTAGCACAAACGACACGGTTTGAGGCACAAACCAGCACAAACAAACATAAGACAAACGAATGGCACTGTTGAATTTTGAATTTGCCGGCGTGTGGGGCTGAGCATCCCCCCCCCAACTTACATTTTGAATATCTCAAAAACTAAGCTAGCACAAACGACACGGTTTGCGGCACAAACCAGAACAAACGAGTGACATTGTTGGATTTTGAATTTGCCGGGGTGGGGGGCTGACCATTTCCCCACCCCCACACCTTAACTTATATTTTGAATATCTCAAAAACTATGCTAGCACAAACGTAGCACAAATGAATGGCGCTGTTGGATTTTGAATTTGCCGGGGTGGGGGCCTCACAAATTTTCCCAGCCCCCCCCCCCCCAATTTATATTTTGAATATCTTAAAAACTATGGTAGTACAAACGACACGGTTTGCGCCACAAACCAGCACAAAGGTAGCACAAACGAATGACATTGTTAAATTTTGAATTTGCCGGGGTGGGGCTGACCATCCCCTCCCCCCCAATTTATATTTTGAATATCTCAAAAACTAAGCTAGCACAAACGTATGACATTGTTGGATTTTGAATTTGCCGAGGTGGGGGCTGGGGAGCTGACCCCCCCCCATTTATATTTTGAATATCTCAAAAACTATGCTAGCACAAACGACACGGTTTGCGGCACAAACCAGCACAAACGAATGGCACCGTTGAATTTTGAAATTGCCGGGGTGGGGGCTGGCGAAATGTACCTCCAAAATGGCACAAGCAAAAGCATGCGATTTGAAATAAAGCCTAGTTTTAATCGTTATGTTTGGGAACAGCATTAGTTTGCTGAATTTTGATATGGTTATCTCATAACAAACCACTTAATGCTGGTCGAATAGCTTTGCCACGGGAAAATCAATGTAGTGAGTTGTATTGTTAAAGATTCCTTTGACTCTGGGGTGGGTATATTATTCTAAAATATGCATATGTTTTACTATCAAATGTGATACAGTGCTTTACTTTTATGTGCAAGCCAGGTATATACTTGCTTTACTTTTCTTGGTTGTGGCGTACGTCGCTCTTAATCTCATTGGGGCCTTGGGAAGAAGACACTATGTAATTTTTTGAACATGTAAAATAATATTTTTGAATGTTTCTTACATTAGAAAAAATGCTTTAAATTTTTTCATTAACTTTTATTTTGTCCTGGTGGATTACAAAAACTTCCATTTTTCGTCAAAGAACCTTCCCTTCCCCGAAAAAACATTCAATATACGCCCCTGTATTCAGCCCTGACTGAATACTACAGGCACTTATCAACTTGTTATCCTGAGATTGGGGAGGCATTCACTTCTGCTTTATAGAACAGCAGCTAGATTTGACAGATTACTTTTTCTTTTCTTTTTGTTTTTTTTGCATTCTGAATTTGTCTACGTAAAACAACGACGCGAAGGCACCACAATTTGTGATGTACGTCGCTCTTAATCTCTTTGGGAAAAAGACACTATGTAATTTTTTGAACATGTAAAATACAGGGTGTTTCAGAAAATTTGATATCATTTGAGATGTAAATATCAGAGTAACTAAATCGTCTAGGCAAATGAAACTAAACAGGCTTAGTGTTGAGTAAAATAAAATTTATTTGTCAAAATTTGAATGAAAAATTCAAAGTTATGTGGTTTCATGAACGATTTCACAAGTTTTCAATATGCGCACCGCCTGTGACACAGTACATGTTAAGTCCGTAGTCCAGCTTCTGCCAAACACAATGCAGCTTGTCCCTGATGTGCTCAGTAGCGGAAGAGATGGTCGTGCAGGTTCGGGAAACATTTCTGCGAAGCCCCAGGAAATCCATAAGAAGAGCAAGTCTGGAAACCCACATTCCTCCAACAACAGTTTGGCGTGTTGCAAGGGAATGCTTTCGAATGACACCCTACAAGCAAAAGCGTAAGCAATTCTGTGTTAGAGAAACTTGAAAAAGACTAGTTTGAAAATCATCGTTTTCAGTGAGGAAACCACATTTCATACGGATGGCAAAATCAACAAGCATATTGTTCTCATTTGGGGCAAAGAAAATCCCCATGCCACATTTGAGCAAATGAGGGACATGTTGCATTGTGCTTGGCAGGAGTGCGACATTCTGCAGTTCACTTTAGTGTTAAATACATTTGATAACTCAGATACAAATGTTAATAGGTATTCCAAAGGATGGTTCCAGAGTACCAAAATATCATCTACATATCTGAGATATAATATAGGTCTGTAACTAGTTGACTGAAGAACTTTGTTTTCCGATTCTTGAAAGCAGATTTCTGCAATGGTTGGGGAAAGGGGAGATCACTTTGGTGCCCTTCACATTGCTGATATATTATCACATCGAACTTAAAGTAAGATCTCTTGTAAACTAGAGATAGTGCTTGTAATACAACTTCCACCCCAGGAAACGGGGTGCCCAATGTCAAAAGAGATGATTTTACGATGTCATGTACCTGATGTACTGGAACACTCGGGAATAGAGATACAACATCTAAGGAAAGTATGGTAAAGGGTTGTGTAATTGCAGAAATTGATTTAATTTGATTCAGTACTTGAGTGGAATTGGTAACAGAAAAAGTTGAGTTATTAATGAGAGGTCGAAAATATTGAGCTAAGGCTTTTTCCAGTGGGCGGGTGGTATACTATGTTGAGCAGAAACTAATAATCTAAGGGGGTGTCCAGTCTTATGGAACTTTAGTTTTCCAAATAATTCTGAGACTCTAGGTCCTGATGGGTTAAACAATTTTGAAGTAATGGAAGTGGGAAGTAGTGAATGATTTTTTAATCTGTTAACAGCTGTAATTGTAGCAGGATAGGGTACCTAAAGTTTGCGTACCCACAGGATAAATACAAAGACTTCAATATTGTGCTTCAACTAGAGAAAATTGTTGGAACCTTTCCACCTGCAATTCAACAACAGACCAGGTATGAACTTTTAAAAACTTTGAACTCTAAGAACTATGGTATTCATAATGAAGAAACTTTAAACAATAGAGAAGAAATCAAACAGTTACAAACATTACACAACCCGGTAGAACTTTCAATATTTTCTGCGGACCAGTCCCCACAGATAGTTATTATGAATAGAGGTTAATTTGTTGGCCATCAAATTAAATGCTTACTATAAAGATTGGTTGGTTTTGAAGAGACTGTTAGAAACATGCATTTCGTTAGGAAAAACTCTTATAAAGTATCGAGTCTCTCTTTTTCACTAATCACAAGACATTAAGAACAAAAAATAAGAATATAATGAAAGTGAAATGAGGGGGAAAATAAACAACAACAACAACAAAAAAGAATATGTAGCTTGGTAAGTCAATTTTAAAATTCTGAAAATCACGAAGCATTATCATCCGTGCTTAAAACAATCATTTTTGGACTGCAATCAAATTGAATGGTGAAGTTTGTTTTTGTGAAGCAGCAAAATACTGGATGGTACAAAAGAAAAGATTAATTTAGTGGTTTTATCTCAGTTATCAGTGAATTCAACTCCAATTAGAAATCAAAGGGTAATTAATTTGTTGACAAAATGAAACTTTCTAGTTGTAAATGCATTTATGGCACCTCTATTCATAGTGATTGTGGAATAAGGAACATTGGGAACAAAACAGGGCTAGACAGACATGTACAAGCAAGTGGACACTCCATAAATTGGGACTCAGTGAAAATAATCGCCCACCAGTCAAACTTAGTAAAGAGAAAACTAGAAGAAGGGATCGAAATAGCAAGAAGAAGAAGTACCACAATTAATGATAATTGCGGATGGTCTCTTCCAATTGAGTGGCAGCAACTACTCCAGTGACATAGTCCTGATGATGAACTAGGCTTTAGTTCGAAAATTTGACAACCAACTTTCATTAAAAATAACCTCTAAAAGACCCGTAAAAAAAAAAAAAAAGTTATTCCACAATGAAACTTTCTATTGAATCCATGCCACACTGTGTTATCCCTAAAGACCCAGTCCCTGCAACAATTATAGCTGTTAACAGATTAAAAAAATCATTCACTACTTCCCACTTCCATTACTTCAAAATTGTTTAACCCATCAGGACCTAGAGTCTCAGAATTATTTGGAAAACTAAAGTTACATAAGACTGGATACCCCCTTAGATTATTAGTTGCTGCTCAACATAGCATCCCACCTGCCTACTGGAAAAAGCCTTAGCTCAATATTTTCGACCTCTCATTAATAACTCAACTTTTTCTGTTACCAATTTCACTCAAGAACTGGATCGAATTAAATCAATTTCTCCAATTACACAACCCTTTACCATGCCTTTTTTAGATGTTGTATCTGTTCTCGAGTGTTCCAGTACAACAGATACACAAATCCTCTCTTTTGGTACCCACTTTGGGTACCGAAAGATTTCATGTGTACATATTTTATTATATCATCTTTTTAAATGTATATATTAAATATTTTAACATTGGAGTTAAAATAGTTATTGTGTCATTTCGGTAGTTTTTCATGTATGCACTTGTGAAATCGTTCATGAAATCCACATACCTTTGAATTTCTCATTAAAATTTTGATGAATAAATCTTATTTTGCTCAATATCAAGCCTGTTTAGTTTTATTTGCGTAGACTATTTAGTTAGATATTTACATCTCAAATGATACAAAATTTTCTGAAACACCCTGTAATATTTTTTAATGTTTAATTTGTGACGTTCGTTGCTTTTAATCTCTTTGAAGCTTTGGGAAGAAGACATCATGTCAGACACTATGTAATTTTTTGAACACGTAAATTAATAATTTTGAAGGTTTAATTTGTAACGTACATCGTTCTTAAGCTCCTTGGAGTAGGCTTAAGCCCCCTCCGTGGGTGCGCCAATGATTTGCACGGTTGAATACAAAGGTTAGCTATGGAGTACAGATATGTACAGACATATTCTTTTATTTATGTTATATTAATGAAGAGGAAATAGTCAAACAGCTCATGAACTTGCATCTGAGTACATTGTGTGTATAACAGTGGTTCTCAAACTTTTTTTCTTAAAGTACCCCTTGGGAATATTTTAGCTGAAAAAACTGCTTCCGCTTGTGTATTAGAGAGATACCTTTTTACTAAATGAAAAGTTTATTCCACTGGATTTATGTGTGTATGTATGTGGGTATAAAAATACAAATACACACATGTATATTTGCAAAAATTGCATACATGTATGTTACAGAAATTGCATGAATGGCTAGAAAAATCAAATAAAACTGATAAAGTCTCATTTAGTATCAATGAGATGTATGAGCTTTGCAAAGCTCATCAATATTTGGAGTTATCTATAGAAACATGCGACTCAAAACATTTTCTACATTAGGTTAGTAGCCCTTTCAGCAGGCAATCAGTCAAAGAGAACTGTTGTCTATTTTATCTTCCTAATGAGCACTTTGAATAACAAGGCTTAAAAAACAAATGCCTCCTAATCATCCCCTAAATGATTGCTTAAGATAAACTCTTTCTGATATGCAGGCCCAATCGTTTCAGCATTATTTGGCCCACTTTTGAGACGGTGAACCAGGGTTGGGGTTTTAGTGATTTTAACACGAGCATTTAAAACTGGTTTAAACCATGAAAAACTGTCAGAAACATATAACATGCTTTTAAACAATTCGTAAGCATTAATAGATATATAAAATAGTAAGAAACTTGACTTCAAGCAAACTGCAATATTAGTCTTTATTTTTATAATTATTTTATTACAATTATTAAGAGTGGAAAAGTGTCAAAAAATTTTATTCGTTAAGATTTTTGTTTTGTACAGAATTGACTTCATTGATCTAAAATTATGCAACTGCCAATGAATTGCAGAACCAGTAGTCTGGTTCATTTTTCCCTCGTAGCATCCGATAGCACATTTGTTGACACCTAAATGATTCCCGAGCTTAGAGTGTATAAATCCATAGAAAAAGCTTTCAACTGAAGCTGAGCTGGCAGGACTTGGCAGCAAAAGTATTGCTAGTTCAGAGGCAGGCTCAATTGTAAAGCCATTAAATTTAGAAATTTCTTTTCACCAAATCATGGGATTCGTATGGATGAATAAAGTTTGGGTAAATGTGTACCTTAGCGTCCTAAATTATTTCAACGGAAAAATTTAACTGTGTGGGAAAAGTGCGACGTACAATTTTTTAAGCACGCAAAATAATGGGGAAAGGCACAAAAATATAGTATTTGTAGAGAACAGGAAATAATTTCACTGAAGTATTTACCCGGGAGTGCGATGGTTTCGAAGAGTATGTGCGATAGGCCTAGGACAACAGAGCGGCAACAGCGTCAAGGTGTAAGCCAGTGAATGGAAGCTTCGTTGAGAAGGGCAAGTTACAGGCGGAAGAATACAACAGGAAGTGGTTGAGCAGTACGTAGTCATACAAGCGTCTTGTAGGAATACATTAAAGGAAAGAGGTCCGCTTTATGCAGCATTGTTAGTGGTGTTAGTAGCTTTTTCAACAGCGTTAGTGGCTCTTTCCAAAGTCACAAGTCTTCATACTTCATTTTGGATTTCGTTAGGGCTTAAAATTTCATTCTCTGGCACAATATGACAACAAGCTCTTGGGCTCCCTGCCATACTACGATTTTTGAATTAAAGAAACTCTTTCATTTTCCAAAAGACCCGTTTCAGGAGGGAAATGTGAGCTACGATGTACGGAATAAAAGCACAAATACAAATGAATTGGTTGAACAAATCTACTACCCTGTACATCTTCAAAACCATAATCAAAACTTGCCATTCAACTGGAACCTAAAAGTTCATACTGGGCACTTCTGTGGTACATGAAAACATCTACATTTCTTTGCATTCGGAAACATTGTGAAACTAATAATGACATTTTGCACATTTCTTTCCCAAAAATTAATAAAACATCTGAACTACTTCTTTCTACTTGCACACAATTACATGATGCATCACACTCCTCCGAAAAAAATATCCGCCACTCTTGTATTCTTCCGCGCATTCACTATTAACTGTTACTCCCTTCCGATGCAGGGAACCTTGATGTCGTGTCCGTTAGCATTGCTTCACCCTCCCGCACGAACTGCTGCAAACCATTGTACTGACAGGTAAATACTTTGGAAAAATTCTTTCCTTTTATCTAAAAGTTCTATTTTTTTCGCACCTTTCTCCATTATTTCGCATGCTTAAAAAATTGTATGTCGCACTTTTCCCACACAGTTAAAATTTTTCCGACAAAATAATTTAGGACGCTAAAGTACACGTTAACCAAAGTCGGTATCCCTTCTTGGGATGGTAGAATTTCTGTTTTATTTTCAGATTGCCAATGTTTCCACACTAGGTGTTGCAGTTACAGTGGCAAGCCATTTTGCGGATTGTTGTGGAGACAGACTTAAAATGCTATTTTGCTTGGTTAACAAAATATGTGAAGGAGATCATACTCTTTAGGTCCCAAAAAAAAAAAAAAAAAAAAATGCCCCCGACCCCCAATAAACTTCTGGAGGGAAAAAAGCCTTGAGATTGAGATCAAGTGATTCAAGGTCCTTGTATGCTCAACTCCTGAAAATAAAACAAAAGGACTAAGGAGACCTAAATACTACCAAAAGGTGAAAGAGATCATACACTACATTTTTTGTGCAAGAAAAGCCTCAACACCCCCAAATAAACTCCTTGAGGGGGCCCTTGGAGGTGAAAAGCCTTGAAAATGAGATCAAGTGATCCAAGGTGCTGGTGTGGTTCTCAATCTCCTGGAAAAAACAAATGGATACCTAAATACTGCTAAAAGGTGATCATACACTACATTTTTGGTCCAAAAAAAGTATCCCCCCCCAACATCAATGGAGGTAGCATGGAGCAAGAAAAAACTTTAAATAAATAATGCGCCAGCGGTAAATAACACAATCGCTTTACTTAAAAATAGAAATGATCCTGAAATACAAGAAACAGAGATGATTTGGGTGTTAAATAGCATGTAGAAAAGGCTGCAAAAGTAAAAAAACCCAACGCCAAAATATAACTAGACGCTATAGAGCAAATACTACAAAACTATGTAAGAACAATTAATAATGTAATTGCTTTAGTTAAAATAGAAATGATGCTGACGTATAAGAAATTGTGATTTAGGTGATAAATACAGTGTTGAAAAGCCTGAAAAAATAAAAATAAAAAACCAACACTGAAATCTCCACATGAATTCAGCGAGATATGAATCTGTTCCTCTTTGTTTTTTATTTTGCCATTTGCATGAGCTCCACCATCTCGGTGATGATGACCCATGCATTGGGCACCCCACTATGAACCCTCTTTTTCATGATGTTTATCCTTAGTGATATCATATTACCATCAATATGAGTGCACTGATGCCCTACCAAGCGGTGGTTCGTTTACTAGCAAGAGGGGTGACAGCATCGTGTTTCCTCAATATGTATACACACACTGGTAGCCATAAAATAACTATATATCACTCTTCTTAAAATAACTATATAAACAAAAGTGGAAGATTAGTATATAGATTCTCAAAGCTGTAGCTATTTATATGTATGGGACTGAGGCTAAGCACTGCAAAAATCGCTTAGGAATTGTTAATAATCAGGGCTTGAAAAATACCGTGCCTGAGATGCCCAGGGTATATAAATTATTAGGTAAAGCTGGTTGTATGTGTGTGCCATGGAAAATTTATCTTTTAAGATAACAAATCACCACCCTCACTTTTTTTACATATTTTGCATTTTCGTTTAAAGGGTCTATACTCAAAATGTTCAGTGCATAAATGCGTGATAATGATGCTGAGATTAGTATTTGAGAAGTGTAGTAATCTGCCATGTTCTTTTTGTGGAAGTTTTCACCCTTTGTCAATAAACACCGGCTGCTAGTTCCATCAGAGGCATGCATTCAGTCACTGGTTTTAAACAACATTTGGAGCAAAATTATATATGCTTCCAATTTCTGGACCTAGAGCATAATATAATTAAAGAAGGGATATTCTTCTGTGCTTGGCACTCTGTAACAATAATAAAACTTCCAGTGATTGGCAGTGAAAAGTAGCATGACATGAGAAGACTGTCCTTTTTTCTTGTAGTAGAAAATTCTATTCTGAACTTTATTTTAAAATTAAATTGCCCAGTCTGGGCAACTAGATCTTTTGTTTACCAGCCTAGGCCAATGATTCACATGCCCCGGGCATGATACCCTGATACATAAGTAAAAATATGTACAGTACATGATTTCGTACGTATAGATTAATTAAAACATTTATTTCTTTATCACTACTTTAGCAAAAACTTCCTATTACAAAAAAAAATTACCTTTGCTTATCTCTATGGGCACTATTTCGCAATTATAGCATTGCAATCTTATGCATAACGAAAATTTCTGTAGTACATACTAACTTTTCAATGAAAATTTCGTAATGTTTTAAGGAAATTATATTGCTGCAGAATTTTTCTGTCCTCCTTGAATTTTGTTATAACGAGCTTCTACTGTTACTCTTTTTTTTTACTGAATCTGGTAAAAGCTGGCCATGAAAATGACAGGAAACTATATCATATACAGTTTCTTTTCTTTGTAACGTAATTAATGTTAAATGAAAAAAAAAATAGATTACGTTATAAATTTCTGTGAGTGAAATCTTTACCTGTGTCACTTTAAACAGGACTTGAAAAATATCCGAAATATCACATGCCCAGCTGGGTATGTACACAAATTATTTACGTACCCAGATAGTAAAACTGGAATGCCCAGGAAAATTTATATTTTAAGATAAATCAGAAGCCAATTCTTTTTTAAGTTAAAAGATAGGAATTTTTTTACATGTTTTGCATTTCTGTTTTAAGATGATAGTGCACAAATTGGTACAAAATGATATGATGAAATTGTTTTTTGAGAAATTTAGGGATTCTGCCGTGTTCCTTTCATCGAAGTTTTTTTTTTTTCCCCCATTGTCACTAAACACCTGATTTGTACATCAATGAAAAATTGTTTCACTATCTTCAGGTATTCCCAAGATATTATAAATACAACTATTTAATAGCATTTCAAAAGGTTTTTGTGTTCCAAAATGGTTTCCTTGTGGCAACACACCAAGGGAAGGACCACGTTAATCACTGAAGTCATTTCTAAAACATCCCATACAGGAAAATTTTATATTTTAGAAATATTGATGATATTCGTTAATGTTCTAGAATGATTCATTCAAAATCAGGGTCTAAGCAAGCTTTTCTTCTCTGGGTGGAGGGGGGGTCTGAGATTTGAAATGATGCCCCTTTAAGTTCAAGCTTCCACTTCTATTCACTTTTTTTCTGATACCTTAATTATGGGGAAACAGTATCATCTTTCAAAAGCAGCACTTCCAGTTTTTGACATAATTTTACTAAAAATGTGAAAAGTAGGTAAATATCCAAAAATTATAAATAAGAAACGACTGCAAAAGTTGAGAAAACACTGACAACACAGTGCTCAGTAGAATGTAAAATGAAATAGCACACAAGGTAGTGAATGTGAAAACAAGAAAAGCCTCACTCAACCCTATGTGAAATGTAGTACTAATTCTTTGAATAAAGCTCATGTTGAGAAATGGCTTCCTAGTTTCTTAATTCAATTACTAATCTAAAACAACTATTATGGGAATTTTACTAGGAACCCGCAAAAGCAACAAGTAAAATTCACTAGAAAAATTTCTTATCACAAAGGTTTATTTGAGTCTTTAAAGAGAATTAATAAGAAGTACAATATTAGGCTAGCTCCAAGTTTAGAGAACAAAGTTAAAAAAAATTTCCCTAAAATAGTTCAAAGAGAAGAAGATATTTAAAAAATGCAAGAAGTCTATGAAGTAAAATGTAGTTGTGAACTATCTTACATAGGTGAAACAGGTCGCAGACTAGAAACTCGTATAGCAGAGCATAAAGCAGCTATAAAAAATTGCTCCAAGACTGGATTAGATAGGCATGTTAGGGAAACTGGGCACAGCATGGATTGGAATTCCCTTAAAGTCATCAGTTTCCAAAGCAATTTTCAAAAAGAAAGCTGAAAGAAGGAATAGAGATTGAGGAAAATAAAAATTCCATCATCAATTACTGCAAAGGATTTTCCCTGCCTAACATCTGGCAGGATTTGCTGAAAAATAACCTAAACCATCAAGGTTAATCGCAACCGCGATAGTGACAGGAATAAGTGACAACAACAAGACAGCCTGAAGAAGGAGAAGAGTTTTCTCCAAAAATTTGCAATTTAAATGAAAAAATTCCCTAGTAAAATTGCCATAATAGTTGTTTTAGATTAGTAAATGTAGTACTAGTCAAAACATTAAATGAAAATCCAACTTAAACACCATTGTGGATTGATAACCCTATAGATGCAATGTACTTGGATACTAGTTTGTAGATCTGTTTGTCATGAATATAACGTGTAATGTTATGAATATAACGTGTAAATATAAGAATATGCCTGTATGTGTCTTTACTACATAACTGTCCTTTGTATTCATTTATGCAAATATTATATTAGTACATGTGCAAATTAAAATGTCTAAAAGGAACAATGTATTGTTCAACCAACTGTGTACAGAGTTCATAAAGCCTAACGCCAAACAAATCTGTGTGTAACTGACGTCATTATTTATCAAATTGTAATAAACCTAATTTTAAGATATGAAAATATCATTACTCACATTTAAAACTGAATTGATTGGTAATAAACCAAGCATCAAACACTTTCACACTCGCACACTTCACAAAAAACATGAATTTACCTGCACACTCTTCCACAAAAAATGTGCATTTACTGTAAAAGTCATGTGACTACTTGCCATGAGGCTGAATATGGTCAAACTATAAATACAGGGATTGCTCTGAAATTCAAATGAGCAAGGTCAAACTTTTTAATTTCAGATTACAACTTAACTGAAAACTGTATTCAGTTAATTAAGCCTGTGAAATTCAGCCTTAGCGAATTCAGTCAAACTGTATTTTTAAGGAATTGCTCTTCAAATTACGGCTTAACTCAAAACGGTCAAATTTTATTTTTATGTGCATTACCACGGTTTAACTGAAAGTGGTCAGATTTCATTTTTACGAGCATTGCCCTTCAAATTACGGGCTTAGTATTTACGGTTGAGATCTTAATTTTACTGACTTTCACACCAACTGGTCAGGCCGTAATTTTACGGGCTATGGTCGGACCTTAGCTGTCGGGCGCTGCTCGTAATCTAAAGGCGAAATTTTTAACAGTGTGTAAGGGTAAGTTTGCTTGTTAAACTATTTGTTATTTTTAAGTGACCCTTGCACGTTTTAAAATGTGATGTTTTAAGTTTATTTCAAGCACTTATACAGAATGGTAGATCACAAAATTTTAAGCCTTATTTGTTGTTATAAAAGGTATGCCCACAGTTTAGTCTTTGTGTTTATTTTTTCAAATCTTATGATTGCAATACTTATTTTATAGCCTAAACTTATTACATAATTTTTTAAACAATTTCTCAAATACCTGTATTCCATAACTTTTCGACTGCCATCTGGAAACTCCCCCATCCCCTCAAAAATTGCAAGCAATGACCTATTTGCAGTGATAAAATTAGAAATAAATCTGTTACAGGCCCAGCGAACCACTCAAATTTCCAAATCACTGGTCCGCCAAAAAAAAAAAAGAAAAAAAAAGCAGTACACATTTACAGTAAATGTAGAAAATAAGGTATCATTTTCATTGTAGTATATCGCAAATTTAGAACAATGTGTGCGTGTACACATGAAGATATTTCTAATGAATAAAACAAAACATGGTACGCAGTGGGAGAAATTTGAAAAAAAGTGACCAGTGTATACCAAAAGTTGGTAGTTCCCTTATTTTTATTGGTCCAGAAATTGCATAAAATATACTAATACGTACTTGCCAACTTTTACTGTTTATCTGTAAAATTTATGGATTTCTGCTTGATTTTACTGATTTATGGATACAGGTCTTTTTTTACAGATTTTTTAATGTTTCGATTGGTCAATCAAAATGATTGCAATGAAATTATCAATGAAAACTCAATCAAAATTATGTGCAATGATTGCTCAATTGCTAATCATTGCACATATTGCAATAAGATAGGTCACACTAAAAATGAATGCTGGCATACTTACACCTAAATATACCTATTTATTTTAAATATAATAGTATTTGATTTTA
The DNA here is from genome assembly GCA_039090855.1 of Macrothele yani. Classification (NCBI taxonomy): domain Eukaryota; kingdom Metazoa; phylum Arthropoda; class Arachnida; order Araneae; family Macrothelidae; genus Macrothele; species Macrothele yani. Next base: position 140,407,545 of record CM077005.1, on the reverse strand, counting down.
TATTTGACAGTAGCTTACTTGCACATAATAAATCATTTGATATGATCTTTATTTACAGCCCATTTTATATAAATAAGGATCAGTACATGTTGTGAGGTTGAACTGAACATGTACTGATCCTTATTTATATAAAATGTGCTTTAAATGAAAAGCATATCAAATGAAAAAAAAAATCGACGTTAGGGTGAACCATAATTTGGTGTTAGGTTGAACCATAATTTGGTTCAACCTAACATCAATTTACTGTAAAGGTTGAACCATACTTTGGCATAAAGTTTGAACCACTACTTGGTATAAAGGTTGCCCCAAGTTATGGTTGCAGCTAATTTTTTCCTTACTTAGTCCATATTTTGGTGCAACCTTTCACCAAATTTTTAACAGTGTGGAACCCCCTCCCTTCTTAAGAAATTTCTAGCTGCATTCTCGCAATGACCGCTCACCTCGACCGTTCCAATAGCCAGCCATTCGTCTGTGAATAATGGCGGATCCTACACCCCACACTTTGCTCGATGTGTGTGTAGAAAAAGTGAGTAATACTTTTTAAAATTACGTTTATTATAATAATAAAAATAACGACATCTGTTACTCATGTTTGTTATTAGGCTCACGAACTGAGTACATGTATATGTTAGAGCAAACCAAAATGGCACAAGCAAAAGCATGCGATTTGAAATAAAGCCTAGTTTTAATAGTTACGTTTGGGAACAGCGTTAGTTCGCTGAATTTTGATAGGGTTATCTCATAACAAACCACTTTAATGATGGTCGAATAGCTTTGCCACGGGAAAATCAATGTAGTGGGTTGCATTGTTAAAGATTACTTTGACTTTGGGGTGGGTATATTATTCTAAAATAGGTATATTATTCTAAAATATGCATATGTTTTACTATCAAATGTGATACAGTGCTTTACTTTTATGTGCAAGCCAGGTATATACCTGCTTTACAGTGGAACTTTCCATTTTGCCATATAATAACACGCATGTATTGATTTACATTTTTGTGGGGTTTTTTTTTCGTGTGGTCTTAGATAGGGTCTGATCATGATTTTGAGTAAATTCAGCAAAATCAATCCTAGATATGTTGAGTGAGAAATTAACATATAATTTTTTCTCTTAGTAGTAATTCTCCCATGTAGTTTAAAATCACTGCATAGTGCACCCAGGAATTCTTGTTGGAGGAGGCTGTATATATAAATATATAGTATACGTACACAATGTGTGTACATATATATGTAATGTACGCCTATAATTTATATACGGTTGTGGCGTACATCACTCTTAATCTCTTTGGGGCCTTGGGAAGAAGACACTAATTTTTTGAACATTTAAAATAATATTTTTGAATGTTTCTTACATTAGAAAAAATGCTTTAAATTTTCTCATTAACTTTTATTTTGTTCTGGTGGATTACGAAAACTTCCGTTTTTCGTAAAAGAACCTCCCTTCCCAGAAAAAAAAATTCAATATACGCCCCTGTATTCAGCCCTGACTGAATCCTACAGGCACTTATAAAACTTGTTATCCTGTGATTGGGGAGGCATTCACTTCTGCTTTATAGAACAGCACCTAGATTTGACAGCTTCTGAATTTGTCTTCGTAAAACAACTGCACAAAGGCACCTCAATTTGTGATGTACGTCGCTCTTAATCTCTTTGGGAAAAAGACACTATGTAATTTTTTGAACATGTAAAATACAGGGTGTTTCAGAAAATTTGATATCATTTGAGATGTAAATATCAGAGTAACTAAATCATCTAGGCAAATGAAACTAAACAGGCTTAGTGTTGAGTAAAATAAAATTTATTTGTCAAAATTTGAATGAAAAATTCAAAGTTATGTGGTTTCATGAACGATTTCACAAGTTTTCAATATGCGCACCGCCTGTGACACGGCACATGTCAAGTCGGTAGTCCAGCTTCTGCCAAACACAATGCAGCATGTCCCTGATGTGCTCAGTAGCAGAAGAGATGGCCGTGCAGGTTTGGGAAACATTTCTGCGAAGCCCCAGGAAATCCATAAGAAGAGCAAGTCTGGAAACCCACATTCCTCCAATGACAGTTTGGCGTGTCGCAAGGGAATGCTTTCGAATGACACCCTACAAGCAAAAGCATAAGCAATTCTGTGTCAGAGAAACTTGAAAAAGAAGAGTTTGAAAATCATCATTTTCAGTGAGGAAACCACATTTCATACGGATGGCAAAATCAACAAGCATATTGTTCTCATTTGGGGCGAAGAAAATCCCCATGCCACATTTGAGCACATGAGGGACATGCTGCATTGTGCTTGGTAGGAGTGTGACAGGGACATGCTGCATCATGCTTGCAGGTGTGTAGCAGTCTCACAGGCCATATTGAAAACTTGTGAAATCACTGAATTTAACTCTTGCTGAGAACTACATACATGAAAAACTACTATCGAAATGACACAATAACTATTTTAACTCCAATGTTAAAATATTTAATATATACATTTACAAAGATGATATAATAAAATATGTACACACATGAGATCTTTCGGTACCCAAAGTGGGTACCATCTTCAGATGCTGTTAAAATTCACCAAACGAACGTGACAAGCACTGTGATATTTATATAAGACACACAGTCGTAATGACGTAACTAGTATGAAATGGGCTTAACTAATGAGAGTGAGACATTTGTGACTGGTCAAACATAATAGTAATAGGTTAAGTCTATTAATTTATTAATACCTAACCCGATAAACCCAAGTATGTTTTCCATGGTATAGGTATAAATTCTGGTAAATTATCATTACATGCTGTATTCCCATATTTCATAATATACAAACTCTTAACAAATCTTAAAGTTGATCTAGATTTTCGTGTGTTGAGAATTTTAATCTCATCCCAGGCAGGAAGGTAATTCTACACCAGGATTTATGGCACTACAGTACGCTCCAGCAAAGTTGCTGAGATAAGGCACGTACAGTCTGAGGATTGCGGCATTTTTCAAATTCTCAGCCAATGGAAGCAAGCTAATATTTTCAAGGTTATGTAAACAAAGTCTGTTTTATTAAAGCGTTGAAATTAAAATTATGTACCAAAGCATAACCTTGGTTTTTAAGTTGTGCTAAAGCTGTGGTATCTATTTTTAACATCATATTTATGTTATTTTAAACTAGCTGATATTGAGCGAAAAGTGGAGCCTATGTAGTACACTTTTTGTTGTTCATTTTCTTCTATGCTGTTAAGAGGGATAATATATACACCATGTTTCATATTAAAAGGCACAGGGTCTTCTGTGTCTTTCAGAAGGACCTAATGTTGTTTGTGTTTATTCCAATATCAAAATCATATTTATGACATATCGTTTTCATGGAAGAGCACAATTTCGGTACAAAGGGAAGAGAACCAATGTATTTTCTTTGTTTCGGTTCATATATAGATGTTAATGTTGTAGTCCTGTTTCTTTTAATCTTGGCTACTATCCTATGTATGGTTTCATCTGGATATCCATGATTACGGGTGATATTATAAATGGTATCCATTTCTTGCTTTTGAAGAGCTGTAGTGGACGAATGAGTGAAAGCTTTTCTTATAAGATAAGATGTCGATGATTCTTTGTAGCTCCATGGGTGTGCTGATGCCCAAGGTATTAATATTGTATCTGATTCTGGTTTTCTATATACTCAATGATTAATAGTTGATTTAGATGGGTTTCTAGTGAGCATAACATCTAGAAATGGTAAATTATAATTACTTTCATATTCTGCAGTAAACTTTACTACAAAATACATTTGATAACTTAGATACAAATGTTGATAGGTATTCCAAAGGATGGTTCCAGAGTACTGAAATATCATCTACATATCTGAGATATAATATAGGTCTGTAACTAGTTGACTGAAGAACTTTGTTTTCCAAATCTTGCAAGCAGATTTCTCCAATGGTTGGGGAAAGGGGAGATCCCATTGGTGCCCTTCGCATTGCTGATATATTATCTCATCAAACTTAAAGTAAGATCTCTTGTAAACTAGAAATAGTACTTGTAATACAGCTTCCACCTCAAGAGATGGAGTGTCCAATGCCAAAAGTGAGGATTTTATGGTCATGTACTTTTTGTACTGGAACACTCAGGAACAGAGATACAACATCTAAGGAAAGTATGGTAAAGGGTTGTGTAATTGGAGAAATTGATTTAATTTGATTCAGTACTTGAGTGGAATTGGTAACAGAAAAAGTTGAATTATTAATGAGAGGTCGAAAATAATGAACTAAGGCTTTTTCCAGTGGGCGGGTGGGATGCTATGTTGAGTAGCAACTAATAATCTAAGGGAGTGTCCAGTCTTATGTAACTTTGGTTTTCCAAATAATTCTGGGAATCTAGGTCCTGATGGGTTAAAAAATTTTGAAGTTAATGGAAGTGGGAAGTAGTGAATGATTTTTTAATCTGTTAACAGATGTAATTGTAGCAGGATAGCGTACCTAAAGTTTGCGTACCCACAGGATAAATACAAAGACTTCAATATTGTGCTTTAATTAGCGGTCGTAGTGAGCGATGGGTTTGCCTCCTCGGGGCACTCCGTGGTAACAATGGCACACACAGCAGCAACTAGGGCCTCTGTGAATCTTGGAGAGGTGCAAGCTAGTTCTGGGTGACATTGGCGAAAAGACCCCAACTCACTGGGTTTTGTTCCAGAATCCTTAGGTTGAATGACCAACTGGAACCCTCAGCTGTGGGCTAATCCCCCACACTGATGTACTTACCTGATTAAAAAGACAAAAAGAAATATTAAGAATGACTCAAGTGTGGGATATGGTGGACTTACCACACTTGAGAAGGACGGTCCACCACGGAATCGACCTGGACTTTCTAAACGGCGTATGAGAAAGAGATCTCGGCTGAGTGAATGTAAGATTGGTGTATGGAATACTAGAGGTATAAATGGCAAGATGAGTGAGGTGATTGAGAAAATGAATAAGTATAGACTGGATGTGCTGTGTGTAAATGAAATCAAAAAGAAGGAAATTGGGGTAGAAGAAGTGAATGGCACAGTGAGTGTGTGGTCTGGAGTATTGGAAAATATGAGAAGACAGGCGGGTGTAGGTGTGATTTTAAGTGAAAAGATGAACAACTTGATTCACTATAGTTGCGTAAGTGAGATAATTCTCTGGATTCGTTTGAAAGTGAAACTTCAGAGAATTGTAATTGTTGTAGTGTATGCTCCTTGTGGCTCGGAACCTTCTGATAAGAGGATGTAGAAAAGAAGTGGGAATGTTTTAAGAACTGTTTTGTCACTGCTGCTAAAGAGGTATGTGGCACCACAACAGTGGGTAACAATAGAGGTGATGCTTGGTGGAATAGCGAGATTGAAGAGGCAGTAAAGAGAAAGAAGGAAGCCTATTTGGGGACGTTGCAAGGTAAAGTCTCTGTGGATGTATATCGCTGTAAAAAGCGTGAAGCTGCTAAGCTGGTTTGCCACAGTAAGGCAAAAAATAGGAAGGAGAAAGTGGAAAGGCATGAACTGGCTTTTTGGAAAGATAGGAAGTCCTTTTGGAAGAACATGAGACTCAGGAAAAATAGGGGAAACAAAGTTGTAAGTTGTGTGAAGAATGAGATTGGGGAAATGATATGGGAGCCCAATGAGTTAAGTGACAGATGGGGTGAATACTTCTGTGAGTTATTAGATCAGGAAAGCAAAGATGATTCTGAGACAGATGCAGATGATGTCACAATGAGGGATGAAAGCACAGGAGGGATTTCAAGAGAAGAAGTGTGTAAAGCTCTAAAATCTCTTCAGAATGGTAAGGCTCCAGGAGTTGATGGCATAACTGCAGAGATGTTGAAATATGGTGGTGACTCTATAATTGACTGGTTAACTGAATTTTGCCAGTTGTGCTGGGAGTTAGGAATGGTCCCTCGGGATTGGAAGGATGCTATCATTGTTCCCTTGTATAAGGGAAAAGGTGATCAGACTGAATGCAGGAACTATCGTGGTATTAGCTTACTGAGTGTGCCAGGCAAAGTGTTTGGTAAGGTTGTTATTGAAAAAGTACGGGTTCTTACATCATTGAACGTGTAGGATGTTCAGAGTGGTTTTATGCCTGGTAAAGGCTGCACTAACCAGATTTTTGCATTACGCACGATGATTGAAAAGTATCTGGCTGTTGGGAAGAAAGTTTTTACTGCCTTCATATATTTAGAGAAAGCTTATGACCGAGTGAATAGGACACTTTTGTGGAAGGTATTGAATGAATATGGTGTTACTGGAAATCTACTTATTAGTGTAAAAGCCACGTATGCTGGTAGTAGAGCTTGTGTACGAGTGAATGGTGTTTTATCAAAATGGTTTTCCATTGGCGCAGGAGTTAGACAAGGTTGTGTAATGTCACCATGGCTGTTTAATATATTTATGGATGCATGCATGCGTGATGCCAAAATAGATAATTAGTGGTTTATGTCTTGGTGATATCCGTGTGTGTAGATTGCTGTATGCTGATGACACTGTCCTGTTGGCAGAGAGCAAAAGTGAGTTGCAGAGTATGTTGACTCAGATGCACGAAGTTTGCATGAAATTCAAACTGAGTATAAATAAGGGAAAAACCAAAGTTATGGTGTTTGAGAGAGGAACAGGTAGCACTGAATGTAATGTAAGTATAAATGGCACTGTGATTGACCAGGTGAGTGAGTTTGTGTATTTAGGAAGCATGTTTAACAGAGAGAACAAGTTGGATGGTGAAATCAGTAGGTGAGTGAATTCTTCTTTGAAAGTCATAGCTGCTCTGGGAGGTTTTCACAGGAATGATGGGTTCTCTAGAGAGTCCAGCTTGGCTGTGTTTGAAAGTGTAATTGTTCCTACTCTGATGTATGGTAGTGAAACCTGGGTACTGCAGAAGAAACAGGAGTAGTTTGTGTGCTGGAGAAATGCGTTACTTACGTGGGTTTGTGGCAAGACACGATATGATTGTGTGAGAAATGAAGATGTATTGCAGCTGTGTGATGTGAAGCAAAATGTTGTTAGCAAGGTGGAGACCAATATGCTTCGGTGGTTTGGCCATGTTGAAAGAATGAGTGATGAAATGCTTACTAAGAAAATCTTTTCAGCCCAAGTGGCAGGAAGGAAAGGCAGAGGAAGGCCAAGGAAGACATGGGTGGATCCGATTCAGGAGTGTCTGCATGATAAAAAGATTATGAGTATGAAGTATAAAAGATCTTGTGTACTGCGTGTAATGGATTAGTGAAGCACAAGTTGTATGTCAAAATCGCTGTAAATGGAGAAGTTTGATACGACGGCAATAAGTAAAAATATCTGGTAGTTTGTATTTCTTTTTGGAGCTAACCTCTGAATCTCAGAAAACAGCTTAGTGATATGTATGTATGTAACTAGAAAAAATTGTTGGAACCTTTCCAGCTGCAATTCAACAACAGACCAGGTATGACCTTTTAAAAACTTTGAACTCTAAGAACTATGGTATTCATAATGAAGAAACTTTAAACAATAGAGAAGAAATCAAACAGTTACAAACATTACACAACCAGGTAGAAATTTTGATATTTTCTGCAGACCAGTCCCCACAAATAGTTATTTTGAATAGAGGTTAATTTGTTGGCCATCAAATTAAATGCTTACTATAAAGATTGGTTGGTTTTGAAGAGACTGTTAGAAACATGCATTTCGTTAGGAAAAATTCTTAGAAAATATCGAGTCCCTTTTTCACTAATCACAAGATATTAAGAACAAAAAATAAGAATATAATCAAAGTGAAATAAGGGGGGAAATAAACAAACAAAAAAAAATATGTAGCTTGGTAAGTAAATTTCAAATTTCTGAAAATCACGAAGCATTATCATCCGTGCTTAAAACAATCATTTTTGGACTGCAATCAAATTGAATGGTGAAGTTTGTTTTTGTGAAGCAGCAAAATACTGGATTGTACAAAAGAAAAGATTAATTTAGTGGTTTTATCTCAGTTATCAGTGAATTCAACTCCAGTTAGAAATCAAAGGGGAATATGTTGACAAAATGAAACTTTCTATTGAATCCATACCACACTGTGTTATCCCTAAAGATCCAGTCCCTGCTACAATTACAGCTGTTAACAGATTAAAAAAATTGTTCACTACTTCCCACTTCCATTACTTCAAAATTGTTTAACCCATCAGGACCTAGAGTCTCAGAATTATTTGGAAAACTAAAGTTCCATAAGACTGGACACCCCCTTAGATTATTAGTTGCTGCTCAAAATAGCATCCCACCTACCCACTGGAAAAAAGCCTTAGCTCAATATTTTCGACCTCTCATTAATAACTCAACTTTTTCTGTTACCAATTTCACTCAAGAACTGGATCGAATTAAATCAATTTCTCCAATTACACAACCCTTTACCATGCCTTTTTTAGATGTTGTATCTGTTCTCGAGTGTTCCAGTGCAACAGGTACATGAATCCTCTCTTTGGGTACCGAAAGATCTCATGTGTACATATTTTATTATATCATCTTTTTAAATGTATATATTAAATATTTTAACATTGGAGTTAAAATAGTTATTGTGTCATTTCGGTAGTTTTTCCATGTATGTACTTGTGAAATTGTTCATGAAATCCACATACCTTTGAATTTTTCATTGAAATTTTGATGAATAAATCTTATTTTGCTTAATATCAAGCCTGTTTAGTGTTATTTGCGTAGACTATTTAGTTAGATATTTACATCTCAAATGATATAAAATTTTCTGAAGAACCCTGTAATATTTTTAAATGTTTAATTTGTGACGTATGTTGCTTTTAATCTCTTTGAAGCTTTGGGAAGAAGACACCACGTCAGACACTATGAAATTTTTTGAACATGTAAAATAATAAGTTTGAATGTTTAATTTGTGACTTACATCGTTCTTAAGCTCCTTGGAGTGGGCTTAAGCCCCCTCCGTGGGTGCGCCAATGATTTGCACAGTTGAATACAAAGGCTAGCTATGGAGTACAGATATGTACCGACATATTCTTTTATTTATGTTATATTAATGAAGAGGAAATAGTCAAACAGCTTATGAACTGGCATCTGAGTACATTGTTTCTATAACAATGGTTTTCAAACTTTTTTAAAGTACCCCTTGAGAACATTTTAGCTGAAAAAACTGTGTCCGCCTGTGTATTAGGGAGATACCTTATGACTAAATGAAAAGTTTATTCCACTGCATTTATGTGTGTATGTATGAGGGTATAAAAATACAAATGCACACATGTATATTTGCAAAAATTGCATACATTGATGTTACAGAAATTGCATGAATGGCTAGAAAAATCAAATAAAACTGATAAAGTCTCATTTAGTATCAATGAGATGTATGAGCTTTGCAAAGTTCATCAATATTTGGAGTTATCTATAGAAATATGTGACTCAAAACATTTTCTATATTAGTTTTGTAGCCCTTTCAGCAGGCAATCAGTCAAAGAGAACTGTTTTCTATTTTATCCTCCTAATGAGCACTTTGAATAACAAGGCTAATAATAACAAATGCCTCCTAATCATCCCCCTAAATAATTGCTTAAGATAAACTCTTTCTGACATGCAGGCCCAATCATTTCAGCGCATTCTTTGGCCCACTTTTGAGACGGCGAACCAGGGTTGGGGTTTTAGTGATTTTAACATGAGCATTTAAAACTGGTTTAAACCGTGAAAAACTGTCAGAAACATATAACATGCTTTTAAACAATTTGTAAGCATTAATAGATATATAAAATAGTAAGAAACTTGCCTTCAAGCAAACTGCAATATTCGTCTTTATTTTTATAATTTTTTATTACAATTATTAAGAGTGGAAAAGTGTCAAAAAAAATTTTTTGTTAAGATTTTTGTTTTGTACAGAATTGATTTCATTGATCTAAAATTATGCAACTGCCAATGAATTGCAGAACCAGTAGTCTGGTTCATTTTCCCCTCATAGCATCCGATAGCATATTTGTTGACACCTAAATGATTCCTGAGCTTAGAGTGTATAAATCCATAGAAAAAGCTTTCAACTGAAGCTGAGCTGGCAGAACTTTGCAGCAAAAGTATTGCTAGTTCAGAGGCAGGCTCAGTTGTAAAGCCATTAAATTTAGAAATTCCTTTCCACCAAATCATGGGATTCGTATGGATGAATAAATAGTCTGGGTAAATGTATACTTTAGCGTCCTAAATTATTTCATCTGAAAAATTTAACTGTGTGAGAAAAGTGCGACGTACAATATTTTAAGCATGCAAAATAATGGAGAAAGGCACAAAGATATGGTATTTTTGGAAATAATTTCATTGAAGTATTTACCTGGGAGTGCGATGGTTTGGAAGAGTACGTGCGATAGGCCTAGGACAACAGAATGGTGACAGCATCAAGGTGTAAGCCTGTGAATGGAAGCTTCGTTGAGAAGGGCAAGTTGCGGGTGGAAGAATACAACAGGAAGTGGTTGAGCAGTACGTAGTCATACAAGCATCTTGTAGGAACACATTGAAGGAAAGAGGTCTACTTCACGCAGCATTGTTAGTGGTGTTAGTAGCTTTTTCAACAGCGTTAGTGGCTTTTTCCAAAGTCATGAGTCTTCATACTTCATTTTGGATTTCGTTAGGGCTTAAAATTTCATTTTCCGGCACAATATGACAACCAGCTCTTGGGCTCTCTGCCATACTCATTTTCCGGCACAATATGACAACCAGCTCTTGGGCTCTCTGCCATACTACTATTTTTGAATTAAAGAAACTCCTTCATTTTCCAAAAGACCCGTTTCAGGATGGAAAAATGTGAGCTACGATGTACGGAATAAAAGCATAAGTACAAATGAATTGGTTGAACAAATCTACTACCCCGTACATCTTTGAAACCATAATCAAAACTTGGCATTCAACCGGAACCTAAAGTTCATACTGGACACTTCTGTGGTACATGAAAACATTTACATTTCTTCATTTCTTTGCATTCGGAAACATTGTGAAACTAATAATGCCATTTTGCACATTTCTTTCTCAAAAATTGATAAAACATCTGAACTACTTTTTTCTACTTGCACACAATTACACGACGCATCACACTCCTCCAAAAAATATCTGCCACTCTTGTATTCTTCCGCGCATTCACTACCAACTGTTACTCCCTTCCGATGCACGGAACCTTGATGTCGTGTCTGTTAGCATCGCTTTACTCTCCCACACGAACTGCTGCAAACGATTGTACTGACAGGTAAATACTTTGGAAAAATTCTTTCCTTTTATCTAAAAGTTTCATTTTTTTCGCACCTTTCCCCATTATTTTGCCTGCTTAAAAAATTGTATGTCGCACTTTTCCCACACAGTTAAGTTTTTCCGACGAAATAATTTAGGACGCTAAAGTACACGTTAACCAAAGTCGGTATCCCTTCTTGGGATGGTAGAATTTCTGTTTTATTTTCAGATTGACAATGTTTCCACACTAGTGTGTTGCAGTTACAGTGGCAAGCTATTTTGCAGATTGTTGTGGAAACAGACTTGGAATGCTATTTTGCTTGGTTAACAAAATATGTGAAGGAGATCATACTCTGCTCTATAGGTAAAACCAGAAAAAAATGCCCCCTCCCCCTCCATAAACTTCTGAGGGAAAAGTCTTGAGACTGAGATCAAGTGATTCGAGGTCCTTGTATGTTTTAACTCCTGAAAATAAAACAAAAGGACTAGGGAGACCTAAATACCACCAAAAGGTGAAAGAGATCATACACTACATTTTTTTTGCAAGAAAAGCCTCAACACCCCCCAAATAAACTCCTTGAGGGGGGCCCTTGGAGGTGAAAAGCCTTGAAAATGAGATCAAGTGATCCAAGGTGCTGGTGTGGTTCTCAATCTCCTGGAAAAAACGAATGGAGCTAAGGTTACCTAAATAAGGCCTAAGGGTGAAAGTGATTATACACTACATTTTTGGTCCAAGCCCCCCCCCCCCCCAACCCTGGAGGTAGCACCGAGCAAGAAAAAACTTTAAATAAATAATGCAAGCGGTAAATAACACGATCGCTCTACTTAAAAATAGAAATGATCCTGAAATACAAAAAAACAGATTTGGGTGATAAGTACCATGTAGAAAAGACTGAAAAAAAAAAAAAAAAAAACACTGAAAAATAACTAGACGCTAGAGAGCAAATACTAAGTGAAAAACTACAAAACTATGTAAGAATGATAAATAATGTAATTGCTTTAGTTAAAATAAAAATGATCCTGAAGTATAAGAAACATGAATTCAGCGAGATATGAATCTGTTCCTCTTTGTTTTTTTATTTCGCCATTTGCATGAACTCCACCATCTCGGTGATGATGACCCATGCATTGGGCACCCCACTATGAACCCTCTTTTTCATGATGTTTATCCTTAGTGATATCATATTATCATCAATATGAGTGCACTGATGCCCTAACCAAAGATCCAGACTTACAAATTTTGCTAGTAGACATTGGCCACCAAGACCAAAATTGTTAGTGGCCAAAAACCTCAGTGGCCCAACTTTGAAAAAAAATCAAATTTTATATTTCATACTAAATTATTTTTATAAAATTGCTTAGTATAATATCAGTATGTTTTATTTTGCATATTTCAGGTATAGCAGGGTTTCCAATAGCGTGAGCAGACGCGCAAAGAAGTTTGAATTCGCGCAAGAAAAATAAAGTGACGCGCGCGCAGAAAGATTTCAATCGTGAGCTATTAGCATGGAAAATCTACGAAGGCGATGCCGTTTCAGATCACGTATGCCGATTTCACGACGTCACGGTACAATCCTATTGTTCAGTCACATGTGTCGATTTCATGACGTCACGGTACAATCCCAGTATTTCCCTTCCGGTCGTATATAAACGGATTATTTGGCCGCGGGTGGCCGAGTGGGCAACGTTCGTAACTGCCACGGGAAGGGCCTCAGGTTCAATCCCAAGCAGGTACGAACACTAGATCCACTAAATACCCGCCGTGCGTCGGATGGGCACGTTAAGACATCGGACCTCGGGTACTGGCCCCTCGGTAATAAATAAGGGCGTCTTTCTCCCCCTTTCCTATCGGGCACTCTAGCCCAAATCTCCTAGCTTCCTATAGATACTCCCTTCCCAAAATCCTCTACTCATGATCATAATCCGCGTAGAGTACAACGAGACGAAAGCCCACGCGCTGCTACCTGCCAACCATTACGGTTTCGGCCACATGATTACCGAATTACGGACAGGTTGGAAGAATTGCGGATTTCAATGTATTTCGTAAAAGTTCTGAATTTTGTGTCCTTTTTTGTTAAAATCACGGTTTAAACTGCAATCGCATTTTGCGAAAATATTTATAGTTTTTTTCGCACAAATGCGAAAACTATTAATTGGTCCTGTTCCTAAGAAAGCGCCTTTGAAATTCAGATATTGGATACATCGGCAAAGCCAATATCGGACGGATATGGGGTGAAGAATGGCCAGAGTATATTGGATGCATTGGCAAAGCCGATATCGGGTGAAGAACCGCAAGGGGATATTACATAATATGTCGGAAAAGCCGATATCGGTGCAATGACGTTCGAATACCTGCCAAGTATTCCCTATTTCACGAAAGTTTTACAGTCGGAAGATAGTTTCTTCCGGATTTTCGCCAAAATGGCTCGTGATTTTTTTTTACTGATGGAAATTGATATTGTTGTCATTGTCGCTTAGTGTAAACTCCTGCTTTTGTTTTATTATGATCTCATAGCGATTGAACCTTATGTTATCTCATGTTTCTAGCTGGGAGTGATCGCACACACCATCTCCCGCAAATCCTTCCAAACACTTGCTCTCAATCAGTGTTGGAATAACTGCGCCAAAGTGCGTATTTTTTTTTACTTCTGTGCCGTTCAGAGTTCGCCAAAATGCGTAATTACGCGTCTAGTAGGCATCAAAAAGTGTTTAACGATAAAGACAATTAACGATCATTGTGGTTGGACCCTTCCAACTGAGTGGCAGCAACTACTCCAGTGTCGTAGTCCTGATGACGAACTAGGCTTTAGTTCGAAAATTTGACAACCAACTTTCATTAAAATTATAACCTATATAAGACCCGTAAAAAAGTTATTCCACAATCACTATGAATAGAGGTGCCATAAATTCATTTACATCTAGGATCAAAAAGTGTGTTTACGTATCGAAATTTTAACAACGCGTAAAAATACGCATCGGGACGGTATTTCGTCTTTCAAAAATGGAAGTAAACGAAATAAAGATTTCCATAATCGTAATTTCTTTTTCCTGCGATGTTGCCTCTGTCCAGTATTGTTGTTATACATCACTTTATTCCAAAAATATTTGTATTTCAGTTGGAAAATGGAGGGAAAATTTCCAAAAACGGAAATTCGACGGCGCAAAAATTTCCCTGTAATCTTCAGGCATAAGCGTGCAACAGCTTCGAGAAATTTCTCCCTTTCCGTCATAATTGGAGTTTTCCTCGAGATCGATGCATAACTGAACAGAAATTTCGGGGCAATTGGTAGCGGAGGAGAATATTTTTCGCTGGAAACTTTCAAAAACGGAAGTTTCATCTTTCAAAACTTTCGAAAACGGAAGTTAGACGCAGTGAAGATTTCTCTCATAATCGTAATTTTATTTTTCACGCGATGTTTCCTCTGCCTAGTATTGTTGTTAAATATCATTTTATTTTATAAATATTTGCATTTCAACTTGAAACTGGAGGGAAACTGTCTGAAAACGAAAATTGGACGAAGCAAAGATTTCTCCCGTATTTGTATCCCCACCCCCAACGATGTTCTGAACATGTATCCTATATTTTTAAATATTCCCCCATCCCCCAAAAATAAGGTTTGCATTTCAGCTTGACAAAGAGAGGGTGGGGGAAAATAAAGATTTTTCCCGTAATCGTAAATCTTTTTCTTGAAAACGAAAGTGAAGAAGCTGAAAATTTGTAAGAATTGATGCATGGTGTTCTAAAGTATTCACATTCTCAAAGTTACACTATTCATCCTTTATCTAAAATAACGCCTTCGTGCATTCGTGATGGATAAAATTGTCATCCAAGGGCATTAAAAAAAAAGTCACTGTCTAGTCATTGCTTAAATGAAATAGTTATTTCTAAAATTGCATCACTCAATTAAAAAAAAAATTCAAAACCTTGAAAATCATCACAATTTCTGAACTCCATCTACGAGTGACTGATACAGAAAAATAATTGAATACAAGTATCATCAAACATACTGCTAGCACATCCCATACATTACCACTCTCCCCTAATAATAGATAATCATAAATTAACAGTTCTGGTACTGTCTCAAATGTTCTTGATTTTATAGTAAATCTTGATTTTTGCAAGCAGTCTTGATTTCGGAAATTTTTTTTTTTTGGGGGGGGGGGTGGTAACATACTTTGATAATCATTGCAAGCGAGTGAGATGCATGCTGCTCTCTTTGCCATGCCTAGAAGCCAGTTCAACAGGTGAAAATATTGTTAAACTTGGGTCTGAAAAATTGAAGAATTTCAGTATCATGGTATTCCGTGGATGAACTGTCTTGCCTTATGTGACAAGACTCCTGTTATGGTGGGGAGAAAAATTGGCGACTCTGAAAAAAATAGTGTCTCACTCTCTAAAACTGAAACTCATTAACAAGGTTTGTTAATCTTATTTTATACTTAAATACTATTTTTTTTAAATATTTCTTTATTTGTATTAAATTATTAACTGTAATAAAAAAATAGAGAAACCTATAATATATAATTTTATTATTTATAAAGTGTAAATACGCGCCGCTGAACGCGCGTTGATGTCCCGGTTTTTTATTTTGAAAAGTTGGCAACTCATATTTGTTCTAACTATAACAATGGAAAAGTTCCATTAGAAAGAGGAAGCGTTCTACTGACCTTTCTGGAAGTTCGGCATCGAGTGCTACGATTTTAAACAGTGAAATATTGCCTGAGAAATGTAGCGAGGCTGTTCCTGCTGTACCTCCAACTAAATTAATAAAAATCTTAACTTTCAAGAGAAATGGCGCAAAATGTACGACTGGCTTAAAGTCGAAACCGACGAAAATAAAACAATTTTGATGTTTTGTTCATTTTGCAAGGCGTCATCAAAACCAGCGTTATTTGCAAAAGGTAAGTTAATGCCATTCATTATTTTATCAATGTATAAATGGTCTGTTTTTTCTCATCTGAGGAACTCGTTTCTAAAATTTGGCTCATGCTTGTATTGATACTGAGATTTATTTATTTTTTTAATCCTGTCGTAATTTTTTTGGGCGAAAAGCAACGGCTCATACAGGGTTAAAGTGATTTTTTGTTTTCGACGTTGTGAAGGTCCCTATGTTTATTTTATTATTCATTGTTGTGAAAGGAGCCAATTCACTCAAACGCTTTTGGGATGGGAAGTAAATATCCTCATCGGTGTCATGCAAATTTGTTTTGAAGTTGTTAGACCACTCCAAAGATTTTGAAGATTTGAAATGCCTGTTGAGTGAATATCCATATAAATTTATTCTGTTAAAAAATAGCTATGCTAGTTTTAAATTTGCAGATGTTGTAGAACTTTTCATCTGCAGGTATAAAGGTGTGTATCCAAGCACAGTGTTGTTTGAAATTGCTTTGGTTGTGCCAATAAGTTCTGCATCAGTAGAGCGTTCTTTTAGCACACAAAATCGAATAAAAGATAAATTTCACAACAGACTGAAAGAATAAACTTTAAAAAATTTGATTCGAATATCAGCAGCAAGTGTAACACTGGAAAGCTTTCCATTTTACAAAGCTGCTGAAATATTTATATTATTTTTGTGTTTGTTCGTTCCCCCCCCCCCATAAATGTAGTATTTTTCTCTAAGTTTACGATTGTTTAAAATTCACCCCTGATTTTTCAAAATCACCTCCAGAAAAAAAGCCTGGGGGACATTTTCACCCCTGATTCTGAAACCCTGGCGAGAACCCTGGTTATAGTATTCTTAAAAGTTGAAAAGCTGAAATACAAATATTTATGCAGTTAAATATTACTTAACAATAATACTGGGCAGAGGCAACATCGCGAGAAAAAAGGAATTACGATTGCGGAAAAAATCTGAACTCCGTCGATCTTCTGTTTTCGAAATTTTCTTAAAGATGGTATTCCGTCCTCCGATGGGACAGAGGCTAAGCACTGCAGAAATCGCTTAGGAATTGTTAATCAGGGCTTGAAAAATACTGTGCCTGAGATGCCCGGGGCATAAAAATTATAAGTAAAGCTGGTTGTATGTGTGTGCCCAGGAAAATTTATCTTTTAAGATAACAAATCAGAACCCTTACTTTTTTTACATATTTTGCATTTTCGTTTTAAGGGTCTATACTCAAAATGTTCAGTGCATAAATGCGTGATGATGATGCTGAGATTAGTATTTGAGAAATGTAGTAATCTGCCATGTTCCTTTTGTGGAAGTTTTCACCCGTTGTCAATAAACACCGGCTGCTAGTTCTATCAGAGACATGCATTTAGTCACTGGCTTTAAACAACATTTGGAGCAAAATTATATATGCTTCCAATTTCTGGACCTAGAGCATAATATAATTAAAGAAGGGATATTCTTCTGTTCTTTGCACTCCGTAACAATAATAAAACTTCCAGTGATTGGCAGTGAAAAGCAGCATGACATGAGAAGACTTTTTTTTTTAGTAGTAGAAAATTCTATTTCGAACTTTATTTTAAAATTTAATTGCCTAGTCTGGGCAACTAGATCTTTTGTTTACCATCCTAGGCCAATGATTCACATGCCCCGGGCATGATACCCTGATACATATAAGTAAAAATATGTACAGTACATAATTTCATATGCCATCATCATCATCATTGTCAACCATTATCAATCCACTGCTGGACGAAGGTCTCCCCAAGTTTCCTCCACAACGGTCTGTCTTGTGCCAGTCTCCTCCATGTCACTCCCACATACTTTCGAATTTCATCCACCCATCTTCCATGTGGTCTTCTTCTGGGTCTTTTCCTGTCCCTTGGAATCCAATCTAAAATTTCGGCTGTCCATCGATGGTCTGTTCTTCTGGCAGTATGTCCAGCCCATTGCCATTTCAGTATGTCCAGCCCATTGCCATTTCAGGGATTTCATATGTATAGATTAATTAAAACATCTTTTTTTATTACTACTTTAGCAAAAACTTCCCATTACAAAAAAAATTACCTTTGCTTGTCTCTATGGGCACTATTTCGCAATTACAGCGTTGCAATCTTATGCATAACGAAAATTTCTGTAGTACATACTAACTTTTTAATGAAAATTTCGTAATGTTTTAAAGAAAATATATTGCTGCAGAATTTTTCTGTCCCCCTTGAATTTTGTTATAACAAGCTTCTACTGTTACTCTTTTTTTACTGAATCTGGTAAAAGCTGGCCATGAAAATGACAGGAAACTATACCATGTACAGTTTCTTTTCTTTGTAAATGTAATTAATGTTAAATGAAAAAAAAATCGAATGCGTTCTAAATTTCTGTGAGTGAAATCTTTACCTGTGTCACTTTAAACAGGACTTGAAAACTATCTGAAATGTCACATGCCCAGCTGGGTATGTACACAAATTATTTACATACCCAGATAGCAAAACTGGAATGCCCAGGAAAATTTATATTTTAAGATAAATCAGAAGCCAATTCTTTTTTAAGTTAAAAGATAGGAATTTTTTTACATGTTTTGCATTTCTGTTTTAAGATGATAGTGCACAAATTGGTACAAAATGATATGATGAAATTGTTTTTTGAGAAATTTAGGGATTCTGCCGTGTTCCTTTTCATTGAAGTTTTTTTTTTTTTTTCCCCCATTGTCACTAAACACCTGATTTGTACATCAATGAAAAATTGTTTCACTATCTTCAGGCATTCCCAAGATATTATAAATACAACTATTTAATAGCATTTCAAAAGGTTTTTGTGTTCCAAAATGGTTTCCTTGTGGCAACACACCAAGGGAAGGACCACGTTAATCACTGAAGTCATTTCTAAAACATCCCATACAAGAAAATTTAATATTTTAGAAATATTGATGATATTCGTTAATGTTCTAGAATGATTCATTCAGAATCAGGGTCTAAGCAAGCGTTCCTTCTCTGGGTGGGGGGTCTGAGATTTGAAATGATGCTCCTTCAAGTTCAAGTTTCCACTTCTATTCAAGTTTTTTTTTTCTCTGATACCTTAATTATGGGGAAGCAATATGATCTTTCAAAAGCAGCACTTCCAGTTTTTGACATAATTTTACTAAAAATGTGAAAAGTAGGTAAATATCCAAAAATTAGGAATAAGAAACGACCGTAAAAATTGAGGAAACATGGGCAACACAGTGCTCAGTAGAATGTAAAATGAAATAGCACACAAGGTAGTGAATGTGAAAACAAGAAAAGCCTCACTCAACCCTATGTGAAATGTAGTACTAGTCAAAACCTTAATGAAAAACCAACTTGGACACTGTTGTGGATTAAATAAACTATAGACGCAACGCAATGTACTGTACTCAGATACCAGTTCGTAGATCTGTTTGTCATTAATATAACATGTAAATATAAGAATATGCCTGTATGTGTCTTTAATACATAACTGTCCTTTGTATTCATTTATGCAAATACTGTATTAGTACATGTTCAAATTAAAATGTCTAAAAGGAACAATGTATTGTTAAACCAACTGTGTACAGAGTTTGTAAAGCCTAATGTCAAACAAATCTGTGTGTAACTGATGTCATTATTTATCAAATTGTAATAAACCTAATTTTAAGATATGAAAATATCATTACTCACATTTAAAACTGAATTGATTGGTAATGAACCAAGCATGAAACACTTTCACACTCACACACTTCCACAAAAACATGCATTTACCTGCACACTCTTCCACAAAAAAATGTGCATTTACTGTAAAAGTTGCATGACTACTTGCCATGAGTCTTAACTGAATATGGTCAAACTATAAATACAGGGATTGCTCTGAAATTCAAATGAGCAAGGTCAAACTTTTTAATTTCAGATTACAGCTTAACTGAAAACTGTATTCCTGTGTAATTCAGTCTTGCCTGAATTCAGTCAAACTATTTTTAAGGAATTGCTCTTCAAATTACTACTTAACTGAAAATGGTCAATTTTTACGTGCATTATCCTTCAAATTATGGTGTAAATGAAACAATCACATTTTATTTTTACGAGCATTGCCCTTCAAATTTTTAAATAAAATAAACATGAACAGAATTTGAGAACCTGATATGTTGCGTCTAGAGCATGCGACAACGAGAAATGTCAACAGGAACGTGCTAAGCGTGAAGAAATGTGCGCCATATTTGGGGAGGCTCAAATGAGACGTCATCGCTGCAAACTACAGGGTTACTCAATCTCTATGGTTTCCCTGATGGCAGTGCCCCTGGCGGTAGTATAAGGAGCGATTCGCTTTATCTGGTCCCATTTCGGGATGGCGGAATGGGTAACCACTTCTCTGGATAAGGCGGTTGTCAATCTTCCGTGCGAGACGTCCCGTTTGTGTTCGATAAGTTGAAGAGTAAAAGAGCGTTTTGTCATTCCGATGTAGTACCTGGTGGTACCATCCATGTATTCCAATGGTATGGAGTACACTCCCGCATCAGTCAGAGAGGTATGGGTGTTCCGGGATGAAAGCAGGTGGCGTGATATCGATCTTGGTGAGCGTATTCCAAAACTAAGCCAGAGTTTCTTTAAGGTGTTCTGCAAGAAGTAGGTCAGGCCAGGTACATACGGGCAAGCCTCAATGTATTGCAGAGAAGACCTGGCATAGCTGCTACCCAGGTTGGAGAAAACAGCATCGGCGTTCTCGATGATGTCCTCGATCACTTGCACACTGTAGCCGGAGGAAAAGGCCAGATCTCTTAGGTTGTCAACTTCTTGAATTCTGGATGCAGTGTCAGAGGAGAGAATAAAGGCACGTTTAGCCCTATGTCTGAAAATGGCTAATTTCTGCGAAACTGGCCCCATAGAGGTGGGTAGTATTACATTCGGGACATATTTTGGCTTATAATAAACCTTGGTATGGAGAGATCCAGAATGAGATTTCTTGACTAGGACGTCCAAAAACGGGAGACTGCCGTTGTCCTCACACTCCATGGTGAAATATATGTTCCGGTGGAGGGAATTAATAAAAGCAAAAAAGCGTTCAGTTCATCAGCTCCATGCTGCCAGACAAAAAATACATCGTCGGCGTATCTCAGCCATATAAGAGGAGCGAGTTTAGCTTCATTTAGAATTTTTGATTACAGCGGTCTGAGGATGGCCTCAGCTAGTACAACCGATAGCGGTGAGCCCATGGCAACCCCTTTGGACTGCTTGTAAATTATGTTATTAAAACAGAAAAAATTTGATTCCGTCACCGCATCAATTGCATAGGATATACCCAGTAGTGAGTCCCGTGAGAACATTGAAGAATCAGCAAGTGCTCGCTTCAAAGTGTCCACTGCCTCGTCGACAGGTACTGACGAATAAAGCGACACCACGTCAAAACTCCCGATGATGTGGCGCGGAGCCACAGTGAAGTTCTTCAGCCTTGCCACGAAATCACCCGACGACAACAGGACTGTTGTGGAGACAGGCAGGAAAGCTGTTAGGAATGTTGCAAGTTGACGCTCAAGATTTATTGATGGGGCTGTCCTCCGTGAAACAATAGGCCTAAGCAGGAGTCCTTGCTTGTGATGTTTAATTCTCGCAAAGAGCAAGGGTATCTTCGGCCCCGGAGGAAGCCATGTGGCTGATCTGAGAGTATCCGGGATAGCGGGCATTTTTGCCACTCTCTTAACTTTCGCAACCCACCTATTTAATGGGCTTGAGGCAATCTGGATTGAATCCGACTGTTGTATGAACTCCATGATTTTACGGTTGAACTCATCTGAGTCCATTATCGCAATCTGGCCTGATTTATCCGTGAGTGCGAAGACAACCGTTGGATCGTCCTTTAAGCGTAGAACAGCTGTTAGGTCACGCGGTCTAGAGTGCCGAGTCCTGGGAAGCTTATTCAATTTGTTCAGGCGCTGGAAGCATTGAAGACGGATTGAGTCCCTTTGTGTGGCTGGCACCTTATAGAGAAGACTTTCAATAGCTGAGATTAGCTCACAGACGGATGGCTGGGTGTTCAGGCAGAACTTTGGACCCTTTTCCAGTATGCCTAGTTCTTTCTGCGACAATATTTTTGACGAGACATTGATTACTGGGATGGAAAATTTCCGTGAAGGCGCATCTTTTGATTCCCTGAGACGAGAGAGCTTTTCATTGTGGGTGAGCACAAGCGATCTGTTCTGGCGTTCGACTAGCATGCTGAGCCGGCGAAGGAAAACGTCCAAAATCAGAGGTATGGAATCGGCAGTAAGCTTCAGGTGTAATAAACGGTGTTCCAAAGACATAACGCATCTTCTTTTCAGTTAACGACCAGTGGTTCCTCAGTAGAAAACTGAAATTCCAGCGCCAGTCTTTGTCCCATCTTGTACAACTAAAAAGAAAATGTGCTATGTCTTTGTGTTGCTTTATCCGTAAGTATCCCATCTTGTACAACTAAAAAGAAAACGCGTTATTCTGTGGTGTCGCTTTATCTGTCAGTACCTGTCGACGAGGCAGTGGACACTTTGAAGCGAGCACTTGCTGATTCTTCAATGTTCTCACGGGACTCACTACTGGGTATATCCTATGCGATTGATGTGGTGACGGAATCAATTTTTTTCTGTTTTAATAACATAATTTACAAGCAGTCCAAAGGGGTTGCCATGGGCTCACCGCTATCGGCTGTACTAGCTGAGGCCATCCTCAGACCGCTGGAATCAAATATTCTAAATGAAGCTAAACTCGCTCCTCTTATATGGCTGAGATACGCCGACTATGTATTTTTTGTCTGGCAGCATGGAGCTGATGAACTGAACGCTTTTTTTGCTTTTATTAATTCCCTCCACCGGAACATATATTTCACCATGGAGTGTGAGGACAACGGCAGTCTCCAATTTTTGGACGTCCTAGTCAAGAAATCTCGTTCTAGATCTCTCCATACCAAGGTTTATTACAAGCCAAAATATGTCCCGAATGTAATACTACCCACCTCTATGGGGCCAGTTTCGCAGAAATTAGCCATTTTCAGACATAGGGCTAAACGTGCCTTTATTCTCTCCTCTGACACTGCATCCAGAATTCAAGAAGTTGACAACCTAAGAGATCTGGCCTTTTCCTCCGGCTACAGTGTGCAAGTGATCGAGGACATCATCAAGAACGCCGATGCTGTTTTCTCCAACCTGGGTAGCCGCCATGCCAAGTCTTCTCTGCAATACATTAGGGGCTTGCCCGTATGTATCCGGCCTGACCTACTTCTTGCAGAACACCTTAAAGAAACTCTAGCTTAGTTTTGGAATACGCTCACCAAGATCGATATCACGCCACCTGCTTTCATCCCGGCACACCCATACCTCTCTGACTGATGCGGGAGTGTACTCCATACCATTGGAATACATGGATGGTACCACCAGGTACTACATCGGAATGACAAAACGCTCTTTTGCTCTTCGACTTGTCGAACACAAACGGGACGTCTCGCACGGAAGATTGACAACCGCCTTATCCAGAGAAGTGGTTACCCATTACGCCATCCCGAAATGGGACCAGATAAAGCGAATCGCTCCTTATACTACCGCCAGGGACACTGCCATCAGGGAAACCATAGAGATTTTGAGTAACCCTGTAGTTTGCAACGATGACGTCTCATTTGAGCTTCCCCAAATATGGCACACATTTCTTCACGCTTAGCACGTTCCTGTTGACATCTCTTGTTGTCGCATGCTCTCGACGCAACATATCCCGTTCTTAAATGCTATTCATGTTTATTTTATTTAAAATTTTCTATTCTTTGTTACTTTTGCCTTACCTAACCACGAACAAGTCTGAAGAAGGTACCCGTTGGTGTTGAAAGCTTACGCTTTATTCATAACGTTTGTATGTCAATAAACGGATATCTTATTCCCTTTGCATACTGATTATTTGATGTAATCTACCCGAACTTTAGTTTTATCTAGAAATAAATCTTCTACAGGCACAGCGGACCACTCGAATTTTCAAATCACTGGTCCGCCAAAAAAAAAAAATAAAAAAAAAAAAAAAAAACAGTACACATTTACAGTATATGTAGAAAATAAGGTATCATTTTCATTGGAGTAGTATATCGTAAATTTAGAACAATGTGTGTGTGTACACATGAAGATATTTCTAATAAATAAAACAAAACATGGTACGCAGTGGGAGAAATTTGAAAAAAAAAAAAAGTGACCAGTGTATACCAAAAGTTGGTAGTTCTCTTATTTTTATTGGTCCAGAAATTGCATAAAATATACAAATACATACTGGCCAACTTTTACGGTTTATCTGTAAAATTTATGGATTTCTGCTTGATTTTACTGATTTATGGATACAGGTCTTTTTTTACAGATTTTTTTAATATTTCGATTGCTCAATCAAAATGATTGCAATGAAATTATCAATGAAAACTCAATCAAAATTATGTGCAATGATTGCTCAATTGCTAATCACTGCACATATTGCAATAAGAAAGGTCACACTAAAAATGAATGCTGTCATACTTACACCTAAATATACCTATTTTAAATGTAATAGTATTTGATTTTATATTTGACAGTAGCTTACTTGCACATAATAAATAATTTGATATGATCTTTATTTACAGCCCATTTTATATAAATAAGGATCAGTGGGATGTAAGGTCAGGTGATGCGTAACATCACAGCCTCTCCTTGACAAATGTCAACCCCGCCTTCTCGTGGTGCATCCTGTTCCCACTAAAGGGGCTCTGACGACCGCCAATAGCGGTATAACTATACCATCGGGATCAGAGGAAATGCTATCCCACACTCACCAACCCGCTTGGCCAGCGTGGTGAGTTATGGCCAAACACCTCCAAAATGACTCTACAACTTAAATCTTGGCCCTCAGTCTCCGGCAGCTGGAATGTACCTGGCCAAGGCAGCGGCCAGTGCGACATGAAGGCAGAGGGTGCTAAGAATCCCCGGAGGACCGGACTAGGCTGCCATTTGATGCTGACCTTGGCTACCTATAACGGACGCTCCCTATCTTCTGATTCAAGGCTTCTTGAATTGGAAGAGGAACTACAAAGGATCAAGTGGGACATCGTCGGGCTAAGTGAGGTAAGGAGAAAAGGAGAAGATCTCATTGAACTGAAAAGTGGACATCTCTTCTATTATCGTGGGACAGATACTGGCAGAACTAGTGGTGTTGGATTTATAATAAACAAGAAACTGAAGGATAAAGTGGTAGAAGTTGAAAGTTCCTCTGACAGAGCTGCACGACTCGTTATCCAACTATCGAGAAGATACCAGGCTCAGATTATTCAAACTTATGCACCCACCACAAGTCATCCTGAAGAAGAAATTGAAGAATTTTATGAGGAAATTCGTCATCTAAATAATAAAGGTAAGCAGCACTTGAAGATAATTATGGGAGATTTCAATGCAAAAATAGGGCAACGGCAACAAAATGAAACTTCAGTAGGTAAATTCGGTCACGGCAACAGAAACCAGCGTGGAAATACCCTCGTTGAGTTTGCAGAGGCAGAAGGATTTTTCATCTTGAACTCCTTTTTCAAGAAAAAGCCACACAGGAAATGGACATGGAGACATCCAATTGGGACGACAAGTGAAATTGATTTTATTATGTGTAACAAAAAATTCGTCATCGAAGACTGCAGTGTGCTGAACAAGTTCAACACAGGTAGTGACCATAGATTGGTGAGATGTAAGATGCACCTCAACACTAAACTGGAACGTGGCAAGCTCATAAGACAAACAAAATGTATTGACATAACCAACCTTAAAAAACACCATAATACTTTCAAGTTGGAACTGAAGAACAGATTCTCTGCTTTAGAAGGCCTAACATCGGAAGAAGTGGATATTTCTGAAGTTAACAGAAAAGTAACCAAAGCTCTTATGGAAACGGCAACAAAATTAGCTGGGTCTAAGAACAAGTTGCATGTGAACAAATTATCAGGAAAAACCAAAATGTTGATGCAAAAAGAAGAGAGATGAGGACAACTAAAGAAGATGTGACTTCCAAAGTGGAATATATAGAGCTATGCAAGACAGCACGAAAAAGTATCACTGAAGACGTAAGGA
The DNA here is from genome assembly GCA_039090855.1 of Macrothele yani. Classification (NCBI taxonomy): domain Eukaryota; kingdom Metazoa; phylum Arthropoda; class Arachnida; order Araneae; family Macrothelidae; genus Macrothele; species Macrothele yani. The sequence continues at coordinate 140,381,447 of CM077005.1, read as the reverse complement.
AATTCAACTGTGAGCTAGTGAGGAAAGCAATTGTAAACAACCAAAGCCTTAAGATAGCAAAGGGACATCTCAGTAAGGGAAGAAAACAGATTATGGCTCTGAGAAAAGAAGATGGTTCTATAACAAGAAATAGAGGCGAAATTTTGACAAGAGTGAAAGATTTCTACTCCAAATTATATGAAAGGGATGATACATGTACTCCAGACATCATGAAAGGTACCAGAGTTCTTCCAGTCCTCCCAGCAGAAGTTGCTCATGCAATCAAGAACATGAAGCGGGGGAAAGCTCCAGGAGAAGATGGAATTACTATAGACATCATACAAGAAGCAAGTGGAGAAATTGAAACAGTACTCGCCCAAATTTTCACTCGATGCCTTAATGAAGGGAAGATTCCTGAGGATTGGAACAATGCTACAATGATCCTGCTACATAAAAAAGGGGACATTGAGGATCTCAGGAACTACAGACCTATCAGCCTCCTATCAGTGGTTTATAAAATCTTCACTAAAGTTCTTTCACACCGCTTGAAGGTATCACTGGACATGGCTCAACCGAGAGAACAAGCTGGATTCAGGAGTGGCTACAGCACAATAGATCATATCCACGTACTGAGAGAACTAATTGAAAGAGCGAGGGAATACGAACTTCCATTGTGCATGGCTTTTATCGATTATGAAAAAGCCTTTGATTCGGTGAAACCATCAGCAGTTACCACGGCTCTGAAATCCTGCGGTATTGAAGATGCATACATTAATATTATTAATAACATCTATGAAAATGCAAGTGCAAAGATTCGGCTGTTTGAAAATACAACACACATAAAAATTGGAAAGGGAGTGAGACAAGGTGACACCATATCTCCGAAGCTCTTTAATGCCACATTGGAAAATGTCTTTCAATCACTGAACTGGGAAAACAAAGGGATAAAGATTAATGGAGATTATCTAACCCACCTTCGTTTTGCTGATGATGTAGTCATTTTTGCAACTACCCCATCAGAGCTGCAGAGTATGATCCAGGAACTTGCTGACAAGAGTAAAGAAGTGGGATTAAAAATGAACTTTCAGAAGACAAAAGTGATGTTCAATGCTTTTACAAGAAATGAAGATTTATCGATTGATGGAGAAAAGCTAGAGATAACAGATACGTATGTTTATCTTGGACAGCAGATATCAAGTGAGGGTCACATTGATGAAGAAATTAATCGGCGTACAAAACTTGCCTGGAGAGCTTTTGGAAGAAACAGCATAATTTTCAAGAGCAATATGCCATTATGTCTTAAAAGAAAAGTGTTTGATCAATGCATCCTTCCAGTGCTTACGTATGGTGCAGAGACGTGGACCTTAACTAAAAGAGACATACAAAGGCTGCAGACAACTCAAAGCAGCATGGAGAGGTGCATGCTTGGTATAACCAGGAGAGATAAGAAGAGGAACTCGTGGATCCGAAAAATGACGAGAGTAGAAGACATCATGATCAGAGTTAAATCCCTGAAATGGCAATGGGCTGGACATACTGCCAGAAGGACAGACCATAGATGGACAGCCGAAATTTTAGATTGGATTCCAAGGGACAGGAAAAGGCCCAGAAAAAGACCACATGGGAGATGGGTGGATGAAATTCGTAAATATGCGGGAGTGACATGGAGGAGACTGGCACAAGACAGACCGTTGTGGAGGAGACTTGGGGAGACCTTCGTCCAGCAGTGGATTGATAATGGTTGACAATGATGATGATGATGACATGTTGTGAGGTTGAACTGAACATGTACTGATCCTTATTTATATAAAATGGGCTGTAAATGAAGAGCATATCAAATGAACCATAATTTGGTTCAACTAAAAGGCAAATATGGCAAAGGTTGAACTATAATTTGACATAAAGGTTGCCCCAAGTTATGGTTGCAGCAAATTTTTTCCTTACTCCATATTTTGGTACAACCTTTCACCAAATTTTTAACAGTGTACATAACAGAAGCACAGCATTTTGTGCATTAAAAATGCCTAGTTACCCCTGTGCCATCACATGCGGATGAGAAAGACGGGTGCATTCAAAACTTTCCTTATCCGCATATGACTGTTCATTGATGGGTTAAAATGCAAACAGTTAAATCTCGTAACATGCCAAAAGCAGGTAAACGAGTCTAACGTAATTTATTCATATCCCTTTACTGTCCCAAATTTATTAAAAAAGAAAAAAAATTCAACTCCAAAACACATGCACCAGTGCTGCACTGCAATCATTTAAAAAAGAAATCCATGTTTCCCTTGGGAAGGCACGGAAGAAATTACTTAATCTAAAGCAAATATTATGGGAATTTTACTAGGAAATTTTTTCATTAATAGCAAATTTTCGGAGAAAACTCTTCTCTTTCTTCAGGCTGTCTTGTTGTTGTCACTTTTTCCTGTCACTATCATGGTTACGGTTAACTTGACGGTTTAGGTTATTTTTCAACAAATCCTGCCAGATGTTAGGCAGGGAAAATCCTTTGCAGTCATTGATGATGGAATTTTGATTTTTCGCAATCTCTATTCCTTCTTTCAGCTTTCTTTTTTGAAAATTGCTTTGGAAACTAATGACTTTAAGGGAATTCCAATCCATGCTGTGCCCAGTTTCTCTAACATGCCTATCTAATCCAGTCTTGGAGCAATTTTTTATAGCTGCTTTATGCTCAGCTATACGAGTTTCTAGTCTGCGACCTGTTTCACCTATGTAAGATAGTCCACAACTACAATTTACTTCATAGACTACTCCTTGCATTTTTAAAATATCTTCTTCTCTTTGCACTATTTTAGGGAAAAAATTTTTAACTGTGTTCTCTAAACTTGAATATAAAGAAATGATTTCTGTAACTTTCTGCCTGTTCAAAATATCAGAATAAAAAAGTAAAAATACACAGGAGTTCCTGGAAGATTTTAAAGAGACCAGATTCCGGTACACTCCTGGTAAACGGATATTCTCTCTCTGGAAATTACTGTTTCGAACACAGATTTTGCCCGAGGTAATTGGAAGGGTTCTTTCCCATCCAAAATCCTTACAGAATTTTCAGATCCATAGGGCTTAAGTTTGAAATAACTGAGAATGGAATATGGTTCTTCCTAATGGTGGAAGATATTTTTGACTTGCAAATTTACTGGTTGCTTTTATTTATTTTTTTCTACCAGACAACATTGCATGATGAATTTTAGGCTGACGGTCTTAAAAAATATCTAAACTAGTCCATTGCAAACCAACCCTGCCCTCAAATGCAGTGTGCTTTCCACAGACAGAGCTGTCGAATCCGAAACTTTACATCAGTTTCCTAGAAATATGCCCATTCCTTGATTCTGTAGTAACTGCACCACGTTCGATGGATCTGCTGAAACCGGAATCTCTGTCCTTACCTTATATTCTTAATATCTCTCTCCATGGTCCCATTTTTTACTTGCTGGCTAGACTACTTACCTCGGTTACATGTGGTGTCACTGTCCTTTATTTACCTTTTTCCTGCCTAAAATGTACGCTTTATTCACCTTACCTCTTTCGTATCTATTGACTGCTCACCACTTACTGTGGAAATTCCTTGAATTCAGAAGAGGCACTACAAACTATGATAACATTGCCTACGATACCTGATTCTACGGAAAGCGCACTGCGTCTGATATAAGAACCGTCCAAACATTTTTCATTTCAGCTGTGTCTTTGGAGTAGATGCCTTGAAATATATCATGCAATGTGCCCATCTTATTTGTACCAAAAAGTTTGTCAGAAATTATCAAAAGAGTAGCTATTCCATTCCTAATACTAAGTGCAAAAATGGGTTACATCAGGGAAAATATTTGCTCTCATTTTGGGGGATGTTGTTTGTCCTTTTTAACTACCAAGGAACATTCTGTTATCTTTTATTTTAAAATTTTTCAGCTTCTGGCAGATCCATTTCATCTGTCGGTGCTGCTGCTTCAGTGACACGAAACAAAGGTCTGCTGTGTCAAAGCCAAATAATTAACAGTTTTTTCTCTCTTTCTGGGAGGTGGGGAGTGGACAGCATCTTCAAATATTCTCATTAAGCGAACAGCATTCATGCTGATCGACTTTACCAGCATTACTGGGGACAAAAAACAATCATCTAGAGAGGTGACCTGAATGAACACTTAGCAAGCATTATGTCTTAAAAGAGAAGGGTCTAATCAACGCATCCCTCCAGTCCTGACGTATGCAGCAGAGACATGAATGGACCTTAACTGAAAAAGACGCACGAAGTCTGCAGACGTCTGAAGAAAACACGGAGAGATGCACGCTTGGTGCAGGGCTGTAGAATACAAGGGCTGGGTCATAGGCTTCGGACTCACAGATCCTTACGAACGCCAGCGTGTGACGTCAGTATGTTGGAACGGAGCTGACCGCTGCACTGGATGGCTGCAGTGAAGGAAGAAAGCTAACGAGCATTTCAGTGCCTTTTGCAAAGAAATGTAGTAAATGATTCATTCTACGTATTTAACACACATAAATACAAAGAGAAAAGGCTGGAGTATAACTAATGACAAATGAAAAGTTTCATTACATTCACACAATACGTTGAAATTGTCAGGTCACAAGTTTTCCTGCCAGCATCTTGCTCCAGCAGATGTGTACATTAAAATATATTTGATCTACGATATTACACAAATAGATCACCTGAAGTGAACAGTTTTATTTTTCTACGTTTCTTTTTCTGTTTAATTTCTTAAATTTCGAAGAGTAATCTTAAAATTGCAAATGTTTTCGTATGCTTATTTTTCGTTTTTCCTTAAACTTTATTTGCGGTGTTTTCGTAGTGAGTCTTCGACATCTTTCTAAATCAGTATTGTTTTTGTTTTGTTTTTTCACGTAAAGCAGTAATGTACTACTTTTAAGGTAACAACACAATGAAAGGTAACACAATGTCCGTATTCATTTGTATACTCTTGTTAAAAATCTATGAATTAATGAATATATATTTTTCTATAGTGGCCCCCACTTTGGTTGAACATCAGATGCTCTTGCATTCTGAATTACTGTTATATATGCACTTATATATTAAAATAATAATTTTTTACATATGGTGCATGGAATTTCTTATGAATTTAATGCCTACGTTTTTTAACATCTCATTAACTACACCCGCGCTTTAACGTTTCTCCTTATGCACTGAAGTAACTGACACTGAATGCCAGGTAAACAAGTAAAATTTTGTGCATGTAGTCAGCTATTTGCCCTACAGTTTTTTTGTTTCTCTTCGCTCACAGAGGCAAAAGAATGAGTATTTTTCACCAAGGAAAATAAATTGAGACCCCCCCCCCCCCCAAACGGAGCTGCAAATTTTCGTTCCATAAAATACAATATTTATTTCACTATAGGGGGAAAGTGGTATTTTAATAATTTAATAGCAAAAAGATCCTCAGAATTTCAATTAAAAGGCTTCGAAGAAAATTTAAATGAACGAGAGGCATCCCTTTCGTATCGGTAGTTCTTTCAAGAGAAAGACGTAGCTGCATTGCGTTCCCATAATTTCATTTTGGTTATTTACCATCATATATTTAGAAACATGTGAAATATGTCTTTAAAATCACACACAGTTGAAAAGTTAACTTACCAAACGAACGAAAACAGAAATTCCTGTTGAGTTCAGGCATCCGACTACACTTTAATTCCGAGAGCTTTGGACGCTTTCATCTTCTCAGATTTTCTTTTCTGAAGTGATGCTTTTCGATTGAGATGTTGTAGCCTGATGAATGTTCTTACACAAGAATAAATTCTGATTGCCTCTTTAGAAACTTGTGGGTATCTTTCTTCCAATATTCTCTTTACCTCTTTGGTAACCTGTTTTCCTTTGTGAGCCCCTTTTCCGTGAATCGCAATAAATATGGTTTTAAATTCTTCAATTGTTTTAAGCCAATCTGCTGTTGGTATAGTTAACCCTCCCTGTGAAATTAAATTGATCCAAACAGAGGAATCGAAAGCATCACCTACTTTATGTGAAACAGTGCCCAGAGAAGGATATTTTTCTCGAACTCGATAGGCAATGTATCCGGCCACATATTTGAGGGCTTCGTGTTCTGTGAAAGACATAAGGCAAGAGCTTGAGCTGCTTTCATCAGCTTTCCATGACATTGGCACAGGTTCATTACATAAATTTGTACACATCTGATCATCGGTCACATCATTGCAAGACAATTTAACAATTTCTTGGATATCTTTCTTTACGAAAGCGCTCTTAAGTAAATCTGCAGTCAGATAGCAATCAACTGAAGCAGGTGTTTCACAGGTGTTGAGTTTGTCTGAAAGACCTGGTAATTTATTTGCTAAAAGTAATTGTTTCAAACGACTGATCACTTCAACTGGAGAAGGATGATCATAAAGATTTCTGATTCCTCTTGTTTGACTAAATAAACTTTCAAGGGCATCTTGAATCAAACGGGATGTCATAATATAGGTTACTCCAATGGATTTCAAATCTGTGTGCAGTCCGAGAAGTGACAATATCGAAACCAGTATACCCTTTTGAAATGGCAATATGTTCTTTCCAAACACTCTCATTCCAGATATCGCATTACTCATAAGTGATATATATTTTTTTGTCTCGTAACGTATGATTCGATCCCAAAGGCTGCTTGCAGTGGCTTATTACTGGGTGGGTGTGGATGACTACTGTTCATGACATCAAAAAACGAGTCTACTAGTTCAAAAAAACTTGAAGCTTTTTCATTGCCAGTCAGTAACTGAATTGCTTTTGCCATTGTTGCGGAAAAAGGGTTTTGGCAGGCGCGCCCTTTTGCCTTTCGTTGCCAGTCACGTTTAAAAAACAGGGTTTTAATTTGTGACAAATTCTGAGCTCGCCGCGATCCTTTTCGAAAACGTCTTCTATAATTTTTGATGTTAGATGGGTACCGTCTTCTATAATTTTTTATGTTAGATGGGTACCATCTTCTAATACTAGTCCATTATCAAAAAAATCATTTCTAAGGAGTTTTAAGTAATGTGGAAGATCAGCAAAAATCCAAATACGTTTTTCTTCTTGATATGGATGAGGAAATGAGGATAATTCTAAGGAAATCTGAAGTTCTTTCCATAAAGTAGAACATCCTCCTAAATCAGAAACAATGGCTTAGCTTTTACGCCACTTTTTTCCACTGCCTTTATAACTGAAAAAAGTAATTCCTTAGTCATAGTCTTCTGGAAATCAAAAAACACTGGTTGTTTCCATGGAGACAGGATTCCTCTCGCCAACACAAACTGAACTCTAGAAAATGGACCTAAAATTTGATCTTCAGTGGCATCTTAGCACAATTTGCTATCTATGTGCATTTCATCAAAACTCAAAATGCAAACTTTTTCAGCTTCGGTCATAGTTTCAGAGCCTTTTTTCATAAGCAGTAGCACATTGCGTAAAATTCCTGGTCTGCAAGAGAACTTTGCGCACCACCTTTTCAGCGTGCACGCACTTGGTAGTGGAATGCCTATTTTAGTTTTCCAAAAATCGTAACTCTTTCTAGAAAGTGCTCTAAGTTACAATCCCCTGGAAATGTCTTCAGCTTTCCAAATAATTTTTCTTTTCCCTTCAACTATTGCTTGCAGTTGTGTTGCAGTTATTACACTTTTAACACGTGCTTCCATTTTTAACAGTTTTTTATTCTTTAAATCACTAATTTTCAGCTTCGTTTTCAAAACTCTGTTTTCACACAACAGTCGTTGCATTCGTAATTTTCTCTGTCGTCTTCTGTTAGCTTTCATTTTTAACTCCTTGGTTCTCTCCAGTTTTAAAAGTTGAATTTTTTTTTAAGGGATGCAACATTTTCAAGCAGCAATCTATTTTCCTCCGTTATTTTGATACAGGAAGAACAACTGATATCACCTGATGTTTCATCAACTTCATAACAGAGATCCTGCGTTTCTTGCACACAAACCTTTTTCGGACTTAAATTATCCATTCGATCGAAAGCACTTTTTAAAATATCTCGTTTGCGCTTTCTGTTACATCGTGGAGTGACACAGTGTCCGTTTTGCGGACAGTTCGGCAGATTCAGGATAGGCACCGCATTTTGTTTCAGTATTTTTTTCTCCGGGAGTCCAAGTAGGCGATTTTTTAAATCATCTTCGTAATCGGAAGAATGAAAATGTTCGCTGCGAACTCTAGCATTCGCTACATTCACAGAGTCTGACCTATAGCACTTGTTCAGCCATTCTTTCACTAAATCTGGATTTTTCAAAGGAAATGCATGGTACACAATACACTGAGACTGACCTTTAGTTTTTTTGTAATGATTCTTACAAGTAGCCACAGCACAACTCGACATTGTTATAAGCATTTCGATGTAAACTAACTAAACGATTTCTCTAAGAGCAAATTTTAAGAGCTGAATACTTATCCACACAAAGCAAAGAAAAGAATACAGCATAAGTAGAGAGACCCTTCGCGGGAGCTTCACGTTTCCAACCAGAGTTCTAACACAGTGACGTCAGAAACAGGTCATCAGTCACTGTTGAGGGGATCCGTGGCGGCAAAATTTCTTCAAAGGAATGACCCAGCCCTTGTATTCTATCAGCCCTGGCTTGGTGGGACCAGGAGAGACAAGGAAAGGAAACTCGTGAATCCGGAAAACAGCAAGAGTGGAATCCCTGAAATTGCAAGGGGTTGGACATGTTGCTAGAAGAATGGACCACCAAAATTTTAGACTGGATGCCAAGAGACAGGAAAAGACACAAAAGGCCATGCGGGAGATGGGTGGATGAAATACGAAAGCAAGCTGCAGCGACATGGAGTAGAATGGTTCAAGACAGATTATTGTGGAACAAACTTGGGGAGACCTTCATCCAGCAGTGGACAGTAATGGTTGACAATGACAACAAAAAATATATGTAATACACACACATACAATGCTTGAAAAATACCATGTCCTAGAAGCCCAGGGCAAGTAAAATATTGGCCTGGGCAGGTAAATAAAAAATTTAGTTGCCCGGTTCACGCAAGTAAATTTAAAAATAAATGGAATATAATTTCTCAGGACAAGACATTCGTCTCATTTCACTGCTAGTCACCTCAAGTTGTATCATTGTTTCGGAGTGTCAAGGGCAGAAGAATATAACTTCTTTAATTATACACACGGAAAAAAATCCCAACACCAAGAAGGGGTTGTGTTAGATAAACAACAGTTGGTAGGCGGAGCGAGTGCATCTGTAAGATGACGTCTATGCAAATTTCGCGCTCGGCGCATACGTGTGGTGCTAGTAGCACCCCTCGGAACATGCAAAGCAGGTTTGTTGTAAATACGCGCTGTAACGTTTGTGAGCGTTAGTTATCGTTGAGATTCGACGTAGTGTGTTGATGTTAGTCAAGAATGCCTTTAAGACGACGAAGAAGCCATTATCAACAGCTCACGGAGTTTGAACGAGGTCGTGTAATAGGGCTACGAGAAGGTGGATTTTCTTTCCGCAATATTGCAGAACGACTTGGCAGGAATGTAGCCACTGTGCACGATTTTCGGCAGCAGTGGTCAAGGGAAGGTACTGCCTCAAGAAGACCGGGTTCCGGCCGGCCACGTGGCACTACTGAGAGGGAAGACCGACGTGTACGGCGTATGGCCGCGACACATCGTGCCGCGTCTGTGGCAGCAATTCGAGCTGCAGTTGCCACCACAGTGACACAACAAACTGTTACAAATCGGTTACTTGAAGGACAGCTCCGAGACAGACACCCTGTAGCGGTTTTTTTTCCGTGTGTATAAGCTAGAGCTCATTGGAGGATGGAGTGGAGATCTGTTGTGTTTTCTGATGAAAGCCGGTTCTGCCTGGGTGCCAGTGATGGCCGTGTGTTAGTTAGGAGGCCAGGTGAGCACCTGCAACTAACCTGTCTGCGGCAGAGACACACTGGACCTACACCTGGAGTTATGGTCTGGGGAGCAATTTCCTATGACAGCAGGAGCACTCTCGTGGTTATCCCACGCACCCTGATAGCACAGTTGTACGTCGGTCTGGTGATTCAACCTGTCGTGCTGCCATTCATGAACAGCATTCCAGGGGTGTTTTCCAACAGGATAACGCTCGCCCGCATACCGCTGTTGTAACCCAACATGCTGTACAGAGTGTTGACATGTTGCCGTGGCCTGCTAGATCACCAGATCTTTCACCAATCGTGCACGTATGGGACATCATTGGACGACAACTCCAGCGTCCCCCCTAACCAGCACTAACCATCCCTGTATTGACCGACCAAGTGCAACAGGCATGGAACTCCATCCCACAAACTGACATTCAGCACCTGTACGACACAATGCATGAACATTTGCGTGCTTGCATTCAACATACTGGCGGTTACACTGGTTATTAATGTACCAGCATTTCACATTTAAAATGGCTCTTCTCGCACTTACAATAAGCTGTGATCTTGAAACCTTAATCGTTTAAATATGTTACCTATACAAATGTATTGCCACCTTTTCATTCCTCTACAACTATTTTTTCGTGGTGTTGGGATTTTTTTTTTTTCCGTCAGTGTATTATGCTGTAGGTCCAGAAATTGGAACATGTAGTTTCACCCCAAATGTTTATGGTCAGCTGCGGGATGTCTGTTTCTCATAGCCTTCAGTGTTGAGTGACAAAGGGCAAAAACTTTAATGAAACGAACATGGCAGAATCACTAAATTTCTCAAATACCAATTTCATCATCATACCAATTTTCAGCATCCTCATCTTAAAACTTGAGATATATGCTTTTGTGCATTGCATATTTTGAATACAGAGTCTCAGAGAAATGCAATACATGAAAAAATGTTCACATTTTTTGGACTTAAAAAACAAAAAAACCAACATAACAATGCAGGGGTATGATTTGTTGTCTTGTAAGAAGAATTTTCCTCTGAGGGCATCCAGCTTTTTATTACCTGGGCAGGTAAATAATTTCTGCACATGCCCATCTGGGCTTGTAACTTTTGAGATTTCTTGAAGCTGTGACTGACACACACACACACACACACACACACACACACACACACACACATTATTAACATGTATTAATTCTGAGCTGCTCATCTTTATTGGGCCTGCCGGTACAGTAATTCTAGAAATATAATAAAAATCCCTAAAAAAATTTTCCCAGTTCCAGATTCTCAATTTTACTTGTCCAATTCACGGCTTTTTGGAACATGTGCTCTGTTGCAATTTCACGTGAACTCAACACACTGCCAGTACCTCATGATCAGTCAAAGAATTATTTTTTTTTTAATCTTTTTTTACATTTACACATTTCTGAATTCAGTTTTAAAATGTTTCAACAGGTTGCAAAACAGTCTGCGGTAGCAAACTAAATCAAAGTGAGCCTAAATTCAACATGAAAGTACATAAGAATGAAACAGCAACATTTGTAGCTCTTCTACGTACACTATTGACAAAATCTCCTTCGTAATCCTAATACTTGAATTTTTTTTTCACTGTGTACCTCTCCCTATTTTTCTTACTTCATTAATTTCTCTTAGTTGATGCAAATACCATACACTCCTTGAAATTCTAGTTGTGACAAATAGCCACTGTGGTGACCATGGAATAAAAACAATACGCAGAAGCTTCGTGTACTCAGGGGAGAAAAAAAAATATGAAAATTATATAAAACAAGTAATACTGCATAATATCACACATTATAAACATGAGAGCTCACTTTGTCTTTTTCTGAAAAGAACCACGCAGACATCACTGGATTTATACCAATAAAGTAATTCTGGTAAATGAGAGAGAAGAAAAAAAAAAAGCCAGCCTTCCAATTATTGGTCCTTTAAGTAGTAGAACACTAGACTAATATTAACGGAGGTATATAATGGACCTTTGGTAGACTAAGACGAAAATGGGCCATAGAGGAAACTCACCTATCCTTTCTGATCAACTGCAGAGACTTGGGACTCGTACCTAAATATCTTAGAATACGTTGCAACCCATATTCTCGAAGGGACATTCACCTGTTAAGGGGTTGCGAACAAAAACGACTCCTGGCAGAAATAAGACGTAAAAGGAACTATGTGGACTATTTACAACAAAGATCATATTCACTATACTCACAAGTAACAGGCCACTATCATCAACTTATATTGGCATATCATATGCTACCTTATTACCTGCTATTTCTTCAGAGGTACAATGTTATAATCAATGACATATTCATAAATTACGTTTACTTGTGGACCAAGATGTGACATGAAAGTACCATAAACAACCTCAGATGAAAACCAGGGCATTAGTTTCTAAACTTAAATGTCAATTTAAGTAATATATCTCTCAATGTGACCCAATGTCGAGCCCTTCAAAAAAGGCTTAAAATTTGCGTACCCACAAGATAAATATAAAGACTTCAATATTGTGCCTCAATTAGAGAAAATTGTTGAAACCTTTCCACCTGCGACTCAACAACAGACCAGGTATGAACTTTTAAAAACTTTGAACTCTAAGAACTATAGCAATCATAACGAGGAAACTTTAAACAACAGAGAAGAAATCAAACAGTTACGAATATTACACAACCAGGCAGAACTTTTGATAATATCTGCGGACAAGTCCCTACAAATTGTTATTATGAATAGAAGTGACTATGTTGACAAAATAAAAATTTCTATAGAACCCATACCACAATATGTTATCTCTAAAGACCCAGTTCCTGCTACAATCACAGCTGTTAACAGATTAAAAAACCATTCATTACTTCCCACTTCCATTACACCAAAATTGTTTAATTCATCAGGACCTAGAAGTCCCAGAACTATTTGGAAAACTTAAGTTGCACAAGACTGGACACCCCCTTAGATTATTAGTTGTGGCTCAACATAGCCCTACATGCCCACTGGAAAGGGCCTTAGCTCAATATTTGCGACCTCTCACTAATAACTCAGCTTTTTCTGTTACCAACTCCACCCAAGTACTGGATCGAATCAAATCTATTTCTCCAATCAAACAACCTTTTACCATGCTTTCTTTAGATGTTGTATCTCTGTTCCCAAGTGTTCTAGTACAAAAAGTACATGACATCATAAAATCCTCACTTTTGGCATTGGACACTCCATCTCTTGAGGTGGAAGCTGTATTACAAGCACCATTTCTAGTTTACAAGAGATCTTACTTTAAGTTCGACGGGATAATATATCGGCAATGTGAAGGGGCACCAATGGGATCTCCCCTTTCCCCAATCCTTGCAGAAATCTGCATACAGGAACTGGAAAACAAAGTTCTTCAGTCAACCAGTTACAGACCTATATTATATCTTAGATATGTAGATGATATTTTGGTATTCTGGAACCAGCCTTTGGAATACCTACCAAAATTTGTATCTGAGTTATCAAATGTTTTTAACTCTTTAAAGTTTACTGTAGAATATGAAATTAATTATAGTTTACCATTTCTAGATATCATGCTTACTAGAAACCCATGTAAATCAACTATTAATTCTTCAGTATATAGAAAACCAGAATCAGATACGATATTAATACTTTGGGCATCGGCACACCCATGGAGCTACAAGGAATCATATATATCGTTTCTTATAAGAAGAGCTTTCATTCATTCGTTCACCACAGCTCTTAGAAAGCAAGAAATGGATACCATTTATAATATCACCCATAATCACGGATATCCAGATGAAACCATACACAGGATAGTAGCCAAGATTAAAAGGAACAGGACTACAACATTAACATCTGTATATGAAGAAAAAGATAGGAAATACATTGGTTCTCTTCCCTTTGTACCGAAATTGTGCTATTCCATGAAAACAAAATGTCATAAATACGATTTTGATATTGGAATAAACACAACTAACATTAAGTCCTTACTTCTGAAAGACAGGGATCCTGTACCGTTTGATGTGAAACATGGTGTATATGTTATCGCTCTTAACAGTATAGAAGAAAATGAACAACAAAAAGTGTACATAAGCTCCACTTTTTGTCCAATATCAGCTAGATTAAAAGAACATAAATATGATGTTAAAAATAGAGATACAACCACAGCGTTAGCACGACTTGTAAACCAAGGTAATTATCATCCTGACTGGAACGAGATTAAAATCCTCAACACACCAAAATCTAGATCAACTTTAAGATTTGTTAAGAGTTTGTATATTATGAAATATGGGAATACAGCATGTAATGATAATTTACCAGAATTTATACCTATACCGTGGAAAACACACTTGGGTTTGTAGGGTTAGGCAATAATAAATCAATAAATTATACCTATTCATTTTACGTTTGACCAGCAACAAATGTTGTCCCATACTCTCATTGGTTAAGCCCATTTTATACTGGTTACGTCATTACGACTGCAGTCTTATATAAATAACACACTGTTTGTCACGTACCTTTGGTGAATTTTAACGTCTAAAGATGGTACCCACTTTGGGCACCGAAAGATCTCATGTGTGTACATATTTTATTATATCATCTTTTAAATGTAAATATTAAATATTTTAACATTGGAGTTAAAATAGTTATGTCATTTCGGTAGTTTTTTGTGTATGTAGTTATCGGCAGGAGTTAAATTCACAGTATATATTAATGGAGTCTTTTTTTTCTTTTGCTCCTGGGAAGATGGGTGTCCACAGATATCATGTAAACAAAGTTGATGGACACATGGAATAGAACTGTTTGAAGTGCTGACAATCAAAAGGCCAGCCACACAAATAAAAGTGTGTTTACTGAATTTGATGACTGCAGAGAACATAATTGTTTTATTATATTTGCACTTTTAAGGTATTAACCTCTTGCAAAGTGCGCATAGTTTACGTGCAATTCATAAATGAAAAAACCATTAGGAAGAACCACTCACTCACCATAAAGATCATGGTAACCTCCAATGACCACACACTTCCACAACACGTCATTCATCGTGATGTAACTGGGCTTCCACAGGTTTACAGACTTATTGCTTACGCTTCTTATTTTCGGGTGTGAAACATCGTTTTTTTTTTTCCTTTGCCTTATAAGATGTTACTATAATGCTTGTCAATTCGATAAAAATCACACATACAACTCATTCATACAATTCAAGTAAAAACTATGTACATAACCTTACATTCACAGGTGATTAAACCTTGGTCAACTCTAATTATCAAACTCCTCCTGTTTCACAACCTCTGCTACCCCCACTGCAAGTGTCACACCCATTCAGCCCCGCACATCCAATCCTCTAGTACTTTCGACAGGCCCCTGTCATCTTCAGGAGGCAGGTGTGTCTCACCCGCCCACCACAGCTCAAGTGAGCAGAGCCATCGAGGCCTGGGCTCCAGTCGCTATCTCTGAATCGTTGTGTCTCTGGCGCCATCTATTGTCCCTGCTGCTCTTTTTCCCCTCTTTCTTTTACGCTGCTGTTCAATTTTTATTAGGGCTTTCCATTGTTCGTTTAGGTTACTTGGCTCATTAATGTTGCATAATCTTGATCTGTTTTTCAATTAACACTGATTCTGCAATTCTTAACTGCTTTTCGTTTTTACAGCTCTTAATAATTTTAATATCTTCAAACCTTGGACATTTTTGATTTTCCATACAGTATTGGGTCAATGCTGTCTTAGCCTCTTTTTTATTCCAATTATTAATATGCTGGTTCAATCTATACTTTAATTTATTCTTGGTGCTGCCTATATATGACACAGGTGGTTGCTGGTTTATTGGGATTTCATAAATTCCTGCTCTATCTAATTGGCTAATTTTCTCATTTTTAATCACTAAATTTTTTACAGTAAGTACCTGATTTCCTACCTGTATGCCATACTTGCCACAAACTTTATTAATTTCTGCTGAAACATTTTCTATATACGGTATTGCTCCCACATATTTTACAAGTTTTTTATCAGTCTTGACCTTATTGTAACCTTGAGTTACTTCATAAATCCATTTTTTAATACCTGTTTAGGGTATCCCAAAGCATATGCAATTTTTTCAATATATTCAATTTCTTCCTTTCTATACTGTTCAATTGATGAATGTGTTAAACTTCTTTTAATTAGTGTTTTAACACTTTCTTTTATGTGTTAATGGATGTGATGACTGAAATGGTATAAGTACTGGGATATATGAAGATTTTCTATGCACTCTGAATTGTATATTCTCCTCTGTTTTAACAATCAAAACGTCCAAAAATGCCAAAGTATTGTCATACATGGAAAATCAAAAATGTCCAAGGTTTGAAGATATTAAAATTCTTGATTGTTAAAAACAGAGGATTGTTAAAAACAGAGGAGAATATACAATTCAGAGTGCATAGAAAATCTTCATATATCCCAGTACTTATACCATTTCAGTCATCACATCCATTAACACATAAAAGAAATAGTGTTAAAACACTAATTAAAAGAAGTTTAACACATTCATCAATTGAACAGTATAGAAAGGAAGAAATTGAATATATTGAAAAAATTGCATATGCTTTTGGATACCCTAAACAGGTATTAAAAAAATGGATTTATGAAGTAACTCAAGGTTACAATAAGGTCAAGACTGATAAAAAACTTGTAAAATATGTGGGAGCAATACCATATATAGAAAATGTTTCAGCAGAAATTAATAAAGTTTGTGGCAAGTATGGCATACAGGTAGGAAAGCAGGTACTTACTGTAAAAAATTTAGTGATTAAAAATGAAAAAATTAGCCAATTAGATAGAGCAGGAATTTATGAAATCCCAATAAACCAGCAACCACCTGTGTCATATATAGGCAGCACCAAGAATAAATTAAAGTATAGATTGAACCAGCATATTAATAATTGGAATAAAAAGAGGCTAAGACAGCATTGACCCAATACTGTATGGAAAATCAAAAATGTCCAAGGTTTGAAGATATAAAAATTATTAAGAGCTGTAAAAACGAAAAGCAGTTAAGAATTGCAGAATCAGTGTTAATTGAAAAAAACAGATCAAGATTATGCAACATTAATGAGCCAAGTAACCTAAACGAACAATGGAAAGCCCTAATAAAAATTGAACAGCAGCGTAAAAGAAAGAGGGGAAAAAGAGCAGCAGGGACAATAGATGGCGCCAGAGACACAACGATTCAGAGATAGCGACTGGAGCCCAGGCCTCGATGGCTCTGCTCACTTGAGCTGTGGTGGGCGGGTGAGACACACCTGCCTCCTGAAGATGACAGGGGCCTGTCGAAAGTACTAGAAGATTGGATGTGCGGGGCTGAATGGGTGTGACACTTGCAGTGGGAGTAGCAGAGGTTGTGAAACAGAAGGAGGAGTTTGATAATTAGAGTTGACCAAGGTTTAATCACCTGTGAATGTAAGGTTATGTACATAGTTTTTACTTGAATTGTATGAATGAGTTGTATGTGTGATTTTTATCGAATTGACAAGCATTATAGTAACATCTTATAAGGCAAAGGAAAAAAAAACGATGTTTCGAAAATAAGAAGCGTAAGCAAGAAGTCTGTAAACCTGTGGAAGCCCAGTTACATCACGATGAATGACGTGTTGGAAGTGTGTGGTCATTGGAGGTTACCATGATCTTTATGGTGAGTGAGTGGTTCTTCCTAATGGTTTTTTCATAATTGTTTTAATAAAAACAACTATTCCCAATCATTTCCGTGCTTGCAACTCAACATGTACCACAGATTCTTAAAAGATAAGATATTTTTTTACTTCCTTAAGTTGCATCACTTAAGGTTCTGAGATGGAACTGTACGACTCAAAGATTTCATTAAATAATACGCCTGCATACATTTGAGGCACTGTTTTCTTGTGCTTACACAGTCCGTGTGCAATTACTTTATATTGAAAATTTGCTTAATACATTTTTTTCTCTATAAACACACACATCTTTCTTTTTAACATGTAGGAACTAAGAGTGTTATGCTCTGCTTCTTAAATGCTACAACAAAACCTCTTTGCCGGGAAAAATTGTTTCACTGAAATTCACTTCACACAGTGTCTCTGAATCTCATTAACAAACAAATACATTTCCATTGCATCCCCCTTCCCTCCTGCACATAGTCATTCTGTTTTAGATTACAGCAACATTCTCAGTTCCTAAACAGACTTGGCATGGTAAGAAAACATAACATTTGAAATTCATCTGTCAGGGGTCCGGGTTCGAATCCTGGTGAGGCCTGGATGTTGTATTTGTCTAACAGCCCTGGCTCTCACCCCTTCCCTGGAACCAGTGGTCCTAAATTAGGGATGGGCGACTGCTTATAGTCTATCGCATTGCTTTGCTCACGGTGATCGTTAAACCTTCAATAATAAAAAAAAAGATCTGCAAACCTTTTATGGAACCTAGCAAGCCCCGGTGGCGCAGTGGTCTAAGGCGCTGGCCTCTGATCATTCGTCCGTAAGGGGTCCAGGTTCAAATCTCGGTTAGGCATGGTTAATGTGTTTGTCTTACGGCACTGGCTCTCTCCCTTCCCTGGAACCAGTGACCCTAAATTAGGGACGGGCGACTGCTTATAGCCCATTGAGTTGCTCACGGTGGTCGTTAAACCTCCAATCAAAAAAAAAAAAAAAAAACTAGCAAGAATTGCAACACCAGACCACTGCTGAAATACCGTAAACTAGAAAACTAAATGCACTGTGAACTCAGAAATATATACATATATTTTTTAAACTTTTATTGGAAATATGCATTCTAAAAAGCAAAACAAGGCAGATAACATTTTAAAAGCATCAAAAGTCAGGTGTTTCCACAAGGAATGTTTCATATTTCCACATATTGGGGAGGGGGCAGCATTTTTAGAAATTACCAGACAAACTAATGTAAAATGCATTCAATGCCTCTGAAGGAAATCCTAATTTAATCAGTCAAACTCACAAATCTCATAGCACAGGACAAGATCAAGATTTGTTTTTTAACTGGTACTGATGCAATCTGTCAACACAAAATTTCATATTACCAAGTTTTCAAGAGAACAAGCATGCATTATCCTTGGACGGTTATTGCTACACAAATATTTTGCATTCATGTTTTTGATACAACGAAATAAGACAATCTTTATAGTCTGAGAACAGTCAATATTGCTTGAAAAGCACATCTGAAGCATCTGAAGGCTGCTCAAAATGCAGTCATTCCCAATGGTAAGAAATAAATTTATTTAATTTCAGTAGCACTCGAATTTTGCCTCACGGGACAAGTACAGGCTACAGCGGGAACTGTCGGTTGACAAAGCGATCAATGCTAAAGAAAATTATTTTGGACTTTTAATTGTAGAGTTATGTACCTATGAAATACATAAATTAATCATACCTACGTTAAACTTGAGCAGTGTAATCTAAAACGGCAGCGCACTTCCATAATTGGTTGGCCACATGAAACAGCTTTAAATGGGGGACTAAAACTAACTTCATGGGAAAGTAGTAGGAATGCGCAATAAGACTAAAAATAAGGATAGGAAGCTAAACCCTAAACAGTAAAACATAAGAATTATTTTGTACCCTTGTTCCTTCTTACTTATAAAACAGACCAGGAATGCACTCTCTGTTATATCACCAATCTATCGGAATCTTATTCTGCAAAATTCTTTGTCCTGTCAGTTGCACTTTCAAATTAGATGTTTTGAAAGCAAATATTGGAAATAATTAAATTAAAATGACACATTATTTTCTACATATATTGTAAATGTCTAAATTTTTTACGGGCCAGTGGGCATTTTGGTGGGCCAGTGGTTTGCAAATTCTAGTGGTCCACTGGGCCAGTAGATTTATTTGTAAATTCTAACACTGCTTTATTTTGCACACATTGGGAAGGGGAAGCATTTTCAGAAATTACCAAACTAATGTAAAAAACATTCAAAGTCACATAAAGCATTCAATGCCTCTCAAGGAAAAGTATAGCTCAGTCAATAAATTCACAAATCTCAAAGCACAGGACATGAATTTTTTTTTTACTGGTATTGACGCAATCTGTCCACACACAAAATTTTCTCTTATTCCCAAGTTTTCAAGAGAACAAGTGTGCATCGTCCTGTGATGGTTATTGCAACATAAATAATTATTTATATATATATTTTAATAAAACGAAACGAGATTAAATCTTTGTGCTTTTTCAATGTACAAGTCTGAAAATAGGCCCCTTGATGAAAAGTGCATCTGAAAGCAGCTAAAAATCAAGATGCACTAGTAATCACAATAACGAACTTTGATTTCAACTGCACTGGATGAATTTTGCCTCTGGGACAAGTACTGGCGGGAACTAAAACGTCCGATGACAATGTGACAATGGTATCCATGCTAAAGAAATTTATTTTCAATTGTTATTCGTAGTTATGGACCAATGAAATACATAAATTAATCGTACTTACCTAATTCTTGATGAAATCCAATTAACGGCACTTGCATATAACTGCCTGATTCACAGTGGAGCGTAAACACTCCGCTAATAAAGAAATTATCCAGCAAGCCGATAATATTTCGCTAGTAAACGCACAGACATCCTCTCATTGGAGCACCCGACCTTGCAAGTGAGAATAAAATCCCCGTACAAACTACAAAGTCTCACTTTGAACACAACCGAAACTAAACGCAGCCAATGAGCTTCGAGAAAATTTCAAATTCCAAATCTTCTGGCAGAGCTCGACTGGACTCAGACTTCTTAGCAAAGAGCCATATACCTGCGTTCCGTTTCTGGCCGTCTTATTGTAGCAAAAATATTTGATAATTGCAGAAGAATGCCACTTCAACGACGTGAGTCTGTTCTTCCTTTCCCGAAGCCATAGGGAAGAATTTCTCTTGTTTGGTTTGGGTGATTAACGCACCCAGCAACCGCCTTCCCAAATGCATGTAAGTAAGGACGCTGGTTCCAGGGAAGGGAGCGAGTTGGATGAACGAACCACTCATGCCTCATCCGGGACTCAAACACGGGCCTATCTGTGGAAAAAAAAAATATATATATATATATATAGGCAGAAGATCGGTGCCTCAAACCACTCGTTTAAAAAATAAAGAAATAGAGGCACTGATAGTAGCCGAAAGCAGTTTTCCCTGAAGTTTGCTACGTAGCGCGAACGTGATAGGAAGCACTTCGACTTTCAAGGACTGCTGCATCTGTCATTACATGTTCCCTCGCTGACAGATCAATAAACTCATACAGAATGTTTAGTGTTCTCAAACAACGACCAACGCTTTGTGAAACCCGTCAAGTTTTTCAGACCAGGCTCTGGTTTCGTCGTCCTATAATTTTGAAAGATGACTTATTCTGAAGAAACAAGACTTTCGTTTGTACTCATCTTCGCTAGATGGCAGCACACCAAATCGAAGGATTTTAGGGAGATAACGTTTCTGGAAATTGATCCGATGTATGACGTGCGCAAATGTTCTAGAACGCCCCACAAAAATT
The DNA here is from genome assembly GCA_039090855.1 of Macrothele yani. NCBI lineage: Eukaryota > Metazoa > Arthropoda > Arachnida > Araneae > Macrothelidae > Macrothele > Macrothele yani. The sequence continues at coordinate 140,360,161 of CM077005.1, read as the reverse complement.
AAAGAAAACTGAATCTACAGTAATTCTTTAAATGTGTTGGGGCTTTCCTAAAAATCCTGTCTCCTCAGTGCTATCCTCAACTTTTTTCTCTGTCCCAGGCTATATGTCAAAAATTCAGTTTTCGAATGCAGCAAAGGTGCAGTTTGATTTTTCCAGTACACCTTGTGAAGAACGAGATTGAAGTGTATTTTATTTAAGAATACAAAATACACTTCTCAAGGCTCTTAAAAAAGAAAAAGGTGTTTAGGTAATGTTTATTTTTAAATGGGACAAGCTTCCTTTACTGTTATTAAATGGCGCCAAATAAATGTTTCTCAATCTTTTTAATATGCCTCTTTTCTATGGAACATTACGTCACTAACTTATCGAATTTTCTCCTGCAAGGTGTTCTCGTGGGCAAAACCGCAGCATTTATATTTCGTGCTCCGCATAGAATGAATCTAGGTTTTAGTAGATTCATTTTACAGAAACGTTCGTATATTTTGTTTGAGTTCATCAATACCATCAATAGATGACACCACGTCGACAACTAAACCTGCAACGCATTGTCTGAGAGGGCATTGGTTTGAAAAATGTTAAGGACTTATGAAGCTCAAGTTACGGCTTCGCGTCTTTAAATAACAAGCAAAATTTAAAGAAAAACTTCTGATTCTTTAGGTGCATCAGTCTCAACGCTGCCGCCTGTTGAAAATTGTTTTCTTTTTAGTAGTCAAACGAATTCTGAAGAAACAAGACTTTTTTTATTTAGAACATTAGCACAGCTTGCATTCTCCAAGGGCCAAAGTTTTGCTATTTAGTTGGCATTACATATCAAATGGGATGTAAGGTCAGGTGATGTGTAACATCACAGCCTCTCCTTGACAAATGTCAACCCCGCCTTCTCGTGGTACATCCTGTTCCCACTAAAGGGGCTCTGACGACCGCCAATAGCGGTATAACTATACCATCGGGATTAGAAGAAATGCTATCCCACACTCACCAACCCGCTTGGCCAGCGTGGTGAGTTATGGCCAAACTCCTCCAAAATGACTCCACAACTTAAATCTTGGCCCTCAGTCTCCGGCAGCTGGAATGTACCTGGCCAAGGCAGCGGCCAGTGCGACATGAAGGCAGAGGGTGCTAAGAATCCCCAGAGGACCGGACTAGGCTGCCATCTGATGCTGACCTTGGCTACATATAACGGACGCTCCCTATCTTCTGATTCAAGGCTTCTTGAATTGGAAGAGGAACTACAAAGGATCAAGTGGGACATCGTCCGGCTAAGTGAGGTAAGGAGAAAAGGAGAAGATCTCATTAAACTGAAAACTGGACATCTCTTCTACTATCGTGGGACAGATACTGGCAGAACTAGTGGTGTTGGATTTATAATAAACAAGAAACTGAAGGATAAAGTTGTAGAAGTTGAAAGTTCCTCTGACAGAGCTGCACGACTCGTTATCCAACTCTCGAGAAGATACCAGGCTCAGATCATTCAAACTTATGCACCCACCACAAGTCATGCTGAAGAAGAAATTGAAGAATTTTATGAGGAAATTCGTGATCTAAATAATAAAGGTAAGCAGCACTTGAAGATAATTATGGGAGATTTCAATGCAAAAATAGGGCAACGGCAACAGAATGAAACTTCAGTAGGTAAATTCGGTCACAGCAACAGAAACCAGCGTGGAAATAATCTCGTAGAGTTTGCAGAGGCAGAAGGGTTTTTCATCTTGAACTCCTTTTTCAAGAAAAAAGCCACACAGGAAATGGACATGGAGACATCCAAATAGGACGACAAGTGAAATTGATTTTATTATGTGTAACAAAAAATTCGTCATAGAAGACTGCAGTGTGCTAAACAAGTTCAACACAGGCAGTGACCATAGATTGGTGAGATGTAAGATGCACCTCAACACTAAACTCGAACGTAGCAAGCTCATGAGACAAACAAAATGTACTGACATAACCAACCTTAAAAAACACCATAATACCTTCAAATTGGAACTGAAGAACAGGTTCTCTGCTTTAGAAGACCTAACATCGGAAGAAGTGGATATTTCTGAAGTTAACAGAAAAGTAACCAAAGCTCTTATGGAAACAGCAACAAAATTAGCTGGGTCTAAGAACAAATTGCATGTGAACAAATTATCAGGAAAAACCAAAATGTTGATGCAAAAAAGAAGAGTGATGAGGACAACTAAAGAAGATGTGACTTCCAAAGTGGAATATATAGAGCTATGCAAGACAGTACGAAAAAGTATCACTGAAGACGTAAGGAAATTCAACTGTGAACTAGTAAGGAAAGCAATTGAAAACAACCAAAGCCTAAAGATAGCAAAGGGTCATCTCAGTAAGGGAAAAAACCAGATTACGGCACTGAGAAAAGAAGATGGTTCTGTAACAAGAAATAGAGGCGAAATTTTGACAAGAGTGAAAGATTTCTACTCCAAATTATATGAAAGGGATGATACATGTACTCCAGACATCATGAAAGGTACCAGTACCAGAGTTCTTCCAGTCCTTCCAGCAGAAGTTGCACATGCAATCAAGAACATGAAGCGGGGAAAAGCTAAAGGAGAAGATGGAATTACTGTATACATCATACAAGAAGCAAGTGGAGAAATCGAAACAGTACTCGCCCAAATTTTCACTCAATGCCTTAATGAAGGGAAAATTCCTGAGGATTGGAACAACACTACAATGATCTTGCTACATAAAAAAGGTGACATTGAGGATCTCAGGAACTACAGACATATCAGCCTCCTATCAGTGATTATAACGAAGTAAATTTCTCCGTCATTTTTGTCCGCGCCAGGATTCGAACCCGGGTCCACTCATTCCGGAATAAGCTGCTCTACCAATTGAGCTACGCGGACATTTTGTTCTGATTCCTATCTGCCTTTATGTCGTGTGCGTCCTTCTGGCAGGTACGTCACATCTCCAGGTACGTTACATCATCTCCCCCTTATTTTATTTTTTTTTCGAAGTGCTGCTCTTATTTTTCCTATCTCGGGGTGTGGAAACATCACACCAATGCGAGATTTGGAACGGTCGGGTCATCCGGATAGTTCGGGCACCATTATAACGAAGTAAATTTCTCCGTCATTTTTATCCGCGCCAGGATTCGAACCCAGGTCCACTCATTCCGGAATAAGCTGCTCTACCAATTGAGCTACGCGGACATTTTGTTCTGATTCCTATCTGCCTTTATGTCGTGTGCGTCCTTCTGGCAGGTACGTCACATCTCCAGGTACGTTACATGGTTTATATAATCTTCACTAAAGTTCTTTCACAACGCTTGAAGGTAACACTGGACATGGCTCAACCGAGAGAACAAGCTGGATTCAGGAGTGGCTACAGCACAATAGATCATATCCACGTACTGAGAGAACTAATTGAAAGAGCGAGGGAATATGAACTTCCATTGTGCATGGCTTTTATCGATTATGAAAAAGCCTTTGATTCGGTGAAACCATCAGCAGTTGCAATGGCTCTGAAATCCTGCAGTATTGAAGATGCATACATTAATATTATTAATAACATCTATGAAAATGCAAGTGCAAAGATTCGGCTGTTTTTGAAATACAACACACATAAAAATTGGAAAAGGAGTGAGACAAGGTGACACCATATCTCCGAAGCTCTTTAATGCCACATTGGAAAATGTCTTTCAATCACTGAACTGGGAAAACAAAGGGATAAAGATTAATGGAGATTATCTAACCCACCTTCGTTTTGCTGATGACATAGTCATTTTTGCAACTACCCCATCAGAGCTACAGAGTATGATCCAGGAACTTGCTGACAAGAGTAAAGAAGTGGGATTAAAAATGAACTTTCAGAAGACAAAAGTGGTGTACAATGCTTTTACAAGAAATGAAGATTTATCGATTGATGGAGAAAAGCTGGAGATAACAGACACGTACGTTTATCTTGGACAGCAGATATCAAGTGAGGGTCACATTGATGAAGAAATTAATCGGCGTACAAAACTTGCCTGGAGAGCTTTTGGAAGAAACAGCATAATTTTCAAGAGCCATGTGCCATTATGTCTTAAAAGAAAAGTGTTTGATCAATGCATCCTTCCAGTGCTTACGTATGGTGCAGAGACGTGGACCTTAGCTAAAAGAGACATACAAAGGCTGCAGACAACTCAAAGCAGCATGGAGAGGTGCATGCTTGGTGTAACCAGGAGAGATAAGAAGAGGAACACGTGGATCCGAAAAATGACAAGAGTGGAAGACATCATGATCAGAGTTAAATCCCTGAAATGGCAATGGGCTGGACATACTGCCAGAAGAACAGACCATCGATGGACAGCCGAAATTTTAGATTGGATTCCAAGGGACAGGAAAAAACCCAGAAGAAGACCACATGGAAGATGGGTAGATGAAATTCGAAAGTATGCGGGAGTGACATGGAGGAGACTGGCACAAGACAGACCGTTGTGGAGGAAACTTGGGAGACCTTCGTTCAGCAGTGGATTGATAATGGTTGACAATGATGATGATGATGATGACATATCAAATTAATTGTATTTCAACACATCTTACAAATGTAGCTTTTTTTCTTCATTTTTCCGTTTCTATCATTACATTTTGCTGACTGGTCGCAGTTTTCGATGGGGAAAAGAGAGTTCGGGGGGGGATAAAAATCACAGATATGCATGAAACAGGAAGATAAACCTTTAAGCCACAAAACAGGGAATTTTAGTACAAGAAACCCCGAAGAAAAGAGAATTGTTTTACTCAGGGAAACAGCTTTCTTGTGCAATAACAATTTTTGGTATCAGTGGTCTCTAACTGAACGAACTTCACCCTTACTTTGCTCCTTTATTTCTTGACGGAATCTTCTAAAAGTGGCATGGATACAAACTTCAGAACAGAGGAATGAAGCATCACACAAAAAAAATTAGAATAGAAAGCTTTTTTTATCTCGTTTTAGTGCTCCAAAGTAAACTCACTCTCAACGGCAGCGAACGCGAGCCGCCATGTAAAGTTCCCGCTGTCCGTAAGTTGCTTTCACTGCACAACCTGTCTAGTGGCGTCTGCTAGAAAGAACGGTGTGACGGAAGGGGAGTAAAATGACGAAACTTCCTGTGACGTCAAAACTCCCTGGTTGCTCGGTCGTGTTAGGTAAGTAAGTTTTTCACGCGAAAATGTTGTTCCGGAAAGGAAGCAACATCGTGTGACGTGCTTCCTTGTCTGACCGCTGCGGTTTCGTTAGTTTTCATGATACTCTTCGGGTCTGTTTCGAGACTATCATTTTCCCTCACGAAGACAAAGCATTAAACAGCAATAAACACATTTGTGCTTTATCGATAAACACATTTGTGTGTACGGGTGTGTATTCATTTAGTCATTTTATTTCTGAGTTATCAGCACGTGCCCCTTAATTAATTGTTAGAATAATAAAAACCACACGTTGAAACCCTAAAGTTGCGTACTTTTTTTTTTTTTTTTTTTTTTATTGAATGACATTACTAAAATAAATACGAATGGGTCTCAGCAGCACCGATGCCAAATGTGACAGCGCACTATTAGCGTAAATTATATTTCTATTGTATTCGTCTACTTAGAAGTAACTTTTAATCTCTCTAAAAATGGGGGTTCAAGGATTGGGCCCTGTATGCCAGTGCATAAATGAGGCCCTGCCTAAAGGTACAACTGAACTTTAAAAAAAAAAAAAGGCGTCATTTTCTCAAGGATGACGGGCAAAGTGAAGGGTCCCCTAAATTACTGAGGCTGTGCTCGGGGCCCTGGTAACTCCAAATCTTTCACTGAACAGCACAAATGTCGAATGTGACAATCCACTATTAGCTTAAATTTTATTTATATTTGTTCGTTTACTTAGAAGTAATTTTTAACTTCTCCGAAAACAGGGCTCAAGGATTGGGCCCTCTTGGCCCGTGCATAAATTAAGCCCTGTCTAAAGCTAAAACTGAACTTTAAAAAAAAAAAAAGGATGACGGGCAAAGTGAAGGGTCCCCTAAATTACGGAGGCTGTGCTCGGATCCCTGGTAACTCCAAATCTTTCACTGAGCAGCACAAATGTCGAATGTGACATTCCACTATTAGCTTAAATTTTACTTATATTTGTTCGTTTACTTAGAAGTAATTTTTAACTTCTCCGAAAACGGGGCTCAAGGATTGGGCCCTCTTGGCCCGTGCATAAATTAAGCCCTGTCTAAAGCTAAAACTGAACTTTAAAAAAAAAAAAAGGCGTCATTTCTCAAGGATGACGGGCAAAGTGAAGGGTCCCCTAAATTACGGAGGCTGTGCTCGGATCCCTGGTAACTCCAAATCTTTCACTGAACAGCACAAATGTCGAATGTGACAATCCACTATTAGCTTAAATTTTATTTATATTTGTTCGTTTACTTAGAAGTAATTTTTAACTTCTCCGAAAACGGGGCTCAAGGATTGGGCCCTCTTGGCCCGTGCATAAATTAAGCCCTGTCTAAAGCTAAAACTGAACTTTAAAAAAAAAAAGGCGTCATTTCTCAAGGATGACGGGCAAAGTGTGAGGCTGTGCTCGGGGCCCTGGTAACTCCAAATCTTTCACTGAACAGCACAAATGTCGAATGTGACAATCCACTATTAGCTTAAATTTTACTTATATTTGTTCGTTTACTTAGAAGTAATTTTTAACTTTTCCGAAAACGGGGGCTCAGGGATTGGGCCCTCTAGGCCCGTGCATAAATTCAGCCCTGTCTAAAGCTAAAACTGAACTTAAAAAAAAAAAAAAAAAAGAAAAAAAGGCTTCATTTCTCAAGGATGGCAGGCAAAGTGAAGGGTCCCTGAAATTACTAATGCTCTGCTCGGGGCCCTGGTAACTCCAAATCTTTCACTGGACAGCACAAATGTCGAATGTGACAATCCACTATTTGCCTAAATTATACTTATATTTGTTCGTTTACTTAGATGTAATTTTTAACTTCTCCGAAAACTGGGGCTCAGGGATTGGGCCCTCTAGGCCCGTGCATAAATTCAGCCCTGTCTAAAGCTAAAACTGAACTTAAAAAAAAAAAAAAGAAAAAAAGGCTTCATTTCTCAAGGATGGCAGGCAAAGTGAAGGGTCCCCGAAATTACTAATGCTCTGCTCGGGGCCCTGGTAACTCCAAATCTTTCACTGAACAACACCAATGTCGAATGTGCCAATCCATTATTAGCCTAAATTATACTTATATTTGTTCGTTTACTTAGAAGTAATTTTTAACTTCTCCGAAAACGGGGGCTCAGGGATTGGGCCCTGTATGTTCTTTATGATGCTTTTCGTGTGTGTATGTGTCGTTGGCTGTACGGAATACATTCGTCACGTAACGATTTTATTAAAATATGAGTTGTTTTTTCCCCTAGACAATGCAATGAAACTTCGCCTTGGGTCCCGCAAAAGTACCATTAGGCCCTAACTAGTAAAGTTAAAAAAATTTCACTTTTACTCAGGCTTTAGTTACATGAACAAAGTCCTGGGCCATATCAGCAATGTTTGACCCATGTTAGTAAGATTTATAAGTTAATAATGATGTCACACTTTTTCTCAGGAACAAAACATTAATAATAAAATGTGGGACTTCCCCAATTTTACAAGGTTACTCATATTAATAATGTTTGCATTGCATGGCTAGTTCATAACATTGCGCTTTTATTCAAGCACATATAAATTTTTAGGTTATGAATTTTATGTTTAGTGCCACGATAAAAGCACAATATTAGTAACTTGACGTGTCATGTAAACTTTATGAATTGAATAACGTTCGCCTCCCCATTGGGGCCGTGTTCTAAGCGCTGGCTTGTGATCATTTGTCCGAGGAGGGTCCGAGGAGGGTCCGAGTTCGAATCCCGTGAGACATGGATGTTGTGTTTGTCTTACGGCACTGGCTCTCTCCCTTCCCTGGAACCAGTGGCCCTAAATTTGGGACGGACGACTGCTCATAGCCCACTGAGTTAATTTATTACTATTTTTGCAGAACGACTTTGTTGTTATGAAATCGCAAAGTATCCAGCTTTCTAAACCATTAAAAGGTCAGATTTCTATCGTGTGAACGGTGAAACTAATTGGATTGCTAACATGCCCTGAAGACTAAGCATCTCATGTGTTCCACAATAGCTTTCTGTCGGAAGAAGCCTTTGTATAACTTAATGACAGGCAAGGCATATTTTTGTAATCCTCCCGCACAGGCGGTGGAGGACAAACGTTTTGTTACAGAGCGGTTTTAAGCCCCAACATGTGGCATATATGTGTGACTAAGGATTAACTTCTGGAGTGCCTACTGTAAAAAGAAACATTTACAGCAGGCTCTGTGCTTTCGGAGGACGGGAACAACAAGGAACATCCGGTCAACAGATTAAACCGGCAAGTAGCCACACAAACTTCAGGGGCCGTAAAGTTTTCTTTTTTTTTCTTTTTTTTTTTTTTCTTTTTTTTGCCACATCACCTTTCTAACGGAAATATTGTGAAAATCTGACATGCGCAACAAAATACTATTGTCACTTGAAAATGAAAATTAAATTGGAAACTCCATCGACGTAAGTATTAATTGAATCCGAATCTAGTTTAAAAAAGTCCGAGACTGTTGATAAACGCGGAAAAAAAGCCTAGGAAAAAAAGTCCGAGGAAATAAAGTCCGAGGAAAGAAATGCCAGGAAAAAAAGTCCGAGATGGGCGTTTTGATTGTCATCATAGGCTAACTAATAAGTCGATTTGACATACTGTTTGAATGGTGGGGGTGGGGGGACATACTTTCATTATTTACCTAGTGTGGTGGGGTTGCCGGAAAACAACCACACAGGAAAACTGCCATACGTTTTTCAATAAGGGGCCGGGCACAAAGTGCTATTCCTCCGAGGAACACTTTGAATGTGTGGCAGTTTTCCAAGTTTCCTAATTATGTTTTAGTTTTCCAAGACGCTTAACGACGGGAAGGAGCTCCTTTGTTTGTCTGAATTTTCACGTCGGTTCATACCAGTTTAGGGTGACTGGCCACAAAAGTTCAACAGGAGGGAGGGGGTTATAAAGATCGCCGTACATTTCTTAAAACTACAGTGTTCGACGAATCAACAGAACTACACATAACTCATGCTGTGTTTAGAAAAGGACGATATGGTGGGATTTTTTAATAACGCTTCACTTGTGCTTAGGCACTAAATATTTACATAACATGTCAAGTTTGTAATACTTTTCTTTTACTCAATTAATTTATAAGGCCTGTACCTTGGCCTTTTTAACAGCTTTTAATCCGCCGACTTCATATTCATAACGTTTAAGTATCAAATAAAATCAATAGCATTGCGCTTTTGCTTTGGCACTAAATATTAATTTATAGGCCATAGGCCTAGGCCTTTTAAACAGTTTTTATTCTATCAATGTAATATTGACAGCGTTTACACGTCAAATCAAGTTAATAATAATGCGCCTTTACTTAGGCACGAAATAATAATGCAAGATCCTAGGCTCTTTTACTAGTCTTTTATTTAACCAATGTCACATTCACAACGTATACAGAGCAAATCAAGTTAATAATATTGGGCGTTTACTTAGGCACGAAATATTAATTTATAGGCCCTAGGCCTAGGCCTTTTTAGCGGTTTTTATTCTACGGATGCCATATTCATAACGTTCACATATCAACCCAAGTTAATAATATTCCGCTTTTACTTAAGCACTAAGTATTGTTTCATTGGCCCTTGGCTTAGGCCTTTTTAACAGTTTTTATTCTAACGATATCATATTCATAACGTTTATGTATGAACTGAAGTTAACCATATTGCACTTTTACTTAGGTACTAGTTATTAATTTATTGGCCCTATGCCTAGCAATTAATATTGAATGCCTAAGTAAAAGCGAATGCTATTAACCTGACTTGGTACATAAACTTTATGAATATGACATCGGTAGAATAAAAAGTATTAAAGAGGCCTAGGCCTAGGGCCTATGGATTAATACTTAGTGCATAAGTAAAAGCGCAATGCTATTAACTGAAGTTTATAAATAAACGTTATGAATATGGAGTCGACGGATTAAAAAACGTCAAAAAGGTCTAGACCTAGGGCCTATAAATTAATATTTTGTGCCTAAGTAAAAGCGCAATATTATTAACTTGATTTTCTGTGTAAACGTTGTGAATATGACATTGGTTAAATAAAAAACTAGTAAAAGAGCCTAGGATCTTGCATTATTATTTCGTGCCTAAGTAAAGGCGCATTATTATTAACTTGATTTGACGTGTAAACGCTGTCAATATTACATTGATAGAATAAAAACTGTTTAAAAGGCCTAGGCCTAGGGCCTATAAATTAATATTTAGTGCCAAAGCAAAAGCGCAATGCTATTGATTTTATTTGATACTTAAACGTTATGAATATGAAGTCGGCGGATTAAAAGCTGTTAAAAAGGCCAAGGTACAGGCCTTATAAATTAATTGAGTAAAAGAAAAGTATTACAAACTTGACATGTTATGTAAATATTTAGTGCCTAAGCACAAGTGAAGCGTTATTAAAAATCCCACCATATCGTCCTTTTCTAAACACAGCATGAGTTATGTGTAGTTCTGTTGATTCGTCGAACACTGTAGTTTTAAGAAATGTACGGCGATCTTTATAACCCCCTCCCTCCTGTTGAACTTTTGTGGCCAGTCACCCTAAACTGGTATGAACCGACGTGAAAATTCAGACAAACAAAGGAGCTCCTTCCCGTCGTTAGGCGCCTTGGAAAACTAAAACATAATTAGGAAACTTGGAAAACTGCCACACATTCAAAGTGTTCCTCGGAGGAATAGCACTTTGTGCCCGGCCCCTTATTGAAAAACGTGTGGCAGTTTTCCTGTGTGGTTGTTTTCCGGCAAAAACACTAGGTAAATAATGAAAGTATGTCCCCCCACCCCCACCCGCAACATTCAAACAGTATGTCAAATCGACTTATTAGTTAGCCCATGATGACAATCAAAACGCCCATCTCGGACTTTTTTTCCTGGACTTTTTTCCGCGTTTATCAACAGTCTCGGGCTTTTTTTCCTCGGACTTTTTTTCCGCGTTTATCAACAGTCTCGGGCTTTTTTTCCTCGGACTTTTTTACCTGGACTTTTTTTGTCCTCGGACTTTTTTACCGATTACCATTGATTGAATCCAGGTAAAAAAAGTCCGAGACTGTTGATAAACGCGGAAAAAAAGTCCGAGATGGGAGTTTTGATTGTCATCATGGGCATACTAATAAGTCGATTTGACATACTGTTTGAATGTTGGGGGGTGGGAGTCGGGGGGACATACTTTCATTATTTACCTAGTGTGGTGGGCGTGCAGGAAAGCAGCCACACAGGAAAACTGCCACACGTTTTTCATTAAGGGGCTGGGCATAAATTGCTGTTCCTCCGAGGAACACTTTGAATGTGTGGCAGTTTTCGAAGTTTCCAAATTATGTGTGACTCTTTTCCAAGGTGCCTAACTACGGGAAGGAGCTCTTTTGTTTGTCTGAATTTTCATGCCGGTTCATACTTCGGGCAACAAGCCACAGAAGTTCAAGGGACGGGTTGGGGGAGGGGGGATAAGGATTGCTGTTTCATGGCCTATACTGAGAATTGAATTGAAAACTCCAAACAAATTTCGGGAAAACGTTCTATGTAAGCCAAGCGCGAATTGTTGTGTTCAGAAAGGACCCTAAGGTGGGATTTTTTAATAATGCTGCACTTTTACTTATAGGCACTAAATATTTACATAACATGTCAAGTTCGTAATATTTTTCTAGAGGCCATCGCTTAGACCACTGCGCCACCGGGGCGGCCCACGTTTTTCAGTCAGGGACCATGCACAAATTGCATTTGACACAAAATATAAGACGTGGGGGAGATTTCCGGGTCATCATTTCCATTTCCACGCTGTTTAAAACAAGATGCAGCCAAACAACTTGGGTGTAGGAAAACTGGCCACAAAATTTTAAGGGGCCGTAAAAAAATTCCGTTTTTGACCGCTTCATGCCCACGACCCCCAGAGGTTGGTTATCTGAGTCATATAAAGTTTCCGTAATTTCGTATCTTCTTAATTGCGATAATTAATGTAATTCTTTATTTAAAAAAATGTTTATGATCTACATCTCAGCAAAGGATTTCAAGGTTTTCAAACTACAAGTCTGCAAATTATCTCTCAGGAAACCCGTCGGGGGGCGGGGGGTAACAAAAGTGCAAAATATAAAGCATTTATGTTCCGATCGGAAGTTTTCAGCATTTACAAGCTACGTACAACTCGACACATGAGGGCATGGAATCTAGGTAAAAAGTCCGAGGAAAAAAAGTCCAGGTAAAAAAGTCCGAGGAAAAAAAGTCCGAGACTGTTTATAAACGCGGAAAAAAAGTCCGAGGGAAAAAAGGCCAGGAAAAAAGTCTGAGATGTGCGTTTTGACTGTCATCATGGGCATACCAATAAGTTGATTGCACATACTGTTTGAATGTTGAAGGTGTGTGTGGGGGGAAGGGGCATACTTTCATTATTTACCTAGTGTTGTGGGGTTGCCGGAAAACCGCCACACAGGAAAACTGCCACACGTTTTTCATTAAGGGGCCGGGCACTAAGTGCTATTCCTCCGAGGAACACTTTGAATGTGTGGCAGTTTTCCAAGATTCCTATAATTATGTTGTGGCAGTTTTCCAAGGCGCCTAACGACGGGAAGGAGCTCCTTTGTCTGAATTTTCACGCCGGCTCATACTAGTTTAGAATGACTGACCACAAAAGTTCAACTGAAGGGAGGGGGTATAAAGATCGCCGTACATTTCTTAAAACTACAGTGTTCGACGAAACAACAGAATTACACATGATTCATGCTGTGTTCAGAAAAGGACGATAAGGTGGGATTTTTTTAATAACGCTGCACTTGTGCTTAGGCACTAAATATTTACATAACATGTCAGGTTTGTAATACTTTTCTTTTACTTAATTCATAGGGCCTATACCTTGGTCTTTTTAACAGCTTTTAATCCGCCGACTTCATATTCATAACGCTTGCGTATAAAATAAAATCACTAGCATTGCGCTTTTGCTTAGGCACTAAATATTAATTTATAGGCCCTAGGCCTAGGCCTTTTTAACAGTTTTTATTCTACCAATGCAGTATTGACAGCGTTTACACGTCAAATCAAGTTAATAATAATGCGCCTTTACTTAGGCACGAAATATTAATTCAATGGCCTAGGCCGAGGCCCTTTTACTGGAGTTCTATTTAACCAATGCCATATTCGCAACGTTTACACAGCAAATCAAGTTAATAATATTGGGTATTTTCTCAGGCACGAAATATTAATTCATAAGACCTAGGCCTAGGTATTTTTTATAGTTTTTACTCTACCAATTTCATATTCACAACGTTTACACATCAAATAAAGTTAATAGGATTGTGCTTTTACTTCAGCACGAAATATTAATTCAAGGGCCTTTGGCCTAGCCGTTTTTAACAGTTTTATTCTATCGGTGTCATATTCGCAATGTTTACATATCAAGTCAGGTTAATAATACTGGCCTAACTACGAAGGATAAGAAGAGGAACTCTTGGATCAGGAAAATAACCAAAGTTGAAGACATCATGATGAAAGTGAAATCCCTGAAATGGCAATAGGCCGGACATATTCCTAGAAAAATGGGCCACCGATGGACTAATGATGTATTAGACAATGCACCAAGGAACACAAAAAGACCCAGAAAAAGACCACGTGGGAGATGGGTAGATGAAATTCGAAAGCATGCCGGAATGTCAGGAAGGAGATTAGCTCAGACAGACAGTTCACTGTAAACCGCCAGATAGGAAAACTGCCACACCGGAAGATTGCCACATGCTTTTCATCAAGAGGCCAGCCACAAATTGCCGTTCTTTAGAGGAGCACTCTGAATGTGTGGCAGTTTTCCAAGTTTCAGAATTATATGTGTCAATTTTCCAAGGTGTCTGAACGATTTTCAAAAGAGGAAAATTGTGTCTGAACAATTTTCCTCTTTTGTTTGTCTGGATTTTCGTGTCGGTTCATAGTTTCATACGAGTTTAGGGCAACTGGTCACAAAAGTTCAAGGGTGTGTGCGGGGAAGGGGGATATAAATATTACCGTTTTTTGGCCTATATTTAGAATTGAATTGGGAACTCCAAACAAATTTCGAGAAAACGTTCTATGTAAGCCAAGCGAGAATTACAGCATAATCCATGCTATGTTCAGAAAAGGACCCTAATGTGGGATTTTTTAATAACGCTGCACTGTTACTTAGGCACTAAATATTTACATAACATGTCAAGTTGGTAATATTTTTCTTTTACTTAATTAATTCACAGGCCCTACACCTTCGCCTTTTTAACAACTTTTAATCCGCCGACTTCATATTCATAATGTTTACGTATCAAAACAAGTCAATAGCATTGCGCTTTTACTTAGGCACGAAATATTAAAATCACAGGCTGGGCCGGGGCCTTTTTAACAGTTTTTATTCTATCAATGCCATATTCACAACGTTTACACATCAAATCAAGTTAATAATATTGGGCGTTTACTTAAGCACGAAATATTAATTTATAGGCCTTTTTATTTGTTTTTACTCCACCGATGTCATATTCATAGCGGTAACACATCAAATAAAGTTAATAATATTGCGTTTTTACTTAGGCACAAAATATTAATTTATAGGACCTAGGCCTTGGCCTTTTTGACGGTTTTTAATCCGTCGACTCCATATTCATAACGTTTATTTATCAACTCAAGTTAATAGCATTGCGCTTTTACTTAGGCCTAAGTATTAATTCATAGGCCCTAGGCCTAAGCCTTTTTAATACTTTTTATTCTACCGATGTCATATTCATAAAGTTTACGCGCCAAGTCAGGTTAATAGTATTGCGCTATTACTTTGGCACTAAATATCAATTCACAGGCCCTGGACCTAGAACTTTTAAACACTTTTTATTCTACCGATGTCATATTCATAAAGTTTACATACCATGCCACGTTAAGAGTATTGTGCTTTTACTTAGGCACTAAATATCAATTCATAGGTCATAGGCCCAAGCCTTTTTAGTAGTTTTTATTCTACGGATGCCATATTCATAACGTTTACATATTAACTCAAGTTAATAATATTCCGCTTTTAAATATTGTTTCATTGGCCCTTGGCATAGGGCTTTTTAACAGCTTTTATTCTAACGATGTAATATTCATAACGTTTATGTGTGAACTGAAGACAATCATATTGCACTTTTGCTTAGGCAGTAGTTATTAATTCATTGGTCCTAGGCCTAGTGAATGCCTAAGTAAAAGCGAATGCTATTAACCTGACTTGGTACATAAACTTTTTAAATATGACATCGGTAGAATAAAAAGTATTAAAAAGGCCTATGCCCAGGGCCTATATGAATTAATACTTAGTGCCTAAGTAAAAGCGCAATGCTATTAACTTGAGTTGATAAATAAACCCTATGAATATGGAGTCGACGGATTAAAAATCATCAAAAAGGCCTAGGCCTAGGGCCTATAAATTAATATTTTGTGCCCAAGTAAAAGCGCAATATTATTAACTTTATTTGATGTGTAAACGTTGTGAATATGACATCGGTGGAGTAAAAACAAATAAAAAAGCCTAGGCGTAGGGCCTATAAATTAATATTTCGTGCCTAAGTAAACGCCCAATATTATTAACTTGATTTGCTGTGTAAACGTTGTGAATATGAAGTTGGCGGATTAAAAGCTGCTAAAAAGGCCAAGGTATAGGCCCTATGAATTAATTTAGTAAAACAAAAGTATTACAACCTTGACATGTTATGTAAATATTTAGTGCCTAAGCACAAGTGCAGCGTTATTAAAAATCCCACTTTATCGTCCTTTTCTGAACACAGCATGAGTCCTGTGTAATTCTGTTGTTTCGTCGAACACTGTAGTTTTAAGAAATGTACGGCGATCTTTATACACCCCTCCCTCCTGTTGAACTTTTGTGGCCAGTCACCCTAAACTGGTAATAACCGGCGTGAAAATTCAGACAAACAAAGGAGCTCCTTCCCGCCGTTAGGCGCCTTGGAAAACTAAAACATAATTAGGAAACTTGGAAAACTGCCACACATTCAAAATGTTCCTCGGGGGAATGGCACTTTGTACCCGGCCCCTTAATGAAAAACGTGTGGCAGTTTTCCTGTGTGGCGGTTTTCCGGTAACCCCACCACACTAGGTAAATAATGAAAGTATGTCCCCCCACCCCCACCCCTAACATTCAAACAGTATGTCAAATCGACTTATTAGTTAGCCCATGATGACAGTCAAAACGCCCATCTCGGACTTTTTTTCCTGGCCTTTTTTCCCTCGGACTTTATTTCCTCGAACTTTTTTTCCTGGCCTTTTTGCGGACTTTTTTTCCGCGTTTATCAACAGTCTCGGACTTTTTTTCCTCGGACTTTTTACCTGGACTTTTTTACCGATTACCGAGGGCATGATGTGCCTACTCAGCAAGCCTATGGGGAGGGGGGGGGGGGTCATACCAAAAGTGTAAAATATGAAGAATTTCTCGTCCGATCGGGAGATTTTCAGCATTTACAAGCTACAACTCGACACATTATCTGAGGGCATGTGCTAATGCAGCAAACCTGTGTGTGTGTGTAAGGGGGGGGGGGGCTTAACACTGAAAATATAAAGAATTTGTAGCCCAGCTGGGAGATTTTCAGCGTTTACAAACTACAACTCAAATTTTTTTCGGATACGTGCAAACTCAGGAAACCTATCGAGGGTGGATTATGGCCCGACAGCGGGTTTCCTGAGGCAGCACATGCCCTCAGATAATGTGTCGAGTTGTAGCTTGTAAATGCTGGAAATTTTCTAATCGGGCAAAATCCTTCATATTTTACAGTTTGGGTATTAACCCCTCTCACCCCCTCACCCCACCCCGACAAGTTTCCTGGGTTTTCACATACCCGCAGGAAATTTGTTTAGCTGTATTTTGTAGACCTTGAAAAATATCGTAAATAAGAAAATACGAAACTGCGGAAATGTTATGGTGTCATATAACCAATCTGTCTTACGGCACTGGCTCTCTCCCTTCCCTGGAACCAGTGACCCTAAATTAGGAACGGGCGACTGCTTATAGCCCATTGAGTTGCTCACGGTCATCGTTAAACCTCCTTTCAAAAAAAAAAATAACCAATCTCGGGAGACGTAACCACGGAGCAGTGCAGAGCGCAATTTTTATACGGCCCCTTAAAACTTTCGGGGCCAGTTCCCTGGTGGCCACTTGTCCTACACCAGCAAATCACATACAAATTGCGCGGAATATGGAAATACCACCCCCGGAAATTTCCCCACACTGTCAATCTGCTACTTCATTTGTAAGTCCGTTTTTTGCTATAAATACTGGTGAATATTGAAATGTCAATCCCCGGAAATTCCCCCACCTCATCCTACTAATTATAAAACCGTTTCTTACTGTAAACTGCGGTGAAAGTAGAAATGCCAACCCCGGAAATTTCCCGCACCCCGTCCTGCTAATTGTAAACCGATTTTTTTTATAAACTGCGGATCTTCTGCTGGAACTTGGGAGATTATACTTTCTACCTCAGATATTAACTGTTTGATTTTAGGCTTCGACGGAGGGCAATATTTTGGCCCATGCTCCAAAACTCTCACTTGTTCATCCGTCATTCTAACTGTCGATTCCTTTATGAAGTCGACTTTGTAGTTATCAGTTCTAATCTGAGTTTAGAGTGTAGCCACACACGGATCCGTCGATCGTCAGCACCCAGACAGAAACGGTATTCATCACTAAAGACAACAGTAGTCCTTTCATGACCTTAGTACGCATGACTTTCACACCAAGCCATACGAGCGCTGCGATGACTAGCCGTTAATGGCAGTTGACCTAACGGTTGCCTACTGCGCAGGTTTGCCACATGTAGCCTTCGGTTTACAATTTGGGCCGTTGTAGTGACGTCCATGGCCGATGACACAGCACGTCGAATATCGGCTGCAATGCTTTTAGATTACGCACGAGCGTGTTGAACAATCCGCTTGTCCAGGCGTGCTGGCGTTTGTTAGACTGAACCACTGTCACTCCGACGCACTACGAACCTTCCTGTAGCCACTGGTGCCTACAGCGTCCAACTGTTCGTGCATGCCGTTGCACATGTTTTGCGATACGACGTGTAGACCAGCCCGTTTCACACAAGCCTACAATTTTTCTCTCTGAAACGCATCCAAATGGCGATAAACCTGCCGATGGCGTGTAACCGGTATTTTTGGCCTTCCCTGAACAGCTTCCCAGCACAAACAACAAATCTGAGACGTCCGCGGGACTTCCACCTGCGACTACACATTACCACCCCTGTTGCTGCTTGCACTTTTGTTTCAAGAACGTGGGACGTCATCGGCTCCAGTTTAACATCATTTGCATATCTCGAATAGGTAAACCCGCCCTGCGATTTGCATGTTTGTAGCACACTTCCTTCTGGGTGGGGCACTCTCTATGTCTAGCAGTATATAACGTCTGCCAAAACACTTTGCGAGTCTTTCAACACATAACTTATGTTCTTTTAAAAATTTGGTACTTTATTTTTAAAAAGTTACTACCTTCTATTAACATTAGTTGCGTTTATCATCAGTTTTTAGTTTTTGTTGATAAATGGCGCTGAAAGGTAAGCATGATTATCAACGTTTAAAAACCTTTTTAAAATTTTCACGATTTCAACACACACACGTCAACTGTATACCTACCTTTAAAACACTTTCCAAGACTACAATCCGATTTTTGGCAAAAATATGACAAGGATGGTAAGTCAGATAATATCCGAAAACTTTAAAATTTTCATCGTCCTGAAGCAGGACTCGAACCCGCGTTTCCCAGATAGCGCCCGGGTATGCTAACCACTACACAACCCAGAGCCGCCAAGTTTCAAGTTTCCGATCAATTTGAGTATAACCATCACAGGATTCGCTAGAATGCCAAAAATCGGTTTGTCATCTTCAAAATTTGTATTATATGGCGTAATCCCGTATTTCTTTTATGATTTACAACACTACAGTTTCAAGGTACGCCTGTTAACCATAAATCAACGTTGAAAAAAACATTTTACACCATCCGTGAACCAATAATCAACTATCCAAACCAAATTTCAACCACGAGAAAATCTTACTGTGCTATATGGGCTGGTGTTTGCGCAAATGTCGAATTGAACTGAACTGTTTGCCAAATGCAATTGAAAAATCGACGGATGTAGTAATCCTTATTCACAGTGACACCTCAGAAAACATACAAGTTTGTTAGATTATGAACAGAATGAGGGCTGGTTCGTGTGAAGAATCCTCTGAGTGATGTTCGATTTGTAATGTATGGCTATTACAGTAATGTTTCCGGTTGTTTTATTCATTCTGCGTTATTTTCTTAAATGGTAAGCAGTCGCGTAGGGTGACCTAAAATTTTCCCGGGGCAAAATATTTTTAAATTCCTCTCAACCTTCTCCCCTATTATGAAATATAATTTCAGTGGATTGTGAGATTTCCAAACGCCACCTGCTGAAATCATACTTAACCACATAGAAGGAGGCAGACATTTTTTTTACACACTCTACATAAAAAAAATAGTTGCACCCAGAAGGAAGCAACCGACAGGAATGAAACTTGGTGAGTATGTTTGACATCGTGAGACATGCAAATGATTCAAGTATCACGCTCGGCCGCACATGTGACGCAAGCAAAGAGGGGTCGTAGCGCTGTGCCTGACCAGCTATATAAGGTCGTCCCGTTGTGCGTGCTTGCCATTCTGACTCGTGCTGTTGTGTTGGTTGCATCCTTTGCACGTAAAGTATGCCTCGGAGAAAAGTTCGGAACCAATTCCAGCAGTCGGAGGAATTCGACAAGGGCCTTATCGTCGGGCTCAGGGAAGCGTGTTGGTCTTGTCGCTGTATTGCGGGCTATACTGGTCGTGCGGATATTACCCTTGCGGCAGTGGACAGAACAAGGCACGCAGCAGTGAGAGGAAGGGTCTGGGAGACCAGACGAATCATGGAAAGAGAGGACAAACGGATTGTCCGACATGCGCGGAGTGACTCAACTGACACTATTGCGGACATACAGCGAGCAGTGGTGCCCTCCATTCATCGTCCGATAAGTACCAGCACCATCGGCAGAGGCTGCACGACGTAGGATTGATTACACGCACGCAAACCGTTACGACGTCTGCCTTTAACACCATTGCATCGCCACCAAAAACTGCAATGGAGTCTTGCCGGACTGTCATGGAATCACTCAGACTGGCAGCGGCTGATCTTCAGCGACGAGTCCCGCTCTAGTCTTGGAGGAGACAACCAACGAATCCGTGTGTGAATGCACCGTGGTCAGCGCAAAGATGAGCGGTTTGTTGTCGAGCGTTATACGTCCAGGAGGCCTGGTGTCATGGTGTGGGGTGCAATTGTTTCCGATGCCAAACCACCTTTGGTACTTTGACTGCCCAACGATACGTTAATGACGTCCTGCAACCAGTGGCCCTACATTTCCTGAACGCTCTCTCCGGTGCGACTTTCCAACAGGACAATGCTCGTCCGCATACTGCAGCTGTCTCAAGAGCTTGCCTTCAAGGCACTAACAGTGCCATGGCCAGCCTCATCGCCAGACCTATCGCCGATTGAAAATGTGTGGGATGCTATTGGACGCGCTATCCACACTCCACCCTACCACACAATCGGCAGGAACTACGTGAGAAGATTCAAGCTGCATGGGATGGCTTATCGCAGAATACCATTAGTAACCTGTGCAACTCCATGCCGAGGCGTCTGACACGCTGTGTCAGCAAACATGGCGGCCCATACTGAGAGACACTACTTATTGGCGTATAGCTCAATAAATATTACCCATATCGATCTCAATGCCTAATCATTTATTGTTCCTGGTAACATTTACCTTCTTCCCGAATAGCATTGCAACCCAACACGTCCTTACGGGTTCAACTTTTTGACGTAGAGTGCTTATATGCAGTGCTGTATGACAAAAGTTTAGGTTTTAGACCTACCTAACTTATAAAGGAACTGAGTGCCGAGGCAAGTGATCTCCAATCTCTGGAGACAGTTCCAAGAAACCGGAACAATAACCAGATACCGGGACAAGGGCGCCCGCGCCACAACTAGTCAAGAAGACCTTCAGTATTGCCGTCCGGGTTGCGTATTTCACAAGTAAATGTACGGAATTGCAATTAATACCATTTCCGCCACGCGATTGGTTCAGAGCTATTTTGGAGATTGCGAGTAGGCGGGGCCTATAAGGAGAGTCATGTGATGGATACTTGTAGGCTTTGCTGCACTCGCCATAAGCCATTCTAATGTTCGGGTCACGGTGTATGGTTCGTCGGGTGTTTTCTTTACGACAATGGTTACCTTCAGTTGTTTTACCCGTACAGTCGGAATGCGACAGGAGGTAAATAGAGAATGTACTTTATTGGTAAACGAACTTTTGAGTTTTTATATCAACATGACTTCATCGACTTGTGACTTATCTTCTGAAGCACCTTCACTCTATATAGTTCTCACAGGGCCGAGAGATGCCAGCGCTCACTCTTCCTGTAGCTCCGGATTAGTACTGATGTGTTTTGTATGGAGAACCCACCAGTTGTTTAACGTTGTTTTTCATTTTCGGGGAGAAGGGGGATTGAAATGCTTAATTGAAGGCATTTTTGATGAAGTTTGGAGGGATAAAAATATGAGGATTTCCTAAATATTAGAAAAATATGTATATGAAAGATCACTTAATATTTTATGAGACACAATGTATGGCAAACAACATTCTGTAATATTTATTCAAACTGAGCTGTTTTATTTCAACAGAACACTGTTTTGAGGTCTTACTTCGTATCATTAGGTAGTTCTTTGCTAATACAAAATCACTATTTGATTTTTTCTAGCTAGACCTCTTCACATTCATGAGGAAAAAAACTTTATCGTCAGAATAAATATTTCGGTGTGGAGACATACTTTTCATTGTTAAAGGTTCTTTCAAGGGTAATAGAAATGACCTTTAAAAGGGTACTTTTTAGTATCCTTATATACGCACTTTCACACAGCACAAATCGTGAGGGGTACTAGGTTAACATGCTGCCATCTATTGGCTGATACGGAGTATGGTAGCTATTTATTGAAGTCGTTCTCAATTTTTATATTAAGATAGATTTCGACTTCTATTCATCTGAGAAATTGTAGATATTCCTTATGATATCGTGCACAAAATTACTTTACCGTATTATTCAATATGATCATTTGTCACATATGTTAATTAACCTCACAGGGAATTTCTTAGGAAACAGAACTTCCCACGATAAAACTTTGCGCGATATAATTCAATATGGTCATTTGTCACATATGTTAAGTAACCTCACAATGCATTTCTTAGCAAGCAGAACTTCCCCCAATAAAAGACAGTGTTCCTGTCACGTGACTCTCCACATAGGCCCCGAAATCTCCAAAGTAGCTCTGAACCAATCGTGTGGCGGAAATGGCAATAATCGCAATTCCGTACATTCACTTGGGAAATACGCGTCCGTGTTGCGCAGCGGTCTAAAGGCTGAAATATGATCATTCGTTCGAGGTGAGCCCGGGTTCGAATCCCGGTTAGCATGGATGCTGTGTTTGCTTTACGGCACTGGCTGGCTCTCTTCTCTGGGACCAGTAACTCTAAATTAGGGACGGAAGACTGCTTATAGCCCATTTAGTTGCTCACGGTGGTTGTTAAACCTGTACCTATGTGCTCTGGCGTTTTGTGTTTCCCAGTGCGTTGTTCTTGTTCCTGGTTCCTGGCTTTTATTGTGCAGTGTTCATGAATGTTCCGTGCATCTAATTATCCCGGAAAGTTGTCCGGTAAGCTTTTATTTTTGTTATAGTGAAGTGTTTAATTTTATGAAAGTGCTAACGCGATCGTTAATAAAGAGCTGCGGCTGAGTTTTGCATGTGTTGAGCCCTAATTTCTTCTACAAGCTTCTTACTGCATTTACTTGTTTAGCGGAGCTTCCTTTCTGTGGTTTTCCACCATAACTGCTTCTTGTGTGTGCTTCAAAGTGCTTCAGTGTGATAGAATTATCCTTAATATTGTTTGTTTACATTTGCTGTGAGACTTATCAGCTGCATGGTTGATTCGCCTGATCAGCAAGATGCTGCCCAGCTAGCGGGCGTCCGCTCGCTGCCTGTTAAGCGTAAAGCGCCTTCCTCACTGCCTGTTAAGCGTAAAGCGCCTTCCTCACTGCCTTCCCCTCACCATGTAGATATTGCTCGCACGGATTCTACGACGGATCTCATGGATACTTCTGATAATGAGTTGATTTCATCCGATGGTGCTGTTTCATCATCCTCTACTCTCATTCCTAATCAGCTTGGTATTGCTTCGGTGCCTTCTTCGCAACCAACTTCGGTTAATGCCTTTAGTGATTATGCCCCCGTTACGTCTGGTTGTCGACGTACCGCCCTTACGTCTAATGCTGGGCTTTGATGTGGATTCTCGTCTTTCCTTCTCCCGAGCTAAGGATGTTATCCGTGTGATTGTTCCTGAGGACTATTCCCAAGGTAAGGATCTTTAGCTGCGTCAGCGTTTAGGGCTTTATATTTGAGGCGCTTCCTAACACTCACCTTAAGTTATACTTCTGAGCATTAAAAGGCATCCTTCCTATGGGCGCAATTACTGATATGGCACGGTAACCACGGTCTGTGGTTGTTTACCTTGCTAAGATAGAGTATGTTGGTTGTGTTAAATCAACGGTCATTGCTGTCCCTAATCGTTTTCTGTTTGGTGTGCCTTTATCGCAGAGTCCTGTGCTGGTTACTTTGTATCCAGTAGCTCCCGAGATCTCTGACGTACTGCTCCGGACTGCACTTTCACAGTGCTGTCGAGTTGTTGGCCCCATCATTTCTCTTTCAGCTGCACGTGCTGACCAGGATGATAAGGGAATTTTGGGCCTCAACAGACAAGCACGCATAGTGTTTTCATCAGAGGATGCTGCATCAGATTTCCCTTCATTTCTTGAGTTCATTATTGGCAGTCAGCGATTTCGCATAGACGTCCTTACAGCTCTGCAATGCTTCCAGTGTTAAGGCCCTGGTCATGGTCGTTCCAGGTGTCCTCACCGTTTATCTGTCCCACCTCCTGTTCCCTCGCAACTTCTTACTGGTTCTTGATCTTCAGATACTCAAACTTCAGCTTCATAGCTCTCTACGTCGATTCCCCTTAGTGCTGCAGATCCCTCGCCAAATGATACGTCTGTTGCAGTGCTTCCTGCTTCTCCAACCAGTGTTTCTTTAGCCTGGTATAATGTTCCAGCGAAGTCGTGCCTCTCCATGTCAGTGCATATTGTTTCTCTTTCTCCCCTTGCTAGTTCTGTGCCAGTCAGCGCTCAACCATTTCCCTCACCTTCAGCTAGTGCGGTCCAGTATTCATCTACAGTGTCTCCACTTGTTCCAGCTTTTGGATCTTCATCTGCTACTCCCGAGGCTGTGGGGATTCTTTCTCTTATCGGACTCGCTCCCGGAGTTTCTGGCTTGCCAGAAGCTCCGAATCCTCTTTCCTTACCACCACTTGCAGCGGAACTCCCCAAAGCTGACTTTATCCTTCTCCTTAGTGCCGTTTTCCGTCTGTGTTGGCAGGATCTTGTTGGTAGCCCTCACTCTTTTGAAGACCCTGAGGTTCGTAACGAAACCTGGGCTAACTTCGTTATAAGACGATATTGGAGGGTTCATGTACGTTCGCGACCTTTGTTATCTCGATGATGAAGATTATGAATTTTTCAATGATATTGACAAAGATCGTAGCTCTGCGTGCAAGAATTTTTTGAACTTTTTGTATATTTTCCGTAGATTGCGCTTATAGACTGCAGTTTGTGTGATTTTTTCTCCGCCTTGTTTCTTGTTGGCAGGTCTGGATACTTGGCTGTACTGTTAACGTCATTTAGCTCTGATTTCGACATACTTGTGCATCTACACTTGTTTATTTCAATGTGTTGTACCTACAAATTTGTATTTTTAAATTTTTCCCGAGTCGGGTACGGTGTACCCCTTCCTGATGTACATGTAAGGTTTTAGTGTCAAATTATGAAAAATAAAATCTCCAATTGAAAAAAAAACGCAAAAGAAAAACGACTGGTATTTGTGTCTAACTGCTCGCCACCATGAGTAGCTGACAGCCAAGCAACTCTCACAGAAGTTCCACTCTGCTACGGGGACAGCGATACGAGACAAACAGTTTACAGAAGGCTGTGGAGAGCGGTCTGCTGGCCTCTGATCATTCGTCCGAAAGGGGTCAGGGTTCGAATCCCGGTGAGGCATGGATGTTGTGTTTGTCATACGGCACTGGCTCTCTCCCTTCCCTGGAACCAGTGACCCTAAATTAGGGACGGGCGACTGCTTATAGCCCATTGAGTTGCTCACGGTGGTCGTTAAACCTCCAATCAAAAAAAGAGCGGTCTGCGTGCAAAAAGGTTAATGGTCTCCGAATCCCACTTGCCACATCGCGCAGAAGGGGTCGGTATGAACACAGCCCAACAGCATCACCCCTGTAGCTCTGATAAATGGGCCGGTGCTGTCTTCAGTGATGAGTCGAGTTCAGCCTAAACACGGATTCTCGACGTGTGGATATTTGGAAGAGAGTGCGGAAGCCGAAATCTTCTTCCCTCCAACATTAGGGAAATTGACCACTACGGTGGTGGTTTGGCTGGCATCATGTTGAATCGAACACAAGTTTCCAAGAGGCACCCTTCTTGCTGCCCGGTATAGGGATCATTGGCTCCCAGTTCCTTTTTATGGACGATAACGCCCGAGCCCATAGTGCTCAGTTAGTCTGCGAATACTTCGAGAGTGATGATATTCACAGGATGGAATGGCCCGCAAGATCTCTGAACCTAAACCTGATAGACCATATCTGTGATACTCTGGAAAAGTTCCCCACCTTTTTCAGTCAGAGACCGTGCACAAATTGAAGTTTACACAAAATATCGAATGGGGGGGGAGCTTTCCGGGGTCACCATTTCCATTTTCACGCTGTTAAAATAAGACGCAGCCGCACAAACATGTGGGGGACATTTCCAGGAGTCGGCATTTCAAACTTTTACGGCAGTTTATAGTATAAATCGGTTTACAATTAGTAGGACAGGGTGAGGGAAATTTCCGGTGTCACCATTTCTATTTTCACGCAGTTCAACAAATTTTTTGGGGGGAGGGGTTCCGGGATCGGCATTTCTACTTTTACGGCAGTTTATAGTAAAAAACTGTCTTGCAAGTAGCTAGATGAGGTGAGGGAAATTTCCGGGTTAATATTCGACGACTGTTACCGCGCTTTTTAATTAAAAACGATCTTACAATTAGCACTTAGCAGGCTGACAGGGTGAGGGGAAGTTCCGGTGTTGGCAATTCCGTTTTCACTGCGGTCTACAGAGAGTTGTGAAAAATGGGGGGGGGTTGATTTCCACTGCAGTTTACAGTAAAAAATGGTCTTACACAAGATGAAGCCACACAAGTAGCACAAATATGCGGGTAAAATTTCCGGGATCGGTATTTTTTATTAGATCGTGCTCACGTTCATAACGTTTACGTAACATTTCAAATGATTAAGATTGCCATATTACTCAGACAGAAAATATTATTAGGTCTAACTCTAGGTCCTTCAAAAAGTTTTCATTCCGTCATTCCCATATTCCTAAAAATTACATAAAAAGAAATGTCGATAATATTGCGCTTCCACTTATGCACCATACATTAATTAATAGGCCGTAGGCCTAGGCCTTTTTAAAACTTTTTTCTTCCCCTATGAGATATCCGTAAAGCTTACAAAAAAAGTCAAATTTTATTTTTGTAGGTGGGGGTGGTATTCAGGATGGACGGAAGAGTCCCCCACATTCGGAAAAGTCCCCCACCTTTTTCAGCCAGGGACCATGCACAAATTGCATTTAACACAAAATAACGAACGTAGGGGAGATTTCCGGGGTCATCATTTCCTTTGCACGCTGTTTAAAACAAGATGCAACCGAACTGCGTGAACAAATATGTGGGTGAAATTCCCGGGGTCGGCATTTCAAACATTTGTCGCTTTTACAGTAAAAAAACTGTTTTGCAAGTAGCTGGATTAGGAGGGAGAATTTTCCGGATTAGTACTTCGACTGTTGCCGCTGTTTTAAATGGAAAAAGGTCTTACAATCAGCAGGCTGACAGAGTAGGGGAAAATTCCGGGGTCGGCATTTCGAACTTTTATCGCAGCTTACAGTACCGTAAGTAGCTGGATGAGGTGGAGGAAAGTTCTGGGTTGGTATCTTGACGGTTACCGCGCTTTTTAGTGAAAAACGGTCTTACACTAATCAGGCTGACAGGGTGGGGGAAATTTCCGGTTTGTATTTCCACGGTTAACGCGGTTTTTAATGGGAAACGGTTTTAGAATCGGCAGGCTGGGAGAAAATTTCGTGGTCACCATTTCGAATTTCTACCGCAATTTTTTTTATTGGAGGCTTAACGACCACCGTGAGCAACTCAGTGGGCTATTAGCAGTCGCCTGTCCCTAATTTAGGGCCACTGGTTCCAGGGAAGGGAGAGAGCCAGTGCCGTAAGACAAACACAACATCCATGTCTCACGGGATTCGAACCCGGACGAATGATCACAAGCCAACGCTTAGACCACGGCGCCACCGGGAAGGCGAACGTTATTCAATTCATAAAGTTTACATGACACGTCAAGTTACTAATATTGTGCTTTTATCGTGGCATTAAACATAAAATTCATAACCCATAAATTCATATGTGCTTGAATAAAAGCGCAATATTATGAACTAGCCATTGCAATGCAAACATTATTAATATGAGTAACCTTGTAAAATTGGGGGTCCCACATTTTATTATTAATGTTTTGTTCCTGAGAAAAAGTGTGACATCATTATTAACTTATAAATCTTACTAACATGGGTCACACATTGCTGATATGGCCCAGGACTTTGTTCATGTAACTAATGCCTGAGTAAAAGTGAAATATTTTAAACTTTACTAGTTAGGGCCTAATGGTACTTTTGCGGGGCCCAAGGCGAAGTTTCATTGCATTGTCTAGGGGAAAAAACAACTCATATTTTAATAAAATCGTTACGTGACGAAAGTATTCCGCACAGCCAACGACACATACACACACGAAAAGCATCATAAAGAACATACAGGGCCCAATCACTGAACCCCCGTTTTCGGAGAAGTTAAAAATTACTTCTAAGAAAACGAACAAATATAAGTATAATTTAGGCTAACAGTGGATTGTCACATTCGACATTGGTGCTGTTCAGTGAAAGATTTGGAGTTACCAGGGCCCCGAGCACAGCATCAGTAATTTAGGGGACCCTTCACTTTGCCCGTCATCCTTGAGAAATGAAGCCTTTTTTTTTTTTAAAGTTCAGTTTTAGCTTTAGACAGGGCTGAATTTATGCACGGGCCTAGAGGGCCCAATCCCTGAACCCTCGTTTTCGGAGAAGTTAAAAATTACTTCTAAGTAAACGAACAAATATAAGTATAATTTAGGCTAATAGTGGATTGTCACATTCGACATTTGTGCTGTTCAGTGAAAGATTTGGAGTTACCAGGGCCCCGAGCACAGCCTCAGTAATTTAGGGGACCCTTCACTTTGCCCGTCATCCTTGAGAAATGACGCCTTTTTTTTTAAAGTTCAGTTGTACCTTTAGACAGGGCCTCATTTATGCACTGGCATACAGGGCCCAATCTTTGAACCCCCATTTTTAGAGAGATTAAAAATTACTTCTAAGTAGACGAATACAATAGAAATATAATTTACGCTAATAGTGCGCTGTCACATTTGGCAACGGTGCTGCTGAGACCCACTCGTATTTATTTTAGTAATGTCACTCAATAAAAAAAAAAAAAAGTACGCAAGTTTAAGGTTTCAACGTGTGGTTTTTATTATTCTAACAATTAATTAAGGGGATACGTGCTGATAACTCAGAAATGAAATGAGTAAATGAATACACCCCCGTACACACAAATATGTTTATCGATAAAGCACAAATGTATTTATTGCTGTTTAATGCTTTGTCATCGTGAGGGAAAATGATAGTCTCGAAACAGACCCGAAGAGTATCATGAAAACTAACGAAACCGCAGCGGTCAGACAAGGAAGCACGTCACACGATGTTGCTTCCTTTCCGGAACAACATTTTCGCGTGAAAAACTTACTTACCTAACACGACCGAGCAGCCAGGGAGTTTTGACGTCACAGGAAGTTTCGTCATTTTACTCCCCCTTCCGTCACACCGTTCTTTCTAGCAGACGCCACTAGACAGGTTGTGCGGTGAAAGCAACTTACGGACAGCGGGAACTTTACATGGCGGCTCGCGTTCGCTGCCGTTGAGAGTGAGTTTACTTTGGAGCGCTAAAACGAGATAAAAAAGCTTTCTATTCCAATTTTTTTTTGTGTGATGCTTCATTCCTCTGTTCTGAAGTTTGTATCCATGCCACTTTTAGAAGATTCCGTCAAGAAATAAAGGAGCAAAGTAAGGGAGAAGTTAGTTCAGTTAGAGACCACTGATACCGCATGGGTTACATTCGGTATCAATCGATTGTAAAGCCCGAGATTTCTCTAATGCATTTCTCTTATGTTTTTCGACAGATCTCCATAAGAGTGGTATCAATACAATCTTCAGTTCAGAGGAAAGAACGTTCATACAAAAAAAAATTAGATAGACAACGGATTTACTTTTTTTAAGCACCTCAAAGTAACCTCATTCGCTTCAGCAGCGAACGCGAGCCTCCTCGTTAAGCCTAACCGTCTGCTATCGTTAAGTTACTTTCACGGCAAAGCTTCCTTAAGCAGACGCTTCCACGGAAAAAAGAGACGACACTTCCTGTGACGTAGGGACTCCGAGGCTGGCGATTAGGTTGAAAAATTATCACAGTATCCTACGTCTGGGTCCAGAGTATTGTTTCCCGCGACGATGACCATGCATTATCGGCGAACTCTTAACATGGCGTACATATATTTGTTTATTTTTTTTTAATCACTTTTCCCTCATTAGTCTTTAAAAGCCATGCATTTTTTCAAGAAAATTAAATAGGTGAGATCTAATATATAAAAGTTGAATGCTTGTTTGTCCGCTGTGCAAATCTACAGTTTACAATTTAGAACCATCAAATTTAGTATACAATATCATGGTACTCTTAGACCGTAGGAGGTATTTTTGGATGATATTGGGGCCCGGGGTGAAGGGCCCCCATACGAAATTTTCGTAAAAAATTCTACGGTTTTCAATTTAGAACCACTAAATTTGGTATACTATGTCATGGTACTCTGACTTAGACCGTAAACGGTTTTTGGATGGGGTCGGAGCCCGGGGGTCAGGGGCCCCCATACAAAATTTGCCTAAAATTTCTACAGTTTTCAATTTAGAACTACCAAATTTGGTATTGTATCTGATGGTGCTCTAATTTTGCCGTAGACGGTTTTTGGATGGTTGTTGGGGCCCGGCGGTTTCAATGGGGGCCCCATACAAAAGAATTCGTAAAAAGTTTTACAGTTTTCAATTTAGAACCACCAATGGCATACCGTCTCATGGTACTCGGACTCAGCCCGTAGACAGTTTTTGGATGGTGTTGGGGCCCGGAGTCAATGGGCCCCCCGTACAAAAAATTCGTAAAAAGTTCTACAGTTTTCAATTTAGAACCACCAATGGTATACCGTCTCATGGTACTCTGACTCAGCCCGTAGACGATTTTTGGATGGGGTCGGAGCCGGGGGTGGGGCATACAAAATTTTCGTAGAATGCTCTACAGTTTTCAATTTAGAACCACCAAATTTGGTATACGGTCTCATAGTACTCTGATTTAGCCGTAACACGGTGATGAGATGATGTTGGGGCCAGGGGTCAAGGAGCCCCCATACAAAATTTTCGTAAACATTTTTACAGTTTTCAATTTAGAACCACCAAATTTAGTATTACAACCAAAAGAGCTCCTTCCTGTCGTAAGGCACCTTGGAAAACTGCCGCACATAATTGGGAAACTTAGAAAACTGCCCCACTGGAAAAATATCAAAGTGTTCTTCGGCCCCTTAATGAAAAACATGTGGCAATTTTCCAAATTGCTGAAAGATGTGTGGCAGGGTTGCCGGTAAATTGCCAAACCGGAGCAGAGTCACACATCAGTGTTCCTGTGTGCAGTTTAGAGTGAACCGCTTGTTCTGGGGGTATTTTTACCACTTTTCAGCTTTCAGGGGTATTTTCTCCGGGGTTATTTTCCCCCGGTGGTATTTTTACCGTTTACCGCCACTTCAGCCGCGGGCCTTTCTAGAAAATTTTAAGTTACAACCTAGATATCTGGTATGTGTATAAACGGATTACGGTTAGAGCCCAATGTGTTCAAGCAAATATTCTTTCAAGACGATTTACTTTCATGATGTTTTCCTTGGCATTCTGTCTTTACCCTCAGATGTAAGAACTTTTTCATTTTTAAAAACTGATTTTCGGAAGTGATGTGCGTCTGCTGAACTTGGAAGAATACGGGTACGAAGAACTGGCCACCGGAGAACTGGTCATATTGCAATTTCAGTGCCATAAAATTGTTCTGGGTAAACAAATTTCGTGTGGCTATATTCCCCACTACTTGAGCAACTATTGTTCATAATTTTTTTTTTAAATATTTCATTTTCAGTAAGAAATTTAGACATTTCCATGATTTTCGGAGCTAACAGTAAGCGGAGAACTGGCCACCAGAGAACTGACCACCGGAGAACTGGCCACAAAAATTTTAAGGTGCCGTATAAAAATTGCGTTCTGGGCTGCTCCGTGGCTACGTCTCCCCGAGATTATTTATCTGACACACATAAAATGTCCGTAATTTCGTATTTTCTTATTTATGATATCTTTCTATAAACTATAACTAAACAAATTCTCTGCGAGTATGAGCAAACCCAGGAAACTTGTCGGGTGTGTGTGTGGGGTGGGGGAGCTTAAAACCTAAAATATGAAATATAAATAATTTCTGGTCCGATCGGGAGATTTTCAGCGTTTACAAGCTACAACTCGTCGAATTATCTGAGGGCATCTGCGGCCTCAGGAAACTAGTCGGGGGGGGGGGGGGAGTTAATACCAAAATCGTAAAATATCAAGAGTTTCTCTTCCGATCGGGAGTTCTTCAGCATTTACAAACTGCAACTCGACAAATCGACAAAACTGCAACTCGACAAATTTTCTCCGCACTCTCTGGAAACCTGTCGGCGAAGGAGGGGAGGGAGGTGGGGTTAATACCAAAAGTGTAAAATATGAACAATTTCTCGTCCGATCGGGAAATTTTCAGTATTTACAGGCTGCAACTCGACAAATTTTTTGAGGGCATGTGCCTACTCAGCAAACCCGTCCGGGGGGGGGGGGGGGTAATTTCAAAAGTTTAACATATGAAGAATTTCTCGTCCGATCAGCAGATTTTTTTGCATTTTACACACATTATTCGAGGGTATGTGCCCACTCAGCAAACCTGTTGGGGGTGAGGGGGCATACCAAAAGTGTAAAAAGCCTAAAACTTTTCTTTGAAAGTTAAACTTTTCTTCTCGTTCGATCGGGAGATTTTCAGCATTTGGCAGCTACAACTCGACACATTATCTGAGCGCACGTTACTACTCTGAAAACGTCGCGGGGGGGGGGGTATACCAAAAGTGTAAAATATGAAGAATTTGTTGACCGATTGGGTGGTTTTCAGCGTTTACAAGCTAGAACTAGACATATTATCTGAGGGCATATGAATTATGAAAATCTCCGTGCCGGAAGAGAAATTCTTCATATTTTACACTTTTGGCAACCCCCCCCCGACAGGTTTGCTGAGTAAGCACATGCCTTCAAATAATGTGTCGAGTTGTAGTGCTGAAAATCTCCCGATTGAATGAGAAAATTTTCATATTTTACACTTTTGGTATTGAATTAATATCTCGAGTTGTAGTTTGCAAATGATGAAAATCTCCCGGTCAGAAGAGAAATTCTTCATATGTTACATTTTTGGCAGCCCCCACCCCCACCCGCGACAGGTTTGGCGCGTAGGCACATGCCCTCATATAATTTGCAGACTTGTAGTTTGAAAACCCTTAAATCTTTTGCTGAGATGTAGATCATAAACATTTGTTATAAAGAATTACATTAATTATCGCAATTAAGAAAAGGCGAAATTACGGAAACTTTTTATGACTCAGATTACCAACCTCTGGGAATCGTGGGCACGAAGCGGTCAAAAACGTAATTTGTATACGGCCCCTTAAAATTTTTGTGGGCAGTTCTCCTACACCCGGAAAAATAGGGTGTGGGGATGGGTATTCATTATCGTTGTTCGTAGGTTTATTCCATGTAAAGTATTAGTTTCCAATGTGATTACCACTTGTTCTTAAATCTGTGCAACATACAAATTACGTAATTGTTTCGATGGTGGATAGTGTATAACGCCGTGTAAACATTGAAGCGTAAATTTGAGTTATGTTTCCTGTGTAGGCTAAATCCTCATCTAAAATATCAAGAACAGATGAGAAATATTTTCCTAAAATCTTAACAGCGAAAAAATGCACAGAATTGGCAATGCACATACGTTTTCTTTTTTTTTTTTTTTTTTTTTGATTGGAGGTTTAACGACCACCGTGAGCAACTCAATGGGCTATAAGCAGTCGCCCGTCCCTAATTTAGGGTCACTGGTTCCAGGGAAGGGAGAGAGCCAGTGCCGTAAGACAAACACAACATCCATGCCTCACCGGGATTCGAACCCGGACCCCTCACGGACGAATGATCAGAGGCCAGCGCCGTAGACCACTGCGCCACCGGGGCGGCCACATACGTTTGCCAACTACATTTCTTAACAAAAGCCTAAAACTTTTCTTTGAAATAGTTCTCCTAATAATGATGTAAAATAAAGGATGTTAATAATCACAAAAAAAGAAATTAAGAAATAAGATTTTTATGTGCAGGTAATTTTGATTTTTAAACGAAGTTACGCATACGTATGCGTTATATATAAAAAAAAAAAAAAAAACAGTTCTCAGCTTTATTTAGGCCATTTCCCACCCCCTGTACAGAATGGTTTAGTAAAACAATCAGTTCCCTTGATCGCTCCTAAGGGGAAATTTTGCGGATTACAGAATTTTAATACTTTATAGTTAATATTGTTAGTTGTTACCTAAAGTTAAAAAAATAGAAAGACTTTTGCTCAAAGTTGAAATGATCCTTCACAACGGACCTCATCTCAAGGTCTCTCAAAATGTATCCGCACTAATGGGGTTTTAGTGGCAACAAGGAGTGACTGAAATCAAAGAAAACAGCTTCGGCGTCATTGTATATAGTACAGTACTATCAGCGATTTCCATCTCAAAGGCGGTTTTCCTGTCCACTTGCGTTCACAGTAAATATCGTATGTACACACCGACGGCCGCGTTTCTTCTACGACGCAATAAAACAATAAATCAATCCTATGAGATACAGTGAGTTCCGGAAAAGCCGCATTCGGATAATGTTGTCCAGCTATGGGAGGGAAAGAAGAGATAAGTTTCTCTCAACACAGAAACAATAAATTGACAGTCGGGGGGGGGGGGGGGGGAACTGGAGGAGAGGTGTTACTTTAAGCAGGCAGTAGGGGAGGGAGTTTGGATTACACCACACACTCTATCACAATACTCGTCCCAAACTCTTCAAAAAAAAAAAAAAAAAAAGAAGAAGAAGAAACATTCAACATAATCAGTGCAAAACTGGGGATATAAAATTGCGATTTTTAAAAATGGAAAGTTTTGAGGAAAGTCATGGAAATTGTTACATGGAAATTATCTTCACTAAAAGGTTCATAGCTTCCTTTCAGTGATTTCAGATATTACAAGTAAAAAGATCATTAAAAAAAAAGATGAAGATTATTAAAGGTGATTTAAAGATTATTACAAAAACACAATTTTCAATTTTTGAGGCCGGTGAAACGAAAGCTCTTGTATCCGCAATGGATAAACGTAATATTCACAGATACCATACGCTTGTAAAACCTTTCAATCCGATGAACACAAGTTTTTTCGCTTGATATCAATTTTCGTTTGAACACGAAAAAATTAGAAGGGCAGCATTTTTGATGGAAAGTGGGGTAAATCAAAAACCCGAACTTGTTTGTAATCAAAGTTATGTGCCAACGTTTTGAAAACGTTTTACAAAACAGTGCAAATATTGCTACTACGGTAGATGGACGGAAAACACCTCCACAGGAAAAGACCCACACATTTTTAAGTTAGGGACCATGCACATATGACATTTGACACACAATATCGGACATGGGGGAGATTTCCGGGGTCACCATTTCCAAGCAATCGGTAAAAAAGTCAGAGACGAAAAACGCGGAAAAAAAGGCTAGGAAAAAAGGTTTTAGATGGGCCTTTTGGTTCACTGTAAACAACCACACAGGAAAACTGCCACACAAGAAAACTGCCACACCGGAAGATTGCCACACAAGAAAACTGCCACACGCTTTTCCTTAAGGGACCGAGCACAAATTGCTGTTCCTCCGAAGAACACTTGGAATGTGTGGCAGTTTTCCAAGGTGCCTAACGACGGGAAGGAGCTGTTTTGCTTGTCTGAATTTTCAGGATGGTTCATACGAGCTTAGGACAAGTGGCCACAAAAGTTTAGGGGGGGGGGTAGGAGCTTATAAAGATTACAGTTTCTTTGCGTATATTGAAAACTGTATTGGGAAAACCAAACAAATTTCGAGAAAACGTTCTGTGTAAACCAATCGGGAATTGTACTTTAACTTAAAGAAAATTGCCGTGACTTAAGTAGAATTTTTTAAACTACGGTGTTCCACGGAACAACGAAATTACAGCATGACTCATGCTATGTTAAAAAAGGAAGAAAGGGTAAGATTTTTTAATAATGCTGCGCTTTTACTTAGGCACATATTCATAACGTTTACGTATGAAGTCAAGTTAACATTGCGATTTTACTTAGGCACGAAATATTTATTCATAGGCTGTAGGCCTTCTTAACAGTTTTTATTCTACGCATGTCATAGGAGTAACTTGAGTTCATCCATAAACGTTATGAATATGACATAGTTAGAATAAAAATTGTTAAAAGAGCCTAGGGTTGACCTAAGGCCTATGAATTAATACTTCGTGTCTAAGTAAAAGCACAATATTATCAACTTGACTTGATACATAAACGTTATAAATATGAAGTCGACGGAGTGAAAACTGTTTAAAAGACCTAGGCCTATAGTGCCGAGAAATTAGTATTTAATGCCTAAGTAAAGCGCAGTGCTATTAACTTGACTTGAAATGTAAACGTTATGAATATGACATCCCTAGTATGTTAAAAAGTTCAAGGCATACGGCTTATGAGTTTAATGAATTTATATTGAGTGCCTAAGTAAAAGCGTAATTAATATTAACTTGACGTCCTACGTAAACGTTCTGAATATGTGCCTAAGTAAAAGCGCAGCATTATTAAATAATCTCACCTTATCGTCCTTTTTTAACATAGCATGAATCATGCTATAATTTTGTTGTTCCGTCGAACACCGAAGTTTTAAAAAATGTACGTAAGTCACGGCAATTTATTTCTTCAAGTTAAAATACAAATCTCGCTTGGTTTACGCAGAACGTTTCCTCGAAATTTGTTTGGTGTACCCGATACAGTTTTCAATATAAGCCAAGAAACGGCAATCTTTATAAGCTCCTTCCCCCCTTAAACTTTTGTAGCCTGTTGTCCTAAGCTCGTACGAACCATCCTGGAAATTCAGGTAAACAAAAGAGCTCCTTCCCGTCGTTAGGCACTTTGGAAAACTGCCACACATAATTCAGAAACTTGGAAGACTGCCACACATTGAAAGTGTTCCTCGGAGGAAAAGCAAGTTGTGCCCGGTCCCTTAATTAAAAATATGTGGCAGTTTTCCGTTGCGGCACTATTCCTGTGTGTGGCACATTTCTAAGTTGCTTGAAGATGCGTGTCACTTTTACTGTGTGGCGGTTTACAGAGGTGTAGGAGAAGTGGCCACCTGAGAACTGGCCCCCGTGTAACTCTGGCAGAATAGTTTGCTACCGGAGAACTGACCGCAAAAATTTAAAGAGGAAACAAGCTGTCGTGTGTTCGATGCTCTCTGATTCGAACGAGCGTTACTCCGGACCTTTTGATGACATTTCCACAGCGCCGTGCCGTCATCCAGAAGTTTCCTTGGGAAAGAAAGAGTAGGTGTGCCTTCGGGGAACTGTAATTATCTTTTTGTCTTTCTTTTTTTTTATGGCTACTACTGGGAAATGGCGGACAAGATTCGGCAAGCCATCAATTACATGACGTGATTGCCAGATGCCCCTTCTGAGAAACTGGTGGACCACATTAGGCCAGCCATAATTTACGGCAGGTGCTTGCAGGACTGCTTAAGGGCCGCTTGTGGCAGCCACTGCCTGTGATGGATAACTGATGGCCTTATTCTGCCATATGACAACTGATGGGGGTTCCAACTCTTGGCCAGCTGTTGTCCTGAACTGCTGGCCCATGTGGTGGCCGCCGGGACATTCTATTGTTGGTTGGTCAGCGACAACATAGTACTGGGCCACTGCTGACTACCAGTACTGGCCCAGCAATACTGTTTTTGCTGGGTGTGAAAACGAAGCAAACATGTCTGGAATATAAAATATAAAAAATGCTTGGTCCCATCGGGAGATTTTCAGCGTTTACAAACAACAACTCAACAAATTATCCGCGGGCATGTGCTAACGCAGGAAACCTGGCGGGGGTTATCCCTTTCCACAGGCAGGTTTCCAGCAGTAACAAATGCCCGCGGAGAATTTGTCTATCAATAATGACGGGGGAAAAATATGACATCCAGAGCAATGTTTTTAAATTATGTATTTATTGAATATATAGGTCAAAACCCGTCAATAATGACCGAGGAAAATAAGATATCCAGAGCAATTTTTTTCAATTATTTATTTATAGCAAAAAAAAAAAAAAAGCCGTCCTACGACGGGCATAAGACTCTGAACTTGGTAGATCTTTTGGCGTTACCCAGGTTGCAGCGCGAGGCGCTTGATCTTCCATCGCTTCTTTGTCCGTCCGTTTATCTGTCTGTCTGTCTGCTTGCCCGTCTGTCTGTTATGTGTTTTGTAAAATCTTGAGTTCCTATTTCGTCAACACTTTCTTGTACACAACATTTTTCGTGTATACTGAATGTGAACCCTGTATCTGTTTCCCCAAAAATGAACAATTTTTATTTTGACATCGTCGTACTCTTGACATTTCCACATAGAGATGACCGTGGCTAAACACCGGTTCAGGCAAATAATGTATATTTCGACTTTTCCTAACGACCTGATTTCATGGGATACGACAGGAAGAGTTTGTCTGAAATCTCTTCCAAGAATGAAAACTATACCGCCAAAGAGCTTTATGGTCTTCACGATCTCTGGAAGGAGTTTGTTAATACAATTAACTGCATTATTAGGAGCCGTTGTATAGCTTCGTCCAAGGTCAAAACTTTGACTTCCCTAATAAGCTCGGCATTAGGGCTGGTCATCGTCAGTTTTGAAACGGAGTTTGCAAACACAGGAGCAGGCACATTAAATTCGGAATGGTATGTCCTGCCACCATCAAGGAGATTTACAACGATGCCAGTTGATGCTGTGGCCAATGCAATGTTTCCTTCTCCTCGTATGGTACTGAGGAGCAATTTGTACATATATGTTTTGCCTTTGCCACCTGGACCCTCAAGGAAAAGTATCTGCTTTCCCTTTTTTCATTTTTTTTTTACAGCTTATATTTAATCGTATGCTAGCTTTTACTGTGCATACAACAATGACTTCATTGCTTCACTTCTTTCTCTCTCTTGTTGCGCATTATACAATAGAAAGCTGCAGGAGCAATTCGAAGGTTTGCTGGAGGAGTGGATAGTCAAAAGTCAGCACGTGCTTTACCGCGAATAATAAACACATCTTGAATTTCTTTAAGGGTAAAATTTTCATAATTGGTACAGTCATCTGATTGAATATTATGTTGCCTTGCAAAGTTGTCGCAAAGACCTTTCTTGTCCTTCGCAAAATGTTCAGGCACATTTGGTGGCACAGCAAGGACCCAAACATACGTGAACAGTTCTCGCAACTGTCGGGGCATTTTTCAATCACTGCCTCAGATAGGGCATCGTCTCAAATTTCATCACTATTAAATAGTCCTTGCTTTTGGGCTACTTCCTTAAAATCCGGATATAGTATACCTTCAACAGTCTTCAAATAGTTAAAAGAAGTTGCTCCACGGATATTCAGCAAGACAAGGCGCAAACAAAATCTTTCTGTGTCTGCGTTCAAACTTACAGTGTACATGTGCCTAATAGTCTTGTCTTTGCCTCTTTGTCGAAGTTTCCATTTACGATTTCTTTCATCAAATATATAATGCTGTGGAATGTCAATATACAAATGGTTTCTAGCATTTTCATCTTCTTCATTTAATTTAAACCACGCAGTTAGATTAGCATCGCGTGACAGCTTCTCTTTCTGCTGCAGCCTGCATGTTGTCTTCAGTTAAATAGACATTGTGCTCATTAGGAAGATGAACTTGAAGTAGCACGATTGTGTGAGATTGAGCATGCTTGTTGAAAGCAAAGTCTCCATGCTGCCTCAGGAGCGCTAAAGTACCTGGAATCCATAAAAGTCCAAAGTTCATCGTGTTCAATTGCTACATTAGCACAGTCATGTCCCTTGTACACGTATTTGAACAGGCATTTCATAATCTTGACGGAGGCACAACTTTCGACATACTCTTGACGGAGGCACAACTGAAGGCAGAGGGTGCTGAGAATCACTGGAGGACCGGACTAGGCTGCCATCTGATGCTGACCTTGGCTACGTACAATGAACGCTCTCTATCTTCTGATTCAAGGTTTCTTGAATTGGAGGAGGAAGTACAAAGAATCAAATGGTACATCGTTGTTCTAAGTGAAGTAAGAAGAAAAGGAGATCTCATTGAACTGAAAAGTGGAGATCTCTTCTACTATCGTGGGACAGATACTGGCAGAGCTAGTGTATGTTGGATTTATACACTATCTACCAACAAGTAATTGGACACCCCTGAAATCGACGATATCTGCGGTCCTGATACACGTCACGGCCGCCGCCGTTAAATATCTTGTGCGAAACAACAACGCAACCAGTCGCATGGAAGATGCCACGCAGTTCGGAGCTCTCTGATTTCGAGAAAGGTGTAATCGTCGGGTAACACAGAAATGGCCGATCCATACGTGGCATATCCAGCGAGTTGAAGTACCCAAAATCGACAGTGGCCTACGTGATTGGCAAGTGAAAGATGAGAGGTGACTGTCGGAATGTGCCCCGACCCGGCAGACCCACAAAACTGGGAGTTAGAGACCGACGGGTGCTAGCCAGAGAAATTCGGAAGAACCGCACCAAATCGATGGGCCACATCCGCGAGGAGTTTCAACAGGCATCCGGGAGTGTTCTTTCGATGAATACTATCCGTAAGGAAGATCAAAGGCTTGGACGTGCTGCCGCCCACAAGCCTTTGATCACCAAGTCCAATAGCGCTGCTCGGCTAACGTCGTGCAAAGAACGTCGACAGTGGACCGTTGAACAGTGGAAACAGGTTCTCTGGAGCGATGAATCAAGGTTCACCCTCTACCGTTCGGATGGCAGGGTCTGGGGTTTGGCGTCTGCCTGGAGAACGCCTCCTGCCGGAATGTCTTGTGCCAACTGTGAAGTTCGGCGGCGGTGGAATTATGCTATGGGGGTGTTTCTCCTGACATGGCACGGGACCCTTGGTCGCAATTCCTGGTAGACTCAACGCCGAGACCT
Source organism: Macrothele yani (assembly GCA_039090855.1). Classification (NCBI taxonomy): domain Eukaryota; kingdom Metazoa; phylum Arthropoda; class Arachnida; order Araneae; family Macrothelidae; genus Macrothele; species Macrothele yani. The sequence goes on along the minus strand of CM077005.1, from coordinate 140,319,413 downwards.
ACTGCACCATTTTGGATGACCATGCGCAACATAGAAAACTTTCCGTCCAACATAGAAAACTGTTCTGTCACAAAATTCCATGCATGCAATTTAAAACCGATCGTTTCTCTTGTGATACAACATCGCTTCCCCAACAAATCAGTGTTTCAAATTTTAATTGTGTTAAGCGTGTGCGTGCGTTCTGTGCAGAGGATAACTCTCTGCATGTGGCCCCTTTTTTTCTGTTTCAAGGTGCATTACCATGGAAAACCGCCTATATTAGACGGCTCTATGGCACCTTGATGTGGCTTCACAAAACGCGGTTCTAAGGGAGTGGGCTAAGCCCCCAAAAACCATTGCGTTCTGATCCGGATGATCATAATATTAAAAGGAAAAGGAAAAATTTGGTATGCATCATAATAGGGAACAAGGAGAACTACACATTAGTTGTTCCCTTTTCCACTTGCTGTTAGCAGTGCCTTTGATACCCCACAACAATGCGGGGCCAGATTGGCTTTGCATTGATGCAACGTTTGCCAATGAATACTAAGGAATAGAGACAGAAAGGATTCACTGCATTTTAAGAATTAATATTTTTCCGCTGTCACATAGTAATAATAAATGAAATGCTTTAATAATAAAATGTATTAAGCAGCGACATAAGAAAATAAATTACCAAGAAAATAAACAAGTTGTTGAACGTAATAAAAATAGGGAAAATGAGAAAAAAATATGCACTTCTTTCGATCCTTTTTCTTTTAGTAGGTAACGATTTGCAAAGTTGAATGAATAGCAAAAATGTAGAATAAGAGTTCATGCATTGTTTTTTGTATATGATATAGAAAGACATTAAAACGTGCATTGCTATTTTTTTCGTGCAGACGTGCATTGCTACTATTTTTTTTTCGTGCAGACGTGCATTCTTGCTAATTTTATCGTGCAAACGTATATTCCAGCTGTACATTCACTGTTAATTATCTTGCAGCGACCACAGAGGAAATATTTTACGAAACTATTGAAATTATTAATTTTCTTTTAAAAACCGCAGATCACAATTTGTAAGGTTAGTAAGATAGTGGAAGGAAATGCTAGTTGTTACTGGCCAGGACAGGCAAGATGCTGCAGCCGTTACATGGGCCCGAATTCGAGTACAGATCCAGCATGGGTGGATCTGTACTCGCTGTTCATGCTGTTCATTAATACCCTCCCTAGAAGAAAAGTTTCTCATGCTTACTGTTAACGCGCATTTTACTTGCACATTAAATTTCAGGAGCATAACATGCAATTCAGTTTAGCATAGCAGGGAAAACAAAACGATATTTAAGCAAGTAATTAATTGGACAGTAAGGATTTTTGGTGCATATCAATTTAGTTTTATTCTCACAAAAAACAGTTCATGCAAAAAATACTTACGTAAACCTACCTATCACTAAAATGGCAATGGGATGGACATGTTGACAGAACGGAGCCCCGATGAACAATAGAAATTCTACATTGGATTCCAAGGGATAGGAAAACGTCCAGAAGTCCACATGGGAGATGGACGAACGAAATTTGAAAGTATGCCACAGTGACATGGAGGAAACTGGCGCAATATAGACCGTTGTGGAAGAAACTTGGGGAGACTTTCATCAAGCAGTGGATAGATAATGGTTGACAATGATGATGATGGTGACCTATTTCGGCGGGTATAAAGCAGAGACTGCCTTGAGAAAGTGATGTGGTCTTTCAAGTTCTTTGTCGAACTTCTTAAAAGAAAACTCTGCTAAATATCCCTTCAGATGTTTTTTGACTCTTCCAAAACGTGGCAGCTTGCTTCTAACGTCTCTCCAGAGACGCTCCACGGTGTTTGTATGAGCTCTGGAGACTGGACCCACGAAATAGTACCGATGGTTTACCGTGAAGTGTCTATACCTATGCCGATGAAGACTGTGATAGGCCTTCCAACAATCGGAAATGATTGTGGTGCCTGGCCGAATCCATTTCTTAATGAGGGCTAAGAGTGTTACTCTATCGCGGCGTTTAACGGGCTGAATACGAAATCGCCCAGTCCCCCTTTCTTTTGCTCCAAATAACCATGTTCCTGTAAGGATTCGACCTCTGTGATTTTTCCTTCTACCTAGGAGGCATTCGTCGATTTCGACGGGTCTACCTAGTTTCGCTGATTTATTTCTCTTCTCCCAATGCAGGCACACCTCACGGCAATAATTGGACCAATCTACCACAGTAGTCTAGCTCATATCACAAAACTGTTCTAGCCTTTTCTGCCTTGGAAACTCCAGAGTCAACCAAAGGAAAATGAATTTAAATATTTTCTCAATACTTAACCTGCGGGACGCGAAAAACGTTTCCATCCTTGCAGATCCTTTGTAATTACATTGGACTAACTCTTTTCTGCTTCCTCGGTGCAGGTGCCAAAAAAGATCCTCCACACCGATATAGCATACTTTTCCTATTTAAAGTTAGGAGTCGTCCACATCTGGGACAATTTGTGTTTTCACTGAAAATATTGTGGCTAACTAGAAAATCCGTCAAAGCCACGCCTTCCATTTGACCAGGACTGAAAAATGTTATTCGACATCCTTGGCATGCCATCTTACAAAGCCAAGATATGAAGAACGATGTGACTGACTGAACATTGAACAACTTTCACAGGCGATTCTGCTTCCTGGACAAGTCGACCATATAGCGCTGTAAGTGCCCGAGGCCGTTTACGACAATAAAACAGTGGGTGTGGGAATACCTCTGCCGGGCTTTGTTGCAAACATCTGTATCCCCCCCCCCCGCGCAAGCCGTCAGGGTCAAACCAATCCATGTCGCCTATTCCATTAGCATCATTCAACATCTTTTTCACTGGAATTTGTCAGGTTAAAAAAAAACCCTCTCTGAGTGTTATAATCATCAGAACCTACATATTATGAGATGAGAGCTAATTCTGCAAAATACGTTAATCTGTGAAATTCTATCTCTAGAGATCCCTGAAAATAAAGCGGGGATTTTTTTCTTTTTCTTTTCTTTTTTTTCCATTTGTATTAGTTTAACAAGGAACTAGACGAAACCCGTCAAAATCGACGGTTAGTTTTTTTTTTTTTTTTTTTTTGAGAAGCATGAACTCATATGAAACAATAAATGTTATCTTTATTTGACTGACAAATTCATTCAACCACTTCAGTAAAGACAATAGTCTAAGTTCGTGATTTAATTTTTCTTTTGAGTGAAGGTTTAACGACCACCGTGAGCAACTCAATGAGCTATAAGCAATCGCCCGTAATATTTTCACTAACAATGGTCAACGGAATGTTTATTTCCATTTTTACATAATGTGAAACGTCTTACCTACGTGAATTAACTGGATCGAATGAATATTAAATTGTATATATACATCACACAGTCCAACGGCATAACGAAATCAGGTCTTCCAGAGTGTTCGCTGTTCCGATTAGAAGAACTTTGATACGAATGCCTGCTAGCGCTGCTTTGCGCAACGGTTCGCTCAGAAAAGAGAAGATTTCGGACTATCTGAACCTCCACACTCCGCCTTCAACAGCGCGTGAGTCAACCGCACGCTTCTGCCATACTTTACATGATAACTTTGCCGCCCCACAATGCCCGAACCATTGCCCCAATCTCATTTTTCTTTTCGACTGGCACATCTGCATGGTAAGACCTTCATCCAAAACACTTCCTACGGTCAAAGTTAGAGTACCATCAAAACGTATACCAAATTTGGAGGTTCTAAATTGAAAACTGTAGAAATGTTCACGAAAATTTTGTATGCCCCCTCCCCTGAGCCCGCGGGCTCCGACCCCATCCAAAAAACCGCGTACGATCTAAGTTAGAATATCATGAGATGGTTTACCAAATTTGGTGGTTCTAAATTGAAAACTGTAGAGCATTCTACTAAAATTTTGTATGGGGTCCACCCCATCCAAAAATCGTCTACGGGCTGATTCAGAGTACCATGAGACGGTATACCATTGGTGGTTCTAAATTGAAAACTGTAGAACTTTTTACGAATTTTTTGTATGGGGGGCCCCCATTGACTCCGGTCCCCAACACCATCCAAAAACCGTCTACGGGCTGAGTCAGAGTACCATGAGACGGTATACCATTGGTGGTTCTAAATTGAAAACTGTAGAACTTTTTACGAATTTTTTTGCGTGGGGGCCCCATTGACTCCGGGCCCCAACACCATCCAAAAACCGTCTACGGCAAAATTAGAGCACCATCAGATACAATACCAAATTTGGTAGTTCTAAATTGAAAACTGTAGAAATTTTTACGCAAATTTTGTACGGGGCCCGATGGCCCCCGGGGTCCGACCCCATTCAAAAAAACCTACGGTCTAAGTCAGAGTACCATGACATAGTATACCAAATTTAGTGGTTCTAAATTGAAAACCGTAGAATTTTTTGCGAAAATTTCACATGGGCCCCCCTTCACCCCGGGCCCCAACCTCATTCAAAAAACCTCCTACGGTCTAAGTTAGAGTACCATCAGAACGTATATTAAATTTGATGGTTCTAAATTGAAAACTGTAGAAATGTTTACGAAAATTTGTATGGGGGCTCCTTGACCCCGTTCCCCAACATCATCCCAACACCGTGTTACGGCTAAATCAAAGTACTATGAGACGGTATACCAAATTTGGTGGTTCTAAATTGAAAACAGTAAAACTTGTTACGAAAAGTTTGTATGGGGGCCCCTGACCCCCCCCCCGGGCTCCCACCCCATCCAAAAACCGTTTACGGTCTAAGTCAGAGTACCATGACATAGTATACCAAATTTAGTGGTTCTAAATTGAAAACCGTAGAATTTTTTACGAAAATTTCGTATGGGGGCCCCTTCACCCCGGGCCCCAACATCATCCAAAAAACCTCCTACGGTCTAAGTTAGAGTACCATCAGAACGTATAGCAAATTTGGTGGTTCTAAATTGATAACTGTAGAACTTTTTACGAATTTTTTTGTATGGGGCCCCTTGACCCCGGGCCCCAACATCATCCCAACACCGTGTTACGGCTAAATCAGAGTACTACGAGACGGACGGTATACCAAATTTGGTGGTTCTAAATTGAAAACAGTAGAACTTGTTACGAAAAGTTTGTATGGGGGCCCCTGACCCCCGGGCTCCGACCCCATCCAAAAACCGTCTACGGTCTAAGTACCATGACATAGTATACCAAATTTAGTAGTTCTAAATTGAAAACCGTAGAATTTTTTACGAAAATTTCGTATGGGGGCCCCCTTCACCCCGGGCCCCAACATCCAAAAAACCCTCTACGGTCTAAGAGTACCATGATATTGTATACTAAATTTGATGGTTCCAAATTGTAAACTGTAGATTTGTACAGCGGACAAACAAGCATTCAACTTTTATATATTAGATCTCACCTATTTAATTTTCTTGAAAAAATGCATGGTTTTTAAAAGACTAATGAGGCAAAAAGTGATAAAAAAAAATAAACAAATATATCTACGCCATGTTAAGAGTTCGCCGATAATGCATGGTCATCGTCGGGAAACAATACTCTGGACCCAGACGTAGGATACTGTGAGCCGCCCCGGTGGCGCAGTGGTCTAAGGCGTTGGCCTCTGATCATTCGCCCGAAAGGGGTCCGGGTTCGAATCCCGGTGAGGCATGGATGTTGTGTTTGTCTTACGGCACTGGTTCTCTCCCTTCCCTGGAACCAGTGACCCTAAATTAGGGACGGGCGACTGCTTATAGCCCATTGAGTTGCTCACGGTGGTCGTTAAACCTCCAATCAAAAAAAAAACGTAGGATACTGTGATAATTTTTCAACCTAATCGCCAGCCTCGGAGTCCCTACGTCACAGGAAGTGTCTCTTTTTTCCGTAGAAGCTTCTGCTTAAGAAAGCTTTGCTGTGAAAGTAACTTAACGATAGCAGACGGTTAGGCTTAACGTAGTGGCTCGCGTTCGCTGCCGAAGCGAGTGAGGTTACTTTGAGGTGCTTAAAAAAGGTAAATCCGTTGTCTATCTAATTTTTTGTATGAACGTTCTTTCCTCTGAACTGAAGATTGTATTGATACCACTGTTATGGAGATCTGTCGAAAAACATAAGAGAAATGCATTAGAGAAACCTCGGGCTTTACAGTCGAGTGATACCGGAAAGTTTTATGCAACACAAAACCCTTGTAGGATAATACTGAGCCCCAAGGATAGAAAACACAAACAATATATACATTATATGCTTCATTTCTACCGTAATCAGAGGCGAACGAACCGCTTCCTTTAGTTTTATAACGAGTGAGAAGTACGTTTCTCGAAAAGTGTTTTAAGAGTAACACATCAAAAAAAGGCTAAAATCACCCAACTTCGTTAATGTTGATTAAAATGCAAACGGTGGCTTTAAATTTCAGACTGTCGAAAATCTGTAGTCAATCGTAGTACGATTAACCATGATAAAACACTCTGTTGCGAGACTTAGTACGCCGCTTCCTATTGGTTGGTTCCTCCAAGGCTCATAAGGGACCGTATACCCATTTCGTCTCGAGATTCCTGCAAGGCTCGTGAATTATACCGTTAGGTATGATCCTCGTGAATTTGAATACGGTTAGGTATAATTCACGAGCCTTGCAGGAATCTCGACACGAAATGGGTATACGGTCCCTTATGAGTCTCCTCAGACTCTCAGTCTCCAAACGTAAAAATCATAAGTGAATGATGGGAATTAAAGGAATAAATCAATCCTTTAATTCCCATCATTCTGCACGCGATTGGTTAATCGCGTGGTGGAAAGGGCCTCAATCACAATTCCGTACATTCACATATGAAATACGCTCCCCGGGACCCAGAACGGGAAGCCGCGAAAACCTGGTAACCAGGTATATCACATACATAACCAGCATCATACCAGGTCTCTGAGACACAAAATCTAATTAGTAATTTATATCATGCAGCAAGCAAACCAAAGCATCTAACTTACTATATAGACTTCGGGCATCCAAGTGCAAAAATTTCAAACTGCAAGTATTCGATGAAATCAAACCTTGCAATTCGGCAACTGTTACATAGAGTCCGGTGCACAATTCGCCATCAAACACAAAATATATAATCAAAAGAAATACAGTCAATAACAGAAATATTGATACCAATTTAGAGCGCTAAATTTGCTCCAAATTCAAATCCAGCTTACCCTTTATATGAACTGGGTTGGTTCGAACCCTCCGCCAACCGGCAGAAGATTTATCCGTACCAACAGAATTTAACATTGTTGGTTTTTGAAAAGTCACGTGCCTGCCAAAAGAGCTGTCTATTATGAACAGTTAAATTTTCATTAATATACACCCTGTTGCCGTCCGTACAATTTTTAACAACATCCATCACTCTCAGACCAGTCCTACCCCTCGCAAGGAATTCGTTCCTCGTTTCTCTACCTTTAAACTGAACAATAATTGGAGACACTTTCCGGGACCCTTCCACGCAGCCTGTGAAATACCTCAATGTCAGTCACAGAAAATCCATCAATATTAAACTTACCCGCGATGCGATGTACCAAGTCCTTGAGATCACCAACTCCCTCTCCCTGCACCTCCTTGATTCCGTGGATCTCCAAGTTTTTATTTCTAACATATTGATCCAAAGTATTCAAGCTTTCCTTTAATTCCCATCATTCTGCACATCTCTTCCATAAGGGTAGACACAAATTGTAGCCCATTATCAGACAACATGCGTTTTGGAAAGCCATACCGAGAGAAAACCTGATTCTGTAAGGATCGGGCGACAGTGGAAGTTTTTGAATTTCTCAAGGGAAAAAGTTCAACCCATTTGGAATAGTAGTCCACTACCACCAACAAATAAAAATTGCCTTTAGTGCTTCTGGGCAATGGACCCAAAAGGTCAATCCGTACCAACTCGAATATATTTTTTTTTTTGATTGGAGGTTTAACGACCACCGTGAGAAACTCAATGGGCTATAAGCAGTCGCCCGTCCCTAATTTAGGGTCACTGGTTCCAGGGAAGGGAGTGAGCCAGTGCCGTAAAACAAACACCCATGCCTGACCGGGATTCGAACCCGGACCCCTTACGGACGAATGATCAGAGGCCAGCGCCTTAGACCACTGCGCCACCGGGGCGGCACGTCAAATTTTGCATAAAATGTGTTAGCAAAATCGTTAAAGCTCGACTACCTTTGTGTAATGATTAAATTTTTTAGCTTGTCCTTCTATTAAAGAATAGGACAAGCTATTAATTACAATTAGTTTGGCAACGTGAGTTTAAATTCAAATGGTGTTTTCTACACGTTTCAGAGTGTGGAGAATCTGAACAAATCTCAAAAGTTTATGTATCCTATATGTATTAGCCCGTCAACACGATAGCGTCCACAATTATGTACCAATTGAGTTGATTTTTGGAACAAAAATCAGATCTTGTTATCCCTTGCATTTAGTTAACCAGTAAAATCGGGCTATAATAAGTCGCCCAAGTGGGGCCCCAAAAATTTTTAAAATTCACTAAAAAAACTTTTTGGGGGAAATGGCCAACTATGTATAATTTTATATGTTATTTAGCATTTTGAATCGAATGAAACTAATTTCATTGAGCGACAACACGTAGTTCTGGAGATAGATGTAAAAATCTACATTTGGCGATTATTTTGGTTTGTTTGACGTAGCCTTGGAAGTAATGAATGAAAAAATGAAATAAAGGAAAAATAAACAATTCAAATAAAAAATCATCTGCTATTTTAAATACGATTAATTGCGTGATAAAGTTTTATTAAAACGCAAAAGTTTTGTTAATGTCTCAAAATTTTAACACCATTATTTTTTTTTATCATTAAATTAAAAATAATATTTTTTTTTATTGGAGGTTTAACGACCACCGTGAGCAACTCAATGGGCTATAAGCAGTCGCCCGTCCCTAATTTAGGGTCACTGGTTCCAGGGAAGGGAGAGAGCCAGTGCCGTAAGACAAACACAACATCCATGCCTCACCGGGATTCGAACCCGGACCCCGTTCGGACGAATGATCAGAGGCCATCGCTTAGACCACTGCGCCACCGGGGCGGCAATAAACAAATTAAAAAATAGTTTCTACTCGGCTGCACTCAATAGCAATTTTACTGGGGACCTAGCGCCTTACGGCGCTTTAACCCATGGTTTATGTAAACCTTCAAGAGACCAAAATGAGTTCCGCAGGTGTGTGTGTGGGGGGGGGGGTTATTTGCCGTTTTAAATGCAATAAATTGCACGATGATTTTATTCTCTGTTTTAGGAGAAGGGCATGACATGCTCTTAACGTCAGCACTTGAGCTGCGCACTGGACTTTTTTTTATTGAGCTCCCTCTGCATGTTTCGCAGCCCCCTCTGGCCTTCTTGGCTGGTTACGGCCCTGGCACAGGGGCGTCAGCTCCGGTACATTTTTGCTTATACGAATTTTTCACTCAACTTAATAAATTCCAATATCAAACAAAATATACAACAATTTCTTTTACAAATAACACTAACAATTTATACAATCATAATTTCTGACTTCAGTACGTGAGCGACTACAAATTTTCTAATGACGTAATTTCTATCCCAGCGACTCCAGGCCATGACTCCGGGACTACTCCTACCAAGACGTCACACCCCCTTCCTTACTTTACGATTTTACTTAAGGTAAAATCCAAAGAAAAAATAAATTCACTAATTTTGTCTTTCCATCCCGTCACCTTCCCCGTCTGGGCCGCTCCGTAAATGCACCTTCTCAGGTTGATTCTCGAGATTTACGCCACCTGCTTCCGAAGGGCACCCACCGAACCTCCAAGACCGGAACAGAAAATAATTTTTTTTACTTACGTAACCCCGCCAATTTCCTATAATCCACCTTGGTTTGTCTTCATAAACTCCTGGAGGGTAAACTCTGTACCACTTTACCCTGTGTCTGCTCCAATTCTGTTTCCCTTACTGTATTCTCTTTGTCAATAATCTATGATCGGTCCAACTCCTGTCGCATATCCCTATCACCACTCACCTTCTGGAGGTCATCAAATTCAATTACTGAATTATCCACTACTCTAGGCGTTGATGCCATCAGCTCTGTTTTTTTTTTTTGATTGGAGGTTTAACGACCACCGTGAGCAACTCAATGGGCTACAAGCAGTCGCCCGTCCCTAATTTAGGGTCACTGGTTCCAGGGAAGGGAGAGAGCCAGTGCCGTAAGACAAACACAACATCCATGCCTCACCGGGATTTGAACCCGCACCCCTTACGGACGAATGATCAGAGGCCATCGCTTAGACCACTGCGCCACCGGGGCGGCCTCAGCTCTGTTTTGATTACTATTTCCTGTAGCCACATACTTCTTAAAGTCACACACATTATGGAAGCCTACTCTTTCTCCAGTCTGCCTGTAACTCGTAGACTAAAGGAGACAATGCATAAATTATCCGGTAGGGACTCTTCCACCGTGGCATAAATTTTGAAATCTGATGACTATCAGCACTAGACAAAGGATGAGTACAAAGAAATACCTGATCCCCCAATTTGAATTTCAAATCCTGCCGATTCCTATCTTAATTTTGTTTCTGCCGTTGTTGTTGCTGCCGAACCCTTACTTTTACTTGTTCAGCTAACTTTTCCAAGTCTTCTGACACCGTCCAGAAATTACCCTGCATGGGCTCGTCCCATATAAGAGCGATTTCTCTGTCCAAAAATAACTTTGTTGGCGTCTGCCTCGTGGTTTCCTGCCAGGCAGAACGCATTGCTAATGCAAACAGGGAGATCTACTCGTCCCATCTTTTTTTTTTTTTTTTGATTGGAGGTTTAACGACCACCGTGAGCAACTCAATGGGTTATAAGCAGTCGCCCGTCCCTAATTTAGGGTCACTGGTTCCAGGGAAGGGAAAGAGCCAGTGCCGTAAGACAAACACAACATCCATGCCAGACCGGGATTCGAACCCGGACCCCGTACGGACGAATGATCAGAGGCCAGCGCCTTAGACCACTGCGCCACCGGGGCGGCCGTCCCATCTTCCATGTTTACCTTGTAGGTAACAGGAAATGATGGGAATTAGGGTCCGACTCACCTCTCAGCCAGATTAGACTGAGGATGGTAAGGAGTTGTGAAGGACCGCTTAATTCCCATCATTCTGCGCATCTTTTCCATAAGGGTAGACACAAATTGTAGCCCATTATCAGACAACATGCGTTTTGGAAAGCCATACCGCGAGAAAACTTGATTCTGTAAGGATCGGGCGACAGTGAACGTTTTTGAATTTCTCAAGGGAAAAAGTTCAACCCATTTGGAATAGTAGTCCACTACCACCAACAAATAAACATTGCCTTTAGTGCTTCTGAGCAATGGACCCAATAAGTCAATCCCTACCAACTCGATTTTTTTTCTTTTTGATTGGAAGTTTAACGACCACCGTGAGCAACTCAATGGGCTATAAGCAGTCGCCCGTCCCTAATTTAGGGTCACTGGTTCCAGGGAAGGGAGAGAGCCAGTGCCGTAAGAAAAACACAACATCCATGCCTCACCGGGATTAGAACCCGGACCCCTTTCGGACGAATGATCAGAGGCCATCGCTTAGACCACTGCGCCACCAGGGTGGCCCAACTCGAATGGTGCCGCACTGGATATATTTTGAAGCAAACCTGCTGGACGGTTCTGGGAGTACTTGTGGAGTTGACACTCTTCACAATAATGCACATAAAACTATATAATTATTTTGACGAGGCCAGTAAACTCTTTCCATACACTTCATGGTTTTTCTAATTCCGAGATGCCATGCTACCGGACTAGCATGGAATTCCAGCATCACATTTTCACGAAGCTTCTCAAGAATGTATATCCTGGGAGGACCCTGGGCTATATACCACATCAATTGGTCTTTGAAGACGAAATCCCGAGGCTGACCTTCCACTCTGGCCAGATTTCCAGAGTCAGTTCCCGAAATTCCGTCACTCAAATACTGGTAACACAATCCCAGCTCTGAATCCAACCGCTGTTCCTTAACTATCTCATCTCTGGTCACTCCCTCACACACACACCACAGCTTCTGAAGTAAATTGTTCTCAGCAAAATTTTGACAATTTCGGGACAAGGCATCTGGTACTTGAAGTTTACTCCCCTCTTTATATGCTCCCATTGCAAATTAAATTCTTGCAGCTGCAACATCCATCTACGCAATCTTCCTTTCAAACCACCAGCTGTTTGCAAACAAACCAAAGACTTATGGTCAGTAATCACAGTAACTGACCCTGAGAAGTACCGTTCTAATTTTTGACAAGCCCATACCACAGCTAAGCATTCCCGCTCAGAAACTGTATACTTTTTCTCTGCTTTATTCAAAGTTCGACTAATGTAAGCTATTGGCTTTTCCTTCCCCTCAGGAACCACCTGATGAAGTACTGCACCAATATCCACAGACGAAGCATCTGTATACAATCTCAGACTTAAACCTGCGATGGGCAGTCCTAGTACAGGAGCCTGACATAATTTACTTTTTAACTGTTCAAAGGCCTATTTGACAATAGGAATCCCATTTGACCTTTTCCAACAACTCGTACGATGGTTTAGCAGCGAGGGTAAAATTGTCAACATATCTAGCATACCACCCACAAAGCTTCAGAAACTAACGAAGTTGTTTCAGCCCCTTTGGAGCTGGGAAACCCTGAACTGCCTGTATCTTCTCGGGCAGAGTGCTGATTTTCCATCGCACAACTTGTGTCCCAAAATAAGTCAATTCGTTTAACACAAATGACACTTTTTCGGAATTCAATGTCAAGCCCGCCTCTTTAAGCAAAGAAAAAACCCTGTACAAATCCTGCACATGCTGTTCAAAAGTGACTGAATCTATGATCACATCATCCAGTTAGACCTCACAACAGGTTACCAACACATCTCTAAGAACACAGGACATCATTCTTTGGAAAGTAGCAGGTGCAGCTTTAAGTCCGAATGGCATAACCCTAAACTGATACATTTCATTCTTAAGGATAAAAGCAGTTTTCGGCTGGTCAGATGGGTTTAACCAAATCTGCCAATATCCGCTACGCAGATCTAAAGTAGTCAGATACTTAGACGACCCCCCCCCCCAATTCGCTGGAATAAGCTAGCTATGGTGGGCAAAGGGAAGTGATTATTTTGGGTTACACTATTAACCTCACGGAATTCTACACAAAATCTCCATGATGCTTCTTCACCTTTCTTCCGAACCATTACTATAGGGGAACACCAAGCAGAATTGGCACGCTCAATGATTCCTTCCTGCAACATCTCCTGGTCTAAGCGATGGCCTCTGATCATTCGTCCGAACGGGGTCCGGGTTCGAATCCCGGTGAGGCATGGATGTTGTGTTTGTCTTACGGCACTGGCTCTCTCCCTTTCCTGGAACCAGTGACCCTAAATTAGGGACGGGCGACTGCTTATAGCCCATTGAGTTGCTCACGGTGGTCGTTAAACCTCAAAAAAAAAAAAAAAAAAAAAGAACTTGCTTTTCAGCTTCCCTATGTTTTTCGTAACTCAAAGGGTAAGGAATTTTGTAAATCGAATGTGGAACACTGACAGCAATCGAATGCTGAACCAGAGAAGTTTGTCCTATTTTATCTCTAAATAAATCAGACAACTCCATAACTTCCTTCAGCTGTTCCTTCTGTACCTCTGATACCTTTTGCCTGGCCGCCCCGGTGGCGCAGTGGTCTAAGCGATGGCCTCTGATCATTCGTCCGAACGGGGTCCGGGTTCGAATCCCGGTGAGGCATGGATGTTTTTGTTTGTCTTACGGCACTGGCTCTCTCCCTTCCCTGGAACCAGTGACCCTAAATTAGTGACGGGCGACTGCTTATAGCCCATTGAGTTGCTCACGGTGGTCGTTAAACCTCCAAACAAAAAAAAAACCTTCGCCTGGTTCACCAGGGTCTTCATGGCTTCTCGGTTCACTTTTCCCTTAAACGGAACTGGATCTACAGACAAACTGGTGGGCTCCCAAATCTATTTTTAAAAGAAATCCGGGTCATGATATCCAACCCCACAATCATATCGAAAGCGAGAGCGGGGAGAACAACAAATTCATATCTCATCCTATGACCCAGAATTTCCATCTCCACCTCAATGGTTCCGACAGGACTACACATACTGCCATTTGCCGTAATGAGATCGGGTCCCTTTGACCGTTTCAATCCCCTTGAAAGAACCACTCTGTATTGTTTCACTAAATAAGGATCTTCCGGATCCAGTATCTAGGTAACCCTGCCGTTCAGAATAACGTTCTGATACAGAAAAAAATCCGAAGGAGGCTGTATGCAAGAACGATCCTTCCCGGGGTCACAAAACACATTCATGACCCCGGTCGTCCGTTTCCCGACTGTTTTAAAGGACAACGACTCCTGATGCGTCCTAATTCTGTACATCCAAAACACCTGATTACTATTCCCAAAAGAAGAATCCTGAGTTCTTTCGTCTCAGACTCTTCCACCGGTCATCTTAGTCTCCACCTGAGTTCTAGGCTGAACCCGTGCCACCTGCATCCTTTTGACAAAGGCAACAATTTCCAACAAGGAATAATTTATCTGGGTAGCAAAAACACCCTCAAAGTCAAAGAGAGTTGCTCTATCAACAACTTTACTATTTCCCGTTCAGACACCTGCGGCTGCCAAATCAAAAATAGTGCTCGAAATTTCCAGATGAACGCCTCGATATCCCCACCTTCTCGGTACTCTAGGGAGAATAACTCTCGAACCACCGCACCTTGAGAATGGTAGGGGGTATACTGTTTCAGTATCATATTTTGAAATTCCTCCCATGAGAGACTGACATGTCCAAGTCTCACATGCTCCCACCAATACCTAGCACTCTCCCGTAAACATGCAGGTGCCAGATGTAATCTTTCTTAGTGACCCGCAATGCCTCAAATTCGATTCCCAGCTCCTGAAGAAACATGTGAACATTCTCGGTGGGTTTACTACTAAACCTTGCTTTAATGAAAATTTGGTCACTACTACGAGAAAACCGTCCCTCCGAACCCATTCCGAACGACGTACCCCCATCTCGAGTGGGACCAAACCCACTCTCCCTTAGTTCTGGAGCAGGAAATCCCACCCTTCCCCCTCACGCCTTGGACTATCCCATGTCCCTTCCAGATTCTGAATTTCAGACTGAAGATCCGAAACTTGCTGCACAACCTGGAAATGGTAATGACAAGCACACACACTAGTCCCAGCAACATAGAAGGGAGAATTTTCCATAACGTGAAGACAACCATGGTTTTTCTCTTTTTCTATACCCTAAAAAAAAAAAAAAAAAATTCTGTCAATTTTTACTCTGCTTCTAACCCCGGCGTCACAGCCAGGAGTCAATAAAAAAACAACTAAGTACACAGTAATACATCATATAAACAACTGGCAGAGCAAAAAAAATAAAAAAAATATTTCACTATGATACAAAACAACCAAAAAAATTTTACAATTTCTTTTTTTTTAATTTTGATTGAAGGTTTAACGACCACCGTGAGCAACTCAATGGGCTATAAGCAGTCGCCCGTCTCTAATTTAGGGTCACTGGTTCCAGGGAAGGGAGAGAGCCAGTGCCGTAAGACAAACAACATCCATGCTTCACCGGGATTCGAACCCGGACCCCTTTCTGACGAATGATCAGAGGCCATCGCTTAGACCACTGCGCCATTTTTTTTTACAATTTCGAGCCCCACGTTGGGCACCATTTATGCAACGCTCCTAGCCATTACTTCCCCACCAGAATTTACTTTGCCCAGCTACTATCTCGGTAATCTGTCTCTCTCCTGGTTCGAACCCACGACTAGGCCGCCCCGGTGGCGCAGTGGTCTAAGGTGTTGGCCTCTGATCATTCGTCCGTAAGGGGTCCGGGTTCGAATCCCGGTCAGGCATGGATGTTGTGTTTGTCTTACGGCACTGGCTCTCTCCCTTCCCTGGAACCCGTGACCCTAAATTAGGGACGGGAGACTGCTTATAGCCCATTGAGTTGCTCACGGTGGTCGTTAAACCTCCAATCCAAAAAAAAACCCACGACTACAGTAGACAGAAATTGAAATAGATTTACAATAACAAATCATACACAAATTACTCTGCTAAACCTTTTTATATCATTCAGTAGTTTTAGTACAAATACAAGTATTTAACTGCAAAACACATGAAACGGAATTTAAATTCCAACATACTGCACACACCCAAAGCACAAGAATATCAACTCTGGGTATGTAAACACTATTTGGAACTCCCAATAATACAACATACATCAATAAACACCACATGAAAATAAACCAATTTCAAATAACTTTCAATTTCTACAACCCTACTTTAACCCTGCCAGCAACTATTACTTATACAAAGAGAAAAAAACTTTGGCACTCACGTACTAGAATTAAACGGCATTCATCTGACGAGCTCGGGTCACACACAACAGGATAAATGAGAAGAGCGGTTCGTACACAAACTCCATGCTCTCTGGACAATAAAAACGACGTACCGACTTTTACTGTTTCCGACACTCAAGAAGCAATCCACCTGCACCTGTGTGCTACACGCAGAGCAAAAGTGCAACGATCATCCCCCCCCCCCAAAAAAAAAACAACCAACCAGCAGCCACGAGAGAGAAAAAAATCACCAATATATAGTGCTAAGAGACTGAGCTCCAATCAAGCCACTCCACTACAAAAATGCACAGGGGCGTCAGCTCCGGTACATTTTTGCATATAAGAATTTTTCACACATCAAATCCTTAATCATAACTCAACTTAATAAATTCCAATATTAAATAAATAAAATATACAACAATTTCTTTTACAAATAACACAAACAATTTATACAATCATAATTTCTGACTTTAGTACGTGAGCGACTACAAATTTTCTAATGACGTAATTTCTATCCCAGCGACTCCAGGCCATGACTCCGGGACTAATCCTACCAAGACGTCACAAGTGTGGTCAGCTGCACAAAACCCTGGCCAGACTATATTCTCTGACTTATTGCATCCAACAGAAGTGAAAGTGGTGTCTGTTAACATAATGAAGTTTACTAAACGGAGATAATGGTATTAATTACTTTGTTCATATGATTTTCTTTATGATTTGACCAAACAACAACTTAATTGCGGTGTACCGTCAAAATAACCCAGAAAAAAAAAAATCAACGTCGAAACAATCCGGCGTCTAAATAACCTTGCGTGAAAAAAAAACCCAACAAAAAAACATTACAAAATAACCCAGCGTCATAATAACCCCAGATCACAATTACTGTACGTCATAACCCCAGGTCACAATTACTGTACGTCCTAATAACCCGCGTCATAATAACCCACGACTTAAGAACCAGCGTCAAATACTATCTTATGGTACTCTAACTTAGACGGTGGATGGATTTTGGTAAGGGTACGGGTCCCCCAACCCATACAAAATTTTTGCAAAATCTAGTTTTCAATTTAGAACCACCAAATTTGGTATACTATCTTATGGTACTCTAATTTAGACGTTAGATGGTTTTTGATACAGGTAGGGGTCCGGGGTCAAGCCCCCCAATTTTCGTAAAATATAGTTTTCAATTTAGAACCTCCAGATTTGGTATACTATCTCCTAGCTTAGATGGTTTTTGAAATGGGTAGGGGCCCGCGGTCAAGCCCCCCCCCAAATTTTCGTAAAATCTAGTTTTCAATTTAGAACCTCCAGATTTGGTATACTATTTCATGGTACTCTAGCTTAGATGGTTTTTGAAATGGGTAGGGGCCCAAGGTCAAGCCCCCTCCCCAAATTTTCGTACAATCTAGTTTTCAATTTAGAACCTCCAGATTTCGCATACTATCTCATGGTACTCTAGCTTAGATGGTAGATGGTTTTTGAAACGGGTAGGAGACCGGGTTCAAGCCCCCCCTAAAACAAAATTTTCGTAATATCTAGTTTTCAATTTAGAACCACCAAATTTGGTATACTATCTCATGGTACTATAATTTAGACGTTAGATGGTTTTTGGAACGGGTCGGGGTCAAGCCCCCCCATTTTCGTAAAATCTATTTTTCAATTTAGAACCACCAAATTTGGTATACTACCTCATGGTACTCTAGCTTAGACGTTAGATGGTTTTTGGAACGGGTCGGGGTCAAGCCCCCCACCCAATTTTCGTAAAATCTATTTTTCAATTTAGAACCACCAAATTTGATTATACTATCTTATGGTTCTATAACTTAGACGGTAGATGGTTTTTGGAACGGGTAGGGGTCCGGGGTCAAGCCCCCCCCAATTTTCGTAAAATATAGTTTTCAATTTAGAACCTCCAGATTTGGTATACTATCTCCTAGCTTAGATGGTTTTTAAAATGGGTAGGAGCCCGGGATCAAGCCCCCCAAATTTTCGTAAAATCTAGTTTTCAATTTAGAACCTCCAGATTTGGTATACTATTTCATGGTACTCTAGCTTAGATGGTTTTTGAAATGGGTAGGGGCCCAAGGTCAAGCCCCCCCCAAATTTTCGTACAATCTAGTTTTCAATTTAGAACCTCCAGATTTGGTATACTATCTCATGGTACTCTAGCTTAGATGGTAGATGGTTTTTGAAACGGGTAGGAGCCCGGGTCAAGCCCCCCCCCCAAACAAAATTTTCGTAAAATCTAGTTTTCAATTTAGAACCACCAAATTTGGTATACTATCTCATGGTACTATAATTTAGACGTTAGATGGTTTTTGGAACGGGTCGCGGTCAAGCCCTTCCCCAATTTTCGTAAAATCTATTTTTCAATTTAGAACCACCAAATTTGGTATACTACCTTCATGGTACTCTAGCTTAGACGTTAGATGGTTTTTGGAACGGGTCGGGGTCAAGTCCCCCACCCAATTTTCGTAAAATCTATTTTTCAATTTAGAACCACCAAATTTGATTATACTATCTTATGGTTCTCTAACTTAGACGGTAGATGGTTTTGGAACGGGTTGGGGCCCGGGGTCAAGGGGCCCCCATACAAAATTTTCGTAAAATCTACAGTTTTCATTTTAGAACCACCAAATTTGGTATATTATCTCATGGTGCTCTAACTTAGATGGTAGATGGTTTTTAACATGGGTCGGAGCCCGAGGTCAAGGGCCCCCATACAAAATTTTCGTAAAATCTTTCCAATTCAGAACCACCAAATTGGGTATACAATTGCATGCTACTCTAACTTAGACAGTAGATGGTTTTTGGAACGAATCGGGACCAGGGGTCCCCCATACAGAATTTTATGAGGGCCGCCGTGCGCATGCTCAAGTTTAGCTTGTTTACCACCATGTCCGTGTTGTTTTTGTGAATGAACATTTAGTAGTTTGTGCTGTGCTTTATAATTTCGGAACTTAAAAATATGAAAAATAAGTGCTTCATTGGTGATAAGACTTTTAAATGTTCTTTATTAAAGGCTGATATTTCGGTTCACTTACTGTTTCCCAGGAACCATTTTTAGTACTCTGTTAACAATAAAAAATTCAAATTTGTACATTCTGTTGAATATATTGGTGACTATCAACAGAGCATTGAAAATCTAGCTCTTTCATCGAGTTTAAATTTAAATGAATAAGGCCAATTACTTGTTTCCCACAGCATGTTGAAATACGAAATTTTCGGGTACGGAGAAGTAGCCACCACAGCTGCATAAATAAATTTGGTGTGGCTATATTCCCTACTACTTGAGCAATTATTGTTTATCAAATATTTTTTTTAATGTTTCATTTTCAGCAAAAAATTTAGACATTTCCATGATTTTTGGGCCAAAGACAAAGCGGAGAACTGGCCACAAAAATTTTAAGGGGCCGTAAAAAAATTGCGTTCTGGACTGCTTCGTGGCTACGTCTCTTGAGATTGGCCATTTGACACACATAAAATTTCCGTAATTTCGTATTTTCTTATTCACGATATTTCTCAATATAAAATGGGACACAGAGAAATGTTTGCCCAACAGTCAAACGCACTTGCACATTGGTAGGTGAAAATGGCAAGTGACACTGCATTTGTTACGAATTTCATCAAGTAAAAAGTGCTGCAAAAGCATGTGCAACAATAAATTCTGTTCTGTTCTGGGGAGAATATTGCATCGAAAAGCACGTGTGGGTTTTGGTTTAGACAGTTTAAAGCAGGTGGTTTTGATGTTAGCGATCGAGAACGTAGTGGCGCCCGCAGAAGGTTGCATATGAGGGACTGAACCATTGTTGGACGAAGATTCATCTAAAATGCAAGAAGAACTAGCTGAACAACTGGGGGTCACTGAACAAACCATTTCAAATCGTTTACGCGCAATGGGAAAGATTCAGAAGGAAGGAAAATAAGTGCCACATGACCTGAGCCACAGGAACAAGGATGAGCGTGTCATCAAGTGTTTCAATCTGTTGAATAAACAACACAGAAAGTCTTTTCTGTGGAAAATCATTGCAGGTGATGACAAGTGGATATGGTACGACAATTCCAAAAGCAAAAAAAAAAAAAAAAAAACCACTAGGTAGACCCCGGTGAAGAAAAAACTTCGATACCGAAACCCAATATTCACTCCAAGAAAGTTTTGCTGTGCATCTGGTAGAATATGAAGGGTATGCTCTATTATGAACTGTTGGAACAGGGTCAAACTGTTACTGCTGATCACTACGAGAAATAATTGCTGCGAATGAACCAGGAAATCTGTCGGAAATGTCCATTCACAGGCAAAGAATTGCGTCCCATGAAATTACTGCATGACAATGCTAGGCTGCATGTCTCGAAATCGCTCAAGGAAACGTTATTGATGCTAGGCTGGGAAGTTTTGGAGCACCCGACGAATAGTCCCAACATAGCCCCTTCAGATTATTATTTGTTCCAATCGATGCAACATGGTTGGTCTGCTGTACGGTTCCGGACAGGTGACGAAGCACAAAAATGTGTTGATGACTTCATTGCTTCACATGACGACGCATTCTTCATGGCTGGAATCTGTCAGCTGCCCGATCGATGATGGAAGGTGATAGACAATGATGGCGCATATTACATGTGGTGTTGTCTTAAAACGCTTAAAAACGTATTTGTACACCTAACAATATAGCTGTTATTTGGGTAAATGTGGAATTAATTGCCCTATCATAGTTGCACTAATTCAAAAAAAAAAAAAAAAAATGACCGATACAAACATATATATTTTAGAAATGGATTGTTAATTTGTATGAAGCTCATGCTCTCCTCACCATTATTTTAGAATTCGATACGATTACAAGGTTTCGGAAAACGTGCGACAATGATGAATCCAACTCTTTTTTGTTAACCCTTTCGCAACTACAACACCCTATGCGCCCGGACATTCAGACAACCACAAGCAAGGTTAATAGACAAAAATGTTTGCTCATCCCACTTACCTTACAGTGACGGCACTGTAAAGGACAGGTGGACTGTCGATACTTGGTCGATACAACTGAAGCCCTTGCGGAAGAAGTGTTGTGAACAATTTTAAATTCAAATACGCTTTGATTTTGAAAACTTACAACCAAGATGGAATGAAAAAAAAAAAAAGAAAAGAAAAAGCAGTGTCAGCAATACATGCAGGAAAAACTGACATCCATGGGAATATTTTATTTATTGTAAAATAAGATTTTAAAGAAAATAAGTATACTTTTTTTCAAATACTGTATATTTAATATAAACAGGATATTGACTGGCATTAAGGAAAAGTACAAGGATCATAGCTTTAAAATTTAATTATATGCAGCTGTAGCATTGTCTTTGTAGAAAATCAATCCTTATTTTGCTGTTTAATCTCATGTAATGACATAATTGTTCATATGTTATTATGTTTATTAATCCAAGTCAAGTGAGATGTGTATATATCACGTCACGCATTGTTCTCGTGACAACCACTATTGAAAGTACATGCTGTAACAGCAAAATGTATCAGCAGAGTTGTTCTTGCCTTCGAGGCGTAAGGTTGAAGTTAGCAGTCATAGCTGTATTCTATTATTGTTTTTAAGAGTTTACAAGTTCTTATGTTTTTAGAATGATATTAAATAATAGATATAAGTCACTCAATCATGTCTTAATTGGTGGTAATCTCACTGTGCAGCATGTAGCATTTTAAATGCTCCATTAACTCTCCCACAGTCTTCTTGAAATAAATTCTAGAGAAAGAAAAAACACCATAATATTATGTTAGTAGCACCTCACAAAGATATCCCTTTATGCCAAACAAATCAAAACTTCAGCAACATTCAAGGAACTTGCTTAATTAAAAAGCTGGAAATTAATTCCATTAAATGCTCCGTTATTATTTGTAATTAATCGCTTAATAGAAATGTTAAAATTATATATTTTCAAATTCTTTCCCTTTCTTTTCGTCAGATCTTTATCGCCAAATTTTGAGAACTTTAAAAAATGGGGCCTTATTTAATGCAAAGAAATGCTTTCTTCACACACTTTGCCATGTTCCTTAAGTAACTATTTTAAGCTGTATTCTCTTCTTGGGTTGGCAAGACATTTTTTCCTGAGAATTTGGAATTTAGTCCAATACTGAAGTGGAAAACAAACATCTCAAGTGGAAAACAAATTCATTTTGCTTTTCATTGCTATTAGGAGAAGAAACAAAACAACAACAACAAGTTTTTCCAGATTTTAACTATGGGTTATTTTTGGCCCAGGTTATTGACATTGGGTTATTTTTACTGAAATATTTTGATGCCGGTTATTCTTTCTGGGTTAATTTGACATGTAACCTGTTTATGTTTTATGTCACCACGGAGCCCATACTCACGCAGAAAATGGCATTTCCTGTTTCACATCCTTAGACCTGTAGTTATCTCTATCTCTCTCACACACACTCACACCACTTTGATACTCACTATTTCAGCAGGGGCTACTAGTCATGTGGGCTTTTTTCATTCATCAGTTTTTATTTTAAAGCATCCTGAAATGGGTAAAACATTGTGGAATGCTCGTAGGAAAATTTTTAGATGAGAATTCAAATGTCAGAATCCTAGATCTTGCCATCAGGCATTCGCAAACCACTTTTCCAACACCTTAAACAAGGCAAATAGCAGATATATTGATTGATAAACAAAGAGAAAAGCTCTGAAAAGCAACTGCAAACAGTTAAAAAAAATGGCAAGTATGAAATTTACAAAGCTCCTGTTCCATGCATTGGTCAGTTAAATGAAAAGCATTGAATTACTACTGCTCTTCATTTACCTGGCCAATGCACAGAACATTGCAAATATGAAGAAAAAGCATGAACCCCCGCAAACATAAATCCATATTATCTAAGGGTTCTATTTTCCCCATGTCTCACCCCTACGTCAAAATTTTTTCCATCAAATCATACAAACTTTTGTTGCTTTGTTTCCCAGTTTAACAAGAACTATGAATGATTCAAAGGGCTCATAAAGTAACCATCAGTCCTTAATTTAGGGCTACTGGTTTTAGAGCAGGGTGAAAACCCATGCTACAACATAAACACACCACTTATGTCCAATGTAGGACTCAAACCCAGGCTCAGTCACATGACTGGTCAGTAGCACATACGATAACATGCTTCTTCCCTTTATTAATCTTTCCCCACCACAAGTTCAAATAGCTTAGTCCTACACTTCAGCATTCCTCCACAAATGACTTAAATTTTGGCAAATGTTAATACCTACACTATCTGATCAGCTATGTTCAAGTTTTACTGCAGAATTTTAAAAGCTAGGTGCTTGATTTTTTTTATTGGTTATTTCACTTTAAAGTTTCATTAAAGAAACAGATTTGGAACATCTAACAAACAGCTCAAGAGAAAATGCAAAAATACACAGAGTGGATAACAATTCCAAAAAATTGAAGTTAGTGAAAGCTAAACACAGAAAAGAGAAGAATGATCAAGAAGTTAGGAGCAGCTGAAAAATTGCCTTATCCTCACACTACTTTCATTGTAACAAGGTCATGTAGCATATACTTGGGATGAACCACATGTAAACATTGAAATTGAGTGAAAACACACAGTTACACATGGTAATCTGCACTAACCCTTGAAAAAATCCCCTGGAGAACCCCTGTGGAAAGATTAAAAGAAAAAAAAAATGCCTTATCCTCACACTACTTTCATTGTAACAAGGTCATGTAGCATATACTTGGGATGAACCACATGTAAACATTAAAATTGAGTAAAAACACACAGTTACACATGGTAATCTGCACTAACCCTCGAAGACAATCCTGCAGAACCCCTGTGGAAAGATTAAAATAAAAATAAAAATTGCCCCTCTTAGCAACAAAGCATCTCTACGTTTCCAAGAAAGCATGGAATTTTTTTTTACCAAGAATTGCCATTCTGAGACCCCTTACCAAATCTCATTTATTTGGGTCTCTATACTACATTCTGGCAGCAATTCCTGCACCTCAATTATTCATTATATACAGTTCTAGAAACCAGTACTCAGATTCAGTTGATCGAGGGTGATCATGGCAAAAGAACGGCTGAAAGCTACCACTTAACAAACTTCATTACCATAAGTGACTGGATGTTTTCACTCAATTTCGAAGTTTATGTGATATTGTTGAGTGAAGCCAGAGTTTAACTATGCATATCATTTCACTGCTTCCTAAAAACCCAAAACAATAGAGCACAATTTTTTTAATTACCTGAACTAATTTGCAAGCATTAATTACATTACAGATGGTTCT
The DNA here is from genome assembly GCA_039090855.1 of Macrothele yani. Lineage (NCBI taxonomy): Eukaryota > Metazoa > Arthropoda > Arachnida > Araneae > Macrothelidae > Macrothele > Macrothele yani. Next base: position 140,294,833 of record CM077005.1, on the reverse strand, counting down.
TAATTCATCAAGTTCATCAGTTTTATTACCTCCCCCTCCTGCAGGTATATCACAAATTTTTCTCAAAATCTGACCAGCACAATATAACTGGGGGATGACAGTACTTATCAGTAAATTGGGGATGTTTCTTATTTTCTGTTTCATTGAGTTCCTCAGTTTATTGCACCAACACAAATATTGCACATTTTGCTTCTCTGCAAAACAATGCAGTATAACTGTGGGCTTACTGAACTTAATTAAAACCATAAAAGATGAAAATCTTGTACAAACAAAACACTACGATTTTTAAAAACAGACAAAAATATATTTAAATGTTTTTATTAAGAAAATCCTTCACTATCGGACATTTTGAAACATGAAACAGCATATGAAAATAATACATACAATCAAAATTTCTATTACAATTACAGAAAAATGTTTAATACTAAAAAAAAATTGGAACAAAGTTTTACACCTTAAAGTTCATCTGGAAAATATACAGTAGTAAAACAGTTAACCACTGTTCATTCTGTGACTTGTATTTAAATACAAGAGTACATAGCTTATGAAGGATGCAATACGTAGCTGCGAAACAAAATATTTGGGAAAGCTTGAAATGCATCTGAAAAAAAAAAAATGGCAATTTAACCATTGCCTTTACCAATCTACATTTACATGCTAATATATATAAAACAACAATTCAAATGGAGCTTCAAAAATGAAAGCTTGGGATATAATGAAAATTTCATTAAAACAGTAAACATTTGAACAATGTTTCTGGTAGGTGCCATGATGAACGGTACTAAAGAGTTAAAAAAATTCTTCAAAATTCAAAAGATTATAAAATTTTGGTAACCAAAGTTATGAATTAGAAAGATTCATTCTTCCTACCTTAATCTTTCCATGAAGATGCAAATCCTTTCCCCATCCTATTGTTGGGTACATGCCAAGGAGCAAAATACATTAATTACTTTAGTATGTGAATACTGGACAACAAGGAAATTCCAGCCTCACGCATTATTGAAATCTAAAAATGGTTAGACTACAGGTGCCAATATCTAGAGACACCAAAGCAGTATGCCACTAATCCCTAGAATCCTGACAAAGATTTAACTAAAGACACATTGAACCAAAGAACACTTTTTTGCCTTTTACCTTTGGGACGCCAAAATGTATTGCAGAACTCAACAACTGTGATTCATTTGCTGCCGAAATCAGAAAATCATTGGTGTCAAAGGTGATGGGAAAAACCGAGGTATTTCTACTCATGCGTTTAACCAATAAATAGCAAATATAGGATCTAAAATTCCGTAATGTCAACTGGTTCTGAACACACACACATGTAGTACATGAGTTAAGTAGCACGAAACAGACAGATAGTTAAGAGAGTACCTCAGACTGATGCTGAAAATGAAGTTGAATTGCATGATAGAGAGGCAGTTAAGAGTATGTTGTAGCATCATGCAAGGTAAAAGAAAGTAAAACAAAAGAAGTAGAGATGAGATGACAACAGACATGCCAACCTTCAAAATCTGAAAATTGGGAGATTTTTACACCTCATAAAATCACATGAGCACTATTTTTTATCAACATTTTCCAGTCCACTAAAAGTTCTGGAGGAAAAAAAAAAAGCAAAAATCAACACGCCCTCCCCCTACTGAAATTCGTTTTCAGGTACATCGATTCCACAAGATAATGAAAACGTACCGAAAAATGCCCAGCATGTTGTTTTTATGAATGAAATAGCAGCCAACTGTTTTTTGTTTCTTCTTTAGGTCATGCGCAGAAGTGAAAACCACAAAAAGCATCATACTAACACCACCTTTCGTTACAAGGTGAGGCCAACTGTAACTACTCCATTTTGTGGTTAAGTGAATTCGTTGAAACTCAACTGTTGATCATCACTTATAAAGCACACAGCTCTGTTGATGCAAGGGGTTCAAAGACTGAACTGCAAGGAGAACCCAGGGCAGCTCCCATCTGTCAATCAATTACTGTCCCTCTTAGGCATTGTAGTGCCAGAGCGGGCGAGCTCTTAGCTGAAGGCAATGTATGACAATCGGACTGGGTGAAGTTTTTTTAAAACAAATTCTTTTTACTCATCTCGGATGATTGGTCAGAAGCCAGAGCTTATACCACTGCACCACCGGGGAGAATTTCTTTTGCAGATTGGAGAACAGGAGAAGTATCAAACTGATGACTGTAATGCCACCTTGCATCGACGCAAAAGAAAAAGATTTCACATGGGGTTCGAAATCATGGTGGTTGTTGATAGAATTTGGACCATCCTAATGGGCAATTCTCAGTGAAAATCAGGAGAATTTGCCATTCATATAGAGGGCGGGAGGAAAGGCTGCAAATTCGGAGTCTCCTGCCTAAATCCGGTGAGTTGGCACGTCTGTGCAACCCTAAGCCCAGCTGATGTTTATTAAAATAGGTAAGTGATTTTTGTTTTCTTCCACCATTCCTTTATAGTAACATACTCTGAACAGCAGTAACTGATTTTTTTTATTTTGCTTGTGTGTGAAGTGATGTCCAAATGTAGGTGTCTGAAGCCAGGTCCAATGTACAGCTTAGGCAGCAGCAGCACAACCCACTGAAAACCATATCCATACATAAAATTAATTTTTAAATCATGCATTATGGTCAGGAATATATAAAATACCTGGCCTTAAAATTAATATGCTCATTTCAAGAAAATTGTACATAAAAATTTGGTTGTACTAAATTTCACATGTCAAACTTAAACTCATTTGGGTTAACAAAATTGTTAAATGGCATCAAAAAGTTTCACAACATTATTGCAATATTTGTTTTACTTCATTAGGTGCATATGAAACCCAATTCAAACAAACTCTCATAGTGGTACTTTGGCAATATTTGCATCTTAAAAACAACATTATTATTCTAAAAGAGGAGGGGATTTTTCCACCATGAGTTTTTTATTTTTGAAAATCCTTGGAATAGTAGCTCCAACTGTTAGATATACATTAGTTATTTCTTTTGGCAGGGAACTGTGGTTTCAAAATTCAAATTATTAAAAAAATAGCTTTTTTGTAGGATCATTTTTAATTTCTTCACAGTTTAAATAGAATATTGTTGCATAACTCACCATGCTTACTAACAGGCTGGTATGCGTGGAGTAATATTTCTTCTAATCAGTGTTATAATGCTGTTGGTTGGTCATCAAAGTTGCTTTATAAATTGCTCCCAGCAATGTACAAATTTATATCTTCTAATTCAAGGCTCCTTGAATTGGAGAAGGAACCACAGACAAAGTAAAGCAAGATGAAAAGGAGAGAATATAATTTAACTTTAAAGTGGACATCTCTTCTACAACCACAGAATGGATTCTAGCAGAACTAGTAGTGTTGGATTCATGATTTAACAAAACACTGAAGGGGTCATTTTGCGTCATATCAACCAATGAAATAGTTATTTTCAACCTGCCATCTTTTGCTTTTTTTGAAATTTGGTGCAATTGTTAAGCATGCAGATTTATGCATAAACCCGAAATTTTAGCTTGGTCCACCAACAGGGCTCCAGATCACATGACCTTAAAAACTAGAAAATTGTGCCCCTGGACAATTATCAAGTAGTTGTACCTCGTTACCTAATTGGGCTAGAAAGCTCCTTTTATAGCATTTTATATGAACTACCCCGCCTTCTCGTGGTGCATCCTGTTCCCACTAAAGGGGCTCTGACGACCGTCAAATAGCAGTATAACTATACCATCGGGATTAGAGGAAATGCTATCCCACACTCACCAACCCACTTGGCCAGTGTGGTGAGTTATGGCCAAACCGCTCCAAAATGACTCCACATTACAAATCTTGGCCAAGGCAGCGGCCAGTGCGACATGAAGGCAGAGGGTGCTAAGAATCACCTGAGGACCGGACTAGGCTGCCATCTGATGACCTTGGCTATGTATAACGGATGCTCCCTATCTTCTGATTCAAGGCTCCTTGAATTGGAAGAACTACAAAGGATCAAGTGGGACATCGTTGAGCTAAGTGAGGTAAGGAGAAAAGATCTCATTGAACTGAAAAGTGGACATCTCTTCTATTATTGTGGGACAGATACTGGCAGAACTAGAGGTGTTGGATTTATTATAAACAAGAAACTGAAGGATAAAGTTGTAGAAGTTGAAAGTTCCTCTGACAGAGCTGCACGACTTGTTATCCAACTCTCGAGAAGATACCAGGCTCAGGATTATTCAAGCTTATGCACCCACTACAAGTCATCCTGAAGAAGAGATTGAAGAATTTTATGAGGAAATTCATCATCTAAATAATAAAGGCAAGCAGCACTTGAAGATCATTATGGGAGATTTCAATGCGAAAATAGGGAAACAGCAACAGAATGAAACTTCAGTAGGTAAATTCGGTCACAGCAACAGAAACCAGCGTGGAAATACTCTCATAGAATTTGAGAAGCAGAAGGGTTTTTCATCATGAACTCCTTTTTCAAGAAAAACCTGCAAAGGATATGGACATGGAGGCATCCCAATGGATTGACAAGTGAAATTGATTTTATTATGTGTAACAAGAAATTTGTCATGGAAGACGGCAGTGTGATAAACAACTTCAACACAGGTAGTGACCATAGAATGGTAAGATGCACCTCAATGCTAAACTCGAGTGTGGCAAGCTCATAAAACAAACAAAGTGAAATGACACGACCAACCTTAAAAAACATCATAATACCTTCAAATTGGAACTGGGGAACATATTTTCTGCTCTAGTAGGTCTAACATCGGAAGAAGTGGACATCTCTGAAGTTAACAGAAAACTAACCGAGGCTCTTATGGAAACAGCAACAAAAATAGCTGGTACTAAGAACAAGTTGCATACGAAAAAATTATCAGGAAAAAACCAAACTTCTGATGCAGAAAACAAGAGAGATGAGGACAACTAAAGGAGATGTGATTTCCAAAGTGGAATACATAGAGCTATGCAGGACGGTACAAAAAAGGATAACTGAAGATGTAAGGAAATTCAACTGTGAACTAGTGAGGAAAGCAATTGAAAACAATCATAGCCTGAAGAGAGCAAAGGGACATCTGAGTAAGAGAAGAAAACAGATTATGGTTCTGAGAAAAGAAGATGGTTCTGTAACAAGAAATAAAGGTGAAATTTTGACAAGAGTGAAAGATTTCTACTCAAAACTGTATGAAAGGGATGATACATGTACTCCAGACATTACAAAAAGTACCAGAGTACTTCCAGTCCTTCCAGCAGAAGTCGCACATGCAATCAAGAACATAAAATGGGGGAAAACTCCAGGAGAAGATGGAATTACCGTAGACATCATACAAGAAGCAAGTGGAGAGATTGAAACAGTACTCGCCCAAGTTTTCACTCGATGCCTTAATGAAGAGAAGATTCCTGAGGATTGGAACAATGCTACAATGATCCTGCTACATAAAAAAGGTGACATTGAGGATCTCAGTGAACTACAGACCTATCAGCCTCCTATCAGTGGTTTACAAAATCTTCACTAAAGTTCTTTCACACCGCTTGAAGGTGACAATCAGCATGGCCAACCAAGAGAACAAGCTGGATTCAGGAGTGGCTACAGCACTATAGATCATATCCACGTACTGAGAGAACTAATTGAAAAAGTGAGGGAATATAAACTTCTATTATGCATGGCTTTTATTGATTATGAAAAGGCCTTTGATTCTGTGAAACCATCAGCAGTGACAATGGCTTTGAAATCCTGCAGTATTGAAGATGCATACATTAATATTATTCATAACATCTATTAAAATGCAAGTGTAAAGATCAGCTATTTGAGAATACAGCACACATAAAAATTGAAAAGGGAGTGAGACAAGGTGACACTATATCTCCCAAACTCTTTAATGTCACATTGCAAAATGTCTTTCAATCACTGAACTGGGAAAACAAAGGGATAAAGATAAATGGAGATTATCTACCTCACCTTCTTTTTGCTGATGACGTAGTCATTTTTGCAACTACCCCATCAGAGCTGCAGAGTATGATCCAGGAACTTGCTGACAAGAGTAAAGAAGTGGGATTAAAAATGAACTTTCAGAAGACAAAAGTGATGTACAATGCTTTTACAAGAAATGAAGATTTATCGATTGATGGGGAAAAGCTGGAGACAACCAATACCTACATTTATTTTGGGCAGTAGATATCAAAGTGAGGGTCACATTGATGAAGAAATTAATTGGCATATAAAACTTGGATAAAGAGCTTTTGAAAGAAACAGAACAATTTTTAAGAGTAGTATGCCATTATGTTTAAAAAAAAAAAAAGTGTTTAATCAATGCATCCTGCCAGTGCTTACGTATCGAACAGAGACATGGACCTTAACTAAAAAAGACATACAAAGATTGCAGACAACTCAAAGAAGCATGGAGAGATGCATGCTTGGGGTAACCAGGAAAGATAAGAAGAGGAACTTGTGGATAAGGGTGGACGACATCATGACCAGAGTGAAATCACGAAATGGGAATGGGCTGGAAATGTTGCCAGAAGAACGAATCACTTATGGACAACCGGAATTTTAGACTGGATTCTGAGGGACAGGAAAAGACCCAGAAGAAGACCCCATGGGTGATGGATGGATGAAATTCGAAAGTTTGTTGGAGTGACATGGAGAAGACAGGCCCAAGAGAGACAATTGTGGAAAAAACTTGGGGAGACCTTCATCCAGCAGTGGAATGATAATGGTTGATAACGATATACATATATTTGTAACAACACTTTAATGAAAATACGTTGTTCCAAATTTTTCTCTGCCCCCTTGAATTTCGCTACAAAGAGTACTGTATATGTATAGACTGAAGAACAGATTCTCTGCTTTAGAAGGCCTAACATCGGAAGAAGTGGATATTTCTGAAGTTAGCAAAAAAAGTAACCAAAGCTCTTATGGAAACAGCAACAAAATTAGCTGGGTCTAAGAACAAGTTGCATGGGAACAAATTATCAGGAAAAACCAAAATGTTGATGCAAAAAAGAAGAGAGATGAGGACAACTAAAGAAGATGTGACTTCCAAAGTGGAATACATAGAGCTATGCAAGACAGTACGAAAAAGTATCACTGAAGACGTAAGGAAATTCAACTGTGAACTAGTGAGGAAAGCAATTGAAAACAACCAAAGCCTAAAGATAGCAAAGGGACATCTCAGTAAGGGAAGAAAACAGATTATGGCATTGAGAAAAGAAGATGGTTCTGTAACAAGAAATAGAGGCGAAATTTTGACAAGAGTGAAAGATTTCTACTCCAAATTATATGAAAGGGAAGATACATGTACTCCAGACATCATGAAAGGTACCAGTACCAGAGTTCTTCCAGTCCTCCCAGAAGAAGTTGCACATGCAATCAAGAACATGAAGCGGGGAAAAGCTCCAGGAGAAGATGGAATTACTGTAGACATCATACAAGAAGCAAGTGGAAAGATTGAAACGGTACTCGCCCAAATTTTCACTCGATGCCTTAATGAAGGGAAGATTCCTGAGGATTGGAACAATGCTTTAATGATCCTGCTACATAAAAAGGTGACATTGTGGATCTCAGGAACTACAGACATATCAGCCTCCTATCAGTGGTTTATAAAATATTCACTTAAGTTCTTTCACACCGCTTGAAGGTGACAATCAGCATGGCCAACCAAGAGAACAAGCTGGATTCAGAAGTGGCTACAGCACAATAGATCATATCCACGTACTAAGAGAACTAATTGAAAGAGCAAGGGAATATGAACTTCCATTGTGCATTGCTTTTATCGTTTATGAAAAAGCCTTTGATTTGGTGAAACCATCAGCAGTTACAATGACTCTGAAATCCTGCAGTATTGAAGATGCATACATTAATATTATTAATAACATCTATGAAAATGCAAGTGCAAAGATTCGGCTGTTTGAAAATACAACACACATAAAAATTGGAAAGGGAGTGAGACAAGGTGACACCATATCTCCGAAGCTCTTTAATGCCACATTGGAAAATGTCTTTCAATCACTGAACTGGGAAAACAAAGGGATAAACATTAATGGAGATTATCTAACCCACCTTTGTTTTGCTGATGACGTAGTCATTTTTGCAACTACCCCGCCAGAGCTGCAGAGTATGATCCAGGAACTTGCTGACAAGAGTAAAGAAGTGGGATTAAAAATGAACTTTCAGAAAGCAAAAGTGATGTTCAATGCTTTTACAAGAAATGAAGATTTATCGATTGATGGAGAAAAGCTGGAGATAACAGACATGTATTGTTTATCTTGGATAGCAGATATCAAGTGAGAGTCACATTGATGAAGAAATTAATCGGCATACAAAACTTGCCTGGAGAGCTTTTGGAAGAAACAGCATAATTTTCAAGAGCAATATGCCATTATGTGTTAAAAGAAAAGTGTTTGATCAATGCATCCTTCCAGTGCTTACATATGGTGCAGAGACGTGGACCTTAACTAAAAGAGACATACAAAGGCTGCAGACAACTCAAAGCAGCATGGAGAGGTGCATGCTTGGTGTAACCAGGAGAGATAAGAAGAGGAACTCGTGGATCCGAAAAATAACAAGAGTGGAAGACATCATGATCAGAGTTAAATCCCTGAAATGGCAATGGGCTGGACATACTGCCAGAAGGACAGACCATCGATGGACAGCCAAAATTTTAGATTGGATTCAAAGGGACAGGAAAAGACCCAGAAGAAGACCACATGGGAGATGGGTGGATGAAATTCGAAAATATGCGGGAGTGACATGGAGGAGACTGGCACAAGACAGACCGTTGTGGAGGAAACTTGGGGAGACCTTTGTCCAGCAGTGGATTGATAATGGTTGACAATGATGATGATGATATGTATAGAATTTTTTTCACTTATGAGAATTTTGACAAGAAAATATGATGCCACAAAATCAGCATTATTTGTGTTCATCCAAGACTAGGTGCTCTGCGATGCCCACTGAGCAATACCACAGCACAGAACTGTTGCTGCCTTGGTAGCATAACCACACTACTTAAGACATTTGCTCACTCTTCAGTTTTTCAAAAATGCCAAAATTGTCCACAGCTGTTTAGGAAATTTAGGTCTAACTAATAGACAACAGTAATGCTAAAAAAACTAGGGATTTTGGTTCTTTATTCACTTGAAAATAACACAAAATTACTTACAAAATTAACTACTTTTTCATTTTATTTTAAAATTTTTTCACTGAGAAGAATGTTTCTTTCTTATTTCAGCCTTTTGGATTGTCCAGTGAATCTCAACTTCTATGTCAGAAATTACGGTTTGGGATCAACACGGCAGGTGCGGATTATATGCGGACCCCCATTTCACCATCTGTAGATGAAGCCGCTGATTACACTGATAAACACATGTTTTGTCCCACCCAGACATGATTTTTTTATTCTTTAGAATTTTCGCATGAGGAATCCAGATTTGCTATCCAAATTTTGATGTTAATTTTTTTTTTTTTTTTTTTGGTAAAAAATAATTCTAGTATTGATTGACTTGGAGCACACAGCATCTTTTATTCACATGAGAAAAAAAAAAGAAAAAAAAAGCTGCAGGTGACATACAGACTGTATTGAATTCGTGTTTTATCAAAGGGGAGGGAGAGGGGTCCTGTCCGCACGTGCATATGAGTCATAAGCATGGCGCCACCTGCACCCTTACCGGCTGCTTACTCTACTGCATCTTATGTCTCAGTTCTCTGTAGACATCCGAAGTGAACACTGTGCTATTACTCTTTATAAGTAGCTTTTGTTTGCATGTTAAAACTGAAAAATGCCACGCAAGGGCCTCAATCATCTGGATACGTTTCGTTATGTGTGCGGTGAATTGACATTCAAATCTCAAAGTCGAAACTTTACCCCGTTAATAAGGAAGTTTTATCAGTTTTACTTTTGTTGCAAAGTTAGGAGATCAGGACAAGAGTCGGGGCCCCACATATTTGTTGTGTTACATGTTCAAAACTTTTAACAGGGTGGGCAAACTATTCTTGCCATATGCTATTTGCAGTTCCCATGGTGTGGAGAGAGCCAAAAGATCATCTTTCGGACAGCTATTTCTGTATAACAAATACAAAAGGAATTAGAAGTTAGTCAAAACACAGTTTAAAATATCCCACCTTACCTTCAACGATGCGACCTATTCCCCACAGTGATGATATGCCAACACCACCTCACCCGGTATCAACCAATATAAATGAAAATTCAAGCTCTGAAGAGGATTAGAATGAAGATCACACTGATCGACATGATGCATGTTTCGACATTTCTAATAAGCCTCATTTATTGCCACAAGGGTATCTAAATGATTTAGTGAGGGATTTAAATTTATCTAAAAAACAGGCAGCGGGCGGTCTTACTGAGAGATGGGTTTGCCTCCTCGGGGCACTCCATGGTAACAATGACACACACAACAGCAACTAGGGCCTCTGTGAATCTTGGAGAGGTGCCAGCTAGTTCTGTGTGACATTGGCAAAAAGACCCCAAATCACTGGGTTGTTCCAGAATCCTTGGGTTGAATGTCCAACTGGAACCATCAACTGTAGGCTAATCCCCCACACTGATGTACTTACCTGATTAAAAAACAAATAGGAAGAAGCCCAGGATGGAAAGAAAAAAGGTTGAAAGGCTCTCTGAAAATCACCAGCATTATTCTGATGCACTCAGAGAACAACTGAAGGAGCTCAAGTCTTGTGAGAGGGATGTAGAAAAGAAGTGGGAATGTTTTAAGAACCGTGTAGTCACTGCTGCTGAAGAGGTCTGTGGCACCACAATAGTGGGCAACAATAGAGGTGATGCTTGGTGGAATAGTGAGATTGAAGAGGCAGTAAAGAGAAAAAAGGAAGCCTATTTGGGGATGTTGCAAGGTAGAATTTCCGTGGATGAATATCGCTGCAAGAAGCGTGAAGCCACTAAGCTAGTTCGCCAGAGTAAGGCAAACGATAGGAAGCAGGTGGAAAGGCATGAATTGGCTTTTTAGAAAGATAGGAAGTCTTTTTGGAAGCACATGAAAATCAGGAAAAATAGGGGAAACAAAGTGTTAAGTTGTGTGAAGAATAGGGTTGGGAAAATGATATGAGAGCCCAAAGAGTTAAGTGAAAGATGGGGTGAATATTTCTGTGAGTAATTAGATCAGGAAAGCAAAGATGATTCTGAAAAAGATGCAGATGATGGCACAATGAGGGATGAAAGCACAGGAAGGATTTCAAGAGAAGAAGTGTGTAAAGCTCTAAAATCTCTTGAGAATGGTAAAGCTCTGGGAGTTGATGGCATAACTGCAGAGATGTTGAAATATGGTGGTGACTCTATGATTGATTGGTTAACTGAAATTTGCCAGTTGTGCTGGGAGTTAGGAATGGTCCCTCGGTATTGGAGGGATGCTATCATTGCTCCCTTCTATAAGGGAAAAGGTGATCAGACAGACTGCAAGAACTATCGTGGTATTAGCCTATTAAGTGTGCCAGGGAAAGTGTTTGGTAAGGTCGTTACTGAAAAAGTACGGGGCCTCACATCAGAGAAAGTGTGGGATGTTCAGAGTGGTTTTATGCCTGGTAAAGGCTGTACTAACCAAATTTTTGCATTACACATGATGATTGAAAAGTATCTGGCTGTTGGGAAGAAAGCTTTTGCTGCCTTCATAGATTTAGAGAAAGCTTACGACAGCGTAAATAGGACACTTTTGTAGAAGGTATTGAATGAATATGGTGTTACTGGGAATCTACTTAAGAGTGTAAAAGCCATGTATGCTGACAGTAGAGATGTGTACAAGTGAATGGTGTTATATGAAAATGGTTTTCTATTGGTGCAGGAGTCAGGCAAGGTTGTGTAATGTCTCCATGGCTGTTTAATATATTTATGGATGCATGCATGTGTTATGCCAAAAGAGATAATACTAGTTTATTTTTTGGGGATATCTGTGCGTGCAGATTGCTGTATGCTGATGACACTCTCCTGTTCGCAGAGAGCAAAAGTGAGTTGGAGAGTATGTTGTCCCGGATATACGAAGTTTGCATGAAATTTAAACTGAGTATAAATAAGGGAAAAACCCAAAGTTATGGTTTTTGAGAGAGGACCTGGTAGCACTCAGTGTAATGTAAGTGTACATGTAAATGGCACAGTGATTGACCAGGTGAGTGAGTTTGTGTATTTAGGTAGCATGTTTGACAGAAAGAACAAACTGGAAGGCAAAATTAGTAGGCGAGCGAATTCTTCATTGAAAGTCATGGCTGCTCTGAGAGGTTTACACAGGAATAATGGGTTCTCAAGAGAGTCGCGCATGGCTGTGTATGAGAGTGTAATTGTTCCTACTCTGATGTATGGCAGTGAAACCTGGGTACTGCACAAGAAACATAGGAGTTGTTTATGTGCTGGAGAAATGCATTACTTACGGGGGTTGAGGGGGGGGGGGGGTTGTGGCAAGACACGTTCTGATTGTGTGAGGAATGAAGATGCGGTGCAGTTGTGTGATGTGAATCAAAATGTTGTTACAAGGTGGAGACTAATATGCTTCGGTGGTTTGGCAATGTTGAAAGAATGAGTGATGAGATGCTTACTAAGAAAATATTTTTAGTCCAAGTGGGAGAAAGGAAAGACAGAGGAAGTCCAAGAAAGTCATGGGAGGATCAGATTTAGGAGTGTCTGCATGAGAAACATATTATGAGAATGAAGTATAGAAGATCTTGTGTATGGCGTGTAATGAATGTCAGTGAAGCCCGAGTTGTATGTCACGATCGCTGTAAATGGAGAAGTTTGAAACTGTAACAGTAAGTAAAAACTATCTGGTAGTTTGTGTTACTTTTTGGAGCTAACCTCTGAATCTCAGAGAACAGCTTAGTGATATGTATGTATGTATAAAAAACTGGCATAACTTTTGGGATCACGACTGAAAGGGTGGAACTTTCTTGATCGCGGAACTAGGGTATGCTACTTTCGAAATTGTCAAGAAAATTTCAAGGAGTTTTTCTCGCAAGAAGGAGAAATAGTGTATTGTAATGATATTTAATCAGTGATGGACACTATAGGACATGCTCATAACACACAGGAATTGCATTTGTTTATAGATTTGTCAAAAGTTAGCCTAAAAGCTGTTCTTTTGCACAATGGAAACAAATTCCCATCAGTTCCACTAGCACATGCTATTAATATGAAAGAAACCTATGAAAATATGAAGTTTATTCTAAACAAGATGCAGTGTGAAAAATTAATTTGGAACATATGTGGAGACCTGAAGGTGATCGCTATGCTGCTCTGGTTACAGCCGGGATCATAAAAGTCATTTCAAAAGGAAGACATGGCCTTCATGTAAATCTCTTACACCTGGTGAAAAAAATGCAATGAATGCTCCTTTAGTTGATCCGAAAAACATCTATCTCCCACCTCTTTATATCAAATTAGGTTTGATGAAAAAAATTGTGAAAGACATGGACAGAAATGGAAGTGGTTTTGTGTACTTGAAGAAGTTCCCCAAAATTAGCGATGCAAAAATTAAAGAAGGCATTTTTGTAGGACCACAAATTAGAGAGCTAATAAAAGATGAAACTTTTGAAGGACATTTGAATGACTTAGAAAAACGTGCATGGGTTTCTTTCAAGAATTTAGTGAAAACATTTTAGGCAACGAAAAGTCTGACAACTATATGGATGTACTACATGAGATGCTGAAAGCATATGCTGCAATATGTCTCTGAAGATCCACTTCCTTGACTCTTAAGATTTCTTTTCCAAAAACCTGGGCACTGTAAGGGATAAACACTGTGAACACTTTTATCAGGACATTTAAAGCATCGAAAAAAGATATAAAGGAAAGTGGAGTTCAAGTATGCTAGCAGATTACTGCTGGAATCTCAAAAGGGACCTTCCTGAGGCAAAGTATTCCAGGAAATCTTCAATTAAGACCTTTAAGGTACGTTGAACATTAATTTCCTTAGTGTACATGTTATTAATGTAAAATATTTACGTAACTGTCACACAAAAACCTTACGTGATAGAGAAAAATGGTTTTCATTATTGAATTCAGCGCCACAAATACTATAAAGATTGGCCAATAACATCTTTGGGACAGAAAAAAAGTGTTTTTTTTTTTGTTTTTTTGTAGACCAGTGTTATACAAAGTAAAAGAACTTTTTGAATTTCACTATCTACAAATTATTTACACACCACCGAAGTTATGTGCGACAATTTTTTTCTATTTATTTTTGAATTTCACAGCCTGTTGATTAGATGAAGGAAAAAAATATTCTGAATTTCATGGTCTGCTGATAATACAAACGCAAATGCAGTATTTTGAGTAAATATGTGCAAAATTTATTTAAAAAAAAAATTGTATATTAATAAAATCAAAATCCTACTTTTTTTTTGAGAGCAGCGGCTAGAAGTAGGGGGGGGCAGCAAATACACTATATTACTCATCACTCTAGCTTATTATTTGATATTTAAATTCGCTTAAAAGCATTTTTTCAGCCCTGTAGGAAACTATCAGCAGTTGTCCTTCAAATCCTGCAGAACTGAAGATGCACATTAAATATTAATAATGTCTATTAAAATATGTTAGATTGTAGTAGAAAGAGTTATACTCATCGGGTCAGGAGACGTCTCACAAGGGGTTCGTCGTCACGTTGTTTCGGCGAGCACTTTCGGTAATGTCATACTACTATCGTCGGGCCTCCACTTCCACACGAGGGTTCCTCGCGTGTGTGTAGTCCTGGAGTTGCATGTCGAGAATCGAAGAGGTTTACGGCCTGTATGTGTTAAGTGATTTGTTTCTCATGTGTTGCCATCTATTGGATGAGTTGGTAGTTATCAGTTGTAAGTATAATTCATTTTTTATTTTTGTGTAGATATTTTTGGGCTATTATTATTTGTTTGTAGAAACAGGTGTATTATTTTTAGTCCTTTATTTAATGGTGTGATTTTTTGTAATGTTCTTTTTTATGGATTTTTTCGTTTTTTTATAAGTGATTTCCAGGCTGTGTCTAGTGTGGTGGGGTCTTGTCTTGAGACGATGGTAGTATGACATTACCGAAAGCGCTCGCTGAAACAACGTGACGACGAACCCCTTGCGAGACGTCTCCTGACCCGATAAGTATAACTCTTTCTACTACAATCTTTTAATTATTAGTAAATTTAAAACGTTTGACTGTGCAAATGAATGGATGTTGAACTGAAAATATATAACCTAATTGTTTTATTTCTAAAAAAAAAATTGTGTAACTAACCAAAAACCCGTAACATAAAAGACCTCTCGGGCCGGGAGCACGTGCCTCACAGAGCAACAACGTGCGAAATACTTTGACAATATCAAGTAAACAATACCTTAGATATTATGTACAGGGTGATCCATTTAAACCAGTACCCTGAAAAAACCTTACATTTTTGCAAGGGATCGCGCAAGGAACTTCATTTTTTTCAATAGAAGCAGCAACTCCTGGAGAATGAAAACCGCCACCGTGAAGAAGATTGTTAACCGTAACTGTAACTCAGCTCATGATTTGCTTGTTGTTGCGTTGTCATTCACTTGCGTGCCTTTGGAAACATGCAGTACTCTGTTCCAGAGTGTTTTTTTAGTGAAATCGTATGGGGTAACCAATTCTGTCATCAAAACGCAACGAGCATTTCGAAGAGAGTTTGGAGTTCGAAAAGTGCCAAGCCAGTCAACAATTCTGTCGATGGCAAATAAACTGGAACAAACCGGTTCTCTTCTCAGCGGTAGCGGTAGACATCACCCTCTGATGCCCCAAACGCGTGGGGACGATGTTCGGAAACGTTTACTTCAATCTCCGACGAAATCATTGCGCAGATTAAGCCAACAGACATGATATTCATATGGAACTTGTCAAAGGGCAGCAAAAACAGCAAATATTCGACCATTTAAAGTGCACGTAATCCATCAGCTGCAGGAACTGGACAAGGGAAAGAGAGTAAGTTACTGCAAATGGTTTCAAAATTTTCTTAATTTGCGATCTGATATTCTCTCCATCACATGGTTTATGGATGAAGCCTGGTTGCATCTGTCAGGCTACGTCAATTTGCAAAACAGCAGATACTGGGCTGCCGAAAACCCACACATTAGGTGTGAAACACCGATGCATTCACAAAAGGTTGGTGTATGGTGTGCGGTTTCGTCTACGAAAATTATTGGCCCCATTTTTTTCTCTGAGACTGTCAACACTAACGTTTATTGCCACATATGCAATGAATTTGTGAAACAACTTGATGACATTGAATTGACAGAGGGCTACTTTCAGCAGGTTGGCGCTATGTGTCACACATCGAAAGTCTCAATGGAACTCATAACCAGCTTCTTTGATGACAGATTAATTTCAAAAAACACATGGCCTCCCCTATCTCCGGACTTAACTTCCCCTGGCTTTTTTTTATGGGGCTACTTAAAGGATAGAGTTTACAAAACCCATCCAAAAACACTGGATGCATTGCGTGAAACAATCACAACTGAAATTGGCAATGTTACTGCTCGTACTCTACATGAGACATTAGTGAATATGGTGCGGCGTGTTCAACTGTGTTTACAAGAAAATGGAGGACAATTCCAACATTTGCTTTAATAAAATGATTCTCCAATTCCACATGTATAATTCTCAACGGCAGTTACAATCCAAAAATAGGAAAATATTGCTTGCAATATTTATTTTTTTGTTAGGGTGTATGGAGGACTTTGATAAAAGGGAAGCAAAACATAATAAGCATAAAAAAATGAAAAAGATACTGAATACCTAATTGATTCATAGATGGCAGCACAGGAACCTGTGAAGAGCAATTTGAGCATGCGGTGAGAGCCCTGCAGAGAATTTTAACTCAGTGCACGTCTGTTGCTTATGTGATGTGACGGCATCAGTTTGTGATAGCCTTCTGAAGATGTATGTTTTAACATATGAAAAGCTTCAAGAACAAATATATGTATCGGGGTCTCTCGGAGTATTTATTTATTGATAGTTCAGAAATATTTTTTTTAATACATTTTGAACATTCTTGTTTTAGCTATAAACATTTATTTTAAGTTATTTTAATCCATAACATAATAGTTTCAGTTATATGCCATAATGAGCAATTAATGAGCTTGGGTTTTTGAGATGAAAAGTAACCAGTATAGTACATAAGGAAAAAGAATGATAAATAAAGAAGCGATTTTCCCTGAAGAATATACGGAGAGGACTCCCTAGATTTCACACAAGAAAATGTGGAATTTGTCAGTGAAGATAATAAGGTCCATTTTTGAAGCAACCTTTTTCTATGTATGGCAAAAATCAATATAAAAGTACTTGCTCTGTCCATGTTGGAGCCAGCTTCATTTCTTTGACTTGTAAAGTTATGGGTTTGCCTCCTCGGGGCGCTCTGTGGTAACAATGGCACATACAACAGCAACTACGGCCTCTGTGAATTTTGGAGAGGTGCAGGCTAGTTCTGTGTGACATTGGCGAAAAGACCCCAACTCACTGGGTTTTGTTCCAGAATCCTTAGGTTGAATGACCAACTGGAGCCCTCAGCTGTGGGCTAATCCCCCACACTGATGTACTTAACTGATTAAAAAGACAAAAAGAAATATTAAGAATGACTCAAGTGTGGGATATGGTGGACCTACCACACTTGAGAAGGACGGTCCACCACGGAATCGACCTGGACTTTCTAAACGGCGTATGAGAAAGAGATCTCGGCTGAGTGAATGTAAGATTCGTGTATGGAATACTAGGGGTATAAATGGCAAGATGAGTGAGGTGATTGAGGAGATGAATAAGTACAGACTGCATATGCTGTGTGTAAGTGAAACCAAAAAGAAGGAAATTGGGGTAGAAGAAGTGAATGGCACAGTGAGTGTGTGGTCTGGAGTATTGGATAATATGAGAGGACAGGCTGGTGTAGGTGTGATTTTAAGTGAAAAGATAAAGAACAACTTGATTCACTATAGTTGCGTAAGTGAGATAATTCTCTGGATTCGTTTGAAAGTGAAACTTCAGACAATTGTAATTGTTGTAGTGATGCTCCTTGTGACTCGGAACCTTCTGATAAGAAGGAAGATTTCTGGAATGAGCTAAAAGCTGTTTTGAGCTAGTTTGGTGCTAAAGAAAAAGTTATAATAGCAGGGGATTTCAATGCTAGAGTAGGTGTGCAGAATGCAATTTCTGACAATGTTCTGGGTAAGTTTAATGATCCTTGTGTGAATGATAATGATGAAAGATTAATTGAACTCTACATTGAGAATGGTTTGTGTGTATCTAATACATTTTTCAACCACAAGTATATCCACACATATACTTAGGAAAATTGTACTCTTGGTCAAAAGAGTGTGATAGATTTTGTTCTCTACGATCAGCGTTTGAAACACTTAGTTGTTGACACCCATGTGATGAGAGGTGCTGATGTTGGTTCTGATCATTACTTGGTAGTGTCACGAGTGAAACTTAATGTTGGTTGGAGGAAAAAGTATAGGAAGAGACCCAGGATAGAAAGAATAAAGGTTGATAGGCTCCTTGAAGATCATCAGCGGTATTCTGACTTACTCAGAGAATGACTGAAGGATCTGAATAGATTTAGAGAAAGCTTGGACCGAGTTGATAGATTTAGAGAAAGCTTGCGACTGAGTGGATAGGACACTTTTGTGGAAGGTATTGAATGAATATGGTGTTACTGGGAATCTACTTAATAGCGTAAAAGCCATGTATGCTGGTAGTAGAGCTTGTGTATGAGTGAATGGTGTTGTATCAAAATGGTTTTCTATTGGTGCAGGAGTTAGGCAAGGTTGTGTAATGCCACCATGGCTGTTTAATATATTTATGGATGCATGTATGCGTGATGCCAGAATAGATAATAGTGGTTTATGTCTTGGTGATATCCGTGTGTGCAGATTGCTGTATGCTGATGACACTGTCCTGCTGGCAGAGAGCAAAAGTGAGTTGCAGAGTATGTTGACTTGGATGCATGAAGTTTGCATGAAATTCAAACTGAGTATAAATATGGGAAAAACCAAAGTTATGGTGTTTGAGAGAGGAATGGGTAGCACTGAATGAAATGTAAGCATAAATGGCACTGTGATTGACCAGGTGAGTGAGTTTGTGTATTTAGGAAGCATGTTTGACAGAGAGAACAAGTTGGATGGTGAAATCAGTAGGCGAGTGAATCCTTCTTTGAAAGTCATAGCTGCTCTGGGAGGTTTTCACAGGAATGATGGGTTCTCTAGACAGTCCCGCATGGCTGCGTATGAAACTGTAATTGTTCTTACTCTGATGTATGGCAGTGAAACCTGGGTACTGCAGAAGAAACATAGGAGTCGTTTGTGTGCTGGAGAAATGCGTTACTTACGTGGGGTTTGTGACAAGACACGATATGATTGTGTGAGAAATGAAGATGTATTGCAGCTGTGTGATGTGAAGCAAAATGTTGTTAGCAAGGTGGAGACCAATATGCTTTGGTGGTTTGGCCATGTTGAAAGAATGAGTGATGAAATGCTTACTAAGAAAATCTTTTCAGCCCAAGTGGCAGGAAGGAAAGGTAGAGGAAGGCCAAGGAAGACATGGGTGGATCAGATTCAGGAGTGTCTGCATGAGAAAAAGATTATGAGTATGAAGTATAAAAGATCTTGTGTACGGCGTGTAATGGATATTAGTGAAGCACGAGTTGTATGTCAAGATTGCTGCAAACGGCGAAGTTTGATACGACAACAATAAGTAAAAATATCTGGAAGTTTGTATTTCTTTTTGGAGCTAACCTCTGAATCTCAGAGAACAGCTTAGTGATATGTATGTATGTATGTATGTATGTATGTATGTATGTATGTATGTATGTATGTATGTATGTATGTATGTATGTATGTATGTATGTAAAGTTATTTTCATGGGAAAGTAAGCAATGGTAGTGAAAGTTTTGAACTTTAATATTAAGTAAAAATGTATGTTTCTCCATTTCTTAATCACTTCTTGTTATATTAAGGATCAACATACATCATGTGCTTTTTGCTTTCATTTAACATAAAATTGAAGTTCAAAAATAGTACTGCCTGCTCATTGTATAGAAAACAACAGATCATGTAAGATGGTGTCAGAAAGGGTAAGTTTGAAGTATGAACTCTGTTTCACTTTAAACAAAAAAAAGTAAAAGGCTTACCCTGTTCCTTGGTGTAGCAAGATTTAATTATGGAGTGAGAAAACATCGAGTTTAATCAAATTGCAGTTAAGAAAGATGTGAATAATGATTAAAGAAAAAAATGCATTATAAGACAATTAGTTGTTACAGATCATATTGTACATTTCTTTAGAAAAATGTCTATGGCTCTCCTGTTCCCCTTCTTGGAATCCTCCTCCCTTTTATTTTTTTCATTTAAAGATCCGCATAAACATATAAACATCTAAGGAAAGGAGAAACATCTCTCCCTAATTTAAAACCACTGGCAGAAAGAGAACTAGTGTGTGCCACTGAGACGTATACTGCATTAATACCTTTCTTAGATTTCAAACCTAAGTTCAATATTATAGAGAGCCAGAAACCTCCCCTAAGTACTCAACTGAGGAGATCAACTGACCTCATTCATAAAATTTTGATTAATCATTTGTCAACACAACAGATCTTGGATAAAATAACACATCCTCTTCCTGTGTCTTGAATTTATCTTAGGTGCCACTTTTTTTTTTTTTCTGATTCATGAAAATAGATTGGACACAAAAATATCTACATATCAAATTCAGATACTGAGTTTTTTTTACAGAATGCAGCTTTCGCTCATCTAACATTTGTTGCAGCAATGTGTTTCACCACACAAGATTTTTACAAGATCATTAGTTATCGTATGAAGGTCTTTCTGAACTAGTCCTGTGACAAATATTTCCTTAGAGCCACTTTCAACCCCTGTATGCAGGTAGTTATCTATAGTTATTTTAATGAGAATGTAGACGGCAATGTACAATCTTTCTGTGAGTGTAATAAAATCATTCCCTACAGAAATTTCTGGAAGCATACCCATGACACAATTGTGGCAAATATTAATCTATTTGGCAGTGCTGTCAGAGCTTAATATTTGTGAAGTTGCTCAAAGCTTTGTCCAAGTCATATACAACTTTTGTTTGCAACTTACAACTTTTGAAGTATATTCAAAATGTAACTGTCAAAAATGTAGGTGCATTTGTACAGTGACAAAACATCTCTATACATGTAGCTGGTATATAAATTTGAAATTTCTTGAATAATCACTTCCAAAAGAATCTCTATGAGAAAACACAAGAATGGATTACAAAATTTCATGAGACAACTCTTAATGGTTGTTTTATGTTAAAAACATGCTTTAGATTAAACATAAATAATATCAAAAGGTATTCCTTACATTTTATTGAAACAGTATTTTGCACATTTGTTGCTCCATGAGGCACGTGCTCCCGTCTTGAGAGAGGCCACGTTTGTGTTACGGTTTTTTTTTTTTGTTAGTTAAAATTTTTTATAAATAAAACATTTTAGTTCAAAAATGGACCAACACTTTAGAGGACATCCAAACGATTAGCATAGCAGGGCATATGCAAATCATGTGCGCCGCGTATGGCGGCACCATGACGAAAGACTCTATGATGCCTGCATTATGCATCGCCATACTGGTCCGTCACCTGACGTTGTGGTTTGGGGCGCAATTGGATACGACACCCACACCCCTCTGGTACGCTCAACAGCCACCGCTACAGCTCCGACGTTTTGGAGCCTGTAGTGCTCCCTTACTTGCAGGACCTGCCAGCGGCAATGTTTCAACAGGACAATGCGCGCCCGCACGATGCGTGCCACGTGCGACAATTCTTCATGGCCCACCAGGTGTCCCTGCTGCCGTGGCCCGCCTTTTCTCCCGATATGCAGTCCATCGAACACGTCTGGTCGCTGATCGGCAACCGAGTGGCCCAGCAAGCACCACCCGTGGCTACGCCTGATGAACTGTGGCAACGTGTGGAAGCAGCCAGGATCGACATACCCCAAGCCCACATCCAAAGCCTCTTTTGTTGGATGCCGCGGCATGTAGCGGCCGTTATTGTCAGCCATGGGGGTCACATGAACTATTGATGTCTGCGCGTTCCGCAAGTCGCATGGGCCTGTAAGCTCAATCGTTTCATCTTTGTATCTGTTGTTATGTGTCCAGTAAATCTGGCTTTGCTATCTCGTGTCCTTTTTGGTGTTGTATTTTGGGTGGTCAGCAGTGTAGGTACATATGTTGGTTTTCTAAAAACTCTGTGTTCAAAATTTAAGTTTTTTTTAATTAGCTCAGTGTCTAAAAAGGATAATTTTCCATCATGTTCAAACTCCAATGTTAATTCAATCTCAGGGTAACAAGTTGTATATTTGCCCTTCAATATTTCTAGTTCTTCTTTTTTTAATTTAGACACAATAAAAATGTCGTCAACATATCTACAACAAAGGACAGGGGGAACTGGTAGTTTTTTAATAATTTTGTTTTCAATATCATTCATAATAATTTCTGAAAATAAAGAAGATAATGGGGATTCCATTGGGGCACCTATTTTTTGCCTATAGATTTTTTTTATCAAATTCAAAGTAATTGTTATTAGAAATATAGGCTAAAATGTTAAATAATTCTTGTAATTGTATATTATTAAACTGAGAATTATTTTTCAATTTATTAATGATAATGTCCTGTTGCTCAGTCCTGGAAACACATAAATCTGGCCAATTTATGTGAATTTTCATTCAGGACTGACAACAGTCCAACGCATTTTCTATAAAAGAAAATGAGAAAATGTGTGATCATAATTTTTTTAGGTGGTCTCTCACTTTTCTTGGCATTGTGCAGGTGGTGGATATATATATCCATATATATGTCCTCTTAAGAAAAAAAGTTGAGAAAAAGTCGGAAATCTTGTCTCGGAAATTTCTCTTTCAAAATTAATATATCTTTCTGGTGAGTGTGCTCTGTGTGTGTGTGTGTACTTTAGGTAACTGTAGTTCTTTTTTTATGCTGTCAGTAGGTCGGAGTGAGGATATTGTATTTTAGGTGAATCGTTGTAACGTCATTTCATAAATTTGTTTTCCTCTTTTATTTTTCTGGGAGAAGAAGAGAAAAAAAGAAATATATATATATATATAGGTATATGTGTGTGTATAGTAATTATGGTGTTGATCGACCATCTACTTGTATTTATGTAACCACCATTATAAAGAAAATTCTGTGTTGATTACAAATATAATTAGGAAATAAGTATTTGTTGCATGGAACAGTCTGTCCCGCGTAGAATTATGGATATATATGTATAAAGGTGCCGTATAAATGTACATGATAACTTTGAGATTTTTTTTTCTTTTATTCCTCCCCCGTCTTCTGTCTTGAAGTGAAGCTACCACGTAGAGATGGTTAACCAGAAAGGTTCCTTGCTTCCCCCTCTTCTTACGGGATGGTGTGAAAGAAAAGCTCAGCTTGCTTCCGGCCCCAGTAACAGGGAAAAGCTTTACGCATACTCGGGTTTGCCAAGTGTTGCTGGTACGCAGAGGGGTGGTTTGCAGCATCTCTCTCTTTATTTATGGGATGACCAGAAGTTGGTCAAGCATTTCCGGCCAGCAGTGCACCTGTGTTCCCAAGAGAAGAGAAAGTCGTTGAAGGCAGAGCGGTATCAGATTACACATTTTGGAATGCGTTCCCTCTCTTGCGTATGGTGATAAATTTCGCATCTGGAATCGCGCTTTCCATGTTATGTCATAAGACGCAAGCGTTAGTAAGCGGTGTGGGGGCGACAGCGTTTTTCACGCAACAGCTGGATGGGGGCAATCTTATTGGAGGAAAGTAGCGTCGGTGTAGAGGGCGCTGGCGTGCTCTCGCATCCTTCGGAGAAGACGTGTGAGTTGGAATTTTTTTGACACTCTTCGATTACTTTTTTGGCTGCTAAGACCGAGTCCTCTCCGGAAGATGAAGAAAATTTCGTGGTCCCCGAGATATCCCTAATCCTCGGGAAGTCCTTTATAGCCTGCCCGGTAAATGAAAGATGAACGACGGCAAAAAGGAAACCGAAAACTAAGAGCAGCATAGGATTAACAAAAAAGGGATTTGCTCCCTGTCTCCATGTGCGGGTTTGTAATCGGAGCGTCGGTTCTTGGAAGAGCCTGCTTACCTCAGCGACCGGGCAAGTTCGCTAATCAACCCGTCACATCGACTCATCATTCAAAAAAACAAAAAAACAAAGGGTTATCATCCTGGGATGTGTGCTAAGGGCTGCTCGGAAGGAGAACTGCTGCTGTACTACCAGTCCCATGGTAGATGTAATTAGAACATCAACAGAAAAAAAAAATCCACATTGCAGTCCGAATGAGTAAATTCCTGGACTTCTGCTAGTGCCAGTCCTGTACACTGGAGGTACCCATTTCTTCAGAGACTAGAGGAAAAAAAAAAAACGTGGAGAGGTATGCTGTATTCCGGAAGCGGTAAGCAGAAATTTTTAAATCATCCTCGTCACACCGAACGTCTAACCTACTAGCCGCCATGTTGGTCCTTCAGAAGTTGACTCTTTTCTCACTACGAGACTTTCTTTTTTTTCCACCTGCCTATTTGAAAAACAACAAACAAACAACTAAACTAAATAAATAAAAAAAAATCTACTTTGTTCTGGGAGTTACTCCCCAAGGTAATATTTCTGTCAGTTTAGAAAATGTGGTGACGTAAAATAAAAAAAAAAACTAGATTTTAGAATCTTGGCCAACATCTCCCATGTAAGAGTAAAATTGCCTGAAAAAAAAATATATATTGAATAACGCTAGAAAGTATACAACATTTTTTTCTCAAAGTTGTCCTTAAGGAATCGGGAAAAAAAAAAAAAAAATTGCTGTGTAAAAATATAAACAAAAATGTGAAATTTATGTAACCTTCCTGTGTGTTTGTGGAAAGCAAAGCAGAAATTCAAATTACAAAAAGAAAGGGAATTTAAAATCACTGATTAAATTGTTTACCAATAAATGCAGACCGACTGGTTTTTTACAAAATTGATTTCTTGAGTTTGTAATGTGTTGTGTGATTAATATATGTTAGTCAATAGCATGTATCCACATTAGCTTAGACTAGTGGGTGGATCGGATTTGGGGCTCTGCCCATTTATTTTGCACGTCACAGACAGCAAAAGTCCTTGAATAACACAAATTGTTTTTTTTTTTTTTTTTTTTTCGGCCATAAATATGGAATAACTGTCATGTACTGCAACAACTAATTTCCTATTATTGTCATCAGTTGTGGGAACAAATTGGGTTTTCATATAGAAATACCTGTAAGTTTTGCTTGTCTACTTTAATATCCATACTCTCAGGGAAAGGGTTGAAATTTAAATTTAAATTTGCATATGCCAACTTCATTTTAACTTAGTATCCTCCCACCCCCACAACAATAATGTCTATGGCTTTTGGTACAGGTGTACTCGGGAATAAATGATTTAACATCCAAACTTGTCATAAGTATACCAGATACTGGAACATTAATAGACTTTATTTTTTCAATGAACTCTAAACTGTTTTTTAAACTGTATTCATTATTCATGAAAAAGGGGGCCAAAATTTTGTATAATTTCTTTTCTAAATTTATTAGTGGGGATTTTGATTTTGGAACTATAACTCTAAATGGTCTATTTCGTTTATGTGTTTTTATTTTTCCAAAAATACCTGGGACTACAGCGCCTATTGGTGGATAGGCTCTGGTAATTTCTGAAGGTAGTGAACTGAACTATGGTTTTTAATTTTAGACAAAAAATTTATTTGAGAGTCCACTGAATCTGTTTTAATTAATTCACATTTTAATTCCTCAGTAGCTGCATTCATTTTAACAATATATTCATTTTTATCCTTATGACGAACATACCTACCAACTGATCCAATAGATAACAGCACTTGAAAAGTAATCACCTTACACGCCATGAAGACAGCAACCCTCCCTTCGTTTCTCGACATGCAACTCCTGCGGCTACACATGCGAAGAACCCTCGCGTAGATAATAGATGGTCTGAAGACGGTGCTCCACGAGCACAGAAAGCGCTCGCTGTAATATCGTAGAAGAACTTTTATGTGAGCCATGTGTCCCCCTGACCCGATGAGTATAACTTTCCTAATGCATGTTTTAACTAATAGAAACTCTTTTTAAATGTTTGATTGTACTATTTAATGAATGTTTAACTGAAAATATTTAACTAAAATGTTTTATTTATAAAAAAATTTTAACTAACAAAAAACCCCGTAACACAAGTCGATTTCTCTCGGGACGGAAGCATGTGCCTCACGGAGCAACAAATGTGCGAAATACTGTTTCAATAAAAGGTAAAGAATACCTTTTGATATTATTTATGTTTAAAGACTGGATGTTCACAGGTGTGGTCAAACCATGATAATATAACTTGCTTACATCCCCTTTGCAAAACACTTTTATTTTAATTATTTATAACAAGGTTGCTTACCTTTTTTCACATTTCCTTGCATGTTTTATTCTTTTTGTTGTCATGCTTGGTTCAAGTCTCCGGTGCGGTGTTCTATTTTTCATCTTCAGTTTCTTTCAAATGTTCGACGAATGCTCAAGTCCATGAAGTGCATTGCTTTCTAGGTCCCAAAACTGTATCTTCCTCCCTCCCCACCTTTCCCACCAGTGTGTAAAACCCAACCTTCATTGGTAAAAACCCCAATTCTTGAACTCAAAACTTTTTTATATTATCAACGAACATAAACTGCCTATTTACGTACATACAAAATGCCGAACAAAAATATTAAAAACCTATATTAATACAACTATTTACATACGACTCATCTTATTCCCTCAGCTCCCCTTCTCAACATCTCATGAACAACTACACTATCTACCAACAAGTAATTGGACACCCCTGCAATCGACCATATCTGTGGTCCTGATAAATGTCACGGCCGCACCGTTAAGTATCGTGTGGGAAACAACAATGCAACCAGTCGCATGCAAGATACCACGCAGTTCGGAGCTCTCTGATTTCGAGAAAGGTGTAATCGTCGGGTATCCCAGAAATGGCCGATCCATATGTGACATATCCAGCGAGTTGAAGTACCCAAAATCGACAGTGGCCTATGTGATTGGCAAGTGGAAGATGAGAGGTGACTGTCGGAATGTGCCCGAACCCAGCAGACCCACAAAACTGGGAGTTAGAGACCGACGGGTGCTGGCCAGAGAAATTCGGAAGAACCGCACCAAATCGATGGGCCACATCCACGAGAAGTTTCAACAGGCATTCGGGAGTGTTCTTTCAATGAATACCATCCGTAAAAAAGCCCATCTGCTCGGTTATCATGGACGTGCTGCTGCCCACAAGCCTTTGATCAACAAGTTCAATAGCGCTGCTCGGCTAACGTGGTGCAAAGAACGTCGACAGTGGACTGTTGAACAGTAACAGGTTCTCTGGAGCGATGAATCAAGGTTCACCCTCTACCGTTCGGATGGCAGGGTCTGGGTTTGGCGTCTGCCTGGAGAACGCCTCCTGCCAGAATGTATTGTGCCAACTGTGAAGTTCGGCGGCGGTGGAATTATGCTATGGGGGTGTTTTTCCTGGTATGGCACGGGGTTCTTGGTTGCAATTCCTGGTAGACTCAACGCCAAGACCTACTGCGCCATTTTAGATGACCATGCGTTTCCTACGTTGTGGCAGTTTCACAGGGTGGACCCATGTTACTTTCAGGATGACAATGCCACCTGTCATGTTGCGAGGTCCACCATGGCTTGGTACCGTGACAATGGGGTTAATCGAATGGACTGGCCTGCGCAGAGCCCAGACCTTAACCCTATCGAGCACCTCTGGGACGAGTTGGAGCGTCGACTCAAGGGGTGCCCATACCGTCCGAAATCGGTGAAGGAACTGACCTGTCTTCTCCAAGCCGAGTGGAAGAAAATATCGCTAGCCGTCGTACAACGCCTGGTTGAGAGTATGCCCTGGAGGGTCGCAGCTGTAATCGCCGCTCGTGGAGGCTCCACCAACTATTGAAGGTGAATAAACTTTGTTTTCCTTTGCTATCACAGGTGTCCAATTACTTATTGATAGGTAGTGTAGAACATTCATTCACCACACTCTATGCCATTCCAACGCAGACTACCTCAAGTACTTTCTACTCCCTCCGGGGTTATCCTCAGGAGGTGTTCTAGATGTTTTCTCCTCTGCCACCACAGTAAGAGTGAGCGATATGTTCGTCTTCCTCGCCCTGTTCCAACGTCATTTACGAAAAACTTCCACCGCTGCTCCATCTGTTATTGACTTTAGTGAACTCTTCATTTTCTTCTGTGTTTTTTTTTTTTTTTTGTTTAATTTTTATTAGTTCTTTCCATTTTTCATTAAGGATACTTGGGTCGTTATTATTACAAATTCGGTCTCTTTTTTTTTTCAAGTCAATACAGACTCTGCAATATGTAGGTGTCTCTCATTGTGCCACGATTTTATTATTTTAATCTCTTCAAAATTCGGGTATGTGTGGTTATCCAGACAGTATTGCATCAGTGCTGTTTTTGCTTCTTTTTGTAGCCAGTTTTTAATATGTTGTTGTAGGCAATGTTTTAACTGATTTTTGGTACTTCCAATATAGGATATTGGTGGGATTCCACTTATAGGTATTTTGTACACACCTGCTTTTTCCAAGATACTACATTTTTCAGTGTTATTAATTATCATATCTCCGATAGTCATTACTTTGTTTCCCATCTGAATTCCATATTTATGGCATAATTTATTGATTTCTGTAGATGTTCTTGGAAGGTAAGGTGTTGCTCTGACATATTGTAATTGTTTTTTTCTTTTAGGGGAATACGTATCTTGCATCTTTACTTGTACTTCATAAATCCATTTATTTATTTTCTGTGGAGGGTAGCCATAGCTGTATGAGATTTCTTTAATATAATTTATTTCTTCAGTACGGAATTCTTCTTTAGAGGAATGTGTGATTGCTCTTTTGATTAATGTTTTTATGCTATTACATTTCTGTGCAGAACAGGGACATATGTTTGTTTTCTATGTACCTTGTACTGCAGTTGGTTATTTTGCTTGATGACCATAACATCCAAGTAAGGTAAGATGTTTTCTTCTTCATGTTCTACTGTCAATTTAATTGTGGGATAGACATTACTAAGTTGTTGAGTTAAGGATTGCACATCAGTTTTCATTCTGGTCATGACGAAGATATCATCTACATATCTGAAGTAAACCAACGGTGGTTCATCCATTGTACTGATAATTTGTTCTTCTATGCTGTTCATAATTACTTCAGCAAACAGGTTTGACATAGGAGGCAGTCTGCATTGGAATGGCTTAGGGTGTGGTGAATGAATGTTCTACTTGTTCATGAGATGTTGAGAAGGGGAGCTGAGGGAATAAGATGAGTCATATGTAAATAGTTGTATTAATATAGGTTTTTAATATTTTTGTTCGGCATTTTGTATGTATGTAAATAGGCAGTTTATGTTCGTTGATAACATAAAAAAGTTTTGAGTTCAAGAATTGGGGTTTTTACCAATGAAGGTTGGGTTTTACACACTGGTGGGAAAGGTGGGGAGGGAGGAAGATACAGTTTTGGGACCTAGAAAGCATTGCACTTCATGGACTTGAGCATTCGTCGAACATTTGAAAGAAACTGAAGATGAAAAATAGAACACCGCACTGGAGGCTTGAACCAAGCATGGCAACAAAAAGAATAAAACGTGCAAGGAAATGTGAAAAAAGGTAAGCAACCTTGTTATAATTATTAATTGTATGCACATAAATTAAAAACTACTGTGGCTCATTCTATAGATGTTTTAACACTGAAATTACTTTTATTGTATTCTTGGAAATATTGTAAAAATCGGAACCACTGTGAAAATTATAACAACACATTATATTTTCATTACTTGAACTCTTAAATGCATTTTGTAAACCTCAGTTGCATTTCATACACATTATTCATGTCTTACTGCATCTTCTGTAAGAGCACAGAAGCATATATGATTGTGATTCTAGGAGCATGTATAGATGGAGATGAGAAAGTGTGGGCATAGAAGGAGATATAAGTATCTTGTATGTCTTGTGTATATTGTATATCTATATTATACTGTTCATGATAGGCTGTTGGCACATTCATAATGTCAGTCTAACATATGAATCCTGTGGTGCCAGGATTCCTAAGCCCTCTTTAAGTTCACGGACAGGAATCATAAGCTACTCCTGCAACATTTTTTGAATTCTGACGCTCTCTAGCACAAAAACATACAAGGAGTAAGCCACTAATATGTTGATGTTAATGGTTAAATTCATTTCAGATGTCACTATCAACTGCCACTCATTTTCACAATGGAACTTCCAGTCTATGGATGTAAAGGTCTTTGACCAGGGAACCACCAAACCATTACCTTAGGTTGACATCAGAAGCTGATTTCTTGTAGGAAAGGAAAAATCTAGAAGCTCATAGTTGATTCCTCCAATTTACAGGTTTTGACATCTATAAATATGTATTAAAGATCTCGAAAATCATTAACACTCAAAACACCATGCCATTGCTTAAAAATTGTTTCAATGTGGGCATAGAAGACAATAAACCCAGCAATGATAGCCACTGCCGATATAGATGCAACATTCCAGAATGATATTTCTACTTTAAGGGCAGGTGATTTTAATTTTCACCACTCACTACATATGACAAAACCAGAAAAGCACTAAAATGGGAAAGCACTTATAAATTATATAATAAATAATTACCTGGATCCTGTATTTCCCAGAAAATCAACACATTATCACCACAATGGCACCAACAGTGTTCTGGATTTGGGAGTATTTAAAAAATTAAATTATTTCTATGAAATAAAGGAGAAACAAGAATTGAATATGGCTGGGGAGTGCCTATATTCAAGAAAAACTGGAAAACTTCATAGAAAACTATGAAAATGGAACCAAAATTATAGAATCCTCACATAATCTACAAAAACAGTTAACAGATATCCACCTCCTGTATTACATAAAGAGAGCTTTTAAAAAGGAAAAGAAATAAGCTAGAAAAATTTGACAAACCACTAGGGTTAAAAAATTCAGAGAACTGTACTTAGAGCAATAGATAGATAAGGCCCAGAGGAAAGCCAGAAAATTTAATAATAAAACATACAGACTTAAAAGAGACCAATTCTCAAAGTATAGGGCTAAGAAATATCTACAAATTGGTAAACATTATTACAAACAAAAAGTCACCTATTCTACCCATTCACACTTCCTAGGAAACTTCATTCTCTGATCAAGAGGGGGAGGCCTTTGATAACTCTCTGAAAAACAATTTCAAGTCCATACCGATGTTAATAATGATAATAATCCTGCATTCACAAAATATGTGGAGAGCTATGTGGAAAACTGGTTCAAAAATAAAGGTCCACAGCTTAATGCACCATTCACAAAGCACCCCAATCAAAAGTAACAGTACCTGCACAAAAAAGCAAGCAATCCCACTAATATAAAATGGAGAAATGCATGATATTTCCAATTAAAACAACAGAAGCAGAAGATGAAAAAATACTACATCAAAAAATCGTCACATAGAGATGACATCTACAATTGAATTTTTAAAATGCTTCCATAAAATTCCATAAAGCAGCAAACTTTTATTTTTAATAAATCATTAAAATTATGCTATTTTCCTGACAAAAGGAAAATGACAAATGTCATCCTATTCCCCATGTCAAATAGTAATAACTCCAAGCCAGATAACACTAGCCTGCAAATGAAAACTTTTTTCTGCGGTATAAACTTCAATATGTGACTTTTATTAATCTTTGTACGCTGAATTCAAAAATGCATTTGGTTCTGCTGCATCACATCGGGTTCCTTGGCAATATTGTATAATGTAAGTTCATCAATTTCTGTTGACCGAAGCGATATATTTCATGTCTTTGCATATACAGCATGCATATTTAACCATTTTTAAAAATAAACATAAGCAAGAACAACCTTTAAAAATGAAAGGGAATAATCAGAACAAAACTACATAGAAGTGTACAAGAGTTAAGAACTTACCTAATTACATTCCTCAATGTTAGTCGGCAGTTCCTTTTCTTCTCTTGCTATGGAAGCTCGGTGTTCACAATGACCTTGAGTGTTCTCTGGAAGGATCCTTGCATGCAATAGACCAACAGTAATCAGCCATCATGCGCTCATCCCAATGTCCCTGATAACGTTGCTCTGCCTCTTTTAAGTCCTGGTGGAACTTTTCACCCTGTTCTTCACTCAAAGCTCCCAAATTTGGAGGGAAGTAATCGAGATGTGCACTTAAGAAATGAAGTTTTAGGCTTATATTACAACCAAGAAATTTGAATTTGTCCAACATATTTTGTACAAGTGTCTTGTACGATGGGTTTTTTACGTATCCAAGAAAAATTTTCACCACTTCTTTGAAAGCGTTCCACGCCTCTTCTTCAGTTTCGATCATTGTACAGGTAAAATTGTTATCCATCATCAGTTTACGAATTTGCTTGCCATCAAATATTCCCTCTCTGATTTTAGCTTGTGACAATGAAGGAATGTTATGCACAAGTACTGGAAGCATGGACGACTTTTTTCTAGTGCCTTTACAAACTGTTTCATAATGCCAAGTTTTATGTGTAACGCAGGGAGTAGAATTTTCTCACGATCAACTAGATTTTCATTAATGACATTCTTGGAACCTGTTGTCAGTTGCTTCCTCTCAGACCAATGTGCAGTATCCCAATGTTTGTCCCTGGCTCTGCTATTCCACTCGCAAAGGAAACAAGGAAATTTTGTGTATCCTCTCTGCTGTCCTAACAATATTCCAATGACTTTCAAGTCACCACATATTTGCCATTCATGTTTATGGAATTTAATTTTTTCAATCACTAACTTTAATGTTTCGTATGATTCTAACAATTTTGTGGAATGAGCAAGTGGTACAGAAGCGAATGTGTTTCCGTTATTAAGTAAAGCTGCCTTGAGGCTTCGTTTGGAAGAGTCAATGAAAAGGCGCCAGGAACTAGGTTGATAGACTTCCTCTCCCAACTGATGAATAAGATTACGGATGTCCGTACAAAAACCGGATCATCTTCCTTTGAGTAATACTTCCAAAAACACTTGTCACGATTCCTGTACCAAGAAAATGTAACTCCAGGTGCCAGCATGTTTTTCTCATAAAGTCTTGAGCCTAGTAATTCACTCTTTTCCTTCGTGAGCCCCAGTTCTCTTATCAAGTCATTCAACTCGGGTTGAGTAAACATTTTTGGTGAATGGTCAAATTCTTCTGGTTCGAAACTTATGTCCTCAGTGTCTGAATGTAGAGAACTGCTTTCAGATTCATCACTCAAGTTTGCTGGTGGTGTGTATGTACTGGTAAGTCAAGTCCAAGAGGAACAGGCCGTATGGCTGATGGCAGATTTGGGTATTTAATTCCTTTCTTATTCTTTTTGTTATAAACAGTAACAGTGCACATGTTACAAGCAACGTGAGGCGCAAACAACTTATCTTGATTGCCGACTTTCACTTTGAAGTGTGCACAATATATTTTCTCGACGAATGAATCTAGTTTGCGTACCTTACCATGAAACACATAACATCCACAAATGTAACAAAATTGCTGAAGACTTCGCACACACTGTCTTCTACACAATCCCGACACACTAGCCATACTAACAAACTCACGTTTTACTTTCACACTACCAATATAGGACGGGCACATGCACAAGGATGCCTGCCCTCTGCTCAACTGACAGGATATTCAGTGAGGGAATGTGAGGGTTCTTTAAACAGAAACTCCTAGGGGTACAATAAATAAGCGGCGGTGTGCCGCCTAGTGTCACGCCGACGGCTCTGACGCAACGCAGCGCCGTATGAAAACATAAACAATAATGAAACGCAGAAGTACGCAGGAACATTCGTTGACAAGGGACATTTCTCATAGTAATATAGCATTTCCTAGGTTTAAGTCAAGTTCTTTGTGGATATTTGTGTGCGATTGTGAGGAGATGGCTCTACATTACATACAATGTGGATATGTCAATTCACGTATGCAGAAAAAACAATATTGCGAAACAACTAGATGTGATGGACCAAAACTCATGTTATTTTCGGATTCAGGACATAGATTTCCACACGAATCACCTACTTTCGCATTTACCGCAGAACCATTGTTGGCTAGTGTAATCAAAAGTTTATTTGTGACGTTCTCCTGGCAAAAACTATCATCTCAAAATAATCTAATGAAAATACAAACTTCAATTTGGATTTGTGGTTGTCTATTCAACAGTTCACACACACCAGGCAGTCATGGTTTCAGAATTCACCTAAAGTGGCTGTGAAGTTAAAGAGATAAAAGGTGAACTCTTGTTAGATACTGCAAAGGTCTTTGATAAAATATGAACTGCACAAATTTAATTGAAAATGAATCAAAATCAAATGCTTGGACTGGATTGTTCAGATAATTAAAATCCTACCTTACTTACCGTAAACATACGGTAAAACTACCAAGATGCAGATTAGACATTAAAAATATACATACTAAAGACACACAGAGATTCATAGTTGGCCCCTATCTGTTTAATTTTTATCTCGATTTTCCTAATGAGGATGACATTGAGGTAACATTATCATTCTATATGTGAAAATTGTTAGTATAAAAACCAAATTAATTGGTAAAATATTGCATTATATTTCCTGGAACTGGAAGATTAATGCAGGTACTGGTAAATCATTGTAAATCCCATGAAAACACACCATAATGTTCTCACATGCAAAAGGAAAAAAAAAAATCACAGTGAAAAGATACCCTGAATGAATGCAGCAAAATACTTGGTATTAACCAAAATCAGGGCTGCCTGCCTCTTGGTTACTTTTTCAACTAAAAGTTCACTATCACGGTTACAGTTATTTTTCATCAAATCCTGGCAGATGTTAGGCAGGGAAAATCCTTTGCAGTCATTAATGATGGAATTTTGATTTTTCTCAATCTCTATTCCTTCTTTCAGCTTTCTTTTTGAAAATTGCTTTGGAAGCTGATGACTTTAAGGGAATTCCAATCCATGCTGTGATTAGTTTCTCTAACACACCTATCTAAACCAGTCTTGTTGGAGCAACTTTTTATAGCAGCTTTATGCTCTGCTATATGAGTTTCTAGTCTGCAACCTGTTTCACCTATGTAAGACAGTCAACAACTACATTTTACTTCATAGACTACACCTTGCATTTTAAAAATATTTTCTTCTCTTTGAACTATTTTAGGAAATTTTTTTTTAACTTTGTTCTCTAAACTTTGAGCTAGCCTAATATTGTACTTCTTACTAATTCTCTTTAAAGACTCAAACAAACCTTAGTGATAAGAAATTTTTTTTAGTGAATTTTACTTGGATACGCATGTTAGAGTAACTAGTCACAGCATGGATTGGAATTCCCTTAAAGTCATCAGTTTTCAAAGCAATTTAAAAAAAGAAAGCTGAAAGAAGGAATAGAGATTGAGAAAAATCTAAATTCCATCATCAATGACTGCAAAGGATTTTCCCTGCCTAACATCTGGCAGGATTTGATGAAAAATAACCGCAACCTTAAAAGTTAACCGTAACCGCAATAGTGACGGGAATTAGTGACAACAAAAAAACAGCCTGACATAGGAGAAAAGTTTTCTCCGAAAATGTGCAATTTAAATAAAAAAATTCCTAGTAAAATTCCCATAATAGTTGTTTTTGATTAGTAACTGAATTAAGAAACTAGGAAGCCATTTCTCAACATGAGCTTTATTCAAAAAATAAAAGTTAATTTTTTTTTTAAATTCACTATTTGGTAACCTTTTTAATTCAAAGTTACTTTAAGTTACTTTTTTAGGAATAAACAGCAAGAAACATCAACTACAATGTAATGTACAGGTACATAGAGCGATCACCTGTTTACCTAAGGTCATCATTTTTATTCTAATTGAAATAAATTATAGGCCTTATTTAAATTTTACTGATTGAACTCTGATGACGAGAATAAACAAATATATCTATCCTTAAGGACATATTATCTGAAGAGTTATATCATTTTATTTTATCTAAAGAGTTAAACTTACCAATTAAACAAAAAGACGTAAAAGTTAATTACATTCTGAATTCAACTATAAGTGTTTTTCTGTTCTTTCTCTTGTGTAGAACTCTATACTGAGACTTTTTTTTTTTAGATTGATTCTGAATACAGAAAATAACATGGGAAAGTGCAAGTTTCAGACTTCATGGCTATCAAGAACAGATTGCCTCGGTGTTAAAATATCTGAGTGGTTAAAAAACGGAAACTCTAAAGATCAAGGATATTGTGTTGTTTGTGAGTGCAACTTTACAGTGACTAAAGGGTTGCAGTCGGTGACTCAGCATGCACAGTATGTAAAACACAAAAATAATCAAACAAAGATATTCGCTTTTTCCACGTTTATAATTGAGTCACGGAAAAATTCTCATGGGCCGCCACCAGGAGTCGAACCCAGGGTCTTCCAGTTACGCGCCGGATATGCTTGGGTTCGACTCCTGGTGGCGGCCAATGAAAATTTTTCTGTGACTCACTTATAAACGTGGAAAGAGAATATCTTTGTTTGATGTTCCTGGTCCACGTTAAATTTCTGTATTAATAAAAATAATGTTTCAACAAAGATGTTTCCTCTTCAATTGCATTTGTCAGCAAGAATTAGACTACCCGCAGGTCCAATATGTGATAACTATCAATCTGGATCATCCTTATCTGTATCAGAGCCGGTCAGTACTACAGGTGCAGTGCTTTTATACAGTTCAAAAGACAGTGCAATTAGAGGAGAATTAATTTGGGTGCTGAAAACTGTTGTTAACTATTATTCTGCTGCTTCATGCGATGGAATAAGTGATATATTTCAGTTCATGTTTCCATAGTGTGTATCTGATGGGTTTTCCTTGTCAAAAACTAAAGTGAGTTATCATCTTATTACAGAAGCATTAGGTCCTTATTTTCATAACCAAATGATCAAAGATGCTCAGGGTTCATATTACAGTATTCAGTTTGATGAGACAACAAATGCAGAAAATGAAAAAGAACTTCAAATATTAATAGGATATTGGTAAAAAAATAAGGGAAAAATACAGGTTATGCACCTTGAATCTTTCTTCTTAGGTCATGTGACTGCAGAAGAACTATCAAAGCATATATTGCTGGCCTTAGAAAAATCAGTTTTATCCTTAAATCACATGTTGTTGTTAGGAAGCGATGGACCCAACGCCAATATAAAAGTGCACAGACTAGTTAATGAAGAAGTGTTGTCTGTTAGAGGTAGTGGCCTCATTAACATTGGCACATGCAACATACATGTGGTTCATAATGCTTTCTTGAAGGGTCTTAATGAATTAGGAGAGGAATGTTCAGACATTGCTATTACAGTTTTCCATTTCTTTGATGGTTTTCCAAGTAGATGGGAAGATTACACTGAAGTACAGCAAGAAATGAATGTGCCAAAAAAGAAGTTATTGAAGCATGTGCCATCAAGGTGGCTGACCTTGAGAGATTTTTGTGAATGCCTGCTTGAACAAAGTCCTGCTCTGGAGAAATATTTCTTGAATTTTATCCCTAAAAAACGTGCAGCCTTAATGTCAACTAGAAAGTAAAAAGTTATCAGCTCATTCCTGAAAAAACCAACATACAAAGCTGAACTGACTTTTGTCATGTCATGTGCTGACTTGTTTACAGGATTCACTAAGAGGTTTCAAAAGCAAGAACCGCTCATATCCATATTTTGTACAATGAACTGAAAATACTCTGCTGCTCTCTTATTGGTCGGGTTTGCAAGACTGACGTATTAAAGAAGCTGAATACATCATGTTCATGGGATCAGGAACAAATCTTTCAGTCAGGCAACCTCCTTCCATTAAAAGCTGTTGTGGTTACCCTCATAGTGGAAGCTTACATGAAAGACTTGCCAGAAAAAGAAGTCATTCTCTTTCCAAGGGGTGTACAGCAACATTATATTGCCAGTTGTAAATATCTACAGAAAACATCGCTATCTGTATCTACGTCTGCATCTTTTCTTAAACACATGCGTTTTCTGCAGCCTAAGGAGAAAAATTCAAATCACAGCATTAAGGATATTGTAACAGTTGCTAAGGCTCTTCCCATAGATATTCCCACTGACATCTTTCAAGATGAGTGGAAAATGCTACAGTTAGAAAAAGTGGAAGCAAATAAAAAGTCTCCAATTGATGAGTACTGGAAAACATACATTAATCTCAAACTCCCTAGTGGCATGCTGAAGTATCCAAATGTTGCAGAAGTTATAAAGGTATGTTTGACTCTGTCTCATGGGAGTGGAGATGTTGAGAGATGTTTCTCTCAATCTGGTAAAATTTTGACTGATGACAAAGCATCCATGTCAGTGTGTATGTTAAATACACGATTAATATTCAATGTGCTTTAAAAAATTACGGAAACAAACCAGGATTAATCCCAATCACCAGGGAACTACTGGCTTTGGAAAGATCTGCCCACTCTTCCTACATGACACATCTAGAGAATAAAAAAATGGTGCAGCAGTTGAACTTAAAGAAGAAGAGAAGTATGCCAAGATCATAGAAGAAAGTGAATTAGAAATTAAAAAGAGAAAACAATGTATTGAAAAACTACAAGATCTGAAGAGAATTAAAAAAGATCATAATGAGAAAAAAACAACCAGTGACAAGCTTTTTGAAGAAGCGCATTCGAAGTTAAAGAAAGCTTTGGACAAAATTGATCTTGGGGAAGCAAAGATTGCCCAAGCAATGCTTGAAGGAATAATAGTTGTAAAAGAACAGGAAAATCTCGTTTGTAAAGAAGCAGAACTTATGCAGAATAATTTAGATAAGCAGAAGACACGTCGTATTACAAACTTTTTCCGGAAAATATAAATATTTTTAGTACATTGTTATTAATTAAATAAACTGCATTTGTCACTAATAATGTTCATTCCATTATTTTTTGCAATTATATTACTTTTTCTATTCATGTGTTATTATTAAGGAAAATCTAAAGTATAACAAAGTAGAACTTATGCAAAATAATTTAAATAATTATTGCCAACTTTTTCCATAAGTAATAAATAATTTTAGTGTATTTTTTTGATAAACTACATTTGTCACATGTTTGCTCCATATTTTTATAATTAAATTACTTTCCTATTCATGTATAAGTATATAAAGTAGTTTAAGAAACAAAATAGAAATAAAGTGGGTGGATCGGATGGCTATAAGGGGTGATGAGGAGGCCATTAATAATATATATATATATATATATATATATATACACACTTTTTGGGTACTTTTTGCGAAATAGAATAGGTTACTTTTGGTATCTGTTTGCGCAATAGATAGGTATCTTTTGGTTACTTTTTGAATAATTTTGGTTACTTTTTCAACTTTTTTTACTGCTTGAACCGAGTGGCAGCCCAGAACCATGGAAAAAAATAAATAAATTGGAATCTGCACATCTTTCAAATTAAAATGCTGCTTAAAATGGACTTTTGATTCCAAACACCAAACAGAAATCATCGTTCTTTCCACGTTAATAAGTGAGTCATGGAAAATTCTCATCGGCCGCCACTGGGAATCGAGCCCAGGGCCTTTGCGCCAGATAAGCTACCACTGCACCACAATCACATGCGAGTCCGGAAAATTCGAGGCCGCAGTGGTAGCATGTTCGGCGCGTAGCTTGAAGACCCGAGGTTCGATTCCCGGTGGCAGCCGATGAGAATGTTTTTCATGACTCACTTATTAACAAGGAAAGAGCGATGATTTCTGTTTGGTGTTCCTGACCCACGTCGAGTGTTTGAATTAATTATCCATTCGCCTCCTAGTTATTTATTAAGTTGCTGCTTTCCATCTATGAGGAATCCCCAGCACTATGCGGGAATGCATGAAGCAATTTGCCATGTAGTTTGGCAGTTAATCACGAGTCTGTAAAATTCGAGGCCGCTGTGTTGCAGTGGTAGCATGTCCGGCGCGTAGCTGGAAGACCCTGGGTTTGATTCCCGGTGACAGCCGATGAGAATTTTCTGTGGAAAGAGCAATGATTTCTGTTTAGTGTTCCTGATCCAAGGTCTCCAGTCCATATCTGTTTGGAATCATTGAATTAATGATTCTAAACAGATGTGGACTGGAGACCTGCTGTGCCATCCTGAGGAACGAAGGTTCACCTATTGTATGTTACATAGTCATTTGTGTTTCTACTAGTGCCAATGTTATGACAGGTACTTGAGGAGGCATAGGGCTTTAGCACTAGTAGGTGCACAAAAGACTTAGCACCATACAGCTGATGAACCTTTGTTCCTGAGGGTGGCACTAGGCATGGCAGGTACCCAGTCAATGTCTACATTTGCATAAATGCCAACCTCTAAAAGTAGTTTTCAGTAACCAACATGTTCATTTTTCAGTAATTTTCAGTAACCAACATGTTCATTTTTCAGTAATTTTCAGTAACAATTTTTTTTTCAGTAATTTTCAGTAATCTAGTCTACAGCGGCAAATTTGGGTATTTAACACTGCAACAAATTTTAATCTGTCAGAACTATTAACAAAATAATAATAATAATAATAATTATAATAATACAATAAAAATAATTTGCTAGTGGGAAAATTTAAAATACTGTCTACCAGAAAAATATAATGAATTACCTCCAGACATTAAGAAAAATTATTCCTTGGAACGTTGGCCAAATTATTATGATAAACTGGCTGTAGTTGCCATTTTGGCCCTCCTTAATTCAATTTGTGAAAACTTCTTCTGATAGCATAGTTCACTGTGTGCAATGCTATTTATTTTTTCTACTAATAAAGAAGACAGCACATGAGTACTTAAATTAGGTCTGAATTCATTCATGTTTTTTTCACAATACTGAAAATTCTTTCTGTACTTGCATTGCTATGAGGGACTATTAAAATCATTTTCATAATTTTGCTTAATGATTCATACTTCAACTGGCCACTTTCATTTTTCATTAAAGAAATTCTGTGCCACACTTCATCCATTCTCCCAGAAGTAACAGCACAGTTAAAATTTTCAAACTGGTAGTGAGCAAATTCAGATTCTACCTTGTCAGATTCTTCTGGTTTCAAAACTGGAAACAGGGAACACATATATTGGACTGATGCAAAAGAAACACTTTGCCTGTTACATCTGCAATTTCAGTATGACTCATGACTCAGAAATTCATCATTAAGTGGAAATTTTCTTAAAATGTAATTGCAGCCTGCCTTGTAAAATTCCCTTACCTCAGAATAAAAAGTAGCCACTGTGTCTTCACTCAAATCTGCAGCTGTGCCTACATAAGATCTCGCTTTTGACCCAATTACGAGATCACAGTTTTCTTTTTGATTTCTCCTTCTTTCAAAATTTCCATCTGCAAGAAATGTTGCTGTCACATCAAATGCCGATGGCTTGATAAATCGTACAAGCAATTCAGATAACAGACTATGAAGTTTTCTTTTTAATGCATGCACAAGCAGAGCTTCCTGCTGCAAGAACACGTTAACAGATGTAAATAATGGAAGAGTTGCAGATAAAAAAAGACAATAAAGTTTAGATGAAGGATTTCCAATCATACTTGCAAGGTTCTTATACTGTGAATTAGCTTCTTCATTGTCACTGAAATAATGTTCTATAGCCTCCCACTGTTCTAAAATTCTGTCAATGGATTCCAAAAGTGATAACCAGCGAGTATTGACATGCTTTAGAATTTTGTGTGATTTAGTACCACAAACAGCTTGACTCAGTTTTAGATAGTGTTTCCTCTTTGAACTTTTCTCCAAAAAAAAAAAAAAGAACAACTGTATCAGAAACTGCTCAACATTAAATCCTTTCAGTTGAGTAGCAGATTTCTGTGCAGCTAAATTTACTAAATGGTATGAACATCGCTGCACTATGATTGCAGGCTGAATCTTCTTTATGTGAGAAACAACACCTTTTACTTGACCGATCATAGTGTTAGCATTGTCACAAGAAAATGACACACAGTTGCTCCATGAGATATTTTTTTTAACAAACTCATTGTTCAAAAGGTTGAATATTCCTTCACCTGAATTATTACTTGATTCAACCAATGATAACAAAACAGTTAAATTTATCCCTATTTTTTCATCAAAATATGTTATAGTAATGGGATACAGTTTATTTGCGTGAGCATCGTTACTTCTGTCCGTAGATAGAGAAAAAGGATTTTTTAAACTTCAGATACGATGTTACTTGTAGAAACACTGGCCATGTGCTGAATTAGTGGAGTAAACTTGGTTCTTCCACACGAATATTTTTTTGCGATCGCTGAGTCGGGAAACATGGCTTGAAATAACGGTTTAGCATGGTCAGCAGCTGCTATGGGTAAATTGTGTTCCACAATAAATGAAGTGAACATAAGTTCTGCATTTATTACACTGTTCTCCTTTGATGCAAACAAATCGCTCACTGACTGAACTTTCAACTCACCGAAAATTTATGCTTTTTTGATTCTGTGTGTCTTTGGCAATCATCCCGCCCACTGTGCGCAATACTAAAATCGCATCTACAAATTCTGCAAAACACGTGGTTCACAGAAACTTTTGATTTCTCAAAACAGGGCCAATCTCTATTGTAAGTTTCTAGAAAACACTGTTTCTTCTTCAACGACGAAGGTTTGTCCAAAGAATGCTTCATTCTAAATAAATGAAAGAAAACAGCAAAAAAAAAAAAAAAAAAAACTACACAATCGCCTCACCCTTCCGTGATGTAACAGTAGGGTAGCACGTGCAGCAGAGAGAACCAAAAAGCATCAAGGACAATAAAGCAGAAGCACTGCCTACGAGGAACGAAAGCAACTGCCCTGGTTGCACGCAGGAGACATGAAGTGCATCATGGGAGTTCGGAACGAATGCCTAAGCAACGTCTGCACAGAGCTAAACTGCGTAGTTGTGTCCGGCAGGGGGAGAACCAATGGGAGCGGTGTCATGGAATGAAACACTGAGCCAGCATAGTGTGGTTGCTGCTCAGTCTACGATAGATAAATTGCCAATTAAGATGCAGAAATCTATAATACACAGAATGTAGCATTTAATCCCCCCCCCCCCAGAAAAACTTGAAGAACCAACAAAAATTTTTAAGTTGATAAAAATTTGCTTTCTATCTCAGAAAATTAAATCAAATGGCGATTTTCCGTAATTTCAGCTGTGTTTCCGTACTTCCGTAACAGCAACCAAAAATCCGTAAAATTACGGAAAATCCGTAGTACTTGGCATCTATGCATTTGCAACCCACAGTTCTATTTTAAGCCTTTCACTAGTCTGGTTTGTCTTTCAATTTTTTAATTACTACTACTGTTTTTTTTTATCTTTCAAGATCATTTTTAACTTCTATTTTACCTCATAGCACTTTCTATTTTAAAATGATACATGCTACATTATTAAAAGTGGTGCATACATTGAAGCTAATAATGGTTATTGCACTACTTTTTAAATCAATACCGGCAGTATAAGAAAATGTTGAACTAGAGCTACAGAACCTACCTCAAGTTCTATATGCTTCATTTTGTAAGAACAATTTTTTAACTTCTTTATTATCCTTACCATTTCTTTTTGGAATGCAATTTTCAACTTGGAATTCTTCTTAAAATAAACTGATTTCATTTTCAATCTCTGTTATTCATATGGCCTTCACTGAGAATGATAGCATGAATTTCAAAGAATAATATGCACAAAATTTAACTTTCAAATAATTTTTTAATGTCCTGATTAGCTTTTAATTATTAAGTGTTTTTCTTGTACCTCACACCCTTCAACTTAAGTCTGCTGACCTGAAACAATAAAATTATAATAGCTATGCAATGGGAATTATTGATGACTCATACTGAAATTTTAAAAGGGGGAAATCTTACACATTTCTCAAAATCTCTACGAACTCTGAGAATAAGTATACATGGTGCTAGAACATTGGTGCCCCTGTTTCTCCCTGGAAGTGATAGAGTGGCAGGTAGATATGGGGTACTTTTTTCTAATTGTTTTTTTCTTATTCCTTCAATTTTGACGGGAAGATATTCTTTCAAAAAAAAATGGCAACTAACTTTTCACTTAGTAAACATTTTGATTTGTACAATCAAAAGCAGATGCAGCTGACTGAGACTTGGGTGATTGTCCCTCAAGTCTTATTACTGTTCTTTAAAACCAGCCAAGATCACACACACACACACACAAAATTATTTTACTTAATTTGTTTTGATTTCAGAATTTCCTAAAAAATTGTAAATACATAATTTCTGAGTGAATTTAAAAATGAAGTAATCTGTTTATC
The DNA here is from genome assembly GCA_039090855.1 of Macrothele yani. NCBI lineage: Eukaryota > Metazoa > Arthropoda > Arachnida > Araneae > Macrothelidae > Macrothele > Macrothele yani. The sequence goes on along the minus strand of CM077005.1, from coordinate 140,250,641 downwards.
TAACTTCAGCAGAGAAAAAAATATATATATGTTCTTTTTGGAATGCATTTTTTTTAAAAATAATGTTTAGGTTCTTTAACAGAGAAATGTTTATTTTGGGCAATAAAAAGTCTATTGTTTGGTGCTAAAATATTATAGGAAACATACACAAATGACTTCATTATTATACTTAATTCAGTATAAATTTAGGTGATTAAATCAACCACATGAAATATAACAAGACATAAAAATGCTTATTATGTGTATACATTTGTATATTATCATCATTCTCAACCATTATCAATCCACTGCTGGATGAAGGTCTTCCCATGCTTCTTCCACAACGTTCTGTCTTGAGCTGATCTCCTCCATGTGACTCTGGCCTGCTTTCGTATTTTATCCAGCCATCTCCCACGTGGAGGGTCTTCTGGGTTTTTTTTCCTGTCCCTTGGTATCCAGCTTAAAAATTTGGTTAACCATTGGTGGTCTGCTCTTCTGGCAATAAGTCCAGCCCATTGCCACTTCAGTGATTTTACTCTGATCATGATGCCTTCCACTCTTGTCATTTTCCTGTTTCATGAGTTCCTTTTTTATCTTTTCTGGTTACACCAAGCATGCAACTCTCCATACTTTCCTCTGGTAATTGTTGGTTGACTTTTCTAGTGTGAGTGAATTAGTGGAAGCCACCAAAAGCACACTCTCAATGCCCTCAAAGTCAGGATCGTACTGCCCTAAGAGTTGGGAAGCAGTTACGATATATGAATTACCTTCTCTGGTTTCAAGAAGAGGGGTCCTCAGTGCGGTATTATCTACAGTCTGCATTGCCACTTTGTGGCACTTGTAGTTCAATGGTTTCTAAAAACAGCAAAGAATCCTTGAAAAATTTTGGAATTTTTTTTTTTAATTTTTACAATCACAAATTTTTTTTTTGGAGATTCTTTTGGTACTATTCCTTTGTTAAAATTTAGTTGTTGCCAATATTCAAGATGCAGAACCTGTATATACATCCATAGTTCCAATGTTGGAGATATGTGTGATCCTGTTTTTCGTAAAAACTTAAATATAGTTTATTCCATTACATGATGTGCTAGTAAACTTTGTTATAATGGACAAACTGGTAACCCTTTGCACATACACTGGCATGCAAAAATTAAGGACAAGACGGTTTTTGGAATGTAACGTTGTGCAGAAGTGCTCCACATCGACTTAAATTATACCATAAGATCCCCAAGATGTAAGAATATGGAACAAGTGGGCAAAACCGTCCAAACAAGGAATTCAAAGGATACAAAGGCACTTTATTGAAAAGGTAGCTTCGAGCACAACTGCACAGAAGACAGAAACGTCCATGTGACAGGTGGCTGCCAAGAAAATTCCAGTCTGTAGTAAGAGATATGATCACCCCTGACTGCGTTGCAGGATTTACAACGTCTGTCCATGCTGAGGACGAGGTTGTCAAGGAGCTGTTGAGGCTTCGCGGCCCATTCCTCTTGTAGCGCCAATCACAGCTGAGGAATCGTTGCTGGCGGCTGGTGACGTGCTGCCAAGCGTCTCCTGAGAAGGTCCCACACATGTTCGATTGGATTTAGGTCCAGGGACCTTGCGGGCCAATCGATGCATTGGATATCTTCACTCTCCAACAGCTCTGTGACCGCCACTGTACGATAAGGTGTAGCGTTGTCATCCATGAAGAGGAACTCAGGACCCACAGCACCTCTAAACAAATGCACATGAGGCAGGAGAACCTCGGTACAATAGCGGGCACCAGTGACTGAACCTCCTTGGAAGATGTGGAGGTCAGTACGGCTACCAAGCATGATACTGCCCCAAACGAGAACTCCGCCACCTCCAAACCGGTCCCTTTCAATGATGTTGGAGGTGTGATTGCATGTTCCCTGCTCTCTCCAGATGTGTATACGTCCGGAATCGCTCGTCAGACTAATTCGGCTCTCATCCATAAAGAGAACTCGACCCCATTGCCGATGTGTCCAGTTCTTGTGTTCGTGGCACCACAAAAAGCGCCGTCTCTGATGAGCGGGCGTTAATGGCACACACCGCACTGGTCGTCATGCAAATAGACCACCTTTGTGCAGCCTCCTGGCCATGGTAAAACGTGATAACGGACATCCAGTTGTCTGTTGCATGTGCCTTGCGATTTCTCCCGCTGTCTGCCGTCTGTCTCTTCTTGCCTGTAGGACAATATACTGGTCGTCCGCCGCCGTGGTTGCTCGTGGACGACCACTGCTAAACTCTCGGACAGCTGTTCCTGTCGTTTGAAATGCTCTCCAAGCTCGTGAAACGATGCTGTGAGCGATCCCAAACTCCTCGGCCACACTAGTCGCACTTCGACCTTCTTCCAACTTCCCAATGACCCAACCTCGGGTAAAGTCATCCAGCTGTCATCTACTGGATTGCCTGTTGGCCATATTACACGGTGGCAGCAAGTCGACGTCGTTCAAACCGATGTACACCATGCAATAGCTTTCACCGAATTGCTGAGTGTACACCGCCCGTGTGCTTTATACCCTTCTGACACCCCCCCCCAGTCATGCTGCATATATGCGCATGCCTTACTGTACTGGACCCTGGTCTATCTCCTGAGTGGTCTTTCGGTCCGTTCTGCCTGCTCGTTCCGCTGTTATGTTAATTTCTCCTCTTTGTCCTTAATTTTTGCACACCAGTGTACAATTAAATGGACATCATTCTGACATTAAAAACCTCAAGAATAAGAATGATATCGAACTGCTTCACTTTCAGCCCTACAGTTTTGAGGAAATAGAGATTTGTATTTTGTTCATCTGCTTGAAAATTAGTGTATTTTGCATTTTGAGACCTTGTTCCCATATGAACTCAATGATTTGGTTAATGGCATAGTTTGGTTTATAGATATTTTAAGCAAAAACCTTTTGCAATATCAAAGAATTGTTCTACTCGACACAATAACAGGTCTCGTAGGGGCACTTTGGTTGATTTTCAGGGTTTGCTGCAGGAATTAGATGGCCTTACCAACAATATTGTACAAAATTGCTGATCAAGAATTTTCCCCATTAATCTGGCAAAAGTTTGATGCTTGAAAAAAAATATATGACAATTTTCATTTAATAATTTACACATCAAAATGCTACTCAATGATTTGCTCAATTACAGATTATTCTCAAGGTTTAACAAATTTGGATCCGATTATAGAGAAAAGCATTATTGTGTACTTCAATTTCCAGATTGAATTTTAGATAAAGTTGGTATTAAATTCTTTTTTGCCGATAATGATATAAACTTTCCATTAAAAATCACTGTTACTACAGTTCCATGTTATCAATGCGCTATCTTGGTTGGTCGATTAATCTATAATTATCGCCAAAGTTCCGAGAATTTGCAGGACTTGTATGAAAACCGGCCTACATTTTGCTTGTGCGGTGACCCAAGACATGCTCATTTTGTTGATCCATTTCATAAACATATTCTTACAGGAGATATCAATATTATTGCCTCACCTATTTTGAGATCTGTTTTAAATAAGGGTGCAAGATTTCACATTTCAACTAGACTAAATTTCAGTAGAATCCTTATGGATCTCAAAACTGATCTGATCAAATACATCCTTAAATTATTGTATAAATTTGGAATTCCTTATGAAGAGTTTGCTGTTTGGTTGGACTGTGTGCTGGGGGATTTTAAAAGGGCTTTGGTCTCCCTCTCTACAGTTTCACATCATAAAAATCAATTTAACATTCCACTTATTAAGAAGCATATCAGAGTATTGCAGAAGAATTTTGTTTTTACCCCAGTGGATAAAGCAAAGGATAATCCAGCCATTTTTTGCTGAGATATTATTTTCTGAATCAAATCCCAGCTGGAATTACAAACCCATTACTGTTGACATAAATATTAAGAAAAAAATTATTGCTTTACATAAACTCTTAGGTCTTAAAAATATTAACATGCAGTTTGAATTCATATTAACATGTAGTTTGATGGATATTATAGTGTGTGGATGGCTCCTACTCTATAAAATCCATTTAGTTCAAATGGATATTATAGAGTAGGAGCCATCCCAGATATTGTAGAGTAGGGAGCTAATATCCAGATGGCTCCAAACGATACTACATTGGGATGACCAAATGTTCATTTAGAATTAGGGTCAATGAGCATAAGAGGGACATAAAGAATGGCAAATTAACCACGGCCCTATCCAGAGAAGTCCAGTTCACATCTGCCAATCCTATGTGGGATGACATAAAGAAATTAGCTTCCTACTCTACTCCTAAATCCACTGCCATTCCGGAAACATTGGAGATCATTACCAACAATGAGGCCTGCAATGATAGCGTCTCGCTAAAGTTACCATGAATTTGGAACCAATTCTTCAAATAATGGATGCCTTTTGTTTTCCTCCAAGGATTTCATGTGCAAAACAAACATGATGCCTTGTGTTTTGATTGAATGATTACATTCGCATCTCTTCGTTTATTGTCAAGCCAAGTCACCACCTTCAAATTATTGAAGCATTCATTATCCAGTTTGCTGTCTACCTTCCTTGAAAAAGCCATCTGGTTGATGTGTGAAAGATTGGAAAATTTGATTTTATCTACACCAATAAATTCAGACTTACAGCAGTTACATTTTCGCACTATTTTACCCAATTCTGCAGTAACAGATTTAATATAAGGGAATGATCCACTGTATTTTTTTTTTCTGACCAGGTTTTTTATTTTGTTGTTTGTTTTCATATATTAATTTGTTGACTATTTTTATATATCCAAACTTTTTTGCAATACCTTTAATCCAGGCCAACTCTTCTTCTGTATCAATGTTTTTTTGAAGAATGGGTGAATGCTCTTTTTATTAACTTTCATAAACTGTTGTATTTATGATTAATAGGATGTGCTGAATTTTGTAGAATAAAAATGTGTGTGGTTCTTTTATAAACTTTAAAATATATTAATAAAATATCTCTGTAGAACCACAAAAGTTTTTTTTCGGGTTCTCAATAACTCACACCGAAAGTTCATAGTAACAATTATATATCCACTAATAGATCAAATACTATTACGTACATTTAATCCTTAGTTTATATGATGCACATTGTTGGTGTGTCATTTTTCTTTGTGGATTCATTGACGATTCTCAACACATGTCACAATATTCCAATGATAATTCCTTGGGAGATGAAACATTTGGTTTTTAATCTTTTCTTTTAAGTACACTATTGCACACACATTATTGCGCTTTGGTTCTAGCTCTTTAAATGTTAAAATCACTATATACATGTTGATAAAATATCCTATTCTATTGATGTTCACTGTACTTATTGCACCAGTAGTTTAATTTGAAGTTTAAAAATTCATCATTAAAAAATCCCATTCCATCGATGTTCACTGTACCTGTTGCACCAGCAGTTAAATTTGAAGTTTAAAATATTTCACTATTAAAATCCAATAAAAAGTTTAAAATCACGGCATGCCTGAGATCACCACCATTCCACCAAACTCTCATTGAAGCTTTTTGACTATATGAGGTCATTCTCAGAACACTTGTCCTAACCACGATGTTGCAGACCAACCATGTGCACTAGATGATTCCCTACAGGGTCTCTCTATGTGTGCGAAAGGGCTAAAGGATCACGTGCTCCTCCCTGCATTCCCGAGTTTCATGTTTTTTCAGGGTTCCCACTCAAAAGTAGAAAAAAATTCCCCTGACTTTTCCAGGTTTTCCAGGTGGTTCTGAGAGTTTTTCCAGAGCAGCAAATCAAATAACATTGCGACAAATTGTTGCATTTCCTTACATTCTTGCGTTCCTTACGAAAGCATACATTTGTTAATTCTTTAAATAACTGTTCTTTATACAATTACCTGCTTTTTATGAATAAAAATTAAATGCATGAGGCATATTATTTTTGGTATTATAATTCCATGATCTTTTCTGAACCTAAGTGGTATACTGCCTATGTACAATTTGTTAATACATTCCCGTAGAAACAGTTCATTGTAAGAAAAATCTGTATGTTAAATAGTTTGTTTTCCTTTCTTCTATAGCACAGTGTAGATAAGCTTAATGACCGAATGGGCTCCTGCTCAGAGAAATGTTGAAAGAGAATCACCCAACAAAGGGCTTTGATCCATTGTTTAAGTGGTTCTCTTGTGATGTGTTTCTCCAAGCAAGAGTGTACCAGGCCACTGTGCCTAACTGTTCCATGTTACAAAATATGAAGCAAACTATCTGCAGAAATCGAATAAAACCGTAATGTCTACAGACAATTTTTTAAATTCAGTTTTGATAATTTTTAGAGAACTAAGGAATAATGTGTATTGAAAGCAAGATTTATCAAATTCTAGACAGGCTGTAATTGCAAATAATTGCTTACCTGAAATTAATACTGATAATGTTATGTTCATCTCACATATGAGGGAGAATTAAAAAGACACCACATAATGAATGTCCCGATTATACAGTCCATAAAGATAAACAGAAAATATGGAATATAAAGGATAAATAACTTTCATTTTCCCTAATTACTTTATAGTTACAAAAATTAGCGTATTTAGCATAAATTTTACATAATATTTAACAAAATCATGTCTTAGTTTTTTGTTTCAGGTTTAACGACCACCATAAGCAACTTGTTGGGCTATATCCGTCCATCCCTAATTTAGGACCATTGGCTTCACGAAGAAGGAGAGAGTGCCGTAAGATAAACACACCACCCATACCTCATCTGGGACTTGAATCCAGGCTCACTTGGACGAATAGTCAGAAGCCAGAGCTTAGACCACTGCACCACCGAGGTGGCAAACCATGTATTTACATGTTTTAAAGAATATTTGAACAAAGACTTAATTTAAATTCTACATATAATGAAATATTTCAATCGATTAGGTGAAATTATATAACTGGTTTATCTGTATTTTAAGTGCACACAAGTATATAAATAACATTTTAAACGACTCACAACATTTAGAATTCCAGTTAGGTTTAAAAATGCAAGCTGGGAGAATGTGACTGAAGAGAATAAATTGCCCTTAAATGATACAATGCTGAAGCTTTAAATCCTTTAAGTGCTTATTTTACATAAATATTAAAGAACACAGAAACTTTTGCTGAAATTGAAGTCTAATGGGAATGATAAAATGGAGAGTGTCTGACAGAGTCTCTTAACATTTTGTTAGAGCGGTTCTATCAAATCGATCTAACAATTTGTATTTTCTATTGGAATTCACTTAGAATCTTTAAAGACAAAGCAAACTAAAACAGCTATTAAAAAATAAAAAAAAGAAGAGAGAGAGAACGAAAATCATGACAGCATTTCTGCATCTGAGGAAAACGTGTGCCAGTACCATCCCAACAATTCTAGCAATCAGGGAAAATACTGCTGACATTTAAAAATCAAAATTGTAATTATTTTAGCTAAAGTTAGTTCTTGCACTTGGCAATGAGAACATCGAATCTATGCTATTTCAGAGGTGCCAACCTCTAGCAGAACATATCAGTAATAAATAGGGATTTTTCAGTAATGTTTCAATAATGTAACACAAACTTTCAGTAATGCAACACACCATTTTTATTAAAAAGTTAAGGACAATATTATAGTATTACTGTGTAACCTGTAATACTTGTATGAGGTGCCTATCGGTAATCACCATACGTCGTTAACGCGTGGAATGGGTATTTCATGAGAAATTAATGCATGAAATATGTAATAACTTTGCATGTTTACACTATCCTCACAAAAAAATATGAAATTAAATTATCAATATTGTACTTACCTCATGTCATTGCTGACATAAAAACTCCCTTGTTGCTTGTTTTGCAGTGGTATATTCTTTTTCAGAAAACTTTTTATAACATAGCTCACCTGAGGAAAATGCTTTACTTTTCTGTACAAGAAGGGCACTTTAATGTTTTGGTGCTCATTGTTGGGCAAAAGTACGCGAGGTATTTCCTTACTATACTAAATATTCTCTACGTAGAGGAATTGCTGTGAGGGATAGTCAATATTACCAACATTAGTTTAGGCAATGTGGAATACTTGGGAAGGCCAAATGAATCCTTTGTCTTAGATATTTCATTCCATGCCACATCTGCTCAAGGATATCCAGCTTCATCAATATCAGTCTGGGAACATGGCATGAAAGAAGCGACCAGCATGATCACAGCTTGCTATAGGTAGGTTATGCTCCACAACGATTGTAGTAAACAGCAATTCAGCGTTTATTACGCTATTTTCATTCTTTTTTGCAAAAAAAAACTATCCAAAGGCTTTGATCGAGTCTTTAATTTTACACAATCCTGGTGTTTGTTTTGACTGGATATGCCTTCCGCAATCATATCATCTCGTCCTACATGGGCTACTGATTACTCTCATATTAGAAGGCACGCAAGGAAACCTTTATTTCAGCATTTGTAACATTTTCCATTTCCTTGCTCAAGATTTGGATGTTCCTGGAGAAACCTCTTTGCATATTTATTTGTTTCAGAAACTATAATTCCAAGGATGAAATTGGTACAAAACAAGTAAAAAATATGCAATAGGTGCCACATCAGTTGCCGGAGCATGTTTGGGCCCCTGCATTTCATGTTAATAAAAAAAGATGCTGAGGTTGTTCATCACTTCTCTCTATTAACATCCTCCCATTCACTTTCAGAACTTTCATGATCTGAAGATTCACTATGAAGATCTTCACCCTCTGAAGAAGATATGGTGTGCGTGGCACGGTGGCTAGTTTTTTGGCTTGATGTTGCTAGGCCAATATCACTCTCAGATGATTCAAAATCATCACCATCACTTGGCAAACTTTCACTCTCACTACAAGCCACTTCAAATAACCTCACGCAGTGGGAAAAAGCACGTCTCCTAGTCTGAGGAACAAGCTGTCAATAAAATCATCCTCTGCTAACACGAGTTTGGAAAAAGATGGGGATTCGTAATTCACGGAGTTTTGCGATTGTGCCTGTTTGTTTGGGAAAAAGAAATGAATAATGTGAAGAGCTTCTAGTAATAAAACACCGCACTTCGTTCTCCCGCGCGGCGAAAGTCCGCAAGAAATATAAACATCCGTCATCACGGGACCACGGGTTGCGACGAGTTGATCGTTATTGCACTTCGAACGGGGCTCGAAAAAGTGATTTCCGACAGTACGACGTCTTATAATTCACCAACAATGCAAAGTGAACAGCACTGCCTCAACTGCAGCAGGAAAAGTTTTGGCTAAAGTAACCTTTCTCCCGTCACACGGAAAAGTGCGTGGGGAACCGATAGCAAGCGCAAACTCTTTTACGATGACACTTACGGCATATTTACCTGTAATTTTAGTCGTATTATCCGCAGACCACGAAATTCATATTAAAAAAAAAAAATCCTTCGTATAATCCGCAGACTGTGACATTCAGGAAATAAAAATCGCCGTATAATCCGCACATCATAGATGTTGAACCAGAAGTGGAATTTCCGACAGAAAAGTCGGTCACATAAATAAATAAATACATCGCTCTTTCCACGTTCCAGAAACACATAGCAACCGAAAAATTGTTTACAGCCGACGCCGGGGAATTGAACCACGGATCTCTCCATATATAGCCTAGCGCGTTAGCTTTACACCATGGTGGCCAACAATCCACGGTGCTATGTGTATTTTTAAATCAGCTTCTGACATCATAAATCCGTAAGATGGGCTCAGCTACTGAGACAGTTAAATCCAAAGAGCGAGATCCAAAGTGAAAATCCTCCAAATACGTGGCGTCAGAAAATAAATAAATACATCGCTCTTTCCACGTTCCAGAAACACATAATTAGTCCGAAGAAGTAAGAGAGAAAAAAAAACGATTTTATTAAATGAAGAAATTCATTTTTAAAGGTAACTGTTTTATATCTCCGGACAGATAAAGGGTGTGGCATCCATAGATCACGCCGATGCAGCTCCAGAGTATTGCATTACACCTTGCCAATGACGAAAGGCTGATACAGAACAAGTCGTAGAAATACCGTATGTACTCGCGTATAAGTCGAAAGTTTTTGGAGGAATTCCTGCTTTTCAGAGTTGAGAGATCGTCTTATACGTGGGCCGATAAAAAATCCGTGAATTCTCCCGCGGAATAAACCGACGGATTTGTTTACGTTTTAGATCGCGACACAGAGGCTTTCCGTATGTTGCTGCACGATTGTGTTCTGACCTCAAAACTATCGCGCAGTGACACGATCATATCCTCAATTCTGTCCACCACTTCAAGCTTAAATTCGGCAGTGTAACTGAAACGTTTCCTTTTCAGAGACATCATGATTAGCAATGAAGGAAAACAGCAGCAACGACGTTCGCCAAAACAACGAAAGCAAACTAGACACAAGGTCGCGCACATGAAATCCGAAAGGAGAAGCGCATAGGTTCGTGCAGCAAGTGCTGTGCGTACTTCTTTAGCTTTTTGCCCAAAACAGAGCCGGCACGACAGTCAGAGCTCTCCTCAACGATATCAAAATGACCCCTGTCAACCCTCCCCACAACTTTCCCGATCTTTCGTTACGACATTCCTCCCCCTCCTCCCCGCTCCGTACAAACTCCTGAACTGAAGAAAATTCTTACGAGGAGTTCCTTTTTCCAATTATTACACCCTTCCCTGCACAATCACGCTGCAGATTTTTTTAAATCGGAAGGTTGTAATTTTTTTTTTTTTTTAAATCGGCGTACTAACCGCATCGGTGTATAATCCGCAAAACCTATAATTTTAACTTTTTTAACAGATAATCCGCGGATTATACGAAGAAAATTACGGTACCATTCTTCCGATAATATCGCTGTTTGACGATATGATTCATGGACATTCCATTTTTTTTTTTTTTTTGATTGGAGGTTTAACGACCACCGTAAGCAACTCAATGGGCAACTCAGCAGTCGCCCGTCCCTAATTTAGGGTCACTGGCTCCTGGGAAGGGAGAGAGCCAGTGCCTTAAGACAAACACAACATCCATGCCTCAACGGGATTCGAACCCGGACCCCTTACAGACGAATGATCAGAGGCCATCGCTTAGACCACTGCGGGACATTCCATTTCAAAACGATATGATTGATAAATGATATGATCATTGAGACGCCGAAATCTGCAGTCTGATTCGGAAAATATGCGGATCAAAATCGAAGGCCGACAAATCGGCAGCGTCGCACTAAAAGGGTTTAACGAAAAAGGATACAAAATTGAGATTCTCCAAAACACACTGAAATCCGTAATTCTTCCAACCTGCCCCTAATTCCGTAATCTGACAGTCGAAACCGTAATAATTACGGGCAATTCGTAATAGTTGGCACCTCTGCTATTTGCTTCTAAATAACGCAGCATAGGATATTTAGACATTGTGCTGTTAAATTTCATAACCAATAAGCTAGCACACAGAGATCCTAATGCCATAACGGCAAAAAAAAAAAAAAATAATTAAACCCTGGATAAAGAAAAATAATGGAAGCAACAAGTGGAGACAACTAACAGTTAATACGGAATACCATTTTGCCTGAGAGACTACAATTCATACAAGTACTTCCAAAATCCGGAAGTCTTAAAATTGATTGGCTACGTTTGTGACACAAACATTAGTACTGAACTTTTCTCGCAGGTCACAGTTCATTTCCACGCTACGTCAAATTACTTGTATACGGGAAACAATTAGAGGAAGTTTTGTGTGCTCATAAAATCCTCCTAACACTTTTTTTCAACATAATTTTTCATCCTGTGGCGAGTGGCATGTTTATACTTAGCAATATCTTTACGAAGGGCAAAACATTTTTGTGCGATGTTGATCAGGCAAAGTGCGAGAAAGGTCTGGAGCCCACTCAGGTCACTTGCAGTAACTCCCCACAAATAACGTCATCCAAAACGGAGACAGAAGCTTTAGCGCCTGCACTGACAAACCTGAAACCAATAGAGCAAGCACGGCAAACATTTAAATCAGTAGTAACTAGGTAAATTTTTCATATTTTTTTCGGCAATGTGAGGGTAAAGATGTGAAATGAATAATTTATGCAACTCTTGTGAGGTGCAGCAACGCAAGAAAAAGAATTTACGATTACAAGAAAATTTCTACCCCGTCTAACTTTTGCTCTCGCAAATTTTTTTTCCCTATGTATAAGCTGAAACCTTAGGAAAAATTACGAGAGAATGATGAATTTTATATTTCTTATTCTAAATAACGGAGATATTTGCGTTTTTACGGAAAACGGTTCCATTATGCAAAAAAATTCAAAAATAATATCTTCTAATCTATCAGAAACAAAAAAAGTTGAACTTTTAGGGGTTTTTTTTATAATTTGGAAGCAGCTACCTGTAAGAATCAGAGATGTGTTGGTGGAAAATTATTTCAATATCTGACGATTTTGCGTGGAATGACCCAGATGTGAAAATCTATGGTTCCGGGCGTCGGACTACCCTATTTTTCGCAACCAGCCAGCTCTTGCAGTAATCGGAATATCGCCAAAATAGCTATAAATTATTTTCTTCATGCATTATGAAATAGAAATAAGACAGAATCAAGAAAAATCTCTTTCCGGCCGTAAAACAACGAATCTTATTAGGATAACCAACATCCGGCAAAATAAAATGTTTTTGTACGGTTTAATAAACACAAGTGAAACATGCAAAAGGCAAGGGAAAAAAAAAAAAAGCGCAACTTCTAAAGTTTCCGATGAATTTCGGCGAAATTTAAAATGGAACGTTATTTTCATATATCTTGTCCACTGTAAAAATTTCAGTCGGTTATTTAAAAAATTGAGGAAATTAGCTTTTTCATAATTTTTTCCCAGTCTACACAGAGAACCAGGACACCTACTTAGGAACAAGTGACTGCCTCTGCGCGAACGCAGCAGATAAGAGCCTGCGAAATGGGGGTGTGATTAATGGCTTTCTCTCACGCTTTGACGTGTCAGTTTTAGAGCATCTGGAGATGGGGGAAACCGCGAAGAGACGCGCTCCCCAGCACAGCTGCACTTTAATCGGTGGGTGGGTTGCCTCGAAGGATAAAACAACTCGGAATTATTTTAAAACTTAGCAATACAGAAATATATTCTACAGAAGTCTGAAAGAAAATATTTTTTTGGCAAAATAAAAAATTCCCTGACTTTTCAGTTCCCTGATAAGAAATTCCCTGATTTTTACGGAAAAACACGATTTTCCCTGAGTTTTCCCTGATTTTTGGAACAATTTTCAAATTCCCTGAGAATTCCCGGTTTTCCAGGTTTTCCAGGTGGCGTGGGAACCCTGTTTTTCCTTGATACTGTGCTGCCATCTATATTTCATTCACTGTTTAATTCTCCTATGTTTCCTTTATTCCTTTTTGTCTCACCTTTCCTTCTCCATTGCTGTTCTTTATATTCTTTTTTTCTTTTTATTAAGGCCTTTCAAGGTTCTGCTATGATGATTGGTTCATTATTATTACAGGCTCTGTGTTTATTTTTTTCTATGGTGAAAGCCTCTGAGTACCTCAACTCCCATTCATTCTTATATCCACTTTTTATTTGAATATCTTCAAATTTTGATTTCACATTTTCATCAATACAGTACTGCACCATTGCAGTAACATTCTCTCTCTTTTCCCAATTTTTAATATGTTCATTTCTTCTTTTTATAAGTCTATTTTTGGATGATCCATAATAATATATACTCTTTTTTTTTAAATACTTGGTTGTTCTCATGTTCTAAAGGTATTCTATATACTCCTTCTTTTTGTAAATCTGGAATTTTTTGCCTTGTATTATTTATCATTGTAGACATTGTTGTTACAGATTGCCCAATATTTTTCTTATGTCTTGCTACTTCATGATTAATTCTTCCTGTTACTCCATCAATATATGGAAACAAACCATGTATTGCTTTTAGTCTTGTTCATGTTTCTCTTCTCTTTGCCTGGTGATCTTACTCATATTGTTTATTGTAGCCTCCTATTTTTTTATTAAGTCTTGTATTACATGTTTACATGTTCAGAATATCCACATTTCTTTGCTACTGTTGTTACCACATTAATTCTTCTTTCTAAAATTCAATATTGTTTGTATGTGTATATGCTTTCTTTATCAAATTATAAAGAGCATTTCTTTTTTGTGCTATTGGGTGGTTAGAGTTATTTGGAATCAATATTAGTTCATAGGATGGTTTTCGATATACTTTAAATTGAAATTCATGCTCTGTTCTTGTTATACAAACATCTAGGAAGGATATACTTTTTGTTTTGCTCCATTTCCAAGGTTAGAACTATGGTTGGGAAAATTTCTGTAAACCCTTTTGCTAAGCTTTTTAAATTCTCTTCTTGCATATTTGAAACCAAAAAAATATCATCTACATAACGTTTATATATTAATGGTTGTTCTGTTAATGTATCTATTATCTTGCAAGATTATCTCAGCAAATAAACAAAAGGGAGGTGATCCCATTGGGCCACCCCTCTCTTGAACATACATGTTATTGTTATAACAAAAAAAAATTTTTTTTTGAAATATATGATGAAATAGTTTCCATTTCTCCAATCTGTTTATTAGTTAATTCTTTTTGTTCTTGCAAGATTTGTATAATAATTTATCATTGTAGACATTGTTGTTACAGATTGTTGATAATTTATCATTGTAGACATTGTTGTTACAGATTGTTGATAATTTATCATTGTAGACATTGTTGTTACAGATTGTTGATAATTTATCATTGTAGACATTGTTGTTTCATGAAGTAGCAAGATATAAGAAAACATTTTATGGCATCTGATATTGGTGTATTTGGGTATAGACTTTTCACATCCATACTGGCCATACTAATATTTGGTTTATTTGTTAAATATATATCCTTAATAGATTGTACCAATTCGATGATATTCTTTGCATTATGTTTATTTTTTAGGCATCTCTTTGATAAAAATTGATATAGATTCTTTTCAAGATTTATTAATGAAGCTTTTCCTTTTGTCACTATTAATCTTACTGGCATATCTTCTTTGTGAGTCTTAATCTTTGGTAATAACTGTGGTACATTTGCTCCCATAGGAGGGAAACTTTTTTATGTCATCTGGTAAAGCACTACAGTTCCGTACTTTGGATAGATAGTTTATTTGTCTGTCAAACACAGGGGTAGGAGCGATAAAAAAAATAAATTCAGGACACAATTTTCTTTAAATTTCAGAACAATTTCAGGACATATTTTGGCGGACCTGGCAGATAAATTAAATCAAATATTGGTACAAATGCAAAAATATTATTCTTTTACTAAAAAGCTATCTAAATTATGGTCCAGTTATTAGCAGGAATTTTTTCACTTTTAAGGCTAACAACGCCCCTAAAGTTTCAGTGGCTAGGTTTGGCCTAAATTCTTTTTTGACTCTTACGGACAACGCTAAAAAAAATTCCGCAGTTGCATTACAGTGTGACACAACAAGAATAGCATGTATCAGGTGGGGTAAAACTTCATACTTTTTAGCACCAATTGCACCAGTCATTTTCAAAATGTTTGATCATGCGGTATCAGTTGTAGGACTCGAAAAGTCAAAACACCTTCTTCTGATTCATCAATTTGATACAAGGCAACCTCCAATTCCAACTTGTCCAGATCACTGTCGCTAACAACAGCAGCTGGGAAAATATTTGCCAAGTACATTACTGATAAAAAGGAAGCTTCTTCCATCCTAATTCCTATATCTGCAACTTCTGTGTGCAGCAGAAATTCACTTTTCAGTCAGAATTTCTTCAAAATATAGTCACATATAGTCAACAACAACACATGATAGTCAGAACATCGCAGGAAGAAAAAAATTATTACAGGAGAAATACATAGGATTATTCCGCCGTCTGAGCACGATTAACACAAATTAAAATTGTATCACAAATTAAAAGCATTTAATATATATACAGGTTAAAAAATGCCTTAAAAACATGAGTATTTTCAGACCCACTATGGGCCCATCATCAGGATGTTAGTACACTGTGTAGCGTAGTTCGAAGCATATGTATAAGTATAACATTAGAGTTCAAACACTGTGACGTAAAAGCGTAAAGTGTGGAGGAAACAATGTTCTGCGCATTTGTCGCTGACCAAAGTCATTATTTTTGTTCGTTGATTTTATACATTTGGTGGCGAGTTATTTGCCTCATCATTTTTAGTTTTATCCAATAGGTGTTTCCAAGCTTGTGGTATATATAGAGGTGTGGAGTCATTGCAGCATAAATGTCCTAGGCTATGTATGATGAGGTTTTCTGTAAATAGCAAGGATGATTTTTTAAACGGTGTGACTAAGATTGAGGCCTCGTTCCAGTTGGGAAAATATTCACCTCCGTTCGATAATCGTGAGAGAGCTGTTGCCTCTGATCCAGTTCTAACATTATATCGATGTTCCCTAATTCTAGTTTTTATTCACGGGAGAAATTACATATTTGCAGAATACATGTCCTCAAGATATGCTACAATAAAATTCACTACAGAATTCAAGACTAACTAATCACTGCCTTTTTTGGACATACTACTCAAACGTGACCGTGAAATGTACAACATCCGGCATTCTGTGTATAGAAAACCCACTGCATGCACAACAATAATTCCTATGGAGTTCTTCCATCCGATGAGATATAAGAAATCAGCAATTCATTTTATGTTAAATCGGGCATTTAAGCACTGCTCTTCTCACTCATCACGAGATTAACAACATCAAGGATATTGCAGGAATACATGGATACAATGAATATATCATAAACAGTGTACTTGGTAAAATAAAAAGAGCATGGCAAACCACTCTATCCCGGGACAACAATAAAAGCAGGTTCGTTGGTTCACTTGATTATAACCCCCGGATCATACCAGCTGTGAAAAATATTTGTAAAAGAAACCATATTGATTTTGGTGTTAAAACAGAAAATATACTATCCATGATCAAAAGAGACAGAGATCCAATCGAAATGTCAAAGAAATTTGGTATATATTTGAAAGCAGAGTCATCTACAGCAGCCGATAGGGTGTACATAGGATCGACCTCCCGTTTCCTTGAAACTAGAATTAGGGAACATCAATATAATGTTAGAACTGGATCAGAGGCAACAGCCCTCTCACAATTATCGAATGGAGGTGAATATTTCCCCAACTGGAACGAGGCCTCAATCTTAGTCACACCATTTAAAAAATCATCCTTGCTATTTACAGAAAGCCTTATCATACATAGCCTAGGGCATTTATGCTGCAATGACTCCATACCTCTATATATACCACAAGCTTGGAAACGCCTATTGGATAAAACTAAAAATGATGAGGCAAATAACTCACCACCAAATGTATAAAATCAACGAACAAAAATAATGACTTTGGTCAGCGACAAATGTGCAGAACATTGTTTCCTCCACACTTTACGCTTTTACGTCACAGTGTTTGAACTCTAATGCTTATACTTATGCATGAGCTTCGAACTACGTTCCACAGTGTACTAACATCTGATGATGGACCCATAGTGGGTCTGAAAATACTCATGTTTTTAAGGCATTTTTTAACCTGTATATATATTAAATGCTTTCAATTCGTGATACAATTTTAATTTGTGTTAATCGTGCTCAGACGGCAGAATAATCCTATGTATAACTCATAGCACGAAATTCTTTGTGTTGTACAGGAGAAATCTTTGCTTCGACCGTCTTCCATTTTGGGGAATTCTTTCCTCCATTTTTAAGCTGAAATGTAAGTATTTATGGAGTAAATGGATATTTAAGAAAAATACTGGGCAGAAGGAACATCGTGAGAAAATATTACGATTACCGGAGAAATCTTCACTCCAACTATTGCGTCCTCAAACAGGAAAACACGCCCATCCCCCAAGATTTCTGCTCAGTTTGGGCAACGATAATGAGAAAGCCCCAAATGATAATGGCTGACATTATCCCGGGGCCCTGCACTGTGCATTCTTTCCACTTAGGTTTCAGAGAAGCAAAACACATTTCTCCTCAGAAAAAAAAAAAAAAAAAAAAAAAAAGAAAAGAAACAAAGACTTGCGTCACGAACTTGGTTCAGACGCATCGGGCAGACACAATCCCGGACCACGACAAAATAAGCACACCGGGCCAAAGTAATCTTGGGTACGGCAAAAGAAGCACGCCGGGCCTACGTAATCTCGACCCGGTGCCGCGCTTTCTTTCCACTTAGTTTTCAAACATGCAAAACAAATTCCTTCGCCTCAGAAAAAAAAAAAAACAAGAAGAAAGAAAAGAAACAAAGAGCTGCATCCCAGACTGTATTCGGAGGCTTTGGGCCGACGTAATCTAAGGCCACGGCGAAAGAAGCACGCCCGGCCGACGTAATTCCAGGCCGGCGCCGTGCGTTTTGCTCTTTCAAACAAGCAAAACAAATTTCTCCTCCTCAGAAAAAAACCAAGAGCTGTGATACGAACTTTTTTCAGAGGCTTTTACATTGATTAATTACAAAAACCAGTAAAACTTTCTTAATACCAGTGAAAATCTGATATCCATAATTTTTCGTTAGTCATCCGTAATTCTGGGAGAAATCTGTAATAATTATGGAGATTCCGTAAAGATTGGCATCTCTGTGCGTCCTCTGTAGGAAGCGACTTCACGGCAGCTGCGATTCTCGAATGATCTCACAAAAGCGGGAACGCATTCGCGTGCTTCACAGATTACAAGAGTGAGAGTTCTTGGCGATGACGTCACAACGATAGTCTTTCTCTCTTTCCATTTTTTCTTTTATTATTTATGTGGTACTTGTAAATGCTAGATGATGAATAACTATACACAGTTTACCATTTATTCTTAAAATTTCAGGATTACACTCAAATTTTCAGGATACAGAACAAAAATAAGGACATTTCAGGACAAAAAAAAAAAAAATAAAAATAAAATAAAAAAAAAACCCCAGGAATTTCAGGACAAATCCGACCCGAGTCAAACACAACTTCCATGCCTGACCGAGATTCGAACCCGGACCCCTTCTCGGACAAATGGTCATAAACCAGCGCTTAGACCACAGTGCCACTGGGATGGCAAAAGGCACTTTGCTCCTAAATGCAGGGTGATTGAAAAATAATGTAACCAAGACATTACACATATCTGTTTTGAGGTAAATTACAACTATACAAAAAATTAAACATCTACATATACAGGGCGTGTAAGAATTATTTATAAGACCACAGCATGATCATATAACTGAGGGTCATTTAATATTTCAAATCATTTGTCCAGGCAATACTGAGGACATGGAGACATCAGAATAGTATATAAAGATAGTTTGAACAGATAACACACTGCTACACTGAGCAGCATAAAAAAAAAAAACAGGGTGTAAAAAGTATAAGAACACATGAAAAAATAGAACAAACTAATATTTAGTATAGCTGCCCTTCGTGGTTATGACATGAAATATTCTTTCAGTCATGCAATGTCATAAAAGAAAACAGTTTTTGGTGAAATTTGGGCCCATGCTAGACAAATAGCGGTTTTCAAATCGTCCACTGATGAAAATTGTCGACTGCACATAAACATCTCTTGTAATGATGCCCCCATAGGTTCTCAATAGGATTCAAATCCGGACTGAGGGCTGGCCAGTTCATTTGTCGCATTTGCTTGTGATTAAACCAGTTTACAGTGTCTCAGGAGACATGACAAGACACATTGTCTTGTTGTAATATCCATTCATGTCACCTGAAATGGCTGACAAATTGAATGAAATAAGTTTCAAGAAGAGACTAATAGCACTGAGAGTTTTAACTGATAGTTTACGAAAGCAACAGCAGTTTTACCTTTTGCACAACATGCAGCCCACATCATCACTGAGCCACCACCTGCACGACGACTAAATAAATGTCACTTCTCCTTACATAAGTCATGCCAATAGTATGCATAGCCATCTGGTCTGTCAAGGTTGAACTTCTTTTTGTTGAAAAGCACCATTGACTGCCATTTTCAGTCCCAGGACATGTGTTTTTTCACCCATTCCAGCCATTCTATTTTATGCCTTGGCTTCAGTTGAGGTTTACGTTGGACAGGAAAAGGATGTCATTTAATATAATTGTATGTCGTTTTGCGACATATGGGAGTTGACGTTGCAGTCATTACATCTCGTGCTGACACAGAACGATTTGAAACAAAGCAATGCAGTCGTCTCTGTGCTCTCACAGACAGTTTCAACGGTCATCCAGGCCATTGTTTAGAATGATAAGATTCACTTTTCCTCAGAACATTGGTAATGGCTGTTTACAACCTTCCCACTGCAGCCGCAATTTTCCTCTGCGACATTTTTTTTGCACGCAGTAAATAAATTTTGGGGATTTCACTTTCTAACAGTTCTGTCCCTTGCGTCATTGTGACATCCTCTGCATTTGCTTCATGTCAGCGGTGCTGTTGCACTGCTCTTAACTGGGTATCCCTGTGTGTTAACATGCCGACCTATCTTGCATAACTAACTCGACATGTTTTCTCACTTACAGTAGCGGTCTTATACTTATTACACACATGAAATTCCTGTTTCTTGCTTTAACTATCTTCTTCAGATGCTGTCATGCCGCTATTAGTTTTATATGTCTCTGAAATATAAGCAAATTCAGGTGACGCTCGTATGCTACTGTGTTGCATCTTCATGGGTATAGTGTAAAAATCTGTGCGGTCTTATAATTTTTACACAGACTGTACAGGTTATAATCTTGCCTTTTTAATAAAATAGGAACCTCTTCATAACATATGTTGAAAGTGGCCCCCTTCATGCATTATATATCGGGTGTATGCATAAGTTCTACCCGTTTTTGTAGGTTACAAAGAAAGGAGGAGAACACAACAAAGAACGTACCTAGGATTTCACATCATTGCCATCATTCTGTTTGACCTCTTGCCATCTGTCTATGAGTAGGTGAATCTAACACCAGAAAAATTCCTGTGTTTTAGAGGGAAAAAAGTCGTGTAATGCCATTTTAACATAATCCACATCATCAAAGGTTTGCAGAGCGAAGGCATTCTGTAACGATAAAAAAGGTAGTAGTCCGTAGGTCCCAGGTCAGGGGAATACGCCGGGAGAGGTAACACTTCCCAATCAAATATACATAATATCTAA
Source organism: Macrothele yani (assembly GCA_039090855.1). NCBI lineage: Eukaryota > Metazoa > Arthropoda > Arachnida > Araneae > Macrothelidae > Macrothele > Macrothele yani. The sequence goes on along the minus strand of CM077005.1, from coordinate 140,229,629 downwards.
GGTATTATTTACCTGATATTGGCAAAGTATTTCACACGTTGTTGCTCCATGAGGCACGTGCTCCCAGCCCGAGAGAGGTCAATTTGTTACAGGTTTTTTGGTTAGTTACAATTTTTTTATAAATGAAACAATTAGGTTATATTATTATCAGTTCACATTCATTTGAACAATCAAACGTTTGAAATTTACTATTAATTAAAAGATTGTATTAGAAAAAGTTATACTTATCGGGTCGGGAGACGTCTCTAAAGAGGCTCTTCGTCACGGTGTTACAGCGATCGCTTTCAGCACATCCGGAGTGCCATCGTCGTGCCTTCTACACCTACATGAGGGTTTTCTCGCATGTGTGTAGCTGCTGGAGTTACATGTTGGGAAACGAAAGGAAATTTTTGCGGCATGTATGTGTTAGGTGATTGCTTCTCATGTGTCACCATCTATTGGATGAGTTGGTAAGTATATCAGTCGTAAATACATTTTTTCCCTTTTGTACTTACGACTTACTTGGGAGGTTATATAGCACAAAACAAGCAAGATATATACAACAATAATGAAAACATATGTAGTTCAAATGTAGTTCAGCTTACCTTGAACGAGACTGGCCGTTTGTCAGAGGCTGGTTGAGTGAGTACAGTGCTATTGATTGATAATCAAATTGACTGCAGTTCCGATAGACTCTGTTAGCAGAGCGAGGGGAGTGGTTTGATCCCCTCAAAAATTTTTATTTTTTCCGTTTTTTAACAAAAATTTTTGTTTTGTTTTTTTGTTTAGTATTGAAAAAGGGTTTCGGTGCAGTCAGTTTGGACTTGAATAAAACTGCCCTTGTCAGGGCAAAGTCCAAACTGCGGTCAGCACTGTGCGCAATTCTGACATACGAGCGGGCACGTCGTCATCATGCCAGCCCCCTGGTCTACGGACCAGGCCAAATCCCGCACTCAACCAGGGCCAGGTGTTGGTTACAGCAGAAAACCCCAGGGTACCGCTGAGCACTTTGCTTACTCGAACGACGTAAGTCTAACTGACCAGGGACACAGGTCCTGGGACTTGCACTCGGTTAACAACCAGTGTTGAGGGATGTCAAAGGATACGGGGGCCCCAACCCCCAGTCCAAGGGTGCCCGTTGAGGCAGACAGCGACTTGGAAACTCCGTCGGAGTTCGCAAGCGCAGTTAACTCCTTCTTCCAAGAGTTGGAGAGGATTCTTGAGAATCCTTCAAACAAGGTTTTAGTTAACACCAGAACCAAGATTCGAAAGGTAGTGAACTCGCTACAGGAAGCTTGTATTAAGCAAGTAATAGAGATGAGTCTCGTCCAAGGGAGGCTCCAGGAGAGAAGGGAGCGTGTTAGCGCGGCTCCAAAACCATATGCCGAAGCGGCAAGGTCAAAGCCTAACAAGGGGAGCACGGCCCCAAGGCAAAAAGTGTCTAAGAAGGTTGCCGCGAAGAGGGACGAGAAGAGGCATGTGCTTCTCGTCTACCCGGCATCAGACAAAGGTTCTCCCTCGTCTGATGAGGTTAAAGCGGCACTGCAAACACAAATTTGCCCAGCTAAACTCCAAATTGGAGTGAAAAGTGTTAGAAAAGTGAACGGGGGAGGAGTAATGGTGGAATGCTCCTCCGCCAAGGATATTGAGAAACTGGATTCGGAGCTAAAAAGCAATGAGGTGACCAAGGAAAACCTTCGGTCAAGATTGCCAGCGAAGAAGAATCCAAAGTTTATCGTCTATGGGATAGATGAAAACCTGTCAAGGCAACAGGTTGAGACATGTCTCGTGGAGCAGAATCCAGCTCAAGTTCTCATTGAAGGCGAAGGGTGGAAAACACCACTGGGTAGCAGAGGCGGACCTACTGACCTTCAAAAAAGTGACGAGACGAGGTAAGCTCGGCGTGGAATGGACCGTCCACTCAGTAAGGGAATACTTGAGGGAGGTCCGTTGCTACAGGTGTAACGGGTTCGGGCACTTTAGGTCAAGGTGTCCCGAAGAGCAGGATAAGTGTGCCCGGTGTGGGGAAACCGGGCACAAGCGTCAGGAGTGCAGCAATAGCCCAGTCTGCACTAACTGCCTGGCAAACAATAGGAGATTTAGGCGTCGAGTGGATATAGGCCACTTGAATCTCGACAAGGAATGCCCAAGCCTTGTCAGAGAACTGGCTCTACTAAAAGAACGCACTCACTATGGATGAAAAACCAAAGAGGCGTTAAGGTGCTTCAAATAAATCTGCCCCATGCACGGGCAGCAACAGCACAGGCCCTGGTGATAGCCACTGAGCAAAAAGCTCATATTCTGCTATTGCAGGAACCATTCGAACAGGGGGAAATGGTGGGCTTCCCTAACTCCTACGGGATCTACCACCCTAGGGTGGAAAAACCCAGGGTAGCCACGGTCGTGAAGGACCCGTCCCTAGCGGTTCTCGAGATAAAATGCTCTGAGAACGTGGTTGCCCGGGGGGGGGGGGGGGGGGTGAATGTGGTGACAAGAGATTTTTAATGGTGAACGTATATAGTTCTCCAGCAGGCGATCTGAGGGAAACGCTGAATGAGCTAATGGCTCTATTAGGGAATTCCCCAGTCATGAGTTAATCATAGCAGGCGATTTCAACGCGAAGAGTCCTCTCTGGGGCCAACAAGACGAGGATGAACGCGGCCAGCTTCTGGTGGACTTTGCCAATGCGGCAGACTTGAGTTTCCTGAACAATCCAGAGAGCACCCCGACCTTCCAAGGGGCGAGGGGCTCCTCCTGGATCGACGTGTCTCTCGTCAGGATCTCTCAGCGCAGCCTCGTCCACGATTGGCAAGTACTGGACGATGAAAGCTGCAGTGACCACTTAGCACTATCTTTCGTTTTGGGATCGGAAGAGCCCATCCGACCCAAGCGCAGAAGGTTCTTCATGAAGAATCTCGACTGGTGGGCTTTTAAAGCCAAGCTAACTACCCTGTTGGGGGGTAGGAGGGTAGAAGAGGCAGGAGAAGTGTCGGACCTTAACTTCCTCTTTGAAGAACTAATCAGTCAAGTCTCAGCACTATGCGAGAGTAGTAGGGGAAGAAAAAGGGGAGCCAAGGATCCCCGCCCCTGGTGGTCGGAGAAACTAAAAGCTCTAAGGGTGAGAGCTAGGTGGAGTAGGAAAGCTCTGCAAAGAGCAAAAGCTACACCGCAAGATAGGGTGTGCACAGAAGTGCATAAAAGGCTCGCACAGCATACAGGAGAGAACTGAATCTCTCAAAAATCTCCTACTGGAGGAAACTGCGTGAGTTCCAAACTCCGGCAGATCCTTTTGGAATCCCCTATAAGATCGCGAGGGGATCCATCACTGAACCGCTAAAACTGGCAGCGGTCAAAAGGGCAGACGGAAGCCTATCAAAGACTCTTGATAGTACTATGGAGAGTCTCTTGGATTACCACTTCCAAGGAGACGAGGGAGAAGGGGGCTCCCCACGGCAAAAAGAAATGAGGGATGAATGTCGGATCCCGCCGGGCACTGGTGAGGACCCCCCCCTTCACAAGAGAGGGAGTGGAGAATGCCCTCTCCAGTCTTAACTCTGGCAAAGCACCAGGCAAGGATGGGTTCGACCTCAGCATAGTGAGAGAAATCTACTATGCAAATCTCGAGTATTTTGTAAATGTAAATGGACGATGTCATCACTCTTTCCACGTTATTTTTTAAACAACGCATAGCGCCTGAAAAATTGTATTCCGGCACCGCTGGGATCGAACCCCAGAACTCTCGATAACTAGTCGAGTGCGTTCGAATTTACGCTACAGCGCCAACAATTCTCAGCGCCATGCGTGGTATAACAGTCAGCATCTGACTACACGAATACGTATTGATGGTCTCAGCAACTGAGATGGCGTCATCTGGTGGCATTTAACACAACAGCTATTTAATTGTAGCTGATGAATTCAAAGGGCGATAGAAATGGTTAATATATATCAAATACGTGGAGATAATGTAAATGGACGATGTCATCGCTCTTTCCACATTATTTTTTAAACAACGCTGAGAATAGTTGGCGCTGTAGCGTAAATTCGAACGCACTCGACTAGTTATCGAGAGTTCTGGGGTTCGATCCCAGCGGTGCCGGAATACAATTTTTCAGTCGCTATGCGTTGTTTAAAAAATAACGTGGAAAGATCGATGACATCGTCCATTTACATTATCTCCACGTATTTGATATATATTAACCGAGTATTTTGTGGCGCTCCTAAACGAATGTCTTGGGAGGGGAATCTTCCCAGACTTGTGGAAAACAGTGGTGCTAGTTCTTTTCAACAAGACCGGAAAGAACAAAAACGATCCCGCAGCCTACAGGCCAACCTGTCTTCTCTCTGCGTGGAGCAAAGTGCTTGGCTTTCTCATGGGGCAGGGAAAGTTAAACAGGAATCAATTTGGTTTCCTTCCGGGATGTTGTGCAACTCAGGCAATTCGCAGCCTCAGAGAGAGGGCAGAGAGGAACAAAGCGGAGGGGCTCCATACCTGCTTCATCTCACTAGACGTGAGGGGGCATTCAACAGTGTCTGGTGGCCAATGGTTTTAACCAGACTCAAAGAACTTGGCTGTCCAAGGAACTTGTTCACGCTGATCAGTAGCTACCTGTCTGATAGAAGGGTCGAATTCGAAGTGGGGAATGGGCAAGCCTCGCGTTCGTACCACAGAGGGTGTCCGCAAGGATCCAACTACGGCACGCTTTGGTGGAACATAGTTGCAGATGCAGCTCTGAATCTACACCTTGGGCCGGCAGTGGAAATTCAAGCCTATGCGGACGATTTTGTTCTTCGTGGTCTCGGCTTCAGGAAGACACGTGATCGAAAGGGAAGCGCACAGTGCCCTAGCCGTGCTAGACAACTGGAGCAGAGAAAGCAAACTATGCTTTGCTCCTGAAAAGACCACTCTTCTAGCAATTGCTAAGAGTGGAGTAATGAAAACATCAACTAAGTGCAAATTCCTAGGGTGCACTATCAAGGCGGTGCGTGAAATGAAGTACTTGGGTGTGGTCCTGGATCAGAGTCTATCAGGGCTGCCACACCTGAGGCATCTTCGAACAAGGTGCACACTGATCCTCAATAGATTGAATGGCATGAGGTTATCGGGCAAAACCAAGAAGGCCATCTATCAGAGAGGAATAGAAAGAATTCTGACATATGCTAGTGGAGCATGGTGGACTCCCACCGTCAGAATGAAGAAGGGCATAAACCAAATCCAAAGGTTGGCCCTACTAGGGATCACTGGTTGTTTTCGCACAACGTTGACCCTCGCAATCCAAGTGCTGGCGGGGTGCGAGCCAGCAGACCTAGTAGTGGAAAGGGAGTCAGCAATGCACTGCCTAAGGTCAGGTGAGGATGCCTACCTTCTTGGTGTGCCACATCGAGTCTCCAACATGGAGCTGGAAAGCGTGGACTGGCAGATCCACCCGGCAGAGGAAATTTGCCCACCGTGGGACAAAGAGAAGCCCACGGGAGTTGGGCATGAGTTATTCACTGACGGCTCAATGTTGAAGGGACAAGTGGGTGCAGGCTTCTGTGCGTTCTCGGATGGGAACGAAGCAACTGCAGAATGCGTAAAACTATTGCAGAACGCTTCTGTCTTCCAAGCAGGACTTCTGGTGATAGAAAAGGCACTCACCTGGGCACTCCCCAGGCGTAGCGACGAAATGATTAAACTCTACTCTGACAGTGAGGCAACACTGCAGGCTCTGAGTAGATTCAGGGGAATAAATCCCATCGTCCAGAGGATGAAAACCCTCCTGAGGGCAGAAGGAGATGAGGCAGTTAGTTTCCACTGGGTACAAAGCCATGTCGTGACCCAGGGAAACGAAAGGGCGGACCAGCTGGCGAAGGCAGCCACGCAGAAAGAGACGGTTGACGTGCAATGCAGAATGCCGCGAAGGAGCATCCGTGCAGCATTGGCACGACAGACCATGACCGAATGGCAGGTCAGATGGGACACGGGAGAGACAGGGCGGAAGACACACAGAGTGCTTCCGAGGGTCTCGAGCAAACGTGCACAGACAAACAAGTTCCTGAATCAAGTACTCAGTGGCCATGGCATCTGCCCTGAATACCTGGTCAGATTTGCCATCAGGAACTGCACTTGTCCCTGTGGAAATAGGTCGGCAAGCAAAGAACACTGCGTGCTTGAATGCAGCGGCTTCGCCGAATGGAGAAACACACTGATCTCAGGTGTGCAAAGAACGCGAAGATTGGATCTGCTCATCCAATCCTCCGTTAACAGGAGGGGGATAATAGCCCTAGTTGAGAGGCTAACCCTCCAGCAACACACGATTTTCCCCAGTCAAACGGGGACCGAAAGCAATTCGGAATCAGAATGAGGGCAAAGGCCTGTGGGCAAGCAGGCAAAATAACTTCCAGTGTATATAATATGTAAATACTCTTATTTGAATCTCTCAATGTTATGCGTCCTAAGCATGAGGACAGTGTATAGATGTGTGTAGATTTTTGTTCTAGAAAATAAAGGGAAATTATTCCCCCAAAAAAGTTCGAGGGCAAGACAATCTCCCAGTCAACCCTAAATTAATAAATGACCTATCCTGCGAGACAGAGCGGGAACCCAGATAAGGAACGCTAGGTCGCCTGCCAGCACGACATCGCGGGCTGGTCTCTAGGCCACGGGGGTGGCCAGGGTCCGAACCAGCATCTCAAGGCAGGATAACTGTCGCAACATTTCAAAATAAAATAAAAGGTGTTCCATTAGTCCCCGTGGAGCCAAGAAACATTGGCGGAACAGGACAAAGAAATCAGTATCTTACCTTGAACGACAAGTTCGGTTAAAAATCAAAATCAACTGGTCGGGTACAGTCTTAAATTATGACTCAGTCCAGAAAGATAGTACCTAGTACAGGTGTACTGGTCAACATGTTCAAAATTCTATTTGTATGACAGTTTAAAAAACATGCTTCAGCAACGTCGTGTGCTATGGAAAAACATGGAGGAAACAAACTCGATAGATGTGCACTGGACGATCCACTGTCAAATCTGCATAAATGGACTGCAACTAACGATAATTATGACAGATGGTGCCAGATGAATGACACGTATGAGCACCCAGAAGGCGCACTTATGACCTGATGAGCCTTGCATGTCAGGACGGTCGAATGTTCAAGGTGTGTAGCTAGAACGCAATTGTGGCAAGGGCCAGTTGAGCAGTTCATCTGTTTTCACTGAAGATGGCTTACAGATAATGCCAAAACTAGTCTGATATTGCCATGGAGGAGAGTTGGAGTATAAGGCAAGTTTAATATTTTAACGTTCTTTTAGTCTTAGTGTTTTATAAATTCTCTCATGTTCAATCGCCAAGAATCAACCAGTGCACCTGTACTGAGATGAGTCCGTCCAAGATGTGTCATGGTGCACGATATTTTTTCTTCTAACCCTTTGACTTTTGAAAATTCTTTTATGTTTATTCATCCTTTCATTGTTTTTATCTATCATATGTTATTTCAGAATATTTTTATGTTGCTCCTTCCCTTGTAATGCAATTTCAAGATCTTTTATTGTGTTGTAAAAAAAAAGAGTGTAATCAATCATTTGCAGAAGTTTATTCACTTGCTTTTATCTGGGTCCTTCAGCTTATGAACTGAGTAAAACTGATATGGACAAAGGTGCAATGATCTTTCAGCTTTCTGAGCACTATAGTATGAGACTGATGATTGCGTGGTTCGCTGAAGCTTTTTGTTGGAGATCACTGCAGTACTACTATCTTTACTTCATCCACTTTATTTGTCAGTCAAAATGGAGTCTCCCAGAGCATTTATCTATAATAGATCCAGTTTCCCTAAAACACTGCACTAATCTCACTATCATCAAATTCTGAGGGACTATTTCTAGCAAAGTACCTTGGCAACACATGTGCATGAATGATTATTGAAATAACTTTCCAAAATGAAAACTCCTTGCAACTGGAAAAGAAGACATTTTACTTAAGGAACAAAGCTACACTGAAAACAACCTGTAAAAATCACAGTGAATACATTATCTCAAATACTATGTAATAGTATGGTGGGGACATCTAGTGGCAGGAAGAAAGATTATAACGATTTTGCAACAATTTGTACAAATTCAAACTTTTGGCTGCATTACTTTTTGATCACCCTGTAATACTTCCAGATTTGAATCACTGGAGTTACTACTGTGTTATATGTTTGTCTCATGTGTTTTGGAGATCACTGTTTCATAAGTCTCTATTATGTTTCTACCCAAAGAACTAATGATTTTTGATGCTGCATCTGTTATCAGGACAGAAGGTTTGTTGTATAACTATGCAAAATCCCTTGTACAAAATTCTAGCAGATAATGCTTACCTTGGCATTCCTTTCTAGTGATGGGAACATTTCACGCACGTGTTTTCCGGTCTTTGTTGATGTTATTGTCCTAAAGTCCGTTGTATGCGATGACTGGCTTTACTTCTCACACTTTTCGCTGGGTATACTCATTGGATCTTTGCCTTAGGATTCCAAACACATCAATTTTTACCGTTCTTAATACTCGAAATTTTCGCCCATTCTCTGGGCATCCTCAGGAGCATGGCGACTTTACCACCGATGTTCATGGTTAACTTCGCACTAATGGAGTCCGATACTCCTTGTTGCCATTCGTCGGATATACTTTCCTGGATATATTTCGTTATCAAGCCCGGCTGGCACCATCTATGTTTCATTAAAACAACTTTTTTTTTTTTAAATTTCTTCTCCTATCCTGGTTTTCTTGTCTTTTTTGCCGGTTTTTCTTTTGTTGTTGTTTTTCTTGTCTTATTAGTTCTTTTCCACAGGCCCGATAATGTACTAGGGTCGTTCTGGTTACATACCCTTGCTTTATTTTTATAGATTAATATTGCTTCTTCCCTCCTCATTTGCCTTTCCGATTTTTTATTCTTTTTGGGCATTTTAATTTCATCGAATTTCGGGAATGTCCGGTTTTCCATTCAGAATTGCACTAAAGCAGTTTTGGCTTCTTTTTTTGACAATTAGATATGTGTTGTTTAAGTCGTTTTTATAATCTGTTTTTCGTACTTCCAATGTACGATATTGGGGGTATGTGTGCAATTGGAATTTCGTAGGTTCCTGATTCTTCTAGCATTTTTTCCTCTGTTTTTTTGTTGACAGTCATACTTTTCACGGTGTGCACTGAGCTTCCTAGTTGTAAGTCATATTTAGCACAGTGCCTATTGATTTCATTACTCACTCCTTCTAAGTATGGGAAAGCTCCAATGTATTTCAATTTTTCTTTCTCATTTTCCTTTGGTTGTGCACTTCTTGGCCTTCTTTACTCTGAGTCATATGCTTTTTACTCTCATGTATCCATTTATTAATTAGCTTGCTCGGGTACCCATACTCTTGTGCTATTTTCGAGATAAACTCTAGCTCTTGATTTTTTAGCCTGTTGTTAGATGTGTGTGTGTGTACGCTCGCCGTATCAAGTTTACTATGCTGTTTTTTTTATGTATCACTGTATGGTGCGACGAGTATGGTATCAGTACAGGTATGTAAGTTGCTTTTCTGAACACTGAGTATTCAAAACTATTTTTGTTTTTCTTTAGTTGGATGTCCAGGAAGGATAGGCAATTATCCTCTTCAAACTCAATAGTTAGCTCTATGGTGTTACAGATTTTGCTAAACTGCTGTGCTAGATCTTGTAGCTCGGCTTTGTTAAGTTTAGACATTATAATAATGTCGTCTACATATCGAGCATAAAGTATTGGTTTTTCAGGTAGATTTTGAATTATTTCTTTTTCAAGGTATGCCATAATCACTTCTGCGTATAATGCCGATAATGGGGATCCCATAGGGCCACCTTGCGTTTGTTTAAATATATTTCCTTCAAAATGGGAGATGTTGTTCTCCTTGATGAAATATAAGGTATTCTTTAGCTCTTTCAGTTGTGACAAGTTTAGTTCTTTGTTGATGCTTAGTTGTTGCATAATCAATTCGATGGCTAGCTCGACAGGAGTGTTTGGGTATAACGCCTTAACGTCCATGGAGGCCATAGTTATTTGCTCTAGGTCTTGATTAATTAATTTGATTTTTTCTATAAACTCATAGCTATTCTTTAATGTATATTGGTTCCTTATGAATATTGGGGATAGATAGTTGTATATCTTTTTTCTAGGTTGATGAGTGGCGAGTTTTTTCGATAGAATCAGTCTTAAAGGTGTGTTTTCTTTATGTGTTTTAATTTTTGAGAATATTTTTGGCATCCCTGCTCCCATTGGAGGGTTTGCATTTTTTATTTCAGTTGGTAACGTGCTCTGGTTCCTTATATTAGCCAGGAAGGTAAGTTGTTTGTCGGTGGGATCTTTGTTGATGCTATCGCACTGTAGCTCTGAGATGGCCGTCCACATTTTATCATTATATTCCAAAGTGTCCATAATAACAATTTGCCCTGTTTTGTCCGCTTTGCAGAATTTGATCGTGGGGTCTTTGCAAAGATTTAATAGTTGTTTTCTGTCATACTTCAATTTATTAATCTTGCAGTTTTTTTTTTTTGTGTGCTTAGCGTTATACTCTTTAAGCATGATTCTGAATAGCTTAAACCTTAGATCGGTAGCATGCTCTGGATGTACTCGCTGCACAATATCTTCTAAGATAGGAATGTACTCTTCTGTTCTTGGGGTTTTAGGTGGAAATGTGTATTTTTTCCATTTTTTCCCACGTTGTAGCACTGCCTTTTCACTAAAAGTTAGCGCTCTCGATAATTGATTCACAAACACTGGGTATTCTGTACTTTCATCACCCCTCATTTTGATTCCATCTAAAAGGGCATTAAATTTCTTGGCAATTGAGCTTTCTGCCGCCTTTTGTTGGCTTTCGACTATTTCGTTAATTTCAGTGAGAACATCGTCTATAATAAGGGTTTTCCATGTTCCGTTAAAATTCTTATATTCAGTATCCTGTATCTGGTTCCACATATTATAGCACTGAATGTGGTTTTGGCATAGTTGTTTTCTTTTATAAATGATTTCTGCACTTAGTCTTTTCTCTTGACACGTTAATAGCAACCTTTTGTCTTTTCCATGCATAGGTTTGTTGGAAATTCGTAAGTATTTTGGTATAATATTAAAGTCTCTACAGTTCGTTAAGAACTTTATTTGGATATCTTCTTTTACCATTTTAATTTTCTTTTTTTTAAACTTCCTTATGATGTTTAGTTCTTTAGGCGTCAGCAGGCTTCTATACTTCATTATCCGTTCCGTATCGTTGTTCCGCACGTGGCCGATTCTAATGCATGTATAACGAATCAATTACAATTAGTAGTTCTAATTCTTACTATTATATAGCTCTAATCATTCTACTATTCTCTTTTACGTGCGATATTTCAAAGTAACTTGTACAAAATTCTAGCAGATAATGCTTACCTTGGCATTCCTTTCTAGCAATGGAAACATTTCACGCACGTGTTTTCCGGTCTTTGTTGATGTTATTGTCCTAAAGTCCATTGTATGCGATGACTGGCTTTACTTCTCACACTTTTCGCTGGGTATACTCATTGGATCTTTGCCTTAGGATTCCAAACATATCAATTTTTACCGTTCTTAATACTCGAAATTTTCGCCCATCCTCTTGGTATCCTCAGGAGCATGGTGACTTTACCACCGATGTTCGTGGTTAACTTCGCGCTAATGCGAGGTTAACCATTAGCGCGAAGTTAACCACGAACATCGGTGGTAAAGTCACCATGCTCCTGAGGATACCCAGAGGATGGGCGAAAATTTCGAGTATTAAGAACGGTAAAAATTGATGTGTTTGGAATCCTAAGGCAAAGATCCAATGAGTATACCCAGCGAAAAGTGTGAGAAGTAAAGCCAGTCATCGCATACAATGGACTTTAGGACAATAACATCAACAAAGACCGGAAAACACGTGCGTGAAAATGTTCCCATCGCTAGAAAGGAATGCCAAGGTAAGCATTATCTGCTAGAATTTTGTACAAGTTACTTTGAAATGTCGCACGTAAAAGAGAATAGTAGAATGATTAGAGCCATATAATAGTAAGAATTAGAACTACAAATTGGAATTGATTCGTTATACATGCATTAGAATCGGCCACGTGCGGAACAACGATACGGAACGGATAATGAAGTATAGAAGCCTGCTGACGCCTAAAGAACTAAACATCATAAGGAAGTTTAAAAAAGAAAATTAAAATGGTAAAAGAAGATATCCAAATAAAGTTCTTAACGAACTGTAGAGACTTTAATATTATACCAAAATACTTATGAATTTCCAACAAACCTATGCATGGAAAAGACAAAAGGTTGCTATTAACGTGTCAAGAGAAAAGACTAAGTGCAGAAATCATTTATAAAAGAAAACAACTATGCCAAAACCACATTCAGTGCTATAATATGTGGAACCAGATACAGAATACTGAATATAAGAATTTTAACGGAACATAGAAAACCCTTATTATAGACGATGTTCTCACTGAAATTAACGAAATAGTCGAAAGCCAACAAAAGGCGGCAGAAAGCTCAACTGCCAAGAAATTTAATGCCCTTTTAGATGGAATCAAAATGAGGGTGATGAAAGTACAGAATACCTAGTGTTTGTGAATCAATTATCGAGAGCGCTAACTTTTAGTGAAAAGGCAGTGCTACAACGTGGGAAAAAATACGCATTTCCACCTAAAACCCCAAGAACAGAAGAGTACATTCCTATCTTAGAAGATATTGTGCAGCGAGTACATCCAGAGCATGCTACCGATCTAAGGTTTAAGCTATTCAGAATCATGCTTAAAGAGTATAACGCTAAAAAAAAAAAAAAAACTGCAAGATTAATAAATTGAAGTATGACAGAAAACAACTATTAAATCTTTGCAAAGACCCCACGATCAAATTCTGCAAAGCGGACAAAACAGGGCAAATTGTTATTATGGACACTTTGGAATATAATTATAAAATGCGGACGGCCATCTCAGAGCTACAGTGCGATAGCATCAACAAAGATCCCACCGACAAACAACTTACCTTCCTGGCTAATATAAGGAACCAGAGATCGTTACCAACTGAAATAAAAATTGCAAACCCTCCAATGGGAGCAGGGATGCCAAAAATATTCTCAAAAATTAAAACACATAAAGAAAACACACCTTTAAGACTGATTCTATCGAAAAAATTCACCACACATCAACCTAGAAAAAAGATATACAACTATCTATCCCCAATATTCATGAGGAACCAATATACATTAAAGAATAGCTATGAGTTTATAGAAAAAATCAAATTAATTAATCAAGACCTAGAGCAAATAACTATGGCCTCCATGGGCGTTAAGGCATTATACCCAAACACTCCTGTCGAGCTAGCCATCGAATTGATTATGCAACAACTAAACATCAACAAAGAACTAAACTTGTCACAACTGAAAGAGCTAAAGAATACCTTATATTTCATCAAGGAAAACAACATCTTCCATTTTGAAGGAAATATATTTAAACAAACGCAAGGTGGCCCTATGGGATCCCCATTATCGGCATTATACGCAGAAGTGATTATGGCATACCTTGAAAAAGAAATAATTCAAAATCTACCTGAAAAACCAATACTTTATGCTCGATATGTAGACGACATTATTATAATGTCTAAACTTAACAAAGCCGAGCTACAAGATCTAGCACAGCGGTTTAGCAAAATCTGTAACACCATAGAGCTAACTATTGAGTTTGAAGAGGATAATTGCCTATCCTTCCTGGACATCCAACTAAAGAAAAAGAAAAATAGTTTTGAATACTCAGTGTTCAGAAAAGCAACTTACATACCTGTACTGATACCATACTCGTCGCACCATACAGTGATACATAAAAAAAACAGCATAGTAAACTTGATACGGCGAGCGTACACACACACACATCTAACAACAGGCTAAAAAATCAAGAGCTAGAGTTTATCTCGAAAATAGCACAAGAGTATGGGTACCCGAGCAAGCTAATTAATAAATGGATACATGAGAGTAAAAAGCATATGACTCAGAGTAAAGAAGGCCAAGAAGTGCACAACCAAAGGAAAATGAGAAAGAAAAAATTGAAATACATTGGAGCTTTCCCATACTTGGAAGGAGTGAGTAATGAAATCAATAGGCACTGTGCTAAATATGACTTACAACTAGGAAGCTCAGTGCACACCGTGAAAAGTATGACTGTCAACAAAAAACAGAGGAAAAAATGCTAGAAGAATCAGGAACCTACGAAATTCCAATTGCACACATACCCCAATATCGTACATTGGAAGTACGAAAAACAGATTAAAAACGACTTAAACAACACATATCTAATTGTCAAAAAAAAAGAAGCCAAAACTGCTTTAGTGCAATTCTGCATGGAAAACTGGACATTCCTGAAATTCGATGAAATTAAAATGCCAAAAAAGAATAAAAAATCGGAAAGGCAAATGAGGAGGGAAGAAGCAATATTAATCTTTAAAAATAAAGCAAGGGTATGTAACCAAAACGACCCTAGTACATTAACGGGCCTGTGGAAAGAACTAATAAGATAAGAAAAACAACAACAAAAGAAAAACCGGCAAAAAAGACAAGAAAACCAGGATAGGAGAAGAAATTAATAAAAAAAAAAGTTGTTTTAATGAAACATAGATGGTGCCAGCCGGGCTTGATAACGAAATATATCCAGGAAAGTATATTCGACGAATGGCAACAAGGAGTATCGGACTCCATTAGTGTGAAGTTAACCACGAACATCGGTGGTAAAGTCGCCACGCTCCTGAGGATGCCCAGAGGATGGGCGAAAATTTCGAGTATTAAGAACGGTAAAAATTGATGTGTTTGGAATCCTAAGGCAAAGATCCAATGTGTATACCCAGCGAAAAGTGTGAGAAGTAAAGCCAGTCATCGCATACAACAGACTTTAGGACAATAACATCAACAAAGTCCGGAAAACACGTGCGTGAAATGTTCCCATCGCTAGAAAGGAATGCCAAGGTAAGCATTATCTGCTAGAATTTTGTAAAAGTTATTTTGAAATATCGCATGTAAAAGAGAATAGTAGAATGATTAGAGCTATATAATAGTCAGAATTAGAACTACTAATTGGAATCTGCAAAATCTGCACAAGTAAACTGTGGATGTTTGTTTAGGTTTAACAAAATTCAGCTGCTTGGAAATATGATGTCTGTCATGGTACAATAGTGACATCATTTGGAGCATCTTGGAAGTTACATATTAAATTGTCTTCAGGACAGAAGGAACTTTTAGTTTTCTCAAAAGTTGGTTACATGCACAGTACTTAATTATGGAATTTCTTGCCAATCAGATATTTTATGATATAAAACCAAGGAAACTGGAAGTTCCATGAGAAACTGCATTCCAATAATTAAGTAACAATTTTTTTTCAGCCAAAAATTTATATTTTTTCACACTACTATTCTAGGAAAACAGCATTCGGGAAGTATTGTACATTTTTTCACCTGTACTGAAAATGAGGGAGTAATCTACCTAATGACTAGGGTGGCTGAAAACCCCCCCTTTTTTTAATTTGCATATTGCCTAGTGCAGAAAAGTTGCCATTTGAGCCAACAAGAATAACAAATGAATTTCTTTTTTAAATCGACCAATATCTTACGTCTCTGCTCAGCACACTAAATTTGCGTTTTTCCAACAGCATTGTGCCGTAAGCAAAAATGGATGGAATTTTTTGTAATTGAAATTGAGTAACCCTTAGTGTGAAAAAGTGTCCTTTGGTGTTCCTAATAACAGTGAAAAAGGAAGTTTTGAAATTGATCAATATGCTATGTCTCCGCACTGCTCGCGAAGTTCACCATTTTCTTCCCACATTTGGCCCGTAGGCCTAGGCTAGGCAAAGGCATCCTGGCATGTAGGGCATCAGGAAAATCCGCAGGAAATTGCACTGTTCTAAGTGCACCATGCGCGTGCATGTGTAGTACACTCAGTTTGTTTTGGAATGTGTAGCACGTAGCTCTTTGCTTGCTTCCAATGTCACATGTGTAAACAACCCAGAACTCACCATGAGGAGGTGGCTGCACTAGGAGTTCGGCCCACCCTCCCTCCAGCTCAGAATTTTATTTCTACGTGGTATATCTTGTTCGGTAAACCGCTTTCCTCGAAAAATGTTGTCTTAATTGCCGTGATGCAATTGTTGCTCTTATGAATGAATCTCTAGCTTCAAATCCACACACTGAGGCAGCTGCTTCGGTCACCCGTTTCACGCAACGTTCCCCAGCTTGCATGTGGCCGGGAAACTTAGTTATTTCTTCGCCAAAAGCGGCAGAAGTTGCGATTAGTCAATCCAGAACTTCGTCTGAGATGTGTTTTGTCAGGGGTGGTTCGGTAACACGTGTTTTAGTCCAATCGATCATCTCATAATATTCATTAGCATCCAAATTTAATGGCGGCACTTCAAATTCTCTTATGACGTCATTCATTTGTTGTTGTCTAGCTTTCTTTATTCTTCTCCATCCAAGAGCTCTAATGTGGGTGCGTTTGTCCACAATTATACTTTGGCAACATATTTTCTGGGTGACTGAAGAATGCATTTTTTTGTTGATCATTGCATCAATGATCACTTTGCACTTCAAATCCATGAAGCACGATAAGTTGATCAGTTTCCAAAAGTGTTTGGCTTCTTCTGGGCACGAAGGCTTCTTCTTTATGGAAAACCAGACTGGGGCATATACCTTCATTATATAGTTGGAAACATGGATTGAAGTTTGTGATGGGTTTTGGGTGGCAACGACATTGATGCAGTGATGAAGAGAAACTCATTCTTCAGTAACCTAGAGAAAATATTGCTTAGCATGATTGCGGACAAACGTACCCATGTTAGAGCTTTTGCATGGAGAAGAATAAAGAAAGCTAGACAACAACAAATGAATGATTTCATAAGAGAATTCAAAGTGCCGCAATTAAATTTGGATGCTAATGAATATTATGAGACGATCGATTGGACTAAAATGTGTCTTACCAAACCATCTCTGACAACACACATCTCAGACGAAGATCTGGATCGATTAATCACAAGTTCTGCCACACCTGGCGAAGAAATAACCAAGTTTCCCTGCCTCACCCAAGCTTTGGGACATTGTGTGAAACTAGTGACCGAAGCAGCTGCCTCAGTGTGTGGATTTGAAGCTAGAGATTTGTTCATAAGAGCCACAATTACATCACGGCAATTAATGCCACATTTTTTGAGTAAAGCAGATTACTGAACAAGACATACAACGTAGAAATAAATTCTGAGCTGGAGGTAGGATTGGCGGAACTTGAAGTGTAGCCAGTAGCCACCTTCTCATGGTGAGTTCTGGGTTGTTTCCATATGTGACATTGGAAGCAAGCGAAGAGCTACACGCTACACATTCCAAAGCAAACTGAGTATACTACATATGCACACGCATGGTGCACTTAGAACAGTGCAATTTCCTACGGATTCTTCCAATGCCCTACATGCTAGGATGCATTTACCTAGCCTAGGCCTATGGGACAAATATGGGAAGAAAAGGTGAACTTTGCATGCAGTGCGGAGACATAGCAGATTGATCAACCTCAAAACTTTTTTTCACTGTTATTGGGAACATTAAAGGACACTTTTCCACACTAGGGGTTACTAGATTTCAATTACAAAAGAATTCCATCCATTTTTGCTTACGGCACAATGCTGTATGAAAAACATGAACTTAGTGTGCCGTGCGGAGACGTAAGATATTGGTAGATTTCAAAAATAATTCTTTTGTTATTCTTGTTAACCCAAATGGCAACTTTTTCGCACTAGGCGATATGCAAATTAAAATTATTTTTTTTTGGCCCACCTTACTAATGACTCTGCCCATCATCTGTTCCCAACTGTTTTCAAGTCAGCAGATACTCACACTTCTTACAGTGATATTAACAAGCAAGAAATGCTCTGTAGCAGTACAACTGGGAAACCCTCTACTTCTGGAAAAAGTCAGCCTTGCTTTTCATTTGTAATCATAGAGGCTCACTCCCACATTCTGCTCACTTTCCGTTAACACTTTTGGGGTTGTGTTTACAAACATGTGTTGAATGACAGAAACAATTGGGCATTTCTGACAGAATGAGAGTCAGAAATGCCCAAATTCTTGGAACATATCCCTGTTTCAGATTCCTTTCAAATTATGACAATGTTGAATGTTGAAACTTATATATTTTTTATAAACAGATGGATACACAATGAGGGAAGAAACATTTTATTTTTAACTACATAAAAATGAGGTAATTACAAAAAAAATTCCCTCTTTCCCCAATAAAGCAAATGAATCAAAAAGAATGAGTTGGGGAATATTCATCAAAGCTAGATCACCGCCACCAAAGCAGTTACAACACAACAATGCACCGGTCACAAGAAAAGCTGTTGAACAATAACAGACAGTTAAAACTGTTTACAAAGCCAACAAGACTATAATGCAATAATAAAGCTTGAAAACAGAATACTTAATAGTTTTCAGCTGTTTTGATTGAAGAAACTGATGAACATTATTTTTTAATTTTCATAAAGCACCTACATAAATTCAGTCTACACACAACATATTTTGTATAAGTTTTTCCTGGGAATGTTTTTACAAAGGTAATTTTCACTTCAAAAATAAACATGTGTATTGTTCTGGGATGATTAAGTAGCAGTCAAAGCACCATATTTTTCAGAGTAAGAGATGCACTTATTCATTTAAAAAAAAACTGCTTTGCCTCATATAAAAATGTATCAAATATCTGAAGAGGAATGTGATGATGATACACAAGCCCAGCTCCCAATGCACTAATCAATCAAAGTAATAATTTAAATAATACTATGAAAGAGCCTGAATGTAAGTCTCAGCTTTTGGATCTTTGTGTATCTTCTAAAGCATATGTTTGGGAATAATGTGGAAAACACAAGGAAGACTAAGGCAATGAATTCACATCAGCACATTACAAAATGCAACACTGGGGAGGAGCTCCTGCATGCTGAATTTGCCAGTTTTTGTTACTCTGTCTTTTTGGACTTTATCAAAGATTTTGCATTAAACCTCCTTCAGGAGTGAAGCAACTTTACACAAAATCACCCTTGCCTACCGTTTTCATCAACAATATTTTTTTTCATCAGTAGTTTCATGCGATCTCACAGGCAGATATCAAACTGCTATTATTACTTCAGCACTAGCAATAGTGTGTTTAGAAACAACCTCTGTTCACAAATTTCATTTTCTAGATACACATAGATAAAGCACTTGTGACACCACTTATCTGTCAATGATGCAATCAGTGTCACAAACAGCAAAAGTGATTTTTCTACACTTCAGAAAACTCTAAAAGTGCATAATTATTTGTGAGATGTAAATGCTTTCAGAGAAACACTGTCCTGTTAAGTAAAATATTATTCCTTGTAGGTGCACCAGTACTCCAAGAAATATGAATATAAAATTTACAAGTTACACAATAGCACAAAAATAGAAATATGATAATTTTATCATTAAAGACAAGTTAAATTTATGTCTCTAAATTCAACTAACAAACAATGAAAAAATTCAACTAACAAACAATGAAAAAATTCAACTAACAAACAATGAAATGGTTATGAACATTAGACAGAACCACAGAATTTTCAAATATGTATTTTTGTTTTGCCTTCAGATTTCCTACCAACTAGTATTAATTCAATTGCTGAAATTTTTACACATTTTGCATGCCACATTACTTGTAAGTTCTAGATGTTTTCCATTCAGCATATTTTTTTCTTAATTTTTATATACAACAACAATGATATTTTAATGTAAGAAGTACTTTTATTTAAACATGCCAATAAATTACAGAAATACTATATTCTATTATTGCTTCTCTATTGCAACATGCTAGTATTACTAATAAACTACTCTTGAGCTAAAAATTTACATGGCAAAGTATATATTGACTGAAACAATTCATGGTCCATATATTTCATGGGCAGTTGTGAATAAATCCAGTATAATAATTTTAACCGTTGCACAGCAAAAATAATAATGACTTTGGTTCCACATAGATCCAAAAGTGATGTTACAGCATTATAAGATAAAATTTGTTCTAATATTTTATCTTATAATGCTTCATACATGAGGTTTCCACAATCAGCCTTTGAAAAATGCCACTTTGTGGTATCTTGGTATGACTACCATTGGAAAGAAATGCCATAAATTGTTTTAAAGCATTTCAATGCCACATCTACAAAATAGTTTCACTGCAGTTTTTTAATCCATGGAAGAAAAAAACAAGCAGATATGTTCTGACGACATGAAATGACTCTACATGGTTACATATGTTTCTTTTGAAAAATGCATTTACCACACTCTTTGAAAATCTGATAAAATTTACTAGTCTAACTGCAGTAAAGCTGACCACAAAGCAGGTATAACTGAAAGAACACTTATTAATTTCTGATTGCCCCATAGTCATAATGAAATATTATACTTCTTTTTCTAGCTTCGTTTTCTAATATTGTGAACACTTGAAGAAAGCCACCATATCATACATGGAGAATGAGTGAACCTAACAAATAAATCACAACCAGTGTTTTGAAACCACTTTGACTCTAAAACTGTTACACTGATAACACTATTTATTTAAAAATTACTACAAACATGGTTGCCTTAATTATAATAAAAAAACCAACATAATAATATTTAAAATTACTTTTATTACAGTATTTGATTTTATTAGTCATCTACTAAAATTTTATAACAGTCAGGAATTTATTAGTATCTGCTACAATTTTATAATAGTCAGGACTCTTGATGTTCCATATTCTGTTGAGCTCTAACATTATGAGTTACTTTCAGTTGTATTATGAACTGTTCTCAGGAGATATGAAAAATAAGGTGCTCTGTTTACAAGACCTTTAATTTTGAGAAATATGAAAAGCATCACAAAAGTTGAATACCTGAGGTTTTCCAAAAATAATAAAATTCTGTGGTTTAAAAGATTCAATCAAAAACATTTTCACACAAAAGCCAGATCTCTATATTGTTTGTCCTACATGCAGCAAATTAACTTGCAGACCCTTCCCTGCTTCCTTCCCCTCCTTTTCGTGATTAGAAGCATTTCATGTTTTTTAATGCACACATAAAATTATTGCATACTAAAGTGCATCCTATATTTTTCAAAATTTTGTATGTACATATATGTATAAACATCGTGCAAGTGTGCACTCTGTGCTTCCTATGACAAATTCATTAACTATCTTGCTTTAATTTGTTTTATTAAAAAACATTTAAAACGTGAAGCATGAGGGACACATGTACATACAACCTTCTTTATCAGTAGTACTGTAGACCCGCAATGATACAAATTCTTAAGCACTCCGGATATTAGTTTATCATATAGAAAACTCATATTAATTTGAAAGATTATGCCTGTCAGGGTTTGAAAAATCTATTGCCTGACATGCCTGGCGCATATAAAAATTCCAATTGGGCATGTATTATTTATTACAACTGGCATGGCTGGGAATGCAGGTAAGAAAATTTTCATTCAGCATTGACCCAATTAGGCTTACCAAAAGCAAGTAACCAGCGCTGCACTGTACTGCAAATGTTTTCCGTTCAGTACTAAAAGCAGCATGAGGAAAGAGGATTAAAAAAATGTCAAATAATTATTCACCGATGGGTTATGGATAATCCTTAATCTCTCAGTACAATAGATAGCTGTGGCAAGAAAACCAAGCTTGTAGCTAACAGAGAGCTCCCTCTCATTCATTGGCACTGGTTCATTGTGCAGACTGGCAGGGGAGGGGGCAAGCATATTTTGACCAATGAATGCCTTTTTTACCCCCGTAAGTTGCTGAACACGTGCATTGTGCAGTAATCATGGCACATAGATTTTTGACTGTTGCTAATACTAATGGATATCCAAAACTATATTCTGGGAAACAGTGCTACCAGCTCATCAACTGGACTACAAAACAAAAGAGGAAGTAGTTGTGTAGAGAGAGAGTCTTCATCTGAAAGTAATAAAAGAAAATGTGAATATAATCAACAGTGTTCAATCAGTATTCACCAATCAACAGTGTTCAGTCATTATCAACTTCTGGGAATAAAGAAATTGCTCAATTATGTGAACATTAAATTTAGCGCAGTACCTGATGAGAAGGAAATCAGGGTGGGTCAACTGGAATGGTCAACTTTCAAGTTAAACATAAGAAGTATGAGCACAATTGCATCAACGTGCCCCTTCACTGTGTATGCATACCTTCTTAAAATGAAAGCTAAAGACATGACCAACATCCTTTTCTTTGTCGACATTATGTTTTTCTTTTCCCCCAGTACCTCTGCACCTGAAAAAGATTTTAGCTGCATGAATCGTGTGAAAACCTCTCTTAGTTCCTGCCTCTTGACTGAAAATATGAATGGCTTGATGCAAATAATCATTGATGGCCCTGACAGTTGTAATTATGACCCATCACTAGCCATTGAACATTGGCAATCAAATACCAACAGCATATTAATGGGCACTCTGCTTAATTGTACCATGAAGAAGAATGTGAGAAAATCTTGCAGATGAGATTAAACTTCAGCTTTGACTACAATAATTGGAAATATTAAAAATAATTGATTTCCTATTTTTGATATATTTACTTCATTAAAAGTAACAGATTTTTTCTAGCTTTGATATTGCATTACAGGCTATGTACAATGTCAATATATTTAATATATATAATTTCTTGGGCTCCAGAGCTATCAGTAATTTAAAATTTTATCAGTGAAATATTCGGCATGTAAAATTTTGGATTGGGCATCTCGTTGTTTGGACAACATGCCCAATAGGGCATGCAGAAATTTTCTGATTTTTCCAACCCTGATGAATGTACTGACCAGTGAATTATACTAAATATTTATTTGACTATTATTTCAAGGAAAGAATTGTGTGCATTAAGGCTGCATAAGCTATAAAAATGTGTATATTTAAAGATTTTTAATATAAAATAATTTTCCATATAATACTACTATATGTGCATATATTGAGAACAGTTTATTGTCTAGTTCCATACTGAAATGTACATATAAGATTGGCTAAAGAAATTGGCGGTCTTTTTTATACTGAGTCTCTTAGCTGCACCTGCAAGTACTTTATCTTGGGGAAGCACAATCATGAAAAACTCTTCAGCACTTTAAATACTTTCAAACTGTATTACTAAAAAAGCAGTTAATATCTACATTCTGCAAAACTAGAACACAACACATATATACACTGTGAGTATTCAATAAATAACAATGATGCTTCTTTAACTTCAAATTTAGTTTAGAATTTAATTAACCATAATTTTTAGGCTACAAACTGTGTTTCATACGGTATTAAATGTTTGAATTTCGTACAGTACAACTCTTATCTTTATTTTTACAGCTACAAATTTCCCTTTTCTCCACTTTCTTTAAAGGAACAGTGAACTTAAAAAAAAGGTACTCGAAAATATGAATTTTTGCTGTCGTGTTATGTGGGTGACGGAGCGATGCTCATAGAGCCAAAATTTGTTTCCCTATGGCAATTGGGAGCTGAGTAAACAGCTGACAAAGTTTCTGGTGATGACATCACACTAGACAAGCCAAGGCTAGAGTCAGTCAGGCCACTTCTCCCATCAGCAGCATCTGTGTACTCAATGCGGTAGGGGTTGTGAGGGAAAGTACGAGGTAATTAGAGTCAGGAATTTCTCTCCTTGTGTTGCACGTGTCCTGTTCGTTAGTCATCAAACTATCCGCTGCAATTTACACAACTGGAATAAATTTTAAGCAGTTTATGGATTTCGCTGAAACCCTTGGTTTACAATCATCCAGTAGCACTACTTCTTACAAAGTGGCAAAATTTTTAGTTGGGCCAATAATCAAGTTTATGTGGCACAGTATGAAAAAAACAAATTACTGATTTTAAATTATGCGATTCCGAAATTTGGGTGAACAGAGACGGACAGTTTGATTCACCAGGTTTTTGCGCCAAATACTGTACATATTCTATCATGGATGTTCGCAAGGGAAATGCTTTGATTTTATTGTCATCCAAAAAGGTGTTTTTGACGGGGACTTAGAAAAGAATGTGTGCGATTTATTACTCTGACCTCTTGAAGAAATAAAGATATCAGTTTTTTATCAGATAGACATAGAAGCATTTGTGCCCTCATGAAGAAAAAATATCCCCAAATTGATCATCAGTTTGATGTGTGGCACAAGGCCAAAAGTTTGACCAAAAATGTAAAAGCTGCTGAAATGAAAGCTCCTTTACTAGAAGCATGGCAGTCCAGTATAACCAACCATTTACGATGGTCAGTTCAAACATGTAATGGTGGAAAAATCTCTATCTGTGACTAACCTGCCATACAGTAATAACAGTAGAAATAACAGTTAGATAAAATGCCTTTTTATCTAACTGTTATTCCTAGAGCTATATAATATCATGTTCAACTATTGAGGTATTCTTTTTTTCATGGGGGGGGGGGTCATTAATGGCTTTGCATTTGGGCTACAAAAATACTCTTAAAGTTGTTTCTCCCATGACAACAAAAGAAACTAAAACAACCCCAATAAAATATGCACTTAGTTCAATGAATAAATTTATATACTCGTATATAGGATGTAAGGTCAGGTGATGCGTAACATCACAGCCTCTCCTTGACAAATGTCAACCCCGCCTTCTCGTGGTGCATCCTGTTCCCACTAAAGGGGCTCTGACGACCGCCAATAGCGGTATAACTATACCATCGGGATCAGAGGAAATGCTATCCCACACTCACCAACCCGCTTGGCCAGCGTGGTGAGTTATGGCCAAACACCTCCAAAATGACTCTACAACTTAAATCTTGGCCCTCAGTCTCCGGCAGCTGGAATGTACCTGGCCAAGGCAGCGGCCAGTGCGACATGAAGGCAGAGGGTGCTAAGAATCCCCGGAGGACCGGACTAGGCTGCCATTTGATGCTGACCTTGGCTACCTATAACGGACGCTCCCTATCTTCTGATTCAAGGCTTCTTGAATTGGAAGAGGAACTACAAAGGATCAAGTGGGACATCGTCGGGCTAAGTGAGGTAAGGAGAAAAGGAGAAGATCTCATTGAACTGAAAAGTGGACATCTCTTCTATTATCGTGGGACAGATACTGGCAGAACTAGTGGTGTTGGATTTATAATAAACAAGAAACTGAAGGATAAAGTGGTAGAAGTTGAAAGTTCCTCTGACAGAGCTGCACGACTCGTTATCCAACTATCGAGAAGATACCAGGCTCAGATTATTCAAACTTATGCACCCACCACAAGTCATCCTGAAGAAGAAATTGAAGAATTTTATGAGGAAATTCGTCATCTAAATAATAAAGGTAAGCAGCACTTAAAGATAATTATGGGAGATTTCAATGCAAAAATAGGCAACGGCAACAGAATGAAACTTCAGTAGGTAAATTCGGTCACGGCAACAGAAACCAGCGTGGAAATACTCTCGTTGAGTTTGCAGAGGCAGAAGGATTTTTTCATCTTGAACTCCTTTTTCAAGAAAAAGCCACACAGGAAATGGACATGGAGACATCCAATTGGGACGACAAGTGAAATTGATTTTATTATGTGTAACAAAAATTCGTCATCGAAGACTGCAGTGTGCTGAACAAGTTCAACACAGGTAGTGACCATAGATTGGTGAGATGTAAGATGCACCTCAACACTAAACTGGAACGTGGCAAACTCATAAGACAAACAAAATGTATTGACATAACCAACCTTAAAAAACACCATAATACTTTCAAGTTGGAACTGAAGAACAGATTCTCTGCTTTAGAAGGCCTAACATCGGAAGAAGTGGATATTTCGGAAGTTAACAGAAAAGTAACCAAAGCTCTAATGGAAACAGCAACAAAATTAGCTGGGTCTAAGAACAAGTTGCATGTGAACAAATTATCAGGAAAAACCAAAATGTTGATGCAAAAAAGAAGAGATGAGGACAACTAAAGAAGATGTGACTTCCAAAGTGGAATATATAGAGCTATGCAAGACAACACGAAAAAGTATCACTGAAGACGTAAGGAAATTCAACTGTGAGCTAGTGAGGAAAGCAATTGAAAACAACCAAAGCCTTAAGATAGCAAAGGGACATCTCAGTAAGGGAAGAAAACAGATTATGGCTCTGAGAAAAGAAGATGGTTCTATAACAAGAAATAGAGGCGAAATTTTGACAAGAGTGAAAGATTTCTACTCCAAATTATATGAAAGGGATGATACATGTACTCCAGACATCATGAAAGGTACCAGAGTTCTTCCAGTCCTCCCAGCAGAAGTTGCTCATGCAATCAAGAACATGAAGCGGGGGAAAGCTCCAGGAGAAGATGGAATTACTATAGACATCATACAAGAAGCAAGTGGAGAAATTGAAACAGTACTCGCCCAAATTTTCACTCGATGCCTTAATGAAGGGAAGATTCCTGAGGATTGGAACAATGCTACAATGATCCTGCTACATAAAAAAGGTGACATTGAGGATCTCAGGAACTACAGACCTATCAGCCTCCTATCAGTGGTTTATAAAATCTTCACTAAAGTTCTTTCACACCGCTTGAAGGTAACACTGGACATGGCTCAACCGAGAGAACAAGCTGGATTCAGGAGTGGCTACAGCACAATAGATCATATCCACGTACTGAGAGAACTAATTGAAAGAGCGAGGGAATATGAACTTCCATTGTGCATGGCTTTTATCGATTATGAAAAAGCCTTTGATTCGGTGAAACCATCAGCAGTTACCACGGCTCTGAAATCCTGCGGTATTGAAGATGCATACATTAATATTATTAATAACATCTATGAAAATGCAAGTGCAAAGATTCGGCTGTTTGAAAATACAACACACATAAAAATTGGAAAGGGAGTGAGACAAGGTGACACCATATCTCCGAAGCTCTTTAATGCCACATTGGAAAATGTCTTTCAATCACTGAACTGGGAAAACAAAGGGATAAAGATTAATGGAGATTATCTAACCCACCTTCGTTTTGCTGATGACGTAGTCATTTTTGCAACTACCCCATCAGAGCTGCAGAGTATGATCCAGGAACTTGCTGACAAGAGTAAAGAAGTGGGATTAAAAATGAACTTTCAGAAGACAAAAGTGATGTTCAATGCTTTTACAAGAAATGAAGATTTATCGATTGATGGAGAAAAACTTGAGATAACAGATACGTATGTTTATCTTGGACAGCAGATATCAAGTGAGGGTCACATTGCTGAAGAAATTAATCGGCGTACAAAACTTGCCTGGAGAGCTTTTGGAAGAAACAGCATAATTTTCAAGAGCAATATGCCATTATGTCTTAAAAGAAAAGTGTTTGATCAATGCATCCTTCCAGTGCTTACGTATGGTGCAGAGACGTGGACCTTAACTAAAAGAGACATACAAAGGCTGCAGACAACTCAAAGTAGCATGGAGAGGTGCATGCTTGGTATAACCAGGAGAGATAAGAAGAGGAACTCGTGGATCCGAAAAATGACGAGAGTGGAAAACATCATGATCAGAGTTAAATCCCTGAAATGGCAATGGGCTGGACATACTGCCAGAAGGACAGACCATAGATGGACAGCTGAAATTTTAGATTGGATTCCAAGGGACAGGAAAAGACCCAGAAAAAGACCACATGGGAGATGGGTGGATGAAATTCGTAAATATGCGGGGAGTGACATGGAGGAGACTGGCACAAGACAGACCGTTGTGGAGGAAACTTGGGGAGACCTTCGTCCAGCAGTGGATTGATAATGGTTGACAATGATGATGATGATGATATAGAGAGCAGCTGACAAATCTTTAGTGACAGTGGAAGTTAATCAAAATAGTCTAGGTCATTTCCAGGGAAACAAACGAAAGCCAAATACTGTTCATTAGATTCAAAAAAACATTCTCTAATTTTATTCACAACACAGGAAGGGATTACTTTTCTTATTTTTTGCCGTACAGGTATCCAGGCATTCACCCAATATACGAACTGTTTGTATGCAATGTGTCTCCATAGTTTGTTACATAAACGTTCATATTTTTACTTCTTGTTTTTTCTGCCTGAAGAATCATTTGATAACGACTTGCCTATAAGGTATGGATGTTTAAAACAACACTGTCGAATGATTCGTGGTTTAGTATACATTCGGCACTACCTTTTATTTTCATCATCATATCACTCTCGTTGCAACACAAACACTCAGCGTCTGTTGACTTTCTCTCGCACTTATCACATTGGCACCAGTCAAGATTATCTTTTCTACCCTCGAATTTGTTTCCACATTCCTTGTTAAACATTCATACTATACTGGCAGAATATCGTGGTTCAAATGAATAAGGATTTACACCAGCTATTTTACAAATTGATGGGATCAACTGCACTGCACAGAACGGTAAATAGTACCGACTGGAGCCCTCCGTACACTGCACGTCTTGTCTCTTGTCTAATGTGACATCACTGCTGGTTGTAAAAAACGCTCTAGTGGGAGAACTACTTATGATAAAGCATTTCTGACTGCGTCAGTTTTCATGTCTCCTTCAACATTACATTTTCGCGCGAAAATTTTTTGTCCAAAATTAGTTTACTGTTCCTTTAACATAAAGTTAGTATAGTTGGATATTGAAAAAAATTTAAGGACAACACTGATCAATTTGAATGAAAGAGATGTACACTGATCACCCGCTCACCTTTTTGCCTAAAGTTGTGTGTTCATTTTGCCATCTGCACATTAACTGCCCAAATGGTTGGTATTTCTTTCCTAATATCTTATATGTAAAATTTATGTGGAGTTCTATATTTCCTTGGATATGCTAAGAAGGAATTTAATTTTCATTTACTTGTTTAATTTTTAGATTGAATGCCAAATGTGGAATACATAGGTGTTGCCATTCCATTGGCTCTAATGTCCAACCGCTCTGATTATTCACTGTTGTTCCTATCCTCTTGATTTCTAATCCTTTGATTTTCCTTCTAAAGTGTGCTTGTTGGCATGCCAAAATTTCTAAAGAATCCTATTTCATTTTTTGCCGCTGTCCATCTAGGAAATGCTGCAATGACTGGAAAAGGTGGTAGTCACTTGGGGCAATGTCCAAGGAATAGGCTGGGTGTAGCAGCAGCTCCCAGCCCAGGTCCTTGATCTCGTGACAGGTCACCCATGCTGTGTGTAGTCTTGCTCTATCCTGCTGTATGAGGATGTCCTCGCAGTTCAGCAGTGCTGGTCGTCTCGATATGAGCGATGCATGCAGATTGTCCAGCTGATGGCAGTACACATTGGAGGTGATAATGATGTTGTACAGGAACAGCTCCAAAAAAAAAAAAAAAAAAAAACACGACAACCAGCATGGACCTTAGGTGGGTGTAAACTGGCTTGGGGGGTTGGCATGGGCTTCCATTTTGGGTTCAACCACTGTTTCTTGAAATTGTCATACAGGACCCAGTTCTCATCACCTATCACAATACAGTCCAAAAACAGTTCAACTTGTCAATGTGCAAGCAGGGAAATGCATGCACTCATGAGATTTGCTTTCTGCTCAACTGTGAGTTGATGAGGTACCCAAACTCCCCTCTTGTGCACTTTCTCAAGTTGACACAGGCATGTGATAATGCTTGTGTGGGTAGTACCTAGCTGCCTGGCCAACTCGTGTGCGAGCACTCATGGGTTGGTCTACACTAAAGTCTTCAGCATGTCCATATCCACTGTTGTGGGTCTTTTGGGGGACAATCTGACAGGTCAAAATTTTCCTCTCAAACCTGTTCAAACCAACAACAGTACTGACTATGTGATATGGTATTGGGATACACACTGGTAATGTTCCTTACAGCACTTGCGGGGGTGCTACTGCAATGAAACTCATACAGCATGCAACAGCGTATGTGCTCCTTGTCCACTTCGATGTTGGCTGGTGCTTACACTCTTCACCTTCTGGTGGCTAACTGCCACTTACTTAAGCCACCGACCTGCTAATGTCATGCCAGTGTGTTGCGCAATCTTAGTGGCCAAAGTGTGCAGTGGCCGGGGGCTTCGACTTCGGGTATCTCATCATCGAACATTACAAATTGATGTTGGATATTTGCATGTAAATTATTCATTACTTGCAATATATTTTTATACATTATAAATAATTAGTGATAAAATACCTATTTTCATCGTTAATTCAACTTTTACTTTATTGTGGTGTAATCCTGGTAACAATCTTATGTGGAAATTTTTACTAATCCTCTGCAGTGTTTTAAGATGTACATTATGATAACTTACTTTCCTATTTCAGTAAAAGTTAATTTTTTTCTTCCTTTTTTTTTCTAAAGATATATGCTATTTGGAAGGAGAGGTAATTATTTCCTTCCAGGATAACTTATAATTATCCTCTTTCTTTTCTTTTTTTAACATAATTTCTGACTTAATTTAGTGAATTTGTGCTAATAAAAAATTGTGAGGCCATGTTAGATTTAAAACACAATAGGAAAAACAAAAGTAAAATAATTCAACAGTACATCTTGATTTAACTATAAAGATAATTTATCATAAAGGACAGTTTGAGAAACAGTACAGGATGAGCAAAAAATTCTATGTAATATTAGCATCAAGACTACACAATTCAGTAACGGTTTATTTAGCTAACATTATGCAAAAAGAAAAAAAAACATTTTACAGGAAGGAGTGATCTAGAACATGAAATGTGAATGAGTTTTCAGCTTGTTGGAAGGTCAGGTAGTATGCTTAGACAAGAGTGGCAAAAAAGCACGAATCTGCATTAAAACAAATTACAAGCCATAAAATAAAATGGGGTTCTTCATAAATTCAGGTATGTCAACAGCACTATTTCAGAACAAAATTGGGAGAACAGTTAGAAACAGAGAGAAAAATATCAGGGAGGCTGGATATTACAAATGAAATTGCAACATCTACTTAGTTGGCACAACTTGAATGACGGATTGGGATACAATATGAAGATTAGACAAAACTTAAAATAATTTCTGGGCTCTCTTTAATAACTGCTGGGCTCTCTTTCATTCCCCTACCCTTCATGATGGAGTTTGGGGAAAATTTATGCCGCATACAGTTAAGAATCTTACAAAATTAGTGCTGGTAAGAAGGGGTCGTTCAGAATTTCCAAGATGTTAAAAGATTATTTCTAATTCAGAGTTTCATAATAGTTTTCCTATTATCAAAAGTAACTTAAATGGCATAACTAAATACAAGAATGTGATAATAAAAAAACACACGTTTTCATAATGTTATGAACTGCAGTACCAAACATCAGCAGTTAGTAGATTACAATATTATTTCATCTCACATCACTACACTACTACAATAAGAATCCAAACTTGTAAGCACTATTGTTTATTGACACTGCAGAGGAATGAAACAAAAAGGGAAAAATAAACAATGGCCTTCATAGTTTTCACAGTGGGAAGGTAAAAATATGTAACATGATATGCAGTAGATTCTGGTTAATTGAGCCACTGGCTAATCAAGGAAGCCATTTGGGGCAATTGTTGAAGAGCAGGAACAAACTGAGAATATAACCTAAATCTATTTCATTCATTTGGGCCACCACACTGCTTCATTAGGACAGAGATTACACACAGCACATCTGCAGCGACTGGCATAAAGAACATTGCTTGAGTCAGTCAGTGGCAAATTGCACAGCAATGAAGGCACATGCATTTGACAGTGACAGTGTAATGATTCTGGTTCTAATGAAGGCACATGCATTTTGACAGTGTAATGATTCTGGTTCTTTTGACTGATTGGCATGTGTGTTAACATAATTGCTTATCAAAGAGGGTGACAAATAATGTTTTTCTTTGTTTTGCAAAACCCTTGCCAAGATTCCTAAAAAGATCTAATGTTAACTAATGAAATCACCTTACTCAACCAAATCAAAAGCCAACTGTCTTGTGGTATTTTTTTTTATGGGGCTATGTCTTTGTCCCTCCCCTTGCTGTTAATTTAGCTGATCTAAAATAACGTATCACAACAGCTATTGCTGGAGTTAAAGATATGCTAATGCATGTTTAGCAAGAATTCAACTACCACATTGATGTATGCTGTGAGACTAAGGGTGCATACATCAAACATCTGTAAGTTGCTGTAACAAATTTCAAGAGTTTCCCTACAAAATAGTGCAATGTGAGTGCCAATATCTTAAATAGTTTTGGTTTTATAAAATGTTGAAACTGTATTTCATTTTTAATAACCCTGTATTTATGAATGAAATCATGAAACAATCACCGAGACTAACATCAGCAAAACAAAAAGGGTTAATAACAAGTTCAAATATTGGTCATTTAAACAACATGCCTGAAAAAACATGGTGTCTGCTACAACAGAAGCTAATAATAATAGTTCCAGGTCATAGGCAGCTGGCAAAATAATTGGAGTGGAAAAATTCCCAGTCGTACAAATGATAAGCCAGAAGATCAAACTGCAAGAGGAATAGGCATTGTGTGGACAAATTGAAGAGGCCCCTTAATCAATGGTTCTCTGTTGTAACTGGACTGGGGTATGCATGCATATGTTCAAATGTTGACACTAAATCAGAAGAGATAACTGAAAAGTTCAGTCACATGAGTTTTAAAGCAACAGATGATTGGTTACCTTGAGGGAAGTCCAGGCATAAGGTAAAATTTAAGAAAGCACATGGCAAGATGATCCGAGTACAGAACAATGGAAATCTATTAAATTGCCCGACTTGCTCCAGAAATTTACTGTAGACAACATCTACAATGCTAATGAAACAGGTCTACTTTATTATGTCACACCAAATGGTTTCTCGAGCTACAAAGCAGATCTGTCAGGTTAAAAAAAGAAAAGAGCAAGTGGTCACATAACTGTGTTCTGCTGCTCAAACAAGTCATGAAATGATAAAAAAGAAACTGCTGGTTATGGGAAAAGCACTTAGCCTCAATGATTTACAGGGCTTAGAGTGGACAGTTTTCCAGTTCTCTATTAAGCCAACAAGAACACATGGATGACGTCTGATATTTTTCTGAAATGGCTTATGAGTTGGGATGCAGAATTGAAATGGAAATAAAGAGAAATTCTGCTGCTTTGGGGCAAATGTGTGACACACACTCATTTAGATTGTTTAAAAAATAATCAACTGGAATATTTTGCTGCTATCACCACATCCTTGATACAATCACTGGACATGGGCATCACACAAAGATTTAAAGACATTGTGTTGCAGAAGGTTGGTACATTACATTCTTGAAGCAATTGAAGAAAATCCATTGACATCGTTTTCAACAGCCAAATAAATTAGTGCAAATGCTACCATTTTAAAAGCAGTGCAATTTTTTGCCAACAGCTGGTGAGAAGAAGCAAAATGATTCAAAACTGCATTGTTCATAGTGGATTTAAAATTTTTGGTCAAGAGCTGCCAGCTACAGTCAATACTGAAAATGAAATAATTTTGGAACTCCTACATGTCAGAAACTATGAAGAGTTTTCCTCTATTTATAATAGCCTTCAATGTCATAATGAAAATAAAGATTGTGTGGATGCAACTGTTGAACAAATTGCAGCAGAACACCTAGGTATCAGAAGACCAGGAAAGTGATGAGGATGATAAACCTCAACATGAATGAACGACTAATCAGGAAATTTACTGAATTACAATGCCACTTCATTCAAGAAGGCAGTCTTTTATCTGGACAAGATATCTTCACTGTTTTGTTCATTTTGTAGTCAATAAAGAGATCATGTTGGGGTACCCTCATCAAATTTCTCCAAAACATGGAATTCTTAGGAGCTACATGCTTATGTGATAGATACATACTACATCTACACTGAGAGATTATTTTCAGCATAAATTATTTTTAATATTTATTCCAAAATTTATTTAAATACATCTGTTAATGTGTACTTTGTTATCCAGTAAATGGTAGCTAGCCTTTTGTTTAAGATTCTTTGTGATCAGTGGTGTAAGAATGTGGGGGTACAATGAACGCTCCCAAATTTTTAGGAGGGGTACATTCACATCTACTCCCCTCCCCCTCAGATCAGAATAAGCACAAACCAATCATTCATAAAGATAAAGAGTGAACTTTAAAATGCTCATATACACTGCTTACTTTTTCCCTTATCCCCCCCCCTCTTTTTTTTAAAGAAATATCATGGGTCATCTTTTTTTCTTAAATCTGAAGAGGCTTTTCATCCACCCAAAACTGACCAATCATCTGGGCAATTCCAGAAAATTAGGCTGGCAGGAAAACAACCAACTGCCAGCTTGAGCAAAAGAAATGCGCCGACATTATGACACCTACAGCTACTGAAATTGCAATGGGTTGAATCGCAGGGTAGGACTGGATGGTGATTTCTTTCATTGGTACCCTTCTCCTTTGGCTAAACTTCGACAGAACTGAGCCATAGTTTCTTTGTATTTCAGTGTTAAGTCCCTCAGGAACTCCTCTCCACCTTTCTCTACTCATTGGTGATTAATCAACGCCCCCTTGACATTAGTATTTGCCATCATCCTTCTTTCATTTATGACTTAGGTTTTCTTCTATACATTTGCAGCGTTCATATGTAGCTTAACTAACCAACTTCTTGGAAGACCCTTGTCTAGTCTGGACTAACTGTTGTTGGGCTTTGATTTTGATTCGAAATTGGTGTAAGGCTCTCATTCTTACCTAATAATGGCGAAAATAACTTTTGTAATTTTTTTTCGCTTTTTATAACCCAAAGACAGCCTATTTTAATGATGAGAATGTGACTGAAAGCAGGGGCAAGATATCTGTCCAGGAACAGAAAGATTTAGGTAAATATTTGCTTGTGCCCAAGGCTAACGGTAAGACTGCTTTTTCTCATGTGATGGCTATGGTGAGGAGAGGGGCAGTAGCTTAATGCACAATTCTGTTATGAAAAAAGTTTTAACTTCTAAAATACTTTAACTTCATCTCTCAGTGATGATCCTGAGCCAAATTCTTTCTTTCAGAAGTTTTGCACTTTTACAGAATGAAACTATATATTTTAAAATACTTATTATAATTACCTATATGTTTTTTCTTTTTTGCTGGCACATCATATAAAGCTGATCTATTGTGTTATAACATATATACTAATGTCATCTTTTTTGTGCTTTAAAAAACTGCCAGATGCTCTGGCACTAATTATCTGTAGCAATGCAATGAGTGCATTACAGATTTCATATGCCATTCACAGAACTCCAATCCCTTGATATATCCACCATCATTTAGCTTTGTGCCAGACCAATATGTTTTTGATATCAATTGTTCACCTATGTATCACTCAAAGGTTTTAATATAAACTCTATAATACTTCAATAGTATCTTAGTAGCTAGAGCAGTTTTTATCTTACTGTAGTTTTACTTTATCGATGAAGACCAAAATGATTAGAAGTTTAATTCATTTTGTAAAGACTTAACATACCATTTCCTGCAGATCCCCTTTTTCCAAACCCAGCTGGCAGAAATTAACTAATCATAATGTTCACTTGTCCCTGCTCAATATTTTAGTGACCCCCCCCACAAAAACACACACACACACACACACACACACAGATTTACAAGAGAGAACACATAAAAAAAAGGGCTACATCATACATTTTTCTGATAACAAATTAATAATGTGAACATTTTATCAGTTATAATAATATTTTAATAATTATTAATAATAAGATGATAATTTTCATTTGTATGAATGAAATTCTGATCAGTACATGTATTTTGTAAAAACTCTAATACAGCACCCCCACCCCTAAAAATTAGGAAGGGAGTCATCTACAGATAGCTTAATCTTTGAGGTGTAAGGTTTATGGGCTTGTACCCCCTTGAATGAAAAGCATTCCTATGCTACTGTTTGTGATGTTGACTCAGTACAAAAAGCATGTGAATGTTTTACCTCTTTGGGTAATGCTTTACATAATCAGGGCACCTGTTTGATTAGGTCAAAGTGTTCTAGTCACAATGTTTCCCAATTAACCAGAATCTAGTGTAATTGGACATTACACCCAATTGGATCACTTTTATTCTCTTTCTTGCCAAATTATTTTTGCAACACACTGAACAAACCATTATTTTAAAGGCCCCTTACCAACCAACTACTTGGCTTATATATGTTGATGAAATTTTTGTGACTTGGCCTCACCCCAAACAGCAGTTACTGCATTCAACAAACTCCATCACCAATAAGTTTCCTACCATTAAATTTACTATGAACAGAAAAAAGATCAAGTGCATCCAGTTTTTGGATATCTCCCTCCAAAGAAGCAGTAAACATACCATCTTGAGGTTTGTCTTTCATAAACCTACTGCAAACATCAGTATTTGTTCTTTTAAATAATCTACCTTTGTGAATCACAAATTTGCTGCCATCAAATCTTTTATTCATAGAGTTAAAATCATCTGCACTACACCTTTCTCTCTAGAAAAGAAATATGGGGAAATTTTGGAAACTGCCACTTTTCGTGGGTACCCTCCTTCTATAATTAAAAACTTAATCACTTGTACGAATCATGATCAAAAATCAAAAACCTCCAACTAAACCTCACTGAAAATCTGCATTTCCATACTATCCTTCTAATGCCTACAAGCTCAAATAAATTTTCAAGAAGTTTGGATATCATTTGGCCCTGAGTTCCAACCCTTCTCAACATCTTCCAGCAAAACTTAACTACACTGGAGAACTTGGCACACCATCAATGGCTGTTTATTGGAGCACAAAAACGATGTGCCTAAAGGAAACACTTAACACTTCACTGGCCACAGTAACTTTTGAGTACAATTCTGCAGAACCTGTTCAGACTGACGACAAACAAACGACGGATCCAGTTCATTAGTCATTTTGCGTTGTGGGATCGGGAAAGTTTGGAAATTTTTATCAGCTCTAAAAACTGTAATTCTCATTCTACTTTTATCAATCCATTGATATGGAAATTCATTTTAAAAGAAAAATAACAAATATGGCTTTACAGATCTGGTAACCAACTGTCATTGTACATCTATGACAAATTGGAAAAGACTGAAATTATCAGTTGAAAGCTTCCTTAGTTTAATTTGTTTTATATACAGTATAACTTAAGTGTGTTTTTAAACTTTTAATACTTATTAGTAAAAGTATGTTCATAATTAGCATGCCTGTTTCCTATTTTTCAGCATATGCATTTTTCAATTGTTTAATTTTGTTCACGAGAGTTCTTTTGCAAGAATTAGAAGCTACCCAATACTTTTCATTTCATTCTTCCCCTAACATTTTGTAACAGCAAACAAATGTTGTTGTTTTTTTCTCCTAAAACTGATATCTTTCATTCCTACTATTAAAATTACAATCACAGGCTAGAACTGATACTTATAACACTAAGAATTAGTCTCTTGCAAAATATTAAGATATTTTCAAAGTCATTAATAACTTGAGTTGTATTAGAAAAATTCTTGAAATCGTCATAACACACGTAAGTTACATTGAAAATTATAAGCGGGATATTTCAGTAGCGACTTCTACCTTCATCAGCTATGGAATTCTATGGCTGATGAAGGTAGAAGTCGCTAACCATGGTATTCCATGGCTGATGAAGGTAGAAGTCGCTAACCAATTGGAATTCCATGGCTGATGAAAGTAGAAGTCACTACCAAAACGTCTCGCTTATAATTTTCAACGTAACTTATGTGTGTTATGACAATTTCAAGAATTCTTATAATGCTTTGTGTGTTACGTGTTTTCCTGCCATTTCTTCTCACTTGAGTTGTACATTACTTAATATATTATTGTAAGTAAATTGTGAAAAATCTGAACTGTGATCCAAATTGTTAACACAAGGTTATTTATTGAAGGGCATAATGACAAACAGACAGCAAATACCTTGGGATGCAGCTCACATATGCAAGTGCACAAAAACAACACTGTTTAATGGAAAATTTTGCAGGAAATTTACATCACATAAATGCCTTTTAATTGTACTCATATCAAAGCTAGTTATATTCAATTTACTATACTTGTCAAATTACTGAATTGAACTAATATATACATAATATGTAATAAATATATATGTTTAAATTAAAGAGCTGGACCTGTATGAGCATTTCAAGAAAACAAAAATTGAATAATGAAAATCATTTTTGAAAATGGTTCTCAACAGCAGGCAGCAAAGGGGAAAGGATGCTAAACAATAGATGGCATTCATAGTTTTCACTACAGGAAGCTAAAAAGTTATTTAAAATCTGTTCCTCTTACTAATTTACAGCATGCACACTTTTTCTGTTCTTCAATTTTTTCGATGACACTTCGTCTTATAAGAAATAGACATTTCCCCCTTATTGCTGCCTTGATATTTTTTTATGGTATTTTCTTCTTCTAAAAATAAAACTTTTTTTCTACCATTAAAATTATGTTCAGAAACAGAGCTAATAAAAACCATCAACACTCCTAGAAGAATAGGATTTTCAATGCCATTAATAATTTTAATTTTACATTACAACTCTTATAACAAAGATGCTTCATAAATAGCATTTGTTGGTGTTGTTTTCTTTTTAATATGCATCTGTTATGAAAATGTGGCTCTGAGGCCATAAATTATGGCAAAGCTGAATTGCTTTCAAAAACAGTACTATTAGCTGCAATGAAATGGAACTAAATCTATAGATAATCTCTCCCAAAGCAAATTACTAAAAAAAAAATTCTCCTTCTTTCTTGTCGCTCATAAATGGTAATGCTACCATACAATGTTCACAACCACCCATTTAGAATATAAAAAGGAGCAATAATTGTAAGGTGAAAAATGTTACCATTCCAATTAATTTTCCTTTTATTACATGATTAGCAGGAACAAAAACTTGTGCAAGACTTTTGGCTACATTTGATAACACTGAGAATGGAATACCCATTCCAGAGCTTATGTGGTGGGATTTCTGCTGCCTTTTGACCGAACAAATTTCCAGATAATTCCCATTTCTCCCTCTTTCACAGTAGCTGTCTGTTTCTATCTAGCCACTGCAGAGAGAGAGAGAGAGAGAGAGAGAGAGAGAGACAGACAGACAGACAGACAGAGAGAGAGAGAGAGAGAGAGAGACCCCTTCTTACTATTCTATGAGTTATACCCACAAATAATAAAGTTTTAAACCCTATGATGACAATCTGCTCTTATTTCTACTACCTCAAGGAATACACACTGTAATGGCAGCATGACCTTTTTACTGCAAACAGAGAGATTCTCTCTACTTCCTTCCTTAATCACACAGTGGGAAATTCATCAGGTAGAGAAAATGTTAAACACATTGCTTAAAATTGGGTAAGAAGGCACTATTGAGAAAGTACTGAGTACACTGCAGGTCCACCCAAGATCATCTTCATTACTTAAAATCTCTTCTGGAAACAGACACTAAAAAATTTGCCTTACCAACTTTGAATACATTTCTCCATTCTCATGTAATCAAGGAATGTGTCCAGGCAAAAGTCTTTGAGAAAAAATAAATAGTTTCTATAAATTAAACAATGAATTCTGCGCATGAATTTCATTAAACTCTTGCAATTTCTAATGCTGATACTGTCACAAGAACAATAAATAGTATTATTAACTGAAAAGCCCTTTGTGCATTATTCTACAGGATGTGTCTAGTCTTTCCCTGATTACGATAAATCATATAAAATGAACCAAGATAGTTAGACATACATGGGTTGTTGCACTTATTGGGTCATATTCTCAAGTTCTTTGTACTTTTGGAACAATAGATGGTGCTGCATGTCTGCAGCATAGTTTGTTGTTGAAAGCATCAGTCGGCAACATGGCGTCTATGCAGGAGAAGGCTAATTGTGTTCTCAGGTTTCATGAAACCAAATCTGAAATTTCAGTGCAGCAGAAGTTTAGGCATGAGTATGACAGAGATCTGCCTGATGTGAAGAGCATTAGGGACTGCTATCAAAAGTTTAAACTGATGGGCAGTGTCAGTGATCGTGGAAGACCTTCCATTAGCAAGGAACCTGTCGACGCCATTTGTGATGCATTCATACGAAGCCCGAGGAAATCAATTAATCATGCGTCTAGTGAACTGGGACTACCTATGAAGACAGTGCACCATATTTTAAGAAAGCGGCTTCATTTGTTTGCATACAAATTGTAAATTGTTCAAGCCTCGGAACCTAATGATGGGCACAGACATGTGACATTCACTACGGATATTCTTGAACGAATAGACAAAGATAATGATTACCTGAAGCGGATTTGTTTCTCAGACTAATCAACTTTTCAAACTTCAGGTAAAGGGAACATGCATAATGCCCGTATCTGGGGTTCAGAGAACCCACATGTGGTTTTGGAGAAACAGAGGGATAGCTCTAAAATCAATGTTTGGTGCGGACTAATGCACAACAAAGTAACTGGGCCATTCTTTTTTATTGAGCCCACCATTACATCGGGTATTTACATCGACATGATGCAACTGTATGTTGCACCTCAATTGGAAGAGCTGTAACCATGGGTAATGTTCCATCAAGACGGTGCACCCCTGCACTGGGGTGTACCTGTCTATCAATGCTTAGATGACAAATTCCCTAACAGATGGATAGGCAAAGATGGTCCTATACACTGGCCATTAAGATCCCCAGACATCATGCCCCTTGACTTCTTTTTATAGGGCTACATTAAGGATCAAGTTTATGCAACACCAGTTGCAGATATTAACACTTTGAAGGGAACAATAACTGAAGCATTTGAGACCATCACAGATGACATGTTGCAGCAGACATGGAAAGAGATAAGAATATCGACTAGATGTCTTTCGTATAACAAAAGGAACCGACGTTGAGGTATACTGATGACCCGGAAAAACGCTCTGGGTTTCAGGTAAGCTATATTGGAAAACCGTATGTGTCTAATGAGCATGGTCCATTTTATATGATTTATAATAATCAGGGAAAGACTTTAGACATACCATGTATTACTGCAAACAAATTATCATTTTTTAACATATGCTCCACTGTACAGATGGGTGTGAAAAGTACTTTCATACTGGCTCTATATCCTCTGTAGCCACTTTTTCAAACATTTAATCAAATATATATTCTTAACACTTTTTTAATACTAAACTCATGTTTAAAACCCAAAAGGAAATTCTGCAGCAAAGAAATTGCCTTAATGACAACACAAGATATGGAAGGTTCAAAAATTTCAAACTGTTAAGTAATTCTATTTTTTTTTAATGCAAACTATTGCTGTTGTCATTAGGACATTGTCTCTAATTATACCTGCAAGAAAATAAATGATTACTTGAAAGATTTTGGTTAAATATTCATTTAACATTAAGCGTTTTTATTAATATATGCATAGAATTAGTAACATCACCAGTCTTGTATAAAAATAAAATGTATCTGCGTACGCAACCATTGAAACAAAAAACTTGCTGCAAACCCATGAACCATGATAACAATAGAATAAGAAAATTTAAAGAAAAACTGATAAAACAATAAATAATTATTAGAACATTACAGATTCCAAAGAAGACAAAATAAGTACATAATTGAATGTGCAGCAATGCATGGGAAATCGACCTTTATAGCAAAATACTAAAATACTGGACCATGAACCTCATAAAAACAAGAAAGACTAATTAAAGAAAGTTTTTATATCCAGAAAAACAGTTCCATCAATGAACTTTCAAAGCTTATAATTTGCATTTTCAACAACTTAATTAAAAATTGTAAACTTACAAAATACATAAGGAAAAGATTTTAATTTAATAGCTGGCAACTGTAAGAGGAACCTGGCAATAAAATTTAAAATTTTCTGTGTAAACAAAACTGATACCGTTTCTATACATTGGGAACAACAGGCCTTGATAAAATCTAGAGAACAGAATTGCCTGTAAAAACAAAAGGACTCAGAAGATGTGAAAAATAATTGAAAGTTCTTCAAATTATATTAGAATTAAATATGTTAATTGGAGTAAAGCCTTGAGTAAGTGCTTTAATTGTTGTAAATAACATTTTATTGTAATCTACAAGCAAAAACTATCTGCAACACCTACTAATAATTTGGAAACTATCTACGTACAGCGTGTGCACGTATGTCTACTTTCTACTACTCTGAACATCACATTTCTGAAAGTTATATCTAAAATAATAAAATAACTAGAGGTAACATCTTGAGCTCATAAAATGTGACTTTTTATAAGAGCAGTAATCTGAAACATGAAAGATGGTTAAAAACTATTATCATGTGAAACTGTAATGCTTAATAAAGCATACAAAATGGAAAGGATGCAATAAAAAAATAATGAATCTGATATAACATTTTTCTAAAACCTGAACACCTCTGGTATTCAACACATACTCCCACCATAATGGAACTTTTTAGTAGTACCTATGCTTGATACAGAAGAAAAAACATTAGATCATGCAGTTATACATTTTCCATTGTCTCTTTACCAGAAGTTTCAATCCACAATATGATTGATTTATGCCCTCTAAAACCTAGTAAATCACTATGTAGCTGTCCTTTTTCCTTCTTACACAAATTTCACTAATTTTAGAGAGAAGAAAGTGGCTAGCTTTGAAAAAAAGTGAGTAAATGGAAGCCTAAATAAATATACTATCTTATAAAGTAAACTGCCATAACTCATTTTCTCAATAAAAGCCAAAATACCAGCAGAACATTGATTTTAAAAGAAAACAGTAACAAGAAATCTAATGGTGCCAATGTGGACAATGTTATGCATTAATATGTGGCAATTCTGCATAAAGGGAGTTGGCACTCACACTCATCACCTCCAGAAGGAATTCTTGAAACATGAAATCACCTTCAATAAGAAATAATTTTTTTTTAATACACTGCAGGTATGAAAAATGTGCACTGTTCCTTTCTGAGACCATTCAATGATTAGAATGGCACCAAAGAAA
Source organism: Macrothele yani (assembly GCA_039090855.1). NCBI lineage: Eukaryota > Metazoa > Arthropoda > Arachnida > Araneae > Macrothelidae > Macrothele > Macrothele yani. The sequence goes on along the minus strand of CM077005.1, from coordinate 140,186,837 downwards.
CAAATATGGCAGCTTTAGTTGAGTGTTGTGCAGTATATCAATTCAAAGATATAGTGCAAACAAAAAAAGTGCAATTTAAGATACTTAAGCAGTCACATATAAGAACATCTGGTGCACTTCAAATGCAACTACATTAAATTTGTGGAAGATATTGGGTTTATTTGCATTTCTTATTGAAGGGAGATGTTCAAAAGATTTTTCTGAAGTAATAAAGTAACATTTTTAAGAATATAGTAATGTACATACAGAAAAACTTGAAAACTTGTGAAATAAATTATGCAAATTGGACTAGAATGAATAAATGTTCATGGAATAAACTGAAAGCAGGCAGAATCTGTCAAAATAAATGGATAAACAAAAATCCAACCTGAATGTGGTAGGAATGAGTGAGATCCAGAAGAATGAAATTAAAGTGGCAGATTTTACATGATTTTTCTTGGTACAATTAAGTACGAATTGGTCAGGCTTTAATCTTTGACAGCACAATGTCTTCCTAGTTGATTAGGTTGGAGACTAAACACAAGCACTTGCGTGTGGGTTATTTGCAAACTGAATAGCATAGATTTAAAAGCTCTGGCAGGCTATGAACCAGTAGAAGGTTTCTATTACAATCATGAAAGCAAAGCAAAGATCATCAAAATCAAACAGAAAGACAATTTTATTATCCTTGGGAATTTGAATAGTGGAGGTGAAAATGATCACCACCAAACATAGAGGAAAATGAGTAAATTTTTTGGGGAAAAAAAGCCTGCAGAAAAATTCACTATATTTAGATCATTAACTTATCATTACTAACACTATTAGGTACAGAAACATCCACATATTTACTTGTCTGGTAAAAGACAGAAATGGCAAATGTATAATTGAACCTCTGAAAACTCAAGTATTCTTAATCACATTTCTTATAGATCTTTCCATGGTAGGTTATATCAGAAGAGCTTCTTTACAATGTGTAGGATATTTTTCTTGATTATTTCACACACATGGGAAATGCATGCACAGTTTTATTATAACCTTATGGAAAATGTAAATACAAAGAACACTGGCAGATCAATTTTATTTTATGCCCAAGAATTAAAAGGAAAAAAACAAAAAACTTTAACACACTATTTTTTTTTTTTTTGATGTTTGGAAAATGAATCTCCCTGAAGCCACAAGTCTTCACATATACATGGAAGGCAGTACAAATGTTGTTGCCAGCACAAATGTGCCATATTTTCATTGTTTTCCCATGTAGCTACTTCAGAAAACTTGAAAATTACATCTCCCTGATGCAAGCTTGTTTCTTGCCCTAGGGTGATGTAATTTCTAAGTTTTCCAAAGAGGTGGCTACATTGGAAACAGTCAAAACACTGCACATTTGTGCTGACAGTGACATATATAAATACCATATTTCTGAGAATAATGCTGCAGTTCAGCTTATTTCCTTGGTTTCTTATCAGGAATAATGCTGCATGGAGTTAATACCACAAAGAAATTTTTATTTGATGATCATTTCACCCCACATATACTTAGATACAGTCATCTGTTATCATAAAAAAACAAAAAAAAACTTCAGTAGATCATGATGTACCAAATTTGGGATTGCTGACAATGTTAGCAGAGTACATTGTATACTTTTCATTGGAGATAACTGAGACAATGAAGAGATATGTTGTAAAAACTATTTATTTCCAATACACTGTGACTCTTCTGTGTGACTCACATCTAATACCATCTGAGATGTAAGAGCTGTAAAAGTGTGGAAAGTAATACGCTAAATAAATAGCTGTCATCATCGTTTCCGTGTGATATTTGTGATCTTTTCCTCCAAATAGGTAGACCTTTACACCTCTTTTACAGGAGAAGGAGAGTGTGTGAAAGACCATGCATGTTTCCCCAAAGGATGTTTGCTATCAATCCCCCAGTTCTGGAGTAGCCAATAGGGCTCTGGAAGGCGAATGTCATTTAGACTGTGGTTGACACCTACTGTGATTTATGTGTTTGGAAAGATAGAGACACTTCTCTAATTTTTCCAATATGTTGTGAGGTAATAGTGTGTAAAAATGGAAGAAAGTAGAACTTTGCGTTTTTGCTGTTGCAGGCTCACTGATTACACTTTGAGCAAGGCTGAAAAGAAATCTACATTTTGTTCACCCCAGCACAAGATACAAATTGGCTGTTGGCCAAACCATAATGCTACAAACCACAGTGCAGATGTTGCAAAATTTATCTTTTGTTTCTATTTATGAGATAAACCACTCACTTGGTGGTCAATCAGTTATGACTTTAAACTTGAGTTCCACATGTTTGGGTTTGAAAAAGTAGAAGGAAAAATAAAGTTTGGTTTGGACCAAATAGTAAATATATCCCAAAAATTTAATACACAAGCTCATTGCAAAAAGACTTACTTGTCTGAGTCTTTGCCTATACACTGGTTGTGCTTTCTGACATTTACCCACACCATGCACATATTTTTTTATAATCTGTAAGCATCAACTTTAATTTAGAGTAAATGGTTCAATAAATAAGCCTGAGAAACAGGGTAGGTACGGGAAAATTGAACTCAACTGCAAGCAAGATCTACTTTACAGGAAAATTAGATTCCACACACATGTAACTATTAATGAAACAACTTGGGATTCCAGCAAAACAAAGTTAGCATTTCCTATCATTTTAAAGCTGGACTGAAACAGTGTCTAGAATGTATTGACTTCTACATGAAATAGGAAAGAAAACAGAAACATGGTTGAAAGATCAGGCTTCACGCAACAATATCACATAAACACAGAAATTGAGTGAAAACACAAGGCGACTATGTGTTTTCACTCGATTTCTATGTTTATGAAAACAGCAACATTCACAGTTCTAATGGTGGTAATTTAAATATTGCATCTCTTTCTGAACAGTTAGTCATAAACATGACAATTCTATATGTAAAAGAAATGCCCCCACTTAGATAATTAATTCACTGCAAGTGCAATTATGGTTTTACCTGCGGAATCAATTCTATGCACTAAATGTTACATCTCACAAATAGGTTTTTAACAAGATGATGTATTATTTTTATTCTTCACATATTATCATCATCAATTTTAGAAACTATCACAGAAATTAATGAAGGACAAATCATTTCCGAGGAGATGCTACATGGAGAACAATTGAAATGAAGGTGCTTTGGTGCAGAAATAATATGTAAGATGATACATGTTTTCATCAGCACGCATCTATTCTATGGACTACAGAAACTTAATTATCTTAGTTACAATAACAAATGGATAGCCTGATTTGTAGTACAAATGTAATACCAAGATATTTAAGTAGAAAATATATACAAGCTGTGCTTATTGTCTGCCAAACAATTTTCAACAGAAACAATAATTATTTGTATGCTTTAAGCTAATTTTGACACTTTAACAAATAGATATTGTGTGAATTTTAAATTCATCTGCAAGTTTATGTAAGACATTTGTACATCAAAGTCACCTGCATGTGTGACATGCTTTTATATATGTATATATAATATGTTCCTTTTCTTTCTTGCCTTTGAAACAGAATTAAATACTAATATATATCAACATAAAATTAATAATGCACAGCCTTTAGAAGGAAAAGACAAAAGCTATTTGAAACAAGTAAACAGGACAAAGAAACAGTTAGTAAATTTTTGGTTGGTACATGATGCCATAAAAGATTACATGCATAATAAACATGTTTACAACAGGAAAAAAAAATTAATACTGTTGTTTTGTCAAAACAATGGATTGAACATTTCTCAAGACAATTACCATCAGTTTTGAATCTGAGCAGTAGTTCAAATTGAAATGTTACAGTCCAGGGTTGCCAAACAGTGAAGGTAAAAATTAATTAGTTTGAAAACCAGCAGACATTAGAAATTAACAAAGAAATATTTCTCATAAACATCATGGGAAATTCACTAGATTACACAATTCTGTTTACTGCAAATAATCCAATTGACAATGATAACACAAATGCTGGGAAAATGTATTTTAAAAAACTTATTAAACAATTATTTGTTATGGGTTATGGAATGAAAATTTTTAAATTGTGTTTCTGAACTGATTCAATGTCATTTATGAAAAGGGAGCAATTTAGTTAAACCATTTAAAGCACATCTCCTCAAACACATAATAACTCTTTTGTCGACTATAATGACAGTATTTTCTGGTTTAGAACCAAATTGTTTGGCAGCCCTGGTGTATCTTTACAACAAACAAAAAAGATGCATATGATTAAAACCAGCAGCATTTGGCAAAAATGAGTATGAAACTTATGACCTACTATGATCTACATTCAACACATAAGGAATGTAACAGATTGTCATTGAAATGGAATGTAAAACAACTTGAGTCAAAATCGGATACTTTAAGAAAAAAAAAAAGTAATATCCAAGAGCAATTTGGCATAAACATCACTTTTAGTCTAAAACTACTTACATATACACATGTACAAAATTGGCACCAAATTTCCTCAAAACATAGCACCAGACTACAGCGTCCAAAACTATCTGCCACATCACCCAAGACACTGTTGATAAAAAAAAAAAAAAAAGAACCACACACACCTTGGATGACTGTGGCATCATACAGTATCTTTGGGCAACAGCAGAACAAATGCAATCCACCGGTAAAAGCACCATCAGTAGTATGGTCCCTCAATGATCTCCTCGGAGAAGCTCCATGAGTAAGTTGAAACTGGGCATGTCCCCAGCCTTTTGTTTGGTCGTAAGCGAGTCCTTGCCAACTTGGCAAGCACGCTCCAGTTCTGGCAACCTCAACAATAACTCTCCAAATTTACTTGGTTGTTGGGGATAATGGGATGCTGTGTAATTCTGTAAAGCCTCAAGTACCTGCTTCTGGCATGCACGAACTTTATCTGGCTCTTTCAATCCATGAGCATCTATTAGTTATGTGAAAAACAATCAATAAGCAAGAAATAGAAGCTCAAATAACAGAGTCCAACAAAATATCATCAAAAGTTTTGACAAACACACATATGTACATAAACAATAAACAGCTGTACTCAAATAAATCAGGCAAACTACTTACCATATGAGAATTTTTATTTTAAATAAAATTTGCCAGATATATAACAAGACAAACTTTTAATCACAGCCAAAATATATGAGAAAAAAAAATTAAAAATTGCAATGCACACAAACAGGGAAAAACGAGCAAAAATTGCAGAAAATTTTCAAAATGTTGAGCTATCAAAGACCAGCAAAACACAACATTAACTCATCTCTACAAAGACCAAGTTGAACATTCTGCTATGTCATATATGCATTTTGAGTACTAATGACTCCCACGAAAAAAAAAAAAAACACCTTTTAAACCAAGAAAAGGTAAAAGTTAAATTTAGCAATCCATATATGATATACTTGGCCCAACCCACAACCCATCAACAACAAAACCAGGAAAACCTAATACAGAGCACATTATTAAAAAAAAAAAAAGTTGGAACATTTCCATAATCATGGTTTTGATAAGGTTCAAACTGAGGTTTTGCATATTATCCCTGACCTTTTTGTTAGACTAGAAACAGAGTCTCTTGAAATTCTGCAGCAACAGTCTCTGTATCTTTATGGTCTCAATTCCACTCTTCCTGACCAATAAGCTTGCTCAACATAGGTTTTCCATTAGAGAACTTTTCTTTCTCATGAACAACATTGTCTGCTCTAGGGGTAAAAGAGGACAGAGACTTTTTCAAACAGCTAACAGGGTAGATTTTGCTAATATGCAGTAATCTCTTTGTAGTTTAAAAATAATTCTAAATTTGTTAAAAATGCTCTCAGCCTTCTTAAATCTTTTTAGCACTCTGTCCTGAAATGTTTTTTTCAAATTCTGGAATAATTCTGCTGGTCATGTTGATAGTCATGTTTTTGATTTGGTGCAGGATATTATTAAGCATATCCCTAAGGAGAAAATTTCTCTTAAGGATTTCTCTAAGAATTATGTGTCTATCAGATTTTTCAATAAATGCTATGATTACCTCAATATCAGGAAGTTGTTCTACAATAATGCTAGCTTCTTTCCTATTCCTAGGCACCAGTCTGTTATTTGCTTTAAATATATGTTAAAACCTTAGGTTCCATGGTAAAAAACTATAAATCTGGTTCTTCCACTTCTCATTCAGAATAATGTAATAGTTACTACAGGCATATTATTACAGGAAACTTAAATATTGTGGAGGATGTCAGGCTTCATAAGTTATTAATATTCGTCTTTAGTTAATAGCAGTGGCGGCTCGTGGTTGGAAAAATAGGTGAAGAGCTACAAGAGCAGTATGAAAAGATATCTACTGTCTACAATGAAAATCCCTTAATGAGGACTTAACTATTTTTTTTGTATATTAAATCAATTTTTCTTCCTTTTAAAGCTGCAAATTTGTCGAATATGTCATCATAAGATGGTTGTTTCTTCGTGAGTATCAATAAAATGTCTTCCTGAATAGAAATATTTGCCAAGAAGCAAGCCTATCTTGGGAACTATAAGTGTATAAGACCGGTTCGCAGAACGGTGAACAAACGAAGCAATTCCACTGAGACTTGCAAAAAGTATTTGACACTTAGAGATTTTAGAAAAACTGTGGTGTAATACAAGATTCAAACAATGAACTAAGCAATGAACAAAAACAGCTTGAGAAGCTTTATCCTTGATTTTTTTTTCTGTAGCCCATTTAAGTGTCCAGACGTTATACTTGCCCCATCGTAACATTGTCCTATTTATTTGTGTTGGTAATCAGACTGTTCCAAAATTTTGTCCAGCATTTTGTATAAAGCTTCTGATGTTCTATCTTTATTCACATCATGGAAACCCAAAAATCCCTCAACCAATACAACTTCCGAATCAACAATAAAAAATTATTTAATTTTTGATGTGATCATTTATATATTCAGAAATACATTCAATTAATTCATTTTGAATAGTTCTTTATCCTTTCGTATTGATTTTCAATTTCTAAAGAACTTCTTCATATAAACAATGAAAGTAATTCAACGAAATTTCCACGATTTATCAAGCCCATTCTTTCGTCATGGCCATGGAATGCTAGTCCTTGTTTGCTCAAATACAGTATAGATGAATACTGCATCAATCACTGTCTACAGGAAAAGTCTATTTAAATGAACGTTTTCGTTAAAATGCGTTTTCAAAAGCCTAGCATTCTTCCACTGCATGAAAAAACGCAAATCACCAAAAACATCGCTGGACAATACAGCTAAGAGGTCCAGCGATGTTTTTGGTGATTTGCGTTTTTTCGTGCAGAAATTTTCGAATGACTGATGCTTGTACATCCTGTCTTAAGGTATTTTAACGTTTCATAGTTCATTTTAGTCCTTTGTGTTTCTTTTTGTCATGACTACCCTTCTTGGAGTAATTGCGTTTTTAAACAGAGATTTTTTATGTTGGTCTAAAGGATGTCCGAACCCTCTCACCTCTGTCGACCTTTCAAATTTCCATACTTAAAAGTATTCTGGTCCAAAATAGACTTGAAGAAAGCTCTTCCATAGCATAATCTCTTTTTTAACTTCACGACTAATGAATATGTGCGCCTCCGTGAAGAATGTAACAACTGTTTTTAGAATGTTTAAACTCAAGAATCGAGTGAAGAATAATGCAACGATGACTAGACCAACAACTATTACAACCAAAAAGGTATGTAACAAACTTCACCTATCTAATTTCTTGCAATAATTCTAATACTTTCCAATAAGTGCATTTGACACAAAAGAAAGGTAATGTAAAAAGTTGCAGCAGTTAAACCATTACATTAAATGGATATTAACTAAAGACGAATACGTTTTAAACATGTTTTTTCATCCAGATATATCGAGAAATACGTATATATAAGTTATTAGGGTTAAGTACCAATTTTAGGTCCTCTTTCAGTATCTCTAATCTAAAGTGCAGATTCTTGATAACTTCACTCAAGATGTTAATAGGAATATTATTAAAACTAGTTTGACATTCAATCAGCTGATTGAGGCTTCTGCAGAGTGGAAGTACAACATTATCCTTAGCTTCTTTAAAGAATGGAAGGTCATAGAATATGCTTTGATAGAAATCTGCTGTTCTCCAATGCTTCAAAAAAATCTCTGTCTGAACTTCAGGATAAATATAGTTTTTACAACCACTGATAAAGCTAACAATAATTTTGCAATTATTTGCAAAAGTTTCTATTATAAATTAATTAACCAAGAACTTAAAAATAGAGTTACCTATGAGTCTGTCAGTTACAGTACCAATCAATTAGCTAATTTGTTTAACGCCTAATACAGGAAACAAAAAGATTCCCCTAGTTAGGGGTCATGAGCCTGAATTTCCTTTTCTTTTTGTTACTGCAAAAATTTCATAAAAATCCTGTGAAATTCAGGTTCATAGCCAGTGGAGCTAGGAGACACAAAAAGAAAACAGACCAGACTTTTGAAGCACTTTTGAAAAATGTTTTGCAACATATTAGAAACAGTACTAATCTTCAGAACAGGGATTTTTGGATTATTAATAACAATTTCGAAGGGATTTCTTCCATTTTTAGCCTAAGGCCTACAAACATGAATAGTTATGACTTCGAGAATCTATATACTAATCTGCCTGTTTCAGATATTATTTCCACGCTTAAGGAGATGTTTAAAGAATTTAAAATTAGCCAAGTTGTTAAAGCCAATACCTGGAATACTTACTCAGCCATTGTATTAATAATAACCATATACTTTATAATTACTCTCTCTATAAGCAAATTAATGGCATTCCTATGGGACGTTCTCACACCACCAGTGTTTGTAATGTTTCTATTCTATAAAGGGTATCAGTTTATTACATATAGAACCTCGAACGCTGACAGCCACTTTTATACATACATATATATTAATGATTTACTTTGTATTATAACTCAGAAATAATAGAGAATGATTTTTCAAATATTTACCCTAGCTATCTTAAATTAAGTAAAACTAACCAAAATAACCAGTACTAGCTAATTTTATAAAAACAGCCTACAGAAAAAAGTCCTTAAGAATAAAGTTCAGTTAGCAGATCTAATTTAATTGCATCACAGTTAATAAATAGATTCTGGCCAATGAAAGCCTTTTGGAAGTTGGTTTAGAGGATGTATATTTATTATCTTTTGGAACCTTTAGTGCTATGGATAAAACAGTTTCATCATAAAAATAAAAATTCTAAAAAAAGTTTAAAATGAAAAATTGTTATTCGATCTCAAGAATAGCAAACATAAAAATAGTATACATTAAGAAAAATTTATAAGAAACTGAATAATTTCTGTAGTTTTACTTTAAGGTGTTTTAATTAAAGTTAATAACATTAAATATAGTTTGCCCATTTTTGATGATATTTTTCTTGTATTCTGCTGAGTTTCTGCTCTTTCCAGATGGTCAGTGTTTTATTTTTTTGATTTGGAAGTTTTGATTGGAGGACTGCCGATTTCTGAGGCCTGTAACATTTGCTGCAGTCCTTCCTTGAGGTAGCTTCATTCTCGACGCCAGAGGGAGCTTTATAGCTGATCGGATGTTTGAACAGCCATGTTGGTCCTTCCTTAGATGTCTTCAGCTCAAGCGTCTCCTTGGTAAGACATTTCATGTTTTAAAAAATTCTCTTCGGGCCTTTTAGGTGGTATTTTTGCATTTTTGGCATTGCCAACATTAGTTTGTGTTCTTTTACATTATAATTTTACCTCACTGGCGTAGTCGTAATTTTTTTAATTTTTTGTTTAAAAGTCTTTGTTTTGTTCTTTTAAAAGCTTTGCTTCCTTGAAGACTTTGTTCTGGTAGCATGATGCTTCTCAGTGTTGGGACTGCAGTGTGCTAAACAAGTTCAACACAGGTAGTGACCATAGATTGGTGAGATGTAAGATGCACCTCAACACTAAACTGGAACGTGGCAAGCTCATAAGACAAACAAAATGTATTGACATAACCAACCTTAAAAAACACCATAATACCTTCAAGTTGGAACTGAAGAACAGGTTCTCTGCTTTAGAAGGCTTAACATCGGAAGAAGTGGACATCTCTGAAGTTAACAGAAAAGTAACCAAAGCTCTTATGGAAACAGCAACAAAATTAGCTGGGTCTAAAAACAAGTTGCATGTAAATAAATTATCAGGAAAAACGAAAATGTTGATGCAAAAAGAAGAGAGATGAGGACAACTAAAGAAGATGTGACTTCCAAAGTGGAATATATAGAGCTATGCAAGACAGTAAGAAAAAGTATCACTGAAAACGTAAGGAAATTCAACTGTGAACTAGTAAGGAAAGCAATTGAAAACAACCAAAGCCTAAAGATAGCAAAGGGACATCTCAGTAAGGGAAAAAAAAAACAGATTATGGCACTGAGAAAAGAAGATGGTTCTGTAACAAGAAATAGAGGCGAAATTTTGACAAGAGTGAAAGATTTCTACTCCAAATTATATGAAAGGGATGATACATGTACTCCAGACATCATGAAAGGTACCAGTACCAGAGTTCTTCCAGTCCTTCCAGCAGAAGTTGCACATGCAATCAAGAACATGAAGCGGGGAAAAGCTCCAGGAGAAGATGGAATTACTGTAGACATCATACAAGAAGCATGTGGAGAAATCGAAACAGTACTCGCCCAAATTTTCACTCGATGCCTTAATGAAGGGAAAATTCCTGAGGATTGGAACAACGCTACAATGATCTTGCTACATAAAAAAGGTGACATTGAGGATCTCAGGAACTACAGACCTATCAGCCTCCTATCAGTGGTTTATAAAATCTTCACTAAAGTTCTTTCACACCGCTTGAAGGTGACACTGGACATGGCTCAACCAAGAGAACAAGCTGGATTCAGGAGTGGCTATAGCACAATAGATCATATCCACGTACTGAGAGAACTAATTGAAAGAGCGAGGGAATATGAACTTCCATTGTGCATGGCTTTTATCGATTATGAAAAAGCCTTTGATTCGGTGAAACCATCAGCAGTTGCAATGGCTCTGAAATCCTGCGGTATTGAAGATGCATACATTAATATTATTAATAACATCTATGAAAATGCAAGTGCAAAGATTCGGCTGTTTGAAAATACAACACACATAAAAATTGGAAAAGGAGTGAGACAAGGTGACACCATATCTCCGAAGCTTTTTAATGCCACATTGGAAAATGTCTTTCAATCACTGAACTGGGAAAACAAAGGGATAAAGATTAATGGAGATTATCTAACCCACCTTCGTTTTGCTGATGACATAGTCATTTTTGCAACTACCCCATCAGAGCTACAGAGTATGATCCAGGAACTTGCTGACAAGAGTAAAGAAGTGGGATTAAAAATGAACTTTCAGAAGACAAAAGTGATGTACAATGCTTTTACAAGAAATGAAGATTTATCGATTGATGGAGAAAAGCTGGAGATAACAGACACGTACGTTTATCTTGGACAGCAGATATCAAGTGAGGGTCACATTGATGAAGAAATTAATCGGCGTACAAAACTTGCCTGGAGAGCTTTTGGAAGAAACAGCATAATTTTCAAGAGCAATATGCCATTATGTCTTAAAAGAAAAGTGTTTGATCAATGCATCCTTCCAGTGCTTACGTATGGTGCAGAGACGTGGACCTTAGCTAAAAGAGACATACAAAGGCTGCAGACAACTCAAAGAGGCATGGAGAGGTGCATACTTGGTGTAACCAGGAGAGATAAGAAGAGGAACACGTGGATCCGAAAAATGACAAGAGTGGAAGACATCATGATCAGAGTTAAATCCCTGAAATGGCAATGGGCTGGACATACTGCCAGAAGGACAGACCATCGATGGACAGCCGAAATTTTAGATTGGATTCCAAGGGACAGGAAAAGACTCAGAAGAAGACCACATGGAAGATGGGTGGATGAAATTCGAAAGTATGCGGGAGTGACATGGAGGAGACTGGCACAAGACAGACCGTTGTGGAGGAAACTTGGGGAGACCTTCGTCCAGCAGTGGATTGATAATGGTTGACAATGATGATGATGATGATGATGATATATATAATTAGATCTGTATTAGGCTTTCCTGGTTTTGTTGATGATGTGTTGTTGTGGGTTGGGCCAAGTATGTCCTATATGGATTGCTAAATTTAACTTTTACCTTTTCTTGGTTTAGAAGGTGTTTTTTGATTTTGTGGGAGTCATTAGTACTCAAAAAGCATATATGACATAGAAGAAACCCATGCTCAACTAGGTCTTTGTAGAGATGAGTTAATATGTTTTGCTGGTCTTTGATAAAGCCAAAGCTCAACATTTTCAAAATTTTCTGCAATTTTTACTCATTTTTCCCTGTTTGTATGCATTGCCATTTTTTTTTCTCCTGTATTTGGCTCTGGTTAAAAGTTTGTCTTGTTGTTTGGTTATGTATATATATATATATATATATAACCAAAACTTGCAATCAATAATCAGAAAAGAGCAGGTATTATAACCAGGTACCAAATATTCTGAGGATGACTCAAATTTTCCATGTTTCTGTTATCTTGATGAATATGAAAGATTCTTACACAGTGGTCACAGCCATACAATTACTGGAGATTTAGAAATTGTTCTAAATACAGATAAGAAATCTTATGGAATAAAGGTGCTGATTTTCAAAGCTATAAGAAAATACATCTAACTCTAATTCTTGATTCCTTTAAGCAAGATTGGTGCAATTTATACTAAAGACTGTGTCCTATTCTGCTTTATTATATCAAGCATTTTCATAGTGGATGAGTCTCATCTTACAAGAAAAAGGGAACTATTGGCTCAATACTCAAGGGACTTGGATCGTCAGGGAATCTGCTGTATTTGGACACATCTAAGAACTTCAGAACAGATTCATCATTATATCAATTGATAAAGCCAAGAACAATTTCACCATCATTTGTACGAAGTTCGATAGGGGTCTTTTGAGATCAGAACTGGCTGGCCATGCAGTATACACTTCCTTGACATTGGGTCAAAATACGATAAAAAAGAAAATCGTCACTCTACACCAGAAACTCATAATAAGAAATGCTACCATGCAATTCCCATTTCTTTATGCCCTACCTAAATTCCATAAAAGTTCCACTGGATTCAGATTTATCACTTCAGCAAGAAACTGCTACAATAAAGTGGCAAATAAAGTTTTTGAACAACTTCTTAAAAGGATCTTGAATTCCTTAAACAAAACCTGGATTTTTAACAATAATCAACCGGTTCTTTTTTTTTTTTTATTGAAAGCTTGCATCCTTCCAATATTTCTTGCATTAATACATTTGATTTTAGAAATCTATTCACTTTAATCAATTTATCTTAACAGAATGTGTGATCTTTTTATCTATTTGAGCATTGTCTCGATACTACTAAGTGCCATTGGGATGTATTGAAATCCTTCTGCATTAACAATAATTACCTGTATGGGCAACAGTGTTTATTTACAGAAATGTGGAATACGTATGGGTACGACTTATTCAAGTATTATATTTGTACTTTTAAGGTATTAACCTCTTGCAAAGTGCGCATAGTTTACGTGCAATTCATAAATGAAAAAAACATTAGAAAGAACCACTCACTCACCATAAAGAGCATGGTAACCTCCAATGACAACACACTTCCAACACGTCATTCATCGTGATGTAACTGGGCTTCAAGGTTTACAGACTTCTTGCTTACGCTTCTTATTTCCGGGTGTGAAACATCGTTTTTTTTTTTTTCTTTTCCTTAGCCTTATGAGATGTTACTATAATGCTTGTCAATTCGATAAAAAATCACACATACAACTCATTCATACAATTCAAGTAAAAACTATGTACATAACCTTACATTCACAGGTGATTAAACCTTGGTCAACTGTAATTATCAAACTCCTCCTTCTGTTTCACAACCTCTGCCACTCCCACTGCAAGTGTCACACCCATTCAGCCCCTGAATGGGTGTGACACTTGCAGTGGGAGTGGCAGAGGTTGTGAAACAGAAGGAGGAGTTTGATAATTACAGTTGACCAAGGTTTAATCACCTGTGAATGTAAGGTTATGTACATAGTTTTTACTTGAATTGTATGAATGAGTTGTATGTGTGATTTTTTATCGAATTGACAAGCATTATAGTAACATCTCATAAGGCTAAGGAAAAGAAAAAAAAAGAAAAAAAAATCGATGTTTCACACCCGGAAATAAGAAGCGTAAGCAAGAAGTCTGTAAACCTTGGAAGCCCAGTTACATCACGATGAATGACGTGTTGGAAGTGTGTTGTCATTGGAGGTTACCATGATCTTTATGGTGAGTGAGTGGTTCTTTCTAATGGTTTTTCATTTATTCAAGTATGTTTGCAAATTTATATCTCCACTTCTATTTATATCTGCACTTCTTCAACCCAAAATTTGTGGCGAAATTCAGAGCGTGCTTGATATACCATGGTTATTTGAGCTCAAAGTACATGGAGTTACTCTCACTGACACAACAGAGTGGTATATTAATATAGAATCCACAGAGATCGAAATTCTCCTAGGGGCCGATATCGCTGGATAATTTTTGACAGGTAAGGTTCATCTTTTGAAGTGCAGCCCTGTAGCTGTGGAGCAGGGACAGTGCCACTGGAGAGGCTGGGGTGGTTGTGCCCACCCAAAATTTTGGTGAGAAAGTTACACCCGAGATGCAACGGTTTTCGAAATCATCTTTATTGATCTGGCAGGTCCACTATTTATGAGAGGTGGAAGTAAGGCTTGGATAGTTCTGTTCACGTGTGCTGTATACTGAGCCATACATTTGGAGCTGATGAGATCATTGTCAACAGAAGCTTTCCTTCAATCACTGCAAATATTCATAGCAAGAAGAGGTAGACCCTCAATTATTTACACAGACAATAGCACACATTTTACCAGAGCTAATAGTGCATTCTACAGTTTACACTGGAATTCTATAAAAGCTGAGACTGTGCGCTCCAGAGAATAGATTGGAAGTTCAGCCCTCCAACCGCAGCTTCGTGGGCTGGCTGGTGGGAGTGTCTCATTCGAATGGTGAAAAGCATTCTTTGAAAAGTTTTATAATGAGATATACTGAGCACGGAGAACTAGTTACTATATCATGTGATTGTGAACAAGTCATCAACTCTCAACCGCTAACATACATGTCAGAAGATGAAAATGACCTAGCCCTGCTTATGCCTATGATGTTTCTTCAAGAGACACCAACATTGATGAACTAGATCATACAGTCCTGAATAAAAGAACAAGATATAAACAAAACGTTCAAGAAAATCTTTGGTTGAGATTCTGATCTGAGTATCTGGGACAGGTACGACAGCCAAGGACTCGTAGAGAAAGGCATGTGTCAATACGTAAGGGAGATGTTGTATTAATGGAAGTTGATGGTCCAAAATCGAAATGTATTGATTGGCTGCTGATAAAAGTTCTTGAATTATATCCTGGAAAAGATGGACTTGCTAGAGTTGCCAAAATAAAGACAAAATCTGGAGAACTTGTTTGACCGATACAGCATTTGCTTCTACTCAGGCTAAGGGAAAAGAAGATGCTCAACGATATGGAAGCTATACATTTAACAAGAGAAAGCAAACCAAATGCACTGAGAGTTGTTAAATCTCCTGAAAGAACATGGAGCGGACGAAGAGTGCCCCCCCCCCCACACACACAGACTGTCCTACTAACATCAGCGACAAAGATTTTCAGTTCCTCCTCGAAAGATGCAGAGCTGAAAAGTGGGAGGAAATTAAGGATATTGCATGCAAAGAATTTTAGTGCCAGGAGATGGAGTTGCGAACATGAACTTTCACTCTGTGAGATATCTTGTTTTGTTGTTATTACCTTTTGGAGATCGAAGGTCGTACATTGTTGCATGACATGCTGTTTGTTTTTGTCGTGCCAAGCAAGTGATCTATGTGGTTGTTTGATGTTTGTGCAACTTAATGGTGTATTTGCTTTTCATGTTTGTCTCAGTAAAATATTCACGGTGTTTTAAGAAAGTGCTGTCGCCTTTTTTGATATGCACTTCAGCATCAGGTAGTGCTCTTGCTCATAATACCACACACACACACACACACATACACACATATCAGTGGCATTGCATGCCCATTTAAGTTGGGTGTGTGCTGTTACCGGAAGAAAAACACACAAAATTTTTATTATGTAACCCGAGCTGAAAAATTCACACATTGATTTTGAACATACAAAAGCATTTTTTTTTATTTAGCAGTCATTTAATAAAAAAAGGGAATGAATTTTTGTTTTCTCATCCTATATGGATAACAATCCAAATTCTGTTTTTAAATCTGTGCTCATAAACACACCAATTCACACTACGATAAAAAGACAGAAAAACTGCAATTCATGTCAAAACATTGAATTGTATTTATAACTCCACGCGATTCCAAATGCAAACATATGAGCAGTAGTGCTTTTTTAGGCACGCACACCCAGCAAAGTTTATTTAAGCTCTGCATTGAAACCAGAAGGAAATTAAAAAAATGGCCTGCAGCGCCATCTGGAGAGCTTTGTATCAGAGTTGCTTTACATGCCTCAGGTGTATGCTGGCCAGACAGCACACCTACGGATGCGAATATTACTTACTATTGCAATATCATCATCATCATCATCATTGCCAACCATTATCAATCCACTGCTGGACGAAGGTCTTCCCAAGTTTCCTCCACAACGGTCTGTCCTGTGCCAGTCTCCTCCATGTCACTCCCGCATACTTTCGAATTTCATCCACCCATCTTCTATGTGGTCTTCCCCTGGGTCCCCTCCTGTCCCTCGGAATCCAATCTAAAATTTCGGCTGTCCATCGATGGTCTGTCCTTCTGGCAGTATGTCCAGCCCATTGCCATTTCAGGGATTTAACTCTGATCATGATGTCTTCCACTCTTGTCATTTTTCGGATCCACGAGTTCCTCTTCTTATCTCTCCTGGTTACACCAAGTATACACCTCTCCATGCTTCTTTGAGTTGTCTGCAGCCTTTGTATGTCTCTTTTAGTTAAGGTCCACGTCTCTGCACCATACGTAAGCACTGGAAGGATGCATTGATCAAACACTTTTCTTTTAAGACATAATGGCATATTGCTCTTGAAAATTATGCTGTTTCTTCCAAAAGCTCTCCAGGCAAGTTTTGTACGCCGATTAATTTCTTCATCAATGTGACCCTCACTTGATATCTGCTGTCCAAGATAAACGTACGTGTCTGTTATCTCCAGCTTTTCTCCATCAATCGATAAATCTTCATTTCTTGTAAAAGCATTGTACATCACTTTTGTCCTCAGAAAGTTCATGTTTTGTTTACTCAACGAAGCAAAGAGCCTTCCCATTTTACAAAAACACTCTATAAGGGAATTAATTTTATCCACCACGTGTAGCCTTAGGACAAACTTTGGTGAGTTTTATTAACCAAACAAATAATATAATAGTAACTCGTATCAGAATGTTGGATTGCATTGCTCCATAGGATTGCAAGCGGTGCTCTATTTGGCCAGCACAGCCTGAGAAATCAGCTGTAATGTTTTAAAACACAGAGAAATAAAAATGCAACCTTCAACGCCATCTAAGTGGCGCTTGTACCACAGTTGCTTCAGCATTGCCGGATGTTTTGCCAAGAAACTGCACGCTCGAGGATGTAAACACAAATGTGATATAATTACTGACCGAACCTTCTCCTCTTAATAAAAATAATGTGTGGGGGAATTAATTTTGGCCACCAATGGAAGCCTTAGGACAAACTCTGGCAAGTTTTACTAGAAACTAATCCAAAAATGTAATTTTTGATAGTATAGAATAGCTAAGTAGAAAACGAAATTTTCTGCATATTTACTGTTTCTGACATTAAAAAATATGTCTCAGGAGCGCAGTGCCTAGTGCAAGATAAATATTCATGCATAATAAAAGAATTTTTTGGTAAAAATCAGTCGTAATATAATTGAACAATGTAAACTCACTGCTGTTCCTGCAAATCCTTGTAATCCAGAGTTTATATCCGGGAACATCCAGAAGTTGCCTATTGTTTAGCATGTTATAAATCCAGAGTTCACTGGCAAGCCGTACTATTTCATTCACAAATGGAGCTATTTACATTGTAGTGAATGATAACATAAAAGACCAGGCTCTAATGCAATGGTTGAAGTAACTTTTGTAAGCACAACAAGAAACTTGAAAATTTATACGATATGTAAATGAAATGAATCAGTGGAATGAATTTTAAAACCTTGAAAGAATGATGCTAAAATAGCTAACAAACCTCAAGAAAAAGATATTAAAATATCTAAAAGGCACTAAGACTCTCTTGAACATATAACCATACTAGTTTCAGCTTATTTAATCATAGCCATCATCAGTGGTTAGCTTTAGCAAGTCTGTAGTGCCAGATGTTACATGTCCCCTTTGTCTTGAGCTACTGCCATGCCCTGCTAGGTGCCACGTCGTTTAGTTCAATCATGCATAATTTTTGGAGTTAAACTGCGCACATCACCATCACGTTTGATAGATGTACATTGCCATCCCCTTTCAGTCATTCGTACAAATATTTGTGATCACGATTTTTTTCCTTTTCCTTTCAAGCACTAAAGGTTGCCTTCTTTTTCTGCTCTTGTTCTATCAGGAATTTCCCTGCATATGACAAATTGATAGGTGTATTTTTGTTAAAGTTCTTATTTTTAATTTTTCCATCATTACTGCCTCAGATGTTAGCATTTGCTTGTGCATCTTATGTGATATCAAAGTTTTTGCTTCTTGCCATATTGGGATACCTTTATTATTTAAGCAATATTTAATCATCGACGTTTTTTCATCTTTTTCTGCTCTAGTTCTTCATGTGCTCGTGGAGCCATGTCTGGAACCTTCTACGTGCACTTTCTATGTACACTTTCTCATCTAGCTGTTCATTCTGCTTGTGCTTTATTGGTATGGCATAAACACCTTTCCTATCAAGGATAGACTCTATATCATTAGCTCTTGTTGGCATTTTTTAGATGCTGTTTACAGATTCTGCCAATTCATAATTATACTTTTTGCTTCATTTTTTAGAATACTGCTGACGGGTTTTACATATGAAAACTTTCCGCAGTATTGCTTTTCAGTCGTTTTCATGTCTGTAGTCGGTGATCTTTCACATTCTTTATAAATGCGATCAATTAATCGTTCATCAAATTTAAAGTTGGCAGCAACTTCTTTAATTCATCTTATATCAGTCTTTTTGGTGGCTTTATTTGAGGAATAAGTTATAGCACTTTTAACGTAGAATTTAAATGCTGACATCTTGAATTTCCATGGGTGATACCAGACGCAGAGCACTTCCACTGTAATTCCATTAAAATTTTTTTCATTATTACATTACTGCAATTCATGCACGCACATGTGTGTGTGTGCCCGCGCCTGCCTGCTTGGCAAGCACCCAACTGGTCAGTCGGTTGTACATTTTTCATGGTTTACTAGAGTTACATAAATTCGATTTTTGAAGATGTACATCTCTGCAGATCTTAGTGGGTGAAGGAGCCACAAAAATTATCATTGATGCTGTTAACTATACTTTTGATCAAATGTGTGTGTGTTTCCCAAGCACACATCTACCAGTATGATTTGTTTCCTGGAAACAAAATAGGATTTCTGATGGGATTTTCTGCTGCCTGCTGTAGCTGAATGGTGGAAGGAAAATGTAACATGTTAAAAGAAATGCTATATCTCTCTGAAAGGTGATATGTTGCCCTTAACCTAAGAACTGTACTTCAAATGTAAAAAACTTTTTTCTATTAGACTACTAATGTAACATTACTTTGATTTTTGGTGGTGGTGTGCCTCTGCTGAACTTGGAAGGTTGAGGGGTGGGGTTCAGCATAGCTGTTATTATTAGCTGCATTTTCTATTAACAGTAAATGTTTACAAGCAGACCCACTTTCATTTTGTCTTCCAGGAAACAAATGGTGAAAGTAAAACAACCCCTCACTAACAGAAAAGGATTTAGTGAAGTACATATGATGCAATATACATGAAACAGGTAAATATAGGTTGGGGTAGAACATGCATGTTACGTTAGGAAAGATACTTAAGATACACAAAAGACACTGCCTGAAGTAGACCTAACTCTTCCTTGGCATGACTTACTCTCTTTGATACTTCAAGCTGTGTGTCTCGGGAAGAATACTGAGAAAATTTACTCCTTTCATCAATACAATAAAACGGGACTAAACGTTTTCACGAGAGCACTGAAATATCGACATCTTCAAATTGCAATACTGATAGTCCTTATTTTGTCCCAATCATTTGAAATCTCTCCTATTGTTTGGCAATAACCATAATCAAGAACTTGACAACCAAATCTGGCAACCAATCTAGCTCCAAATGTTTACAGGTGATCAAGATCCTAGCTAAGTTGAAAGCTTCAGTGTATTTTAAGTTTCTTTCCTGGTGCAAGATGTGTGTACTATCGCAACTTATATATACATAGATATACACTGCTGCACAATTGCTAAGGACGGATCATAAACGGCTATATAGCGCATAAAAAAGTAAGTGTGGTTGGATGCCAAGTGAAATAAAATAATGTCAGAATGCCAGGACATTACAAGAAAGACAATTTATTGTGCTCTGAAATCCAGAAGGCTTTGGAACGTGTTCAAGGGACAAACAGGCCATTTTGTGCAGAATATGTAAACGTGAAAAAAATGCAATTACCGTCCGCAGGCGTTCTGGCGTAAGATGTCAATACGGGATATGGCCACCATGGAGGGCGATGCAAGATTCCACACGTTGTGTCATGCTTTGCACAACATTATCAAGCAGCTGTTGGGGTAATTTATCCCATTTCTCTATCAGTGCATGGATGAGGGTGTCCTTGTTTATTGGAGGGCATTGGCGACCAGCAAGACTCCTCCCCAAAGCATCCCACACATTTTCAATGGGATTCAGATCTGGAGAACATGCAGGCCATACAAGGCGTGGAATATCCTCGCTCTCAAGACACTTCTGGACAGCGACTGTTCGATGACATGTTGCGTTGTCGTCCATGAAAATGAATCTATCACCGACAGCACCACGGAACATGCAAACATGAGGTAGCAGAACATCATTAATGTATCGTTGGCCAGTCATAGTCCCAGTTGGAAGCACATAGAGGGACGTACGGCCATTGATCATGATGCCAGCCCATACCATGACACTACATGTTGGATATCGGTTCCTTTCCTGTATGTTTGCTGGACAATATGCAGTACCACTATCACGCCAGATCAGTTGTCGTCGACAATCAGACGATAGACTGTATCTACTCTCATCTGAGAAGAGGACAGCAGACCAGTCGTTATCAGTCCAATTGCGATGTTGATGGCACCATTGCAAACGGGCGGTACGGTGACGTCTGGACAATGGGATGCACACAACAGGACGGCGGGCGTATAGTCCTCCTTCATGCAAACGTCTGGCGACAGTTTTTCGGGAGATTCGCTTGCCAGTAGCAGCCATAAACTGATTTGCTACCTCACTAGCTGTGCTGCTCCGGTGTCTTTTTGTTGATAGCACTATGTACCGATCTTCTGCAGGTGTCGTACTGCGAACACGACCTCCCCTGTGACGTTTGCTACACTCTCCATTTGTTTGAAATGATTTCCAAAGCCTTGAAACAACACTGTGGCTGACGTCGAACTCCCTGGCAACATCTGTTATTCTTCGCCCTTCTTCAATCTTGC
The DNA here is from genome assembly GCA_039090855.1 of Macrothele yani. Classification (NCBI taxonomy): domain Eukaryota; kingdom Metazoa; phylum Arthropoda; class Arachnida; order Araneae; family Macrothelidae; genus Macrothele; species Macrothele yani. Next base: position 140,165,188 of record CM077005.1, on the reverse strand, counting down.
CAATAATACGGCCATTAAATAATACGGCCATTTTTAGGTGATGTCGGGAAGACATACTGAAACTTGCAAGTTCGTCAATTGATTCTTTCTCTTTCAACTTTGCATTTGAACAACAATGGTCAATATGCGTCAAATCCTTTATATCTCTTATCAGCGCTATGACGTCACAAACAAGTTTGGCAATCCAAAATTTGCATACGCACAACACGTCTTACTGTATCCCGCACTTATGCTAATTTCCACATTTTCCTGCCTTCGATTTTATGGTTGCTATCATTGCTATTGTCATCCGTCCTTAGCAATTGTGCGGCAGTGTACTTGTATATGTGATGTACAATGCTTTTACAAGAAATGAAGATTTATCGATTGATGGAAAAAAGCTTGAGATAACCGATACAGACATTTATCTTGGGCAGCAGATATCAAGTGAAGGTCACATTGATGAAGAAATTAATTGGCATATAAAACTTGGATGGAGAGCTTTTGGAAGAAACAGTACGATTTTTAAGAGCAGTATCCCATTATGTCTTAAAAGAAAAATGTTTAATCAATGCATCCTGCTAGTGCTTACATATGGAGCAGAGACATGGACCTTAACTAAAAAAGACATACAAAGACTGCAGATAGCTCAAAGAGGCATGGAGAGATGCATGCTTGGTGTAACCAGGAAAGATAAGAAGATGAACTTGTGGATAACGAAAATAACAAGAGTGGAGAACATCATGATCAGAGTAAAAACACTGAAATGGCAATGGGCTGGACATGTTGCCAGAAGAACAGACCACCGATGGACAACCAAAATTTTAGACTGGATTCTGAGGGACAGAAGAAGATCCCATGGAAGATAGATGGATGAATGCTGGAGTGACATGGAGGAGGCAGGCTCAAGACAGACAATTGTGGAAGAAACTTGCGGAGACCTTCATCCAGCAGTGGATTGATAATGGTTGACAATGGCAATGATTTCTATCTATATATTTGGCTTTTTTTCTGAAATGACATAGCAAAATTCTTTGTACTTATGTCAGAAAAGTGCTGTCAAACCAAACACAGTATTATGAATTAATTCAGCTAAAGCCCTCTAACTACACATGGATGCAGTACGCCATTGGATTTAGAGTACAGGGTCAATCGTATGCCCTACCTCCTTTTGTAATCTGAGAAGAGACACTAGAACCCATCATCCCTACCCACTTATCCACAGACTGACAAAGAGCACAAAGCGATTATCCACCAGAGATATTTTGAAACCTGGGTCCCACCACATTTATCTTAAAAAAAAACAACCCAATGATTTACCAGTACTGGTTTATAGATCAAAGTAACAGGTAGAATTAAAATAGGTGTCTACTCAAGGAGGAGACAAAAATACCATTGCAAAGTAGGCAAACAGTGACCAAATAAATATAAAAATTAATTGGGTAAGAAAATTGTTATGTGGCATACACACATTTCAACTTTCAGAGTGATCTTTATGCTGATTTAGTTAGAAATGGAGTCTTTAAGAGACTCCTATGTGTTGGAAACGCAAGGAAACATAAAGTGCACTTCACAGTAGTTGCAAGGCAAAGTCCGTACATACCAGGGAGGAAAGAGTGGTTTAGAAATTCTCCTAGCGTTGAGCACTGGATGTTCATGTGAACTCACACACGCTAAGAGTACAGAGTTGTCATGTTTTATCAGCTGCATGTGAACATCCACTAAACCAATATGAATCTTCACTAATTCAACATGTTCTGTGTATAGTGATCATTAATTAGATAATTTCTTCTTCTTCAATAGATATCCTTATTCAAGGTGAGTTTATTTGCATGCATGCAATAATTATTCTTTTCCGAAGTTTTAAGTCTGCCACTGGATCATTGCGTTTCTAATATTCTGAAGGCATCAACGGCAAAGTGTAGATAGATAAACGTTCTGTTTTATATATCACACATAATAAACATACAACCAATAAAATTGGTTATGAGACTGAACTATTGCATGGACAAGACAAAAAATGAAGTCGGAATGAAATATTAAATGAAATGCAATAACGATAAATAATAACAAAGGGTTTCTGAAACCGAAAGTAAAAAGTTAAGCCTTTCATTGAATAAGCCATGTTGCATGCATAGTTTATAAAGAAGTGAAACTGTTGCTCTTAAACAATAAAAATGCTGCTTTCTGGTCCAATAAGCGTGACAAACTTTTCCATCACAAAACTGAATAATGAAAATTATACAGTTTGGAAATTTAAAATCCAAATGCTTCTCACCAAAGAAGATACTTGGAATGTTATTTCCCAAGAAGAACCTACAGTTAAAACTGAGGACTGGATTAAGAAATATGTGCAAGTGATGTCAACAATAAGTCTACTTTTGACCGATGAAAAAATAATAAATGTCATAAATGAAATGACTGCACGAAATATGCGGTTAGCTTTGCACAGAATTCATGAAAAAACAAATTTAAGCAGTAAGCTCTATTTGCTTAGAAAACTGTACAGTAAAAGGTACAATGACTGTAAAAATATGCAGGAACACATCAATCAGATATTAGAAATGGCAAATAAACAACACTCACGGACAATGAAATTCGCTCACTTAAAAGAAAGCATGCTACAACCGCGAAACTTTGCAAATAGATAGAGTGCGTGCTGGTATGCAAAAGATTCACGTTTGGTGCGAGTGTGCATGACCGCATACCCTGTGGTGGCGCTGAAAGCACGAACTGGCAGCCTTATAAACTGGCATGTAGTCGATGCTCCATGAAAGCGAAAGCCACCGGCCGACGCAAGCAAGAGTACAGAGTGACAAAAATGCCGGGTAGATGCCAGAGATGTCGATTTACGCAGCTTATGGACTTTGATGGAGGGTTGATTATTGAGCTGAAAACCGCAGGGTGGTCAGCACGCCGTATAGCCTGCCACGTGGATCATTCTGACCATACCGTCTGACTGTGTTGGGAGCAGTGGACATGTGATGGCACTGCCACAGGGCGAAGCAGCTCCGGATGGACCAGGAAGGCCACTCGTAGAGAGAATTGATGGATCGTGCGCCAGGCACGAACGGATTCCACATGGACCCAGTCTCATATAAAGGCAGATGTAGCATCTCCTGTGTGCCCATAAACCATTTCCTGATGCCCCGTGGAAGCAAATTTGCAATCCCAGTGCCCCTTACATGTGCTGCTATTAACACTGGAATATCACCGGCTCCGTATGCAGTGGTGCCAGGCCAGAGCGATATGGAACGTCACCAACTGGTGACATGTGGTGTTTAGCAATGAGTGCTGCTTCAGTTTAGGGACAGATAATCATCGTGTCTAGGTGTGGAGGTTCCCGGGTCAACGGCACAATTCCAACCTCACTATCGAGTGCCATACCTCCCCCACTGCAGGCATTATGGTCTGGGAAACCATTGCCTATGATAGCCAATCAGCTGTAGTAGTGGTATGTGGATAATTGACGAGCCAGAGGTATTAGGATAAGATCCTACGGCCCCATGTGCTCCCATTACTGGCTGGGATTCCAGTGCGCTATACCAGCAGGATAATGCCCACCCGCACAAATCTCGGGTTGCCCAGGACTGCTTACATCATGTCCAGACAATTCCATGGCCTCCCCACTCCCCAGACATGTCCCCTATATCGAGTATGTGTGGGACCCGTTAAAACGCCGTGCCGCACTATCCGGAATTTGGAGCACACTGTCCAACATGTATGAGCCAGACTGCTGCAAGACAACATCAGGCATCTGTTCGCCTCCATGCCGAACCGTATTGCAGCATGTGTCGCTGCACGACGTGGTGCAAAGCGCTATTGAAGATGACAAGACCACATGCCACAGATCCCTCTGTAACTATTCTGTAGCTCTGTTTTTGCCATTATGTATATCATTATGTCCATAAAATTTCAGTTCAATCCGATGCTTCCTTCTTGGTGCGCAAATTTCATTGTCCGTGAGTGTAAAATCAATAGGTAAAGAAATTAAAAATTCACACCTAGCAGCTATTATGCTGTGTGGTCTGCCATCCACATATGACACCCTTGTAACAGCTCTTCAAGCAAAACAAGAGGATGAACTAACATTAGAATATGTTACAAATAAATTTATCAACAAATATAATAGTCAAAAACAGAGAGCACAAACAAACATGGAGTCAACAACCTTGAGAATGGCTACGATATATACATGCCAAAACGCGTCGGGCATGTCGACGGTGTGATAGGACGATGACGGTGTGGTACCAATCTTTTACTCTTTCGCATGAATTTTATTGTGACGACTTCATTCTGTTTTATTTCATCATCTTTCAATACAGGTTTTTAACTTCTGTAAGCGTTCTTTTAATGTTAAGTTCGAAGCCTGTTCGCTATCCTTTGTGTTCAAGCCATTCCATTTCATTTGCGCCCATTCAACAGTGTACAAATTCCATATATCTTTCACCACCTTCAAATATCTATCACTCTAATGTTCATCTCAACGTTTTATGAAAGGCGACGGAACTAAGCATGTACTGGTACTCTTGTGCAACAGACCTAGCCATGATAAGCCTAACCTTGTTTTGATAAGGACGATGAACCAGAAGAACCGTGGCTACTACTGACAACGAAGGAAAGCGGGTAAGTTCTCAAGTGGTAAGCATTAACACGCTTAATATGTATTTTAACTATAATGGTCAATTGACACATAAATAATTTTCACCGTCGGATGTTACGTATCAGCCGGTCGAACTTACACAGAACATAACGTGTGAAACAGAAATATTCAGAAACATCAAATGATTGTTTCAGATACTACATATGTTCCACGTATAATGGCACGATTCAGTTAATACCATAATGTGCAACTAGAATTGCAGCAAAGGGTTTTAATCAAAGGTCTAGTGAAGATTATGATCAAACATTTGCTCCTGTCATAAAACAAACTAAAATTCGCACCCTACTTACAATAGCAGCATACAGAAAAATGCATGTTCACCACTTTGATATAAAAACTGCCTTTTTGTGCAGCAATTTAGAAGAAAATATCTATATGTCTCAACTAGCAGCATACATTGAAAAATGCCAAGAAACAAAAGTATGTGAACTTAATAGATCTATCTATGGAATCAAGCAATCTGCCAGGGTATGGAATCAAACCAATGAAAATTTCTTATCTAAAAATGGTTATGTCGAAGAAAAAGCAGACTCGTGCTGTTTCACACGGAAGGAAGGGGATTTCTTCACATATATAATCGTCTGTGTGGATGACATTGTAATTGCATCTGATCTCATGGAAGACATCAACAAATCCAGAAAAATGTTTGAAACCATATTTAAAAGGAACTTGGGAAGGTGACAAACTATTTGGGCATACAGGTTGATGGAAGTTACAAACATATTTAAAAGGAACTTGGGAAGGTGACAAACTATTTGGGCATACAGGTTGATGGAAGTGCAAAAATAAAGGATGTCATTAATAAATATGATGCAAAGCAACTAAAGAAAAGTTACACACCGATGTCTACAGACTTTGGAAAACACAATCAAGCAGAAGAAAAAACACTTGCAGATAATTCTATATACTGCAAAGTGGTGGGAGCCTTGTACATTTCCACAGTGACTAAACCACTACCAAGAAACCAGGATGAAAAGTTAAGGACTAAACTTGGAATGATATGTGACTACAGCTCATCGAGTGGAAGATTGTTGGAAACATAAGGCACACTTCACAGTAGTGGAAGGGTAAAAGTCTGCATGAGCGATGAGGAGAAAGAATTGTTTAGAAATTCTCCTTACGCTGAGCACTTGGCACATCACGTGAAGTCACACATGCTAAGTGCCAACCATACAGGGAAGGTGTCACGTTTTATCAGCTGCAAGTGAACATCTACTAAACCAATATGAATCTTCGTTAATTCAACATGTTCTGTGTAAGTGATCATTTTAATTAAGTAATTTCTTTTTCTTCAATGGGTATCCTTATTCAAGGTGAATTTATTTGCATGCATGCAATAATTCTTCTTTTCCGAAGTTTTAAGTCCGCCATTGGGCACTTTTAGTATTCTGAAGGCATCAATGACAAAGTGTAGATAAATAAACATCCTGTTTTATAATATCACACATAATAAACTTACAACCAATAATATGATTTTTTTCATTGTCAAAACCAAATTTTTCAAAAGAAAATCATTATCTGGTACAATGCCAAATTGTGAGTGTGGTGTGATCCAACATTCAATCATGAGTAGATTTTTAAAATTCCATCACCATTAAATTGTTAAAATTTGTTCACGACTGAATTTGTTTTTATAGTGCATGTTTTAACAGTCACTTTCATCCAGGATCCAACAGAATTTTTTTAATTTTTGAGGTGTTCCCTTGTAGGTACATGTTCTTTAACAGTGGACCTGCGAGACTAAAATTCCATGGCCTAGTTTGGTCCTCCTAATCTGCTCCTGTCTTCAGTAACAAGACTACACTTCACATCATTTGCAAGGTAAACAAATATAACTTGTGCATATGGGGAATGGAAACCCACATTATATTGTGCAAAACAAACATGCCAGTCCCAAACTGAAAGTGTTTTATGCCATGAGTAAAAAGATTTACAGGCCCTTTTTCTTTGCAGAAAAAAATCTTGTGTCATTTACCTGGACACGATGCAACAGTCCCTTATGCCTCAGATGGATAAGGATACTAATATGTATGCTCCATGTATAGATTTTTCAGCAAGATGGAGCAACACCTCAATTCCTTATAAAGAAGGGACACATCAAGTGACTTCTGAGGTCCCCAGATTTGACACCACCTGATTTTTTCCTATGGGGCTGTGCAGCTACCTTAAACATCAAGTGCAAGGCCAGTTCTGGCAGGTGTGCAGTGTGTGCATGCACGTAGGCGGCCAAATTCTTAGGACGGCCGTAGCTGCCTGTTTTTGTGGAACATTTGCAGAACCACCATTTTCAGAATTTTATTTACCAAGTTTTTAACTTCTTAGCTTCTGCAAGTTGGCAACACTTGGCAAGAGTACTTTAAGACTTTGTTGTTCATGCATAAAGAACCGGTAATTCATTGTTGTTTGGCGATAATTAGGTAAGTAATGATCATTATTTTTATTGAAACATATTGAAAACTTATAGTATTGAATAGAATCTATTAACCTATTGCACTCTGAAGAGCAATTGAATTAGAGACAGCTGGCGTTATGCAAATATGGCGCAGTGGGCGGCCCTGTAAATGGAAACGACATGACGTATGCAGCGATCCGACAATATAAGGAGTGATGCTACGGGAATCAGTAAGAGTCGGACGCAGTATGGGTAAGACGAAGGATCTAAGCGCGTTTGATCGTGGGCAAATTGTCGGGGCCCGACGAATGGGTCACTTCATCTTGGAAGTCAGGCAGGCACTGGGATTTTCACGAGCCACTGTGTCACGGGTGCACCGTGAGTACATCGAATCCGGTAAAACCATCCCTGAAAGGGCTAACTGCCGTGGACAACAGCGTGTGGATGAGCAGGGTCATCGTTGGCTAGCTCGCATTGTAACAGCGGATAGACGGGCCACAGTGCAAGAAATCACTCGGCAATTTAATGCTGGTGCACAAAAACGTGTAAGCAGCCACACCATCCAGAACCATCTCCTCGCTATGGGGTACAGAAGCCATTGTCCCATGAGGGTACTGCTGCTGACCGCACATCACAGGGTGCAAATATTAGCATGGGCGTGGGAACATCGCCACTGGACCCTAGACATGTGGAAAAATGTTGCCTGGACTGATGGGTTGAGATTCATGTTGGTACATGCGGATGGCAGGATACAAGTACGGCACAAACCACATGAAGCGATGGATCCTTCTTGCCAGCAGGGTACTCTTCAAGCTGGTGGGGGTGGCATTCTCGACTGGGGACTGTTTACGTGGACTGAAATGGGACTCCTGGTACGTGTGACATCGTCCCTCACAGGTCAACGTTACCAGGATATCCTGGATGACCATTTGCTCCCGTTTGTGCGTCTTCAACATCCCACTCTGGACCTCATCCTGCAACAAGACAATGCACCGTGCCATCGCTCCCGAATTGTATCCGAATGATGAACACTCCTCCGACGCGACCTCGCTTTCTTGGCCAGCTAGGTCACCTGACCTCAATCCCATTGAGCACATCTGGGATGCCATCAAGAGAGATATTCGAGGCTCTGACCCCCCGCCATCAAATCTTTGTGAACTGTGGGAGCTTGTTCAGGGGTCGTGGATCTGTATGGCTTCCCAACGCTTCCGGTGTCTTGTCGAGTCCATGCCAAGACGAATCGCCGCCGTCATCAGGGCGAAAGGTGGTGCTACCCGTTACTAGACAGGTATCTCTAATTCAATTGCTCTTCAGTGTATATTACATTTGCATGGAAGAACATGCTGAAGTAAATTGCCACATGAAAGGAAGCTAACATGTCGCCTCGTGCTTCAAGGTTCAAGTGATGATGTCCTCTAGCACCAGCAAATTTGTTTCTGTCTTGCCAGAAGTATTTGTAACATTTCTAGTTCCTTGAGAAATGTTCCCGGTCAAAGAGTGAAAGCTCGGGAGATATAGTCCCCCCCCCCCATGTATTTCGTTATTTATATTTTTACACCATTAAGGCCGTTGGAGCACAAAATTCAATGTTGAGATTATAGCAAAAATTGAATATCTATCAATAGTAGAATACCAAAATGAAGTCAAAAGTAAAATTTCAAAATAGTTTTTTCTATAAACGACATGAAAGTTGCCAAACTGGAAAAGTTTACGGATAATAGTCGTTCAACGTACTGAATATAATGAGCCAGAAAAGTTTATACGCTTAATTAATGTCAGGCTCATAAACCTAATTACAATTTTTAAACAAAAATTTTTTTTGTCTTTCATTTTAAAAATTCTCAAAGTTAAGAAATTTAAGCAATGTTGTTTGCTGATTTTGAAGATTTTTCAGGAAAAAACTATGATACTCTGGATAACCAAAATTCTTCATTTCGAAACTCGAACCTTTTTGTACATGCTGATTAAATTCCATAGTGATACGATGTTTCATTCATAAAAAATGTATCCAATTAACAGACCTTCAAATTTCTTGATAACAACAGCTCCTTCACTGTTGGTTTTACAGTCAGAGAAAGTGGGGGGCAGTCGAAGTCATTGGGCGGCAAGCTTTGGGGTCAGTGGGCAATAAATCACCTCCCACGAAGCTCATCTCAAGGCAGGGCTGTAGAAAGAGCAGGCAGAGAAGGGCCTTTGTTGTAGGACGAGTATTTAAGCTTCTGCGAGGGGATGGTTCGTGGGGGCTGTGACATCACTGCGAGGACAGTCGCCTTTCGGGGCTTCTCTCCACAAGCATCTGTGCTGTCTCTAATCTTTTGGAAGTAAATCTGAGAACGGAATAATGATGTTGCACCCATTTCTTTGGAAACAACATCTGTCGTTTATTTTATTTTACAAAATACCTTCATCTTGTGACCAGTTGTTAAAATGTGATGAAACCATGGACCGCGTGTTTTCGGGTGTGCTGAAAATTTAATGTGCGAGTCATGGTGATGGGTGGTGGAAAGAAATTTTTCATAGGCTGAAAATTTTTATTGTGATACAGCTTTAAACCTAAGATTTAAAACAGAAAGAATCTCAAAAAATGGGGAAGTGCTTAATTTTTTTTTTATTAAGGATGGTTATAACAGGAAATATTTCCCCCCCCCCAAAAACTACACATGGTTATTTTGTTTTTGTGTTGTTTTTACTTTATTTTTACCTCTCATATCTAAATCTTTTCCTAAACAAGGATAGAGCAAAGAAGTATTACATGGGTCACTGAAACAGTAGATATGGAAGTTTTTACAAATTTTGTGCATGCCGCAATGATTTGGAAATATATGTGCAAAATCCGTAACAGACTAAAATGAAGAGATACAGTACATGTTTGATGGTTGTGTTAATTGACTTTGAATATGATTTAAATAACAAAAACTGAAGAATTCATGTATATACATGCTAACTCCTGTTGACATCTGTGCTATATGATAACAAAAATGACTAATACAAAAATTAAAAAATATAACACTTCCAAATGGAACCGTTGCATATTACGTATATTACCAGTATTGGGATTTTATTGGGATATTTATGGGTGGAGGGCGGGTGTTATCAGGGTGTATAAATCGCCAAGTGGGTTATGCAAGCGTGCTGATAGCTTTAAAACTGAAACAATCAGAATTTTTAGTGATCATTTCCACAATTCAGACTGTGAAGCTGATATAAAAAATTGCCTGCTTAGACTTCCAGAACGAAAACTTCTGAAACTACAACTGTGCCAAGTTTGAACTAATAATGCGTAAGATGAACCAATGTACTAGATAATGCATGAGAACACAGGCAAATGAAGAGATGTATTCGTCAAAATGCTCTGCATCGTATGATGAAACTTGTGCTAAAAATGGTTGTGACGTGCCTGCACCGCAAGACACACGAGATAAAGGCAGATAGCAGTGCGAGTACATGTCCGTGTAGCTCAGTTCGGAGAGTGACTTCCTCCGGAATGAGGGGACCTGGGTTCGATGCCCAGTGCAGACAAAAACGAGTTCGTTATATGGTGCGCGTTGAGGAGGACGTTACTACCGATGAAAAATAGATTTTATATATCAGTGAAGAGCACTCGAAATTTGCAACGATTACAATTGCAGCACACATGCAACTGTAATTGTTTGCATCTAATAATGATTTTATTACACTATATCAGAAAAGAAAATATGTAGTACCCTAATAAACTTAACACCCATTTTCACAGTATGTTCATTGAGTTTCACGAATATGGGAACACAAAAGTATGAATGCAGTTCCTGTAAAAATGTTTTACGATGCACACAGATTTCCATAATATGCTTGCTGATTATGAAGCGCAACGTAACTGTTAGTGTCACATTTTTATAGGAAATGATTACTGTTGCTTTCATAGTTTTGAAGTCCGATATTTGCGAAATTCGATAAAGAACGTATTCCTATCTGCTTTACTGTGGGGAAATTGTTATTTCAACAGTAACAACACTTGTTGAATCATTTTAAATAATGTTTGCATTGGCAGATGTTGCCAGAATGTTTTCACTGCGTAGTGAACATATAAAGTCTGAGTGGTCTTACCGGTTATATGTCAATTCATTGTGCCTAATTCGTCGCCAACTCAGTTCGTCGAGTGCAAATTCCTTGCATGTCAATTCGTCGCAGTTACCAATTTATCGCAGGCTCAATTTGTCGACTATTCGATTTGTCGTGGACAAATTCGTCGTATTTCGATCCCCCTTAGTGAAATACTTTTGAGTTTGTAAGAGGTCTTTTATCTCTCGAACGTGAAAAAGTCCTTCGGGAGATGGTTGCATAACTTGTGGATCTATCATGTTCCATGTGACATGTCTCCTCCTTCCTGGGGCCCCTGTAAAGTCTTTTTGAGGGATATAGTGGTTCAGGAGGGTGGAGGCCTCTGTCCCTCGGTTGCTCTTGAAGTATTAAATTTAAATCTTGTACATTGCACTGATTTATTCTTATTGTACTTTACATTGTTCTGCAGGTTCGTGACACCTCGGTGTCTTCGAGCTCTCAGGGATCGCAGGACGGAGATTTATATAAGCCTAATATAAATGATTTGTCCGCATTTTTCGTGTTTACTGTTGTATCGTGTAGCAGACTCGACTTCTGGGTATGCCCTTCCCTCAGAAATCTGAAGTCTGTAAGAGAGATCCGAGGTGCTTTGGTTGGGGGGGGGTGGTGCGCATCTCCAACTTCCGTAATTTTATATTCTGGACTGCTAGAGTCGGTCAGTGTATTCCGGGGTGTTCCCCCTGAAGCATCCGCTAGGTGCATGAGCTGGGGATGGGCTCTCTCCCTAAAATGTTAAAATGGACGAAGAGCTGTAAACATTGGCACCATGCTTCATATGATGATTTTGTACGCGACCACGGATTTTCAGGACGGTGAGTTGAATTCCCCCCTTCCCCAGGTTTTTAAGAGCAAAGAAAGGGTGTTCAAGATAAGTTATGTTTGTAAACACTTTATGACACGCTCATCCTTGTTCCTCCGGCTTAGGTCATGTGGCACCCATTTTCCTTCCTTCTGAATCTTTCTCATTGCGCGTAAACGATTGGAAATGGTTTGGGTTACCCCCAGTTGTTCAGCTAGTTCTTTTTGCATTTGAGATGAATTTTCATCCAACAATGTTTGCAGTTTCTCATGTGAAACCTTCTGCTGGGCGCCCCTATGTTCTCTATCTTTAACATCAAAAACGGTAATCGGAAAAGTCCCCCACAGGAAAACTCCCCACCATTAGAAAAGTTCCCCATAGGAAAACTCCCCCACAGGAAATGTCCTCCACCTTTTTCAGTCAGGGACCATGCACAAATTGCATTTGACATAAAATATCGAACGTGGGAGAATTTCCGGGGTCATCATTTCCATTTCCACGCTGTTTAAAAAAAAAATTCAGCCGAACAACGAGCACAAATATGTGGGGGGAAATTCCGGGGTCGGTATTTCAAACATTTATCGCTGTTTATAGTAAAAAACTGTCTTCCAAGTAGCTGGATGAGGTGGGGGAAATTTCCGGGTTAGTATTTCGACTGTTACTGCACTTCTTAGTGAAAAACGGTCTTGCAATCAGCAAGCTGACAGGGTGGGGGAAATTCTGGGGTCGGCATTTCGACTTTTAGGATGGGGTGGGGGAAATTTCTGGTGTCATCATTTTTATTTTCATCCACTTTAAAACAACATTCAGCCGTACAAGTAGCACAAATATGTGAGGGAAATTTCCGGGGTCGGCATTTCAAGCCTTTATCGCAGTTTATAGTACTGCAAGTAGCTGGATGAGGTGGGGGAAATTTCCGGGTTAGTATTTTAACTGTTACCGCCCTTTTTAGTGAAAAACGGTCTTACAATAAGCAGGCTGACAAAGTTGGGGAAAATTCCGGGGTCAGCATTTCAAACTTCTACAGCTGTTAAGGGTAAAAATCGGTTTACAATTAGCAGGAGGTTGGGTGGGGGAATTTCTGGGTTAGTATTTCTACTCTTACCAAGGTTTTTAATGGAAAATGTGTCTTACAGTCAGCAGGCTGACAGAGTGCGGGAAAATTCTGGGGTCGGCATTTCAAATTTTTATCGATGTTTATAGTAAAAAACTGTCTTGCAAGTAGCTGGATGAAGTGGGGGAAATTTCCGGGTTAGTATTTCCACTCTTACCGCGGTTTTTAATGGAAAACGGTCTTACTGACAGGATGAGGGAAATTTCCGGGTTAGTATTTAGACTGTTACCGCCGTTTTTAGTGAAAGATTTTCCGACGCACTTTGATAGATTGAATAGAATGCTGTGGATGGAAATTTTCCGACAGTATTTCACAAATACAAAAAAATCACATACGTTTATCTGAGTTTCCTAAAATCTTAGAGGGCTGCCCTCAACATGTGTTTTAACTGCGTAGAGATTTTTTTTGGCAAGGGGTGGTGGTGAAGTGGGAAAGGGGGGGGGGTCTCAAGAAAAAGTTGTGTGTGCCGAAGCCCACCGTAGAGCACCTGTAGTGTCGCGCACATGCAACACATTGAGACCACGACATTCTTGAAAAACACCGAGACTTCAGGCCTTTTCAGTAAAATATTTATTAGTTATAATGTTTGATATGTAAATGTTATGAACATGAAGGCGATAGATCAAAAACTATTAAAAGGGCCACGTATTTGTGCTACTTGTAGGGCTGCATCTTGTTTTGAAGTGCATGAAAATACAAATGGTGACACCGGAAATTTCCCCACCCCATCCAGCTACTTGCAAGACAGTGTTTTTTCTACAAACTGCGATAAAAGATTGAAATGCCTACCCCGGAAATTTCCCTTACATATTTGTTCTACTTGTACGGCTGCATCTTGTTTTAAAGTGGATGAAAATAGAAATTATGAAACTGAAAATTTCCCCCACCCCAACCTAAAAGTCGAAATGCAGACCTCGGAATTCCCCCCCATCCTGTCAGCCTACTTATTGTAAGCCCATTTTCCATTAAAAACCACAGTAAGATTGGAAATACTAACCCGGAAATTTCCACTACCCAACCCCCTGCTTATTGTAAACCGATTTTTACCCTAAACAATGGTAGAAATTTGAAATGCTGACCCCAGAATTTTTCCCACCCTGTCAGCATGCTTATTGTAAGACTGTTTTTCACTAAAAAGTGCAGCAACAGTCGAAATACTAACTCGGAAATTTCCCCCACCTCATCCAGCAACTTGGAAGACAGTTTTTTACTAAAAACAGCGATAAATGTTTGAAATGCAGACCCTGGAATTTCCCCCCACATATGTGTGCACGTTGTTCGGCTGCATCTTTTCTTAAATAGCGTGAAAATGGCAATGCCGACCCCAGAATTTCTCCCCACCCTGTCAGCCTGCTATGACTGCAAGACCATTTTTCACTAAGAAGCGTGGTAACAGTAGAAATACTAAACCGGAAATTTCCCCCACCTCATCCAGTTACTTGGAAGACAGTTTTTTACTATAAACAGCGCTAAATGTTTGAAATCCCGACCCCGGAATTCCCCCCCACATTTGTGCATGTTGTTCGGCTGCATCTTTTCTTAAACAGCATTGAAATGGAAATGATGACCTTGGATATCTCTCTCACGTTAGATATTTTGTGTCAAATGCAATTTGTGCATGGTCCCTGACTGAAAAAATTGGGGGACTTTTCAACAGATCAATGCACATGCTTTTGCAGCACTTTTTCCTTGATGAAATTCGTAACAAATGGAGTGTCGAATAAAAGCAGTATCGCTTGCCATCTTTCACCTACCGATTTGCAAGTGCATTTGTTTGACTGTTGGGAAAACTTCTGTGTCACATTTTACACTCTGGACTAGTTACGGTCACATTTTACACTCTGGACTAGTTACGGCCACATGACAACAATTTGGGGAAATGTCAGATATGTAAGTTAGCAGTATACGTCACACAAAAAACTCTTTAAAACTTATTTGTACACCTAATAGTTTTATATAACTTATTTGTTTAATTGTATACCTATATGAAAGATGTTTTGGTTAGAACAGTTAAAGAGATGCCCATCATGCTCAATGCTATACATATTATACATACATATCCTAACTACCCCCTCTTCATGGGCGGGGGTGGGGGATTTGTAATGTGTTTATCATCAAGCATGACGATACTTTTTTACTAGTAAAACGGTCTTTTGTGTAAATTGATGGAGAGGAAGCTGACTGCCTGGATTATTCGCAGTGTCATCTGAACTAGAGTTATACAGATTTTTTCCCTTCACTTTTATATGAAACAATTGTGGTTTATGAAAACTCTTAATCTACCGGAAATAGAAAATGATGTTGCTAAACGTATTTATTTAATGTAAAAACGAATAAAAATTAAAAAATATTCTCGTACAAGGGGAGGCAAATGTGGACTTACACCCTGGTGGCAAGTACCCCCCCCCCCGGCGTGTCCCTGTACATCACAAACAATAAAATAATGTAGTTTGAGGAAGCTAGAAAACTCTTCTCGCAATGACAGCCCATCCAGCCCAGCAACACTCGAGATGTTCAAGCAGCACAGTGACGTCACAACTGGCCCCCAGCCCCGCCTACGCCTAGCCTCTCTCATGAGGACCGTGTCAGCATTTGGTTTCACAATGTGATGGACCAGACTCTAACCATCTTGGTGCTCACCCCTGCTCCCTTGAAAGCACAGGCCCTCGGCACTCATTGTTTGCCTGTGGAGAGGGCTTCAGTAGTCTAGCTGTAACCCGAACCATTCCCCTTCTTACCCCTCCCAAAACAATTAGCGATGGCCCAGAGAGAAGTGTGAAGTAATTGACCTCTTGGGCTTAGTGTTTAAGCACCATTTTGCTGAGGTTTTTGCATCTCCCGTGTTTGACTCCAACGTCATCTAGTGTTCCTTTGCTGTTTTGTCTCCTTCTCCAACGGCCTTAAAACGGAGTTCTCTATCAATTTCTTTGTAGAATTAATATGTTTAGCAGTAGACCAGTAGTTATTTTTCTAATATAATAATATGTCCTAAACTCTCAATATTTATGAAGGGTGTTTAGAAAGAAACCACCACCCATTTAGGATTGTGAAACACTTACCGTAAGTTTCGGACTAAGAGCCGCAGGTTAAAAATTTTGCAATCTTGGAAGCAAAAGTCGCCGTAAGGGCCGCACCTGTGAAGTCGTGGTGCTGCTCAGAAAACTAAATTATCTTCCTCATTTTCATGATTAACTCACACCCAGCGTGATTATATGTATACTTCAAAGGCTAATCTGCAATTCAGTTTCGATCTTTTTCATACTGGCAAACATTTTTATTTATACATTTTTTATTAATCATGTTAATGATGTTATTTGTTTGCCTTTATTAAATGCTCAAAACCATTTATGTAATCAATATAAATCACGGTTAACCTTAAGACTGCCGTTAGAATATCGCATTGCTCGTAAAACCGCACAAATGTCTAAATTCCATTCAATGTGGATGTCTGCTACAGGATGGTTCTCTGTTCACCGCAATAGAATCCGTCTTAGAAGTAATTAACTTATAAATTATCGCTTGTAATGCTTTAGATTTATGTTTTCTGTAATAATATGTTCCTTCTATGTTATGCTTTTTTTTTCTTTACCAGCTGCCTCGCACGTGTTCGTGGATCTGGCCGCCAACACTTCCATAACAGCGGTACGCTCTCTTTCAAGTGCTTTGACCTACTTTCATTTACTGCACACTGAGTCTTCACGTTGAGCTCTGCTTATATATGAATCCCTTCTTTTTTTCTTTTCCAGCCGAAGCCTTCAACTTCCACTATCGTCAGTCAATAAAAAAAAAAAAAAAAAATCAAAATCAAAGCAAAACTCAGGAGCACGAGCCAAGAAACACCTGTATTGCATGCCAGATTAACCAAGAAGAGTGAACAGAATTTGTCTTTCCGTCCCACCAGTATACTTTGGAATAGGTCACTGCTAATGGAATCATCCTGGGGCAGGCTTTTGCATTGTTCATGTTTTTAAGCTTTTGTTCAGGAAAGTGCCCATCAAACCGGTCTCACCCACCCCACTGAAAATCATCGCACCTTCCTGCATGATTTATGCTGCAGCCAACGAAAGAGATATGCTAGGCGCGATATCCACAGAAGCCTCGGACGTCACGCTACTCGTCTGTGTGCTCGTGTCCCCTTCCATCCCCCATTCCTCCATGCAAAGGGCATTTGAATCAGGCATTCCTGTCCTCCCCCACTTTCCCTCCTAAACCAACATCAGGACAGCGGAGTTATCGTGTCTAACGTATGAGTAGAAAGCGAGGGAAACTTGATCACAGTCGAGTTTGTGAAAAAAAAAAAAAAAAAAAAAAAGACGTGGTTTGAAAAAATTTACTAAGCATCAGCATGAAAAAAAAAAAGGGGGGAGGGAAGAAACAGTCTTATCGAACACAAATTCGGCATAAGGGCCGCACACCCGAAAAATTTCACTTTTAGTAACGTAAGAGCCGCGGCTCTTAGCCCAAAAATTACGGTACATGAAATCAAAGGTGAAAATTGCTTTTAGTCTAGTATCATCATCATCATCATCATTGTCAACCATTATCAATCCACTGCTGGACGAAGGTCTCCCCAAGTTTCCTCCACAACGGTCTGTCTTGTGCCAGTCTCCTCCATGTCACTCCCGCATATTTACGAATTTCATCCACCCATCTCCCATGTGGTCTTTTTCTGGGTCTTTTCCTGTCCCTTGGAATCCAATCTAAAATCTCGGCTGTCCATCTATGGTCTGTCCTTCTGGCAGTATGTCCAGCCCATTGCCATTTCAGGGATTTAACTCTGATCATGATGTCTTCCACTCTCGTCATTTTTCGGATCCACGAGTTCCTCTTCTTATCTCTCCTGGTTATACCAAGCATGCACCTCTCCATGCTTCTTTGAGTTGTCTGCAGCCTTTGTATGTCTCTTTTAGTTAAGGTCCACGTCTCTGCACCATACGTAAGCACTGGAAGGATGCATTGATCAAACACTTTTCTTTTAAGACATAATGGCATATTGCTCTTGAAAATTATGCTGTTTCTTCCAAAAGCTCTCCAGGCAAGTTTTGTACGCCGATTAATTTCTTCATCAATGTGACCCTCACTTGATATCTGCTGTCCAAGATAAACGTACGTATCTGTTATCTCCAGTTTTCTCCATCAATCGATAAATCTTCATTTCTTGTAAAAGCATTGAACATCACTTTTGTCTTCTGAAAGTTCATTTTTAATCCCACTTCTTTACTCTTGTCAGCAAGTTCCTGGATCATACTCTGCAGCTCTGATGGGGTAGTTGCAAAAATGACTACGTCATCAGCAAAACGAAGGTGGGTTAGATAATCTCCATTAATCTTTATCCCTTTGTTTTCCCAGTTCAGTGATTGAAAGACATTTTCCAATGTGGCATTAAAAAGCTTCGGAGATATGGTGTCACCTTGTCTCACTCCCTTTCCAATTTTTATGTGTGTTGTATTTTCAAACAGCCGAATCTTTGCACTTGCATTTTTCATAGATGTTATTAATAATATTAATGTATGCATCTTCAATACCGCAGGATTTCAGAGCCGTGGTAACTGCTGATGGTTTCACCGAATCAAAGGCTTTTTCATAATCGATAAAAGCCATGCACAATGGAAGTTCAGTATAATGACACTATTGTGTTAAAAACATAACACTATATATTTTACGAAAAATGCAATTCATGACTTATGTTATAAACATGCTTTTCAAGGCTTAGAAGTCCTTAAAAAGATGCTGATCCTTGAAAAGTCCTTAATTTTTATGTCCCTTCATTTTTTTTTACTACGATCATATGTAAATGCAGTTTTTCCTGCTTCATTTTTATAGTGCACTCGATTGTGAGATGTATGTTTGGATGACCCAACAAACGGGAGTGAATGGCAGAGCAGAGTCAACAGCCCTGGCCGAGGGATTCATTCTGCGTATGCTGTTGAAACTTGGACTTAGCAGCCGCTGGTGACTGTTTGTATGAATGACGCATGAACTGCGACTACGGTATGCTGGTGGTTTGGGTTCTGATTTTGACTCACGTGAAAAGAAATGAAGTGTGAAATAAGGAAGAATAGACAAGATTAGACACTAGATGCGAAGTGAGCAAAATGTTCATGATCTGTAATGCTTCTGTACTAGTGTATCTTCAAGGATATTTGTGTATTCGTCTATAAAGGAATAAATGTTGACCTTTACTAAACGGAGGAACTTCACAAAGGTAAGATTCAGGCCATGATTTCATACCTACTAGGTTTTATGGTTGACCTGTAAAATTTATGGAAATGCGACTTGTTTTATGGGCAAATGTTAATTTTCTGGATTAGGTGATTCTCCGAGAGAATTTTTTTTTTTCTGATGATTTTGCATCCACCATTAAAACTTTGTTTTATTTAACTTAGTCCATTTAAAATAAAGCGCTGAGGTAAGTTATGAATCAACTTTTCACTTACATGTGTCTATGTGGGAACATTTGTCTGTAGTTTTCCCACATGTTTTAGGTTGTTTCAAACACTTTATTCATGGCTTTATTCGTTTTTCATTGTTTCAAACGCTAAAGACCTTGCGCTGCGCATAAACTGAACTGCCCCAGCTGGGCTTGTTTATTTATCTCTCACCGTGTTTCCCCCTCCCACTTAATGCATCGTTCGTCCCCCCAAGTAGCAAGTAGCAACTTCTTAAGTAGGCCAGCATTGAATGACCTCTCTTCTCTTTATTACTTCCAGTTCGAAATGCTATCTCAGCATGTAGTTATCATAGAAAAATTCAAACAGATTTTAAATCTGTGGAATTTTTAAGCCCAGATCGATACCTAACATGACGAAATTAAACAAAAGCTGCCACTTTTGTGCAATTAAAAATGCATTTGGGGCATGGTTTTGTAACTTCTTCTCTGGCAATAAATTTGACCTAACAAAAGAATACTACTATTAACGAAGTTAAAAAATAAGTCTAATGTTCATTCGACCCAGTGCTTCTCTAGCAATGATTTATTTTGCTGGCCCATTAGAAAGTTTTCTACGCTTTCCAACCATGCTTTGTCCTGACATTTTTATGCAAGTACGATAACTTGCATAAAAATGTCCGGCTTGATTCGGTGAAATTAATATGTTGGGGTACATACTAATTCGTCGAATCCATATTGAAAATGGTCAAACATCAGGAAATAGGAGCGGAATTCATTCTTCCGCCCTTTTGCGTGATGACTTGCATAAAATTAAAGCAAGATTATGATCAAGTTAAGTTTTGGTACGATATTCATCACCCATAGTGGACCTATCCTATTGAAGATGGTTATTACTATCAGCACTCATGGCGACAGTGCGTACATGCGCACAAGGGAGATTTGTTCGTCGGAATTTTTGCACAATAACTTCTGTGGAAATTGACCGATTTGGATGGAATTTTTAATTTATTATAAAATGACGCGTTTTTTATTAAAAATTTGGGGTTTGATTCCCGCTCCAGGGTGATGAAATTTTCAAGCGTACATGCGCGCGAGAGAAGATGTAGGGTTTGATTCCTTCTCTAGGGTGATGAAATTTTCAAGTTTTCTGAGAAGTGTTACATGGATGACTAGTAAATGGTACAAGCAAATTCTGTTTGCTTTGAATATTCTCCTAAATAAATTAGGTGTAACTTTAAAAGTCATCGGTGGATTTTGGCAAAATTTGGGGAATCTGTTTTTCTTAACAAATCATGGTGTCTTTAAAAAATTCGTATAATTTTCTTAAATTTTCGAGAAAATAAAATTTTTACATTTTTTCCCCTACTGAAACAGTGAACTACAGATGCGATTCTGGCATGTCGGGTAGACAGGATTGGAAGCAGGGGGGGGGGGAATGAATGCTTTTTAGAGTTGAAATGTTTTACTTCCAGTAAAAGGAAGTAAAACATTTGCCACCTTTTAGATAAAGAAGGCAAATGCAAACATGGTGCCTAATTTGTTACGGTTTACCGGGGGGGGGTTCTAGAGTGAACAAAAATTAAGTCTTGTCAATGCCTCCCAGCTTTACACAGGAGTGAGTTACAGTTAGTCATTCAACAAGTTTTGGGGAAATAACGCGCAGCCGTTAATTTTTCCCCAGCACACTGCCAATTTTTTTCCCACGGCACAGACCTTTATTCCACGCGTGCAGTGCAGTTGGTGCTTTACATTTCACACTAAAATATTCAAAATTTTTCCACTAGCAACTTTTGCTAGAACCACTTTTTATCACTAATAAAATGCATTTGCTTGCTTGCAACTTGCTACTAACTACTGGTCAAAATGCACTGAAATTCTGCCCAAGCTCAGTTTTGGTAGTACTCTTACCATTGAACTTAACTTCATAGGGGACTTTGGAGTTTTTTTGTTTTTTTTAACTAAATTGCTAAAAGTTTCATTTTGAGGATATGCTTAGTTTTTGCTTTAGAGAGGACTCAGTAAACCAATTTTCTTAGTGTTACTATGTTTTCCTGTTCCAGTTGCTGCCAGTCAGCCACAAGGCCCTTAGGTGGCAATGTTTCTGAAGTTATTACTTTGATCAAAAATGTTTGGTTCACTTTTTTCTGATGTGCTTTCTTTAAGGTTTGTTTGGTGCAGCAGTATAGTGATTAGGGCACTAGGCTGCCATGCCTGAGGTCCCTGGTTCATTTCCAGCTAGGGATATGAGTTGTGTTTTCCGAGCATCACCAGCCTATCCAGGCTGCTGAAATGGGTACTGGATTTTCTGGGAATGAAAGGCAGCCGAGGTAAAGGAATCGGTCCCACAACCCTCATCTGTGCCACTGGGCCCAGCTCACCATGTACCATGCTTTTAAATCTGAAGTTTATTTTTCGAACATGAGACTATTTTTTTTTAAATTTAAGATTTGTTTCTCTTCATTTACCAAAAAATACCAATGTAATATTATAAGTGTAGATGGACCAAATTGACTAATGCTATGATAGATAAAGGTTACAAATGATGTGTAAACAGAAGTGAAGCACCTCCTCCTTATCAAACTTTTAACAATGTAGGTTGTAAATGATTTCAAACAATTTACAGCAAATATTGCACCTAGAACACCATATGAAATTAAACAACGAAATTTCTCTGAATTTTCACATGAAAGTGCATTTTGTCTGGTTGCAAAACCCATGGTTTTCAAAAGCATTTCATGCCTTTAGATTTGCAAAAATAATTTATGCATATCAGGGATGCAGGATGAATAATAGTATTTATAATTCAAAAAAAAAAGATGATATTTTTTTGAATTTCATGCAAACTTCGTGCATCCAAGATAACATACTCTGCAAATCACTTTTGCTCTCTGCAAACAGGACAGCGTCATCAGCATACAGCAATCTGCACACATGGATATCACCAAGACATAAACCACTATTATCTATTTTGGCATCATGCATGCATGCGTCCATAAATATATTAAACAGCCATGGTGACATTACACAACAACCTTGTCTAACTCCTGCACCAATAGAAAACCATTTTGATAAAACACCATTCACTCGTACACAAGCTCTACTACCAGCATACATGGTTTTTACATTATTAAGTAGATTCCCAGTAACACTATATTCATTCAATACTTTCCACAAAAGTGTCCCATTTACTCGGTCCTAAGCTTTCTCTAAATCTATGAAGGCAGCAAAAACTTTCTTACCAACAGCCAGATACTTTTCAATCATCATGCGTAATGCAAAAATCTGGTTAGTACAGCCTTTACCAGGCATAAAACCACTCTGAACATCCCACACTTTTGCTGATGTAAGACCCCATACTTTTTCAATAACAACCGTACCAAACACTTTCCCTGGCACACTTAGTAGGCTAATACCACGATAGTCCTTGCATTCAGTCTGATCACCTTTTCCCTTATACAAGGGAACAATAATACACTGCCGGACAATTGCTAAGGACGGATGACAATAGCAACGATAGCAACCATAAAATGGAAGGCAGGAAAATGTGGAAATTAGCATAAGTGCGGGATACAGTAAGACGTGTTGTGCGTATGCAAATTTTGGATTGCCGAATTTGTTCGTGACGTCATAGCGCTGATAAGAGATATAAAGGATTTGACGCGTATTGACCGTTGTTGTTCAAACGCATAGTTGAAAGGGAAAGAATCAATTGACGAACTTGCAATTTTCAGTATGTCTTCCCGACATCACCTAGATGATTTTACGCGTGGCGGTATTATTGGCAAGATTGAAGAAGGGCGAAAAATAACAGATGTTGCCAGGGAGTTCGACGTCAGCCACGGTTATGTTTCAAGGCTTTGGAAATCATTTCAAACAAATGGAGAGTGTAGCAAACGTCACGGGGGAGGTCGTGTTCCCAGTACGACACCTGCAGAAGATCGGTACATAGTGCTATCAACAAAAAGACACCGGCGCAGCACAGCTAGCGAGGTAGCAAATCAGTTTATGGCTGCTACTGGCAAGCGGATCTCCCGAAAACTGTCGCCAGACGTTTGCATGAAAGAGGACTATACGCCCGCCGTCCTGTAGTGTGCATCCCATTGTCCAGACGTCACCGTACCGCCCGTTTGCAATGGTGCCATCAACATCGCAATTAGACTGATAACGACTGGTCTGCTGTCCTCTTCTCAGATGAGAGTAGATACAGTCTATCGTCTGATTGCCGACGACAACTGATCTGGCGTGATAGTGGCACTGCATATTGTCCAGCAAACATACAGGAAAGGGACCGATATCCGACATGTAGTGTCATGGTATGGGCTGGCATCATGATCAATGGCCGTACGTCCCTCTATGTGCTTCCAACTGGGACTATGACTGGCCAACGATACATTAATGATGTTCTGCTACCTCATGCTCGCATGTTCCGTGGTGCTGTCGGTGATAGATTCATTTTCATGGACGACAACGCAACATGTCATCGAACAGTCGCTGTCCAGGAGTGTCTTGAGAGCGAGGATATTCAACGCCTCGTATGGCCAGCACGTTCTGCAGATCTGAATCCCATTGAAAATGTGTCGGATGCTTTGGGGATGAGTCTTGCTGGTCGCCAATGCCCTCCAATAAACAAGGACACCCTCATCCGTGCACTGACACAGGAATGGGATAAATTACCCCAACAGCTGCTTGATAATGTTGTGCAAAACATGACACGACGTGTGGAATCTTGCATCGCCCTCCATGGTGACCATATCCCGTATTGACATCTTACGCTGGAACGCCTGCAGACGGTAATTGCATTTTTTTTCACGTTTACGTATTCTGCACAAAATGGCCTGTTTGTCCCTTGAACACGTTCCAAAGCCTTTTGGATTTCAGAGCACAATAAATTGTCTTTCTTGTAATGTCCTGGCATTCTGACATTATTTTATTTCACTTGGCATCCAACCACACTTACTTTTTTATGCGCTATATAGCCGTTTATGATCCGTCCTTAGCAATTGTCCAGCAGTGTAGCATCCTTCCAATCCCGAGGGACCATTCTTAACTCCCAGCACAACTGGCAAATTTCAGTTAACCAGTCAATTACAGTCACCACCATATTTCAACATCTCGGCAGTTATGCCATCAACTCTTGGAGTCTTACCATTCTGAAGAGATTTTAGAGCTTTACACACCTCTTCTCTCGAGATTCCTCCTGTGCATCCATCTCTCACTATGACATAATCAGCTCCTGCCTCAGAATCATCTTTGCTTTAAATAACTGACAGAAGTATTCACCCCATCTTTAACTTAACTCATTGGGCTCCCATATCATTTCCCCGATTTCATTGTTCACACAACTTACAACTTTGTTTCCCCTATTTTTCCTGTCTCATGTACTTCCAGAAGGACTCCCTATCTTTCCAAAACGCCTTTCCACCTTCTCTTTCCTATCTTTTGCCTTAATGTGGCGAACCAGCTTAGCAGCTTCACGCTTCTTACAGCGATATTCGTCCACAGAGACTCTACCTTGAAGCATTCCCAAATAGTTCTTATATTCCCATATGCAAAAAAAAAAAAAAAAAAGCATATGGCGTGATATTATGTGGCCAAAGACTTCAATGTAGAACTGCTATTAAAAGCAGTAATAATACTGTTCGTCACATACACTGAAGAGCAACTGAATTAGAGATACCTGTCTAGTAACGTGTAGCACCACCTTTCGCCCTGATGATGGCGGCGATTCATCTCGGCACGGACTCGACAAGACACCGGAAGCGTTGGGAAGCCATACGGATCCACGACCCCTAAACAAGCTCCCACAGCTCACGAAGATTTGATGGAGGGGGTCGAGCCTCAAACATCTCTCTCGATGACATCCCAGATGTGCACGATGGGATTGAGGTCAGGTGACCTAGCTGGCAAAGGAAGCGAGGTCACGTCGGTGGAGTGTTCATCCAACCATTCAAATACAATTTGGGAGCGATGGCACGGTGCATTGTCTTGTTGCAGGAGGATGTCCCCAGTGGGATGTTGAAGATGCACAAATGGGAACAAATGGTCGTCCAGGATATCCCGGTAACGTTGACCTGTGAGGGGCGATGTCACACGCACCAGGGGTCCCATTTCAGTCCACGCAAACAGTCCCCAGACGAGAATGCCACCCCCACCAGCTTGAAGAGTACCCTGCTGGCAAGAAGGATCCATCGCTTCATGTGGTTTGCGCCATACTCGCATCCTGCCATCCGCATGTACCAATGTGAATCTCGACTCATCAGTCCAGGCAACATTTCCCCACATGTCTAGGGTCCAGTGGCGATGTTCCCGCGCCCATGCTAATCTTTGCACCCTGTGATGTGCGATCAGCAGCGGTACCCTCGTGGGACGATGGCTTCTGTACCCCATAGCAAGGAGATGGTTCTGGACGGTGTGGCTGGTTACACGTTTTTGTGCACCAGCGTTAAATTGCCGAGTGATTTCTTGCACTGTGGCCCGTCTATCCGCTGTTACAATGCGAGCTAGCCGATGATGACCCCACTCATCCACACGCTGTTGTCCATGGCAGTTGGCCCTTTCAGGGATGGTTTTACCGGATTCAATGTACTCACGGTGCACCCCGTGACACAGTGGCTCATGAAAATCCCTGTGCCTGTACAACTTCCAAGATGAAGTGACCCATTCGTCGGGCCCCGACAATTTGCCCACGATCAAATGCGCTTAGATCCTTCGTCTTACCCATACTGCGTCCGACTCTTACTGATTCCCGTCGCATCACTCCTTATATTGTCGGATCGCTGCATACGTCATGTCGTTTCCGTTTACAGGGCTGCCCACAGCGCCACATTTGCATAATGCCAGCTGTCTCTAATTCAATTGCTCTTCAGTGTATATTTAGTTTGAGTATGCAGGGTGGAGTAATTAGGTCCATAAAATGATATGAAAATACAAAACGGACATTAATTGTAAAAAATTTTACTTACTCATAATAATTTCGGCATTTTTCAGTCACTGTGGCAAAGCTTCTGCTCGATAGAATGGACATTTGCTTATTTACACGAGATTCAAGTTTTGTCTGAACGGAAGATTCACGGATTAAAAAACTCTATTTCGAGTTAAAATTCTATACCTTTGTATAGGTGTTTGCAAGGAATGATGATTAAAAACATGAAAGTTGAAAAACCCAAATGAATAAAAAGACACAAAGGAATAAAAGATAGACCCAAACTCAATTCACCACCGCAACACACTTCCAAGCATGTTTCGGCAAGAATTTTGCCTTCCTCAGTGGAAACATTAAGGTGTACATGGGCACCAAGACCTCGTAGACTTTCCTCGAAAGACTGATGTAATGTCATGCATTGCTCTGCATTCAGCCTTCGTTGTCGCAGACCATGGACGACTGCGTATCACAGCGCAAGTTGTTAGTGGCGGCATCTATGGCATTGTGTTCCTCTTGGTCTACTTTTGCCATTCCGCAGCTGTGATCTTTGAACCTGTGTTTATTAGTCTTTTGAACTCTATTGTTTTCCTGTTGCATCAAATATCACCAGGCATGAGGTAATTCAATGGGTGAATTAGTGTTGCAGCATCTATTTCCAAATTTCCCAATGACCAATGCTTCCGATGTTATGATCTGTCTATGAGTCTTATGTGATGTCAAATGTCTAATATTCTCCCAGTCGGGCGTCGATTGAGTTTCTATACAGTGCTGTATCAGAGCCGTTCTTGGTCTTTTCTTTTGCCAATCTTGAATATGTTCTTTCAATCTCGTAATCATTCATCTTTTTGTACTTCCGATATAAATGGAATCTTGTTGATTATTGTCTGTCTTGGTTGGAATGGCATATACTGCTGCTCGATCTAGGATGGACTTTTTGTTATTACCAGAAGTTACTAATGAGCCATTATCAATGATGGTTTCTGCCAGATTTATTTCCTTCGAAACACATTCTTTCTTTAATATGTTACTTAATGGTGGTAAGTATGGAAAGCAGATGTAAGATTTATATATATTCTTTTTTTTTGTAAATGAATTTATGGCACCTCTATTCATATTGTACTGTGGAATCAACTTTTTTACGGGTCTTCTAGAGGTTATTTCTCAAAAAAAAAAAAAAAAAAAAAAAAGATGGTGGTCAAATTTTCAAACTAAAGCCTAGTTTGTCATCAGGACTACGTCACTGGAGTAGTTGCTGCCACTCAGTTGGAAGAGTCCAACCGCAATTATCGTTGATTGTGGTACTTCTTCTTCTTGCTATTTTGATCCCTTCTTCTAGTTTCCTCTTTACTAAGTTTGACTGGTGGGTGATTATTCTTACTGAGCCCCAATTTATGGAGTGTCCACTTGCTTGTATATGTCTGTCTAGCCCTGTTTTGTTACTAATATTCCTAATAGCTGCCTGGTGTTCTTTCATTTGGACTTTAATACTTCTCCCTGTTTTTCCTATATAGCTGAGTCCGCAGTTACAGTCAATGCAATATATTACTCCTTCTTGCAATTGGATGTCCACTTCTTTCTGCATTAAAGCTGGCAGGAATTTCTTTATTTTGTTATTAAGATCTGGAGCTAGCCTGATATTATATTTTGCTCCGATCCTTTTCAGTTTCTCGAAAAGTCCCTTGTGGTACGTAATTTTGCTGGTGAATTTGAAGTTGGTTTTCTCCTGCTTCTTTTTTGGCACTTGTCTAAATATTTTCTCAACATATGGGGAGGGGTAATTGTTTTCTGCCAATATTTCCTTTAATTCTTCTTTGTGAAGATCTTTTTGAGTATCTGAAGAGACCAGGATTTCAATTTTTTCCAAAAATTGTCTTGCCATATACAATTTAATATAATCAGGGTGGAATGAGTAGAAGTCTAACATTTTTCCTGTGTTAGTGGGTTTTTTAAAAAGCTGAGTAAATATTCTCCCCTCCCTAGGTCAAGTTCAAATCAAGGAAATTGATGCTATGGTCTTTTTCCAGTTCCAGGGTGTACTGCAAGGTATTTCCTAGCAAGTTAAATTCTGCTAGAATTTGAGAGGGTAGAGATTGGTCCTCAGTAACTATTATACATAGGACATCATCCATGTATCTTACATAGAGAGCAAATATTGAAGGTTGTACAATGATTTTTGCCTCTAAATTATTTACATAATACTTTGCAAGCAGAGGTGCTAGTGGAGAACCCATTGCAAGTTCTGAAGTTTGCCTGTAATATTTCTTTCCTAACTGGAAGAAATTATTCTTGAAAAAAACATGAGCAGTTCATATATGCCAAGTAGTATTTCTCTATTGTGATTATGGAAGACTATTTTTTCTGCCAGGTCATCCACAATGAATTCTAGCAGGAGGTCCAGGTTAATGTTGGTATACATGGATACTATATCCAGGCTTGCCATTATTGGATGAATTAATTCTGGTAAGTTGTCCAGTTTTTCTTTCAGCTGCATGGAATTTTTTAGAAGGCAGGGAGGAGAAGGGAAAATTTCTCTGAGGTGAGTAAGTAAATAATAATAAATGTTGGAGAGTGGTGAATTTCTAGTGTCTATTACAGGTCTTATTGGATGGCCTTCTTTGTGAATTTTTATTGTACCATAGATCTGTGGAACTCTTGATTGGATTTTGGAGAAGCTTTTGAAGAGCTAATTTAGCTGATTTTTACTTTTTAAAGAGCTGATTAATTTCTTAATATTTTTGACAGTTTGATCAATAGGGTTAGCAGTGAGTTCTTCATAATAAGGCTTGCTCAACTCAGCTTTCATTTTATTGTAATGCTTATTTTTTTCCAACAATACCAAAACTTTGCTTTTATCTGCTTTCAGTGCTACTACTTTATCATTGGTTTTGAATTTTTTAAGGTCAGTAATGGCTTTTCTATCAAAATTGTAAGCAGTTTTTACTGGCCTTTTTACAAATTTTGAGACACAGTCTGAGAATTCTTTCCTTAAAGTGGCTGCTGTATTTTCTTCTTCTCTTTCTACTTTATTACAGATGCTTTCTACATCAATTATCATTCATTTTTTATCTAGTGATGCGAGGAAAGGTTGTAATTATATCCCTTACTGAGGAGATTAACCAAGTTTCCATCTACTCCATCTTCCGTCAGATCTATGACGTGTTTGTTAGTGGGGGATGGTATTAACTGTGGGTCAGGAGCTGTAGACATTAACTTTGGACTCAACCACTTATTTTCTTTAATTTTCAATTTTTCTTTAAACTTCTTGTTTTTACCTGTCACTGCTTTAGCTAAACAGTTATCAATATTTTTCTTTTCTGCATCCGGAATTTCACCTAATGAAGAGGCCCAAATAAGAGATTCTAATCGTTTGCATTGCTCAATAGTTCTGAACTTATTACTAATCGCACCATTTACCGTTTTTAGTTATACTTTTTAAAAAAAATTCTTGACAGATTCTTCGCGATGTTCTCCACAAATTTCAAAGAAGGTGGAACAAAATTAGCTCTCTTACATTTCTTAAGAAAATATAGTTGTGACTTACATTTGTCACTTTTGCACCTACTCCTTTCGATCTTTCTGATGTTTCGCCATATATCTAGCCCGTATGTGGTTTTAATCCTAGTTGTTAATGAATTTATGGCACCTCTATTCATATTGTACTGTGGAATGAACTTTTTTACGGGCCTTATAGAGGTTATTTTTAAAAAAAAAAAGTTGGTGGTCAAATTTTCGAACTAAAGCCCTGTTTGTCATCAGGACTATGTCACTGGAGTAGTTGCTGCCACTCAGTTGGAAGAGTCCAATCGCAATTATTGTTAATTGTGGTACTTCTTCTTCTTGCTATTTTGATCCCTTCTTCTAGTTTCCTCTTTACTAAGTTTGACTGGTGGGCGATTATTCTTACTGAGCCCCAATTTATGGAGTGTCCACTTGCTTGTATATGTTATAACGAAGTAAATTTCTCCGTCATTTTTATCCGCGCCAGGATTCGAACCCGGGTCCACTCATTCCGGAATAAGTTGCTCTCCCAACTGAGCTACGCGGACATTTTATTCTGATTCCTATCTGCCTTTATGTCGTGTGCGTCCTTCTGGCAGGTACGTCACATCTCCTGGTACGTTACATCATCTCCCCCTTATTTTTTTTTTTTTTTTCGAAGTGCTGCTTATATTTTTCCTATCTCGCGGTGTGGAAATAACATCACACCATTGCGAGATTGTGAACGGTCGGGTCATCCAGATAGTTCGGGCGCCATTATAACGAAGTAAATTTCTCCGTCATTTTTATCCGCGCCAGGATTCGAACCCGGGTCCACTCATTCCGGAATAAGTTGCTCTACCAACTGAGCTACGCGGACATTTTATTCTGATTCCTATCTGCCTTTATGTCGTGTGCGTCCTTCTGGCAGGTACGTCACATCTCCTGGTACGTTACAATGTCTGTCTAGCCCTGTTTTGTTACTAATATTCCTAATAGCTGCTTGGTGTTCTTTCATTCGGACTTTAATACTTCTCCCTGTTTCTCCTATATAGCTGAGTCCGCAGTTACAGTCGATGCAATATATTACTCCTTCTTGCAATTGAATGTGCACTTCTTTCTGCTTTAAAGCTGGCAGGAATTTCTTTAATTTGTTACTTAGATCTGGAGCAAGCCTGATATTATATTTTGCTCCGATCCTTTTCAGTTTTTTGAAAAGTCCCGTGTGGTATGTAATTTTGCTGGTGAATTTGAAGTTGTTTATTTCCTGCTTCTTTTTTGGCACTTGTCTGAATAATTTCTTAAAATAAGGGGAGGGGTAATTGTTTTCTGCCAATATTTCTTTTAATTCTTCTCTGTGAAGATCTTTTTGAGCATCTGAAGAGACCAGGACTTCAATTTTTGATTATTCTTAAGATTGTTGTATATTGAATTAATCAAACGTTTATTACATCCAAAATGTTCAACTATATTTTCAATCCATTGTATCTCTGTAAGTTTGAACTCTGCCGTACGGAAATGCGTTATAGTTCTGTTAATGTAATATTTGAATGCAGCTTTCTTATATCCCCATGGGTGTGCGGAATCCGATGATATTAATGCAGGCACGAAACATGGTTTTCGATAAACAGCATAATCTATGGAATCATGCCTTCTGAATAAATTAAGATTTAAATAATGAAGGTTTTTGTTAACCTCTTCTTCAAGCGTTGTCTTTATGGTTGGGTATGTATTGTTGAAGGTTTGTATGAGCATATCTAGTTTGTCCTTAGTATGTTGCCAAAAAATCAAGATATCATCAACATAGCATAGATATAAAATCGGCAAATCAAGGCCCGAGTTCTGGAATAACATTTGTTCAATATTCTGTATGACAACCTCTGCTAGAAGGCAGGAGAGTGGTGATCCCATGGGTGCTCCAAATATTTGTTTGTATATAATACCATCATTTGAGAAAAAGAAATAATTGGTGCTGGTTATAAATCATAATGCATGTATAATACTTGTTCGTTATTTTTCATCAATGTTTTCATTTATAAGTTTTGTATTAAATAGTTCAATTGCTTCTGTGACAGGAGTGTTCAGATATAATGATATTATGTCCATACTACACATTGTGAAATTATATTCCTGCAAAGATTGAATTTTGCTGATTAGTTCTTTAGAATTTGAAATATTAAATTCATGGTTGCTATAAAGCGGCTTTAGATAGTTATATATTGCTTTCTCAAGATTGATCGTGGGAGCATTTCGTTTGTTCACAATAAGTCATATCGGATGATTGTCTTTATGCGTCTTTACTTTACCAAAAACAGCCGGTGTACATGCTCCAATCAGTGGGTAAGCCTTTTGTTTTATTATCGGTGGGAGGTCACTATGATTCTTTAGATTTGCAACTTGCCGAATTATATTATCAATGGGATCCTTGTCAATTTTCTCTACCTTCAATTCTGTAATGGCCTTATTCATTTTCAACTGATAGTCATTGTTGTTCATAATCACAATCTGCTTGCTCTTGTCAGCCATAATGCATTTGACATCGTAGTCATTGCTCAATGCCAACAAAGCTTCACGTTCATATTTAATTGGTGTATTATTTGTCTGACAGTACATTTTATTATATGTTCTAACCATTTTATATCGAACTGGGTTCCTTTTGTTAACTGGTAATTCTCGTATTATTTCTTCTATTTGTGGTATAAGATCTTTAGGCCTAGGTTTTGGTCGTTCATATGCATACTGAATTCTTTTCTCTAATGCTTTAACCTGAAAGTTCGATATTAGACATATTAATAAACTTGTTCATGTTGTTAGGCTTATTATTATTTTTTTATCTGTCCTGTAATGCTTTTCGTCCAAGAGATTTTCGAACTTTTGTATATGTTTATTACGTAGTTTCAATCTCATATGGTCTAACATAGTGTATAATTTGATGAATTCCGTATTTTGGACAATTTCTTGTTAAACAAGAATCATACATTTGTTGTACAACTTATAGTTCACAATACTGAGTTTGTTCAAAGTTTTTCTTTTATCACGAATGACTGTTCTTAGCCTTTTAATTTCACAAGTATTTATAATATTCTTGTCTTTGCAATTTAGTATTTTAGTTTTAATTCTTAGGAATTGCGGAATGATGTTGTTACTTTTGCATAACTTAATAAACTGCAAATGTTCAACTTCTTTAGCTAGTTTAATGCGATTTTTCTTGTAAGTCTTGAAAACAGTAATTCCCGGCTCCGACGAAGTTTCAGCAGGTGATAACATGTTTATCTATGACAGAGGAACACGCCCAGGTATACAGAATTCCTTCAAAATCACCAGTTAAACGAAGTATTCTTATATTCCCATACGCAAAAAAGCATATGGCGTGATACATTAAGTGGCCAAAGACTTCAATGTAGAACTGCTATTAAAAGCGGTGACAATACTGTTTGTCACGTATATATACAAGACATTACATCAGTCTTTCGAGGAACGTCGACGAGGACTTGGTGCCCACGTACACCTTAATTTTTCCACTGAGGAAGGCAAAATTCTTGCCGAAACATGTTTGAAAGTGTGTTGCAGTGGTGATTTGAGTTTGGGTCCATCTTTTATTCCTTTGTGCCTTTTTATTCATTTGTTTTTTTAACCTTCATGTTTTTAATCATCATTCCTTGCAAACACCTATACAAAGGTATAGAATTTTAACTCGCAATAGTATTTTTTAATCCGTGAATCTTCCGTTCAGACAAATCTTGAATCTCATGTGAATAAGCAAATGTTCGTTCTATCGAGCAGAAGCTTTGCCACAGTGACTGAAAAATGCCGAAATTATTATGAGTAAGTAATATTTTTTACCATCAATGTTCGTTTTGTATTTTCATATCATTTTATGGACCTAACTACTCCACCCTGCATACTTAAACTAAATATATGTGACAAACAGTATTGTCACTGCTTTTAATAGCAGTTCTACATTGAAATTCCCAAATAGGCTTCCTTCTTTCTCTTTACTATCTCTTCAATCTCACTATTCCACCAAGCATCACCTCTATTGTTACCCACTATTGTGGTGCCACAGACCACTTTAGCAGCAGTGACAACACAGTTCTTAAAACATTCACACTTCTTTTCTACATCCCTCTCACCAGACTTCAGCACCTTCAGTCGTTCTCTGAGTAAGTCAGAATAGCGCTGATGTTCTTCAAGGAGCCTATCAACCTCCATTCTTTCTATCCTGGGTCTTTTCCTATTCCTTTTCCTCCAACCAACATTGAGTTTCACTCGTGACACTACCGAGTAATGATCAGAACCAACATCCGCACCTCTTATCACACGGGTACCAACAACTAAGTGTTTCAGACGCTGATCGTAGACAGCAAAATCTATCACACTCTTTTGATCAAGAGTATGATTTTCCCAAGTATATGTGTGGATATACTTGTGGTTGAAAAATGTATTAGATACACACAAACCATTCTCAATGCAGAGTTCAATTATTCTTTCACCATTATCATTCACACAAGGATCATTAAACTTACCCAGAACATTGTCAGAAATTGCATTGTGCACACTTATTCTAGCATTGAAATCCCCTCCCAGGTAGCATAGACAGGCAATTTAAAGTAGGCCCAACACTGAGCCAACATATTTTAGGAAAAGAAGATGGTGGCTCAGTGTTGGGCCTACGTTAAATGGCATGGCTGTGCTACCTGGGCTGCTATTATAACTTTTTCTTTAGCATCAAACTGGCTCAAAACAGCTTTTAGCTCATTCCAGAAATCTTCCTTCTTATCAGAAGGTTCAGAGTCACAAGGAGCATACACTACAATAATTATAATTATCTGGTTTCACTTTCAAACGAATCCAGAGAATTCTCTCACTTACGCAACTATAGTGAATCAAGTTGTTCTTCATCTTTTCACTTAAAATCACACCTACACCAGCCTGTCCTTTCACATTATCTAATACTACAGACCACACACTCACCGTGCCATTCACTTCCAAATTGATGTACCTATTTAAAACATTTTTCATTTTGTTCTGCATAGGTTTCACTTTTAAAATACACAGCTATAATAAAACAGATTTAAAAAAATCATACTGCATATTATTACTAACAATTACCCTTTTTTTTATTTTGCAAAGGAGAATGATGGTTGAGCTTAATAATAATAGCAGTTACAGTTACAAGTTTAAGAAAAATATCAGTTCCTTCTATAACAAATAAATGAGTGAAAAGCTTATTATCACCTTATCAGAAAATAAAAATATTATATCGTGTTTGTGCGCAAAATACCATTAGCCAAGTTGATTTAGCAAATATTATTAGTTAGCCAGAGGGCCTCGCAGGGAGAGTTCGCACAGGGCCTCGCGTAAGCTTGCGGTGTCACTGAGTGTAGCATCAGGTGAAAGGAGTTTTTCAAAACTCAAACTTGTTAAGACATATTTAAGAATGTCAATAACTCAAGAGAAGTTTAGTGATCTAGGACTGTTGGCTATAGAAAAGGAATTGTGTGAAAGTTTGGAATTATCAGATGTAATTGACGAACTGGCAAGTAAGAAAGCAAGAAGAGTGCACTTTTAACTCTATGGATACATACATACATTTTGTTAAGTTACAGTACTTGTATGTAATGAGTCACTGTGTCAGTGTTTGTATGATTGCGATATTTTTGAAAATTACAAAAATTCCAATTCACGAGGCAACTTTATGGGTTGTCTTATGTTATAAACGTGCTTTTGATTAATATATACATAATATCTAAGGTATTTTACCTGATATTGTCGAAGTATTTCACATGTTGTTTGTTCTGTGAGGCACGTGCTCCTGGTCTGAGAGGTCCCTTCATTACGGACCTTTGGTTAGTTATAAAAAATTTGGCAGAAATAAAACAGTTAGGTTATATATTTTCAGTTCCACATTCATTCACTTGCACAATCAAACGTTTAAAATTTACTGTTAATTAAAAGATTTTAGTAGAAAGAGTTATACTCATCGGGTCAGGAGTCGTCTCACACGGGGTTTATTGTTACGGTGGGCGCTTTCAGCCGTGTACAACCGCCATCGCCTGGCCACTGTTACTACACGAGGGTTCCTCACGTGTATGTGGTTTTTTGGAGTCGCATGTCGGGAATCGATGAGAAGGTTTGCTGCTTGTATGTGTTAGATGATTTTGTTTCCAATGTGCCGCCATCTATTGGATGAGTTGGTAGGTATTAGTCATAAGTATAATTCTATTGTGTGTCTGTATGTGTTAGGTGATTTGTTTTTAATGTGTCGCCATCTATTGGATGAGTTGGTAGGTGTCAGTCGTAAGTATAAAGCTTTTGTGTAGATATTTTTGGGATATTATTGTTTGTTCGTAGAAACAGGTTTTTTTTATTTATTGGTGTGATTTTTTGTAATGTTCTTTTTTTTGTCTTTTTTTATTAATTTTTTCTTTTTTTATAAGTGATTTCCAGGCTGTGTCTAGTGTGGTGGGGTCTTGTAAGTTGCATATTTTATCTTTTTTTTGTTCAATTATAACGCTTTCAGAAATCCTTAATTCTTTTTCGTTTGTGTGGGTGGTTAGTAATTTAATATTTTCAAAATCTGGGTATTGTTTATGTTTAACACAGTGTTGGATAAGTGCAGTTTTTTCTTCTTTTTTGTTCCAGTTTTTTATATGTTGATGTAGGCTTTTTATTAATCTATTTTTTGTGCTGCCAATGTATGAAATGTGGTCTTCAGAACTCTGTGAAACAATAGGAATTTCATATACGCCTGCTGATTGTAGTATATTATTGTTACTTTTTTCTTTATAATTAAGTCACCAATATTCTGAACTGAATGTCCAAAAATTATGTTGTGTTTCTTCATTAATCTTAGAAATTTCCTACTTAGTCCTCTAATAAAAGGGAAAGAAACTGAAAATTTGTATTTATTTTTTGGGATGCTTTGTCTAGACCCTTTTAATTTCTTCTTGTATTCAAAAATCAACTCTTTAACAGGTTTTGTGTCATATCCAAATTGTTTGGTTGTGTTAATAATCCATTGGATTTCTTCTCTGTATTTTCTATTTGAGGAATGTGTGAAGGCATTTTTTACCCAATTCCTAATACCATTTCTTTTATGAGTTTTTGAGTGTTCAGATTGATATGGGATCATTATAGGTACATAGGTTGGTTTTCTAAAAACTCTGTATTCAAAATTTAAGTCTTTGTGGAATAACTTTTTTACGGGTCTTATAGAGGTTATTTTTCATGAAAGTTGGTTGTCAAATTTTTGAACTAAAGCCTAGTTCGTCATCAGGACTACGTCACTGGAGTAGTTACTGCCACTCAGTTGGAAGAGTCCAACCACAGTTATCGTTAATTGTGGTACTTCTTCTTCTTGCTATTTCGATCCCTTCTTCTAGTTTCCTCTTTACTAAGTTTGACTGGTGGGCGATTATTTTCACTGAGTTTCAATTTATGGAGTGTCCACTTGCTTGTATATGTCTGTCTAGCCCTGTTTTGTTACTAATGTTCCTAATAGCTGCTTGGTGTTCTTTCATTCAGACCTTAATACTTCTCCCTGTTTCTCCTATATAGCTGAGTCCGCAGTTACAGTCGATGCAGTAAATTACTCCTTCCTGCAATTGGATGTCCAATTCTTTCTGCTTTAAAGCTGGCAGGAATTTCTTTATTTTGTTATTAAGATCTGGAGCTAGCCTGATATTATATTTTGCTCCGATCCTTTTCAGTTTCTCGAAAAGTCCCTTGTGGTACGTAATTTTGCTGGTGAATTTGAAGTTGGTTTTTTCCTGCTTCTTTTTTGGCACTTGTTTAAATATTTTCTCAACATATGGGGAGGGGTAATTGTTTTCTGTCAATATTTCCTTTAATTCTTCTTTGTGAAGATCTTTTTGAGTAGCTGAAGAGACCAGGATTTCAATGTTTTCCAAAAATTGTCTCGCCGTATTCGATTTAATATAATCAGGATGGAATGAGCAGAAGTCTAACATCTTCCCTGTGTTGGTGGGTTTTCTAAAAAGCTGAGTGAATATTTTCCCCTCTCTTGAGGTCAAGGTTAAATCTAGGAAATTGATGCTATGGTCTTTTTCCTGTTCCAGGGTGTACTGCAAGGTATTCTCTAGTAAGTTAAATTCTGCCAGAATCTGAGAGGGGAGAGATTGGTCCACAGTATCTACTATAACTAGGACATCATCTATGTACCTTACATAGAGAGCAAATAAGGAGGGTTGTATAAGGATTTTTGCCTCTAGTTTACTTATATAATAATTTGCTAGCAGAGATGCTAGTGGAGAACTCATTGCAAGTCCTGAAGTTTGCCTGTAATATTTCTTTCCAAACTGGAAGAAATTATTCTTGAAGGAAAATAGGAGCAGTTCATATATGCCAAGTAGTATTTCTCTATTGTGATTATGGAATACTATTTTTTCCGCGAGGTCATCCGCAATGAATTCCAGTAGGAGGTCCAGGTTAATATTGGTATACATAGATACTATATCCAGGCTTGCCATTACTGGATGAATTAATTCTGGCAAGTTGTCCAGTTTTCCTTTAAGCTGCATGGAATTTTTTAGTGGGTAGGGAGGAGAAGGAAAAATATCTCTGAGGTGACCAAGCAAATAATAATTAATGTTGGAGAGTGGCAAATTTCTAGTGTCTATTATAGGTCTTATTGAATGTCCTTCTTTGTGAACTTTTATTGTACCATAGATCTGTGGAACTCTTGACTGGATTTTGGAGAAGTTTTTGAAGAGCTCATTAAGCTGTTTTTTATTTCTTAAAGAGCTGATTAATTTTTTAAGATTTTTGCTCCTAAATAAGGGATATAATTACAACCTTTCCTCCGCAACACTTAATAAAAAACGTATGCTGATTGATTTAGAAAGCATCTGTAGTAAGGTAGAAAGAGAAGATGAAAATACAGCAGCCACTTTAAGGAAAAGAATTCTCAGACTGCGTCTCAAAATTTGTAAAAAAGCCAGTAAAAGTTGCTTACAATTTTAATAGAAATGCCATTACTGACCTTAAAAAATTCAAGGCCAATGATAAAGTTGTAGCACTGAAAGCAGACAAAAGCAAAATTTTGGTATTGGTAGAAAAAGAGAAGTATTACAATAAAATGGAAGCTGAATTGAGCAAGCCTTATTATGCAGAACTCACTGCTAACCCTATTGATGAAACTGTCAAAAAATCTTATAAAATTAATCAGCTCTTTAAGAAATAAAAAACAGCTTAATGAGCTCTTCAAAAACTTCTCCAAAATCCAGTCAAGAGTTCCACAGATCTATGGTACAATAAAAGTTCACAAAGAAGGACATCCAATAAGACCTATAATAGACACTAGAAATTTGCCACTCTCCAACATTAATTATTATTTGCTTGGTCACCTCAGAGATATTTTTCCTTCTCCTCCCTACCTACTAAAAAATTCCATGCAGCTTAAAGGAAAACTGGACAACTTGCCAGAATTAATTCATCCAGTAATGGCAAGCCTGGATATAGTATCTATGTATACCAACATTAACCTGGACCTCCTACTGGAATTCATTGCGGATGACCTTGCGGAAAAAATAGTCTTCCATAATCACAATAGAGAAATACTACTTGGCATATATGAACTGCTCCTATTTTCCTTCAAGAATAATTTCTTCCAGTTTGGAAAGAAATATTACAGGCAAACTTCAGGACTTGCAATGGGTTCTCCACTAGCATCTCCGCTAGCAAATTATTATATAAGTAAACTAGAGGCAAAAATCCTTATACAACCCTCCTTATTTGCTTTCTATGTAAGGTACATGGATGATGTCCT
This sequence comes from Macrothele yani, assembly GCA_039090855.1. Classification (NCBI taxonomy): domain Eukaryota; kingdom Metazoa; phylum Arthropoda; class Arachnida; order Araneae; family Macrothelidae; genus Macrothele; species Macrothele yani. The sequence continues at coordinate 140,125,563 of CM077005.1, read as the reverse complement.
AATTATAGTAGATACTGTGGACCAATCTCTCTCCTCTCAAATTCTAGCAGAGTTTAACTTGCTAGGAAATAACTTGCAGTACACCCTGGAACAGGAAAAAGACCATAGCATCAATTTCCTAGATTTAACCTTGACCTCAAGAGAGGGGAAAATATTCACTCAGCTTTTTAGAAAACCCACCAACACAGGGAAGATGTTAAGACTTCTACTCATTCCACCCTGATTATATTAAATCGAATACGGCGAGACAATTTTTGGAAAAAATTGAAATCCTGGTCTCTTCAGATACTCAAAAAGATCTTCACAAAGAAGAATTAAAGGAAATATTGGCAGAAAACAATTACCCTTCCCCATATGTTGAGAAAATATTTAGACAAGTGCCAAAAAAAGAAGCAGGAGAAAACCAACTTCAAATTCACCAGCAAAATTACGTACCACAAGGGACTTTTCGAGAAACTGAAAAGGATCGGAGCAAAATATATCAGGCTAGCTCCAGATTTTAATAACAAAATAAAGAAATTCCTGCCAGCTTTAAAGCAGAAAGAATTGGACATCCAATTGCAAGAAGGGGTAATTTATTGCATCGACTGTAACTGCGGACTCAGCTATATAGGAGAAACAGGGAGAAGTATTAAGGTCCGAATGAAAAAACACCAAGCAGCTATTAGGAACATTAGTAACAAAACAGGGCTAGACAGACATATACAAGCAAGTGGACACTCCATAAATTGGAACTCAGTGAAAATAATCGCCCACCAGTCAAACTTAGTAGAGAGGAAACTAGAAGAAGGGATCGAAATAGCAAGAAGAAGAAGTACCACAATTAAAGATAATTGCGGTTGGACTCTTCCAACTGAGTGGCAGTAACTACTCCAGTGACGTAGTCCTGATGACGAACTAGGCTTTCAGTTCAAAAATTTGACAACCAACTTTCATGAAAAATAACCTCTATAAGATCCGTAAAAAGTTATTCCACAATCACTATGAATAGAGGTGCCATAAATTCATTTACAACTAGGTTTAAGTCTTTTTTTATTATTTCTATATCTAAGAAGGAAATTTTTTCCATTTTGTTCAAATTATAAAGCTAATTCAATCTCTGGGTAACAAGTGGTAAATTTATTCTTCAATATTTCAAGTTCTTCTTGTTTTAATTAGATAATATAAAAATGTCGTTGACATATCTACAATAAATGATGGGTGGGTTTGGTAGTTTTTTAATAATTTCGTTTTCTATATTACTCATGATTATTTCTGAAAATAAAGAAGATAATGGGGATCCCATTGAGGCTCCTACTTCTTGCCTGTAGATTTTTTTGTCAAATTCAAAGTAATTGTTGTTAGAAATATAGGATAAAATGTTAAATAACTCTTGTAATTGTGTATTATTAAAGTGAGATTTATTTTCTAACTCTTTAATGATAATGTCTATGGCTTTTGGTGCAGGGGTACTTGGGAATAATGACTTAACATCTAAATTTGCCATAAACATACCAGATAGTGGAATATTAATAGATTTTATTTTCTCAATGAACTCTAAACTGCTTTTTAAACAGTGTTCATTATTCATAAAAAGGGGGCCAAAAATTTGTATAATTTCCTTTCTAGATTTATTAGTGGGGACTTTGATTTTGGAACAATAACTCTAAATGGTCTATCGGGTTTATGGGTTTTTATTTTCCCAAAAATACTTGGAACTACTGTACCTACTGGGGAATAGGCTCTGGTAATTTCTGAAGGTAGTGAACTACGATGTCTTATTTTTGCTAAAAAGTTTATCTGAGAGTCCACAGGGTCTTTTTTAATTATCTGACATTTTAATTCCTCAATAGCTGTGTTCATTTTAACAATATATTCACTTTTATCTAGTATTATTAACTGATTTGATTTATCTGCTTCACAAATTACGATAGTAGGGTCTTATTTAAAATCTAGTAGTTGTTGTCTTTCATATGACATCTTTCCAAGTTTAATTTCTTTTTTAGAGTGCATATTATATTCATCCAATATATTTCTCTACAACTTAAATCTTAAAAGTTGGTTTGTGTGTATATGGGACACTTTGAATGATGGTCTCGATTTTTGGAATACATTTTTCAGTTGGGGGAATGGTCTGCGGGTACGCAATTTTTTTACCCTTCTGTAATGCAGCCTGTTGTATTTCGGAGAGTTCAAGGTTAGAGTAATTTTGAAATGTGGGTAGAGAATTTTTACACACTTCTTCTCTTGAGATCCCTCCTGACCTTTACACACTTCTTCTCTTGAGATCCCTCCTGTGCTTTCATCCCTCATTGTGACATCATCTGCATCTGCCTCAGAATCATCTTTGCTTTCCTGATCTAATAACTCACAGAAGTATTCACCCCATCTGTCACTTAACTCATTGTGCTCCCATATCATTTCCTCAATCTCATTCTTCACACAACTTTTAACTTTGTTTCCCCTATTTTTCCTGAGTCTCATGTACTTCCAGAAGGACTTCCTATCTTTCCAAAAAGCCAGTTCATGCCTTTCCACTTTCTCCTTCCTATCTTTTGCCTTACTGTGGCAAACCAGCTTAGCAGCTTCACGCTTCTTACAGCGATATTCATCCACAGAGACTCTACCTTGCAACATCCCCAAATAGGCTTCCTTCTTTCTCTTTCCTGCCTCTTCAACCTCACTATTCCACCAAGCATCACCTCTATTGTTACCCACTATTGTGGTGCCACAGACCTCTTTAGCAGCAGAGACAACACAGTTCTTAAAACATTTCTACTTCTTATCTACATCCCTCTCACCAGACTTCAGATCCTTCAGTAGTTATCTGAGTAAGTCAGAATACCACTGATGATCTTCAAGGAGCCTATCAACCTTTATTCTTTCTATCCTGGGTCTCTTCCTATTCCTTTTCCTCCAAAAAACATTAAGTTTCATTTGTGACACTACCAAGTAATGATCAGAATCAACATCCGCACCTCTCATCACACAGGTGTCAGCAACTAAGCGTTTCAAACGCTGTTCGTAGACAACAAAATCTATCACACTCTTTTGACCAAGAGTACGATTTTCTCAAGTATATGTGTGGATATACACTGCCGGACAATTGCTAAGGACGGATGACAATAGCAACGATAGCAACCATAAAATCGAAGGCAGGAAAACGTGGAAATTAGCATAAGTGCAGGATACAGTAAGACGTGCTGTGCGTATGCAAATTTTGGAATGCCGAACTTGTTCGTGACGTCATAGCGCTGATAAGAGATATAAAGGATTTGACGCATATTGACCTTTGTTGTTCAAACGCAAAGTTGAAAGGGAAAGAATCAATTGACAAACTTCCAAGTTTCAGTATGTTTTCCCGACATCACCTAGATGATTTTACGTGTGGCTGTATTATTGGCAAGATTGAAGAAGGGCGAAAAATAACAGATGTTGCCAGGGAGTTCGACGTCAGCCACAGTGTTGTTTCAAGGCTTTGGAAAGAATTTTAAACAAATGGAGAGTGTAGCAAACGTCACGGGGGAGGTCGTGTTTGCAGTACCACACCTGCAGAAGATCGGTACATAGTGCTATCAACAAAAAGACACCGGCGCAGCACAGCTAGTGAGGTAGCAAATCAGTTTATGGCAGCTACTGGCAAGCGGATCTCCCGAAAAACTGTCGCCAGACGTTTGCATGAAGGAGGACTATACGCCCGCCATCCTGTTGTGTGCATCCCCCCATTGTCCAGACGTCACTGTGCCGCCCGTTTGCAATGGTGCCATCAACATCACAATTGGACTGATAACGACTGGTCTGCTGTCCTCTTCTCAGATGAGAGTAGATACAGTCTATCATCTGATTGTCGACGACAACTGATCTGGCGTGATAGTGGTACTGCATATTGACCAGCAAACATACAGGAAAGGGACCGATATCTGACATGTAGTGTCATGGTATGGGCTGGCATCATGATCAATGGCCGTACGTCCCTCTATGTGCTTCCAACTGGGACTATGACTGGCCAACGATACATTAATGATGTTCTGCTACCTCATGTTCGCATGTTCCGTGGTGCTGTTGGTGATAGATTCATTTTCATGGAAGACAACACAACATGTCATCAAACAGTCGCTGTCCAGGAGTGTCTTGAGAGCGAGGATATTCAATGCCTCGTATGGCCAGCACGTTCTCCAGATCTGAATCCCATTGAAAATGTGTGGGATGCTTTGGGGAGGAGTCTTGCTGGTTGCCAATGCCCTCCAATAAACAAGGATACCCTCATCCATGCACTGACAGAGGAATAGGATAAATTACCCCAACAGCTGCTTGATAATGTTGTGCAAAGCATGACGCGACGTGTGGAATCTTGCATCGCCCTCCATGGTGGCCATATCCCGTATTGACATCTTACGCTGGAATGCCTGCGGACGGTAATTGCATTTTTCACGTTTACGTATTCTGCACAAAATGGCCTGTTTGTCCCTTGAACACGTTCCAAAGCCTTCTGGATTTCAGGGCACAATAAATTGTCTTTCTTGTAATGTCCTGGCATTCTGACATTATTTTATTTCACTTGGCATCCAACCACACTTACTTTTTTATGCGCTATATAGCCGTTTATGATCCGTCCTTAGCAATTGTCCAGCAGTGTACTTGTGGTTGAAAAATGGATTAGATACACACAAACCATTCTCAATGCAGAATTCAATTAATTTTTCACCATTATCATTCACACAAGGGTCATTAAACTTACCCAGAACATTGTCAGAAATTGCGTTCTGCATACCTACTTTAGCATTGAAATCCCCTGCTATAATAACTTTTTCTTTAGCACCAAACTGGCTCAAAACAGCTTTTAGCTCATTCCAGAAATCTTCCTTCTTATCAGAAGGTTCAGAGTCACAAGGAGCATACACTACAACAATTACAATTCTCTGAAGTTTCACTTTCAAATGAATCCAGAGAATTCACTCACTTAACACAACTATAGTGAATCAAGTTGTTCTTCATCTTTTCACTTAAAATCACACCTACACCAGCCTGTCCTCTCATATTATCCAATACTCCAGACCACACACTCACCGTGCCATTCACTTCTTCTACTCCAATTTCCTTCTTTTGGTTTCACTTACACACAGCACATCCAGTCTATATTTATTCATCTCCTCAATCCCCTCACTCATCTTGCCATTTATACCTCTAGTATTCCATACACCAATCTTACATTCACTCAGCCGAGATCTCTTTTTCATACGCCGTTTAGAAAGTCCAGGTCGAATCCGTGGTGGACCGTCCTTCTCAAGTGTGGTAGGTCCACCATATCCCACACTTGAGTCATTTTAATATTTCTTTTTGTCTTTTTAATCAGGCAAGTACATCAGTGTGGGGGATTAGCCCACAGCTGAGGGTTCCAGTTGGTCATTCAACCGAAGGATTCTGGAACAAAACCCAGTGAGTTGGGGTCTTTTTGCCAATGTCACACAGAACTAGCTTGCACCTCTCCAAGATTCACAGAGGCCCTAGTTGCTGTTGTGTGTGCCATTGTTACGACAGAGCGCCCAGAGGAGGCAAACCCAGTTACAAATATTTAAAATCTGATGATGAATAGATAAAACTTCCATAAAATACAAACACAGAAGGTTAAAATCTAGATACTATTCAAATTTTTGTTATAATTTTAGACAGCGACGGAGACCAAATAATGTGTGTGAAATATGATTTTTTCCAGAAGTGGACCTCAGAGGTAAGCAATACATTCTGGAATATTCCAATATATCTTGAAATAACACATGTAAAAACCGAATAGTGCCTAGATATGAGCTTCAATTTTGAATATCTTAATTTGTTAATATGACATTTTACTTTTTTTGTATTATATTCTTTCATGATTGTTTGATAAAATTGGATTCTTACTCTTTTTTTTTTTTTTTCTGCTGATTATTTGACAGTACTTCTCATTTTGGTACATATTCTTCTATCTTTGGTAATTATTCAGAATATTCATATTCTGTAACTTTACCTATGGGGAAGTCACTTGGCTGTATTTCAAGGCTTTTTTTTTTATTTGAACAATAAGTTATTGTTACTAATACTTTTGTTTCACACATTGTATATGATAATGTCTTTTGGTGCTGGATGTCATGCTATAAACGTCAAACACAATGTTATTATCAATCACAGTATCGAAGTACAAAACACTAAAAATAGAGTAAACTCACCCGTGTTGTCTTAGGTTGTTATTTCTTGTTCGCTGAACAGTACTTGTATTCGTGCCTTTGGTTCATTTATTCGGTATTCTTTCTCGTCATTTTCACAAAATGGCTGACTGGTGGTGCCATTCTATTTGTTGTGTATACGGCATCATTTGATGAGCTTGACAAGCTATTGTTGAAACTTGTTGAAAATCAATTCTTCAGGATCAACAGTTCAAAAGATTTGCTGTTAGTTCAAAGCGAAAAGTAGACAATTTACTAAAATCAATGAACAGTATTCACCAACAGTCAGCCATTTTGTGAAAATGATGAGAAAGAATACTGAATAAATGGACCAAAAGCACGAATATGAGTACTGTTCAGCGAATAAGAAATAAAAACCTAAAACAACACACGGGTGAGTTTACTCTATTTTTAGTGTTTTATATTTTGATACTGTGATTGATATTAACATTATGCTCAATGTTTATAGAAAGGCATCCAGCACCAAAAAAATCATTATGGCATACAACGTGTGAAACAGTAGCATTAGTAACAATAACCTATTGTTCGAATAAAATTATAGTAACCACGTAATGCTTATGGTTGTTGGTCTAATAATATAATGAGATTAGTAGTTCAAGGCTATTGTAGAGAGGCTTTTATAGATTTAATATTGTTGGTCATTTGTTTATGCTTTCTACTTCCATTCTATCAATTACACTACTTAACCTTCTGAATGTTCCTTTTTCTGGAGTCATGGCAACTGCAAAAATAATTTTCATTTGTTGACATAGGATGCTGGAGTCTTTTGGCTAATGTCTCACAGAACTACCTGGTATCTGGAAAATATTTATACTGAAGGTGAATTTTATGTCAACTTTGCAAGTGCTGTGAGTGGCCTAGTGGCTGGAATACTAACCTTCAGATAAGACAGTTGCAGGATCAATCTCATGTAGACTGAGTCACTCCAAACCATTGAATAGTTACCACACATCAGATGGGTATATTAAGCCATCAGACCAGGAGTATTGGACCCCCACTATAGATAAGGTCATCTGTTTGTTTCTGGATCCCCATTCTCTCCCCAGTTTTATTTCTTAAACTGCTATAGCTTGGCACTATACCAATTCATACTAATAATCTGGCACCTTCATTTCTGACAAACAGCGCAAGTCTACCACAGATACAGGTGGTTGTGTATAAATTTCTGTTGGCGGAAACCCTGTGAGATTATGCAGAGGCACTCTTAAAGAAATGCTATAACTGCACTGCATATTTATAGAGGTTCTTACAGTCTCTATGTAAGGCATTGTTTACAGCATAGCACCACTTGGACAGAAATCCATATTCCACTGAGATGGCCTGTGTATCTAGGATTTTTTTCAGTACTGATTATACTTTTAAGTATCCTCTAAGAATTACATTGGTGAATTTCTCCCCAACTTATCATATTGCATCTGAGTTAAGAAATCTGATTCATTTTGAAAACACGAAAACAGTTTTAGGACAGAATTTTGAAAGTGGTCATTTTGATGATAATTTTAAATATTTATGTACTTTTTCTAGTATAATAGGCTTACCTGATGTAAGAAGAATGATCACTTTGAGAGAAACATATTCATACTGATCCACCTGCAAGCGCCTCAAATGATCAGTCAGATTCATCATACGATCAATGACTGGACTCAGTCCCAGTGCTTTGGCCTGAGCTGCTGTTACAGATTTTTCATGGGATATCCGAATCTCATTTGGCGTGGACATGGACCTGTAACAACAGCTGAGTAAAAGCAGCTCACACCATGAATTGATAAGTAGAGCAATCTGGTCATCCATCTAAAAAGAGGTTTAACAGGTTTAATGAGAATTCAAAATAAGCATATCTGTTTAAATATCTGAAATCTCTATTATACATATGATGTTGCGGGACAAAATGTTCCCACACAAAAAGTGAAATGGGTCAAAATTTTCTTGAAGAGAGCAAACAAAATGATTCTTTTAGAAAATTAAAGAAAAATGACATAGAAGGTCATTAATAAGATATCTAATTTTTATACAGTGATTATACAAAAATGCCAAATTTACAAAGTGCAGTGGTTGCTCTGGATTTTTAGTTTTCACCAACCATTTGCTAAATTCAATTTTCTTTTTCTTTCTTTCTTTCTTTTTTTTTTTTTTTTTTGCCAAAGTGTTGTAACAGTACAAAAAGGCAATCGGCAAAACTTTTTCTCTGTCACCAAAATGATTTTTTTTTTGTTGTTGTGCAAATTGCAAATGGGATCGGCAGTGTGACCCCTGCAAAATGTAAAGCTTAAAATTATTTTTATACATAGAATGGTTATTCCCTTTCTTTAATATCCTGTGAACAGTTGCATATTATAAATTAAAAAAAAATTTCACATTTCACATCACTTTGGGAAGGGGAGGGAGGCGTTTAAGCTGAAGGTTTAAGTAGTTGAAATATTGCATATGGTAGTAAAATTTTTCACAGCTATTAAACTATGGGTGTTTATTTCTATCATTAGTTCTTATGATATTTGGTTTGCAGCCAAAATTTCTTCACAGATTGTTCTTGCACTGAGCCACATTCCATTAAATATTAATTTCCCTCTGTGTACTCTATATATTGGGTTTTGCCACTATTAACTAAGAAATGTGTCTGTTGAACTACAGTAAATAAGAAGAATGAGGCAGTTCCCTTGCCTCAACAAATCAGAAATGCCCTGTCTTTGACAATGAATATAATAAAGTAATATTAAGTATACATGGTTCATAATCTTATTTAATCACAGAATATTGTGACATTTCTGGGACCAATGAATATATTTCCAAACATGCATGAACCAGTAGGCTGATGTCTCAGCTCCAATCTACTCCATACAGTAAGGCATGGGAATTTTCTATTAAGTGTACAGAAACTAAAGAGTAGGGATATCAAACTAAGCTAGCAATCTATAATCAAATATATAAAGTTCACGGGATAGCAGTATGCAAATTTTTAACTGGTGCTGTACGTGGTCATATAAAGTCTTTGATACATGCCATGATTGAAGCATAACTACTGTTAAACGCAGTAAAAATACTGTTCGTCACATATATTCTTGTACATGTATGTATAGGTTGAAGCAGTTAGGTCCAAAATAGTGAAATAAAATATAAAAAGAATGAAAATTAGTGGTAAGACCTACCTCACTCGCAGTAGATTAGGCCTATTACTTGCGAAGGTTTTCTTCGCCCTATCAGTTCAGTGCTTGCAAAATGAAACAGGAGATTCATGAACTGAGTAAAACAACATTTCAAGTTAAAATTCTGCAACAACAAAAGAATGTTCGATGAAAATGGTAATTAAAACATGAAAGTTAAAAACCCAAAGGAGTAAAATGATAAAAAAGGACTAAACTTATTTCACAACCGCAACAAACATCCAAACATGTTTCGGCAAAACTTTTGCATTCTTTGGTGGACTCATATAAGTGTATGCGGGTACCAAGTCCTCGTTGATGATCTTTGAATGACTGAGATACAACTATGTGTCGTACTGCCTTCAACCTTCATTGTCGAAGATAATGGATAATTGAGCACCACTGCGCAAGCCGTTTGAAGTGGCATCTGTGGTATTGTGTTCTTCCTGATCATCCTTTGCAACCTTGAGTTTACGACCTTTGAACCTCTGTTTCCTGGTTTTCTGAAATCGACTGTTTTCATATTCGATCCAATGTCGCCATGCATGAGGCAGTTCAAGTGACGAATTAGTGTTGCAGCATAATCTTTAATTTCTCAATGACCAGGACCTCAGATGTAATGATTTGTCTATGAGTCTTATGAGATGTCAAAAGTTTCATATTTTCCCAATCAGGCTGTGATTGATTTTCTATGCAATGTTGTATTAAAGCTGTTTTGGCTTTTTTCTTTTGCCAATCATGAATATGTTCCTTCAATCTAGTAATCAGATGCCTTTCAGTACTTCCTATATAAATTGAATCTTGTCGATTGTCGCCAGTCTTGGTTGGAATGGCATATACCCCTGACCAATCCAAGATGGAATTTTTATTATTATTTGATGTTAATAATGAGCCATTATCTATAACAGTTTTGGCAAGATTTATTTCATTCGAAGTACATTCTTTCTTTAGTATTCTACTCAATGGTGGTAAGTATGGGATAGAAACATAAGGTTTGTACAAGTTCCCTTGTTTCATCTGGTTTAGATTATTCTTAATATTGTTATATATTGAATTTATTAATCATCCGTTGTAACCAAATGTTCTGCCCCCCAGAAAACCAACCTCAACGTCCTCATCGTGGGGTGGTGGAAACAGGTGGATTAGGTGCTGTGATTCACAGTAGCTCCTCATTTTGGAGTGTCCAAAACATGCTAGCTAACTGAGGCTCTGATTTACCTAAGCCAAGGTGTGAGGTATCGTGCTGAGGGCTGAACGATACTGAGGTAGTAAAATATCAGTATCGTTAACGATCCCTTCAGGGCACCAGGCGAAACCCTGTCGTAATTAGCCTTCCACTCGAGATAGGAGGATTACTGGGTGGTGACTTTTTATTTTCCTCCAGTTTCGTGGGACCAAATATGGAAACTTTTTTGGATATAACAAACCCTGGGTTAGGGTCTAACTTAGTCAGTACCCAACCTAAAAAAGCAGCATCTTCCCAGCCAAGGCTGGGATCTGTTGATCCTGAGGTGAGGCCCAGTTGCTCTGGGAACACCTCTCAGGCTAAGGCGAGGGAAGTTGTTTCACAAAAGCAAACAAGACATCTGGAGGCAGCAGGTAATACCGGGTTGCCAAAAGAGTCTGTGGTTGCTAGTAAGGCTGATAGCAGCAAGGAAGGGTTGTGACTTAGCAAGACTGCTAAGCGCAACATCAGGAGGAAGTTAGAAAGGCAGATGAAGGGTCAAACTGACAAGGAGTCGAGTTCAGTGGGACCCACATCTGTAGATACTTCTCCACCGGTGGTGGACAAGAAAGGCAAGAGGCAGAGATCTGTTCTCTCTATCCCTTTTCCAGATGTGAGGAAGCCAACCAAAATGAGTAGGGATGAGTCTCGTCCCAGCACTTATGGTGAGGCTGTCTCCACTGTTAGGATGGCCATTGTGAAGAAAAACTTCCCGAATGAGTGGCTTGATGACAGTGAGGTTGGGAATATTCAGGAGGAGCTTTTGAGGTGGGTGGATGGTTCTCAAGTAGGAGAGCCTCTACCACGCATCAAGAGCTTTTCCCTGAACTCTGGAGCTCTTGTTTACCTTTGTGAGAATGAGGGAACAGGGCAATGGCTAACATCAGCCTTTGAAAAAAATGATAAGGTTTTGAGGGTTACTGGGCTCAAGGTGATGAGGGCAAGTGATCTTCCAAAACCAATCAAGGTTGCCTTTAGAACAAGGGATATTTGGACCAAGGATCCAAATGTCCTCTGCAGGAGGATGTGTGCCTACAACAGCAGTTTGCACACAAACCACTGGAGGGTGTTGGATCGGGTACAAGATCCTAAGGGCGTCAGGTGGATTTTCCAGGTAGAGAGGGAATCGGCTAAAGCCATTGCTGAAGCCAGGTTCACTGCCTACAATGGGGTCGATGAGGGTCAATTTAAAGTACTACATGACCCTCAGGGCCCTAGCACTTCAAAGGAGGACACAGAAATGGAAGAGCCTCATTCTGCAGTTGTGGAGCCAGAAACAACTGCATTGTCTTCCCTGGCCATGGTCTGGAAGCAGGGAAGGACTCAGGTCCAGTTGTGGTTGGGGGGGGACTGAGGAGGTGGATGTGATGGGCCTGGGTGGTGTCCATGAAGGTGTGGAGCTGGTTTCCAGCACCCACCGGGTGGATTCTGACCCGGCTGATCCTTCTACCACTTAGTCTCCATGCCTATCTCACAATGGAGAACTGCATGAAATGTATCCAGATCAATTTTCACCATAGTCGGTCTTGCATCTGCTGCTTTGTGCTGCAGACTGGCTGCGGAGGATGTTGATCTGGCTTTCATTCAAGAGCCATGGATACATAATGGAAAGATCCTGGGCTTACAAGGAGCAGGCTTTACCGTCTTCTATAATACATCAAATAGGAGACCAAGGACCTGTATACTGGTGAGCAAAAGACATCATGCTATGCCACTTCCTAAGTTTACCACAGGTGATACAACCGTGATTAAACTTTTTATGTCATCTGATAGTGGCAGAAAGGCGCTGTTTGCCATCTCTGCATACTTACCATTTGATGAACCTGAACCACCTCCTTCTCAGGAGGTAAGAGACATTGTCCACTTCTGTGAGTCAGGTGGAAGACGCCTCATCGTCTGCTGTGATGCGAATGCTCACCATATCATGTGGGGGAGCTGCGACTGCAACAGACGACGGGATAACCTTTTGGAATATTTGGTAAGTACTAAACTTTATATTCTTAATCGAGGCAATGAGCCCACTTTTATTGTTTCTAATAGAAGTGAAGTCATTGACCTCACCCTCTGTAGTGCTAACATGTTTGACTGCATTATTAAATGGCATGTATTTAGTGAACCTTCATTGTCTGATCATAGATATATTTGCTTTTCAGTTGCCGATGTAAGACAACAGCTGGCGCAAGTCAGAAATCCCAGAAGGACCAATTGGATTGGCTTCAGGGAAGATCTGGCGGCACATATTGGAGGCATGGAATTTAACATGCACTCAGTGTTAGATCTTGAGTTAGCCGTTGACCAGTTGCAACGGTCTATTCTCGAATCTTACCACCAAAATTGTCAGGACAAGACTGCTAGCTTACCAAGACAAATTCCTTGGTGGAATAAACAGCTTAGCAGTCTTAGAGGCAAAACTAGAAGGCTTTTTAATAAAGCCAAATGTACTGGTGAGTAGACGGTATATAAGACTACCCTCACACAGTACTACAAAGCAATTAGAGAGGCAAAAAGAGCCTCTTGGAGAGATTTCTGTGGAAGTATTTCAGATACTCCCAGTACTGCCAGATTTATGAAAATCATGGCTAAGGACAATGCAAATTGCCTGAACACCATCAAATTGGTTAATGGGAGCTTCACAAAAACTGGTAAAGAAACACTAACAGAAATGCTAGGTGTACACTTTCCAGATTCAAGTACACTGCTGGACAATTGCTAAGGACGGATCATAAACGGCTATATAGCGCATAAAAAAGTAAGTGTGGTTGGATGCCAAGTGAAATAAAATGTCAGAATGCCAGGACATTACAAGAAAGACAATTTATTGTGCTCTGAAATCCAGAAGACTTTGGAACGTGTTCAAGGGACAAACAGGCCATTTTGTGCAGAATACGTAAACGTGAAAAAAATGCAATTACCATGTGCAGGCATTCCGGCGTAAGATGTCAATACGGGATATGGCCACCATGGAGGGCGATGCAAGATTTCACACGTCGTGTCATGCTTTGCACAACATTATCAAGCAGCTATTGGGGTAATTTATCCCATTCCTCTGTCAGTGCACGGATGAGGGTGTCCTTATATTAATTCAACATTTGTCGAAAATTCAACATTTGTCGAGGGTGTCCTTGTTTATTGGAGGGCATTGGCGACCAGCAAGACGCCTCCCCAAAGCATCCCACACATTTTCAATGGGATTCAGATCTGGAGAACGTGCTGGCCATACGAGGCGTTGAATATCCTCGCTCTCAAGACACTCCTGGACAGCGACTGTTTGATGACATGTTGTGTTGTCGTCCATGAAAATGAATCTATCACCGACAGCACCCCGGAACATGCAAACATGAGGTAGCAGAACATCATTACCGTATCGTTGGCCAGTCATAGTCCCAGTTGGAAGCTAATAGAGGCACGTACGGCCATTGATCATGATGCCAGCCCATACCATGACACTACATGTCGGATATCGGTCCCTTTCCTGCATGTTTGCTGGACAATATGCAGTACCACTATCACGCCAGATCAGTTGTCGTCAACAATCAGACGATAGACTGTATCTACTCTCATCTGAGAAGAGGACAGCAGACCAGTCGTTATCAGTCCAATTGCGATGCTGATGGCACCATTGCAAACGGGCGGTACGGTGACGTCTGGTTAATGGGATGCACACAACAGGACGGCAGGCGTATAGTCCTCCTTCATGCAAACGTCTGGCGACAGTTTTTCGGGAGATCCGCTTGCCAGTAGCAGCCATAAACTGATTTGCTACCTCACTAGCTGTGCTGCTCCGGTGTCTTTTTGTTGATAGCACTATGTACCGATCTTCTGCAGGTGTCGTACTGCGAACACGATCTCCCCCGTGACGTTTGCTACACTCTCTATTTGTTTGAAATGATTTCCAAAGCCTTGAAACAACACTGTGGCTGACGTCGAACTCCCTGGCAACATCTGTAATTTTTCGCCCTTCTTCAGTCTTACCAATAATACGGCCACACGTAAAATCATCTAGGTGATGTCGGGAAGACATACTGAAAATTGCAAGTTCGTCAATTGATTCTTTCCCTTTCAACTTTGCGTTTGAACAACAACGGTCAATACGCGTCAAATCCTTTATATCTCTTATCAGCGCTATGACGTCACGAACAAGTTCGGCAATCCAAAATTTGCATACGCACAGCACGTCTTACTGTATCCCGCACTTATGCTAATTTCTACATTTTCCTGCCTTCCATTTTATGGTTGCTATCGTTGCTATTGTCATTCGTCCTTAGCAATTGTCCGGCAGTGTATAATTGACCCCACTGGCGTACGCACAGCTGGCCTTGAGCACCGACGTGCAAAAAAGGAGGACTGGAGGGTTGCCAAGGAGCTGGTCAATTATTCTAGGATTAAGTGGTCCATTAATTCTTTTGAACTATTTAAATCACCTGGCTGCGATGGAATTTTTCCCATCTTGATGCAGCAAGGGCTGGAGATAATTACTCCACTCTTGTGCAAAATTTATCGGGCCTGCCTTGCTCTTGGTTATATACCAAGTGCTTGGAGACAGGCTAGTGTAATATTTATTCCCAAGCCAGGTAAGTCAAATTACCAGGAGGCAAAGGCCTTTAGCCCTATTAGTCTAACATCTTTCTTTCTCAAGGCTCTTGAGAGGATGGTGGATAGGCATATTAGAGAGGTGGTTTTACTTCCTAAACCCCTCTCAAAATTTCAGTTTCCCTATCAACAATGCAAATCAACAGAAGCAGCTCTCCATGGCATTGTTTGTTGCCTGGAGAAGGCACTAGAATTTAAGGAGGAGGCATTAGCCACTTTCCTTGATATTGAAGGTGACTTTGACAGGGTCTCTACGAAGACCATTGTGGGAGCTGTGGAAAGACATGGTGTTGACAGAACCTGTTGTCAATGGATTAAGGCCATGCTCACAAGCAGAACGGTCATGGCCTCACTTATCGGGGAAACTCTGTCGGTCTCCACCTGCCGGGATCGCCCTCAGGGAGGAGTTTGCTCTCCCCTGTTGTGGTGCCTGGTGGTGGATGAACTGCTGGGGATCCTAGAGCGGTCTGGTTGCGACTGTTTTGGCTATGCAGATGGCATGGCCATAATAGTCAAGGGAAAATTCCCTAAAACAGTCTTGAGCGTAATGCAAAGAACACTGGGACTTGTTGAGGATTGGTGCAGGAAGGTTGGTCTGTCAGTAAACCCTGACAAAACCACCCTTGTGCCCTTCAACAGAAAGAGGAATCTTGGAGACCTTGGAGATATTGCTCTCTTTGGGAAAACAGTTCCTCTCAGTACACAGGTTAAGTACCTGGGAGTCATTTTGGACAGAGGCTTAACCTGGAAACAGCACCTAGATTACTGTATTGCCAGAGCCAAGAAAGTGTTCTGGTCATGTAGAGGTGCTATTGGCAAATCCTGGGGCCTCAACCCGAGGATCTTGCACTGGATATATACTATGGTTACCAGAACTATGGTCATTTATGGCTCAACGGTGTGGTGGTGCAGAGTTAACCTCTGCACGGTGCAGGCTGAACTTAATAAGTTACAAAGACTGGCCTGCATAGGTATATCAGGAGCAATGAGAACTACTCCAACAGCTGCGTTGGAGTTGCTTCTTGATATTCTGCCACTTCACCTTCATACTGAGGGTGAGGCCATTATGGGGGCATATAGATTATGCTGCAATGGCATGTGGAGACCCTCGTTGTGGGTTGGCAGCTATACGAAGCCTATTCAGGAGTATTTTTGTAAGGAGCCCATCTTTCAAATGGGAACCGACAATATGCTAGTAAAATATTTTGATAGAGCATTCAGTGTGAACTTTCCCAGTCGCAGTGAATGGGAAATGTCCTTTGTCCCTGGGTGCAGTGGTGAAACTGTTTAGTTTACTGACGGCTCCAGGACAAACGTAGGAGTTGGAGCAGGAGAATATTGCCTATCCAGAGGTTATGGTTCATGCCAAAGCCTTGGAAGGCATGCTGCTGTGTTCCAAGCTTGAGGTGTATGCTATTCTAGCATGCACCTCAGAATGTCTGATCAAAGGGTATCACAATGTGCGTATCCAGATTTGTTCAGACAGTTAGGCGGCTTTACTGGCACTTTGTCAGTGCCGCATTTCATCCAAAATTATTTGGAACTGCCTCCAGACCCTAATTGAACTGGCAAACTGGAACAAAGTGCAACTGTTCTGGGTTCCAGGACATAGGGGTATTGAAGGTAATGAGAAAGCTGACCTTCTTGCTAAAGAGAGGGCACAGCAGGCTTTTTATGGTCCAGAGCCTGCATTAGGGCTCGCCTCTGGTGTGGCCAGAGGACTAACTAAAAGGCTGCTGAGGACTAAGCAGCTTGACCTCTGGCATGCCACCAGGGGTCAGAGGCAGGCAAAATAATTTAATCAAGGACCCTTGCCTCATAGGGCTAAGGAACTCCTTAAACTACCAAAAAAGGATATTGGACTGATTGTTGATCTACTTATAAGACACTGTTGTCTTAACAGGCACCTTAATTTGATTGGGGTGAAAGAGGATCCACTTTGTAGAGGATGCCATCTGGAAGAGAAGACTTCTTTGCATTTTCTTTGTGACTGTGACTTTTTTGCAGCACTCACGCTTGAACACTTTGGTACTCACAACTTGAGACCAAGTGATCTCTCTTTAGTACCAGTCAGGAGCATTCTTGCTTTTGCTCGAGCATCTGGTCTCTTTCGAGATTAGGGCTGGGGATGCACAATAGACCTTAGGTCGCGGAGCTGGGTCAATTTAGTACCCCCCATTGGTACAAGTACAAGTAACCAAATGTTCGGCAATATTTCTTAATCCTAAAGTTCAAATTTTGCTGTGGAGGAATACGTTATTGCTCTGTTGATATAATAATAGAAAGTGGCTTCTTATATCTCCGAGTGTGTGGGGAGTCAGATGGAATTAATGCAGGTACAAAGCTTGGTTTTCGATAAACCGTGAAATCCATAGAATCTTGCTTTCTGAATGAGTTTAGGTCTAAATAGTTAAGACTTTTATCTACTTCTTTCTCCAGAGTTGTTTTGATAGTTGGATAAGTATTATTAAAGGCTTGTACGAATATATCAAGTTTGTCTTTTGTATGTTGCCAAAAAATCAAGATGTCATCAACATAACGTAAATATAAAGATAGCAAATCAAGAGTTGAGTTTTGGAATAAGGTCTGAATAAGGTCTTTGTATTTAAGCTATGCTGATGACATCTTGATTTTTTGGCAACATACGAAGGACAAACTTGATATATTCATACAAGCCTTTAATAATATTTACCCAACCATCAAGACAACTCTCAAGGTAGAAGTAGATAAAAGTTTTCACTATTTAGCAAGACTGTGGATTTCTCTGTTTATCAAAAACTAAGCTTTGTACCTGCATTAATCCCTTCTGACTCCGCACACCTTTGGAGATATAAGACAGCCGCTTTCTATCATTACAACAACAGAGCAATAACGCATTCCTCCACAGCACAATTTGCACTCGTGGAAATACAATGGAATAAAAATATTGCAGAATATTTTGGTTACAACAAACAATTGATAAATTCAATATATAACAATATTAAGAATAATCTAAACCAAATGAAACAAGGGGACATGTATAAATCTTATGTTTCTATCCCATACCTACCACCATTGAGTAGCATACTAAAGAAAGAATGTACTTAAAATGAAATAAATCTTGCCAAAACTGTTATAGATAATGGCTCATTATTAACATCAAATAATAATAAAAATTCCATCTTGGATCGGTCAGGGGTATATGCCATTCCAACCAAGACTGAAGACAATCAACAAGATTCAATTTATATAGGAAGTACTAAAAGGCATCTGATTACTCGATTGAAGGAACATATTCATGAATGGCAAAAGAAAAAAGCCAAAACAGCTTTAATACAACATTGCATAGAAAATCAATCACAGCCTGATTGGGAAAATATGAAATTTTTGACATCTTATGAGACTCATAGACAAATCATTACATCTGAGGTCCTGGTCATTGAGAAATTAAAGATTATGCTGCAACACTAATTTGACACTTGAACTGCCTCATGCATGGTGACATTGGATTGAATATGAAAACAGTAGATTTCAAAAAGCAAGGAAACAGAGGTTCAAAGGTCGTAAACTCAAGGTTGCAAAGGATAATCAGGAAGAACATAATACCACAGATGCTGCCTCAAACGGCTTGCGTAGTGGTTCTCAATTATCCATTATCTCTGACGATGATGCTTGAAGGCAGTATGACACATAATTGTATCTCAGTCATTCGAAGATCGTCAACGAGGACTTGGTGCCCACATACACTTATACAAATCCACTGAAGAAGGCAAAAGTCTTTCCGAAACATGTTGGGATGTGTGTTGCGGTGGTGAAATAAGTTTAGTCCTTTTTTATCGTTTTATTCCTATGAGTTTTTAACTTTCATGTCTTAATTGCCATTTTCATCAAACATTCTTTCATTGTTGTAGAATTTTAACTTGAAACATTGTTTTACACCATTCGTGAATGTCCTGTTTCATTTTGCAAACACTGAACTACTGTGGCGAAGAAAACATTCACAAGTAATAGGCCTAATCTACAGCGAGTGAAGCAAGTCTTACCGCTAATGTACATTCTGTTTTATTTTGCTATTTTGGACCTAACTGCTTCAACCTACGAATACATGTACAAGAATATACGTGATGAACAGTATTGTTACTATATTAATTCAACATTTGTCGAAAACATTACGTGGTTTCAGAAATTATTAACTATATGTCAACAAAATAGTTTCCATATCATCTACTGTTTCGCACGTTATTAGAAATTCGAGCACGGGAAAAACGTCCATATAATAAGAAAATTTTTATTTCAACTTGTCACTAATATTCCTTTTTTTCTTTTTGATGTTCTTTATAATAGTTTAGAATTTTATTATGAAGATTACAAATTTATATGAAAAAATGTTTTTATATGTGCAGTCAAATGCATCATAAGTTGTCAAAGTCCTCCAATACGTAGAGACAATATGTATTAAAAGATTAATATTATTCCAGTTTTTTAAGTCATGATTTACGAAATTAATACAATAGAAAAGAACTTTCGAACCTTTTGATTATGATGCGTTGAATCAGTAATAAGCCATCTTGTTATCGAAGAAGGCATGATTTTCCTTTCCTGTGGTATCAGCTTCCAAGTTGAACTTCGATCTTATAATTTCTTATTATAGATGATGGTTGCATGTTTTATTTTCCGTGGCTCGATATCCCAAACTAGTTTCAATTCCTTCTTTTTGGAATCATCTTCAGTGGGTATTATGATCTTCTCATACATGTTGTGTTTCGGCCACTTACATCGATTCTACTGGCAGCGTCCGACTTTTCACGGCAGTTGTACTCTTGCGCATGCTATTTTTGGTATTAATGCACGTTCTTAGTCGTGTTTTGATATAACCGGATGACATGATAATAAGTATTGTTACTGCTTTTAATAGTAGTTATGATTCAATGTCAATGGCCACGCAATGTCCACGATATGCTATATTGCATTTAGAACTAGATAAATACATGCCACAATTTTTATCAGTTGCAAGGTGTAATCTCGTGAGTCAGGCTGAACAATCGCCAGTAAGATTATGGCAAGCTGACATGAATTATTGGATTTTGAACAAGGCGGTAGTGGGAGCATCGCTGACTCAGTTCATCAAGTGCAAATTCGTCGACTACTAAATTTGCTGTATTTCGACCCACCTCAGTGAAATACTTTGGAGTTTGTAAGAGGATTTTGGGCTCTTCAACCTGAAAAAGTCCTTTGAGAGATGGCTGTAGGGTGGGCTGCCATTACGATTTTGAATGTTGTATAACTTGTGGATCTTTCATGTTCCACGTGACATGTCTCCTCCTTTCCGGGGCCCCAGTGAAGTCTTTTTGAGGGATATAGTGATTCAGGAGGGTGGGGGGCCCCTGTCCCTTGGTTGCTCTAGCAGTATTAAATTTAACTCTTGTACATTGCATTGATTTATTCTTAGTGTACTATATTACATTATTCTGCAGGTCCATGGCACTTCGGGGGACCTCGGTGACTTCTGGCCTCTAAGGGATTGTAGGATAGGGATTTGTGTAAGCATAACGAAAGTGATTTATCCACATTTTTCATGTTTACTGTTGTATCGTGTACCAGACTCTACTTGTGGGTATGCCCTTCCCTCCGAAGTTTGGGGGGAGTCTGTGAGAGGGATCAGAAGTGCTTTGGTTGGGGGGGGGGGTTGCCCCCAACTTCCGTAATTTTATATTCTGGACCGCTAGAGTCGGTCAGTGTATCCGGGATCTACCTCCCTGAAGCACCCGCGCCTTTCGTGAGCTAAGGGGGTGTCCCCTCCAAAGCGTTTAAATGAACGAAGAGCTGTAACCACACTTTATATGATGATTCTCTACATGAACATGAATTTTCAGGAGGGTGGGAAGAATTCACCCCCACCCCCCATGTTTCTAGGAGCGGAGGCAATGTGTTTGAGATAAGTTATTTGCTCACAATTTCCATGTTTCATGTTGTTTTGGGTGGCAGACTCTACTTGTGGGTATGCCCTTCCCTTTGAAATTTAGTGAAGTCTGTAAGTGAGATCCAATGTGCTTGGGTTAGGGGGCCCTGCTCCCAAGTTCAGTAATTTTATATTCTGGACTGCTAGAGTCGGTCAGTGTATCCGGAGTGTTCCCTCCCCTTGAAGCATTCGCAAGTATTGGGGGGAGGTCCCCCAAAATATTAAAATGGACACACAGCTGTAAACATTAGTACCATGCTTTATATGGTGATTCTGTACACTACCACGAATTTTCAGGAGGGTGGGGCAATTCACCCCCTCTTCAGGTTTCTAAGAGCAGAGACAATGTGCTCAAGGTAAGTGATTTTCTCCCAAATTCAATGCTTCAAGTTGTGTTGAGTGGCAGACTCAACTTGTGGGTTTGCCCTTCCATCAGAAATTTAGTGGTCTGTAACATGGATCCGAAGTGCTTGCGTTGGGGGGCCCTGCCCCCAACTTCCGCAATTTCATATTCTGCACAGATAGAGTTGGTCAGTGTATGCGGGATGTTCCCAAATAATATGACTGACTCCAGCAACACAGACCGACGGATGTTGGGGGACAGGGCTCCCCAACCCAAGCACCTCGGATTCCTGTTACAGACTTCACCAAATTTCTGAGGGAAGTGCATACCCATCCACAAGTAGAGTCTGCCACTGGACACAACATGAAGCATGGAAATAGCGAGCAAAAAACTTACATTGAACACCTTGTCTTCACTCTTAGAAACTTGAATTTTCGATCTATACACTAGATCATCGTCAAGAGTTCTTGCATCTTACTGCTTCCACAGCTCTGGCGACTGACCTGCAGAAATAGTAAGATGCAAGAACTCCTGACGATGATCTAGTGTATGAATCGAAAATTTGAGAGGTAATGTACCTTAATAAATTTATCCCCTATAGATTAATGAACGATGATTTTCGTGCTAAAATGCCAAACTCAAACCTATAAATAACTGCCTAAGCACGATGCTAACTCACTAGATACTAGATAAAAGATTATATTTATTTACATGTTAAAAACTACACACACGTAATTTAAAAAACGAACATAGTGAGATCTTTCGGAGGTACTATACCTCCGTCCTCAGGCCTAGTTCGCAGAAATCGAAGTGCCCCAAGTATAAATTAACTCACAAGTAATACCATCATGCTCCCAGTCTAAGAGAATGTTGCTAACTGAAAGAAACATTATAAAAAAAACAACAAAATATTGGGTTGTCGGAAAAGTCATGACGTATTTTGGCACCTGATGGCAGTTGGGCGGTTTTGGAAGTACTAGAGGCATGTGCAGTTCTGTTATCGCTATGGCATTCGACAGGTGCTAGTTCTAGCTGCAGTCTAAAAGGAATAGTGAGTGATTTGGTTGATTTGCGGAGATTTGACATCAAGTTGAAGATGGAAGACCAAACTGTGCATTTTCACCATACTTTACTGTTTTACTTCCGTAAAGGGAAGAACACACGTCAGGCTTGTGAAAAGTTGCACAAAGTGCATGGTGATAATGCTCTACAAGAACATCAGTGCCAGTGGTGTTTTTCAAAATTCCGTGCTGGTGATTTTGACCTCAACGATGCTCCTCGGTCTGGGAGGCCCACCAAGGTTGATGACAACCAAATCAAGACATTGATCAAGTCAAACCCACGTTATACGACATGAGAGATTGCAGACACATTGCACATCCACCATTCAAGCATTCACGACTACCTGAAGAAGCTGGGATGCGTAAGCAAGCTCAATGTGTGGATTCCTCATGAACTCAAAGAAGCTCAATTGACAGCGTGAATAAACATCTGCGATATGCTCATTAAATGTGAGGAAAACGATCCCTTTTTTAAATGACTGACCTGGTGACGAAAAGTGGATTGTACAACTATGTGCTGCGCAAACAGTCTTGGTCCCGACGTGCTGCTTCGCCTCAAATGACATCCAAAGCAGACATTCATCCGCGGGAGTTTCTGGTCTCAGTGTGGTGGGATTTTAAAGGTGTCGTGCTTTTTCAAGCTCCTACCACATAACCAAACAATCAATTCAAATGTGTACTGTCAGCAATTGGACAGTTTGAACAAATTCATCATCCAGAAATGTCCAGAGCTCGTTCATCGTAAAGGTGTGTTCCATCATGACAACGCGAGACCACACACAAGTTTGATCACCCGCCAAAAATTATTGGAGCTTGGGTGGGATGTGTTGCCACACCCAGCATACTCGCCTGACCTTGTGCCGTCAGACTTTCACTTGTTTCGCTCTATTTAACAGTCCTTGCATGGTATAACGTTCAATTCAGATGAGGCTGTAAATCAGCACCTTGTACAGTTTTTCACCATGGAAGACAGGTTCTTCTATGAACGAGGCATTCTGCAGCTCACTAAAAGATGGCAAAAGGTTATCAAACAAAACAGGCATTATATCATTGATTGATTGATCTTTGTTCTTTCTATCAATAAATGACCTTTGCAAAACATGGCTAAAATACATCATGACTTTTCCGACAACCCAATAGTAATGTCATAATTATGAGTTATTTATGGGGTAAGTCCGAATCATTAGGAAAGCAGTTCTTCAGTAGAAAACTCTAGGGTGAAGGCACAGATAACAGTAACTCGTCGTTGCAACAGGAAGACAAGAAGCATTGAATGTACAAGCTGTCTGTAAATAACAGAGGCAGTTTATCAGAGGCGGCAGCTAGAATGGAAGATTTATTCCCTTCAGGATGAAATTCTCCCTCAGCAACAGTCCTAGCCAAAGCGGTTGAAGAGTGTCCTGAACGAATATCATATTTATGTTCTGAGAGTCTGACTTTCAATGTTCTCAAAGTAAAGTCGATGTAGATCTTCTCATTCCCCGTTGAGTGAGCAGTCAGAGGAACGACGTATACACCATGCCTAAAGTCGATGTAGATCTTCTCATTCCCCGTTGAGTGAGCAGTCAGAGGAATGACGTATACACCATGCCTGCTAAGAGTATCAACAGAATTTCGATAACAACGGATAAGAGAAAATACATTAGAAGTATGAATACCAAAATCTGAGTCAAAACGTCTACAGAAGTTTTTCAACACATTTACTACTTGAGGGAGAAAGTTAATGACACCAATAAAACAATGGATTCGTTTGGGCACGTTGCAGAGTGGTGGAATTTCGTCTATAAATATTTCGCACAAGAGTGAAGATAACATTTGGCGAATAACCAAAAGAAACAGCAATATTTATAATTTTAGTAAGTTCAATCAGCTGTGAGTGCCCTGATGAGCAGTGGGTAAAAGAATGCTTAACTAAAAACCAGAAGGCAGGAATTTTATGATTCCAAGGTAGGGTGGAATCATATGGGATTATGGAAGGACAAAAGGCAGGTTTATGAAAAACTGTAAAGTATTAGAACTGTTTTTTCAGGAAAGCAAGAAGTCAAGAAACGGGATGGATCCCTGTTCATCCAGTTCAACAGTAAATTTAATAGAAACAAATTGAGAAGACAGGATATCGGTAAATGAATGAAGTTGAGTCATAGAATAAGGTAAAAAAAATACGGATTTTATTCACATAACGAACATATAAAGAAGGTTTTAATGGGCAATTTGAAAGGACAAGCTCCTCCAACTCCTGCATTAAGAATTCAGCAAGGATAGGGGAGAGTGGGGATCCCATAGGAGTGCCCTCTAATTGTTGGTAGATGACACCATTAAAACAGAAATAAGTTCTGGAGGCTATTAGCCTTAAGGCTGACATAATAGCCTGCACCTTATCAGAAGAAAGAACAGAATTAGAGGTGAGTGTCTGCTCAATGATAGAATGTATGACGTTAAGGGGAACGCTGGGGAACAAGGATATGACATCCAAAGAAGCCATACGAAAGGAACCATTAGGTTTAAAAAAATAATCCTTTCTAAGGTCTGACAGAAACTACAAATAGAGTATCAAGAAGATTGAAGAAAAGGAGATAAAAATTAGCTAAAGTCTTTTCTAAAGGACAAATAGGGTTAATGAAACTGGAAACCAGGATATGAAGGGGATAACCAGGCTTAAGTAATTTAATTTTCTGAAAAGCCTCAGGGACTCTAGGTCCAGGTGGAGGATGCAGATTCTTCTTAATGGGTGAAGGTAAATTACTATGGTTTTTTAGTCTGCTAAGTGCAGTAATAGTAGCTGGAACAGGATCACTGGAAAGAACCCTATTTGGAACATTACCAATAGTTTCTTGCATTTTGGATAAATATACATTGGAATCCAAGATATCCATTTGTTGAGATTTATCGGCCGATAGGATTGACACATGAGGGTTTTTTTGCCAAAGTCAAGAGTTGCGACCTTTCATACTGTAAACGTTCTTGTGAAGGACTGACAGGTTTGGAGCGAGATGAATAAATGGCCCTAGCAACAGTGTCATGCAAAATCCTGATGTTCTGTCGGGAAGGTATGAATAATACCTTCAGCTTGAGCAATAGTACCAAGAAGTGGAGGAGTTGAACACAGGAAGGCATACTTAAAACTATGGTTCAGAGTGTGCACCTGGGTTGTTAACAGGGAAGTAGAGCTAAGATTAACAAAGCTTGGTTGAACAGCAAGTGTAGCTGGTTGTGCTCTTGGTTGTACAGCAAGTGTAGCTGGTTGTGCTCTTGGTTGTAGTATTCACCAGCTGACACCAAAGTACGTAATTTATGAATGTGAGAGTTCTGAATACGTTGAACGTGAGTAGAGATCATACTCATAAACAAAACCTGGAAATACTCTAGTTGGATAATGCTTACCTAGGCATTCCGTTTCTAGCGATGATTCACTTTTCTCGCATGTTTCGGGTCTTCGTTGAAGCTATTGACCTATTGTCCGTTGTATGTGCAGCTACCATTCACATCCAACACACTGCTTACTTTGGGTAGATTCAGTAGATCTTCACTTTAAGATTCAACAACATCAATTCTTTACCGTTATTAATGCTCTAAATTTTTCGCCCAGTCTTTGGTCATCCTCAGGAGGGTGACGTCTTTTCCACCAATGTTCGTGGTTTATTTCTCGTCAATGGAGTCCAATTCCCAACGTTGCCATTCGTCAGATACACTGTATTAGATACTTTTGTTAATCAAATCTAGCTGGCGTCATCTATGTTTCACTAATCCTACTTACCCCCCCTCCTTCTTTATAACTTTTCTCCCTTCTTTATAACTTTCTTCCCCTTCTTTATAACTCCCCCCTCTTCAAATGGTCGTTGATGTTGTCTTTCCGTATTCTTCTTCTTTTCATTTCCTATCCCTGTTCCCTTGTCTTTTTTGTCGGTTTTTCTTTTGTAGTTCTTTTTCTTGTCTTATTAGCTCTTTCCAAAGGCTAGATAATGTATTAGGGTCATTCTGGTTACACAACCTTGTTTCATTTTTATAAATTAGGATCGATTCCTCCATTCTCATTTGTCTATCTGATTTTTTATCCCTTTTTAGCATTTTAATTTCTTCAAATTTTGGGAATGTTCGGTGGTCCATACAGAATTGCACTAATGCAGTTTTTGCTTCTTTTTTTTGCCAGTTAGATATGCATTGTTTTAGCCTTTTTTTTAAATCTGTTTTTAGTACTCCTTATGTACGATATTGGGGGTATCTGTGCAATGGGAATTTCATAAGACCCCGATTCCTCTAATATTTTGCTCTCAGTTTTTTTGTTAATAGTCAGATTTTTCAAGGTGTTCACTGCACTTCCTAGTTGTAAATCAAATTTGACACATTGCCTATTAATTTCTTTACTGACACCTTCCAAGTAAGGGAATGCACCTATATATTTTAATTTATTTTTTCTCACCTTTCTTTGATTATAAATTTCTTGGTCTTCATTTCTCTTAGCCGTATGTTTTTTATTCTCATATATCCATTTTTAATAAGCTTATTAGGGTAACCATAATCTTGTGATATTTTCAAGATAAAATCAAGCTCTTGATTCCTTAGCCTATTATAGAAGTGTGCGTATACACTCTTTGAATCAAGTTTACGATGCTATTTTTTTTTAAATGTATAACAGGATGGTGTGACGAGAATGGAATGAGTACCAGAATGTACGTTGCTTTCCTGAAAACAGTGTATTTAAACTTATTTTTTTTAAGTAGAAAAAAAAAAGTTATATAATAAAAAAAAAAAAAAAAGGTAGAATTAGTGAAATACAGATGGTGCCGGCTAAGTTTGATTAACAAAAGTATCTAATACAGCATATCCGACGAATGGCAACATGGGGTATCGGACTCCATTGACGAGAAATAAACCACAAACATCGGTGGAAAAGTAGTCACGCTTCCTAAGGATGCCCAAAGACTGGGCGAAAAATTTAGAGCATTAATAACGGTAAAGAATTGATGTTGTTGAATCCTAAAGTGAAGATCTACTGAATCTACCCAAAGTAAGCAGTGTGTTGGATGTGAATGGTAGCTGCACATACAACGGACAATAGGTCAATAGCTTCAACGAAGACCCGAAACATGCCAGAAAAGTGAATCATCGCTAGAAACGGAATGCCTAGGTAAGCATTATCCAACTAGAATATTTCCAAGTTTTTGAAATAATGCACATAAAAATGAATAGTAGCAGTTTCCAATCGATTTCTAAGTCGGAATATGAACTGCTAATATTGAATTGAAAACAAAATCAATGACTTACCAAACAGCTGGCTGTCAGCTCTACGTGCAAAAATACCATAAGCCAAGTATGCTCTGCGATTCAAATAATCCAGGTAGCCACGTTTGTTTCGAATTTCCACAGACAGTCGTTTAACTTCAGCATGAGCCAAAAAAACACCAGAGTCCTGAACCGAAAGAAGCATACAATTCATGCGTAGGTATTTAAGAATCACCTGTAAGGATTTACAATTCAGCACGAAGGAAAGGTGATACTCCTCGACTGACAACTTGCAACAAAACTTTATATCCTAGAAGCACGCTCCATTTCTCACACCAATTAATAAAAGTAGGGTATACCACTTTCAAAAATTTTAAATGCAGTAGATAGATGAATGAATGATAATTTTCGTGCTAAAATGCCAAACTAAAAACTATAAATAACTGTCTAAGTGCAATGCTAACTCCCTAGATACAAGATAAAAGATTATATTTATTTACATTTTAAAATATACACACATGTAATTAAAAAAATGAACATAGTGAGATCTTTCGGAGGTACTACACCTCCATTCTCAGGCTTAGCGTACAAGCTTGCTGTAAATAAGTGCCCCAAATATAAATACACTCACAAGTAATACCATCATGCTCCAAGTCTAAGAGAATGTTGCCAACTGAAAGAAACATATAAAGAAAACAAAATACTAACGTCATAATTATGTGTTATTTATGGCGTACGTCCGAATCATCAGGAAAGCAGTTCTTCAGTAGAAAACTCCAGGGTGAAGGCACAGATTTCATCCTGAATGGAATAAATTTTCCATTCGAGCTGCCGCCTCTGATAAATTATCTCTGTTATTTACAGAAAGCTTGTATATTCAACGCTTCTTGTCTTCCTGTTGCAACGACGAGTTACTGTTATCTGTGCCTTAACCCTAGAGTTTTCTACTGAAGAACTGCTTTCCTGATGATTCGGACTTACCCCATAACTCATAATTATGACATTACTGTTTTGTTTTCTTTATAATGTTTCTTTCAGTTGGCAACATTCTCTTAGACTGAGAGCATGATGGTATTACTTATGAGTGTATTTATACTTGGGGCACTTCCATTTCTGCGCACTAGGCCTGAGGATGGAGGTATAGTACCTCCGAAAGATCTCGCTATGTTCGTTTTTTAAATTGTGTGTGTGTAGTTTCTAAAATGTAAATAAATATCATCTTTTATCTAGTATCTAGTGAGTTAGCATCGTGCTTAGACAGTTATTTATAGTTTTGAGTTTTTATCCTCTATAATTCACGTTAAGTATTTATGGGACTGAAAATAATTAGAGGAAGACGTGAAGTTGTTAATTATTAGGATCAAAATTTTGTCAACAAAAATGTCGACAGCCAGTCGACAACAAAAATGTCGACATTGTCATAATGTCAACAGGATCAAACTGTCGACAGGGTCCAGAAAATTTCAGCATGGTACTCTAACTTAGACAGTTCTTGGAAGGGGTTGGAGCTCTGGTTCAAGGGGGACCCACATAACATTTTTGTAAAATCTAGTTTTCAATTTAGAACCACCAAATTTGGTATACTATCTCAGGGTACTCTAACTTAAACCACAGATGGTTTTTGGAAGGAGCCCGGGGTCAAGGGGCCAGCATACAAAATTTTTGTAAGATCTACAGTTTTCAATTTAGAACCCCATATACTATCTCATGGTACTCTAACTTAGATCGTAGACTGTTTTTGGAGGAGATTGGACTCGGGGTCAAGGGAGCCTCTTACAAAATGTTCGTAAAATCTACAGTGTTCAATTTAGAACCACTAAATTTGGTATACTATCTCATGGTGCCCTAACTTAGACCATGGATGGAAGAGATCAGGGGCCTGGGTCAAGGGGGCCCCCATACAAAAAATATTCCTAAGTTCGTTCTACAGTTCTCAATTTAGAACCACCAAATTTTGTATACTATCTCATGGTACTTTAACTTAGATCGTAGACAGTTTTTTGAAGGAGTCGGAGCCCGGGATCAAGGGGCCCCCATACAAAATTTTCGTAAAATGTTCCATTTTTTATGTTTAAATACTGCAACGCAATTCAGCACTCCAATACCTGATCTGCGGTCTAAGTTAGAAACCACTGATAACAATAAAGTGCAACAATAATCCTTTAATGGTATATTTATGGTCTCTAACTTAGACCGTAGATCAGGTACTAGAGTACTGAATTGTGTTACAGTTCTCAAAAGTAAAAAATTGAACTTTTTTTGAAAATTTTGTATGGGACCCCCTTGACCCCAGGCCCTAACCCCTTTCACATATGGTGTAAGTTAGAGTATTGTGAGATAGTATACTAAATTTGGTGATTCTAAATTGAAAACTGTAGAGTTTACGAAAATTTTGTACGGTGGCCCCTTGACTCTGGGCCCCACCCCTTCCAAAAACCATCTACAGTCTGAACTAGACTACCATGAGATAGTATATTAAATTTGTTTTTTTTTTAAATTGAAAACTGTGGATCTTACGAAAATTTTGTGGGCCCCTTGACCCCGGGCCTGGACCCCTTCCACAAACCATCTGCGGTCTAAGTTAGAGTACCATGAGATAGTATACCAAATTTAGTGGTTCTAAATTGAAAACTGTATATTTTACAAAAAAATTGTATGGGAAAAAAATTTTTTGTTGTATACAATTTTACAAAAAATTGTATACAAAAAAAAATTGTATTGAACCCAGGCTCGGACCCCTTCCAAAAACTATCTACAGTCTAAGTTAGAGTACCATGCAGACATTTTCTGGACCCTGTCGACATTATGACCATGTCGACATTTTGACTGTGTCAACATTTTGAACTGTTGACATTATGACCCTGTCGACATTTTGACCGTCGATATTATGACCACCACACGTAGAGTCTGCCACTCAACACAACATGAAACATGGAAATTGCGAGCATAACTTACCTTCAACACCTGGTCTCCTCTCTTAGAAACCTGAAGGGGAAGGGGGTGAATTCAACCCACCCTCCTGAAAATCTGTGGTCGTGAACAGAATCATCATATAAAGCATGGTGCCAATGTTTACAGCTCTACGTCCATTTTAAAATGTTTGGGGAAGCCCCCACCTCAACCAGCTCGCAAACCTCGACGACGCTTCAGGGGGAACACCACAGATACACTGACCAACTATAGCCTTGTATATATTTTAATCATTAAATTTTAAAGTATTTCAACTAAGGCATGTGTGTCCTGTAGTATTGTGCTTCGACATCTAACTCCAACAAACAATATTCTTTTAGCACGGAATATTTCTTCTACCTTGACCTCTTACAGACTTCAAATTTCTGGGGGAAGGGCATTCCCACAAGTAGAGTCTGTTACTCGATACAACTGTAAACATGAAAAATGTGGACAAATCACTTTCGTTAAGCTTATACAAATCTCCGTCCTGCGATCCTTGAGGAGCCCGAAGACACTGTGGTCCCCCGAGGTGCCATAGATCTGCAGAACAATGTAAAGTACACTAAGAATAAATCAATGCAATGTACAAGAGTTACATTTAATACTGCAAGAGCAACCATAGGACAGGCCCCCCCCCCCAATCTCCTGAACCACTATATCCTTCAAAAAGACTTTACCGGGGCCTCGGGAAAGAGGAGACATGTCACATGGAAGATCCACAAGTTAAGCAACATTCAAAATTGTAATGGCAGACCACCACCTAACCATCTCCCAAAGGACTTTTTCAGGTTGGAGAGCTCAAAATCCTCTTACAAACTCCAAAGTATTTCACTGAGGGGGAAGTCGAAATACGATAAATTGAGTAGTCGACGTATTGATGCACGATGAATTTGCACTCAACAAACTGAGTCGGTAACAAATTGATGTATAACCCTGTGGACAGCGCAGTGGCCAACCAGGGGTGCTGAATGAATGTGACCAGTGGCATCTAGCCACAATTGTCCATGCTAACAGACAAGCGACACTGGATCAAATAACATCCACATTCAATGCAGGAAGTACCAGAGACATATCCATCAGGTCAATGCAGTGTAATTCAGTGTCCCTGTGGTACAGGAGCAGACAAACCAGAGTGCCTTGGCTAACACCACCACATCGCACACAACACTTCATCTGGACTCGTGAGCATGGTAATTGAACCCTGGAAGACTGGCAACATGTGGTGTGGTCTGATGAGTCATGCTACAAGTTGTTACGAGCTGATGGTAGGGATCAGGTGTAGTGCAGACCCCAGGAGGCCATGGACCCAAGCTGTCAATAAGACACTGTGCAAGCTGGTGGTGGTTTCATACATGTGTGGGGCGACTTAACATGGCACGGTTTGGGTCCTGCGGTCCTTGTAAACACGTCATTAACAGGTAATCTCTTTGTTGCTCTGTTGGGTGACCATTTGCAGCCCTTCATGGACTTCGTGTACCCCAGCAACGATGGGTTTTTCCAGGCGGACAATGCACCATGCCATTGGGCCCAAGTTATCGAAAATTGGTTCGAGGAGCATTGTGGACAGTTCCGACAGATGGCGGACGTTCACCAGGCATGAACCCAATAAAGCACTTATGGGACATGGTGGATAGGTCCATTAGCACCCAAAATCTTGCAGCTACAAATACCAGGGAACTATGTGTGGCTGCTGTTCAAACAGCATTGCTCAACATCTCTCCAGAAGTCTTCCGGCTACTAATGGAATTGATGCCATGTTGAGTTGCTGAACTTTGCTGCACAAGAGAAGGTCCTACATGATACTAGGTACATATCCCATGACTTTTGACACTTCAGTGTATACACAGTTTACATACATTAATAGAAAATAAATTCCCGGACATTTCCAGGAGCTCCTCAAAAGTTCCAGGATGTTAAATTTTTGCTAGAATCATAGTGCTTTGTTTTACACATTTCAAATTTAGCTGAAGTCTATTATGCATTTAGAATACATTAACGGAAAACAGATGACATTCTGATTAATCAAAATCTTAAAATGATTGCTTTTCTACATCAAACAAAACAAAATACATGCACAATACTGATAACTTCTCTCCTCTGTAATACAATATTTTTTTCATGTCTCTGTACATACTACAGTGCAGGTACTGAGCTTAAGTAAAAGACTACAAACTTTCACAGAGCATTAATCATGTACAACCTCAGGACCAGATCATTATGGAAAGTGCACTTGCACATTTCCTGCAGGAAGACTACATGGCAGGACTTCACTTTGTGATGACATCTACAGGAATCTGTCGTTACAGGAGAGCAGCTCATCCACCCTAAAAATATCTGTGAACAGGGCAACATGAACAATGTGGAGAGTCAACACCTTTCAAATGCGGATGCTACCAATGACACATCAACATTTTCACTGATGAAACTGCGATGCTATAGTCACAGGGATCATAGCATACTTCTGGAAAATTTTAGGTAGGAATTTTAGGACTTTTTAGAAAAATTTTAGGAGTGTATTTCAATAAAAACTAGATGTATCATGAAAGAAATACGGGATTACGCCATATAATACAAATTTTTGAAGATGACAATCCGATTTTTGGCGTAAATAAAAAAAAAAAAAAAAAAAATTTGTATTATATGGCGTAATCCCGTATTTCTTTCATGATTTATCTGCTTCTCCGGGCAGTCACGGGATGGGATTGTTGACCTCCGGATTCGCTGGGCATGAATGCCGGTTGCTTCGACTGGCGGGTCCTGTGATGGTTAAATTCAAATTGATCGGAAACTTGAAACTTGGTCGTTCTGGGTGGTGTAGTGGTTAGCATACCTAGGCGTTTTCTGGGAGACGCGGGTTCGAGTCCCGCTCCAGGACGATGAAAATTTTCAAGTTTTCGCATATTATCTGACTTACCATCCTTGTCACATTTACGCCAAAAATCGGATTGTCATCTTCAAAAACTAGATGTATATTTGTATACATCTAGTAAAACAACTTTGTATACATTGTAAAGAGTTTGCTTCACACCCTTCAACCATATATACTGATAGACTGCGCATGACATCAAAATTTCTGGCTCCAACATAAAATCACATGACATCAGTCAAAAAGATGGGTTACACCTGCTGTGCTTATGGTTGCTCTGAGCGATATAGTAAAGAAAGTTCTATGATTTTTCATGGGTAACAAACGAATTAAATACCTAAGTCAATAAAGTTCAATTACTTAACCAGATACTTGCAGCTATTGATATAAAAATATAGTAACTTAAGAAAAAAAAAATGGAATGCATGTTCCAAATTCTTCGCAAATGTTCATCACATTATAAATCACAAAATGTAAACAACCCGATCATGCATGTATATAGCTCATAAGTAAACTTACCTGAAGAGTTTTTATTATATATGAGGCGCATTCACATAATACACCGAAAACACTGAAGTTTTGCAGCGTAAATTAGTAATCATAACAGCATTTTTACACGAAATTTGGAGTCTGATGATGACGTGCCCAATGTTGGAGCCATGGCGGCTTTGATGCAGCTATTGCCAATGCGCAGTCCATTAGTATATATGGTCGAAGTTCACACCCAAATTTTTTGCATAACGTCTAATGTCTAAAGTTTAAGTATAATTTACTTCTAATGTTCAGTTCTTATCTTTTCACGTGTTATTATCATATTCAAGTATATTTACCACATTCA
The DNA here is from genome assembly GCA_039090855.1 of Macrothele yani. Taxonomy (NCBI): domain Eukaryota; kingdom Metazoa; phylum Arthropoda; class Arachnida; order Araneae; family Macrothelidae; genus Macrothele; species Macrothele yani. The sequence goes on along the minus strand of CM077005.1, from coordinate 140,091,193 downwards.
AGTTTCACTTTGAACATTAATATGCTGTTGAACCAGAAGCAATTCACGATTTTCACAGTAAAGTTTTCAGGTTTCACATTAAATTATAATATCCTAAAAAGGTAATTGAAAACCAAGAACTATGTACAATTGTTCACTGAATTACTTTTTTCATATTATTGTTTTAACCTTTTCCTGATAAGCCTATCTTTTTCTGTTTCCACCACAACTAATTTACTTTCAGTTTTCTTTATTTCAGCTGAACCTTGTATGACCAAGTTAAAGGCAACTTCTATTTCAACAGTATTTTGTTTTTCTACAGCTTTTCTCATTCTTTCTGTCCTCTCTTGAATTACTGCTAGGGAGGCTTCTTTATCTTTTTTAAGCCTATTTATTTCTGCATCATTTTCTTTTATTTTGTCATCAAACTCAGCTTTTCTTTTTTTCTCTAGCTGCTTTTCCTTATTTTCCCTCTCTTTCTGCTTCCTTTCTTTTACCTTTTTTGATTCTTCTTCCTTCAGCTTATCAACATACTCTTTATAAAATTTATGTGAATCACGAACACTATTTAACAAATTTCTTGTTATGGGAACTTTACTTACACATCCATAGTGTTTAATGGCCCCTTTAACTATTCTTAATGATGTTATAGTTGAGTCTTTTAAGTTAGCCTTGTCCTTCCTTAACAGAGCAGTGTTAACCGAAAATCCCCTTTCTGCATCAGCATTACCATGAGGTAAAACTAAAATTGACTTGACGAGTTTACCAAGATTTGAGTATTTTTCTTTTCTGCTAGAGTCTTTAATACTAAATATATTACGCCAGTAATGATCAATCCGCACTGGAATATGCCCTTCCTCTGAAAATTTCACTAGTTCATCTAGAGTTGGCTTATCGCAATTTAAAAGTTTCCACTCTTCTCTTACTCTATCAATTTGTTCCTCAGAAAGATGCAAAACACTTGAAATTCTGGTTATTTCTGAAAGTCCTTCCGTGACTGAAAGTTGAGTTGACTCTTTCTTTGGTTCTTTTACCTTTAAAACTTCTATGTCTCTTAGCTTTTGATTGCAGAATGGCAAATTTTACTTTAAATATTTTTTGTGGAATAACTTTTTTACGGGTCTTATAGAGGTTATTTTTAATGAAAGTTGGTTGTCAAATTTTCGAACTAAAGCCTAGTTCGTCATCAGGACTATGTCACTGGAGTAGTTGCTGCCACTCAGTTGGAAGAGTCCAACGGCAATTATCGGTAATTGTGGTACTTCTTCTTCTTCTTGCTATTTCGATCCCTTCTTCTAGTTTCCTCTTTACTAAGTTTGACTGGTGGGCGATTATTTTCACTGAGTCCCAATTTATGGAGTGTCCACTTGCTTGTATATGTCTGTCTAGCCCTGTTTTGTTCCCAATGTTCCTAATAGCTGCTTGGTGTTCTTTCATTCGGACCTTAATACTTCTCCCTGTTTCTCCTATATAGCTGAGTCCGCAGTTACAGTCGATGCAGTAAATTACTCCTTCCTGCAATTGGATGTCCAATTCTTTCTGCTTTAAAGCTGGCAGGAATTTCTTTATTTTGTTATTAAGATCTGGAGCTAGCCTGATATTATATTTTGCTCCGATCCTTTTCAGTTTCTCGAAAAGTCCCTTGTGGTACGTAATTTTGCTGGTGAATTTGAAGTTGGTTTTTTCCTGCTTCTTTTTTGGCACTTGTTAAAATATTTTCTCAACATATGGGGAGGGGTAATTGTTTTCTGTCAATATTTCCTTTAATTCTTCTTTGTGAAGATCTTTTTGAGTAGCTGAAGAGACCAGGATTTCAATTTTTTCCAAAAATTGTCTCGCCGTATTCGATTTAATATAATCAGGGTGGAATGAGCAAAAGTCTAACATCTTCCCTGTATTGGTGGGTTTTCTAAAAAGCTGAGTGAATATTTTCCCCTCTCTTGAGGTCAAGGTTAAATCTAGGAAATTGATGCTATGGTCTTTTTCCTGTTCCAGGGTGTACTGCAAGGTATTCTCTAGTAAGTTAAATTCTTCCAGAATCTGAGAGGGTAGAGATTGGTCCACAGTATCTACTATAATTAGGACATCATCCATGTACCTTGCATAGAGAGCAAACAAGGAGGGTTGTATAAGGATTTTTGCCTCTAGTTTACTTATATAATAATTTGCTAGCAGAGGTGCTAGTGGAGAACCCATTGCAAGTCCTGAAGTTTGCCTGTAATAAAGGAAATATTGGCAGAAAACAATTACCCCTCCCCATATGTTGAGAAAATATTTTAACAAGTGCCAAAAAAGAAGCAGGAAAAAACCAACTTCAAATTCACCAGCAAAATTACGTACCACAAGGGACTTTTCGAGAAACTGAAAAGGATCGGAGCAAAATATAATATCAGGCTAGCTCCAGATCTTAATAACAAAATAAAGAAATTCCTGCCAGCTTTAAAGCAGAAAGAATTGGACATCCAATTGCAGGAAGGAGTAATTTACTGCATCGACTGTAACTGCGAACTCAGCTATATAGGAGAAACAGGGAGAAGTATTAAGGTCCGAATGAAAGAACACCAAGCAGCTATTAGGAACATTGGGAACAAAACAGGGCTAGACAGACATATACAAGCAAGTGGACACTCCATAAATTGGGACTCAGTGAAAATAATCGCCCACCAGTCAAACTTAGTAAAGAGGAAACTAGAAGAAGGAGATCGAAATAGCAAGAAGAAGAAGTACCACAATTAACAATAATTGCGGATGGACTCTTCCAATTGAATGGCAGCAACTACTCCAGTGACATAGTCCTGATGATGAACTAGGCTTTAGTTCCAAAATTTGACAACCAACTTTCATTAAAAATAACCTCTATAAGACCCATAAAAAAGTTATTCCACAATCACTATGAATAGAGGTGCCATAAATGCATTTACAACTAGAATTAAAACCACATACGGGCTGGATATATGGCGAAACATCAGAAAGATAGAAAGGAGTAAGTGCAAAAGCGACAAATGTAAGTCACAACTGTATTTTCTTAAGAAATGTAAGAGAGCTAATTTTGTCTCACCTTCTTTGAGACTCACGAAAAACATCGCGGAAAATCTGTCAAGAAATTTTATTTAAAAAATAGAACTAAAAACGGTGAATGGCGCGATTCGTAATAAATTCAAAACTATTGAGCAATACGAACGAATAGAAGCTTGTATTTGGACCTCTTCATTAGGTGCAATTCCGGAAGCAGAAAAGAAAAATATTGATAATTGGTTAGCTAAAGCAGTGAGAGATAAAAACAAAAAGTTTAAGGAAAAATTGAAGATTAAAGAGAATAAATGGTTGAATCCAAAGTTAATGTCTACAGCACCTGGCCCACAGTTAATACCATCCCCCACTAACAAACATGTCATGGATCTGACGGAAGAAGGAGTAGATGAAAACCTGATTAATCTCCTCAATAAGGGATATAATTACAACCTTTCCTCCGCAACACTTGATAAAAAACGTATACTGATTGATTTAGAAAGCATCTGTAGTAAGGTAGAAAGAGAAGATGAAAATACAGCAGTTACTTTAAGGAAAGAATTCTCAGACTGCGTCTCAAAATTTGTAAAAAAACCAGTAAAAGTTGATTACAATTTTAATAGAAATGCCATTACTGACCTTAAAAAATTCAAAGCCAATGAAAAAGTTGTAGCACTGAGAGCAGATAAGAGCAAAGTTTTGGTATTGGTAGAAAAAGAGAAGTATTACAATAAAATGGAAGCTGAATTGAGCAAGCCTTATTATGAAGAACTCAATGGTAACCCTATAGATCAAACTGTCAAAAATCTTAAGAAATTAATCAGCTCTTTAAGAAATAAAAAACAGCTTAATGAGCTCTTCAAAAACTTCTCCAAAATCCAGTCAAGAATTCCACAGATCTATGGTACGATAAAAGTTCACAAAGAAGGCCATCCAGTAAGACCTATAATAGACACTAGATATTCGCCACTATCCAACATTAATTATTATTTACTTGGTCACCTCAGAGATATTTTTCCTTCTCCTCCCTACCTACTAAAAAATTCCATGCGGCTAAAAGGAAAACTGGACAACTTGCCAGAATTAATTCATCCAGTAATGGCAAGCCTGGATATAATCTCTATGTATACCAACATTAACCTGGACCTCCTACTGGAATTCATTGCAGATGACCTTGCGGAAAAAATAGTATTCCATAATCACAATAGAGAAATACTACTTGGCATATATGAACTGCTCCTATTTTCCTTCAAGAATAATTTCTTCCAGTTTGGAAAGAAATATTACAGGCAAACTTCAGGACTTGCAATGGGTTCTCCACTAGCACCTCTGCTAGCAAATTATTATATAAGTAAACTAGAGGCAAAAATCCTTATACAACCCTCCTTGTTTGCTCTCTATGCAAGGTACATGGATGATGTCCTAATTATAGTAGATACTGTGGACCAATCTCTACCCTCTCAGGTTCTGGAAGAATTTAACTTACTAGAGAATACCTTGCAGTACACCCTGGAACAGGAAAAAGACCATAGCATCAATTACCTAGATTTAACCTTGACCTCAAGAGAGGGGAAAATATTCACTCAGCTTTTTAGAAAACCCACCAACACAGGGAAGATGTTAGACTTTTTGCTCATTCCACCCTGATTATATTAAATCGAATACGGCGAGACAATTTTTGGAAAAAATTGAAATCCTGGTCTCTTCAGCTACTCAAAAAGATCTTCACAAAGAAGAATTAAAGGAAATATTGGCAGAAAACAATTACCCCTCCCCATATGTTGAGAAAATATTTAAACAAGTGCCAAAAAAGAAGCAGGAAAAAACCAACTTCAAATTCACCAGCAAAATTACGTACCACAAGGGACTTTTCGAGAAACTGAAAAGGATCGGAGCAAAATATAATATCAGGCTAGCTCCAGATCTTAATAACAAAATAAAGAAATTCCTGCCAGCTTTAAAGCAGAAAGAATTGGACATCCAATTGCAGGAAGGAGTAATTTACTGCATCGACTGTAACTGCGGACTCAGCTATATAGGAGAAACAGGGAGAAGTATTAAGGTCCGAATGAAAGAACACCAAGCAGCTATTAGGAACATTGGGAACAAAACAGGGCTAGACAGACATATACAAGCAAGTGGACACTCCATAAATTGGGACTCAGTGAAAATAATCGCCCACCAGTCAAACTTAGTAAAGAGGAAACTAGAAGAAGGGATCGAAATAGCAAGAAGAAGAAGTACCACAATTAACGATAATTGCGGATGGACTCTTCCAATTGAGTGGCAGCAACTACTCCAGTGACATAGTACTGATGACGAACTAGGCTTTAGTTCGAAAATTTGACAACCAACTTTCATTAAAAATAACCTCTATAAGACCCGTAAAAGTTATTCCACAATCACTATGAATAGAGGTGCCATAAATGCATTTACAACTAGAATTAAATATTTTGTGGTTGCAATTAGTGATGATTTTACATCTAAGAGAAATAATTTCTGCCTGGTCTCCTGAACATTCCTGAGGAGATTTTTTGTCTTCATACCAACTTCTAACTCCCCTAGTTTTTTCCATGAATTTTTGTTTTCAAAATCTACATTCTTTAGGTCTTCTCCAAATTTTCCTGCAATAACATCATCTTGGATAAACTGAGCCATAACATTCCTCATTAAAGTATTTAAATCAGAATATAACTGGTGTATTTTTGGTTCTTCACTCTGATAACATAATGAAAACTTTTCAAAATTTTGGTGTGAAAATGAAATTAATGCTAAATAGCAAGGAGTTAGCTCATTTTTCAGGAAACAGTGAATTCTTTTATACCTTGCCGAATTGCGTAGTTGTTTTTCAAATATTTTTTGAGATGGCAAGAAGTTTGAAAAATATTCTGTAATATTTAGCCATTGATCCAAGAGCCTCTGGGCTACAGAACCAATGGTTAACCATCTGTTGCTGACATGACGCAAAAGAAATTTGGCTGTGACCAATGTTACATCCTCGACAGATTTATAATCCTCTCGTCTTGCAGCACTACTCTTTAAAAAGTAATGCATATCAGTAGCAAATTCGTCAAAATCTATATTTAAGCTTGTCAAAAATTTTTTAAATGCATTACTAACAACATGCAGGTTGCAAAAACGTAGTTCCAAAGATTTCTGGCCTGTTTCTTGTTTTACAACTTCATTGAATTTGCGCAAAAAGCACTTATTTACATTTGGGCTGTCCATGGATACACAAATAATTCTGTTCAACGAAATATTGAAGGATGATAACACATCAAGAATTTCTTTTAGCAAAATATCTGCTGTTGCATGACCCAGAAAAACGCTTGTTAGGTATCGGCAAGAAACTGAATTTATTTCTGAAGACCAGTACCTGAGATACACATCCAACTGCCGTTTCACTTGTGTATTTGTAGTTTCATCAAATGCTATAGTAACCTTTCCTGGGCTACTAGATGCAATGTCTTTTTTCAAATCCTCTTCAAAATATTTTGACAATCCATGTGATATCACATAAGCAACTTTTTTTCTTTAAGTTGCATTTTGGCTGCAATAGCAGAATCAGGAAACATTTCTTTGAAAAGTTCAACTGTTTCAGTGCATGAAACAAAAGACATATTGTCCTTAGCAACTTTCATTGCCCATAATGCTTCGGCTTTAGCCAACTGTAAATCATGACTCAGTACTTCAGTAATATTTGTTTTGGGCTGAAGATCTCGTCCTCCAAAGGCTTTCAGGATGGACTTATTTTGAAATTTACTTTGAAATTTCTGCAAATGTTTTTTTCCTTTATGATGCGCTTTTTACTTGTGAAAAGCCACTATTAGAAATATTGAAAATTTCTGAACACAATATACACTTAGCAGAAAATATTGTTTCAGTTGCAGAACACCATTCTTTCAACTTCACTCCGTCCAATTCTTTGGCGAGCCACGCATCTTGAAATTTCGTTTTGGATTTAGGCATCTTAAACACTTGTATTACTAACCAGAAAATGAAAGGGAAGTACAAAAACACGTTCCAATATTGCAAAACCAGACAACTTCCCGAAGTTTGGCTGCGAGGATGTCAGAAGATAGAAAAAAAAAAAAAAAAGCAGGTCACCACTAGAGAACTGAACCTGCACACAGCACAGAGAACACCATAAAAGACGCAAAACCAGAAACTATCATATGCATCTCACGCAAGTTCAGTCAAAGCGAGTCGGAGCCGAGATATATTGCGCATCGAAGGTCGCTGTCGCCGACGCACGATCGAAGGTCAATGATCACGTGCTCTACTGCCTGCCACGATAACACTCAGCTACCATCCCATCGTCATTACCGGAGGTTACGGAAGGAGTCCACATGTTTCCTCTTTGCTTCCACCCACCTGCGGTTTACAATAACAAAACATCAGCAGAAAGAGGAGGTTCCACAAGGCATGTACAAAAATAAAGTACGATCTTCTGCGTGCCATGGAGTTCGTCTGCAAAGCGCAAACCAGGGGTGAAAATGACCCCTCTTCTTTTCCCTTAGATCTCTAGTTACTCTCGAAAACTGTCCGAAGGCACAAAAGTGGAGCGTCCGCCCCGAAGCAAGTGCATCTCGATGGCGTCATTTTCCCTCCCTTCAGCAGCACAGCATATAGGCTGTGTTTCTACAATAACAGGTCTTTTTACCTTACCGTAATGGTAAATTTATTGGCGTTAATAACGGTTGTATTTTTAATAAATAAGCTTACGAAAATTTTAGGAAGAATAGCAAATTTTAGGTATAATTTTAGGAATTTAAGGAGGGTCACAAAATTTTAGGAATTTTAGGAGGAATGCGATCCCTGTAGTCATGGAAAATTCTTATGTATGAAGTCCAATGGGTCTCAATTCCCTCTGCTACAGTGTGTTCTTTTGTGTGTGTGTTGCATCTTTGTAGAAGTGGAAAAAATTACATGTATAAAAATTGCTCTGTACAAAATTTATATGAAGCAGTTTGAAACTTAATGCATTTATCATAATATGGAACAATTTAGCTATGGTGCTGAAGATGTGAGGAATGTGCAAGAACAAACAATAACAGTAAAATTACAAGAACCAAACAACTGCGGAAAAGATCTGTGACATGTTTCATACATGCAAATAAATTCATAAGTTTGTTTGTCCCCCTCCCCTCCCCAAAGTACTTACTGTATTTGGTCACTTTTTCCCATAAATGTATATACCACCATGAAGTGATGCATCCCACTGACAGAGCAGTATATAAAAAAAATTAACCTGCATACACAACAGGCAAAACAGAAAATTTGCTGTAAACACATGAAGTGTGAAAAGCATGATAACAATAAAATAAGATAATTTAAAGATGAATAAAACAATACTATTATTAGAATGTTAGAAATCCCAGTGATGACATAAGAAGTATGCTGTGATTGAATGTGCAGAAACAAATTACTAGATTCATACAGTATTTCATTTTCTACCACAGATAAGGCAGTTGAATAAAATTTAATTTCAGTTAAAATGTATACTAGAATATATAACTGATTATGGGGTTTACTTAGGAACTAAAATTGCTTTTTAATGCTCAAATTTTTGGGCAGAACATTAAGAAACAATTTTTTTTCTTAAGTAAACCCCATAATCCGTTATATATTTTAGTGTATATGTTCTAGGAATTGTTCAATTCTTACCAGATTTAAAATGTATGTTTTTCCTTTCATCAGTCATTGCTTGTTATATAAAGAAACAACAAAAAATTCATGCACTTTTTTTTTTTTTTGAAAAGAAGTTCAAAATTGTAACTGTCCATCACTGTTTTTCATTACCCATAGTTGTTTTCTCTACAAACTGATAGAGCAATATCATGTTGTGAACTTTAATTTCACTTTAAACCAGTGGGGTTCCTGAACTTTTTTTCTCTGGGCTGCACTTTCGGAATAAAAATTTGCTTGTGCCACATTGATTTTTTTTTTATTTTCCATGTAATTTTTAACAAGAAATGCATCCCCTCCCCCAAGAAAAACTTCTCATAGCAGTGTGTGATTCATAACATAGAACATAACTGCTTTATATTATGATCATGGGAAATCCAGAAAGTACAGAAAGTATAAATTATAAAACAATGCAGCTACATAAAAACATGATTCATTCTCAAAATATACAGGGTAATTCAAAATGATTCATCTTATTTCAGAAGAGCATAATTCCATACCTATCAACTGTGTATGGCCTCTGCATACACCAAATGAAAGAGGAAATCTCTGAGTTTTGGTAAGATACCATGAGAGGGCCTCACTGTCAGTGTGGGGCCACCTCTTTGGCAATGTGCTGTTCATCATTTTCCTCAACGAAGTGCTCTCTTGCCATTGGATTGAGCCCAGTGGACCCCATGACTTGGTACTCTACAGCTGGCTACTTGGGACACCGGAACTTACACCATGCAACTTCTTCTTTTGGGGGTATGTTAAAGACACTGTGTACATGTTGTTAGATATTTCTAAACAATTAAAATCTATAATTCCTTTAAGTAACGCAGTAAGCCACTTACCAGCTGCAGGAAGATCTATCCTTAGTAATCACAGAGCGAAAAGGGGGATTCCACACATAAAAACGCTTCAAATGACAACACACTAATATTTATTGTACATCTCCACAAAAAGGTAATAACTCACTATTCCAACATGCACACCCTCTACATATCACCGACATTGTTGTTGTTCAGTCAAAGATCAACCACTTAGATTACTAACTGACGTGAGCAGCAGAAGGGGATCTTCTTTTTTTCAGGCAACGCTCGCTAGAGTAAACAACTAAAAACGTATTGAGCAGCGCCACCTGCAATTCTGTTAAATGTTCGCTAAGGCGTCTGGTTCGAAGAACTCTGACAGTCATATTTCTAATAATAATTTCTAACAGTCTTCCACTTGGCTGGAGGAGTTCATTTTATCATGCCTAGTGTCAGTCTAAGTTTTTCAAACTGGGGTCCAGCCAACGGCTTGGTGAAAATGTCCGCAACCATTTGAGAAGTATTACAGTAGTTTAACTGAAGAATAGTTCCACTCAATTCTTTCGCAAACTGATACCGCACCATAATGTGTTTAGATCTGGAATTGATCTTTTGATTTTCTATAAGATGTATAGTTGATTTGTTATCCTGAAATATTGTAGTGGTTCCAGTCTGTTCACAATCAAAATCCTTGAGTAACTCTCGCAACCACAATAGTTCTTTGCTTGCTTCTGCAGTGGCGATGAACTCTGCTTTGGTTGTCGATAAGGCTGTTGTTGACTGCTTACGGCTGGTCCATCATATGGCACTCTTTCCAAGTATGAAAACAAATCCAGATGTTGATTTCCAGTCAGTCTGGTCTCCTGCCCAGTCAGCGTCTGCATAGCCTTTTAAAATTAGTGGGTCTTGTGAAGATAGTCTTAATTTAAGGTTTACTGTTGATTTCAAATAATAAATTAACTTCATAATGGCTAACCAATCTTGTTTACTTGGTTTTTCTACTTTTCTGCTTAAGATGCCTATGGCAGTTGAAATGTCTGGTCTTGTTACTGTAGATAAATACATGACAGCTCCCACTATTTCTCTATAAAGTCCATTATCTTTTAGAAGTTCTTCTTCTTGAATGTTCTTTCTGTAGTCTGTACTAATTGGTGTTTTACTTTCCTTATTTTGATCTGTAGCATAACTTTGTATAATTTCCTTTATTTTATTACTTTGACTCAAGAAAACTTCCATCTTCTTCTCTTTCTATTTGAATTCCAAGATAATATGTTATGTGGCCTAAATGTTTGACTTCAAATTGATTTTTCAACAAATTTGTAGTTTTCTTTATATTTTCTGTGTTATTTGATGCAATTAATATATCATCTACATAAATAGCTAAATAAGTTGTTTGTTTTCTATCCTTTAGTGATAGTAAGCAAGGATCTGTTGTACTTTGTTTGAAGCCCTTGTTGAACAAATATCCTGTTATTGTTTTATTCCAATTTCTGGCACTTTGTTTGAGACCATATATGCTCTTATGCAATTTACAAACTTTTTCTTCTTTTCCCGATTCTCTGAAACCTTCTGGTTGTTCCATAAATACATCTTCTTCTAATTTTCCATACAGGAAAGCAGATTTTATATCAAGATGATGAACATTCCATTTTCTATTTGCTGCAACTGTTAAAAGAGTTCTTAAAGAGGTATGTTTTACTACGGGCGAAAAAGTTTCTTCAAAGTCTAATCCCGGTTGTTGTGTATACCCCTTTGCAACAAGTCTTGCTTTATAGCTTTCGACTTTTCCACTTGCATTGTATTTTGTTTTGAAAATCCATTTATTTTTAATGGCTTTCTTTCCTTCTGGAAGATCTACCAAAGTCCATGTTTCATTTTCCTTCAATGCATCTAGTTCTTTCTTTATGGAATTCAACCAGTTTCCTTTTTTTACTTCGTTCATGTCCTGGATTTCTTTTAAATTTTGAAGATCCTTTTTATACTGAACTTTTGCAACATATGCTAATCTTTCTAGTGGTTTTCCTTTGTTTATTCTTGAAGACTTTCTTTGAACATTTTCAGGTTCTTCTCTATCATTATTTTCTTCCACAGTTTCTGATGACATTACTTCATTTTGAACGAAAATTTCTTGTTCATCTTCTTTCCTTTCAGCAGGTTTACTTTTTATTATAGCTTGCTGACGTTCATCAAATTTTACTGATCTGGTAATGATTATTTTGTTTGTTTCTTTATTTAATACTCTGTATCCATTAGATCTTTGATCATATCCTAATAAGATTCCCTCTTGTGCTCTATTGCCAAATTTTCTTCTTTGTTGCTTTGGTACATATACATAAGCTTTTGATCCAAATACTTTAATATGACCAAGATATGGTTTAAATCCGTTCCATAATTCAAAAGGAGTTTTTCCTGTTGCTTGTGTTGAAACTCTATTTTGTATGTAAGCTGCTGTTATTACAGCTTCTGCCCAGTATTTACCTTCCATTTTAGCATCTAACATCATAGTTTTGCTCATTTCTGTCAAAAATCTGTTTTTTCTTTCAGCAATTCCATTCATCTGAGGATAGTATGGAACAGTTGTTTTATGTTCTATTCCTTGTTCCACTAAATAATATTCAAAATCTCTTCCACAATACTCTCCTCCATTATCTGTTTTTATTGATTTTGTCATTTTTCCAAATTTGGTTTTCACTGAAGCTACATATTGCTTAAATTTTACTAATGCTTCATCTTTACTTTTAAGCAAATAGATGTAACAGTATCTGCTATAGTCATCTATAAATGTGATAAAATACTTGTAACCACTAGGACTGGCCTCAACCATGGGACCACAAATATCTGTGTGTACTAATTCTAACACAGCTTTGGCCTTAAAACTACTTTGTTTAGAGAATGGCTTCTGTGTAAGTTTGCCTTTTATGCAAAACTCACAATTTTCTTCCTTTTTACAATTGGAAAGAATTATTCCTCTTGCTAACTCCTTTTTCTCTATTTGTTTTATCATTTCAATATCCATATGACCTAGCCTTCTGTGCCATAAATTCAAACAATTCTTATTTTCACATGTAGTAGCCAAATTTGCCTTTTCATCTAATATTTGTAGTTTGTACAAATTATCTGAGGCATCTATTAATCCTATAGCTACAATAGTATCCCCATACTTAATTGTGCATTTTTTATTCTTGAATAAAACTTCAAATCCTTTTTCTGTGGCTTTTCTAACAGATAACAAATTAGTGTCTAAATCTGGAACATATAACACATCCTTTACTTCCACTTTTCAAACTTTTCCTTTTTCGATTTTTCAGTTTAAGGTTATATTTCCCTTGCCTTCTGACTTTATCTGAGAACCGTCGGCAGTAGTGATCAGCTCTGATTCACCTTTTGAAAGTTCTTTAAACAGTGTTGCATCATTTGTCATGTGACATGTTGCACAGGAATCAATTGACCAACCTTTGGATATTTTGTTGGGTTTTGACTTCGTTTCTAATGAGAAATTTTCATTTTCTCTTTTTATGTCATTTTGTTCACAATCTAATTTTGTTTTTCTTGTCTTCAAGGCAATATTACTGTGAGACTCTGTATGTGGGTTTATTTTGTGAAATTTACCAGTGTTACCTTTATTTTGATTTCTTTTGTAATGCCAACAGTCATCTTTGACATGATTCTTTCTTTCACAAAAAGTGCAAAATCTTTCTTGTTTGGAGCTATAATTTTTCCTTTTATAACTTGTTTTCAAAACAGTTGTGTGATCGGTGTGTGCCTGTGAGTTTTCTTTCCTTCTATTAGACTCATCTATCACTTTACATTTGATAAACTCAAGTGTTAAATCTTCTTCCTGTCTTGCTTCTAATGCAGTAACTACATTTTCATAGGTACTTGGTAAACTATTTAGCAAGATAGCCCCCAAATGTGTGTCTTTGAATTCCTCTCCCTGTGCTTTAAGCTTGTGAACTATTTCCAGCATTCTATTTACATGCTCTTGCATAGTTGATCCATTTTCTTGAAAACATAAACTATACAGTTTTCTAAGCAAATACAATTTACTACTCAAACTTTCTCTTTCGTAAACCATTTTCAAAGCATTCCACATTTCAGAACTTGTTCTCTTATCGCGTACGTGAATAATTTGATAATCAGACATGCAAAGTGTTATTGTAGCTTTAGCCAGTTCGTCATTTCTCAACCATGCATCACTCTTTTCTTCTGGAATTGGCTCTGAAACAACCTTCCATAAATTATCTTTAATAAGAATCATTTCCATTCTTACTTTCCAAATTTGATAATTAAAATGATCTAACTTTGTTATACTGTACATGCGCTTCCTATGAATGACGCCATTTTGTTCCGCTTTCGATTTTCGAATGAGGAACTACGCAGTAACAAATACGCCTTCAATCCACTCGACTCAAATGCTTGATGAATTTGACGAACTTTGCTTTTAATCTTCCTGACAGCAGTGAGATTTCAGTCTCATAATCAAGATTGTTAAATATTTCTAAACAATTAAAATCTATAATTCCTTTAAGTAACGCAGTAAGCCACTTACCAGCTGCAGGAAGATCTATCCTTAGTAATCACAGAGCGAAAAGGGAGATTCCACACATAAAAACGCTTCAAATGACAACACACTAATATTTATTGTACATCTCCACAAAAAGGTAATAACTCACTATTCCAACACGCACACCCTCTACATATCACCGACATTGTTGTTGTTCAGTCAAAGATCAACCACTTAGATTACTAACCGACGTGAGCAGCAGAAGGGGATCTTCTTTTTTTTCAGGCAACACTCGCTAGAGTAAACAACTAAAAGCGTATCGAGCAGCGCCACCTGCAATTCTGTTAAATGTTCGCTAAGGCGTCTGGTTCGAAGAACTCTGACAGTCATATTTCTAATAATAATTTCTAACACATGTTACCATTCCCTACAATCCTGGATGAGCTCCAATGCTGTAGGCAACCTTTCTAACGTGCAGCTTCACTCATTCCAGCATGTCCATTGTCACAGACTCCACCACAGTAACAATGCACTTTTTGGGTTCATCCAGGGTTGCATGTACACTTACATTCTTAACATGTATTAAAAAAAAAAAAAAAAAAAAAAAAAAGAAAAGCATAAATTAAAACTTCCATAAATTAAAACTTGGGGGTGTATAATTATTGATTGATATGGATCAATAGTATTATTATCATTCATTAATTCAGCAAAATTTATAAAATATAGTTTACAGCTCAAAAATATAAATAAATGTATTATCATTACAAGCTAATAATAGTCAATTTTTTTGTTTCACTGTTTATTGACAGAGTAAGTCTTCCTACCCCAATCTCTCTGAAGAGAGGCAGGCTTTTACACCACTTGACGATTTTGTATAACCTGTTGTCCGCAATGTTGCATAGGTTGCTGAGGAAATCTTGATCACCTTCAGGAATTTTAGGAGGCTGTTGCTGATGCTGAAGCTGTTGATGCTGCTGTGATGAGTGTCGATCAGTATAATGCCACAAATGCTCCACAGAGAGGATGTCATGGATTAATGGGGGAACTATAGGGTGATTGCCCTCTTCAGGGGAGCTGGCACCAGCAGATTCTATAAAAGTAGGGAGATAAAAGGATGACAAGATTAGAGGACAGTGAAGTACAGAAACAAAACCACCCACAACTTATTCTCACTATAATTCATTGAAACACTGTATCAATTTCTTTTTAATGAACATATGTTCTGCAACAGCATTTTCAATAAACTTCAAATTAATTCAGTTAAAACAACTCACTCACAAGTGTTGTTGCAATACTTGAAACAATTCTCAATACTTCATAATGAATTCATAATCCGCATGAGCTTTTCATAATGAAAGCCTGAAAATTGTCTCTAACTTTCAGCAACTTTCATCCTGAATGAACTATCTGTTAGTCAAATATCATGTCCAGCAAAAACTATTCCCATCAATAATTTAAAGAAATCTGCTACTGACAAAAGTATTGGTTACATTTACTACATCAGATTCCAGAAAAAATGTTTTCACCCACTATGAAAACAGTAAAAGAGATAACTTTCAACAACTTTCATCCTGAATGAACTATCTATTAGTCAAATATCATGTCCAGCAAAAACTATTCCCATCAATAATTTAAAGAAATCTGCTACTGACAAAAGTATTGGTTACATTTACATATGATAACTTTTGTAAAACCTGGCTGATATGTGAAGATTTTTATTTAGGAAGCTAAGAAACTTTTGGGCACCATTTGGTTCATGTACATTTGTCACTTAAAGGGTTGATTATAATTGATGAATCAATGTCAACAACTTGGTTTTTAAATATTTTTGACACTTCCTGTTAAAACCTTTATGAAAGTGAATGGACTATGATATTTTCAATTGGATATTAGCTTTAGAGTATCCATGGACACTCTGAGCATTATGATTATAGCCCATTGAGTTGCTCACGGTGGTCATTAAACCTTCACTTTGAGCATTAAATAATGAAAGACAGGAGTAAATGGGAGTAATAAACAGTGATGAACATAACCAAGATTTGACAGTCAGAGCATACACAGAATACTCTAATAAAACAGTATCAGACTAACACATCAGAGAAACTTGGCATAAAATGAAATGTGAGTATTTAAGTTCATAAGGCATCAGCCATGCATAATACAGTAAAAGGAAACTAGAAAGGGCTGGAAGTACAGTAAAAAGAGGAAAACATAATAATGATTTGAATAAAGCTCATGTTGAGAAATGGCTTCCTAGTTTAATTGAATTAATAATCTAAAGCAACTTTTATGGGGATTTTACTAGGAAATTTTTGGAGAAAACTCTTCTCCTTCTTCAGGCTGTCTTGTTGTTGTCACTTTTTACTTGTCACTATCACAGTTACGGTTTACCTTGACGGTTACGGTTAACCTTGACGGTTTAGGTTATTTTTCAACAAATCCTGCCAGATGTTAGGCAGGGAAAATCCTTTGCAGTCATTGATGATGGAATTTTGATTTTTCTCAATCTCTATTCCTTCTTTCAGTTTTCTTTTTTGGAAATTGCTTTGGAAACTGATTACTTTAAGGGAATTCCAATCCATGCTGTGCCCAGTTTCTCTAACATGCCTATCTAATCCAGTCTTGTTGGAGCAATTTTTTATAGCTGCTTTATGCTCAGCTATACAAGTTTATAGCTATACAAGTTTATAGCTGAGCATATAGCAGCTATAAAAAATTGCTCCAACAAGACTGGATTAGATAGGCATGTTAGAGAAACTGGGCACAGCATGAATTGGAATTCCCTTAAAGTAATCAGTTTCCAAAGCAATTTCCAAAAAAGAAAACTGAAAGAAGGAATAGAGATTGAGAAAAATCAAAATTCCATCATCAATGACTGCAAAGGATTTTCCTTGCCTAACATCTGGCAGGATTTGTTGAAAAATAACCTAAACCGTCAAGGTTAACCGTAACCGTGATAGTGACAAGTAAAAAGTGACAACAACAAGACAGCCTGAAGAAGGAGAAGAGTTTTCTCCGAAAATTTGCTATTAATGAAAAAATTTCCTAGTAAAATTCCCATAAAAGTTGCTTTAGATTATTAATAATAATGATCTTATGGGATGTAAAATGATCATATGGAATGGGACTTTTCACTTAATCATAAACATCTGTAAATTGAAGGAAGAAAAGAGTTCATTCTGAAAGCATAAATAAGTAATTGAAATACTCATAGCTAAAATACTAATTTCTGAATTGGAAATTTGGAATCAGTTATAGGCCTACATTCTTTGATCTTAAAATCTCTTATTTTAATGTTTCTACACTAAGGTGAAAGCAATTTACATTAAATCAAAGAATCTGTAGAATTAAGAAACTTTAGTGAAGACACTGATAAGAATAATGAGTATAACACTTAATGTGCTCATTATCAAAACATACTTACAATAAGTTTAATATTTTTAGATATTCTCGTGAACTCATCTATTTAACACATTTTGGAAATCTCCTATTACCTACATAACATTGTATTTGCCAGGATTAATTCAATATTGTGTAGATATTTTGAAATTTCCAAAATTTGAAGACATTAAATTATTATTAAGACATTCTAATGAAAAGGAACTAAGACTCTCTGAAAGCATATTGATTGAAAAGCATAAAGATAACGTTTGTAATATTCAAGATCCTACAGGCATCGATAACTTATGGAAAACCATAATAGATACAGAGAGATAAAAAAAAACATTTAAGAGGTGCTGTATAAAACAAAGTAAATAAATAAAAAATAATATGATTAATTTATACCAAAAAACCTACGAATTTGACCTTCAGTTCATAACGGCATTCCTTTTTGTCCAGTAGATGGCAACACAGCGTTGATGCCAATCTCACAGATTGGAAACCAGGAATCAGATTAAAGACCACACCCTACCTGTTTTGGTTGATCTGTACACTCAAAATAAGCTCACTACTCGTTGGGGTATTGACTTGTACTGAGGTCTGCCTGAGAATGGAGGCTCGTGCCTTCAAAAGCGCTCGCTACAGCGCTATGTCATCATCATCATCATCACTGTCAATCAATATCAATCCACTGCTGGATGAAGGTCTCTCCAAGCCTCTTCCACAACGGTCTCTCTTGTGCCAGTCTCCTCCATGTTACTCCCGCATACTTTCGAATTTCATCCACCCATCTCCCATGTGGTCTTCTTCTGGGTCTTTTCCTGTCCCTTGGAATCCAATCTAAAATTTCGACTGTCCATCGATGGTCTGTCCTTCTGGCAGTATGACCAGCCCATTGCCATTTCAGGGATTTTACTGTGATCACGATGTCTTCCACTCTTGTCATTTTTCTGATCCACGAGTTCCTCTTCTTATCTCTCCTGGTTACATCAAGCATGCACCTCTCCATGCTGCTTTGAGTTGTCTGTAGCCTTTGTATGTCTCTTTTAGTTAAGGTCCATGTCTCTGCACCATACGTAAGCACTGAAAGGATGCATTGATCAAACACTTTTCTTCTAAGACATAATGGCATATTGCTCTTGAAAATTTAATGTTCTCATTAACAAAACATACTTACAATAAGTTTAATATTTTTAGGTATTCTCATTAACTCATCTATTTAACACATTTTGGAAATTTCCTATTACCTACACAACATTGAATTAATGCCGGCATTAATTCAATATTGTGTAGATATTTTGAAATTTTCAAAATTTGAAGACATTAAATTATTATTAAGACATTCTAATGAAAAAGAACTAAGACTCTCTGAAAGCATATTGATTGAAAGGCATAAAGATAACGTTTGTAATATTCAAGATCCTACAGGCATCAATAACTTATGGAAAACCTTAATAGATACACATAGAAAAATAAAAACATTTAGGAGGAGCTGTATAAAACAAAGTAAATAAATAAAAAATAATATAATTAATTTATACCAAAAAACCTATGAAACTGACCTTCAGTTCATAACGGCATTCCTTTTTGTCCAGAAGATGGCAGCACAGCGTTGATGACAATCTCACAGATTGGAAAACAGGCATCAGATTAAAGACCACCACACCCTACCTGTTTTGGTTGCTCTGTACACTCAAAATAAGCTCACTACTCTTTGGGGTATTGACTTGTACTGAGGTCTGCCTGAGAATGGAGGCTCGTGCCTTCAAAAGTGCTTGCTACAGCGCTTTGTACCAGGTTTGAATTTCGACCATTCCCTTAGTTTATAATGCAACTTAGAGTTAGTTGAATAGCATAATCTTTTCAATTTATTATTGTTTTAACTTATGGTTCTGTATTACTGTGAAAAGTTTAAAGTTAGTGCATTGTTCACTCACTGCTGTTTTAATATGTAAATATTGAGTCTGTAACTAAGAGGGTGGTCCACTCAAACAGAAGGATGTAATAAATATGTGTTAAATATGAGAGTTCATGAGACCCTGAAAATATTAATCTTTACTATAGAATTTTCATTTCATTCAAGCTCTTAAAAGTATACATTTTGAAAAAACAAACATATTTTCAAAAATAACATAGCAAAATCTTATCTAGATGAACCTACTTTTCCATTCTGGACAAATGCAAGTTTCTCATACAGTCAGTGTTCACCATTTGTGTGTGAAAATCTTTCTTGAAAATCAAAATGCTTAGTAACAATGGTTTCAGATGCAGCAGGCACCAAACTAGTTTCTTCCAGAACCATATTTTCCTGCCATTAGTAACACTAATAGGTGTGTGCGTGTGTGTGCGTGTGTGTGTGTGTGTGTGTGTGTGTGTGTGTGTGTGTGTGTGTGTGTGTACACAATACATATGAAGTAAATTATATTGTTTTTATAAATTCTCGGTGATCCGATACATATCGGACCAGCAGGTGTCGGATTACTGGATTTTGAATAAAAAATAGAACTACAGTATGTACAGGAACAAATCACTGATTATTAATATACTTACGTACAAGTTAGCAAAATACACAGTTAGTTAATCACACAGTAGAGGGTACAAAAAACTCGTCAATTTTTTTTTTTTTTTTTTGCATTAAAAGACAGTTTCATAGCTTGTTCTTGCAGTCTTTTTAAAAACAGTACGTCAGCAGCTGCTACTTATTCATTGTTCAAAACCTTGAACTGTATTATGTGGCTCAAAAGATTGTTAAAGTTTATACAACACTTATGTTGTATTGCCATTTACTGTTTCACACATTAATTGGTAGTTTTAGCTACTCGGGAGCATTATTCTTTGCATTTTGAGAACTACATGCACAATTATTGCAATGTATCTATATATTGAATAAAGCTTTTGTTATTCTTACCTTTTTTCAGCCTTGGTCGTAGTTCTTGCTTTCTATTGTTCAGTTAGTGGTTGTGGACTTCCAGATTCATTCTAAGTATCACAGTGGAAAATTGCCATCGTTGTCATTTCAGTTGATTAAAATGTAATAAAATCATTTGAACTAAGACTATGAATGATGAAAAGAACTTTTAAAAGAATTTGGATGTTATAGTAAAAGAAAAATTCGGGACTTTGAATGGCTTTGAGTCAATGACTTGTAACATGGTTTAAAACTCAGGCTTCACGCGACAATAACACATAAACATAAAAAACAAGCGAAACACACAGTCACGTATAGTAAAAGGTTCTTTTAGCAGTAGCTTTCGGTCATATAACACATAAACATATGAAATGAGCGAAACACATGGAGTCACGTACGGTAAACTCTCTGACCCACTAACAAAAGACCTATATGACTGCCTTCGAACTCTGAGAGATCTTAATTGTTTTAAGTTCAAGCAAGAAGGACTTCCGATGGGTTCACCTCTCTCTCCACTTCTGGCTGAAGTTTTCATGCAACATATCGAAAAGAAAACATAGTCATGGAACACAATCTACAACCTTCCATGTGGCTTCGATATGTTGATGATATTTTTGTAATTTGGCCAAACAATAGAACTGACCTAGAATCTCTTCTTGAAAAGATTTCCTTAAAGTTCCCATCAATAAAATTCACTATCAATGAAGAATCACAGCAAGGCATTGACTTTTTGGATGTCCACCTGGCAAGGCAAGGGGATGATCTCAACAGATCTGTCTACAGAAAACCCTCTGCAAGAGCAAACATAATCCCATTTTCATCCCACTCCCCAACTGCTCACAAATTTGCAGCCTTTAATACTTATGTCAATCCTGCCAAGATTGTCTGCAACACTGAATCTTCCTTCAATGAAGAAATTGGCACCATAAAGAAAATTGCCGAAGCCCAACAGTTCCCACCTTCTAGAATTCAAAAATTCTTCCTAAATTCCCACTTGAAAAATCTGTCTGCTCTCTCACCAATAATAATGGAAAAACTACCATTTATTGGTTCCTTCCCTTTGCATGGATCCTTCTCTTATAAGATGTGTAAACTTTTCAAAACTATGGGCTATACTCTCACAGTGAAACCAAACCCTTCTGCAATAATGTCCTGCTTAAAGACAGGTATCCTGTCTCACCCTTGGACACCCCTGGATTTTACGCTATTCCCATTTCAACTTCCTCTGGTCTCTCAGTGTATATTGGAAGCACATACTGAAGCATCAAAACAAGACTTGGTGAACACAAAAGATGTTTCCAATGGTCTTCCAAAGACAGCTTTATCTGCACTAAATCTTGAAGACACCTCTGCAGTTCCCATTTGGAAAGAAACCAAAAAAGTTGCCCCATTCATCAACAAGGCATCTCCGCATTTCCAAGGGAGCACTGAAATTTTGTTCACCAAAAAACTACAATTCAGAGAACCCTTACCAAATCCCATTTATTTGAATCTCTCTTCTAAAATTTGACATTTCCAACACCCAAACTTTAAATTGTAGTTCTGGCAACCAGCCCATCCAGTCGATCGCGGGTGATCTAGGTCATAGGATGACTGAAAGCTACCGCTAAATGAACCTTTTACCGTATGTGACTGTGTGTTTCACTCGTTTTATATGTTTATGAGTCAATGACTCCACTGGATGCCATAGACATTCAGTCTATCAACTAATACAAGATTAAAAGAGGGAACATCCTGGCCAAAAACACAATAAAAAAAGATCTGAAATGAATAAAAACTCTACCGTGCAGCTGTACCCAAACTAGTTTTGAATGCTGTATTGCAGTCATCTTCCATGGGACTCACTATTTCTGTCGTTTGTAATGCCCAATGTTGAACTCTTTCAAGCCTTGTAAATGAATGGGGCAACTTTTTTGGTTTCTTTCCAAATTGAACTCTTTCAACATTGGACGTCGCAAACGATGGAAGTAGTGAGTCCCACGGAAGATGAGGCAATACAGCAGTCGAAACTAGTTTGGGTACAGCTGCACAGGAGAGTTTTTATTTGAGACCTTCTTTTATTGTGTTTTTGGCCAGGATGTTTCCTCTTTTAACCTTTTATTAGTTGATGGACTGAATGTCTACGGCGTCCAGTTGAGTCATTGACTCGTTCAAAGCCTCGAATTTTTCTGTTACTATATCATCCAAATTCTTTTAAAAGTTGTTTTCATCATTCATAGTCTTAGTTCAAATGATTTTATTACATTTTAATTAACTGAAATGACAACGATGGAAATTTTCCACTGTGATACTTCGAATGAACCTGGGAGGCCACAACCACTAACTGATCAATAGAAAGCAAGAACTATGACCAAGGCTGAAGAAAGGTAAGAATAACAAAAGCTTTATTCAATTTATAGATACATTTCAATAACTACATGTAGTTCTCAAAATGCAAAGAATAATGCTCCCAAGTAGTTAAAACTACCAATTAACATGTGAAACAGTAAGCGGCAATACAACATAATTGATGTATAAACTTCAGCAGCTGCTACGTCGTTTTCCTCAGCCCACATGACACACGTGGTAAATGCACTTACTGCACTACTGTGCTGTATGACATTAACTTGTTGTACAGTTGGTCCCTCTTGTTTTTGTCATTGTCATCTAAAACATCTAGGATGATCTCTTCATCAGTTATTAATTGGAAATGTTCTTCTTCATTCCCAATGAGCCAATGGTTTACGTCAACTACAGTCAGGCTTTCAGATTCATCACGGCACAGCATGGCGATGCCTTCTTGGAGGTCTGTAACAGCCAAACCATCACTGTTAGGGACTTTTTGAACTTTATTTTTAGTTTTTTTGTACTGAGCTAACAATAGCAGTGTAGGCGATAATTTGCCCCACAAGGTGACCAATACATTAGTCGATACATTTTCCCATGCATGAGCAAGATTGTAAACAACATCTTTGATGTTAATGGCCTGCAAAGAATCGAGGATGCTTTTCTCTTTGCTTTTCACATGGTAGAGTAGACTTTTTTGTATTGGATCTTAACAGTTTGTATCACATTTTGATCCATTGGTTGTAAAAAAGGTGTTATGTTTGGTGGTAAGAACATCACTTTTACAAAACCATCTGTAGATGCTAGTTCATCTACTTCTGGATGGCCCGGGCAATTATCTAAAAGTAACACAGCTTTCTGTGGCAAATTTTTCTGTCGAAGAAATTTCTAAACTGATGGGACAAATTGCTTCTGAAACCAGTCGGTGAACAATTCTTTTGTCATCCAAGCCCGACATTGGTTTTTGCATAAAACCAGAAGATCTTTGACATTTTTAAACGTCCTTGGATTTTTAAACTTGCCTATAACTAATAATGGAAGCTTATGTGTACTGCTAGCATTTGAACACGGCATAAATGCGATTTGATCTTTTGCCATTTTCTGACCAGGAGCACTGGCTTCTGCTCGGTGAACAAATGTTTATTTTGGCAAAAGTCTCCAAAATAATCCACTCTCATTAGCATTATAGATTTGATTGGGCCTAAGATTTAGCTCTAGTACCAACTTGATAAATTTTTCTTTATAAGGTTCAACGGCTTCAAAGTCTCACCTGTCATTCTTAGTAAACGGATTGCCCCCCAGAAAACCAACCTCAACGTCCTTGCCATGGGGTGGTGGAAACAGGTGGATTAGGTGCTGTAATTCACAGTAGCTCCTCTCTTTGGAGCGTCCGAAACACGCTGGCTAACTGAGGCTCTGGTGTACCTAAGCCAAGGTGTGAGGTATCGTGCTGAGGGCTGAATGGTAATGAGGTAATAAAATATCAGTATCGTTAACGATCGCTTCAGGGCACCAGGCAAAACCCTGTCATAATTAGCCTTCCACCAGGGATAGGAGGATTACCGGGTGGTGACCTTATTATTTTCCTCCAGGTTCGTGGGACCAGAAATGGATTCTTTGACAAAAACAACAAACCCTGGGTTAGGGTCTGACACAGTCAGTACCCAACCTATGAAAGCAGCATCTTCCCAGCCAAGGCAGGGATCTGTTGATCCTGAGGTGAGGCCCAGTTGCTCTGGGAACACCTCTCAGGCTAAGGCAGGGGAAGTTGTTTCACAAAAGCAAACAAGACATCTGGAGGCAGTAGGTAATACCGGGTTGCCAAAAAGAGTCTGTGGTTGCTAGTGAGGCTGGTAACAGCAAGGAAGGGTTGCGACTTAGCAAGACTGCTAAGCGCAACATCAGGAGGAAACTAGCAAGGCAGATGAAGGGTCAAACTGACAAGGAGTCGAGTTCAGTGGGACCCCACATCTGTAGAAACTTCTTCATTTGTGGTGGACAAGAAAGGCAAGGTGCAGAGATCTGTTCTCTCTACCCCTTTTCCTCCAGATGTGAGGAAGCCAAGCAAAAGGAGTAGGGACGAATCTCGTCCCAGCACTTATGATGAGGCTGTCTCCACTGTCAGGATGGCCATTGTGAAGGGAAATTTTCCGAACAAGTGGCTTGATGACAGTGAGGTTGGAAATATTCAGGAGGAGCTTTTGAGGTGTGTGGATGGTTCTCAAGTAGGAGAGCCTCTACCGCGCATCAAGAACTTTTCCCTGAACTCTGGAGCTCTTGTTTACCTTTGTGAGAACGAGGGAACAGGGCAATGGCTAACATCAGCCTTTGAAAAAAATGATAAGGTTTTGAGGGACACTGGGCTCAAGATGATGAGGGCTAGTGATCTTCCAAAACTAATCAAGGTTGCCTTTTGGACAAAGGATATTTGGACCAAGGATCCAAACGTCCTCTGCAGGAGGTTGTGTGCCTACAACAGCAGTTTGCATACAAACCATTGGACGGTGTTAGATCGGGTACAAGATCCTAAGGCCATCAGGTGGATTTTTAGGTAGACAGGGAATCGGCTAAAGCCATTGCTGAAGCCAGATTCACTGCCTACACTGGAGTCGATGAGGGTCAATTTAAAGTACTACATGACCCTCAGGGCCCTAGCACTTCAAAGGAGGACACAGAAATGGAAGAGCCTCATTCTGCAGTTGTGGAATCAGAAACAAATGCATTGTCTTCCCCTGGCCATGGTCTGGAAGCAGGGAAGGACTCAGGTCCAGCTGCGAGTGGGGAGGGAAGGGGGGACTGAGGAGGTGGATATGATTGACCTGGGTGGTGTCCATGAAGGTATGGGTCTGGCTTCCAGCACCCACTGGGTGGATTCTGACCTGGCTGATCCTTCTACCACTTAGTCCCCATGCCTATCTCACGATGGAGAACTGCATGAAATGTATCCAGATCAATCTCCACCATAGTTGGTCTGCATCTGCTTCTTTGTGCTGCAAACTGGCTGCGGAGGATGTTAATCTGGCTTTCATTCAAGAGCCATGGATACATAATGGGAAGATCCTGGGCTTACAAGGAGCAGGCTTTACTGTCT
Source organism: Macrothele yani (assembly GCA_039090855.1). Classification (NCBI taxonomy): domain Eukaryota; kingdom Metazoa; phylum Arthropoda; class Arachnida; order Araneae; family Macrothelidae; genus Macrothele; species Macrothele yani. The sequence goes on along the minus strand of CM077005.1, from coordinate 140,065,514 downwards.
TCTGTAATACATCAAGTAGGAGACCAAGGACCTGTACACTGGTGAGCAAAAGACATCATGCTATGCCACTTCCTGAGTTTACCACAGGTGACACAACCATGATTAAACTTTTTATGTCATCTGATGGTGGCAGAGAAGCGCTGTTTGCCATCTCTGCATACTTACCATTTGATGAACCTGAACCACCTCCTTCTCAGGAGGTAAGAGACATTGTCCACTTCTGTGAGTCAGGTGGAAGACGCCTCCTCATCTGCTGTGATGCGAATGCTCACCATATCATGTGGGGGAGCTGCGACTGCAACAGACGACGGGATAACCTTTTGGAATATTTGGCAAGTACTAAACTTTATATTCTTAATCGAGGCAATGAGCCCACTTTTATTGTTTCTAATAGAAGTGAAGTCATTGACCTCACCCTTTGTAGTGCTAACATGTTTGATCGCATTATTAAATGCATGCATCTAGTGAACCTTCATTGTCTGATCATAGATACATTTGCTTTTCAGTTGCCGATGTAAGACAACAGCTGGTGCAAGTCAGAAATCCCAGAAGAACCAATTGGGTTGGCTTCAGGGAAGATCTGTTGGCACATATTTGGAGCCATGGAATTTAACATGCGCTTGGTGTTAGATCTCGAGTTAGCCGTTGACCAGTTGCAACGATCTATTCTCGAATCTTACCACCAAAACTGTCAGGACAAGATTGCTAGCTTACCAAGGCAAGTTCCTTGGTGGAATAAACAGCTTGCAGTCTTAGAGGCAAAACTAGAAGGCTTTTTAATAAAGCCAAATGTACTGGTGAGTGGACGGTATATTAGACTATGCTCACATAGTACAACAAAGCAGCCACGAATGGCTGAGTGGTTAGCAGTTCAGACTACCAATGCAAGGTCCTCAGGTTTGATCCTGGGCTGATCTTGCGGAGAAGGTGTGATTTGCTAACAATCACTGAATATTTGCCGTGCATCCGACGAGCACGCTAAGTGACGGCTTCCAGGTTGGACCCACTGGTTAAATGGGTATCCTTTCCTATGCCAATGAAATTCTCTCACCCCTCTATGTGCAACATCGTACTTGTATGGTGGCACCATCTACTGTACTCTAATCTCACTACAAACTGTTCTGTCAAAGTGGCTAGACTTGCTCTCATTCCTTCTGTTTCTGTGTCCTGCCCAAAAGGTGAACTCGCTGTAGTTGGCTGGGATCTAAAAGCTACTCACTGTGGATGGGAGTCCTACAAAAAAATGACTCATACTTACTTTACCATACAACAAAGCACTTAGAGAGGCAAAAAGAGCCTCTTTGAGAGATTTTTGTGGAAGTGTTTCAGATACTCTCAGTACTGCCAGATTTATGAAAATCATGGCTAAAGACAATGCAAATTGCCTGAACACTATCAAACTAGTTGATGGGAGCCTTCACAAAAACTGGTAAAGAAACACTAACAGAAATGCTAGGTGTACATTTTCCAGATTCAAGCATAATTGATTCCACTGGTGTACACACAGCTAACCTTGAGCATCGACGTGCAAAAAAGGAGGACTGGAGGGTTGCCAGGGAGGTGGTCAATTATTCTAGAATTAAGTGGTCCATTAATTCTTTTGAACCATTTAAATCACCTGGTTGCGATGGAATTGTTTCCATCTTGATGCAGCAAGGACTGGAGATAATTACTCCACTCTTGTGCAAAATTTATCGGGCCTGCCTTGCTCTTGGTTATATACCAAGTGCTTGGAGACAGGCTACGGTAATATTTATTCCCAAGCCAGGTAAGTCAAATTACCATGAGGCAAAGGCCTTTAGACCTATTAGTCTAACACCTTTCTTTCTCAAGGCTCTTGAGAGAATGGTGGATAGGTATATTAGAGAGGTGGTTTTACTCCCTAAACCCCTCTCAAAATTTCAGTTTGCCTGTCAACAAGGCAAATCAACAGAAGCAGCTGTCCATGGCATTGTTTGTTGCCTGCAGAAGGCACTAGAATTTAAGGATATGGCATTTTTTTTTTTGATTGGAGGTTTAACGACCACTGTGAGCAACTCAATGGGCTATAAGCAGTCGCCCGTCCGTAATTTAAGGCCACTGGTTCCAGGGAAGGGAGAGAGCCAGTGCCGTAAGAGAAACACAACATCCATGCCTCACCGGGATTCGAACCCGGACCCCTTTCGGACGAATGATTAGAGGCCATCGCTTAGACCACTGCGCCACAGGGGCAGCAAGAGAGATGGCATTAGCCACTTTCCTTGATATTGAAGGTGCCTTTGACAGGGTCTCTACGGAGACCATTGTGGGAGCTGTGGAAAGACATGGTGTTGACAGAACCTGTTGTCATTGGATTAAGGCCATGCTCACAAGCAGAACGGTCATGGCCTTGCTACTCGGGGGAGACTCTGTCGGTCTCCACCTGCCGGGGCTGCCTTCAGGGAGGAGTTTGCTCCCCTGTTGTGGTGCCTGGTGGTGGATGAACTGCTGAGGATCCTAGAGGGGTCTGGTTGCAACTGTTTTGGCTACGTAGATGACGTGGCCATAATTGTCAAGGGAAAATTCACTAAAACAGTCTCGAGCGTAATGCAAAGAACACTGGGACTTGTTGAGGATTGGTGCAGTAAGGTTGATCTATCAGTAAACCCTGACAAAACCACCCTTGTGCCTTTCAACAGAAAGAGGAATCTTTGAGACCTTGGAGGTATTACTCTCTTTGGAAAAACAATTCCATCATCACACAGGTTAAGTACCTGGGAGTTATTTTGGACAGATGCTTAACCTGGAAACAGCACCTAGATTACTGTATTGCCAAAGCCAAGAAAGTGTTCTGGTCATGTAGAGGTGCTATTAGCAAATCCTGGGGCCTCAACCCGAGGATCTTGCACTGGATATATACTATGGTTACCAGAACTATGGTCATTTATGGCTCAACGGTGTGGTGGTGCAGAGTTAACCTCTGCACGGTGCAGGCTGAACTTAACAAGTTACAACGGCTGGCCTGCATATGTATATCAGGAGTAATGAGAACTACTCCAACAGCTGCATTGGAGTTGCTTCTTGATATTCTGCCACTTCACCTTTATATTGAGGGTGAGGCCATTATGGGGGCATATAGATTATGCTGCAATGGCAAGTGGAGACCCTCGTTGTGGGTTGGCAGCCATATCAAGCCTATTCAGGAGTATTTTTGTAATAGCCCAGTAAATAAAGGCCAAAATTGGGTCAAACCCGGAACAAATTAGGTAAAAGCTGAATTTTTGCAGGCTGGTAGAACTCATTGGGCTTAGCATTTTCACAAAAGTCCCCGCCCTCCCCCACTTGCTTCCCCCTACGCCCCCATAAGGGGGGGATGAGGTCTAATACTAATCCACTCGTAACTCCCGAAATAATTGGTGTGCAGCGATAATTTTTTAAAAATTTATTCCTCTTGATATGGTCTATAAATTTTGTTCTATTCGTTTTTACTATATCTCCAATAGTTTTGCAGCAATTTGCGAAAATCCGCAAAATAGCACATTTTTCCGATTAATTCCAATTACCGCTTCACAGAGCTAAATTTCTGAAAAAGGCTCGGAATAAAAGTTGTAGCAAATTTTATAACCTTTACAACAATATATCATTTGTCTTACAGCAAGATATAGTTTCGCTTACACTGTATATAAACCACGTCAGCCTTAAGGTGGTTCCACCTAAAATTTCTGCTTCACGTTTCCAATGGTAAAACAATTTCTTACATATTTTCTTCTCAATTAATGTATTCCCAAGGATGAAAATTTGCACATCGATAAAATTAACTTTAAGTTATAGTATGAGATACCTAATACTTGCTAAAACATAACCATAATTTAGAAATCCAACATTTGTTTGTCTACTTACGTCATTAATGTACAGGTCACGCTGTTTATTAACAGGTTTGAACATTATTAAAAAAAATTATCAATTTTTAATATAATTATGGTAATGTTTTAGCAAGAATTTACTATCCCATGCTATAACTTAAAGTAAGTTTTATCGATGTGCAAATTTTCATCCTTGGGAATACATAAATTGCGAAGATAATGTGTAAAGAAGTTTTACCATTGGAAACATAAGGAAGAGATTTTAGTTGGAACCACTTTAATAAGCACTTCTGTTATGAAGAATTTGTTGCGGGAAGAACGTAGTGCTGATAGAGAGATAAGAGGCATTGACTCACGCAATTTATTTATTTATTTGACACGTGGGGAGAATAAAATGCATTCCTAAAACTCCCCCAGTGTCCGCACATATGCTACAAAAGCAAATAGAATTAGGTAATCGGATAGGCAAGATGTCCACACGGGAAGTTCGCTGAGACAACGAACGAAATGTAAGTTGATCGTTTTTTAGCCTCTAAAAAGTTAACCAAATTCTTAATGCATTCCCGTATTGGTTTACCTAACGGAATAAAAAATGGACAAATGCATGATTTGCGATAACCATCTCTGTGAGAGAGACTCAGTAGTTGTCACCAAAGTTTTAAAAAGGATAATTGATTCTAGCCTGAAAAGAAAAGACAGTTTGCATGAAAAATTAGAGAATGTTACTTCTATTATGGTTCACCAGACTTGCCGGCGGAATTACACGCGAGAAAGTAGTATTAAGGCTTCACATGTTGCAAGTATTTCGTTAGCATCAACGTCTTCAAATCCACTTTTACGAAGTTTTCAACAAACTTTTGACTTTAAAAATGAAAAGGAAGCCACTCTAAATATTAAGCTTCCTCTCAAATACAGAAAAGTGGTCCATATGGTATCGACTTCAGAAATGAAAGATAAAATGTTAACTTTCTGCGAACACCGTAATGATGAATGGGGGGAAAATATGAAGTCAAAAATTCTCGGGGTTATTGACCTAGTAGCAGTTGAAGCACGATATCATTCCAAGTGCTACAGAAAATTCAGAAAAATAAAACTCTTTAGAGCACCTGGTCGGCCGCAAGATCAGAGCACTGTATCTGCTTTCTCATTCTTGTGTGACTATATTGAGAAAACAGATGAATGCCAATACACCCTAAAGGATTTACAAAATATCATGAAAGATCATGACCTTTCTACAACCATTACTGATAAATATTTGAAGCAGCGACTGTTACAACATTTCGGAGACAGGATAGTAATAACAAATATTTCTGGGAAGAAGAATATTGTATGTATGACAGATGCTAATCATAAATTGCTGACTGATCAATGGTAGAATGAGAGAAAGAAGGATAAGGTTTGTGAACGAAGAAGAGTTGTTGAAGCAGCAGCAGAAATTATTAGGGAGGACATACAGAAAATGATTTACGACACTACCAAATATCCGAATGCGAACGATATCAAGGAGGGTGGATTAAATGTTGTTCCGGAAACTCTGCAAATATTTACAGACATGGTTACAAAAAAAGACGGGGTGATGGCAGCACATCTCGGATTATTCGCAAACGAACTGTAATAAACCATGCTATAATATCTGCTGTAAGACCTAGATCTTTTTTGTCAGCTGTTCAAATCAGTGTTGCGTTGTATTTATGTCATAGATATGGTTCCAAACATTTAGTTGAACTGTTATCATCGATGGGTATATGTTCTTCATACTATGAAGCAGAACAATATCAAAATTCTCTAATTAGTAGAGGGTTACCTTCTGTGAGTAATGAAGCCTTTATTCAGTATGTGTTTGATAATGCAGATGTGAACGTACGCACTTTAGATGGATTAAACACTTTTCATGCAATGGGAGGAATTCAATGCATTACACCAGCCACCTGTGTTGACACGAAGGTTGATGTTTCACGACTACAATCTGGAAACATTTCTAAACCTCAGGTAAGCATATGGCATCGGGCTTATCCTAAGAAAAGGCTATTCGGCTTACAGAACATAACAGTTCAAGACCTGAGTAACATAAGAATGACAGGTAGTGCGCAAGCATCCTTAAAGACTTTGTTTCTGTTAAATTGTCTGTGGCTAAGTGGCTTTGCGGCTGTTTCAAAGCCTCAACCCGGCTGGAGTGGCTTTATGGATGTAATCATGGGCCAGTTAGAAGGCTGTGAAAGTAGTTACATTTTAGCTATACCCTTCATCGATATTGATCCAGGAAACCCTTCTTCTATTTACACTGCACTATGTTTTGCAGCAGAACAATGTAAAAAGAGGAAGCAGTCATGTATTGTTACTTTCGATCAACCGCGTTTGCTCAGAGCATCTGAGATGGTTGCAGTAGCAGACGCTGGCAGCAACATGTCAAAAATAATTTTACAATTGGGGGGCTTTCATTTATTGATGTCATATATGGGCTCCATTGGACAAATTATGGAGGGCAGTGGTTTAGAACAACTGTGGGAGACAGTTTACGGCCACTTGTCTGTTACCCACATGCTAACAGGACATGCCTACGCAAGAGCTATAAGAGCTCACATATTAACTGTGACATCTAATGATAATCTTGAGTGAAGAATATCCGCAGGTGAAAGCTAATTTCTCCGACAAAATTGGCGTCATCTACAATAAAGTAATTGAAGGAAAAATAACGCCAAATGAAGCATGTGAAAATGAGTTTTTCAAAAGGGCGTTATGCGATTTTTCGAGGTTTTTGGAAGAAATCAGAAGTTCAAGTCGTACATCGAAGTTATGGCTGAATTTCATTGCAGAAATTGATATTATGCTGAAATTTATTTTAGCTCAACGTACTGGGGACTGGAAGTTGCACTTAAGCACTGTCATCGAAATGCTTCCATATGTTCATGCTGCTGGTCATCTACCATATGCAAAGTCAGCCCATTTATATGCCCAGCAAATGCTTAATTTGAAGTTGAAACTTAACACAAAGAGAATATGAGATGTTCACTTCTAAGGGTTTTTTCACAGTGAGACAAAAAGGCAAATTGATTTTTTGGAATATGGATTGATATGTGCATTGAGCAATGCTTATGCGTTCTATAAAGCCAGTTGGTGGTTTAACCCATGGAAGAGGTATAACTGATAACGTGCTATCAAAATGGGTCTTAGGTGCCCCACCATTTTTAGAAATCAGTGAAGAAGTACAAGACTTCATTGGTAGTCCATCTTTATCACTCACTGAGCAGCATGTTGAATTAAGAGAAAGTCGGAAGACTAGAGATGCACATGATATTTCCAAATTTGCACACTGGTTGAGAGAACACAATCCTTTCACGAAACAATCTGGAGACCTTGTGTGTCTATCTTCTGGCTTGGTATCTGATGTAACTGTCATTTGTGATACAGCTTACGAGATAGGATCAGCAATTATGAAAAAAACTAGTTGGAGGAAACATCAGGGACATTAAATTACACAGAAAAGACATGGTTGAAACTCAAGCTGTTGGCAGAATGGGATTGAAAGTTAGATCTGAAGCAGTTTCAATAAGTACACAACAATTGTTCAACAGAGTTATTTGTGTTTGTGACAGTCTTTTGAAATTGAAATCATACTTCAGATGTGAACTAGCATCTCGTTCACCATCTTTATTTGACAAAGTGTCACTGCAAAAAGGTACAAAATCCTCCATAACTAAATCTTTCGTTGGTGGTATTGTTGAACAGGAGGATATACCTACTGGTGCAGCTGTTATAATAGATGGTTATCTCCTTCATTCAGTAACTTGGCCTAAGTGCACAACATTTGATAAAATTCTGCAAAATTATATATCTCATGTACTTTCCCATTATGGTACAAATTGCTACGTTGTCTTTGATGGATACCCTGAAACGCCAACAACAAAGCAGGAAGAACAAACAAGAAGATCTGATAAAAGGACGTCAGCGAACATTATATTTACAAATAACATGGAGTGCACCACAGCGCAGACTGATTTTCTGCCCGATCTCCACAATAAGAAAAGAATGGTTGCAGCATTAAAAGAAAAATTCCTCTCTGCCACTAATATCACGGTTCTCACGGCTAATAACGATGCTGATGTCGATATAGTTCAAACCTCTATAGAAATGTTGAAACTAAACCCTACTGTAGTCACCGTAAGTACGGATACAGACCTTATCGTCTTATTAATTGCACTGGCGCCAGAAGAAACAAAGTCTTTGTACTTTCTCAAACCGGGCACTGCTGCAATACCTCCAATATTTTACAGCATTGAAAAACTGATATCTATTTACAGCCATGTATGCAAATGTCTGTTATTCACGCATGCCATTACAGGTTGTGATACAATGTCTGCAATTTAAAGACTTCGGAAACAAAAGGCAGTTAACCTGATAAAAAATTCTCAGGAGGCTCAGTCACAAGCAACGGTTTTCAACTGCATTAATGATTCAAAAGAAGAAATCTTTCAAAATGGAGAAAGCTTCCTTTTGGATTTATATGGTTTGAGAAAACAGTAGTCATTTAGATGATGCCAGATACTTTTATTACAAAAAATCAATTGCTAAACTATCACTGAGATCAAACTTTGAATTGGGAAAACTTCCACCTACAGTAGCCGCAGCTAGACAGCATTTATTGCGGGTATACCTTCAAGTTCAAATGTGGTCAGGGAACAAACTTGACCCTACCAACTGGGGATGGAAGTTAGAGGGAAGAAAACTAAAGCCAATTGCGACTACTTTACCAGGGGGCACCAGATGAACTTTTGTGTTTAATTTCATGCAACTGTAAGAAAGAATGTATGATTTCCTGCAGCTGCCAAAAAGTCGGATTCTCATGTTCTGCTATGTGTGGATGTTGCAGTGGACTGTCATGCACAAACAAGCCTGATATGAGTGACAACACTGATATCGATTTATGATAATTCTGCTACAACTGTGCGATATTCAAAAGAACCACAGAAGCAATGTAAGACAAGATATATATCATTTTAAAAGTTATAAATTTAATCATCACCGCTTTTGTTTGTAGCCTTTTTTTATTTAATTACAGTTTTACGAAATTTTAAACTTAGTTCATTTAGGGAATTTGAAAATGAAAATGTTTTTTTTTTTTTTTTAAATTATTTTGAAATTGTAGAAACAGCATCAGTGCATGGAACTAAATTTTTACTTTATAAGCATTGTATAAAGAAGAAAAAATGACATTGTCATACTTCAATTCAACAATTCGTTTGCACATAATAATCATTAGTACCACCCCTGGGGGGCGGGGGGGGGGGTGAAGCAAACAGGCAAGAGTTGGTGACTTTTTTGCAGGTGCAAAGCTGAGTTTTCTTTCCATTTTTTATTTTTTACCTATCGTTGAAAATTATACTCCCCGCAAAATTATTATATGTTTTGCCCAATTTTTTGTCATTTTGTGGCTACAATGCTTTCGCAGTTTCGGTACCACAGAAGGTAAACTATAAAGCGTATTAAGACAAATAATATATTGTTGTAAAGGTTACGAAGTTTGCTACAACTTTTATTGCGAACCTTTTTCAGAAATTTTGGCTCTGTGAAGCGGTAATTGTAACTATTGGGTAAAATGTCGAGAAAAAAGGTGCTATTTTGCGGGTTTTCAAAAATTGCAGCAAAACTATAGGAGATATAGTAAAAATGAACATAACAAAATTTATAGACCATATCAAGAGGAATAAATTAAAAAAATTATCGCTGTACGCCAATTATTTCGGGAGTTACGAGTGGATTAGTATTAGACCAAATTTCCCCTCTTTATGGGGGTGTAGGGGGGAAGCAAGCGGGGGAGGGGTAGGAACTTTTGTGAAAATGCTAAGCCTGATGAGTTCTACCAGCCTGCAAAAATTCAGCTTTTACCTAATTTGTTCCGGGTCAAGTCCTTTATTTACTGAGCTATAAGGAGTCCATCTTTCAAATGGGAACCGACAACATGCTAGTAAAATATCATTTTGATTAAAGCATTCCGTGTGAACTTTCCCAGTCGCAGTGAATGGGAAACGTCCTTTGTCTCTGGGTGCAGCGGTGAAACTGTTTGGTTTACTGACGGCTCTAGGACAAACACAGGGGTTGGAGCAGGGGAGTATTGCCTATCCAGAGGTTATGGTTCATGCCAAAGCCTTGGAAGGCATGCTACCATGTTCCAAGCTGAGGTGTATGCTTTTCTGGCATGTGCCTCAGAATGTCTGATCAAAGGGTATCACAATGTGCATATCCAGATTTGTTCAGCCAGCCAGGTGGCTTTACTGGCACTTTATCAGTGACGCATTTCATCCAAAATTATTTGGAACTGCCTCCAGACCCTAACTGAACTAGCAAACCGGAACAAAGTGCAACTGTTCTGGGCGCCAGGACATAGGGGTTTTGTAGGTAATGAGAAAGCTGACCTTCTTGCTAAAGAGGGGGCAGAGCAGGCTTTTCATGGTCCAGAGCCTGCATTAGGGCTTGCCTCTGGTCTGGCCAGAGGACTAACTAAAAGGCTGCTGAGGACTAAGCAGCTTGACCTCTGGCATGCTACCAGGGGTCAGAGGCAAGCAAAGGGACTTAATCAAGGACCCTTGCCTCATAGGGCTAAGGAACTCCTTAAGCTGCCAAAAAAGGATAGTAGACTGATTGTTGGTCAACTTACAGGACACTGTCGTCTTAATTGATTGGGGTGAAAGAGGATCCACTTTGTAGAGGATGCCATCTCGAAGACGAGGCTTCCTTGCATTTTCTTTGTGACTGTGACTTTTTTGCAGCACTCAGGCTTGAACACTTTGGTACTCACAACTTGAGACCAAGTGATCTCTCTTTAGTACCAGTCAAGAGCATTCTCGCTTTTGCTCATGCATCTGGTCTCTTTCGAGATTAGGGCTGGGGATGCACAATAGACCTTAGGTCGCGGTGTTGGGTCAATGTACCCCCCCATTCGTACAAGTAACATGTAGTAAACAGATTCCAAATCGTTTTTTTTTTAAATTTATCAAACCTTCAGTATTATAAATATTTAACGGGAATTATTGAGGATAAATTTATTAAGGTACATTACCTCTCAAATTTTTGATCTATACACTAGATCTTCCTCAGGAGAGGTCTGGCGACCAAACCTGATGGATTTTCCATCCAGCATGGCCATTGATGTTGCCACCTTGTGTCTTGTAAATTTCCAGGGATTCCTCTAATTTCCGGATAATTGTGTGGGATTGATGTTTGATCACTTTTAAGGAGCCCCAGTCAATTTTGTGGCCAGTTTGTTGAATGTGCCTGTCTAATAATGTTTTATTTGAGATGTTCCTTATTGCTGCTTTGTGTTCTTTGATTCTGGTGGCTAATCTTCGTCCTGTTTCTCCTATGTATGATATTCCACATGAACACTCTATTTGATAAATGACTCCTTCCTGGAGTAAAGTATTTTCTTCTTTTTGTTCTAGGGATGGTAAGTATTTTTTAATTTCGTTATTTAAACCTGGAGCTAACCTATTTTTACATTTAGTGCTGATTTTCTTGAGTTTTCCAAACAGTCCCTTATTGTAAGTGACTTTTCTTGTGAATAAATATTTACTTTTCTCTTTATTTTTGTCTGTAGTGCCAGTTCTGTTCCTAATAGGATTTTCTTCCAGTAGTTCACACATTTCTTTTGAAGGGTAATCATTTTCTAATAAGACTGATTTTAACTTGTTTTTATGTTTTTTCCTAGCTTCTGAAGATGAATTCAGCTTTTCAACTTTTTCTTTAAATTGTAAAGCTACATTTTTCTTTATATAATTAGGGTGATCTGATTTATAATTTAAAATGCTTCCTGCATTTATAGGCTTCTTGTATAATTCTGTGGTAATATATTTTCCTTCCCACTTCAAAGTAATATCTAGGTAATTTAGCTTATTTTTGTTTTGCTCTTCTAAAGTGAGTTTTAGGGATTCATCTTGGGAATTAAAACCTTCTAGAATTTTTGATGAGTATCTACCCAAATCAATTTTTGATGAGTATCTACTCAAAGGATATCATCCATGTATCTAGTATACATGCAGAAAATTGACGGTTTCAATAGGAAGGCCTCTTCTATTTTACTTACGTAATAATTTGCTAGGAGAGGTGCTAATGAAGAACCCATTGCTAGCCCACATCTTTGCTTATAAGGAGCAGCCTTGGAATTGAAAAAAAATGTTGTTTAAAGCAAACACTGTAAGTTCATGAAGGCATATTGCTTCTTCTTTATTATATTCATGAAACACTACTAGGTCAGATAGGTCATCTGCTATGCAATCTTTGAGTTTGTCCAGGTTAATATTTGTATACATGGACACAACATCCAAACTTGCCATGGAAGGGTTTTCTAATTCTGGAAGTTCTATTTTTTTCAATAGCTTTTCAGTGTTCTTTATCAGTGCCTGAGGTTTAGGAAGCAACTTTGATAGATGACACAGTAAATAATAATGTAAATTGGACAGAGGAGAATATTTTGAGTCAATAATAGGCCTGATAGGTTGTCCTTCTTTATGCAGTTTTATCAAACCATACATCTGCGGAGTACGATGGGTAATCTTTGAATAATTTTTTAAGTTGTCACAAATCATATTTTTCTTCTTAAGTGTAAAGAGCAATTTTCTATAATTTGTGATTGTCATTTCTAGCGGATCGCTATCCAATTTTTCATATATTGGTTTGCTTATTTCTTTTTCCATTTTTAACAAATAATCTGCTTTTTTTAATTAGGGTTATTTTCTTGCTTTTATCTGCTCTTACTGCAACTGTTTTTGAGTTCTTTTTGAATTTTTCCAGGACTATTAATTCTTCCTTCGAAATTTTTTTTATCGGCATTCCACTGAATGACCTTGAAATTCAAGAGGCAAGAATTTATACTCTTTCCTTAGCACTAATGCTGCTTCAGGATTTTGCCTTTCCAGAGAATAACTTATACATTCAAGTTCTATCATTATTTTCTTCTTATCCATCTTATTCCTGTGAATATTAAAGTTGTATCCTTTATCCAAAGCACTTAACAAAGCTCTTTCAGCGCTATTTGTGAGATCTACCATGTGTTTTAGTTCCACTCTTTCACGTGGTACTACAGGAGCCACGAGGCAGATTTTTTTCCGTTTTTTCCTTAGAGAATTTCTTATTTTTATCTCTTACTGCGTGCATTAGCCAAGTATTCAATTCATTTTTTATATTTTCCCTTAAAAAAGAAAGTTCCGAATTCCAGATTGTATTTTCCAACTTCTTGTTTACGCTAATGCTTTTGTACTTTTCCCGAATGGCTCCGGCTACAGTCTTCCGTTCTACATTCCTGTTGAAGTTAATAATTAACCCTTCCATGGCAAGTTTGGATGTTGTGTCCATGTATACGAATATTAACCTGGACAAACTCATAGATTGCATAGCAGATGACCTAGTAGTGTTTCATGAATATAATAAAGAAGAAGCAATAGGCCTTCATGAACTTACAGTGTTTGCTCTAAACAACAATTTTTTTCAATTCCAAGGCTGCTTCTATAAGCAAAGATGTGGGCTAGCAATGGGTTCTTCATTAGCACCTCTCCTAGCAAATTATTACGTAAGTAAAATAGAAGAGGCCTTCCTATTGAAACCTTCAATTTTCTGCATGTGTACTAGATACATGGATGATATCCTTTTCATCATAGATCAATATTCGAGTGGATACTCATCAAAATTCTAGAATGTTTCAATTCCTAAGATGAATTCCTAAAATTCACTTTAGAAGAGCAAAACAAAAATAAGCTAAATTACCTAGATATTACTTTGAAGTGGGAAGGAAAATATTGATTAGAATGTGCCGAGCGGTATAAGTATATTTCTTCACTGATCTCTTTCGACGTAGTTCTTGGCGCGAAAACTGTATTATATGGGCATACACTTAAACAATTTCAACCAATCACCTGCGTACACATAAATAATGTGTTCTATGACTGCGCTGATTACCTAAACAAATATTTAATTGGCTATAAAAACATAACAATGGCACACATTCGAATAAAATTTAGCTGTCTTCTGAACATAAGTATTGGGTCAACTTTGACCTAAATCAGTTCCCGCGAGATAGTTTTAATGAACTTAAATTTCATAGTTCAGTCTTACTATTTCTCAGTTCAGTTCTTGCAATATATCAGTTCAGTTCCTCAACTTAATTGCGTAGCAGATGTAACAATAAAAACAAAATGTTTCTGCTTACATGGATGCTGCCAAGAATAAATCCAAATTGTGATTTAACTTTTCACCTGTATATAAGAGCAGTATCCAAGCCACCGCTCTTACGCTCATATTTTTCTTTCGCCGGCTTTATCCCGCCGCTCTTACACCTAGAGGCTGCGCTGCTTACGTAACCACAAACACACACGAGGCCTTGCTTCGCCCCGCAAGACCAGAGCGCTTCCTTCGCCGCTTCAGGGAGAGGATGGCGATTGCACACTGCCGTAGTTGGACTCGAACCCGATCTTCGGCTTGGCTTCGCTTCGACCAACGTCCACTCGCAGACTTCTTAATAGCTTTGCTTTCATTGGGCCAACCAGTCGCTAATTTCCATTAGGCTCCCAGCCTAGAAATTGCTGCTTCATCACGCGGATTTAGGCATTCCGCTGTCTTTATGGCAAACTAGCATTGAGTTGTCGTCTCCACTTCTTACCAAATGCAGGGAGATTCGCTCTTCATCGCCCAATTCATATAGCAGATCCAAGGCATCCAATCCAGCCTTTCACATCGGAGAGCGTACAGACAACCAAACTTTCTTCCTTATTTTCACGCTCAGTACAAAATCTTATTTTTCCGCACGGACCACACAGAGAGCAATTGTTCTTGAAAATGCCCCAAACAATCAACGAATTTACGATTATTCGCTAAACCTTTTGTCCCCATCTTCATTCATTTCTTTTCAAGTGGCCCTCTTCGATGCGTACCCTGTCTAAACTGGCCGTCAGCTGCAACCTTCGATTTATGACCTAACAGAGCTATTCTGAGACCACCCAGCCAGAGGCAGAATTCTTCGCCTCTTTTCTTTCCAAACCCCCAGATAAAACTTTCTCTGCTGTTTACACTTTTAAACTCCAATCAAGCCTCGAACATAATTAATACTTAAATAATTTCATCCATCCACCATGCCCATTAATTACTAAATTAATGGTGGGGGTGGGTCGTAACAATATATTACCACAGAATTATACAAGAAGCCTACAAATACAGGAAAAATTATAAATTATAAATCAGATCACCCTAATTATATAAAGAAAAATGTAGCCTTACAATTTAAAGAAAAAGTTGAAAAGCTGAATTCATCTTCAGAAGCTAAGAAAAAACATAAAAATAAGTTAAAATCAATCTTATTGGAAAATGATTACCCTTCAAAAGAAATTTGTGAACTACTGGAAGAAAATCCTATTAGGGACAGAACTGGCACCACAGACAAAAATAAAGAGTAAATTGAATATTTATTCTATTAAATCGAAAACAAATGCCGTCTCCTGCACGAAACACTTTAATGATAAAAAACTATGTACAATTTGTTTCATTAAAATGTATCGTGCAGGAGACAGCATTTATTTTCGATTTAATAGCTTTTGGTGCACAAGTTAATTTCTTCATATCTTACCTGCCGCTACTGGCAAATAGTTATTAACAAGAAAAGTCACTTACCACAAGGGAGTGTTTGAAAAACTGAAGAAAATCAGCACTAAATATAAAATTAGGTTAGCTCCAGGTTTAAATAACAAAATTAAAAAATACTTACCATCCCTAAAACAAAAAGACGAAAATACTTTACTCTGGGAAGGAGTCATTTATAAAATAGAGTGTTCATGTGGATTACCATATATAGGAGAAACAGGACAAAGGTTAACCACCAGAATCAAAAAACACAAAGCAGCAATAAGGAACATCTCAAATAAAACAGGATTAGACAGGCACATACAACAAACCGGCCACAAAATGGACTAGGACTCCTTAAAAGTGATCAAACATCAATCCCACGCAATTATCCAGAAATTAGAGGAATCCCTGGAAATTTACAAGACACAAGGTGGCAACATCAACGACCATGCTGGATGGAAAGTCCATCAGGCTTGGTCGCCAGACCTGTGGAAGTAGTAAGACGCAATAACTCCTGACGAAGATCTAGTGTATAGATCGAAAATTTGAGAGGTAATGTACCTTAATAAATTTATCCTCGATAATTCCCATTAAATATTTATAATACTGAAAGTAATAAGAGGAAGTCACTAATTATTAGAATTTATCAAACCTGCCAGTACTGATTAAGAAGAAGGTAGTGTAGAACACACTAAGTTACGTATAAAAGTTTAACGCAAATATATTTTATACATAACTTAGCGTGTTCTACACTACCTTCTTCTTAATTAGTTTGTTAGTTATGTGCATTGCCTACCACTCATTTACTGCCAGTACTGGCATGAAAATCGTCTTTTTTCGTGATTTCCTTATAGAAGAATTTTGCTTTCTCTTTAATAATTTCACCAGTAATAGGAGTGTGTCTGTTACGTTCCTGGAGAAACCATGCGTAAAGAGCATCTTCAACTAAAGAGTACTCACCAGATCTTACAACTTTCCTATCGCTGGTCCTGCTGTCCAAATCTAGAACAAATCTCTTGATTTTGTTCCGGTTTTTGTTGATGTCATAAATTGTGGCATGTCCAACACCATAAAACGCAGCCAAATCATCAAACTTTTCACCCTTTTCAATTTTTTTAATGATTTCGGCATTTTCAATCAAAGTTAAAGTTTTATGCTTATGTTTAGCAGATTGAGACATTTTGAACAATACAATACATAAACAAACACTTTGACTGCTTTGATGACTGCATGTGCAACAAACAACTAGCGACTGAAGGTAGGAGTTACTCATGCATCCCTTTTTTCTGGTTTTTGGCACATGCGTGAAGAACGTCACATTTCCAGTACGCGTGTATTCGCGCACCTTCCGGTCGGTTGCTGCGAGTGTCGGATTACTGGACATATCGAACTGTTGGATTGCGGAGACTCTACTGTACTTGTATATCCAAATGACTTATGTGATTTATGTGATTACAATGAGTCATAGGAATTATTCACTTGCACTGTCCATGTGGAGTTACATTATACAGAGCATGTTTTCAGCAGTTATGTGCAGAATATCTGCATTAAAAGCTGTATTTCATGCCAGACTTTTGCTTCAATTCACAAATTTCTTGTGATCTTAGAAACTTTTTCACTTATAACTTTTAACAGGGGGACAAAACTTGAAGGGAGCACATGTTGAAGGAAGTGATAGTGTCTTCAAAAACATATTTAATATAATGGAAATGATAGTGTCTTAAAAAACGTATTTAATATGATGGAAATGATAGTATCTTCAAAAACGTATTTAATAGGATGGAAATGATAGTGTCTTAAAAAAACGTATTTAATATGATGGAAATGATAGTGTCTTAAAAAAACGTATTTAATATGATGGAAATGATAGTGTCTTCATAAATGGATTATATTGTGACGACCCCCCTCGCATAATTAATTGGCGAGAGGCGTGACTAATTAACAGTAATTGAAACTTGATTGGGGGTTTTAATTAACAGAGAGTTATAATTTAAACACTTGTGAGGGGCGGTATATTAAGAAAAGATCTGCTGGCACTTTGAATTCAAGTGGCGAGTTGCAGGTGTTTGCCACGAGAACAAAGAGCCCATAAATGGAAATGGGACGGGTCAGAGTTTAAAAGCTATTTCCCATGACTCAAAGATGTTTGGATGGCAAAAGCATTTGAAGCTTTTGTCTGTGCCGTGCGTGAAACAATGGGAAAGCTCTTGGACTTGAAGAGCGGTTTATAATAAATATGTCGTGGTTTCAAGTGATACAATTCACTGCTTAACAACTTTTCGGGAGACGGGAGATTGTTGTTGAGAGGGACAGAATCCGATTGAGAGCTGAGAGAATGAGGATTTTTCCTCGCGCTATAACAATTGCTTGCCGTCTGCGTGCTCTTGCGTTCTGAGCATAAGAAGGGAAACCAGCTAAAAGCATAAACTGATGAATAACCAGCATGAACTTTACCTAAGAACTTTCTTCACCTCGCCAGACCACGAATACCTGTCGTAAGTAGCCATTTCAGGTGAAATGCCGACAGAGACATAATAATTACGGGCTCCTCGCTCATCGAGAGAGGGAATAAACGCCTTACACCAGGAACCATGGAGGACCCACCCTGCAGATCGAATGTCTGAAGTAACCGCTAGCCTCTTCGTGAAGAAAGCGGGGAGAGAACTTTTGTGCGTGTGTCTGAGTACGCGCGTTCAGCAACTGGGGACGACGTCGTTTTGACTAAGAGTCCGTAAGCAACGCTGCCTCCATCAAAGAAAGAGGAAAAAGAGCTACCCGTAGTACCAAGATATTAGTGAATGTGAGTGAGTGTTTGTGCTTTTTTGGTGTCATCAACACTGTGGATACTCGAGGACATATGTAAGTACTTTATACCAGTATTTTATTTGCGGCCCATTGTGAACGAACAGACTTTTCTTTAGGACATATTTTCTGAAACACCGAAGAGGGCCAAAGCTGGCCGGAAGTTATAGCCATTGTTATTTACATGAAGAGTTCGGTGTAATTTATGCATATATCTATTAAATCCCTGTTTTAATTGTTATACTGTGCCTCCATTGGTTTATTGGTGTACTGTGTCGGCTAATTGGCTAACGAGGTATTGGCGGATCCAGTGATTCGAATCGCAGTCCGGAATTAATTTGGCATCCTGATATCTGAAGACCAAAAGGTCGCAACAAAAGTTGTGATCAGCAGTGGGATCCGTATTGTACACCTCAGAAACACAGTACAACCGGAGCACAGTATTTATGCCAACTTTTGCAACTTGCATAATAAGTTGAGCTCAAAGTTTCAAAAATGGAAGGGATTACAAAAATATTAGATGAACTGAAAGATGAACTCAGAAATGGACTGAAAACTTCCAAAGAAAGTTTTGAGCAGCAGCTCAAACAACAACAAGAAAGTCTTGAGCAGCAGACGGGCAGCATAAATCAGCTGATAGCTAGAATTGGGGGGTATGAGGAGAAATTTGATAAAAGAATAGAAGATACCAACTTGCGTATCGATCAGTTGGCAATTGGGCAGGCAAAATGCGTAGAGCAAATAAAACAATGTACCCAAAATTTAGAGAGCGTTCGTAACTTGTGCAAGACTCAATGTAGAAATGTAAAGGAAAAACTTTCTGGCGAATTGAATGGTACTAAGTTAGAACAAACTAAATTTTATAGGGATATTGAGGGAAGGGTACAACAGTGTGTACAACAGTGTGAGGAAAAAATAAGTTCCTTGGAATTTAAGTCACCGGGGGTGATGAGCGAAGCTTTGAGTAGGCTGACCCGAATTAAACCAGGCGCGTTTGACGGAAAGACTAGCTGGGGAGTATACAGGACCCAGTTCGAAATGGTTTCGAGTGTGAACGGCTGGAGCAAAAGGGAGAAGGCATGCACACTTGAGGCATCATTGAGGGATGCAGCTGCTGATATCCTACAAACTTTGTCGGAAGAGAGCTGTTTAAAATATTCCTGTCTCGTCGCTGCCCTGGAACTTAGATTTGGGGAGGAACATTTAAAGCAACTCCATGTTCTTCAGTTGAAAAATCGCAGGCAGGAGGTCAATGAGTCACTTCAAGAGCTCGCGACCGACATCAATCGGACGACAAGGCTTGCGTATGGGCAATGTACATCGGATATACAGGACACGATGGCCCAGCAACATTTTGTGGAAGCGATTGCTGATCCAGACATTCAGCATTCAGTGCGCATGGCGGATTGTGACTCACTTAAGTCAGCCGTCTTACATGCAATGAAATTTTACTCTTCGCGCCATTCTAGGAGTCCTAGAAAAACAGTTTGTATGGAGACTGTAGCATAAAGTCCGATCAATGCATCAGTCGAAACTAAACTCGAAGAGCTTTTGGATCTCCTTCGCAGAGATGTTAAACATCGTTCTGTTACGTCTCCTGGCCGGGGAAGAAGTGATACGCTGTCTAGAAAAATGGAGTGCTGGTATTGTGGATTAAGAGGGCATCGCATTTTTGAGTGTAGAAAATGGTTGAGAGAGGGAAAAAAGTCGAAGGAACAGGCTTCGGGAAACCCTCAGAAGTCAGTTTCGAGGGGCGAGAACTGACGCAGCAAGAGCAGCCCCGCACGGTGAAAAGCGCACGTCACAGGTCTTTCTGGGGATTACAGTGGTTTAAGAGTTGAGGGGATGATAAATAAAACTAAATGCCAATTTGTGCTGGATACTGGGGCGGTATTACATTACTCCGTCCGGATGTTTTCGAGCAAATTAAGGAACCTGCAGATTGTTTGAAGGGTGAGCAACGGGTTGAAGATTTAAACTGTGAATGGTGATGGTTTAGTTGCTCTTGGAACCGTAGGCGTCGACATACGAATTGGATATAAATGCTACAGACACACGGCAGTGATAGCTGATATCGTTGAAAAATGCATCCTGGGTCTCGATTTTCTTAGTGAGAACGGATATGTTTTGGACTTCAAAAATGGAATCCTGAAGACGGAACATGAGGAAATGGTTCTCATGAGGAGTCAACATGGGCACCTGAGGTCGCAAAGGGTCACAGTTCTCGCAAAAGAAAAGTGTGTTTTACCAGCAAAAAGTGAAACAATTTCAGGGTTCCCACTCAAATGTAATAAAAAAATTGCCTGACTTTTCCAGGTTCTGCAGGTGGTTTTTAAAGTTTTCCAGAGTGGCATTTTGCAAAGAATTGTTACATTTCATTCTATTCCATTCATTTTTCTCACCAAAGCACACATCTGTAAATTCTTTAAGTAATTTGTCTTTATAAAATTACCTGCTTTTTATTAATAACAACTAACTGTGCACATTATTTTCTGTACCAAAGTTCCGTGAACTTTTGTGAATACTAGCCACACGGAATTTGTAAATACATTCCCATAGAAACAGGTCATATGTAAGAAAAAATCTGTCAGTTGAATAGTTTGTTTTTCTATAACACAATGCAGCTAAGCTTAATGATCGAATGGCTTTGTTCAAAGGAACATGTTTCAAGATAACCAACAGACGAAGGACTTTGATCCATCATTTGGTTGGTTCTCTTGTGAAGTGTTTTTCAAGCAGGAGCCATTGTGCCTAATTATTCCATTTTATAACAACTGCCTGCACAAATTAAACAAAAGCATAATAACTGGCAATTTTAAAAATTCAATTTTGCATCTTTTTTTAGAGAATAAAAGAAATACTTAACTGAAAGTAAGATCTACCAAATTCTAGGCAGGTAGTAACTGCAAGCAAAAGTTTGAAATCTTGAAAAAAAAAATATATATATATATATATAAAATATATATATATTTGGGGGATGTAAGGTCATTTGATGCGTAACATCACAGCCTCTCCTTGACAAATGTCAACCCCGCCTTCTCGTGGTACATCCTGTTCCCACTAAAGGGGCTCTGACGACCGCCAATAGCGGTATAACTATACCATCGGGATTAGAGGAAATGCTATCCCACACTCACCAACCCGCTTGGCCAGCGTGGTGAGTTATGGCCAAACCCCTCCAAAATGACTCCACAACTTAAATCTTGGCCCTCAGTCTCTGGCAGCTGGAATGTACCTGGCCAAGGCAGCGGCCAGTGCGACATGAAGGCAGAGGGTGCTAAGAATCCCCGGAGGACCGGACTAGGCTGCCATCTGATGCTGACCTTGGCTACGTATAATGGACGTTCCCTATCTTCTGATTCAAGGCTTCTTGAATTGGAAGAGGAACTACAAAGGATCAAGTGGGACATCGTCGGGCTAAGTGAGGTAAGGAGAAAAGGAGAAGATCTCATTGAACTGAAAAGTGGACATCTCTTCTACTATCGTGGGACAGATACTGGCAGAACTAGTGGTGATGGATATATAATAAATAAGAAACTGAAGGATAAAGTTGTAGAAGTTGAAAGTTCCTCTGACAGAGCTACACGACTCGTTATCCAACTCTCGAGAAGATACCAGGCTCAGATTATTCAAACTTATGCACCCACCACAAGTCATGCTGAAGAAGAAATTGAAGAATTTTATGAGGAAATACGTGATCTAAATAATAAAGGTAAGCAGCACTTGAAGATAATTATGGGAGATTTCAATGCAAAAATAGGGCAACGGCAACAGAATGAAACTTCAGTAGGTAAATTCGGTCACGGCAACAGAAACCAGCGTGGAAATACTCTCGTCGAGTTTGCAGAGGCAGAAGGGTTTTTCATCTTGAACTCCTTTTTCAAGAAAAAGCCACACAGGAAATGGACATGGAGACATCCAAATGGGACGACAAGTGAAATTGATTTTATTATGTGTAACAAAAAATTCGTCATAGAAGACTGCAGTGTGCTAAACAAGTTCAACACAGGCAGTGACCATAGATTGGTGAGATGTAAGATGCACCTCAACACTAAACTCGAGCGTAGCAAGCTCATAAGACAAACAAAATGTATTGACATAACCAACCTTAAAAAACACCATAATACCTTCAAATTGGAATTGAAGAACAGGTTCTCTGCTTTAGAAGGCCTAACATCGGAAGAAGTTGATATTTCTGAAGTTAACAGAAAAGTAACCAAAGCTCTTATGGAAACAGCAACAAAATTAGCTGGGTCTAAGAACAAATTGCATGTGAACAAATTATCAGGAAAAACCAAAATGTTGATGCAAAAAGAAGAGTGGTGAGGACAACTAAAGAAGATGTGACTTCCAAAGTGGAATATATAGAGCTATGCAAGACAGTACGAAAAAGTATCACTGAAGACGTAAGGAAATTCAACTGTGAACTAGTAAGGAAAGCAATTGAAAACAACCAAAGCCTAAAGATAGCAAAGGGACATCTCAGTAAGGGAAAAAAACAGATTATGGCACTGAGAAAAGAAGATGGTTCTGTAACAAGAAATAGAGGCAGAAATTTTGACAAGAGTGAAAGATTTCTACTCCAAATTATATGAAAGGGATGATACATGTACTCCAGACATCATGAAAGGTACCAGTACCAGAGTTCTTCCAGTCCTTCCAGCAGAAGTTGCACATGCAATCAAGAACATGAAGCGGGGAAAAGCTCCAGGAGAAGATGGAATTACTGTAGACATCATACAAGAAGCAAGTGGAGAAATCGAAACACACTCGCCCAAATTTTCACTCCATGCCTTAATGAAGGGAAAATTCCTGAGGATTGGAACAACACTACAATGATCTTGCTACATAAAAAAGGTGACATTGAGGATCTCAGGAACTACAGACCTATCAGCCTCCTATCAGTGGTTTATAAAATCTTCACTAAAGTTCTTTCACACCGCTTGAAGGTGACACTGGACATGGCTCAATGGAGAGAACAAGCTGGATTCAGGAGTGGCTACAGCACAATAGATCATATCCACGTACTGAGAGATCTAATTGAAAGAGCGAGGGAATATGAACTTCCATTGTGCATGGCTTTTATCGATTATGAAAAAGCCTTTGATTCGGTGAAACCATCAGCAGTTGCTATGGCTCTGAAATCCTGCAGTATTGAAGATGCATACATTAATATTATTAATAACATCTATGAAAATGCAAGTGCCAAGATTCGGCTGTCTGAAAATACAACGCACATAAAAATTGGAAAAGGAGTGAGACAAGGTGACACCATATCTCCGAAGCTCTTTAATGCCACATTGGAAAATGTCTTTCAATCACTGAACTGGGAAAACAAAGGGATAAAGATTAATGGAGATTATCTAACCCACCTTCGTTTTGCTGATGACATAGTCATTTTTGCAACTACCCCATCAGAGCTACAGAGTATGATCCAGGAACTTGCTGACAAGAGTAAAGAAGTGGGATTAAAAATGCACTTTCAGAAGACAAAAGTGATGTACAATGCTTTTACAAGAAATGAAGATTTATCGATTGATGGAGAAAAGCTGGAGATAACAGACACGTACGTTTATCTTGGACAGCAGATATCAAGTGAGGGTCACATTGATGAAGAAATTAATCGGCGTACAAAACTTGCCTGGAGAGCTTTTGGAAGAAACAGCATAATTTTCAAGAGCAATATGCCATTATGTCTTAAAAGAAAAGTGTTTGATCAATGCATCCTTCCAGTGCTTACGTATGGTGCAGAGACGTGGACCTTAGCTAAAAGAGACATACAAAGGCTGCAGACAACTCAAAGCAGCATGGAGAGGTGCATGCTTGGTGTAACCAGGAGAGATAAGAAGAGGAACACACGTGGATCCGAAAAATGACAAGAGTGGAAGACATCATGATCAGAGTTAAATCCCTGAAATGGCAATGGGCTGGACATACTGCCAGAAGGACAGACCATCGATGGACAGCCGAAATTTTAGATTGGATTCCAAGGGACAGGAAAAGACCCAGAAGAAGACCACATGGAAGATGGGTGGATGAAATTCGAAAGTATGCGGGAGTGACATGGAGGAGACTGGCACAAGACAGACCGTTGTGGAGGAAACTTGGGGAGACCTTCGTCCAGCAGTGGATTGATAATGGTTGACAATGATGATGATGATGATGATGATGATATATTTGGCAAAATAAAGTATCCATTAATTCTTACAAAAAAAAGGGGGGAATTTTCCCTGAGTATTCTCTGATTTTTACAAAAAAGGGTAAGTTTCCTGAGTTCTCCCTGATTTTTGGAACCATTTTCAAATTCCCTGAGAATTCCAGGTTTTCCCTGTTTTCCAGGTTGAGTGGGAACCCTGAATTCTGGCAGGCTGTTTGCCTGAGCTTTCACTAGAATTTCCGATGGCGGTATGCGAAATGTCCGAAATTTGCCCGTTACCGAAAAATGTACTTGTAGCGAGAGCGCTGGTAAAAACAGCCCATTGCGCATCCCCGTAAGAATAGTTAACCTGGGTGACGTCGATGTGAAAATAAAAGAAGATTTAGCGCTTTGCTTCTTGAATCCTGTAATTTTGGCGCATAGCAGCAGAGTAAGGAACCCACCCGACTGGCGCATGAGAGGGAGCTGCGAAGTACCGGAGCATCTGCGCTACCTTGCAGCGGAGGCCACGGCGGGCCTGAGCAGGTATGTCACAGAGCTTACCAGAAGATTGGAGAAAGTACATAGTTTTGCTAGGAAGAATATTCGAATAGCTACTGAACGAATGAAGACCAGATATGACGTGCAGGCTGCTGAGAAAGTGTTTAAGGAGGAAGACTTAGTTTGGCTCTATAACCCGCGAAAGGGAAAGTCACCCAAATTGCAGCGCCCGTGGGAAGGTCCTGATGTAGTAAAGAAAAGAATAAACGATGTTCTTTACAAAGTTCAGTACAATAATAGACCAGTTAGAGTCATACACCTCGATAGGCTTAGACCGTATAGGGCAGGAAATACCGAATCATAAACGTTTGAAGGATGAGTGCCTCAGGTGATTGGTTAGATTCCCGTTGATTGACTTGTTGATGTGAAAGGGTGAGAAGCGGAGAGCCTGAGAACTTGGAATGAGTTTGTTGGTTGTAATAATTTTGTATAGTGTACTCGGTGTTGCGTTCTATTGGTGGAAATATTTTAATATTGCAATATGTCGTGTGCCGTGGTAGTGGAACTGTGTAATGTAAATTAATTATGTAGTGTCGTATTTGTGTACTGCCCTGGGGCGTGGCAGTGTAAATAATTATGCAGGTATGCATGGAATGTGGGCATTCCCTGAGATTCAATGGAAAAGGGGATGTGCCCGGGGAATGCCAAAGACCAATTCAAGGCGATTGTGTTGAGTAAGGGTAGAGATGATGACGATGCACAAAGAAAGAGGGGTATTGACGAGTTCTTACCTACGGTGGGCAGTTCCGAGTGATGGAATCGCTGCGAATCACAGGTAGCTTATATGCACTCGAGACGAGTTGCATTTTAAGAAGGGGCGATGTGACAATCCCCCTTGCATAATTAATTGGCGAGAGGCATGACTAATTAACGGTAACTGAAACTTGATTGGGGGTTTTAATTAACAGAGAGTTATAATTTAAACACTTGCGAGGGGCGGTATATTAAGAAAAGATCTGCTGGCACTTTGAATTCAAGTGGCGAGTTGCAGGTGTTTGCCACGAGAACAAAGAGCCCATAAACGGAAATGGGACGAATCAGAGTTTAAAAGCTATTTCCCATGACTCAAAAATGTTTGGACGGCAAAAGCATTTGAAGCTTTTGTCTGTGCCATGAGCAAAACAATGGGAAAGCTCTTGGACTTGAAGAGCGGTTTATAATAAATATGTCGCGGTTTCAAGTGATAGAATTCACTGCTTAACAACTTTTTGGGAGACGGGAGATTGTTGTTGAGAGGGACAGAATCCGATTGAGAGCCGAGAGAATGAGGAAGGATATTTCCTCGCGCTAGAACAATTGCTTGCCGTCTGCGTGCTCTTGCGTTCTGAGCATAAGAAGGGAAACCAGCTAAAAGCATAAACTGATGAATAACCAGCATGAACTTTACCTGAGAACTTTCTTCACCTCGCCGGACCACAAATACCTGTTGTAAGGAGCCATTTCAGGTGAAATGCCGACAGAGACATAATAATTACGGGCTCTTCACTCATCGAGAGAGAGAGAGAGAGAGAGGGAAGAAACGCCTTACACCAGGAACCATGGAGGACCCACCCTGCAGATAGAACGTCTGAAGTAACCGCTAGCCTCTTCGTGAAGAAAGCGGGGAGAGAACTTTTGTGCGTGTGTCTGAGTACGTGCGTTCAGCAACTGGGGACGACGTCGTTTTGACCAAGAGTCTGTAAGCAATGCCGCCTTTATCAAAGAAAGAGGAAAAAGAGCTACCTGTAGTACCAACATATTAGTGAATGTGAGTGAGTGTTTGTGCTTATTTTTTGGTGTCATCAACACTGTGGATACTTGAGGACATATGTAAGTACTTTATACCAGTATTTTATTTGCGGCCCATTGTGAACGAACAGACTTTTCTTTAGGACATATTTTCTGAAACACCGAAGAGGGCCAAAGCTGGCCGGAAGTTATAGCCTTTGTTATTTACATGAAGAGTTTGGTGTAATTTATGCATATATCTATTAAATCCCTGTTTTAATTGTTATACTGTGCCTCCATTGGTTTAGTGGTGTACTGTGTCGGCTAATTGACTAATGAGGTATTGGCGGATCCAGTGATTCGAATCGCAGTCCGGAATTAATTTGGCATCCTGATATCTGAAGACCAAAAGGTCGCAACAATATTTTACGTACTGACATGTGGTTCATTCCTGGTGAATAAGAAACTCATTAAATGATTGCACATATGCCTTGGAATTTAGTATGCTACAAAAGTAAATTGGACCCACATTTTGTGTAGTTAACATTCCATGTCATGCACCAACTTTTTGAGAATGCAAAATAAATATTTCTTTCACATTATGGAAATTCTCAGTTGGCCACATACAATCACTGAGAAATTATATTAAGTGGACATAGAGGAAATCATTCTTCATCACAAAAAAAGGTGCAACCACAATTGTAAGTCACAAACTCTTTCACATAAAAAAAGTTCACTCTCTTAGTTATGTCTAGAGGTTTAAATTGGAAAGCATTCACTATGCTAGAAGCCAGTAAGTTTACCTACTTTGAGATAAGCCGAAAAAAAAATCTGATTTTTCCATATTCCTTAAAAAAATTGCCTCACAAATTATTTCTAAAATTTTGCAAGCTCATCTGCTAAGTGCACGATAAGTGTTTTTACATGAAACCTGCCAACATCAAACAGACAAACAATATACAGAGCTGAAATGATGAGAGGGACAGAAAAAAAATGGTGGAACCATTATAGAACCACAAGCATAAATCTTTTCACATGGATGGATATAAACTGTGTCAGAATTACACTTATTTCCATGTATACTTTATACAGATACAAACACAATGCAGAATTGCATGGGGAAGGGGTAATCTACAGATTATACATACATATATATATATATATCCCTAAGCTTATAAATATATATATATATATATATATCATCATCATCATCATCATTGTCAACCATTATCAATCCACTGCTGAACGAAGGTCTCCCCAAGTTTCCTCCACAACGGTCTGTCTTGTGCCAGTCTCCTCCATGTCACTCCCGCATACTTTCGAATTTCATCCACCCATCTTCCATGTGGTCTTCTTCTGGGTCTTTTCCTGTCCCTTGGAATCCAATCTAAAATTTCGGCTGTCCATCGATGGTTTGTCCTTTTGGCAGTATGTCCAGCCCATTGCCATTTCAGGGATTTAACTCTGATCATGATGTCTTCCACTCTTGTCATTTTTCGGATCCACGAGTTCCTCTTCTTATCTCTCCTGGTTACACCAAGCATGCACCTCTCCAGGCTTCTTTGAGTTGTCTGCAGCCTTTGTATGTCTCTTTTAGTTAAGGTCCACGTCTCTGCACCATACGTAAGCACTGGAAGGATGCATTGATCAAACACTTTTCTTTTACGACATAATGGCATATTGCTCTTGAAAATTATGCTCTTTCTTCCAAAAGCTCTCCAGGCAAGTTTTGTACGCCGATTAATTTCTTCATCAATGTGACCCTCACTTGATATCTGCTGTCCAAGATAAACGTACGTGTCTGTTATCTCCAGCTTTTCTCCATCAATCGATAAATCTTCATTTCTTGTAAAAGCATTGTACATCACTTTTGTCTTCTAAAAGTTCACTTTTAATCCCACTTCTTTACTCTTGTCAGCAAGTTCCTGGATCATACTCTGCAGCTCTGATGGGGTAGTTGCAAAAATGACTATGTCATCAGCAAAACGAAGGTGGGTTAGATAATCTCCATTAATCTTTATCTCTTTGTTTTCCCAGTTCAGTGATTGAAAGACATTTTCTAATGTGGCATTAAAGAGCTTCGGAGATATGGTGTCACCTTGTCTCACTCCTTTTCCAATTTTTATGTATGTTGTATTTTTAAACAGCCAAATCTTTGCACTTGCATTTTCATAGATGTTATTAATAATATTAATGTATGCATCTTCAATACTGCAGGATTTCAGGGCCATTGTAACTGCTGATGGTTTCACCGAATCAAAGGCTTTTTCATAATCGATAAAAGCCATGCACAATGGAAGTTCATATTCCCTCGCTCTTTCAATTAGATCTCTCAGTACGTGGATATGATCTATTGTGCTGTAGCCACTCCTGAATCCAGCTTGTTCTCTCCGTTGAGCCATGTCCAGTGTCACCTTTAAGCGGTGCGAAAGAACTTTAGTGAAGATTTTATAAACCACTGATAGGAGGCTGATAGGTCTGTAGTTCCTGAGATCCTCAATGTCACCTTTTTTTACGTAGCAAGATCATTGTAGCGCTGTTTCAATCCTCAGGAATCTTCCCTTCATTAAGGCATGGAGTGAAAATTTGGGCGAGTACTGTTTTGATTTCTCTACTTGCTTCTTGTATGATGTCTACAGTAATTCCATCTTCTCCTGGAGCTTTTCCCCGCTTCATGTTCTTGATTGCATGTGTAACTTCTGCTGGGAGGACTGGAAGAACTCTAGTACTGGTACCTTTCATGATGTCTAGAGTACATGCATAATCCCTTTCATATAATTTGGAGTAGAAATCTTTTACTCTTGTCAAAATTTCGCCTCTATTTCTTGTTACAGAACCATCTTCTTTTCTCAGTGCCATAATCTGTTTTCTTCCCTTACTGAGATGTCCCTTTGCTATCTTTAGGCTTTGGTTGTTTTCAATTGCTTTCCTTACTAGTTCACAGTTGAATTTCCTTACGTCTTCAGTGATACTTTTTCGTACTGTCTTGCATAGCTCTATATATTCCACTTTGGAAGCCGCATCTTCTTTAGTTGTCCTCATCTCTCTTCTTTTTGCATCAACATTTTGGTTTTTCCTGATAATTTGTTCACATGCAACTTGTTCTTAGACCCAGCTAATTTTGTTGCTGTTTCCATAAGAGCTTTGGTTACTTTTTTGTTAACTTCAGAAATATCCACTTCTTCCGATGTTAGGCCTTCTAAAGCAGCGAAGCTGTTTTTCAGTTCCAACTTGAAGGTTTTATGGTGTTTTTTAAGGTTGGTTATGTCAATACATTTTGTTTGTCTTATGAGCTTGCTACGTTCGAGTTTAGTGTTGAGGTGCATCTTACATCTCACCAATCTATGGCCACTACCTGTGTTGAACTTGTTTAGCACACTGCAGTCTTCTATGACGAAGTTTTTTGTTACACATAATAAAATCAATTTCTTTCACTTGTCGGCCCATTTGGATGTCTCTATGTCCATTTCCTGTGCTGCTTTTTCTTGAAACAGGAGTTCAAGATGAAAAACCCTTCTAGCTCTGCAAACTCGACGAGAGTATTTCCACGCTGGTTTCTGTTGCCGTGACCGAATTTACCTACTGAAGTTTGATTCTGTTGTCGTTGCCCTATTTTTGCATTGAAATCTCCCATAATTATCTTCAAGTGCTGCTTACCTTTATTATTTAGATGACGAATTTCCTCAAAAAATTCTTCAATTTCTTCTTCAGGATGACTTGTGGTGGGTGCATAAGTTTGAATAATCTGAGCCTGGTATCTTCTCAAGAGTTGGATAACAAGTCGTGCAGCTCTGTCAGAGGAACTTTCAACTTCCACAACTTTATCCTTCAGTTTCTTGTTTATTATAAATCCAACACCACTAGTTCTGCCAGTATCTGTCCCACGATAGTAGAAGAGATGTCCACTTTTCAGTTCAATGAGATCTTCTCTTTTTCTCCTTACCTCATTTAGCCCGACAATGTCCCACTTGATCCTCTGTAGTTCCTCTTCCAATTCAAGAAGCCTTGATTCAGAAGATAGGGAGCGTCCATTATACGTAGCCAAGGTCAGCATCAGATGGCAGCCTAGTCCGGTCCTCTGGGGATTCTTAGCACCCTCTGCCTTCATGTCGTACTGGCCGCTGCCTTGGCCAGGTACATTCCAGCTGCTGGAGACTGAGGGCCCAGAATTAAGTTGTGGAATCATTTTGGAGGGGTTTGGCCATAACTCACCACGCTGGCCAAGCGGGTTGGTGAGTGTGGGATAGCATTTCCTCTAATCCCGATGGTATAGTTATACCGCTATTGGCGGTGTAAGGTCAGGCGATGCATAACATCACAGCCTCTCCTTGACAAATGTCAACCCCGTCTTCTCGTGGTACATCCTGTTCCCCCTAAAAGGGCTCTGACGACCGCCAATATATATATATATATATAAATGTATATATTAGTATAAAATGTATAATGAGCATTAAAATTAATACTCTTTTATAAAAGTGTACTTGCAATAAGTTAAAAACTTTTTAAGGTGGTCATATGTACACACCTACTCTACACACATTCAGCATGTTCAACTGTTCGAGCCGACCACCCCCTCGGTTACAGACTCGAAATTTGCATAGTAACAGAGATGTAAATAAAACCTTAAAATGCATACATACGTTAAAATAATGAACTCTTGGTTAGAACACATTCAAGTTACGAACATGCTAAAAATTAACTTATAATACCATTTTTTCCAACTAAGGGAATGAGACGCAAATCTGGCATACAACACTGCTGCGAGCACTTTCAAAGGTCCCAACCTTCTTTTTCAGGCAGACTTCCATACTAAGTGACTACCATATCCAGAAGTGAGCTTATTCTGTGTGACAACGCTTCCAAAAAGTTAGGGTGTGGTCAGCAACTCAGCATGTTAGCACGTGCATGTGTATCAATCGAATCATCCTGAACTCAGTGGTGCCATTTATTAGTCAAAATATTAACACACTATGAACAGGAAGTTAGATTCATAAGTTCTTGGTATGAATTAATAACTTCATTAGATGTCCTTTATTTTATTAATATCTTACTTATTTTTTCCCCGTACCTATTCTATTAAGTATCTATTATCTATATATCCCTAAGCTATTCTCTGAGATTAAGAGGTTAGCGTCTCAAAGAAAGCTCATCTACCAGCTTAAAGTTTAAAACTGATGGAACTAAATTTTACTTACTGTTGATGTATCAAGTCTACATTTACAGCAATCTTGACACACAACTCGAACTTCACTGACATCGATCACATGTCTCACACACATGATCTCTTATATATCATGCTCATTACCATTTCTTATGCAGACATTCCTGAATCTGATCTCCCATGATTTCTTTCGGTTTCCTCTACTTTTCTTTCCTGCCACTTAGGCTGAATAAATTTTCTTAGTAAGCATCTCCCCACTTATCCTTTCAGCATGGCCAAAACACATAAGAATATTTGTCTCCATCTTACTAACAATATTTTGCTTCATATTACACATCTGCAACACATTTTCATTCCTCACATGATCAGAATGTGTCTTGCCACAAACCCTTCATAAATATTGCATCTCTCCAGCACATCAACACACTGTAATGTAATTCTATGAAAAAAGTGCCTTAGTGGTGAATGGATTAGGTAAAACCAACCCGCAATGAAGACCCTCAAAATTTTCCAAAGCTTATTAAAGTGTGACTTTCATTTTTATCATTTTTAATTAAGTTATTTTTATCAATTTTTATTAAAATTGCTTAATTTAAGCAATTTAAAGCAAAAGAAAGACTGTTGCTTGGGAGCCACATGCTAAGAATATCAATTCTTTTTTTCTTTTTTATTTCTTTAAGAAAAGGGTTTTAAAGGTGAAAGTCATTCGAAATGTGTTCAAATGTTCAGTGTGAATAATATGAACAAATTACACTGAATACATGTGACTTACACATCACTTTCCCTAAGATTATGGGGTATCAGTAAAAGATACCTTTTGTGTGTGTGTGTGTGTGTGTGGTTTTTTGTTTGTTTGTTTGTTTTGTGGTTTAAAATGAGCATCGTGCATCTAGCACCATAAGCAGTCACTCATCTCTGATTTTGGTCACTGGTTCAGGGGAACGGGAAGTCCAGGATCATGAGATGGGTGCCCGGCAGTGCTTCATTATGGGCTTGGGTCCAGCTCCAGTGTATAGCCGAAAACCAGAGCCTCTGACCATTCGGCCAAAGTGATCATAGGCGTTGGTTTCCAGGTATGTTACCTATAAGAAACCAAGGAATGGGCTTACGGCATCACCCCCCCTCCACCACCACCACCACCACCACCACTGAAAGTGAGTTTGTTTAGCAGAAACGCCCATCGCAACCATAAACACTTGTCAGTCAACCTAAATTCCCATTTGATTTTTCTGTGTTGACTTTCCTCCTAGTAGTGAAGTCTTAACACACAAGAAGCCACCCCCTGTAAAATGTCAGTTTGAAAACTGTGGTCTTGTGAAAGGTGTTACCACTCTCTTCACACTAGAACTCTCGTAATTCATGAAACACCCTACTTCGTGAACCGTGTGTGTTTAGCCTCATCCTTTAACAAATATGTATATGCTTGCATATAAAACATAGCAATCCCTATTTTTGTCTACATGGTCATTTAAAAAATTCCTTTGACCTGCTCTTACCATCAAACTGCAAAAATGCCCTAGGGATGCCAAGCCTAGAAAAAAGTGCCTTGGTACTGCTAAGCCATGCTATGGCCCTTCTGCATCACTGCACAAACAACTCCTATGTTTCTTCTGCAGAACCTAAGATTCACTGCCATACATCAGAACAGGAACAATTACACTTTCATAAACAGCCATTCAGGACTTTCTGAGAACCCATCATTCCTGTGAAATCCTCTTAAGGCAGTAATAACTTTCAGAGATGAATTCACACACCTACTAATTTCACTATCTATTGGGTTGTCGGAAAAGTCATGACGTATTTTAGCCATGTTTTGCAAAGGTCATTTATTGATAGAAAGAACAAAGATCAATCAATAATATAATGCCAGTTTTGTTCGATAACCTTTTGCCATCTTTCAGTGAGCTGCAGAATGCCTCATTCATAGAATGACCTGTCTTTCATGGCAAAAAACTGTACAAGGTGCTGATTTACAGCCTCATCTGAATTGAACGTTATACCAGGCAAGGACTGTTGAAGAGAGCAAAACAAGTGGAAGTCTGACGGCGTAAGATCAGGCAAGTATGCTGGGTGTGGCAACACATCCCACCCAAGCTCCAATAATTTTTGGCGGGTGATCAAACTTGTGTGTGGTCTTGCGTTGTCGTGATGGAACACAACACCTTTATGATGAACTAGCTCTGGATGTTTCTGGATGATGGATTTGTTCAAACTGTCCAATTGCTGACAGTACACATTCAAATTGATTGTTCGGTTCCGTGGTAGGAGCTTGAAAAACACGACACCTTTAAAATCCCACCACACTAAGACCAGAACCTTCGCTGATGAATGTCTGCTTTGGATGTCATTTGAGGCGAAGCAGCACGTCAGGACCAAGACCGTTTGCACAGCACATTGCTGTACACAATCCACATTTCATCACCAGTTATCAGCCGCTTCAAAAGGATCGTTTTCCTGACGTTTAATGAACATATCGCAGATGTTTATACGCGCTGTCAATTGAGCTTCTTTGAGTTCATGAGAAACCCACACATCGAGCTTGCTTACGTATCCCAGCTTCTTGAGGTGGTCGTGAACACTTGAATGATGGATGTGCAATGTCTGCAATCTCTCGTGCCATGAAATGTGAGTTTGATTCCATCAATGCCTTGATTTGGTTGTCATCAACCTCGGTGGGACTTCCGGACCGAGGAGCATTGTTGAAATCAAAATCACCAGCACGGAATTTTGCGAACCACCGCCGGCACTGACGTTCTTGTAAAGCATTATCACGGTACACTTTGCACAACTTCGCGCAAGCTTGACGCATGTTCGTCCCTTTACGGAAGTAAAACAGTAAAATATGGTGAAAATGCACAGTTTGGTCTTCCATCTTCAACTTGATGTCAAATCTCTGCAAATCAACCAAATCGCTTACTAATCCTTTTAGACTGCAGCTAGAACTGGTACCTGTTGAATGCCATAGCAATAACAGAATTGCACATGCCTCTAGTACTTCCAAAACTGCCCAACCGCCATCGGGTGCCAAAATACGTCATGACTTTTCTGACAACCCAATAAATTGTTTTATTTGTCAAACATGCTTCCTAAACATATGAATTCATTCACCTGGTTTATCTCAGTGCCATTTAGGCTGATCTTGCATTCAGTACTAACAGTTATTTGCTCAACAACCAGAACTTTAGTTTTTCCATTACTTGTACTCAGTTTGAATTTCATACAAACTCCATACACCCAGGACAAGATATTCTGCAATTCACTTTTATTCTCTGCCGTCAGGACTGCATTTACCAGCATACAGCAAAATGTGCATACGGATGTTACCAAAACATAAACCAGAATTGTCCATTTTGGCATCATGCATGCAGCAGCTATGGGGACATTACACAACCTTGTCTGACTCCTGCACCAACAGAAAACCATTTCAAGAAAACACCATTCACTCTCATACATATGCTGTACTGACAACATAGATAGATTTCACACTTTTTGTAACTGTTGTTTTTGACTCATAAAAAGATGAATGATACAAAGTCAAAAGCACCTAAAATCGTTTTTTCGGCAGATCTGACATTCTTATTTAAATAATATTTGTAAGCAAAATACTGTATTATGTGAACAGACATGCATCTACCCTGCATTCTTTGTATGAAGACCACTATATTTCAGCACGCCATTGCCTGTTTATTCCTGATATGAATGCCATGTACCTCATTATTATTATTATTATTATTATTATTATTATTATGTATATTTAATTTAAAAAAAATGAGGTACACAACGTTCATAACAGGAACAGACAACATGCTGCAGAATAGTGATCTTCCTACAAAGAATGTAGGGTAAGTGTATGTTTATTCACATAATATTACGCTTACAAACATTATTAAATTAGTTTTCACACTATTAAGTAGATCCCAGTTATACCATAGATATTCAAGATCTTCCACAGAAGTATCCTGTTTACTCAGTCATGAGCTTTCTCTAACTCTATGAATGCAGGAAAACCTTTCTTGCCAACAGACAGATACTTTTTGATCATCAAATGTAATGAAAAATTTGATGAGTGCAGGCATAAAACCATTCAGTATATCTAACACCTTCTCTGATATAAGACCTCGTATATATCACAGGATGTAAGGGATGTAAGGTCAGGTGATGCGTAACATCACAGCCTCTCCTTGACAAATGTCAACCCCGCCTTCTCGTGGTA
Organism: Macrothele yani; assembly: GCA_039090855.1. NCBI lineage: Eukaryota > Metazoa > Arthropoda > Arachnida > Araneae > Macrothelidae > Macrothele > Macrothele yani. The sequence continues at coordinate 140,029,512 of CM077005.1, read as the reverse complement.
CATCCTGTTCCCACTAAAGGGGCTCTGACGACCGCCAATAGCGGTATAACTATACCATCAGGATTAGAGGAAATGCTATCCCACACTCACCAACCCGCTTGGCCAGCGTGGTGAGTTATGGCCAAACCCCTCCAAAATGACTCCACAACTTAAATCTTGGCCCTCAGTCTCCGGCAGCTGGAATGTACCTGGCCAAGGCAGCGGCCAGTGCGACATGAAGGCAGAGGGTGCTAAGAATCCCCGGAGGACCGGACTAGGCTGCCATCTGATGCTGACCTTGGCTACATATAACGGATGCTCCCTATCTTCTGATTCAAGGCTTCTTGAATTGGAAGAGGAACTACAAAGGATAAAGTGGGACATCGTCGGGCTAAGTGAGGTAAGGAGAAAAGGAGAAGATCTCATTGAACTGAAAAGTGGATATCTCTTCTACTATCGTGGGACAGATACTGGCAGAACTAGTGGTGTTGGTTTTATAATAAACAAGAAACTGAAGGATAAAGTTGCAGAAGTTGAAAGTTCCTCTGACAGAGCTGCACGACTCGTTATCCAACTCTCGAGAAGATACCAGTCTCAGATTATTCAAACTTATGCACCCACCACAAGTCATGCTGAAGAAGAAATTGAAGAATTTTATGAGGAAATTCGTGATCTAAATAATAAAGGTAAGCAGCACTTGAAGATAATTATGGGAGATTTCAATGCAAAAATAGGGCAACGGCAACAGAATGAAACTTCAGTAGGTAAATTCGGTCACGGCAACAGAAACCAGTATGGAAATACTCTCGTCGAGTTTGCAGAGGCAGAAGGATTTTTCATCTTGAACTCCTTTTTCAAGAAAAAGCCACACAGGAAATGGACATGGAGACATCCAAATGGGACGACAAGTGAAATTGATTTTATTATGTGTAACAAAAAATTCGTCATAGAAGACTGCAGTGTGCTAAACAAGTTCAACACAGGCAGTGACCATAGATTGGTGAGATGTAAGATGCACCTCAACACTAAACTCGAACGTAGCAAGCTCATAAGACAAACAAAATGTATTGACATAACCAACCTTAAAAAACACCATAATACCTTCAAATTGGAACTGAAGAACAGATTCTCTGCTTTAGAAGGCCTAACATCGGAAGAAGTGGATATTTCTGAAGTTAACAGAAAAGTAACCAAAGCTCTTATGGAAACAGCAACAAAATTAGCTGGGTCTAAGAACAAATTGCATGTGAACAAGTTATCAGGAAAAACCAAAATGTTGATGCAAAAAAGAAGAGAGATGAGGACAACTAAAGAAGATGTGACTTCCAAAGTGGAATATATAGAGCTATGCAAGACAGTACGAAAAAGTATCACTGAAGACGTAAGGAAATTCAACTGTGAACTAGTGAGGAAAGCAATTGAAAACAACCAAAGCCTAAAGATAGCAAAGGGACATCTCAGTAAGGGAAAAAAACAGATTATGGCACTGAGAAAAGAAGATGGTTCTGTAACAAGAAATAGAGGCGAAATTTTGACAAGAGTGAAAGATTTCTACTCCAAATTATATGAAAGGGATGATACATGTACTCCAGGTATCATGAAAGGTACCAGAGTTCTTCCAGTTATTCCAGCAGAAGTTGCACATGCAATCAAGAACATGAAGCGGGGAAAAGCTCCAGGAGAAGATGGAATTACTGTAGACATCATACAAGAAGCAAGTGGAGAAATCGAAACAGTACTCGCCCAAATTTTCACTCGATGCCTTAATGAAGGGAAAATTCCTGAGGATTGGAACAACGCTACAATGATCTTGCTACATAAAAAAGGTGACATTGAGGATCTCAGGAACTACAGACCTATCAGCCTCCTATCAGTGGTTTATAAAATCTTCACTAAAGTTCTTTCACACCGCTTGAAGGTGACACTGGACATGGCTCAACCGAGAGAACAAGCTGGATTCAGGAGTGGCTACAGCACAATAGATCATATCCATGTACTGAGAGAACTAATTGAAAGAGCGAGGGAATATGAACTTCCATTGTGCATGGCTTTTATCGATTATGAAAAAGCCTTTGATTCGGTGAAACCATCAGCAGTTGCAATGGCTCTGAAATCCTGCGGTATTGAAGATACATACATTAATATTATTAATAACATCTATGAAAATGCAAAGTGCCAAGATTCGGCTGTTTGAAAATACAACACACATAAAAATTGGAAAAGGAGTGAGACAAGGTGACACCATATCTCCGAAGCTCTTTAATGCCACATTGGAAAATGTCTTTCAATCACTGAACTGGGAAAACAAAGGGATAAAGATTAATGGAGATTATCTAACCCACCTTCGTTTTGCTGATAACGTAGTCATTTTTGCAACTACCCCATCAGAGCTACAGAGTATGATGCAGGAACTTGCTGACAAGAGTAAAGAAGTGGGATTAAAAATGAACTTTCAGAAGACAAAAGTGATGTACAATGCTTTTACAAGAAATGAAGATTTATCGATTGATGGGGAAAAGCTGGAGACAACAGACACCTACATTTATCTTGGACAGCAGATATCAAGTGAGGGTCACATTGATGAAGAAATTAATCGGCGTACAAAACTTGCCTGGAGAGCTTTTGGAAGAAACCATAATTTTCAAGAGCAATAGGCCATTATGTCGTAAAAGAAAAGTGTTTGATCAATGCATCCTTCCAGTGCTTACGTATGGTGCAGAGACATGGACCTTAGCTAAAAGAGACATACAAAGGCTGCAGACAACTCAAAGTAGCATGGAGAGGTGCATGCTTGGTGTAACCAGGAGAGATAAGAAGAGGAACATGTGGATCCGAAAAATGACAAGAGTGGAAGACATCATGATCAGAGTTAAATCCCTGAAATGGCAATGGGCTGGACATACTGCCAGAAGGACAGACCATCGATGGACAGCCGAAATTTCAGATTGGATTCCAAGGGACAGGAAAAGACCCAGAAGAAGAAAACATGGAAGATGGGTGGATGAAATTCGAAAGTATGCGGGAGTGACATGGAGGAGACTGGCACAAGACAGACCGTTGTGGAGGAAACTTGGGGAGACCTTCGTCCAGCAGTGGATTGATAATGGTTGACAATGATGATGATATATCACAGAAGGTGTGGGATGTACATCCCACACCTTCTCTGATATTTTGACTTTTCCAAACACTTTTCCTAGCAAACTCAGCAGGCTGATACCACGATAGTTCCTGAATTCAATCTGATCACCCTTTTCCTCACACGAAGGAACAATCACAGCTTTCCTCTAATCTTGAGGGACTATTACTAATTCCCAGTGCAACTGACAATTTTCAGTTTACCAGTTAATTACAGTCACCATCATATTTTAACATATCAGCAGTTATGCCATCCACTTCTCAAGTCCTACCATTTCGAAGAGCTATTAAAGCTTTAAAAACATATTCCTCTGAAATATCTCATATGCTTCCTCCTCTCACTACAGATTGTGCAATCAATTATACTTAACCTATATGGAAACTTAAGATTATGAATTTCTTAACCTTGACTTCACTGCAAAATGCTCAAAAAATCACTTTAACTGTAAAGTTTCAATTCAGTCATAGTAGTATAACTAAATGAGAAAGATGCTCTTTTACCTTTGGAAGACCGGGAAGAAGATATGTCCTGTTTAGTGTGGGAATCACTGGAAAGTGAAGATGGGGAAATACTGATGTCATTGGAGTAAGGAACACGATCATCATTCAGAGGTGCTGTAGGTAATGTGTAAGAACATTGGTATGTGCTGCGACCTCCTCGTGTGCGATCTTCTCTTATAGCTGCAAATGATACATAAATAAATGATGGTAAGAGGTTAAAACTAGTTTTAAATATAATGCAAAAACTCTAATGAAACCAAGAGGGGGAGGGGGAAAGAAAGCATATAGAAAATCTATGTAATACTACACAACTAAATTAATTGTCAATAGTAATAGAACTCTGCCTGTACAAACTAAAACATCAGGCAGGTTAACAAATCTACGAGTACCATGTGAACCAACAAAAACATATACGATTCAAGTTCCATCTCATATCTCTACCAACACAAAATAAAAAGTACTAGTTTCCAATGAACACACTACTTTAATTGTGGAATAACTTTTACGGGTCTTATAGAGGTTATTATTCATGAAAGTTGGTTGTCAAATTTTCGAACTAAAGCCTAGTTCGTCATCAGGACTACGTCACTGGAGTAGTTGCTGCCACTCAGTTGGAAGAGTCCAACCGCAAGTCCAACTGCATTATCGTTAATTGTGGTACTTCTTCTTCTTGCTATTTTGATCCCTTCTTCTAGTTTCCTCTTTACTAAGTTTGACTGGTGGGCGATTATTTTCACTGAGTCCCAATTTATGGAGTGTCCACTTGCTTGTATATGTCTGTCTAGCCCTGTCTTGTTACTAATGTTCCTAATAGCTGCTTGGTGTTCTTTCATTCGGACCTTAATACTTCTCCCTGTTTCTCCTATATAGCTGAGTCCGCAGTTACAGTCGATGCAATACATTACTCCTTCTTGCAATTGGATGTCCAATTCTTTCTGCTTTAAAGCTGGCAGGAATTTCTTTATTTTGTTATTAAGATCTGGAGCTAGCCTGATATTATATTTTGCTCCTATCCTTTTCAGTTTCTCGAAAAGTCCCTTGCGGTATGTAATTTTGCTGGTGAATTTGAAGTTGGTTTTTTCCTGCTTCTTTTTTGGCACTTGTCTAAATATTTTCTCAACATATGGGGAGGGGTAATTGTTTTCTGCCAATACTTCCTTTAATTCTTCTTTGTGGAGATCTTTTTGAGTAGCTGAAATTCTGGTCTCTTCAGCTACTCAAAAAGATCTCCACAAAGAAGAATTAAAGGAAGTATTGGCAGAAAACAATTACCCCTCCCCATATGTTGAGAAAATATTTAGACAAGTGCCAAAAAGAAGCAGGAAAACCAACTTCAAATTCACCAGCAAAATTACGTACCACAAGGGACTTTTAGAGAAACTGAAAAGGATCAGAGCAAAATATAATATCAGGCTAGCTCCAGATCTTAATAACAAAATAAAGAAATTCCTGCCAGCTTTAAAGCAGAAAGAATTGGACATCCAATTGCAAGAAGGAGTAATTTATTGCATCGACTGTAACTGTGGACTCAGCTATATAGGAGAAACAGGGAGGAGTATTAAGGTCCGAATGAAAGAACACCAAGCAGCTATTAGGAACATTAGTAACAAGACAGGGCTAGACAGACATATACAAGCAAGTGGACACTCCATAAATTGGGACTCAGTAAAAATAATTGCCCACCAGTCAAACTTAGTAAAGAGGAAACTAGAAGAAGGGATCAAAATAGCAAGAAGAAGAAGAAGTACCACAATTAACGATAATGCGGTTGGACTTGCGGTTGGACTCTTCCAACTGAGTGGCAGCAACTACTCCAGTGACGTAGTCTTGATGACGAACTAGGCTTTAGTTCGAAAATTTGACAACCAACTTTCATGAATAATTACCTCTATAAGACCCGTAAAAAAGATATTCCACAATACACTATGAATAGAGGTGTCATAAATTCATTTACAACTAGGATTAAAAACACTACTTTAATATTAACAATTTCAGTAGCACAGTCTCTTGCTCTTTAATGCAAGTTTAAAAACAGTACACCGATTTTTCAAGCTCACAGTGAAATTTAAGTTCTAGCAGTTAAAAAGTTTCTAGACTACTTTCTCATCAGCTGTCATTAACCCTCAATTATGCTGAAGTCTTAGTATGGTTTATTTTAATCATATATTCCATAACGAGGTTCTGTTGCATAATCTTCACACACACATGGAGCCTTATATTACTGTATATCATGCAGAACAGTTGATTCTCTCCATTTTTTATCTTCATGAAGGTTCACTTTACTTAAGCATAAAAGGTGAATTCAGAAACAAGGTTCTCTAATTCATTCCTGTCAAAGTTACCTTCAGGACACAGTGGTGACTCTGCTTTTAGTTAGTATGTAATCTCTCCACCAAACAGCAAACATGGAATGTACCACAGACATAGATAAAGCACACATGGAAAAAGTTGGTGTAGCAATGGCAACCACATGAAGTGAAAATGGACACACGATAAAATGAGACCAGAATCTATTTTTTTACAGGTTAAGGGTATCCAGACTGTCGAAATCCATTGTGAGCTGCTGACAGTTTATGCTGCCAGTGTAATTACAATACAATGTGTGCAAAAGTGTTGTCCTGAATTTAGACATGGTCAGGTATATGTAGTGGACCAACAAAGGAATGAAAGGCAATCCACATCAGCTGATCTTGTTGATGACACCAAGAAAGCTCTGTGAGAATACAGGCATGCGACTTTGGAAATACTGGAACAGTGATTCAGCTTTACACATAGCACAATGTGAGGCATTGTTCATGAGTGACTAAGCTACAAAAAGGTAAACTGCAGATGGTTCCAAAGGCACCTAACAGATGGCCATAAAAAAAGCATGCATGGCAACATTGCTGACACTTCTTCAGTGATACATGGAAGAGGGAGATGACTTGTAATGCAAAATCATTGCTAGAAATGAGACATGGGCATTCCATTACAGTCCAGGAAGTTTTCATTATTATTATTATTATGTTTTGGGATTTCAATGACCACCATAGGCAACTGTTAGGACTATGATCAGTCACCACCCTTAATTTGGAGCCACTTGCTCCAAGGAAGGGAGAAAGCCAGAAAGGGAAACACATTCAATGCCTCACGTGTGACTCTGAACCCAGGCTGAACTCAGATGGCTAGCCATAAACCAGAGCCTCTAACCACTCTGCCACTGGGGCAGCCAGTCCAGTTAGTACACCTAAACCAGTGACATGGAAACATTCTGGTTACCCTGTCACAACGAAGCACAGGAATAGTGCTAGCAATGTTGTTTTGGGACATATGAGGCTTCTTCATGGTGGATTTCATTCCTTGCAGTGCAACCATCAATATAGATATTTATCAGGTCACACAAACCACACTGAAGGAACTGTTTGCTGCAAAAAAATCTGGATTAATTTTGATGGAAATACTACTGATGCATGATATTGCCTGGCTGCACACCTCCAAAACTATGGTAAATCACTTGAATGCTTAACACTGGGAAATTCTCCCAAATTAGAATGTTGGTATCATAAGACTTCCAGTTTTTCCTAAAACTGAAGAAGCACTTTCGAGGTCAACTCTTCTGAACTGATGATCATACCCAAGAGGAGGTCAAACAATGGCTATGGCTGCAGAATACATCTTTTTACCACCACCAGGGATTTGGCTCCTTCATCTTCCACTGTTCATGTCTTACCAGACTTAATAAATGCACATGTATCTATATGTGACTCATGTGTTACATATTGTACCCTGTTTATTCCCAAAACAAAAACATACGGAACTTTACTTTCTGACTTCATAAAATTTGCATTTCCAGGTATTAAATTACTGATCTTGTTGATTTTCTAGAAGCATAAACTGACTCCATGAATATTTTCCAAAGTACATGTGATAGATAAATACACAATGGAGAAAGAACACACAAATTCCTAACATAAAATAAATAAAAGCTGAAAAGCTTTCTAATAAGCATTTACAGTATAGTAATACCCTGAAGTTATGCGATAGGTGGGACCGACAATAAGCGTGTAAGTCGGGGTACGATTTTGCATACAAATACATATAAATATTAGTTAATTGGGACCAAATTTTACAAAAAACACCTGTCTTTTGTTAAAAATGTAATCAAATTGCAGTTATCCCTACATAATACATATATTAAAACATAAAAGAAAGTTATTTCGATGCTGATGGCTCCGTAAAATCTAACAGGCTCCTCTGACCGCACAATGCCTTTTTCTTTTCACGCAAAATTTTTTTGTAGCAAGCTAATGATTTTTTTATTCCTTGCCTTGTGGCTGCAATCTAGTCCTCATTAGAATCTGTGTTCTGCAAAATCTTTAACCCTTTTTCAATTAAGCTGAGACTGTCTGTTCAGTTTGCAATTGTCATGTGTTGTTCTGATGGGACTGGGTGTACGGTATCGGCCTCTTCAGCAGTGCTTTGCTCACACATCTCTATGAGCTCATCAATTGTAAGCTCCTTGTTATGTGAATCTCACAGCTCGCTGACATCTTCACTGTCGACTTCCAAATCCAATTGCCTAGCAAGGTGGGAAAATTCTTCTATTGCCTGAATGACTTGATCGGTATCAGGTATCGTTTCCACCTTGCACTGAAAAAAGAACAGACAAAGTTTTTTCCACACACCACCCAAGAATCTCCAATGATCCTTATGGCATCTAAAACATTATACTATTTGCAAAACTCTTTAACAGACAGTTGATCATTTAGCCTCATAGCTTCATTCAGTTGTGCAAATGAACATCACGTGTAGAATTTTTGATAACATATTGGTCTAACAGTTGAAGTAAGCTTGTTGTGTTTGGAGGCAAGAAAACAACTTTCACTCATGGGTCGAAATCGATTAGAGTGGCAGGTGGGTGACTGGGCGCATTGTCAATAATGACCATCACTTTAAACAGTTTTTTTAGACTGGCAATAACGTTCGACTTCAGCTATAAAGTGGTGACCAAACCAGTCTTCAAAAATGGAAGCTGTCACCCAAGCCTTAGGATTTGACTTCCAAATCACTGGCAAACCAGCCTTAGATTTATTTTTTAGAACTCTTGGATTTTCGAAGCGATAAATTAATAGGGGTTTCAATTTACAATCAAAAGCTGCATTCCTACCAACCATCACTGTCAATCGGTCTTTGGAAGCTTTAAGCCAGGAAATGTTTTTTCTTGACGCATGATAAATGTTCTTTTGGGCATCTTCTTCCACAATAGGCCAGTCTCGTCTACATTAAATATGGTTTGACTGCTATAGCCACCTTCTTCTACGATAGCCTTGAGTGTTTCAGGAAATGAAGACACAGCTGCTTTATTGGAGCTTGCCACCTCTCTGGTCTCCGCGATGCTGTACCAGTTACAGCGATTTTTAAATCAATTGAACCAACCATTGCTGGCTACGAAGTTTTCACTTTCAGCTGCTTCCCCTGCTTCTACTTTTAGCCTCTCAAAAATAAGCTTAGCTTGGTTACGTGTGGTGTTCTGATCGACTGGACAATTCTTCACTCTTACTTGATTATCACACCATAATTTAAGCATCGTTTCGATCTCGGCAATAATCCCATGATGCTTACGAATTATGCTTGAATTCAAGAACTGGGCATTTTTCACAGCTGCGAGAATTTTTTTCTTTATCTTTTATGATTGTTCTTACTGTGGATTCCGGTAGATCAAACTTTTTTGCTAGCTCACAAATTTTCATTTTGCCATCAAAATCCTTAATGATGTTGAGTTTAAATTCCAAAGTCAAGGTTTTCCTTTTCTTGCTAGATGTACAACAATCAGACTTACTTCGTTTGGATGACATGATTGCAGTTAGTGTTACGTACGCTATTTTAAACGACACAATTTTGCACCTAACACAAAACAATCTCAAGTTATGTAGAACATGAAAATCTGAAAATCGTGTATGGATGATTTTGCGTGAAACACGTCCGTACATGTCACTGCAAGTGCGACACTGGCAAACACGGGAGGAATGACTGGATGAATTCGCGTGAAGCATGTCCGTACATTTCACTGCAAGTGCGACACCGACAAATGAGGGAGGAATGACTGGACGAATTTGCACGAAACACGTCCTGGGCAGTAAGGGGCTAAGCGGGAGCACAGTAATAAGAAATCGTTTAACTCTAATTTCACGTAAGTCACGGTATTACTGTATTTCGAATTTGCGATATGAAAGTATGAATCAATTGTACATGTGTGAGAATGCTCTGAAAAAAACCAACAACAAACAATTGTTTTAGAAATTTTGTTTTCACAGCTGCAGGATTGCTTTTAACATATTGTAACTTTAGAAGCAATTTAAGGCCAATTCTTATGGAAATAATCCCATTAATAGTAGTCAGTAACAGACTGTCTAAGAGCTCCAGAACTGTGGCATACATTATTTGTAACCCTTAATTTTTTTATACATTATTTTAATATGGCCTCTTATCATTTCATGTCCCACCATTGAGCAGCTGTACTTAGTGCAAGACCAGACATTAGTGATGTCAAGTGTTTTCCATGGAAGCTCAAAATGTGAAAGTACAAGAGAAAATAGCACTTCATTCCAAGTCATGATCCAGTGGCACAAAAAGTAGCACAGAGAAAATTAGCCAGATGGATAATATGAAGTTAGGTGGAGAAAGAAGAAATAATTGTTAGAGCCCACATTACACAGACACAAATAGCATATATCAGCACAATGTGTGTCTTGTCTGGCTTCTATAGCGAATAAGTAAATGTTCTACTATTGTTAATAGCACTTAATAGTTTTGTTGTGTACACTACTTGTTGTTCTCATACTAAAAATAAAATCAACGAGGAAAAGGGGTGCATCATATTTACAGCAATTATTTTTTCTTAATTGTCTTTGAGAAAAAAGTGATGTAAAAAGTTATGATGATTTACTTTTAGACTTACAACAATTAATCCAAATATTTTTAATGAGCAAAAAGCACTTATTAAAGACATATTTCCAGGAAATTAGTGGTGCACAAACAAACAAAACAAAAAATCAGAGATCTTTGTGTGGGTGGAAACAACTGGTCTAGGTTGAAAGCAATGGTGGCTAGAGAGGATTGTACAATGAGCTCTATTGCATCAGAAACTGCACAGTAGCACAGCAATATCAAGAGAAGTATTTCAGCATACACAACCTGCCACACACTGGTGTGAATTGTATATAACAGCAGATGTCCTCTTCACATACCACTTAGCTCTGCTAAAAAATGACAGATTCATTTGTAGTTGGCGTGGGAGCTCTAAAACTGGACCTCTGAGGGCTGGAAAAAGGCCGTCTGGTCAGATGAATTACATTTTCAGTTAATGCATGCTGATGGGCAGACTAGAATGAGGCATCAACAGCACGAATCAATGGATCCCAGGATGCACTGCACTAATTATACAAGCTGATGGAGGTGGTTCAATGGCAAGGGGTCTGTTTTATGGAGGGCACTGGGTTGTTCAATACCTGTGGAACAACATTCAGAAGCTATGAGGTATGTTAACATCATTGCTGATGAGGCACACCTGTACATGTGCATGGTGTTCCCGTTGGAGAGGGCTACTTCCAGCAGGATAATGTGTCATGTCACAAGTCACAGATCCTGACATAGTGGTTCCAAGAGCATAACAGTGACTTCAAAATGCTAAAATGGTCTCCACAGTTCCCAGAACTTAACCCAATTGAATACCCATGGGATGAGATTGAGAGAGCTATTAGCAACAGAGATTCTCTTTCAGCATACATTCAGCAATTGACGGACATCATCACATCCATTTGGCTGAATGTACAAGTAGAATTATATGAATGATATTAACACCTTGTTGAATTCACGCCACATCAAATCGAGGAAGTTTTGAAGGCAAAGGCCAGCCCAACATGATATTAGAAAGGTGTTCCTCATTATTTGCTACTTCAGTGTAGACAGCAGTTAGCCATGAAGAAAATTTGAATTTTTACCCCCACTTTCATGTAAATTTTCATTAGCCCATTTACACAAATAAAAAGTTCTAACATCAGGTCTACTCTTCATGCTTCTGTCACCATACAGTTAACTGTGTTCTACCATCACAATAAAATATGCAATACTCTCTCTTTCTCTCTCTCTTTGAGTTTCCCCATGACTGCCTTATACATTTGGAAGTTAACAAGAAAATAAAGACTATACCAAAGATGAGAATACAAGTCATGCAGTACCTGCAATAATCTATTTCACAGTTTGTAATTCTTTATCTAAGCTATAGCACAGCATGTCTCAAAAATCTTACTACATTAAAAGGTTTCCTAAGAGTTGCTTATAACGAGAAAAACAAACAAAAATGCTGCAAACACAGATTTTTTAAACTTTTGGGAAGTATATTATATCACCATTTCTTTGCATGAAAGCTTGGTTGTTTTATACACTGGCAGAAAGTGAAAAAAGAACAAGAAGGAATTGGCGGACGATCATGAAATTTACATATGTTAATGGGGTAGAGTTTACGTAGATGTGATGTTAATTTTGGGACCAACCGGTGAGCGCTTACGTCACAGCACGGCATAATATGCAAATTATCGTCAGTGGTATTTAAGGAGTACGGCGAAATGAATGTAATCAGTTGTCAGCGTACGGACACGAGCGAAGACCCTGAAGAAGCTACAATGCCTGGACATGGAAGACGTGTACGATGTCCGCAGTTATCGGACTTTGAGCGAGGTCGTCTAGTCGAACTCCGCGAGGCAGGGTGGTCGTATCGTCGTATTGCGGACTGAATTGGACGGGAAGTATCGGTGGTGGAACGATGGTGGCATAGATGGTCCGAGGAACATTCCCACACGAGAAGACGTGGAACCGGGAGCCACAGACGGACTGATGAGCGGACCGATCGACGCATAAGAAGAGCGGCGTTGTCAAGCAGAACATCCACTGCGACACAAATCCGAGCTGCCGTTGCACCTGAGGTGACTGTGTGAACAATCCGCAACCGTCTACTGGATGCAGGACTACGTGCATGTGTGCCTCTGGCATGTGTACCTCTGACTCCAGCCCTCCGTCAGGAACGGCTGCAGTGGTGTCGCCAAAGTCTGCACTGGAGAACGCAATGGCGATCTGTCGTGTTCAGCGATGAAAGCAGACTCTGCTTGAGAGTCCCCGATGGCCGTATGCATGTTTGCAGACGTACAAGAGAGCGTCTCCACCCTTCTTGCAACCGCCAGCGACACACAGGGCCTACACCTGGTATCTTGGTGTGGGGAGCAATCAGTTATCACTCCCGTACGCAACTAGTGTTTATACTGGGTACGTTAAACAGCACCTCCTACATCAACAACATCATTCAGCCCGTTGTTGTGCTACTTGTAAGGTCGGTCCATCATGGTGTTTTCCAGCAAGATAACGCACGCCCACACACGGCACGTGCAACGCAACATGCACTTCAGGGTGTGAGACAACTTCCATGGCCTGCACGTTCACCGGATTTGTCCCCCATTGAACACGTGTGGGATTTTATGGGACAACGACTTATCCGATCTCCACGGCCATCCCCGATTTACGCATCCAGCTTGAGGATGCTTGGAACTCAATACCCAAAACTTACATCCAGCATCTGTACGACAGACTCCATGCCAGAATTGCACAGTGTGATGCAGTTCATGGCAGTTCAACCTCGTACTAACCATGTTACATGGAAATGTTATTTTTCAGTTTACCAGCAAATACAGCTGTATTTTGCCATGATGTTTTGACCACGTTATCCTCTGTATTCCATTATGCTGTATAAATTTCGTTGGTATCAGACGTCTCCTTCTTGGTGTTCTTTTTTCACTTTCCGCCAGTGTAATTGTTCTGCACTCATGTGCTTACACAACAAAATGGAAGGAATTAAAAGGAACATAACAAATTATAATTCACAATCTTTCAGTAAAAATTTTAAAATAAACAAATCATTGAAACCTCCAGCTGGTCAAAACATTTAACCCAGATAATTTACCACTGTCTCAGACAATTCTGCACACAAAACTATCTATTATTTTTAATTAAAATACTATTTAGTAATATTTTAAAAAAGGTGCAAACAAGTGAAGAACAAATATCCAAATCCATCGCATGAAAGCTTTTCATCTGCTGCCTTCAAAATGTTCACAGCAATGAAATACCTATGATGATTTTGAGTAACTCTGCACAAAAGGGTAAGGGCATGGCCAGAGGTCCACATGAGAAGCAGTCTTCTCAGCCTTCTGCTTGTTCTGTACCTGTTAGAATCATTCCTGCATCACCAGAGTCTTGTCGATCTGGACCTTCAACTTCTTCTGGAAAGTCTACTAAAGACAGTTTCTTCAAGTTTATTCTGAACATACTCCCATCCATTGTTACTGATGAGGAGTGCCTCAGATCTCTCAAGGCCCCAGGTGTTCCTTTTATCTGGGCCTTCAGAATGTGCCATCCAGTTAGCCAGAGTCTAAAGGGTTTTTTTACGGTTTATTGTACAACCCCTATGCCTCCAAAAATTTCTCAAGTCGCCAGCCATGCTGTGGTCATTCAGAAATTTGTAAAGGCTACCTGGGAAAGCAATTTCTAAAGAGCATCCAGAAGAATAGAAGCACCAAATGTTCAGCCAGTTGCCTTCAAAGCTCCGAGAAGGGATCTTCTCAAGAGAAAAGAATATTCCCCTTGTCATCATCAGATGAAAATGAGTTGGATGCTGCTTTCCAAAAGATGAAGAAGCTTTTTGCCCATAGAAAGAGCATAGGTGTTAGCCTTCTTGCTATTATTTCTTGCAGCATGAATGGTTACCCTGAGCTGTGTATCATCACTGCTTGTTGCACCTTTTCCCTGGTGCCTTCCAGCTTGCTGTTCCACTGGTGCTAATGGCAGAAAAAGAAGCCACGGCCTATTGGCATTTATATATACACAATTGTATATATGTAAGGTCAGGTGATGTGCAACATCACAGCCTCTCGACAAATGTCACCCCCGCCTTCTCGTGGTGCACCCTGTTCCCACTAAAGGGGCTCTGACGACAACCAATAGCAGTATAACCATACCATTGGGATTAGAGAATATGCTATCCCAAACTCACCAACCCGCTTGGCCGGCATGGAGAGTTATGGCCAAACCCCTCCAAAATGACTCCACAACTTAAATCTTGGCCCTCAGTCTACGGCAACTGGAATGTACCAGGCCAAGGCAGCGGCCAGTGCGACATGAAGGCACAGGTTGCTAAGAATCACCGGAGGGCCGGACAAAGCTGCCATTTGATGCTGATCTTGGCTACTTACAATGGACGCTCCCTATCTTCTGATTCAAGGCTTCTTGAATTGGAAGAGGAACTACAAAGGATCAAGTGGGACATCGTCGGGCTAAGTGAGGTAAGGAGAAAAGGAGAAGATCTCATTGAACTGAAAAGAGGACATCTCTTCTACTATAGTGGGACAGATACTGGCAGAACTAATGGTGTTGGATTTATAATAAACAAGAAACTGAAGGATAAAGTTCTAGAAGTTGAAAGTTGCTCTGACAGAGCAGCGCGACTCATTATCCAAATCTCATGAAGATACTAGGCTCAGATTATTCAAATTTATGCACCCACCACAAGCCATCCTGAAGAAGAGATTGAAGAATTTTATGAGGAAATTCGTCATATAAATAATAAAGGCAAGCAGCACTTGAAGATAATTATTCATGATTTCAATGCACAAATAGGGCAACAGCAACAGAATGAAACTTTAGTAAGTAAATTCGGTTATGGCAACAGAAACCAGCGTGGAAATACTCTCGTCGAGTTTGCAGAGGCAGAAGGGTTTTTCATCATGAACTCCTTTTTCAAGAAAAAGTCGCAAAGGAAATGGACATGGAGGCATCACAATGGATTGACAAGTGAAATTGATTTTATTATGTGTAACAAGAAATTTGTCATGAAAGACTGCAGTGTGCTAAACAAGTTCAACACAGGTAGTGACCATAGAATGGTGAGATGTAAGATGCACCTCAACACTAAACTCGAACGTGGCAAGCTCATAAAACAAACAAAGTGTATTGATGTGACCAACCTTAAAAAGCATCATACTACCTTCAAATTAGAACTAAGGAACAGATTCTCTATTCTAGAAGGTCTAACATCAGAAGAAGTGGACATCTCTGAAGTTAACAGAAAAGTAACCGAAGCTCTTATGGAAACAGCAACAAAATTAGCTGGGTCTAAGAACAAGTTACATGTGTACAAATTTTCAGGAAAAACCAAAATGTTGATGCAAAAAAAGAAGAGAGATGAGGACAACTAAAGAAAGTGTGACTTCCAAAGTGGAATATATAGAGCTATGCAAGACAGTAAGAAAAAATATCACTGAAGACGTAAGGAAATTCAACTGTGAACTAGTCAGGAAACCAATTGAAAACAACCAAAGCCTAAAAATAGCAAAGGGGCATCCCAGTAAGGGAAGAAAACAGATTATGCCACTGAGAAAAGAAGATGGTTCTGTAACAAGAAACAGAGGTGTAATTTTGACCAGAGTGAAAGATTTCTACTCCAAATTATATGAAAGGGATGATACATGTACTCCAGACATCATGAAAGGTACCAGTACCAGAGTTCTTCCAGTCCTCCCAGCAGAAGTTGCACATGCGATCAAGAACATGAAGCGGTGACATGGTGACATTACACAACTTTGCCCGACTCCTGCACCAATTGAAAACCATTTTGATAAAACACCATTCACTCGTACACAGGCTCTACTGTCAGCATACAAGGCTTTTACACTGTTAAGTAGATTCCCAGTAACATCATATTCATTCAATACCTTCCACAAAAGTGCCCTATTTACTCGGTCGTAAGCTTTCTCTAAATCTATGAAGGTAGCAAAAACTTTCTTACCAACAGGCAGATACTTTTCAATTATCATGTGTAATGCAAAAATTTGGCTAGTGCAGCCTTTACCAGGCATAAAGCCACTCTGAAAATCCCACACTTTCTCTGATGTGAGACCCCGTACTTTTTCAATAACAACCTTACCAAACACTTTCTCTGGCACACTTAGTAGGCTAATACCACAATAGTTCTTGCAGTCAGTCTGATTACCTTTTCCCTTATACAAGATATCAATGATAAATGATAGCAACCCTCCAATCTTGAGGGACCATTCGTAACTCCCAGCACAACTGGCAAATTTTAGTTAACCAATCAATTACAGAGTCACCACCATATTTCAACATCTCGGCAGTTATGCCATCAACTCCCGGAGCCTTACCATTCTGAAGAGATTTTAAAGCTTTACACACTTCTTCTCGTGAGACCCCTCCTGTGTTTTCATCCTTCACTATGCCATCTGCATCTGTCTCAGAACCATCTTTGCTTTCCTGATCTAATAACTCACAGAAATATTCACCCCATCTTTCACTTAACACATTGGGCTCCCATATCATTTCCCCAATCTCATTCTTACAACTTACAACTTTCTTTCCCCTATTTTTCCAGAGTCTCACGTACTTCCAGAAAGACTTACTATCTTTCCAAAAAGCAATTCATGCCTTTCCACTTTCTCCTTCCTATCTTTTGCCTTACTCTGACAAACCAGTTTAGCAGCTTCACGCTTCTTACAGCAATATTCAATCTACAGAAACTACCTTGCAACATCCCTAAATAGGTTCCCTACTTTCTCTTTACTGCCTCTTCAATCTCACTATTCCACCAAGCATCACCTCTATTGTTACCCACTATTGTGGTGCCACAGACCTCTTTAGCAGCAGTGACAACACAGTTCTTAAAACATTCCCACTTCTTTTCTACATCCCTTTCACCAGACTTCAGCTCCTTCAGTCGTTCTCTGAGTAAGTCAGAATAATGCTGATGATCTTCAAGGAGCATATCAACCTTTATTCTTTCTATCCTGGGTCTCTTCCTATTCCTTTTCCTCCAACCAACATTGAGTTTCACTTGTGACACTACCAAGTAATGATCAGAACCAACATCCGCACCTCTCATCACACGGATGTCAACAACTAAGTGTTTCAGACGCTGATCGTAAACAACAAAATCTATCACACTCTTTTGACCAAGAGTACGATTTTCCCAAGTATATGTGTGGATATACTTGTGCTTGAAAAATGTATTAGATAGACACAAACCATTCTCAATGCAGAGTTCAATTAATCTTTCACCATTATCATTCACACAAAGATCATTAAACTTACCCAGAACATTGTCAGAAATTGTATTCTGCACACCTACTCTAGCATTGAAATCCCCTGCTATTATAACTCTTTCTTTAGCACCAAACTGGCTCAAAACAGCTTTTAGCTCATTCCAGAAATCTTCTTTCTTATCAGAAGGTTCCGAGTCACAAAGGAGCATACACTACAACAATTACAATTCTCTGAAGTTTCACTTTCAAACGAATCCAGAGAATTCTCTCACTCACGCAACTATAGTGAATCAAGTTGTTCTTCATCTTTTCACTTAAAATCACACCTACACCAGCCTGTCCTCTCACATTATCTAATACTCCAGACCACACACTCACCAATTCCATTCACTTCTTCTATTCTTCTTCTAGAGCTGAAGATCGTAAATAAACAGAAACGTTATTTTTATGATATGCTGCCTAATAAAATATTATTAAGAAGAATATTTTAAAATAGATTAGACACTTGTCAGTCAGAAATGAACTTACATACATGCATTGTCAATGTGATATTATTGTATTGTATTTTAATATTAACGCATTAGAAGTTGGCAGCAGTCCTCATTGTTTATATCTGCTGTGGGTATGTTAGTTATCTGATTTCCGCTCGAATGAGTGAGTAGTGAAACAAATATGGTTAACATGACAGCTGTATTTTTTTGTTAATTAAAGCCTAATTAAATGAAGGTGAGTTTTGGTATTTTACTTCTCAACAATTTAATTAACAAATATATATATATATATATATATATTCTATAAAGAAGATACCTAAGCAAAAAAATACATATATATAGGTGTGAGTCAAAATTATATATGTATTTTTTTGCTTAGGTATCTTCTTTATAGAATGTGTATTCTGAATTTTCAAAACTGCTGCGTTGCGCGTTTTGATTTTCAGGTTATTTTGCACCCTTCGTTTTAAATTCTAAAATTGTTTCCTTAGTCTTCAGTTTTGCTCTTAAGTATATATATATATATATATATATATATATATATATATATATATATATATATATATATATAGGATGTAAGGTCAGGTGATGCGTAACATCACAGCCTCTCCTTGACAAATGTCAACCCCGCCTTCTCGTGGTGCATCCTGTTCCCACTAAAGGGGCTCTGATGACCGCCAATAGCGGTATAACTATACCATCGGGATCAGAGGAAATGCTATCCCACACTCACCAACCCGCTTGGCCAGCGTGGTGAGTTATGGCCAAACACCTCCAAAATGACTCTACAACTTAAATCTTGGCCCTCAGTCTCCGGCAGCTGGAATGTACCTGGCCAAGGCAGCGGCCAGTGCGACATGAAGGCAGAGGGTGCTAAGAATCCCCGGAGGACCGGACTAGGCTGCCATTTGATGCTGACCTTGGCTACCTATAACGGACGTTCCCTATCTTCTGATTCAAGGCTTCTTGAATTGGAAGAGGAACTACAAAGGATCAAGTGGGACATCGTCGGGCTAAGTGAGGTAAGGAGAAAAGGAAAAGATCTCATTGAACTGAAAAGTGGACATCTCTTCTATTATCGTGGGACAGATACTGGCAGAACTAGTGGTGTTGGATTTATAATAAACAAGAAACTGAAGGATAAAGTGGTAGAAGTTGAAAGTTCCTCTGACAGAGCTGCACGACTCGTTATCCAACTATCGAGAAGATACCAGGCTCAGATTATTCAAACTTATGCACCCACCACAAGTCATCCTGAAGAAGAAATTGAAGAATTTTATGAGGAAATTCGTCATCTAAATAATAAAGGTAAGCAGCACTTAAAGATAATTATGGGAGATTTCAATGCAAAAATAGGGCAACGGCAACAGAATGAAACTTCAGTAGGTAAATTCGGTCACGGCAACAGAAACCAGCGTGGAAATACTCTAGTTGAGTTTGCAGAGGCAGAAGGATTTTTCATCTTGAACTCCTTTTTCAAGAAAAAGCCACACAGGAAATGGACATGGAGACATCCAATTGGGACGACAAGTGAAATTGATTTTATTATGTGTAACAAAAAATTCGTCATCGAAGACTGCAGTGTGCTGAACAAGTTCAACACAGGTAGTGACCATAGATTGGTGAGATGTAAGATGCACCTCAACACTAAACTGGAACGTGGCAAACTCATAAGACAAACAAAATGTATTGACATAACCAACCTTAAAAAACACCATAATACTTTCAAGTTGGAACTGAAGAACAGATTCTCTGCTTTAGAAGGCCTAACATCGGAAGAAGTGGATATTTCGGAAGTTAACAGAAAAGTAACCAAAGCTCTAATGGAAACAGCAACAAAATTAGCTGGGTCTAAGAACAAGTTGCATGTGAACAAATTATCAGGAAAAACCAAAATGTTGATGCAAAAAAGAAGAGAGATGAGGACAACTAAAGAAGATGTGACTTCCAAAGTGGAATATATAGAGCTATGCAAGACAACACGAAAAAGTATCACTGAAGACGTAAGGAAATTCAACTGTGAGCTAGTGAGGAAAGCAATTGAAAACAACCAAAGCCTTAAGATAGCAAAGGGACATCTCAGTAAGGGAAGAAAACAGATTATGGCTCTGAGAAAAGAAGATGGTTCTATAACAAGAAATAGAGGCGAAATTTTGACAAGAGTGAAAGATTTCTACTCCAAATTATATGAAAGGGATGATACATGTACTCCAGACATCATGAAAGGTACCAGAGTTCTTCCAGTCCTCCCAGCAGAAGTTGCTCATGCAATCAAGAACATGAAGCGGGGGAAAGCTCCAGGAGAAGATGGAATTACTATAGACATCATACAAGAAGCAAGTGGAGAAATTGAAACAGTACTCGCCCAAATTTTCACTCGATGCCTTAATGAAGGGAAGATTCCTGAGGATTGGAACAATGCTACAATGATCCTGCTACATAAAAAAGGTGACATTGAGGATCTCAGGAACTACAGACCTATCAGCCTCCTATCAGTGGTTTATAAAATCTTCACTAAAGTTCTTTCACACCGCTTGAAGGTAACACTGGACATGGCTCAACCGAGAGAACAAGCTGGATTCAGGAGTGGCTACAGCACAATAGATCATATCCACGTACTGAGAGAACTAATTGAAAGAGCGAGGAATATGAACTTCCATTGTGCATGGCTTTTATCGATTATGAAAAAGCCTTTGATTCGGTGAAACCATCAGCAGTTACC
Source organism: Macrothele yani (assembly GCA_039090855.1). Taxonomy (NCBI): domain Eukaryota; kingdom Metazoa; phylum Arthropoda; class Arachnida; order Araneae; family Macrothelidae; genus Macrothele; species Macrothele yani. The sequence goes on along the minus strand of CM077005.1, from coordinate 140,008,549 downwards.
ACGGCTCTGAAATCCTGTGGTATTGAAGATGCATACATTAATATTATTAATAACATCTATGAAAATGCAAGTGCAAAGATTCGGCTGTTTGAAAATACAACACACATAAAAATTGGAAAGGGAGTGAGACAAGGTGACACCATATCTCCGAAGCTCTTTAATGCCACATTGGAAAATGTCTTTCAATCACTGAACTGGGAAAACAAAGGGATAAAGATTAATGGAGATTATCTAACCCACCTTCGTTTTGCTGATGACGTAGTCATTTTTGCAACTACCCCATCAGAGCTGCAGAGTATGATCCAGGAACTTGCTGACAAGAGTAAAGAAGTGGGATTAAAAATGAACTTTCAGAAGACAAAAGTGATGTTCAATGCTTTTACAAGAAATGAAGATTTATCGATTGATGGAGAAAAACTGGAGATAACAGATACGTATGTTTATCTTGGACAGCAGATATCAAGTGAGGGTCACATTGATGAAGAAATTAATCGGCGTACAAAACTTGCCTGGAGAGCTTTTGGAAGAAACAGCATAATTTTCAAGAGCAATATGCCATTATGTCTTAAAAGAAAAGTGTTTGATCAATGCATCCTTCCAGTGCTTACGTATGGTGCAGAGACGTGGACCTTAACTAAAAGAGACATACAAAGGCTGCAGACAACTCAAAGAAGCATGGAGAGGTGCATGCTTGGTATAACCAGGAGAGATAAGAAGAGGAACTCGTGGATCCGAAAAATGACGAGAGTGGAAGACATCATGATCAGAGTTAAATCCCTGAAATGGCAATGGGCTGGACATACTGCCAGAAGGACAGACCATAGATGGACAGCTGAAATTTTAGATTGGATTCCAAGGGACAGGAAAAGACCCAGAAAAAGACCACATGGGAGATGGGTGGATGAAATTCGTAAATATGCGGGAGTGACATGGAGGAGACTGGCACAAGACAGACCGTTGTGGAGGAAACTTGGGGAGACCTTCGTCCAGCAGTGGATTGATAATGGTTGACAATGATGATGATGATGATGATATATACAGCTGTCGTGTTAACCATATATGTTTCACTTCTCACTCATTCCAACGGAAAGCACACAACTAACATACTCACAGTGGATGTGAAACAATGAGGACTGCTACCGACCTCTGATATGTTAATATTAAAATACAATACAATAATATCACAGTCACCCCTCTCTAAAAATTAGTTACAATAGTCAGACAGGTAAGCAGGATAGCGTCTGGAACGAGTAGTGCGCAGTGCTTCAGCAGAGTCCTCAGTAGCAGTCAGTGATAGTTCATTAGCCTCAACTACATTAGTCCCATATTCAAGATTACTAGCAGGTGCAGAGGAGGGGTAGATTGGGGGTCACAAAAGGGCCCGGGAAAATTTTTGCAAATGGGCCCGGGAAAATTTTTGCAAATGGGCCCGTTCAATTTTAGTTCTGCTGTACTATTGTTTCACAACTGAAAATCACTTTATTTTATTTGCATTTTTGAACTTCCCTTTTTGTTGGTAAAGTTCGATTAATACTTACCGCACGTGGGGCTTGGCTTTCAATTCTTATTTCCGTTATGTGGATGCGGCATGGGGGTTTTTCATTTAGTTGTGGGTCCACTTCATTTTTTTTTTTTCCGTTGGTATTTAACTGGCCTCGTCACTAAATGAGTTTTTTTCCTTTGCCGCCTCCTCATTTACTTCAATAATTTTTCATAACCCGAGTACTTTCGGTAATAATCCAATACCGTCATCTACGGGACGTTTTGCTCCGACTAGCACGGACCGTGTCAGCTGGGCATTTAGGTGGTTCTCGCGGGCTGCTTCTGTTATCGGCTATCGCTTCTTCTTGGGCGTTGTGGCGCCATCTCTTGTTGGTCACTCATCTCATTTTTCGAACTTTTTCATTTTTTTGCTCAATTTTAATTAAATTTCTCCAGCTGTTTCTCAATATATTAGGGTCATTATGGTTGTAAACTTTTGCCCTATTTTTTTCAATCATTACCGATTCTGCTATTCTGAGGTGTTTTTTGGAGCTTTGGTTATCCTAACCATTTAATAAAAAAATGGAACACAGAAGTAATAAAGAAAATAAAAAATAATGCTGTAGTTAATAAAAAAGAAGTCAAATATCTAAATGGTTTTCCTTACATTAAAGGTACTACCAATGAAATTAATAATATTTGTAAAAAGCATAACATTCAAATTGGAGGAAAAGTAAATACCATAAAAAATATGGTAATAAAAAATAATGAAAAAATAAAAATGTTAGAAAAAGCAGGTATTTACTCAATTCCTATTACTGAAAATCCTCCAATGGCATATATAGGAAGTACCAAAAATAAGCTTAAACACAGATTAAAACAACACGTAAAAAATTGGCAGAAAAATGAAGAAAAAACAGCACTTATTCAATACTGTCTGGCTAACCAAAAATTTCCTAAATTCGAAAATATAAAAATTATTAAAAGCTGTAAATCCGAAAAACACCTCAGAATAGCAGAATCGGTAATGATTGAAAAAAATAGGGCAAAAGTTTGCAACCATAATGACCCTAATATATTGAGAAACAGCTGGAGAAATTTAATTAAAATTGAGCAAAAAAATGAAAAAGTTCGAAAAATGAGATCAGTGACCAACAAGACATGGCGCCACAACGCCCAAGAAGAAGCGATAGCAGATAACAGAAGCAGCCCGCGAGAACCACCGAAATGCCCAGCTGACACGGTCCGTGCTAGACGGAGCAAAACGTCCAGATGACGGTAATGGATTATTACCGAAAGTACTCGGGTTATGAAAAATTATTGAAGTAAATGAGGAGGCGGCAAAGGAAAAAAACTCATTTAGTGACGAGGCCAGTTAAATACCAACGGAAAAAAAAAAGGAAGTGGACCCACAATTAAATGAAAAACCCCCATGCCGCATCCACATAACGGAAATAAGAATTGAAAGCCAAGCCCCACGTGCGGTAAGTGTTAATCGAACTTTACCAACAAAAAGGGAAGTTCAAAAATGCAAATGCATTAATGCAGGTTAAAAAAATAACCTCCAATACCGGAAGTAAATTGAAACTTTATTTTATTTGAGAAACAAAACAAAAAGTACAGTTGCTCTGGAAACAATGGCTAACATAGTACTGGGTGGGGGGTTAAAAAGTACAACGTCATCCTTAAATCGAAATGGGTGTTGCGGAAAAATTTTCATTGGCCCATGCCAAAATTGTTCTGCAGTTTTTCTGTTGTGGACAATCACAGTTAGAAATTTCAAGATATTGAAATATCGTAGCAAACTCACTTAATCGACGTGAAAAAGCAAATAACAAAGTTTAAATCACTAGTTTAGTTAGTTATGTATGTAATTGCGCTGGAAAAGCTTCTAATTTTGGCATGCTCAATATTTATATTTGTTTAAAAATTTTTCTTAAGAACGCTGAAGTAAAATGTCTGGATTACTCATTAAAATCTGTTTTTTTTTAATTGCTTATGTAGCCTTTTCATGTTTGACAGATCATAAAATAATCTTGATTTTCATACCTTTGAGCTTCCAGTTCTTAAATTTTCAACGAATTGGGCTGAAATTCCAGCAAATATTTGAGAGAGAGAGAGAGAGAGAGAGAGAGAGAGAGAGAGAGAGAGAGAGAGAGAGAGAGAGAGAGAGAGAACTGCTACTACCAAAATTATGTTGGAGTTGTACCAAAAATCCTTTTGCATAAGACATCATTTTTAAATTTAAATAAATAAAAAAAAATACAGAACTTTTACAATGTAGAACTTCCTATTTCTACTGCAATTTTTGTCATATTTCTATTGCGAACAATCACAGTTAAAAATTTAAAAATTTTTTAACCATCACAAAATACTTTACAAGGTACTTCACAAGGTGTGTTTTGCAGTGATGTTTTTGCAAGGTGTGTTTTGCAGTGATATTTTTGTAAGGTGTGTTTCATAATGGGCTAAGTACCAATACTTAAACATTTAAAATTCCAACACTAGAAATGGTACTAGCATTTTGAATTTGGGCACACGTTGAAATTTTCATAACTCGGCGCCCATGCTCTTAACCTTTATGGGAGCAAAATCCTAACATGTTGATCTTCTGCGGTAAGTTCCGAAAGATCTGATTGTCAGACAGCTTGTAAGGCTTGACATCTAGCAGTGGTTTCTAGCATACTGTGCTGTTACACAGACAAAGAATTTCCATGAAAATCAGAAGGCATTTACATTATGGGGGCTATGGTTAAATAATAAGTTGGCAAAAATCACTGAGTGAAATGAAAGACATGGCAGAACATCATCCACCAGAGGTATTATTAATTACAGCTGAAATTGAAAAACTGGGCTGTAAGATAAGAGTCACAAACGGACATGTTTATTTTTTAAAGGTCAGAAGTCGCTTTATTCAGGAGGGAATGGGACATACACAAGTCATGGGGAAACCATAACATAAATCCGTGAAAATTAACAGGAAAACATCAGCTATATACAGAATAACAGGGAAAGAACAGTCATAAATGCAGGGGCAGTGAGTCAGGAAACTCCCACGGCAGATCCAGTAGAAGAGTCAAGGCAATCTCCGGGAAACACACAGGCGAGAACATAACGCTATCAAAAGGTGTGAGCTGGAAGAAACAGAGTAAACGAGCATCACTGTCGTAAGGGCAGACCAGGAAGGCAGTCAATGGCATAAAGGAGCTAACACCTATAATACAGGCGATCAAGATAGTTGTCAAGAAAGGAGCAGCGGCGATGTATCAGAGATAAATACTGACAAGTGTCAGTACGAGTCAGGGTGAGGGTCTCGAACACCGTCAGAATAGAGCAAAATCTGTGGAAACAGTAGGGAAATCTAATTCCATTTTCCCTTTGTTGGCTTTACAACATATCACTTTTGTCCATTTCTAAAAATGTTTACATAAGCACTCTTTTCAGCTTCACAAAACCAGATGACCAACTTTCTGAGTTGATTCAATGCTACAATGGAGACAAGGAAGTATAAAATATTTGTTTAGACATTTGGGGTTGAAGCTACTTTGTTTATACTAAAATGTGGAAGAGGAAATGCATTTTCAAAAAAGTAGGTAGTCAGATCTAAACCTTATCTGTGTAAGAAATTTCTATGAGAAATTGCAAGTCTCTCTGTGATACATTTCATTTACTACTGAGGTTGTTCAGCACACCAGAGCATCTTTATTTCTCCAGAGGAAGCCTTGCATTATTTACAGTAAGCAGCAAGGAACACAGGATCAAAATTTGAAATGGGCCAGTCTATAACCTGGGAAGTCTGAGCTGGGCACTGTGAGCTTGCATCCAGGCCAGGCTGGACTTTCCAAATTAAGGCCTGTACAGAACTCTAGTGTGGTCATCATAATAAATGTATGATACTGATTGTTGTCATACTATGTAAATGTGATTGCTGTGCCATCTGTTGAAATAGAACATTAATTTTGAATGGGATCAGAATGATTAGTCATTGTTTAGGAAATCTCAATCTGAACTAATCCTTCTAAATATCTTACATGCAAAGTACCAACATAAGATTAAAATCACATTTAAATCAGGATATTAAAAAATGATCAAATTTAAAAGAAAACATTGCTATAGTTCAATTTTGAAAAAAACACTAATGAAACCTCTAAATTTGAAAATTTTACATCATACACACATATCATTAAGCTGTTCTCTGAGACTCAGAGGTTAGCTCCTCAAAGAAAGACCTGCCAAGTAAATGCTTAACTGATGAAACTAGATTTTACTAACAGTTGGTGCATCAAACATCTCCATTTAAAATTATCTCAGCACACAGCTCAAGCATCACTGACATTCACCACATGCCTCACAAAAGCCCGTGTGTACTTCATACTCATAATCTTTTTCTCATACATACATTTTTGAATCTGGTCCTCCCATGATTTCCTTGGCCTTTTCTCTACCTTTCTTTCATGCCACTTGGGCTGAAAAAATTTCTCTTAGTCAGAACCTCATCACTCATTCCTTCAACATGGCCCAACCACCTAAGAATATTAGTCTCCACCTTGCTAACAACATTTTGCCTTACATTACACAACTGCAACACATATTTAGTCCTTACATGATCAGAATGTGTTTTGCCACAAATCCCCATAAGTAACATATCCCCAGCACACAAATTACTCCTGTGTCTTTTCTGCAGTACCCAGGTTTCATTGCTATACATCAAAGTAGGAACAAATACCCTTTCATATACAGCCATTTGGAACTTTCTTGGGAACCCATTATTCCTGTGAAATCCTCCTCAAGCAGCAACTTTCAAGGAAGAATTAATTTGCCTATTAATTTTTCCATCTAAATTGTACTATCTCTCTCAAATATACTTCCTAAGTATAGAAACTGATTCACCTGGTCAATATCTGTGAAATTCAGACTTATCTTGCATTCAGTACTAACAGTTCCTCCGTGAGAAAACATAACTTTGATTTTTCCCTTATTTATACTCAGTTTGAATTTCATACAAACTTTGTTGATCCGGAGCAACATACTCTGTAACTCACTTTTGCTCTCTGCCAACAGGAATGTGTCATCAGCAGGCAGTAATCTGCACACACAGATATTATGAAGATGTAAACCAGTATTATCCATTTTGGCATCATGAATGCAGGCATTCATCAGTATATCACAGATGCCAAGTAGTACGGATTTTTGGTTGCTGTTACGGAAGAATGGAAACACCGCTAAAATTACGGAAAATCGCCATTTGATTTAATTTTCTGAGATAGAAAGCAAATTTTTATCAACTTAAAAATTTTTGTTGGTTCTTCAAGTTTTTCTGGGGGGGGGGGATTAAATGCTACATTCTGTGTATTATAGATTTCTGCATCTTAATTGGCAATTTATCTACCGTGACTGAGCAGCAACCACACTATGCTGGCTCAGTGTTTCATTCCATGACACCGCTCCCATTGGTTCTCCCCTGCCGGACGCAACTACGCAGTTTAGCTCTGTGCGGACGCTGCTTAGGCATTCGTTCCGAACTCCCATGATGCACTTTGTGTCTCCTGCATGCAACCAGGGCAGTTGCTTTCGTTCCTCGCAGGCAGCACTTCTGCTTCATTGTTCTTGATGCTTTTTGGTTCTCTCTGCTGCACGTGCTACCGTACTGTTACATCACGGAAGGGTGAGGCGATTGTGAAGTTTTTTTTGCTGTTTTCTTTCATTTATTTAGAATGAAGCGTTCTTTAGACAAACCTTCGTCGTTGAAAAAGAAACAATGTTTTCCTTACAATAGAGATTGGCCCTGTTTTGAGAAATCAAAAGTTTCTGTGAACCACGTGTTTTGCAGAATTTGTAGATGAGATTTTAGTATTGTGCACGGTGGGCGGGATGATTGCCGAAGACACGCAGAATCGAAAAAGCATTAATCTTTCGGTGAGTTGAAAGTTCAGTCAGTGAGCGATTTGTTTGCATCAAAGGAGAACAGTGTAATAAATGCAGAACTTATGTTCACTTCATTTATTGTGGAACACAATTTACCTATAGCAGCTGCTGACCATGCTAAACCGTTATTTCATGCCATGTTTCCCGATTCAGCGATCGCAAAAAAATATTCGTGTGGAAGAACCAAGGCTACTCAACTAATTCAGCACATGGCCAGTGTTTCTACAAGCAACATCGTATCTGAAGTAAAAAAAAATCCTTTTTCTCTATCTACGGACGGAAGTAACGATGCTCACGTAAATAAACTGTATCCCATTACAATAACATATTTTGACGAAAAAATAGGGAAAAATTTAACTGTTTTTTTATCATTGGTTGAATCAAGTAATAATACAGGTGAAGGAATATTCAACGTTTTGAACAATGAGTTTGTTAAAAAAAATATCTCATGGAGCAACTGTGTGTCATTTTCTTGTGACAATGCTAACACTATGATCGGTCAAGTAAAAGGTGTTGTTTCTCACATAAAGAAGGTTCAGCCTGCAATCATAGTGCAGCGATGTTCATGCCATTTAGTAAATTTAGCTGCACAGAAATCTGCTACTCAACTGAAAGGATTTAATGTTCAGCAGTTTCTGATACAGTTGTTCTTTTTTTTGGAGAAAAGTTCAAAGAGGAAACACAATCTAAAACTGAGTCAAGCTGTTTGTGGTACTAAACCACACAAAATTCTAAAGCATGTCAATACTTGCTGGTTATCACTTTTGGAATCCATTGACAGAACTTTAGAACAGTGGGAGGCTCTAGATCATTATTTCAGTGACAATGAAGAAGCTAATTCACAGTATAAGAACCTTGCAAGTATGATTGGAAATCCTTCATCTAAACTTTATTGTCTTTTTTTTTATCTGCAACTCTTCCATTATTTACATCTGTTAACGTGTTCTTGCAGCAGGAAGCTCTGCTTGTGCATGCATTAAAAAGGAAACTTCATAGTCTGTTATCTGAATTGCTTGTACGATTTATCAAATTTTGAAAGAAGGAGAAATCAAAAAGAAAACTGTGATCTCATAAGATAAACGTACGTGTCTGTTATCTCCACTGATAATGGCTGACAATGATGATGATGATGAAATATACCCCCTCCCACATCACTGCTGGATGAAGGTCTCCCCAAGTTTCCTCCACAATGGTCTGTCTTGTGCCAGTCTCCTCCATGTCACTCCCGCATACTTTCGAATTTCATCCACCCATCTTCCATGTGGTCTTCTTCTGGGTCTTTTCCTGTCCCTTGGAATCCAATCTGAAATTTCGCCTGTCCATCGATGGTCTGTCCTTCTGGCAGTATGCCCAGCCCATTGCCATTTCAGGGATTTAACTCTGATCATGATGTCTTCCACTCTTCATTTTTCGGATCCACGTGTTCCTCTTCTTATCTCTCCTGGATACACCAAGCATGCACCTCTTCAAGATTCTTTGAGTTGTCTGCAGCCTTTGTATGTCTCTTTTAGTTAAGGCCCACATCTCTGCACCATACATAAGCACTGGAAGGATGCATTGATCAAACACTTTTCTTTTAAGAGATAATGGCATATTGCTCTTGAAAATTATGCTCTTTCTTCCAAAAGCTCTCCACGCAAGTTTCGTACGCCAATTAATTTCTTCATCAATGTGACCCTCACTTGATATCTGCTGTCCAAGATAAACGTACGTGTCTGTTATCTCCAGCTTTTCTCCATCAATCGATAAATCTTCATTTCGTGTAAAAGCATTGAACATAACTTTTGTCATCTGAAAGTTCATTTTTAATCCCACTTCTTTACTCTTGTCAGCAAGTTCTTGGATCATACTCTGCAGCTCTGATGGGGTAGTTGCAAAAATGACTACGTCATCAGCAAAACGAAGGTGGGTTAGATAATCTCCATTAATCTTTATCCCTTTGTTTTCCCAGTTCAGTGATTGAAAGACATTTTCCAATGTGGCTTTAAAGAGCTTCGGAGATATGGTGTCACCTTGTCTCACTCCCTTTCCAATTTTTATGTGTGTTGTATTTTCAGACAGCCGAATCTTGGCACTTGCATTTTCATAGATGTTATTAATAATATTAATGTATGCATCTTCAATACCGCAGGATTTCAGAGCCATTGTAACTGCTGATGGTTTCACCGAATCAAAGGCTTTTTCATAATCGATAAAAGCCATGCACAATGGAAGTTCATATTCCCTCGCTCTTTCAATTAGTTCTCTCAGTACGTGGATATGATCTATTGTGCTGTAGCCACTCCTGAATCCAGCTTGTTCTCTCCGTTGAGCCATGTCCAGTGTTACCTTCAAACGGCGTGAAAGAACTTTAGTGAAGATTTTATAAACTACTGATAGGAGGCTGATAGGTCTGTAGTTCCTGAGATCCTCAATGTCACCTTTTTTATGTAACAGGATCATTATAGCAATGTTCCAATCCTCAGGAATCTTCCCTTCATTAAGGCATCGAGTGAAAATTTGGGCGAGTACTGTTTTGATTTCTCTACTTGCTTCTTGTATGATGTCTACAGTAATTCCATCTTCTCCTGGAGCTTTTCCCCGCTTCATGTTCTTGGTTGCACGTGCAACTTCTGCTGGGAGGACTGGAAGAACTCTGGTACTGGTACCTTCCATGATGACTGGAGTACACGCATCATCCCTTTCATATTACTTGGAGTAGAAATCTTTCACTCTTGTCAAAATTTCGCCTCTATTTCTTGTTACAGAACCATCTTCTTTTCTCTGTGCCATAATCTGTTTTCTTCCCTTACTGAGATTTCCCTTTGCTATCTTTAGGCTTTGGTTGTTTTCAATTGCTTTCCTCACTAGTTCACAGTTGAATTTCCTTACGTCTTCAGTGATACTTTTTCGTACTGTCTTGCATAGCTCTATATATTCCACTTTGGAAGTCACATCTTCTTTAGTTATCCTCATCTCTCTTCTTTTTTGCATCAACATTTTGGTTTTTCCTGAAAATTTGTACACATGTAACTTGTTCTTAGACCCAGCTAATTTTGTTGCTGTTTCCATAAGAGCTTTGGTTACTTTTCTGTTAACTTCAGAAATATCCACTTCTTCCGATGTTAGGCCTTCTAAAGCGGAGAATCTGTTCCTCAGTTCCAACTTGAAGGTATTATGGTGTTTTTTAAGGTTGGTTATGTCAATACATTTTGTTTGTCTAATGAGCTTGCCTCGTTCGAGTTTAGTGTTGAGGTGCATCTTACATCTCACCAATCTATGGTCACTACCTGTGTTGAACTTGTTTAGCACACTGCAGTCTTCTATGACGAATTTTTTGCTACACATAATAAAATCAATTTCACTTGTCGTCCCATTTGGATGTCTCCATGTCCATTTCCTGTGTGGCTTTTTCTTGAAGAAGGAGTTCAAGATGAAAAACCCTTCTGCCTCTGCAAACTCAACGAGAGTATTTCCACGCTGGTTTCTGTTGCCGTGACCGAATTTACCTACTGAAGTTTTATTCTGTTGCCGTTGCCCTATTTTTGCATTGAAATCTCCCATAATTATCTTCAAGTGCTGCTTACCTTTATTATTTAGATGACGGATTTCCTCAAAAATTCTTCAATTTCTTCTTCAGGATGACTTGTTTTTTTTTTTTTTATTAGAGGTATAACGACCACCGTGAGCAACTCAATGGGCTATAAGCAGTCGCCCATCCCTAATTTAGGGTCACTGATTCCAGGGAAGGGAGAGAGCCAGAGTAAGACAAACACAACATCCATGCCTCAGCGGGATTCGAACCCGGACCCCTTTCGGACGAATGATCAGAGGCCATCGGCTTAGACCACTGCGCCACCGGGGCGGCCAGGATGACTTGTGGCGGGTGCATAAGTTTGAATAATCTGAGCCTGGTATCTTCTCAAGAGTTGGATAACGAGTCGTGCAGCTCTGTCAGAGGAACTTTCAACTTCCACATCTTTATCCTTCAGTTTCTTGTTTATTATAAATCCGACACCACTAGTTCTGCCAGTATCTGTCCCACGATAGTGGAAGAGATGTCCACTTTGCAGTTCAATGAGATCTTCTCCTTTTCTCCTTACCTCACCTAGCCCAACGATGTCCCACTTGATCCTTTGTAGTTCCTCTTCCAATTCAAGAAGCCTTGAATCAGAAGATAGGGGCGTCCATTATATGTAGCCAAGGTCAGCATCAAATGGCAGCCTAGTCGGGTCCTCCGGGGATTCTTAGCACCCTCCGCCTTCATGTCGGTCTGGCCGCTGCCTTGGCCAGGTACATTCCAGCTGCCAGAGACTGAGGGCCAAGATTTAAGTTGTGGAGTCATTTTGGAGGGGTTTGGCCATAACTCACCACGCTGGCCAAGCGGGTTGGTGAGTGTGGGATAGAATTTCCTCTAATCCCGATGGTATAGTTATACCGCTATTGGCAGTCGTCAGAGCCCCTTTAGTGGAAACAGGAGGCACCACGAGAAGGCGGGGTTGACATTTGTCAAGGAGAGGCTGTGATGTTACGCATCACCTGACCTTACATATATAATACATATATACAATCGCCACAAGACTGTAGTATCTGAATTCAAGGATTACACAGCCTTGTCTGACTCCTGCACCAACAGAAAATCATTTCAATAAAACACCATTAACTCGTACACAAGCTCTACTGCCAGCAGGCATGGCTTCCATACTATTAAGTAGATTCACATAAATGCCATATTTATTCAGTACCTTCCACAGAAGTATCCTATTTACTCTGTCATAAGCTTTCTCTAAATCTATGAAGACAGCAAAAACTTTATTACCAACAGATACTTTTTAATCATCATGCATAATGCAAAAATTTGATTAGTGCAGCCCTTACCAGGCATTAAACCACTCTGTACATACCACACTTTTTCTGATGTTAAACCTCATACCTTATCAATAATGACCTTTACAAACAATTTCCCAGGCACACTCAGCAAACTGATACCATGATATTTCTTGTATTCAGTATGATCACCTTTTTAGCACATCTTTGGTAAAAAAGATCGTGCTTATGTTACCGGTTTGTGTGTTCGTCCGTCTGTACCCATGATATCTCTGCAACTATTTGTTCAATTTGAAAAATTCTTTTTGCGTTGGAAAGCTTGAAATATGCGAATGATGATCCTTCATTTTGTTTTTTCTTTTACGATGTACAATTTCGCCGCTAGAGGGTGTAAATGCAGATTATGTTGAAATCAAAAATACGTTTTGTTCCACATATTTGCTTCTAAACATCCGATTGAAAAAATTATTTTATCTTACGATTCCATTTATGCCGAAGAGTAGTGTAGATGGAGTTACCTTTTCAAATTATGCATAGATTTTCCGCTAGGGGGCCTAAAAGTAAATTATATTTTCCCTGATTATGCTTCTTCTAAAATTCTGATTTGAAATTTTTTTTCTTCGGCAGATACACCACCTGATGGAAAATCTTTTGCATATAATTTCAAATTTTTGGTAAAGAATACTTTGGCCACCAGGGGCGTAAGTGTTAATTTTTGCTTCTGATGTATTTGACATAAAATCTGAGCTTCTAAAATATCGATTGAAAAAATTATTTTGTGCACTGATGCCACTTACATCAATAAACCTTTTCAGAATATTTTCTTCTTAAAATATTCCAAGTTTCTCTGCCAGGGGGCGTAGATGTATATCTTATTTTTGTCAATATCTGTACTTCTAGGAGTCCGATTTAAAAAATTCCTTCTTTGTTGGATAGTGTTTTCAGTGTGATATGTTTTTCATATATTTTCAAGTAATTCATAGACTTTTTGCTAGGCGGCAGAAAGGTACCCCCCCCCCCATCTCTGCTTCCAAATCTCCGATTTGAAAAATTATTTATGCACCGGATACAGCTCCTGATGGGAAATCCTTTGCATTTAATTTTTGTAAAGAATGGTTTGGCCACCAGGTGTCATAAGTCTTAATTTCTGCTTCTGATGTATTTGCAGCAAAATATGAGGTTCTAAAATCTCGACTGAAAAAGTCGTTTGTTGACCGATACTACTCATGTCGACAAACCTTTTAGGAACACTTTCTTCTTGAAATAATGCATCGTTTCTACACTAGGGGGCGTAGATGCATATCTTATTTTTGTCAATATCTCTACTTTTAGGAGTTCGATTTGAAAAATTCCTTCTTTGTTGGGTAGTGTTTTGGATGCGAAATGTTTTTCCTATAAATTCAAAATTTTCAAGTAAATCATAGACTTTCTGCTAGGGGGTACAAAGGTAAATTGTGTTTTCTGCGTTATTTCTGCTTCTAAAACTCCGATTTGAAAAATTCTTCCTGTATCGCATACAAGACCTGATGGAAAATATTTTCCACATAATTTCTAATCTTTGGTAAAGAATGGTTTGGCCACCAGGGGGCATAAGTGTTAATTTCTGCTTCTGGTGTATTTGCAGCAAAATCTGGGCTCCCGAAAACTCGACTAATTTTTTTTTTCTTGGACCGATACCGCTCACATGGAAAAACCTAACCTTTTGAGAATACTTTCTTCTTAAAATAATGCATGGTTTTCCCACCAAGGGATGTAAAGTCGCATCTTACTTTTGTCAATATCTCTGTTTCTAAGAGTCCAATTTGAAAAATTCTTTCTGTGTTGGAAAGCGTTTCTGGTGCGAAATGTTTCTCATATAAATTCATATTTTTCTTAATGCACAAATCTGCAACCAGAGGGCGTAAGCTCATGATTCCGTTTATAGCCATATCTGAGGGATTAAAAAACCCGATTGAAAAATTTATTTCTTCCGTCAGATACTATTGTTTTCCATACCAGTTCCATTGACTTTGAATAGCTTTGATAAATTTAATTTGCATCAGAACGGATTCAAAAGACGGGCTTATTACACCTCGAAAATTCAGTGTCATCTTTCTTGTTCCTTTATACAAGGGAACAATGACAGTACCCTTTCAATCCTGAGAGACTATTCTTAACTCCCAGCACAACCGCAAATTTCAGTGAACCAGTAAATCACAGAGTCACCACCATATTTTAACATCTCAACAGTTATGCCATCTACTCCTAAGACCCTACCATTCTGAAGAGATTTTAGAGCTTTACACACTTGTTTTCTTGAGATTCCACTTGTGCTTCCATCTCTCGAATGTGACATTATCTGCTTCTGCCTTAGAATCACCTTTGCTTTTGTGATCTAATAAATCACAGAAATATTCACCCCATGTTTCAATAAGCTCATTGGGCTCTCATATCATATCTCTGACTCTATTTTTCACCCAACTTAGAATTTTATTTCCCCCTCTTTTTCCAATGCCTTATATGTATTTCCAGAATGTTTTTTCCATCTTTCCAAGCCAATTCATGCCTTTCTACCTTTTCCTTCCTATCTTCTGCCTTACTCTAGTAAACCAGCTTTGCTGCCTCATGCTTCTTACAGAGATAGTCATCCTCATAAACCCTACCTTGCAACATCCCCAAATATGCTTCCTTCTTTCTCTTTACTGCTTCTTTAACCTCCCTGTTCCACCAAGCAACACCTTTAGAGTAACCCATCATTGCAGTACCACAGGTTTCTTCAGTGGTAGTGACAACACGGTTCTTAAAACATGTCTGCTCCATTTTTACATCCCTCTCACACACCTTCAACTCATTCAGACATTCACTGAGTAAATCACAGCAATACTGATGTTTTTCAGACAGCCTTTCAACCTTTATTCTTTTCATTAGAGACATGTTCCTATTCCTCCTTCTCCAACCAACATTCAGTTTTCCTTGTGACACTAACAGGTGATGATCAGAGCCAACATCTGCACCTCTCATCACACGAGCGTCAACAACTAAGTGTTTCAGACATTGATCAAAAACAACAAAATCTATTACACTCTTTTGTCCCAGAGTACGATTTTCCCAAGTGTATGAGTGGCTATCTTGTGGTTGAAAAATGTATTAGATACCCACAATCCATTTTCAATGCAGAGTTCAATTAATCTTTCACCATTATCATTCACACCAGGATCATTAAACTTACCCAAAACATACAGTATATTGCTTTACCATAACCTTAATGAGAAAAGCTTAACTCCATCTCACTGGTTATAACTATTGTTAATGTGTACAGCAGTAATGCTAAATATTCATAAAGATTAAAGGACAATGAAGTTATCTATATAGAAAACTCACCTTCTTGCCTTTAACTTCACAGAAATGGACATATAAAACATGTATGACCTTTGTCATTTTTTTGGTTTGGGGCAACTCGGGTGAGAAGCATGAAAACCCCAACACAAACTCATTCAAAAACTTTATTTCAACCCTAACTATTCACCATTCACATTAAACACAAAAACTAATTTACAAATGAAATAAACATAAGATTAAAAAGTTTAAGCTAAAATTTACAATTCACCCTTAAAATACCAACACACCACTAAGAACACAGCATTCAAACTCAGACAAAACACCACCATTCATCATTCACTATCCAAAACAACCCAATCTAAAAACTCAGAAACAGATTTAAAAACTTAGCTTCACGCACTTCCGACACATTGTCCCCCATTTGCTGGCAAATGTTCACCCTCATTTAAAAACTTTCGTTCCTTCAAAAAAGAAATAAATGTTCATGTTTGGAATTTTTTTTTATCCCGCGAGATGGCAGCACAAGTGCAAATTCCATATGAGTCTAAGGTTTGTGGTGTTGATATGTTATTGGTTCAAAAAAGTATCCCCCCATGTGATGGTAATGAGATAGCTTCCTTTGCCAGCCTGGTGTCAGTTGGTGGACACTGTTGTGCTTCTGAAGATGCTTCAGCAGGGAGCTAAAGTTCTTAATTGAGTGTGAACGTTTGCCAGCAACTGGAAGACAACGTGTGAGAATTGTAGGAAGCTAAGTTTTTAAGTCTGTTTCAAAGGTTTTAGATTGCGTTGTTTTGAATAGTGAGCGATGAATGGTGGTGTTTTGTCTGAGTTTGAATGCTGTGTTCTTAATGATGTGTTGGTACTTTAAGGGAGAATTGTAAATTTTAGTTTAAACTTTTTATTCTTACACTTATTTCATTTGTAAATTAGTTTTTGTGTTTAATGTGAATGGTGAATGGTTAGGGTTGAAATGAAGTTTTTGAAAAAGTTTGTGTTGTGGTTTTCATACTTCCCACCGGAGTTGCCCCAAACCAAAAAAATGTCGAAGGTCATATGTGTTTTATATGTCCATTTTCATGAAGTTAAAGGCAAGAAGGTGAGTTTTCAATATAGATAACTTCACTGTCCTTTAATCTTCATGAATATTTAGTGTTACCCAAAACATTATCAGAAATTCCATTCTGAACACCAATTGTAGCATTGGAACCTCCTGTCATAATAACTTTCCTGTTTAGCATCAAACTGGCTCAAAATAGCTTTTAGCTCATTTCAGAAATCTTCTTTCCTATCAGAAGGTTACACACTCACACAACAATTATTATTTTCTGAAGTTTCAATTTTAAATGAATCCATGAAACACGTGCTGCGCAGTAAGGGGCTAAAGCAGGAGTGCAGTAATAAGAAATTGCACAACTCCGAGTTCGCATAGTCGGGATATTACTATACATATCAGATTTCCCAGCACAACATTTGCAATGTTATGTGCATAAATTGACAAAGAACTTATACATAGGAAATATACTCACTAAATCAGAAATTTTGCTTTCGTGTTCGTTACATAATTAGAGGACCGTCTCTCTCTCTCTCTCTCTCTCTCTCTCTCTCTCTCTCTCTCTCTCTCTCTCTCTCTCTCTCTTTCATTTTAATGAATAAAACACAAAGGGAATTTCTCGAAGATTTAAGTGAAATGATTATGTTCAAACCGTCCTACTAATTTGCTATTCACGCACATAAAAATCGTAGTTACAAAAATGCTTAACGTAAAATGCTGGGCTTTTCATGTTATGCATGAAAACACTATTATGTTATGTTTCTTTAGCCAAATTAAAGACTAAGTGAAAAATTTTCCGAAATATTTATTTTTTAACACCCATATATGATATCATTTTCCAGCACAAGAGCAAAACTTTGGAGTTACCTGATTTACAGATGTCATTGCAGGAAACAGAGAAAGAAAAAAATGAAATCTAAGGTTGTGATCTTTTGATGTTATCTAAGGATAAAAAATACAGAGAAAAAAAACATGGTAGACCTATTGCTGTGTGTGTGAATTGTTTAGTATCGCACTTGAGAAACTATTTCTCTGCATAAATACCACAGTACTCCATCAGTGTTTTAAGGAGCGGCGCGCTTGAGGCTCGAGTCGGCCCGCTAGCTCTGACATCACAGATAAGTTCGAAGGCTTTCTTTTTCTTCAAGAGTTTTTGAGTAGGTCCACCATATTCCGCACTTGAGTCCTTTAAGTTCTTTCTTTGGGTCATAAATCATAAAAGTATATCAGTGTGGGTGATCAGCCCACAGCTAACGGTTCCAGTTGGTCATTCCACCTAAGGATTCTGGAACAAAACCCAGTCAGTTGAAGACTTCTTACCAATGTAACACAGAACTAGCTGGTACCTCATAAAAATTTAAACTGACGTTTAATTTTGTGTCAGCTTCCAAGATTCATAGAGGACCTTGTTGTTCTTGTGTGTGCCATAGATTTTAGCTACCTCAAAATCCAATAAAGAATAAGAATTGCTGAATCAGTTTTAACTGAAATAAATAAATCAAACTTAAATGCAATATAGAAGACCCAGCAACTATACCTAAACCCTAGAATATATTAATTAAAAAAGGAAAAATTATTAACAAAAAAGAAAAGAATAAAAAAACTAACAGCTAATCATTCTGATCTTGTTATAAGATAATATTTCAGTTCAACAGATAGCACAACAATGAATCTTACATAATATGACAACAACGGTTGACATTCATGTTGCATGGAGTTACTCAAAACCAGCACAGATATTTTGTTGCTCTAAGCATACTGAAGACAGCAGATAGGCCTAATGAAAAGCGTTCGTGTGGATGTTGATTTCAGTATGAATTTTAATTGCTGGCAAAAGAGGCATGCTGTATTTGATATTAGCATGTGCCTTCCATGTACTGCACATGTCAAGTATAATTTTTCCATGAAGATTTGCTTTTCAGTAATTTCTTTCTATTATGATGATTTTAGTATGAGAGAATCAGAAATTGTAGGTAACAAATGAAAGGTTTTCATATCATTAGTTCTAAAACTGGGAAAATTTTAAGTGAGAGGAACTAATTCTGAAGAAAAAAGCAATGAGGGAACTACATACAGGATGTTATACATAAATGTCAACAATTCTGTAGTTGCATAATTTACTGTTTCTCACGTTATCATTGAAATGCTTTCGGGAAATGCTTATAATATAAATATATAATAAAAGTTTCAGAATGTTACTTACATTTCGTCATGAAGTTTCCAGGATATTGCAGAGTTTTCTGTAGTCGAAGTCTTCAAATGGATAGGTAAAAAGCTGCATGAATGTGACAAAGTCTTCAAATGGGTAGGTAAAAAGCTGCAAATGATTATCACTATTTTTGAGTCATTATTTAAAAGATGATTTCATCATCATCATCATTGTCAACCATTATCAATCCACTGCTGGACGAAGGTCTCCCCAAGTTTCCTCCACAACGGTCTGTCTTGTGCCAGTCTCCTCCATGTCACCCCTGCATACTTTCGAATTTCATCCACCCATCTCCCATGTGGTCTTCTTCTGGGTCTTTTCCTGTCCCTTGGAATCCAATCTAAAATTTCGGCTGTCCATTGATGGTCTGTTCTTCTGGCAGTATGTCCAGCCCATTGCCATTTCAGGGATTTAACTCTGATCATGATGTCTTCCACTCTTGTCATTTTTCGGATCCACGTGTTCCTCTTCTTATCTCTCCTGGTTACACCAAGCATGCACCTCTCCATGCTGTTTTGAGTTGTCTGCAGCCTTTGTATGTCTCTTTTAGCTAAGGTCCACGTCTCTGCACCATACGTAAGCACTGGAAGGATGCATTGATCAAACACTTTTCTTTTAAGACATAATGGCATATTGCTCTTGAAAATTATGCTGTTTCTTCCAAAAGCTCTCCAGGCAAGTTTTGTACGCCGATTAATTTCTTCACCAATGTGACCCTCACTTGATATCTGCTGTCCAAGATAAATGTATGTGTCTGTTATCTCCAGCTTTTCTCCATCAATCGATAAATCTTCATTTCTTGTAAAAGCATTGAACATCCCTGATGATTTATGAACGTTAAAATAACTAAATATTCAGAACCTTATGTTGAAGGTGAGTCGAATTGGTAAGAAATATCTTGTATTGACGACGGTTCAATCCTCGTTTCCCGTAGCACAAGTTCCCATACTAGTTTCAATTACCATTTTGTAATCTTCTTCAGTGGGCATAAATGATGTATTTCTCATTCATGTTGTTTCTTGGCCACTCATCTGGAATCTACTGGCAGAGTCAAAAGTTCCATGTCAGCAGAACCACTGCGCATTCGGATTTTGGTTCGATTGCGCACCTCACGTCGTGCGTGTTTCTAATTGGATCGTTCGAATTTGTTTCCGATTACAATTCCTCTGGTGTCGCCATCTACTGTTTGTTGATAGATTTATAATTTATCTTGTTTCTGTATTTTTTATTTTTATTATGGTCTTTTTCTATAAGGTATCTATCTCCAAGCATATGGAAGATCCATTGGGTCGTTATAATTACAATTTGTTTCCCTTGTTTTTTCTATCATCACTGCTTCTGATGTTAAAATTTGATTCTTTGTTTTATGTGATGATATTAATTTTGCTTCTGGCCAATCTGGAATAGCCTCATTTTCTATGCAATGTTGAATTAAAGATGTTTTGTTCTCTTTTTGTTCCAGTTGGATATATGCTCTCCCAATTTGGTCCTAAATCTTCTTTTAGCACTTCCTATGTATACTTTATATTTTTCTTCATTTACTTTTGTTTCAGTAGTTTTTTTTTGTTGGTATACAGTATACACCTGCTTTATCAAGTATTGATCTTTTTTCGCTTCCAGTTGTCAATATGGTTTCATTATCAATAACTGTCTCCGCTAGTATCATTTTTCTTTCGCACATTCCTTCTTTAATATATTCGTTAGTGGAGGAATGTAGGGAAATTTACTTGCAAATTTCATTTCAGTCTTAGGTTTAGTGTTATTGTTACAAATAGATTTTTTCGTATTTTCAAGTATTTCTTCAATAATCTTTTTTCTGTATCCAAACTTCATAGCAGTTTCGATTATCCAGTTGATTTCTAAAATTTCTTTAGTTTTATTACGTGAGTGGGTTAAAGCTCTTCTTACATAGAATTGTAGTGCTGATTTTTTATATTTCCATGGATGGCTTGAATCAATTGGAATAATTGCTGGAATAAACGTTGGTTTTCTATAGACTTCATATTCAACCATATTGTTGTTTCTAAATAAAGAAATGTCTAAAAAATGTAGTTGTCTGTTAATTTCCTTTTCCATAGTAACCTGTATTGATGGATAAAAGCTATTGTATTTTTTTTATGAATGCATCAAGGTCTTTTTCAGATTGTTGCCAGAAGATAAGGATATCATCAACGTATCTTAAATATATTGAAAGCTTACTTTGATTGAGTGGTTTAATGAGTTTATTTTCAATGTCCTGTAATACTACAGTATTTCAGCAAGAAAACCTGAAATCGGGGATCCCATTGGTGCACTTTGTTTTTGTCTATATATTTTCTTATCATATGTGAAGTAGTTATTATCAGCAACAAGTTTTACTGCTTGGATAATACTGATTCTTTGTGATTCGGGAATTTCTTGATCCCTTAACCTCTGGTCTAATAGTTTAATTGATTCGTAAACTGGAGTATTTGGATACAGAGAGACTACATCTAAACTGATCATAATAAAATACAAATTTTGAAGATGACAATCCGATTTTTGGTGTAAATGTGACAAAGATGGTAAGTCAGATAATATCCGAAAACTTGAAAATTTTCATCGTCCTGGAACGGGACTCGATAGAGTTGTTAATCGTATATTCATCAAACCAAAATCCGAATGCGCAGTGGTTCTGCTGACATGGAACTTTTGACTCTGCCAGTAGATTCCAGATGAGTGGCCAAGAAACAACATGAATGAGAAATACATCATTTATGCCCACTGAAGAAGATTACAAAATGGTAATTGAAACTAGTATTTTTTTCTTTTTTTCATTGGAGGTTGAACGACCACTGTGAGCAACTCAATGGGCTATAAGCAGTCGCCCGTCCCTAATTTAGGGTCATTGGTTCCAGGGAAGGGAGAGAGCCAGTGCCGTAAGACAAACACAACATCCATGCCTGACCGGGATTCGAACCCAGACCCCTTACGGACGAATGCTCACAGGCCAGCGCCTTAGACCATTGCTCCACTGGGGCGGCAAAACTAGTATGGGAACTTGTGCTACGAGAAACGAGGATTGAACCGTCGTCAATACAAGATATTTCTTACCAATTCGACTCACCTTCAACATAAGGTTCTGAATATTTAGTTATTTTAATGTTCATAAATCATCTTTTAAATAATGACTCAAAAATAGTGATAATCATTTGCAGCTTTTTACCTACCCATTTGAAGACTTTGTCACATTCATGCAGCTTTTTACCTATCCATTTGAAGACTTCGACTACAGAAAACTCTGCAATATCCTGGAAACTTCATGACGAAATGTAAGTAACATTCTGAAACTTTTATTATATATTTATATTATAGGCATTTCCCAAAAGCATTTCAATGATAACATGAGAAACAGTAAATTATGCAACTACAGAATTGTTGACATTTATGTATAACATAAATTATAACCACGTAAAGAATTCAACAAATTGAAATATTTGATGAATTGATATAATACATACAGGATTTCCACAAAGCATTAAGTAAAAAATTCCCTAATTTTTCCAGGGCATGAAATTCCTGAGGCATACTGCTTCAGGAGATGGAAACTTAGTAAGAAACTGTTTGTTTGCAGTTGTCACACTTTATGAGAAATATGGGGCTAGTATTCCTGATAAAAGTGTGTGCAAGGCCTCATCCATATTCCCTCACAGACGTACTGTACCTCTCCTTAGCCAAGTGCCTGATAACACATGAGGGTGCAAACACCACTCCACTCATTTAGAAGGAAAATTCAAGGCACATATGTGTATGTCCTACTAACAAAATTAATTTTTACAACTGTTCATTACAGTGAACACAGTTTTCCTATATCAGAATGAAGATAGCAACCTCTGCAAAATTTTCAGTTCGGATTTGTGCATCCCGGTTCCCTTTTTGAAACATGTGCGAGTCACTTCTGGTTTTCTGTTAAATCAAAAGTTGTTTAGAGACATGGCCAGACCCATAAGCTCAATGTGATATACACAAAGGCTGCCAAAGGAACCCAGCATGCAGAGCGGTGGATCAGACAACTGGCTTCTCTGCCACAATGCCCCCTTTTCCGGCTCCCTCCTTTTCCCTACAAGTATCTCCCGTCCTCGATCACCCATGCATATTGAATGGCTGATATAAACATGATACGCTCACCAGATGTCAATCAATGGGTACTTCTGTGTCTGGCTGATGGTACACTACAGTCAATTTTCCTGACGTCAGAGTTTCATCTTAAATCAGCAACTGTCCTCTCATTCTCAATTTATGGTTTAGAGGCGAAAGGAATGATGCTGAACCAGTTTGGGAAGAAGAGTGGAATGAGCATTCTGGTGCATTGTTTCTATTTTACTCAGGATTCCTTGACTTCTTGTACATAAAATGAGCTCATTACAGCAAAAACAGTTCTTTATGGAAGAAAAGAAAAATTGATGAAGCAAAAACAGTAAAAAAGGAGATGTTGCCAAAAAATATGACATCAGGTCAACATTTCTGAAAGATCATGCAAGAATTGAAGTTCAACTGCAGAAGCTGGTTATCAGGCCCAAGAGAAAAAGAATTTGGCAGGTGCAACTTCAAACTATAAGTTCATCCACAAGCATGTGGTTACAAGATGCCTGTTCGAGGGGTATACCAATCAGTGGGACACCAATTCATCAAAAAGCTTTACTATTTGTCAAAACTGTTGGACATGATACTTTTCAGGCCAGCATTAGATGGTTCACTTGGTTTAGAGAAAGATGCGGTATTGTATCACAAGCGATTTGTGGTGAGGCAGGTGATGCACCCATGGAAAGTGTCAGGGAATGGAGAGCAGGAGAAGTGGTGAAACTTATAAGCTCTTACAGCCCAAATGATTCATTTAATGCAAATGAAACTGGAATTTTTTTCCAACTCGAGCCAAATAAAACTTTGGCTCTTAAAGAAGACAAATACGTTGGAGGGAAAAGATCAAAGCAACGCCTTACTGCACTTTCTGCTGCAATTAATCAGGAACTGAAAAAAGGAAAGTCTTAATTGTTGGCAAAACTGCTAAGCCTCGATGCTTGAAAAATGTTCACTCACTGCCACGCAAGTGCACATCAAGCAAAAAAGCCTTGATGACGATAGACAATTTTAATGACTCATAATGAGCCCCAACTTTAGACTGCATTTGTGTTCAATATTTTCCGCCATACTGCATTGCCGTTTTACAGCCTTTAGATCAAGGAATCATAAGAATTATGAAAACTCACTATCAAAGCCGGTTATAATGAAGCAAATTGTTCACGGGATTGAAAGAACTGACCAAAGACAAAAATAAACGTAAATGAGGCTATAGATATGATTGCAGGAGCATGGAGTGAAGTTAGCCAAAATATTATGAACTGTCAGATGATTGATTCCAATCAAAAGAATTCAGCAGAAAAAGATTTGGTTGAGGAAACATCTATTGAACTTGAAACATTATGGAACTCGGTTGCAGAGTTGACTTCCATCCCTAATGATGTAAAACTTGAAGATTTTTTGTCGGTAGGTGATTGTTTACTTACCTCCTATGAACTGACCAATGCCGGCATCATCCAGTCAATTATGGACAAACAAAATGATCGAGCTGGTCAGGAAATCAGTAACAACAAAGATGTCAAGACTACGCTGTGAAACATCAATGCATCAGAGGCACTTTCCTGCTTTGAAAAATGCATCATTTTGTTTTTCCCATCAGACAAATGTCCCTGAAGATATTTTTTCAAGTATGTATTCCCTGCAAAACTTTCTGATTTCTAAAGCCACAAAAGAACTTGTACAAAAAAAAAAAAAAAAAAAAAAAATACAGAATTAGTGCAAACAGAAGAGATGTAAATATGTATACGTACCCTATGTTCATACAAGCAAAGGTTTGTTTCGAAAGTTTTTTTTTTAGGTATTTCTTCCTGTTTTTATAAGCATATCTGAAAGTGGAATGTTTTCCAGTGAAAATTTAATATAAAATTTTCTAAATTTATTATTAATTTTTTTTGTTATTAGATTAAATTTTATTTTATTTTGACCCCCCCCTGAAATCCAGTAATTACAAAATTTCATTATAATGAACAACATTAGGAGGTCTCGTCAAGTTCATTCTAATGGGAATTTACTGTAAATTCACAATGACAAAGGCAAGTAAGGAATCATCTGCTAGCAAATTAGAGAAGCTGTTCAGCTCTTTTCTGCTGCCTACTGTACAACTATCTACCCAGCTTTACACCTGTATTTTCCCTGCCAGCTGAGCTGTACAGTTAACATTCATTACCACTATAGTCACTTTGGTGAAAAAACAGAGCAGAAAAAGGGAATAAACAAATGGATGTCTTGGGGAAGGTTGGCACAAAATTCAGCCAGATTCCTTTTTAAAAGAAAAACAAAGAAAAAGATCAACTACAGATAATAAAGAAATTCAGCTTAGTTTCATTCAGTTTTCAAACACTTCAATTCAAGTAAATAAAATGAATTTATTTCATTTAAATTCATTCTCTCTTAATTGATTTAAATTAAATTCACTTTTAGGTAGAGAGCCTGCAAGCTATAAAACAATGAAACAGATGATAGCTCTGATGGCTTTGTTAGGGAAATTCAAGTGTTGTGAAGTCAATTTTTTTTTCTCTTTTTTCAATGTAAATTTTAATATTAATAGAAAATATGGCATTATAGGTGTTTATTTTAAAAAGATAAAATATATAAAATCAACTACAAAATAAAGGAAGGAACAGTAAAATCGAAGTCAGAACACATAAACATTTTACCATAAACTTAGAACAAAATTTGGACGCCAAAAATAAGAACAACTTATACCACCGAACTGCATTAATGCAGTTACTTAGAATGTTACATAACATGTCTGATTGAAAAAAATAATATGATACACAACCTGCTTCACAGGTTTCATACCTACTTAAGATATACATGCCTACTTAAGATATAAATGTAACATATTATGATATTTACTTAAGATATATAAATTTAATATACTATAAAAAACATGAAAAACAATAATGTAAAGAATCGTTAAAATTAAAAATATGGTAACTTGAAAATTACACTATACAACTTTGAAATCAAACTTCTTCAAATACAACTTGAACATAAACAAGCTGTATAAATCTCTCATGCAACTTCAGCATAAAAATAAGGAAAACTTGACCAATGAATTGCCCTATTATAAAAAACAACCTCATAGGAGATTAATCATATAATGATCTTCATTTAACGAAATGCGTTTGGTGACAAAATTATTGGACTGAGTACTTGCTATGACTGGTACAGGAAATTCAATACTGCTGTATGGGATCTGTCTGATGCACCCAGAAGTGCCAGACTCAGTAGGGTAAAGATGATACACTGCAACACATGCTATGTACCAGGCCTGACGCGACGCTACGGGAACTGGCAGAGGAACTGAAGACCTCCCATACAACCATCAACACCTGACTTCAGAAGCTGGGATATTCTTGTATACTGTGCAAATGGGTACTCCATGTTTTGTCTGACCAGAATCGGATGCAACAGTACCCTATTGCTGCTGTTCTGCATGAAAGAGAAAAATGTGAAGGTTTTTTGCATTGGTTCCTCACGGGTGATGAAAAATGGGTCACATACATGAATGTTACACAACAAAGAGCCCGGACCCAGCAGGGACAACTTCAACAGAAGGTTCCTAAGCCACCCCTTCATAAATGGAAGGTGATGCTAAGTTTCTGGTGAGATTGTCACTGTGTGATTCACTATGAACTCTTACTGTGGAACAATACCATCACACTGGATGCTTACATCGAACAGTCGGACCGTCTCCATGCTGCACTAAACAAAAAGTACCCAGCATTGATTAATCACCATGGAGTTGTTTTTCACTAAGATACTACTTGTCTAACATGTGGTTTTATGGATCCAGCAAAAACTGCACAAGCTGGAATGAGAAATATTGTTGCACCCCCTTTATTCTCCAGATTTTGTCCCATCTGACTTCCATCGCTTCCAGTCTTTGTTGAATTTTCTTGCTGAGAAAAACGTTGCTAATGATGGTGATGATGTGAAATGTTGCATGGATGACTTCTTCAACTTTGTATTAATTCTTCAACTCTCACTCGCCAGACTTTTTTTTTTTTTTCTTTTGATTGGAGGTTTAACGACCACTGTGAGCAACTCAGTGGGCTATAAGCAGTCATCGCCCATCCCTAATTTAGGGCCACTGGTTCCAGGGATGGGAGAGAGTTAGTGCCGTGAGACAAACACAACATCCATGCCTCACCCGGATTCGAACTCGGACCCCTTTCAGACGAATGATCAGAGGCGCTAGACTTCTATCGCAATGGTATATTTCAACTCGTAGATTGGTGGAACAAGGTCATCTGTTCCATTGGAGACTACCTGGATGGTTAGGTTGAGTCAGGGGTGGCCAAACCATGGCATATTGGATGATTATACGTGGCGCATTGTATCCTTGGGCCTACTTATTCTTTTGAAGTAGGCGCCATAACTGAATTTATCCATCTTCATATTTTCAACACCTGAGTGCTCTCAGTTCAATTCATACAGCCTTCTTACTCATCAGTTCAGCTTTGACAGTTTACAATTGAAGGATGTGAACAGTGTGTGTGTGTGTGTGTAAGAGAGAGAAATTGCGTGAGTGAGATGTGGTACGATTGAAAACGGTGCGATTCACCCAATAAAATGCTCTCGCAAAAACTCTGCTTCAAACTCCACGCTGTGCCATGGGTGGCTGACCTTGGCAGGTCGCCAGTAAACATTGCTAAGAAACATTACTTCAGAGCGCTTTTTCCCACGAGTGCTGCGCCCTCTGGCAGAAGAAACTGAGTCCTCTGGCAGAAGAAACTGAGTGAGCCATCGTGGCGTGGA
This sequence comes from Macrothele yani, assembly GCA_039090855.1. Lineage (NCBI taxonomy): Eukaryota > Metazoa > Arthropoda > Arachnida > Araneae > Macrothelidae > Macrothele > Macrothele yani. The sequence goes on along the minus strand of CM077005.1, from coordinate 139,980,896 downwards.
GTTTGAAGCAGGGTTTTTGCGAGAGCGTTTTATTGAGTGTACTAGCGTGGTTTTTGTATTGAGAGTGATTGAAAGACAGATTCAAGAATAAATATATATGACGTTTGTCGAAGAAGAGCGCCACTACTGTTTCTTAACGTGAACATAGAATTCAAATCCCACATAATTGATATTCTGTGACTGTGTGATACGACGTACGTACTTGTGATCTATTTGTTCTTTTTCAACATTTAGATTTTTAGAGTTTTGTACTTTTCTATTTTTTTTTTAAATTCCTTTTATCCATCACAGAGCAAAGAAAATGAGCAAAAGAAGCGCAGAAAGTGATAGTAAGCGTGAATTTAATGAACAATGGGAAAATGAGTTGTTATTTATAGCAAGTCCATCAGGAAAACCGTTTTGCATTGTTTGTGAAAGTACTCTTTCACATAATAGAAGACATGATCTTAATAGACACTATAAAACACAGCATCAGACTAACATAGAAGAAACAATGAAGCTTGTTTTTGGGTCTGAGTTACGAAAAGAATATGTGACTAAGAAAAAAGAAGAAATCCGAAGAAGACAAAATATATTTGCTAAAGTAAGTTGTGAAGACTTGGTGATGACAGAAGCATCATATGAAATTGCTTTAGCATTGGCGACAAAAAAGAAACCTTTTTCTGACGGGGAAGAAATTGTGAAGCCTTGTCTCCAAATATTTGCACGCCATCTTGGTAATAAAGGTATTGAAAGGAAAACAGACGAAATTGCTATATCAAGGCAGACAGTTACGAGACGTATCGAGGAACTCTCTCAGGATGTATCTCAGCAACTGGAAGACCTTGTCCATTCTTGTACTTTCTGTTCTCTAGCTTTGGATGAATCAACGGACACGTGTGATATTGCCCAGTTAACCATTTTTATAAGAGGAATTTATGATAATTTTCATGTCTTTGAAGAACTTGCCAGTCTGGAGTCATTGCATGGCAAAATGAGAGGATCAGACATATTTGAAAAAGTAAAATTATGCCTAGAAAATCTAAAATTAAATTATAGAAAACTCATCAGTGTGTGTACGGACTGAGCGCTGTCAATGATAGGTAAAGTCAATGGTACTACAACTTTGCTTGAAAAATTTTTAAACCGTCCTGTATTTAAATATCACTGCATTATACACCAAGAGCAACTGTGTGGGAAAACTTTAAATATGCAGCATGTTATGCTACTGGTTGTGAAATGTGTGAATAAAATTAGAGCAAGAGCATTACACAGACGAGAATTCAGAGAATACTGTCAATTGTTAGATTTGGAATATGGTGAACTTGTCCTTCATTGTGAGGTACACTGGCTTTCTAAAGGACAGATTCTGAGTAGATTTTGGAAATTGAAAAATGCTGTTTCTAATTTTTTAGAACAGGAAAATGAACTACCCGATGAAAGAACCCTATTATTGGACAACAACTGGCTATTTGATTTGGCATTTTTAGTTGACGTTACTAGCCATCTCAATGATCTAAATTTAAAACTACAAGGTAAGAATAAATTATTTCCTAGCTTAGTCAACAGCATCAGTTCATTTAAAATGAAATTAAAACTGTTCATCTCTCAGTTAGAAAATGAGGATTTGACTCAATTTCCACACTTGAAAGAGCAGAGTGAATGTGCTGCGGATAATAACAATTTGACCAAATATATTGAAAAAATCAAGATATTGCAAGGGTCATTTGAAAGTCGTTTTCATGATTTTGCTAAAGAAGAAAACTGCATGCTCGCATTTATAAACCCATTTTCACTTAGTGAACAAAACGTAATGCAGATGCCTAGTAACATACAAATGGAAGTGATTGATTTAAAAACAAATTCATTATTAAAAATGAAATTTGATGAGCTTTTTCCAGATCAAAATGATTCGGACATAATTCATTTCTGGCGTTCATTACCCTGTGAACATTTCCCAGAGCTAAGAAAATTTGCAAAAAGTTATGTCGCTTTGGAATGACATACAGATGTGAACAAGCATTTTCGCCCATGAACTTGATTAAAAGCAAAACAAGGTCGCGAATAACTGATTCAAATTTGAAGAATTCTCTGCTGCTCTCAGTAACAAATTTAACACCAAACATTGAAAGACTAGCGAAATCCAAACACGCTCAAATGTTTCATTAATGGTAAGTAATGACAGCTGTAATAGATATTGTTTTACATACAATAATTAAATCATTTAAAAATGTCGATTATGTCTGTAAACAAAAGAGATCATTTCTGACTATTGTAGATTGGTGCTCCCATAAACGTGTCTTTTGAACTGGTGTAAATTAATTAATTAATTTAATTGCATGATTGAGTTATTCCTTTTCCTCCCCTAAGCGAAGAATGTTCTACCCCTATTCCCATTTTTCAACCCCAAACTTGAGTTGTATGGCGCATCTGAACTCTTACATGAAAAAATTGGTGCATGGTATGTAAAAGGTTGGCCACCATTGGGTTAAGTGTTTTGTATGATTTTTTTAAGCTCGAAATACACGTTTCTCTATTTCGCAGATAATTTCTTTACAACCTAATAATAATAATAAAAAAAAATTCTTTGTATTTTTTTTATTTTTTTCCATTTTTGACTTTTAAAGATTTTAAGCTTATTCCCACTTTCCTTAATGAACCAAATCCATGGAACCTCCCTACTTAAGGAATTTCTGGCTACACCACTGCTTGGAACTATGGTTCAGCTTCCTTAGGACTGTGGCAAGTTGATTTCTTGTTTGTGATGATGGTTATTTAGTTGTCATTTTTCACAACTGCAGAAATGTGTTCAATTTCTCAAATTCAGAATTACATTTAAGAAAAAAGAAACATCATCACAAGCAAGAAATCAACATGCCATAGTCCTGAGGAAGCTGAGCCGTAGTTCCAAGTTAAACTATAGTAGGCATTAAGTTATAAATAATTGACTGATAAGAATTGTCTCTCTATATTAAAATGAAATTACGGTAACAAATTTTGATGCTCTGTTTCCAACTGTCAAATCACGATCATCCTGCTGATTTTCATAATGTTTTATTTTTTCCGATAAAACACTTTGAAATATTTTAGGAATAGTATATGATGACAAATCAGCTGCAATTCATTTTTCAAGTTTAATTTTACTGTGAAAGAAGTTTAGCAAGTGATCCTACTGTTTTGCAAATGTGGTTATCAATCCTACTGGATCTCTCATGAACTTCATTGGCAGATTAAAGATACTTTGAACTCTTTCCTAGGTGATTTTGCTCATCCATCTTATTACTGAATTCAACATCTCTTTTTACAAATCAAGCTTCATAAAGAAAGTCACCTCATCAGACCTTTGGTTGAAAACACGTTTTTCCCAGCTTCCATTCTTAAAAAGAAATTTGTCAAAAAGTGTTCCTTCATCACTATAAAAAGCCACCAGCACTCAATCTCATCCATTAAAGAATTTGTTAACCGTCTTCCAGATCCTCTTTATCACCTGATGAATGTATGTTCACTTTGGATGTAGTTTCTCTGTTTCCTTCTGTGCCACTGTTTCAGTCTCACAAATTCAAAGACATTATGACTATTACTGACACTCTTACCAGGAGCCTGTATGACTGCTTGTGCACTTTAAATGATAATTGACACTTCAGCTATAACAATAAGATGCACTTAGCTGCTGCACCACTGCTAAAGTGCCATCTTTAATCCACTGTCTCGCTTCGATATCTAGACAACATATTTGTTGTCTGGCCTCTCATTCTTCTCAGAACTTATTGGGTTGGAAAGAAAGTAATGTCTGCAAATACAAGGCAACAGAAAAGTGCAAATTACCATATATACAAGTCCAAATCAGTCCAAAATATAATCAGTTTGCCACAACCTGCTCCCATCATCTGGACAGCTGTTGGATACCATCCCTGTAGAATTGTAGTATCTTGGACACAATGAAGTAAGAGCATGTTCAACATTGTCTTAGTTGGTGAACCACTGTCCGCCCAGGAAATGCTGCAATGACTGGAAAAGGTGGTAGTCACTTGGAGCAACGTCCATGAAATAGGCTTGGTGTGGCAGCAGCTCCCAGCCTAGGTCCCTGATCTTGTGACAGGTCACTCACGCTGCATGTAGTCTCACTCCATTCTGCTGTATGAGAATGCCCTTGTGATTCAGCAGTGCTGGTCATTTCGATGTGAGTGATGCATGTAGATCATACAGCTGACGGTAGTACACACAGGAGGTTATAGTAGTGTTGTCTGGAAGCAGCTCAAACAAACATGACAACCAGCATATCACACCAAATACAGAGCAGGACCTTATGTGGGCGTAAGTTGGCTTTGTGGGTCAGAATGAGCTTCAATTTTGGGTCTAACAACGGTTTCCGGGCACTGGCATTGTCATACAGCACCCATTTCTTGTCACCTGTCACAATGTGGTCCAAGAACAGTTCAACTTGGCAAAGTGCAAATAGGGAAACACATGCACTCATGCAATTTTGCTTTCTGCTCAACTGTAAGTTGACGAGGTACCCAAACTTCCCTCTTGTGCACATTCTCAAGTTGATGCAGATGCATGATAATGCTTATGCGGGTAGTCCTCAGCTGTTCGACCAACTCCTGTGTGGGCACACGTGGGGCGGTCTCCACTAAGGTCTTCAGCATGCCCATATCCACTGTTGTGGGCCATCCAGGAAACGGTCAGACAGGTTAAAATTTCCCTCTCAAAACTGTCCAAACCAATGATGTGATATGGCATTGGGGTACACACTGGTAATGTCCCTTACAGCACTAGTGGAAAAGGAACATTACCAGTGACATTACAATTTCTCTTCTCTCACTCATGAATAAAATAATGTTAAAACTACTGCCCCTCACTATCAATTCCCTAGATATTCAGTGAGCAAACTCATCAAAAAGTTTGAAGTCAGGAATACCACTATTCTCCATTCATCAGAGGTCAATGGACAACATTAATTTGCTGGATGCATTTACTTCTTTTCTTGACCAGTCTACATACCAGTTGCATCAAATATTTAAATTCTATGGCTATTTGATTGGTATCAAATTCAATCCTACCATCAGGAAACTTATTCTCATGGACAGAGGCAAAGTCCTTAATGCTCCTGGTACAAAGCTTCCATTTCTACTTCTGTTGGCACCACACTTTATATCGGCAGTAATTTTTGCAGGATTACTAAGCACCTGACTAAGCATAAAAAGGATGTTAGCCCAAGTAAACCTGATTATTATTTAGCATAATTAACTAAGATACTTCAGCAGTGCCTCTCTGGAATATTGAGAAAATTTCTTCTTTTGTTAATAAAAGGGTTCTATGTTTTATTGAGAGCATTGAAATATTTATATCTTCAAACTGCAATAATGATAGTCCTTATTCTATTCCCATCATTTGGAAATCCCTCCTATCACGTCACAACAACTGTAATGAAGAACTTGAAAATTAAACTCTGGTAACCAGTCTCACTCCAAAAGTTTAAAGGTGATCAAGACTCAAGGTGGTGCTGAAAGGCTTCTGTGTTTTTTAATTTCTTCAACATAACAAGCATGATTACTCACCTACCTTCAGTTATTCACTATGTGTTTTGCATATTTATTATTTATGCAAGAAAGATGAAATTGTTATTATTTCACTAAATAATGGGATTTACTCAGGAATAAAGGATATTACTTACAGTCGAATTTTTGGGCAGCACCCCTGCCCTTCCTATGGGTAGTCCTGAGGAAGGGTAGGGGTGCTACCCAAAAATTCGACTGTAAGTAACATTCTTTTATTCCTGAGTAAATCCCATAATTTAGTGAAATTTATAATATATCAAGTCTAGGAATACCCATGACATTAATTATTACCAAGCTGTTATTCTTGGTGGTTTCTGATGTGGCTGTCATTCCATATGTTTAGATCCAGTGTCTGTGCACATTAACAGAAAACAAATTCCAGGACTTTTCCAAAAGTATTCCAGAAGCTTAAATTTTTGCTGGACTCATAGTGCTTTGTTTTATATTTTGCAAATTGGGGTGAAATCTGCTATGCATTTAGAATTCTTAGGAAATCCTATGGGATTTGGAACACACGCTGAATCCATGGGATTTGTAACACACCCATAGGATTTTTACCACACACCAAAAAACACTCTAAAGAGTGTTCTTCAGTGTGTGTTACAACTTCAATGAAATGACAAAATTTCCACGTATAAAAATTGCTCTGTATAAAACTTATATGAAGCAATCTGGAACTTACCATAATGATAATAATACAAAACAATGTTTCCATGGCACTGAAGATTGCATAGTCAACTTTTCCCATGCACAGTGTTGGCAGGGAGACCAGATATTGATCTCCTTCAGTGAGGAAAGCATATGCTAGAAGGAACAGTCATCTTGGACTTGAAGGACGGTTTCTAGATGATCTTATGACTCCAACTGCACACAACTGTTATACCACAAACCAGGGTCACTGGAAATATTATGCTCAAACATCTTGCACTGCAGCATCACAAGAGGCAAAAGATGACATCACATATCTCCACACTTCATGGAAGAAAGTGATGTCATCATGAGCAGAGGCAGCAGGGAGCTAGAGCCAAGTGATGTTATCAAGCTAAAAAAAAAAAAAGTCATTGCGAAAAAAAATTCCAGGACTACTTTATGATCTTTCACAAAAACATGAAAAATCATGGACTTAGCAGACCTGAAAAAAAAAAAACGAGGTTCCAGCACTTTTCCAGGATTCCAGACCATGCAAACCCTGGAGATCACAAACTGAAATATAGTCATTAATCTCATTTCTTAACTATGTGAAGAAAGAGATTTTTATGCATGGCTTTAACAGTAATACATTAACCAACTAACGGTATCATAACCCTTCTAATACAATGATTTGCCCTCAATTTGTTGTGCTGCATTAATTATGACAAAGTTGTTCCAAAAATAGTCAAAGACAGTGATGAAAAACAATAATAATTTCCTGTATTTCTCATACGAAACTGATAAGCATAACAATCAAAATAATAATATTAAAAGGATTCATCAACATAATGCCTTACATGTTTATACACATGTAGTAGCCATCAGCACTGTTGCCCCCACCCTCTGTGTTAGTTCTTTACCCAGGAACAAACATAACATGTTGAGTGCAGAAGAAAAACTATTTGCTGAAATTTAAGATAAGTTGATTCATAAACGACAAGACAACATAGTAAGGCACTGCTGTGAATTGGGTGTTAAATTCCAGAATACTGAAGTTCGAATTTGTCAGCTATTACTGACTATAGTATGACAAGGTTTATTATTTGACAGTGATGATTACACAATGTACTACAAATATGACTTTTTCCTTTTGTCTATCTCTTTGTGAGGATAAGCACAATATCACTGAAGGAGTAAACCAAAATCTTTTTTTCATTCCCTGCACCCCATTTTTTTGGACAGATATTGAAGAATGATGATACATGCCTTTTTTCTAGTGATTTTCTCACTTGCTAGTCGAATATGCACTTCTTTTTGCTATGATGGTTCCACTTTTAAAGAATGATTAAAGAAACTGAATTGCCACATTAGACAGCTTACAAGGCTATCAACATTTTTTTCTTTATTTTTAACTCTTCATAATGTACAACTTTAAGCAGTAAAAATGGAAATTTTTATTTGTAACGATGTCTCTGCTTCAAGATTTCAGGTTCAAAATTGTTGTTGTGGTTTTTTTTGTAGCATCAGTCTCAAAGATTTTTCAGGTGCTCTGAATCTTTTACTACAGGCTATTTGTGGTCAAATAATGTTCTCATTACATTGAAAGCATTTTCTTTTTCTTTTTCTTTCTTCTTCAGGAAATGGCCCAGAACTGAGTTTACCATAACATATAAACATTACACCAAATTTGTGCTCAATGTAGCAATTGATTTCCTTTATTTCACAAAACTTCAGTTAAGACTACACACAAGTTCAATAGTTTGGCCTAAAACTTATTTAATTTTTTAACTTACACAAGGCATCACTAAAAATTTTACAAATTAAAATAAATCAATTTAAAGCCTGAAAATATTTAACAGCTAAAACTAATTCACATTACAAAAAACAGCCCTAAAGCTTCAGTGGAATACAATATGCCTCAGTGATGTACATTTTGAAATGCAACCAAAGCCGTAGTCAGGGGGATGCCAGGGCAGGCTGAGCCTGCCCTGAAAAATTTTGCGCCTGTCCTGCCAATGCCACAAATCACCCATCGCTCAGATAAAGGAAATCCTGTTTCGCATCAAAGTACAGTGAAATCTCTCTAAGGCCTTTTCACTGCATTTTGTAATAGCAACTCTCTTACATGATATGATCTTATAGGAAGAAAATAGCCAAAGAAAATTAATAACAAACTAAAAATTTTCAGTTGCTAGAGGGAGAGGAGAAGTACTTTTCCCTTAACTGTTAAAAGTGCGTTTGATCCGCGTTCACTTTAGCAGTATATAACTGAAACTCTAACTTCCAGCTTCTACTTCATACTTTAAAAGCTTTCCAATCAGGGGACCCTACTTCGAATCTATTTACTTCATTCTTCGGTCCATACAACTGAATGTGAATTAGCCCTAAACCTTGATAGTGTATGTATGTATATATGTATGTATGAAACTTTACCATTAGGTAAATAGGTTGGCTTAGATGTTGGTTTTCAAATGAAGTTTTTTTGTAATTATATCATGGATAAATTCGTAATTGGAAAAGCTGTGCACAGTGATAATAATCATTCGAATTCTTCTACAGTTAGAAGCACTTTAGAAAACAAAGTATCGTTTCTGATGTTAAAAGTTGCACAAGCAATATTTCTGCTATTGGGGAAAAAATAAATCAGCATAAACTTCCAGTATATCTTAGAAATAAGGAAAAAAGGAGTTTTTGAGCAGAGTGGTTCCAAAAATTTAAATGGTCGGAGTACTCAAAGAATGCAGACGCTGCTTTTTGTTACCCCCATCGACAATTTCGTCCCTCGGGAAGCAAAGAAAATGCATTCACCACAACCGGGTTTCATAACTGGAAAATGGCCTTAAGTAACAAAAGAGGTTTTGAAAAACATGAATCATGAGAAGTTCACATATCTGCTCTAATAATGGGGCATGATAAAGAACAACGCCAACAAGAAAGTTTATCGGCGTCAACATTAATCAACAACACTGTTCTTGAACACCACAGATATTACATAAAGTCTATAGCAGAAGTGATTCAGTTTCTTGCCATCAATGAATTAGTATTTCGTGGTACATACAACATTGACAAACATCAAGAAAATAGCTTATTTCACAATCTTTTCCAGTATATGCGGGCGGTCGTAGTGAGCGATGGGTTTGCCTTCTTGGGGCGCTACGTGGTAACAATGGCACACACAACAGCAACTAGGGCCTCTGTGAATTTTGGAGAGGTGCAAGCTAGTTCTGTGTGACATTGGTGAAAAGACCCCAACTCACTGGGTTTTGTTCCAGAATCCTTAGGTTGAATGACCAACTGGAACCTCAGCTGTGGGCTAATCCCCCACACTGATGTACTTACCTGATTAAAAAGACAAAGAGAAATATTAAGAATGACTCAAGTGTGGTATATGGTGGACCTACCACACTTGAGAAGGACGGTCCACCACGGAATCGACCTGGACTTTCTAAACGGCGCATGAGAAAGCGATCTCGGCTGAGTGAATGTAAGATTGGTGTATGGAATACTAGAGGTATAAATGGCAAGATGAGTGAGGTGATTGAGGAGATGAATAAGTATAGACTGGATGTGCTGTGTGTAAGTGAAACCAAAAAGAAGGAAATTGGGGTAGAAGAAGTGAATGGCACGGTGAGTGTGTGGTCTGGAGTATTGGATAATATGAGAGGACAGGCTGGCGTAGGTGTGATTTTAAGTGAAAAGATGAAGAACAACTTGATTCACTATAGTTGCATAAGTGAGAGAATTCTCTGGATTCATTTGAAAGTGAAACTTCAGAGAATTGTAATTGTTGTAGTGTATGCTCCTTGTGACTCGGAACCTTCTGATAAGAAAGAAGATTTCTGGAATGAGCTAAAAGCTGTTTTGAGCCAGTTTGGTGCTAAAGAAAAAGTTATAATAGCAGGGGATTTCAATGCTAGAGTAGGTGTGCAGAATGCAATTTCTGACAATGTTCTGGGTAAGTTTAATGATCCTTGTGTGAATGATAATGGTGAAAGATTAATTGAACTCTGCATTGAGAATGGTTTGTGTGTATCTAATACATTTTTCAACCACAAGTATATACACACATATACTTGGGAAAATCGTACTCTTGGTCAAAAGAGTGCGATAGATTTTGTTGTTTACAATCAGCGTTTGAAACACTTAGTTGTTGACACCCGTGTGATGAGAGGTGCGGATGTTGGTTCTGATCATTACTTGGTAGTGTCATGAGTGAAACCTAATGTTGGTTGGAGGAAAAGGAATAGAAAGAGACCCAGGATAGAAAGAATAAAGGTTGATAGGCTCCTTGAAGATCATCAGCGGTATTCTGACTTACTCAGAGAACGGCTGAAGGATCTGAAATCTTGTGAGAGGGATGTAGAAAAGAAGTGGGAATGTTTTAAGAACTGTGTTGTTACTGCTGCTAAAGAGGTCTGTGGCACCACAATAGTGGGTAACAATAGAGGTGATGCTTGGTGGAATAGTGAGATTGATGAGGCAGTAAAGAAAAAGAAGAAAGCATATTTGGGGATGTTGCGAGGTAGAGTCTCTGTGGATGAATATCGCTGTAAGAAGCGTGAAGCTGCTAAGCTGGTTTGCCACAGTAAGGCAAAAGATAGGAAAGAGAAAGTGGAAAGGCATGAACTGGCTTTTTGGAAAGATGGAAAGTCCTTCTGGAAGTACATGAGACTCAGGAAAAATAGGGGAAACAAAGTTGTAAGTTGTGTGAAGAATGAGATTGGGGAAATGATATGGGAGCCCAATGAGTTAAGTGTCAGATGTGGCGAATACTGTGAGTTATTAGATCAGGAGAGCAAAAATGATTCTGAGACAGATGCAGATGATGTCACAATGAGGGATGAAAGCACAGGAGGGATCTCAAGAAAAGAAGTGTGTAAAGCTCTAAAATTTCTTCAGAATGGTAAGGCTCCAGGAGTTGATGGCATAACTGCAGAGATGTTGAAATATGGTGGTGACTCTATAATTGACTGGTTAACTGAAATTTGCCAGTTGTGCTGGGAGTTAGGAATGGTCCCTCGGGATTGGAAGGATGCTATCATTGTTCCCTTGTATAAGGGAAAAGGTGATCAGACTGAATGCAAGAACTATCGTGGTATTAGCCTACTGAGTGTGCCAGGGAAAGTGTTTGGTAAGGTTGTTATTGAAAAAGTACAGGGTCTTACATCATTGAAAGTGTGGGATGTTCAGAGTGGTTTTATACCTGGTAAAGGCTGCACTAACCAGATTTTTGCATTACGCATGATGATTGAAAAGTATCTGGCTGTTGGGAAGAAAGTTTTTACTGCCTTCGTAGATTTAGAGAAAGCTTACGACAGAGTCAATAGGACACTTTTGTGGAAGGTATTGAATGAATATGGTGTTACTGGGAATCTACTTAATAGTGTAAAAGCCATGTATACTGGTAGTAGAGCTTGTGTATGAGTGAATGGCGTTTTATCAAAAGGTTTTCCATTGGTGCAGTAGTTAGACAAGGTTGTGTAATGTCACCATGGCTGTTTAATATATTTATGGACACATGCATGCGTGAGGCCAAAATAGATAATAGTGGTTTATGTCTTGGTGATATCCGTGTGTGCAGATTGCTGTATGCTGATGACACTGTCCTGTTGGCAGAGAGCAAAAGTGAGCTGCAGAGTATGTTGACTCGGATGCACGAAGTTTGCATGAAATTCAAACTGAGTATAAATAAGGGAAAAACCAAAGTTATGGTGTTTGAGAGAGGATTGGGTAGCACTGAACGTAATGTAAGTATAAATGGCACTGTGATTGACCAGGTGAGTGAGTTTGTGTATTTAGGAAGCATGTTTGACAGAGAGAACAAGTTTGATGGTGAAATCAGTAGGCGAGTGAATTCTTCTTTGAAAGTCATAGCTGCTCTGGGAGGTTTTCACAGGAATGATGGGTTCTCTAGAGAGTCCCGCATGGCTGTGTATGAAACAGTAATTGTTCCTACTCTGATGTATGGCAGTGAAACCTGGGTACTGCAGAAAAAACATAGGAGTCGTTTGTGTGCTGGAGAAATGCGTTACTTACGTGGGGTTTGTGGCAAGACACGATCTGATTGTGTGAGGAATGAAGATGTATTGCAGCTGTGTGATGTAAAGCAAAATGTTGTTAGCAAGGTGTAGACCAATATGCTTCGGTGGTTTGGCCATGTTGAAAGAATGAGTGATGAAATGCTTACTAAGGAAATATTTTCAGCCCAAGTGGCAGGAAGGAAAGGCAGAGGAAGGCCAAGGAAGACATGGGTAGATCAGATTCAGGAGTGTCTGCATGAGAAAAAGATTATGAGTATGAAGTATAAAAGATCTTGTGTACGGCGTGTAATGGATATCAGTGAAGCACGAGTTGTATGTCAAGATCGCTGTAAATGGCGAAGTTTGATACGACAACAAAAAGTAAAAATATCTGGAAGTTTGTATTTCTTTTTGGAGCTAACCTCTGAATCTCAGAGAACAGCTTAGTGATATGTATGTATGTATGTATGTTTTCCAGTATACATTGCGCAAAGATGAGAAACTAATGGAATGCGTTAAGCACATACCAGCTAATGCTACATATTTATCTCCTGAAATACAAAATCATTTGACAGATATAATGGCGGAAAAGGTGGGCTAAAATGTCGCAAATGATATTCTCGATACTGATGTCCCTTGGTTTAGTATCATACAGGATGGTGCACATGACAAAAATAATCCAGAAAACATCGCTATTGGAGTTAGAAATGGGAAAGTTTAAGAATCTCTTTTAGCAATTAGAACTTGCACTGATATGGATGCCAAATCCTTTACTGATTTAACGTTAAAAACACTTAACGATTATGGCTTAGATACCTCTAAAATTCTTAGTCAGTGTTATCATGGAGCAGCTGTCATGAGTGGAGAAAATGGCAGAGTGCAGGCATTACTACAAAAACTCTTGAACAGGACTATACCGTACGTACATTGTTGCAATCACAGATTACATCTGGTACTTGTGAAAGCTATAAAGGAAGTATCAGAAATTAAGCAATTTTTTGACCAATGCTCCATGCTATATATATTTTTCTCAAAAGAGGAAGTATTTCGAAGTCCTACGATGGTAATGCTATGTGTCACCTTTTGAAACAGCGTTGAAGTGGTCATCTAGATGTTACTTGCATAATTTTTAATAATTATGAGAAAATAATCGAAGCACTAGAAAAAGTTACGAAAAGCAGAGTCATAGACGAGAATTATGATGTAGAAGGTATTGGTTTGCTAAAAATTGTTAAATCTAGAGAGTTTCGATTTTCCATGATATTAATAAAAAAAATCCTAGAAACCATTTAGCCTGCTGACAATTACTGCAGTCGCACGAAGCGAGTATGAAAGACTCTGTCGTTGTCTTACACTCTGTGGTGGAATCCCTTAACTCCTTTAAAAATGACAATGTTTACAAAGAAATTGAAAGCAATATCAACACATCTTTTAGTATGGCGGAAGAAGAAATTCCCAGTAAACGACAAAGAAAAGCTAATACAATGCTCCCTGGATATCTATTATTAGATAAAATTGGTGAAAGATCGGAAGATATGGATCAAAATAACGATGAAATTTTTTTCTTCAAGGTGAATGGTATTTCTTATGTATTTTTTAATGCAGATTTTGGGAAAAATACTCAAACAATTCTATCACATACAGTTTCGACAGAAATCAAGAATTTCTGTCTGGAATTTTTGTCACCAGAATATTGTTGTAACATTTTCTTATATATCTTTAAGCATGGTGTTGAAGGCAAACGTGGGCCTGAAAGGGATAAGGTGTGTGCATTTACGGCTGTCATGGCTTTAAGAAGTTGTGTCAATTCTCCTGACAGATTTTGCTATATCTGTGGCAAGCTTGTAGCGAAAAAGCAAAAGCGGAAGATCACAGACTTTGTTGGTAAAGTGTATTTTGCATACTTCAGTGTAAGGGTTGGAGACCAAGGCAAGTCATGGGCCCCGCATCGAGTGTGTTCAAGTTGCGTGGAAGGACTTCACATGTGGTCCAAGAGTAAGGTGAAATCTTTTCGTTTAGGAGTGCCTATGATATGGAGAAGACTGCTACTTTTGTTCGTGCAACATACAGGGGTACAGCTTAAAAAACAAAAAAGAAATCTTCTACCCGAACCTTGAATCTGCACTGCACCCTGTGCCTCACGGACCTGGCATTCCCATACCTTTGCTTCCAGAAAGGCTAGACGATGTGCCTGCATGATGACAATACTGATGACTATTTTCAAGTCAATGACTGCAGTGAGCCCCAGCTGTTTTCACAATCAGAATTGAACGACTTCATCTGAGATCTGGCCCTTCCAAAAGATTTTGCTCAGTTGCTAGGCTCTAGACTCCAGGAGAAAAACTTGTTAATCCCTGGAACTTCTTTCTATTGGTTTCAAAACCAAGAGAAAGACTATGTGCCTTACTTTTCTCAAGATGGTGAACTTGTTTACTGCTCCGATGTCCCTGGTTTGATGCAAATGTTCAAAATTCAGCATGAGGCGGTAGATTGGAGACTCTTCATTGACTCATCACAAAGAAGTCTGAAAGCTGGTACTTCTTCACAACAGCAACAAATATGTCTCTATACCGGTTGAACATTCCGTTCATTTGAAAGAGAGGTATGAGAATTTAGCCTTGATCCTGACCAAGCTTAACTACAAGGAATACAAATGGACCATCTGTGGTGATCTGAAAGTGCTCTCTATGATCCTTGGTCAACAGGGTGGCTACACCAAATACCCCTGTTTCCTCTGTGAATGGGACAGTTGCACTAAAGCCAAGCACTGGACCCAGAAGGTGTGGCCAAGCAGGATGCTAAAAATAGGGGAAAAGAACATGCACTTTGAATCTTTTGGTGGACCCAAAAAAGTACTCCTGCCTCCACTTCACATCAAAGTTGGCATCATGAAGCAGTTTGTGAAAGCCCTGCCAAAAGATGGTGATACTTTCAAGTACCTGGCAAGTAAGTTTCAAGCGAAGCTGAAAAAAGGGGTTTTCGTCGGTCCTGACATTCGAAAACTTGTGAAAGACGAAATCTTTGAAACCAAAATGGATGACATTGAGAGATCAACTTGGACATCCTTTAAAGAAGTTGTAAAGAAGTTTCTTGGCAACCAGAAAGACACTGATTTCAAGAACATTGTAGGAAACATGCTGGAGAACTTCAAAGCCTTGGGCTGCTTAATGAGCTTGAAGCTCCACTTTTGAACTCCCATTTAGGCTATTTCCCAGAAAATCTAGGCGCTGTGAGTGAAGAACAAGGATAGAGATTCCACCAGGACAAAAAGGAAATGGAACGGAGGTATCAGGGCCAGTGGAATGTGAACATGATAGCAGACTACTGCTGGATGCTGAATAGGGAGGAGCCGCAAGCAGTGCACACGAGAAAAAGTTCTAAACGGAGCTTCGAGGGGAAGAAGAGACATTATAAAGATTTTTGGCTTTGTGGTAGCTTTAACAAACATAACAAATTAATAAAATGTAAAATAAAGCTTATTTTTAAGTTTTTTGTAAATAAAGTTTTTTGACTCTGCTAAATCTTCTGTGTGATTTTACCTGGATCTTCATCCTCACTTTGGGGGAAAACCTTACGTGATAGAGGGAAAAGCTCAGCATTTTTCAACTCAGCGTATCGAAAAACATTAAAAACACCTAAAACGATGCAGAAAAAAAAAAGTATTATTTCTCAGACCTGTGTATTTTATCAAACACTTGATGTTATCTTGAGTGAAATGAAAAGAAGATTCGTAGAAAATGATAAACTCCTAATTGCAGTTTCCAGTGCTGAAGCATCTGGTACTTGTGAAAGCTACAAAGTCAAATATTTACAAACTTTAGGTATCAAACTTCCATCTCCAGAAGAAATTTCAGTATAGTCAACAGATTCATACAAACCCAGAAGAAAGGAAACCCAAATTTAGTAATTTTTGATGAAAGTTTTAAGCAGCGAGTAGCCTTCAGAGATACTTATAATTTATTGGCCACAGCCAGGACTTTCGGCTGTAGTACGGCTACTTGTGAATCCACCTTTTCTGTTTTAACGAGAATTAACTGCCCACAGCGGCTTTAGATGTGCCCCAAATGAAAGTCGAATTTAACCCTTCTTGCGTTCGAACAAAACCGCACAAAAGCTTCCTACATGGACTTACTTTTGAGAAAATGTAATGGTCAAAAGAACCGACCACTACGACTATTTTGATTTTCTATTGGGAAGCAACGATTATAAATGTATTTTTATTTTACAAAATGTTTCTTGTTTTTTTATTTATGTTAATCAAAAATGGTACTTTTGTACCTGATGTACCTAGATAAGGTACTTAGTCTGGGTTGAAATTTTTAAACTTTTAGTAATGCTCAAAAAAAAAAGGTAAAAAGTTTAAATTTACTTCCGATAATGGAGGTTATTTTTTATCGTGCATTAATGCATTTGCATTTTTGAACTTCCCTTTTTGTTGGTAAAGTTCGATTAACACTTACCGCACGTGGGGCTTGGCTTTCAATTCTTATTTCCGTTATGTGGATGCGGCATGGGGGTTTTTCATTTAGTTGCGGGTCCACTTCTTTTTTTTTTTTCTCTGTTGGTATTTATCTGGCCTCGTCACTAAATGAGTTTTTTCCTTTGCTGCCTCCTCATTTACTTCAATAATTTTTCATAACCCGAGTACTTTCGGTAATAATCCATTACCGTCATTTAGGGGACGTTTTGCTCCGACTAGCATGGACCGTGTCAGCTGGGCATTTCGGTGGTTCTCGCGGGCTGCTTCTGTTATCGGCTATCGCTTCTTCTTGGGCGTTGTGGCGCCATCTCTTGTTGGTCACTGATCTCATTTTTTGAACTTTTTCATTTTTTTGCTCAATTTTAATTAAATTTCTCCAGCTGTTTCTCAAAATATTAGGGTCATTATGGTTGCAAACTTTTGCCCTATTTTTTTCAATCATTACCGACTCTGCTATTCTGAAGTGTTTTTCGGATTTACAGCTTTTAATGATTTTTATATTTTCGAATTTAGGATATTTTTGGTTAGCCAGACAGTATTGAATAAGTGCTGTTTTTCTTCTTTTTTCTGCCAATTTTTTACGTGTTGTTTTAATCTGTGTTTAAGCTTATTTTTGGTACTTCCTATATAAGCCATTGGAGGATTTTCAGTAATAGGAATTGAGTAAATACCTGCTTTTTCTAACATTTTTATTTTTTCATTATTTTTTATTACCATATTTTTGATGGTATTTACTTTTCCTCCAATTTGAATGTTATGCTTTTTACAAATATTATTAACTTCATTGGTAGTACCTTTAATGTAAGGAAAACCATTTAAATATTTGACTTCTTTTTTATTAACTACAGCATTATTTTTTATTTTCTTTATTACTTCTGTGTTCCATTTTTTTATTAAATGGTTAGGATAACCAAAGCTACCTGCAATTTTTTATATGAATTTGATTTCTTCATTGATGAACTGACTATTTTCAGAGTGCGTATATGCTCTTTTAATTAAGGTTTTTAGACTATTGCATTTTTGAGGATAAGGATGTGCCGAATTGTACGGCATTAGAACAGGAACAAATGAACTTTTCCGATAAACCCTGTATAGTAACTTACTTATCTGTGGATTTGATAACTTGTACGTCCAAAAAGGCTATTGCATTATTTTTTTCTATTTCAACTGTGAGTTCTATAGTTGGGTATAAAAGAGCTGTAACATTTTTTGTTAATTTTCTTAATTCTTCTTCGTTCAGTTTTGATAGAACGAAAATATTATCCACGTATCGACAGTACACTTCTGGTTTTTCTTCCATACGATGCAGGACATTTTCTTCAATCTCGTTCATCACAACCTCAGCATATAAGCGGATATAAGAAATCATAGCACATTACCTGATGAAATCAAGCGCTCTTTTCCACCAATGGGAGCAGGCATACCACGTATTGTTGCAAAGGTAAAAACGCACAAAGATGGTGCTCCAATGAGACTGATAGTTTCAAAAAAAAAAAAAAACTCACCATTGATAATATTAGAGAAAAACATTTACAAGTTCCTAGCACCCTTTTTCATGAACAACAAGTTCACCATCAAGAACACGTATGAATTTATTGAGAAAATTAAAAATGTAAAAACTGGCCTAAAGGACTTAAATATGGCAAGCATGGACGTTAAAGCATTATATCCAAGCACTCCTGTTCCAAAAGCTATTGAAATTATCATTAAGAAGTTGCAAAATCTTAAAATTTTAAATAACACACAAATTCATGAATTCAAAAAAGTTTTATTCTATTTATATGAAAATAATATTTTTACATACAAGAACAAAATATTCAAGCAAAATTCAGCGGGCCCAATGGGCTCACCATTATCAACTTTATATGCTGAGGTTGTGATGAATGAGATTGAAGAAAATGTCCTGCATCGTATGGAAGAAAAACCAGAAGTGTACTGTCGATACGTGGATGATATTTTCATTCTATCAAAACTGAACGAAGAAGAATTAAGAAAATTAACAAAATGTTACAGCTCTTTATACCCAACTATAGAACTCACAGTTGAAATAGAAAAAAATAATGCAATACCCTTTTTGGACGTACAAGTTATCAAATCCACAGATAAGTTACTATACAGGGTTTATCGGAAAAGTTCATTTGTTCCTGTTCTAATGCCGTACAATTCGGCACATCCTTATCCTCAAAAATGCAATAGTTTAAAAACCTTAATTAAAAGAGCATATACGTACGCACTCTGAAAATAGTCAGTTCATCAATGAAGAAATCAAATTCATAAAAAAATTGCAGGTAGCTTTGGTTATCCTAACCATTTAATAAAAAAATGGAACACAGAAGTAATAAAGAAAATAAAAAATAATGCTGTAGTTAATAAAAAAGAAGTCAAATATTTAAATGGTTTTCCTTACATTAAAGGAAATACCAATGAAATTAATAATATTTGTAAAAAGCATAACATTCAAATTGGAGGAAAAGTAAATACCATCAAAAATATGGTAATAAAAATAATGAAAAAATAAAAATGTTATAAAAAGCAGGTATTTACTCAATTCCTATTACTGAAAATCCTCCAATGGCTTATATAGGAAAGTACCAAAAATAAGCTTAAACACAGATTAAAACAACATGTAAAAAATTGGCAGAAAAAGAAGAAAAAACAGCACTTACTCAATACTGTCTGGCTAACCAAAAATATCCTAAATTCGAAAATATAAAAATCATTAAAAGCTGTAAATCCGAAAAACACCTCAGAATAGCAGAGTCGGTAATGATTGAAAAAAATAGGACAAAAGTTTGCAACCATAATGACCCTAATATTTTGAGAAACAGCTGGACAAATTTAATTAAAATTGAGCAAAAAAATGAAAAAGTTCAAAAAATGAGATCAGTGACCAACAAGAGATGGCGCCACAACGCCCAAGAAGAAGCGATAGCCGATAACAGAAGCAGCCCGCGAGAACCACCGAAATGCCCAGCAGACAATGTCCGTGCTAGTCGGAGCAAAACGTCCCCTAGATGACGATAATGGATTATTACCGAAAGTTACTAGAGTTATGAAAAATTATTGAAGTAAATGAGGAGGCAGCAAAGGAAAAAAAACTCATTTAGTGACGAGGCCATATAAATACCAACGGAGAAAAAAAAAAAAAATGAAGTGGACCCGCAACTAAATGAAAAACCCCCATGCCGTATCCACATAACGGAAATAAGAATTGAAAGCCAAGCCCCACGTGCGGTAAGTGTTAATCGAACTTTACCAACAAAAAGGGAAGTTCAAAAATGCAAAGGTAAAAAGTATACAGCTTTTTTGAGCATGCCCCAAATTTTATTGAGCCTGCCCTAAGTATAGAGTTTGGCTACAGCCCTGAATGCAACTGTCACAAAAGTTAAATTGGCAGGTTTGTTAGTAGTATATCTATACATTTTGTGCATACATCACAGCAATATGTCTGAGCTCATACATATCACACACATCCTTATTGGTATATCGTGAAAACTATGACACCACCTTTTACTGTCTTAATTTTTGAAGAACAAAATGAATAGCTCAATCATATAGACATCTTCACTCCAAGATTACATTCCAAACTGCAGTTAACATGACTGTTAAAAAATGAGTTTCAAAATTCTTATCATATTAATACAAATTTGGACTATAGAAAGGTGTATCAAAGCCCACTGAAAATACATTATAATAATATAAATCTTCATATCATTATAATAATATAAATCTTCAAATTAAGAATTAAAATTCTTAATTTTATGCCTTTAATAAAATGTACTTTTTCATTTCAAATGTATTTAATCACAAGGCAATAATACTTCTGCTGATTTACTATGACCAACATCCAAAAAGTATGTGTATACATTTATGTGTTTATGTTCACAAAGAAAAGCTTCTTTAAATTACCTTTAAGACAAAGTTAGAGTGAAACTACTTTTTAGGTAAAGTAGCTTTATTTGTAATGAACTGCTTCTAATAATTAATGACTTCATGGCTTCCTCTACTTTCAGTACTGTAAATACTTAAAGGGAATTATAGAGGATAAATTTATTAAGGTATATTACCTCTCAAATTTTTGATCTATACATTAGATCATCGTCAGGAGTTCCTGCGCCTTACTACTTCCACAGATCTGGCGACCAAGCCTGGTTGATTTGCCATCCAGCATGGTTGTTGATGTTGCCACCTTGTGTCTTGTAAAATTCCAGGGATTCCTCAAATTTCTAGATAATTGTGTGGGATTGATGCTTGATAACTTGTAAGGAGTCCCATTCCATTTTTTGGCTAGTTTGTTATGTGTGCCTGTCTAATCCTGTTTTATTTGAAATGTTCCTTATTGCTGCTTTGTGTTTATTAATTCTGGTGGTTAACCTTCATTGCGTTTCTCCTTTGTATGGTAAACCACATGAACACTTGATTTTAGAAATGACTCCTTCCTGGAGAAAATTATTTCCTTCTCTTTGTTTTAGGGATGATAAGTACTTTTTATTTTGTTGTTTAGACCTGGAGCCAACCTAATTTTATATTTATTGCTGATTTTCTTTAGTTTTTCAAACAGTCCTTTGTGGTAAGTGACTTTTCTTGTGAATAGCCAATGTTCTCCTAATTTTTTACTGTAGTGTTGGTTCTATTCCTAGTAGGATTCTCTTCCAATAGTTCATTTATTTCTTTTGAAGGGTAATCATTTTCTAACAAGATTTACTTTAGCTTATTTTTATTGTGGAAATAAAATAATTATCTTTATAAGACCTGTAAAACAGTTATTTTTACAGTAAACTATGAATAGAGGTGCCATAAATTCATTTACAACTTTTTTTAAAGTTTTTCTTTAGCAGGGATCATAGCATACTTCTGGAAAATTTTAGGTAAGAATTTTAGGAATTTTAGGAATTTTTAGAAAAATTTTAGGAAAATTTTAGGAGTGTATTTCAATAAAAACTAGATGTATATTTGTATACATCTAGTAAAACAACTTGTATACATTGTAAAGAGTTTGCTTCACACCCTTCAACCATATATACTGATAGACTGCGCATGACATCAAAATTTCTGGCTCCAACATAAAATCACATGACATCAGTCAAAAAGATGGGTTACACCTGCTGTGCTTATGGTTGTTCTGAGCGATATAGTAAAGGAAGTTCTATGATTTTCATGGGTAGAAACAGAAATAAATACCTAAGTCAACAAAGTTCAATTACTTAACCAGAAACTTGCAGCTATTGATATAAAAATATAGTAACTTAAGGAAAAAAATGGAATGCATGTTCCAAATTCTTCGCAAATGTTCATCACATTATAAATCACGAAATGTAAACAACCCGATCATGCATGTATATAGCTCATAAGTAAACTTACCTGAAGAGTTTTCATTATATATATGAGGGCGCATTCACAGAATACACCGAAAACACAAGTTCTGCAGCGTAAATTAGTAATCATAACAGCATTTTTACACGAAATTTGGAGTCTGATGATGACGTGCCCAATGTTGGAGCCATGGCGGCTTTGATGCAGCTATTGCCAATGCGCAGTCCATTAGTATATATGGTCGAAGTTCACACCCAAATTTTTTGCATAACGTAATGTCTAAAGTTTAAGTATGATTTACTTCTAATGTTCAGTTCTTATCTTTTCACGTGTTATTATCATATTCAAGTATATTTACCACATTCAAGTTTCACTTTGAACATTAATATGCTGTTGAACCAGAAGCAATTCACGATTTTTCACAGTAAAGTTTTCAGGTTTCACATTAAATTATAATATCCTAAAAAGGTAATTGAAAACCAAGAACTATGTACAATTGTTCACTGAATTACTTTTTTCATATTATTGTTTTAACCTTTTCCTGATAAGCCTATCTTTTTCTGCTTCCACCACAACTAATTTACTTTCAGTTTTCTTTATTTCAGCTGAACCTTGTATGATCAAGTTAGAGGCAACTGCTATTTCAACAGTATTTTGTTTTTCTACAGCTTTTCTCATTCTTTCTGTTCCCTCTTGAATTACTGCTAGGGAGGCTTCTTTTTTATCTTTTTTAAGCCTATTTATTTCTGCATCATTTTCTTTTATTTTGTCATCAAACTCAGCTTTTCTTTTTTTCTCTACCTGCTTTTCCTTATTTTCCCTCTCTTTCTGCTTCCTTTCTTTTACCTTTTGTGATTCGTCTTCCGCTTATCAACATACTCTTTATAAAATTTATGTGAATCACGAACACAATTTAACAAATTTCTTGTTATGGGAACTTTACTTACACATCCATAGTGTTTAATGGCCCCTTTAACTATTCTTAATGATGTTATAGTTGAGTCTTTTAAGTTAGCCTTGTCCTTCCTTAACAGAGCAGTGTTAACCGAAAATCCCCTTTCTGCATCAGCATTACCATGAGAGTAAAACTAAAATTGACTTGATGAGTTTAGCAAGATTTGAGTATTTTTTCTTTTCCGCTAGAGTCTTTAATACTAAATATATTACGCCAGTAATGATCAATCCGCACTGGAATATGCCCTTCCTCTGAAAATTTCCTAGTTCATCTAGAGTTGGCTTATCGCAATTTAAAAGTTTCCACTCTTCTCTTGCTCTATCAATTTGTTCCTCAGAAAGATGCAAAACACTTGAAATTCTGGTTATTTCTGAAAGTCCTTCAGTGACTGAAAGTTGAGTTGACTCTTTCTTTGGTTCTTTTACCTTTAAAACTTCTATGTCTCTTAGCTTTTGATTGCAGAATGGCAAATTTGACTTTAAATATTTTGTGGTTGCAATTAGTGGTGATCTTACATCTAAGAGAAATAATTTCTGCCTGGTCTCCTGAACATTCCTGAGGAGATTCTTTGTCTTCATACCAACTTCTAACTCCCCTAGTTTTTCCATGAATTTTTGTTTTCAAAATCTACATTCTTTAGGTCTTCTCCAAATTTCCCTGCAATAACATCATCTTGGATAAACTGAGCCATAACATTCCTCATTAAAGTATTTAAATCAGAATATAACTGGTGTATTTTTGGTTCTTCACTCTGATAACATAATGAAAACTTTTCAAAATTTTGGTGTGAAAATGAAATTAATGCTAAATAGCAAGGAGTTAGCTCATTTTTCAGGAAACAGTGAATTCTTTTATACCTTGCCAAATTGCGTAGTTGTTTTTCAAATATTTTTTAAGATGGCAAGAAGTTTAAAAAATATTCTGTAATATTTAGCCATTAATCTAAGAGCCTCTGGGCTACAGAACCAACGGTTAACCATCTGTTGCTGACATGACGCAAAAGAAATTTGGCTGTGACCAATGTTATATCCTCGACAGATTTATAATCCTCTCGTCTTGCAGCACTACTCTTTAAAAAGTAATGCATATCAGTAGCAAATTCGTCAAAATCTATATTTAAGCTTGTCAAAAATTTTTTAAATGCATTACTAACAACATGCAGGTTGCAAAAACCTAGTTCCAAAGATTTCTGGCCTGTTTCTTGTTTTACAACTTCATTGAATTTGCGTAAAAAGCACTTATTTACATTTGGGCTGTCCATGGGTACACAAATAATTCTGTTCAACGAAATATTGAAGGATGATAACACATCAAGAATTTCTTTTAGCAAAATATCTGCTGTTGCATGACTCAGAAAAACGCTTGTTAGGTATCGGCAAGAAACTGAATTTATTTCTGAAGACCAGTACCTGAGATACACTTCCAACTGCCGTTTCACTTGTGTATTTGTAGTTTCATCAAATGCTATAGTAACCTTTCCTGGGCTACTAGATGCAATGTCTTTTTCAAATCCTTTTCAAAATATTTTGACAATCCATGTGATATCACATAAGCAACTTTTTTCTCTAAGTTGCATTTTGGCTGCAATAGCAGAATCAGGAAACATTTCTTTGAAAAGTTCAACTGTTTCAGTGCATGAAACAAAAGACATATTGTCCTTAGCAACTTTCATGGCCCATAATGCTTCGGCTTTAGCCAACTGTAAATCATGACTCAGTAACTAATATTTGTTTTGGGCTGAAGAACCCGTCCTCCAAAGGCTTTCAGGATGGGCTTATTTTGAAATTTACTTTGAAATTTCTGCAAATGTTTTTCCTTTATGATGCGCTTTTACTTGTGAAAAACCACTATTAGAAATGTTGAAAATTTCTGAACACAATATACACTTAGCAGAAAATATTGTTTCAGTTGCAGAACACCATTCTTTCAACTTCCTCCGTCCAATTCTTTGGCGAGCCACGCATCTTGAAATTTCGTTTTGGATTTAGGCATCTTAAACACTTGTATTACTAACCAGAAAATGAAAGGAAGTACAAAAACACATTTCAATATTGCAAAACCAGACAACTTCCCGAAATTTGGCTGCGAGGATTTCAGAAGATAGAAAAAAAAAAAAAGCAGGTCACCACTAGAGAACTGAACCTGCACACAGCACAGAGAACACCATAAAAGACGCAAAACCAGAAACCATCATACGCATCTCACGCAAGTTCAGTCAAAGCCAGTCGGGCCGAGATATATTGCGCATCGAAGGTCGCTGTCGCCAACGCACGATCGAAGGTCAATGATCACGTGCTCTACTGCCTGCCACGATAACACTCAGCTACCATCCCATCGTCATTACCGGAGGTTACGGAAGGAGACCACATGTTTCCTCTTTACTTCCACCCACCTGCGGTTTACGATATCAAAACATCAGCAGAAAGAGGAGGTTCCACAAGGCATGTACAAAAATAAAAAGTACGATCTTCTGCGTGCCACGGAGTTCGTCTGCAAAGCGCAAACCAGGGGTGAAAATGACCCCTCCCCTTTTCCCTTAGATCTCTTGTTACTTCTCGAAAACTGTCCGAAGGCAAAAAAAGTGGAGCGCCCGCCCCGAAGCAAGTGCATCTCGATGGCGTCGTTTTCCCTCCCTTCAGCAGCACAGCATATAGGCTGTGTTTCTACAATAACAGGTCTTTTTACCTTACCGTAATGGTAAATTTATTGGCGTTAATAACGGTTGTATTTTTAAAAAATAAGCTTACAAAAATTTTAGGAAGAATAGCAAATTTTAGGTATAATTTTAGGAATTTAAGGACGGTCACAAAATATTAGGAATTTTAGGAATTTTAGGAGGAATGCGATCCCTGCTTTAGCTTCTGAAGATGAATTCAGCTTTTCAACTTTTTCTTGAAATTGTAAAACTACATTTTCTTTATATATTTAGGGTGATCTGAGTAATAATTAAAAATTTTACCAGTAATACTGTAAAAATTTTAAATTATGACTCAGATCACCCTAAATATATAAAGAAAAATGTAGCTTTACAATTTCAAGTAAAAGTTGAAAAGCTGAATTCATCTACAGAAGTTAAAGAAAAACATAAAAATAAGTTAAAGTCAATTTTATTAGAAAATGTTTACCCTTCAAAAGAAATAAATGAACAATTGGAAGAGAATTCTACTAGGAATAGGACCAATACTACAGTAAAAAATCAAGAGAAAATTTACTATTTATTCACAAGAAAAGTCACTTACCATAGGGGACTGTTTGAAAAACTAAAGAAAATCAGCAATAAATATAAAATTAGGTTGGCTCCAGGTTTAAACAACAATATTAAAAAATACTTACCATCCCTAAAACTACTTTTCTCCAGGAAGGAGTCATTTCTAAAATCAAGTGTTCATGTGGTTTACAATACATAGGAAAAACACAACAAAGGTTAACCACCAGAATTAATGAACACAAAGCAGCAATAAGGAACATTTCAAATAAAACAGGTTTAAACAGGCACACACAACAAACTGGCCAAAAAATGGAATAGGATTTTTACAAGTTATCAACTATTAATCCCACACAATTATCCAGAAATTAGAGGAATCCCTGGAAATTTACAAGACACAAGGTGGCAACATCAACGACAATGCTGGATAGCAAATCAACCAGGTTTGATCACCAGATCTGTGGAAGTAGTAAGGCGCAGGAACTCCTGACGATGATTTAGTGTGTAGATCAGAAATTGGAGAGATAATGTACTTTAATAAATGTATCCTCTATAATTCCCGTTAAGTATTTACGGTAATGAACTACTTTTTTTCAAATTGTAACTGTAGTTGTAACTCTTCAAAATTAGTTTCTCAGCACTGTAAGTAATGCATTGGGCACAATTTTCTTTATTTGATAATAATTTTTGAAGGTAAATGCAACACCTAGTGTAGCAGCAACAAAAACGAAAAATGTTCACACCATTACTACTACTAATGTTATTATGTTGATCTTTTATGCTCTGAATTATAATCAAGTACAAAAATTATTCTAAAATTCATTCAAATAAGAGTTAATTTTTTTATTCTGTTTCAATACTTCAACAGAGTTTGAGTTTAAAGAATATAATTGAATCAATATTTCTCACCGGAGGCACACTTTTTGATTATTAATTTATGTATTTAATATTCCATGTGAGGGCAGTTAAATTTTTTAGATTTCTGTATTTTTGCATAAATTTCCTGCCAGAATTTTTAATAATAATAACAAAAACTGTTTTCATGATTGCAAATAGAATTTTAGATACACCACATAGAACTTCAAAAGTGTACTTCTGCTTAGGGTCCAATGAACTCTAAATTTAAATTCTCAACTACAAAACTTGAAATCAAGATCTTGTAGTGTTTGGTACACCTGGCCTATTGTTCTGCTGTGTGGGTGGCATACATGGACACTCATATAAGATTTAGGGAGAAATAAATTGGAAGCTTTTGATATGTGGTGCCTGCAGATGATGTTAATTAATTGGCCACATGAAACATTATGAGCGAAATTGTTCTACCAAGAGATGAACATTAACATTATCTACTTAAGACAATGTGGCAGAACCATCTCTCTTATACTTCAGATAAGTGGATGATATATTTATTTTATTAAAATTACAAAAAACGGAACTCGAAAGTATTTTCCAAACAGCTCACTTCCATTTGTCTGGATATTGAACTTACCACAGAAACTGAAGACAATAATGTGCTTTAGCATTTCTTGACATTTTACTGATTAAAATAACACACAGCCTGGACTTCACAGTACATATATAGAAAATCATTTTACATTTCTGTTCCAATATCTAGCAACTCTAATCACCCAATATCCCACAAAATTAATAGTGTAAAAACATTAATCCACAAAGACATGACACATTCATCACACATAAACAACATTTTTAAAAACAATAAACTTAAATACATAGGCATCCTGAAAGTAATGCCCTGTCCCTCATAAGATTTTTATTTGTAGCAACAAAAACGTGAAACTTGGTGGCAAAATACTTAGACATATTGTTAATAATGCTAGCCTATTCAAAGTATTGTCCATCACTTTATACATATTTCCACCATCTTTGAACCCATTGGTAAAATCCATTTTGGAAAAATTCCTAAGGCTGTCATTTCACCTATGCGTTCACAGCCAGTTTAACGTCTGTCACATCATTGAAACATTCCCCATGAAGGGTGTTCTTCAAAAGGGCAAACAGGTTTAAAGTATGAGGTAGTCAAATCAGGACTGTAGGGGGATTGGGGCATCACTGTCCACCCTATTTTGGCAATAGCCTGTGAAGTCTCCATTGAGGTGTGGGGATGTGCATAATCATGATGTAAAACAACACTATGAAGTGTAATGTCACATTTTTCTCTTCTGATAGCTTCCTTTAGCTTCTTCAGTGTCTGCACATAGTGAGCGATGTTTATTGTTGCACCCTGTTCAAGGAAATCAGTCAAACTGACACCACATTCGTCCCAGAAAATTGTCACCATCACTTTCTCTGTGGAACAAGATCTTTTCACCTTTTTCTGTTGAGGTGAAGATGCGCTGTGCTATTCCATTGATGCACGTTTTGTTTCTGGGTCATGAAAGAACAACCAGGTTTCGTCCCCTGTCACAACATTAGAGAAAAACACCTCACCCTCCCTCTCATAACAGTCCGAGAGATTCTAGCACATGTCCACCATTTGCTCACATTGATCACTGGTTAGGTTTCTTGGGATTCACTTTGGACAAATTTTTCTGCAGCCCAGATCCCTAATTAATGTTTCCATAGCACTATGACCACAATGAATTTCATCACACAACTCCTGAATGGGGACACAACAATCAGTTGTGATGAGGTGTTTCACTTGTTGCCTGTTGGCATCTGTCACTGCAGCTGCAGGTCTTCCACTCCATTGTTTGTCCGACACTCAACTTTCTCCCTCTCGAAACCTCTTCACCCATCATATTATTTGCATCTTTAACGGCATTAATACCAGCAAAGTGTGCATATTTATGTGCAAGTAATTTCTGACATATCATTCAAAAAAGGCCAAACACTTACCTAAAAGCTCTTGGCTACTTTCTTGCTATACACTTCATGCGCATCAATTAGAACATCCTATTATGTAGCTGGCCTTCAAAGGTTGAAAACTTTTTGCTTATAGGGTGCTGTTTTATATTTGTTCTTCTGGTCATGAAACTTCGTTTTTTTCTTTTGTTCACAGGACAAAAAACGCTGACTAGTCTGCCTTCTCAGATGTAATATAACTCATCATCACTAGGTGTATACTCACTATAACGTGAGTGCTGTCAACATTCATTACGCCTATTTTTCTTCTTTATCGTATTCCTCTTTCACTCCTCCATATGCAACGTGGCCTTAAAATTCTCAATTAGTACTGTCAACAATTTATACTCTCCATAAAAACACTCTAAGGTACACTATATACAACACATTCATACACTCAGTTAAAACCACTATGTACATAATTACACTATTTGCATTCCACGGCAGTCAAACCGTTGTCAACTGTAACTAATGTATTGCTTCATCTGCCTCATACACCGCACAAACCCCACAGCAAACGTTAACCTCATTCAACCAGTCATACACAATCCTCTAGCACTTTCAACAGAACCTTGTCGTCCTCAGGAGGTCAATGTGCCTCTCTGCCAACCACAGCTCAAGTGAGCAAAGTCGTTGAGGTTCCGGTTTCAGTCGCAAACTCTGCATCTCTGTGCCTCTGGCGCCATCTATTGTCAGTGCTGTTCACTTTTCTTCTCTTTTCTCTTAATTGTTGTTCAATTTTTATTAAGGCTTTCCACTGTTTGTTTAAGTTGCTTGGTTCATTAATGTTACACACTCTTGATCTATTTTTTTTTTAATAAATACTGATTCCGCAATTCTCAACTGCCTTTCGTTTTTACAGCTCTTAATAATTTTAATATCTTCGAACTTCAGACATTGGCTATTTTCTAGACAATACTGGGTTAATGCTGTCTTAGCTTCTTTTTTATTCCAATTACTCATAGTTGGCATAATCTATACTTTAACTTGTTCTTAGTGCTGCCTATATATGATGTTTCATGACCGGAAGAACAAATATAAAACAGCGCCCTATAAGCAAGAAGTTTTCAACCTTTGATGGCCAGCTACATAACAGGATGTTCTAATTGACGTGCATGAAGTGCATAGCACGAAAGTAGCCAAGAGCTTTAAGGTAAGTGTTTGGCCTCTTCACCCATGTTCGGAAATTACTGATATCGATTGTGGCAGCTCCATACACCTACCAGGAGTCTCCTATAGACTTCTGGAGCCTCACATCCCTCTTTTTCCAGGAATTCAATTATAGCTCGCTTCTTTTCTCTGTCGTTCATGATCTGTATTTCCGATTCTGAAAAACAAATTTTCCCACATTGGTAACATATCATAGTACATGTCAGTGCAGTTTCATTAAAATCACTTCAAAATTTCATAAGTTATTGAGGAGGAGGCATTACTTTCAAGATGCCCCTTGTATATTAAAAACATATGGAAATCATCTCTCTCTATATAAAACAGACTGTGTGTGTGTCTGTTTTATATATAGTGAGATGATACACATAGAATTAGGCGACCTAGAGTGACGAAATTTGTTATGAAGGTACCTGTAAACATCTTCTGGTCCACCTCGAAGCCGTTTTTAAAATTTGATTTTTTGTTATTTAATGTTACACGTTTCTACCCAATCTGAGTGTGTCTTTCCGCTTTGTTGACATCAACCTGATCACACTGAACGTTAAGGCATGCAGAAAAGTAGTTCACCATAAATTTTAGCCATTTCTTTTATAGAATTCCGTTACGACTATTTTCGTTCGTAAATACATTTATTACGCCCTTTTTTGTAAGTGTTGTTTGCCGATTGTATTATGACCTTGAGGACGGAGAAGAAAAAAAGAAAATAGAACGTTGTTTTTCAATCTGCGTTATTAATTCGAAAGTGTCATACGTCAGAAGGTCATCATACTGTGACGACGTTGTGAGCTAGAAAAGAGAATGTTGTTTTAACGTAATTCTAAAAAAGAAATGGCTCGAATTTATCGTGAACTACTTATCTTTGCGCCTTAACATTGGGTGTGATCAGGTTGCATGTAAAGAAAGTGGTAAAGAAAGCGGAAAGGCACATGTTTTTTGTTAAGTGTTGTTTGCCAATTTTATTATGTCCTTGAGGGCGGAGAAAAAAATAGAACGTTGTTTTTCAATCTCCGTTATTAATTCAAAAGTGTCATACGTCAGAAGGTCATCATACTATGCCTCAACCTCCCAGAAAGAAACAATGTGTAAGAAGAACACAAAGTATGGAAAGAGAAAATCAAAGAAGGAGAAGAGAACAAGAAACAGCAGAAGAACGAGAAAGAAGGCTGGAACAAGGTAGGATTTCCAGAGCACAATCAAGGGCACAGGAATCATACCAGCAGCGAGAAAGAAGACTGGAACACAATAGGTCTTCTACGGCGCAATTGAGGGCACAGGAAACATTCCAGCAACGAGACACACGACTTCAGCATAATTGACTCACTAGGGCTAATGCTCGGTTGAAAAACTGGAGAGAAAAAGAAAATGCAGCATTCGTCTACAACCCGTCCGTGGATTACGCCTCTGATCCATCATGTGTCATTTGATCAATGTCATTAACATGTCAATACTGTGCTGCCATGAAATGGAAAGGTGAAGCCCCAGGTATGTGTTGTAATGGTGGGAAGGTTCAGTTGCCATTGCAGGATCCTCCAGAGATATTATGTATGTTTTTGACTGACAACTCATCTGATGCAAAACATTTTCAAAACAACTTATGCTGTTATAATTCTTGTTTTCAGATGACATCATTTGGCACAACTAAAAAATTTAGACGGTCTGGTTACATGCCCACATTTAAGGTACAAGGACAAGTGTATCATGCAATCGGTAGTCTACATCATTTACCGAATGAACAGCCAAAATTTTTGCAGATCTATTTTGTATGCGATGATACACAGCAAGCCGACCAAGGTTGCAGGAATGTGCCGCAAACAAGACGAGAAATAGTATTGAAGCTGCAAAAAGTGCTTCATCGAGAAAATGGTTATGTCAAGAACTTTAAAATGGCTCTAGAAAATATTACTCCTGAATTAAAATTGGTTATTTTAGCAGACAGAACTCCACCAGGTGAACACGAGGGACGATTCAATGCACCGACGACATCAGAAGTGGCAGCAATTATGTTCGGAGAACAGCATGGAACGAGAGACATAGTCTTAGAATTGAAAAACAGCACCATCAAGAGAATTGCCGATACTCACAGGTCCTATGATGCTCTACAGTATCCATTAATGTTTTGTCAAGGAGAAGATGGATACCATTTCCAACTGTTTCAAACAAACACATCTACTGGAATATTGTCATCTAAGAAGATATCTGCTATGGATTTTTATGCCTTTAGGATTATGGCACATTCTTCAAGTTTCAAATCATACTGCGAAGCATACACCTTTTCCACTAATTTATTGTGGATATGTATGCCAAAATTGAATCTGAAAGGCTGAGGTACATTCAACTTAATCAAAGGGCACTGAGAGTGGAACAATAATATGTTCATCTCAGAGACGCTGTCAACAATGATGGAAATGTTGCTGACATTGGTCAGTTGGTCACCTTGCCATCCAGCTTCAATGGAAGTCCTAGGTATATGCATGAACGTACTCAAGATGCTATGAGTTATGTGCGGATGTATCAAAACAACTTACGCCGTTATAACTCCTGTTTTCATATGACGTCATTTGGCACAACTAAAAAATTTAGACAGTCTGGTTACATGCCCACATTTAAGGTACAAGGACAAGTGTATCCTAGAATCGGTAGTCTACATCATTTACCCAGCTCACTCGACTTTCAAGTTGCCTCTAAATTTGGCAAACACAGAAACGCCAACATGTAGCATTTCTAGGGGTTCAGGAAAGGCAAAGGTTCTACAAGATTGTAAGCTAATTGTCTGGGATGAGTGTACTATGTCACACAAAGCTGCATTTGAAGCCCTTGATGTCACTTTACAAGACATCAGACATAACAACAAAAGAATGGGAGGGATTACACTTGTGTTAGCCGGCGACTTTCGACAAACACTGCCAGTCATTCCACGTGGAACAAGAGCTGATGAAATGCAATCACGCTTAAAATCTTCATATATTTGGAATGAAATACAAAAACTTTACCTCAAAACTAATATGCGAGTTCATATTACTGGCGATACTTCTGCACAGGGGTTTGCCGACAAACTACTGAAACGGATATATGACAGTTCATAAGGAAGATGGATGTATATCAGTGGTAGATGTTGGAAAAATTGTTAAAACACATCAAGATTTGTTAGATGCAGTTTTTCCAAACATTGGAGAGCACTTTAACAATCATGACTGGCTGTGCCAAAGAGCCATCCTTGCACCGAAAAATGACAGTGTTAGAGTCACCAATAATCAGCTTTTAGCTCACTTGCCCGGCATTCTTCAAATTTACAAGTCAGTTGATACCGTTTGTAATACAAACGATGCAGTCAACTACCCAACTGAGTTTCTTAACTCTTTGGAGCCATCTGGAGTACCTTCACATATTTTAGACTTTAAGATTGGTGCACCTATTATGCTTCTGAGAAATTTGGATCCACCTTCACTTTGCAACGGCACAAGATTATCTGTCAAGAAACTAATGAAGAATGTTATTGAAGCTATTATAATGACTGGACATGCAGCAGGCAAAAACGTTTTTATTCCAAGGATCCCGATCATCCCATTTGATGTCCCATTTCAATCTAAACGTCTTCAATTCCCGATTCATTTGAGTTTCGCCATGAGCATCAATAAGGCACAAGGGCAGTCTCTAAAAGTTGTTGGACTGGATCTACAAAGTCCATGTTTTTCCCATGGTCAACTGTACGTTGGTTGTTCCAGAGTCGGAAATGGGGGAAATCTTTACATCTTTGCTCCTAATGGAAGGACTGTTAATATTGTTTATCCTGAGGCTCTACAAGAATAAGGTACTTTTTCATCTCAAACAATTTCATTACATAAGCCTTTTGCTTTCAAACTTTTTCAATTATTTACATTGGACGTGACAACTACTAAATAATTCAAATACATTTTTTAACCTAATATTCTATTCCGGGAAGTTGTACTACAAAGTTGTATAAACCTTTATTTACCAGTCTAAATTTAATTGCCAATATAGCTTTTACTTTATACTATCACTAGATTGTCAATGACAGGTACAACAGGCTAATATGAATATAAACCAAATACAGTAGATAAATGGATTTAAAAAGTAAAACAGAAAAAAAAAATTGAAAAAAAAAAAAAAAAAAAGAAGTACAATATATAGGATATTTTCCATTCATTAAAAACCTTACCAATGAAATTAATAAAGTAGGCAAATATATATACATATATCATCATCATTGTCAACCATTATCAATCCACTGCTGGACGAAGGTCTCTCCAAGCTTTTTCCACAACGTTCTGTCTTGTGCCAGTCTCCTAAATGTTACTCCTGTATACTTTCGAATTTCATGCTCCCATCTCCCATGTGGTCTTCCTCTGGGTCTTTTCCTGTCCCTTGGAATCCAATCTAAAATTTCGGCTGTCCATCACTAATCTGTCCTTCTGGCAGTATGTCCAGCTCATTGCTCGTTCGTGACAGACGTAGTGCTGGTGTCTCCAATATTTTATACATTTTAGTGTGGAATACTTCGTCCCTCACTCACCTGTTGTGTGGCCAAGCTGTCTAAAGGTACTGCGTACATTTTGAGCTACTTTTCTAACATTCTCGTCCTCGTATTAGTTCATATTCATCCATTTTCTTATCGTTTGCTTGGACGTTTACGTTTGGAAGCTGCCAACATGGTGGCTTCCGGTATTTCCTTATCATCACTGGGCGTGGCGGATGCACGTCACGTCACACTTCTCACGTCCATGGAAGTTAACATACTCTCATCCTCAGATGTGTCTGCTAAGATGCCTTCCCAGCTTTCTAGTACTCCTGCTCCGGTGCCTTCACTGGACTTGGCTGTGCTTTCTTCTTCAGCTTCTGCATCTGCCTCGGTGCCCTCCCTGGGTACTACTGATTCTACTGCCTTGCCTTCGGCCTGTGCTTCTCTTCCCTCACAGCCTTCTGTGCCTGCCGGATACGAACAGACTTCTCTTCCGAGGATGTCATTTGCCTCTACAGTGCAACGAGGCGCTACTTCTACATCCGATTCCTCTCAACCTGATGGTCTTTTGCAATCAACACCTATTATTCAGGTATCGAACCACAAGGTGACGGTAACGATAGATGGCAATTTGCAGATTGGCCGTGAGTTCCATAACCTTCTGGTGTGCTCTTTCATGCTTTACCAAATACTCCATTGCCACGCTATATGGAAGCCCTCTCTGGACATGTGTCGTCTGCGCCCATTGCGGGAATTTCCCGTACTCCTCCGGGTATCTCGGTTCAGTTCAATCACAAGGAGGATGCTGACTTTTTCTTGCACATGGACTTTCGATTGGGACAAAACATCTCATCCCTTCACCTCTTTCCAAGCGACTGGTGAACACCATGTTCTAGCCGGTTCCACAGGAAGTGCCTGATACTGCACTTCCTCTCCTTGTCAGTCATGTATTTAAAATTGTTGGCAAGGTTCGTCGCCTCTCTGACGCTCCCCCACAGAACTCGATTTGAACATACTACAGGACCTCGCCGTCAGTCTTTGGTCATTTTTCCCACTGAGAAAGCTTTGGCAGATTGCCCTACAGAAGCTACTTTTGAAATCGGCTCACGAACGTACAGTTTCAAGGTTTTCACCACTCACTATTGTACACACTGTTTAACACAGGATCATACCACTGCCTCCTGTGAACGCTTTCGACGTGGATGTTCATTAAGTTTGCATCCCACTGCTGACCACATTGGTCTTTCTACTATCCCCACCACCGATAGTTTGCCTGACGCGACCTCTTCGGTTCTCCGTCAGACGAACACTTCAGTCACGGAAAATGCTGCCTTTCCTCTTCTCCTGACCCGTACGATTGTGCATCCACCTTCAAGATTGGCAGAGATGTCTTCTACTACAGATGTGTCTACAGCGGAGTGTTCCGATCCGGATGTGTTGAGTGGTGGTTTGGCAGATCAGCTGCCTTTCCTCCTCTCCTGACCCGTACGATTGTGCATCCACCTTCAAGATTGGTAGAGATGTCTTTTCCTACAGATGTGTCTACAGCGAAGTGTTCCGATCCGGATGTGCTGAGTGGTGCTTTGGCAGATCAGCTGTCTGGCTCTTCTCCTAGCCTCTAGGCTATCGGATCTCCAATTACAACCTTGTCTACAATACCCTCGTTGCCACGTCTTCCTGCAGTCTCAACTGTTGTATCGGTCTTCACTAAGGCTGATCTACTACGTATTGCTTCTTCGGCGACATTGGTTTCCTCATCTCCTGACTCGGGAGGTGAGCCTAAGCCACTAATGAATACATCCGCCTCAGCTTCTTCTTCGAAGCGTATTGGAACTGCCAAAGGTGCTGTAAAACAGAAAAAGTTAAAACAACTTTCTGTGCCTCTTTCTGAGGATTCATCTAGTGTCCCAGGCTTTTCTGTTTCCGGTGTTTCTCTACCTGAAGATTCTTCAAACAGTATGCTTCTCCGCTCAGGTCCTGTTAATCCTCTCTCTGATGCTGAGGTTCTACAGGCCATTGAAACGTTTCCTCCAGTTCCTGGACCACTATTCAGACAACAACTTTTATGTTTTTTTCAACCTGCACGTACGATTGTTTGTTCTGAAGAATTCCTCCATTCACTTGATCTGGACTTGTTTGCAGCAGTAACGCAATTCAAAGCTTATGTGTCATTTTTTAAATCTCTGTGTGCCACGGATCCTTGGTATCAGGCATTTTTCAGACGTTACATGCGCCATCTCGCCTCCTTGAAGGAGCTTGCTGAGAAGCATATATGTGATACCTCATTTCCTCTTGCCGATGACTTTTAGCTCACTTCCCCAAACCGATCATTTTTTGTTCTCTTAATGCCAGGGGATTTGCAAACCCGTTTGTAAATTTTCTGGTTTTTGTAGACTTAGTGCCTGTTGATTCTGATGTTTCCCATGTATTTTAAATTTGCTATATTTATGTGTTTTTACGGTGTTTTATAAGTAATGTATTTTCAATTTGTTATAATTGTGTGTTTTTGCTGTGTTTTCACGAATAATCGGTCTCGTTACTTGTGTGAGCTCCCCAGTATCTCTTTATCATTACGTTATCTGTTGTTTCCTGAATTTGTGCCTTGTTTTTTAAATTTCCTATACTTGTGAGTTTTAGCTGTGTTAGTGCTTTCCTCAATCGCGGATTACAATAGTGTTACATTAGTTACCTTTGTTATTTTTATAAAGTTGATGAGTTACTCAATAATGTTTTGCGCTCTAACCACACTTAAGTTCCATTCAGATGATTTATGATGGCATAATACATTTCATATACTTGTGCACATGTGTTATTTCAAATCGTTTGACATGCCGTTATGCCATTCATTGTTCGTGTGCATATTCATTTCCTTTCTGTGTAATTTTGTGTTGCATCGTGGATATACATACATTGCCGCACTTTTGCTTTCTGTACTGCAACATTCAATGAATCTCCTATGTTTGTATTTCGTTACAGCAATAATACCAATACCATTGCCATTTCAGGGATTTTACTCTGATCATGATGTCTTCCATTCTTGTCATTTTTCTGATCCACGAGTTCCTCTTATTATATCTCCTGGTTACACCAAACATGCACCTCTCCATGCTTCTTTGAGTTGTCTGCAGCCTTTGTATGTCTCTTTTAGTTAAGGTCCACGTCTCTGCACCATACGTAAGCACTGGAAGGATGCATTGATCAAACACTTTTCTTTTAAGACATAATGGCATATTGCTCTTGAAAATTATGCTGTTTCTTCCAAAAGCTCTCCAGGCAAGTTTTATACCGCGATTAATTTCTTTATCAATGTGACCCTCACTTGATATCTGCTGTCCAAGATAAATGTACGTATCTGTTATCTCCAGCTTTTCTCCATCAATCGATAAATCTTCATTTCTTGTAAAAGCATTGCACATCACTTTTGTCTTCTGAAAGTTCATTTTTAATCCCACTTCTTTACTCTTGTCAGCAAGTTCTTGGATCATACTCTGCAGCTCTGATGGGGTAGTTGCAAAAATGACTACTTCATCAGCAAAACAAAGGTGGGTTAGATAATCTCCATTAATCTTTATCCCTTTGTTCTCCCAGTTCAGTGATTGAAAGACATTTTCCAATGTGGTATTAAAG
Organism: Macrothele yani; assembly: GCA_039090855.1. Classification (NCBI taxonomy): domain Eukaryota; kingdom Metazoa; phylum Arthropoda; class Arachnida; order Araneae; family Macrothelidae; genus Macrothele; species Macrothele yani. The sequence continues at coordinate 139,942,617 of CM077005.1, read as the reverse complement.
AGCTTGGGAGATATGGTGTCACTTTGTCTCACTCCCTTTACAATGTTTATGTATGCTGTATTCTCAACAGCCGAATCTTTGCACTTGCATTTTCTTAGATGTTATTAATAATATTTAATCGATAAAAGCCATGCACAATGCAAGTTCATATCCCCTTGCTTTTTCAGTTAGTTCTCTCAGTACGTGGATATTTCACTTCTATTTCTTGTTACAGAACCATCTTCCTTTCTCAGTGCCATAATCTGTTTTCTTCCCTTACTGAGATGTCCCTTTGCTATCTTCAGGCTTTGGTTGTTTTCAATTGCTTTCCTCACTAGTTCACAGTTGAATGTCCTTACGTCTTCAGTGACATTTTTTCGTACTGTCTTGCATAGCTCTATATATTTAACTTTGGAAGTCACATCTTCTTTAGTTGCCCTCATCTCTCTTCTTTTTTGCATCAACATTTTGGGTTTTCCTGATAATTTGTTTACATGCAACTTGTTCTTAGACCCAGCTAATTTTGTTGCTGTTTCCATAAGAGCTTTGGTTACTTTTCTGTTAACTTCAGAGACGTCCACTTCTTTTGATGTTAGACCTTCTAGAATAGAAAATATGTTCCTCAGTTCTAATTTGAAGGTATTATGATGATTTTTAAGTTTTTTTGTTTTATGAGCTTGCCACGCTTGAGTTTCGCTTTGAGGTGCATCTTACATCTTACCATTCTATGGTCGCTATCTGTGTTGAACTTGTTCAGCACACTGCAGTCTTCCATGACAAATTTCTTGTTACACATAATGAAATCAATTTCACTTGTCAATAAATTGGGATGACTCCATGTCCATTTCCTTTGCGACTTTTTTCTTGAAAAAGGAGTTCATGATGAAAAACCCTTCTGCCTCTGCAAACTCTACGAGAGTATTTCCACGCTGGTTTCTGTTGCTGTTGTCCTATTTTTAAATTGAAATCTCCCATAATTATCTTCAAGTGCTGCTTGCCTTTATTATTTAGATGACGGATTTCCTCATAAATTTCTTTAATTTCTTCTTCAGGATGACTTGTGGTGGGTGCATAAGTTTGAATAATCTGAGCCTGGTATCTTCTCGATAGTTGGAAAACGAGTCGTGCAGCTCTGTCAGAGGAACTTTCAACTTCTACAACTTTATCCTTCAGTTTCTTGTTTATTATAAATCCAACATCACTAGTTCTGCCAGTATCTGTCCCATGATAGTAGAAGAGATGTCCACTTTTCAGTTCAATGAGATCTTCTCTTTTTTTCCTTAACTCACTTAGCCTGACGATTTTCCAATTCAAGAAGACTTGAATCAGAAGATAGGGAGCGTCCATTGTAAGTAACCAAGGTCAGCGTCACATGGCAGCCTAGTCCGGTCCTCCGGTGATTCTTAGCACCCTCTACCTTCATGTCGCACTGGCTGCTGCCTTGGCCAGGTACATTCCAACCGCCGCAGACTGAGGGCCAAGATTTAAGTTGTGGAGTCATTTTGGAGGGATTTGGCCATAACTCAACACACTGGCCAAGTGGGTTGGTGAGTAAGGGATAGCATTTCCTCTAATCCCGATGGTACAGTTATACCACTTTGGCGGTCGTCAGAGCCCCTTTAGTGGGAACAGGATGCACCACGAGAAAGCGGGGTTGACATTTGTCAAGGAGAGGCTGTGATGTTGCAGATCACCTGACCTTACATTCTCTTCAGTATACATATATATATATATATAGGGATGAAAAGTCACCTTACATCCCTTTCAGTATATATATATATATATTGATCCACTGCTGGACGAAGATCTCCCCAAGTTTCCTCTAAAAACGGTCTGTCTTGTGCCAGTCTCCTCCATGTCACTCCTGCATACTTTCGAATTTCATCCACCCATCTCCCAGGTGGTCTTCTTCTAGGTCTTTTCCTGTCCCTTGGAATCCAATCTAAAATTTCGGCTGTCCATCGATGGTCTGTCCTTCTTGCAGTATGTCCAGCCCATTGCCATTTCAGGTATTTAACTCTGATCATGATGTCTTCCACTCTTGTCATTTTTCTGATCCACGTGTTCTTCTTCTTATCTCTCCTGGTTACACCAAACATGCACCTCTCCATGCTTCTTTGAGTTGTCTGCAGCCTTTGTATGTCTCTTTTAGTTAAGGTCCACATCTCTGCACCATACGTAAACACTGGAAGGATGCATTGATCAAACACTTTTCTTTTAAGATATAATGGCATATTGCTCTTGAAAATTATGCTGTTTCTTCCAAAAGCTCTCCAGGCAAGTTTTGTAGGCGGATTAATTTCTTCATCAATGTGACCCTCACTTGATATTGCTGTCCAAGATAAACGTATGTGTCTGTTATCTCCAGCTTTTCTTCATCAATCGATAAATCTTCATTTCTTGTAAAAGCATTGAACATCACTTTTGTCTTCTGAAAGTTCATTTTTAATCCCACTTCTTTACTCTTGTCAGCAAGTTCCTGGATCATACTCTGCAGCTCTGATGGGGTAGTTGAAAAAATGACTATGCCATCAGCACAACGAAGGTGGGTTAGATAATCTCCATTAAACTTTATCCCTTTGTTTTCCCAGTTCAGTGATGGAAAGACATTTTCCAATGTGGCATTAAAGAGCTTCGGAGATATGGTGTCACCTTGTCTCACTCCCTTTCCAATTTTTATGTGTGTTGTATTTTCAAACAGCCGAATCTTTGCACTTGCATTTTCATAGATGTTATTAATAATATTAATGTATGCATCTTCAATACCGCAGGATTTCAGAGCCATTCTAACTGCTGATGGTTTCACCGAATCAAAGGCTTTTTCATAATCGATAAAAGCCACGCACAATGGAAGTTCATATTCCCTCGCTCTTTCAATTAGTTCTCTCAGTACGTGGATATCATCTATTGTGCTGTAGCCACTCCTGAATCCAGCTTGTTCTCTCGGTTGAGCTATGTCCAGTGTTACCTTCAAGCGGTGTGAAAGAACTTTAGTGAAGATTTTATAAACCACTGATAGGAGGCTGATAGGTCTGTAGTTCCTGAGATCCTCAATGTCACTTTTTTTATGTAGCAGGATCATTGTAGCATTGTTCCAATCCTCAGGAATCTTCCCTTCATTAAGGCATTGAGTGTAAATTTGGGCGAGTACTGTTTCAATTTCTCCACTTGCTTCTTGTATGATGTTTACAGTAATTCCATCTTTTCCTGGAGCTTTTCCCCGCTTCATGTTCTTGATTGCATGTGCAACTTCTGCTGGGAGGACTGGAAGAACTCTGGTAACTTTCATGATGTCTGGAGTACATGTATCATCCCTTTCATATAATTTGGAGTAGAAATCTTTTACTCTTGTCAAAATTTCACCTCTATTTCTTGTTATAGAACCATCTTCTTTTCTCAGTGTCATAATCTGTTTTTGTTTTTTTTTCCTTACTGAGATGTCCCTTTGCTATCTTTAGGCTTTGGTTGTTTTCAATTGCTTTCCTCACTAGTTCACAGTTGAATTTCCTTACGTCTTCAGTGATACTTTTTCGTGCTGTCTTGCATAGCTCTATATATTTCACTTTGGAAGTCACATCTTCTTTAGTTGTCCTCATCTCTCTTCTTTTTTGCATCAACATTTTGGTTTTTCCTGATAATTTGTTCACATGCAACTTGTTCTTAGACCCAGCTAATTTTGTTGCTGTTTCCATAAGAGATTTGGTTACTTTTCTGTTAACTTCAGAAATATCCACTTCTTCCAATGTTAGGCCTTCTAAAGCAGAGAATCTGTTCCTCAGTTCCAACTTGAAAGTATTATGGTGTTTTTTAAGGTTGGTTATGTCAATACATTTTGTTTGTCTTATGAGCTTGCCACGTTCGAGTTTAGTGTTGAGGTGCATCTTACATCTCACCAATCTACGGTCACTACCTATGTTGAACTTGTTTAGCACACTGCAGTCTTCTATGACGAACTTTTTGTTACACATAATAAAATCAATTTCACTTGTCATCCCATTTGGATGTCTCCATGTCCATTTCCTGGGTGGCTTTTTCTTGAAAAAGGAGTTCAAGATGAAAAACTCTTCTGCCTCTGCAAACTCAACGAGAGTATTTCCACGCTGGTTTCTGTTGCTGTGACCAAATTTACCTACTGAAGTTTCATTCTGTTGCCGCTGCCCTATTTCTGTATTGAAATCTCTCATAATTATCTTCAAGTGCTGCTTGCCTTTATTATTTAGATGACGAATTTCCTCATAAAATTCTTCAATTTTTTCTTCAGGATGACTTGTGGTGGGTGCATAAGTTTGAATAATCTGAGCCTGGTATCTTCTCGATAGTTGGATAACGAGTCGTGCAGCTCTGTCAGAGGAACTTTCAACTTCTACCACTTTATCCTTCAGTTTCTTGTTTATTATAAATCCAACACCACTAGTTCTGCCAGTATCTGTCCCCCGATAGTAGAAGAGATGTCCACTTTTCAGTACAATGAGATCTTCTCCTTTTCTCCTTACCTCACTTAGCCCGACAATGTCCCACTTGATCCTTTGTAGTTCCTCTTCCAATTCAAGAAGCCTTGAATCAGAAGATAGGGAGCGTCCATTATACATAGCCAAGGTCAGCATCAGATGGCAGCCTAGTCAGATCTTCCGGGGATTCTTAGCACCTTCTGCCTTCATGGCGCACTGGCCACGTGTAAATTTATATATATATATATATGGTCATACCATCAATTAAGAATATATGAATATATTAATAGGTAATATCCAAAAAAGAAAAAAAAGAAAATATTATAATCTGCTAGTGTGTACAGAATTCCAATTAGAAATACAGAACCTAAAATGCCATAGGATATCATTCACTTGATTGAAAGAACACTGGACCGAAAATCACTTGACCAAAAAGTTCATTTCACCGAAGGGTCACTTGACCGAAAAGTTCATTTCACTGAAAGTTCACTTCACCTAAAAGTTCATTTCACCGAAAGATTACTTTACCTAAAAGTTCATTATATCGAAAGATCAGTTCACCGAATGGTCAGTTTATCGAAAACTTAGAATTTTATTGTTAAAGATCTGTTAAGAGTGTTGTGGGGTTTTTGAAAAACTGTCCACCTAAACACTATGGGGTTTTATAAAAAATGCACGTTTAATTTCTATGAAACACCTCTCCATAAGTAAGTTTTTCGAATTATAACATTAATTATATGGCCTAGATGTGGACCTCTTTATCAAATTTTAATCCTCCGAGATCATATTCATAAGGGTTACATATAAAGTCAAGTAAATAATGTGGAAGACATCATGATCAGAGTTTATTCCCTGAAATGGCAATGGGCTGGACATACTGCCAGAAGGACAGACCATCGATGGACAGCCAAAATTTTAGATTGGATTCCAAGGGACAGGAAAAGACCCAGAAGAAGACCACGTGGAAGATGGGTGGATGAAATTTGAAAGTATGCGGGAGTGACATGGAGGAGACTGGCACAAGACAGACCGTTGTGGAGGAAACTTGGGGAGACCTTCGTCCAGCAGTGGATTGATAATGGTTGACAATGATGATGATGATGAAATAATGTTCCATTTTTACTCAATCACAAAACATTAATTTTTTGACCATAGGGCTAGATTCAGGCCATTTTAACAGATTTTAATCCTACTTATATTCATAAGCATAAGCATTACATAAAATTTGAAGTAAAATATGTTGCACTTTTGCTCAAGCCTAAAACATTAATTTTAAGGCTTTATAAGTCTAGATCTGGGAATTTTTAGCAAATTTTAATCCTCCTTGTGCATATTAGTACGGAAGATTAAAATTTGCTAAAATGCTGAAACCGAGGCCTAAGGCCGTCAAATTAATTCTTTGGGTCAAAGTAAATGTTCAAAATTAATAACCTGACTTATTATACAAACCTTACGAATATGAGAACACAGATTAAAATTTGTTAAAAAGGCCTAAGCCGAGGCCTAGGGCCCTAACATTGTTTCTTGTTGCCTGAATAAATGTGCAACATTATTAACTTGACTTTTTTTGTAAACTTTATGAACATGAGCACTGAACATGACTTTTATGTAAACCTTATGAGCATGATTAAAATTTGCTAAAAAGGCCTAAGCCGAAGCCTAGGGACTTAAAATTAATTATTTTTGTCTTAAAACCAAATCTTTGTGTTCTCTGTGACACGGAGAAATCAAGAGTGCAATTTGAGTATGATCCCCTAACGTTTCAGTGGTCTGTCTGCTGAACTTGTACCATGCTTCAACAGACCCTGTAATGAAATCCAAAGTTTTTGATAAACTGACCCTTCGGTGAAATGAACTTTTAGGTAAAGAAACCTTTCAGTGAAATGAACTTTTTGATCAAGTGACTTTTCAGTGAAATGAATGTTTCGATCAAGTGATCTTTCGGTGAAACCATCTTTTCGGTGAAGTGGTTTTCGGTCGAGTGACCCTTCGGTGAAGTAAACGTCGGGCAAATGAACCAGACCCAATGTCATATGTAGGCAGTACTAAGAATAAATTAAAACATAGTCTAAAACAACATATTAGTAGCTGGCAAGATAAAAAAAAGTAAAAAAAAAAACTACATTAGTACAGTACTGTATAAAATATAAAGAATTTCATGAAACTAAAATATTAACTTCTAATAGAAATGAAAACATTTGAGAATTGCAGAATTGGTGAGTATTGAAAAAAAAAATAGAAATATAGTATGTAACCTTAAGGAACCCAACATTGTTTCAAATCATTAAAAAGAAATTATAAAATTTGAAAATAAACACAAGCATAAGAAAAAATAAGATCTTTGAAAGTTCTGTGGAGTACACCAGAAGTCGCTACAAGGCAGTGTCACGTGATATTATCATAAAAAAAATCAAGCTAGGCTCTGCATGTTTATTCTACAGCAAGCAGTGATATCAACATATTTCCATCAATATGCTTGTATTTAGCAAACGAAAACATTGGGATAATCAATAAGAATGGCATGGCTCCATAATATGGCTCTTTTTTCAAATGCTTTTAATGTAATTGGTTGAATTATGTCAAACAAATAATGGCTGAGATCAAAAATTAAAAGTATGTGGCATAACCCTCATCGAGTGCGGAAACAACAGAAGACTCTGTGTTCCTGATGATGGCAACCATTAGTTACTGAAATGCACCGGACATTACCACCAGAAAGTCCAGATGAGGTTTTGGCAACTTGTGCCTTCTTATATTGTGATATTTTAACATTTTGATGTTCATTATTTTGTTGCTGGTTCATGGCTATTACTTTCTAGAAAATTTAAAAATTAAAAAATTCAGTTGCTGTGCTATAGGTTTAACAAGTTCTTTCATTTTTAAATTCCTGGTCAAAGGATATTTTAACTTCGTGTATATCTGGAGATGATATGTTTGACTTGGTTTTTGGCTAATACTTTCAACTCTGTGAATATTCATTGTACAACATAGTGAGAAATTATCCTGCTGACCACGGAATGGCATAGTAATGATTTCGTTGTGATTGCAGATGGAGTGATTCCTGTAATCCTTTTAGTATAATAATGCATAGTGTGACACTTACAATTCCATTATTGCTGATACTTTTGAATTTGTGGAGCACTTTGTAATTATCCCATCAGTGGCCAAGTTCGATTTTTGTTACATCTTAAAGGTACGTTGTAATTTCATGTTTAAGTTTTTGTAATTATTTTTGGTATTTAAAAGTTGAGAAGTGCATTGGTCGCAAAAGAAAATAACACAGAAAAAATTTTAACTGTTAAGTCATTATTAGAAATGGAACTTAACAAACGTCTTAATATGTTTTAAAATGTTTTTATCTCATCATATCGAGAATAACATATATAAAAGGTAAAAAGACTGGCAAAATCATATGTATCAATCCCAAAAAGTGGTTCACCAACCCCAAAATGATTAAGCACCTTACTATTGCTGTCAATAATACATGTACATTCAGAGATTTTACAATAATCTTAAGCAGATTCTCTAATAATATACCAGACCTCTTTCCGTAACTCATACAATGACAAGTAATGAATCTGAAACTTAAGGTTTTTTTATGAAAGTTAGGAATAGCAAAAACATATGGGAAATCACACCCACTATCTCTAATTTTTTATAATTTGTTAAATCCAATTATTATTTTATTAACAGCCTTAATGTCAACAACCCCTTTACAGATTGAATCATTAAATGATTCCTTGGTCATAATGGAGTAGTAAAATCTTTTACATATAAATGCAAAATTATTGGGGCACTTATCAATCATAGTGACAATGAAATTGTCTTGCAGTCTATCAATAAGGGCCTTATATTTCCTCAAGCCCTTAATGTAGTTAAATTTATAAAAATTTACATCAATGTAACCAAATAATTTTTGTAATATAAAACAAATTCAATGGAAAAAATCTTCTACAGGATGACAAAACCTTTAATCCACTTAATACACAAAACAGTTTAAATCCCTTGGCAAATTTCATCTGATGATCTCAAAGGGGACAAACACATTAGCTCTATAATTAGTACCTTTATCCAGCACAATTTTCAATTCCTCATTACCAACAATACTAGTGTCTCCTGTAATAATACACTGCTCGACATTTAAATTGCCCCATCCAGAAATAGTGAGGAAAAAGAGGTGAAATTGAGCATGCAAACAGGAATAAATAAGGGTTTACCTTGATGTTATTTTCAGTCATGTACAGTGTTTATCAGATGAGATGATGCAGCACATTGGGTATGCCCCAGTAAGTGGTTGCGCCGCTATGAACGGAAATGCATGTAGAAATATGGTGTGGCAATGAGTCATACAGTCAACAGATATTGTCCTGAGGAATGGAACACCAAGCATGGTTGATTTGCTCCCATAATTGATCGAGATCATGGGCAGGCCGATTCGATTCCAGATGATGTCCAATGTGGTCCCACAAATTTTTGATTGGGGATAAATGGGGCGATCTTGCTGGCCATGGCAGTGTTTGAACATATTACAAACATTGTCTGGAGACCTGAGCGATGTGTACATGGACGTTAATTTGCTGAAAAATAGGGTGCTGCAGGCCATTCAGGAATGGTATCAAAATAGGCTGCAGAACCTAGCTCACATATCGTGCAGCTGCCAGAGTGCCCATGACAGACAAGAGGTGACCTGCTGTCATACACAATAGCACCCCATACCATGGTGCCCATTTGACAGGCAGTGTGGCAGTAGCAAATGAAACTGGGATCCGTCCATTCACCAGGGTGGCGCCAGAGAAGGATCTGTTAATTGTCAACACCCATATAGAAATGGGATTCATCATTGAAGATCACAATGGTTCATTCATGACCCCAGTTTGCATGACTTCAGCACCAAACCAGATGAGCGCTGCGATGGCTGGCCATCAATGGCAGTCGACGTAATGGTTGCCAACTATGCAGGTTTGCCACATGTAATCTTTGGTCTACAGTTCAAGTCATTATGGTGATGTCCATGGTAGATGATACAGCACGTTAAATATCAGCTGCAGTGCTTTCTTGCGATGAACGAGTGGCAAACAATTCGTCGGTCCAGGCATGCCAATGACTGTCGAACTGCACCACTGCCACTCTAACACACGTACAAACTTTCTTGTAGCCAGTAGTGCCAACAGTGAATAAACCAAGACATTGCTCATTCCACATTTTAGCAACACATAGCAACCAAAAAACTGTTATTCTGTCACTGCTGGGGAATGGTACTAACAGTGTCCAACAGTTCGTGCATCCTGTTGCACATGTGCAGCGATACAACATGTAGAACAGCCCACTGCACACAAACCTACAATTCTTCCTCTCTGAAATGCATCCAAATGGTAATAAACCTGCCAATGGTGTGTACCCTGCATTTTCGGCCTTTGCTGAACAGTTTTCGAGCACAAACAACAAATCTGAAATATCTGCGACACTTCCACCAGCGACCACAAATTACCATCCCTATTGCTGCTGGAACTTTTATCTCATGAACGTGTGAAGTCATTGGCTCCGGTTCATCATTATTTGCATATCTCGAGTGGGTACACCTACCCTGCAATTTGCATGTTTGTAGTACACCTCCTTCTAGATGGGGCAATTTAAATGTTGAGAAGTGTATGTCCATGATCACCATCAACAAATTTTCGAATGGTTTTTTCATGGCAAAAGCAGGGCAGGCCCTTAGATTGAATCTCACCCAATTCTTCACAGAATCTATTATTGGGTTGATGCACAAATTCATGCCGTTTTATTTCATGAATGGTTCCCAGGTCAGTAGTGATGGTGTAGATGGTCAGTTGTATATCAAAACGATATATTATTGGGTAGATGCATAAGTTCATGCTGTTTTATTTCACGAATGTTTCCCAGGTCAGTAGTGACAGTGCAGGTGGTCAGTTGTATATCAAAACGATATATTATTGGGTAGATGCATAAGCTCATGCCGTTTTATTTCACGAATATTTCCCAGGTCAGTAGTGACGGTGCAGATGGTCAGTTGTATATCAAAACGATATATTATTGAGTAGATGCATAAGTTCATGCAGTTTTATTTCACGAATACTTCCCAGGTCAGTAGTGACAGTGCAGATGGCCAGTCATATATCAAAATGTAGCCAGTAATATCGTGTATCTAAATCATATCGCGTTGTGGTATTGTGGCTAATGGTTTTTAGGTTGTCAGGTCCAGAAGTATGGAGCGTCAAGTAGAGAGGAATGAACATTTCCAACATCTGCTGCTCTACGAGTTTCACAAGGGATCCACAGCCCCCGAGGCTACTCGACAAATTTGTGCTGTGCATGGGGAGGATGCTATTGCTCCAAGGACAGCCAGCAAATGGTTTCAGTGGCTCCGAGGTGGAAATTTTGACCTCAACGACTCTCCACACTCAGGTCATCCATGTCACTTTGATGAGGATCATTTGAACCATCTCATTCACTTTGATCAGAGTCAAACCACATGCGAATTGGCCACTGGGATGAACTGTGATCAGACCACAGTAGTGTGACACCTGGAATGTATGGGAAAGGTCCAGAAATTGAGGTCTTGGGTGCTTCACACTCTCACTGAGGACAACAAGAAATCAGTGTGCTGCCATATGTGGTTCCTTGCTCGGCCGTTATTACAAATGTTCTCAGCAACACAAACCCTTTCTGTCACGCATTGTTACTGGAGATGAAAAGTGGTGCCTGTATGTGAATTTCAGGCATTGGAGGGAATGGTTAAGCCCAAACAAGATACCCACACCATGTCCAAAACATGACCTTCATCCTGTGGAGATAGTGTTGTGTGTCTGGTGGGACATGGAAGACATCATTCACTGGGAAATGCGGATGAGGAATCAGACCATCAGTGCTGCACTCTATTGTGAACAAATCCGCCATGTGGAGGGAGCAATTCAGCAGAAAAAGCCACATTGGCACTATGGTATCCTTCTCCAACATGATAATGCATGTCCTCACAGTGCAAACATGACCAAAATGGCCATTCAGGACATGAAATGGGAGATCCTTCCACATCCAGCTTATTCCCCAGATCTCACCTTTTCAGACTATCACCTGTTCTGATCTCTGTCGAATGCACTCCATAGCGGAACGTTCAACAATGATGTTGATCTCCAGAATTTCTTTCACGATTTCTTCACAGCAAAATGTGCGCGTTTTTCAAGAATGGTATTTTGCAGACCTATCCAGACATTGGGACACCACCGTAAACAATAGGGGGGGGGGGGACATAGTTGATTGACTCCATTTTCTCTTCTGGTGCGCGGTGAAAAAAAATGGTATGAACTTATGCATCAACCCAGTATAATTGAAAATTCTTCTACCAAGATCTGAACACATTTAAACGTAGGAAATGACTTGAATCTTATTCTCCAAGGGAAACAAATCTGACCTAGTTCTAAATATGGTCCCAAATGAATTTTTGTCAAAAACTTTTGCTTGAAATGAAAATACACAAAACATTTCGGCAGGGAAACAAATGACACAACTTTCCCTAATAATCTGAATCTACAAAAATCAATGACAAGATTTTTCAATACATAGTTATTAATATTAAATTCTTGCATTTTTTCAGTAGATATTTAGTTTTTGCAATATAAAGATGGTAAAGTGCAGCAATAACTTTGTGAATTCCATAAGACTGACCAACAAGGTACCCCAATTCCACAAGAAAGTTAGCAAAATCTATTCAAGTTTGTCTTGTTTTACCATTACATCTTTTCCACCTACGTGATAAAGAACCAAAAGGTCCTTCATATTTAAAAGCTGTGTTAAACATATTTCTATCATCACTATAGGGAAACAACCTCTCATTATGGAATAAATTATTTAAACCATAGGGATATAAGCTTTTCTGACAAAGCATTTCATGACTCTCCAAATATAGTCTACTTTTCTTATCAGACTCCACCTTCAACACAGCAATGGTAATATTTTCAAAATCATATTTCTGAAAATGAACCAACTCAATACGAAAAGGGTTTCTTAAATTCCTAATATCAGATCTATTTCCATTAATGCAAATATTCAAGTGGTTCGAGGTTTGCCCAATGTATCTAATATGGCATGTATTACAAGTTATAGAATAGATGCAGTTCTTGGTTTTACAAAAGGTGGATACACCCCACTATCATCACTTTGTTCCAGATTCATCGATTTACAAGTTAAACATCTTCTATCTATATATTTACTGAAAAGTAAACCATCACTAAAAGAATTAAAGTTCAGTTTTATATCTTTTCGTTTTTTTTTATTATTATTCTGTAAAGAATTGGGTATGATTTAATCTGAGGACCTGCCCTGCTTTTGCCATGAAAAAAACTTTCAAAAATTTGTTGATGGTGATCATGGATTTATTATTACAGAAGATACTTGCATTGTTGGTAATCAGGAATTGAAAATTATGCCATATAAAGTACTGATTACAGATCTAATGTGCTTGTCCCCTTGGAGATCATCAGATGAAATTTCTCAAGGGATTTCCATTGTTTTGTTTATTAAGTGGCTGAAAGGTTTGGTTACCCTGTAGAAGATTTTTCCATTGGATTTGTATTACATTACAAAGATTACTTGGTTACATTGATAAACATTTTTATAAATTTAACCACATTAAGGGCTGGAGGAAATATAAGGCTCTTATTGATAGACTGCAAGACAATTTCATTGTCACTATGACTGACAAGTGCCCCAATAATTTTGCATTTATATGTAAAAGATTCTACTACTCCATTATGACCAAGGAATTACAGCATTTGCTGGCATATAAGACACACCCCATTTTCCAAAGGCTTTTTTTTTTTAATGTTTTAGTACATTTCTAATTCAATTTATTGAAAAATAAAGTACTGTAATTTTCATGCAATTGTTGCATAAAATGTATTTAGGTACAAAAACAAAGAATATTCAAGTACAAATAACAACAACAACAAAAATAAAACACAAAGAACAATATGGTGACCTTTGACTGTTTTACTCATCATCTTCACTCTCAGAACGAGAGATGTTCTCTTCAGAACTAGGTAATCAGTCACTTGAAATGTCAGAAACTGAGCTACCATTGTCTTCAAATAATTCATCATCCTCAGAACCATCAAGAGCATTATTAATGCCACATTTCTTAAATGATTTTATGACAGTTTCTTGTTTCACTGATCCCATCATCCTTTAACCCATTAACATACATTTGAAATACTAGGCTTCTTCGTTCTTCCTGCTGGAGTCACATCAAAATCTGGAGACTGAATCCAGCTATTTCACTTCTCCCTCATGAATTCTTTGAATGGTTTGTTAATACAAACATCTAAAGGTTGAAGCTGGCTTGTTGAACCTTCAGGAATTACAGTTAACTGAGTTTTAATCTCACTTTCTTCTTAACATCTTCAGTTATGTGACATCGAAACTGATCCCACACCATCAAAGAAGGTTTTTTAGCAGTCCACCAGGATGCCTAGACCACACTTTTTTTATTCACAATTTCATTCCTTCTTCATCCATCCAACCTTTGAGGAGAGCATTATTGGTTGTATGTGTGATATATAAAACAGAATGTTTATCTATCTACACTTTGTCGTTGAAGCCTTCGTAAGCTAGTTACGCAATGCTCCAATGGCCGACTTCAAACTTCAGAAAAGAAAACTATGGCATGCATGAACGAACTCACCTTGAATAATGATATCTTTTGATGAAAAAACTATTTAATGAAATAATGTAATAGGAGCATTATACACAGAACATATTGAATAAATGTGATGCTTTATTTTGGTTTAGAATACACTCACAGCTTGCTTTAATATTGCAGCTGATAAAAAAAAAAAACACCTTCTCTGTTCGGTTGCCACTTAGTGTGTGTGAGTTAGCATGACACGTTATGCGCTCGATGGAAGGAGAATTTCTAAACAATTCTTTCTCCTCCTCGCTCATGCGGACTTTTACCCTTCGACAACTGTGAAGTGCTCCTTATGTTTCCAACAATCTTCCACTCAATGAGCTGTAGTCTCACATCATTCCAAGTTTAGTCCTTTACTTTTCATCCTGGTTTCTTGGTAGTGGTTTAGTCACTGTGGAAATGTACAAGGCTCCTACTACTTCACAGTATAAGGAATTATCTGCGAGTGTTTCTTCTTCTGCTTGATTGTGTTTTTCAAAGTCCGTAGACATTCATGTGTAACTTTTCTTTAGTGGCTCTTCACCATATTTGTTCATGACATTTTTTATTTTTGCACTTTGATGAAGTTTGTAACTTCCATCACTGTCTCTTTCCACCTGTATGCCCAAATAATTTGTCACCTTCCCAAGATATTTTATTTCAAACATGGTTTCAAACATTTTTCTGGATTTGTTGATGTTTTCAATGAGATCAGATGCAATTAAAATGTCGTCCACATAAATGATTATATATGAGAAGGAATCCCCTTCCTTGCATGTGAGACAGAATGGGTCTGCTTTCCCTTGGACGTAACCATTAAAATTTCCAATGGTTTAATTCCATACCCTGGTAGATTCCTTACGTCCATAGATGGATTTATTAAGTTTACATACTTTCATTTCTTGGCCTTTTTCAATGTATCCTGGAGGTTGAAACACATAGATTTCCTCTTCTAAATTGCCATACAAAAAGGCAGTTTTTATATCAAAGTGGTGGACATGCATTTTTCTGTATGCTGCTATTGCAAGTAGGGTGTGAATTGTAATGTGTTTTACAATGGGAGCAAATGTTTGATCATAATTTTCACTAGGACTTTGATTAAAACCCTTTGCTATAAGTTGTGCTTTGTATCTATCTATGTTCCCATTAGCATGGTATTTTATTTTAAATGTCCATTTGCAACCAATGGCATTCTTCTCTTTGGGCAAATCAGTAAGTTCCCAGGTTTTATTCTTCTTTAGGGATTTAATTTCTTCACTTGTGGCTTCCAACCATTTTTGACTTTCTTCTTCTGGCAATTTCTGTATTTCATGCAAGTTTGTAGGCTCAGGCTTACGCTTCACTTTGGCAATGTATGCTAACCTGTCAGGCAGTTTTCCTTTTGTAGTTCTAGCTGATATTCTGGGTTGTGTACTTGTGCTTTCACCTGTTGATCCATTTGATTTTAACAAAGGATTTTCACTTTCAAAAACAATATCTTGTGTAATATTTTAATATACATGTATATTACACAAGATCTTGTTTTGGACCCTATGGACAATATTATCAAAAAACTTGCCCACCTAAGAAACCATCAAATACTACCCAACGAAGTTATAAGACATGCCTATCCACCTGTTGCCACATAAATACCTCATATTTTTGGCAAGGTGAAAACTCACAAAGAAAACAACCTCATCTAGCCTATCATTAAAAAGAATAATGCTCCAACTATGAAACTCGAGAAAAGTCTATACAATTACTTAAAAGTATTTTACTGCAACCATTAATATACAGTGAATAACTCAACTGAAGTGATTGACAAAATCAAATTTATTAACAGCACAGAATTTACTATGTACAGTTTGGATGTGGTGTCCTTATACCCAAACACCCCCACCTCTGAAGCAATCCACCTTGTTGAAGATAAACTGAGAAGACAAAAGATCAAACCAAATAGTATAGATGGTATCATTAACAGACTTAACCTGATTACTGATAACAATTTCTTCATCTACAATGATGTAATTTACAAACAATTTTTTGGAGCACCTATGGGATCTCCGATATCTGGATTATTAGCAGAAGTAATCATGCAAGATATTGAAGAAAGAATGTTTACCAGCACTACAAATAACTTACCGTTATTATACTTATGATACATAGATGATATCTTAATTTTCTGGCCTTTCTCCGAAACCGAGATGAAACAATTTATGACTAATTTCAATAGCATATATACAACAATTCAAGCCACTTGTGAAAAAGAAATTAACAACAGACTCAGTTTTTTAGACATCTCTTTATTCAAAAGTCAGAATAAGATTGATTTTAATGTGTATTGTAAACCTACGAAAGTTCCTACCATAATTCCTAAAGAATCCTGTCACCCTTGGAGATACAAGAAATCATCCTTCCAATCATTTGTAAACCGAGACATTACACACTCATCAACTAAAAAAGCACTGAAAGACGAAATACAATGGATTAAAGAAACTGCGACTAGCTTTGAATACTTAAAGGGATTAATTGATTTTATTTATTATAACATCAATAAACAAAGAAATTCTAAAAATGGAAACTACTGTATTAAAAATAAAATGCAATTATATGGCAGCATCCTATATCTACCACCTATAAGTTGCTTACTGAAAAAAGAATGAAAAAACAACAACTTTGATATTGCAGAAAAAGTTATTGATAATTCACAATTACTAACAACTGAGGACAGCAACAGGAATTATTTGCAAAAACCTGGTGTGTATAAGATACCGACTATCGATCCTAGCGATGGTAAACACGATAAATATTAAATTGGTAGCACTAAAAGAATACTTGCAACTCGACTAAACGAACATTATATGAATTGTGAATTTGACAAGAAAGGAAATAGACTCCACTAATACAGCACTGCATGGATAATGAATTAATTTCAGATTGGAAAAACATCAAAATACTAGCTACACACAAAAAAACATAATATAAATATATGGTCAGAGGCTATTACTATCGAAAAGACCCACGAAGAGAATTGTAATATGCCAACACTAATGGAAATCCCATATCCTTGGAAATATCTAATTGAGCAAGAAAAGAAGAAAGTAAATAATAAAAATAAATCATAGAGAAATTTGAACCAGAATAATTAGAAGAATAGGATAACAACTATACTGTACAACCAACCTGATAGATGGTGCATCACTACATAGTTACGTAGGCACACGTTTATGAGAACACTGACGTGATTTGTCGACGTGTAACATTCAGTTCAAGAATGACACGTGGAAGTCAGCACTTAGTGCACACCAACCTTGCACAAACATCGACTTTCGATTAATGTACCACTGAAGATGACTGTGATATAGACTGATTGAAACTAGTCTGGCAGTGTTTAGGTAATGAGTGTCTATTGAAGGGAATTCTCTGATTTTTGTTCAAATTTTATGCAAACCTCTTGATCTCTTTGTGTAACTACGAATGTTCTTTTATGGTTAGATTTTGTAAACAAAGACTACGTCGATTCGAGCTAATGATTTAAACCATACTGTAAACAATCTTTTTATTTCATTTATTCTTTTAAACTTCATCTTCATAGAATCTCGACTCTGGTTGTAAATTTTCATATAAACCGGTGATTGTTTTTTAGTTCTACGAACTTAATCTGCACAAACCTGTAAACTCCTGAACGCTGTGTGTTGAGACAGCCAACAATAACCTTCCTATGTGGTTTGTGAGTCAAATATTCAATAAATGCCCAACATCAATACGTGGCTAATTGCATGGTATTATGCACATTGGTATGCAATGTTACTTATTACTGTTTCACACATTGTATTGTTTCATTAACTAAAGTAGTTTCAACTCTTCATTTTGCAAGTCATCCTCAGTAGCGTACGATGTTTGCATTTCCAAAGAGGTTGTTGTATCACTGGGTCACTGATCGTTCTCATTATCTGCTGTGTCATTGTCGCGCATGCATATTATGGTCGTAGATTTGTTTGGACGACATCTCCTTTTTTATTTGCTTCTCACGTTTCACCAAGAATTTCCATGTTATTACAATTTACCTGGACTTTCTAAACGGCATATGAGAAAGAGATCTCGGCTGAGTGAATGTAAGATTGGTGTATGGAATACTAGAGGTATAAATGGCAAGATGAGTGAGGGGATTGAGGAGATGAATAAGTATAGACTGGATGTGCTGTGTGTAAGTGAAACCAAAAAGAAGGAAATTGGGGTAGAAGAAGTGAATGGCACGGTGAGTGTGTGGTCTGGAGTATAGGATAATATGAGAGGACAGGCTGGTGTAGGTGTGATTTTAAGTGAAAAGATGAAGAACAACTTGATTCACTATAGTTGCGCAAGGGAGAGAATTCTCTGGATCCGTTTGAAAGTGAAACTTCAGAGAATTGTAACTGTTGTAGTGTATGCTCCTTGTGACTCGGAACCTTCTGATAAGGAAGAAGATTTCTGGAATGAGCTAAAAGCTGTTTTGAGCCAGTTTGGTGCTAAAGAAAAAGTTATAATAGCAGGGGATATCAATGCTAGAGTAAGTGTCCAGAATGCAATTTCTGACAATGTTCTGGGTAAGTTTAATGATCCTTGTGTGAATGATAATGGCGAAAGATTAATTGAACTCTGCATTGAGAATGGTTTGTGTGTATCTAATACATTTTTCAACCACAAGTATATACACACATATACTTGGGAAAATCGTACTCTTGGTCAAAAGAGTGTGATAGATTTTGTTGTTTACGATCAGCGTTTGAAACACTTAGTTGTTGACACCCGTGTGATGAGAGGTGCAGATGTTGGTTCTGATCATTACTTGGTAGTGTCACGAGTGAAACTTAATGTTGGTTGGAGGAAAAGGAATAGGAAGAGACCCCGGATAGAAAGAATAAATGTTGATAGGCTCATTGAAGATTATCAGCGGTATTCTGACTTACTCAGAGAACGACTGAAGGATCTGAAATTTGGTGAGAGGGATGTAGAAAAGAAGTGGGAATGTTTTAGGAGCTGTGTTGTCACTGCTACTAAAGAGGTCTGTGGCACCACATCAGTGGGTAACAATAGAGGTGATGCTTGGTGGAATAGTGAGATTGATGAGGCAGTAAAGAAAAAGGAGGAAGCCTATTTGGGGATGTTGCAAGGTAGAGTCTCTGTAGATGAATATCGCTGTAACAAGCGTGAAGCTGCTAAGCTGGTTCGCCACAGTATAAGGCAAAAGATAGGAAGGAGAAAGTGGAAAGGCATGAACTGGCTTTTTGGAAAGATAGAAAGTCCTTCTGGAAGTACATGAGACTCAGAAAAAATAGGGGAAACAAAGTTGTAAGTTGTGTGAAGAATGAGATTGGGGAAATGATATGGGAGCCCAATGAGTTAAGTGACAGATGGGGTGAATACTTCTGTGAGTTATTAGATCAGGAGAGCAAAAATGATTCTGATACAGATGGAGATGATGTCACAATGAGGGATGAAAGCACAGGAGGCATCTCAAGAGAAGAAGTGTGTAAAGCTCTAAAATCTCTTCAGAATGGTAAGGCTCCAGGAGTTGATGGCATAACTGCAGAGATGTTGAAGTATGGTGGTGACTCTATAATTGACTGGTTAACTGAAATTTGCCAGTTGTGCTGGGAGTTAGGAATGGTCCCTCGGGATTGGAAGGATGCTATTATTGTTCCCTTGTATAAGGGAAAAGGTGATCAGACTGAATGCAAGAACTATCATGGTATTAGCCTACTGAGTGTGCCAGGGAAAGTGTTTGGTAAGGTTGTTATTGAAAAAGTACGGGGTCTTACATCATTGAAAGTGTGGGATGTTCAGAGTGGTTTTATGCCTGGTAAAGGCTGCACTAACCAGATTTTTGCATTACGCATGATGATTGAAAAGTATCTGGCTGTTGGGAAGAAAATTTTTACTGCCTTCATAGATTTAGAGAAAGCTTACGACCGAGTGAATAGGACACTTTTGTGGAAGGTATTAAATGAATATGGTGTTACTGGGAATCTACTTAATAGTGTAAAAGCCATGTATGCTGGTAGTAGAGCTTGTGTGCGAGTGAATGGTGTTTTATCAAAATGGTTTTCCTTTGGTGCAGGAGTTAGACAAGGTTGTGTAATGTCACCATGGCTGTTTAATATATTTATGGACGCATGCATGCGTGAGGCCAAAATAGATAATAGCGGTTTATGTCTTGGTGATATCCATGTGTGCAGATTGCTGTATGCTGATGACAATGTCCTGTTGGCAGAGAGCAAAAGTGAGTTGCAGAGTATGTTGACTCGGATGCACGAAGTTTGCATGAAATTCAAACTGAGTATAAATAAGGGAAAAACCAAAGTTATGGTGTTTGAGAGAGGAATGGGTAGCACTGAATGTAATGTAAGTATAAATGGCACTGTGATTGACCAGGTGAGTGAGTTTGAGTATTTAGGAAGCATGTTTGACAGAGAGAACAAGTTTGATGGTGAAATCAGTAGGCGAGTGAATTCTTCTTTGAAAGTCATAGCTGCTCTGGGAGGTTTTCACAGGAATGATGGGTTCTCTAGAGAGTCCCACATGGCTGTGTATGAAACAGTAATTGTTCCTACTCTGATGTATGGCAGTGAAACCTGTGTACTGCAGAAGAAGCATAGGAGTCATTTGTGTGCTGGAGAAATGCGTTACTTACATGGGGTTTGTGGCAAGACACGATCTGATTGTGTGAGGAATGAAGATGTATTGCAGTTGTGTGATGTGAAGCAAAATGTTGTTAGCAAGGTGGAGACCAATATGCTTCGGTGGTTTGGCCATGTTGAAAGAATGAGTGATGAAATGCTTACTAAGAAAATATTTTCAACCCAAGTGGCAGGAAGGAAAGGCAGAGGAAAGCCAAGGAAGACATGGGTGGATCAGATTCAGGAGTGTCTGCATGAGAAAAAGATTATGAGTATGAAGTATAAAAGATCTTGTGTACGGCGTGTAATGGACATCAGTGAAGCACGAGTTGTATGTCAAGATCGCTGTAAATGGCGAAGTTTGATACGACAACATAAGTAAAAATATGTGGAAGTTTGTATATCACTTTGGAGCTAACCTCTGAATCTCAGAGAACAGCTTAGTGATATGTATGTATATAAGGTCAGGATGTAACGTCAGGTGATGCGTAACATCACAGCCTCTCCTTGACAAATGTCAACCCCGCCTTCTCGTGGTGCATCCTGTTCCCACTAAAGGGGCTCTGACGACCGCCCATAGCGGTATAACTATACCATCGGGATTAGAGGAAATTCTATCCCACACTCACCAACCCGCTTGG
The DNA here is from genome assembly GCA_039090855.1 of Macrothele yani. Lineage (NCBI taxonomy): Eukaryota > Metazoa > Arthropoda > Arachnida > Araneae > Macrothelidae > Macrothele > Macrothele yani. The sequence continues at coordinate 139,921,232 of CM077005.1, read as the reverse complement.
CCAGCGTGGTGAGTTATGGCCAAACCCCTCCAAAATGACTCCACAACTTAAATCTTGGCCCTCAGTCTCCGGCAGCTGGAATGTACCTGGCCAAGGCAGCGGCCAGTGCGACATGAAGGCAGAGGGTGCTAAGAATCCCCGGAGGACCGGACTAGGCTGCCATCTGATGCTGACCTTGGCAACGTACAATGGACGCTCCCTATCTTCTGATTCAAGGCTTCTTGAAATGGAAGAGGAACTACAAAGGATCAAGTGGGACATCGTGGGGCTAAGTGAGGTAAGGAGAAAAGGAGAAGATCTCATCGAACTGAAAAGTGGACATCTCTTCTACTATCGTGGGACAGATACTGGCAGAACTAGTGGTGTTGGATTTATAATAAACAAGAAACTGAAGGATAAAGTGGTAGAAGTTGAAAGTTCCTCTGACAGAGCTGCACGACTCGTTATCCAACTATCGAGAAGATACCAGGCTCAGATTATTCAAACTTATGCACCCACCACAAGTCATCCTGAAGAACAAATTGAAGAATTTTATGAGGAAATTTGTCATCTAAATAATAAAGGTAGGCAGCACTTGAAAATAATTATGGGAGATTTCAATGCAAAAATAGGGCAACGGCAACAGAATGAAACTTCAGTAGGTAAATTCGGTCACGGCAACAGAAACCAGCGTGGAAATACTCTCGTTGAGTTTGCAGAGGCAGAAGGGTTTTTCATCTTGCACTCCTTCTTCAAGAAAAAGCCACACAGGAAATGAACATGGAGACATCCAAATGGGACGACAAGTGAAATTGATTTTATTATGTGTAACAAAAAATTCGTCATAGAAGACTGCAGTGTGCTAAACAAGTTCAACACAGGTAGTGACCATAGATTGGTGAGATGTAAGATGCACCTCAACACTAAACTTGAACGTGGCAAGCTCATAAGACAAACAAAATCTATTGACATAACCAACCTTGAAAAACACCATAATACCTTCAAGTTGGAACTGAAGAACAGGTTCTCTGCTTTAGAAGGCCTAACATCGGAAGAAGTGGACATCTCTGAAGTTAACAGAAAAGTAACCAAAGATCTTATGGAAACAGCAACAAAATTAGCTGGGTCTAAGAACAAGTTGCATGTAAATAAATTATCAGGAAAAACGAAAATGTTGATGCAAAAAAGAAGAGAGATGAGGACAACTAAAGAAGATGTGACTTCCAAAGTGGAATATATAGAGCTATGCAAGACAGTACGAAAAAGTATCACTGAAGACGTAAGAAAATTCAACTGTGAACTAGTGAGGAAAGCAATTGAAACCAACCAAAGCCTAAAGATAGCAAAGGGACATCTCAGTAAGGGAAGAAAACAGATTATGGCACTGAGAAAAGAAGATGGTTCTGTAACAAGAAATAGAGGCGAAATTTTGACAAGAGTGAAAGATTTCTACTCCAAATTATATGAAAGGGATGATACATGCACTCCAGACATCGTGAAAGATACCAGTACCAGAGTTCCTCCAGTCCTTCCAGCAGAAGTTGCACATGCAATCAAGAACATGAAGCGGGGAAAAGCTCCAGGAGAAGATGGAATTACTGTAGACATCATACAAGAAGCAAGTGGAGAAATCGAAACAGTACTCGCCCAAATTTTCACTCGATGCCTTAATGAAAGAAAGATTCCTGAGGATTGGAACACCGCTACAATGATCCTGCTACATAAGAAAGGTGACATTGAGGATCTCTGAAACTACAGACCTATCAGCCTCCTATCAGTAGTTTATAAAATCTTCACTAAAGTTCTTTCACACCGCTTGAAGGTAACACTGGACATGGCTCAACCGAGAGAACAAGCTGGATTCAGGAGTGGCTACAGCACAATAGATCATATCCATGTGCTGAGAGAACTTATTGAAAGAGCGAGAGAATATGAACTTCCATTGTGCATGGCTTTTATTGATTATGAAAAAGCCTTTGATTCGGTGAAACCATCAGCAGTTACAATGGCTCTGAAAACCTGCGGTATTGAAGATGCATACATTAATATTATTAATAACATCTATGAAAATGCAAGTGCAAAGATTTGGCGGTTTGAAAATACAACACACACAAAAATTGGAAAGGGAGTGAGACAAGGTGACACCATATCTTCGAAGCTCTTTAATGCCACATTGGAAAATGTCTTTCAATCACTGAACTGTGAAAACAAGGGGATAAAGATTAATGGAGATTATCTAACTCACCTTCGTTTTGCTGATGACATAGTCATTTTTGCAACTAGCCCATCAGAGCTACAGAGTATGATGCAGGAACTTGCTGACAAGAGTAAAGAAGTGGGATTAAAAATGAACTTTCAGAAGACAAAAGTGATGTTCAATGCTTTTACAAGAAATGAAGATTTATCGATTGATGGAGAAAAGCTGGAGATAACAGACACGTACGTTTATCTTGGACAGCAGATATCAAGTGAGGGTCACATTGATGAAGAAATTAATCGGCGTACAAAACTTGCCTGGAGAGCTTTTGGAAGAAACAGCATAATTTTCAAGAGCAATATGCCATTATGTCTTAAAAGAAAAGTGTTTGATCAATGCATCCTTCCAGTGCTTACGTATGGTGCAGAGACGTGGACCTTAACTAAAAGAGACATACAAAGGCTGCAGACAACTCAAAGTAGCATGGTGAGCTGCATGCTTGGTGTAACCAGGAGAGATAAGAAGAGGAACTCGTGGATCCGAAAAATGACAAGAGTGGAAGACATCATGATCAGAGTTAAATCCCTGAAATGGCAATGGGCTGGACATACTGCCAGAAGGACAGATCATCGATGGACAGCCGAAATTTTAGATTGGATTCCATGGGACAGGAAAAGACCCAGAAGAAGACCACATGGGAGATGGGTGGATGAAATTCGAAAGTATGCAGGGGTGACATGGAGGAGACTGGTACAAGACAGACCGTTGTGGAGGAAACTTGGGGAGACCTTCGTCCAGCAGTGGATTGATAATGGTTGACAATGATGATGATGATGTATATCATAAGTTTTCTCGATCAATACTGCCTCTGCCATTAGGATTTGTTGGTGTGTATTGTGTTGTTAAAATGTTCGCATTTTCCCAATCTGGGACATCATCATTCTCTTGGCAGTGTTGGATTAGTGCCATTTTCAACTTTCTCCTGTTCTAATTTTTGACATGTTCCATAACGCGAGTTTTGAAAAAAAAAAAAAATACATAGGCAGCACGAAACGACGATTCAAAACTCGCCTTATGGATCATGTCAAAAATTGGAACAGAAGAGAGATGAAAACGGCACTAATCCAACACTGCCAAGAGAATGATGTTATCCCAGATTGGGAAAACGCAAAAATTTTGACAACACACAATACACACCAACAAAATCCTAATGGCAGAGGCAGTATTGATCGAGAAAACTCATGATATAAATTGTAATAACAACACCCCCTATGACCTGCCATATGCATGGGAATTCTTGGTGGAATGTGAGAAGCAAATAAAAATGAAGAAGATGTCCAAACAAATCCACAACCATAATACGCATGCACGACAATGACACAGCAGATAATGAGAACGATCAGTGACCCAGTGATACAATGACCACTTTGGAAACGCAAACATTGTACGCTACTGAAGATGACTCGCAAAATGAAGAGTTGAAACTAGTTTAGTTAATGAAACAATACAACGTGTGAAACAGTTATAAGTAATATTGCATACCAATGTGTATAATACCAAATAACCTTCCTAATCGTGTCATATTGGGTAAGTGCAACATTCTAAACAATTTATAACCATTGAAATTTTATATTTCACATCCTTAAATTTATGCAATAGCAAGAATAACGAAGCATAGGAGCACTTGACTTGAAGACATTTTATAACATGTGTAACAGTAGTAGTAATAGTTATACAACTATTGACTTATTAATATCTTGTGTGTCTTTGCATGTTTTTGATATTGGCCTACAATTTTCCTGTACACTGGGACTTTCATCAAATTCTACACTACGGCTTATTATCACTGTTTGTTCCTAGTATTAGGATACGATATCCTTTGGTTCTTTCACTGTATCCAACCACTCTTCCTTCTTGAGAATGATTGTCAAATTTCTTTCGAACTTGTATTGGCACATAAGCATATGTTTTGCAGCCAAACACTTTTCTATGTCCTACGTATGGCTTGTAGCCCTTCCATAGTTCGAATGGTGTTTTTCCTGTAGATCTGGTTGGTAACTTATTTTTCAGGTATGTTGCAGTGATGAGGGCTTACCCCCAATTTTTTTCTATTTTCGAATCCAGTGGTATTGTCTTTGCCATATCAATGAGATACAGATTTTTGCTTTCTGCCATGCCATTTTGCTATGCTGATCATGGTACACTTTTTTGGTGTTCAATCCCATTCTTGTCAAGATAGTTTTTGAATTCTGAACCAATATATTCTCCTCTGTTGTCAGTTCTGATTGTATCAGGTTTGGTTTTGAATTTGTTGCTGGTGACTGCAATGTATTGCTCCAATTTTTTCTGTAGCTTCATTTTTATTGCTCATTAGATAAGTATATGCAAATCTGCTGGTCATCAATGAAAGTTATGAAGTATCTTTTCCCTCCAGAAGTTATAGATTCCATAGGACCACCTATGTCGCTATGAATTAGCTCTAGTGGCTTTCGTACTTTATGTACACTCTCCTTGGGATATGTTTTTTGTGCTAGCTTGCCCTTTATGCAGCATTCACAATTTATATTTCTTTTGCAATCAGACAATTTTAATCATTTTCCGATTTCCTGTATTTCCATCTCTCAGATGATGTTGGGATTTCTGTGCCTCAAACACCTATGCCACAGGTTTATACAATTTTGTTTTTCACAGTGTTCAGCAAAACTGGCATTTTGAGTTTCTCCCACTGTATTCAGCTTATACAGATTTGTGTTATCAGTAATGCCTATGCTGCAGTGATTTTACTGCACTTTATTATGTATTTGTCTCCACTGAAAGTAAAACTATAACACTTTTCAACAAATTTTCTCACTGATAAAACACTAGTTTCTAACTCTGGGACTTAAAGTACTTCTTCTACTTTTATGTTCTTTACTTCCCCTTTATCATTTATGCAATGCAAATATCCAGTTTCCTTTTTAGTGAATTACATTTTTGCTCTGTTGGCAGTTGTAATATCCTTAGCATTTGGGCCAATTCCTGTGAAAAAATTTTCATTATTGGTCATATGGCTAGTGGCACCTGAATCTATTGACTATTTTGTATTTTCAACCTTGGCTAGTGTTTTAAATGTGAACTTTTCTGTTTCATGTTCAAATTTTAGTTCAACATTTTTGTTTGATTCTGATTTATTTCTGGCAGTTTTAGCCTCATTTCTTGCTTGTGTGTTTGTATACTCTTGTTTGTGGGACTTCTGAGTATTCTTATTCCCTTTTACTTTTCCCCAATGCCAGCATTCATTTTTAGTGTGACCTTTAATCACTAATCACCATTCTCGCATTCACTGTCTGCTCGCACAAGGCTACTTTGCAAGAAGGTTTGAGAATGAAGAAGATTGAGACGATGTTAGAAGGAGATGAACGGCATTTAAGAAAAGTGTTGTTTTGACTTTTGGGAGGCCGAATTTTATTGATTTATTATTATTTTTTCAGATAACTGATTTTCGATTTATGAAAATTAATTAGAGATTTGGAAAATCTAAAGTGCTTATTTCAGCTGCACGGAGGAAGTTAAGTCACGGTCATGCACACAGCTTACCAATGTTCCTCTAAGCTGAGTGCACGACTGGGTGTGCACACAGCTTAGAGAGAACATTGCTCATAATCAATTTATTGATTGTACGTGTGATATATAAAACAGAATGTTTATCTATCTACACTTTGTCACTGATGCCTTCGCAAGCTCGTAACGCAATGCTCCAATGGCCGACGTAAAACTTCGGAAAAGAAGAATTATGGCATCCATGAACGAACTCACCTTGAATAATGATATTCTTTGATGAAAAAACTATTTAATAAAATAATGCAATAGGGGCACTATACACAGAACATATTAAAAATGTGATGCTTTATTTTGGTTTAGAAAACACTCACAGCTTGCTTTAACATTGCAGCTGATAAAAAACAACACCTTCTCTGTTCGGTTGCCATTTAGTGTGTGTGTGTGTGTGAGTAAGTGTGATTCGCCACGCACTCAATGCAAGGAGAATTTCTAAACAATTCTTTCACCTCCTCACTCATGTGGACTTTTACCCTTTGACTACTGCAAAGCAAGCCTTATGTTTCCTAGTGTTTCCAACAGGCATGAACAAAAACTCCTGTTGGTATTCTTTCCTTGGGTAATGTCCTCCTCTTAAATATCAAGAAAGATGGCAATTTTGCTCCATCAGCACAGCATGATGAAACAGCAGTATAATGTGTTTCTTCATGACCAAACGTTTCGACAGTAACAGTTTCTGCACCTTTGGAATCCACCGTTTTGTTCGAAGGAACATCAGATGTAAGGGGGACCTCCTCCATACTTGTTACCTGTGAAAATTTGAAATTTCCAAGTTTTCTGGCACTAATGATGTACCTGTGAAACTCAATAACTTTATCCTCATATTCAGCTGGCATTTTTTGTGCTATTTTTGCTCTAACACACATACTAAGGTTATTTCTCTTCATAAATCTAGAACATCACAAAGTTGAACCAGAGAAATCAGTGATTCGATAATCCGATAAAAACTGTGTTTCGCACGAAAGGAACATGTAAGTCATAAAAGCTGTCTACGTACGATAAAATACATTATCCCTGCTGATACTATAGACTAATTTAAAAAAACTTTATTCACAAGTAAAAGCAAGTTAAAAGCGAGATCTTTCTGGATCCCTTTTTAAATCTTCAAGTTTTGGCAATTTAATGACTCCTTTGCAAAGATTATGCTTACCTGACTGGAAGAACACAGTGGTTTTGAACTCTAAAGTAACAAGGGGAAATGTTTTCCTCTCCGAGAGCTTATATATCCATTCATATGGGCCTTTATGCTGTAACTCAGAACTTCCGTCATTCATTCCTCACATATGGAAAAAACTGATCCCCATCGATATGCCCGGAACCACTACGAACAATATTGTATTACCTTACATTTCTTCGAACTATTGATTGTTTTTGATTTGCTATGTTGACCGATGTCAACGCCCACTGCGTTGCATCATGGGTTAAACCTGATCGTATATAAGTGGACCACTTGTTGTTCTTTATGGCCTTAAGCCTGAAGATGGGATCTAGGGATCCCGAAAGATCTCGCTTTTAACTTGCTTTTACTTGTGAATAAAGTTTTTTAAATTAGTCTATAGTATCAGCAGGGATAATGTATTTTATCGTACATAGACAGCTTTTATGACTTACAAATCAGTGATTCCTCTGTCTTCTGCCATACCTAGATCATTTTTGAATCAAAGATGATACTCATTAAAATGCCAGTAAAGGAAACTATAATGGGACTACGGTTTCAGCCACTAGGTCTGTCATACCTTTTGCTTTGTGAATAATCATCTTCACAGATACTGAAATCCCTGCTCTTCTTTGTTCTAATACCCATGTTTTTAAATCTTCAAGTTTTGGCAATTTAATGACTCCTTTGCAAAGATTATGCTTACTGTGCTTTGCCACCTTCAGTTCTTTCTCTTGTTTTCTCCAAGTATGAATATTTTTTTCAGTTGGCGGTTACCTAAAGTGGCGTTCTGCTGTTCTGTTGCCATTTTTTTTCTCCTACTGGATTACTTTGAGTTTAAATGCTATGTCATAGCAATGCCTGCAGGACATGACTTATGAAATAGAAACATTTGTGATTTACTGCAACTTTAAATAAGCACCGATTTCCACACAATCAAGAACCATCATACTATGCCAGGAAACACACTACCTATACAATAGCTATTGTTTTGCTTGATCAAAATCCTACACTGGCCAGCTCAAACAGCGACAAGAACAAATCATGCTGAGTCATACTGACGAAAGTAAATTTCTCTCCTTAGTTTTCATTCTATAGTGAGTATGGCGCACTGACCTTCTCAACTTGAAAATAGATCGATCCAATGGTGGTCGCATGACTCTTGCCATAAGCAACAGTTCACATAGGTTGCATAACTTTTGTACTTACTATGCATTTCCTAAATAAAAATCTATTATATATATTTGCCGGCGTATAAGACGCACCCCATTTTCAGAGGTGAAAGTGCATCTTATACGCCGCAAATACGGTATTTAATGATTCAATTTATAAAGGGGTTTCTGATATTAATGCTGATAAGAAAATAATAATTGGGTTTAACAAATTATTAAAAATTAGAGATTACAGGATTGATTTTCATATATTTTTGTTATTCCTAAGTTTTATAAAAAAAAATAAAAAATCCTTTAATTTCAGATTCACTACTTGTGGACCTATGAGTTATGGAAAGAGGTCTGGTATATTATTACAGTATCTACTTAAGATTATTTACTGTAAAATATCTGAATGTACACGGATTCTTGACAATACGAAGGTACTTTATCAGATAGGGGTTGGTGAGCCACTTTTGAAGATTGATACATTTGATTTTGCTAATCTTTTTGCTTCTATTGTTCTGGAGTACTTAAAAGAGTTCTGGATGTTTACTTTCTGAAAATATTGGGATACTCTACGTGGGTTTTGTATTTTTAACAATTATATTTTTGACCAAAAAAGCCTCTTACAGCAGATCAGGGGTATTCCAATGGGTACACGTTTTTCAAGATTTCTTGTGAAAAGTTACACGTGTTGTTTCTGGTTTTGTGTGTTATTGATATATCAAAGATTTAATATGCTTTAGATATCACAATGTTTCTATTGATTGGAAAGAGATATATCCTGATTCATTCAGTTTATCAAAAACTAATGATGAGGGTGCTATTGACTTTTTGAATATTAAAATTAAGTTCAGAAGTTATAACATCTATACCAATCTGTTTGACAAGAGAGATTTTTTCAGCTTTAAACCAAAACTTTTTAGCCATTGGACTTCTAACCTTTCTAAGAGTATTTTCCAAAATATCGTTGTCTTTCAATTTTTCAGAATTTCTTAGTTTTGTACTAACAAAATTAATAGGGTCCAGCAACTCAAAAAGCTATATTGGAGCTGTGTCGTAAATGACTTTCCAAAAAAATTTTGCAGATTTTATTTTAGAAAATCCTTTAACTTCCATTAATTCTCGTAATTCTTTTAATTTAAGATTATGTAACATTGTTATTCCAACTGCTCTTCATGACTAATTTTTTTCCGGGCTACACAGTTACCCTTTCTTCTTCCTAGTCGCCTCGGAACTTATTAATCCTTTATGTGAACTTACATCCAGGGTGGGGAGGCAACTAGTATATATTCCTTTCTGACTTCCTAAGCCACCTATTATAAATTTGCAAACTAGGTTTAAATTATCTGTATTCACATCAGGTGGAATCAGAGGACTTGTTTACAAAATGGAAGTTTGACTTGTGTGGAGGTAGATTGCAGTTCTAATAAGTCATTTAGCTTTTCCTTCAGACAGGTATGAAAAACTCGATGCTTTAATTAATTAACTTTAATATTTTGGCCAGAGTCTAAATTTCGCATCTGCACGATACCTGTTCGACTAAGGGGTCAACTACCAGATGTGTCTTTCCCTGATGAGTGGTATCAAGTGGCTGACTACCAGGTTGTGTATTTATTTCCTAAAGTTGTTGTTGTTGTGCATATTGATTGAGAGAGCTGAATTGAATTATTTCTACATGTATGAATCATTTGACTGAATTATTTGTTTGTGTATTTTACTTGTTTCTACCTCATGCACCTGTGCCTCGGGTTGGGACATGTTTGACGATGTTCAGACGTCTTTTATTATTTTTATATATAAAGATGTAAGTCAGGAGATGTGCAGCATCACAGCCTCGCCTTGACAAATGTCAACCCCGCCTTCTCGTGGTGCATCTTGTTCTCACTAAAGCGGCTCTGACGACCGCCAATAGCGGTATAACTATACCATCGGATTAGAGGAAATGCTATCCCACACTCACCAACCCGCTTGGCCAACGTGGTGAGTTATGGCCAAAACCCTCCAAAATGACTCCACAACTTAAATCTTGGCCCTCAGTCTCCGGCAGCTGGAATGTACCTGGCCGAGGCTGCGGCCAGTGCGACATGAAGGCAGAGGGGGCCAAGAATTACCGGAGGACCGGACTAGGCTGCCATTTGATGCTGACCTTGGCGACATACAATGGACGCCTCCTATCTTCTGATTCAAGGCTTCTTGAATTGGAAGAGGAACTACAAAGGATCAAGTGGGAAATCATCAGACTAAGTGAGGTAAGGAGAAAAGGAGAAGATCTCATTAAACTGAAAAGTGGACATCTCTTCTATTATCATGGGACAGATACTGGCAGAACTAGTGGTGTTGGATTTATAATAAACAGGAAACTGAAGGATAAAGTTGTAGAAGTTGAAAGTTCTTCTGACAGAGCTGCACGGCTCGTTATCCAACTCTCAAGAAGATACCAGGCTCAGATTATTCAAACTTATGCACCCACCACAAGTTATCCTGAAGAAGAAATTGAAGAATTTTATGAGGAAATTCGTCATTTAAATACTAAAGGCAAGCAGCACTTGAAGATAATTATGGGAGATTTCAATGCAAAAATAGGGCAACGGCAACAGAATGAAACTTTAGTAGGTAAATTTGGTCACGACAACAGAAACCAGTGTGGAAATACTCTCTTAGAGTTTGCAGAGGCAGAAGGGTTTTTCATCATGAACTCCTTTTTTAAGAAAAAGTCACAAAGGAAATGGACATGGAGGCATCCCAATGGATTGACAAGTGAAATTAATTTTATTATGTGTAACAAAAAATTTGTCATGGAAGACTGCAGTGTGCTGAACAAGTTCAACACAGGTAGTGACCATAGAATGGTAAGACGCGCCTCAATGCGAATCTCGAGCGTGGCAAGCTCATAAAACAAACAAGGAGTATTGATGTGACCAACCTTAAAAATCATCATAATACCTTCAAATCAGAACTGAAGAACAGATTTTCTATTCTAGAAAGTCTAACATCAGAAGAAGTGGACATCTCTGAAGCTAACAGAAAACTAAGCAAAGCTCTTATGGAAACAGCAACAAAATTAGCTGGGTCAAAGAACAAGCTGCATGTGAACAAATTATCAGGAAAAACCAAAATGTTGATGCAAAAAAGAAGAGAGATGAAGACAACTAAAGAAGATGTGACTTCCAAAGTGGAATATATAGAGCTGTGCAAGACAGTACGAAAAAGTATCACTGAAGACGTAAGGAAATTCCACTGTGAACTAGTAAGGAAATCAATTGAAAACAACCAAAGCCTGAAGATAGCAAAGGGACACCTCAGTAAGGGAAGAAAACAGATTATGGCACTGAGGAAAGAAGATCTGATGGTTCTATAACAAGAAATAGAAGCAAAATATTGACAAGAGTGAAAGATTTCTACTCCAAATTATATGAAAGGGATGATACATGTATTCCAGACATCATGAAAGGTACCAGTACCAGAGTTCTTCCAGTCCTCCCAGCAGAAGTTGCACATGCAATCAAGAACATGAAGCGGGGAAAAGCTCCAGGAGAAGGTGGAATTACTGTAGACATCATACAAGAAGCAAGTGGAGAAATTGAAACAGTACTCACCCAAGTTTTCACTCGATGCCTTAATGAAGGGAACATTCCTGAGGATTGGAACAACGCTACAATGATCCTGCTACATAAAAAAAAAGTAGACATTGAGGATCTCAGGAACTACAGACCTATCAGCCTCCTATCAGTGGTTTATAAAATCTTCACTAAAGTTCTTTCACACCGCTTGAAGGTAACACTGGACATGGCTCAACCGAGAGAACAAGCTGGATTCAGGAGTGGCCACAGCACTATAGGTCATATCCACGTACTGAGAGAACTAATTGAGAGAGCGAGGGAATATGAACTTCCATTGTGCATGGCTTTTATCGATTATGAAAAGGCCTTTGATTTGGTGAAACCATCAGCAGTTACAATGGCTTTGAAATCCTGTGGTATTGAAGATGCATTGCAAGTGCAAAGATTTGGCTGTTTGAAATACAACACACACAAAAATTGGAAAGGGAGTGAGACAAGGTGACACCATATCTTCGAAGCTCTTTAATGCCACATTGGAAAATGTCTTTCAATCACTGAACTGTGAAAACAAAGGGATAAAGATTAATGGAAATTATCTAACTCACCGTTGTTTTACTGATGATGTAGTCATTTTTGCAACTACCCCATCAGAGCTGCAGAGTATGATCCAGGAACTTGCTGACAGGAGTAAAGAAGATTAAAAATGAACTTTCAGAAGACAAAAGTGATGTACAATGCTTTTGTAAGAAATGAAGATTTATCGATTTAATGGAGAAAAGCTGGAGATAACAGATACGTACGTTTATCTTGGACAGCAGATATCAAGTGAGGGTCACATTGATGAAGAAATTAATCGGCATAGAAAACTTGCCTGGAGAGCTTTTGGAAGAAACAGCATAATTTTCAAGAGCAGTATGCCATTATGTCTGAAAAGAAAAGTGTTTGATCAATGCATCCTTCCAGTGCTTACGTATGGTGCAGAGACGTGGACCTTAACTAAAAGAGACATACAAAGGCTGCAGACAACTCAAAGCAGCATGGAGAGGTGCATGCTTGGTGTAACCAGGAGAGATAAGAAGAGGAACACGTGGATCCGAAAAAGGACAAGAGTGGAAGACATCATGATCAGAGTTAAATCCCTGAAATGGCAATTGGCTGGACATGCTGCCAGAAGGACAGACTATCGATGGACAGCCAAAATTTTAGATTGGATTCCAAGGGACAGGAAAAGACCCAGAAGAAGACCACATGGGAGATGGGTGGATGAAATTCGAAAGTATGCGGGAGTAACATGGAGGAGACTGGCACAAGACAGACCGTTGTGGAAGAGGTTTGGAGAGACCTTCGTCCAGCAGTGGATTGATAATGGTTGACAATGATGATGATGATGATGATATATATATAACCTTTTTCTGAAAACAAACAAATATATACAATATGTTGCAAGGTAGAGTTTCTATGGATGAATTTCGTTGTAAGAAGCGTGAAGCCATTAAGCTGGTTTGCCAGAATAGGGCAAAAGATAGGAAGGAGAAGGTGGAAAGGCATGAATTGGTTTTTTGGAAAAATAGGAAGACTTACTTGAAGTACAAATAGGGGAAACAAAGTTGTAAGTTGTGTGAAGAATGGGATGGAGGAAATGATATGGGAAACCAATGAGTTAAGTGAAAGATGGGGTGAATACTTCTGTGAGTCATTAGATCAGTAAAGCAAAGGTGATTCAGAGGCAGAAGCAGATGATGTCACAGTGAAGGATGGAAGTACAGGAGGGATATCAAGAGAAGAGGTGTGTAAAGCTCTAACATCTCTTCAGAATTGTAAGGCTCCGGGAGTTGATGGCATAACTGCCAAGATGTTGAAATTGGGTGGTGACTTTGTAATTGACTGGTTAACTGAAATTTGCCAGTTATGCTGGGAGTTAGGAATGGTACCATGGTATAGAGTGTGCCAGGGAAAGTGTTTGGTAAGGTCATTATTTAAAAAGTATGGTCTCTTAAATCACAGAAAGTGTGGGATGTTCAGGGTGGTTTTATGCTTGGTAAGGGCTGCACTAACCAAATTTTTGCATTATGCATGATGATTGAAAAGTATCTGGCTGTTGGTAAAAAAGTTTATGCTGCCTTAATAGATTTAGAAAAAACTTACAACATAATATATAGGACACTTGTGGAAGGTATTGAATGAATATGGTGTTACTGGGAATCTACTTAACAATGTAAAATCCATGTATGCTGGCAGTAGAGCTTGTGTGCGAGTAAATGGTGTTTTATCAAAATGGTTTTCTATTGGCGCAGGAGTCAGACAAGGGTGTGTAATGTCGCCATGGCTGTTTAATATATTTATGGATGCGTGCATGCATGATGCCAAAATAGATAATACTGGTTTATGTCTTGGTGATATACGTGTGTGCAGATTGCTGAATGCTGATGTCACTGTCCTGTTGGCAGACAGCAAAACTGAGTTGCAGAGTATGTTGCCCCGGATGCACGAAGTTTGCATGAAATTCAAACTGAGTATAAATAAGGGAAAAACCATGACTGGTAATACTGAATGTAATATAAGTCTAAATGGCACAATGATTCACCAGGTGAATGAGTTTGTGTATTTGGGAAGCATGTTTGACAGAGAGAACAAATTGGATGGTGAAATTAGTAGGCAAGTGAATTCTTCATTGAAAGTCATGGCTGCTTTGGAAGGTTTTCACAAGAATGATGGGTTCTCTAGAGAGTCCCGCATGGCTGTGTATGAAAGTGTAATTGTTCCTACTCTGATATATGGCAGTGAAACCTGGGTACTACAGAAGAAACAGAAGTCGTTTGTGTGATGGAGAAATGTGTTACCTACAGGAGGTTGTGGCAAGAAACGTTCTGATTGTGTGTGGAATGAAGATGTGTTGCAGTTGTGTAATGTGAAGCAAAATGTTGTTAGCAAGGTGGAGACTAATATGCTTCGGTGGTTTGGCCATGTTAAAAGAATGAGTGATGAGATGCTTACTAAGAAAATATTTTTAGCTCAAGTGGCAAGAAAAAAGACAGGGGGAAGCCATGGAAGGATCAGATTAAGGAGATTACGAGTATGAAGTATAGAAGATCTTGTGTACAGCGTGTGATGGATTTCAGTGAAGCTCGAGCTGTATGTCAAAATAACTGTAATTGGAGAAGTTTGATACAGCAGCAGTAAGTAAATATTATCTGGTAGTTTGTATTTCTTTGTGGAGCTAACCTCTGAATCTCAGAGAGCAGCTTAGTGATATGTATGTATGTATGTATGTATGTATGTATGTATGTATGTATGTATGTATGTATGTATGTATGTATCTTTTCTGAAACAAATTCATTGGAAGTATTTGTAAACAGTAAAACAGCAGGCTATTGCTTTCTTTCATCTTTTTTTTATTATTTTTCTTATCTTGCAGGTGTTCTCTTATCACATTTCAGCTGTAAAAAAGTAGTTTAATCTTTTTTGCAACCTAAAGTTTCAAATGCAATTTCTTTGCAAGTACTGTCTTAACAGCTGTGATTTAGGTCTGTGTAATGAAGGTCTTACGCATTTTTTTTTCATGTTTACCAAATAACAGAAAGCTTAGTATGTGCAATCATGGCAAGAAGGGTGAAACAACAAGTAACCATAATAACACATGTCAGATAAAATATGCACACAGCATCCTATAGTCCAGTTCAAAATTTTCACATTTTGTGAACTACAACAAAGTCTTTGAACAATTAAAAAAATGTTTTTTTACTACACTACGCAGTTTAACTAGCCGCATGCAAACTATGAAAGATATTGATATAAAATGTTGTCCTAATCATTTTTTGTGTACGCCACTCACATTCATTTCAATATTGTAATCCTGTCAATGGTATTCAGAAATGGCAACATTGTGTCAGTTGTTTTAAAAATCAACTCAGCATTCTGTTCCATCATGTTTTTAATGATGGAAAGAATAAGCCAACTGAAAGATGCAAGTAAGTAATAAAATGAACTCAGGGTATTTATTTCTATACCACTTGCTATCCTACATAGTAAATAGGGTAATTAACTAAAACACTTGTAAGAGCAAATACTATTTCAAGGGAAATTCTATTTCATCAATTAATAACTGTTATTTACTTTCATGTGTTTTTGATCAAAGGTAAAAAATAAAAAAATAAATAAATAAAAATAAATAAATAAAAATAAATAAATAAAAATAAATAAATAAAAATAAATAAATAAATAAATAAATAAAAATAAATAAATAAATAAACACAGACAAGAACCTTAATTTCAAACTCTGTAAAAACAAAAAGGAGCAGATAATATTTTTTAAACAAACCTTCCAGTTTCATTCCCATTCGTAAGCACTTGTTAAATCGGCAAGCTGGACATTTCTTTCTTGTACTTATTGCGACATGGCAATTGGCACCACGCAGACACACATAATTCTTTTTGTTTTGCACGGTCCGTTTAAAAAATCCTTTGCAACTCTCACAAGAAAAAAATTCCATAGTGGAACCCAGATATCCTATCATTGCAAATGGGGCAAGGCCCACTGAGTAATTGCTGCCTGGAAATACCAGGGGGACCACTTAATCCCAAGGGGTTCTGTGAAAGATCACCAAGAAGTCTGCTGTCCTCTAGGTTCTCACTGGACGGTCTTCTTGTTGGGCTTGAGAAGTCACTTGCATTGGACTCATCAGAGGCACTGGAGGCAACTGAGGCACTAGATGCTGCAAAGAACCAAAAATGCATAAGAGTATTTTCATGCATATATTTTGTAATTAAGATATCAGAGCAAAATGAACAACAAGTATAAAAATTTACTGTATTTAATTCTCTAAAAATACTATGATTCCAGAAGTAGAATAATTAATATAACAATACATTGAGTAATTATAATTCATATAAATTATGCACTTGAAACCTTTCTAAGAAATTCTTCAGATGGATTCATGGCACCGTCATGACAAGCATGCTGAATAAATTTATGACCTCCACAGAAAGTCTTGCTGTTTTACCACCAAAATATATAATATAGAGAAAAACTCACCAAGTGAACAGTCGGAAATATCTTTTGTTGCCAGCAAGAAATCATTTTGAATATAAAAACAAACTATTAAATCCATTTTAATGGCATTAGCTTCAATCTTTTTCTAAACCACAGTTAGACTTATCTCTCTCTCTCTCTTTTATTTAGTTTTCTTCTTCCCCATAACATGTATAATTAATGATCTGCAGAACACTTATGCTTCTTTATTCTACATATTTATCAACCATACAGTTGTTATATTGCGTACTGTTTCTCACGTTGTATGAGTGTCAAAGTGCTCGCAGAAAACATTCATCTTTGTCTGACATTGGGTTATTATTGTTGAATGATACTGAATATTAAAAATTAAGGTAAAATATTATATAAATGAAAGCTGTTACTCACATTTTCATTTTCTTGGAGTATTTTGGAATATTGAGCTTTAACTTGGCGAAATCTTAAATTTCTTGAAGTCTTCAGTAATCACTTCCAGCAGTCACTTCGTGACGATATTTTATTAGATAAGTTTAAACAGGTGGGTAACAATTCTTCTTAATGAATTGTGATTCTAAAAATGACATCTAAAATAATAAAATATTGAATGGTCTAATCTTTAAGTTGAAGGGAAATCGGTCTAGTAAAATATTCCATCTTGACGATAGCTTAGGCTTCGTTTCTACTTGATAAGTTGAAATAGGTGGGTAATTATTCTTCTTAATGAATCGTGATTCAAAAATGACATCTAAAATAATAAAATATTGAACGGTCAAACCTTTAAGTTGAAGGGAAATCGGTCTGGTAAAATATTAAGTCTTGATGATAGCTTAGACTTCGTTTCCCGCTGCACTAATATTCCCAGACTACTTTCGACTATCATTCTCGTAGTCTTCATCTGTGGGTTCAATGACGTGTTTCTCATCATACCTGTTGTTCACCAGCCAACTATCTCACAATCTGCAGCATGACTCAAACGTTCCACATCAACAGAACCTTTTGCGCATTCAAATTTTGGTTTTATTGCACATTTTATGTCCCGTATGCATTATTTCTTGATTGTAACATCCGAATTTGCTTTCGATTTCAAATTGTCTGGTGTCGTCATCTTCCATACGTCAATCGACTCAGTATTTGTCTTGATCTTAAATCGTTTATTTTGGCTGTTTTTTGTCCTATTTTCTTTTCTAGCTCTATGAGGTATCTCAATGCACATGGGAGGTCGACTGGGTCATTGTAATTACAGTTTTTCCCCTTGTTTTCTCAATCATTATGGCCTCTGATGTTAAAATTTGGGCTTTCGCTTTATGAGATGTTATCAATTTGGTTCCGGCCAATCTAGGATTGTCTCACTATCAATACAATGTTGAATTAATGACGTTTTATTTATTTTTTTCATTCCAGTTGGATATGTGTTCTCCCAGTCTTGTTTAAAATCTTCTTTTGGTACTTCCTATGTGTATTTTATTCGTTCTGAAAGAATAGATAAAACGAATAAAATATACATAGGAAGTACCAAAAGAAGATTTTAAACAAGACTGGGAGAACACATATTCAACTGGAATGAAAAAGAAAATAAAACGTCATTAATTCAACATTGTATTGATAGTGAGACAATCCTAGATTGGCCGGAACCAAATTGATAACATCGCATAAAGCGAAAGCCCAAATTTTAGCATTTTAACATCCGAGGCCGTAATGATTGAGAAAACAAGGGGAAAAAATCTGTAATTACAACGACCCAGTCGACCTCACATGCGTATGGAGATACCTCATAGAGCAAGGGGGAAAAAAAACCAGCCAAAATAAACGATTTAAGATCAAGACAAATACTGAGTCGATTGACGTACGGAAGATGGCGACACCAGACAATTTGAAATCGGAAGCAAATTCGGTAGTTCCAATCAAGAAATATTGTGTATGTGACATAAAATGTGCAATAAAACCAAAATTTGAATGCGCAAAACGTTCTGTCAATGTGGAACTTTTGAGTCGTGCTGTAGATTGTGAGATAGTTGGCTGGTGAACAACAGGTACGATGAGAAACACGCCATTTAACCCACAGATGAAGACTACCAGAATGATAGTCAAAACTAGTCTGGGAATATTAGTGCAGCAGGAAACGAAGTCTAAGCTATCGTCACGACTTAATATTTTACCAGACCGATTTCCCTTCAACTTAAAGGTTTGACCGTTCAATATTTTATAATTTTAGATGTCATTTTTAAAATATTAATATTTTCTTCTTAATAATCACAATTCATTAAGAAGACCCATCTATTTCAACTTATCAAGTAGAAACGAAATCTAAGCTATCGTCAAGACAGAATATTTTACCAGACCGATTTCCCTTCAACTTAAAGATTAGACCGTTCAATATTTTATTATTTTAGATATCATTTTTAGAATCACAATTCATTAAGAAGAATTGTTACCCACCTGTTTCAACTTATCAAATAAAATATCGTCACGAAGTGACTGCAGGAAGAGATTACTGAAGACTTCAAGAAATTTACGATTTCCCCGAGTTAAAGCTCAATATTCCAAACTACTCCAAGAAAATGAAAATTTGAGTAACAGCTATTTATTTGCATTTTTGAACTTCACTTTTAGTTGGTAAAGTTCGATGAACACTTACTTCACTTTTAGTTGGTAAAGTTCGATGAACACTTACCGCACGTGGGGCTTGGCTTTCAATTCATATTTTCGTTATGTGGATGCGGCACGGGTTGTTGTTTTTTTTCCATTTGGCCACGGTTCACTTCTTTTTTTTTTTTTTCCGTTGGAATTATTTTGCCTCATCACCAAATGAGTTTTTTCCTTTGCTGCATCCTCATTTACTTCAATATTTATTCTTAACTCGAGTACTTTCGGTACTACTACTATACCGTCTTCGAGGGGACATTTTGCTTCCAACTAGCACGGACCGTGTCAGCTGGGCATTTCAGTGGTTCTCGCGGGCTGCTTCTGTCATCTGCTATCGCTTCTTCTTGGGCGTTGTGGCGCCATCTCTTGTTGGTCAGTGATCTCCTTTTTTCGAACTTTTTCTTTTTTTTGCTCAATTTTAATTAAATTTCTCCAGCTGTTTCTCAAATTATTAGGGTCATTGTGGTTGCAAACATTTGTCCTATTTTTTTCAATCATTACCGACTCTGCTATTCTGAGGTGTTTTTCGGATTTACAGCTTTTAATGATTTTTATATTTTCGAATTTTGGATATTTTTGGTTATCCAGACAGTATTGAATCAGTGCTGTTTTTTCTTCTTTTTTTTCTGCCAGTTTTTTATGTGTTGTTTTAATCTGTGTTTAAGCTTATTTTTTTGGTACTTCCTATATAAGCCATTGGAGGATTTTCAGTAATAGGAATTGAATAAATACCTGCTTTTTCTAACATTCTTATTTTATCATTATTTTTTGTTACTATATTTTTGATGGTATTTACTTTTCCTCCAATTTGAATGTTATGCTTTTACAAATATTATTAATTTCATTGGTAGTGCCTTTAATGTAAGGAAAACCATTTAAATATTTGATTTCTTTTTTATTTACTACAGCATTATTTTTTTTTATTTTCTTTATTACTTCTGTGTCCCATTTTTTTATTAAATGGTTAGATAACAAAAGCTGCTTGCAATTTTTTTTATGAATTTGATTTCTTCATTGATGAACTGACTATTTTCAGAATGCGTATATGCTCTTTAATTAAGGTTTTTATACTATTGCATTTTTGAGGATATGGATGTGCTGAATTGTATGGGATTAGGACCGGAACAAAATGAACTTTTCCGATAAACTCTGTATAGTAACTTATCTGTGGATTTGATAACATGTACATCCAAAAAAGGCTATTGCATTATTTTTTTCCATTTCAACCGTGAGTTCTATAGTTGGATATAATGCGCTGTAACGTTTGTTAATTTTTTTAATTCTTCTTCGTTCAGTTTTGATAGAATGAAAATGTCATCTACGTATCGACAGTACACTTCTGGTTTTCTTCCATATGATGTAGGACATTTTCTTCAATTTCGTTCATCACAACCTCAGCATATAGAGTTGATAATGGTGAGCCCATTGCCTCCTGAATTTTGTTTGAATATTTTTTTCTTATATTCAAACAAAATTCAGGAGGCCCAATGGGCTCACCATTATCAACTCTATATGCTGAGGTTGTGATGAACGAAATTGAAGAAAATGTCCTACATCATATGGAAGAAAACCAGAAGTGTACTGTCGATACGTAGATGACATTTTCATTCTATCAAAACTGAACGGTGAAGAATTAAAAATTAACAAAACGTTACAGCGCATTATATCCAACTATAGAACTCACGGTTGAAATGGAAAAAAATAATGCAATAGCCTTTTTGGATGTACATGTTATCAAATCCACAGATAAGTTACTATACAGAGTTTATCGGAAAAGTTCATTTGTTCCGGTCCTAATCCCATACAATTCAGCACATCCATATCCTCAAAAATGCAATAGTATAAAAACCTTTAATTAAAAGAGCATATACGCATTCTGAAAATAGTCAGTTCATCAATGAAGAAATCAAATTCATAAAAAAAATTGCAAGCAGTTTTTGTTATCCTAACCATTTAATAAAAAAATGGGACACAGAAGTAATAAAGAAAATAAAAAAATAATGCTGTAGTAAATAAAAAAGAAATCAAATATTTAAATGGTTTTCCTTACATTAAAGGCACTACCAATGAAATTAATAATATTTGTAAAAGCATAACATTCAAATTGGAGGAAAAGTAAATACCATCAAAAATATAGTAACAAAAATAATGATAAAATAAGAATGTTAGAAAAAGCAGGTATTTATTCAATTCCTATTACTGAAAATCCTCCAATGGCTTATATAGGAAGTACCAAAAATAAGCTTAAAACACAGATTAAAACAACACATAAAAAACTGGCAGAAAAAAGAAGAAAAACAGCACTGATTCAATACTGTCTGGATAACCAAAAATATCCAAAATTCGAAAATATAAAAATCATTAAAAGCTGTAAATCCGAAAAACACCTCAGAATAGCAGAGTCGGTAATGATTGAAAAAAATAGGACAAATGTTTGCAACCACAATGACCCTAATAATTTGAGAAACAGCTGGAGAAATTTAATTAAAAATTGAGCAAAAAAAAGAAAAAGTTTCGAAAAGGAGACTACTGACTAACAAGAGATGGCGCCACAACGCCCAAGAAGAAGCGATAGCAGATGACAGAAGCAGCCCGCGAGAACCACTGAAATGCCCAGCTGACACGGTCCGTGCTAGTTGGAGCAAATGTCCCTCGAAGACGGTATAGTAGTAGTACCGAAAGTACTCGGGTTAAGAATAAAATATTGAAGTAAATGAGGATGCAGCAAAGGAAAAACTCATTTGGTGATGAGGGCAAAATAATTCCAACGGAAAAAAAAAAAAAGAAGTGAACCGACAAATGGAAAACAACAACCCCGTGCCGCATCCACATAACGAAAATATGAATTGAAAGCCAAGTTCCCCACGTGCGGTAAGTGTTCATCGAACTTACCAACTAAAAGTGAAGTAAGTGTCTCATCGAACTTTACCAACTAAAAGTGAAGTTCAAAAATGCAAATGCATTAATGCACGTTAAAATATAACCTCCAATATCGGAAGTAAATTGAAGCTTTCATTTATATAATATTTTACCTTAATTTTTAATATTCAGTAGCATTCAACAATAATAACCTAATGTCAGACAAAGATGAATGTTTTCCACGAGCACTTTGACACTCATATAATGTGAGAAACAGTACGCAATATAACAACTGTATGGTTGATAAATATGTACAATAATGATTATAACCACATAATGAAGTTCAACACCAAAATGTGTTAGAAGAACTAATTAAACTTACGCTTCTATCAAATGGTTAGCCCCTGAAATTCAAATAAGAACAGTTACCGTGCAATAGTCTATTAACACAATTTTCATGACATTACCCTGGATTTCATGGAGCTAAAAGAGAGGGTGCTGTTTGTATTGTTCTAGAATTTTGTAGGCACAGCATATATCAGTGTCATGCCGACAGTTACGAGAAATGTCCTTACCAGCATTGTGATGTCTAAGTTTTTTTCATTCTGAAAATTGCTGCTCTTCACTTGATGAGGAATGTCTGCTGCGCTGCTTATTTCATTTGAGTTAATTTTAATGTCTTCTTGCAGGAGTTTAGAAAGCTGTGCAACATTTCCAAATTTTAATATCACATTGTTTTTTTCTGTAACAAGGTAAATGTGTTTAGTCATCACATTGTAAGTACTCTGTATCTGTTAGGGCTAGGAGAAAAGGGAGGGGGGGACTTGTCTTTTTCTTTCCTTTCTGCATTCTTGATTTGCATTTTTCACTATGTATAAATAATACATTTGTTATGTGAGTTTTCAGAACATTTTTGTAATTTACTTTTTTTTACTGCTTCTCCTTGCTTGTGTATACAAAACAATGCAGGTAAGTTTGCTGAAATTGTAACTAGGTATAGTCATCGGTATTAATATTTAAATATAACTGAGGCTTCAAAACAACTGCATAGTTTCATTACCTACTTCGATATTAGATTTTAAGACGTAGATTTAAATAAATGACTCAAATGATTGGATAAATTCAACATTTGAATTTTTTAATCTTTAAAGTTACATCATCTTGGGCACTACATTCTAAATGAGTGGTAAATGAGTGGTAGGCAATGCACGTAACTAACAAACTAATCAAGAAGAAGGTAGTGTAGAACACGCTAAGTTACATATAAAAGTTTAATGCAAATATATTTCAGCCATTACTATGGCCTTCATCAATGTGACTATGATTGGTTTACGTTGCCAGATTGGAAAGGTAAGTTTTGTAATGGTAACTCTGGGTGACGTAATGCAATGAGGGATTTCCAGATGTAAGCAATGAAAATGGGGAGCTCAGAGTTGCAATTTTTGGAAAATAAAATTTCTAAACTTTCTCTAAACTTCAGAGCATAACGATTTTGGAAGGGAGCCAACTTTTTAGTATCAGACAAAAGTGGAATAGCAGAAGTGTCAGCCATGGTAAGAAGAGATAAGGCAGATGAAGGTTTTCCAAATTTCACATCAGATTTGTGTTCCTGAAGTCTTGAGAGAATTTTCCGGAATGAACTTCCTATGTACGCGGTTAATCCAACGTTAGTCTTGATCGGAATTTTATACACTCCAGGCGAAGAAAGCGGAGGTCTTGGGTCCCTGTGATTACAGAGTATAACAAAAATTGAAGGGGAAGAACGAATGGCAAGTCTATATCCTTCCCTTTTGAAGATACTGATGAGTTTGTAGGCAGAAGGTTCGTGGTAAGGGATTGAGCCAGCAAACGTTAGTTCCTTTTTAGTTAAACAGGTTGAAGAGCAACAACTGGTTTTTCTTAGCATTTTGAATTAATTTAGAAACCAGGAGGGGGGGACATGTTGAGTAGCGATCAAGCGGATATTTGCTAATTCATTTGTTAGATTAAATTAACTTCAGTGTTACAAACCAAATGAGCTCGATGAATGAAAGACTTGAGGGCTGACAGTTTATATTGGTGGAAGGTATGAGAATTGAAAGGAATAATGCTATTGGTAGAAACTAGTTTTCGGTAGACAGAAGTGGAAAGAAGATTATTACATTTTGAGATGCTGACATCCAAGAAATTTATCTTGCCATCAATTTCTTCATTAATAGTTAATCTAATGGACGGGAATTTTTCAGTGATTAAATTTGTGAGTTGCAATAGATCTTTTTTAGGATGAGGCCAGATGCCAAAAATATCATCGATATAACGGAGTCTTAAGGTAAGTTGTTGGTCATGTTGCATCACTATTGATTGCTCAATATTTTGCAGGTATACTTCAGCCAAAAGTGGGGAAAGAGGTGACCCCATCGATACACCTTGGTTTTGTTGATAGCATTGATTATTAAAAATGAAGAAACTGTGTTGACGAAGAGAATACAGGCAATCATACAAATCCTTGGTTAAAGTGCCGTCCATGGGGAATCGTTATTTGAATTTATGAATGAGTAGCATATGTGCTTCAAATTGAGGCACAGAAGGAAAAAGTGATTCAATGTCCAGGATAAACATACTTGCATGACCATCAATGAAGTTTGGAAGTCTAGAGATGAATTCAACAGTGGATGAGATATTGAAGGGGTGGTTATTAGTGATAATCTTGAATTTTTTGGCAAGACATTTTTCCAGATTACAAGCAGGAGAGTGAATATTTTCCACAAGAGGTCTAATTGGAGCATTAGCTTTGTGTAATTTAATATGGGCAAATAATCTAGGAGAATTGTAGAAAGAAGGAGCAGAAAAATCTCCCAAGAAAACCTTTAACGACTCTAACTTATTGAGACGATCCACAGATGATTTCAAGGTTTCCACAGGATTTTTAAGAAGAAGTTTGCAATTGGTGGAAAGGAGGAAATCATTGACTTTTTGATTCAGGGTATCCTTTTCAATAATGACTGGAAGGCCGACTTTATCAGCCATACATACAGCTAAATTACTAGCTTTTAGGAACTGTTTAATTTTCAAGAGCTTTGACGCAAACTTAGTATTAGTGACAGAACTTGAGTGTGCTTGCTTAATAAAGATGGCAGCAGCCTGAGTACGTATTTTATGCTGAGCATCAGAAGTGGTGTTATGAATAGCAGATTCAAGCAAGGGGATGGTTTCCATGAGATTCTCAGTTAAAGGAGGAGCAAATTTTGGGCCTTGGTTAAGACAGTCGTTGAAGACGGAAGGCAGAACAAACGTAGACAAGTTGATGAATTTAGCGCCATCCGAGGTGGGAGAGTCCATGGTTGACTCCTGTTGAGAGCGGTTAACAAATCTTGTAATCTGGAAAAATGTCTTGCCAAAAAATTCTTCAATATCTCATCCACTGTTGAATTCATCTCTAAACTTCCAAACTCCATTGATGGTCATGCAAGTATGTTTACCCTGGACGTTGAATCACTTTTTCCTTCTGTGTCTCAATTTGAAGCACACATGCTACTTATTCATAAATTCAAAGAACAATTCCCCATGGACGGCACTTTAACCAAGGATTTGTATGATTGCCTGTATTATCTTCGTCAACATGGTTTCTTTGTTTTTAATAATAAATGCTATCAACAAAACCAAGGTGTACCGATGGGGTCACCTCTTTCCCCACTTTTGGCTGAAGTATACCTGCAAAATATTGAGCAATCAATAGTGATGCAACATGACCAAAAACCTACCTTATGGCTCCATTATGTCGATGATATTTTTATCATCTTCCCTCATCCTAAAAAAGATCTAAAAGATCTATTGCAACTCACAAATTTAATCACTGAAAAATTCCCGTCCATTAGATTCACTATTAATGAAGAAATTGATGGCAAGATAAATTGGATGTCAGCATCTCAAAATGTAATAATCTTCTTTCCACTTCTGTCTACTGAAAACTAGTTTCTACCAATAGCATTATTCCTTTCAATTCTCATACCTTCCACCAATATAAACTGTCAGCCCTCAAGTCTCATTCATCGAGCTCATTTGGTTTGTAACACTGAAGTTAATCTAACAAATGAATTAGCAAACATCCGCTTGATCGCTACTCAACATGGCTTTTCGGCTCTCCTGGTTTCTAAATTAATTTAAAATGCTAAGAAAAAACCAGTTGTTACTCTTCAACCTGTTTCACCAAAAAAGGAACTAACGTTTGCTGGCTCAATCCTTTACCACAAACTTTCTGCCTACAAACGCATCAGTATCTTCAAAAGAGAAGGATATAGACTTGCCATTCGTTCCTCCACTTCAATTTCTGTTATACTCTGTAATGACAGAGACCCAAGACCTCCGCTTTCTTTGCCTGGAGTGTATAAAATTCCGATCAAGACTAACGTTGGATTGACCGCGTACATAGGAAGTTCATTCCGGAAAATTCTCTCAAGATTTCAGGAACACAAATCTGATGTGAAATTTGATAAACCTTCATCTGCCTTATCTCTTCTTACCATGGCTGACACTTCTGCTATTCCACTTTGGTCCGATACTAAAAAGTTGGCTCCCTTCCAAAATCGTTGTGTTCTGAGGTTTAGAGAAAGTTTAGAAATTTTATTTTCCAAAAATTGCAACTCTGAGCTCCCCATTTTCATTGCTTACATCTGGAAATCCCTCATTGCATTACGTCACCCAGAGTTACCATTACAAAACTTACCTTTCCAATCTGGCAACGTAAACCAATCGTAGTCGCACTGATGAAGGCCATAGTAATGGCTGAAACATATTTGCATAAAAATTTTATACGTAACTTAGCGTGTTCTACACTACCTTCTTCTTAATTACTACATTCTTTTTGGATACAACTGCTACATACACTTTCAATTTTTTAACTTATTCGGTAATCAATATTTTCCAAGGATATGGTTAAATTTGGATACAACTGGTGTCACAGTTCAACTTCCCCACCCAATTCAGATCTCTTTTTCACTTTGATGAAAATAAAAGCATGTTTCATATACTGTATTTAAAGTCTGAATTGAATCACATGTATGGACTTTTATATATATAATTAAGATGTAAAAAATAACAAATGACTTCCCCTCCCTGAAAGACCCCCCAAATTACTAAATAAATACATTTTATTAAAAGTAGGCTCTAGAAGGATACTAGCAAAAGGCAATCTGCAACCAGAAAAAAACAAAAACAATTAAGGATGAGATCATAATGTCTCAAACAAATACAAAATATAGCCTAAAAATTTACAAAAAAAAAAAAAATGTTAACAATTTTGACATGAAAAAACATTCTAATAAACCTGACAGGAAAAGTCAAAGAAACACAGATCTGGACATAAATGAGGAGACACTTTGGAAGCTGATGTCTTGGCACTTGAGGTGGAGGCTGGGTTATACTGGAGGACAGATTCTTTGAAGACTTAAGAGGAAAATTTGAAGTAACTTTGAAAACAGAAATCTTGGTTGCTAAGATGAAAACTGTAACAGAGGCTGAAGACTTGAACTTTGCAGAGGAAGCTAATGAGGCCACAGAGGCATACAAAAACACTTCATAT
This sequence comes from Macrothele yani, assembly GCA_039090855.1. Taxonomy (NCBI): domain Eukaryota; kingdom Metazoa; phylum Arthropoda; class Arachnida; order Araneae; family Macrothelidae; genus Macrothele; species Macrothele yani. The sequence continues at coordinate 139,893,519 of CM077005.1, read as the reverse complement.
GTCTCTTGATGAGTTGTGATTAGACTCTGAACGTATTCAGGGGTCAAAATCACCTGAACTTGTTCATGTACCATAGCAGAAAAATTGGCCTTATTTCTTTGGGCCTTTTTATTTGGCAATTTGCCATGGCTGTGGTGGCAAATCTGCCAATATTGTTTCTGGCTTATAAACATGTTTACAGCAACTCCACTTTTTGCTTCAATGATTCTGTGGTTTTGACCTGTGCATCAAACTGCAACAAGCAAAGCAAAAGCTTGCTTACAATTGAATTTAATAAAATCTCTTGAGAATCCTGAAAAGTAGCTTCCTTAAGGAAAGGAACTTTTTCCAGAAAAGTGGATCTGAAGAAGAGAAGCAACTCTTCCATCTTCATCAACATGGAGCTGAGTGTCTTCCTACTCCAAGGCCAAAATTTCATCACCAGGATGATGAACACATCTGATTTATATTACATCACTATGAATCTATTTTTACAGTTTCCTTTTCAAACTGTGTTTTCGCTAATGAAACGTATCGTTAGACCTGCTCCTGAGGAAGACTGAAACATGTAGAGCGTCGTATTGTTTTGTGATTTACTTATCTTACAGATGTCTTTTGTGAGTAAAAATAAAAATTGTTGTTTTTCACTAATATTCTTATTATATTACACACAGAAATCTTGTGAATACATCAGCATAAAATTCATCTTTTAAAATGGAGAAACCAAATTTTTGCTAAATCAATCATCTATTCAAAAATTCCAAAAATGATGCTTCCGATTCCAATCCTCAGCAGCTATAGTTGGGGTATTTATTGTTTGAGAAAATGGTCTGAAAATCACGAATATCAATGTAGGAACTGGGTCTATTACAAACACTTACCAATTTAAGGCTGACTCAGTCTGTGTGTAATATTATACCATGAGTTTCCAATAAAATGAGAGAAGTGATTTAAAATTGAGAATGTAACAGTTCTTGACAAAAGTAGCAATTCCTAAAATGCAGCTGGCAATTATTACAATGATAAATGGAATAATTGCAAAAGGTGAAACAAGTATTTAAAGAAAAATGTGTTTGGTAAACATGGCAATGTTATTGTTGTGCTGTATAAAAAAAATTTTTGAAATCTAATTTGTGTGTTCTCAATGAGTGGGCATTCCAAAAAACAATCTGGAATGGGAATTTCTGGCTTCAGTGGCATTTCCACAGCTGGCAGTGCCTTGAGATAGCCTTGAAAAGGAAACTGTTGCTCGAAATCATTTTTACCACAAATAACAAGAGCAAACAAAAAACGTCTGTATATCTTGAGAACCAACAGCCAAATTACCTGTGTAAGTGAAGTCTGTTTCATAATCATTGCTATTTATACAGGGTGTCCAAATAAAGACTGTGCACTGAATGTACAAATTGCAGTAACGTAATAACAAAGAAATTTTGAATAAATTACAGTAGAAGTGACCCGCCACGTGGAATGGAAGTGCTCTGTGTCCGGTAACCTTCATGTTTTCCCACTCCGAGGAACATGCAGCTGTCATTCGGAGCAAAGGTCATTCCTGAGCGTTTGGTTGATGGAGGCAGACATGCCAATTGCTCACTTGTCTCAGCACAAAGACAATAATGTTGATGGTTGAACAGAGTGTTTTTGGTGGAACGTATCTTTCACCATGAAAACAAGTACATGAACGAAGTGCAAAAATAGTTCGCTAGAAAATTTCGTGATGCAGACATCCCCTAACGTAATGTGGTACGCCAGCTCATAGCGAAGTTTCAGAAAACCGGCAGTATTCTTGACCCGCCCCAGTAGGTCATTGATGGCAGACAAGACCGTACAGGATATCTAGGATAGGATACAGAAGAGTCCACACAAGTCCGTGAGGCAGCTGTCACAAGCTAATGTGCCATAGAGTACAGCCCACAATATTCTGAAAAGGAAGTTGCGTTTCCACCTGTACAATGCATCTATCATGCATCAACTGAAGGAAACAGATCACACGTCCATGTTTGGTACTGCAGATGGTTCCAAGAGTTCCAGTCTGTAGAAGGTGAGGATATTCTGAACATGACTTTCTTTACATGGTTCCACCTATCCTGGTACATCAACAGCCATAACACTCGTCTGTGGGGTACTGAATATCCCCATGAATTTAAGGAAATGCCTCTCCACAATCAGAAGGTTGGTGTTTGGTGTGTCATGACTTGTATGCACATTATTAAGCCCATTTTCTTCAGTGAAACCATTAACTCAGACAGGTAGAGTGCCCAGATTATCCAACCATTCATGTCCAAGCTCATGGAATTGGAAACCAAAGAAGGATGGTTCCAGCAAGACAGTGCAACTGCTCACACTGCTGGTGCATCAATACAGCTTCTGGAAGAATTCTTTGGAAATCAAATCATCTCCCAGGTTCTGTGGCCTGCCCAGTCACCAGATCTGACACCACCTGGCTTTTTTATGTGGGGGAGCACTGAAGGGGAAGGTGTATGCAGTTAATCCACATGCACTTCAAGAGCTACAGGCTGCAATAACAACCCACATCCAACAAATCACACAACATACCCTGAGGAAAGTCTTCGCCAACATGCAGGAGCACGTGTAAACATGTCTGGACATCGTTGGGGCCCATTTCCAACACCTCCTGTAGGAACCAGTTCGACATGGTAAGTGTTACTTTCAGTGCACAGTTATTTTTCGGACACCCTGCACAATATTAAATGAATTTCTCTGAACAGCTCAAGGTATTTTGCAATAAAATATTTTTTTAATTTGCTTTTGGTGCTAATAGTGCATCTTTTCCTACTCAAGTTTCTATTGGATTCACTTTTGTGATACTATAAGATTTTAATATAGTCAAAGATATCCTAAAATATTTGCTTATAAATATACAGTACGTGATCACTCCTATCAAAAGTGGATGGGGGCCATTGACTAAGTGATTTCCAAAAGGACACGATTAGTCGACCGATGTAGCATATATAAGGTATGAGTGGAGCAGTAGATAGTAAAATTCAGAGTGTGATGGGTAAATGGAAGAATTTATCAGACTTTGAGAAAGGAGAGATTGTGTGACCTTGGAGAGTGGATGCCTCAATTTCCCAAATGGGCGAACTGGTGGGCTGTTCGCAAGCTGTTGTAGTTAAAGTGTATCAGGACTGGCATGAAAATGGTCAAACAACGACCCAGAGACAAAATCACACAGGGCAGCAAAAGGTTGATGGGAGACGTGAGAGCCAGCTCCAACGACTTGTACAGGCCAACAGACACAGCACTGTACAACATTTGCCTACCTAATACAACATCGGTCAACCCAGAACAGTATCTGTCATCATAGGCGCCAACTTTCCAGAAATCCAGTGGGTGCTCAAGCCCATAAACAATGACAGCAGAGAAAAGATGGGGCGGGGGGTGTTAAGGTATGGAAATACAATGCAGACTAAATTTTTTTCAAAAAGTTTCTATTTAACCTAGATTTTGAGGCTGTTAGATAGAAAGGCATCAACCTGTTGCCAAAGACCAGATGACCATAACATTTTTGGCAGTTTTGTTTCTTTTCTTTTTGTTTCTCTGAATTTTGGAAAATTAGGGGGTTTTCAATACACCTGAGCATGAAGTTCAATTTTTTTTTTTTCTGAATTATTTGCATTTTCCAATCCCAGGGCAGTTCAAATTTGTAAAAATAATGTGAATAAAAAAAATTCTTGTAAAAGACGCAATACTTTCAATGGGTGGGAGGCGCCCATTGAAAACATTCAATGGGTGCGCAGGCCCTGGAGCACCCACACAGTCGGCGTCCCTGTCTGTCATGACCATGCATCGCACGCTTACACATATGGGCTATAGCAAAAGATGATCCTATGCCATCCTCACCTAACCATGGTTCATCAGCACAAAAGACTTGCCTGATGCAAAGGTCATGCAAGTTGAACAATTCATGACTGGGAAAAAGTGTGCTGGTTTGACGATTCACAAGGTTTGCTCCACTCCGTGGGTGGTTGTGGCGTGATCCATCATCTCTACAGTGCAAGCCAGTGGAGGCGGTTGTATGGTATCATGTTTACCTGGCAGGAATTTGGAATTTGATGCATGTGGAACAATGTAGGACTGGTGACCACTATCGTGAATTGCATGCTGACTCTGTACACCCAGCAATGTTGCACTTTTTTCAAATAGCGACAGTGTCTTCCAAGATGACAATGCACTGAGCCACAGGTCCAGTGTTGTGCAGGAATGGTTTGAGGAGCAAAGTTCAGACTTCCAGCATATCAATTGGCCTATGAACTCTCCCAATATTAATCTGATAGAGCACTTGTTTCACATTAACATTGGTATATCAGGTTCTGGAAATACCAATCATCTCCATAACTGCATTGAAGGCTACATTACACACAGCTTGGTTGGCCATACCTCCCAACTGCTTCCGGCATCTTATTGAATCGATGCCATGTCAGATAGCTGCTGTACAGAAGGCGAAAGGAAGGCCTATGAAGTATTAGGTAGGTGGTCATAATTCAGTGATTACACACTGTATTTATAAGGCAATATACTAGGGGAAGTCGGTAAATAGGTCACAAACAGTTATGGGATAGCTGATAATGGAAGTTATTAATTTCTAAAGGTGTCATTAGGCCAAGGGCATGCAGGCAATAGAAGCAATGTAATGCTTGCCTTATAGAAATGAATAATTGAAAGCTTTACAAAAAATTATATTATTTTTTTTTTTATTTAGAATGGCTATTAAAATTTAGACCCATGGCGTGATTGCTTCTGAAAATGCACCTCTTAAATAATTATTAAATAATTTCCGCCGTAGCTTTAATTTAATTTAGTGCCATCGTCATGCAAAGATCACGCTTCCTGCGCACAGAACGACCACATGACTAAGCTCACCGCTGCTGCTATGAGGGATGTGCAAGCAATCCAGAAGTTGCTTCGGATTCGTCTATTCTTTTGTGCTTCCCGGCCGGCACTCTGAAAGGCCACAAGACTAAGCTCATCCCTGCCTGTATGAGGACTATGCAAGCAACACAGCACCTGCTTCGGGTTCGTCCATTCGTTTCGTGAGTCACAGTTAAGTCTGATCTGAAGTGATTATTTGTAGTTCTTTCGCTATCGAACCAAGCAGTGAAATATATGTTCTTCAAATACTCTGTGCAATGATTTCCGTGTAAAGGGTAAATACATTTTTTGTAAGAGAACACGTTTCAGTGTTTGACTTTATTTTTGAAGAAATCAGCATTTCTCTCCTCTGAGAGAAGCAGTTTTATATTGCTTTCATGTTCGCGACTGTGCTGCCATCTATGGGCCAACACGATGACAACAAATATAAATGTTGTATTTTAGATTGTTTAAGGGATAAGCCTTTCAGTCAAAGAAGTTTTCAAGAGAAAAGGGACATTATAAATGCTGAGAGACCAAAACCTTCTTTAGAAACTCTCTAAACAAAGACTAAAAAATGTGTTCGCCACTTCCATTGGGAAGAATACGAAAAAACAAGGTGGTTAACAGCGTGCAAAAGTGACCGAAAATTATACTGTTGGTCATGCACATTATTTTCAGTAGACAAAAGAAGTTTATGGATAAACGGTGGTGTTGGCGATCTCAATAACTTTCCCAATTCATCCAGACGGCACGAGTGTTCAGAGATACATATTTCGTCAGTGATAAAATTAAAAACATTCAGCAAAACAAGGATTGAGTTTCAAATAGGCCAGCAAATAAAAACGGACGTTTCTCGACATAATGAACTCGTTAAAAAAATAGAGATGTTTTAAGGCGCTTAATCGACGTTACATGTTTCCTTGGCAAGCAGGAATTGGCCTTTGGAGGGCATGATGAATCCATGGAGTCTGTTAATCCTGGGAATTATGTTGAACTGACAAATTTAATTAGTTGCTATGACGAAAAGCTTAAAAATCATTTAGATAGTTTGTCCGTGTTTTCAGGGATGTCAAATCGTATACAGAATGATTTGATTGAATCAATAGAAGTAATGATCGCAGAAATAAAAAAAGAAATTAAAGAAGCTCCTTTCGTTTCAATAATTTTGGATGAAACTATTGATGTGAGTTGCAGGTCTCAGCTGTCTACAGTGTTTCACTATGCGACTAATGACGGAACTCCTGAAGAGAGATTCATTGGCTTTATTGATGCGAGTGCTGATCGTTCAGCTAATTCTTTGGCAGAGCACGTCGAAAGCATTTTAGAAAGTTTCAAGTGCTCAAAAAAATTAATAGCTCAGACATACGACGGAGCTGCTGTGATGGTTGGAGAGCATTCGGGACTTCAAGCTCGTGTAAAAGAAAAACACCAGGAAGCTATTTTTGTGCATTGCTATGCTCACAGATTAAACCTGGTCCTCTCACAAGCACTTAACAGTATAAAAGAATGCAAAATTTTCTTCGCAACACTGAGTGGACTGGCTTCTTTCTTTTCAAAGTCAACGAAAAGAGTTCATGCATTGGATGCAGAAGTGAAAAAAAGATTACCCAATGTTACTCCTACTCGATGGAATTTTCAGAGTCACTTGGTCTAAAAAGTATAAGAGCATTGTTCACAAATATTCTTGCAAATCCTGAACACTAGGATTCTGATACTATTGTTACAGCCAAAGGGCTTTCTAAGTGTTTGGGTGAATTCCATTTCCGCTTCCAACTGTGTCTTTTCTCTGATATCTTTCCTTTGAGCCATACATTATCTGCAATACTACAGAAAAAGAAACTAGATATCACATATTGTATGAAGAAAGTACCTGAGTTTTAGAAAGCAGTGTCAGAGAAAGGAAATGAGTTCGAGATGTTGTGGTCAAAACTAAAAGAAAGCGAAACAGACGAACCTCTTACAAAGCGTAAGCAAGCAGATGCTTACAGAGATCCCAAAACCAATTACCCGACGGGTCTATTGCAAAATATTGGACAGTATAATAAGCCACATGATTTCAACATTTTTACACTTGCAGAACATAAAATTTCTAGAATTGCTAAATCCTGACAGACGAGTGGAATATAAAAATTGTTTTCCAGAGAGTTTCTTTGAAAATTTAAAGAAAAATTATGCCAATACTTCGATTTTGCTCATCTGCGATCCGAACTAAAAGTGCTATATTCAACAGATGACTTCAGTGGTAAACACGTCATTGAAATTTTGATTTTCTTGAAATCAAATGGTATAGACGAAACGATTCCGGAACTAGCCAAATTTTGCAAGCTCGTAATTACCATTCCAGCAACAAACTCTTCAGCTGAAAGGAGTTTTTCATCCCTAAAGCACATAAAAACGTATCTCAGAAACGCACAAGTACAGGACAGACTGTTAAAGTTATCCTTGTTATCTATCGAAAAGGATCTTCTAGTTAAACTTAAAAAGGAATGTTATTTATATGATCATGTTATTAACTCATTTGCTCAAAAAGGAAGAAGATTGGAACTCATATACACTGGTGTGCAAAAATTAAGGACGAAGAGGAGAAATTAGCATAACAGCGGAACGAGCAGGCAGAACGGGCCGAAAGACCACTCAGGAGATAGACTAGGGTCCGGTACGGTAAGGCATGTGCATATATGCAGCATGACGTGCGGGGGAGGGGGGGGGTCGGAAAGGTATAAAGCACACGGGTGGTGTACGCTCAGCAATTCGATGAAAGCTATTGCATGGTGTACATCGGTTTGAACGACGTCGAGTTGCTGCCACCATGTGATATGGTCAACAGGCAATCCATTAGACGGCATCTGGAGGACTTTACCCAAGGGCGCGTCATTGGGAAGTTGGAAGAAGGTCGAAGTGTGACTAGTGTGGCCGAGGAGTTCGGGATCGCTCACAGCATCGTTTCACGAGCTTGGAGAGCATTTCAAACGACAGGAACAGCTGTCCGAGAGTTTAGCAGTGATCGTCCACGAGCAACCACGGCGGCAGACGACCGGTATTTTGTCCTACAGGCGAGAAGAGACAGACGGCAGACAGCGGGAGAAATCGCAAGGCACATGCATAGATGCCAACCTCTAAAAGTGGTTTTCAGTAACCAACATGTTCATTTTTCAGTAATTTTTAGTAACAATTTTTTTTTTTTTTCAGTAATTTTCAGTAATCCAGTCTACAGCGGCAAATTTGGGTATTTAACACTGCAACAAATTTTAATCTGTCAGAACTATTAACAAAATAATAATAATAATAATAATAATAATAATAATAATAATAATAATAATAATACAATAAAAAATAATTTGCTAGTGGGAAAATTTAAAATAGTCTACCAGAAAAATATAATAAATTACCTCCAGACATGAAGAAAAATTATTCCTTGGAATGTTGGCCAAATTATTATGATAAACTGGCTGTAGTTGCCATTTTGGCCTTCCTTAGTTCAATTTGCGAAAACTTCTTCTGATAGCATAGTTCACTGTGTGCAATGCTGTTTATTTTTTCTACTAATAAAGAAGACAGCACATCAGTACTTAAATTAGGTCTGAATTCATTCATGTTTTTTTTTCACAATACAGAAAATTCTTTCTGTACTTGCATTGCTATGAGGGACTATTAAAATCATTTTCATAATTTTGCTTAATGATTCATACTTCAACTGGCCACTTTCATTTTTCATTAAAGAAATTCTGTGCCACACTTTATCCATTCTCTTAGAAGTAACAGCACAGTTAAAATTTTCAAACTGGTAGTGAGCAAATTCAGATTCCACCTTGTCAGATTCTTCTGGTTTCAAAACTGGAAACAGGGAACACATATATTGGACTGATGCAAAAGAAACACTTTGCCTTAATGCTACATCTGCAATTTCAGCATGACTCAGAAATTCATCAAGTGGAAATTTTCTTAAAATGTAATTGCAGCCTGTCTTGTAAAATTCCCTTACTTCAGAATAAAAAGTAGCCACTGTGTCTTCACTCAGATCTGCAGTTGTGCTTATATAAGATCTCGCTTTTGACCCAATTACGAAATCACAGTTTTCTTTTTGATTTCTCCTTCTTCCAAAATTCCCATCTGCAAGAGATGTTGCTGTCACATCAAATGCTGATGGCTTGATAAATCATGCAAGCAATTCAGATAATAGACTATGAAGTTTTCTTTTTAATACATGCACAAGCGGAGCTTCCTGCTACAAGGACACGTTAACAGATGTAAACAAAGGAAGAGTGGCAGATAAAAAAAGACAATAAAGTTTAGATGAAGGATTTCCAATCATACTTGTAAGGTTCTTATACTGTGAATTAGCTTCTTCATTGTCACTGAAATAATGTTCTAGAGCCTCCCACTGTTCTAAAATTCTGTCAATGGATTCCAAAAGTGATAACCAGCGAGTATTGACATACTTTAGAATTTTGTTTGGTTTAGTACCACAAACAGCTTGACTCAGTTTTAGATTGTTCCCTCTTTGAACTTTTCTCCAAAAAAGTACAACTGTATCAGAAACTGCTCAACAATAAATCCTTTCAGTTGAGTAGCAGATTTCTGCGCAGCTAAATTTACTAAATGGCATGAACACCGCTGCACTATGATTGCAGGCTGAATCTTCTTTATGTAAGAAACAACACCTTTTACTTGACCTATCATAGTGTTAGCATTGATTGTCACAGGAAAATAACACACAGTTGCTCCATGAGATATTTTTTTAACAAACTCGTTGTTCAAAACGTTGAATATTCCTTCACCTGTATTATTACTTGATTTAACCAATGATAACAAAACAGTTGAACTTTTCCCTATTTTCTCGTCAAAATATGTTATTGTAATGGGATACAGTTTATTTGCTTGAGCATCATTACTTCCGTCCGTAGATAGAGTAAAAGGATTTTTTTTTACTTCAGATACGATGTTACTTGTAGAAACACTGGTCTTGTGCTGAATTAGTGCAGTAGCCTTGATTCTTCAACACGAATTTTTTTTTTTTGCGATCGCTGAATTGGGAAACATGGCTTGAAATAACGGTTTTTCAAGCCTTCAGTTTTTCGGAAATTTATCCAACATTTTCAAGCTGAATTGACTTCAGTTTTCGGAAATTTATCCAACATTTTCAAGCTGAAATATAAATATTTAGGGAATAAAACTATATCTAACAATACTGGGTAGAGGAAACATCGCGAGAAAAAAATCTTACCTCTGTCTACTTTCCGTTTTCGAAGGATGAAATTCCGTCCTCCGACGGAGAAAACGACCCCCCCCCCTCCCGTCGCCACCAATCCTTCCATAATTTAAGTTCAGTTATGCATCGATTTCGTACATGGTCCAAATGATAACAAAAAAAAGGAGGAATTCCTCGAATCAGCGTGAAAATCTCGTCGCCGAAGATTACGGGGAAATTTTCGGGCGGCCTAACTTCCGTTTTCGGAAATCGTTGCTTACAATTTCAAGCTGAAATTATGCAATGAAATTTCATTTAACAATACTGAACAGAAGCAACATTGCGAGAGAAAAAAATACGATTACAGGAAAAATCTGCACTTCGTTTAACTTCCGTTTCCGAACGTTTAAAAAGACAAAACAACGTCCTCAGACGGAATACGATATCCCGAAAATTATATCCCGAAAATTTCTTCACTTTATCCCAAACTAATATCGCGAAAATTTTTTCACTTTTGCATCAATCTCGAAAATTAAAAAAAAAAAAAAAAAAAAAAAAACACGGAGGGGACTCCGCGAATCCGCGGAAGAATCTCGCGTACGAATTAACCACTGAATCGATTTCGAATGCCGTAAGTTAACGCTAAAATATCGATGACCTGTAAATTTTAACTTTTGGCCCAAAATTGGCGCAGATTTCGTCGAAATGGCGATTTTTTAGCAGAATGGCACACGAACAACGTTTTGGCGCGGGCTGCCGCAATTGGCGCAGGTCTGGCAGCCCTGAATGTAGCATTTAATTTTTTTCCCCCAGAAAAACTTGAAGAACAAACAAAAATTTTTAAGTTGATGAAAATTTGCTTTCTATCTCAGAAAATTAAATCAAATGGCGATTTTCCGTAATTTCAGCGGTGTTTCCGTGCTTCCGTAACAGCAACCAAAAATCCGTAAAATTACGGAAAATCCGTACTAGTTGGCATCTATGCACATGCAACAGACAACTGGACGTCCGTTATCGCGTTTTACCGTGGCCAGGAGGCTGCACAAAGGTGGTCTTTTTGCACGACGACCTGTACCATGTGTGCCATTAACGCCTGCTCATCGGAGACGGCGGTTTCTGTGGTGCCAGGAACACAAGAACTGGACACATCAGCAATGGGGTCGAGTTCTCTTTACGGATGAGAGCCGATTTAGTCTGACGAGCGATTCTGGACGTATACACATCTGGAGAGAGCAGGGAACACGCAATCACACCTCCAACATCATCGAAAAGGACCGGTTTGGAGGTGGCGGAGTTCTCGTTTGGGGCGGTATCATGCTTGGTAGCCGTACTGACCTCCACATCTTCCAAGGAGATTCAGTCACTGGTGTCTGCTATTGTACCAAGGTTCTCCTGCCTCACGTGCTTCTGTTTAGAGGTGCTGTGGGTCCACAGTTCTTCTTCAAGGACGACAACGCTACACCTCATCGTACAGTGGCTATCGCAGAGCTGTTGGAGAGTGAAGATATTCAACGCATGGATTAACCAGCAAGGTCCCTGGACCTAAATCCAATCGGACACGTGTGGGACTTTCTCGGGAGACGCTAAGCAGCACATCACCAGCCGCCAGCAACGATTTCGCAGCTGCGATTGGCGCTACAAGAGGAATGGGCCGCGATGCCTCAACAGCTCCTTGACAACCTTGTCCTCAGCATGGATAGACGTTGTAAATCCTGCAACGCAGTCAGAGGTGATCATATCCCCTACTAAAGACTGGATTTTTCTTGGCAGCCATGGACGTTTCTGTCTTCTGTCCAGTTGTGCTCGAAGCTACCTTTTCAATAAAGTGCTTTTGTATCCTTTGGATTCCATGTTTGGACGGTTTTGCTCACTTGTCCCATATTCTTACATCTTGGGGATCTTATGGTATGATTTGAGTCGATGTGGAGCACTTCTGCACGACGTTACATTCGAAAAACCGTCCCGTCCTTAATTTTTGCTTGCCACTATACATGTACAAGTAAGAAAATTAAAAAAAAAATTGACATAAGAACTTTTGCTAAATATTTTTTTCCTGTGAATCTGATGTTTTTATGCGTATGTGCATTTTATCAGATATCTATTGCACAAAAATGTAGGAAATGTATTTCTAGCGTTTTTGTATACTACAAACGAAATGTAATAAAAATGGGAACTACTTGTAATGAACATTGTAATGAATATGCGATTGAATGGTTTGATCTCACAAGATATTTAGCAAAACGTAACACTTAAAAGAATTATGTAATTTTCTCTAGAAAAGCTGAAATATATTTTTCAGTATTTGTGCTCTTAGAAAGATGCATTGTCAGTTCTCAAGGAAATGCATATTTTTTGAAATGTTTGTTAATAGTTAAGATTAGCCCCAATCTACTTTGTTGTCACTGTGTACTTCCACAAGAACCATAAGACACCTTCAATCTTTATTTCGTCTTCTAAATAAATATAGTTTTTGTTCACGATAATTCTTAATATTTTTTCATCTTTGTTGATATCTTCAGTTTTCGTGGCAACAGTGGAAATTTCTGATTAAAAGGTACCCAATTCAAGAGCCCTGGTTTAAGAGTGAGTAATTTGCACTCAAAGCTTGTTTCTTTCTTTCCTCGGTAAAAAACGTGATCTCTGATTTTTTAATCACCATTTCCCGCTTAGAAATATCTTAAGCCAGAGAGCTTGAATCAGGCACTCCTAAACACATATTTTTATTTTTTCAATAAAAACTGAACATATTCAGTGGTAAGGGATAAACTACGGATTGCCTTAGACTTCGGAAACAGGGTGGACAATGGGTGGGTGAGTACTTTTTTTCCTGCAGAAAGTTTAGTATTAATTAATTTGTCAGAGACATTAATAAACTTTTAAATGCTTTTACAGCCAGTTGAAAAGGATATCCGGACCCCCCCCCCTCACACCCACACACATACATATAAAATGAACAGTAGCATATTATAAAAATAACATTGCTTGACCATGATGAAATATCAGCACATGCCACTGCATTAGGCAGTAGCATAATCCAGCTTACTCATAGTTCAACATAGCAGATGCTAGGTATTGCATGCACAGCTCAGAATGAAAATGGCAACTGTTCTCGAGGAATGTACGACCGAGCAGCCTACTGTTGTGCGTTTTCTTTGGGTAGAAAGGCTTCCTGCAAAAGGATATTCATACAGAAATGATTCCTGTTTATGGTGGCAAATGTTTGTTGCGTTAAGTAGTACATACATATATGGTAACTGGGTCAACAAGTTCTCTCATGGACACTCTAAAGCTGCTGACAAAGACCAACCTGAGCATCCTGTTCAGATTGCGATGAAAGCAACTGTGACAGGGGGTAGAGGAGATGATTCGAGCTGACAAGTGAGTACCAATGAACAGTGTAGCAACTGCAACAGGATGTTCTCATCGTTTAGCCTACAACATAATGCATGATCATTTGAATTTCCAGAAAAAGTTAGCATGGTGGGTGCCCAGAAAACTGACTCAGGAACACAAAGTAAACCGAATGGGACTGACCTTGCAACATCTCTCTTGGTACTCGTGTGAATCAGAAGACATGCTTAACAGGATTGTTACTGAGGATGAATCATGGCTGCATCGCTACTAATCTGAATCAAAGCGTACTTCAATGCAATGGAAACATTCCTCTTCACCTTCGACCAAGAAATTCCGTATTTCACTATCAGCAGGGAAGGTTGTGCTTACAGTGTTTTGAGATTCTCAAGGAGTGCTAAATAATAGCCCATTTCCAGAGTTAGGTGAGAACATGAATGCTGCATCGGGCACCAACTTAGCCCTGAGTGATCTTCATGGCGGCACACATTGCATGGGTAATGAACAGGTTGAACATGAAGCAGAAATGTGGGTAAGACAGCAGACCCAAGACTTCTATCATGCAGGTTTCAATGCACTGATAAAGTGATGGGAGCCACCCCGGTGGCGCAGTAGTCTAAGCAATGGCATCTGATCATTCGTCCGAAATGGGTCCAGGTTCGAATCTCGGTGAGGCATGGATGTTGTGTTTGTCTTATAACACTGGCTCTTTCCCTTTCCCAGAGCCAGTGGCCCTAAAATAGGGACGAGCAACTGTTTATAGCCCGCTGAGCTGCTCAGGGTGGTTGTTAAACCTCTAATAAAAAAAAAAAAAAAGAAAAAGTGATGGGATAACAGTATCAATATGGTGGAAATTATGTTGAGAAATAAGGAGAAATTCAGTGAAGGTAATAATTTTTTTTTTCAATTTCGTATCAATATTTTTTAAATAACTGTTTGTACTTATTGGCCAAACCCCTCCAAAATGATTCCACAACTTAAATCTTGGCCCTCAGTCTCCGGCAGCTGGAATGTACCTGGCCAAGGCAGCGGCCAGTGCGACATGAAGGCAGAGGGTGCTAAGAATCCCCGGAGGACCGGACTAGGCTGCCATCTGATGCTGACCTTGGCTACGTACAATGGACGCTCCCTATCTTCTGATTCAAGGCTTCTTGAATTGGAAGAGGAACTACAAAGGATCAAGTGGGACATCGTTGGGCTAAGTGAGGTAAGGAGAAAAGGAGAAGATCTCATCGAACTGAAAAGTGGACATCTCTTCTACTATCGTGGGACAGATACTGGCAGAACTAGTGGTGTTGGATTTATAATAAACAAGAAACTGAAGGATAAAGTTGTAGAAGTTGAAAGTTCCTCTGACAGAGCTGCACGACTTGTTATCCAACTCTAAAAGATACCAGGCTCAGATTATTCAAACTTATGCACCCACCACAAGTCATCCTGAAGAAGAAATTGAAGAATTTTATGAGGAAATTTGCCATCTAAATAATAAAGGTAAGCAGCACTTGAAAATAATTATGGGAGATTTCAATGCAAAAATAGGGCAACGGCAACAGAATGAAACCAGCGTGGAAATACTCTCGTTGAGTTTGCAGAGGCAGAAGGGTTTTTCATCTTGAACTCCTTCTTCAAGAAAAAGCCACACAGGAAATGGACATGGAGACATCCAAATGGGAAGAAGAGTGAAATTGATTTTATTATGTGTAACAAAAAATTCGTCATAGAAGACTGCAGTGTGCTAAACAAGTTCAACACAGGTAGTGACCATAGATTGGTGAGATGTAAGATGCACCTCAACACTAAACTGGAACGTGGCAAGCTCATAAGACAAACAAAATCTATCGACATAACCAACCTTAAAAAACACCATAATACCTTCAAGTTGGAACTGAAGAACAGGTTCTCTGCTTTAGAAGGCCTAACATCAGAAGAAGTGGACATCTCTGAAGTTAACAGAAAAGTAACCAAAGCTCTTATGGAAACAGCAACAAAATTAGCTGGGTCTAAAAACAAGTTGTGCATGTAAATAAATTATCAGGAAAAACGAAAATGTTGATGCAAAAAAGAAGAGAGATGAGGACAACTAAAGAAGATGTGACTTCCAAAGTGGAATATATAGAGCTATGCAAGACAGTAAGAAAAAGTATCACTGAAGACGTAAGAAAATTCAACTGTGAACTAGTGAGGAAAGCAATTGAAAACAACCAAAGCCTAAAGATAGCAAAGGGACATCTCAGTAAGGGAAGAAAACAGATTATGGCACTGAGAAAAGAAGATGGTTCTGTAACAAGAAATAGAGGCGAAATTTTGACAAGAGTGAAAGATTTCTACTCCAAATTATATGAAAGGGATGATACATGCACTCCAGACATCATGAAAGATACCAGTACCAGAGTTCCTCCAGTCCTTCCAGCAGAAGTTGCACATGCAATCAAGAACATGAAGCGGGGAAAAGCTCCAGGAGAAGATGGAATTACTGTAGACATCATACAAGAAGCAAGTGGAGAAATCGAAACAGTACTCGCCCAAATTTTCACTCGATGCCTTAATGAAGGAAAGATTCCTGAGGATTGGAACACCGCTACAATGATCCTGCTACATAAGAAAGGTGACATTGAGGATCTCGGAAACTACAGACCTATCAGCCTCCTATCAGTAGTTTATAAAATCTTCACTAAAGTTCTTTCACACCGCTTGAAGGTAACACTGGACATGGCTCAACCGAGAGAACAAGCTGGATTCAGGAGTGGCTACAGCACAATAGATCATATCCACGTGCTGAGAGAACTAATTGAAAGAGCGAGGGAATATGAACTTCCATTGTGCATGGCTTTTATCGATTATGAAAAAGCCTTTGATTCGGTGAAACCATCAGCAGTTACAATGGCTCTGAAAACCTGCGGTATTGAAGATGCATACATTAATATTATTAATAACATCTATGAAAATGCAAGTGCAAAGATTAGGCTGGTTGAAAATACAACACACGTAAAAATTGGAAAGGGAGTGAGACAAGGTGACACCATATCTCCGAAGCTCTTTAATGCCACATTGGAGAGTGTTTTTCAGTCGCTGAGCTGGGAAAACAAGGGGATAAAGATTAATGGAGATTATCTAACCCACCTTCGTTTTGCTGATGACATAGTCATTTTTGCAACTACCCCATCAGAGCTACAGAGTATGATGCAGGAACTTGCTGACAAGAGTAAAGAAGTGGGATTAAAAATGAACTTTCAGAAGACAAAAGTGATGTTCAATGCTTTTACAAGAAATGAAGATTTATCGATTGATGGAGAAAAGCTGGAGATAACAGACATGTACGTTTATCTTGGACAGCAGATATCAAGTGAGGGTCACATTGGTGAAGAAATTAATCGGCGTACAAAACTTGCCTGGAGAGCTTTTTGGAAGAAACAGCATAATTTTCAAGAGCAATATGCCATTATGTCTTAAAAAAAGAAAGTGTTTGATCAATGCATCCTTCCAGTGCTTACGTATGGTGCAGAGACGTGGACCTTAGCTAAAAGAGACATACAAAGGCTGCAGACAACTCAAAGAAGCATGGAGAGGTGCATGCTTGGTGTAACCAGGAGAGATAAGAAGAGGAACACGTGGATCCGAAAAATGACAAGAGTGGAAGACATCATGATCAGAGTTAAATCCCTGAAATGGCAATGGGCTGGACATACTGCCAGAAGAACAGACCATAGATGGACAGCCGAAATTTTAGATTGGATTCCAAGGGACAGGAAAAGACCCAGAAGAAGACCACATGGGAGATGGGTGGATGAAATTCGAAAGTATGCAGGGTGACATGGAGGAGACTGGCACAAGACAGACCGCTGTGGAGGAAACTTGGAGAGACCTTCGTCCAGCAGTGGATTGATAATGGTTGACAATGATGATGATGATATACAGTAGATTCCCGTTAATTGGGGCAGCCATTTATTTGGGATGATTCTTGCAGAACATCCTAAATTACCTCTTTGGGATAAAACTTGCATAATTAAGGAAGCCACTTAATTGGTCCAAAGTGTCCTAGCCCTGATCATCATCATCATCATTGTCAACCATTATCAATCCACTGCTGGACGAAGGTCTCCCCAAGTTTCCTCCACAACGGTCTGTCTTGTGCCAGTCTCCTCCATGTCACCCCTGCATACTTTCGAATTTCATCCACCCATCTCCCATGTGGTCTTCTTCTGGGTCTTTTCCTGTCCCTTGGAATCCAATCTAAAATTTCGGCTGTCCATCTATGGTCTGTCCTTCTGGCAGTATGTCCAGCCCATTGCCATTTCAGGGATTTAACTCTGATCATGATGTCTTCCACTCTCGTCATTTTTCGGATCCACGAGTTCCTCTTCTTATCTCTCCTGGTTATACCAAGCATGCACCTCTCCATGCCTCTTTGAGTTGTCTGCAGCCTTTGTATGTCTCTTTTAGTTAAGGTCCACGTCTCTGCACCATACGTAAGCACTGGAAGGATGCATTGATCAAACACTTTTCTTTTAAGACATAATGGCATATTGCTCTTGAAAATTATGCTGTTTCTTCCAAAAGCTCTCCAGGCAAGTTTTGTACGCCGATTAATTTCTTCATCAATGTGACCCTCACTTGATATCTGCTGTCCAAGATAAACATACGTATCTGTTATCTCCAGTTTTTCTCCATCAATCGATAAATCTTCATTTCTTGTAAAAGCATTGAACATCACTTTTGTCTTCTGAAAGTTCATTTTTAATCCCACTTCTTTACTCTTGTCAGCAAGTTCCTGGATCATACTCTGCAGCTCAGATGGGGTAGTTGCAAAAATGACTATGTCATCAGCAAAACGAAGGTGGGTTAGATAATCTCCATTAATCTTTATCCCTTTGTTTTCCCAGTTCAGTGATTGAAAGACATTTTCCAATGTGGCATTAAAGAGCTTTGGAGATATGGTGTCACCTTGTCTCACTCCCTTTCCAATTTTTATGTGTGTTGTATTTTCAAACAGCCGAATCTTTGCACTTGCATTTTCATAGATGTTATTAATAATATTAATGTATGCATCTTCAATACCGCAGGATTTCAGAGCCGTGGTAACTGCTGATGGTTTCACCGAATCAAAGGCTTTTTCATAATCGATAAAAGCCATGCACAATGGAAGTTCATATTCCCTCGCTCTTTCAATTAGTTCTCTCAGTACGTGGATATGATCTATTGTGCTGTAGCCACTCCTGAATCCAGCTTGTTCTCTCGGTTGAGCCATGTCCAGTGTTACCTTCAAGCGGTGTGAAAGAACTTTAGTGAAGATTTTATAAACCACTGATAGGAGGCTGATAGGTCTGTAGTTCCTGAGATCCTCAATGTCACCTTTTTTATGTAGCAGGATCATTGTAGCATTGTTCCAATCCTCAGGAATCTTCCCTTCATTAAGGCATCGAGTGAAAATTTGGGCGAGTACTGTTTCAATTTCTCCACTTGCTTCTTGTATGATGTCTATAGTAATTCCATCTTCTCCTGGAGCTTTCCCCGCTTCATGTTCTTGATTGCATGAGCAACTTCTGCTGGGAGGACTGGAAGAACTCTGGTACCTTTCATGATGTCTGGAGTACATGTATCATCCCTTTCATATAATTTGGAGTAGAAATCTTTCACTCTTGTCAAAATTTCGCCTCTATTTCTTGTTATAGAACCATCTTCTTTTCGCAGAGCCATAATCTGTTTTCTTCACTTACTGAGATGTCCCTTTGCTATCTTCAGGCTTTGGTTGTTTTCAATTGCTTTCCTCACTAGCTCACAGTTGAATTTCCTTACGTCTTCAGTGATACTTTTTCGTGTTGTCTTGCATAGCTCTATATATTCCACTTTGGAAGTCACATCTTCTTTAGTTGTCCTCATCTCTCTTCTTTTTTGCATCAACATTTTGGTTTTTCCTGATAATTTGTTCCCATGCAACTTGTTCTTAGACCCAGCTAATTTTGTTGCTGTTTCCATTAGAGCTTTGGTTACTTTTCTGTTAACTTCCGAAATATCCACTTCTTCCGATGTTAGGCCTTCTAAAGCAGAGAATCTGTTCTTCAGTTCCAACTTGAAAGTATTATGGTGTTTTTTAAGGTTGGTTATGTCAATACATTTTGTTTGTCTTATGAGCTTGCCACGTTCCAGTTTAGTGTTGAGGTGCATCTTACATCTCACCAATCTATGGTCACTACCTGTGTTGAACTTGTTCAGCACACTGCAGTCTTCGATGACGAATTTTTTGTTACACATAATAAAATCAATTTCACTTGTCGTCCCAATTGGATGTCTCCATGTCCATTTCCTGTGTGGCTTTTTCTTGAAAAAGGAGTTCAAGATGAAAAATCCTTCTGCCTCTGCAAACTCAACGAGAGTATTTCCACGCTGGTTTCTGTTGCCGTGACCGAATTTACCTACTGAAGTTTCATTCTGTTGCCGGTGCCCTATTTTTGCATTGAAATCTCCCATAATTATCTTCAAGTGCTGCTTACCTTTATTATTTAGATGACGAATTTCCTCATAAAATTCTTCAATTTCTTCTTCAGGATGACTTGTGGTGGGTGCATAAGTTTGAATAATCTGAGCCTGGTATCTTCTCGATAGTTGGATAACGAGTCGTGCAGCTCTGTCAGAGGAACTTTCAACTTCTACCACTTTATCCTTCAGTTTCTTGTTTATTATAAATCCAACACCACTAGTTCTGCCAGTATCTGTCCCACGATAATAGAAGAGATGTCCACTTTTCAGTTCAATGAGATCTTCTCCTTTTCTCCTTACCTCACTTAGCCCGACGATGTCCCACCTGATCCTTTGTAGTTCCTCTTCCAATTCAAGAAGCCTTGAATCAGAAGATAGGGAGCGTCCGTTATAGGTAGCCAAGGTCAGCATCAAATGGCAGCCTAGTCCGGTCCTCCGGGGATTCTTAGCACCCTCTGCCTTCATGTCGCACTGGCCGCTGCCTTGGCCAGGTACATTCCAGCTGCCGGAGACTGAGGGCCAAGATTTAAGTTGTAGAGTCATTTTGGAGGTGTTTGGCCATAACTCACCACGCTGGCCAAGCGGGTTGGTGAGTGTGGGATAGCATTTCCTCTGATCCCGATGGTATAGTTATACCGCTATTGGCGGTCGTCAGAGCCCTTTCAGTGGGAACAGGATGCACCACGAGAAGGCGGGGTTGACATTTGTCAAGGAGAGGCTGTGATGTTACGC
The DNA here is from genome assembly GCA_039090855.1 of Macrothele yani. Classification (NCBI taxonomy): domain Eukaryota; kingdom Metazoa; phylum Arthropoda; class Arachnida; order Araneae; family Macrothelidae; genus Macrothele; species Macrothele yani. Next base: position 139,872,920 of record CM077005.1, on the reverse strand, counting down.
ATCACCTGACCTTACATCCCCTAGCCCTGATATGCCCCAATTAACCGGAATCTACTGTATGTGCCTTTACTACAGTTATGTAAACCTTACTAAATATATAGTGCCTTTACTATAGTTATGTAAACCTTACAAAATACGTGGAATAAAAATCACTCAAACAAAAACTGCTGATCCCTCCTAACAAATTTTACACAAATCAGTCCAATTGTTTAGGTGGTGATACAAGTTCACAGACTGACCAACAGAAACACACGAGTTCTCCACAAAGCAATATTTTGTATTACTATACAGAGAATGCTAAAAATTATGCGTTTTTTAAATAATTGATTTAATAAAGTGTCCCTGCCCCCATTTCCTCATTAACACCCAAGATTGTGCACATAATTTATGGATCATTATTATTATTACATATTAAATTTCTTTCAAATGAAGTCTTCATATTGAATATAGGAAAGATATGTTACTTTAATGGAAGTTGTGTATGAGGAGCATGTGATATGAGATAACCTGTTCCTTGATTACAACATCGCATATTCTGACAGCAACAAAATACAATTATCATAATATTTGCCCTTTTTAGGTATCAATCACCAGCAAAGTGTGTATATTTACGTGCAATTCTTAATGATATACTATAAAAACAACCATTCACTTACCCGAAAGATCTTGGTCATTTTTTTTTATCTTGTAACACTTCAAGCACGTCAATTATATTGTTGTTGGCTTTCTGAGGTTGAACTGACTCTTTGCCTATGACTTTCCTTCTTCTGGGGATGAAACGTCGTACTATCTTTTTTTTATTTACTGGACAACACACGCAGGTTTCTTTCTGCCATATGAAACGTAACCATAGCTCGTCATCACGATAAAAACCTCACACATACACACACTACTATACCACTCATTCATACATTCCGTTAAAAACACTATGTACATATTTACACTATCTACATTCCCAGGCAGTTAAACCATTTGTCAACTGTGATTAAAAAAAGTGCTCAATCCATTTCAAACTCCGTGTTAACCCTATTGCATGTGCCAACCTCATTCAGCCTGCCATACACAACCCTCTAGCGCTTTCAACAGGCACTGTCATCCTCAGAAGGCAGCTGTGTCTCACCCGCCTACCACAGCTCAAATGAGCTGATTTATTGAGGGTCGGGTCTCAGTCACAATCTCTGCCTCTCTGCGTCTCTGGCGCCATCTATTGTCATTGTTGCTCTTTTTTCTTTTTTTCTCTCTCAGCTGTTGCTCTATTTTTATTAAAAAAATACAATTATTTAAAAAGCATCATTTTTAGCATTCTCTGTGTAGTAATACAAAATATTGCTTTAGGGAGAACTCGTGTTTTTCTGTGGGAGTTAAGAACTTTACTTTTCAACTTTAGCAACATACTTCAAACATAGTGAGAACACCTAAATAAAAATGTACTTTTTTATGTAATGCAAAAATGCATAAGCATGGCAATTTGTTAGAAGTTAGAAAATTGACCTATGGGAAAATGGACAGAGAGAAACTGAAAGTTCAGTTTTCATACACCCAGTAAAGTCTGTATCAAAATGGTTTACTATTGGTGCAGGAGTCACACAAGGTTGTGTAATCTCACCATGACTGTTTAATATATTTATGGATGCATGCATTGATGGCACCAAAAAGGACAACACTGGCTTATGTCTTGGCCAGGGTTCATACTCATTTTTAAGAATTAAAATTTAACACTTTTTAAGGACTTTTTAAGTACTATTCAAAAATGTTTAAGGACTCTTGGCATTTTACGTGTATATAGGGCCAATCTCTTCAGGGGAACACTGACCCTGGCGACCTTTCGATATGTGTATAGGCAAAATGTTGAAAGCCACCCGTGTGTTCCTGAGGTCACCGAAATAATCAAGCCAAGAAGTTATAAAAAAGCAAGCAAACAGCAAAATTCACTAATATCATTGTAGATCAAATCAGAGATATATTAAGACAATAGAACACTATTCCAGACATTTAGAAACTAGATATCCAACCAAGTCAATATTAGTTATTGGAGTGTATTAGACTTTTGTGCAGTAAGTACTAGGTGTAACAGAAGATAGCAAAGATAGGTAAGTAGGGAGTGTTGCCTTAAGAGTTAACTAAATCTTCGACCACGAGAGACCTGTCATGTGGTGCATTTAGAAAGAAGAAAGTTTTAACTTTGTGAAGTCATTTGTTAGTCAGTTGCTGTAATGTAATTGGTTTGTGCTGGACAAAGTATTTTTTTGAAATGTTAGTTTAAGAGTTGACCAAAATATCTCTTAAGAAAAGGAAGTGGAAAGCCATTAGAAAGTAGTGCATTAAATAATTGTTTTAATTGTATGATGAGAGCTTCTGAGTTACTACAAAGGTGAATACATCTGAAATATTCAGATATTATGATATTTCTGAAGACTTGGGTGGAAATGTCTGATTCCCAGTTGTTTAAAAATTCACTTTAAAAGTATAGCTTCTTCTTTTGTCAAAAATAGTGGTAACACCATTACTGATTTCAATGTCTAGAAAGTGCACATTCTGGTCACAACATCTGGTCAAAACTAGGTCCAAACTCTCTAGATAGATTTCTTTTATTTTTGTGTCAAAATTGTCAAAGTTAAAAACTATTAAGTCATCTATATACCTAAAAATGTTACTATTTTCAGGCAGATGAGTGAATGTTCTTTCATATACATGCAGGTATAAATTTGCTAGAATGCTAGAAAAGACTGAGCCCATGGGTATTCCTTGGGTTTGGAGATATATTTTTGAACCCAAGGCCAGATAGTTATTAAATATACACATGGTTTTTAAGTGACTCCAGATTTCTCTTGTTATTTTCAGTATATCATGGTATTCTTCATATAAAATATCACAAATGCGCTCTAAGTCATTAAGATTGATTGACGTAAAGAGATTTTTAAAGTCGTATGTCTGTATGTCTAGTGGTAGGTCAGCAGAGGAATGACTTCTCAACATATCAAGAACAGCGGTGTTGTTTCTGATGATCCAAGTGTGTTCCACCGTGTCTAAAATTTTGCAAAGACATCTTTCTAGTTTGTTACCTGCTTCTACTCCATAACAGTTGGTAGCAGCTGTAATAGATCGAAATTCAATTGGGTTCTTGTGAAATTTTGGCACTAAGTATAAGAAAGGTATTTTGACCTTAATATTTGAGATTTTTATTCTTTTTTGCAGGGCTATGATTTTTTTAACAATCACTTCTCTTTTTTGTGATACAGAGGTATAGGTACTTCCTCTTGTCAACTCTTCTTCAATCAATCAGTGACAGAATCTCTTGCAAATCACTGAAAAGTTGTTTTTTGCCTTGTCTACAAAGGTTATTATGAAAGATTTGTGGAGCTTTGAAATATCTCTGAATATACTTCTATGAATTGGTTTACCAATATTTATACATCTATTTGAGTTATGTTCCATATTAATCAAGATTTTTTTCGGTAACTTTTACATAACATTGCATAAATGCCTGAGCCAGAAGTTCAAAATGGGAAGAGGCTTTAAGTATAAAATTTGACAGATCAGATTTAATAACTTTTATGATTTTCTTCAATTCAGGTTCTTGGTGTGAAATTCTGAAGTTTGCTCCCTTATTCATGATAAGTCTCAGCTGATTGGATTTAATGACTTCGAGATTGCCGGTAATAATATGACCGAAATGTGGATCATGTAATTGTCGAATTCAGCTCTGTCACATAGGCATGGTATAAGTTCTTTATTCTGCTGGCTTTCATAAGTCGTTGATAGTTCCTTGTAGTTGAAGATAAGTCTTCCAATCGTTGGCCCATATTTATAACTCTTGCATATTCTTATATTTTTCTTAGGAAAAATGTTTTCATATTCTTGAAATATTTGATTAAATCCGATTTTATTGTAAAATTAATTCTGGAAGTTAATTACACAGTAACATTTTTCAATTGGCTGTAATGACTGTTTATTTGAGTGTGCCAGTCTAAACCTAATTAGGTCGTCAATAATATATCTGATATGTTGATTTTTGTATACATGGTTCTGATGTACTTTGCAAAGGGCCTTTATATGACAGTTTAAGTGAAAAAATCTGGACCTTGTAGTTCACAGCAAAGTTGAAGACAGTGTTATCCAGAGATGTCAGGAAATTGACAAAATTAATGCATGCTTTAGCGTTCTTACCTTTACCTCTGCGACGTCTATAAGAGTTTTTTTTACTATATATAGGTCTAAGTTTGAAGAGCTCATAGATAATTTCATTATTGTTTTCTCCAAGCATGAATCTTTGGCCAATAAAAATCTTATTTAATCCATATGGGCATATAGTTTTAAAATGCAGAATAAATGCATTTTCTAGCATTAGCCTATCTTGCACAGATTCCTCAATGGCTAAAATCTTAACTTGTATCTTAGCAAAATCGTGTTTCTGAAAGTGAATGATTTCAATATCTTTTTTATTCTTGAGACATTTAATGTCTGATCTGTGTCCGTTAAGGCTTAAGTTAATTAGATTCGACGTTTGTCCGACATACCTTAATCCACACTCGTTACATATGATTAAGTAAACTACATGTGATGTTTTGCAAAATATGGGAGCATCATATTCTTGTGTATATACATGAGATGGATCCATGACTGGACAGGTTTTAAATCGTCTATCTTCGCATGGTTTAAAAGCCAAGTCCCGTGAGCGACCCGAGGCTGGCGATAAAGAAAAAGATTCTTTTGAAGTGTTTTCAAATTTTTCACTTTGAAGAGCAAGGACTGGAGACCGTATAAATTGCAGATATTGGCCCCCTCTGCCTTAAGGTCCAACTCTGGAGGCAGTAACATACTTTTCGGACTAGTCCTCTGTCTCAAAGGACTAGCTGCGGACCTTTTACCACGCGACGTCCGATGTGGTATAGGAATCATTTGGTTGTCTTTATGCATATTTGAGTTCAAACATAGTGACAATATCCAAATTAATCAGCTCAATACATCAAAAGGCATTTCATTATAGCCAAGTGGAATAAATCTCAGAAATAAAAAATTAAAATAGCTAAAAGTTTGGGAAAAGCTCTAAAATTCACAAATTCAAACTGCACAACACGACATACAAGGAATACCAAACAAAACGAATATATGAAAATCCACCAGATCATGCCAAGTGCAGAAGATTAAGATAGATGTTCATCATCATCATCATCGTCAACCACTATCAATCCACTGCTGGACGAAGGTCTCCCCAAGTTTCCTCCACAACGGTCTGTCTTGTGCCAGTCTCCTCCATGTCAGTCCCGCATACTTTCGAATTTCATCCACCCATCTCCCATGTGGTCTTCTTCTGGGTCTTTTCCTGTCCCTTGGAATCCAATCTAAAATTTCGGCTGTCCATCGATGGTCTGTCCTTCTGGCAGTATGTCCAGCCCATTGCCATTTCAGGTATTTAACTCTGATCATGATGTCTTCCACTCTTGTCATTTTTCGAATCCACGAGTTCCTCTTCTTATCTCTCCTGGTTACACCAAGCATGCAGCTCACCATGCTACTTTGAGTTGTCTGCAGCCTTTGTATGTCTCTTTTAGTTAAGGTCCACGTATCTGCACCATACGTAAGCACTGGAAGGATGCATTGATCAAACACTTTTCTTTTAAGACATAATGGCATATTGCTCTTGAAAATTATGCTGTTTCTTCCAAAAGCTCTACAGGCAAGTTTTGTACGCCGATTAATTTCTTCATCATTGTGACCCTCACTTGATATCTGCTGTCCAAGATAAACGTATGTGTCTATTATTTCCAGCATTTCTCCATCAATCGATAAATCTTCATTTCTTGTAAAAGCATTGAACATCACTTTTGTCTTCTGAAAGTTCATTTTTAATCCCACTTCTTTACTCTTGTCAGCAAGTTCCTGGATCATACTCTGCAGCTCTGATGGAGTAGTTGCAAAACGAAGGTGGGTTAGATAATCTCCATTAATCTTTATCCCCTTGTTTTCCCAGCTCAGCGACTGAAAGACACCCTTCAATGGGGCATTAAAGAGCTTCGGAGATATGGTGTCACCTTGTCTCACTCCCTTTCCAATTTTTATGTGTGTTGTATTTTCAAACAGCCGAATCTTTGCACATGCATTTTCATAGATGTTATTAATAATATTAATGTATGCATCTTCAATACCGCAGGATTTCAGAGCCATTATAACTGCTGATGGTTTCACAGAATCAAAGGCTTTTTCATAATCGATAAAAGCCATGCACAATGGAAGTTCATATTCCCTCGCTCTTTCAATTAGTTCTCTCAGTACGTGGATATGATCTATTGTGCTGTAGCCACTCCTGAATCCAGCTTGTTCTCTCGATTGAGCCATGTCCAGTGTTACCTTCAAGTGGTGTGCGAGAACTTTAGTGAAGATTTTATAAACCACTGATAGGAGGCTAATAGGTCTATAAGTTCCCCGAGATCCACAATGTCACCTTTTTTATGTAGCAGGATCATTGAAACGGTGTTCCAATCCTCAGGAATCTTCCCTTCATTAAGGCATCGAGTGAAAATTTGGGCGAGTACTGTTTCGATTTCTCCACTTGCTTCTTGTATGATGTCTACAGTAACTCCATCTTCTCCTGGAGCTTTCCCCCGCTTCATGTTCTTGATTGCATGTGCAACTTCTGCTGGGAGGACTGGAAGAACTCTGGTACTGGTACCTTTCATGATGTCTGAAGTGCATGTATCATCCCTTTCATATAATTTGGAGTAGAAATCTTTCACTCTTGTCAAAATTTCGCCTTCTATTTCTTGTTACAGAACCATCTTCTTTTCTCAGTGCCATAATCTGTTTTCTTCCCTTACTGAGATGTCCCTTTGCTATCTTTAGGCTTTGGTTGTTTTCAATTGCTTTCCTCACTAGTTCACAGTTGAATTTTCTTACATCTTCAGTGATAATTTTTCTTACTGTTTTGCATAGCTCAATGTATTCCTCTTTAAAAGTCACATCTTCTTTAGTTGTCCTCATCTCTCTTCTTTTTTGCATCAACATTTTGGGTTTTCCTGATAATTTGTTCACATGCAACTTGTTCTTAGACCCAGCTAATTTTGTTGCTATTTCCATAAGAGCTTTGGTTACTTTCCTGTTAACTTCAGAAATATCCACTTCTTTCGATGTTAGGCCTTCTAAAGCAGAGAATCTGTTCTTCAGTTCCAACTTGAAGGTATTATGGTGTTTTTTAAGGTTGGTTATGTCAATACATTTTGTTTGTCTTATGAGATTACCACGTTCAAGTTTAGTTTTGAGGTGCATCTTACATCTGACCAATCTATGGTCACTACCTGTATTGAACTTGTTTAGCACACTGCAGTCTTCTATGACGAATTTTTTGTTACACATAATAAAATCAATTTCTTTCACTTGTCGTCCCATTTGGATGTCTCCATGTCCATTTCCTGTGTGGCTTTTTCTTGAAAAAGGAGTTCAAGATGAAAAACCCTTTTGCCTCTGCAAACTCTACGAGAGTATTTCCACGCTGGTTTCTGTTGCCGTGACCGAATTTACCTACTGAAGTTTCATTCTGTTGCCGTTGCCCTATTTTTGCATTGAAATCTTCCATAATTCCCATAATTACCTTCAAGTGCTGTTTACCTTTATTATTTAGATGACGAATTTCTTCATAAAATTCTTCAATTTCTTCTTCAAGATGACTTGGGGTGGGTGCATAAGTTTGAATAATCTGAGCCTGGTATCTTCTCGAGAGTTGGATAATGAGTCGTGCAGCTCTGTCAGAGGAACTTTCAACTTCTACAACTTTATCCTTCAGTTTCTTGTTTATTATAAATCCAACACCACTAGTTCTGCCAGTATCTGTCCCACGATAGTAGAAGAAATGTCCACTTTTGAGTTCAATGTGATCTTCTCCTTTTCTCCTTACCTCACTTAGCCCGACGATGTCCCACTTGATCCTCTGTAGTTCCTCTTCCAATTCAAGAAGCCTTGAATCAGAAGATAGGGAGCGTCCGTTATACGTAGCCGAGGTCAGCATCAGATGGCAGCTTAGTCCGGTTTTCCGGGGATTCTTAGCACCCTCTGCCTTCATGTCACACTGGCCGCTGCCTTGGCCAGGTACATTCTAGCTGCCGGAGACTGAGGGCCAAGATTTAAGTTGTGGAATCATTTTGGAGGGGTTTGGCCATAACTCACCACGCTGGCCAAGCGGGTTGGTGAGTGTGGGATAGCATTTCCTCTAATCCGATGGTATAGTTATACCGCTATTGGCGGTCGTCAGAGCCCCTTTAGTGGGAACAGGATGCACTACGAGAAGGCGGGGTTGACATTTGTCAAGGAGAGGCTGTGATGTTACGCATCACCTGACCTTACATCCCAGATGTTCATATATATACATATATACATACACACACACTGAAAGGACAATTTATTATACTACTACATACCCACATAATGATGCGCAAGTGCACCTTTTGCTTTCACAACAGCAGTAAACCACCAGTTCAATGCCACAACAATCTACAATTGTCGGAAATGTTCTGGTGGTATTTTGGCCAATGATTCCAGGACAACAGCCAGTAAAATGATGAAAGTTGCCAGCTGTGGGTTTCAGGCTGTAATTCATTGCTCAGCCAGAATCAGGTATATGCTAACAGGCTCCATTCCTTATATTTGCACTTTTAAGGTATTAACCTCCTGCAAAGTGCGCATAGTTTATGTGCAATTCATAAATGAAAAACTATTAGAAAGCACCAATCACTCACCCTAAAGATCATGGTAACCTCCATCGACAACACACTTCCAACACGTCAATCATCGTAATGTTTCTGGGCTTCCAAGGTTTACAGACATCTTGCTTACGATTCTTACTTCCGGGTGTGAAACATCGTATTTTTTTTTTTTTTAGCCTTATGAGATGTTACAATAAAGCTTGTCAATTCCATAAAAAACCACACATACTACTCATTCATACAGGTCAATTTAAAACTATGTACATAATTTACATAACCTTACATTCCTAGGTGGTTAAACCTTTGGCAACTGTAAGTACCAAACTGCTCATTCTGTTTCACAAACCCTGCCACTCCCACTGCAAGTGTCACACCCATTCATCCCCTCACACACAATCCTCTAGTACTTTCAACAGACCTCTGTCGTCATCAGGAGGCAGGTGTGTCTCACCCGCCCACCACAGCTCAAGTGAGCAGAGCCATCGAGGCACGGGCCCCAGTTGCTATCTCTGAATCATTGTGTCTCTGGCGCCATCTATTGTCCCTGCTGCTCTTTTTTCCCTTTTTTTTTCTAAGCTGCTGTTCAATTTTTATTAGGGCTTTCCATTGTTCGTTTAAGTTACTAGGCTCATTAATGTTGCATAATCTTGATCTGTTTTTTTCAATTAACACTGATTCTGCAATTCTTAACTGCCTTTCGTCTTTACAGCTCTTAATAATTTTAATATCTTCAAACCTTGGACATTGTTGATTTTCCATACAGTATTGGGTTAATGCTGTCTTAGCTTCTTTTTTATTCCAATTATTTATATGCTGGTTCAATCTATACTTTAATTTATTCTTGGTGCTGCCTATATATGACACAGGTGGTTGCTGATTTATTGGGATTTCATAAATTTCTGCTCTATCTAATTTGCTGATTTTTTTCATTTTTAATCACTAAATATTTTTTTTACAGTAAGTACCTGATTTCCTACCTGTATGTCATACTTGCCACAAACTTTATTAATTTCTGCTGAAACATTTTCTACATATGGTATTGCTCTTACATATTTTACAAGTTTTTTATCAGTCTTGACCTTATTGTAACCTTGAGTTACTTCATAAATCCATTTTTTTAATACCTGTTTAGGGTAACCAAAATCATATGCAATTTTTTCAATATATTCAATTTCCTCTTTTTTATACTGTTCCATTGATGAGTGTGTTAAACTTCTTTTAGTTAGTGTTTTAACACTATTTCTTTTATGTGTTAATGGATGCGATGACTGAAATGGTATAAGTACTGGGATATATGAAGATTTTCTATGCACTCTGAATTGCATATTATCATTTGTTTTAACAATCAAAATATCCAAAAATGCCAAAGTTTTGTCATGTTCTTGTTCTACTGTCAGTTCAATAGATGGATAAATTTCACTATACTTTTTTGTCAAGTCCTCAAAGTTCATCATTTTTTAGCCTGGACAACAGAAAAATGTCATCAACATATCTGCAGTATATCAGTGGTGGATCTTCGAGTTTACTTATTATTTTTTCCTCAATGTCACTCATTATAATTTCAGCAAATAAAGTTGACAGTGGTGACCCCATAGGTCCACCATGATTTTGTTTGTACATCTTGTTGTTAAACTTAAAAATGTTATTTTCATATATGTACAATAAAATTTCTCTTAACTCCTCTATTTGTATTGCATTCATTGTCTGTAGCACATATAATTTTTCAATAATTATTTCTATTGCCTGAGGTACTGGTGTGCTAGGAAAAAGAGCTCTCACATCCATACTAGCCATATGATATTCACTTAAATCTTGTTTAATTACTTTAATTTTCTCAATAAATTCGTATGTATTCTTCACGAACAAAGGTGCCAAAAATTTGTAGATATTTTTTTCCAGTTTTATTAGTGGGGAATTCCTTTTTGATACAATCACTCTCATAGGTGTATCAGGCTTATGAGTTTTCATTTTTGCAAACATTTTTGGTATTCCAGTACCCATTGGTGGGTATGCTTTCTTTATTTCATCAGGCAAGGTGCTGTGATTTCTTAATCATACTCTGGGATTATGCGCTATAGAAATCAATTTCACAACTTCGAGATGAGAGATATTACAGCGTTTAAGAAAGCTAAAATTAAATTAGTAAAGTCAGTAAATCAGGAAGAATTTTTGGTGACGTGCCGTGACCTAGAAATAACACCAAAGTATTTAAAAATACGGAATTGCCCAGTCACTGTTAAAGATAATAAAATAATCCAGGAGTGCCAAAAAAAAAAAAAAAGAGATTAAGAGCTGAAATTGTCAATAAAAGGAAATTGATTTTTAACTTGGATATGAAATGTTTGCATTTAATCGATTTGATATGTTATAAAAAGTATAGAAATTTTGACGGTAATTGGAAAGATGGGATTTTGGATGTAACCTTCAGGGAAATTTTTGACATCGTGGAATACGAAAAGAAATGCTCAAGGGCAGTCATGGAAAAAAAGTTGCACGTGATGATTGACAGACAACGTGTACAAGAACAACGGGAGAATATGTATGAGGTATATCAGAATAACTCCAACTTGATCTTGAGCTTCACGCAAAGAGCTGTTTTGCAGAGAGGTAAAAATTTTGCGTTTCCACGAAGCCTACCGAAGACGGAAGAATTAATACCCAACTTAGAAGAAATGGCACGCAGTGTACCAGCAGAAGAACGTGAAAATTTTAGAAGTAAATTGTATAGAATTGTTTTGAAAGAATTTAATGAAAAAAGTAATAAAAAGAAATATCATTTAGATATAATTCAGTATGAGCAAGAACAACTGATTAAATTAAGAGATGACCCAACAATTAAATTCTGTGAAGCTGCTAAAACAGGGCAAATTGTAATATTAAACACAACTGAATATGATCTAAAAATGAATAGAGCTATAGAGGAACTGAATTGCAGCATTCTGGCAAAAGACCCAACCGAATCTCAAGTTAGGTACTTAGCTAGAATAAGAAATCACAGCACCTTGCCTGATGAAATAAAGAAAGCATACCCACCAATGGGTACTGGAATACCAAAAATGTTTGCAAAAATAAAAACTCATAAGCCTGATACACCTATGAGAGTGATTGTATCAAAAAGGAATTCCCCACTAATAAAACTGGAAAAAAATATCTACAAATTTTTGGCACCTTTGTTCATGAAGACAAGGTTCACTGTGAAGAATACATACGAATTTATTGAGAAAATTAAAGTAATTAAACAAGATTTAAGTGAATATCATATGGCTAGTATGGATGTGAGAGCTCTTTTTCCTAGCACACCAGTACCTCAGGCAATAGAAATAATTATTGAAAAATTATATGTGCTACAGACAATTAATGCAATACAAATAGAGGAGTTAAGAGAAATTTTATTGTACATATATGAAAATAACATTTTTAAGTTTAACAACAAGATGTACAAACAAAATCATGGTGGACCTATGGGGTCACCACTGTCAACTTTATTTGCTGAAATTATAATGAGTGACATTGAGGAAAAAATAATAAGTAAACTCGAAGATCCACCACTGATATACTGCAGATATGTTGATGACATTTTTCTGTTGTCCAGGCTAAAAAATGATGAACTTTGAGGACTTGACAAAAAAGTATAGTGAAATTTATCCATCTATTGAACTGACAGTAGAACAAGAACATGACAAAACTTTGGCATTTTTGGATATTTTGATTGTTAAAACAAATGATAATATGCAATTCAGAGTGCATAGAAAATCTTCATATATCCCAGTACTTATACCATTTCAGTCATCGCATCCATTAACACATAAAAGAAATAGTGTTAAAACACTAATTAAAAGAAGTTTAACACACTCATCAATGGAACAGTATAAAAAAGAGGAAATTGAATATATTGAAAAAATTGCATATGATTTTGGTTACCCTAAACAGGTATTAAAAAAATGGATTTATGAAGTAACTCAAGGTTACAATAAGGTCAAGACTGATAAAAAAAACTTGTAAAATATGTAAGAGCAATACCATATGTAGAAAATGTTTCAGCAGAAATTAATAAAGTTTGTGGCAAGTATGACATACAGGTAGAAAATCAGGTACTTACTGTAAAAAAAAAAAAATTTAGTGATTAAAAATGAAAAAATCAGCCAATTAGATAGAGCAGAAATTTATGAAATCCCAATAAACCAGCAACCACCTGTGTCATATATAGGCAGCACCAAGAATAAATTAAAGTATAGATTGAACCAGCATATAAATAATTGGAATAAAAAAGAAGCTAAGACAGCATTAACCCAATACTGTATGGAAAATCAACAATGTCCAAGGTTTGAAGATATTAAAATTATTAAGAGCTGTAAAGACGAAAGGCAGTTAAGAATTGCAGAATCAGTGTTAATTGAAAAAAACAGATCAAGATTATGCAACATTAATGAGCCTAGTAACTTAAACGAACAATGGAAAGCCCTAATAAAAATTGAACAGCAGCTTAGAAAAAAAAAAAGGGAAAAAAGAGCAGCAGGGACAATAGATGGCGCCAGAGACACAATGATTCAGAGATAGCGACTGGGGCCTGTGCCTCGATGGCTCTGCTCACTTGAGCTGTGGTGGGCGGGTGAGACACACCTGCCTCCTGATGACGACAGAGGTCTGTTGAAAGTACTAGAGGATTGTGTGTGAGGCGCTGAATGGGTGTGACACTTGCAGTGGGAGTGGCAGGGGTTGTGAAACAGAAGGAGAAGCTTGGTACTTACAGTTGACAAAGGTTTAACCACCTAGGAATGTAAAGTTATGTAAATTATGTACATAGTTTTAAATTGAATTGTATGAATGAGTAGTATGTGTGGTTTTTTATGGAATTGACAAGCTTTATTGTAACATCTCATAAGGCTAAAAAAAAAAATACGATGTTTCACACCCGGAAGTAAGAATCGTAAGCAAGATGTCTGTAAACCTTGGAAGCCCAGAAACATTACGATGATTGACGTGTTGGAAGTGTGTTGTCGATGGAGGTTACCATGATCATTAGGGTGAGTGATTGGTACTTTCTAATAGTTTTTCAGGCTCCATTCCTTTTAATACTACATTATATCGTCAGATTCACCCTAATCTGCATAAAAACTCAGCTACAGATCCCCTTGTAAAATAAAATCCTACTGTCATTTTACTTCTTCATAAAGACAGATATCTTCTTGTTTCTCCAGAAGTTTATGTGCCATTCCAATATTGTCTGTAAATGGGAACATGATTTACTTATAAACAGCTCTTATCAAAATGTCAACAAAAGAATTGGACACAAAACTGATGCAGAGATGCCAACATCTGAAGAAAGTTATCAGTAGTCCATATGCGTGGCGCCTGTAGTCTTTTGTAGTGAAGTCAAGTCAAGTTCATACATTAAAATTTGCAGGGTAGCATGCAAATTTCCCAGAGTATACTGCTACAGTTTTAGCAACATTTTATTCTGGAATACTTGGATACATTTTGCAACATATCTAAATACACTTAAAATAAAAAAAATTAAAAAAAATTAAAATAAATCCACAAAAAAAATACATACTATTTCAACACCACCTTTTAATAAATATGTTATGTCATAAGTGTATGATGCCACACCCTTATGGTTATTCCTCCTGTTTTTTACAGTGAAAATACCGACTGCAATCGTCTTCTCCTCCGTGTGTGTTTGAAAAAATCATCAGCACACAGGGAAGATCAAGAATCCAAAGCAGTCATATGCACGATTGAATAGTTAAAAACTTGCATTTAAAAATTGATATTTATTTATAAGTTAAAAAATAAAATCAGCTGCACTGGCAAGCACTTTCAAGGCAACTTTAACCTCATCATCGGGCCCAATTGTGCGAAAGGATGGTTACAGGCATTTATATACAATCATGGAATAACAACTGGTGTTGCCAAACTGGAAATGGCATGTTACAAATAATTATATGTAAATTAAACTCACGTATCTGGTGATCCAACAGGTGAAGCATTTAGCTGGTTCAACAGCAGAATCCAAGGGCGAGGTATAATTACAGGCAAATCGTCATTACAACACTTGGAGGAAAATCGTGTAATACACAAACTTTCGGCAAGCAACAAAGAATGTGTATCAGGTCCTGAGACAATCACTTTGGTACGACACCAGTCTGGGTAATGTTCACCTTGCACCACTGTGTGGGCTAAGGCAGAAGAGAAAGAGCCAACGCGAACTGCATATTTGTGATCCACCACCCGTACTTGCACTGAACGTAGGGCAGAGCCTATATAGGAGGTATCTTCAGAATCTGATGAATAAGAAACAAGTGGAATCTTATAAACACCAGATCTATGCAGTGGGTGAATCTTGCAACGGTCCTTGCACAGCAAATTGAATAAATTGAAGATGTGTATTCCAAGAGAAATATGAAATCTCGCGCAGACATTCCCAAGGATGTTGACAATTGTTGGGTTGTAGTCAATCATATCCACATATTGTACAGTTTGCGACTCCCATTGCAAAGCTGTGAATTAAGACGATTCATCCTTCTGTCCAGGTGGGATATGTCATCATGAGAGTAGCCAAACGTGGAAGCAACTGTCAAAATCTTCTGAAATTCTGCACGTTGTAAAGAGGGGTTCGAAGAATGGGAATAGGAGCATTTGAGTAGAAATCTAAACGCAGCTAGCTTATGGCTCCATGGGTGTGAAGAGTCACGAGGAATAAGTACCGAACACGCAGAAGGCTTCCTGTACACGGAATATTGTAAACCTGTAGAACTATGTGAAAGAAGGAAGTCTAAAAAAGGTGGGGAGCCTTGTTGCTCCAACTCAATGATTAACTTAATTGTAGGATGCTGTGAGGATAAAAAATATGTAAAGGAATGAAGTTGTTCAACAGAAAAGGGCCAAAAAACCAGAATGTAATCTACATAACGGATATGCAGAAGCAGTTTGAAAGGAAAAAGTGAAAAAGCGGTATTTTCTAATTCCTGTAAGAGAAACTATGAAAGTACAGGAGACAGGGGGGAGCCCATAGGTGTTTGCCCCTGTTGTTGGTAGATGACGTTATTAAATTTGAAAAAAAAAGCTTGAGGCCATGAGCTGTAAAGCTAACATTATGGCCTCTACTTCGAGAGGGGAAAGACCAGGGTAAGGGGAAAGTTTCCTCTTGATAATGCTATGAACGGCAGGGATGGGCACATTTGGAAATAAAGACTCCACATCCAATGAAGCCATGAGAAATTTGCCATGAAAAGAAAATGCTCGAATTATATCCAGAGCTTGGGTGGAACTTCTGATAGAATATCGGGAAGATCTAGTCAGGAAAGCCCAAAACTCTCCTGACTAGATCTTCTTTGAAGACACCTCTTATATAGGCTCTACCCTACGTTGAGTGCAAGTACGGGTGGCGGATCACAAATATGCAGTTTGTGTTGACTCTTCCTCTTCTGCCTTAGCCCGCACAGTGGTGCAAGGTGAACATTACCCAGACTGGATTTCTACCTTACTGATTGCCTCTGCACCTGATAAATGTTCTTTGTTGCTTGCAAAAAAGTTTGTGTATTACACGGTTTTCCTCCAAGTGTTGTAATGACGATTTGCCGGTAATTATACCTCGCCCTTGGATTGTGCTGTTGAACCAGCTAAATGCTTCACCTGTTGAATCTCCAGATACGTGAGTTTAATTTACATATAATTATTTGTAACATGCCATTTCCAGTTTGGCAACACTATTTGTTATTCCATGATTGTATATAAATACCTGTAACCATCCTTTCGCGCAATTGAGCTCAATGATGAGGTTAAAGTAGCCTCGAAAGTGCTTGCCAGTGTAGCTGATTTTATTTTTTAACTTGTAAAAAAATATCAATTTTTAAATGCAAGTTTTTAACTATTCATTCATACATACAACAGCCTTGGATTCTTGATCACACCATTTTGCACGAAGTCTTTTAATTACTTAACATTTGCTACTGTTAAAATTTTCGACAAGTTGTCATCTTTAACCTGGCTTACTGACCTGCATGAACGGATCAAGCTTACAGGATTTTTTACAATTTTCGGAAAAAGTTATCTACGGAGGACCTACATCTGGCTTTCTTTATGAACTGCAAATCACTACAGGTAATTCCCAAATTTCTTAAACTCCCTTGTCCACCTCACTCACGACGGGATTTCCGTGTGCTTACTGTTGCGGAAACCAAGCGCCTTCATGTGGAAATTAGGGCTAAACGTGGATACTTGGATTACCTAAATTGCAGGACCTATCTGGCATACCAAATTTTTGCAAATCAGACAGACTCTATCACGTTCGGCAGATCAATTACACTGACGGAAAAAAAAAATCACAACACCACGAAAAAATTGTTGTAGAGGAATGAAATGGCGGCAATACATTTGTATAGGTAACATATTTAATCGATTAAGGTTTCAAGATCACAGCTTATTGTAAGCGCGAGAAGAGCCATTTTAAATGTGAAATGCTGGTACATTAGTAACCGGTGTAACTGCCAGAATGTTGAATGCAAGCACGCAAATGTTCATGCATTGTGTCGTACAGGTGCTGGATGTCAGTTTGTGGGATGGAGTTTCATGCCTGTTGCACTTGGTCGGTCAATACAGGGGCGGTTAATGCTGGTTGGGGGTGACGCTGGAGTTGTCATCCAATGATGTCCCATACGTGCTCGATTGGTGAAAGATCTGGTGATCTAGCAGGCCACGGCAACATGTCGAAACTCTGCAGAGCATGTTGGGTTACAACAGCGGTATGCGGGCGAGCGTTATCCTGTTGGAAAACACCCCCTGGAATGCTGTTCATGAATGGCAGCACAACAGGTTGAATCACCAGACCGACGTACAACTGTGCCGTCAGGGTGTGTGGGATAACCACGAGAGTGCTCTTTTTGTCATAGGAAATTGCTCCCCGGACCATAACTCCAGGTGTAGGTCCAGTGTGTCTCGGCCACAGACAGGTTGGTTGCAGGCGCTCACCTGGCCTCCTTCTAACCAACACACGGCCATCACTGGCACCCAGGCAGAACCGGCTTTCATCAGAAAACACAACCGATCTCCACTCCGTCCTCCAACGAGCTCTAGCTTGTCACCACCGATGTCGCAAACGGCAGTGGTTTGGAGTAAGTAGAATGCACGCTACAGGGCATCTGGCTTGGAGCTGTCCTTCAAGTAACCGATTTGTAACAGTTCATTGTGTCACTGTGGTGGCAACTGCAGCTCGAATTGCTGCCGCAGACGCGGTACGATGCGCCACGGCCATACGCCGTACACGGCGGTCTTCCCTCTCAGTAGTGTCACGTGGCCGGCCGGAACCCAGTCTTTTTAAGGCAGTACCTTCCCTTGACCACCGCTGCCAACAATCATGCACAGTGGCTACGTTCCTGCCAAGTCGTTCTGCAATATTGCGGAAAGAAAATCCACCTTCTCGTAGCATTATTACACGACCTCGTTCAAACTCTGTGAGCTGTTGATAATGGCTTCTTCGTCTTCTTAAAGGCATTCTTGACTAACATCAACACACTACGTCGAATCTCAACGATAACTAATGCTCACGAACGTTACAGCACGTATTTACAGCAAACCTGCTTTGCATGTTCCGAGGCGCTACCAGCGCCACACGTATGCGCCGAGCGCGAAATTTGCATAGACGTCATCTTACAGATGTACTCTCACCGCCTACCAACTGTCGTTTATCTAACACAACCCCTTCTTGGTGTTGGGATTTTTTTTCCGTCAGTGTATTTTGATCAGTAGTACGATTGCCTCGGCCATACAATGCATTCAGGCTACCCATATTCACAAACTCCGTCTATTGGTCTTGGCTAACGAAGTTCCCTGCTACTACTCAAGTACGTCGAAACCTGAATCCTCAACCTCATCCACTTCACTTCCGTTTATTAAACTGAGCTCTACTACTTTGACTCAACCACAGATTAAGGCCTTGTCTCATGGATATAAATTTGTTTTTCCGATGTGTTCTGCAGCATATGGTAACACTGTTACCCAGGTTGAACAAGTAGTTAGGGCCTTGCCGGAAACTCATAGAGTTCCTGTTAGACACTCTATCGCCAAGATGTTGATTAGACCTGACTCTCAACACTTCAGGTCTCATTCCTCACAATCTACTCATTCAGAATCTTCTTAACTACACTATGAGAAAAGTCAGCTTAAAGCAATTGCCCGTAATACTACTCTCGCTGTTATCAGTGCTGATAAATCACATCAAATAGTAATACTGGATTCCAGTGACTATAACACTAAAATGCATGAAGCTATCCAAAAGATTCCTCATAAGGTATTTTTCTCAAGGCCCGACTAAGGCCTTAATCTCCGCCACTTCCAGACTAAAAAGTAAACGTTGTTTACCCCACGCAATCTCTGCAAACTTGCATCTGCCCCCTGGGCCCAGTATCCCACTTGCATTTGGTAAAATCAAGTTACATAAACCAGGTTATCCAGTTTGTCCCCTGGTCTGAAGTGCAAATAGCTCATCTCGGCCCCTTGATTCAGCTCTGGCGAAGTTTTTGGCTCCCCTGACTAGATCTTCCCCATATTCTATCAGAAGTTCCACCCAAGCTCTGGATATCATTCGAGCATTTTCTTCTCAAGGCAAATTTCTCATTGCTTCATTGGATGTGGAGTCTTTATTTCCAAATGAGCTCATCCCTGCCGTTCATAGCATTATCGAGAGGAAACTTTCCACTTACCCCGGCCTTGCCCCTCTCGGAGTGAAGGCCATAATGTTAGCTTCACAGCTTGTGGCCTCATGCTCTTTTATCAAATTTAATAATGTCATCTACCAACAACAGGGGGAACACCTGTTGGCTTCCCCGTCTTCTGTACTTTCAGATTTTCTTTTACAGGAATTAGAAAATACTACTCTTTCAGTTTTTCCTTTCAAACCCCTTCTGTATATCCGTTATGTAGATGACATTCTGGTTTTTTGGTCCTTTTCCGTTGAACAACTTCATTCCTTTACATGTTTTTTATCCTCACAGTATCCTACGATTAAATTAACCATTGAGTTTGAGCAACAAGGCTCCCTACTCTTTTTTCTTAGACTTCCTTCTTTCACATAGTTCTACAGATTTACAATATTCCGTGTACAGGAAGCCTTCTGCGTGTCCGGTACTTATTCCTCGCGACACTTCACACCCATGGAGCCATAAGCTAGCTGCGTTTAGATTTCTACTCAAACGCTCCTATTCCCATTCTTCGAACTCCTCTTTACAATGTGCAGAATTTCAGAAGATTTTGACAGTTGCTTCCACGTTTGGCTACTCTCATGATGACATATCCCACCTGGACAGAAGGATGAATAGTCTTGAATTCACAGCATTGCAATGGGAGTCGCAAACTGTACTATAAGCGGGTACGATTGACTACAACCCAACTATTGTCAACATCCTTGGGAATGTCTGCACCAGGTTTCATATATGTTTTGGAATACGCATCTTCAATTTATTCACTTTGCTGCGCAAGGACCGTTGCAAGATTCACCCACTACATAGATTTGGTGTTTATAACATTCCACTCATTTCTTATTCACCGGATTCTGAAGACACCTCCTATATAGGCTCTGCCCTACATTCAGTGCAAGTACGGGTGGTGGATCACAAATATGCAGTTCGCGTTGGCTCTTTCTCTTCTGCCTTAGCCCACACAGTGGTGCAAGGTGAACATTACCCAGACTGGTGTCGTACCAAAGTGATTGTCTCAGGACCTGATACACATTCTTTGTTGCTTGCCGAAAGTTTGTGTATTACACGATTTTCCTCCAAGTGTTGTAATGACGATTTGCCCGTAATCATACCTCGCCCTTGGATTCAGCTGCTGAACCAGCTAAATGCTTCACCTGTTGGATCTCCAGATACGTGAGTTTAATTTACATATAATTATTTGTAACATACCATTTACAGTTTGGCAACATTATTTGTTATTCCATGATTGTATATAAATGCCTGTAACCATCCTTTCACGCAACTGGGCCTGATGATGAGGCTAAAGGAGCCTCGGAAGTGCTTGCCAGTGCAGCTGATTTTATTTTTTAACTTGTAAATAAATATTAATTTTTGGTTGGTTGGTTGGTTGGCAGATTTTGATGGCGCAAGGGCCATGGTTGGCCAAAGAGCGCGAAACAAAAGACATCAAAACAAAACATAATCAATAAAAAACGTACACAAGGTTAAAAGCAGGCTGATGTGGTAAAAATGAAATATGAGAGTGAACAAGTTAAAATCTAGATGAGTTTAAAAAAGCTAATTTCTTGTAAAAACGAAAACACTGCTCTCATGTCGCAGGCTTCACCAATAATAGTTTGCAGCGTAGCTGCTCCTTCGTCCAACAAATGAGAGTGAAAATGATGAAAACGATGATCACAAAACCGAACACAAGTACACAAAACATGAAGGACAGTGAGACGACAGTTGCACGCCTCACACACCGGGACACCCTCGCCACACAGCAAAAAGCGGTGAGTAAAACGACAGTGCCCAATGCGGAGACGTACAAGAACAACTTGCTCACGACGGTTCTTCCACAAACTAGACTTCCAAAGTACGATCTGTGGTTTGATAGAATGCAGCTTATTGCTGTCCTGCTGAGACCACAGGGACTGCCACTCGTCCAGGAAAAATGCCCGGATCAAAGGTCGAAAATTGCGGAAAGATAGTGGCAGCCGAGCTGGCAATCTTAATTTTTAAATGCAAGTTTTTAACTATTCATTCATACATACAACAGCTTTGGATTCTTGATCATATCATTTGGCATGAAGTCTTTTAATTACTTAGCACACAGGGAACAAAACCTATGGTTTTCGGATATCTGAGACAATTTCAGACATGGAAATTCTTGCAAATATAAATCTCCTTGAATTTTGTACAACCTTTTTGCTTTTTAGATCCAAGAATATTAGTAGAGGCAGGTGGCTGTTTACCTGACACTATTGCAAGTAAATTCGCATGCGACAAGCACGATGGGTGCAAAAACCAACAACGCACAGAACAATTAACTATTAATATGAAAGGTTTCATAGCTTTTTAATGCAGACAAATAGAAAATTAGCACTAAATGCTTATGATACGAAAAAAACTAAACAAGAAAATATTTTAAATTGCATAAATAAATCAATTCTGAATTAAAAAAGGATAAAAGAAAAAGGCAAAGCAAATAAAATAAACTATAATAAAAATTCATGCAACGTTAGATTAGCACAATATACAAGTTTTCTGCTAAGATGCGGAGAAATAAAATGTCACAACTTAATGTGCAAATGAGTAATGAAAATAAAATCATCAAATAAAAAACAAAACAATTAAAACTGAAATTTAAGATATTCCCAATGAAGAATGATCTGGGGAAAATATTAATCTTTAAAACAAGCTATTAAGAAAGAAAGAAAGTTCCTGTAAATCTGACAAGATAAAAAACAAGAAAGATGACACCGAATTTTTGGTTGTAATATGCACATCTTTTGAATCCATTCTGATGCGAATTCAATTTATCAAAGCCATTCAAAATCAACGGAAACCGATTTGGAAAACAATCAACTGGTTCCAATAATTGATTAAAAACTTCAAGAAATAGAAACATCTACTTAATTCCACCAGCGGCTAAAAAGCATGTTACGAAAATTAACAAATGGTTAACAAAAAGTTTCTCATACTACAAGGAAGGTACCAGAGACAAAGAGATTTTCAAATCGAACAGTTAAAAGAAGAAATATAAAAAAGGAAACATTATATAAGTTTACGTTTGCTAGCAGAAGAATTTTGCATAGCAGAAAAGTTGAAAATAGGCGGAGCTTCCTGCTGCAAGGACATGTTAACAGATGTAAACAAAGGAAGAGTAGCAGATAAAAAAAGACAATAAAGTTTATATGAAGGATTTCCAATCATACTTGCAAAATTCTTATACTGTGAATTAGCTTCTTAATTGTCACTGAAATAATGTTCTAGAGCCTCCCACTGTTCTAAAATTCTGTCAATGGATTCCAAAAGTGATAACCAGCGAGTATTGACATGCTTTAGAATTTTGTGTGGTTTAGTACCACAAACAGCTTGACTCAGTTTTAGATTGTGTTTCCTCTTTGAACTTTTCTCCAAAAAAAGAACAACTGTATCAGAAACTGCTCAACATTAAATCCTTTCAGTTGAGTAGCAGATTTCTGTGCAGCTAAATTTACTAAATGGCATGAACATTGCTGCACTATGATTGCAGGCTGAACCTTCTTTATGTGAGAAACAACACCTTTTACTTGACCATAGTGTTAGCATTGTCACAGGAAAATGACACACAGTTGCTCCATGAGATATTTTTTAACAAACTCATTGTTCAAAACGTTGAATATTCCTTCACCTGTATTATTACTTGATTCAACCAATGATAACAAAACAGTTGAATTTTCCCCTATTTTTTCGTCAAAATATGTTATTCTAATGGGATACGGTTTATTTGCTTGAGCATCATTACTTCTGTCCATAGATAGAGAAAAATGATTTTTTTTTTTTTTTACTTCAGATACCATGTTACGTGTAGAAACACTGGCCATGTGCTGAATTAGTGCAGTAGCCTTGGTTCTTCCACACGAATATTTTTTTTGCGATCGCTGAATTGGGAAACATGGCTTGAAATAACGGTTTTTCAAGCTTTCAGTTTTTGGAAATTTATTCAACATTTTCAAGCTGAATTGACTTCAGTTTTCAGAAATTTATCCAAAATTTTCAAGCTGAAATACAAATATTTATGGAATAAAATGATATCTAACAATACTGGGTAGAGGAAACATCGTGAGAAAAGAAAAAAAAATTACGATTACCAGAGAAATCTTACCTCCGTCTACTTTTCGTTTTTGAAGGATGAAATTCCGTCCTCCGACGGAATTTCATCCTGGAAACTATGGAGAATCCGTAGTAAACGGCATCTTTGCACACAACACATACAAAGAAAATTAAAAGTAGTTCTGATAATCCGTTACTAATAAAACGGTCGATGATCAAATGAAACCAAAACCACTCATCATCACCGGAGCCTCCACTAAGAACAATGGCGACATCACCACAGAAGCGCGTTTTTTTTATTATTATTATTATTATACCAACACCACAGATTGTGAGAAATTTCCAATCATTCAACACTGAGCGTTCCTACAACGTGACACGACATGCACGTGAAAAACAATGAAGAAGCACTCTGTTTATAAGTTGGAGGAAGCTTACTTGGCCATGAAAATCGCAAATCAGACGTTCTGAGTTCTGAAAGTAAAATTAAGGCCTTTTTAAGGACTTGGTAAAATATTTAGTACTTTAAGGGCCCTTAAAAAATTAAAAAATATATTTAGCACTTTTAAGCACTTTTTTTGACCCGTGCGAACCCTGGTGTACTTCCACAGCATAATATAGTTCTAGTTTAAAAACTCCTGTTTGAGCTTGAACTGAGACCTAAAAAAGCACATGGATATATAGATCTTCTAAATGTCATACATACATGCATAAAAGGTCGTGTTTCTAAAAAATACAAATATTCTTATTTTGGCGATGTCATTGTCACTTCTGTTTTGCTTCAGAGAGGTTATACAGTATACACTGGGATATTTACTACGAGCAGGAGAGAAGAATTGTGTTAGCCTGAACGTAGGGGAAGATTATGGCTTAGTGGTCACTAAGCTTGTTCCTTTCTTCGTAGTTACTGTTTTAAAAATACTCATTCAGAAATTGTTTGTTTGGTTGGGGTTTGAAGGGGAACATCGTGATGGAACATGCAAAGTTTCTTTTTGTCATGCCCTTAAGTCACTTTTAGGGGGAAGGGTCCATGACACCCCAACAATGCACGGAGAAATACTGAAACACAAGAGATATCTTGTCGGTAAATCGGGTTCACAGCATTAGCAGTGTAGTCAGGTTAGCTTTGCCCCAAGTATAGACTGTCTTCCTCAGATTCAGATTGACAGACTGTGTATCGTGACTCGTAAGTCCAAAGCATGGGTTTTCATTGGCTTGCAATCCAAGATGGACATAAAGTATGCTAGTTGTTATGTGGCACTAGTAGAAATGATCAGCAGCATGTGGGTGGCTGCATAACCATGGTAACTCATGTCGTGCAGCATCCTGCGCATGTTCTGGTGCTGACATCAGTCAACATGACACGACAGATGAACGAAAAACAATGAAGAAGTACTCCATTTATAAGTCGGAGGAAGCTTACTTGGCATGAAAATCGCGAATCAGACGTTCTGAGTTCTGAAAGTAAAATTAAGGCCTTTTTAAGGATTTTGTGAAATATTTAGTACTTTTGAGGGCCCTTAAAAAATAAAAAATATATTTAGCACTTTTAAGCACTTTTTTTGGCCCATGCAAACCCTATTGGCAATATCCATATGTGCAGATTGCTGTATGCTGATGACACAGTCCTGTTGGCAGAGAGCAAGAGTTACTTGAAGAGTAAGTTGTCCAGGATGGTTGGTTGGTTGGTTAATTTTTATGGCGCAAGGGCCACGTTTGGCCAAAGAGCGCCAGACACAAGACAAACAAACAGTATTAAAAACGTGGTAAAAAGCTTAAAATCTGGCTGATCAATTAAAACTGAAAAATGAGAACGATGGAAGGGCTAAAAAATATATAATGAAACAAACAGTATTAAAAACATGGTACAATGATCAAAATCTAGCTGATTCAGTAAAACTGAGAAATGAGGATGATGATATGGCTAAAATCTAGATATGTTTAAAAGAGTCAATTTCTTTAAAAAATGAAAACACAGCAACAGTATCACAGTGGTCATTGAGGAGCCACTGCAGTGTAGCGGCGTCCTTGGTCAACAAATGAGAATGAAAGAAATGAAAACGTACATCACGAAAACGAACACAGCTACACAGAAGATGAGTGACGGTGAGTTGGCAATTGCACGTCTCACACATCGCCGCAGTGTCGCCACACAGCAAAAAGCGGTGAGTGAAACGACAATGCCCAATGCAGAGACGTGCAAGCACCACTCCCTCCCTACAGTTCTGACGATATGAGGATTTCTAAATTTCAAGATTAGGTTTAATACGATGCAGTTTATTTTCCACCTTTTGGTCCCACAGACCTTGCCACGTTCGCTTGATATGGTCGCGAACAAGAAAGCGGAAATCCCGGTGAAACAGTGGCAAGGGTGTGACGACCAAAGAGGAAGCAGATCTAGCAGCCGCATCAGCACACTCGTTACCCGAGATTCCAACATGCCCGGGAATCCAGCAAAACTGAACATGAAGACCGGGCCCCGAGCAAACGACGAAGTAACTGTCTCACATCCAAGAGAACAGGATGGTCACGGCAATCTGCAGATGATAAAGACTGCAGGACACTTAAGGAATCCATATAGACCATAGCACGATGATGAGAACCCGACTGAACATGGAGAAGGGTGAGATACACAGCATGCATCTCCGCCGAAAACACCGTGGCCTCAGCTGGGATCCGCGCTACTGAAACGTCATCTACACAGACAGCCGTGGATCCAACGACTCCATGCATCTTAAAGCCATCAGTAAAAATAGGAGTGTAGTCAGAATTGAGGTCACGGTGCTCAGCAAAGAGCTGCTGGTACACTGACACAGGGGTTGAGGATTTATCGAAAGATGTAAAGGTGGTATCAACCATGACACCAAGTGGGTGCCATGGAGGATCCCCAAAGCCCTTGGTCTCTCCAACAAGTGACAAGTCAAGCCCTACATCATGGGCTATGGCCGCCATATGAAGACCGAAGGTTGAAATGCACGAGGGCCGGTTCCCGAATAAACGAGCATGCTGGGGATGAAAATCTGCATTGTATAAAGAATGGTCTGGAAGATATCTAAGTTTCAGGTAGAATTGAACAGACAGCTGCACACGGCGTAATTCAAGCGATGGTTCGTTCGCGTCAGCATAAAGGCTGGGAATCAGAGATGTTCGAAATGCTCCCGAACAAAGACGCAGTGCTTGATGGTGAAGAGAGTCCAAAGGCCGGAGAACGGAACGACGAGCAGAGCCATACAAGATACAACCATAATCCAGTTTTGACCGTATTAATGAATGGTAAATTCGAAACAAAGACATCCTGTCTGCGCCCCACGAGACTCTCGAAAGGATCTTAAGAATAGATAGAGCCCGCAGACAGGAAATCTTGAGCCGTCGAGCGTGCGCACGGAACGTAAGCGCACGGTCGACGGTCAGACCAAGAAACTTGGTCTCCGGCAAAACTGGTATGGCTGCACGGTCTAAATACAGCTCTGGGTTAGGATGGAGGCCATGCCTCCGGCAGAAATGGACACACGCTGTCTTGTCGGGAGAAAGAACGAAACCATTGCTATTCGCCGCTTTACAGATCTGATTAATTGCAGACTGCAACTGCCTTTCAATAAAATGCATGCTTGATGATGAGCAGAAAATGTGCAAGTCATCAACATAGACAGCAGCCCAAACCGCAGGAGGAAGATTTATGAAAAGACAATTAATGCGGAGGATGAACAATGTGACAGATAAACTGCAACCTTGAGGAACACCTTGTTCTTGATGGAACGGTGCCGAGAGCGTCGTACCCAGGCGCACCTGGAACACCCGATTGCGAAGAAAATTAACGATGAAGGTGGGAAGATCACCTCGCAATCCGCATGCGTGGAGGTCACGGATAATACTATGCCGCCAAACTTGATCATAGGCTTTTTCAATATCAAAGAAAACGGACACCAGGTGCTGCCTACGCATGAACGCCTCGCGCACAGATGTCTCAAGGTGCAGGAGATGATCGTGAGGTAAACGATGACGGCGAAAGCCGCTTTGTGATGGTGAAAGTACTTGACGATATTCTAAAAAATGAATCAACCGGGAATTAACCATATGCTCAAGAACTTTACACAGACAGCTAGTGAGAGCAATTGGACGATAACTAGAGGGAGACTTGGGATCCTTGCCAGGTTTGGGAAAAAGCACAACAAAAGCTTTTCGCCAAGATCCCGGGAAACTGTGCTCCGACCAAATACAATTATACAAGATTAAGAGATTCTCGAGAGACGACTGCGAGAGATGACGGAGCAGGTCATAGTGGATTCCATCGGGACCGACAGATGTAGCGCCGGACCGATGCAGAGCCACCAGTTCAACCATGCTGAAGGGGGAGTTATATCCAGTGTCGAGAAAAGGCGCAAAGGAGATTCTCTGGCGTTCCACAGTGGATTTTATTCTTTGAAAAGAAGTAGGATACGCCAGGTCACTTGACCCGGAGGCAAACGCCTCCCCCAAACAATCAGCAATCTTCCCAACTTCAGCATGTGTGCAGCCGTTACTCTCGAGAATGGAGATCTGGTGAGAGCTGTAGTTACCCCGGATCTTACGAATCTTGTCGCACACACTTTTCGAACTGGCACGAGAAGTGAGAGATGAAACATACTGGATCCAAGACTCCCTCTTGCTACGTCGACGCACCAACCGAGCATAGGATTTTGCTCGTTTGAATGCAACGAGATAAGCATCGGTTGGATAATGCCAAAACGTAGACCAGGCCTTATGCTGAGCTCTCCTAGCCGCTGCGCATTCAGGGGTCCACCAAGGCTTCGGACTTCTGGAGAGTGTCGTAGATGTTTTTGGTATAGAAAGATCAGCTGCCTGAAGAATACAATTTGCGACTTCAAGAACAGCTGCGTCGATTGACTCTTGGGTCACTATTGCAGAAGATATCAATGCTGACGGTGTGAAGACCTCCCATCTCGCATGCTCCATCCTCCACCGAGGAGTGCGGGAGGCAGAAGATGGCATGTTCGCATGATGCGAGAGTAAAATCGGAAAATGGTCGCTCCCGTGGAGTTCATTACACACTGTCCACGACCAATCAGCAATAATCGATGGTGATCCCAAGGTCAAATCGATCGCACTGAAGGATCTTGTCGGCTCATGGAAGTACGTGTCAGCACCGGTGTTAAAAAGACACAGAGAGGTCGTGGAGAGAAGAGACTCTATGCAACGACCTCTCGTGCTGATGCTGACACTACCCCACAAATGATGATGGGCATTGAAGTCACCCAAAAGAAGAAAGGGTGAAAGCAGCTGATCAACCAATCTCTCCAGAACAGAGACGCTCACGTTCTCGTCAGGTAGACACTGCAGACAGTAAGAGGCACAGGCACAGATAATCGAACCGCCACGGCCTGCAAAGTTGTTGATATCGCAGCGGAAGACACCGGAACACTGTGAGGGACAAGAATAGCGACTCCCCCACAGGCGATGTCTCCCGATGCATTATCTGTCCGACACACACTGTAGCCTCGAACTGAAAGCAGGTCTGATGGTTTAGGCTTCGTCTCCTGTAGACAAAGGCACACCGGAGAGTAAAATAAAAGCAGATGTTTCACTTCATCAAAACTCGTCCGAAAACTTTGACAGTTCCACTGAATGATTGAAGCCATGGTTATAAGTGAAATGAAAATGAAAATGATCAAACGAAGTTAGGCTCGATCACCTCTGATGGGGGTTCCCCCAGATCTGGAGGCGTGTGACCAGGGGCCAAGATGGGAGCATGCTTTGTCCCAAGTGTCTTAACGGGAGGCGCACGACGTTGAGTCGTTTGCTGAGGTTTTGGAGGAGAAGAAATGCTTTCCTTATCCTGAGCTTTGGTTTTCTTGCTAGAAGAAGTGGCCTGAGTTCCCTTGCTGGCGGTGGGATGAGTCTGCTTCGGCGAAGTGGTGGGTGGCGCTATCAGACCCTTAGCTCGAGACTGGAGTGCCTCCAGTCCGGCTGCGATGATATCGTCCAGCTTATAGGGACATTTAGTAGGGATCTGAATGTCGGTTTGAATGCCGATTGCAGATTTTGCAACCACCACTGATGCATATGAGCGCCGATCAGAAGAAGCAGGAACTGCTCTCCTTCTGGCCGCAGGATAGGAAATATTCTCCACCGTCTTTAGTCTTTGAATTTCTTTCTCCTCCTTCCACTTGGGATAATCTTTGGCTGATGCTGCGTGTGAACCCTTACAGTTCACACAAAACTCGGCCTCGGCCACACATTCTGATAAAAGATGCTCTGTGGCACCACAGCGTCCACACCTAGGATTGCTCCAGCACGACTGCTGAGAATGGCCATATGACTGACACCTAAAACATCTGAAAGGGTTAAGGATGTACGGGCGTACTTCTAGGTGGAGATACCCTGCCTTGATGGACGCAGGCAGGGAAGGGCTATCAAAAGTAAAAATGATGTTCCGGGATTGGACGGGCTGCCCATTCCGCCTGAATAGAAAACGCCGCACACCCGTAACGTGTTGACTCCTCAGTTCTTCAAGTAATTCTTCCTCGGAACACTCAACGAGGTCCTGAGAGGAGACAACACCTCGAGATGAATTTAGGTATCCATGAGGTGTTATTTTGACCGGAGTCTCAAGCAGCGTGTTGGTGTTAAGAAGTGTGGAACTGTAGGCCACAGTGGACATCTCTACAAGAAGATCTCCAGATTGGAGCTTTTTAACGCTCTTAGGAGAGCTTGCTATAGATTGAAGTGCTTTGTTAATCCAAAATGGACTTTTGGCACTCAAAGGCTTTGAAGGGTCCAATGAGTGCACAAGAAAGAAACAAGCATTTGTACAATCCGGCACATGTTTTTTTGTGGAAGGGGATGAGCCTTCCTCATTGCCTCTTTTGGTTTTAGGTTCGTGGGAAATATCATTGAGAGCCATGAAAAAGAGAAAGATTTCGTCCGCCGACTTCCCCAACCACAATCGAGCCCAACGAGAGAAAAACCGGAGGTCCGCAAGCCCAAGTGGACGCAGGACACGGCTCTAGGGATAGCAAGCGGATATAGCAAGTTGATAGGGCAGACATGCGCTCAGCGTGCACCCAGACTTTCCCGTGCCTGGGGAACACCCCTTTGGCATGCCCACCCTATCCCCAGACTCACCCTGTCGTGCGAAACGACAAGCCATTAGAGGTCTGGGCTCCACTCGGCCACAGACCTCATTGACTAGGAGTGGGTTAGTTCCTAGCCGCCCATTTAGGGTGAAGCAGGGGGCAAAGAGGAGTGTTGGCAACTGGCGACAACAACACCCAGGCCTCCAGAAACCTCAGCCTCCAGCATCCCCTTTTCCACCTTACGGGTCACCGCACACGGCAAACGTGTAGGTAGGTCTAGCTAACCAGCTCGGAAAAACAAAGAAGGGAACATAAAATGCAGAAGACAGAAAAGAAAAAGATAAACTAAAATCCAGAGCTCGCGCATAATCACAACCTCAGCAACCTACAACTGAGGTGGGAGCGTGTCAAGTGAAAAAACAAAAAACATAAAAAATGTGAAAATTCCCATATAGTACATGTCGGCTCGGGCCGTGGGGACGCCATCCCCCAGCAGCTGGATGAACAGCTGTCCCTTCGGTAACATAATCGTGCAAGACGAAAAAGTAAGATGTTCCATCACAAGGTCAGCTCGGGCCGTGGGGTCGCCGCTCCCCAAATAACTGGAAAACCAGTTATCCCCGTGCGGGGTGTCCAGGATGCATGAAGTTTGTATGAAATTCAAATTGAGTATAAATAAAGGAAAAACAAATGTTATGGTTTTTGAGCGAGGAACTGTTAGTACTGAATGCAAGATAAGTCTAAATGGCACACTGATTGACCAGGTGAATGAGTTTGTGTATTTAGGAAGCATGTTTGACAGAGAGAACAAATTAGATGGTGAAATTAGTAGGCGAATGAATTGTTCATTGAAAGTCATAGCTGCTTTAGGAGGATTTCATAGGAATGATGGTTTCTCAAGAGAATTCCATATGGCTGTGTATGAAAGTGTGATTGTTCCTACTCTGATGTATGGCGGTGAAACCTGGGTAGTGCAGAAGAGTCATAGGAGTCATTTGTCTGCTGGAGAGATGCGTTACCTACGAGAAGTTTGTGGCAATACACTCTCTGATCATGTGAGGAATGAAGATGTGCTGCAGATGTGTAATGTGAGGCAAAATGTTGCCAGTAAGGTGGAGACTAATATTCTTGAGTGGTTTGGCCATGTTGAAAGAATGAGTGATAAGATGTTTACTAAGAAAAAAATTCAGCCCAAGAGGCAGGAAAGAAAGGTAGAGAAAGGGCAAGGAAATCATGGGAGAACCAGGTTCATGAGTATCTGCATGAGAAAAAGTTTATGAGTATCAGTATGATGTACAGAAGGTCTTGTGTATGTTGTGTGATGGATGTTAGTGTAGCCTGAACTGTATGCCAAGATGACTGTAAATGGCGATGTTTGATACAGCAACAGTAAGTAAATACTCAATTAAACATTTATGTGGTGGATTTTCTTTCTTTGTGGAGCTAACCTCTTAATCTCAGAGAACAGCTTAATGTGATGGTTGTTGTTATTTTTGTAAAGCTTTTGAGGCCAGTTCTTTTATGGCCATGTTTTTTGCTTTCTCTTTTGGAGCCAGAAAATCATAAAAATGTCTTAATTTTCTAAAAATAATGAGATATGAAAAATATTTTTGTGAAAAATCATTACTGAAATAAAGTAAAAATAGAGTAACTCTATTTATGCAGAACAACTTTATGCTTATTGCAATATGTACAATTTTCTGAACCTGAACAAGTATACATCCCTGTGGCAAAACATGCACTGCTCAACTACTGATCTCTCAAGTAAGGTAAATCATTTTATCTAGATGCTTCATAAAATATTATACAGAGTGTGTATGTCAAACTCATTTCCACTGTAATCCTTCTGACAGAGGAAATTCATAGCTGCAGCTAGTGCTATGAAAACAGGAGTGTGCAAAGAACGGGAGCATTTTAGCAACTAATGGAAAGATGATTAATGAAGTTTATAAAGAGGTACAGAATTATGAACTGATACTTTTCTTTATTTGTGCATTCTGAAGATATTATTCTTGCAGTGATACCAAGATTTCCACATAGAGTGTATAAGAAATGAATATTTTTCATGGTTAGTGAGTTTGCAACAGAATAATTTACTGCAGTAAAAATCATAATGTACAGGTTACATCTTAAATGTTATACCTAAGCAGTGCCAAATACAATTTAACTGCATACATATCACTAAGCTGTTCTCTGATATTCAGAGGTTAGCTCCAAAAAGAAATACAAACTTCCAGATATTTTTACTTATTGTTGTCGTATCAAACTTCTCCATTTACAGCGATCTTGACATACAACTCGTGCTTCACTTATATCCATCATACACCGTACACAAGATCTTTTATACTTCATACTCATAATCTTTTTCTCATGCAGACACTCCTGAATCTGATCCACCCATGTCTTCCTTGGCCTTCCTCTGCCTTTCTTTCCTGCCACTTGGGCTGAAAAGATTTTCTTAGTAAGAATTTCATCACTCATTCTTTCAACATGGCCAAACCACCAAAGCATATTGGTCTCCACCTTGCCAACAACATTTTGCTTCACATCACACAACTGCAATACATCTTCATTCCTCACACAATCAGATCGTGTCTTACCACAAAGCCCACGTAAGTAACGCATTTCTCCAGCACACAAACGACTCCTATGTTTCTTCTGCAGTACCCAGGTTTCACTGCCATACATCAGAGTAGGAACAATCACTGTTTCATACACAACCATATGGGACTCTCTAGAGAACCCATCATTCCTGTAACCTCCCAGAGCAGCCATGACTTTCAAAGAAGAATTCACTCGCCTACTGATTTCACCATCAGACTTATTCTCTCTATCAAACATGCTTCCTAAATACACAAACTCACTCACCTGGTCAATCACAGTGC
Organism: Macrothele yani; assembly: GCA_039090855.1. Taxonomy (NCBI): domain Eukaryota; kingdom Metazoa; phylum Arthropoda; class Arachnida; order Araneae; family Macrothelidae; genus Macrothele; species Macrothele yani. The sequence continues at coordinate 139,839,498 of CM077005.1, read as the reverse complement.
CATTTATACTTACATTACATTCAGTGCTACCAGTTCCTCTCTCAAACACCATATCTTTGGTTTTTCCCTTATTTATACTCAGTTTGAATTTCATGCAAACTTCGTGCATCTGAGTCAACATACTCTGCGATCCACTTTTTCTCTCTGCCAACAGGACAGTGTCATCAGCATACAGCAATCTGCACACACGGATATAACCAAGACATAAACCACTATTATCTATTTTGGCCTCACGCATGCATGCGTCCATAAATATATTAAACAGCCATGGTGACATTACACAACCTTGCCTAACTCCTGCACCAATGGAAAACCATTTTGATAAAACACCATTCACTCGTACACAAGCTCTACTACCAGCATACGAGGCTTTTACACTATTAAGTAGATTCCCAGTAACACCATATTCCTTCAATACCTTCCACAAAAGTGTCCTATTCACTCGGTCGTAAGCTTTCTCTAACTCTATGAAAGCAGTAAAAACTTTCTTCCCAACAGCCAGATACTTTTCAATCATCATGCGTAATGCAAAAATATGGTTAGTGCAGCCTTTACCAGGTATAAAACCACTCTGAACATCCCACACTTTCAATGATGTGAGACCCCGTACTTTTTCAATAACAACCTTACCAAACACTTTCCCTGGCACACTCAGTAGGCTAATACCACAATAGTTCTTGCATTCAGTCTGATCACCTTTTCCCTTATACAAGGGAAAAATAATAGCATCCTTCCAATCCCGAGGGACCATTCCTAACTCCCAGCACAACTGGCAAATTTCAGTTAACCAGTCAATTACAGAGTCACCACCATATTTCAACATCTCTGCAGTTATGCCATCAACTCCTGGAGCCTTATCATTCTGAAGAGATTTTAGAGCTTGAAACACTTCTTCTTTTGAGATCCCTCCTGTGCTTTCATCCCTCATTGTGACATTATCTGCATCTGTCTCAGAATCATTTTTGCTTTCCTGATCTAATAACTCACAGAAGTATTCACCCCATCTGTCACTTAACTCATTGGGCTCCCATATCATTTCCTCAATCTCATTCTTCACACAACTTACAACTTTGTTTCCCCTATTTTTCCTGAGTCTCATGTACTTCCAGAAGGACTTTCTATCTTTCCAAAAAGCCAGTTCATGCCTTTCCACTTTCTCCTTCCTATCTTTTGCCTTACTGTGGTGAACCAGCTTAGCAGCTTCACGCTTCTTACAGCAATATTCATCCACAGAGACTCTACCCCAACATCCCCAAATAGGCTTCCTTCTTTTTCTTTACTGCCTCTTCAATCTCACTATTCCACCAAGCATCACCTCTATTGTTACCCACTATTGTGGTGCCACAGACCTCTTTAGCAGCAGTGACAACACAGTTCTTAAAACATTCCCACTTCTTTTCTATATCCCTCTTACCAGACTTCAGATCCTTCAGTCGTTCTCTGAGTAAGTCAGAATACCGCTGATGATCTTCAAGGAGCCTATCAACCTTTATTCTTTCTATCCTGGGTCTCTTCCTACTCCTTTTCCTCCAACCAACATTAAGTTTCATTTGAGACACTACCAAGTAATGATCAGAACCAACATCCGCACCTCTCATCACACGGGTGTCAACAACTAAGTGTTTCAAATGCTGATCGTAGACAACAAAATCTATCACACTCTTTTGACCAAGAGTGCGATTTTCCCAAGTATATGTGTGGATATACTTGTAGTTGAAAAATGTATTAGATACACACAAACCATTCTCAATGCAGAGTTCAATTAATCTTTCACCATTATCACTCACACAAGGATCATTAAACTTACCCAGAACATTGGCAGAAATTGCATTCTGCACACCTACTCTAGCATTGAAATCCCCTGCTATTATAATTTTTTCTTTAGCACCAAACTGGCTCAAAACAGGTTTTAGCTCATTCCATAAATCCTTTTCCTATCAGAAGGTTCCGAGTCACAAGGAGCATACACTACAACAATTACAATTCTCTGAAGTTTCACTTTCAAACAAATCCAGAGAATTCTCTCACTTATGCAACTATAGTGAATCAAGTTGTTCTTCATCTTTTCACTTAAAATCACACCTACACCAGACTGTCCTCTCATATTATCCAATACTCCAGACCACACACTCACTGTGCCATTCACTTCTTCTACCCCAATTTCCTTCTTTTTGGTTTCACTTACACACAGCACATCCAGTCTATACTTATTCATCTCCTCAATCACCTCACTCATCTTGCCATTTATACCTCTAGTATTCCATACACCAATCTTACATTCACTCAGCCGAGATCTCTTTCTCATACGCCGTTTAGAAAGTCCAGGTCGATTCCGTGGTGGACCGTGCTTCTCAAGTGTGGTAGGTCCACCATATCCCACAATTGAGTCATTCTTAATATTTCTTTTTGTCTTTTTAATCAGGTAAGTACATCAGTGTGGGGGATTAGCCCACAGCTGAGGGTTCCAGTTGGTCATTCAACCTAAGGATTCTGGAACAAAACCCAGTGAGTTGGGGTCTTTTCGCCAATGTCACACAGAACTAGCTTGCACCTCTCCAAGATTCACAGAGGCCCCTAGTTGCTGTTGTGTGTGCCATTGTTACCACAGAGCAAATTAAACTCTTGATAAAAAGGGGTGTATGAGAAAGGGATAGGTCTCTGGAATGAAGCAATACCAGTATTTTTTTTTTAAAATACTGTATATACTCGTGTATAAGTCATCGACCCCCCACTTTCAGAGTAAAGAAATCGTAAAAATCAAAAACTCGCTTATAAGTCGATCCCGGAATGAGAAAAAAAAAAATGTTCAATGAATTTATTCAAAAACATTTCAAAACGAAAAAAAATTATATATATAATAATAAATTTTATTTGCATACCCCAAAACTTCATCGGAACCCTTCAAAATCCGATTCCGAGTGAGACTTGCCAAACAGTTCAAAAAAGTCTTTCTCTGTCATCGGAGCATCATCGTTAAACATCAGTATTCCCATCTATGCCTGTGTCATAACAATCACTGTCGTCGTCACTCATAAAAATCTCATCATCCTCTGTGCCATCAAGTTCGTTACTAATGCAACATTTGTTGAATGATTTCACAACCATTTCCACAGGTATTGCATCCCAAGCATCCTTGACCCATCGCGCAATCAAAACAATATCCGGCTTCTTTAGATTTCCGCCCTTGGTTTCAGTCCGCACATTGTCCTTGAAGGGCTTATTAAGGCAGACATCTAGTGGTTGAAGAACGGATGTCAACCCACCTGAGATGACAGCAAGAGTTGTTTCTGAATGTTCTGCAGTTTTTTTCACTTCTACACAACGGTGTGCAACAAACATATCACGCACCAAGAGGGAAGGTTTCCTCAAAAGTTCGCCTGGCCTTTTGTTCCACACATTCTTTAACTAGTCAGTTGTTCCGGATTCATTCATCCATCCTTTTTCATGGGCACGAACGAGCACACCAGATGGAAAGATGACGCTTTTTGGCAGAGTTTTGCATTTGAAAATAATTACCAGAGGTAGCTTCCTGCCGTCGGCCAAACAGGAAAGAACAACCGTGAAACTGGTTTTTTTGTGGCCAGTCGTTTTAATCAAGATATTTTTTAACCCTTTTGGTTTCACAGTCTTATTTACAGGAAGGTCGAGACATATGGCAGTTTCATCCATATTCCCTATTTGGGAAAGTTCAAAAGCAGTCTCTTTTCTCTTTTGAATTACATACTTTTGAAATTCCATTATCTTTGCTTCCAGGTCATGACGTAGCTTTTGTGCAATTTTGGTGCGCTGGCGTAGAGCAACCTATAGCGGTTCATGAACCTTGTGCACCAACCTGGTGAGGCACGAAAAGTGTTATTTGCGGCTGCAAACTTTTCATCTTTTGCGAGCAATGAAGCTCGCAAACATATACCAGTTCACGTTATAATGTAACCATTTTGTCTGCAGCCCACAATCCAATCATTCAAGACACTTTTCAGCTCTGGAAAAGATGCCGTTCCATGGTGCAGCGCCTTTTGCGATTTTCACCAAGTCCGTTTTTTTTACGTCAATCTCTAATCAGTTTTTCGTTAATGCCAAATTGATGTGAAGCAGTACATTTGTTAGTATTTTCTGCAAAAGAAAACACTTTCAACTTAAATCCTGCGCTATAGGACATCCACTTCTTTACACAATCCGTGTCAGCCATAATAGAAGCGAGACAAGCAACACCTGACAATGGCGGTCGCATGGTCACGGTTGGGTCGTAGGTCAGCGCGATAAACTTTGTAGTCGGAGCTTCCGATGTGCGGCTGCAACTGTGCTGTGGATACGCAAAGCTAGGAAACTTTTCAAAGCGCAGAAAAATTCGGAGGGTCGCAATTTCGCAATTACTACCGCATCGGTGTTTTTTCTTTCTATCCTTTTTTTCTTTTTTTGGAGGGTCGCAATTTCATAATTAATACCGCAACAGCATTTTTTTTTTTCTTTCGGAATGGATTGCCTTTTGCCTCACGGGAAGAACTTTTGGACTTACGATTTTTTTAGGCTCCGTGTATAAGTCGACCCCCTTACTTTGAAGCTCCGTTTTTGTCCCAAATTTCTTGACTTATATGCGAGTATATACGGTAGCTTGGATTTTTTTGTCATAATTCCTACATTCTTTTTTTTTTTTAATTGTGTTTTATCTAATAGTCTGTGCTCCTTGTAAATGTGGAGATTGCAGTGTTTTACTTACATCTATTTTAATATGTATCTGTAACCGCATCTGTAACTGAGGGGGTGGTCGACTCAAACAGTAAGACGTACTAAATGTGTGCTACATAGGTGAGTTCATATAACTACCTTAAAATATTAAATTTATTAAAAGTACATTTCAATAATCAGAATATTAACTCAAATACTCATTATACATAATATAGACTTTAAAAGCATTATCTACAAAACTGAGATGCAGTCTACCCCCCCTCCATCTCAGCGTATCACAAGCAGCTTCTGAGACAGATAATATCATTTTGATGTCATGGCCTTAAGTTACCATGGAAAAGAAAGACAAAGTTTCATTGACTGACATTCGGTTGTCAAGGCCAATGCATACATCATGTTTAACATAAGAATCACTTGTCACTGCACCTTTTATATAAAATTATGCACATTTATTTAAAGATTAGATACTCAATATTCTGATAAGAAAAACAGACAGAGGGAAAAATAAGATTAGATAGATGGACGGATATACCTGTCGATCTTGTTTCTGGAGTGGGATGCTGGGGAAATGGAGACACCTGGTTAATTCTAGTTTCAAGTCCCATGTGATCTTGCTGCTGAACATACTGATATGGAGCATGCAATGAATTTGATCCTTCAATAACTTGTTGATCTGGTGTTCCAGAAGCAGCTCTGTGAACCAGGCTGGGAGATACAGAGACACTATAAGGCCTATGGCGAGGTACCGATGACCTATCCAAATGCCCAGGACTCCGTGAAGGTGAGAAACCATCAAGCTCACCACGCCTACTTTGAATAGGACTTTGGGTAGGAGAAAATACTGAACCTTCCACAGCTGCATGCCTCCCCTAGTACAAAGAAAAAAGAAAATACATTTTAAAAAGTTTATATCATGTGGAAAATGAATGACTAAAATTAAATTTTGAATTTTGACTGCATTTTAATTAAAAATATTAGTTTAAAACTCAGGCTTCACGCTGGAATAACACATAAACATATAAAACGAGCCAAACACACAGAGTCGCATACAGTAAAAGGTTCGTTTAGAGGTAGCTTCCAACACCCCAACTTCAAATTGTAGTTCAGGCAACCAGCCCATCCAGTCGATCGCGGGTGATCAAGGTCGTAGGATGACCAAAAGCTACCGCTAAACGAACCTTTTACCATATGTGACTCTGTGTGTTTCACTTGTTTTATATGTTTATGTGTTATTGTCGCGAGAAGCCTGAGTTTTAAACCATGTTACAAGTCAACACAATTTTCAGGCAATCAGTTATCAACTGGAATCAGGACTGGGCATGTTTCCATAATCGCCGTGTACACGTGGCAAAACTCCTTTGTCAACTATCGTTTCTGTTGAACTGCAAGTCTTCAATGGTCTTGCCTCAAGTTTTTCAAGTATGAAAACCTATTTTTTCCGGACGCTATTCTAAAATCCTCCAAGAAACCAAGGGAAAATTGCTCCGAGCCGCAATCCGCGACCTCCGAGGAAACATCGCTAAAAACGAACTCCTTTGCTATTCCGAATATCAAGCTCTATGTTTCCAAACCCATTCATCTTTGATAGATATCTTTATGATACGCATCTCCGAAATCGTTGCTACAGTGACTGAAAATGAAACCTCAAAACACTGCAAGAAATTTCAGTTTCTACTCAACAAACAGTGTCCCTCCAAACCTTCTCCTATCACAGCTGCAAGTCCGTTGTCAACCCCCCCCCCGGTTCGTGAATCTCTCAGATACTTCACTTCCTCCAAAACTGGAAGCCTTCCTTTCACTTGCACCAAAATTCACTCCTGAAACTAATCTAAATATAAAAGCCACGATCTCCATGCTAGAAGCAGCAGTTCACCGTACTGAACCAGAAGCTCAACCAATCCTCCGTGCCAAGGCAGCACTCTATCTTGCAAAAGTGGAAAAAAGAAACCCCTGCAGTATTCTTCCATATTTCTCAAAGAAATCAGCAATCTAATGAATGAAAAGAATTTTGCAATCTGTAAAGCTGATAAAACTGGCTGCCCTGTCATTATCTCCAAAACTGTTCTCAATGAAAAAGCTGTATCATTCCTCTCAACTTCAAATTGCAAAGTTCTAAAATCTGATACCACCCCCAAACTTAAAACTGCAGTTGAAAGACTCAACAAGAAACCCACTCTAAAGACCTTTCTTGGAGATTTTACATCACCACCATATTTCCAAACTCCACGCTTATTCTTCCAGATTAAACTTCATAAAACTGGTTTCCCTCTTCGACCACTCGTGGAATATACTTTCTCTCCCACCTGTAACCTTGAAAGGAGGATTGTGGGAAAATGTAAACATCTTACCTCCAGCCATCCTTTGTCAATTTCCTCCACTAAAGAGTTCATTAGAAAACTCCCTCCTAGCACTGATCCCTCTGACAAAATTTTCACTCTGGATGTAGTCTATCTCTTCCCTTCAGTCCCTCTTTTCCACTTTCATATGCTGCTAGTACAATTGCTAAAAGAAAACCAATCACTCTCTGGCCTACTAATAAAAGACCTGTATGACTGCCTTCGAACTCTGAGAGATCTTAATTGTTTCAAGTTCAACAACAAATACTACTGTCAGCAAGAAGGACTTCCGATGGGTTCACCTCTCTCTCCACTTCTGGCTGAAGTTTTCATGCAACATATCGAAAAAAAACATAATCATGGAACACAATCTACAACCTTCCATTTGGCTTCAATATGTTGATGATATTTTTGTAATTTGGCCAAACAATAGAACTGACCTTGAATCTCTTCTTGAAAAGATTTCCCTAAAGTTCCCATCAATAAAATTCACCATCAATGAAGAATCACAGCAAGGCATTGACTTTTTGGATGTCCACCTGGCAAGGCAAGGGAATGATCTCCACAGATCTGTCTACAGAAAACCCTCTGCAATAGCAAACACAATCCCATTTTCATCCCACTCCCCAACTGCTCACAAATTTGCAGCCTTTAAAACTTATGTCAGCAGTGCCAGGATTCTCTACAATGCTGAATCTTCCTTCAATGAAGAAATTGACACCATAAAGAAAATTGCCGAAGCCCATCAGTTCCCACCTTCTACAATTCCAAAATTCCCACTTGAAAAATCTGTCTGCTCTCTTACCAATAATAATGGAAAACCCACCATTTATTGGTTCCATCCCTTTACATGGATTCTTCTCTTATAAGATGTGTAAACTTTTCAAAACTATGGGCTACACTCTCACAGTGAAACCAAACCCTTCTGCAATAATGTGCCTGCTTAAAGACAGGGCTCCTGTCTCACCCTTGGACACCCCTGAAGTTTATGTTATTTCCATTTCAACTTCCCCTGGTCTCTCAGTGTATATTGGAAGCACATACCGAAGCATTAAAACAAGACTTGGTGAACACAAAAAAGATGTTTCCAATGGTCTTCCAAAGACAACTTTATCTGCACTAACCCTTGAAGACACCTCTGCAGTTCCCATTTGGAAAGAAACCAAAAAGGTTGCCCCATTCATCAACAAGGCATCTCTGCGTTTCCAAGAGAGCATTGAAATTTTGTTCACTAAAAACTGCAATTCAAAGACCCCTCACTAAATCCCATTTATTTGGATCTCTCTTCTAAAATCTGGCAACATTGCCAACACCCCAACTTCAAATTGTAGTTCTGGCAACCAGCCCATCCAGTCGATCGTGGGTGATCAAGTTCGTAGGATGACCGAAAACGACCGCTAAACAAACCTTTTACCATATGTGACTGTGTATTTCGCTTGTTTTGTATGTTTATTAAAAATATTATTTTAATGAAAAAAGTCTTCATAAAATATATGTATGCATTCTTCAAATGTACATCAATTTATACAATTTTCTTGTCTACAGCATTACAGAAGAATAGAAGAATTTCATTACTTAAAGCAGTATTATACAAGCAGCATTCAAAGAAATAAAATTACTGTTAATTTCCATGATATTTCTCTCCTTGTGTGTATTTTCTAGCTGATTACTAGAGCTCTTGCAATAACTGCCATTAAATGAGTCAGCTATAAACAAAAGCACTTGCTTTTGACTACCAGCATGCAATTGTATTAAATAAATCCTTAAGAACACTGACACAAAATACCCTTCATGACATGTATATACACTTACAGACCATTAAATTTGTGCGCCGAGAAGGAAGTAGATTGAACTGAAATTTTATGGATGTAATGATACATATGAATGATACACATGATGGTAAAAACATAGCTGCAGGAAAATTACAGAGGGATCTGTGACATGCAGTCCGGTCATCTTCAATAGTGTGTCGCACCGCCTCGTGTGGTGATACATGCTGCAATACGGTCTGGCATGGAGGGGAACAAATGCCTGATGTTGTCAGGGTTCACCAGGATGGGCCCAGTGCAAAAAAACCCCGCCGGGTTTTTTCGGGTTGGGCCCAGTTGAAAAAAAACCATCTGGGTTTGTTTTTTTCAAAATTATATTCTATTTTTCTTCTACAATATTCTAAATTTAATCAGCATCCAATAAAACATTTTCTTTTACAATTAATAACAATAGGAATAATGACTACATTCTCTTTCTATAGTATGAATGATAATGTTGGTTTATTCCATAGAATAACTATAGAACAGACCAACATTATCTATTCATACTATAGAAAGAAAAAAAAAAAAAAAAGAGAAACACAGAGTACAGTAGAGTCTTGAAAACTCGGCACTCAATAACCCGGCAGTCCAGATAACTCGGCCAGACCCTGGCAGGGCGATAAAAAAACCGCGTGCGTGCAGACCCGTCCAAGGTCATTGCCCGCGTGCGTGTGTCCCCCTCTTCCCGCATTCCTTTTTCTCGCCGCGTAATGCTTCATCCAGTTCAATTTGCTGGTAGGTTTGTGACAAATCTAACTTTGTAAAATACAGTATGACCACCTACCTAATAATGGGAATAACCACACTTGGCCCAGAAGACAGCAGCGAGACGATGTGGTATAGACTCAATGAGGCCCTGGAAGGTTGCCCGAGGCAAATGTGCCGATTCGAACTGCAGCAGAGCATGGAGGTTCTAGAGATGACGTGGTTGTGGGTCGGCACGCCGAACTTCTCGATGCAAATAGTCCCACAAGCACTCTGTGGGATTGAGGTTGGGTGATTTCGCCGGCCAAGGGAAAATGGAGACATCGCTGTTGTATTCCTGGAACCAGTCCCGCACTGCCTTAGCGATGTGACAGGGTGCATTGTGCTTTAGATACCATCACCACCAGGGTAAACATCCAATGTGAAGGGATGCATGTGTTCAGCAAGAATGGACAGGTAGCCATTGGCATTCATGGACCCATCCAGTGGTACCAGCAGTCCCAGGGCATATAAGGAAAACATCTCCCAGACATGCACACTGCCATAGCTGGCCTGTAGTTGACCAACACCGTGTCCGGGTGTTGGTTCTCATGTGTCTGACACCTTGTCCACCACTGCCCATCACTTCTATGGAGTAGAAACCTCGATCCATCGGTGAAGGCAACCTTTTTTCCACTGTCAAATGGCGGTAGTGCCATGCGAACTGCAGACACCATTGTCTATGGACCTGGGCTAACATGAGTGCCTTGATGCAGCATCGACTCTGGTGACCCATGCAGAACAGGTTTCGTTCTACTGTTATCTGGGACACGTACCTGGGTCGATCGCTGTGCTGTTGCATGTAGATTGCCCTTTACAAGTCGATGGAGGTGACATTCTCCTCTGGGGTTGATGGCCTTTGGTGCTCCACAGTTATGATGTCGGGAGGTACACAGTGTGCCGGCGGTCCATTCTTGGTACACCCTTACTACAGCACCTCACAAACAGCCCCCAAAGTCTGCTGTTTCTGAGATGCTTCCACCCTTAGCGGGGTAACCAATAATCATTCTTTTTTTTAACATCCATCAAATCACTACATCTGCCCATTGTGCTCATGTTACGCACTATGCCTCATCTGTTCTGGCCAGCCGCTTATATCTCCATGTGGTTTGACCTTCTCATGTGCACTCTGACACGCCTGGGTGAGTACACAGTGATTCCGGGTGTTGTCATATTATTTGACTGTGTAATCAGGGGGAAATTTGGATATCCACTCTTCTGCAATACTTGGTTAAGTTTCTGACCTCTGTATTTCGGATCCATGACGTTTGCTAGAAAAATTTGTGCAAGAATTGCTTGTTCAAACCTTTTTAAAATCTAGATGGTAGGGCTGCAGAATTTCTTCTTGCAGTAAATCCGGCCATATTTCAATAGCAACTGAAACAGATGTTGTGTCTCTCTCTCTGAAGTGTGTCCAGTGAGCTAGCAACAACGGATAACTGCTTTTCCAGATTCATAGCTTCACGGTTGTGGTGTATTTGGTTTATGGGTGTCCATCATTTGCATTGCAAGTAGTATTGCAAGTTACGTAATATTTTTTTTACGTAAGAGGATAGTGTACGAGTAGATGACTTTTCCTTTCTACTACACACTTCTTAGTAGCTGCCACCAGACCAGTTAATTTACTTACATGAACTGGTCACCTTACCTTACTTAGCCACTCCTCCGAGGCATGGTGAAAGATCTGCGAGTGATATGATACAGAGCTGAGACGACGTACAGTTCTAAATACAGTTTTATTTACAATCTCTGGTTTGAGTGAGAATATTCAAATATTAGAACATTTAGGCTTGAGTGAGAATTTTCACTTCCAAGTATTTGTATCATACTCTGGAGCAGATTCAGCACACAGTTGCATTGCCAGCATATGCATATGCTGGGGTTCGGTTCTTATTGAGATACAAAGTCAAAAGCAACACAGTTCTTGTTGATTCAAGAGCAACACAGTTCTTGTTGAGATACAAAAACAACATATGTTGGTTTCATTAGCAACACAACATTTTGGAAACACAGATGGAGGGTGAACTTTGATCACTCAGACCGCAGCCTGAATTTTGATATGTCCCTAAATAACCCTCAGTTATTAGAACATCATTCGTATAACCTAACCCGCAAGTCGGTTCTGCTACATGGCTATTCCACCTTGGTGGAACAGCGTTATTGACAGCTGGTTTCCATATTCCACGCCGCTATAACTGCAGAAAGCCCGTGTTATTCGATTACGTTTGGAGACCCAAGAGCGGGAAAGTCCACTGTAACTTTTTGCGCCTCTTCAAACTTTTCCTCCCTGGAGAGTGCTCATCCAATGGTGTGCAAGAACGCTGAGCTACATAGAGCCATGTGGTTTCTCAATGTCCAGCGCCCAGCAAAACTTTCCGTGACATCCCAGGCTCACGCAGTTGTGGAGCCCCTCTTCCCCACAGAATTCACTGAGGAAAGGATTTTGTTGGGTTTTTTTTCTTCTTCCTTTCATTGACCCTGACATACAACATGGCCGACGTTGTTGTTATCTTCCTTCTCGCTGACAAGAAATGACATCCCATCTCTCAGCTTGTATTTATTTTTCACCTTTCCGACCCTAACACTTACAATTTTTCTCACGTCGTCACAACGGCAAATGACCATTTTAACCAAAATATTTTAAATACATTGATGAAACTTCTCAATATGCTGTTCAGATATTTTTCTGTTTTTGTGATAATTGATCACAAATGTTTTAACACAATCAGGATGAAAGTTGCACCTTGTTTCATTAGGTAGTTGTGGCATTAAGCTAAGATTTTCTTTGAACCATCCCTGTGGTTGATGTAGGCCTACGTTACGAAAATATTTTTGCACTACCGCAATATGCTTTAAAACAGTCTTTGGGAAACATCTTTTTCTAACAAATTCAACAGATATGCTGAGCATTCATATGTTATGAGAGTTGGATATCTTTCATTTACAAAATTCTACATTTTATCATTTTGCTTTTGCTCTCAGTTACAACAGCAAAAACAGGTTTTCCAAATTTTTCTTCACACTCCTTTATAGCCACCTCTAATTTAGAAGCACAATATTTTGCTGTTTTCTTCTTTTCTGATCCAGTATCATCAGCATACAGCAAAAAAACTTTCTGTTCCGGTATGGACACTAATAGCTTGGACTGGCTCATTCTTCACACTGCACCAACTATCTATGGTGAGAGTCAAACTGCCTAATTTTATTTTTTCTGAAAGCTGAGATTCAGTTTGTTCTGCTGCAGTATCAAACAGTTTTTCACCAGTGGCTTTTGTTGAGGGTGGTTGATGTCTAGGTTTCAATGTTTAAATCATAATTTTAAACTGATCCAATTCTGCTGCATTAAATGGTGTGTTAGCAGCATAAAAAAAAATAGCCACTGTTTTATCAAGAGATGTCTTTTGCCTTTTTATGCTTTTAAGACAGAATTTACTCATTGATTGTTGCTTCTTTGATTTTATACAACAGTACTAAAAAATCTCAATAAAACCTCAAAAGCCCAATAAAACCCGAAAAAGCCCGACAAAACCAGAAAAAAAAACCCCAAGTGGGCTGGGTTTTTTTCCAAAAAGCACGGGTTTTTTTTAACCCTAGATGTCCTGCAGCAGACTGGCCCACACATGTTGGACAATGTGCTCCAAATCCTGAATAGTGCGGCACGGGATTATCACACTTGTCATGCATAATAATTTTATTCCAAGTTGCCAATCCAGCTCCAGAGGACTGTCAATCCACATAAACGTTATGGCATCTCTATCTTCTCGTGCAAGCGCTACTTGCAAAATTGCTTGTTCAATGTCAGCAGTAAAGGATATTCTGTGTTGTCTAAATCTAATTAAGAAATCTAAAAGATCTGTATATAACTTTATGAGAGTTACTTATTCGTTAATCTCTTCTACATAGGTTTTAAGTATTATGACATGAACTGTCAAATTTTCTGTTCATCATGTTTTATTTGACCTTTGTCGGAAGAGCTACACAGGTTTTTGGTTGATTCTTATTACTTTTGTGGTAATGTTGTAAATAAAGAAATGTATTTACCTTCAGTCTTGCTTCTTGTTGTTTTTAATTTTTACTTTATGTCATCAATTCATCGAGATATTATACATTTTCATTGAAGGGCATATCTTTAGTACGATCATTATGAATTACATAAAAAATAGTAGAACATTTATAATCAGTAGTATTTCGTCATATTCGTTTCTTACAAAAAGACCTTAGTTAAAACTTCATTTTGCAGCTAAAAATACCTTGTAATTGCACCGCCACGCCGGTTGAAGAAATGGTAAAGTGCAGTCTGTTCTCTCGAAGGCACTTCGTAGAACTTACATTTAGTCGTCAATAAAATCTTTTTAACAAATTAAAACAAAAGTTCAAAAAGTTTTCTTCATTAAAATTTGTGCAATGAGAAGAGCCCAATGTCTCATAAAAATCCTTTACTCTATAATCACTATCGTCCGTCGTATGTTCATGCATGCCATTGTTGAGTAGATATTCATACTCACTGTAGATCGCCGGAGCTTAGTAATCCTCCAAATATTTTGTCTTTCATATTAGACTGAAGTCTTGCAACCATTAAAACCTTTTAATTAAGAAGAGAAAGTTTAAATGCTAGTTTTTACCTTGTAAGGCTCCCCACATGAAGAACCAATGACCTGAGATACCATGCAAACTGCCATTGTATAATTATTTCTGTATAAACCAAAATCCTGTGAGCATCGAAATTCATCTCGAAATGTTCTTTGTAAACTTCATGACACAAGAGACTCCCCATTTCAATGTATAACATACAGACTCATACATCTCTCTTCCTCAATGCAACCGCTAGATACTAGCTCTTGCCGTATCCAGCGGTTGCATTGAGGAAGAGAGATGGCCTATGCACAGGATGTGTTTTGCCATGTGACGCCCACGGCATCTTCAGCTAAACTGATGCCATTCCTTATCGGTCTAGCACAAGTTCGATAGATGCGCTCCTGCGCTAGGAGTTCAGTCCGTTCCCTTGTCTCGTGCTTCCATCTGTTGCTAGTTTTTGCAAGTAGATTCCTTATCATACTTCCGTTTGATATTCTTATGTTTATTCTTATGTTTATTTTTAGTTTTATGCTTTAATTTCTTTTCTGTTACTATTATATTTTTCCATGGATCTGGTAATATTATTGGGTTGTTATTATTGTAGTTTTCAGTTTTATCGATGAGTATAGCTTTGGTTGAGATGTAAGGTCAGGTGATGCGTAACATCACAGCCTCTCCTTGACAAATGTCAACCCCGCCTTCTCGTGGTGCATCCTGTTCCCACTAAAAGGGCTCTGACGACCACCAATAGCTGTATAACTATACCACCGGGATTAGAGGAAATGCTATCCCACACTCACCAACCCACTTGGCCAGCGTGGTGAGTTATGGCCAAACCACTCTAAAATGACTCCACAACTTAAATCTTGGCCCTCAGTCTCTGGCAGCTGGAATGTACCTGGCCAAGGCAGCGGCCAGTGTGACATGAAAGCAGAGGGTGCTAAGAATCACCGGAGGACCGGACTAGGCTGCCATTTGATGCTGACCTTGGCTACGTATAATGGACGCTCCCTATCTTCTGATTCAAAGCTTCTTGAATTGGAAGAGTAACTACAAAAGATCAAGTGGGACATCCTCGGGCTAAGTGAGGTAAGGAGAAAAGGAGAAGATCTCGTTGAACTGAAAAGTGCACATCTCTTCTACTATCGTGGGACAGATACTGGCAGAACTAGTGGTGTTGGATTTATAATAAACGAGAAACTGAAGGATAAAGTTGTAGAAGTTGAAATTTCCTCTGACAGAGCTGCACGACTCGTTATCCAACTCTCGAGAAAGTACAAGGCTCAGATTATTCAAGCTTATGCACCCACCACAAGTCATCCTGAAGAAGAAATTGAAGAATTTTTTGAGGAAATTCGTCATCTAAATAATAAAGGTAAGCAGCACTTGAAGATAATTATGGGAGATTTCAATGCAAAAATAGGGCAACGGCAACACAATGAAACTTCAGTAGGTAAATTCCGTCACGGCAACAAAAACCAGCGTGGAAATACTCTCGTTGAGTTTGCAGAGGCAGAAGGGTTTTTCATCTTGAACTCCTTTTTCAAGAAAAAGCCACACAGGAAATGGACATGGAGACATCCAAATGGAACGACAAGTGAAATTGATTTTATTATGTGTAACCAAAAATTCGCCATAAAAGACTGCAGTGTGCTAAACAAGTTCAACACAGGTAGTGATCATAGATTGGTGAGATGTAAGATGCACCTCAACACTAAACTCGAACGTAGCAAGCTCATAAGACAAACAAAATGTATTGACATAACCAACCTTAAAAAACACCATAAAACCTTCAAGTTGGAACTGAAGAACAGATTCTCTGCTTTAGAAGGCCTAACATCGGAAGAAGTGGATATTTCTGAAGTTAACAGAAAAGTAACCAAAGCTCTTATGGAAACAGCAACAAAATTAGCTGGGTCTAAGAACAAATTGCATGTGAACAAATTATCAGGAAAAACCAAAATGTTGATGCAAAAAAGAAGAGAAATGAGGACAACTAAAGAAGATGTGACTTCCAAAGTGGAATATATAGAGCTATGCAAGACAGTATGAAAAAGTATCACTGAAGACGTAAGGAAATTCAACTGTGAACTAGTGAGGAAAGCAATTGAAAACAACCAAAGCCTAAATATAGCAAAGGGACATCTCAGTAAGGGAAGAAAACAGATTATGGCACTGAGAAAAGAAAATGGTTCTGTAACAAGAAATAGAGGCGAAATTTTGTCAAGAGTGAAAGATATCTACTCCAAGTTATATGAAAGGGATGATGCATGTACTCCAGACATCATGGAAGGTACCAGTACCAGAGTTCTTCCAGTCCTCCCAGCAGAAGTTGCACATGCAATCAAGAACATGAAGCGGGGGAAAGATCCAGGAGAAGATGGAATTACTGTAGACATCATACAAAAAGCAAGTGGAGAAATCGAAACAGTACTCGCCCAAATTTTCACTCGATGCCTTAATGAAGGGAAGATTCTTGAGGATTGGAACAATGCTACAATGATCCTGCTACATAAAAAAGGTGACATTGAGGATCTCAGGAACTACAGACCTATCAGCCTCCTATCAGTGGTTTATAAAATCTTCACTAAAGTTCTTTCACACCGTTTGAAGGTAACACTAGACATGGCTCAACCGAGAGAACAAGCTGGATTCAGGAGTGGCTACAGCACAATAGATCATATCCACGTACTGAGAGAACTAATTAAAAGAGCGAGGGAATATGAACTTCCATTGTGCATGGCTTTTATCGATTATGAAAAAGCCTTTGATTCGGTGAAACCATCAGCAGTTACAATGGCTCTGAAATCCTGCGGTATTGAAGATGCATACATTAATATTATTAAAAACATCTATGAAAATGCAAGTGCAAAGATTCGGCTGTTTGAAAATACAACACACATAAAAATTGTAAAGGGAGTGAGACAAGGTGACACCATATCTCCGAAGCTCTTTAACGCCACATTGGAAAATGTCTTTCAATCACTGAACTGGGAAAACAAAGGGATAAAGATTAATGGAGATTATCTAACCCACCTTCGTTTTGCTGATGACATAGTCATTTTTGCAACTACCCCATCAGAGCTGCAGAGTATGATCCAAGAACTTGCTGACAAGAGTAAAGAAGTGGGATTAAAAATGAACTTTCAGAAGACAAAAGTGATGTTCAATGCTTTTACATGAAATGAAGATTTATCGATTGATGGAGAAAAGCTGGAGATAACAGACACGTACGTTTATCTTGGGCAGCATATATCAAGTGAGGGTCACATTGATGAAGAAATTAATCGGCGTACAAAACTTGCCTGGAGAGCTTTTGGAAGAAACAGCATAATTTTCAAGAGCAATATGCCAGTGCTTACGTATGGGGCAGAGACGTGGACCTTAACTAAAAGAGACATACAAAGGCTGCAGACAACTCAAAGTAGCATGGAGAGGTGCATGTTTGGTGTAACCAGGAGAGATAAGAAGAGGAACTCATGGATCCGAAAAATGACAAGAGTGGAAGACATCATGATCAGAGTTAAATCCCTGAAATGGCAATGGGCTGGACATACTGCCAGAAGGACAGACCATCGATGGACAGCCGAAATTTTAGATTGGATTCCAAGGGACAGGAAAAGACCCAGAAGAAGAGCACATGGGAGATGGGTGGATGAAATACGAAAGAATGCGGGAGTGACATGGAGGAGACTGGCACAAGACAGATCGTTGTGGAGAAAACTTGGGGAGACCTTCGTCCAGCAGTGGATTGATAATGGTTGACAATGATGATGATAGCTTTGGTTGTTAATATGGATTTCCATGTTTTTTGTCGAGCCAATAGAATTATATCTTCCCATAATGGTATAGCTTGATTTTCTATACAAAATTCTATTAATGAGGCTTTTATTTCTTTTCCATTCCTATTTGAAAGATGTTCTATTATTCGTAATTTAATATTCCTTTTTGTACTTCCTATGTATTGTGATATTACTTTATTATTTTGATCCGCTATTGGAATGGAGTACACCCAGCTTTCTTCGAAATTGAGGAATGTTTTCCTTTCGTTGTTAATAAAGCTGTAATATCTTGTACATGGGTGCCAAAGTTAAAATTATTTTTTATACATTTTTTTTTTTAGAATATTATTGATTTCTGGTATATATGGCAGTGATCCACAGTATCAGTATTTATTTTTATTTGTTGTTCGTAAATTGCTATTGTTTTTTTGCAGTATGTTCTTCAATTATATTATCAATAATTTTTATCGAGTATCCGAAATTTGTAGCTAAATCTTTTATCTAAAAGATCTGGATTAAGGTTTGGTCCTGTACTTTAACAGTTGTTCAGTGAAACTGTGTTATCGGAGAGAGTTGATGCAATTACTTTCTGGTGCAGCAAATAATACAGCTTCAAACTAAATTCCTTGTCTGCTTCCTCAGCTATTCCCTTTTGTAGGTATTGATCAATCACTTCTCGATACTGATCAGAAGTTATGGATTTCTCTAGAATCTTTGAACTAAATTCCACAAGCGACTTTGTGCTATATCATAGTTATCACCTAGTTCTGCCGCTTTTTAATTCCATGGTAATCTAACTTCATAATGATTCCCTTTTAATTTGGTAGACAGATTGAAGTTCTCTAAAAATTTCTGATCTTCTATTCTGTTATTTCCTGTTTCAGTTTTAACTTCCAAAGCTTCTAGCTCCCAGAAATTCCTTAGAATAGAGCATATCTCTTCATTTTCAGAATCAGTACTTGAGGTATGCATTATAGCCTTCATAACGCTAATTGCTAACTGTTCTATTGCCTTGTTTGACAATGCTTCTGCCCAGTTTACTGCCCATCCAAAAATAGTTTATCAGGACACAAGAGATCTTGATAATCTTCTCATTTTTCCAGTTGCCATAAGCCAATAGTAATCAGATCCAATTAATATGGATAAAGACATACCGTTAGGTCCACTACATTTTCTGTTGGCCATTTGCATGCTGTGTTCTTCACAATAAGTTCTTATTTCTTTACCAGGAACGTCAATCAATGCATTACTAATATTCGGTGTTGCAAGCACTTCTATTACTATACTTTGCTTAAATCTTTGAGGATTTTTCAGCACTTATCTTACATGCTTTCTCTTTTGGATGATAGACTCACTAGATCCAAAGCAATGGATCACAATATCTTCTTCACCCACTGTTTCCAGCTTCATTTCCCGGGAAATGGTTTCTAAGATAAATATTTGTTGACTTCTACTATCAAGCAAACAATTCAAATTCTGTTTCTCTTTTTTTCCTACAGCCACAGCTGTTGCAGTTTGTAGCAGTATCATTTTATTAATTTCATCACTCTGTGATACTGACGCAACTGTTGTTTCTGATTTCAGAAAATCCAGTACTTTTATTTCTGTGCTCTCGCAAACTAATGTATTATGCTTTCACTTACAATTCTCGCACAGAGTTTTTGATAAACATGTCTTTGCAAGATGATGCTTCTTGAGACAGTTAAAAAATCTACTTGTTTCACAATTATGTTTTTTATTTCCGCCACTGTATGTAGACAATTTTCTGATGAGTGCTCAGAGTCTGAGCCAAAATAAACATTTGCTTTGGACAGATACATTGAACCCAGCAGTACTAGGAACCCTCATATAATTTTCTTTATCTCTTTTATCGTACATTTCTCCTCTTAAAGATGCCTGGTTTTGAGTGTTTTGTAAATGAATAATTATTCCCAGAATAACTTGTTTTTCCCTCTTCAATTTCATTTCAAATTAGAAAGGTATGTTCCCTGTTTCCAATTTCAAATTTGAGGTAGTCAAGCAGCTCTGACATGTTCCAAGCCTCATTACTCTTCTTTGTTCTATTGAATTCTAAAGCAATACTATCAGGAATTAGTTTGATCAATAGTGGGAACAACAAATTTCCATAGCTGTTCAATTCGATGCGAGGGAATTCTAAACAACGAATCTGAATTTCACATAAATCATATAATTCACGTAGTTCTTTCAAATGTGATGCATTACGAACAGGATTTAAACTGATAAGTTTATTTACATGTGTCCTGATAATTATATCTTTTCTTCCATATCTCTGTTTCAGTATTTCCACCATTGCATCATAGTTCCTTTAGGAAATTATTAACCCATGTGTCATAACTAATGCTGGACCCTTCAAGAGGCTTTTCAAATTAAATTTGTTTATTTTATTCAGTTTCAAACTGTGCCCAAAAGTCTTGCCAGCTTTCAAAATCACCACTACACTTTTCAATAACTAATTTTTGAAGTTTTATTTTACCAATGTTCCCCAGCCCAGAGGACTTAATCTTAAGCACTGTATTTTCTG
This sequence comes from Macrothele yani, assembly GCA_039090855.1. Taxonomy (NCBI): domain Eukaryota; kingdom Metazoa; phylum Arthropoda; class Arachnida; order Araneae; family Macrothelidae; genus Macrothele; species Macrothele yani. Next base: position 139,819,025 of record CM077005.1, on the reverse strand, counting down.
AAGGGCTTCAATTTCCCAGATTAGACAACCTATCCAACCATTTATCTAATTTAATATTATAGCTGATAGCACAGTCCCCCTATATTCTTGTTTCAAGTTCATCTGAATCCTCAATTCTATCTTCAATTTCTTTGTCTAATTGAATTACTTGTTCACTTTTATTGAGTAATTGCACACACAATTCTCCTAAATCATCAATATTTATTTCTTCTTGTTCTCATTTCAATAATTCTGTGATTTTATTCAGACGTTTAGAGGAAAGTGACCTAATTGTACTTTGTTTTTCCTCTTTAGTTCCGGGAGACCCTTTTTCTTTGCTTCAGTCGCCATATTCGAAAATTCAGTATATCTTAATCTCAGGAATGAATAACACCACCTAGAGTTGCCCCACGTTGAGGCACAAAAACTTGTTTTGAATATCTAATTGCAAAGCAAATCTTACTTTTGAGGAGTCATGGGACAAAGTAATAGGCAACAAGGATGATATTTTTAATCTATTTATATGCACAAATAAAAACACAAAGACACACAAATTTGAGTACAAAAAATCACAACTTCTTATTCAACTCTCAATTATGCATCTGTCTGTGTTCACACTGCATCTACTTCTCTTTCATCAAGGCTCAACCAGAACCAAAACCATCAGTGCTCCATGGTTACGATTTTTGCATCACCCACTAAGAATCGCCAGCAGCTGGGCTACCTCTGCTAAGTCCAAGTTCCAACAATTTTGAACAGGAAATATGCACAAAATGTTTTCGATTGTAAGCAGCATCTGACCAAAAAACATTTTCAATTGAGTTTCTATAAATGCAGATACTGCTGAAAATATATTGAAAACATAATTATTGTGACAGTATAATTGCTTTGAACAGCTAATAATGCAGACAGTGTTTACCTCGATGATCAGTCAATGATGGACTCCCTTTTCTAGAATGTTAGGTGTATATGTATCCTGCTTTAAACCATTTCACCAGATTCTTCGGAAGGTCAGTCCTTGAATAACCAATAATGCCCACAGTTACTGAAATACTGGCCATCACCTAGCAGATATATTACATATCACTAAGCTGTTCTCTGAGATTCAGAGGTTAGCTCCAAAAAGAAATACAAACTATCAGATATTTTTACTTATTGCTGTCGTATCAAACTTCTCCATTTACAGCGATTTTGACATACAACTCGTGCTTCACTAATATCCATTACACGTCGTACACAAGATCTTTTATACTTCTTTGAATAAAGCTCATATTGAGAAATGGCTTCCTAGTTTAATTGAGTTAATAATCTAAAGTAACTTATGGGAATTTACTAGGAAATTTTTTTATTTATAGCAAATTTTCGGAGAAAACTCTTCTCCTTCTTCAGGCTCTCTTGTTGTTGTCACTTTTTGCTAGTTAATAAAATAGTTTCTACTGCAGATAAAAAAGAAGCCCATAAAGAAGAGCTTAAAGTCATACTTGCAGAAAATAACTTTCCTAAAGAAGAAATTGAGAAGCTTCTGAATTTTAATGGTAAGAAGAACCCACAAAAGCAAGAAGTAAAATTCACTAGAAAAATTTCTTATCACAAAGGTTTATTTGAGGCTTTAAAGAGAATTAGTAAAAAATACAATATTAGGCTAGCTCCAAGTTTAGAGAACAAAGTTAAAAATTTTTTCCCTAAAATAGTTCAAAGAGAAGAAGATATTTTAAAAATGCAAGGAGTAGTTTATGAAGTAAATTGTAGTTGTGGACTATCTTACATAGGTGAAACAGGTCGCAGACTAGAAACTCGTATAGCTGAGCATAAAGCAGCTATAAAAAATTGCTCCAACAAGACTGGATTAGATAGGCATGTTAGAGAAACTGGGCACAGCATGGATTGGAATTCCCTTAAAGTAATCAGTTTCCAAAGCAATTTCCAAAAAAGAAAACTGAAAGAAGGAATAGAGATTGAGAAAAATCAAAATTCCATCATCAATGACTGCAAAGGATTTTCCCTGCCTAACATCTGGCAGGATTTGTTGAAAAATAACCTAAACCGTCAAGGTTACCCGTAACCGTCAAGGTAAACCGTAACCATGATAGTGACAAGCAAAAAGTGACAACAACAAGAGAGCCTGAAGAAGGAGAAGAGTTTTCTCCGAAAATTTGCTATAAATAAAAAATTTCCTAGTAAATTCCCATAAGTTACTTTAGATTATTAAATCTTTTATACTTCATACTCATAATCTTTTTCTCATGCAGACACTCCTAAATCTGATCCACCCATGTCTTCCTTGGCCTTCCTCTGCCTTTCCTTCCTGCCACTTGGGCTGAAAAGATTTTCTTAGTAAGCATTTCATCACTCATTCTTTCAACATGGCCAAACCACCGAAGCATATTGGTCTCCACCTTGCTAACAACATTTTGCTTAACATCACACAACTGCAATACATCTTCATTTCTCACACAATCATATCGTGTCTTGCCACAAACCCCACATAAGTAACGCATTTCTCCAGCACACAAACGACTCCTATGTTTCTTCTGCAGTACCCAGGTTTCACTACCATACATCAGAGTAGGAACAATTACACTTTCAAACACAGCCATGCAGGACTCTCTAGAGAACCCATCATTCCTGTGAAAACCTCCCAGAGCAGCTATGACTTTCAAAGAAGAATTCACTCGCCTTCTTATTTCACCATCCAACTTGTTCTCTCTGTCAAACATGCTTCCTAAATACACAAACTCACTCACCTGTTCAATCACAGTGCCATTTATACTTACATTACATTCAGTGCTACCCATTCCTCTCTCAAACACCATAACTTTGGTTTTCCCTTATTCATACTCAGTTTGAATTTCATGCAAACTTCGTGCATCCGAGTCAACATACTCTGCAACCCACTTTTGCTCTCTGCCAACAGGACAGTGTCATTAGCATACAGCAATCTGCACACACGGATATCACCAAGACATAAACCACTATTATCTATTTTGGCATCACGCATGCATGCAAAATCACACCTAGCACATGCTAATAAATATTTTCATTTCTAACTCCAACAAGTGCAGTACTTTCCCCAACTTGTCTTCCTGCTATATACTTCATACCAGCAAACTAACATACCCTGCCCCTGATGTCTATGAATGTTCAGTACCAGTCAGTAATGTCTCTGCTATATGAATTATCGGCTTAAAGTGTTTCTGGTATTTCTCCACCTTAGAGATTGCCCATTTCAACACACTGCCTTTTTACACATTATTGATGTGAAATTTCACAAATTTGGAACTCTCAAATGTCACTATTCCCAGGTTTACACTATTATATTTCCAATTTATTCAGTTTAATTTCAATATTATTTACACAATTTGAATTTACACAGTCAAGTCACATTATTTTGACCGCCTCCTACTTTTGACATCATCAGCACATAGCCAATGAAAGAAGGCACATGTCGTGAGCTGGTTTGGAGAGTATATAAGGTGTGCTGTAGGTATTCTGAAAGCATATCACCCATTGCTGCCATGGATAAAAGGAGCGATTTATCAGATTTCTAAAAAGGGATGATTATCAGTTTTCGGGCCAAGGGTGACAGTATTTCTGAAACAGCACAGTTTGTGAACTGTTCGCGTGCTGCTGTGGTTAAAGTGTATAGTCATTGGAGAAATGGCACCACTGCGAATAAATGACATGGAAACTGCGGAGCACCATGTGCCGTTGATGTAAGAGGTGAACACCAGCTGTGAAGGTGTGTGAGGGCCGATCGACACACTGCAGTGGAGCAACTCACTGGCCGAATGAACAAGTGACCTATCGGAAGTGTGTCTAAAACGACAGTTCAGTGAACCCTGCTGTGTATAGGGCTCCACTGCAGACAAATGGTCACTGCACCTATGCTAACGAAGGTGCATCGGCAGAAAAGGCTTACATTTGCAGGGCAGAATCGGAATTGGACCTCCGCTGATTGACAAAGGATTGCCTTCTCCAATGAGTCACATTTTCTGCTTCATCGAACAGATGGATGTTGGCATATAAGGCGAGAAACCTTGGAGAACAAACACTCTTTAACCATTGCTAAAAGAACACAAGCTGGTGGGGGCAGCGTTATGGTCTGGGGAGTGTTTTTGTGTCATTCCCTGGGTCCACTCATACCTGTGGAAGGCACTATGGACCGAATTCATTATGAATTCATCCTTGTAGACCACGAACACCCATACATACTGATTGTCTTTTGTGGGGTGGATGGTATCTTCCAGCACAACAATGCAATGTGTCACACAGCTAGAATGCCCGAGAGTGGTTAGAAGAACACAATGAAGACTTTAAAGTACAGTCCTCAAAAAAAAAACAAAAAAAAAAACGAGCCACCCCTCTCAACTTTCGAACCATTTGTCGCAGATAAACAAGTAAGGTACCGTTGGAAAGCACTTGAAGGGAACTATCACATGTTGGGAAGAAAAATGCTAATTAAACTAATTAACATGTCAATTAGCTCACTATCTCCTCTCCAAATTTTTCCACATAAGGGGTATGTTATTTTATGCGCATTCTATTTAGCACATGAAAAAAACCCTAAATCATAAATACCATCCAAATCGGATGATTAATAGCGAAGATATTTGCAAATACAGTTAGAGGGGGCATCCATATATCTACATCTGGGAAACACACTTTTTCCCTTCCCTGCAAGAAGAGTGATAATGCAGGAATGTCTGCGCCTTGAATGGAACCTCCGACAGATTGAAAGCAGAGGACCTCGGGCAAAGGCCCTTACAGTGCTTTCTACGATAACCTCAGCCATCCAAGGATGGAGTTCATTTACTCTTGCCGTTTCCTTCATAATAACTCCATTTATTTGTGCTAATGACTCGAATTAGTCATACATGAGACCGGCCGATGACAAAAAAAGCTGAACTTTTTAACTGGGTGGAAAATTGGGACGCGCGAAAGCGCAGAGTGAACAAATTCAAATACAGCATATACAATATTTAAGATTGTACAAGCCGTATGGAATTATTTTCTGTAAATTATGTAAGTAAATATTAAAGTGAAGCACATTATTATATTCACAATAGAAAAGTAGGGAATCAAGAACAAAATAAAATGAAATATTTTAAAAAATCAGATTTAAAACATACATGTAAATCTTTACTAGCTAAATCCTGAGGAGAAAAGTATTTGTCTAGGAAAGTTTGTGCATTTAGTCAAGCAATTAGAAACTTGCAAGAATTAGAAACATATCCACAGATTAGTTTTGGTCAAACATCATAGTACAAGAAATAAGTCAGTCTTGTTGGCTTAGTAGCACTCTAACGTACCAATTTTTTCAGAAATGAAATGTGTGTGGAAATAAGTTAAATTCACAGATTCTTACTAAATTATAATTGGAATATGTATTTAAATATGTACAAATAAAAAAACATGACTAGAAGTTATGGTTTTTAAACAGGTTGCTTCAAAGATATTTTGCCCTTTTTTGTTGAACTTGCTTGCACAACAATTCGAATTTCCTCTTCTGAGCAAGCCTGGCTTTCTTCTCAGCAAACTGCACGGCCATATTTATTTTACGTTGACTCTGCAGCTGAACAGCATCCATTGCTAACTTTTTCTTTTTGCTGATAATTCCTTTTCTTTTCCTCTCCATTTCTTTGGTATAACTTGTTTTTGATGTCCTAAGATTTTGGCAGAGGTTGGCATCAACTGCTACTTGCAAAAAAATTTCTTTACTAAAGAAATTAATTGCAGACTCACCCTGTGCTTTAAGTTTATACTACACAGTTTGTATAGCTGAATAGGTTTCAATGTTCATTCTTCCTGATTTTATATCTATGATTTCAGCTATCATGCTGAGAGAACTTTCAACCTGTGGACCATGAAAGCATGATATCAAGGCTTTTACTATTTTAGATAACATAGTGTACTTGTAGGGGTTAAACACCTTTGCCCACCACGCAACAATTTTTACAAAGTTTCCAACTTCATCAACAGGAGATGGAAGTCGTGATTCAAACTGATACTGGTGAATTTCTAGAGCATAGCTTTCCATTTCCTCTGAATTCAATATATTTCAAAGGAACTGTGGAAGTTTTTCAGTCTTTTTAAAGTTAGATTACGTCCCCTTGTAGAAGGATCAATAGCTGATATGTACATTAAAAGATCACTACATAATGGTAGTGTCTTTTGCATGTATTTTGCATGCTGAATATAAGCTTCAGCAGCTTGGCTTAAAAAAAATTCCCCACAATGTCATTTGATTTGCTTTTCAAAATAATGTTCCTGATCCAAGAATCTTTCACAGGTTTGCTTTTCAAATCTTTCATAGGACTGCCTTTCAGTATCTCTTGTTTTAAGAAACAAGCTAAGAAATCCAAGAATAGTTGCTTCTGCTCATCAAAAACTTTATGAATTAATGGCTCCTTTGTTTGAAATAAGCATACATATTTTTTCAAAAGAGGTAGAGCTGCAACATAAAAATTTAATATAAGCAAGGTTTTTTTTTTTTTTGAGCTTTCAAATAATTTTGCAACAATTCTAGATTTCCATTTTCTTCCATCTTCTGTTAGATTTTTTCCCCCGTAATTTCTTCCAAAGCTCCTGGAATTTTAACTTTTTCTTTCTAATCTTTACATATTTTATTTATCACATCCATGTATATTGGTCTTTCATTAGGCTGCACAAATCCATAATACAGGAGCAAAAGGGCATCATGGATATGTAAACTGTTTAATGCCACATGATAGAATGACAACCACCTGCATTGCACCATGTTCTTAATTTCAGTGAATTTTAGCCCTATAATTTCACAAATTTCAGCAAGAGCTTCATGTTGATCTGCCGACCATTTAAAGTCATTGAAGAAGTCAATAAATACTGGCCCGAAGCCGTGCGTTTTTTCCCACTTAGCTTTCAAACATGCAAAACACATTTTTCCTTAGGAAAAAACGAAAGAAAGGAAAGAAACAGGGTTGCATCACAAACTTTGTTCAGAGGCTTCGGGTCGACGTTATCCTAGCCGGGCGCCGTGCTTTCTTTCCACTAAGTTTTCAAACAAGCAAAACACATTCCTCCTCCTCAGAAAAAAACACGGAGGTGCGTCACGAACTTGGTTCAGAGACATAGGGCCGACGCAGTTCCGGGCCACAGCGAAAGAAGCACGTCCGAGCCAACGTAATTCCGGATCACGGCAAAAGAAGCACGCCAGGCCTACGTAATTCCGGCGTGGTGCCGTGCTTCCTTTCCACTTAGCTTTCAAACAAGCAAAACAATTCCTCCTCCTCAGAAAGAAAAAACAACAACAACGGAAAGCTGCATCACGAACTTTGTTTAGAAGCTTCGGGCCGACGCAATACTGTCCGGGCGTCGTGCTTTCTTTCCACTAAGTTTTCAAGCAAGCAAAACACATTCCTCCTCCTTAGAAAAAAAGAAAAAACAAAAACAACAACAAAGAGGTGTGTTACGAACTTGGTTCAGAGGCATCGACGCAAGTCCGGGCTACAGCGAAAGAAACACGTCCGAGCCAACGCAATTCCGGATCACTGCAAAAGAAGCACGCCAGGCTTACTACGTAATCCCGGCGCGGCGCAGTGCTTCCTTTCCACTTGGCTTTCAAACAAGCAAAATAAATTCCTTCTCTTCGGGGGGGGGGGGGGGTTAAGAAAAGAAAGCTGCGTCCCGAACTTTATTCAGATGCTTCAGGCCGACGTAATCTTGGGCCACAGCAAAATAAGCACGTAATAACGGGTCATGGTGAAAGCAGCACGCCGGGCTTATGCAATCCTAGCGCCATGCTTTTTTTTTTTTTTTTTTTTTTTCACGCTTTCGAACAAGCAAAACAAATTCCGCCACCTCAGGGGGAAAAAAAAAAAAAAAAAGATACAATGGGCTGTGTTACGAACTTTGTTCAGAGGCTTTTACATCGATTATTTACAAAAAAAATTAAAACTTTCTTTATAACAGCGAAAATCTGAATAACCATAATTTTTTGTGAGTCACCCGTAATCCCGGGGGAAATCCGTAATAAATACGAAGATTCTGTAATTACCAATTCCGTAATCTCTGTGCGTCCTTCGTAGAAAGAGATTTCACGAGAGCTTCGATTCTCGAACGATCTCAGAAAAGCGGGAACGCATTGGGATACATTGCAAATTACAAGAGAGAGAGTTCCTGGCGATGACGTCACGGATAGAATGCAGAGTGGCGATTTCCTGCAAGATACGGGATGGCTGTCTCCTCGTGGGCTGCGGCAGTTCAGGACCGGCAGGGTAGAGCCTAGGTGAAACGCGCGTCCGATGATTGAGACTGTGGACGGTATGAGGTGGTGTATATAACGATTTTAACTAGCACCTTTTAAAGCTTTTAAATTTTTTATGAACCTGACCAAACTTTGAAGACTTCCTCAGCATTTCCAAGAGAGTGCAGCATTGACGAGATAGCCCTAAAGGCCAAGTACGATGTGGAACTTCAAGTTGTATGCATATCATCATCATTGTCAACCATTATCAATCCACTGCTGGATGAAGGTCTCCCCAAGTTTCCTCCACAATGATCTGTCTTGTGCCAGTCTCCTCCATGTCACTCCCGCATACTTTCGAATTTCATCCACCCATCTTCCATGTGGTCTTCTTCTGGGTCTTTTCCTGTCCCTTGGAATCCAATCCAAAATTTCGGCTGTCCATCGATGGTCTGTTCTTCTGGCAGTATGTCCAGCCCATTGCCATTTCTGGGATTTAACTCTGATCATGATGTCTTCCACTCTTGTCATTTTTCGGATCCACGTGTTCCTCTTCTTATCTCTCCTGGTTACACCAAGCATGCACCTCTCCATGCTACTTTGAGTTGTCTGCAGCCTTTGTATGTCTCTTTTAGCTAAGGTCCACGTCTCTGCACCATACGTAAGCACTGGAAGGATGCATTGATCAAACACTTTTCTTTTAAGACATAATGGCATATTGCTCTTGAAAATTATGCTGTTTCTTCCAAAAGCTCTCCAGGCAAGTTTTGTACGCCGATTAATTTCTTCACCAATGTGACCCTCACTTGATATCTGCTGTCCAAGATAAACGTACATGTCTGTTATCTCCAGCTTTTCTCCATCAATCGATAAATCTTCATTTCTTGTAAAAGCATTGAACATCACTTTTGTCTTCTGAAAGTTCATTTTTAATCCCACTTCTTTACTCTTGTCAGCAAGTTCCTGCATCATACTCTGTAGCTCTGATGGGGTAGTTGCAAAAATGACTATGTCATCAGCAAAACGAAGGTGGGTTAGATAATCTCCATTAATCTTTATGCCTTTGTTTTCCCAGTTCAGTGATTGAAAGACATTTTCCAATGTGGCATTAAAGAGCTTCGGAGATATGGTGTCACCTTGTCTCACTCCTTTTCCATATATATAGTAACTCTTAACTCAAGAATTTTTAATTATTATCTGGAAACCTTTACCCAATCAATATGATGTCGACATAGCCAGAACGGAGCTAACCCTAACATCTGGACATATCCGAAGTAGGGTACAACTTATAACGAAATGGCTCTCGAACTAACACTAACAACTGACCACATTAAAGCAAGATACAACTTTGGACAAAGAAACTCAATAACTGCTGACGTTGGACTGAACACGCACTTCCGTAAGTAACATCTTTACAGAGGCGGCTCCTGCTGTGGGGCTGCAGCCCCTACCCAAAGCAGTTTTTTTTTTCATGCCGTACCAAGAAAGAGAAGTTTTGTGAACACTGCTGTAAGTTTTCCCAGCATAATGCCACAACTGCAGTTTTCTGAACTCAACTGGAAGTTTTCCTGCATAACACCACTGGGAGCGGGAAGAACGCCACGGACTGTGCTTCTTGCAGCTCTGACGGCTATTGAAACCAACTCATGTGGGAAACTCTGCCTATTCTCACACCAGTTCGTTTCCTTTGAATAAAACTTCCCCAGGGACTGCATTCATGGCAGCTCTCGCTAGCAGGGTTGCTGGCGAATGCAGTCTTTCGTTGGGTGGGAATGCATCACCGGGCCTGTGTGCTTTGTTGATTAATACGGTTCTTGTGCTTCCGAATAAGACATAAAATAGGGGAATGAATTAAAAATAATGACGAATGTTGAAATAAAGTATTAAATAAAGTACGATTGTATGTATTACTCAAACTGTTTTTTTTTTTCTTCTTCCAATTTTTGGTTTGTTCCTGCTTTTATTCAACGTAATAATTCTAACAACAATGTTGCTCCTATCTAATAACAAATACTCAGTTGCCGGAATGCTGGGACTTTTGCAAAAAAGTTTTACTTATATTTTCTCTTCTGGTCAAAATGGGCATGTGAACAAATTGCGATTCAAAATATTCAGTATTGGATAAATTGAAAAAAAAAAAAAAAAGAGAGAGATATACTTGCACAAAATTGATTTCTTCACTTACCAAGCACAGCGAAATTTTCGCTTTTAAACTCACATAAATTTTTATTCACCAAAAATCATTGAAGTCACTCCACTGGATACATTTTATTTTTCTGCTGCATCCCCCCTCCCACCCAAAAAGCAGCTGTGCATTTCAATTGAGGTAGTGTACTTAATTACTTTGAAAAGAACATTTAATCAGATATCACTGTTTAGAAAATTTACGAAGTTGGTAAATTTTGGAAAACAAATTTTTCTACACTAAATTGTTATCATGATGGCTTCAGAATTAAAAACTGGACTGAATATGTTTGCAATCCATTTTTATTAAAGAGAATGCCGATGTGTGAGTATCGCAATTACAACTTGTCGCGAAATTCTGGAAGACCCTTCAAAATTCCACAAAATGTTTTTCATCGCCGTCCAAGTTGCAGTGGTCGGTATCAAGTCGAAGTTTCAAAGGGAGTGTATCAGAAAAAAAATGTATATTGTCATATTTCTAGGGGTCACATGAGACACTTGAGAACGCGTAACGCGTACATGACCTTGAGTGTGTCTCCGCTACCACTGACGCATTAATTTTTTAAATTTTTTGTCCTTATATATATATATACGTACAGTATATGCTTGTATATATAATTTGCAACCACCATCAATCCACTGCTGGATGAAAGTCTCCAAGTTTCTTCTTCCACAACAGTCTGCCTTGAGTCAGTTTTTTTCATGCTTTCGAATTTCATGTACCCATCTCCCTCTTGTTATCTTCTGGATATTGTTTTTTCCCTTGCTATCCAGTTCAATATTTCAACTCTCCGTCGGTGGTTCTTTCTTCTAGCAATATGTCCATCCCATTGCAATTTCAGGAATTTTGACCATGTCTTCCACTCTTGTCATTTTCCCGATCCATGAGTTCCTATTTGTATCATTCCAGGTAACAACAAACATGCATCTCTACATGCTTCTTTCAGTTGTCTGCAACGTCTGTCTGTCTATTTTAGTTGAGGTCCTTGCGTGTGCTCCATGCGTAAGAACTGTAAGGATGCACTGATTAATCAGTTTCTTTTTAAGAAATAATGTATCCGACGAAGTTTTATAGGTCAATTATTTTCTTCATAAATGTGACAATGTGGACATCGCTTAATATCTGTTGCCTAATTTAGGTATCAGTACCTTTACATTTTCCCCATCAATCTCTAAATATAAAATATAAATATTAATTTCTTGTAAAAAAAAGCACTTTTGATCAGTATATATATATATTATTGTTATTGTTATTATTATTATTATTATACGGACAGCGTCAGCACTGGCGCAGTAACTTAACTTTCGAAGTGGTATCGTGATATCTACAAAATTGAGATGCAGCCCCCATCTCAGCTTACCACGAGCCGCCACTGCATCTTTAGGACTTCTAACCGATTTATATTTTAATTGAATAAGTTAATGCACCACCACAGACTGTATCCACTTTACAGAACGTGTAAAACAGAATTTACAGATGTTAAAGCATCTTCCTGAAGAGCCTTGTGGTCACGTAATTGTATGTGAACTTTATGACTACAACTTATAACGAAATGGCTCTCGAACTAACCCTAACAACTGACCATATTGAAGCAAGATACAACTTTGGACAAAGAAACTCAATAACTACTGACGCTGGACTGAACACGCAATTCCGTAAGTAACATCTTTAGGACTTTTAACCGATTTATATTTTAATTGAATAAGTTAATGCACCACCACAGACTGTATCCACTTTACAGAACGTGTAAAACAGAATTTACAGATGTTAAAGCATCTTCCTGAAGATTTTTGCACAATGTTTTTTAAAAAAGTTAAAAAAATGACAGCTGTGAAGGTAGCTTCTTATCATAATGTGTAAGAACTGCATCTGAAGCAATAAGATGTTTACAAAGTTGAAATGTGTGCTTACATTCCTCTGACCATATCCACGGTGTACCTTTGACCAAAAGACTGTACAAAGGAGCAAGTAAGGTAGAGGAATTATTTATGAATTTTGAATAATAGTTCAATAAACCCAAAAATGCCTTAAGCTCTGCAACATTATCAGGTGTTTTCATTTGTTGTATAGCCTCCATTTTTCTTCTGCGTAGGGTGCACACCATACTCATCAATAATATGTCCTAAAAACTGTGCACTAGTTTCTAAAAACTTGCATTTACTAAGATTAAGATGCACATTAAACTTGCAAAATCTCTGTAAAACTTCCTCTAGAAAGATAAAATGCTTTTCTTTAGTGGCTGAAGAAATCAAAATATCATCCTGGAAACATATGACTGATGGTAAACCTTGTAAGATTTGTTGCATAATTGACTGGAAGATAGCAAAAGCAGAGTTGATGCCATATAAAAGTCTGGTTGGATGAACTAAGCCTATGTGAGTGGTTAATGTAAGCAATTCTTGTAATGCTTCATCCAGTTCAATTTGCTGGTAGGTTTGTGACAAATCTAACTTTGTAAAATACTGTACTTGCCACCACTAAGAGTAGCAAACAAATCCTACTTTGTTGGTAGGAGATACTGATTCGGATCTATTTATCTGTTTACAGTGATCTTAAAATCACCACACAACCTGACAGTACCATCTTTCTTTGGTATTGCCACAATAGGTGTTACCCATGCTGAATGTTAAACAAAATGCCAAACTTCTTTCTTTTGTTTGCAAAATCTCATCAGCCACAGCAGCTTTCAATGAATAAGGCACAGGGCTAGCTTCACAGAAAATTGGAGAAAATTATTTGTTTATTTTAAAGGAAACCTTAAAATGTCTGATTGGTGATGTGCCTTCCTGAAAAAGATCAGCGCAATTCCGTTGTATAGACTCCACATTAGAGATGCTTCCCTTTTGTTGGGAACTTCAGGGGAAAATACTTTGATTAAATCATTTATTTAGGCGAAATACTTTTGATTAAAATGTGCCAACCACTTCTTTCCAAACAGGGATGGTCTATTTCCCTTCACAATAACAATGGGTAATTTGCAACATTGTGACTTATAAGTGACGGGTACAGACACATCTCCAACAACATCGATCAAACCCTAATTATAATCATTCAGCAACATAGATGTAGGAGGAACTTCAACATGTGATAAATTAATTTTCATCCACTGTTCCGTGACAATGGATACATCAGCAGCATTATCAAGTTTCATCTTGATAAATTTGTCATAAATTTGAATAGGAACAGTGTACTTACATTTTCGGTTAGCTGATTTAGAGGCCTTAACTTCAAATATTTCTAAGTCATTAAGAGTAACATCATCAACTTCAACCATATTTGTTGATGTAGATTTTCCTTTGATAGCCTTAGCTAAACAACCCAGTGCAATATGTCTAATTTTCGAACAGAAGTTATACTTAGTGTTTTTACATTTACATTTCATTGGGTCATGAGATACACCACATCTAAAGCATTTAGAGGGTTTGCCACCAGGAGGCTTATTCTTAGCAGTATTCTTTGAAGAAAAGTGAGTTTTCTTTTGAACTTTATTTACCACTGGGGTAAACATTTTCATGCTTGTTGCATCATGGTCAGCAATCTTCATTGCCAATGCAAATTCAGCAGCTTCTGAGGGCTTCAAATCCTTTTTTGCAAAGAAACATTTCTGTGCCATTTCACTAGTCAAATCGCATACAAAACGATCACGTATGGCCTCCTCCAGAAAAATTTCCAAACTCACATGGTGAGGCTAAACGTCTTAATTCCACCAAATAAGCAGAAGTTGATTCATTACAATTTTGATTCCTACAATGGAATCTAAATCTCTCTGCAATGACAATTGGTTTGGGTTTGTAATGGTCTCCCAACATCTGTGTAACTTCTTTGTACGTACACTGACTTAGTAAACTAGGCAAGAGCAAATTTCATAACAATTTGTACGTTTTTGATCCAATCGCAGGAATTAATACCGACACCTTTTTTTCTTCCGTAACATCATTAGCAACAAAATACTGTTCTAACTGTTCAATGTACAGGTTACAGTCATCATTCTGCTCATCAAAAACACTTAACTGGCTGATTAAATCTAGCTTACTCATGTTTGCAAAAATGTGATAATAGAAGTACACAGGAAGAAGAAATTATTCACCATCCCATCTTCATCGCCATATGTAATATCCTTACGATTAATCCAAGAAACATCCCAAGACAAGATACACTAAACACATTTATTACTGCATAAACACTAAATTAGGAACAACAGTGGTACCATACAACAAATTCAACACACACCATTCTGTCATACAACATGGCTGCTCCAGTTATGGTTACATATCAATTGACTGGAAAAAACACTGTTGCCAAATACTACACTCCCCATAAGTAGTACATCTCTTCAGCACACCTACGACTCCTATGTCTCTTCTGCAATACCCAAGTTTCACTGCTATACATCACTGTAAGAACAATTACACTTTCATACACAGCCATTCAGGATTCTCTTGAGGACTCATCATTCCTGTGAAAGACTCCTAAAGTAGCTATGACTTTCAATGAAGAATTCACTCACCTACTTAATTTCACCATCAAATTTGTTTTCTCTGTCAAATATGCTTCCTAAATACACATATCCCTTCACCTGATCAATCACTGTGCCATTTAGACTTATCTTGCATTCAGTACTAACAGTCCCTTGCTCAAAAACCGTAACTTTGGTTTTTCCCTTATTTATACTCTGTTTCAATTTCATACAAACTTTGTACATCTAGGACAACATGCTCGGCAACTCACTTTTGCTCTATACAAACAGGACTGTGTCATCAGCACACAGCAATCTGCACACATGGGTATTACCAAGACATAAACCAGTATTGTTCATCTTGGCATCCCGCATGCATGCATCCATAAATATATTAAACAGCCATGGTGACATTACACAACTTTGCCTGACTCCTGCACCAATGGAAAATCATTTTGATACGACACCTTTCACTCATACACAAGCTCTACTGTCAACCATAGGCTTTCTCATACACAAGATCTACTAAAGCCAAAGGCTTTCACACTATTAAGTAGATTCCCAGTAACACCATATTCATCCAACACCTTCCACAGAAGTATCCTATTTACTCGGTCATAAGCTTTCTCTAAATCTATGAAGGCAGCAAAAACTTTCTTACCAACAGCCAGATACATTTTGATCATAGTGCGTAATGCAAAAATTTGGTAAGTGCAGTCTTTACCAGGCACAAAAATACTCTGATCATCCCACACTTTCTCTGATGTAAGAACTCGTTCATTTTCAAAAATGACCTTACCAAACACTTTCCCTGGCACACTGAGTTGGCTAATACCATGATAGTTCTTGCAATCAGTGTGATCATCTTTTTCGTTATACTAGGGAACAATGATAGTATCCTTCCAATCTCGAGGGACCATTCCGAACTCCCAGCACAACTGGCAAATTTCAGTTAACCAGTCAATTACAGCGTCACCATCAAATCCCGGAACCTTACCATTCTGAAGAGATTTTAGAGCTTTACACACCTGCAACATCCCCAAATATGCTTCCTTCTTTCTCTTTACTGCTTTTTCAATCTCATTGTTGCACCAAGCATCACCTCTAATGTTACCCACTACTGTGGTGCCACAGACCTCTTCAGCAACAGGGAAAACATAGTTCTTAAAACATTATCACTTTTTTTCTACATCCCTTTCACATGACTTCAGCTCCATCAGTCCTTCTCAGAGTAAATTAGAGTAAAAGATCTTCAAGGAGCCTTTCAAACTTTATTCTTTCCACTTTAGGCCTCTTCTCATTCCTTTTTCGCCAACCAGCATTCAGTTTCACTCGTGATACTACCAAGAAGGGGCGTGCGGTCCATAGAAGCAATGTAAGCAATGCTTGCCTTACTAGAACTAGAAATGAATAATTGAAAGCTTTACAAAAATTAGATTAATTATTTTTTATTTAGAATGGCTGTTAAAATTTAGACCCATGATGTGATTGCTTCCGAAAATGCACCTCTTAAATAACTATTAAATAATTTCCGCCGTAGCTTTATTGAAATTTAGTGCCATCGTCGTGTAAAGATCACGCTTCCTGTGCGCCGAACGGCCACATGACTAAGCTCACTGCTTCTGCTATGAGGGCTGTGCAAAGCAATCCAGAAGTTGCTTCAGATTCCTCCATTCGTTTCAAGCTCCACAGCCGCCGCTTCGAACGACCATGTGACTAAGCTCACCGCTGCCTGCATAAGGGCTATGCAAGCAACACAGCAATTGCTTAGGGTTCGCCCATTCGTTCCGTGAGTCAAAGTTAAGTCTGATCTGAAGTGATTATTTGTAGCTCTTTTGCTATCAAACCAAGCAGTAAAATATATGTTCTTCAAACACTCTACAATGTGCAATGATTTTCTGCATGTTTCCGTGTAAGGTGTAATTACAATTATTGTAAGAAAACACTTTTCAATGCTGTTTGACTTAATTTTGAAGATGTAAGCATTTCTCTTCTCTAAGAGAAGCAATTTTATATTGTTTTCTTGTTCGCGTCTGCGCTGTCATCTGTGGACCAACACGATGACAACAAATATAAGTGTGTGTTTTAGATTGCGTTGTTTTTTATTTTTTAAGAAATAAGCCTTTCAGCCAAAGAAGTTTTCAAGAGAAAAGGGATAATATAAATGCTGAGAGACCATAGACTTCTTCAGAAACTCTCCAAACGAAGGCTAAAAAATGTTTTCGCCACTTCCAGCGGGAAGAATACGAAAAAACGAAGTGGTTAACAGCTTGCAAAATTGACCAAAAATTATACTGTAGGCCGTACACATTATTTTCAGTAAACAGAAGAAGTTTATGGATAAACGGTGATTTGGGCGACTTCAATAACTTTCACAATTCGTCCAAATGGCACGAGTGAGTTCAGAGATACACATTTCATCAGTGATAAAATTAAAAACTTTTGCCAAAACAAGGATTAAGAGCTTCAAATAGACGAGCAAATAAAAATGGACGTTTCTCGACATAAATGAACTCGATAAAAAAATTTAGATGTTTTAAGGCGCTTAATTAACGTTACGTGTTTCCTTGGCATGCAGGAATTGGCCTTTAAGGGGCATGATGAATCCGCGAAGTTTGTTAATCCTGGGAATTATGTTGAATTGACAAATTTAATTAGTTGCTATGACGAAAAGCTTAAAACACATTTAGGCAGTTCGTCCGTGTTTTCAGGGATGTCAAATCGTACACAAAATGATTTGATTTAATCAATAGGAGAAGTAATGATCGCAGAAATAAGAAAAGAAATTGAAGAAGCTCCTTTCGTTTCAATTTGGATTAAAGAACTGATGTGAATTGCAGGTCTCAGCTGTCTACAGTGTTTCATAATGTGACTAATGATGGGACTCCCGAAGAGACATTCATTGGTTTTATTGATGTGAGTGCTGATCGTTCAGCTAATTCTTTGGCAGAGCATGTCCAAAGCATTTTAGAAAGTTTTGAGTGCTCCAAAAAATTAATAGCTCAGACATACAATGGAGCTACCGTGATGGCTGGAGAACATTTGGGACTTCAAGCTCGTGTAAACGAAAAACACCAGGAAGCTATTTTTGTGCATTGCTATGCTCACAGATTAAATCTGGTCCTCTCACAAGTACTTAACAGTATAAAAGAATCCATAATTTTCTTCGCAACACTGAGTGGACGAGCTTCTTTCTTTTCAGAGTCGACGAAAAGATTTCATGCATTGGATGCGGAAGTGAAAAGAACATTATTCAATGCAAGCCCTGCTCGATGAAATTTTCAAAGTCGCTTGGTAGGAACTGTGTATGAGCATCTAGGAAGTACAAGAGCATTGTTCACAAATATTCTTGAAAATCCTGAACACTGGGATTCTGATACTATTGTTACAGCTAATGGGTTTTCAAAGTGTTTGGGTGAATTCGATGTCCGCTTCCTGCTGTGTTTCTTCTCTGATATCTTTCCTTTGAGCCATACGTTATTTGAAATACTACAAAAAAAGAAACTGGATATCACGTATTGTATGAAGAAAGTAGCTGAGTTTCAGAAAGCAGTGTCAGAGAAAGGAAATGAGTTTGAGATGCTGTAGTCAAAACTAGAAGAAAGCAAAGCAGACGAAGCTCTTACAAAGCGTAAGCACGTAGATGCTTACGGAGTTCCCAAAACAAATTACTGAAGGCTCTATTGCAAAATATTGGACAATATAATGAGCCACATGACTTCAAGATTTTTAGACTTGCAGACCATGAAATTTTTAGAATTGCTAAATCCTGACAAACGAGTGGAATTTTTAAAATTGTTTTCCAGAGAATTTCTTTGAAAATTTAAAGAAAAATTACACCAAGTACTTCGATTTTGCTCATTTGCAATCCGAACTAAAAGTGTTGTATTCAACAGATGACTTCAGTGGTAAATATGTCACTGAAATTTTGATTTTTTTGAAATCATATGGGATAGACGATGCGATGCCGGAACTAGCCAAATTTTTCAAGCTCGTAATTACCATTTCAGCAACAAGCTCTTCAGCCAAAAATATTTTTTCATCCCTAAAGCGCATAAAAACGTATCTCAGAAGCGCTCAAGGACAGGACAGGCTATCAAAGGTATCCATGTTATCTATCGGAAAGCATCACCAAGTTAAACTTAAAAAGGAATGTTATTTGTATGATTGCGTTATTAACTCATTTGCCCTAAAAGGAAAAAGAATGGAACTCATATACAAGCTAGAAAATTATAAAACTTGACATAAGAACTTTTGCTACATTTTCCCCCTGTGAATATGATGTTTTTTACGTGTCTGCATTTTGCCAGCTATCTATTGCACAAAAATATAGGAAATGTATTTCCAGCGTTTTTGTATACTACAAAGAAAATGTAATAAAAATGGGAACTACTTGTAATGAATATGCAATTGAATGATTTGATCTCACAAGATATTTAGCAAAATGTAACATATAAAATAACTGAACTAAAAGTGTTTTTCTCTAAAAAAGGTGAATTATATTTTTCAGTAATTGTGCTCTTAGAAAGATATGTGTATTTTTTGAAATGTTTGCTAATAGTTAAGATTAGCCCCAATCTACTTCGTTGTCACTGTATACTTTCACCAGAACCATAGAATACCTTCAATTTTCATTTCGTCTTCTAAATAAATATAGTTTTGATTGATGATAATTCTAAATATATTTTTTTTCATTTTTGTTGATATGTTCAGTTTCCGTAGCAACATTGAAAATTGTTGATTAAAAGGTACCTGGTTCAAGAGTAAGTAATTCGCACTCAAAACTTGTTTTGTTGTACGCGATCTCTGATTTTTAATCACCATTTTCCACTTAGAAACCTCTTAAGCCAGGAAACTTCAATCAGGTACTCCTAAGTAAATATTTTTATTTTTTCGATAAAAACAACATATTCAGTGGTAAGGGATAAACCAGGGATGGCATTAGACTTCGAAAACAGGGTGGGCAATGGGTGGGTAAATTTTTTTCTTTTCCTAGAAAAGTTTAGTATTAATTTCTTTGTCACACACATTAAAAATTTTTTAAATGCTTTTACAACCAGTTGAACAGGATATCCGGGTCTCCCGTCCCCTCCCACCTACACATAGATAAAAAGAACAGTACCAAACTGAGCATACATATTGAGTATATCAATAAGTTTTGAGGGATTTCCGTTCGGTGTCGTACTTATTACTGCTCACATGTATTTTAAGGTGGCAACATTGCGATATTGCAGTACGAGACGCCAGCTGTCAGAGTCAGTATATGACGTTCGATTGAGGTGCGAAGACGTATTTGTTTTACTCGGTGGAAAATGGCAACTTTCGTCCCAACATAACAGCATTTGCGGGAAGTGTTAGTGGATTACATTATTGTTAAGAAAAGTGCTGCCGACAGCTATCGCTTAATGTCAGAAATCTATGGTGAACATTCCCAATCCATAAAAACATGTGAGTATTGGTTTAGACGATTCAAAAGGAATGATTTCGACGTCAGTGATAAAGAACGTTTTGGACCACCAAAAAAATTGCTGATGCCAAATTGGAAGCTTTACTTGACGGGGATTCGTGCCAGACCCAAAAAGAACTAGCAGCAGCATTAAATGTTAGTCAACCATGCATTTCACAACGTTTAGCTGCCATGGGAAAGGTGCAAAAAAAAGGGGGGGGGGAATTGGGTTCCACATGCTTTGCGGGAAAGATACCTTGAGCATCGAAAAACCACTTGCAAATTGCTGCTTCAAAGGCAAAAAAGAAAGTTTTTTTTGCATCATATTATTACTGCCAATGAGAAATGGATATGGTACGATAACCCTAAACGGCAGAAAGCAAAAGCATGGGTGAAGCTAGGTGAAACAGGTCCTTCAACGCCAAAACGGAATATCCATGGTTCAAATGGATATTGTATCTGGTGAGACCAGAAGGGTGTGATCCACTATGAACTGCTGAAACCATCAGAAACTATTACTGGTGATCGGTACTGAACCCAATTAATGCGTTTAAAACGAGCTCTCATGCAAAAATGGCCAGAATGGAAGATAAGACATAACAAAGTCATCTTACAGCATGAAAACGCAAGACCACGTTTCTCGACCTGTGAAAAAGTACTTAGAAGGATCCGACTGGGAAGTTCTACCCCACCCGCCATATTCAACAGATATTGCGCCATCGGATAACCATTTGTTCCGGTCGATGCAGTCAGCACTTTCTGGAAAATGGTTTAGTTCTTATTAAGACATCAAAAATTGGCTGGACAACTGGATCTCTTCCAAGGAACCAGAATTCTTCCTTCGGGGCATATGTTCACTGCACGAAAGATGGGGTAAAGTTGTAACTTCAGAGGGAGCATACTTCGATTAATATTAAAATATTGTTTCTGTTCTCCAACAATGTGTTTTGTTCACCTCAAATCTCTCAAAACTTATTTATATACCCAATATAATATTATATTATTATTAAAATCACATTGCTTGCCTATGATGAAATACCAACCGCACGCCACTGCTACCAAGTAATGATCAGAGCCAACATCCACACTTGTTATCACATGAGTGTCAGTCAACAACTAAATGTTTCAGATGCTGATCATAAAAAAACAAAATCTATTACACTCTTTTGTTCCAGAATACAATTTTCCCAAATTGTGTGTGGATATACTTGTGGTTGAAAAACGTGTTGGATAAACACAAACCATTCTCAATGCAGAGTTCAATTAATCTTTCACTATTATCATTCACACAAGGATAATTAAACTTACCCAGAACATTATCAGAAATCGCAATTCTGCACTCCCACTCTAGAATTGAAATCCCCTGCTATAATAACTTTCTCTTTAGCACCAAACTGGCTCAAAACAGCTTTTAGCTCATTCCAGAAATCTTCTTCCTATCAGAAGGTTCTGAGTCACAAGGAGCATACACTGTGACAATTACAATTCTCTGAAGTTCCATTTTTCAAACAAATCCAAAGAATTCTCTCACTTGTGCAGCTATAGTGAATCAAGTTGTTTTTCATGTCACTTAAAATCACACGTATACCAGCCTGTCCTCTCACATTATTTAACACTCCAGACCACGCTCACTGTTCCATTCACTTCTTTTATCCCAATTTCCTTCTTTTTCAGGTTTCACTTACACACAGCACATCCAATACGCACTTATTAATTTCTTCAATCACCTCATTCATCTTGCCATTTATACCTGTAGTATTCCATACACCAATCTTATACTCACTCACCCAAGTCTCTTTCTCATTACAGCTTTTGCCATTTTCGTATAATTTCTGTGATGGACCCCTTCTCAAGAGTGGTAGGTCCACCATATCCCACATTAGAGTCCGTAAAAGCATTGCTTTTTAATCAGTAAAGTACACCAGTGCAGGGGATTAGCCCACAGCAGACAGTTCCAGTTGGTCATTCCACCTAAGAATCATGGAATAAAATCCACTGAGTTGGGGTCTTTTGGCCAATGTCACACAGAACTAGCTGGTACCTCAACACTAATTTATACTGAAGCTTAAAATTGTGTTAGTTTCCAAAAATCACAGAGGCCCTTGTTGTTGTGTTTGCTATTGTTGGGGCTGTAGAAATCCCAAAGAGAAGTCTTTTTATTCTATAGTCCCTTCATCACATTATTTAGCGTAAGAATATCTGCATAGGCTTCATCAACAGACAACTTAAGTAAGCATTTGTTAGATCTCACTTGGTAAACACAGTACAACCAGAGAGTTTTGCAAAATTTTTATTTGCTATGGGCAGGTGATATGTGATCTTTTTGATTACTTTGTTTACAGTTTCTGCATAATCACCATACAGCCTGATTTTACCATTTTGTTTGATTACTGGAACCAAAGGTATAGCCCACTAAGAAGTTGAAATCTCTTCTAATATGCCACAAACTTCCTGTCGGTCCAGTTCTTGCTCAACCTTTTCTTTCAAAGCAAAAAGGAACCAATCTGTGTTTCAAGAAAGTAAAGAGTTGCATTATGATCAACAGTAATAGTCACAGGAGAGCCTTGAAATCTTCCAAGCTCTTCATCAAAAAGTGTTGAAAAGCTTTCCAAAATTGGGTCTATCACGCAATGATTTTGTGTATTAATGAAGTCATGGCAAAATCCTAGTGATGAAATACCTTTAAAGCACAATCGTGTGATACGGGGCTTACTAGGATGACACAAAAATTACTTTTTGTCAAATTTTCGGGTTGCACACCTATCTGTGGTCGGGACTGATGCAAGATACAGAGCTGCCATTGCATTGTTATCAAGCTGGGTCATAGGAATCCACAGATTTTTAAAATGTGGGTATCATAGTGAGAAGAATTGGCAGGAAAACACGTAACACACAAACCATTAAAATATTTCTTGAAATCGTCATCACGAAAAAATTATGAGCGGGATGTTTCGGTAGCGACTTCTACCTTCATCAGATATGGAATGAGACACATGGTAAAAGTGTCAGTTGTTGCCAGATTTCAAAGTGAAATCTGGCAACAACTGACGCTTTTACACCTGCAATACTGGCGCATCTTTTAATGTCCCTATTATTTGGAAAGCGATTTTGAAATCTGGCAACAACTGACGCTTTTACCATGTGTCTCATTCCATGGCTGATGAAGGTAGAAGTCGCTACCAACATGTCCCACTCACAATTTTTCAATGTAACTTACGCGTGTGATGACGATTTCAAGAATTCTTTTAAAATGTGGGTATTTTGTGAGATATTCTGGGTTCTTTTAAAAAATCAAAAGTCAAGAGATAATGAATATTTATACTTACATAAGCAAATGAAAAATAAATGTAATGTAACACTTTAATTTACGCTCTTTGAAAGCAATCTGTAAACAAAAAATCAAGTACTGACAGAATTAAATTTTATCATAACAGAACTACACAAAGACAATGCATTTTAAGTCAGCTCAGAACACCAGAGTGGTTTTCATTTTTCAAAACACAGGAACTGTATGTTTTTTTTTTTTTAATTTTAATGAACAATCAATGAAGTAGATTTACAACTTTTAGCAGAGTATAATCATTCACAGTGCTCTCATTAAATGTAAGTTTGTTTGTTTTTCAAATTTTAAATTTCAGCTGCTCCAATATTGATTAAAAAAAGCTGGAAAGGTTTAATAAATTTATCAACACATTTGGAGATTTTCATGATCTTATATTGTATATTTATATAATCTTGATGGACGGTGCCTTGCTCGCTGTGTTCTTCCTTTCCCTAATCCTCACGAATTTGACTTTTGCCAAATGGCATGTTAAAAAAATCCGAAATAAAATGTGGATCCCAAAGGACACATAGAATTTGTAATTATGGGTCCTCTCTCTTTTTTTTTTTTTTTTTTTTTGCAATTTACACGCTACAGCGTGTCAGCTCTGAGATAGTAGGTGCTGCTACTCAAGCGGTAATACCAAGTCATTATGTTCATTAATCGTGGCACTTCTTTTTCTTACAATTTGTTGACTTTCTTCCAATTTCCATTTCACACAGTGCTGTTGATGCAAGAGAATTTTCAAAGAGACCCAGTTATTCGAATATTTAGTACTCGGTATGTGTTTGTCAAGGCCTGCCTTGGAAATGTTCCTAATAGCAGCTTTACGTTCAGCCGCATAGGTGCAAAGTTATCTCCCAGTTTCTCCTACTTATATGTTACCACAATTGCAGTGTACACTCCTTGCAGCAGAACATTATTCTCCTTTTGATTAATGGGAGAGAAATTTTTTGAATTTTATTATTTAAGTGTGGAGCAAGTCGAATCTGGAATTTAAAGCTAATCCTCTGAAGCTTTTCAAATAGACCTTTATGGTAAGTGACCTTTTTAGCAAGTTTAATGTTATTTCTTGATTGATCACAATCTGATTTGATTTTTTTGTTTTGTTGAAAAAAATTTCTGTCATTGTAAAAGGATAATTGTTTTCACTCAGTCTTCATTAATTCTTTTTTTATGGATTTCCTTTCAAGTTTCTGAAGAATCCAATACTTCTATTTTTTCCAAGAATTGTGAGGCCACATTAAATTTAATATAGGATGGGTGGTTGGGTGGTAAGAGTGGTAGTTCAGAACTTTATTAGTGTTTGTAGTTTTTTTATATAGCATTGTAGTAATATATAAAATAAAAAAGCAAAATTACTACTGAAGTAAAATTACTACAATGCTATATAAAAAACCTACGAACAGTATTAAAATTCTGAACTAAAAACGTTGAGTCACCACATACTGTTAAGAATATATTACATTGCTCCTGGTCATTTGTGATATCATTCGCCCGGAAATAAAACATAAATATCTATGAATAAGTTTTCCACAAAGAGCCAAAAACGTACTGCTTGATAGCTCCGAACTTCGCCATAGTTAGACTGGTATAAAAATTAGTAGATCCACTACCCAACCATTGAAAAGTTTTGAAATTCATTCCAACTGGTTTTTGTTGCTGGCACTGTCATAGGCCTAACTTATAATTCAGTCAATATCATGAAGATTACTCTGAATATACAATTTGAAATTTCATACTCGCAATACAACAGCTGTGGATCAATCCCATTATTTGCTGCCAATTAATAAGTACTGACTTCTGAAATATCCCAATAGATTTATTCTACTTTCAAAGAGCATAACTGATACTCAAAAAACATGACAAGTAATGTGTTTCCTCTCTACAACTCTGCTCACAATTCATACATCACAAACTTATGCTCGTGCTTGTTGCCAGATCCATCCATGGGTGCTTTCCAACGATGCTAGCGGTTTTCGGTGATATGCGACAAAGATGATGCAGTGCAATGAAACAAAAAGTTACCGTTCTTGTTTTAACTCGCGTCATTTTTAATCCGTAATTTCCTGGCATTTGTGACGAGTTTCGACGACTACAATAATTTGGGGAGTGCTTACCTTGCAATTGAAGGTCCCAGGTTTCTTTCTTACTACCTCCCAAGTTGGTGAGTGTTACTTTTCATTACTTACTTTTCTGTTTACCATTCCGCCGACCGAGCTGGTTGGAGCTCTTTATCTCAGACACCATTAGAGATGGCGTCTTCCGGAGTGCACGGCTCCCCTGTCCTCACTTCCGGTGCCCCCAGCACATCTACCACAGGTGGCGTTGCCTCATTGCCCTCCGGGTCATCGTCTGTCGGTGGTACTGCTGTTCTCCATCCCCACAACGCTTCCACTACTACTACTTCAACATTTGTGCAAGCCCACAATGTTTCAGATGACGCTATGGATACGTCAGAAAGCAGTGAGCCTCAGCCTTCTCTTTCTCGTCCTGCCACTCCACGATCCTATTCATTGGCTGCAGTTTCACCCTTGCCAAAATCTACGTTTACTTCACTCCATGCGTCTGCCTTATCCCTTAAACCACATGTTTGCGGAGCGGGGAATGAAGTCATCAAAGAAATACCGGCGGACTCCCCTGCCGGCGAGTCGTTTTCTGCGGTGACGTCTCAGGGAGTGTGTTTCGATGCGCTGCCCAACACGCCGCTCAAGCTCAACTCGACAGCACTTAAGAAGAAGTTTTCCCCTGAGGCAATACTCCATATGTCCCGACGTGGACGCAACGTCAATTGTTTATTTTCATAGAATAGAAGATGCCACGTCCGTCCTACAGACTGGTCTTACGATTGGTGACCATCATCTTTCCCTGGAACCCGTCGCCCAATGCCCAGTAACTGTATCGATGTACCCAGTTCCACCTGAGGTAACAGATGCAATGTTGTATGCTTCATTGATGACATCTGGACGTGTTGTTGGCCAAATTACTACACACTCCGCAGCCCCTAAAGATGCAGAAGATCACACAATTCAGAGTGCCCAGCGAGTTGCGCGAGTTGTCTTCTCTTTCGATGATAACATCAAAAATTTCTCTACTCAGCTTACCGTAAAATGTGGCGACCAGGTTCGCCGCAATGATGTGCTTACATTGTTCCATTGTCAATCGTGTAGAGCCTATGGTCACCAGAGAGGCGAATATGTACGCGTACGTCGCCCAGTTACCTCCACACCTCCGGCGCCACAACCTTCCTCGACTAGCCCTACTTTTGCACTACCTTCTGCTCCGAAGGAATCTACTCTGGCCTGTAATGCTCCAATCCTGCCAGTGATGTCTCTGAGAGATTTTCCACCATTGCTCCAACCCCGCCAGTGATGTCTCTGAGTAATTTTCCGTCAACTGCTTCACTCACACGTCTCGCAGCACTGCAGGATCTTACGGATGACTTAAGTAATTTTACGGATGCGGATACCCTAAGCACCACGACCGAAGTGACCTGCCAGGACGTCAGTGAGTCTACTCTCAGTGACGGCAGAGCACCCCGTCACTGAGAGTAGACTCACTGGTGTCCTAGCAGGTCCTTTCCTATGTTCTCTCTCCCGACAAGTCATACACTCTGTCTGGTTGGTCTATCACTAACAACCTTTCTCTACTCCTTCATCTTCGCTTTCTGGCAAGCTCTCGTTCTGAACCTTTAGCTCTTCTGAACTTGGACCAAAAGTCCGCTTTTGATAATATCTCACACACCTATCTCTTCGCTGTTCTCACTTGTTTTGGTTTTCCTCCTATTTTTGTTTCTGCTCTCCTAGATCTGTATCGGGGTGCCTACTTCCATGTCCGAACGGCCGCCTTTCTTACCGCACCTATCTCATTTCGGCGCGGCATCCATCAGGGATGTCTGCTATCCAGACAATTTTTTGCGCTCGCTTTTCAGCCGTTCCTGTTGGCAGCTCATCGATCGCTCTCAGATGCTTTACCTCCTGTTGTCGCCAACACTCGCCACCACAGCACCACATACACAGCCTACGCTGATGATGTGACGTTCTGTCTGTGGACAGAGTCACAATTCCACCGCCTATACCTTGTATATCACCAGTATGTGGCCTTATCCGCAGCATTGTTGAATGCATCTAAAAGCACTGGTCTGTGGTGTGGGTCATGGGCTGGAAGAACCGATGCGCCTTGGGGAGCCCAGTGGACCGCCACGACGCATAAGATCCTTGGAGCATATGTTGGACAACTTTACATCTCCGCTTCTGCCACTTGGACTGCCCTGCAACCACGACTACGATGATCAGCTGTCTTCTGGAGCCAGGCATGACCTTTCACTTCATTCCGGCAAAGGGCCAACATTGTCCGGCGCTACGTTATGTAACTTGCTCTTACTCTTGGATGTCCACAGTGTTTCCAGTGTCCCAACTCATGACCATTACCCGGCTTACTACTTCTGTTGTCTGGTCCTCGTACCACTGGGTTAAAACCACCACCCTCCAACTTCTGACTTCACTGGGTGGTATTCAACTCCCTGATCCATATACATCCTACAAAATGCTTCACTTGATTACCTTCCTCCACCTTGTCACTGCTAATCTTTCTTCTGTTTCAACTACTCTTAACGTTCTGGTTTCTCCCCATGACCCATCTTTCACTTTCCTTCTATTCCTAAAGATAGATTCCTATTCTCTTCCTCCATCCCATTTCCCTCCTGTTCTCCGAGAAGCTCTCTCCTTTCTCCGATCACTACCTCTTTTGTGACCCCCCCCCTTTTTCTACTCTTGATCTCCTTGATGAACCCTTATTCTTTTCCTCCCTCATCCACATTCCTCACCTTCCCTTCTTCTATCTTCCCTTCTGGATCCCCTCTGGTTATCTCACTGTATGT
This sequence comes from Macrothele yani, assembly GCA_039090855.1. Lineage (NCBI taxonomy): Eukaryota > Metazoa > Arthropoda > Arachnida > Araneae > Macrothelidae > Macrothele > Macrothele yani. The sequence continues at coordinate 139,790,537 of CM077005.1, read as the reverse complement.
TCCCTCATTAACTCTGATCTCTCCTGGAGTCCCTTACGTCTTTGTTTACGTCCTCAAATAACTGTCTTTGCACGATTTAAAGAACTCTCATCTAATACACCACCATTTGCAAGATTAAAATATATTTATTATTTACACTTAAAAACAGTATGTACAGATAGAAGCTTCGAAAACTAAGTTGGTGAGATCTTTCGGCTCCCCCGGGAACCATTGTCAAGCCTAAGAGTGCCACCTGAGTGGAGCGCTCAATGCATCTTATACAAGCAGAAGAGACACGTCATACATTCGTTACCATAGATACAATTATAAACAGCACACCTCTGAACAACAGGAGTTAAGTGAAGCATGTGAGCAACTAATTAATAATTTTAAAGACAGTACGGCATGGGGAACAAACTAGTAATTCACAGACTAGGAGGTTTTAAAGTCTTAATATATTGCCGCCAAGTTAGTGGCATATTGGTGGGTAATTCCACATTGCAGCAGTGAACAGAATGTTCCTTTTATTTTTAGTGGAAGCTAAAGGTTGAACATCCGTCCAACATGGTGTATATTGACCAGTTGACACTAGACGAGCGAGTGCTGTAGTAGTTGCTCCCGTTCGAACATCATATTCATGTTCCGACGTTCGAACCCCCAATGTCCGTAATGTGGAACCGATGTAAACCACTGTTTGATCAGTAGGTTGATTAGGCTGTAGGGGTATATAATATATACCGTATTTTTGCTCTTTGCTTACTTGATCACGATCTTGTCTAATAGTTGAAAAAATGTTTGAAGTCCGTATTCCAAAGGATAGTTTATGTTTATTGCAGATTCGATTTAGGAAATAAGTCACATTTGGGTTGTAATCTAATGAGCCAACGAATCTTTTATTAACATGTTCGAGTCGTAAACTTGTAAATGCTAATCGTTGTATTGATTGAATCAAGTTATGAACACAGTACTCCGGATAGCCAAATTTCATAGCAATTGAGGTAATATAATCAAGTTCCGCTTGCCTCAAACGCACAGACGCAGAATGGATGAAAGCTCATCTTACGTATGAGCTTAAGGCAGCAAATTTAAACCCATTAGGGTGATTAGAAGAAAATGGAATGAGATTTTAAATGTGCGAAGGTTTCCTATAAACTGAGTAGGTTATGCTATTGTCAGCTGGGATTCTGCATAGCCTAAAGTTTCAGAACGGTAATGAACATTGATCCTCGAGTTCAATAGTAAAATTGATAGTTGGGTAGACCGAGGACAAATCGTGGGCAAACTGTTGTAGGCGCTTAGATGAGTGTGGCCAGAAGACTAAGATGTCTTCGACATATCTGATAAAAAGTGCTGGTTTGTAAAAACTATTTTGTATCACAGTATTTTCAACAGTTTGTAGAACCACTTCTGCCAAAATAGAAGATAGTGGTGACCCCATAGGGGTCCCTCCCTGTTGTTGGTAAATGACATCATTAAATTTAAAGAATGTACGTTTGGCAATAAGTTTTAAAGCTTCCATAATTGCAAGCGTTTCAACAGGGGATAGGTCAGGAGCAGTTAGTAGACGCTCTTCAATAATCTTATGAGCTTGAAGAATGGGAACGTTAGGAAATAGTGCAGTAACATCTAACGATGCCATTATGAATTTTTGACCGCCAGAATTAAAGGCTTTTATAATGTTGAGTGCTTGAAGTTTTCCATATACAGAGTACCTAGAACCCCTGAAGTACTTGCTCAGAAGAGTTGCAAGGGCTTTTTCAAGGGTTCTAGTTGGGTTATTGAATCCGGAGACTAAGGGATGGATGAGGAGGCCTTCTTTATGAGTTTTAATTTTGCCGAAAACCCTTGGTACACCAGGTCCATTGGGGGGGAGGGGGGGGGGGGTTCATATGTGAAGAAATGGCTTGTGGTAAATGTCCCTGGTTCCTCATTTACCATAACACAAGCCATTATTTCCTAAATCGAATCTGCAATAAACATCAACTATCCTTTGGAATACGGACTTCGAACATTTTTTCAACTATTAGACAAGATTGTGATCAACTAAACAAAGAGCAAAAATATGGTATATATTATATACCCCTACAGCCTAATCAACCTACTGATAAAACAGTGGTTTACATCGGTTCCACATTACGGACATTGGGGGTTCGAACTTCGGAACACGAATATGATGTTCGAACGGGAGCAACTACTACAGCACTCGCTCGTCTAGTGTCAACTGGTCAATATACACCATGTTGGACGGATGTTCAACATTTAGCTTCCACTAAAAATAAAAGAAACACTCTGTTCACTGAAGCAATGTTTATTATGTGGTTTAATGACTTATGCTGCAATGAGGAATTACCCACCAATATGCCACTTACTTGGCGGCAATATATTAAGACTTTAAAACCTCCTAGTCTGTGAATTACTAGTTTGTTCCCGATGCCGTACTGTCTTTAAAATTATTAATTAGTTGCTCACATGCTTCACTTAACTCCTGTTGTACACAGGTGTGCTGTTTATAATTGTATCTATGGTAACAAATGTATGACGTGTTTCTTCTGCTTGTATAAGATGCATTGCGCGCTCCACTCGGGTGGCACTCTTAGGCTTGACAATGGTTCCCGGGGGAGCCGAAAGATCTCGCCAACTCAGTTTTCGAATCTTTTATCTGTACAGTTTTTAAGTGTAAATAATAAATATATTTTAATCTTGCAAATGGTGGTGTATTAGATGAGAGTTCTTTAAATCGTGCAAAGACAGTTATTTGAGGACGTAAACATTTAGGCACGAAATAAATATTTGGTCACGTCTTTGTTTCCTGATCCTTCCTCTTCACTCGGTGCAGAATATGATCTTCTTCGTTCTTCTCTCTGCTCTCTCTCTTTCCATGTCTCAAGTCCTCTACTGGTCTCACAATCCCTTCTGCCTCTCTCCCTCTCCCGTTCTTCCTCTCCATTTGTGGTGTTGATGTCCCTCTAACCTCCGTTTCTTTTACCTCCCTTTACTGACCACTTCTGCCCCCCCTGCACTTCCATACCCCATTCCCACTGTTCCCCCATCTCTTCTTTCTTCCGTCTGGACTGTCTCCTCTTCCCCACTCTCTTCTCCTCTTGAATTAAACATTCACTGGCAGTTCCTTCATCATCGCCTTCCTGCTCTTTCTGTCCTCTATCGAATGACCCTCATTCCCTCTCCTCTCTGCTCTTCTGAAGGTGATGTCCAACATCAATATTTGTATTGCCCAGTTTTATTACCTGCCGTACACTCAGCTTTCCTCAATGTGGACTGTATCAGCGCGCATTCCCTCCCCTTCATTGCCTATGCTTGGTTGCTGCAAACAAAACATCCTCCTCCTCGGCTTTTCCCGGTCTGTGAGTTCCTGTTCGTCCTCGTAAAGTTTATCATTTATGTTCACCATCAATGCCACTGCACTATTTCATCACCATTATCTATTTTGGAAGTTGGTGGTATTATTCACCGGCACTTTAGGGCATGGCTTTAAGCCCGCCTATGTCTAGAGTATTCTACAGCACAGGCCGCCGGAACCCTGAATACGTTTTTCACAACATGGGCCCACTCTGCTGGGTGGTTTATTGTTCAGAACGATCAGCTTCATCTAGCCCCATGATGCTTTCCATCTGTAGGTTTCAAACGTTATCATCTTGTATGCACCACTCATGTCTATGCACCGTTATGCTTGCACATGTTTTTGCATCTGTTGCCCTCATGAATATCTCTTACTGTGTGAAATTGTCTGTTTTCTCGAGCTTTGTCTGCGCAATTGTCTGTCTGCGAATCCTTTTACTGTGCCTCCATTGTAATGTGTTTATATTCATTTGATCGTGCCCTTGTATGTCTCCTTATTTATTGTCTTCACTTTTGGTACATGTTTTCGTATTGTGTGAGCTCTGTATTACATCATTATTGTGTATCATTGTTAACTTTCCGGTAGATTGGCTCTTTATGGTTAGTGCCCATGTTTGTCAGTTTATACTGAATTCTTGAGAATACTGTTTGTAAATGAAATTGTGACATCCCTGTAAATATGTCTTCTTCGAAGATCATTGCTTGCCTTTGTTCCCTACGCTCCTTCCTTCTTCCACATTCCACATTAATGTTTTTTTGTTTGATGTTGCACTGCCTTTTGTAATACTGCATTACACTGATATATTTATTTTGTGAGTTTGTTGAATGTTATAACAACCCCGATACTGTTACTCATTGTATTATGTGTGCTCTGTTCTTAAATCATTACTGTGTTTTAATGTTTCCTATCCGGTAGATTGGCTTTATCGAGTTGTTGGCCTTGATTGTCGGCGTACAATACTTTTGTCAAGAATGTTTGTCAATGGAATTGTGGCAACCTTGTACATCTGTTTTTGCACGTACACGCTATTGTCTTCATTGTGCCAATGTCCAGCCTTATAATACTGACTTGCACTGCTAATAATCTTTCGTGCCTGCATACTTTATACCGACCCCTACACTGTTGCTTTATGTCGTTTTTGCAGGCATCAATCACGCTCTCCCGCCTTTGTTGGCGGTTTTATCTTTTATCAGTATCTGTTATGTTCTGCTGGGGGTACCCAGCTGCTGTATAGTTTTGTTGGTTATGTTTGGCACTATTGCAGCCGTGTACATATTTTCTCGCTTAATAAAGGCAGTTCTAAACTCTTGTAATGAATGATAAGACTTATAAATGACAAACATTTAAAAAAGTATTTTTTCACATATACACATATCATCATTATTATTTCTCAGAGATTCAAAGATCAGCTCTTCAAAAAGATCATTTTCCAAATTAAATTACTGATGGTGTAAGATTTCACTCACTGTTGATGTGATACACACTTACAATGATCTGACACAAAATTAGATTTCACTCACTGTTGATGTCTCCACTTACAACGATCTTGACACAAAACCGAAGCTTTACTGACATTTATCACATGTCTCACTCAAAACCTTTTGTACTTCACAGTCATTATCGAATATCATTTTCTCAGCACATAAATGCCATATATTTTACTGTTTCCCATGTAGTCATCCTTCAGAAAACTTGAAAATGACATAATCCTGGAATGGGAATCAAACCAATATCTCCAATTTATGTTTGAGCATAATGATACTTGTATAAGCCTTCATGTAATTATTTTAATTTCTTCAGGAGATTAACTTTCCATTGATTTCTATGATATGATATTCATCATTTTCTATTTTTTTTTTCCCTCAAGCATTCTAGTCTTCTCATGATTTCCTTGGCATTTTTTCTATATTTCTTCTTTTGCCACTTGGGCTGAATAAATTCTCTTAGTACCTCATCACTCATTCTGTCAACATGGCTAACTACTCCAAAATATGTCTCCACTTTACTAACAATATTATGCTTTGCAATACATGTCTGCAGCAAGTCTTGATTTGTCACACAAACAAAGCACTTTTTTGCCACAAACTCCCTTAAGTAATGAATTACTCCAGCACACAAATTGATCCTATGGACACAAAACAACTCCAGAAGGTGCCCACTGATATGCCATACCATATCTGCATACGTTCGTGCAGTGCCCTAGTGCATGGTCTGTACACTGAAGCTACCAATCCACATGGTCCAAAATATGTTCAATTGGGTTCATGTTGGGTTTTAAGGGTGGCTGTCAGAGGATGTGGAAGTCATTCTTGTGTCCTGTAAACAAGGGCCTTGTGACATGGTGTCATGTTGACCTGTTGAAACACCCCATCTTGGGCAATGATGGAAGGTACACAGCGGATGTTCAGAGGGCCATCCACTACTATCAGGGGTGATCAAACATCCCAGGAAAACATCCCCCATAGCACTACATCCCCATCATCTGCTTATACCTTTGGGGGTCATAGATACTTATACCATCATCTCCACAGTTGTTTGCCTTACACACCCCTGTCCTTCCACTTGATGCAGTACGAAATGTGTTTCATCACAGAACACAACTTTCTTTTACTATACACTCCTGATGTTTTTTGTTTTGTTTTTTAAACTCCAGGCATTGTTGCTGATGATGCACGGTGGTCATACATTTGCATTGTAGACCCATATGGTGGACAATCATTGCACTGTAGCTGTTGATACACTCCTCTCTGCTCTTCGGTTGTAGACCATGGTTATGAATAGGAGTGTGTCAACTTATTATCACAGTAGGAGTCTACATCTAAGATGTCAACAGAAGTTCTGTTAAATTTGCATAAGACAGACAGACAGACAGACAGACAGAGAGAGATTATTCAACTAATGTAATTTTGAGAATTCCCACAATCATCCATGTTGTCTTATTACTGTTATGTCATTTTTACCAGATTTTATGGTTTTGTATGTCTACACATTTGTTTTACTAATACATTTTTCAAGGAAGAGTTTGTTTTCTAAAGCATTAGTATCTTTCCAGCCTAGAAATTTTTTTTTTTAAATGTTCTTCACTTTTTCTTAACCAGTATGGTGTATCTATCAAACATATTGAAAATTCAGCATGCACACAAAGAAAAGCCAATCACTTTTCTGTAGAAATAGCCTCAAGAATTAAACATATAATTTAAACAGGTGGCTTTGTTTTTAATTCAGACATTCCAGCAATATGTTATATAATGAAAATTCCACAGTAGCTCTCTTTAACTATTTTAAACTTTGCATTTTTTAGGTGGACTGTGATTGTGACAAGTGAACCATGACAATTTTAATAATGTGCATGAAAATGTGAATATATTTTTAAAAATCCTTAAACACACACTAAACTTGTACTAAATTTGGGAAATAGTACTTTCAGAAACATATCTGTATTAACATAAAGGTGACACCAGTTTTCAGAAACTGTAACAGGACAGAAATCACAATGATACCAAGAGATGAAAATGTTTACCTGTAAGGGACTTCCAGATGGTGAACATACTGATCCATCACTACTGTTTCCAGCTGTGTGCCGAGAAAGAACAGGGCTTTGTGTGGTGTGTGAATACAGAGAAGATGCATTGTTGACATACCTACCCATTAGTGGGCTTTGGCTCGGAGAATACGAAGAGCGAGAGCTTGAGCTGCTCGTGGGACGGGTAAGAATTGGACTTGGGGTTTGACTGTATGGACCGCTGTAGCCAATTAAATTTCTGCTCTGAGCTGGGCTGTGATGATTAGGTAAAGGAGATTCTAAAATAAAAAAGAAATAACAAAGTTAAAATCCTGGAATATTAGTTTCTGGTGGCACATGATTCAAAACAATAAGTAGCTCATGAAAACAATACAATTATGACAGTAAAATTTTCTTTTGAAACTTTCTGTTTTTCAACAGAATTAAAGGTTTTAATCACATGCACATGGCATGAATATGACATCTAACATACTGATAATAAGTCCATAGAAGTCATTTTGAAGAATTCCTACAACTACATATAAATGAAACTGCAATCGCTTAAAATTGTATTTTTATAAACATTCAACATATTTTATCACACTTACACTCAAGTGGAGAACTTTGAGATTGCAATAATTTTCATAAAAGTTAGGGGATCATGCTCAATCATATAAAATAGACATTCTCTGGAAAATGCAAAAAATATGACTGGTTAACAGGAAGATCTTAGTGAGAGAAGCGTTCGCCTTCTTGAGGCACTCCATGGGCTACAGTGGCACATAGAACAACAACAAGGGCCTATGTTAATCTTGGAGAGGTGCCAGCTAGTTCTGTGTGACATTAGCAAAAAGAACTGACCTCACTGGGTTTTGTTCCAGAATCCTTAGGTTGAATGACCAACTGGAACTGTCAGCTGTGGCCTAATCCCCCATACTGGTGTGCTTTCCTGATTAAAAAGACACAAAGGAAGTTTCCAAAGGACTCAAGTGTGGGATATGGTGCAGTGGAGTAACTAGCACAACGTGCGCTTCTCCGCAAAATTTATTTCAGCACCCCCAAGGCACAGTAATTTCCCCAGGATTAGGATTTCAAAAACGAGGGAGGGTGCATTTTTTGCGGTGTGTGTGTGTGAGAGAGAGGTGAGGTGGGGGTGGGGGTAGGAAGTCAAGGAGAGTGTCTGCAAAAGTAATGGTGGTACCTTGAGCACTGTAGTTCTAGCTTTTTAAGTAATAGATTTGACAATACGTGCAATTCCTTTGTCCAAAACTAAAATAAATCACTTGGAGAAATTATCCTCTTATACATAGCAGATCTGCGGCTGCTGCGAATAAAGGTTAACGCCTGTCGTGCACGTCATCCTAGGTGACTGCCGGTTTCTCACATCCTACACGGGGAATCCCACTGTGGCCTAGCGCTTTTCCTCAGCAGCGCAGAGAGGGGGCAATTGCAGAGCAATTGTATTATTTACAACCCATTGCAGAGCAATCATATTACAACCCGAAGACAAAAAGCCCAAAACTTTCAGTCTGTAGGACATTGTGTTTTAAAACTGAAAATAAACATTTATTAAGGCAACGCTAAATATGTCTTAAAGCAAATTATGAATTTTTGGGTTAAATATTGTGGTGTTCAAATTTTTTCATAAAACCATAACTGGCAGCTGTGGTACGCCCCTTCATTACCTGCCTACCCATGCAGCTGCGGAGGCTGCGGGGGTGATAGTTACGTCACTGATATGGTGGACCTACCACACTTGAGAAGGATGGTCTACCACGGAAACGGCAAAAGATGAATGAGAAAGAGATCTCGGTTGAGTGAGTGTACAATTGATGTATGGAACACTAGAGGTATAAAAGACAAGATGAATGAGGTGATTGAAGAAATGAATAAGTACATATTGGATGTGCTGTGTGTAAGTGAAACCTTAAAAAGAAGGAAACTGAGATAAAAGAAATGAATTGAACGGTGAGTGTGTGGTCTGGAGTGTCAAATAATGTGAAAAGACAGGCAGGTGTAGGAGTGATTTTAAGTGAAAAGATGAAGAACAACTTGATTCACTATAGCTGCACAAGTGGAAGAATTCTTTGGATTCTTTGAAAATGGAACTTCAGAGAATTGTAATTGTCACAGTGTATGCTCCTTGTGACTCAGAACCTTCTGATAGGAAAAGGATTTCTGGAATGAGCTAAAAGCTGTTTTGTGCCAGTTTGGTGCTAAAGAGAAAGTTATTATAGCAGAGGATTTCAATTCTAGAGTAGGAGTGCAGAATTGCGATTTCTGATAATGTTCTGGGTAAGTTTAATTATCCTTGTGTGAATGATAATAGTGAAAGATTAATTGAACTCTGCATTGAGAATGGTTTGTGTGTATCTAATACGTTTTTCAACCACAAGTATATCCACACATATACTTGGGAAAATCGAACTCTTAATCAAAAGAGTGTCGTAGATTTTGTTGTTTACAATCAGCGTCTGAAACACTTAGATGTTGACACTCGTGTGATGTGAGGTGTGGATGTCGGCTTTGATCATTACTCGATAGTATCATGAGTGAAACTGAATGTTGGTTGGATGAAAAGGAATATGAAGAGGCCTAGGATGGAAAGAATAAAGGTTAAAGAGCTCTCTGAAGAACATCAGCGTTACTCTAAATTACTCAGAGAATGACTGAAGAAGCTGAAGTCATATGAGAGGGATGTAAAAAGTGGGAATGTTTTAAGAACTGTGTTTTCACTGCTGCTGAAGAGGTCTGTGGCACCACAACAGTGGGTAACAATAGAGGTTATGCTTGGTGGAATAGAGAGATTAAAGTGGCAGTAAAGAGGAAGAAAGAAGCATATTTGGGGATGTTGCAAGATAAACTTTCAGAGGATGAATATCGCTGTAAGAAGCATGATGCAGCTCAGCTGGTTCACAAGAGTAAAGCAAAAGATAGGAAGGAGAAGGTGGAAAGGCATGAACTGCTTTTTTGGAAAGATAGAAAAACTTTCTGGAAGTACATGACACTCGATAAAAATAGGGGAAACAAAGTTGTAAGCTGTATGAAGAATAGGATCGGTGAAATAGTATGACAGCCCAATGAGTTAAGTTAAAGATGGGGTGAATACTTCTGTGAGTTATTAGATCAAGAAAGTAAAAGTGATGCAGAAGCAGGTGATGTCACAGTGAGAAATGGAAGCACAGGAGGGATCTCAAGAGAAGAGGTGTGTACAGCTCTAAAATCTCTTCAGAATGGTAAGATTCCAGGATTTGGTGGCAAAACTGCTGAGATGCTGAAATATGGTGGTGACTATGTAATTGACTGGTTAACAAAAATTTGCCAATTATGCTGGAAGTTCGGAATAGCCCCTAGGGATTGGAAGGATACTACCATTGTTTCCTAGTACAAGGGAAAAGGTGATCAGACTGATTGCAAGAACTATCATGGTATTAGCCAACTCAGTGTGCCAGGGAAAGTGTTTGGTAGGGTCGTTATTGAAAAAGTAAGAGGTCTTACATCAGAGAAAGTGTGGGATGGTCAGAGTGGTTTTATCCTGGTCAAGGCTGCACCAACCAAATTTTTGCATTATGCACGATGATTGAAAAGTATCTGACTGTTGGTAAGAACGTTTTTGCTGCCTTTATAGATCTAGAGAAAGCTTACGACAGAGTAAATAGGACACTTTTGTGAAAGGTATTGAATAAATATGGTGTTACTGGGAATATACTTAATAGTGTAAAAGCCATGTATTCTGGCAGTAGAGCTTGTGTACGAGTTAATGGTATTTTATCAAAATGGTTTTCTATTGGTGCAGGAGTCAGACAAGGTTGCGTAACTTTGAGCATTATGACATAAGCTGTCAAATTTTTCTGTTCATCACGTTTTATTTGGCTTTCGTCGGAAAAGCTACACAGGTTTTCGGTTGGTTCTCATTACTTTTGTGTTAATGTTGTAAATAAAGAAATGTACTTACCTTGAGTCTCGCTTCTTGTTGTTTTTAATTTTTTATTTTCTTCTTATGTCACCAATTCCTCGAGGTAATATACATTTTCATTGAATGGCATATCTGTAGTGCATACATTATTAATTACATGAATATAGTAGAACATTTATAATGAGTAGTATTTCATCATATTCATTTCATGCATAGGGATCCCAGTTAAAAACATCATGTTGTAGTTAAAAATGCTTCGTAATTGCACCGCCTCGCTGGTTGACGAAATGGTAAAGTGCAATCTGTTCACTCGAAGATATTTCGTAAAACTTATATTTAGCCGTCAATAAAATGTTTTTATTTTTATTTTTTACAATAAAAAAAAAGTTAAAGAAAGTTTACTTCATTAAAATTTGTGCACTGAGAGTAGCCCAATGTCTCATAAAAAATCTTTCACTCTATAATCACTATCGTCTGTCGTATGTTTGTGCATACCATTGTTGAGTCGATATTCTTACTCATTGTAGACGTCGGAGTTTGGCAGTTTTCCAAAAATTACGAAATATCTTCGAGTGAACAGATTGCACTTTACCATTTCGTCAACCAGCGAGGCAGTGCAATTACAAAGTATTTTTAACTACAGCATTATATTTTTAACTGGGATTCCTTTGTTTGAAACAAATATGATGAAATACTACTCATTATAAATGTTCTACTATTTTCATGTAATTAATAATGTACGCACTACAGATATGCCATTCAATGAAAATGTATATTATCTCGAGGAATTGGTGACATAAGAAGAAAATTAAAAATTAAAAACAAGAAGCAAGACTCAAGGTAAGTGCATTTCTTTATTTACAACATTAACACAAAAGTAATAAGAATCAACCAAAAACCTGGGTAGTTCTTCCGATGAAGGCCAAATAAAATGTGATGAACAGAAAAAATTGACAGCTTATGTCATAATGCCCAATATCTATGTACCACGTAATATAATTACTTGAACAGATTAGCGAATGAATCTCATAGTTATATACAAGGTTGTGTAATGTCAGCATGGCTTGTTTAATATATTTATGGATGCATGCATGATGCCAAAATAAATAATACTTGTTTATGTCTTGGTGATATCTGTATATGCAGATTGCTGTATGCTGATGACACAGTCCTGTTGGCAGAGAGCAAAAGTGAGTTGCAGAGTATGCTGTCCTGGATGTACGACGTTGGTGTGAAATTCAAACTGAGTATAAACAAGAAAGATGACACCAAATTTTCGGGTGTAATAAGCACGTCTTTTGAATCCATTCTGATGTAAATTAAATTTATCAAAGCTATTCAAAGTCAATGGAACCGTATGGAAAACAATAGTATCTGACGGAAGAAGGAAGTTTTTCAATCGTGTTTTTAATCCCTCAGATATTGCTCTAAATGGAATCGTAAGCTTATGCCCTCTGGTTGCAGACTTGTGCATTAAGAAAAACATGAATTTATATGAGAAACATTTCGCACCGGAAATGCTCTCCAACACAGAAAGAATTTTTCAAATTGGACTCTTAGAAACAGAGATATTGACAAAAATAAGATGTAACTTTACGTCTCCTGGTGAGAACACTATGCATTATTTTAGGAAGAAAGTATTTTCAAAAGATTTTTCCATATGAGCGGTACTGGTCCAAGGGAAAAAAAAAATTAGTCGAGTTTTCAGGAGCTCAGATTTTGCTACAAATACATCAGAAGCAGAAATTAACACTTATGCCACCTGGTGGTCAAACCATTCTTTACCAAACATTAGAAATTATGTGAAAAATATTTTCCATCATGTCTTGTGTGCGATACAGGAAGAGTTTTTCAAATCGGAGTTTTAGAAGCAGAAATAATGCAGAAAACGCAATTTACCTTTGTGCCCCCTAGCGGAAAGTCTACCATTTACTTGAAAATTTTGAATTTATAGGAAAAACATTTCGCTTCAGAGACACTGCCCAACAAAGAAGGAATTTTTCAAATCAGACTCCTAGAAGTAGAGATATTGACAAAAATAACATATACATCTACGCCCCTGGCAGAGAAACTGTGGAATATTTTCTTCTTAAAATATTCCGAAAAGGTTTATCGATGTGAGTGGCATCAGTCCACGAAAGATTTTTTTAATCGATATTTTAGAAGCTCAGATTTTATGACAAATACATCAGAAGCAAAAATTAACACTAATGCCCCCTGGTGGCCAAAGTATTCTTTACCAAAAATTTGAAATTATACGCAAAATAGTTTCCATCATGAGGTGTATCCGCTGAAGAAAAAAGTTTTCAAATTGGAGTTTTAGAAGAAGAGTTATCAGGAAAAATGTAATTTACTTTTATGGCCCCTGGAAGAAAATCTATGTGTAATTTGAAAAAGTAACTATATCTAAAATATTCTTCAACATAAATGGAATCGAAAGATAAAATAATTTTTTCAATCGGATGTTTAGAAGCAATTATGTGGAATAAAACATATTTTTGAATTAGAAATCATCTGCATTTACACCCTCTCCTCTAGCGAGGCGAAATTGTACGTCGTAAAAAGAAACGAAACGAAGGATCATCATTCTCATATTTCAAGCTTCCCAATGCAAAAAGAATTTTTCAAATCGGACTAATAGTTGCAGAGATATCGTGGGACAGACAGACAACCGGTAACATAAGCACGATCTTTTTTGCAAAAAATGTGCTAATAAAAAAAAAAACAAAGTTATGGTTTTTGAGCAAGGGACTGTTAGCACTGAATGTAACATAAGTGTAAATGGCACTGTGATTGACAAGGTGAATGAGTTTGTGTATTTAGGAAGCATGTTTGGCAGAGAGAATAAATTGGATGGTGAAATTAGTAGGCGAGTGAATTCTTCATTGAAAGTCATGGCTGCTTTGAGAGGTTTTCACAGGAATGATGGGTTCTCAAGAGAGTCCCAAAAAGCTGTGTATGAAAGTGTCATTGTTCCTACTCTGATGTATGGCAGTGAAACCTGGGTATTACAGAAGAAACATAGGAGTTGTTTGTGTGCTGAAGAAATGCGTTACTTACGAGGGGTTTGTGGCAAGACATGTTCTGATTTTGTGAGGAATGAAAATGTGTTGCAGTTGAAGAATAAATATACTACATGTTACCCCAAGGTTGAATGAACCTTGTGATTTGAACAAGATGGAAAAATTCCCTTTTTAGATATTGAACTAATAAGACTTAAATTTTGAATACAGAGTTTTTAGAAAACCAACATATGTACCTATAATGATCCCATATCAATCTGAACACCCAAAAACTAATAAAGTCAATAGTATTAGGAATTGAGTAAAACGAGCCTTCACACATTCCTTAAATAGAAAGTACAAAGAAGAAGAAATCCAATGGATTATTAACACAACCAAACAATATAAGTATGACACAAAAGCTGTGAAAAGGTTGATATTTGAATACAAAAATAATTTAAAGGAGTCTAGTAAAACCATTCCAAAAATGAAATACAAATTTTCAGGTTCTTTTCCTTTTATTAGAGGACTAAGTGGGAAAAATTTTAAGATCAATGAAGAAACACAACATTATTTTTGGTCATTCTGTTCAGAATATTGGTGACTTAGTGATAAAGAAAAAATATAACAATAATATACTACAATCAGCAGGCATTTATGAAATTCCTATTGCTTCACAGAGTTCTGGAAACCACATCTCCTACATTGGTAGCACAAAAAATAGATTAATAAAAAGATTACATCAACATATAAAAAATTGGAACAAAAAAGAAGAAAAACTACACTCATTCAGCACTGCATTAATCATAAACAATATCCTGATTTTGAAAATATTAAATTACTAGCCATCCACACAAACGAAAAAGAATTAAGGATTTCTTAAAATGTGTTATAATTGAACAAAAAAAAGATAAAATATGCAACTTACAAGATTACCAACCTAGATACATCCTGGGAGTCACTTATAAAAAGCGAAAAAATCCATAAAAAAAGACAAAAAAAAATAACATTACAAAAAGTCTCACCATTTAATAAAAGACTAAAAATAATACACCTGTTTCTACAAATAAATAACAATAGCTCAAAAATAGCTACAAAAAAAAAAATTACACTTACGACTGATATACCTACCAACTCATCCAATAGATGGCGACACATGAGAAGCAATCACCTAACACATACAACCCGCAAAACTTTCCCTTCGTTTCCCGACATGCAACTCCAGAGGTTACACACACACGAGGAAACCCTCATGTAGATGTAGAAGGCCCGACGATGACACATCGGCTCTGTCGAAAGCGCTCACTGTAACAACGGGATGAAGAGCCTCTTGAGAGATGTCTCCTGACCCGATGAGTATAACTTCTTCTAATACAATTTTTAATTAATTGTCAATTTAAAACATTTGATTGTGTGAACGAATGAATGTGAACAGATAATAATATAACCTAATTGTTTCATTTAATAAAAATGTTTAACTAACCAAAAAAAAAACCATAACAACAGACCTCTCTCAGGCTGGGAGCACGTGCCTCACAGAGCAACATTTAAAACGTTTGGTCATGCAAACGAATGATTGTGAACAGATACTATTATAACCTAATTGTTTCAATTAATAAAAATTTTTAACTAATAGAAAAAAACATAACAATAGACCTCTCTCGGGCTGGAAGCACGTGCCTCATGGAGCAACGTTTGAAATACTTCGCTAGTATCAGGTAATAATACCTTAGATATTATGTATTTTTAAATAAATGCTTTGAAATCATACTCAACCAGCTCATTTCAACTCTCCGATCTACAAAGTCATAGTCCTGTGTTCCAAACTGACAGCTCAATCAAAACTGAGCCTACAGTGGAGTAAGGAGTCATAAAAAGAAAATAGATCTTGCTTTTGAAGTTGTCTTAAAGAAGGTTTTGAAACACATTAGATACTGTACTAATTTGATGTACAGAGATTTTTGGATAATTAATAATAATGCAGAAGTAATTTCCACTATACTCAAAGTAAGTCCCTTAGATATTAATAGTTATGATTTTGAGAACCTATATACTAATCTGCCTCTATCAGATATAATCACTACCTTTAAAGAGCTGTATGCAGAATTTAAACTTAACCAATTTGTTAATGTAGGAGCCTGGAACTCTTATCTCAATTGCTGCATAAAAAATAACCATATCTTATATAATAATACTCTCTATAAGCAAGTGAACGGTATACCCATGGGAACATCAACCTCCACGAATATAGCTAATCTATTCCTGTTCTTTAAGGAATATAAATTCATTAAAAATCACCCCACCTGCTCAGATAACTACCTTTACACATTTAGATATATTGATGATCTGCTGTGTATCAATAATTCAGAAGTTATAGAGAGTGATTTTGATAATATCTATCCTAGCTCTCTTTACTTATGTAAAACCAACCACAGTAATCAGGAACTTGAGTTCCTAGACTTAAGCATTAAGCTCAACAGAGGTAACCCATCTATTAGCCTCTTTGACAAAAGAGTTAATTTTCCTTTCAAAGTAATTAAATATCTACACTGGAATAATAACATATCAGCCAAAGTAATTGAGAATGTACTAATTTCTCAGGTCCTAAGAATTTCAAGAATTTGCAGCAACAATTTGGACTTCAATTACCACATTAATATACTATTTGACAGTTTTCTAGAGAACGAAATTCCTTCTTTTTTCATCAAAAGAACTTTAAGAAAAATTATTCTGAATAATAGAGTAAGGTTGGCAGATCTGCTTTAATTTTCTACACAGTTAATAATATGATTCTGACCAATCAAAGCCGTTTGGAAGTTGGCTAGAGGATGCCTATTAACTACTAAAAGGAACCTTAGTGCTATGGATATGAAGGTCCTATTAAAATAAAAAATTAAATAATATAGACAAAATCACAAAAAAAGCTTAAAAATCTGTTTATAAAAGAAAATAAAAACAAATAAAAAAGAAAACTAGTTATTCACTCACTAGAATAGCTATACTAAAAATAATAAAACTAACATTAAAATTAATAAGATTCTGAATAATCTATAGAAGCTCACTAAGGTGATTTAATACATGCAAAGATTATTAAATACACCACTTGTGTATTTTATAATATTTCTCATGTATTCTGGAGAGTTAATTCTGCTCTTTCTGATCATACAGGTCCACAGTCTTAAGTATATATTTTTTTTCTCTGGTTAAAATCTCCGCGAGTTGGTTTCTTTCAGTATGAGGAGGCCATCAGCCCCACCCACACTGTCCCCCAGCGACTAGGGAGAGGCAGAGATGTTTGGACGTTTGGGGAAAAGGTCAGCCATGTTTCCTCTTGTGTGGAGAAAGTTTAGTTGCATAAAAGGTAAGCTCTCTTCATTGTCTTTGGGTTTTAGGTTTTATAAGTTCAATGTTTGTACTTCTTGTACTTTTTTCTCTGTTGTTTTTTGCTTTTTAGCATTTAGGCACTGGCTAGTCTCTTAACTTTTTTGCGGGTTTTAACTCTTTCTTTTCTTGGTAACTTTGCGCGTTTTTTAGGAAACTTTGGCCCAGCAGCTGGCTAAGCATAGTTCCTTTACATTGCGCTGTATTTTCAAAGTAGTTAAGTTCTTAATAACTACTTAATTATGCACTTAAAAGCACTGCTGAAATACTTTGTACATATTGCAACTAATTGTTTATGTCATATAACTTTCACAAAGCATTTCTTTAGTTAATTATTGTCTTTGATTTGTTCTCGTTTTTGTGTTGTCAGAAGTTGTGGAGTGGGGGGTATTAGAATCAGGTTTTCTTTCAAAAATCTGAGTTTTAAATAATTAATATTTCCTTTTTTAATTGCAATGTAAAAATTTGGAATACTTTTGCATTGCTATTCAGGTTTAAATTCTCTCTCAGGCGAACTTGGCATTTCGTTATAGCTGAACATTATTTCTAATTATTATGTCACTCTCACAACTTGAGTTCTCTTTAATCTTCTTCTTTCTGTTTAGTAGTAGCAGATGAAGAGCATGGGTCGGGTCATGAAAGTTATGGATGCAAGCTAAATTGTTAACTAAAGCTAGGTCATACAACTCTGCAGAGGTCATGACCTATATATATATTTTAAAACAATTTTTGGTGGGCTTATTACTTGCATCTATGGCTTTGCAGAAACCCATTTCCAACTAGGTCTTTGTGGAAGTGAGAAAATGCAGAGTTTTTGCTGGTCCTTGATAAAGCCAAGGCTCAGTATTCTCGACACTTTCTACATTCAGTTGTTTTATTTTATTTTTTATCTTTTCTCCTTTTACTCACACCGGTAGATACATAACCTTTTCTATGTTGTACTTGGTATGAGTCAAAAATATATGTTTTTTTTTGCTTAGGTCTCTTAATAGAATGTGAATTCTGAATTTTCATAACTGCTGCGTTGCACGTTTTGATCTTCAGGTTATTTTGCAACTTTCGTTTTAAATTCAAAAGTTTTCCCTTAGTTTTCAGCTTTGCTCTTCAGTATATATATATATATATATATATATATATATATTAAATATATATATATATATATAGGGATGTAAGGTCAGGTGATGCGTAACATCACAGCCTCTCCTTGACAAATGTCAACCCCGCCTTCTCGTGGTGCATCCTGTTCCTACTAAAGGGGCTCTGACGACCACCAACAGCGGTATAACTATACCATCGGGATTAGAGGAAATTCTATCCCACACTCACCAACCCGCTTGGCCAGCGTGATGAGTTATGGCCAAACCCCTCCAAAATGACTCCACAACTTAAATCTTGGCCCTCAGTCTCCGGCAGCTGGAATGTACCTGGCCAGGGCAGCGGCCAGTGCGACATGAAGGCAGAGGGTGCTAAGAATCCCCGGAGGACCGGACTAGGCTGCCATCTGATGCTGACCTTGGCAACGTACAATGGACGCTCCCTATCTTCTGATTCAAGGCTTCTTGAATTGGAAGAGGAACTACAAAGGATCAAGTGGGACATCGTGGGGCTAAGTGAGGTAAGGAGAAAAGGAGAAGATCTCATCGAACTGAAAAGTGGACATCTCTTCTACTATCGTGGGACAGATACTGGCAGAACTAGTGGTGTTGGATTTATAATAAACAACAAACTGAAGGATAAAGTTGTAGAAGTTGAAAGTTCCTCTGACAGAGCTGCACGGCTTGTTATCCAACTCTCGAAAAGATACCAGCCTCAGATTATTCAAACTTATGCACCCACCACAAGTCATCCTGAAGAAGAAATTGAAGAATTTTATGAGGAAATTTGTCATCTAAATAATAAAGATAAGCAGCACTTGAAAATAATTATGGGAGATTTCAATGCAAAAATAGGGCACCGGCAACAGAATGAAACTTCAGTAGGTAAATTCGGTCACGGCAACAGAAAACCAGCGTGGAAATACTCTCGTTGAGTTTGCAGAGGCAGAAGGGTTTTTCATCTTGAACTCCTTCTTCAAGAAAAAGCCACACAGGAAATGGACATGGAGACATCCAAATGGGACGACAAGTGAAATTGATTTTATTATGTGTAACAAAAAATTCGTCATAGAAGACTGCAGTGTGCTAAACAAGTTCAACACAGGTAGTGACCATAGATTGGTGAGATGTAAGATGCACCTCAACACTAAACTTGAACGTGGCAAGCTCATAAGACAAACAAAATCTATTGACATAACCAACCTTAAAAAACACCATAATACCTTCAAGTTGGAACTGAAGAACAGGTTCTCTGCTTTAGAAGGCCTAACATCGGAAGAAGTGGACATCTCTGAAGTTAACAGAAAAGTAACCAAAGCTCTTATGGAAACAGCAACAAAATTAGCTGGGTCTAAGAACAAGTTGAATGTAAATAAATTATCAGGAAAAACGAAAATGTTGATGCAAAAAAGAAGAGAGATCAGGACAACTAAAGAAGATGTGACTTCCAAAGTGGAATATATAGAGCTATGCAAGACAGTACGAAAAAGTATCACTGAAGACGTAAGAAAATTCAACTGTGAACTAGTGAGGAAAGCAATTGAAAACAACCAAAGCCTAAAGATAGCAAAGGGACATCTCAGTAAGGGAAGAAAACAGATTATGGCACTGAGAAAAGAAGATGGTTCTGTAACAAGAAATAGAGGCGAAATTTTGACAAGAGTGAAAGATTTCTACTCCAAATTATATGAAAGGGATGATACATGCACTCCAGACATCATGAAAGATACCAGTACCAGAGTTCTTCCAGTCCTTCCAGCAGAAGTTGCACATGCAATCAAGAACATGAAGTGGGGAAAAGCTCCAGGAGAAGATGGAATTACTGTAGACATCATACAAGAAGCAAGTGGAGAAATCGAAACAGTACTCGCCCAAATTTTCACTCGATGCCTTAATGAAGGAAAGATTCCTGAGGATTAATCAAGAACATGAAGCGGGGAAAAGCTCCAGGAGAAGATGGAATTACTGTAGACATCATACAAGAAGCAAGTGGAGAAATCGAAACAGTACTCGCCCAAATTTTCACTCGATGCCTTAATGAAGGAAAGATTCCTGAGGATTGGAACACCGCTACAATGATCCTGCTACATAAGAAAGGTGACATTGAGGATCACGGAAACTACAGACCTATCAGCCTCCTATCAGTAGTTTATAAAATCTTCACTAAAGTTCTTTCACACCGCTTGAAGGTAACATTGGACATGGCTCAACTGAGAGAACAAGCTGGATTCAGGAGTGGCTACAGCACAATAGATCATATCCATGTGCTGAGAGAACTAATTGAAAGAGCGAGGGAATATGAACTTCCATTGTGCATGGCTTTTATCGATTATGAAAAAGCCTTTGATTCAGTGAAAACATCAGCAGTTACATTGGCTCTGAAAACCTGCGGTATTGAAGATGCATACATTAATATTATTAATAACATCTATGAAAATGCAAGTGCAAAGATTAGGCTGTTTGAAAATACAACACACATAAAAATTGGAAAGGGAGTGAGACAAGGTGACACCATATCTCCAAAGCTCTTTAATGCCACATTGGAAAATGTCTTTCAATCACTGAACTGGGAAAACAAAGGGATAAAGATTAATGGAGATTATTTAACCCACCTTCGTTTTGCTGATGACGTAGTCATTTTTGCAACTAGCCCATCAGAGCTGCAGAGTATGATCCAGGAACTTGCTGACAAGAGTAAAGAAGTGGGATTAAAAATGAACTTTCAGAAGACAAAAGTGATGTTCAATGCTTTTACAAGAAATGAAGATTTATCGATTGATGGAGAAAAGCTGGAGATAACAGACACGTACGTTTATCTTGGACAGCAGATATCAAGTGAGGGTCACATTGACGAAGAAATTAATCGGCGTACAAAACTTGCCTGGAGAGCTTTTGGAAGAAACAGCATAATTTTCAAGAGCAATATGCCATTATGTCTTAAAAGAAAAGTGTTTGATCAATGCATCCTTCCAGTGCTTACGTATGGTGCAGAGACGTGGACCTTAACTAAAAGAGACATACAAAGGCTGCAGACAACTCAAAGCAGCATGGAGAGGTGCATGCTTGGTGTAACCAGGAGAGATAAGAAGAGGAACTCGTGGATCCGAAAAATGACAAGAGTGGAAGACATCATGATCAGAGTTAAATCCCTGAAATGGCAATGGGCTGGACATACTGCCAGAAGGACAGATCATCGATGGACAGCTGAAATTTAGATTGGATTCCAAGGGACAGGAAAAGACCCAGAAGAACACCACATGGGAGATGGGTGGATGAAATACGAAAGTACGCAGGGGTGACATGGAGGAGACTGGCACAAGACAGACCGTTGTGGAGGAAACTTGGGGAGACCTTCGTCCAGCAGTGGATTGATAATGGTTGACATGATGATGATGATATATATATATATATATATATATATATATATATATATATATAAAATTCATCATAGAAGACTGCAGTGTGCTAAACAAGTTCAACACAGGCAGTGACCATAGATTGGTGAGATGTAAGATGCACCTCAACACTAAACTCGAACGTAGCAAGCTCATAAGACAAACAAAATGTATTGACATAACCAACCTTAAAGAACACCATAATACCTTCAAATTGGAACTGAAGAACAGATTCTCTGCTTTAGAAGGCCTAACATCGGAAGAAGTGGATATTTCTGAAGTTAACAGAAAAGTAACGAAAGCTCTTATGGAAACAGCAACAAAATTAGCTGGGTCTAAGAACAAATTGGATGTGAACAAATTATCAGGAAAAACAAAATTTTGATGCAAAAAAGAAGAGTGATGAGGACAACTAAAGAAGATGTGACTTCCAAAGTGGAATATATAGAGCTATGCAAGACAGTACGAAAAAGTATCACTGAAGACGTAAGGAAATTCAACTGTGAATTAGTAAGGAAAGCAATTGAAAACAACCAAAGCCTAAAGATAGCAAAGGGACATCTCAGTAAGGGGAAAAAACAGATTATGGCACTGAGAAAAGAAGATGGTTCTGTAACAAGAAATAGAGGCGAAATTTTGACAAGAGTGAAAGATTTCTACTCCAAATTATATGAAAGGGATAATACATGTACTCCAGACATAATGAAAGGTACCAGTACCAGAGTTTTTCCAGTCCTTCCAGCAGAAGTTGCACATGCAATCAAGAACATGAAGCGGGGAAAAGCTCCAGGAGAAGATGGAATTACTGTAGACATCATACAAGAAGCAAGTGGAGAAATCGAAACAGTACTCGCCCAAATTTTCACTCGATGTCTTAATGAAGGGAAAATTCCTGAGGATTGGAACAACGCTACAATGATCTTGCTACATAAAAAAGGTGACATTGAGGATCTCAGGAACTACAGACCTATCAGCCTCATATCAGTGGTTTATAAAATCTTCACTAAAGTTCTTTCACACCGCTTGAAGGTGACACTGGACATGGCTCAACCGAGAGAACAAGCTGGATTCAGGAGTGGCTACAGCACAATAGATCATATCCACGTACTGAGAGAACTAATTGAAAGAGCGAGGGAATATGAACTTCCATTGTGCATGTCTTTTATCGATTATGAAAAAGCCTTTGATTCGGTGAAACAATCAGCAGTTGCAATGGCTCTGAAATCCTGCGGTATTGAAGATGCATACATTAATATTATTAATAACATCTATGAAAATGCAAGTGCAAAGATTTGGCTGTTTGAAAATACAACACACATAAAAATTAGAAAGGGAGTGAGACAAGGTGACACCATATCTCCGAAGCTCTTTAATGCCACATTGGAAAATGTCTTTCAATCACTGAACTGGGAAAACAAAGGGATAAAGATTAATGGAGATTATCTAACCCACCTTCGTTTTGCTGATGACATATTCATTTTTGCAAACACCCCATCAGAGCTACAGGGTATGATCCAGGAACTTGCTGACAATAGTAAAGAAGTGGGATTAAAAATGAACTTTCAGAAGACAAAAGTGATGTACAATGCTTTTACAAGAAATGAAGATTTATCGATTGATGGAGAAAAGCTGGAGATAACAGACACGTACGTTTATCTTGGACAGCAGATATCAAGTGAGGGTCACATTGGTGAAGAAATTAATCGGCGTACAAAACTTGCCTGGAGAGCTTTTGGAAGAAACAGCATAATTTTCAAGAGAAATATGCCATTATGTCTTAAAAGAAAAGTGTTTGATCAATGCATCCTTCCAGTGCTTACGTATGGTGCAGAGAGGTTGACCTTAGCTAAAAGAGACATACAAAGGCTGCAGACAACTCAAAGCAGCATGGAGAGGTGCATGCTTGGTGTAACCAGGAGAGATAAGAAGAGGAACACGTGGATCCGAAAAATGACAAGAGTGGAAGACATCATGATCAGAGTTAAATCCCTGAAATGGCAATGGGCTGGACATACTGCCAGAAGAACAGACCATCGATGGACAGCCAAAATTTTAGATTGGATTCCAAGGGACAGGAAAAGACCCAGAAGAAGACCACATGGAAGATGGGTGGATGAAATTCGAAAGTATGCGGGAGTGACATGGAGGAGACTGGCACAAGACAGACCGTTGTGGAGGAAACTTGGGGAGACCTTCGTCCAGCAGTGGATTGATAATGGTTATCATCATCATTGTCAACCATTATCAATCCACTGCTGGACGAAGGTCTCCCCAAGTTTCCTCCACAATGGTCATCATCATCATCATCATTGTCAACCATTATCAATCCACTGCTGGACGATGATCATCAGCATCATCATTGTCAACCATTATCAATCCACTGCTGGATGAAGGTCTCCCCAAGTTTCCTCCACAACGGTCATCATCATCATCATCATCATTGTCAACCATTATCAATCCACTGCTGGACGAAGGTCTCCCCAAGTTTCCTCCACAACGGTCATCATCATCATCATCATCATTGTCAACCATTATCAATCCACTGCTGGAAGAAGGTCTCCCCAAGTTTCCTCCACAACGGTCTGTCTTGTGCCAGTCTCCTCCATGTCACTCCCGCATACTTTCGAATTTCATCCACCCATCTTCCATGTGGTCTTCTTCTGGGTCTTTTCCTGTCCCTTGGAATCCAATCTAAAATTTCGGCTGTCCATCGATGGTCTGTTCTTCTGGCAGTATGTCCAGCCCATTGCCATTTCAGGGATTTAACTCTGATCATGATGTCTTCCACTCTTGTCATTTTTCGGATCCACGTGTTCCTCTTCTTATCTCTCCTGGTTACACCAAGCATGCACCTCTCCATGCTGCTTTGAGTTGTCTGCAGCCTTTGTATGTCTCTTTTAGCTAAGGTCCACGTCTTTGCACCATACGTAAGCACTGGAAGGATGCATTGATCAAACACTTTTCTTTTAAGACATAATGGCATATTTCTCTTGAAAATTATGCTGTTTCTTCCAAAAGCTCTCCAGGCAAGTTTTGTACGCCGATTAATTTCTTCACCAATGTGACCCTCACTTGATATCTGCTGTCCAAGATAAACGTACGTGTCTGTTATCTCCAGCTTTTTCCATCAATCGATAAATCTTCATTTCTTGTAAAAGCATTGTACATCACTTTTGTCTTCTGAAAGTTCATTTTTAATCCCACTTCTTTACTCTTGTCAGCAAGTTCCTGGATCATACTCTGTAGCTCTGATGGGGTAGTTGCAAAAATGACTACGTCATCAGCAAAACGAAGGTGGGTTAGATAATCTCCATTAATCTTTATCCCTTTGTTTTCCCAGTTCAGTGATTGAAAGACATTTTCCAATGTGGCATTAATGAGCTTCGGAGATATGGTGTCACCTTGACTCACTCCTTTTCCAATTTTTATGTGTGTTGTATTTTCAAACAGCCGAATCTTTGCACTTGCATTTTCATAGATGTTATTAATAATATTAATGTATGCATCTTCAATACCGCAGGATTTCAGAGCCATTGCAACTGCTGATGGTTTCACCGAATCAAAGGCTTTTTCATAATCGATAAAAGCCATGCACAATGGAAGCTCATATTCCCTCGCTCTTTCAATTAGTTCTCTCAGTACGTGGATATGATCTATTGTGCTGTAGCCACTCCTGAATCCAGCTTGTTCTCTCGGTTGAGCCATGTCCAGTGTCACCTTCAAGCGGTGTGAAAGAACTTTAGTGAAGATTTTATAAACCACTGATAGGAGGCTGATAGGTCTGTAGTTCCTGATATCCTCAATGTCACCTTTTTTATGTAGCAAGATCATTGAAGCGTTGTTCCAATCCTCAGGAATTTTCCCTTCATTAAGGCATCGAGTGAAAATTTGGGCGAGTACTGTTTCGATTTCTCCACTTGCTTCTTGTATGATGTCTACAGTAATTCCATCTTCTCCTGGAGCTTTTCCTCGCTTCATGTTCTTGATTGCATGTGCAACTTCTGCTGGAAGGACTGGAAGAACTCTGGTACTGGTACCTTTCATGATGTCCGGAGTACATGTATCATTCCTTTCATATAATTTGGAGTAGAAATCTTTCTTTCTTGCCAAAATTTTGCCTCTATTTCTTGTTACAGAACCATCTTCTTTTCTCAGTGCCATAATCTGTTTCTTCCCTTACTGAGATGTCCCTTTGCTATCTTTAGGCTTTGGTTGTTTTCAATTGCTTTCCTCACTAGTTCACAGTTGAATTTCCTTACGTCTTCAGTGATACTTTTTCGTACTGTTTTGCATAGCTCTATATATTTCACTTTGGAAGTCACATCTTCTTTAGTTGTCCTCATCTTTCTTCTTTTTTGCATCAACATTTTGGTTTTTCCTGATAATTTGTTCACATGCAATTTGTTCTTAGACCCAGCTAATTTTGTTGCTGTTTCCATAAGATCTTTGGTTACTTTTCTGTTAACTTCAGAAATATCCACTTCTTCCGATGTTAGGCCTTCTAAAGCAGAGAATCTGTTCTTCAGTTCCAATTTGAAGGTATTATGGTGTTTTTTAAGGTTGGTTATGTCAATAGATTTTGTTTGTCTTATGAGCTTGCTACGTTCAAGTTTAGTGTTGAGGTGCATCTTACATCTCACCCATCTATGGTCACTGCCTGTGTTGAACTTGTTTAGCACACTGCAGTCTTCTATGACGAATTTTTTGTTACACATAATAAAATCAATTTCACTTGTCGTCCCATTTGGATGTCTCCATGTCCATTTCCTGTGTGGCTTTTTCTTGAAAAAGGAGTTCAAGATGAAAAATCCTTCTGCCTCTGCAAACTCTACGAGAGTATTTCCACGCTGGTTTCTGTTGCCGTGACCGAATTTACCTACTGAAGTTTCAATCTGTTGCCGTTGCCCTATTTTTGCATTGAAATCTCCCATAATTATCTTCAAGTGCTGCT
The DNA here is from genome assembly GCA_039090855.1 of Macrothele yani. Classification (NCBI taxonomy): domain Eukaryota; kingdom Metazoa; phylum Arthropoda; class Arachnida; order Araneae; family Macrothelidae; genus Macrothele; species Macrothele yani. The sequence continues at coordinate 139,763,959 of CM077005.1, read as the reverse complement.
TACCTTTATTATTTAGATCACGAATTTCCTCATAAAATTCTTCAATTTCTTCTTCAGCATGACTTGTGGTGGGTGCATAAGTTTGAATAATCTGAGCCTGGTATCTTCTCGAGAGTTGGATAACGAGTCGTGCAGCTCTGTCAGAGGAACTTTCAACTTCTACAACTTTATCCTTCAGTTTCTTGTTTATTATAAATCCAACACCACTAGTTCTGCCAGTATCTGTCCCACGATAGTAGAAGAGATGTCCACTTTTCAGTTCAATGAGATCTTCTCCTTTTCTCCTTACCTCACTTAGCCCGACGATGTCCCACTTGATCCTTTGTAGTTCCTCTTCCAATTCAAGAAGCCTTGAATCAGAAGATAGGGAGCGTCCGTTATATGCAGCCAAGGTCAGCATCAGATGGCATCCTAGTCCGGTCCTCCGGGGATTCTTAGCACCCTCCGCCATCATGTCGTACTGGCGGCTGCCTTGGACCAGGTACATTCCAGCTGCCGGAGACTGAGGGCCAAGATTTAAGTTGTGGAGTCATTTTGGAGGGGTTTGGCCATAACTCACCACGCTGGCCAAGCGGGTTGGTGAGTGTGGGATAGCATTTCCTCTAATCCCGATGGTACAGTTATACCGCTATTGGCGGTCGTCAGAGCCCCTTTAGTGGGAACAGGATGTACCACGAGAAGGCGGGGTTGACATTTGTCAAGGAGAAGCTGTGATGTTACGCATCACCTGACCTTACATCCCATATGTATATATATATATATATATATATATATATATATATATATGGGATGCAAGGTCAGGTGATGCGTAACATCACAGCCTCTCCTTGACAAATGTCAACCCCGCCTTCTCGTGGTACATCCTGTTCCCACTTATATATATATATATATACATATGGGATGTAAGGTCAGGTGATGCGTAACATCACAGCTTCTCCTTGACAAATGTCAACCCCGCCTTCTCGTGGTGCATCCTGTTCCCACTAAAGGGGCTCTGACGACCGCCCATAGTGGTATAACTATACCATCGGGATCAGAGGAAATTCTATCCCACACTCACCAACCCGCTTGGCCAGCGTGGTGAGTTATGGCCAAACCCCTCCAAAATGATTCCACAACTTAAATCTTGGCCCTCAGTCTCCGGCAGCTGGAATGTACCTCACCAAGGCAGCGGCCAGTGCGACATGAAGGCAGAGGGTGCTAAGAATCCCCGGAGGACCGGACTAGACTGCCATCTGATGCTGACCTTGGCTACTTACAATGGACGCTCCCTATCTTCTGATTCAAGGCTTCTTGAATTGGAAGAGGAACTACAAAGGATCAAGTGGGACATCGTGGGGCTAAGTGAGGTAAGGAGAAAAGGAGAAGATCTCATCGAACTGAAAAGTGGACATCTCTTCTACTATCGTGGGACAGATACTGGCAGAACTAGTGGTGTTGGATTTATAATAAACAAGAAACTGAAGGATAAAGTTGTAGAAGTTGAAAGTTCCTCTGACAGAGCTGCACGACTTGTTATCCAACTCTCGAAAAGATACCAGGCTCAGATTATTCAAACTTATGCACCCACCACAAGTCATCCTGAAGAAGAAATTGAAGAATTTTATGAGGAAATTTGTCATCTAAATAATAAAGGTAAGCAGCACTTGAAAATAATTATGGGAGATTTCAATGCAAAAATAGGGCAACGGCAACAGAATGAAACTTCAGTAGGTAAATTCGGTCATGGCAACAGAAACCAGCGTGGAAATACTCTCGTTGAGTTTGCAGAGGCAGAAGGGTTTTTCATCTTGAACTCCTTCTTCAAGAAAAAGCCACACAGGAAATGGACATGGAGACATCCAAATGGGACGACAAGTGAAATTGATTTTATTATGTGTAACAAAAAATTTGTCATAGAAGACTGCAGTGTGCTAAACAAGTTCAACACAGGCAGTGACCATAGATTGGTGAGATGTAAGATGCACCTCAACACTAAACTCGAACGTAGCAAGCTCATAAGACAAACAAAATGTATTGACATAACCAACCTTAAAAAACACCATAATACCTTCAAGTTAGAACTGAAGAACAGGTTCTCTGCTTTAGAAGGCCTAACATCGGAAGAAGTGGACATCTCTGAAGTTAACAGAAAAGTAACCAAAGCTCTTATGGAAACAGCAACAAAATTAGCTGGGTCTAAGAACAAGTTCCATGTGAACAAATTATCAGGAAAACCAAAATGTTGATGCAAAAAAGAAGAGAGATGAGGACAACTAAAGAAGATGTGACTTCCAAAGTGGAATATATAGAGCTATGCAAGACAGTAAGAAAAAGTATCACTGAAGACGTAAGGAAATTCAACTGTGAACTAGTGAGGAAAGCAATTGAAAACAACCAAAGCCTAAAGATAGCAAAGGGACATCTCAGTAAGGGAAGAAAACAGATTATGGCACTGAGAAAAGAAGATGGTTCTGTAACAAGAAATAGAGGCGAAATTTTGACAAGAGTGAAAGATTTCTACTCCAAATTATATGAAAGGGATGATATATGCACTCCAGACATCATGAAAGATACCAGTACCAGAGTTCCTCCAGTCCTTCCAGCAGAAGTTGCACATGCAATCAAGAACATGAAGCGAGGAAAAGCTCCAGGAGAAGATGGAATTACTGTAGACATCATACAAGAAGCAAGTGGAGAAATCGAAACAGTACTCGCCCAAATTTTCACTCGATGCCTTAATGAAGGAAAGATTCCTGAGGATTGGAACACCGCTACAATGATCCTGCTACATAAGAAAGGTGACATTGAGGATCTCGGAAACTACAGACCTATCAGCCTCCTATCAGTAGTTTATAAAATCTTCACTAAAGTTCTTTCACACCGCTTGAAGGTAGCACTAGACATGGCTCAACCGAGAGAACAAGCTGGATTCAGGAGTGGCTACAGCACAATAGATCATATCCACGTGCTGAGAGAACTAATTGAAAGAGCGAGGAATATGAACTTCCATTGTGCATGGCTTTTATCGATTATGAAAAAGCCTTTGATTCGGTGAAACCATCAGCAGTTACAATGGCTCTGAAAACCTGCGGTATTGAAGATGCATACATTAATATTATTAATAACATCTATGAAAATGCAAGTGCAAAGATTCGGCTGTTTGAAAATACAACACACGTAAAAATTGGAAAGGGAGTGAGACAAGGTGACACCATATCTCCGAAGCTCTTTAATGCCACATTGGAGGGTGTTTTTCAGTCGCTGAGCTGGGAAAACAAGGGGATAAAGATTAATGGAGATTATCTAACCCACCTTCGTTTTGCTGATGACGTAGTCATTTTTGCAACTACCCCCATCAGAGCTGCAGAGTATGATCCAGGAACTTGCTGACAAGAGTAAAGAAGTGGGATTAAAAATGAACTTTCAGAAGACAAAAGTGATGTTCAATGCTTTTACAAGAAATGAAGATTTATCGATTGATGGAGAAAAGCTGGAGTTAACAGACACGTACGTTTATCTTGGACAGCAGATATCAAGTGAGGGTCACATTGATGAAGAAATTAATCGGCGTACAAAACTTGCCTGGAGAGCTTTTGGAAGAAACAGCATAATTTTCAAGAGCAATATGCCATTATGTCTTAAAAGAAAAGTGTTTGATCAATGCATCCTTCCAGTGCTTACGTATGGTGCAGAGACGTGGACCTTAACTAAAAGAGACATACAAAGGCTGCAGACAACTCAAAGCAGCATGGAGAGGTGCATGCTTGGTGTAACCAGGAGAGATAAGAAGAGGAACTCGTGGATCCGAAAAATGACAAGAGTGGAAGACATCATGATCAGAGTTAAATCCCTGAAATGGCAATGGGCTGGACATACTGCCAGAAGGACAGACCATCGATGGACAGCCGAAATTTTAGATTGGATTCCAAGGGACAGGAAAAGACCCAGAAGAAGACCAAATAGGAGATGGGTGGATGAAATTCGAAAGTATGCAGGGGTGACATGGAGGAGACTGGCACAAGACAGACCGTTGTGGAGGAAACTTGGGGAGACCTTCGTCCAGCAGTGGATTGATAATGGTTGACCATGATGATGATGATGATATATATATATATATATATATATATATTGTGTATGTGTAAGAAGGAAAATTCTTCAAAACTATGTTTTGATCCCTAACAGTATTTGTATTCTCCTGAGCAGAATACAGATTTCTTCTTCGATACCTAAAACTTTTGCAGCTCAGTGTAATAAGTACAGTTCTTTCTGGCAGCATAGCTAAATATATGACTACCCCATTGTGTTGCTGTGTCACTTATTAATTAATTATTAACTGCATCATCAGCATTAACTCATTCAGATAATGAATGAAGGAGCTGAAGTCATGTGAGAAGGATGTAGAAAAGTGGGAATGTTTCAAGAACTGTGTTTTCACTGCTGCTGAAGAGGTCTGTAGCACTACAATAGTGGGTAACAACAGAGGTGATGCTTGGTCGAATAGGGAGATTGAAGAGGCAGTAAAGAGAAAGAAGGAAGCATATTTGGGGATGTTGCAAGGCAGAGTTTCTGTGGATGAATATCGCTGTAAAAAGCATGAAGCAGCTAAGCTGGTTTGTTGAGTAAGGCAAAAACAGGAAGGAGAAGATAGAAAGGCATGAATTGGCTTTTTGGAAAGATCGAAAAACTTTCTGGAAGTACATGAGACAAGAAAAACAGGGGAAAGAAAGTTGTAAGTGTTGTGAAGAATAGGATCAGGGAAATGATATGGGAGCCCAATGAGGAAGTGAAAGATGAAGTAAATACTTCTTTGAGTTATTTGATCAACAAAGCAAAGGTGATTCTGAGGCAGAAACAGATGATGTCACAGTGAAAGATGGAAGCACAGGAGGGATATCAAGAGAAGAGGCATGTAAAGCTCTAAAATCTCTTCAGAATGATAAGGCTCTGGGAGTTGATGGCATAACTGCTGAAATGTTGAAATATGGTGATGACTCTGAAATTGACTGGTTAACTGAAATTTGCCATTATATAAATTCAGATTAAAACATCTATATTGGAAGCCACAGTTGTTCTTAAATTTATGTGCATACAAATATAAGTATTACAAGGTTGCTTACCTCTTTTAACATTTCACTACACGTTACATTCTTTCTGCCGCCATGCTTGGTTTAGGCTTCTGGTACGGTGTTCTATTTTTGGTCTTCAGGTTCTTTCAAATGCTCTACCAACACTCAAGTCCTTGAAGTGCCTTGTTGTCCAGGTTGCAAAATTGTATCCCCCTCTCTTCCCACCAGCTTGTAAAACCTAACTTTCGTTGCTAAAAACCAATTATTGAACACAAAATCTTTTGATATTATGGACAAACACAAACTGCCTATTTACAAACATACCAAATTCCGAACGAAAAAGTTAAAAATGCATATACAAATATTTACACACGGCTCATTCCTTGCACTACTCAACACCCCACGAACAACCAACCACACCCTAAGCCATTCCAACGCAGATTGCGTCAAGCACTTTCTACCCTCTACAGGGTCATCTTCAGGAGGTGTTCTAGATGTTTTCTCTTCTGCCACTGCAGCAAGAGTGAGCGATACGCCCAGCTCTCTCGCCCCGCCCCATCGTCATCCACGAAACACTTCCACTGTGGCTCCATCTGTTATTGACTTTAGCGAACTCTTCATTTTCTTTTTTCCCTCTTCAGGAGGTGTTCTAGCTCTGCTTATAATGCAATATGCAAATATGTACTGCTGTTACTACTGCACACTGATTGTACTGGGCTTCTGAGGTACTCTATGGATTCCACTATCTGACACCAAATTATAATGGGCCCCATACTATGGGGGTTCCTGTGTGGGTACTATTCCCTCCTCAGAACACAAAAATGGGGACGTGGGCCCCCACACCACCAGATGAACTTCGGGGCACCGATTTTGAACGCTGAACCCGTAGGTACGTAAGCAATCAGAGCTCACAAACACTGTAAAAATTCAGATATGCAGTAGGTAACAGGCACTTTTTAATAATTGAACTCAAGTTACCCATGCAGAGCAATATATGGTAAGCTTCGCTAGGGCCATTAAAACCTGAGGGCTTGCTGCGAGACCCTCTAGCAACAAAAAGAGTTTCTAAGCAGAGAGCATGAGCAATTTTCTCAGTTCACATCAGTACAGTTCTGATGTTTGACTTGGAGCTGCATCTCTCACGTAGATAAAAATCAGACATAAAATAGTACTTACAGTGGTTGAGGCTTTTTAATTCATATGATGAATAGACGATAGCGTGATCATGTGGTCCTGCACTCCGAAAAATTTCACCTGTGTGTGGAGCGTTCTCTCACCTTTAGAGGGTTGCACACGCGCGCACACACACACACACACACACACACACACACACACACACACACACACACACACACACAACACACACAGTAACGCTAACATGCACTCAGTGGTGAGACAGCTTTGCCTCGGACATTTTGGGAAGGGAAGGGGTTTGCTTCCTTCTCTCGGTCCGTCGGCTGTGGTAGCTTTACTGTGAGGTCCCATCACAGCTGGCTTTTGTCAAGCATTGCAAGACAGGAGATGTTCCGACTTAGTTCCCTTCAGGTGTTCAGCTTCGCCTTTGTGAATACTCCTTCCTTATTCCTCGGATGTTTAACTTGGTGTTGTGTGATAGCATGTCATTACATAGCTGACTGGAGCTCAGGCCTTACAATTTCTTTTACAGGGAATCCTTTTCACCCACTGCTTATTTAAGCAAGTCCCAGCCAACTTTTGGTTGCCATTTAGCAGTAACTAGGCCCCTGGCTTTCTGAGTTGAGATTCTCTTAGGGAGCTTATCCCTGATTTCATTGCGTCCCTCTCATTCGACACTGGTCACACAATCAACTAACACATCTTCTCCATGTCCCCCTCTCTCTTGCTTGTCAATAACAAACTTCTTGAGACTTTAAACTTATGACTGTCTGGCCACATCATGTGCTGTCTCTGATGCTCAGACCACATTCCAGACACATTTTTGTCTGGATGAAGAGGAGAAACATGGGGATATCATATGTTGCATACAATTTCTTGCAGTCCCTAAGCATTTTTACGAACATTGACCCAAGAATACCACTTCTGCCAATAATTTTTGCAACATATTAAATAACCATGGTGACATTACACAACCTTGTCTGACTCCTGCACCAATAGAAAACCATTTCATGATAAAACACCATTCACTCGTACACAAGCTCTACTGCCAACATACATTGCTTTTACACTATTAAAGTAGATTCCTAGTAATACTATATTTACTTAATATCTTCCACAGAAATATCCTATTTACTCAGTCATAAGCTTTCTCTAAATCTATGAAGGCAGCAAAAACTTTCTTACCAACCACCAGATACTTTTCAATCGTCATGTGTAATACAAAAACTTGGTTAGTGCAGCCTCTACCAGGCATAAAACCACTCTGAACATCCCACACTTTCTCTGATGTAAAACCTTGTACTTTTTCAATAATGACCTTACCAAGCACTTTTCCTAGCACACTCAGTAGGCTAATATTATGGTAGTCCTTGCAGTCTGTCTGATCACCTTTTCCCTTATACAAGGGAACAATGATAGCATCCTTCCAGTCCTGAGGTACCATTCCTAACCCCCAGCACAACTGGCAAATTTCAGTATTACAAGGTTGCTTACCTCTTTTAACATTTCACTACACGTTTCATTCTTTCTGTCATCATGGTTGGTTTAGGCTTTCGGTGCGGTGTTCTATTTTTGGTCTTCAGGTTCTTTCAAATGCTCTACCAACGTTCAAGTCCTTGAAGTGCCTTGTTGTCCAGGTTGCAAAATTGTGTCCTCCTCCCTTCCCACCAGCTTGTAAAACCTAACTTTCGTTGCTAAAAACCAATTATTGAACACAAAATCTTTTGATATTATGGACAAACACAAACTGCCTATTTACAAACATACAAAATTCTGAATGAAAAAGTTAAAAACGTATATACAAATATTTACACACGACTCATTCCTTGGAGTTTTGAGCAGCGCCTTGAGCAACAAAGAGAAAGTTTTCAGAGATAGAGGGGCTTAAAGATATGCTTAATGAACTCAAAAATGAATTGAGAACTACCAATGAACATGTAGAGAAGCACAGAGAAAGTTTAGAAGCTTATTTTGAAAGTCAAAAAGAAAGTTTTGAGCAGCGCCTTGAGCAACAAAGAGAAAGTTTGCAGTAAAGCCTCGGGCAGCGCCTCCAGTAACAAAACGAAAGTCTTATGCAGCAGACTGGTTGCATAAATGATTTGATAGGTAAATTTGGCGAGTATGAAGCAAAATTTGACAAGCAAATTGAAGATACCAACTCGCATATAGATCAGTTAGCGATTGAGCAGGCAAAATACATTGATCGGTAGAGCATTGCACCAAAGAATTGGATGTGCAAGATGCAATGCAGGAATGTTAAAGAAAAAGTTTCTACTGAATCTCAAAATATGAAGTTAGAACAAACCAAATTTTGTAGGGATATGGAGAAAAGAATGCAAAATTTTGATTAAAAATTGGGTTCGCCAGATTTAAAACAACGGGAGCAATGGGAGAAGCTTTAGTTAGGCCGACCCTAATCAAACCGAGCACTTTGATGGGAAGTCTAGCTGGGGAGTTTATAAGACCCAATTTGAGATGGTTTCAAATGCAAATGGCTGGAATGAGAAAGAGAAAGCATGTGCGCTTGCTGTATCATTGAGAGGCGCGGCTGCTGATATCCTACAAACTTTGTTGGAGGAAAGCCATTTGAAATATTCCTGTCTGGTCACTGCCTTAGAACTCAGATTTGGGGGAAAATATTTGAAACAACTTCGCGTGTTTCAATTGAAAAATCGCCGGCAGGAGGCCCACGAGTCACTTCAGGAGCTCGCAACTGACATTGATCAAATGACTACGCTTGCATATGGGCAATGAGCACCGGATATTCAGGATATGATGGTGCATCATTTTGTGGATGCAATTGCTGGTCCAGACATTGAGCATCCTGTGTGCATGACAGATTGTGACTCACTCAAGTAAGCCATTTTGCATGCAATGAAGTATGACTCATCTCGTCATTCAAGGAGTCAGATAAAAACAGCTCACATTGCAACAATAACAGAAAATTCGATCAATTCATCACTCGAGACTAAACTTGAGGAGCTCTTGGATCTTCTTTGCCGAGATGTTCAACATCGCTCAGCACCTTCTCCTAGTAGGAGTAATACTCTGTCTAAAAAAAATGGAGTGTTGGCATTATGGTTTTAAAGGTAATAGAATTAGTGAATGTAGAAATTGTATGATAGAGGAAAAGAAAATGATAGAACAAGCTTCGGGAAATCCGCAAAAGCCAGTTACGAGGGGCAAAAATTGGCATGGTTAGAGGAGCCCCGAGCAGTCAAAGGCCACGTCACAGGTATCTCTGGGGATTTTAGTGGTTTAAAAGTTGAGGGAAGGATCAATAAAACTGAATGTGAATTTGTGCTTGATACAAAATCAGATGTTACACTTATTCATCCAGATTTTTTCGAGCAAATTAAGGAACCTTCAAGATTGTCTGAATCTGGAACAACAGGTAGAAATTTAAACTGTAAATGGGGAAAGTTTAGTTGCTCTTGGAACTGCAGACATGTCCATATGAATTGGAAATAAATGCTGCAGACACACAGCAGTGATTGCTGATATCATTGAAAAATGCATCCTGGGGCTTGATTTTCTTACTGAGAGTGGATATGTCCTGGACCTGAAAAATAGAACGCTGAAGGCAGGGAACGAGGAAATGGTTCTCATGAGCAGCTAACAGGGGTCCCTGAAAGCAAATAGGGTAACAGTTCTCACGAAGGAAAAGTGTGTTTTACTGCCAAGGAGCGAAACTATTCTGGCAGGGTGGTTGCTGGAGTGTTCCCCTGAATTTCCAATGGCAGCATGTGAAATTTGTTAGGAATGTTTCGTGTACTAAAGAAAAAAATATATATATATATATATATTTTGTTGTTTCCATGATTTCTGGCAAGTTGATAATTTGTTAAAAGTATTTTGTTTGTTATTATTCTTGTATGAAGAAAGAAAATCATGTGTGCACAAAATGTGTACCTTATTTCAACTATGTATGCTCAAATATGCAAATGAGCATTTGCTGCTGATAGAGATGTATCAACAGCAGCAAGAATATTCCTTTTCTGTAGAATGGCAACAGTCCTGTTGTCTTGTGTTATCAGTAGGTGTGGTTGTCTGTGATGTTTTGGTTGTTCTGCTGGGTGGATTGTCTTTTTATCTCACTGCCATGAGATGTGCTGTGTGGTGGTAATTGTCTTGTTTTCTGTTGAGTTAAACCTTAAACATGTCAATCTTTGGAGGAACATATGGCATTAAATGCCTTATATACTTATTTTATTGCAAGTTTCATGAACTGAGTTAAGTGTGATTTTTGCCCTAAATAAGGATTTACACTTCTGTCTGGGGTCCATGGATGGAACCTCCAACAACAATGGTAGCAGAGTGTGGTTTTCTAAAACAACTTTTAGTAACTATTATCAGCAGATATTTCAAGAATTGTAAGTAGAAGTTTTTTGGTGTTTTCAGTTAAAACAAAAGAAAAGGAGACTTTGTGTGCAGCATGGCTTTTCTTGAAGGTTCAACAAGCATATTGAGTTTTGCTAAACTCAATAAAGATAATTTTTGTCAGTTGAAATTTAATATGAAACCAAGGCTTATTTGGGTTTGTTGAAGAGACGGAGCCAAAGCCAGAACCTGATGTTTCTGCTAAAGATAGGCATCAATTTGACATTGGTAGTGCAAAAGCCTTGTCTACCATTTGCTTAGGTATTGAAGAAGATTTGAAGAATCTTGTGGTAGAAGTAACCACTGCTAAAATGGCTTGGGAAGCAATTTGTAATGCATTTGAACCCACCACCCGTGCTAGAATTGCTGCTTTACGAACTGAGTTTATGAGTATTCGGTTTAAACCCCCTGAGACCATGAGTATGTATTTAGGCCGTTTACTTAGAGCAGCCAAAGACCTTGAACTGGCAGGGGAAAATATCCCAGATGATGAAATAGCATATCATATGTTATTCCAGTTACCACAAAATTATGATGATGTGGTTATACAACTATGTCAATTATCTGATAAGGACTTTACCCCTTCAAATGTAAGACAGGTGTGGCATATCACACTATGTCTCCTCTCAGTGTCGTGAGAGGGCGCCACAATGCAGGTGCAGAATTACTCTCCCATTTGAGCTGTCTGGCAACACTAGCCTCGTGTGTCAAGTCATTGAAGGTGCTCGAAGTGAGATCTCGTTGCTGTTGTAATGCGTGAATGTGTAGAAAAATAATGTGTAGATAATAAATTAAGTAACAGAGCTTATAAATAGGCTAGAAAAAGTGCACAGTTTTGCTAGGAAGAATATTCAGTTAGCTTCCAAAACAATGAACACTAGATAGGATGCCCAAGCTACTGACAAAGTGTTTGAGGAGGGGGACTTAGTCTGGTTATATAACCCACGCAGGAGTAAAGGAAAATCACCCAAGTTGCAGCGCCCGTGGAAAGGGCCCTATGTAGTAAAGAAAAGAATAAACAATATTCTTTACAAAGTGTCGTTTAAGAGTAGGCCAGGCAGAGTTATACTTATCAATAGGCTTAGACCGTACAGAGCAGGAAGCCATTAAGGCTGAGGTTTGGTGAGTGTTCCCAAGGGGGTATGAGGTAGCGTGATTTGGAGTAGAAAGTAGTGGTCAGAGGTGCAGCTATAGCCCGAATGAAAATATTCATCTTTCATCAGAGGGAGTAATGTTATGAAAATCAATGGCTGAAGAGGTATTTTGGTGTCTATGTTCATAAGAACGCTTACAGACTGCAAGAAATTGTATGCGACTAACGACATCCCCATTTTTCACCTCTTCACCCAGATAAAAATGTGCCTGGAACGTGATCTGAGTGTCAGAGACAGCACATGTTGTGGCTAGACAGTCATAAGTTTAAAGTCTCAAGAGGTTTGTTATTGACAAGCAAGAGAGAAGGGGACAGGGAGAAGATGTGTCAGTTAGTTGTGTGACCAGTGTCGAATGCAAGGGACGCAACAAAATCAGGGATAAGCTCCCTAAGAGAATCGCAACTCAGAAAGCCAGGGGCCTAGTTACTGCTAAATGGAAACCAAAAATAGGCTGGGGCTTGCTTAAATAAGCAATGGGGGAATAGGATTCCCTGTAAAAGAAATCGCGAGGTCTGGGATCCAAAGTGAACTGCAGTCAGCTACGTAATGACCTGCTATCACACCACACCAAGTTAAACATCCGAGAAATAAGGAATGAGTATTCGCAAAGGCGAACATTAAAGGTGTCTCCATCCGGGTCTGGTACGATTCGTCCAACGACGATTGGTCCAATGCCGATTCGTCCAAAGAGACGATTCATCCAATGGACAATTGGTCCAAAGGTACGATTCGTCTAATGGTACGATTGGTCCAATGCCGATTTGTCCAATGGACGATTGGTCCAATTCCGTCCTATCTGTCCAAAGTGCTACTCGTGTTATAAAAATCTCAGCTGTTCTGATTTTATCTCCGATGTAATACGAAAGTGCCGGTATATAGTACAAAGAATGTAAAATAATGTTACATTTCATGAGTAATATTTTGGTTACAGATTTTTTTTTTTTTTTTTCGGAATCACGTTTTTTTTTTTTTATACTTAATTGCTGCCGTGTGAAGTTACTGATGTACGAGCCATTCAATCAACTTCAATGTTCCTCTTTTGCATGAAATAATATAAAATACTAGTTTTCCGTTTCTGTTTGTAGCATGCAGTGGGGTTCCGCCAACTGGCCAATGGAAACGTTCTGGTTGGGTTCGGACACAGGCCTTTTCAACAGTTTTTATTCTAGCGATGTCATATTCATAACGTTTACATATCAAATCAAATTAATAATATTGCGCTTTTACTTAAGCACGAAATATTGATTCATAGGCCTAGGCCTTCTTAACAGTTTATATTCTACCGATGTCATATTCATAACGTTTACATATTAAATCAAGTTAATAGTATTGCGCTTTTACTTAAGCACGAAATATTAATTCATAGGCCCTAGGCTTTTTTAAGTTTTTATCCTACCGATATCAGATTTATAACGTTTACCTATCAAGAAAACTTACTAATGTTATGCTAGTATTTTTAACTTTACTTAAACGTTAGAATATGACATCAGTAGAATAAAAGGTGTCAAAAGCCCTAGGCCTAGGTGCGTGTAAAGAGCTCAGAAATGATGAGTGCCTTTTATTAGGTTTTATAACATATTTACAAATATCAAATACCTAGGTTGTAACTTAAAGTCTTCTAAAAAGGCCCGCGGCCTAGGTGCCTTGTATAAAGGCCTGATAAATGATACGATGAGTGCCTTTTATTAGGTTTTATAACATATTTACAAATACCAAATATCTAGGTTGTAACTTAAAATCTTCTAAAAAAGCCCGCGGCCTAGGTGCCTTGTAAAGACCTGAGAAATGATATGAGTGTCTTTTGTAAGGTTTTATAAAAGGTTTACAAATACCAAATATCTAGGTTGTAATTTAAAATCTTCTAAAAAGGCCCGTGCCTAGGTGCTTTGCAAACAGCTGAGAAATGCTCCATTCAGTGTCTTTTACCAGGTTTATGTAAAATGTTTACAATTACCAAATATACGGAAATGATCTTTCAAAAGGATATAATGAACAGAATAATTTAAATCCTTATTCCTTTCTGGAAAATAAAACAGTTTACCGTTGGTAAGATGATACCATTAGACGAATCGGCGTTGGACCAATCGTACCATTGGACGAATCGGCATTGGACCAATCGTACCATTGTACGAATTGTACCAATCGGCATTGGACCAATTGTCCCTTTGGACGAATCGTCCGGGACCGCTCCATCCATGGGGCAACCATGCATGGAGACACCTTATCGAGAAAGAAAATCAAACACAAAACCAGAAAAGAAATAAAACTTTTAAACAGAAATTGGCGAGTGAACCCACAGAATTAACAACAGATGGCACTTGAAGATCACTTTGCACTGAGCAAAGTGGAGGCATGCGCAATAAGGTGGGATGAAAAAAAACTTTTTTTCGAAATCGATCTTGGTATAGTGCGGAAAAGTTGCCTAATGCGTCAGTTACCCCCCCCCCCCCAAATTTGTCAATTTTTCTCAATATCTAAGCGTGCCCCTCTGGCATTGAAAAAGTCAAAGAAAGGCAAAAAATCCACTTTAAAGACTTTTTGAAAAATTTCTTAATTTCTTTTCGGAATTTTTTTTTTCGAAATCGATCTTGGCATAGCACAGAAAAGTTGCTTAATGGGTCAGTTAGAACACACACAAAAATTTTTCAATTTTGCTCAATATCTAACCACGCCCCTCTTGTTTTCAAAATATATACGCGATTAATACCACAAAGTAACTGTTGTGTCATTCCCTTCCCTTCCCTCCCTCCCTCAACACCAGGCAGTGCTGTGCAGTGTGCACCTGCACCTTTCATTATCTTCGAAGGGCACTAGTATGTTTAGAAACATGTGCCTGCACTGGTGTGTTAGACGTCTACATTGTTTTGCGATGATAAATGGTAATGGAGAAACAAGGCGCTATGTAGATGACGACTCGGGCAAGCACAAGCTGTCTTTTATTTGGTGCAGGAAAAGATTTATTTCCCCACAATGCAGTTGTACTCCCAACTTACAAAGACATGATTAGATATTACCAGAGCACCCATTTGCAGATAAAGAGAGAAGGAAGTAAAGAGCCTTCTTCTCGAAGCATGACGGATGTAGTTGCCAAGAAAATTATTAACATTTGGGTACGTGCTTCCCATTCATTGTATCTTTAAAACATGTAATTGCCATGATTTTATTCAACAACCATAAATACAAGAATGTAGTGAAACCTGTAAAAAGTATATGTACACCATTCTTGAATTATAAAATACAGAAATTTAAAACAGATGCTGGAAATTTATTCGACATTTGTGCTTGCAAGTGCCATAATCTAGCTATGTGTACCTGCGAAAAAAATTCAAAGTTCCGGACAGGGAATGGCTATTTTTGAATGACCAAAGGACTGTAAGACAGATGGCCATCGGAAATGTTGATATCGCAGCATCACAGCAATTGCAAAGAAGGGAGGAAAGATTACGCCGAAAAACCAATAGATCTATTGTTCTGGATAAAAAGTCATGTCCGAGTACTAGTGGACTTCAGAGGGACAAGGTTACTCTGGTTAAAAAAAATCTGGGGTGTCAGAACTATTTGGAAGTGACAACCAAAGACACTGAACTTGAATCAGTAACGGGACACAGATAGAGACTTCCAGTGGACCTATCCTTTAGAGAAAAGTCATAAGAAAGAAGTTGGACCATCATTAAGTCAAATGAGGATTAGCATGTCTCGCACTGCATTGGCTGCAGATTTAACGGGTGCCTGAAGTAGAGCCGTGGCCAAAATTACTACAGCAGTTCTTGCTGATTTCAGTCTAGTTTCAACAGAAAACCCAATGTACATAGTTGACAAGAACAAGATCAGAAGGGAAGTAGAACGAAAAGAAAACAAATCTGAGAAAATGAGTTGTGGGCAGTAAATGAGACCCCCATTAAAGGCTTGCATTTTGATGGGTGCAAAGATCTGACTCTTAAGCTGACGACAGGTCGTCGAGAGAGAAAATCTATACTGTAAGAGACGGTTACATACGAGCAAAGATTCAAGCAAGAAGAGAACTTCCAACTTTTGACAACAAGTGACAATATTATTCTAAAGCCTAACCTTTGCAAATATACCCCTTTTTTTTTTTTTTTTTTCGTTATTATACTTCCAGTTTCTAGATTCCTGTATTGCAAGAAGTAATACAGGAATCTAGTAATTGCACTTTATTGGAAATACTAGTAATTGCACTTTTGACTTTTTTTATTTTTTCGTATTGTTTATACTTTTCCAATGCCAGAGGGGCGCAACTAGATATTGACCAAAATTGACTAAATTTTTTTGGGTTCTAACTGACACCATTAAGCAACTTTTCGGCGCTATGCCAAGATCGATTTAAAAAATATTCCAAAAAGAAATTTCCCGAAAAAGGCTTCAAAGTGGATTTTTCATCTGTTTTTAACTGTTTCAATGCCGTAGAGGCGTGGCTAGATATTGAGCAAAATTGATTAAATTTCTTGTGGGTTCGAACTGATGCATTAGGCAACTTTATACCTAAATCGATTTTAAAAAAAAAGTTTTTTTCGGTCCACCTAATGTGCAATCTAATACATCATTTGCCGCGGCTCGGCAGATGTACCAGTGTGCGAAGTGCAACTGTCATGTCAACAGCAGGTGAGGGCACACAGGGACCTTCTAAGACATTAACAAAGGATGCGGGAAAGCATATCGAAACCGGCCTGGTTAAAGAATGACCGGGGTTGCCCCATTGCGTTCATTTTATCTTTTTGTTTTTCATTTTGGTGTTCATTTTTAATCTTCGTTTGCTATGTAGATGTAGGTCATTGCTATTATGAGTTAAATATTGGTTTACAATTTTAGCCATTTCGGGTTGTTAGTCTTTTATTGCAAGGAGCAATTGTTGTTTTTTGTCTAGTGTTTCTGCATGTGCTTTCGACTTCAATTAATTTGTTCAGATTTGTTTGCAAGGCATTTCATTCACTCCTGTAAAGCTCATCTGTATACGCCTCCATTCATACAACAGCAAATAATGCGAACTTCACGTAAAATATTAGGCCTATCACTTATTGTTCAACTCAAGACTACATCTGAAGACCCAACAGTGCTGAAAATTAGGAAATATCAATAGTCCATGGTAAGTAGCATAAAAATTTCTTACCTTCTGAATCTCAGAGGATTATATTATTAACAAAATTTACCTTTAGTGTTACCTACCACTTGTCGTCATTGTTTAGGGGTAACCCAGTCTATTCATGAACTATATAATGTGTGAAACAGTAATTCTGTGTAAGACTACTAACATGTTGCAAATATATGAAAAAGCCACGTAATATGAAGGTTCAAACGACCTTCAGCTTATAGTTACAATTTGTCCACGTATTGCTGCACTAAGCTAATTTTTTAGGTTAGATGCTTAGAATTAAAAGAAATGTTTTGACATTTTTCTCCAAAAGATTTCATCCTTGCAACCTTTAAGCCAACAACTCTCCCTAAATCTTCAATATGTTTAAGTATTTTACGAGATCACATAACTCATCTTGAGTTATAAGGTGTGGGCTAAAACACTGGATCATCAGTTACTGCCCATGCTGTAGTTGTAGCATCATTATCTGAGGAGGTGTTGTCATCATCATCATTACTGAGTGTCAAAGTGGCTGGAGTGGTTGAAACAGGAAGGCTCGTCATGAAGAATAGGTCATAAAACTAAGGCCAAATTTGGGTAGCTTACTAATGCTTTGATTTGGTAAAAAAGCCCTTCATATTTGAAAGGCAAAAATAACATTGAATAATGTAATCTCCATATCATAGATATTGCAAACGCATAGATGGTTATGAATCTTGAAACCTGTTTCTTAAATTCCTTTTACATGAATGGAAACAAATGTGAGGAGCCCATAGCTTTTGGTCTCTCTGCATTATGATCAAAGTATAACATGTAGGTCTTTTTAACTAAAAGTATGAGTTATGTTTTTTGAGACTTCAGCATATGTTCTCCACATACACTCATTGCCATAAAAATCCACGTACCAAGAAAAAAAACGTGCAATTAATGCGAAACTCGGTGATTAGCTACAGGGAGGGCAGACATGTAAATGATTAAAGTTTTGTGTGATTTTGCATGCATGTGCGTCCAAGACCAGCGCTACAATTACAATTCTTGGGGCTTATATAAGGCCCTGCACAGGGGACTCCATATTCGTGCTGAACTACACTGTAAGAGTCAGGTGAGATCCCTGAGCAATAGACATGCAAAGGAGCTGCCATAGATGTGCGAACAGGCAACTGACAGAGTTTGAAAGAGGCCATATCGTCAGGATGAGAGAGGCAGGGTGGCCGGCACGCCAAAACGGCTGCCATTTGGGCCTGTTGGACAGTACGGTGCGATCGTGCTGGGAGCAATGGAAATGGGAAGGCACTCAGACACAGCGGACTGTCTCTGGATAACCCACACACACCACAAGCAGAAAGAATCGTGGGATTGTGCGAGCGGCACGCACAGACGCAATAACGTCCTTGCCCAATATCCAGAGACATGTGGCGGCTGTACAAAGGACTCCTGTGTCTGCTAGAACCATTTCTAGATGCCTGGCAGAGGTGAATCTGCATTCTCAACGGCCCTTACATTTGTTGCCATTAACATCTGACCATCGTCGGCGCCGATTGCAGTGGCATCAGCAGCGAGCAACGTGGAATGCTACGGACTGGTAATGAATAGAGTTCAGCGACAAATCTTGCTTTTGTATGGGAACGGATGACCACATGTCAGAGTGTGGAGGACAGCAGGTGAGCGCTACAATCCCAACCTCACTGTACAGTGACACACATCCCAAACTGCAGGCATGATGGTCTGGACAGTCATCGCATATGACAGCCGGACTTCCCTTGCAGTGACCCGAGGGATGTTGACAGCTCAGCGCTATGTACAGGAGATCCTGCAGCCCCATGTGCTGCCTTTCCAGGCGGGGCGGCCAGGAGCCATTTTCCAACAAGATAATGCCCGTCCGCACATGGTTTGGGTTTCCCAGGACTGTATACGTCATGCTTTGACACTTCCATGGCTTTCAAGATCATCTGATCTCTCGCCCATCAAGCGCGTGTAGGACCAGATGGGATGCCAGATTTCTCCATGTCCCAGTGTTCATGATTTAGAGCATCAGTTGCAAGAAATGTGGACCAATATGTCCCAGAATAACATATGGCATCTCTTTGACTCCATGGCAAACCGTGTCACCGCATATATCTGAGCATGAGGCGGTCCGATGCGGTAGTAACGCTGACCGGAATGTGTACCATGTGTCTGCGGGAAATTGTCCTGCTGCTGTGATATTGTAATTACTTCTGTCCTTGTATGTACCATCTCACTACTAAAATCTCATTTCACTCTGACGCCTCCTTCTTGGTGAACAAATTTTTATGACAATGAGTGTATGTAGCAAAGTATATAAAATGTATTGGCTTGTTTTACACACTTGAAAAACATTTTACTCTTAAACTTTTATTGAAATATAATATTTAAAGTTTATCAAAGACAAATAGAATGTTTTTTTTATTATTTAATAAGACACTCATAACATAGGTACTATGATAAAAAACAACAACATATAATTACAGTCATTTGCAAAAGTTTAAACACCACTTGTTGCTGCTAGGAGATTTCTGCTGATTGAAAAGACAAAAAGAAATATTAAGAATGACTCAAGTGTGGGATATGGTGGACCTGCCCCACTTGAGAAGGACGGTCCACCACGGAATCTACCTGGACTTTCTAAACGGCGTATGAGAAAGAGATCTCGGCTGAGTGAATGTAAGATTGGTGTATGGAATACTAGAGGTATAAATGGCAAGATGAGTGAGGTGATTGAGGAGATGAATAAGTATAGGCTGCATGTGCTGTGTGTAAGTGAAACCAAAAAGAAGGAAATTGGGGTAGAAGAAGTGAATGGCACGGTGAGTGTGTGGTCTGGAGTATTGGATAATATAAGAGGACAGGCGGGTGTAGGTGTGATTTTAAGTGAAAAGATGAAGAACAACTTGATTCACTATAGTTGCGTCAGTGAGAGAATTATCTGGATTCGTTTGAAAGTGAAACTTCAGAGAATTGTAATTGTTGTAGTGTATGCTCCTTGTGACTCGGAACCTTCTGATAAGAAGGAAGATTTCTGGAATGAGCTAAAAGCTGTTTTGTGCCAGTTTGGTGCTAAAGAAAAAGTTATAATAGCAGGGGATTTCAATGCTAGAGTAGGTGTGCAGAATGCAATTTCTGACAATGTCCTGGGTAAGTTTAATGATCCTTGTGTGAATGATAATGGTGAAAGACTAATTGAACTCTGCATTGAGAATGGTTTGTGTGTATCTAATACATTTTTCAACCACAAGTATATCCACACATATACTTGGGAAAATCGCACTCTTGGTCAAAAGAGTGCGATAGATTTTGTTGTTTACGATCAGCGTTTGAAACACTTAGTTGTTGACACCCGTGTGATGAGAGGTGCGGATGTTGGTTCTGATCATTACTTGGTAGTGTCACGAGTGAAACTTAATGTTGGTTGGAGGAAAAGGAATAGGAAGAGACCCAGGATAGAAAGAATAAAGGTTGATAGGCTCCTTGAAGATCATTAGCAGTATTCTGACTTACTCAGAGAATGACTGAAGGATCTGAAGTCTTGTGAGAGGGATGTAGAAAAGAAGTGGGAATGTTTTAAGAACTGTGTTGTCACTGCTGCTAAAGAGGCCTGTGGCACCACAATAGTGGGTAACAATAGAGGTGATGCTTGGTGGAATAGTGAGATTGAAGAGGCAGTAAAGAGAAAGAAGGAAACCTATTTGGGGATGTTGCAAAGTAGAGTCTCTGTGGATGAATATCGCTGTAAGAAGCGTGGAGCTGCTAAGCTGGTTTGCCACAGTAAGGCAAAAGATAGGAAGGAGAAAGTGGAAAGGCATGAACTGGCTTTTTGGAAAGATAGAAAGTCCTTTTGGAAGTACATGAGACTCAGGAAAAATAGGGGAAACAAAGTTGTAAGTTGTGTGAAGAATGAGATTGGGGAAATGTTATGGGAGCCCAATGAGTTAAGTGACAGATGGGGTGAATACTTCTGTGAGTTATTAGATCAGGAAAGCAAAGATGATTCTGAGACAGATGCAGATGATGTCACAATGAGGGATGAAAGCACAGGAGGGATTTCAAGAGAAGTGTGTAAAGCTCTAAAATCTCTTCAGAATGGTAAGGCTCCAGGAGTTGATGGCATAACTGCAGAGATGTTGAAATATGGTGGTGACTCTATAATTGACTGGTTAACTGAATTTTGCCAGTTGTGCTGGGAGTTGAATGGTCCCTCGGGATTGGAAGGATGCTATCATTCTTCCCTTGTATAAGGGAAAAGGTGATCAGACTGAATGCAAGAACTATCATGGTATTAGCCTACTGAGTGTGCCAGGGAAAATGTTTGGTAAGGTTGTTATTGAAAAAGTACGGGGTCTTACATCATTGAAAGTGTGGGATGTTCAGAGTGGTTTTATGCCTGGTAAAGGCTGCACTAACCAGATTTTTGCATTACACACGATGATTGAAAAGTATCTGGCTGTTGGGAAGAAAGTTTTTACTGCCTTCATAGATTTAGAGAAAGCTTACGACCGAGTGAATAGTACACTTTTGTGGAAGGTATTGAATGAATATGGTGTTACTGGGAATCTATTTAATAGTGTAAAAGCCATGTATGCTGGTAGTAGAGCTTGTGTACGAGTAAATGGTGGTTTATCAAAATGGTTTCCCATTGGTGCAGGAGTTAGACAAGGTTGTGTAATGTCACCATGGCTGTTTAATATATTTATGGATGCATGCATGCGTGATGCCAAAATAAATAATAGTGGTTTATGTCTTGGTGATATCCGTGTGTGCAGATTGCTGTATGCTGATGACACTGTCCTGTTGGCAGAGAGCAAAAGTGAGTTGCAGAGTATGTTGACTCGGATGCACGAAGTTTGCATGAAATTCAAACTGAGTATAAATAAGAGAAAAACCAAAGTTATGGTGTTTGAGAGAGGAACAGGTAGCACTGAATGTAATGTAAGTATAAATGGCACTGTGATTGACCAGGTGAGTGAGTTTGTGTATTTAGGAAGCATGTTTGATAGAGAGAACAAGTTGGATGGTGAAATCAGTAGGCGAGTGAATTCTTTGAAAGTCATAGCTGCTTTGGGAGGTTTTCACAGGAATGATGGGTTCTCTAGAGAGTCCAGCATGGCTGTGTTTGAAAGTGCAATTGTTCCTACTCTGATGTATGGTAGTGAAACCTGGGTACTGCAGAAGAAACATAGGAGTCGTTTGTGTGCTGGAGAAATGCGTTACTTACGTGGGGTTTGTGGCAAGACATGATATGATTGTGTGAAAAATGAAGATGTATTGCAGTTGTGTGATGTGAAGCAAAATGTTGTTAGCAAGGTGAAGACCAATATGCTTTGGTGGTTTGGCCATGTTGAAAGAATGAGTGATGAATGCTCAAAAAACACTAAGAAACAACTAGATTTCAGTTTCTGATATTAGAAAGCAATATGATTTTATGGCAAATTTTTATAACATATTCATTAGAAAATTTCAGTAAAAGTCAAAATAACCCATAAAAAAATCAGTTATTTACTTTCACCAGTGGCTAAAAAGTATGCCACGAAAATTTACAAATGGTGCAAAAATTGTTTCCCACAGCAGAAGGAAGGTATTAGAGACAAAAAGATTATCAAATTGAACAGTTGAAAGAAGAGATATAGAAGGAAACATGACATAACTGCCTTTCAGGAGAAGAATTTTGCATAATGGAAAAGTTGAAAATAGGCAAAGCATTCCTCATAGCTAAAGCTATGCTAAGGAAAAAGAGCTTTTCAAATATGTCTCCCAGAAGCAGAGATAGCTAGAAAAATGTTTTTACCTTTACAACTTCTAGGGAGAGTTGTACATTATTTGAAGAGAATCTTCTTATTGTAGAAAAAAAAACTTATTCACTCTCCATCTTTATTATAACGAATGGCATACAGTAAAAAAAGAAATTTCTCAATAGGATTTTTAGAGGCAGAGATAGACTACAAATGGAAGTACACAAACACCACCTAGTGGCAGAAGTGAGAACCACAAACCTCCTCAAATACAAACCTAAAGTGTTCCATAAGGTAAATGGTATCTGGTGTTAAAATATTTTTTTAAATCTGGCATTTAGAAGTTCAGATATTGAGAAAAATAAATTAAATATTTACGTCCTCTAGTGGCAAAATTGTGCATTATTTTGGGAAGAAACTAAACGTAATGAGTTTTCATAGTCAGCAGTATCTGATTGAAAAAGAACATTTTTCAATCGAGTTTTTAGTCCCGCAGATATTGCTGTAGATGGAAACGTGAACTTATGCCCTCTAGTGGCACGCACACTTGTGCGTTAAGAAATATTTGAAATTATATGAGTAACATTTTGCACCCAAAATGTTCTCCAACAAAGAAAGAATTTTTTTAATTGGAATCCTAGAAACAGAGATATGGACAAAAATAAGATACACATGTTTGCCTCCTGGTGGGAAAATTATGCTCTATTTTAAGCAGCCTGTATTTTCAAAAAGTTTTCTGAGGTGAGCGGTATTGGTTCATGGAAGATTTTTTTTCAATCGTGTTTCCAGCTCAGATTTTTTGCAAATACATCAGAAGCAAAAATAAACACTTACAACCCCTGGTGGCAAAACCATTCTTTACCAAAAATGAGAATTTATATGCAAATCATTTCCCTCAAGAGTTGTATCTGACACAGGAAGAATTTTTCAAATCTGACTTTTAGAAGCAGAGATATTGAGGAAATCACGATTTACCTTTATGTTCCCTAGCGGAAAATTTATACATTATTTGAAAAAGGGACAGTAACTAAAATAGTCTTCGATAAAAATGACATCGAAAGGAAAAATAATTTTTTCATTTGGATATTTAGAAGCAAATATATGAAGTAAAACACATTTTAAATTCAATACGATCTCCGTTTGCAGCTTCTAGCTGCGAAGTTGTACATCGGAAAAAAACGGAACAAATGGATCATCATTCTCACATTTTAAGCTTCCCAATACAAAAAGAATTTTACAGAACTAATAATTGCAGAGATATGATCGGACATACAAAGTGATAACATAAGCACAATGCAAAAGATGCTAATAACGTAGCTTCAGTCCTCTCAACAGACAAGAAAACCAAGACATGAGGATTATTTATTACACACATTTGAGGACAGGCTGACTGATGCAAGAGCATCACTTTGTCACTAAGCAACAAAGACAATACAAAAATTACATGGAAAGAGTGTATAGCTCTCATAAATGCCCACAGAATACTGCATGTTGTTGTGATGAATCCCTAACACTAAAAGCAGGTAAACACGATGGTATTCACACATCAAATGATGTGTTTCCAACATAATGTAACTTGCTGAAATGCTGTCGAGTCCTAATTGTTGCCTGTATCTATCTTTCCTGATTGACTGGCTAAACCCTTTACCCTGCTGCAGGATCACACCTATGGACCTCTTAATGCGAATGTATGGACCTTCTAATGCAACTGTATGCAAATTGCATAGCACGGAAGGATAAAATGTCGTTACACATGATACTCCAAGAGTGATGCAACAAACCAAGCTTTCGTGCTCAGCAAATTGCCTGCCTCTTTCACTTCATCCACAGCAAGTACTGAATTTTTGACAAAAAAAGGTTGATGTTTGCTCTTGCTTAAAGCTTTAATAAGGCAATTACTAAGTGATTTCCATAAAAAAAGGTAATCAGAAGCAACACATCATTTTCTCACTGGGAAGAGAAAATAACCTGGGATGGCTTGCCTTCTGTGGAAGGTAGAGGGTCTGTGCAGCCATGCAAACAGACTTTTTTCGCTTAAAACAAGGCGTACCTGGAAAAAGTACTAGATTTGATCCTGTCACCTTATCAGGGATTACATTTTAGAATTGGCAGCTCGGTATAGTGTAAGAGTAATTTGAGTTCTCTATGCAAAAAATGTAAACATTTTGCAAAAATGTGTCTTCTCCCTGGAGTAACAGGGTATTCAACACAAGGAATTGAACAGTAATATTCTGCAGTTTTAACCTCTCATACTTCCAGTGTTTTACTTTGGGTGGAAACAAAAGACCCATGCATGAAAAAAAGAAACCTTGCTTGTTGGGATGGTTGTTGAATCGTTGTGATAAGTTACACACCAAAAACTTAAGCACGCTTTTATTAAGGGCCTGCATCAAGGCCTTGAACTCCCTTGCTAATGCCAAGTAGGACTTCAATGAAATATTTAAAAGATATATAGAAGGGGGGGGTCTAGATATGGTGGTGTTAAAACTGGACAAAAATGTAATGAGTTAATTTGAAGAGTATTGCCTATCTTACATATCTGAATGGAAAAATACTTGTTGACTTACGTTTAAGCAATGAACTCTTAATCACTAAAGCTGTCTTTAGACACAAAGGCATCCATAAATTTACTTGGTGGGAAGAGGCTACAAACAGGAAAACATTTGTTGATTTTTTCGCACTGGAAATATATCTAAGAAATGTTTTTCAGGATACTATACTTTCTGGAGGTTTTGAAAAAAAAAGTGCCTCCCCCTCCTCTCTCTTCCTGGCTTCTACTTAGTCAGGAATCAAACAGAGATATTAAGGTGTATCAGGGTTAATGGACTAAATAATGTAAAAGTAAAGCTTGATTTCTGGAACAAATTACTGAAGATTATAGCAAACCAAAGTATTACTTGACTGAAGGTATTGAGGTTGAGTGGAACTGTTATAAAAAAATATAATATAACAGTTGTATAAAAAATGAGTTACAACTGCAATGAGAGTATGTGGTGTAGCAGATATAAGGATTGCAAGGTCAGTGTCCCTTGGTGAACAGAATAGTACAAGTGAGAAAATCTGCCAATAATTAGAAAAGATGGCTGTGAAATAAGCCACTGATGAATGAGGAAGCAACATGTTGAAAGCATAAAAACCTTGCAACTAACAGGAAGAGATGGAGAAAATAGCTATACAAGTTCACTGTAAAGAAGATTTCTTTCTAATATAGTCTATATAAAAAAATCTAAATACTATGCAAATATACAGGCACAAGATGATAATGATTATTGTTATTATGCAAAAAAAAGGGGGGGGGATTTTAAACTGTGAAAGAATAATAGTCCCTCTATAAATGACATGAGACTTTTTAATGGTTTATTCTTCATCTAAATAAACTTGTATTGCAGGAATGCCATTTAGTAGCTAGTAACATATCCTCAATTTCATCAAAATATAGTTCTTTCCCAGCAGACACATGCAATGTAACATTCTTTGATATGCATGACGTTTTACGGTTCTTACTTTAAACATACAAAACTTTGTCATTATGTACATTATGTACCCACAGTGGTTTTGTGTGTGTGTGTGTGTGTGTGTGTGTGTGCGCGCGCGCTTGCGCTTGTGTGTGTTTTCACACTCCCTTCAAATCACTGTGGTTTAAATATCCTTAATGTTTCAGATAATGGCTACTGCCCAATCTTATTGTTCACTCTGTTTTTTTCTTCACTTGCAAGTATTTGGTTCGCTGATTCTCACTCTGTCAGCTCAACCATATTCACAAAATAAATCTCCACCAGACCTGGAACTAAAATTGCCCGTGTTCTGCTCCACTTTCTTGATCTGTGATTTTTGACCACACAATTTTACTTAATACAATCTGAACCTCTGGGCAAAACCAATAATAAAAGAAAAAAACAGATTTGGGGGTGTTATCACTGTTTCTCTTTACCACACAACAATACATAAGTAGCTTTCTGGAAGAAAATCACTCAAATTGTTACTTACACATTTCAGTCAGTTGTACATGCAATAAAACTTGAATGGCACTTCCTTATCAGCAATGTAGGTAAAATAGAAATCAGTTTAGGATTACAACACAGTCCATTGACTGATTAGCTTTGGCTATAAAAGAAGGCATGAAAAAGTGTCCCAAGCAAAAGCAGTGAGACTTACCATAGAGAGAATTGTGGGCAACAGGTGGACGGTCATTAGCTTGTTGATTGCCAGAGAAAGGGGATGGAGAAGTGGCCTTGGTTAGAGTTATAGTAGTGTGTGATCCACATGTGGAATTCAGTATGCTACAATTGCTGCTGCCTGGCCGAGAAGAGTTGCTGCTGTTATCATTCAGGGAAACCTCTTTCTCTGATATCACATTCTGGAGAAAAATGAAAAGATATAAATACACAACAATTTCACACACACATACAAAAATTAAGACTATAATAATGTTACTAGATTTATGGTAAATCAAATTATTTATTGCTAAATATTCAGTATTATAACTAAACAATATAATGTAAAAAGATTAACAGGTTTATACAATGATATGAATTTGGTTATTTATACAAGTACATGTATTTTGCTTTCATTACCAACAAATTCATAAAATAAAAGATTTTACACATTATAACATGTAAAAAAATTCTTTATTCTGTCAGGTAGTCTTTTTCTAAAGATTGACATTGCAATTCATGTGAACATGTCACAACACAGTAAAATGCTATAAAGTGACCTGGACATTTTTGCAAAATGACCATAACAAAGTGGCCCAATTTCTTGAGTAAGGGAAGAACTGTGACCAATCAACAAGAATATTTTTATGTGCAGTGAAAAGTGGCTACTGCAATGAGTAGCCACTCTTCTCACCAACCCCCTTTTCAGCCTTTTTGAGTACATAATCACTAGCAAAAGTAGCCATTTTAAATGTAAATCTACATGTGAAAATACTAGTATAAAGCTTTGTATAAAAGAATCCTACTTCTACTCTAGTAAAATAATTCAAGCTTTATTCTTATTTGGGGTACTCGAGCTTTATTACCATTTTGCCCCCTTGTTGCAGATCCTTGCTTTCTCCAAATTTTTCACTGGTGGATGACAAAACTCATAAGAAGTAAGTGTGTGACACAGTGCAATTGAAACATTTTTATATTGCAAAAAGTACAGCATAATCAACAGTTTGAAATGCACAGTTAAATGTTCAGTACTAAGTGACACTGAACTTATGCGTAAAAAAGGTGTTATGAATTGATTTCAAAACACTTAACTGTGTCAAACTGCTGTCATAGAAATTTTTATTCATTATGCAACAAGATGTGCACCACTTCTTTAGGCAACTGTTCTAAAAAAAAAATATCAGGAAAGGCAACCAATCTCTCTATTCATACTAACTTTTTGAACAGCCCCAGTTGCACAAATGAAAATAAAATTTGTGCAACTAGGAAATTCCAAAGTTAAAGTGGTATTATTAGAAATTCCAAAGTTAAAGTGGTATTATTTTTCTGGTCTATTGCTAGAAGGAATTTCTAAATGATGGGTATGTTAAAAACTGAATACATATGAGGAAGGGCTAAGAACAGTTGCAGATAATAACAATTCTGATGCCTTTACTGTCACTGCATTATTTACAAATACAGCGATATCTTCAACCCTGTTCCAATTAGTTAGGTGCATATGCTTCCATATCAAGTTAAGTGCAGTATAATTCCACTTTAAATAAATTACCCATTTGCTGTTGAAAAAGCACCAACAATTTCCCCCATCATGTAGAGGTCATTTTCAAAAGACATTAGAAACTCAACTATGTGAGCTTTTGAATCATCAGTTTATTCACAGAATGATCACAGCCGGTGTTTTATCCAATAGATTTAGGATCTTCATTCCTGTAATTTATGCGATAATAAATTTTGCGTGAAAATAAAGTTTTGTCATCTATCTAGTTCAACATAACTAAAATGTTAATAAAATAAAGCTGACAGATGTGATGACGTAAATTTAGAAAGACGCACAACTTTGGGGATGAAAGACAAACAGAAAAATTTTGAAAAAGTCTGCAATAAGTTGGTTTTTTTTCTCTCTGATGACCGCAAGCAACTGATTCCAAACTAGAGGTGTACTACAATCCACTATATGTTAAACTTATTCACATCATCAAACTGCAGTCTACACATGATTCTAAACACACTATGGCCTACCTTTCACACAATGGTATTAGCAGGTCATCAAATAGAAGTCATCGCTCTTTCCAAGTTTATTAAGTGAGTCACAGAAAAATTCTCATCGGTCGCCACTGGGAATCGAACCCAGGGTCATCCAGTTAACCGCCAGTTTAGCTTCCCCTGCACCACAGTGGCCTCAAAATTCTCAGACTCCTAAACGAGAAACTTCCAAACCATTGATCATTAGCAGGCTGTTCGGAAAATAATGGCTGATTTTCTGAGGTGCCACATTCAACTCGCCCACAATGCTTACAGACCAATTTGCTTGCATCACCATTTGTATGAGTTGAAGGGCAACTCAGAAACCACATACAAGCCATAATCGGTTGAGCTGCAGTCATTCCTACTTGTGTGAGAGTGGTCTGTACAATATGTTAGGAAGGAGCGAGTTGCGGGTGATTTTGCTTCATGAGTTCAAATTGGGTTATAATGTGGCACAAACCTACCATAATGTGGTCAAGGCATGGGGCGAGAAGGAAACATCTGAACATACTGTTTGTCAGTGGTTGGAAAAATTTCGTTCTGGTGACATGAGCCTACAAGATAAGGAGGGCCAAGGATGACATTCAGTCATTGATCATAATGACACTCTGAAGGCAAATCCTCATGTCACAGTCAGAGAACTTGTCAGTGTCAACCATTTCCAAACATCTCCACCAAATTGGAAAGGTCAAGAAGCTTGATACATGGGATTCACACAAGCTGACGGTGTATCAGAAACAACGATGGTTTAAGATGTGCAGCAACCTTTGGTTTTGCAACAAGGAGTCCCTACTTGATTGCATTGTAACCTGTGTTGAAAAGTAAGTGCTATAGGACACTCATATGTGATCTGGGCAGTGACTGAACCTTGGTGAACCACCAAAACAACATCTGAAAGCAAGGTTGATGCCAAAGAAGGTTTTGTTGACAGTGTGGTGGACTGTTCACGATGGCATACAATACAGGTTCTTGAATGCCGGCAAAAGTATTGCCTCAGTCACATACTGTGAAGAAATTGACTGAATGCCTCACAAATTATGCTCCGAACAGCCATCTTTAGTAAACAGGAAGGGTCGTATCCTCCTCCACAATAACACGAGAACCCATGTCACAAATGACGAAACAGAAACTACACAAAGTGAGGTTCGAAACCCTCCTACATCCAGCCTACTCGCCTGACTCGACACCAACTGATTTCTACATGTTCATGCATTTTAGCAATTACCTCAAAGACAAGACCTTCAGAAACTGAGAGGAGGCCAAAATTGCATTCTGGACTTTCTTGCATCCAGGGAGCCAAATTTCTTCCAGACTGGCATTGAAGCCTTGTCATTTGCTGGCAGAGGCGTGTAGCTGCTGAAGGTGCCTATTTTTAATAAAACAAGGTTGTGTGCTATGAGGTATGTCTCTTTCATTTTTACCCTCCAAATTGGCCATTATTTCCTGAACGAACTGATAAAAATATTAATATTAGTACTAACCCGTACCGTGCACGGTTCAAAAAGCTGTGACTGAAATTTTTTTCTTGTCATATAACATGCATCACAATAAAATCATAACTATAATAAATGGCTAAATTATTAATGGGCAGTGTATAAAGGGTAACCAAACAAAAAAAAATTCATAATATTCCCATAAATTTTTTCAACTACTCGCATACGAATTTGACGAAGACGTTCCTCATTATTACATAAACATGTGCTTACCCATCGTTAACGGCCTTGCATTGTAGTACTGAGACATTCTTTCAGTGACCCGAAATAATATCATGTCTAGATAACTACACAATGGGGTTACAAATGTGTTTTATTTTACCAGTTTGGTTTTAACAATTTTTTTTTTTATTTTTTTTTTGCTATCATTATATAATCTACATCTATACTAATACATAAAGGGAGAAACTTTGTTTGTGTGTTTGAGATAATCTTGAAAACTACTGAACCAATTTGGATAATTCTTTTACTGTTGTGAAGTTTATTTCTTTCCGGTGGAAATAGGCTATTTCGTTTATTCTTTATTATTCTTCTATTATTTTTGGCTGTAATACTGAATCAGATCGCCTTCACATAGTTCCCAATTCCCCGTGTATCGTTCTGCTTTGTTTACATACAAACTGATGATACCCAACGTGAAATAAAGTAGATCACGATAATATACGGCATTTTTTATTGATCTCTAAAACTACTGAACCAATTTGGATAATTATTTCACCGTTGGGAAGCTTACTTTTTTCCGGTAGACATAGGCCATTTCGTTTATTTTTTATTACTTTTGGCTATATTAACAAATCAGAACGCTTTTAAGTAGTTCCCGATTTTCCCTGTATCGTTCCGCTTATGGCGGATTGTACAAAGAAAATACCATGGTAACATAAAAAACATTACTTACGACAATAAAAATTAGTAATGACAAATCTGTGGGTCAGTAACTTTCAGTTTAAAAAAAAATAGTGAAAATCGCTCCAGTGGGTGGCACTGGCGAATTGTAGAAAGAAACAGCCTTATGTTTCAAATATATAGATTATTAATACTATTATCATAGGCTATAGGTCACAGTGCTTAGCTTGTTCTGATGAACATAAAGGATTACATATCTGAAAGTGTTCTAGGGAATGAATTCAAAATAACTAAAGTTAAGAATTTAACTGAGTGTATAAGACACACCACACACAATAAAATTTTGCAAAAAAAAAAAAAAAATCCTCTGTACCTCAGAAAAACAGTCATACACTTTTGATCTGCATGGCAGAAATTAACATCTTTACTATTCTGCTGGAATGTTTACAAAAAGTAAGTCTGTAAGTAAAGTATTTCACAAAAATATGAAGATTTGCAACTTTTATTTAACAGCTGAGCTTCTTCAGCTACAGCTTCATCCACATGCAAAAAATCAGAATACGCCAATATTTTTTGGTTAAAACTGTCTACATAATAATCAAGCAGAATTCATTTTCATATTATTTACCTACTGGATTCTAAAGAACTTAATACTGCCAGTCAACAGATTAATCTCACATTACAAAAATTTGATAAAACTTGCTACTAACAAATGGGAGCTGACATGAAAGACCATCATTAAAATTTCCAAGTTACTCCAATTTTAAGTAATCAGAAATATAATTATTACTTCTTTAATGCTAACTGGATAGCCAAAAATCAATTTAGAATAGAGCAGCATAAAAGTGATCCATTACATGAACGTAAGATACTAATATACTTTATGTATAAAAACTAAAATAATATGTATCATTGGAAACTAATCCAGATGAAGAAATAATTCTTCACAATTACATGGCACACACATACAAATGTCATTATCATCCCATAGATACTGTATTTTTTTTCCACTATTTCAAATTCTCACTGCAGGATGATGCAACTTTCTTTTCTAATGATATGGCTACATGAGAAACAATGAAAAATGCACCTTTTGTATGTCGATAATGGCACTAAAACAATACAGAGTCCTCACTGAATTGTGGCCACCCCTATTCAATGTGAGGTGCATCCAATACTGGCACAATATGAGGGCATGGCACGTAGGCTAAAGGGGTATTCATTCAATTGAGGACATCACGTGTGAAAACCAAGAATTTATGAAAAAACAAATTGTAGGCCTAATCAAAGTTAAAAACTTGAAACAGAACAGGAGAAAAACCAATTTTAAATCAGTAACAAAAAGTTTGTTAATCTTGAATAGAAAAATTTAATTCAATTCCGATATAATCATCTCATAAAAAAAATCAGTCAAATAAAAAAATAATTAGGAACGATGCATGCGTGTATGTGTGTGTGTGTGTGCCTGCAAATGTAAAGCACTTCTGTTTGAGCACACTAACCATGCTCAAAAGTAAGTGCTTACTTGAACATAAATCAGGAAATGTGGGTTTGATTCCTCCTCCAGGGTTATATAAATTTTCAAGTTTTCTGATGAGATTAATGTTACATGAGAAACAGTAAAATACATGCAACTCAGAGATGGCTGGTTGCTTTGTTAATACTTTTAGTTCAAGAAGTTTGTGGCTGGCTACATGAGCTTGGACAGGAAGAAAGGTTCAGGAAGGCTCTCTTTGTGGTTGATTTGGCAGCCCTGCTCATGGCTGCTGAAACAAATGCAACAACCAGCACCCCAAATTGTCGGCCGAATTGGGGATGTTTCTTAATACACCACTTCTGATCACCCACACAAGCTCAGATAGGTTTAGAGATGATAGCGCGAGGTGCGGTATGAACCAGCTCAGGTTCACGACATGTCGAAGTCTGCAAGGAACTGCTCAAAAATCCGTGTGACACTTGGTTCATTAGCGATAGCTAGAAATCAGAAATGAATATGCTCAATGGTGTACCGACTGGGGGGTCCAATGGTTCCAGACCCTTCCCACCTTAAAATAGTAATGATAATGACCATACGATTGAAGGTGCGTGTTATGGAGTATTGGACGGAATGAAAAAAAAAAAAAAAAAAAAAAAAGCCAAAGATTTGATTTTGCACTATTAAAAGAAAGGAAGCTGATTTAATTATTACACTTCTTAACAAAACTGAAAACCTTCAGCTGAAACCAGGGGTGCACCAAGGGCACTTGCTCTGGTGCAAGCTCAGATTTGCCACCCTTTGTACAAAAATATTTTTTAGATTTTTATTCATTTTTACATAAAATACTTTTAGAAACATTTTCTATTTCCCTTAAATTAAGAGTTTTTATAAAATACAATTGTGTCATATAAAACTGACAAAAAGAAAACATGTAAAACTCTTGTTCAGAACATACAGCAGAAAAGTTTCATCGTGTACGATGATAAACATATTACAGCTTTCTTCACGGGATGGGGCGGCAGCTGTTTACACAGTACACAGACACAATCAGAGATGGATTTCCCAATAGGCCAACTAGGCCCAGGCCAAAGGTGGCAGATTTTAGAGGCAGGAAAATTTTAATGGTAGTAAAAATTAGTAATTTGTTATAAGTTCTCAAAAATAATGAAAGAATTTTTTTAAAATAAAATAAAAGTGGAAACTAACATTTAGTCCGAAAACTGCTGCATACAAGATCTTTTTTCTGAATTCCCGTAATCCCCTTCCTCTTTGACTTGACAAACCATAGACAAACATAACATATGTTTATCTTTTTAAAACTTTCTTATAACTTTGCAATTATCAAAATTTTGATACTGTTAAAATTTTAAATAATGTAGTACTTGTGCAGGCATTCTAAAATTCGCTTTTTTTTTTTTTCAAATCCAAAATTCATTTATTACTTCACTGTATTAAAAGAAACATGCCACAATGAATTGTATGAATTAAAATTGCAAACAAAATAGGTATTCGAGAGAAAAAGCATCAATTAGTTTTCAGCCAACAAGTGTTCTTAGCTGATGAGTTAAAACTATGGCGAAGCATACATCCTATTTTCCTGTCAAAAAAGCTTTGCACTGCCACGTATCAAAACATAAAAAATCATTAAAAAACAAAAACCAGAAACATGACATCGAATTTTCGGTTGTAATGAACACGTCCTTTAAATCTGTTCTGACATGAATTAAATTTATCAAACCTATTCAAAGTCAATGGAACCTGTTAGGAAAACAATCAACTGGTTTTTACAATCAGTAAAACATTCAGAAATAGAAACATCTACCTAGTTCCACCAGTGACTAAAAAGCATGTTACAAATCTAACAAATGGCACACAAAAAGTTTCTCATATTGTAAGGAAGGTATCAGAAACAAAGAGATTTTCAAATCCAACACTTAAAAAGAAGAAATATAGAAGGAAACATGACATAACTCTACGTCTGCTAGCTGAAGCATTTTGCATAGTGGAAAAGTTGAAAATAGGTGAAAAATATTCATGAAAAAAAAAAAAAACTACGCTAACAAAAATGAACTTTTCAAACACATCACCCAGAAGCAGAGATAGCGAAAAAAAAAAAAACTTCGACCTTTATTTCCCTTGCAGAAACTATTTGCTTTATTAAAGAAGATAATGCTCTGCAGTAAAAAGAAATTCTCAATAGCGTTTTTAGAAGTGGAGATACAGCTGCAAACTGAAGTACACAAACACCACTTACCGACAGAACTGTGAACTACAAAATTCCTCATATACTAAAGTAAAGTGTTCTACAAGGTAAATGGCATCCAGTGTTAAAAGAATTTTTTAAATCGCACCTGTAATGAGCAAAATGTTGTGGATAGGTTATTAAATATAAATAAATATTTTTTTTATATTTAATAACTTATCCACAACATAAATAATCTGTTGCTCTGATAAATTTCTTTGCAAATTTTCGGAAATTTGAATTATTAAGGAGAGAAATAAAAATCCTTATTAGATAAATTTTATTTACATTTCATTCCCTGTAGCCCCTGTGCGATATACAAGGGTGGACAAGTCAATGAAAAATCAAGCAAATTAAATGTAATTCTTTCTTTCTCTTCTAAATCTCTTTTCCCTTCATGTTACTTTATTTTATCCCCCCCCCCTTATGTGTTCCAGGTTGAAAAAAAAAAAGGCATTTAGTCTGCAGCAGAAGAGAAAAGGAAAAACATAATGTGAATCTAATTATGTAGATAATGAGAGAGAGAGAGAGAGTGAGTGAGTGAGTGTTCAACATTCAGTACCTAAGTAATATACCTTAATTTGTAATTGTAGTTTAGTGCAATGTGAGTATTATGGGGCGCCGGTCGAAACGCCAAAAATCAAAACACCAACAGGTCGAAACACCAAAAATCAGAACACCAACAATCAAAACACTGACAAATTGAAACACCGACAGTTAAAAACGCCGTCAATCATAACACTGACAAATCATAACCACTACAGCCATACCACCAACAATTATATGGACTATAAGCCGGCGAGAAGAGGAACTCTCTTCTGAACGATGCCAAAATCACAGTGGGTGGTAGGGGGAAAGACAACACCGCATTGATGGATGTGCTTCCCCCTAGCGGTGAACGATGGAACCTTATTAATATTTATTTCTACCGACAGCAACATATTTTTATTCCAAGTGATGGCAACATCTGAGTGGATGGGTTGGAATGGGGATGCATAGGTGTTGGATATGTTGAGGCTTATATGCTGACCCTAGCGGTGAACGATGGAACTTTATTATTTTTATTCCGAGAGATGGCAACATCAGAGTGGATGCACAAATGGTAGGTGATAGAAGGGGATGACAACAACCAAACCATGCTTATGTGCTGCCCTTAGCAGTGAACGACGGAACTTTATTAATTTTTATATTGAGCGATGGCAACATCAGAGTGGATGGGTGGGAAGGGGGATGCATAGGTGTTGGATATGTCGATGCATAGGTGCTGTCCCTAGTGGTAAACGACAGAACTTTATTTTTATTCCGAGCGATGGCAACATCTGAGTGGATGGGTGGAAATGGGGTTCCATAGGTGATGGCTATGTCGATGCTTATATGCTGTCCCTAGTGGTGAACAACGGAACTTTATTTTTATTCAGAGAGATGGCAACATCAGAATGGATGCACAAATGGGTGGGTGATAGAAGGGGATAACAACTACCAAACGATGCTTATGTGCTGCCCCTAGCAGTGAACGACGGAATTCCATTCACTTTTTATTTCCACCGATGACAACATTTTTGTTCCAAGCAATGGCTACATCTGAGTGGATGGGTGGGAAGGGGGCGCTTGGGTGTTACATATATCGATGCTCATGCACTACCCCTAGCGGTGAACAATGGAACTTTATTAATTTTTTATTCCGAGTGATGACAACATATTTTTATTCCGGGCGATGACAACATCTGAGTGGATGTGTGGGAAGGGGAATGCATAGGTGCTGAATATGTTGATGCTTATGTGCTGCCCCTAGCGGTGAACGATGGAACTTTATTTTTATTTGGAGAGATGGCAACATCAGAGTGGATGAACAAATGGGTGGGTGATAGAAGAAGATGACAACAACTAAACGATGCTTATGTGCTGCCCCTAGTGGTAAACGACAGAACTTTATTAATTTTATTCCGAGCAATGGCAACATCTGAGTGGATGGGTGGGAAGGGGATGCATAGTGTTGGATATGCTGATGCTTATATGCTGCCCCTAGCGGTGAACGACGGAACTTTATTAATTTTTATTCCGAGTGATGGCAACATCTGAGTGGGAATGGGGATGCATAAATGTTGGATATGTTGATGCTTATGTGCCCTAGCGATGAACGATGAAACTTTATTATTATTTTTATTCAGAGAGATTGCCACATCAAATTAGGTGCAGAAATGCGTGGGTGGTAGAAATTGATGACAACAACCAAATGATGCTTATGTGCTGCCCCTAGCGGTAAAATCTGTCATTTGAAGAGACAACTTCGCTGCACTCTTCCTATGACGTCGGCTATTTTCTGTCGCTGCATTTTCTGGTTCAGATTCCCTTGCGCTGATTTTATTGTATCCGTTGTCTTACGATCTTTAAAATGAAAGCAAGTGCTTCTGAAATGAACAACAACGCTGCTTTTTTTCCTACCAATTTAGCTGCATTCACTTCTCATGGTATATCTCTGGGAAACCTATCCGAACACCCCGTTTCATTGGCAGGAAATAAGGTGGCAAAAGTGGGTGATTTCATGGGTACTGTTAGGGTTCATATTCGAAGTTGTACCATGAAAGACTCGGAACTATACCCTTCCTAATATGGTGTCCCTATGTCTGCTCAGACATTTAAGGAATTCATGGCCAACTGTTATATCTGCAACAGAAGAAATGAAATCGCTGTATTCAACAAAGCGTTGCTTATGAACCGTTTCCCTTCTCCTTGAGAAATCGATTAACCATTTCCAGCAACTTCACCTACAGTCTGATGATTCATTGATGTTGAATCGGTCATCAATGTCATTAACAAGTGACTAATTTTGAACTCTGAGAGATGTGTGTGATCAACTTTGGAAAAGAGTGAAAAAATTACAGTTTGGACCCTTTTTCCAGGATATAGTGGTACATCAAAAAACTTTTGTTGCGTTTCCTGAAAACATCAAGCTAATGAATTCCATTCTCATGGATGTTGTAAGAGTTCCGTCAGAGAAAATGTGGAAAAGTATTCTACTGCATTGAATGGAGGGGTTGATCTTGTATTACAGCGTCCCTCCTTCAAATGGGCATTTGGAACCATCTGATGTCATAATTTCTCGAAACGGCGAGTAGAAACAGCGCAGAAAATCTTTGACCCACCCACAGATATCATATAAGAGACTAGTTTGGCTGCCCACTATTTCTGTAACACTCTTACGATGTGGCATCACCGAGCCACATTGAGCGGGTCAATTGGAGAAAGGGCTCTGTTATGTCTATGCATGTCACAAGATATACAAAATGGTAAATGCTTGTTCTGCAATAAATTGCAGTGCCAGAGATAATGAAAACAGTAAAAAAAATCGGACATTTCGCAGGAGAGTGTTTATAGTCAGTTTTACGAATTTTAAGATTTCTGTCCAATATTAAGTTGACCCAATGGCAGTGTGCACGATTTATCTGAGTGCA
Organism: Macrothele yani; assembly: GCA_039090855.1. NCBI lineage: Eukaryota > Metazoa > Arthropoda > Arachnida > Araneae > Macrothelidae > Macrothele > Macrothele yani. The sequence continues at coordinate 139,725,724 of CM077005.1, read as the reverse complement.
ATATACCACCTGTTAATTTGTAATAGCATTAAAGTATAGTTAATTAATATTAATTACAGTTTGTAATGAATAAAAAGAATTCTAGGTTAATTACTTCATACTGTATTAGCTACGTATCTCTACAAATAGGTCTAAGTATAAAAATTTTTTGAAAATTGCATATTGTTTATTAATATTACTTAAAATGTTTGGTACTGCAAAATGTAAGTTGCTTATGTCCTATACCCTACATGAAAGATATGTATGTCATATACATATGTAAGATACCTATGTCCTTTATATATACATGTATATGCTAAGTAAGGCATTGTCACCCTGTAAAATACATCTTATGTGTTTGAAGACATGAAGAGATGCAATGAATTATCATTTTTAATATTTATTACTAAAGAAACACTGAATCAAGTACAGACAACAAAAATTAGAAATGAATGCACAAAAACAAAAGTTCACACATAGTTCAAGAGTTTAAGTTTGTCTTTAAAATGTATTTTTTCTTGCTTTGAGATTCGCGAATGTGTGCACAACATCGTCGAACGATAATTACTTAGCAATATCTCTAACGACATGATAGCAAAGCCATTAAGTCTTTCTTGAAGAATTGTCGATCACAAATTATTTTTTTACCAAGGCCATTTTCTTTTTCGAAAATGGCCTTGGTAAAAAAATAATTTGTGTTGTCAACTGAAGTCATTAAAAAAGTTGTCAACTGAAGTCATTAAAAAAGTTGTCAACTGAAGTCATTAAAAAAGATACAAAATAATTTAAAGACACATAAAATAGATTTCAATCAATTTTTATTTTAAATTCTAAATTTTGATACAATTCGAAAATTTATTTCGAATGAAATGGAAGACACGCAGGTCGTTTGTTTAAGATTTTATACAATAGAGGACAAGCTTTTTCCGCGACATCTAGAATACAAGAACAAAATACAATATTGTCCACATACAGCTGTAAACGAACTTTGAAGAGATACTTCATTCAATTTAACATTATCAAACTTGGAGACAAATCTGGCAATAGGTCCTTGAAAATATTCTGGAGAGTGTCCGAAAGAATAAAAAAATTCCATTGTTTTTGGGTTTGGTATGTACATAACCAACCAGTGTTTTCCAGGATTTTCATACCGATCCGTATTCACAACAAGGCATGCTAGGAACTTGACAATTCTCTTGGGAAGTCTGTCACAGGCAAACACTCCTAGGAAGGATCGTCTTGTTACGTGATCTTGCTTTAAGGTCTTTGCAATTTGAACACTGTTCATTTCTCCAATTGGAGAAATCACAAAGAATGTTTCTGGACTTTGAAATTTCAATAATGTTTTTAAATTCTGTCTAGATTAGCACAGAAATGGTTTTTGCTAAAGCTTTTCCAAATTTGATTTCAACTCTTAAATTTCCTTGTTGGATCAGGTTTATATGCCCATCACACAGGCCGGGACTGAGATTGAATGCATGAAGAGTGTATCCCTTGGAAAATTCCTCTCGATCGATATATATTCCACAATCTTGGCCCAGTTTCTCGGTTCCTTGAAATAGACTATGGAAAGAACGAATTGTGCTTCCCTTTTCGAAATTGGTTTCTAAAGGTTTATGAGGAACTGGCTGTCCGTCAATGTACACGGCGATAAATGAGAAATTTTATTGTCTGAAAAGTAGCAGAGAGAGCAGTCGCTAGGTAACGTTAGATAAAAACTCATGTTGACGAATGATGTTTCATCTAAAAAAAGGTTGGTTTCATAGCGAGGTCAAGTCTTCCGCAGGGATCCAGGCATTAAATTTATCAAGATAACCTTTAAATTTAACAAAGTATTCCATTTTTCCTTTTCTTTTACGTTTTTTAGAATACGTTAAACAGGAAAGGCCTCGGACAGAGTAACGTTTTGAAGCTCTTCGGCGTAAAAGTTCCTTCCAACTCTTCGTTCAATAAATCTTTAACTTTATAGACGGGTGGGGATCTGGGAACAAGACCGCTCACAACAAAGATTTCTTCCATCCAATTTGATTCGTATCCTTTCTCAAAGGTCAATTTCACTTTACTAATCCTCACATGATCACCCACCTGAAATTTATAGGACTGTTTTTCCCTCTTGAGATCACCATACAGATTGAGAAACACTTGCTTTTCATTATTTTTGTTTACATCTACAGGTTTCATTTTTATGCTTCGATGGGGAGAATGATTGTAACTATGAACTAAATCATTGAGCACGTCTATGAATTTAAACGTATTTTGACTTGTAAAGTATCGTCACATGCGAGTTTTGAGCGTGCGATTGAATCTCTCCACAACACTTGCTTTCGTCTCGTTGTTCGTCGTAAAGAAATGCACACCGTGCTGTGTTAAAAACCTTTGAAACTCTTTGTTCTTAAATTCAGTTCCTTTGTCTGTTTGAAGTTTTACTGGTTTTCTATCTTGAAAAATCTGGGAAAATGCTTGAACGATATGGGACCCCGACTTTTGCTTTAAGGGAATCGCCCATGCATATTTGGAAAATATGTCAATGCATGTTAGCAAGTAACGAAATCCATCGTTATATTGACTCAAACTGGAGACATCAGCTAGGTCTGCTTGAAACTGTTGTTCTATTTTATTCACCATCACTCTATTTTTCGGAAAATGTTGTCTCACCGGCTTGTGAAGGGTGTGCGTTTTCTCCCTCTTCAACCATTTCATGACGTCTTTTTTCTTGACGCCTTCTTTTTTGACAGCACGGTATAAAGCATCGAGACCAACTAAACTTCCTACTTTCTGAGTTGTTAGATACGTCTGTTTCATCATTTCCTCCATTACAACAGTTCAACGAGAGACGATCCACCGTAACAGAAAAACTCATGTTCACACAAACTCGATCACAACTCAAATAACGTCCACTCCTCCTCACACACCAATTTAAAAGAAATTCCAAATCCCCTAAAACATTTGAACACCGTAAAAAACCATAAATCTTACTCTTTCAAGCATCTTTCTCCAATGGTTCGATGATTTAGTGGAAAGAATGCAAGCTTTCTGAACAAAGGACTGGGAGTTCGAATCTCGCTGGGACCATCGGAGCATTTTTTAAGTACCTGAGCGAAAATAATGCAACGCCTATAAAAATTCTTAACCCACGGAAGTTCTAAAAATATACGGTTTACAAAATAAAGACAAGAAATAATACACGAACAAATTACGAATTAAAAAAAAAAGAATCCTAAATTGTGTAATCAAAAAAAGTTATTAAATCAGAAGTAAAAACACGAAAAGATTTCCCAAAATATTTTTCGAAGTTCTTATCTCCAGAGATAAGACATTTCCGGTAGGCTCACTCGAGAGGAGATTCACCCCTTCCTCCCTGCATTTAGGGTTCAATGGAATAGATTATCACATCCACTCTGAAGGACATGATATCTCAATATTCCTTTGTTGTCAAACTCATGGTGTGAAAACAAGTCATGATCACCATGCAAATGCTATATGAGGGGAAAAAAACTTTTCAAGAAGGAATAATTCATTTGTTTTACATAAAACATTTCCTGAGTAAGGGACATGGACTAAACATTTGTTGTAAACAATAAATAACACTTGAGCAATAATGCAACGCCTATAAAAAAATTTCTAACACCTCACTCAAGTTCTAAAAAAATATAAGTTTTATAAAAATCCTAATAAACCAGAATTCAAAGCACGAAAACATTTCCTAAGTTTGTTAAAAAAAGATATTAAAACATGAAAAGATTTCCCAAAAGGTTTGTCAAAGGTCTTATCTCTAGAGATAAGACATTTCCGGTAGACTCACTCGAGAGGAGCTTCACCCCTCCCTCCCTGCTGTGGCCCCCGTGAGGTGCAACTGTGAGGTGATTAATGTTAAGTGATCCTAGCCAAAACCGATCATTTATCACTACTATCGTCAATGAATCCACATGCAAGAAAAATGACACACCAACAAGGTGAATCATATAAAATGAGGATTAGAGGTACGTAATAGTACTTAATCTTTCAATTTACTTCCGATATTGGAGGTTATATTATTTAACGTGCATTAATGCATTTGCATTTTTGAACTTCACTTTTAGTTGGTAAAGTTCGATGAACACTTACCGCACGTGGGGCTTGGCTTTCAATTCATATTTCCGTTATGTGGATGCGGCACGGGGGTTTTCATTTGGCCACGGGTCCGCTTTTTTTTTTTTTTTTTTCTCCGTTGGAATTTATTTTGTCTCATCACCAAATAAGTTTTTCTTTGCTGCATCCTCATTCACTTCAATATTTATTCAGGGTATGAATAAATATTGAAGTAAATGAGGATGCAGCAAAGAAAAACTTATTTGGTGATGAGACAAAATAAATTCCAACGGAGAAAAAAAAAAAAAAAGAAGCGGACCCGTGGCCAAATGAAAAACCCCGTGCTGCATCCACATAACGGAAATATGAATTGAAAGCCAAGCCCCACGTGCAAGTGTTCATCGAACTTTACCAACTAAAAGTGAAGTTCAAAAATGCAAGTACTTAATCTATTAGTGCATATACACTGGCGGAAAGTGAAAAAAGAACACCAAGAAGGAGACATCTGATACCAACGAAATTTATACAGCATAATAACGGAATGCAGAGGATAACGTGATCAAAACATTATGGCAAAATACAGCTGGATTTGCTGGTAAACTGAAAAATAACATTTCCATGTAACATGGTTAGTACGAGGTTGAACCGCCATGAACTGCGTCACACTGTGAAATTCTGGCATGGAGTCTGTCGTACAGATGTTGGATGTAAGTTTAGGGTATTGAGTTCCAAGCATCCTCAACTTGGACGCGTAAATCAGGGATGGTTGTGGCTGGCCGTGGAGACCGGATAAGTCGTTGTCCCATAAAATCCCACACGTGCTTAATGGGGGACAAATTCGGTGAACATGCAGGCCATGGAAGTTGTCTCACACCCTGAAGTGCATGTTGCGTTGCACGTGCCGTGTGTGGGCATGCGTTATCTTGCTGGAAAACACCACGATGGATCGACCTTATAAATGGCACAACAACGGGCTGAATGATGTTGTTGATGTAGGAGGTGCTGTTTAACGTACCTGGTACAAACACTAGTTGTGTACGGGAGCGATAGCTGATCGCTCCCCACACCAGGAGACCAGGTGTAGGCCCTGTGTGTGGCTGGCGGATGCAAGAAGGGTGGAGACATTCCCCTGTGCGTCTGCGAACATGCATACAGCCATTGGAGACTCCCAAGCAGAATCTGCTTTCATCGCTGAACACGACAGATCGCCATTGCGTTCTCCAGTGCAGACGTTTGCGACACCACTGCAGCCGTTCCTGATGGAGGGCTGGAGTCAGAGGTACACATGCCAGAGGTACACATGCCAGAGGCACACGTGCACATAAACCTGCATCAAGCAGACGGTTGCGGATTGTTCGCACAGTCACCTCAGGTGCAACAGCAGCTCGGATTTGCGTTGCAGTGGATGTTCTGCTTGACAACGCTGCTCTTCTTATGCGTCGATCGGTCCGCTCATCAGTCCGTCTGTGACTCCCGGTTCCACGTCTTCTCGTGTGGGAATGTTCCTCGGACTATCTACGCCACCATCGTTACCACCACCGATACTTCCCGTCCAATTCGATCCGCAATACGACGATACGACCACCCGGCCTCGTAGAGTCCGACTAGACAACCTCGCTCAAAGTCCGATAACTGCTGAAATCGTACACGTTTTCCATGTCCAGGCATTGCAGCTTCTTCAGGGTCTTCTAACGTGTCCATACGCTGACGACTGATTACATTCACTTCGCCGTACTCTTTAAATACCACTGACGATAATTTGCATATTATGCCGTGCTGTGGCATAAGCGTTCACCGGTTGGTCCCGAAATTAACATCACACCTACGCAAACTCGACCCCATTAACATATGTAAATTTCATGATCGTCCGCCAATTCCTTCTTGGTGTTTTTTTTTCACTTTCTGCCAGTGTATAATTGTTACTATCTCATTAATCATTAATTAAAGGTGATTTCAATAAACTTTATTGTTTTCGCATTTAACTTTCACTTTCTTCAATTTAAACAGCTCCCGCACTAGTAAGCGCTGTATCGATGGAGATGCATTAAATTTAAATTACGTATACATGTATACGTAATTTAAATTTAATGCATCTCCATCGATAGGGATGTAAGGTCAGGTGATGCGTAACATCACAGCCTCTCCTTGACAAATGTCAACCCCGCATTCTCGTGGTACATCCTGTTCCCACTAAAGGGGCTCTGACGACCGCCAATAGCGGTATAACTATACCATCGGGATTAGAGGAAATGCTATCCCACACTCACCAACCCGCTTGGCCAGCGTGGTGAGTTATGGCCAAACCCCTCCAAAATGACTCCACAACTTAAATCTTGGCCCTCAGTCTCCGGCAGCTGGAATGTACCTGGCCAAGGCAGCGGCCAGTGCGACATGAAGGCAGAGGGTGCTAAGAATCCCCGGAGGACCGGACTAGGCTGCCATCTGATGCTGACCTTGGCTACGTATAACGGACGCTCCCTATCTTCTGATTCAAGGCTTCTTGAATTGGAAGAGGAACTACAAAGGATCAAGTGGGACATCGTCGGGCTAAGTGAGGTAAGGAGAAAAGGAGAAGATCTCATTGAACTGAAAAGTGGACATCTCTTCTACTATCGTGGGACAGATACTGGCAGAACTAGTGGTGTTGGATTTATAATAAACAAGAAACTGAAGGATAAAGTTGTAGAAGTTGAAAGTTCCTCAGACAGAGCTGCACGACTCGTTATCCAACTCTCGAGAAGATACCAGGCTCAGATTATTCAAACTTATGCACCCACCACAAGTCATGCTGAAGAAGAAATTGAAGAATTTTATGAGGAAATTCGTCATCTAAATAATAAAGGTAAGCAGCACTTGAAGATAATTATGGGAGATTTCAATGCAAAAATAGGGCAACGGCAACAGAATGAAACTTCAGTAGGTAAATTCGGTCACGGCAACAGAAACCAGCGTGGAAATACTCTCGTAGAGTTTGCAGAGGCAGAAGGGTTTTTCATCTTGAACTCGTTTTTCAAGAAAAAGCCACACAGGAAATGGACATGGAGACATCCAAATGGGACGACAAGTGAAATTGATTTTATTATGTGTAACAAAAAATTCGTCATAGAAGACTGCAGTGTGCTAAACAAGTTCAACACAGGTAGTGACCATAGATTGGTGAGATGTAAGATGCACCTCAACACTAAACTCGAACGTAGCAAGCTCATAAGACAAACAAAATGTATTGACATAACCAACCTTAAAAAACACCATAATACCTTCAAATTGGAACTGAAGAACAGATTCTCTGCTTTAGAAGGCCCAACATCGGAAGAAGTGGATATTTCTGAAGTTAACAGAAAAGTAACCAAAGCTCTTATGGAAACAGCAACAAAATTAGCTGGGTCTAAGAACAAATTGCATGTGAACAAATTATCAGGAAAAACCAAAATGTTGATGCAAAAAAGAAGAGTGATGAGGACAACTAAAGAAGATGTGACTTCCAAAGTGGAATATATAGAGCTATGCAAGACAGTACGAAAAAGTATCACTGAAGAAGTAAGGAAATTCAACTGTGAACTAGTAAGGAAAGCAATTGAAAACAACCAAAGCCTAAAGATAGCAAAGGGACATCTCAGTAAGGGGTAAAAAAACAGATTATGGCACTGAGAAAAAAAGATGGTTCTGTAACAAGAAATAGAGGCGAAATTTTGACAAGAGTGAAAGATTTCTACTCCAAATTATACGAAAGGGATGATACATGTACTCCAGACATCATGAAAGGTACCAGTACCAGAGTTCTTCCAGTCCTTCCAGCAGAAGTTGCACATGCAATCAAGAACATGAAGCGGGGAAAAGCTCCAGGAGAAGATGGAATTACTGTAGACATCATACAAGAAGCAAGTGGAGAAATCGAAACAGTACTCGCCCAAATTTTCACTCGATGCCTTAATGAAGGGAAAATTCCTGAGGATTGGAACAACGCTACAATGATCTTGCTACATAAAAAAGGTGACATTGAGGATCTCAGGAACTACAGACCTATCAGCCTCCTATCAGTGGTTTATAAAATCTTCACTAAAGTTCTTTCACACCGCTTGAAGGTGACACTGGACATGGCTCAACTGAGAGAACAAGCTGGATTCAAGAGTGGCTACAGCACAATAGATCATATCCACGTACTGAGAGAACTAATTGAAAGAGCGAGGGAATATGAACTTCTATTGTGCATGGCTTTTATCGATTATGAAAAAGCCTTTGATTCGGTGAAACCATCAGCAGTTGCTATGGCTCTGAAATCCTGCAGTATTGAAGATGCATACATTAATATTATTAATAACATCTATGAAAATGCAAGTGCAAAGATTCGGCTGTTTGAAAATACAACACACATAAAAATTGGAAAAGGAGTGAGACAAGGTGACACCATATCTCCGAAGCTCTTTAATGCCACATTGGAAAATGTCTTTCAATCACTGAACTGGGAAAACAAAGGGATAAAGATTAATGGAGATTATCTAACCCACCTTCGTTTTGCTGATGACATAGTCATTTTTGCAACTACTCCATCAGAGCTACAGAGTATGATCCAGGAACTTGCTGACAAGAGTAAAGAAGTGGGATTAAAAATGAACTTTTTGAAGACAAAAGTGATGTACAATGCTTTTACAAGAAATGAAGATTTATCAATTGATGGAGAAAAGCTGGAGATAACAGACATGTACGTTTATCTTGGACAGCAGATATCAAGTGAGGGTCACATTGGTGAAGAAATTAATCGGTGTACAAAACTTGCCTGGAGAGCTTTTGGAAGAAACAGCATAATTTTCAAGAGCAATATGCCATTATGTCTTAAAAGGAAATTGTTTGATCAATGCATCCTTCCAGTGCTTATTGTTGGTGCAGAGACGTGGACCTTAGCTAAAAGAGAGATACAAAGGCTGCAGACAACTCAAAGCAGCATGGAGAGGTGCATGCTTGGTGTAACCAGGAGAGATAAGAAGAGGAACACGTGGATCTGAAAAATGACATGAGTGGAAGACATCATGATCAGAGTTAAATCCCTGAAATGGCAATGGGCTGGACATACTGCCAGAAGAACAGACCATCGATGGACAGCCAAAATTTTAGATTGGATTCCAAGGGACAGGAAAAGACCCAGAAGAAGACCACATGGAAGATGGGTGGATGAAATTTGAAAGTATGCGGGAGTGACATGGAGGAGACTGGCACAAGACAGACCGTTGTGGAGGAAACTTGGGGAGACCTTCGTCCAGCAGTGGATTGATAATGGTTGACAATGATGATGATGATGATATATGCATAAACACATATAAAGTATAAATAAAAAGATAAATTGAGTACATATTTTTTACAAACCTTCCCCTCTAAAAATTACTTTGCGCTTGCGCTAAATTGAGTTACTTTGGCACCGGTGAGCGGTAAGGAAATTTTACCATCAACAAAGATACAAAAGTGGGCGGTAGGTATTAAAAGGTTGACGACCCCTGATCTAGAGAAAGCATTATCCAAATTCCTAACTAATCATCTACCGGAATCGCACTTTATAATAACTTCCACTCTAGATTTTATCGCGAAAACCAAGCAGCTCATTGTTCAACAACGCTACATTATCGGCAGTTTCAACGTTGTTTCTCTTTACCCATTTGTCCCCGTGCCGGGACCCATCGGAACGTTGAAAGAGGCTATATATAACAAGAGTTGTACCGAAAGTAATGCAAAAGTGGGCATAACTTTTTATGAACTGACAGAGGATGTTCGAATTGCACATGTTGCTAGCGTAATTCTTCCTCTATAGTAACCCTTCTTCACTGAAGCAACGTGCCGTCATTGAGTGTTGATGGAGATGACACCATTGACAAGAGCAATGTGCACAGATGGTTGAAGAAGTTTAAAAACGGGAAAACCAGCATTGAAGACAAACAACGCAGTGGGAGAAAATGATCTGCAACCACTGACAGGAATAATCAGAGAGAGAACGAATTGATTCGCGCGGGGAGATGATACACAATCCGTGAGCTTGTTGCACAACTGGACTGTTTTTTTTTATTTTTATTAGAGGTTTAACAACCACCGTGAGCAACTCAACGGGCTAGAAGCAGTCGCCCGTCCCTAATTTAGGGTCACTGATCCCCAGGGAGGGAGGCAGCCAGCGCCGCAAGACAAACACAGCATCCAGCCTTCACAGGGACTCGAACCCGGACCCCTTTCGGACGAATGATCAGAGGCCATCGCTTAGACCGCTGCACCACCGGGGAGGCCAACTGGACTGCGGTCACAACCCAGTTAGCACAGTCTTGCGATTAAACATAGGCCCAAAACTGAGCCACCGTCTTCTCTTCTTAAAAGACGGTGGCTCAAAGTTGGGCCTACGTTAAATTGCAAGACTGTGCTACCTGGGAATGCCATACAGAAGATGGTGGAAGACTTAGGGTATCAGAAAGTGTGTGCAAAGTGGGTACTTCCACAGTTGACAACCAATTTGAAGGGGAGAAGGGTGGAAGTCTGCTCAGATCTGCTGGAAGCGTTTGAAGCCAATGAAGACACGTTTTTTTTTTTTTTTTCTGATCTGGTGACAGGGGATGAAACATGGGCGTATCTTTACAACCCGGAAACAAAGAATCAATCCATGGAATGGCGTCAAACCTCTTCACCAAGGCCTAAGAAGTTCAAGGGCCAGCGATCAGCACAGAAAGTCATTGTGACTGTTTTCTGGGATGACAGGGGTGTCATCCTCCTTGATTTTCTGGAACGTGGCAGTACTGTGACGAGCGAGCGGTACATTGAGACACTCAAGAAGTTTAAAGAAGCCATAAGGAGGAAGAGACCAAACAAGAATCTCAAAAGGCTCCACATTCACCATGACAATGCGAGATCACACACATCTTTGGCAACAAATCAGGCGATCAGCAAATTAGGCTGGTCGGAGGTCCCCCATCTACAGTACAGCCCAGATGTGGCACCCTCCAACTTCCACCTGCTCGGTCCAATTAAGGAAAGTCTCCGGGGACAACGATTTGATGACGCAGATGAGATGAAAGTGGCTGTGATGAAGTGGATAAAACAGTCCACACCTGAATTTTTTCAAAGGGGATTCGAGAGTTGGGATCAAAGATAGCGCAAATGCAACGCTTGTGATGGAAACTATGTTGAGTAGTACCTTTGTATAGAGAAAGAGTTACTCTACCAACATGTGTAATTTGAACGACCTGTCAGTTAATAAAAAAGTTATGCCCACTTTTGCATTACTTTCGGTACAACCCTCGTAACACTCATCCCTTTATTCGCATGAGCCTTGCCTCAGCATCTTCAAGTCAATGAACTTGGTCTCAAATTCCACCTACTTCAGTTTCCAGGGCAAAATCTATAAATAGGTAAATGGCGCTCCAATGGGATTCTCGCTTTCAGCCGTCCTCGAGGAAGCAAAATTGAGCCAAATATATTCACGAACATCACCCCAAGGCCTACCATCCAGCTACGATATGCGGACGACATATTTTTCATATGGCCTCACGGAAAGGAGACTCTCCCGCTTTTCCATGATAAAGTCAATTATATACACCCTACGCTCAATTTCACTACAGAACTTGAACACAATGGTACCTTACCTCATCTGGACGTCCTGGTGAACAAATCACCTAACAACTGCCCCCACCTCCGTTTCCAACCTGATGAACTGCAGTTGATTCTGCCCTGATTCTTACAAGACAGCTTTCTTCCGTTCTCGAATTAGAAGAGCCTTCGCCGTCTCCATGTTCACTCTAGACAATACGAACTAAAAAACATAACCGAACTGGCCACTGAGGCAGGATGCACCTCGAACCAGATACGAAATTTTACAAAAAAATCCAGATCCAGCAATCCTTCTGTGCAGCAACTAAGCTACCTGAGATCTGTTCCCTACAAAGCAAGCGTTTCCTATCAACTCAAAAATGCGCTCAACAGGATGAACTTTGGTGTCGGCATAAGGTCTCCAGTATCTTTGTATATCATGCTTAAGAGAAATATTGACAAGCCCCCTCTTATCAACGAGGCAGGTGTTTATGCCATCCCAATATAACATCTGATACTACATCGGAATGACCAAGCGTTCGTTCAAAATTAGACTCAACGAACATAAAAGAGACTTAAGTGGTGGAAAAGTAATCACTGCCCTGTCCAGAGAAGCCAAGTTCAAGTCCGCTGATCCTATGTGGGATGACTTAAAGAAATTAGCTTCCTTCACCACGCTTAAATCTACTACCATTTGCGAAGCCTTAGAATTGCCACGACTTTGGAGACAGTTCGTCAAATAATACTATAGCACAAATAATAATAAACTAAAGCACAAATTTTTAATTTCCTCTTCAGTCATTTCTCGAAATTCAGAAAGAAATTTAAATACATTATGACATTCCTGTAGATTTTCAAACCTTTCCTGAATGGAATTTTAGGCTGTATCAACAATCGTTAAATAAAATTGTATTCTGAACAATTCTTGTGTATTTGTGATAGATTCATCAGGACTTTCATAATCAGAAAGGCGAACTTTAGACCTACTCCTTACAACTGGGAATTCTGCCTCCACATTTACTTCTGCAGCTAAAGCTTCTGCATCCCTAATATATTTACTAAATGCCACGTCAGATCTGGCTGCACTTGGAAATTTAACAAGCTCACTCAAAACATTAAGAGATTCATTTATGTTGGATTGATGGCACTGAAACATTTTACTTACAACATTAATTTTTAACAGAAAATCGTTCCATATAATGATTGAGGAGATGACCTTAAAAGACGCAATCCGATCTAACAAACATGGAGCTGTATGTTTTGTTTTCATGTCTCTGGAATTGTCGTCTGTTAGATAATTTAAACTTTTCATGACTTCACCTAATTGCAATCTCAGAGGTATCACTGCTTTTATTCTACTCTTCCACCTTGTAAAACTTACAAATTTCAGTGTTAATCTACTAATATTACGCTTTAGTATATCCCACCTTTAAGGGGATGCAGAAAAAAACGTGTACAATTCTTCGATAATGTTAAAAAAATTAACTGTTTCCAATGTTACTTTCGCAGCATCATTTACAACTAAATTTAATGAATGGGATGCACAAGGTACAAAAAAGGTTATACGATTTACACTCCTAATTTTCTTCTGCAAGCCATTATGCTTACCACGCATATTTGCCCCGTTATCGTACCCCTGTCTATGCATATCTTGAATATCTAGTTCATAATCTGTTAAAAGTTCACTCAGAAGATAATTACATAATCCTTCCCCGTAGTGTCTGAAACTGGATAAAACCCAAGAAATAATTCTCTAATTGCAACTTCAGAACTGTCAATATTTACAATTCTAACTACAAACGCAATCTGTTCAATATGACTGGCATCTGGCGTGCAGTCGAGAATTACCGAAAAATATTTTGCTTTCTTTACAAATTCCTTGATTTTTGATTTTATGCCACTTGCTAAAACAGATATGATTTAATTTTGAAAAGCATGGCCTAAGTAATGAGGCATATGACTTTTAGCACGTTGAGATTTTGCTATGCTATGTTGCGAGATAACGGGGTCAAATTTTGCTAACGTTTCTATAGCATTTAAAAAGTTCCCAGTGTTTGCTTCATATAATTTATCATTTTCATGAAAAATGTATCATTTTCACCACTGTTCTGCTAGAAACTGGACAATTGCAATGATTCTCTCAATAATGGCTCGCCATAGTCTTTTTTCAGATTCAAGGTACCGTTGTTGTTCTTTATCAATTGTACAACTGTCGTCGAGGCGTGTTTTTAATTCATATCACTTTTTACAATATTGCATATGTTCTACACTCGCTTCATGCTGCGATACATGAGTAGCTAAATGTCGCCAATCTGAAAACCCCTGATAATATATGTTAGTTTGTTTTGTTTTAAAGAAACAACTTGCAACAAAAGCAAAACACGCTATTGGATTTTGTGGAATAGATTAACCAAGCTCTTTGAACTTTTCCCCGTTAGGTAAAACTCGCGTTGCCAAAGCGAGTCTAGAGAAACAATTCTGAAAATGGTGGTTCCACAAATACACCACCGAAAGAGGCAGCCCTTAGAATTTGCCCGCCTGCGTGTATGCACGCACTCCACACCTGCCAGAACCGGCCCTGGACCTAAGGATGAGAGCTTACCAGCGGTATACAGGGCACTTTCTTTTCTTTTTTTTTTTTTTTATTGAAGATTTAACGACCACCGTGAGCAACTCAATGGGCTATAAGCAGTCGCCCGTCTCTAATTTAGGGCCACTGGTTTCAGGGGGAAGGAAGAGAGCCAGTGCTGTAAGACAAACACAACATCCATGCTTCACTGGGGTTCGTACCCGGCCCCTTTGTGGGACGAATGGTCATAAGCCATCGCTTAGATCACTACTCCACCGGGGCAGCCCAGGGCACTTTTTCACCCCACAACTGTAGTAGCAGAGGGTACTAAAAGCGAAATGTTTGCTGCAGCGTTACGCAGACAGTCGCCACACACAGATCCTTTTCTCTGCAAAAAAAATTTCACTATTAAAGAGGCTTTCAATCACCAAAATGATAGGGTGTACGCGTCAACCTCACAAGAAGATCAGGAGAAAGCTCAAATGATCATGAGGGGCCATCATCTTGCTTCTGTCCTGGTTTGGTTGGGAGTCTCTTACGAGGGTACCACGGAACTCCATTTCTGTGAGAAAAGAGCAAAAAAACATCTACCAAAATCTACCAGAACAGGGACTTGGAGCTAGTGGTCAAAACCGTGTGTCACACCCTCTTCCAAAACCGACAGTGGAGCTTACAGCAAGATTCCGCACCTGCCCACAAGACCAAGTCAACCCAGCAGTGGCTTCAGGCGAATTTGCTAGATTTCATTTCTCCAGCTGATTGGCCTTCAGGCTGCCTGACCTCAACCCATTGGACTACAAGTTGTGGGCCACACTGGAGGACATAGCCTGTAGAAAGAGACACCCCAGTACTGACAGCCTCAAATGCTCTTTGGTGCAGGCAGTAGCAGCTTTTCCTGTGAAGACCCTGGTAAAGCTATTGATGAGAGGCCAAAGAGTCTGAATGACTGTGTGAAGGCAAAAGGATGCAATTTTAAAAAGTGATTGGTGCCACGTATTCACGAGTGTACTACTTACGTCATACCACAGGTATATTAACATATATTTAAATTTCTTTTGTTATTTCATTGAATACGTTGTAACAGTATTTATGGTAAGATAATTTATGTTTTGGGAAAGTTTAAAGCATCAAAAATATGTTAATCGTAAGTTTATCTCTTTTTCTTTGCTACATTTTGTTAACATGCACAGTTATTGAGAAGGCGTGAGCAGGATTTAACAGAAACTAAGTCATTCACATCCCCCAAACTAAAGTAAAGCTACATCACACGCAGTAAATCAAGACAAGAATAAAAGCTAAAAAATATTTTTAGGTAGAAATTCTATGGGAAATTTTGCATATTTACATGATTTGGGCATTCCTTCCTCCCTCCCTCCGTGTGTGTGTGTGAGAGAGAGAGAGATTGGGCATTTTTCTGTGAGAATGTTTTCTTTCTGTAGGCATTTTTTTAATTATTAGCATAATGTTTGGCAAGAAGCTGGTAAATAGACATTCACTTTTAATCTTTAACAAAATTCTCTCTATATTTTAGACCTTGTGTGCAGTTGAAATTTATCTTCTGCAAAAATCCAGCCAAGTGGAGATTGCATTGTGCGAGCAAGGGGAAAGGCAGTTGGCGCTTATTGAGGAACGTCTCACAATCTTTTCTCTCGTAAAATAAATGTTTTATTACTTTTTTTTTCTACCACAGAAGAATTTTTTCTAAATGTTCTTCTAGCGTTGAGCTTTAACTTTCTGTTTGTTTTGCAAACTTTTTAAACCTTGCGTGGGCGCTCAACCTTGGAGTTCGAAGGAAACAGTTAACAGTACACCGGAAAGCCAAAATAATATGACCACCTTCCTAATACGATGTTGGTTCTCCACGTGCCGCCAAAACAGCTCTTACCTGTCGAAGAATGGATGCTATAGGATTTCTAAAGGTGTCTTGTGGTTCCTGATACCAAGACGTTAGCAGCAGATTCTTTAACTACTGTAAGTTATGTGGCTGAGCCACCGCAGATCAGATTTGCTGTTACAACACAAACCACAGATGCTGGGTCGGATTGATGTCTGGGAAATATGGAGGCCAGGGAAGTCATTCCGAAGTCTTCCAAATACCTGGAAGTATTCCTCATGTTCCGCGAACCACTGTCAATAAATCTCGGCAGTGTGGCATGGCGCATTATACTGATGAAAGAAAGCACTACTAGAGCGGAATACCGTTGCCATGAAAGGATGTATCTGGTCTGCAATGATGTTTAGTTACGTGGTACAAGTCATAGTTTCCTGCACATGAATGACTGAACCCAGAGTTTTCCAGCAGACTATTGACCAACACATTACACTTCCTCTGCCAGCTTGGTTTCACCCCACGGTGTATCCTAGTGCCAACACTTCTCCAGGTAAACGACGCACTCGTACCCAGCCGTCCACATGGTGCAACAGGAAACGAGATTTGTCAGACCATACGACCTCCTTCCAATCATTCAAGATCCTGTTTTGATGCCCGCGCCTCGCGTGCCCATTGTAAGCACTTCCGACGGTGAACCAAGGTTAGCATGGCCAGCCCTCGGAGCGGCATGCGGCTACGCAGCTCCATTTTCAGCAGGGTTCGACGTATTGTGTGTTGTGGCACATTACTCCCATCATCAGTATTCAAATTACCGGTGAGTTGTGCCACAGTATCCCCTTCTGTTGGCTAGTTACCATACAGTATAGCCTTCGCTCGCTTCTGGCATTGATGATCTGTGATCATCTAACATTTTGCTGGCGATCCGTGGTTTTACATCCTCGGACCACTTTTTGAAAGTACTAAATATGGTTGGCCGTTAACACCCCACAAGCTTTGCTGTCTCGGAAATGCTTTGACCCAGTCATCTGGCCCTTATAATTTGGCCTTTGTCAAACTCGCTGAAGTTATCTGCTTTTCCAAATATCAGAAGAACAAGAATAACACCGATTAAACAGAGTTCAGTATTAGCTGTTTTTTATACTACTTCATGACCTTCACACGCGATATCTTTTACTCGCAGTTGCTTCAATTTGCATAAAAACGCATTGTGCATAATGTTTTGGCATTTTTTTTTTTTTTTCCTTTGTGTTCAGGGCTTAACAACCAACGTGAGCAACTCAATGGGTATAAGTAGTCACCCACCCCTAATTTAGGGCCACTGACACTAGGGAAGAGAGAGACAGTCACTGCCGTAAGACAAACACAACATCCATGCCTCACCGGGATTCGAACCCGGACCCATCTCGGACGAATGACCAGAAACCCTCGCTTAGACCACTGCGCCACCGAGGCGGCTGTTTTGGCTCTTAGATGTATGTGTTCTGATAGATTAAATTTGATTTACTGCATACAGACTAATCAGATGCCAAGCCAGTGAAATTGCAAAATTTTGTATCGGGGGAAAAAATCAGAGGCAAGTATGTGTAAAACTTAAGGAAATGTTCGCCATCCACTGCTACATGGTATCTAAATATTTTGCTGCGCTACCATAACCGTGCAAAAAATTTCTTAATGCTTGTATTTATCTTTCATTAAATCATAGTAAAGCGGAACCACTGTTACATATTTCTTTCATTTGTTTTTATTGCACAAAATGTTGTTGCTTTTTTCCCATAGTAGGGGGTCATTGAAATTTCAAGAAAGGGGTTGAGGATCCGCTCATGTGCTTGTCTTGGGCCCGTATATTGATGGTTGGGCACTCCCTGAAAGAGAATTTAATGCTGAATTCAACACACAAAAACAGAATTAAAATATCTGCAGTACAAAAAAGTTATGCTTACTTTAGTCTAAAAAACAAACACAGGTGTGATTCAGTTAAGAAGTGGAATGCGAGTGCAAACCCTACTGGCCAATCACAGTCCTTGTTCTGCGGACAAATCAAATGGCAGTAGCTGCAATGAATCATGTGTCAAGTTGGGGAAAGTCAGTTTTGCTGTTTGTTCTATAAAAGAAAGACGGCTATCGATGTATGTGAAGCACAATTGGAGATTGTGTGCATAATTCTAGTATTTCTTGAACTTTAAAGTGTAGATAATAAAAACATAGAGCAATGGGACCAAAGAAAAGAGATGATTGGACAGCCACGAAGAGAAGCAGGATTGTTGTATTATGTGAATTGGAACTTTGCTATGCTGAAATTGCAAGACAAGTAAGTGGGACAGTGACAACGTCTGGAATACTAAAGTAGGGTTTACTTTATCAGGAAACGAAGTCACTAAAAACCAAAGCAAGGAAAGGAAAGGCCAAAAAAATTGCCCAAAATCTGTTGATGATAGAAGAATAAAAATGTTGTGTTTCAAGGACACAAGAATTTCATCTTAGGCAATCAAAGATGAACTGGGTGCAACTGGTGTTTCTGTAAGTTAAAGAACGATAAGAAGAAGACAGACCATCAGATGTGGGACTAAGAGGTAGGATTCCGAGAACAAAAGCCATATCTGAATCTACGGCAGCACGAGAAACTACTACAGTGGGCAAAAGAACACACTGAATGGACAAAAGATCATTGGAAGCAAATCATTTGGAGTAACGAAAGTAAGATACCCTTCTTTGGTAGTGATGGGCGAATATATGCGAGACGTCGAGTGGGAGAAGAGCTACATCCTGACAGATGGAGGCAAACGTAAAGCACACAACAAGCGTTATCATTTGGGCATGTACGGCAGTAAATAGTGTTGGCCACCTTCATGTAACCGACGGCACGTTGAACGCAAGAAAATACATTGACACCATCCTAGAACCAAATGTGTTACCTCTTCCATCAGGGATCACTTTCCCAACAATGCACAATTTCTTTTTCTGTAGGATTCAGCTCCCTGCCACACGGCACAAATATGCATACAGTGGTTCACAGCAAAGAACATTCCGTTGTCGACCTAGCCAGGAAACAGCCCCGACCCGAACTCGACAGAAAATTTGCGGCACCATTTGAAAAACCTTGCACGAATGAGGCGCATCCATTAAATAAAATCGACGGCAATTTATTGAGGCTACAATTGCTTTCTGGCACTACGTAATAGCGAACGCAGAGCTTCAAACACTTTTGGCTCAACGACATGTTGCTGTGCTGCTATTTTAAATAAAGGTGACCCTGCTAAACGCCGATAGTACATTGCAGTCATAAGAATCTGATATCATTTCATCGGATTGTATGGTAGATTTATCGTGATCGCAGTATTCGCAGCATAACGGTCTTGCACGGCAAATATTTGAATTATGTTTTACGTACTGAATTCAGTATTAAATTCTCTTTGGATTGATATACTCGTATAAACATTTGCATTTAGTGATACAAAACATTTCCTATAAGCCTGCAAAGTTGGAAAATAGGAAATTTTCAAAAAGTGTTAACAATTTTGGCCACACACTGTACATGTTATTAAGCTGTTTTCTGGGGTTCAGAGGGTTAGCTCCTCAAAGAAAGACAATCAGCCAGGTAACTGTTTTACTGATGAAACCAGAATTACTTACTGTTGCTGTATCAAACGTCTCCATTCACAGCTGGAGCTTCACCGACGTCCGTCACACGTCGCACACAAGACCTTTTGTACTTCACTCTTATAATCTTTTTACCTGCAGACATTCCTGAATCTGGTCCTGCCATGATTTCCTTAGCTTAGCCTTCTTCCTCTACCTTTCTTTCCTGTCACTTGGACTCAAAAAATTCTCTTAGTAACCATACTTTTTACATTGCCAAACCACCTAAGAATATTATAGTCTCCATCTTACTAACAATATCTTGTTAGTAAGATGGAGACTATAATATTCTCATGCATCTCTTTTGCAGTACCTAGGTTTCACTACCATATATCAGAGTAGGAACAACTGCAGCCATTTAGGACTTTCTTGAGAACCCATCATTTCTGTGGAAATCCTCCTAAAGCAGCTATGACTTTCAATGAAGAATTCACTCGCCTACTAATTTCGCTATCTAATTTGTTCTGTGTGTCAAACATGCTACCCAAATATACAAATTCGTTCACCTGGTCACTCATGCCTTAGTTCATACAGTTCATTAGTTCGTAGTTCATATAGACAGAAATACACACTTCAGACATAAAGGATTTTCGACACTTCGTTACATCTGTAACTGGAAATTTTGACTTCGTTATAAATAAATAGTGTATCGTGCAATTTTTTTCCTCAATCAATGAGAATAACAGTTTTTCGCTGAAACCGTAAATTTGCTTTAAAAGACTGTCCTAAACGGACGCGACTGTATTATACAAATAAATGAAGATATGCAGTGAGTTTGGTGGAGCAGTAACAACTAGTGCGGACAGCTAGTTCCATTTAGGAATGAAGCTTAAATTGCTGTTGCCTGCCATTTTATGTGGATAATGACTTCATTTTGAGAAGTGTGGTGTCAACAATTACGGCATTCCCACACATAACAAACATAAGGGAAAGAGTATTATTTTTGCAATCTCTCGAAAGGGTGGGATTTGATTGCTATACGGTGCAACGCAAGTGGCATTTGTAAGTGATGAAATGGCAAACCTAAATCTCGGCATTACGCAGCATAAACACGTTTTTGTCGTTTAATTTGTGCCTGTCACCAATTAAATAATACATTGAAACACTATTTTAGGGAAGCAAGTGAAACGTAACTCCAGTTGAAAACAACTGTATAAAAATCCCTTATTATGTGCCTGAAAAAAAAATCAGAAACTGTGTTGCAGACACAGCTCCTGAATAAAATATCTGTTCATAAAGAAGACGAAATTTATTGAAATACTTGGTGCGCTATGTTTGAATCCGTGAACTACTAGTAAAGTGATATTAGGAATGTTCTGGGCTAGCTATCAAAAAAGGAAACCTTCTGCACTGAAGGATTAAATTTTGATATTCTGTTAGTTTTGTCAAATTTTCTAAAACAATTTGAAGAAGCCATTACTGTTCTGAGAAATTCCATTCCACTTTACATACGGTACTATTCTTCTGGTGTCACTTGCTCTGGAAAATAAGTGATAAGCGATTTACATAAACCTGTAACATTTCCTCATCCCAAATTCAAATCGCTAAAGACGTAATCAGAAAATGAACGAAACATTGTGCATTAAAAAATGAGCTTCATGCTCGAAGGAACCGACGAAGAGGAAGTATCTCCCTAGGTGCCGACTATAACGAAACTGTTCACGGCACAACATAAGTAATCAAGTACTGTTTGAGGAACTAAAAGATGAATTTAAGATTGATGATCATAAAGCTGATGAAGTTCACAGTTACATCGATTTGAGCACGGGAGAGAATCGTTTAAAGACCAAGGATTTATTGTTATGGTTGAAAATTTCAGAACTTCCCAGATGAGTGTGTGCAGCACAACATGCATTCAGCATCCCAGCTAGCAGCCCTGCAAGTGAAAGGGTCTGGAGTATACATAAGGAAGGCTGTTAAAAACAGATAAAGATTACACCTTGAAGACTTGAACGCGATTCTCTTTTTAAAAAGGTGCCAGAGATTATGGAGGTAAGCTATTTCTCTATTGAGTTTATTTTCCAAAAATAAGAAACGCTCTGGGGATGTTTCAGAAATGAAGAAAAAGGGGGGAGGGGATTTCAAAAGCATATAAAAAAAAAAGGGAAACGTAAAATTTAGAACTCTAACTCCCTCCAAAAAAAAAAAAAAAATGGAGAGAAACGGAGGTGGAGACGTAGTTGTGCAGAAGGCTCTGAAACTGTTCTCAAGTGGTTATGGCGTGCTAAGCTGCTGTTAAAAACTTCCGAGTAGTTAACTGCCTAAGTATTGTCGTGGGGTTTAGACCCATGTTAGCTACGGCCCTAGATCCACCGCCAGAAGACAAACACACCACGCAAGTCTCACACCCGGGACTTGAATCATGACCCATCTGGAACAAAAGGGGGTCAGAAATCAGTGTCCCTCACCACTCGCCCACCCTTTTTCCTTCTACTCATTTTCGTTCAGCCAGTGTCCACCAGTTTGAAAAGTGATGTCACGAACTTTTAGGATAGCAAATGAGAAATAGTGGCTAATTTTCATCAAATGCAATATCATTTTCAAGCATGCTCTAAAGTTTGCATGGCGCCGTATGAAAGTAGCGTCTTCGTTTGCTGCACGATGAAGTGCTCCAGCTTCATGACAATACTTAGCCACACACCCAGCCAATAAAAATTGATTGATGAATACGACAAGTCCTTCATTGCACTTCACGAAGACCTGGTCAAGCTCTTACCAACTTTCCTGACAATTAATTTGCACATAGTTATAGCAATTAGCAGGCGACCCGAAAGGGGAAATCAAAACTATTCAGAAAAAGGCAATTTTTTTTTTTTTTTGTCCTTTCCTTTCCACACAACCCCCGTCTCACTCACTCACACACACACACACACACACACACGCACACACACGCACACACACTTTACAAACGGCAGGACATGCAAGTCGCAAAATACCAGAATCCCTCTTGTCAGGTGAAAAAAAAACTTTTTCTTCCCACTTCGTCCAGTCGAACCGACTCAAAACTTAGGCAAAAGCGACGTGTGTTCGCCGGTGGCGTTGAAGATACAATACATAAGGAGGAATAACGAAACAATGTTAACCTGAGGGTAAAGCAGTAGTCCAGCAAGGAAGGATATGACCAGAAAGAACAATTAGATGGTTTCGGAAGAAATTCCTTCAGCCGTGAATCTGGCAACTGACAATGCTTACGAAATCTGATCTCCGCACGTGAAGATTTATGTAGACAAATTCGGCAGCGAGCTATTTGTCCGAATTGTCATGGGGATGACATGAACACTAATTTTAGGGAATTACTGCCGAGCAAAGCGAGTACAAGAAGACACAGATTGAACGCGGGCACTCGTGATTTGCCGCGCGAGAAAGCAAAAGCAAATAGGAGAGATAAATTTATGTGGACAGTGAAAATAATTTTATTCATCAAGTATCTGGCCAGTAAGAAAGGGAAATAGTTTTATAACCATTTTAGAGGGGCGGTGGTATATTGGAATTGGCAAGGGAATGACTGGACAACTTAAAAGAGTCTGAAAGAGCGTTTTTGGGCACTCAGAGTCCTGATGTAAGAACGAAAGCAGCGTTGTTGTTTTTTTGTGCGTTTTTTTTTAATATTCAGAGATTTTATTTATGTGCTTCAAAAAACAACATTTTTTACAGTCGGAATCCTGACGTGAAGAACGAAAGGACATTTTACTGTTAACATTCAGAATTTTGATGGTTGGGAAGAAAGTTAGTGTCCGAGTGAGCGAGGAAGACGTTGATGCGAGTTGAGGAGAGAGTAGATCAAAGTATTTTCGAAAAGGAGAGAGTATCTCTATGCAAACCTGGGAAATAATTAAAGAAGCTGTCTCTTCAAGGACCCTGGGCTTGAGGCAAGCAGAGAAAAAAACTCTAATCGCCGGTGACAAAGAAATTAAATCACCGAAAAAAAGAATTTCAAGGTGAAAATCCTCCAAATACGTGGTGACAGTAAATAAATAAATGCATCGCTCTTTCCACGTTCCAGAAAAACACAGCAACCCAAAAATTGTTTTTCAGCCGCCGCTGTGGAATTAAAACACAGAACTCTCGATATCTAGCCGAGTGTGTTACATTTACACTGTAACACTGTAAATGTAACGCACTCAGCTAGATATCGAGAGTTCTGTGGTTTAATTCCACAGCGGCGGCTGAAAAACAATTTTTGGGTTGCTGTGTTTTTTTGGAACGTGGAAAGAGCGATGCATTTATTTATTTACTGTCTCCACATATTTGGAGGATTTTCACCTTGGATCTCGCCCTTTGGATTTAACTGTTATAATATATATATAGCTAGTGCCGTTAATGCCCACCAAATGGAGACGTCTCAGTAGCTGAGACCATCTTACGGATTTATGTCAGAAGCTGACTTAAAAATACACATAGCACCGTGGATTGTTGGCCACTGTCATGTAAATTTAACGCACTCGACTAGATATCGAGAGTTCTGTGGTTCACTTCCATAGCGGCGGCTGAAAAACAATTTTTCGGTTGCTGTGTGTTTCTGGAACGTGGAAAGAGCGATGAATTTATTTATTTACTGTCGCCACGTATTTGGAGGATTTTCACCTTGGATCTCGCCCTTTGGATTTAACTGCTATAATATATACACTGGCGGAAAGTGAAAAAAGAACATCATGAAGGAGACGTCTGATACCAATGAAATTTTAATCAGCATAATAACGGAATACAGAGGATAACGTGATAAAAACATTATGGCAAAATACAGCTGTATTTGCTGGTAAACTGAAAAATAACATTTCCATGTAACATGGTTAGTACGAGGTTGAACCACCATGAACTGCATCACACTGTGCAATTCTGGCATAGAGTCTGTCGTACAGATGTTGGATGCAAGTTTGGGGTATTAAGTTCCAAGCATCCTCAACCTGGACGCGTAAATCGTGGATGGCTGTGGAGACCGGATAAGTCGTTGTCCCATAAAATCCCACACGTGCTCAATGGGCGACAAATCCCGTGAACGTGCAGGCCATGGAAGTTGTCTCACACCCTGAAGTGCATGTTGCGTTGCACGTGCCGTGTGTGGGCGTGCGTTATCTTGCTGGAAAACACCACGACGGACCGACCTTACAAATGGCACAACAACAAGCTGAATGATGTTCTTGATGTAGGAGGTGCTGTTTAACGTACCCGGTACAACACTAGTTGTGTACTGGAGTGATAGCTGATCGCTCCCCATACCAGGAGACCAGGTGTAGGCCCTGTGTGTCACTGGCGGATGCAAGAAGGGTGGAGACGCCTCCTTGTGCGTCTGCGAACATGCATACAGCCATCGGAGGCTCCCAAGCAGAATCTGCTTTCATCGCTGAACACGACAGATCACCATTGCGTTCTCCAGTGCAGACGTTGGCGACACCACTGCAGCCGTTCCTGACGATGGGCTGGAGTCAGAGGTACACATGCCAGAGGCACACGTGCACGTAGTCCTGCATCCAGTAGACGGTAGCGATTAGTTTTGCACAGTCACCTCAGGTGCAACGGCAGCTCGGATTTGAGTCGCAGTGGATGTTCTGCTTGACAACGCCGCTCTTCTTATGCGTTGATCGGTCCACTCATCAGTCCGTCTGTGACTCCCGGTTCCACGTCTTCTCGTGTGGGAATGTTCCTCGGACCATCTACGCCACCATCGACCACTACCGATACTTCCCGTCCAATTCGCTCGCAATACGACGATACGACCACCCGGCCTCGCGGAGTCCGACTAGACGACCTCGCTCAAAGTCCGAAAACTGCTGAAATCGTACACACGTCTTCCATGTCCAGGCATTGCAGCTTCTTCAGGGTCTTCGCACATGTCCGTACGCCGACGACTGA
This sequence comes from Macrothele yani, assembly GCA_039090855.1. Classification (NCBI taxonomy): domain Eukaryota; kingdom Metazoa; phylum Arthropoda; class Arachnida; order Araneae; family Macrothelidae; genus Macrothele; species Macrothele yani. Next base: position 139,700,240 of record CM077005.1, on the reverse strand, counting down.
TTACATTCACTTCGCCGTACTCCTTAAATACCACCGACGATAATTTTCACATTATGCCATGCTGTGGCGTAAGCGCTCACCAGTTGGTCCCGAAATTAACTTCACACCTACGTAAACTTGACCCCAATAACATATGTAAATTTCATGATCGTTCGCCAATTCCTTCTTGGTGTTCTTTTTTCACTTTCCGACAGTGTATACAGCCAGTGCCGTTAATGCCCACCAGATGGAGACGTCTCAGTAGCTGAGCCCATTTTTAGGATTTATGATGGCAGAAGCTGACTTAAAAATACACATAGCACCGTAGATTGTTGGCCACCGTTGTGTAAATGTAACGCACTCGGCTAGATATCAAGAGTTCTGTGGTTCAATTCCACAGCGGCGGCTGAAAAACAATTTTTCGATTGCTGTGTGTTTCTGGAATGTAGAAAGAGCGATGTATTTATTTATTTAAGAATTTCACATCAGCTACAAAATCGCTTTTACTTAAATATGACTTTTTTTTATATATATATACGTGTGGCTTAAAATCTGTAATTTTTTTATATAACCGAATAACAGTGATAGGAAATAAAGAAAATGAGCAGCATTGTGACACAAGAAAACACTCTAGATTAGACAAACGCTGTTTAATTTCAATCACTTACATTTCCACATTTGAGTTGGACTGCACTTTGGAGTAGCTTTGCTATTAATGGATTAATGAAATTTCTTTCTCTTAAAATAATGTCATTCGCAATAAGCTGAAACTCCCTATTTTTTAGAGACAGGTATCTATGGTTCAAACACTTTTCCAATCACAGAATTCCAGGACTTTTCCAGGACTTTCGGAATTTTTCCAGGACGTACGATCCTAACGTTCCTACTTAAAATAAAGTGAAATAATAGATCTGTTCAACCTTTCACCTACACCAAGCAACTCCCTATATGCTTGAACAAACTTAATAAAGAATGCTGAAAATGATGTCTGCTGCAGCTAATAAGAAACTTAGAATCACAGAAAAATACTGAAATGCCAAAACTGTTGCTGAAAATGTAACGAGGTTTAATTTCTACAAAACTTTTATTCACATTATACTATACTGATTTTGAGAAAAATTTATTTTTCTACTTTGGCTTTAGTTCAGTTATTGAAGCAAATTATAGAATAAAATAACATATAAAACTCAAAATATATCATCATCATCATCATCAATGTCCACCATTATCAATCCACTGCTGGACGAAGGTCTCCCCAAGTTTCCTCCACAACGGTCTGTCTTGTGCCAGTCTCCTCCATGTCACTCCCGCATACTTTCGAATTTCATCCATCCATCTACCATGTGGTCTTCTTCTGGGTCTTTTCCTGTCCCTTGGAATCCAATCTAAAATTTCGGCTGTCCATCGATGGTCTGTTCTTCTGGCAGTATGTCCAGCCCATTGCCATTTCAGGGATAACTCTGATCATGATGTCTTCCACTCTTGTCATTTTTCGGATCCACGAGTTCCTCTTCTTATCTCTCCTGGTTACACCAAGCATGCACCTTTCCATGCTTCTTTGAGTTGTCTGCAGCCTTTGTATGTCTCTTTTAATTAAGGTCCACGTCTCTGCACCATATGTAAACACTGGAAGGATGCATTGATCAAACACTTTTCTTTTAAGACATAATGGCATATTGCTCTTGAAAATTATGCTGTTTCTTCCAAAAGCTCTCCAGGCAAGTTTTGTACGCCGATTAATTTCTTCATCAATGTGACCCTCACTTAATATCTACTGTCCAAGATAAACGTATGTGTCTGTTATCTCTAGCTTTTCGCCATCAATCGATAAATCTTCATTTTTTGTAAAAGCATTGAAATACATCACTTTTGTCTTCTGATAGTTCATTTTTAATCTCACTTCTTTACTCTTGTCAGCAAGTTCCTGGATCACACTCTGCAGCTCTGATGGGGTAGTTGCAAAAATGACTACGTCATCAGCAAAATGAAGGTGGGTTAGATAATCTCCATTAATCTTTATTCCTTTGTTTTCCCATTTCAGTGATTGAAAGACATTTTCCAATGTGGCAATAAAGAGCTTCAGAGATATGGTGTCACCTTGTCTCACTCCCTTTCCAATTTTTATGTGTGTTGTACTTTCAAACAGTCGAATCTTTGCATTTTCATAGATGTTATTAATAATATTAATGTATGCATCTTCAATACCGCAGGATTTCAAAGCCATTGTACCTGCTGATGGTTTCGCCGAATCAAAGGCTTTTTCATAATCGATAAAAGCCATGCACAGTGGAAGTTCATATTCCCTCGCTCTTTCAATTAGTTCTCTTAATACGTGAATATGATCTATTGTGCTGTAGCCACTCCTGAATCCAGCTTGTTCTCTCGGTTAAGCCATGTCCGGTGTTACTTTCAAGCAGTGTGAAAGAACTTTAGTGAAGATTTTATAAACCACTGATAGGAGGCTGATAGGTCTTTAGTTCCTGAGATCCTCAATGTCACCTTTTTTATGTAGCAGGATCATTGTAGCTTTGTTCCAAACCTCCGGAATCTTCCCTTCATTAAGGCATCGAGTGAAAATTTGGGCAAGTACTGTTTCGATTTCTCCACTTGCTTCTTGTATGATGTCTACAGTAATTCCATCTTCTCCTGGAGCTTTTCCCCACTTCATGTTCTTGATTGCATGTGCAACTTCTGCTGGGAGGACTGGAAGAACTCTGGTACGGGTACCTTTCATGATGTCTGGAATACATGCATCATCCCTTTCATATAATTTGGAGTAGAAATCTCTCACTCTTGTCAAAATTTCGCCTCTATTTCTTGTTACAGAATCATCTTCTTTTCTCAGTGCCATAATCTGTTTTCTTCCCTTACTGAGATGTCCCTTTGCTATCTTTAGGCTTTGGTTGTTTTCACTTGCTTTCCTCCCTAGTTCACAGTTGAATTTCCTTACGTCTTCAGTGATACTTTTTCGTACTGTTCTGCATAGCTCTATATATTTCACTTTGGAAGACACATCTTCTTTAGTTGTCCTCATCTCTCTTCTTTTTTGCATCAACATTTTGGTTTTTCCTGATAATTTGTTCACATGCAACTTGTTCTTAGACCCAGCTAATTTTGTTGCTGTTTCCATAAGAGCTTTGGTTACTTTCCTGTTAACTTCAGAAATATCCACTTCTTCCAATGTTAGGAGGCCTTCTAAAGCAGAGAATCTGTTCTTCACTTCCAACTTGAAGGTATTATGGTGTTTTTTAAGGTTGGTTATGTCAATACATTTTGTTTGTCTTATGAGCTTGCCACGTTCGAGTTTACTGTTCAGGTGCATCTTACATCTCACCAATCTATGGTCACTACCTGTGTTGAACTTGTTTAGCACACTGCAATCTTCTATGACGAATTTTTTGTTACACATAATAAAATCAATTTCACTTGTCATCCCATTTGGATGTCTCCATGTCCATTTCCTGTGTGGCTTTTTCTTGAAAAAGGAGTTCAAGATGAAAAACCCTTCTGCCTCTGCAAACTCAACGAGAGTATTTCCACGATGGTTTCTGTTGCTGTGACCGAATTTACCTACTGAAGTTTCATTCTGTTGCCGTTGCCCTATTTTTGCATTGAAATCTCCCATAATTATCTTCAAGTGTTGCTTACCTTTATTATTTAGATGACGAATTTCCTCATAAAATTCTTCCATTTCTTCTTCAGAATGACTTGTGGTTGGCGCATAAGTTTGAATAATCTGAGCCTGGTATCTTCTCGAGAGTTGGTTAACAAGTCGTGCAGCTCTGTCAGAGGAACTTTCAACTTCTACAACTTTATCCTTCTGTTTCTTGTTTATTATAAATCCAACACCACTAGTTCTGCCAGTATCTGTCCCATGATAGTAGAAGAGATGTCCACTTTTCAGTTCAATGAGATCTTCTCCTTTTCTTCTTACCTCACTTAGCCCGACGATGTCCCACTGGATCCTTTGTAGTTCCTCTTCCAATTCAAGAAGCCTTGAATCAGAAGATAGGGAGCGTCCATTATACGTAGTCGAGGTCAGCATCAGATTGCAGCCTAGTCCTGTCCTCCGGGAATTCTTAGCACCCTCTGCCTTCATGTCGCACTGGCCGCTGCCTTGGCCAGGTACATTCCAGCTGCCAAAGACTGAGGGCCAAGATTTAAGTTGTGGAGTCATTTTGGAGGGGTTTGGCCATAACTCACCACACTGGCCAAGCGGGTTGGTGAGTGTGGGATAGCATTTCCTCTAATCCTGATGGTATAGTTATACCGCTATTGGCGGTCGTCAGAGTCCCTTTAGTTGGAACAGGATGCACCACGAGAAGGCGGGGTTGACATTTATCAAGAAGAGGCTGTGATGTTACGCATCACCTGACCTTACATCCTTCAAAATAAGCCTTAAAATATATATATAGGTATAAAATCTATACTTAGAAATAAATGTGGCATTACTCTTGAAATGCTTTCATATACCACACAATCAATATATAAAACACCATTTATATTTAATTATTTTGAAATAATTCTTATATTGAAAACTTAAGCATATAAGGGAAGGTGAAATATTTGAAACTTTTTCAAAGGAACAAAGGGATTTCTTAAACAAATAATCATGGGAGCAAGGATTTGTGTTACATTTTATTTAAGGAAAGAATTTTCAACAAAATATTGATGCTCTAGCTTCTAATATTTACACTCTAGCTATGTTTTAAATTTGTACTCACCAGCAAACAAAGTATGCACACACATTTTCAAAATGAAACGAAAGAGAATAATGGGAAAACCTTAAATCCAAGGGCTATGTGTGCAGCTGCATTCATCAGTGATCAAGACAATTTAACTGGGCATGATTAGAAAACTAACTACAGAAGATGGAAAGTGATTAGTTAGCTCAAAAATTCTAAGGAACAACTAGATTTAAGTTTCTGATGTTAGAAAGCAATCTGATTGTATAGCAAGTTTTTACACAAAGCATCCATTAGAAAATTTCAGTAAAGGTCAAAATAAGCCACACAAAAATAAAAAAATCAGCTACTTACTTCCACCAGTGGCTAAAAAGTATGTTACGAAAATTAACAAATGGTGCACAACAATTTTCTCATAGCAGAAGGAAAGTACTAGAGATTTTCAAATCGAACAGTTAAAAGAAAAAATATAGAAGGAAACAGGATATAACTTAAGTCTTTTATGGAAGAATTTTGCATAATGGAAAAATTATGCTAAGGAAAAAGAACTTTTCAAATATAACTCCCAGAAGCAGAAATAGCAAGAAGAAGGTTTTGACCTTTATGCCCCCTAGGGGGAAAGTTGTGCATTATTTAAAGAGGATCTTATTTTAGCGAAAATCTTATTTGCTCCCCATCTTTATGTAGGAATGGCATAAGAGTAAAAAATAAATTTCTCAATAAGGTTTTCTGAAGCGAAGATACAGCCGCAAACAGAAGTACACAAACACCACCTAGCGGCAGTACTAAGAACTGCAAACCTCCTCAAATACAAACCTAAAGTGTTCCATAAGGTAAATGGTATCCCAAGTTAAAATATTTTTTTAAATAGGACGTTTAGAAGTACAGATATTGAGTAAAATAGGTTTAATATTTGTGCCCCCTAGAGGCGAAATTGTGCCTTATTTTGGGAAGAAAAGATACACAAGGAGTTTTCATAGTTAGTAGTATCTGATTGAAAAAGAATTTTTTTCAATCGGGTTTTAAGGCCTACAGATATTGCTGTAAATAGAAACGTGAACTTACGCCCTGTAGTGGCACATTTGTGCGTTAAGAAAATTTTTAAATTATATGAGGAACATTTCGCACCGAAAATGCTCTCTAACAAAGAATTTTTTGAAATCGGACTCATAGAAATGGAGATATCGACAGAAACAAGATATACATCTACGCTTCTTGGTGAAAAAACTATGCACTATTTTAAGCAGCCGGTATTCTGAAAAAGGTTTTCCAAGATGAGCGGTATCCGTTCACGAAAGCATTTTTTCAATCGAGTTACCAGAAGCTCAGATTTTGTTGCAAATACATCAAAAGAAGAAATTAACACTTTTGCTCCCTGGTGACCAAACCATTCTTTACCAAAAATGAGAAATTATATGCAAAACATTTCCCAGTAGGAGTTGTACCTGATGCGGGAAGAATTTTTAAAATCGGACTTTCAAAAGCGGAGATAACACGAAAACTGTGATTTACCTTTACGCTCCCTAGCGGATAATGTATGCATTACTTGACAATGAATAAAAATAAAATAGTCTTTGATATAAATGGCATCGAAAGGAAGGAAGAATTTTTTCACTTGGATATTTGGAAGCAAATGTATGCAATAAAATGTATTTTGAATTCGTTATCATCTGCATTTACGTCCTCTAGAGGCATCGAAAAAAAACTAGAATGGGAACATCATTCTCACATTTCAAGCTTTCCAATACAAAAAGAATTCTATAAATCGAACTAATAGTTGCAGAGATATGGTGTTCCCAGCTGGACAGACAAAGTGATACCATAAGCACGATCTTTTTTTACAAAGGCGTACTAATAATTCAGCTTCAGTACTGCTAACAAACACAAAAACCAACAGCCCCCGCATTTTGCAGGGGTGGGCAAGGAAATTTGTCAGACATAAGTTTCATCAGTTGAAAAATCCTCAACTACAAAACATCGTGCAAAGACAAAAAGGAAGAAATGGGAATGGATAAAATCCCAAGACATGTAACAGAATTTTTGGACATTTCCAGGAAAACGTAGAATTCCAGGAATTTTCCAGAATTTCACGGATTTTCAGGATGCGTACGGACCTTGGGTATCTACACCGATAATATTAATCATCAATATTGCAACAATTTCCCACCTTTAGGAGATAGGCACGAACTAAATGTACATAAATATACAACACTTTATAATACATTTTGAAGGAGATAAAATAAACTTCCTCGAAATTATTAATTCTGCATGCCGTTTGCTTAAATACCCGTAGAATTCCTGCCCTTTACTGGACATTTAAACTTCAGTTAGATCCTTCATCATTTAAGCAAATTGTGTCTCCTTGCCAATTACCTGGCACATAAACTTTCAGTTAAATTATTCTTCCACCAAAAAGAAGTAATAACTTCTCTCTGTCAAATTATTCGGCAAATAAACATTTAGTTAATTTATTTATTTAAATCACACTTTTAGGCATACTAGAATGACTTTATGCGATAATCGCAACTTCCGATTTGAAGAAATGATGCTTGGAGAAATTGTACCGTTTTCTCAAATAAATGCAAGTTAACATAATGTTTACTTTAAATCAAACTGGGATTGTAAGGCAATCAAAACGCCTGTACCTTTCCGTCCGATCCTCTGTCTGCCTGCCGGCCTATGGTTCGTAAGTGGTTCTACATCCGTTGATTAGTTAGCCCTTTAATTCGCATCTATACTATGTTAATGCATTTACCAGCAGAAATTTTGAGCTTTGAATTATTTTTGCTCAAGGAGAAGATGGGTGTCTGTATTTCAGCGACTGATTTTTCATTTCTCAGTCATAATGATGAACCCAACTCTCATCACCAGTCACAATGCTTTGGAGAAAATCACTTCCATATTTTTCATAGCTAGCAAGCAACCTTTGACATATTTCAAGTCGTGATTTCTTCATTTCAGTCGTTAGATGACGCGGTACCCAACGAGCACACACTTTGTTGTATCCTTTGTTGTTAACAATGTCATTGACACTACCTACATTAATGTTCAGCTTATCTGCTATGGTTCTCTGAGTTATTCTTCGATTTTCCTTGATGAGCTCATCGACTTTTGCCTGTTCAGATCAGAAGTTGACGGGCCTCCCACTCCGCGGCTGATCCTTTACGGCCAACATTCCCCTACTGTCTTTCGATTTTCTTACCCAACGACGAACAGTGATTGGGGCCAAAGTTCCAGAACCATAAACTGCCACTAATCTAGCGTAAATTTCTTTGGGAGGTACATTTTCATGAGTTAAAGCTGTGTAACTCATCGTTGTTTGACACCCGTCGACACAGTTCTAAAAGAATAATTCAATTTAAACACAATTAAATATGAACAAATAGATGCACGGAGTTCTATTACGCAGTAAAACGAAGCTAATGATACAAAGAATCGTATGCTGGTTTTTCAGGAGGCCAATAGCATGACTCTGGTTTTTGCAGGAGAACAACACGACACATACGAGAAAAATGAACCTTGTCTGGGTATACAAGTATGTGTGTATACATTTGCATTTGTGTTAATGATGTTTACTCTATTTCTTTTGCTGTCTCATATGCAGTGATATAAGAATATGGTATTTATACTTTCTAACACTAATTCTATAGCAAACAAGACACATAAATGCTGTAATACATTACAATGCAAAGCTGTAATGTGTACATCTTGCACTGTATGTATGTATTTGGAAATATAGCAAATGTTCATACACAAACAACTGTACGTGATGGAGAGTTTTTACTGTCATATCTGAATTGAGCACCCTGAAATTAGTTAAAAACACCTTATTTCATCCATGTTATGAAAACAATGTTGACTAGTGTAATTAATTAATGTATTTATTTTTGTAAGATTACAGTAATAAATACAAAGATTTCCATAGAAGTGTTTATAACGATTAATATTTGCTGTTGACTCAGAGATTAAATGTTGAGAGAGAGAGAGAGAGAGAGAGAGAGAGAGAGAGAGAGAGAGAGAGTTAGAGAGAGAGATTAGAAGGGAAAAGAGATTTCAACTGATGATGAAAAGCAATAGGTGTGTCTTTTTTAATGTAATATTTCCACAAACTGCTGAAAGAAAGTCACCAGTAAGACAATGAATGGCGCGGGAATGACTTGATGCAAGTACACAGAAATTCCTTTCAAAAGAGGTGGGAATCGTGCATTGCGAAAGAATAAACGAATATTTTAAAAAGGAAATACTGGTCATATTTACTCAGGAATGATTGGATGATTTAAGCTAGAAATTATTATATTAAACTAAGCCGCCTGAATAAAAGATTCAAATTTATTTTGGAAGATTCTATGTCTAGACTTGATATTTACTAAGCATCGAACTCTTTTCCTTGCTAAGCAGGCAATTGAATGCCAGGAAATTAGTTTTGATTTTCCAGTTGTTTTTCCCACTTTCTAATTTAATAATTTTGCACAACTTTTTTCTATGGGAAAGTTTTAAGAAGCCGTGCAATGCCAGGAAAGGGCAGCTCTGACAGTTTGCGTGTGAGTGAGAGAGAGAGAGAGAAACTCATCCACAAAGTCTCTCTATTAATTTTTTTTTTTTTTAGACCAAAGCAACAGCCATTCCCCCCAAACACACCCCAAGATAAGCTTCTGGATACGCCCCTGCTTTTATTAAACTCGTAGCCAGTGTAATATTCAAAATAATGGATTCGCATGAAGGATTGCAACGAAAAGAAATTAAACTTGATTTAACCTATCTAAGGTATCAGTTATTCAATAAACTGCGAGAATATGAAAGTTCAAACCTTTGATACCGATTTTGCTAGGATGAGAATTTTTCCCTGATATGCATTGAATTCATACAGACAGCAGCTTCCATGACTTTTATACACTTCATTCAAACTCAACAAAAGAATCTGCTGGTTTAGTATCTTTTAGTTTCATCAGTATCTCAAAGGAGACAATATACCATATAATGAAATCTATAAGAAACATACTCTGGTACTTTCAATGCGTTACTTATTGGTGTAGATAACCATTTATTTACTAACGCTGAGCTTTAGCGCGTCAACTGAATGGTTTTTCAAGGCTATCAACTTAACTACACGATAAACAATGCAGAATAAACAGAACTGAAATTCGTTTACATATTCAGTTTTGAAAATATTAAATACTCATTTGATTTAAAGCACGCGCCATCGCATTCTTTAAATCAAATGAGTATTTAATATTTCAAAACTGCATATTCACAAAACTTGCGAAGAAACTCTTCGGAGATCTTAAGATGTTAGCTGATTGTTTGAAATCCGTGATGTACTTTCATCTTTCTCGCTGCTGTTCAGGTCGGTCGTAAACGTAAACATCGAAGATCATGGCGACAGCACTGCCAATGGTGCTTTTGTTGACTGAGGGTTTATTTGGATGGTTTTAAAATATGAAATGTTATTACATTTTACTATATAATTATAATTTCCTTTAGTACTGAGTATTGCTACCAAACAATGTAATGCTTTAATCTAGGAGACTGCAGCAACTAACTGACTACTACTTCACGGAGATGTAATATTTTGAATGTCGACTGGGGCTCAAATATTATAGGGTGACCACAAGTATAGATATTTGTTCCAATCTGAACCGATTCGCGTTAGCAAACTAAATGTTATTTTGTGGCTTACTGTTTTCATATATTCAACAATTTGGGTGTAAACCCCATACTTAAATTTCAAAAAATAAAAAGGATTTCAAAGTTATTTTTGTATAATACAAATTTATTTATCATCACTAAAACACAAATATTACAAATTTAGTAATAATTGATGATATGACTATTCCTAGATATTTGTAATGCATTAAACATTACAAATATTTCATATTCATGGGTTTTACTAAGGAACAAAGGAGAATTTTAAATGAAATTTTCGGAAAGGAAGGGTACAAATACTACCCGAAAATTTGACTTAAAAATCTACTTTATTCTTCAGTAAAATACATAAATTTTAAATATTTGTGATACGAATTTATATTAGAGGGTTCCTTATTATTCACTTCGCAAAAAATATATTTCTCTCTCTGAACTTTCGATTCATATTATGGTCTTTTTATTAAGCCTAAAGCAAATACTTCTTTGAGATAATATATTTCGGCCCTGAATATTAGTATCAAAAAACTTGACGAAAACTTACCTCAACTGATTCTTTTGTCAGGACTTTTCTTTAAAAAAGCAACTAAAATTTGTCTTTTCCTTCTTTTCTAATGCATAATTTTGTATCCATAATTTTCGGGAAAACTCGATGTTATTGTTGTAACATTGTAATCCATGTTGATCACTGAAACAACTTTTTGTTTTTCTTTCCGTTCGTTTCTCCCACGAAGCGTTTACGAGACAATCTCCAATTTGTGTCACGTGATCACATAAGCCAATCACGGAACGTTGAGCACCCTCCGAAAAGTTTCTTTGCAGGTTTTCTGAACATGCGTGCATCATGGAGCGCAGTTTACACAATAATAAAACATTAAGCAAAATATAATACAGTCGAACCCACATGTAACGAGCTCACATAATACGAAGTTCCGCATAAACCAAAGTTTTTATAAATCCCTTGAACTTCATAATATTCTTCCTCGTTATTTGAACCGCATATTACAAACAACAATTTTTGGAGAAACCACATGTATCAAAGTTAACATATACGTAAGTTTTATTAGCAGAAAAAGTGGCATCCCCGTCCAGTTTTTAAACCTTCATTTTTCACTGGGATACAAGGGATTACCTGCTGTTGACACCCCGTGGTTCACCTTACCCCAGCAAAAGCACAAGTATTGGGAAACTGCTGGACACCAGCTGGCAGTGATGGGTCACTGCTGGCTGAAATCTGTTGGCCACGGCACAGTAGCAGTCCGTTGGTGGCAGCGCCATTAGTTGACAGTCATTGATAACCCTGTGGCGTCACCGTGAATTGCAGGCTTCCAAGCAAGTGCCCAGTGGCCTGTAGCTAACAACCCAAGCAACCCGAACACGAGGTGACAGCAACGAGACTATGCATGCACAGAAGCAGCACGTGTTGTGTCTCTCGTGATACCAGTTAGTTGAAGACGACGTTATCGTCATAGTGTTATTTTAATTGATGTTAAGAAAAAAAAGCCATATGTAGAGAGGCAAATTAATTTCCCAATGAAATGCCACGTCGACGAAGATAACTGTCGGAAGAAAATCATATAAATAATTAATGAACTGTAAAAAATAGTCAATTACTCTTATGTACTTATAGAAATTCATTTCGTAGCAAAATTCCTGAACTAACACACAATGAATCGAGAATACAGACAGCCATGAAATGCACCATCATTCCCTTGAATAACAAGAAATAATTTCTGTGTAATCTTTCGTTTTAACATACACTAAACCATTTCAAACAAAAGTCCCGAAAAGACATTAAAAAATCGTTATGTTGAGGGGGGGAGCAACGCTATGTGGATATAATGTACTCATCCATTGGTTGAATACACAAGATTGGAGGAATTCGCTGCTAAAAATAACGATAAGTAAAATAAAATATCTTTCCTCTTTAGAACAAATGTAGCTTTGGACAAAATCGCTACGTTGAAAAATTAAGTTTATGAATTATATGAAACGGGCATTTATGAAAAATACCTCGCAATACTGTAAAATTAAAAAAAGAACCCTGCGTTTCACATTGCGCTGGAAAGAGGCTCAGCTTCAAGCAAAAGCTTGTGCGTGGCAAACAAGGAGGTTAGAATAGGATATCTGGAGATGTCCTTGTTAATGGAGCAGTAGCACTTTTGCCTGAAGCTTATAGCCGCGAGCGACGGCCGTCAAAGTGTGGGAAAGCTGATGGTTTTTAAGGCTATGCAATGCATTTTGTGTTGCCCGAATCGCCTTCTTTCGTCGCAAGTGTTTTCAATTTCGCATCGTAACTTGCTGCCAATGTGTGAGAAAAGGCTGAACTTATAAAATTCTTAATTATTTTGAGGCTCTTTTTCATTTTTATTTCAAATTGAAATGCGCGAATCTTAGTGCGGATTCTAAATAAAACATAACGTTAAAATTGAAAACTTCACTTGTGTAAGAAGTATACTTCATTCCGGTTTGATATTAAAATGGTTTCTGCAACCGTAACCACGCAATTCCAAAATACTGTACACACAGTTGAAATTGCATAGGTATCATGTAAACAGCATCAAATTCCCACACCTTGTGGCTTCACGGTTAAGAGACTCAGGGAATCTCCAGAAGTATTATTCTACCCTCCTTAGTGACAAACCAGTGTAGTGGCTAGAGCGTCCGCTTCGCAAGCAGACTGTCGTTGATTCGATGCCAGCCAGATCCAAACGGGCATTTTTCAGGACCTGTTGAGAAAATTTCCCCAGCTCCATGCCGTCATGTACAAGCTTTGTTGGAAGGAAAACAAAGGTAGTTGTGCCTTTGGAGAACTACGGTTATCTTTTTTTTTTTACTTTTTTTTTTATGGCTACTACTGGAAAATTGGCGGACAAGATTTGGCAAGCCATCAGTTATGTCACGTGATTGCCTGGAAACTATCGGACCACATTTGGCTACCCATCATTTATGGCATGTGCTTGCTGAGGGCCGCTTGTGGCAGCTCCTGCCTGTGATGGATAATTGATGGCCCTGTTCTGGCTTATGACAACTGATGGGGTGCCTACTGTTGGCCAGCTGCTGGCCTGAACCACTGGCCCATGTGCTAGCACCGGGATATTTTATTCACAGTTGGGCAGCAGCAGCATAGTACTGGGCCACAGCTGGCAGCCAGTGCTGGCCCAGCAAAACTGTTTTTGCTGGGACAGATAGGTCAGTTTGCACGAAAACAAGAATGTTTCAGTTGTTATTTTTTTACTACCTCGCGCTTCCCACCCCATGCTCGTCAAACATATACATCTAAGCAAATGCTGTTTTTTATCCACTTCCCACGCCACCTTTCAATCACTTAATCTCTGTTTAGGAAAGCTAAGAGTTTATTTTGCATTTAGAAACATTTTAACCACGCGTCAGTTGAAGTTGAAAAGCAGCTATCAGTATAAGCACAAAACAAGCAACAATTGCCTCGTGTATCCCCGTAACATGTAAGAGGTAAAACCTTAAAGTTTTCACAGTTACTTTAATTTTTACGTTCATTAAATGTTTTGCTTATTGTAGATCGCACTCATTTTATTTTGATTCAATTGACAATGATATTTGTCATAATTTCAATTGACAAATATTATTTATCTTCGACTAATTGACAGACAGTTCATGATTGACAAGTTTTAACCTGATGTAATGCAATATGCCAAAAATACCCCCCCCTTATCTGTCCGGCTATAACGCAGAGCACAAATTTAAAGCGATATATACACTGCTGGCCACCCAAAATGCAACACCAAGAAGGAAGCATCCGATTGACCTGAAATTCGCAGCATGCGTCGCCCGCGAGAGGACATGCAAACGATTAGCATTGCAGGGCATATGCAAATCATGTGCGCCCGGCACGTCACCGAGAAGCACTATAAAAAGGGTGCACAGACGGCGGGGTGTAAGTAGTGGAAGTGTCTTGTGCTGCCGGACCTGTACGTTGGAAGCTTCCTGATGCCTCGTCGCAGAATACGGCTGTCATTCCAGCACGTTTCGGAGTTCGATAGAGGACGAATAGTGGCTTATCGCGACAGCGGTTTATCGTACCGAGACATCGGCGCCCGTGTGGGACAACATCCAGCCACATTGAGGCGAGTATGGATTCGGTGGGTACAGGAGGGACGGACGGACCGACGTGAGCGATTGCAACAACCGCGGCACACCACCGAACGAGAGGACCGGCATGTTGTGCGGTGGGCTTTGACTGCTCGCACCGTCGCATCTCGAACGTTAGCGCAGGAATTAGGGTGTGTTGCGCAACAACCTGTGTCAGCACTTACCGTTCGACGTCGTCTGCAGAAGCGGGGACTTGTCGCACGGTGCCCATTGCTCTGATTACCGTTGACGTTACACCACCGGCGAGCCGTTGAACGCCGCACCTGAACTACGGAATGGCACGACATTCTCTTCTCCGACGAATCCCGCTTCTGCCTGCAACACCAAGATGGTCGGATCCGCGTGTGGCGACATCGTGACGAGAGTCTGTATGACGCCTGCATTATGCATCGCCATACCGGTCCGTCGCCTGGCGTTATGGTTTGGGGAGCAATTGGATATGACACCCGCACCCCACTGGTACGCATCGCCGATACACTTAACAGCCACCGCTACATCTCCGACGTTTTGGAGTCTGTAGTCCTCCCTTACCTGCATGACCTGCCAGCGGCCACGTTTCAACAGGACAATGCGCGCCCGCACGTGGCACGCATCGTGCAACGATTCTTCACGGCCCATCAGGTGTCACTGCTGCCGTGGCCCGCCTGTTCTCCCGATATGTCGCCCATCGAACACGTCTGGTAGCTGATCGGCAACCGAGTGGTCCGGCAAGCACCACACGCGGCTACGCCTGATGAACTGTGGCAACGTGTGGAAGCAGCCTGGACCGACATACTCCAAGCCCACATCCAAAGCCTCTTTCGTTCTATGCCGCGGCGTGTAGCGGCCGTTATTGCCAGCCATGGGGGCCACACGAACTATTGATGTCTGCGTGTTCGGCAAGTCGCACGGGCCTGTAAGCTCAATCGTTTCATCTTTGTATCTGTTGTTGTGTGTCCAGTAAATCTGGCTTTGCTATCTCATATCCTTCTTGATGTTGCATTTTGGGTGTCCAGCAGTGTATGTATATATACGAGGCTTTCACCAATGAACCAAACCCATAGACCCCCTTCCCCTTAACAAGTAAGTTTTGTGCATGACGAACGTTGCTGAGGGAATCGTAACTTCTTTTTCAACTTCCCTTGATCGCATGATATTTCCACAAATGGTAAATAACTCCTTCCGTACCAACGGCATTGTTCACAACCTAAAAAATGGGGCTTTGAAATATTAATTTAATTTAAAATCGGCGTAAAACTTTCTCCCACCACAAAATAACCGTCTGTCATAAATAAAAACGACTTCCCCGAAAGGATGCAAGTTACAATCCACCTGAACAACCATTTCCCAAAGATTTCGAATAATTTAGTGCACAGTATTTTGAAGCACATGCACCATACTAATCAAGGAATAAATAAAAACACGCGGCAGCGGATTTCTGTGCGTGGAAAAAGTAAAGGTGGGGGACCTTCCCCGTGACCTCTCGCGTCACACAGCAAAAACTATAGGTATGCCGTGGTTGTATTCCGAAGCGGAAATTCTTCGTGACCTGGCGGCACTTGTGTAATGCACGGCGATCGTTTCCAAATAGTGTGGGAAAAGTATCATGCTACAGAGGATCCACTTTTCCCACTGTTCGCGCCACGGTATCAGCCCAGAGGGTAAAATGGGGAGGGGCGGTCAAGGCCATGCTGAGGGAAACGCTCATTCATGTCGCAGAGCATGCTGGGAAGCAGGGGCTAACGACCGGCCAGGTCTGCACGATTCATCTCTCTGCCGCAACCGCCACGACGATGACACTAAAGGGTTGCCAGGCTGGGCTCTTCATTGCACTCGCCATCCGCGGAGGACGAACCCCCCACCCCCTGCACACACAAAGCCTGACACAAAACCATTCAGTCCTCAGGGCATCATTACGATGAGACGGTACCTACGACACCGCGGTATGAATCACACAAGCGCATACCACCTTGAAAGTAATGAGATGCGCAATTTTCTACGAATACAAGAATTATTTATTTGTACAATAATTATGATCCATTTTCAAAACTCAAATGAGTTAAAGTCTGTTCACAACCAGTAAGAAAACTATCGAAATTAAAACCCCTGTGACAAGTAGAAACGCCATATTAGACGGCTGCAGTGATTTCTCTATGGGGGTGGCCGAAAACATTGAAGACGCAAATAAAAATGTTCTGGGAAAAAAAATCTTCCAACATATAGGTAAGCGAAAAACATATCGCCGCCACATGAACGTGCGTTTCCAATTATTCGTAAAATATATAAATTAAAAACCATATGCAAATATATTTAAAAATAAGAGGCAGAAAACAAAGAAGGAAAGACCAAGTGGATACCTCATTGGAAGGGCCCGGTCCCCTGGATGCGCCACAGGACTGCTCTTATAAAGGCAAAATTAGATGAGAACCCAAATGTTACATTCATATACGAAGCAAATTGTTACGGTATCGATGTTAAAATTAACGAAAACGACGTTGTAAGAATCAAATCATCGTATAAGGGTGAACCAAATCAAATCAAATATTGTTATAATACAGGATTTCAATGTTAAAATTCCTGGATTTCATATTCTATCTTACTAGAACTGAATCATCAACTTGAATTTGTATATTTCAATTTAAAACAATGGGTTCAAAAACGAATTATAATAGAATAACCAACCTAGAGAGAGAGGGGGGGGGGACATATATACGCGTGAGATAAGTGATCGTCTTTAAAACCGAAAATAAGTCAAGAAATCGCGTTGTGTGACTTCAGGGATCACACTCCATATTCCGATCTATTTTAGGGACTTCAGGGTACTTGCAGGTCAAAAAGAGGGACCTCATAAAAACTATGGGAACAACGAAAACGTCACTCAAAAGAACGTTTCTTTTTTTAAAAAAAAACCTTAACACTAAGCCAGTTATGATCAAACAAAAAAAACTTTTTTAACTGTTTTCGATGCTATTAACTTTTTTAAGTTCAATTTTTACATGGTTCATACGCTTTTTCAAACAAAGAATTCCAAGACATTTCGATTTTTTCCAGGAAATATGATCCAAATGCTATTACTTAAAATATAGTGAAACCAAAGGTATGTTCAACCTGCAACCTACAACTCCCTACGTGCTTGGGCAAGTTTAATACAGAATGCTAAAAACGATGTCCGCTGCAGCTAATCAGAAATTTAGAATCACAGATAAATACTGAAATACCAAAGCTGTCACTGAAAATGTAACCAGGCTTAATTTCTACAAAACTTTTATATACAGTATACTACACAGATTTTGAGAAAAATGTATTTTTCTACTTTGGTTTTTAGTTCAATTACTAAAGCAAATTACAGAATAAAAAAACATAATACTAAAAAATACGTAGGTATGTGGCATTACTCTTGAAATGCTTTCATATACCCCATAATCAATATATAAAATACTTTTTATATTTAAATATTTTAAAATTAATGCTTACATTGGAAATTTAAGGATCAGGAAAGGTGAAATATTTGGAACTTTTTCAAAGGACCATAGGGATTGTTATTTTTTAAACAAATATTCATGGGAGCAAGTATTTGTGTTACATTTTATTTAGGGAAGGAATTTTTAACACAATATTTATGCTGTATCTGTTTTAAATTTGTATTCACCAGCAAACATAGTATGCACAAAAATTTCCAACATGAAACAAAAGAGAATAACGGGAAAACTTTAAATCCAAGGGCTGTGTACAACTACATTCATAGTGATCAAGGCAATTTTACTGGGCACAATTAGAAAACTAATTACAGAAGACAGAAAATGATTACTTAGCACAGAAAATACTAAGAAACAGCTAGATTTAAGTTTATGATATTAGAAAGCAATCTGATTTCATGGCAAGTTTTTTCATAAAACATTCATTAGTAAATTTCAGTAAAGGTCAAAATAACCCATAAAAAAATTAAAATTCAGCTACTTACTTCCACCAGTGGCTGAAAAGTATGTTACGAAAATTGACAAATGGTGAACAAAAAGTTTTTCATAGCAGAAGAAAGGTTGATAAAACTATATGCCTTTTAGTGGAGGAATTTTACATACACACATCATATCATAAAGGTGTTCGCTGATTTTCAGAGGTTAGCGCCTCAAAGAAAGACCATCTGACAAATAAACATTTAACTGATACTACATATCCCTAAAGTGTTCTCTGAGATTAGTTCTACAAAGAAATACAACACACAACATGGGCTTCAATAACATCCATCACACGACGTACACAAGACCTTCTATACTTTATACTCATAATCTTTTTCACATTCAGACACTCCTGAATCTGATCCTCCCACGAGTTCCTTGGCCTTCCTCTGCCTTTCTCTCCTACCACTTGGGCCGAAAAATTTGTCTTAGTAAGCATCTCGTCACTCATTCTCTCAACATGGCCAAATCACCTAAGAATATTAGTCTCCACCTTGCTAACAACATTTTGCTTCACATTGCACAACTGCAACACATCTTCATTCCTTACATGATCAGAACATGTCTTCCCCCCCCCCCCCCCACACACACACACCCCGGTAAATAACGCATTTCTCCGGCATACAAACAGCTCCAATGTCTCTTCTGTAGTGCCCAGGTTTCCCCGCCATACATCAAAGTAGGAACAATTACACTTCCATACACAGCCATTCGGGATTCTTTTGAGAATCCATCATTCCTGTGAAAACCTCTTAAAGCAGCTGTGACTTTCAATGAAGAATTCAATCTCCCACTAATTTTGCCATCTAATCTGTTCTCTCTATCAAACAAGCTTCCCAAATATACAAACTCATTTCCCTGGTCAATAACTGTGCCATTTAGACGTACCCTGAATTCAGTACTAACAGTTCCTCGCTCAAAAACCATAATTTTGATTTTTCCCTTATTCATACTCAGTTTGAATTTCATACAAACTTTGTACATCCGGGACAACATGCTCTGCAACTCACTTTTGTTCTCTGCCAACAAGACTGTGTCATCAGCATACAGCAATCTGCACACACGGGTATTACCAAGACATAAACCAGTACTGTCTATCTTGGCATCCCACATGCATGCATCCATAAATATATTAAACAGCCATGGTGATATTACACAATTTTGCCCGACTCCTGCACCAATGGACAATAATTTTGATACGACACCTTTCACTCATACACAAGCTCTACTGCCAGCCAAAGGCTTTCTCGTACACAAGATCTAATAAAGCCAAAGGCTTTCACACTATTAAGTAGATTCCCAGTAAAACTATATTCATTCAACACCTTCCACAGAAGTATCCTATTTATTCGGTCATAAGCTTTCTATAAATCTATGAAGGCAGCAAAAACTTTCATACCAACTGCCAGATACTTTTCAATCATCATGCGTAATGCAAAAATTTGGTTACTGCAGCCTTTACCAGGCATAAAACCAATCTGAACATCCCACACTTTCTCTGATGTAAGACCTTGTACCATTTCAATAATGACCTTACCAAACACTTTCCCTGGCACACTCAGTAAACTAATACCATGATAGTTCTTGCAGTCTGTCTGATCACCTTTTCCCTTATACAAGGAAACAATGATAGCATCCCTCCAATCCAGAGGTACCATTCCTAACTCTCAGCACAACTGGCAGATTTCAGTTAACCAGTAAATTACAGAGTGACCACATATTTCTACATCTCAGCAGTTATGCAATCAACTCCTGATGGAGCCTTACCATTCTGAAGAGATTTTAGAGCTTTACACACCTCTTCTCTCGAGATTCCTCCTGTGCATCCATCTCTCACTATGACATCATCAGCTCCTGCCTCAGAATCATCTTTGCTTTCTTGATCAAACAACTCACAGAAGTGTTCATCCCATCTTTAACTTAACTCATTGGGCTCCCATATCATTTCCCCGATCCTATTCTTCCCTCGACTTTGTTACCCTTATTTTTCCTGAGTCTCATGTACTTCCAGAAAGTCTCCCTATCTTTCCAAAAAGCCAATTCATGACTTTCCACCATCTCCTTCCTATCTTTTGCCTTACTGTGGTGAACCAGCTTAGTGGCTTCATGCTCCTTAAAGCGATATTCATCCACAGAAACTCTACCTTGCAACATCCCCAAATAGGCTTCCTTCTTTCTCTTTACAGCCTCTTCAATCTCACTATTCCACCAAGCATCACCTCTATTGTAACCCACTATTGTGCTGCCACAGACCTCTTCAGCAGCAGTGACAACACAGTTCTTAAAATATATTCCCACTTCTTTTCTACATCCCTCTCACAAGATTTCAGCTCCTTCAGTCGTTCTCTGAGTACGTCAGAATAATGCTGATGATCTTCAGGGAGCCTTTAAACCTTTATTCTTTCCATCTTGGGCCTCTTCCTATTCCTATTCCTTTTCCTCCAACCAACATTCAGTTTCACTTGTGAAAACACAGTTTTGTTCACGCCGGACATCGAAATCGGGTCCCCTCACTACAGAGTAAGTCGCTCTCCCAACTGAGCTACTCGAACATGTGCTCTCATTGCTATCTGCCTATATCTCATGTGCGTCTTATGATGCAGGCACGTCAAATCTCACAACCCCCCGAAAGAGGGCCGGGGGAATGGCCCACAGGTCAGCCGGGACCATGCGTTGCTGTAGGCAATCATCCGATGAAGAACGTGCATTTGAGTACTCCCAGACAATTTAGTGTGTGGAATGGAACAACACACACATTTATTTTTTCGAAGCACTGAAGAAGGGATTCTCATGTTTTCTGTCTTGTGGTGTGGAAAGAACATCACACCATTGCGAGAAACTTAATGGCCAGGTCATCCTTGAAGTTCGGGCGCCAATGTGAAAAACACAGTTTCCACGCCGGGCATCGAACCTGGGTCCCCTCACTCCGGAGTAAGTCGCTCTCCCAACTGAGCTACGTGGACATGTGCTCTCATTGCTATCTGCCTTTATCTCATGTGCGTCCTGCGGCGCAGGCACGTCACACACTACCAAGTAATGATCAGAACCAACATCCTCACCTCTCATCGCACGAGTGTCAACAACTAAATGTTTCAGACACTGATTGTAGACAACAAAATCTATCACACTCTTTTGACCAAGAATACGATTTTCCCAAGTATATGTGAGGATATACTTGTGGTTGAAAAAGTATTAGATAAGCACAAACCATTCTCAATGCAGAGTTCAATTAATCTTTCACCATTACCATTCACGCAAGGATCATTAAATTTACTCAGAACATTATCAGAAATCGCATTCTGCACACCTACTCTAGAATTGAAATCCCCTGCTATAACTTTCTCTTTAGCACCGAACTGGCTCAAAACAGCTTTTAGGTCATTCCAGAAATATTCCTTCCTATCAGAAGATTCTGAGTCACAAGGAGCATACACTAGACGAATTACTATTGTCTGAAGTTTCACTTTCAAAGGAATCCAAAGAATTCTCTCACTTATGTAGCTATAGTGAATCAAGTTGTTGTTCATCTTTTCACTTATGACACCTACACCAGCCTGTCCTCTCCAATTATCCAACAATCCAGACCATACACTCATTGTATCATTCACTTCTTCTATCCCAATTTCCTTCTTTTTAGTTTCATTCAGACACAGCACATCCAATTTATACTTATTAATTTCTTCAATCACCTCATTCATATTTCCATTTATTCCTCTAGTATTCCATACACCAATCTTACACTCACTCAGCCAAGATATCTTTCTCATTCTCTGTTTTCCAGTGCCGTATCGTTTCCGTGGTGGACCGTCTTTCTCAATAGTGGTAGGTCCACCATATCCCACACGAGAGTCCGGAATAGTAATTCTTTGAGTCTTTTTAATCAGGAAAGTATACCAGTGTGGGGAATTAACCCACAGCTAATGGTTCCAATTGGTTATTCACCTAAGGATTCTGGAACAAAAACCCAGTGAGCTGGGTCTTTTTGCCAATGTCCCACAGGACTAGCTAGCACCTCTCCAAGATTCACAGAAGCTCTTGTTGCTGTTCTGTGTGCCATTTTAACCACGGAGCGCCCCGAGGAGGAAACCCATCTCTCACTAAGATTATTTGCATAATGGAAAAGTTGAAAAAGGTGAAAAGTGTTCTTCATGGCATAAGTTATGCTAAGGAAAAATAATTTTTCAAATACGTCTCCCGGAAGCAGCGATAGCAAGAAAAATGTTTTGCCCTTAAAAACCCCTAGAGATAAAGTTGTATGTTATTTGAAGAGGATCTTCTTCTTTGAATAAAGCTCATGTTGAGAAATGGCTTCCTAGTTTCTTCATTTAATTACTAATCAAAAACAACTATTATGGGAATTTTACTAGGAAATTTTTTATTTAAATTGCAAATTTTCGGAGAAAACTCTTCTCCTTCTTCAAGCTGTCTTTTTGTTGTCACTTATTCCCGTCACTATCGCGGTTACGGTTATTTTTCATCAAATCTTGCCACATGTTAGGCAGGGAAAATCCTTTGCAGTCATTGATGATGGAATTTTGATTTTTCTCAATCTCTATTCCTTCTTTTAGCTTTCTTTTTTGAAAATTGCATTGGAAATTGATGACTTTAAGGGAATTCCAATCCATGCTGTGACTAATTTCTCTAACATGCCTATCTAAACCAGTCTTGTTGGAGCAACAAAAGACAAAACCTGAAGAAGGAGAAGAGTTTTCTCCGAAAAATTGCAATTTAAATAAAATAATTCCTAGTAAAATGCCCATAATAGTTGTTTTTGATTATTAAGAGGATCTTCTTATTGTAGCAAAAATCTAATTTACTCCCCATTTTTATTAAAGCGAATGACATACAGTAAAAAAAGAAATTTTTCAATAGGGTTTTTAGAAATAGAGATACAGCTGCAAATGGAAGTACACAAACACCACCTAGCGGCAGAATTGTGAACCACAAACCTACTCAAATGCAAACCTAAAGTGTTCCATCAGGTAAATGGTATCCAGTGTTAAAAGATTTTTTTTAAATCGGACATTTAGAAATACAGATATTGCGAAAAATAGATTAAATATTTGCGTCCGCTAGTGGAGAAATTGTGCATTATTTTGGGAAGAAAATACACACAGTTTTCATAGTCAGTAGTATCTTGATCGGAAAATAATATTTTTCAGTCGGATTTTCAGTCCTGCAGATATTGCTGTAAATGGAAACGGAAACTTATGCCCTCTATAGTGGCACACTTGTGCGTTAAGAAAAATTTGAAATTACATGATAAACACTTCGCACCGAAAACGTTCTCCAACAAACAAAGAAATTTTCATATTAGACTCCCAGAAACAGATATATTGACAAAAATAAGATATAGGTGTACGCCCCCTGGTAGAAAAACTATGTGCTATTTTAAGCAGGGGGTATTCTCAAAAGGTTTTCCGAGGTGAGCGGTATCGGTTCACTGAAAAAAAATTTCAATCGGGTTTCTGGTTCAGATTTTGTTGCATACACATCAAAAGCAAAAATAAAGGCTTATGCCCCCTGATGGCCCAACCATTTTTTTTACCAAAAATGGGATATTATATTCAAAACATTTCCCCTCAAGAGCTGTACCTGACGCACAAAGAATTTTTTAAATCGGACTTTTAGACGCGGAAATATAGGGAAAAACGCGATTTACCTTTACATCCTCTAGTGGAAAATTTATGCATTAAAAAAGGGATTGTAAGTAAAATAGTCTTTGCTATAAATGTCATCGAAGGAAAAATAATTTTTTCAACCAGATATTTAGAAGCAAATACATGAAATAAAATGCATTTTATATTCAATACGATCTCCATTTGCACCCTCTAGCGGCAAAGTTGTGCATCGAAAAAAAATGCATGGGTCATCATTTTCACAATTAAAGCTTTCCAATACAATAAGAATTTTACAAATCGCACAAACAGGGGTTTTAGTGCCCCTACCATGTTTCGGAGCAATTCTTGGAGCGAGACAATATGCAATTTAGAGCAGAAACGTTGGGTTTTGGAGCGAGAAAATTTGCATTTTGGAGCAGCTAATGATAGTATTTTTAATTGTTTTAAGTCCATGCTGTGCTTTAAGTTATATTTATATACTGAATTACCATTATTTTATGAACTACGGAAAAAATGTTATATTTCAGGTTTGTTGACATTTTACTGCTTCTCTTATGACTGTTGATTAGCATTTCTGTTGTTCCTACAGTGAGATAAATGGGAAAACAATCATACCACCCATGATTTATTGAAAACTACACGACGTGCAATATTTTAAGCGTAACACATTAAAATCAGGGATTTTCTTCTGAATGCATTTGTTTCGCTGTAACCCGAATAGGATGCTGCCGCGTCCAAGAACTGTTGCTATTGTTAACTGAATGCTTTCGAATATACACTTAGGAAGAATAAATAATATGTAAACTGTTTGTTGTTTGGTTGGTTTTTAGCAGCATATTTTTCAAGATTCATGGGGTTCAGATGAAAATACATTATTTCTGAAACCAACCAACTGGCAAGCCACGTGTATGTGGTTTGTGTGTGCATCACAAACTCCTAAGGTTTTCTGAAGGAAGGCGTATCTTCGATATAAAAGGAAAACTAATGTAACATTTAATAATCAAATTGTAAAATCACCTTTCAGCAGTTGCGTCATGATACTCTTCATACTATGTTTTTCATCCGGTAATTATCAATGTCAAATTTCGTTATTGCTGTGAACAATTACAACTGGAACCAAAACTATAAGATAACTGAGTTTTGGTAAAGTTGGTTGGATAAAGGCTGCTTTCATCACCTAACGCTAGCGCAGTGACGTTTTGGCACGGGATTGCCCCCCCCCATTCTTCAGTAGTAGTAGAATCAGTTTATGACTTTTTTGTTGTTGCTGTCCGAAAGAGCCACTTCTCTTGCATACTTGGGATCTTGCATGTATGGACATTAAGCAGACGATTGCAAGTTAGTAAGTGGTTCAACGCATTTTCCATCTGGAAAAAGAAAAGTGTGAGGGTGAAGATGTTCCCCAAGGTAGGTCAAAATGAGAAAAAGAAAACCTCCTAAAAATTCTGCTTCCTGAACATACGGGGCAAAATTCAGACTTTAAGTAAGAACCAAAAGATCAATATTTTTGATAATTGATTACAAGTTATGTGACATAAACAATCCTTTCATTTATCCATAGCGTTCGTGAGCGATTTTAATTAATGTACATGAGACTGACGAAGAAAAAAAAACAAAGCTGCACTTTTTAATTTGGTGAAAAATCAGACTGCACAGTGAGAAAGTGTGAATATTACGCAGCATGAACAAAACTGAATCGTTCACTGTAATTTATTTATGAAAATATTTGACTAAATTACACCACTGTATTCACAATTATAAAATTACTGAATTCCAAACAAAATAAGGTGGTTTTGAAAGACATAGCTTCAAACAGTTTTTTTTTCCTGGTTTTGTTCTTGTACTTGCAGGAACATTAGCTCTGGTTTCCTCTTGCGAGCAAACCCTACTTTCTTCTCAGCAAGTTCCACAGCCATATTTGTCTTTTGTTGACTCTGCCACTGCACAGTATCCACTGTTTACTTTTTTTTTCTGCTGATAGGTTTCCCTTAGCGTTTTTCTTTGTTACTTTTCTTTCTTTTTTCGTTTTTTTTTTTTCATTCCCTCAGATGACAATTTTATCCATCATGCTTAGAGAACTTTCAGATTGAGAATCATGAATTCTGATATCAGAGTTTTCACTATTTTAGATAAATTTCAGAGAATGAATACTTCTTTTGAACACCATGCATCAGTTCTTACAAATTTCCAAACTTCGTCACTTCCGTTTTTGGAAATTTCCCCCACCCTTAACAAGCTAAAATGCACACACATTTATGAGGATGATGACATTTAACAACTACATAGGAGTGGGAACATCGCGGGCGTAAAAAATACAATTACGGAAGAAATCTTCGCTCCGTCCGACTTCCGTTTTCGGAAATTTATCCAACATTTTCAAGCTGAAATACAAATATTTATGGAATAAAATTATATCTAACAATACTGGATAGAGGAAACGTCGCGAGAAAAAAAAAAAATTACGATTACGAGAGAAATCTTGCCTCCGTCTACTTTCCGTTTTAATGAAATTCCGTCCTCCGACGGAGAAAACGACCCCCCCCGTCACCATCACCAGCACCAATCCTCCCAAAATTTCAGTTCAGTTGTGCATTGATCTCGCGAATGATCCAAAAAAGACGGAATTCCTCGAATCAGCGCACGAATCCCGTGGCCGAAGATTACGGGAAGATTTTCGGGCTGCCTAACTTCCGTTTTCGGAAATCGTTGCCTACAATTTCAAGCTGAAATTATATTTAAAAACAATACTGAACAGAAGCAACATCGCGCGAGAAAAAGAATACGATTACGGGAAAAATCTGCACTCCGTTTAACTTCCGTTTCTAAACGTTTAAAAAGACAAAACAACGTCCCCAGACGGAATACGACCCCCTCCCCCTAACTAATCTCCCGAAAATTTCTTCACTTTTGCATCCATCTCGAAAATGACAAAAAAAAAAAAAAAAAAAAGGAGGAGGAGACTCCGCGAATCCGCGGAAGAATCTCACGTACGAATTAACCACTGAATCGATTTCGAATGTCATAAGATTACGCTAAAATATCGATGATCGGTAAATTTTAACTTTTGGCGCAAAATTGGCGCAGATTTCGTCAAAATCGCGATTTTTTAGCAGAATGGCGCAAGAAGAACAACGTTTTGGCGCAAGTCTGGCAGCCCTGCACTAATAGTTGCAGAGATATGGTCTCCCCGGCTGACAAATAAAGTGATAGCATAAGCACGGCGCAAAAGATGCTAATAACGCAGCTTCAGTCCTCCTAATAGACAAGAAAACGAACACGCGCCCGCGCATTTCGCATGGGATAGGGAGGGAAATTTGTCAGACATAAGTTATGTCAGTAGAAAAATCCTCAATTACAAAATATCGCGAAGGGACAAAAAGGCGGGAATGGATAAAATTCCAGGACATGTAACGGAATTTTAGGACATTTCTAGGACAACACGGAATTTCATGACTTTTCTAGGATTTCCAGGACGCGTACGAACCATGAATTTTTAGCTTGTCTTTTAACTTCAACTCAACTTTTATGTTCATCGATTATTTTAGCTATATTAAACAACCAAAAATAAGGTTTCTTGACTTGACCCTGGGTGTTGTATGGTTAATTTTTATTTACAGTCAAAATACAGAAATACACAGAGTACTTTCACACCTCTACTCATTATAATTTTTTAATACCTTAAATATTACCTATCATGTTTGACTTTGGTTAACAGTCAGTTGGTCATTTTACCACTTTACTTTTCTTTCTTGGCAGACCTCTCAAAAAATGAAGTTATTAGAGAAGATGCTTTTTGCCCCCAATTCCTTTGTTTGTATGTATGTTTCTTTATTGGTCTTGTTTTCTTCGAGTTTAAAGACGTTATACCCTTCCAATAGCCAATGAGCTACCTGCAGGTCTTCAAAGATTTTTCTTTTCAGTTCAGATGTAATACATGATGATGGTTGCTCAAGGACTTTGTCAGCTGCTATCTTTTACTGGACTTTTCCTTTCATAACCAAATTTTTCTTCATAACATCAAAAACCTTCTTTTCTTCACTTTCTACTATTAAAGTTTTTTTTTTTTTTTTTTTGCTCTTTCTCATTCTAGCTCCTCATCTTCTTTAAGTCTCTTTTCTGTCAGCTTGATTTCCTCCAAGTACTGATGATAATTACTTTCTGCATTTCTTCCATAAGCAATGAGCTCTTCTGTGATTGGAAACAAGCAAGTCTATTGCCATAAAACTTCAAGACGTCTATAATATTCAATCCTGCATTCAAAGCTCTTTCTTTCATAGCAAGCTGCCTGCTCTGCAATCATATGCCCAGATGTTGAAAAGCCTCTCTCAACATTGCCATTACCATACGGCAATGAAAGACAGCAGAGGTGAGTGCAAGACAAAGTTCGAAAACCTGAAAATCTCCAGGGGGGGGGGGGGCACCATCATAAAATTTTTATTGTAAATGAAAATTTTTTTTAATTAGAGCAGAAAAGTGACTTCAAATTTTCCTAATGATGTCACCTATTTTTATTCCTTATGGTACTTTCTCTTTTTTTACCAATTAGGCCGCAGATGGCCAAGTGGTCAGCATTCGTGACTGCCAAGGAGACAACACGTTCGATCCAAGGCAGATACGAACGCTCGAACCACTAAACATCCGTCGTGCGTCGGATGGACACGTTGAGCGGTCGGATCCGGGGTACTAGCCCCTGTAATAAATAAGGGCGTCTTCCTCTCCCTTTCTACCTCGCTTCGGTGTCACTTTCCTATCGGGCACTCTAGCACAAATTCTAAGGGTTGTTTAAGACCTGGGGTCAGACACTCCCTTCCTAAAATCCTCTACATATGATCTGATCTTTCTGTACATCAGATTGAAATGAGATTTTAGTAGTGAGATGGTACATACCATGAACAGAAGTGATTACAACATCACAGCAGCAGGACGGTTTCCGCGGACATACGGTACACATTCCGGCCAACGTTAGTGCCGCGTCGGACCGCCTCGTGATCGGATACATGCGGTGATACGATCCAGCATGGAGTCAAAAAGACGCCGTGTGTTTTCCTGGGACAGATTAGCCCACACTTCTTGCAACTGACGCTCTAAATCACAAACACTGGGATATGAAAAAAGCTGGCGGCGTATCTCATCCCACAAGTGCTCGATGGACGAGAGATCAGGCGATCTGGCAGGCCACGAAAGCATCGAAGCATGACGTAGACAGTCCTGAGAAACCCGAGCAGTGTGCGGACGGGCGTTATCTTGTCGGAAAATGGCTCCGGGCCGCCTCGCTCGCAAAAGCAGCACATGGGGCCGCAGGATCTGTACGTAGCGCTGGGCTATCAACGTCCCTCGGATCACTGCGAGGGAAGTCCGGCTGTCATACGCGATGGTTCCTCAGACCATCACGCTTGCAGTTCGGGACGTGTGCCGCTGTACAGTGAGGTTGGGATTGTAGCGCTCACTGCGGTCCTCCAAACTCTAACATGGTGGTCGTCCGTTCCCATACAGGAGCGGGATTCGTCGCTGAACACTATACGTCGCCAGTCCATAGCATTCCATGTTGCCCGCTGCTGACACCATTGCAATCGACGCCGAAGATGGTTAGGTGTTAATGGCAGAAAACGTAAGGGACGTCGAGAGTGCAGATTCGCTTCTGCTAGGCGTCTGGAAATGGTTGTGGCGGACACAGGAGTCCCTTGTACATGCGTTACGTGTCTCTTGATATTGGACAAGGACGTCGTGGCGTCGGTGTGTGCCGTTCTCACGATCCTCTCTACTGGCGGTGTGTCTGGGCCGTCCAGAGCTAGTCCACCATGTCTGGGCGCCTTTCCGTGTCCATTGCTCCCAACAGGATCCACCGTACTGTCCGACCGGCCCAAACGGTGGTCGATTCGGCGCGCCGGACACCCTGCCTCTCTCATCCCGACAATACAGCCTCGTTCAAACCCAGTTGTTCGTATGCATATCTACGGCGGCTCCTCGACATGTCTATCGCTCAGGGATCTCACCTGACTCTTACCGTGCAGTTCAGCACGAATGTGGAGTCCCCTGCGCAGCGTCTTATAAGCCCCAAGGATTGTGATTGCAGCGCTGGTCTAGGACGCGCGACCATGCGGAATCGCACGAAACTTTAATCATTTACATGTCTGCCTTCCTTGTAGCTATTCAACGAGTTTCGTGTTAATTGCACGTTTTTTTCTTGGTACGTGGGTTTTTATGACAATGAGTGTATGTGGAGAACATATGATAAAGTCTCAAAAAACATAACTCATACTTTTAGTTAAAAAGACCTACATGTTATACTTTGATCAAAATTCGGAGAGACCAAAAGCTATGGGCTCCTCATTTGTTTCCGTTCATGTAAAAGGAATTTAAGAAACAGGTTTCAAGATTCATAACCATCTATGCGTTTGCAATATCTATGATATGGAGAGAGTAGAAGGATTACATTACTCAATGTTATTTTTGCCTTTCAAATATGAAGGGCTTCGCCTTTGCATGATAGTTTCTCTGACTGTTCAGTTGCAGCCAAGGAATACACTAGCGTCAGTTCATTAGAAAAAAATTAACTTATGAAATTCAACTTGCATCTAAAAAAAAAATTCAGAAGTTTCTTCAATTTCTCTTTCTTTTAATATTTATTGAAACATGAAAAATATAGTTACAACATTTCGGAACACTAATTGTATTTGTTTTAGCCTTGTCTTACACTCAGGATCGACTTACATATGTTTCTATGAATGAAGATAAGGAGACTGGGAAATTTAGCCCATTCGACTTATACTCCATATTGACATATCAGCCGAAAAATATGGTAGTTCCAAATGGCAGTGACAATTTGCAGGGGGAAAAAAACAGACTACAATAACTACAGAGGCAACTCCTTAATTAGAAAGCTTTATGCAATCATGTTAGATAAGAAAGTTATAGAGAACCTTATGCAATCATATTAAATAAGAAATTAGAGAGCCTTATGCAATCATATGAGATAAGAAATTTATACAGGTGTTAGAAAATATATTTATACTTAGGTAACTTTCTGAAAATCTTCATGACTAAGACTTTTTAAAAATGTTTGTTGACTTTGTGAAGGCCCTTCACAACTGCTCTAGAAACAAGTTGTTTAATGAAAGGTGACGAGTTGCATGACTTCTCTCTGGAATCAAGAAGCATCATTGTAACACTATAAGTCTTGAAATGGTCAAGCTCAAAGATATACACAAATGATCTGAGCTTAACTTTGGGTTATAGAAAGGA
The DNA here is from genome assembly GCA_039090855.1 of Macrothele yani. Taxonomy (NCBI): domain Eukaryota; kingdom Metazoa; phylum Arthropoda; class Arachnida; order Araneae; family Macrothelidae; genus Macrothele; species Macrothele yani. Next base: position 139,669,010 of record CM077005.1, on the reverse strand, counting down.
TGTACGTCGTCTCTACTTCTGTTTTAACTTCCATGGATATGCTTGTTATACATAACGAAACTTTGTGATGGATATTAAAGGAGGCAGCTCTTGGTTCAGCAAATTGCTGCATGACAATGGTTTGCTGTTAATTTCTAAGAGTGTAAGTAACTCAAAATACCATGCTGATAAACTAAGTAGTAATTGCAAAGGATTTCAAATGAGGATCATACTCAGAAAACAAAATCTATAGTTTTAAGAAAATGCACTACACGTGTCTAATTTATGAGGTGTTTGAACACGTAATAGATTTTAGTTCCTTGGGTGTAGCATTAAAGAGGCACAGAAACTTGATATAGAATTACACAGTAGAATTTAAAACGCAGAGGAAATCTCAAATCGGCTACATAAGTCTGTTTTAACTACTGTAAGAAGGAGGTTGACCACAGAACAAACCTGGTAGTACATGATGCAGTATTTAGACCTGATCTCCTCAACAGATGTGAAAGTTGATTGTGAAGTAAGGAAGTGCCTGTTTGGGTGATTAGATGTGGTTAATATATTAAGAATGGTAAGAGCTGAATGACATGAGAAAATAGACACTCTCTCTCTGTAGAACACAAAGTTAGTGGAAACATACTTTAGATGGTGTCAGCATAGATGTCATGACAAGCCTTATAGTCTGAAATAGCTGATCACAGACCAAGGGAAAGACATTGAAGAAGTTAGACTGATGGTGTAAAATGGACTGTTAGTGACAAAAGTAATAACTTATCAGAGGCATGAATATTTGCAACATAGCAAGACGGATGAAAAAAGTTTATATGTTATCAGCACTGACTTTATCATAACTTTTTGTTATCACAGTTTGTATTTATGTCTATTTCACCAACCGTAACACCTTCAGATATGCAAGTGCTATATGAAAATGAATGGAAAATCTGTTCCCCCACACATGCAATGCATCAAAAAAAGTTAAAACACAATCAAAAAGCAACAAAACACGAAAAACTTACCTTTACAACTTTACCTAAATCAGATAGGTGACCTTCATCATCCATGCACATAGGACTCCCGGGTGGCTGACACAGTACACTAGAAGGTGACCCAATGGTCAACTGTTGGCTATGATGCCCATGTATTTGTGGGGGAGGAGGTGGGAGTGGGGATGAACGCCTTGGCTCCATGAGCTCATCATCAGATAATTCTCCTTCCCATGACATCGGCCTTTCACGGTTCATATCATCCTCTTCACAGAGGATACCATTAATTCCTATCCTCTGCTTTTTTGAACGCAAGCTCACTGGTCCATTACTAACTACTTGCATCACTTCTGCATCATCTTCATCATCATCATCTTCAGTTTTCAGCTTGGGATGACAATACTCCTCAGGCGTTGACAATGGGGGTGGTGGTGGGGAAGAAGTTGGTGGACGAGAGTAAGGTGGTGGAGGTGGTGGGGGTGGGGGTGGTGGGTGGCCCCGGTGGTCACTCAGGACCATCGTTGTCACCTTGTCCATGATCATCCAGTCGAGAAAATGACGGAGGAGTGTGGGGGTGGCCCCCCTCCACAACTCAACAGATGCACCTCGGCAAAAATATTTCTTAGTGAGTAATATTGAATGAAAATGATACACTAACTTTTCAGACAAGAACTAAAGACATGCAGAACCGATTCATTAGTCAGAAAAATGATACTATCTCCAAAACAACAGCTCTTCTGAGATGAGTTTAAAGGATATCTTTGTAAATGAAATTGACCAAAAATCCAAAAGCAGCTGAATGACAGAGTTACATGATTGCAGAACATGGATTAATTACTTCAAAGTTGAAGGAAAACAGAATTCTTTGTCTTCGGCCTTTGACTGCTGTTTACAGTGGTATATGTGTGTGATGCAACTAGTTAGTGTCTTGCTGTTTCATGTAGGATGCCACCGATGTCTGTGAAACTTAGTATGTATCAGAGGTGCACACAATGATGCCGGTGTGATTGATGTAATAGTCCTGGAGGTCCAACTGAAGGCTTCCACAATAATCGAAACTGATGATGAGGTTCATGATGAGTCACGTTGTTGCTGCGAAGGAAGACTGTTCCTATTCGACTTAGGGGTGGATTACTCCTCATCCTCAGCAGGTAGAAGTGAGCCTGCATGGAAGAGAAAAAATTTATAACAGTTAAACACCAGAACACCAAATAGAAGAAGGGTTTTATATACACTGCTATATAGATATACAGGGAAACAAAAACAAAGTGGAGTCTGTTATGCACATAGATTAATCTTGATAAAAACAAATCAGTGAAAACATCATTGAGCACCAAATTTCACTATTGTAGCCTGTAGGTGCACACACACACACACACACACACACACACACACACACACACACACACACACACACACACACACAAGTGGAATATGGTAGCAGTTTTGAAATTTATACTATTACTGAGTCTATTAACACTCTTTTTGTATTCCTACTGCATGTATATAAAAATCTTGAGCCTTCTTGATAGATAATTAGTATCTTTAGAACAACAGTTATTTCATTTACATTGTCTTTTACCAACATTGATAATTACAGAACTGATACCAATAACTTAAAAGGTCCCCAAAGCAGCTTCTGTGTACATTACCATATCCTTTTTTCCAAACCTATGAAAATAATCGCACTGGGGTATCAAAGGTGGGGTTTATTTATTTAAAACTAGTAAAGCAAAACTGAGCCCAAATAAAAACGCTGAAATAGAAACCAATATCTTTGAAAAAAAGTGGTAAACACGTTTCAACATATTGCATCATCTGTATGTATAGTCCAAATCATGGGATGAGTAAACAGAAAGAATTCTCATGGAAGTGGAGAAAGTAGTTATAATGTTGAATTCTGTTTCTGAATTGGGAAAAAACATTACTAGGAAGGGAAAGGCAACATATTTTTGAAACTACAGTGCACAGCATTATACAGGCAATCAAGAGAACTAACAACAAAACAAATTACTTGATAGAGAGATGGATTTTTGACAAAGAGTAGCACAAATATCATGGTCAGAAAAACATAAGACATAGGGATACCAGGGCTTAAATGAAAGTGTATAAAATTTAGTTGAAATTACAAAAAGGAACAGCCGCGACGGTATAAATATGTTAAGTAGATGAACCGCAGCAGGCTGCATACAATGATTCAACAATAAACACTTGACTGAGAATCAAAGGAACAACAAAACCAGAAATATGAGAGGACTTTGAAAAAGAAGAGTTTGACTAATTTTATAACTTGCTCTGTGCTACAGAAATAAAAAAATATACGGTCTATATATTAAGGAAATTCACTACGGACATAACTATTTTGACACCATGGTGTAATGGCATAATATCATAATCACCAAAAATAATCCCATCTGAAGTTTGACATCATATTCAGTACTATTTCAGTTATTATAGGCAGCTTGTGTATGAATCACCAATGGACAACCGAAATTTTAGACTGGATACCAACGAACAGGGGAAAAACCCAGAAGGCCACATGGGAGACAAATTTGAAAGCATGGAAGTAACATGGAAAAGACAGGCTCAAGACAGACAGTTGTGGTAGAAACGGGGAGACCTACATCCCATAGTGGATTGATAATGGTTGATGATGATGAATCAACCTGTGATGGAGAACAATGCTTCTCCACTGAACGCAAATAAAATTTTTCCAATGATGCCATTTAATTCAGTGTTTAACACAGTAATAAGCTAAAAGCGGAATGTACAAATTTGCTGAATGGACACATTTCATTGGATGTCACAAACTAGCTACATTCTTCTACCATCATTGGTACAGAGTAATGGGGAAATGGGGGGGGGGGGTATGTGACCGATGGAGGAACTTCATTCTTTACAAACACTAGCAGAGTCAATACACCTTCACAGAACACTGATTAACACTTGAACACACACACACACACACACACACACACACACACACACACACACACACACACACACACAACTGCAATCTTCCTTAGTGAACTATCAATCATGTCTGGTTCAATAAATATGTCCCACATGATCAAGCGATAACAGCATAATCTGTTGGAAGCTGGACTCAGCAAAGGCAACCCAGCTGCTGCCGATTGTTTATTGTTTGTGATGATGCAAACACCACGACCGATGTGGATGTGTGCTGATGGTTTTGTTTCTGGTTTGACTCCATGAGCTAGAAGGGGACTAAGTGCGAAGAAGATAAGACAATAATTGCGAAGTGAGAATTGAATAAAAAGTTTGTGGTATATTCGTGCTAAAGTTTATGTGGGTGGGTGTGCCTTCGTGTATGTGTGTATCATATGAATAAATGGCCTGTCTCATCTTCGTCGCGTATCATTTTGTCTGAGTGACTCCTCAAAAAGGTAAGATTTGTACTAGCAAATAGATACTCGAAACAATTTTGGCGCCCAACGTGGGGCGACTCTAGTTGATGTTATTCATGCCCGAGATTAAGATATACTGAATTTTCGAACATGGCGTCCGAAGCACAGAGAAAGGCTGTCGAGAAACTAAAGAAAAAAAGAAGTACAATTAAGTCGCTTACACGTGGCCAGTTACTACTAAACTGAATAAAATCACAGTTATTGGAACCAGAACAAGAAATAAATATTGGTAATTTAGAAGAATAACGTGTGCGATTACGCTTTTTCAGTTAGGTAAAGAAATTGAAGATGGAATTGAGGATTTAGATGAAATTGAGAACAGTCAAGAATACAGAGACTATAATGCTAAATTAGATAAATGGATGCATAGATTGTCTAATCTGAGAAATTGAAGCATTTCACAAAGTACAGCCCTTAAGCGTGAGGCTTCTGGACCGGAGAACATAGGTAACTTGTACAGCGGTGGGAATATTGAAACAGAGATATAGAAGAAAAGATATAATTGGCAGGACACATGTAAATTAACTTCTTCGTTTAAATCCTGTTCGTAATACATCATATCTGAAAGAACTACGTGAATTATATTATTTGTGTGAAATTCATATTTGTAATTTGGAATCCCTTCGCGTCGAATTGAACAGTTATAGAAATGTGTTGTTCTCACTATTGATTAAATTAATTCCTGATAGTATTGTTTTAGAACTCAATAGAGCAAAGAAGGGTAATGAGGCTTGGAACGTGTGAGAGCTCCTTGACTACCTCAAATTTGAAATTGAAAACAGGGAACGTACCTTTCTAACTCGCAATAAAATTGTGGAAAAAACAAGGAATTCTGGACTAATTCTGCACTTACAAAACACTCGAATCGCGGCTTCCGTGCAAGAGGAGAAATGTACGATAAAAGAGATATGGAAAATTATAGGAGGGTTCCTACTACTGCTGCGATGAATACGGCTGTCCAAAGCGAATATTTATTTTGCGTGGACTCTGAGCACTCATTGGAAAGCCCACATACAGTAGCGAAAAGAAAAAACGTAATTCGGAAACAGGGTAGATGTTTTAAATGTCTCAAGAAGCATCATCTTGCAAAGACATGTTTATCGAAAACTCGGTCCGATAATTGTAAGCGAAAGCATAATACATTAGTTTGCGAGAGCATAGAACTAAAAGTGCCGGATTCTCTGAAATCAGAAGCAGTAGTTGCGTCAGTACCACAAAATGATAAAATTAATAAACGGATACTGCTACAAAATGCAACAGCTATGGCTGTAGAGAAAAGAGAGAAACGGAATTTGCGTTGTTTGCTCGCTGGCGACTAACATTTATCCTTGAAAGCATTTCCAAGAAATGAAGTTGGAAGCAGTCGGCGAAGATGTGATCCATTGATTTGGATCTAGTGAGCCTATCGTCCATAAGAGAAAACGTGTAAGATTAGTTCTGAAAAATCCTCAAAGATTTAAGCAACGTATAAAATTGTGGAAAAAACAAGGAATTCTGGACTAATTCTGCACTTACAAAACACTCGAATCGCGGCTTCCGTGCAAGAGGAGAAATGTACGATAAAAGAGATATGGAAAATTATAGGAGGGTTCCTACTACTGCTGCGATGAATACGGCTGTCCAAAGCGAATATTTATTTTGCGTGGACTCTGAGCACTCATTGGAAAGCCCACATACAGTAGCGAAAAGAAAAAACGTAATTCGGAAACAGGGTAGATGTTTTAAATGTCTCAAGAAGCATCATCTTGCAAAGACATGTTTATCGAAAACTCGGTCCGATAATTGTAAGCGAAAGCATAATACATTAGTTTGCGAGAGCATAGAACTAAAAGTGCCGGATTCTCTGAAATCAGAAGCAGTAGTTGCGTCAGTACCACAAAATGATAAAATTAATAAACGGATACTGCTACAAAATGCAACAGCTATGGCTGTAGAGAAAAGAGAGAAACGGAATTTGCGTTGTTTGCTCGCTGGCGACTAACATTTATATTTGAAAGCATTTCCAAGAAATGAAGTTGGAAGCAGTCGGCGAAGATGTGATCCATTGATTTGGATCTAGTGAGCCTATCGTCCATAAGAGAAAACGTGTAAGATTAGTTCTGAAAAATCCTCAAAGATTTAAGCAACGTATAATAATAGAGGCGCTTGAAATGCCGAAATTAGTAAAGCATTGATTGACATTCCTGGTAAAATCATAATTTATTGCGAAGAAATTAACTCCAACTGGCAGACAGAAAATGCAGCGGGCCTAACGGTATGTCTTTATCCGTATGAGTTGGATCTGATTACTATTGGCTTGTGGCAACTGGAAAAATTAAAAGATCATCAAGATCTCTTGTGGAAGAAGAAACTATTTTTGGATGGACGATAAACGGGACAGAAGCATTGTCAAAAAAGGCAATAGAACAATCAGCGATTAGCGTTATGAAGGCTATAACGCATAACCTCAAGTACTGATCCTGAAACTGGACAGATACATTCTATTCTAAAAAATTTCTGGGAGCTAGAAGCTTTGGGAATTAAAACAAACAGAAAATAACAAAATAGAAGATCAGAAAATTTTAAAGAACTTCAATCTGTCTACCAAATTAAAAGGGAATCGTTATAAAGTTACATTGCCATGGAATGAAAAGGTGGCAGAACTAGGCGATAACTATGATATAGCACAAAGTCGCTTGCGGAATTTATTTCAAAAATTCATGAGAAATCCACAGCTTTATGATCGGTATCGAGAAGTGATGATCATTACGTACAAAAGGGAATAGCTGAGGCAGCAGATGAGGAATTCAGTCCGAAGCTGTATTACTAGCCGCACCAGACAGTAATTCGAGATGATAAGACTACCATCAAACGGCGCGTGGTTTTCGATGCATCATCTCATTCCGATAATACCCGTTCTGATGAACGACTGTTTAAGTACGGCACCAAACCTTAATCCAAATCTTCTAGGTTTGTTAATTAGATTTAGACAACACAGAAGAGCCTTTACTGCTGACATTGAACAAGCATTTTTGCAAGTAGCGCTGGCACCAGAAGGTAGAGATGCCGTAAGGTTCATGTGGATTGGCGGTTCTCTGGAGCCGGATAGGCAACTCAGAATAAAATTACTACGCTTGACAAGTGCGATATTCGGAGTAGCTTCAAGTCCTTTTTTATTGGCTGCAAACAATAAAATATCATATAAGTATGTACAAATTAAATTATCTTAAAGCATTCCATATGTTAAAGAGCTGTTTGTATGCAGATAATTTAATTAGTGGAACGGACCAGGACGATGAAGCTTTAGAAATCGCTAAGGTCATTAAGTGTATTCTAGGAGAAGCTAGTTTTAACATAAGGAAATGGAAAACAAACGGCCAAAGTTTGCAACAGACATGGGAAGAGTATTATATATATATATAATGATTTCAAAATTTCAATTGAATGCAGCAGTCGTAGGCTATGAATGGAAAAAATGAAGAAGATATACTCAAGGTTGAAGTTCGAGAATTGGTTAAACAGCTACAGTCAAATTTGAAGGAAATTATTACTAAAAGATATATTCTTTAAACCATTGCACGAATATATGATCCAAATTGAATTTATAAACCCATTTATTGTTAGAGTAAAAATAATGATGCAAGAAATTTGGTAAACTGGTATGAACTGGGATGAAACTCCTTTTTGAGTTACAGAAACGTTGGAAGGAATGATGTAAAGAATCGTGCCCGTTGGATGCTCTGAAAATACCTAGATACAGTTTCGGGGAAAACGAAAAGGAAGAATTGCAAAATATTCAGCCACATTGTTTCACAGATGCCAGTGAAATGGCATACGGAACTGTAATTACTTGAGATATATCAACAGGAGTGGTGAAATAGCCACAAGTTTTGTAATGTCAAAAACAAGAGTAGAACCTTTGAAGAAGCTTCCAAGGTTAGAACTCATGGCTACAGTTGTGGGAGCTAGAGTTTCTAGAAATGTACAAGACCACCTAGCTAATGACCTTGAGATGACATCATATTTTTGAACTGATTCGAATGCCGTATTGCATTGGATTAACGGAAGTCCGGGAAAATAGAAACCCTTTGTCCAAAATACAGTTATAGAAATTAAACGAAAAACTGAACCATCTGCATTGTCGTACTGTCCTGGAAAAGAGAACCCAGCAGATTTGTTAACTAGGTGAAAAGTTCAAAACATTTATAAAGAGTAATTTGTGGTGAAATGGACCAAACTGGTTGACCAAAGAAGAATCGCAATGGCCAAAGATAATAAATTTAAACCTTTGCTTAACCCTTAAGTGGCGTGGTGCGGTCCGACGGACCGCATCAGTTTTTAATGTATGTTTTATTTACATATGCAATAGATCTAATGACTTTGTACCTTCTAATACTTTCAAATATCTTATTAATTAAGCAATCTGCAGGCATGCTTTGTTGGAATCATTATTGGTAGTATATTTTTTATTGATGCACGACCGCACGACGCAACTTACGTATTGCAAAACGTTTTGTTCAAAACTGTCCCGTAAGTCGCGTCGTGCGATCCAATAAAGGGTACGACGCGTAGAAATAATCTTGGCTTTCTTCCAAGTTTTAGTGGTTGGGTTTGGAAAAAATCGTCTGACGTTACAGATCGTTGTTAGGTTATGTGATGGTGTGCAAATTAGGTGAAAATCTTTAGGACACGAAAAAAAAATCCGAAATGGGAGACGGGACGCCATTTTTGTCCTGCGCGTGGAAAAACGACAAGTCGGCGATAATGTGTGCCAGGGTCCCACAGAGAGAAGCAGGGGGAAAGGAAATTCTTTCCTTGTGATTTCTGCATTGAGCAAAAAGTTCACAAAACATGGGGAACTCGTAGCTCAGAAAGTTACAGGCAGCTACAGACAGGCAAAGGAGTGTAAGATGTTTACAACATGGCCCTTTGCTCCAAAGGCGTGCGCTTATGTGATTGGTCGTACGAGGTCCGGGCTGCACAGGTTTGAGCTGGAAAAAGTTATAACGAACTTGTGAGGGACATTTCTCGCTCGGAAAGGAGACAGGAGAGTGATCGGTAGTCGTCGCTCAAGGGATGACAGCGCTCGATAATTACGCAAGTTTGGCGGCGGCGGCGGCGGCTGCGGCTGACTAGTATCTAAGAATTATCTGGCAGACTGCGGTCTGCCAAGAAAATCCTCCACCTGAGAGATCCTGCATACTTGAAAGCAACGAATTACGGTGTAATGAATATTAAACCCTCAATGCCATGTGTATGCACAAACGTAGTGCAGGACAGTACGTAATGAACTCAGACCTCGCTGTGATGTTAGTTTGCTCGAAATCAAGAACCGTGGTACTTTATCATCTGAATTGTATCCTCATCATTCGTGTCACCAGCTGAAATTGCTCCCTGCTGAAGGATAACTTGTAAATAAAACTGTACATATTGTGTAAACAATGCTCTGCTCAGATTAATCCACCGCACTTATCCTTCACCATGACTCTGAGGAGCAACAAAGCAGAGTAAGTTTGACCAGGACTGACAAACAAAAACCTGGTCTGTTGGTAGCAAATACCGTACCGAAGTCATTTACCCAAACTCCAATTTACTCACACAAATCTGAAAGAATGAGTAATGATCACTGCAAAGTGACGGAGTCAAGCTTCCAATAATTATTTTCATGTAGCAACCTTTTCTGTATCAATTAATTATTTCAAGTGTAATGTAATGCAAATTCCAAAGCATGTGGAAGACACGTGGCGGGTTTCTTTTGTACGCGGTATTAGGGAGTGCCGAGCCAGGCATGTGCCTAGCGGCCTCCGTTGACCTTGACGACTGGGTCGGGGCAAAGTCACCGCTCCCAGAGAGAGAGGCGAAGTCCACGGACACAGGATTCCAGAAACGCAGAGGGGAGGAAGGAAGGATAAGGCTATAATAGGGAGCGACACGTTCGCTCAAGATGCTTCAGGCCGCGGGTGGCCTAGCAGTCAACGTTCGTGACTGCCACGGAGAAGACCTCGGGTTCGATCCTAGGCAGGTACGAACGCTCGAACCACTAAATAATATCCGCCGTGCGTCAGATGGGCACGTTAAGCCGTCGGGCCCAGGGTACTGGTCCTCCGGTAATAAGGGCATCTTCCTACCCTTTTCTCCCTCGCTTCTGTGTCACTTTCCTATCTGGCAATCCAGCCCAAATCTCCTAACTTCTTATTTCTAAGGGTTGTTTAAAGCCCGGGGTCAGACTCTCCCTTCCTAAAATCCTCTACATATGATCTGATCTGATGATATGCTCAAGAGGCTTCTGGTGTGTTCGCCTTTGACGTGGTCGGACGGTGAATGAGTGGTACGATATATACGAGGACCGGGATTTTCCGGTCCTATTAGAATAAGATATCTGGAGATGCCCTTGTTAACGGATCAGTACCACTTTGCGTGAAGCCTATAACCGCAAGACACGGCCATCAAAGTGTGGAAAAGCTTATGGGTTTTCAAGGCTATTGCAATGCATTTTGTGTTGGCCGAATTGTCTTCTTTTCTCGCAAATGTTTCCAAGTTGGCATTGTACCTTGCTGCCAATGCGTGAGAAAATGCTGAATTTATAAAATCCTTAATTATTTTGGGGCTCCTTCCCATTTTTATTTAAACCGAAATGCACGAACGTTAGTGCGAATTCTATCACATAACGCTAAAATCCAAAACTTCACTCTATAAGAAGTATAATTCATTCCGGTTTTATATTAACACGGTTTCTGCAACCGAAAACCGCTCCATTCCAAATACACACAGTTGACATTACACAGGTGTCATGTAAACAACGTCAAATTCCCAGAGTTTGCGGCTTCACGGTTAAGAGACTCTCGGCATCTCCAGAAGTATTATTCTAATCTCTTTGGATTTTTCCTGAACGAATGGCGTGTTCGAGCCGGGAGTGTCGGTCAGGCCTCTCGTGGATTTACGTTTTGGCTGACGGAAAAGTCAGGGTTTTTCGGCGATCAGAGGTCGACCGGCAATGGACGGAAAGATTCAAGTTAAAACTGGCGGAGGGTCTTCCAAGATATTTCCGAGATAGTAAAGTGTTCGCCATCTGAAAACCTGTTGGCACGTGGAGATAGCTACTCTAACGAAGCTTGTTTCTCATCTACTAAATTTTGTTACGTTTAGCAATGGACTGATTAGTTATTGGAGTCATTCGTTGTCTTAGATACTAAGTAATTGCCGCCTACATGTTCCAGTTATTTCAGCGATTGAGTTCAACTAGACTGGATTCAAAAGAACCTACGTCCGGCCAGTTTGGGAGATTCGGAATCAGTAAGGCCTAGTGGACGAATGAACTCAGCGGTGCCGGACATATTGTGGCGCAGTCGGCAGGATGTGTAGTATCGGCAGTACGTGTAATATTGCCAGGAATCCAGTGGTAACAGACAAAGGACCTTAGTGCACGTGGTGACAGATGCCAGGAATCCAGTGATACGGACAAAGGAACGAAGCACACATGGTGACAGGTGCCAAGAATCAGTGGTAACGGACAAAGGAACGAAGTGCACGTGTTGACAGGTTCCCGGAATCCAGTAGTAAAGGACGAAGGAACGAAGTGTACGTGGTGACGCTGCAGAAGGACTCGGGTCAACAGATGAAAAAGAAGGATGCTCGGAAGCCTCGGGTAATGTATCATTTTCTTGACCATTTTTTCTATTGCTTTAGCATGTGTCTAGGACAGGAAATAGGAAAGCATTAGGCTATTTCTCATCATGGCATTAGGGCTAAGGTAGAACAAAGATAGTACTGGTCAGATAGTCATTATGCAAAGTGTTAAAAATAATTTGTGTGTTTTTTTATTATTATTATGTTCCATGAAATCAATCAGTCATTGGCGTTATATTGTGCTTAATTATAGTTAGAAGGTATTGTAATTTTAGGATAACGGAATAATGTTCGGAGAAAATAATTCAGTGTTAGAAACAAGCAATGAAGATAGGAACGAAGGAGATGACCATAATTCTAGTAGTGAAGTAGAAATAAATCAGGATAAATCTATCGTAAATCAGCATGGGATCGAGTGGGAATTAAGACTAAAAGTTTTGGGACTAGAAGATAGAAAAGCAGAAAGAGAACAAAGAAAGTTAAAGCTAGAGTTAGAACTGACAAATAAGAGAGTTTGAGTCTGCCTAGCAGTCCGAGTAAACCGGACAAAATTTTAGGCTTTTTTTATTCTTTAGAAAGAGCTTTTATGTTACATGAGGTTCCAGACGTGTTAAAAGGTAAATTGGTAATTGCGCTTTTTAACTCTCAGTGTGTGAACCATTTGTTCCGAAGGCTGACGTTGGATGAGTGTAAGGATTATGGGGTAGTAAAAACTGCTATTTTAGCAGAGTGTCATCTAACGCCAGATATCTACAGGAAGCAATTTGATAAGGTAACTAAAGTGAAAGGGGAAACCTACACGCAACTAGCAGGGAGATTAAAAAGAACATTAACATACTATATGAGCAGCAGTGAGGTAAAAGAATTTGACCAATTAGTGAATCTCAATATATGTGATAAGTTGAAGACCTTGATATCTCCCGAGCTAAAGACCTACATTTTGCAGAGAGGAGCAACGGGGATGCTAGAGAAAATTGATTATCTAGCGGAATTATGTGACCTATTTACGAATCACGTGGGGACAAGAGGCAACGAGGAAGAAAAAACCAGACAATGCTATAGCAGCGGGTTTGTAGGGAGCCAGGATAAGGGTAGCGGACCGGAACGCAGCTATGCGCCTAAATTCCCTAATCAAGGAGCAAATATAGTTAGTAAACCGGGTAGTTCTGAGAAGACTGAAGTTTGCGTTCGTTGTGTGATTTTTTTTTTTTTTTTTTTTTGTTTGGAGGTTTAACGACCACCGTGAGCAACTCAATGGGCTATAAGCAGTCGCCCGTCCCTAATTTAGGGTCACTGGTTCCAGGGAAGGGAGAGAACCAGTGCCGTAAGACAAACACAACATCCATGCCTCACCGGGATTCGAACCCGGACCCCGTTCGGACGAATGATCAGAGGCCATCGCTTAGACCACTGCGCCACCGGGGCGGCTCGTTGTGTGATGAAGGGGCATTTTAAGAATAATTGTCCCCAGAAATCATCGCCCAAGAAATAATGAGGGTAACCCAGGGAATTGGAGGAAAGAAGATCCGAGAAGAATTAATCGTGTCAGCCTAGAGCAACGTGGTGAGAAGGACGTAGTTCAGGACAGGCAGGCGATAATTCAAGAGAAAACGGCTGAAGAAAGGAGAATCACCGCAAGGGTAGACAGGGTGTCCGCACGGGATAGTTTACGGGCTGGGATAGCGGAAATTCTGTTAAAACGCAGTGAGGTTTGTAGGTGAAAATGAATCGGAAGCAGTGGCATTAGTTGACACGGGGTCAGAATTTTCCTGTGTAAGGGCAGAAGTTTTAGGTGAACAGCCAGTTGAACCACAAGGTTCAGTGATTTTCACAAGTTTTGATGGAGGGAGAAAGGAATTTTCTGTCAAGCAGTTGCGGGTCAGTATTGAGAATGAAGGTATGATCAAAGCAGAAAAAAAGGTAGGTTCGTCTGCCGAGATTTTGTGTGACATTGTTCCCAACCTCACTAATCAGGTAATTTTAGCACCCGATGATTTTTTGAGGTTAAGGAAGTTACACGAAGCGGCGCCTCAGCGGCGAACAGGAGGAGAAACTTCCAAGTCGGAGATGTCAGGCAATCACGTGGTGGAAGAAAAGGCCGAGTCGGAGATGTCAGACGAGCACATGGTAGAAGAAAATGTCAAGCCGGAGGGGTCAAGTAATCGCGGCGTAGGAGAAAGCAGGGCAATGAGTCGTGAATATGAACATTTCTCTGTTAGAGCCACGCTTAGAAGCGGTAAAGATAGTTGCGGTGCAGAGCAACGTTGTAGGAAAGAAGTAGATGGAACAAAGGGAGAGTGCACGTTGCAGTCACATGGCGAGGCGGCGGATAGGAGCTTTACGCCGGGCGTTCTACAGGTTTGGGGGGAAACTCAACCGGCGCAACATAAAACCCTGGACGAAGAACAGCCCCAGGCCGAAGGGAGAGATTATAGGGGGACACAGGGATCATATCAGATCCTATGTAGAGGATCTTAGAAAGGGAGTGTCTGACCCCAGGTCTTAAACAACCCTTAGAAATAGGAAGCTAGGAGATTTGGGCTACAGTGCCCGATACGAAAGTGACACGGAAGCGAAGTAGAAAGTGGCAGGAAGACGCCCTTATTTATTACCGGGGGGCCAGTACCCGGGGTCCGACGGCTTAACGTGCCCATCCGACGCATGGCGGGTATTTAGTGGTTTGAACGTTCGTACCTGTCCACGATCGAACCTGAGGTTATCTCTATGGCAGTCACGAACGCTGACCACTAGGCCACCCGCTGCCCGGGGACGTACGGAGAGTAGTCGAAGACCTACATGTCCGACACCAAAGCTTTCATCATGGAGCAGAATAATGACCCGTTTTTGAGGAAAGCGAGGGAGTGGGCAAAAATGAAGAAAGGGGGTATGTGATATGAGACAACATGATATATCACAAAGAGAAGATACAGGATCAGGATACTTTACAACTTGCAGTACCGGAAACCAAAAGGAAGCAAATTTTAAAATGGGCCCACGATTCAGATTTTGGAGCACACTTGGGAGCCAAGAAAACCCAAGAACGAATTGTGTACTATTTTTATTGGCCCACGTTGAAGAAGGACGTAAGGAAGTATTGTTATTCGTGCACGCCATGTCAGTTACGGTGTCCGATCACAAAAAGGAATGAAACACCGATTCAACAGGTGAGGAGGCCAAAACTTCCGTTTCAGGTAGTGAATATGGATTTGATTGGGCCTATCGAACCCTCTTCAAGTAAAGAGCATAGATGGGTGTTAATGCTAGTCGACCAGCATTCTAGATGGCCTGAGTGCGTATGCTTCACTCACAGCTAAGAGCAAGTGTGAGGATCTCTTAGAAATATTCTAGCGGGCAGGTATACCAGAAGTGATAGCTATGGATAGGGACACGAATTTCGTGGCATCTTTAACCCAGGAAATGTTACGATGTTTGGGTTCAACCCCACGTTTTTCGACGCCAAATCACCCCGCTACTAACGGGCTCGTGGTACGATTTAATAGGGTGCTCAAGGACATGTTACATCATATTATCAGAGAAAAGCCTATAGGCAGTGGCACAAAGCCATATCATTCTTACTATGGGCGTATCGGGAAGTTCTAAATGCTACGACCAGCGTAGCCCTATACAAATTGTTGTACAGAAGGGAACCTGTGGGTCCGTTGGCGGTTTCGAAGAAAAACTGGGCTGGAGAATGCGAATTGTTGGTGGGAATTTCAGTTCTGGCTGCCCAATATTTACAGGAGTTAAAGGAGCGGATGGAGAAGACCGCGGAACAGGTGGAAGGGTTTGCAGCGGAACAGCGCTATAAGAAGTACCACAACTGGGATCTTAGGCAGAAATCCTATGAGATTCGAGATCAGGTCATCGCTCCGACACCTGACTCTCAGAACAAGCTGTACGCATGGTGGACGGATCTTGTTAAAGTGAGAGAAGGAAAGGCACCAATAGCTACATTATTGAGACGGAGGACGGGCGGAGAAGGCAATTTTGTGTTACCGTGAAGTGACACAAAATTACTTTCAAACTGGGGAGCGTACTGAAGACGCAGCACCCATATAAGGTACCGCAGTCCATGCAAAAAGCGGTGGAGGCACAGATCGGAGAATTGTGGCAGAACGGAATGATAGAAAGTGCAGTGAGGAGTTCAGCCACCCGATCGTGAGCGTGGCTAAGATGAGGGCGAAGTGCGTATGTGCACAGACTTCAGACGTTAAATGCACATACGGCCCCAGACGCCTTCCCTATGCCTCAGGTACCCGACCTTTTAGCTAAGGTGGGAGCAGCTAGAATCATATCAACTCACATGCTGAAAGGATGCTATCAGATACCGTTGGACGTAGACAGTCGTCGGTATACGGCGTTCACCACCCATCGAGGGCTATACCAATGGAAAGTCATGCCATTTGGATTGGTGGGTTCTGCAGAAACTTTTCAGTGGGCAATGAATAACATGCTTACTCCGTACCAACACTACGCAGTCGCGTATTTGGACGATGTCATTATCTTTTCACAGTCCTGGGAGGAGCACTTGGAACGTCTGCGACAGGTGTTAATGAGTTTACAAAATGCAGAGTTTACGGGGAATTTGTCTAAGTGCTGTTTCGCACGGAAGAAGGTGCATTATTTTGTACATGTTGTGGAATCGGGGAGCCATCGCACTGATCCGGAAAACCTCCAGGCTATTAGACAATTTACTCCCCATCGAACCAAAAAAGGAAGTAAAAAGCTTCCTAGATTTAGTTAGCTATTAAAGAGACTATGTGCCGAGATTGCAGAGATAGCGAAGCCTCTGACGTATCTCACGGCAAAGGCACAGGACAAAAATTGTTGGACGACAGAGCTGGAGAGTGCATTCCAGCAGTTAAAGGATAAGTTATGCCAGGCACCAATATTATACTCACCCAATTTTGACAAACCTTTTACATTGCATACCAACGCCAGCACTTTAGCGGTAGCGTGTTGTTACTTGGTAATTCCCTCGCAGTGCATTATAAATGTGCCCACGAGATCAAAAAGTGGGGAGCTGTAAGGTGACGAAGTCAAGCTCCCAATAATTATTTTCATGTAGCAACCGTTTCTGTATCAATTTATTATTTCAAGTGTAATGTAATGCAAATTCCAACACACGTGTGGTGGATTTCTTTAGTACGCCGTATTAGGGAGTGCCGAGCCAGGCATGTGCCTAGCGGCATCCGTTGAAGTTGACCTGGACGACTGGGTAGAGGCAAGTCCACGGAAACATGATTCCAGAAACGCGAAGGGGGGTGGAGGAAGGATAAGGCTATGTGACACGTTCGCTCAAGAGACTTCTGGTGTTTCGCCTTCTTTTTTTTTTTTTTTTTTTTTTTTGATTGGAGGTTTAACGACCACCGTGAGCAACTCAATGGGCTATAAGCAGTCGCCCGTCCCTAATTTAGAGTCACTGGTTAAAGGGAAGGGAGAGAGCCAGTGCCGTAAGACAAACACAACATCCATGCCTCACCGGGATTCGAACCCGGACCCCGTTCGGACGAATGATCAGAGGCCATCGCTTAGACCACTGCGCCACCCGGGCGGCGTGTTTCGCCTTCGACGTGGTCGGACAGTGAGTGGTCCGATATATACGAGGACCGGGATTTTTCCTGGACGACCGGCGTGTTAGAGCCGGGAGTGTCGGTTAGGCCTCTCGGGGAATTACGTTTTGGCTGACGGAATAAGTCAGGGTTTTTCGGCGATCAGAGATCGACCGGTATTGGACGGAAAGACTCAAATTAAACGTGGCGGAGGGTCTTCTGGGATATTCCGAGATAGTAAAGTGTTCGCCATCTGGAAACCTGTTGTCACGTGGAGATAGCTACTCTAACGGAATTTGTTTCTCATCTATTAAATTTTGATACGTTTAACAAAGGACTGATTATTGGAGTCACTCGTTGTCTTAGATATTAAGTAATTGCCGACTACACGTTCCAGTATTTCAGCGATCGAGTTGAACTCGACTGGATTCAAAAGAAACTACGTCGGGCCCGTTTGGGAGATTCGGAATCAATAAGGTCTAGTGGAGGATTGAACTCAGCGGTGCCCGACAATCACCATACCATAAAATCTACCAACCCCACAATACATATATGACAGGTTACTCTGTGATTGTCTCTTACATTCATGAAAAAAACAAAGCTGTCCTTCTAGTGTCCTCAATGCATCACTGGGAAGAAGTCAATGAAGAGACTGAAAACAGGAAATGATTAGTTTTTATAACTGCACAAAAGGAGGACTGGATGCATTAGATGAAAAATGCAGGATTTATAGCTCTAGTCATCGCAGCAGACGTTGGCCGAAGACTGTAATTTTTTTTTTTTTTAATGTTACAATAGATATGAGTACAATGAATGCATATATTCTGTATCAGTCACATAGTAATCCAGATCTTCTGTCACGGTTGGATTTCATGAAATCTCTAGCTAATGATCCTATATATCCAAATCTAAAAGAGAGATTGGATAATACGAGACTTTCAAGGGGCTTGCGTTTTGTCCATAAAACGCATTCTTGGAATCAGGAAAGAGGAGCAGATTACGATGGGCGAAAAAAAAGGATGAAAAGTTAGCAAGAGGATATAGAAAAACATGCTTTCTATGCCCAGCGCTAAAAAAGCGCAAAACTGCCTATTTGTGTTCTTCACGCCATAGACCATGCCTTGAGTGTTGCCAAAAAATGTGCGAATAATGTAAAAACTCCTATTCCGTAAGCTGAATGTGTTATGAGTTGAACGCTTTCAGTTTTTTAGAAATTCTCGCTGGAGGGACCTAATACTTAGTTTTTATGAAGAATATTTCATAAACAGCAGATATGCACAGTCTTAGAGTGTACGTATCTTATTTTTTTAAAGAGAATTTGAAACATTACATATGATTCAGATTAAAATTTCTGTGTTCCAACAAAATGGCGTGATTTTCCGTAACAAATTTTTTAAACATTAACTTTTTTTCTTCTCACATTTGGGTCTCAGGGTGTTATTAAAGTGCAAAACATTGTTGTTGTTTTTTTTTTTTTTGGATTGGAGGTTTAACGACCACCGTGAGCAACTCGATGGGCTATAAGCAGTCACCCGTCCCTAATTTTGGGTCACTGGCTCCAGGGAAGGGAGAGAGCAAGTGCCGTAAGACAAGCACAACATCCATGCCTCACCGGGATTCGAACCCGGACCCCTTTCGGACGAATGATCAGAGGCCATCGCTTAGACCACTGCGCCACCGGAGCGGCATGTGTTCTTTCTGCAACAGGCCTTTATCTAGGGTACAGTACAGATAGCGGCCCCCCTGGACCACACGACACTCTGCAACAGGCCTTTATCTAGGGTACAGTACAGATAGCGGCCCCCTGGACCACACGACACTCTGCAACAGGCCTTTATCTAGGGTACAGTACAGATAGCGCCCCCCCCCCGGACCACACGACACTCTTTACATACTAAATATGCACGACGCCACTTACGGGTTAAGGAAGCTGAACTCGAAGCCAGGAAAGGTAAGGAAATACTTCAAGCAAACTCTATTACAAAGACACAAGTGACAGACTTGTTTGACTTTGAAAAAAAATCAGTAGCTTGTATAAAGAAGTTAAGCGAATCACTGCATATATTCAGATACAACATCAAAAACAGAGACAGAAAGAAATCTGGTGTTCTGTCTGCAGAAGAACTGAAAAACGGAAAAAATTATTGGATCAGACGAACACAAGAAGTCTTCGCGAATGAGATTGAGTCTCTGTTTACAGGACAAGCAATACAGTCCAGCTCGAAAATGAAGAATTTCAACCCATTCTTGGACGAAGATGATATAATTCGTATAGGTGACAGACTTCAGAACGCCAATTTAAGTTTCTCGCAATCACATCCAATACTTCTGTCTGAGCATGGTAATTTTACACAGCTTCAAATAAGATATGGTCATGAAACAATGGGATATGTTGGTGTAGCAGAAACTTTAACCCAACTTAGAGAAAAATATTGAATTATAAAGGGAAGGCGAGTTAAAAATTTAGTACGCAGCTGTGACTTATGTAGAAAATTTAGATTAAAACCTATGACCCAGGATATGGCGCCCCTTCCGACAGACAGAAACAAAGAAGCTTCACCATTTGAAGTTACGAGAGAGGATTTTGCAGGCCCATTACACATCAAAGGTGTGAGAAGGAACAACAAGGCCCATATAGCACTGTTTACCTGTGCGGTAACTAGAGTCATTCATTTAGAATTGGTGACTGATACGACATCGACAAACTTCTTGCTTGCATTTCGAAGGTTTATCGCAAGGCGAGGCATATGTAAGACAATATACTCTGACAACGCCAAAATCTTCAAGAAAGCAGACAAAGATCTAAGTAAATTATGGACTGTGCTGAATGATCCAGATGTTTTAGATTATTACGGAAAGCACGGAATAAAATGGAAATTTATTGTGCAGCGAGCTGCATGGTAGGGTGGTTTCTAGAAACGACTGGTACGATCAACAAAAACCTGCTTGAAAATGATACTGGGAAGCGCAGTGTTGACATTTGAAGAATTGAAAACCACACTCAAGGAAGCCGAAGCAATTCTAAACTCAAGACCGTTAACGTTTGTCTACAGTGATTTAACAGAACCGGTACCTTTGACTCAAAGACCTTTTTTGGTTGGAAAAAGAATTACTTCCTAGAATTCGGGAAAAGTGAATACTGATAGCTTTACCAAAGAAGAACTGTTTCAAGAGATATAAATATCGAAAGCTGTTGCTTGAGCAGTTTTGGAAAAATTGGCGTCAGAATTATCTTTTAGATCTAAAATCAACTCACAAAGTAAAGTTTGGAGATAATAACTTGGTCATACGGGAAAATTCTGTTTTCATTTACGACGCAAATCAACCAAGAATGTTGTGGAAGGCAGGTTTGGTGAGTGAAACACATGCCGGAAGAGATGGTAAAGTGCGACTCTGTTCTGCAAGACTATCAAGTGGGGAAATTTTTAAAAGATCTGTTCAACTCTTATCGTACATCCATTGGAACTGCACTCTTAACTAGAAAGGACACTAACTGTTCATGTCCTTTTGGACTGGAGGATGGTGGAACATAGACTTAGCAGAGGCAGCCCAGCCGCTGGCGATTGTTTATTGTTAGTAGGTGATGCAAGAACCGCAACCGTCGTGCGCTGATGGTTTCGTGTCTGGTTTGACCTGATGAGCTAGAAGGTGAAGCAGTGCGAAGGAGATAAGACAGTAATTACGAAGTGAGAATTGAATGAGTTCGTGATTTATTTGTACTAACGTTTATGTGGTCGTGTCTGTCTTCGTTTAGGTGTGTATCATATGAATAAATGGCCCCAGCAATCTCATCCTCGTCGCCTATCATTTTGACGGAGAGACTCCTCAAGAAGAAAAGATTTGAACTAGCAAATAGATATTGGAAACATAGATACTGAGAATAGCAGTGTGTGCTGACAAGGATGTCATACGATGTGATCTCTGGCAACCAGTGGCGTATATTCGAGGCTAGCTAGGCTAGATGCGAAGCCCAGAGAATGCACAAATAAAACTGAATTAAATATACACAAATAAAAGTCAATTATCAACGGTATTAAAATATGTCGATGCTTTCGGTGCGAAAAAAAAAAACGCGTATGGATTCCCTTCTTTGACTCAGTCTGGCGAGCGAAACCCAACGGCAACACAAGCAGCTCTTCCAGAGTATTCGCAGTTCTGATGCGAAAACCATCCGCACAATAGCCTGCTAGCGTTTCCATAACAACATGAATCAGCTGGTAGAGGGGAATAGGCAATTACTTTGGAAAACAGTTCGCTCAAAAAAAGAAGAGTTGGACTATCTCAGTCACTCCCATAAGTGTTTCGCAAGAGTTGTTTCAGTTTTTGTGAAGTGTCAATGAATTAAAATCTGAGATATTATATCTTATATTCGTGGCTTTCTTGGATTCGAACTGTTTTGATAAATTTCGTGAAAGCTTCCTTGAACATCTGCTGTTAGAACTTAAAGAACTCTATGCTTCAAATTTTGATACAGCTAGACTAAAAAATGAACTAAACGTGTTTTATTCCCTTGATGAATACAAAAACAAATCAATAAGAGACATTATGTGTAACATAAAGTTGAATAAATTGGACATAGTGTTTAGTGAGGTGTACAAATTAGCAGACCTCATATTAAACTTTCCATCAGCAACTGACGAAAGACGTTTTTCAGCATTAAAAAGAATCAAGATATATCTTAGAGCCACACAAGGACATGCACATTCGAAAACTTGGCTGTTTTGTCAATACAGAAAAACATTATTTTTAAATGCACTGCTGTGCAAAAATTAAGGACGAAGAGGAGAAAGGAGCATAACAGCGGAACGAGCAGGCAGAACGGACCGAAAGACCACTCAGGAGATAGACTAGGGTCCGGTACGGTAGGGTATGCACATACACTGCCGGACAATTGCTAAGGACGGATTACAATAGCAACGATAGCAACCATAAAATGGAAGGCAGGAAAATGTGGAAATTAGCATAAGTGCGGGATACAGTAAGACGGGTTGTGCGTATGCAAATTTTGGATTGCCGAACTTGTTCGTGACGTCATAGCGCTGATAAGAGATATAAAGGATTTGACGCGTATTGACCGTTGTTGTTCAAACGCAAAGTTGAAAGGGAAATAATCAATTGACGAACTTATTCGACGTCAGCCACAGTGTTGTTTCAAGGCTTTGGAAATCATTTCAAACAAATGGAGAGTGTAGCAAACGTCATGGGGGAGGTCGTGTTCGCAGTACGACACCTGCAGAAGATCGGTACATAGTGCTATCAACAAAAAGACACCGGCGCAGCACAGCTAGTGAGGTAGCAAATCAGTTTATGGCTGCTACTGGCAAGCGGATCTCCCAAAAAAACTGTCGACAGACGTTTGCATGAAGGAGGACTATACGCCCACCGTCCTGTTGTGTGCATCCCATTGTCCAGAAGTCACCGTACCGCCCGTTTGCAACGGTGCCATCAGCATCGCAATTGGACTGATAACGACTGGTCTGCTGCTCTCTTCTCAGATGAGAGTAGATACAGTCTATCGTCTGATTGTCGACGACAACTGATCTGGCGTGATAGTGGTACTGCATATTGTCCAGCAAACATACAGGAAAGGGACCGGTATCCGACATGTAGTGTCATGGTATGGGCTGGCATCATGATCAATGGCCGTACGCCCCTCTATGTGCTTCCAACTGGGACTATGACTGGCCAACGATACATTAATGATGTTCTGCTACCTCATGTTCGCATGTTCCGTGGTGCTGTTGGTGATAGATTCATTTTCATGGACGACAACGCAACATGTCATCGAACAGTCGCTGTCCAGGAGTGTCTTGAGAGCGAGAATATTCAACGCCTCGTATGGCCAGCACGTTCTCCAGATCTGAATCCCATTGAGAATGTGTGGGATGCTTTGGGGAGGAGTTTGCTGGTCGCCAATGCCCTCCAATAAACAAGGACACCCTCATTAGTGCACTGACAGAGAAATGGGATAAATTACCCCAACAGCTGCTTGATAATGTTGTGCAAAGCATGACACGACGTGTGGAATCTTGCATCGCCCTCCATGGTGGCCATATCCCGTATTGACATCTTACGCCGGAACGCCTGCGGACGGTAATTGCATTTTTTTCACGTTTACGTATTCTGCACAAAATGGCCTGTTTGTCCCTTGAACACGTTCCAAAGCCTTCTGGATTTCAGAGCACAATACATTGTCTTTCTTGTAATGTCCTGGCATTCTGACATTATTTTATTTCACTTGGCATCCAACCACACTTACTTTTTTATGCGCTATATAGCCGTTTATGATCTGTCCTTAGCAATTGTCCAGCAGTGTATATGCAGCATGACTTAGGTGGGAAGGGGAGTGTCGGAAGGGTATAAAACACACGGGCGGTGTACGCTCAGCAATTCAGTGAAAGCTATTGAACGGTGTACATCGCTTTGAACGACGTCGAGTTGCTGCCACCGTGTGATATGGCCAACAGGCAATCCAGTAGACGACATCTGGATGACTTTACCCGAGGTCGCGTCATTGAGAAGTTGGAAGAAGGTCGAAGTGTGACTAGTGTGGCCGAGGAGTTCGGGATCACTCACAGCATCGTTTCACGAGCTTGGAAAGCATTTCAAATAACAGGAACAGCTGTCCAAGAGTTTAGCAGTGGTCGTCCACTAGCAACCACGGCGGCGGACGACCGGTATATTGTCCTACAGGCGAGAAGAGACAGACAGCAGACAGCGGGAGAAATGCCAAGGCACATGCGACAGACAACTGGACGTCCGTAATTCCGTTTTACCGTGGCCAGGAAGCTGCACAAAGGTGATCTATTTGCACGACGACCAGTTCGGTGTGTGCCTTTAACGCCTGCTCATCGGAGACGGCGGTTTCTGTGGTGCCAGGAACACAAGAACTGGACACATCAGCAATGGGGTCGAGTTCTCTTTACGGATGAGAGCCGATTTAGTCTGACGTGTGATTCTGGACGTATACACATCTGGAGAGAGCAGGTAACACGCAATCATAACTCCAACATCATCGAAAGGGACCGGTTTGGAGGTGGCAGAGTTCTCGTTTGGGGCAGTATCATGCTTGGTAGCCGTACTGACCTCTACATCCTCCAAGGAGGTCGAGTCACTGGTGTCGGCTATTGTACCGAGGTTCTCCTACCTCACGTGCTTCTGTTTAGAGGTGCTGTGGGTCCTGAGTTGCTCTTCACGGACGACAACGCTACACCTCATCGTACAGTGGCTGTCGCAGAGCTGTTGGAGAGTGAAGATATTCAACGCATGGATTGGCCTGCAAGGTCCCGGACCTAAATCCAATCGAACACGTGTGGGACCTTCTCGGGAGACGCTTGACAGCAACGATTCCGCAGCTGCGATTGGCACTACAAGAGGAATAGACCGCGATGCCTCAAAAGCTCCTTGACAACCTCGTCCTCAGCATGGACAGACGTTGTAAATCCTGCAACGCAGTCAGGGGTGATCATATCTCCTACTAAAGACTGGATTTTTCTTGGCAGCCGCCTGTCACATGGACGTTTTTGTCTTCTGTCCAGTTGTGCTCGAAGCTACCTTTTCAATAAAGTGCCTTTATATCCTTTGGATTCCTTGTTTGGACGGTTTTACTCACTTGTCCCTTACATCTTGGGGATCTTATGGTATGATTTGAGTCGATGTGGAGCACTTCTGCACGACGTTACATTGGAAAAACCGTCTCGTCCTTAATTTTTGCATGCCAGTGTATGAAAAAGTACTCTGAAAAAAACATTTTATGAAAACGTAGCACTCAAGTTCACACAAAAGGAGAAGAAGAATGGAGTTCATGTAGAAATAAGTGTTCAAATCCTAATCTTCATAATTATTTGGTATCATGTTAGCAATGGCATGTACCTAAAATTTAGAGAAAAAGTTACTTCTATTACTTAACAACTAAAAATTAAACTTCGCAATTTAAAAAAAAACAGTACTGGGGGAGGGGAGGGGGGGAGACAGCCCAGTTCTTGGAACCAAGATACGTCACTGCTGGCTACCTATAACATACAAGCCCAGTCTTTTGAATCACAGCTACTAAATTAAAACTACGAAAAATAAAAAATATTGTAGAACTGTGCCAATATTACTTAAACCGCTACACCGGCACAGCCAGTGCATGAGAAAAGTGTATCAGGCTTACAATTAACAAATATCAAATGTTACGGAGACTGCGAATTTGAATTCAGAATTGTTTGCTGAATATTTTTTTATGCCTAATATGCCCATCAATAGCCGCTGTGAAGAAGAAGTTGGAGTTAGCTGGGAAACATAACATCCCTAAAGCAAAGGAAGGCAGTATCAAGTGTTTTTTTTTTTTTTTTTTTTGAATGGAGGTTTAACGACCACCGTGAGCAACTCAACGGGCTATAAGCAGTCGCCCGTCCCTAATTTAGGGTCACTGGTTCCAGGGAAGGGAGAGAGCCAGTGCCGTAAAACAAACACAACATCCATGCCTGACCGGGATTCGAACCCGGACCCCTTACGGACGAATGATCAGAGACCAACGCCTTAGACCACTGCGCCACCGGGCGGCAGTATCAAGTTCAGCCAAATGAAATGTCTTCAGTGAAGTTGGGCTTTACTGGGAAACATAACATTCCTAAAGCAAAGGTAGGCAGTATCTGAAGTTCAGCCATGAAATGATTTCAGTGAAAACATTACACAATGAATGAAGATTTGAACAATATGGAACACTCAACGCAAAAACATCTCATTGAATTTGTGAAGATGAAGAAGCAATTCATATAGAATTATCCATCATTTACTGAAAATGGTGTTACATACAGAACATCTATCCTGATTGTTAAAAAGCAAGAATGAGCTTAATATTTGACAACAAATACATACCCTGTTGAGGACTGCAACCAGTGATGTAGAAGGGCCTTAGCACTGCTTGGCAGCACTAAGCCACATTTTTCTAGGCTTAGCATCGCTAATGCACTGTTCATAGTCAGATGATATGATAAGCAGAGCAAAAATAAAAAGTACAAATTTTGACGGCTATGTAGGCAAAAATAACGATTTTTAATATGCATACACATTCTTCTATTAAATGAATATTCATATTACAGCAGGAGACTAAACAGTTGCTTCACACAGTAGGGCGTTTCATGAACCAAATAAGTTCTAGTGCAAAGAGAATTGTAACTGACTTGTTAAGTCCGCAGTTTTCGAAATAGCGTTATACGAGATAGCTTCTCCGCATGTTAAAACTTTATTGATAGGAGACAAACCAACACAGAAAATTTTAACAGACAAATACGCTCACTGAGAAGTGCTGTTGTTGTTGTTGTAATGCGCATTTCTGATATTGCCACCAAGGGCATCCATTTCCCCCATTTCTTGGTTCCTTACGGGAACCACAAAATGAAAGCTTAGGCGGACTAGTGGTCAAAGATGATGGCTTTTGGCTAATAGTTGGAGCTGGTACCTGACCCAA
Organism: Macrothele yani; assembly: GCA_039090855.1. NCBI lineage: Eukaryota > Metazoa > Arthropoda > Arachnida > Araneae > Macrothelidae > Macrothele > Macrothele yani. Next base: position 139,642,009 of record CM077005.1, on the reverse strand, counting down.
GACCGGGATGAAGCATGGCCATGTCGCCCGCCTTACGGTCATACATCTCTCCTATCCCAGTGACCCCAAAACATACGTGATCGTTAAATCGCGAGAAAAAACAAACAAAAGTAATACAAGTGATATCATTTACAGCCACCTCTAAATCAAAAGAAAATCGTTCTGAAGTCATATATATATTCAGCGCTCCTGCTCCATATTATTCACAATGAATATTCGAAATCGTTTAAAATGCCGTCAACCCCTGAGAAACTTTATTTCTTAAAGAAATTTTAAAAAACAATAATGTTCTTAACATGTGACTTACACGTAACACTCTTCCATTTGTTTTAAATTGCCGAAAATAAGCAGTTCATTTAAAACTGATAAAACTAATTCATAATAATTTAACTAAACATGCTACGTGGTTAAAGAAACAAGTGAAATTTGAATAAGCTTTGGAAAATTTTGAGTGTCAGTTGTTTTTACCCAATACGTTCACCCACTTTTTTTCTTGGTGTCACACACACACACACACACACACAAACAACTGTTTGTGAAAATTACAACACCATGAAGGAATTATGGTAATCACGTGAAACTTACAGGATATGCAGAGCAGGGTAGGACATGCAAATAATTAGAAGTGCAGAGTCATTGTGCATGTCTGGGCCCGGCAGCGCCCTCTTAACGGTCGAGTTAGGGTTATAGAGAGGGCTGTTTAGGATACACACCAGTAGTCATTAGTGTATCGCGGACAGCGAGTTGTAATAGGGTCTTCAGGATTAAATAATGCCTCGACGATGACGAAGGGCGCAATATTTGCACGGGGACAAATCATTGGTCTGCGTGAAAGTGAATTTTCGTACTCGGACGGGACATAACGCCACGACAGTGATCTGCGTGTGGCAGCAGTGGACCGAGAAACGTGACAACACCGCGGGATGATCACCTCGTCCGCATGGCAGTGACGAACCGTTCCACATCTTCGTAAGTGTTAGCACAGCAGTGGAGCACTGCAACAGGTGTGACATTCTCTGCCTCCACAGTTCGACGCCGTCTGCTGCACAGATGACCAGTTGCACGCATCCCTTTGCGGCGGATTCCTTTGACCCTGTACCATGGACGCCTCAGGCTGGAATGGTGCTTTCAATACAAACAATGGCGTGTTGATTGGCAACATGTCGTGTTTTCGGACGAGTCCCGATTTAACTAGAACTACCATGATGGCCGCATACGCATTAGACGATATTGTGGTGAGCGCTTACTTCCAGCAGGCATTGTCGAGCGTTGTACGGGCCGAACGCCAAGTCTGGTGGTGTGGGGTGCTATTGGATACCATTTGCTATCTCGGCTGCTACGACTTCAGGGCAATCTCAACAGCTACCGCTACATCAGGGAAGTTGTACAGGCAGAAGTCATACCCTTCCTCAGAGCACTCCTGGAGCTATATTCTAGCAGGACACTGCCCGACCACATATTGCTGGGAGTGTTCAAGCCCTCTTCGCAGAACAACAAATACCACTTCTTCCGTGGCCTGCGCGTTCGCCAGACATGTCGCCTATTGAACATGTCTGGGATATGGTCACTCGGCAACTGGCCCATCAAAGTCCTCCAGCGGTCAGTACCAATTATCAGTGGACTCGCATACATGCCGCCTGGTAACCAATTGCCCAGGACACCACCAAACACCTTTTCGATTCAATGCCACGCCGTCTAGAAGCCCTCATTGCAGCTCGCGGAAGCTTCACAAGATACTGATTTTTGCAGGTAAAAATAGCATTGTTCTGAAAAGTAAATCTCTTATGTACAGTCATATCAGTAATGTGTGTGACATAGCGATAAACCAGTGTGATAACACGTACACATCCCTAGACCTCTCTATCCGTAACATCGAGATTAGAGCTAGGGAGTCAAAAGAAAAAGCTTGGGGGCAAGAAAGTTCTATATGGTAGGCACTACAACGATCTGCAATCCGACCATGTGAATAAGACTGCCTCCAATGCATGGCTAACAAACGGATCACTCTTTCCTGAGACCGAAAGGTTCCTGATGGGAATACAAGAACAAGTTATTGTTACACAGCACTAGCAGAGGTCCTGCCAAATTGGGCGGTAACTGTGCGTGGATCCTGTCATACAATTTTGTTGTCCGCAGCACCAGGTGTGAATTTCAAGTGTACCTCTGCACTCAAAGATTCACGCCAGAACACAAAAATGAAAATTGGAAGAAAAACCCGAAAAATGAGGCTTGGGTGAAACCACCGTGTGAACAAAAATCCACAACAACTACAAAAAAATAAAAAAATAAATAGGGATCTGAGAGTTGTGATGAGGTTCGCCCGCAATCACCAATTCGTGACTGAGTGTAGTGGTCCGGATCTTACTCCGGTACTTTCAATCCCCAATCAGCCAGAACAACATTCACTTTCGCAAATAACACATGATTCTCAGATGCACAACACAACATTTAATTGCTTTCTTTGAGAGTCAAACAGATACGGTGCTCTCTGGGCGCATGACATAGCCCCTCGTATGTGGACATCTACATAATAAAGACAAGCAGCACTTGAAGATAATTATAGGAGATTTCAACGCAAAAATAGGGCAACGGCAACAGAATGAAACTTCAGTAGGTAAATTCGGTCACGACAACCAGCGTGGAAATACTCTCGTAAAGTTTGCAGAGGCAGAACGGTTTTTCATGATGAACTCCTTTTTCAAGAAAAAGACGCAAAGGAAATGGACATGAAAGCATCCCGACGGATGGACAAGTGAAATTGATTTGATTATTTGTAACAAGAAATTTGTCATGGAAGACTGCAGTGTGCTGAATAAGTTCAACACAGGTAGTGACCATAGATTGGTGAGATGTAAGATGCACCTCTATGCTAAACTCGAGCGTGGCAAGCTCATAAAACAAACAAAGTGTATTGACGCGACCAACCCTAAAATGTATCATAATACCTTCAAATAAGAACTGAGGAACAGATTATCTATTCTAGAAGGTCTAACATCAGAAAAAGTTGACATCTCTGAAGTTAACAGAAAAGTAACCAAAGCTCTTATGGAAACAGCAACGATATTAGCTGGGTCGAAGAACAAGCTGCATATGAACAAATTATCAGGAAAACCCTAAATGTTGATGAAAAAAATAAGAGATGAGGACAACTAAAGAAGATGTGACTTCCAAAGTGGAATATATAGAGCTATGCAAGACGGTACGAAAAAAGTATCACTGAAGACGTATGGAAATTCAACTGTGAACTAGTGTGGAAAGCAACTAGAAAACAACCAAAGCCTAAAAAGAGATTTCAGTAAGGGAAGAAAACAGAGTATGGCACTAAGAAAAGAAGATGGTTCTGTAACAAAAAATAGAGGTGAAATTTTGACAAGGGTGAAAGAATTCTACTCCAAATTATATGAAAGGGATGATACATGTACTCCAGACTTCATGAAAGGTACCAGTACCAGAGTTCCTCCAGTCCTCCCAGCAGAAGTTGCACATGCAATCAAGAACATGAAGAGGGAAAAGCTCCAGGAGAAGATGGAATTACTGTAGACATCATACAAGAAGCAAGTGGAGAAATTGAAACAGTACTCGCCCAAATTTTCACTCGATGCCTTAATGAAGGGAAGATTCCTGAAGATTGGAACAATGCTACAATGATCCTGCTACATAAAAAATGTAACATCAAGGATCTCAGGAACTATAGACCCATCAGCCTCCTATCAGTGGTATATAAAATCTTCACTTAAGTTCTTTCACACCGCTTGGAAGGTAACACTGGACATGGCTCAACTGAGAGAATAAGCTAGATTCAGGAGTGGCTACAGTGTTGCCGCGGAACTACTTCGTACTTCGGGTCACATTGTTTACGTCCTAATTAAAATTTAAAGACCAGGAGTAATTTACCTAAATTATATTTTTTTACTTAATTTAAATTATTTTTCTTTTGCTCCTTTCCTGCCTCATAAACCCCCTTTTCCCCACGGAAGCAGAAAACCCAGGTGGTCAAATCGGTTTGCCGGACACCCGTGAAGAATGACAAAAGGAATTCACCTTCTTTTCACTCTTGTGAGGAAAAGCATAGCATTCGCAAAATTTAAAAATGTCTCCAGTGCTGGCGTTGCTGGTGGGACAATACATCCCGGTATTTCAGAAGGCACAGGCAAGAATCCGGAACGCGGTCAGATGAATAGGCTAGTTGCGGTTTACGACTTCACCTTGATGAGAGAGGCACCAGCGAAAGTCGTAAATTACATCGCGGTGTCACAGAAAAAGTCGTAACTCTAGCAGCGGAAAGCCCCTTTAAATTCCTCGCCATTCATCTGAGCGTAAAATAGGCTTATGCAATTCACAAAAAGTACCACCTGCACAACAGGCCAGCTGTCGTGAAAAGGTAGCCAACTGGACCAGAGGTCCAACCAATAACCACTAAGCCCGAGCACTGGTCAGATCAGCTGACCAATCAGGACCCCAGGCGAACAGTACGTAGAAGGTTGTAGGCACGCCCCTATCACGTGAAAATTAAAGGGACGGAAATATATACACAGACACCAGAGAAGATGGGGTGATCATATGGAAAAATGCGAGATGATTATCTAGTGATGGTAGTCAGTACAATTTTCAGAGATAGTCGAGGATGAGACTTAGTTAAGAAACGGACATAGTACGCGGTCCCAGCGTGGCAGACAAGATATACAGCGAACCAACCACGCGGTCAACATCCACGCAAGTTTTCATCTACCAGCGTGGGGTTTCCACGAGCGACCACACCAACGACAGGAAGGTAAGATGACGTTATTTTCCCCAACTCTAGTTCCCATGTTAACTAGATATATACATATGCATGGTCGCTATGCCTCCGCGAAATAGATTGAGGAGTTACTTTAAAGTTAAGCTCAAGGGTGTGACAGGCGTACGCAGAAGTTGACCAGTACACATGGCTAATTCCAATATTTTTTTAATTGAACGTAACTTTTTATTTGGCCTCCACCTATAGGATGTAATTGCTTATATATACTTTTTTCTATTAATAAACATTGTTAATTACCTAACCTGGTGTAGCTAACTTTATAGGCTGTGTATATTCCTCTAAATTCACAATTTGCGGCATATGGGTTTTTACGAATACCTCGTATGGAGCCCATATGAAACACAACGCGACGTCCGTAAACTTTGAGATTGGGTTCTTTACTTTTATGGGAACGCAACCTCACTGTTTATCCAATTAGACGAGTAATAAGTATTCCACGAAAACCGTACAACCGGGGTCATGGTAATAACAGCACAATAGATCATATCCAGGTACTGAGAGAACTAATTGAAAGAGCGAGGGAATATGAACTTCCATTGTGCATGGCTTTTATCGATTATGAAAAAGCCTTTGATTCGGTGAAACCATCAGCAGTTACAATGGCTCTGAAATCCTGCGGTATTGAAGATGCATACATTAATATTATTAATAACATCTATAAAAATGCAAGTGCAAAGATTCTGCTGTTTGAGAATACAGCACACATAAAAACTGGAAAGGGAGTGAGACAAGGTGAAACCATATCTCACAGGCTCTTTAATGCCACATTGGAAAATGTCTTTCAATCACTGAACTGGAAAAACAAAGGGATAAAGATTAATGGAGATTATCTAACTCACCTTCGTTTTGCTGATGACATAGTCATTTTTGCAACTACCCCATCAGAGCTGCAGAGTATGATCCAGCGACTTGCTGACGAGAGTAAAGAAGTGGGATTAAAAATGAACTTTCAGAAGACAAAAGTGATGTTCAATGCTTTTACAAGAAATGAAGATTTATCGATTGATGGGGAAAAGCTAGAGATAACAGGCACGTACGTTTATCTCGGACAACAGATATCAAGTGAGGGTCACATTGACGAAGAAATTAATCGGCGTGTAAAACGTGCCTGTAGAGCTTTTGGAAGCAACAGCATAGTTTTCAAGAGCAATATGCCATTGTGTCTTAAAAGAAAAGTGTTTGATCAATGCATCCTTCCAGTGCTTACGTATGGTGCAGAGACGTGGACCTTAACTAAAAGAGACATACAAAGGCTGCAGACAACTCAAAGTAGCATGGAGAGGTGCATGCTTGGTGCAACCAGGAGATGTAAGAGGAGCTCGTGGATCAGAAAAATGACAAGAGTGGAAGACATCATGATCAGAGTAAAATCCCTGAAATGGCAATGAGCTGGACATACTGCCAAGACAGACCATCGATGGACAGTCGAAATTTTAGATTGGATTCCAAGGGACAGGAAAAAACTCAGAAGAAGACCACATGGGAGATTGGTGGATGAAATTCGAAAATGTGCGGGAGTAACATAGAGGAGACTGGCACAAGACAGACCGTTCTGGAAGAAACTTGGAGAGACCTTCATCCAGCAGTAGATGATAATGGTTGACGATGATGATGATGATGATGATGTGGGCAGACTTTACCGTCGGACGACCCAAGCCCGCAGGGTCCCCACCGGACGTTCTGACCAAGGAATACTACACGTTACCGTACTAAATAGAACAGCAGGTGATATACACAATCGCTTAGAGAATGAGAAAAAGAAAATACATATGCACAAGATCACATTAAAAACACTCGCGACACAAAAATACACAAGCATGTTAATTTTCTTTATACACGATTATCGGTGCGAACTCTACTGCCAAAGTTAATTAACTATATCTAAGCATGCGCATGCCCCGCTCACATTGGCCCTGAGCCAAAGTTAAATGAATCTGTCCCACAAAGCGGAGTTTGTGGACACACCCTCTCCCTTATTTTTGTAAAAGGTCAGGAAATGGGCCTTGTAAGGAATCAAAGTGCGTACGTGCTGGTGGTACTTCCTCTGAGGTTCAGTCACAAATGAGGCTCAGTATTGTTGCATGAATGTCCATGCAGCTTTGGGCGTCGGGGTAGCACAAGTTCGCAGGTGTGTGAAGAAAAAGAATAGAAATATTCATGTACTTACAGTTTCTTGACTTTGCTGTGTGAATCCAGAGTGCATCACATAATAACACACGAAAAAGAAACACGCACAAACACTTGCACTATGTGGCAGCACACCGTTGAATTAAATTCATTTGACGCTCGATGTAAATGAAGCACATAACATAATTTGGAGCACAATATGGAAATTGTGATAACACACCGCACTTTGTTGCGCTGATGAGAGGGTACACTGATCTACTCTTGTGAAGATTGCAAGGTGGCCGGCTGTTAAACAAATAACTCCTCTGGCATCTGACGTAGCGGGCTCCGCCACTAATTTTCTGCATCCCGGGGAATGCCTTCGGTCGTCGTGATGAGAAGAAAGCTGACCGCCAGTCTACTTTGAGAGCGCCCCCCCCCCTCACCTCTGTTGCTAAGTTACTCCCGTCCGATCCCGGCTTTCTACCTTGAATCCGTGTAGCAGCTAATTGTGGGCGTTCTCCGTTCCTCTCAGTTTCCAAATATGCACACTCGCAGGCTAATGTCTCCATTGACCCTTTGAGTTGCGATAGCCAGCCCTCAGAGTATATTTTTCTCGACCGAGTGACTCCAATGTGCTTTTTTTTTTCAGCTTCCATCCACAACGGTCTTCCCAAAACGATGCTCCAATTCTCCCTTCCCCTTTTTCGGTGATTCTTTACCCTTAATTGCCCACTGTCCTTCGCAGACGTCGGAGTATCGTTCTTGCTGACAGAATTTGTGTCTGCGCTAGGTCGCTTACCACCCAAAATGCGCCACGGATGTAAATATGCAGTACATCGACCACATCGTTTAAGCTACAAGCGGAAAGAAGGGAGGGAGAAAAGTGAAAAACCCTTGAGATTGGGATTTTCATGTTGCACTCGAGGCCTCTGTGTGGGGTCTTGAGCCAAAATGGGGAAATCTGACTTTTCTTGCATTCAAGAGCATTGGAGTGACTTCCTAATTAGCCCAGAATTTTGTTAATCAATTTAGTGAACAGCCGAAAGAAAAACAACGTAAATGAGAAATTAAAAAAACAAACAAACTGCAAACTGAAAAACAACGTGTGAGCCTGCCGAACTGTGATTCCGAGCTGCTTCATACAATTAGCGACCTGGCGGACAAATTTTAGAGTTTTCTTCAGGTTTTACGTTGGGGGGGGGGGGGGTTGTACACTGTAACATTGTAAACACCAGAAACTATCGGAAGCATATCCTCAAGAACAAGTCAGTGGAAAGCGACACATGTCGGCAATGACATCAAGCGCCAGAGACCATCTAACATATCACAGCAGTGCAGAGTCCTTACACATAGTACACGAACAGGCACAACCAAATCGTCAAGATCGTCCATCTGAAATTGGCAAGAAAGCACCACCTCATTACAACTGAGCCTGTTCCCTACTATGAGTCAACAACGCTCCCAAGGAACAACATATGTACTGGGACAACACCCACGCGATGTACTGGGACAGATCGATCAGAACAGATAAACCCATCCACTACGATCGGCCCAACATCGTCCTGGTCGACAAGGAGAAGTCAACATACCTCATCAACACAGCCGTGCCCAACACGTGCAACATCCAGAAGACGCACGGAGAGAAGCTGTCAAAGTATAACGACCTACACTACAAAGTTAAGGAAATGTGGCATATGGAGAACGTCACCACCGTCCCCATAGTAATATCAGCCACGGAAGTTGTACCTAAGACCATTCACAGCTCTATACAGACACTAGGTTTTCAACCTAACACTTACATGGAACTACAGAAGGCAGCTATCCTGAAAACTTGTAGGGTAGCAAGGATTGGAAGTTGCGGGACAGCTAAAAAGAAATGCCACTTCTCAGACTTGGTATGACGTACCCGTCCCGGAAGGAAGAGAAAAACATTTCCTCAGGAAGTGGTGGAATCACCTTTTCTCTTTCTTATAACAATATAATGTTTTATTATTATTATTATTATTATTATTATTATTGAATCTCTGCTTTGATTGAAATTGCCGGATAGCACCTACACCCTAAGAAGTACCTTGGCTGAGAGCCTGGGACGAAAATAATCTGCGTCAAAACTTTTCCCACTAGAGAATCAGATGGCAACAACTTTAAAAAACTCTGTTCCTGCTATGCCGAAGTATGTTTATTTTAAGGATTTTTCAATACTTCACAGAATTGAGCTAATCTTCAGACCACTGGCTTATATATAACAATAAATTACAGTTCGATCAATTTAAATTTACTTTTTTCTTTTATACTATTACTTGTATTGTGCCTTGAACAAACAGTCGAGCGCACGCCTTCGTTTACTACTGACGACACGACGTGTATGCATTTCAAGCGGCGTCGTTGCAATTTCACCGTCGCGTCGAGTGGTGTATGTATGCTGAGCAAATCAGGAAGTCCGTATGGCTGTTAACAAAAGACCTCGCGAAACGTGGATGAAGCCAACGGACCGCCCTCACTCTGAAGTCGTCATCCATGACGACACCTGCCCGCTGACCTTAGCCTCAAAATGACCTTGCCACTCGCTCGCTCCAGTAGCCTCAGGCTCTTGGCGCATGCCCAAAAGACATTCACGCCTCAATGATCTTCTTAAATACGAATCATTTCCAAACAGCCAGCCGACCAAGGAATATAAATTCAGAACAAACGAAATCTTTCACTGATTTCAGAATGAGGGGAGGAGGGGTAAGGTACGTTTGTTCCCAGAATGAATAAAACCTTGTTTCTTAGGAAAACTGATTCAACACTAATGCGAAATAAAAACTTTACTTGTAACGACCTGCGTCAAGTTACGCAGTTTCACCATTAAGATACAAGCAGTTCGGGACGTAGCCAGGAACGTGCGTTTCTTTTTGCCCATTCTAGCGACTCACTACAGTCCAGTGCCCGAACTCTTTCATCTTTTTCCCCGACTTCCTTTATTTCCCTTTGCCCGACTTCAGTCACCAAACGCCTCTCCCATTTCTCAGTCTGTCTCTCCATTCTCTGTGGTCTACAGGCCTGACAGGAAGATGCATTCAAACTCCAAAAATACCTTACACAGCATGTATCAAAGACGTGTACAATGCAAACACGTGCGGAAAATCCTGGAGCTAAGTGCAGCCAAAATCTCGGGAGAGTCGCACAATTTCTGGCGCGATGAAAACAATCAGCAGTAAACAGAAACAAAAGTAGGATTCGACAGAAGTGAATATTTAACTGAAACGAAATTTGGTAAATATTTTTCCCGTCTTGAGCGGTAACGTCACGACTTCCATGTATCGTCCATTAATCGCCACGCCAAGACTGCAATGAAGAAACACGACCTTACTAGATTTATATAATAAAACTTGCTGTTGCACGTTCCTCTAACATGTTTCCAACGGTGCTCCCGTGTATTGTCCATTAATCGCCACGAAACTCTGCACCTAGAATTTCGAAAATCGAGATTTGTTTCTAAGAAATCGGTGAAGCAATATCTCGGATCCCAGCGCACCACCACACAAAACATTCACTCACAGGAACACTTGTTTTCATGGATGTCAATGCCCTGAAGACACATGCACAAACAATGTTTCTTTCTTTTTGCTTTATTATTATTATTATTACTACTATTAATCTTTTTTCTCCGGGAGAGAAACGCTTTTGTTTTAGCAACGCATAAAGGAGGCAACGTACAACCCAAACAAAAGGACCACATCGCGACGATATATATGGCCACGTAGGTAATATGGTTTTTAGAGCACTTAGAAGGGCTTGACTGTGAATTAAAACAGAGGTACTGCAGCATTCATGAAAAAAGTGCACAAACTTCCCTAAACAGAGCTAAAAACACCTATATAAGGCTCACGTTTGTGAGTGTTCGCTTAGATTTTCATAAACATCTGAGTTTTAAGAGCGGTAAAATTGTCTTAGACTTTCACATATGCATGTTTAAGGTCCTGTTGCACATCCGCATACAAATTTAAAAAAATCTTATTCTAGCGTAGGAAATTTGGTTATTTAAAAAAATCGGTAACAATTCATAAAAAATATTAACATGGAGACCCGTTTTGTAAAATGCATATTTGTATTTACATATATGTATTAAGTAAAACACACAGGCGATTAATGTTTACATACAATATGCGACATACTTGATTTAGTGAATTAGTAAACTATTAGGGTGACCGAAAAACCATTGCGTTTCTAATATAGAACAAGTGCTCGAAATAGGCCGGGATACGTCGGTATGGCATACCGGCACTTCTTTTTCCCTAGTATTTCATCCAGGCACTTTTTTACCCGGAATTCATATACACCGATGAGCCCTTACATTATGACCACCCCTAGCCTAGAGAAATGAGCGCGCAGGTGAAGTGCACAGAGAATTCTATATATAGAACCCGAGGACCGGCTTTCAGTTAGTAAGGCGTTCGGAGTCAGAATGGGAAAAGCTGCCAATCTATCGGAGTTTGATGAAGGACAAATTGGGATGGCACAGCGTCTTGGAAACGGGGCGACTCGTGGGTTGTTTACGTGCCGCTGTATTAGGGAGTACGTATCAAAAGTGGCGCACAGATGGCCAAACGACGAACCGTCGTCCGCAGCTCACTTATGCCAAGAGGAGCAGAGACTGTCGCGCGTTGTTCACGACGACCGCAGGGCCACAGTGCGACAAATCATCCGCAGCTACGACAGTGGTGATCAGGGCAATGTGTCACAGCAGACAGTTCATCGCAGTCTGCTGCGCATGGGCTTGCGTAGCCGAAGACCCAGCAGGGTCCCCATACTCACTGCACGCGTTCACCAAAAAACGCATGAAATGGGCCCAAGATCATCGAGACTGGATCGTGGATGATTGAAAAAAATGACCTGGTCTAGCAAATCAAGATTTCTAGTGCATCACGTAGACGGCAGAGCTCGGACACGTCGATTACCAACGGAGGCTACTGCACCTGGATGCACTGTTGGGAGGAAACAGGTGGCCGGTGGCGGTGTTATGCTGTAAGCGATGTTTTTTTTTTTTTGCGACACTTTAGGCCCCATTGTCCCAATAGCACAATCCCTAACAGCTGTCTGGTATCTGACCATCGTTGCGGACCAAGTTCACCCATTCATGGCAACTGTGTTGCCTGTTGGTGATAGCCATTACCAACAGGATAATGCGTCATGCCACACTGCCAGAATCGTCAAGGAGTGGTTCGAGGAACACGCTAGTGACTTTCTGTTAATGCCGTGGCCTCCAAATTCACCTGACATGAACCCAATCAAACATTTGTGGTTCGACTTGGAAAAGCTGGTTCGCGTTAATCACCACCACTCCGAAATGTACAGGAACTGGAGGACCTGCTGCTGACATTATGGTACGAGATACCCCAGGATACCTATCGCCACCTCATCGAATCGATATACATATGTATCGCCGAGTGGCCGCTGTTTTGCGGGCTAAAGGGGGTCCTACAGCTTATGAGGTAGGTGGTCATAATGTGGTGGTGATAATGCTTATCGATGTACAACTCGATCATGACAGTGACTAATCCTGTGAATTATGATGGAAAAGAACTCGTCAAAATCGCGACAAAGACTGTTTGATGAAAAAATTCAGGACACATAAAAAATGACAGAAAAAGTTTGTCAAATGTACAACAGCTTTGAAGAAGACCGGACTGAAGAAAACCTTCAGCTGTGTAAAAGTGCACGCAAAGTTGTTAAGACAATGAAGCGTCAGACACCATCGTGTAGTGGAACGCGGATCGTTTTTTGTTCAAACGTTTGCTGTTGCTGCACGAATTCGAACTGACATTGATCTACAGGAATGCTTGGGTAATTACGAATTCTCTGCGGTATTTCTTTCAACGTTCATCGTAGATGGTACAATGATTTTACCTGCAAACAAAAGCAAGCTGATGAAGAGGAACAACATACAGAGGTTTCATTTGTTACTGAAGACAGATATTCTGTACCAGAATAAATATTTTCAGCACCTGTCCTTGGTGGAATGGCCAGCACGGCAGAAATCGTCATATGTGAAGACATGCCAAGACCTTGCATTTGAATTCGACAAAGAATTAGAACCTTATCTGCTTAAGTATGATGAAACTCATTTTGTATTTGATACCTACCTTGAAAATTCACTCAAAAACTCCATGCGAAGGAAAAGAGCAAGAAAAGCAACACCTGTTGAGTACAAAATCATGGATTTTAAAGATTGTAAGGTTCCATCAGAACCTTCCTGTTGCATCCTAAAAACTAAAGATGAGTTAACAGCTTACCTCCCAAATAAAGCAATTCTGCGTGCACAGAGGATAAAAAGAAGACTGGTAGCCAGTTGGAGAAATGAAGCAAAGTCAGATGGAAATGATGTCGGAGACCTTGAAAGCGCACATAAGGAAGCAGACCCAAAAATAATTCTTCACTCCTTTCACGTATCACGTCGTCATGCTACTACCCTCTACATTTTTTCACCTGGCACCGATGATTTTGTCCTTTCACTGTGGTGGTCACTGATTTCTCCCATCTGACAGCATGTTTGTCACAGGAATTGGAACTAACAGAAGATTTATAGATATCAGACGTGTGTGCTCCTACTTTGGGTATAAAAAAGGGCAGGCATTACTAGGCCTTCAAGCTCTTTCAAGGCGTGATGTTACCGGGTGCTTTACGAAGAAAGGGAAACTATCTTTCTGGAAAGTTTGCAAGAGTATAGAGAAAGAAATCCTTGAAACTTCGGCGTTTAGACGAATTTAAGAAGGAAGATGAACGATTGATAGAGCTATTTTTTTGTCAAATCTACTCGCCACGAACAAAAATTTTGGGCATCGGTCAGCTGCGTTGGCGGATGTTAAGAAAAAAGAGATGCAAAATGAAAATCGGTTGCCAGCAAAATCCTCTCTAATATACTATACATCTTAAGGACTCATTGCCAGGTGATGGAGTGACGACGAGTTGATCAACAACAGATTCTCCAAGTGCCATCACAATTCGGGTGGGCGAACGCAGGTAATCATTATTCTCCTACTATGTGTACGCTGACATGTGCACCACAATCAATCGTACATGCGTCAAAGGGCAGTGTGCTGTGCATTGCAAATGCCGAGCTCAGTTACCAAGGTTCACAGAACTGTATAAATGTGGTGGCGACGAAGAGCTCTGTGAACAACGATTTTTCAGATGATGAAAATGAACTCTAGGACTCAGAAGATGACCTGCAAAACCTTAATTTCTCTCTTCAAATGGAAATAGATATTGTAGTTTTAATAAATAGTATACTTCAACGACAAAGTTGCAAATTATTTAAAAAATTCTAATTTAGTGAGCGTACAGTCGAAGGTTTGCGATGAAGTAGTAAGGCTCTATCTTGGAAATGGTAAAAGATATCAAACAATTTCTTATGAACTTTTCTACTGTATTAATTTAATCATGTTTAACAAAAACCTTACTTAACAAATTTTCCATAGAGCTACCCTAAAAACAGTTACAACCCAAAAACGAAATTAGTATCCTGGGCGACGACGGCCATCTTGGATTCATGGCATCACACAGACCCTCTGCCACAAATTCAGACAAAACACCTGGCAGTATATGGTTGTATGCTTCATTATCAATGGATCCCCAGTATAGGCATATTTTCCCTTCATTTAAAATCCTACGGACAAGGTTATTGTAACAGATACACCCCTCAACTATTAGGTGAAAGGTCTGTTATCAATGCTTCACTTCACTTTTGTTTTTGACATACAATGCAATTTAAATCTGGTGATCTGACAAACAACAAAGGTGGAGTGAAATGAAGCACTAGTAACAGGCCTTGACGATCACCCAAAGGCCAGGAGTACCAGCAAGAAAACAAAACAGAGGAGAAAGTGATGATGTAAGTAAAATCTTCATTTTGAGAAAACAAAAACAAAAAACTGAGTAAAGCCAGTAAATTTAACTTTCTAGCCCTGCACTTGTTTGTTTCTCCACCATGCTTTCAAGTATGTCAGGTGTCACTTCTATGCTGATCTTGAAGACCCTCTGGGTTGTGGAACTATATCTGTATTATTCTTCATTTTCCTTTTAATCTCTCACATTCGTGGATGTAATTTCGTGTTCTTCAGGATAATACCCTATATTGACCCTTGGTTATCATTATATTGATGAAGTAGGTGGTTTTTAATATGCACGACTGGTACTTGTTTTACCAAATTTCTACCGATTATCACATCCATTGTACTTGAGATTAACATTCTATGATCAATAGGTCTTTCTTCATCTCCTATCAATTCGCACACTCCCTTGTGCATGGTTGTTATTTCGATTGAAACACAAACATTTATATGCTTTCGACTGAAAAGCTTTCATGTGCCCCCAGTACAGTTTTCCGTTTTCCCATAGTTCGAAAGGAGTCTTCTCCGTTGCCTTCATTATCAATCTGTATTGAACGTCAGTTGTGGTCAGCACAGCTTCTTCCCAAAATTTGTATTTTATGCCTGGTCTATGTCATTTCTAGCAACAATTTATTTTTTACTCTGCAATTCCGATTTGCTGAGGACAATATGAAATGATGGTTTGCTCTATCCTATTTCTTAGCAAGAATTCTTTATGTATGAATGTATTTCCTGCTGTTATGTGCGTTAAGCACTTGATGTTTCCTTGTGTTTGTTATTGACTGCTGAGAAATAATCTTGAAATTTGTTAATAGTTTAATTTTGTTTTTCAACAGATATGTGTATGTAAAATGGAAATAATCATCTATGAACATAATATAGTATCTCTTGTTTCCGGGGATTATTGATGGCATTTATGCCATAGTGCATTACATCTAGAATTTTCCTAGCTCTGAAAGTGTGTTCCTTTCTAAAAGGCTTTTGTGACATTTTTGGTCTTATGCGTGTTTACAAAATAAATCTTCTTTATATTTAAGCAGATCAATTCCATTAGCAAGATCTTTGTTTATTATATGTTTAATTGATTAAATATTTCTCTGACCAAGTCTTCTGTGCCAGAAATTAATGCAATCATTTTTCTCACACTGTTACATTGAAGTAGCTATTTCTGCATATTCATTATTTTTCATATGTTCATTTTACTCCACTGTTAACAATTTATACAGGTTACTAGAATCTGTTGTGCCCATAGCAAATATATTTTCACCAAATTTTATCATACATTTATTTCCTTCAAATGTGCAAGTAAACTCATTTTTGGGGATTCTTCTGACTGAAAGCAAATTGGTTTCTACTTCAGATAAGCAAAAAAAAAAAAAAAATGTTTGCTAACACTTTACTTGTTCCAGATTATTTTGCAGTTGATGTATCAGTATCTTCTAAAAGTGTGGGAATTTTGCTAGTGGCACAAGACGAAATGTAGGAGTTTTCCTAGAGACCCTAAAAGGTGTACAAGATCCTGATGACATTAGGGATATGTCACTAAATCCTGAGTTATGATTTTAATATTTGGTACGTCATAACATGCAATAAAAGCTGTCAAAAGGGACTCAACCGATCAATCTTCAGGTAAATACGAGGCCTTAAGCCTTTTTAGCATTCTTTAATCCGCTGTGCGCATATTCATAGGGTTTGCATAACAAGTCAGGGTTATAGTATTGCACTTTCATCCAGACGCAAAACGTAAATTAATAGACCCTAGGCCTTTTCAACAGTTTTTTATTCGCCGTGTTCATATTCAAGAGACTACCGTAAAAGAAAAAAACATTTAATAATGCGCACTTTAACTGAGGCCCCGAACATTAATTACAAGATTCTATGCCTAAGCCTTTTAGAACTTTTTTATCAGCGGTGCTCATATTCATAAAGTTCGCATAAGAAGTTAAGAAGTCAAGTTAGCAGTGTTGCGCTTTTACTTAGGCACCAAACATTAATTATAAGCTTCGAGGACTGGGCCTTTCCAGAAATTTTTAATAAGAACATTATAAACTGGATTTGTTACGTAAAACTTATGGATATGAGCTCAGCAAATTAAAAATTGCTAAAAGGGCCTAAGAATAGGGCCTATTAATTAATGAATTGTGCCCGAGTAAAAGTTCAACACATTAACTTTATTTTTTTTTCTATGTGAACATCGTGAATATGAGCACGGAGAATAAAAATCTGTTCAAAAGACCTAAGGACTATAAATTAACGTTTGTGGCCTGGATAAAATTCAATATAATTAAATTAACTTCATTTTGTATGCCAACTTCATGAATATGAGCACGGCGAATTAAAGACTTCAAAAGGCCTAGGCGACTTGTAAACATCTGAAGACTGATCCATTGAGTTCTTTTTATTAGTTTTTATTACATGTTTGCACACACCAAATATTCAGGTTGTAACTTCAAATCTCCCCAAAAGGCCCACGGCCTAGGTGCCTTGTAAACACCTTAGGGCTGCCCCGTTGAATCCCTTTTATTAGTTTTTAAAAAAGGTTTACACATACAAAATACACTGACGGAAAAAAAATCCCAACACCAAGAAGGGGTTGTGTTAGATAAACGACAGTTGGTAGGCGGTGAGAGTACATCTGTAAGATGACGTCTATGCAAATTTCGCGCTCGGCGCATACGTGTGGCGCTAATAGCGTCCCTCGGAACATGCAAAGCAGGTTTGCTGTAAATACGCGCTGTAACGTTCGTGAGCGTTAGTTATCGTTGAGATTCGACGTAGTGTGTTGATGTTGGTCATGAATGCCTTTAAGAAGACGAAGAAGCCATTATCAACAGCTTACGGAGTTTGAACGCGGTCGTGTAATAGGGCTACGAGAAGGTGAATTTTCGTTCCGCAATATTGCAGAACGACTTGGCAGGAATGTAGCCACTGTGCATGATTGTTGGCAGTGGTGGTCAAGGGAAGGTACTTCCTCAAGAAGACCAGGTTCCGGCCGGCCACGTGGTACGACTGAGAGGGAAGACCGCCGTGTACGGCGTATGGCCGTGGCGCATCGTACCGCGTCTGCGGCAGCAATTCGAGCTGCAGTTGCCACCACAGTGACACAACGAACTGTTACAAATCGGTTACTTGAAGGACAGCTCCGAGCCAGACGCCCTGTAGCGTGCATTCCACTTACTCCAAACCACCGCCGTTTGCGACGTCAATAGTGTCAAGCAAGAGCTCATTGGAGGACGGAATGGAGATCTGTTGTGTTTTCTGATGAAAGCCGGTTCTGCCTGGGTGCCAGTGATGGCCGTGTGTTGGTTAGGAGGAGGCCAGGTGAGCGCCTGCAACCAACCTGTCTGCGGCCAAGACACACTGGACCTACACCTGGAGTTATGGTCTGGGGAGCAATTTCCTATGACAGCAGGAGCACAATCGTGGTTATCCCACGCATCCTGACGGCACAGTTGTACGTCGGTCTGGTGATTCAACCTGTTGTGCTGCCATTCATGAACAGCATTTCAGGGGGTGTTTTCCAACAGGATAACGCTCGCCCGCATACCGCTGCTGTAACCCAACATGCTCTACAGAGTGTCGACAAGTTGCCGTGGCCTGCTAGATCACCAGATCTTTCACCAATCGAGCACGTATGGGACATCATTGGACGACAACTCCAGCGTCACCCCCAACCAGCATTAACCGTCCCTGTGTTGACCGACCAAGTGCAACAGGCATGGAACTCCATCCCACAAACTGACATCCAGCACCTGTACGGCACAATGCATGAACGTTTGCGTGCTTGCATTCAACATTCTGGCGGTTACACCGGTTATTAATGTACCAGCATTTCACATTTAAAATGGCTTTTCTCGCGCTTACATTAAGCTGTGATCTTGAAACCTTAATCGATTAAATATGTTACCTATACAAATGTATTGCCGCCATTTCATTCCTCTACAACTATTTTTTCGTGGTGTTGGGATTTTTTTCCGTCAGTGTATTTTGGTTGTAACTTCAGTTCCCAAAAGGCCAGAGGCCTACGTGCCTTGTCATCTGAAGCGTGAACCGTTGAGTTCATTTTGTTAGCTTTTATTGCATGTTATGTGTTATGACATGCCAAATATTAAAACGATAACTCAAGATGTAGTGAGTTAAAGTTTCTACCCATCCCTTACGGCATTAAGATCTTACACATATCCTATACTAGGAAAACTCCTACATTTTGTTTTGTGCCACTAGGAAAACTCCTATATTTTGACCAGGTCTCCGAACGAAATGCAATTTGTAAACATTTCTTTACTTGAGGTGCAGGAGTTTTCGTAGCAATAGAAGAAAGTGTGGAAGTTTACTGATGGGAGTGCTTTCCTCTAACCCAATCTTTAACTTTCAACCAACGGCATACTTCAATTGCACCAATTTAATTTTCTACACCACCTGCACATTTTTTTCAGGAAGGTCATCAGAAACCACATCCCATAGACTTTGTTTAGTTAAATATTGCTTTAATTTAAATTTCCTAACTGCATAGTTATTTGCATTCAATTCTGCAATTGAGATTTGAATACCTGTTGAATTAGAGGATGACATTTGCACAATTTTTTTGTCTCAGAATATTTCATCCAATCCAACTAGTATAGTGCGTTCAATATAACCTGGCAGTTGGAAAGGATTCACTTTACCAGTTTTAGGGGAGTTTCGTATCGTAAGCAGTGTGCTTACAACTAATCGCCTCCAACCCTCTTGGAGCAGGGTAATAAACAATGACGGACGATACGGGGTGGATGGGGGAGTGTTGGCGGTCCCTCCTAATGTTGATTTTCTGTGATGTTTAGAGCTTCTCCTTCAATGGTCTTTGTGGGAGGGAAAAGAATAAGGCATTTGAACATCACCAAACGACCCTTTCCGACTTCTGTTACTGATTTCTCAAGCTAGCTTTGTAGCAAGCAAGAAATCTTTACTCACAGTGTTTTTTTTTTTTTTTGGTACTGTTAATATTATTCTCACAACTATGGCACTCAGCACACTGAAAGCTGGAAAAGTACTGAAAAGCGAAGCTAGGGAAATTATTGGGAATGTAATAATGTTCATGGACGAAGAAAAACGAAATAGAGTTCCGAAAGTGGATGTCAAAAAATCCAATGAACGCGTTTCGGAGGCTACGGGAGTTTCACTGAGAACTGTTTACAGAATTCAGAAACAGGCTGCTACAAGCGAGGTTTTGTCAACTCCAGGTAAAAGACGAAACAAGAAAGCGCCGAAGCGCGAAATAGCTGATTTTGACAAATGCGTTGTGCGCAGAACGGTACATGACGTATGAAAAAAGGAAATCCCTACTCTTCAGTCTTAATTAATTAAATTACGCGACAGTATTGATTTTGACGGAGGTGAGACTACATTGAGTAAAATATTGGATGATTTCGGTTTCAAATATAAGCGATGGAATGGTCGAAAGATTTTAAGAGAGAAACCCGACATTGTAGCGAAACGTAGGCATTTCTTAAAGGAGTTAAAGCGTAATGAAAATCTACCCGTTCCAAAAGCTGTTGTTTATCAAGATTGAGACATGGCTTCTAACGTCTCATGTTTGTCCTAAAGGATGGCAAGACACAAGCTGTGAAAAGCCAACTGGACTCCAAGTTCCTTCATCGAAAGAAAGCAGATTTATAATTTGCCATGCCGGAAAAAAAGGATGGTTTTATACCAGGAGCTTCACTTTTATTTCGTTCGAAGACAAAAAGTGGTGATTACCATGATGAAATGAATTCCGAAAACTTTAGAAAATGGTTTGAAAGCCAGCTGCTTCCGAATTTACCACCAAATTCATTAATCGTCATGGACAATGCACCATATCACTGCATCCTTGCTGAAAAATTACCCACGACGAACTGGAAGAAGGCTGAAATACAAGCATGGCTTCATCAACATAACATTGATTTCGCACTTGATATGCTTAAAGCAGAATTACTACAGATTGTCCGTGGCACCAGACCACAGAAAAAATTAATCATTGATGAAATAGCAGCAGATCATGGACATCAAGTATTAAGACTCCCACCTTATCACTGTGACTTGAACCCCATTGAGTTGATTTTGGCTGATGCCAAAAACTATGTGGGTCGGCATAATGCCTCTTTCACGAAAGAAAGCATAGAAACTTTATGGAGTAAAGCATTGCAAACCGTTACTCCGGAAAAATGGGAGGCCTGTGTGAATCATGTCCAAACTTTGGCACAAAAATACTGGATTTCTGATGGCATCATGGATGAAATAGAGGAAAATGAGATTGAAAATTTTTTAATAATAATAGGAGAGGATACTGACAGCAGTAATGAAACTGAAGACATATCATCAGCCGATGATGATTTTGATATTGTGGGAATAATGCCTTTACCTGACTGAAATTGATTCTGCTTTGCTCTTGCTTCAAGGTATGAGATACACAGTCCTGTTTCAATAAAAGGAATGTTCCCTAACACACACACACACACACACACACATATACCCCGCCTTCTCGTGGTGCATCCTGTTCCCACTAAAAGGGCTCTGACGACCGCCAATAGCGGTATAACTATACCAACGGGATTAGAAGAAATGCTATCCCACACTCACCAACCCGCTTGGCCAGCGTGGTGAGTTATGGCCAAACCCCTCCAAAACGACTCCACAACTTAAATCTTGGCCCTCAGTCTCCGGCAGCTGGAATGTATCTGGCCAAGGCAGCGGCCAGTGCGACATGAAGGCAGAGGGGGCTAAGAATCCCCGGAGGACCGGACTAGGCTGCCATTTGATGCTGACCTTGGCTACGTATAATGGAAGCTCCCTATCTTCTGATTCAAGGCTTTTTGAATTGGAATAGAAACTACAAAGGATTAAGTGGGAAATCGTCGGGCTAAGTGAGGTAAGGAGAAAAGGAGAAGATCTCGTTGAACTGAAAAGTGGACATATCTTCTACTATCGTGGGACAGATACTGGCAGAACTAGTGGTGTTGGATTTATAATAAACGAGAACCTGAAGGATAAAGTTGTAGAAGTTGAAATTTCCTCTGACAGAGCTGCACGACACGTTATCCAACTCTCGAGAAAATACAAGGCTCAGATTATTCAAGCTTATGCACCCACCACAAGTCATCCTGAAGAAGAAATTGAAGAATTTTATGAGGAAATTCGTCATCTAAATAATAAAGGTAAGCAGCACTTGAAGATAATTATGGGAGATTTCAATGCAAAAATAGGGCAACGGCAACAGAATGAAACTTCAGTAGGTAAATTCGGTCACGGCAACAGAAACCAGCGTGGAAATACTCTCGTTGAGTTTGCAGAGGCAGTAGGGTTTTTCATCTTGAACTCCTTTTTCAAGAAAAAGCCACACAGGAAATGGACATGGAGACATCCAAATGGGACGACAAGTGAAATTGATTTTATTATTGTAACAAAAAATTCGTCATAGAAGACTGCAGTGTGCTAAACAAGTTCAACACAGGTAGAGACCATAGATTGGGGAGATGTAAGATGCACCAACACTAAACTCGAACGTGGCAAGCTCATAAAACAAACAAAATGTATTGACATACCAACCTTAAAAAACACCATAATACCTTCAAGTTGGAACTGAAGAACAGATTCTCTGCTTTAGAAGGCCTAACATCGGAAGAAGTGAATATTTCTGAAGCTAACAGAAAAGTAACCAAAGCTCTTATGGGAACAGCAACAAAATTAGCTGGGTCTAAGAACAAGTTGCATGTGAACAAATTATCAGGAAAAACCAAAATGTTGATGCAAAAAAGAAAAGAGATGAGGACAACTAAAGAAGATGTGACTTCCAAAGTGGAATATATTGAGCTATGCAAGATAGTACGAAAAAGTATCACTGAAGACGTAAGGACATTCAACTGTGAACTAGTGAGGAAAGCAATTGAAAACAACCAAAGCCTAAAGGTAGCAAAAGGGACATCTCAGTAAGGGAAGAAAACAGATTCTGGCACTGAGAAAAGAAGATGGTTCTGTAACAAGAAATAGAGGCGAAATTTTGACAAGAGTGAAAGATTTCTACTCCAAATTATATGAAAGGGATGATACATGTACTCTAGACATCATGGAAGGTACCAGTACCAGAGTTCTTCCAGTCCTCCCAGCAGAAGTTGCACATGCAATCAAGAACATGAAGCGGGGAAAAGCTCCAGGAGAAGATGGAATTACTGTAGACATCATACAAGAAGCAAGTGGAGAAATCGAAACAGTACTCGCCCAAATTTTCACTCGATGCCTTAATGAAGGGAAAATTCCTGAGGATTGGAACACTGCTACAATGATCCTGCTACATAAAAAAAGTTGACATTGAGGATCTCAGGAACTACAGACCTATCAGCCTCCTATCAGTGGTCTATAAAATCTTCACTAAAGTTCTTTCACACCGCTTGAAGGTGACACCGGACATGGCTCAACCGAGAGAACAAGCTGGATTCAGGAGTGGCTACAGCACAATAGATCATATCCATGTACTGAGAGAACTAATTGAAAGAGCGAGGGAATATGAACTTCCATTGTGCATGGCTTTTATCGATTATGAAAAAGCCTTTGATTCGGTGAAACCATCAGCAGTTACAATGGCTCTGAAATCCTGTGGTATTGAAGATGCATACATTAATATTATTAATAACATCTATGAAAATGCAAGTGCAAAGATTCGGTTGTTTGAAAGTACAACACACATAAAAATTGGAAAGGGAGTGAGACAATGTTACAATATATCTCCAAAGCTCTTTAATGCCACATGTTTTTTTTTTTCGATTGAAGGTTTAACGGCCACCGTGAGCAACTCAATGGGCTATAAGCAGTCGCCCGTCCCTAATTTAGGGTCACTGGTTCCAGGGAAGGGAGAGAACCAGTGCCGTAAGACAAACAAAACATCCATGCCTCACCGGGATTTGAACCCGGACCCCGTTCGGACGAATGATCAGCGGCCATCGCTTAGACCACTGCGCCACCGAGGCGGCCGAAAAATGTCCTTCAATCACTGAACTGGGAAAACAAAGGGATAAAAATTAATGGAGATTATCTAACCCACCTTCGTTTTGCTGATGACATAGTCATCTTTACAACTACCCCATCAGAGCTGCAGAGTATGATCCAGGAACTTGCTGACAAGAGTAAAGAAGTGGGATTAAAAATGAACTTTCAGAAGACAAAAGTGATGTTCAATGCTTTTACAAGAAATGAAGATTTATCGATTGATGGAGTAAAGCTGGAGATAATAGACACGTACGTTTATCTCGGACAGCATACATCAAGTGAGGGTCACATTGACGAAGAAATTAATCCGCGTGTAAAACTTGCCTGGAGAGCTTTTGGAAGAAACAGCCTAATTTTCAAGAGCAATATGCCATTATGTCTTAAAAGAAAAGTGTTTGATCAATGCATCCTTCCAGTGCTTACGTATGGTGCAGAGACGTGGACCTTAACTAAAAGAGACATACAAAGGCTGCAGACAACTCAAAGCAGCATGGAGAGGTGCATGCTTGGTGTAACCAGGAGAGATACGAAGAGGAACTCGTGGATCCGAAAAATGACAAGAGTGGAAGACATCATGATCAGAGTTAAATCCCTGAAATGGCAATAGGCTGGACATACTGCCAGAAGGACAGACCATTGATGGACAGCCGAAATTTTAGATTGGATTCCAAGGGACAGGAAAAGACCCAGAAGAAGACCACATGGGAGATGGGTGGATGAAATTCGAAAGTATGCGGGAGTGACATGGAGGAGACTGGCACAAGACGGATCGTTGTAGAGGAAATTTGGGAAGACCTTCGTCCAGCAGTGGATTGATAATGGTTGATGATGATATATATGAAACGGTTTTGATTCCGTGAAACGTTACCAGTTACGATGGACTGTCTCACTCATTTTTAGGCCGATGAGGACGGCAGACTGGTTACTGTCTCGATGAATAGTGGAGTTACGTCGATTAAGATTTTCTGTGTGTATGTTTCGTTGCTGTGCTCTCTTCGGAACAGCTTCTACGATCAGTTCCTTTACTTCCTCAGAGGGGGCTAGATTTTTCTGGTCAGAAGAATGTTAACTCATTTGTCGATAACCATAACGACTTGCTGGGTACTCGTGACCACAAGGATCCTGATAGCACGGTCTCTACGGAATTGATCAGGAATCTGCAGTTGAAGGACGTGTGGCTCTCGTATCTGCAGATGCCGGGTTTTACCTGCGTAGGAATAACCAAGCTTCTAAGATTGACATATGTTTCTTGTCTTCGACGCTTCAGTAGATAACTGGGGCTGAGGTCTTCGAACAGAATTCGCAGCAACTGCATGTATATGATCATAGTGTTCTCGTGATGGACATCTGTATCACCGAAGGAAAGAGATGTGACACTCTGGCGCCTAAACACTTCCGTGTTGGAGGATGTCGAAGCACTATCGAAAATCCAATCGATCCAGGAAGAGGATGCACAGGCGAGATCGGTGGATGGGAACGAGCGAAGAACGTGGTTCAGCGGGTTTTGAGTATTCGGGGGAAGCAGTTAGCGAGGGAGAAAAGAAAACTCAGATGTCTCTCGCGAATTTTATGAATGCTTTTCTTCAAGGTAAAGAGAATGTGTGTAACCTCCTCATCATTACTGAAATTAAGCAGGAGACTGCCCATTTTTACAAGACCGTTCTGAAGTCCAACTTCAGGCGGCGATCGGGAGCATCGAGGAGGAGTGGGATGTAAATTACATCTACCGTAAGCTGGAGGTTGAAAGAAAGAGAAACAAGTTTTCTGCATGAAGTTTGGGATTATAGGAAGATTCTGCAGGAGTCTGCGAAGTTGTACGGCGAGCTTTTTCCGGCGAGAAAATTGAGTCAACCATGATGGGCAGTGGCTCGGGGGAATTTCGTGGATCTCCGAAGAGGAAACGGAACTCAAGCTCTTCGAAGGGAATTTCATGGTTACAGAAGAAAGGTCGGCGATCCATGCCCTTCATCAGGGACTTGAGAGTCTTTAGCAGAAGGTTTTGGCTCAGAGAGGCGTGAATGAGCATTCACTCGCATCAGGTGGACTGTAAGCGTATGGATTTTATGGGGGAAGCTTGCTCATTTTCGTAAAGTTGTCTTCCAATGAGGCACCGTGCTAACGCCCCTCTCCCCTCTCAGTTTAGTCTTGATGTGTTTTTAAATGTTTGTTTTCGTAGCCTGTGATGTGTTTCTAAATATTTGTTTTTGTAGTCTGTGATATGTTTCTAAATGTTTGTTTTCGTAGCCTGTGATGTGTTTCTAAATGTTTCTTTTTGTAGTCTGTGATGTGTTTCTAAATGTTTGTTTTCGTGGTCTGTGATATGTTTCTAAATGATGTTTGTTTTTGTTGATGGCTTAAACGCGCCCCTCGGTGAGACGTAAAATGGTTTTCCTCTTAACTCCCACTCGTGGGGCCCTTTGTTTCTGATTACAGGTGTTTCCTCTTGCCGGAGGTGGGTATCGTGCCGTTGGTGCCGAGAAACTGTCACTAACGTAACGTGCGGGGTGTGTGATTCGGGGGTGGTGCTTGTTTTGCTGCATGCATTTATGGTACATTGTGGTTATGTGTTTGGGTTTCTCTTGGGGAGGGAGGCTGCGTGAGTTTGGTGTATGCCGGTTCTGTGAGGATGAGTTGTAGGGTGGAGGCGTACCTCGTCGGAGTAAAGTGTTCATCTCCGACTTGACGCCTCCGCTGCTGAGGTCACTTCACTGGTGACAACGCCACTGAGTCTCCTCTGAAGGAGGGTTCTCCTCCTACTTGTACGACCGAGAACGTCAGCCTGACTTTCTCGCCGTATTTGGTGACTCTGCCGTCAATTCGAGAGGGGTCCGTTAGAGTTCCTCTGCGTGACCAGCATGTTCCGGGAGTTCAATTGTTGGTGCCTATGGAACCGTGGTGTGTGCAACGGGGCATGAGTGAAACACCAGTGGAACCAAACCCATGTCTTATACATGTGGCGAGGGAAAGCAAGTGTGTTAGTGTTGCTGGGCATCAAAACTTCGTTGTGGGAGAGAGGTCGCCGTGCGTGAGCACACTATGACGTCCCTCTCTTCCAGTTTCCGAAGACAAGAATATTAGTGTTATCAATGAAATCTTTGAAAATGCAAGTGCAAAGGTATAGGCTATTTGAGAATACAGCACCGATAAAAAATGGAAAGGGAGTGAGACAAAGTGATATCGTACTTCCCAAACTTTTTAATGCCACATTGTAAAATGTCTTTCGATTACTTAACTGGAAAAACAAAGGGAAGAAGATTAATGGAGATGATTTAATTCATCTCCGCTTTGCTGATTACAGTCACTTTTATAACTACCCCTTCAGAGCATGATCCAGGAACTTGCTGATAAGAATCAAAAAGTGCACTTGAAAGTGAACTGTCGTAAAACAAAGTTGATGTGTTATGCTTTTACAAGAAATTAAGATTTATACATTGACGCAGGAAATTTGGATATAACAGATACCTACATTTACCTTGGGCAGCATATATCAAGCAAGGATCACTTTGATGAAGAAATTAATCGGCGTATGAAACTTGGTTGGAGAGATTTTGAAAGAAACAGCACAATTTTCAAGATCAATATAACGTTATACCGATCAGCCATTACATTATGACCACCCCCAGTCTAGAGCAATGAGCGCGCCTGAAGACGGAACGGTGGCGCAGGTGAAGTTCATTGAGCAGTATGTATACAACTCGAGAACAGACTTTCGGTTAGTAGAGTGTACGGGGTCAGAATGTGAAAATCTGCTGCTTTATCATCGGTTTATCGGAGTTTGGCAAAGGACAAATTGGGATGGCACGACGCCTCGGAACGATACGATCTCAGAAACGGGGCTTGTGTTTTGTTCCCGTGCCACTGTTATGAGTATGTATCAAAAGTGGTGCACAGATGACCAAACAACGAACCGTCGTCCAGCCATGTGTCATCCGCAGCTCACTGATGCCAGAGAAGGGAGCGGAGACTGTCGCGCATTTTTCACAGGAACCGCAGGGCCACAGTGCAACAAATCATCCGCAGCTAGAACAGTGGTGATCAGAGCAATGTGGCATAGCACACAGTTCATCACAGCCTTCTGTGCATGGGCCTGCGTAACCGAGACACAGCCGGGTCCCCATGATCACTGCACGTCAGTCATTTCCAACTACGCATGAAATGGGCCCCAAGATCGTCGAGATTGGACCGTGGATGATTGGAAGAAAGTGGCCTGGTCTGACGAATCAAGATTCATGGTGCATCACGTATGACGGTCGGGCACGGATTCGTCAATTACCAACGGAGGCTATAGCACCTGGATGCACTGTTGGGCGGAAGCAGGCCGGCGGCGGCGGTGTTATGCTGTGGGCGATGTTTTATTGGGACACTTAAGGCCTCATTACGCCAACAGCACAATCCCTGACAGCTGTTATGGTATCTGAACATCGTTTCGGACCAAGTTCACCCATTCATAGCAATTGTGTTCCCTGCAGGCGACGGCTATTACCAGCAGGATAATGCGCCATGCTACTCTGCCAAAATCTTCAAGGAGTGGCTTGAAGAATATGCTGGTGACTTTCCGTTAATGCCCTGGCCTGCAAATTCACCTAACATGAACGCAATCGGACATTTGTGGTTCGACTTGAAAAAGCGGGGTTGCGCTATATCACCACCATCCCGAAAAGTACGGGAACTGGGAGACCCACTGTTGACAGTATGATAAGAGATATCCCAGGATACCTATCGCCAGCTCATCGAATAGATACCTCCGCCCCTGGGTAGGCACATGCCCTCAGATAATTTGTTAAATTTTAGCTAGTGAATGCGGAATATCTCCCGATCGGACCAGAAATTCTTTATATTTCATATTTTAGGTTTTAAGCACCCCCCCCCCCGTTAAGTTTCCTGGGTTTGCACATACACGCAAAGAATTTGTTTAGCTATAAGTTTATATACCTTGAAAAATATCGTAAATAAGAAAATACGAAATTACGGAAATTTTATGAGTCAGATAACCAATCTCCGGAGACGTAGCTGCAGAGCAATCCAGAACGGAATTTTTATACGGCCCCTTAAAATTTTTGTGGCCACAGTTCTCCGCTTTGGGTTTTTTTTCCAAAAATCATGGCAATGTTTAAATTTCTTACTGAAAATGAAATATTTAAAAACAAAATTATGGACAGTAGTTGCTTAAGTAGTGGGGAATATAGCGACACGAAATTTGTTTATGCAGAACAATTTTATGGCACTGAAATTCCAATGTATCCAGTTCTCCGGTGTGGCCAGTTCTCCGTACACGTTATGAAACATGAGATACACATTTCAATGCGGAGGGGATATTTATATGGCTTCATCATGAATATCATGTTTTTTTGGGGAAATTTTTCTCCTTGGTATTTCTATTCGGTCACCCATAGTGAGATCCTAGATGTGCACTAATACTGAGGCCCAAAAATAATGGCCCAGCCCTGGACCCACTGTCTGCTTAAAGAAATGTGCTCAGCGATAGTGTATATATACGATATATAACTACTGAAAACTTTTCGTTTAAAATGTATCACATAGAGAACAAAAAAATAATTCCCCCTGTGTTATCTGTAAATGCAATGACAGTATTCGACATTTGCTAGCGAATATTAACAGCATGCATTTTCTTATTAAAACCTAGCCGTGATTGTTTCCTTATTTGACCGCATTTGGTTGAAACTTTTAATGTCAACTCCCGGGCTTCCGCCCATCATGGAAATCGGATACCATCTCACAAAGCCATAGAGGATACCCAGCATGCAAAGTCTATTTAACCAGAAACTTCTAAGCGCCACGGGGAGTCAACACTAGGAGGAACCTCCAACACTCCCTCCCCCTCCACTCCCGTCGTCATTGTTTAAAGGGTCTTTGGTCTGCTGGAAGCGATTAGTTCCTAAAAGGCACGCTGCTTACTCCCCTCAAACTGGTAAAATGAATCCTTCTCAATTGCCAGGTTAAACTGAACAGACTGCACATTTTTTTTTTTTTTACTTCCGTAACAGTAAAAATGCCGAAGTGAAATAATGAGTGTATTTAATTTTACAACCGTATTATAAAAACGCATAACTGATCATGTACAATCAACCTGTGTGTGCATACGTGCGCATTCGTTTAAAGAGATTCCCTTTAATGCACTGAATTGCATGAGGCTTCTTAAGTGCATAGGAGTGCTCCTCCTCCCTGATGTCGTTTATGTGTTTGAACAAAATATATCCCAGTCATGAAATGCAAGAAAAATAAAATGCACTTCAAGCATTTTGCACCGATATTAAATAAGACATTAACGATTCTTGAAGTCTCATTATCGCGCAATATTTACCTTAGGCGAGCCATACACTATTCATTCCATTTAAAGACTACTACGTACGTGGGACTCTAGGAATTTAGAAACACGAACGGCGCTGACGCTGTCATTACATTACAAGTTTTGCGAGTGACAGACTGCTGTCGTGAGTTGAAAATGCATCTCATTTTAACGAATTTCTCACACGTGGGCTATACTTCTTAATTACATTTCTCGGTTGCTGGGACAAATCCAGCGTCAAAACCGTCGTTCATCGACGTCTCGGAGCGCGACTACAACCACACACCGTAGGGGTATCAGCCATCTTCTCATCCGGAAAGTTCCAGGAGCGTGGCCGCGGCAGACGATTTCTTCTTTTTCTTTTCAACCATCCATCGATGCACGCCGACCTTGAAAGGTCACAGATAAGAACGCCCACTGTCGCGTGGGATTTCTGTTTTTTTTTTTTCTCTCTCTTCTTGAGTATGCACGCATGCGCACTCCCCAAGGTCAATGTCAAGGACGATACATCGCGGACAACAAACAAACGCAAACGACAGATCATAAGCGTCAGCGGCTTCTAGTTGGCAATGTTCTGATCGCAACAGAAACTGTTCCTTCGATTAGTCAACATCGAATGATTAACAGGGGGAAAAACAAAAAAGATGAAAGGAAAAGATCCTTTGTTACACTCTTCACACCAGCCCTTTGCGAAAAGAAACTCCAAAAATATTCCACGAAGAAATCATTCAAGGAGTTGGAGGAAGGAGGGGGCAAAAACGAAACTGCTCAGTCAGAATCGGATGCAACGTATCAATTAAAATCCATTCTCAAAATTGACAGGGACATATAAATTGTGCAGTCATAATTTCAGGCTCAAGCGCCATAAAAAATAAAGGTACCTAGGGGGGTATGCAAAAGTCATAACAATCGGTTCGTAGTGACCGCAACGTGAATGATGGTCCCCTGCGGTGGGGGTTAAATCACGT
Organism: Macrothele yani; assembly: GCA_039090855.1. Lineage (NCBI taxonomy): Eukaryota > Metazoa > Arthropoda > Arachnida > Araneae > Macrothelidae > Macrothele > Macrothele yani. The sequence continues at coordinate 139,610,962 of CM077005.1, read as the reverse complement.
TTGTTGATCTAAGTAAACAATGGTACTGCTGTATATAATACACTGCTGGACAATTGCTAAGGACGGATCATAAACGGCTATATAGCGCATAAAAAAGTAAGTGTGGTTGGATGCCAAGTGAAATAAAATAATGTCAGAATGCCAGGACATTACAAGAAAGACAATTTATTGTGCTCTGAAATCCAGAAGGCTTTGGAACGTGTTCAAGGGACAAACAGGCCATTTTGTGCAGAATACGTAAACGTGAAAAAAAATGCAATTACCGTCCGCAGGCGTTCCGGCGTAAGATGTCAATACAGGATATGGCCACCATGGAGGGCGATGCAAGATTCCACACGTCGTGTCATGCTTTGCACAACATTATCAAGCAGCTGTTGGGGTAATTTATCCCATTCCTCTGTCAGTGCACGGATGAGGGTGTCCTTGTTTATTGGAGGGCATTGGCGACCAGCAAGATTCCTCCCCAAAGCATCCCACACATTTTCAATGGGATTCAGATCTGGAGAACGTGCAGGCCATACAAGGCGTTGAATATCCTCGCTCTCAAGACACTCCTGGACAGCGACTGTTCGATGACATGTTGCGTTGTCGTCCATGAAAATGAATCTATCACCGACAGCACCACGGAACATGCGAACATGAGGTAGCAAAACATCATTAATGTATCGTTGGCCAGTCATAGTCCCAGTTGGAAGCACATAGAGGGACGTACGGCCATTGATCATGATGCCAGCCCATACCATGACACAACATGTCGGATATCGGTCCCTTTCCTGTATGTTTGATGGACAATATGCAGTACCACTATCACGCCAGATCAGTTGACTGCAGCGGCTGCTAAATGACCACTGCAATACTGTTGCTGTTTTTTTCATTTTTTAAACAAATTGACTATTTTAAACGTATCTAGATTTTAGGCCTATCATCATACTCATTTTTCAGTTTTACTGAATCAGCTAGATTTTAATCTTTGTATCATGTTTTTAGTACTGTTTGTTTCATTATCTTTTTTAAGCCTTTTATCGTTCTCATTCTTCAGTTTTATTTGATCAGCCATATTTTAAGCTTCATAGCACGTTTTTTAATACTGTTTGTTTGTCTGTCTTTTGTCTGGCGCTCTTTGGCCAAACATGGCCCTTGCGCCATAAAAATCAATCAACCAACCAACCAACCAACCAACCAACCAGATCAGTTGTCGTCGACAATCAGACGATAGGCTGTATCTACTCTCATCTGAGAAGAGGACAGCAGACCAGTCGTTATCAGTCCAATTGCGATGTTGATGGCACCATTGCAAACGGGCGGTGCGGTGACATCTGGACAATGGGATGCACACAAAAGGACGGCGGGCGTATAGTCCTCCTTCATGCAAACGTCTGGCGACAGTTTTTCGGGAGATCCGCTTGCCAGTAGCAGCCATAAACTGATTTGCTACCTCACTAGCTGTGCTGCGCCGGTGTCTTTTTGTTGATAGCACTATGTACCGATCTTCTGCAGGTGTCGTACTGCGAACACGACCTCTCCCATGACGTTTGCTACACTCTCCATTTGTTTGAAATGATTTCCAAAGCCTTGAAACAACACTGTGGCTGACGTCGAACTCCCTGGCAACATCTGTTATTTTTCGCCCTTCTTCAATCTTGCCAATAATACGGCCACGCGTAAAATCATCTAGGTGATGTCGGGAAGACATACTGAAAATTGCAAGTTCGTCAATTGATTCTTTCCCTTTCAACTTTGCGTTTGAACAACAACGGTCAACAAATCCTTTATATCTCTTATAGCGCTATGACGTCACGAACAAGTTCGGCAATCCAAAATTTGCATACGCACAACACATCTTACTGTATCCCGCACTTATGCTAATTTCCACATTTTCCTGCCTTCTATTTTATGGTTGCTATTGTCATCCGTCCTTAGCAATTTGTCCGGCAGTGTATGTTCGTTATATTCTGAATGCTAACAATAACAAGAAAGGGCAATCAGGGTATTGATTATTTAACACGTTCGGAGACGCCATTTCTTTTGTTCACAAGAAAGATTGTGTTTGTCTATGCCAAAGCCTGAGAATCTTAAAGATCTTTTAATTAATCTACGTAAGTTATTGCTAAGGACAATGTAAATTGCCGATCTTATCCATTTTCAACAAGTGTTAACCTTCTGACAACAGTCACTAACAATTTTCAAATTTCATCGTAATCAGGATAAAAAAAAATACCGAAGCAACTTTGCGGAAATGCAATACAGATCTCAGTTTCCATCGTTTCCAACATAACAGGCCAAACCTCACAGTTTCCTGGACCAGAATATTTAACATTGCGCTGCAACAAAAAATGAAATTATGTAAAAAAAAAAAAAAAAAAAAAACTAGCGAACGTCTGCGACGTACGGTACTTTTCAGCTCGATTTCGAATTTGAAAAACAGTTCATTCAACACTGTAAAAAAATAAACGGTGCGAATTCACGGAAAATTTCTGAAAACAACGTGAAGCAAAGTTACCGGTAGGTGTCTGTCTTTGACAGGGACGTCGCAAAGGGGATGGGAGGGTGGGCTTGAGCCCACTGTGAAATTTGTCTTGCTCACCCTGCCGCTGCCGCCCACCCATTTGAAAATGTGCCATTTTTCAGTATATTTAACTTTAAAATATAATCTGCACTTTGCCAAGTAATAAGTCTTATATTTTATTTCAGGTAGCATTATGAATTTCCCCTAGGAAGTGCGTTGTTTACGTAACCTAAAAACATAATCAAAATAGCATCAGGATGTCCATGAAAATTCAGTTGTTCTCCACTCTTCCAATTCCTTAGTTTAAGCCTCTTTTTACTGTTTGTACGGCCAGGGCGGTAAAGAAGAGAGTTGATAGGAATTCACTGATGGGGTTTCACCTAATTTCTCTGTTTGGTTTTACAAAATAAGGGATTCCAAAATGGAAAGTGGAGTCTAAAGCTACACTAGCGCTCATAAGACTGCTCCGGGACAGTGAAAGTGCAGAAAGTGGCTGACGACTGCTTTGTAGGAGAGGAGTGCAAGACAAAGTCGCTGGCTGGAAGGAACTTAAGGAGGGGGTAGGTATCGTGTCTGTGTGGCACGACGTTAAAATTTGATTTAGATTAACATAAACGACATTGTCTTTTAAATAAATTGTTCAAGTATAGTAAAATTAAGACAATGCATTCAGAGCAAGCAAAAAGTTGAAAGCGACATTCTACAAACATTTCTATCTTACACCAGTGGCGTAACGAGTCAGATCCGTATATGTATGTGTGACCAGGTGGAGGGGGTGGGGATTGCACGAATTCCTTTGTAGTCCGTAGTGAAAAGCATTAACGCTGTCCCGGTGGTGCAGTGGTGTAAGCGCTGGCTTAGGACCATTCTTCCGAGAAGAGTCCGGGTTCGAATCCCAGTGAGGCATGGATGTTGTGTTTGTCTTACGGCACGGGCTTTCTCCCTTCCTTGGAACCTGTGACCTTAAATTAGGGACGGGGAATTGCTTATAGCCTATTGAGTTGCACACGGTGATCATTAAACCTTCAATCAAAAAAAAAAAAAGTATTAAACATTCGCTCTTCCATTGTTTTGTAAAAAAAAAAAAAAAAAAGTTGCTATCACGCTTGCCTCACCAAAAATAATGCTCGCCCATTCGGATTTCGAAGTCTAGCAACGTCCCTGGTCTTTGAACGAAATTTCCGTTTTCAAAAGTGCCCGTTTCCTTAACTTCTGTACTTTCACGTAGTTAGTAATTCCGTTTATTTCAGAAAAGTCCGTTTCGATTTTCAGCACTTATGTGACAGCGCTTGCTACCACGAGGCTGCACATTTAGGTGGAAAATCAGTTTCCAAATTTATTTATTTATTCATTTTTATTAATTCGGGTAATTGTTGAGGAACGAGTACGTTTTTTTTTTTTTGCCATAAGCCCCACTTTCGGATGATTCTTTTTTTTTCTCCCCCTCTCCGATGAGTACTTAGGTAATGCCAGTGGGACAGCACGAGGCGTCGCACAGAATGAGACTAGACAGCATTGGCGACATCCATCAAGGGACCGGCATTGTAGGAAGTGTTTTATGGGGTTATCAAAGCGTCAGCATTGTCTAGCATCCACAAAGCGTTGTTCGAGAAGTCAGACTTTTTGGGACCGAAACTAACAGTTTTATTGGGTTAGGATTTATGGCCCGGTGGTTATATCACGCGGCTAACGTAACTTGAAGAGCTGTTCCCAGCGGAGCCGATTGGTTGGAATTTTTGCGGGACAGGGCGGCCATTTTTGACCCTCTAACGAATGGATGAACCAAATGTTAATTCTATGACCAATAGAATTTAGACTTGGGGATTTAATTCGAGGGAGGCTTGCGCCCCCGTTTTGTGATTGGATGATGGGATATTTTGAGGTAATGGGGGTCTTCTTGGGGGTTGTCGAAACTTTTCCAAGGGAAAAGAATAAACATGCACTTTTTTTTTTTCCTCACTCAACACATCACTTGTTACTTGCTTATTCATGACACATCACCTTGTGATTGCGTCTGAACCCCGGGGTCGGACTTTGTCAAAAAGGTCTCCGGTCACGAGGTAGTCCCGGCTATCATGCCCGTGAAACAAACCGGCGAAAAAACACGAGTGGCCGCCAGAATTGGGATCTGACGGGAGCCCCGAGCAGCGAGAACAGATAAGGGACTTCTTGATATAGCCCGGCCGTAGCATCGGGATGCAAGAAATTCAGCGGGATGACTTCACCAAAATGCAGTGTCTACACTATTCTGGTGTGCCTACATTACTCCAGTTATTAAGAGCTCTCATGGATTCTTCGATCTCGGTCTCAAAGACTTTCCGCGTGGTATGAGAGTAGCAGTGCGATCTCCAGGCAAGATTGGGAATTTAAGGTAGGAAATAAATCCTATTCTTTCTTTTGGTGTCCCCTCAACTATCCAAGGTAGGAAATCCATCCTATTCTTTCTTTTCGTGTCCCCTCATATATCCAAGGTAGGAAATCCATCCTATTCTTTCTTTTGGTGTCCCCTCAAATATCCAAGGTAGGAAATCCATCATATTCTTTCTTTTGGTGTCCCCTCATATATCCAAGGTAGGAAATCCATCATATTCTTTCTTTTGGTGTCCCCTCAAATATCCATGGTAGGAAATCCATCATATTCTTTCTTTTGGTGTCCCCTCATATATCCAAGGTAGGAAATCCATCATATTCTTTCTTTTGGTGTCCCTTCAAATATCCAAGGTAGGAAATCCATCATATTCTTTCTTTTGGTGTCCCCTCATATATCCAAGGTAGGAAATCCATCCTATTCTTTCTTTTGGTGTCCCCTCAAATATCCAAGGTAGGAAATCCATCCTATTCTTTCTTTTGGTGTCCCCTCATATATCCAAGGTAGGAAATCCATCCTATTCTTTCTTTTGGTGTCCCCTCAAATATCCAAGGTAGGAAATCCATCCTATTCTTTCTTTTGGTGTCCCCTCATATATCCAAGGTAGGAAATCCATCCTATTCTTTCTTTTGGTGTCCCCTCAAATATCCAAGGTAGGAAATCCATCATATTCTTTCTTTTGGTGTCCCCTCAAATATCCAAGGTAGGAAATCCATCCTATTTTTTTTTTTTTTTTTTTTTTTTTTTTATGTCCCCTCAAATGTCCAAGGTAGGAAATCCATCCTATTCTTTCTTTTGTTGTCCCCTCAAATATCCAAGGTAGGAAATCCATCCTATTCTTTCTTTTGGTGTCGCCTCAAATATCCAAGGTAGGAAATCCATCCTTTTCTTTCTTTTGGTGTCCCCTCAAATATCCAAGGTAGGAAATCCATCCTATTCTTTCTTTTGGTGTCCCCTCAAATATCCACATATCATTGATTAGTGCATACGAAAGTCTTCCGTCCTAATTAATATATATATATATATATATATATGGGATGTAAGGTCAGGTGATGCGTAACATCACAGCCTCTCCTTGACAAATGTCAACCCCGCCTTCTCGTGGTGCATCCTGTTCCCACTAAAGGGGCTCTGACGACCGCCAGTAGCGGTATAACTATACCATCGGGATTAGAGGAAATTCTATCCCACACTCACCAACCCGCTTGGCCAGCGTGGTGAGTTATGGCCAAACCCCTCCAAAATGACTCCACAACTTAAATCTTGGCCCTCAGTCTCCGGCAGCTGGAATGTACCTGGCCAAGGCAGCGGCCAGTGCGACATGAAGGCAGAGGGTGCTAAGAATCCCCGGAGGACCGGACTAGGCTGCCATCTGATGCTGATCTTGGCAACATACAATGGACGCTCCCTATCTTCTGATTCAAGGCTTCTTGAATTGGAAGAGGAACTACAAAGGATCAAGTGGGACATCGTGGGGCTAAGTGAGGTAAGGAGAAAAGGAGAAGATCTCATCGAACTGAAAAGTGGACATCTCTTCTACTATCGTGGGACAGATACTGGCAGAACTAGTGGTGTTGGATTTATAATAAACAAGAAACTGAAGGATAAAGTTGTAGAAGTTGAAAGTTCCTCTGACAGAGCTTCACGGCTTGTTATCCAACTCTCGAAAAGATACAAGGCTCAGATTATTCAAACTTATGCACCCACCACAAGTCATCCTGAAGAAGAAATTGAAGAATTTTATGAGGAAATTTGTCATCTAAATAATAAAGGTAAGCAGCACTTGAAAATAATTATGGGAGATTTCAATGCAAAAATAGGGCAACGGCAACAGAATGAAACTTCAGTAGGTAAATTCGGTCACGGCAACAGAAACCAGCGTCGAAATACTCTCGTTGAGTTTGCAGAGGCAGAAGGGTTTTTCATCTTGAACTCCTTCTTCAAGAAAAAGCCACACAGGAAATGGACATGGAGACATCCAAATGGGACGACAAGTGAAATTGATTTTATTATGTGTAACAAAAAATTCGTCATAGAAGACTGCAGTGTGCTAAACAAGTTCAACACAGGTAGTGACCATAGATTTGTGAGATGTAAGATGCACCTCAACACTAAACTTGAACGTGGCAAGCTCATAAGACAAACAAAATCTATTGACATAACCAACCTTAAAAAACACCATAATACCTTCAAGTTGGAACTGAAGAACAGGTTCTCTGCTTTAGAAGGCCTAACATCAGAAGAAGTGGACATCTCTGAAGTTAACAGAAAAGTAACCAAAGCTCTTATGGAAACAGCAACAAAATTAGCTGGGTCTAAGAACAAGTTGCATGTAAATAAATTATCAGGAAAAACGAAAATGTTGATGCAAAAAAGAAGAGAGATGAGGACAACTAAAGAAGATGTGACTTCCAAAGTGGAATATATAGAGCTATGCAAGACAGTACGAAAAAGCATCACTGAAGACGTAAGAAAATTCAACTGTAAACTAGTGAGGAAAGCAATTGAAAACAACCAAGCCTAAAGATAGCAAAGGGACATCTCAGTAAGGGAAGAAAACAGATTATGGCACTGAGAAAAGAAGATGGTTCTATAACAAGAAATAGAGGTGAAATTTTGACAAGAGTGAAAGATTTCTACTCCAAATTATATGAAAGGGATGATACATGCACTCCAGACATCATGAAAGATACCAGTACCAGAGTTCCTCCAGTCCTTCCAGCAGAAGTTGCACATGCAATCAAGAACATGAAGCGGGGAAAAGCTCCAGGAGAAGATGGAATTACTGTAGACATCTTACAAGAAGCAAGTGCAGAAATCGAAACAGTACTCGCCCAAATTTTCACTCGATGCCTTAATGAAGGAAAGATTCCTGAGGATTGGAACACCGCTACAATGATCCTGCTACATAAGAAAGGTGACATTGAGGATCTCGGAAACTACAGACCTATCAGCCTCCTATCAGTAGTTTATAAAATCTTCACTAAAGTTCCTTCACACCGCTTGAAGGTAACACTGGACATGGCTCAACCGAGAGAACAAGCTGGATTCAGGAGTGGCTACAGCACAATAGATCATATCCATGTGCTGAGAGAACTAATTGAAAGAGCGAGGGAATATGAACTTCCATTGTGCATGGCTTTTATCGATTATGAAAAATCCTTTGATTCGGTGAAACCATCAGCAGTTACAATGGCTCTGAAATCCTGCGGTATTGAAGATGCATACATTAATATTATTAATAACATCTATGAAAATGCAAGTGCAAAGATTAGGCTGTTTGAAATTACAACACACATAAAAATTGGAAAGGGAGTGAGACAAGGTAACACCATATCTCCGAAGCTCTTTAATGCCACATTGGAAGGTGTTTTTCAGTCACTGAGCTGGGAAAACAAGGGAATAAAGATTAATGGAGATTATCTAAACCACCTTCGTTTTGCTGATGACATAGTCATTTTTGCAACTAGCCCATCAGAGCTGCGGAGTATGATCCAGGAACTTGCTGACAAGAGTAAAGAAGTGGGATTAAAAATGAACTTTCAGAAGACAAAAGTGATGTTCAATGCTTTTACAAGAAATGAAGATTTATCGATTGATGGAGAAAAGCTGGAGATAACAGACACGTACGTTTATCTTGGACAGCAGATATCAAGTGAGGGTCACATTGATGAAGAAATTAATCGGCGTACAAAACTTGCCTGGAGAGCTTTTGGAAGAAACAGCATAATTTTCAAGAGCAATATGCCATTATGTCTTAAAAGAAAAGTGTTTGATCAATGCATCCTTCCAGTGCTTACGTATGGTGCAGAGACGTGGACCTTAACTAAAAGAGACATACAAAGGCTGCAGACAACTCAAAGCAGCATGGAGAGGTGCATACTTGGTGTAACCAGGAGAGATAAGAAGAGGAACTCGTGGATCCGAAAAATGACAAGAGTAGAAGACATCATGATCAGAGTTAAATCCCTGAAATGGCAATGAGCTGGACATACTGCCAGAAGGACAGATCATCGATGGACAGCCGAAATTTTAGATTGGATTCCAAGGGACAGGAAAAGACCCAGAAGAAGACCACATGGGAGATGGGTGGATGAAATTCGAAAGTATGCAGGGGTGACATGGAGGAGACTGGCACAAGACAGACCGTTGTGGAGGAAACTTGGGGAGACCTTCGTCCAGCAGTGGATTGATAATGGTTGACAATGATGATGATGATGATGATATATATATATATATATGGGATGTAAGGTCAGGTGATGCGTAACATCACAGCCTCTCCTTGACAAATGTCAACCCCGCCTTCTCGTGGTACATCCTGTTCCCACTAAAGGGGCTCTGACGACCGCCAATAGCGGTATAACTATACCATCGGGATTAGAGGAAATGCTATCCCACACTCACCAACCCGCTTGGCCAGCGTGGTGAGTTATGGCCAAACCCCTCCAAAATGACTCCACAACTTAAATCTTGGCCCTCAGTCTCCGGCAGCTGGAATGTACCTGGCCAAGGCAGCGGCCAGTGCGACATGAAGGCAGAGGGTGCTAAGAATCCCCGGAGGACCGGACTAGGCTGCCATCTGATGCTGACCTTGGCTACATATAACGGACGCTCCCTATCTTCTGATTCAAGGCTTCTTGAATTGGAAGAGGAACTACAAAGGATCAAGTGGGACATCGTCGGGCTAAGTGAGGTAAATAGAAAAGGAGAAGATCTCATTGAACTGAAAAGTGGACATCTCTTCTACTATCGTGGGACAGATACTGGCAGAACTAGTGGTGTTGGATTTATAATAAACAAGAAACTGAAGGATAAAGTTGTAGAAGTTGAAAGTTCCTCTGACAGAGCTGCACGACTCGTTATCCAACTCTCGAGAAGATACCAGGCTCAGATTATTCAAACTTATGCACCCACCACAAGTCATGCTGAAGAAGCAATTGAAGAATTTTATGGGGCAATTCGTGATCTAAATAATAAAGGTAAGCAGCACTTGAAGATAATTATGGGAGATCTCAATGCAAAAATAGGGCAACGGCAACAGAATGAAACTTCAGTAGGTAAATTCGGTCACGGCAACAGAAACCAGCGTGGAAATACTCTCGTAGAGTTTGCAGAGGCAGAAGGGTTTTTCATCTTGAACTCCTTTTTCAAGAAAAAGCCACACAGGAAATGGACATGGAGACATCCAAATGGGACGACAAGTGAAATTGATTTTATTATGTGTATCGAAAAATTCGTCATAGAAGACTGCAGTGTGCTAAACAAGTTCAACACAGGCAGTGACCATAGATTGGTGAGATGTAAGATGCACCTCAACACTAAACTCGAACGTAGCAAGCTCATAAGACAAACAAAATGTATTGACATAACCAACCTTAAAAAACACCATAATACCTTCAAATTGGAACTGAAGAACAGGTTCTCTGCTTTAGAAGGCCTAACATCGGAAGAAGTTGATATTTCTGAAGTTACCAGAAAAGTAACCAAAGCTCTTATGGAAACAGCAACAAAATTAGCTGGGTCTAAGAACAAATTGCATGTGAACAAATTATCAGGAAAAACCAAAATGTTGATGCAAAAAAGAAGAGTGATGAGGACAACTAAAGAAGATGTGACTTCCAAAGTGGAATATATAGAGCTATGCAAGACAGTACGAAAAAGTATCACTGAAGACGTAAGGAAATTCAACTGTGAACTAGTAAGGAAAGCAATTGAAAACAACCAAAGCCTAAAGATAGCAAAGGGACATCTCAGTAAGGGAAAAAAACAGATTATGGCACTGAGAAAAGAAGATGGTTCTGTAACATGAAATAGAAGCGAAATTTTGACAAGAGTGAAAGATTTCTACTCCAAATTATATGAAAGGGATGATACATGTACTCCAGACATCATGAAAGGTACCAGTACCAGAGTTCTTCCAGTCCTTCCAGCAGAAGTTGCACATGCAATCAAGAACATGAAGCGGGGAAAAGCTCCAGGAGAAGATGGAATTACTGTAGACATCATACAAGAAGCAAGTGGAGAAATCGAAACAGTACTCGCCCAAATTTTCACTCGATGCCTTAATGAAGGGAAAATTCCTGAGGATTGGAACAACACTACAATGATCTTGCTACATAAAAAAGGTGACATTGAGAATCTCAGGAACTACAGACCTATCAGCCTCCTATCAGTGGTTTATAAAATCTTCACTAAAGTTCTTTCACACCGCTTGAAGGTGACACCGGACATGGCTCAACCGAGAGAAGAAGCTGGATTCAGGAGTGGCTACAGCACAATAGATCATATCCACGTACTGAGAGAACTAATTGAAAGAGCGAGGGAATATGAACTTCCATTGTGCATGGCTTTTATCGATTATGAAAAAGACTTTGATTCGGTGAAACCATCAGCAGTTGCAATGGCTCTGAAATCCTGCGGTATTGAAGATGCATACATTAATATTATTAATAACATCTATGAAAATGCAAGTGCAAACATTCGGCTGTTTGAAAATACAACACACATAAAAATTGGAAAAGGAGTGAGACAAGGTGACACCATATCTCCGAAGCTCTTTAATGCCACATTGGAAAATGTCTTTCAATCACTGAACTGGGAAAACAAAGGGATAACCCACCTTCGTTTTGCTGATGACATAGTCATTTTTGCAACTACCCTATCAGAGCTACAGAGTATGATCCAGGAACTTGCTGACAAGAGTAAAGAAGTGGGATTAAAAATGAACTTTCAGAAGACAAAAGTGATGTTCAATGCTTTTACACGAAATGAAGATTTATCGATTGATGGAGAAAAGCTGGAGATAACGGACACATACGTTTATCTTGGGCAGCAGATATCAAGTGAGGGTCACATTGATGAAGAAATTAATCGGCGTACAAAACTTGCCTGGAGACCTTTTGGAAGAAACAGCATAATTTTCAAGAGCAATATGCCATTATGTCTTAAAAGAAAAGTGTTTGATCAATGCATCCTTCCAGTGCTTACGTATGGTGCAGAGACGTGGACCTTAGCTAAAAGAGACATACAAAGGCTGCTGACAACTCAAAGCAGCATGGAGAGGTGCATGCTTGGTGCAACCAGGAGAGATAAGAAGAAGAACACGTGGATCCGAAAAATGACAGGAGTGGAAGACATCATGATCAGAGTTAAATCCCTGAAATGGCAATGGGCTGGACATACTGCCAGAAGGACAGACCATCGATGGACAGCCGAAATTTTAGATTGGATTCCAAGGGACAGGAAAAGACCCAGAAGAAGACCACATGGAAGATGGGTGGATGAAATTCGAAAGTATGCGGGAGTGACATGGAGGAGACTGGCACAAGACAGACCGTTGTGGAGGAAACTTGGGGAGACCTTCGTCCAGCAGTGGATTGATAATGGTTGACAATGATGATGATGATATATATATATATATATATATATATATTTTTTACATGCGAGTAGACAATGAGCACAAGTTTCTGTCAGAAAGTCAATATGATTTTTGCTAGTATCGTATGTTATTTTAGCGAAGTGTTTATATAAAATAAATGATTATAAGGTGACTGCAAGTTTAACACATACATATAACAACTTACACACTTGAAGTAATGAGCACAGGGTCCTAAACTATGGTGTGTGTATCTTTATTATTATGCCGAAACATAATTAATAAATTGTTTTCTATGTTAATTTGCCTACGTACTATCATGAGTGTTTCTTTAGTTGCATATTGTGTGCTCAACCCTGGATTTTGGAGATAATAAATATTTTACGGCAGGGACTCAGAAATTGTTTTTTTTTTTTTTTTTTAATTCTAGACGATCACGAAAACATTGCGGCACACAGCAGACCCTTTGACTCCCAAAGGAAAATCTGCTGTGCGAATCACAACGCCCCATCAGTGGATCCTGAAGCTGCGTCAGCCCTAAATCAGGGAAACGCAGAATCACAATCCACTTGACATCCCCTTGGTTCCCAATATTACGCCGGGTGAACCCAATTCGGAACCCGAGCGATACTTACGTCAGGGAATCCTGTCGCAGATGTGAAACTCGAACCGGCGTCGTTTGAGTTGGCTCAACAGGAACCACGAGTCTTAACCACTGAACCAGAAAGACTCAGAAATCGCGCACACGTTTAACTCCAGTACGTGATGATGATTTTTTTTTTTTTTTTGTGATTAATGCGAGTGAATTAGTCATTTTATTTTCGATTGGAGCTTATTATCTTTCTGAATACGTTTGTAGTAATTTCATTTTTCTGTAGGAGGATTTGTCACAAATTAAGTGGGTTTTTTTTCCTTTCATCGTGATTTTTCGAAGCAGCAGAATGCTTTGCAACCTGAGATCTTATTAAACAGACAATCACTTTCAATTATCTTTTAGAAATGGTGAAATGTATTGTTTTATAGTATTATGTCACAAAACTTCTAAATATAAAATTTACTCTTGAGAGCTATAATACCGTTTGTCTTAAGGACTCCACAGACTGATATGTAGACATCGTATAATGACCTGTACAGTAAGTTAAATACCCGGTTTCTTACGATTACACATATAATAGCTAGTCCACAAAACTAGGGATAGAAATATATATATATATATATATATATATATATATATATATATAAATATTTTTTTTTTTTTTTTTTTTATTGGAGGTTTAACCGTCCACCGTGAGCAACTCAATGGGCTATATAATATAAGCAGTCGTCCGTCCCAGCTTTTCGCACGGGGCAGGCAAACTTTGCAGCTACACTTCATTGTCTGTACCACAACGCTGATCACCTCTCAAATGGCTGTCTAAGACCAGAGTTGCCAGCGCCATCCAATTCTAGTGAACAACATGGAAAGATAGCGAGAAACGATCGTGAATTTAAACTGCAAGTCATACTCGTTATTCCTTTTCCTCCTTAAAAAATTCAGCTGTAAACAACCAGTTGTTTAACCGATTTGAATCTAGACAATGCCGCTCTTGAACTAAATTAAGTTTTTCATAGACTAACACTTATCCCCGCATCGCTAGAGGCACGGAGCACATCTATCTCTAATTCTGTATTGACTTTCAGGAATTGCTTAACCCAACTGATTGATGAACTGTTTGGCATACAGAAATTATTTTCCCATGGGCTGTGTCTCTTTTCTCTCCATTTCGCAGAAAGCCAGATGATCTGCAGTACTCAGGACGACCTTTCAACATTCACAGAAAGCAAATTTTTCTGCAGTTTAAATTCGTACGTCCTTGCACTTTCGTAAAAATGAGTGAAAAATGAAAGAGGAAGCTTTTAACATTAGCAAAAGCGGTGAAAGCTATTGAAGACAGTGAAAAAAGGAATAAGTGTTCGCCGTTTAGCAGAACGTTATGGTTGTGGAAGGACGCAATTCCGTAATTTACTGAAGAAATTATTAAAGTAAAGGTTTCAGGGGATCAAAGCGAAGATGAAGTTAATGAAATACGAGACAAACTCGCAGCTGTAGAGTGAAAACCTACAAAGAAGTTTTGAAAATTTTAAATGACTTTCAGACTTTTGCACCTACAACAGAATGACAGTGATTTATACACGAAATTATCAAAGGTGACTGTATCTGTTGAGAAAGTAATTATCAGAAAGAAATCAAAACAGTCACTGATAACAAGTTTCTTCAAATAAATCCTCACCAATATACATATATAATAAGCAAGTTGAATAAACTCGCCATAAGTTCGCATACTTTTCGTAAGAAAATTCTCTATGTAATAAATAATTTCATTGACTAGTTACATAACGACAAAAGTGAGCCGGACACCCACTTCAAAAGCAAGTGAGCGGACCCGCTGCGTTGTTAAGATGCGCGTACAGCTGCAAACGGTATAAAAACAAGCCTGCAGCTGACTGCGATCATATCGCACTGTGAGGTTGAGTGAAAATGTCGCGGCGAGAGACAACTGACTTTGAGAAAGGAAATATTGTTGGGTGTTATATTAGTGGGTTGTCCATAAGAGAAACCGAGAGACGTTTAAACATACCCAAGTCAACTGTTTTGGATGTACTGAATAAGTGGAAGACACATGGCGTGCCTGAAGCAGCAAAACGTACCGACAGACCAAAGAAAATCAGTGACAGAGGACGTCGACGTCTCAGGAGAGTCGTTACAGCTAATCGACGGAGTACTGCACAAGACCTCAGTGTACAGGTGAGTAAAAATGCTGGAACCTCGGTACTCGGTGTGCACACGTACCCTTCGCAGAGAACTTCATTCACTGGGTTACCGTGGTCGTGCAGCTGCTCATCATAAGCCTTTCATCTCCACTTGGACTGCTACTCGACTTTTAGCATGGTGTAAAGAACATTTATCGTGGACCGTAGATCAATGGAAACGGGTCCTATGGTCTGATAAATTCAGATACACGATCCATCAGTCTGATGGTCGTGTGTGGGTATGGCGGCAGCCGGGGAACGCTATTTACCACAGTGTACTGTTCTTACGGTCAAGTTTGGAGCGGGCAGTGTACTCGTGTAAGGGTGTTTTTCTTGGCATGGTCCAGGCCCATTGGTTATCGTGGACAAACCTGTTAACCAGCACGTCTACCTCGATATTCTGGACAATTATTACCTACCAACTCTGTGGCAATACTATGGAACAGAGACTTGTTGGTACCAGAAGATAATGCACCGAGCCATAAATCAAACACTGTTACGGCGTGGTTTGACGAGACTTCCGTATCGTGTGTGGACTGGCCAGCACAGAGCCCTGAAATCCCACAGAGCACCTATGGGATGAATTAGAGCGCCGCACAAGAAATTTTGAACCTACTACTAAGGAACAGTTAGCGGCAGCATTATGTACTGAATGGAAGCGCATACCTATCGCTGTGCTCCAAAACCTTTCGAAAGCATGTCTCGAAGGGTCAGTGCATGCATTAAGGCCAATGGTGGACTGACACTGTACTAATGTATGTCAATAAATGCTCTGTTGTGTCTCTCTTCTAGGTCTCCGGTGACTTTTATCAATATAGTGTATATTTACATATCACAGTAATTCTAACATAATACGTATGCTCATTATTTTATTCAGCATTTGCAAAAAGCACTGCAACCATTTCCTGTGTGCTTCAGTTTCATACATTTACTCTACTTTTAAATAAGAGCAACTGACAAACAGTATTAACTTAGGCCTAACCTCCGAACAATGGCACTTCCCAACAATCGTCACTTTTTCCGCTCCGAGTGGTGACAGTTATTCAGAGGTTTCACTGTACTTGGGATTTTTACAAACACGTGGTACCAAACACAGTAACATTAAGAATAATATAAAAGATAAATTCCAGCATCGGCTTAAAATGATCCCGAAAACATACCTGATGATGCCAACACAGCTAACGAAGAAAAAGTAATAAACAGCTTTGCAATCTTGGTGGTAACCTATAGTATTAGCATCATCAGATGGTCAAACACAGATACTGATGAAATTAACAGAATGGTGAGAGCAATACCGCATGAGTTATATCGAAACGCCGCAGTAGAACGAACGCAAGCATCTCGATATCACAAGAGCAAGAGGGCTGGGCGTTTTTGACATGAGAAGCCTTCACAACTAAATTAGATCACTGCGGCGATATGTTCACATTAAAGCCATAAGAATAACATATTTTATGTCATGCGTACTGTAAAAATTTTTCCTGAAATTCACGAGCCACTTTCCGTGATTCCTTTCGTGATGAATTCACGAAGCATATTTCTGATAGAACCTTTTCCATGAAATGACGGAAAGAAACCTGAATTTTCAGAAACCTTTCCGCAATTCCTTTCGCATATAATATTATTAGAAAAACTCGGTCCTCAGTTTTTCCGTATCCATAGGACGAAAACATTCCGGTAATAGGAGAGATTCGCGAAAATACTTGAGGCTTGATTAACTGTTAAATTTCAATCGTCTGTCAAAGGAACTGATTCTGAAGTCCTGTAGCGAGATCGGATATTATGGATAACATATCGCGTGAATTTTGGTTATTTTGCACAAGATATTTTTTGTCCTATCCCCAGTTTTGTGGACTATTATATGTGTAATCGTATGAAACCGGGTATTTAACTTACTGTACAGGTCATTATACGATGTCTACATATCAGTCTATGGAGTCCTTAAGACAAACGGTATTTATAGCTCTCAAGAGTAAATTTTAGATTTAGAAGTTTTGTGAAATAATACTATAAAACAATACATTTCACCATTTCTAAAAGATAATTGAAAGTGATTGTGAGTTTAAAAAAATATGTCAAGCTTCAAAGTCGCTTCGAAATATCACGTTGAAAAAAAAAAAAAACTTTGTTTGTGTTAAGTCTTCCACAGAAAAAAACAAAAACAAATTTACAAACGTATTCAAAAAACAATAAGCTTCAACTGAAAATACAATGACTAAATCACTCGCATTAATGAAAAAAAAAATCATTATCGCGAGATTAGTTTTACCTTAAACGTGAATGCAGTCCCTAAAACTTCCTGGCTCAGTGGTTAAGACGCGCGGCCTGTGTAGGTCTAACCCAATCGATCTGAGTTCGACCCCAGCCACCGGCACAAAAGAACTTTCCGGCATAAGGGCTGAAAAATTCTGCGTCTTCGATTTTGCGAAATTTCTGTATAAAAACGCAAAAACTTGAAACTAATTTTTCTGAAATAAGCAGAATTACTGACTACGGAAAATCTGTGAAAATACGGAAGTTAATTTAAAAAAAAGGGGGAGGCACTTTTAAAAGCAGAAATTTTGTTAAAAGACGGACACTTACTGGCAACTTTGCTGCACGTTATTTTCAGAAATTTTCCGTGAATTCACACCACTTTTTTTAGTGTATGCTGCAGACAAAAACAGCACTCCAAAAATGCTACGGAAACTAGACGATGAAACAGAGTCCACATATGAAGGACCACGTACAAAAGTGGAAGCAAGAGGAACTGTATGGGGTTCATCCAAAACAGAAAGGCAAGAAATTGACCGGAAAGCATCAAACTAGTGGCTCAGCGAAGAAAATTATTTGGAAAATCACGAAATTCATGGAGGCAATCCAAGACAAAATGAATCGAAGCAAACATTGAAAACGTATTTCAAAAGAAGACATGACACATGAAAAGGATGTAGACGACACGGTACATGCAGTAAGGACATCGAACGGTTGGTGTACTTCAATTCACCAACTGCACGTTCACCGAAGGGTCAATCACCATAAGGTCATTTTATCGAAGTGATCACTAAGCCAAGGGTCATTTCACCAAAAGCGAAGGGCTGCTTCGCCAAAAAGTTCACTTTACCGAAAAATCATTTTACCGAATTGTGCATTTCATCGGCAGCTCATGTTATTGAAAGGATCATCTCATCGCGCGAGCGAAGGGCTAATACACCAAAAAAGTCCAGGGTAAAAATTCACGGAAGGGTCAATTTAATGAAAATTTGGGTCCGAGAATGGCCTAGAGGCCAGCGCCTCTGCCTACTGATGGAAAGGTCCACGGATCGATCCAGGTAGGTTAAAAACGTTCGAACTACTACATATTTGCAGTGCGTTGGATACCCCCCTCCACCCGATTACAGATAAGAGCGGCTGTTTCTCTTTGCACCAATTTCCCTCTTCCCACTGCTGGTGTGCACTTTGACGCTGTGGGGCGTTAAAGTGCACACCACTAACAGTAGCTAAGCATTCTGACTTCTATGTCTACTGACTTTACTATCGAGGGCTTCTAGGTTCCATTTAATGTCACTTCGTTTATCGTACTCGGCTCAAAAGCCTGTAACAGGCATAGCTTGTTGAGTCTCAACCTTCTCTGAGTGCGTAAACCCTGAAAGATGGTCGTTGAACCAGCATCGAAATTTTTGAATTCTACTGTAGGAGAAGGATCCATTGGAGTGCAGTGCTTTCGCGGATATACTGTATTTATAAAATACGCTGGGAGCTTTTTGGTTCGTCTCTCGAAATGTTTCCGTAGTTGTTGGACATTTTCCTTTCCGTAACTTCTCCGCGACAGAGATTGTTTAAATGCAGGCTTAAGACGGTAACCTCAGCAATGTGGATACAGTGCTCTTTATTTTAAAAAAGACATGAATTATTATTAATGAATAGTACCTAATTATTCAGTTAAATTACTTACATTTAGTATCTACTAAATTAGTTACGCAGATTGTACCAAATTTAATATGAATGTTCTGCCCGATTATACTCCGAAGAGAATTAATCAGCCAATTTTTGCAATATACAATATCACATAAAAACTACAGTATCTGTCATGCGGTATTTACATCGTGCCCATCTCATCAAATAACAGCGATGACTGCTTCACTGATTCTTTCATACCCCATCATAATAATAAGTGATAATTCCTCACAACGTAAATTGTAACCTGAATATTTTGACGAAAAGAATCCTTCAGTGAACCTTTTGATAAAATGAATCTTTCTGTCTAGTGATCAGCAATTCCTATCAATCACAGCTACGGTAGTTGCACCATACTCGCCAGCGTTGATTATAAACGACAGCACAATAACTCTGCTACGATAATAAAATTGATGAAAGAGTTATAACCTACGATACATAATTCTCAGTGTCAGAAGAAAGTTACCTTAGTGAGTATACGTTGAAGCAGTAGACAACAGCCAAAATAAAAATTATACTGAGCCCGCGAAATCAAGACAGACAGGGCCATCACTGCAAATCGTCCAGACATGATGTTAAACGTATAACAAGACAGAAGGAAGCGGTCATTATTAACATAGTGGAACTGCGGGATCGTATGTTTAGACGCCCTATTCAACAAAATTATGTGGAATTGGCTGCAGGGATTGGACAGATGTGTGAAAGCTGAAAGCATCACAAAAGTCCACTGATTATTTCAACAACTGATATACACAGTAATTCCCGAGACTTCCACAACTCAGCCTGATGCTTCGGGCCAACAGCACTTAAGGCCCAAAATCCAAAAGGCAGTGATTTCCGATACATGTTTCATCGTAAGAAGATTTTAAAACCAAGAATGACTATATATGTTCGTACTGACAGGAAGAACATGCTTAAATGTCATTATTACAGATGAGAAAAAATGGAATAATATAATTAGCGAAGTGTTACAATCTTCAGATTAAAACAACTGTACAAATTTCAGAAAGCTTGCAACTGCCATAAATGCAGGGCTGATCAATTCAGACTGAATTTTCAGTTTAATATAGTACCAACCAGCACCAGTTTTATTGAAATATTAAGAAAAGAACTCAAAATGTTGTTGAAACTAGCAAGATTAAAATTACGTTTTGGGCACAACTCTACAATAATGCAAAAGAACACAAATAAATAAAAGACAGGGAAAACAACTGAACAAAATGTAACGCAAAGCTTAGCTACAATAACAGGAATGATTCAAAAGCAAATAGAAGGTAATACGTTGAAAAACAGTATGAAAAGATGAAATGCATTGCTTCGGTTTATTTTACTAACCAGCAGTCAAGCCCAATTAGTTCAGCAACTCAACTTATTTATTACAGACAGTTTCAACTGAAGAATGGATGATGACTATTGGAGAAGCGTTTTGATTTTAAAAGATAGGGGGGAAAGAGGAAGGGGAAACGAACTATTCTAAAAAATTACAAAAAATTAATAAATAATATGTTTACCAACAATATTTAAGTTATTCGCTGGATTGCTATAGCAAGTTCGGTTTATGAGCATTTATTAAGGAAACAAGCTTTGCAAACAGAACAAAATGGAAACAGCACAAATTCAAGACAAACAAAAAAGATAAAGTACTTACTGACAAAACCATTCTCATAAATTCAAACATAAATGAATTGGCATATGGCATGGACTGACAACCAGGAAGCGCCTGATTCCTTCCCACAAAGTGAATTCAAAATGTTTAGAAATTTTAAGAATCAGCAATGACGTAAAACATATTTTAGAAGTACTTAGTGTATGCACAGGAACCCACTTATTTTTAGGTGGAAGGGAGCCTGCAATGGTTAAGATCAGAAGAGCAATATTCCGGAATGATTGTAAGGAATTCTCTGCCCCTTATCACAGCCAAGAATTCCAGAAATTTAAGTCAGCATCAAGCAGTAATAAGCCTGGGTGACAAAAGTCCCTCGCTGAATATTGTGTCTCCTGAAAATCCCACTCGCCAATCTTATGCCAACTGGAAAATTGGAAAGATGTTTTCCCTCACGGAACAAGATGGAACATATTTTCACTGTGTCTAAAGATAGCGCCTGGCACTGTATACACACCGATGAGCCATTACATTATTACCCCCCCCCCCAAGCCTAGAGAAATCGGGGCGCCTGGAGACCGAACGGTGGCGCAGGTGAAGTTCACAGAAAAGTATATATACAACCCGAGGACTGGCTTTCGGTTAGTAGTGTTCGGAGTCAGAATGGGAAAAGTTGATAAAGGACCAATTGGGATGGCACGGCACCTCGGAACTAAGATCTCGGAAACGACGCGGCTTGTGGGTTGTTCGGGTAACGCTGTAGTGACTGCGTATCAAAAGTGGTGCACAAATGGCTAAACGACGAACCGTCGTCCAGCCGTGTGTCGTCCGCAGCTCATTGGTGCCAGAGGGAAACAGAGACCACAAGGCTACAGTGCGACAAATCACCCGCAGCTACAACAGTGGTGATCAGGGCAATGTGTCACATTACACAGTTCATCGCAGCCTCCTCCGCATGCTTACTGCAAATCATAGCCAACAACGCATGAAATGGGCCGTGGATGATTGGAAAAAAGTGACCTGGTCTGACGAATTAAGATTCCTGGTGCATCACGTAGGCGGCCGAGCGCGGATTCGCCGATTACCAAAGGAGGCTATGGCACCTGGATACACTGTTGGGCAGAAACAGGTCGTCGGCGGCGGTGTTATGCCGTGGGCAATGTTTTCTTGGGATACTTTAGACCCCATTATCCCAATAGCACAATCCCTGACGCTGTCAGGTATCTGAACATCGTTGTGGACCAAGTTGACTCATTCGTGGCAACTGTGTTCCCTGCTGGTAATGGCCATTACCAACCAACAGAATAATGCGGCATGTCACACTGCCATAATCGTCAAGGAGTGGCTCGACGAACATGCTGGTGACTTGAAATGAACCTAACCGAACATTTGTGGTTCGACTAGGAAAATCGGGTTCGTGTTAAATCACCACCACCCCGAAATGTACGGGAACTGAATGACCTGCAGTTGACATTATGGTACCCGATACCCCCAGGATACCTATCGCCACCTCATCGAATCGATGCCTCGCCGAGTGGCTGCTGTTTTGTGGGCAAAAGGGGGTCCTACAGCTTATTAGATAGGTTTATAATGTAATGGCAGATCGGTGTATACTTCTTCCGTTCGTTAAGTAACTTCAGTGAAAACGTGACCGAGGCATTTGTTGTTCCCAAGAGAGGAATATAATTATGAACAGACTGCAGGTGTGCGGAACTTTTCCTATAACAGATTCACGTAGTATTTCTTTTGTATTTTCACTGTTAGGTGTTGCAAAGCTATACCCAATTTCATCCTTAGCACTATAACAGCTCAAACTCACGAGTTGCTACTGGGTTTGTGTTGCGTGCTCGTCCTGAAGTATATTCAAACGTATTTTAATTTTCATAAACCTTGCACGTATAAAAATAACATTTTCTTTTTTGAATTTCTGAGGGTTCTTAACGGTGAA
Source organism: Macrothele yani (assembly GCA_039090855.1). NCBI lineage: Eukaryota > Metazoa > Arthropoda > Arachnida > Araneae > Macrothelidae > Macrothele > Macrothele yani. Next base: position 139,588,436 of record CM077005.1, on the reverse strand, counting down.
GGTGATTTCCTGCTGGAAACTTATTCTTTCACCATGGTAATAGTGATCTAATTCGGTTATGTCCAATGTTAGTCCAAATCAATCTGTTTAGTAGGTAGCAGTGTTCATAATCACACTACCCAGGTCAGACAGCGCTATTCTACGAAGGACTGATTACGCAATTAAACGGCAGAAGAGTGATACTTTTGTTTTAGACACAAGGTAATTAATGGTCACTACGGTGAGTCGTCTTTGTCCAGCCCGGACCACCGGATTAATTTCTGCGTAAGGACGCTAATTTTAGCACATCACTGTGCTGGCTGAACGCCAGTGTTTTACACAGATAAATAATAAAATTCCTAATGTCTCTTGGAGGATGTTTATACGCCACATTTCATCTTTTACCCCACCCCTACCACACATACTGGCAGTATACGTCGCATGAGAAAACAAATTAATGGCTGCTCCGGTCCCTGATGACAGAATCGCTATTATTATAAACATTTTATCTTTGTTATTTTTTTAATCTTCAATGGAGCAGGGATTGAAACAGCGGGCGTGGTTGACACTCAAAACAGTAGCCCTAACCCAGCCCCAGCCCGCGCCCATCCAAGTGGGCCAAGGTTGGATCAGCATCGACTGACAACTGCACACCACCAGCACACAGATAAGCACGACTACCTAATATTATTCAGCTGAACAAGACGTTTTACATACATACACATACTACTCTTCAGATTTTTGCGCCACAGCCCGGACTCAGAATCAATATATTCAAAAAAAAAAAAAAAAAAAAAAGTTGTGCCTTTTTTTTTTTTTTTTAAATCTAGTGGTTAAGCAAGTGCTCACTTATTTGTGTAAAACATAGATAGGTTAAAATTTCTCGGCAAAGCTATATTTCATAGTTAATGCGGGCGCTTACACAAACGTATCGGGCAACTTGAATTTCTGGTTACATAGCAGCAGCTTTTTATCTGTTATAATCTTGTGGTTAAACCGCATCAAATAATTTTAGACTATTTATGAACGCAGCAATTATTCATTGTGTGTGTAAGCTTACATTCTCATGAAAAAGAGGAAAACATTAAAGGCACATTACAAAGTTTAGTACGTACGTTTTTTCACATACGGAGGTGCACAACGAAACTGAAACACATGGATTTAGGACACAATTTATTAGTACTGTGTAGGGCCTCCTTTGCAGGCCAATACAGCCGCAATTCGTCGTGGGAAGGACCGACACAAGTCCTGTACAGTGGCCAGAGGGATTTGAAGTCATTCCTCTTGCAGAAAAATGGCTAGTTCACGACGTGGTGCAGGTGGAGGAAAACGTTTCCTGACTCGCTCCTGCACAACATTCCAGAGTGGCTCAATAATGTTCCAAGTCAGGTGACTGTGCAGGCCATAAGATGCTCAGCCTCACTTTCATGCTCAGTAAACCACTCTTCCACCAGTTTGGCTTTGTGTATCGGTGCGTTGTCATCCTGATACACGACACCGCCACAACGTTTGAACCATTAGGTACACTTGGTACTCCAGAATTGTCCGATAGTCCTTGGCAGTGATGTGCCACTCAAGAACAATCAGCTGGCCGACAGACTGCCACGTTATTGCAGCCCAAACCATCACAAATCCACCTCCGTTCTACAATATGGGCAATAAAAAGTCCGGGTGGTAAGACTGTGAAGAATGCCTCCACACGTAAACTCTCACGGTTGTAGCAAAGACAGTGAAGGACGATTCATTGGAGAACAATACACATTTCACGTTGTCCAACGTCCACGATTTGCGCTGCTAGCACCATTGCAACCGACGTTTGGCATTCTCACTGGTAATCCAGGGTTTGACGAGAGCAACACGACCGTGAATGTTGTCCCGGTGAAGCTCCCGACCAACAGTTTTGATTGAAAAAGGTGAGTCGCGGTACGTATTCAACTCTGCGGTGAGTTGGGCAGCTGTGATTTCATGTTTTTTGGCTACCATCTGTGTTAGCACTGTTGTGGGGGTGGGAGGAGACTAAGTTAAATTAAAGTTGACAGATGCAAATTTAAATTTAAATTTCAACACTTTCCCTCAGAATAAGGATATTAAAAGGAGACAAACAAAACTTACAGGTATATATATATGAAAGCTTAATTTATTCCCACAACTGATAACAATAATAAATTTGTCGTTGCAGTACAAGAGGGTTATTTCATTTTTATGGCCGAAAAAAACAAAAGAAACAATATGTGTTATTCAAGGGCTATTGCTGTTTGTGACGTGCAAAATAAATGGACAGAGCCCTAAATCCGATCCACCCACTAGTCTAGGCTAATGTGGACACATGCTATTGACTAACATATATTAAGCACACAACATATTACAAAACTCAAGAATTCAATTTTGTAAAAAGACCAGTCGGTCTGCATTTATTGATGAACAATTTAATGAGTGGTTGTAATTTCTTTTTCTTTTTTGTAATTTGCTTTTCCGCTTTGCTTTTCACAAACACCCGCAGGAAGGTTACAGAAATCTCACATTTTTGTTTATGTTTTTACACAGCATTTTTAATTCATGGTAGCCACTTTTAAAACACATTTCCAGAGGAGAACTGCCTGCTTTTTTTTTTTTTTTCACTCAATTCCTTAAGGAAAATTAGGAAAATGTTGTATGCTTCCTAGTGGTATTCAATATATATTTTTATCTTTATATTTAAGAAGGTATCCACAGAAGCAAACTGGAGGTATGCCTAAAACTTGTTTAAAAGGTCATTTTTTTTTTTATTTTTTTTTTTTTAGTTTCATTTTCAGCTGCTCAGGTTATGAGACACTAAAAGATTAAGGTAACCAAGATTTTAATTTAAGGTAAAAGTTACATTGAAGTTTAACATTAATTTTGAGCTTAGCAGCAGTTCCTCGTGGTTATAATATATATATATATTAAAGAGCAAAGCCGAATACGTAAGAAAAACTTTACAATTTAAAACGAAAGTTGCAAAACAATACATATCATCATCATCATCATTGTCAACCATTATCAATCCACTGCTGGACGAAGGTCTCCCCAAGTTTCCTCCACAACGGTCTGTCTTGTGCCAGTCTCCTCCATGTCACCTCTGCATACTTTCGAATTTCATCCACCCATCTCCCATGTGGTCTTCTTCTGGGTCTTTTCCTGTCCCTTGGAATCCAATCTAAAATTTCGGCTGTCCATCGATGATCTGTCCTTCTGGCAGTATGTCCAGCCCATTGCCATTTCAGGGATTTGACTCTGATCATGATGTCTTCCACTCTTGTCATTTTTCGGATCCACGAGTTCCTCTTCTTATCTCTCCTGGTTACACCAAGTATGCACCTCTCCATGCTGCTTTGAGTTGTCTGCAGCCTTTGTATGTCTCTTTTAGTTAAGGTCCACGTCTCTGCACCATACGTAAGCACTGGAAGGATGCATTGATCAAACACTTTTCTTTTAAGACATAATGGCATATTGCTCTTGAAAATTATGCTGTTTCTTCCAAAAGCTCTCCAGGCAAGTTTTGTGCGCCGATTAATTTCTTCATCAATGTGACCCTCACTTGATATCTGCTGTCCAAGATAAACGTACGTGTCTGTTATCTCCAGCTTTTCTCCATCAATCGATAAATCTTCATTTCTTGTAAAAGCATTGAACATCACTTTTGTCTTCTAAAAGTTCATTTTTAATCCCACTTCTTTACTCTTGTCAGCAAGTTCCTGGATCATACTCTGCAGCTCTGATGGCTAGTTGCAAAAATGACTACGTCATCAGCAAAACGAAGGTGGGTTAGATAATCTCCATTAATCTTTATCCCCTTGTTTTCCCAGCTCAGTGACTGAAAAACACCCTCCGATGTGGCATTAAAGAGCTTCGGAGATATGGTGTCACCTTGTCTCACTCCCTTTCCAATTTTTATGTGTGTTGTATTTTCAAACAGCCTAATCTTTGCACTTGCATTTTCATAGATGTTATTAATAATATTAATGTATGCATCTTCAATACCGCAGGTTTTCAGAGCCATTGTAACTGCTGATGGTTTCACCGAATCAAAGGCTTTTTCATAATCGATAAAAGCCATGCACAATGGAAGTTCATATTCCCTCGCTCTTTCAATTAGTTCTCTCAGCACATGGATATGATCTATTGTGCTGTAGCCACTCCTGAATCCAGCTTGTTCTCTCGGTTGAGCCATGTCCAGTGTTACCTTCAAGCGGTGTGAAAGAACTTTAGTGAAGATTTTATAAACTACTGATAGGAGGCTGATAGGTCTGTAGTTTCCGAGATCCTCAATGTCACCTTTCTTATGTAGCAGGATCATTGTAGCGGTGTTCCAATCCTCAGGAATCTTTCCTTCATTAAGGCATCGAGTGAAAATTTGGGCGAGTACTGTTTCGATTTCTCCACTTGCTTCTTGTATGATGTCTACAGTAATTCCATCTTCTCCTGGAGCTTTTCCCCGCTTCATGTTCTTGATTGCATGTGCAACTTCTGCTGGAAGGACTGGAGGAACTCTGGTACTGGTATCTTTCATGATGTCTGGAGTGCATGTATCATCCCTTTCATATAATTTGGAGTAGAAATCTTTCACTCTTGTCAAAATTTCGCCTCTATTTCTTGTTACAGAATCATCTTCTTTTCTCAGTGCCATAATCTGTTTTCTTCCCTTACTGAGATGTCCCTTTGCTATCTTTAGGCTTTGGTTGTTTTCAATTGCTTTCCTCACTAGTTCACAGTTGAATTTTCTTAGGTCTTCAGTGATACTTTTTCGTACTGTCTTGCATAGCTCTATATATTCCACTTTGGAAGTCACATCTTCTTTAGTTGTCCTCATCTCTCTTCTTTTTTGCATCAACATTTTCGTTTTTCCTGATAATTTATTTACATGCAACTTGTTCTTAGACCCAGCTAATTTTGTTGCTGTTTCCATAAGAGCTTTGGTTACTTTTCTGTTAACTTCAGAGATGTCCACTTCTTCTGATGTTAGGCCTTCTAAAGCAGAGAACCTGTTCTTCAGTTCCAACTTGAAGGTATTATGGTGTTTTTAAGGTTGGTTATGTCAATAGATTTTGTTTGTCTTATGAGCTTGCCACGTTCAAGTTTAGTGTTGAGGTGCATCTTACATCTCACCAATCTATGGTCACTACCTGTGTTGAACTTGTTTAGCACACTGCAGTCTTCTATGACGAATTTTTGTTACACATAATAAAATCAATTTCACTTGTCGTCCCATTTGGATGTCTCCATGTCCATTTCCTGTGTGGCTTTTTCTTGAAAAAGGAGTTCAAGATGAAAAACCCTTCTGCCTCTGCAAACTCAACGAGAGTATTTCCACGCTGGTTTCTGTTGCCGTGACCGAATTTACCTACTGAAGTTTCATTCTGTTGCCGTTGCCCTATTTTTGCATTGAAATCTCCCATAATTATTTTCAAGTGCTGCTTACCTTTATTATTTAGATGACAAATTTCCTCATAAAATTCTTCAATTTCTTCTTCAGGATGACTTGTGGTGGGTTGCATAAGTTTGAATAATCTGAGCCTGGTATCTTCTCGATAGTTGGATAACGAGTCGTGCAGCTCTGTCAGAGGAACTTTCAACTTCTACCACTTTATCCTTCAGTTTCTTGTTTATTATAAATCCAACACCACTAGTTCTGCCAGTATCTGTCCCACGATAGTAGAAGAGATGTCCACTTTTCAGTTCATATATATATATATATATATTTCAGTTCAATGAGATCTGTATCTTTCTGGTGAGTAACACTCACCAGGAAGATACAGATCTCATTGAACTGAAAAGTGGACATCTCTTCTACTATCGTGGGACAGATACTGGCAGAACTAGTGGTGTTGGATTTATAATAAACAAGAAACTGAAGGATAAAGTTGTAGAAGTTGAAAGTTCCTCTGACAGAGCTGCACGACTCGTTATCCAACTCTAGAGAAGATACCAGGCTCAGATTATTCAAACGTATGCACCAACCACAAGTCATCCTAAAGAAGAAATTGAAGAATTTTATGAGGAAATTCGTTATCTAAATAATAAAGGTAAGCAACACTTAAAGATAATTATGGGAGATCTCAATGCAAAAATAGAGCAACAGCAACAGAATGAAACTTCAGTAGGTAAATTCGGTCACGGCAACAGAAACCAGCTTGGAAATATTCTCGTTGAGTTTGCAGAGGCAGAAGGGTTTTTCATCTTGAACTCCTTTTCAAGAAAAAGCCACACAGGAAATGGACATGGGGACATCCAAATGGGACGACAAGTGAAATTGATTTTATTATGTGTAACAAAAAATTCGTCATAGAAGACTGCAGTGTGCTAAACAAGTTCAACACAGGTAGTGACCATAGATTGGTGAGATGTAAGATGCACCTCAACACTAAACTCGAACGTAGCAAGCTCATAAGACAAACAAAATGTATTGACATAACCAACCTTAAAAAGCACCATAATACCTTCAAGTTGGAACTGAAGAACAGATTCTCCGCTTTAAAAGGCCTAACATCGGAAGAAGTGGATATTTCTGAAGTTAACAGAAAAGTAACCAAAGCTCTTATGGAAACAGCAACAAAATCAGTTGGGTCTAAGAACAAGTTGCATGTGAATAAATTATCAGGAAAACCCAAAATGTTGATGCAAAAAAGAAGAGAGATGAGGACAACTAAAGAAGATGTGACTTCCAAAGTGGAATATATAGAGCTATGCAAGACAGTACGAAAAAGTATCACTGAAGACGTATGAAAATTCAACTGTGAACTAGTGAGGAAAGCAACTGAAAACAACCAAAGCCTAAAGACAGCAAAGGGACATCTCAGTACGGGAAGAAAACAGATTATGGCACTGAGAAAAGATCTGATGGTTAATTAGAGGCGAAATTTTGACAAGAGTGAAAGATTTCTACTCCAAATTATATGAAAGGGATGATACATGTACTCCGGACATCATGAAAGGTACCAGTACCAGAGTTCCTCCAGTCCTCCCAGCAGAAGTTGCACATGCAATCAAGAACATGAAGAGGGGAAAAGCTCCAGGAGAAGATGGAATTACTGTAGACATCATACAAGAAGCAAGTGGAGAAATCGAAACAGTACTCGCCCAAATTTTCACTCGATGCCTTAATGAAGGGAAGATTGCTGAGGATTGGAACACCGCTACAATGATCCTGGTACATAAAAAATGTGACATTGAGGATCTCGGGAACTACAGACCTATCAGCCTCCTATCAGTGGTTTATAAAATCTTCACTAAAGTTCTTTCACACCGCTTGAAGGTAACACTGGACATGGCTCAACCGAGAGAACAAGCTGGATTCGAGTGGCTACAGCACAATTGATCATATCCACGTACTGAGAGAACTAATTGAAAGAGGGAGTGAATATGAACTTTGTGCATGGCTTTTATAGATTATGAAAAAGCCTTTGAGTCGGTGAAACCTTCAGCAGTTACAATGGCTCTGAAATCCTGCGGTATTGAAGATGCGTACATTAATATTATTAATAACATCTATGAAAATGCAAGTGCAAACATTCGGCTGTTTGAAAATACAACACACATAAAAATTGGAAAGGAGTGAGACAAGGTGACACCATATCTCTGAAGCTCTTTAATGCCACATTGGAAAATGCCTTTCAATCACAGAACTGGGAAAACAAAGGGATAAAGATTAATGGAGATTATCTAACCCACCTTCGTTTTGCTGATGACATAGTCATTTTTGCAACTACCCCATCAGAGCTGCAGAGTATGATCCAGGAACTTGCTGACAAGAGTAAAGAAGTGGGATTAAAAATGAACTTTCAGAAGACAAAAGTGATGTTCAATGCTTTTACAAGAAATGAAGATTTATGGATTGATGGAAAAAAGCTAGAGATAACAGGCACGTACGTTTATCTCGGACAGCAGATATCAAGTGAGGGTCACATTGATGAAGAAATTAATCGGCGTACAAAACTTGCCTGGAGAGCTTTTGGATGAAACAGTATAATTTTCAAGAACAATATGCCATTATGTCTTAAAAGAAAAGTGTTTGATCAATGCATCCTTCCAGTGTTTACATATGGTGCAGAGATGTGGACCTTAACTAAAAGAGACATACAAAGGCTGCAGACAACTCAAAGCAGCATGGAGAGGTGCATGCTTGGTGTAACCAGGAGAGATAAGAAGAGGAACTCGTGGATCCGAAAAATGACAAGAGTGGAAGACATCATGATCAGAGTTAAATCCCTGAAATGGCAATGGGCTGGACATACTGCCAGAAGGACAGACCATCGATGGACAGCCGAAATTTTAGATTGGATTCCAAGGGACAGGAAAAGACCCAGAAGAAGACCACATGGGAGATGGGTGGATGAAATTCGAAAGTGTGGAGGAGTGACGTGGAGGAGCCTGGCACAAGACAGACCGTTGTGGAGGAAACTTGGGGAGACCTTCGTCCAGCAGTGGATTGATAATGGTTGACGATGATGATGATGATATAACGTATTTACATAAAAATATGGAAAAATTAGTAGTAATACAACTATACTTATGAAAACTGGTAACAATCCTATAACCTCAGCAGATCTAACATTACATGGAACAAAAATTGAACACGTAGACAAATCCAAATATCTGCGTTGCAAGCTGAACAAATGAAAAAGCTCACGGTGATATGAAATAAGATCAAGGATTGAGCTGTGAAAACAGCATAATCAAGTGCTATGTATAAGGCTGAAATCTGGACACATTAAACGAAAACATAATTAAAAAAGCTGGAAGCTTTGGAAATGTGGATTATTAGAAGGATATTACAGATTCCTGAAGAATGTAAAACTAATGAGAAGAATAAATAAAATCGTCAATTACTAAGCGCGATGAAAAGAATCGGCTGCTTACTTGGAACATCGAACACGGAGTAGCAAATTTAACATTCAATTGGTATTAGAAGAAAGGATCAGCTGAAAGATGAGACTTCGGAGACAAACAATATATTGGCCTGAAAGTACAAAGAACTAGAAAAACTGAACACAATGCTTAATCAGAGCCACTAGAAAGAGAACTGAATTCGCCAGGCTGATCGCTGACCTCTGTTAGGAGAAGGAACACTAAGAGATTCTCCTTCAACAGCACGGATACTGAAGGGTATACGGGAAATCACCCAATGTCCTCACATTCAGGTGTGGTGCATTTTTCCGCGAGTAGAGCCAAGTAGGTAGAAATAACTGAAAACCATGTGGCTTAGCGGACGTTATATCCCTAATCAAAAATAGGAACTGATACGCGAAAAGAAAGAAAGAATTTGAAAAGAAAAAAAGGCGTTTCGTGAACGACACGGAGTCACACGCACTGATGTGTTCCTTTTGATTACCGTCCTGCCGTAACCCCGTGCCCACCGTCACGCAGCTTTGATCCAATACATCCGCGCTGACCGGTAACTCTAGGCCTAACAGTCGAGCTGCTGCTATTTATTCTGAAGCCCTGTTCCGCAACGCACCAACCAACCACGATCAATGCACTTCGTCGACTGCCAAAATTCTGACACAGCAAAAAACATGAAAAACTTCCAAATGATATTCTAGCAACAGCAAGCAACGGACAGCAAACGCCTGGACGCTCAGCGGTGTATTTTTATTGAATTATCTGTGAAGGGGGCAATGAACTTTTAAAATACATAGAAAAAAAATCGGCAACTGCACACACAGCGATGCACTACTTTTTTATGTTCAAAAATGTATTGTACAAGTTGACCATTTTGAACAGACACCTGTTGAAATAATACTGTTTTTTAACATTTATTTACACGTTAAACAAACAGATTTGTTTACAGTTTGCGTAGTGCCCATCTATAATGTATAGCACCGATCATACAGTATAGCAGTAATTACACTGGCAAACAACATCTTAGCTCAATGTGACCGATAATGCGATTCCTCACTCGACATCAGGCACGAAACACCTAATTAATAAATGAAGCGGTTTTCCGAAAAGTTTCGGGTAAGTACCATGCATTCCTGACTATTTTGAGAATTCACTTACCCCGAAATGTGGAAACAAGTATCGTTTTTATAAAATATGGCGTTAAATTTGTGGATTTCATTTGGTAAGTGAAATTTCTCAATCACTGACAGCACCACACTTGCGCTTCTTCAAACTATCCTGTTCTCGCAACTCTTGAACCACAAGAGCAAAAAAACAGAGTCCAAAGGATTTAGCTGCTTTTTTGCGCACTACCGTCAATTTACTATAGAAAATTCTGAGGAACGCAAAAAGCCGGAACATTAACTTCCTATGCAAGAGTCAACACATTTCACTGCCTAATGGCTTTGTACACGAGTTAAGCGTTAACGATTCCAGACTTCAAAAAATGTTAACATTCTTTTAAATTGTTACTCTGTTGTAGGCACTGGAGTTTTAGGAGCCTGCTTTCAAAATTTCTAGTGGCAATTCATAAAAGACTTGGATGCGATGACGTTGTTCAGGAGACAACAACATCTGCGCCGAACACAGTTACACAAACGTGGCAGAAATACAGTACCGAATATGAGACATGGCAATCTCCATTTCATCTGGCGTACTACACGACGCCAGCCGGCTTTTCGACATTCTCTAGCAATGGTAATAAGAAACACAAGTTTTTCCAAAGTTCCACTTCAACTGATTACACCGTGTAAATGAAAGTCACAACTGCATATTTCATGCACCGAAAAAAAAGTCGGTGCATGAAAATACGCGTTTATTGAAATACTCTTCCACGCAGTTTTCATAAAATATTGTTTTGTTTTTCAAAGGCTTCTGCCTCCAGATTCCTGTCAAGAGTCTGTTATCATTATTAACAGCCCATTCTAACGAGATGATATTCTAAATTTTTGGGTGGGTGGCCACCGTTAACAACAGTTCGAAATGTACACCAAGCGGAAGAGATCCTTTTCAAGAAAATTAAATCAACTCAAAGCACATCGTGAATAAATTGTTATTCTTCAGTGGCATCTTAACAACACTGTGTCAGAATACGATTCTCCGAATATAGTCTGCAGGAGGAGCGTTCTGTACATTCTGAGCTCAACATAAGCAATATCGTGTATTCTGGCAGCCATGTACCATTATTCCTTTTCCAGCACCTAGTCACTTTAAAGCGTTTAGTAAAAAAATTAAATAGTAGCTGCGTTCTTAGCCATTGAAAATACATACACGAAGCAAACTACAATCACGCCCGAAGAATAATTGGTTATATCGAACTTACGGTTATAGCGAAGAAACTGCCATTTCCCTTGATTTAGGAAGAAATCTGCATGATAGACTGTTTATTTATAATCTCTCTATTCTAAAAAAAGTAACTGTGACTGTCGCCGCTGTTTTAGAAATTTCACGACACTCGCGCTTTTCTAGCTCGCAGCGCAAAAAGTATTGAACACAAAAATATAAAGTTTACATCGTTTGTAGAGAATTGTTCGGAGAACACGCTGAAATAAACCGTTTTTCGATTCTGGCGATACTTTACGAGCTATTGAATTTCAAATTTAAGGTAAGCAAAAAAAGTGCTATCAGTTCGTGATCCGGACACACTAACAGCAACAGAACCACGAAAATTTGTAGGCATTTAGGGCCATGGCCGAATTTTTGTACCTTGTCGCCCTTTTTTACGCTTTCCAACCGTAGGTTGAAGAAGCGTATATGCTCCAGCTTTGTCCGTCCGTCCGTCCGCACGGTAACTCGCGTAAAAATCATTCGTCTATGAAATTTTAGTATGTGGTAGGGAAACACCTGGGGACGAACCCTATTGAAAATAGGGTTAATGGGGTCAAAGGTCACGACATAGGAACGCGATTCATTCCATTGCCCTTATGCGTAATTACTTGCGTAAATATGGTTCGATTTCAGTGAAATTTTAGTATGTGGTAAGGGACCACATAAGGACGAACCCTATTGAAAATGGGCGGACTGGGGTCAAAGCTAACGACATAGGAGCGGGATCCGTTCCATAGCCCTTATGCGTCATAACTTGCGTAAATATGGTTCGATTTCGGTGAAATTTCAGTATATGATAGGGGATCGCATGGGAACGAACCCTGTTGAAAATGGGTGAAACGGGGTCAAAGGTAAGGACATCGCAGCTGGATCCATTCCGTTGCCCTCATGCGCCATAACTTGTAAAAATGGTTCGATTTCGATAAAATTTCAGTATATGATAGGGGATCACCTGGGAACGAACCCTATTGAAAATGGGTGAAATAGGGTGAAAGGTCGGGACATCGGAGCGGGATCCATTCCGTTGCCCTTATGCGACATAACTTGTAAAAATGGTTCGATTTTGATGAAATTTTAGTTTATGATAGGGGATCACCCCTTTTGAAAATGGGTGAAATAGGGTCAAAGGTCGTTCAGGACAGCGGAGCGGGATCCATTCCATTGCCTTGCGCCATAACTTGAGAAAAAATGCTTCGATTTCGATGAAATGTCAGTATATGATAGGGGATCAACTGAGGACGAACCCAATTGGAAATGGGTGAAATGGGGTCAAAGGTCAGGCCATCGGAGCTGGATCCATTCCAATGCCCTTATGCGCCATAACTCGAGTAAAAATGTTTCGATTTCGATGAAATGTCAGTATATGATAGGGGATCAACTGGGGACGAACCCTATTGAAAATGAGTGAAATGGGGTAAAAGGTCAGGACATTGGAGAGGGATCCATTCCGTTGCCCTTATGCGTAATAACTTTAATAAAAGAAGGGTTCGATTTCGATGAAATTTTAGTATGTGCTAGGGAACCTCCCGGGGACGAGCCCTACTGAAAATGCGTGAACTGGGGTCAAAGGTCTGGACATAGGAGCGGGATTCATTCCATTGTCCTTGTGCGTCATAACTTACGTAAAGATGCTTCGATTACGACAAAACGTTTTCGTGTTGTTCCGGAGGTATACTGAACCAATTCTGTTCAATATCATCGAAATGGGGTCAAAGGTCAGGGCACAGGAGCGAGATTTATTCCACAGCCATTATCTTCATAAATTGAGTAATGATTTCTGGTATGTTGGAAAGCGTATCATAATCAATGCATTGCATGATTTTACTAACTTGTTTTGAATTTCGATTAAGTTTACGAGAAATTAAATTTTTAAATTTCACAAAATTCTTTATTTCGCGAAGGGATCCATTTAAAAAAACGGATATATAGCAAACTATAAATCATAACGCATTGCAATTTTTACAGCATAGACTCACAACTATCATCCCTCTTTTACAATTTTTTTTAAGAAAAAGTAATTTTCTGATTTTTAAGCATTTTTTAAAAACGCAAAGGAAAGGAACGAGCGGCTTACTCTGTCTTCAGCGTTAACCACACAGGAAAGTTCTGGTGCCATGGTGACGCAGCTATTTTTAGTACTCTCTTCTCATTGGGTGAAAGGACAGGCTACAATCAAACTGGTAAATGACGCAATGCTTAATGACGTACCGACGCTTTTGAATACCTATGTAAATACAAGCTTTCGCCTCGTATATAAAAAGCAAAAAGGGAAAATGCGAGTGTGTTCGTCTGCGAATTGTTCGCCCACTTCTAAATGACCTGGCGGTCAGAAAATTGATATGCTGGTCTTAAGGTCCGTATACTTAGAAAAATAAGAAAAAAAAAAGTCGGCTTTGGAACATTGTTTGTTAGAAGTTTTCGCGAGTTGTCAGACCACTCCTAAATAACCTAGAGATCTGAAAATTGGCATGCTGATAGGTCTTAAAGTCCAGATACCTGCAAATGCACGAAAACCAAAAAAAAAAAAAAAACCCCTGCGCTTTGAAACATTGTCTGCTTGAATTTTTCAATCACTTTTACACCTAGAAAAAAGTCTGAAAACCAAAAAATTTCAAAAGGGTGGCTTCGCTTTACTGTTTCAAAATGCTGATAGGTTTAAAGATAATTTTGTCAGAATCACTGAAATGCTTTGAAAATTTCAAATTTTGATTTAAAATTAAGGGGATCCAAAGCCTACTCCGTTTTACGTCAAACCGTATACATTAACATCACGACACTGTTCTAAATCGTAAAACAGTTACGGATTTTAAATTACTTTTTTTCCCTTAATTACTTTTCCCTTTCTTTAATTTTATGTTCGAAAAATGATTTTATACATTCATCGTTCGGAGAACGGGCATGATTGCTACTGAAGTAACAAATAAAATAAAACACTAGTAAAAATAAATAAATAAATAAACACTTCGTTATATCCGCCGGTTACGGATATAACGAAGTGTTGAAAATCCTTCATTGGTTCTAAAGTGTGTTTTTCTGTCTATATGAACTACGTACATACGTATGCATTATTGTTATATACATACTACATAGCACTGCCTCATTTAACATTTATTTATTTATTTATTTTTTGAGAAATTACGGGTATAACGAAGTTTGCATCAGATCATTTGGAGTTCGTTATGAATGGGCGCGATTGTACTTTTAATATAACACGGGTGTCTGGATGAGTAACATACATGGAACAGTAAGAAAGGTCACATGACTTTTTGACAATGACGGTAAAATGATCACGCTTCAAAACTTATGATCACAGCAAACAACTTTCTTACTCTCTTTAAATGTGTATTACAGTTCATTCATGTGGTATCACGTACATTCAAAAGAATAGTTTTCGAATCGGTTTAGCAATTCCTTCAAAACCACAAGAATTTGATAAAATTAACCCAGAAAAAAAAAAAAAAAAGATCAGTTTGCTCTACGCTGAACATGCTGATAATATTCTTATCTTTGTGATCCACACTACATACTGCTCAAAATAATTTGACTTGTTTCACTGAATTGTTAAAACATGGTTCTTACCACACTAAATCAATAATAAATTATAAGGTCTATGCACAAATTGCCGGCATTCCACGTAGCCGGCTGTAAACGCGAAATGATAAAATTTTTGTCAGAATTTCATGCTATGAGTGCCAGGTGACAACACTGAGTCAAACGACACGTGTTATCGGGAAGCCACACGTGCGGTTAGTTGATGTAGGACATGGTGTCCAACACGGTCCATATACGTCACTGTCAGTTGTTCATGAATAATCTCCGGAAAACCGCTGCAAAAGCACAAGAATGAATTTGTTCGGAATACACGGCGAGGAAGTTGTAGGTATAGTGGCTAGAAGAGATAGTGTGTCGTGCGCTTCTGCAGACGGGTTCTTGAAATCATGAAATCATAGAGGGCGCTGCACACAGCTTCAACGCTATTGCCGTAAACTATGCTCAAAGTTATACGTGCTACTCTTTCCGTGCGGTAAAGGAATTTCCCTAAAATTTTACCAAAATCTCTTTCTTTTATCCTGCAGTTATACTAAAAGTGATTAATGCCATGTATGGATATGTATAAATAAATATTCTCCTAGATGTGTTTTGGGGAAGCTTCGTCAGCTTTATTCGGGAAATGCATCATCTCGCATTGAATCTACTTTTCACAAGGCTAGTTAAGTACAAATACATTGCTGCACGCAAATTTTCTCCGTAATTATTGGGATGTTTGCCTAATCTATCATCGTATTGAATTCTCTTCCGATCCTGTTGCAACTCTTTTCTGTCTCTACAGGACACAAAATGTTTAATTGGGCGTCACATGATACTGTACCTAGGCCTAATCTTCTCATGATAAAGTTTACAGAACTTTGGACAAAAACAAAACAAAAAAACCTACTCAATTTCAATAATTTTAGACAAAGTACGACGGTATATAAAAGACTAAAAAAAAAGTGGCACATTTAACTAAGTAATTACTGAGCTGCTGCCAACTTGATTTCGGACAAGTATAAAGAAATTCTATTCGTTCCGCCTCGCCTCATCTTTCGGCACGGAAAATAGTTACCTTTTGTTTACAGAACCTGTAACCACTATTGCATCCAGATACGAAACACATTCTCAATGTTACACTTATTACTACTACTTTTTATGACCGATCTAACAAATAAATCGCATTTTCAATCGCTATCCATCGAACACGCCATAGAAAAAGCATGCTAATGCTTAGAAATCATAGCATTGAAACTCGCAGGAGCGCCATCTCGCGGTTTCATGAAAAATGGGAACAAAATTTTATTTCAAAATATACTTTATTGGCAAAAACATAAGGGGATACAGGTGTACCACATATGGCAAAATAAATAACAAAACAATGAGCGATACTGATGAAATATTACAGGTGAATGTGATACGGCAGTCAACTAAGGATGACAAAATGTTAAAATCACTAATAAGGAACAACATATGCTTGAGGAAGATGAAGCACAAGCAATAGTAATGATGAGGAAATTACAGCATGCGATGACGTGCACAGTGACAGCAGAGCACAAAACAACAGGTAAATATATTTACAAGAATATGGCTATACAACGCAGTGCACAAAAATAAGGGAACATGTTAAACAGTGAGGTATTAACGCACGGCACATATCGCTTCTAAGCAATATGTTGTAGGTTAGGCCGTGAGTGCTTCGTGTAGCTCAGAACTCAGAAGCGGCCATTGCAGTGTGGAGGACAAGCAGCGTAGCAGAACACCGAAAGAGAGGCAAGGCACAGATTCGCAAGTTTTCTAGATGAAGAAGTTGCCTAGTCGACCACAGAATTGACAATACAGTTAGGCGTGGATTAGCCGAAAGTGAATCGACGGTTGAATGCCATAGGAAAGATTCAAGAAGTGGGGAAGTGGGTCCCACACAAACAAACGCTGGAAACTTATGCATAGACCAAATAAATCACTTCCACCGAAAAGATATCGACAGAAATCAATGTTACAGAATTAGAAAGGATCACAATAATACTACAAAATTACTTTTCCATAACATAACCTATGTATGCCCTGCAGAAAGTAAATATATGCCTATACAGAATAATTAAAAATGTGTAAAAGGAAAAATCTAATGAAATACGTATTTTATACCGAAACCACAAAAAAATGAACGATAACATACGTAAGAAAGCCACACACAAACACATCAACTGCGCCTTAAAACAGTAAAAGAAATCAGCCTGGGATGATCAGTCTAAAGCCACATAAGGCAAGGCGAATAAAAGAAACAATGCGTATGAAATACCACTGTACTGTAACAGACATTGTAATGGATAAACCGGACGTAAATTACAACACAAAAATACATATCATCCAACAACTTCTGAAACGACAGGCCGAGACTAAAATATGCAAGTTATTCGAATTTATGTTCAAGTTCCAGTTTTGAGGTTAGGGCCGTAGCTAGCAGGAGGCTGGCGGGAGCTCAACCCCCATTACCCTGAAAGGCAAGCAAGTCCTCCCTGGAAGATGGACGTTGTTGTAATTTTTATTTTCAGTGGTTTATAAATAAATACCTTATTTATTCGTGTATCGAACTTGTTTTAAAAAAAAGAAGGAAAGTTAAAATGATACAGAACGAACGATGAAGTGCTCAAAGCATTACTTCTCTGGATGAATCCGTAGGAGAACGTTACACAAGGCGAAAAGAAAAAAAGCAGAAGCGGAGGTTGATGAGTAGTTGCGCAGAAGGGTAAAACTCTATTCCTAACTTGATAAGTGATTATGAAATGTAAAGCTGTTGTTCAGAAACTTCCGCGTAGTTCAGAGGCGTAACTAGAACGAAGCAGGCGTCTGCCCCAAGCGCAGCTCAAAAGAGGGCCCAAAAATCACTGTTGCAATCTGATTGAAATTGAAACTTTCGCACCAGTTTTTGGTACAGACTTTTTGCGCCATACTTAGTCATTTTCCTTTTCCAGAATTTTCTTACGTTTCGCCAGTTTCGGTACCCTTGGCAAATTTGCATTTCTTCCTTAAAATGCTCGGGAGATGTTAGTTGCTCTCATTCAGAAATGAAAGCATTGTTTCCCGTCTAACCGAAGAAAAACCACGGCCTTCGTCGACAACAATGGGGCCTGCAATTTTTATTTAGTTAGATGGACTATACGTACGTCGCAAGGTAAGAATGTCGTTCACACTGTTGAAGATTCTCTGGGGACTATTCTATCATTACTGCGGCTGCCCGCTGCATTCGATCTGTTTAATGTAGTGCCGATAAAATCCGAACCTCAAAACAGTTGGGAAAGCTGTACACATAGTCATAGTTTGATTGTGCCTCCCACATAGAGACAATACATAACACTCGAGTGTGACATCAATTATGTTTCGTCAAGCAGTGTATGTTTACATGTGTATAAATATGTATACACGTTAAAAATAAAGACAGACAGCGGCGCAATATTTTGTGGATTTTTTTTTTTTTTTTTTTGCCCCAGGTGCAAGAATAACTAGTTACTCCTCTGATGTAGTTAATTGCCTCAAAAGATGTAGTGTCGAGGGGAGGGGATGTGTGTGGTAACTAAATAAGCGTCCCTCTAGGCGTTGGAAAATAGTGCTAAAGAGAAACCCTTATGCAAGAGGTTTCAACTTCTTTCTATTCATTGCTTTGGGGCCAGTAGGAACGGTTTTACGATGAGCAGATGTTGATGACCTAAAAAATGCCTTTAAACAGATGAAAAATGCCCTTAAAATTTGAAGGAAAAATCTCAAACAGTTTGTATTATATTTTCTCAAATTATTAATTAAATAACTTCAACCTTAGACAATTAATAAATTGGAATTTTGCCTTTTCTTCTTAAAATGCACTATAAAACCTCAGAAAAAAAGAAAAAAAAAGTAAATACCTGTTACATATGAATTGCAATGATCTGTACTCTTATCACTGGCAAGTACACCACAATTACACTGAATACTTAGATGTTTTTTTTTAATATTCTCAAAAGTGAAAGGCCGTCTATTGGCTGACAGAAAATTCTGATACCTTGAGAAACTTCTCTGTTTTCTTCAAGTATTTCCCAGTCACATTAGAGATGTGAGTTTGGGCATTCTTGAAGAAAACAGATTCACCTATACCTCGATTTCAAATGTTTCTGCTTCTCTTGTTAAGATATCAGAGATTTTTTTTCGAAGTCTGGAATCCAGCGGCTTTTCTAGAACATAGTTTGAGTTTGCAACAAAACAGTGTCTGTTTCCCTCGGCCCTTTTAAGTACTTCGCTTGCTTCATCGACGTAACCAATTGCATCAACGAGCTCCATACCCTGTTTTTCTAAGCACTTAACAGTGGAATATAAGATTCTGAAATTTGACTTTATACAGGGTGATTCAAAAGATTATTGACAAACTTAAGGAACATATAGAGCGGTCGGAATACAGCAACTTTCGAATAGGAGCCTGTGTTCTCGGAAGTAATCCTGATTGGAATCAGTACAAGCCTTTGAATGTAAGGAACTACACTGTTTACCCGAGACGGCTTCTTCAATTGTTGTAACAGCCATGTTGAGGCGAAACACAATCTAATGCTGCGTTCGTGCACCACCACAAAGAGAGGTTTGCAGTGAACGTATGGGCAGGTATAAACAGTGATCATCCCGTTGATCTTCCTCATCACCCCGTTTGAATAGGCTGTTTTAAAGAATATTTTTGGAAAAAAATATTCTCAGCTCTTACAAGACGTGACACTTATCGTGCATCAGCAAATGTGGATGCAACACGATGAAGCGCCAGCACACTTGACTCGCGATGTGCTGGAATTTCTGAATCACGCATATCCTGGGCGTTGGATCCAAAGAGCAGTGGCGGCTCGTCCGGTGATGTGAGTAAAGTGTCATTTCACCCAAAATTTACGACAAAAACAAATTATGAATGATTTAACGGATTTTTAAAATTAGTCACTTTTTCGTTTACAAGAATGATTTCTGGAAAATGTTGTGGGTTTACAACGAAAGATCTCCCGTTTCTAAAAGCAGGCTAGAAGTGTGAGCACGCCGTTTGAAATAGAACTACGAATTGATGAATAGAAGACCTTTAACAGACCGGAACGAATTAACTCGGGTTAGCAAACCTGGCTCCAATCAGCTCGAACGAATATATTCGCCGTCTAAAAAGTGTGTCGAACGCGTCTAAAATAAGTGAACTTGCTCGTCATAGAGCGAAGCTTCCTCCTTAGCTTCACAAAGTGGTCATTTTGGAAGGATGATCGACACTAAATGACCACCCCTAAATTAAGACTTTGTTTTTCAAAGTGGTCGTTTAGGAAGATGATTGACACTAATCCTTTCTAACCGATTATAGCGCTATAACAATATCGACTAACCTAAGAAAAGGAAGAGAGAAGATGTTTGAGGCACTTGTACACAGCACGGCACTAAATGGCACTGCACTTGTACACCCAGTAGCACGTTGTCATTGTCAGGGTAACAATCCCTTCCCCATGATGTCTAGGGTCATGGAACAGAGAACATAGGACTATAGAAACGAGATATTATCACTACCGACAGGTTTATGTTCGGTACTGTTGACGTGGGAGGGGTAAAGGTATTGGTTTTTCGTAGCTTTCGTGCAATCCAGTCGCTATGTGAACAATTTCTGTTTGGGAAGCTTAGAAAACTGTGGGCACCAGTTGATTCAGAACCATCGGCCGCTTAAAGGGTTAACTGTACGTAGGCCACGTGAAGAGATTACTACCGCAGTTCCAAATCACTGCACTCCCAAGGGCGCCTACGTAAAAAAATGGAGTTCACTGCATAAGGCTGTTGCGATGGCAACCAATGACATCAATGATCGAGGTGAAGTGATAGAGCCCGCTCCACTGGTTGCCATTTCACCTCGATCGAATGAAATGGCAGCCAAGCAGTGCGACTTTGAGTTTAGCCGATTCTGTTTTTGTCCGTTGTGTTTATACAGTAACTGCGAGTGTGAGCTTCAGTTTCAGTGTTGTTTCTTTATTATTTTCCGTGTGTTCTGCATCCATGCTTTTGTTATGAACCTGGAAAATGGTACAGAAGGTACGTTATTACAGGCATATAATGGGGATAAGAATGTATTCCAAAAAGCGTATAAATTGCTTTCTCGAGTTCTTACTTTACTGTCAAAAACCGTGCAAGCAGAAAGAAGTTTTTCCCCATTGAAACGAATAAAAAAATTACTTAAGGAACGCTATTGCGTTACGTATGGTGCAGAGACGTAGACCTTAGCTAGAAGAGACATACAAAGGCTGCAGACAACTCAAAGCAGCATGGAGAGGTGCATGCTTGGTGTAACCAGGAGAGATAAGAAGAGGAACACGTGGATCCGAAAAATGACAAGAGTGGAGGACATCATGATCAGAGTTAAATTCCTGAAATGGCAATGGGCTGGACATACTGCCAGAAGAACAGACCATCGATGGACAGCCGAAATTTTAGATTGGATTCCAAGGGACAGGAAAAGACCCAGAAGAAGACCACATGGAAGATGGGTGGGTGAAATTCGAAAGTATGCGGGAGTGACATGGAGGAGACTGGCACAAGACAGACCGTTGTGGAGGAAACTTGGGGAGACCTTCGTCCAGCAGTGGATTGATAATGGTTGACAATGATGATGATGATTTCACAGCAAAGACTATCATCGTTATCTAATATCGCGATACAAAAAGAACTTCTCTTCGAACTTCCAATTAAACAGGCGTTTTACGATTACATCATTGACCACTGTGCTTCCTTGAGAGATAGAATTGACCTTATTTATAAAAAATAGATGCATTTCTTCTACGGATTCTCATTCTGTAACATCATCTGTTTCTCTGGTCATGAGCCGCCACTGCAGAAGAGGAGGTACGGTTGCATGGCTAGCCCACTCCCCTAACTTGACGTCTCTTGATTATTTCCTTTGGAGGAATGTCAAAAGTCCCGTTTACGAAAAACCGTTGAATGACACAGAAACACTTTTAGCCAAAATATTTGTAGCATATGACGTGGTCGGGGAGATGCCTGTGGTATTTGAGAGAGTGCGCCAAAGTTTTCTTCGACGATGCAATGCCTGCATTGCATGGCTGGTCGTCAATTCGAACATCTTTTGTAACACATTTAGTAAGTTCATGTAATCTTTGTTTACTTATTAAATATTGTACAAATTAAGATTATCTCATTGGTATGTTGTCCGCAATGTACGTTGATGGGCCATTACATTATGATCACTTACATGATAATTAGCTGAAGGACCTCCTTTAGCCCGAAAACCAGAGGCCACTCCGTGAGGCATTGATTCGATGAGGTGGCGATAGGTATCCTGGGGTATCTGGTACCATAATGTCAATAGCAGGTTCTCTAGCTCCCCTACATTTCGAGGTGGTGGTGATTTAGCGCAAACCCGCTTTTCCAAGTCGAACCACAAATGTTCGATTGGCTTCATGTCAGATGAATTTGGAGGCTAGGGCATTAACAGAAAGTCACCAGCTTGTTCCTCGAACCACTCCTTGACGATTCTGGCAGTGCGGCATCGCGCATTATTCTGTTGGTAATGGCCATCACCAGCAGGGAACATAGTTCCAATGAATGGGTGAACTTGGTCCGCAACGATGTAGATACCTGACAGCTGTCAGGGAGTGTGCTATTGGGATAATGGGGCCTAAAGGGTCCCAAGAAAACATCACCCACAGCATGCCGCCGCCGCCGCCAGCCTGCTTCCGCCCAACAGTGCATCCAGGTGCTATAGCCTCCGTTGGTAATCGGCGTATCCGCGCTCGGCCGTCTACGTGATGCGCCAGAAATCTTCATTCGTCAGACCAGGCCACTTTCTTCCAATCATCCACTGTCCAATCTCGATTATCTTGAGCCCCTTTCATGCGTCGTTGGCGATGACCTGCATTGAGCATGGGGACCTATCTCGGTTTTCGGCTACGCAGGCTCATAAGCAGAAGGCTGCAATGAACTAATGAACTGTGTGCTGTGACACATTGCCCTGATCACCACTGTTGCAGCTGCGGACGACATACGGCTGGATGACGGTTGGTCGTTTGGCCATCTGTGTAACACTTTTGGTTCGTACTCACTACAGCAACACGTGATCAACCCACATGCTGCGCCGTTTCCGAGCCGTCACAATTCGTCCTTTATCAAACCCCGATAAATCGGCAGCTATTCCCAAAGCCGGTCCTCGGGTTGTATATATACTGCTCTGTAAACTTCACCTGCGCCACCGTTCGGTCTACAGACGCGCTCATTTCTCTAGGCTGGGGTGGTCATAATGAAACGGGTCATCGGTGTAGTTCCTTACATTCAAAGACTTGTACTGACCCAGGATTACTTCGGAGAACGCGGGTTCCTATTCCAAAGTTGCTATATTCCTACCCCTCTATACATTCCTTAAGTTTGTCAATAATCTTTTGAAACACCCTGTGTATATGCTCAATTTCCTTCTATTTTCTGCCGAGAGAACACACCTTGTGTAATTTGAATGGATGATGCATCCACTGGTTCAAAGTAATTTATAACAGGCTTCAGTCTAAAAATTATCACTGTAAGCATTCAGCCATGTTCTCCAACGTGTTATCAGACGTTTTGGCGGCAGTGAGAATTAAACTAGGAGCTTGCTTTTTAAAAGTTTCATACGATATGGGGATTTTACGAAAATCTTTTTGACGTTAGAAACGAGTCTGTCTATATCTGGATAATTTGCCCGAATTTCCTCAGCAATCCGATGCAATGCATGGGCACGGCAAGTGACATGGACCAGCATTGGATAAAAGCCGTTAATTGCTTTCCAGCTTTTACTACATATGGTGCAGATGCAAAGAACGTTGTGTTCCACTTCGTTTGGTCACAAAAGATTTAAAGATTTATTAAATAGCTGACATATAGTTGAATCTTTAACTTTTACAAGTATCTCCGAATTCAATAAAAATATGTTACTAGGACAATCCGGCTCAAATGTCCTTATCATGACGTTGACAACAGGACGTCCGTCAACTTCCTTCGTTTCATCAATTGATACAAGCACAATAGCTTTCCTTTCACATGGTTCCACATTTCGTCCATTGTTTTATCGTGACACTCTTGCAGATAGTTCTTGCGAAGTGTAGATTCGTCATGCATAACGCGCCCAATGCTTCTCCAAGAAATGTCTAAATTTCGGATTATTCAGTTTTTTGAATGGTATATCTGCTGATACTAGAACATCACACATCTCATTATAAAATGGTGACTTCTTGGATGGTGTTGATGTGCTGCATTCCACAAACAAAACTTGAGATCCCTGTGACTTCTTCTTTGCCACCTCAAGACCTCTTACACTGTATGTTTATAAAATGGTGACTTCTTGGATGGTGTTGATGTGCTGAATTCCACAAACAAAACTTTAGATCCCTGTACCTTCTTCTTTGCCACCTCAAGACTTCTTACACTGTATGTTTATCTCTCACAACACGTTGTGTGACCACGGCTGGTTGGACCATAGTGGCAATCAGGAAGGCTGTCTCGGACCAGCGTCTTCACGGAGCCCCGCACTTTAGAAAAGAAAACTATCATTTTTGCTAGAATTATCTAGATAGATTTACTGCTATTTTCTTTTTAACGTTTTGGGGCGCGAGGCCCTTAAAAAAAGTTTTATAATTTTTCTTTTAGTGTACGATCCCCCACTTTGAGATGGGTTTCTGCCGTTCGTTGTACAAACACAGAGAGATTTACATATTTCAAGTTATTATTATTATTATTATTATTATTATTATTATTATTATTATTATAACCACCTTAAACTTTTCCACATTCGTGAAATATCAAATTAAATTTCATCGTCTTGTGACTCCCTACTGTATATTCAACAATCTGTGTGTAAATCAGATACTTAAATTTAAAAAAACAAAACAAAGAACAACATCAAAGTTGTTTGGGGCTATATATGGAAGCCAACTGTTCAGTTACTTTAAAACAGTACTGAAAATTTAAAAAAAAATCATACATGAGTGCACATAAAAGGTAGAAATAGTCACTAATCAGTCAGTTATTCCACCTTGCTTCAAAATCAACCACTAAAACATGTTTTAGACAGACAGATAGATAGATAGATAGTTACCAGGCTTAGATTACTCAAACATATGCGCCCTCTACAAGTCATCGGAGGAAGAAGTTGAAGAATTTTACGAAGAAATTCGGCATCTAAATAATAAAGGCAAGCAGCACTTCAAGATCATTATGGGTGATTTCAATGCGAAAATAGGACAACAGCAACAGAATGAAACTTCGGTAGGTAAATTCGGACATGGGAACAGAAACTATTGAGAAAATACTCTAATATAGTTTGCAGAGGCAGAAAGATTTTTATCATGAACTCCTTTTTCAAGAAAAAAACATACAGGAAATGGACACGGAAGCATCCCAATGGAATGACAAGTGAATTGATTTTATTATGTGTACCCAGAAATTTGGCATTGAAGACTGCAATGTGCTGAACAGGTTCAACACAGGGAGTGATCACAGAATGCAGAGATGTAAGATGCACCTGAACACTAAACTCGAACGTGGCAAGCTCACAAAACAAACAAAATGTATGGCATGACCAACCTTAAAAAGCACCACAATACCTCCAAATTGGAACCGAGAAACAAATTCTCTGCTGCAGAAGATCTAAGATCAGAAGTGGACATCTCTGAAGTTAACAGACAACTAACCAAGAATCTTATTTAGAAACAGCAACAACAATAGGTGATACTAAGAACAAATTGCATATGAAGAAAATATCAGGAAAAACAAAAATGCTGATGCAAAAGAGAAGGGAGATGAGAACAAAAAAGAAGATGTCACTTCCAAAGTGGAATATATATAGAGCTATGCAAAACAGTACGGAAAAGTATCACTGATGACGTAAAGAAATTCAACTCTGAACTAGTGAGAAAAGCAATTGAAAACAACCAAAGCCTGAAAAGAGCAAAGGGACATCTCACTGAGGGAAGAAAACAGATTATGCCACTGAGAAAAAAGATGGCACTGCAACAAGAAATAGGGGGAAATTGTGATAAGAGCGCAAGATTTCTACTCAAAACTATATGAAAGAGATGGCACATCTGCTCTAGACATTACAAAAAGCAACAGTACTAAAGTCCCTCCTAGCAAAAGTTACACATGCAATTAAGAACATGAAACGGGGAAAGGCTCCAGGAGAAGATGAAATTACCATGGACATTATATAAGACGCAAGTGGAAAATTGAAACTAGACTCGCCCAAGTTTTCACTACATATCTCAATGAAGGGAAGATTCCTCAGGATTGGAACAATGCTATCTTGCTACATAAAGAAAGGTTACATTGAGAATTTCAAGAACTGCAGGCCCATGATAAACCACTGATATAATGAAGGGAGGAATCTTCCCTTCATTATATCAGTGGTTTATAAAATCTTCACTAAAGTTCTCTTCACATTTCTTGAAGGTAAGAGTGGACCAGAGTTGTATAAAAATAAAATGTATCTGCGTACACAACCACTGGAGCAGAAAACTTGCTGCAAACCCGCGGAGCGCGGTAACAATAGAATAAGATAATTTAATGAAAATTAATAAAACAATAAATAATTATTAGAACATTACAAATTCCAATGAGGACAAAGTAAACACATTACAATTGAATGTGCAGTTATGTGCGTGAAATGGACCTTTATGGCAAAATATTAAAGTATTGAACTATGAACCTCATAGAAACAAGGGATTAATTAAAGAAAGTTTTTATATTCAGAAAACCAGTTTCATTAGTGGACCATCAAAAATTATAGCGTTTCCAACAAACTTAATTCAAAAACAGTAGATTTACAAAATAAATGTGGAAAAGATTTTAATTTAATAACTGGCAACTGTAAAAATAACCTGGCAATAAAATTTTAATTCTTTCTGTGTAAACGAAATTTTTGATACAGTTCCTATACACGGAGAATAGGCCTTGATAAAATCTTATCTAGAGGCCAGAAACATCTGCAAAAAACAAAACAACTCAGAAGACGTGAAAATAAGTGAAAGTTCTATTTTTTTTTTTTTTTTTTTTGATTGGAGGTTTAATGACCACTGTGAGCAACTCAATGGGCTATAAGCAGTCGCCCGTCCCTAATTTAGGGCCACTGGTTCCAGGGAAGGGAAAGAGCCAGTGCCGTAAGACAAACACAACATCCATGCCTCACCGGGATTCGAACCTGGACCCCTTTCGGACGAATGATCAGAGGCCATCGCTTAGACCACTGCGCCACCGGGGCGGCAAAAAAAAAGTTCGAGTTAAAATAGAATTAAGTATATTAATCTGAGTAAAAGTAAGTGTTCTAATTGCTGTAAATAGCATTTTTATTTTATTTTTTAATCTACAAGCGAAAACTATCTGCAAAATCTGCCAATAATTTGGAAACTATCCGCGTACGACGTACGTGCATACGTCTACATTCTGCTACTGTGCACTGGACATGGCTCAACCGAGAAAACAAGCTGCATTCAGGAGTGGCTACAGCACACTGCATCATATCCATGGACTGAGAGAATCTGAACTCCCATTATGTATGGCTTTTATCGATTATGAAAAGGCCTTTGATTCCGTGAAACCATCAGCAGTTACAATGGCTTTGAAATCCTGCTGTATTGAAGATGCATACATTAGGATTATTAGTAACATATATAAAAATGCAAGTGCAAAGGTTCAGTTATTTGAGGATACAGCACCAATAAAAATTGGAAAGGGAGTTAGACAAGGTGACACCATACCTCCCAAACGCGTCAATGCCACATTGAAAAAGTCTTTCAATCACTGAACTGGGAAAACAAAGGGATAAAGATGAATGGAGATTATTTAACTCACCTTCGTTTTGCTGATGACGTAGTCGTTTTTACAACTACCCCATCAGAACTGCAGAGTATGATCCAGGAACTTGCTGACAAAAGTAAAGAAGTGGGATTAAAAATGAACATTCAAAAGAAAAAACTGATGTACAATGTTTTCACATGAAATGAAAATTTATTGATTGATGGGGGAAAGCTGGAGATAACCAATACCTACATTTATCTTGGACAGCAGATATCAAATGAAGGTCAAATTGATGAAGGAATTAATCGGCGTATAAAACTTGTCTGAAGGGCTTTTGGAAGAAACAGTATAATTTTCTAGAGCAATATTCCATTATGTCTTAAAAGAAAAGTGTTTAATCAATACATCTTTCCAGTGCTTATGTACGGAGCAGAGACGTGGACCTTAACTAAAAAAGACATACAAAGACTGCAGATAACTGAAAGACACATGGAGAGATGCATGCTTGGTGTAACCAGGAGAGATAAGAAGAGGAACTCATGGAAAAGGAAAATGACAAGAGTGGAATACATCATGATCAGGGTGAAATCAGTGAAATGGCAATGGGCATATGCCAGAAGGATGGACAACCGAAATTTCAGACTGAATTCCAAGGGACAGGCAAAGACCCAGAAGACCACCAAATGGGAGATGGGTGGATAAAATTCCAAAGCATCCGGAAGTGACATGGAGGAGACTGGCGCAAGACAGACCGTAGTGAAAGGAACTTGGGAAGACCTTCATCCAGTAGTAGATTGATAATGGTTGACGATGATGATGAATATATATATATATATAAACGAATTTATTTATGAGGGATCCTTATGATTTTATACGCAAAATGTTTGCTATGCAAAAATATTCGCTACGCAGATTAGTTTTTTTTTTTTTTTTTACCATTTTGTGAGAAAGATTTTCTAAAAAACCAAATGCAACCAAAACCGGGAAAAAAATCGTACATTTTAGCACTTTACTCTCTCTCTTTCACTCTCTCTCTTTCGCTCTCTCTCATATTATTATGATCTTTTTGTTAAGCTCACAGCAATTTGAGATAATCATTTTTCTTTATGACAGTTTTCATGTGTTTTAATTTTTCACGTGATGACTTTCTTAAACTATGAAATTTATTTTCTAGGACTCGCAATAAATTTTTGCTCCGGGGCCCCGCTATGAAATTTTGCCCCTAGGCCCCGCAAAAGTTCCATCCGGCCCTGTGTGTGACACAGGAAATCTCTCTGCTGCGACTTTAACTTCACACACTTTGTAAAAGAGAATTACTCCATCTGTAGAAAAAATATCTTCTCCGAATTCCGTAACTAGTGTTCGTAAATGGCAAGATTTGGCAGGTTTGCACTTAGGCATATTTTAAAATGAACAACTACCATCAGGTCGTAAAGAAACTATCCGGAAAATAGAGAAACATGTATTTCAAGCTTTAAAAATTCTACCAAACACGTAGCCTAATCGTCTAGGTAGTCCCCATGGGAACTGATGACCTTGTTCCACCGACGTACGAGTTGAAATATCCCATTGCGGAAGAAGTCTGGCGAGCGGGAGTTGAAGAAGTCATCCATGCAACGTTTCACATCATCGTCATTAGCAAAATTTTTCTCAGCGAGAAAATTCGACAAAGACAGGAAGAGATAAAAGTCGGACGGGGCAAGGTCGGGAAATAAGGGTGGTTCGATAATATTTCCCATTCCAGTTCGTGCAATTTTTGCTGGGTCCGTAAAGCGACATGTGGACGAGCGTTATGCTGGTGAAAAACAACTCCATGGCGATTAATCAACGCTGGGCGCTTTTCTTGCAGTGCAGCATGCAGACGGTCCAACTGTTGGATGTACGCATCCGCTGTGATTGTATTGTTCCGAGGTAAGATTTCATAGTGAATTACACCGCGACAATCGCATCAGCAACTCAGCATCGCCTTCCGTCCATGAAGAAGTGGCTTAGCGACCTTCTGTGGGGGTTGTCCCTGTTTGGTCCATGCTCTTTCTCGCGTAACATTCACTTATGTCACCCATTTTTCCAAACCAGTGCCTAACCGATTCAAAAAACCCTCACATTTTTCTATTTCACGCAGAGAAAGAGCAGTGGAGTAGCGTTTCATCCGATTCTGGTCAGACGAAGAATGGGGTACCATTTGCATAGTTTACAAGAATATCTCAACTTCCGAAGTCAGGTGTTGATCAGGTCGTATGGGAGGTCTTCAGTTCCTCTGCCTGTTCTCGTAGTGTTGCATCAGGCTTGGTCGATAGCATGTGTTGCAGTGTATTATCTTCAACCTTACTGGGTCTGTCACTTCTGGGCACATCAGACGTACACCAGTGTCGAATTTCCTGTACCATTCATAGAAAGTACTCTGTCCGCTAATAGCGTCACCAAATGCGTTTCGCAGTTTTCCTAGTGCTTCCGTAACTTTCAAGCCATTCAAATAGTTATAGAGCAATATTGCACGCACACCTTCTTTCGATATTGCAATCGTATCGTCGCCACGTGCAACTAATCTTCACCAAAACAGCGTACGTCCTGTCCTTAGAATCTCCGCACAACTCTTCGGATGTTTACGTCACCGCAGGCCTGCAGTAACTTGCATTACACATGCCACATATGATTTTTCCGGGAAACTTTATTTACAACCTGATACTTCCCTTTCCAAACTGAAAGTAATGTCTTTCCACAAGTCCTCAGGTGTCCAGGAGAAAGTATATACTGCTCTGTGAACTCTAGGCACAACCAGTAACTACAACCTGTTCAGCCAGGTAGTACATAGAGTTTGGAATGTCAGCAACAGTACAAGATAAAACGCTCTGAATTTGAATTCTTTTGCTCACTATCTTCTCCCACATTCCCTTTCAAAAGTGGACAATGGGGATTATCTTTCCCCAAAACTGGATAGCATTTAAGTCTTGAACAGTATATTTTGCCAGAACGAACTACTTTTGAAAATTCTTTGTTTTGATCATCTGGCAATCCTGGTTTTGAGTGTTACAATTTGAAAGCACAATCCTTATAAAAAATTTATTTATTTATTTAAAAAAAGCCAGATAATGGAAAAACAAAACATAAAACAAAACAAAAATGCTCCGAAAACATAAAAGTACCCTGAAAACTCTAAAAAATGTCCTAAAAAAAAAAAAAAAACGGCCAAAGAGGAGAAAAACATAAAAAAAAATTATCACTAATGTCATCAAAGTCCGAGCCCTGACGAGTACCCTGTGTGTGGGGGGTAGTGGGGATCAGTTTGTTGGCGTAAATATGAGAGGGTTCCTGGTTTTTGAGTGGGAAAATGAGGAGGCTTGGCTGTTTACCACAGTAAGAAGAGTTTATCTCCGAGCACCAGCGAACGAGAACGCGTGATAAAAGATGAAGAAAAAAGCGAAACCAAAGTAGAGGAGTAGAAAGTACTTTTTTTTTTTTTTTTTTTTTTTTTATTTTGGATTGAAGGTTTAACGACCACCGCGAGCAACTCAAAAGGCCTAATTTTGAGCCACTGGTTCCAGGGAAGGGAGAGGGTCAGTGCCGTAAGTGAAACACAACACCCATGCCTCACCGGGATTCGAATTCAGACCCTTCTCGGACGAATGGTCATAATTAAGCCAGCGCTTAGACTACTGCCCCACCAGGACAGAGTAGAAAGAGCCAAAATATGACACCAATAAATTGTCGGTGCCGTTGCAGGGATCCATAGAAAGGACCAGAATAGCGAGCGAAAAAATTGAATAGTTTACCTAACAATAAAGAACCTGCAATTAAACCACAATCAAGTAAATTCAGAGAATGTGATTTATATATACATATACACTGGCGGAAAGTGAAAAAAGAACACCAAGAAGGAATTGGCGAACGATCATGAAATTTACATATGTTAATGGGGTCGAGTTTACATAGGTGTGATGTTAATTTCGGGACCAACCGGTGAGCGCTAACGCCACAGCACGGCATAATATGCAAATTATCGTCGGTGGTATTTAAGGAGTACGGCGAAGTGAATGTAATCAGTCGTCGGAGTACGGACACGTGCGAAGACCCTGAAGAAGTTGCAATGCCTGGACAGGGAAGACGTGTACGATTTAAGCAGTTATCGGACTTTGAGCGAGGTCGTCTAGTCGGACTTCGCGAGGCCGGGTAGTCGTATCGTCGTTTTGCGGAGCGAATTGGACTGGACGTATTGGTGGCGGTACGATGGTGGTGTAGATGGTCCGAGGAGCATTCCCACACGAGAAGACGTGGAACCGGGAGTCACAGATGGACTGATGAGCGGACAGATCGACGCATAAGAAGAGCGGTGGTGTCAAGCAGAACATCCACTGCGACGAAAATCCGAGCTGCCGTTGCACCTGAGGTGACTGTGCGAACAATCCGCAACCGTCTACTGGATGTCGGACTACGTGCACGTGTGCCTCTGGCATGTGTACCTCTGACTCCAGCCCACCGTCAGGAACGGCTGCAGTGGTGTCGCCAACGTCTGCACTGGAGAACGCAATGGCGATCTGTCGTGTTCAGCGATGAAAGCAGATTCTGCTTGGGAGCCTCCGATGGCCGTATGCGTGTTCGCAGACGCACAGGGGAGCGTCTCTACCCTTCTTGCATCCGCCAGCCACACACAGGGCCTACACCTGGTCTCCTGGTGTGGGGAGAGATCAGCTATCACTCCCGTACACAACTAGTGTTTGTACCGGGTACGTTAAACAGCACCTACTACATCAACAACATCATTCAGCCAGTTGTGCCATTTGTAAGGTCGGTCCATCGTTGTATTTTCCAGCAAGATAACGCACGCCCACACATAGCACGTGCAACGCAACATGCACTTCAGGTTGTGAGACAACTTCCATGGCCTGCACGTTCACCGGATTTGTCCCCAATTGAGCACGTGTGGGATTTTATGGGACAACGACTTATCCGGTCTCTACGGCCATCCCCGATTTACGGGTCCAGGTTGAGGATGCTTGGAACTCAATACCCGAAACTTACATCCAACATCTGTACGACAGACTCCATGCCAGAATTGCACAGTGTGACGCAGTTCATTGCTGTTCAACCTCGTACTAACCATGTTAACATGGAAATGTTATTTTTCAGTTTACCAGCAAATACAGCTGTATTTTGCCATAATGTTTTGATCACGTTATCCTCTGTATTCCGTTATTATGCTGTATAAATTTCGTTGGTATCAGACGTCTCCTTCTTGGTGTTCTTTTTTCACT
Organism: Macrothele yani; assembly: GCA_039090855.1. Classification (NCBI taxonomy): domain Eukaryota; kingdom Metazoa; phylum Arthropoda; class Arachnida; order Araneae; family Macrothelidae; genus Macrothele; species Macrothele yani. The sequence goes on along the minus strand of CM077005.1, from coordinate 139,555,662 downwards.
TTCCGGCAGTGTATAAGTATTTCAAGAGTTCAGTTTCCTCTATGCATCCTCGTTTTTCATATTTTATATTATTGTTTTTACTCTTTGACGTGGAAAAATTATTCGCTGGTGAAGTAAATTAACTAAGGAAAGGGAACGAATAAACAAAGAAAAACTTGCGTCTGTATTCGCAGGTAAACATTAGTTTGCAGTTTAACACCGAGCCCTCCGATAACCCTTAAGCCTCCCGTGGGTCTGGACCTAGCGGCCGTTTGAAGTTGGTTTCCACAGAAGATTATTACAGAATGAAACTCCACAGGGAAGCATGAATGAGCAGTCCATAATAATCCCTCAAAACGTTAGATTTACGTTACCTATACAGAGTCATAATGATACAGTCAATAGAATTCCCCGCACATAGTACTTGATAATACGGTTGTGGTAAAATATTTAAAAGGGTAATTACTGTCAACAGACTTGATGGTGAAAAATGAAAGAACCGCGAGCAAGTCTTGAAGGCAACCAAACGGCCTGAAACGACTCCGAAAAGTATCATAAAATAATATGATGAATAAAGAGAATGTGTTGAGTTCAACTAATAACGGAATTTATACAGCAACATGTTTTTGTTAATATTTGCGATACATTCATAATCTCAATAAACCGCTACTCAAACTCGCAATACAGCCGTTATAGTTTTAATACAGGAGCCGAAAAATTTGGTAACACGAACTGACCTGACCTCACATAGAATTTGAATGGTGAGTGTACACGCTAACGGGCAACAGTTGAAAGTAGCGTTTGCAAATCTGAAGGGCCGCCCTGGTGGCGCAGTGGTCTAAGCGATGGCCTTTGATCATTCGTCCAAAAGGGGTCCGGGTTCGAATCTCGTGAGGCATGGATGTTGTGTTTGTCTTATGGCACTGGTTCTCTCCCTTCCCTAGAACCAGTGACTCTAAATTAGGGACGGGCGACTGCTTATAGCCCACTGAGTTGCTCACGGTGGTCGTTAAACCTCAATAAAAAAAAATTAAAAAAAAATCTGAAGGAACCGCATACGTTGGGAAGATGTCCCAACTGCAACTTAAGGAAATGTAGTAGTAGGACACCGAAAGAATGAAAGAAAGAAAAGAGGAAAGGTAATAAATGTGCTTAGGGATAATTAGTGGGCATGCTGACCGCATTCCAACGGGTAATTCCGAAAGGAGTAACGGAAGGAAGGTTAGCGAGCTCCCTGTGCCGCGCACAATAGAATTACCGAGAATCCAAAGACTGCTCCACTCCCTTTTCAAAGGCTCAAATGACTGATAAATCGCATGATGATGGATGACGACGAATTTGGGGAATCCGAAATCCCCTAGGTGCAGAAGTCAAGCAATCGATTTCTTAATAATGCTCTCTGAAAATAAAGGCCGAACAGAAAACATCAAGATAAAGCCTTTCTACGTGGAAGCAACAATTTCACATTGTGACTATTGTTTCTCTTCAGCTCCAAGCAAGATTGCTGGCCGGATCACGAGGGTTTACATTCATGTAACAAATCTGATCAGTGGCGTTAGTAAAAAAAGGCACGACCTCATTAAGGATGGAAGCAATTAATAAAACACTATTTCAAATATTATACATTTTAGCAAACACATTTAGGACAGAAAGCGGACAAGAAGAATTACTGTCAATGAATAAAACCCCATAATTGCATTATAAAGAAACAAATTTACTTAATGGCGACGCAGAAAAGGATTTCATAGTTCCGCACAATTGTTCGATTACGAATGAAAAGTTAGCTAAAAGCACAAACATTTCAGACATGAGCGGTTTGAAACACTGATCCACTAATTCTTCTTTGAAACAAAATTACTCGCATCTGTGGCCACAAACAAAATTACACTGAAACGGTCTAAAAGGAACAAATCCTGTTTCACGACGGATGGCCAATAAAGGCGTGAAATCACCAACTGAAGTCAAAATCACTAAATCCTATTTGTTACAGCAATGCAGGAAAGACAGTTAAAAGCATATTTTTTGCGCAATACCAAAACACGATGGGGCTTTATATCAATAACTTATTAAATTCACATGCGAAGTAACCCAAAACGAAATTCCATAAATCGGCGATAATCGGCTATTTCCATAAATCGGCTCTCCATCGAGACAGGAAAAAGCCAAAAATGCATCGTGAATGAATGGGTTTATCCCAAGACATTTTATCTCGGAAATTAAAAGGTGTTATTTTTTCGTCTTTTGAAGGTATGAAAACAATAACAGGGAGTCACTCGGTACTTGCTGTGGTGCACTTCAAACAGTTTCATCGGTTTATGCACGTTCGGGCAAGCTGACTCTCACAAAATACGCGGTTTCTTTTTGTTCCTCGGCCAGCAGGAACGAAACGAACTCGTTTGAGATGCACCTCGTTTTATAAATGTTATCATCAACGACATTTCTGATTTGGTTGCAAACTGAAACGAACGACACTTTAGTTATATTTCTGATACAAGGCAATTTGATGAACTTCGATAACACTGAATTTAAAAGTCAAAATGCGCACAATTTTCTAATTAACGAAAATGTAAGCACTTCAAAATCACTATCAACCGATTCAAGAGTACTCCTCAGCCGCTAAAACTCAAGAATCGGTTAGTTACTGCAAACAACAGTCTTGTTACGACTATAACTCGTAGTTAAGAGTGTTAAACCACACACGAAATTGATAAACCTGGAGCTATACACCAGGTGGCTTCCACAGTGGGCCCGCAAAAAACATTTAATCTGGGCCACGTCCTGCACAACGAAGCAGAAAAACAAAGTCGGGACGGGGGGGGGATAAAAAGTCCTTGGTTACCTAGTTTGTTAAACCCCAAAGAATAGTATTAATATTACACAATGCACTAAATGTAACCAGACTCAAGGCAATAGGTAAGAGGAAGGCAAAAAAAATATCTCTAACCCGCACCCATGTGCATATTAACATATATGGATTCCGAAACACAAGAGGCACATGAACCGGCCCCTAAGCTTGACATGATGAAGCCCAATCCGTGCGTGTTGACAAGTAATCCACAGAGTTGTCAAACGGATATAAAGTAGTTAAATATCCATTTGACAACTGCAACCCGCCAACTGCACTTCTTCCGAGGTACGACGTCTCGCAGACATAAAATGGAATCCCAATTACACTGGCGGAAAGTGAAAAAAGAACACCAAGAAGGAATTGGCGGACGATCATGAAATTTACATATGTTAATGGGGTCGAGTTTACGTAGGTGTGATGTTAATGTCGGGACCAACCGGTGAGCGCTTACGCCACAGCACGGCATAATATGCAAATTATAGTCGGTGGTATTTAAGAAGTACGGCGAAGTGAATGTAATCAGTCGTCGGCGTACGGACACGCGCAAAGATCCTAAAGAAACTGCAATGCCTGGACATGGAAGACCTGTACGATTTCAGCAGTTATCGGACTTGGACCGAGGTCGTCTAGTCGGACTCCACGAGGCCGGGTGGTGTATCGTCGTATTGCGGAGCGAATTGGACGGGAAGTATCGGTGGTGGTACGATGGTGGCGTAGATGGTCCGAGGAACATTCCCACACGAGAAGACTTGGAACCGGGAGTCACAGACGGACTGATGAGCGGACCGATCGACCCGTAAGAAGAGCGACGTTGTCAAGCAAAACATCCACTGCGATGCAAATCCGAGCTGCCGTTGCACCTGGGGTGACTGTGCGAACAATCCGCAACCGTCTACTGGATGCAAGACTACGTGCACGTGTGCCTCTGCATGTGTACCTCTGACTCAAGCCCACCGTCAGGAACGGCTGCAGTGGTGTCGCCAACGTCTGCACTGGAGAACGCAATGGCGATCTGTCGTGTTCAGCGATGAAAGTAGATTCTGCTTGGGAGCCTCCGATGGCCGTATGCGTGTTCGCAGACGCACACGGGGAGCGTCTCCACCCTTCTTGCATCCGCCAGCGACACACAGAGCCTACACCTGGTCTCCTGGTGTGGGGAGCGATCAGCTATCACTCCCGTACACAACTAGTGTTTGTACCGGGTACGTTAAACAGCACCTCCTACATCAACAACATCATTCAGCCCGTTGTTGTGCCATTTTTGTAAGGTCGGTCCATCGTGTTTTCCAGCAAGATAACGCACGCCCACACACGGCACGTGCAACACAAGATGCACTTCAGGGTGAGAGACAACTTCCATGGCCTGCACGTTCACCGGATTTGTCCCCCATTGAGCACATGTGGGATTTTATGGGACAACGACTTATCCGGTCTCCACGGTTATCCCCGATTTACGCGTCCAGATTGAGGATGCTTGGAACTCAATACCCCAAACTTACATCCAACATCTGTACGACAGACTCCATGCCAGAATTGGACAGTGTGGCGCAGTTCATGGCGGTTCAACCTCGTACTAACCATGTTACATGGAAATGTTATCTTTAAGTTAACCAGCAAATACAGCTGTATTTTGCCATAGTTTTTTGATCACGTGATCCTCTGTTTTCCGTTATTATGCTGTATAAATTTTGTTGGTATCAGACGTCTCCTTCTTGTGTTCTTTTTTCACTTTCCGCCAGTGTATTCGAAAAGACCGGGAGGAAGAAAGTCGGATAATATAGAAATTAATAATGCATTAGCAAAATACATTTTACGCCATTTTATACGTAATAAACACAGCATGAAGGAACGTAAAAATAAGAAATAAATCATGAGTACACTCTATTAAAATCCATAAATGAAAAAAAAAGTTTACTTTAAAAAAACTGCTAATGGATAGCTATTTCAAATTCTACTTTCTTACTTGGTCCCAAAATCACTCCAACTTCTAAAGAATTGTATGTCAGTAGCGTTTTCCTCTTCTTGTTCAAAGTGAAATACACCGATGGGCCACTACATTATGGACACCTACCTAATAAGCTGTAGGACCTTCTTTAGCCCGCAAAACAGCGGCCACTCGGCGAGGCATCGATTCAATGAGGTGGCGATAGGTATCCTGAGGTATCTGGTACCATAATGTCAGCAGCAGTTCCTCCAGTTCCCGTTTATTTCGGGGTGGTGGCGATTTAGTGCGAACCCGCTTTTCCAAGTGGAACCACAAATGTTCGATTGGGTTTATGTCAGGTGAATTTGGAGACCTGGGCATTAACAGAAATTCATCAGCATTTCGTCGAACCAATCCTTGACGATTCTGGCAATGTGGCATGGCGCATAATCCTGTTAGAAATGATCACCACCAGCAGGGTACAAAGTTGCCATGAATGGGTGAACTTGGTTCGCAACGATGTTCAGATATACCTGACAGCTGTCAGGGATTGTGCTATTGTGATAATCAAGAAAACATCGCCCAAAGCGTAACACCTCCGCCTCCGTCCTGTTTCGGCCAACACTGCACCCAAGTGCCACAGCTTCAGTAGGTAATCAGCGTATTGGTGCTGGACCAGGAATCTTGATTCGTGATACCAGGCCACGGTCCAATCTCGATGATCTTGAGCCCATTTCAGGCATTGTTGGCGATGACGTGCAGTGAGCATGCGGACCCGGCTGGGCTTTCGACTACACAAGCCCTTGCGCAGAAGGCTGCGATGAACTGTGTGCTGTGACAAATTGCCCTGATCGCCACGGTTGTAGCTGCAGGTGATTTGTCGCATTGTGGTCTTGCGGTCGTTATGAACAATGCGCGATGTGGTCCCCTCTGGTATCAGTGAGCTGCGGACGACACACGGTTGCACAACGGTTCGTCGTTTGGCCATCTGTGCACCACTTTTGATACGTACTCACTACAGCGACACATGAACAACCACAGGCCGCGTGACAATTTGTCCTTTATCAAACTCAGATAAATCGGCAGCTTTCCCCATTCTGACTCCGAACACTCTACTAACCGAAAGCCGGTCCTAGGATTGTATACATTGTATTGACAAAAATCACCGGACACCTAGAAAAAGAAACACAACATAGCATTTATTGACATACATTAGTACGGTGTCGGTCCACCTTTGGCCTTAATGCATGCACTGATCCTTCGAGACATGCTTTCCACAAGGTTTTGGAACACTGCGATAGGTATGCGCTTTCATTCAGTGCATAATGCGGCCGCTAACTGTTGCTTAGTAGTAGGCCTTGGTTACAAACTTTTTATGCGGCGCTCTAATTCATCCCATAGGTGCTCTCTGGGATTAAAATCAGGGCTCTGTGCTGACCAGTCCACACACGATATGGAATTATCGTCAAACCACGCTGTAACAGTGCTTGCTTTATGGCTTGGTGCATTATCCTGCTGGTGCCAACAAGGCTCGGTTCCATAGTATTGCCACAGAGTTGGTAGGGCATAATTGTTTAGAATATCGAGGTAGACGTGCTGGTTAACAGATTTGTCCACGATAACCAATGGGCCGCGATTATGACACGTTTTGCTGCTTCAGGCACGCCATGTGTCTTCCACTTATTCAATACATCTAAAACAGTTGACTTGGGTATGTTTAAACTCCTCTCGGTTTCTCTTATGGACAACCCACTAATATAATACCCAACAATATTTCCTTTCTCAAAGTCAGTTGTCTCTCGCCGCGACATTTTCACTCAACCTCACAGTGCGATATGATCGCAGTCAGCGGCAGGCCTGTTTTTATACCGTTTGCAGCTGTATCGCGGATCTTAACAACGCAGCAGATCCGTTCATTTGCTTTTGAAGGGGTGTCCGGCTCACTTTTGTCAATATTGTGTATATACCGCTTTGTGAACTTTACCTGCGTTACCGTTCAGTCTCCAGGCGCGCTCATTTCTCTATGCTGGAGGTGGTCATAATGAAATGGCTCATTGACATAAGTGTGGCTTCGGATGCTTCCAATAAATTGCTGTTTTGTGAGGGTTGATCAGAAAAAAAGATTACACGTTCGAGTAGGAGAAAGGAAAACTCACCGACCAAGAAGAGTTTGTGTGATGTGTCAAAAGATATGAAGCGCTATTTTCCGACGAAACCACCGTGACGATTCAGACATTTGTCGGACCGCAAAACCAGCATGTCCATCTGGAAGTGAAAATATTTATCAGGGGGCAAGCTCCAAGAAGTCCACCAAAAGCACACCCGAGGAATCCGAAAAAATAGATGCCATGATTTTTCCAGCAGACGGTGTGACTTTAAACTTCCTCCCAGCGGTGAAGCTGCGTGTTTCCATTGCATGGAAGCTCTCTTGCTGGTGAGAGAGAAGTGTTAGAGCCACGTCTTGTTGCCATCCAAAATACGGTCGAGAAAGCTCTGTCTCCTCTTCAGCATAACACTGCAGGGACGACAAACATGCCTCGTTGGTGCTGCTTTGTGATCGGCGGATAATGAACGTGGCACTCCTCTGGCGCAAACTCTGCAGTACTGCAAAACATTCACCACAAGATGTTGAACAACGCCATAGCTCAGTCCGAGCTCGGGCGCAATATTGCGCAAAGTTACCCTTCGGTCGTCTTCAATCATTTCGTCCACACGTGCAGTCTTCATCTCTGACCTAGACGAACTTATCGCCCACTGTTTGTGCAATGTCGGATCTCCACATCAGCCCTGTCGGAATGAGACGAACGGCACCATTTCGCCATGTGCTGTTGAGATACTACGTTGTCACCATACTCTTCGACGAGCTTCGTGGCACCATCTTGCGGCCTCGCGTTATCGTGAAACCTCATCACTGCTCTTACTTCGACCTGAGACCACGTTTCCAACCTCGTCGCCATTTCGAAATGTCAATGCGCATCTCACGTAGCGCACAGGAGTTCACAGAGGTGCTTGGAGCACTAGCGCCATCTCTCGAACGTACATGCCATCTATGCCACTCGTATGACATCCCGAATTTGCTTTATAGAACGTGTAACCTTTTCTTCTGATCGACCTACGTAATTTATTTTAAAAACATTTTCTGCTTCTTCACTATAACCATCTCAATTATTGTTTCCAACACAATTCACAAGAAATCTGTAGGGGCGAGAATTTATACACATCTATCTGTAAGTTATGTGATATACATTTGTCGGCATAATAGGTTTTGATTGAAACTCTTTAGATTCATGTGATGGACATTAAATCACATTAATCTTATAAGAAGGAACTGTTTTCATCAAGACATGAACATTTGATGTCAGCTATTTTCATGTGTATCAAGATCTTCCTTAGAACGGATGTTAAACATTGTAAATGTACTAGTAAGGCGACATTCCAATGTGCCTATTGTAATGACGATGTACTCGCGGAGGCACCGCTATTGTTCCTGGCCGGGGGGGATGCAAGTTGCGGGGTACCGGAAAGCGCAAGGTCAGCGAGGTGAAGGCAAGGTCAGCGCCGGAATTCACAAGTCAAGGAGGAAAAGGGTAGGGGGCGCAGAGAGGCGGGCGGGTCGCCTGCTAGACGCGCGATCTCACTCGGAAAGAGGGTGAACGCTTCTGGCGGAGAAGGCAGGAGCCAATCAGGAGGCGAGGAGAAGTTACTAGGGGAAAACTTCGGGATAGAAGGAGAGTTAGTGTTTGGAGTGGAGCGAGGAAGGTGCTGGGGTGTACAGCACGAAAAGAAAGTTGGTCGTAGGGCACGTGCCAGCTACAGCACGGGGAAAAGTTCGTAGTTGGAAGAGCCGGACGGAGACACCGGTCGTCTGCAACGAAGTTGGCAGAAAAAGATCTACGAGGACACGTGTTCGGGGACAGAACACGAGGCTTAGCTTCCGAACTAAAGAAGAGTGAGGTGAACGAAAGATTCCGACCATTTTTCGTGGAACTGCAACTTGCAGGAGCTCGGGTCACGGAACAATAGCTGCCAGGATTGATTATCTTTGATTAAACATTTTTGTTAAGTTTCAAGCAAGTCTAAGGTTGAATTCATGCTTTGAATGCCATGCCATTATTTTTACTTCTCCTCTCCCGAATAGCAGATCATTTCTAGTAAAGCTGGGAGAGTAAGAACGCCGGGCTGTCTTCAGCTTTTCGTTGATAGACAGTTTCCAGACAAAAAGAACCTTATAAATTTTTTTCTTCCTGCTGTGGGGAATTTTCAACAGCACGGGAAGCCAGGATCGTTTAGCTGATAAGCAATAATTAGCATAATGAGCTTCCACCACTACAATATCCTATGTCAATATCGGTCAACATTTGTTCCTCACCTTGATGCATCCATTCTCTTACGTCATCGTTACTCGCCTCTTCACAGAATAGGCTGAGCGTAATGAAGAAACAAAATCATAGCACATTTCTTCCCCTGACGAGCTAATTTTTTTCTTTTACTTATTAAGTATTTCTTTTTTTTTTTCAGAAAGGATTACTGTTTTTAGTTGAACTTCCTCCCAAGCTTGATTCACACAATAAACAACATTTTGACGTTTTGTTTTGTTTTTTCTACAAACACGGTACCATTACTTTTCCAACGTCGAACAACTTCCCCGGTGAAAGTGAGAGGTTTTTGCAATATTTCTCTTGAAATCTTTCTAGAAGACTTAAGTCCATGGTTCGGCATAATGAAGTGACATTTGGTGGAAAACACATCACTCTTATAGCCCCACTTTATTATTCGTTAGAATGAGCAGGTGCATAATCAACACCACGAACTGCTTTTCTTTCAAGATATTTTGACTTTTACGAAATTTTCTTATGAAAGGACAAATTTTGTGAAAAACCAGTTCTTCAAAATTTTGGTCATCCACGAATTTTTTTTTTTTTTTTATTTTGTGGCACCTAATTGGGAGAATTTGTGGAACTATTTTGTAAAAGCACACGGGATTTTTTTTTTTTTTCCAGTCAACGCTGTTTTTAATTTGTGTTGCCTGAGACATTACAACTTGTAAGAATTGCTATTCGATCTCTGCTGTTTTTGTATTCAAGAACGAATCTTTTCACGAACAGCCAGTGTTTCTGGTTGGATAAACATTTTATTAATTCAAGCCTAGCCTTTTCTGTCCTGTCACCGTTATGTACACTCACGGACAATGAAATTTGCGCACGTAGAAGAAAACATGCTACAACCGCGAAACTGTGCAAATAGCTAGAGTGCGTGCTGGTATGTAAATGATCCACGTTTCGTGCGAGTGCGCATGACCGCACACCCTGTGGTGGCGCTGCAAGCACCAACCGGCAGCCTTATGAACCGGCGTGTAGTCGATGCCCCATGAAAGCGAAAAGCACAAGCCGACGCAAGCAAGAGTACAGAGTGACAAGAATGCCGGGTAGATGCCAGAGACGTCGATTTACGCAAAACCGCAGGGTAGTCGGCGCGCCGTATAGCCCGCCACGTGGATCGTTCTGACCATAACTTCCCCGACTGTGTTGAGAGCAGTGGACACGTGACGTCACTGCCACACGGCGGCACGGCTCCGGACGGACCAGGAGGATCACCGGTAGAGAGGATCGACGGATCGTACGCCAGACACGAACGGATCCCACGGGGATTTGGTTCACTATACAGGCAGATGTAGCGGCTCCTGTGTGACCACGAACCATTTCCCGACGCCTCGCGGAAACGAATCTGCGATCCCAGTGCCCCTTACGTGTGCTGCCATTAACACCCGAACATCGCCGGCTCCGTGTGCAGTGGTGCGTGGTCAGAGCGACGTGGAACGCCACAGACTGGCGACGTGTGGTATTTAGCGATGAGTGTCGCTTCGTTCTGGGGACGGATGATCATCGTGTCCGGGTGTGGAGATCCCCGGGTCAACGGCACAATCCCAACCTCGCTATCGAGCGCCACACCTCCCCCACTGCAGGCATTTTGGTCAGGGGAGCCATAGCCTACGATAGCCGATCAGCTCTAGTAGTGGGATCATTGATGGGCCAGTGGTATGTGAATGAGATCCTACGGCTCCATGTGCTCCAATTCCTGGCCGGCGTTCCAGGTGCACTATACCAGCAGGATAATGACTGCCCGCACACGGCTCGGACTGCCCAGGACTTCCTACGTCATGTCCAGACACTTCCATGGGCTGCCCGGACATGTTCCTTATCGAGCATGTATGGGACCAGTTGGAACGCCGGCTGCCGCACTATCCGGGATTCGGAGCACACTGTCCAACACGTGTGGGCTAGTCTGCCGCAGAACAACAGGCGTCTGTTCACCTCCATGCCGGGCCGACCGTATTACAGTATGTATCGCCGCACGAGGCGGTGCGACGCGCAATTAAAGATGACCGGACTGCGTGTCACAAATCCCTCTGTAATTGTCCTGCAGCTCTGTTTTTGCCATCGTGTGTATCATTCATCTGCATCATTACGTCCATACAATTTCAGTTCAATCCGAAGCTTCCTTCTTGGTGCACAAATTGCATTGTCCGTGAGTGTATTTGATGCGTAGATATGATTTTCATTATTTGATCATGTTATATTTTGTATTTCTGAAATTATTCAGAATTTGCAGAAAACCAACCTTACTTCACAGTGTTCCTTCCATAGATCTAGAAAACCAACTTTTGCTGCAAAACCTGAATCATTTTCACTAAATAACTTTTGGACATCATCGCCCTTTCTTTTAAAATAAGTTTAATTATTAGTACGCCTTTGTACATGTATCTTTGTTAATCATCATCATCATTGTCAACCATTATCAATCCACTGCTGGACGAAGGTCTCCCCAAGTTTCCTCCACAACGGTCTGTCTTGTGCCAGTCTCCTCCATGTTACACCTGCATACTTTCGAATTTCATCCACCCATCTCCCATGTGGTCTTCTTCTGGGTCTTTTCCTGTCCCTTGGAATCCAATCTAAAATTTCGGCTGTCCATCGATGATCTGTCCTTCTGGCAGTATGTCCAGCCCATTGCCATTTCAGGGATTTAACTCTGATCATGATGTCTTCCACTCTTGTCATTTTTCGGATCCACGAGTTCCTCTTCTTATCTCTCCTGGTTACACCAAGTATGCACCTCTCCATGCTTCTTTGAGTTGTCTGCAGCCTTTGTATGTCTCTTTTAGTTAAGGTCCACGTCTCTGCACCATACGTAAGCACTGGAAGGATGCATTGATCAAACACTTTTCTTTTAAGACATAATGGCATATTGCTCTTGAAAATTATGCTGTTTCTTCCAAAAGCTCTCCAGGCAAGTTTTGTACGCCGATTAATTTCTTCATCAATGTGACCCTCACTTGATATCTGCTGTCCAAGATAAACGTACGTGTCTGTTATCTCCAGCTTTTCTCCATCAATCGATAAATCTTCATTTCTTGTAAAAGCATTGAACATCACTTTTGTCTTCTGAAAGATCAACAAAGCCTCACTTACTTTTTCGTAATCACATTTCTTAACGATTTTTTTTTCATAATTTAAAACCATTCATCAAAAGCTCAGGATGAGCATCATTTTTTTACTTCACTTCTTTTTCAATCGCCAACACCATATCCTTGCGGCACTTTTTGTATCCTTTCTCTGTTATCTAATCAACGTAATACAATGCTTCGAATTGCCACCTTCCCCGTGGAAATGACCATTTTCTTTCGCTTTTCATTCTGTTTCTCATTAGACATGACTATGAAACTAGTAAAATCATGCAATGCATTGATTATGATACGCTTTCCAACATAACAGAAATCAAACTCAAGTTATGAGGATAATGGCTGTGGAATAAATCTCGCTCCTGTGCCCTGACCTTTGGCCCCATTTCGATGATATTCAACAGATCCAGTTCAGTATACCCCCGGAACAATGTGATAAAGTTTTGTCACAATCGAAGCATTTTTATGTAACTTATGACGCATAAGGCCGACGGAATGATCCCACTCTTATGCCCTGACCTTTGTCCCCATTTCGCCCATTTTCAATAGGGATCGTCCCCAGGTTGTCCCCTACCACATACTAAAATTTTATTGAAATCGAACCATTGTTGCGCAAGTCATGACGCATAACGGCAATGGAATGGATCTCGCTCCTATGTCCTGACCTTTGACCCCATTTCCAATAGGGTTCGTCTCCAGGTGGTCCCCTACCACATACTAAAATTTCATCTAAATCGAACCATTTTTACGCGTTATAACGCATAACGGCAATGGTATGGATCCCGCTCCTATGTCCTGACCTTTGACCTCATTTCGCCCATTTTCAATAGGGTTCGCCCCCATGTGGTCCGCTACCACATACAAAAATTTCATCGAAATCGAACTATTTTTACGTGAGTTATCGTGCGGACAGACGGACAAAGTTGGAGCACATACGCTTCCTCAACGTACGATTGGAAAGCGTAAAAAAGGCAAACACATTTTGTAACTGAGGTTTTAACTAGCAAATCAACGTTCGTTCTGTATCAGACAACTTCAGTTTCTATTCAATAGAGGCGAGCTGAGCTCATACTCATTGCTACTGGTTCCGTGCCAAGTACACCCTCGATCGAATTTACCAGTTAGTTCGGAGCTCAGATTTTCTTACGATTAGAACGTCACCTGATCTCTGTGCAAGAAGCGTTGAACTTAGTAGAATTTATTAACCCTCGAACAGTGAGTGACGGTGTAAGAAATAATGTGCTCGTAAAAGTACAAAAAGCAAATAACTGGATGCGGTATATTTTACCTTAAAGTCACTCACTCATATTACATATTCTATGTTAATGTATCCAGACAGCCAAACGACAGGTTTTTTCTAATCGTGTGTGCTCATTTGTAAATTAAGTGAAAACCTTTAGAATAAATTACGAAAGACGTCGTATAATGCGAAATGTCAGACAATATGGGATTCTACTACACTTAACAATTTTGACAATAAATTTCGTTCACACTTTGCATGGGAACAGAAGAAACGCTTCGGAACACCCGCTTTCAACGCTCGACGCAGTTGCATATATACGCATACCAGCATCATTCATTCACCTGCGTATCAAACCTCACTTCTGTGTCCTACTTTACAAAACATGCATCATCATCATCATAAAGTTCTTTTATCAGAGTCTTACGATGCCCTTTCTTTCCTTGTTTTTCCCCCTGTTTAATACCTAACTTATGAGAACTAAATAGTGTGGCAGAACATTCACAGCACAGTACTGTCCTGAGTACATGAATTTCGGGTCAGAGTCCTTTAGGGTATCGGAAAAAGTACATCGCCCAGGTGCGAGACTATTTCCGATTTTCCCATTAGCCTACACATCAATAAGTTCGAATCTTGTTTCACAATGATGAACATCTTATTTCTGGTTTACCCAAAGGGTTCACAACATGGGGTGAATGAAGTTGCTGAAGGCAGTGTTGTGCCAGTAGTATTTTGCAATAACTACTTCGATAACGACACCGTACGCTCTGATTATTCTGAAAATTTACAAAATGTACACGGTGATACTTGCTTTAAACATATTCATCTGATCTTCACAAGGTTCAGTTAAATCTGGAGAAGGTAGGCGGGAGGATATCTGCACTTTCTTTTAAAATTCTGACGCCCTGTGATTCGCAATTTCTTTTAGCATCTAACGATTTTAAAACTACAGTCAAACCTCTTTAAACAGCCAACGTTTGTTTATATGTTTTTCCTGGAGAAAGTGTGAGTGACAGTGGCGGCGATTCCCCAAAACGATTGGGTACCGGACCTACGTTTCTTAACTAACAATTATCTTTATAGGTCATAGATTTAAAAAAATGATTGCTTTTCTAAGAATTAAAATTCTTTTCGGACCGTAGTTTTTAATAATTCTCGTCTTTTAACGGAAATTTGAAGAAACAAGGAAATCATAAATCTCTGCGGAGCAACATTTCGATTGAGAAGCGCATCCCGGTCCCGAATGGAATTATAAATTATTATTGCTATCAGTCAGCCAATGCTGACTGATAGCAATAATAATTTATAATTCCATTTTAGTGAGAATTTGCCGAGTCTTTTTACGAAAAATTTCATTTGTAATGCTACCAAGCTTGGCGTTTATTTGTTTTTCCGTAACACTAGTGCTTGGTCCAGCTTATCATATTCGGCATTTTTCATTTTTTTCACTGGATGTAATGATTTTTCAAAGACTATTTACTTGTGTTTGATTTTTCCTATTTACTTGTGTTTTATCTTTCCTATTTACTTGGGTTTGATTTTTTCCTATTTACTTGTGTTTTATTTTTTCCTATTTACTTGTGTTTTTATTTTTCCTATTTACTTGTGTTTGATTTTTTCTATTTACTTGTGTTTGATTTTTTCCTATTTACTTGTGTTTGATTTTTCCTATTTACTTGTGTTTTATTTTTCCTATTTACTTGTGTGTTTTTTTTTTTTTTTGGACATCTCCCACTAACCGCCTGCTAATATTTTTTCTCAAATAAATCTGAAAAATAATTCGCGACAAACTGCTGGTTTGAAGACTGATTTTTTCTCCGTTGTATACAAATATTAAAACTTTTTCATGGACACTAAGACAGTTTTCCCTACATAGAAAGCAAAGTAGAAATATTCCTTACAAATACATGGTATAATCATGTAATTATTATATATGTAATTTTAAAGTTTTCTGATATAATAAATGTTAAATAGTGACAGTAGACTATAGAGAAATTCAGAGTTACATTCCGATTTCTGTGTGGATAATTACAGTTTTCCTCATCGCTGCAGAATTCGGTCGAAAGCGAGCCTCAGATACGCGGTAGTCGCACTTGTAACAATTTCTACCAATGTGATAAGCCGCGCAGGAATACAGTAAATGTACTGCCGCGGATAGTCTAGTGGTCAGTGTTCGTGACTGCCACGGAGAGACCTCAGGTTCGATTCCAGCAGGTACGAACCACTAAATATCCGCCGTGAGCAGGATGGGCACGTTAAGCCGTCGGACCCCGCGTCCTGCCCCCCCCCCCCCCGTAATAAATAAGGGCGTCTTCCTCCCCCTTTCTACCTCGCTTCCGTGTGACTTTCCTATCGGGCACCCTAGCCCAAATCTTCTGGCTTCCTATTTCTAAGGGTTGTTTAAGACCTGGGGTCAGACACTCCCTTCCTAAAGTCCTCTACATATGATGTGAACTGAGTAAATGTGCTGAACGGTAAAAAGCTATTGTCCACTTGAAAAACGCGGGAGTCAGTGTGGGGTGACTTAGCCCTTTTTACGAAGAACGTCAATTCGCAGGAAAACAATCCTTTATCCCATCACCCGGAAGGAATTAATGGGTGCTGATGAATCCTAAAACACACACATATACATGCAAATAACCATGCAGTTTCATATAATTCCTGTACTTTAAAAACAGTAATCCGATCTTTCAAGCCACGTGAGGAAGTACCCAACAGAGGCGAGCCGGGATTCGTAGAAAATTCTGTGAAACACCACACTTTGAATGGCGAACGAAAGGTACATACGATAAGTTTCTCTAATTCTGTGTGTGTATCTGCCGGTGGTTTAAAATAGGTGTTTTTAACACGTTTGAAAACATTTGGTGCTCTTTCTGTGTGGACACACGGCAGACAGAGAGGTTGCGGTTCATCGAGGGAATTTTCCATGTGCAGGTATTCGGGAAAATCCGTTCTGGGGAGACAGTAGGGGGAAAGTGAGGGTAACAGTTTGAGGGGCGGTTTAGAGGTTTGAATGTACTTTTTATAGCAATAGCACTCATGGAAAGAATTTGCTTGTTTTACCACGCGATTTTTCGTTTTTTTTTTTTTTTTTATGTTTTGTCCGCTATTGTGTTTCCACTGGCAAATATACAATGTATAATCGCTATTCGGGTGTTCAGTATTCACGGAATCGCACATTCGCAGGAAAAAAAGAGTAGCCCGTTTTTTGACATTCGCGGGCACTCACGGCTATGCTCAGTAGGGGAAAAGTTTCGAGACGCCTAAAGCACACAACCAAAACCGTCTCTAATAGAAACCCTAATAATTGTTGGGTAGAAGTATTCACTGTAATAAAAATTCTGAAATTCACGAGCCACTTTCCGTGATTTCTTTCGTGAACTAACGAAGCATGTTTCTGATACAACTTTTTTCGTAAAATGACGGAAAAGAACTCCGAATTTTGCGGATTTTTCGTACGCCAGAAAAATTCTGAATTTTCAGAAACCTTTCCGCAATTTCTTTCTTACATTGACGGTAAATTACCGTTTTCAAGAGGTGTTAACGAAAAATTCACGATTTTCAGAAACCTTTCCGCAATTCCTTTTTTATATTAACAGAAAAACTCCGTTCTCCCTTTTTCCGTATCTATATGACGAAAAAATGCCCGGTAATAGGAGAAATTCACGGGAATACTTGGGGTTTGATTAACTGTTAAATTTCCATAGCCTGTCGAAGTATTTGATTTTGAAGTTCTGTACCGAGATCGGATATTGTGGATAATACATGGCATGAATTTTTGTTACTGTGTCACAAGATATTTCTTCTCCTTTCTCCCATTTTGTGCACCAGCTATTACATATTGTGTTACCGTAAGAAACCGGGTACTTAATTTACTGCACAGGTAATTTTATGAAGTTTATATTATTAGTTTGTGGAGTCCCTAAGACAAAAGCTATGTATGTGGCTATCTAGAGTTAATTTTATATTTAGAAATTTTGTGAAATAATATTATAAAACACTACATTGCACCTTCTCTAAAAGATGATTGAAAGCCATTGTCAGTTCAAAAAGATCTCAAGTTCCAAAGCATTCTGCTGCTTCGAAAAATCACGATGGAAAAAAAAAAAAAAACACGTAACTTGTAATAATAAGACTTCGTACAGAAAAAATAAAATTATTAGAAACGTATTAAAAACAAAACAAACTCCAATAGAAAATAAAATGACTAATTCACTCGAATTACTGAAAAAAAAAATCACCATCGCGCAATTAAGTTTTACTTTGAACGTAAGACTGGTTCCTGTGGCATTTTGGCTCAGTGGTTAAGACGTGTGGCTTCAACCTAAAAGACACGGGCTCGATCCTCACTACCGGTACAAAAAGATTCTCTCGCGCAAGAGTTAAAATACTCAGCGTGTTGGATTCAACCTAAAAGACCCGGGCTCAATCCTCACTACCGGTGCAAAAGGATTCTCTCGCGCAAGGGCTGAAATACTCAGCGTGTTGGATTCAACCTAATAGACCCGGGCTCGATCCTCACTACCAGCGCAAAAGGATTCTCTCGCGTGAGGGCTGAAATATTCAGCTTGTTGGATTTTGTGAAATTTCAGTCTGAACATGGAAACACTTGAAAAGGATTTTTCTGGAAAAAAAAAACGGAATTACTGACTACGGAAAATCTGTGAAAATACGGAAGTTAAAAAAGAAAACGGGAACTTCAAAAAACGGAAATTCCATTAAAAGACGGACTGTTACCGGCAACTTTGCTGAACGTTATTTTCAGAAATTTTCCGTGAATGCACACCATTTATCCTTCACAGTGCTGTGGCGTCACGCGCAGGACATCTTTCGGCTCGTTCACTCAGCGCGGCCATTTCAAGTGCGATTGCTAACTGTACACGTGTCCAGTGTTTTGCCTATTATTACTCGTACATAATATTAGACAAAATAGAAAACGTAATGGAAATGTGTTCCCATGTGCAAATCAAATTAAGCGAAAAATCGTCAAGGACAAACAAGTCTTCAGCTTTCCTGATAAAGAAGAACTCAAGAATACTTATGGATAATGAAGGGGCACACATTTGTTGGTAGTTCTGTTTTCCTATATTTTTTTTGTCTCTATTAATATATTAATTGATATTTCCGATATTATCTGTTAACCACGAAAAATGCCATTAAAACAGTGCAATGCCAGCTGAAAAATTAAAAAAATAATGCTCTACAGTATACAGCTGGTGAGCTGGAGAAAATAAATACCTTTTGTAAAATGTTTTTTTAGAAATTTGAGAAAAAAAATGACGCTCAGAATTCCCAGCATAAAATTTTCGATGTTATTGGCATAAATTTGAAGATATCCAAATTAATACCTTCCATGTTTATTTGACAAAGGACTTTTCCCCTGAGTGATCTTAATTTGTAATTTTTTTTTGCTTTCTAGAAATAGTGGTCGACATTTTCAATATAGAGAATTTCAGGGCACCTTAATTTCCTGCAAATGTATTCGCTAAATCAGAAATTTTGCTCTCGCGCTTGTTATGCAGTTACAGAAAGTTTTGTTTATTTTAAACTTTTGAATACTTTTAAGTGAAATGTTTAAAAAAAAAGTATGCGCAAAGGAAACACAAATATAATAGTTTCTTTAACATTGATTACTAAAGGAAATTTTCCCGTAATTATTTTTAAAAACTGTTTACATTCTCAGCGCAAAAGAGCGAAATTTTTAAATTCTCCGACTTGTAGATATTGCACGAAGTGGAGAAAAAGAATGAAAACTAAGGATGTCACC
The DNA here is from genome assembly GCA_039090855.1 of Macrothele yani. NCBI lineage: Eukaryota > Metazoa > Arthropoda > Arachnida > Araneae > Macrothelidae > Macrothele > Macrothele yani. The sequence goes on along the minus strand of CM077005.1, from coordinate 139,536,445 downwards.
TGTTTATTTCATCTAAGGATAAAGAATTAAGAACAAAGAAAACCTGGTCACTTTATCACCATTTGCGTGAATTATATTCTGTGTCATTGCACTGGCGGAAATATTTCTCCAGCGGAACAACGCATTACTCGATCGGTATTCATGAGCCTTGTTCTGCCTGCTAGCTCTGACGTCACAGAGTAGTTATGAGGCTTTCTATCAGAGGCGGTTTTGGCACAGCAATCGTCGCAGACAGGGTTCAGCAAATAGAGGTTTCCTTTCTTGTTCTCGCGGGTTTCGTTGTATTTACACGTGTCTTTGTCGAGCATCTGTTCTTCAACGGTTTTGCAGTTCTGCACTGTTTTTTTTATTATTTACGTAATTAATAATAGCATCCAAATACAGTGCAGGTGTGTCGTTCTGTGAGCATAAGCGCAAGAAAGTAGTGATGAGCCTCAGTGATAATGTACGTGAGTTAGATAAACTTCGTTCTGGGATGTCTGTAGTATCCGTCGGCTGCGAATTCGGTGTGAATGAATCCATCATCCAGTAGATCTGCCATACCGAAAAAGATATGCAGTTACGTACAGCCGTGCGTGAATCGGTACCAGAAAGTGCAAAAATTTGGTTTATGATGAGGCAATGGGAAAACACATTTAAGTTTGTGGATAATGCGTACAGCCGTGCGTGAATCGGTACCAGAAAGTGCAAAAATTTGGTTTATGATGAGGCAATGGGAAAACACATTTAAGTTTGTGGATAATGAGATGGTAAGAAATGACAAAAAAAAAAAAAAAAAAAAAGTGTTGTCGATACCCTTACTATCCGCTTTAAAGCCAAGTAGATCTACGAACATGTCATGAAGAGCCAAAAACAAAATTGTGGCCTTCTCGGCTACTACTGGCTGACTAGCCTGCTCGCTCTAAGAACCGATAGCGCATGAACAATATTAAATTTTCAAGTGATAAAGGTTCAGGTGATGAGGAAGGTGCTGAAGTATTTAAAAAATACCTGTTTCAGCTCATCGAGGAATAAGGCGACTCTCTGAACAAGTGTTTAATGTCGAAGAAACAGGGCTGTCCTACAAGCAGACAGGAAAGCGTATGTATTGCCAAAGAGCTTGGTTTAAAATATTCAAGTATCCTTTCACCCTATTTGTCTGCGTGAATGCTAGAGGTGACTTCAAATGCAAGCCTTACATACTGTACTATTACAAAGAAAACAGTGTATAAAATACATCTCTAAAATCCACAGTATAATAAATAAGTAGATTTTTACAAGATGAGCACAAGAAATTATCAGTTTATAGTGAGCGGTAGCAAAAGTGTATGGTGAGCGTAGGAACCTAACCCCCTTTTCTCCATAGGATCAATAGTTCCGTATGCACGGTGTTTTTAAAGAATCTAACTAATCACGAAATGTAAGGATTGAGTGTATATAAATTCCTCCGCACTTTTCCGTATCAGTAGATGACGACATGCAATATTATAATAGATGCCACTTTCGGGCCACAAGGGCAACTCATAAGAAATGATCCTCCAGCTATAGCAGACGCAAAGTTTTCTGCACAATGCGCCAAACTGTTTACCAAAATAAGGCCACAGTGGAAAATTCATGTTTCGATGTCATTTTATACAATGAATATTTTAGCAAAGTAATACTTGCTCCTCCCCTCGGTAATGCACTTTCAATTTGGGTCCAAAATTCTTACCAACTGTTTTGCTTGATTGCCTACATCGGACGCAGCTTCCAAGATTTTTTTTTCTTTTATTCTCATGATCCATACACAAAAAAAAAAAAATACATATGGAAATACGGAAAAGAATCACCCTGCGAGTTGCGGCAAAACTGAACAAAAGGATACACAGGGATTAGAAGTTACTTATTGATTCGCTAAATCTTATCGTGCAAGGGGGGCATGTTCGGGCAAAGAGAGCAATGACACAAAAAGATAAGTACAAAGGTCGCCTGTGGCTTAATAACTGTGCGTAAACATTTTTTTTCATAAAATACGAGCTGAAAACAGCTCTGTAGTAAGTACTTTTAGCGTACTAGATTTGAGACTTGAATTACAACATTATCTGGAGACATCACTCTTAATAGCTGATATAAGCAGCAGCAGCCCCTCTCCCCTTCCCTGCTGCAACGGGTAACTCATAATATTTCGGTAGGAAAAAAACATTGTCTATACCGCAGCGTTATACAATTCCGTAACTTTCGGTTGTGAGCGTGCTGTCACGTCTGCAGAACGCTCAAATCATGGACTGTAAAACCATACTAACGTCTAATAAAATATAAACACTTTACTCCTCAAGCTACACTGTCACAAATTGGTACTTAGAAATAAGCAAAATGTACTCGTTTTTGAGTGCATTCTGGGCTTATAATAGCTCCAAGTACTTGTGTCTCATTTTTGGAAAAGCCACGAGCTCATTTTTGAGTACATACAGGGGAATCAATTGTGAGTATATCTGGTATTTCTAATTTGAGATATATGTACTCAGTTTTGAGTATTATATATATATATTTTAAATATATATGTGCTCTAACTTTATTCAGTTTCTGTGCACTTTCGCGCAGGGCACAGAAACTGAAGGAAGTTGGAGAGAATCTACCGATTCTGACAGGATAGTTTGTAAATGAGAGAGCACACTAGATGACGCCACCGCACAAACGTACGATTTTGCACATAGAAGGCAGAGAGAAATTAGGGGGGGGGGGCTTAGGGCCTTTAACCGGGGGATTCCTACCCGGGGTTGTCACTTAACGTGCTCGTCTGATGCACGGCATATATTCAGCGATTGTTGGAAATTCACACCACCACGGAGAGCCCCCAGGTTCAAGCCCATCAGGTTAGGTTTGAGCCTGGGGTCCCTCCATCAGTAGTCTGAATCTCTAACCACTAAGCCATCCGCGGCTCGATTTCAAATTTGGAATACGTGTACTCCATACATACTCATTTATTCATAGAATCAACTGGAAGTATATTATTCGGTGACACATCTGGGATAATAGATGTACTCATTGTCACTTGCTGGGCAAATGGACCGCACAATTTTATGACAAATATAGTGATGAAGCGACAATATATTATTTATGAGATTGACACAAATATAGTTTATGTAAAAACGTACACAAAGATACTTTAGGCATAATTAAATTACTTGTGATTAGTGACTTCGTTGTACTAATTATTTGTGTCACTTTACAAATTTATTAAACAATTTCTCTTGAAATCTATAATATCTAAAATGAAGTAATACGAGATTATATTTATTGACGCGGTTATTTGTAAGTACGTATGGCTACTTATATTTGAGCATGCCATGTCGTCGTGTACTTAAAAAAAAAAAACCGCGTAGGTTCAGGTTCTCATTTTTAAGTAGATTTTTTTTAACAGTGTATTAAGCGGAACATTGGGTATTTCAAAATCCAAGTACCAAGAAATATTTCGTTCGTCTTGTCTTGTCTTGTCTTGTCTTCCCCCCCCTCTTTCAATACCCTTTTTTTTTTAAATAAAAATTGCCTTTCCTACAGACACATACAAAAACCAGCATAAACAGAAGAGTTCAGTCAGCAGGTGAAAGGAAGGAAACATTTTTTTTTTTTTTTTTTTTGGTGATGTGATAGAAAACTTGGTAGGAAGAAACGTGGCTGAAAGTTAATTCACAAACTCAGTAGACAGACAGACTGCTGTCTGAAAGGGTTGTTCGAATCAGGGCATGAGCCCAAGAATCGTAGCGTGGCACACTAACAGTTAAACGGTGTGTGCCTGCCACTCTTTACCTTGTGTGTTGTGGCCTATTTTCTCAGCAGCAGAAATACGGAAGGTAAAGGGGGGGGGGGGCAAGGCAAGCAAACAATTCTCCAGTAGAACAAGAAGTGATGAATGTAAGGCGGCAGAGATGGAGCTTTCCCAGGTGAACTATGTACGAGTCAACCGTCCGTCCTCCCTGCAAGGAGAACAGGTCCCGACACAAAGGCCACTGGCATTCCAACGGCGGCTTCCCTGCTCGGCCACTTTTTATTGGGTGGGGGGTTCCTCCGCCCCAACATTAATCCTAACAATCTTTTTCTTATTCTCTCCTTACGGTTGACGAAGTGGCATCACTGTCTTCACATGTCGACGATCTCGAGGTCTCCCTCTTTTTGTTTCTTTTTTTTAAACACTTAAAAAATATAATTACGTATAAGCAACACTGCTGACCTTTTACAAACCAGTTCACGAGTTTCAGAACTACAGCGAACATTTCATTAATGATGAAAATTGAAAATACGCCGTTACACTTTGATATTCTGTGGTACTTCCTCTTTTCGACGTGATTCTCTTGTTCCCGCGAATCTGCCCTCACTAAGTGGCTGCGATGAGGAATATCAAAAACTCAAATAAAAAAAATAAAAAAAGGAGGATATACAACGCCCTCAAAATGACATGGAGTCGAAAACAGGATACCTTTATCCTGAAAAATACTTTGTGCACGATACTTCAAGGGTGAGTTTTGAAAAATTTGGATATGGTTTAGTAATTTACGAAAAAGGAAGAAGAAGAGGGAAGCGTAAGAGAAGACAATTTTTGAGAATTTTTTTCAGAAAAGGGATTGCCCTGTTGAGCAGTCTACGGCGAGGCATTACAACCTCTGGTACATGTAGCTCCAATGGGGGAGAATGTGTTAGTGCTGACCTTCCTTGGAGCCGACCACTTCAGCTGCATGCGTATATTTTTGGATTAGATGTCAAATTTACCCTGTACTATAAGTGGCAAGCTTGTAGTGGACCCAGAAATGTCAAAGGACTTACAAGGGTAAACAACAACAAATAAATAGAAATCATGTGTGCTTTTATGTGATTATTCAGCAATCCATTCACATTCAGGAATGAAACTGCTTACAAGTCAGCACTCCTACAAATCATCTTTCAGGATGGAATCGCGAATGGGAGAAAAAAACATCAAAAAACATACAAAACAAAACAATGAAAAAATCCCAGGAAAACAGCGGAAGATAACACATAAAATGAACCGACAAAAAGAAATACAGCGTCTGGGCTGCTGAACGTTACAAGAACTGACATCCAATTTTCAATACATCATAAAGAACATGAGGGGAAGAAGAAGATTAACTGCGACTTCAATTATTTTTGTCAAAATTAAAGATTCTATAAGGCGTACCTGTCAGGAATGCATATCAGTGTGGTAAACAGCATCTGAAGAGAACGAAGCCAAAAATTATGCCGAGGCGCGAACTTGAAATCAAAGGAATAAAATGCACGAAGACACAAATTTCCAGATTGAAGCAAAAATTGAAATGCAACGCATTTTTTTTTCTTTTTTTTTTTTTTGTACGTTATTCCTTATCGTTACTTATTGAGGAAATTATATACATGACACAACTGAAAATTCTTGCTCACCATTCAGCGGAAAGGAAATTTAATGTGACACCGATTCTGTGGATATTTGCTCATTTCGGGAGTGATGCCTGCCGGCTGCCGGGCATTGGACGTTGGTGACTCGGCGTGTGACATTCACTTGTGTGATTCCTGCACTGTGCGCTCATGTCTTAAGTGACTGAACGCGGTGGTTACTGGTACATGTACGTAGGTCATTTGGAAAATAAAGAACGTTTGCACACAGCGTCTGCTCTGGTTCCTAGCCGGCTCTCAATCAATGTCATATGGGTCCAGTGCGCTGTCGGCTACCTCCTGGAACCATTGTCGGGCGTGTATTATCCGTTTGTGGTTAGTTATGATCTTTCGAAATGAACACGTGCACTGAAAATCCCGCCGAATGCGAAGTTCGGTCAATTATCCGTTTTCCAACCGCTGAAAACACCAGGCCTATTTGACATTCGTCGGAGACTTGTTCAAGTGTATGGAAAAGGTGTTATGAATGAATCCAGTGTCAGAAAATGGTGCATGATCTTTAAAAACGGAAGTACAAACGTTCATGACGAGAAGCGGTCAGGGCGTCCCTCTCTCGTCACGGACGAACGACATGAACGCCACCCCGCACACTGCCAGAAAGACAAAGGTGCTGGCTGCTCAATGAGTTTCCCAGGGAAGTTTTTGAGCATACACCTCACAGCCTGGACTCGGTACCATCGGACTACCACTTATTCCCCAATTTAAAGTAGTTCTGTGATGGACAACGTTTTGATGATGATGATGATGATGCACTAAAGTAGGCTGTTATGAATTGTCTTAAAGGGCAGACGGCAGAGTTCTATGAGGAGGGGCACTTAAACTTATTCCATATGAAAAGTGTCTCAAAGTCAAGGGCAACTAAGTAGAAAAATAGGCTAAGGTATGAGCTAAAAATTGTAAATAAAATATTTGAAAAATTGAAAATATATGTAGCTTTATAACCAAACGCTCTTTACTTTCTGAATGACCCACGTATCAAAGAATATCTAACTGATAAGAAGGTAAGGCTCAGCGAGACGTAACTAGCGCCACTATATTATGCGGCAAAGAATTACTACACAGAAGCCAACATTACAGGCTGATGCCGCAGGATGCCGAGCAGACTGAGTTAGACTGAGCATGCGTGTTTGTGTTCAAAGAATATAAACGCTTGTTTGTGTTGGCGTTTTGTTCAAAGGTTTTGTTGTTCTTATCTAGATCTGCGTTTATATTACAGCCATGAAATACACCCACTCCATTCCGATGAATAACAATTCATGGAATGGAGTGGATGAATAACAAGAACAAATTTGAAACCGTTTGAAACAAATATCCTGGAAAACCATTAAAACAACGTTTGCTGAAAAAAGCTATCGTTACGTTGAAAAAATTAATTTATCAGTTATATGAAACTGACTTTTATGAAAAATACCTCGTAATATTGTAAAATGAAAGAGGGAAGCATTCGATTACACATTGCATACCAAAGAGACAGCTTTAAGGATACACTCGAACGTGAGGAATTAGTCCGGTCGGTAGAGAGCTCAGCTATCACGCCAACGGCCCAGGTTCGAACCTACTCAGATACGAACGAATGTTTTTCAGATCTGTTGAGAAAATTTCCCCAGCGCAGTGCGTTTAATTTACAAACTTCGGAAGGGTAGAAAAAAAAATGTAGCTTTGGGAAACTGCGGTTGTCTTTGCTTTTTTTTTTTTTTTTTTCTTTTTTATTATTATGGCTACTACTGGGAAATTGGCGGACAGTGCTGGCCCAGCAAGACTGTTTTTGCTGGGTACCTAATGTTTACGTTTTGTGGGAACCCATTCCTTTGTTTTGCTACTGAAAATTCCATGCAAACAATTTTTAACACGAAGTACCACGAATCCCATGGAAATTCAAAACCAGCCTCAGCCTTTTTGACATTTAAGGTATATTGTAAATGTGAAATTCATGCCAAGCAACCTGGTATTACTATGGTGCTTAAAGTGAGAATAAAACTGCTAAAATTTCCTTAAAATAATATTAATTGCTAATGTATATATTTGTTTCACCAAAAGAAGGGACAGGAGGGATACTCAGAAAAGAACAAAAAAGAAAATGCTTTAGTAGACCCAATGAGACCGAAGGAAACAGTCGCAGATCAAAGATTAGCTTCCTTTCCGTGAAATAGGCTTCCCGTCCCGTGTCTCCTACGCTTTTTGCGCCTGAATGTTAACTTTCCCGCAGAGCATCTGCGGCCGCATTACATGGTGGCGCTGCTGTCGCCTGTTTTACATTATCTCTACGAGAGTTGAGCTTCTTCACGCGAAGCGTTTATATTCTTTGCACGTATATTGCTGCGGATTTTGCTTCAGTCTAACCAACTAGGTCCTAGTTAATACATTCCCCAGAACGGCAGATAAGAAAAAGTTCCACACCAGGATTCTGGTCTATGCATGTGCCCATATCACTGATTCAGCATTTCAAGGAAGCACGGGGGGGGGGGGGGGCATCTTGTCTCAAATCCTTTAAACTGGCCTAAAATTCTCTTTGTGTGTGAAATCAACTACATAAATGGTTACAAAAGTCTAAATGTTTTCTTACTTCATTACTTTCTCCTTTTTGAACTACTGACTGTCTTAATGACGATCGTTGCCGTTGTACGTTAATACTACGGTTACGTTTAGGCAATCTTAGTAGAGAGTGATGACTTCAATAATACTGCAAAATTTGCTTTAAGACCTGGCACTGAACAGAAGTATCTATCAAAGAATGCGTTTTAATATAAATTTACGTAGTTCGTGGCAAATTGATTTGGGCTGAAATATTAAACACACTCAGAAAAAAAGACTGATTACAGAAAAAATGTTCAACGTGGCAACATAATTTAAATTCATTCATAACGCTGCAGCTAAGCTCGCCAATCTCACAGGTTATGTGCTAGATCCGTACGTGCGATTTCTCTACAACCGGATTAAAAATATCTAAAAAAGTTAAAGTTCCGTACAGGTATTTAGACGAGGGGTTATAAGTGGGATGCACCTACAGGAAATATATAAAGGAAATGCGTAAGTATTCCTATAAAGGAATGCACCACAGGTCTGTGTCAGTAAAGGGTCTAACAGAACACAATATTTTATCATTTGATTTTCAGTTCTGGCAAAGGGTATGGTCATATTCTAAAATCTCATATTATGTTTTATGTGTATCCTATTAACATCAATCAGATCTACGATACGAATTAATGTTGTATATCTGCCAATATCAGATATACATTATTACCCCTCCTGTCAAATCACTTTGTTAATAACCCGTAAGGAACTCTGCGTTACAAATTTTTAGTTCACTTGTACGAAAATAACACGATACTCGACATTTACGGAAATTGCACGAGGATTTAGGACAACACTAGATTACAAGCCAAAGGGGGGGGGGATTGTGTACATATTCATTTAATTATATCGTAAAAAAAAAGGGTAGTTTGTAACATAAACTTGGCGCATGGAACTAATCTGAAAAATGGTGGGAAATTTTCGGGGTTTGGCCAGGAGCCCTTACACAATTTCCTGGCATTAATACGTTCTCGATGATAAAATAATTACACAAGTGGCGATACCGCGTCCCTGAATCTCGTGATGAATCAGCGGCCAGTAACAAAAAACAACTGATGGTCTCAACTCCGCCAATCGCCACCAGAACGTCGGCAAGTGTTCATCATCGACTGACAACTGTAGAGCTCTCAAAACACGAAGATCACCAGGGTAACAGATTATCCGTAACACACGACAAGAATTTATGGATTTTTTTTTTTTTCTGAGGTTTAACTACCACTGTGAGCACGTAAAGGCAATATATAGAAGTTGCCCGTTTCTACCCTAACTTGGCGTCACTGGCTCGATGGTAGGGAGAGAACCAGCAACGTAGAATAAAAGGTACAACTTATGTCTCATCTGGGATTCGAACCCGGGCCCAACCCAGACAAGTAGCCAGTAGCCCTAGCTTTAGAACGTTTGGCCAAATACGAAGTGGACTTGTGTACGGATCACCTAGTTCCTATATGGTGAGAAAATGTTATGCAAACAACTCAGAACAGTTTTTACAATTGCTTATATTTTTCCGTTACCCAGAAAATCTGGCTTTTTTTTTTTTTTTTTTTTTTTCCCCGTTTACAGAGTGAGTGCGATGCGTATCTAGTGGCAACAAATTTTTGTTCAGTGTTTTGCTTACCAAATCTACGCCTAATCCTTCGTGTCGCTGTTCCTGATACGGGACAGGCCTCTTTCTACCGCCAAATTATCTCCGGTGTGCTTACTTTGTACTAGTGGCATAAATAGCGCTGATCTTTGTATGCACGAGTTTTTTTTTTTTTTTTTTCCTGTCTACGAGCTTCTCTGCTGGTCAGACGCGTTTTCTAAGACTTCCGAAGAATTACCTTCGCTTCGTTAAAACAACTCTTTTTAGAACCTGGTGTGTGATTGTGTTTTGAGCGAAATAAAGACTTTGCCCCCCCCCCCCTCCCTCTCCCAAATTTTACGTTCATAAGGTAAAGTCAAATTTCTTTGAAATGCAAAACACTAGAACAGTCACACGAAGCTGCAGAAGGTTACGAAAACTAAAAGAGCGCCAGTTGTTAACCTACCGTAAGACTATACCTAGTACAACCCCAAATCTGGCCAACATGAACAGAAGTCTGAAATTTCAAAAGCAGTGTTAGTCAAGGAGATGCACCAAACAAATTGGGTATTTCCAGCGACAGCACAGCCACTACGAGTAGCCACGAGGAGATAGGTGCATTCAATAAAATTTCAGATGCCTCACTCCTAATTTTCAGCAGGATACCTTTTCCTTACTGGGCGCTACCTATTTCACAGACCCATGTGGAACACTTCAGGGCACCCCCCCCTCCAATTCAGCAGTCTTGCATATGCCTGGGGTTAGTTTCCAAGTTCCAGGGGTCACTCATTTGGCTCACTTTCTTAATGGCATCTCCACTAGTACAAGAAAGAGTATTATTTTATAATTCACATCTCCACCGCTCTCTACTAGTCCACCGTGTAGCCAAACACTTCTGAGCCAGAAGGAAAAAAAAAAAAAAAAACCGGCCTTTTTCTGGGGATAAAAGTCGGTGAAAATGTTGCAAGTTATGCGCACACTGGCCACTAAATAAATAGCACTGAAAACTTTACAGCTCTTGGAGAAAACTGGAATTCAGTTCCCTTCTCTATGTTGAACACGGAGTCCACGCATCACCGAGTAAAAATTAATGTCTGTCCTTTTCAGGGCAATCTGCACAAAAATCTGGGGAAGTTCACAACTTACGGATACATCGGCTGCTACAAGAACAATACTGGAGACCAGGGGCGTATATAGAATTTTTTGAAATCCATCAGGACAAAAAAAAAAAAAAGCTAATGAAAAATTGAAAAAAAAAAAAAAAGCATAATTACCTAACCTAACGGGCCAAGTGTCTCTGAGCAAAAGTAATTTTAAAACTGACACTTCACGCCCCAGTCCGCAAAAATACAGTACAAAAAGGTCAAATGGGAATAATACACTCCCCTACGGGCGCAGATCTGGGAGATAAGTACATTAAAATGGTACCTCTCCCCAAAGAACTGCAGATACTTCTGTCAAGATACAGAAACCTCACAGTACAAGAAACAAGGTGCTGTTGACAAAATCAGCACAGATCAGAGGGTTACTGGATAGAACGAGCGGCCATATACTGGCCGTGCTTCAGGGCAGAAAATAAAAAACCCGAAGCAAAATAGTCAGAAAACGGACGAAGACAATTAATTAAAATTGCCCATCACCCCCTTCGTTCACCACTCGATGACTTTCTCTTCGATGTTGGAGGCAGGCATAGATTCCCAAGATTTTTCTGTTCCAATTATCAGTAATATCTCAGGAGGGGAGGAAAGGAATTGTTAATACGATTGATATCAATACTCTAAAACATAATAGTGTTTATGGTGGATTCTGTTGCGTTTTCCAATGCTAAGCTAAATCACCGAATGGGATCGAGAAAGCTGATAGTGTTTGAGAAACGCCGTAACTCCATTTGTAAATTCGGTGTTTCAATAGTCGCTGCCGGTACATATCGCCCAAAGGCTGACACACAGAATCTGTGTTCGGCCCCAAAACTTTAAACTTTTTAAGCAGCATGTCTGTAAGATAAAATGCATTATGTAAAAATTGGATAATTTTCTTGTTAACTTTATACATCTTTTTTTTTTTTTTTTTTTTTAATCCAAGTTTTTCAACAATGCAGAGATGATATTTCTAGGCATCCATGTTTTGATGTTTGATCTACAGGGGCTCATCAAAATAATGGAAACACTGACTGCGACTAGAGTACATGCAACGCTCAGTATGCAAACCTCAGGGACAACGGCACTGGTAATGTGATGTATAAAAGGAGTGCAGGACGATGTCATTACATCATATTTACTACACTTAAAGAAACCAAACATTCAATTAAACTATTTGCTTGGCCCTTAAGGAATAGTATAATAAAACCTTCAAATCCATTGATTATTATCACTGAATTAACACATAACGAATTAATACATATTGAACTCCTCACATGCAATTTAATGCAGTCAATCTGAAAAAAATCTAAGAGCAAGACGCCTAAATCAATTAAATAACTAAATAATAAAATGTGAAACCCATGTAAATATGAATGCAAACAAATAAGTAGCACCTCATTACAGAAAGCATTCTCTTGCCCCAACGAATTTATTATAGAAAGCCACCTCCAGACTCAATCATTCATTCACTTAAAAATGACTGGCAGACAAAAATAAAAAAAATTAAAAATTAAATTAACTTATCAGACGGCCTAATGTTCAAGTACAAGATCTAGAATTGCATTTTACTTAGTATTTAGCCTAAGTCAATTTTTCTACAACTTTGTACTTCTTAACGACTTTAACTTTCATGCTTTTCTATCTGAACACCTGTTCATTCCCCCTTACAAAGAGGTTGGACCTACGGCGTCACGTGAGTCTTTTCCCGTCTTCCAGGGCTCGGTGGAGCTTGTATGCCGTCGACTAATCCGACTCGTTCCCTAAACCAGTAATCAGAAAGATGTTATCAAAATTATTAAAGTGCGTGCTTCAAAATTTTGAATCTTCGATTCGTGATCCGTGTCAGCTATCACGTAGCAGTGCCACAGTGGCAGGTGAAACAGCTGTTGTGGAGTAATTATCGCCAATGCCAGACCTCAGTGATTTCCATAAAGGCATGCTTATTGGTGCGTGTCTTGAAGGAGCTTTACTAAACAGAACGGTAAAAATAGTAGGTGCAACACTAGGAACTGTATCGATTATGACTACTTATCAAAAAGGACATGGTGTTGCTTCCAAACGTGCAAATTGTGGACGCCATACGAAGATGTGAGATAGGGATACGCTAACATTTGGCTCGGACTGTATAACGGAAGCACAAGACCACGGCACCGCAAATAGTCTCAGAGTTGAACACTGTTGGAATGATCCCGTTTTCATCATAACAGTTCGTCGGGAACTCCATCGTGCCTTTATTTATGGTCGCGTTGCAGTTAACAAAACTCTGATTATAAACATCAATGGGGGGGGGGGGAACGTTTAAGATTATGCAAAACGCATAAAACCTGACGTGTCATCTAATCTGATAGATTGTTTTCCACCACCGGTAGAGTGTATGTCTGGCGAAAACTATTCCATGTCGAACTGTTTCTGTGCTGAAAGTCTGAAGTGGGCTTAACATAAGTTCTCCATAAATAGAAAGTTTCCATTACTTTGATGAACCACTGTATAGTCCATATGCCGCTTCACGCCATCAAGATTTCTAAAGCAGTGAGATTTCACGGATTTCCCATTTTAAAGTGATTCAAATTTTTATCCGGCCATATTTGGACGTTGTCTGAAAACTTTCCCACACCTGCAATTTACACCTGCCAAAGCCTTTGGTTTTCTGCAAGAGCTCTAAAGAAAAGTGCAATCTCACCTGCATATTACAAGTTTCATTGTCCGAGTACCCCTCAGTTAGAGAGGAAATTTTAACCATGAAAGCTTTGCCCAAGTCCGTATTCACATCAGCTGGGTTTCCACTTGAAGCTCTGAATGACACACTGTCTACTGCAAAATTTATCTTGCCACCCATTTGAAGCCTCTGATGCCCAGTTCCTTTGCTACTACTGGAACTTTTTTCCTGAATTAATGGACCAGATATAGAATGTATTTATTCGTTGAAACCGGAAATCATTCGCAAACGATTTTATAAATTGTCATTCCTTCGGGGTTTAAGGGAACTTATTTCTATCGTTACCCTCGCTGTTTTTCCAAAATGTTACCTATTTGAGATTTTCCAACTCTGAATTTCTCAGCAATCATATGTGAATTAGATTTCTCTTTTTCCACCAGTCCTATGACTTTAAATTTTTCTCGAAGCAAAAATGAGTTACGTTTACAGGCCATAGGACGAATAATGACCAACACAATAGCAAATTCAGAAGAAATCTAAATAAATAAACAGAAATGTCGTCAGCATGGAACCCAAAAAGCGAAACACTAGCGATTCCAAGCAGAAGTCAGAGCCAAAGGTTTTGAATAGTTCATCCCTAACCGGGGGTGGTTGGGCTGGAGTGTTTTGTTAGTTGGGCCAGGATACAGCTGTCGCTTACGAAATTCTGCTCTGATTCCGACAGGTAAAGTCATACTTAGTACTGTTACCAGGCAGCAACTAGGAGGTTCTAAATATGCATCTAACTTGTTCTGATTGATGTCTGTATCTGAGAAGATCGCAAAAGAGAAGGGGAATGGGCCAATATAGCTCATGCAATTTTTCAGGGATGTGAACAGCAGCTGTAATGTGAAGGGATCTGTATCTGAGGGTGTCCGTTAAAGAAGTTTTGCTGTACAAAAAAAACTGAAACTGTAGCGGAATTAGATGCTGAAGTTAAAAATTTCCCAGAAAACAAGAAAAACCATAGAATCCTCACAAAAGATGCAAAAGCAAACAGCTGATAACTGCATTCCCCATTAAGTCTCTAAAAAAAAATAGGACCTCGTTCAAAAAAAAAAAAAAAATGAAAGAAAGAAAGAAAGAAAGAAATTCAGAAAAAGTCTGGCAAAGAACAAGAGCTGGAAAGTTACGATAAATGTACCCAGTGGTTAAATTCTAAACGAATAAGCTCCGGGGCCCTTGAAAAGGATCATAAATGTGAGGCTATTGCTAGATTGTGGCAACATTTTTTTCAATTTTACTTATTTATTCTGGTAGAGTTAAAAGGCTTGATTTAGGAAGCAATGAACATTATTGTTTTATTGATATTTGAATGAATATGTTGTAAAATGTAAAATAATACTGTACTTTTTAAAGACAAGTTACACAAACATATGCGTTTACTCATATCAGTAAACTTTAATTGAAATATAACTAGTGAAATGTATAAAAAAATATTTGGCCTTACAACATTAACAGTTGCAGGAGTTCTAAAATAGTTTCCACAAGGCTTCCTTCGATTTGTCTATCTCCTATCTCTGCATCAAGTCTATTTTTACAATAAGCAAGGGCACTGTTTCTTCCCTGGGACATCCGGTGTTTTACATATGGAAGAGGATCCCACTGGGAAATTGGTGGACCACAACTATTTACTGTCAGCAAAGTGAGACATTTTCAACCATGAGCGCATTTCTTGTTGGTGTCTCAATATTGTTCATAATGCTGAAACCCCGCTCGCACTCTGCATTGCTCACTGGTATTGTTTAAACACACTTCAGAAGTTTCTTCATGGCGTCTGACACATGCTTAGCTCCACTGTCCTTAAAATCCCTATAAGACTGAATGATCTCACGATAACACAGAGAAAACACATCACACAGATCTTTCAAATCTTGTTCACCACAGTCCACGGCAAAATCATCCTGCCAATACTCAGGTATATTAATTATTTCTGAGTACTTTGTATCCTTATCTGTCATTCACTGGCTTGTTAAATTTGTGATTATACTGTAATAAAATTGTCCTATATTTATTTTCATTGTGTTATTCCTACCCCCAAATACTTTCAAGGGAACTCCTTTGAATTGATTTGCTTCTATAGCTTTCTGAACTTCTCTCCAGTAAATACCTCCTCTCTCTTTGTGACCTTTAAATATTTCTCTCGTTCTCTGCAGGAGTTGGTTTGCTCTAGGTAACGTCACAGTTTGTTTATGCAAAGATTTTGAGAGGCTAGAAAGCTCAGATAACGCATCCATCATTATTCCTAAATTGTTTATGAAGTACGTTTCTTCAAGTTTGCCGGCTAGCCCTTGAAATGTTGCTCTTTCTTTATTATCTCGATTTCCATCATGAGCTGAATGCGTAACTAAACTATGCGATGATGCATAGTTATTCCAAATAGAATTCACAGCCCGAAAACTTGATGCAACCCAACGAGTTGACAACATCTTCCTCACTTTGGTGAGACTGCAGAACAACTGTTCTGCACATTTCCTTAGTTCATGTAAGTTCTTTGGAGACATACTAAAAGTTGAATATACCTTATCAAGAAACACCACAAAATGATTTGTTGTCGTAACATCTTTCCTTGAATAGTGCACAGCAAGTTCTAAGCGATGATTTATTCAGTGCCATGTTAAAATTGTTGGAAAATCTTTCATCAATGTTGCGAAACCTGCTCGTTTCCCTTAACTGAGGACCCGTCCGTACATAATCCAATTAGAATTTCCGGCAGGATTTCTTTTTCAGACCGTGCTTTTCAAGACACTTCATAAGTGAGTTCTTAATGTACATTGCTTTGGAGCTTTCTAATTGAATTAAATCAAAGAATAGTGTTGTAACATCACCACCATTTATTGCACACTGTATGTACACTATCAGAACAGTCTGGTTAAATACGGATGTACTTTCATCCAGAAGAAAAAATTTTGGTTCTACGGTTTATAATGCCGTCCGAAATTTTGCGTCTCATTTCTTTTGCAATATAATTCACTATCTCAGTGCATGTCACATTACTATGTAAAGCATATCCCACATGTAGCCCATTAAGTATCTGAAGATCAATTAATTTTGGATGATCTACAAAAGGACGATTATGCTTTGCAGTATGATACGCAGTGCGAAACGCACGACACGTGATTTCAGGAGCTAAAGAGTTTTGTTCTTCTACAATGCTTCGCAATCAGTGGCGGATTTCCGACTAGGCGCGCGTAGGGCCCCATAGTTTGAGGGGCCCCTAAAACGTATAAATTGATTGCCAGTTTTGTTTAGGTTTTCCGGACCTAAGCAAATCAATCCTTAAAGCGACCACTTTGTTTGTATTGTCAATTGCAGCGTTGCCACTTTGTGTTTCGCCAGAAACTCTCGCACTCTCAGCGACGCATGGCTCGGCGCATTATGGTGATGATCTCCGGGCGGACGCGCGCAACTGTTCTTCAGCCATTGAAGCACTTTCTCGTAAAATGCAGCGTTGACCGTTTGGCCGGGTGATACGAACTTCTTATGGACAACACCTTTACAATCAAAGAAGACAATGAGCATCGATTTCATCTTCGATTTGCACATTCGATCCTTCTTTGGTCGAGGAGACTCGAGGGAGTACCACTCTGAGCTCTGTCTTTTCGTCTCTGAATCGTACTCAAAGACCCAAGTTTCATCACTTGTTATCACTTTCTCAAAAAAAACCAGGTTCACTCCTCACACGGTCCACAAGCTCACGAGAAATCGACACACGGTTGTTCCTCTGTTCATCGGTCAAAATCTTAGGAACCAATTTGGCGCAAACTTTCCGCATCTGCAATTCTTGCGTGATGATTTCATGCACAATGGATTTCGCGAGTCTCACGTGCTCTGCTACCAATCTAACACTCATACGTCAGTCAGAGTCCAAAACCGCTTTCACCTTTTTCACATTGTCCGAAGTGTGAGACGTTAAAGGGCGCCGTGGGCGTGGCTCATTCTCGACGCCCTCTCTTTCCTCTGTGACCGTTTTGTGCCATCGAAACACTTGTGCTTTTGATAAAGCATCCATCCCGTAGGCTTTTTGTATCATAGCAAGCGTCTCGGTCGCAAATTTTTCAAGTTTAACACAAAACTTTACCGCGTATCGCTGTTCGACTCTTCTGCATTTCGACCGTCACGCGACGCTCACACAGCTGTCCACTTCGCAAATGATCCTCACTCTGTAAAAGCTCAGAGCCAACTGACGAGACATCGATCATTTACCTAACATACCTCGCCACCCGTCACGCCCAGAGACTCCGCCCTCCGGCCCGTCTGATTGGCCCAGGAAAAGTGGTCTTATTACTTTCCGGACAAACCTTGTACAAGCCTTGTTCCACGCTTCCATGACTTGTTTTATCACAGAGGATGATGCCTTCCGAATCGGTTTCATTAAAGTTAGGTGGATATGAAGGAATAGCTCCAGCGTCCACTTTATGCTAGTTCAGTAAAAATGCTTGGGCGACCACTAAATATCATTTAATCTTCATGAAATTTCAACATCAATCTATTATCATACAAACAAATATTTGTAAGGGGTGGGAGCAAAAGATTTATAATTTTTGAAAATCAGGACCACCCTAATTATATATACAGAATATATCAAACCATAGAAACGATGTAAAGTCCAAACCATCTCGAAACTGCACCTTGCTGCAAGCATTAAAGATAGATAATATATAGAAGAAAAATTCACTCAGACTCATGACAGCCACAAAAATCATAAAATGCTGAAAAACAAATCACAACTATAAAATACAAAAATTAATGTAGTCAGTCACTGGGAACCAATCTTCAGGGAAAGACATCCCTAGCAACCGACCAACATGCCATCATCATAGCCTTGCATCCATGTCTCTGAACACACCTGAAGTTTTCCTATAATTTTAATATAATTCACAGTTTAGTTCATTAGGTAATCTAACATGGAATTGCTGCTAACTGTGTTCATGGGATTATGTTTACATTCTGCCGATGTGTATTACTTACCGTTTTAATTTTAATTTATGTGTTGTTTTGGCCTTAGTCCGGGTAGGAAAGACCGGTTGCTGAGGATGTCTTTCCCTGAAGATTGGCTCCCAGTGGCCGTCTACATTATTTTTTTGTGTTTTTATAGTTGTGATTTGATTTTCAGCGTTTTATGATTTTTGTGCTGTCATGAATATGGTTTAGTCTGAGTGAATTTGTCTTTGTGTGTGTGTGTGTGTGTGTGTGTGTGTGTGTGTGTGTGTGTGTGTTGTGTCGAAAATTGCTGCTTCGGAATGAGACGAAAGAATTGCAGGAAATCTTGATGGCCGCCACTTATGGTTTTTCAAGTAGCTTTTTTATTTCTGCACAGATCAAGTACAGTTGGGTTTCTGGTATATCAAATTTATATATATATATAAAAAAAGAAAAAAAAAAAGAAAAAATAGCAAAAAAAATTTTTGCAAGGGAAACCAAACCGTAAGTTTGAAAGACATGGTGTCACCTTGTAGCACTCCCTTTCAAAATTTTATTGGTGCTGTATCCTCAAATAGCCCAACCTTTACACTTGCATAGATGTTATTAATGATACTAATGTATGCATCTTCAATACCGCAGGATTTCAAAGCCAATACAACTGCAAATGGTTTCACCGAATCAAAGGCCTTTTCATAATCAATAAAAGTCATGCATAATGGGAGTTTATATTTCGTTGTTCTTTCAATTAGTTCTCTCAGTACATGAATATGATTTATAGTGCTGTAGCCACTCCTGAATCCAGATCGTTCTCTTGGCTAAGTCGTGTCCATTGTTATCTTCAAGCGATACGAAAGAGCATTCGTGAAGACTTAATAAACTATTAATATGAAGCTGATGGGGCTATAGTTTCTGGGATCGTCAGTGCCACCTCTTTTATGTAGCAGGGCATCGTAGCATTGATTCATCAGAAATCTTACCTCGTATTAGATACTGTAGATAATGACTGGCAAAATTATTATGAACTGGGAACTCGTCCTTGGGCATGAAATTCAACAGGAGCTTGACGCAGTATGCCTTTGAAATAGATTTAAAATTTCCAGGATAGGAACAGCACGGACCAAATGTTAGTCTTACCCGTAAGGGCCTAATTGTAAGTTTTACCCCGATGTAAGAACTTTGTTCCCCCGTATGTCTCTCTCTCTCTCTCTCTCTCTCTCTCTCTCTCTCTCTCTCTGCCCGTGCGCTTGGATTAATATCTGGCAAGGCGTTTCAGGTGGAGGTTGTCATGTTCATAAAAAAGTGTAATAATCAAATTAGCTTTCTTACAGCATAAAATCAAGTGTCTTTGGGGGTTTCCCCCTGAATTCGTCCAATACGTCATAATACACAACTCCCCCACTCTATGCCCCGTCAATGCGCAACTGGCAATGAAAGCAAATGCAGTAGATGCTTTGGCGCACATATTTGGAACATCTACTCCTTCAGAAGAACACTTTAAAGTTTGTCGAAATTTTTCTTGTTTGAGTGTGGAAGCCAATAGTTTTGAACTCCGTTTTAGTGAATTTAAACGTACAGGAAAACTGGAATCCTTACTACCAAATTCCTCCACTATAAAAGGCAACATGATGAGGTCCCTTTACTTAATACTGCAAAATATAAATATTCTCAACCCACAGTGGGAGTCTGATCCATATCAATGGGGATAGTATAAGAAAGATGAGGTTACCTTAATGTTTTGCTGTTATAATAAAGACATTCTGCATCAGAAACGTTGTTCGGCAAAGAAAGATTTTTTCTTATCGGACTTCTAAGCAGAGATATCAAGTCAAGCAAAATAAGATATATAGACGTACATGGCGGGAAGAGTGCAATATTTTAAGCATAAAATATGCTCAACAGCTTTTCTATGGTGAGGGGTATCTGACCACAAGGGAATCTTTTTAACAAAGTTGATTGCATCCACACATCGCTTCACACCCTCCATTTTGAAAAATGGTTCTGAACTTTTTTAACGTTTATCCAAGATATATATGTCCTCCTGAAGATAAGGACATGGTATAAAAAAAGTTTCATTTCTCCAAACGAAAATGTGTGCGGGACTACATAGCAAGGACTGGACTAAGAATGTTGCTTCCAGAAATTTCCAAAATAAGATGTGAGCTATGAACATAAAGACAGTCGCGGGTTCGTTGTGTTTTGATGCGAGATTTAGTCCCACGGCGCTACGATTAAAACAACACACAAATAAATCCGGCCGTGTCACCACGTCAGGTACTCAAATACACGGCAGATTTAATATTATTTATGCTGTTCTTATTTACTTTTCTTACTCAGTTTAAAAGCGACAAGTAAAACACCCGCTTTAACATCATACTCAAATGACAAGTTTGACACTGCTCGTTTTTTTGAAAAATATTGGGCCAACAACTGTGCGACGTGATAGTATGCACTACACGCAAAACCTTCTGTGAGTGCAAGGGCGTTTCGTGGAATACGTGCGCCTTTCTCGACGCCCAAATTCGACTGCAGTAGTTGAATGTGGGCGTCACCATGGTTTCACCTCAGGTATCAGCTGACCTGGGACAAATTCTTCGTCAGTACAGAATCTTTCATTCAAAACGTCAATTTCTTAGCGAACGAAACGTCCGGGTACTGACACGACTGCTATCTATTACTCATTTCTTCATTTACAGTTTCATTAATAACATATCGAAGCAGGTACAGTGTTTAAACAAACACAGTATGGCCGCTCACTTTAATGAATTAACACGCTTCCTTTAATGGCGTAAAACTAACGCACAGTTTAAGCCGAGCTTTCGCGCTCCACCGGCAGGCTTCGTGTGGGCTAAGTTATCAAAGCCTTTACGTAGTTATTTCTAAGAAGGCTTCGATAACTTAGCCCAGACGAAGCCTCCCCGTGGAGCGCAAAAGCTCGGCTTATTAAACTGTGTATTAGTTTCACACCATTAAAGGAAGTGCTTTAGTTTACGTAAAGACCTTATCACATTACCCATGCCTCAGAATTTCTGAAGTCCGCCCTGTTGCTCTCCATAGCGATTTCTTTGTCACGAAATAATGCTTTACTATCCCTTTTAATGTAACTTTTACAAGAGAGTATATAAAATACGTATGTTCCAATGATGAATAATTAATCGCTCTGTTGTCGAAAAAAGAGTTGTGAACCATACCGAACACTTCTGACACTTAAAAACAAAACATCGTTGCCTAAATTCTGCTAACTTAATATCACAACGGCAGTTTGGATACAGCTCGATGGAAAACTTGCGTACGTTTTATTTACGGATCTGGTACGCTGTCCATCGCTTAATTTCATATTCTGATGGAAACAAGTTCCCACCTCTTTTCAACTCTTCATTTTCCGATAAAATATATATGTGTGTATGCAGACATGATTCGCACCTACCAGTCGGATTCGCAAAAAAATTTTACACCACATAGCACTAACTACGAGGATGGCAATTCACAGACTTTAGAATTTTTGTGACGCACTGAGTTGCTGTTGGGTTGCACAAATGTATGAGCTGCTGTCGGATTGCACGTCGGGTTGCACGTTCGCATCTGCACTTCTAAAAGTCAAACTGAAAAAGTTTATCACATTTAATGACAGTTGGAATTATGAGAAAACTTCCAATGCTTTGCAACGAAGCATCATTCTACTGAAGAGCGGTGCAAATGTATACATTTCTGCAAGCTGACCTAAATGAGTATTTTTCATTTGGAACGATATATCCGTTTAAAACGTTCTATTGAAAATATATTTTCTACTACCCGTCGCTGCAATTACGATTAGAATTTTCACTCATTTTTTTTTTTTAGTCTTCCCTGGTGTAAAAATGCTACCGTAAGTTGGCGTAAATTTTAGTTCAACCATATTTAATTTTTCACAGTCAAATTAGAAAAGCTGGAATAGCTTTACTCAAGAGCTATCCACACATTCGTTTCCAGACGAAATATTTGCCCACTATAAGTTGAGGTAGATGTATACATACGGAAATACATTTGCACTTGTAAAAGTTCCAATTAAAAAGGAAAAAAGAAAAATAAAAGAAAACTTTCCCTCCACAAGGATCATACATGTTTGAGATCATATACATTTTCCCGATAGTTGGTGTAAAATTGTTTTTCTTGTTAGGGATTACTGATTTCACGCTTCAAAATTAAAAGAGAAGAGGAAGCGAGAAATAAAGTAAGAAGTACTTTTGGCATACTAACGTCTGAGATTTATATCAAAAGATCGGGTCATTACGGCCGAGAATTTATTTGTGTCACAAATACAAACTAAGTGTTGAGACTAGCAGGAAGTTTGCCAAACTTCTTCCTCCCCAGAAAATGAGCCAATGATTTACACTCTGTTAAAATTGAACTCTTTATTTTTATTTTTTTCAAGAAAAGGCCATACTAACTACGTAGCCCTAATCAATTTGTTTAACAGCTTCTTGTCAATGTTGTAACAGAGATGCAAAATTACGTTTGCCGTTACCGAAATAAAACCAGTTGCCAGATCTAATATTCTCCCACCTTTAGACTGAGAATGTCTGTCAATCTAAAAATCTAGATGGAAGTTTTCTCTCTTCCAGTCCTTGTAGTCATCATCTTCCTCACTGGGATGCTCTTGTTTTAAGACTCATCGGCATTTCCACCTTAGCCACATGATGAGGAACTGACATTTCAAGCGGGAAACTTCGTTGAACCGTATCTCCTGATGTGGTTTTGAAGCGTACCACTCAGACGCAGTTACCTTTTCCTGTATACACCTCGGTCACTCTCGCCACAGGCCAAAACGTTCGTTCGGTGTTTTGTTTGTTTCCGGCCTTTCTTGGATGCTGCATTGACTGACTTAGATATTCTATTCGGAATCTCTCTCTTTGTCTTTCTCTCAGCTGTCGTTTCTATCTAATCTCTTATTAAGATCAACCATGGAAACTCCCGCCGTTCGAATATCATCAAGGAATATGGCAGAGTTAAGAGAGATGAAGTCCTCAGAGCCTTCTGAAATATATGTTAGTGGCCCAGAATTCATTGTAACCTCACAGTCACATAATATACTTAACATTTCTTCGTAGCAAAGTGAAGCTCGTCCTAAAATGTCATAATAATTTCCTGAGAGTCTGAATAAGACGGTCCCTGAATCCTCCCCACGATGATGTAGTGGGCGAGCTGAACTTCCAATAAATTATTCCAATAGATGCATCAACTTCATTTTCATTTTCCAGTCAATAGCTTTAAAGAGATTGTTTGAATCTATGAAGTTAGTTCCATTGTCGCTATAAATGAAACTAAGCCTACCAATAAAACTCCTGAATTTCAAGTGAGAACAAGTTTACTGACAAGAATGTTATTAGTTGCACTGTAAAGTGCACAAGTGAATATGATGTTCCAACTACTTCTCTCGCCTTTTAGAATGAGGAGTCCTGTTAGATGGACACCAGTAACTTTAAATACAAAAGCATGCCTCACTCTGTCTTCATGTAATACTACAGGGGTTCACTCTATTCCCTTCCCTTTGCATTGTCTCTTACATCAGATACATCTTGAAAGTAGTACTTTGCGAACTGTCCGTTTTCTCTTTAGAATCCAGAAATTTTTTCGTAGCTTCACTAATCCAAATATTTTCTCGTAGCTTCACTAATCCAAATATTTTCTCGTAGCTTCACTAATCCAAATATTTTCTCGTAGCTTCACTAATCCAAATATTTTCTCGTAGCTTTACTAATGAAGTACGCAATCCAGCATAAGACATATTGAAATGGTAATCTTGAATTAACAATTCAACAAATTTGTGTTTATCTGGGAGAAGTATACAGTAAATGAAATTTTCCTTATGCTCGCGCTCAGTTAACTTAGTTTTCAAACGAAAAATACCTTTCTGGTGTTTAAAAATACATAATGATTTCAGATTTGACGTTTCATCTAAAGGGAAAGCTTCTCTATATAACTACTAGACATTTTTCTAATGCATTCCATTCAGAGACTGTAAACTCTCCCACGTTTCCTTTTTTTTTTTTTTTTTTTGTTCTTTGTCATTTCTTTTATGGGCATTTGTGACAAATCTCAACATCCATGCGACCATTCTTAGTATCTTTGTGCACCTTAGGAAACAATTTACGAACCAACGATTTTCAGAATTGATGTAAGTTAATGATGTTATGGTGCCCTTCTTCTTCTTCTTCTCACTATTTACTTCTTCACTTGCCAATGAACCAGATTCAGGCCATTCATTCAATTTCAATCAGCTAGGCCCTTCCCACCATCTCGATTCCATTAAATTTATCATTGAACAACCTCTCCCCTTGCTTCTCTGATCAGGTATATATTGCTAGTCCTCAGTTATCGACATATTCTGAATTTCTTTAACAGTTTCTGGCAAAAGCTGACCATATGTCATCTCTTCTAATTCAACATAAGGCTGTGGATGAATCTGTCAAAAAATGTTATCTTGCATTTGTAATTCCAAGGCCTTTCTGACAAATGAAGCCAGTCGTACTTCAGTGCAACAAGCTAATAACACCCCAGTCTCGAAATTGCTGTTTTCTTCTATGAGACGCTAGATTTTGCTTAAAGAAACTGTTGATTATTTTCATTTCTTTAATAAACTACAGTTGCATAAAAACTCTTACATGTATCATAAAAGATACGTATACTATGGACTGAACTACAATTTTTAGAAATTTTACCAAAGATAATATCAGCAAATAATTCATCCATTTCAGGAATTTATTGGGTATTTTTTCTGGCACTCCAGAATTCCAGCTCAATTTTGCCTTCAAATTTTCCTGCAGTAAGAGTTTACGATTGAGTGTGACAAGACAAGAAACCTTATGGGATCAAACACTCCTTGTGATTACCTACATGCTCTTTCTCGTCAGTACGACATCGGATTCACCTACACTGCTGGCCACTCAAAATGCAACACCAAGAAGGACACGATATAGCAAAGCCAGATTTGCTGGACACATAACAACAGATACAAAGATGAACCGATTGAGCCTACAGGTCCGTGCGACTTGCGGAACACGCAGACATCAATAGTTCGTGTGGCCCCTATGGCTGGCAATAACGGCCGCTACACGCCGCGGCATCGAACGTAAGAGGCTTTGGATGTGAGCTTGGGGTATGTCGGTCCAGGCTGCTTCCACACGTTGCCACAGTTCATCAGGCGTACCCACGGGTGGTGCTTGCCGGGCCACTCGGTTACCGATCAGCGACCAGACGTGTTCGATGGGCGACATATCGGGATAACAGGCGGGACACGGCAGCAGTGAAACCTGGTGGGCCGTGAAGAATTGTTGCAAGATGCGTGCCACGTGCGGGTGCGCATTGTACTGTTGAAACGTGGCCGCTGGCAGGTCCTGCAGGTAAGGGAGGACTACAGGCTCCAAAACGTCGGAGATGTAGCGGTGGCTGTTGAGTGTGCCGGCGATGTGTACCAGAGGGGTGCGGGTGTCCTATCCAATTGCGCCCCAAACCATAATGCCAGGCGACGAACCGGTATGACGATGCATAAAGCAGGCGTCATATAGTCTCTCGCCGCGGTGCCGCCACACGCGGATCTGACCATCGTGGTGTTGCAGGCAGAAGCGGAATTCGTCGGAGAAGACAATGTCGTGCCATTCCGTAGTCCAGGTGCGGCGTTCAACGGCCCACTGCCGCCGCACTTGCCTGTGGTGTAACGTCAATGGTAATCGGAGCAATGGGCGCCGTGCGACAAGTCCCCGCTCCTGCAGACGACGTCGAACGGTACGTGCTGACACAGGTTGTTGCGAAACACACCCTAATTCTTGCGCTAACGTTCGTTATGTGGCGGTGCGAGCCATCAATGCCCGCTGCACAACATGCCGGTCCTCTCGTTCGGTGGTGTGCCACGGCTGCGGCAATCGATCACGTCGGTCCGTCCGTCCCTCCTGCACCCACCGAATCCATACTCGCCTCACTGTGGCTGGATGTCGTCCCACACGGGCGCCGATGTCTCGGTACGATAAACCGCTGTCGCGATAAGCCACTATTCGTCCTCTGTCGAATTCCGAAACGTGCTGGAAAGACTGCCGTATTCTGCGACGAGGCATCAGGAAGCTTTCCACGCACAGGTCCGGCAGCACAACACACTTCCACTACTTACACCCCGCCTTCTGTGCACCCTTCTTATAGTGCTTCTCGGTGGCGTGCCGGGCGCACATGATTTCCATATGCCCTGCAATGCTAATCGTTTGCATGTCCTCTCGCGGGCGACGCAGGCTGCGAATTATGGGCCAATCGAATGCTTCCTTCTTGCTGTTGCATTTTGGGTGGCCAGCAGTGTATTTCGTTCACATCGGAAAACAGTCTTTTTCTCTGTCCCATAACAAGCCTAATAATACCTATGAAGGTACCATTTTGGGAGGGAGGGGGCTTTAACGACCGCCGTGAGCAACTCAATGATCTGTAAGAAGTCGCCTGTCCCTAATTTAGGGACAATGGTTCCAGAGAAGGAACAGAACCAGTACCATAAGACAAACACAACATCCATGCCTCACCCAGATTCGAACCCGGACCCATCGCGAAAGAATGGTCAGAAAGCAGAGCTTAAACTAATGCGCCACCGTAGTGGCGCTTCAATTTGCCACCTACACTGGCTTCCAAAATTAAAGTTAGGCAATAGCGGGCAAATAATCCAAAGAACTCAATGAAATGTTACGATGTTCACCAGATACAGTATGTGCAAATGGGCAACAGAAACAAATAACCGCAGTGAAATTTGAATATCAGGGAGCAAAACGCTGTCCAATATGCAAATTGAGTTACATACTTAAATCCAACGGGAAGCAACACTGGACTTCTCGTTGACAGAGTGTGTAAGAAGCGTTTCGGTGGCAGCAAAAATGTCTCATACACGTGTATCCAATGCTGTACGGTCGCGAGCGATAGCACGATTAAAAGCAGCCCAGTCTCAGGCACAGGTCGCAAACTCTTGAACATTCACTCGAGTGGTTTCACGTTTACGGCAGCAATTTAACAACACCGGTGGGGGCGACACGAAACCTGGCCAAAGTCGTCCAAGGCGTACGACTCCTCATGAGGACCGTATATCTATTTAACCTGCACTGCTTCATAGATCCTATGCAGCCAAGCAACTGTCTCCGAACTCCCCGTTGCCAATGGGGCTACAGTATCAAGGCAAATGATATATTGAAAAAGCGTAATGTAATTGGCCTTTATGCCAGGAGACCCATGGTTTGTATCCCACTAACCGCATCTCATAGAACAGCTCGCTACAAGTGGTGCAGACGTCATTTCTGGAATACAGAAGTGTGGACCTGTGTTCTGCTCACAAACGAGTAGGGATTCATTCTACAAGCGGACTCTCGTCGGCATTTCACCTGGAGGGAACAGGAAAATCGTAATGACCTTGCAAACGTCCGCAAACTAGACTACTTCGGGGGCGAAGGCCTGCTCGTGTGGGATGCCATTATGTTTAACGGCCGCACACCACTCGACGTGTTCGCGCGAGGTAATGTGAATGCTGGGCGCTATAGGAACGAGATTATAGAGCACTATGTCAGATTTTTTCAGGGAGCTGTTGGCTGTCAGTTCTTTAATCGATGATAACACTCGCCCGCACAGGACATAGCTTGTCGATTATTTCCTGCAGAGTCAGTATATTCGGCGTACGGACTGGTCAGTCAGGTCTCCGGACCTAATCCTTATACGGCATGCCTGGGATGTTCTCGGACGACACGCAGCAGCTCGTCAGTCCCCTTACACAACTCTTCCCGAGCTACGCACTGCCTTCATCGAGGAATGGGATCCATTCCTCGATGAGCGCTATCACTTCCTTAAAAATTGTGAACTTTCGTAAAACAAGAAAGATGACACCCAATTTTCGGTTGTAATAAGCCAGTCTTTTGAATCTTTTCTAACACGAATAAAAAGTTTTTAAAGTTATTCATAGTCGATGGAATCGGTTGGTAAGAAAAATCAACCGTATTTCTACTATCGATAAAATATCCAGAAAAAGCTATCAGCGGCTGAAAAGTATACTACCAAAATTAACAAATGGTGCACAAAAAGTTTCTCACCGGAGAAGGAAGATATCAGAGACAAATAGATTTTCAAATCGAACACTTAAAAGAAATATAGAAGGAAATATAACTCTACGTCCCCTAGCGGAAGAATTTTGCATAATGGAAAAGTTGAACATATGCGAAAAGTATTCTTTATAGCAAAAGCTAAGCTAAGGGAAATTTTTTTTTCAAATACGTCTCCCAGAAGCAGATAGAGAGAAAAAATTTTGACCTTTACACCCCTAGGGAGAAAGCTCTACATTATTTAAAGAGGATGGTGTTTCCCATCTTTATGGTAGCGAATGGCATACAGTAGAAAAAGAAACTTTCCAATGGGGTGTTTTAGAAGCAAAGATGCCGCTGTAAACAAAAACACACAAATACCACCTAGCGACAGAACTGTGAGCTACAAAAACTCCTCATGTACAGGCCTAAAATGTTTCACAAGGGAAACGGTATTCGATGTTAAAAGAATTTTTTGAATCGGATATTTAGAAGCAGAAATATCGAAAAAAAACCAGATTAAATATTTGCAAAAACCTAGCGGAAAAATCGTGCAATATTTCGGGAAAAAATACACACAAAATATTTTTTTCAGTCGGGCTTTGTCCCGCAGATATTGCTGTAAACAAGCTTTAAACTAAAACGTAAACTTAAGCCGTCCAGTGGCACGCTTGTAAGTTTTAGATATACCTCTACGCCACCTGGTGGAAAAAACTGTGCACTATTTTAAGCAGAAGGTATTTCAAAAGGTTTTCTGAGGTGAGCGGTATCTGTCCACAAAAGAATGTTTTCGATCGAGTTTTCAGAAGCGCAGATTTTGCTGCAAATACATCAGAAAGAATAATTAACAAATACGCCCCTGGTGGCAAATCTATTCTATACAATAGAAAAAAAAACCCTAGAAATTATATGAAAGCCATTTCCCATCCGTTACACAAAGAATTTTTGAAATCGGACTTTTAGAAGCAGAGATATCGGTGAAATCCCAATTTACCTTTACGCGTCCCTAGCGGAAAATATATACATTTCTTGAAAAAGAAACTGTATCCAAAATAGTCTTCGTTATAAATGGCATCGAAAGGGAAAAGGAATTATTTTTTCAATCGGATATTTAGAAGTAAATACAGTATATGGAATAAAATGTATTTTGAATTCGATGATGGCATCTGCATTTACGCCCTCTAGCGGCGAAATTATTTATGCATCAGGAAAAAACGGAAAACAAGGATGAATCTTACATTTTAAGCTTTCTTTTCTTTCTTTCTTTCTTTTTTTTTTTTTTTTTCTAGTTGGGTGTTTAACGACCACCGTGAGCAACTCATTGGGCTGTAAGCAGTCACCCGTCCCTAATTTAGGGCCAGTGGCTCAGGGGAAGAGAGAGAGCCAGTACTGTAAGATAAACACAACATCCGTGCTTCGAACCCGGACCCATATCGGATAAATGGTCAGAAGTTTTAAGCTTTCCAATGCAAAAAGAATTTTTCAAATCGGACAAATAGTAGCAACGATATGGCGTCCACAGATGGCCGGACAAAGTGGTACCATAAGCACTTACTTTGGTTACACAACTTGTTAAGAAAGGGAAGTGATCACATGTGTGAAGTGATTCAATGTTTCATTTACCTTTGAATGCGTATTACAGTGTACAGAAGGCACATTTTAATAAGGTGTTGCACCTCATCCAGCAGCAATAGAAGCTTCCAATCTAGCATGCAATCGGTCGTACAAATGCTGGATATCACGCTGGGGAATAGCATTCCATGCGCTTTCAACTTGGACGCGTTGTTCAGAGATGTCGCTGCCTGCCAGGATTCGCGTAAGTCTTTGTCCAATCCAGTCCTAGACATGCTCGATTGGAGACAAGTCCGAAGAGCGTGCTGGCCAAGGGAGTTGATGCACAGCCTGAAGAGCATGTTGAGTTGCCCGGGCGGAGTGTGGGCGGGCGTTATCCTGCTGGAATATCGCATTCGGGATCGCACTCAAAAATGGCAGGATGACTGGCTGCACGATGTCGCTGACGTACGTATTGCTATTCAGTGTAGCCCGTACAAACACGACAATCGTACAAGAGTGATAGCTAATCATTCCCCACACCATGATACCCGGCGTGAGGATTGTGTGTCGTTAGCGGATGCTCGATGGCAGAAGCCGCTCACCTTGTCGCCTTCGTAAGCGTACATGACCGTCAGATACTCCCAAGCAGAATCGGCTTTCATCACTGAAGACCACAGAGTTATCCTTCCCTCCAATGAACTCGTTCTTGACACAACCGCAAACGTGCTCGACGGTGCCCAGGGGTCAGTGGTAACTGTGCCAGCGGCACACGCATACCCGTAGTCGTGCTTCCAACAAACGATTCCGTATTATTCTGGTAGACACCCTTGGTATGACAGAGGATCGAATTTGTGACGCTGTAGCGGCCGACACCTCTCGTCCCACAATTGGACGGAAGAACCAACCTCCTTCCCGCAGACCCACTATCCACTATACTGCATCGCTCGAACTCCGATAACTGAACAAATGTTGCGCGCCTGGGTCGTCCAGGCATGCCTAACGTTCGTTTATCATTTTGAAGGACTTTAGAACAGTGACATCAGTTAAACACGATACCGAAATTTTTAAATAACAAATGGGTCTGTTCAGTTTCGTTTCGAAATTTCAGGCTAATTTATGAAAATTTGCGATGCGGAAGCACATTCAAAACACTTTCGTAAAAATATTGAGGTACGTTACGTTACCAACCTGTAAAGAAACAGACACGATGAAGATAAAATCACACAACTTGTTTCTAACTTAGACGGTTGGACGAAATCCATTTCCATTCACTGATTTGAACTTAAACTATTATTAGTAATAATAATAACAAGGAAGGCACCGGATTCTCATTTAATGAGAAAAGCCAAGAAGCCCATAGAAAATAATACTCTGGTTATAGCAGTAAAATGAAAACATAATTAAAAGCAAGACTTTCAGAAGCACAATAATGGTGACAAATGCCAATGCATTGCTACTCCCTCTACTGAGATTGATTTTTTTTTTTTTTTGATTGGAGGTTTAACGACCACCGTGAGCAACTCAATGGGCTATAAGCAGTCGCCCGTCCCTAATTTAGGGTCACTGGTTCCAGGGCAGGGAGAGAACCAGTGTCGTAAGACAAACACAACATCCATGTCTCACCGGGATTCGAACCCGGACCCCTTTCGGACGAATGATCAGAGGCCATCGCTTAGACCACTGCGCTACCGGGGCGGCCCTCTACTGAGAAAATAGAGAATTAAGAAAATCAGAAAGCATGTGGACACTATTCAGCACGTGAGAGTGGCTGATGTTAGAACTTTTCATTTGTGCCTCTAGAAGTTGACGCACCACTGAACAAAAATAAAAATTCACATCTCGCGAGAAGATGTCGCGTCAGAAAAGTTAGATAAGGCAACGAAAACTGGTAAAGGTTGCAGCAATCAGATACAACAACACATCAAGCTTTCTGAAGCGCATGTATGGCTGCAAATGCAAATATGCCGCGAAGCACCCTAGCAGAAGAGCAGTGCGTCCGCAGAATCCGATGATACATGCATTATACCGATCATGGTTCGACAGTTTATAAAGAGTAATTTTCGGAATTCACAATCAGAAAAAGATACCACTCAACTAAAAATATATATATATGACCAAGAGAAACTCGTAAAATTTTGGTTGAAATCGAAGCCACTGAACATAGAATCAGTTTTTCAAATAGGACTTTTAAAAGCAGAGATATCAAGCTAAATGTGAATAAGTATCTGTGTCACATCGGAGAATCAAAGAAATATGCACCTTGTGCACATCTCATGTTGTGCAAAGTAAAAAATGCATGCAAAGTTCTGCTAATAGTTCCCGCTATCGAAGGAAAGAAATAATTTTCCAACTCAAAATCAAGAAAAATTAAAAAGTAGATCATGCAGATAGAAAAATATGTTTATGCACGGCACAAATTATCATCCGGATGGTTACCGCCATCCAGCGTACTTCCCTCTCCTAAAATTTCGGCTTATAAAAGTGGAGGTATAGTACATCTACATGGTGGTACAGATGGATGATCAAAAAGGAACTTTTTTCTTTTTAATCACAGACGTGCTAACAAAACATGCTGTTTTTGTTTGTTTGTTTTTTGTCTGCATATAACTACGAAAAGTACTCCGGAAGCTTAGAGTGATGTATCCAAGCTTCTACCAACAGAGAAATCAGGAAATACGTTCGGTCTAGCTTAGCATGTTTTAGTAAAACGAAATATGCGATTTAAGTATCGGCCTGCCCCTCCGTAGACATACCGCACTACAACAGCAAGTCGGACTGGAACAATTCTTCTAGCATGAGATAGCATTAAACAATAAAAATGGTGACTCATGCGCTTTGAAACTTTGTGATGAGCAGTCTTCCTGCTAAGTAGAGTAAATGCATTTCTGTATTTTGCAACGTGTCTCCACTTCTAAGACATATTGGTCAATTTCTTTTTGAATTGGATAGCTGGAACTACATATATTCTGCTTTGCGTCGTGCACTGTTTTTGCCTATAGGGGCGCACTGCAAGACCGTGTGAATGCGAATGTTTGCATTTGGCACGATATTTCCGCTTCTAATATGCTATTTGAGAAACTCCTTTTAGCATCCGACAGCTGTAACTATCGCCAAATCTTCCACGCACTTTGCAGATTTTCTGAGGCAAAATTTTATACTGCGTAAATTTAGACTCTTAGTTTGACGACATCTCTTACATTCCACAGCTACGGCTGGAAAAATTATTTTAACGTTGCACAGAGCTGTACAATCATGATAAATATTCTCATGTCCTACTTTCCAAGTGCACAATTTCAGTGCAAAATGGCGAAAGTGTATTTGCATTTGACAAGTTATCTGTGCTTCTCGGAGTTAGATGGATTATCCTTTTCCCAACGGATGATTGCAGCACAACCAGGATGATTATTTACATACATCTTTTCTACCATTTCGTAGTGGGAAATTTTCTCGCTAGGTGACATATACCCTTGGGTTTGGTGCGGTACTTCCGCTTGTGCAAAATTTGGGGAAAATCCTGTTCTCTTAGAAAAATGTATGTAACATCACGATTTTCAATTCATTCCCTTCTAATGACGGTTTGGTGTAGATTCGACAAAGTGTTGGAGTGCATCTACGTCTACAGCATACCAGGCGTTCACCAGACAGTAATTTAAGTGGCTCATATTTTATCAAAGAGGACCTTTCCCGGATTTCTTTTTCTAATATGATCCATACGTTCTCAATGGGCTTGAAATCCGAGCTTCGTGGTGCCCAGGGAAGATGCTCGTTGAACCACTGCTGAACAGATCTTAACCGATGGACAATATTATCATAGTCGTCCAGAAAACAGCCGTAACGTCACCAGCAGGATAAAAGGTCAACATGAAGGATGGACTTTAGCAACAATGTTCAGATAATCCTTGTAGGAAACCCGACCTTCCAGTAATATCAGAGTACCCGTT
This sequence comes from Macrothele yani, assembly GCA_039090855.1. Lineage (NCBI taxonomy): Eukaryota > Metazoa > Arthropoda > Arachnida > Araneae > Macrothelidae > Macrothele > Macrothele yani. The sequence continues at coordinate 139,502,600 of CM077005.1, read as the reverse complement.
CCGTACCAACAGAACGTGCCCCACACAGCCTCCAGAGCCTTGAGTTGTGTTTACAAGGCAAGCTGGGTTCAATGGTTCATGTGGCTCCTGCCAAACTCTCTGCTAACAGAAAAGAACTATAGGCATGATACTGACAATACCGATCGTCTCTAATTCCCTGCACATAGTTTACTGAGGTATGGGTCGGGACCAGCCTTCATTGTATGCTTCGGTCAATTGCTGCACACAGGAAGTCCAGTTTCTCCGAACAAGCCGCCTTCTCAGACGACGGCGTCATCGTTTCTGACAGATTGTCGTCGCGCCACTGTTACGTCTCTTCGACAAGCAATGGGGATAATTTTTCTCAGACGACGGCGGCATCCTTTCTGACAGATTGTCGTCGCGCCACTGTTACGTCTCTTCGACAAGCAATGGGGATAATTTTTCTCAGACGACGGCGGCTCGTTTCTGACAGATTGTCGTCGCGCCACTGTTACGTCTCTTCGACAAGCAATGGGGATAATTTTTCTCAGACGACGGCGGCTCGTTTCTGACAGATTGTCGTAGCGCCACTGTTACGTCTCTTCGACAAGCAATGGGGATAATTTTGCATTGATTAAAGACCTGGGACATCTCACCTTTTGAGAAACCAGTCAGCTCTGCTGTCTTCAAAATCGTCACTCCAGCCAGACTGGGCACCCACAATAAACCCTTCATCGAACTCCGAAAGATATTTGTTTTTCCCATTTCTATAAACACTACTGACGAGCAGCAGTCATCAATAGTTGCCCAGATCACGTGGTGATGCACATGACCACGTATCTTGCATACGCTGCGTGGCGTTTACGTATATCTGCATCCTAATTTAATGGTCAATGTGAGTATATTTTGCATTTCTCTAATAAAATTTTCATGAGAGGCAGCACTTGCATACATTTGTAGCGTATTTTAATCCTGAACCTGAAATCTAGTTTACGCCCGGTTCTTTTTTTTTTCTGTGTGGCAACGACTTTTTACAGATTCTGTTATAAGAAGGAAGGAAGGTCTTTCTTGACCACTTACTCTTCTCCTTCCACAAGAAACCACAAGAAATATGAATTTTTTAAAGACTCTTAAGCACCCTGCAAAATTTTTTAAGAACCTTACCAATTGCATACGCAACAATGCCATGTGTACACAAATATGCTTTTACACATAACTTAAATATGCAAATTCAAGCCTGCTGATAAAGTGTGCAATATTTTTCTACGCAATTTAAGTTTGTGGATGTAATAAATTAGATATATGCAATTTAAAAGACAGTTCTGCTGGTCAAATCAGTTTTCCTATCCGAGTGGATAATCACAGATGCAATAAAGTGCATATAGATTGCGAAACTGTAGTTAGAGCTGCCAGTTCAAGATTTGAATTTTGCGCATAATCATCTCATGGTTTAAACTGCTAAACCAAAGTCAAAACTGAGTGCAAAAGAGTTCAGTTTTGCACATAATTTTATCACAGTTTGACTGGATAATTGAAATTTACATATACAACTTAGGAATATAATAAATGTGAAATGGAAATATCGGTACCAACAGATTGCGATGGGCTTGTTGGGTGAAAAGTTAGCCCATGGCTATCACTTTTTAACCCAGGACTACGTCTAACTCCGCATATAGTATGGGGCGTCTTAAGGCCGGAAGGCTGTGAAAAATAAGGTCCCAACCAATCGTGTTAGCATTTTCGTAAACAGCGTGCCGCACACCAATCGTGTTAGCATATTCGTAAACAGCATGGAATCCAAATCGCGAACTGTGCACTAAATCGTGCATGCGACGCTCCCCTTGCTCCATATGCGCGGGCGAGATAATGCAATATTTCTGAGTGTGCCGCCGCGTTTGACTCAGTTTATCTTGGAAACCGTGAGCGCACAACTGTGCGTGGTATCGTTTCAAAGCTCTCGACAATATCCATTCAAATATACGAAGAACATTTCGCAGTGGTCTGAACTGAACATTGTAAAAATAGTTTGTTTATGAACCGGTGAACACTTTTGACAATATCGCGGTTTATCTAGACAAGCGTGAGTGCAAAGCGACTGTGCGTGCTACCGTTTTAAAACTCTCGACGAGATCTATTCAAATATATAAAGAACATATAGTAGTGGTTTAAACTATTTTTTTTTAAATTGTTTTCGTGTGAACGGGTTAAACATTTTCGACAATGCCGCGGAATTCGCAGAATGAACGCAAGCAAAAGTGGACAAAATCAAAACGAGAGGCAAGAGCAAGTGACGGGGAACGTAAGAAACCCACGAAAGCAGAGCACAACGTTGCCTGATTCGTGTAGCGATCTGCTTTGTGTTCGCAAAGAATCCAGTATTATTTGTAAAAATCATGTAAGCTATTTTTCGTGTCATAGACCTGTGTCTGCTATAACAAATTAAATAAACGCTTTGAAACCATACTAGACTAGCTCATTTCAACTCTCCGATCTGCAAGTCATAGTCCAACGTTTCAAACTGACGGCTGAATCAAAACTGAGCCTACCAGTATTATTTTTTCAGCAAATTACTTGCCCCACACTGTGCCAAGAATTCCCAAGGCATTTCAGCTGAGATCATACGACGTCATCATCAACAAAAACAATCAGCAACAGACGTTCTATGCACCATTTCATAACTTATTGATTTCGCGCAGCCAGTTAGGAAGAAGCAGTAGTTTTAAAGTACTTTTTGCCATTATAGGCAAAAAAAATAAGCACTTTTTAAAGATTTATTTATAAAGATTGTGGAAACCCTGTCTAGGAATCGAAATTTCAGACCAAAGCAGTGGATTCAAATACTTGTGATAGAAAATACAAAACGACGAAGTATGAAGGTAGCTTACACACTTCATCTTCCACAAGGCAATCAGTTCCTTGTATTCAAACAAAACGGCTGCCCACTGTATGTGAAACTTACGACCAAGACTTTACCAAGGAGCGCTTGGGCCAAAACAAGGCTACTAACCTGGGCTCAGAACACACAGCAATGGCACAAATCCGGAAAACTGAGTCTTACTTAGAATGGTATGCGAACTCACTGACTGAACTGACAATTTTGGAAAAATCGAACTTCCGTACCTGCACATCTTTGCCTAAAGCAATTAATTTGACAATTGCAGCATTACAGTACACAAAGCATTTTTTTGCAAACAAACGGAAAATATAACTGAACTAATTTTCAAAGGCGATATGCGTATGATGCTAATTAAATGCCTTATTTATGAAAATCAAAAGAAATTTGTAACTTTCGTTTTTCTTTCAGATCAGCATACAGGTTCAGGGTTGCTTTCGGTAACAGCGATTTCGTACAATATCGGTTGCCATTTAAATTTGCAGCGTAGAATTTTGACGCTAACTTTTGAGCTTCCAATGCATCTTTTGCAAATAGAAATGTTCTTATCCGCATTTTCAGTTTCTTGTTCTTCATCGAATGCTTAAGCATTCTGTTCGAATGTTGAAAAACAGACTTTTGAGGTGAACTTTTAAAAGTCACTTGCAAATGGTACGCCGTCCGTCGTCAGTTGGCCCCCTCTTGCTCCAAAGGAACAAAATCTGCGTGATGAAACAGTTTCTTTTTTCCGATGCATTCCGCAATATTTGTCAAAACTAATACCATCAGTATTTTCGTTTTAAAAGCGTTAGGGAAGTATTTTAAGTTGAGACTTCTGGGATGTACTTTTCAAATGATCAGAATTCAAAGCAAAATGAAACTGATGACAACGTTAAAACTCAGACTGACATTTTAAACCATTGTGCTATAAACAAGATTAACAGTTAATACTCAAGAAACGCAAATAGCGTATTAAATCCGTTTATTTTCATGGTGTAATAAGCACAGAGATTCGCCAAGCTTTTGCACTCCACTGGAAGGCCTTTTCAAGGCAATGGTAGACATAAAATGCAGGGAATTGGAACACATAAGAAACACCGATGATTTTTGAAAATAACGTGGGTGACATAACGAGCATATTTCATGAAATTTTTTAGCACGCAATTACACAGCGCGCCGCGACGTGTTCCCGTCTTTTAATAACGCATGCCAAACCATTCGCAGTTCAGTAGAGAACATGCCATTGCATGCTACTTTGCTGGACAGGATTTCAACAGTTTCCCTGATGGCAGTCTCTTTAAAGTTCGTGTAAGGGGCAATTCTTCTAATATTCTTCCATACTGGAGCGGCCGATGAATGCATTACTTCTCTGGCGAGGGCTGTATTCTGCATGTCCTGGTTGACACTTCGCAAGTGTTCATTACATCTAGTGTCCAAGGATCGCTTTGTCATTCCGATATATATCTTTTCCGTGTTGTCAGGATATACCAACGGTATAGCGTACACGCCCGCCTTTTCTTTTTCACACTGTCTCTCCTTGCAGCTTGATACTATATGTGATAATAGGGTCAGGGACTTCATTGCTACTAATATTTTGTATTTACGAAACAAATTCTTTAACCAATATGCAAAGCCTGGGATATATATAAGATGGATTCTGCGTACCTCATTGTCTTACCAGGTGATTTTGTTGTTGCTGACATTATACTATTTCTTACAGTTCTATGCATTCTGTCTATTTCATCAGTCTTATATCCAGCTTTTAGACCTTTGCTATAAATATTATCAATTTCCTTGTTATTTAGGTAGTCTAGTTGGCATACGTTATACGCTCTATAGAACCATGCTCTAAAAGCAGAAAGTTCGTACTCTTTTGGGCAGTGCGAATTAGAAGGGACAAGGTTCGGTTCTGCGGTCGGTTTATAATAAACGTTCAAATCGAAACTGGATGTTCTATTTCTTCCGAGCGCGAGTCAAGATAATTCAACGTTCCATCCACTTCAAGCTCCACGGTGAACTTTATCGTATTATGTAGACTGTTTATGTTATGCATAAATCTTTTAATTCATTTACTCCATGTTCCCATATGAAGAATATATCGTCAGCGTAGCGGATCCACACTCGGGGTTTCTTGATACTCTTTAGATAGATGAGATCTTCTAGAGGTCTAAGTACTGCTTCCGCAAGTACTTCAGATAGAGGGGAACCCATCGGTGCTCTTTTTGTTTGTTTGTAGATGTCGCCATCCAATTTGGAATAGTTGTGGTTAGTAACTAGATTTAAGGCCCCAATAATTTCTTTTGCTTGCGTCGGTGTGAATTCACGGGAAGTGACGATAATTTCTTAAAGGTTTCCAACAGCCTTTGGTATAGGTATAGACGGATATAAAGACACTATGTCGAAACTTCCCATTATATCACTGTCAAATATATTCAACTTTCTTGCGCGCTCCACAAATTTCTTTGTTAACTTGATTACGTAATCGGAATTTTTAAACGTTGAGATAAGAATTCAGCTAGGGATTTTTCTAATATTTATGTAGGAGATTTGTTTTTCGCTACTATAGGTCTAAGGGCAGATCCCGGCTTATGATTCTTTAGTCTTCCAAAGAGCGGTGGAATTGTAGGGCCTGGAAGAAGTTTCGCTGAACTTTTAACAGTTTCCGGTAGATCTTTGTCCCTGCCTAGAGCTTGAACATTCCGTATTATGCTAAAGGATTCTTCAACTGTAGAATTGAGCCCGATTGATCAGCAAATTCTTTAAGTTTTCGAATATAATCAGACCTGTTCATAATGGCAATCTGATTCGATTTGCCTGTTAGGGTAATTGATATTCTAGAATCATTACGAAGGTTCTCTAAAACTTTTTTAATCTGACTGTCACTTTTCTTAATGCTACTTTTTTCGTTATTCCTCTTTTTAAAATTCACTAGACTGCTTCTTAATTTCGATACCGCTAAACATCTGGTCATATCACGATCTTCTGCCGAAACTTGGGAAATTATTATACTTTCTACCTCAGATATTAACTGCTTAATTCTAGGCTTGGATGGAGGGCAATATTTTGGTCCGTGCTCCAAAACTTTCAATTGTTCTACCGTCAGTTGTACTGTTGATTCATTTATGAAGGTGACTTTGTAATTTTTGGTTCGGATCTGAGTTGATCGGAGAATCCCCAGCTTTTTACTATGCTTTTTACTCAGAATCTCTTCCTCTATTGAAATTAGGACATTCACTTTTCGGAGAAGTATGTCAAATAAAATGAATGGAACTATAGTCTCTAACGCCTGGTAATGTCTGAAAGATCTGTAATGCAATTTTATTACCAGAATTCTTTTTTCTCTCACTAGGTGCGATAGTGTTCTTTGGATTAGCTCTTTCTTACGTCGCTGGAACCAAACGTCATTTAACACTAATTTAAATTGTAGAAACTTCGGAATGAGGTTGTCCTCTTTGCAGGACATCAGGAACTCCAGGTTTGCTGCCTCACTCGCTAATGTTAGTCGGAACTTCCTAAAAAGTTTAAAAATCGATAAATCCATGCCCGGATGTGGCGTCGGTAACGTTATTTTAATACACCACAATGTGAATACTCTCAAGAAACGCAAATAGCGTATTAAATCCGCTTATTTTTATGGTGTAATAAACACAGAGACTCGCCAAGCTTTCGCACTCCACTGGGAGGCTTTTTCAAGGCAATAGTGGACATAAAAATGCAGGGAATTGGTACACCTAAGGAACAAAGATGATTTTTGAAAATAACGTGGGTGACATCACGAGCATATTTCATGAAATTCTTTCATGCTTTCTGCTTTTACAGCATGGTTCTATAGAGCGTATAACGTATGCCAACTCGACTACCTAAATAGCAAGGAAATTGATAATATTTATAGCAAAGGTCTAAAAGCAGGATATACGAGGGATGAAATAGACAGAATACATAGAACTGTAAGAAATCGTATAATGTCAGCAACAAAAAAATCACCTAGTAAGACAATGAGGTACGCAGGATCCATCTCATAAATCCCAGGCTTTGCATATTGGTTAAAGAATTTGTTACGTAAATACAAAATATTAGTAGCAATGAAGTCCCCGACCCCATTATCACATATAGTATCAAGCTGCAAGGAGAGACAGCGTGAAAAAGAAAAGGCTGGTGTATACGCTATACCGTTGGTATATCCTGACAACACGGAAAAGATATGTATCGGAATGACAAAGCGATCCTTAGACACTAGATGTAAAGAACACTTGCGAAGTGTCAACCAGGACATGTAGAATATACAGCCCTTGCCAGAGAAGTCATGCATTCATCGGCCGCTCCAGTGTGGAATAATATTAGAAGAATTGCCCCTTACACGAACTCCTCTCCTGCAAAGTAGCATGCAATGACATGATCTCTACTGAACTGCCAAAGGTTTGGCATGCATTATTAAAAGACGGGAACACGGCGCGCGCTAAAAATTTCATGAAATGTGCTAGTGATGTCACCCACGTTCTTTTCAAAAATCATCGTTGTTTTTTATGTGCCCTGCATTTTATGTCTACCATTGCCTTGAAAAAGCCTTCCAGTGGAGTGCGAAAGCTTGGCGAATCTCTGTGCTTATTACACCATAAAAATAAACGGATTTAATACGCTATTTGCGTTTCTTGAGCTTTCACATTGTGGTGTATTAAAAACAACGTTTTAAGATGAACAGTTATTTTTAATGAAAATGGGCCGAAATATGAGTTGGTTCGACATTATAAACAAAATAAGTAAACCGAGAACGTTATAGCCAAGTTCTTCTGTGTATCTTCAGACTCGTTCGAGGCAACATGAAAATGTTACTGTTTCTCATAATTGTCACCATTAAATGAACTTATTCGCTGTGAAAGCAACAATGTTCATAACGTGTATGCTTATCTTCGATGGGTTTTTCCGTTGTTGTGTTGTGACGTCTAGGCAAGGGAGAGTGTGGATCACCATTAACTTTACTCTTTGTGGGTCATTTCGCGCCAGTCACTACATTATTCCGTGTCCAGGCGATAGCAATTCTGTTTGGAGCTCTTTCCTTTCATCCACGACATAATAACGGAATGCACAAGGGGGGGGGGAGGTACCTAAAACACTTAACACAAAGTGACAAGAAAACATCCAACGACCACCAGGTGGGGGATGAATGGATGAAATATTGCAATAAATCAAACTGGACTTACACTTTAGAAAAGAAAAACAGAAAAATTAAAGCATTTAAAGTTACGAAGCATTCAAACGCCTTTCCTTAAGACTCACTGCTGTTAGCAAAAAAATATCGAACGGAAATCAACTGACAGCCAGAAGAAGAATGTTGAATTTTTTACCTTAGCATTAATTACATCCTTACATACCCATTAAGTTTTCTAACATGAATTCTACTTTTAAAATAGTCTTGAAAATCTCACACGAGGAGCAATGTTGAAGCGTCTTACATGAGCAGCAGTTCTGGCGGGTTGCAGAAATATATTCTGAACACAAACAAGGTAGTCCGTAATGTGACAGAACGAATCAAAATTCCTCTCGCCAAATTTATTTCTCTACTTACTAATTTTATTTCATTTTCTTTTCTCTCTCTCTCTCTTTAAGTGAAGCACAGAGGAACTGAGCGCCGCGTTTATGGCGTCATTAGAAACCATTTCTTAAAACTCCGCAACAGGATTTTTATCACGAAGTATCTTCACGTCTGCTTCAATATTTATTATTTCGGCTCCTCTATTTACCCTAAAGGGTTGAATAAATAGCTTTCGACAGGACCGAGTGAACAACTTTCTCTTGGCATTTATTTTATGGCCCTGACTGCTGTCCGACGTTACAGTGAAAACCACCCGACTAGCAATAACGCGCAACCAGAATCTCGGTTTGGTCCGCATACGGAATGGGGACAACGGAGAGCAACACGGGAGGGGGAAGAAAAACCGGATTGTTTCCTTCCCCTACGCTCTCGGCATAGGCATGAAATCGCTCGTCAACAAGACACACACACACACACACACACACACAGACGGTAAAAACAAGCTTCATTAATCCTGAGGTCACCTGCTGACAAAAGAAAATAAACGTAAAAATTCTGAACAAACGAACAGTAGGGCTTTAAAAAAGTTAAAACGGAAACATCATAGTTCATCCCTTAATGTTTTGTGTTTTGTTTTGTTTTGTTTTTACTGCAACCGCATTTCTTTATGAGATAATAATAACCATGCATGGGGCAGTTAACTGATTACAACACATTGATAAACTCATATTTAACTTTTTTATCTCGATGTAATTCACCGTATGAGCAGTGCAAAAAGTTGTGAAACTGGCATTCTACGTATGGAATTTTTAATAATAAGTAAAAATTTCAAAAGAATATTAATTTATTTGAAGTGTACTGTATATTGCCAAAGCTAACCGTTTTATGAACAATGAATTCCTGCTCATTCACGTGTTCCCACGCAGCTTTAACTTCCATTGTGAAATTGTTAGTGGAAATTGGCAAAATCGAAAAATACAAAAAAAAAATTTAAACCATGGCTTAATTATAGCCCGGTTTTTCTTTTCCTGTTTAACGAATACATTGAGATAAAATTTCACGCGGTAACACAGTTGAACCTTTCATTGCAAAAGATAATGAGGACTTGATATGCCGACTTCTCTGGAAAATGTTTCAAGATAACATGTTTGTTTGTTTTGTTTTTTCTTCACGAGGCAGACATCTTCCGAAACTTTTCTCAGCCACTCGAGCCTCCATTCCACCTGTTACATAAACACAAGTTCACTTAGATCGCCTCCATCTTCTTCCTCGGACGCTAAAGAATAGTTGTAAATCAAAATTATTAATAGATTTACGAAGAATTGTTATGTATGTCTAACAGATCACGGTCAAATTCATGATGTGGAAAAACAAAGTTTCGATTACTAACTCAAATAATTAAACAATACAGATATTTTCTTTTCTTTTCCCTTCACGCTATTTACCTCATTTTTGTAAGGCCTACTTAAAATACTAAGGGCAAATGTTCATCAGCTATATTCGCCGCATCGAAATTGCACTGTAGAAGGAATCTAAAACTACCTGTGTGGTAAATAATAAATTAGCGTCTCAGCACACTTCAAATGTAGCCCTATAAAACAAACTTTAACCCTTAAGCGACAGGTATGCTGCGGGTAACAGGATGCGATACCTATGTATTCATTATCATCTTTACACTACAGTCGGCTTAAACATATGAGTTGAAGACTTTGTGCTGACGCAATAATTTCTCCCATCATCTCAGATTTTTATAAAAATTGGAAAAACTTATAGACCAACATGAGCAATGAAGCTATTTCACCTCATGGTTCAAAAGCTCAGTGTGTTGAAAAAACGCTCGAAATACCAAATTTTTAAATACACACACCACGAACGAACGAACGAGAGAGAGAGGGAGAGTACAACTCCCTTCCAAATTCACCCCCAAGTTAATTTTGGTGGAGTTTTATTTGATAAGTAACATGTGCAAACTAAAAGTTACAAACTTTTTTCGCGGAATCTATAGCAGGTCAAACACTATTTTTTTTTTTTTTTTGAACAAACTTGATTCCATTCAAGGTCAAATACTGTACCAACTTTTTCCTTTTTAGCCCTTTGAACAAACCGTATTTTTTAAATAAGTGTTCCTATTCACAGAACGGGGTTCCAAACAGTTCAGGAGTTGTGAATTTTTGTGGAACTATATATTTATCCCAAAAATTGTCGCCTATTTGAAACAAATATGGCTTCATCGCTTACATTTTATTTTTACTTTAGAGCTTAACGTTTTCACAAAAAATAAAAATAAATAAAAATCACATGACGATATGTCATTTTCCAATTATCAAGCAGAAATTGAAGCCTATATATGTATACACTATGCAGACAAAAGTACTGGGACACCTATTTCGCACAGAAACAAGAGTACTTACTAGCTGAAATAAATACATAGTCCGCCCACCTTAGACTGCTCTGACTACAGCGACCTTTCCAAGCATGCTTTCCATCAGATATCGGACAATTCCTCCATTCCTCCTGCAAATCTTCTGCTAGAGCTGCCATAGGGGAAGGCCTTACCGTCCGAGATCTGATTCGGCGTTCCACAAATGTTTTATTGGATTTCGATCGGGACTTTGGGCAGGTCAATCCAACACTTGGACGTCCTGTTTCTCAAACCAAACAGCGTCTGGACAGACATTGTAGTGTGGCAAGGCGCTCGATTTTGCTGAAACATGCAGGGATCTGTGCCCAAGTACTGCCACAGCATAGGTAGTGTGTAATCGTTCAGAACGTCGTGACTCGTCACTCCACACGACCCTCTCCCACTCTTATTTGTCATGAACGGCGAGATAGACACCACTGCAGTCGTCGCCGTCTGGCTGGAGTGATGTACGTCTTGTACGCAGCCAACTTAGCATCGTAACTGTAGGCACGCAGTTTCCGACGAATTGTTCTGGTGAAATACCTATTCCAGTAGCTTGTGTGATGTCGCCTGCCAGGTCTGTGGCAGCGGACATGCGAGCCTTCTTCAAATAACTTCGTTTGACATGATCACTGAGTTTGTGCGGCCTCCAGGCAACCGCATCCCTAAAGTGGCAACATCTGCATTCACTGATGACGGACATCAGCGACAATGGATTTGGTGAATTGCAGAAGAGGGGCAATGCTACACACTGATCGCTTGCTCCGGCGGCATCCCACTACCATGCCCCTTTCAAAGTCCATCAGTTCAGCTCGGCGCTATAGTTACTTCCAATGCGGAGTGACAAACTACAAATCACCAAAGGCTTAGTCGGCTGTATGCTCACCGGTGGTGAGACCTTGACAACCAAGAAGGATGAATTGACAACGAAGGTCAAAAACATCGCAGCTGATGGAGCAGGTAGAGTACCCTGGTAGGAAAGAAGAAACAGGAAAAGAGCGGAAGATTAGAGCTGAAGAAGATCTGCAGAGCGTACAGTGGTGAAGTTATCTATCAAACACAAAAACAGGAATCATACCATGAGTCAAGTAAAAACATATTAAAAAAAAAACGGCATTTAGTGTCGGTATTGGAGTATAGATTACATCATAAGAATCACTGATTACCAAGCGTGAATAATTTGTCCCCTGAAAAGGGACATTTTTTTTTTTTTTGTATTTTAGACACACGATACGCTTGCAGCCAACCCATGATGCACCGCCACCCTTGAATACCACCACCCCTTAGGTCTGAAAAGATGTGTTCTATATAAAACATTCCTTGATCGCCTGATATACTATCACATTCTTGGCATCCGCCAATATACGCTGAAGTGCCAAAAAAACCAGTACATCAGTCTAATACTTAGTAGGTCCCCTACGAGAGCGCAGGACTACAAAAATACGACGGGGAATGGACTCCACTAGCTTCTGGAAAGATGCTGTAGGCAATGCACACCATACTTCCTGCAGAGCGTTTTACAATTCGGGTGTATTGCGAGGTCTCGGATTCCTGTGTTCGATAGCACGTTGCATGGCATCCCAAATGCGTTCTATCACGTTCAGATCTGTGGACTTGGATGGAAATGGCAACACCCCAAACTCAGATGAATGCTCCTCTAACCATAATATGCAGTCCCGACGCTTGTGTGGAGGTGCAATGTCCTGTTGGAACAGGCCCAACCCATCAGCATGAATGCAAGACATGAGCGGGTGTACCTCGTCAGAAAGGATACGCACATAGCGTTGGCCGGTCACAGACGTTTGTAGACGTACCAGAGGCCCCAGTGAAGTCCAGCTAAACACACCCCATACCATTACGGACCCCCACCAGCCCGTACAGTTCCTTGTAGACAGGCGAGATCCATGGCTTCAGGTTTGCGCCACACACGAATCCTTCCATCTGCCCGACGCGGTTGGAAACGCGACTCGTCAGACCAGGCTACTTGTTTCCAGCCATCAAGTGTCCAGTGGCGGTGTTGCCGTGCCCAAGCGAGGCGCATAGCTCTGTGTCGTGCACCCGTCAAGGGGACTCGAGTTAAGCGTCGACTACCAAAGCCCATATCGTGCGGGGTACGTTGCACAGTCCGGACGCTGATGCTTGTTGAGGCTCCAGCACTGAATTCCGATTATACCTGCGAGAGTGTTGCACGCCTATCGCGTGAAACGATTCTTGATAGCCGACGATGGTGACGTTCACCCAATGTATTTTTACGGCCACACTGGTATCGTAGGTTGGAGGGTTTTGCCAGAATTCTTGTAGTCACGGTACACCCTTGCAATGGTCGTCCGTGAAAATCCGAACTTCGTTTCTACCTCCGAAATACTATGGCCCATCTCACGAGGGCCAACTATGACACCGCGTTGGAAATCGCTTAAATCGTTATTACTAGTCATTCTCATGCCGAAAATAGCTTTGACAGCTGGCAAGGATGTCTATCGCTTTATATACGCACTGGCGGACGCAACCGAGTACGCGCATAGGTGACGTTGCTCCCGGTAGCAGAAACAGCGCGGCACGGTGGCGGGCGCCGCAGATTACTTTTAACCCTTGCAGATTGCTTTCAGAAAGTTTCAAAAGTTCATTTGTTCTATATATTAAAAAAAAAAAATTATCTCAACTATTTGCTCAACTCAACCATCAAGAGAAATGTCCTGTTGTCCCGACCCCAAAGTGTACTCCATACAACGTTATTTTCGACCCTATCCACGACCCAGCATTGCTTTGAAGGCCCATAGAGATACAGCCTGTATGCTGTTTTCTCTGCACTAAAAGTTAACTCAGCGATGTGCTGATGCGGCGCTAGTTACGTCTGGCAAAGCTTTGAGTGGCTTGCGCATGCGTGCTTGTGCTGCTTACTTTAAGAACCTTGCAGCGCTACGTCTGGCCAAGGTGCGTCGGGCAAAGCTTTGACTTCTTGATTTGGCATGACAGTTTGCGCGTTTGCCGAACTGATTTATAACCTTTGTTCTGATCAGTTGAAATGGCGGCACAGACAGAAAAAATATCCTGCTTTGATTGCAAAGAAGTAATCTTGCTAAAAAATTTGAAGACGCATTACAATCGTCAACATCCAGGGCAAAAGCTGCAATTTAGATCAATTTCCAACCAGCACGTGTTAGATTTGTTCAAAAAACAAAAATGTCCAGAAGCTATCAGTAGCCAATCCGTGAACGTAAGTTCGGGAAGAAATGTTGCCGTCACCGCCGAAGAATCTACTACCAAGACGGTACAAAATGTGCCTGGGATCGTCGATTGTAGCGAGGACGTGGTAGTAAGCTCTCTTAAACGGAATGCGAATTCTGCCACTGATGCTGAAGAGCCTGAAAACAAAAGAGCAAAAGTGGTGCTACAAACTGATAATGAAATGCCACAAGATATCCTTCAGCAAATCCTTAGAACTGTGACAGGTAAGTGTTTAGTTTTTTCACTTTTTTTCCCTGTCCAATGCTAACTGATACATTTCGTTAACATTCCATATCTATTTGGTGTTACTCGCCCAATTTTAGATGCGTGCATTTTCATTACTTTTTGCTTTTAATTCTCATGGTGAGGAATCCCGAGGATCTACAAGTCAATCGGCGAAAAAATAGCAGTATTTTAACTAGTCATCGTTGTAAACATTTAGCAATTTTGTTAAGTGTTACAACGAAATGTTTGTACTTCTGAAATTTTTGCATCCCCCTTCCCCCGAATTTGGTATCGATAATCGTACTTTTTTAATATGCATAAAATTTGTAGCAAATGTCTAGCTGCCAAATTACCGATTTAATTGGATTGTGTCCGAGAATCCATTTTTTCTTGAAAAACAAGAACGTTTTTTTTTTGGAACTTCACTAATGCGTAATTTTTTTTTCATACTTTGTTTTACTAAATTTTTGCTTTTTATTGATGTTACTGGGTCCCCATGGTCCTTATAAATCCTTAAAAGTCCTTAAAAAGTGCCTAATTTTTTTAAGGTGCTTAAAAATTACTTCTTTTTTTTCCCCCTAACTGCCTGCATAATGCAGTACGTACAACTTCTGCTACGGGTTGGCTATGTTGATGATGATGCCATGCGACGTCGGCACAGTGTTGCCAGACATTTCAGTGAGAAAGTAGCAGACTAAGCTCTGAAAAGTAGCCCAATTTTTATTGTTTCTTCAACCAAAATAAAATGAAAAGCTCCTTTGCTCATACAAATCAAAATTTCTGTTTTTAAAAAGATTGCTTACATATAAAATAGATAAATGTAGTAAATACTTGTTACAGAATACTAATTTTTACTAAACTGTCAATAGTATATATACATATTACCAATATATATATATATATATATATATATATGCTTGGAACACAGTTCGGTAAAAATTTGGGTCAAATTAAAAAAAAAATACAAATAAGGTAAAAAATCTATTACAAAATAAAAACACAAACTAGACAAAATCGACGGTTAGTTTTTTTTTTCGTTTTTTTTTAAAGAATAAACTCATATGAAGCAACAAATGTAAACTTCCTTTGATTGACAAAAAAATTTTACAAATTCATTCAAACACTTCAGTAAAGACAATATCTTGAGTCCATCCACTTGCGACCTACGGGTAATCCAGATGCATCTTCGTGAGTTATCTTTACTGCAAAAGAATCCTTTGATCTTGCTCGAGATAGGGCAACGTAGAGCCATACTATGTGAGAAGACTGGTTCTGGCAGGTATATTCCGATTTTTGCAAGTGTCTGTCCTTGACTCTTATTTTCATCGCAAAGAACAATATGATCGGAAATTGAATCCGTTTGATCGTATAAGGGAAAGTGCTGTAGCTTGGAGTTTGTGGAATGCATGGCAAGGTGTGCAACGACTCCTTGTGTTTTCCGCACAAAATTTCCACAGAAATTGTATTTTGGAAGAGTGACTTTACGATCATACGTGTGCCATCGACTAAACATTTCCTTGTGTCCAGGTTCTAGAGTTTTTTTATTTTTTTTACTGAAGGTCTAATGACCACCGTGAGCTACTGGGCTATAAGCAGTAGCCCGTCCCTAATTTAGGGTCATTGGTTCCAAGGAAGGGAGAGAGCCTGTACCGTGAGACAAACACAACATCCTTGCTTCACCGGGATTCAAACCCGGACCCTTCACGCACGAATCACCATAAGCCAGTGCTAGGCCACTGCGCCGACGGGGTGGCCAGGTTCGTGATGAGCATCACAACTGCACTTTTTTTCAGTCGTAGAATGTGAGGCAGAAGTCCACTCATCTTAATCGTGTGCAAAAATTAAACTTTGGCCAGTGGACCACTGGGTAATTTGAATGCTAATATGTGATTATTCTCTCATATGAAAACTGATTTGACCAGCAGAACTGTGTTTTAAATTGCATAAATTCTAGCTTGTTACGTCCACAAATTTGAATTATGGTGGTTAAAATTTAAGTGCTTATATTTTTTGAGAGAAAATGAGTGGAAACCCTGTATTAATTTGACCGGAGTTTGCTCTTCTAACTTTATGATCTATCTTGAATTTAACTTCTGCTGCCATAAATAAATCTGCGTGATAGGTGCAGATTAGCACTTGGTTGCTGGAAGCTGATTAACTTGTAAGAGAAAAACAAAGAAATATCAACACTAGAAAAAGGTAGAATAAATTTAATTCACAGGCTGGAAACACTAGAATAAAGGATTTTTGATGTGTACATTTTATTGCACATTTTAACCACACAATAAAATATCAGATTTGATTTAAATATTTTATTTTTATTTTAATCGATTTGTTTATGTGCACATTATTTTTTTTTAATGTATGAAGCTATGGTAATTTTATTTTCATTTTTTATATAACTAGATCTTCAAGCATGCTGCAAAGAAGTTGGTACTTCCAAATGCTCTACAGAGACTTCTACTGATCTGTTAACAGATGAAGAAAAAGCAGACCTACTGAGCAACTCTCGATCAATCGAGAGGCTAATTAAATGGTCGTGCTTCAATCCGATCAGAAAGTGGGTTGCTATGCCAATATTGTGGAAACAGTTTATTCTATGATTTTGCTAATGGAGATTCCTTCACTGAGGACAATGACAAACTTCCAAGAGCCTTCAGGAATTTGAAGTATGATGTGAAACGACATATGCAGTCCAACAAGCATTTACTTAATTCCAAGCGTTATTTTGCTGAACAGCAAAAGTGTTTGGAAGAAGCAGGCAAACTCAATGCTCTCAACTGTGCAAATGCTGCTTACTTTACATATAAAATGAATATGTCGTATAAATCGTACGAGAATCTGATTTGTGTTATGCATAACAGCGGCTGTGATGTTGGCGTGAAAAATCACTCGAAAGAGTTTCCACGACTATTCTTGCCAGTGGTCCACTCAGTACTCCGCAAGGAAATAGCTACCTTTATCACAGGTATGGATCTTCCTGTAGGAATTGTAGCAGATAAGGTGACTGTGAATCATCGAAGTAGACATATTGTTGGATTAAGAGTCCCAATTTTTGATAGAAATGAAAAAACTTGTTTCAGTCACTCTATTTGGAACACAACTTCGTTAGCAATTTTTCAGGAAAAGGCTTGTCAATTAGTATTCTGAAGACCCTTGAGAAATTTGGATTTGATGCACAGTTTTTGCGAAAAAATCTGGCTGGCTTGGCCGTAGATGGCCAGTACATTAAATTAGGTGTTACTAACCACATAAAAGAGGAGTTATGTTTGAATAATGTTTTGGCATCTTGGGATATGATGCATCGGATTGAGCTTATGCAAAAGCACTCAGAGATGCCGGATATAGTTACCAAGGCCCATAGTCTTATACATGAATGTATGAAAGAGTTTATGCATGGTTTGAAATATGAGAAGTTGCTTAAATGTTCTGAAGAATTTGGCGAATTCTTTTACAAACCAAAAATCTTTAAGACCATGAAATTTGCATCACATTCAATTGCAGTGTTTACAACTTTTATTAAGGATTATAAATTTTTGGTAGCAGCTTGTGAGCAGAATCAAGATATGTTTTCCCTTCGTGATAAGTTACTTAGTAAGTCTGCAATTTTCCACATTCTACTAGCAGACATGTATAATATACTGTCTAGTTATTCTAAACTTGTACAGTTGAACGACAATCTGCCATGGGAGTATTTATAGCTAATGGATAATCTTGGTTCAAATTTAGAAGTTTACTTGAGATACACTGATGCCATGATGCATCTTGACACAACTGAAGATCTGTGAGATTTTTTTATGAATCTACCATCCTCAATGTTTAAACATACTAAAACAGCCTCACAAATGTTTCAGTCTTGCACATACCAGGGTGTTCCTCTGCCTGACTTACCTGTAAGCAGCACACATTTGCGTTCAGCAAATTCTACCATCCTGAATATGAACAGCCAGCTGAGTGCAAACTACAAGAATGATGTAAAAACTTTTGGGAAATTTGTCTCATCCCTTATAGAGCAATTCAGCATATTTACTAGGAATGAACATCTTGATATAGATAGTCTCCTAAAAAAGTTGGATGTCTTTTTAATTTTGATTATCTAATATTTCCCAGGGCAAATGTTTCTGTCAAACATGTTTCAGAGTTCACTTCTGAAACATTCTTTGACTATGTTAAAGATTTTCCATTTCACAATGCTGATAAAGATACCCTTTTTTTCGAATATAAGCAACTGAGTTTGTGGTTGATGAACAAAATTGTTGAAAGCAGGGAGGAGGGTTCACCCTGTGATATAAAAGTTCTTCTCAAGCTAGCTGTACATTAACTAAAAAACAGATTTCCAACCATTATAAAGTTCCTTACATTTGCGATCTCTATTCCTGTGTCCGAAGCTATTTGTGAGAGTTGGGGCTCAATAATCAGTAACGTAATGCTAAAAAGGTCAAGGGGAGATGATGGAAGTTTTAAAGAAGTAGGTACTTCCGACATGAGAGTGTTTATTATGTTAAATGGCCCTGGAACTGGATATAAAAACATAGGTAAATTTCTAAAAATTGCTTTAATTGAAAAATTTGGTATGTCTTACTACAAACATTTCCGACATATTTTCTCTGATAACAAATTTAAGCACTCTGTCGTTTCTAAGGTTGTAAACAAAGTGTTAGAAAATTCAGAAAGTTGCTTGCCATGCTTCAAGTAATGTAAAATGGTGTGTGTGAAAAGATCTTATAATGCTCCTACAATTCAAGCTGTCTTTTGTTTGTTTATTATTTGTTGTTAATATTAATTCAAAACTTTCGCACATTTATTCAGCTTCCACATTGATTTACGGTACCATGGTTGTGGACTTGGAACTGTATTGTTTGGATTGCAGATCAGTTTTCAATTTATACTGTAGGTGTTGCAGATTGCTACAAAAGTTTCTGCTACTGGGACGTTGCTATGTATTTTGCATAAGCTCGTCTGTACCAGTTTTTCTGACACTTCAGTGTATATAACTACGCCAACCTGCCTTTCCAATCATAAACCATACCCCATACCGCCACTGTGTGAAAATTCTCTTCCCACCTTTTCGGACTATAATTCAATTGTGGCGAAACTTAAAGACGCTGATTCATTAAAGATGTGAATCAGTGTGTCTTTTTACATCAAGAAGATTCTTGAAAGCAAACTCGCATGATGGCGATATTTCAAAAGCACTCGGATGATTGCGCTCTGGCAATATTTGTTAGAAACACGCCGCGCCTTGACCAAAACTAATAGCGGCAGATGTCAAGCAATGTGCCACGTTCTAACAAATCGAAAACATATTGAACGGCACAAGAGCGCGCGTGAAAAAGCTGACAACTAGACATTCAGTGCTGTGAGTGTAAAGGAGAGTAATGGGCGTTGTTTTGGATGTGTATTCACGATCGTAAAAAAATGAGTGTAACGACCATACCATGTGTACATTTCGCAATACTAGGAAACCTGTTCCATGTATACATCTATAACCGTGGATTATCCTTTTTCTAACGTTGGTGAAATATACGATCCGATGTTTTGCATTTTATAATGAAGTGGGAAGGTGACATATTGCTTTAAGGTGAGTGATTTAAAATTTTCTTGTCTCGCATTCGATTCGGCATTCTTTTGCTGACCTGCGCTATTGAAGAACTGCACTGTACTAACAATATTTTGAGTAAAAGTCTAAAAGACATACGGAAATAGACAAGTTATACACAAGCGCGCGTGAAAGAAAGAGAGTGAGAGTTGTACATGAGCACGCAGATGAAGTTTGTGGTCAATACTGATATGAACACTTCACTCATTCAGGATGAGAATGTGGGTGTTGTAGCAAATGATGTTTTGGTTGATGTCTCTATTGTAACTACAATTTACGTATTCCTTTAGGTGAGAGCAATTATCAACCAGAAAACTTTACCAGAGACAGAAAAAAAAACCACTTACGATTTATTAATATAGTTATCATTATTTTATTATTGTGACAATTATTATTAATTGTACTAGAGAGCGATACGTGATTTTTTTAATAAAGTACAATTAAGTAACTGAGAATAAGTATGATTTTTGCTGAATTAAATGAAAGTTACACAAGCAAGAAATAGAAATATGTATATACAACCCGAGAACCGGCTTTCGGTTAGTAGAGTGTTCAGAGTCAGAATAGGAAAAGCTGCCGATTTATCGGAATTTGATAAAGGACAAATTGTGATGGCACGGCGCTTCGGAACTACGATCTCGGAAACGGAGCGACTTCATGTGCCGCTGAAGTGAGTACGCATCAAAAGTGGTGCGCAGATGACCAATCGACGAACCGCCGTCCAGCCGTGTGTCGTCCGCAGCTCGTTGATGCCAGAGGGGAGCGCATTGTTCACAGCGACTGCAGGGCCACAGTGCGACAAATCACCCGCAGCTACAACAGTGGTGATCAGGGCAATGTGTCACAGCACACAGTTCATCGTAGTCTTCTGCGCTTGCGTAGCCGAAGACCCGGCCGGATCCCCATGTTCCCCGCACGTCATCGCCAACAACACATGAAATGGGCCCAAGATAATCGAGATTGGACCGTGGATGATTGGAAGAAAGTGACCTGGTCTGACGAATCACGATTCCTGGGGCATCACTTAGATGGCCGAGCGCGGAAACGCTGATTACCAACGGAGGGCACTTGAATATACTATTGGGCGGAAACAGGTCGGCGGGGGCGGTGTTATGCTGTGGGCGATGTTTTCTTGGGTTACTTTAGGCGCCATTATCCCAATAGCACAATCCCTGACTGCTGTCAGGTATCTGAACATCGTTGCGGACCAAGTTCACCCATTCATGGCGACTGTGTTCCCTGCTGGTGATAGCTATTACCAACAGGATAATGCGCCATGCCACACTGCCAGAATCGTCGAAGAGTGGTTCGAGGAACATGCTGGTGACTTTCTGTTAATGCCCTGGCCTCCAAATTCAGCTGACATGAACCCAATCGAACATTTGTGGTTCGACTTGGAAAAGTGGGTTCGCGCTAAATCACCACCACCCCGAAAAGTACGGGAACTGAAAGACCTGCTGTTGACATTATGGTACCAGATACCCCAGGAAAACTAACGCCACCTCACCAAATCGATGCCTAGCTAAAGGGGGTCCAACAGCTTATTAGGTAGGTGGTCATAATGTAATAGCTCATCGGTGTACATACACAAAGCAAAGTTTTAACAAAAACACATAACATAACATTGATAGTCATCATTTGGTTTTGCTCTTAAGTTCTAGACCATTCAATTTATTTATCTGTACGACAAGAAGAAAAAATAAACTGTAAGCGACGAGGCACCGAGTAGGAACTGCAAGTGGCTTCATAATAGCACGTAAATTCCAATAAATCATGCAGCTTTGAATTATGTGGAACACGATTTTAGATTATGAGATTAAAAGTTTTGCTTTCATCAACGGAAATATCACGGGCTTCGGCGTCACCTCTCGAGAATTAACAGTTGGGCCGTCAGTCAAACGTGAATTAAGTACAACGAAAAATACAGCAGAACTGACAACAGCAAAGCCCGAT
Organism: Macrothele yani; assembly: GCA_039090855.1. Taxonomy (NCBI): domain Eukaryota; kingdom Metazoa; phylum Arthropoda; class Arachnida; order Araneae; family Macrothelidae; genus Macrothele; species Macrothele yani. The sequence continues at coordinate 139,480,834 of CM077005.1, read as the reverse complement.
TAGTACGGTGTTTAAAAGTTAGACAGACATTGACACCATTTGCTCGTTCCTATGGGGCTTGTGGATTATTTTTATCGGCGTAGCATTTGGAAATACTTCCACCATTCCCAGCAGTTATTTGCGTTCGTGTTGGCTGGAAGGTTAATGAGAGTCGTTGGTTGGCGTTTGGCAGCCAACGAAAGTGAACGACTGATGCAGGCAGGCGGGGGAAAACAAGAAAGAGCCATGCAGTCTGGAAGTTGAGCGGAGCATGCGCACTAACGTTCGGCCATCGAACCCCACTGATTCCCGAGAACCACCAAGTCCGTCTACCTGAGAACAAGAAACCGGTAACGTAAATGATTAATAGCAACACGAGCTGAAGCGGGTAATTTTTTTACCATATTTTTTTAATCGATTCATTGGATGCGAGGGGGGGGATACCAAATCAGGTTCATCATGCAATCATTGCTCTAGCTGCCCAAGGGAAAGGAAACTCGTAAAAACAGGAAAGAAAAAACAACTGCCATTTAAGTAAGAAAGAAACAAACTGTTCCTAAAAGAGAGATTCCCTAGAATCAATCGTTACAGTATTTCGAAATCATCAACCTTGCCCGTTTTTCCTGAGAACAAAACGCTTTTCCTAATAATGGTGCCTGCGCATCAACAGAAGAAACATTGAGCGAAGCCTATTAAGTGCCTGAATGAAGATTAACTACGAACACGTATTACTCTTGGACATCCTACGAGGTTAAACATGACGCTTCGGTTTCTATCACCCAGAACAAATATCATTTTCTTTGCAATGATGCAAGTGGTGAAATGCAACAACTTTATATAGTTTAATTCTAATGATTAAAAAAAATCATAAATTTAATTATTCCGTTACTTTTTCTAAAATTCAATGTCGAAGTTTTATTTGTTTCACCAACATTACTTTTACTGTTACCGAAGGGCTAATCAATTCAATAATACCGTTGATTTTCAGTTTACTGGAAAATAGCTCTAATGCAAAATTAATAAAACTTCGTTGCAGCAAAGACCAAAGGTTTACAAAAACTGAAGGCTTCCATATTTTTAAATGTTAGAACACTTAACCTCGTTCAGACGTTCTTGAGCCATCATTCCCTCTTCAGGCGTTTGCTTGTTTGTTTGTGTTTGAAATGACTGTGTGATAGATGGATCCACTGTCCGGAATCCACAGAATACGTCTGATCGGAACCGAACATTCGACATCAATATTTCTCTTCATCCTCACACATCTAGTTCATCGAAGTATCGCCTTTTCTTCGCACATCTACAGCCAGCCAGACGACGCCTTCACGTTCCAAACGACACAGTGTCATTTTCGGCAGTTTGCTCTGAAATCTTCATTCATCCCGCATTATGGTGTGTTTTTTTAATATCAGGTTGGCATTGGCGTACCCCCCCCCCCTCCGCAGCTGCACAGACAGGCAACGAAGGGGCGTACTGCAGCTTCTAATTTTATGAAAAAAATCCAAAAAACACACAAAAACAAACAAATAATTAACCCAAAGATCCATATTTCCCTTTAAGATATATTTAGCTTTGCCTAAAAAATGTCAAATTTCACTTTTAAAACACTGGATTTCGTACAGATTGAAGCTGTTCGGCCCTTTGGCTCCGGATTGTAATACGATCGCTCCGGAAAGAGTTGTTAAAATACGTTCGCTCTCCAATCGCTCTCTCTCTCTCTCTCTCTCTCTCTCTCTCTCTCTCTCTCTCTCTCTCTCTCTTGCTAAGGAAAAGTGCGAGGACATATGGGGATTCCCCGTGGGGGATGTCGGAAAACAATCAGTCACCTATGTTTGCGTACACGACAGGAGCCAACATTATTCACAGCAGTCGCAGATCTGCAATGTATAAGCGAATGATTTCTTCAAGAGACATATGCTACCAAGGCAAAGATTAAATATTCACCAGCTCACTAAATGTAATTGAAAAAAAAAAAAAAAAGACTGGCGACGCAGAAATGAAATCGACGAAGTTTCTGGCTAATCCCTTTCGTGTCAACGACGCAGGAGATACGCAGAAGAAGAAAACAATGTAATCCTCAGGGTTCATCGCATTCCTATGTTTCACAGAAAATGGATACTAGTAATGAAGTATTAAAAGTTTACTGAATGCTGGACCCGCGTAACTGCGGCCTGCTTCCGCTGGCTGAAAGCTCCATCATCTTTGCATGGACTGCACGCTACGCATCCCACTCACGGAAGAGAGTGTGGGACAAAGTTGTATATGAGAATTGGAGAAACCTTCCCGTAGCGGACTGACAATCGTTAATGATGATACATATACATATGTTTTTCAAATATGTCTTTAAATTTTTTTCATCTTTTCGAACAGGAGAATTTTCAAGGCTATAATACATATGTATATTTAAAAGTGCAGGAAAAAGTCGCCACGATATATTAAATATAACCAAACATCTGGCTAAGGCGGGTTCGGCTCAGATTTTATGCCAAAAACTGAAAAAATCTCAGAACCCCAAAATTGGGCCAAAAATCACTTTTACTACTTTTACAGTGATACAATTCATTCATTGTCGACCCTGATGAGAAAAGCAAAGTCTCTGTATTCTGCGACCACTTATATGAGAGAATGTACAATTAATAGTAGTAAATTTCCAGAAACCTAACGAAGAACGTATGCGTCCCACAACTGAAGGGAATTTTTGCGTATATTCTATCCGCTAAATGTGATACTTCTGTTGATACCTTGCATAACTTACAACAGCAGCTGCAGTGGTTTGTATATTTTTGGAACTCTTGATTCCATTTTTGTGAAATTCTACTAAGAACTTTTCTCATCACACTAGGTAACCTTTTTTTTTTTTTTTTCCCCAGAACACTTCGGTGATGTGACTGCAGTCCTCTTCCACCTGCCTGGGATTCCTTTTTGCTAACATTTGCTACTCCTCTCAACTTAGAATCTTTGCAGATTTCGAAATGATGTCGATTTGCAGTATATCGTCGGTCAAGGGGCGCACGCAACCTGATCTTTGATCCACATTCGACAGTGATTCTATAGTTCGTCGTATCATCACCCGCAGCTGATTTTTTTCCTGAAAATTCATCAGATTTTTCTGATGTTCCTTACCTTGAAGTGTTTGGAAATTCGCTCTAAAAAAAGTCCACTTTTGATAACCCACGGAGTAAGTGAACTTACTCCGTGAGTTATCAAAAGTGGATATAGCATTCAAACTGAGTAAATCTTAAAATTCAAGAGCCGCCGAAACAAAAGAGATAAAGCCTATTGTTCTTCATTGCTCTGAACATTTAACTTTCCTAAGCACTGTTGGGCAGTTTCTGAGTTTAATTAACTTCGCCACTGAAAGTGGTCGGGAAGTACTCATCTCTATAAAGATCCATTAGTTGCAATTTTTAAACGACCGCTTTGTGACTGTGATGTGAAATTTCACCGTCATGTCATACTTCACAAAGCATTGTTCCCGCCCTGATTTGACGATCAAGTAATTTCTCAGCCAACAGAGAAATAAAAAAATATGATGATCGAAAACGTGACCAATGGGAACTGCTATTGCCTTGCAAGTTCCCCAGCTACTGAAGTGTGGGATGGGCATTATAAGCCTTCCAGAAGAATACGCACTATCACAGCACGCCTGGTTTTCGCAAAGAACGAGAAACTACCAACCAACTGATCTAGTTCTTCGATTTTTCGGATTTATTTAAAGTACAATTTCTTTTCTCCATAGACTTCTCACATTTTTTCTTCTTTCTGAGGCATAAGAAATTTCTGATCTTTTTGTGCTAACTCAGAAGTCGTGCTCCAGTGAAATGTCTGTCTACCAGTCATGTACATAGCCTAAAAAATTAGATGTTTCACAACATAAGATCATGTGTTATACAATTTGCAAAATTGGGAGAGCACACACAAGTACTGCGGGAGGAAAACTATATAATTTCATCAATGCAGCCCTGGAGAAACATCATATTTACGCATGACGATCAACCAGTGCTGTTACAAGGGTTATACTAGTAATGAGAAAGGAATACAACGATAATGAGAGTCATCACTTCAAATTACCTGGTTTCTCCAATACCGAAATCAAGGGAGAAGGGAAATATAAGTGCCCCAGATTTTGGAATTTAAAAGTCCCCATGAGTATTCAAGGTTAGGAGGAGTGGGCTATCCCTAATTTAAAGTATTTTAGGCTGTAGAAAAAGGTGAAAGCCACTATTGCAAGAACAACCACAGCCCATTTGTTTTCACGAAATTCGAACTCACGCCACCGAACGTGAAGCCGTAAAGAACTACCTTTGGGTAACGTGAAGCAACATGCAAATGACCAATGAAATTCAACATGACACCACAATGATGGCGTAATAAAAAACATGCGGAATCTAATAAAACACGGGGGGCCAACTAATTAACTCTCACAGCAGACACAATCGCAGCCAGCATCAACTTCCCAACACCGAGCACTGCTCAACCAAGCAAGACTGAAACATCCGACAAAGAGCTAGCAAACGTTTAGGGAGCAATCCCCGAACTATTTAACGCCTACATCACATACACTGAAGTGCTAGAAAAATTGGTACACCAGTCTAATACTTGGTAGGTCCGCCACGGGAGCGCAGGACTGCAGAAATACGACGGGACATGAACTCCACTAGCTTCTGGAAAGATGCTGTAGGTAATGCACACAATACTTCCTGCAGAGCGTTCCACAATTCGGGTGTATTCCGAAATCTTGGATTCCTGTATTCGTTCGCGCGTTGCATGGCATCCCAAATGCGTTCTATCACGTTCAGATCTGGGAACTTGGGTAGGATGGCAACACTCCAAACTCGGATGAATACTCCTCTAACCATAATGTGGCGTCCCGACACTTGTGTGGAGGTGCATTGTCCTATTGGAACAGGTCCAACCCATCAGCATGAATGCAGGACATGAACGGGTGTACCTCGTCAGAAAGGATGCGCACATAGCGTTGGCCGGTCATACACGTTTGTAGACGTGCCAGGGGTCCCAGTGAAGTCCAGCTAAACACACCCCATACCATTACGGAGCCCCCAGCGGCCGGTACAGTTCCCTGTTGACAGGCGGGATCCATGACTTCATGGAGTTTGCGCCACACGCGAATCCTTCCATCTGCCCGACACAGTTGGAAACGCGACTCGTCAGACCAGGCTATTTGTTTCCAGTCATCAAGTGTCCAGTGGCGGTGTTGCCGTGCCCAAGAGAGGCGCATAGCTCTGTGTCGTGCACCCATCAAGGGGACTCGAGTTGGGCGTCGGCTCCCAAAGCCCATATCGTGCAGGGTACGTTGCACAGTCCGGACGCTGATGCTTGCTGAGGCTCCAGCATTGGATTCCGATGATACCTACGAGAGTGTTGCACGCCTATCGCGTGAAACGATTCTTGACACCCGACGATGGTCACGTTCACCCAATGTATTTTTACGGCCACACTGGTATCGTGAGTTGGAGGTTTTGCCGGAAATCTTGTAGCCACGGTACACCCTTGTAATGGTCGTCCGTGAAAATACGAACTTCGTTTCTACCTCCGAAGTACTATGGCTCATCTCACGAGCGCCAACTATGACACCGCGTTGAAAATCGCTTAAATCGTTATTATTTGTCATTCTCATGCCGAAAACAGCTCTGATGCAAGGATGTCTATCGCTTTATATATGCACTGGCGGACGCAACCGAGTACACGCATAGGTGACGTTGATATGTATTTTGCATAAGCTCGTCTGTACCAGTTTTTCTGGCACTTCAGTGTATATGTCAGTGTGGATAACTCAAAAGGTTATCCATGGAGTCTGTACAACAAGACCAGGGCTTGCAAAATATCTGAAAAGTTACGTGCCCAGGCGGGCATGTGCAGAAATTATTTACCGGCACAGGCAGTAAATTCAAGATGCCCAGGAAAATTTATCTTTTAAAATAACAAATCAGAACCCTCATTTTTGTAAGTTAAAAAATATGGTGAACTTTTTTTAGATTTTTAGCATTTAGGTATCAAGGGCCTGTGTTCAAAATGTTCAATACACAAAAGCATGTATCTCAAGTTTTAAGATGCTGATGCTGAAATTGGTATGAAACGGTATGATCATGATATTGGTATTTGAGAAATTTAGTGATTCTGCCATGTTTCTTTCTTTTAAGTTTGCGCCCTTCGTCATTAAACACCGGAGGCTAGTTCCATCAGTGGCATACATCTTGTTGCTAACTATAAACAACATTTAAAGCAAAACTACATATGGTTCCAATTTCTGTACCTAGAGCATAAAATAATTAAAGAAGTGATATTCTTCTGTCCGTGGCACTCCGTAACAATAATACAACTTCCACTGATTGGCAGTGAAATGAAACATAACACGCGACGACTGTCTTTTCTCGTCTAGTAGAAAATTCTATTCCAAACTGTATTTTTAAATTTCGTTGCCTAGGCCGGCCAACCAGATCGGTTTTATTTTACGTGCCCAGGCTAATAATTTATATGCCCCGGGCATGGTATTTTTCAAGCCGTGATTAGACGAATGAATGTGTTCTAGGTACGGCGGAGCAAAACCACATTGCAACTGTACCACAGATGGCAGGCACATAAGCGACGGTAATTAACACATACAGTAGCCCTCAAACAGGACTTGCAGCAAGCAGTACACTTTGCTTTGCGGCTGGACCAGTACATCGATTATTATTTTGACGTACGACTACGTCTAACTCCGCGGAGAGTATGGGACGACTTACGGCCGACGGCAAAAATAGTTCCCAATTGAAATCATTATAGCGTTAAAAATACGTGCCGCACACTAATCGTGTTAGCATATTCATAAACGCCGCCCCGGTGGCGCAGTGGTCTAAGGCGTTGGCCTATGATCATTCGTCCGTAAGGGGTCCGGGTTCGAATCCCGGTCAGGCATGGATGTTGTGTTTGTCTTACGGCACTGGCTCTTTCCCTTCCCTGGAACCAGTGACCCTATATTAGGGACGGGCGACTGCTTATAGCCCATTGAGTTGCTCACGGTGGTCGTTAAACCTCCAATCAAAAAAAAAAAAAAAAAAATATTCATAAACAGCATGGAGTCCAATTCGCGTACTGCGCAATACATCGTGCGCGCGATGCTCCCCTCGCTCCCTGAGCGCGGGGAAGATGATGCAATATTTCTGGGTGTGCAGCCGCGTTTGACTCGGTCTATCTCGACAACCGTGAGCACAACACAATTGTGCGATGTTATCGTTTTAAAGCTCTCGACAAGAGCTGTTCAAATATACGAAGAACATTTCGCCGTGGTTTGAACTCAATATTTTAAAAATTGTTTTCTTGTGAACAGTGAACACTTTTGACAATATTGCGGTTTATCTGGACATCCGCGAGAGCAAAAGGTATCGTTTTGCTCTCGCGGATGACCAGATAAACGTGGTATCGTTTTAAAGCTCTGGACGAGATCTATTCAAATATATAAAGAACATATCGCAGTGGTTTAAACTAAAATTTTTAAAGATTGTTTTCGTGTGAACGGGTTAACATTTTCGACAATGTCGGAATTCGCAGAATGAACGCAAGCAAAAGTGGATAAAATCAAAACGAGAGGCAAGAGCAAGTGATGAGGAATGTAAGAAGCCCAAGAAGACACAGACAGCACCACGTTGGGCAATTCGTGTATCGATCTGCTTTGTGTTCACAATGTATCCAGCATTATTTGTAAAAATTATGTAAGCTACTTTTCATATCATAGACCTGTGTTGGCTATAACAAATTAAATAAACGCTTTGAAACCATACCCGACTAACTCATTCCAACTCTCCAATCTGCAAGTCGTAGTCCTACATTCCAAACTGACGGCTCAATCAGAACTGAGCCTACCTGTATTTATTTATTTATTTTTTAATGTATTGAGTAAAAACTATTGGTGGTGCGCCTTGTGAACTTACACAAACTGCATTTGGATGAACGTAACAGCAAACTATTAAAATGTTCAAACTTATAATGTACAAAAATGCCACCTGAAACTGAGTAAGAGAGCAAGCAATACCTGAAAATTGTGATTCATGTGAGAGTGCAGTGAATTTATTTGTTTTTGCTGATTAAAAATGTTTATATTTCACCGCTAATACTTCGCATCGAATTTATTGCGCACAGTTAGTAAGTACTGCTTTATTTTTGTGCAGCATCTTTCTCGATGCAGCAGTCAAATCCACCACGGCTACCTAAAAATAGATAAATAAATTGAAAAAAAAAATGTGCTACGGCATTCAGCTTCAATCATCGGAACTTGAAGCTCATGGAGAGCACATTCTTTGAGCTCTCCATGAGCTTCAAGTTCCGAGGTATATAGCACATCTATATACCTCAGAAAATTTTAGCCGTAGAGCAATACTGATAGCTATGGATTCACACGATAACATCCACGATATACGATTAATTTTAAATCTGTTTTTCTTTTGTGCTTTTTTTTTTTTTTGTATATTTATTTACTAGATTTTTATGCATTTAGAAATCAAAATTAAATCTTTTACATTTGGTACGGGTTTTTGTAATTAATACAAAAGGACTTATAGAAAGGAATATAAAATGAATTCTTAAAGAAGGCATCTAATTTGTACACTGTATCACATACAAATACCGAATAAATCAACTACGTTGTTCAACATAAAAAAGTGCCCCTGACAAACATACCTTTCAAACTCGTATTTGAAAAATTCTACTGACAGCGCAAAAATCAACCCAGACTAAAAGCGCAAGTTCTGTGTCGAATATGAAATTCACAGATTCTACCGCAACCGCAGATTTAACCCTGAAAATATAATATATTCGTATAAACTTATTTTTTTTTCTTTTCGGTACGGCATTTCCTGTCTGTGTCCTCCACACAGGGAGGGAGCTTGTTAGTTCGTGAATCAGGGTAGCTGTTTACCAAGAAATCACCCGTTTGTGCGTGCCTGATGCATACGGTGATGGATCTGTGAGGCAGACTTGCCGTCCACGGCGGCTAACTCTGACACATGAATACACAACTCGCCCGCGAGGGGTTCACCTGTGTGTGCACCACGCTTAAATCTCTCTCTATCTCGCTTGCAACTGGCAGCCCTTTGATAACTTCCGATTATCATTTTTTTTTTTTCTCACAGTCTCAATACTTTGTATACTACTTACTCTTTCTCCAAATGAAAGATTGCACTTAAAAAAAAAGTTGTACATTTCATGCCTGCTTACATTTTTTTAAAGAAGCGTTGACCGCAATGCAGTGGCTTCTGCTTCTTTCTTTTTTCGAGTGTAAAAGTGGAAAAAAAAAAAATAGATGACTCACCCTTCGCTACTACTTACCTATCGATCAAAAATCCGTTCTGAGAAAAGAATGTAATAGTATCAGTCAGGGGTTGCGCTGGCTTTTCTAAAGTTTTCGCCAATTAAGTCACCAAATTCAATTTGTTTTCGCCAAAGTGTTATAACACTATGAAAAGGTAATCGCCAAAGCTTTTTTTCCATCGCCAAAACGATTTCTTTTTCGCAAATTGCGAAGATAGCGATCGGCAGCGCGACCCCTGGTACCAGTCTTCTTTAACTTCCTTGTATGTGAAATTCCAGGTACACAACAAAACACATAACGCCTCGCATAAACTTCGTCTGGAACAGGAATCCTTTTTTACCACTGTACATTAAAACCTAATCAGTGCCTCAGTATTCGTACTTTACAATCACTTACGGTTGGTTGATTGATTTTTATGGGGCAAGGGCCATGTTTGGCCAAAGAGGGCCGTTTGCGAGTAAGATGTACTACATGGTGATTCACTTGGGATTGAACACTCATTATGTGGAATATATGAGATGGGGAATATACGACGAGCGTGACACTCGAACGGAGCGGTTCTTTATTCCCTGACGAAGCAGTCGACATGCATTACCTGTGAATAAAATGTCTCACCAGCAGCTGGGTGGCGCCGCACTGTCTGTCTAGCAGTGGTGGGGGAATAGCTTGTCTTCGCAGACAGTTTAAGCGAGGAGGTCGAATGAAGACGGGGTACTCAATTGAAGAGCGTGTGTTCATTGAGCGTTAGTATTAGGTAACCGGTTCCTTCAAACCATGTCAGAAGAATTTTCTGAAGAAATTTGGTGGGCGTAAACCATCCACCATTTCGAAATTGGCGAAGAAGCTGGAGAGAACGGGAAGCTTGGTGGATCCGCATATGGGCGGACGACCCCAGATGGCGGAGGACACAATAGAGGATGTGAAGCAGCGGTTATTGGCATCTCCACGAAAATCTATTTGGCGGCTATCCCAAGAGACTGGACGATCGTATTCGGCATGTCAAAGAGCAGCTAAACCGGCGAAGATTATGCTGTACAGTATCACGGCTGTGAACGAGTTACAGCAACCGGATTTTGCAATGCGATTGGCATACTGTCAATGATTTGCCAAATTTTTCGCCGAAAACCTCGCCCTGTTGGGCATAACATGGTTTACTAACGAAGCATGGTTCCATTTATCCGGCTATGTAAACTCCCAAAATACACGGGTGTGGGCCAGTAATAATCCCCACGCCATTCATGAAGAGCCATTGCTTCCAGTAAAAATCGGTGTCTGGTGTGCGGTGTCCCGACGCCGTATCATTGGGCCAATTTTTTTTAAAGAATCAATGTATGTTTTACATGGATCAAGGTATGTTTACATTAATTTCATTCAAATGTGCCTTTGCAGTCGTGAGTTAATTAAAAAAATAGGTGTTCAGTCCCGAGTGAATCTCCCTGTAGAACACACACAAACACACACGCGCGCGTGTGCGCGTCTCCTGAAACAGATTCCTTTTCTGCTGCACAGATCAGCAAATTAAGCGCGTTTACGCAAAATTTGCAGAAAACGTGAAATCCTGATTCTTCATGTTTTTACTCACAGAAAACATCGTGTGATTGTGACGATGACTTTAACTTGATCTTTTCACGCATTTTTTATGTACGTCTTGTTGGTCCATGTTACAGGTTTCACGTAAGTCACGATCATGCATTACCCAACGAGCAATGTTCAGTTGGGTGTACCATTAACAACGGTCGTTTTCTTTCTCCTCTCTGATACTAGACATCGACCAGCAGTACGCTGACAAATTTATCAAGCAACAGCAATTTTCACACCGAATTTGGTGTCTTGACGTTTTTTCGAATTGTTCAATATCGCTCTAGCATTATTGAAAAAACTCGTACGCTGAGAACTGCATAATCGAGATATATGTGGCATAAATGCTGAAAACAAGTCACTGAGCTAAAACTGAAAACCTGTCTGAAAAGGCAGAATCCGCAAATGGCACCATAAAGAGGCACTACTCGTTTGGCAGTATGGCCGGCACTTTGCTCATTATGGACGTCAGTATTTGGATTCAAAACTGCATAAGTTTACACACATACAAAGCGTGTGAATAAAGTTCGGTAAATTCACAGTAAAAATGAATAGTTTAAGAAGACATACTTTACTGGCCTTCCTAATAACCCCCCACTCCTATCCCGGATACAATACACTTTTGGTATTGTTCGTATAACTGCTGCAAACTATGGGAAAAGTTATTTTTTACCGTCTCAGCTGGGTCGTCACGTTCGCTTGAATGTCCGAAATGTCAGCAAATATATTTTCTTTCAGCGCTAGTTTCAGTCGGGGAAACAAAAAGCAGTCAGCTGGTGCCAGATCAAACGAATACGGTATGTGATTCAACGCGCTAACGGCTCGCTCCGCTAGAAATTTGAAGCACAATTTGATATTTGCTCAAAGCTCCATTTTTGCCTGCCAACACTACACCAGCATCAGTTGCCGTGATACTCTGTCACGCCCTTTCTCACAGCTCTGTAACGGTTACGGACATGTGCTCTCGTGTACTTGACTGCGTCATAAAAGTTACCACATGTTTCACAGTTCTAAACTTTCACGCGTTACGATGGCATTCACCAAACTTCATTGACACACCTTGTACGTTCTGCAGAGACAAACTCGTAATCATCATCATTATTATTAAAACTCCCGGTATTATTTTAAGATGGTGTTCCACGCTTCATATCTCATCTAAAAGTACGGTTCGTTCATCAAAATAATATGCTTCAGAGACAGCAAATTTTCTGCCTACCAAGTACGAGATATGTATACCACTTCAAGATAATTCTCCGTATCTGAAAAATATCATGAAGTTCGTTTCGACAGAAATACTGTTGTTTTGAAGCGCAAGTCCGTGGCAGGTGATAGACAAAGCAAGTTAGGTGGGTGAGGTAGAACTTCGTAATCCACCTGATTAATTCTGTACAACGTAATTTGTTAGATCAATCCCCGCCCCAACAGCTTATAATAAAAGAATCCATTTTATTTCAGTAAAAGTTGGAACAAAAATCTTCAACTTTAGCTGCATTGTAGTATGTTACACTAGCTACAGACAGCCACGCATGCCATTTTTCCTTTTTGGATGGATACTTGGTGCAATGGTCGAAGGAAGGGAAGACCGTGGATCACTATCGGGAACATACTGTGGCGGGGCCTCACTCTGGAGGCACCTGTGGGAATATGAATACAGTACCACTTATAGACACTAGTAATGGTAACCTACCTGTGTCCCTGACAACATGACTGTCCAGCCACGTTCTCTTTTTTCCCAGTAAGAAAACGGTCCCAAATTAGGGACGGGCAACAGCGTATGACCCTTTAGAGTTGCTCATGGTGGTCGTTCAGTACCGAAACAGGAACAAGAAAAAAAAAAAAAGGAATATTCAATTGCAAGGAAATTTTTCACATGCGAAAAGTGTATGCTGACAAACTGTAAAATTACTTCTTGTAGCGCATTTCCAACTTTAACAAGCAACATCAATCATTCTAACCTTTTCGGTGCCCACATAGACTGGCAGCCGGGGGCAACTGCTCACTCCCTTCCCCACTGCTAAATCTCTGCTCGGGATTCCCAGAAATTAGTTCTTTCAACTGCATCCTTATATCACACAGATAGGCGATTGATACAGTTTTTGGCACTGGAAACCCCGTGACTTACATTGCTTCCCATTAACACAACTACAAGGCTTAAGCTTGAAATCTATCTAACCCCAAGACTTCTGCATTTCACTCGATTTTCAGTTGTGACGAAGTCGACGGTCAAATCCACGACTCACAAGTGATCATCCCAAGGTGAACTACAGTTACTGACTAATTGGCTTGCCAGTAGACAAAAGACAATTCACGAGGATTCTTCCCGCGTCGACGCTTTCGTTCCTAGCTGTGCTGACGACACAGTCGTCCTCGACGGATCTCACACTCTTCTAGGAAAAGATGCCTTCATTCTTAATTCCTATTACTTCATCTATGGGGTCAGAGTTGTACGGCATATACGAATGACGAAGGTTTCCTCGGCATCGATGATGGCATCATCGTGAGGGCAGTTGGTTATTGATCGTTAGGAAAGCATCACTTCACATCTGCCCACAGAATTTCTCGATGAGCCTTAGGTCATTTCCGTTTTTTAAACATCACCGAAAAAGCCGTTTAAGGTCAGTAACATAGTAATGTAAGAAGCTAAAGTTAAATCTCACGACGTTACCTATGCGAAAGTTACGACAAAGTTCTTGTCCTTGCAGCTGTGTACGGCGTGACTACGCTTACTGCAATTTCATGAAGAGTGACCAATCAACAAACAAGGTGCAGCTTCAGACCTTCTCACTGCTAACGGTTACTCCTAATCCTCGCCCATGAATTATGCAGCATTGACCATAATCGATCATTTCACTTAGCACAATCTAAAGATTCTTAGGCACCCTAAGGTATAGGTGCAGGAAAACAGTGCGCATCATCCATCACTCCTTCTATTGCAAATTCGTGAAAATTTGCAGCAGAGATTTGCAATGCTACGTGACCCCACACCTTTTCGGATCATCTCATTATCTGGAATACAGTAAAACCTGTTTGAGACGGAACCTGCATGAAACTGAACATTTTTTTGGTCGCGAAACGAAAAATAGAAAATTATGTGCTATTTAACCTGACTAACGCGGAAACGGAAATGGCAGAACAGTAAATGAACCTTGTAACAACGGAAAGTTCCCAGATGTTCCTTTGCTGTCAAGTATTTTAACTGAATACAAAATATTTCACAATAAAGTGTACTAATGAATTCACACAGAATAAATTTGCTTGAAGTTGAAGATAGCAAAATTAAAGAGAGAGAGGGGGGGGTTGCTTTCTGGTTGTTTGGAGAAGCACACATTGCAGCACAGCCACTGTTTCGCTTCTCTTTAAGCACAGAGCGCGACTCAGGTTTGGGTCATGCGACCAGCGTTGCTCTCTTTGTGAATGCAAGGTGCAAATCTTCGTAGCTGGCTGTTTTATACAGATTCCAACGAGACTCTCCGATTTAATTCTCCAACATTTATTCATTGAGATAATCATTCGCACAGCCTTTTCTTGTTATGAGTAGCGTCCGTTCGTTTGCCTCTCGCCATGGCGCCAAAGAAAAGCGTTTTTGGTTCGGATACTAAAGTTATTAAAATGCACGAAAAAGAAAGTGTGCGTGTCAAGCATTTAGCAGAGAAATTCAATGCCAAAAAAGCACAAGTTTGTGACAGTTTAAAGCGAAAGGGCGAGATAGCAAAGCAGTGGCGTAAAGGTAACAGCTCAACGACTGAATAAGATTATCTGGGTGTGATTTGTTAGTGCAAGATCGACGCACGTGCTCTCACTGACCGTCATTTTGTCAGTGTTACTGTACGGAAATCAATGTTAGATTATTTTAAAAAATGGAAGTTTGTTTGTGATTTTTATTTGATTAAGGTACTACGAACAATACATTTTTTCGGGTAATCATTAATTATATAGAATCTGTTGTTAGAGAGATAAAAATTCAAATTTATATATTTCAATGGCTTCCATGGATGCACACCTGTCTAAAACGGAAAATCGTTCCAGTCCCTTGGATTCCGTCTTAGACAGGTTTCACGGTACATACTTAGCAGTGGTTGGATTTTTGCTTCCTCAAGTATCTCTTTCCAACCATCAACATAGCCTGGGGATCAAAGTAGCAACTATTAACACCCACGTAATTTACTGACATCCTAAGAAACAGTACCAAAACACTCTGTCAACTGCAGAAGATTTTCTTATCACTCGTCAAAATTATGGGGGTGGGGCCCTGATGTAATCCTCTGCGTGGTTCTATACCTCCTTTATTTACTATCAATTATGAAAAATTGGCACGTGTTGTCACAAGTAATGCTATCAAAATTAAGAGAACTTTAAAATATAAAATCAAAGTTCGAAAAGATCACATTTACAATGAAACCCGATTTTAAGCATTCTGAATACAATTGCTACTTGGCAATCGCGAGGATTTTGTTCTGAAAAACCTCATGGTCGGCAAGTTACTGGTACATGAATTTATGATTTTATGAGAAAACCCGGGTTGGAGGAATTGAAGTTACAATCCAACCTATTACAATTTCTCAAAACTTTTTTTTCTTTTTTCACATATAATAAAGTAAATCAACAGCATCAGGGTAAAAAAACACAAAACGCAATGGACTAAAAATTAAATCTGGCAGCCAGAATCACTTAGGCAGAATTTGAATTTGAAGTTAAAAATATTAAGGCGTCGATTGGATGATGGTCGTAAATCTGCGTACACTCAAGGTGTTGGGATGGCGTTAGAGAGCATACAAAAATTCATTCAAAAAACTAAAGTTAATATATATATATATATACAGACTATTAAGAAGTGACAGAAGCAAAAACAATTTTTCAACTCATACTAAAAAACAACAAGAAAAATTCATATACTCACAGGTGAGCCAAAAGAGGATAAAATAATAGCAGAAAGTGTCGATAATGCCGAGCCTTGGCTTTATCAAGAACCAGCAAGACTCTGCATTTTCTCCCTTCCACAAAGACCTAGTTGGAAATGGATTTCTGCAAAGCCATAGATGCAAGTAATAAGCCCACCAAAAAAAAAAAAACTTTTTTAATATATTATAACCTCCTAAGAGTCGCTTGACGAAAATTAAGTTAACATTATTTTTGCATGCATCTATAGCTTTCCTGGCCCAACCCATGCTCGTCATCTGCCATTAAAAAACAGTAAAACGATTACAAAAAAACACAAGCTGTGAGAGTGACCGAATGAATCAAAAGAATTCTTCAGCAATAACACTTAGCCAAGTTGCCTAGCCACCTAAGAGAGAATTTAAACCAGAATAGAAATAAGTACCACAGATTCTTATGCTGTGCAATGAAAAAACGTTTTATGCAAAAATGCCATATAAAAGTTAATAATTTAAAAAAAATGGATTCCTGAAGGAAACTGGAATATTGAACTTCCTACTCATCAACAACTGACATTACTAGTACAAAAATTAAAAACTGATAATAAATAACAAAAATGCTTTGTGAAGATTATATATATATATATTGTATACTGAAATTCACGCTTGATACGGGATTACTTTACTTTCAAAACCATGCGGAAATAATTTTCGGGAAGGAAATGAGTAGAAATCCATATTGAGTACGATATGAAAATCATTGACACATAATTTAGGAGTGCATACTCGTTTTTCAACACAGTCATGCAATAACAACACTACCAAAAATCTTTACGCAAATCGAAAGACTGAAAGCGGGAACTCACAATGGCAATTGGCAGGAACAGCGATCAACCACTAACAAGCTTCCGTAGAAATTAAAACAGACATACATTTTTCGGGAGCAGTACTCACTCACTAGATGCAAAACAATTCAACACAAAGTATTAACAGTAAAACATAAGCATTTTTAATCAACAAAAAGAAATTAATTAGGCGCACGAAGTCCTGACTCATTAAATAATTCTTTTTTTTTTTTCAAGACACGATAGAAGTCGCTCTGAAGAGCACATGCATTACTTAAACACCAATTTTTTGAGTTTTTATTTTTCATTTTGTTGTAAAGTTATAAAAACTCGAGTTTCCGTAAAATGGTGAACAACGTACGTACATTTGTTTTCACTCACCTTGTGTTTCCTGACCAATAAAATAGGATGCTTAACAGATTACATAATCGCGTTATTTTTCAGTCATTTTTAGTTCAACAAACAGAAAAAACAAGCAAGGTGACACCGAATTTTCGGGTGTAATAAGCACGTCTTTTGAATCCGTTCTGATGCAAATTAAATTTATCACAGCTATTCAAAGTCAATGGAACCGGTGTAGAAAACAACAGTATCTAACGGAAGAAAGAAATTTTTCAATCGGGTTTTTAATCCCTCAGATATTGCTGTAAACGGAATCGTGAACTTACGCCCTCTGGTTGCAGACTTGTGCTTTAAGAAAAACATGAATTTATATGAGAAACATTTCGCACCGGAAACGCTCTCCAACACAGAAATAATTTTTCAAATCGGACTCTTAGAAACAGAGATATCGACAAAATAAGATGTGACTTTACGTCCCCTGGTGGGAAAACCATGCATTATTTTAGGAAAAAAGTATTCTCAAAAGTTTTTCCATATGAGCGGTTGCGGTCCAAGAAAAAAAATTTAGTCGAGTTTTCAGGAGCCCAGATTTTGCTACAAAATACATCAGAAGCAGAAATTAACCCTTATCTTATGCCCCCTGGTGGCCAAACCATTCTTTACCAAACATTAGAAATTATGTGAAAAATATTTTCCATCAGGTCCTGTATGCGATCAGGAGCGGGTTGGCGGTCGCAAAAGGGCCTGGGAAAATTTTTGCAAATGGGTCCGTTCAGTTGTAGTTCTGCGGTACACAACAGAAAATCACTTTTTTTATTTAAGAAACAAAAGTACAGTTGCTCTGTGCTCTGGAAACAGTAGCAAACATAGTACTGGGTTGGGGGGGGTAAAAGTACACCCGTCATCCTTAAATTGAAGTGGGTGTTGCGGTAAATTTTTCAACGGCCCGTTCTAAGATTTTACTGCAGAAAAACTGTACTGCAATTTTTCTGTTGTCGACAATTATAGTTAGAAATCTCAAGATATTTAAATATCGTTGCAAACTCACTTAATCGACTTGGAAAAAGCGAATAACCAGGTTTAAAACACTAGTTTAGTTAGTTATGTATGTAATTGGGCTGGAGAAGTTTCTAATTTTGGACACACTCAATATTTATATTTGTTTAAAATTTTCTCTTAAGAACGCTGAATTAAGAATATTAAATTTTAAAAAAATGCTTATATAGCCTTTTCATGTTTGACAGATCGTAAAATTATCTTGATTTTCATACCTTTGAGCTTCCAGTTCTTAAATTTTCAACGAAGTGGGCTGAAATTCCAGCAAATATTTGAGTGAGAGAGAGAGAACTGCTATACTACCAAAATTATGTTGGAGTTGTACCAAAAATCCCTTCGCATAAGACATGATTTTCAAATTTAAATAAATGAAAAAAAATACAGAACTTTTGCATTGTAAAATTTTCTATTTGTACTGCAATAAAATTCCACAATAGGAAAATTGTAATTTTTCTATTGTGGACAATCACAGTTAGAAATTTAAAGATTTTTAAATATCGTGGGGAACAGATTCTTCATTTAGCAATCATATATTCGTATGTGTTTCAATTACAAAACGTGCTTTTATGCTGCGGTTATATATTGTAAATACACCTTACTAAATAACGTAAACAAAACATTTTGAAACTTCATGTTGAAATGATATCTCTGTATATGCCTTCATCTGCAGCATTTGTCAGTTACCACAAGGAGCGTAGGCTGCGTAGGTAGAACATTTCGGGGGAAAGGGATCGTATTTGAACATCCCCACAAATAATCTTACAATTATTTCAAAATAAGTTTTTGATATTATTAGCTTTCACTCTGAATTCTGTGTTGTCATATAGTGGATAGTACATCCCATAATGATCATTATCTAGCATTGTTCTGCAACTTTATCGAACATGGGTGAGTATTTTCACTACTTTAACTAAAGTAGTGAAAAAAATTTAGCCCTGTTCAGCCCCCACCCCAATGCTGTTAACGTACGTAGATTGTTGTGCTTTCCGATTTTTCCTGATGCGGGCCCCTCGAAACATTTCAGGATGAAGTGAATGGTCAAAGAAACTATAGAAATAAATAGACATCCCTTCCCCACTCCGCGGTTGAAAAAGATATCGGTTAATTGCACGGGGAGGAAGGAGTGAAAGTTTGGAAGAGGAGATTTTTTTAATGCCTAAACAGATTAATCATAGTTTTCGGACTCGGGCTCTTAAAATTGAGCCTGAACTCAGCTCTTATGAGCACAGCACTAATGCCTCCTACAACCAACGGGAGTAAAATCAACTACCCCCTCCTTCCTTGGGAAATATATAGAACACAATGTAACCCCCCCCCCCCCCTTTTCCCCACACCGCAACATACGGTACATAGGTTCTCGTCCCTCAGCTACTAAGTAAACCCAGAAGTTCGCAAACACACATGTATGGCCCATCTATTGTAGTTGGGATTCTAGTATAATAGCTTTATGTGTATTTCGTTTATAAAAAAATGTTGTGGTTCAGTTGTGTGTTTAATACAACTGAACTGAAAATATTTTTAAGTAAGTAAGAAAAAGACAAAATATACGGCGTGCTGCTGATGCCATGTCCTCTCCCTTCTAACCTTTTTATTTTAACTCAGAAAACATTTGAAGAAAAATTGTTGGCTTCAAACAGAAGCCACCACTCCCTCCACGTCTATAAGTGAGTCACGGAAAAATTCTCATTGGCCGTCACCGAGAATCGAACCCAGGGTCTTCCAGTTACGCGCAGGATATGCTTCCACTGCACCACAGCGGCCTCTAATTCCTCCAGACTAACATACACTAACTGCCAAGCCAACTGGCAGATTGCTTCTTGGAACCCCGCACAATGCTGGGGATTCACCAAAGATGGTAAGCAGTAACTGAACAAATAATTAGAAGGCGAATGAATAATTAATACAGACATTCGACACGGACCAGGAAAAACCTTAAAATAAATTTTACACGTTTTTGTTACTTTTATAAGACAATTGAGTTGGAAATTCACACAGTATCTGTGTATTGTATATAATAATGTCGCGTCTACAAAAGCAAAATAAATGAAATAAATAATTATCGAGAGAAAAAAAAATTCTGTAATTAACTATAATTTGCTTTATTTTATCATTCCAGGCGTCTTATTGTGCCAGATAATCTGAGTGAATGAAATTTTAATTAGACTTAAATACTTTGAAAAATGCATTGGTAATTCGTTTAAAAATTTCCGGAACCCCCAATAATGTTTCAAGCCGGCGATTATGCTGTCAACTTTCATTTTTATCCACCTTTTTCAAGTAGTTTTTTGGGGTCTTCTGGTTTCCAGTTAAATTTATGTATTGAGAGTGTGGTAAAAACGGTTAAATAACAAGAAGGCAGAGTAGAGTGCTCGTGTGTGTTATTTGTAGCTACAATTTCTGTTTGCCTCTTCTGAAAACTAAGCGATGTGGCCCATGGTTACTTTGTTTTTTACATTAGTAACACAACTAATAGAAAGGAATAAAATTTGAGCGAGCGCACATTGATTTTGCATTTTGGCTCATTCTACTAAATTCTCATTAGCATCCTCAGAAAAAATGTATGAGAAATACCGGGCCGTAAGACAGAAAACGTGCCGCATATGCGCTACTGCCATCAATCGAAAAATTTTGTACCTCTCCATCAATTGCCTTTCTATAAAATGCCAAGCCGCAGAGACAATTTGGCGAAGAGCAGTTACGCAAGTTTGAAACTAAGCATAACTTTAAGTGTTCCGCAAAAAACTGTAGTAAGTCACCTCATAGGCACTCATACAAGTCCTATTCAGAAACGTTTCAGAGTGTCTTTAATTAGAAGTCACGTAAATTTAACAATTACTCCACAGCGGACACTCATCAACCCTGTCACGCGTCGGCATGATCCTTTCTCTGACCTTCGCAGGTATAACTAACTGCTGCTCGAACAAAAACGCGTGACTCACGTCCTCGAGATTTCTCATCACTCACAGAAAAACGCATTACCCAACTTCTAAAATGAAACAAAAAAAAGAAAAAAAAACGGAAAAATCCAGTTACGTGATTTTTTCCAAAAAATTATCATTAAAAAAAAACGCAAAAGACTTACCGGACAAATGCAAGAATTGCATCATACATTCCATTTAGACAGTCACCGCAGTGCAGAACATCCGGATACGACAAAAACCTACAGAGCCTAGCCAAGCAGCGAGAGAAAGGCGTCGGCCATTCATTCTGTTTGTAACAGATATGCGATATTAAATTCATTATCGGCGACTAAAAGGTGTCACTGTCTCTAAATCGATATGATATATACGTATTACATAAAGTGAAACATGTCTAAGACGGAATCCCGAGGACCCAAAACTCTTCCCGTTTTTGACACATTTCCGCTAAACACAAGTAACTTTCATGGAAGCCGTTGAAATCTAAACATGAATTTTTATCACGTTAAAAATAGATTGTGCACAACTGGTGATTACTTCAGAGAACGGATCGTTCGCATTTACCTCAAACAACTAAAAATGAGAAGCTTTATCATTTTTTTGTTTTTAATAATCTTGCGATGAACTGTGTTCTTCAGATTTTAGACTTCTCCGTAAGTTATTTCGTGTTAAAATGTTCTTCTTTTGCTCCAATGACTTGAAATCTAGTATCTTGACCTGCTTTGTGCGCAATGCCTCGTAGAAAAATTCCAAATCTATCTCAAACACAAAAGTGAACTAAAATTGAAACAGGAAACACTACGGTGCAATATCAGGTGAAATAATAAAGTAAACGCTACCCTACGATTCTAAAGTAGCATCTCTCTACCATGACCGTGCACGTCTTATCAACAGGATTCGTGGAATCTTTCAGAATGTCCTGCAAACTGACGAGTAAAATTTCAGTTCATGCCAAGCGCATATCGCACTTCTGTGAGAGGTCAAAAAACAGATCTAAATTATTATTATTTTTCTTAAAATTTTGTAAGACGGGAGACCTCCTAGCAACTTTATTTCGGCGGGAGTTTAAAACTTTGGGCGGGAATCCCGCCATCCCGCCCTGAATTTTAGACGCTGTAAATATGCGAGTCCAAACTAAAAAGATCTGTACAGTAGTTACATATCTCCAGTGCGGGTTATTCTGCTTTTAAAAGAAAACTCCCAAGGAAAATTTCCTTCTCTCTCTTTGGTGATGTTGCCATTGGTACGCCTTCTGCGTCATCAGCATACGCTGTGAGATGCAGAAAAGCAGTCTGCTCGATATCGCAAATAGAATCATTTTCTTCGTGCTACGCCTAATGAGTGCGGAAAGTGTTTCCTTGGAAAGGGTCGAAAAGCTTGAAAGAGATGTAACTTTCCATTCTAACAGGTTTTCCTCGGACGATAAAAGATGGAGTTCCTTTCCGCGTTAAACAGTTCCGCCTTAGAAAGGAAATGTAACATGGAACTTCCTATACCCGAAAAGGGTTTACGTTTCATAAAGGGACCCGACCCGGGTTAAAGCAGGTTGCGCTTACATCATTATAATCATAAGCTATTTTCAACCCACTGCTGGATGAAGGTCTCCCCAAGTTTCTTCTACAACCGTCTGTCCTATGACACTCCACAGCATGTTTTCGAATTTCATCCACCCATGTCATGTGGTTTTCTTCTTCTCTTGGTACCCAGTCTAATATTTCAACTGTCCATCAGTGGTCATTTCTAGTAATATGTTCAGCCCACTTCCATTTCAGGTACTTTACTTTGATCGTGATGTCTTCCACTCTTGTCCTTTTCCTGATCCCCGAGTTGTTCCTACCTTTCGTGGTTAAACCATATCTCCCCCTGCCTCTTTCAGTTGTCTGCAGCCTCTGAGTGTTTGTATATACTTATGTGCGGTCACAAACGGGAGCCTAAACACCGCAAGGAGAGATTCTTCGGGTAAATTTAAGCACAACAATTTCTCTGAGACATTTCTTTATTTCGTTCTTATTTTTTTAGGTGAGCCCTCAGAGTTTGTGATGCCATGTCTCGTTCTACAACTACACTGCTGGCAACCCAAAATGCAACACCAAGAAGGTAGCATCCGATTGGCCTGAAATTCGCAGCATGCGTCGCCCGCGAGAGGACATGCAAACGATTACCATTGAAGGGCATGTGCAAATCATGTGCGCCCGGCACGCCACCGAGAAGCACTATAAGAAGGATGCACAGAAGGGGGTGTAAGTAGTGGAAGTGTGTTGCGCTGCCGGACCTGTGCGTGGGAAGATTCCTGATGCCTCGTCGCAGAATACGGCAGTTATTCCAGCACGTTTCGGAGCTCGACAGAGGACGAATAGTGGCTTATCGCGACAGCGGTTTATCGTACCGAGACATCGGCGCCCGTGTGGGACGACATCCAGCCACAGTGAGGCGAGTATGGATTCGGTGGGTGCAGGAGGGACGGACGGACGGACTGACGTGAGCAATTGCCGCAGCGGCGGCACACCACCGAACGAGAGGACCGGCATGTTCTGCGGCGGGCATTGACGACTCGCACCGCCACATCACGAACGTTAGCGCAGGAATTACGGTGTGATGCGCAACAACCTGTGTCAGCACGTACCGTTCGACATCGTCTGCAGAAGCAGGGACTTGTCGCACGGCGCCCATTGCTCCGATTACCATTGACGTTACACCACCGGCAAGTGCGGCGGCAGTGGGCCGTTGAACGCCGCACCTGGACTACGGATTTGCACGACATTGTCTTCTCCAACGAGTCCCGCTTCTATCTGCAACACCACGATGATCAGATCCGCGCGTAGCGGCACCGCGGCGAGAGACTATGACGCTTTCATTTTGCATCCCCATACCGGCACGTCGCCTGGCGTTATGGTTTGGGGCGCAATTGGATATGACACCCGCACCCCTCTGGTACGCATCGCAGGTACACTCAACAGCCAACGCTACATCTCCGACGTTTTGGAGCCTGTAGTCCTCCCTTACCTGCAGGACCTGCCAGCGGTCACGTTGCAACAGGACAATGCCCGCCCGCACGTGGCACGCATCGTGCAACAATTCTTCACGGCCCACCAGGTGTCACTGCTACCGTGGCCCGCCTGTTCTCCCGAAATGTCGCCCACCGAACCCGTCTGGTCGCTGACCGGCAACCACCACCCGCGGCTACGCCTGATGAACTGTGGCGACGTGTTGAAGCAGCCTGGACCGACATACTCCAAGCCCACATCCAAAGCCTCTTTCGTTCGATGCCGCGGCGTGTAGCGGCCGTTATTGCCAGCCATGGAGGCCACACGAACTATTAATGCCTGCGTGTTCCGCAAGTCGCACGGGCCTGTAAGCTCAATCGTTTCATCTTTGTAACTGTTTTTATGTGTCCAGTAAATCTGGCTTTGCTATCTCGTGTCCTTCTTGGTGTTGCATTTTGGGTGGCCAGCAGTGTATTTCAGGTTTTCGCCGAAACTTGGGCGTCATGGAAGAAAGTTCTTTACAAAAACTGTAGATCGTATACCCTAGTAGCGTGCTCCGATAATGTTCATAATCTTTAGTGAACGTCATGGAAATACGCTTGCAGTACCATTGTTTACTTAGAAAGCTTCTCTGCCAAACGCTCGGGTTTCGTCAAAAGCATGCAATAGCTGCAAAAATAGGAAATGCCGTCACAAAACTTGGCCACACGAACTATTAATGTCTGCGTGTTCCGCAAGTCGCGCGGGCCTGTAAGCTCAATCGTTTCATCTTTGTATCTGTTGTTATCAAGCATTTCAAAATCGGAATTTCGCATCACTGTCGTCGTCTTTTGTGATGTTTACGCTGCACAGAGCGCACATCTACTAACGATATTAAACTTCAGATTTAAGAAAAAAAAATTAGAGCAAATAGGAGAGACGTTTGCTTCGTTGAGTGCGATATCATGAAGACTACAAGGAATGGGAAAGAGAAAACGTACGTTTTAAGAGAATCGAGGTTCAAAAATATCAAGAAGACTACAAAAATATCAAGTCTACAAGGAATGGGAAAGAGAAAACGTGCGTTTTAAGGGAATCAAGGTTCAAAAATATCAAGACTACAAGGAATGGGAAAGAGAAAACGTGCATTTTAAGAGAATTAAGGTTCAAAAACAGGTACCACTTCTACTTATGCTGCCGTGATCACAACTTCACGAGTCACAAAAGATGGAATGAACACGGTAAGCACCAATTCTAATTTTTATTTTCACTTAAAAAAAAAAAAAAAAGAGTGAAATACTTGATAGAGATATCAAACATAAACTGTAAAGAATTAGAAAACATCAACTCTCCCAAGAAAATTTCTAAGAAGGGGAGGGGGCACGTTGACTTTGAAATATCTTGGCGCCACTTCGCAAAATAAAAAAAAGTAAATACACTGTTCAAAATTTCCATGCATTTTCACGGACAACAGGCACTAAGGGTTCGACACTAGCCCCTCTAAAATTATGACTCAGCTCGTATTCATGGTAGCATAGACTATTAATGAATGCACAGCGAAATCTTTCCAATACAGTTGTTGCCCGTGAAAAAAAATCGCATCTAATGCATGTATTAACATGGTCACATACCTGAAATGGCAAAATAGGCTTTTGACCGTATTAATTCATGAGCAACAAGATTTATTTCTGTGGAAATTCTAATAGTGTACCGCTTTAGATGAAAACAAATACAAAGGAATAAATAGGCATGTGAGTTGAAAGATAAGTACTGTAGTAAAACAGAGCTTTACAATCATTTAGTGTACGATGGTTCATGGAAACATAGTTTTGTCATTTTCTCTAATTCTGAGTCGCTCGCTCTAAGTAAGTAGGCAGATCAAAACAGAAGAATACAAACTAAAATTTCAACTACATCGTCGGAAGAGTCGAACCCAGAAATTCAGAGAGGGAGGTAATTATTCTTAAAACGCTGGTAATTTGTTCAATTCTATAGCGATCTAATTTGGTCTTCTTATATCCAGGCGATACTGAAAACTATTCGCAAAGGAAAACACTGAACAACTGCTTCGATCCATGAAAACCCATGATACTTGGCATGCTAAAGCAAAGCGGCATTCTTCCGTTTTTGGTTCACAGCCACTACAAAAAGCGTACGAAGTGCAGCTGCAAGGCGAAAGGTACGCCCAAAGACACACTTCCTAATTTGTTACCGTGTGAAGGATGCTAGTCTTGTTCTGTAGTCCGTAGCCGAAAGGTACTAATGATAAGATTCCGGCGTGGTGTTCGAACATTAAATGCCGTTGGCAGTTAATGGCGGGAGCCGTTAGATAACATATACGAAGTACAACTGTGTTGGGAGAATAGGATATCAAACATTTTGATTTTTATTAATTAAATGTTCCACGATTTCTTTATACTGGTGGTTCGCTTTGAAAAAAAAGGAGAAAAAACATTACGATATGGCCCTTTTATGCTTCAGATCAGGAATTTCCAGAGAAAGTATCACGACCATAGTGTTTGAGTTGGATATTTATGAAATGCTCGCTGCCTATCAGAAATTTTGAGACAAAGACAGCGTGATTAGTATTTACGAAGCACTTCACCGACCATCTTTCCTGCCTTTATTGTCCTTTTTGTTGTTTTGTTTTCGGGTACAATGGCCACCATGAGCAACTCGCGAGAGATATTATAAGCAGCCGCAAGTTCTTAATTTAGGGACACTGGTTCCAGGGAAGGGTCCCAGCCAACGCGGCAGGACAAACATAACACTCATGCCTGATCCGGGACTCGAGCGGGGGCCCATGGGCATGAAAAATCCTACTGCATGCTGCTGATTGCTATAACCGGGAGGCACCCACACTAAGTGCTTTTTATTACGAAAGTTCGCGACTATGCTGATAAGCCTAATTCTTGATAGCAGTTCCGCAAAAATTCAAGAAATTAAAATTCAGAAGCGTGGTATTCAACACAAGGGGATGGAAGAGAACATTGGTAATAATGTCGCTCACGAAAAGGAACACAGAAGAGCATCTTTATAATCAAGAGAATACTCATAATATGAAGATCATTTGGAAATTGGGGATATAACTAAATAATTTGAAAGACGACGATGGAAACAAAGAAAGAAATGAATACATTCGAGTGCCAGATTTTACTGACAAACAGGTTATAAATCAAGAAAGACTTCATGGAACTGAATAAGTTTATCGCGCCAAATCTGAGCTGGCCACAAACGAAAAGACCACTGTTTTTATCATGCCACCCACTGCAATCAAAGCAAAGTAATTTCATGCATAAAATACGCATACTTCAAAAATACCATTTGTTTTCACTGCTCGGAAACTTTTGACGAATAAGAAATTTCCATTTAATGAAAACGGATTTTATTTTCGAAATACTGCCCATCAGCATCAGACGAAAAAAATAAAAAAATTACACGAGTCCCTATAATTCGAGTTTGGCAAGCCTCCCCCGTCACCCTCTTTTTTCCCAGTCCAAACCTGAGTTTTGATAAATACTACAAATGCAAGAACTTGTCAATAGACAGATAGCATCCTATACGAGTTCTGATAAATACAGTACGAAGGTAAAAAATCGTAAAACCAAAGAGACCCAGAAAGAACGGGCGGACCTGTGTGTTTAAGGCAGGGTGGTGGTAGCCTTTCGTGAGAGTCATTACGAAGGCGTAATTCTTTACTTTTCGGCGTCCTCCCTTCGTCAATCCACTTTAGATTGAGCTAATAATAGCAAAGGACCTCAGTCCTCCTGCGGTGGATGTACCGTCGACCAAGAATTTCTCCTTCTAGGTAGTTCACACGAAGGCAGCAACGCAAGGTTTATGGGAGTAGAGAAGGTAAAGGGAAGTTATTAAGGAAATGCCGCATTTCTTCTTATTATTATTGCTGTCGCCGTGTGACCAGGTTTTTTCTGGGTCTCGGTGTTTGTAGCCTGCGGTTAAAATGCCTACGACCGCTTTACACGTAATAGCCCTTTGAACTTTAAATATCTTCGCTACCGTCGCAGCCTACTTTACCGCCTGATATTCGCTTTTAAATGCCATTACACGAAACACTAAAACGTTAACAAAGTTAAAAAGAGGGCTAAAAAACATTCCTCAGGCGTGTTTTCCGACGTTTTGTCTCGTTAATTGCTCGTAGTTCATGAACCAATGAATAATGCCAGACCTACCATAAAACAGATCTAGCTTTTTAAGTTAACATAGAAGCGACCACAGTATAATTTTCCAGTCATATTTTGTGTCTTGAGATTTATGTAGACGTAAATAGAATTTGTTCTTTTGTGATATTTATCATTTAATTTAAGAGGATAATATAATGATACTGTTTAAGACTGGTGATTACAAAACGTCAAAAGTAAACACAGAAATAAAAAGTGGAATGAATTTTTGTTTACAATGAAGCCTCCCAGTGAAAGCGTGAACACTATTTCACATTGCGTCGATACACCAACCTAGACAGCTATAAGCTGAAAGTTTGTAAAGTCAGTCTGAAGACCAGCGTCGTTCCGTTTCTTTATTTACCTACTTATTCATTGAGTGACTTCCATGAGTATATTAATGGATGAGTGAAGTCATTCTTGATTTAGAGTTACTGGCTCAAGTGGCCGGAGATATCCAGAAGCGAAGCACAAGCACACCACCTTTGTCTCAACTGAGCTACAATAATGGGCACATTCATTCAGTGTACTACTGAACATTTCAAGGCACATATGATGCGACAAAAAATCCAGAGTTTTTTTTTTTTTTGTTGTTCACTTTTTATCTTTCTTAGTGGAAACGTCAGCAGCTTAAATTGTTTTCCTGGTCTTCCCACATCTATGGTACGACTACTGTGAGAACAAACTTAAACCGCTACACATCGAGATTCCAAGCCTAGGAACGAACACTTTCAAGGATCAAAACTAGTGACAATAGTGACTCTAACAGCAAAAATAATGACAAAGTGGTGACACATTTTCTTTCGTACTTTATTTGAAGTAATATGTTTTATCTCAATCCCGAATGAGGTTCCACAGCATTTTTCTGACACCAAAATAATAGTTCGTAGCAAAGCAAATACACTCTTGATACTGTATTAAGCATATTTCTTGAAGTACTAAAAAGTATTGTAGTTAAACACATACAGAGATCAACATGCTGCTCCTTCAAGCACGTGCTTCTGTGATACACTATGCTTCAAATAAAAATATTGTGGAGTATGTTTTCTAATCCACTTTTATTATTTTGTTTTGATAATTCTGTGGAGCCCCTCTTTACAGACCACTTAATTTGTACCCTAAATTCACAACTTCATGGCCCGTGAAAACACATTGTATTTTCCATATTTGATCTCACAACTCAAGAGACTAAAAGCCGTTCATCTGGGAAAAAAAAAAAATACAAAATACTGAAATGGCAATAGTAACTGTATAACGAAAACGAATATACATTCCTTTCACTTTGATTGAACTTTACGCCTTTGTTGCAAAATCACACAGAAAACTGATAATCTCTGAAGGTGCTATGCAAGTCAATGAAGGAAGAAATATTCCTCATATTATCAGCTAAGGCGACCTTTGAAAAAGGTGACTAAAAAGTGATTAAAAGAGACTTCTTGCCAATAGCACAAAACAACAAATATAGTTACAAAAAAGATTTTTTTTTCTTTTTTTATAAATTTCTTTATTATGGTCCTGGATGGGGTACGGCCATTTTATTGCCATTATGTAATTTTTCAGAAAATAAAATTACGTAAAATTACACAAAATTCTGAAAGTCTAATGACGTACAATTCACTTCAATGTTCCAGAAAAATAATTGTAAAAAAAAAAAAAACTGTTTGTTTGGCTTACTGTTTTCTAGGCATCAGCAAAAAATTATGCAATCATACTTGATTTTCTTTCCTCAAGGTTCTTCTGAATGATTTCCACTTTCTTTTCTCTCACTCCTTCTTCCGTTTGCATACATTTTACACCCTCGAGCATGACTTCTGCTAATTTTGCTCTTTTTAAATACTTTTTTATGAGTGCTTTTTCAGTTTAGCCAAAGCTTCCAAAAACGAGTTCTTCTCTTGCCTCCTTAGTTTGTAGGTGTTCTTTTTTCTTGTCATTTAAAGCAGCAGTCTCACATTCCATTGACTTTTTTATCTTTTCCATCTTTTTCATATCTTCTTCACAATCCATTCTTTATTGTTCTTCGTTTTACTTTTCTTCTAATTCGATTTTCTTTTTCCTCTTACATTCTTTCATAAAGGCAATGTACTTTGAATGTGCTTGTTGTCCGTACTTAATGAGTTTTGGATTAATGGGTACAAAAAGAAAATTAGGATATTGTTTTAAGGCATGCATCACAGTCAGTACACTGTTTAAAAATCTTTCGGTCATTTCTGATTTATCTTCTTCTAATATATGCTTTGAAATGGAAAATCATCTCTCTATGTCAGCATTTCCATGTGACAAAGTTAGAGCTGCCTTTATGACTTTTGCAACATTTGGAAACTTTATATCTTTTGATACTGAATTCCTTATTGAGATGTGTTGTTGCCAGTAATCATCAATAGTTTTGTTTTCAAATGCTGTATCATCTTTTTCCAGTTGCAAAATTTCCCACTCATTTAACAAATAATGCAGTTGAACATGAAATGGCATAATTTTTGCAACTCTCAATATGTCTCTGCAGCTTCTATCATTCACTCTTTCTTTTGGGTCTAAAAATCTAAAATTTTTAAGTGATCCATTTGATAAGCATGTCTTTTTCATCACATGCTTACACAAGCAGTAATATAGTGCTTTTGAGCTTCCTTCAGACACAACTCATCACTTTCTTTCAGTTTAGAAAGCTTGTCTGTGATCTTTTCATAGATAAGTTCTTCAAGAGGAAGCAGATTACCTACTGTAAACAGTTCAAGATCAAATTTAGAAAAATTGGTGATTTTTCTAATGACAGCAGTCTTCAAAACATGAGCCATTAAGGTCTGAAGAACGTTCCCTATTTCTTCATGCAATTTGTGGATCATGGATGCTCGGCACTGGAAACATTGTTTGAACTTCATGAATATTTCTGCTGATGAAATAATAAAGTTCAGCTTTTATTGAAGGTTTCTGTAAGGCACTCACAACAGCCTCGTAGGATCTGGATTGAAGAGCAGAAGAATTTTTTCTCAGTGGCATGTGCTTGTCCCACTGCTCCCAAATCCTGTTGGCTGAAAGCCCCAAGGTAAGCCACATTGTTGTTGCATGTTTCAAAAATTTGTGGTGTGGAACGTTATATTTAGATTGGATTTCTTCAAACTCTTCCCAACAGGCAGGCCAACCGTCAAAATAATGGTAAATGTTGATCAGCAACTCAGAAGCTTCTTCACCTAAACACTCCAATGATTTTACATATGCATTATGCATTGTGTGGATGTCGCAGGTACCTATGTCTATAAGACTTGTCCCAGGTGTCTCCTGGATATTACTATTGAAAAGCCTAAAAACTTTTTTATTAACATTAGGTCCGTCTGATCCAAGCTAATAGGCACTTGTTTTGTGATAAACTGGCCTCAGAAAGTGCTTCACATAGTTTTTTATGCAATGTTTTACCATCCGCTTTACCTAAAAGAAAGTTCCGAGGTGCTGTGTCAATATGTCACATTTGCTTTCTGACCAAAATGTGATGGTTATTTGCAGCTCCTTTTTATCTTTAACATTAGTTATTTCATCATAACTCAATGAGTGGTACGATGAACATGCTCTAGAATAGGATTTTTAATGCTTGATAGCGCATCAGAAAAAATACCCTTTTCTGTGTCTGCCACATCTCCGTGCACTATGATATTGCAATCTATTGCTGGGAATTGATCTTCACTTAGCAGGTCGTTTTTGATGTCTTCAGATAATGTTCCTAGTAGGTTGTTGGTGGTACAGTCAACTTCAGTTTCATCATTCATCTCTGCGTTTTGCGGAAATCCAGCTTTCTGGAAACATTTAACTGTTGTCGAAATCTGTAAATTTTGCCAAGAAGCATGCACCCAACGAATACAATCGAAAACAGTGACTGCTTTCAAAAATTCTGTCACATGAAGGAAAATATTTTTATGATAGCCCATAAGATTTCACTTTTAAATGGAGTTTCTCAGAGGATGAAAGGACAAAATGTTATTGGCTTAGATGCCCCTCAGCTCATCTTCATTCATCACTGGGGCTTACCACATGTGCGGACAGTAATAAAAATGCAGAGACATTTATGGAAAATTCCTGTTTTCAGCAGGACAGTAAATTTAAAGTAATGGAGCCCTATACAATTTTGTCGGCATTTGCCACTTTGTACTTACAGCGGGAAATAAAGTTGGACGGCATATAACGTCATGTCACTGGATGTGCAGTGGCATATACTGCCTTGCCCGCGGACGTGTTAATTATGAGGCCTTCCTACAATTATAAGGGGAGGTATAGGAGTACGGAAATAACTACATTCACATTTCACATAGTTTTACTATGTAACTACATTAACATACAGGGCGTTTCACTTACGACTCTACCCGGCATTTTTGCAATAACTGGTAGCGGAATTAAGATATCGTAACGAAATTTGAACTGGGCTTAGCTTTGGCTATGAGAAAGGAGATAGCATCATAACATGTGTTGGAAATGGTCACCATTTGCTTCCAGGCGGAGCTGAACACGGCACTTGATATTTTGGAAGGTTCGGGTCAGCATGTCCCCAGGAATTGCCTGAATTTCTTGAATGATGCTGGATTTCAATGCGGCGATGGATCGTGGATTATTGCAGTAAACTCTACCTTTCAGACAGCCCCGGAGAAAATAATCGAGCGAAGTCAAATCTGGCGACCGCGGACGCCAAAGTCCCTTCAAAATGGCTCTGTTCTCGAAAAATGACTCAATTTCGGCCATGCTGGCACGGGAAGCATGGCATGTTGCTCCATCTTGCTGGAAATATCTAATGGATAATTCCTCATCGTCCAACTGATTCACGAAGGTTTGAAATATTTCCACGTAAGCTGCTGTCGAGAGGGTTGTTTCGAAGAAGATCGGCCCAATAATGCGCCGCTGTGACGTCACACACCAAACACCGATCTTTGGTGGATATAGGGGTTCTTCGTGTGTCGCGTGGGGATTGTCAGTTGCCCAAAAACGGGAATTTTGAGCTAGCGCCACCACTGGGAATGTTGGGCTAGTGGCTGCTCTAGCCCACTAATTTTGGGCTAGCGCTACCACTTCTCTCTGACCCTTTCTCACAGCCTAAGGTAAGCCCAGTTCAAATTTCATTACGATATCTTCATTCCTCTTACAATTAATGCAAAAATGCCAGGTAAAGTAGCGAGTGAAACACCCTGTAGTTGTAGGCATACTTACAATAATAATATTTCAACTTTAGCAACTTCTTTTGAAACTATATTGTTAAATTGAACATTTTCCCCCAATATGGCCAAAAAAGGTTTGAAAAGGTGACAAAAGCTGAAAAAGGTGACTAATTTTTAAAAAAGGTTTGAAAAGGTGTGAAAGGTGACCGGCTCCTCACCCTGTGTTCATTATACGTAATTTTCATTTGTACAAGGTCGCAAATTACCGTCTTGTATAAACTAAGAAATTGTAGGAGCCTTCATTTTTATAGTAAAGGAAGAAAAGAAACAGTTATTTGTTGCTTTATCTAAGCAAAAGCATTTTGAAAACGCGACGAAAAGGAATTCTTCAAATCAGAGCGTATCATCACTTCCAGTCCAGCTGCCATGCCGAGCAAGGTGGGGGAGTCGCAAAACACCTCGGCGCACTCGCAGTGGTAACTAGCACAACTTGTGCCACCCCGGAAAGTTTATTTCAGCACCCCTAAGCATAATAATTTTTTAATAATAATTTTTTTAGGTCAAAGGTAATGTTTTAGTTCATATCTTTTTTGTGTTAATACATAAACTCCCAAGCAAGTACTTGAGCTTCGAGCTGAGCATAAGAAAAAGTTTTTGCCTCTGATTGTGGCTATGTTGTTGTTTGGGTTCAAAAATTTTATTAGTCTCTCAGGTATGAGTTCAGAAAGAAAAAAAAAAAAAGAAAAAGTTCTTCCCAGGAGCCCAAATCAGGAAGGGCTCAAATTTTGGCTGTGGCAGTAGTATTTTGTGCAAGCTCAACTTTGTGCAATTCTGTGCTAAAGTAAATTGTTTTGCTTGGCATTTTTTTTTTTAATTATTATATGCAGTTTCGTTAAAATTATTTTTGCAGTGGAGCAGTACATGTTAAACATATATATATTTCTATGATTTTTTTGAGGCTAGCTGGGTATGGGAAAGTTGTCAATGTCATTTTGTCAGATCTGGTAGTTGTGGTCAAGTAATGGTGAGCATGGGGAACTCCAGTCATTATTTATTTTTTTATTTCTTGAGCTAAGCTATAAAAGGATGTAATGTTTTTTTGTTTTTTTTTTGTAAAGAGACTAATATCATAATGGTGTTATAAGCTATTTTGAAGAACAACCTCTCAAACCAGTAAAATTTTTATGCAGGAAATGTAACTTTTTTTGTGCTTGGTAGTTTTAATAATATTTAAATTGTATTTGTATTTATACAGATACAGGGCCATGTGGTTAAAATTTGTGTCTTGGTGGCAGGTATGGTGATTTTTGAGTTTGGCAAGTAATGGGGTGTAAAATTGTCTGTACCACTTTGTAGTAGGGTGGACTAGTTTCCATTAACAGTCGGTGGATCTGGAAAATGAATTTTCATGAGTGGGAGACATTAAAAAAGGCATGCACGCAGACTAGGTTAATAAAGTGATGGCCTGTATGTTACCCTTGCATAATGTTGGAATTCTTCAGGAGGTGATGATTTCTGGAAATAGATAGTTCTTCGAAAGGTGTAATTTTTTGGAAATAAATGGTTCTGCGGTATAGTGTATTTTTCTGGGAAAGGAGTGATATAGTGTATTTTTCTGGGAAATAATGTTAGTGTATTTTTCTGGAAAGTAGTGTTAATTCTCCTAGAAGCTGTGTGCCTAGGGAATGAAAAGATAAGGGTATTTCTGGAAATAATGTGAGTCTTCGTCTGGTGTTTTTTCTGGAGTCTGTGTGTACCAGAGAAAAATAATTTGGGGGCAAGAAAGTTCTTGCAGGGTGCTTTCCTTATGTGGAAAAATGCTTCTCGTCTGAAAGGGTATAGATGGAAACAATTGGGGGATTGTTCTTCCACCTCCGGTAAGACGACGACCCATAGGAAGTTATCCAGAGCAAGGCGAGTGCAGGAGTGTTGTCCCAAAACAGTAAGAGAAAACAATCATCATTGTCAACCATTATCAATCCACTGCTGGACAAAGGTCTCCCCAAGTTTCCTCCACAACGGTCTGTCTTGTGCCAGTCTCCTCCATGTCACTCCCGCATACTTTCGAATTTCATCCACCCATCTTCCATGTGGTCTTCTTCTGGGTCTTTTCCTGTCCCTTGGAATCCAATCTAAAATTTCGGCTGTCCATCGATGGTCTGTCCTTCTGGCAGTATGTCCAGCCCATTGCCATTTCAGGGATTTAACTCTGATCATGATGTCTTCCACTCTTGTCATTTTTCGGATCCACGTGTTCCTCTTCTTATCTCTCCTGGTTACACCAAGCATGCACCTCTCCATGCATCTCTGAGTTCTGCAGCCTTTGTATGTCTCTTTTAGCTAAGGTCCACGTCTCTGCACCATACGTAAGCACTGGAAGGATGCATTGATCAAACACTTTTCTTTTAAGACATAATGGCATATTGCTCTTGAAAATTATGCTGTTTCTTCCAAAAGCTCTCCAGGCAAGTTTTGTACGCCGATTAATTTCTTCATCAATGTGACCCTCACTTGATATCTGCTGTCCAAGATAAACGTACGTGTCTGTTATCTCCAGCTTTTCTCCATCAATCGATAAATCTTCATTTCTTGTAAAAGCATTGTACATCACTTTTGTCTTCTGAAAGTTCATTTTTAATCCCACTTCTTTACTCTTGTCAGCAAGTTCCTGGATCATACTCTGTAGCTCTGATGGGGTAGTTGCAAAAATGACTGTCATCAGCAAAAACGAAGGTGGGTTAGATAATCTCCATTAATCTTTATCCCTTTGTTTTCCCAGTTCAGTGATTGAAAGACATTTTCCAATGTAGCATTAAAGAGCTTCGGAGATATGGTGTCACCTTGTCTCACTCCTTTTCCAATTTTTATGTGTGTTGTATTTTCAAACAGCCGAATCTTTGCACTTGCATTTTCATAGATGTTATTAATAATATTAATGTATGCATCTTCAATACCGCAGGATTTCAGAGCCATTGCAACTGCTGATGGTTTCACCGAATCAAAGGCTTTTTCATAATCGATAAAAGCCATGCACAATGGAAGTTCATATTCCCTCGCTCTTTCAATTAGTTCTCTCAGTACGTGGATATGATCTATTGTGCTGTAGCCACTCCTGAATCCAGCTTGTTCTCTCGGTTGAGCCATGTCCAGTGTCACCTTCAAGTGGTGTGAAAGAACTTTAGTGAAGATTTTATAAACCACTGAGAGGAGGCTGATAGGTCTGTAGTTCCTGAGATCCTCAATGTCACCTTTTTTATGTAGCAAGATCATTGTAGCGTTGTTCCAATCCTCAGGAATTTTCCCTTCATTAAGGCATCGAGTGAAAATTTGGGCGAGTACTGTTTCGATTTCTCCACTTGCTTCTTGTATGATGTCTACAGTAATTCCATCTTCTCCTGGAGCTTTTCCCCGCTTCATGTTCTTGATTGCATGTGCAACTTCTGCTGGAAGGACTGGAAGAACTCTGGTACTGGTACCTTTCATGATGTCTGGAGTACATGTATCATCTCTTTCATATAATTTGGAGTAGAAATCTTTCACTCTTGTCAAAATTTCTGCCTCTATTTCTTGTTACAGAACCATCTTCTTTTCTCAGTGCCATAATCTGTTTTTTTCCCTTACTGAGATGTCCCTTTGCTATCTTTAGGCTTTGGTTGTTTTCAATTGCTTTCCTTACTAGTTCACAGTTGAATTTCCTTACGTCTTCAGTGATACTTTTTCGTACTGTCTTGCATAGCTCTATATATTCCACTTTGGAAGTCACATCTTCTTTAGTTGTCCTCATCACTCTTCTTTTTTGCATCAACATTTTGGTTTTTCCTGATAATTTGTTCACATGCAATTTGTTCTTAGACCCAGCTAATTTTGTTGCTGTTTCCATAAGAGCTTTGGTTACTCATCACTCTTCTTTTTTGCATCAACATTTTGGTTTTTCCTGATAATTTGTTCACATGCAATTTGTTCTTAGACCCAGCTAATTTTGTTGCTGTTTCCATAAGAGCTTTGGTTACTTTTTCTGACCCAATCTCACCTTCAGCCTAAATAATACTTCCTCACAGTGAGAATTAGTTTTTAGTGAAATTGAGTGAGTTGACTAAGATGTTTTGCCTACCTGTTACCTCAGTGGCTTACTACATGAGTTGGTAAAAAAAGCTTATATGATACAAGTTTGAATTTTCAGATTAATTTGTTTATAAATTGCTGGTCAGAATTAGTGGTGTAATTTTAAATTGTTATGGACAGCGGCAATGCAGATAAGTATGAATTTGTGTCCAGGAGTGTTGAGAGTTAGTGTTTGCCTTTTATTTACATGGTGGGATATTGAGTACTCAGAGCAAGTTTGTATAGTGAAGTATTTTAAATTTTTCCAGATGATAGGGTGAATTTTAAGTTAATTTGTCAACATTATTAAGTAATGATAACTTTTGAGGTAATTGAGTAAGGTATTTAGTGCAGTATGTTTAGTAGAGTGTTGAGAGTGATTTTGTATCAAGTAATGCTAGAACGTTGAATAAATTTTAATGCAAATTTTCCTGGTAGAATAGGATTGTTTACTGAAGTAACTTTTGGTTATTTATAAATTTTTGCTCAGTTATTGTATTTTTAAAATTAATGTTGGTTAAGGAAACTGGTTTGAGGGGTGTGTTCAAAATAAAATGGAATCTGTATTGTGTGTACAATAAGCTATAAATTCATGAAGAGAGGGAGAGATTGCACTTCTTTTTTTTTTTTTTTTTTTTTTTTTTTTGATTGGAGGTTTAACGACCACCGTGAGCAACTCAATGGGCGATAAGCAGGCGCCTGTCCGTAATTTAGGGTCACTGGTTCCAGGGAAGGGAGAGAGCCAGTGCCGTAAGACAAACACAACATCCACGCCTCACCGGGATTCGAACCCGGACCCCTTTCGGACGAATGATCAGAGGCCATCGCTTAGACCACTGCGTCACCGGGGCGGCGAGATTGCACTTCAGCTGTCCAAACTTATCCACAGTGTTTATGTTATGTTCTAAGTCAAGAGTATTTATGTGTTTTTGCAAATCTTGATTTTCTGGCAGAAATATGTGTTCTTCCTTTTATGGTCTATATAAATACAGCAAGTGGGTGTCATCTGATTTTGTTTGCTTTTATAAGACCTAGTTGCCAAAAGTGGAATTGTCAAAAAAATGTTAAAAGGAGATTTGTGTTCGAAAACAAAAACACATGGTTGTCTTGGTTATTCTCAGACTCCTTGAAACACTTTGTTGTTTTGTTTGTTGTTGTTTTTGGTTAAGTTTTAAAAATAAATGCAGGCCAAGTGGCCTTTCAAAAACTCAAGCTTTGTGCAGTGAAAAATTAGTTGACTCAGTTGAAGTTCATCGCAGGGTCACATACTAATCCGCCTTAGCTTGCCTAAGGCCGGAAACGACCATCCGGGAATTTTGTTTTTATATAATTAATGCATTTTGTCCTAACCACTAAATTGATCATCACAGCCTACAAAAGTTATTACACGTGTACATTGCATACCATCTAATTTTGAGTGTTTACAAATTTGGTACACATGTAAACCATAATTACTTATTTTACACTTGCAGGTGTGCCTCAACTCATCGTATATTCAAACAACCTTCAATAATAACTTTTGGGAATTTTCAAACATCATTGTTGCATTTTATTTATATTTTCATTTATCATGGCCTTAAGATAATTGAATTTACTTTTTGTTTCGAAATGCATCTACCCATCTTTCACCCAAATTCAACTTTTACCATAATTTGAATATGATTTGCATAAATATATAAATTAATTACCCAGAATAACTAATGTCTTCATAATTTCCACCATAACAAGAGCAAGGAGATCTTAAACATAAATCCTTTTGCTCATTCTTTCAATTTGGCCGTTTGGCTACTGAATTATTACAATAGTATGTTTTATATGCAACAAACTAGGAACATTAATCAAATTAGTTACCCATTTAAGCTACTGCTTCGAAAAGCAAAAATTCTACAAGTTATTAATGCAGTCGTAAGGGTATCCATAGCTAAGGATAGCCGTTATACAATCTCAAAATCTACAAATATGTAATTCAAAAAAATAGATAAAAGTCAGGAGCAAAAAACTTCAGTAAGACAAAAATTGGAAATTAAGAACTGTAATCTGCTCACACATGC
Organism: Macrothele yani; assembly: GCA_039090855.1. Classification (NCBI taxonomy): domain Eukaryota; kingdom Metazoa; phylum Arthropoda; class Arachnida; order Araneae; family Macrothelidae; genus Macrothele; species Macrothele yani. Next base: position 139,441,519 of record CM077005.1, on the reverse strand, counting down.
TCAGAGATCATCAAATTTTTACCACTGAGGAATTTTATAAAATGATTTCTTATATTTCAAACTGGAGCACGTTTCTCACACTTACAAAAACTAGTAGAAAACATGAGTGAATATTTCGGATTTGTGGAATGGTACAAGAAATGCATGTCTGGTACTGAACTAAGACGGATGAAAAGTACCACATCCTGTAAAGTACAAAATTTCATTTCGAGCTGAAAAAAAAAAAATACAACAACCTTTTATATTTTGGACTGCAAGTACATGTTTAGCGGTACACCAAGTAGAAAAGTACTATTCCGTTCAGGAAAATAATATTCATTTTCACGGTAGAACATAATACAAAATGTTAGTGGTGTCTATTTTCAATTTTGGAGAAACTTTTCTACAATAGCTTTCTAGGAAAACAAATGCTAGTTTGCTTAGGGGTAGTAAGTGAACGGTTCCCTTACGGTGGTGTACAAAACTTGTACAGCACTCTGGCAGTGTTCATTTTCGATTTTAGAAAAGGGCAAGAGCGCATGCCGGAGAGCAACTAAGGAGAGGTGAAAAGAACCTACTCTGGCACAGTACAAATTTTCTTTAGGATGCAAGCACCCTGGCAGTGTTTATTTTCGATTTTAAAAAAGTGACACCCTGAGTACATGCTGTTGAGACAATAAAACCGCTTTCGATGGTGTACAAAATTTTCTTTTGGATATACAAAACTGTACAAAATTAGGACAACATTCTGGCAGTGTTTATTTTCGATTTTGGAAAAGTGGCACCCCAAGTACATGCTCGAGAGCCACAAAGGAGAGTAAAAAAGAGTACCACTTCCGGTGGTGTACAAAATTGTCTTTTGGGTGTACAAAACTAGTACAACATTCTGGCAGTGTTTATTTTCGATTTTGGAAAAGTGGCACTCCATGCTCGATAGCCACAAAAGAGAGCCGAAAAGTACCACTTCCGGTGGTGTACAAAAATGTACAAAACTAGTACAAAACTCTGGCAGTATTTATTTTGGATTTTGAAAAAGTGGCACTCCAGCATGTACTTGGAATGCCACTTTGAGAGGGTCGAAAAGTACCACTTCCGGTGGTGTACAAAATGTTCTTTTGGGTGTACAGAACTAGTACAAAACTTCGGCAGCGTTGATTTTTTATTTTGGAAAAGTGGTTATGTCGAGTACTTTATACGTGTACTTATGGTTATGTCGAGTCACTATTAATTTTGAGTACGCTCAATTTTTCGCCAGTGAACTGTGATTCTTGCAAAATCCAAATCAGGTTACTGGAAGAAATACCGAGGCATCTGAAGAGCGCGGACACCAAAAATAGAAACAAGTGGCCGTCTGACATCGGTACTTAAAGATAGATACTGGCATCGCAGCGAAGACAGTCCGACCTGCATAAAGAAGGCAGCTGCAAGGGAGAATCTTGAAGTGCTTCCACTGATTCCTCATACAGCACCAACACAAATGAAAATGTTGCTCAGATATGCAAACAAACATCCAGTTTTGCTTTCTGTTCTGGGCTAAACTACGACCCGACTGGTTACGGAAACTATTCACAACTTTGCTGACTCTGCTGCTACGAAAGAAGTTATTCCGAAAAAGAAGAAATTCTTCTTCAATCGATCGCATTCTACGAGTCAGAAATCAATTACCCCTGTCCCGTTCTTTCTTTCACTGTAACGAAAAGATATTCCAAACTGACGAATGCGCAGCATCGACAGTGTGTCTTCACTTCCTTAAGAAAAAGTTATCGGCGATTACAAATATTAAATGGCTGAACTCGAAGATGTAACTGTAATGACAATCCGTTTTAACGAAAATGTGCCTTGCCACACTTCTGTAGAGCTGCCGATTTTTTTTTTTTTTTTTTTTTTTGGCTCTCTCAAGGCTACAGGATACACACACAGTCGAAAAGAATATCTGCCGACATGCAAGCAGCAAAAAGGTTATAATTAACTGCGTTCACAAACTGCAATGAAACGTTATAATCCATTGTGTTCTACGGTACGTTGAAGTGCGTACATGCACACTCAACAGATACATTATTTTAAATTCAGGTGTGTGTGTGTTGCTGAAAAATTATACTTTTCAGCGACGCACACAAGTACGCTGTATGAATGAAAGTCTTTATAATTTTGCAGATTAATCAAATTTCACTAATTCAAATGCACAAACTAATCTTACCACAGAATTTATTCATTTAATTCTTGGACATTACTGTGGGTGAAAAATCGCTCATGAAAATTTTCTTTTCTCTGTTGTGCACTAGCACCACTACACTGAAGTTGATCCCCCCCCCCCCCCCACCACCACCACCACCACCAACGGCTTTTAGTTCATGGCAGTTAGTAGTGAAAGCAGGTTCTTTTGATGTTGAGTGAAAGCAGGTTCTTTTGATGCTGATAGTGTACGAGACATTAATTACCTAGTAAAATTATTTTCTGAACAAGCGACGTGGAATTCTTTTTTTTTTTTTTTTTTCTGCTTTTATTAATATGACTTTCTTTTATTGTGTAAGGCAAGAAACTGTCACCCAGTGATGTACCGAAAATAGATAGGTTTTAAGCATGGGCGTCGCTGGCGGGGGTAACGGGGGCATATGTCCCCTCCGATATTTCTGAGCGCCCTCCATATTTCTGACTGCAAACCTTTTCGTGTTTTACATTTTTTTCATTCATTTTCTCATCACTTACGGAACTGAACTATACACTTAGAAGATTTGCTGTCCCCAGTACATTTTGAAAAAAACTTAAAAAAAAAAAAAACCAAAGAAATTGGCTATTATTACTGCACGCCTGCGTCCCCCTCCCCTACCCCAATTCCTATTTGCCAGCGACGCCCTTGGTTTTAAGACTGTCCCCTCCGATGACGCTGGTTCTGAGCAAGAGGATTTATGAAGAAAGCATAGCAGTACGGATCCTTCCTTTATGGGTTATGCCACTGAAGAATCACGAACCGCGGTTTGATTAATTATGAAAAAATTTATCAAACCGCGGGTCGGTATTCTCCACATAGTAAAGCTAGATCTTAATTTCAATGTAATTTCTTCAGATACAGAAATGTTTTAATGGCTTAATCTTTCTACGATTTATACTTCCCAGATCTTTCATATGCTTTTATTTATATCTTTTACTGAACAGCGTAACTTAACTAAACATTTTTTTTTTAATTTTTGCAATATATTATGGAATTTTATTGAAATTTTATCGTAGTATTCAACGAAGAGTTAATGCTCATATAGTATTTACATAATTAATTTTTATATTGAGAAGCCTAACAGTATTTAAAGAGTTAACATTTTTTCCTTGGTCTAAGATCCGTTTGAAAACACTGAACATACAAAGCTCGGAGCTGAAAAGTGGGTCTACATGTTGCTATGCGGACACGCAACCCTTAACTTTCACCTTTCACAATAAAGGTTTGAATAGTCTCATTATTACATAAAAAGCCGAATGTTTTCATGTTAACAAAAAGATGCCACATGTTCTCGAATTCAAGATTCTATAAACGTTAGCAGAAAAGCGTCGGAGTTTCAGCAATGAAAGTGAACGGGAGATATTTTTCGTAATGAAGCGGAACCAGAGTGCGTATCTGTTTCGGCTGCTTATGGTGTGTGAGGTAATCGTACCCAAGAGATTTATTTAAAGGTCTCTCTCTCTCTCTCTTGAAGGTTGTTGACAGTTTGCCAAAGAACGAACTGCACAGAGCGCGAGCGAGGAGGTCGGAAAGAGGTTCAGGGTCGTCCTTCGCCACTAAGGCAAGGTTAGAATGTTCCGGTAACAGCCGCAGTTGGCTACAGTTGTTTGTCTTCCATGCCGACCGAAATACCTCCATGCCCCCCACCCCTTTTTTTTTTGACAGTACCAATTACGATGAGGACCATTAAAAATGTTAACACACACTACATATACAAACCATGTTCAGTTTAAATAATAATACTAAAGAAAGAACGGCATCGTAAATTCGGGTTTATGAACTCGGACACAATATTCTTGAACCGACTCCGTCAAAATTGTTTATGGACTTTTTCATTTTAAAGTGTGAAATCAGTGCATGCGAAAAATATTGAATTTTACGCTACCTATAAAAAAAATTGTTTTAAGGTTGGAAAATGGAAGACATCGTGAGATTTAAAAAAAAAAACGATTTTTAAGCCACCTAACGAGAAATTTTGAATCCAGAAAGCAGGAAAGAAGAACGTGCAATTGTGATCAAGGCTACACGAAACGGATACAAAATGAATTTTTTAAGTCGGACTTTTGGAAGGGCAGATATAGTTCTAAGCCTACATGCTAAAAAACGCAACGCCTCTAACGGAAATAAAGTTTATCTGAAAAATTAGGTAAAAGGTACGCGTATATTATATTCAAAGCTAACCGATGTCATTTTTTCCCAAACTTAGAAATGGAAATAAATGTTCAACTGCAAATCCAAATCTACCCCATAGCACAAAAATTTTAAGTTTTGCATTTAAAAAAAAAAATAGTGCACAGAATATTTTGCTTGTAATACAGCTGTCGCATGCAAAAAAGCATTGCTGAATAATCGACTGTTAGAAACGGCATGGTGCAAATGTACACTTAAGCAAAAATATCGTTTCCCGCTAAGCGGTAACACTGAGTATTGTGCAACATAAAAACAAAAGAAAAAATTGAAAGTTATATATATATCTCCAGCCAATATATACAGAAAAAAATTTCCAATGTATACGACCGGAAAAAAAAATTACTCATCTAGCAGGAAAATTTTACATCACAGAAATTCGAAGGCGCATGGAACGTCTCATGGCTATCTCCATCCGATGCTGTAAGGATTTTTTAGAATTGGAGTTCTTGATTTAGAGATACCATGTCTACAAGAGACTGGATGCACAGACTGACAGGGTGATACTTCAAGCTCCTGTTTTTTATTCAAAACGTGTTAACTTTTGTCATCAGCACAATAAACTACTCTGTAAACTCGGTGGCGTTCCACCTTGGGTGGGAAAATTTCTGAGGCGCGTGGCTTCATGTGACTCACACACAGCTCCACTTGTTCACTAAGAGACTACCTGCCACGGCTGGATAGCAATACAGAACGAGGTGCACTTCATTAGGTACACACCTTCACGGGCAGTTTTTTTTTTTTTTTTGCTGACTTCGAACACTTGGCTGCATTACGTTTGGAAGAAAGTGTATGTTTTCAACAGTCTATATCCGTCGTGTACCAAAGGGTTAAAAAATGTTAGCATTTAAAGAAACGTGCTTTAACAGTTATCACTTGCGAATGAGAAACACGAATATTAACCATCGGAAATTAAAAGTGACTACACAAACTCAAAGGCGCACGACAACTACTAGGGTGACAAGGAGACTGGGAAAAAGAACACATGCATCTGAGAAAATACGAGGGTTACAGACATCAAATGCTAGTACAAGAACGCTCAAACCACGATATGTCGGACATACTGTTAGAAAGACGGAATGACACCGAACGAACAACAGAAACAATAGGATAACCAAAAAATAAGAAATCATCAGCAAAACCACACCACACGGCGAAGGAACTGATGATGATAGATTACTAGTGAAAGAAGTAGTGCGCGAGACAAAAGGACAGTGGAAAAGACTAGGTACGCGAAACCGTCATTCACCGGTAAATTCAAAATGGTAGACAGACGTGGGACGCACACATGTGACATTATACAAAAAAAAAATACACTGCTGGCCACCCAAAATGCAACACCAAGAAGGAAGCATCCGACTAGCCTGAAATTCGCAGCATGCGTCGCCCGCGAGAGGACATGCAAACGATTAGCATTGCAGGGCGTATGCAAATCATGTGCGCGCGGCACGCCACCGTGGAGCACTAGGTGCACAGAAGGCGAAAGGTGCACAGAAGGCGGGGTGTAAGTAGTGGAATGGTGTTGTGTTGCCGGACCTGTGCGTGGGAAGCTTCCTGATGTCTCGTCGCAGAATACGACAGTCATTCCAGCACATTTCGGAGTTCGACAGAGGACGAATAGTGGCTTATCGCGACAGCGGTCTATCGTACCGAGACATCGGCGCCAGTGTGGGACGACATCCAGTCACAGTGGGGCGAGTATGGATTCGTTGGGTGCAGGAGAGACGGACGGACCGACGTGAGCGATTGCCGCGGCACACCACCGAACGAGAGGACCGGCATGTTGTGCGGTGGGCATTCACGGCTCGCACCGCCACATCACGAACGTAAGCGCAGGAATTAGGGTGTGTTTAGCAAAAACCTGGGTCAGCACGTACCATTCGACGTCGTCTGAAGGAGCGGGGACTTGTCGCACGGCGCCCATTGCTCCGATTACCATTGACGTTACACCACCGGCGAGTGCGGCGGCAGTGGACCGTTGAACGCCGCAGCTGGACTACGGAATGGCACGACATTGTCTTCTCCGACGAATCCCGCTTAGAAGCCTGCAACACCACGATGGTCGGAACCGCGTGTGGCGGCACCGCGGCGAGAGACGGTATGACGCCTGCATTATGCATCGCCATACCGGTACGTCGCCTGCATTATGCATCGCCATACCGGTACGTCGCCTGGCGTTATGGTTTAGGGAGTAATTGGATATGACACCCGCACCCCTCTGGTATGCATCGCCGGTACACTCAACAGCCACCGCTACATCTCCGACGTTTTGGAGATGTAGCGGAGGTAGTCCTCCCTTACCTGCAGGACCTGCCAGCGGACACGTTTCAACAGGACAATGCGCGCCCGCACGTGGCACGCATCGTGCAACATTTCTTCACGGCCCACCAGGTGCCATTGCTGTCGTGGCCCGCCTGTTCTCCCGATATGTCGCCCATCGAACACGTCTGATCGCTGATCGGCAACCGAGTGGCCCGGCAAGCACCACCCGCGGGTACGCCTGATGAACTGTGGCAACGTGTGGAAGCAGCCTGGACCGACAGACCCCAAGCCCACATCCAAAGCCTCTTTCGTTCGATGCCGCGGCGTGTAGCGGCCGTTATTGCCAGCCATGGGGGCCACACGAACTATTGATGTCTGCGTGTTCCGCAAGTCGCACGGGCCTGTAAGCTCAATCGTTTCATCTTTGTATCTGTTTTATGTGTCGAGTAAATCTGGCTTTGCTATCTCGTGTCCTTCTTGGTGTTGCATTTTGGGTGACCAGCAGTGTATTAACAACGCAAAGTTTCACCGTACAGAGGCAAATCGCCGTTGAAAACTAGTGATGCGTTGCATTGGGCATAAGGTGTGTTTGTTACACAGCACACATTCCGATTTGCGAATCAGTTTTGCTTTACCTCGTATTGGGCAAAAGAATGGAATCTGATTCTCCGTAATCTCAAAATGAAATAACAGAAACAACTGGAATGCTGCCAGAACTATGAGAACTTTTCACACAGAGCTGATCAGCATTAGTGCAAGTGAGACCGAAATCTTATGTATAAAACACAAAATGTCCGTTTGTCTGAAGCAGCAAAAACTCTCGAACGCCAAACTGTGGCATCGTGAAATTTGCATAGCTTATTAATACTGGAATTTCTAGGCCAACGCAACTATTTTAAGATGTCTACGTTGTTTCGTTCGCGAATTATGAATTAAGTAATAAGCTAATCAATAAAGTCAGCGTCGTTTGTTACGTCATTCTGTTCCAAATCTGAAATCACGTGACTGCATTCATCGCCCCGGCACATCCACAGGTGTTTCTATTCCTTGAGAACTGTGCATAAAAAAAAAATGCAAAAACAAGCTTTGCGGAATCTTAACGAAACGGGCTGAAATTTTTATCAACACCATGAATTGGTAATAAGAGGAGTTCCTCAAAATTTCACCGGAATCCAGTCAAAACTTTTTAAAATAGGCATGGAATTTTTTAATTCATCGGTAAACAGAAATATATACGCAGAAACGATTAATAAAATTTTGACGGCTAATTTAAAATGTTATTTACCGATTCAGACAAAATTTAGAGGTCATGTTCTTATTAACGACTTATGGTGCTCATTAAAATTTCAGCCAGTTTCATAAAATATTCGCAAAGATAAGTTTTTAACTTTTTTATCAAAGAGATTCGCCCCTCAAAGACGTCTGAAATTGAAAGCACGTGATGCATTTGATCGTCGATAACAAGTTAATGACGAATTTTGTTCAGTCAGTGTTCTAATGCTGCGTCTCTTGGACGCGTGTTAAATAATTTGTAACGCTTATGTTTTTGGTCCGTTTGATTCTACAGATTCCATACATTCTGTACATTTCGTTGCTTTAATTCTCGACAAATATTTGTGACAGCAATGTACGGCCAAGTGCTGAAATAATCACACTATGAATAAATAATTTGTAATGACCGAATTTGTGAAATCAGCGTTTTTCTTTCTTGCAAGCATCAATGTTTTTCACGATTTTTTCAGTGACTTATAAGGGAATATGAAATTAATAAGCCTAAGTCCCGGGCAAAGCCGGGCTAGTTATTTATAAAATTTATTTTCAAAAATAACTACGAAGTAAACTCTCTGACTTTCCAAGCAACAGATGTTTTGGAAATTCAAAGCGCTTTCGTGATAAATCAGTTGTGTTCTAGAGATTATGTATCCTTCACACGTAGAATGAGCAAACAGCACAGGCTAATAATCACTTACACAACTCCACTTTGTACAATTTTGTTCAAAGAAGTAATATTTTTTCCTACGAAGGAAGACATGAAAATATTCTTTTTAGATCAACATGTAAAAATCTAAAATGCATCCAAAACATTTTACATGCGAAATCACACGACAACCTGGAAGCACTGCACTTGACATTTATGAAGCAAAGGAACACTGGAAATCCGTTTTGAAACACTAACATTCTCTGTCAAAATTTCTTACTTTAATCACCTTCTTTACTGCCCGTTCCGGAAAAAAATGTTACACACTTTTCCAATTTTTCTGTCACCTTTTCACACCTACACACCCAGATTGCGTAGCATGTTGAAGCGGGGGAAATGTTACACACTTTTCCAAATTTTCTGTTACCTTTTCACACCTACACACCCAAAATGCATAACATGTTGAAGCGGAACAAAACACATATCTATGGCAAATAATAATAATGATGATAAATTAAATTAATTTCTGCTTTGGTGTAAACTCCCACCAGCTTATTTCAGTCCATTACATTTTTTTTTTCTTTTTTTTTTTTTCTATCTCTAAAGCAGTGTTTCTCAAAGTGTGGTCCACAGGAAGTTTCAGAAGAAAAATTAATGAAGAATCTCTCCTCTTAAATTTTGAGTGCATGCTCGACACGAATATCCAGAACTATCAGATAGAGCCATTAATCATTTTCCTTACAACTGTGATTTTGGATTTTCGGTTTTAGTTGAAATTAAGAGCAAGAAAAGAAATTATTAGATGTGGAAGCTACTCTACTACTCAAACTATCAGTCATCCAACCGGATATACACTGCTGGCCACCCAAAATGCAACACCAAGAAGGACACGAGATAGCAAAGCCAGATTTACTCGACACATAACAACAAATACAAAGATGAGCTGATTGAGCTTACAGGTCCGTGCGACTTGCGGAACACGCAGACATCAATAGTTCGTGTGGCCCCCATGGCTGGAAATAACGGCCGCTACACGCCGCGGCATCGAACGAAAGAGGCTTTGGATGTGGGCTTGGGGTATTCGGTCCAGGCTGCTTCCATACGTTGCCACAGTTCATCAAGCGTACCCGCGGGTGGCGCTTGCCGGGCCACTCGGTTGCCGATCAGCGACCAGACGTGTTCGATGGGAGACTTATCGGGAGAACAGGCGGGTCACAGAAGCAGTGACACTTGGTGGGCCGTAAAGAAATGTTGCACGATGCGCGCCACGTGCGGGCGCGCATTGTCCTGTTGAAACGTGGCCGCTGGTAAGTCCTGCAGGTAAAGGAGGACTACAGGCTCCAAAACGTCGGAGATGTAGCGGTGGCTGTTGAGTGTACCAGCGATGCGTACCTGAGGGGTGCGGGTGTCATATCCAATTGCGCCCCAAACCATAACGCCAGGCGACGTACCGGTATGGCGATGCATAATGCAGGCGTCATACAGTCTCTTGCCGCAGTACCGCTACACGCGGATCCGACCATCGTGATGTTGCACGCATAAGCGGGATTCGTCGGAGAAGACAATGTCGTGCCATTCCGTAGTCCAGCTGCGGTGTTCAACGGCCCACTGCCGCCGCACTCGCCGGTGAAGTAACGTCAATCGTAATCGGAGCAATGGGCGCCGTGGGACAAGTCCCCGCTCTTGCACACGACGTCGAACGGTACGTGCCGACACAGGTTGTTGCGCAACACCCCCTAATTCCTGCGCTAACGTTCGTGATGTGGTGGTGCGAGCCGTCAATGCCCACCGCACAATATGCCGGACCTCTCGTTCGATGGTGTGCCGCGGCTGCGGCAATCGCTCACGTCGGTCCGTCGGTCCGTCCCTCCTGCAACCACCGAATCCATACTCGCCTCACTGTGGTTGGATGTCGTCCCACATGGGCGCCGATGTCTCCGTGCGATAAACCGCTGACTGCTGTCGCGATAAGCCACTATTCGTCACCTGTCGAACTCCGAAACGTGCTGGAATGACTGCCGTATTCTGCGACGAGGCATCAGGAAGCTTCCCACGCACAGGTCCGGCAGCACAATACACTTCCACTACTTACACCCCGCCTTCTGTGCACCCTTCTTAAAGTGCTTCTCGGTGGCGTGCCGGGCGCACATGATTTGCATATATCCTGCAATGCTAATAGTTTGCATGTCCTCTCGCGGGCGACGCATGCTGCAAATTTTAGGCCAATCGGATGCTTCCTGCTTGGTGTTGCATTTTGGGTGGCCAGCAGTGTAGATAGCTTGGTAAAGGATCGCAAGCAGCAGCATCTCTCTCACAGATTCTTAGTTATTATTTTTGTTATTAATTACTGAATCTTTATACGTGGACTTTCAGGAAAGTACTAAAATCAAAAGCGAAAATCAAAGTATAATTGTCCATATGACGTTTTGCATATCATGTAACTTGAATTGTACGGCGATATTTTTTGCCGTGCTTCATGGGCGTGGCCAAGATTTAGGTGGGGGGACGCCCATGCTGCGACTACATTGCCAATTATTTAATTAAGCGAATGATCACTTTTTCGTTACACAACTAACAAAATAAGAATCATAACTCACCAAACTCTTACTTCATTTCTTTATCAAATATATGTACTCTAAAAATTACTTTGTTTCAGATAGGGTTTGGCAACCGACCGGCATATTAATCACGTGGTCGGAATTTTTGTCGATTTTAGGGCCGCGGGTGGCCTAGTGGGCAACGTTCGTGACTGCCACGGAAAAGACCTCAGGTTCGATCGCAGGCAGGTACGAACGCTCGATCCACTAAATATCCGCCGTGGGTCGGATGGGCACGTTAAGCCGTCGGACCCCGGGTACTGCCCCCGGTAATAAATAAGGGCGTCTTCCTTCCCCTTTCTACTTCGCTTCCGTGTCACTTTCCTATCGGGCACTCTAGCTCCAAATCTCCTAGCTTCCTATTTCTAAGGGTTGTTTAAGACCTGGGGTCAGACACTCCCTTCCTAAAATCCTCTACATATGATATGATATGATCTTTTTGTCGATTTTCTTCTAAGGCCGGTGTCAACTGCTTACCTGCCCTATTTGGGGTCAGTTATAAGTAAAAGAAAACAGCTTAAAATTTGCTAAAAAAAAAAGCTTAAAATTTACCAAAAGAAACTAAAATTAACTAACGGGAATAAATCAAGCCGGAGCTCATACCTATAAGCCCGCCTATAAATCACGTAAATTGAGGGATGGTTTGGTTGTGTCTTTCCTTGGAGCGGGGAGGGAGGGGCGGGGGCATCATCACTCTCCATGAGGGACCAAAGTTTAAGAAGCACTGCTCTAAAGGAGATCATAATTATATATATATATATATTATATATTTCCCAAATTTTCACTCGATGCCTTAATGAAGGGAAAATTCCTGAGGATTGGAACAACGCTACAATGATCTTGCTACATAAAAAAGGTGGCATTGAGGATCTCAGGAACTACAGACCTATCAGCCTCCTATCAGTGGTTTATAAAATCTTCACTTAAGTTTTTTCACACCGCTTGAAGGTGACACTGGACATGGCTCAAACGAGAGAACAAGCTGGATTCAGGAGTGGCTACAGCACAATAGATCATATCCACGTACTGAGAGAACTAATTGAAAGAGCGAGGGAATATGAACTTCCATTGTGCATGGCTTTTATCGATTATGAATAAGCCTTTGATTCGGTGAAACCATCAGCAGTTGCAATGGCTCTGAAATCCTGCGGTATTGAAGATGCATACTATAATATTATTAATAACATCTATGAAAATGCAAGTGCAAAGATTCGGCTGTTTGAAAATACAACACACATAAAAATTGGAAAAGGAGTGAGACAAGGTGACACCATATCTCCGAAGCTCTTTAATGCCACATTGGAAAATGTCTTTCAATCACTGAACTTGGAAAACAAAGGGATAAAGATTAATGGAGATTATCTAACCCACCTTCGTTTTGCTGATGACATAGTCATTTTTCCAACTACCCCATCAGAGCTACAGAGTATGATCCAGGAACTTGCTGACAAGAGTAAAGAAGTGGGATTAAAAATGAACTTTCAGAAGACAAAAGTGATGTACAATGCTTTTACAAGAAATGAAGATTTATCGATTGATGGAGAAAAGCTGGAGATAACAGACACGTACGTTTATCTTGGACAGCAGATATCAAGTGAGGGTCACATTGGTGAAGAAATTAATCGGCGTACAAAACTTGCCTGGAGAGCTTTTGGAAGAAACAGCATAATTTTCAAGAGCAATATGCCATTATGTCTTAAAAGAAAAGTGTTTGATCAATGCATCCTTCCAGTGCTTACGTATGGTGCAGAGACGTGGACCTTAGCTAAAAGAGACATACAAAGGCTGCAGACAACTCAGAGATGCATGGAGAGGTGCATGCTTGGTGTAACCAGGAGAGATAAGAAGAGGAACACGTGGATCCGAAAAATGACAAGAGTGGAAGACATCATGATCAGAGTTAAATCCCTGAAATGGCAATGGGCTGGACATACTGCCAGAAGGACAGACCATCGATGGACAGCCGAAATTTTAGATTGGATTCCAAGGGACAGGAAAAGACCCAGAAGAAGACCACATGGAAGATGGGTGGATGAAATTCGAAAGTATGCGGGAGTGACATGGAGGAGACTGGCACAAGACAGACCGTTGTGGAGGAAACTTGGGGAGACCTTCGTCCAGCAGTGGATTGATAATGGTTGACAATGATGATGATATATATATATATACAATATCAAAGGCAACATGTATATATAATATCAAAGGCAACATGTAAAAACAAACGGTTTAGAAATTCTAAAGCGCCAAAGGCTGCATCAAAGAAAAATCAAAAATATACTGAAATCACCTTAATACTGAAAAATGTAATGACTAATTTGTAAAAACAAAACCATTAATGACCACGGGGAGAAAAAAAGGAAAGGGATATAGAACTATGGTAAGCTGTTATCCGTGGCTTTGTCAAGGGACAGGCACGGACAACACTTTTCCAATCTCTATAGAGACCTGAAAAGTGAGTTTCTGCACGATTTAGTCTGCTACTATGCGGCAACGAGTCTATCGGAAACAAAAATGGATTAGCTAAACAAATGAAAAATTAAAATAAAAAAAATTATATTAACTCTCCCTAAACAAGAACACAGATACCCTCGGATCCCCTAAACACCCTACAACAAAAATAAAAAAATAAAAATAAAAAAAATATTTTTTTTTAAAAAGAAGAAAATCTTCAAAGAATATATAAAACTTTATTTTAAAACCCAGACACCATCCCACAGCAGACTAAATTCGTCGAAGCCCGACCTCACACTGAAACCGATCAGAGTACCGAACAATTAACGAACTGAGAAGCATAAAACCCCGAATACAAAGAAAATATACTGTTACAACCAAATCTTGAACTGTAATTACTTATAATCATATTCACAAAACCTAAAGGTGGAGAAAGACTTGAAAAAAGTTGCTTATTTAGCAACTTTTTTTATTATAAGTCATTATAGTTCAAGATCTGGTTGTAACAGTATGTTTCCTTCGTATTCGGTGTTTTTTGCTTCTCAGTTCGTTAATTCTTGGTACTCTGATCGGTTTCAGTGTGAGGTCGGGTTTCGACGAATTTAGTCTGCTGTGGGAAGATGTCTGGGTTTTAAAATAAAGTTAGTTATATTTTTCTGGAGATTTTCTTCTTTTTAAAAAAAATATTTGTTTTTTTATTTTTTATTTCTGGGGTTTTTATTTTTGTTGTTGTAGGATGTTTAGGGGATCGGAGGGTATCTGTGCCCTTGTTTAGAGAGGGTTAATATTCATTTTTTTATTTTTATTTTTCATTTGCTTAGCTAATCCATTTTTGTTTCCGATAGACTCCTTGCAGCATAGTAGCAGACTAAATCGTGCAGAAACTCACTTTTCAGGTCTCTATAGAGATTGGAAAGGTGTTGTCCGTGCCTGGCCCTTGACTAAGTCACGGATGACAGCTTACCGTAGTTCTATATCCCTTTCCTTTTTTTTCTCCCTGTGGTCATTAATGGTTTTGTTTTTCCAAATTAGTCATTACATTTTTCAGTATTAAGGTGATTTCAGAATATATATACACTGAGTGGCCACTTTATTATAACCACCCCCCTCAGTACTTCGTTGGGCCACAATACTGCGCCAATTCTTCATGGCATGGACTCCACGAGATGTTGATAGGTGGTTTGTGGAATCTGAGACCATGCTTGATGAATAGCACTTTCCAGGAGTGTGAGATTGCATGGTTGTGGATCCAGCTGTCTGGTGGCTCGTTCAACTTCATCCCACAAATTCTCAATGGGGTTGAGATCTGGAGATTGTGGGGGCCACCTAAGCAAAGTAAACTCACCGGCATGTTCCTGAAACCAATCCTGTACAATACGAACACTATGGCAGGACGCATTATCTTGTTGTAAGTAGCCATCGCCATTGGGATAAACCATCCACATGACAGGATGCGCTTCTTCCGCAACGGTGTTTAGATATGATGTGCCAGTAAGACGTTGATCAACACGAATTAAAGGGCCCAAAGCATGTCAGAAAAACATCCCCCAAATCATAACGTTGCCTCTACCAGCTTGAAGGATTGTAGCAATGCATTTGGGGTCCATGCTTTCGTGCTGTTTCCGCCAAATTCTCACTCGGCCATCGGCATGGTGCAACTGAAAACGTGATTCATCGGACCACATAATTCGTTTCCAATTATCGACTGTCCAATCCTTGTGCTCCTGTGCAAACTGGAGACGTTTTCTCCTGTTAACTGCAGACAGCAAAGGTGTTCGAACAGGCCTTCGACTGCCATATCCCATCCGATGCAGTGTACGGCGAACAGTGCGTGCAGAGATCATTTGAGGGGATCCTTGATTAAGATGATCTGTAATTTGCTGCACTGTTGCCCTTCTGTTGTCTGTTACCAGTCTGGACACTCTCCGTTCCGCACGAGCAGTAACTAGTCGATGACGACCACACGTTGCACGTAGAGACCCAGTTTTTTGGCTGACATGCCAGTCTTTAAACACTTTAACAACAGCTGCTCTGGAACATTTCACGAATGCGGCGGTTTCGTGATACTCACTCCATGGCTCCGAGCTCCTACAATCATCCCACGTTGAAAGTCCGTCAAATCGCATTTTTTACCCATCTCGTCACCCAAAAATCACTTTTACTGTCGCAAGAACTAAGTTTTCCCTTTTTATACTGGCCTCGCCCTCTGGCTGCAACAGCATGCAGCCATAGCTCATTTGCTTAAAACTGCCAGGTGGTCATAATAAAGTGGCCACTCAGTGCATATATAATTAGAATTATGATATAATAAAGGACATCTCAACATCGTCATACATGTTCCAACCGCGTGCACAACTGCATGTGTTAGAAACAAGTGAAATAGACATACAAATAATTTAATCAATTCAGCACTCTCAATCAATAAGAACAACAACAACAATTTTAAGAAATAAACACACAGCCTGGTAGTCAGCCACCGGGTACCACTCATCAGGGAAAGACATATCCGGTAGCTGACCCCTACACGTCAGACAGGTTCCATGTGGATGCGAAATTTAGAAATTTCGACCCCGGCCAAAATATCAAGGGTAATCGTTCCTACCTGTCTGATCCGAAAGCTAAATGATTCACCAGAATCACATTCTACCTCCACACAAGTTAAAATTTCGTTTTGTAAACAAGTCCTCCGATTGCACCTGATGTTAATACAGATAATTTAAACCTAGTTTGCAAATTCATAATGGATGCGGTCAGAAAGAGAGATGTAGTAGTTGCCTCATCTTCCTGGATGTAAGTTCACATAAAGAATTAATAAGTTCCGGGGCGACTCGGAAGAAGAAAGACTAACTGTGTAGCCCTGAAAAGATTAGTCGTGAACAGCAGTAGGAATAACGATGTTACATGATCTTAAAAGTTATAAGAATTAACAGAAATTAAGAGATTTCTAAAATAAAATTTGCAAAAATTTATTTGAAAGTCATTTTCGCCACAGTTCCGAAATAGTTTTCTGTGTTGCTTGCCATATTGATCTTGTTATTACAAATCCGGGAAATTCTGAAAAATTTCAGATTTCGTATGTTATCAGATATATCAATGGTTTAATATGTTTTAGATCTTACAATGTTTTTATTGATTGAAAGGAGATATATCCTGACTAATTGAGTTTATTAAAAACTAATGATGAGGCATGAGGGTGCTATTGGCTTTTTGGATATTATAATTAAGTTCAGAGGTTATGTCTACACCGATTTGTTTGACAAAGGAGATTTTTTTTACTTTGGGCCAAAAGTTTTTAGCTATTGGACTTCTAACTTTTCTAAGAGTATTTTCCGAAATATCATTGTCTCTCAATTTTTGAGAATTTTACGGATTTGTAATAACAAGGTCATTATGGTCAAGCGACTCAAAAAGCTATTTCGGAACTGTGTCGAAAATGACTTTCCAATAATTTTTTGTAAATTTTATTTTAGAAATCTATTAATTATGTTAATGCTCGTAATTCTTTTAATTTAAGGTTATGTAACACCGTTATTCCTACTGCTGTTCATGACTAATCTTTTCAGGGCTACAGTTACTCTTTCTTCTTCCGAGTCGCCCCGGAACTTATTAATCCTTTATGTGAACTTACATCCAGGGTGTGGAGGCAACTAGTACATCTCTCTTTCTGACCGCACCCATTATAAATTTGCAAACTAGGTTTAAATTATTTGTATTCACATCAGGTGCAATCGGAGGACTTGTTTACAAAACGAAATTTTAACTTGTGTGGAGGTAGAATGCGGTTCTGGTGAGTCATTTAGCTTTCCGATTAGACAGGTAGGAACGATTACCCTTGATATTTTGGCCGGGGTCTAAATTTCGCATCCACATGAAACCTGTCTGACTTAGGGGTCAGCTACCGGATATGTCTTTCCCTGATGATTGCTACCCAGTGGCTGAATACCAGGTTGTGTATTTATTTCTTAATATTATTGTTGTTTTACTTATTGCCTGAGAGTGCTGAATTGATTGAAGTGAGAGAGAGAGAGAGAGAGTGTGTGTGTGTTACTTCATGACCACAAACCATGTGACCAAAAACAACAATACTACATGGATGAAAAGACAACCCTGACCACTGGTCACACCCTCAATTTTTAGGTTTCATGTGGGTGCACCTCAAATCGAAAAGCCAAAAAGCGACGTCTCCAATAATTTAGTGATATATGCACCCAGTCTTTCCTACTTGAAATGTGGGGAAAACCAATATCATTTCAAGAGTAATGTAAGTCATTCAACTTTGAAGATACACACCACTAAGGTGTAAACAACTGGTTACAAATTATTGTAATATACGGAAAGTAACTCCAGGCTCCAGCAATGCAGTTTACAGCCGATACGTTCAGAAAATGATTCAAGCCATATTCCATAAAAAATCAGTAACTCAACACCATAATTTACCCTATTAACTAGAATATTTAAATGTGTGAAAGCCAAAGATGTTAAAAAGTTTTCCGGAGCAACTCGGAAAAAGTGACTCTACAGTGTAGTCCTGAAAAATGGTTAAAATAAAACAGAATGTGCAGGTACGTTACATAATCTAATATTGTAAACCTTACAAGAGTTGACAGAAATTCGTAATTTTTTAAAATGATGTAAACAAAAACCTAAAGGGTAGTTGTTATTTATACAGGTAGAGAACAATTTTTATGCTGTGTAATGGTATTTGCTTTATTATTACAAACTCGA
Source organism: Macrothele yani (assembly GCA_039090855.1). Taxonomy (NCBI): domain Eukaryota; kingdom Metazoa; phylum Arthropoda; class Arachnida; order Araneae; family Macrothelidae; genus Macrothele; species Macrothele yani. The sequence goes on along the minus strand of CM077005.1, from coordinate 139,423,191 downwards.
GAAACTCTTAAGAAACTGTGAAACAATATTTTTATGTATACTTTTTGGTACGTTAGATGACCAATGACTCAAAAACTTAGGTCCTAAGTCAAAAAAATTACGTTTGTCAAATAAATCAATAGATATTCCGTTATGTTTTAACACTATTTCTAGATGCAAGAAGCTTACATTATTATTCATGTTAGTTTTTAACAAAACTAAGCCCTTAGGATAAAACTTTTCCTATTCAAATGGAACCAAATATGAATTAAAACTAATAAGGTCATCAATATAACAGAAGTTATAAATATTAGGCAAAGATAAGCTTGCCTCATAATGATGCAGATACAAGTTGGCCAACAAACTTGAGAAAGAGGTACCTATTGGGACACCTCGAATTTGAAGCAGAAGATTTCTATTATCATAAAAGTAATTATTAAAAATACAGAATTTGCAAAGATTTTCCCAATAGCTCCAATCAGTATTTAGATCGTCACTGTACTCAGAATACATACTGGTCAAGTACTCTTTTCAAATCTGTAAAATTAATAGAAGTAAGTAAATTCGCAAAATCATAAGCGTATTAACATTAATTGAAGAGTACACCGTAGAGTCACTTGTTCCGAGTTGTCCCGGAAAACTTTTTAACATCTTTGGTCTTCATCCGTTTAAATATCCTGGTTTGTAAGGTAAATTATGGTGTTCAGTTGCCGTTTTTTTATGGATTATGGCTTGGGTCCATTTTTTGACGTACCGGGTATCAACTGCACTGCTGAAGCCTGGAAAGACCACTATCCGTATACTGCAATAGTGTGTAACCAGATGTTTACACCTTAGTGGTGTGTATCTTCTTTCAAGGTAGGTAGGTGTTGAATGGTTTACTTGACTCTTGAAGTGATATTGGTTTTCCCCTCGTTTCAGGTAGGAAAGACATGGTGCATATATTACTAAATTATTGGAGACGTCGCTTAATGGCTTTTTGAATTTGAGGTGCACCCACATGAAACCTGATAATTGAGGTTGTAGTCCGTGGTCGGGGATGTCTTTCTTTCCCTGAAGAGTGGTTCCGGGCTGCTGACCCATGAAGTAATGATCCATGTTATATTGTTTTTGGTCTCATGGTTTGTGGTCATGAAGTTGATATATGTCCTGAATTAACTGTATTTATATTTATAAGATCTGTCTCTAATTTTTGCAGCGTATCGCAGGATTGGGACAGTACGGATTACATATATATTTATATATTACTTATTGTATTGGCATGTAACTATATATATACATACATATGATCCAATCGACATGAAAATTTGTATGTGCAATGCACATGTATAGGAAACGAAATGATGCAAATCCAGAGAAGTTTGGTCATTTATTCGGATAAAACAGCTACACTACTGGAACAAGTCAGAACTTTGTAGCGCCACCTCTGGCAAGGATAAAAGCGGTTACCCGGCGTGGCATAGACGTATACAATTCACGGATACTGTCCTGAGGTATAGAATGCCAGATGGTGTCCAAATTCAGGGCCAGTTCACCGATATTTCGGGATGGGCGTGAGCGGCGTCCCATCATGTCCCAAATATGTTCAATCGGTGAGAGGTCGGGATATCGGGCTGGCCTTGGAAGGGTGTCGATATTACGAAGGCAGGTATGGGAAAGCCGTGCCATATGTGGCCGGGCATTACCCTGCTAAAAAATTACACAGCGACAGGAATGGCAACACCGCAGGTCGCAGAATGTCGTCGACGTCCTTGAGCCGTGAGGATGGTACAGGGGCTACCAAGGGTGTCCAACTACCGTATGCTCCCCAGACAGTCACTCCCGATGTGTGAGTCGTGTGCCGTTCCACGGTAAAAGCAGGATCCGTGCGCTGGCCGGCTCGTCTCCAGACACGTATGCGCTAGTCATCGGCGCCAAGTACAAACCGTAACTCATCACTGAAGACAACACGACGCCACTGGACACTATCCCAAGTTGATCGGGCCCCGACACCACCGCAAAGGTGCCGGCGATGCTCGTTGGTCAGTGGTAGGCGTGGCCTCCTCGAATGTAGTCATCGTGCCGCAAGTCGTCTGGTAACGTTCTGTGTGGCCACTTCCATTGTTGTTGCTGATTGGAGGTTTAACGACCACCATGAGCAACTCAATGGGCTATAAGCAGTTGCCCGTCCCTAATTTAGAACCACTGGTTCCAGAGAAGGGAGAGAGAGCCAGTGCCGTAAGATAAACTCTACATCCATGCCTTACTGGTATTCGAACCCGAACCCCTTTCGGACGAATGATCAGAAGCCATCGCTTAGACCACTGCGGCGACCGATTTCTGTACCTGTAGACAACGCAACCTGGCCACGAATGGTTGAGATGAACGAATTCGGTTTTCTTCGAGCGGCTCTCAAAATCGCCCGATCCCGGCGTTCTGTCGTTGCCATCTGCGGTTCACTGCCCTCGCGCCGCTGGGTTGTGCCCTCCTCGACCCACTGACGCCAACATCGACTGATTGCGACCCAAATGCCTAGCGATACGGCGACTTGACCAACCTGCCTCTCAGCCCAATTATACGTCCTCTCTCAAACTCCCTCGACTGCTCATATTGTGCACGGATCCGACATCGAGGCATCTTCACAGTCCGTGGAGGTTAATGCAACCGTAATCCCGCTGTCACAATTGTCCCTGCGTGCGAGCTTTGTTCTTGATAAACCCTCCTCGATGCGCGGTTCCCATGCGCTGTGGCAGACCACTATTTAGTCATTGGAAGTTTTTTTAATCATTTGCATATTCGGTCCTGAGATACTTGCGTACAGAGTTTCATCAGGATCGAACGATTTTCTCAGAGTGCTTCGTTTTCTTTGGTGGCGGTGGGGACGGGGGAGAGTGTACATATAAAATTTGTCTACTGGGTTCAGAGATAGTCAGTAATGTATTCCTATATTCTTGTCTTTTCTTGGCTTATTGACAGATGCTTAATTCGGGTGCAAAGAAGTGGTCACATCTTGTTTAAGAATATTATTATTTTTGTTGTTGCTGTAGTTGGACAGTGAAACAAAAATGTCTAGTTTGCAATGTTTTAGGCCAGAACTAAATTTTAAATTTTTGACCAAAATGGCTCCTTTTTTTTTTTTTTTTTTTTTTTGTCGTAAATAGCTGTTAGCCGCTCCGGTGGCGCAGCGGTTTTAAGCGATGGCTTCTGATCATTCGTCCGAGATGGGTCCGGGTTCGAATCCCGGTGAGGCATGGATGCTGTGTTTGTCTCACGGCCCTGGCTCTCTCCCTTCCCTGGAACCAGTGGCCCTAAATTAGGGAAGGGCGGCTGGTTATAGCCCACTGAGTTGCTTACGGTGGTCGTTAAACCTCCAATCAAAAAGATAAATAAATAAATAAATAGGTGTTAACAAATCATGACTTCAATCAAATAAACTAATGATCTTTCAATACGTTTTTCGGTTGGTTTCTTAAAAAGGGACCTACAGCCAGTGTCCACATTCGTATTCTGGAAAACAAGTATTTGTGTCATATGTAGTATAAAAAAAATAATAGCCATTGATATTCGATACATCTGTCGGAGCTGACGAATTTTTGTAAAAGTAATTCTGATAAAGTTTGGTCTGTAATTGAAGTTATTTTACTTGAAGTTTACGTTTGGTCTAACTGCAGTGGTTTGTTTGCGTTTTGTGGAGTTCCTGACTTGAATTATGATGTTTAAAAATCAATGCAACATTTGAGAAATTAAAATAATAAAAAAGAAATAGGAATCCACGAGGGAAAAATTACTTTCACCATTTATAATGATTAGCTGATAAAGTTCTTCTTTTGGGAATTTGGGAATCCCATATTTTGGTTGCCCAGGGCACGTGTCCCGTGTGCCTTCCTGTAAATCAGGGACTGCCCTTGCCTGCGGCTTCATGCTTCAGCATGTAATATCTCAATCACAATATTCTTTCATCTTCTATACGACAGACATGTCCACAACGCCAAGGAATGTTCCCCTCAATTTTTTTACAAAAACATATGGCTCATATCTACATTACGAATCCTGTTATGCCAATAAGTCCACCTACTTTTCTTGATATTCGTTCAGCCATTCGTGCATCGCTGCCATAACACAACGCGGATAAAAGCCGAAGCATTGTACAAAGAAAGCTTTGTTTTTTGTCTAACTATTTTTCTTTTCTTTGTATGCATGTGAAAGTAATTTCACAGAGCTGTAAACCACTTTGCCTGCTTTTCTAAACGTTATTGTTCAAATCCGTACAGAGCTTTCGTTCATTATTGGTACCAACGCAGAAGTAATACGCTTGTTCCGTTCACCATCGCTTCAATCATACTATATCTTTCTTTTAGGTTAGTTAGAGTTATAGTTTAGAATACTTAGTATACTCTCTCTCTCTCTCTCTCTCTCTATTTCTTTACTCCAATTTAGAATAAGCACAATTAAAACACGCATCCTCGGGAAAGTATCTTGATTTGTGACGAACACTTTTTTACTTGAAGAGAATTATGCAAGGATGAGTGCGTAAGATTTTTTATAACCTTCCTTAGCTGTCGGAAGCAATGGATCATCCTCCGCGAGAATTCACAGAAAGTTCTAAACCTTTCAATACCTATGTTGAACATCTAACTTCGTTTTCAAAGTGTGAAATTTTCTCTAAAAAGTAATATCACTATATCAATATCACTGCCAATGTTTAATTAACTCAGAAATTATACTCATTAACATCCCTACGAAATTGACTGAGAAGTTATACTAAGCAAGATCTCTCACTCACAATGTTTGGGTGAGTAATTAGCTTAGAAATTATACTTATATTAATAAAACACAATTGCATTTTTTCTCTAAGAAAATAAACAATGCACACATAATAAAGAAGTGTAACGACTACCTACGAGCAAACAGGGGTTAGTGACAACACAGAACACAAATAATACACTTTCACTGATTTTACACACTATGAACAGTGGTCAAAGTGGCACAAAACAACAGCCGGAATGGTATATTGATATTAGTCGAGGGTCGAACCCAATTATGTCATATAAAAAACGAAGCATTGAAAGGGACGACCCCGCTCCCTCCTCCAGCACTGTAAAGCCCCAGACTTTTTGTCGCTGTCCTTTATTTTATTTTTTATTATTATTATTTTTTTTTTTTTTTGCAATAACGCATACCAAACTTATTCGTGTAATTTGTGCCCTGAAAGTTCCGATTAAAATAGCAGGGAGTTTTTAACAAGATCATAATTTCAATAAAAATTATATGAATATCTCGTAATTGTTTTTTTCTACTAACGAAAAACAAAGAACTAATCAGCTAATAAACGAAATTACATTTATTTTCACCCTTACCCTGATCTTCTCTGCAGTTCTAGTTCTTGTTTTTTTTTCTTTTTTAAATACTGAAATAAATTTTGTGTGGGGCAAATTTTAACAGAGCGACGCTTCTCTTCTTTGCGATACGGAGAACTGCACCAGTGCTTATGCGCGTGCACAGATGTAAAATAATGTTTAACCCCCACCTCCCACCCCTCTTGCAATAAGAAATAAAAGAGACTAAAATTCTAATTTCAGAAATTTGACATTCCCTTTTCTTTAGAAACAAAGACTAATTTCTTTCTCTTTTTTTCATTTCTTTAAATCTTATTTTAGTATTTCTCTTAATAACTATTTTCAGAAGTAACAGAATAAAGTATAAATCGCACTTTATAATTTTCCATTTTAAACTATATTTTTATTTTATTTCCTGAACAGGAATACTGGATAACCGGGATGTTTGTTTCTAGCTTTTGAACAGCCGGAATGCTTTTGTCCATAGTTTTTAACAACCGGCATGGCACACACCACCGCACCACCCCCACTTCGAACACAGACTATGTATGATCCAGTAGTACCGGGATAAAGCTGAAAATGCTGGCTGGCACATTTTACTGAAAAATAAATAAATAACAATATTCAGTCTATACAGATTCCTGTGAAGTCACATAAGCGCAACAGAATAATGCGTTGCCATCAGATATTGGCTGCAATTCTACGATCTAAAAACATGGTCGCAGTGCTACGGAGTAGGAGCCTTTCCTTACAAAAATGAAATACATAGAAACGTTAACTTATAAACGGTATGTGGTAAGGGTATACACAGTAGTACACTTCAGTCGGGGTATTTTATATCGGTGTTAGGGTCAAACCTTCAAACAGCGCTTAGAACATTTTTGACCGTCCTGCAACAGGCAGTGGGGAATGCAATTTGCGGCGAGGAAGAATAACTCCCGATAAGGCTCAAAAAGTAGCGTTAAGTCGCCCACTAAAGTAACGCTAAGTAAAACAGCGTGAAAACTTTTCTGCATAGGTTACTGGTAACAAGTGCCGAGGTGAAAACAGTTATACGTACTTATGGGGCGAAGAAAAGACGCAACGGGTCGGGAGGAGGAAGGAGTGCGAAAATCTGTACAGACTCTTGCGAGACAGTTGGCTACGAATCAAACACTACAAGCAAGCACGGGGCGTTGAGAGAGAGAGAGTTCGGTCTCGCTTTTGGCAGCCATGCGTTTCAAACAGCAGTGAGTACACGGAGGAAGGAAGGAGGCAGCAAATAAAAGTAGCTCATCATCATCATCATCACTTACCGTGGCTGGAGCTGCTGCTGGCCATGGGCGTCGCGGTGTACGTACGGCGGGCATCACCACTGGAGTGGCAGGCAGGTCGTCCTCGGAGGTACAGGTAGCAGCAGAGCGGGGCCAGCCAACGACCTGCCCCCGGGCCATACCACTACCTCATCATGCAACAACATGGCGGCTTCAGCAACCCCTTCCCCTACCTATCCCTCGGCTCCTTCACCATCAACCGACAACAGGACGTCTCTCTTTCGCACACTGAGTCATCATTGCAATCGACCCCAACCAACGCACACCAAACCAAAAGGATGAAAAAGATTGCTCACACCTCTTCGAACAAATCAGCTCCATTACCCTCAACCACTAACTTCACACAACATTCAATCACTGAGGAGCACTTTTTTCCGAATTAATATAAACGAAAGGGAGAAAAGATGAGAACTGAAACCCGAGGGATTATTGGAGCATGGTAATGATCATAGACGGAAATCCGAGGGCAAGAGGCACAGGGCTGGATTATAATAATCCCAGCACTGAACCATCAGGTATGTGGCAAAAAAAAAAATCATATAAGGAACTCACCGCTCTAATTCTTGTGTGTATAGCAAAGAAAATGGTCAATGTCTACTTTAAATTACACAAAGAGAGAGAAAGACGAGCGTCATTCCACAATAACATTTTCATTGCCTGAGTAACAGAGTTTGGCACACAACTCATCAACACAGCTCTCTCCCGAATTAACCCCAACTAAGTATAACACTGAATGGTGCTGCAGGTTTGAGCCAGAGTTCATTACTGTACACGTGACATTTAAAGATTACGCAAAATATTATCTTTCTCAGTTATCTCCTGTTCTGTTGTGAGGTTCCAAGTTCTTAAAAATCTACGGAACACACCAATTTACGAGCAAATTAAATCACACAGTTTTTGTCACACTGTGTTTCAACGCGCGCACCATTCCACAAAAATAATCTCCGTTGGGTAATAAATAACTGATGCTCAGGTATAGGGACAGAAGAAATGAAATTATAAAAACTTTCTCTTCGTCGAAAACTGCATCAAAAAGATGGGGGCAGATTGGGACGATGGAAACGGGCTCGGAATTTTATTACTTGTGGTCGCCCACTATAAAAAACCATATACCTTCATAAATTTCCTCATGAAAAAAATTCTGTCAGCTTCTGGATGAAAGGGAACAGCTGAAATAGCTGTGACAAAATCAGCAGAATAGTTAATTATTTTTTATTTTCTTTTAAGACTAAAACGCACTGCTATATTATTTCTTTTTTATAAAATTTTTAGTTCAAAAAATGATAGTTATTAAAGGTTTACTACGTAAGCATATATATCTTTTGACTGATCCACCCTCCCAGTTTAAATTGGCTATTTAATTCTAAAACATTTTCACCTTTCATTGCATCATTTTGAAGCTATTTTTGGTGAGGGTGTATTTCATTTTAATATTTATAAATAATGATCCCATAGTGGCCCCAACTTGCAAGTTGGTACACTAGTAAACAAAACTCTAAGGATGCCATGTAATTTTTTTTAAAATTTCAAAATTAGTTTTTCTAAATATTCAAGGCCAAAGGTTATTTCCATGACCTTGAAAAGTCAATCTTTTCGTTTTGTCTGTTTGTTTTCGGCAACGATTCAAAAGTTCATGTAAAATGCTATAAAATGACACAAATTTCAACCTTCTAACCCAAATAGGTAACGAGATACAACTACTCGAAGATTACAGTCACACCAAATTTTAAGAAAATCAAAAGGAGTCAGGTTGTGAACCCTATTGATTTGACATGGAATGACCCTTCACTGAAACATATTTCCTCGCAAAAAGCATCGTATAACTAACTATTTATAGTACGTAAAAACAACACACGGAAAGCTGCGGTCAAATCATAAACAAATCCGCCAGCAAAGCTGCAGAAGAATACGCGTAACACTTCGGAAATCCAACCCCAAAATTGTTGCACAACCAGGGTTGGGGTTTTGGACAGGACATGTGGTTTTTACCGTCCAAAACTGTCCAAAAGTGTCAAAAACCTAGAGCTGTCAAAATATGAAAAATATCACGTAACAACCAGTAGATTTTACAAGAACTATACTAACAGACTAAAAAACAAAACTACTAACAGACTAACAAAATAAAGTTTTTTTTGTTTTTTTACTAAAAAAATGTTGCATGTAAAATTATGTACAGTAATAATAATTAATAAATATGTGTTTATCATGTGCATGTAAAAAAGTATTACTATACCAGCATTTCACTGAAATATTAAATATTTCATTACATTTCAGGAGATAGACTTCTTTATTTTGATTTGGGGAGACTGGTTTTGAGGTGCCTAAAAACCTGAAGAAGAAAGAAGTGTTTTTGTTTTAGTAAAAAAATCTGAATTAAATTTCAAACTGAAAATGCACGAAGGTGGTAGACCATCAGATCGTGTGTGGCAACATTTTCTTAAGGTACAGAATGAAGGAAAATCTGGAAGTAATAGTAAATATGTCAAATGTAAATACTGTGGAAATGTTCAACTTGGAAAAGCAGACAGATTGAGAAAACACATTTTATCTTGCAAAGCTGAAAAGGTATGTAATGATAGAACTTTAAGTAATGCAGAAACTGGAGATAGGGATTCATCTAACCTTGAACTCCTAGAAGTAAATGAAAGTGGATAAGGATTGTGGTGCCACCAAAAAAGATGAAAACCCAGCAGTGTTTAGATTCACGTATTTTAAAAACAAGTGACAGAACTGCAGAAAATTTGAATATACTGGCTGCCAAATTTTTTTATGCCAACAATATTGCCTTCACTGCAGTAGAACATCAAACCTTCAAAGAATTAGTTTCAGCTCTGCATCCAGGATATAGACCGCCAAGTCGTAAAGCATTAGCAGAAGAACTTTTAGATATAGTGTCAGCAGACATCACAAATAGAACCAAGATACTTATCAAAGGCAAACAGGTCACCCTGATTGAAGATGGATGGAGTAATATACACAATGATCCACTTATTGCAACTTGTATTCAGTGTGACGGAAAATTTTATTTTTTGGATTCAGTGTAAGCAGGTACACATACAAAAAATGCACAATATCACAAAGATGTTTTACAATCGGCTATTGCAAAGGCAAAGAAAGATTATAATTGTGATATAAAGGCTGTGGTCACTGATAATGCCAGAGTTATGGAGAACGCAAAAGAACTCTTGTGAAGAAGATATTAACTTGGTGGTATATGGATGCAGTGCCCATTATTAAAACCTGCTGGGACAGGATATAACACCAGTTTCAGTGCTAAACAACTTTGTGAAGGTTCAAAAGTTTTTCCCCAGCCATCATGTACCTAGTGCATTGCTTAATGAAATTCCTAATTCACTGAAGCCCCAGTTACCGGAAGATACAAGGTGGAAGAGTCAAATGGCTTGCATTGAAACTTTTCTGCGCAACAGAGCAGCATACCAAAAAATAATTGAGGAACATGAAGATCACATAGACAGAGACATAGTCACTCTTATAAATGATTATAATTAATATAAACAGGCTAAAGATACATTGCAACAACTGAAGCCAGTTGCTGATTCACTGGACTGTTTGCAAAGAGACAATGCTACCATTTATGAAGCTTGCCATACATGGCTCATGTTGTTGAAAGAAGAGTGTTTACAGCCACGCATCCAAGAAGTTACAAAACGAATGGATCAAGCCATGAAATCTTTCTACTTCCTGAATCCAAAATACAAAGGAGAAGGTCTGTCTAACATTCAAAAAGAAAGTGCACGTTCATGGCTAGTTAACAGGTATCCCAACAGCATTTCCCTTTTGATTGCATACGAAGCTGAAACTGAGTCATTTCCTCCTATTTACTTCACTGTTCTGGCCAGGTGATGCGTAACATCACAGCCTCTCCTTGACAAATCTCAACCCCGCCTTCTCGTGTTGCATCCTGTTCCCACTAAAGGGGCTCTGACGACCGCCAATAGCGGTATAACTATACCATTGGGATTAGAGGAAATGCTATCCCACACTCACCAACCCGCTTGGCCAGTGTGGTGCGTTATGGCCAAACCCCTCCAAAATGACTCCACAACTTAAATCTTGGTCCTCAGTCTCTGGCAGCTGGAATGTACCTGGCCAAGGCAGCGGCCAGTGCGACATGAAGGCAGAGGGTGCTAAGAATCCCCGAAGGACCGGACTAGGCTGCCATTTGATGCTGACCTTGGCTACGTATAATGGACGCTCCCTATCTTCTGATTCAAGGCTTCTTGAATTGGAAGAGGAACTACAAAGGATCAAGTGGAACATCGTCGGGCTAAGTGAGGTAAGGAGAAAAGGGGATCTCATTGAACTGAAAAGTGGACATCTCTTCTACTATCATGGGACTGATACTGGCAGAACTAGTGGTGTTGGATTTATAATAAACAAGGAACTGAAGGATAAAGTTGTAGAAGTTGAAAGTTCCTCTGACAGAGCTGCACGACTCGTTATCCAACTCTCGAGAAGATACCAGGCTCAGATTATTCAAACTTATGCACCCACCACATGTCATCCTGAAGAAGAAATTGAAGAATTTTATGAGGAAATTCGTCATCTAAATAATAAAGGTAAGCAGCACTTGGAGATAATTATGGGAGATTTCAATGCAAAAATAGGGCAATGGCAACAGAATGAAACTTCAGTAGGTAAATTCGGTCACGGCAACAGAAACCAGCGTGGAAATACTCTCGTTGAGTTTGCAGAGGCAGAAGGGTTTTGCATCATGAACTCTTTTTTCAAGAAAAAGTCACACAGGAAATGGACATGGAGACATCCAAATGGGACGACAAGTGAAATTGATTTTATTATGTGTAACAAAAAATTTGTCATAGAAGACTGCAGTGTGCTAAACAAGTTCAACACAGGTAGTGACCATAGATTGGTGAGATGTAAGATGCACCTCAACACTAAACTCGAACGTTGCAAGCTCATAAGACAAACAAAATCTACTGACATAACCAACCTTAAAAAACACCATATAGCTTCAAGTTGGACTAAAGAACAGATTCTCTGCGTTAGAAGGCCTAACATCGGAAGAAGTGGATATTTCTGAAGTTAACAGAAAAGTAACCAAAGCTCTTATGGAAACAGCAACAAAATTAGCTGGGTCTAAGAACAAGTTGCATGTGAACAAATTATCAGGAAAAAACCAAAATGTTGATGCAAAAAAGAAGAGAGATGAGGACAACTAAAGAAGATGTGACTTCCAAAGTGGAATATATAGAGCTATGCAAGACAGTACGAAAAAGTATCACTGAAGGTGTAAGGAAATTTCAACTGTGAAGTAGTGACGAAAGCAATTGAAAACAACCAAAGCCTAAAGACAGAAAAGGAACAGATTATGACACTGAGAAAAGAAGATGGTTCTGTAACAAGAAATACAGGCGACATTTTGACAAGAGTGAAAGATTTCTACTCCAAATTATATGAAAGGGATGATACATGTACTTCAGACATCATGAAAGGTACCAGTACCAGAGTTCCTCCAGTCCTCCCAGCAGAAGTTGCACATGCAATCAAGAACATGAAGTGGGGAAAAGCTCCAGGAGAAGATGGAATTACTGTAGACATCATACAAGAAGCAAGTGGAGAAATCGAAACAGTACTTGCCCAAATTTTCACTCGATGCCTTAATAAAGGGAAGATTCCTGAGGATTGGAACAACACAACAATGATCCTGCTACATAAAAAAGGTAACATTGAGGATCTCAGGAACTACAGACCTATCAGTGGTTTATAAAATCTTCACTTAAGTTCTTTCACACCGTTTGAAGGTAACACTGGACATAGCTCAACCGAGAGAACAAGTTGGATTCAGGAGTGGCTACAGCACAATAGATCATATCCACGTACTGAGAGAACTAATTGAAAGAGCGAGGGAATATGAATTTCCATTGTGCATGGCTTTTATCGATTATGAAAAAGCCTTCGATTCCGTGAAACCATCAGCAGTTACAATGGCTCTGAAATCTTGCGGTATTGAAGATGCATACATTAATATTATTGATAACATCTGTGAAAATGCAAGTGCAAAGATTTGGCTTTTTGAAAATACAACACACATAAAAATTGGAAAGGGAGTGAGACAAGGTGACACCATATCTCCGAAGCTCTTTAATGCCACATTGGAAAATGTCTTTCAATCACTGAACTGGGAAAACAAAGGGATAAAGATTAATGGAAATAATCTAACTCACCTTCGTTTTGCTGATGACGTAGTCATTTTTGCAACTACCCCATCAGAGCTGCAGAGTATGATCCAGGAACTTGCTGACAAGAGTAAAGAAGTGGGATTAAAAATGAACTTTCAGAAGACAAAAGTGATGTTCAATGCTTTTACAAGAAATGAAGATTTATCGATTGATGGAGAAAAGCTGGAGATAGCAGACATGTACATTTATCTTGGACAGCAGATATCAAGTGAGGGTCACATTGATGAAGAAATTAATCGGCGTACAAAACTTGCCTGGAGAGCTTTTGGATGAAACAGCATAATTTTCAAGAGCAATATGCCATTATGTCTTAAAAGAAAAGTGTTTGATCAATGCATCCTTCCAGTGCTTACGTATGGTGCAGAGACGTGGACCTTAACTAAAAGAGACATACAAAGGCTGCAGACAACTCAAAGTAGCATGGAGAGGTGCATGCTTGGTGTAACCAGGAGAGATAAGAAAAGGAACTCGTGGATCCTAAAAATGAGAAGAGTGGAAGACATAATGATCAGAGTTAAATCCCTGAAATGGCAATGGGCTGGACATACTGCCAGAAGGACAGACCATCGATGGACAGCTGAAATTTTAGATTGGATTCCAAGGGACAGGAAAAGACCCAGAAGAAGACCACATGGGAGATGGGTGGATGAAATTCGAAAGTATGGAGGAGACTGGCACAAGACAGACCGTTGTGGAGGAAACTTGGGGAAACCTTCGTCCAGCAGTGGATTGATAATGGTTGACAATTATGATAATCTGGAAGAAGTATCAGTCCTGTCATATGGTGGACAGCGGTAGGAAAAACACTAGAACTAGAAAGATTTTCAAAAGATTGTCTACAACATATTGCTTTGCTACTTTCGTGACCTATGTTCCGCATCGATTGAAAGAATGTTTTCAAACTTTGGAGTAATACATTCAAAACTTAGAAATCGTCTTGGCACAAGCACAGCATCTAAACTGGTTATGTGTTATCGGATGTTAAGACAACCAATTGCGCTGGATTATTAACGTTTCTCTTGTACTTTGCACTAATATATTTCTGTAGTGTTGGTAACTGTTTTTTTTTCCCCCTTTTCATGTATTAGTTTCCTATTACTGTTCACTTTTTGTAGTACAACAAATGTACAGTTTTTAAAAATTAAACCCAATAATTCAGCCTAATGCAAATTGTATTTCTTTAAATGTAACATACTGTGTCATTAATGGCTGTATATAAGTAAAATTTAACAAAAACGTCATACTATTTGTATTAAAATGTTGGACTTATTAATCTATAAACAATTAATATAACTGTATAGGTATATATAGTTTTCAATTTCAAAATTTTTACATATGGTTATTTATATTATTGTGTATTTTTACATATTTTATAATTTTTTTACATACGGTTGTCTGCCAGAGGTTTCGGACAGTTTTGGACAAAAGGGTTTTGGACAGTACGGTAAATACCGTAGTTTTTACCGACGTGTCCAAAACCTTGCCAACCCTGTGCACAACCCATCTGATATTGTTGCTTCTACCACGTTTGGACTGACGTTCTCGTACTTTGTTTTCCTGAAAATTACGCAAAAGTGAAATGAAATATTTATTATTGCGTAAGCTTATGACATAGTAACCTTAAATCTTAAATCGCGAGTGTTATGTCAAATTTCAAAACAATTATTAAAGAAACCAAATCAAAATTTTCCCACAGAAATAAACTTCAGATATAAATTCAAATTTTGTAAATTTGAATTTCAAACAAAGGGGGGGCTCTGAGGAGCACATACTTATGTGTCTCACCAGATTCTGGCAAATTTTAAATCTCTACGTGGAACAGTTTCTTCTGTAGGCGACTGACAGACACGAAAATTTTATTATGGATTGTAGCCCAGCATATTTAAACATGCTCATTTGCTCTGCGTTGTTTTTGTTTCTAATTTCCGGGTTTCTTTCGTAACACGCGTAAAATCGAACTAATTACGTTTTTCTGTACTTCTGAGAACAGATGCTTAAAAGGGAACAAACACTATAGAGAAAAAAAAAGAGGGAAAGGTTCTTTTTTCCAAAGGCTGACAATTGAGGTAGCAGCAGGTTGCCCATTGTTTAGTGCTGTGTCTTTGAAGACTGTGCATCAAATGTAATAAGCAAGTTTCAACTTCATCAAGTGCCCAACAGAAAAGGTAGCTCACACCATGGTTTTATACAGAAAGGTTAACTCACACTTCATGGTTTTATACAGAAAGGTTAGCTCACACTTTATGGTTTTATACAGAAAGGTTAACTCACACTTCATGGTTTTCTACAGAAAGGTTAGCTCACACCATGGTTTTCTACAGAAAGGTTAGTTCACACTTAACAGCTTTATACACAAAGGTTAGCTCACACATCATAGTTATGTACAAAAAGGTCAGCTCACACTTCATGGTTTTATACTTCTGTCAGTAAGTACTACAATTAAGATACACTACTGTTTGTGAAAATGTGAATATGAAGGACTGCTGCTATTAGCTTGTACAACAGGTTGGGACATGCAAAGGATTAAAATGTTAGCGGAAATGCGCGTGCAGTTTCAGAGCAGCGGCCCCTGAACTGCCCGTTCTTGATATAAAGAGCTCAAACGATTTTTTTTTATTATTATTTGATTTGATTGAAGGTTTAACGACCACCGTGAACAACTTAATGAGCTATAAGCAGTCGCCCGTCCCTAATTTAAGGTCACTGGTTCCAGGGTAGGGAGAGAGAGCCAGTTCCGTAAGACAAACACACATCCATGCCTCACCGGGATTCGAACCCGGACCCTTCACGGACGAATGGTCAGAGGCCATCGCTTAGACCACTGCGCCATGGGGGCGGCCAAACGAAATGTTGCAATCAGCAAGGCCAGACATTGAGTCGAAAGGGTGTCTTTTGTGTCTCACTATGCCCCGTCGCCGAAGAAGGTCGCATTATGAACATCTGACGGACTTTTAGCGATAAGGATTGTTGGGATGAGAGAAGTCGGATTTTCCTGCCACAAACTTTACCACTCGTACGGGACGAAACACACCAGTACAATGATGCGAACGCGGCGTCAGTGGACTGATGACACTCGGACACACACAAATCTGGGAAATGGACTGTAAAATTGCACGGAATGACAGACGCCTCGACTGCATGGCAATTATGAACAACTGACGGACTTTGAGCGATAAGGCAATGATGCGAACGCGGCGTCAGTGGACTGATGACACTCGGACACACACAAATCTGGGAAATGGACTGTAAAATTGTACAGGATGACAGACACCTCTACTGCATGGCATTATGAACAACTGACGGACTTTGAGCGATAAGGATTGTTGGAATGAGAGAAGTCGGATTTTCTTTTCTGCCACAAACTTTACCACTCGTACGGGACGAAAAGCCAGTACAATGATGCGAAAGCGGCGTCAGTAGACTGATGACACTCGGACACACACAAATCTGGGAAATGGACTGTAAAATTGCACGGAATGACAGACACCTCTACTGCATGGCAATTATGAACTGACGGACTTTGAGCGATAAGGATTGTTGGAATGAGAAAAGTCGGATTTTCCTGCCACAAACTTTACCACTCGGACACACACAAATCTGGGAAATGGACTGTAAAATTGCACAGGATGACAGACACCTCTACTGCATGGCATTATGAACAACTGACAGACTTTGAGCGATAAGGACTGTTGGAATGAGAGAAGTCGGGTTTTCCTGCCACAAACTTTACCACTCGTACGGGACAAAACGCCAGTACAATGATGCGAACGCGGCGTCAGTGGACTGATGACACTCGGACACACACAAATCTGGGAAATGGACTGTAAAATTGCACGGGATGACAGAGTCCTCTACTGCATGGCAGTGATCGATCGCACAGTAACATCCACGGTGTTAGTGCACCACAGTTTGATGTCCTCAGCTCAACAGAGGACTGGTCGCTAGAAAGCCCATTGCTGCGCATTCCTCTGACCCTCAACCACAGACATATCAGGCTGCAATGGGGTCTCGAACACATGCATTGGCGCGTTGATTGGCAACAGGTCGTGTTTTCTGACGAGTCACGATTCAACTTGATGCCCCATGATGGTCGCATACGTGTTGGAAGATATCGTCGTTAACGGTACCTTGCAGCGTCATACCGGCCCAACGCCAAGCGCCATGGTTTGGGGCGCAACTGAGTTCAATTTGCGTTCTCGCCTAATACGATTTGATGGAACCTCAACAGCCAGCGATACATCACGGATGTTTTAGGGGCAGAGTTGATATCCTTCCTTTAGAGTTGCCCTGGCACTATAGTCCAGCAAGACAATGCTCGGCCACACATGGCCCAGAATGTCCAAGACTTCTTCCATGCACGGCAGATACCGCTTCTTCCCTGGCCTGCAGGTTTGCCGGATATGTTCCCTATCAAACATGTCTGGGACATGGTAGCTAAGCGACTGGCCGGTCAAGCGCCTCCGCCAATCCTTTAGAGTTGCCCTGGCACTATAGTCCAGCAAGACAATGCTCGGCCACACATGGCCCAGAATGTCCAAGACTTCTTCCATGCACGGCAGATACCGCTTCTTCCCTGGCCTGCAGGTTTGCCGGATATGTTCCCTATCAAACATGTCTGGGACATGGTAGCTAAGCGACTGGCCGGTCAAGCGCCTCCGCCAATCACCACAAAAGAATGGTCTCGCATAGAAGCAGCATAGTAGGCTATTCCCCAGGACGACAACAAAAACATCTTCCATTCAATGCCGCACCGTGTAGAGGCTGTTATTATTGCTGGAGATGGCTTCATACGATACTGAGTTTTGAAGCAAAAAAAAAAAAAAATCTTGCATAGCTCTACAAATGTAATCAGTTACCTCCTGCAACATGAGGAATCTATGATTCAAATTTCATCGGAATAGCGCGATTCTTTCTTGGTATTGCAATTTTCACAAACTATTAGCTTATGTTAGTTAACACGCTGTTAAGTAATGTAATAGAACCTCTTCAAAACATTAATGAGGGAATTTTGAATGCTTTTGTCTACAATCCCTGCTTACACTCAATGTCATGACATTTGTTGAAACTGAGCCAGCCTACCTTGAAGTCTGTACGGGCCTTAGTTTGAGAACCCCTGCCCGTTTCAGACTTTCGTCAAGGGTTCTCTGCTACTTATTGCAAATAACGTAAGGTTTCCTCTAGAGCAGGGGATGTTCAACTCGTACCCCGCAAGGAGACGTTGTCTCTCAAGGAAACTCTAAAGTGGAACACACACACACACACACACACACACACACACACACACACACACACACACACACACAAACTTCTGTTACAAATGCCTTTCTCTTCTACACTGAAATATAAACAAAGTAGCCCCGATCCCCAAATATTGGGTTGGTGCGAATGAAATGTCCTGCAAAGGACCAGCACACGTGGACGGTGAGAACGGAAAAGTAGGACAACTTACCTAGGCAAAATAATTCCCCTAGACATCGACACATAGTTGCCATCTGTCCGGCAAGGCCATGATAAAAAGTCTTGTGGCTGGGACCCGAAGAAGTCATCAACTACACGTTGAACCTCGTTGTCTGTCGTGAACTGTTTCCCGGACAGAAAAAGGTCCAGGCGACAAAACAGATGATAGTCTGTCAGAGACAAGTCCGGATAAAAGGCAGGGTGGGCCAGTGCTTCATAGCCCAAGGCACTTGGTGTCATCATCGTTCGATGTACGACATGAGGGCGGCCGCTGTCCTGGAGCAGAAGAAAACCATGTCTGTTGACCAAGGCCGATCGTTTCTGCAACAATTTCCGGTGCATCTGGTGTAATTCAGCACAATAACGTTCTGCAGTGATGGTTTGGCTTCTTGCCAAGAAACTCCGATGAATTATTACGGCTGTGGACCACCAGACAAGGAGCATCATCTTCTTGGTGTGTAGGGGTGGCTGAGTATGCCGTCCAGCAGGCTGTGTCTTGCTTAACCATTGTGCAGATCGTTTCCGATTATCATAAAGGACCCACTTTTCGTCGCAGGTGACGATTCGATGCAGTAGAGATTCCTGTTTTTCCTGGCATGCAGTGGCGTGCAGACTTCCACAAGCGCCTAGTCTTGTTGGCAGTTGTCGACTCACGCGGCAGCCGAACAACTGTCGTGTGCAGACACCTACCTCTGCCGCTATCTCACGACACGTTTTTCGGGGTGCGCTTCAACCACACGTAACAGAACAACGTCAGAAACAGCAACAGGTCGGTAACCATGTGCTTCGTTTTGCAGGTCCATATCTCCGCTTCGAAACTTCACAAACCATCGCCGAATGGTACGTTCGTTGGCTGTATTCTCCCCAAACGCTTTGTTAACGTTTCGGGTGGCAATTCCTGCAGAATGGCACAGTTTAAATTCATAAAGGAAGATGACTCCCAAATCCGGCGTCTGCATGTTTCCATTGCAAGCCAAATTATCACACACGTGCTAGCTATTTATAGTAACTCTGTGACGTAATATCCGCAACACCTGTGGGTGGTTTCATTCCGCTGTGGTGGGGGCCTGTCTCCACAGCTCGTTCACGCCGGACATTTCATTCGCACCAACGGAATATATAAACAAATACTACTTCCAACTAGGGGCGGTTCGTCATTAGGGGCCAGACCCTACCTAAAAATTTCTATTTCTAGAAATATATTTTTTTTTCCTGATTCTTATTCTCTCTCTTAACTACATGGTGATAAACCTTTCCCTTCAAAAACCAATACCTAAGGGGAAATTTTCCTTCAAAAACGAAAAACTATTCCCTGAGGAAAGAGATCACATTCAGAGTGTGAGGTTATTGGGGCCAGCTCCAACAGGCCCCAGTAACATCACTACGCAAGCGAAGAGGAGACGATTTCCTCCCCGTCTGATTCAGTATGAAGACCTACATACAACACTGTCTTAACCGCGTATGCAAAAAAGCTGTGGGGCCAGATAGTTTGATTGGCCTGGAGAGTATCCATTTCCTTAACGCCGTGGGTTGACAGAGAAGCTTACCCCGACCAAGCTCAAGGGTGGCGGGAGGTTTTCAAATGTCGTAGCAAAGTTCAGTTAGTTGTTTTTCCTGTGTGTGTCTCTCTCGGTGATGGACGTGTTGTTCTCTTGTGTCGTGACTTTTGCTTGTCGAGTACAATGAATGGAGTGGATATTTTGTTAAAATATCCGTTCTTTGCTTTAAATCTGGAAGAAAAGCTTCACTTAAAAAAATTCAGTGCTTATCACCCCAAGAATTTTTAGTTTGAGCTTCACTTAAAAAAACACAGTGCTCATCATCCCAAGAATTTGAGTCGAAAAGCTTCACTTAAAAAAACTCGGTGCTTATCAGCCCAAGAATTTGACTTTCCAAGAGTATGCAGTTTACAAAGTGCTTTGCAGAACTAATTTCAGTTTTAACTAAGATGATTTTCTATGTTAAAAATAAATAAATAAATGAGAAAACCTGTAAGTATAATTTGCACATGAGTACATATATGTTTTTAGGTTTCACAAATTCTTTAAAAAAAATGGTTAAACCTTTCAAATAATACAAATGGTAATATGGTACTCATTCTATATGGGACGAAATTCATGAAACATTCCCTCCCAGCATATATTTGGAGTTATCTTTTCACTACATTTTTTTTATCCTGTGAATCCTGTGATTATTATTCCTCAGTTGAGAAATCTGAAGAAACACAAAGCACAACTAACATAAATTAATGCTCATATGTTTTAAGGTAAAAATTTTATTTATGGAGTTTTAACATTTTTCTGTTAATAGTTAAATATTCTATTCTGAGGAAATTTTTTTCGTGTGCAATACAATAGTTGACACATTCCTACCTGATTTGGGCATTATTGTGAGTCAAGGGGGTAAACAGAGGCAGAGTAAAGGAATCTTGGGGGTGGTGTGGGGGGTCTGAATAGTTGGCCTAATAATGACAGTTTTTTTTTTATTTCATTGTTTGACTTCGGCTACTGGCCCCATCTGTTTCAGTTGCCACGAGCCGCCACTGCTTCCAACTTCTCCGTTGTAGCAACGAATCGCGCTAGAAGCTTGTTTTTGGTCTTGTTTTCGAGAAGCTGAAAACCCTGTTTACGTAAACATTTCTCGGAAAAGAGAAAAAAAGCCACGTGCTTTAGTCGTTAAAGCCAACGAAGTGAAAATGAAATTAGATTTCAACCTTGAAAGAAATAAACCGTCCCATTTCAGGTTGACGTCTTATGAACCAAGCTTGTCGGTCTCAGATGTAATTAATCAATGTATATGGTGGCTGATGGGGTATTTCTTTTCACTCAGTGAACTTCGCCAGTCGATTATTTAACAAGTCAGTCTTCGTTTTGTGCGACAAAACGATTATTTTTAATCCAGGTGCAAAAATGCTATATCATTCAGTCCAGTTCAGGCCTGGCCCGTGCAGATCTCTAACAAAGCCTATGGCGTGCTGAATCGTACCGTTTCAAAGAAATCACGTATCCATTTTAAGATTGCTTCTTGTAGCACGAGATGAGCCTTAATGAGCAGCAATGTAATAAAAGGTGATTTCATGGGAGGGGGCTGGTGATATGAAATAATTTCCATGAGAACAAAAGAGGAGTGCTACTTCTCTTATTGTACATAAATTGCCGATAATTTATTAAAAAACAAGGGCAAAAAGTCAAACAGTAAGCTTTTTTTTTTTTAATCTATAGGTTTTTGTTTTTTTCAAGAGTCTTGCAAATGTTGAAATGTGTCGGCATACAGTAGCGGATCGGAGAAATAAAATTTCTACATCACTGTATAACGCAAAGGTATTGCAACAGATTACATCCCACAAAATACATTAGGATAAAACGCATACACTGACAGGCAAAATGATAGTCACATTGTTCATTACTTTCAGCATTGCAAATGCCGAAATCTCTATCAAGCGACCGTTTCTGCTGACTGGTGGACCGGCAGCATTTTTTTTTTTTTTTTTTTTTTTGACCCATAATAATACGTTATGCCAGATTAGACTCGGGTAAGATAAAAATGCACATACTTAAATGACGGTCGAAATTATTTATTTTTTACGTTTTCCGAAATTTTGCAGTTTTTGTGACTTGGCAGGAGATACTAAACCTACAAAAATAAGATTTTGCACAATCGTTTGTGATGAGGACTCACAACTTTCACCTTTTTAGTCCATCCATCATTTTGGTAAAAAAACTTTCCGTAGAATTGTTGTGGCCATGACAAAATTCCTGTAATTCTTCAGCTACAGTTGAAGCATCAGGAACTCCTCCTGTTCGGGACGTCATTTATTCTTCGTTCTTACTTGGCTGGCTAGTTGCTTACTATCAGGTTTTTTTATTTCTATAAGATCATTTAAAAAAAACACCTGTTGCACCCGTTATAACGTATCCAAAACACACATTTTTTCTCTACACACTCCGAAAAGGAATTTCAGTTCAAACAAATTTCCTCCATAATCTACACTCTTTTACTTTGACCCATAGAACAAACAGCATCTGTAACATTCCTCAGTAACACCACATTACAAATGCGTACATTATCAACACGGCAGTTTTGTTTTCGTTTTTCTCATTTCCGTAGCTCGCACTCTTAAACTGTACCATAGGAAATAGCTAATTCTGCAACTCTTAGCTCCGTCTTTATGATGGGAGGCCTTAATCTGTTCACACGTAGTTACTGTTTCGGCTGATAGCACTTTCCCTCTTTGGGTCAGTGGATCAAACAAAAAACAGATAATCACGGGGTAAATTAAAGAAAAGAAAAAAAATTATATATAAAAAATATACATATAACTATCTTCTACGTCTGCCGTCATATCGTGATACCACGTTGTTTAAAAAATAAAACCATAAAATCATCTTCGCTTGAGCACAAATGCCATGGAAATTCCTAGTGAAAGGGTAAAACCTCAATGGCGAATGACATTCTAGTACCCAAAGCAGTTTTTTTAATATTTAATGAAAATATTCTCAAACCATGTTGCACACTACTTAAGAAAGTTGCACAACGAATTGAAATTACAAATAAATAAACACTTCGAAAACTTTTGTTCCTCAAAAGCAAGTTTCTGGACTACATGAGAACTACATCGGTATTTCCAAGTTTTAAAGACATTCCCCAAAATAAAAAAATTTCAACATTCAGTCATGTTTGTTAGATTATCGCTGGCCGGTGTACAACAGTTTAAACACAACTACTAAACAAATATTGATCTTGGAACACTAGAACACGATCTAATGTGCTGTCGGTAAACGTACTTACATGTCAGCAAAGTAATCTCTGAAAAACGCTATCGCCTACAAAATAATGTTGTTCCAAGACGAATACTGCAGAAAATCGAAGACATGATCGACGTACACGCAACTGGAGCATAAAACTTTGGTCGATAATCTTTTATAACCTCCACGGTAAGCCCTTGAGATCGTCAAATCGGTAGAAGAGAATGTCATACGATTCGTTGTACGATGGTTTCCATGAATTAAAAAACATGAAATTTGAAGTTTTTGCACAAATTCCACAGTGAAAAACGATAAGCGTAACATATTAGAGGTATTTTAACCCGGCAATATCAAATATAAATATGCAAATTACCATAAAGTGCGCATAAGTATGAAAATCAGCTCTAGGTTAAAAGGAGGCACTTGAGAGGGTCATGTCATTTCGCGTCTGGATTACAAGAACACGTTGCTTTAAAAGTTTGCGTTTTACTGTTATGGCGACATTGTTTCAGACACCATTTAGGAGAACAGTTAATTAAGATGGAGAGACACTCGAAACAGACCAGTGTGAAGCCGAAATAGCCAGTGGCTCAATGTGAGTCATTCCGTAGTCCATCGGCTTTGGGGCACATTCTGAAGGACAAGTACAGCAACGAGGTTTCTTAATGGAAGATCTCGAGTAACGACTTCAAGAGATAAACGTTATCTGCTCGGCAAAAAAAGACTGACACACCTAACCGCGTTCGTATCTTATTGCAGCAACAGGAAATATGGTATCTTGTTCCATGATGCGTAGGAGGCCTCATAAATATGGTCTTTATGCTAGGGGACCAAACAGTGCGCCTTTCAATCGCCTCTCGTCATAAAAGAGAACGTCTCAATTGGTGTCACAGCCATATCAACTGGACTGCTGATCTCTTTACGAACGAGTCCGAATTTGCTCTCCAGATGAAGAGTTTTCTAAAGATAACCATAGACATGCCATCGTCCTTTAAACTTCTTAGAAAGGGACACTTATGGTCGTGGTGGTGGTGTCATGGTGTGGACAAGCATATTTTAGGGCGGCCGCACAGATTACGACGTACTCCAAACCGGCTCTATGAATGCCTAAATTTATAGGGATTAGATCCTTGATCACTTTGTTAGGAACAATTAGCGACAATTTTATCCTAAGGACGATAATGCACGACCTCACCGAGCCAGAGAGTTTCCCTCCTCGAGGAATATGGCTGGAACGCGTTAGGGTCTGTCTGTGTATATGTTTTTTTTTTTTTTGTTCTTGTTTTTTTTTTAATTGAAAGTTTAACGACTACCGTGAGCAACGCAACTCAATGGGCTATAAGCAGTAGCCCGCTCTTAATTTAGGGCCACTGGTTCCAGGGAGGGGAGAAAGCCAGGGCCCATAAGACAAACACAATATTCATGCCCCACGGGATTCGAACCCAGACCCTTCTAGGACGAATGGTCATAGGCCAGCACTTAGATCACGTCATAGGGGCGTCGTGTGTGTCTCAGCTCTTTACGCCCCTCCCCAAAATCTGCAGAAGCTTCGAAGTGCCTAGACGAAACAATGTCTTTATTGCCAGGACAGCCACTGTAGCTGTGAAACATACATATATCGCTGTAAGAACTAACCACAAACCATATTGACTCACTTGGCTATCTCGTTTTACGCGTGCCTTGTGACCAGGTATGCTTACTTACTATTTGTTCTCTCATATTTAGTTGGCTTTTTTTGCTTTTGTTTTTTGTACAATAAATAAGAAAGTATACATTATACAGCTTCCACAGATTTCATACGGAGACTCCTTATAGCAGGTGTCGCGCTGCCGATCGAATTCTTCGCAATTTGCGAAAATAAAAATAATTTTGGCGATGGAAAAAAAGATTTGGCGAAAATATTGGCGATTACCATTATGTACTGGTATAACACTTTGGCATAAAAACTGAATTTGGCGAATGGATTGGCGAAAACTTAAAAAAAGCAAGAGCAACTGCTGCCTTATAGTATTTATTTTGTTCTTTAATTTATGGAAACCACTGGCTAATATGTGCATACAAAAATTTGATGCATTTTATCCCTACAGTACACACATCATGGATATATGGGTGGTTTAAATGGCCTACATGTTGTTGTGTTTTAATTTTTACTTTACTTTTTTTCTTTTGTTATATTTCATGTTCCTCCGAGGGCTTAACGCCCCACTCCCTACGAGCGTCTAAGGAGTAGCAGCCCGTCTCTAATAATTTAGGACTGCTAGTTCCAGGAAAGGGATAAAACCTGTGCCATAGGACAAACACTCCACCCATGCCTCAACCAAGACTCGAACCCGAGGACTGGGCTTCTGACCACTTGGTAACGCAGGCGGCCGTCCCGAATTTAACGACGATTGCTGAGGAAATGACAAAGCCTTAGTCGTTCGCTAAACACTTACTATCTCGAACGTGTGCTATCCGCTTAAAGAGTAGGAAGGGGGTGAAAATGCTGTAATCTAGTACTGGGAACCCAGGAAGTTTTTACAATTTTAATAAGATTTCCCATGAAAAACGCAGGGAGGTATGAATCACAAAAATGCAGAGCTCTCTTCTGTGTGCATAAAACATGGAGCGGAAGGTTATTCTGTTACAGTGAGAGACACTTTAATTTCGTGGTTAAAAATTCATCTTTACGATAAAATAGTCATGTTTATGTGATTACTTATAACTTTTAACAGGTATGCAGGCTACCACAGAGCGGCTAATAGAAAGAGAGAGAAAGACAGCCTTCACCTCCACCATAATTTTCTTCAGTGAAACAAAATCAGACTTACTCGTAAACACTGGGAATTTTTCTGATCGGAAATCTCTTAAGTAGACCTTGCTTACTTTGATCTGGATTCCAGTGGCGGACGGGGCAGTAACCAGTTCCGACAGCATACACTTCTGCAACAATTACTCAAAACTAGGTCGCATGACGTCAATAAATCACCATTCGATTACAACAGAATGATGAAGGGGGAAAGCAAACTGAATCAAACAAGTTGAAATACAGCAGCAATAGAACCTCTAAAAGTATCTGAACTTCAACTGGGGAACTGACGAGCCTTCCCTCCTATTTAGGTAACGCACACCTTGTTCATAAATGAAAACTTGTGACACGTCGAAACAGTAAACGCGGCCCGGTGGCGCAGTGGTCTAACCGCTGGCTTGCTAGTATTCGTCCGAGACGAGTAAGGGTCCGAATCCCGTGAGTCATAGATGTTGTGCTTGTCTTATGACACTGGCTCTCTCCCTTTTCCCTGCAACCAATGGCCCTAAATAAATTAAGAACGAGCGACTGTTTATAGCACATTCAGTTGCTCTCGGTAGTTGTTACCCCCCCCCTCCCAAAAAAAAAAACATGTAAAATATCGATAAATGATTACGGCTTTACGGCTGATACATAACAGTGTACAAATTATCCTAAGTTGGAATTAATAATTAACTTAATTTTGTATTAAAGTGTTTTTTTTTTTTCATTTCAAAGCCCCGTTTGTTTTATTCAGTCAACATTTCGTTAAACGTTTCTTTATAAACTTGGCTAACAGTGATCAGCGAAGTAAGAAAACAGCGCAAAATGTGACACACAACCTTTCTTCCTGGCAATACGCAAATAACAATTAAAGTAAATTTAATTAAAGTAGGGATGTCTGCACTGGTGAGGTAATTTTTTGCTTGTTTATTTGTTTGGGGGTTTAACGACCATCAGGAGCAAGCCAGTGCCGTTAGGACAAACACAACAGACACGCCTCACGGGGATTCGAACCCAGACCTATCTCGGACGAATGGGCTTCGAACCCAGACCTATTTCGGACGAATGGTCATAAGCCAGCGATTAGACCACTGCGCCACCGGGTCGGCGTCTTTTTAATGAACAGTCTCGAGACTGTTGCCACACGCAGCAGCACATCACGTAATAACGATTTCCCGAACTTTACCACGTTTTAATAGGAAGGACTTTTTTCAACACCAGGTGAATCGCTAGTACGTACCACTCACGATTCTCCCATAAGTTACCACCACTCACTCATTAATGCCTCGGTCGGTGTGACTATTACACAACTTGACTGGCAATTTGCTCATTTTTACTTTTTATCCGAAACGATATCAATTCTACAAACCCTGAAGTAAATGGTTGGCCAGCATTCAAATCCAACACAATGCTGTTTGAAATTACATCAGTTATAAAAACTACCCTTGGAAAATAGTAGATTTTAAAGCAATGTTATCAAAATTGGGTATTTTCATAAACTTTTTGGCATTTTTAAGGCACTAAGTATCGCATTAAAGCAATAGTGCGACACATATTGGACTGAAAGTGAAATCCATGAGAGCATTAACTAATGTTACGTCCACACCTTTTACAAAGTTTTGAGGAAGAGATTTTTCAAAATAATAATAAAAAAAAATAACTGATGTACTGTATTTTAATGTACGCTTTTACACTAAAACGGAATTACGGTCACCTGTAAACTATACACATCGCAATTTTTGGAACACGAAATAGTTCAGAAACTACGAACGTATAATCGCCCAATATCAGGTAACAATTAAAAATCATTTAACTTAGTCTATTTTTCTAGCGATAAATTCAGCAATAATTTTTTTACAATGTTTGATTTAGCAGTTTCATGAACGAATAGCAATACAGCAAAGTTGGTAAATGTCCCCACATGCACCAACATCCGGGAAGCGGGGCTAGAAACTGCACTGAAGAGCAATTGAATTAGAGACAACTGGCGTTATGCAAATATGGCGCTGTGGGCGGCCCTGTAAACAAAAAGGACATGACATGAAGTATGCAACGATCCGACAATATAAGGAGTGATGCGACGGGAATCTGTAAGAGTCGGACGCAGTATGGGTAAGACGAATGATCTAAGCGCATTTGCTCGTGGGCAAATTGTCGGGGCCCGACGAATGGGTCACTCCATCTCGGAAGTCGTGCAGGCACTGGGATTTTCATGAGCCACTGTGTCATGGGTGCACCGTGAATACGTCGAATCCGGTAAAACCATCCCTGCAAGGGCCAGCTGCCGTGGACAACAGCGTGTGGATGAGCGGGGTCATCGTCGGCTAGCTCGCATTGTAACAGCGGATAGGCGGGCCACAGTGCAAGAAATCACTCGGCAATTTAACGCTGGTGCACAAAAACGTGTAAGCAGCCACACAATCCAGAACCATCTCCTCGCTATGGGATACAGAAGCCATCGTCCCACGAGGGTACCGCTGCTGACCGCACATCATAGGGTGCAAAGATTAGCATGGGCGCTGGAACATCGCCACTGGACCCTAGACATGTGGGAATATGTTGCCTGGACTGATGAGTCGAGATTCACGTTGGTACATGCGGATGGCAGGATACGAGTACGGCGCAAACCACATGAAGCGATGGATCCTTCTTGCCAACAGGGTAATCTTCAAGCTGGTGGGGGTGGCATTCTCGTCTAAGGAATCTTTACGTGGACTGAAGACCCCTGGTACGTGTGACATCGTCCCTCACAGGTCAACGTTACCGGGATATCCTGGACGACCATTTGCTCCCGTTTGTGCGTCTTCAACATCCCACTGGGGACCTCATCCTGCAACAAGAAAATGCACCGTGCCATCGCTCCCGATTGTATCCGAATGGTTGGATGAACACTTCCACCGACGTGACCTCGCTTCCTTGGCCAGCTAGGTCACCTGACATCAATCCCATCGAGCACATCTAGGATGCCATCGAGAGAGATGTTAGAGGCTCTGACCCCCCCCTCCCCATCAAATCTTCATGAACTGTGGGAGCTTGTTCAGGGGTCGTGAATCCGTATAGCTTCCCAACTCTTCCGGTGTCTTGTCGAGTCCATGCCGAGACGAAATGCCACCGTCACCAGGGCGAAAGGTAGTGCTACACGTTACTAGACAGGTATCTCTAATTCAATTGCTCTTCAGTATACATGGAAGAGTATAACAGCTATTATGAAACAATTAAGATAACCATGGAGAAAGAACAAGACGGTATCTTACCTTACCTAAATATATTGTTTCATCATAAACAGGATGGTAATATTGAGTACCAAGTATACAGAAAACCCAACTAAATAACTAATATTATACCTGAAAATTCTTGTCATCCTATATCCTATAAATATTCAGCTTTTAGGTCATATACAGTATTAACAGAGCATTCACCCATATATCTAATGATCAACTATTAAAAAATGACTAAACTGGATAAAGAAAACAGCAATAAAGTTTGGTTATGACGTGAAGAAAATAAATAACCTGATTAACAGAGGCAATCCAAAAAATAACCAACAAAAATCATACGGAATCAACAAAAATTTAAATATTGTGGATCATTGCCATACATCCAGGAGGTTAATAATATTATGAAGGAAACATGCAAAAAATTTGACCTGGGGTTTGGTGTGAGGATGAGGGATATAGCGAATTCCCTAAGTAATTACCACAGAAAGACTTCGATTTTGCAGAAAGCAGGTATGTATTCCATACCAATAATAAATGATCAAAATAAGATTGTTAGTCAATACATAGGCAGTACAAAAAGAAATATAAAAACCAGATTAACTGAACATATTAATACCTGATGCAAAAAAGAAAATAAAACAGCACTTATTGATTATTGCTTGAATAACCATTGTGTACCACACCGGCAACAAATTAAAATACTTAACCAACAGAATAATGTCAGAACAACACATATCACAGAAGCAATTATAATAAATAAGACCAAGCCATTCAATTGCAGCAATAACAGCCCATAGGATCTTTCATATGCTTGGAAGAACCTGATTGAGACAGAAAAGAAATTAAATAAAAAGGAAAGTTAACAAAAATGTAGAGTAAAACCTCGAAAATCCAGCAACTTCAGCAATCCGGCACTTTTCTGATTTCGTTTTGGTGACATCATGAGAACATCCGATGTTTCCCCAATAACCATGGAAATCTTTCGATGTACCGTCTCAACAACACATCGCGAGATCATCCAACCTCAGCGTGTGAATTGCCGATAGCCGCCTGTACGAGTAACATCGGGAGGTTTCTCAAATTCGTGATTTCATTGGGCCGAGCTGAAGTGACGCGGACCAATGAGGCGACGAATCGGCGTGTACGTTTGAAGTGCGTGTCGAACGCGTGATGATGATCCGTGTTTGGTGATGGCAGTATGCGAGGGGCCACGAGTGGCCTAGTGGGCAACGTTCGTGACTGCCACGGAAAGGACCTTAGGTTCGATCCCAGGCTGGTACGAACGCTCGATCCACTAAATATCCGCCGTGCGTCGGATGGGCACGTTAAGCCGTCGGACCCCGGGTACTGGCCTCCCGGTAATAAATAAGGGCGTCTTCCTCCCCCTTTCTACTTCGCTTCCGTGTAACTTTCCTATCGGGCACTCTAGCCCAAATCTCTAAGCTTCGTATTTCTAAGGGTTGTTTAAGACCTGGGGTCAGACACTCCTTCCTAAAAATCCTCTACATATGATCTATGATGATCTGATGGCAGTACGTGGATTCGATCGTGTAAAGACATCTACATCGGCCATCATGATGCATCGCGGTATTCGCCTTAGTGATGTATCGTAGTTTCGTCAGTTGAAAAATCGTAACATCGGTGTAAAATACACATCGGGTTTTCGCGATGTATCAATACATCGCCCAGCCCTAGTGGTTGCTCTGGCTTTTTTCAAGTTTTTGCCTAACCATTCGCCAAATTAAATTTTTTGGACAGAGTTTTATAATAAATAGTACAAAAAGATAATCGCTAATATTTTCACCAAAAGTTATTTGCCATCGCCAAAACTTTTTTTTTCATTGCCAAAAAGATTTTTTTTCGCAAATTGCGACGAATGTGATTGGCAGCGTGTCCCCTGCATATGTATCAGGCAAAGACGCGCACATTTCCGTTAAAGTAATTGTATAACGGGCGTTACGTAAAGCACATACTTTCTGTTACCTGTAAGTATGTGCTTTACGTAACGCCAGTTATACAATTTTTGGATAGCTTCAGAAATCCGGAATTTCCATAAATCCGGCTCTCGTCCGGTCCCGTCAATGCCGGATTTTTGAGGTTTCACCGTAGAAGGTCTGACTAATATATTCTACACTAGATGGCATTGAAGATTAGTTACGTTTTTGGGAGGGGTCTGGACCCAGGGGATCTGCCCCACTGACTTCGTATACATAAAGCAACCCAAAACGTTTACAGCAGGTGAACTTTAATGTGTTAACGTATACAACAAATTTCTCATTTCTATCCCAAAACTTAAATAATACATTCTTGAGAATGCAAAGGGAAAGTTCAGTGCTTTTATTGATTTCATGTTGTTATATCAATAGTATATTTGATTATATGGATTATTCAACTGTAATTAGCAAAAGTGGGCTGAGGTACTGGAACTCAACTGATAGGGGTAGTGCTTAAATCAGAAAACGCTTGTAAAACAGTATTTGGCTCAACAGAACATTACGTAAGTAAGGGTTTTTTTTTTTTTTTTTTTTTTTTTTTTTTTTGAAGCCCTCAAAGGGGTAAATCAACTTTGCCTTTTGAACAGAACGTGATTCTCTTCTATAAGCATTGGTGAAGTACTAATACATACATACAAGCA
Source organism: Macrothele yani (assembly GCA_039090855.1). Lineage (NCBI taxonomy): Eukaryota > Metazoa > Arthropoda > Arachnida > Araneae > Macrothelidae > Macrothele > Macrothele yani. Next base: position 139,391,535 of record CM077005.1, on the reverse strand, counting down.
ATTTGGGGGTCTGTCGGCCCAGAACAGAGCGCCCAGCAGCCCAGTCATCAAAGGAAGAATATATTTTTGTTTTTATGCCAATTACATTTGAAAACTTTCACTCAATATCAACATTGTTGAAGTTCAAATTTGCATACATAAACACTGCATTTTCCTTTGTAAATGCAGATGTGAAATTCAAAATGTTCTTTATTTTTTTCTAATTTTTTCTTCCTATAATCAGCAAATTCAGAAAAGATAAGAAAAAGCAATTTTTTTCTTCATGTAATTTGCAGCAACATATGTGTGACCGTGAAATATATATACAATTTTACTGTCTGTGGATATGTTGCAGCAAATTATATGAAGGAAAAATGTGGGGTTGTTTTTTAAATTTCACGATATACAGATTACATGAACGGAAAAAATAGACTCTAAATTTTGGAGTCTGCAGATTATACACAGGAAAATATAACACTCTGAACTCATGAGTTTAAAATTGAACTAACAAAGCGCATTTTAATAAAATTAAAATATAAAATATTTGAGAGCAACGACTGGAAGAATGGGAAAAGAAAATTATGGACCACACTGGAATCATATTTAGCAGTAAGTGAATGGGTTAAAAAAAAAAAAAAAGCAGAAATATACTATATTACTTTTTTGTTCCAGCATCACCACACATTACGTTTATGTGTTATTCCTTGAAATTTGAATATTTTTCACTTGGCTCTTAGATCCAGTACATATTTTTCCAACTCTGTATAAATATATATGAATATATATATATGGGTCATTCGGTGTCAAATCAACCAATGAAATGGACCTTTTCAACTTGACCCCTTTGATTTCCTTGAAATTTAATGTGATTGTTTAGGCATGTAGACTAATGCATAAATCCCAAATTTTAGCTCTGTCCACCCACGTGGTTTCAAATTACATGACCTCGAAAATAAAGAAAAAATGTGATGATATTTTCAAGGTTACAGTTAACCTTTGACCATGAATTTTTTAAAAAACTGTATGTTTAAAATTCTTAAAAAACTACATGGCACCTTTACGGGTTTATTACCAGTATGCCAACTTTCAGGTTGGGACCACAATGGGATCATTATTCATTAAACACTTAACTGAGCTGAATCTCAACCAAAATTTTTCTAAAAGTCACGAAATGACATTTTGCAACTGTATTACAATGAATTAACAAGTTTAACCTGATATATTTATAAAATGCAAAGTTTCTCCACCATATGATACAATAAATGAATCTTTCAGTATTGAGGGTGTGAAGGTAGGTGGGAAGGCTACCAGGAGTGAAAATGAAAGAGCCATGCTAAGACCAGAACATTAAAATGTGAAAATGAGTTTTTGTGGCTTTTTTTTTTTTTTTTTTTTTACCCCTTAATAGCACAGGATTACAAGTTCCCTGATTTCTCTAGTTTTTTAGTGAATAATTTCCGTTTTCAGAGGGTGGCATACAAATCCTGATATTCTTTATAAACCAGAAGCACCTTGGGTTTTGACCAACAGAAGGTTTAGTTTTCAGTTTGCTTTTGACTTTCATTACCTAGTCACAACTTTGTTTACTTTGATTGATCAAATGCAACAGTTAGTTGCAGCAATATCACACTTCTGGTTTCATTCTGTTACTTGTTAAAAGAAATCTTAAACATGTCATGCTCTTTTTCCTTTTTAATTTCTCTTCTGGTCTTCAAAGGTGTTAGTTACACAAGATATACACTGCATGTAAATAAGTAGTTTCTTTTTTAAAAAAAATAGTGCTGGTATTTTTCTGAGGAAATCATTGCTGATTTTTTTTTATTCTCTTCTTTAAGCGTTAAAATGTTACAGATTTAAGACCTTTGTTGTAAATATTTTCAAGTAATTAATGACACCATGGCACTTCCAAATATTAATCACAGTGAAAAATGTTTAATTACGTGTTTTATAGAGGTAAATTACAATACACTTGTTGGTCAAATTTTCGAACTCGAAGGGTCCTGATGATGAACTAGGCTATAGTTCGAAAATTTGACCAACAAATGTATTATACACTGCTGGCCACCCAAAATGCAACACCAAGAAGGAAGCATCCAATTGGCTTGAAATTCGCAGCATGCGTCGCCCGCGAGAGGACATGCAAACGATTAGCATTGCAGGGCATATACGAATCATGTGCGCACCGCACGCCACCGAGAAGCACTATAAGAACGATGCACAGAAGGCACGGTGTAAGTAGTGGAAGTGTGTGGTGCTGCCGGACCTGTGCGTGGGAAGCTTCCTGATGCCTCGTCGCAGAATACGGCAGTCATTCCAGCACATTTCGGAGTTCGACAGAGGACGAATAGTGGCTTATCGCAACAGCGGTTTACCGTACCGAGACATCGGCGCCTGTGTGGGACAACATCCAGCCACAGTGAGGCGAGTATGGATTCGGTGGGTGCAGGAGGGACGGACGGACCGACGTGAGCGATTGCCGCAGCACACCACCGAACGAGAGGACCGGCATGTTCTGCGGCGGGCATTGACGGCTCGCACCGCCACATCACGAACGTTAGCGCAGGAATTAGGGTGTTTTGCGCAACAACCTGTGACAGCACGTAACAATCAACGTCGTCTGCTGGAGCGGGGACTTGCCACACGGCACATATTGCTCCGATCACCATTGACGTTACACCACCGGCGAGCGCGGCGGCAGTGGGCCGTTGAACGCCGCACCTGGACTACAGAATGGCACGACATTATTTTCTCCGACGAATCCCGCTTCTGCCTGCAACACCACGATGGTCGGATCCGCGTGTGGCGGCACCGCGGCGAGAGACTGTATGACGCTTGCATTATGCATCGCCATACCGGTACGTCGCCTGGCGTTATGGTTTGGAGCGCAATTGGATATGAAACCCGCAGCCCACTGGTACGCATCGCCGGTACGCTCAACCGCCACCGCACCATCTCCGACGTTTTGGAGCCTGTAGTCCTCCTTTACCTGCAGGACCTGCCAGCGGCCACGTTTCAACAGGACAATGCGCGCCCGCACGTGGCACGCATCGTGCAACAATTCTTCACGGCCCACCAGGTGTCACTGCTGCCGTGGCCCGTCTGTTCTCCCGATATGTAGCCCATCGAACACGTCTGGTTGCTGATCGGCAACCGAGAGCCCCGGCAAGCACCACCCGCGGCTACGCCTGATGAACTGTGGCAACGTGTGGAAGCAGCCTGGATCGAGATACCCCAAGCCCACATCCAAAGCCTCTTTCGTTCGATGCCGCGGCGTGTAGCGGCCGTTATTGCCAGCCATGGGGGCCACACGAACTATTGATATCTGCGTGTTCCGCAAGTCGCACGGGCCTGTAAGCTCAATCGTCTCATCTTTGTATCTGTTGTTATGTGTCCAGTAAATCTGGTTTTGCTATCTCGTGTCCTTCTTGGTGCTGCATTTTGGGTGCATGAATGCAGCATTTGGTGAGGGAACAGCCAGCTAGTGGACATTGTGTTGCTGGTTTGTAAAATTCCAGTCTTTTGATACGAGTCTCCAAACTGAATCCTGTAGATACAACCCTGCAACTATCAGTCCTGGGTAAGGTTGTTACAACAGCACCTGTCTGGAATTCTACTTCTTCCTGTTTAGGTTCAGTTGCTGCTGACACAACCCTACGACCATGTGTAAGGAGAATGAGCCTGGTGATGCTGTTGAAGATGTATATTTCGTATGATATTCACAAACTGCTGAATTAAGACAGCAAAGAACTTAAACTGCAGATGAGAAGTCGATGCAAAGCTTGTGTGGCTGCAAGGGGTCACCACATCTTACTCAATTTTATGTACTCAAGACGAAAATCACTGTGTTGTTGATTTTTTTAAATATGCATAAATAATGCAATATACAAAAATCACCACTGATTTTTGTGAATTGCATACAACGCCCGGCGCTGACACTAAGTGCCTTGCGCTACGAAGCTGCCTCATCCTACCTATTGCCCGGACTTGTCTCCAACAGACTATCATCTGTTTCGTCGCCTGGATCAATTCCTGTCTGGGAAACATTTTACGACACAAGAGGTTCAATGTGCAGTTGATGACTTCTTTGGGTCCCAGCCACAAGACTTTTTCGTTCTGGAATCGTGGTCTTGCCGGACAGATGCCGAACATTTCATTCGCACCAACACTATAATTATCCTGACGTATTTTCCAAGTATTACGAGAATATTTCTTCCACACTATATACCTGAACGGTGATATGCTTAACGAAGTTAGACGGCAGCACAGTTTGCTTTTATTAATAATGCGATGCTCTCAACCCTTCAGATACTTGGGATGTCGTCATAGGTGGTGTAACAGTTAGCATGCTCAAACGGTAATCGGGAAATTTTCATCCAGGGCGCTGAAATTTTTAAGTTTTCTGATACCATTGATATTACGTGTGAACAGTAAATACAGTTAATTCAGAGATATCTGATTGCTGTGTTAATTATCATTATATTGGGTTGTCGGAAAAGTCATGACGTAATTTGGCATCCGATGTCGGTTGGGCGGTTTTGGAAGTACTAGAGGCATGCGCAGCTCTGTTATCGCTATGGCATTCGACAGGTGCCAGTTCTAGCTGCAGTCTAAACGGAATAGCGAGCGACTTGGTTGATTTGCGGAGATTTGACATCAAGTTGAAGATGGAAGACCAAACTGTGCATTTTCGCCATATTTTACTGTTTTATTTCCGCAAAGGAAAGAACGCGCGTCCAGCTTGTGAAAAGTTGCGTAAAGTGTAAGCTGATAATGCTCTACAAGAACGTCAGTGCCAGCGATGGTTCGCAAAATTTCATGCTGGTGATTTTGACCTAAACGATGCTCCTCGGTCGGGGAGGCCCAACGAAATTGATGACAACCAAATCAAGGCATTGATCGAGTCAAACCCACGTTACACGACACGAGAGATTGCAGACACATTGCACATCCATAATTCAAGCGTTAACGACCACCTGAAAAAGCTTGGATATGTAAGCAAGCTCGATGTGTGGGTTCCTAATGAACTCAAAGAAACTCAATTGACAGCGCGTATAAACATCTGCTATATGCTCATTAAACGTGAGCAAAACGATCCTTTTTGAAACGACTGATAACTGGTGACGAAAAGTGGATTGTGTACAACAATGTGCTGCGCAAACGGTCTTGGTCCTGACATGCTGCTTCGCCTCAAACGACATCCAACGCAGACATTCATCAGCGGAAAGTTCTGGTCTCAGTGTGGTGGGATTTTAAAGGTGTCTTATTTTTCGAGTTCCTACCACGGAACCAAACAATCAATTCGAATGTGTACTGTCGGCAATTGAACAGTTTGAACGAATCCATCATCCAGAAACGTCCAGAGCTCGTTCATCGTAAAGGTGTTCTGTTCTATCACGACAACGCAAGACCACACACAAGTTTGATCACCCGCCAAAAATTATTGGAGCTTGGGTGGGATGTGTTGCCACACCCAGCATACTCGCCTGAACTTGCGCCGTCAGACTTCCACTTGTTTCGCTCTCTTCAACAGTCCTTGCGTGGTATACCGTTCAATTCAGATGAGGCTGTAAATCGTAGAGTTTTTCGCCACGAAAGACAGGTCCTTCTATGAACGAGGCATTATGCAGCTCACTGAAAGATGGCAAAAGGTTATCGAACAAAACGGGCATTATATCATTGATTGATCTTTGCAAAACATGGCTAAAATACGTCATGACTTTTCCGACAACCCAATAGTACGTGTGTAGATGTTCCGCTCAATGGTTTCATGCCGACAAAGCATCCACGAACATGCCAAAACCAGCTTTACATCCCCCAAAAAAGTGATGGTCACTGCATGGTGGTCATCTGCATGTGTGATCCACTCAAGGAGGTCTGGTCAGACCATCACAGAGCAACGCTACAGTGACGATTTACAACAAATGCAAGAGAAACTGGCTAGGAAACATCCAACACTGGCCAACAGACATTGTCTCTTGACCATAGGCGTCAACTGAGGGGAGGGGGGAGAGCAGTACCCACCCTATATTTTTTGTCCTGTTTAATTGCTTTAGCCTCATAAAGTGGACCAAGTATGAGGACAAAGCAATTTATTTTCAAAAAATTCATAAATAATAAAATAAGTGAAAACTTTTTTCCCACATTCAGTATTGCTTATTGGATAAAAACTGGACTCCTAGTCTCGTATTCAGGGGTGATTGTGAGATGAAATGAAAAACCCTGAACTCTGACCACGGCACTGCATATATAAATTAATACATATTGTTAATATATTATACTGTATATATTTTCACGTGAACACTTGTTACCACTGTGACCAAGGCTGACGTTCAGCCAAAATGTCTAGCTGAATTTTAATGTAAATTACATAATAAATCATAAGCCTGAAATTTTTCTTCATTATTGAATTCATTCTATTAACGTGAAATAGCCTTTCTGACGATATGAAACTTAACTTCGCACTTTTTTTGTAACATTTTGTTCCCACAGTGTAAGGGTCGCCCGCAATCAAACTGTCAATTATGAATTTATTTACTTTTAATATTGTGATGAACACGTGCGGACGGACGTTTCATTCCGTCATTTTGTTGTTTCAGATAAGAACTGATATTCTTCACCACCCACGTGGTACATTTTAATCCTATGTGGGATTAAGAGAGGGGTGCATGAACACCTGACCTTGAAGATTCAGCTGCTCGAGTGCTTCTGTTAAACAAGTGGTCATACCACTTTTGTATACGTGCAAGGTTGTAATCGCCTGCGGGCATCCGACGGCAATTTTGATCAATTGATCATATGTAGAGGATTTTAGGAAGGGAGTGTCTGACCCCAGGTCTTAAACAACCCTTAGAAATAGGAAACTAGGAGATTTGGGCTAGAGCGCCCGATAGGAAAGTGACACGGAAGCGAAGTAGAAAGGGGAGGAAGACGCCCTTATTTATTACCGGGAGGCCAGTACCCGGGGTCCGACGGCTTAACGTGCCCATCCGACGCACGGCGGATATTTAGTGGATCGAGCGTTCGTACCTGCCTGGGATCGAACCTGAGACCCTTTCCGTGGCAGTCACGAACGTTGCCCACTAGGCCACCCGCGGCCCCGGTATCCGACGGCATTCCTGAGTTCAGGTATTTCATGTGCTGACCGGGAAAACCAGTTTTTCTTGCGCATACGTGGTGGACGGCAAAAAGGGCGAGGAGAATGGAGTGAGACAGTTAAGCTTCGGTCGTCTAGGAGAGAGGGTCCTGGTTTGGACCGGTTCTTGACAGAAGGGCTGCGGGTATTGCAGAAGTGCAGTGTGGTGAACGGGAAGGAGGATTCCTTCGTCCACCGGGTATCGCGGAAAGAATTGTGGAAAGGTAGCACGTGGTCAGCACGGGAACCTGAGCGGAAAGTCATCGGAAACCCGTGAAGCAAATGTTATAGGAATAATAAAGTCTTGCTGTTGTGTTTATTTCCGTGTTCTGGACTGAGTTTTGTCGAGGTAATTATTCTTCTACACAAGGACACCTTCAGCCGCCTTGATAGCCAGATCGTATAGTAAAGACGAGGCGGTAGCTCGCTATACGGCTGGAAACAAAAGGTTTTATCTAAGAATTGATATGTCTGGCCCTACACACAGTATATTAGAAATCTTTCGAAAGTTGCAGTTTTAAACTTTAAATGTGATGTTAGTGGCGGTGGAGATCTTTCAAAAATTGCGAAATTCGACTTCAAAAATTGCATTTTTGAAGTAAAATTTGGCACTTCAGAACATTTAGGCAAACTATGGAGATTTTCATTTAATCTCCCTTCCCTCTGAGTTCTTTTGGGGTTTTACAGACGTTTCTGGCCTCTTGAATTCAGTCAAGGTCTGCTCTCAGTGTATAGAAGGATTAACAAAAGTTTTATTTACTTCTGAAGCTTCAGAAGTAAATTACAAAAGTTTTGTTTACTTATGAAGTTAAGTTTTCTTTCTTTCAGAAGTAAACAAAACTTTTGTTAATCCGTCTAACATTGAGAACAGGTCTGGACTAAAATCAAGAGGCCAGAAACGTCTGTAAAAATCCAAAGAACTCAGAGGAAAGGAAGATTAAATGAAAATTTCTTCAACTGGAAATGAACCAAACTATGTAGATCTTTCCAGCTCTGAATGCTTAAGCCCTGCTACCATAACATCCTAAAGTGATTTTTGTCAATTCTGCAATTACCTCATTGGATTCATCGAATCTTATGAAACGACATTTGTTATAAATAGATACAGCTGCCAAAATGATTAAAGCAGCCTTCCTTTCAGCATGTGCAAAATTGAATTAGGAAAGGCACTTTTACCACTTTATAGCATTGTCATAAAACCACGATTGAAATTTCCCAAATTCCTGCACAAAACTTGAAAACCCAGATTTCTGTGTCTAGAATATTACAAAAACCCGGAATTCCGGGCTGCACCCGGACGACAAACAGGCCTGGAAAATGAAAGTAATTTTGGTTTTTCTGGGGACAAGATATCTGTCCAGGAACTGCAAAATCAAAATTAGGAAAATACTGGCTTGTGCCCAAGGCTACAGTAGTAAACTTACTATTAGGTAAGTCTAAAGAGTAGACTTTAGACTTACCTAATAGTCTACTCTCTCTCATGTTATTACTGGGGGAGGCTATTAGTTGCTTAATGAAGAATTCTGTTATGAAAGGAGTTTTAAGCTCTAAAATACTTTAACTTCACATCTCAGTGATGATCCCAACCCACATTCTTTCCGAAGCTTTGTAATCTTACATGCAAGCTACATATTTTAACATACTTAATTATAGTTAACTCTATTATATCTTTGACTTTTTTCTCTTTTTCTAGCACATTATATAAAGCTGATCTATTGGTATTAGATCTATACTCGTGCTCTTTTGAAGAAGTAGAAATGTTAAGTACGATCTTGAATATCAAAAGTATTCCTTATGTTTTCTGCCGTTTTATTCCAAAAAATTTGACGATTTTTTTTTCTTTTTTTTTTTTTTAGAATTTTTTTACATTTTTCATACATCAGATTTTTCTGTGGATTCGCAGAATTCCGCTTCTTTTTTTTTTTTTTTTTTTTTTTTTTTTGTCATCATTTGGGTCTTCACAAGATCGATGCAAAACTGAAAAAAAATTTTGGGTGGATTATTAGTCGGGGGGTGGAGGTCGTTTTTCGTCTGGGGATAGTATTTCATCTTTTAAAACTTTTTGAAAACAAAAGTTAAACAGAGTGTACGTTTTTTTTTTATAATCGTTCTTTTTTTCTGGCGAAGTTACTTCTATCCAGTATTGTTGTTAAACTTCATTTTGTTGCATAAATATTTTTATTTTCAGCTTGAAACTGTAGGCAACGATTTCCGAAAAACGGAAGTTAGACGGAGCAAAATTTTCCATGTTATCTTCAGGCATGAGATTACTGTGCTGATTCGAGAAATCCTGCCTTATTCCGTTATCATTTGGGCCATTCATGCGATCGATGCACAACTGATTTTTTTTTTTTTTTTTTTTCTGAGATTGGTGGTGAGTTGGGGTAGTTGTTTTCCACAGGAGGATAAAATTCCATCCTCCCAAACTTTCGAAAACTGAAGGTAGACGGAGGGAAGATTTTTCCCGTAGTCGTAATTTTTTCTTGCAATGCTTTTTTTGCCTAGTATTGTTGTTAGATATAATTTTATTCCATAAATATTTGTATTTCAGCTTGAAAATGTAAGATAAATATCCGAAAAGGGAAGTCGGGCGGAACGAAGATTTTCTACCATAATTGTAATTTTTTTTTTCCTGTGATGTTTCCATTCTCCTGTGTTGCTGTTATTAAATGTTACTTTTCTTTTCAATGAAAGCATAAAGCTGTTTCAGACCCAAAAACCTATGTTGTATAGATTGCATGTTGAACTTTTTATGTTCGTAAAGAAAATATACTTTTTCATTAAAAATGAAGTAATCTCGAAGTGCAAAACTCACAAGGATCTTTTGAAAACAGATTTGAAGTGTGGCGATTGTCAGTTGCCAGAAATAAATTCATGTTGGAGAAAAAGCTAAAAATTAATGTTGCAAGTACATCAAATGATCATATGGTATCTTCATTTAAGAAGCAGCTACAGGAATGCTATCTGGCATGCTCCTTACACATGACACAAAATTATGGTCTAATTAGATTTTCATGGTTACGTTCCTATTAATCCCCCTCCCTCCATTTTTATGCTGGAGACTTCTTCTTGGCCACTAAGATTTGTTAACTTACTAGCCAGTTTTGTTTTGTTTTTTTGGCCACTAACTTTTGTTGACTTACCCGCCACTGCTAAAATTCCAGTCTGCATATCTATATTCAGTAAATGTCAATATTGACACACACACACACACACACACACACACTAGATTTATTGAAAAGTTTAATTTATTGATCTTGCAGAAAATAATGACATTGATTTTATGACATTTAAGCAGCATCTGTCAACCAAACATCTCTTGATACTGCGATAAAATCATGAGAAGAGTTTTGTTGTTGTTTTTCTTTAAGACTAAAGGCACTGCTATATTTATTTCTTTTTCACATCCAATTTTATTTAAATAAAAAAATGATAGTTATTAAAGGTTTACTACTTTGCATATGATGGACATACCTTCTGACTGATGAATCTTCCCAATTTAAATTGGCTATTTTATTTAACCCTAAAACACTTTCATTTTTCATTGTCATTTGGAAGCCATTTTTGGTGAGGATTATTTCTAATAACCCTCACCAAAAACAGCCTCAAAATGTGAGGGTTAATATTTTATAAATGATAATCTCATTGTGGTCTGAACTTGAAAGTTGGCATATTAGTAAACAAAGCTTTAAGGATGCTATGTAATTTTTTCCAAAATTTTAAAATAAGTTTTTTCAAAATATTCAAGGTCAATGGTTATTTTTATGACCTTGAAAAGGTCAATCTAACTTTTTTTTATTTTTCAGCACAATTTAAATGCCCATAAAAAATGCTATAAAATGATGCAAATTTCAATTTTTTAGCTCAATTAAGAAACGAGATACAACTAGCTAACAGATTTGGAAGGTTGTCCAGGGATCACGATTTTCCGGTTTTCAAGGTCATATATTTTGAAATCCCATGAGCGGAAAACGCTAAAATTCATTTGGGATTTATGCATAACTTTACATGCCTAACAATAACACCGAATTTCAACGAAATCTATAGGGGTCAGTTAGTGAGCCTTATTGATTTGACATGGATGACCCATACATATTTTTTTCTTTTGCCAAAACCTACTTAAGTTACAAATAAAATAAAAGGCAATTTCAAAAGCTCTAAAATACATGAAACTTAACTTCTTAAGTCAATTTGGAAGGGAGTTATATCTTTTGCATAGTCAAAAATATGAAACACTGGCATTAGAGCATTTTTTAACACACTGTATTTCTGAATCATGTGGTGAAATGAACTAATATATGGCCCATTTTCATTTTCCAAGATGGCTAATTTGTTTACCAGCTTTTTTAGTGAGGTAAAGTTTGCTAATTTTTTGATCGATTTGAAATGGAATGTGACTCAGCCTGGCATCGAAATATTAAGTTGTCACTAACTGTCATTACTCACTAGTCTACCGACCTCAGATTTCATTTCATTTCACCTTTGTACCTAGGAGTCATGACCAAAACTTTTATTATTACCTTTGTGTGGCAACTGCTCTAATTTACTCCTGCATATATATGTGCCCATGTGTTTCACGACGTAGTTTCTTCCATCTGAAGATGAGGCTGATGCAGCCTTGAAAAGTCTAATGGTATTTTAACTTAGTGTTTTTATCTTATTAAAGTTTTTAACTCATCACTGGGTTTTATTGTGTCATCGTACAACTATGGCTAAAGTCTGCATTCATCTATATACTGCACGAAAATAATCTTCCTATTGCATTACGCCGACTTTGGTATGTTATTTATTCTACATGGTTCAGTTACATTTGGGCTATGTTAATATGGAGTTGTTAATTAGGACTTTTAGACACTTCAGGAGAAAACTTTCTATACAGGAAAAGCATTTGACATTTCTTATCAATTGTAGGGATCTGAGAGTGGTTCCAAAATACTTACTTCTCAGATGTACCACAGTTTCATGAAGGGACAGCAACATCATTGCCTTAGCACAACATAAAAGACTTCTGGGTGAGATTAGACTGAATCGAGAACTTATAGACTATCTACAACGCAGATCATATGCTGCTTATTTACAAGTGTCGAACTTTGCTCATAAAATTGTTCTGGACAGGCTTTTAATTACCTTCTCAGCAATTTGCAATATGGAGGTTGAATGCGTACAAGCCACGCATATTAAGAAACTCAGGAACCTTGTGGCTCAGAATGTGATGAGAAAATATCCACAACGAAATAAACATCATCAAAATCAACCAAACCCGGCTCAGTTGCTTTATATTAATCTTAGTCATTTTTCTTTAAACCCTGTCCAGAAGTCGGCTTTGCAAAAATGCTAGATTCTCATACCCAGTATCTAGCATTAATAGTTTAAATTGATTCCTCAAGCTGAGTCTATTATTCAAGCGTTACTTTCACCAGACCATGATTCGGATAGGTATAACTTTGTAAAAGCCTTAAAAGAGACATAGACAACGAGACTCTTCTATTAATCAAGGTACTCTCAAGGAGGAACAGCGACAATTAAGGACTCTACAATGATAACCCAGATATTGCTGTGGTTTTAGCAGACAAATCGTACCAAATAGTAATTTTGAACAAAGCAGATTACCTTGCTAAAATGTCTACTGCCGTTGAAGCTATTCCTCATACTGTTGTATCTTCTGATCCCACTTCTGCTACTTATTAGAGCTTTGAGCAGGTTGAAAAACCATGGTTCACTTTCCGTTTTGCATTGCTCAATCTGCACAACCCCTTCTGGTCCACGCGTACCGGAGATATTTGGTAAAATTAAGCTACATAAGGATAATTACCCTCTACACCCATTGGTTTCAGGTTACACTAACCCTACTCACCTTATGGAAAAAGGTTTAGCTAAATTCCTCTCACCACTTATTTCTGTTTCTTCCAGAGTTTCAGTTTCTAATTCAACTCAAGCTCTTGCTAAAATAGATGCTTTCGACTCATCCAGGGAGCCCTTTATTATGGCATCACTGGATGTAGTGTCTTTATTTCCTAACATCCCTGTTGATATTGTGCATAATTTAATTGAATCTAAACTTCTAGAGTTTGGATTAGCCACTTCTTCCGAAATCAATGCCGTATTTTGTGCACTCCGGTTAGTTCAATCTCCTTCTTTTTTCAGGTTTAATGGTCAAATGTTTCGTCAACTTGAAGGGGCCCCTATGGGGTCACCACTCTCACCCCTCCTCGCTGAACTCATTTTTCAGGACTTGGAATCCCGAGCTCTTGACTGCTTTAGGGTTAACCCCCTCTTTTATTTAAGATAAGTCGATGACATTCTTATATTTTGGCCTTCTACAACTACTGATCTTACTAGTTTTGCTTCTTATCTTTCATCTTTTTACCTGTCCCTCCAGTTCACAGTTGAACTGGAAGATAATTTTCCTTACCGTTCTTAGATTTTAGGTTACAAAGAAATCCTATCTCTAATTCTATCAGTTATTCAGTTTACAGGAAGCCTTCTTACCCGAATTTGATCCGGTTTTCTTTAGCCACCCCCTTCATTATAAACTTGCTTCTATTAACTATCTAGTTAACAGAGCTTTTTCTCACTCTTCAGATAAGCATAGTCGTTCTTGTGAATTAGATAGGATTTACAAACTGGCAATGACATATGGCTACTCGAGGTACCATGTTGATCGCATTCTACAGAAATTTCAAAAGAAGACCCTCACGACTTTGACTCCTGAAAGTAATCAACGTAAGTTTGTGGGTTCTATGGAGTTCATTCCTGGATGTGTTAACATTCTAAAAAACATATGCAGGCAACACCATTTGGATTTTGGCATTAAAACCAGAAACATTCTGGCTATGGTTAAAAATGACCGTGACTCAGTGGAGTTTACTGACAGACATGGTGTGTATTATGTTCCCCTCAAAGCCATGGAGGAAGAAACTAAGAACTTGGTTTATACTGGATCAACATCAAGGAGGCTTAAAACAAGACTTTCTGAACATGTGCATAACGTTAAAGTTGGTTCACAATCTACCGCCTTGTCAATAAGGGCTCATACTCCCCTCTTGGACCGAGGCAACCATCCTTACTTGCCTTCCCAAAAACGCATCTCTACTATTCACTGAGAGTTTTTACATTTGTCATTTTTTAAATACCTGTTGTAATGAGGGCCTACCTGCTTTTGTTCATTAAGCATGCAAACTTTTGTTAAATAATATTTGTCACTAACTGTCATTACTCACTAGTCTACCAACCTCAGATTTCATTTCATTTCACCTTTGTACCTAGGCGTCATGACCAAAACTTTTATTATTACCTTTGTGTCTCTTTGAGTGGCAACTGCTCTAATTTACTCCTGCATATATATGTGCCCATGTGTTTCACGACATAGTTTCTTCCATCTGAAGATGAGGCTGATGCAGCCTTGAAAGGTCTAATGGTATTTTAACTTATGTATATGTGTTTATATCTTATTAAAGTTTTTAACTCATCACTGGGTTTTATTGTGTCATCGTGCAACTACGGCTAAAGTCTGCATTCATCTATTAAGTTCCAATGAATCTTACATTAAAAGACATGAAACATACCTCCAGCCATAGACGCCAACTTCGTGGGTTCGAGACACTTTTTGAACCCCTAATATTTTTGCGCTTTAAATTTTGTTTTTCGTAATCAATTCTTCAAGTGTTTCATTATCCATTCCCTGTTTACTATATATAGAAAGTGTGTATAGAAATTCACCCCTCAGACTGCTTATTGTGCCTAAAAAAAAAAAAGAATTAGTGTTTGTTTGCGCTCATCAAATTTGACGCGCCAGACAATACCTCAAAAGTATCGTTGTTTAAGAGCATTTAAAACTGCATCCTTTATAAAAGAAAATTCTTCGGTTTCTCTGGGTTCCCACAGAATACAAAAGTCTAGCTTTACATTCGGAGACGAGAATCTATTCAAGGTCATAGCGATAAAGGCCGAAATATGTTGTACAGTCAGTTGACCCACCCTATCTTCCTTCAGACAGTCAGGGACCAAGAAGGTTAGAAGAGAGAGAAGATGGCATCAGTAGCCGCTGGTAAAGCCAAACTCATCATCTGGTTTCTTGCGCCCTCCAGGTGGGGAGGGTCCAGTGACGTGACGTCACTTCCCGAAGACCTGTTCTGCAGCAGAGATTGATAGCGGACGTCTCTTACTCTCTGCAGCAGTCCCTGAAGGTCAACAAGGCTCCCACAGCTTTAGCAAGGCCGTGATTGGCTAATACACAATATGCACTTCCGCTCTACAAGTTTTGTTTAATTTTTTTTAGAAAACACTAAACAGCATTTCTGTAATTTTTTGCTAATTTTTAGTTATGCACATGTATATTTCAGTCTAATTTTTTCCTGACTGTACATGCTGCACGAGTGCCTCTAAAACCTCTTAAAAGTCGACGATTTCTCCGTAGAAAGTACAGAAGCAGCCCAAGGGTTGGGCATACTGGGCATTCACAGCCGATATGAAGTGGAGCCCATGGAAAACGCAGGGCGTGCGGCTGATGCCATGTCCAGCCCTTGCGAATATCAGTAGCCAGTGGCCAAATGTCCACCAGATATTTCGTAGTGGCTAGTAAATTTTTTGATATAATAGCCAACAATGGCCAGTAGATTTTTTCTCCAAGTGAGCAACTATTTTGTCCAACTTTTCCCCCCACTTGTGAATGAATATCAAGTTCAGTTTTTTCGGTCGTGTTCTTGCAGCTGCTTCATAAATGAATGGAAGTGAAGATGGGCTTCGAGAGAAACTTAATCTGCTGACTAATCAGCCTGGTACGACCAAAGGGTCAAGGTTACTAAAGTAACCTTTGCCATGCCAACCTTTCCCACGGTATACCTTGCACAAAGTATAATGTCATCTACAGGTAAAAAGAGTTATCTTTGAATCTCTGTTTAGCCGCATATATGCTGAACAAAAAGAAACAAACTGTTATGTCAATGTTTTTAAGATGATGCAGCTGCTACATAATTCCATCTAGTACTGCTCCCTGTGTGAGCGTGGCATTTCAGCAATGAACCTCATAAAAATGAGTAATCAGGCATGTCTGAATAGTGATACTTTAAATGACTTTATGATTATCAGGTGCAACGGCCCTTTAATTGAAGATTTTGATCCTTAAAATGCTGTTCAATTGTGGTGGATCCCCGTAGCAGAATCACGGCGCCCGGCGACGGGCGACGTACATCGCAGATTTATTTTGGTCCTGCAGACAAGAACGATATCCCCAGAGCCCTATTTAAACAATCTTGCAGACTCCTTATCATAGATGCAAGTTTTTCGCTCCATAATTTTCGAAAACGGAAGTTAGGCGTAGTGAGGATTTCTCCCGTAATCGTATTTTTTTTTTTTTTTTTTTTCTCGCGAGAGACGACGTAGGTCGCAGAATTATTTTGTACTCATCCCCGTAGCAGAATCGCGGTGACGGTCCACGTACATCGCATATTTTGTACTCGTCCCCGTAGAAGAATCGCGGCAACGGCCGACGTGCATCGCAAATTTATTTTGTACTCGTCCCCGTAGAAGAATCCCGGCGACGGGCGATGGATATCGCAGATTCATTTTGTACTGATCCCCGTAGAAGAATCGCAGCGATGGGCGACGTACATCGCAGGTTTATTTTGTACTCGTTCCCGTAGCAGAATCGCGGCGACGGCCGACGTACATCGTAGATTCATTTTCTACTCATCCTCGTAACAGAATCGCGGTGACGGCCGACGCACATCGCAGATTTATTTTGGCCCTGCAGACAGAAACGATATCCCCAGAACCCTATTGAACCATCTTGCAGACTCTATCACAGATGCAAGTTTTCCGGCTTTCAAAATTTCCGAAAACGGAAGTTAGGCGGAGTGAGGATTTCTCTCGTAATCCTAATTTTTTTTCTCCCGACGTTCCCTCGATGCTTGATGAGGGAATTATCCTATATTGTTGTTAAATAGGCCTATCATTTTATTGCATAAATATTTGTGGTTTGGTTTGAAAATGGAGGCCAACAATTTCCGAAAACGAAAGTTTGACGGAACCCAGTAATCTTGAACTTTTTTTTTTTTTTAGCGATATTCCCTCAGCCCTATATGGGCATTAAATATCATTTTATTAGATAAATGTTTATATTTAAGATTGAAAATGGAAAAAAAATTCTGAAAACCAAAGTTGTACGGAGCAAAAATTTCTCCCTCTAATAATGGAAAATTTTCTGATAACCAAAGTTGTATGGAGCAAAAATTTCTCCCTCTAATAACCCTCTACCAGCTGTGCTTCTGTATTATTGTTTAATCATCATTTAATTACATAAATGTTTGCACTTGAGATGGGAAATGGAGAACAATGTTCCGAAACGGAAGTAGAACGGAGCGAAGATTTCTCCTCTTATGACAATTTTTTTCTCGTGATGCCTCTGCGCTTTATTGTTGTTAAATATCATTTTATTCCCTAAATCTGTATTTCAGCTTGAAAATATTGGTAAAATTCCAGATACAGAGGACCAGAATGTTCTTGATTCTAATTAACATTTCAATTGCTGTAGTACCTAGGTTAGACATTTTTTTAGGTAGAAAAATATGTCTGCACAATTTTTGTTTTACACATTTAGTAGTTATCTTGCACAGTGACCATCCGCAGATTATTTTGTGGCACAATGATATCTGTCGCAGACTGACCAAGAACTTTCTGCCATGGGGCCTTGGATGGGAAGATCATAGTACATATCAGCGGTAAAGTGTATCAACATTATCAGTGCCACTTTATGCATATATATTAGGGTGTGCCAAAATTCAACGTACAAATTTTTTTCTTAAAAAAGGTGGGTCTCACCCTCTAAAAAGTTTCTTCTACTCCTATTATTAAAATATATGAAGTTAAGAGTTCATTTGGAAAAGATTAAGAGGTCCTTCAAGGTCACGCAAGCTACACTGATTTATGTGAAAATCGGGAATTTTAATCAAGTGATGATCAATTATATATTTTATTTTCATTATTAATAAAATTTTAGTATCTATATAACAAAAAATAAAATAAAAGCATAATTAAATATAAAAACATAATTAAAAGCTGCGTCTGCTTCTGTAGTGCAAAATTATTATATATCTATATGTGATTTCTAAACCTTAACTGTAACCACTAGCATCACTTATTGCACCTTAACTGTAGCTTTAAACTTTAACTGTAACCACTAACATCACTTATTGCACGTGTGTTGTTGTTTGTTCTGTTGTATGTGTTGCCTTTTGCTGTTTGTTGAGATGGGTATTTTTGCTGTTTGCTGAGATATTTCTATTGTATGTGTTGCATTTTTGCTGTTTTGTCCAGAAGAGAAATTTGTTTTAGTGTTTCTTTTTAATATAATGGCAAAACAAACTAGGAGTTGTAATTATGTATGGCTTATTGGATATCCTACTGAATCAATAACAGGTTCACATCTGCCATCTGGAAGAGATGTTATGACCAATTTTATGTACTTTCACCGTACTAAGACACTAAGACGCTTTCGATCAGTGATAGTGCTGTTCTTGTAAACAATAACATTGTACCATTTTGGGAAAAATCAAAGTTGCCAATAAGACATAAGCAGCATATCTTTAAAAAGATTAAAGATTTATATGGCAAAGAAGTAGGCTTAATGAGAAATCGAAAAAGGAATAATGCAAAAGACCAAGAGAATCAAATAATGTATAGTGAAAATCTGGATATGCTATTTGACATAAGTCACACTAATTTGGAACAGCTTATTAAAAATGAAGAGGGTGATCAGTTTCTCAGATTACAAAGACAATCTAGGACAGGTTATATTGGATCTCAGGACAGAAAGCTTTGTACACGTGAGAAAAGAACAGCTGAACGACAGAAAAAATTTGCAAAGCGATTAAAAAAAAAAAAAAGAAGCTGCTTCATCTCAGAATTCCTTTGCTTTATCAACTGCATCTTCTACGTCAACAATGGATGAGACTGAGACTGAAAGTGAAAACTCTAAAGAAGACTCTGATGATGAATATGCTGCAGAAATTACACCACAAAAAAAATTATTACGTGAGAAGCATACAGGTAAAGATGAACAAAGTCGAAGGTCTGTCATAACACCAAAAGTTACTGCTGCTTTTGATAGAAATAATATAAGTATAAGAAAGTCAACAATGTTACTTGCATCTGTCTTAAACATGGCTGGTGGTAGTGGTGGTGGTGATGGTGAAGCAGACTGTTCAAAGAGTAATGAAACTTTAAAATCTGCAATTATTTCAAAAAGTACTGTTCATCGTGAACGTCAACGCTTACGTAGTGAAACTGTGCAACAGATAAAAATGGAGTTTAATGCCTCAAAATCAGCAGTTCATTGGGACGGAAAGTTATTACCTGATTTATCATTAAATGAAACAAGAAAGGTAGACCATTTACCAGTGTTAGTTTCCTCTCTAAAAGATAGTAGTACAAAACTTCTTGGAATTCCTAAGCTGTTATCTGGCACAGGGGAAGCAGCAGCTAATGCAGTTTTTGAACTTTTACAGTCATGGAAATGTGATTCTCAGGTTATTGGTATGTGCTTCGACACAACCTCCTCAAATACTGGAAAGTTCAAAGGAACATGTGTTCTTCTTGAAAGTAAAATAGGAAGAAGCCTTCTGTGGTTAGCCTGTAGGCACCACAAGTTTGAAGTGTTACTTTCAGATATATTTCATGTATGTCTTGGACCGGCGAGTGGACCCGAAATTATTATGTTTAAAAGATTTCGAGAAAAATGGATTGAACTTAACCACCGCAACCCAAAATGTCAAACAACGCCATTGATAGCAGCATCAGACACTTTGAAATTTGTTATTACTAATCAACTTCAGACAGCTGCTAAACAATTTCCTAGAGATGATTACAGAGAGCTATTAAATCTTTCTGCTCTTATGATTGGAATAGATGCGAACAATATTATTTGGAAACCAGGTGCTCTCCACAGAGCTAGATGGATGGCAAAAGCCATTCATTCATTAAAAATTGAACTACAGTTTGATGGAAATTAATCTATCATACAATTGACACCTCAACAATTTCAAGGCCTTCAAAGGTTCAATCGGTTTGTTCGTATGCATATACATTCAATCATGGTACACATGTCAGTCTATTGTAGATGCACCAACCAGTGAACAACATTTTACTGATACAAAGATTGCATGAATATGATGATATACAACTACGCAAAACAGGATTAAAGATGATTTTACGTCACTCCTGGTATTTAAGTGAAGAGCTTGCCACTCTTTGTTTGTTTTCAACACTTCTTAGTGCCAAGGAGAAATATATGTTAGTTAGTAAAATCAGTGAAAAAAAGAATTTGCACCTATTAAAGAAACTTCCTTTAAAATTTGATGACTTAAATATCTCTCGTAGCTTCTTTCACACCGCACAAATAGACGACATCTTCCTAAGCGTGCCTGTTGAGAAATGGCCAGAAACACAATCTTTTAAAGAAGCTGAAGAAATTGTTAAACATTTGCCATGTGTTAATGACTGTGCTGAGCGAGGCATAGCATTAATCGAAAGTTTTAATGATGCAACAAAAGATGAAGAACAAAAACAGTATTTATTGCAGGTAGTTGAAATGCATAGAAAGAACTTTGCGAAGTGCAACCGTAAAGATCTTCAAGGTATGTAAAAATTATTAATTATGTTATTTATAGAATGTTAGGCAATATTTTCCTCTTTATTATCCTGTTAAACTTGACAGGTGAATTTTGTGGTAAACCATTCTTTTTACATTGCATTTTGCAATGTTGAATAAAGTTTGTTTTTTGTCATTTTCTTAATAATTTTTCTTCTACACTAAATATTACCAATAGAGTACATTTTTTTAGAAACGACATATTAAAAGCATGTAACATTTTAAATAAAAAATATATTTAAAAAATAATTCCGTAAGTAACTGTAAAAAATTATCGAATTTAAACTATTTTTTAAACTTTTTGGCAACCTTGAGGAACCTCTAAATATTTTTTTTAAGCTGAAATTTTACAGGAGATCTTAAGTACACCAAACAAAACTTTTTAAGGGATGAGAGACAAAATATTTAAAAAAATTTTTTGGGACACCCTAATATATATTCTAGTGTTTGTCCCTTTGTTTCAATTATTATTAAAGAAATTAGACATCTAACTTCAGTGGCCTCTCTAAAATAAATTATGTATGTGTAAATTTCAATAGTAAAAGTAATGACATTACAACACTGAAAACAAATTGTCAAAAAATCAATCATTTTGGAACAAAAGCATATATATGCAGTTAATCTAAGGATCTCATGCAGTAATTGCTCTGCATCTGTTTTTATGAAATTAATGGAGGAGGGGTCTCTCATTAGAAAGTAAAAAAAAAAATTCACCCATTTAATTTCATAGAAACTAAGTAGAAAAATTACAGAATTATTAGGGGTTTTTTTTTACTTTGCATGGCCAGTAGATTTTTTAACTTGGCTAGTAAAATTTTTATTTCACTAGCCACATTGGCTAGTAGAAATTTCAGCAGTTTTGCAAGGGCTGGCCATGTCCTCTCCGTTCTAACCTCCTATTTTAGCTCAGAAATCATTTGAAAAAAAAAATTGTTGGCATTTTTAAAATTGGTAAAAAAACCTTAAAATACATTTGACATGTTTTTGTTACTTTTATAAAGACAATTAAGTTGGAAATTCACAGTTTCTGTGTATTGTATACAATAATGTTGCACCTACAAAAGCAAAATAAATGAAATAAATAATTATCTAGAAAAAAAAATTCTGTAATTAACTATAATTTGCTTTATTTTAGCATTTCAGGAATCTTATTGTGCCAGATAATCTGACTGAATGAAATTTAAATTAGACTCCAAGGCAGCGGCCAGTGCGACATGAAGGCAGAGGGTGCTAAGAATCCCGGAGGACCGGACTAGGCTGCCATCTGATGCTGACCTTGGCTACTTACAATGGACGCTCCCTATCTTCTGATTCAAGGCTTCTTGAATTGGAAGAGGAACTACAAAGGATCAAGTGGGACATCGTGGGGCTAAGTGAGGTAAGGAGAAAAGGAGAAGATCTCATCGAACTGAAAAGTGGACATCTCTTCTACTATCGTGGGACAGATACTGGCAGAACTAGTGGTGTTGGATTTATAATAAACAAGAAACTGAAGGATAAAGTTGTAGAAGTTGAAAGTTCCTCTGACAGAGCTGCACGACTTGTTATCCAACTCTCAAAAAGATACCAGGCTCAGATTATTCAAACTTATGCACCCACCACAAGTCATCCTGAAGAAGAAATTGAAGAATTTTATGAGGAAATTTGTCATCTAAATAATAAAGGTAAGCAGCACTTGAAAATAATTATGGGAGATTTCAATGCAAAAATAGGGCAACGGCAACAGAATGAAACTTCAGTAGGTAAATTCGGTCATGGCAACAGAAACCAGCGTGGAAATACTCGTTGAGTTTGCAGAGGCAGAAGGGTTTTTCATCTTGAACTCCTTCTTCAAGAAAAAGCCACACAGGAAATGGACATGGAGACATCCAAATGGGACGACAAGTGAAATTGATTTTATTATGTGTAACAAAAAATTCGTCATAGAAGACTGCAGTGTGCTAAACAAGTTCAACACAGGTAGTGACCATAGATTGGTGAGATGTAAGATGCACCCTCAACACTAAACTTGAACGTGGCAAGCTCATAAGACAAACAAAATCTATTGACATAACCAACCTTAAAAAACACCATAATACCTTCAAGTTAGAACTGAAGAACAGGTTCTCTGCTTTAGAAGGCCTAACATCGGAAGAAGTGGACATCTCTGAAGTTAACAGAAAAGTAACCAAAGCTCTTATGGAAACAGCAACAAAATTAGCTGGGTCTAAGAACAAGTTGCATGTGAACAAATTATCAGGGAAAAACCAAAATGTTGATGCAAAAAGAAGAGAGATGAGGACAACTAAAGAAGATGTGACTTCCAAAGTGGAATATATAGAGCTATGCAAGACAGTAAGAAAAAGTATCACTGAAGACGTAAGGAAATTCAACTGTGAACTAGTGAGGAAAGCAATTGAAAACAACCAAAGCCTAAAGATAGCAAAGGGACATCTCAGTAAGGGAAGAAAACAGATTATGGCACTGAGAAAAGAAGATGGTTCTGTAACAAGAAATAGAGGCGAAATTTTGACAAGAGTGAAAGATTTCTACTCCAAATTATATGAAAGGGATGATATATGCACTCCAGACATCATGAAAGATACCAGTACCAGAGTTCCTCCAGTCCTTCCAGCAGAAGTTGCACATGCAATCAAGAACATGAAGCGAGGAAAAGCTCCAGGAGAAGATGGAATTACTGTAGACATCATACAAGAAGCAAGTGGAGAAATCGAAACAGTACTCGCCCAAATTTTCACTCGATGCCTTAATGAAGGAAAGATTCCTGAGGATTGGAACACCGCTACAATGATCCTGCTACATAAGAAAGGTGACATTGAGGATCTCGGAAACTACAGACCTATCAGCCTCCTATCAGTAGTTTATAAAATCTTCACTAAAGTTCTTTCACACCGCTTGAAGGTAGCACTAGACATGGCTCAACCGAGAGAACAAGCTGGATTCAGGAGTGGCTACAGCACAATAGATCATATCCACGTGCTGAGAGAACTAATTGAAAGAGCGAGGGAATATGAACTTCCATTGTGCATGGCTTTTATCGATTATGAAAAAGCCTTTGATTCGGTGAAACCATCAGCAGTTACAATGGCTCTGAAAACCTGCGGTATCGAAGATGCATACATTAATATTATTAATAACATCTATGAAAATGCAAGTGCAAAGATTAGGCTGTTTGAAAATACAACACACGTAAAAATTGGAAAGGGAGTGAGACAAGGTGACACCATATCTCCAAAGCTCTTTAATGCCACATTGGAGGGTGTTTTTCAGTCGCTGAGCTGGGAAAACAAGGGGATAAAGATTAATGGAGATTATCTAACCCACCTTCGTTTTGCTGATGACGTAGTCATTTTTGCAACTACCCCATCAGAGCTGCAGAGTATGATCCAGGAACTTGCTGACAAGAGTAAAGAAGTGGGATTAAAAATGAACTTTCAGAAGACAAAAGTGATGTTCAATGCTTTTACAAGAAATGAAGATTTATCGATTGATGGAGAAAAGCTGGAGATAACAGACACGTACGTTTATCTTGGACAGCAGATATCAAGTGAGGGTCACATTGATGAAGAAATTAATCGGCGTACAAAACTTGCCTGGAGAGCTTTTGGAAGAAACAGCATAATTTTCAAGAGCAATATGCCATTATGTCTTAAAAGAAAAGTGTTTGATCAATGCATCCTTCCAGTGCTTACATATGGTGCAGAGACGTGGACCTTAACTAAAAGAGACATACAAAGGCTGCAGACAACTCAAAGAAGCATGGAGAGGTGCATGCTTGGTGTAACCAGAGAGATAAGAAGAGGAACTCGTGGATCCGAAAAATGACAAGAGTGGAAGACATCATGATCAGAGTTAAATCCCTGAAATGGCAATGGGCTGGACATACTGCCAGAAGGACAGATCATCGATGGACAGCCGAAATTTTAGATTGGATTCCAAGGACAGGAAAGACCCAGAAGAAGACCACATAGGAGATGGGTTGATGAAATTCGAAAGTATGCAGGGGTGACATGGAGGAGACTGGCACAAGACAGACCATTGTGGAGGAAACTTGGGGAGACCTTCGTCCAGCAGTGGATTGATAATGGTTGACAATGATGATGATGATGACTTTGAAAAATGCATGGGTAATTCGATTAAAAATTTCTGGAACCCCCAATCATTTTTCAAGTTGGCACCTATGCCTCCAGCCATATTTAAAATGCTCTTTGACTGAACTTGCTGATATCTCATTTCTGGTAATGAATGCAGCTGTCTCATGCAACAAACAGGCTCAGTCATTTATACAGAATTACATATCATCATCAGAAGCTAATATTTAATGTAAAAGTGCAGGGTGTATAAAAATCATGACTTAAAAAAAAAATCAAAGAAATCCGATTTTTTTATTTAAATTGATTTTTAGGCTTAATCCTATCCATTAGCAACAAAACATAAGCATTATATATAACACAAGCAATTAATTGCAAAATTAAATTAACTGGAAATTAATAACAAAAAAAATAATTTTAAATTATTCATGCATTTTTCTAGTTGCAGTACCATTTCTACTGCAAACATGAGGCAGTGTAGGTATAGGTAATCAGTTAAGTTTTAAGCACTGTTTCCATTTAAAGATCTAAATAAAAACACAAGTTTAGTATCCTTTTCTACCCCCAGCTGATTTCTGAGTTTACTGTGCACAAGTCCAAAAGCAGAGAACATTCTCTCTACTCCAGCAGATGTAGCTTGGCATGTGTGAAGTGCTTCAATAGCTTCAAGTCCTTTTCCAGAAACACAGGATCATTTAGCAAAGCTAATGACCTCCACCAGTCCAGTGTGTGCCCTACATCCTTTCTTTCCAAGCTCAATCTTTTCAGTAAAACAGCACCAAATTGGATCTTTCTTTCTCCCAGCTGACATATTTGTAAAGAATCTGAGAACATACACGGTACTGTCTATTATTAAGTAGAAAATACAAATAGTGTACTATGTATTAAGCTTACTACAGAGGAACAAAGGCAAACAATGAACACCAACAGACCCTTGTACTAGTCTAGAAAAACAACCTTCCATTGGCTGCTAGTCACGACCGAGCGCGATGCTCCCGAAGATGATGAAGATGGCGTATCGACGAAAATTCGTAACTCACTAGCACCTTCGCCGGTGTATGCTCATGTACCAAAATTTAGGTTTTTGCAATATGCAAAATATTTTAAGGCAGTTATAATTTCATTTTACTTATACTCAGTAATTTCCCATCACAAACACACACATAAAAAGCATATTCGTCGTAGATTTTAGATACAGCAACAGTTATTTAGCTAATATAAGGCCCGGCCCAGAAAACTGTCCAATTGCGGAATAGATGCATGGATTATTAGCATTTTTGATTTCGAAACTTTGATTTAATAAAGGCTGAAATTCCATTAGAACAAACGACAGGTAAGTATACCGAACGTTTTAAATATGCCCAGAATAAAAATTTATTGTCAAAGGTTCTTTCCATGCTACATATTTCAAATTTTTTTGCACATGCTATTGATTCCATGAATTGGGACCACATACAAATTAGCAAGTATTGCAGTAAATAGCATCAACAGTACAAAAACAAATGAACTTATAATTGATCATATATTCAAATCAAACTTTTTTTCTGAGTCAAAGGAGGCATTGCATTAAAGTATTGTACTTCAGATTTTTGTGGTTAACAATTTGTAGTGTGTGATTTCCCCCATTAAAAATATGAGGGAAATCATATTTTTTAATACCATTTCAAACAAAGTTTAAAGTTCAGATTGGAATAATTAAATTGTGCATAAAATTAAGTGGTAAAAGTGCATGATATTGCTCTGTAAACAAACGTTGAGAAAAAAATATGTAGATCCCACAGGGACAGTTTATACGTTAATATAATAATACCAACAGGGACAGTTTTAACAAGCCTCCAATAAAAACAAAATCACTCATTATTAAATATGTTGCCACATTACAGAGTGTATCAGTGCGATAGGATTTAGTACTGCATTTAAAAATACAACACACATAAAAATTGGAAAAGGAGTGAGACAAGGTGACACCATATCTCCGAAGCTCTTTAATGCCACATTGGAAAATGTCTTTCAATCACTGAACTGGGAAAACAAAGGGATAAAGATTAATGGAGATTATCTAACCCACCTTCGTTTTGCTGATGACATAGTCATTTTTCCAACTACCCCATCAGAGCTACAGAGTATGATCCAGGAACTTGCTGACAAGAGTAAAGAAGTGGGATTAAAAGTGAACTTTCAGAAGACAAAAGTGATGTACAATGCTTTTGCAAGAAATGAAGATTTATCGATTGATGGAGAAAAGCTGGAGATAACAGACACGTACGTTTATCTTGGACAGCAGATATCAAGTGAGGGTCACATTGGTGAAGAAATTAATCGGCGTACAAAACTTGCCTGGAGAGCTTTTGGAAGAAACAGCATAATTTTCAAGAGCAATATGCCATTATGTCTTAAAAGAAAAGTGTTTGATCAATGCATCCTTCCAGTGCTTACGTATGGTGCAGAGACGTGGACCTTAGCTAAAAGAGACATACAAAGGCTGCAGACAACTCAAAGTAGCATGGAGAGGTGCATGCTTGGTGTAACCAGGAGAGATAAGAAGAGGAACACGTGGATCCGAAAAATGACAAGAGTGGAAGACATCATGATCAGAGTTAAATCCCTGAAATGGCAATGGGCTGGACATACTGCCAGAAGAACAGACCATCGATGGACAGCCGAAATTTTAGATTGGATTCCAAGGGACAGGAAAAGACCCAGAAGAAGACCACATGGAAGATGGGTGGATGAAATTCGAAAGTATGCGGGAGTGACATGGAGGAGACTGGCACAAGACAGACCGTTGTGGAGGAAACTTGGGGAGACCTTCGTCCAGCAGTGGATTGATAATGGTTGACAATGATGATGATGATGAAGTACACACACACACACACACACACAGCATATACTTTTTCACAGGCCCGGTTTGCAATTTTGCAGGAAACGGCAAAATTTTATTGTGAGACCTTGAAAAAATCTCACATTTTAAAGGCGTTACGGGAAAAGTAAAATGTTCACTGAAATTATTAAAAAAAAAAAATTTCTTTGGAAATCAGAAAACTTTTTTTTTTCTTTTTCTACACACGAAAACTGCCATAAAGAAAAAATAATTATCAAGAAAAAGTATTTGCTTTCAGTGTAAGACAAAAGCCCATGATAGGGAAAGATGGATTTAAAAAGCATTAGAAATCTATGATTCACTTTCGTGTTAGAGAGGGTTTTCATGATGACTCATATGAAAAGTTTACTTCAAGTGATCTCAAAATTATTTATCTTATTTTTAATTACAGCATTCAGCAAATGTCAGTATCTGTTTGACGAAGAACGGTTACCAATTTGAAAGAGGTAACTAAGAAGAGAAACACATTGAAAAATAATATTGTTATAATAACCCTATCCCCCCCAACATATTAATAACAAATATGAAAAAAATCTGCTGAGAGAGGAATTTATTTTATTTCAATTTCCTCAACTGCAAGGCCCGGAACAGCTGACCCTGAAGTCGCCTCAGTACAGCCGGCACCCGTTTTTGCTTTCATTTCACGAATCTCTGAGTAAAGGGAAGGGCGGCCCTTGAACTTGTTGAGAAATACATGTGAATATAAAATGGAGGCGTGGTATAGATGAGTTAAATAATTAATCTTCAATATTTCTTTTCTCACTACATCCACAACAAACACTTCGTCAAATGAGACAAGTGAAAAGACTTACTTTTTGGGGTACTTTCATGAACAGCTAATCCACAGGAACTAGTGTGTAATCACAATACACGGAGAAGAGAAAAAAATGTCTTTTGAAACAACACGGTGATGGCTCCAGGGGAGTCTTTGCAATAAAAACATGCACTCGCTTTCTCATTTTAGCTACTGGTCTCATGGACCACCCATGTTTATTCACCTGGTCCGACGAAACCTTTAGTTATCTCAGACAAGCGGACCGCCAACGATTTTGAACGCTGAACGTTATTATGATATTGTATAATGCACCTTAATTTATTTTGTTACTTTTGAGGCTTGCCATTTTTGAACTTTCTTTTGATGTTGATCTGCTATCCTCTTTGCTTTGGCAGCAATATTAAGATGGTGTATTCTTAAGAAGGTTCTCATCCTAGGGTACACTTTTATAAGTTTCTCGTGCACGTCAGGATATTTTTCAGCCAGTAACTTACAAAAAGATTTCATTACATGTGGTGCTTGTGATACACTGTTGCCATGGAAACTTGAAAAAATTATCTCCCACTGCTTCACTTTTTCTAGCCACTGTTCTGATGGCACGAGAAGGCCCCCTCTGGATAATGTTTCTATCCAGCCTTCATTTATTGCAGTCACTGGTTTAGGCATTATCTGGGCTGTTGGTGTTGCAAGTGATCGGTCCAGTGACCTTCCACGGAAGGCAAGATACCCTGCCAAGTACCGAAATCCTTCTGCTGAACATTCTGTTTGTGTTGGAGGCATCGACGTAATAGGGAGTTCCTCTAGTGCAATGTCACTAATTTCTGTTTTCCCATCCACCATGGAAAGAGCTTCATCCATATCAGGCAGCAGACCAGTGAAGAGCTGTGAGGTAATATAGCTTTGGCTATCTTCCTCTGGTGCAACTGGCGATGCATTTGATGAGATGTCAGTCACATTGACACCCACAATTAACAGGTGTAATTGGTTCTTAAATTCTGCAGGTAATGGGTGGTCATAAAAATGCCCTAATCCTCTTATCTGAGAAAACAAATTTTCAAGGCAATCTTGATTTAATCTTGCAGTTAAAATGTATTTTATGTCCTGTGACTTTAGGTCTGTATAGCATCCCAGCAAAGATCTAATTGTGGTCATGAATCCTTTTTGAAATGGTAAAAGAAACTTGGATCGCCCAACTTTAATTTTTTTCACAAATGGAATAAAAATTGCAGAGTAACTTCTGCTGCAATTCGAAGTGTACTCCAAACCCACTGGCTAATGGGATCTGCTCATGATGTGGGATCCTGGAGTTTAAAATGTCAAAAGGTGTCATTCACCAGTGAGAAAAAATTGGCAGTTTCAACTTCATCTGGCAACATATAGCTTATTGCCTTTGAAGTGGTATTGGAAAAAGTTGAGCTGCCAAGTATACACGTTGACAGTCTCTCCCTGAAACCGTGATGTGTTGGTATGTCAGCTTTGGACATATTCTCATCTCACTATTGTCTAGGGATAGCAAACGTTCAATGACATCTTTACCAATCTTTTTTCCACTGGGCAGTGTGAAACCATCGTCCAAGAAATGATTGTGCAGTAACTTCAGCAGGTGGATTACATTGGCAAAAACCCAAATTCGTTTCTGTTGGTATGTAGGATTTTGAAAACATGGGTTAAGGTGTGTTACTCCTAGGTCTTTCCAAACTCGCCCATTTCTACCACCCATATCTGCAACAACAGCAACTACTTCATATGTTTTAGCCTGTAAAGCTGAAATGATCCCTGTGAGTGAAATCCCTGTCATTTGTTTGTCAAATTCAATATAAATGGGCTGCTTCCACGAAGAAAACAGCCCTCGCACCATAACCACCTGTACTTGACTATGTGGGCCACGTATCCTGTCTTCTTCTTGATCATAGTCGATATGTGCGCATCAACATTCATTTCATCAAACGACAAAACACAGATACGCTCACCTTTTTTAAGCTGGTCAGCCTGTGTTTTCATTAGTTCCAATACATCATGAAGGATACCAGGACGGCAAGTAAACGAACCGTAAATCCATTTCTTTAATGTGGATATTGCTGGCAGTGGGATTTTTAGATGATTCCAAAGATGAAGATAGCATCTAGAGGATACAGCACGACGAGCCAGTGCTTTGCTGGTCTTCTTTATTCCATTTGGCACGTCTTTTATTTCTGATAAGGCACTGTACTTGCTCTTTGGTGAAAACTTTGCCCACAATCCGTGTAACTTCTTTTTTGACTTGCAACTTCAGTTTATTTTTACTTCCTTGTAATAATTTTTCCTTCACTACACATTTGCACCTTAATTGTACATTCCTTAATTTGAGATTCAAATTTTGACTCTGCAGTTGTGAGTTGCGGTGCCTAAGCCATTTAACTTCTCTTTCCAGATGCATCAAATGATCATTCCTCTCTTCTACTACTTCAGGTTCAGTCAAAGTTCCTATATCATATTTTCTATTTTTTTGGAGATATATTAGAAATTGTGAAAAGTGCACGTTTTCTACTTTGCGAGTTTCACATCTATCCCTCCTTGTAGACTCACATGATTCATTGTTTGGTTCTGAACCATCAGCAAAAACACTTGTGTTGCATTTGGTTTCTACTGGGGTGCTGTATGTAGCTTCAACATGCAGTTTCAATAATGGTACAGCAGTTGGTTTTAATTTCCTTGATGGAGGTAGACCCAGCAATTCAGCTGGTAAATCCCAAAGGTAGTCTTTCTCAGCAAAATGTTCAGAGCATACAGTTGCATTTGAAAAATTTATTTTATCCAATCTTCTGCATTTGATGAGCCATTCCTTTCTCTCGGTATCATCTTTAGAAAAACTGTGGAAAATAATTCGTTTCCCTTTCGTGTTCTGATTTCTATTTTTGCATATGGCCACTGCACAATTTGGCATAATGGCATTAGGAAAATGCTAAGAATATCTAAAACAAGAAGCCACAATACACACACCGCGCTTGATGATGGTGATATAACTATAGAATAATGAAATTAATATAACTAGAATTACTAGATTAATATAAAAATATTAACCTGGTAAATATAAGAAGAATGACTAGATTACTATAACAAGAATAACAAAATGAATACAACTGAGTTCAACAAACAAGAGTACAAGCAGAGCAGAAGATTGGAGCCGAGAAAAGTTTACACCTTGTGTTTACATCTGCGGTTGAATCCCTTGGTTGAAACTCACTCGGGCTTGCTCGATGATGACGACATGCTCAAATCTCTGAAAAAATTTCAGAGCCGTGCATTGCTGTTGCGTCCACCCCTGGACTGTTCCTTCTTCTTTTTCTACCTCTACAACTTGCATTGCAGTTACCCCTTTTGCCCTGAAGCTGAAGAGACCACTCCTAATCCCTATTCAAAGAGTTATATCTATTTAAAGAGCTAATTCCTACTTCTAGACTCTAGAATAAGATACATATGCCATCTGTACCCTGTCAACATGTAGCATGTTTTGAGTTTCGTTTACCAGCATAAAAGTTCTTCCACACGGATTTAAAACTTATTTTTTCACTTCAGCCACTTTGACAGATCATGTTAAGACTAATGCTTAAATCCAGTTCTGTTCAAAGTTTTAAATGATGATATAAAAAGTAAAAACAAAATGATTTGATGAAATCATAAAAATAAAAATATATTTGATTAATCAG
The DNA here is from genome assembly GCA_039090855.1 of Macrothele yani. Lineage (NCBI taxonomy): Eukaryota > Metazoa > Arthropoda > Arachnida > Araneae > Macrothelidae > Macrothele > Macrothele yani. The sequence continues at coordinate 139,359,346 of CM077005.1, read as the reverse complement.
TGATTTTTTTTTAAATCATTTGATTTAAATCATGCACACCCTGGAAAGTGCAACTAAATTTTCCCACACTTGTCAGTTCTGAAAATAGCTCATGGTAGAAAAGATAATCAGCAAATTGGGATCACTTGGAGGGTGTATAAACTGATATGGTCCTTCCAGTATTCAGATGCAGAAAGAAGTGCTCCTTGCTAAAGGGCAACTGACATCGAAAATGCCCAATCCATGGAAAAGTGGACATCTGGCGACAAATGTAAAATTCTTCAAAAATTCCTGGAATTTTTGCTGATTAACTCTTAGAAGTGTGCATTTTAATATTTTGTAAAAAAATAATTAAAATTTCAGTATTACAATTCTTATTTTAATTAGTAAAGTGATAATATGTTCACAACAAAAATATTTGTCTATGCAGGTAAAGATTTAATTTTACAAAGCTCCAACTTTATATACATAATCTGACAACTTAAATGAAGAGGCTTTCATCCAAGGAGCAGAGTTGACTGCACTTCATCAGGAAAAGTAGGCATTATTTAATTACTCTTAATTATTGTATCACACCCGTAACAAAAAGTGGTATTTATATCTCTCACCCGAGAATAGCTGAAATATTTAGAATGAAATTTCTGATCTAAAAGTAGTTTAGTAAGATGTAACTAATTACATCAAAGAAATTGTTTTATATATCTGTAAAGTATTGTTATTATGTGTTGCGGGTGTGACATTGCATAAAAGTCATACACGCAACACTAAACAATATATATTGTAAGTTTAACTTTAACCACCCAAAAAAATTTGTGTTGTAGTAATGTAAATGTTAGCACTATGCATTGAACCTTTTACTTAGTTATGAGAGCCCCAAGTATGTTGTTACCTAAAGTGGCACATGGTTTGAGAGGTCAACCGCTAGTAAGTTAGCAGCTTAGTATGTTATACTTTCCAAACCCCAATTAGTTTCTAGTGCCCTAAAACGAAAGTTTATTTCTCTACATAGAAAATTGATTTTTGAAGTAAGTTATTTTTATTTTAAAAGTTAAAGAAACTTTGGGGAATAATGTTATTTATGTATAAAAAATGTATTATGGTGTAACAGTTCAGGATTTTTAAGAGTTCTTTTCACATGATACCGTTACGGATTATCAATTAATGTAAATCCCATAAAAACTTCAAAACATATTTACATACATGTACTGCACACTTACAAAATATTTGCTATTAAAAGTATTCTTATTACGTACCACTAATTTCAGCCTTTTTTTTTTTTGGGATGTTTAATGACCACCGTGAGCAATTCAATGGGCTATAAGCAGGCAGTCGCCCATCCCTAATTTAGGGCCACTGGTTCCAGGAAAGGAGAGACCCAGTGCCATAAGACAAACACAACATCCATGCCTCACCGGGATTCTTACCCTGACCCCATTCGGACGAATGATCAGAAGCCATAGCTTAGACCACTGCGCCACCGGGGCAGAAAACATGCAGTCGTGAATATCCTCATTGAGCGAAGCTCTCTAGGAGACTAGAGACAATTCGTTGTCCGGGCATAGGTACGAGATGACACATCCGATCACCGTGATTTTTTACATGCAATTGGACATATTCCATGGTCAGGTTTTGACGCCTTCCGATTCCTGAAATTCTGTGTCATTGAGGAATAATCGTCCAAAAACATGCTTTTTGGGATTTTTTTTCAGGGTTTTGAGAAGGGCCGTTTGTTACCTATCTCCTCCAAAGATCTTCAGCAGATCGCGGTAACACTTGCCACGGAGAACGGGAAGGACATGGTGAGTGACATGAGGTAGGTAACATGGTGATTTGTCGTGTCGTATAAAAATAATGACCATTAGAAAACGACCAATTTTAATAAAAATTGAAAAAATCCGCTATGTTGCGAGTGACATTGTATTTTTAACTCAAGTGAACTGAACTGTATATGTGAACTCAACTCAAGTAAACTGCATAGCAGAGAATCAGAAACATCGTAAAGGTTTCCCAAATTATATAGCGTTTTGGTTCTGTTTGGATTGTGTGTGGCGAGCAATATGGAGTTAATGACGTCATTTGTTGGTTCATTGAGTCTTGATCATTACATTTGTTTACATTCGATAGTCGCAATTTTTCACAACGCAATTTTGCTCAAAGTTTTTTAGTTCTTTTGCCATCAATTTGAAATTATTTTGGTTCATACTGGTAAAAAAAGGAAACCGAGCACATTGTGGACACAAGAAAAACGTTAGAATTCGCACCATTAAGTCTTTTTTTTTTCTTTTCTTTTTTTTTTTTTTTGCCTTTGTTTTTTTCTAACTAACTGCTGAAGTCACGATCGAGGCGGGTAATATGGCTTCAATGATGTCATTTGTCGGTCCGTTAAGTCTTCATCATTACATTTGTTTACATTCAATAGTCACAATTAAAATCTCATTGTTTTTTCTTCTTTGATAATCATAAATGCCACGTCAAGCTCTTGGATCAAATTTAAGTCGACGAACAGTTCATGCGAGACGTATGCAAGAGACTCAAGACAACGATAATTCCACAATTGCTACAAACATTCAAACAGAGATAGAGGCTGAACAAGTGGAAAGTGTTGCTGATGTACATTATTTTCAACCTCCTGCTCAGTCTAATCTTGGCCGACAAATTAGAGAGGCTGCTCGCAAGGCACTGACACGCATTAAGCAACCTCATTGTGTTCGTACGCTGCAACGTTTAGAAACTGATGAAGATTTTGCTGACGAATTTGTTAATGTTTTAGATAGAAATAATTTTCTTGAATGAGCATCGTGTCATGGCTTATAACTCACAGACGCTCTTCAAAATAACAAATGCAAAAAATGCCATAAATACCCTGGTACAAAATATACACGTGAAAACAATGTGATGCTGGCTGAAGTACCTCCTGATCTTTGTGCACTCACTGTGTTAGAAGAAATGCTAATTACACGCGTACAACCTGTTCTAAAAGTATACCAATTGCTTGCCTGTGGTTCAAACGGCCAGTATCAGTATTGAGGCAACGTAGTTAACATAGAACAAAATGTTCAGGACATAGCTGATTCTCTCCCACGAATTCCGTCAAATATCAGTGTTGTACTTGTGCATAAGCAAGGGGCTCAGGGTTACAAGGATTTCCGGGTACGTCGTCAGAAAGTACTAAAAGCTTTACTGTGGCTTCGGCAACAAAATTATTTTTACTGTGATGCACGCATTGACAATGATGTGCTGTAGTCATTGCCTGAGGACGGAGACATTTCTGAATCACTGTATCATGTTCGCAGTGGCGGATTCGTTAACGAAGAGTTTGACAGTGACTGTGTAACTGAAACACTTTTACCTTTGCATGAGCGCCAACGACAGGAACAAACTGTTCGCAACATTGTTAGTTGGCGAACATCAGGCAACACACCAGTCAGTGAATTTACGTTTCATGGTTATATTCCGATGGCCTTCCCACACCTGTTTCCTGATGGCAAACCTGATCGCATCGAAAGAACTCGAGCACCAGAAAACACGCCAACATTTCGACGGTGGGCTGATCATTTAATGCGTTACCGAGACCAGCGATTTGCTCAAGATCCCAGATTCAGATATCTTATTCTTAACACAATTTAACGCCGTGAAGCGACTCAACAAGGATCAATTTTTGCGAAAAAAAATTTATTTCAGCAGAACTGTAGAGAAGCTCAGAAATGAAGTTGTAACTAATCTCAGATTAACAAAAAGCCTTTTGTTCTGGGGCTCTAAAATAAGTGGATCAAATCCGTATTGATACCAACAACAACAGGAACTTAAAGCAATGGTTAATCAACTTGGTGTTCCTACGCTCTTTATAACTCTTACCGCGGCAGACCTCCATTGGAAATGTTTACAACGCCATTTCCAGATATCTGCTCAAGATATTGTGAACATGTCGGAATCGCAACGAAGTAATGTAATGCAAAAATATCTCACTGTAAATCCAATGGTTGCAGATGATTATTTTAGTTTTCGAGTTAAATCTTTTATGGAGATTATAAAAAAGAAGTTCAAAGTTACAGACTTTTGGTACCGATTTGAATACCAACATTGAGGAAGTCCTCATGTTCACGAAGTATTCTGGCTTGAAGGTGCGCCGGATGTCCGTAATTTTGATAACTATACAACAACTGAAATAGACACTGCGAAACAATTCTACGAGAGACTTGTGTCAGCAGTTAATCCAGTTATTAACGTGCAGCCTGCTGTAGTGCACCCATGTCGGCTAAACGCAACTGAAATAGATTTAGGCAACACAATGCAAATTTCTGAGATTCTAAATAGAGTTCAGCGCCATACAAACTGCCCATAAAAATACTGCGAAAGAGGCCCACGAAAAGAGTGCCAATTTGGGTTTCCTAAACCACTGCAGGAACACTCTACACTTTGTAAAAATGATGAAGGTCAATGGACCTTTACACCGTCATGCAATGATCCAGTACTGAATAACTACAACCCGTTTATTACTAAAATCTGGCGAGCAAACACTGATTGCCAAGTCATCACTTCAGAAAACGCCATTCTGAACTACATTGCAAAATATGCCTCGAAAGCTGAACCTATTTCAGACGACCTAAGGAATGTCTTTTAAGATATCTTTCCACAGCTGAAAACGATTCTCTAGGTGTTAAAGTTTTCACAAAGTTGCTCATGAAAATGGTTGGGCAACAAGACATATCAGCCTGCGAGGTAACTCATCTTCTGCGAAGTGATGCCTTATTTCATGGTTCTCGACAATTCATACCGCTTTACATAACACTTGAAGATTATGTGTGTATTACTCAAAGCAGCTTGAGTGACGAACACGTTCATAAATCCATCATAGACAAATACAAGAGCCGTAGTGAAAATTTAGAGAACCTTACGTTGTACAAGTACGGCAGGCAATATACCATGAGAAGTGCACACTTGATTAAGAACAGAAAACAGCATATTGTTCAACTTGTAATTCAGGTTGAATTTGGAAAAAGCGCCAATGCTAATGAAATTTTTTGCAAACAGCGGCTAATGCTGTTCACTTCTTGGTGGGATGAAGTGATGCTAAAAACACATTCCACATGGAAACTCTCCTACGATCAAATGCATTTTAATATGTGGGAATTACCCAAAGATTGAGGACGACACATTTCTAATCGGAATGTCACCCAGTCAATTTCCTTTTTGACGTAGAGCTCGGCTTCAGAGACGGAACGTGATTTCCACGAAGACCAGCCATGACTGGTACGGTACCATCAAAAAATACCCAAACATCATTGAAAATCTCAAGTTTAATCAAGAATCTTAAGACACTTACGAAAGTTCAAACCCAGCAATTCCTAGCCTTTTAAGTCACCTAAATAGTCAACTCAGCGATGATCATATTTCAAGGCTTTCTATCATTATGGGATCAACTGGAACCGGAAAATCTTGCGTCATAAGAGAAATTGTACGACAAATGCACAACCAATATGGCACTAAGAGTATCATGCTACTAGCACCAACTGGAGTCGCAGCGAATAACATTGGAGGTCAAACATTCATTCGGCACTCAGAATTAAAGCAAAGGGCGTGCAATCGGAACTAAGTGGAGAAACGGAACGTGATTTCCAGAATGAGATGACTGAGATCAAAGTAATTGTAATAGACGAATTCAGTATGATGGGCCAGAAAATGTTAGGCAACATTGATCACCGTCTTCGGCAAGCAAACCCTGATAATCAAGACAAAATTCTTGGTGGATACATTGTGTATTTGTTCTGTGACTTGCATCAGTTACCTCCTGTCCACGATGTTGATGTTTTTTAATTTTCGCCAAAAAGCGACATTTGTTTTTAATTAAAGCAAGTCATGAGACAAAGTGACGAGGATCAAATACCTTTCAAACAAACACTTCAACGCATAGCTAAGGGTTCCATAACCACTGCAGATTACGATTTACTTCGTAGTCGTTTCACCACAGAGAATACCCATATTAGGTTGTTGTTTGAAGACGCTATTCATCTTATACGGCAAAAAAAAGTGCAATTGAAGTACACAATGAAAATAGACCACAATATTAATAGTCCTGTTACTCGACTTAGTGCTGTTAACAATAACCGTACAGCTCTTTCCTCTAAAGCTGACAAAGCAAACGGTCTACAGCAAAAAGTGTACCTGGCTCCTGGACGTAAAGTTATTCTACATCAAAATCTCTGGACTGCTCAAGGATTGTGTAGTGGGTCGATTGGTATAGTTTGTGACATTATATACGTGAGACGAGATGGAACTTTAAATCATCTTGATCACTTAGCTGACTGTGTATTGGTACATTTTCCGGGTTACACAGGTCCGACATTGTACGATGATAGATTGGTGCCTATTCATCATCATCATCGTCAACCATTATCAATCCACTGCTGGACGAAGGTCTCCCCAAGTTTCCTCCACAATGGTTTGTCTTGTGCCAGTCTCCTCCATGTCACTCCCGCATACTTTCGAATTTCATCCACCCATCTTCCATGTGGTCTTCTTCTGGGTGTTTTCCTGTCCCTTGGAATCCAATCTAAAGTTTCGGCTGTCCATCGATTGTCTGTCCTTTTGGCAGTATGCCCAGCCCATTCCCATTTCAGGGATTTAACTCTGATCATGATGTCTTCCACTCTTGTCATTCTTCGGATCCACGAGTTCCTCTTCTTATCTCTCCTGGTTACACCAAGCATGCACCTCTCCATGCTTCTTTGAGTTGTCTGCAGCCTTTGTATGTCTCTTTTAGTTAAGGTCCACGACTCTGCACCATACGTAAGCACTGGAAGGATGCATTGATCAAACACTTTTCTTTTAAGACATAATGGCATATTGCTCTTGAAAATTATGCTGTTTCTTCCAAAAGCTCTGCAGGCAAGTTTTGTACACCGATTAATTTCTTCATCAATGTGACCCTCACTTGATATCTGCTGTCCAAGATAAATGTATGTGCCTGTTATCTCCAGCTTTTCTCCATCAATCGATAAAGCTTCATTTCTTGTAAAAGCATTGTACATCACTTTTGTCTTCTGAAAGTTCATTTTTAATCCCACTTCTTTACTCTTGTCAGCAAGTTCCTGGATCATACTCTGCAGCTCTGATGGGGTAGTTGCAAAAATGACTACGTCATCAGCAAAACGAAGGTGGTTTAAATAATCTCCATTAATCTTTATCCCCTTGTTTTCCCAGCTCAGCGACTGAAAGACACCCTCCAATGTGGCATTAAAGAGTTTCGGAGATATGGTGTCACCTTGTCTCACTCCCTTTCCAATTTTTATGTGTGTTGTATTTTCAAACAGCCGAATCTTTGCACTTGCATTTTCATAGATGTTATTAATAATATTAACGTATGCATCTTCAATACCGCAGGATTTCAGAGCCATTGTAACTGCTGATGGTTTCACCGAATCAAAGGCTTTTTCATAATCGATAAAAGCCATGCACAATAGAAGTTCATATTCCCTCGCTCTTTCAATTAGTTCTCTCAGTACGTGGATATGATCTATTGTGCTGTAGCCACTCCTGAATCCAGCTTGTTCTCTCGGTTGAGCCATGTCCAGTGTTACCTTCAAGCGGTGTGAAAGAACTTTAGTGAAGATTTTATAAACCACTGATAGGAGGCTGATAGGTCTGTAGTTCACGAGATCCTCAATGTCACCTTTTTTATGTAGCAGGATCATTGTAGCGGTGTTCCAATCCTCAGGAATCTTCCCTTCATTAAGGAATCGAGTGAAAATTTGGGCGAGTACTGTTTCGATCTCTCCACTTGCTTCTTGTATGATGTCTACAGTAATTCCATCTTCTCCTGGAGCTTTCCCCCGCTTCATGTTCTTGATTGCATGTGCAACTTCTGCTGGAAGGACTGGAGGAACTCTGATACTGGTACCTTTCATGATGTCTGGAGTACATGTATCATCCCTTTCATATAATTTGGAGTAGAAATCTTTCACTCTTGTCAAAATTTCGCCTCTATTTCTTGTTACAGAACCATCTTCTTTTCTCAGTGCCATAATCTGTTTTCTTCCCTTGCTGAGATGTCCCTTTGCTATCTTTAGGCTTTGGTTGTTTTCAATTGCTTTCCTCACTAGTTCACAGTTGAATTTCCTTACGTCTTCAGTGATACTTTTTCTTACTGTCTTGCATAGCTCTATATATTCCACTTTGGAAGTCACGTCTTCTTTACAAAATAAGTTTCAAAAAGTCTAATGTTACATGTGAGCAAACACGGTTTCCACTGCAAGTTGCATACAGTATCAGCATCCACCGATCTCAAGATATTACAGTGGACCAGGCAGTAGTTGATCTTGGTGAAAATGAATTCGCTGTCGGCTTGACATATGTTGGGTTGTCGAGAGTAAAAAATCTAGATGGCATTTTACTTGAACCGTTTTACGAAAGTCGGCTCACTAACATTAATTTTAAAAAATCGTTTGAATTGAAAAACGAAGAAATGGAAAGACTCCGTCTGTTAGCTCAAAACTTGCTTGATCTATAATAATAAAAGGAGGTTTGCGTATGTGTCTGTCTTTTGCATTACAAAATGAAAAACGTTCCCGATCTGAGTCTGTCATTCCGCTTTGTTTACATTCAACCTGATCACAACCAACGTGAAGTTTGTGAAGGAAAGTAGTTCATGATAAATTTTCGGTATTTCGTTTTTAGAATATTTCATACTTTTGTTCTGGAAGTCATAAATTTTATGCGTTCATTTTTTTTGGAATTTGTTATAACAGACACCTTAATGAGCTTACATTTTGTAATAGCTTCGCTCAAAATTTGCTAACTGTACCGAGTTATTGGTTACTGTTGGCGGCTTCTGCTAGTTAAACGTTTACCTTAGAAAGAAGTATAACTGCAAAACAGTTCATATATTTCGGATGGGTGTGCCACCCAATTTAAAAATAGGTACCATATTTTATCCCTAACATATTACCAAAAGGATTATGGAGTTCATGCAACATGGTCCTTTTTTGCCACATTGCATGAAAAAGGGGTGTAGATGAAGTTGGGGCAACTGCGAAGAAATTTGTTTCCAATGCTGTTCTTAGAAGATCAGCAGTAGTGCAAACAGCTTCTGAGTTTGCTAAATGTGCAAAGGCTGTGCTAAAGGTAGTAGAGGTCTTGTACATTCCCGAAAGTGAATTAAAAGACGCTTAAAATGCTTGATGAGCATTCTAGTAATGTGGAGCCTGTTCTGAACATTCAAAGCATGCACTATATCTTACCAATTAAAGTTGGAGTTCATAATGTAGCAATGACAAGAGTAAGTAAAAAATCCAGAGTAAAGCTGCTGAGGGTAGAAGAGGAATGTGAAGCATGTGACATCTGTCTAGTAATTGTTGGTGATTTTTTCGGTTTCCTTATCTTCATCTTCAAAGAAAAGAAATGAAGTTCCATTGCACACATAACAAACCTTGATGGTCAGGACATTGAGCTAGAGTACCTGAAAAAGGTCTCTGATGATGTATATGTTTAGCCTGAGCAACGTGATGTATCGTGGGAATCAAAAGAATGTATAATTAGGAAAATGGTATCCCCAAGCATAATAAACCCAAGGCTTGAAATGAAATTTATATAATAAATGTACCAATATTTTGTAATGTAATGTTTTCTGCCTCATTGAAAATTGTCTCGTAACAAAGTGCTCTTTAAACAAATATTTTACATATATATTGCACTGGTCACACTCACAACGCAAAATTGAATATTTATAAAAATATACAAAATCATGTGACAACTTAATTTGTGTTTTACAATGATAGCTTGTATATTACTGTTCGGTGACAAAAAATATCAGTGTCCTCCTTGGTCATAATTCAGAGATTTGGAAACATGCATGTCTTTTTTTCGTCACACCCGCAACATAATAAAAAAACTTTTTTTAAACACAAAATTTGTTTTTAGAAAGTTTATACCTTATATTAAGAAACATAAAAGTTGTTTAAATTAAAAAATTTATAATTAAAAGCTTAGATTTTAAATCCTTTAAGTACAGAGCTAACTTATGTGTATGAGTGTCACACTTGCAACAACGGATTGGGGAAAAATGGGAAGGCTTTTTTTTTTTTTTTACTGCTTACTGCAGGATTTTGATATATTTTTTTATGAGGTCTTCTTTCAATAATGAATGGCATCAAAAGGGTAGTTCAAGAAAGAAAAACAGTACAGCAACGATAACACATGGCATAAATAAGTTGGATTAAGAAAAAAATTGCTTGGAAATACATAATTTATTCACTTAAAAAATCATATATATATATTAGAATAATCTGCTTCTTATTACAGGTTAATTTAAATACCTGAGCAGAGTATATTAAAAAAATTGATGGAATGCTTTTGACACTGAGAAACATGGTATAAATAAATATTAACTTTTGGACATTTTTTATTTTTTACTGTTAGCATGAGACAAAAGAAAAACAAAGCCATCTATCTCACAATTCACGACAAGTTTCAATGTTATGTCAAAATCAAAAGTAATGGTATCCACTCTCAGCAATTTATTCTACTAAAATTCATGAAGTATAAAGGTGCTTCAATTTAACTTCCATCCATCACTGCAATTATAAACTGAATTACAAAATTTTATTCATTTTTGGTCATTTTCCCCAAATAACCTATGTTCAGGTCATTTAAAAAAACTAAAATAGTAAAAACAAGTCTGTTATGCAGTTTATGTTCTTATAGTTCCCCATATCAGATAATTGTCAAAAGTTCTGACTCAGCATTAAAAAAATTTTTATAATTTTTTAATCTGAAGAAGTTGGATACAATAGTGTTACAGAGCCCACAATATCAAGTCAATTTCAGTTATCTCCGATTCTCTGATTTTAGTTACTTCAGCAGAAGTGGTGATGAACAGCATTGAAATTCTCTACTACTCCCACCCCTCCTGTACTTTACTGAGCAACATAAACAGTGAGAAAGTATGTGCAGAGAGCAGCAGTTCAGAAAATTACACAACAGAAAGCCTACACTTAGATGTGTGATGCACACTTTGCTGGTATATATATAACACTGTGGAAATTAAATAGTACTGGAGATTAATTTGAAAAGGCAAAAATATCTCAACTTGAAAAAAAGAGGGCTGTAGCATTTTGTTATGATGGTTTTTCAGTACCTGTGGTGATATAACAAACATGGGTCTACCTTCGAAAGTCATTATTTTTATAAAGTGTACAACAATTCTTCGGGACTGGATTTATTACACAGATTTTTTTCTTTTTGGAAGGAAGTGAGGTTATCATCACTGTGAGCAACTCGATGAGCTATATGCAGTCGCCCACCCCTAATTTAGGGCCACTGGCTCCAGGAAAGGAAAACAGCTAGCAGCACCAAGTGCCATAAGACAAACACAACATCCATGCTTCATCAGGATTCGAACGCTGACCCATCTCGGACAAATGGTCAAAAGCCAATGTTTAGACCACTGTGCCCCCGAGGCAGCCACAAATTATTACAAAGAGAATATTGGCAACAAACAACAACTAGGTTTTCAAATAAGCATTTTTCTACGGCACTACATAAAAGTAAACTATGGTTTACTTTCAACACATGGGTTGGAAAATAACAATCAAATGTTTTTTGTTATTTCAACAAATGGGTAAGTTCACTGCTAAATGCTACATGGTCCAGTTTAATTAATTCTGTTATCATGATAGACTAATGATGCACAGTTTGTCAAGGTTTTAATACCTGGAGGGAACAGAGTAAGAGAGAGGAACCAAACTGAGGACTACAACATTTACATGCAAATTGCAAGGTTGCAGCCTAATGGAGGAATCTCAGAAGAGACACACAAGTAGATCATCAGTATTAGAATTTTTACTACTGCATTATCATGATGGTCTTTTTTCAGCTTTCATCTTTCTCTGTTGCTCAATATTTGAGCCAACTTCTATTTAGTAACTGAAAGTACAGCAGTGTTAGAATTAGAAATAAATCTTCTACTGGCCCAGCAAACCACTAGAATTGCATACCACTGGTCTGTAAAATAAATAATAAAAAAATTTAAAGACATTTACAATATATGTAGAAAATAATATATCATTTTAATGGAATTATCTCCAATATTTGTTTTCAAACTTATCATTAGTTTGCAGCCTAAAAAGAAAATCATACAGCAAGGTAAAAGAAACAGAAATTCCTTTTTTAACTTGTGACAAATTAGAAAAAAAAAAAACTTACAGGCCATCCGGGCCAGTAAAATCATTAGTTCAGTGGTCCGCCGGAAGTTTTACTGGCCAATGGCCAGCGGACTGCTGCAGGTAATTCGAACGCTGTATGGGGTTGATCCAAAGATCAGGAGCTTTTCCAAAATAGCTGTTTCAATTTTTTTAAAAACAAAGTTTTGTATAACTAGCTCTGTCAGAACAGATAACAAAAGACAAGCCTGAGAGAGGTTAGTTACCCTTAGGTTTTAGGAATTCTTTCTAACAAAAATGTTACCCCAAGGTGGTCCTGGAAACTTGAATTGATTGACTAGATGAAGAAACAGGACTGTGTGTGTGTGTGTGTGTGTGTGTGAAGAGAATAATTTGTAGTGCTGAAGTGGAAAAAACTCTGTTTTTTGGACAAGATTTGGGAATGAATTCTAAAAAACCATTAAAATTGTTTGATGCATTTTTGTCACTGAACTTTAAAACTGAATGGAATATCTTCTTAAGATTTGAGGGGGGGATGCATTAAGAATCTAATTTACATGACAAATAGAGAAAAAATGTGCAGTCTGTTTTATTAGACAGTAAGGGTAAGATATAGTCAATACATACAAAAAATAATTTAACACTGTCTCACTAAAAAGAAGTTTTAGTGAATGGTTAGTCTTCATTTGGTATAAGTAACCAATTTCAGGAATCATCACATTTATTAATTACTAAAATCACAGCTCATCTAAAAATTCTCCAAATTTCTGCATAGTGCTAGTACCATTTTCACATCAGTAATGACTGCAATGGCAGAAAGATCTTTCTCCACATGAAATTAATACAGTAACTATCAAAGTCAGTTATTACAAAGAATGAAAGATGTAAATATTGATTAAGACATAAATTACTTCACTCACACAAATGTTCACTACTGGCATAAATTCAAAATCAATACTACCAATTACAGAGATACTGTAATTGGTAGTATTGGTTCTACGTATTATTTGTACAAAAACAATTGAGAATGTGGTTACTTCTATAAAATTTTGTTATAACTGAAATGCACACAGTAATGAATTTTATTAGAGCTGAAGTATGGCCAAAATGATATAGAACTTTATCTCTGAACATTACACAATGTGTATCTATCTGATAAGTACAAGTTGCCAGTTTTTGTTTTTTTCCCCACCGTGAGCAATTGCCCATCCTTAATTTAGGATCACTGGCTCCAGGGATGGGAGAGAGCCAATGCTGCAAGACGAACACATTAATGCTTCGCCAGGATTCGAACCCGGACCCATCTCAGACGAATGGTCATGAGCCAGCGCCCAGACCACTGCGCCACCAGGGTGACCAAGTTGTCGCCTAACTGTGATGGAATAAGAGAAAATTTTGAATTAAACTTCAAAAATTTGAAAACATAGTTAATAGGTCCTACTTAGGTCATTTTACATTAAACACAGCCCATATGAAAGTGGGAAGGATAAATCATATAGTGACCCACAATTTCATGCATACAAAACTGACTGCTGATGTACTGTAAACAGAACTCAAGTTCTGAAAAGAAAAATATGATTACTTTATTACATGAAAAGTTACCAATAAATAAGAAATGCAAGCTCTACTTTAAAACGCTGTTCTTATTACTTTTATACATGGGTTATCTGGAGATAACAAATACTGGCTATACAAAACACCATTCATATAACAACAAATAAAAAATGAAATCTCCACTGTTTTTCTCTAATTGACCAGTACATTTAATATAGCTTTCTAAAATGCAAGTCTCAGAGAAAAAAAAAGTGCTAATACCCCTACGGTAGTTTGCATTTCCGTATGGTATATTTCCAAAAGTGTTGGAAACTGTCTTTTCATATTCGTAATGGTGATGACCTCTAGCTTACATTACAAATCAGTGTAAATTTCTTTGCTATGCACTTTGATTCTTTCAGGATTCAAGATAGGAGAGGCACAACACAAGAACTGAAAATGAATGTTACATCCGCTGTAAGAAATCAACCTATTATTATATATGAATGTGAACGTAACTACTAATAAATCACAAAACTGATTCAAAAATATATGTATTTTTTTATCATGCTTATTCATTCAATCAGTAAGAGTCAAATTTTGCTGTCCCGAGAGCATTTATTACGCCACTATGTGACAGATCTAACCAACGTGATCACAATGATAAAAATTTTACAATTTTTTTTACTAACACGATCTCCAGACTAAAACTGACTTCCTGGTACTGCACTAGAAAATGATAAATCGCACAATATACTTGCAAACCAACTAAAATACAAGATAAAAACAAAACCAATCCAAGATTGGTAACTACCTGAAACAGCTGACTTCGGTCATCCTGAAGCTTTTATGCAACTAAAGGAGTGCAACACAAAATAATTTTCACTGTGACAACCCCAAGCAGCGATAACACAGGTTTATATTCACAAAGGTCCCATGATATCTCCAAAAGGCTTCCGTAATAGCTGTTTAAAATCCAAATCGCCTGTGAAGAACAACAACATTCAAACCCACCCTAACGAAATTATACACACTCGCACTCTACCAAAATTCGGATTGCAGTGTGTTTACGGATTCGTTGACAGTGTTGCCAATTTTCTAAAACTAAATATGTTTTTTTTTGTTTTTTTTTTATAGAAAACGATGAGGCTTATAGACTGAGTTTGTGCCTCACAGCAACTAGTTGGCCATGCGGTAATAGCGAAAATGTCTCCTGATCACTAAGAATCTCGAAGATGCACGACCAGCCAAGGAGGTGAACCACATATAAGGAAGATAGCTGTCTAAGCACGAACACTTTAGATCAAACCAATTGCAACTCTCAGATGAAGATAAGACGTATCACCGGTATCAAAAGTATACACAATTAAAAATTATGACGACACGAATAACTCATTCCATTGAGGTTTAAAAGGTTTAATGTTAAAAGTTTAAGGTTTAAAGGTTTAATGTTCAAGTGCTGATCGCAAGGAGGTTCACCTCCTTGCGACCAGCTCCCGCACGGGGATAACTGGTTTTCCAGTTATTTGGGGAGCGGCGCCCCCACGGCCCGAAGCTGACCTTGTGACTGGTCAACATCTGAGGTCATGCCACCGCTTGTTTTTTATTTCGGTGCTATTGGAGTTTGCAGGGACGGCTGTTCATCCAGCTGTTGGGGAGTCGCGGCCCCACGATCCCGAGCTGGTCTTGTGTCTCGCTTTTTCGTTTTTCTTTATTTTCTCCACTGGCTAGTTGCCCGTGTTGTATACTCTACCTAATCGCTACCACGTTATGCACTAACACCCCGGTCTTGTGGTTTTGTTACCCTCCACCACTAACTGTATTATATTAACCGCTCAGTTCGTAGGTTGCTGAGATTCCGTTTAGGTTCCCTTCCAGGATTTGTCTTCTTTGGATTTCTTTTTTCCTTTTAGCTGGTTTGGGTGCTAGACCTACCTGCATGTTTGCCGCGTGCGGAGACCCGTGAGGCGGAAATGGGATGTCTGGCGGCTGAGGTCGCAGGAGACCGGATAAGTGCCTCCTGTGTACCAACACTCCTCTTCGACCCCGGCTTCGCTGTAAACGGGAGGCTAGAGACTAACCCACCTCTAGTCAGAAGTCTTGTACCAAGTTGTGTACACGGCTTTAGCGGCTTTTTTGTCGTATAGCACGGCAGGGTGAGCCCGGGGGCTGTGGGATCATGCCAAAGGCGTTGGCATGACGGTACCCGGAGGCCGAAGTGTCCGCCGAGTGCGTGTGATCACAGCCAACGGACTATATCTGCAACGTATAAGCTCCAGAACTGTGTCCAGCGTCATTTTCTTGGCTTGCAGACCTCCAGTTCTCCCTTGTAGGGCTCGGTGGTGGGTGGAGTAGTCTGCAGACGAATCTTCCTCCTTTTTTTCCATGGGTAAAAAGAACAAAAACTCCAAATTTAAGTCACCTGACAAAATGATAGTTGACAACGACTGTCCTTCGTCTTCTCAACCTACCAAGTCTCATACCCTTAAACGGTCTTTAGACCTTGACCTGGACCAAGAATGTGGAACCTCTTCTTCGGCAGCTGTACCAGTCGCTCCGAAGCGTCGTCTCCCCTCGATTGCTGTGACTACGCATGCTACTCACTTGCTTGTAGAATCCATCGATCCGCATGAGAGACTGTCCACCAGATCTCCCTTTTTCATTTCTAAAGCTTTGGACGCTGCGGTTGGCCCCTTGAAGTCTGTGAGGAAGCTTCGCTCTGGGGACCTGCTTGTCCAAACTTGCAGTGTTTCTCAGAGTAACACTTTTCTGAACCTCACTAGTCTTCAAGGCATTCCTGTAAAAGTGACACCTCACCCGTTTCTTAACACCAGTGGCGGCCCGTCAGATGAGGCAAGTGAGGCGCCGCCTCACCTGAAATTCCGCAGAATGAGAAGTGAAAAAAAAAAAAACTTCGGTCAGTAACGAAGATATAAGAACTTTGCAGGATAAATGAAACACTGAAATTTACATTGTGATTCATGAATTAATTTAAAAAAAGGCTTTCAAGAAGAGGAATGAATCATTATTTTTGCAAAGCAGCTGCATGTTTTAAGCGCTTAGAGGCGACCGGCTGAATTGTCTCGATGAGAAGCCGGTTTTGGGAACTGGGGATCAGAGAAGAGCCCTACAGAGTGAACCCCCCACCCCCACGGTCCGAGGTCTACCTAAGGAGGTGCCGGACTTCCAGTAAGAGAAAGGAAATTTCTGAGGCGACCCTCCATTTCGCTTAAACTGGAATCGCATCTCTGCTGTTATTGGAGAACCCAAGGATTGTGTATCCAATGGGCGCGGGAAAATGAGCAGATGACCTTGGTAAAAAGTGGTTTTACAGGCGATGACGCCGTTCGCCTCTCTATGCTTTGAAGTAGGATGATTTCTACGTAGCTTTAACTATTCGTCAGAGTATATTTGAGTCTAACTTTTTGTAGTGTGTTTTCAATCCTCTCTTTTGCGGGTGTTGGCTAGTTCATAGTAATGTTGAGTTTTTCTTCTTTTTTATTTTGTTATTGTTACTAAACAGCATATTTTGATTTGGGTTGGAAAATATGAATGGCCCAATAAACGACGTGATTTGTGTTCTGGAAGAAATTCCTTTTAAACATTGGAAAGATTATAATAAAAGGGATGTTCTCATATCTGGAAGACCGACACCTGTAATAAGTTCAATATCTAAAGATAAGAAGTGCGGCAAATCGTTTCTTAGGTCTTTCAATAAATCATGGTACGAGATTTTCCCCTGGCTTTCTGGTAGCTATTACAAGCAAACTCTCTTTTGCTGGCCATGTTTACTTTTGAGCAATAAGAAAAATGTGTGGAATACAACGGGTTATTTTGATCTGAAAAACTTTTCTCGTAGTGCAAAATTGCACGAAAGCTCTAAAGAGCATATAACTAATCACGTAGGTCTGAAACGGATGGAAAAAAATATAAACACTATTTCTGATATGCTCAAAGAAAATGCTGCTCTTCATAAAGCTAAGTTTAATGAAAAGGTCAGACTAAATAGGCTTTTTATGGAACATATAATCGATTTAGTTGTCGTTCTAAGCAAGCAAGAACTGCCTTTTCGAGGACATGATGAATCTATTTCCTCATTAAATAAAGGTAATTTCAAGGAGATGTTCCATTTGTTACTTCGTAGGAGCACCCCAGAATTAAAAGCACATTTTGAAGAAATACGAAGCTTATTTTCTGGACAATCTAAAACGATACAGAATGATTTACTGGAGTGTATTCATGAATATATAAACGAATGTGTTAAAAGCGAAATTAATGAGTCAAAATTTTTTTCAGTGCAAGTTGATGATACAACTGATATTACTCAAAAATCACAGTGTTCAATAATTGTCAGATACATATTGGACTCAAATTGTGAAGTAGTTGAGCGCTTCCTTGGTTTTTATGATATCAGCACTGACAGGACTGCTGTGGCACTGTATGATCTGCTAGCATCGGTTTTGGAGGAGTTTGATTTTAAATCAAAGTTAGTAGGCCAGTGTTATGATGGTGCAAGCGTTATGGCTGGAGAGTTGAGCGGTCTGCAGAAAAGAGTCAAGGTAGAAGCCCCGCAAGCTTTGTTTACCCACTGTTTCGCCCACCGCCTTAACCTTGTCCTACAACAGGGGTGCAAAAGTATTGTAAATTGTCGCATATATTTCGCAACTGTATCCAGCATGCCCTCATTTTTTCATAAATCTGCCAAGAGAACCCACGTAGCAGATTCAGTTGTTGGGAAACGGATTCCTCAAATAGCGGAAACACGTTGGGCATCACTTTCACACATTTTGCGTTTAATTGTAAGCGAATGGGGCAAACTAAAGAATGTGTTTGAAAACATAATGAATGACCCGGAATCAACGGCAGAATCAATCAACGGAGCCATAGGATATTTGAAAAATTTCACTAATTTTGAATTTGCTTTTTTATCACTGATTTTTGATGACATTTTTAGAATTACGGATGTATTATTTGATGTTTTACAAAAAAAGACTTTAGATATCAGTTATTGCCAAAAACAAATTAAACAATGTTGCGAACGAATAAATAAGAAAAGGAATGTAACCACTTACTTGAAGCATTTCAGTGAAGCAATTAGTTTGAGTGGAGGTCCTAAATGTCGCCAAAAGAAACATTTGACTGAAGAAGAAGTGGAAAACTATTACAAAATTTTGTTTTACGAAATCGTTGACAGCATAATAGTCCAAATAAATACCAGATTTGAAGATATGGGAAAGCTCGAGTTTCTGCAGCTAGTTGACAGCTCAAAATACCATAGTTATTCAGAGTCATTTCCATCCAGTGCCCTTAACACTCTCAAAAAAATTTATCCAAACATTTTTACAGACACACAACGACTAAAAAACGAATTAGATTTTTTATATAATGATCACAACTTCAGGGAACTCGGTGTTCAGAAAACCTTGAAAACAATGAAAGAAAACGAGCTGAAAGATGTGTTACCAGAAGCCTACAAATTATTTTCTCTTGTATTGACACTGGCATCAACAAGTTCTTCTGCTGAAAGGAGTTTTTCTTGTTTGAAGAGAATTAAGACTTACCTCCGTAATACAACGGCACAAGATCGTTTGTCTTCACTCGCTAAAATTTCAATCGAGAAAGAATTGCTGAACCATCTAATGTCCACTCAACCATTTTATGATCTGATCATAGACAAATTTGCAGCCAAAAAGGATCGCAGAATTGAACTTATTTATAAAACATAAACTGAAAGCATTCTGTTCGAGACCAAAGCAAATTAATATCGCATTCCTCTGTTTTTAATTCCAGGTTTAAATTACCTAATACTTTTTTTTATATAGAAATGTGCTTCCTTGACTTCTCCTGGACATTAATACAAAACGAAGCTAATAATTATCACGAGCCTGGACTTCAGTCTATGACCCGTGCTAAATGCACCTTCACTAATATGCCAATCGAACTGTGACTTTTATTCAAGCTCAAGAAACATTTCGTAAGAAAACAATTTCTATTCAAATGATTTACTTTGAATTTTTTAAGAAGTGGATCTCCGACTGGCGTTGGGATGTGAGTGACGCATTGACTAGCTAAAGAAACCGCACAAATTGCGTATTTTCGCTCAAGTGTATTACATAAAAGAATACAGGTGAAATATTTCTTTCTTTGTTGTAAAATTATTGAATAATTGTTTTCATAAAAATATTGTTGCAAAAGTAGCGTATATTACACACACACACACACATATATATATATATAGTGGTATATGCACATTTTTCCTCTAAAAGTTTTGGATTTTTTCGTGAAGAAAGACTCCCCACGCCGTGTTTCATATATTTCTATAATTTTATTCCATTACTGTTGAATAATATTTGTATATAAGGGCTAAATGGCATGAGCTGAAGCCCTAAGTGATGGGGTTTACAGCTGTTTATAACAAGGCGCCTAACCGAGACCAATGGCTTAACGAGACTTCCGAATCTCAGTAGATTTTAATGATTCAGCCGACTCGAACCCAGGACTTCAAAGATATCCGATGGGTGATACTGCCTTTGACATGAAACTTTTTGAGGGTGGGGCGGGGGTTCTGCATTTATGCTGTATAACTGTGTATAAGTACATGTAACAATTGGGGGGGGGGCGCTTCGACAAATATTTCTCTATTGTACGTACGCACATCTTGGACATTAATACAAAACGAAGCTAATTTAATAAAATGAAGAAAATGCAATAAATTATAGTTGTTTTAATAAAAAGTTAATAAAGCAACTTCTTTGGCTGCTTTGCTTTACTTTCTGTTCTATTATCAAGAAATTGCATTGATATTATGTATCAATGTAATTTATTTGTATTACATTGTAAGTTATGTAAAAATCAATGAATTTAAATAGGGAAATTATCTATAAAACGTGCTTAGAAAAAGCTAACTGTCTCGCCTACTTAGGGGGGTGCAAACCACGACCCCCCGGCTACGCCACTGATATATATATATGTTCCTATAACGTTATACGAATTTATATATTTTTCAATAACATATGTGTTACTGTTTTACATTTACATCAAGACCGTTCGCCTCACCAGCATTTTACACCACGAGCCGCCACTGCTTAACACCTCTCGGGGTGTTATTTCGGAGTTTGATCTCTTGCCATGCAGTGAAGACGAATTCGTGACTGAACTTGCTGATCAAGGTGTTATTGCTGCACGTCGTATGATGTTCCGGCGTGATGGTTCCATGATTAAGTCAAAAAATGTCATCTTGACTTTTAACTCCCCGAAAGTTCCGACCGAAATCAAGGCTGGCTACTTGGTCTGTGGAGTTCGCCCGTACATTCCCAGTCCTCTGCGCTGTTTCAGGTGCCAGAGGTACGGGCATTCCCAACGTTTCTGTAAGAGTTCCGCTCGTTGCGCAAATTGTGGCTCCAGTGAACATGACGGGGAAGGTTGCACTTCTGCGGCCTGCTGTGTTAACTGCGGTGAGGCCCATGCAGCTTACTCCCGCAACTGTATGAAATGGAAGGACGAGATGGCGATCCAGCGGCTCAAGACCCTGGAAGGCCTCTCGTACCCTGCTGCCAAGGCCAAGTTGGGTATACCCACCACCCGACAGCGTACTTTTGCCGCAGTAGTTCAGTCTCTGCCACAACCCGTGCAGCCCTTTGTTCCGCGCCCTGTAGCTCTCGCCGCCCTTGCCAAGCGATCTACAGCTGACCAAGCGACACAGGTGTTTTTCCCCGAGCTCGAGATTTTTCGAATACCTGATTCTGGGCCTTCTCTTTTGCTGCCGACCGTCTCTTCCAGTTTCCACCCGAAAGCCTGCACGTGCGGAAGACCCGGCCCTCAATCCGCAAAGGTGTGCAGTGTCCATCCAACTGTCTCGGCCTCAGCGAGGTCCCCACCCTCAACCAACATTATAGAGGAACATAGGGGGGAGGAGAGTGACAGTTCGTCCCCAGCCTCAAACAACATTGCAGAGGAACATGGGGGGAAGAGAGTGACAGTTCTTCCCCGCCCTCTGCCAGCATTGCAGAGGAGTGTGGGGGGAGGAGAGTGACTCATCCTTTGTGTAGTTGTGTTTAAAGAAAAAAAAAACAAAATTATAATTATAATAGTAAATTAATAAATTTTTATATAAACCTAATTAACTACCTTGTCTTCACAGCTTTCATCATACTCTTTTTCAACTTTTACCAAGATTGTCTGCTCTTAATCATTTTCCACGTTTTTAAAAATCTGTGGCTGATAGTTCTTTGTCTGGCGCTCTTTGGCCAAACCTGGCCCTTGCGCCAATAAAATCCAACAACCAACCAACCAACCTTGCGACCAGCACTTGAAGCCACGGCAGCATCATAAAAAAAGTCCAACATAGAACACGCTCATGAGAAGGAAGGTTAGAAATGAGAAGGAAGGAGATGCGTCTTGAGCGTTCACAAGGAGAAGGGTCTTGAGAGAGTTATAAAATTCTCCAAGGCCCCAACTTTACGTTTTGCCACGGAAGCGTCCCGAAAGTCCAACAAGGAATACGTTTGAGCAGAGACGGAAGTTGTGGAAGGAGGGGTTGTCACTCCAAAACAAACCCTCCGATATGCACTGTACGCAGGGCAGGAGAGGAGGAAGTAAGGAACAGGCTCAGGCCCGGAGCCACAGAAGCACATCAGAGAAGAACGTTTCCGAATCAGAAAGAGGTAGCTGTTTAAAGGTGCCATGTCCGTGCCTAATTTCTGGATTATGACCGCTGAGGAACTTCGATAACAATGTTCGCTAGGCCATCTGTGACGGAAGCTGATGAACGGATATCGCTCTGCCCACCCGGATAAAGGCCAGGCTGAATCAGAAGCGGGAATGATCATGTTACCGCTGTGTCGAGCAGCGTCGGAGACTGTACCAGGTAGGGGACAGTACCAGGCCCTCAGCATGGCCCTGTCGGGCGTAAGCGTCAGCGGCCTCATTCGCTGGAAGACCAACATGAGCCGGGCACCAAACTAGCACAATGTCCTCGTAGAAAGAGCAGAGGCGTTGAAGAGAATCATGCATAAGAATGATAATGTCTTTTGAAATTTGCGATTTAATGCCAACAAAGCCCGTAGAACAGAACGATTATCAGTAAGCAGCAAGAGGCCACCGCACAGGCTGGAGTAAATTCAAGCGCTGTTATTAGAGCCCACGTTTCAGCCGAGAACACTGAGGAAATAGTCGAGAAGGAGAACGAACGGCTGGAATTGTTCCGAGGAAAAAAATGCCCGATCGCCACCGAGGAGTTAATCTTCGAAGCGTTAGTTGCAATGATGTGGTGCGACGCTGAGTGCTGGGCCAAGAACACCCCAAAGCGATGTATGAGAAGCATCGGATGCAGATATCGGTGCTGAAAAGGGAGACCCGAGCAGATAATCAAGTAGCAGGGTGCAGACGAAACTAGAGGGGCCGGCAGAGCCTGAAGAAGATCGCTGTTGACGAAAGGCGGGTCCTGTCGGAAGCGACTGAGCACGATTCCAAGGGGAAAGCCATGGGATCTCCAAGCGTAGAACGATAAGGCGTCCTCTTCCAGAAGAAGATTAGCGATAGGCGAACGCTGACCCATCGACAGGTGGCGGTACAAAAATCGGACTGTCAGGAGGGTGATTCGAAAACGCACGCTAGCGATTCCACATTCGGCACGCAATACCGCCACAGGCGTCGAACGAGGGAAGTGAATTGCTGCACTGAGTGCATGGTTGAGCAGAACTTCTAGAGCGCAGTAGAGATAGGTGGGGGAGGCGAACAGGACCGGAGCCGCATATTCCAGAATAGGTGGAATCACAGCAACGACAAATGCGAGAGCGTTGGGGAAGCCAAGACCCCACCGGCGATGACAAACAACTTTAACAGCAGACAAGGCTCGGAAGACTGACTTCTTGACGTGCGTGAGGTGTGAAGACCAGGTCAGGGAGGAGTTAAACCAGACCCCTAAAATCTTGATGGAGGACTGCCAAGTCACTGAGTCGGAGCCTAGCCGGAAAGGAGGGGCCGGCGATCGGCGCTTACGAGAGAAGTCAACCGCGAAGCTTTTAGAAGGAGAGCGACGTAAACCCCAGGAAGATATCCACTGAACAATGGAATCCAAAGTGGATTGCATATAGCTAAGTGCCGTCGCCCGGTTGGGACTATAGGGAACAATAAAAATGTCGTCTGCAAATAAGAACATATGCGCATTCGGATGACAGCAATCAACCACATCATCAATGTATAAGTTAAAAAGGATAGGCGAGATGGATTTACCCTGAGGAACACCTCGATACTGCGGAACACCGTTCCCCGCCAACGAACGCGAAATCTGCGCCGAGCAAGGTAGTCAGCCAGCCAACGGAGACGTCCACGAACACCCAGAGACGCCAATTTACCCAGAAGAGCAGGATTGTTCATATTTAATAAAATATGTTGATAACAAAACCAATAATTGATGAAGGGCGTGGTTTGACGATGAACATAGTGACCAATAACAACAGAATGCACATTATTGGTCATGATAAAAATGTAAGAGCACTACAGTTGTCCACAAGAAGGTTAGAATAAGCTATCTGGAGATGCCCTTGTTAATGGAGCAGTACAACTTTGCGTGAAGCCTGTAACCGCGAGCGACAGCCGTCAAAGTGTGGGAAAGCTGATGGTTTCCAATGCTATTGCAATGCATTGTGTGTTGACCACGGTGTATGATGGTCAGGTGATACGACTCTGCAAACAAAAATCGCCCGTTAATGTCACTTGCCACTAGATGGCGCGACAAACATGTAGGCCGATGAATTGATACAACCTATGCTTTCTTATGGGAGGAAACGGCAGAACATTCGTATTTTACGAATGCTATTTTGCTTGGAATTAAAAAAACAATGGCCTGAAACGCTTCGTAAGCATGTACTTTTGCACCTATCACACGGAATTAATCAAATAAGCGTTATATACGTGTATCATCATCATCATTGTCAACCATTATCAATCCACTGCTGGACGAAGGTCTCCCCAAGTTTCCTCCACAACGGTCTGTCTTGTGCCAGTCTCCTCCATGTCACCCTGCATACTTTCGAATTTCATCCACCCATCTCCCATGTGGTCTTCTTCTGGGTCTTTTCCTGTCCCTTGGAATCCAATCTAAAATTTCGGCTGTCCATCGATGATCTGTCCTTCTGGCAGTATGTCCAGCCCATTGCCATTTCAGGGATTTAACTCTGATCATGATGTCTTCCACTCTTGTCATTTTTCGGATCCACGAGTTCCTCTTCTTATCTCTCCTGGTTACACCAAGTGTGCACCTCTCCATACTACTTTGAGTTGTCTGCAGCTTTTGTATGTCTCTTTTAGTTAAGGTCCACGTCTCTGCACCATACGTAAGCACTGGAAGGATGCATTGATCAAACACTTTTCTTTTAAGACATAATGGCATATTGCTCTTGAAAATTATGCTGTTTCTTCCAAAAGCTCTCCAGGCAAGTTTTGTACACCGATTAATTTCTTCATCAATGTGACCCTCACTTGATATCTGCTGTCCAAGATAAATGTACGTGTCTGTTATCTCCAGCTTTTCTCCATCAATCGATAAATCTTCATTTCTTGTAAAAGCATTGAACATCACTTTTGTCTTCTGAAAGTTCATTTTTAATCCCACTTCTTTACTCTTGTCAGCAAGTTCCTGGATCATACTCTGCAGCTCTGATGGGATAGTTGCAAAAATGACTACGTCATCAGCAAAACGAAGGTGGGTTAGATAATCTCCATTAAGCTTTATCCCCTTGTTTTTCCAGCTCAGCGACTGAAAGACACCCTCCAATGTGGCATTAAAGAGCTTCGGAGATATGGTGTCACCTTGTCTCACTCCCTTTCCAATTTTTATGTGTGTTGTATTTTCAAACAGCCGAATCTTTGCACTTGTATTTTCATAGATGTTATTAATAATATTAATGTATGCATCTTCAATACCGCAGGTTTTCAGAGCCATTGTAACTGCTGATGGTTTCACCGAATCAAAGGCTTTTTCATAATCGATAAAAGCCATGCACAATGGAAGTTCATATTCCCTCGCTCTTTCAATTAGTTCTCTCAGCACATGGATATGATCTATTGTGCTGTAGCCACTCCTGAATCCAGCTTGTTCTCTCGGTTGAGCCATGTCCAGTGTTACCTTCAAGCGGTGTGAAAGAACTTTAGTGAAGATTTTATAAACTACTGATAGGAGGCTGATAGGTCTGTAGTTTCCGAGATCGTCAATGTCACATTTCTTATGTAGCAGGATCATTGTAGCGGTGTTCCAATCCTCAGGAATCTTTCCTTCATTAAGGCATCGAGTGAAAATTTGGGCGAGTACTGTTTCGATTTCTCCACTTGCTTCTTGTATGATGTCTACAGTAATTCCATCTTCTCCTGGAGCTTTTCCCCGCTTCATGTTCTTGATTGCATGTGCAACTTCTGCTGGAAGGACTGGAGGAACTCTGGTACTGGTATCTTTCATGATGTCTGGAGTGCATGTATCATCCCTTTCATATAATTTGGAGTAGAAATCTTTCACTCTTGTCAAAATTTCGCCTCTATTTCTTGTTACAGAACCATCTTCTTTTCTCAGTGCCATAATCTGTTTTCTTCCCTTACTGAGATGTCCCTTTGCTATCTTTAGGCTTTGGTTGTTTTCAATTGCTTTCCTCACTAGTTCACAGTTGAATTTTCTTACGTCTTCAGTGATACTTTTTCGTACTGTCTTGCATAGCTCTATATATTCCACTTTGGAAGTCACATCTTCTTTAGTTGTCCTCATCTCTCTTCTTTTTTGCATCAACATTTTCGTTTTTCCTGATAATTTATTTACATGCAACTTGTTCTTAGACCCAGCTAATTTTGTTGCTGTTTCTATAAGAGCTTTGGTTACTTTTCTGTTAACTTCAGAGATGTCCACTTCTTCCGATGTTAGGCCTTCTAAAGCAGAGAACCTGTTCTTCAGTTCCAACTTGAAGGTATTATGGTGTTTTTTAAGGTTGGTTATGTCAATAGATTTTGTTTGTCTTATGAGCTTGCCACGTTCAAGTTTAGTGTTGAGGTGCATCTTACATCTCACCAATCTATGGTCACTACCTGTGTTGAACTTGTTTAGCACACTGCAGTCTGCTATGACGAATTTTTTGTTACACATAATAAAATCAATTTCACTTGTCGTCCCATTTGGATGTCTCCATGTCCATTTCCTGTGTGGCTTTTTCTTGAAGAAGGAGTTCAAGATGAAAAACCCTTCTGCCTCTGCAAACTCAACGAGAGTATTTCCACGCTGGTTTCTGTTGCCGTGACCGAATTTACCTACTGAAGTTTCATTCTGTTGCCGTTGCCCTATTTTTGCATTGAAATCTCCCATAATTATTTTCAAGTGCTGCTTACCTTTATTATTTAGATGACAAATTTCCTCATAAAATTCTTCAATTTCTTCTTCAGGATGACTTGTGGTGGGTGCATAAGTTTGAATAATCTGAGCCTGGTATCTTTTCGAGAGTTGGATAACAAGTCGTGCAGCTCTGTCAGAGGAACTTTCAACTTCTACAACTTTATCCTTCAGTTTCTTGTTTATTATAAATCCAACACCACTAGTTCTGCCAGTATCTGTCCCACGATAGTAGAAGAGATGTCCACTTTTCAGTTCGACGAGATCTTCTCCTTTTCTCCTTACCTCACTTAGCCCCACGATGTCCCACTTGATCCTTTGTAGTTCCTCTTCCAATTCAAGAAGCCTTGAATCAGAAGATAGGGAGCGTCCATTGTACGTTGCCAAGGTCAGCATCAGATGGCAGCCTAGTCCGGTCCTCCGGGGATTCTTAGCACCCTCTGCCTTCATGTCGCACTGGCCGCTGCCTTGGCCAGGTACATTCCAGCTGCCGGAGACTGAGGGCCAAGATTTAAGTTGTGGAGTCATTTTGGAGGGGTTTGGCCATAACTCACCACGCTGGCCAAGCGGGTTGGTGAGTGTGGGATAGAATTTCCTCTAATCCCGATGGTATAGTTATACCGCTATTGGCGGTCGTCAGAGCCCCTTTAGTAGGAACAGGATTCACCACGAGAAGTTGACATTTGTCACCACGAGAAGTTGACATTTGTTGGGTTGACATTTGTCAAGGAGAGGCTGTGATGTTACGCATCACCTGACCTTGCATCCCTATATATATATATTTATATATATATTAACCACGGAGTTTTTTTTTTTGAGGTTTAACGACCACCGTGAGCAACTCAATGGGCTATAAGCAGTCGCCCGTCCCTAATTTAGGGTCACTGGTTCCAGGGAAGGGAGAGAGCCAGTGCCGTAAGACAAGCACAACATCCATGCCTCACGGGATTCGAACCCGGACCCCGTTCGGACGAATGATCAGAGGCCATCGCTTAGACCACTGCGCCACCGGGGCGGGAACCGCGGAGTGAGTACTCTTAAATTCCCAATTTGTGAGCAGACGATGCTGAGTTTTTTTACTGAGGCAACAGAAAATAGACCCTTTATTGTCAAAAAAAATGATACATCTTGTAAAATCAGATGGTGCTGTACATTCGGAGAAGTCATTTTAACACGGAATAACAGTTTTTGCGTAATTCATTGGAACATCGTTAATGGAAACTGCTGGTTTTGAAAACTGACCAAAGTTTTCGCAAAAAATAATTTTTATTATTTTTCCCCGCGAGAAATCATTCACTACTAACGTTTTCTTTTTTTTTTTTTTTGATTGGAGGTTTAACGACCACCGTGAGCAACTCAATGGGCTATAAGCAGTCGCCCGTCCCTAATTTAGGGTCACTGGTTCCAGGGAAGGGAGAGAGCCAGTGCCGTAAGACAAACACAACATCCATGCCTCACCGGGATTCGAACGCGGACCCCGTTCGGACGAATGATCAGAGGCCATCGCTTAGACCACTCCGCCACTAACGTTTTCATTTAGTAACAAACAATATATTTTACATATTTCCTGAATTTTTGTACCTAATCATACTAATGAATAAGGCTCTGCCTCCATCTGTGCTTGCGATGACGGCAAAGAGCATCGCAGCAAAATGGCTGCTTTTTCTCGGCGGAACTTTCCCCGACCTGCGTGCATATAGTACAATGAACATACAGTATTTGATATCAAGGGAAAAAATTAGTGATCCTACATTTAAACAATGGTTAATGCTCTTAACGTAAATGTTTTCCACATTGTAATCTATGAAAAACTGTATCACATACAAATAGTTGCTGCCATTTTTTCAACACTGTTGGGTCATTAAAGGTTGATAGAAGTTCTTTATATGTCGCATAACCTATCCCATAACCGATTGTTTGGTACAAAACACTTTCGCCCTATACAGAAAATAGATCCTAGTCCGACATTTAGCTACATTATAAATTTAAATCCCATTAAGTAAAAAGAGAGTTGACGTACTTTACCTTCTGTACAGAAACTTTAACGTTTATGCAGCTCCACAGAATGTAATTACACAAAGTAATAACTAAAAATACTCAAGAAAATACCGATTTAGCATTGATGAAATCATAAACACAATGTAATCCTACGATGGTTAGCATGAACGATCGGCCCCCAACTCCTGAACGTCCCCTGGCGAGCTGTGACACTAACAGTCCGTTTTTCAAACTGTTGGCAGTACGGAAAGTCGTATCACCTGACTTATCATACACCGTGGTGTTGACCGAATCGCCTTCTTTCGTCGCAAGTGTTTCCAATTTCGCATCATAACTTGCTTCCGATATGTGAGAAAATGCTAAATTTATAAAATCCTTAATTAATTTGAAGTATCTTTATTTTATTTTAACTTGAAATACACGAACATTAGTGCGAATTCACAACAAAACATAACATTAAAGTTGAAAACTTTACTCGTTTATGAAGCATAATTTATTCCGGTTTAATATTAACACAGTTTCTGCAACCAAAATCCATGCAATTCCAAAATACAAACAGATGAAATTCTAGTTATATTTATTTTACCGTCTATACACGATGAAGATTTTGAATCTAAATATTCAAATCCGAACTCTGATGCACGAAATTAATTACTGTTGAATTATGCAGATGAAATTACATCGGTGTTATGTAAACAACGTCAAATTCCCACACGTGGCGGCTTCACGCTTAAGAGACTCAGGGCATCTCCAGAAGTATTATTCTAACCAAGGAGGTTATATTACTGGAGACACCACTCCTATCCACGTAGCGTTGACCGCCATAAACTGCATATGACGTCATGAGCAGGCACGGCGCAGCTGCAGAAAAGAAGCTGCTTTGAAACCAATGGAACAAAAGCTTCTAAGCGTATAAACAGATAAAATGAGTAATTCAATAATCTTTATCAATGATACACAAGCTTACTGTTTTATCAACGGTATAATTTAGTCGTTTTTGCCTGCTTGTGACGTCACACCACAGATTAGCTGTGACCTATGGCGGCAGAGCCAGTGGTGTCTCCTTGATTCTAACCTCCTTGGTTGTGCAGCGGGATAGAATAAAGACTATTCCATCCTTTTGTAATATACTCCTACAAATCTAATGTTTCACCTTTCCCTTTAAAACAATTTCGAAACGAGGATCCCTGATCTGCCGCCCCGATGGCGCAGTGGTCCAAGGCGCTGGCCTCTAATCATTCGTCCGCAAGGGGTCTGGGTTCAAATCCCGGTCAGGCATGGATGTTGTGTTTGTCTTATGGCACTGGCTCTCTCCCTTCCCTGGAACCAGTGACCCTAAATTAGGGACGGGCGACTGCTTATAGCCCATTGAGTTGCTCACGGTGGGCGTTAAACCTCCAATCAAAAAAAAAAAAAAAAAAAAAAGAAGATCCCTGATCTGCTTCTCAAATATTTCAGTCCTACAACTATAGGTTAATTGGCTTCTAAACCTATCGTACAATTTTATTATTTATTTATTTTTTATTGGAGGTTTAACGACCACCGTGAGCAACTCAAAAGGCTATAAGCAGTCGTCCGTCCCCAATTTAAGGTCACTGGTTCCAGTGAAGGGAGAGAGCCAGTGCCGTAAGACAAACACAACATCCATGCCTCACCGGGATTCAAACCCGGACCCCTTTCGGACGAATGATCAGAGGCTATCGCTTAGACCACTGCGCCACCAGGCCGGCTTTATTATTATTATTATTATTATTATTATTAATTGTTATTATTATAATAATAATTATTATTATTATTTTCTTTATACAAAACATACGAAGCACAGCCTACGAAAATCAAACGCCGCCCCGGTGGCGCAGTGGTCTAAGCGATGGCCTCTGATCATTCGTCCAGAAGGGGTCCGGGTTCGAATCCCGGTTAGGCATGGATGTTGTGTTTGTCTTACAGCACTGGCTCTCTCCCTTCCCTGGAACCAGTGACCCTAAATTAGGGACGGGCGACTGCTTATAGCCCATTGAGTTGCTCACGGCGGTCGTTAAACAAACCTCCAATCAAAAAAAAAAGAAAATCAAACATAAACAACAAAATTATGATTGACTGTTGTTGTTGAGGTGATACGAGTTTCCACTGGAGACCTAGCTGTTAGTCAAGAATCGGCGTCAAGTAAATGAGGGAGATGCTAAGTTCGCAAGGCTTGGATACCATGCTGACGTCACAGATTTAGTCCGTTGCTCCCAAAGACCTTGGAAAAATAGACTGGCAAATACCTAACTACTTCCGGGAGCTTTTGAAAACCGGATGTTCCGCCATTAGCGAGGAATGAAAGCTGTTCCTCAACATATGCTGGTTGCGTGCGTGTTGCAAATCGTGCTTTAAATAGTTCACATAAAAAATAAATAATGTCAGGTTTGGGTTTTAGACATGGGTACAACATAACGGCCGACAAGAAAAACGCGTATTTTCACCAGTAAGTTAAATGTTTTGCTCATCGTTGTTCATAATGTTTTTGGCTGTAATTGCATTCATGATACTTTTTCCCAGAATGAACGAATATATGTTTTAAGCATGAAGGAATATATGGATATTACATCATGTTCAAAATATAATAATTATCTATAGAACAATGTTTTTTAGTTTGAATATAGGACTGTTAACAATTTTTGAACACCCTCTCCTGTTCATTGCAATTTTTTGTATTCAGTGTTCAAAAATCAAACTTCAAAACACATGTTCGACATCCAAATAGTCAAATCTGGGGGCTAAGGATTGTTTGCAATTGAGGTTTTCGAACATGGGATACTAAAAATTTCAAAAACTGCGTGTTTTGAGACATCAGAATTTCTAAATTTGGCCTGGGAGCACTAAAACTGCAAATACGGTTCCTCGACAATCATCCCTGTAAAAAGCCACTTGCTGTTCCTCCCCTGTGGAAAGAAGAAATGTATTTATTGCCTCACATTTTTTTTAATTTAATGAAAAACATCAGTTGGGAACTGTTTTCTCCTATAAATTTAAATTTTTAATCACGCTTTTTGAATAACATTGCCCAAAACATGGTTAAAAGCCTCCAAGGCTCTTTGCGTAAACAGCTATGTATGTGTGTTCCTTCCCTGTGGAAAGATGAAGTATTTTCATTGCCTCACATTTTTTTAATTTGCTGAAAAACACCAGTTGGAAACTGTTTTCTCCTATGGATTTAAATTTTTAATCATTTTTTTAACAAGATTGCCCAAAACATGATGAAAAGCCTCCAAGGCTCTCTGCGTAAACATCTTTTGTATGCTCCATCTCTTTTGGAAAGATAATATAGATTATATTATGCGTTGATAAAGTGCTGTGTTATTCTTTCAAATTATACGAAAGAATAGCTTTTAAAATTAGTTTATTGAGCATGAATACAGCACTGCAATTAATAATAGATATAAAGAGCTCTGCATGTCTGAAGAAAAGCAGTGATAGTTTGTAAACATGATATCTGTAGACCCCATTTTTTTGTTTTATGCGATATTCATTTTTCATGATCAGATGTGATAAAAATATTGTTCAATAAAACAAAAAGTGTGGGTGATTAAGGGAAATATGAAGGAACGATAATGCGGTATATTTAAATTCGCATTGCTGTAACTTCACGTATCATGTGTTCGTTGTATGTAGCGGCGTAGTTTCTATTTCACAGCTGATTTTCATCGAAATTGAGAACTTGCTAATTAAATTTTGATCTAGGAATTTGTTGGTTCGCCTTCACACCTGAATATTTCTTCTGCGTTATTTATACGATATATTATGCGTTGAATTAAACACTGTATGCACCTTTCCAATAGCTATTAATTTCTCACCGATTCCTCGCGGTAACAGATGACGCTGCTGTCTCAATTGCTGTTCGTTGCCTCCGAAACGCAGCATTACGTTGCCAGTATATTCTCTCCAAGGTCTTTGGTCTTATCTGTTTGCATCTGCTTTATTTCCGCATCTGTTACACGAATTTTCCGACTGCTTCGAAAAACAGAATGTTTACATCTGCTCTGGCCTTAGTGATTTATATCGGTTTATCAGCAGTTGAGGCATAATATCTGTGACGTCAGCATGGTATCCAAGCCTTGTGAACTTAGCATCGCCGCCCCGGTGGCGCAGTGGTCTAAGCGATGGCCTCTGATCATTCGTCCGAACGGGGTCCGGGTTTGTATCCCGGTGAGGCATGGATGTTGTGTTTGTCTTACGGCACTGGCTCTCTCCCTTCCCTGGAACCAGTGACCCTAAATTAGGGACGGGCGACTGCTTATAGCCCATTGAGTTGCTCACGGTGGTCATTAAACCTCCAATAAAAAAAAAAAAAAAGAACTTAGCATCTCCCAATATATGATGCCCCAAGTATACCTGAAGTAAACCTATCTTCTGCAGTTATCTATGTTCTATATAAGACAGCTGAAATTTTTCGAGCCACCCCGGTGCGGCAGTGGTCTAAGCGATGGCCTCTGATCATTCGTCCGAACGGGGTCCGGGTTCGAATCCCGGTGAGGCATGGATGTTGTGTTTGTCTTACAGCACTGGCTCTCTCCCTTCCCTGGAACCAGTGACCCTAAATTAGGGACGGGCGACTGCTTATAGCCCATTGAGTTGCTCACGGCGGTCGTTAAACAAACCTCCAATCAAAAAAAAAAAAAGAAAATCAAACATAAACAACAAAATTATGATTGACTGTTGTTGTTGAGGTGATACGAGTTTCCACTGGAGACCTAGCTGTTAGTCAAGAATCGGCGTCAAGTAAATGAGGGAGATGCTAAGTTCGCAAGGCTTGGATACCATGCTGACGTCACAGATTTAGTCCGTTGCTCCCAAAGACCTTGGAAAAATAGACTGGCAAATACCTAACTACTTCCGGGAGCTTTTGAAAACCGGATGTTCCGCCATTAGCGAGGAATGAAAGCTGTTCCTCAACATATGCTGGTTGCGTGCGTGTTGCAAATCGTGCTTTAAATAGTTCACATAAAAAATAAATAATGTCAGGTTTGGGTTTTAGACATGGGTACAACATAACGGCCGACAAGAAAAACGCGTATTTTCACCAGTAAGTTAAATGTTTTGCTCATCGTTGTTCATAATGTTTTTGGCTGTAATTGCATTCATGATACTTTTTCCCAGAATGAACGAATATATGTTTTAAGCATGAAGGAATATATGGATATTACATCATGTTCAAAATATAATAATTATCTATAGAACAATGTTTTTTAGTTTGAATATAGGACTGTTAACAATTTTTGAACACCCTCTCCTGTTCATTGCAATTTTTTGTATTCAGTGTTCAAAAATCAAACTTCAAAACACATGTTCGACATCCAAATAGTCAAATCTGGGGGCTAAGGATTGTTTGCAATTGAGGTTTTCGAACATGGGATACTAAAAATTTCAAAAACTGCGTGTTTTGAGACATCAGAATTTCTAAATTTGGCCTGGGAGCACTAAAACTGCAAATACGGTTCCTCGACAATCATCCCTGTAAAAAGCCACTTGCTGTTCCTCCCCTGTGGAAAGAAGAAATGTATTTATTGCCTCACATTTTTTTAATTTAATGAAAAACATCAGTTGGGAACTGTTTTCTCCTATAAATTTAAATTTTTAATCACGCTTTTTGAATAACATTGCCCAAAACATGGTTAAAAGCCTCCAAGGCTCTTTGCGTAAACAGCTATGTATGTGTGTTCCTTCCCTGTGGAAAGATGAAGTATTTTCATTGCCTCACATTTTTTTAATTTGCTGAAAAACACCAGTTGGAAACTGTTTTCTCCTATGGATTTAAATTTTTAATCATTTTTTTAACAAGATTGCCCAAAACATGATGAAAAGCCTCCAAGGCTCTCTGCGTAAACATCTTTTGTATGCTCCATCTCTTTTGGAAAGATAATATAGATTATATTATGCGTTGATAAAGTGCTGTGTTATTCTTTCAAATTATACGAAAGAATAGCTTTTAAAATTAGTTTATTGAGCATGAATACAGCACTGCAATTAATAATAGATATAAAGAGCTCTGCATGTCTGAAGAAAAGCAGTGATAGTTTGTAAACATGATATCTGTAGACCCCATTTTTTTGTTTTATGCGATATTCATTTTTCATGATCAGATGTGATAAAAATATTGTTCAATAAAACAAAAAGTGTGGGTGATTAAGGGAAATATGAAGGAACGATAATGCGGTATATTTAAATTCGCATTGCTGTAACTTCACGTATCATGTGTTCGTTGTATGTAGCGGCGTAGTTTCTATTTCACAGCTGATTTTCATCGAAATTGAGAACTTGCTAATTAAATTTTGATCTAGGAATTTGTTGGTTCGCCTTCACACCTGAATATTTCTTCTGCGTTATTTATACGATATATTATGCGTTGAATTAAACACTGTATGCACCTTTCCAATAGCTATTAATTTCTCACCGATTCCTCGCGGTAACAGATGACGCTGCTGTCTCAATTGCTGTTCGTTGCCTCCGAAACGCAGCATTACGTTGCCAGTATATTCTCTCCAAGGTCTTTGGTCTTATCTGTTTGCATCTGCTTTATTTCCGCATCTGTTACACGAATTTTCCGACTGCTTCGAAAAACAGAATGTTTACATCTGCTCTGGCCTTAGTGATTTATATCGGTTTATCAGCAGTTGAGGCATAATATCTGTGACGTCAGCATGGTATCCAAGCCTTGTGAACTTAGCATCGCCGCCCCGGTGGCGCAGTGGTCTAAGCGATGGCCTCTGATCATTCGTCCGAACGGGGTCCGGGTTTGTATCCCGGTGAGGCATGGATGTTGTGTTTGTCTTACGGCACTGGCTCTCTCCCTTCCCTGGAACCAGTGACCCTAAATTAGGGACGGGCGACTGCTTATAGCCCATTGAGTTGCTCACGGTGGTCATTAAACCTCCAATAAAAAAAAAAAAAAGAACTTAGCATCTCCCAATATATGATGCCCCAAGTATACCTGAAGTAAACCTATCTTCTGCAGTTATCTATGTTCTATATAAGACAGCTGAAATTTTTCGAGCCACCCCGGTGCGGCAGTGGTCTAAGCGATGGCCTCTGATCATTCGTCCGAACGGGGTCCGGGTTCGAATCCCGGTGAGGCATGGATGTTGTGTTTGTTTTACGGCACTGGCTCTCTCCCTTCCCTGGAACCAGTGAGCCTAAATTAGGGACGGGCGACTGCTTATAGCCCATTGAGTTGCTCACGGTGGTCGTTAAAAATCCAATAAAAAAAATAATTTCGAAATGATTCATAAATTTTTTCTACCTTGTTCCAAGTGCCTCGATGACAATGAGATCTAACGTTGTGTGTTTAGTCCATAATCGAGTAACTTCTATGCCCAGGTCTCTATATTTAGCCATGTTTTCCAGTTCTTTTTAA
Organism: Macrothele yani; assembly: GCA_039090855.1. Classification (NCBI taxonomy): domain Eukaryota; kingdom Metazoa; phylum Arthropoda; class Arachnida; order Araneae; family Macrothelidae; genus Macrothele; species Macrothele yani. The sequence continues at coordinate 139,322,922 of CM077005.1, read as the reverse complement.
TCGACACTGGCATCTCCAGGTATTGCTATATCAATTACTTAAACTTTCTGATTTTCTATGACTGTTATGGCTGGTATATTATCTTCTAGGTGCCGATTGGTTTGAATTTGAAAATCCCACAATATCTTGACCTGATCATTTTCTAAGACTTTCTTAGCCTGATGTTCCCATGAGTTTTTCGAAGCGGGGAAATTGTGCTTTCTGCATACTGACCAGTGAATCAATTTTGCAATGCAGTAGTCCTTAGCAATTTTGCAACCTTTTCATGTCTAGCTTTGTAGTCTGTCTGTGCAAGTTTGCTACATTCACATATAAGATGAGACACAGTTCCATCTTTTTCTTGACAAAGTCAACAAGCCGTCCCGGTAGCGCAGTGGTCTAAGCGATGGCCTGTGATCATTCGTCGAAAAAAGGTCCGGGGTCGAATCCCGGTGAGGCATGGATGTTGTGTTTGTCTTACGGCGCTGGCTCTCTCCCTTTCCTGGAACCAGTGACCCTAAATTAGGGACGGGCGACTGCTTATAGCCCTTTGAGTTGCTCACGGTGGTCGTTAAACCTCCAATAAAAAAAAGCCAACAATTTGGATTATTACGGACTCTCTGGATTTTAGCCTTCATAACATTTGTTTGCAATACCTGTTCTTGTGCAGCAAAAATCAGACTTTCTGTTTCTTTTTTGACGGAACCCAATTTTAGTCATGCCCAAGTCAAGTTGTTGTCACTTTTCTCATCAACATTCTTTAGAAATTGTCTATGCAGTGGCTTGTTCTTCCAGCCATATAATCTGCTTTCAAACTGCTTTAGTTTTTCGTTTTGTTCCAGTTGCATTTCAACTGCCTGTCCTAGTTCCTCAACAAGACCTGCTCAGCCCTGAAGCCCATTATTAATATTATTATTATTATTATAAAAATATGAATGGAAAGATTGCACCTCTTCCTGAGGTTTCTCTTCTCTTCCTTCCGGGACGGGTACGACGTACCAAGTTTGGGAAGTGGTATTTCTTTCTCTCAGTTGTCCATGAACTTCCTTACTATCTTACAAGTGTTCAGGATAGCTGCCATCTGTAGTTCCATGTAGGTGTTAGGTTGAAGGTCTAGTGGCCGCCCCGGTGGCGCAGTAGTCTAAGGTAATGGCCTCTGATCATTCGTCAGAAAGGGGGCCGGGTTCGAATCCCGGTGAGGCATGGATGTTGTGTTTGTCTTACGGCACTGGCTCTCTCTCTTCCCTGGAACCAGTGACCATAAATTAGGGACGGGCGACTGCTTATAGCCCATTGAGTTGCTCATGGTAGTCGTTAAACCTAAAAAAGCCGCCCCGGTGGCGCAGTGGTCTAAGGCGCTGGCCTCTGATCATTCGTCCGTAAGGGGTCCGGGTTCGAATCCCGGTCAGGCATGGATGTTGTGTTTGTCTTACGGCACTGGCTCTTTCCCTTCCCTGGAGCCAGTGACCCAAAATTAGGGACGGGCGACTGCTTATAGCCCATTTGAGTTGCTCACGGTGGTCGTTAAACCTCCAATCAAAAAAAAAAAAAAAAAAAAAAAAAAAAAACCTAAAAAAAAAAAAAAAAAAAAAAAGGTCTAGTGTCAGTATAGAGCTGTGAATGGTCTTAGGTACAACTCCTGTGGCTGATATTACTATGGGGACGGTGGTGACGTTCTCCATATGCCATATTTCCTTAACTTTGTAATGTGGGTCGTTATACTTTGACAGCTTCTCTCCGTGCGTCTTCTGGATGTTGTACGTGTTGGGCATGGCTATGTCAATGAGGTGTGTTGACTTCTCCTTGTCGACCAGGACGATGTCGGGCAATCTTCCTCCTCTTTTCCCTCTGATACTTGATTCTTTTTTTTTTTTTTTTTTGGAGGTTTAATGACCACCATGTGCAACTCAATGGGCTATAAGCAGTCGCCCGTCCCTAATTTAGGGTCACTGGTTCCAAAGAAGGGAGAGAACCAGTGCCGTAAGACAAACACAACATCCATGCCTCACCGGGATTCGAACCCGGACCCCTTTTGGACGAATGATCAGAGGCCATCGCTTAGACCACTGCGCCACCGGGGCGGCATACTTGACTCTGGTAATCGTCTAATTCTTTCCCATCCAAAAGCTCCGTCATGGTTATGCACTAATAATATGCACAATACATATACATACACACACAATAATAAAATACACTTCGATCGCCGATAGCCTTTGCTTTCAACTTAATCTATCCTACCTATCCTTAACGCAAAACTTTTTTTTCTTCTAAATCTTTGATTTTATAAGCCTATCGCTTCTTCCTACTTCAGCATACATTATTCATTTTTCAGAATACACATATATATACTATGAGGATGTAGCAGACACGTGACTCTCAGCATGGCAACGAGCCTTAGTAACGTAACTGAAGGACAGCCAGTCCCGTTCAAATCAGGGCGTCTTACTTTGAAACTTTTTTTTTTATTATTGGAGGTTTAACGACCACCGTGAGCAACTCAATGGGCTATAAGCAGTCGCCCGTCCCTAATTTAGGGTCACTGGTTCCAGGGAAGGAAGAGAGCCAGTGCCGTAAGACAAACACAACATCCATGCCTCACCGGGATTCGAACCCGGACCCCGTTCGGACAAATGATCAGAGGCCACTTTGAAACTTTAACTTCCTCTTACAAAATGCGGTATTTGGAAAAAATTAAATAGATTGAAAGAAAAGATCCTTACGTGCTGAATGCAAGTTCCTTCGAAGATGATGATTTTTTTTATTGGAGGTTTAACGGCCACCGTGAGCAACTCAATGGGCTATAAGCAGTCGCCCGTCCGTAATTTAGGGTCACCGGTTCCAGGGAAGGGAGAGAGCCAGTGCCGTAAGACAAACACAACATCCATGCCTCACGGGATCCGAACCCGGACCCCTTTCGGACGAATGATCAGAGGCCATCGGCTTAGACCACTGCGCCACCGGGGTGGCATGCAGAAAATAGGCACGCTGCCTTACTATGTAAGGTTTTCTTTCCTCTCAGGTGCGGAGACCTGAGTAAAAAGAAAAAATATTTCCAGGAATCGCTGATTTTGGATAAAAACTCACCCTTGAAAGGTTCTATGCCTTTTTGAGAGTTTAACTCTAACAGAAATTGTCTTCCTAAGCTCTGGGAAGCGATTTCCAAGATTTAGAAAAGAAAAATTAGCAAACTCTTTTTTTTTTTCTCGTAAAATTGTGGTAAAAAAAACAAAATAATTATGCTGGGGTTTGTGCTCAATAATCTATTTATCCGTAAATAAATTTAGCAGCATAACACCGGCCTTTAAACAGAGCTAGATACCAAAAATGATTTCATTTGGACAATAATTTTAGCCATTATTTGCATTTTTCCGCAAAAGTGTGCTTCCTTTTTTTTTTTTTTTTTTGATTGGAGGTTTAACGACCACCGTGAGCAACTCAATGGGCTATAAGCAGTCGCCCGTCCCTAATTTAGGGTCACTGGTTCCAGGGAAGAGAGAGAGCCAGTGCCGTAAGACAGAACAACATCCATGCCTGACGGGATTCGAACCCGGACCCTTTCGGACGAATGATCAGAGACCATCGCTTAGACCACTGCGCCACCAAGGCGGCAAAAAAGTGTGCTTCAGCTACAGGTAAAAATCCAAGGCCGCCCCGGTGGCGCAGTAGTCTAAGGCGCTGGCCTCTGATCATTCACCCGTAAGGGGTCCGGGTTCGAATCCCGGTCAGGCATGGATGTTGTGTTTGTCTTACGGCACTGGCTCTCTCCCTTCCCTGGAACCAGTGACCCAAAATTAGGGACGGGCGACTGCTTATAGCCCATTGAGTTGCTCACGGTGGTCGTTAAACCTCCAATCAAAAAAAAATCCAGGTGTACTAAAAATAAAATCAACGGTAGTTTGGGGAGGAAATATTATGTAGAACAAAGTAGTAAGCTAAAAAACCCAACACCGACAGCCAAATAACATTAAAAGTGAAGTGCCGAAAACTCGCAAAAAAAAAAAAAAGTGAGTCAGTGGAACGGTGTGCTCGAGATCCAAAAAATACAGAAGAGCCAGAGATTTGATTCTGACTAAAAGTCAGGTTTGCGAACAAATTAACTTTTAGCCCCATAAAAAGTTTCGAAACCCCTTAGATCAACCAGGGACCTTCTGAAAAGGAGTACCTGGAGAGAAAAAACAAAACAAAAAACACGTGCACAGAAGTGCCGATTGGGGACCGATAAGCGTTTATTTAAGAAATATTTTGACTAAGAGACAAACCCTAAAAGGTGTTCTATAAGAAAATAATCAGTAGCAATAAAACCTACGCAAAAAAACAGCCAACACCTTTTAAATTCAACTTGAAAACTCTGAATTAACGAATGAAACGCCTGGCCCAATAGCGTTTAAACAAGTAAAAGACAGATTCTCTGCTTTACCAAAAATCACGTATTTGTGGATAAACATAACATTTAAAAGGTTCTCTGCCTTTGAAGAGTCTAACTCTTCAATAAAAAGTGTTTTCTCCATTCGTTTGGCATATAAGCGAATTTTTTCGGTTACTGCCTTTAGAAACAGCAGATAGTAGCCTGAAAAAGACTTACGGTCTCGATTTCCTCTAATACCGAAATTCATAATGTCACAAAATCTAGGCGTCTTGGCTTCATATTTTTATAAACACTGACCGCTAATGATTGCACTTCACACACTAAGTGCAGGACAGCCAGCTATGCTTGTCCTTCAGGAACTTGCAGGGACTGTTGCCATTTTACTGGAACTTCTCGATGACGTCACGGGCTACATCCTCATTGGCACGATTCTTACTCTATTCTATTTCAAATTTTAATAAATGCTTTAAAACACTCCTGTTCGCTACAAAATGTTTTGGCTTCTACGCCTTAGTTTCCTAGTACGTCGATGTGGCCTTCCTACCTAACCCTAACTGTTACACAGGTAGCGACACAGGTAAGAAAATTTCGTCTCAAAAGTGATACATACCGGAGCTACTCGGGCTCCCCTTTGCTTCTTCTGTTGCGGTTTGTACCGCGGTCAGCGAAGGAGCGCCCTAAAGAGGACCGGCCGGTCTTGAATCGGCTCCGGAAATCCTCGTGCCACGTGGCGTCTCCTTTGTCCCCAGCTCTGTCCGAACACTGGTTACGGGTTTCTCCGTCCGTCCGAACCCTGGTTACGGGCTCCTCTGTCCGTCCGAACCCTGGTTACGGGCTCCTCTGTTTGTCCACGTGTGCGATTGTTCAAAGTCCTCAAAAAGCTGTAAGCCTACCCACTTCTTTTATGCCTTCCCTACCTTCACCTCCTCCGAGCTCGCCTAGTGATTATCCTGCCGACTGCGCCAAATTAACCTTCTTGCTGTAGGGGCGAACGTAAATGCTCTACCTGCCTTACGTAATCCAAAGTCCTGCAAGGCTCTATAATCAAAGTTCGTTCACAGAAGCACGCACCCCACAGACAATAGGTCAAGGTTTATGTTACTTAGATAACCAATAACTTATAATAATTGGCAAACAGGCGCTATGCTTCCTCAGCTTTGCTATATTAAGATCTGCTAATCAAGGGAAGGGGGGGGGGGTGAATGAATAACGAAGAGATAGGCCTTGAAAGGAATCCTTCAAAGTTTTCCAAACTTAACCAAATTTAATCATCCTTCAAAGAAATGCTGGCCCCCGGTGGCGCAGTGGTCTAAGGCGTTGGCCTCTGATCATTCGTCCGAAGGGGTCCGGGTTCGAATCCCGGTGAGGCATGGATGTTGTGTTTGTCTTACGGCACTGGCTCTTTCCCTTCCCTGGAACCAGTGACCCCAAATTAGGGACGGGCGACTGCTTATAGCCCATTGAGTTGTTCACGGTGGTCGTTAAACCTCAAAAAAAAAAATGCTGTCCGAGTCTAGGCTGTATATCGGAGACTTCGTTCGTGGCGAGAAATCACTCACGCATTGTTTCACACGTGCGTTTTCGTCGTCCTGCAGCTCTCCTTGCTAACACTTTATTGTTCTTCCTAATAATATCTGCCGGAGTCTGTCCGCTCTTCGGTACAGAATCTTCACGCGCTTGTGAGAGCCTGCAACGGGCCGCCCCGGTGGCGCAGTGGTCTAAGGCAATGGCCTCTGATCATTCGTCCGAAAGGGGTCCGGGTTCGAATCCCGGTGAGGCATGGATGTTGTGTTTGTCTTACGGCACTGGCTCTCTCCCTTCCCTGGAACCAGTGACCCTAAATTAGGGACGGGCGACTGCTTATAGCCCATTGAGTTGCTCACGGTGGGCGTTAAACCTCCAATCAAAAAAAAAAAAAAAAAAAAGCCTGCAACGGCCTGTATCACAAGAACGCTAAATTTCCATCCATCCACGAGGACATACTGTCTCTAGCTTCTTAGCACGTGCTCATTTCACAACCAAAAACCAACTCTCCACTCCTACCGAGCAACATACACGTGCCCTTCCACCACCAAGCTCCAACGCTACACTCTCTGAATATAAAGCTTCGCGGGTCACTCTTCTCCCCACCTCTGGTCACGTGCCAACCTCTGCCCTATCACCTGAAACTCGATTAACTATCTAGAAAGAGGCAGACAACGAGCCTCCGCTCTTGCCCCCGCATTCGCTGCGGATTACGAAGGTCACCTAACGGCCCCTATCGCAACCTTGACCTTTTCCATGAACTAATCTCAAACGGCCAGCATTGTATACACTATTGTATTCGTACATTCCGAATTGCCTTGGTTACAATAAACATGTACATCTTCTCAGACGGTCGGGCGCCATGTTGGAGTCTTACAATACATCCGAAAACCATTAGCCTTAAGAGCCTTTAGTTATCCCACAAATTTAACTTGCAGAAATGTTCCTTTTCTGGAAATGAGAAAAAAATATATAGAAAGAGTTCTTTTCCTGGAAACTGGAAAACATGTGCTGCTTCTTTCCTTTGTCGCTTGACTTCTAATTCGTCCTTGTATCGTAATCACATAAAATATAAAAATGATGTCGATTGTCCGACATTACATTAATAACGGATTTCGCCCCAACATGATACTAAAGTCGAACTTTTCTCGCTTTTAATTTAGCGAATTTGTCAGTGACTGATTCATAATCTAATGATTGAATAATATCGTTTTCAATAAATACTCGTATATATGCCGAATGGCTTAAATGAAACCGATTTAGTGAATTACGTAAATAATTTTTAACCCGTTTAAGTATGAAAATGAGCTCTTACCGCTAGCATGACAAGCAGGTATTACTAAAAATATTTTAAATGGTTTCTACATTTAGAAATACAGATTGCAGCCCGTCCGCTAATAACGTATACATATCAACGGGCACTGACTCTTTTTTTTTGATTGGAGGTTTAACGACCACCGTGAGCAACTCAATGGGCTATAAGCAGTCGCCCGTCCCTAATTTAGGGTCACTGGTTCCAGGTAAGGGAGAGAGCCAGTGCCGTAAGACAAACACAACATCCATGCCTGACCGGGATTCGAACCCGGACCCCTTACGGACGAATGATCAGAGGCCAACGCCTTAGACCACTGCGCCACCGGGGCGGCACTGACTCTTCTTGAGCATATTTCATGAAATGAACCGCATTATGTATTGACATTAAATATTATTGTCAAATAAAATATTGTCAATATCTTTTTCATAATTCGTTGTTTATCTTTCACATATTCAATAAATGTGTGTAAAGATTAACATGGTATCGGGAGTAGAGTATAACTTGCAATTATTGAATAACACGAAGCTTCTGAAACTTCAAAAATAAATTTCTTCCCTTCGCTTCCCATTAAACTTGTAAATTCGTCACACACAGTCTATGATAAATAATTTACGTTGTCTCTGTCTGGGCTATTGAATCTTTCCAAATTGTTTTTAAAAAAATTGTCAAATTTTGCAAGATAATCTATGCAACTTGAAATAGTTCCCCTTCAATTTGACTCCATACCTTGTTTGTGTCCATGAAATGCTATTCCCAAACTGATCAATAAATTCGCTGTTGCAATGATTCGCTTTAAAACTTTTCGCCAGTCCTACTACTATGAATCAATTTTTTCTGCTAAGTGTGTGTCAATACGCCTTGTAATTGATAATCAATTTTTAAGTGTTAATATGGATCTTTTTTTTTTTTTGATTGGAGGTTTAACGACCACCGTGAGCAACTCAATGGGATATAAGCAGTCGCCCGTCCCTAATTTAGGGTCACTGGTTCCAGGGAAGGGAGAGAGCCAGTGCCGTAAGACAAACACAACATCCATGCCTCACCGGGATTCGAACCCGGACCCCTTACGGGTGAATGATCAGAGGCCAGCGCCTTAGACCACTGCGCTAACATGGATCTGAAACGATATTGAAGATTCCTGCTCTTAAAAATTATGTTAAATTTCTCCAGCCATTAAATCCTGTTACAAATTTTGTGTGTGATTTGAAAAAAAAATCGTTTACATACATAACAGCACACAGATTTGCTGGTTTCTGAAAATACAAACCATTCGCAAAATTCTTTCGTGCCGTTTGCTATGAAACAATAAAAGTTTGTTTCAGAAAGATTTTTGTAATAAGGTCGGTTTCTGTCAGTGTGTTCAGTTTTAGAATTGTAATAACACCTATATTGCTTGGTTTATTTATTAAATAATACTTATCAGACAAATGCAATGGACACCAGACATGGGAACGGGTCACGGGTCGGGTCAAGGTATTCCTGACCCGATTTCGATCCGGTTTTATTTCAGTTTATTTTTGAAAAAAAAATATATATATATATTTCGAAGAAAAATACGTTCTGCGAAATTTTGTGCTCGATGCTGGTGCCAGCAGAGTGAAGAATGATTTGTTATACAAAAATATTGCTGTCTCTTTCTTAAAGCAAAGAAGAATCCCACCGACCGATGATACCATAGCGTAAAAAGACACTTCCTTTGCGTTTGTTTTTAGTGCGATTATCTAAACAAAGATACAGACAGACATCTGTCGCCTGTTTCTCTGGGGATCCTCACACCCCGCGTGTCACATTGTAAGTCTGAGAGTTACTTTTCCCATCGCATCTTTTGCATTGAGCATTCAGAGGTTTTCGTTTGACCCGTAACATCCCGTTCCATTGCATGCCGTGTCGGAATTAATACCTTATTTGTTAATATGGATTAACTTAATATTAAAGAGATTGAAAAAGGCGTTGAGGCTAAGAAATACGTTCTTGCTGAAAACAAAAACGGAAAGAGTGAATGCTGTAAGTTGTTTCGTCTCATTAAAAAACCAGAATGTTTTACAGCAATACCAATTTTCACAAGCTTGTGATAAGTTGAAAGTTTCCAAAATGTGAATGTGGATTTCATAGGTGTTCCTTCCTTCTGAGGGTCAGTGCTGAAATCAACATCCACATTTTGGAAATATTCACCTCATTTTAAGTTGGTGAAAATTGATGTTGCTGTGAAATACACTGCTGGCCACCCAAAATGCAACACCAATAAGGACACGAGATAGCAAAGCCAGATTTATTGGACACATAACAACAGATACAAAGATGAAACGATTGAACCAAAAGGCCCGTGCGACTTACGAAACACGCAGACATCAATAGTTTGTGTGGTTCCCAGTGGCGTACCCTAGGTCTTGTACAAGGGGACGCTGAAATAATCTAGTTAAAATCGAAATGTAACCTTTTATTTTGAAATTCTGTATTGCTCTAAAAAGTACACAAAGAACATTTATACAAAATAGAATACCATATGATAATTATCTTGAAATGTCATTTGGTCTTAATTTTGAGCATAGAGGTTCTTTTTAAGTTCATGTACAAAATTTGTGAACCGCAGAAGTTTTGATAGGTGTTTATATTGAATATACAGCTTTGAATTTCAAATTTCACCTACATATACTGTAAACATACAAAGGCTACTAGCATTATAATTCGAGATAATGAAAGAAAAAATATTACTACTAGTTTTGTGAGTACCGTGTTTCCTTAAACAACTTTGTATATCACTCTATTCTTCGTTTTTTCTTTTCAGAAAACACGTCAATACACCTATCAAGAAACACAGGATCACTTGAAGCTCTCGAAGTAAAACCTTTTCAATAGCTAATGAGCTGAAGTGACTTAGACGGTCATTTGTCATCGAGTTTCTAAGGAAAATTTTAACGCCCTTTAAAGTACTCATGTTTCTCTCACTACTTGCAGTTGTTGCTGGTAATGTGAGAATTAGACGAAGTAGTTTGGTTACCTCTTCGTAAATACCGTCCAAACCATTTGCTACTAAGTACTCCAACAAATATGTAGTTTGCAAAGCTTTCTTGTCAACTTCGTATATATTGACTAGCTCATTTTGCGGTTTATCTTTCGTAAAAAAGTCGTAATTTTCAAACAAGTTATTCAGAGCCACAACAGGAAGCATTTTTCGATATTCCGTGAACTTCTGTTCATTCACGAGTTCCGTGACTGCAAGTTAACAAAATTTTTAAATCTCTCCTTTATTTGAACAATTTGAGAATCAAGTATTTCGTAGCACACCTGAGTGACACTCATTTTCTCGCTTTCCCCAAACTGCAATTTCTCATTGAACTCCTTACTTTTTTTAACACAATTATCAATGAAATTGTCATTCTTTCTAATATTTTCTAACTGCTGAATGGTCTGACGAATCTCATTATGACATGAAACAATACTAACTGAGATTGACTGAAGTAATTTCATCAAGGGTTCAATATAAACAAAGCAGGCGTCATAAACACACAAAAGAAAAACAAAAATCGAACTATCCAAATGTCTTTTCAACCCAATGCCAGAGTTTATAAAATCACAGTCCCACTGCAAATTTTCGTCCTCGATAATGCTAGAAATGGCTCTGTAAAGTTCATGAAAATGATTTTTAATTGTCTGAATTGCCCTTGAGTGGAAGTTCCAGTGAGTACTGCTTGTTTGTGAAAGCTTAAAACCTTGCTCTGTCAGAAGAACAGTTCGCTTGGATGATTTGCTAAAAAAACTGTGAAAAGCAGTCAGCGCACACTCAAACAGTTTCACTTTTTCAATTTTTTTTAACCATGCAAGAGCACGAGATTCAACTGATGTGCATAACAATGTATAAAAGTGCATCTGCACAAAACTTTCTAACTAGGTACTGAACTCTCCCTGCTCGACCAGCCATAACCGAAGCTCCGTCATAAATCTGACTAACGACTTTCTCTGTGACGCTCAAGCCGTTTGAAACTTTGTGAATTACGTCTGCTAAGCCTTCAGCTGTTTTGTCTCTTGAAACATCGTAAAATCCAAGAAATCTTTCCTCAATCCTGTCTTCAACACAATATCTTAATATCACAGTCATCTGGCTTTTGCAAGATACGTCACGTGTTTCATCAGCTTGTACAGAAACAAAGGGAGTTTCTTTCATTTCATATTTATTGGTTTCATTTAATACAGTCGTGATAACTTCAATCAAATCATTATGTATGTCAGGTGATGTTCCTTTGAATGAAGATGACTATAAGTGCTCTCGGATGGTTGATTCGTTCAAAGCCAATAGCTCTAAAAGTTCTAAGTAATTTCCTTTGTTGACTGAATCTGCACCTTCCTTATGCCCTCGAAATGCCAATTCTTGTTTTGCAAGGAATATAATTGACTGGGTAATTCTTTTAAGAACTTCTCTGCTATTTGCGACTTGTTGATTATGTTTCACGGCTTGACTGCATGCTGCTTCTGATGAAACATGCTCTATACGAATTTTTCCAAGCAAAACGAAAGACTCCATATGTTGCAAATGTCCTCTTGAAGAGGCATGATGTTTATTTGCTTTTTTGATGAAATTGCTCAAGTCTGAAATGCCATTAATACACCATTCGTTGTCTTTCTCTCCAAATAGTAAGCAAACGTAGCAAAACATTTTTTATTTTCTACTGCTCCCAGTAGTCCATTTGTATCTATCATACCACGGAGACTGCCAAGTACGAGTACTACCTTTACTTGTTTGCTTCATGTTCAAGTATGGCGCAGGTCTTTTGTTTTTTAAATAGCACCGTTTCTCCAACGTTACATTACAGTTGGGAGTTTTTTTGCAAGTAATCAATGAAATCCTCGTCCAACATGCTTTCCACATCAGTCATTTCTTCACAGTAAAAATATTATAAAACAACACTGAACAAAAAAAAAAACCACGCTGAACAACAGAGAATATCTGCATAACAACGCTCGCCAAAACTCGTACTCCTCGAATACGCAGGCGTTTCCCGTCGCAAACAAACGGGAGTGATCACCCTTCGCGAGCATGCGCATTCACAGGAATTTGACCCTGGCCTCGGTTCTCCTCAAGGTCATCAGACGCTAGATTGGCCGAGCGTCTGGCGTTGAGGAGAAAACCACTTTACATCAGACGAGCAAAAAAGAGAGGGAACTGCGTATTTGCTATTATGGGAAAATAAACGCTAATATAGTGTTTTCATGCTATTTTTGTTAAGAATAACATTTAAAATTGCCGAAGGAAATGTAATGTAATGGAATAATACAGTCTTGCAAGGAAAGGCACTATTCTCCATCGATTTTTCAAGGGACGCTGAGCGTACCAGCGTCCCCTCACGCTACGCCACTGGTGGTTCCCATGGCTGGCAATAACGGCCGCAATCCGCCGCGGCATCGAACGAAAGAGGCTTTGGATGTGGGCTTGGAGTATGTCGGTCCAGGCTGCTTCCACACGTTGCCACAGTTCATCAGGCGTAGACGCGGGTGGTGCTTTCAGGGCCACTCGGTTGCCGATCAGCGACCAGACGTGTTCGATGGGAGACATATCGGGAGAACAGGCGGGCCACGGCAGCAGTTGCACCTGGTGGGCCGTAAAGAATTGTATCACGATGCGTGCCACGTGCGGCGCGCATTGCCCTGTTGAAACATGGCAGCTGGCAAGTTCTACAGGTAAGAGAAGACTACAGGCTCCAAAACGTCGGAGATGTAGCGGTGGCTGTCGAGTGCACCGGCGATGCGTACCAGAGGGGTGCGGGTGTCATATCCAATTGCGCCCCAAACCATAACGCCAGGCGACGGACTGGTATGTCGATGCATAATGCAGGCGTCATATAGTCTCTTGCCACGGTGCCGCCACACGCGGATCTGACCATCGTGGTGTTGCAGGCAGAAGCGGGATTCGTCGGAGAAGACAATGTCGTGACATTCCGTAGTCCAAGTGCGGCGTTCAACGGCCCACTGCCGCCACACTCGCCGGTGGTGTAACGTCAATGGTAATCGGAGCAATGGGCGCCGTGCGACAAGTCCGCGCTGTGCAGACGACGTCGAACGGTACGTGCTGACACAGGTTGTTGCGAGCCGTCAATGCCAGCCGCACAACATGCCGGTCCTCTCGCTCGGTGGTGTGCCGCGGCCACCGCTCACGTCAGTCCGTCCGTCCCTCCTTCACCGAATCCATACTGGCTTCACTGTAGCTGGATGTCGTCCCAAACGGGCGCTGATGTCTCCGTACGATAAACCGCTGTCGCGGTAAGCAACTATTCGTCCTCTGTCGAACTCCGAAACGTGCTGGAATGACTTGCCGTATTCTGCGACGAGGCATCAGGAAGCTACCCAAGCACAGGTCCTGCAGCACAACACACTTCCACTACTTACTGTGCACCCTTCTTATAGTGCTTCTCGGTGGCGTGCCGGGCGCACATGATTTGCATATGCCATGCAAAGCTAATCGTTTGATGTCCTCGCGCGGGCGACGCATGCTGCGAATTTCAGGCCAATCGGATGCTTCCTTTTTGGTGTTGCATTTTGGGTGGCCAGCAGTGTATATTCTGAAGCTTGATATGTTATCAAGAAAACAGCAAAAACCACGGTGAACACGTAAGGAAATTCAACTGTGAACTAGTGAGAAAAACAATTGAGCTGAACAAGCGTGAAGAAAGCAAAGGGAAATCTCAGTAAGGAAAAAAAAAACAGATTATGACACTAAGGAAAGATGGCACTGTAACAAAAATTAGAGGCAAAATTTTGACAAGAATGAAAGATTTCTACACAAAACTATATGAAAGATGATTCACGTATTCCAGCTATTAAGAAAGGTACCAGTACCAAAGTTCCTCCTGTTATCACGCAGAAGTTACACATGCAATTAAGAACACTAAACAGGAAAAAGCTCCAGGAGAAGATAGGATTTACCGTGGACATTATACAAGAAACAAGTTGAAAAATTGAAACTAGACTTGCCCTTCACTAGATGTCTAATGAAGGGAAGATTCCTGAGGATTAGAACAATGCTACAGTGATCCTACTAAATAAAAACCGCTAAGGTTCTTTCAGATCGCTTGAAGATAACACTGGACATGGTTCAACCGAGAGAACACGCTAATAGATTCAGGAGTGGATGCAGCACTATAGATCATACCCATGTGCTGAGAGAACTAACTGAAAGAACGAGGGAATATGAACTCCCTTTATGTATGGCTTTAATCGATTATGAAAAGGCCTTTGATTCCGTAAAACCATCAGCAGTTACAATGGCTTTGAAATCCTGCGGTGTTGAAGATACATACATTAGTATTCATTCATTAGTATTAGTATTGATAGTAACATCTACGAAAATACAAGTGCAACTATTAGTATTATTAGTAGCATCTACGAAAATGCAAGAGTGACTTGCAAAGGTTCGGTTATTTGAGGATACAGCACCACTAAAAATTGGAAAAGGAGTGAGACAAGGTGACACTATACCTTCCGAAATTTTTAATGCCACGTTGTGACATTGCAAAATGTCTTTCAATCACTGAACTGGGAAAACAAAGGGATAAAGATGAATGGAGATTATTTAACTGACCTTCGTTTTGCTGATGACGTTCTCATTTTTTCAACTGATCTTTCGTAACTGCATAGTATGTTCAGAGCTGCTCTTAGCATCCGCAGGGCCGGGTGCGAACCTAAGCACGGGGCCTCTTGCTTTAACCCCCTACCTAAACATAAAACGTAGACCAGATTTAAAACATAGTTTATTACAGTTTAATGAAACGTCAAGACGTTTGAAAATTAACCAATAACGAAACACAGAATTTAAAAATTTTTGAACCAGACGGAGTTTAAAAAATAAAATTACCGTTGATCTATCTTTTTGCCTGAGACGGAGTTTAAAAAATAAAATGAGAATAATTGAAAATAAGAAATTCGCTCCCTCTCTCATTTTTTCTTTTCCTCTTGTTTCCTTATGGTGTGAGCGCGGGGCCCTGTGCAACCGCACCTTTCGCACACCGCTAAGGGCGGCTCTAAGTATGTTCCAGGAACTAGCTGACAAGAGTAAAGAAGTGGAATTAAAAATGAACTTTCAGAAGACAAATGTGATATACAACGCTTTTACAAAAATGAGATTTATCGATTGATGGGGGAAAGCTGGAGATAACCAATTCCTACATTTACATTGAATAGCAGATATCAAGCAAGATCACATTGATGAAGAAATTAATCGATTTATAAAACTTGGTTGGGCAGCTTTCAGAAGAAACAGTACGATTTTTAAGAGCGATATGCCATTATGTCTTAAAAGAAAAGTGTTTGATCGATGCACCCTTCCAGTGCTTACGTACGGAGCAGAGACGTGGACCTTAACTAAAAAAGACATACAAAGACTGAAGATAACTGAAAGAAGCATGGAGCGACGCATGCTTCGTGTAACCGGGAGAGATAAGAAGAGGAACTCATGGATAAGGAAAATGCCAAGAGTGGAAGTTATCATGATTAGAATAAAATTTCTGAAATGGCAATGGGCTGGACATGGTGCCAGAAAAATGAACCACCGATATTCTGCAGTGGAATGCAAGGGACAGGAAAAGACCCAGAAGACCATGTGGGATGGATGAATGAAATTCGAAAGCATGCGGGAATGACATGGAGTAGACTGACCGTCGTGGAAGAAACTTTGAGAGACCTTCATCGAGCAGTGGATTGATAATGGTTGACAATGCTCATAAGCAAAGTTAATAGATATCTCTTTAGGTTGAGCCACTTCGGAAACTAGATGCTGTTGGCTGGCGAATTGACGTCGCGCCGGGAGCAAAGCAGCGAGCCCAAGAGCCATCGCTGCTACGGGTTACACTTTAGCAAGGAATGTAAATAAACGCGATGGAAAAGGTTTTCAAATACTAATAATTTCTAACTTCAAAGATTAATATATTTATCAGTGATCTGTTATTTCCTCTTTCATGAATTAATTTTGAAAAAAAAACAGCTTTTGTATAAAGAAATATGAGGGCATTGCAGTAAACAAACATATTGTTGAATTTCGTAATTCCGTAGTTCGCAGGAAGTTATATTTACAAGAAGTTATTGTCGGTGCGAAAGTAAATTCTTAAAAATCCGAACTTTTTAAAGTCTAGTCTTTCGATTATGATTATCAGCGCATCAGGTAGTCTCGGTAACATGCTAAACAAACAAGAAGTAAATATGTTATTCATCATTTCATTTTTGCAAAATAAATCTTGTTGTTTACAGAATTCCACTTAGTAGCCTTCAAATACAAACAAAAATTCGCAAGAAATGTTCGTTTTTCAATTTATTTTAATAGGTGCCACAAAAAGCAATCAAAAATTATATAATACTATTGCAATGGCGTGCAGAATTTAAATGAAAACAAAAATAAAACTTATCATAGTGTGCCACGGTCCATCCCTGCCTAAATCTTCCTCCCAACCTAGGCTAGCTCAAATGCACATACAGTTTGATTAATTCTAGTGGAGTATCAGGAATTTTTTTTACTTATAACATTACAGAGCTTCTTTACAATATTTTTATCAGGTGACAGAAAATGTTGCCCATGAAATGAGGTAAAGATCAGCTCAAATTGACTGATTTTGCTTAACCAGTCATCAGAAGGCATAAGGAGACCTCCTCGTGACAAGGCTCCTATCCAGCACGAAGATGGGGCATCGCCGGGAACAGCAGGTAATTGCCCAGTGGGAGTGCCTAAGGTTTTATCATATTTTTGCCCACGATGCGCAAGATAGCCAGCAATGTATTTAAAACCTTCAACAGAGCAATCACTTCCAGTAACACATGCTAAAGGAGGATCAGGATTAATAGGATCATCAATCACAATGTCCCGCATCTCAGTGATACCTTCAACCATGGAAAGTGGTTCTGACATATATGGCAAAACACTACCCAATAGCTGAAATGTTAAGAAGGAATCATTGTCGTCAACATCTGAAGCAACTGAAGAAGCACTAGATAAAGGAATATCTGATATGTTGCTACACAGTAATAAGAGGCGAATGCGGCACTTCACTTCTGAAGGTAACGGGTTATCGTAAAAGTGACCAATTCCTCGGATCCGTGAGAAAAAATTTCAAGACAGTCCTGATTCAAGCGTGACGTCAATATATATTTGATGTTCAAGGGTTTAAGGTCACCAAAGAATCCCATCAGTGACTGTATAGATGTTAAAAAACCTTTCTGAAAAGGCAAAAGAACTTTCGTAGTACCAACCCTCATCTCTTGACAACAAGCAAACAGTTTCTTTAAAGTGTTTTCTTGAATAGCATGATGAATACCAAATCCACATGCATTGGGTCTGTCATCAGAAGGCTTCCTAGAATTGAAAACGTCAAATGAATTGTTGATTAACTGAATAAATTCAGCAATGGACTCTTCATTTGGCATTAAATAACGTATGGCTTGTGCTGTATGGTTGGAAAACAGCTCGACTGTCATACGTACTCGTTGACGCTCTCTGCCTTTCACTATGAGATGATGTGATGTTAATTTTGGACAAATTTTAATTTAACCACAATCCAAAGATAACAACTGCTCAATAGTGGCTTTTGTGATGACCTTGTTACTTGACAAAGTTAATCACGCATCAAGAAAGTGATATCTGAGCAACTTATATAGATGGGGTACATCTGCAAATACCCAAACCCGTTTCTGGTGGTCTGATGAATTCGGAAAGCTTGTGTTTGTGTGTGACACACTGAGTTCCTTCCACACTGCACGATTCCTTGGCCCAAGGTCAGACACTACAGCAACATTATATTTGATATCCTGTAAGGATGATATTATTTTTTGAATAATGACGCTGTCATTAAAACATCAAAATCGTAATATATCGGCTGCTTCCAGCTAGAAAAGATTCCTCGCACCATAACCACCTGAACATTGCTGTAGGGTTCAAAAATACGATCTTCTTCCTGGTCATATGAAATCCGGCTGTCGACATTCATTTCGTCAAATGAAATTACACATACGCGTTCTACATCATTAAATCTTTCACCCTGAGTTTGCATTAACGGCAGAACATCGTGCAAAACACCAGGATGACAACGGAATGAACTAGTGGTCCATCGTCGCAGGGTTGAAAGCCCAGGCAAAGGAAACCCCATCTTCAATCGCAAGAAGTTGTAAGATTTGACAGATATGGCCCGCAATGTAATCGCTTTGCATATGCCATCCTTTACCCATTTCACACTTTTTTTGTTATACAGCAAACAACAAATCTGGTTTTCTGTAAATATTTTACGTAAAACTTTACTCACGTCAGCTGCCACTTTTGAAGCTGAGTTATTCAGACATTCACGCAGATCCCTTTGAGTAGATGCAAGTTTGTTATTAAGGCACTCATTTTGCACTCAACACTTAATCTCTTATTTCCAATGACTTTATCTTCGTCTTCAGAAGTTGAACATCAGCTGAAGATGGTGACGTAATATCAGTTGACACAGATGTAGCAATTTTTTTTCTTTGGAGACACATTGCGAAAGGTTTCCAATGCTCGTTTTCTTACTTCACGTCCATGTAATCTATCTGCTGCAGGACTAACATTCAGAACGCTAGGAACGGAGGATGACGATTCATGAGGATTAGCAGTTGTAATATGCTTATGGCTAATTTGGCCTGGAAGATTGACTATAGGTACACCATCTTCTTTCAATTTCTTTCTGGCAGGTAATCCAAGTAATTCTGATTTTAAGTCACGAACATAACTGTCAACAGTAAAATGTTCCGAGCAAATTCTTGCATTTTTAAATTTAAAATTATCCTTTCGTTTACATTTCAGTACCCAGAGTTTTTCCAAATCAGGATTTGCAGGAAAACAATGATAAATAATATCTGTACCTCGAGTCTTCCTACTGTAGAATAAACATCCTGCTATTGCACATCCAGGCATATTGTGTTACACTGATATAAAATAATAATATGCACAACTGATGTTGAGAAATAGCTACTAGTTATGAAGTATATTTACCAATTTCTAAGAACGAGTTTGAGTTTGCACTCCCAAGCCAAAGATGCCGTGCGGCGGCGTTCTGGTGTCGTGGTTTCGCAGCGTTTGCTCCCGGTGTCACGTCATGCGCAAATCCGAGAAAACGGAGACTGCAACTGCACATTGTAATGGCGCCCTCCTGCTCATAAGTCTTAAAATTAAATTGATGTTGGCCGCTCCTACTGCAGCGCCTAACCATCAATTTACGGGACCCAGTATAAATGCAGGAGACGGCTCTCATCCTTCTCGAAATGTCATTATCCCCCAACTACGAATAAAAAATATCTTGTGTAACGAAAACAAAAGGAAAACTATTGAATGATGGTTTCTGCTTCACTGTGGTTTTATTCAAGGGTAAAAGATAAATAAATTATAAAAGCATTAAGATACTTTTTGCACAGTTATAATCACGGAGAAAAATCTGGATACCATGCTGCAGTGGAGTTTTACTATCTTCGTCGCTGATTATAATACGTATTTTATTTGCAAGCAGTAAATTAAATTTTAAACAATCAAAATACGTTAAATTTTCCCTGTAAGCTGCTGTGAGTGTGAGCGGCGGCGTACAATTTGAAATTCTTCGCGCACGATGTAAAAGGGTTGAATAACAAATAAAATAATTAAAAGTTAAAGGTATATCAGTTTCAACAGATATTCCGCAGTAAAAAGCAAAGAAGAAGTTTAAAAGTAAAAAACAAATTATTTTCCCGAAGTTAAAAAAAATAAATAATGAGAACTTCTGATTCCAATAAACGCCAATCACTCTTTCCCGATCCTCGCCAAATAAAGCAATCTCCACTTTAGCATGTTTTTTGCTCAACAGAAATTTCAACCACGCACAAGCTGTAAACTTTGAAGGAATATTGATACCAGTTAAAAACGTATATCTATTTACCTGCTCCTTGCCAAACTTTTTGCCCATCATTGAAAAAAATGCCTGCAGCAAAGACATGCACAGAAAAAAGCCTAAATCTCGAAAATACGCAAAATTCCACATAACACTCCTACGCAAAAAATACTGCTTAACTTCGATTCTCGACATTGTTTACTTAATAGAATGCGGCTTTAGTTTCGCAGATGTAAATTACTTAGTTTCTGTCACTTCCTTCACAAAAAATGTGTTTGTTAGTAGAATATACAGTATCAAAGAACAAAAACAGACATACGATTAATGTTTTGAGAAACGCCCCTGGTTACAACCCCTGGTTACAACCCCTGGTTACAACCAGGGGCGGATTGGGATAACAAAACCAGGCCGGGAATTTCAATCTTGCGGTTAATTACAAAAATATAGATACGTACAGGTAAATACCTCATAAATTATTTTATGTAAAAAAATTCTGTTAGATCCTGGATGAAAGAGAACTGTCGAAAAATGCATTTTAAAACAAACTCAGTAATGAACGAATTTTAACAGCAATTTAACAGTAAAAGAACTTTCCAAAATCCGCTTAGGATTGAATGTAGCATTAAACCACGCTCAAAACGGGGTGTTGTACCGGATAACATTTTTCTATGAAAAATTTCGTTTTGACAAAACCACGAATCTCTCGAAAACCCCAGTTCCAACTTAATCATCAAGAAGGTTACACTGAGAGCTGAAATGTGTGCACATGCCACATAACAATTTTCTTATGCAATTAATTTTTAGATTTGGTCACTGATCACCTACTGTGTAATCAGTTATAAAATAAATACGCATTGGTACCTCTACTTTTAGTATTGGTACCTTGTCTTTCGGTAGACCCATAGTTTGATCAATATGAACCAGTTCTGTGGTAAAATATTGTTGCTCTTAAGATAAAAGTGGGAGGGACACTATTTTCTGAATACCGCATACCGCTGCCCACGAATCGCTTTGTCTGTTTGTAAATAAGAGTGTGGGGGATGATGGACCATCACAATGGGTGCTAGTGTTGCCGTTAAAATTAGAAAACGATGGTAGGGCCTACCAATTACGCTGAGCTGCAAGTCCAACGACCTACGTTTAACTGAAGTTAGCTTTTTCTTAATTAATTTGTAACAGTGTACTTGGTCCGGCTGCACTTTTCTCGTATAAGTGCAGAGAATTTTACTGTCTTTTTACAGCAAACACCCAAATTATAGATAGAAAGAAATGCCTTTCTTAGGAAATAACTTTTCAGACAGATATAAAGCGCAAATGAAGTTATCATTTTTTATTCATAAGCTGTAAAATAATTATTCGTTTGTTAAAAAAAGGTAGATTAAAAGATTACCAGAAAATGGGCCAATTCTCGCGTGGTCCACCGGGAAATCCTCCCCTGCGTGTAACTCATGGCAACTGATCGATAACTTGTATGAGAGAATCCGAAATTCATATGATTTTAAGAAGTTTGCAAATGTATGCGCTTCCCGCACATTAAATAATCAGAAATATGGGTATCAAATTATAAAATTCGAATACCGAAAACTGCTCAAATAAGTTATAGATAAAACTGATTTGCAGTGGCGAAATTGGAGTTTTATTTCCTCAGGGACTGGTATGACAGTATAAGAATATTGCTTTGCAAACGTTACTGATCTATAAACTGCTTTAAACTTCCCTGAAACATATATTTCCTAAATAGGGTGTGGAAGAAAGACTGGACGATTTTTTTTTTCAAAAGTGTACGGTTTCACATAAATTTCACAATACACTACAATGATTTTTTAGTTTCATCTACATATTTACTGTTTCAAAATAGAATGTGTGGAGTCTCGCACACTCTAGTTTTAGATGGACAGAAAAAATAACATTCAGGTCCATACATACATACATGCTCAGAAAACATCATGAGCATATTAAAAGAAAATTGAATGCACACTTAAAGTATTCTCTGCATTTTATTGACCCCATTGTTTTCTAAGTTTCCTTATTTTACCCCATATTCTTTTTATAATTTCATCTGCATCATATTGGGGTGAGAAAAGTTAAGAGTTCTGTGTCCCAGATTTGGTAACTATATTGCTATTTGATGAGAGGAGGAAGGGGGGGGGGGTAAAAAGTACTGTTAGAGAATCATGACATTCTTTAAATGAACATAAAATTTTATTAGTAATATACATATATATATGACAAAAACATGTACTCTAAGATGATTACTCATAAAGTATATGTAGTAATAATAACACATCAAATTCTTCAACAAGGAAGTTAGTAATTATAATTATTATTTTGACAGATGGTCCCTTTGCGCAACAGTCATCACAGTAACCATGGTGATAAAATATCTTATGACAAGTGAGATAAATAATCTGAAACTGCCTTAACAGCACTGAGCAAAAATTACAAGGAAAACAAAAGGCAAATGTAGAATAATAGTAAAAGGCAATCAATACATTCTGGAAAATATGTGCATTCTTATTTCAACTGCATTTTCCAGTTCTAAATTTTCAAATATATATATATATATAAAAGAGTAGTGATCAAAACTAACACATCCAACACATGACCTTTTTTTTTTTTTTCAGAATAAAAATCATTTGTGGGAAAAAAATTGCTTCCCTGATTGAATATATAGGTTTACACTATACAATGTTTTTTTAAATTGCTTTTTAAGTTCATTCAATAAAATGTAAATTTTGCAAAACAACCAGTATTCTAGAAAAATTTCATGAGTTTTGCAAAACTACCAATATTCCAGAACACATAATCTATGGCTTCATGTTTCACTAAGTGCGCACAACTTAGGACATACAACAAAATAATGGTTTCATATTAAAAATTAACTGTTGCACACCACAAAATAAAGAGTGCCAACATATTCCACAAGAAAGAAAATACTCAAAATGTGAACTGTTTAACTTCTTCAATATCTCTGATTTTTAAAACTATCACAAATTCATTAAAAATTTAAATTGCATGAAAATTATAACTTCAGCTAATAGCAGACTTTAATTATAACAAAAATTAAAACACTTATTCACAGACTTTACAAAAATTTAAATAAATAAAATCAGTTAAGTTGAAGAATATTGAGGCAGTCTTCATATTTCCTGAGTTCTTTTTGTGGTTTTTAGATATTTCTGGCTTCTTACATCATCAGAATTCTGACGGTCACGGATTTTGGTAAGTTGTTTCCATGCACTTCAAAGAAATGAAGTCGGCGTCATGTCATTGACAAGCCCTGATGAGTTCCAGTATATGTGGAAAGCTTCTAATATATTAAGCTTGATAGTTGAGTCAGGTTTATTGATGAGCATAGCATTTCCAAACAAAAACTTATGGTTATTTTTGTGACAATGTTGGGCTACAGAAGACTTTTTCAGTTCATAGTTCCATACATATTTTTGTTTGGAAATGCTACGCTTATCAATAATAATAGCTTAACATATTAGAAGCTTTCCACATATACTGGAATTCGTCACGGCTTGTCAACGACATGACGTCGACTCCATTTCTTTCAAGTGCGTGGAAACAACTCACCAAAATCCATGACCGTCAGAATTCTGATGATGTCACAATGATTTTAATGTTTACGCTCCATTCGTCCTGAGGATGCTGAGCCAAACACTCTGTAAAACTATAGTCGATGTATAATAAACATTTTATTGTGAGAAAAGTTGCTAATTTTATTCTAACCATAGCATTGTTGAAAAAGAAAATATTTAAAATTTTGCCAGATTCATCAATTATTAATTATATTGTTGCCAATTCTTAATTAAGTTTTTAGTATGTACCAAGAATATATATTCCTTTTTGTGATATAAGTTATCACTGATGCTCTTCATCAGTGGTTGATGTAGAGTTACCAGAGCCTTGCACACAGCATCAGTTTTGAGGTCTCCCTCACTTTGTTTACTATGCCTGAAAAACAATGTTTTTGTTTTTGATTGCAGCATCGGTTTTGAGGTCTTTATCATTGCAGCATACTCCCCTTACATTTTTAGAAATTATTGTAACAACAAAAAAATTCAACCTCAAGATTACAACAGAAATATACATTTCGGGTTCCTATGAAATGATTTGTGGGAACCCAAAATGTGTATTTCTGCTACTTTCATGGTAGTGTCTGTGTGTGTATGATGTCATTGGTTGCCATAACACACACACACACACACACACTATTATAGCCATCAAGGCAAAATTTAATAACTAGGGGTTTCATGATATCCTGATGGGGACGAAATAGCAGAAGTTACAAATAGGAAAGCCTTTGCATAGGAAGACATGCTGGAACTGTTGTAAGGATGGACATTGAAGCACAGCATTAGCATACATCATGTTACATACAATTAGTTTATGTAACTGTTTTAGTTAACATTTATGCTACATACAGTGTGGGATCTGCTGTTGCATATCATCAGATTCCAGTCCACTGACAGTTCCCCAAAGGAACTCAAACATTGATGAAATCAACTATAATGTCTTGCAAAACCAGCTTTTCCAATGGTAGTTCACTCATATGGTAACAGTCTTCTGATTGCCTGTTGAACTGGACCAACTGAGGAAAAAGAAATTTTGAGCCAAAGATGGGCAGTCATATTAAATACCAAATTAAAGAGCAAAATATTCATTATATTCTAAGCTAATCAGCCCAAAATAAGACTCCAATCTCTGGGCTCAGTTGTAGTGTGGTATGGATTTAAGCCAGTAAATTCATATTTGTAGATGACTTACTTCAAATACAGGTGGAATCATGACTCAAACCAAAAACAGTGGCTTTATCCCTCATTCTATGCTTTTTCATTTTTCTTTTTGAAGATCAAAATGAAAAAAATCGTTATTTTTACAGCCTCCAAGGATTGTGGGGGTCCTGCGCCTGGGCATCCTTGTAAATCCACACCCCTGCTGTTTATATAAGTTTTGTAGGCTCATTAATGGATCTTTTTTTTTTTTCAGGAAGTGTTAAAAGAAATAAATTTTCATTGCATAGGAAGATTTTAATTAAGAATTGGTCAACAGCATAATAACTGAGGAATTTGGCATCAAAATTCAAATATTTCCTGAGTCAACAACACCTAGGATAAAAATACTAATAATTGAGAACAGGCTTCGATAAAGATCTAGAGCCAGAAATGTCTAAAAAACACACAAAAGAACTTAAAAAATATGAAGAATGCTTCAAAACTTTTTAACTTAAATTCATATTTAATTAGTATAACTGCTGAATGTTTTGGTATGACCAAGAAAAGGTGACTACTGTAAAAGAACTTAAAAGAATACAGAAGTGGACACAATTCCAGAACCTGTTATCCACTGTTTACCCTCAAGTGACATCCACATTCTGTCACTCCTGCATTTGTTGGCTCTCTGCAATCATCATCCAGAAATTCACTTACATTTATTTTCAACTCTGCTTGTTCATAATATATAGAGATTCAGTACCTCTTTTAGAATTGCTATTACACATGTTAAAATATGGACATGTGATTATGGTGGTGCAGTTAATTATGACGTTTATTATTTAAAAAATAAAGACTAAAAGAAAGCAAGAGCAATTACTCACATATATTCGTCCAGAGGTCATTTTCGTTCGTATACCACCATAGTTCCACAAGTTGTTTGGTCTCAGGTGTTCAGCGGCTATGCATTGCAAAAAGTCTGATGGTGACTATAATATAATGTTTAGCAATGCCAAAGTAGTAGCCGACTCAAAGAACTTTACTATATATTGTATCGTAAGCTCAAAGAATAATACAACTGAGAATAAAAACCATGTAATGACCTATGCCACAGGCAGGTTAAAAGGCCAACAATGAACAATCCAAGAAACTATAATGAACGAGTCTAAAAGGTTGATAGTGAACAAATTTAAAAGAACAAAATAAAATATGAATGGCCAGAAGAAACGATGAATGAACTATTTACATAATGCGTGCACCACCTCCTTATGTCCATCAGCGTCCCCGGACGCGTTTCGCCCTAGCCTCTTCCTTGGTGTTTTCAACGGGAAATGAAATGTCTGTTGGCAAGTGACAACGTTTCGTACCTCCAGAAGTCATGATGTACATTGCGTATGGGTCAGTTTTCCTCTTATATGGTGGTGCCATCTGGTGTCATAGTTTGATTTTCCTGTATTTATGTTGTCTTTTAATTTTATTTTTATGCTCCTCTTTTAATCTTTTTTCGGTGCTCAATAAATTCCTCCAGGCATATGAAAGGTCATATGGTGAATTGCTATTGCAGTTTGATGATTTGGTCTTCTCTATTAAGATGGATTCAGCAATCTGTATGGTCCTTCATTTTTTTGCATATTTATCAATTTTATTTCCTCCCATAGTGGTGTGCATTGATTATTTATACAGAAGTCGATAAGTGCAGTTTTATTTTCGCTCCTGAACCAATTGCGATGTGTTCCGATAATCTTATCCTGATATTTCCTTTGGTGTTTCCTATACATTGGCTAATAATTTTGTTTTGGCTGTCCCCTATTGGAATTGAGTAAACATCCACTTTCTGCAGTATCGGTGTGTTTCTGTGACCAGAAGTTAATGTGTCCTCAATATTTTTGGTTTTTATGCCAAAGCCCAAGTTAAATTTCTTGCATGCTTCTTTCAATATACTATTAATTTCATGGTTGTAAGATATTGATCCACAATATTTCATTTCCTTTTTATCAGTTGGTATTCTGTAATGATCATTTCTTGTTTTCTCTGTTATCCTATTTATAGGACTGTTTATCATTCTGATGTCATATCCCAAAGCAGAGGCCGTATTTCTGATCCAATTGAATTCTTCATTTAGCAATTGGTTATTAGAGGTATGGGTTATCTCTCTATTGATGTATAACCTGAAGGCTGAGTACTTATATGATATAGGATGGCGAGAATTAGCTGGAATAACATTGGCAATATAGTTAGGTTAACGGTTTATCTGGAAGTCAATTCTATTATTTTGGTTTTTGTGAAATCAAATATCTAAGTAAAGTAATGTATTATTCTGTTCTTTTTCTATTGTCACATTAATTGATGCATAATATGTGTTATATACTTCAAGAGAGACCTGCAACTTTTGCTCACTACGTTCCCAGATCATAAAGATGTCATCCACGTATCTACAAAAAAATGCTGGTTGTGGAATATTATTATTTTGCATCACAGATTTTTCAATCTGCTGTAAGATTACTTCAGAAAGCAAACCTGAAATAGGAGAGCCCATAGGAGCACCTGAAATTTGTTTGTATATTGTACCTTCAAAATCAAAATAATTATTTTGGTCAACAAAAATCAATGCTTTTTTGATGTCTTCAATTTGTACTATTGGAATATTGTTTCTATGTAATTCTAATTCAATAAGATTTATAGCTTCGAGTGTGGGAGTATTTGGATATAATGATACAATATCTAAACTGGTAAGTATTGCTTGGCTATTGTTCTTCATACTATTATTTCTATTTTGAATTAGTTTAACTACTTCATCAGAGCTGTGAACAGAAAATTCATACTGTTTGTAATAAGGTGCCAGGTTTATTGTTGGCGCTGTATTTTTTGCTACTATTGGTCACCTGAGACCAAACAACTTGTGGAACTATGGTGGTATGCGAACAAAAAGGACCTCTGGACGAATACATGTGAGTAATTGCTCTTGCTTTCTTTTAGTCTTTACTTTTCTAAATAATAAACGTCATAATTAACTGCACCACCATAATCACATGTTCGTATTTTAATGTGCGTAATAGCAATTCTAAAAGAGGTACTGAATCTCTATATATTATGTATCTTAACCACATATAACTTGTGACTTCCTTATACGGAAGATATACATGAAGTATCTATCTGCTTGTTCAGTTCTAATAAAGCTCAGCTGGAGTGAATGGAGGAGTTACTTGAAAATTAGCTTTCTGAAGGAAACTACCTCTATTCTTTCCTTCAGCAGTCAGATTCACTCCCAATTTCATTTTACATAGCACTATTTTTGTTGGTGAGCAAAAAAAAAAAAAAAAAGAAAGTCTCCAAATTTCATGGAAAATGAAATTTGGAAACTTTCTTTCTTTCTTTCTTTCCCCTCATTAAATATGCAATTAAATGAAATTTTGTTTAGTTTGCTAAAAATGACAAATTCCCTCTTTTCTTTCCCTTTAAGTCTAGGAAGTTCATTAAATTCTGCTTGCTAAAAATAATCAAATTTGTCTCAAACTAATATTTTAATAAATAAATGTTTTTGTTTGCCTCATTAAATCTGGGTCCTTGCTAAATATGGGCTCATCATATGTGATCTCTACTGTATTTTTGTTGCATCTGAATCTACAGTTCAATAGCAGTCCACAAGTACTTCTAGAATTTACTTTTACTTTCTGTTTGATTTTCCATTAACATAAAAACTATTCACCTTTCAAATCTCCAAAACTATTGCGGTTCAAAAAAAAAAAAACGGAGTTCATTCCGGTTCATACGTGGTACAAACGAATGGTGTCTGAAAAATAAAAAAATCCGTGGGGGGGGGGGGCTGGTGAAATGCACCTGTTTTTTCTCAGTTCTTCATATGTTGTGTCAATCTTGTTTTTAATTTGTTTCTCTTGCTTCCTATGTATTTCACTCTATTGTTGTGGTTGGTTGGCTTAATTGGAATGCTATATACTCCTACACTGTCCAATAGTTTTGTTTTTTCTCTGTTATTGATTATTATATTCTTGTAGTCTTTTACTGAAATTCCAATATCTAGATGTTGTTTTTTGCATTCCTTTTTGATTACATTTGTAACCTGTTTTATGTATTGAAATTTACCACAATATTTCAAATTTTTCTTGGTTTTATTTTTAGGATGTTTATATAATGTAAATTACTTTTTTGACATCTGAGGTGGTATATCCAATTATTTTGTTTTTGGCTGTTGTTATTATCCATTGAAGTTCTTTTTCCTTGAAAAAGTTATTGCTGGAATGTGTGAAGGCTCTATGCCCTAAACTTCTGATTGCCGATATTTTATATGCCTTTAGATGGTATGAGTTTGCAGGTATAAGTATTGGCACGTAGGTGGGTTTTCTATACACATGGTATTTGCAGGATGTTTGACTTTTTATTATTGTAATATCTAAGAAATTAATCGTATTTTAATTTTCTGATTCCATTATAAAGTTGATACTTGCATATTTTTCACAGAAATCTTTTCTCAGCTTGTCTAATTCTAAAGAACTGGCATTCCAAAAGAGTAGTGTGTCGTCGACGCATCTTCCGTAGAAAAGCACTATGTCTTTATATTTGTTAAGGACTTCTATTTTCTGTAATTCAACCTCTGCAAATAAAGAAGATAGTGGGGAGCCCATTGGTGCTCCGAACTTCTGTCTGTATATTCTACTGTTAAATTGAAAGAAGTTGTTGTGATATATATATGTTAATGGTCTATTATTTCTTTAACTTCCAATTTTTGGAAAGTATTATTGTTGTAAAGTCTTTCTGCTATGATGTCAATAGCTGTCAATACGGGAATACTCGGAAACATCGAAACCACATCCAAGCTGGTCATGATTGGTGGGTTGGAGTCAAATTGGATTGTCTTTATTTTATTTATTAAGTCAAATGAACTGTGTAAGGTATAGTTATTTTTCATACATATTGGTGCAAGTATTTTATATAAATACTTTTCTAGGTTGATTAGTGGAGCATTAGTTTTGGAAACTATGACATGTACTGGTTCTTCTGGTTTGTGGGTTTTTAGCTTTCCAAAAATCTTTGGGATACCTGGTTGAATTGGTGGATAATCTGTCAGTTTTGGAGCTAAACAACTGTGATTTTTTAATTGTGACAATTTAGTTCTTGCATTGCTGATATCATTTTTTCATTATAAGCTATATTATCTAGGATATGTACTTGTTTGGTCTTATCTGCTTCAACAATTTTTAAGTTCGGGTTGTTTCTTAAAGCTAACAGTTCTTTTGTTTCATATTTATACATATTATCACCAGAATCCTTAGAAGACGAAACCTTATATCTTTTAATTGAATCCATTAGTTTAAATCTGATGGAGCTTTGCTTCAAGGTCTCGAAATTTGACACAATTTGTTCTAATTGTGGGATGTATTTCTCTGTGGTTTCTAACATTGCTGGAGGAGCAAATTTAATGCCTCTATTTAGTACCCTTTGTTGGATTGGTGTTAATTCTTCAGATGAGTTGTTTATATATTCTGGTTGGGATACATGAAAATTTCTTTGTTTTGCTTCTTTTTTGCTATTTTCTTCTAATAATTTCTCTAATTTGGAAAATAATCTTTGTGAATCTCTTATCTCCTGTTTTTAAAGATCCTAAAAATAAAACCAAGCAAAATATAAAATATTGTGGTAAATTTCAATACATAAAACAGGTTACAAATTTATCAAAATGGAATGCAAAAAACAACATCTAGATATTGGAATTTTAGTAAAAGACTACAAGTATATATAATCAATAACAGAGAAAAAACAAAACTATTGGACAGTGCAGGAGTATATAGCATTCCAATTAAGCCAATCAACAGCAACAATAGAGTGAACCACATAGAAAGCACAAGAAACAAATTAAAAACAAGTTGACACAACATATGAAAAACTGGGGAAAAAAGGAGGAAAAAACAGCACTTGTACAATATTGCATAAAAAATAACACAATGCCAGAATTTGAAAATATCAAAATTATCTGCAAACAACCAACCAAAAAGACCATCCATTTCGGCAAAGCAATCTTAATTGAAAAAACCAAAAAAACCAACTGCAACATTAGTAGTGGAGTAGAAATGCCAATTCCATGAAAGATACTGATAGAAGAAGAGAACAAAAAATGGGAAGGCAAACAGAACAGAAACAACGCAAACACGCAGAAAAAAAAAATTCCCCGAGTCTTCAAATCACAGGAGTGGCAAAGCAACACATCCGGTGATGTATAACACACAAAGATTCCCAAACTGAGCATGGCGCATATTCAACATAAACTGCAGAGAGAACGGACAACCAGGGGTCCCAGAAGATGGCAGACAGATCTGCTGAAATGCATTGGACAATACATCCAAGAAGTCTGACGAAGTTTTTGGTGATTGCAATTCCTCATGCAAATATTTTTACGAGTGATTAATTTTTCTGTTTTTCAAGTTTTCCAACGTAATTTCACATCTCCTTTGTCTTGATGTGCCTCCCGTAGTTCAACTAAAAAAGTATATCCTACTCAAGAAACGTGCAAACTTTTTGAAGTTAGTCAAAAAAGCCTACACCCAAGAACCTGATGAGAACAGTGCAAAGATTTGAACATCGACCACCTACAACCGAGAGGTACGTGAAAGATTTTTCCCTGAATCACATTCGATTACCGTGGTATATATTCACAGCGAATATTAATAACTTCCAACCGAGAAATTGCTTTCCACTCAAAGGAAATCTAACATGTAAAAAGTTACAGCAGTTAAAACCACCATTAAATGGTTCTACCTGAAAAAATAATGTATTATCATGCGTACGACAAACATTGCTTTCTTTAATTTACCACACAAGAAGTGTATTTAAAGCAATGCACAAGGCAGTTTACAAACTCTGTATTAAAAAAATAATGTACGTTGAATTACTTTCCAGTGATCGAATGAATATTCTTGAAAACACAAACACAACGAAATATTACCTTAAAAAAGCGACAATTCATGCTACACATGAAAATTTTCAAAATTTTAATAAAGAGTATATGAAATATACAAAACTGAAAAGCATTTGTAGCGCACAATAAAATCCTATTATTGATGTCGATGGGCCAATTACTTTACACCAATAATAAATGCGATAATTTACAGAATTTTAACAACAACAACAACAACAAAAAAGACAACAAATTTCATTGTGTGCTTAAAATGACTTTGATTCTTACAAAATTTTAATAGAACATATTCAGGAATGTAGTTTTTGACCGGGAGTTACTGAAAACAAGACAACTTTCTAGTTCGTAATGGAAATTTTTAGCTATTCCATCATAAGTTTTTAGACTTGAAAATAGAATATTAGATGTATAAAACGCACCTGTGAAACATGATTCCATGCAGTTTTTTTATCTGCTTTATTTGTGCCACCTACGGTTGTACACGCTAGCATTTTAAAAGTTTCTTTTGTGCAAAGACAACACAAACAAAAATAAAAAGCAACCTCTAAAAAACATTCATTAAACTGGAACAATGCTAGCGTTCACTCCCATAACTTAGAATGCACAAATGAGTAGCTGAGGGCAATGCAAAATGGCGGCCATGCAACTCATTTGGCTTCACCAGTGAGAGCACATGCTCTGTCCTCTTATTCTATCCTCCTTGGGTACTACCCCAAAATTTGACAAGTAAGTACAAATGTTTAATTCTTGAGTAAACCCCATATTTGCTGTCTTGTTTGATAATTTCTACTTCTTCAGAGAAAAGTTCTGGTTGGTTGTTAAGTACTCCAATATTGAATTAAACCTGTTTTTTTTTTCTGTTTGTGGTTCTACTTATTTAAATGTTGGTTAGGATGGTGTTTGAGACGATTTTTTGCACTACTTATGCAAATTGTTTTGCTTTCCTTAGTGGGGTTCTGTTTAATTGGAATTTGGTAAGCTCTTGCTTCATTTAATAATCTGGTTCAATCCATATTAAAAATTAGGTATTTAGATTTGGCAGTCACTGCAGTTCCAAAGTCCATGTTGTGTTTCCTCCAAATCTTTTTCAAGGTCTTGCTTGATCAATGAGGAAATATACATGGGCATCTTATAAGTTTGGGGTTTTCTCCTGTCCTTTTGCCTTTACTTTGTTTCGTTTCTTTTCTTTATATTCGTAAATTGTTTTATTGATGTCTAAGATCTTGTGTGATTAAGCAATTTTTTTCAATCCTAAAAGTTTCTGCTTTGTGTTTTGAGTTGCTGTTATGGATAAAGCTTCTATTGATACATAAACTCAAAACTGAAAATGTAATGGTCCAAGAATGGACAGAATCTTTCTGAATTAAAAGTACAACAGTTAGTTTTCTGTAAACTGTGTTCTACATAATTTTTGTTCCTGAACAGTACTACCTCCATAAATTATAGTTCTGTATTGCCTTCTATTTATAATATTAATTTAAATAATTGGAAACCAGACACAATTCTATTTGTAGGAAGATAAAGGAAGTCAATGATGAGGTGGTAAAATACTAGTGAAGCCTACAGCTAGCACTGAACAAGTAATTTATGTAGTAGAAGAATCAAAATACTTACTTTGGACCCAGTTTTATGCTGCAAGAAATGTCATACTAATTATCTATACTACTGAACTAATTAACTTTGCTAAAGCAGACTTTAACTTTGGTTCTGTTTTAAAAAGTTTTTATAACCCTGTAAAACATCATAAGTATGAATTACTCAAAGTGATTCCTAAAAACTTCTGTATACTGGTGTAACACAATAAAATTAATAATTTTATGCAACTTTTTTCAAAATAATAATAATAATAATAATAATAATAATAATAATAATAATAATAATAATAATAATAATAATAATAATAATAATAATAATAATAATATATATTTTTTAGATTATATTTATCTCGGAAGATTGGAGGCAGAGGGCTACTACAAGTATAACAGGTAGTAGAGGAAGAAAAAAGAAACCTGAATGATTATGTCAACAGAAGCAGGGAAAGCTACTTCAGGCAGTGAATAATGAAAATATCTTAAAAACAACAGAAAACACGGATCAAGAGGAAACAGTTTGAAAGCAGAATAGACAGCTGGAAGAACAAGCCACTGCATGGACAATTTCTAAAAAATATTGATGGAAAAAGTGACAACAACTTGACTTGGGCATGGCTGAAATTGGGTTCCATCAAGAAAGAAACAGAAGGCCTGATTTTTGCTGCACAAGAACAGGCATTGCAAACAAATGTTATGAAGGCTAAAATCCAGAAAGTCAGTGATAATCCAAAGTGTCGACTTTGTCAAGAAAAAGATGAAGCTGTGTCTCATCTAATATGTAAATGTAGCAAAATTGCACAGAGATTACAAAGCTAGACATGACAGGGTTGCAAAATTGATTCACTGGTCATTATGCAGAAAGAACAATCTGCCAGCATAAAAAACTCACAGGAACATCAGGCTGAGAAAGTCATAGAAAATAATGAAGTCAAGATCTTGTGGGATTTCAGAATTCAAACCGATCGACACATAGAACATAATACACCAGACATAACAGTCATAGAAAATCGGAAAGTCTGGATAATTGATATAGCGATCCCTGGAGATGCCAGAATCGATGAAAAAGGATTGGAAAAATTGACTAAATATAGAGACCTGGCCATAGAAGTTACCCGGTTATGGACTAAACACACAACGGTAGTCCCCATTGTCATCGGGGCATTTGGAACAACGTCAAAAAATTGTATGAATCATTTTGAAAAATTGCAGCTTTCTGACATGCTACCTACAGAACTGCAGAAGACAGCTTTACTTGGGACATCATGTATTTTATGCTGATTCTTGACTGATACCTAGGTCTCCGGTGGAAACTCGTATCAGTTCAACAATACCAGTCAATGATAATTTGTTGTTTATTTTGTATGTCATAGGCTGTGATTCATATATTTCGAATAAAGAACATATAAGTAATAACAATAATGCACTAAATGTAAAACAAAAAGACAATAAAATAAAAAGTAACGAATGTCTGAAATTTATAGTTTGCCATGCTATCTTGCATTTAGCTTCTATGTTGAAGCAATTGATAAAGTAAACTTCTAAATGAGGCATTGCAATTCAAATTATAAATATCAAATCCTGACTTTAAAATATCATGATAAAATAGCGGCAGATTCTAAGAGCATGCTAGGTATGTACAATGGTGTGCAAAAATTAAAGACGAAGAGGAGAAATTAGCATAACAGCGAAACGAGCAGGCAGAATGGACCAAAATACCACTCAGGAGATAGACTAGGGTCCGGTAAGGTAGGGCATGCGCATATATGCAGCATGACTTAGGGGGAGGAGTGTCGGAAGGGTATAAAGCACACAGGCGGTGTACGCACAGCAATTCGGTGAAAGCTATTGAACGGTGTACATCGGTTTGAACGACGTCGAGTTGCTGCCACCGTGTGATATGGCCAACAGGCAATCCAGTAGACGACATCTGGATGACTTTACTCGAGGTCGCGTCATTAGGAAGTTGGAAGAAGGTCGAAGTGTGACTAGTGTGGCGGAGGAGTTCAGGATCGCTCACAGCATCATTTCACGAACTTGGAGAGCATTTCAAATGACAGGAACATCTGTCCGAGAATTTAGCAGTGGTTGTCCACAAGCAACCACAGTGGCAGACGACCGGTATGTTGTCCTACAGGCGAAAAGAGACAGACGGCATAGGCGGGAGAAATCGCAAGGCACATGCAACAGACAACTGGACGTCCGTTATCGCGTTTTACAGTGGCCAGGAGGCTGCACAAAGGTGGTCTGTTTGCACGACGGCCAGTACGGTGTGTGCCATTAATGCCTGCTCATTGGAGACGGCTGTTTCTGTGGTGCTAGGAACAAAAGAACTGGACACATCAGCAATGGGATCGAGTTCTCTTTACGGATGAGAGCCAATTTAGTCTGACGAGCAATTCTGGACGTATACACATCTGGAGAGAGTAGGGAACATGCAATCACACCTCCAACATCATCGAAAGGGACCGGTTTGTAGGTGGCGGAGTTCTCGTTTGGTGCGGTATCATGCTTGGTAGCCGTACTGACCTCCACATCTTCCAAGGAGGTTCAGTCACTGGTGTCCGCTATTGTACCAAGGTTCTCCTGCCTCACGTGCGTCTGTTTAGAGGTGCTGTGGGTCCTGAGTTCCTCTTCATGGACGAAAACGCTACACCTCATCGTACAGTGGCTGTAGCAGAGCTGTTGGAGAATGAAGATATTCAACGCATGGATTGGCTCGCAAGGTCCCTGGACCTACATCCAATCGAAAATATGTGGGACCTTCTCGGGAGATGCTTGGCAGCACGTCACCAGCCGCCAGCAACGATTCCGCAGCTGCGATTGGCCCTACAAGAGGAATGGGCTGCGATGCCTCAACAGCTCCTTGACAACCTCGTCCTCAGCATGGATAGACGTTGTAAATCCTGCAACGCAGTCAGAGGTGATCATATCCCCTACTAAAGACTGGATTTTTCTTGGCAGCCGCCTGTCACATGGACATTTCTGTCTTCTGTCCAGTTGTGCTCGAAGCTACCTTTTCAATAAAGTGCCTTTGTATCCTTTGGATTTCTTGTTTGGACAGTTTTGCTCACTTGTCCCATATTCTTACATCTTGGGGATCTTATGGTATGATTTGAGTCAATGTGGAACACTTCTGCACGACGTTACATTCGAAAAACCGTCTCGTCCTTAATTTTTGTACACCAGTGTATGTGCAGCATGGCCAGTAAAAAAAAAAAATAAAAAAAAACCCCATCTTAGTCATCTACAATGAAAGTTAAGTGGAAAACAACTTTTATTTAAGGATTTGACAGTTACCATCATAGAATCATAAAAATAGTAGGACATTCATTCTCACTCAGTGTAGCATGACTCAGCATTCTCTCGCATTTAGAATGTATGTTCATGCACCAACTGAAGGTCACTCCATCATTTATGTGTGTAAGGCAGGCTTAGTTGGTAGAGCTTGCCTTGCTGTGAGAAGAGTCATTTGCATGGTCTTATATTTTTGTTTCCTGGCATGTTAATAATGGAAGGTGGTAGTGAAAAGGTGTCATGTGCTGTTTGTGATTTAATTTCTGCACCATTTAGTAGAACTATTACTGAGAAAGCAACAGAAATTGTTTAAAATTGCAGGCCATGTCCAGCTATTCCAAATTTAGTTAGCAAACATAAAGAAAAAAAAAACCAAGAGGATATATAAAGCATTTTAACGTTTTTCAGCATTAAAAACACTAAATGTTAACTGGTTCAGAATATTAAAAACTTTTTTTTGTTGGCCTTGCTTACTGTTTTCTAATGATGGAGGAGTTTGGTTGAAAACAGGATATGACAATTTGAACACACTTTCAGTAGCTGTTAACAAACATGAAAAATTAATGAATCATTTAAAAGCATTTGTTCAATTAAACAGTTCTGGAAGAATAAGAATAGATCATCAATTAAATAAACAGAAAAAAGTAGCAGATTCTCTACACAAAGAAAAGGTAACAAGAAATTGAAAAACTCTTAAATGACTTATAGATGCCCCATGTTTTTAGGAAAATGGGAGCTACCACATTGGAGCCATGATAAGCCTAGTAGTTCTGACAATCAAGGGAGTTATGTAGAACTCTTAGAAGTACTTCGTCAATACGAACTGATTTTAGACAATTATTTCAGAGAATCAATAATTTTTCATGGAACTGCACCACCTATTTAAAATGATTTAATAAACTGTATTAGTACAATGACTTTAGAAAACATCAAGGAAGATGTATCCCAGACTGGCTTTGTTGCTATTCTTTTAGACGATACTTCTGACACAATAACGAAATCAGAGAACACAAAACACTTATTGGTTTTACAGACATTAGCAGTAATTGATCTGTATGGATTTATTAGAGCATGTGAAGAAAACTACTAGATTTTAAATACAAAACTAAACTGGTTGTCGAGATGTATGATGGTGCTGCAGTGATGGCTGGACAAATTGGTGGCTTGAACAAGCTAGTCCAAGATACTTACCCTTCTGCTTTATTTGTACTTTGTTACAGCCATGTCCTTGATTTAACCCTACAACAATCAGCTTCACAAAAAAATAAAAAAAATAAATACAGGTTTTTTTTTCCAAACTCTGTCTACGCTTGCCTCTTCTTTTTCATTTTCAGAAAGGACTCATACTCTTTAATCATTTGTTTAAAAACCAAAACAACAACAACAAAAAAAAACCCTACTAGGATAGCACCTACCCATAGGAACTTTTCATCTAGAATTGTGAATACAGAACAACATCAATTGTTAATAATATTTTTTCATTATATTCCTGGCAGTTCAGATGACTGGGACAATGAAACTGTTTCACAGACTCGAGGATTTCTGACTTTTTTGAAAAAAATGTAAAACGAGATTCCTTATAAACATGGTTTCTGTTATATTTTCATTCACTTAAGTGCTCTTTAACATCTTACAAACAAAAAACATGGACATCACATACCATTTCATTAAGGTAGATGATATAACTGAAAAATTGCAACATGTATGACAAAACATATTTGATAAATTATGGGAAGAAATAAACCAAACAGAAGAAAGTTATACGTCAGAAGTCAAGAAACAAGGGATTAATAGAGGGACTGAACTGCCACTAGCTGCAACCTGAAAACATCTATTTCTGGAAATTTTAGACAACATATTGGTGCAAATACAAGAACAATTTAAGATGGTAAGAAAAGTGGAGTTTCTCTCTTTAGTCAACTGTGACATATATGATAAGTTCAGCAAACGATTTCCAGACAAAGAATTAAAATCTTTAAAAATGATGTATGGACACATTTTTGGCATTTTACTTTTGTAAAATAAAAAAAAAGAACTGACAATTGTGTATTCGTCATCTCAGTTTAAGGACAAACCAAATTTTCAGAAATTAAATTTCATGACCACGAAATAATTGCATCAGAGACTGAAAGAAGTATGCAGACTAGCAACATTAATTGTTACAATTTCTGCAACAACTAGTTTTGAAAGGTTGTTTTCCCCTTTAAAATGAACAAAAACATTTGGTAGATCAACTGAAGGACAAGAGCAGCTGAGTTCATTGGCAATGTTATCAATTGAGAAAAAAGTTGTTGCCAAATTAGAGGCTTCTTCATTTTACAATGAGGTGCCTGAAAACTTCATAAAAAAAAAAAAAGAGAGAGGGCATAATTTATGTATGCCACCCTAGTGGCACAGTGGTCCAAGCGCTGGCTTCTGATCATTTGTATGAGTTTGAATCCCGGTGAGGCACTGATGTTGTGTTTGTCTTATGGCACTGGGGTTTTCCCTTCCCTGAAACCAGTGATCCTAACTTAGGGACAGTTGACTCCTCATAGCCCATTGAGTTGCTCATGGTGGTCATTAAATTTCCAAACAAAAACAAAAAATATGTATAAGTAAATTCCAAAAGACCAAAGAAGATAGGATAAAATAAAAGTGAGAAAAGTTACTCTAAATTGTGAAATATATATATTTTAATAGCATCATATCCAGACTTCTATCCAAATCTTGTATACTCAAGCCATTGGTAAGTTTAAATGTTTTTCAATAATATTTAATTTATTTTAGGGGAGAAGGATATACTCAGTTTAATTGTGAACAGACTAAATCATCAGTTTATGTTTTAGACATATATCTTGCCTAGCCTTTCTAAGGTGTGAATCATTTTACATAATGTTTATCTATAAAAATCAAACATGTTTTATTACTAAATCAACACTGTAATAAAACATGTTTGATTTTTATATATAAACATTATGTAAAATGATTCACAACTTAGAAAGGATAGGCAAGATATATGTTTAAAAGCAGGTACAAGTCCTGTCCTTAAGCATAATGGGTATACTATAGTGATTATTTTTAATCTGGGGAAGGGGTGGGTGGGTGGGGAGAGGGGAGGATGATGTTTTTGGAATGCCTTCTGGTTCTGTAGCATGCACAGGTTCCACTAGCAGGATATTCCACTGTGGTAAAATTTATACTTTCACAAAGCTCATATCATACTAGTAATGAATAGGCCATTAACAAACACACTTGCTATGCTACCAATAAGACCAGGAGTAACGTCACATATAATGGACTAATTTTTAGATTGAAATTACTATTAAAACAGAAATAGTTTTTGAACAATTTTAACTTTATCTAGTGTTTTTATATGCATGCACTACTTGCATTATTTTCTATTGTTGCTGAATGGTGCATTTGTGTACCATGTGGCAAAAGGATATTTGTTTCACATTTGTGTTGGATTAGATTACCCATAATGAAAAGGAATGGCAGGAATCCATGTAACACAACAATAATTGTCAAACACATTAAAGTATTGATAAGGAAACTGACACTAAAGTCACATAAAAAGGGAATACAATTGTGAAATTGGGACGTTTCGTGCAATTGTTACTACTACCTTCGTCAGTCACTGAATGATTCAACTAAGGAATGATGGCTGATGAAGGTAGAAATAACTACCAAAATGCTTCAATTTCACAATTCCATTACCTTCTTATCTAACTTTGATATCAATTTCCTTATCAATATTTTAATGCATTTGCCAATCAGAATATATATATGATAAAAGAATCCATCTGACAGAAAGCATACCCACAGAAAACACACTCTTCATAACTATCTGGAACAGTAATCTATCTTCTGAATTATCATATCATTGGAAGTTACCAATGAAAACATAAAATCAGAGTTCACAGGTCAAAAGTACTTGAAAAAGACTAAAAGGAACAACTTCCCACAAAACATGAAATAATGACTGAAATCACCAACAGATGGGCATATTGCACTAAAATGCAGGGCAACAAACATATGGACAAAAAAAGGGGGAGGGGAGGCCACATGAAACCTCCAAAAATCATGAGTATCCACTGAATGATGAAGGAGAATGTCTTCTGAAGATGGAGCTCCATGAGAAGCTTTGTAAAGTGTTTCAAGATGGTGGCAAAACTTCATATCTTGTGTGTCTAAATGTACATTTTGTGTGTCTAAGTAAGTGGATAATCAGCATCTCACCCACTTTATACTTAAGCCATCAGAGCATACTGGACTACTGTGACAGAAACAGACCCAGAAACTGATAACAGAAATAATAAGTAAATATACTGCTGAACAACAGTAGAGAACAATGCACCCAATACAGCACATGCAAACAAACGATGACACGAAAACTGATTAAAAATGCTATTTTAATAGTAATTTCAATATAAAAGAAATTCTTTCTTACATCAACAGTTTAACATAGCACATTTTGGATATCCCTGAGATACTAGAGTTCAATAATGGACCATGTCAGTGATGTCCATAAAATCCATAAATTTACTGCTCTTTCCAGACTGTGTATGCAGTAGGAAGTTACTAGCAGCTACGAATGTATAGTCTATCAGAGCAGAAATGACCCTGAATTCTGCATTAGTTGTATAAAATCATTATACATAACTACTACATAAATTGTACTGATGACTTTCCACACAATGCCATTTTATTCTAGAAATAGCTAATGCAAACAAAAACAATCCTGAATATCACATAGCTGAGAAAAAAATCCGTAACTAGGAACCCACCTGTCATGGCAATATCATTCAAGATAGCTGACACTGGATGAGAACTCATTCTTTTAGAGCCAGGATCAGTGAGGCAACAATTTATCTTCCAATGAAAACAATGCTAACAAAAGTGCTAGGAACTAAATAAGTAACTGACTCAAGTTTCAGCTATAATTATACAGCATGAATTTTAGCATATAACATTTCTTTTGTAATGAGATTAATCATTTTGAACTTTGTCTATATTTCAATTTGTTAATATAAAAGAATATTATTAAATTTTGCACTTAGAACTGTGTGGAAGTTTAGTATCCACCTAAAAGAAGCCTGGAAATCAGGCTAGATTAAATAACTTAAAAGAAAAGTTTTGTATGTGTATAAATTTAATATGGATGACAATGTGCAAGAAAAGAAAAAAAGAAAGGGCTTTTTAGTGTTAATTCACTTAATGTAAAAAAAGCATGCAAACACACAATTTACTATCTGAATTACAAGATCAAAATGGGAGTATGCAGTACAATGCAGATGTAAACTTCTATAATTGTGGTTTCGTTTTTAATGTAATACTTTAAGAACAAGAATTTCAAATGTTTCAGTTTTGCTCAGTGAATAACTAGAAAATTAGAGAAAAATGTTTAAATAAATGTCATATTTTGCTAGTACTTCTTTAACACTGATATGAAGAGAGTTCCAAATGACTGCCCACAGTGACTGAAGATGCATACCAAGTTGTACAAACACGCTACCACTCCTTTAGAGATTAACATGCTAAACAATTTGCAACACTTAAATGTCTGTCATGTATTTTAACAATTCACAGCTTATCTTTTTATTTTTAATAAAAGACACATGATGCTTGAATATCATCAATATTTAGAATTAATACTTCAAAGTAATATGAAAGTGTGACCAAATACTGTTGAAGACCTCTGCAACCTTTAGAAATTCTACAGTAACTTTTTTTCCAACCAGAGCATTACATGCCAAACAGACAATCAAGTGTAGTTTTGTCTCTGTAAAGCAAATATTTCAGTTGCATTACATATTGAAATGGTGCACATTTGTGCATTTCATGCAATAAATGTGCAATGTAAAACTCTCCATTTCCCACCAAGTACTAGTTTACAATATATCAATACCAAAATTTAAATATTACTAAAAGAAATAGTTAGTAAAATACTACATAATTCCCTAATTCTAACTCTAATTAAAGAACTGCATTTTTTAGCCAGTCTCATAATGCAAGTTATAATGTCCTTGCCTGAATTTCATCAAAAATGCATCAAAATGCATTACCATGATAAAAGATTAATGTACGCTTTCAGTCGAAAATTGGATTTACTAGGAAATGAACTATGGATACATAATTGATGAATAATAATTTAAAAAGTTTCAGTACAAAGTGACCACAAATCAGTAAACATGGCAACAGCCTTTCTAAAACAATATTTAATTTTCCCGACCATTCCATTTCACTGGACTTAGAAAACAAAGTTTTTCTAAAAATTAAAAGACCGTATTTTTCGGCATATAATCTGCGGCAGCGTATAATCCGCAGATGGTAAAAAAGTTGGTGTATAATCTGCAGACAAAATTCATAGTAAAGGTTAAAAAACAGATGCATAATCCACAGCAGAGTTTTATAATAAATGATACAAAAAGGTAATTGCCAATATTTTCGGCAAAACTATTTTTTTTTTTTTTTTTTGCAAATTGCGAAGAATGCAATTGGCAGTGCAACCCCTGCATATTTATAAGGCGTAGGCACGCA
Organism: Macrothele yani; assembly: GCA_039090855.1. Classification (NCBI taxonomy): domain Eukaryota; kingdom Metazoa; phylum Arthropoda; class Arachnida; order Araneae; family Macrothelidae; genus Macrothele; species Macrothele yani. The sequence continues at coordinate 139,279,842 of CM077005.1, read as the reverse complement.
CATTTTCGTTAAAGTGACCTGTTATATATAAGTACATGCTTTATGCAACACCCGTTACGCAATCTTTGGATAGCTTCAGAAAACCGGAATTTCATAAATCTGGCACAAGTCCGGTCCCGTCGTTGCCGCATTTTTAAGGTTTCACTGTATATATATATACTTTCTTTCCATTTAATCAGTTTAACAAAATATAAATTTTCTGAAATTTTTTGAAAATTAAAAAAATTTACTGCTACAATACCCCGCAACTTTCAAACGGTTGTGATATATATTTTTAATTTATGTGGCAATCGTGCTGTAACTCTGAGTAATGCTTAAATTACATCAACAATCAAAACACTGGATTTCAGGCCATAAATAATTTGTGATGGTGTCAAAGTTCTCCCCTTCAGTCTTGGAGCTGTAGTGCCAGAGGCATTCTGTTTGAAGTAAAGCAAGATAAACAAGTGGGAGTGGGGTTGGAACCTCGAGAAGAGGGTGGTGGTGGAGGTGGTGGTGGTGGTGGGTGGAGTGACGTTAAGGAGGTCACAGGTCAGAGTGACATTGAATGGACATGGCACTCGCCTATTCAAGGTTAACGCACTTTGCTGCTGGCAATGTTTTCTCCCCTAACTTTTACAAAGCAGCAATCCACAGAGAGGAAATGTCTACATACACATTCACACAGGCGTTTTTGTCAAAGCCAAGGGGGAGATATGTTGGCAGTGACACTGCGCCTTATCGTCAAACCCATGGCACTCTTATGAAGAGCAAAACTGCTTCATTTTTGAAGTTTACAGAGAAAAAAATGCTTCGTATTATCTGCACTGTCGTATAATCAGCAGAATTTAAACTTTTAGGAACAGAAAATCTGCAGATTATGTGCAGAAAAATACGGTACAATTTTTAATTTCAAGATGAGCTAAATAGAATAATTAATTTCATTGCGAGAATTATTCTTTAAAACAAAAAAGAAATTACCTTTAAAAGACATTTATACTGCATTCATAGAAATTTTTGTTAAAACTCATGAACTACCTATTGGATCCTACATTTTTATGGAAATCTACATGATGAAAAAAAGAAAAACTTGTCTAACAGCAGAATAACATACAGTGCATTAAATTTTCCTCAAATGATGAAATATGTATCTGAAAGCATGTTTTCACGAACAGGTTGACCAATTTCATGAAAAATATGCATTCCAGTACATTTGGAATTTTTGTGGGAGGATGTGATAATAATAAGTACTTAATGCTATCTCCTTGTTAAAACAGGTAAATAGTAACAACAGGAATAAAAGCTTTACAAACATAACACAACAAGGTTCAAGTAAAAAAGTATGCACATATGTATAAAAGAGTGAACTATAAACATGAAAATGTACATCATGCAGAAAATGCATACTGAAACTACACATGATATTTATGTTAATGCTTGCTCATTTTTCGTTGAGGGTAATCTGTGAGCACAACAGATGCAGGTGGAGCTAGTCTCTTTTTCCTCTCTATGGCAAATATTATTGTTTCCTTAATTAAATCCAGATTGTTCAAAACATTGAACTCCATAAGTTGAGCTAATCGATCAAACTTCTGATGAGGATATTTAAAATTGTAAATTGCGTAAGGCTGTTTCGGGTCACTAAATATGCTGAAATTTGCAAAATTGATTTCTTCTTCTGTTTCTCGAAGAACACCTATGATTTAAAAAGAACAAAATGTCTTAATTATGATTTTAGAAATTTTAATCTAGAAACAAAACAAAGAAAATAACCAATGAAATGAGAACAACTTAGTAATGAATTACTAAACTACAAGAGAGAACTGCATACATTATATACTGTTTCAAAAGCTAGTACAGTCAAATCTCGTTATAAGAAAGTTCAAGGAGACTGAAAATTAGTTTCTTGATATTTCTTATAACTGAATATGGATTAAAATGGTTAAAACTTCAACATTAAAAAGATACATAAACAAGTGTACACCAATTCATTTATTTTATTTTAAAAAATATGTTATAGAGGTTTGTTTTTTTGCATTTATCATTACAATCATCTCATCTCTTTGGAGTCCAATCAAACATTGCTCTTTCTCTGCTTCTTGAGCACTTGGAATCCTACTCACATAGTCCTTCACCTTCTGAATCATATCCATGACTTTCACCCTCGTCGGTAGCTGCGGCTAAGAAAAGTTGTCATCCTATTCTTCATTGCTGCTTCCAGTTTCTTCAACAGGAGTCACTTGGGCCAAAATTTCGGTGTCTGCCAGCTCAGAGGATCTTTGCACACCATTGCCTGTGGTGACAAAATTCTCAAAACAAACACCTTCCACATCCAATTGAACCCACTGATCAAGGGAAACTTCATCCTCAAAGTCTTGTTCCAGTTCAGAATTTTCTTCATTATAAAATCCATCTTTCTGAAAGCAGTTCTTTGTTACTGTAGAGTCCAATGAATTCCAAGCGGCATTTACAAAATCAATGGCAACTTTCATATCAATTTTCATTTCCTTTCTTGCCTTCATGTTCAAAATCATCAGCCTTACTAACGCCTTCCAATAACGTGCTTTTAGGCATCGGATGATCCCCTGATCAAGGGACTGCAGTTGAGAAGTGGTGTTTGGATGGAGATACACCTGAATTGAATCCAGCTTTATACAACATCTATGGGCATAACAGTTGTCCAAAACAAGCAGAATTTTCCTCTTCTGTGTCTTCATTTCATTGTCACGTTTCTTTAACCAGGCTTCGAAGACAGAAGAAGTCACCCAAGCTTTCTTATTAGATATATATTTCACTGGTAAATATGTAATCCCTGCAAAACACCGAGGCTTCTTTAATTTACCAATCACGACAATTTTTCTCTTGTCTGAACCATCCATATTGCACACAAGAAGTGTCAAGCGCTCCTTACTTTTTTTACCACCATGACATTTTTCGTTTTTGAATGCAAAACTTTTATCTGGCATCATTTGGAAAAATAATCCGGTCTCATCTGCATTTTAGACATCTTGTGCATTATATTTAGCAATGATTGGTATTAACTTGGTCATCCATTCCTTTGCAGTGGTCTTGGAAACTGAGGCGGACTCACCACGCAGCTGATGACAAACAACATCATATCGAACTTTGAATCTGCAAATCCAGCAGCTGCTGGCCTTGAAATTGGCCTGTCCAAATCCAACGGCAAAGACTCTGGCCTTCTCATCCAAAATAGCACCGCTAATGCGTAGATTGCGACCCCTCATGTCTTTGAACCACAAGGGTGGTGCACTTTTGATGTCAGGATATGCGAGAGCTCAAATCGTTTTTCAATCTTGCTTTATGGTGCTGTACAGGATCTTTTCCCACGTACTTAGAATGTTGGAAAGTGTGGAGGCTGAAATTTTGAATTCTGTGGCAATATCCATCTTCTTCGTTCCACTATCAACTGTTTTGATGACCTTTATGTTTAGCTTGATTGACAGAGTTTTACGCTTTGGCTCCACTGTACATGAGCAACTGAAAAAAATCTTATAACTCAAGTGCTTCATATGATGTCTGATCGGGCTGGACAACATGACAATCTGGGGTCCCGTTAACTGCACACCGATTTCTCTCTGCCCACCGAAACTGCAACTGCACACTGATAAATGCTCCCAACAAGCTCTCTCTGCTTACACTTGCGCTAGCTACGTCATTCAAACATGGCTTCCAAGGTTGTTCCAATCTTTAACGCGCAATTTTAGGCGCATCCATTCATATCAAACAGACAGATTGCTAGTTCGCTTACTAATGCAAACAGGAAGATATAGAACTCAAAAACAATACAAAATGAAAAGATGTGAACAGAAATACATATGTACTGTATGTAGCAATGTACCGATCTTCATCTGTGAACGCGCAGGTGATGACCTAGAATTCTTGGAAGGGGTAAGTCAGAACAGGATTTACCCCTTCCAAGAAAAGGCTTATCATGCATTGTGGGGAGGGGTGAAGAGGGAAAAATGATGTGCATTATCCGGTGGAAGTTGTTCTGAAAATGGCCTTGAAATTCCATGGGAGATAAAGAGAAGAAACACTGCAATACAGGTCAATTTTTTTTTTATTTTGGACATAAATATTTCGGAACTTTCTTATAACCGAAATTTGGCTTTTTTTTGCTTTCTTATAAACATGAAACGCTCCTATACTTTACATTGGGCCAACCAAAGTTATAAATTTCTTTCATATAACCATACATTTCTAATATCAGAGTTTCTTATAACAAGAGTGTACTGTATTTAAAATTGAATGGCAGTACATTAACAAAGCCTTGTGTGCATTTTAGGCCCTATAGCCAATCTAATAATTTACTAACTTATAATTCCAGTTTTCATTGGTAGATGGATTGGAGCCACAATAATCTTGATGAGGAAGAACAAGCTGCTGCGCAATATGAGTTAATCTTACAGTAGCAAACAAAAGTATTTGGCGAAACACTTTTTCGATCATAATATTTTTTCTGCTGGACTAAATCTGGTTATTTTGGGATATGATGTGTGTTATTCAGTTATAAACATGACCCATATGCAGATGGATCGGAAACCTTAACACAGATCAGGTACCGAGCTTAATCGCAAAGAACATACAAATTGACCAACAAAGTAGGTGTGTATCACATTCATTTAATGCAACGATACAGAAAACAAGTATGAGAAAATGACAAAACAATAACTAATACTTAGTAGGATAACCACGAGACTTAATAACAGCTGCATAACGGGCCGGCATCAAGTCCACTAGCTTCTCGAAGGTGACCTGCAGAATTCGCGCCCATTCTGCAGACAGTTGGTTGAACTTTTGGGCCCTATTCCGGCAGGTTTTCTTCGCACATCATCTCTCTAGCTCCTCCCACATGTGCTTGATGGGGTTGAGGTCTGGAGATTGGCTTGGCCAGTCTAGACATGTGACCTGTTGCTGCTGGAAGGCTGCTTTCGCTACTCTGGAGGTGTGCTTCGGGTCATTGTCTTGCTGCATGATCCATCCGGATGGCATGTTCTGGTTTGCCCATGGGAAGACATCGTTGATGAGCATGTTCATGTAGCTCTGGCCAGTCATTATTCCATCAATCTTGATGATGGGACCCATTCCATTGCGAGAGAAGGCGCTCTAAACCATGAGCAATCCTCCTCCGTGCTTGACAGTCAACTGAATGAAATGGGGGTTGAATCTCTGGCCACACGGACGTTGTACAAATCAGATGCGATCACTTCCAAACAAGTTGAACTTGATCTCGTCAGTGAAAAGCACCTTACTCCAGTCCGCTGCAGTCCAGTGTCGATGACGGCGTGCAACATGACTCTGGCTCGTCGATTCTTGACTCTGATGAGTGGTTTCTTGGCGGGGCATCTTCCATTCAATCCACCAGCAATGAGACGACGGGAAATGGTCATTCGGCTGACGTTCAGGTCGTCGCTGTCGCAGAATTCGGTGGCAATGTCCACAACAGTCAAGGTGGGATCAGCACGAGATTGACGGAGGATGCGTCTATCCTGATGCAACATAGTGGAACGAGGCCTACCACATCGCGGACTGTTCTTGACGGTCCCAGTCTTCTTATAACATTGCAGGATAGCTGAAATGGATTGGTGTCGGATCTTCAGGGCCCTCGCAATGTCGGTGATGTGCATTCCGGATTCCATCATGTTCACGGCTGCCTTGCGAGCTCCAACAGGGATCTCCGCCTTTTTACCCATTTCTGAAAACTTAAGATTGACTTATTATCACACTACACACCACAAAACCCACAAAAATCACAAGAAAAACATTAATACATGCAGCAAACAAATGGGTAATAATTGGCGACTCTTGAATATGGTCCATTTTGAACGACAAATTCGCTCTGAGCGAAATACAAACTACGCGGCTCATATCCCAAAATGACCCGATTTGGTCCAGCAGAAAAAAAATTATGGTCGAAAAAGTGTTTCGCCAAATACTTTTGTTCGCTAATTCTTTTTTTTTTTTTTTTCGTGCCTAGCCTAGGCCTATTGAAAATTTTGAAAGTGGGGTATATTTGTGTCTGTCTACTCAACATGCAGTGCATTTGCAACTATTTTCATGGTGTAATTCTGTCGGAATGTATCCAAATCTGCAGTCAGGCCTTTTTTTTTTTTTTTTTTTGTGCCTAACCTAGGCCTGACTAAAAATTTTGAAAGTGTAATATTTTTGTGTTTGTCTACTCAACGTACAGTGCATTTATACCAATTTTAATGGCGCAATTTCATCAGGAAGTACTGAAATCTGCAGTTAGGCTTTTTTTTTTCCCTAGCCTAGGCCTGATTAAATATTTTCAAAATGTTGAAAAAAAAATGAAATAATTCATCGAAAGAGTGGAAGTACACTGACTGACATTTGGAAAATTATACAGATGTAATTTTAAATGCCCATACATCTCTTAATACTGTTTTGCGAAAACATCAACAAAAAAGACCGAATTTCGGGTTGTAATGAGCATGTCTTGAATCTTTTCTGATGCAAATTAAATTTATCAAAGTTATTCAAAGCCAATGCAACCAGTTAGAAAAATATCAACCAGATTTCTTCAATCGATAAAACATCCAGAAATAGAAAACAGCTACTTACTTCCATCAGCAGCTAAACAGTATGTAATGAAAATTAACAAACTGTGCATAAAAAGTTTTTCACAGCAGAAGGAAGGTATCAGAGACAGATTTTCAAATCGAACAGTTAAAAGATAGAAATAAAGAAAGAAACATGACATAACTCTATGCCTAATGGGAAAGTAAAAAAATATTCCTGGAAAAAACTATGCTAACGAAAAAGAACTTTTCAAATATGTCTCCAGGAAGAAGAGACAGCGAGAAAAAGGTTTGACCTTTATGCACCTTAATGGGAATTCTGTGCATTGTTTAAAGAGGATAATGCACCACATCTCTATTGTGGAGAATGGCATACAGTAAAAATAAGAAATTTCTCAATAGGATTTTTAGAAGCAGATACAGCGGCAAGCAGAAATACACAAACACCACCTAGTGGCAGAACTGTGAACTATAAAACTCCTCAAATACTAACTTAAAATGTTCCACAAGGTTTTAAATGGCATCCAGTGCTGAAAGAATTTCTTAAATAGTACATTTAGAAGCAAAGATATTAAGAAAAACAGATTAAACACTGGCGCAACCCTAGCGGCGAAATCGGGCATTATTTTGGGAAGAAAATATACACAGTGTTTTCATAGTTAATAGTATCTGGCCGAAAAAGAATCTTTTATATCGGGTTTTTAGTCCAGCAGATATTGCTGTAAACGGAAATGTGAGCATACGCTTTCCAGTAGCAGATTGTGCATTAAGAAAAATTTGAAATTATATGAGAAACATTTTGCAGCGGAAACACTCTCCAAAAAAGAAATTTTTCAAATCAGATGCTTAGAAGCAGGAATATTGACAAAAATAAGATATACGCCCCCTGTCAGAAAAACTATGCCCTATTTTAAGTAGGTGTTTTCAAAACATTTTCTGAGGTGAGCAGTATCGGTCTACGAAAGAATTTTTTCAGAAGACTTTTTCAGAAGCTTGGATTTAGCTGCAAGTACATCAGAAGCAGAAATAAACGCTTGCGCCCCCTGGCGTCCAAATTATACTTTACCAACATTTAGAAATTATATGCAAAACATTTCTCATCAGGAGCAGTATCCAATGCAGAAAGAATTTTTCAAATTGGAGTTTTAGAAGCAGAGATATCGGGGAAACTCATGTTAAACCCTTTGCGCCCCCTAGTGGGAATCTATACATTACTTGAAAAACTTGAAACTAAATGAGCAACATTATGCACCAGAAACGCTCTCCAACAAAGAAAGAATTTTTCAAATCATACTCTTGAAAGCAGAGATATCAACCAAAATAAGATATACATCTACGGCCCTGGTGGGGAAGCTATGCGCTATTTTAAGCAGGAGGTGTTTTCTCAAAACGTTTTCTAAGGTGAACGGCAGTGGTGGTCTAAGAAAGAATTTTTCAGTCAACTTTTTCAGAAGCTCGGATTTTGTTGCAAATAATCAGAAGCAGAAATAAATGCTTACGCCCCCTGGTAGCCAAATCATACTTTATCAAAATTTTGAAATTACATGAAAAACATTTCTCATCAGGAGCAGTATCCGATGCAGAAAGAATTTTTCAAATCGGAGTTTTAGAAGCAGAGATATGGGAGGAAATGCAAGTTAGCTTTATGCCCTCTAGTGGAAAATCTATGTATTACTTGAAAATGAAACTGCACATAAAATAGTCTTCATTATAAATGGCATTGAAAGGAAGAAATAATTTTTTCACTTGGAAATTTAGAACCACATATATGCAATAAAATGCATTTTAAATTTGATGCATCCGAAAAACACGGAATGCCAGGATCATCATTCTCACATTTTAAGCTTCCCAATGCAAAAATAATTTTTCAAATCAGACTAATAGTTGCAGAGATATGGCATCCACAGACAGACAAACCGATAACATATGCACGATCTTTTTTACAAAAGACGTGCTAATTACCTGCCAACTACTTCCTAGACTGCGGTAAATTCCCTAAGTCCCGGAGATTGCAGACATGGCATACAAACAAGCAGCAGCGTTTATTATGACTTGGAACGATTTACAGTTTTAGAATCGTACTGATCAAAACCTGTTCGAACATCATTTCTGTTGGCAGATAGCAGGACATGCGAATTCGCCGATTTGTGGCATCATCAACACGTGGTGGCCCGATAGGAACCGGTTTAAACATCGTGTTTGCTTCGTGATGGATTCCCATCATTCATGAAGAAGCTCCAAAGTTCGATGTTCACGCATTACGATATCACAAAGTCCGATGACATCGCTTCGCGATGACGCGAAGGACAACACATCATAGTATCGTTAGCTAAAAAAATCGGAGCCTTGATGTACAACTTAAACCGTTTTTTCGCGATATATCGGTACACCTCCCAGCCCGAATGACCTGCGACGAATTTTTCTGCAAAGCAAACAAGCAGGTTATTAGTTAAGTTCGACAAAAAGACCTTATTGTCAGCCCACCGTTGAAAGAACCGCGGTTGGCAAAGTGCCAAGCGGAGTCAATGAACGCTAAAGGGGAGAACAGTATCATGGTGTCCCTTCAGAACTTGTCTGAAGGAAGGAAATGACGTCATCATCAAAGACTTCTTTTTTAGCTCAAAGGTGAAATTTAATTTTTACAGGGTAAGGCACAAAAAAAAAAAAAAAAAAAAACCTGAAAAAATTGACCGTGACCGTTTTCTCATTTTTTGACCTTTCGGTGACTTTCGTGAACTGGTAGACATCCTGTATGTGCATGATGAAATGGAACTGGTGAGGGCCAGGACAGCTCTCATTTAGAAGGAAGATTCAAGGCACATATGCATGTCCTACCAAGCTGTTTTCCAAACATTGTACCCCATTTTGTAAAGCTCTCTTACTTTGATTTTTAGAATAGATTTACAATGACAAAGGCAAGTAAGGCATCTATATGCATCTACGCCTACAGCATATCACACATTCACTAGGCAGACCTTAAATTGTCTCAGATTCGACAGAACAGAACTTTGCTTCCGGATCTGTTTCTCTGACATGTCTCATACATTCTCAATGGTAACCAGATCTGGACTTTGTGGTGGCCATAGAAGATGGCAAAAGTTGCTGTCATGCTTGCTGAACACATCTTGCATGATGGACAGTAGCATTGTCATCCACGAAGCAGTCACCTGCTGGATAAAAGTCAACATTGCACAGTGTTTCTGACACCACTGTGGATGAACTTTCCAGTTCTTTGCAAAACTCAGTGGTTTCCATAAAGCATGCAGCTGCTAATACGGATCCCCTTCAATTCCCTGCACACAGTTTGCTGAGATATGGGTCGGGAACAGCCTTCATTGAATGCTTTGGTCAATCGCTACATACAGTTTTAAATACAATCCTTCTCAAATTACAGAAATCCCATTCACGACAGACTGTCATTGCAGCACAGTTACACCTCTTAGACAAGCAATGTTGGTTATTTTTCCACCAATAAAAGACCTGGGATATCTCACTTTTGAGAAACCAATCAGCTGTACTGTTTTCAAAATTGTTGCTCCAGCCAGATGGACACCCACAATAAGCTCTTTATTGAACTCCAAAAGATCCTTTGTCTTCCCCATTGTCATCAACAATACTGGTGATTACTGATGAACAGCAGTCTTAAATAGTTGTCTAGATGACATGGTGATGCACGTGATCATATATTTTCCATATATGCTGCGTATGTGACATTTACATATATCTGTATAAAGGTTTCTAATTCAGTGGCTGGTGTGTATGTATTAATATGTATCTAGCATTATTAACTCTAATGTACAGTTACATTTAGCCTCCTCGGGGCGCTCTGTGGTAACAATGGCACACACAACAGCAACTAGGGCCTCTGTGAATCTTGGAGAGGTGCAAGCTAGTTCTGTGTGACATTGGCGAAAAGACCCCAACTCACTGGGTTTCGTTCCAGAATCCTTAGGTTGAATGACCAACTGGAACCCTCAGCTGTGGGCTAATCCCCCACACTGATGAACTTACCTGATTAAAAAGACAAAAAGAAATATTAAAAATGACTCAAGTGTGGGATATGGTGGACCTACCACACTTGAGAAGGACGGTCCACCACGGAATCGACCTGGACTTTCTAAACGGCGTATGAGAAAGCGATCTCAGCTGAGTGAATGTAAGATTGGTGTATGGAATACTAGAGGTAAAAATGGCAAGATGAGTGAGGTGATTGAGGAGATGAATAAGTATAGACTGGATGTGCTGTGTGTAAGTGAAACCAAAAAGAAGGAAATTGGGGTAGAAGAAGTGAATGGCACGGTGAGTGTGTGGTCTGGAGTATTGGATAATATGAGAGGACAGGCTGGTGTAGGTGTGATTTTAAGTGAAAAGATGAGGAACAACTTCATTCACTATAGTTGCATAAGTGAGTGAATTCTCTGGATTCGTTTGAAAGTGAAACTTCAGAGAATCGTAATTGTTGTAGAGTATGCTCCTTGTGACTCGGAACCTTCTGATAAGAAAGAAGATTTCTGCAATGAGCTAAAAGCTGTTTTGAGTCAGTTTGGTGCTAAAGAAAAATTTATAATAGCAGGTGATTTTAATGCTAGAGTAGGTGTGCAGAATGCAATTTCTGACAATGTTCTGGGTAAGTTTAATGATCCTTGTGTGAATGATAATGGTGAAAGATTAATTGAACTCTGCATTGAGAATGATTTGTGTGTATCTAATACATTTTTCAACCACAAGTATATACACACATATACTTGGGAAAATCGTACTCTTGGTCAAAAGAGTGTGATAGATTTTTTGTTTACGATCAGCGTTTGAAACACTTAGTTGTTGACACCCGTGTGATGAGAGGTGCGGATGTTGGTTCTGATCATTACTTGGTAGTGTCACGAGGGAAACTTAACGTTGGTTGGAGGAAAAGGAATAGGAAGAGACCCAGGATAGAAAGAATAAAGGTTGATAGGCTCCTTGAAGATCATCAGCAGTATTCTGACTTACTCAGAGAACGGCTGAAGGATCTGAAATCTTGTGAGAGGGATGTAGAAAAGAAGTGGGAATGTTTTAAGAACTGTGTTGTTACTGCTGCTAAAGAGGTCTGTGGCCCCAAAATAGTGGGTAACAATAGAGGTGATGCTTGGTGGAATAGTGAGATTGATGAGGCAGTAAAGAAAAAGAAGGAAGCCTATTTGGGGATGTTGCAAGGTTGCGTCTCTGTGGATGAATATCGCTGTAAGAAGCGTGAAGCTGCTAAGCTGGTTCGCCACAGTAAGGCAAAAGATAGGAAAGAGAAAGTGCAAAGGCATGAACTGGCTTTTTGGAAAGATAGAAAGTCCTTCTGGAAGTACATGAGACTCAGGAAAAATAGGGGAAACAAAGTTGTAAGTTGTGTGAAGAATGAGATTGGGGAAATGATATGGGAGCCCAATGAGTTAAGTGACAGATGGGGTGAATACTTCTGTGAGTTATTAGATCAGGAGAGCAAAAATGATTCTGAGACAGATGCAGATGATGTCACAATGAGGGATGAAAGCACAGGAGGGATCTCAAGAGAAGAAGTGTGTAAAGCTCTAAAATCTCTTCAGAATGGTAAGGCTCCAGGAGTTGATGGCATAACTGCAGAGATGTTGAAGTATGGTGGTGACTCTATAATTGACTGGTTAACTGAAATTTGCCAGTTATGCTGGGAGTTAGGAATGGTCCCTCGGGATTGGAAGGATGCTATCATTGTTCCCTTGTATAAGGGAAAAGGTGATCAGATTGAATGCAAGAACTATCGTGGTATTAGCCTACTGACTTTGCCAGGGAAAGTGTTTGGTAAGGTTGTTATTGAAAAAGTATGGGGTCTTACATCATTGAAAGTGTGAGATGTTCAGAGTGGTTTTATGCCTGGTAAAGGCTGCACTAACCAGATTTTTGCATTACGCATGATGATTGAAAAGTATCTGGCTGTTGGGAAGAAAGTTTTTACTGCCTTCACAGATTTAGAGAAAGCTTATGACCGAGTCAATAGGACACTTTTGTGGAAGGTATTGCATGAATATGGTGTTACTGGGAATCTACTTAATAGTGTAAAAGCCATGTATGCTGGTAGTAGAGCTTGTGTACGAGTGAATGGTGTTTTATCAAAATGGGTTTCTATTGGTGCAGGAGTTAGACAAGGTTGTGTAATGTCACCATGGTTGTTTAATATATTTATGGACGCATGCATGCGTGAGGCCAAAATAGATAATAGGGGTTTATGTCTTGGTGATATCCATGTGTGCAGATTGCTGTATGCTGATGACACTGTCCTGTTGGCAGAGAGCAAAAGTGAGTTGCAGAGTATGTTGACTCAGATGCACGAAGTTTGCATTAAATTCAAACTGAGTATAAATAAGGGAAAAACCAAAATTATGGTGTTTGAGAGAGGAACAGGTAGCACTGAATGTAATGTAAGGATAAATGGCACTGTGATTGACCAGGTGAGTGAGTTTGTGTATTTAGGAAGCATGTTTGACAGAGAGAACAAGTTGGATGGTGAAATCAGTAGGCGAGTGAATTCTTCTTTGAAAATCATAGCTGCTCTGGGAGGTTTTCACAGGAATGATGGGTTCTCTAGAGATTCCCGCATGGCTGTGTATGAAACAGTAATTGTTCCTACTCTGATGTATGGCAGTGAAACCTGGGTACTGCAGAAGAAACAAAGAAGTCGTTTGTGTGCTGGAGAAATGCGTTACTTACGTGGGGTTTGTGGCAAGACACGATCTGATTGTGTGAGGAATGAATATGTATTGCAGTTGTGTGATGTAAAGCAAAATGTTGTTAGCAAGGTGGAGACCAATATGCTTCGGTGGTTTGGCCATGTTGAAAGAATGGGTGATGAAATGCTTACTAAGAAAATATTTTCAGCCCAAGTGGCAGGAAGGAAAGGCAGAGGAAGGCCAAGGAAGACATGGGTGGATCAGATTCAGGAGTGTCTGCATGAGAAAAAGATTATGAGTATGAAGTATAAAAGATCTTGTGTACGGCGTGTAATGGATATCAGTGAAGCACGAGTTGTATGTCAAGATCGCTGTAAATGGCGAAGTTTGATACGACAACAATAAGTAAAAATATCTGGAAGTTTGTATTTCTTTTTGGAGCTAACCTCTGAATCTCAGAGAACAGCTTAGTGATATGTATATGTATGTATTATTAACTGTAATGATGACATATCACACAGCATTCCTCAGCCCACTATCAGAATGAAAAACTTCTTATTCTAGGAGTGCAAACCAGTAACCAGGAAATCAGACTTCATGGCAACTTCAAGCACAATGCATTTTCATCATGCAGTATTTATTCTTATCACAGCTATAACCAACATGGCAGTGGTTCTTCTGCTACCACAAAAAAAAGGGTATGACACAATGAAAAGAAATTGAACAAATAATTGATCACATGGATAAAGATGCACATACAATGTTGCAATGGAACATTTCTATTTATATTTGAGTTCTAATATGCTAAACAGTTTACAATAAACACACAGCAAGAATAGCAGCAACAAGGATAAAAACTGTGAATGAATAGAAAACTTGAAACACACACACACACACACATCTTAAGATTAATGAGAAATGAACCCCTCTGAAGAGATAATTTTTCACAAATACATGGAAGGCAATTTAAATTGCCATCACTGGCACGAAGGTACCATATTTTCACTGTTTTCCACACATGTAGCCACCTCTTCAGAAAATTTAAAAATTGCATCACCTTGGAGTGGAAATTGTTCACATGTCTTCCAATTTCCAGATGAGCATGCAACCATTATACTAACCAAGACAAGAAAATTCAAAGCATCTGAAGCTAAGCAGGTGTTATAGGCCACAAGTTCCAGTACTTCAGGGAACACCTTAAATACTGATGGAAACAAATCTTTCTGAAGATACAAATCCCTCTGAAGAAATGTAATAAGATTTCTAAGCTGCATCTGCTAGCTTCAGTTGCTTGGAACTTTATTGTCCTGGGTGGGGTAATGCTTGAATGAAAACTAGGAGATGCAGATTTGAATGAAAATTAGGAGATGCAGATTTGAATGAAAATTAGGAGATGCAGGTTTGAATGAAAATTAGGAGATGCAGGTTTGAATGAAAATTAGGAGATGCAGGTTTGAATGAAAATTAGGAGATGCAGGTTTGATTCCCACTCCAAGGTGAGGCAATTTTAAAATTTTCTGAAGCAGTTGCTACAAGGGAAACTGTGAAAATATGGCACCATTATGCTGTTAATGGCCCTTCAAATATTTCTTGAGATTAGTCCACATACAGAAAGCTTGTTGATCAATTTAAATTGGCAGAAAATCAAAGTAACAAAAGTTTCATTTTTCATTTATTACATACACATAATATTCTAATCTACTGCATAAGAAAAAAAGGTTGAAATCAACAAACATCTTTCATCTAGTAAATTTTCAATTTGAGGCAGCTTCTATCAATTTTTTTTCCAAATAAATATCATACAGCAGGGGGTAAAATATAAATTCTTTAAGATGTTACAGTGGATTAGAATCATCATCTCACACCTGTATGCCATCAATACATAGGTACACTTGTGGGATAGATCATACAACTTCTCCTTGTCTCCATGTACAGATGCATCCCATAGAATGCAGATGTGATGTCACCAGCCAGTGCAGATTATATATATATGGCACAGGCAGGCTGTGTCAGTTCATTAGTATGAAGCCTGTGCAATGGAAAAAGGGAAGAATTTGTTGGAGTTAAAATGGAGAGTGATTATTGGTGAAGGAAGGTGGGGACCAGCCTCTCAACAACTGCAGAAATATTGACTGTTTGAGGGCCACCATAGTGAGGGTGTGGTGGGAACGACCTGAAGAGGATCACACTTCCATCCAATGTGCAGTCAAGATGAATGTTCGGACAACACACGTCTCACAAAATCAAAAATAAAATATATTGGGTGAATAATAATGCTCAAATCCTCAATACATTAATAAACATGCAGCTTAACACTAAAAGCAAAAGCATAGGCTACTTACATTTGGCAAAGTACATCATGCTAAATTCCTATTTACTACACACACACTGCAGAGAAACACATTTTACAGCACATTACAGCAGTGAGAAATTGGCTTGGGACCTTGCCCCACGTGCATTAAATGTTGAAATAGGAACTTAGTGTGATGCACTTCACTAAATGTAAGTATCCTATACTTTTGCTTTTAGATGTCTCACAATCCCTCAATTAATGGTAGATTACATCTATGACACATTGAGAAATGTTTCTGAGAACACAATCCAGTAGACACCTGGGAATGATCCAATGTAGTTCAGGGTCTATTCATGAGCCATGCTGACAAAATGTAATCAAAGCTTGACCTGCAGTAAGCATGGACACACTGTGACTGAACACTGGACACCTGAAAAAGAGTTGCCTTCCTTTTTTCATGTTTCCAAATTCCAGCTCTAACATGCCAATGGATGGGGTCTGCAGGTGAACAGCTGCAACTAGACTTCACAGTTGGTCCAAAACAGACCAGTGGAGGTGACACCAAGATATACAGGGATTGTTTTCATGGGCATATATATCACCACCAGATCCTAACTAGGTACTGTTTAGGACCAAGTGTTGTTCTATGTGATGATCATATATTTAGATGGCACAGGACCTTTTCAGCAAGAAACACCTACATTGTGCAGGAGTGGTTTAAGGATCATACTGAAGAATTTTGTGCACTTCTCTGTTCAGAAATCTCCCCTGAATTGAAACTGATTAAACAGAAGTCCAAACTTCTGTTTAATCAGTTTCTACTACATGTCCAAACTTCGGTACTTCATTCTAACCAGCTGGTACATAATACCTAAAGGCACCTTGCTTGGTTGAACAGTTGATGCCACACTGGGTGCAAGTAGTTATTGCAGTAAAAAGAGTCCCAAGGCACAACTTGGTAGGTGGTAATAATGTAATGGCTCATGAGATATATAACGGTTTATATTGTGCAACTTTTCTTTATCCATTATTTTGGGTAACTATTAATTACAGGATTCTCTGCCTTCTACATAACTGTTCCATCAATCATTAAAAATTAATTTTCCATTTTTCTTTAATCTTGTTCTACATTTAAAACCCCATTTTTTTCACTGCTTTACACATGCACACCAATGTGGCACCCAGACTGGAATAGCAGACACCATCCCAAGTAAAGGGGAATAAAGGCATAAAATTATACATGAAACATTAAATTAATACTTCAACGTGAACTACCTCCAACCTCATGGGGCCCATCCACTGTTCAAGATCAATTACTTTAGAATGTGTCGTGTGGACCTCTGTGATTAAAGGAAACATTCACGAGACAAAACACAGAAATATGTGGACCTATAATAAGCAGCCAGAAACTGTTCAGAAGTCAGTTTCATGCTAAATGATGAATGTGCAGAAGGAAACAAGAGTTTCAAAGTGCAATAAAAGTTGGATGCTATACACAGAAAATGTATGTGAATGAGATTGGTTCAGCATTTAGATATTTCCGAGAACACAGTTGGTAATTGACTGAAGCAAAAGTCCAGAAGTATCAGGGCACCTAAAAAATTTCCACACAGAATGAAAATACTGATTAACAGGGGCCAAAATGTAATTTGAAGATTTGTGATTTTAGCTAACCAGCATATGCCACAAACCTACAGTCTGAAAATGCAATGGCCACAAGCAAATTGATAAGTATTTTCTACAGCATGTAAAGAGTGTATGCTGAAAATTATTATATATCAGCTGTGACCCACAAACCTTTAATAACAAACTCTAATGTGCAAGCTCAGTTGGTATGTGTAAAATGCAATGGACATGGACTGTATATAAAACACAAGCTTGTTTTTTTCTGCCCATTTCTTTTTGAATCATCTTCCTCCATGTATCTTCCTCCATACATACATACACATCACTAAGCTGTTCTCTGATATTCAGAGGTTATCTCCAAAAAGAAATACGAGCTACCAGATAATTTTTACTTACTCTTGCCATATCAAACTTCTTCATTTACAGTGATCTTGACATACAACTCGGGCTTCACTGACATCCATCACATGCCGTACACAAAATCTTCTATACATCATACTCATAATCCTTTTCTAACGCACATTCCTGAGTCTAATCTTCCCATGACTTTCTTGACCTTCCTCTGCCTTTCCTTCCTGCCACTTGGGCTAAAAAGATTTTTTCAGTAAGTATCTCATCACTTATTCTTTAACATGGCCAAACCATTGAAGCATATTAGTCTCCACTTTGCTAACAACATTTTGCTTCACATCACACAACTGCAACACATGTTCATTCCTCACACAATCAGATGTGTCTTGCCACAAACACCCTGAAAGTAACACATTTCTCCAGCACACAAATGACTTCTATGTTTTTTCTGTAGTACCCAGGTTTCAGTGCCACACATCAGAGTAGGAACAATTACACTTTCATACACAGCCATGCGGGACTCTCTTGAGAACCCATAATTCCTGTAAAAACCTCCCAGAGTAGCCGTGACTTTCAATGAAGAATTCACTCGCCTACTAATTTTACCAACCAATTTGTTTTCTCTGTCAAACATGCTTCCTAAATACACAAACTCGCTCACCTGGTCAATTACTGTTCCATTTAGACTTACATTACATTCAGTGCTACCAGTTCCCCTCTCAAAAACCATAACTTTGGTTTTTCCCTTAATTATACTCACTTTGAATTTCATACAAACTTCGTACATCTGGGACAACATACTCTACAACTCACTTTTGCTCTCTGCCAACAGTACAGTGTCATCAGCATACAACAATCTGCACAAACGGATATCACCAAGACATGGACCAGTATTATCTATTTTGGCATCACACATGCACGCATCCATAAATATATTAAACAGCCATGGGGACATCACACAACCTTATCTGACTCCTGCACCAATAGAGAACCATTTTGATAAAACACCATTCACTCGTAAACAAGCTCTACTGCCAGCGTACATAGCTTTTACACTATTAAGCAGATTCGAAGTAACACCATATTCATTCAATACCTTTCACAAAAGTGTCCTATTTACTCGGTCGTAAGCTTTCTCTAAATCTAAGAAAAGAGCAAAAATTTTCTTACCAACAGCCAGATACTTTTCAATCATCATATATAATGCAAAAATTTGGTTACCGCAGCCTTTACCAGGTGTAAAATCACTCTGAACATCCCACACTTTCTCTGATTAAGACCGCATACTTTTTTAATAACGACCATACCAAACACTTTCCCTGGCACACTCAGTAGGCTAATACCACGATAGTTCTTGCAGTCAGTCTGATCACCTTTTCCCTTACACAAGGGAACAATGATAGCCCCCTTCCAATCCCGAGGGACAATTCCTAACTCTCAGCACAACTGGCAAATTTCAGTTAACCAGTCAATTACAGAGTCACCACCATATTTCAACATCTTGGCAGTTATGCCACCAACTTACAGAACCTTACCATTCTGAAGAGATTTTAGAGCTTTACACACCTCTTCTCTTGAGATATCACCTGTGCTTCCATCCTACACTGTGATGCCATCTGCATCTGCCTCAGAATTACCTTTGCTTTCCTGATCTAATAACTCACAGAAGTATCCACCGCATCTTTCACTTAACTCATTGGTCTCCCATATCATTTCCCCAACAATGTTCTTCACACAACTTACAACTTTGTTTCCCTTATTTTTCCTGAATCTCATGTATTTCCAGAAAGTCTCCCTATCTTTCCAAAAAGCCAATTCATGCCTTTCCACCTTCTCCTTCCTACCTTTTGCTTTACTCTGGCAAACCAGCTTAGTGGCTTCACGCTTTTTACAGTGATATTCATCCACAGAAACTCTACCTTGCAACATCCCCAAATAGGCTTCCTTCTTTCTCTTTAATGCCTCTTCAATCTCACTATTCCACCAAGCATCACCTCTATTGTTATCCACTATTGTGGTGCCACAGACCTCTATAGCAGCAGTGACAACACAGATCCTAAAATATTCCCACTTCTTTTCTACATCCCTCTCAGAATACTTCAGCTCCTTCAGTCGTTCTCTGAGAAAGTCAGAATAACGCTGATGATCTTCAGGGAGCCTTTCAACCTTTATTCTTTCCATCCTGGGCCTCTTCTTATTCTTTTTCTTCCAACCAACATTCAGTTTTCACTTGTGACACTACCAAGTAATGATCTGAACCAACATCTGCACCTATCATCACATGAGTGTCAACAACTAAGTGTTTCAGACGCAAATCATAGACAACAAAATCTATCACCCTCTTTTGACCAAGAGTACGATTTTCCCAAGAATATGTGTGGATATACTTGTGGTTGAAAAACGTATTAGATAGACACAAACCATTCTCAATGCAGAGTTCAATTAATCTTTCACCATTATCATTCATACAAGGATCATTAAACTTACCCAGATCATTGTCAGAAATTGCGTTCTGCACACCTACTCTAGCATTGAAATCCCCTGCTGTTATAACTTTCTCTTTAGCACCAAACTGGCTCAAAACAGCTTTCAGCTCATTCCAGAAATCTTCCTTCCTATCCAAAGGTTCCAAGTCACAAGGAGCATATACTACAACAATTACTATTCTCTGAAGTTTCACTTTCAAACGAATCCAAAGAATTCTCTCACTTATGCAACTATAGTGAATCAAGTTGTTCTTCATCTTTTCACTTAAAATCACACCTACACCAGACTGGCCTCTCACATTATCCAATTCCCCAGACCACTGTTCAGAGTATTGGATAATGTAAGAGGACAGGCACTGTTCCATTCAGTTCTTCTATACCAATTTCCTTCTTTTTGGTTTCACTTACACACAGCATATCCAATAGATACTTATTCAGCTCTTCAATCACCTCACTCATCTTGCCATTAATACCTCTAGTATTCCATACACCAATCTTACACTCACTCAGTTGAGATCTTTTTCTGATTCTTCTTTTACCAGTTCCAGGTTGGTACCATGGTGGACCATCCTTCTCAAGTGTGGAAGGTCCACCATATCCCACACTTAAGTCAGTTTTTGAATTTTTTTTTGTGTCTTTTTAATCAGGTAAGTACATCAGTGTGGGGGATTAGCCCACAGTTGACGGTTCCAGTTGGTCATTCAACCTAAGGATTCTGGTACAAAACCCAGTGAGTTGGGGTCTTTTCACCAATGTCACACAGAACTAGCTGGCACCTCTCCAAGATCCACAGAGGCCCTAGTTGCTGTTGTGTGTGCCATTGTTACCACGTAGCACTCTGAGGAGGCAAACCCATCTCTCACTTAGATCGCCCGCAAAATCTCCTTCATAGTCCAATAGAAACGTATCCACAAGAAAATTTCAATAAAAAATAAAGGAATCAAAAGTCATTTCACCATTGTTAATAAAAAAAAACTTATGGTCTTGAACAAAGATCTAAAGTATCCACGCACAAACACTAGTGTTTTGGGCAAGATTGCCCCACTGAAATATTATATTTGCACTTGAGCAGAGCGCTCGCTATAACCGCTGAACAGGAACGGATCCACACATGCCAGGGTGACACTCAGCAACACTGTCATGCTTGGATGACTTTTCAACCAACAGGAACAAATTGAAATATTTGCACTCGAGCAGAAAGCTCACTATAACCGTCGAGTCTGGGTGACTCCTCAGAAAAAAAAGGAACAAATTCGCATGTGCCAGGGTGACCCTCAGCAACACTGTCAAGCCGGAACGACTCCTCAAAAAAAAAAAAAAAAAAAAAAAAAAAAAGCACAGTGGATAGGAACAAATCTGTACGTGCCAGGGCGACACAGAACAACATGGCTGATTTAGAACTTTCAATTCATTCTTTCACTACGATTACAGCCATCATATTCTTAACATTTTATTTGAACATACAACAGAAGTAACACATGATAATAATTAACAACTTAAACAAATTCATTCTGCATAACGAACAACTGCCAACGACCAACTGCATTCTTCACTTCCTCCTCTGCTGTGCTCTGGGTGCTGTCTCCTCTCTTTAACTAGTATGTAGATGTATAGAGGTACTGTGCCGCCATGTGTGAGGCAGAATGGTCATTACAAGTAGTTAGTAATCTGAATAAGCAGAAATCCTACATATACATATAGATAGATAGATGCATAGATAGATAGATAAAGAATAATATATAGATAGATACACAGTGAATCATCTCCAATAATCTTTATCCCTTCATTGAACTGGGAAAGCAAGGGGATAAATATTAATGGAGATTATTTAACTCACCTTCGTTTTGCTGATGATATAATCATTTTTGCAACTACCCCTTCAGAACTGCAGAGTATGATCCAGGAACTTGCTGACAAGAGTAAGGAAGTGGGATAAAAATAAACTTTCAGAAGACAAAACTGATGTACAATGCTTTTACAAGAAATGAAGATTTTGTGATTGATGGGGGAAAGTTGGAGATAACCGATACCTACATTTACCTTGGACAATAGATATCAAGCAAGGGTCACATTGATGAGGAAATTAACTGGAGTATAAAACTGGGCTGGAGAGCTGCTGGAAGAAACAGTACAATTTTCAAGAGCAATATGTCATTATGTCTTAAAAGAAAAGTGTTTAATCAATGCATCCTTCCAGTTCTTACATATGGAATAGAGACATGGACCTTAACTAAAAACGACATACAAACGCTGCAGACAACTCAAAGTAGCACGGAGAGGTGCATGCTTGGTGTAACTAGGAGAGATAACAAGAGGAACTCATGGATAAGGAAAATGACAAGAGTGGAAGACATCATGATCAGAGTAAAATCTCTGAAATGGCAATGGGCTGGACATGTTGCCAGAAGAACGGACCATCGATAGACAATCGAAATTTTAGACTGGATTCCAAGGGACAGAAAAAAGACCCAGAAGAAGAAACCACATGGGAGATGGACGGATGAAATTCTAAAACATGCTGGAGTAACATGGAGGAGACAAACCAAAGACAGTTGTGGAAGAAACTTGGGGAGACCTTCATCCAGCAGTGGACTGATAACAGTTGATGATAGATGAGAGAGAGAGATAGATAGATAGATAGATAGATAGATAGATAGATAGATAGATAGATAGATAGATAGATAGATAGATAGATAGATAGATAGATAGATAGATAGATAGATAGATAGATAGATAGATAGATAGATAGATAGATAGATAGATAGATAGATAGATAGATAGATAGATAGATAGATAGATAGATAGATAGATAGATAGATAGATAGATAGATAGATAGATAGATAGATAGATAGATAGATAGATAGATAGATAGATAGATAGATAGATAGATAGATAGATAGATAGATAGATAGATAGATAGATAGATAGATAGATAGATAGATAGATAGATAGATAGATAGATAGATAGATAGATAGATAGATAGATAGATAGATAGATAGATAGATAGATAGATAGATAGATAGATAGATAGATAGATAGATAGATAGATAGATAGATAGATAGATAGATAGATAGATAGATAGATAGATAGATAGATAGATAGATAGATAGATAGATAGATAGATAGATAGATAGATAGATAGATAGATAGATAGATAGATAGATAGATAGATAGATAGATAGATAGATAGATAGATAGATAGATAGATAGATAGATAGATAGATAGATAGATAGATAGATAGATAGATAGATAGATAGATAGATAGATAGATAGATAGATAGATAGATAGATAGATAGATAGATAGATAGATAGATAGATAGATAGATAGATAGATAGATAGATAGATAGATAGATAGATAGATAGATAGATAGATAGATAGATAGATAGATAGATAGATAGATAGATAGATAGATAGATAGATAGATAGATAGATAGATAGATAGATAGATAGATAGATAGATAGATAGATAGATAGATAGATAGATAGATATAGATAGATAGATAGATAGATAGATAGATAGATAGATAGATAGATAGATAGATAGATAGATAGATAGATAGATAGATAGATAGACACAAACACAGATTGCTTTTCAGTTCCATTAGTTCCTTCCTTTTATCCTCAGTTTTGCAATAATGTTCCTAATTTCAGAATATAATCTTCTATTTTTCTTAATGTTTTTGTATGCACATATTTTATTCCTCTTTCCAGTGCTGAGACTTTCAAAAGGTTGATATCAATGGATTACTGACTTACATATTCTGGTTTGAAGTGCTTCATTGTGTTTGATATTTTTCTGCCTTTTGGCATTAAAATTTCAAGTGTGTTTAATGTTTTTTTCTTATTATGTGATTGTTATAGTCAATTTGGGATTCCATTTCTTTGTATTTTTGTGCAATCACTTAACTATAAATATATAGTCAATATTCATTGAATTTGGTATTTCATTAATTTCTTTATACAATGTTAGCATTTTTTATTCAGTAGAAACACTCTTGATGTTTTTAATACCATATGTAGATTTAATCTTTCTTTTCATAGATTTTAAATATTTTTTTTGTACTGAAGGATTTGTTTTGATCATGCATTGATAAGTTGTGACAGAAGCTTAACTGCAACACTGTAATCAAGTGTGTGTTTGGATCTCTATCTTTAAGCAATATATTAATACATTGTGAAGGCCTAACTGCAACATTGCAATGTTAGCAATCTATCGCTTAAAGACAGACATCTAAACAAACTCCTTAATTCACCTGGTGGTTATTGTATTCCAGTCAACACCTCAGCAGAAGTTACCCACTACATCAGAAGTACTGTAGTATCAATCAGCATTTGGAAGACAATGTTATAAGAGCCAGCCTATCTACTTGTCTTTCACAATTAATTATTTCATGACATTTCAGCTGTTTGTGATTGAAAAAAAACATAAAATGCATTGCTCCATTCACTAACAGAAAATCTCTTAGGTATCATGAATGGAATACGAGATTACACCCTATAATACAAATTTTGAAAATGACAATCCGTTTTTTGATGCAAATATGACAAGGATGGTAAGCCATATGATATCACAAAACTTGAAATATTCAAATTATATTCAAATTAATTGGAATCTTGAGACTTGGTCGTTCTGGGTGGTGTAGTGATTAGCATACTCGGGTGCTATTTGGGAGATATGGGTTCAATTCCCGCTCCAGGATGACGAAATTTTCGGATATTATCTGACTTACCATCCTTGTCATATTTACACCAAAAAACAGATTGTCATCTCCAAAATTTGTATCTCTTAGGTATCTTGAAAGTATAGACATTTATCTTTCCCCAAATACCTGTAATACTGACTCACCTCAACAAATTCTCATTATGTGGAAATCCATTTTAAAATCTTGCAGCATTTCATATTACTTCATTCATTCCATGGCTGATGAAAAAAGTATTTACCAAAACATCCCAATTTAATAATTTTATCACTTCCTTTTTATATAAGCTTTAGCTTGAATTTCTTTAGCAAAACTGTAACATATTTGTTGATTGCTATTGTGTTACACGGATTTCTGTCCTTCCTTTTAATTAAGATATTATGCATTTAAAACTCCTTTGCTTTTCAATTAGGCTTGTGATTATTTTGCAAATGAACTTCATCTCTTGATTCAGACAAGCTGATAGGCTCATTTCACAATCAGAATACATTAAATTTTGGATTAGCCAAATTTTAGGGCTTATCCATCCAACACATGAGAAAAACACACAAAAGTATTGATTTACAAACCTGGTTTCTTGTACTTTTTGAAATCTAAATTCACAAGTGGAAAATACAAGATGATAGGGCACATTTCATTGGTTGGATGTCTGAAAACATAGCATTCTCTTAAAGGCTGCTTAATATATTCGGACACTAAATCACGGATAGGAGGGAATAAACAATTGTTTATCTTTGCCCACTTTTCTGAGAGCAACAGTTCCTACAAAGAAATACAGATTCTTTTTCTATAATTAAACATACAAACAGTTTTACTGCTACATAACAAATAGCAAATTTGCATATGTGCATAGTAAAAAGAAGTGATATTTCTAGCAGCTTTAACTACTAAAATTTATATATACTGATGATTTAGTAAGTAATTTGATTCAGAAAAAACTTAATTTGAATAACAAATTAAGATTTTTTACTGTACCTTTAGGAACATATGAAGAGTTTTCAGTACCTCCTCTACTGTAGAGTGACAATCATTATTTACCATTACATCAAAATAGTATCAAAAACCACATTTATTTTACAGCAAGGACTTCCCGTGTTTTCACTATAAGACAATGTCACTTATATTTCTTTTTTTTCATGGTCCACCATCTCATCAAAAAACAAAATTCTACATCAAATAAATCTTTAAATTAAAAATCCCTTTCCTTCAACAAAAAGAAAAATTAGAATAAAATAAAGGGAAAACAGCTAAAGTAACACATATTTGCTTAATAAAAAACATACATACTTAAAAAAGTACGAAATGCTATTCCTTGAGTACTTTAAAGAACACTGTTATATTGTAGTTCTTGGAGTTTTTCTTTTGAACTATAACAAAGGTCAAACTCACACACAGCAAGGCTTTTTCTTACCAGGAGTTCTTTGCAGAATGAAAGTACTGAAATATTTACATTTTCTTCTTGACCTCATATAATTACCCACTTCACTCCAGTTTCATAGCATTTTTCATTATGCAACTCACATTTTTTCACCAAATCTTTCTTCAGATGGCCTTACTTATGCTTCTTTCATAAACCAACTATTAATGCTGAAAATTGTGCAGCAAATACATAATGCCATATTTCTGCAATATTGTATTCACCTTTTTCCCCTTGTGTTGCTGTCTATTGGCATTTCAAACCCCTTTAAAATAAATAAACCCCTTCAAAATAAATAATATGCATTTTTCACGAGTCTTTCCTCTCCCCCTCCCTCTCACAAGCTCTAATTTATTCTACAAGAAATTTTCATGGATAGGTAAGGTTTATGAAATTGCTTTTCCCAGTATCTTTTCAATGACAGTTTTTTTATTATACAGTATATAGGTTTCATAATTTCAAAATCTGGATTTTGTTCCATTTTTACCAGTATTGGATAAATCTCAAGACAGAGAGTTGTTAAAGAGACCTTCATCTAGCAGTAGATTGAGAATGGCCATTGTTGTTGATGATGATGACAATAATTAGATGAAGAATGTTTCTCTTAACTTTTACTGGTACTCCTATTGTCTTTATGTTGGTATAGTCTACCCATCAATCTATTTTTTGTACTGTTTAGGTATCCTAATTTCTTGGGATAGAACTGGCTAGTTGTCAGGCTCAATCCCCCCCCCCCCCGATAGCCTTTTAAAAAAAACGGGAGTACCATATACTCACTATCTTTCTAATAACCTGCTACAAACAAAGATGAATTTACAATATTCTGACAACCGAACATGATCATACAAAGAAAACACACACAAATGAAAAAAACAAACGAGCGATTTACTGACTATCCCAAATATACAGTTAATTGCATGAAGAGTCAAGAAAAACTAATCCTCATCCAATGCAGGATTTCAAAGCCATTGCAACTGCAGATGGTTTCACCGAATCAAAGGCCTTTTCATAGTCGATAAAAGCCATGCATAATGGAAGTTCATATTCCCTCGCTCTTTCAATTAGTTATCTCAGTGCGTGGATATGATCTATAATGCTGTAGCCACTCCTGAATCCAGCTTTTTCTCTCGGTTGAGCCATGCCCAGTGTTACTTTCAAGTGGTGTGAAAGAACTTTACTGAAGATTTTATAAACCACTGATAGAAGGCTGATAGGTCTGTAGTTCCTGAGATCCTCAATGTCACCTTTTTTATGTAGCAGGATCATTGTAGCATTGTTCCAGTCCTCAGGAATCTTCCCTTCATTAAGGCATTGAGTGAAAACTTGAGCGAGTACTGTTTCAATTTCTCCACTTGCTTCTTGTATGATGTCTACAGTGATTCCATCTTCTCCTGGAGCTTTCTCCCACTTCATGTTCTTGATCGCATGTGCAACTTCAGCTGGAAGGACTGGAAGAACTCTGGTACTGGTACCTTTCATGATGTCTGGAGTGCATGTATCATCCCTTTCATATAATTTGGAGTAGAAATCTTTCACTCTTGTCAAAATTTTTTCGCCTCTATTTCTTGTTACAGAACCATTTTCTTTTTTCAGTGCCATAATTTGTTTTTTTCCCTTACTGAGATGTCCCTTTGCTCTTTTTAGGTTTTGGTTGTTTTCAATTGCTTTCTTCACTAGTTCACAGTTGAATTTCCTTACGTCTTCAGTGATACTTTTTCGTACTGTCTTGCATAGCTCTATATATTCCACTTTGGAAGTCACATCTTCTTTAGTTGTCCTCATCTCTCTTCTTTTTTGCATCAACATTTTGGTTTTTCCTGATAATTTGTTCACATGCAACTTGTTCTTAGACCCAGGTAATTTTGTTGCTGTTTTCATAAGAGCCTTGATTACTTTTCTGTTATAACTTCACAGATGTCCATTTCTTCTGACGTTAGACCTTCTAGAGTAGAGAATCTGTTCCTCAGTTCTAATTTGAAGGTATTATGATGCTTTTTAAGGTTGGTCACGTCAATACACTTTGTTTGTTTTATGAGCTTGCCACGCTTGAGTTTAGCATTGAGGTGCATCTTACATCTTACCATTCTATGGTTACTACCTGTGTTGAGCTTGTTCAGCACACAACAGTCTTCCATGACAAATTTCTTGTTACACATAATAAAATCAATTTCACTTGTCATTCCATTGGGATGCCTCCATGTCCATTTCCTTTGCAGCTTTTTCTTGAAAAAGGAGTTCATGATGAAAAACCCTTCTGCTTCTGCAAACTCTATGAGAGTATTTCCAAGCTGGTTTCTGTTACTGTGACCAAATTTGCCAACTGAAGTTTCATTCTGTTGCTGTTGCTCTATTTTTGCATTGAAATCTTCTATAATTATCTACAAGTGCTGCTTAATTTTATTATTTAGATGACGAATTTCCTCATAAAATTCTTCAATTTCTGCTTCAGGATGACTTGTGGTGGATGCATAACCTTGAATAATTTGAGCCTGGTATCTTCTCAAGAGTTGGATAACGAGTCGTGCAGCTCTGTCAGAGGAACTTTCAACTTCTACAACTTTATCCTTCAGTTTCTTGCTTATTATAAATCCAATGCTACTTGTTCTGCCAGTATCTGTCCCATGATAGTAGAAGAGATGGTCCACTTTTCAGTTCAATGATATCTTTTCCTTTTCTCCTTACCTCACTTAGCCTGACGATGCCCCACTTGATCCTTTGTAGTTCCTCTTCCAATTCAAGAAGCCTGGAATCAGAAGATAGGGAGTGTCCATTGTAAGTAGCCAAGGTCAGCATCAAAGGGCAGCCTAGTCCTGTCCTCCGGTGTTTCTTAGCACTCTCTGCCTTCATGTCACACAGGCAGCTGCCTTGGCCAGGTACATTCCAGCTGCCAGAGACTGAGGGCCAAGATTTAAGTTGTGGAGTCATTTTGGAGGGTTTGGCCATAACTCATCACGCTGGCGAAGCGGGTTGGTGAGTGTGGGATAACATTTGCTCTAATCCCGATGGTATAGTTATACCGTTATTGGTGGTCGCGAGAGTCCCTTTAGTGGGAACAGGGCGCACCACGAGAAGGCGGGTTTGACATTTGTCAATAACATCTATGAATAGCCGAATCTTTGCACTTCTATTTAGAAGTGCAAAGATTCGGCTATTTGAGAATACACTACACATAAAAATTGGAAAGGGAGTGAGACAAGGTGACACCATTTCTCCAAAGCTCTTTAATGCTACATTGGAAAACGTCTTTCAATCACTGAACTGGGAAAACAAAGGGATAAAGATTAATGGAGATTATCTAACCCACCTTTGCTTTGCTGATGACGTAGTCATTTTTGCAACTACCCCATCTTGAGCTGCAGAGTATGATCCAGGAACTTGCTGACAAGAGTAAAAAAGTGGGATTAAAAATGAACTTTCAGAAGACAAAAGTGATGTACAATGCTTTTACAAGAAATGAAGATTTATCGATTGATAGAGAAAAGCTGGAGATAACAGATACCTACATTTATCTTGGACAGCAGATATCAAGTGAGGGTCACATTGATGAAAAAATTAATTGGCGTATAAAACTTGCCTGGAGAGCTTTTGGAAGAAACAGCATAATATTCAAGAGCAATGTGCCATTATGCAGGGAGAAGAGCTAAGGCAACCTTTGAGAAAGGTGACAATTTTTTTTTAAAAGTTGACTAAAAGGTGATCAAAAGAGACTTCTTTGCCAATAGCACAAAACAACAACTATAGTAACAAAAAAAAAATAATTTTTCAATTTTTCCTCTACCAAAAAAGGCCGGTAAGATCATAATAAATTTCTTTATTATGGTCCTGTATAGGGTATAGCCATTTTATTGTCATCATAGAATCTTACAGAAAAAAAAAAATACACAAAATTCTAAAAATCTATTGATGTACAATTCTCTTTAATGTTCCAGAAAAACAATTCTGAAGAGAAAACTGTTTGGCTTACTGTTTTCTAGGCATCTTAGCAAAAAACGATTAACCGTACTTGATTTTCTTTTTTCAAGGTTCTTCTGAATGATTTCCACTTCCTTTTCTCTCACTCTTTCTTCTGTTTGCATACATTTTACTCCTTCGAGCATGCTTTCAGTTAATTTTGTTCCCTTTACATAATTTTTTCGAGTGCTTTCCTCAGTTTAGCCGAAGCTTCCAAAAAGAGTTCTTCTCTTGCCTCCTTAGTTTTGTAGGTGTTCTTTTTTTTTTTTGTCATTCAGAGCAGCAGTCTCACATTCGATTGACTTTTTTATCTTTTCCATCTTTTTTATATCTTCTTCATAATCCGTTGTTTTTTGTTCTTCATTTTGATTTTCTTTTTCCTGTTACATTCTTCCATAAAAGCAGAGTACTTTGAATGTGCTTGTTGTCTGTACTTAATGAGTTTTGGATTAATGGGTACAAAAAGAAAATTAAGATATTGTTTCAAGGCATCCCTCACAGTCAGTACACTGTTTAAAAATCTTTCGGTCACTACTGATTTATTTTTTTCTGATATATGCTTAGAAATGGAAATCCTCTCTCTATATCAGCATTTCCATGTGACAAAGTAAGAGCTGCCTTTATGACTTTTGCAACGTTTGGAAACTTTATATCTTTTGACAATGAGTCCTTTTTTGAGATGCGTTGTTGCCAATAATCATCAACAGTTTTGTTTTCAAATGCTGTATCATCTTTTACCAGTTGCAAAATTTTCCACTCATGTAACAAACAATCCAGTTGAACATGAAATGGCATAATTTTTGCAACTTTCAATATGTCATGATAATTAACACAGCAATCAGACATCGCCAAATTGACTGTAATTACTGTTTCACACGTGAATCAAATCACATCAGAAAAACTAAAATTTCATCGCCGTGGAGTGGGAATTTTCAAGTTTTCTGATGTGATTTGATTCACGTGTGAAACAGTAATTACAGTCAATTCAGCAATGTCTGATTGCTGTGTTAATTATCATGACGTATTTGCCATGTATTATGTAAAGAATATTTCTTCCACCCTTTATATTTCAACATGTCTATGCAGCTTCTATCATTCATTCTTTCTTTTGGGGTCTAAAAATCTAAAATTTTTAAGTGATCCTTTTGATAAGCAAGTTTTTTCCATCACATGCTTACAAGCAGTAATATAGTGCTTTTGAGCTTTCTTCAGAAACAACAACTTATCACTTTCTTTCAGTTTAGAAAGCTCGTCTGTGATCTTTTCATTAATGACAAGTTCTTTAAGAGGAAGCAGATCACCAACTGCAAACAGTTCATCAAGATCCACTTTAGAAAAATTATTGATTTTTCTAATGACAGCAGTCTTCAAAACACAAGCATGAAGGTCTGAAGAACATTCCCTATTTCTTCATGCAATTTGTGGATCATGGGTGCATTGAAAACATTGTGTGAACTTTATGAATAGTTCTGCTGATGAAATAATGAAATGAAGTTCAGCTTTTATTGAAGGTTTCTTTAAGGCACTCACAACAGCCTTGTAGGATCTGGATTGAAGAGCAGCAGAATTTTTTCTCAGAGGCATATGCTTAAGGAAATAGAACTGAAAGATGTTCCACTGCTCCAAAACCCTGTTGGCTGAGGGCCCAAGGGCAGCCACCTTGTTGTTGCCTGTTTCAAAAATTTGTGGTGTGGAATGTTATGTTTAGATTGGATTTCTTCAAACTCTTCCCAACAGGCAGGCCAACCATCTAAATCATGGTAAATGTTGATCAGCAGCTCAGAAAGTTACTTCACCTAAACACTCCAATGATTTTACATATGCATGATGCACTGTGTGGATGTTGCAGGTACCTATGCTTATAAAACTTGTCCCTTATGTCTCCTGGACATTACTATTGAAAAGCCTAAAAACTTTTTTATTAACATTAGGTCCATCTGATTCAAGCATTAGACATCTGTTTTATGATAAATTGGCCTCAGAAAGTGCTTCACATAGTTTTTTTTGCAATGTTTCACCATCCGCTTTACCTAAAAAGAAAGTTCTGAGGTGCCGTGTTGTTATGCCACATCCTTTTTATCTTTAACATTAGTTGTTTCACCATAACTCAATGTGTAGTACGATGAACATGCTGCTTCTAATGTAAGTTCCCAGAAATAAGGAGCCAGTCTATCAGTGATTAAGTACTGCATTTTCTTAGAGGAAAGAGAAAACTGTTCAGGGACACTGCCAGGAATATATTTTTTTTAAAAGTCATGAATACATAGTGTGATGAATCCATTGAATAATTACTACACACAAATTTCATCGTCCAAATCAATTCAGCAGTAGTAGAACTTTCCTTGGCACTATAAATGCGAAGTGTTGGTACACAAGTTAAACTTAAAGGTTGTAAGTGGTCTAAGCATGCAGGAGGAGGTGCAAGTTCTAAGCGTAGTAGGTTTAGTCCAAATTTAGATTCAAGGTCTGATTTATGTTTTGATGTAAGCAAGTGATTAAAAATCGCCTGAAAACCTTTTGTTTCAAAGTTAATAGTTCAGCAACACACAGTACAAAATATGTAGTTCACTTTCACTATGCTTTCTACCCCATGCAGAAACTTTAACCTTTGAATTATCTGTCTTTTCCAGCCAATCACTATGGAACTTACATTTTCCCATTTTGAAATTATTAGCAGAACTATTGGATTAAATGAAACTTCAATGGCAGTGTTTTTAACAACACAACAATATCAGGACCTGAAAGAAAAAAAGATATAAACTGGGGGAGGGGGATTGATATTGTTCAATTATCATAGTATAACAAACACAAATGTATATGTACTAAAAAACTGTAAAAAAAAATCTGCTGAACTTATGAGAAAATAAAAAAAAGCCCTTATGTAAGGCGAGTTCTTAAATACAGTAAAACTGTGTAAGTTAGCCATTCGCAGTTCCAAACTATTGTGTTTCTTAAGTTTAACCATTATTTCATAGCTGATTGCTAATTGCTCACTTACAATAATGGCTGACACTTATTAATTATCAACATTACTTTCTTTACTGGGAATTCATTTCAGAACTCAGGTGGATGAGCCCAGTGTTTTTCAATTTCTGCATAAACTCCCATGAGTTTTTTAGTAAAGCAGGATGTTTTGCAGATGTATAGTGTTGTAAATATGACACTAAATCCAGTGCTTCTTGGAAAGTAGGGATTCCCCCCCCCCCAATAGTTTGGTGTTCATTCACATTATCATAGTTTCTTCTTCATTCTGTAGCTCTAGAATTTTGGAAAAAATTGAAATCCTGGTCTCTTCAGCTACTCAAAAAGATCTTCACAAAGAAGAATTAAAGGAAATATTGGCAGAAAACAATTACCCCTCCCCATATGTTGAGAAAATATTTAAACAAGTGCCAAAAAAGAAACAGGAAAAAACCAACTTCAAATTCACCAGCAAAATTACGTACCACAAGGGACTTTTCGAGAAACTGAAAAGGATCGGAGCAAAATATAATGTCAGGCTAGCTCCAGATCTTAATAACAAAATAAAGAAATTCCTGCCAGCTTTAAAGCAGAAAGAATTGGACATCCAATTGCAGGAAGGAGTAATTTACTGCATCGACTGTAACTGCGGACTCAGCTATATAGGAGAAACAGGGAGAAGTATTAAGGTCCGAATGAAAGAACACCAAGCAGCTATTAGGAACATTGGGAACAAAACAGGGCTAGACAGACATATACAAGCAAGTGGACACTCCATAAATTGGGACTCAGTGAAAATAATCGCCCACCAGTCAAACTTAGTAAAGAGGAAACTAGAAGAAGGGATCGAAATAGCAAGAAGAAGAAGTACCACAATTAACGATAATTGCGGATGGACTCTTCCAATTGAGTGGCAGCAACTACTCCAGTGACATAGTCCTGATGACGAACTAGGCTTTAGTTCGAAAATTTGACAACCAACTTTCATTAAAAATAACCTCTATAAGACCCGTAAAAAAGTTATTCCACAATGATTTTTAATGTTGATAGCACATCAGAAAAAACGCCCTCTTTTGTGTCTGCCAAGTCTTCATGCACTATGATATTGTAATCTATTACTGGGAACTGATCTTTACTTAGCAGGTCATTTTTGATGTTTTCAGGTAATGTTCCTAGCAGGTTGTTGTTGGTATTGTCAACTTCAGTTTCATCATTCATCTCTGCATTTTGTGGAAATCCAGCTTTCTGAAAACATTTAACTATTGTGGAAATCTGTAAATTTTGCCAAGAAGCATGCACCCAATGAATACAATTGAAAACAGTGACTGCTGTCAAAAATTCTGTCACACGAAGGAAAATATTTTGATGGCAGCCCACAAGATTTCATTTTTAAATGGAGTTTCTGAGAGGATGAAAGGATAAAATGTTATTATCTCTATATAAAATGTTATTGGCTAAGATGCCCCTCAGTTCATCTTCATTCATTATTGGGACTTACCACATTCATGGATAGTAATAAAAATGCAGATACATTTATGGAAAATTCATGTTTTCAGCAGGACAGTAAACTTAAAGTAACTGGAACCCCCATACAAATTTGTTGGCATTTGCCTCTTTGTACTTACAGCGTGAAGTAAAGTTGGACGGCATATAATGTCATGTCACTAGATGTGCAGTGGCATATGCTACCTTGTCCCCGAACATGTAAATTATGAGATCTTCCTACAATTATAAGTAGACGCATAGAAGTACAGGTACTATGTAAGTATTGCGTATATAAATAAGTTTTGAGGGATTTGAGGTGAACAAAGCATGTTGTTGGAGCACAGAAACAATATTTTAATATTAATCGAAGTATGCTCCCTCTGAAGCTACAACTTTACCCCATCTTTCGGGCAGTGAACGTATGCCCCGAAGGAAGAATTCCGGTTCCTTGGAAGAGATCCAGTTGTCCAGCCAATTTTTGATGCTTTCATAAGAGCTAAACTGTTCTCATGAAAGTGCTGATTGCATCGACCGGAACAAATAGAAATCTGATGGCGCAATATCTGGCAAATATGGCGGGTAAGGTAGAACTTCCCAGTCGGATCCTTCTAAGTACTTTTTCACAGGTTGAGAAACATGTGGTCTTGCGTTGTCATGCTGTAAGATGACTTTGTTGTGTCTATTCTCCCATTCCGGCCGTTTTTGCGTGAGAGCTCGTTTTAAACGCATTAATTGGGTTCGGTACCGATTACCAGTAATAG
Source organism: Macrothele yani (assembly GCA_039090855.1). NCBI lineage: Eukaryota > Metazoa > Arthropoda > Arachnida > Araneae > Macrothelidae > Macrothele > Macrothele yani. The sequence goes on along the minus strand of CM077005.1, from coordinate 139,244,594 downwards.
TCTCTGAAGGTTTCAGCAGTTCATAGTGGATGACACTCTTCTGGTCCCACCAGATACACAGCATTACCTTTGAACCATGGATATTGCATTTTGGTGTTGAAGGACCTGGTTCACCTGGCTTCACCCATGCTTTCTGCCTTTAGGGTTATCGTACCCTGTCCATTTCTCGTCGGCAGTAATAATACGATGCAAAAAACCCTTTCTTTTTTTGCCTTTGAAGCAGCAATTCGCAAATGGTTTTTCGACGTTCAAGGTCTCTTTCCCGCAAAGCATGTGGAACCAAATTCCCTTCTTTTTGCACCATTCCCATGGCAGCTAAACGTTGTGAAATGCATGGTTGACTAACATTTAATGCTGCTGCTAGTTCTTTTTGGGTCTGGCACGGATCCTCGTCGAGTAAAGCTTCCAATTCGGAATCAGCAATTTTTTTGGGTGGTCCAGAACGTTCTTTATCACGGACATCGAAATCGTTCCTTTTGAATAGTCTAAACCAATACTCACATGTTTTTATGGATGGGGAATGTTCACCATAGATTTCTGACATTAAGTAATAGCTGTTGGCAGCACTTTTTCTTGACAATAAAGTAATGCACTAACACTTCCCGCAAATGCTGTTCTGTTGGGACGAAAGTTGCAATTTTCCATCGAGTAAAACAAATACGTCTTCGCACCTCAATCAAACGACAGCTGGCATCTCGTACTGCGATATCGCAGCCTTGCCACCTTAAAATACATGTGAGCAGTAATAAATACGACACCAAATGAAAATCCCTCAAAACTTATTTATGTACCCAATACATTCACATAGTTGTAGGCATACTTACAACAATAATCTTTCAACTTCCAGCATCTTCTTTTGAAACTATATTGTTAAATTGTACATTTTTACCCAATATGGTCAAAAAAGGTTTGAAAAGGTGACAAAAGCTGAAAAAGGTGACAAAAGGTGACTAATTTTAAAAAAGGGTGACAAAAAGTGAGAAAGGTGACCGGCTATGTCTTAAAAGAAGTGTTTGATCAATGCATCCTTCCAGTGCTTACGTATGGTGCAGAGACATGGACCTTAACTAAAAGATAAATTCTGGTTAAAAACATCTATAGCGGAGGCCAAAGCTGTTCTTAAATTTACGTGCATACTAATATAATACTAGGGGTGTTCAAATGAAAAGGTACGAAACGTCATAAGAACGTAACCGTTAACATATTTGCCTATGCCGCTATGGGAAGAACGTAGCGACACATCTAGGGATGCGATTGGAGTCGCTGGCGTGGATTGGAGCATGCGCGGGTGCCCGCATGCGCAGGAGAGAGCAGAGGCTCTTATAAGGAGCGCCGTCCAATTGACGCGGCAGTGCGTGTGAGGACAGGATAGCGTTCACATTGCAAAATTCGACGATTGAGGAGCAGCTAGGCGTTATCCGATTTCTGACAGCGGAAGGTGTTAAACCGGCCGCTATTCATCGCGGAGGGTGCGGTTCTGCTCCATGATAACGCGCGTCCACACGTCTCCAGGGTCACACACGCGGAACTGGCCAAGTTCCAGTGGGAGCAGCTTGACCATCCGCCCTACAGCCCGGACATGTCGCCCTGCGATTTCCATGTGTTTGGTCCCCTGAAAAACATCTGAAAGGGAAGCGCTTCCACTCGGACGACGAACTCAAGGACGCTGTGCAGGACTGGGTCACGTCACGGCCACAGGAATTCTGGGAACAAGGAATCCTTCGGCTCGTTAATCAATGGGATCGTTGTGCTACGGCCTATGGTGTATACTTTGAATAAAGTCTTCATTTATACCCACAGTGTCGTTTCGTACCTTTTCATTTGAACACTCCTTGTATTTACAAGGTTGCTTACCTCTTTTCACATTTCTCCACACGTTACATGCAACCTGTGGAGAAATGTGAAAGAGGTAAGCAACCTTGTAAATATTAACTAAAAGAGATATACAAAGGCTGCAGACAACTCAAAACAGCATGGAGAGGTGCATGCTTGGTGCAAACAGGAGAGATAAGAAGAGGAACTTGTGGATCAGAAAAATGACAAGACTGGAAGACATCATGATCAGAGTAAAATCCCTGAAATGGCAATGAGCTGGACATACTGCCAGAAGGACAGACCATCGATGGACAGCCGGAATTTTAGATTGGATTCCAAGGGACAGGAAAAGACCCAGAAGGCCACATGGGAGATGGGTGGATGAAATTCGAAAGTATGCTGGAGTAACATGGAGGAGACTGGCCCAAGACAGACCGTTGTGGAAGAAACTTGGAGAAACCTTAGTCCAGCAGTGGATTGATAATGGTTGACAATGATGATGATGTACATATGTATGTAAGTGGGTTGTACTGAAAATAATGCAAAAGTGGGCATAACTTTTTTATTAACTGACAGAAGTTGTTCAAATTGCACATTTTGGTAGAGTAAGTCTTTCTCTGTACAATGGTACTACTCAACATAGTCTCTATCACAAGCAATGCATTTGCACCATTGCTGAACCAAACTCACAAATCCTCTTTGAAAAAATTCAGGTGTGGACTGTTGTACCCACTTCTTCACAGTCACATTCACCTCGCCTGTGTCATCCAATTGTTGTTCCCAGGGACTGTCCTTCATTGAACCGAACAGGAGGAAGTCGGAGGGCACCAGATCTGGGCTGTATGGTGGATCACCAACCAGCCTAATTTGCTGATCGCCTGATTTGTTGCCAAAGATGTGTGTGGTCTTGCATTGTCATGATGAATGTGGATCCTTTTCAGATTCTTGTATGGTCTCTTCCTCCTTATGGCATCTCTAACCTTCTTGAATGTCTCAATGTACTGGTCGCTGGTCACACAATGGCCACGTTCCAGAAAATCAAGGAGAGTGACACCCTTGCCATCCCAAAAAACAGTCACCATGACTTTCTGTGCTGATCGTTGGCTTTTGAACTGCTTAGGCCTTGGTGAAAAGGTGTGACGCCGGTCCATGGATTGATTCTTCATTTCTGGATCGTAAAGATACACCCACATTTCATTCCCTGTCACCAGATTGAAAAAAAAACGTCTCTTCATGGGCTTCCAACACTTCCAGCAGATCAGAGCAGACTTCCACCCTTCTCTCTTTCAAATCAGGTGTCAACTGCCGAGTTACCCACTTTGCACACACTTTCCGATACCCTAAGTCTTCCACCATCTTCTGTATGGCATTGTGATCACAGTTCAGTTGTGAAACAAGCTCACGGATTGTGACTTGTCTCTCTGTGCGAATCAATTCATCCACTTGCTGATGATTCATGTCAGTAGTCATAGATGAAGGTCTCCCACTGCGTGGTTTGTCTTTGATGCTGGTTTCCCCTTCTTTAAACTTCTTCATCCATCTGTGCACATTACTCTTGTCAATGGTGTCATTTCCATAAACATTCTGTAGCCTTCTGTGGATGTTGGATAGCCTGCACCCTTCCTTTGTCAAGAACTCAATGACGGCATGTTGCTTCTGCTTGGAATCCATTATTTACCTGCAATGAAGAAGATGGTTGGTTGGTTGACTGAGTTTAATGGCGCAAGGGCCATGGTTGGCCAAAGAGTGCCAAACAAAGACATCAAAACAAAACAAAATCAATAAAAAACGTACACAAGGTTAAAAACAGGCTGATGTGGTAAAAATGAAATATGATAGTGAACAAGTTAAAAGCTAGATAAGTTTAGAAAAGTCAATATCTTGTAAAAACGAAAACACTGCTTTCATGTCGCAGGCTTCGCCAAGAATGGTTTGCAGCGTAGCTGCTCCTTCGTCCAACAGATGAGAGTGAAAATGACGAAAACGATGATCACAAAACCGAACACAAGTACACAAAACATGAAGGACAGTGAGACGACAGTTGCACGCCTCACACACCGGGACACTCTCGCCACACAGCAAAAAGCGGTGAGTAAAACGACAGTGCCCAATATGGAGACGCGCAAGAACAACTTCCTCACGACGGTTCTTCCGCAAACTAGACTTCCATAGTCCGATCTGTGGTTTGATAGAATGCAGCTTATTGCTGCCCTGCTGAGACCACAGGGACTGCCACTCGTCCAGGAGAAATGTCCGGATCAAAGGTCTAAAATTGCGGAAAGACAGTGGCAGCCGAGCTGGCGACAGGGAGGAAACAGACCTGGCAGAGAGATCTGCCAGCTCGTTACCCCGGATCCCAACATGGCCAGGAACCCAACAGAATCGGACCAGGAAGCCATCACCCTCCAAAGTTCTAAGAAGACGACGGACATCACGGATGACAGGTGAGTCCGTGTCCTCTGGAGAAGATAAAACTTGGATGACGGACTGGGAATCAGAGCAAACCATAGCGCGACGATGTGATCGAGACTGTATGTGGCACAAAGCAAGGTGTACCGCACGCATCTCTGCCGAAAAGATGGTGGATTCCGGCGGAAGCCTCTCAGCATGTGAGGCATCGCCACACACAAAAGCGGATCCAACGACATCCCCGGATTTCGAGCCATCGGTGAACACAGGCACGAAATCCGGGTAGACAGACTGTATTTCAGCAAAGAGCTGCTGGTACACCAGAGCAGGAGTGGAAGACTTTGGCCACACACAAAGAGAAAGGTCAGCCGTTGCTTGAACGGTATGCCAAGGAGGTTGGTTAAAAAGGGTGGTCAAACCAATCCTGGACAAGTTGAGACCAGCATCGCGCACTATGGCAGACATCCGAATCCCGAACGTCGGAACACAGGAAGGCCGGTGTGAGAATAGGCGGACACATTGTGGTTGGAAAATGGAACCATGCAGTGGATGATCAGGAAGAGACCTCAACTTGGTGAAGAATTGAAGAGACAGCTGCTTACGACGGATGCACAACGGCGGTTCATGGGCCTCGACATACAGGCTATGCACGGGAGAGGTACGGAAAGCACCAGTGCATAGCCGCAGAGCCTGATGATGGACAGGATCCAGAGGCCGCAACACGGAAGGACGCGCCGAACCGTACGTTATGCAACCGAAGTCTAACTTTGACCGAATCAGAGAATGGTAAATGCGAAGCATTGAGCACCTGTCAGCCCCCCAAGATGTTCGAGAGAGGACCTTCAGGATACTCAATGACTTCGTGCACTTCACCTTCAAAGACTGGATGTGAGGTCGGAAGGTGAGTGCTCGGTCAAAAGTTAGCCCAAGGAACTTGACTTCTGACACCACAGGGATGGTGGAACACCCCAGACGGAGGCTAGGGTCTGGGTGAAGACCCCGTTTGCGGCAAAAATGCACGCAAACGGTCTTCTGGGTCGAGAAGCCAAATCCATTGTGGGAGGCCCAGGTAGAGATCTTATTAATGGCCGACTGCAGCTGCCGCTCAATAGTGCGCATGTTGACAGATGCGCAAGAGATCTGCAGATCATCCACGTACATGGAGCCACGAACCGACGGAGGAAGTAGAGTGAAAATATTATTTACACGAAGGATGAACAATGTCACAGAAAGAATGGAGCCATGAGGGACACCCTGCTCTTGTGGGTATAACGCAGAGAGGGTCGATCCAACGCGCACACGGAACATCCGGTTCTTGGAGAAATCCGGCAATGAAGGTTGGCAAATTACCCCGCAATCCGCAGTCACGCAGATCACGGAGAATGCCGTATCTCCAGGTTCGATCGTACGCTTTTTCCATGTCGAAGAACACGGAGACCATGTGCTGACGCCGGACAAATGCCTCCCGGACAGATGTCTCAAGGCGAAGATGATGATCGGAGGTGGAACGGAATTTCCGAAATCCACTCTGATGAGGTGAAAGAAGGCGACGTGATTCCAAATAAAAAACCAAACGAAAATTGATGATGCGCTCTAGTACTTTGCAAAGGCAGCTCGTCATAGCAATTGGTCGGTAGTTCAACGGGTTAGCGGGATCTTTACCAGGTTTGAGAACAGGAACGACAATGGCAGTGCGCCAAGATTCAGGAAAGTTACGCTCGTGCTAGATCCTGTTAAACAGGACCAGCAGACATTCAAGAGAGGACGGAGAAAGGTGCTTCAGCATTTCATAATGGATGTTATCCGGTCCGACAGATGTTCGGCCGGACCGATTCAGGGCAATCTTCAGTTCGACGGCAGTCAGCGGGCTGTTATAATCGGCAGCGGAAAACGGTCCAAAGGAAACCGTGGACCGTTCAAGCCGCGGCTGTACCTGCCGGAACGAAGCAGCGTAATTGCGGCTGCTGGACATCGAAGAAAATGCGGCGCCCAGACAGTCAGCAATACCCTGAGCGTCAGCAACCGTTCCTCCACCACTCTCAAGAATGGAGATTTCCCCAGAAGGGTACTTACCCCGAATCTTGCGGATCCTGTCCCAAACGATCTTAGAGCTGGTAGTGGCGTTAATCCCGGATACGTAACGTATCCAAGATTCCCGTTGGCTACGACAACGTACCAAACGCGCGTAAGATTTGGCTCTCTTGAAAGCAAGTAGGTTCGCGTCGGTGGGGTACCGACGAAACCTACCCCAAGCCCGATGTTGGGAGTGACGAGCCGCCTTGCAAGTGGAATTCCACCAAGGTCGCGGGCAACGGGGAAGTTTAGTCGACGTCTTGGGGATGGTAGGTTCTGCCGCTTGCACAATACAATCCGTAACCGCCGCCACAGCTTCATCGATCGTACGCGAGGTCACCATGTCTGGAGTAATGGTCGCTGAAGCCGTGAGCAATGAAGAAGAAGGGTTACTTAGAGGAAGAGTTACTTTACCAACATGTGCAATTTGAACGACCTCTGTCAATTAATAAAAAAGTTATGCCCACTTTTGCATTGGTTTTGGTACTATCCTCGTACACAGTATAATGAAGTAGCAAATTATTGGGAACACCCAAGAGCAATCAACCATGTGTCCTTCTCACTGATGTATGCAACTATGATGCTGTGATGGTTTTATAAACAGCTTTCTGCAAAGGATTGAGATGTGTATGAAGCATGGACAGCAGCAATAGGGTTTCAAGACTTGTCATTTAAGCGACTTTGAAAGAGGCATGACAGTGGGAGCTAAGCAGACAAGTACAACCATTTCAGAAATGGCAAACCCCTTCTTGGTTATACAAAAACAACTGTACTGAAGGTGTACAATGAGTGGTTCTCAAACAACAAAACAACCAATCAGCAGTCTTCCTGTGGATGGAAATGACTGGTCGACATTCGAGAACAATGGTGGCTGGAAAGGTTCGTGTGAGGAAACAGACAAACTTCATTGTGTCAAGTAACCATACAGTATGAGTATGAGGAGAATTTTAGCATACACAGCCCACCACATATTTGAGCAAATAGGCTAAATAGTAGATTTTCCCTACATGTACCACTTGTCTTTGCTAAAAATCAACAAATTTTTCTGCAGTAGCCATGGGAGCACCAAAACTGAACACTTGAGGAATGGGAAAAGAATCACCTAGTCTGAGGAATCACATTTTCAGTTAATACATGACAATGGATGGACCAAAACATTTTTCAACAGCATGAATTGATGGATCCCAGCAGCCTAGCATTAACTGTACAAGCCGTGGAAGGTGGTACAATGGTCTTGGGTCTGTTTTCATGGCGAACATTGAGTTTCTTTATACCTCTGGAACAGCATTTCAGTGCCGCGAGGTATCTTAATGTAATTGTAGACTAGGTACACCCATATATGTGCATGGTGTTTCCAGATAGAGAGGGCTACACTCTTTTTTAAACCACCATCTGCACATGAAAGAATTATAGAAGCTTATTGCATGTATCTTTTGTTTGCCATTCAGAGTCTAATCTCATTCTTACTATTTCTAGTTTGCAGAATCTTCTACAAAACTCAGCATGCCTCCATTAGTTCGTTGTTTCTGACTTTGCTTACAAAAGTAGATTACTGTATTTGAAGCACATGGATTATTTGATGCTGCATGGTTGTTAACATGCATGTGTGTCTTTTTGAAGATTCTTCAGCACCCATTAGTTTTTTTAAGGTAATAATGTGACAGAGGAGAGTTATCCAACAAACTGACCTCCTGTGCAAAAGGGACAGAGCTACTCCCACTCCAGCATTTTTCAAGTGGACAACAGGTTCTTTCCATTAAGTGCATTTACTGCATTCCAACATGGTTTATCACATGGATAGGGAATTATTACAGGTGTGACTACTGCTTATTTCAGTCTTGTTTTCAACCGAATTCTGAAGCAATGGAGAAAACTCTCTTGAGTGTCCATGAAAATTTTTTAATTTGTGAGTACAAGGGGAAAAATCGTCCTTTAGGCCAGCAATTTATGGCAAATAATTTTAAAAATTTATTTGAGAAAAGTGTTGGTAGGTGGACAGTGAAGGATATCCTAAATGAAATGCACAAGTGGATGGGTTTGAAAAATCTCTCCATTATTACACTTAATAAATAAAATTAAAAATGCCAAACACGATAAGCTGGAGCAATCTCCAGTATTATGGATGGAACAAATAAAAGCAACACATGGAATCATTACAAATGAAATTATTTGGGAAAAAGCACAGCAATTTGCAGTACAGCTGTAATTATTTGGGGAAAAACCATGCTATTTGCAATACAACTGAAAATTTGCAATGATATTGAAATTTTAAATTATTATTATCACCCATTGTTTGCAGTGATACCTATTGGTACTGGATTACATGTACCTGTTGAAATGTTTTTTAGAAAATTCATGCTTTCCTTGTTTCTCCAAATTTTCGTTAAAAATGTTAAAAAAAAAAGCTACTGTCTGAAATGACTCAAATTCTATGAAAAATGCTCATTTTTTTTTTATCCATTGGAAACAAACATGAATGTTAGTTAATAAATATAGATTCACATTCAATATTTTTTAAGAACTTCAACATTTTCATTCATCTGCTTTATACCACCACAAAAACTTTTGAAACAAAAATTGTTGGTTTAAAGAGGTTTAACTTATAATTAAAAAAACTGAACTGCAGGAGAATTTAGAACAGCAGAGTTACAATCAATGAAAAAAATAAAAATAAAATTCAATCAAACTTTGTCTACCCATGCATATTGCTTATTTTAATAAGAGAGAAATTAAGGAAAGGACAAACAGAAATCTTGTGAAATAGGAAAAGTATATGATTTCTGTTCTAAAGATATTTGACATACCAGTAGATGGCAGAACACCATACAAAGCTATAACAGCTAGTTGGCTAAAAAAATAACATACACAGCAACACTGTCTGAAAACAGATAAAGTGAAGGAATCCCAAGGGCATGACAGAAGAGCATAAAGATACAGGGGTGTAAATACACTATATTATCAAAAGTATTCGGACACTACCAAACATTTGCATAAGTGCGAAGAACGGTTGCACAGGAAGGTGCACTGTGAGTGGGCAGATACATATATAAAGCTGATATGTTCTGTCATGTTATCAGTAACTTTGAAGCAGATATGCCACGTGGATGTGAACTTTCTGAGTTCCAGTGTGGGCAGGTCACAGGATGTCATTTGAGTAATGTTTCTATATGGAGCATTGCAGCTAAACTAAACATTGTAGGGGTTTCATGACTAGGGTCCTTAATCTTTTTTCAAGATTTATCAAAACATATCTCTTTTTAAGATTAGGGTTGCTAATCTTAATCAAAACCCCTGTCGTATTCACAAACAAGGGCGGTTCTGGAGTGGCATTCTGGGGGGAGGGGGTTATGATATTTGATAAGCTTATGTAAACTATTAACTGTAGCATGTAATAATAACTAATATTTAATGAAATGTAACTATTTAAATTAAAATTGTTTAATATATATTCTAATTGAATTATATTAATAAAATTAATATTAATTAATTCAATTAATTATTAAAATTATTAATGTTTATTCACAGAAATAAAATCAAATGATGAATTCCAGTCTTCGGTTCTTCATATTTGCAAATCTGTTAATGACATTGTCCACTGAAATGAAGATATCTCGATGAACATGAAGAAGGGCAAGGCCAACCAATCTCCCTTGCATCATTGCTGTTCTTAGCCACGTTTTCAACCTTTTTAAAGCTGAAAAACTACGTACTTTTACTTGAAGCAGTGGTTACTGGTAGGGTGCACAATAATTTCAATGCAGTGCAAGGAGTTGCTACGGCATTACTTGGTAATTCTTCAGTTTAACATTTTTTCCATTTTTCAACCCACAGATCTATCTTCGACTTGATTTTGGACACTAGAATTTCTTCTTTTTCTGCAACATAGGCGCCAAATACTTAGAAATGTCTTCCCCAATTGTCAATATTTCCGATCCTGACTGTTCACGATTTCTGACAGTAGTAGCGAATTAGTTGCTACAGAATTGCAAATAGTAGAGGGGAATCTGAAATCAAGGTCTTGAATAACGTTTTCTAACAAAGAGATGTAAATGGTGATTCTGAAGTAATCTTTGGCACTATCAGTGATAACGTTGCACCTACTTTTTTTTATTTTAGACTCTTCTAGGGAGGGAAACGGATAAATCCAATTTTTCATGCAGCTTTGTAATTTCCACATATAGAGCGCTGAACGAACGTTTGCTTTGCATTTTCTCTCTTTTCCTTCAAAACTAATATTACATTTTGGATCAGTTCTTTAGCTACTTTAGTGTCCAAATTTTTCTTTTGTAATAACTTACTCATACTCTGAGTAAAGTTCAGTGTAAAAGACAAGAAATAGACAGCAACTATAAAATTTTTTAGTAAACATAGTATTCAACAGGGTTTGTGCTGAAGATGATGATTGGCTATTTTTTCAGCTGGCCACCAATTCAAATGACAATTTCGAGAAAGCATGTTTTAAATCTCGAAACCGCTTCATGCCTTTCTGCCCACCTAGTTTCGCACAATTTCTTCAACTGCTGGTGACCAGAGTTTTCATCCACCATGACTTGTTTCAGAACTTTATTCCACTTTGGCGTGACATTAAAGAAATTTATGATCTCTTTAATTGTGCCTATAGCATTGCGGACATCTTGGACGGAATTTGATTTCAAAAGTGATAAATTTAAAGCATTACTGTAGCAAGGACATTTATTAGCATTTTTTAGAGATTTCTGCAATTCCACGACAGCTCCTTTCTGATCTGAAAGCATAACGCTACAAGTGTCATTGGCTATAGCAACATAATCATTAAAATCTATGCCAGATTTTTGCAAAAAGAAAGTACAGTTTTTGCGAGTACTTTTCCACTAACAATAGGTTGCTCTTTGAAGTCTTCGAAATTTTCGTTATGAATATCAATAAATGATGCAAAATCTTCCGCAACTTGCTATGCTTTTTCATCAAAATATCTCACAATTACGGACATCTGTGACCCCCGACTAACATCAGCAGTCTCATCAAAATTAATTCCATAGTATTTGTTTGCTTTAATTTTTATTAAGGACAGAATTCAAAATTTCATCTCCACAAAATTTAATTAGTTCATTTTGTGAGGTGTTGCTTACATACGTTGCTAGTGAACTTGTATTTTAAATAAATTTTTTTAGCTTCTCATCACCACTAGCAACAGGATACCACAACAATTCCCGAAAATTACCTTCATTTAGATTTAAGTGACTTTTGTCATTATCGTCAGAAAATTGGTCATCAACTGATAGAAATGATATTTTGCCATAATTCCTATGACCATGCAATGCTAAGTTCTGGCGTCAAGAAATAAAATAAAAAAATAGTGGACTCGATTATTGGAATCAATCTTTCCCTATTGTTCTTGTTTTGAAGCTCACAGGATGAATCTAACTTCATCAACACTCCTTCCTGAGGATTTTCATATATTATTATAAAATCTGAAGCAAAAGAAACAGATTCTTAATGGTATTTATTTTGCTCGTGAACAATTAAATCTCCATCTTTGCCCAGTAATTTAAAATATTTATCCAAAGGCACAGTAACGACTTTTTTAATGGAGTGGCTTTGTTTATTCCTTGGTATTTATTGGAAAACAAGAGATAATACTTTCAAAATAAACCTTTAAGTTCGCACGAATACGTTAGTTAATTAAACAAACTGAAATGCTTTTGAGAGAGATAGCATTTTACTTCTTTATTATTTTTCTCATGCACCGAAAAAAGATAAATGACATTTTTACCTGGAGTCCATGCGCATTTCAGAATACTGAATCTTTCACGATCTATTATTGAAGAAATGCATTGCTTTTCAACGTAGAAACCCACTTCAGTTTTACCATCAAATACAGCATGCTAAGGTCTACCTTCTACAAAAGCGACATTCTTTGGCATGTGCATATTTGATATGCATTGAGCTTCACATGAATACTGCTGCTGCAACTTTTCAATACTTGCTGAAACTGAAATTTCATCTTTTCTGCCACTGCCACTCGAATAAGGAACAGATTCAGTTTCACCACAATCCTCTTTCAACTTTTTGAAGAAACAATCTAATGTGTTAGTTAGTAATTCTTCATGTTGATGGGGTATTTGAAATTGTTTGTTTTTAGCATTGTTCATTCATAGATGGCGTGATTTATGTGTTTGTGATGTTGCCCAACAGTATTTAAGTCAATGTCCTTCTTGTGATATTACACTGTATCATCTGATGATGAAGACGATGTGTCTTCGAAAGATCTAATGAAACGTATGGTGTGTTTTTATTAGTTAAGTGTTTTAACATGTGGTACATTGTGCACTGCATTTGTTTTTATCATGTTTAGTCGACATTTTATTCTACTATTGGATTTTAACACGAATTAGTATCATCAGCACTGAAGTATTGCCTTGCTGACTGCTTTAAAACTTACGGATTCCAAAGTGATACACTCGAGGAAGATTGCATTCAAAGAGGTTTTAGCATTATAGCTTTCAACATTAGTTTCAGCTGATAGAATAGCAAGAATATTAAAAATGTACCTATCTTCTGAATCAGTTGTTTTGTCTGCTGCAATGCCTACACCACATACTGATTTTAAAAAATCTTTCACTTTTTCGTTGTGAATATCATATATTTTCGGCAAATAACATTTCTGCATTCAATTTGCATTTGGAATAATACCAATATCTTTCAACAAATTTTCCAAGTAATTTTTTAATGTACCATAAATACTGTTACAAAGTATTCAATGAAATAAAATAAATTTAAAGATATTTTAATATACCTGTGATATGATGTAAGTAGTACACTTGTGAATACATGGCACTAATCACTTTTCAAAATGGTATCCTTTTGCCTTCACACAGTCCTTCAGTCTCTGTGGCCACTCATCAATAGCTTTACGCAGGGTCTCCCACAGGGAAAGCTGCTACTGTCCATACTAAAGAGTGTTTGAGTCTGTAAATACTGGGGTCCCTCTTTCTGACATATAATGGTGAAAATGAAATTAAAATGTCCAGTACCAAAAAAAACCCAAAAGATATTATATGTGAGGGTGAATAAAAAAAAAGTAAGGTCCATGCTCTCATTATGTAGGCAAGCAGAGCTGTGGCAGATTGCTAATTGGGGAGAGGAGGGCACATTGAAGATGCAATTGCTAATCTTCTAACAGCAGTTACCCAGCAGTTGTAAGGGCATAAACATGGCTGCTCATTTCGTCGGAATGCTCCATCGTCGAGCAGCGAGGTATAGTGAGATTTTTATGGGATGAGGGTGTGCAACACACTGAAATTCATCGTAGGATGCTTGTGCAATATGGGGAGGACAAGTGTATGAGCCAGAGACATGTGTACAAGTGGACAGAAAAGTTTCAAGCTGGTAGAACGAATGTGTTTGATGAAGCTCGCTCGGGACGTCTGCCGATCTCTCGCACAAAGGACTATCTGTATCGCCTCCATGCGCTCATTAAAGAAAATCGCTGAGTTACTCTGTCTGAGATTGCTCAAAAAGTAAACATTAGCTATGGTTCTGCATCTCAATAGTGCATGATGATCTCGGATATCATAGAGTGTATGCCAGGTGGGTGCTATGGCAGTTGTCTGATGCGCACAAGCAGCAGCACCTGGAAATTAGCAGAAATTTTTTGCAATGGTAGTCAGATCCCAGTATTCTGGATAGGATTGTCACTGGGGATGAAACATGAGTCCCTCATTACGACCCCGAGAGCAAAAGGCAAGGCATGGAGTGGAAACATCTGAGCTCCCCATGCAAAAAGAAATTCAAGGTTGCCCCTTTGGCACAAAAATTAATGTTAACTCTCTTTTTGGACATGAAAAGACCCATCGTTGAACACTATCAAGCACAGGGTGACTCAATTAACAGTTGGTCATATTGTGATTTGCTGAAAGACAAATTGAAACCAGCAATTTACACAAAATGTTATCCAAAAGAAGTGCTGTTGCTACATGACAATGCTCGTCAACATGTGGCATTGGCAGCTTAACAAACAATTAACGAGTTGAACTTTGAGGTGCTACCACATCCTGCTTGCAGCCCTGAGCTGGCGCAGTGCGACTTTCATGTCTTTGGGCCTCTGAAAGATGCTTTATGAGGCCGCCATTTTGAAAGTGATGTCCAGGTACAAGAAGTGGTGCATTTGTGGCTGCAGGAACAACCCAGAACATTCTTCTCTGCAGGAATCCAGAAGCTTGCAGACAGATATAAAATATGTGTTAAATGACAGGGAGACTATGTTGAGAAATAAGGTAATTGTTATCTGTATGCCTCTTAGTTTCTTTAATATATGACAACATTGACCTTACTTTTTGATTTACCCTCATATATATAAACAACACTGCCAGTCCTTTGATTTAAAGAAAAACCATGTAGAATAAAGTAACCTAGAAACTAAAACTAACATGTGTGATGGTGGCATCTGTAAATTTTCAATGAAATGTATAAAAACTTTGAGACATGGAGTAAAAATAAAACAAGAGCTATAAATCATATTCACTTTGAATGGCGGAAACTCATCTGCATCTCTGCTGCTGAAATCAAAAGCCAGATAAACATCAATGCCACGTTGAGGGCGTAACAGAAGTGGAAATGGTAAGTTGAAAGTAAGACCACCATCCACCAAATACAATGTTTTGGACTGAGTAGGAACAGCTTCTGTAAGGCCCTTGAAAAGCATATCTGAAAAATTGAAGTGCTTTTAAAATGAGCAAAATTATTTTACTTCAGGAGAAACACATTTTTATATAATCTACACAATTTACACTAACATAACCACATAAAAATTTATAAAAGCATGCAAAACTATTCTTTAAGGTACCAAGTGGCAGATCCCAAGAACTATAGAATGCAGCAAATCATCAGGAAAATTTTTAGCAGTACAAAACTTGTGCTTTGAAAAACATTAAACACCAGATCCCAAGGACTATAGAATACAGAAAAAAAAAAAAAATTGGCAGTACAGAACTTTAATTTGAAAAACATTAAACTGGTTCAAAAGGCTTTGATAATCAAATAGCAGTAACTTTTTTTTCCATGAATGAAATACGGGATTACACCATATAATATAAATTTTGAAGATGACAATCCGATTTTTGGTGTAAATATGACATAAATATGACAAGGATGGTAAGTCAGATAATATCGAAAACCTGAAAATTTCGTCATCCTGGAGCGGGAATCGAATTGTCATCTTCAAAATTGTAACTTTTTTTACCATTTTGTCTCTTGATCTGGTAGTGATCAGAACACATGAGAAGAAAAGGCATTGTCCCAAGTTAAAAGTAATATCACAGAAAGTACTGCTTGCAGCTGGGCTATGTCCTGAGACGCAGTGATTCACAGCATAGGGTTGCCAACATTATGTGAAGACTATGAGAAGCAATCACAGAAACTTTCAGGAGTTTTGGGAGTTACTTTAGGAGCAAGTTAATGAGGGGGAAAATGGCACATCTTTCCAATTTTTTGTTATAATTAACAGTTTTTGGAATTACCTATAAAAAACACTGATTTTCTTAGTGTATTTTTAAACATGGATTTTCTGAATATATTTACAAACACCAAGTTTCTGTATAATTTTGTTAAGAGCCACTGCAGTTGCAGATTTTGCTTTTCTCAAAAAGTTACCACTGTATTTTTGTGGAAAACATGAATCTTCCATATTTAGTTTTATCAATAAAACAGCATCATCACTTCTAAAAGTTTGATTTCTTTGAGCATGTTGGATTTCCTACTGCTTAGTCACTTATTGCCATATCAACAGACAAAAAGAGCAAGCATTTTTACTTTTGTTTAAAAAAAAATTAAAATTAAAAATTGGAATTTGAACTTTCCATCACCACATTTTGTTCCTCATAAAGTCATTTTTTTTGTACAGTGAGCATGCAGTAGCATTTTTCAATGTAGTATTTAATGGCATCATGGTTAATTATTAATCTACAGTGAAAATTTAAAATTGCGAATTTTATAAAGGTAATTTTTAATATATTTGGTGGTCAAATTTTTGAACTAGAACTTAGTTCATCATCAGTACTATGTCACTGGAGTAGTTGTTGCCATTCAATCAGGTATGCCCAACTGCAATTATTGTTAAGTTTGATACTTCTTCTTGCTATTTCTATGCCTTCTTTAAGTTTCTTTTTTACTAAGTGTGATTAGCAGGTGAATATTTTTATTGACTACCATTTTACTAAGTGCCCACTTGCTTGTACATGTCTGCCTAACCCTGTCTACTTTAGTGATGTAGTCCTGACAATGAACTAAGTTCTATTTCAAAAATTTGACCACCAAATATATTAAAAATTACCTCTATAAAACTCATAATTAAAAATGTTCACTGCGTTTTTCGGGAAAATGACGTGCTGTGAGGTGAGACATAGGCATGACTCATTCTGTCTATGCCTTTTTGGGTTTGGAGGTGCTGAAGATTAAAACTTCTCCATGATTTTTTCTACAAGTTTCAGATGAAAGTCATATAATAGACCGAGAGCCAGGAAGGATTTATTTACCCCAGTGAGTCCAAAAGCTTTGTGAATATTTTTTGTTTATATATGACATAAGTGTCTCAGAAAAGTGAGTCTTGCAAAATTCCAGTGGTGGGTTGCTGCGTGATGATGTCATCAATATGGTTGCCGGCTATTACGTAGTTGCCACTTTTAAATATGCATAACTTCTCACCCGTTTATGTCACAGGGATAAATTTTTTTCTGAAATGTTTCAAATTTAATGACAAGTATTTTTTGTAATTACACATTTTTGTTTCCTCCATTAGTTTTTGAGATAACTACATTTGAACGTGTAAAAACAGTGTTTACGTTGGCTATGTGTGACATTTAACCATGATTTACTCAAAAACTATACGACTTTCGAAAAGATACTCCGGAACAAAAAAAGTTGCATATTTTAATGAGGATTCTGAAAATGTATAAAAACATGGGATTTACCTCAACGCTTAGAGAATTAGGAGTGATAACTCGTTATAAGTCCACTTTCTCATCAACACGGTTCCTGCGCTATTGTAGTTGCCCCATTTAAATATGCAAATCTTCTTACCCATTTATGCTACACATTTTTTTCTGTTTTGTTTCAAGTTAGCATATTCAGGGTTTCCACTCAAACGTAATAAAGAAATTCCCTGACTTTTCCAGGTTCTCCAGGTGGTTTTTAAAAGTTTTCCAGAGTGGCATGTTGCAAAGAATTGTTACATTTCATTCCATTCCATTCATTTTTCTCACCAATGCACACACTTGTAAATTCTTTAAGTAATTTGTCTTTATAAAATTACCTGCTTTTTATTAATAACAACTAACTGTGCACATTATTTTCTGTACCAAAGTTCCGTGAACTTTTGTGAATACTACCCACACGGAATTTGTAAATACATTCCCATAGAAACAGGTCATATGTAAGAAAAAATCTGTCAGTTGAATAGTTTCAGTTTTTCTATAACACAATGCAGCAAAGCTTAATGATGGAATGGCTCTGTTCAAAGAAACATGTTTCAAGAGAACCAACAGACAAAGGACTTTGATCCATCATTTGGTTGGTTTTCTTGTGAAGTGTTTCTTCAAGCAGGAGCCATTGTGCATTAATTGTTCCATGTTATAACAACTGCCTGCAGAAATTGAATAAAAAAGCTTAATAACTGGCAATTTTAAAAATTCAATTTTGCATCTTTTTTTAGAGAATAAAGGAAATACTTAATATAACTGCAAGTAAGATCTACCAAATTTTAGGCAGGCAGTAATTGCAAGCAAAAGTTTGAAATCTTGAAAAAATAAGTTTTTTTTGGCAAAATAAAGTATCCATTGATTTTTACAAAAAAGAGGGGGGGGGTTGTAATTTTCCCTGAGTTTTCCCTGATTTTTAGAACCATTTTCAAATTCCCTGAGAATTCCAGGTTGAGTGGAAACACTGATATTTGTAGTTGAAATTCAAAATGACAGCGGAGGTGGTCTAGGTATAAAGCGCTCTAGTAACTCATTCTCTAGGGTACCAGTTGATATGGCACTAGAGCTGACTGTAAATGCTGACGCTTCTTCAAGGTTCACAGGCACCACAGCATTTTCAAACTTAGAATCTGCTAGAGCTCGATGGATGATCACAAGGTCATTGAAAAGTGAGATAGTGAGCATCTTACTTGAAAGCAGTGGAATTACATAAGCTCCAGATACAAAGCACGATTCGCAAAAAGGATGCATTGAAAAAGATCACAGAGATATTGAAAAAAATAATTTCAACCTTAAATGGTTTTCCAAACCCATTTCAAGACTTGAATCCTCTCAGGCACCTCTAAGGAACAATTCAACTGGACAGACAATCAATGAGAAGGTCACACTGGATCTTCTTTCATTTTCTTTTAAAGGGCAAGAAGCTGCTGAAAAGTTCAAAAAAATGTACTTGCTAGATCCAAAGAATGTTGATAAGCCTATAACCCGAAATTTGGTAGCTAACTGTGCATCTTCTGTTGAACCAAATAACCTGAAAACAGATGACGACCTTAAAAATTTCAAGTGAATCGGCAAAAACGTTTTTAAATAAGTCATAAAATGCCGATTACGAATTCTTGGCATGCCAGCCACATGATAAAGAGCAAATAAAACAAATTACGGCCCATTTAAAAAGTTTTTAATTGATTTACGCGAAATTGGAGGGCTCATTCCTATTAGCGATTTATGGCGTTGATAAAAATTTCAGAGATTTTTATGAAAAATCCACGAAGATAAACTTTTCTGATATTTATTCCACTTGAAAAAAATCCTTGAGAGAACCTGCTGGCTGCTGTGGGCGAGGTCACTGCCTCTTGCTTTGTTACGAAGCTCGCTCTTGCTGTTGCGGTGAGTGGTGAGTTGCGTTTACAACTTGTGACCTCAACCAAGTGTTCACAGGGATGGGTGTTTAACAAAACAATTAATTTTTGTTTCAGCATTTCTTTTTTCATCTGACAAAAAATCCCCTAGATATAAAAGACAACAACCCAAAACTATAGCTAAATTGAAAAAAATATGGGCACACTTAAGAAAAAGGTGAGAATAGTGACAAAATTTTGGGTTGACGACTTCATCGAGTCACACAACAATGTATTCTTCATGGCTGGAATCTGTCGGCTGCCCAACCGATGCGAGAAGGTGATAGATAATGATGTCGCATATTTTGATTCGTAAAGGTATTGTTGTTTTCTCTCAAATTGCATGCTGCATTGTCTTAAAACGCTTTAAAACTTATTTGTACACCTAATATATCATACACTGCCGGAAAGTAAAAAAAGAACACCAAGAAGGAATTGGCGGACGATCATGAAATTTATATATGTTAATGGGGTCAAGTTTACGTAGGTGTGATGTTAATTTCGGGACCAACCGGAGAGCGCTTACGCCACAGCACGGCATAATATGCAATTTATCGTCAGTGGTATTTAAGGAGTACGGCAAAGTGAATGTTATCAGTCGTCGGCGAATGGACATGTGCGAAGACCCTGAAGATGCTACAATGCCTGGACATGGAAGACGTGTACGATTTCAGCAGTTATCGGACTTTGAGCGAGGTCATCTAGTCGGACTCCGCGAGGCCGGGTGGTCGTATCGTCGTATTGCGGAGCAAATTGGACGGGAAGTATTGGTGGTGATACAATGGTGGCGTAGATGGTCCGAGGAACATTCCCACACGAGCAGACGTGGAACCGGGAGTCACAGACGGACTGATGAGCAGACCAATCAACGCATAAGAAGAGCGGTGTTGTCAAGCAGAACATCCACTGCGACCCAAATCCGAGCTGCCGTTGCACCTGAGGTGACTGTGCGAACAATCCGCAACCGTCTTCTGGATGCAGGACTACGTGCACGTGTGCCTCTGGCATGTGTACCTCTGACTCCAGCCCACTGTCAGGAACGGCTGCAGTGGTGTCGCCAACGTCTGCACTGGAGAACGCAATAGCGATCTGTCGTGTTCAGCGATGAAAGCAGATTCTGCTTGGGAGCCTCCGATGGCCGTATGCGTGTTCGCAGACGCACAGGGGAGCATCTCCACTCTTCTAGCATCCGACAGCGACACACAGGGTCTACACCTGGTCTCCTGGTGTGGGGAGCGATCAGCTATCACTCCCGTACACAACTAGTGTTTGTACCGGGTACGTTAAACAGCACTTCCAACATCAACAACATCATTCAGCCCGTTGTTGTGCCATTTGTAAGGTCGGTCCATCGTGGTGTTTTCCAGCAAAATAACGCACGCCCACACACGACACGTGCAATGCAACATGCACTTCAGGGTGTGAGACAACTTCCATGGCCTGCACGTTAACCGGATTTGTCCGCCATTGAGCACGTGTGGGATTTTATGGGACAACGACTTATCCAGTCTCCACGGCCAGCCACGACCATCTCCGATTTACGCGTCCAGGTTGAGGATGCTTGGAACTCAATACCCCAAACTTACATCCAACACCTGTACGACAGACTCCATGCCAGAATTGCACAGTGTGACGAAGTTCATGGCGGCTCAACCTCGTACTAACCATGTTACATGGAAATGTTATTTTTCAGTTTACCAGCAAATACAGCTGTATTTTGCCATAATGATAATGTTTTGATCATGTTATCCTTTGTATTCCGTTATTATGCTGTATAAATTTCGTTGGTATCAGATGTCTCTTTCTTGGTGTTCTTTTTTCACTTTCCATCAGTGTATATCACTAAGCCATTTTCTAAGATTCAGAGGTTAGCTCCACAAAGAAATACAAACAACCAGATAATTTTTACTTACTGTTGCCGTATCAAACTTATCCATTTACAGACAGCGATTTTGACATACAATTCGGGCTTCACTCACATCCATCACATGCCGTACACAAGATCTTCTATACTTCATACTCATAATCTTTTTCTCATGCAGACACTCCTGAATCTGATCCTCCCATGACTTCCTTGGCCTTCCTCTGCCTTTCTTTCCTGCCACTTGGGCTAAAAAGATTTTCTTAGTAAGCAACTCATCACTCATTCTTTCAACATGGCCAAACCACCGAAGCATATTAGTCTCCACCTTGCTAACAACATTTTGCTTCACATTACACAACTGCAACACATCTTCATTTCTCACACAATCAGAACCTGTCTTGCCACAAACCCCCCTTAAGTAACACATTTTTCCAGCACACAAATGATTCCTATGTTTCTTCTGCAGTACCCAGGTTTCACTGCCATACATCAGAGTAGGAACATTTACACTCTCATATACAGCCATGTAGGACTCTCTTGAGAATCCATCATTCCTGTGAAAACCTCCCAAAGCAACTATGACTTTCAATGAAGAATTCACTTGCCTAGTAATTTAACCATCCAATTTGTAGTAATTTAACCATCCAATTTGTTCTCTCTGTCAAACATGCTCCCTAAATACACAAATTCATTCACTTGATTAATCACTGTGCCATTTAGACATATATTACATTCAGTACTACCAGTTCCTCTCTCAAAAACCATAACTTTGGTTTTTCCCTTATTTATACTCAGTTTGAATTTCACGCAAACTTCGTACATCTGGGACAACATACTCTGCAACTCACTTTTGTTCTCTGCCAACAGGACAGTGTCATCAGCGTACAGCAATCTGCACAAATGGATATCACAAAGACATGGACCAGTATTATCTATTTTGGCATCACGCATCCATAAATATATTAAACAGCCATGGTGACATTGCACAACCTTCTCTGACTCTTGCACCAATAGAGAACCATTTTGATAAAACACCATTCACTCGTATACAAGCTCTATTGCTCGCATGCATGGCTTTTACACTATTAAGTAGATTCCCAACACCATATTAATTCAATACCTTCCACAAAAGTGTCTTATTTACTTGGTCATAAGCTTTATCTAAATCTCAGAAAGCAGCAAAAACTTTCTTATCAACAGCCAAATATTTTCAATCATCATGTGTAATGCAAAAACTTGGTTAGTGCAGCCTTTACCAGGCATAAAACCACTGTGAACATCCCACACTTTCTCCGATGCAAAACCCCGTATTCTATCAATAATGACCTTATCAAGCACTTTTCCTGGCACACTCAGTAGGCTAACACCACGATTGTTCTTGCAGTCAGTCTGATCAGCTTTTCCCTTATACAAGGGAACAATGGTAGCATCCTTCCAATCCCAAGGGACCATTCCCAACTCCCAGTACAATTGGCAAATTTCAGTTAACCTGCCAATTACAGAGTCACCACCATATTTCAACATCTCGGCAGTCATGCCATCAACTCAAGGAGCCTTACCATTCTGAAGAGATTTTAGAGCTTTACACACCTCTTCTTTTGAGATCTCTCCTGTGCTTTCATCCTTCACTGTGATATCATCTGCTTCTGCCTCAGAATCACCTTTGCTTTTTTATCTAACTCACAGAAGTATTCACAACATCTTTCACTTCACTCATTGGGCTCCCATATCATTTCCCCAACACTGTTCTTCACACAACTTACAACTTTGTTTCCCCTATTTTTCCTGAGTCTCTTGTACTTCCAGAAAGTCTTTCTATCTTTCCAAAAAGCCAATTCATGCCTTTCAACCTTCTCCTTCCTATCTTTTGTTTTACTCTGGCGAACCAGTTCAGCGGCTTCATGCTTCTTACAGGGATATTCATCCATAGAAGCTCTACCTTGCAACATCCCCAAATAGGCTTCCTTCTTTCTCTTTACTGCCTCTTCAATCTCACTATTCCACCAAGCATTATCTCTATTGTTACTCACTATTGTGGTGCCACAGACCTCTTCAGTAGCAGTGACAATACAGTTCTTAAAACATTCCCACTTCTTTTCTATATCCCTCTCACAAGACTTCAGCTCCTTCAGTCATTCTCTGAGTATGTCAGAATTGCGCTGATGATCTTCAGGGAGCCTTTCAACCTTTATTCTTTCCTTCCTGGTGAATCTTGGAGAGATGCCAGCTAGTTTTCTGTGACATTGGCAAAAAGACCCCAACTCACTGGGTTTTGTTCCAGAATCCTTAGGTTGAATGACCAACTGGGAACTTCAGCTGTGAGCTAATCACCCATACTGATGTACCTACCTAATTAAAACAACACAAAGAAATGTAAAAACTAACTCAAGTGTGGGATATGGTGGACCTAAAACACTTGAATAGGATGGTCTACCAGGGAATTGACCTGGAACTGGAAAAAGGCGAATCAGAATGAGACCTCGGCTCAGTGAGTGTAAGATTGGTGTATGAAATACTAGAGGTATAAATGGCAAGATGAATGAGGTGATTGAAGAGATGAAAAAGTATAGATTGGATGTGCTGTGTGTAAGTGAAACCAAAAGAAGGAAATTGGGATAGAAGAAGTGAATGGAACAGTGAGTGTGTGGTCTGGAGTATTAGATAATGTGAGAGGACAGGCTGGTGTAGGTGTGATTTTAAGTGAAAAGATGAAGAACAATTTGATTCACTACAGCTGCGTAAGTGAGAGAATTCTTTGAATTTGTTTGAAAGTGAAACTTCAGAGAATAGTAATTGTTGTAGTGTATGCTCCTTGTGACTCGGAACCTTCTGATAGGAAGGGCAAATTGTACAATGAGCTAAAAGCTGTTTTGAGCCAGTTTGGTGCTAAAGAAAAAGTTATAATAGCAGGGGATTTCAATGCTAGGGTAGGTGTGCAGAATGCAATCTCTGACAATGTTCTGGGTAAATTTAATGATTCTTGTGTAAATGATAATGGTGAAAGATTAATTGAACTCTGCATTGAGAATGCTTTGTGTGTATTTAATATGTATTTCAACCACAAGTATATCCACACATATACTTGGGAAAATCGTACTCTTAGTCAAAAGAGTGTGATAGATTTTGTTGTCTACGATCAGCATCTGAAACACTTAGTTGTTAACACTCATGTGACGAGAGGTGCAGATAGATGTTGGTTCTCATCATTACTTGGTATTGTCACGAGTGAAACTGAATGTTGGCTGGAGATATTTCATTATCTGTTCAATTTTGTTCTTGGTCATAACTTCAACACAGACCATTGTTTAGATCATCATATTTGTTTACTAGCATTGCCACTGCTTTGGGTGGTAACTAGGCCTTGAAGTATTAGTAGACCCAAGAAAAGATATACATTTCTTCACAGCTGGTTGGGTACCATCCAGATCTGGAAGTGCTTGCAATAGTATAAGATGTGATAACTTGAGACACATACCAATTTGTTTCAGCAACAATCTCTTAATCTCTTCCACTACTTCCCTTAAAAAAAAAAAAAAAAAAAAAAAAAAAAGCTGGAAAACTCCCAAAGGATCAGATATGTTCTCTGTATCAGCTTTCATTCCAGGCTGCCCATAAAATGGAAACTTTGGAGGGTTAGGTGGAAGATTGTCCAAGTCGAGTGTGACCCACCTTCTACACTGCTCAAAATCTGCATCATCCGATTCATCAGTACTTTCATAAGAGGCATCAGAATCGGATATCTCAGGCCTTGACAATGAAAAGTACTCATAGTCACTGTCATTGCTTTCTAAATCACTATTAGACATATTTCACAAGCAAAAAGAACAAACTGATATAAATGTAAAAAGAATCTCAAACTCAGTGAAAAGAAAACAAAACAAAACACAGACTTCCTTCTAAACAGAATACAATATTTTACTATGATACCAAACCAACCCTCATAACTCTTTGAACTTTCTTACGTTCACTTTTCTTGTAGCTCTAACCTTGAACTAAAAGCACCATCTAGTTTCCTAAACATAAATATATAGATCCAGACATCAGGAAACAGATGGAAAAAATGTGAATATATATTTAAAACTCTGAGGCTCAATACACTATCTACCAACAAGTAATTGGACACCTGTGATAGCAAAGGAAAACAAAGTTTATTCACCTTTAATAGTTGGTGGAGCCTCCACAAGCGGCGATTACAGCTGCGACCCTCCGGGGCATACTCTCAACCAGGCGTTGTATGACGGCTAGCAGTATTTTCTTCCACTCGGCTTGGAGAAGACAGGTCAGTTCCTTCACCGATTTTGAATGGTGGGGGCACCCCTTAAGTCGACGCTCCAACTCGTCCCAGAGGTGCTCGATAGGGTTAAGGTCTGGGATCTGCGCAGGCCAGTTCATTCGATTAACCCCATTGTCACCATACCAAGGCATGGTGGACCCCGCAACATGACAGGTGGCATTGTCATCCTGAAAGTAACATGCGTCCACCCCGTAAAACTGCCACAACGTAGGAAGCGCATGGTCATTCAGAATGGTGCAGTAGGTCTTGGCGTTGAGTCTACTAGGAATTGTGACCAAGGGTCCCGTGCCGTACCAGGAGAACACCCTCATAGCATAATTCCACCGC
This sequence comes from Macrothele yani, assembly GCA_039090855.1. NCBI lineage: Eukaryota > Metazoa > Arthropoda > Arachnida > Araneae > Macrothelidae > Macrothele > Macrothele yani. Next base: position 139,218,962 of record CM077005.1, on the reverse strand, counting down.
CGCCGAACTTCACAGTTGGCATAATACATTCCGGCAGGAGGTGTTCTCCAGGCAGACGCCAAACCCAGACCCTGCCATCCGAACGGTAGAGGGTGAACCTTGATTCGTCACTCCAGAGAACCTGTTTCCACTGTTCAACGGTCCACTGTCGACGTTCTTTGCACCAAGTTAGCCGAGCAGCGCTATTGGACTTGGTGATCAAAGGCTTGTGGGCAGCAGCACGTCCTTGATATCCGAGCAGATGGGCTTCCTTACGGATGGTATTCATCGAAAGAACAATCCTGGATGCCTGTTGAAACTCCTCGCGGATGTGGCCCATCGATTTGGTGCGGTTCTTCCGAATTTCTCTGGCCAGCACCCATCGGTCTCTAACTCCCAGTTTTGTGGGTCTGCCGGGTCGGGGCACATTCCAACAGTTACCTTTCATCTTCCATTTGCCAATCATGTAGGCCACTGTCGATTTTGGGTACTTCAACTCGCTGGATATGCCACGTTTGGATCGGCCATTTCTGCGATACCCGACGATTACACCTTTCTCGAAATCAGAGAGCTCCGAACTGCGTGGCATCTTGCATGCGACTGGTTGCGTCATTGTTTCCCACACGATATTTAACGGCGGTGGCTGTGACGTGTATCAGCACCGCAGATATCGTCGATTGCAGGGGTGTCCAATTACTTGTTGGTAGATAGTGTATAAGGCTATAGTAAAATGTAAATATATGTCACCAGACATATGAAGGTAACTTACCTTTTTGAGGTTTACCTCCTTCTTGTAACATTTCCTACACGTTAGTAGCGAAGTTCATGTAACATCTCACAGGGCAAGTTGAGTTTTTTTCTTCTTCTCCTCTGTATGTTACACACATATCTTTGCAGGTCAAACACATTTTAGTATCCTTTACGTAGACTTGTTGTTCATTTTTATTTCATTTTAGTTTAACTGCCATTTGAGCTATTTCCTTTATATATATATATATATAATACTATACATATCATCATCATCATCATTGTCAACCATTATCAATCCACTGCTGGACGAAGGTCTCCCCAAGTTTCCTCCATAACGGTCTGTCTTGTGCCAGTCTCCTCCATGTCACCCCTGCATACTTTCGAATTTCATCCACCCATCTCCCATGTGGTCTTCTTCTGGGTCTTTTCCTGTCCCTTGGAATCCAATCTAAAATTTCGGCTGTCCATCGATGATCTGTCCTTCTGGCAGTATGTCCAGCCCATTGCCATTTCAGGGATTTAACTCTGATCATGATGTCTTCCACTCTTGTCATTTTTCGGATCCACGAGTTCCTCTTCTTATCTCTCCTGGTTACACGAAGCATGCACCTCTCCATGCTTCTTTGAGTTGTCTGCAGTCTTTGTATATCTCTTTTAGTTAAGGTCCACGTCTCTGCACCATACGTAAGCACTGGAAGGATGCATTGATCAAACACTTTTCTTTTAAGACATAATGGCATATTGCTCTTGAAAATTATGCTGTTTCTTCCAAAAGCTCTCCAGGCAAGTTTTGTACGCCGATTAATTTCTTCATCAATGTGACCCTCACTTGATATCTGGTGTCCAAGATAAACGTACGTGTCTGTTATCTCCAGCTTTTCTCCATCAATCAATAAATCTTCATTTCTTGTAAAAGCATTGAACATCACTTTTGTCTTCTGAAAGTTCATTTTTAATCCCACTTCTTTACTCTTGTCAGCAAGTTCCTGGATCATACTCTGCAGCTCTGATGGGCTAGTTGCAAAAATGACTACGTCATCAGCAAAACGAAGGTGGGTTAGATAATCTCCATTAATCTTTATCCCTTTGTTTTCCCAGTTCAGTGATTGAAAGACATTTTCCAATGTGGCATTAAAGAGCTTTGGAGATATGGTGTCACCTTGTCTCACTCCCTTTCCAATTTTTATGTGTGTTGTATTTTCAAACAGCCGAATCTTTGCACTTGCATTTTCATATATGTTATTAATAATATTAATGTATGCATCTTCAATACCGCAGGTTTTCAGAGCCATTGTAACTGCTGATGGTTTCACCGAATCAAAGGCTTTTTCATAATCGATAAAAGCCATGCAGAATGGAAGTTCATATTCCCTCGCTCTTTCAATTAGTTCTCTCAGTACGTGGATATGATCTATTGTGCTGTAGCCACTCCTGAATCCAGCTTGTTCTCTCGGTTGAGCCATGTCCAGTGTTACCTTCAAGCGGTGTGAAAGAACTTTAGTGAAGATTTTATAAACTACTGATAGGAGGCTGATAGGTCTGTAGTTTCCGAGATCCTCAATGTCACCTTTCTTATGTAGCAGGATCATTGTAGCGGTGTTCCAATCCTCGGGAATCTTTCCTTCATTAAGGCATCGAGTGAAAATTTGGGCGAGTACTGTTTCAATTTCTCCACTTGCTTCTTGTATGATGTCTACAGTAATTCCATCTTCTCCTGGAGCTTTTCCCCGCTTCATGTTCTTGATTGCATGTGCAACTTCTGCTGGAAGGACTGGAGGAACTCTGGTACTGGTATCTTTCATGATGTCTGGAGTGCATGTATCATCCCTTTCATATAATTTGGAGTAGAAATCTTTCACTCTTGTCAAAATTTCGCCTCTATTTCTTGTTACAGAACCATCTTCTTTTCTCAGTGCCATAATCTGTTTTCTTCCCTTACTGAGATGTCCCTTTGCTATCTTTAGGCTTTGGTTGTTTTCAATTGCTTTCCTCACTAGTTCACAGTTGAATTTTCTTACGTCTTCAGTGATACTTTTTCTTACTGTCTTGCATAGCTCTATATATTCCACTTTGGAAGTCACATCTTCTTTAGTTGTCCTCATCTCTCTTCTTTTTTGCATCAACATTTTCGTTTTTCCTGATAATTTGTTTACATGCAACTTGTTCTTAGACCCAGCTAATTTTGTTGCTGTTTCCATAAGAGCTTTGGTTACTTTTTTGTTAACTTCAGAGATGTCCACTTCTTCCGATGTTAGGCCTTCTAAAGCAGAGAACCTGTTCTTCAGTTCCAACTTGAAGGTATTATGGTGTTTTTTAAGGTTGGTTATGTCAATAGATTTTGTTTGTCTTATGAGCTTAATGCCTACTACTCATAAAATTTCCTACAATAAACAACATAATCAACTTATACAATCCAAAGCCCGTACATTGACACACACACCAAACTCTAGAATATTGATATTACTCATACACATTTCCAAAAAACAAACAAACACACTTACACCCCATAAATTACCAATTCAGTCCTAAATATTCCTATATACAATATTTACAGAACCTATTGCTCCTAACTCAATCATTTTTATTTATTTCTATCTCATAATTCTGCCACTATGTGTCAAATACCATGTTAAAAAGATGGTAGTATAGAACACGCTAAGTTACATATAAAAGTTTTAAGGCAAATATATTTCAGCCATTACTATGGCCTTAATCAGTGTGACTACAATTTGTTTCATTGCCAGATTGGAAAGGTAAGTTTTGTAACGGTAACTCTGGGTGACGTGATGCAATGAGGGAATTCCAGATGCATGGAACGAAAATGGGGAGCTCAGAGTTGCAATTTTTGGAAAATAAAATTTCCAAACTTTCTCTAAACCTCAGAGCAAACCAATTTTGGAAGGAAACCAACTTTTTTGTATTGGACCAAAGTGGAATAGCAGAAGTGTCAGCCATGGTAAGTTGAGACAAAGAAGAGGAAGGTTATCCAAATTTCTCATCAGGTTTGTGTTCCTGAAGTCTTGAGAGAATTTTCCGGAAGGAGCTTCCTATGTATGCGATTAATCCAACGTTAGTCTTGATCGGAATTTTATACACTCCAGGCGAAGAAAGCGGAGGTCTTGGGTCTCTGTCATTAGGCTTTCTTCAACTGGAGTGTATAAAATTCCGATCAAGACTAACGTTGGATTAATCGCATACATAGGAAGCTCCTTCCAGAAAATTCTCTGAAGACTTCAGGAACACAAACCTGATGAGAAATTTGGAAAACCTTCCTCTTCCTTGTCTCAACTTACCATGGCTGACACTTCTGCTATTCCACTTTGGTCCGATACAAAAAAGTTGGCTTCCTTCTCTGAGGTTTAGAGAAAGTTTGGAAATTTTATTTTCTAAAAATTGCAACTCTGAGTTCCCTATTTTCATTCCATACATCTGGAATCCCTCATTGCATAACATCACGTGGAGTTACTGTTACAAAACTTACCTTTCCAATCTGGCAACAAAACAAATCGTAGTTGCACTGATGAAGGCCATAGTAATGGCTGAAATATATTTGCCTTAAAACTTTTATACGCAACTTAGCGTGTTCTATACTACCATCTTCTTAATTTGTTTGTTAGTTACGTGCATTGCCTACCACTCTTTTATGATCAAATACCATACATATAGGTTCAATGACCTGCATTCTCACTTAGCCCTAACGCTCACCACATTTTGCCTCTAGCACTTTCAACTGAACCTCAGTCACCCTCAGGTAGCTCTCTCAATACAATCTCATCTGCAGCCGCAGAGCAAGTGAGTGAAGCTGTCAGCACCCAGGCTTGCTTTGATGCCTCCGATAGTCTTCTACCGTGGCTCCCTCTATTGTTCAATTCCATCTTTTTTCTTCTTCTGTTGTTTTGATTTTGATGCTCAATTTTTATTAATTTTTTCCATCTGTAGTTCAGGTTGTTAGGATCATTAATATTACAAACTTTATCACTCCCCTCCCCCCACCCCAATTAACACTGATTCAGCAGTACACGTAGATGTCTTTTTGTATTGCAACATTTGATAATTTTAATTTCATCAAATTTAGGGTATTCTTGATTTTCTAAACACTATTGAATCAAAGCTGTCTTTGCTTTCTTTTTTTGTCAATTTTTTATGTGTTGTTTTAAAGGGTATTTCAATTTATTTTTAGTGCTTCCAATGTATGATATAGGGTCTTGGTAATTGGAATTTTGTACACACCTGCTTTTCCTAATCTACTGATATTATCTTTATTATTTAGAATAATATTTTTTGATTGTATGTACTCTGCTTCCCATTTGTATACCATATTTATTACTGCATAATTTATTGATTTTTGAAGTTATTCCTTTTAAGTATGGAAATGCCCTTACATATTTCAATTGTAAATTACTTCTTGAACTTGCTGTGTTACTAATCTTATTTTGTATTCCCAGAATCCATTTTTTTACGTTTTGTCTTAGATAACCATTGTTATATGAAATTTCTTTTATGTAGTCCAGTTCTTCTCTTGTAAACTGTTCATTTGATGAATGTGTGAAAGCTCTTTTAATTAAAGTTTTTATGCTATTGCATTTTTGGGAATATGGATGTGATGAACTGTATGGAATCAGTACTGAGATAAATGAGGATTTTCTATGCATTTTATATTGTAACTCATCTTTTTGTTAAATTATTTTAACATCTGAAAAGGTCATGGTGTCTTGTTCTTCATGTCCGATAGTCAGTTCAATGGATGGATATATATTATTAAATTGTTTGGCTAATTCTTCAAGTTCATTATTGTTCAGTTTAGATAGAATAAAAATGTCATCCACATATCTGCAATAAATGATTGTAGGTTCTTCCATTCTATTAATTATTTTATCATCAATGTCACTCATAATCACTTCTGCGAATAAAGTTGACAGTGGAGAACCCATAGGGCCTCCATAATTTTGCTTGTAGATACAGTCACCAAATGCAAAAATATTATTTTCATAAATGTACAATAAATCAATTTTTAATTCTTGAATCTGTGTCTCATTAAGGGTTTTTAACTGTTGTAATTTTGCAATGATAATATCTATAGCTTCTGGAACTGGAGTACTTGGAAATAGGGCTTTTACACACATGCTAGCCATTCTGAAGTCCTGTAAATCTTGTTTTATATTTTTAATTTTATCAATAAATACATATGTATTTTTTACTGTAAACTGTGTTTTCATGAACATAGGTGCCAAAAAATTATAAATGTTTTTTTCAAGGACTATCAGAGGTGAATTCTTTTTGACTCTATTAATCTCATAGGTGTATCAGACTTACTGTATGTGTTTTTATTTTAGCAAACAGTCTTGGCATTCCTGCATCCATAGGTGGGTATGAATTTTTTATTTCAACTGTAACATACTACGATTCCTTATGTTAGCTAAATATCTAATTTGATTATCTGTTGGATCTTTTTGTATTGTAATAAAATTCATCTCCTCTATTGCTCTAGTCAGTTTTTTTGTTATATTCTTCTGTATTTAATATCACTATTTGGTCAGTTTTATCAGCTTTACAGAATTTAATATTTACATCTTCTCTTAATTTCAAAATTTGAGTTTCTTCATACTGTAATTTCTTTAAATGATAATTTTTATTTTATTTTTTTCCATTAAATTCCTTTAAAACTATTCTATATAATTTACCACTAAATTCTTCTTCAATTTCATTAGGAATTTTTCTGATCATGTCTTCAAGGTTAGGTATTAATTCTTCTGTTCTTGGTATTTTTTGCGGAAATACAAACTTTTTCCCTCGTTGTAGAATTGCTCTTCGTGAATAACTTAATTCCACTGAGAATCTGTTCTGATAAACATCATAATTAGTATTCATCTGCTCAAGTACTCTATGCTCATCTAGTAATATATGTAATTTTGCTGTAACATTTTGCCTGGTGGCTTTTCCCTCTTTTCCAACAATTTCATTAATTCCCATTAGAGTAGTGTCCAAAATTCCATCCCTCCAAGATCCCTCAAAATTTTTATAAGTAGTGCTACAAATATATTTCCATAATTTTAAACAAGTGACATGCAAATTACAAATTAATTTCCTTTTACTTACTATCTCTGCACTTAGTCTTTTCTTTTGACAAACTTGTATAATACTGTAATCCTTTTTATTTACAGGGTGATTTTTTATCTTTAAATATATATATATATTATACCAAGAACAGAAGAATTAATACCCAACCTTGAAGACATGATCAGAAATATTCCTAATGAAATTAAAGAAGAATTTAGTGGTAAATTATATAGAATAGTTTTTAGGATAAGTTCAAAATCTCTACATGCAACTAAAAACTCTTCTTGAATTTCAGATTTTATTAATTTAATTTTTTTTTAAAATTCTTTAAAGCTGTACAATTCTTGCCCTTGGAAAAAACCTCAGTAACACATTTTGATGGATTACGACATTACAAGCTTCAGGCTCTGACACCATTCACCAGGAAGTTTGCATGTATTCCATACATATGCAATAACAGCTCAATAGACCACTTGACGTCCATGCTATCTCTTAATTCACATGCATATTGTACTCTGACATATGAAGGTAACTTACCTTTTTGAGGTTTGCCTCCTTCTTGCAACATTTCTTACAAAAAAACAAAACAAAAATATTTCTACGTGTACAAAAAAACAAACAAAAACAATGTAACATTTTCCTACGTGTAGGAAATGTTACGAGAAGGAGGCAAACCTCAAAAAGGTAAGTTACCTTCATATGTCAGAGTACAATATGCATGGGAATTAAGAGATAGCATGGACGTCAAGTGGTCCATTGAGCTGTTATTGCATCTACACTATATTGACAAAAGTCACCAGACACCCCTTCAAAAGCAAATGAACGGTTCCACTGCATTGTTAAGATGCACGGTACAGCTGCAAACGGTATAAAAACAAGCCTGCAGCTGACTGCGATCATATCGCACTGTGAGGTTGAGTGAAAATGTTGTGGCGGGAAAGTACTGACTTTGAGAAAGGAAAGATTGTTGGGTGTTATATTAGTGGGTTGTCCATAAGAGAAACCGAGAGGCGTTTAAACATACCCAAGTCAACTGTTTTGGATGTACTGAATAAATGGAAGACACATGGCGTGCCTGAAGCAGCAAAACGTACCAGCAGACCAAAGAAAATCAGTGATAGAGGATATCGAAGCTCAGGAGAGCTGTCACAACTAAATGATGGAGTACTGCACAAGACCTCAGTGTACAGGTGAGTAAAAATGCTGGAACCCTGGTATGTACATCTACCATTCACAGAGAACTTCATTCCATGGGTTACCGTGGTCGTGCGGCTGCTCATAAGCCTTTCATCTCGACTCGGAATGCTACTCGTCATTTAGCATGGTGTAAAGAACATTTATCATGGACCGTAGATCAATGGAAACGGGTCCTATGGACCGATGAATCCAGATACATGATCTATCAGTCTGATGGCCGTGTGTGGGTATGGCGACAGCTGGGGGAACGCTATTTACCACAGTGTACTGTTCATACGGTCAAGTTTGGAGCTGGCAGTGTACTCGTGTGGGGGTGTTTTTCATGGTATGGTCCCAGCCCATTGGTTATCGTGGACAAACCTGTTAACCAGCACGTCTACCTTGATATTCTGGACAATTATGCCCTACCAACTCTGTGGCAATATTATGGAACCGAGCCTTGCTGGTATCAGCAGGATAACGCACTGAGCCACAAAGCAAAGACTGTTACAGCGTGGTTTGATGATAATTCCGTATCATGTGTGGACTGGCCAGCACAGAGCAATGATTTTAATCCCATAGAGAACCTATGGGATTAATTAGAGCGCTGCATAAGAAGTTTAGAACCAAGGCCTACTACTAAGCAACAGTTAGCGGCAGCATTATATACTGAATGGAAGCGCATACCTATCACTGTGTTCCAAAACCTTGTCGAAAGCATGTCTCGAAGGGTCAGTGCATGCATTAAGGCCAAAGATGGACCGACACCATACTAATTCATGTCAATAAATGCTATGTTGTGTTTCTCTTCTAGGTGTCCGGTGACTTTTGTCAATATAGTGTATATGTCACCAGGGCTTGAAATGTTAAAAATAAATTTTCCAATGCACTTGGAATTGAAGATATGGTGTTAAATATGAGCATACTGTGTTAACCCACTGTTCAAAAACATCTTAAAAAGAAAATATACCTATCTTATAAATGCAGGAAAAAGTTATGGAAATTATTAGCTATGATTACAGCTTACAACATGATAGAGAAAAAAACTGACCAGAAAGGTAAGCCAGTGAGAAAAGAGTCAAGGTACCAGTGTACAGAGTGTAATGTTGGCTTGTGTGTAGTACCATGCTTTGCTGTATATCACACAAAGAAAAATTTCTAATTAGTTGTTGTCTTGTTTTTTTATGTTCATTCCTTTATATATTTAAGGCAATAATTACGTAATCAAGTTTGTATTACTGTGATTAAAAGTGAGAAATACTTAAGGTATAATCTTTGTTTATTTTATACATACATACATATCACTAAGCTGTTCTCGGAGATTCAGAGGTTAGCTCCAAAAAGAAATACAAACTTCCAGATATTTTTACTTATTGTTGTCGTATCAAACTTCGCTATTTACAGCGATCTTGACATACAACTCGTGCTTCACTGATATCCATTACACGCCTTACACAAGATCTTTTATACTTCATACTCATAATCTTTTTCTCATGCAGACACTCCTGAATCTGATCCACCCATGTCTTCCTTGGCCTTCCTCTGCCTTTCCTTCCTGCCACTTGGGTTGAAAATATTTTCTTAGTAAGCATTTCATCACTCATTCTTTCAACATGGCGAAACCACCGAAGCATATTGGTCTCCACCTTGCTAACAACATTTTGCTTTACATCACACAACTGCAATACATCTTCATTCCTCACACAATCAGATCGTGTCTTGCCACAAACCCCACGTAAGTAACGCATTTCTCCAGCACACAAACGACTCCTATGCTTCTTCTGCAGTACCCAGGTTTCACTGCCATACATCAGAGTAGGAACAATTACTGTTTCATACACAGCCATGCGGGACTCTCTAGAGAACCCATCATTCCTGTAAAAACCTCCCAGAGCAGCTATGACTTTCAAAGAATTCACTCGCCTACTTATTTCACCATCCAACTTGTTCTCTCTGTCAAACATGTTTCCTAAATACACAAACCCACTCACCTGGTCAATCACAGTGCCATTTAGACTTACATTACATTCAGTACTACCCATTCCTCTCTCAAAGACCATAACTTTGGTTTTTCTCTTATTTACACTCAGTTTGAATTTCATGAAAACTTCGTACATCCGGGACAACATACTCCTGCAACTCACTTTTGCTCTCTGCCAACAGGACAGTGTCATCAGCATACAGCAATCTGCAAGCACGGATATCACCAAGACATAAACCACTATTATCTATTTTGGCCTCACGCATGCATGCGTCCATAAATATATTAAACAGCCATGGTGACATTACACAACCTTGTCTAACTCCTGCACCAATGGGAAACCATTTTGATAAAACACCATTCACTCATACACAAGCTCTACTACCAGCATACGTGGCTTTTACACTATTAAGTAGATTCCCAGTAACACCATATTCATTCAGTACCTTCTACAAAAGTGTCCTATTGACTCGGTCGTAAGCTTTCTCTAAATCTATGAAGGCAGTAAAAACTTTCTTCCCAACAGCCAGATACTTTTCAATCATCATGCGTAATGCAAAAATCTGGTTAGTGCAGCCTTTACCAGGCATAAAACCACTCTGAACATCCCACACTTTCAATGATGTAAGAATCCGTACTTTTTCAATAACAACCTTACCAAACACTTTCCCTGGCACACTCAGTAGGCTAATACCATGATAGTTCTTGCATTCAGTCTGATCACCTTTTCCCTTATACAAGGGAACAATAATAGCATCCTTCCAATCCCGAGGGACCATTCCTAACTCCCAGCACAACTGGCAAATTTCAGTTAAGCAGTCAATTATAGAGTCACCACCATACTTCAACATCTCTGCAGTTATGCCATCAACTCCTGGAGCCTTACCATTCTGAAGAGATTTTAGAGCTTTACACACTTCTTCTCTTGAGATCCCTCCTGTGCTTTCATCCCTCATTGTGACATCATCTGCATCTGTCTCAGAATCATTTTTGCTCTCCTGATCTAATAACTCACAGAAGTATTCACCCCATCTGTCACTTAACTCATTGGGCTCCCATATCATTTCCCCAATCTCATTCTTCACACAACTTACAACTTTGTTTCCCCTATTTTTCCTGAGTCTCATGTACTTCCAGAAGGACTTTCTATGTTTCCAAAAACCCAGTTCATGCCTTTCCACTTTCTCCTTCCTATCTTTTGCCTTACTGTGGCGAACCAGCTTAGCAGCTTCACGCTTGTTACAGCGATATTCATCTACAGAGACTCTACCTTGCAACATCCCCAAATAGGCTTCCTTCTTTTTCTTTACTGCCTCATCAATCTCACTATTCCACCAAGCATCACCTCTATTGTTACCCACTGATGTGGTGCCACAGACCTCTTTAGCAGCAGTGACAACACAGCTCCTAAAACATTCCCACTTTTCTACATCCCTCTCACAAAATTTCAGATCCTTCAGTCGTTCTCTGAGTAAGTCAGAATACCGCTGATAATCTTCAATGAGCCTATCAACCTTTATTCTTTCTATCCTGGGTCTCTTCCTATTCCTTTTCCTCCAACCAACATTAAGTTTCACTCATGACACTACCAAGTAATGATCAGAACCAACATCCTCACCTCTCATCACACGGGTGTCAACAACTAAGTGTTTCAAACGCTGATGTAAACAACAAAATCTATCACACACTTTTGACCAAGAGTACGATTTTCCCAAGTATATGTGTGTATATACTTGTGGTTGAAAAATGTATTAGATACACACAAACCATTCTCAATGCAGAGTTCAATTAATCTTTCACCATTATCATTCACACAAGGATCATTAAACTTATACAGAACATTGTCAGAAATTGCATTCTGCACACCTGCTCTAGCATTGAAATCCCCTGCTATTATAACTTTTTCTTTAGCACCAAACTGGCTCAAAATAGCTTTTAGCTCATTGCAGAAATCTTCTTTCTTATCAGGAGGTTCCAAGTCACAAGGAGCATACACTACAACAATTACAATTCTCTGAAGTTTCACTTTCAAATGAATCCAGAGTATTCTCTCACTTATGCAACTATAATGAAGGAAGTTGTTTTTCATCTTTTCACTTAAAATCACACCTACACCAGCCTGTCCTCTCATATTATCCAATACTCCAGACCACACACTCACCGTGCCATTCACTTCTTCTACCCCCAATTTCCTTCTTTTTGGTTTCACTTACACACAGCACATCCAGTCTATACTTATTCATCTCCTCAATCACCTCACTCATCTTGCCATTTATACCTCTAGTATTCCATACACCAATCGCATATTGTGTCATTTTGGCAAAAATAAAATACGTGGTCCTGAAGGGGTTATCACTTGTGGTTTTGATTTTCAAGAATGAGCACTTTGGTTTTTTTTTTTTAAATTATTTTAGTTTATTTTATCATGGGTTTTCAGGTGTTTGAAGACATGGGAGTCAAGGGATACACATGTGACAGGGTTGGCCAATTAATAGCCAAGAGTGTACTAAATTGAAAAGCTGAGATATAGGATGCTGTGGAATTGGATTTTTGTGGTGGTAGAGAAAAAAAGCAGCAGAGAGTGAATGAATTTGGGAAGTTGAGGTCCTTTCCATGGGTGGCAGTACATATTTTGACTGTCAGTGTGCAGAAACCAGTAACAAAACAGCTTTGAGAGTGGATTTTGTATCACACCATGAATTATACTACAGTGGAACCTTAGCTATACATTTTTCTAGGGGATAGCCTTAAAAAATGTATAAATGTAAAAAATATTTAATATAAATGAAGTTTCAAAATGCTAAATACTATGGTAAAATTTTGAATGCCTCCAAAAAGAAAAGAAAGGGTAAAAAAACTTGTAATTTTATATTATGTTAATTTATAAGACATACATACATACATACATACATACATGAAAACTTTGTTTGCTACTTTAGGCTGATGTCTATCCTGACTTTTGCATTACTTTTTTATTCTAAGTTCATTTACAAAAACTATGTTGAAAAATTCTTCATGGTTTCATATTTTTAATATATGAAAAAGATAAAACAACCTTATTGTTGAAATACAGATAGAAGATCTGAACAAAATTTTGTTTTATATTCAATATCCCTATACACATTTTTTTACTTATAAATGTCACTCTTTTCAAAGCAGTTGATTTAACATTAGTTGATTTAGCATTAGTGCCAAGTAAAATATTCATTAATCTTTGCTTGTTTCAAATTTCTTGAATTCAGAGAAAATAGAGAAATGTGCAAATTATTTAGCAAATTTTTAGTTGCATCATCTATTTCATGGCTGCAAAAAACGTACCAATCCTCTAAAAGTTGGAACATGTCGGGTTACACATAAAATAATAAAAAAACCTGTGTATTTTTGATAATCTGAAAGTCAAAATTTAATGTATAATCGTAAAAAGCATATAAATGAATTGCACATAACCAAATAAAAAATGCGACAGAAACTACAGTAAAATATCGGGACTAGTGCAGAATTATGTATAAAAGTGAAAAACATATAACCGAAAATATATCGTTGTTCAAATTTTGCCAATTTGCGATGAACATACTTTTTACGTGGCCACGATAATGTAACTTGATTGACATTAAATGTCAGTCATTACTCTTTCACACGTTATGCAAGTTCTGCAATTGGGAGATTATTAAATGATGTTAGATACGTATGGGGCGTAGTATCAGCAATTAAAATGAAAAAACAATGAACTATATATGTACTTACAATATTCGTAGTGGCTGTCGGGGCTTCACATGTACTCCTTCAAAGAATGTGAACTTTTTTCAATTGTGAAGTTTAGAAAAATAAAATTCATGATATTGTAAAATCTGCACAAGATAAAATTGAACAAGATGGATTTTTACAATGAAGGTAAATAATTCCTTTAACAACAACGAAATATGAAACTGAATTAAAACCTTGTCGAATTTAAAAAAAAACGAACTATAATCTTGAAGAGGAAATCATCTCGACTGCGAAGCACCATGATAACAACGAAACATGAAAACGAATTACAACTTCACCAAAATTTTAAAAAACGAACATTCTTGAAAAATGACATATCAATCAAAACAGCCAAACACTTACCTAAAAGCTCTTGGCTACTTTCTTGCTATACACTTCATGCACATCAATTAGAACATCCTGTTATGTAGCTGGCCTTAAAAGGTTGAAAACTTCTTGCTTATAGGGCGCTGTTTTATATTCATTCTTCCGGTCATGAGACATCGTATTTTTATTGTCTTGAAAAAGAAATAATCATCTTGATTGCAAAGCATAAAGAAATAAATCTCCCGACTGCGAAGCACCAAACTAGTTTCTGCTAATATTCATAGCTATCATTAGTGATAGGTGCACGGATGTTGTAATTACCGCACTCACTTGCTCAGGTATGCTGCTCAACCCGAATGCATGTTCAACCCTGTCGTGTAGATATTTGCGCATCATGGTTTGGGTATTATTGCGCACATCTATGGTGTCGCCATCTGTAGTTAAACAAAATAAACAAGTAGCATTGATAGAGTAGAAATATGCACTTGTATTTTTAAGTAATGAATGAGTGGCAGGCAATGCACGTAACTAACAAACAAATTAAGAAGAAGGTAGCGTATAACACGCTAAGTTACGTATAAAAAGTTTAAGGCAAATATATTTCAGCCATTACTATGGCCTTCATCAGTGCGACTACGAATGATTTTTGTTGCCAGATTGGAAAGGTAAGTTTTCTAATGGTAACTCCGGGTGAAGTGATGCAATGAGGGATTTCCAGATGTAAGGAATAAAATGGGGAGCTCAGAGTTGCAATTTTTGCAAAATAAAATTTCCAAACTTTCTCTAAACCTCAGGGCATACCGATTTTGGAAGGGAGCCAACTTTTTAGTATCGGACCAAATTGGAATAGCAGAAGTGTCAGCCATGGTAAAAAGAGACAAGGAAGAGGAAGGTTTTCCAAATTTCACATAAGATTTGTGTTCCTGAAGTCTTGAGAGAATTTTTCGGAAGGAACTTCCTATGTACGCGGTTAATCCAACGTTAGTCTTGATAATACTTGTTAAAAAATTCGTACGTTTAGGAGATAATTACTTAGAGGCGTGCTGTCTCCGTACGATATCATCAAACCAACATCTCTGACTGTACAATAAAAAACTTTATTTACAATAAAAGACATGATTTTAAAATATTTAAAAAATGGCAAGATCTTTCGGGGCTACAATAGCACCCGTCCTCAGGCCACCCAACAGTGCCACAAAGCATAGGGAAGTGCTGCAATATATAACCAGTCTCCCCCGCGAGACCCACAATACATTTGTTCAAAACCGCAGGTGATGCCAATTGAGAAAAAACAGCAGAACAAAAGTAATATGTACAAATGATATAATCGATTAAGTAAGGTCCTCTTCTTCAGTTTTTTGAATGGGAGAAGTAATTATTTTTCTCCATTGTCTAGGAACAAAAACAGGTAAGTCCAAGTTACAACAGGTATTACCATAAGAGATTATATACAGACTCTCGGTAAAAAAGACGGTTTGTTTGCTTACATTGGAGGAGAGTACTATTGTATTAGGCCAATCGGGAGAGTAACCTCCCTGGCGAACAGCTGTAGTAAATGAAGTAGAAATGCAGTCAGTTCGAAGTGCATATTTATGTTCAGACAAAAGTCTTGATCGGAATTTTAGTCTTGATCTTGATCGGAATTTTATTTGATCTTGATCGGAATTTTATACACTCCAGGCGAAGAAAGCGGAGGTCTTGGGTCTCTGTCATTACGGAGGATAACAGAAACTGACAGGGAAGAATGAATGACAAGTCTATATCCTTCTCTTTTGAAGATACTGATGAGTTTGTAGGCAGAAGTTTGTGGTAAGGGATTGAGCCAGCAAACGTTAGTTCCTTTTTTGGTGAGACAGGTTGAACAGCAACAACTGGTTTTTCTTAGCATTAGGAATTAATTTAGAAACCAGGAGAGGGGGAAAGCCATGTTGAGTAGCAATCAAGCGGATGTTTGCTGATTCATTTTTTAGATTAACTTCCGTGTTACAAACCAAATGAGCTCAATGAAAGAGAGACTTGAGGGCTGACAGTTTATATTGGTAGAAGGTATGAGAATTGAAAGGAATAATGCTATTGGTAGAAACTGGTTTTTGGTAGACAGAAGTGGAAAGAAGATTATTACATTTTAAGATGCTGACATCCAAGAAATTTATCTTGCTATCAATTTCTTCATTAATAGTGAATCTAATGGACGGGAATTTTTTAGTGATTAAATATGTGAGTTGCAATAGATC
The DNA here is from genome assembly GCA_039090855.1 of Macrothele yani. Lineage (NCBI taxonomy): Eukaryota > Metazoa > Arthropoda > Arachnida > Araneae > Macrothelidae > Macrothele > Macrothele yani. The sequence continues at coordinate 139,202,714 of CM077005.1, read as the reverse complement.
TTTTTTAGGATGAGGCCAGATGACAAAAATATCGTCGACATAATGAAGCCATAAGGTTGGTTGTTGGTCATGTTGCATCACTATTGATTGCTCAATATTTTGCACGTATACTTCAGCCAAAAGTGGGGAAAGAGGTGACCCCATCGGTACACCTTGGTTTTGTTGATAGTATTGATTATTATAAACGAAAAAACTGTGTTGATGAAGAGAATACAGGCAATCATACAAATCCTTGGTTAAAGTGCCGTCCATGGGGAATTGTTTTTTGAATTCATGAATGAGTAGCATGTGTGCTACAAATTGAGGCACAGAAGGAAAAAGTGATTCAACGTCCAGGGTAAATATACTTGCATGACCATCAATGGAGTTTGGAAGTTTAGAGATGAATTCAGCAGTGGATGAGATATTGAAGGGGTGGTTATTAGTGATAACCTTGAATTTTTTGGCAAGACATTTTTCCAGGTTACAAGCAGGAGAGTGAGTATTTTCCACAAGAGGTCTAATTGGAGCATTAGCTTTGTGTAATTTAACTTGGGCAAATAATCTAGGAGAATTGTAGAAAGAAGGAGCGGAAAAAATTCCTAAGAAAACCTTTAACAACTGTAACTTATTGAGGCGATCCACAGATGATTTCAAAGCTTCCACAGGATTTTTAGAAAGAAATTTGCAATTGGTGGAAAGGAGGAAATCATTGACTTTTTGATTAAGGGCGTCCTTTTCAATAATGACTGGAAGGCCAACTTTAACAGCCATACATACAGCTAAATTATTAGCCTTTAGGAACTGTTTAATTTTCAAGAGCTTTGAGGCATACTCAGTATTAGTGACAGAACTTGAATGTGCTTGCTTAATAAAGATGGAAGCAGCCTGAGTACGTATTTTATGCTGAGCATCAGAAGTGGTGTTATGAATAGCAGATTCAAGCAAGGGGATGGTTTCCATGAGATTTTCAGTTGAAGGAGGAGCAAATTTTGGGCCTTGGTTAAGACAGTCATTGAAGAAGGAATGCAGAACAAACGTAAACAAGTTGACAAATTTAGCTGCATCCTAGGTGGGAGAGTCCAGCTAAACGTCTTGGATATCTCTATACACAAGGATAACGGAATTATAGAATATTCAGTTTACCGGAAGTCGTCATATGTATAGCAATTATCCCAAAGAATTCTACACACCCTTGGAAATACAAGACTGCAGCGTTCCGCTTTTATATTAAAAGAGCCATTACACACTCATCCAATAAAATATCAGAGATCAAAGAGCTAAAATGGATTGAAAAAACTGCAGAAGAGTTTGGATATAATAAAGGATTACTCAAATCTTTATATAACAACATTACAGCCAATATACATCGTTTTGAAAAAGAAATAAAGCAATATTATGGAAAATTTTCATACTTACCTCCTATTAGCACTATTTTAAAAAAGAATGTTACAACCACAATATTAACATTGCAGAAACAGTCATTGATAATGGAGGTATACTTACTACTAATAATAATAGATCAGTTCTTAATAAGTCTGGCGTTTATGTCATTTCAACAGTTAAAGATGATAACCAAAAAGACAATGTATATAGCGGAAATACGCGTAGAAGATTTTTGACTAGATTAAATGAAGATATTACGAATTGGACAAGAAGAGATGAAAAAACTTCATTAATACAACATTGTATCAGAAATCACGTAACTCCTGATAGGACTAACACGAAAATTATAACATCACATAGATCACATGCCCAGATTCTGACTTCCGAGGCTGTAGTCATTGAGAAAACCAAAAGATACAACTGTAACATTAATACTCCAGTAGAGCTTCAGTTTGCATGGAGGTACCTTATTGAACAGGAGAAAAAACATTTCAAGAAGAAAAACAATAACATAAAACAGCTTACATCAAATATTACTTAAAAATACAAGTGCATATTTCTACTCCATAAATGCTACTTGTTTATTTTGTTTAACTACGGATGGGGGCACCATAGATGTGTGCAGTAAAACCCAAACTATGATGCGCAAATATCTACACGACAGAGCTGAACATGTATTCGGTTGTGCAGCATACCTGAGCAAGTGAGTGCGGTAATTACAACATCCATGCACCTACCACTGATGATAGCTATGAATATTAGCAGAAACTAGTTTGGTGCTTCGCAGTCGGGAGATTTATTTCTTTATGCTTTGCAATCAAGATGAATATTTCTTTTACAAGACTGTTCATTTTTTAAAATTTCGGCAAAGTTGTAATTTGTTTTCATGTTTCGTTGTTATCGTGGTGCTTCACAGTCAAGATGATTTCCTCTTCAAGATTATAGTTCGTTTTTTTAAAAATTCGACAAAGTTTTAATTCAGTTTCACATTTCATTGTTGTTAAAGGAATTATTTACCTTCATTGTAAAAATCCATCTTGTTCAATTTTATCTTGTGCAGATTTTACAATATCATGAATTTTATTTTTCTGAACTTCACAATTGAAAAAAGTTCACATTCTTTGAAGGAGTTCATATGAAGCCCCGACAGCCACTACGAATATTGTAAGTACATATATAGTTCATTGTTTTTTAATTTTAATTGCCGATACTACGCCCCATATGTATCTAACATCATTTAATAATCTCCCGATTGCAGAACTTGCATAACGTGTGAAACAGTAATGACGGACATTTATTGTCAATCAAATTACATATAACCGAGGTTTCACTGTAATTAAGCTGATTACATTCCCTACATAAAGAGAACTTCAACATGTACTTGTGAAGAAATGGCAACCAAAAGTTTATCTCCAGTCATACTTCTAAGGGTGTGAGACCATGTTCATCATCACCTCCAGAAACAAAGTTACGTGGCATCCTGAACACTTCAGCCAGCTTACTATGAATGAAAACTTATGCTCCTGAATACAAGGTTGTTTTCATTGCCATTCTTCTGAAATAACAAAGCCTCCGTGGAAGAGAGGCAGCAAGATTGTGTTTTCATAGAAATGTTAAAGGTATCCATTGGTTTCCCTGAAGTTGTTTCAAAATGAACAGCATTTCCTTTTCTTCATATGCCTTATATATTATTCAGTGTTCTTCCAGAATATAAGTGTTATTGCATGTGGTATCAATACATTCAGTGATTGTCCCCATTAGTTCTAAAGGATCTACTCTAGTGATCTTTGTGCAGTGTGCTCACTGTTGTCTTCAGGATTATGTGTTGTGTGATATAAAGATTCAAATTTTAATATACAACTGTTGGCAAAGTATTTGATGACAGGTGTAATATTGTAAAATGTTTCTATGTTCATTTTGTATGGTCAAATTTTGCTGACAAAATACTGTCAGTAAAATCTGACAGTAAAAATTAAATTACTTTTGCAGCAAAATCTGCAAGAATAATTTACTTTTTACTTTTTTTGTTTCATGCTTATTCTGACTTGTTTGCATTGCAGTATATATATTTTGAAATAATGCACACAAGCCATCGCCTGGTGGAAGGTTGTTTTGTACTAGTGGCTTACGTTGGATCATCATGATTAATTTTACCTTGTCAGAGAGGGTTTATCACAAAGTATTATAAGTTATTTATTAACAGAATATTTTTTTAAATTAAAACAGTTAACCGAAATTGCTGTGATTGCAAAATTTCAGTTATTTGTATTAATTTAATTTCACATCTTATATTTTTAATGGGAGGTCAACAATTTTGTTACTACTGGAAAAAAAAAACAAAACAACAACAACAGTTATCTACTTAAGCTTCTCTACAGATTTCAGTTGTTGAATTTTATTAATATTAGTAAAATTTTAATTTTTTTAAACAATTAGTTAGTTACGGTGTTTCCATGCCTTACTGCTCTTTGTGAGTCATCACCAAATATAAATTTGGAATATTTTGCATTACAACAAAAGTCTGAGATTTAAGAGTGTATATTTCAACGTCTTGTTTCTTGTGTGCTGAAGGATGTGCAGGTAAGTAATGCTACCTTCTTCCAAAAGGGATCTATTAAATATTTACAATAGCAAGAGGTAAGGGAGGGCAATTACTGGTATCCCCGTCAGTCTATATAGAGTGGAATCCTCTTCTATGAGGAGCTCGGGACCAACATAAATCCTCATTAAATCCGGGCGCTTCCTACATCCGTTTTGAAGTGAAAAATATGCATACATGATAATATACATATAAATTTGCATTATAGATACATAAAATCATAACACACAGCAATATTTTTTTACCATTTTCTAGCTCTCTAATGATGGTTACTTTGTTGCTTACAAATACCACTTTTCTCTTGGACATTATTTCACTTATAAAAGTTTAGGATTTCCTACTCGACACATGCCTTCAATCTGCCATTTCTACTTCTCTGACCTGCCAACCCTCTGCATATCTGAGGCTTTAGGTTCAACCTAATGTAACTTCTCATTTCTGATACACAGCACAAATGTCCCGTGGGACATAGGTGATTGGGTCTAAACCATTCCTGTGGGTGTAAACCTATGCAAATTGGGCCATGCTTTATGGCTAAGTGAGACTGACCATTGTTTAACAACAGTTATTTGTATTAATTACTTTCACAACACACATAAAGCAAAAGCAGCACTAATCATTCCAAAGCAACACTCACTTCGAGGGTGAAAGTGGTAATGGATACAATTCCAAGAATTGTTATCTGCTGTTTCCCTTCAGGTCACATCTCCATTCCATTATTCCCCTATCCCCTTCTGCAATTGTTGCCCAGAAATCCACTTAATACACATTCTAGAACAGAAACCACCACCAACAAAAGAGAATGGGTGGGGTTCCATTCTAGAATAGAACCCCACCCATTCTCTTTTTGTTTAGGAGTATGGCACCTGTCTTCAATCCTGCTGACGCAATTAAGGCACAGCTCCTTGGAGTGGATGCCGAAGATTCTCTTGCACAACTCACTTTTTTGAGCATTTGATCTATTTCCTTTCCAATGCTTTTCTATCAACGTTCTTCCACTAGCACATCAAAATTTTGCTGCGGTGTTGCCATTTTGTCCTGTTTGCCAACATTTCTATTCTTCATTTTTAGGACAGTGCACAACAGACTTTCCTCACCTCATTAAATAAGGAATTTCATTAAATTTTTACTTCTTTTGTTAAAATTTTTCATCTTAGCTATTCTCTCCCTTCTTAAATCTCGGAATTTCATTAAATTTTGTTCGTTAAAAATGACCAAATTACCTTTAAATTAACATTACACCTAAAAAAAAAAAAAAGATCCTGTTTTGCTTGTTTAATTAAACCTTGCTAAATACATGCTTATTATAAGTGGGTTCTCCTGTAAAAAATGCAATGGTAACTTCACAAACAGATAAGTACCATTTGATTATTTCATGCGCTTTTAAACATATTTTAAACAGCATGTCATTTTAATTAAGAATTTTTTAGAAATAATGAACAGCCGTGTACTCAGCATAACACATGAAAGTACAGAATAAAAAGAGAAGTGTCATCAGGAACTACTATTTAATAATTTTATTGCAATGACATTTCTTAGCTTTTTTCTAATACCACCTCTGAGAAACAATTGAGAAATAACTCCTGGCAGATTATAAGCACAGAATAGAGTTATCATTTACACGAAACTCTAGTAATACAGCAAAACCTCCATTGACAGACACCTCCGAGAAACAGCAAGTTTTGGTTAGTACAGGAAAACAGCCATAGGATTAACATTAATGATAACCTCTGAACAATGAAACTTCTTAACAGAGGTCAATAGACATCCTAATTAGTCCTCACAGAGTTCTAATGGACACCTTGTCCGTCAGGATTTTACATAGCTCTTGGAGTATTTTGGCAAAAAGGATAAGATAGGAATGAAGAATATTGCTAAAGGAACTGTGTCTTGGACAGGGTGGTTGGATTATGGAAGGTACAATGGTGTGCTTAAATGAAAAGAAATAAAAGTTCAGTTCCATGTGAGATGAGCTCCAGCTCCTGTGTATGTTTCAGTTGCCCCTGAGGGATGACTGTCTGGTTGCTGGTGCCTGAAATGTTGCCCGTCGGTGGTGGTATCTCTTGGTTTGGTCCTTGTGAGTTCTGTTCCAGTTTTCCAGAGAACTGCCAGCTAACTGTGCAGTTACACTTCACTGCCTAACATCCTACCCCCTTCTATAACAAACCATAACCCTAATCTCCTAGTCTGCAATTTCGGAGGGCTGTTTACATGGTTCATAAGCTTTTTCAATCACAAAATTCCAGGACATATGATCCAAATGCTCTTACTTAACATATAGTGAAACCAGTGGTGGCCCGTGACCAAAGTTGCTGTGGAGGCAAACTACTTTTCAGCCTGGATTCAAATAAATTTATTCAATTTAATGCCTTTTTTTCACATAATTTTTTTTATTTACTTTCTCATGTGCGAAGTATAAAATAAGTAACCTGACCCATGAAAAGATTTAAAGATTTTACTGGAGACGCACGTTTTACATGACTTTGAGACTAACACAAAACCTGTTTATGTAAGATTCCAGCCCTTTGCCAAAATATATTTTTTTCTCAGTTTGAATTGCCCTCTTGGACTATTTGGGAACTGTTAAGCCAGTTTGAATATGAAATATATTGCATTGAAATAGTTTTTTATTAAAGAGATCAACAGAAGATAAAAAGCAAGACTGAACTATACATCTTTTTCATCTCAAATGAAATTCTACATACACCTCTACCTTCACTGACGCCAAAAGAAAAAAAGTCCTGAAAACTTCTGCACACAGCGTTTACCTACACAGCAAGAGATAAAGCTTACCTTACGCTTATATTGTCTTGTATATGAGGTCTATCTTTCGTTCTTTCTATTTGGCAAAGTGATTTATTATATGGTCATACCATGTCTGTTCTACTTCCACCCTCTTCACAAGCACCTTCTCGATGGACAGAACTGATAAACTTGACAACCTTTCTTGCCTAATGGAGTTTCTCTTGTAGTTGTTTTATCCTCTTCAGGCACGAGAAACTGCGTTCCACAGAGGCCGATGTTGCAGGAATTGTTACAACGAGGGAAAGAAGTCTAAACAACTCTGGCAGTGACTGTGCTAGATTATTATTGTATACGGCAGATAGAAGTTCTGTTGTACTTTTGGCATTGTTCCACACATCTCCGTCTGAATACAGAACCTGCAGCTCACTATGCACTTTGGTGCTGTCAAAGTATTTTTCATAAGTTTGAAGCCGAGCTTTAAAACAATGTTCAGGAAAAACTCTGGAATGAGCTTCAAAGCAGTGTGTATCGACCAGCTGAAGAAATTTTAATTTCTCAATGTCAGAAAACAGGCATTTTAACTGAGTTGTAACATTGTCTATTACCTCATAATATAGTCTTCTGTATTGCACGGTGGGTGGAATATCATTGCTTCCTTTAAATCTTTTATTTGGAGAGATCATCAAACTGTCTCTGATCTCGAAAGTACAACAATTTTTCACATAAGCCAGTAATTTGTTTGCCACAGAATGTAACATCGGAACTATTTGATTGCAGTACAAAGAAAGTAACCTCAGTGAAATCAAATATTTTTTTATATGCGAAGAGAAGAAAATCGAAATTAAAATCTTGAAGCCACCGTTTTAGTCCTACTGCTTCGTGAATTGTCTCATCCTCATAGTTGGAATCATCCTCAATTTTTTCAAATACTTCAATTAGCAGCAACCTGAGGTCAACTATGGTAGACACTGAACGAGATTTGAAGTTTCACCTGGTCTGTGATACACGAGGTGGTCTGGGTCCACCAACAGATTCTAGTAAATGAACACGCTTTGTCGATTTGGAAAAGAATGCACAAATTGCATTTGAATTTGCTAAAAAAAATTAAAAAAAAATAACGTTATTCCTTCAACACTGACGCTGCTCTGCTCAAAACTAAGTTCAGCCTGTGTGCGTAGCAATGAACAAATAATGCTTGAGGGGCATCACACTTCACTTTTGCTTGCAATCCATTCAGCTGTGATGCCATCACTGCTGCACCATCATATGTCTGTGCAACTAGTTTTTCTTTGGTAAATGCTAAAAGTCTATCGCACGAAAGGTCACTAAAGTAATTCACCGATGCTGTCACACGTACGGTCATTCACAAACATAATTTTCAAATTGTAGGTCAAGATTAAAAACACTTTATTTACAATTAAAAATTAATATTTACACGCGAGATCTTTCGGGGCTGAACATAGCACCCATCATCAGGCTCAAGCGCCACGAAACACAGGAGCAGACATTATATACTGTCAAACATGACCCACAATTCACTCGGTTTTCTCAATCACCGGTGATGCCATCAAGAAATCGTTAAAGTCCAAAAATCAAGTCTTAATATCTTATCCTATAAAGTCCTCTTCTTCAGAGTTGTGTGAGGAGGGGGCAACCATCTTTTCTCCACTGTCTTGGAACAAATGTCGGGAGTTCAATGTTACAGCATGTTTCCCCATATGCAAGAATGAAGAGGCTTTCCATAAGGAAGACAGTACGTTTATTAACACTTGAGTTAAGTACTCTAACATTTGTCCAATCTGGGGAGTAACCTCCCTGGTTAACAGCTTGAGTGAAAGCTGTGGAAACCGTTCCAGAACGAAGAGCGTATTTATGTTCACCCATTCTGACATTAACGGTTCTTAGGGTAGAACCTATATAGTATTTAACTGCAGTATCTGAATCCTCATGAATTAATGGTATGCAGTAGACGCCTGGTTTGTTAAGTGCTGGGACTATATCTCTATCATTTCTTATCGTGGAAAAAAGGTTTCTGGTGGACACTCCAAACGTTAGATTGTGTTTGTAACAGGCTTTTCTTAAGATAGACACAAGAGGTGGAATGAAATCAACTTAGCCGATGTACTTAGTAGGTTTTTTCTCTGTGGACAAAGTCGTGAATCTCAGTCTTTGAAATTGTTGTAATAGTCCTTGGAAGAGGTTGACAGAGAACCCAAACAATAAGGCCAAATTTTGAACTCAAGAAAGTTCATCACGTCGAGTTTTACTTGTCGAAGAATGGGTGAAGGCACGTCTTATTAAGAAGCGTAAAGCTGAAGCTTTATGCTTGGGAGGGTGAGAAGAAGTGAATGGGATCATACAAGGTATGAACGTCGGTTTACGGAAAACACAATGCTTGATTTTATTGGAATTCATATCTCGAGACAGTAAAATGTCCAGGAATGGCAATTTTCCCTCTTTCTCAAGGTCTTTGGTAAACTTTATAGTTGGAAACTGGGTAGAAAGACAATCTACAAATTCGTCCAGTAAAGGTAAAGCATGGGGCCAAAAACCAACATGTCATCAACGTACCTAATCAACAGTGACGGTTGATAAGGGAAGTTCAACATGACCTTGTTTTCAAGATGCTGCATGAGGATCTCAGCTAAAACGGGGGAGAGGGAGGAACCCATTGGTGCCCCTTCCTTTTGTTGATAGAACTTACCATCAAATTTAAAGTAAGTTCTCTTAGCTACGAGTTTGAGACCAGAAATTATTGCATTAGCTTCAAGTGGAGAGATGGAATTGTCTTCTTGTAATTTGTCCTCAATAATTGAGTGAACGGGGTTGAGTGGTATACTTGGAAATAGTGATACTACATCCAGCAAAGCCATTATGAACTCAGTTCCCCCAGAGTCAAAGGTTTTGATACGAGATATAGCCTGCATAGAACTTTTAATGGATACAGAGGAATTTGAGGTGAGAGGTTTTAAAATGGAGCCAACGTTCAAAAACAATAAGGCCAAAGTTCAAAATTTGGCCTTATTGTTTGGGTTCTCTGTCAACCTTTTCCAAGGACTATTACAACAATTTCAAAGACTGAGATTCATGACTTTGTCCACAGAGAAAAAACCTACTAAGTACATCGGCAAAGTTGATTTCATTCCACCTCTTGTGTCTATCTTAAGAAAAGCCTGTTACAAACACAATCTAACGTTTGGAGTGTCCACCAGAAACCTTTTTTCCACAATAAGAAATGATAGAGATATAGTCCCAGCACTTAACAAACCAGGCGTCTACTGCATACCATTAATTCATGAGGATTCAGATACTGCAGTTAAATACTATATAGGTTCTACCCTAAGAACCGTTAATGTCAGAATGGGTGAACATAAATACGCTCTTCGTTCTGGAACGGTTTCCACAGCTTTCACTCAAGCTGTTAACCAGGGAGGTTACTCCCCAGATTGGACAAATGTTAGGGTACTTAACTCAAGTGTTAATAAATGTACTGTCTTCCTTACGGAAAGCCTCTTCATTCTTGCATATGGGGAAACATGCTGTAACATTGAACTCCCGACATTTGTTCCAAGACAGTGAAGAAAGATGGTTGCCCCCTCCTCACACAACTCCGAAGAAGAGGACTTTATAGGAAAAGATATTAAGACTTGATTTTTTGGACTTTAACGATTTGTTGATGGCATCACCGGTGATTGAGAAAACCGAGTGAATTGTGGGTCGTGTTTGACAGTATATAATGTCTGCTCCTGTGTTTTGAGCCTGATGATGGGTGCTATGTTCAGCCCCGAAAGATCTCGCGTGTAAATATTAATTTTTAATTGTAAATAAAGTGTTTTTAATCTTGACCTACAATTTAAAAATTATGTTTGTGAATGACCGTATGTGTGACAGCATCAGTGAATTATTTTAGTGACCTTTCGTACGATAGACTTTTAGCATTTACCATATCTTAGCTGCAAATTTCTTATGCTTTGTAAGGAACCTCTACAAGTGGATACCTTACCTAAAGTGCACGAGGCATGGAGAGGGCTTTTAAAACCTTCTGTGTTTTTCGCAGAAAATTATCTGTCAACGAGGCCCACTTAAGCTTTTTAATTAATTGTCGCTCACTGAAAGTGATGCCAAAGTTTCTTAGAATCAGATGTTTCGCAGTATCTCAAAGAGATGCCTGGGTCATCGCCAATGCACAACAAAAAAGGTTAACAGCTGAAATAAGGAGGAAACGAAGCTATGTGGACATGCTCAACCTTAAGTCATATAATGCATATGCCTACCTGACGAGACATGCTCACCAAATTATCTTGGGTAAACGTTTAATGATTTTCTTTTCTAATTTACAAAAAGAGGTGAATGTGGTTAATCAACGACATATACGGAAACTCTGTGACCTGGTTCTGGTATCAAACCGACCCTTACAAATTCATCTGCGAAGTCAAAATGTTGAACATGCTGATGAATACTCGCTACAAGAACCATTCCTTAACTACAGTTCTGTAGAACTCTCGGACAGCCAACGTTCTGCCCTAAGTCGAGGATTTAAATTTAGCTTTCCAGTGTCTTCTTTTCGACCTCTAAATACCATCCCACAGGTTGAAAACATTATCAGTGCACTTCCCGAAGAAGTACGTGATTCTACTCGTCATACTTTGGCCAAGACTCTTGCAGGGCCTAATAGAACATCACCAGCTCTGAAATACGAATGAGAACAGTTACTACAGCTAGCAAAAAATCTAAACTTGTCAACCATTTGTGCAGACAAAACACAACAAATCATTATTCTGGATCGTGACGACTATTACACTAGGATGAAACAGGCCATCAATTTAGTTCCCCACCGGGTTCTCAGGTCTGACCCAACTTCAGCTACTATTGCAGAATTAAGTAAACTAAGAAACCAAGGTTTCCTACCTAAATCTATTTCTACAAAAATGAGACCTCCAGTAGGACCTAGGGTTCCCGAGGTCTTTGGAAAAAGAAAATTCACAAACCGGACCAACCTCTTAGGTTGCTTGTTTCAGGATATGCTAACCCTACTCGCACACTCGAGACAGTGTTGGCTTCATTTTTAAAACCTCTCACCTTAAATTCCTCTGTATCCATTAAAAGTTCCATGCAGGCTATATCTCGTATCAAAACCTTTGACTCTGGGGGAACTGAGTTCATAATGGCTTCACTGGATGTAGTATCACTATTTCCAAGTATACCACTCAACACCGTTCACTCAATTATTGAGGACAAATTACAAGAAGACAATTCCATCTCTCCACTTGAAGCTAATGCAATAATTTCTGGTCTCAAACTCGTAGCTAAGAGAACTTACTTTAAATTTGATGGTAAGTTCTATCAACAAAAGGAAGGGGCACCAATGGGTTCCTCCCTTTCCCCCATTTTAGCCGAGATCCTCATGCAGCATCTTGAAAACAAGGTCATGTTGAACTTCCCTTATCAACCGTCACTGTTGATTAGGTACGTTGATGACATGTTGGTTTTTTGGCCCCATGCTTTACCTTTACTGGACGAATTTGTAGATTGTCTTTCTACCCAGTTTCCAACTATAAAGTTTACCAAAGACCTTGAGAAAGAGGGAAAATTGCCATTCCTGGACATTTTACTGTCTCGAGATACGAATTCCAATAAAATCAAGCATTGTGTTTTCTGTAAACCGACGTTCATACCTTGTATGATCCCATTCACTTCTTCTCACCCTCCCGAACATAAAGCTTCAGCTTTACGCTTCTTAATAAGACGTGCCTTCACCCATTCTTCGACAAGTAAAACTCGACGTGATGAACTTTCTTGAGTTCAAAATTTGGCCTTATTGTTTGGGTTCTCTGTCAACCTCTTCCAAGGACTATTACAACAATTTCAAAGACTGAGATTCACGACTTTGTCCACAGAGAAAAAACCTACTAAGTACATCGGCTAAGTTGATTTCATTCCACCTCTTGTGTCTATCTTAAGAAAAGCCTGTTACAAACACAATCTAACGTTTGGAGTGTCCACCAGAAACCTTTTTCCACGATAAGAAATGATAGAGATATAGTCCCAGCACTTAACAAACCAGGCGTCTACTGCATACCATTAATTCATGAGGATTCAGATACTGCAGTTAAATACTATATAGGTTCTACCCTAAGAACCGTTAATGTCAGAATGGGTGAACATAAATACGCTCTTCATTCTGGAACGGTTTCCACAGCTTTCACTCAAGCTGTTAATCAGGGAGGTTACTCCCCAGATTGGACAAATGTTAGGGTACTTAACTCAAGTGTTAATAAACGTACTGTTTTCCTTACGGAAAGCCTCTTCATTCTTGCATATGGGGAAACATGCTGTAACATTGAACTCCCGACATTTGTTCCAAGACAGTGGAGAAAGATGGTTGCCCCCTCCTCACACAACTCTGAAGAAGAGGACTTTATAGGATAAGATATTAAGACTTGATTTTTTGGACTTTAACGATTTGTTGATGGCATCACCAGTGATTGAGAAAACCGAGTGAATTGTGGGTCATGTTTGACAGTATATAATGTCTGCTCCTGTGTTTCGTGGCGCTTGAGCCTGATGATGGGTGCTATGTTCAGCCCCGAAAGATCTCGCGTGTAAATATTAATTTTTAATTGTAAATAAAGTGTTTTTAATCTTTACCTACAATTTGAAAACTATGTGTGTGAATGACCGTACGTGTGACAGCATCGGTGAATTACTTTAGTTTTTCTTTGTAGCTAAATCTTTCCAGCACATGATTCAGTAATTCTTTAAGCGAAGTAGCACACCGATCAGAACTTACGTCTAAAAATCCCAAGAATCTTTCTACTGGTACTCTATCTTTCACGAATCGAACTATAATTGATACTTGTGCATGGGAGCTAATGCCTGTCGCTTCATCAATCTGCCAAGAAAAAAACTGGGCATTTTCAATATCTGCATTGATTTTATTCTTAACTATATGAGCAACTGATTCGATTAAATCATTCTGTATTGTTTTTGAAATTCCTGAAAATGTTATACTATTCTCCATAAACACTCAATGTTTTGTCACTCTTGGAGAGTAAATCAATCATCAAGATAATTTCCTTTATTTTCAGACTACTTCGCTCTCATCGTGTCCACGAAATGGGAGCTCTTGCTGGGACACTAGTGTTGTAATATCAATCAACTTCTTCATTACATCACGATTTCTTTTCCATTATGACGTAAATCACTTGTTCTCTTCGCTTCATAGAGACAGTAGTCTATCCTTGTTTTGCCTAGCAACTCTAATTTAGCAACTGCCAGAATGTGATCTTTACACTTTTTGTGCCTGTCCAAAGTACGTGGTAAGTTTTTCAAATCATTGAAGCCTTTCTCTTGCCAGACTTCATTGCCACTCACAGGAAACAGCAAACATGCCCAACAATATACACTGGAAGAAAGTGAAAAAAGCACACCAAGAAGGAGACGTCTGATACCAACAAAATTTATACAGCATAATAACGGAATACAGAGGATAACGTGATCACAACATTATGGCAAAATACAGCTGTAATTGCTGGTAAACTGAAAAATACACATTTCCATGTAACATGGTTAGTACGAGGTTGAACCACCATGAACTGCGTCACACTGTGCGATTCTGGCATGGAGTCTGTCATACAGATGTTGGATGTAAGTTTGTGGTATTGAGTTCCAAGCATCCTCAACCTAGACGCGTAAATCGGGGATGGTCATAGCTGGCCGTGGAGACCGGATAAGTCGTCGTTCCATAAAATCCCACACGTGCTCAATGGGGGACAAATCCGGTGAACGTGCAGGCCACGTAAGTTGTCTCACACCCTGAAGTGCATGATACGTTGCACGTGCCGTGTGTGGGCATGCGTTATCTTGCTGGAAATCACCACGATGGACTGATCTTACAAATGGCACAACAACAGGCTGAATGATGTTGTTGATGTAGGAGGTGCTGTTTAACGTACCCGGTACAAACACTAGTTGCGTACGGGAGTGATAGCTCATCGCTCCCCACACCAGGAGACCAGGTGTAGGCCCTGTGTGTTGCTGGCGGATGCAAGAAGGGTGGAGACGCTCCTTTGTGCATCTGCAAACATGCATACGGCCATCGGAGGCTCCCAAGCAGAATCTGCTTTCATCGCTGAAAACGACAGATCGCCATTGCGTTCTCCAGTGCAGACGTTGGCAACACCACTGCAGCCGTTCCTGATGGTGGGCTGGAGTCAGAGGTACACATGCGAGAGGCACACGTGCACATAGTCCTGCATCCAGTAGACGTTTGCGGATTGTTCCACAGTCACCTCAGGTGCAACGGCAGCTCAGATTTGCATCGCAGTGGATGCTCTGCTTGACAACACCGCTCTTCTAATGCATCGATCGGTCGCTCATCAGTCCGTCTGTGACTCCCGGTTCCACATATTCTCGTGTGGGAATGTTCCTCGGACCATCTACGCCAACATCGTACCACCACCGATACTTCCCATCCAATTCGCTCCGCAATACGACGATACGACCACCCGGCCTCGTGGAGTCCGACTAGACGACCTCGCTCAAAGTCCGATAACTGCTGAATTCGTACACGTCTTCCATGTCCAGGCATTGCAGCTTCTTCAGGGTCTTCGCACGTGTCCGTACGCCGACGACTGATTACATTCACTTTGCTGTACTCCTTAAATACCACCGACGATAATTTGCATATTATGCCGTGCTGTGGCGTAAATGCTCACCGGTTGGTCCCGAAATTAACATCACACCTACGTAAACTCGACTCCATTAACATATGTAAATTTCATGATCGTCCGCCAATTCCTTTTTGGTGTTCTTTTTTCACTTTCCATCAGTGTAGTTTGTTCGCTGATTCACTACCAGTTAGCCATTGTTCTTTTCTGTACCAGTCAATATTAAAACCTCTGTTTGAAGTTTTGCCCTTTGAAGTCATCTTTTTCATTTCAGTAGGCCTACCATCATTTTTAATTTGATTCTTTTCTTCAAAATCTCTCTTACTGAAAGGCTTTTCCAGTAAGCTCTCCACCATATTAGATATGTTTGAAGCAGAGGCCATGGTCTGACAAACAACTCTTCATAAAATATAAATAAAATTAGTCACACAAACATTAGCGTGGAAAAAAAGCAACTAGGAAGAAGGTGCTATGTAATGCCACTCAAAGCTGTCAGAATGAGTAGTTAACACAGTGGAGCTGCCTACAGGGAAACAGCTGTTCCCATGAGGCAATATAACGTCTGCCTCACAGGAAGTACACGGTGCGGGTGCGCTCTTTGTGTTCGCCGTTCCACCATGCCTAACCTTCGGATCTACTGATTCAGTGGAAGTAAACAGGTTTGGAGCAAAATCTATGAGAGGCATTTCGCTTATTGCCTCACGGACAGAGATCGCAAGCTGAGAACATTTCGTAACTATGCGCTACCGATTATTTTCTAAAAGCGTCAATTTAAAAAACTGAATGAATGCATGGACAACATTTAATTCAAAAGAGTTAACTAGCATAAACTTTTGCTCTGCTATACCCAAAAGTACTGAATGAACAAAACAAATAATTCTAACTAAGAGTCTTGAAACTCTGAGGAGGCACTGCCTCCCTTGCCTCCTCCTAAAAGCCGCCACTGAGTGAAACCATACGTCTGTTCAACCTGTAACTTACAACCAACAACTTCCTACATGCTTGGGTAAACTTAATGCAGAATGTTAAAAATGATGTCCGCTGCAGCTAATCAGAAACTTAGAATAACAGATAAATACTGAAATACCAAAACTGCCACTGAAAATGAGACCACATTTAATAACCACTAAATTTTCATATACAGTATACTACACTGATTTTGAGAAAAATTTATTCTTCTACTTAGGCTTTAGTTCAATTATTGAAGCAAATTACAGAATAATAATAATAAAAAAACTCAAAAATACATAGATATGTGGCATTACTCTTGCAATGCTTTCCTATGCTACACAATCAATACATAAAATACTATTTATATTTAATTATTTTGAAATAATGCTTACATTGGAAATTTATGGGTAAAGAAAGGTGAAATATTTGGAACTTTTTTTTGAATTTCTTAAACACACAATCATGGGAGCAAATATTTCTGTTACATTTTAATCGGGGAAGGAATTTTCAACATAATATTGATGCTGTAGGTATGTTTTAAATTTGTACACACCAGCAAACAAAGTATGCACAAAAATTTCCAACACGAAATGAAAGAGAATAACAAGAAAACCTTAAATCCAAGGGCTGTGTATAACTGCACTCATTAGTGATCAAGGCAATTTAACTGGGAATGATTAGAAAACTAATTATAGAAGATGCAAAATGATTACTTAGCTCAGAAAATACTAAGAAACAACTAGATTTAAGTTTCTGATATTAGAAAGCAATCTGATTTTATGGTATAAAACATTCATTAGCAAATTTCAGTAAAGGTCAAAATAACCCACGAAAAAAAAAAAAATCAGCTACTTACTTCCACCAGTGGCTAAAAAGTATGTTACAAAAATTAACAAATGGCACAAAAAACGTTTCTCATAATCGAAGGAAAGTATTACAGACAAAAAGTTTTTCAAATCGAACAGGTAAAAGAAGAGATATAGAAGGAAACATGATATAACCCTATGCCTTTTAGCGGAAGAATTTTGCATAATGGAAAAGTTGAAAACAGGAGAAAAGTATTCTTCACAGCAAAAGCTATCTTAAGGAAAAATAACTTTTCACATATGTCTCCTGGAAGCAGAGATAGCAAGAAAAACATTTTGACCTTTACAACCCCATGGAAGAAAGTTATACATAATCTGAAGAGGATCTTCATATTGTAGAAAAAATCTTATTCACTTTACGTCTTTATTAGTGTGAATGGCATACAGCAAAAAAGAAATTTCTCAATAGGATTTTTAGAGGCAGAGATAGGCTGCAAACAGAAGTACACAAGCACCACCTAGTGGCAGAATTGTGAACCACAAACCTCCTCAAATACAAACCTAAAGTGTTCTATAAGGTAATAGATATCTGGTGTTAAAATAATTTTTTAAATCGGACGTTTAGAAGTACAGATATTGAAAAAAATAAATTAAACATTTGCATCCCTAGCAGCCAAATTGTGTATTATTTTGGGAAGAAAATATATATAAGGAGTTTTCATAGTTAATAGTATCTGATTAAAAAAGAATATTTTTCAATTGGGTTTTTAGTCCTGCAGATATTGCTGTAAACATAAACTTATGCCCTCTAGCAGTGCACTTGTGCATTAAGAAAGATTTGAAATTATATGAGAAATGTTTTGCACTGAAAATGTTCTTCAACAAAGAAAGAATTTTTCAAATCGGACTTCTACAAACAGAGATATGGACAAACATTAGATATAAGTGTACGCCCCTGGTAGAAAAATTATGCACTATTTTAAGCAGGAGATATTCTCAAAAAGTTTTCCGAGGTGAGTGGTATCTGTCTACAGAGGAATTTTTTCAATCAAGTTTCCAGCTCAAATTTTGTTGCAAATACATCAGAAGCAAAAATAAACACTTATGCTCCTGGTGGCCAAACCATTTTTACCGAAAAATGAGAAATTATATGCAAAACATTTCTCCTCAAGAGCTGTATCCAATGCAGGAAGAATTTTTCAAATCAGACTTTTAGAAGCAGAGATATTAGGAAAATCACGATTTACTTTCATTCATGCCCCCTAGCGTAAAATTTATGAATTATTTGAAAAAGGGACTGTATAGTCTTTGATACAAATGTCGTCGAAAGGAAAAATAATTTTTTCAATTGTATACACTGGAGGAAAGTGAAAAAAGAACACCAAGAAGGACACGTCTGATACCAACAAAATTTATACAGCATAATAACGGAATACAGAGGATAACGTGATCAAAACATTATGGCAAAATAAAGCTGTATTTGCTGGTAAACTGAAAAATAACATTTCCATGTAACATGGTTAGTATGAGGTTGAACCGCCATGAACTGCGTCACACTGTGCAATTCTGGCATGGAGTCTGTCATACAGATGTTGGATGTAAGTTTGGGGTATTGAGTTCCAAGCATCCTCAACCTGGACGCGTAAATCGGGGATGGTCGTGGCAGGCCGTGGAGACCGGATAAGTCGTTATCCCATAAAATCCCACACGTGCTCAATGGGGGACAAATCCGGTGAACGTGCAGGCCACGTAAGTTGTCTCACGCCCTGAAGTGCATGTTTCATTGCACGTGCCGTGTGTGGGTGTGCATTATCTTGCTGGAAAACACCACAATGGACCGACCTTACAAATGGCACAACAACGGGCTGAATGATGTTGTTGATGTAGGAGGTGCTGTTTAACGTACCCGGTACAAACACTAGTTGTGTACGGGAGCGATAGCTGATCGCTCCCCACACCAGGAGACCAGGTGTAGGCCTGGTCTCCTGGTGTGCTGGCGGATGCAAGAAGGGTGGAGACGCTCCCCTGTGCGTCTGTGAACACGCATATGGCCATCGGAGGCTCCCAAGCAGAATCTGCTTTCATCGCTGAACACGACAGATCGCCATTGCGTTCTCCAGTGCAGACGTTGGCGACACCACTGCAGCCATTCCTGATGGTGGGCTGGAGTCAGAGGTACACATGCCAGAGGCACACGTGCACGTAGTCCTGCATCCAGTAGATGGTTGCGGATTGTTCGCACAATCACCTCAGGTGCAACAGCAGCTCAGATTTGCGTCGCAGTGGATGTTCTGCTTGACAACGCCGCTCTTCTTATGCGTTGATCGGTCCGCTCATCAGTCCGTCTCTGACTCCCGGTTCCACGTCTTCTCGTTTGGGAATGTTCCTCGGATCATCTACGCCAACATTGTACCACCACCGATACTTCCCATCCAATTCACTCCGCAATACGACCTCGCTCAAAGTCCGATAACTGCTGAATTCGTACACGTCTTCCATGTCCAGGCATTGCAGCTTCTTCAGGGTCTTCGCACGTGTCCATACGCCGATGACTGATTACATTCACTTCGCCATACTCCTTAAATACCACCGATGATAATTTGCATATTATGCCGTGCTGTGGCGTAAGTGCTCACCGGTTGGTCCCAAAATTAACATCACACCAACGTAAACTCGACCCCACTAACATATGTAAATTTTATGATCGCCTGCCAATTCCTTCTTGGTGTTCTTTTTTCACTTTCCGCCAGTGTATTTAGAAGCAAATATATGAATGAAAGAAAATGCATTTTAAATTTGATATGATCTTCATTTGCGCCATCTAGTGGCCAAGATGTACATCGGAAAAAAACCAGAATGCATGGATCATCATTCTCACATTTTAAACTTCCCAAAGCAAAAATAATTTTACCAATCGAACTACTAATTGCAGACTTATATGGTCTCCCTGGCCGAACAGACAAAGTGATAACATAAGCACGACGCAAAAGATGCTAATAATGCAGCTTCAGTCTTCCCAACAGACAAGAAAACCAACAGCCCCCCTCCCTGCATTTTGCAGGGGTGGAGAGGAAAATTTGCCAGACATAAGTTACATCAGTAGAAAAACCTTCAACTACAAAACATTGCACAGGGACAAAAAAGCAGGAATGGATAAAATTCCAGGACACGCAACAGAATTTTAGGACATTTCCAGGACGTGTACGAACCATGTTTAACATAATACATCAGACACTGCTTTCCTAAAATAACCTACTCCATGATTTAGCTATGTAATTATTATATTGAGTTTTACTCAATCAGCATTTGGAGAAAGCACCATGCTTCCTTTGTGCATAAGCTTTATAAAATTATTCTCCTATTGTAAACATGCAATGGAGTAGCAATGTTTACTTAGGCCTAATCTCCCAATAACGCCCAACTCCTGACAACAGTCACTTTTCCCAGTCCGAGTAGTGACCGTTATTAGGAGGTTTAAGTTCTGTATACACTTTTTTCCCTTATGCAGAAGTATGATGATATAGAATGAAACGAGGTTTTCGTGCCGCATAGACTACTCAGGGTAAGAAACTTGCTGTTAATGCATGATGTACAAACTTGCTGAATGGTTCCAGTTATAGGCAAACTTTAATAACTAAAAGCACACACAAGTTAGTATATATTTACATGGTACAAAAGACATGAGTACTTTCGTGCTCGCTACGAGCACATCATCAGATGAAAGACAAGTTGGAGTTCCCGAAAACACATTTATGTATGGGTGCTGTTGCCAAACGTTCTCAATGAGGAAAGAAATACAAGAACGCTCACTTGCTCGTACGTAATGTGAGCAAATAGAGGCCTATAGAGTTCTATGAATGATGGGCAGAGTCTGCGATGTAAGAGGCAGAAACAGGAATCGAGGACAGTAAAGTTTTCCAGGCCTGGGAAATATAGCTGGGTACTTCATCATTGCAACAAGTGTCCACTCGATGCAAAATGTGCAGACTCTCTGTAAAGAGCACTGTTTCCCTCTACCCATCATTAATAGAACTCTATAGGCCTCTATTTGCTCACATTACGTACAAGCAAGTGAACATTCTTGTATTTCTTTCCTCATTGAGAACGTTTGGCAACAGCACCCATACATAAATGTGTTTTCTGGAACTCCAACTTGTCTTTCATCTGATGATGTGCTCGTAGCGAGCACGAAAGTACTCATGTCTTTTTAACCATGTAAATATATTTTAACTTGTGTGTGTTTTTAGTTATTAAAGTTTGCCTATGACTGGAACCACTCAGCAAGTTTGTACATCGTGCGTTAACAGCAAGTTCCTTATCCTGAGTATGCTGATATATCCTGTTAGAACACAGAGCACTTTACTAGAGGAGAAAAACATCAATGCCACTGTAAGCATTAACAGAAAAGATATCATAGCTACTATAAAGGTAAAACCTAGTGAAGTATTTACAACTATCAAGTATTATTTTTAGTGCTCACAGTACTCACTTCACCATCTACCATCTGAACCATGAATGTAATAGCACCTTAAGAAAAAAGCACTATCTGAAAATCAAATAATTCTTATAATTATGAGGAGCCTTACCATCACTAGGTGATGTTGGAGAGAAAGGTGAGAAGTTAAAGCAAGGTATAAGAGAAAGTCCTCTCAGAGGATTGAGTATGAGGCCAGCCCTTCCCTTACGGGTATCCAAAACTGAACTAGTGCAGATGTTGTTCACAAACTCTTTCCAAAACCCACTGCTTTCTGCAGTAGATACAGCTGAACTAAAATAAGAAACACATAAGGGAATACACACATATGCATAGAAATAAAATTAATGATGCATAACTTAAAATCAATCTAAATGTCACAAAAAGTTATTTTAATTTCTTTTGAGGGATCCATTGCATTACAAACACAGAGTTTTATTTCTAATACATGAAACTAATATATGCACAGAAAATCATTAATTTTTTAAATTAATGTAGCGAGTTGCAACAAAAATGTCAGTTTTTTGAACTTTAAAATATCATGTATAATGGAAAAATGCGGATAACATTCACAATTTTGATTAAAGGATCTTGACTGTTATTGAGGAGAAGAAAAATATTCATGGGTTATACTAAAAAATATTAATTTATATATCCCAAAAAGTTTCAGTTTAAATCTACACAGGAGGGTGAAACACGTGCAACAATGCCTTACTTCGCTCTCGCTAATGTGACACTGCTGCAAGTGAAAACTGATTACTTAAAAAGTTGAAAGAACTGAAGAAACAGAGCACCTGCATTGGTTAAAACAGTCTCAAAAAAATTCAATCTTCATAAAATAAATACTTAGACTACGATTTCATTCAAGTAACACTGTATTGATTTATTCTAAGACTAAAACAAACATTAAACATGAATAAAAGGGAAAAACAGTACCTCGATATAATAAATAAGCACAAGGCTTGACGTTTCAATTGTTGAAATGTAGAGATAACTGCTGAGCTTTTTTTCACACATGGGTGGCTCTTTCAAGGCACAAACAAAATACAGACTATCACTGACAAATTCTAAATACAACAGAAATTTAAAATTGAAGCGAACAATGTGTGCATTTATATAACACAAACAGAACAGCGTGTGATACAGTTCAATTTAGATAGAGTTTACTTGGAATTCAGATCTGAATTTAGGTCGGTTGAAAGGTAATCATAACATGAATTTGGGTGAGAAAGTATTTCAATGAACTCTCCTCCTATTAATGTTCCTATTTCATCACATACTTCTGCTAAAAGAACATTAATAAGAGAGATCATTGAAATACTTTCTCACCTGCAGACGTCTAATGATTACTTTTGAACCAAATTACCCTGTGAATAGGCTGTTTTGTTACACCTGTGTTCCATGTAAACTATACCTGAATTGTATAAGGATGAAGAGTATTGTGTGCCATTGCATTTGTGTTATATAAACCTGCACATTGTTCACTTTCATTTTTAATTTCAGTTTTATTTAGAACTTGTCTGTTATGGTCTGCATGTCGCTTGTGCCTTGAAAAAGCAACCTGTGTGTGAGCAAAAACTCAGCAGTTTTCTGATTCAGTACCTTAATACGATGAACAACATTAAAAAAAAATCCATAAATAGTAAATAATAGTAAAGTGCTATCTAATTGAAAGACTATTTTGCTGAACATGTTCACAATTTAGTATTTCTTGAAAATGTTCTTCATATAATAGTACAGTTCTTGTTTTCATTATGCACTCTTTTACTTTCTGGAAAGGTTCTCAGAAGTATGTATTACTTTCTGAAAAGGTTCTCAGAAGTATGTCTTACTTTCTGGAAAGGTTCTCACAAGTATGTCTTACTTTTTGGAAAGGTTCTCACAAGTATGTCTTACTTTCTGGAAAGGTTCTCAGAAGTATGTATTACTTTCTGGAAAGGTTATCAGAAGTATTTGCAGTAGATTCAATCCTCATTAAGACTAGATGCAAATGTTTTAGCGTTAATTAAAATGTAACACTTTCAAGGTTGAATTCCCTAATTCTAGGGCTGTAGGTAACAGGGAATAAAAAAACTATTTACAATCCTGCAAAACCCTTTCTTCTGAAGAATGAAGCTAAAAATTAATGATCAATTTCAAGGTAAGGAAAACTTACCTCCAAATTCGTATACATATAGAGTACTTTACACTCTCTGTGAGCATGCTCCTATCATGGATGGTGCTGGTGCCAATATTAATGCAGGTTAGTTAAAAACAATATTACTATGTTCACAAAGTTCTGGAACTTTTTATATTAAAAAAGAATGAGTACAGATAATACCTGTTTATGCAGTGTTTCCTTTGAAGTAGTTAACCTGTGCAACTATGCATTTTTGCCAGCACTCATACAAAGATTTAAAAGCAGATTGTAAGCCTTCTTTTGCCTTATGTCACATCCTCCAGTGTCTTCGTTGCAGCTCGTTGTACTTCTTCGGAACTTGAGAAGCGTTGCCCCTTAAGCAAATTCTTCATCCCAGGAAAAAGAAAAAAGTCACACGGGGCAAGATCAGGGGAATAAGCTGGTTGTGGAAGAACGAGAATGTTGTGTTTGGACAGGTAATCAAACACCAGGAGGGATCTGTGAGCTGGCACATTATCATGATGGAGCATCCATGAGTTGGTATTCCAAAGATCGGGTCGCTTGCGTCTCGCTGATTCTCAGAAATGTTTCAGGACATTGACATACTCTTCTTTAGTGACTGTACGACCATGTTGAAGGAATTCCTTGTGTACGATTCTCTTGCAATCGAAGAAAACTGTTAACAAGACCTTTCCTTTGGAGTGGTCAGCCTTGAACTTTTTTAGTTGTGGTGACGACAGTGATTTCCACACTTTTGACTGTCGGTTGGATTGGGGGTCGTACAGAAAGCACCAAGTCTCATCGCCAGTGATCAATCGATTCAAGAGATCGAGGTCTGAATCCACTGCATCGATGTTATCCCTGCAAACTTGCACATGCTCATCCATTTTTTCTTGTATCAGGTTTTTGGGAACAATTTCTTGGCACACGTGATGCATGCCCAGTTTCTCTGTTAAAATGGCATGGCAACTTTCAACTGAGATGCCAGCAACTTCTGCAATCGCTGCAACAGTTTTTCGACGGTCATTTTTCACAACTTCTTTGACAATGGCGATTTGTTCATCCGTTGTGGATGCTGAAGGTCATCCTGACCTCTCATCATCCTTGATACTCTGTCGCCCATTTTTGAATCGTCGATGCCACTCAAACTCTAGTCCGACTCATTGCACTCTCACAGTACGCTGACTTAATCTTTTGAAAAGTCTCAGTGAGAGATTTTCCGAGCAGAACACAAAATTTCATTTGAACGCTGTTCAAAATTCAACATCGTTGTCCTAGCGATGGAGAGCCTCGAATGCATATAATCATGAACTATACACATATGCTGTACGTATTGGATCTGGATCTGGCTGGTCGGTCACATGATGCTCTTCACTTGCTCAGCGGGGAATGATGTAATTCACTGACATTTAGCAAATATTCAAAAAGTTCCGCAACTTTTTGAACATAGTAGTATATATCAACAGCATAAAAAGGGGATATTTCAAACTTAATTATTATAATCCCCAACTCTTATAAAAGATAACAAGAAACTATTAAAACAATTAATAATAAGAACATATAAAAATACCATCAACGTTGAATGACAAGACCTGGCTCACAGTTACAATCAAAGCAAGTGCTTTCATCGACCCTTGGTTGACGTCCTCAGGCATTTAAGATGTCTACCTCAAAGGCTTAACCGTCTTTGTGCATTAATTTAAGTTTCTCCTCCAAGGCCCGAACAAAGGGCTGTGGTACCTAACCACTGCACATGACACGAGAATTCATCTGTTTGATGATGTCGCCATCTATCAAGAATTAGTGTTATCATTGAGAGACTTTTGATCCTTAGATTTATTTATTTTAATTATTTTTCTATTTTTATAACATTATTTTTTCCCTTTTATTTTTCTTATATAACTTTTTACAATTGATGAGTGATTTCCAAGCTGGATCCAAAACAGTAGGATCATGTAGGTTACAAATATATATACTTGTACACTGAGTGGCCACTTTATAATGACCGCCTGACAGTTTTAAGCAAATGAGCTATAGCTGCACGCTGTTGCTGCCAGAGGGCGAGGCTAGTATAAAAAGGGAAAGCTTAGTGCTTGTGAAAGTAGTAGAAGTGATTTTTGGGTGACGAGATGGGTAAAAAATGCGATTTGATGGACTTTCAATGTGGGATGATTGTAGGAGCTCAGAGCCATGGAGCAAGTATCACCGAAACTGCCGCATTCGTGAAATGTTCCAGAGCAGCTGTTGTTAAAGTGTTTAAAGACTGGACTGTCAGCCAAAAAAACTGGGTCTCTACGTTCAGCGTGTGGTCGTCATCGACCAGTAACTGCTCGGGCGGAACGGAGAGTGTCCAGACTGGTAACAGACAACAGAAGAGCAACAGTGCAGCAAATTACAGACCATCTGAATCAAGGATCCCCTCAAATGATCTCTGCATGCACTGTTAGACGTACACTGCATCGGATGGGATATGGCAGCCAAAGGCCTGTTCGAACACCTTTGCTGTCTGCAGTTAACAAGAGAAAATGTCTCCAGTTCGCACAGGAGCACATGGATTGGACAGTCGATAATTGGAAACAAATTATGTTGTACAATGAATCACGTTTTCAGTTGCACCATGCCGATGGCCGAGTGATAATTTGGCGGAAGCAGCACGAAAGCATGGACCCCAAATGCATTGCTACAACCCTTCAAGCTGGTGGAGGCAACGTTATGGTTTGAGGAATGTTTTCCTGGTATGCTTTGTGCCCTTTAATTCGTGTTGATCAATGTCTGACTGGCACATCATATCTAAACATTGTTGCAGAACAAGTACATCCTGTCATGTGGGTGGTTTATCCCAATGGTGATGGCTACTTTCAACAAGGTATTGCGTCCTGCCATAGGCTTCGTATTGTACAGGATTGGTTTCAGGAACATGCCGGTGAGTTTACTTTGCTTAGGTGGCCCCCACAATATCCAGATCTCAACCCCATTGATAATTTGTGGGATGAAGTTGAACAAGCCATCAGACAGCTGGATCCACAACCCTGCAATCTCACACTCCTGGAAAGTGCTATTCATCAAGTATGGTCTCAGATTCCACAAACCACCTATCAACATCTCGCGGAGTTCATGCCACGAAGAATCGACGCAGTATTAAAGGGAAAAGGTGGCCCAACAAAGTACTGAGGGGGTGGTCATAATAAAGTGGCCACTCAGTGTATACATATATATATATATACACCGCTGGCCACCCAAAATGCAACACCAAGAAGGACACAAGATAGCAAAGCCAGATTTACTGGACACATAACAACAGATACAAAGATGAAACGATTGAGCTTACAGGCCCGTGCGACTTGTGGAACATGCAGCCATCAATAGTTCGTGTGGCCCCCATGGCTGGCAGGTCCTGCAGGTAAGGGAGGACTACAGGCTCCAAAACGTTGGAGATGTAATGGTGGCTGTTGAGTGTATCGGCAATGCGTACCAGAGGGGTGCGGGTGTCATATCCAATTGCACCCCAAACCATAACACCAGGCGACGGACTAGTATGGCGATGCATAATGCAGGGGTCATACAGCCTCTTGCCGTGGTGCCGCCACATGCGGATCCGACCATCATGATGTTGCAGACAGAAGTGGGATTCATCGGAGAAGACAATGTCGTGCTATTTCGTAGTCCAGGTGCGGCATTAAACGGCCTACTGCCGCCGCACTCGCTGGTGGTGTAACGTCAATGGTAATAGGAGCAATGGGCGCCGTTCATGAAGTAGCGGTGCGAGCCGTCAATGCCTGGCACACAACATGCCGGTCCTCTCGTTTGGTGGTGTGCCGCGCCTGCGGCAATCACTCACGTTGGTCCGTCCGTCCCTCCTGCACCCACCGAATCCATACTCGACTCACTGTGGCTGGATGTCGTCCCACATGGGCGCCGATGTCTCGATACCATAAACCGCTGTCGCGAAAAGCCACTATTTGTTCTCTGTTGAACTCTGAAACGTGCTGGAATGACCACTGTATTTTGCAACGAGGCATCAGGAAGCTTCCCACGCACAGGTCCGGCAGCGCAACACACTTCCACTACTTACACCCCGCCTTCTGTGCACCCTTCTTATAGTGCTTCTCGGTGGCATGCCGGGTGCACATGATTTGCATATGCCCTGCAATGCTAATTGTTTGCATGTCCTCTCGCGGGCGACGCATGCTGCGAATTTCAGGCCAATCGGATGCTTCCTTCTTGGTGTTGCATTTTGGGTGGCCAGCAGTGTATTTTCAAACCAAAACTTTTTCTTTGAAAAAAGATAATTTTTTATTTTGTAATATACATGATCTTACTATTTTGGACCCAGCTTGGAAATCACTCATCAGTTGTGAAAAATCATATAAGGGAAAAAAAAAAAAAAGTTATAAAAATGGAAAAAATACCAAATTAAAATAAAGAAATATAAGGATTAAAAGTCTCTCAATGATTACACTAATTCTTGATAGATGGCAAGACAATGAAACAGACCAATGTTCATGTCATGTGCACAATGATTAGGTACCACACCCCTTCGTTTCGGCCTTGTAGGAGAAACTAGAATTAGTGCACAAAGACAGTTAAGCCTTTGAGGCATACATCTTGAATGCCTGAGGACGTCGGCCAAGGGTCGATGAAAGCGATCGCTTTGATTGTTACTGTGAGTCGGGTCTCGTCATTTGATGTTGACAATATTTTTATGTTATTATTATTAATTATTTTAAGTGTTTTAAAAGTTTTGGATGTTGTCTTTATAAGAGTTGGGGCTTATAATAATTAAGTTTAAGATATCCTCTTTTTATGCTGTAAATATATATCGTATTAGTATTAACTAACCTGCATTAATATTGGCACCGTTGTGATGGGAGCATGCTCAAGGAGAGTGTAATGTACTCTATATGTATACGAATTTGGAGGTAAGTTTTCCTTACCTTGAAATTGATTATTAATTATAAGATGTACGTTTTAAAATAAAGTTCCAGTATATATGGACTTTCATGATATGAATATAGAAGCTAAAAATATTAGAACTTCTCTGCATTAAATAAAATACTAAAACTTCTATGCTGGTTAAATAAAGATTGCTACAGGTTATTTGTCAAGATTAGCAAAGGAGGAGGCAAAAATATTGAAGAGAGGTAAAATGCTGATCATAACCTTAAAAAAATCCTTAATATCATAGCTTTTTTGGAAACCATAAATTTGACAAAATTATTTAAAAAAGTTAGCATGGCTTAGGCAGAAAATTTAACAAGACAACAAGCAAAATTTTTTTATACTAGGTCTCCTGACTATATTAACAAATGAACCTATGCATTATCCCAAATTCGAACAACAACATTACAAAGAGAAATAAAATCTGCTCCACCCTAGCAATCAGACCGAACTAAGAATTACATCCCATTAAAAAAGCATCGTTGGAAAATTCGAACCTCAATTAAAAAATCCATTCATACACGGTCGAGGCATATTATTGTTGTCACCAGCTAATATCCAGAGCAACTGCCGTGCGCAGTGCGGACAGCAGGTTGATGGGCTGGGAGTGACTCAATAAGGTGCTAGAAGGTGTTCACAGGCATGTGGAGCCATGTTGACAGCAGTTCATCTGACAGCTGCTGGAAGGTGCGTGGTGGAGGATCCACAGAGCAAACAACACGATCAAGGTGGACCCACAGATTCTCAATTGGGTTTAAGTCTGGGGAATTAGGGGGCCAGGGAAGTACTTTGAAGTCTTCATCGTGCTCTTCCAACCACTCTCGGACATTTCTAGCTGTGTGACATGTCGTATTGTCGTGCTGGAAGATCCCATCCACCCTAGGGAAGACAATCAGCAGGTATGGGTGTACATGGTCTGCAAGAATGGATTCATAACGAATTCGGTCCTTAGTGCCTTTTGCAGGTATGAGTAGACCCAGGGAATGACACGAAAACATTTCCCAGACTATAACACTGCCTCCACCAGCTTGTGTTCTTCCAGCAATGGTTGAAGAGTGTTTGTTATCTGATGTTTCTTGCCTTATATGCCAACGTCCATCCGCTCGTTGAAGCAGAAAATGTGACTCACCGGAGAAGGTAATCCTTTGCCAATCAGCGGAGGTCCAATTCCGATAGTGCAGTGCAAATGTAAGCCTTTCTTGCCGATGCACCTTCATTAGCATAGGTGCAGCGACCATCCATCTGCATCGGAGCCACATACGCAGCAGGGTTTGCTGAACTGTCATTTTAGACACACTTCCAGTAGCTCCCTGGTTCATTCGGCCAGCAACTCACTGGCCGAATGAACACGGGGCTACTCATGCACCTTCGCGGCCAACGTTCACCTCTCACATCAATGGCACATGATGCTTTGCAGTTTCCACGTCGCTTATTCATAATGACGCTGTTTCTCCAATCACAATACACTTTAACCACAGCAGCATGCGAACAATTCACAAACTGCACTGTTTCAGAATACTGCCACCCTTGGCTCGAAAGCCAATAATCATCCCTTTTTGCAAATCTGATAAATCGCTCCTTTTATCCATGCCAGCAACGAGTAACATGTTTTCAGAATGCCTACAGCACACCTCGTATACCCTCCAAGCCAGCTCATGACACGTGCCTTCTTTCATTGGCTACGTGCTGTTGACGTCAAAAGAAGGACGTGGTCACAATAATGTGACTCGACTGTGTATTTATGTTATACAAAGCAGCTAAAAGGTTTTGAAAGAAATTAAAAAAAAAAAAAAAGAAAGAAAGAAAAAAAAACAGAGACAATGTGGGATTAATAAATTCACTTATGAAAAACAAGAAATCTTGGCTTTACAAAATAATCTTGAAGTAAATATCATTGATACAGATAAATCCAAAGGGATTATTATATTAGACCACCACAGCTATTTCAAAAAATTAATACTGCAATCAACCATTTATCAACTGAAAATATTTCTAAAGATCCTACAGATAAACTTATTAGAAAATTGGACAAAATCCGAAACTACTGCCATTTGTCACTGGAAATACAAAATTCACATCTACCAATGGGAGCAAGTATCCTGAAAATTTTGGGTAAACTAAAGGCACATAAATTAGAAGAACCACACAAATTAGTTATGTCCAAAAGTAATTCACCTCTAATAAATTTAGGAAGGAACCTTTTTAACCTAATGACAACTTTATTTATGAAAAATCAATATACCATTTTCAGTTCTCTTGAATTCAACAACTGTATGAAAGATTTACAATTGGATTTTTCTCAAACTGCTCAGGCAAGCACAAATGCAGAATCACTATTTTGAAATATCCTAGTTCATGAGGCTATCAGCATTATGGAAAATAAACTTAATCACTTCCAACAGTTTCAAGCAGTAAAGATAGAAGAAATATTCTTAACCTCTATATTTCTTAGTAATAATAATTATTTTCAATTGAGCAAACAAATTTTCAAGCAAACTACATGTGTTCCAACGGGTTCACCATTATCATCTCTTTTTACGGAGGTCATATTGCAAGAAGTAGAACATATTCTTACTACACACCAGAATCTCATTTTATTTTACTGCCAATACATTGATATTATTCTGGTTGTCAATCCAACCAATACAAAGACCTTGTTTTTCTGCAAGCTCAATTTTCATGGTGTTTCCCAACTTTAAAAGTTAAACCAGAAATCGAAGATAATCAAGAAATACCATTTTTAGATTTCAAAGTAATAAAAAACACCCTTCAGCTTCCCAATATAAAGCATATAGAAAACTGACAAACAGACCTATTCTTATACCAGCATAATCTAATTATTTATTGAACCACAAAACAGCTGCCCTAAAAACATTTATAAAAAGAGCATTTCTCCATAACAGCCCCAATAAATTCAACAAGTAAGAACTTACTTAGATTGCTGAAATTGATGGAAGGTTTGGATATATCATCATTACCACTCACTTAGCTGTTCACTGACATTCAGAGGTTAGCTCCACAAAGAAATACAAAATACCAGATAATTTTTACTTACTGTTGCCGGAAGATAAAAAAATTGATTTACAAATACATGCACCAGCAACCAAAAGTGTGTAAAAAGATTGGATTTCTGCAGCAAATTTCCACATATACCCCAAATTCCCTCAGTTGTTAAAAAAGAATGCAATAAACACGATCTCAACATAGGTGCAAATGTACAGATGTATGAGTATAAAGATTTGGATACAAATAATAAAGAACCTATCAATCTATTTGACAAATCAGGAATTTACAAAATTCCAATTTACGGTGATAGTCAGGGACAGACTAAAATATTTAAATCAAAATATTAATAACTGGATAAAAAAAAATAAAAAAAAATAGCACTAATATAATAATGTACAAAGTAACAACCACCAAACAGTACCCAATCTTGAAAATATTCAAGTATTGAGTCAACAAAATACAGAAATAAACCTTAGACTACTGGAAGCCATACTTATTGAGAAGACCAAAGAAACTAATTATAATAAGAAAAACAGATCAGAATTACGGCTTCCTGGAAATTGCTAATTAATGAAGAAAGAAATCATTATGCTGAAAAAGAAAAAGGCTCAGTTTCCCAACCAACAGATGGCATTATGGTAATATAAATTTGAGATGATATCATGAGGATAAAGAATGATGGTACTCAAAGTAGAAACACTGAATTAAAAACACTTGTCCTTTGGTATCCATAAGATTCAGATGGGCACAAGTGTTTCTCGAGGATGGTGCAAAAGTTACTCTGAAATGCATAGAAATTTTAATATTTTTAGCTTTTCTTAAGAAGAAAGGCTTTTGGAGGACTACAAATAGTTTTTTGATTCCAAATTGTCTACGGTTTATAAAGATTCATTTGCATTGATTCCATTTCATTAGTGAGAGAAGTATCATGAGTTTCACTTCCAACAGTGCATGTAAGAGGCTTGCTGATGTTGCACTTCTGAAGTTTCAACACAGAAACTGACTTTGGCTGTTGAAGCATCATTACCTGGCACTCTCTAGAGTTCCTAAAGTTCATACTGGATTTGCTTATTATATTTTGTATCAACTTCCTGGCTGTAAAGGGGCCTGAGAGCTGCATCTAAGGACAGTTGATGATCTGCATCTGCAACAATTCTGTAAGTTCAAATTTATTGGTACCTTTGGATTGCTAGACCTAGAATTGGGAAACTCAACCTTGAAAGAATGAACTTTTACAATGGATGATATGGAAATTTTGATTAACCCTGAAACATTTGCAACTACCCTAACTAGGATTGAATCTATTGCAAATATTTCTGAGAACCTTTCTGGAAAGCAAGATGTGCAGAGAGTTCGAATTGAAAACAAGAATTAAACTGTTACATAAAGAACGTTTTCAAGAGATATAAAAACAATCATGTGATGAAAAACATATATGATCCTACTGTTAGGTCCAACACACTGTATTTGTTACTATTCCTGCTTTGAAGAAGACGAGTATTATCTATCTCACAGCACAGTCAACAATGCTTTCAAAGGTCAGCGTATATAAGTTTGCAAAACATTTCTATGGATGATTTGGAAATTTATTTCTTTACAGCTATTGATTCTGAGCCCAGGTCAGTGTGAGGGGAAAAAAAGAAGTGCATCCAGGTTTTGCTGTGAGCACAGATCTCTGGAGCTTAAGGCTCTTCACCTCTGAAACCCCTTGTGTTAGGCTGCAACATTCCACACCCACATGTGAAAAAGACAAAACTAAACAAATGTGCGCTTTCTTTGCTTTGTAGTACCTCAGGATACACAGAAAGTAAAAGGGAAACCATTGCCAGTGCCACTTATCCTCTGCTAACAATCACCTCTTCTACAGCTCTTTTCTTTCATATTGAAGTTTCTGTCTACACTTTGTGAACATGAGATGTGAAAGAGGTTTGGTCAAAATGTCAGCTCACTTGTCATGTGGTGCACACTATTCCAGCTCAGAAATGTTTTCTCTTACTAGGTCCCTCACACAGCGATACTTGATATCAATATGTTTCACCTATGATGAATTCTTATTTGACTCAAGTACTTAATTGAAACATTTTTACAAGTAAATTTTGTGGAAAATATAGGTCTTTCAGTAGCTGTAGTATCCAAGTTAACTCTTGTGATACAAAGCAAAATTTGTTCTAATTTGTTCACTATGACCATGTGTTATAATGTAAATACACTTGTATAAAATAGTGTGAAACAATATGGCACGTGATGTAAAAAAAAAAAAAATTAGTGGTAGAACAAAAGAAAAATGTATGCACAAACAGTAAAATTTACGTTGTTGAAGTATCAATTAATTAAATCTTACCAGGCTCAGATCCTTGAGCTCTGCCAAGTGCAGAGGTGATTTATGAGCTTGACAAAAAAAAAATTAAATAAAATTTACCTATCAACCTTGGATTCACTGAACACACATAAACAAATAATAAAGGTGACTCAAAATTTTTAGGTGTAAAAACTGATTATCAGTTGTGTTTATTGTTGATCAGGCATCTCGCCTAATCAGAATTTTATTGAGATTTTTTTACAGATCTTTTTTATCTTTTATTTTTCATTCACAAAGCACCCACGAATGTCAAAAATGAATTTTAGAGTCCAATTTCAATTTTGTTGGGTGTATATTTCTAAATTAGTTATACAATTTTCAGTTTTGTCTAATATTGCAAATTTTTAACATTTCAATTTCTAATTCATTTATTATTCAAAATTCAGTGTGATTCAATTATCGTTTGCTTAGAAAAAAATTATGTGATCAACACTTGATATTTCCCTTTTAGGTACATTTACAAAACATCATACACAATACAAAAGAATAATACACTTTGGCCAAAAAAATAAATAAAATGAACACTGAGGTTTCTCAGCACATAAAGCATTACAACTGCCTCTGAAGTTTTTTTCTTTTATATTATTTGTGTTACTTCAAAAATCAATTATATAACTCTCCCCCATTTTATAAGACCCGATAAATTTTATTTTTCACAACTATCACCCAAGTTCTCTCGCATCATTACTCAATACATTAAGATTTTCTTGTACATCATACTAATTTCAAATAATCATAGACTTCAACAATAATTACATCCTTTAAACAACCCTGTTATCCTCTACCAATTTTTTTTTTCTGAGAGGGTAAAAAAAGAAAAGTCTGTTGAAACAGGAGGCCAAAAAGTGAATTTAGATCAGAAGGGTTACTTTTTTTTCTCTAGGCAGTATTACCTCTTTTTTCTCTAGGCAGTATTACCTCAAGGGAGAGTGGCGGACGTCAATACTAATCTCTGGATAAGCCTGATTAGGTTCTGGTTATATTTCTTTTAGACGGTCTTGGCACTATCGTCCTTAGGTGGGTGGAATCGTGAAGACAGAACATCCATTGAGGCTTCTTCCAGCCTTTCCTTTTCAGCAGCAGATAAAGGTGTCATCCAAGATGGCTCTTTCGTCGGTGAGAAGGTTAGCACCGCGGTTCTTACAGGACTCCATTTTTATTTTATTTTCCGACTCTGAACTCTGAGCAGGAGTGAGTTGATAGGGGGTGTCAGGCGTCAAGTCCCTCAGTTAGGCTCAGCTTGTAGAAACAGAAAATCAAGTCTTTTTTCTTTTCCATTTTTTAAAAAGAGGTGACTCCGGACGTAGCAAAGAGTGGAATTGCTGTCAGCATACTCCAAGACGAGCTTGAGTGAAAAATTAACCTAAAAAAACCCCCAAGAGGCAAGTATGCGCAGGAATTGAAACCTCACATCACAGTCAACTGCAGAGTGAAAGAGTGAGTGATAAGCTCGCCCAACATGAACTTCTTTTCGTGGGTCAGCGGGAGCTGACCTCAGTCCAACACGAAACAAATGAGGTGTTACCCTCTGAAAAACTAAGGAGCAAGTGAGAGAGTCAAGAGTGAAGAAAGAAACTCTCCTCTTTGCTCAAACTTTTACAAAACTCTAGCGCGCGTGCGCCAAAAAGGACGCTATGGTTTTCAGCTACACTATTGGCTGAAAGTCCTCCCTCATGCTCTCTGAAACTTGAGGGAAGGTGTTTATGAGGGGTGTGGTGGGGGATGAAAAACCTGCTGGTCATCCATGGCGTCTCGCTTGACCATGACTTTGCAAAAATTCTTGAAATTCACCCTGCTATGCCCTGGGGATTTATTGAATTCAGGTTTTTCCCAAGGTGACTTTCCTAAGGAATTTCTGGACTAACAGGAAGTGAGATTCTTATCTCTGGGTTTGGCGGCTTTCTGTCTAGTGAAAAAAAAAAAAAAAAATGAAATGGTGCAAATCCCGGGGATTCTAATGTTCACATAAAATATACATCAGATACACAATTAATATTTCTCGAAACTCAAGAATACAAAAATGTTCACATCCTTTACTTTACAAATTGCTGAAGACGAAATTTCAGAATTCGGGAGAGAGAAAAAAAAAAAAATTAATTTCCTTAAAAAAATCATTCTACCGACATAATGCACGATTATATACCAAATTTTGTTGTGTCTGGCTAACACACCTGGACATCACAAACTTTTGTACTAATAAATGCTTCTCACCACACACTATTTAATCTCAGTCATAATGTAAGCTTAATTTAATTTAATTAATTATGCACAAGTTCACTTTACGATTCCAATGTTCATAATTACTATATATATAAATATAAAATTTAGTTTTTAAAATGAATTTGTGAGTTGCAATAGATTTTTTTTAGGATGAGGCAGATGACAAAAATATCAACATAATGGAGCCATAAGGTAGGTTGTTGGTCATGTTGCATCACTATTGATTGCTCAATATTTTGCAGGTATACTTCGGCCAAAATTGGGGAAAGAGGAGACCCCATCAGTACACCTTGGTTTTGTTGATAGCATTGATTATTATAAACGAAAAAACTATGTTGAAGAGAATACAGGAAATCATACAAATCCTTGGTTAAAGTGCCATCCATGGGGAATTGTTCTTTGAATTTATGAATGAGTAGCGTGTGTGTTTCAAATTGAGGCACAGAAGGAAAAAGTGATTCAATACTTGCATGACCATCAATGGAGATTGTAAGTTTAGAGATGAATTCAGCTGTGGATGAGATATTGAAGGGGTGGTTATTAGTGATAACCTTAAATTTTTTGGCAAAACATCTTTCCGGTTACAAGCAGGAGAGTGAGTATTTTCCACAAGAGGTCTAATTGGAGCATTAGCTTTGTGTAATTTAATTTTTTAATTTGGGCAAATAATCTAGGAGAATTCTAGAAAGAAGGAGAGCAAAAATCTCCTAAGAAAACCTTTAACGACTGTAACTTATTGAGGCGATCCACAGATGATTTCAAAGCTTCCACAGGATTTTTAGAAAGAAGTTTGCAATTGGTGGAAAGGAGGAAATCATTGACTTTTTGATTAAGGGCATCTTTTTCAATAATGACTGGAAGACCGACTTTATCAGCAATACATACAGCTTTAGGAACTGTTTAATTTTCAAGAGCTTTCAGGCATACTTAGTATTAGTGACAGAACTTGAATGTACTTGCTTAATAAAGATGGAAGCAGCCTGAGTACGTATTTTATGCTGAGCATCAGGTGGTGTTATGAATAGCAGATTCAAGCAAGGCGATGGTTTCCACGAGATTCTCAGTTTAAGGAGGAGCAAATTTTAGGCCTTGGTTAAGACAGTCATTGAAGAAGGAAGGCAGAACAAACGTAGACAATAACTTGGAAATATTCTAGTTGGATAATGCTTACCTAGGCATTCCGTTTCTAGCGATGATTCACTTTTCTCGCACGTTTCGGGTCTTCATTGAAGCTATTGTTCTATTGTCCGTTGTTTGTGCAGCAACCATTCACATCAAACACACTGCTTACTTTGGGTAGATTCAGTAGATCTTCACTTTAGGATTCAACAACATCAATTCTTTACCGTTATTAATGCTCTAAATTTTTCGCCCAGTCATTGGGCTTCCTCAGTAGCGTGACGACTTTTCCACCGATGTTCGTGGTTTATTTCTCGTCAATGGAGTCTGATACCCCACGTTGCCATTCATCAGTTATTCTGTATTAGATACTTTTCTTAACCAAACCTAGCCGGTGCCATCTATGTTTCACTAATTCCACTTTTTTTTTGTTTTATTTGTTCCCCTCTTCAAATGGTCGTTGATGTCGTCTTTCCGTATTCTTCTTCTTTTCATTTCCTATCCCTGTTCCCCTGTCTTTTTTGTCAGTTTTTCTTTTGTTGTTCTTTTTCTTGTCTTATTAGCTCTTTCCAAAGGCTAGATAATGTATTAGGGTCATTCTGGTTACACACACTTGTTTTATTTTTATAAATTAGGATAGATTCCTCCATTCTCATTTGTCTCTCTGATTTTTTATTCCTTTTTAGCATTTTAATTTCTTCGAATTTTGGGAATGCTTGGTGGTCAATACAGAATTGCACTAATGCAGTTTTTGCTTCTTTTTTTGCCAGTTAGATATGTGTTGTTTTAGCCTTTTTTTAACCTGTTTTTAGTACTCCCTATGTACGATATTGGGATTATGTGTGCAATGGGAATTCCGTAACACCCTGATTCCTCTAATATTTTGCTCTCAGTTTTTTTGTTAATAGTCAGATTTTTCAAGGTGTTCACTGAACTTCCTAGTTGTAAGTCAAATTTGGCACATTGCCTATTAATTTTTTTTACTGACACCTTCCAAGTAAGGGAATGCACCTATATATTTTAATTTATTTTTTTCTCACCTTTCTTTGATTGTAAATTTCTTGGTCTTCATTTCTCTTATCCATATATTTTTTATTCTCATATATCCATTTTTTAATATGCTTATCAGGGTAACCATAATCTTGTGATATTTTCAAGATAAAATCAAGCTCTTGATTCTTTAGCCTATTATTAGAAGTGTGCATATACGCTCTTCGAATCAAGTTTATTATGCTATTTTTTTTTTTTTTATGTATAACAGGATGGTGTGAGGAGTATGGAATGAGTACTGGCATGTACGTTGTTTTCCTGAAAACAGTATATTCAAACTTATTTTTATTTTCTTAAAGTAGAATTTCTAAAATTGACAGACTATTATTCACTTCAAATTAAAGCGTCAGTTCAATGTTGTAGATTACGTTGAATCGATGAGCTAGATCTTGTAGCTCGGTGTTGTTGAGTTTTGAAATAATGATGATGTCATCAACATACCAAGCATATAGTAGTGGTTTTTCAGGTAGAGTTTGAATAATTTTTCTTTTGATGTACGCCATTATCACTTCTGCGTATAACACCGATAATGGGGATCCCATAGGGCTGCCTTGAGTTTGTTTAAAAATACTTCCCTCAAATTGGAAGATATTGTTTTCTTTAATGAACTATAATATGTCTCCTTTAATTCTTTCAGTTGTGTCATATCTAGCTCTTTATTTATATTTAATTGTTGCATGATCAACTTGATGGCTAGCTTGACAGGAGTATTAGGGTATAATGCTTTAACGTCCATAGAGGCCATCGTGGCATTCGTAATAATGCATGTAAAAATCAATAGTAGCGTTTTCCGATCGATTTCTAAGTCGGAATGTGAACTGCTAATATGAATTAAAATGTAGACAAGTTGACGAATTTAGTGGCATCCAAGGTGGGAGAGTCTATGGTTGACTCCCGGTGAGAGCGGTTGACAAAATTTGACTGAGAGCGTAAGAAACATAATTTTTTAGCATGTTTTTTGTCTTCACAGAATTTGACAGAAGAGATGGATTGATGAATCATAATCATGAACTTATCCACAAGTAACGGGTTGGTCAAAAACGAGAGAGTTTGGTAGTGGTTGAAACACAGTAATTCCAAATTAGCGATCTGAGCCCTAGTATCACAAGTTGCAGCAGAGAGAAGATTCTTGCTAGCGGTATAAATAATCTTCTGACATCGACCTTTTAGAGCTGGTTTTTGAAGTTTAAAAGCAGAAGGGATAACTTGAAAGAACTTACATTTGATGAGAAAGTTCAGTTGGCATAACAGGAACATCACCTTAATCCGAAGTTTTCGAAATTGTTTCCATTCCTTAGGCCAATCATAGTTTGATTGCCTGGAAGAACATTAATTCATGATCATAAATGAGTGGTAAGCAATGCATGTAACTAACAAACAAATTAAGAAGAAGGTAGTGTAGAACACACTAAGTTACGTATAAAAAGTTTAAGGCAAATATATTTCAGCCATTACTATGGCCTTCATCAGCGCGACTACGATTGGTTTTCGTTACCAGATTGGAAAGGTTTATACCGCTAGCAAGAATCTTCTCTCTGCTGCAACTTGTGCTACTAGGGCTCAGATCGTTAATTTGGAATTACTGTGTTTCAACCACTACCAAACTCTCTCGTTTTTGACCAACCCATTACTAGTGGATAAGTTCATGATTATGATTCATCAGTCCATCTCTTCTGTCAAATTCTGTGAAGACAAAAAACATGCTAAGGAATTACACTTCTTATGTCCTCAGTCAGATTTTGTCAACCATTCTCACCCGGAGTCAACCATGGACTTTCACACCTTGGATGCCGCTAAATTCTTCAACTTGTCTACGTTTGTTCTGACTTCCTTCTTCAACGACTGTCCTAAACAAGGCCCAAAATTTGCTCCTCCGTCAACTGAGAATCTCATGGAAACCACCCTCTTGCTTGAATCTGCTATTCATAACACCACTTCTGATGCTCAGCATAAAATACGTACTCACGCTGCTTCCATCTTTATTAAGCAAGCACATTCAAATTCTGTCACTAAGTTTCCCTCAAAGCTCTTGAAAATTAAACGGCTCCTAAAAGCTAATAATTTAGCTGTATGTATGGCTGATAAAGTCGGCCTTCCAGTCATTATCGAAAAGGATACCCTTAATCAAAAAGTCAATGATTTCCTCCTTTCCACCAATTGCAAACTTCTTTCTAAAAATCCTGTGGAAGCTTTGAAATCATCTGTGGATCGCCTCAATAAGTTACAGTCGTTAAAGGTTTTCTTAGGAGATTTTTCTGCTCCTTCTTTCTACAATTCTCCTAGATTATTTGCCCTAATTAAATTACACAAAGCTAATGCTCCTATTAGACCTCTTGTGGAAAATACTCACTCTCCTGCTTGTAACCTGGAAAAATGTCTTGCCAAAAAATTCAAGGTTATCACTAATAACCACCCCTTTAATATCTCATCCACTGCTGAATTCATCTCTAAACTTCCAAACTCCATTGATGGTCATGCAAGTACGTTTACCCTGGATGTTGAATCACTTTTTCCTTCTGTGCCTCAATTTGAAGCACACATGCTACTCATTCATAAATTCAAAGAAAAATTCCCCATGGATGGCACTTTAACCAAGGATTTGTATGATTGCCTGTATTCTCTTCATCAACACAGTTTTTTCATTTATAATAATCAATGCTATCAACAAAACCAAAGTGTACCGATGGGGTCACCTCTTTCCCCAATTTTGGCTGAAGTATACCTGCATAATACTGAGCAATCAATAGTGTTGCAACATGACCAACAACCTAACTTATGGCTCCGATAAGTAGAAGATATTTTTGTCATCTGGCCTCATCCTAAAAAAGATCTATTGCAACTCACATATTTAATCACTGAAAATTCCCGTCCATTAGATTCACTATTAATGAAGAAATTGATGGCAAGATAAATTTCTTGGATGTCAGCATTTAAAAATGTAATAATCTTTCTACTTCTGTCTACCGAAAACCAGTTTCTACCAATAACATTTTTCTTTTCAATTCTCATACCTTTCACCAATATAAACTGTCAGCCCTCAAGTCTCTCTTTCATTGAGCTCATTTGGTTTGTAACACGGAAGTTAATCTAAAAAATGAATCAGCAAACATCCGCTTGATTGCTACTCAACATGGCTTTCCCCCTCTCCTGGTTTCTAAATTAATTCCTAATGCTAAGAAAAAACCAGTTGTTGCTGTTCAACCTGTCTCACCAAAAAAGGAACTAACGTTTGCTGGCTCAATCCCTTACCACAAACTTCTGCCTACAAACTCATCAGTATCTTCAAAAGAGAAGGATATAGACTTGTCATTCATTCTTCCCTGTCAGTTTCTGTTATCCTCCGTAATGACAGAGACCCAAGACCTCCGCTTTCTTCGCCTGGAGTGTATAAAATTCCGATCAAGACTAACGTTGGATTAACCGCGTACATAGGAAGTTCCTTCCGAAAAATTCTCTCAAGACTTCAGGAACACAAATCTGATGTGAAATTTGGAAAACCTTCATCTTCCTTGTCTCTTTTTACCATGGCTGACACTTTTGCTTTTCCAATTTGGTCCGATACTAAAAAGTTGGCCTCCTTCCAAAATCGGTATGCTGTGAGGTTTAGAGAAAATTTGGAAATTTTATTTTCCAAAAATTACAACTCTGAGCTCCCTATTTTCATTCCTTACATCTGGAAATCCCTCATTGTATCACGTCACCCGGAGTTCCCATTACAAAACTTACCTTTCTAATCTGGTAACGAAAACCAATCGTAGTCACACTGATGAAGGCCATAGTAATGGCTGAAATATATTTTCCTTAAACTTTTTATACGTAACTTAGCATGTTCTATACTACCTTCTTCTTAATTTGTTTGTTAGTGACGTGTATTGCCTACCACTCATTTATGGCAAGAAATATATGCTTCTGACAAGCATACCATGAAAGTCTAAAATTTTCATAAGATTCTAAGTGAAAAGGATAAAGGAAACAATAAAAAGAACAGAAAATAAAGAACCTGTGTCTAAAGCAAATTGAATTTCAAGGTATTAGTTGCACTCGGATAATCTCTGAATTGTTTCTTTTACAGCATCACTGGAGTTATGGTACCAAGTCGCCTTTTATTAGGAATTTGCATTTTCAAGTGATTTCAGAGAATCTCATGAGAAATGAACAACAATTATAAGAAATAATATCAGATATCTAGTATGATAATTCTAAAAAAAACAACTTTAATTTCAATTATAACAAGGTTGCTTACCTTTTTCACATTTCCTTGCACATTTTATTCTTTTGTTGTCATGCTTGGTTCAAGCCTCCGGTGCGGTGTTCTATTTTTTGTCTTCAGGTTCTTTCAAATGTTCGACGAATGCCCAAGTCCATGACGTGCATTGCTTTCTAGGTCCCAAAACTGTATCCTCCACCCTCCCCACCTTTCCCACCAGCGTGTTTGAG
This sequence comes from Macrothele yani, assembly GCA_039090855.1. Taxonomy (NCBI): domain Eukaryota; kingdom Metazoa; phylum Arthropoda; class Arachnida; order Araneae; family Macrothelidae; genus Macrothele; species Macrothele yani. The sequence goes on along the minus strand of CM077005.1, from coordinate 139,159,857 downwards.
TCCAATTCTTGAACTCAAAAACTTTTGATATTATCAACGAACATAAACTGCCAATTTACATACATACAAAATGCCGAACAAAAGTATTAAAAACCTATATACAACTATTTACATACGATTCATCTTATTCCTTCAACTCCCTTTCTCAACACCTCATGAACAACTAGAACATTCATTCACCACACCCTAAGCCATTCCAACGCAGACTGCCTCAAGTACTTTCTACCCCCTCCGGGGTTATCCTCAGGAGGTGTTCTAGATGTTTTCTCTTCTGCCACCGCAGTAAGAGTGAGCGATACGTTCGTCTTCCTCGCCCCGCTCCAACGTCATTAACGAAAAACTTCCACCGTGGCTCCATCTGTTATTGACTTTAATGAACTCTTCATTTTCTTCTTCTGTGTTTTTGGTTTTTTTGCTCAATTTGTATTAGTTCTTTCCATTTTTCATTAAGGATACTTGGGTCGTTATTATTACAAATTCGATCTCTATTTTTTTCAATCAATATAGACTCTGCAATGCGTAGTAGGTATCTCTCATTGCGACATGATTTCATTATTTTAATCTCTTCAAAATTCGGGTATGTGTGGTTATCCAGACAGTATTGTGTCAGTGCTGTTTTTGCTTCTTTTTTTTGCCAATTTTTAATATGTTGTTGTAGGCAATGTTTTAACTGATTTTTAATACCTATAAGTGGAATCCCACCAATATCATATATTGGAAGCACCAAAAATCAGTTAAAACATCGCCTACAACAACATATTAAAAATTGGCAAAAAAAAAAAAAAAAGCAAAAACAGCACTGATACAATACTGTCTGGATAACCACACATACCCGAATTTTGAAGAGATTAAAATAATAAAATCATGTCGCAATGAGAGACACCTAAACATTGCAGAGTCTGTATTGATTGAAAAAAATAGAGATTGACTTTGTAATAATAACGACCCAAGTATCCTTAATGAAAAATGGAAAGAACTAATACAAATTGAACAAAAAAATCAAAAACACAGAAGAAGAAAATGAAGAGTTCACTAAAGTCAATAACAGATGGAGCCACGGTGGAAGTTTTTCGTAAATGACGTTGGAATGGGGCGAAGAAGACGAACATATCGCTAACCTTACTGCGGTGGCGGAAGAGAGTCTGTATTGATTGAAAAAAATAGAGATTGACTTTGTAATAATAACGACCCAAGTATCCTTAATGAAAAATGGAAAGAACTAATACAAATTGAACAAAAAAATCAAAAACACAGAAGAAGAAAATGAAGAGTTCACTAAAGTCAATAACAGATGGAGCCACGGTGGAAGTTTTTCGTAAATGACGTTGGAATGGGGCGAAGAAGACGAACGTATCGCTAACCTTACTGCGGTGGCGGAAGAGAAAACATCTAGAATACCTCCTGAGGATAACCCCGGAGGGGGTAGAAAGTACTTGAGGCAGTCTGCGTTGGAATGGCTTAGGGTGTGGTGAATGAATGTTCTAGTTGTTCATTAGGTGTTGAGAAAGGGAGTTGAATGAATAAGATGAGTCGTATGTAAATAGTTGTATATACATTTTTTATATTTTTGTTTGGCATTTTGTATGTATGTAAATAGGCAATTTATGTTCGTTGATAATATCAAAAGTTTTTGAGTTCAAAAATTGGGGTTTTTACCAACGAAGGTTGGGTTTTACACGCTGGTGGGAAAGGTGAGGAAGGTGGAGGATACAGTTTTGGGACCTAGAAAGCAATGCATGTCATGGACTTGAGCATTCGTCGAACATCTGAAAGAACCTGAAGACGAAAAATAGAACACGGTACCGGAGGCTTGAACCAAGCATGACAGCAAAAGAATAAAACGTGCAAGGAAATGAGAAAAAAGGTTAATTTATTATGCACATAAATTAAAAACAACTGTGGCTTCTGCTATAGATGTTTTAACACTGAATTTAACTTTAATTTCTTGATAACTTATATCTCCAGTATTAAACTATAGCTGTTAAGGAAGAATATGAAGGATCAACAATGAGGTATTTGACAGAAATTGAAATTAACAGAGAAAGTTATATTTCATCAAAAAGAATTTGCATAGAATAATGCAAGAAGAAAGCAGAAAATACTGTGTAACTGCTGAAAAATTCCATTCTGTGTCAAGCAACTTAGCATGTTAATAACATTTGAAATGCATGCACTACAGCTATAATATTAAATCATGCAAAATACTTCATTCAGCTATAACTACTTAATATTACAATTCAGTAAAATTAATCCCTTTCTTGGAAAATAAAACTAAAAAAAGATGAAATAAACTGAATGCTGTGGTTCACATAAGCAAAGTTTCAATAATGTGATGTATCTTCACTTTCTGAAAAAAATCTTAGACAAAATTTCAATAACATAATGTATCTTCAGAAAGCACCATTTGTTTATCTTGATGCTTTTCCCCTGAGTTTTTTCTTCTAGCAATGAATTTAGTAGAACATCTTTCTTTTCTCACACAGGGTCCAAAACATATAAGCCTTCTACTGTTGGTGACAAGAAAGAGAAAAATCTCCCTCATACTCATTTAATTTCAATTTAAGACAACAAACACTAAACATTGTTTGATAGCATTAAACTTAAGATGTATCAATGCTCTTCTGCTCTTTGAGGTTTGCAGAATGAAATAGATACTATCTTTATTTCTGTTCTGCACACTTTTTTGTTTTATGGAAAAGATGTTAAAAAACATCAGATGCAATGCCTAAAATATTGAGGATATTAAAACTTAGTTAAAGATCATTAATGAGTTAAAGTATAAAATTAGGCTTAGCCAAAAGTTCTTGATGAGTCTTATCATTTCATTCTTGTTGTCTTTAAGCCTAATACCAATAGTCATGACTTAGACATAGCTGTTGATTTTCAAAATAAATACTTCTCTTGAGTGATTGTGTGAAACAGAGGGATGAGAATAGATGAAAGATTTAACCAAATTAATACAACAAAGAGCTAAAATTCAAGCCAAAACAATGGAAAGGTAAAATACCATTCCAGTCTTAAACATCTTAAAGTTAAAATTCAATCATGTTAAAAGAAAGTAAAGAACGATAAAATTCGTTTATTGGCATAAGACAGCAAACAACTGGTTGCAAGCTTTCAGCACCTATGGGGGTGCCTTCTTCAGGCTTAGACGTGGTTTTGGAATAATGTTAGTAATCTAAATGAATGAACAGAAAATTTAAATATGCATGTGAAATGTATAAAATGTATAAAAACGTGAAAGCACTGCACGTGTGGAAACAGTTGAAAACAAGAAGAATCGGGTCCTTTCACGAGGGGCACGCAGGAACATGCGCCATATCAAAGGTAGCTCCATCGACGCGTCATCGTTGCAGACATCATTGCTAAACTAGATCTCCAAAGACTCCCTAATAGCTGTACCTCTGGCGGTAGTGTATGGTGCAACCTGTTGCAAATCGGCCCATTGTGGAGCGGCAGAAGATGTCATGATCTCCCTAGATAGGGCAGTGGACGATTTATTCTTCAAGACGTCTCTTGCGTTCGGACAAACGAGTCGCAAAGGACCTCTTTGTCATGTCAATATAAAACTTGGTATTTCCCTCCTGGTATCGAAGGGGTATGGAATATACCCCTGCGTTAGCAAATAAAGTGCTGCGGCTTCCGGATGAAAGAAGGAATTGTGATATTGACCTAGGGTGGCAAATTCCAACTCCAAGCCTTAACTTCTTAAATGCATTCCGGATGCAATAAGAAAGTCCAGGTACGTACGGAAAGGAGCCGATGAACCTCTAACTGGGTTCTTTGATACGATGACAGTGATTAACAAACTCAAGTTTGGTGCTCCTAAAGATGTCCTCAATTACATACTCTTTATAGCCTGCAGCTGAGGCCAACGATTTCACCACTCTCCAACATTAATATTATTTACTTACTCACCTCAGAGATATTTTCCCTTCTCCTCCCTACCTTCTAAAAAATTCCATGCAACTGAAAGGAAAACTAGACAACTTGCCAGAATTAATTCATCCAGTAATGGCAAGCCTGGATATAGTATCTACGTATACCAACATTAACCTGGACATCCTGCTGGAATTCATTGCAGATGACCTGGAGGAAAAAATATTCTTCCATAATCACAATAGAGAAATACTACTTGGCATATATGAACTGCTCCTGTTTTCCTTCAAGAATAATTTCTTCCAGTTTGGAAAGAAATATTACAGGTAAACTTCAGGACTTGCAATCGGCTCTCCACTAGCACCTCTGCTTGCAAATTATTATGTAAATAAACTAGAGGCAAAAATCCTTATACAACCTTCAATATTTGCTCTCTATGTAAGATACATGGATGATGTCCTATTTATAGTAGATACTGAGGACCAATCTTTACCCTCTCATATTCTAGCAGAATTTAACTCGCTAGAAAATACCTTGCAGTACACCCTGGAACTGGAAAAAGACCATAGCATCAATTTCCTTGATTTAAAATTGACCACAAGAGATAGGAGAATATTCACTCAGCTTTTTAGAAAACCCACTAACACAGGGAAGATGTTAGACTTCTACTCATTCCACCCTGATTATATTAAATCGAATACGGCAAGACAATTTTGGGAAAAAATTGAAGTCCTGGTCTCTTTAGATGCTCAAAAAGAACTTCACAGAGAAGATTAAAAGAAATATTGGCAGAAAACAATTACCCCTCCCCTTATGTTGAGAAATTATTTAGACAAGTGCCAGAAAAGAAGCAGAAAATAAACAACTTCAAATTCACCAGCAAAATTACGTACCACAAGGGCTTTTTGAAAAACTGAAGAGGATCGGAGCAAAATATAATATCAGGCTTGCTCCAGATCTAAGTAACAAATTAAAGAAATTCCTGCCAGCTTTAAAGCAGAAAGAAGTGGACATCCAATTGCAAGAAGGAGTAATATATTGCATCGACTGTAACTGCGGACTCAGCTATATAGGAGAAACAGGGAGAAGTATTAAAGTCCGAATGAAAGAACACCAAGCAGCTATTAGGAACATTAGTAACAAAACAGGGCTAGACAGACATATACAAGCAAGTGGACACTCTATAAATTGGGACTCAGTAAGAATAATCGCCCACCAGTCAAACTTAGTTAAGAGGAAACTAGAAGAAGAGATCGAAATAGCAAGAAGAAGAAGAACCACAATTAACGATAATTGCGGTTGGACTCTTCCAACTGAGTGGCAGCAACTACTCCAGTGACGTAGTCCTGATGACGAACTAGGCTTTAGTTCGAAAATTTGACCACTAACTTTTTTGAATAATAACTTCTATAAGACCCGTAAAAAAGTTAATTCCACAGTACAATATGAATAGAGGTGCCATAAATTCATTTACAACTAGATTTAATATTGTTGATCTCCACAATCCTGGATGCGTCATTTGAACAGTGGGAAAACGCTCGCTTAGCACGATGTCTGAAAAATGCCAATTTGTGGGTAGCCAGCCCAAAAGATGAGGGTAAAATTAAATTTGGCATATAAGTAGGCTTATAATAAACCTCAGTCGAAAAAGTTCCATAAAGCGGTTTAGTGATGAGGATGTCCAGATAAGGAAGGGAGTCATTGTTAGCGCAATCCATAGTAAACTTGATGTCATTATGGAGGAAATTGATGAAGGAGAAGAAATCATCCAATTCTTCCATCCCGTGAGGCCAAACAAAAAATATATTGTCTACATAACGTAGCCATAATGCAGATACCAATACTGCTCTATTTAGGATTTGCGATTCTAGCGGCCTTAACACAGCCTCAGCAAGCACAGAGGACATCGGGGAGCCCATAGCCACTCCTTTTGATTGTTTAAATACTTGGTTATTAAAACCGAAATAATTAGAGTCTACTACCACGTCGATTGCATAAAAGAGGGCCACCAACGACTCTTGGGAGAACAAAGTCGATTCCAGCAACGCTTGTTTTATGGTGCAAGATGCTTCCTCTACAGGTACTCACGGAAAAAATGAAACAACATCACACGTACCAATGATGTGATGTGGAGCCATTATGAAGTATTTAACTCTGTTGATAAAATCCACTGATGACCGAAGTACCGTGGAGGATGACAGTAAGAACGGAGCAATGAAACCAGCTAAACTGCATTCAATATTTGTCGACGGGGCAGACCTCCTCGTGATGATGGGGCTAAGTGGGTTGCCTTGCTTATGATGCTTAACTCTAGCTTGCAAGGATGGGATTTTAGGTCCTGGAGGAAGCCAAGCAGACTCACGAATAGCATCTGGGATGGACGGCAGTTTTGCTAATCTCTTCACTTTAGCAATCCACTTGTTAAGTGGGTTGGATGTGATCACTTTTGAATTTGACAGTTCGATATAGTCCATGATTTTGTTGTTTTACTTGACAGAATCCAAAACAGCAATCAAACTGGATTTGTCCGTGAGTAAAAATTTGATCGACGGGCTGTTTGTAAGATTGCGGATGGTAGAGGCATCGTGCGTCGGATTGGCTGCTTTATCAAAATGTAAGCAAATTTTATTCAAACATGAGGCAAACTGATAGCGTAGTGTATCTCTACTTTCGATGGGTACTTTTCCCAAAAGGCTTTCAATGGCCGGAATAAGAACCTTAGTAGGCAGTTGGGAACTCAAGCAGAATTTAGGTCCCATTTGTAACAAACCAAGTTCCTTATTAGAGAAGGTCTTGGAGGAGAGATTGACAACAGGAATCTGGAACTTCTGTTGCGGCTTTGGTAATGATTATTTTAGTCTGGTGAGTTTCTTCAAATGGATGTAGCTTAGGGTCCGATGTTGACGGTCAACTAGCATACTAACTTTCCGTAAGAAGATGTCCATAAGCAAAGGAGCCGTTTCGGAAGTAAGCTTAAGATGGAGCCGGAAGAGCCTATGTTCCAAAGATATTACGAGATATCACTTCAGGAGTAAAAGGTGTGATAAGGCCTGTTGTTGGAAGTTCAACTGCCTTCTAAGGAACTATTTGTCGTGGACAGTAATCTTGAACTGCATGAACTTCGGGATGACGTTAGAAAATTTACAACTGATCAGGAATAAAAGGTGACTTCTTTCAGATTCTAGCTTAAGTCTTAAACCACGATAATCTTTGAAACTACCTATGATGTGCCCAGAAAATAGCTTAGATAAACTAGATAACAACGGGTAGTAATACGCCAAATAACTAAGTAAAGAACGATAAAATCCATTTATTGGCATAAGACAGCAAACAACTGGTTGCAAGCTTTTTGAACTTCCAACGACAGGCCTTATCGCACCTTGTACTCCTTAAGAGACGTCTCGTCATGTCTTTGGAACATAGGCTCTTCCGGCTCCATCTTAAGCTTACTTCCGAAATGGCTCCTTTGCTTGAGGACATCTTCTTACAGAAAGTTAGTATGCTAGTCGACCGTCAACATCAGACCCTAAGCTACATCCATTTAAAGAAACTCACCAGACTAAAATAATCATTACCAAAGCCTCAACAGCAGTTCCAGATTTCGGTTGTCAATCTCTCCTCCAAGACCTTCTCTAATAAGGAACTTAGTTTGTTACAAATGGGACCTAAATTCTGCTTGAGTTCCCAACCGCCTACTAAGGTTCTTATTCCGGCCATTGAAAGCCTTTTGGGAAAAGTAACCATCGAAAGTAGAGATACACTACGCTATCAGTTCGCCTCACGTTTGAATAAAATTTGCTTACATTTTGATAAAGCAGCCAATCCGACGCACGATGCCTCTACCATCCGCAATCTTACAAACGGCCCGTCGATCAAATTTTTACTCACGGACAAATCCAATTTGATTGCTGTTTTGGATTCTGTCAAGTAAAACAACAAAATCATGGACTATATCGAACTGTCAAATTCAAAAGTGATCACATCCAACCCACTTAACAAGTGGATTGCTAAAGTGAAGAGATTAGCAAAACTGCCGTCCATCCCAGATGCTATTCGTGAGTCTGCTTGGCTTCCTCCAGGACCTAAAATCCCATCCTTGCAAGCTAGAGTTAAGCATCATAAGCAAGGCAACCCACTGAGCCCCATCATCACGAGGAGGTCTGCCTCGTCGACAAATATTGAATGCAGTTTAGCTGGTTTCATTGCTCCGTTCTTACCGTCATCCTCCACGGTACTTCGGTCATCAGTGGATTTTATCAACAGAGTTCAGTACTTCATAGTGGTTCCACATCACATCATTGGTACGTGTGATGTTGTTTCATTTTTTCCGTCAGTACCTGTAGAGGAAGCATCTTGCACCATAAAACAAGCGTTGCTGGAATTGACTTTGTTCTCCCAAGAGTCGTTTGCGGCCGTCTTTTATGCAATCGACGTGGTAGTAGACTCTAATTATTTCGGTTTTAACAACCAAGTATTTAAACAATCAAAAGGAGTGGCTATACGCTCCCTGATGTCCTCTGTGCTTGCTGAGGCTTAAGAACCTTAGTAGGTTATGCCAATAAATAAATTTTATTGTTCTTTACTTAGTTATTTGGCGTATTACTACCTGTTGTTGTCTAGTTTATGTTAAAAGAAATCAGATTTAAAATGAATTAAATTCTGATGGTAATTAAAATTCAATTGAAAAGAATAAAATGAAATGCCTGTGGAAGGAATTTAACTACTTACATGCTTAAAATCCACAAGATAAGTAAAATGCATTGCCTTGCATTAGCCACATCTTAATCCCCTAACTTGCACATGCATTTTTCTGGCATTTTCAATGACTTTTTGTTGAGAACTGAGCACTTCATAACAGAGACAACCCAGGGCTCCTCTTTGACTGAGTGTCCTGTCTGTCCCATCATGTTTCTGCTGCCATCTATCTTTCCTTGCTGTACATATGCCTTTCAGTTTCCCTTTCTTTGGCTTTTTTTCTAGTTATGTTCTATTTTGTAGTTTTTTTTCTTCTTCATAAGATGTTTCCAGGTGTAAGTTAAGGCCATGTGTGTATTGGTGCTAGAATCCCAAATCCCAAATAGAGCCGGATTGGTACCTGCATTATGGCTACGTTATGTAGACGATATATTTTTTGTTTGGCCTCATGGGATGGAAGAATTGGATAATTTCTTCTCCTTCATAAATTTCCTCCATAATGACATCAAGTTACTATGAATTGTGCTAACGATGACTCCCTTCCTTATCTGGACATCCTCGTCACTAAACCGCTTTATGGCACTTTTTCAGCTGAGGTTTATTATATACTTACTTATATGCCAAATTTAATTTTACCCTCATCTTTTGGGCTGGCTACCCACAAATTGGCATTTTTCAGACATCGTGCTAAGCGAGCGTTTTCCCACTCTTCAAATGACGCATCCAGGATTGCGGAGGTCAACAATATTAAATCGTTGGCCTCAGCTGCAGGCTATAAAGAGTATGTAATTGAGGACATCTTTAGGAGCACCAAACTTGAGTTTGTTAATCACCGTCATCGTATCAAGGAACCCAGTTAGAGGTTCATCGGCTCCTTTCCGTACGTACCCGGACTTTCTTATTTCATCCGGAATGCATTTAAGAAGTTAAGGCTTGGAGTTGGAATTTGCCACCCTAGGTCAATATCACAATTCCTTCTTTCATCCGGAAGCCGCAGCACTTTATTTGCTAACGCAGGGGTATATTCCATACCCCTTCGATACCAGGAGGGAAATACCAAATTTTATATTGACATGACAAAGAGGTCCTTTGCGACTCGTTTGTCCGAACACAAAAGAGATATCTTGAAGAATAAATCGTCCACTGCCCTATCTAGGGAGGTCATGACATCTTCTGCCGCTCCACAATGGGCCGATTTGCAACAGGTTGCACCATACACTACCGCCAGAGGTACAGCCATTAGAGAGTCTCTGGAGATCTTGTTTAGCAATGATGTCTGCAACGATGACGTGTCAATGGAGCTACCTTTGATATGGCGAATGTTCCTGCGTGCCCCTCGTGAAAGGACCCGATTCTTCTTGTTTTCAACTGTTTCCACACGTGCAGTGCTTTCACGTTTTTATACATTTTATACATTTCACATGCATATTTAAATTTTCTGTTCATTCATTTAGATTACTAACATTGTTCCAAAACCACATCTAAGCCTGAAGAAGGCACCCGTACGTGCTGAAAGCTTGCAACCAGTTGTTTGCTGTCTTATGCCAATAAATAGATTTTATTGTTCTTTACTTAGTTATTTGGCGTATTACTACCCGTTGTTGTCTAGTTTATGTTAAAAGAAATCAGATTTAAAATGAATTAAATTCTGATGGTAATTAAAATTCAATTGAAAAGAATAAAATGAAATGCCTGTGGAAGGAATTTAACTACTTACATGCTTAAAATCCACAAGATAAGTAAAATGCATTGCCTTGCATTAGCCACATCTTAATCCCCTAACTTGCACATGCATTTTTCTGGCATTTTCAATGACTTTTTGTTGAGAACTGAGCACTTCATAACAGAGACAACCCAGGGCTCCTCTTTGACTGAGTGTCCTGTCTGTCCCATCATGTTTCTGCTGCCATCTATCTTTCCTTGCTGTACATATGCCTTTCAGTTTCCCTTTCTTTGGCTTTTTTTCTAGTTATGTTCTATTTTGTAGTTTTTTTTCTTCTTCATAAGATGTTTCCAGGTGTAAGTTAAGGCCATGTGTGTATTGGTGATACTGTTTGTATACCTAGTTTTCTAAATACATATGGCATCTGTTGTTCATATTTTGCACCGTTTATTATGCTGAGCTATGCACGATACCTACATATTCCCAATTCGGAATGGCTTAATTGTTGATACAGTAATCTATATCATATGTTTTATTTGGCTGTTAACAAGTTTTTCATCATTGTGGGTTTTCAAAATGCAGAACATTAGAAACTCATAAGAACAAAGAACCGATTAGATCCAAAGTAGCAAACATTCAGGTACCCCACCAAAAATCTAGAGACAGCAATGTACAGCTACTTGTAATCACTCCTTGATAACCATGAATATACAGCCAAAAATGCCATAGATATCATTAATAAAATTAAACAACATCAAGATACCCAGAGCATAATATTAGCAAGCTTGGATATTGTTTCATTGTATCCAAATACTCTGACTAACACTGCTAAACTGCTATATATTTTACAGAACAAAAAACTCCAAGAATATAACATACCTGGAAAAGAAATTCAAGATGTTATGAAAACACTGAATTACATCAATAAAGGTAATTATTTTATTTTTCAATATATATAGACAACTGGAAGGTGTATCATTAGATTTGGTCCTATCGGGAATCCTAGCAGAGGTTACATCATAAGATTCTGAAAGTCAAGTTCTGGCTATGGATATTAAACAACATACGATGTTCATATGATATGTTGATGAATCCTTACTTTACTAAAACAGATCTCCAGACTTTCACCAATAAATACTCAGGTATCTATAACACTATCAAGCTGACCATTAAAATGGAACAAAAAAGTCAACTGCCTCACCTGGGCATCTTATTCAGCAACAACAAAAATAACAGAAGCTTACAGTATGAAGTGTACAGAAAACTAACATATGTACATAGCAACCATTATTCCATCTGATCCTAATCACCCACACATGATGCTCAAACTGGAAATTTTGAATTGCCAGTATGCTCATATTTAGCTGAAAATAAACCAGAAAAAATAACATCGTCAGAAAATCTCCAGAACTGAAAAAGTAAAAAAAAAAAAAAATCTCCAAAAGAAAAACTCTTTTGTTTGAAAATGTAATTGACAATTACATGGAATACTAATTGCACCATGAGTCAGAAACAATGGCGGTCAACTAGAGTTGGTTGGTTTGTGGATCCCAGCTGGCACTACTGATGCTATATCGAGGACTGGGGTTAGACTTGTTTATAGGAGTCTCTACCCCAGGACCAATGCATTAAAGAGACTTCCCAGACTTGGCTAATCATTAGTGATTCAGCTGAACTTGAACCCAGAACTTTAAGGGTCCAAGCCAAGAAGACAGGCCCAGGGACCTTTATGAATTAGAAAGTCTGGCAATTAGAATCTCCATAATCAGAATACGTATGCCACTCTCCTACCCTTTACAGTTTCCACACAGATCTTTCTCAAGAGCACGAGGCACATAAGTTTTCTATGTTTAAGAATGCGAGCTCGTAAATCAGGGACAAAACAATCACAAATAAAAAAATCATTTCTGAGCTTTCCACTACTAAAATTAGTGCAGGTATGTCAATCCCGGGTAAAACAAAGAACCGGTATGAAATATTAGAAAAAGAAGTGCCTGTATGCTATACCAGTGTACACCAGCCCATTTTGAGCACCGCCCACACAGATATAAAACAGCTGCTTTCAGAGCATACACAAAAAGAGTGTACACATATTACATCTGACATAAATAAATTTCATAAAGAAATAAGTTGGATAAAAACCCTGGAAAAATATCATGGTTACAGGGATACCAAAATTATCAACACACTGTTAAAAAACTTGAAGCCAAATACAGCAAATAATACTTCACTGCAAAATGATAAAACAGAAAGAAAATTTTGCAATTTGATACCTTACATACCAGAAGCTAAAAAAACCTACAGAAAACCTACAAAAAAAGTCAACCTTAACAGAGGAATTAAAAAAAGATATAAAAAGAACACTTTTACAGAACCCAGAAAATACTGACATTTTGAAAAAAGGCAGGCATTTACAGAAAGTAACAAAACCATATATAGGAAGCACAAAACGAAATCTGGAGATCCGTTTGTCGGAACACCTAACAGCAAAATAAAACAACAACAAGTGGCATAAACAGCAAAATAAAACAACAGCAAGTGGCATAAACAGCAAAATAAAACATCACTCATTGATTAATGTATCAACAATCAAGCAATTCACAGATGAGCAAATATAGATATCACAGCACAACTTAATAAATTCTGCAAAATATGAACAGCAGAGGCAATCTGTATTGAGAAAACTAGATATACAAACTGTAAAAACAATAAACCCATGACCTTAACTTACACCTGAAAACATCTTACTGAAGAAAAAAGAAACTACAAAATAAAAAGGGAAACTATTCAACATATATGTACAACAAGGAAAGACAGATGGTAGTACACATATGACGAGGACAGATGGGGCACTCAGCAACAGAGGAGCCTTGGCTCATCCCTGTCATGGAGTGCATGAAGTGTTGTCAGCAAAAGGTCAAAGTGCACAACAGTTGTTAACAGGTCAATGTCAAAAATGCCAGCAAAAAAATTGTGCTAAATGCATCGGCACATTAGGGCAATAAGACGTGGATAATACAAAGCAATGCGTTTTACCCATCTTGTGGATTTCAAGCATGTAAATAGTTTAAATCTTCCACAGGCATTTCATTTGGTTTTATTCCTTTCAACTGAATTTTAATTACCATTGGAGTTGAACGAATTTTAAATCTGCTTGCTTTTAACATGATTGTGTTTCTACTTTAAGATGTTTAAGGCCAGAATGATTTTTACCTTTCTATTGTTTTAGCTTGAATTTTAGCTCTTTGTTGCATTAACTTTGGTTAAAACTTTCATCTATTTTCATCCAACTTTTTTAACATGATCATTCACAGGAAGAATTTATGTTCAACATAAACAGTTATGTCAAAGTCATAATTATTGACATTAGGCTTCAAGACAACAAGAATGGAGCAGCAAGACTCATCTATAAAGAACTTTTGGGTAAGCTTACTCTTTAAAGAGGTTATAATATCCACAATATTTTCAGCAATGCATCTGACATTTTCTCATCATATTTCTCTTAAAATGAAAAACGTGCAGAAGAGAATAAACACAGTATCTAATTCATATTGCAAACCTCAAAGCTTAATGCCATGTATTAGAGCATAACAGGGTTAGGCCTAAGAGCAACTTTTAGTTAAGCTCTTTTGGTCAGCTGCTTTAGTAATCCATCCTTTGCAGGGAAAATAATTCCACTGATGACTCCCAGTTTTATCTTTTTATCTTCATTCAAAAATCTTCATCCTTCCATAACTTTGTTACATTAGCAGTAATAATTTTGGCAAATGCTAGTTGTTGTTTTTTTTAATTCAGAAACTATTGGTTCAGAAATTCAAAATATTTAAAGCCAGAATTTTTAACTTCTTCAATTTAGTAACCTTTTGTATTAATTTTGTGAGATGAAAATTAATATTATGAAACAGAGACTTGAATGAACCATGCTTATTTTAAAAAATGCACAAAATGGAATTCACAGTAAACTTTCTTACACTAACATGTTGCCTGGAACAATAGATAAAAAAAAAGTTATGAAGCTATATACATGTCATGAAAGTTACCAAATTTAATAACTTCATGTTTCAACGTGCATCTAGAACAATTACTAGTATTAGAGGCAACAATTTACCTCCAAACCTTAACATATATGGCACATTATGAGCTCGGCAGACACGTGCTCCCACACTGAGAGAGGCCGAACACACATAGCTATTTGTTATTTAAAACAAAATATTTACAAGCTAAAATACTATTAATACTACTCTCTGTTTCATAGTATAAATAGTGTTTTAGCTTGTAAATATTTTGTTTTACTATAAATAACAAATAGCTATGTGTGTTAAGCCTCTCTCGGGTAGGAGCACGTGTCTGCTAAGCTCATAATGTGCCATATATGTTAAGGTTTGGAGGCAAGTTGTTACCTCTAATACTAGTAAAAGTTATGAAGCTACTTGATTGTTTTAAGTCTGGGATTAAAATTGATAAACACAAAGATATTTCTTCCCACTATTATTGTGACTAAAGAATAAGATATCAATGAATTACACTCACTCTATTAAAATGCATATTATTTAGTGGTAATGGTATATCAGTGAGTTAGTACATAACTTTGAATCTACTAGTGATGATAAAGTTCAACTGCTTGTTAAGCAAAAGCTTCAGCCCAGCTTCAGAGCATATCTGAACACTACAAAAGGAAGGAATAAATTGCTGAACACTCTGAAAAAAAGCACTATGAAAAAATAAAGAGCAAGCCTTTGTTTAAAACACTAAGGTGAAAAAATGTTATCAGAAAATGCTAGTAAATCATCACTTGAAGCTGATGATACAAGCACTACTTGGAAAAGCTAATCAAAAGCACTATATTAAAATTCTAATAAAAGCACTATTTCAAAATGCTGATACAAGCACTATCTGGGAAAATAAATAGAATAAATTTTAGTGGTTTTTTACCTTAGAAATAAATGCAGAATGCATAGCGCACAGAAAAAAAAAAAAAAAATGAAAGCAACCTTGGCAAAATACCTCTGACGAAGTGTTGGAAATGAGGCACTCCTCTGGGTTGATGACACAATGATACAAGTTGCTTTTTTTCATTCCAAAATAACTTTTGATATTCAACCACATCTTCTTATGGGGACTACGATTAAAATGAATCTTTGTGCAAAATTACATTCAAAATGGAAATGGCACCAACAAGAAATATATTCACCTGGAACATTTTAAGATAAACAGTACTAAGACCCAAACAAGTGCAACAGGTGCATACCGGGAGCATATATTGTGTTACAAGTAACTGAGACATATGAACAGACTGAGTAGTGAATGAATAAATTTTAAGTATATCACTTTCTAGTAATACATTACACTGGGAAGTTAAGTTTTAAAGTATCAGTTTTGTGATTACAATGAGTGACCACAAAAGAATTACATAAAATTCATTCCAAAATAACTTTATTATTAAAAATGATGAACACACAAAACTCAGTATGAAATTCAGGTCACATTATTGACACTTCCTACTGGAAATGTTTCAATTTATAATCTCAATAACATCTCATTTGTAATGCCTAAAATATTAAAAAGAAAACTCAGTTTTTCCCACTTCATTTCCAGTACTTCTGACATGATTTTTGCCACAATTATTGAAGTCAGTGTCACAAATTAGTAAAGATTTAAGCATGCATGACTATTCTGTCCTCAATGTAACTCGACATAATTTTTTTTATCTGTTAATGCAATAATGTTTTTTCTGTTATTACAGGAGATGATGAATACTAACCATTGAGACTGCCTCTACTAATACATCAATCTGATAACTGTTTGATCAAATAAGACCTCTTAAAACACCTACAGAAAGATTTCCAATCTTGCTGAAAAAAATTTATCTGCATTACTGATGCTCAGGGGTAATAAAACATATAGTACAATGGAAAGATGTTGGGTATGGCTTCTAAAATACTAGATAGTCCTATAACTTTTTCCATAAAAAAATTCATATTACTCATAAATTTAGCTAAAATACTAGATAGTTATAAAACTTTTTTCATAAAATTTTTTCGTATTACTCATAAATTTAGAACTCCTTTATTTTTGCACATGGCAATGTGAAAATTCAGAAGAATTCTTCCAAAATTAAAATGCAGCTTGAACTTTTTTATAATGATGTTTGTTCTATTTTTAATTAACTTAACTGAAGCTCCAAAAAATATGGAAAGTTGCTCATTCCTTGTTTTTGGAACTCAGGGTAGACTTAAATATGCTTGGATCTGGAATTGTGGTTTGTATGTAAAGGCAACAGAAGATGAACTGAAAAAAGAAATTTATACTTTGAATGATTTGGTACAATATGGCCTTGACTTGTAATCACAGGCTTGAGATGAGGTAATGGAAATGGGGTTTTAGAGAACAAGGGGGCTCTAGAGGAAGGCTTTTGAATTGGGACAGGGGTGGAAGTGATATCCACATTAACGACAGATGATTATTTCACTCTCAACAAACTAAACCATATTTTAACAACTAATTCAACCCCAACATTTAAACTTATTCATTTAAATGCCTGTTCTTTAACTAATAAGATACCACTGTTGCAATCCTTATTACAATTAATTAACTCAGACATAGATATTATTTGTATTACTGAAACCTGGTCCCCCCCAGGTGAATACTCACTTCAATTGAACAATTGTAATATTTTCAACTTAAACAGGAATTCTTCAAGAGAAGGAGAGGTTGCAATCTTTGTTCATAATCAACATCAATACTATTCTGTGGTCCCTGAATTTACTTTTATTAATTCAGATGTGGAAATATTAACTATACAAAGTAATTACTACATACTTTCAGTTTGATATAGACTGCCTAGTTCTAACTTTGATGAATTTCTAATTACTCTGAATGAATTCTTGAAATATTCTAATTTAATAAATAAAAAAACTGGTCTTAATGGGAGATTTAAATATTGATGTCTCCCGGGAGAGCCCTAATGCTCTTAAATTTATTCTTACACTCCATTCGTCAGGTTTCATAAATACAATACAATTCCCAACAAGAATAATGCCCACAATGCAAACTACAATTGACTTGTGTATTACTAATATACAGATAGATCCCACTATATCTGGCATCCTTGAACATCATATTAGTGATCATTTGCCAATTTTGGCATATACAATTCTTCCCCTCAATGCGTTAGAACACATGAACGTTATAAAATACGATTAATTAATGCAAGGAAGTTGGACACATTTAAAACTAAACTTGGTGACATTAACTGGCATGTTATTGAAAATAATGACTCACCTACTACAGTGTACAAAGCCTTTTATAAAATTTTCAAAGAACTTTATGACAACACTTTTGTAACAATTACGAATAGTAATAAATCATACAAAATTTTTTGAAAGCCCTGGATAATAAACTCCTTAATAAATAATATCAATAAAAAAAAACTTTATTCAAAATTCTTAAAAACGAGGGAACAATATGATTTTACTAACTTCAAAATATACACAAATAATTTAAATTCTAAAATCAGGATGGCTAAGTGCAACTATCATACAAATATTTTTTCTCAAAACACTTTAAAGCTCACTTGGAAATATCTCAACCTTTTACTTGGGAAGAAACCTAATAATACCTCAGCAGAGTGCCTAACTGACTTAAACAATATCAAAATTAATGACCAACACAAAATAGTGAATTACTCGTCACAATTCCAATAACCATCAAGCAAAATTTAAATACTGTTGGTACAGACTTTACAAATAATCTCAAACAATCATACTCTGCTAATACTTTTTACTTATCAAGCATTACCCGTGAGAAATTATTAAAAGAACTATATCAAATCAAATCCAGTGCTGGTTCCAGGACCAGATTATATTCACCCTACAGTAGTTAAACATGTGGCTGAGATCATTGTTGATCCTCTACTTGTAATTTTTAATTTCATGTTTCAAACAGGAATTTTTCTTGATGATTTGAAAATTACCAAAGTAGCACCTAAATATAAATCAGGATAAAAAAAGATATTAATAATTATCGACCCATTGCGAACCTTTCCATATCCTCTAAAATTTTGGAAAAACTACTTTACAACAGAATGGTTACATATTTAGAAAAATATGAAATTATTAATCAAAATCAATTTGGTTTTCAACTAAATAAATCTATTGAATTAGCTGTATTACACATTCAACAAATAATACAAACAAATTTTGAAAATAATTTCATTACATTATCTACCTTTCTGGACCATACTAAAGCATTTGATACACTAAACTATAACATTTTATTATCAAAATTACATAATCCAGGTTTTAGAGGTTCGACTTATATTTTGTTTCAGAACTATTTTAGTAACTTTCATGGAAGGTATTGAATAAATACGGTGTTACTGGGAATCTACTTAATAGTGTAAAAGCCATGTATGCTGGTAGTAGAGCTTGTGCACGAGTGAATGGTGTTTTATCAAAATGGTTTTCTATTGGTGCAGGAGTCAGACAAGGTTGTGTAATGTCACCATGGCTGTTTAATATATTTACGGATGCGTGCATGTGTGATGGCAAAATAGATAATAGTGGTTTATGTCTTGGTAATATCCGTGTGTGTAGATTGCTGTATGCTGATGACACTGTCCTGTTGGCAGAGGGCAAAAGTGATTTGCAGGGTATGTTGTCCCGGATGTATGAAGTTTGCATGAAATTCAAACTGAGTATAAATAAGGGAAAAACCAAAGTTATGGTTTTTGAGAGAGGAACTGGTAGCACTGAATTTAATGTAAGTCTAAATGGCACAGTGATTGACCAGGTGAATGAGTTTGGGTATTTAGGAAGCATGTTTGTCAGAGAGAACAAATTGGAGGGTGAAATTAGTAGGCGAATGAATTCTTCATTGAAAGTCATAGCTGCTCTGGGAGGTTTTCACAGGAATGATAGGTTCTTTAAAGAGTCCAGTATGGCTGTGTATGAAAGTGTAATTGTTTCTAATGTGATGTATGGTAGTGAAACCTGGGTACTACAAAAAAAATATAGAAGTTGTTTGTGTGTTGGAGAAATGCATTACTTACGGGGGGTTTGTGGCAAGACATGGTCTGACTGTGTGAGGAATGAAGATGTGTTGCAGTTGTGTGATGTGAAACAAATGTTGTTAGGAAGGTGGAAACTAATATGCTTCGGTGGTTTGGCCATGTTGAAAGAATGAGTGATGAGCTGCTTACTAAGAAAATCTTTTTAGCCCAAGTGGCAGGAAAGAAAGGCAGAGGAAGGCCAAGGAGGTCATGGGAGGTTCAGATTCAGGAGTGTCTACATGAGAAAAAGATTATGAGTATGAAGTACAAAAGATCTTGTGTACTGCGTGTAATGGATATCAGTGAAGCTCGAGTTGTATGTCAAGATTGCTGTAAATGGAGAAGTTCGATACAACAACATTAAGTAAAAATTTCTGGTAGTTTGTATTTCTTTTTGGAGCAAACCTCTGAATCACAGAGAACATCTTAGTGATAGATATGTAGGTATGTATGTACTATTTTAGTAATAGATCACAATATACTGAAATTGATCAATGAATTTCACCTATTGTATATATAAAATCAGGAGTTCCACAAGGATCCGTACTTGGTCCACTATTATTCAATATACACTGCTGGCCACCCAAAATGCAACACCAAGAAGGAAGCATCCGATTGGCCTGAAATTCGCAGCATGCGTCGCCCGCGAGAGGACATGCAAACGATTAGCATTGCAGGGCATATGAAAATCATGTGCGCCCGGCACGCCACCGAGAAGCACTATAAGAAAGGTGCACAGAAGGCAGAAGAAGTGGAAGTATGTTATGCTGCCGGACCTGTGAGTGGGAAGCTTCCTGATGCCTCGTCGCAGAATACGGCGGTCATTCCAGCACGTTTCGGAGTTCGACAGAGGATGAATAGTGGCTTATCCCGATAGCGGTTTGTCATACCGAGACATCGGCGCCTGTGTGGGACGACATCCAGCCACAGTGTGGTGAGTATGAATTCGGTGGGTGCAGGAGGGATGGACAGACTGATGTGAGCAATTGCCGCAGCCGTGGCACAACACCGAACGAGAGGACCAGCATGTTGTGCAGCAGGCATTGACGGCTCGCACTGCCACATCATGAAAGTTAGCGCAGGAATTAGGGTGTGTTGTGCAACAACCTGTGTCAGCACGTACCGTTCGACGTCGTCTGCAGGAGCGGGGACTTTTCGCATGGCGGCCATTGCTGCGATTACCATTGAAATTACACCACCAGCAAGTGCGGCGACAGTGGGCCGTTGAATGCCGCACCTGGACTATGGAATGGCAAGACATTGTTTTCTCCGCCGAATCCCGCTTCTGCCTGCAACACCACGATGGTTGGATCCGCGGCAAGATACTGTATGACGCCTGCATTATGCATCGCCATACCGATCCTTCGCCTGGCGTTATGGTTTGGGGCGCAATTGGATATGACACCCGCATCCCTCTGGTACGCATTGCCGGTACACTCAACGGCCAACGCTATATCTCCGACGTTTTGGAACCTGTAGCCCTCCCTTACCTGCAAGACCTGCCAGTGGCCACATTTCAACAGGATAATGCGCGCCTGCATGTGGCACGCATCGTGCAACAATTCTTCACAGCCCACCAAGTGTCACTGCTGCCGTGGCCCGCCTGTTCTCCCGATATGTCGCCCATCGAACACGTCTGGTCGCTGATTGGCATCGAACAAGTCTGGTCGCTGATCGGCATCGAACATGTCTGGTCGCTGAGCCGTGGCCCGACAAGCACCACCCACGGCTACGCCTGGTGAACTGTGGCAACGTGTGGAAGCAGCCTGGACCGACATACCCCAAGCCCACATCCAAAGCCTCATTCGTTTGATGCCGCGGCGTGTAGCGGCTGTTATTGCCAGCCATGGGGGCCACACGAACTATTGATGTCTGCATGTTTTGCAAGTCGCATGGGCCTGTAAGCTCAATCATTTCATCTTTGTATCTGTTGTTATGTGTCCAGTAAATCTGGCTTTGCTATCTCATGTCCTTCTTGGTGTTGCATTCTGGGTGGCCAGTAGTGTATATATTAATGATATCTTTAACACTGAATCTAATTCAAACCTTATTCTTTATGCCGATGATACAACACTCCTCTTTTTAGGACCAACTATTAGTGAAATAATATTTCTATCCACCACTCAACTATTGAAGTACACTGACAGGTTGTCTTCCAACGAATTAGTAATTAATTACAATACATTTAAAGATTTACTTTTTTCCAGACAAAAACTTAATCAAACTCCTAATTTTAACCTCTCCCTTCATAATAATCAGATTGAGTTGATTAATAATCTTACTTATCTGGGTATTGTTTTTCACAACGATTTAAAATGGAATCTGCATATAGAAACTTTACCAAAAAAAAAAAAAATATCCAGAAATATAGGAATCGTTAGTCACATACTAACAAATCTATCTGTTAAAACATTAATATTATTATATTATACATTAATTCATCAACATTTTGATTGCTGTTTACTATCCTGGGGTCAAACAACACTTACTAATATTAATCAATTACAAATTCTCAAAAAAAATATATTTGAATTATTAATAGATATAAAACATAACTTAAATGGTGGCAACTTACCAGGGCAAAATACATTCAGATATTCCAAAGCCAACCAGAACAAATATAATATTCTAACAATTAAGCAACTGTTTCACTTCAACTTAGGCAAAATTATGCACAAACGAATTAAAATGAACCTTGGACAGGAGCTCATAGAAATGAATACTGCTACGTACCATTTTAATATTCATAACCAAGCTTTGTTGAGACTTACTACACCTAGAATACAAACTACTAAGCAAAGCCTAGATTATTCTGGTCCGGAGTTTTGGAACTCTTTGCCTGCAGAATTATTGGGTTGTCGGAAAAGTCATGACATATTTTAGCCATGTTTTGCAAAGGTCATTTATTGATAGAAAGAACAAAGATCAATCAATGATATAATGCCCATTTTATTCGATAACCTTTTGCCATCTTTCAGTGAGCTGCAGAATGCCACGTTCATAGAAGGACCTGTCTTTCATGGCGAAAAACTATACAAGGTGCTGATTTACAGCCTCATCTGAATTGAACGTTATACCACGCAAGGACTGTTGAAGAGAGCGAAACAAGTGGAAGTCTGACGGTGCAAGGTCAGGCGAGTATGCTGGGTGTGGCAACACATCCCACCCAAGCTGCAATAATTTTTGGCGGGTGATCAAACTTGTGTGTGGTCTCGCGTTGTCGTGACGTAACACAACACCTTTACGAACAAGGAGCTCTGGACGTTTCTGGATGATGGATTCATTCAAACTGTTCAATTGCTGACAGTACACATTTGAATTGATTGATTGTTTCCATGGTAGGAGCTCAAAAAACACGACACCTTTAAAATCCCACCACACTGAGACCAGAACCTTCCGCTGATGAAAGTCTGCTTTTGATGTTGTTTGAGACAGAACAGCACGTCGGGACCAAGACTGTTTGCGCAGCACATTGTTGTACGCAATCCACTTTTCGTCACCAGTTATCAGTCGCTTCAAAAAAGGATCGATTTCCTCACATTTAATGAGCATATCGCAGATGTTTATACTCGCCATTAATTGAGCTTCTTTGAGTTCATGCGGAACCCACACATCGAGCTTGCTTATGTATCCCAGCTTCATCAGGTGGTTGTGAACGCTTGAATGATGGATGCGCAATGTGTCTGCAATCTCTCGTGTCGTGTAACATGGGTTTGACTCGATCAATGCCTTGATTTGGTCGTCATCCACCTCAGTGAGCCTCCCCGACCGAGGGGCATCTTTGAGGTTAAAATCACCAGCACAGAATTTTTGCGAACCACCGTTGGCACTGACGTTCTTATACAGCATTATCACCGTACACTTTATGCAACTTTTCACAAGCTTGACATGCGTTCTTCCCTTTATGGAAGAAAAACAGTAAAATATGGTGAAAATGCACAGTTTGGTCTTACATCTTCAACTTGATGTCAAATTTCTGCAAGTCAACCAAATTGCTCACTATTCTCTTTAGACTGCAGCTAGAACGGGCACCTGTCGAATGCCATAGCGATAACAGAGCTGCGCATGCCTTTAGTACAGGGGTTCTCAACCTTTTTTGCCTCATGCACCCTTTTCACCATATGTCAAAAAGGTCATCCCCCCCCTTTCCAAAACTGCAAAAAATGGATTACCAAATTTAATGAATATACCATTGAAAATCTTTTTTTGTCTATATTAGTACATACATATTTATTTAGATTATTTTTATAGCAGAGTTTTATAAACAGCAATAGAAAATGTTGATGAATTTTAGAACATGAATAAAATTAGTTTTTTATACTCGTAAACTAAATACTTAAATCTGGCTTAATAAAATAACACATACCTCAATTAATAAAAAATTCAATAACATGCCTTGGATATTGTAATCCATTTTATATTCAATGAGAAACCTGCGATTGTTTTTTCTTTGCCAATTCTTGGATATGCGGAGGAGTGCTTAAAAGAGCACAACGCAAGTCACTTTCAACTTCCAATCTACTTCGTTGTTTCGTTGTCATTTGCAACAAAGTTGAAAAGCCAGACTCGCAAAGATACGTCGACACAAATGGAAGCAATGCACGGATAGCTCTCTCAGCCACTCTTGGGTAAGAGTCACACATCAGAGGCCAAAATTCTGTGACTGGTTTCTCGTCAAATATGTCTCTTGCTTGCAAATCAATCGTCAGTTCCAGAAATTCATCTTGAAAAGCATCAGGAACTTTTTCAACTGATAATTTGAATGGATTTCGCACTAAGTCCAACTCCTCGTCACAAAGTTCAGGAAAATATCGGCTGAATTCATTTTCTAGTGCTGTCAAATGCTGCAAAATTTCATTGTCTGCAAATTCTGGAAGTACTTCGTCATTACCACTAGTAACAAGAATTGATGACAATTTCTCAAACTTTGCAACATTTTTCATGTTGACTTTTCTCTTCCAATTTCCCAGGTTACTCATAAAAGCTTTCAAAGAATCGATGAATTTTATGATGTTGGTATTTCTTCCTTGCATCTGAAGATTCAATTTATTCAGCTGCTCAAAAATATCAACCAAATAAGCAAGGCGCAAGATCCATTCCTCGTCGTCTAACCAGGCAAAAAATTGCATCTTACCCTTAATTTCACAAAGTATTTTAAGATCATCTCTAAGCTCAAATACTCGCTCACTTACATTTCCTCTTAAAAGCCAACGAACATTTGTGTGGAAAAGAAGCAAATGATGGCATGCATCCAGGTCAATACATAACTGCTTGAAAAGTCGTGAATTAAGAGCTCCCCCTTGCCAAAATTCACAATTTGAATTGTTTGATCCAAAACCATCAATAGTGGAGCTGAAAGTGTTTTTGAGGCCAGTGCTTGACGATGGATCATGCAATGAATGCCTTTCACTTTTGGAGACAACTTTTTCACATTAACTTGAAATCCAGATTTTGTTCCCAACATAGCTGGTGCTCCATCTGTACAGCACCCACATACATTATCCCACGGAAGATTTTCTGACTCAAAGAAAGGTGAAACCTTTTTCAAAATATTTGAGGTCGTGGTAGTTGTTTCTAGAGAAGAACAAAGGAGAAACTCTCCTTTAAACGAACCTAAGTGAAGATATCTTGCGAACACCAGTAACTGGGAACACGATGCCACATCAGTCGATTCATCAAGTTGAATTGAAAATAAGCCAAATGATGCACTCCTAATCTCCTGCATAACTTCCTCCTTGATATCAATGGCCATGTTACTAATTCTCCTTTGAACAGTACTGTTTGATAGTGAAACTGCTGCAAATTTTTTCTCCATTTCATTTCCCAACACAATTTCCACCATTTTGAGAGCGCAAGGTTTGATCAAAGTTTCCCCAATTGTATGTGGTTTTTTCTGCTTTGCTATCTCTAATGCTACGATGTAAGAAGCTTCGGTAACCTTGTGGTTCATTTCTTGAAATGCCCCTGTTGAATCCAGTTTCATCTTTTTGAGAGCATTCCCATGCTGCTCAAAAAAGCTTTTGCCCTTGTTTTTGTGTTGAGGATAAACATTCTGCAAATGTTGATTCAACTTGCTTGGTTTCAGGGAATCATTTGACAAAACTTTGCTACAAATAACACATTGAGGTCTGTCTTCTCCATTGACTTTAACGGATGTGAATCCATATTGAATATATGAATTATCATACGCTCTTTTTTCGACACTCATTCTGTTCTACTATTAAAAAGTTCACGAGGAAATAGCATCACAAGCCCTTCAGCGACAAAAATCCCCTCCCTCAACTACAACTTCCTTGCAAAGAATGAACGCGCAATAACAAGCTCCGACATTACAGGATGATATCAACACGTAGGAGTTCGTAAAAACTTGCTTTTCCTTCTGTGCAACAAAAGCGCTTCCAACCAGTTTCGAGCGAGCGGTGACTTTGGCAGCACGCCAGATTCCTCTCTCGGTTCTTCATATTTTTCTTCACTTGGGATGCAGCAGCGAGTGCCGCGGTAAAGTCAGGGGACTGTAAAGACAATGTGCCAGGCTGGCGCCGCATTCCCCCTTGAAACTACGAAATTCTCCCCGGTTGAGAACCCCTGCTCTAGTACTTCCAAAACTGCCCAACCACCATCGGGTGCCAAAATACGTCATGACTTTTCCGAAAACCAAATAATATCTATTAATAACTTCAATTTGTCTAAAAAGAAATTAAAACACTACCTACTTAACAACTCATATCCATTCATTAGTGCAAGATGGGTTGATTGACAGGGATTATTCAACTGAGAGGGGAAGGCGAGGGACTTACCAGGTGAAGATTTGGTGACCAAGTGACGAGGGATCTATATAATGAGGATCGGGTAGGAAGGGAAAACTTATGTTTTTCATTACTTTAACATTAGTTTTCCCTTGATATGCTGTTAATTCAATATCATGATTAGATATTTAATTTGATATTTGTTTTCTTTTTGACTTTGTTGATGTTATATCAATATTCTTGTCTTGACTTAAACCTAGGGAGATCAAGGCTGGTCAGGTCTCCCGAGGCCTTTTCCTTGATCTTCCCTGCTGTTATTTATATGTTTATGCTTAACTATTCAGAATTATTAATTGTAATATGTAACAGCAAGATCAATAAATGAAATGAAAAAAAGTAAAAATAAAAAATAAATGGTCCACTCAACACATAAGTGGCATGTGAGGAATAGCAATCAACAATAAAATTAAACTTCATTTAAATCATTGGGCAACTTAATTTCTATTACCGTTCAATTAAGTCAAATAGGTGCAAACTACTTTAAGCTTATTATGCAGGCTTACATGCAAGAATAGGGGCACATGCAAAAAATGTTTAAGCCAGATCATTGATAAATGATGTTCTGCTGCAGATGACGGAAAAGTTTAAATAAAGCGGGACCTAAGTTATATGTTTTCACTTTTATACATAATTATGCATCAGTCTTAATATTTTATGTACCTTTTATCATATTTTTAATTCGGTTATACATAAGGCCCTATAAATTATGTGGCACTGATGCAGAAACTTAAGTTAAATTATGCGGACAATATGTGGATTAAGAAAATTAGTGTACTAGTACACCTGAGTAGTAAAAAAATCCACTTCGAATGGAATATTCATTTGAGAAACTCTTTATTTGCTTCCTTGTTATGGCTACAAAAACAAATAGACTTATTTAGTAATAGAATATTTCCGAAATCATAGTAATCATTACCACGGCAATGATTACAGTTAAAATAAAGACATGTTAGTCCAGCAGCCGAAAATTCCTGTAAACTCTGTCTTTGTTTAGTAAATATTTGGATGTAACATGACACTGCTCTTTCGCAGTCTACAGAATCAGGTAGCACCAAGAAGATTTGTCTTGCTTTTCATGTTAGTCCTCGCAATGTCTCTGAAACTGCCTTGGAATTCCAGAATTTGATTACATCAGAAACTGCCCATTCCTTTGCACACTCCTTGTATGCAGCAAACTCAAGTCTTATTGATGGACCATCGATTCCTGGAGTATTTTTGAAAACTACATCATCATCAATACACAGGTTGGCCATTTCATTCAGGCCAAACACTAAAGCAGCCTTCATGAAGTTCAAACCATGTTGGCAAAAACTTGGATCCTTGCTTTTTGGATATGGTCACTTCTAGGCAGTAGTAAATGTCCAACTTGGCTATGGTTTTGTGAAATAATTCTTACATTACATATCACTAAGCTGTTCTCTGAGATTCAGAGGTTAGCTCCAAAAAGAAATACAAACTTCCAGATATTTTTACTTATTGTTGTCGTATCAAACTTCACCATTTACAGCGATCTTGACATACAACTCGTGCTTCACTGATATCCATTACACACCTTACACAAGATCTTTTATACTTCATACTCATAATCTTTTTCTCATGCAGACACTCCTGAATCTGATCCACCCATGTCTTCCTTGGCCTTCCTCTGCCTTTCCTTCCTGCCACTTGAGTTGAAAATTCTTAGTAAGCATTTCATCACTCATTCTTTCAACATGGCCAAACCACCGAAGCATATTGGTCTCCACCTTGCTAACAACATTTTGCTTTACATCACACAACTGCAATACATCTTTATTCCTCACACAATCAGATCGTGTCTTGCCACAAACCCCACATAAGTAACGCATTTCTCCAGCACACAAACGACTCCTGTGCTTCTTCTGCAGAACCCAGGTTTCACTGCCATACATCAGAGTAGGAACAATTACTGTTTCATACACAGCCATGCGGGACTCTCTAGAGAACCCATCATTCCTGTGAAAACCTCCCAGAGCAGCTATGACTTTCAAAGAAGAATTCACTCGCCTACTGATTTCACCATCCAACTTGTTCTCTCTGTCAAACATGCTTCCTAAATACACAAACTCACTCACCTGGTCAATCACAGTGCCTTTTATACTTACATTACATTCAGTACTACCCATTCCTCTCTCAAACACCATAACTTTGGTTTTTCCCTTATATATACTCAGTTTGAATTTCATGCAAACTTCATGCATCCGAGTCAACATACTCTGCAACTCACTTTTGCTCTCTGCCAACAGGACAGTGTCATCAGCATACAGTAATATGAACACACGGATATTACCAATATCTATATAACCACTATTATCTATTTTGGCCTCACGCATGCATGCGTCCATAAATATATTAAACAGCCATGGTGACATTACACAACCTTGTCTAACTCCTGCACCAATGGAAAACCATTTTGATAAAACACCATTCACTCGTACACAAGCTCTACTACCAGCATACATGGCTTTTACACTATTAAGTAGATTCCCAGTAACAACATATTCATTCAATACCTTCCACAAAAGTGTCCTATTCACTCGGTCGTAGCTTTCTCTAAATCTATGAAGGCAGTAAAAACTTTCTTCACAACAGCCTGATACTTTTCAATCATCATGCGTAATGCAAAAATCTGGTTAGTGCAGCCTTTACCAGGCATAAAACCACTCTGAACATCCCACACTTTCAATGATGTAAGACCCCATACTTTTTCAATAACAACCTTACCAAACACTTTCCCTGGCACACTCAGTAGGCTAATACCATAATAGTTCTTGCATTCAGTCTGATCACCTTTTCCTTATACAAAGGAACAATAATAGCATCCTTCCAATCCCGAGGGACCATTCCTAACTCCCAGCACAACTGGCAAATTTCAGTTAACCAGTCAATTATAGAGTCACCACCATACTTCAACATCTCTGCAGTTATGCCATCAACTCGTGGAGCCTTACCATTCTGAAGAGATTTTAGAGCTTTACACACTTCTTCTCTTGAGATCCCTCCTGTGCTTTCATCCCTCATTGTGACATCATCTGCATCTGTCTTAGAATCATTTTTGCTCTCCTGATCTAATAACTCACAGAAGTATTCACCCCATCTTTCATTTAACTCATTGGGCTCCCATATCATTTCCCCGGTCTCATTCTTCACACAACTTACAACTTTGTTCCCCCTATTTTTCCTGAATCTCATGTACTTCCAGAAGGACTTTCTATGTTTCCAAAAAAGCCAGTTCATGCCTTTCCACTTTCTCCTTCCTATCTTTTGCCTTACTGCAGCGAACCAGCTCAGCAGCTTCACGCTTCTTTGAGCGATATTCATCCACAGAGACTCTACCTTGCAACATCCCCAAATAGGCTTCCTTCTTTTTCTTTACTGCCTCATCAATCTCACTATTCCACCAAGCATCACCTCTATTGTTACCCACTATTGTGGTGCCACAGACCTCTTTAGAAGCAGTGACAACACAGTTCTTAAAACATTCCCACTTCTTTTCTACATCTCTCTCACAAGATTTCAGATCCTTCAGTCATTCTCTGAGTAAGTCAGAGTACCTCTGATGATCTTCAAGGAGCCTATCAACCTTTCTTCTTTCTATCCTGGGTCTCTTCCTATTCCTTTTCTTCCAACCAACATTAGGTTTCACTCGTGACACTACCAAGTAATGATCAGAACCAACATCTGCACCTCTCATCACACGGGTGTCAACAACTAAGTGTTTCAAACGCTGATCGTAAACAACAAAATCTATCACACTCTTTTGACCAAGAGTACGATTTTCCCAAGTATATGTGTGGATATACTTGTGGTTGAAAAATGTATTAGATACACACAAACCATTCTCAATGCAGAGTTCAATTAATCTTTCACCGTTATCATTCATACAAGGATCATTAAACTTACCCAGAACATTGTCAGAAATTGCATTCTGCACACCTACTCTAGCATTGAAATCCCTGCTATTATAACTTTTTCTTTAGCACCAAACTGGCTCAAAACAGCTTTTAGCTCATTGCAGAAATCTTCTTTCTTATCAGAAGGTTCCGAGTCACAAGGAGCATACACTACAACAATTACAATTCTCTGAAATTTCACTTTCAAAACGAATCCAGAGAATTCTCTCACTTATGCAACTATAGTGAATCAAGTTGTTCTTCATCTTTTCACTTAAAATCACACCTACACCAGCCTGTCCTCTCATATTATCCAAT
The DNA here is from genome assembly GCA_039090855.1 of Macrothele yani. Classification (NCBI taxonomy): domain Eukaryota; kingdom Metazoa; phylum Arthropoda; class Arachnida; order Araneae; family Macrothelidae; genus Macrothele; species Macrothele yani. Next base: position 139,129,536 of record CM077005.1, on the reverse strand, counting down.
ACTCCAGACCACACACTCACCGTGCCATTCACTTCTTCTACCCCAATTTCCTTCTTTTTGGTTTCACTTACACACAGCACATCCAGTCTATACTTATTCATCTCCTCAATCACCTCACTCATCTTGCCATTTATACCTCCCCTAGTATTCCATACACCAATCTTATATTCACTCAGCCGAGATCTCTTTCTCATACGCCGTTTAGAAAGTCCAGGTCGATTCCGTAGTGGACCGTCCTTCTCAAGTGTGGTAGGTCCACCATATCCCACACTTGAGTCATTCTTAATATTTCTTTTTGTCTTTTTAATCAGGTAAGTACATCAGTGTGGGGGATTAGCCCACAGCTGAGGGTTCCAGTTGGTCATTCAACCTAAGGATTCTGGAACAAAACCCAGTGAGTTGGGGTCTTTTCGCCAATGTCACATAGAACTAGCTTGCACCTCTCCAAGATTCACAGAGGCCTAGTTGCTGTTGTGTGCAGTCCTCGCAATGTCTCTGAAACTGCCTTGGAATTCCAGAATTTGATTACATCAGAAACTGCCCATTCCTTTGCACACTCTTTGTATGCAGCAAACTCAAGTCTTATTGATGGGCCATCAATTCCTGGAATATTTTTGAAAACTACATCATCATCAATACACAGGTTGGCCATTTCATTCAGGCCAAACACTAAAGCAACCTTCATGAAGTTCAAACCATGTTGGCAAAAACTTGGATCCTTGCTTTTTGGACATGGTCACTTCTAGGCAGTAGTAAATGTCAACTTGGCTATGGTTTTGTGAAATGTCTCTGAAACTGCCTTGGAATTCCAGAATTTGATTACATCAGAAACTGCCCATTCCTTTGCACACTCCTTGTATGCAGCAAACTCAAGTCTTATTGATGGGCCATCAATTCCTGGAATATTTTTGAAAACTACATCATCATCAATACACAGGTTGGCCATTTCATTCAGGCCAAACACTAAGCAGCCTTCATGAAGTTCAAACCATGTTGGCAAAAACTTGGATCCTTGCTTTTTGGACATGGTCACTCCTAGGCAGTAGTAAATGTCGAACTTGGCTATGGTTTTGTGAAATACTTCTTGCAGAAACGAATTACATGCAGATTTTCAAGAATAGGTTGCTTCCGATTTTAGCTGTAATTTAGATCGTAGATAGAGTAACTTGTTGTATGTCTTGTAAATAGATACTCCACATTTTGAATAAGAGCACGATGCCCATCAAAATCTCGGAATGTCCCGCAATGAACTGAAAGTCTTACAGATGTATTTACTTTCCATCAGGGACTTGCATACATTGAGACTGGCAGTGTCAGGAGTAAGTTCCATTTCACTGTTGAAGTCTATATAAATGACGCAGTATGTAGTGTGGTACCGCACTGTTTCAAACCATGAATTCCAGCGTGTTATCAGGGGTACTAGGTATAGTTTATCATTTCTTTTTTTCTGTTAAAAACTGTAGATAACACCGCTTTCTCGCAGGACAATGCTTGAACAGCTTCTTAAAGCATACAGTAAACTTGCCCACTTCAGCAAAATGCACATGCCATTGGTCAGAGGCTAGGTTTACAATATAGTATTGCAAGTCATGAGCATCAAATTATGCAGTAGAGTACATAGTACTTTCTTGCAAGCTCGAGTCATGTAGGTTGCATTGTCAGTTAAGATTGCTGACACTTTGTTGAAATCAACCTCCATACCTCTAAGGCACTGCACAATGGCTTGAGAAATAGTTGTCGATTGGACAGTTTCAAGATGAACGTTGTTCAGCAGGTAAGAACACATCATTGCTGAATCTGTAAATTGTGGGACAGCAAGAATTCGTAAAACATAGTTGTCTTTGTCATTGCTGCCTTTATCAAAACCAATGCAGAGAGAGTTTGCTGACTTGAAAATGTCTTTTATTTCTTTCTTCTTGGCCTCAGAACTTTGGGTACAGAGTTTTGGTGTACAGAGTTAGTGCAAAGTAGAGTTCTTAGTAGGGAGTTCTCTTATTTTAGGATGATCTAATTTTTCTATGGAAATATTGGCACTTGCAAATGTGTTGACAATTTCAAAGTGCAGGAGACTGCACATTCGCCATATTTTTTTGATCTTCTGAACATCGATTATAATGTTGCTTGACCCTTTTTCTGCTTGTCATAGACCTCTTGCTCGGGTTTCCTTTTCTTTTCTTCATGACGAGTACTTTTCACATATTGATCGATTACAGACTTTCTTGTGTGATCGATGGGAGCACTGCAGGTGGTACAGAACATTATGCCATTCGAAATGTGAAAAGTATGTGGACATTCCTTGCACCTATCCTGGGCAGAAATATTTATGGTATTCTTCTTGAGTTTTGATAAAGACATTTTGTCAGCATCTGTTTACAAGCATGGATACCAATTATAATGCCACTGTAAAATATGCTGTTTGTATGACTTCCCCAAAACGAGAGTGCATGGTGATGTGGAAGGGCAGGTGGCACGAATGAGAACCAGCAAATGATGCAAGAATGACTTTGAAGCAACTTTTGGCCCAGTCTGATAATGAAAAAAGGGGGGAACGGATCAGCAGATTGGGCCATTTATTGGAATTCTTTGAAGTCTAACCTAAAAGTAGTGACGCACAATTTTGACTGAAAATTAGTGACTTAGTCAATAGTCATGAACCATCGAATAAATCAATTATTTGCAAAAGTAGTCAAATTAGTCATTTATTCAATTGTTCTCCAGTCAGTCTTTGTTGCCACTAACCACTAACTTATCAAATAAATTAATCTGATTGACTGTCACTTCCTTGCACAAAAAAAAAAAAAAAAAAAAGGCTGGATGGGAAGTGTTGCTTGTTGTAAGAGGGGGAGGGTGTCTGTGTAGAGAATCAGAATGTGTGTGTGTGTGTGTGTGTGTGTGTGTGTGTGTGTGTGTGTGTGTGTGTGTGTGTGTGTGTGTGTGTGTGTGTGTGTGTGTGTGTGTGTGTGTGTGTGTGTGTGTGTGTGTGTGTGTGTGTGTGCGCGCGCGTGCGTGATTGTGTGTGTGTGTGTGCGTGATTGTGTGCGTGCGTGCGTGATTGTGTGTGTGTGTGTGCGTGCGTGCGTGTGTGCGCGCGCGTAACTATCAAGCTGATATGAATAGTCATTTGATTACTGAATCAGACATTTAGTTTGTAGGATTATGAAACGACTAAATCAGTAGTGCTGATGGCTCGACTGTTTCGACTAAAAATTAGTAACTAATTCAGTCCACAGTCGAAACGGACTATCGACTAATCAGTCAATAGTTCTTTTTAGTGATCAGTGCCTAAAACATTAGTACCTAAAAGTAACTCCTCAGATTAAAGTCAAAGAGAATGTGTGTGTGGGGGAGGAATTATACGGCAGTTGCAAAATTATACAGAAAATTAAATTGCAGATTATGCGGAATTCCACATTTTCGCATAATTTATATGGCCCTAGAGATTCACTTATACGTTTTTTTGCGATTATATATTAAAATTTGAATTTCAGATTATTAAAAATACACAGTTATTTGATTCTGTTATATGTAACTCAGTATGTTACAACTCTGAGAGAATCAAGACAGCCTTGCTGTTTTCCGTCTTGGTGCCGCCAAAGTTAAACCTTGATCCTATCTATGAAGGATATGTTGCTTACCATGGGTTTAGATGAAAAATTGGTTTCACATTTTCTGACTCACTTACATATGCACTATTTAAAAATTGCTTAATTTCTGGAATGTAACTTTGTGACTTGTCCATTTTGTGGTGTAGTAGAATAGAATCCTAGATGTATCACCAATATCATATAATCTAGTTTCAAATGGATGCACTCAGGTTCCTAAGAAAAACTGCTGTTAATTCTTGTGTTGCACATTGAAGCACTGGTCGCAGCTTCTTAGTTGTCAGGATTTCACTTAATCTAAAATCAGGAAATTTACACACAGATAGAGTTGTTGAAAGAGAAGTTTGGTTTTCACGAGCTTTATGATTTTTGCAATGTAATAAAATATATTATAATTATTAATGTTATTTTTTTCTTTCATGGCAATTCGATTTAAAATAAATCATTATTAAGGAATATCTTATACTCAAAGGAAATCATGTTATTTGGTGGAAATCATGCACATTTTAAACCTGATAGGTGAAGATGAGGATGGCATATTGCATTATCCAAAAACAAAAGAACATGTATGTTTTGCCTTTACAATTTTAAGTTAAAACTTGTTAGCCTCCCAACCATAATTTGAGCTGTCATCCAAGCTTTCTTGAAAGGTGGATTTCCACTCACCAGGAAGCTTTCTTAAACCTAAGTTCTTCAAGAATAACATTTTGATGGCTGTGCCTAACGGCAGTAGTTTTTTCATCTCTCCAGACCTAAAAAACACAAAGAAAAATTGAGAGGCATTCCTTAGAACTTTTTTCTCCAGCACAGGTTACGTCTTTCAAACACAAAAAGTTCTGTTTGGCAGTGCAGAAAAAACAAACCTGTTTCATCACCATTAGCAATGTTTTGAAGTTTGTATCCAATCTGAAACTGTTTTCTCATTGGGGTCTGCTGCTTCACCACATATATCTTAGAAAAAAAAAGTTGTACTCATTTTGAAAACTCTCTAACCATCCATTGGAAGCATGAAACTCTTTTCCAAGTATTTTGACTATATTTGTTACTCCTGTTTGCAGCATAGGGCCTGAAATTGGTAAAGTTCTCGCACTAGCACAGAACATATCACTCCTGGACAATCTTATCCACTCATCATTTCCAGTTCTTCTCTTTGTTGTGAGCTGTTACTTTTATTCCACTGCTCTATTATCTCCTCTTTTCACTTTCACATGTTAATTTTTTTTTCCAGCGGTAAACTTGTTTGCCAAATGTTTGACACTTTCACTTTCTTTTTCATGCATTTAAATAACTTTTGTATCCATATTGACAATGTTCTTCGGTGCTATGGCAAAAGACAAATGAACAAACATAACTCACAACAAGCAAAGGCTGCGAATGATCATCTTAATTAATTAATGCTAGTGAATTAAATCAGACCATCCATCTTGTTGAAATCTATGCAAAACGACCAGCTGTGAAGACTTTGGACTTTGCATCCAGCAAAGAGAGCAATGCTAGTCACACAACCTGAACCTACAGTAAGTCATGCTTAAGAAGAAGCCAAACAGTAGATGTGCTGCAGAGTGTGTTTATATACACAATGAAAAAGCAATCTCCATCTGTTTAATTATGCAATCTTCAATCTCAAGTAAATTTGCTCTGTGTGAATTCATCATTACCCTTTATTGTGTAATGTTTTGTATTCAATTAAAATACTTGACAGCACAGGAACATCTGAGAACTTTCCATTGTTACAAGGTTAGTTTACTTCCTTGCCACTGCCATTTCTGCGTTAGACAAGTTTCATATTAGATAGAACTTAATTTTCTATTTTTCGCTTCAGGACCAAAGAATGTTCTGTTTCATGCAGATTCTGCCTCAAACATGTTTTACTGTATTCCTGTTGAGCAAACACATTGCCTGTTGAACGAAGATAAATATAAATCAAATAGCATTAATGATGTACAGAAACCTAATCTTCTCCCCCAGCTAAATGTCATAGCGAAAATCCTCCAAATACGTGGCGTCAGTGAAGAAACAAATTCATTGCTCTTTCTACATTTAGCAATGCACAGCAACTGAAAAATTGTTGTTCGGCCGCCGCAGGGGAATTGAACCCCAAATCTCTCGATATCTAGCTGAGCGCGTTAGCCTTACTCCATGGTGCTATGTGCATTTTTCTGTCAGCTTCTGACATTATAAATCCATAAGATGAGCTCAGCTACTTCATCTGGTGGGCATTAACGGCACTGGCTATATATTAATTCAAAGGGCGAGATCCAAAGTGAAAATTCTCCAAATACGTGGCGTCACTGAATAAACAAAGACATCGCTCTTTCCACATTTAGCGTGGAAAGAGCGATGGAGGATTTTCACTTTGGATCTCGCCCTTTGAATTTAACTGCTATAATTAATATATAGCCAGTGCCGTTAATGCCCACCAGATGGAGACGTCTCAGTAGCTGAGCCCATCTTATGGATTTATAATGTCAGAAGCTGACAGAAAAATGCACATAGTGCCGTGGATTGTTGGCCACCGTGGTGTAAGGCTAACGCGCTCGTCTAGATATCAAGAGATTTGGGATTCAATTCCCCGGCGGCGGCCGAATAACAATTTTTTGGTTGCTGTGCATTGCTAAACGTGGAAAGAGCGATGTCTTTGTTTATTCACTGACGCCACGTATTTGGAGGATTTTTACATTGGACCTCGCCCTTTGAATTTAACTGCTATAATTAATATATAGCCAGTGCCGTTAATGCCCACCAGATGGAGACATCTCAGCAGCTAAGCCCATCTTACGGATTTATAATGTCAGAAGCTGACAGAAAAATGCATATAGCGCCGTGGATTGTTGGCCACCGTGGTGTAAGGCTGACGCGATCGGCTAGATATTGAGAGATTCGGGATTCAATTCCCCGGTAATGGCCGAATAAAAATTTTTTGGTTGCTGTGCATTGCTAAATGTCATAGTTCACAGATGTTCTCATTGATGGCTTTACTACTATGGCAGGCACTCACAGGGGGAAGCAAAATGTTACCCAACAGCAGATGATAAGCAATCACATCAACTTGGTCAGGTACAAACCTGCATCTTTTTTCCCCAAGAAAAATTCAAATGCAAGTTCTTTACAAGTTCTTTACATCCTGTGAAAAAAAAAATCCAAATGTAGTGACAAATTGGTTTTATGGCTCTTTTGGAGTTAAATTTTTTTTTTTTTTCAAATTTTTGAACTGGAACCTAGTTTATTATGAGGAATACATCGCATAACATAGTGCTGGTGATAAACTTGGTTTTCGTTTGGAAATTTAACAACTGAAATTGAAAAAAGAAATTTACCTCTAAAAACTCATCAAACAACTATTTGCTACAATGTCAAAAATTCAGAGATGTCATGAGCCATGACTTTATCTGCTATCAAAATGTGATTGTGTCAAAAAGGCAACACTACCAGACCACAAATTATTCATGACTCACAACTGCATACATGTGATTGAGAATGTTCTTCTTGGGGCTAGAAAAATCAAGCACTCTTTAATGATTTTCAGCTTTTCTCCGGCAATTTTGAGGCTTTAAAACAAACACCAAAATTTCCAAGTATTTCCCACAATTGCCAAGGTGTTCAAACTCTATTTTTACAGTGGATGGGATTTTTTTCACATATCATATCACTAAGCTGTTCTCTGAGATTTATAGGTTAGCTCCAAAAAGAAATACAAACTACCAGATATCTTTACTTACTGTTTCGTATCAAACTTCTCCATTTACAGCGATCTTAAGATACAGCTCGGGCTTCACTGATTCCATTACATGCCGTACACAAGATCTTTTATACTTCATACTCAATCTTTTTCTCATGCAGACACTCCTGAATCTGATCCACCCATGTCTTCCTTAGCCTTCCTCTGCCTTTCCTTCCTGCCACTTGGGCTAAAAAGATTTTCTTAGTAAGCATCTCATCACTCATTCTTTCAACCTGGCCAAACCACCGAAGCATATTGGTCTCCACCTTGCTAACAACATTTTGCTTCACATCACACAACTGCAACACATCTTCATTCCTCACACAATCAGATGTGTCCATATAAGAACAGGGAAATTTGTATAATCTAAAATGAAAACATTAAATAACAGTTATGAATACTGAAATGATGCCAAAAAGGCAAAAACTTTGTGTTCCATGAAAAACAATTATTGTAAAAATGAATTATTCGAAGAGAACTAAATTTATTCTAAAAAGAGAATTTCTTCATCACATACCACAGAACTGGAAAACAGAATTATCAAATGAGGCTAAAGTTCTATATACTTCCTTAAACAGTCTTAACAGAAAGTTGGACAGAATTAGGTCCTTATCCGATATGATGAAGACACTATCGCGCTAATTGATACACAAATAAAGAAGATAGCCGTCCAAGCACGAACACTCCAGTTCAAAACAATTGCAACACTCAAACGAAGCCAAGACGCATCACCGGCATCAAGAGTATACACAGTTAAAAATCATGACGACACGAATAACTCATTCCATTGAGGTTCAAAAAGCTTTAATGTCAAAAACCTGCGAGACCCCTCGAACCCACGACTCATAGGTCCATCATCAGGCACCAAAACTCGCAAGGTGCACATGAAACGCAGTGGCTATAAAAACGTGTGGCCACGGGCAGAGACCGCGCATGCGCACAAGTTGGAACAGCATTTTTTTCACACTGTATGCTTTTAGATGTCAGCAATGTTAGAAAAATATTGACTAATGTAGGGATTGCTATTAGCCAACAGTAGACAGATCTACAGAGTCTACTGGTCTTCCTGGGGATATAAACAGCAAGAAAATTAATGCTATTGTTAGCTTCACAATTCACATAAAATTTGATACAAAGAAACTTGTAGATGACGAAGAAGGACATGCAAGTCTTAGTTAGTACACGAATAATGCATGAATGCAGCCTCAATAATATATATATAATTCAGGCCTTAATTTCCAGCCAATATTCACCCAAACATTCAGCTTCCAATTTGCAAACCATGTACCACATGCACATTCTTACAATACAATACCTCACCTAAAAAGTCACAAACATGAATGAAGACTGATTCCTTCTCATGGAAAAATGGGAATCTCTCATCACCATGTGTGGCCCTTCTTCCCAACCCAATGAATTAAATGTGTACATTCTTGCCCATTAAAGTTAATAATGTCAACCACAAAAACCAACAGAATATAAACTTTCCACCAATTCTTTTTATTTTTTACTTTTTTTAAAGTCACTTGATAAACAATGCTGACATTTCTGGAGATTTACCAATTATTTGCACAAATTTTCTATCGATAATTTTTTTTTTTTTTTTTTTTTTGCATTTAACTTCATTATGATTTATTTTTATTCACTTATTTACTTTTTTGTTTCATGGCTTACTGACATCCATGAATATCTAAGGCTATAAGGAGTCGCATGTCCCTAATTTGGGGCTACTGTTTCCAGGAAAGAGATGGAACCAGTGCTGTCAGGCAAATATGTAACTTTATCTGGGACTCGAGCCCATGCACTGCTCCGATTGTTAGCCTGAAGCCAATGTCTCTGGGCTGACCACCAATCCCCCAGCTGTACACCAAAATAGTATATAGGCAAAGCATGTTAACACAAATCACTAAATCTCTAAAAAAAGGACCAAGGAAATTTTCTTATTAATGTTAATAATTCAGATACTTTTTTTCCTTACACATGCTAAGACTAGAGTAATTACATATTCATACATTTGAACTGCAGAGAAACTTGCAATTTAAAAAGCACAAAATACTGAGTAATATGTGAACTTGTCACTCAGTATGTTTTTCAGTCCTCCAGTGCTTACAATATTTCACATACGGAACAAATGAAATGAAAACCAAGTATCTGAACCTACCTTTCATCTGAGGCTCCTCTCTGTAGTTCTTCATCACTATCAGAATGGATATGATTGATTTCATCATCACACACATCAAAGTTATCTACCATGGAAGAAATATTAATATACTGAAAATTGGCCATTCAAACAACAAAACATAACTCCATTTTAAAACTTTTGATCTTAATCTTGATTCTAAATTGCCCTGATCAAATCAAACTGCTTTAAATAGGCAATTCAAAAGTTGAGCATTTATTTCTATGAAACTTTTACTTCTATATACATACACTCCCAACCTTAACATGTACTAGCTAATGTTGCTACATCTAGGGAAAAGCAAGTCAGACACAATTAGAAATAAACACTAGGACATCACAAAAGAATTTTCATAATTTCAATTATTAATATGTTGGTAAATTCAAGGCATGTCACAGTGATGTTCATATTAGAATTTATTTTCACCTTTCTACAATGCTAATGCCACACAAATAGCTGATGTGATTATTATAAGTTTTTCTTGTCAAACATGCTTCCTAAGTATTCATTTAATCCCAAATGCGATATAGCATATGGTGAAATATTACGTGGCTATTGATATTAAAGTACAACTGCCACCAACAGCAGTAACAATACTGTTCTTCACGTATGTTCTTGTACATGTATGCAGGATGAAGCAGTTAGGTCCAAATGATAACATAAAATATATATAGAATGAACGTTAATGGTAAAAAAACTCACCTTACTCACAGCAATTTAGGCCTATTACATATATGTAGGTATATTCTGCCACAGTGGTAAAGTATTTGCACAATAGAACGGAAGACAAAATATTTAAACTAAATCCAAATTAGTCTGCCTGCCTGAACAGAAGATTCACAGATTGAATAAAATAATACTTCAAGATAAAATTCTGTACGTATGTACAGATATTCGCTAGGAATGACAATTAAAACATGAAAATTAAAACCCAAATGAATAAAAAGGATAAAAGAAGGACCAAAACACAATTCACCACTGTAACACACTTCCAAACATGTTTCAGCAAGAACTTTGCCTTCTTCAATGGAAACATAGAGGTGTACGTGGGCAACAAGTACTCGTTGGTGATCTTCAAAAGACTGATATACAATCTTGTGTCGTACTGCCTTCAACCTTCATCGTCACAAACAATGGATAATTGCGCAAGCCATTAGAGGTGACATCTATGGTATTATGTTCTTCTTGATCAACTTCCACAGCTCTGAGTTCACGACCCTTGAACCTGTGTTTATTGGTTTTTGAAATTGACTGTTTTCATATTCGATCCAATATTACCAAGCATGAGGTAAATTCAAGTGGCGAATTAGTGTTGCAGCATTTATTTTTTAATTTCTCAATGTCTAGGGCCTCCGATGTTATAACTTGCATATGAGTCCTATGAGATGTCAATAGTTTAATATTTTCCCAATCGGGCTGTGATTGATTTTCAATACAGTGTTGTATTAAAGCTGTTTTGGGTTTTTTCTTTTGCCAATCATGAATATGCTCTTCCAATCTTGTAATCAGACGTCTTTTTGTACTTCCTATATAAACTGGGACAGATACTGGCAGAACTAGTGGTGTTGGATTTATAATAAACAAGAAACTGAAGGATAAAGTGGTAGAAGTTGAAAGTTCCTTTGACAGAGCTGCACGACTCGTTATCCAACTATCGAGAAGATACCAGGCTCAGATTATTCAAACTTATGCACCCACCACAAGTCATCCTGAAGAAGAAATTGAAGAATTTTATGAGGAAATTCGTCATCTAAATAATAAAGGTAAGCAGCACTTGAAGATAATTATGGGAGATTTCAATGCAAAAATAGGGCACCGGCAACAGAATGAAACTTCAGTAGGTAAATTCGGTCACGGCAACAGAAACCAGCGTGGAAATACTCTCGTTGAGTTTGCAGAGGCAGAAGGATTTTTCATCTTGAATTCCTTTTTCAAGAAAAAGCCACACAGGAAATGGACATGGAGACATCCAATTGGGACGACAAGTGAAATTGAATAAAGCTCATATTGAGAAATGGCTTCCTAGTTTAATTGAATTAATAATCTAAAGCAACTTATGGGAATTTACTAGGAAATGTTTTCATTTATAGCAAATTTTCGGAGAAAACTCTTCTCCTTCTTCAGGCTCTCTAGTTGTTGTCACTTTTTGCTTGACACTATCATGGTTACGGTTTACCTTGACGGTTACGGTTAACAGGTCGCAGACTAGAAACTCGTATAGCTGAGCATAAAGCAGCTATAAAAAATTGCTCCAACAAGACTGGATTAGATAGGCATGTTAGAGAAACTGGGCACAGCATGGATTGGAATTCCCTTAAAGTAATCAGTTTCCAAAGCAATTTCCAAAAAGAAAACTGAAAGAAGGAATAGAGATTGAGAAAAAACAAAATTCCATCATCAATGACTGCAAAGGATTTTCCCTGCCTAACATCTGGCAGGATTTGGTGAAAAATAACCTAAACCGTCAAGGTTAACCGTAACCGTCAAGGTAAACCGTAACCATGATAGTGACAAGCAAAAAGTGACAACAACTAGAGAGCCTGAAGAAGGAGAAGAGTTTTCTCCGAAAATTTGCTATAAATGAAAACATTTCCTAGTAAATTCCCATAAGTTGCTTTAGATTATTAAGTGAAATTGATTTTATTATGTGTAACAAAAAATTCGTCATCGAAGACTGCAGTGTGCTAAACAAGTTCAACACAGGTAGTGACCATAGATTGGTGAGATGTAAGATGCACCTCAACACTAAACTGGAACGTGGCAAGCTCATAAGACAAACAAAATGTATTGACATAACCAACCTTAAAAAACACCATAATACTTTCAAGTTGGAACTGAAGAACAGATTCTCTGCTTTAGAAGGCCTAACATCGGAAGAAGTGGATATTTCGGAAGTTAACAGAAAAGTAACCAAAGCTCTTATGGAAACAGCAACAAAATTAGCTGGGTCTAAGAACAAGTTGCATGTAAACAAATTATCAGGAAAAACCAAAATGTTGATGCAAAAAAGAAGAGAGATGAGGACAACTAAAGAAGATGTGACTTCCAAAGTGGAATATATAGAGCTATGCAAGACAGCACGAAAAAGTATCACTGAAGACGTAAGGAAATTCAACTGTGAGCTAGTGAGGAAAGCAATTGAAAACAACCAAAGCCTAAAGATAGCAAAGGGACATCTCAGTAAGGGAAGAAAACAGATTATGGCTCTGAGAAAAGAAGATGGTTCTATAACAAGAAATAGAGGCGAAATTTTGACAAGAGTGAAAGATTTCTACTCCAAATTATATGAAAGGGATGATACATGTACTCCAGACATCATGAAAGGTACCAGAGTTCTTCCAGTCCTCCCAGCAGAAGTTGCTCATGCAATCAAGAACATGAAGCGGGGGAAAGCTCCAGGAGAAGATGGAATTACTATAGACATCATACAAGAAGCAAGTGGAGAAATTGAAACAGTACTCGCCCAAATTTTCACTCGATGCCTTAATGAAGGGAAGATTCCTGAGGATTGGAACAATGCTACAATGATCCTGCTACATAAAAAAGGTGACATTGAGGATCTCAGGAACTACAGACCTATCAGCCTCCTATCAGTGGTTTATAAAATCTTCACTAAAGTTCTTTCACACCGCTTGAAGTTAACACTGGACATGGCTCAACCGAGAGAACAAGCTGGATTCAGGAGTGGCTACAGCACAATACATCATATCCATGTACTGAGAGAACTAATTGAAAGAGCGAGGGAATATGAACTTCCATTGTGCATGGCTTTTATCGATTATGAAAAAGCCTTTGATTCGGTGAAACCATCAGCAGTTACCACGGCTCTGAAATCCTGCGGTATTGAAGATGCATACATTAATATTATTAATAACATCTATGAAAATGCAAGTGCAAAGATTCGGCTGTTTGAAAATACAACACACATAAAAATTGGAAAGGGAGTGAGACAAGGTGACACCATATCTCCGAAGCTCTTTAATGCCACATTGGAAAATGTCTTTCAATCACTGAACTGGGAAAACAAAGGGATAAAGATTAATGGAGATTATCTAACCCACCTTCGTTTTGCTGATGACGTAGTCATTTTTGCAACTACCCCATCAGAGCTGCAGAGTATGATGCAGGAACTTGCTGACAAGAGTAAAGAAGTGGGATTAAAAATGAACTTTCAGAAGACAAAAGTGATGTTCAATGCTTTTACAAGAAATGAAGATTTATCGATTGATGGAGAAAAACTGGAGATAACAGATACGTATGTTTATCTTGGACAGCAGATATCAAGTGAGGGTCACATTGATGAAGAAATTAATCGGCGTACAAAACTTGCCTGGAGAGCTTTTGGAAGAAACAGCATAATTTTCAAGAGCAATATGCCATTATGTCTTAAAAGAAAAGTGTTTGATCAATGCATCCTTCCAGTGCTTACGTATGGTGCAGAGACGTGGACCTTAACTAAAAGAGACATACAAAGGCTGCAGACAACTCAAAACAGCATGGAGAGGTGCATGCTTGGTGCAAACAGGAGAGATAAGAAGAGGAACTTGTGGATCAGAAAAATGACGAGAGTGGAAGACATCATGATCAGAGTTAAATCCCTGAAATGGCAATGGGCTAGACATACTGCCAGAAGGACAGACCATAGATGGACAGCCGAAATTTTAGATTGGATTCCAAGGGACAGGAAAAGACCCAGAAAAAGACCACATGGGAGATGGGTGGACGAAATTCGTAAATATGCGGGAGTGACATGGAGGAGACTGGCACAAGACAGACCGTTGTGGAGGAAACTTGGGGAGACCTTCGTCCAGCAGTGGATTGATAATGGTTGACAATGATGATGATGATGATATAAACTGAATGCTGTTGATTATCGTCTGTCTTGGTTGGTATGGCATACACTCCTGATCGATACAGGATGGATTTTTTGTTATTACCTGATGTTAGTAATGAGCCATTATCAATAATGGTTTCTGCCAAGATTTATTTCATTCGAAATGCATTCTTGCTTTAGTATGTTGCTCAATGGTGGTAAGTGTGGGAAAGAGACATAAGATTTATATATGTTCTTTTGTTTTGTCTTGTTTTGATTATTCTTAATATTGTTATATTTGAAATAATCAAACGTTTATTGTATCAAAAATGTTCTGCAGTATTTTTAATCCACTGTATTTCTGTAAGTTCAAACTCTGCTGTGGAAAAAAATTAAGAAAACTATTTTTCCGAATTCTTCACGTAACTGGCTGAAATTTGTACATATACTATAATTGGCTAGGAGATGGTGACCTTAAAAATTTCAAGTGAATTGCCTAAAACGTTTTTAAATTAGCTGTAAAATGCCGATTACGAATTCTGGTCATGCCAGCCACATGATAAAGAGCAAATAAAAAAAAATTATGGCCCGTTTAAAAAGTTTTTAACTGATTTACGCGCAATTTGGAGGGCTCATTCCTATTAGCAATTTATGGCGTTGATCAAAATTTCAGAGATTTTCATGAAAAATCCACGGAGATAAACTTTTGTTATTTTTATCCCACTTGAAAAAATCCTTGAGAGAACCCGCTGGCTGCTGTGGGCGGGGTTACAGGGAGAGGTGCAGTGTGTGCATCACTGCCTCTTGCCGGAGCTCCGCTCTTGCTGCTGCGGTGAGTGGTGAGTCGCGTTTACAACTTGTGACCCCCACCCACATGTGTGTTCAACAGGGATGGGTGTTTAACAAAACAATTTATTTTTGTTTCAGGATTTCTTTTTAATCTGACTAAAAATCCCCCAGATATAAAAAAAAACAATGCAAAACTACAGCTAAATTGAACAAAAATACGGGCACACTTAAGAAAAAGGTGAGAATAGTGACAACATTTTTAAAAAGGTAACAAAAAGTGACAAATAGTGAGAAAAGTGACTTGCGCCGAGGTCTGCATTAATCATTTAAACCTCAATAATGACACTGTGCATCACCAAGCTTCACATGATTCAGTTGTTTTTTTATCCAATTTGATACAGACTAGAGCCCTACATGGCCGGGCCTGCCTGTAATTTAAGACTTACGGGCCGGGCCAGGCTTACAATTTCACCGGCTGGCTTGGACGGGCCTGCACTTGCATGTGTACTGTGTAGTCAGGTTGTTGATAAATTTAGGTCATTCTGTTTTTGAAGTCTCTGTCTTTCCCTTCCCGTGATCATATTTCTTGTTTCTCGCAATAATTCTTCTCTCCTGCCTTGTGCTATTTTTTATTTATTTATTTAATTATTTATTTATTTATTTATATTGCACACGTCTTTTCGTCTTTGATCTTTGTCAATCGCACTGCCCTCTGAATCCATATTCCATTTATTTCGGAAGTTTACACCAGAAAAACACTTGCTCCGTATGATGATTTGCATTTATAAGAATTAGGAATCAATTAAAGCTTCAATATGTGCTAGTAAACTATTCTTAGGCTCTGTCTTTATAATTTTGATTTGCTACTTGCTTTGTTTTAAATATGGATGAATATTGGGTTGGGTAAATTAGAGGTTCGAGGAGCAAAACAATCGGAAAATTGTTACATTTGGATTTTGGGAGTTATATCCTAAACCTGAAGAATTAAAATCAAAGACCTCGGGCCAATAGAACGGAATCATATTCTGCGTATGAGAGTTTTAACTATTAACCATTAAGCATGTTATTGTGTGTGTGTGTGTGTGTGTGTGTGTGTGTGTGTGTGTGTGTGTGTGCGTGTGTGTGTGTGTGTGTAACTGAGCCTCAATTTATATTATGTTCTGGGCAAAAGTGTCAAAGAAGACAGTACTTGACTCATATACACAGTGATCTGACCCTACGAAGAGTTCGATTATGAAATGACAATAATTTATTTAAGTTCACTGAATACTATTTATTGCATTTGCCGTGTTTCTGGTTACTGGTGGGTTAGTTAACTTGCCCTCTTTTTACGCGAGTTTTGAGTTAGTCCACAAAGTTACAGTACAAATACTGTCTGTGTTAAAGCAAGTGACAGTTACGCAAATAAAACCTATGCCGGACATGAATGGCCGGGTCGGGCCTGACATTAATTGGGTGGGAACGGGCCAGGCCGGGCTGGGTCGTGCCTGGCATTAACTTGGTGGGCCCGGGCCTAAAAATATTGCCTCTGCAGGGCTCTAATACAGACTTAAAAAGCAGAATATTCCATACTCTGGAATTCAAGAAATTAGAAACAAGAAGAACCCGAAAAGCTCAAACGCAAATACTTCAGGGAACCAGGAACTAAAAGAAAACCAAAACAAGAAAGATGACACTGAATTTTCGGTTGTAATGAAAACGTCCTTTGAATCCATTCTGATGCAAATCAAATTTATCAACGATATTCAAAGTTAATGGAACCGGTTAAGAAAACAATCAACAGATTTCAACAATTGATAAAATATCCTGAAATATAAATATCTGCTTAGTTCCACCAGCGGCTAAAATGCATGTCATGAAAACTAACAAATGGCGCACAAAAGTTTCTCATAGCACAAGAAAAGTATCGAAGACAAAAAGATTTTCAAATTGAACAGTTAAAAGAAATATACGAGAAAAGGAAACATTATATAACTCTATGACTTCTAGCGGAAGAATTTTGCATAATGGAAAAGTTAAAAATAGGCAAAAAATATTCTGCATGGAAAGGCTATGCCAAGGAAAAAGAACTTTTCAAATACATCTTCTGGAAAAAGAAATAGTGAGAAAAAGGTTTTGAACTTTACACCCTAGCGGCAAATTTGTGCATTACTCAAAGAGGATAATGCACCACATCTCTAGCATAACAAATGGCATACAGTAAAAAATAAATTTCTCAATAGTGTTTTTAGAAGTGGCAATACGACTGTAAACTGAAGTACACAAACAGCACATATCCACAGAACTGTGAACTACAAAATTCCCCATATACTAGCCTAAAGTGTTTACAAAATAAATGGCATCCGGTGTTGAAAGAATTTTTTGAATTGCACATGTAGAAGCTGAGATATTGAGAAAAACAGATTAAAAATTTGCACCCCACAGCTGCAAAATTGTGTATTATTTTGAGAAGAAAATATGCACACAGAGTTTGCACAGTTAATAGTATCTGACCGAAGAAAGAAGTTTTTCAATCCGGTTTTTAATCCTGCAGATATTGCTGTAAATGAAAATGTGAACTTTTATGCCCTCTGGTGGAAGACGTGCATAAAGAAAAATTTGAAATTATGTGAGAAACATTTAACAGTGGAAACACTCTCCAACAAATAAAGAATTTTTCAAATCGGACTCTTAGAAGCTGAGATATTGACAAAAATAAGATATGCATCTATGCCCCTGCTGGAAAAGCCATGCAATTATTTTAAGAAGAAAGTATTTTCAAAAGGTTTTATGATGTGAGCGGTATGGGTCCACTGAGTAATTTTTTCAATCAAGTTTTCAGGAGCTCAGATTTAGCTGCAAATACATCAGAAGCAGAAATAAACACTTATGTATGCCCCCTGGTGGACAAACCATTATTTACCAAATATCAAAAATTATATGCAAAGCATTTTCCATCAGAAGTTGTATCCGGTGCAGAATTTCTTTTTCAAATAGAAGTTTTAGAAGCAGAGATATTGGAGAAATGCAATTTACCTATACGCCTCCTAGTGGAAAGTCTGTGAATTACTTGAAAATTTTGAAATTATATAGAAAACATTTCTCAATGGAAACTCTATCCAACAAAGAAAGAATTTTTTAAATCGGTCTCTTAGGAGCAGAGATATCGACAAAAATAAGATATACATCTACGCCCCTGGCGGAGAAACAATGCATTATTTTAAGAAGAAAATGTTCGGAAAAGATTTATTGACGCGAGTGGTATCGGTCCACGAACGAATTTTTTTAATCGTGATTTTAGAAGCTCAGATTTTGCTGCAAAATGCAACAGATGCAGAAATTAACACTTATGCCCCATGGTGGCCACACCGTTTTTTACCAAAAAATAGAAATTATATGCAAAGATTTCCCATCCAGAGCTGTATCCACTGGAAAAAGAATTTTTCTAATCGGAGTTTTAGAAGCAGAGATATCAAGGGAAACACAGTTTTACTTTTATGCCCCCTAGCGGAGAAAATTTATGCGTAACTTGAAAAAGTGACTATACCTAAAATAGTCTTCAATATAAATGGAATCGAAAGGTAAAAGAATTTTTTCAATCTGACGTTTAGAAGCAAATATACGGAATAAAATGTATTTTGAATTCCACATCTGCATTTACGCCCTCTAGCAGCAAAATTGTGGATCGTGAAAAAACAAAAACAAAATAAAGGATCATTATTTGCACATTTCAAGCTTCCCAAAGGAAAAAGGAATTTTTCAAATCGGACTATTAGTTGCAGAGATATAGTGTCCACAGACAAATGGACAGATAGACAGATAACATCAGCACCATCTTTTTCCGAAAGATGAGCAAAAAAGTGTGGAAAAATTAATTTTCCAAATTTTCCGTTAAAAGATCTGAATTTATCACAAATGTCATACTGGGTCAATAAGGTTACCCTTCAAATTTCTCTACAAAAAAATGAAAACTTTTTGAATTGTGCATAAAATGTTTTATAATGACATTAACAATTTTTATTATGATGTACTGCCAGCAAATGCAAACGTGATTAAAAATTTTAGTGGCTAATTTTCACAATTTTTATCCGCTTCACATGAAATTCGATAGGTTTTTTTTTTAGCAATTTATTAAACATATTAAATTTTCAGCCAGTTTTGCCAAAATTCTGCGAAGATAGAAAATCATGTTTTTTATCTCAGTAGCGTGCTGGACATGCTTATCAGCCAATGGGCCGCCCATTCAACCGTTTAGGCAAGGAAGTTTCTGCAACCCCCTCCTTCCCCTACTCTCTCCCACCAGTACACAGCTGGAGAACAGCTAACATTTCTGATACTACACTGGCTGCAAAACTTTTAATCAAACTAGTTCAACATAAAAAGAAATACAATAATTCAAAGAGTCTTTCAGGAGTCATTAAAAATTGCATTTTTCCCAGGAGTTTTCCAGGAAATCTAGGAGGTGTACAAACCCTGGTAATTCCAGGACTACTCCTACCCCTGGTATACTTCATGTAACCCAAAAATATAAGACACTTCTGAAATTAAATGTAATGATACGCACAAATGAATTCATGCACAGCCAAATACAGGACACACATTTTAAACTTCAGTACATTTGTATAAACATGTAACTTATTAAGAAATCCTACATACATCAGTCTATTTAAAATTCATATAGAGAACACTTTTTCATTTGCTTAATCAGTAAAAGTAAAGCTGAACAAATACCATGAAATACATACCCAGCACAGTGCGCAAATGATCTTCTTCACTCATAGGAAAATTTTCTTCAGCATCATAATAAATTTCATTTTCATCATCCGACGTGTCTGAATCTTCTCTGCAAGGATTGATGTCTAAAGACAACTTGGTGCGTTCGTGGATAAGCCTCTTGAAGAGAATACAAAATGCACTTCCCCACACTCCTACAAGAATAGGGTATGATTAAAAATTTTAATATACATAAGCTAAATACACAAAATATGAAAGGAAGAACAAATAAAGATGTTGGAAGAAGCCAAAAACTCGGTTTTTATCTCGGTTTTTACTCGGTTGAATCTGTGTAATTGTAGTTGATTATTCTGAATCAGCATTTAGTTATTGTGAAAAAAAAAGCAAAAAAACCCCCAAACAAACGAAGTTTGTGAGAGTTGAAAAATACGTGTGTTTGGGTCTTGAACCACGATGTGACTAATGAGAATTAAGTGTTGGAAATGTTGGCAGGAGAGGAAAACCTCCTAACTGATTTTGAGGTAGGAAAACCTCCTACCTCAAAATGTAGATTATGTCTAAATAGCACGTTAATAATTAAGCAACTAAATGACATTTTGACATTTGCAATGCTGTATGAATATACTGTATGTTGCAGATTTTTGTTATTTCTTAATTCTCTTATATTCAAAAATGAACTTTTTAATATTTTTTATGGATATAATATTAAAATTATTTACATACACTTTTGGTACACTTTTCAAACCTCTAATAAGATCTTTTGACTTACTATCATACTGAAATAGCAACATTTATGGAATAAAATAATATTTCATAGGAAACATGGCATGGAAAAACAAAATGCAATTAATTACATGCATGCAACTCCAGCTTCCATTTTTGGAAAAATTTTCCCCATTTTCAAGCTGAAATACAAATAATATATACAATATAAAATCATAAAATTTTTAAAATTATTTTTAACAACAATACAAGAAAGGAGGAGTGCCATGAGAAAAAATATTGTTTCAAGAGATGTATTTGCACCATCCAACTTTTATTTTCCAGCTGAAATACAAATATAATTATGGAATAAAATAATATTTAACGATAACACAAGGACAGCTACATTAAAAAAAAGAAATAAAAAACTATTATGGGAGAAATCACACAGCACACATCCAACTTCTGTTTTTGGAAAATTTTCCTTCACTTACGTAACATACATACATACATATCACTAAGCTGTTCTCTGATATTCAGAGGTTAGCTGTACAAAGAAATACAACTACCAGATAATTTTTACTTACTGTTGCCATATCAGACTTCTCCATTTACAGAGATCTTGACATACAACTCGGGCTTCACTGACATCCATCACACGCCGTACACAAGATCTTCTATACTTCATACTCATAATCTTTTTCTCATGCAGACACTCCTGAGCCTGATCCTCCCATGACTTCCTTAGCCTTCCTCTACCTTTCCTTCCTGCCACTTGGGCTAAAAAGATTTTCTTAGTAAGCATCTCATCACTCATTCTTTCAACATGGCCAAACCACAGAAGCATATTAGTTTCCACCTTGCTAACAACATTTTGCTTCACATTACACAACTGCAACACATCACCATTTCTCACACAATCAGAACGTGTCTTCCCACAAATGTAAGTAACGCATTTCTCCAGCATATAAACGATTTCTATGTTTCTTTTGTAGTACCCATGTTTCACTGCCATACATCAGAGTAGGAACAATTACACTTTCATATACAGCCATGCAGGACTCTCTTGAGAACATATCATTCCTGTGAAACCCTCCCAAAGCAGCCATGACTTTCAATGAAGAATTCACTTGCCTACTAATTTCACCATCCAATTTGTTCTCTCTGTCAAACATGCTCCCTAAATACACAAACTCACTCACCTGGTCAATCACTGTGCCATTTAGACATATATTACATTCAGTAGTACCAGTTCCTCTCTCAAAAACCATAACTTTGGTTTTTCCCTTATTTATACTCAGTTTGAATTTCATGCAAACTTCATACATCCGAGACAACATACTCTGCAACTCACTTTTGCTCTCTACCAACAGGACAGTGTCATCAGCATACAGCAATCTGCACACACGGATATCACCAAGACATAAACCACTATCATCTATTTTGGCATCATGCATGCACGCATCCATAAATATATTAAACAGCCATGGTGACATTACACAACCTTGTCTGACTCCTGCACCAATAGAAAACCATTTTGATAAAACAGCATTTACTCGTACACAAGCTCTACTGCCAGCATACATGGCTTTTATACTGTTAAGTAGATTCCCAGTAACACCATATTCATTCAATACCTTCCACAAAAGTGTCCTATTTACTCGGTCCTAAGCTTTCTCTATATCTATGAAGGCAGCAAAAACTTTCTTACCAACAGCCAGATACATTTCAATCATTACGTGTAATGCAAAAATTTGGTTAGTGCAGCCTTTACCAGGAATAAAACTACCCCGAACATCCTACACTTTCTCTGATGTAAGACCCCATACTTTTTCAATAACGACCTTACCAAACACTTTCCCTGGCACACTCAGTAGGCTAATACCACGATAGTCTTTGCAGTCAGTCTGATCACCTTTTCCCTTATACAAGGGAACAATGATAGCATCCTTCCAATCCCAAGGGACCATTCCTAATTCCCAGCACAACTGGCAAATTTCAGTTAACCAGTCAATTACAGGGTCAGCAGCACATTTCGACATCTCGGCAGTTAAGCCATCAACTCCTGCAGCCTTACCATTCTGAGGAGATTTTAGAGCTTTACAATTTCTTCTTTTGAGATCCCTCCTGTGCTTCCATACCTCACTGTGACATCATCTGCATCTGTCTCAGAATCATCTTTGCTTTCCTTATCTAATAACTCACAGAATTATTCACCCCATCTTTTACTTAACTCATTGGGCTTCCATATCATTTTGCCGATCCTATTCTTTACACAGCTGACAACTTTGTTTCCCCATATTTTTATTGAGTCTCGCGAATTTTCAGAAAGTCTTTCTATCTTTCCAAAAAGCCAATTCATGCTTTTCCACCTTCTCCTTCCTATCTTTTGCCTTACTCTGGTGAACCAGCTTAGCTGCTTTCCACTTCTTGCAGAGGTATTCATCCCCAGAAACTCTACCTTGCAACATCCCCAAATAGGCTTCCTTCTTTCTCTTTACTGCCTGTTCAATTTCACTATTCCACCAAGCATCACCTCTATTGTTACCCACTATTGTGGTACCACAGACTTCTTCAGCAGCAGTGACAACACAGTTCTTAAAACAATCCCATTTCTTTTCTACATCCCTCTCACAAGAATTCAGCTCCTTCAGTTGTTCTCTGAGTAGGTCAGAGTAATGCTGATGATTTTCAGGGAGCCCTTTCAACCTTTATTTTTTCCATCCTGGGCCTCTTCCTATTCCTTTTCTTCCAACCAACATTCAGTTTCACTCGTGACACTACCAAGTAATGATCAGAACCAACATCTGCACCTCTCATCACACGGGTGTCAACAACTAAGTGTTTCAGACGCTGATCATACACAACAAAATCTATCACACTCTTTTGACCAAGAGTACAATTTTCCCAAGTGGATATACTTGTGGCTGAAAAACGTATTAGATACACTTAAACCATTCTCAATTCAGAGTTCAATTAATTTTTCACCATTATCATTCACACAAGGATAATTAAACTTACCCAGAATATTGTCAGAAATTGCATTCTGCACACCTACTCTAGCATTGAAGTCCCCTGCTATTATAACTTTCTCTTAGTACCAAACTGGCTCAAAACAGTTTTTAGCTCATTCCACAAATCTTCCTTCATATCAGAAGGTTCCAAGTCACAAGGAGCATACACTACAACATTTAATATTCTCTGAAGTTTCACTTTCAAACGAATCCAGAGAATTCTCTCACTTATGCAGCTGTAGTGAATCAAGTTGTTCTTCATCTTTTCACTTAAAATTACACCTACACCAGCCTGTGATCTCACATTACCCAATACTCCAGACCACACACT
This sequence comes from Macrothele yani, assembly GCA_039090855.1. NCBI lineage: Eukaryota > Metazoa > Arthropoda > Arachnida > Araneae > Macrothelidae > Macrothele > Macrothele yani. The sequence goes on along the minus strand of CM077005.1, from coordinate 139,105,672 downwards.
CACAGTTCCATTCACTTCTTCTATCACAATTTCCTTCTTTTTGGTTTCATTTACACACAGCACATCCAGTCTATATTTATTCATCTCTTCTATCACCTCATTCATCTTGCCATTTATACCTCTAGTATTCCATACACCAATCTTACACTCACTCAGCCGAGATCTCTTTTTCATACGCTGTTTAGAAAGTCTAGGTCGATTCTGTGGTGGACCGTCCTTCTCAAGTGCAGTAGGTCCACCATATCCCACACTTGAGTCATTTTTAATATTTCTTTGTGTCTTTTTAATCAGGTAAGAACATCAGTGTGGGGGATTAGCCCACAGCTGACGGTTCCAGTTGGTCATTCAACCTAAGGATTCTGGAACAAAACCCAGTGAGTAGGGGTCTTTTCGCCAATGTCACACAGAACTAGCTGGCACCTCTCCAAGATTCACAGAGGCCCTTGTTGCTGTTATGTGCGCCATTGTTTCCACGGAGCAACTCGAGGAGGCAAACCCATCTCTCATTAAGATCGCTCGCTTCCTTCACTTTCAAACTGAAATAAAAAAGAAAAATAATTTTTTTTTGTTCTTTTTGCCCTTTATTGCTGTTAAACAGAAATGTATTCCATAAATATTTTTATTTCAGTTTGAAAGTTTTTTCCCTTCACTTTCAAACTGAAATAAAAATATTTATGGAATAAATTTATGTTTAACAACAATAAAGGGCAGAAAGAGCATAGCAAGAAAAAGAATTTAAGATTGCAGAAATTTTTTGCTCATTGCAACTTGCATTTTCAGAAAGTACTGCCTTGATTTTGAAGCTGAAATACAAACATTTATGGAAAAGGATTATATTTAATGAGAACACAGGGCAGAGGCAATGTCTTGAGAAAAAAATTACAATTATGGGGAAAATCTTACTCTAACTTCCTTTTTCAGAAAGTTTAGGAAGACAGAAGTGCATTCCAAGATGAAACACAAACCCATGAAAAAAAATTCAGAAGTCCCAGAAATTTCCCCAACTTTTTCCCAGTGGGTGAAATTTTTTCAGTAGGTCCAATTTTCTAGAGGAAGGAGGGGAGGGCACAATTTTTTTCACCAGTTTGTGACATGCTGATTTAATCTAGATTAAAATTCAAAGAAATTAAACTATTAACAACCCCTGAATCTGGAAAGGGACTAAGAATTGCATAATCTATTATCATTGGGAAAAATAAAACTCATTTATGCAATATACATGACCCAATTGTTTTACCAAAACCATGGAAATTATTGATTGAAAAAGAAAAAAATGTACATGAAATATTATTCACTTTCTTGGTTTGTTGTCAGGAATAATGCTGTATCAAGTTTAAAGCAACAAGTACATGTACCACATATTATTTTTATTTGAGGACCATACCTGCTCCCTCTGATAGTTAGACACTGTACGCTTTTATTACAATGAATTTCATGCGACCATAACATTCAGTTCACTGCGTTCACTGAATTATAGATTCTTGCCAGTGGTACCAGAGTACATTGCTTACCTTTCACTGGTAATAAACAAGGCAGTTTTTTTTTGGAGGGGGGGCATCATAAACTGTTCATTTTTAATACATTTTAACTCGCCCGCATGACTTATCTTATAACAACAGAAATGAAAGTACTGTAGCTGTGTGGAAAGTGATATGCTAAACAAGTCATCACCACTGTTTTCTTGCTGTTATTGTAAAACTCCTTCTCTTACTGGGCAAAACAATTTTACACCATGCTTACCGGAGGGGGGATGGGGGTGGGGGTGCATGACTTATCTTATAACAACAGAAATGAAAGTACTGTAGCTGTGTGGAAAGTGATATGCTAAACAAGTCATCACCACTGTTTTCTTGCTGTTATTGTAAAACTCCTTCTCTTACTGGGCAAAACAATTTTACACCATGCTTACCGGAGGGGGATGGAGGTGGGTGATAGGTGATGAGTGTTTCACTGTGAAGCATTTGTTATCTGTCCTGAGCTAATCAGGTGTTATGCGGAGAATGTTTTGTTTAGCTTATGGTCGACACCTGCAGAATAATTTGTCTGAAAATAGGGAGATGTCTCTCTAATTTCACATGGAAAAAAAGTGTGAGATAGTGAAAGCAAGTACAGCTTTATGGTTTTTCCTGTTGCACTCTCACAACTGTGCTTTGAGCAAGATGGGGGGAGTGGGGATCCATACTTCTCTCACCCTGGAGCAGGATGCAAACTGGCTGTTGGTGATATCATAATATTATAACTTGTCATGTTGCAAAATTCAGACGTCTGGACTTTTTTTTTTTTTTTTGAGGGGGTGGAAGGAGGGGAGAGAGTTATCATAATGAAGAAAAAGTAGGAAGTTTTCTAAATCGTTTAATTTTAAGAGTATGCAATTACAAAGTTAGTTATTTGAAAAATATTTTATTATGTTTTTTCTTTGTCAATCTCAAAATTTAAATTTTTTTCTTTGAGGGGGAGGCTAGAGGCTTTAACAGCAACCGAAAGACACTCAGTGAACTATAAGCAGTCACCCATCCCTAATTTGGGACCACTGGTTCCAGGGAAAGGAGAGAGCCAGTGCTGTAAGTCAAACGCATAATTCATGCTTCACCCAGGCCCATCTCAGATGAATGATTAGAAGTCAATGTAGTGTACCAACTGGACACTAGGTCATCTAAAAATTTTCATTACCAGATACGTTTATAAAAAGAGGAAGTGGTAATACTGCCTTTTGGACACAAATGACAAAAAGTTGCAGTTGGTGACAGTCTAGACAATTTTTTGCACAATAAAATAAAATAAAATAAAATTGCATCTGATAAAAACTAAATTGAATCTCTCCAAATTACGTAGTCATGTGAAAACATGAAGTTTTTGAGACTTCACTTTATTTTCCAGACTCCAAGGCACCCATGATAATAATGAATGAAGAAGCAGTACTCCATGTTCTTCAGTGCTCAATGTCTATCACAAACAACTTATGATGTAATCTTTTTTCTTTATATATATATATAGTGAGCAATGATTGGAATTTATAATGTTACTGAAAATGGTTACAAGCTGCACTGATTTAAATGTCCCATTTCAGAGCTTCAATGTTTGTAAAATTCAGTATAGCACTGCAGTGTTACAATCATAAAATACGGCACCACTTCATATATGAAATTTTGTAGAGTAACAGTACGCTGCTAACTGATTTTAACAAGCTATTTTGGTACAAAGGAATATTTTTGAGTTTTAAAAGCTCATGAGTATTTGCTTTGAGAGTCACAGTAAAGACAAAAAGGGAACTTGTGTCTGAAGGAAAAAAAAAAAAAAAAAAAAAGTGCCTGACAGAACCAAATTTCTTTAGGCATACCAAGATTTCTTTGCTATAAGGAATGAAAATTACATTCATCACAAGTTTCTCTAGCTGTAAACAAAACAATTTTGGTGCCTAAGATGCTGAGCCAGGTTCAAACAGGGAGGGGGGGGGGGCTTGTTTTTTGTTTCTTTTTGCTAGAGGAGGCAAGCGACGAACAAATAAAGTACGGTAAGTAGCTGCAGTTTTTATAGTATCTACACATTGCATGCGGTACAGAATGGGCTCTGTGAACTTTAGCAGCAAGATGACAACAAAGAAAGATGTAATAGAGTTGCATGTGCTATATCTTACTGAACTGATATGTACAGACCTTCATTCCTGAAGTTGCCAACACAGACTGCAATCTGTGACAGTGGCAGGACTTGAAAAATATCTGAAAAGTTAGATGCTCAGCTGGGCATGTGCAGAAATTATTTACCTGCTCAGGGAGCAAATGCTAGAAGCACAGAGGAAAACTTATCTTTTAAGATAACAAATCAGAACCCCATTTTTTTTAAGTTAAAAAATATGAACTTTTTTTACATGTTTTGCATTTTCTTTTAGGGGTCTGTATTCAAAATGTTCAATGCACAAAAGTATGTGTCTCTAGTTTTAAGATGATGGCGATGAAATTAGTATAAAATGGTACGATGATGAAATTGTTATTTGAAAAATTTAGTGATTCTGTCATGTTCCTTTCATTAAAGTTTTCGCAATTCATCACTAAACATCAGAGGCATGCATCCCGTCACTGACCATAAATTACATTGCCGCCTCGGTGGCGCAGTGATCTAAGCGATGGCTTCTGATCATTCATCCGAGATGGGTCCAGGTTCGAATCTCGGTGAGGCATGGATGTTGTGTTTGTCTTACGGCACTGGCTTTCTCCCTTCCCTGGAACCAGTGGCCCTAAATTAGGGACGGGCGACTGCTTATAGCCCATTGAGTTGCTCACGGTGGTTGTTAAACACTCAATCAAAAAAGAAAAAAATTACATTGTGGAATAACTTTTTTACGGGTCTTATAAAGGTTATTTTTCTTGAAAGTTGGTTGTCAAATAACCTCTATAAGACCCGTAAAAAAGTTATTCCACAATCACTATGAATAGAGGTGCCATAAATTCATTTACAACAAAAATTACATTTCGAGCAAAACTATATATGGTCCCAATTTCTGGACCTAGAGTAGAATATAATTAAAGAAGTGATATTCTTCTGTTCTTGGCACTCTGTACGAGAATAATACAACTTCCGGAGATTACCAGTGAAATGAAACACGATATGCAATGACTGTCTTTTTTCTTGTAGTAGGAAATGCTATCCCATTTTTATAAAATTTAGTTATGCAGATTGGGCAACTAGATTTTTTATTTACCTTTCCAGGCCAATAATTTACATGCCCCAGTCATCTTGGGCATGATATTTTTCAAGCCCTGCATTGGGGTTACAAAAGAACTGTATAACTGGGTTGGCAATTCGCAGGAAGGTGCCAAAAGCGTTGAGGCACATAAAACAACAGCTGCGGGAGAACAAAAGAAAAACTGGATCGTGCAGTGAAACAACGAGATGCCTCATCCTCTATGCAAAATATCCTGTGAAAATATAGTTTTATTTAAGGACAGAAGAAAAACTGATTGACGTGGACTTGACCAAATTCAATATTAAGAAGTACACATCTTAATATAGGACCCTCCATGATGGGGGCTTACTATTTACTGTTTGTTCCCAGAAACCAAACAGGAGGGAAAGGATGAAGGAATTTCTCTCTGGCCCCTGTTCATGAGCTGCATAAACATCAATGACCAATGAGCTCTCTCTCTATCTCCAAACTAAAAGGGAGACCTGCCATGCTTCCCTCATTGCTTTTGAACAGATGGAAAATGATGAACAGAAGCAGTGTGTATGTGAGCTTAGTAGCTGATCCTCCAGTTGTAGAATCTTCACGAATTGTAGCATGAGACTAATTTTCATACAGGCAAAACAAATCCTTTTATTAGTGGGGTACCATTGTCTTAATTTGCATTATCTAGTACATACATACATATCATTAAGCTGTTCTCTCATATTCAGAGGTTAGCTCCTCACAGAAAGAACTCACTGTTTCTGTATCAGACATCTCCATTTACAGCAATCTCGGCACATAGCTCGAGCTTCATTGACATCCACCACACGCTGCACACAAGACCTTCTGTACTTCATACTCATTATCTTTTTCTCATTGAGACATTCCTGAATCTGGTTCTCCCGTGATTTCCTTGGCCTTCCCTCTACCTTTCTTTCCTGCCACTTTGGCTGAATAAGTTCCCTGAGTATGCATCTCATCACTCATTCTTTCAACATGGCCAAACCACTTAAGAATATTAGCCTCCACCTTACTAACAACATTTTGCTTCACATTACACATCTGCAACACATCTTCATTCCTCACATGATCACAGCATGTCTTACCACAAACTCCCTGTAAATAAAGCATCTCTCCAGCACACAAATGACTCCTATGTCTTTTCTGCAGAACCCAGGTTTCACTGACATACATCAGAGTAGGAACAATTACACTTTCATATACAGCCATTCGGGACTTTCTTGAGAACCCATCATTCCTGTGAAATCCTCCTAAAGCAGCTATGACTTTTAATGAAGAGTTCACTCGCCTACTAATTTCACCATCTAATTTGTCCTCTCTGTCAAACATGCTTCCCAAATATACAAACTTGCTTATGTGATCAATAACGGTGCCATTTAGACTTATCCTGCATTCAGTACTAATAGTTCTTTGCTCAAAAACCATAACTTTGGGTTTTCCCTTATTTATACTCAGTTTGAAATTCATACAAATTCTGTACATCTGGGCCAGCATACTCTGCAACTAACTTTTGCTCCCTACCAACAGGACTGTGCCATCAGCATATAGCAATCTACACATATGGATATTACCAAGACATAAACCAGTATTGTTCATCTTGGCATCATGCATGCATGCATCCATAAATATATTAAGCAGCCATGGTGGCATTACACAACCCTGTCTGATACAACACCATTTACTTGCACACAAGCTGAACTGCCAGCATACACGCCTTTCACACTATTGAGTAGATTCCCAGTGATACCATATTTATTCAGTACCTTTTACAAAAGAGTCCTATTTGCTCGGTCATAAGCTTTCTCTAAGTCCATGAAGGCAGCAAAAACTTTCTTACCTACACACAGATATTTTCACTCATCAAACATAATGCAAAAATTTGGTTAGTGCAGCCTTTATCAGGCATAAAACCACTCTGAACATCCCACACTTTCTCTGATATAAGACCCCATACTTTTTCAATAACGACCTTATCAAACACTTTCCCTGGCACACTCAGTAGGTTAATACCACAATAGTTTTTGCAGTTAGTCTGATCATCTTTTCCCTGGTGTACCGTCAAAATAACCAGGAAAAAATAACCCACGTCTTAATAACCCGATCAAAACAACCCAGCGTCACAATAACCCCGCATGAAAAAAAAAACCGTTACAAAATAACCCAACGTCACAATAACCCAGAGTGACAAAAAAAAAAAAACGTTACAAAATAACCCTGCATCATAACAACCCCAGGTCACAATTAATGTACATCAGAATAACCTGCGTCATAATAACCAGCGTCAAATACTATCTCATGGTGCTGAAACTCAGACGGCAGATGGATTTAGGAACGGGTGGGGGCCCGGGGTCAAGGCCCCCGCCATCCAAAATTTTTGTAAAATCTACAGTTTTCAATTTAGAACCACCAAATTTGGTATACAATCTCATGGTACTCTAAATCAGACGGTAGATGGTTTTGGGAACGGGTGGGGTCAAGGGGCCCCCCTATACAAAATTTTCGTAAAATCTACAGTTTTCAATTTAGAACCACCAAATATGCTATACTACCACATGGTACTCTAACTTAGACGGTAGATGGTTTTTGGATTTTTGGAACAGGTCGGGGTCAAGGCCCTCCCCCATACAATTTTTTAATTTAGAACCACCCAAATTTGGTATACTATCTCATGGTACACTAACATAGATGGTAGATGGTTTTTGGAACAGGTCGGGGCCCCCATACAAAATTTTCGTAAAATCTACAGTTTTCAATTTAGAACCACCAAATTTGGTATACTACCTCTTGGTACTCTAACTTAGACGGTAGATAGTTTTTGGAACGGGTCAGGGTTAAGGGCCCCCCCCATACAAATTTTCCGTAAAATCTACAGTTTTCAATTTAAAACCACCAAATTTGGTATAATACCTCATGGTATTATAACTTAAACGGTAGATGGATTTTGGAATGAGTCTGGGCCCACATGCAAAATTTTTGTAAAATCTACAGTTTTCAATTTAGAACCACCAAATTTGGTATACAATCTCATGGTACTATAACTTAGACGGTAGATGGTTTTAGTTTTTTTGGAATCCTCCATACAAATTTTTGTAAAATCTACAGTTTTCAGTTTAGAACCACCAAATTTGGTATAAAATCTCATGGTACTATAACTTAGAAGGTAGATGGATTTTGGAAAAAGTAGGGGCCCGGGGTCAAGGGCCCCCCATACAAAATTTTCATAAAATCTACAGTTTTCAATTTAGAACCACCAAATTTGGTATACAATCTCATGTACTCTAATGTAGACGGTTTTGGAACAAAACAAGTAGGGGCCCAGGGTCAAGGGCCCCCCATACAAAATTTTCGTAAAATCTACAGTTCTCAATTTAGAATCCCCAAATTTGGTATACTACCTCATGGTACTCTAACTTAGTCGGTAGATGGATTTTGGAACAAGTAGGGGCCCGGGGTCAAGGAGGCCCCATATAAAAATTTTGTAAAATCTACAGTTTTCAATTTAGAATCACCAAATATGGTATACTACCTCATGGTACTCTAACTTAGACGGTAGATGGTTTTAGGATTTTGGGAACGTGTCGGGGTCAAGGCCCCCCGCCCCCTTCAAATTTTTTTCAAAATTCACAGTTTTTAATTTAGAACCACCACATTTGGTATACTACCTCATGGTACTCTAACTTAGATGGTTTTTGGAACCGACCAAGGTCAAGGGGCCCCCAATACAAAATTTTTGTAAAATCTACAGTTTTCAATGTAGAACCACCAAATTTGGTATACAATCTCATGGTACTCTAAATCAGATGGTAGATGGTTTTGGGAACAGGTCGGGGTCAAGGACCCCATACAAAATTTTCGTAAAATCTACAGTTTTTAATTTGGAACCACCAAATTTGGTATACTACCTCACGGTACTCTAGCTTAGAAGGTAGATTGATTTTGGAACGGATCGGGACCAGGGATCAAGGTGGCCCCATACAAAATTTCGTAAAATCTACCGTTTTCAATTTAGAACCACTAAATTTGGTATACTATCTCATGGTACTCTAACTTAGGTGGTAGACTTTTTGGAAGGGGTCGGTGCACAGGGTCTACGGGGCCCCATACAAATTTTTGTAAAATCTATAGTTTCCAATTTAGAACGACCAAATTTTGGTATACTACCTCATGGTATTCTAACTTAGACCACAGACGGAAAGGGCCGAGGGCTGAGGTGAAAATGAATCCAAAAGTTAAATTTTTTACTCTTAAGAACTGCAGACCAATTCCGCACTTCAATACCCAACCTACGGTCTAAGTTAGAGACCATAGATAACAATAAAGTGCAAAAATATCCGGTTGATGATGTATTAAAAACACAAATTAATAAACATTAGCTTTCACCACCAACGGGCGCCTTATCAGGCAGAAATACAATGTAATATAAATAATGTAAATTCTTTTTTGTTTCGTATAATTAAATTAACTAAATCAAAAAATTGAAAATAAATTTATGGAAATATCTTTTTATTCATTAACTTGCACCCGCTGAACTTGGTGATTCTACAAATAGTAATATTTACCCGGAAATACCGGGTACTCCTGCTAGTAGGAACTAAAGATAATGTTACACTTTTAGTCAGGTACAAAACAATAAATATAAAACCCTAGGCCTGGGCCTTTTTAGCAATTTTCAGTCTGCCGTGCTAATTTTCATAAGGTTTGCATAGAAGTCCAAGATTTTAGCAATGCGCCTTACTGAGGTTGAAACTATTAAGCAGACCCTAGGCTTAGCGCTTTTTAATAGTTTTCTGTCCTCCGAGCTGATATTTATATAGTTTTCATAGAAAATCAAATTAATTCTGTTGAAATTTTACTCGAGCACAAGACATTAATAGATACGCCCGAGGCCTAGGCATATGCATTTTTAGTAATTTTTATAATGCTGTGATCATATGAGGTTTTCATGACAAATCAATTTAAGTGTTATGCTTATTAAAAATTCTTTAAAAGGCCTAGGCCTATCGGCCAATAATTAACATTTGGTGCCTAAGTGAAAGCGCAACATTATTAACTTGATTTACTATGCAAACCTTATAAATATGAGCACAGCGATTAAAAAATACTAAAGGGTCCTTGTAAGTAATATTTTTTGACCGAGTGCATGTGCAATTTACGAAATGTCGACAGGTCAAAATATCTAAAGTAACAATGAAATTTGGAATATTTCTTTTTTCATTCTTTTTATTTCAGTTTAGATTAAGTTCTGAAAACATATGTATTTCACCTATTTTTAATCTTTATTGTGCTTTTACAGGTTTCTTACCATGTTTTGGGCATTTTATTTTGTGTGGTTACTTGTTTTTATGTTTGGGGCATTTTATTTTGTGTGGTTACTTGTTTTTATGTTTGGGGCATTTTACTTTGTATGGGTATTTTTGTTATATTTTGGTAATTTTATTTTCTGTGGTAGTTGCAGAGATGCCAACCTGTTTCAGATATTTTCAGTAGTACTCGTACAAATTTTCAGTAGTTTTGGCCATTTTTCAGTATTCATACCAAAATGAATAATTTTAACTGAGGAAAACAACTCATTTAATTTAATTAGCATTTTTTTACTTACTTATTCATTTATATACATGGAAATCTCTATCAAAATATTCCAAATTTTTCACATGGAAAATAATATACACCATGACTGATACATTTCTTTTTTACACAACAAACAATTGATTAAACAGCTTTCTTTAGTGATTTCGCAGTACAGTGTTTTGCAGATTTGAGTTCCTCAGCAGAAAATCTTTTTTCATAACACACTTGCCCAGAGGAGAACTCTTTAGTGATTTCAGTGTACAGTGTTTTGCAGATTTGAGTTCCTCAACAGAAAATCTATTTTCATAACACACTTGCCCAGAGGAGAACATATTCATTTTTGCAATAAAAAGTGCTCCTACAATTTCTAAACCTAAATTAGGTTGGAAACGGGCTTGATTTTTTCGCACTAAACTAAAATCTCTCTTACTGACAGCATTCGAGTGTGGAACTACAAGTATTGCAAACATTACTTCCGAGAGAATAGTATACTTAACCGCTCCAATACAGCCTCTTCATTTTGAGATTTTTGACCAAGTGACATCTATTCTATCTGTTACTGCCATGGTCTCTAATTTGTCAGCTTGATAACAAGGAATTCCGCTTCCAGCATATCAAGGTGATTTTCAGTTATTATAAATGGAAGGTGTTTGACTATGTGTAATACAGAAGTAAATGATGTTATGGCTCTAAGTGAAGGATCTAATACTTCTGCATGTTTTAAGAATTCATCATAGATCAGTATCTTTTCTTGAATATAAGAACATTCTTCAATGGGAAATTTTCCGACAGATGTATAGAACTTAGAAAGTTCATTTTAGTTTAAAATGATTTAGCTTTAATACATTCTTGTTTTTACTCCATTTACCAGTTGTGTCCTTTCTGATTTTTCTTTTTGAAAAACTGTTATTTGAAAAATTAAGCTCAACATCACCATCAGCTACAACAGTAGGCTTCACAAACCCCTTGGATGCCATGGCAATTTTATCCATCATGCTGAAAAAACTTTCAGTTTGAGGACCATGAATGCATGATAGCTTCCACTATTTTAGATAAAAGGTAGTGTAACTTGGAGAATATGAATGCTTTTGAATATCATGCATCAATTCTTACAAATTTTTCAGCTTCGTCACTTTCGTTTTCGGACTCTCCCCCTTTATCAAGCTGAAATGTAAACCTTTTTTGGAGGAATATGTAAGAACACAGGATACACGTTCGGAACATCGTTGGAGAAAAAATTACGGTATGGGAGAAACCTTTGCTACATCCAATTTCCATTTTCGGACATTTCCCTTCCATATTCAAGGTGAAATACAAATATTTACGAACTAAAATGAAATTTAACAACAATACTAGGCAGAGGAAACATCGCGTGAAAAATAAAATTACGATTACGGGAGAAATCTTCACTGTTTCCAAAAGTTTTGAAAGACGAAATTTCCGTTTTCGAAAGTTTTAGGCGGAAAGCATCCTTTACCACTACCAATTGCCCCAAAATTTCTGTTCAATTATGCATCGATCTCGACAATAACCCAAATTACGACGAAATAGCAGAAATTCCTCGAAGCCGAAGATTACACGGAAATTTTTGCGCCGTCAAATTTACATTTTCGGAAATTTCCCCTCCATTTTCAAAGTGAAATACAAAGATTTATGGAATAAAATTATGTATAACAACAATACTGGACAGAGGCAACATCACAGGAAAACGAAATTACGATTACAGAAGAAATCTTTATTTCGTTCACTTCCGTTTTTGAAAGGCGAAATGCTGTCCCGATGCGTATTTTTACGCGTTGGTAAAATTCTTTGATGCGTAGTTTTACGCGTTTCTTGATGCGTATTTTACGCGTTTCTCGATGCGTATTTTTACCTGTTGATGCATACTTTACGCGCTTCACGACGTATATTTCTACACGTGGCGAAAAATTCCTGATGCATATCTTTACGCGTTGGTAAAATTTTGATGCATACTAGACGTGTAATTACGCATTTTGGCAAACTCTGCAACAAATTCCAAGCATACTTTTCTGCAACGCAATAAAAAAACTTCAAAATATTAATTACTGACATGAATGGTCGACACACGATTTAAAAAAAACCCTCCGATGCCAGGCAATGACACTCACGTTCTGCACCAAACGATTTTCAACAGCTTGCCGCTGCACTGCGAAAGAGTTTCAGGCCGAACTCCGCCCACGCCCACGAACAAAGTGGGCTATGCTCAACGTCCCCAGAATGTTGCATGCTGGCGAGGAGGGTTTTCACTTGGAATGACTCAGCACAAGGCCACACTCATCGAGTCGAGTGCCGGCCGCTCGCGCTAATATCCGAGCAGCTTCGAGAGGGAGAACTGGAAGGCAGGCAACATCGCAAGCATGATGGATCGTCAAGTGGCCGCTGTTGCGTAGGGGAACAAGCAAAATGAAAATTAATAACTTCCGTTAATTTTCCATAGAAAAATCACTGTTTTCCGTATTCCGTAGTACAAGAGCTTTTTCCATAGCAGCTACGGAGATTCCGTAGTTGTTGGCATCTCTGTAGTTGTAGTCGACAAGATGAAAAGAGGAAACTGTGAACACTCACGATGCCTACTTGCTTACATTTTGTTTTTAAAATACAGCACATGGTTTTGTATTGATTTATACACTTACTCCTTAAGTGACTACAGGTTTCTTTAAATATGAACTTTTTTCTCAGAGCTTTCTGTTTCCTCTACCTAGCTTTATCGGCTCCACAATTTCTTTTCGTGGTTTTAGAATATTTTCCTTATTATTACTCTATTTTCTCATGTAAATTCTTTATGTAAGGTATGTCTATTCTAGTGAAGAATTTTGCAAATTATATACGAAGCCCTGTTGCTGAAGTAAAACAATATTTCCAACTAAAACAACGCAGTTCAGATATTTTCCCGCTTTTAACTCAGAGAATGAAAACAAAAAGAACAAATCTGGGCAATGATTGAGGCATCAGACAGTACTTACTAGTAACCAGGCAAAGTTTTGAGGAAGAATGAGCTCAGGAATTTCTAACTCCAACAAAAAAGAATAACCACACTGTATCCCTTCCTATCCCCTAGTTCCGGCCTTTGGACATCTTGAAAGAGAAGTCCTAAGAACACATCTGCATTGTAATTGCCTGAGAATCCATGACAATCTTCTGGTGTCGTAGTAAAGAAACACACTTCCTACTTTGCTTAAATTGCTTGGATGGTAATGCCAATGAACAAAGCTTTGCTCTGGCAATGGATTTCTGTTGCTTTTGATGTAATACCTTTCCCCTGGGATTCACTGCTTTCAGTATAGTCTTCAGGACACACATGAATACACCCCAATGTAAAACACCCGTTTGACGGCAATTAACAACAATTAGCAAAAGTGAGGAGTGAGGTACGGTACAGGAAATAAGTCGAACGAGACGGATCTGAACTTAGAAAGTCGGGGAAGGTGTTGCATGAAAAATTGTGTTTGGCTTACAGACCATTTGGCACGTAAGTCTTCTTTTACTATGTTACGGGTAAACAAATTGTATTTTCATATAACAATTTTCTTTCATACACATGGTGCAGCACAGAAAAAAATTTGAATTTATTTTTGAGAATTAGCATGGCGCCTACCTGCCCAGAGTACAGCGGCCCAATCAGTGCCTGCTGCAGCCCCCGGAAACTGGCGCCTGGGTGCTTCGCATCCGTTGATCCCCCACTTGGAGCGTCCCTGCTGTAAAATACTTGTACCTCTGCGTTTTGGAAAAACAAAAGATAAGATGCCGATCCCTAAACTTCTTCTTGTGATCGCAGGTACCAAAATCTTGAACTTTGTCTAAACCCTAACTGGAGGAACAGGCCTCACGTGATCGTCTGTATTCTAAGTGTTTTATTGAATGATGGCTCATCAGTTCGTAGTTGACTGGCAAACAGAGAACTTACTTGTTGAAACCTTTGTTGTGCATTGTCAAGTGATAATAGCGGAAATATTTCATTCTAACTATTTTGGAAAGAGAAAGCATTGTTTTTTGAAGGCACTATACAGGTGAAGTATGCAACAGAGTTAACTCACAAGAAGGAAATGATTTGCTGAAATGGAAAGGGTATTTATTTTGCCATAAGAGAGTGTGGGGTGATTTATGGCATTGGCACTGTATTGAAAGAAATTATGGAAACTGTACTGGCTTTGCTAGTACTATTCTTATTGGAGATGAACACAGGACGCGCAATGAGAAACCACAAAATCATGCTCCAAGACTGGAGAAACGTGATGTTGCTGTTGCAAGAACATAAGTAAAAGAACAAGCTAGAAATATAGACGAAGCCCCTGCACAAATTATTCAAACTGTAGCAACGACAATGGCTACAGTAAATGCAGTTTACATGCCTAATATTGATGCACTAAGGCAAGTTGTAAAACTAATACGAAGAGAAGACATGCCTGCGGAGTCTACGACTTTAGAAGGCATCAATGCCCCCAATAGATTTACAGGAAAGAGATGGTGCAAAATTTCTTGGCAGGGACAGCGCATTTGGAGATCAAATAATTATTTTATTTTTAACAGAAATAATTTATGAAAGCTTAAAGAAGCACCCCTCTGGTTTATGGATGAGACATTTAAAACTTGCCCAACCCTATTTAGGCAATTATATACCATTCATGTTATGGTTGGAACGAATCCAGAGATGCAAAGATTTGTCCCACTAGTTTATGGGTTATCTTCCAACAAGAATGAAGAACATTATATTATACAAGATTTTTGCAGGATTTACATGACTGTGCATCAGACTATGATATTCAGCTTGCACCACAATATATAATGACAGATTTTGAAATAGCTACCATTATAATGCTGCTAAAAAGGAATTTGGAAGCAGCACACAAAAATGTTGTTGGTAAAAAATGTGCAGAGGAATATCCATCCTCTGGCATAGCCTCGGAATATGGGGAAAACAGTGAGTTTGCTCTCAAAGTCAGACATTTACAAGCACTCGCATGTCTTTCATCTGATGAAATTCTAGCTGCTTTTGAAGAAGTGAAATCAATTTTACTAGAATATGCAGATTCTGTAGTTCAGTGGTTTGGGGAAAATTATGTTCTTGGAAAATTTCGCGGAAGCAGATGAAACCATACGAGCAGAAGCCCTCCACTTTTCCCACCAACAATTTGGTCAGTAAGTGAAAACAATTTACTTGGTTTTCCCAGAACACAAAACAAACTTGAAGGATGGGACAGATGCTGGAATACAATTCTGTGAGAGAAAAAAACTGTAACTGTATAAAATAATCAGTGAAATTGCAAAAAAGCAGAGAACAACTATAGCTAAAATCGAAAGAGTGATATCACAGATTCCAACAAATCCACCCAGAAGAGAAACACTGGCAAGATAAAAAGGAATTCAAACTTCTTTGGCGCACACAGACAATGTTAATGTGCTAGACTTTTAAAGAAGAATTTCTTATAATTCTACCCTTTCCTAAAATGTGCTGGTATTTTTCACTAATTGAATTATACCTTTTACCAACTTGTATTTGAATTTTTCAAGAATGTAATTCTGCCGAAGATGCAATAATGTAAAACACAACTCAAAATTTAAAAAGACAAAATTTTCAAAATAGCATGTCAAAAACATAAAATGTCAAAAAGTAATCCAAAATGTGAAACAAATAAAAATTCAAAATGCAATCACAAGTCACAACCATAACAAAAATGCGAAACACTATGTAACAAGTACAACACAAAATAAAACAAATGCCAAAACATAAAAAAAAAAAAAAAAAAAAAAATGCACACGCTATGTAAAATATACAAAATAAAATAAATGCCATATTCATAAGGATTGCATGACAAGTCAAGTTAAAAATGAGCTTTTACTTAGGCTTCATACAATAATTATTAGCCTCTATCCCTTTTTAAAAATCTTTAATAAGTGCAACATTATTAACCTGACTTGTCATCACAGATTATCAATATGACCATATCATACAATTACTTAAAAGACCTGTGCCTACGCCTAATGGCTGTTTATAGTTTTGTACTTGAGTAAAAGCGCAACACAATAAACTTGACTTTCTGTGAAAATTTTATGTATATGAGCACTGTTGATTCAAAACTGATAAAAAGGCTTAAAAAGCCTGTTTATTAATTTTTGTGCATCTGTCAAAACGCAGTACCATAACCTTGTCATGTTATCGAAACCTTATGAATACGTCGGACTAAATATTCCTAAAAAAGGTTACGCCTAAGGTCATGTAATTAAGGTTTTGGTACAGAGTAAAACTGCAACATTAATAACTTGACATGTTGTACAATATTCTAGAGGATAATGCTTACCTTGGCATTCCTTGCTAGCAATGAGAAACATTTCACACACATGTTTTCCGGTCTTTGTTGATGTTATTGTCCCAAAGTCTGTTGTATGAGATGAATAGCTTTACTTCACACACTTTTTGCTGGGTATACTCAGTGGATCTTTGCTTTAGGATTCAAACACATCAACTTTTACTGTTCTTTATACTCAAAATTTTCTCCCAGTCTCTGGGCATCCTCAGGAGCGTGGCGACTTTTCCACCAATGTTTGTGGTTAACTTCGCGCTAATGGAGTCCGATACTCCTTGTTGCCATTCGTCGGATATACTTTCTTGGATACATTTCATTATCAAGCCCGGCTAGCGCCATCTATGTTTCATCAAAATAACATTTTTTTTTAAATTTCTTTTCCTATCCTGGTTTTCTTGCCTTTTTTGTCGGCTTTTCTTTTGTTGTTCTTTTTCTTGTCTTATTAGTTCTTTCCACAGGCTAGATAATGTGCTAGGGTCGTTTTGGTTACATACTCTTGTTTTATTTTTATAGATTAAGATTGCTTCTTCCCTCCTCATTTGCCTTTCAGATTTTTTATTCCTTTTTAGCATTTTAATTTCATCGAATTTTGGGAAAGTCTATTTTTCAATGCAGAATTGCCCTAAAGCAGTTTTGGCTTCTTTTTTTTTTGCCAGTTAGATATGTGTTGTTTAAGTCTTTTTTTTAACCTGTTTTTCGTACTTCCAATGTACGATATTGGGGGTATGTGTGCAATTGGAATTTCACAGGATCCTGATTCTTCTAGCATTTTTTCCTCTGTTTTTTTGTTAACAGTCATATTTTTCAAGGTGTTCACTGAGCTTCCTAGTTGTAAGTCATATTTAGCACATTGCCTATTGATTTCTTTACTAACTCCTTCCAAGTATGGGAAAGCACCAATGTATTTCAGTTTTTTATTCCTCGCTTTGGTTGTGCACTTCTTGGCCTTCTTTTCTCTGAGTCATATGCTTTTTACTCTCATGTATCCATTTTTTAATTAGCTTACTTGGGTAACCATACTCTTGCGATATTTTCGAGATAAACTCTAGCTCTTGATTTTTTAGCCTGTTGTTAGATGTGTGTGTGTACGCTCGCGAAATCAAGTTTACTATGCTGTTTTTTTATGTTTCAGTGGGTGGTGCGACGAGTATGGTATCAGTACAGGTATGTAAGTTGCTTTCCTGAACACAGAGTATTCAAAGTTATTTTTGTTTTTCTTTAGTCGAATGTCCAGGAAGGATAGGCAATTATCCTCTTCAAACTCCATAGTTAGCTCTATGGTGTTACAAATTTCTCTTAAACGCTGTGCTAGATCTTGTAGCTCGGCTTTGTTAAGTTTTGACATTATAATAATGTCGTCTACATATTGAGCATAAAGTATTGGTTTTTCAGGTAGAGTTTGAATAATTTCTTTTTCGAGGTATGCCATAATCACTTCTGCGTATAATGCTGATAATGGGGATCCCATAGGGCCACCTTGTGTTTGTTTATTGATATTTCCTTCAAAATGGAAGATATTGTTTTCCTTGATGAAATATAAAGTATTCTTTAACTCTTTCAGTTGTGACATGTTTAGTTCTTTGTTAATGTTTAGTTGTCGCCTAATTAATTCGATGGCTAGCTCGACATGAGTATCTGGGTATAACGCCTTAACGTCCATGGAGGCTATAGTTATTTGCTCTAGGTCTTGATTAATTAACTTGATTTTTTCTATAAACTCGTAGCTATTCTTTAAGGTATATTGATTCCTCATGAATATTGGGGATAGATAGTTGTATATCTTTTTTCTAGGTTGATGAGTGGGGAGTTTTTCTCTCGATAGAATCAGTCTTAAAGGTGTGTTTTCTTTATGTGTTTTAATTTTAGAGAATATTTTTGGCATCTCTGCTCCCATTGGAGGGTTTGCATTTTTCATTTCAGTTGGTAACGTGCTGTGGTTCCTTATATTAGCCAGGAAGGTAAGTTCTTTGTTGGTGGGATCTTTGTTGATGCTATCGCACTGTAGCTCTGAGATGGCCGTCCGCATTTTATCATTATATTCCAAAGTGTCCATAATAACAATTTGCCCTGTTTTGTCCGCTTCGCAGAATTTGATCGTGGGGTCTTTGCAAAGACTTAATAGTTGTTTTCTGTCATACTGCAATTTATTAATCTTGCAGTTTTTTTTTTGTGCTTAGCATTATATTCTTTAAGCATGATTCTGATATCTATTAGTCAGAATTAGAACTACTAATAGGAATTGACATGTTGTGTTAATGTTGTGAATATGAGCATGGCTGATTAAAGATTTCAAGAAATAGCCTTTGAAGTTAATGTGTTGTAACTGAGTAAAAGTGTAACATTATATTTTTTTCTATATAAACCAAACTACGTGCTGAAATGGCCCAACTATGTATAAGTATACTTCAACCATATACCGAAGCGCTGACAAGGTGAAAACGAAAGTGCAATTTTGTACGGTCCCCTAACATTTTATGGCCAGCCTACATGGAAGTGGGCACGTTGATATCAAAAACGTACTTTTCATATGGTTCCATAACAAATGGCAATGGACACATCGCAATCTTTTTTTTTTTTTTTTAGTTGGTGTTATAACGACCACCGTGATCAATTCGGTGGGCTATAAGCAGTCGGTCGTTCCTAATTTTGGGCCACTGAATCCTGGAAGGGGGACAGCCAGTGCCAGAATTCAATCACAACGTCCATGACTCAACGGGATTCGAACCAGGATCCTTCTCAACGAGTGGTCAGAAGCCAGCGCCTAGACCACTGCACCACTGTAGCGGCTCACGTTGAAATGTATTCTTCATACGGCCCCTTTTTTTCTATATAAACCAATCATCAATCACAACGTCCATGACTCAATGGGATTCGAACCAGGATCCTTCTCGACGAGTGGTCAGAAGCCAGCGCCTAGACCACTGCGCCACTGTAGCGGTTCACGTTGAAATGTATTCTTCATGCGGCCCCAAACGCTCTTATGGACATACTAGATTGAACTGGACGCAAAGAAATCATTAATATAATTTGTACTAGGAGGGATGCCAGGTATTTGCCAGGTACATATTACTATTTGTGGAATCACTAAGTTCAGCGGGTGAAAGTTAATGAATGAAAAAGATATTCTTGTAATTTTCCTGTAATCTTATTTTAAATGTTTTGATTTAATTAATTTAATTTTACGAAACAAAAAAGAAAGGAAAAGGAATGGAAATACTTACCTTCGAGGAGACATCTATAGAACTGCCCTACATCTCGCATGTGCTTCTGAGAATCCCGCAACACAGAAACGCAATGTACCTATGTGATGTCGCATGCATACGACTTGACATTGGCATTGATCATCTTTTTCTTACCGTTTTGAATTTTGAATATCTGGAACTCTCTATTTACATTACATTATATTTCTGCCTGATAAGCCGCTCGTTGGTAGTGAAAGCTAAACTATATTAATTTGTGTTTTTAATACACCATTAACCGCATAATTTTGCACATTATTGTTATCTATGGTCTCCAATTTAGACCATAGGTTGGTTAGTTGGTGGTTTATGGCGTAAGGCCCTCAAAGGGCCAAAGAGCGCCTTAGACCATAGATAGGGTATTGGAGTGCTGAATTGTGTTGCAGTCTTAGGAGTAAAAAATGGAACTTTTCATGAAAATTTAGCATGGGGCCCACTTGACCCAGGGCCCCGACCCCTTCCAAAAACCGTCTACCGTCTAAGTTAGAGTACCATGAGATAGTATACCAAATTTGGTTGTTCTAAATTGAAAACTCTAGCTTTTACAAAAATTTGGTAAGGGGGCCACTTGTCCCTGGGCTCCGACCCCTTCCAAAAACCATCTGCAGTCTAAGTTAGAGTACCATGCGATAGTATATCTAATTTGGTGGTTCAAAATTAAAAACTGTAGATCTTACGCAAATTTTGCATGGGGGCTCCTGTTCCCGAGCGCCGAGCCCTTACAAAAACAGCCTACTGTTTAAGTTAGAGTGTCATGAGATAGTATACCAAATTTTGTGGTTCTAAATTGAAAATTGTAAATTTTGCGAAAAGTTCGTATGGGGGCTCTGACCCCCCCCCCCCCCCCCGTCTCCTACCCTTTCCAAAAACTGTCTAGAGTCTAAGTTTCATGTATACTAAATTTAGTGGTGTCTAAGTTAGAGTTTCATGTAACTGTCTAGAGTCTAAGTTTCGTGTATACTAAATTTGGTGGTTCTAAATTGAAAACTGTAGGTTTACGGAAATTGTGCTCCATGAGTTTTGTTTGAATAACAAGAATTTGGGCTACTAGGATAACTGAGTTTGTGCTTACCTCCACTATAAAGGTTTGGTGATTCGTTTCGAACATCTCCCAAGTAAGTGAGTGACTTTTTTCGTTTCTTATCGTCCTGTTTACAACTCCTGTCGAGCTGGTAGAAGCTTCATTATCCCAGCGCCATTAAACATGGCATCATCCGGTGGTGTTGTAAGCCCTGACATCACTTCCGGTGATCACGGCACTTTGCTCAGTGGTGGCGTTGCCCTCCAGGTCGACGTCAACCGTTGGCAGTGTATAGTTTTCCTCCCCTAACGTCACTATTATAGCTCTTGCCCCAGCTGCTTCTCACATAGTAACAGATGACGTCATGGACACTATGGATGACGATGCTCCTCTGCCTTCAACCTCCAGTTCTACTGCTCCCCCGCTCCTATTCTTCAGCGGTAACTTCCCAAAGGCTTCAGCCCAAGTCTAATTCCATGCGAGCGGATGATGCAGCTTTAAAACCTCATGTCCTTCGCTCTGGTAATGAGGTTGTGCTCGAAATTCCAGTGGATTCTCCAGCAGGTACTTCTTTCACCACGGCTACTGAGTTGGGTGTATGCTTTGAGGCGCTGCCAGACACACCACTCAAACTGTACTCTACTGCCCTGAAACAAAAGTTCTCTCCGTCAGCGATACGTCATATGTCGCGCAGAGGGCCGAGTGTCATTGTTTACTTCTTTCATGCGGCAGATGCTACCTCTGTCTTACAGACTGGGCTGGTTGTTGGTGATCACCAATTATTTCCTGAGCCTGTCGCCTAAAGACCAGTAATGGTCTCCATGTACCCAGTACATCCTGAAGTCACAGATGCTATGCTTTGTGCTTTCCTAATGCAATCCGGTCGTGTTGTGGGTAACATTACCACACACTCCGCTGCTCCAAAGGACGAGGATGATCGTTCGATTGAAAGTGCCCGAGGAGTTGCACGAGTTGTATTCTCTTCGGATGATCATATCAAGACTTTACCTACTCTCTTCACTGTAAAATGCAGAGACCAGCTCCGACGCATCGACGTTTTAACCTCCTTTCATTGTCAGACTTGTAAGGCGTATGGCCATCAACAAAGTGAGTGCTTCCGCCGCCCTGCTGTACCTTAGTCTTTGGGACCAAAAGTCACTCATGACAGCCCTGTGTTGTCCACCCCTACCGCTTCTCAGGTGTCTCCAGAATGTCATCAACCCGCTCTACCATCGGGCCCTCCTCCAGGGGGTCCTGTCCCACAATTGTTGACAGTGGACTTTCCTCATCTGGTGCCGACTGCTCCGCCCACGTTCCTTGTAGCTCCAGCTGACCTGACTGCTGACCTTCATCCTCCGTCGGATGAAGACACTCCAAGTACAGTTACTGATATGGACTGCCCTATTGCTAGTGACTCTTCTGGCAGTGACTCTGACCCTACCGCTACCAGCACGCCTGCTTGACGGGAGTCCTCGAGTGCTCTGCAGACTCCATTCCCTCCTCGCACCGGTGCAGCAAGAGGTCGTTCTGTTGACTCATCTTCCCGCTCCTCCTCTCAACGACGTACTTCGCCACGAACAAGTCGACATCCTGCTGTGATTCCAGGTTCTAAGACTCCACCCCCAGTGCTTTCCCTAGATTCTTTTCTCCGATACCTAGCTGAAGCGAAGGCGGATATACCGGTAGGTCCGCTTTCTCTTCATAAAATATATGAAGTATTATGCTCTCATAAACATCCTAGATTCTTTAATCAGTTTGCTGCACGTCATATGCTTGATCTTCCTACTGTTCTAACCCAAGTTTCTAGTGTGACATCTGTGTTTCGAAATCTTGTGCTTTAATATCCCGATCTCAAATTTAGTGTTGACAGAATGAAGAAGCAAGCGAAGAAAATAACAGATTCCAGCACACATGCGTGTCGACCTAGGAAAGACCTACCAATTCAAGGTGGTCACACTTAACTGCAGAGAGTTCTCTGCTACTCCTAGAAACGCCCTAGTGTATGAGGACTTGGCGCCTCTACACGCAGATCTTCTCTTGCTCTAAGAGACCAATTGCTCTGCTACCACTTTGTTCTCTCGTTGGCGGGCTTGGCCCTACGATTTTCACCATGCTTATCGAGTTGGATGGAATGGTGGCCTTGTACTTGGGATCCATCACCACCTACTCCCTCTGATTTCGACGCCAGTGGTTCGTGCATTACATGCGGACAACCTCCAGGTTGCTGTGTTTTGCATTGAAAACGTGACCTATCATGTTTTTAACATTTATGTCTCTTGTGATGAGCGTCTGTTACCTGATCTTTTCTCCATACTCCGTACAGAGCTGTCATGCATCCCACCGTCTGAATATATTCTCATCGGCGGATATTTCAATTGTATGTTGTTGCCGGCCCTTGACCGCAATTCAACCACTGGCGAAAACCGCAGGCACCGTGTATTACAGATTTCTCAGCAAGTAGATGATTTTCAATTGGTTGATGCGTTCCGGCATCTACACCTGTCGTAAATCTCTTTTACCTGGCGCTCTTCCATCCATGGCAGCACTACGGCAGCACGGCTGGATAAATTTCATGTTTTGACTGCTCTTATCCCATCGATCACAGCTGCTGCCCATCATCCTTCCGCCGCTTCAGACCACAGTATTGTCAGTCTGTCGGTGTGTGTTTCTCCTTCACCTTCAAGGACTCGACGAGTATGGACTTTTCCGGACTCGCTCCTGGATGATCAACAATTTTGTGTTGCTGTGCGTGAGTTCCTCCGGAGTCGTCAGCTCCTTCTTGATACTACGTCAGATGCGATGCAACGGTGGCTCAGTGTCAAACACGACTTGGTCCTTTTTGTACGGCGCTACTCCCATGCCTCTCGGAATGAGAGCGATATGAGAATTGCAAATCTACATGCTCTACTGTCAATGCTCTCTCTCGATGATCCGCAATACCCTGGCTATCTGGCAGATCTCCACGCTTTGCTTCTTCCCCGCGCATCCGATGAAGCCTGCAGGAAGCATTTCTTGCATCTCTCCCCTACAGCTGATTCTCACGATTACTTAATCGCCTTGGAATCTTAACATCGTTCTGCTACATCTTTGCGTCATCTTTGCTTCCAGGATGGTTCCATCAGTTCGAACCCATCGAAGCTATGCACTTTCACCAGACAGTATTTCACCGCCAAGTACAGTGCAGTAACGAAGTCTTCATCCTCATTAGCTTCTCCTCTTCTCTCCTCTCTTCCTCAGGTCCCCTCTACTTTATCTACTTCTTTACTCTCCGCTTTCTCTCTTCGCGAACTCCGCGAGGCGTTCGCTACTCTCAATCCTTATGCCGCTACCGGACCTGACGGCCTTCCTCTGTCCTTTTATCGTGCTTTTCTACCGTGCCTTCTGCCTTTTCTGTCTGCGTGTTTCTCGTCTGCTTTTCCCTCACCTGCGTTACCGCCCGACTTCACTTTGGCACACATCATCCTTCTTCCTAAGAAGGGTGACCTCTTGGATCTTGGAAACTGGTGCCCTATCTCTATCCTAAACATTGACGATAAGTTCTATACAAAACTCTTATCCCGTCACCTTAATTCTGTTCTCTCTTTCATTATTTCTCCCGACCAGACATACACCATGCCTGGTCGGACTATTTCCACTAATGTTTCTCTTCTCCTTCATCTTCACTTCTTCTCTAGCTTTTTTTCTGAACCTCTTGCCTTTCTCAATCTGGATCAAAAGTCCGCTTTTTATAACGTCTCTCACTTTTATCTCTCTGCTGTTCTTTCACAATTTGGCTTTCCTCCTGCCTTTTCTTCCGCTCTCTTGGCCCTTTAACAGGGCACCAGTTTCCATGTTCAAGCGGCCACTTTTCTAACCGCTCCAATTCCGTTTAAGCGAGGCATCCGGCAAGGATGTCCGCTCTCCGGCCAGCTATTCGCTCTCGCTTTTGAGTCTTTCCTGTTAGCAGCCCGAAGATCACTCCTGGATGTCCTACCGCCCACAGTGGCTAGTACTCGTCCTCACCAGATAATTTTCACCGCCTATGCTGATGATGTGACCTTTTGCGTCCAGGATGAATCTCAATTTGATCGCCTGTATTCTGCATATCATCAGTATGTTGCTATCTCTGGAGCTGCGCTGAATGCCACTAAAAGTACTGGCTTGTGGTGTGGGGCATGGGCTGCTCGCACCTATGCTCCTTGGGGGTGCGCAGTGGACAGCTACTACACAGAAGAACCTCGGTGCATATGTCGGTTTGCCCTTGGCTTCTGCATCCACAACCTGGACTGCTCTTCTTCCCCGGAAACAACAGGCTGCTGCCTACTGGAGTAAAGCCCGCCCTTTCACATCGTTCCGTCAACAAGCAGCCATTGTTCGTTGACAACTTATCTCACTATGCGAATACTCTTGGATGTCGACGGTTGTGCCCGTGTCACAAATGATGACCATCACTTGCCTCTCAACTTCCGTCATCTGGTCTTCACATCACTGGGTTAAACCTGCCACGCTTCATCTGCCAGCCTCATTGGGTGGCATCCAACTTCCTGATCCAGCTGTCCTTTATAAAACACATCGCATTATTCATTTCATTCGCCTTGCCACTTCAACTGTTCCGTCCCTTACCACCACCTTGAATGTTCTAGCTTCTTCCCGTGACCCATCTTTCACCTTCCTACTATTTCTGAAGATGGATGCATACTCTCTTCTCCCGTCCCACCTCCCTCCTGTCCTGCGAGAGGGTCTTTCTTTCTTTCGTTCGTTTCCTCTTCTCCGTTCATTTCCCTCTTCAACTCTTGATCTCCTAGATGAACCTCTCTTCTTCTCTTCTCTTCTTCACCCTCCTAACCTCCCTTACTTTTACTTTTCTATTTGGATCTGCTCTAGTGTGATAACTGTCTGTTCTCTCGTAACTTCTGATCTAACCTGGAGAACTCTTTCTTTCCTGTTTCTATATCCAACCATTACTCTTGCTAACGAATATCTTCTCCTTCATACAGCGCTTTGGAGCCTCTTTCCACTTCTCGCTTCTCCTGATGGTCTCTTCTCAGTCCCCTCCGCTCCTCTTTCTCCTCATTCGTAGCTCCCCGGTTCTAGTTACTTCTACCTCCTCCTCTTCTCTTTATTGGCTTCTCCCCCCCCCCCCCCCCGCACTTCCACTTTCTGTTCATTCCGCTTCTCCCTCTCTTCTGTCCGCCATCTGGACAGCCTCTACCTCTCCCCTTTCTTCCCCTCTTGAACTTAATGTCCATTGGCAATTTCTTCACCTCCATCTCCCCGCCCCATCAGTACTATTTCGCATGACTCTTCTCACCTCTCCACAGTGCTCCTTTTGCCCTGAAGTCAGTGATGTCCAACATCAATACCTATTCTGCCCCGTACTCCTGCCAGTCCTAAACACAGCATTTCATCTTGCTGATCGAATTTGTGCTTGATCGTTACCATTTCTTGCATATGCTTGGTTACTCCAAACAAAGCATCCACCTACTCACTTGCCTCCTGTGTGCCGTTACATTTTTCTTCTTGTGAAGTTCACTGTCTATGCTTTCCATCTTCAACAGAGCCTCCCTGCTCTTACTCAACCTCCTCAGGAGGCAAGTGCTATAATTTGGAGACGCTTCCTAGCACGGTTAACCACTCACCTCCAAATGGAGCACTCTCGTGCTGCCTCAACAAACACTGATAGCGTTTTTCAATCTACCTGGGACCAATCGGCTGGGTGGTTTCATATCCACAATTTGCAGTTACATCTCAACTTATAATTGGGATTTTTGTTGTCGCCCACGTTCACTGTCACAAATCATGATTTTACGTATTAATTATGGTGGTATGAGGCTCCTAGGTGGTGCCTCCTTTTCACCCACATGGTTCGCTATTTGTGATTATTCTGTTTAATGTGCCATTGGAGATAGCTCACCATGTTTCCCATGTTTTCTTCGATAATGTTGGATTTTATGATGTTGTATATAATTCTTCCTTATGCACAGTTTACTGCACATGCAATGTCCCCTTCATTATGTTGAATATACTTTGGAATATTTGTCCCTGTGTGAATAATTTAATGTAAGAAGATGCCCTTCTGAGTACATTTAGCATTTCTCCCCTTGTCACTGAATACTTCTGTACATATGATGTAAATTTTGAGCGTAGCATCACTGTTACATTTGTTTCATAAGAAGCTGCCTTTCTGGGTACATTTAGCGGACTTTTTCCTTGTCACTGTATTGTTCTGTACATATGATATGAAACTTGTGCATTGCATTACTGTTCGATTTCTGTTTTTTTGTAAAGTTGCCCCCCTGGATCCGTTTAGCGTATTTCTCTCTTGTCACTGCATAATTCTGTACATATGATAAGTATTTGTGCTTAATTGTTTCTACCATTACTGTCATATTTCTAAATACTGTTGCACCTGTTAGTTCCTTCTCACCCATGGTCTTTTATGTGAATTAGTACCTTGTGCATGTTTAATCTTTAGTATTGTAGTAATGCTTGATTGGAATTTGTGCATAGTATAGAATCATGTCTTACCCTGTCTACAATACTGTAGGTATACATTTTCATTTGTATCGCTCGTGCTTTATTGTCTGCCTCTCCTTCGCCCCTACGTGGCGAAATAATTTTATGATTTTCACAATATTTTTTTATATTTTTTTTTTTACTTTTCACTGGAACTTTCCAGTTGATGTATATACCACTGTATTTATTGGCAGAATTCCACTGTCATGTACATAGAAATGTTATTTTTCCTGAGGAATAACGACAATTTTGAAATGTAGATTTTACGAAAATTTTGTATGGTGGGGGCTCGGGCCCCCAGGCTCCGACCCCCTCTAAAAACCATCTACAGTCTAAATTAGAGAGTTTCATGATATAGTATACCAAATTTGGTGGTTCTAAATTGAAAACTGTAGATTTTACGAAAATTGTGAGTCTGTCGGTGTGTGTTTCGCCTTCACCTTCAAGGACTCAACGAGTATGGACTTTTCCGGACTCGCTCCTGGATGATCAACAATTTTGTGTTGCTGTGCGTGAGTTCCTCCGAAGTCGTCAGCCCCTTCTTGATACTACGTCCGACGCGATGCAACTGTGGCTCAGTGTCAAACATGACTTGGTCCTTTTTGTATGGCGCTACTCCCATGCCTCTCGGAATGAGAGCGATATGAAAATTGCGAATCTACGTGCTCTATTGTCGATGCTCTCTCTTGATGATCCGCAATACCCCGGCTATCTGGCAGATCTCCATGCTTTGCTTCTTCCTCGCGCATCCGATGCAGCCTGCAGGATGCATTTCTTGCATCTCTCCCCTACAGCTGATTCTCACGATTACTTAACCGCCTTGGAATCTCAACATCGTTCTGCTACATCTTTGCGTCATCTTCGCCTCCAGGATGGTTCCATCACTTCGAACCCATCGAAGCTATGCACTTTCACCAGACAGTATTTCATCGCCAAGTACAGTGCGGTAACGCAGTCTTCATCCTCATTAGCTTCTCCTCTTCTCTCCTCTCTTCCTCAGGTCCCCTCTACTTTATCTACTTCTTTATTCTCTCCTTTCTCTCTTCGCGAACTCCGCGAGGCGTTCGCTACTCTCAATCCTCATGCCGCTCCTGGACCTGACGGCCTTCCTCTGTCCTTTTATCGTGCTTTTCTACCGTGCCTTCTGCCTTTTCTGTCTGCGTGTTTCTCGTCTGCTTTTTCCTCTCCTGCGTTACCGCCCGACTTTACTTTGGCACACACCATCCTCCTTCCTAAGAAGGGTGACCTCTTGGATCTTGGAAACTGGCGCCCTATCTCCATCCTAAACACTGACTATAAGTTCTATACAAAACTCTTATCCCGTCGCCTTAATTCTGTTCTCTCTTTCGTTATTTCTCCTGACCAGACATACACTGTGCCTGGTCGGACTATTTCCACTAACGTTTCTCTTCTCCTTCATCTTCACTTCCTCGCTCGCTCTTTTTGTGAACCTCTTGCCTTCCTCAATCTGGATCAAAAGTCCGCTTTTGATAACGTTTCTCATTTTTATCTCTCTGTTGTCCTTTCACAATTTGGCTTTCCTCCTACCTTTTCTTCCGCACTCTTGGCCCTTTATCAGGGAGCTAGTTTCCATGTTCGAGCGGCCACATTTCTAACCGCTCCAATTCCGTTTAAGCGAGGCATCCGGCAAGGATGTCCGCTCTCCGGCCAGCTATTCGCTCTCGCTTTTGAGCCTTTCCTGTTAGCAGCCCGAAGATCACTCCTGGATGTCCTACCGCCGACAGTGGCTAGTACTCGTCATCATCGAATAATTTTCACCGCCTATGCTGATGATGTGACCTTTTGCGTCCGGGATGAATCTCAATTTGATCGCCTGTATTCTGTATATCAACAGTATGTTGCATTATCTGGAGCAGCGCTGAATGCCACTAAAAGTACTGGCTTATGGTGCGGGGCATGGGCTGCCCGCACTGATGCTCCTTGGGGTGCGCAGTGGACAGCCACTACACAGAAGATCCTCGGTGCGTATGTCGGATTGCCCTTGGCTTCTGCATCTGCCACCTGGACTGCTCTTCTTCCCCGGATACAACGGACTGCTGCCTACTGGAGTAAGGCCCGCCCTTTCACATCGTTCCATCAACGAGCAGCCGTTGTTCGTCGACAACTTATCTCTCTATGCGAATACTCTTGGATGTCGACGGTTGTGCCCGTGTCACAAATGATGACCATCACTCGCCTCTCAACTTCCGTCATCTGGTCTTCACATCACTGGGTTAAACCTGCCACGCTTCATCTGCCAGCCTCTTTGGGTGGCATCCAGCTTCCTGATCCAGCTTTCCTTTATAAAACTCATCGCATTATTCATTTCATTCGCCTTGCCACTTCAACTGTTCCGTCCCTTACCACTACCTTGAATGTTCTAGCTTCTTTCCGTGACCCATCTTTCACCTTCCTACTGTTTCTGAAGATGGATGCATACTCTCTTCTCCCGTCCCACCTCCCTCCTGTCCTGCGAGAGGGCCTTTCTCTCTTTCGTTCGCTTCCTCTTCTCCGTTCATTTCCTTCTTCAACTCTTGATCTCCTAGATGAACCTCTCTTCTTCTCTTCTCTTATTCACCCTCCTAACCTCCCTTACTTTTACTTTCCTCATTGGATCCGCTCTGGTGTGATAACTGTCCGTTCTCTCGTAACTTCTGATCTAACCTGGAGACCTCTTTCTTCCCTGTTTCTATCTCCAACCATTACTCTTGCTAACGAATATCTTCTTCTTCGCACAGCGCTTTGGAGCCTCTTTCCACTCCTCGCTTCACCTGATGGTCTCTTCTCGGTCCCCTCTGCTCCTCTTTCCCTACCGTTCTTTCTCCTCATTCGTAGCTCCCGGTTCTAGTTACTTCTCTCTCCTCCTCTTCTCTTTATTGGCTTCTTCTTTCCCCTCCCGCACTTCCACTTTCTGTTCATTCTGCTCCTCCTTCTCTTCTCCCCGCCATCTGGACAGCATCTACCTCCCCCTTTCCTCCCCTCTTGAACTCAATGTCCATTGGCAATTTCTTCACCTTCGTCTCCCCGCCCCATCAGTACTGTTTCGCATGACCCTTCTCACCTCTCCGCAGTGCTCCTTTTGCCCTGAAGTCAGCGACGTCCAACATCAATACCTATTCTGCCCCGTTCTCCTGCCAGTCCTAAACACAGCATTTCGTCTTGCTGATCGAATTTGTGCTTGATCGTTACCATTTCTTGCATATGCTTGGCTACTCCAAACAAAGCATCCACCTACTCACTTGCCTCCTGTGTGCCGTTATATTTTTCTTCTTGTGAAGTTCATTGTCTATGCTTTCCATCTTCAACAACGCTTCCCCGCTCTTATTCCACCTCCTCAGGAGGCAAGTGCTATCATTCGGAGACGCTTCCTAGCACGGTTAACCACTCGCCTCCAAATGGAGCACTCTCGTGCTGCCTCAACAAACACCGATAGCGTTTTTCAATCCACTTGGGCCCAATCGGCTGGGTGGTTCCATATCCACAATTTGCAGTTACATCTCAACCTATAAGTGGGATTTTTGTTGTCGCCCACGTTTACTGTAACAAATCATGTTTTTACGTATTAATTTTGGTGCTTCGCTATTTGTGATTTTTCTGTTTTAATGTGCCATTGAAGATAGCTCAATATGTTTCCCATGTTCTCTTCGATAATGTTGGGTTTTATGTTGTTGTATATAATTCTTCCTTCTGCACAGTTTACTGCCCACGCAATGTCCCCTTCATTATGTTGAATATTTTTTTAAAATATTAGTCACTGTGTGTATAATTTAATGCAACAAGATGCCCTTCTGAGTACATTTAGCGTTATTTCCCCTTGTCACTGAATACTTCTGTACATATGTTGTAAATTTTGAATGTAGCATCACTGTTGCATTTCTGTGAATTAGTACCTAATGTTTAATCTTTAGTATGGTAGTAATGCTTAATTGGAATTTGTGCATAGTATAGAATCATGTCTTGCCCTGTCTACAATACTGTAGGTAAACATTTTTGTTTGTATCGCTCGTGCTTTATTGTCTGCCTCTCCTTCGCCCTACGTGGCGAAATATTTTTTATGATTTTAACAATATTTTGTTTTACGTTTCACTGGAACTTTCCAGCTGATGTATATACCACTGTATTTATTGGCAGAATTCCATTGTCATGTACATAGAAATGTTATTTTACTGAAGAATAAAGGCAATTTTGAAATGTAGATTTTAAGAAATTTTTTTATTGGAGCCTGTTGACTCCGTGCCCAGACCCCTTCCAAAAACCGTCTACGGTCTAAATGGGAATACCATGAGGACATTTTCTGGACCATGTCGACATTATGACCGTGTCGACATTTTGACTGTCGACATTATGACCCTGTCGACATTATGACCCTGTCGACATTATGACCTTGTCGACATTGTGACTGTCGACATTATGATCGCCACTGCACAAGCAAGGTTAATAGACAGAAATGTTTGCTCACCCCACCTACCTCGCAGCGGAAGTATCGGTACCTTACGTAGTGACATCACTGTAAAGGATGGGTAGACCGTTGATACTTGGTCGATACAACTAAAGCACTTGCGGGAGAAGTGTTGTGAACAATTTTAAATTCAAATTTATTTTGAATTTGAAAACTTACAGCCAAGATGGAATGCAAAAAAATAAAAAACAGCATCAACAATACATGCAGGAAAAACTGACATCCACGTGAATATTTTATTTATTGTAAACCAAGACCTTAAAGAAAATAAGTATAATTTTTTTTCAAATCTATTTAATCTAAACAGGATATTTACTGGCATTAAGGAAAAGTGCAAGGATAGCGATCATAGCTTTTAAATTTAATTATATGCAACTGTAGCACTGTCTTCTTTAAGTAAATTTGAGAGAAAGAAAAACACCATAACATTATGTTAGTAGCACCTCATAAAGAAATCCCTTTATGCCGAACAAATCAAAACTTCAGCAACATTCAAGGAACTCGCTTAATTAAAAAGCTGGAAATTAATTCTATTAAATGCTCCGTTATTATTTGTAATTAATCGCTTAATACAAAAGTTAAAATTATATATTTTCAAATTCTTTTCCTTTCTTTTCGTCATATTTTAATCGCTAAATTTTGAGAACTTTAAAAATCGGGACCTTATTTAATGCAAAAAAATGCTTCCTTCACTCACTTTGCCATGTTCTTTAAGTAACTATTTTAACCGGTATTCTCTTCTTGGGTTAGTAAAACATTTTTTCCTGAGGTTTTGGAATTTAGTCGAATACTAAAGTGGAAAACAAATTCATTTTGCTTTTCGTTGCTATTAAGAGAAAAAAAAAACAAAAAAAAAACGAGTATTTCCAGATTTTAACTATGGGTTATTTTGATGTGGGTTATTCTTTCTGGGTTAATTTCACGTGCAACCCTTTTCCCTTATACAAGGGAACAATGATAGCATCCTTCCAATCCCAAGGGACCATTCCTAACTCCCAGCACAACTGGCAAATTTCAGTTAACCAGTCAATTACAGAGTCACCATACATTTCAACATCTCGGCAGTTATGCCATCAACTCCTGGAGCCTTACCATTCTGAAGAGATTTTAGAGCTTTACAATTTATTCTCTTGAGATCCCTCCTATACTTCCATCTCTCACAGTGACATCATCTGCTTCTGCCTCAGAATCATCATTGCTTTCATGCTCTAATAACTCATAGAAGTATTCACCCCATCTTTCACTTAACTCATTGGGTTCCCATATCATTTTTCGGTCATATTCTTCACACAACTTAGAATTTTATTTCCCCAATTTTATTATTTCTATGACTCTAAGTAAGAACATACTTGCAAATAATATTAATACAAGAACATAATGTATACAACCTGAGATAACTACACTTTTAACATCTACCTAACACACACGATGACATCATTCCAAACTTCATACTCTACTTTGTACGACTAACATTGTACTCCTACATCATACTATTACTGTTGTTCTAAAACTCCTATATATATACATGTAAATCAATATGATATACATAAGATACAATAATGTTAATGATTCATACGCAACACCTTGGAGCCAAAGTTGTGCCATCTGTACTTAAGCATCCAATACATCATAATGGATAACCTAATAGAAGAAATAGAAACCTTCTAGTAAGTAGACTTTTTATTTTAATAATTTGTCTACACAGGGGTCTTCAACCTATTGGGCTGTCGGAAAAGTCATTTATTGATATAAAGAACAAAGATCAATCAATGATATAATGCCCATTTTGTTCGATAACCTTTTGCCATCTTTCAGGGAGCTGTAGAATGCCTCGTTCATAGAAGGACCTGTCTTTCATGGTGAAAAACTGTACAAGGTGCTAATTTACAGCCTCATCTGAACTGAACGTCATACCATGCAAGAACTGTTGAAGAGAGTGAAACAAGTGGAAGTCTGACGGCGCAAGGTCAGGCAAGTATGCTGGGTGTGGCAACATATTTCACCCAAGCTACAATAATTTTTGGCAGGTAATCAAACTTGTTTGTGGTCTCGCATTGTCGTGATGGAACACAACACCTTTACGATGAACAAGCTCTGGACATTTCTGGATGATGGATTCGTTCAAACTGTCCAATTGCTGACAGTACACATTCGAATTTATTGTTTGGTTCCGTGGTAGGAGCTCAAAAAACATGACACCTTTAAAATCCACACCACACTGAGACCAGAACCTTCCGCTGATGAATGTCTGCTTTGGATGTCGTTTGAGGCAAAGCAGCACATCGGGACCAAGACCGTTTGTGCAGCACATTGTTGTACACAATCCACTTTTCGTCACCAGTTATCAGTCGCTTCAAAAAAGGATAGTTTTCCTTACGTTTAATGAGCGTATTGCAGATGTTTATACGCACCGTCAATTGGACTTCTTTGATTAAGAGTGAATTTTAAGTATTTTGTACTCATATACACTGTTTCTCACGTTACAATTAACCATATATCAACGGGTCAATCCTCCACTGCATCCCTTCAAAATTTCAAACCATTCATGATAAAAATTATAAGTTATAATAAAACATCTATTGAAAACAGAATCTTTAAGCTGTACTTACGTTTTATATCGGATGCATATTGCTGATTGATAGTCTGACGAACTCTGAATCTTGTTCAGGCTGTTATTTCATTGTCTGTCGTAATGCAAAGTCTTTTCAAATTTTGAAGCTTTTCAAACGTGAAGTCAATAAGGTCATTTTGAAGTCAAACATGAAGAAAATTGAAGATAGTGACAAAGAAAATTAATTTCGAATGAACAAAGGAAGTTTTTTATAACATTCTAAAAAGGAACAAAGCGGGATAAGCCTGACGGCAGAATTTATCAAAGTACTTTAAAATCAATAAAATCACATGAAGTAGGCTTATAGTGTACTGATGCTTTCAACTTATGTAGATTGACAAATGAAATATCTTAAAAATAGGTTAAAAACACAATAAAAGAACCTGTCATGATGCAAGTCGAAGTACGATAGACCCTAAAATGCTAACGGGAAACAATGGCAGGAATTGACTTCGATGACACATACGTTCCTTTCCCAACCGGTTTCGACTGTATAAACTTCAGTCATTCTCAAGGTATGTCTTCCAGTGCATCTGCACCTGTTCTTCAATGTCTGATTAGGCTTTACGTCCGTGTTTCTACACGTCAGAGAGATTGCGCACGCATATGGCAGGATATGACATTTTATGGTCTGAAAGTGCCATCTATCGTGTCTTTAAGGTTGGTTTTGGTATTCTTTTGATATTAATTTTCTTTTCTTCAATCTTCTTTTTCTGAGTTAGTCCTAAAATTCTTTGCTATTTTTTTCTCTTTTCTTTCTGTTCTGTTTTTATTTCCTTTTCAATAAGATATTTCCATGCATAGCATAAATCAATCGGTGTATTGTAATTACAATTTTTGCTCTTGGTCTTTTCAATTATCACTGCCTTTGAATTTAATATTTGCTGGTGGGTCTGTAATGTTGTCATTAATTTAATATTCTCTCAGTCAGGACATGCTTGGTTCTGTATGCAATGCTGTATTAGTGCCATTTTCTCTTCACACTTGTTCCAATTTGCGATATGTTCATTAAGTCTTGTACCTATTCGTCTTCTGGTACTACCGATGTATAACTTATCGGGACAAATTTCTTTTTTTGTTGGAATTGCATAGACACCTGCTTTGTTTAATATAGATCTCATCTCATGGCTTTTTGTCAGGTCTTTTGAAATATCATTTACTGTCTCAGCAAGAACCATGTCATGCTTCTGGCATTCCCTCTTAAGGATATCTGATATAGGTGGAGTATATGGAAACTTTCCTATATATTTTTTATTATTAATAGTAGTTGTTTTATTTATATTATTAATCTGATCTTTCATTTTTTTGTGGATTGACAAAATAAGGATTTCTTATAGCCAAAATTAGTAGCCAAGTTTATTATCCATTTTAGTTCTTTCTTTTCAGACTCTCTTTCAGATGAAAGTGAAATAGCTCTATGAATATAAAAATAAAATGCTGTGACTTTATATTTCCATGGGTGGTTGGAGTTATATGGAATAATAGCTGGAACATAAGATGGTTTTCGAGAAATGGAGTATTGTATTTTGGAGTTTTTATTAAATAAAGATATATCCAAGAAATTTAATTGCTGATTTACTTCTTTTTCTATTGTAACTTTAATAGTAGGGTAGAAGTTGTATTTATTCATGAAGTGGTTCAATTCATCTTCAGAATATTGCATAGGATCAAAATATCATCTACATATCTCAGAAATAATATAGGTAAGAATTGGTTTGTATATGATAATATTTCTTCTTCCATATTCTGTAAGATAACCTCTGCAAGTAGACCTGAAATGGGTGATCGCATTGGGTCTCCTGATGATTGCTTGAATATTTTATTATTGTAGTAAAAATAGTTGTTATCTTGAACAAAATTAAGAGCCTTGATTATACTTAATCTTTCTTCTTCATTTATATGATGCTGTCTAAGTTTAGAATCTATTAGTTTAATTGCTTTCTTTACTGGAGTATAGGGATATAATGACATTATATCCATACTTAGCATTCTAAAGTCATAGTTATGAATTGTTGATATTTGTTCTATTACTTTGGAGGAGTTGTAAATACTATATATATGATTTGTATAAAATGGTTTCAAAAATTTAAATAACGCACATTCCGAATTTATTGTAGGTGCTATACTTTTACTGACAATTGGTCTTATTGGACAATCTTCTTTATGTGTT
The DNA here is from genome assembly GCA_039090855.1 of Macrothele yani. Lineage (NCBI taxonomy): Eukaryota > Metazoa > Arthropoda > Arachnida > Araneae > Macrothelidae > Macrothele > Macrothele yani. Next base: position 139,069,102 of record CM077005.1, on the reverse strand, counting down.
TTTATTTTGCCAAAGATATTGGGAATTGTTGCTCCCACAGGAGGGTATGCTTTTGATTTAGCTTCTTTGAGTTCACGAGAAACCCACACATCAAGCTTGCTTACGTATCCCAGCTTCTTCAGGTGGTCGTGAACGCTTGAATGATGGATGTGCAATGTGTCTGCAATCTCTCGTGTTGTGTATCGTGGGTTTGACTCGATCAATGCCTTGATTTGGTCGTCATCAACCTCGGTAGGCCTCCCGGACTGAGGAGCATCGTTGAGGTCAAAATTACCCGCATGGAATTTTCAGAACCACCGCTGGCACTGACGTTCTTGTGGAGCGTTATCACCCTATACTTTACGCAACTTTTCACAAGCTTGACATGCGTTCTTCCCTTTATGGAAGTTAAACAGTAAAATATGGTGGAAATGCACAGTTTGGTCTTTCATCTTCAACTAGATGTAAAATCTCTGCAAATCAACCAAATGGCTCACTATTCCTTTTAGACTGCAGCTAGAACTGGCACCTGTTGAATGCCATAGCGATAACAGAGCTGTGCATGCCTCTAGTACTTCCAAAACCGCCCAACCGCCATCGGGTGCCAAAATACATCATGACTTCTCTGACAACCCAATATGTCTTGCCAGTGAAGCAATTTTCAGTGGCCCATGGAAGGCATTCCACAAAAGAAATTACAAAATGAGGGCCGGGGGGGGGGGGGGGGGTTATTGGTTAAAAAAATTGTACAACAGTAATATATAATATGAAATTCCAAATCAATGCATCGATGAGACGAACTTTTTGAAAATCTCACTTTTTATTAATATGCAAGGAGAAACAGAAGTATATTGTTCCTGGGCAAGTATATGTTTGGCAATTCAACACCTGTTGTGCAAGTCACTGTCTAATCAGTGCTTGGTGAGGAGCTGCTCAGTCGCTGTGGAGTGAGTGAGTTGAAAGTCATCTGTTTCAATTGTGTCAGAGGGAGTTATCCAAGGAAAAGTCCTGAGCATGTCAGTGATTGAATGATTTACTTTAAATACCGATGCCTGACCTACATTTTGATCTCTTTCAAATGCCGTGCTTGGAGAGTTCTATCTAACTGGGTGCAATCTCAAATGTTGTATGTATGTATGTATGTATGTATGTATGTATGTATGTATGTATGTATGTATGTATGTATGTATGTATCTCTCTCTCACTGACAGACTGACGCACACACGCACGCGCACACACACACACACGCACATACAGAATCATGGAATCTACATTTTTATGTTATTCAGTAGAACCTCAAATTTTTACTGAAACATCAAACATCATTCACAATACCCAGAATATTGGAATATCAGCTTTTGCCAAAATTTCATACACAATGTACATCAGTGATCAAATCAAAAATTCTCTACACAATACATATTATTAAAAAATGAACAAGGTATTTTCACAATGAAGGAATTTTGTTTATCAGTACCAATGCCACAATGTTCACATGAAGCAAATTGCTAATATCATTGCCTATAACTACATTAAGTGAGAAATAACTTCAATGTAATGAAGCATTTTCAACTAAAATTCCCGTAGAAGAAAATTTGGATCCATTTATGAATACCATCTGCACTTCTAGAACGAGTAGGCTCACAGTTGTGTATGGGGATTGTCAATCTTCCTTCCCCACTCAGTTTTTTTTTTCACCATCTTAATCTTCCAATTCTTCTCCTTTAGATGATGGCTTACAGAATAGACATGTCAAGCACAAGAAACTACTTCTCATCTACAGCCCAATCAGACAGCTCTTCAGTTGCAGCCATTATTTCATGAGGATAATCATCATCATCATTGTCAACCATTATCAATCCACTGCTGGACGAAGGTCTCCCCAAGTTTCCTCCACAACGGTTTGTCTTGTGCCAGTCTCCTCCCCATCACTCTCACATACTTTCGAATTTCATCCACCCATCTCCCATGTGGTCTTCTTCTGGGTCTTTTCCTGTCCCTTGGAATCCAATCTAAAATTTCGGCTGTCCATCGATGGTCTGTCCTTCTGGCAGTATGCCTAGCCCATTGCCATTTCAGGGATTTAACTCTGATCATGATGTCTTCCACTTTTGTCATTTTTCTGATCCACAAGTTCCTCTTCTTATCTCTCCTGTTTGCACCAAGCATGCACCTCTCCATGCTGTTTTGAGTTGTCTGCAGCCTTTGTATGTCTCATTAGTTAAGGTCCACGTCTCTGCACCATACGTAAGCACTGGAAGGATGCATTGATCAAACACTTTTCTTTTAAGACATAATGGCATATTGCTCTTGAAAATTATGCTGTTTCTTCCAAAAGCTCTCCAGGCAAGTTTTGTACGCCAATTAATTTCTTCATCAATGTGACCCTCACTTGAAATCTGCTGTCCAAGATAAACGTATGTGTCTGTTATCTCCAGCTTTTCTCCATCAATCGATAAATCTTCATTTCTTGTAAAAGCATTGAACATCACTTTTGTCTTCTGAAAGTTCATTTTTAATCCCACTTCTTTACTCTTGTCAGCAAGTTCCTGGATCATACTCTGCAGCTCTGATGGGGTAGTTGCAAAAATGACTACGTCATAAGCAAAATGAAGGTGGGTTAGATAATCTCCATTAATCTTTATCCCTTTGTTTTCCCAGTTCAGTGATTGACAGACATTTTCCAATGTAGCATTAAAGAGCTTCAGAGATATGGTGTCAAATTGTCTCACTCTCTTTCCAATTTTTATGTGTGTTGTATTTTCAAACAGCCGAATCTTTGCACTTGCATTTTCATAGATGTTATTAATAATATTAATGTATGCATCTTCAATACCGCAGGATTTCAGAGCCATTGTAACTGCTGATGGTTTCACTGAATCAAAGGCTTTTTCATAATCAATAAAAGCCATGCACAATGGAAGTTCATATTCCCTCGCTCTTTTAATTAGTTCTCTTGAGGATAATACCTGTTCATAAGTATGCCTGAGTGGAATGTGAAAGACAATGTACATATTAATCTCAACAACCCTACCTGACTGTACCTTTAAGCGTCAACCCTGATCAATCAACTGCTAATAAAGGTCATCCGAAGTTTCTTTCGCACATTTCTTTCCCCTGAGAACAAGGTTCGTACTCTTCCAAGCAAAATAAATTCAAGCACTTTTCAAGGACTTTTTAAAATCAAACTATCATATGTTTATGCTGTCAGTAGGTAGGTATTTTAGCAAGTTCAAACCATTAAACTTAGCTGGGACGGGCACATTTTCAATGACCTGCCAGTTACCTCTTGCTAGTTTATTATATTAACTACTTTGAATTGCACCTCTGTTTTGGTGTTTTTTGAAATAATTTCATTTTGTGGAATGTTTTGAAAGGGTACATTACTTTTGTTTTAATCCTCTGGCAAGGACTGCATCTCTAACCCCAGTCAACAGAAGCCCATCATGATTCGCAAATACATCATTCCACTTATTTTACTCCCATGGCTGACATTTTCTCTGTTATGATGCCATAGCCAAGGTACCAGCTGTCCATGCACTTCCCTGAGTTGAACACAAGTTCTGAGCTATCAGATCAGCTTAGCATTTTTATCAGAACTACACAGAAATCTGTTATACAACTTTTCACCACAAACAATTATTTTACATGCACATGCTCCTTTGTCATTTCTTAAAAACAAAACAAAATCTTTTTCAAGTGCTCTTCCAAGGAGTAAAACTTTTTCAAGTACTTTCTTTTTTTTTTTTTTTTTTTTTTTTTTTGGTTGTAGGTTTAACGACCACCGTGAGCAACTCAATGGGCTATAAGCAGTCACCCATTCCTAATTTAGGGTCACTGGTTCCAGGGTAGGGAGAGAACCAGTACCGTAAGACAAACACAACATCCATGCCACACCGGGATTCGAACCCGGACCCCTTTCGGACAAATGATCAGAGGCCATTGCTTAGACCACTGTGCCACTGGGGCGGCTCAAGTACTTTCAAGGACTTGAAAATGAACTTTTCTTTTTCAAGAACTTTTCAAGGAGCATACAAACCATGGAGAACTGTTAAGCCAAGAAATTTCATCATACTTCCTAATTTTGTAGGCACTTTTCCCACAGGGTCTGATTTTGCTGGGGCCTTTATGTTCTTTTGGTACCCACTCAGTCAAAATTTTTGGTTGACTAGAATTGGTCCACTACTCTAGAAAAATGTTATTTATGTGATGATGTCTGTAGCTCCTGTTTTTTTTTTTCTGATCTGCGAGTTTGTTTTCTTGCGGGAATATATATATCAAAGTTCAGTTATAATATATTTTCATTTTTGACTGTAATTCATCAGCTTTAAACTGTGTATTGTTCTAGAATAGCACTTTTTTCAAGTTTTCTCTGATCTTCATGTGAATGAGAGTTGCCAAGAGAGTCACTGCTTTTTATGATTGTAAATTTAATACATACATACATATCACTAAGCTGTTCTCTGAGATTCAGAGGTTAGCTCCAAAAAGAAATACAAACTCCCAGATATTTTTACTTATTGTTGTCGTATCAAACTTCGCCATTTACAGCGATCTTGACATACAACTCGTGCTTCACTGATATCCATTACACGCCGTACACAAGATCTTTTATACTTCATACTCATGATCTTTTTCTCATGCAGACTCCTGAATCTGATCCACCCATGTCTTCCATGGCCTTCCTCTGCCTTTCCTTCCTGCCACTTGGGCTGAAAAGATTTTCTTAGTAAGCATTTCATCACTCATTCTTTCAACATGGCCAAACCACCGAAGCATATTGGTCTCCACCTTGCTAACAACATTTTGCTTCACATCACACAACTGCAATACATCTTCATTTCTCACACAATCATATCGTGTCTTGCCACAAACCCCACGTAAGTAACGCATTTCTCCAGCACACAAACGACTCCTATGTTTTTTCTGCAGTATCCAGGTTTCACTGCCATACATCAGAGTAGGAACAATTACAGTTTCATACACAGCCATGCGGGACTCTCTAGAGAACCCATCATTCCTGTGAAAACCTCCCAGAGCAGCTATGATTTTCAAAGAAGAATTCACTCGCCTACTGATTTCACCATCCAACTTGTTCTCTCTGTCAAACATGCTTCCTAAATACACAAACTCACTCACCTGGTCAATCACAGTGCCCTTTTTACTTACATTACATTCAGTGCTACCCATTCCTCTCTCAAACACCATAACTTTGGTTTTTCACTTATTTATACTCAGTTTGAATTGCATGCAAACTTCGTGCATCCGAGTCAACATACTCTGCAACTCACTTTTGCTCTCTGCCAACAGGACAGTGTCATCAGCATACAGCAATCTGCACACACGGATATCACCAAGACATAAACCACTATTATCTATTTTGGCATCACGCATGCATGCATCCATAAATATATTAAACAGCCATGGTGACATTACACAACCTTGTCTAACTCCTGCACCAATGGAAAACCATTTTGATAAAACACCATTCACTCGTACACAAGCTCTACTACCAGCATACATGGCTTTTACACTATTAAGTAGATTCCCAGTAACCCCATATTCATTCAATACCTTCCACAAAAGTGTCCTATTCACTCGGTCGTAAGCTTTCTCTAAATCTACGAAGGCAGTAAAAATTTTCTTCCCAACAGCCAGATACTTTTCAATCATCGTGCATAATGCAAAAATCTGGTTAGTGCAGCCTTTACCAGGCATAAAACCACTCTGAACATCCCACACTTTCAATGATGTAAGACCCCGTACTTTTTCAATAACAACCTTGCCAAACACTTTCCCTGGCACACTCAGTAGGCTAATACCATGATAGTTCTTGCATTCAGTCTGATCACCTTTTCCCTTATACAAGGGAACAATAATACAGTCAATTATAGAGTCACCACCATATTTCAACATCTCTGCAGTTATGCCATAGTTGTTGACACCCGTGTGATGAGAGGTGCAAATGTTGGTTCTGATCATTATTTGGTAGTGTCACGAGTGAAACTTAATATTGGTTGGAGGAAAAGGAATAGGAAGAGACCCAGGATAGAAAAAATAAAGGCTGATAGGCTCCTTGAAGATCATCAGCGGTATTCTGACTTACTGAGAGAACGACTGAAGGATCTGAAATCTTGTGAGAGGGATGTAGAAAAGAAGTGGGAATGTTTTAAGAACTGTGTTGTTACTGCTGCTAAAGAGGTCTGTGGCACCACAATAGTGGGTAACAATAGAGGTGATGCTTGGTGGAATAGTGAGATTGATGAGGCTGTAAAGAAAAAGAAGGAAGCCTATTTGGGGATGTTGCAAGGTAGAGTCTCTGTGGATGAATATCGCTGTAAGAAGCGTGAAGCTGCTAAGCTGGTTCGCCACAGTAAGGCAAAAGATAGGAAAGAGAAAGTGGAAAGGCATGAACTGGCTTTTTGGAAAGATAGAAAGTCCTTCTGGAAGTACATGAGACTCAGGAAAAATAGGGGAAACAAAGTTGTAAGTTGTGTGAAGAATGAGATTGGGGAAATGATATGGGAGCCCAATGAGTTAAGTGACAGATGGGGTGAATACTTCTGTGAGTTATTAGATCAGGAGAGCAAAAATGTTTCTGAGACAGATGCAGATGATGTCACAATGAGGGATGAAAGCACAGGAGGGATCTCAAGAGAAGAAGTGTGTAAAGCTCTAAAATCTCTTCAGAATGGTAAGGCTCCAGGAGTTGATGGCATAACTGCAGAGATGTTGAAGTACGGTGGTGACTCTATAATTGACTGGTTAACTGAAATTTGCCAGTTGTGCTGGGAGTTAGGAATGGTCCCTCGGGATTGGAAGGATGCTATCATTGTTCCCTTGTATAAGGGAAAAGGTGATCAGACTGAATGCAAGAACTATTGTGGTATTAGCCTACTGAGTGTGCCAGGGAAAGTGTTTGGTAAGGTTGTCATTGAAAAAGTACGGGGTCTTATATCATTGAAAGTGTGGGATGTTCAGAGTGGTTTTATGCCAGGTAAAGGCTGCACTAACCAGATTTTTGCATTATGCACGATGATTAAAAAGTATCTGGCTGTTGGGAAGAAAGTTTTTACTGCCTTCATAGATTTAGAGAAAGCTTACGACCGAGTGAATAGGACACTTTTGTGGAAGGTATTGAATGAATATGGGGTTACTGGGAATCTACTTAATAGTGTAAAAGCCATGTATGCTGGTAGTAGAGCTTGTGTACGAGTGAATGGTGTTTTATCAAAATGGTTTTCCATTGGTGCAGGAGTTAGACAAGGTTGTGTAATGTCACCATGGCTGTTTAATATATTTATGGACGCATGCACGTGTGAGGCCAAAATAAATAATAGTGGTTTATGTCTTGGTGATATCCGTGTGTGCAGATTGCCGTATGCTGATGACTCTGTCCTGTTGGCAGAGAGCAAAAGTGAGCTGCAGAGTATGTTGACTCGGATGCACGAAGTTTGCATGAAATTCAAACGGAGTATAAATAAGGGAAAAACCAAAGTTATGGTGTTTGAGAGAGGAATGGGTAGCACTGAATGTAATGTAAGTATAAATGGCACTGTGATTGACCAGGTGAGTGAGTTTGTGTATTTAGGAAGCATGTTTGACAGAGAGAACAAGTTGGATGGTGAAATCAGTAGACGAGTGAATTCTTCTTTGAAAGTCATAGCTGCTCTGGGAGGTTTTCACAGGAATGATGGGTTCTCTAGAGAGTCCCGCATGGCTGTGTATGAAACAATAATTGTTCCTACTCTGATGTATGGCAGTGAAACCTGGGTACTGCAGAAGAAACATAGGAGTCGTTTGTGTGCTGGAGAAATGCGTTACTTACGTGGGGTCTGTGGCAAGACACGATCTGATTGTGTAAGGAATGAAGATGTATTGCAGTTGTGTGATGTAAAGCAAAATGTTGTTAGCAAGGTGGAGACCAATATGCTTCGGTGGTTTGGCCATGTTGAAAGAATGAGTGATGAAATGCTTACTAAGAAAATCTTTTCAGCCCAAGTGGCAGGAAGGAAAGGCAGAGGAAGGCCAAGGAAGACATGGGTGGATCAGATTCAAGAGTGTCTGCATGAGAAAAAGATTATGAGTATGAAGTATAAAAGATCTTGTGTACGGCGTGTAATGGATATCAGTGAAGCACGAGTTGTATGTCAAGATCGCTGTAAATGGCGAAGTTTGATATGACAACAATAAGTAAAAATATCTGGAAGTTTGTATTTCTTTTTGGAGCTAACCTCTGAATCTCAGAGAACAGCTTAGTGATATGTATGTATGTATGTATGTATGCAGTTATGCCATCAACTCCCGGAGCCTTACCATTCTGAAGAGATTTTAGAGCTTTACACACTTCTTCTCTTGAGATCCCTCCTGTGCTTTCATACCTCATTGTGACATCATCTGCATCTGTCTCAGAATCATCTTTGCTTTCCTGATCTAATGAGCTATACAATTCTCTCATTGTTATTTCTTTTACAACTCTTTTCAGGGGGTGGGGGCGGGGGTGGTGGTGGAAATAATGTGTTTGTGTTATAATGAGAATAAGCACAGCATTTACAATAGATTAGAGCTCTGGACTGTGCAATTAAGGATAACAAAAATTCAGCACTTGCAGGACAAGAAGTTTCTTCTACATTCATGTTGACTAGTTCAGACTTTTTATCTGTCTGATTTCTTTAGAAAGAGTGGAGACTGTATTCTCAAACAAACCCAAGTGGCCAGATAAGTCACATAAACCTAATACTTCCATGAAGTTATTAAAAACACAGTTTGCCGTCTATACATGATTTAAAAAACTACATTTAAAGACTAGTGTACAATAGAACCTTTTTTCGATTTAATGGTACTATTTACTGTCAACGGGAGGTGGCCCCTATGGGGTCACCCCTCTCAGCAGTTCTATCTGAGTTGTTGTTACAAGATCTGTAAAACGAAGTCCTCATGAACTTTCATGTGAAACCTATTTTATACCTGAGATACGTGGATGATGTGTTATTGTTCTGGCAATCCACCCTTGAAAGCCTCACCGAGTTCACCACTGTGTTGTCTACAAAATACAGTTTCATAAAATTTTCTATGGAATTTGAGACCAATTATGCATTACCCTATCTGGACTTCTTGTTGGAAAGAAACCCCATTACGAATGAAATAACTCTCTCTGTATATAGAAAACCAAATGCAACAATATCTATGATTCCCTACAACTCCTTCCACCCACTCAGGCAAAAACTCTCAGCCCTTCACTTTATGTTTCACCGAGCAGTTACACATTCATCCTCAACCGATCAAAGAGACCTAGAAGTTGCAAAAATTATGGATATTGCTGCATTATATAATTACCCATCTACCACCATTAACTCCATAATGCACCATGTCTTTAATGCATCATACTCAACATTACCAAGAACGAGACCAACCTCTTCATGTCGGCAAATAACCATAGATCCCTGCTGTCACAAATATCCTAAAAAACACATGTCGACTATTTAATATTGATTTTGGCATAAAACAGTGCAACATTCTCGCCCATATTAAAAATGACAGGGATTAGATTCCCCTTGATTCCAAGTTTGGTGTGTATGCAATCCCACTAAAAGCTATGAATGCTGATGCAACCGAACAGATATACATAGGTTCGACCCATCGCAATCTTAATTTACGTGTCTCTGAACATAAATACAATGTTAAATCATGCTCCACCTCCATTGCCCTTCCAAGACTATGACTGAAGGGTCAACACCAACCTATCTGGGACGATGTTACTATGTTACATATGCTAACTATCTGTTCTTCTATCCTCTTGACAGAAAGCTTATTGATACATAAACATAGGGCAGAATGTTGTAATGACGATACCCCTATCACTATACCGTTACCATGGAAACTGCTTTGTAACTACTACAGCGAAAGAGACAATACCGGCAACAACCCAAGCTCCAATGAAACGACACGATTATGTAATGAACATGCGCATGCCAAAACATACTGTTTCGTCAATGTGCTTACTATATATATATACCCTCCCAAGACATAACACAACCACACCATCTGATGATGGGTCGACAGTGGACTTGAAAGTGCTAATGTTTTAACTTTGTGTATATATATTTTAACTTTAATTTGTAAAATCGTGTATAGACGGCAAACTGTGTTTTTAATATCCTTCAGCACGAATCAATTGACTTCCTATGAAACTTCCAGGAAGTGTGGTTTTCATTCATCACCGCTGCTGCACATTTCATTACAATGGAGCCCTGCCTACACTTAACAACTATTTATTTAGTAGCATTTAAAAGGTCACACAGGCGAACACAAGTTAAAAAACCCTTGACATCACTAATATAGAATATGATGCAACTGCAATTTTGTAAGCAGCTTTACATGATGCAACTGCAATTTTGTGAGCAGCATGCAAAGTACTACAATGGCATAATTTTAAACAGAACGCATGAAATTCCATTCATCAGCAGAAAAAAAATAAAAAATAAATAAAAATAAAAAATTAAACTTTGTAATAGCAACATTTACCTTGAAGAAAGTGAAGTGGATACTCTGGATACTTTTTTACTATTTTCCCTTTGTACAGCTTACTTCCAAAGTCTTCAGTTTTCATGAAAGCAGCATATTTTGAAATTCCAATTTCATATGGGGAAAATTCAAGCCAATCTAGAAATGAAATGAAATCTAAGAGAATGTCAACTTTTCATATAAACAACACAAAATTGGGTTGAAAGCAATTAAATAAAAAATACTTCATGAAGCTGAAAATAAATTAATTAAGAAAACAGATTAACACAAATTGCTAAAATCTGGAAAACTCTTCCTGCCATATGCTTTCTACTTCCTGCTGTATATAAAAAAAAACTGTTTCAAATTAAATAAAACTCTATTTAAGATACACTAGAAACAACCACAAAAACTCTCAACTATCCTGAACAGCAGGAACAATTCACCACAGTCAGCAATAAACCAAACCTAAGACTAAAATTACTGACTTACTGACCATTTTGATTACAAAAACTGACTTTACTGATTTGGACATTAAAAAAAACAAAAAAAAAAAACAGACTAAATACTGACTCAAATTTCTCATTAGGAAAAAAGGGTCAAAAGCATTTATTTTTTTAATCTGGCCTCCAACATCCCTATAGCCAGCCAACTCACACCTATTTATTGTTTTAATTGTAATCAACATATAAAACTATTACAAAATTACATATAATAATAATAATAAAAAATAATTAGGAAAAACATTGCACTTTATTATAATAATACTGACATGCTCCTATTCAGCACAAATAGACCTAAAACTAGAAAAAGCTTTAAAGTGCAGCTGTACAGTACCATTTTCAGAATAATACAAACAAAATGTTTACAACTTTGAATTTTTAAATGTAATGTGGGAAATCATCTAGCTTTCTTTACAAAATTAGGTCATTAAGTCTCACTTTGTTTTTGCTTCTTTGAAAAAAATGTTGTTATAACACTGCTTTTTCGCTTATCAACTGCTTTCTGTACCTTTTCTAGGTCTTTAAGTTTCTTCACTTCTTGTTCCCTAACTTTTGTAGCACTCTCCAACATTGCTTGGGCCACACTAATTCCTACCAAGTCTGTTTTATTTATTGCTTCTTTTAAGCACTTGTATGCATCATCCAGTAATCTGTCAACAATCAATCTTTTCTCCTTTTCTCCTCTTTCATTTTCTTCAGTGCCTGTTCACCGTGTTCAATATTTACTTTTTCTTTTTCAAACTTACTCTTCATACTTGCTTGCAACAATTTTTCTTTTTCCTGTTCTTCTTGTTTTCTCAGTTTTTCCTCAGCCACTCTCTTCTCATCTTCACAGTACTGCTTGTATCTGACATGAGCTGTGCGTGCCAATTGAAGAAGTTCCTGAGTGATAATTACAAAGTGAGCCTTCCCCTCAAATACATTCACCACAGCATCTCTTACAGTCAAATAAGCATCCAATGTTCTTTCACACATATTTGCGGTCTTCATTCAAGATGTTCCCCGACAATGGGAATCCCCTTTCTACATCCGCATTGCCATGCGAAAGTGCAAGTACACCTGAGGGCCTTCTGATTGCTGAACGTAGTGATGCGTTTAAACTTTTGCCAATTGGGAATTGCGGATGTATTGCTGATGGTTAAAACTGAAAGCGAGGTGGAAGGGTTTCCTTTCTTAACATCAGCAATATGTTCCACCAATCGCCGGTTGATGCTTCGGTAAGTACTACCAATATAGTGGGTAATGCCTGTGGAAGTGGTGACAGGGATAGAGTAGACCCCTTGTAACTCTAGGGGTTTATTGGGATCTCTGTCTTTAAGGATAAGGTTAAGAAGATGTGGAGGTGGTTTAACAATCCTGTAGCCAAAAGACTTGAAAATGGAGCAAACTTTATGAGTGAAGAACAGGCTAAAGGGCAAAGTGCCAACAAACTGATGAGTGGTGGAAAGTTCAGGCAATAAACTGGTAGATCTATTCTGTGATTGAAATTTCTTAATTAGCCTATGTACTAAGAGGGGTGGAAAGCCATGCAATTTGCCAATGTCGATGATGTTCTGATATTCGTTTTGAAGAGCAGAAGGGCTGTTGCAAATAAGGTTAACTCTGTGGATGTATGCCTTTAAAGCAGCCAATTTGTATTTACCAAAGGTGCAGGAATGGTAAGGGATGATGTTATGGGTGGCAGAAGGTTTCCTGTAAACAGAGAGACCAAGTGAGAAGTCTGGGTTGATGTTGATGTTAACACCCAGAAAACTAATATTGTTGTCTATCTGTTCTTCTTTTTCAATTTGTCTGTACTACAGACACACCTTTTAATATACCTATCATTTTGAAAGCTATTTTGAAATCTGGCAACAACTGATGCTAATACCACGTGTTTCATTCCATGGCTGCTGAAGGTAGAAGTCGCTACCGAAAGGTCGTCCCAACACTTGTAATTTTTACATAACTGAAGAGTGATGTGTCGTCATCAAGAATTATTCTAGTGTATGTGACTTACCTACCTCAGTGGTGGTGCATACATCAAGATGGCAAAGTTGCAGCGATAAGCTTCATTGCTATAGTTCTATCACCAGCAGAAAAGGGATTTATTTTCACATATTTTACATCTCTAAAAACTGTTTAAATCTTCTACTCTCATGAATTCTTCTACTCCAACCAGTCATCATCTGTATTTTGGTCTTCTTTTTATTCTACCTGGTGGCTCCCACTCTCCAATTTCGTTGGCCATCTTCCATAAGTCATTTTTTTGTACACAATCATTGCCTTTTCATTCAAAGTATAATTAATCCCCAGAATGTTTATAAAGATTTCAGTTTTATCTAGTATTTCTCTCTTTAATTACAAAACTTCAAAAAAAAAAAGTGTGAAAGGTACCTACATACACTATATTGACTAAAGTCACTGGACACCTAGAAGAGAAACACAACATAGCATTTATTTCATTTCATTCCATTTATTCATTTTTCAGTTGCCACATATTACAGTTCAAAATACAAACAATATAATCAATTACAAAAAATGTAGCAACCAGGAGGAGGAGGGAAAAGGCCGTAAGGCCTGACATAGCCCTCCCACCCTAGTACTAAAAAGAAAAAAAAACACAAACAAGAAAGAAAAATACAAAAGACAAGTTGAAGGCATATTTGAATATAACTGAAAGAGTAAATAAATACATAAGTGTATATTTGGGTGTCCCAAAATTCAATGTAAAAAATTTTTTTCATAAAAAAGGTGGGTCTCACCCTCTAAAAGTTTCTTCTACTCCTATTATTAAAATATATGAAGTTAGAGCTCATTTGGAAAAGATTAAGAGGTCCCTCAAGGTCACACAAGCTACACTGATTTATGTGAAAATCAGGAATTTTAATCAAAAGCATAAGTGATGATCAATTATATATTTTATTTTCATTATTAATAAATTTTTAGTATCTATATAACAAAAAATAAAATAAAAATCATAATTAAATATAAAAACATGATTAAAAGCTGCATCTGCTTCTGTAGTGCAATTATATATCTATATATGATTTCTAAGGGATGTAAGGTCAGGTGATGCGTAACATCACAGCCTCTCCTTGACAAATGTCAACCCCGCCTTCTCGTGGTACATCCTGTTCCCACTAAAGGGGCTCCGACGACCGCCAATAGCGGTATAACTATACCATCGGGATTAGAGGAAATGCTATCCCACACTCACCAACCCCTTGGCCAGGGAGGTGAGTTATGGCCAAACCCCTCCAAAATGACTCCACAACTTAAATCTTGGCCCTCAGTCTCTGGCAGCTGGAATGTACCTGGCCAAGGCAGCGGCCAGTGCGACATGAAGGCAGAGGGTGCTAAGAATCCCCGGAGGACCGGACTAGGCTGCCATCTGATGCTGACCTTGGCTACGTATAACGGACGCTCCCTATCTTCTGATTCAAGGCTTCTTGAATTGGAAGAGGAACTACAAAGGATCAAGTGGGACATCGTCGGGCTAAGTGAGGTAAGGAGAAAAGGAGAAGATCTCATTGTACTGAAAAGTGGACATCTCTTCTACTATCGTGGGACAGATACTGGCAGAACTAGTGGTGTTGGATTTATAATAAACAAGAAACTGAAGGATAAAGTTGTAGAAGTTGAAAGTTCCTCTGACAGAGCTGCACGACTCGTTATCCAACTCTCGAGAAGATACCAGGCTCAGATTATTCAAACTTATGCACCCACAACAAGTCATGCTGAAGAAGAAATTGAAGAAATTTATGAGGAAATTCGTGATCTAAATAATAAAGGTAAACAGCACTTGAAGATAATTATGGGAGATTTCAATGCAAAAATAGGGCAACGGCAACAGAATGAAACTTCAGTAGGTAAATTTGGTCACGGCAACAGAAACCAGCGTGGAAATACTCTCGTTGAGTTTGCAGAGGCAGAAGGGTTTTTCATCTTGAACTCCTTTTTCAAGAAAAAGCCACACAGGAAATGGACATGGAGACATCCAAATGGGACGACAAGTGAAATTGATTTTATTATGTGTAACAAAAAATTCGTCATAGAAGACTGCAGTGTGCTAAATAAGTTCAACACAGGCAGTGACCATAGATTGGTGAGATGTCAGATGCACCTCAACACTAAACTCGAACGTAGCAAGCTCATAAGACAAACAAAATGTATTGACATAACCAACCTTAAAAAACACCATAATACCTTCAAATTGGAAATGAAGAACAGATTCTCTGCTTTAGAAGGCCTAACATCGGAAGAAGTGGATATTTCTGAAATTAACAGAAAAGTAACCAAAGCTCTTATGGAAACAGCAACAAAATTAGCTGGGTCTAAGAACAAATTGCATGTGAACAAATTATCAGGAAAAACCCAAAATGTTGATGCAAAAAAGAAGAGAGATGAGGACAACTAAAGAAAATGTGACTTCCAAAGTGGAATATATAGAGCTATGCAAGACAGTAACGAAAAAGTATCACTGAAGACGTAAGGAAATTCAACTGTGAACTAGTAAGGAAAGCAATTGAAAACAACCAAAGCCTAAAGATAGCAAAGGGACATCTCAGTAAGGGAAAAAACAGATTATGGCACTGAGAAAAGAAGATGGTTCTGTAACAAGAAATAGAGGCAGAAATTTTGACAAGAGTGAAAGATTTCTACTCCAAATTATATGAAAGGGATGATACATGTACTCCAGGCATCATGAAAGGTACCAGAGTTCTTCCAGTCCTTCCAGCAGAAGTTGCACATGCAATCAAGAACATGAAGCGGGGAAAAGCTCCAGGAGAAGATGGAATTACTGTAGACATCATACAAGAAGCAAGTGGAGAAATCGAAACAGTACTCGCCCAAATTTTCACTCGATGCCTTAATGAAGGGAAAATTCCTGAGGATTGGAACAACGCTACAATGATCTTGCTACATAAAAAAGGTGACATTGAGGATTTCAGGAACTACAGACCTATCAGCCTCCTATTAGTGGTTTATAAAATCTTCACTAAAGTTCTTTCGGTTGGTTGGTTGGTTGTTTGATTTTTATGGCGCAAGGGCCATTATTGGCCAAAGAGCGCCAGAGACAAGACAGACAAGCAAACAGTAATAAAAACGTGGTAAAAAGCTTAAAATCTGGCTGATCATGTAAAACTGAAAAATGAGAACGATGGAAGGGCTAAAAAGATAATGAAACATACAGTATTAAAAACATGATACAATGATTAAAATCTAGCTGATTCAGTAAAACTGAGAAATGAGGATGATGATAAGGCTAAAATCTAGATACGTTTAAAATAGTCAATTTTTTTAAAAAATGAAAAAACAGCAACAGTATTGCAGTGGTCATTGAGGAGCCGCTGCAGTGTAGCGGCGTCCTCGGTCAACAAATGAGAATGAAAGAAATGAAAACGTACATCACGAAAACGAACACAGGTACACAGAAGATGAGTGACGGTGAGTCGGCAATTGCACGTCTCACACATCGGCGCAGTGTCGCCACACAGCAAAAAGCGGTGAGTGAAACGACAATGCCCAATGCGGAGACGCGCAAGCACCACTTCTTCCCTACGGTTCCGACGATATGTGGATTTCCAAATTTCAAGATTAGGTTTAATACGATGCAGTTTATTTTCCACCTGTTGGTCCCACAGACCTTGCCACGTTCGCATGATATGGTCGCGAACCAGAAAGCGGAAATCCCGATGAAACAGTGGCAAGCGTGTGACGACCAAAGAGGAAGCAGATCTAGCAGCCGCATCAGCACACTCGTTGCCCGAAATTCCGACATGACCGGGAATCCAACAAAATTGTATCTGGACACCGGCCTCGAGCAAAGAACAAAGAAGCCTTCGTACGATAAGAAGAAAAGGGTGGTCACAGCAGTCCAACGATGACAGTGACTGTACAACACTCAAAGAATCAGTGTACACCGCAGCCCGTTGATCAGAGCCCGACTGAACATGAAGCAATGCAAGATACACAGCATGCATCTCCGCCGAAAACACCATGGCCTCAGCTGGGATCCGCGCTACTGACACATCATCTACACAGACAGCCGCGGATCCAACAATTCCATGCATCTTGGAGCCATCAGTGAAAATGGGAGTGTAGTCAGAATTGAGGTCACGGTGCTCAGCGAAGAGCTGCTGGTACACTGACGCAGGGGTTGAGGATTTATCGAAAGATGTAAAGGTGGTATCAACCATGACACCAAGTGGGTGCCATGGAGGATCCCCAAAGCCCCTGGTCTCTCCAACAAGTGACAATTCCAGCCCTACATCACGGGCTACGGTCGCCATACGAAGACCGAAAGTTGAAATGCAGGAGGGCCGGTTCCCAAATAAACGAGCATGCTGAGGATGAAAAACTGCATCGTATAAAGGATGGTCTGGAAGAGATCTAAGTTTCAAGTAGAATTGAATAGACAGCTGCAGACGGCGTAATTCAAGCGATGGTTCATTCGCGTCAGCGTAAAGGCTGGGAATTGGAGATGTTCGAAATGCTCCCGAACAAAGACGCAGTGCTTGATGGTGAATAGTGTCCAAAGGCCGGAGAACGGAACGACGAGCAGAGCCATACACGATACAACCATAATCCAATTTCGACCGGATTAAGGAATGGTAAATACGAATCAAAGACGTCCTGTCTGCGCCCCACGAGACTCTCGAAAGGATCTTAAGAATGGATAGAGCCCGCAGACAGGAAATCTTGAGCCGCCGAACGTGCGCACGAAACGTAAGCGCACGGTCGACTGTCAGACCAAGGAACTTGGTCTCCGGCAAAACTGGTTTGGCTGCACGGTCTAAAAACAGCTCTGGGTCAGGATGGAGGCCACGCCTCCGGCAGAAATGGACACACGCTGTCTTGTCGGGAGAAAGAACGAAACCATTGCTATTCGCCGTTTTAAAGATCTGATTAATAGCAGACTGCAACTGCCTTTCAATAAAATGCATGCTGGATGACGAGCAGAAAATGTGCAAGTCATCAACATAGACAGTAGCCGAAACCGCAGGAGGAAGATTTGTGAGGAGACAATTAATGCGAAGGATGAACAATGTGACAGATAAAATGCAACCTTGAGGAACACCTTGTTCTTGATGGAATGTTGCCGATAGCGTCGTACCCAGGCGCACCTGGAACACCCGATTGCGAAGAAAATTTAAAATAAATGTCGGAAGATTTCCTCGCAATCCGCATGCGTGGAGGTCACGGATAATACCATGCCGCCACGCTCGATCATAAGCTTTTTCAATATCAAAAAATACAGAAACCAGGTGCTGCCTACGCACGAACGCCTCGCGCACAGATGTCTCAAGGTGCAGGAGATGATCGTGAGGTGAACGATGACGGCGAAAGCCGCTTTGTGATGGTGAAAGAACCTGATGATATTCTAAAAAATGAATTAACCGGGAGTTAACCATGCGTTCAAGAACTTTACACAGACAGCTAGTGAGAGCAATTGGACGATAACTAGAGGGAGACTTGGGATCCTTGCCAGGTTTGGGAAAAGGCAGAACAAAAGCTTTTCGC
The DNA here is from genome assembly GCA_039090855.1 of Macrothele yani. Lineage (NCBI taxonomy): Eukaryota > Metazoa > Arthropoda > Arachnida > Araneae > Macrothelidae > Macrothele > Macrothele yani. Next base: position 139,050,611 of record CM077005.1, on the reverse strand, counting down.
CAAGACTCCGGGAAACTGTGCTCCGACCAAATACGATTGTAAAGGATTAAGAGATTCTCGAGAGACGACTGCGAGAGATGACGGAGCATGTCATAATGGATGCCATCGGGACCGACCGATGTAGCGCCGGACCGATGCAGAGCCACCCTGAGTTCAACCATGCTGAAGGGGGAGTTATATCCGGTGTCGAGAAAAGGCGCAAAGGAGATTCTCTGGCGTTCCGCAGTGGATTTAATCCTCAGAAAGGAGGAAGGATACGCCAGGTCACTCGACACGGAGGCAAACGCCTCCCCCAAACAATCAGCAATCTCCCCGACTCCAGCATATGTGCAGCCGTTACTCTCGAGAATGGAGATCTGGTGAGAGCTGTAGTTACCCCGGATCCTACGAATCTTGTCCCACACACTTTTCGAACTGGCACGTGAAGTGAGAGATGACACATACTGGATCCAAGACTCCCTCTTGCTACGTCGACGCACCAACCGAGCATAGGATTTTGCTCGTTTGAATGTAACGAGATTAGCATCGGTTGGATAACGCCGAAACGTAGACCAGGCCTTATGTTGAGCTCTCCTAGCCGCTGCGCATTCAGGGGTCCACCAAGGCTTCGGACTTCTGGAGAGTGTCGTAGATGTTTTTGGTATAGAAAGATCAGCTGCCTGAAGAATACAATTTGTTACTTCAAGAACCGCTGCGTCGATTGACTCTTGGGTCACCATGGCAGAAAATATCAAAGCTGACGGCGTGAAGACCTCCCATCTCGCACGCTCCATCCTCCAACGAGGAGGGCGGGAGGCAGAAGATGGCATGTTCGCATGATGCGAGAGGACAATGGGAAAGTGGTCGCTCCCGTGGAGGTCGTTACACACCGCCCACGACCAGTCAGCAATAATTGATGGTGATCCCAAGGTCAAATCGATCGCACTGAAGGATCGTGTCGGTTCATGGAAGTACGTGTCAGCACCGGTGTTAAAAAGGCACAAAGAGGCCGAGGACAGAAGTGACTCTATGCGACGACCTCTCGTGCTGATGCTGACACTACCCCACAAATGATGATGGGCATTGAAGTCACCCAGTAGAAGAAAGGGTGAAGGCAGCTGATCAACCAATCTCTCCAGTACCGAGACGCTCACGTTCTCGTCCGGCGGCAGATAGACACTGCAGACAGTAAGAGGTACAGGCATAGAAATACGAACCGCCACGGCCTGCACAGTTGTGGAAACCGCGACGGAAGATACCGGAACCCTGTGAGGGACGAGAATGGCAACTCCCCCACAGGCTATATTTCCAGACGAGTTATCTGTCCGAAATGCACTGTAGCCTCGAACTGAAAGCAGGTCCGATGGTTTAAGCTTCGTCTCCTGTAGACAAAGGCACACCGGAGAGTAAAATGAAAGCAGATGTTTCACTTCATCAAAGTTCGTCCGAAAACCCCGACAGTTCCACTGAATGATTGAAGCCATGGTTATAAGTGAAATGAAAATGAAAATGATCAAACAAAGTCCGGCTCCATCGCCTCTGCTGGTGGTTCCCCCAGATCTGGAGGCGTGTGACCAGGGGCTAAGATGGGAGCATGTTTTGTCCCAAGTGTCTTACCAGGAGGCGCACGACGTTGAGTCGTTTCCTGAGATTTTGGAGGAGAAGAAATGCTTTTCTTATCCTGGGCTTTGGTCTTTTTGTTAGAAGAAGTGGCCTGACTTCCCTTGTTGGTGGTGGGATGAGTCTGCTTCGGCGAAGTGGTGGGTGGCGCTTTCAGACCCCTAGCTCGAGACTGGAGTGCCTCCAGTCCGGCTGCGATGATGTCGTTAACATTGAATGGACATTTAAGGGGGATCTCAATGTCGGTCTGAGTGGCAACCGTAGATTTGGCAACCACCACTGAAGCGTATGATCGCCGATCAGATGTAACAGGGACCACTTTTCTTCTGGCCTCAGGATAGGAAATATTTTCCACCGTTTTGATCCTTTGGATTTCCTTCTCCTCCTTCCACTTGGGACAATCTTTGGCTGATGCCGCGTGTGAACCCTTGCAGTTCACACAAAACTCAGCCTCGGCCACACATTCCTGCAGAAGATGTTCTGTGGCACCACAGCGTGCACACCGGGGATTGCTCCTACACGACTGCTGAGAATGGCCATAAGACTGGCACCTAAAACATCTCAGAGGGTTAGGGATGTACGGGCGTACCGCGAGGTGGAGATACCCTGCCTTGATGGATGTAGGCAGGGAAGGGCTATCAAAAGTTAAAATGATGTTCCGGGATGGGACGGACTGCCCATTCCGCCTGAATAGAATACGCCGCACACCCGTAACGTGTTGACTCCTCAGTTCTTCAAGTAATTCTTCCTCAGCACACTCAACGAGGTCCTGAGAGGAGACAACACCTCGAGATGAATTTAGGTATCCATGAGGTGTTATTTTTACCGGAGTCTCAAGCAGCGTGGTGGTGTTAAGAAGTGTAGAGCTGTAGGCCACAGTGGACATTTCTACCAGAAGATCTCCAGATTGGAGCTTCTTTACGCTCTTAGGAGAGCTTGCAATGGATTGAAGAGCTTTATTTATCCAAAACGGACTTTTGGCACTCAAAGGCTTTGAAGGGTCCAATGAGTGCACAAAAAAGAATCGAGCATTTGAACAATCAGGGACATGTTTTTTTGCAGAAGGGGATGACCCTTCCTCCATACCTCTTTTGCTTTTTGGTTCTGGGGAAATTTTATTTTCATCCATGAAAAAATTTAATAATTCGTCCGCCGACTTCCCCACCCACAATCGAGCCCAACGAGGGAGAGCCGGAGGTCCGCAAGCCCAAGTGGACGCAGGACACGACTCTAGGGATAGCAAGCGGATATAGCAAGTTGATAGGGCAGACATGCGCTCGGCGAGCACCCAGACTTTCCCATGCCTAGGGAACACCCCTTTGGCATGCCCACCCTATCCCCAGACTCACCCTGTCGTACGAGACGACAAGCCGTTAGAGGTCTGGGCTCCACTCGGCCACAGACCTCATTGACTAGGAGTGGGTTAGTTCCCAGCCGCCCGTTTAGGGTGAAGCAGGGGGCAAAGAGGAGTGTTGGCAACTGGCGACAACAACACCCAGGCCTCCAGAAACCTCAGCTTCCAGCATCCCCTTTTCCACCTTACGGGTCACCGCACACGGCAAACGTGCAGGCAGGTCTAGCTAACCAGCTCGGAAAAACAAAGAAAGAAACATGAAATGGAGAAGACAGGAAAGAAAACGAAAAACTAAAATCCTGAGCTGGCGCATAATCACAACCTCAGCAACCTACAACTGAGGCGGGTTCATGTATAGTGAAAAAACATAAAAAATGTGAAATTCACATCACATATAGTTCATGTTGGCTCGGGCCGTGGGGACGCCATCCCCCATCAGCTGGATGAACAGCTGTCCCTTCGGTTATATAATCGTTCAAGACGAAATGAAATATTGATCCGTCACAAGGTCAGCTCGGGCCTTGGGGGCGCCGCTCCCCAAATAACTGGAAAAACCAGTTATCCCCGTGCGGGGCTAAAGTTCTTTCACACCGCTTGAAGGTAACACTGGACATGGCTCAAACGAGAGAACAAGCTGGATTCAGGAGTGGCTACAGCACAATAGATCATATCCACGTACTGAGAGAACTAATTGAAAGAGCAAGGGAATATAAACTTCCATTGTGCATGGCTTTTACCGATTATGAAAAAGCCTTTGATTCGGTGAAACCATCAGCAGTTGCAATGGCTCTGAAATCCTGCGGTATTGAAGAAGCATACATTAATATTATTAATAACATCTATGAAAATGCAAGTGCAAAGATTCTGCTATTTGAAAATACAACACACATAAAAATTGGAAAAAGAGTGAGACAGGGTGACACCATATCTCCGAAGCTCTTTAATGCCACATTGGAAAATGTCTTTCAATCACTGAACTGGGAAAACAAAGGCATAAAGATTAATGGAGATTATCTAACCCACCTTCATTTTGCTGATGACATAGTCATTTTTGCAACTACCCCATCAGAGCTACAGAGTATGATGCAGGAACTTGCTGACAAGAGTAAAGAAGTGGGATTAAAAATGAACTTTCAGAAGACAAAAGTGATGTTCAATGCTTTTACAAGAAATGAAGATTTATCGGTTGATGGAGAAAAGCTGGAGATAACAGACACGTACGTTTATCTTGGACAGCAGATATCAAGTGAGGGTCACATTGGTGAAGAAATTAATCGGCGTACAAAACTTGCCTGGAGAGCTTTCGGAAGAAACAGCATAATTTTCAAGAGTAATATGCCACTATGTCTTAAAAGAAAAGTGTTTGATCAATGCATCCTTCCAGTGCTTACGTATGGTGCAGAGACGTGGACCTTAGCTAAAAGAGACATACAAAGGCTGCAGACAACTCAAAGCAGCATGGAGAGGTGCATGCTTGGTGTAACCAGGAGAGATAAGAAGAGGAACACGTGGATCCGAAAAATGACAAGAGTGGAAGACATCATGATCAGAGTTAAATCCCTGAAATGGCAATGGACTGGACATACTGTCAGAAGAACAGACCATCGATGGACAGCCGAAATTTTAGATTGGATTCCAAGGGACAGGAAAAGACCCAGAAGAAGACCACATGGAAGATGGGTGGATGAAATTCGAAAGTATGCGGGTGTGACATGGAGGAGACTGGCACAAGACAGACCGTTGTGGAGGAAACTTGGGGAGACCTTCGTCCAGTAGTGGATTGATAATGGTTGACAATGATGATGATGATGATATGATTTCTAAACCTTAACTGTAACCACTAGCATCACTTATTGCACCTTAACTGTAACTTTAAACTTTAACCGTAACCACTCTAACATCCCTTACTGCACATGTGTTGTTGTTTGCTCTATTGTATGTGTTGCCTATTGCTGTTTGTTGAGATATTTCTATTGTATGTGTTGCCTTTTTGCTGTTTTGTCCAGAAGAGAAATTTGTTTAAGTGTTTCTTTTTAATATAATGGCAAAACAAACTAGGAGTAGTAATTATGTATGGCTTAGTGGATATCCTACTGAATCAATAACAGGTTCACATCTGCCATCTGGAAGAGATGTTATGACCAATTTTATGTACTTTCACCATACTAAGAAGCTTTCGATCAGTGATAGTGCTGTTCTTGTAAACAATAACATTGTACCATTTTGGGAAAAATCAAGGTTGCCAATAAGACATAAGCAGCATATTTTAAAAAAAGATTAAAGATTTATATGGCAAACAAGTAGGCTTAACGAGAAATAAAAAAAAGGAATAATGCAAGACCAAGAGAATCAAATAATGTATAGGGAAAATCTGGATATGTTATTTGACATAAGTCACGCTAATTTGGCGTGATGAAGACCTAAGATAAGGTCGAAAGTTTCCAACTTACGAACTTTTGTAAAAGTTTTCATTTAACGTAACTAGCATGATCAAGTTACCTTTATTTGTTAATATTGTTACGTGTTTTGCCCATTATCGTCATCGTCATGTCGTCGGAACAGCTTATTAAAAATGAAGAGGATCGTCAGTTTCTCAGATTACAAAGACAATCTAGGACAGGTTGTATTGGATCTCTGGACAGAAAGCTTTGTACATGTGAGAAAAGATCAGCTGAACGACAGAAAAAATTTGCAAAGCGATTAAAAGAAGCTGCTTCATCTCAGAATTCCTTTGCTTTATCAACTGCATCTTCTACGTCAACAATGGATGAGACTGAGACTGAAAACTCTAAAGAAGACTCTGATGATGAATATTCTGCAGAAATTACACCACAAAAAAAAAAATTATTACTTGAGAAGCATACAGGTAAAGATGAACGAAGTCGAAGGTCTGTCATAACACCAAAAGTTGCTGCTGCTTTTGATAGAAATAATATAAGTATAAGAAAGTCAACAATGTTACTTGCATCTGTCTTAAACATGGCTGGTGGTAGTGGTGGTGGTGAAGCAGACTGTTCAAAGAGTAATGAAACTTTAAAATCTGCAATTATTTCAAAAAGTACTGTTCATCGTGAACGTCAACGCTTACGTAGTGAAACTGCGCAAGAGATAAAAATGGAGTTTAATGCCTCAAAATCAGTAGTTCATTGGGACGGAAAGTTATTACCTGATTTATCATTAAATGAAACAAGAAAGGTAGACCATTTACCAGTGTTAGTTTCCTCTCTAAAAGATAGTAGTACAAAACTTCTTGGAATTCCTAAGCTGTTATCTGGCACAGGAGAAGCAGCAGCTAATGCGGTTTTTGAACTTTTACAGTCATGGAAATGTGATTCTCAGGTTATTGGTATGTGCTTCAACACAGCCTCGTCAAATACTGGAAAGTTCAAAGGAACATGTGTTCTTCTTGAAAATAAAATAGGAAGAAGCCTTCTGTGGTTAACCTGTAGACACCACATGTTTGAAGTGTTACTTTCAGATATATTTCATGTATGTCTTGGACCGTCGAGTGGACCCGAAATTATTATGTTTAAAAGATTTCGAGAAAAATGGATTGAACTTAACCACCGCAACCCAAAATGTCAAACAACGCCATTGATAGCAGCATCAGACACTTTGAAATTTGTTATTACTAATCAACTTCAGACAGCTGCTAAACACTTTCCTAGAGATGATTACAGAGAACTATTAAATCTTTCCGCTCTTATGATTGGAATAGATGCAAACAATATTATTTGGAAACCAGGTGCTCTGCACAGAGCTAGATGGATGGCAAAAGCCATTTATTCATTAAAAATTGAACTACTGTTTGATGGAAATGAATCTATCATACAATTGACACCTCAACAATTTCAAGGCCTTCAAAGGTTCAATCGGTTTGTTGTATGCATATACATTCAATCATGGTACACATGTCAGTCTATTGTAGATGCACCAGTGAAAGACGTTTTACTGATACAAAGATTGCATGAATATGATGGTATACAACTACGCAAAACAGGATTAAAGATAAACCATATAATTTATTTCTTATGATGGGAAACAAATTTAAATTAAAACGTGTGCCTATAAATGTATTGAATATCTTCAATTATTTGAAAAATCTTAGCTATTGCTTTTGCCACGTTATATTCTGGACATCGGAAGTTGAGAAATTCCCTGCATTTGAGACATGATATTATTATAAAATAGAATGAAAAGGCTCTGCTCACAATATTTTTTTGGTGGTCCTCTTCTTTTTATTGTTTTCAATTTTTGACGTTAAAATATCATGGTTCATGCCTCAAAGGTGATTAAGACTTAAAAACGAAGTCTTGGCTAAAAATCAATGAACAGTCGAAGTTTTTGTTAAACCTTAATTATCAAATGAAAGAAACATTCAAAAAAACTGGCCCTATATTGACTTTAGGTATTTTTTCACAGAAAAACACATAGGTGAGCATTCAAGCCTTGAGAGACAGCGGTCCCAAGGTTTTTTAAGATTTTTTAACTTTTTATCTGTTTCTTTAGGATTTCTAACCAGAATTTCTTTGTTTCTCAAGGCTTGAATGCTCACCTATGTGTTTTTCTGTGAAAAAATACCTAAAGTCAATCAATATAGGGCCAGGTTTTTCGGATGTTTCTTTCATTTGATAATTAAAGTTTAACAAAAAACTTTGACTGTTCATTGATTTTTAGATAGAACTTTTTAACAAAAACTTCATCTGTTCATTGATTTTGAGCCAAGACTTCGTTTTTAAGTCATAATCACCTTTGAGGCACGAACCATGATATTTTAACGTCAAAAATTGAAAACAATAAAAAGAGGACCACCAAAAAAACATTGTGATTAGAGCCTTTTTTATTCTATTTTATAATATCATGTCTCAAATGCAGGGAATTTCTGAACTTCCGACGTCCAGAATATAACATGGCAAAAGCGATAGCTAAGATTTTTCAAATAATTGAAGATATTCAATAAGATTAAAGATGATTTTATGTCACTCCTGGTATTTAAGTGAAGAGCTTGCCACTCTTTGTTTGTTTTCAACACTTCTTAGTGCCAAGGAGAAATATATGTTAGTTAGTAAAATCAGTGAAAAAGAATTTGCACCTATTAAAGAAACTTCCTTTAAAATTTGATGACTTAAATATCTCTCGCAGCTTCTTTCACACCGCACAAATAGACGACAGCTTCCTAAGTGTGCCTGTTGAGAAATGGCCAGAAACACAATCTTTTAAAGAAGCTGAAGAAATTGTTAAACATTTGCCATGTGTTAATGACTGTGCTGAGCAAGGCATAGCTTTAATCGAAAGTTTTAATGATGCAACAAAAGATGAACAAAAACAGTATTTATTGCAGGTAGTTGAAATGCATAGAAAGAAGTTTGTGAAGTGCAACCGTAAAGATCTTCAAGATATGTAAAAATTATTAATTATGTTATTTATAGAATGTTAGGCAATATTTTCCTTTTTATTATCTTGTTAAACTTGACAGGTAAATTTTGCTGTAAAACATTCTTTTTACATTGCATTTTGCAATGTTGAATAAAGTTCATTTTTTGTCATTTTCTTAATAATTTTTCTTATATTTTCTACACTAAATATTACCAATAGAGTACATTTTTTTTAGAAATGACATATTAAAAGCACGTAACATTTTAAATAAAAAATATATTTAAAAAATAATAATTTCGTAAGTAACTGTAAAAAATTATCGAATTAAAACTATTTTTTAAACTTTTTGGCGACCTTGAGGGACCTCTAAATATTTTTTTTTTAAGCTGAAATTTTACAGGAGATCTTAAGTACACCAAACGAAACTTTTTAGGGGTGAAAATCAAAATATTCAATTTGGGGGGGGGGACATCCACTGTGTATGAGTAGTTTACAAGTAAAAATTCATTTAAATCTAACTAAACCAGGCAAATTTGTCAAAACATCATTGGAAATTGAATTTGTTAATATGATTGTAAGAAAATGCAGGCAGTGGAGAGTTAAAAATGCAAAGGGTTACTGTACTTTTTTTAAACATTACATTCATTCTTTATTATTAGTCTTCCATTATATAAACCTATTGTAGTTTGTATATGTAATCATTTTTTATTTTTTTGGGACACCCTAGTGTATATAGATTCAAGATCTATCCATAAGCCGTGAAATTAATCCAGCGACCAGCTCAGGTCAATTTCACACTAATTGAGAGACTTGTTCATAAGATGGTGTTTGGATTTTTTTTTTAAATAGGTCAAAATTGTTAATAGATCTTACAGGGTTCCCACTCAAAAGTAGAAAAAAATTCCCTGACTTTTCCAGGTTTTCCAGGTGGTCCTGAGAGTTTTTCCAGAGCGGCAAATCAAATCACATTGCGACAAATTGTTGCATTTCCTTACATTCTTGCATTCCTTACGAAAGCATACATTTGTTAATTCTTTAAATAACTGTTCTTTATACAATTACCTGCTTTTTATTAATAACAATTAAATGCATGAGGCATATTATTTTTGGTACCATAATTCCATGATCTTTTCTGAACCTAAGTGGTATACTGCCTATGTAAGAAAAAATCTGTATGTTGAATAGTTTGTTTTCCTTTCTTCTATAGCACAGTGTAGATAAGCTTAATGACCGAATGGGCTCCTGCTCAGAGAAATGTCGAAAGAGAATCAACCAACAAAGGGCTTTGATCCATTGTTTAAGTGGTTCTCTTGTGATGTGTTTCTCCAAGCAAAAGTGTACCATGCCACTGTGCCTAATTGTTCCATGTTACAAAATATGAAGCAAACTATCTGCAGAAATCGAATAGAACAATGTCAACAGGCAATTTTTTAAATTCAGTTTTGATAATTTTTAGAGAATTAAGGAATAATGTAATGTATTGAAAGCAAGATTTATCAAATTCTAGACAGGCTGTAATTGCAAATAATTGCTTACCTGAAATTAATACTGATAATGTTATGTTCATCTCACATATGAGGGAGAATTAAAAAGACACCACATAATGAATGTCCCGATTATACATTCCATAAAGATAAACAGAAAATATGGAATATAAAGGATAAATACCTTCATTTTCCCAAATTACTTTATAGTTACAAAAATTAGTGTATTTAACATAAATTTTACATAATATTTAACAAAATCATGTCTTATTTTTTTGTTTCAGGTTTAACGACCACCATGAGCAACTTGTTGGGCTATAAGCAGTCATCCGCCCATCCCTAATTTAGGACCACTGGCTTCACGAAGAAGGAGAACCCGTGCCGTAAGAGAAACACACCACCCATACCTCATCTGGGACTTGAATCCAGGCTCACTTGGACGAATAGTCAGAAGCCAGAGCTTAGACCACTGCACCACCGAGGTGGCAAACCATGTATTTACATGTTTTAAAGAATATTTAAACAAAAGACTTAACTTAAATTCTACATATAATGAAATATTTCAATCGATTAGGGGAAATTATATAACTGATTTATCTGTATTTTAAGTGCACACAAGTATATAAATAACATTTTAAACGACTCACAACATTTAGAGTTCCAGTTAGGTTTAAAAATGCAAGCTGGGAGAATTGTGACTGAAGAGAATAAATTGCCCTTAAATGATACAATGCTGAAGCTTTAAATCATTTAAGTGCTTATTTTACATAAATATTAAACAACACAGAAACTTTTGCTGAAATTGTAGTCTAATGGGAATGATAAAATGGTGAGTGTCTGACAGAATCTCTTAAAATTTTGTTAGAGCGGTTCTATCAAATCGATCTAACAATTTGTATTTTCTATTGGAATTTACTTAGAATCTTTAAAGACAAAGCAAACTAAAACAGCTATTAAAAATAAGAAAAAAGAAGAGAGAGAGAACGGAAATCGTGACAGCATTTCTGCATCTGAGGAAAAACGTGTGCCAGTACCATCCCAACAATTTCTAGCAATCAGGGAAAATACTGCTGACATTTAAAAATCAAAATTGTAATTATTTTAGCTAAAGTTAGTTCTTGCACTTGGCAATGAGAACATCGAATCTATGCTATTTCAGAGGGGCCAACCTCTAGCAGAACGCATCAGTAATCAATAGGGGATTTTTCAGTAATGTTTCAGTAATAGAACACAAACTTTCCGTAATGTAACACGCCATTTTTTTTTCAAAGTTAAGGACAATATTATAGTATTACTGTGTAACTTGTAATACTTGTATGAGGTGCCTATCGGTAATCACCATACGAAGCCTCATTGTTAACGCGTGGAATGGGTATTTCATGAGAAATTAATGCGTGAAATGTGTAATAACTTTATATGTTTACACTATCTTCACAAAAAAATATGAAATTAAATTATCAATATTGTACTTACCTCATGTCATTGCTGACATAAAAACTCCCTTGTTGCTTGTTTTGCAGTGGTATATTCTTTTTCATAAAACTTTTTATAACACAGCTCACCTGAGGAAAATGCTTTACTTTTCTGTACAAGAAGGGCACTTAATGTTTTGGTGCTCATTGTTGGGCAGAAGTATGTGAGGTTTTTCCTTACTATACTAAATATTCTCTACGTAGAGGAATTGCTGTGAGGGATAGTCAATATTGCAAACATTAGTTTAGGCAATGCAGAATACTTGGGAAGGCCAGATGAATCCTTCATCTTAGATATTTCATTCCATGCCACATCTGCTCAAGGATATCCAGCTTCATCAATATCAGAGTCTAGGAACATAGCATGAAAGAAGCGACCAGTATGATCACAGCTTGCTATAGGTAGGTTATGCTCCACAATGTTTGCAGTAAACAGCAATTCAGCGTTTATCATGCTATTTTCATTCTCTTTTGCAAAAAAATTATCCAAAGGCTTTGATCGAGTCTTTAATTTTACACAATCCTGGTGTTTGTTTTGACTGGATATGCCTTCGGCAATCATCTCGTCCTACATGGGCTACTGATTACTCTCATATTAGAAGGCACGCAAGGAAACCTTTATTTCAGCATTTGTAACATTTTCCATTTCCTTGCTCAAGATTTGGGAGAAAGATTTGGATGTTCCTGGAGAAACCTCTTTGCATATTTATTTGTTTCAGAAACATATAATTCCAATGATGAAATTGGTAAAAAACAAGTAAAAATATGCAATAGGTGCCAAATCAGTTGGAAAAGCATGTTTGGGCCCCTGCATTTCATGACAATCAAAAGGATGCTGAGGTTGTTTATCACTTCCCTCAATTACATCCTCCCATTCACTTTCAGAACTTTCATGATCTGAAGATTCACTATGAAGATTTTCACCTTCTGAAAAAGATATGGTGTGCGTGGCATGGTGGCTAGTTTTCTGGCTGCTTGATGTTGCTTGGCCAATATCACTCTCAGATGATTCAAAATCATCACCATCACTTGGCAAACTTTCACTCTCACTACAAGCCATTTCAAATAACCTTAGAAAAAAATTCCACGCAGTAGGAAAAAGCACATCTGCTAGTCTGAGGAACAAGCTGTCAATAAAGTCATCTTCTGCTAACACGAGTTTGGAAAAAGAGGGGGATTCGTAATTCACGGAGTTTTGCGATTGTGTCTGTTTGTTTGGGAAAAAGAAATGAATAATGTGAAGAGTTTCTAGTAATAAAACACCGCACTTCGTCCTCCCGCACGGCGAAAGTCCGCAAGAAAAATAAACATCCGTCATTGCGGGACCACGCGTTGCGATGAGTTGATCGTTATTGCACTTCGAACGGGGCTCGAAAAAGTGATTTTCGACAGTACGACGTCTTATAATACACCAACAATGCCAAGTGAACAGCCCTGCCTCAACTGCAGTAGGAAAAGTTTTGGCTAGGGCTGTCGGGTTTGATAGATTATTCGACTGATTAATCGATCAATTTTTTTAGTCGCCGATTATTTTCTTCTATTTTTTAATCGCCGATTATTTTCTTCTATTTTTTAATCGCCGATTATTTTCTTCTTCCAATTAATCGGTTACTTAAAAAATTAGTACAAAAATAAAATTCTTTAGGAACTTCCAAAAAACTGCATATAGTTTTGAATTTGTTGAATACAACGTTTGTGCTTGTGTCGTCACTTCTTGGAAAATAGCCTTTTCATGGCGATGGGAGTTTAAACCTACCAGTTACCACTATCAGCAGGGATTCCATCGTTCATTGTGTGTCAGTATGCTAGTCTTCAAAGTCCAACGTCAATTCCGAACTTCCGCCTTTAACACTGTACTTGTCCTGCCAGCATTTCGTTAAGAGCTTCTCGACCTCGCGTTTCCCCCGTTCTTTTATTGCTGTGCGCTACGCTCGCTTCTCATATGGTGGTCTGTATGTGCTTCCCCTCCCTGCTACCCACTTGTTGACAGTAGCAGTGTAGCTATTCAGGGAAAATGCAGCCCTGTCAGCCATTACGTGGTGCCATACCTCTTCTACTCCTGTCTCAGCTGAATCGTCTGGGAAAAGTCAGTTGTTTCAATATGTAAGGTCAATATAACAGACAGCTGGCACCTCTTCCGAGCTTGGATAGTGGCCCCCAAGGTTTTATTACATCGATGCAGATGAAAATATGCCGCTGGTCCTCACAATGAGATTCAGCTTTCAATAGGAAAGATGGGGGATTAATACATGTGTATCTTGGAATCAATGGGGGTATGCAATTAGTCTTAATTACCCAGGGACCAAGTTGCATACTGTTGCCGAAGTATTGTATCCGTCAACAGGGAGAATTTCCAGTGCAAGAGCAAAAATCTTGGGGAAATTTTTACTCCCTCTCTCCTCATTGAAAAAGCAAATAGTGTTCCTTTATTGGTAGTGAAGCCAACTGGGATGTGCATGGGAGTGTCTATCAGTGAAAGAAAGTTAGTTTGAACGCTGATTCATCTCTTGCTGTCAAGTTTATTTGAGCTCCAAAAATGAAGTTTCAGGGATTAAAAGGGAAATTATCCTCTTGTTTTGGATATAAATTAGAAGACAGTGGGGAAGTTATTGATCGCGGACATGTTTATTGTTCAAAATGTGAGAAAAAGTTTAAGTACAGTGGAAGTGTGACTAGCTTACGTTATCATTTACAATTGCAACATCCATTCATGGAAATTGTATCAAATACGCCACGGGATTAGCCTAGTTCAAATGCCACCGCTATGAAGCAAATGGGTATAAATTCCTTTCTTGAAAAGCCTGTTTCTGCATTAAAAGAACAGGAATTAACAAATAAATTAGCATTGTGGATTGCATCTAGTTCGAGACCTGTCAGTATTGTTGAAGATCCTGGCCTGAAAGTGTTGTTGCAAACAGCTCTGAATTCTAAGTGTTACAATTTACCTGCCAGAAGTACCATTATGAACAAAATTGTCCAAATTTACAACATTCAGAAGTCAAGAGTGTTTAATGAATTAAAGAGAGCTTCCTATGTTAGTTTAACTGGAGATTTGTGGACCTCACTCACCAACGACAGCTACTTAGCAATAACAGCACACTGGATTTAGAATGAATGGAAATACTGTGATGCAACTCTTCAAGTGAAACAGGTGATTGAGAAGCATACTGCAAATCAGTGTACAATTGAATTTGAGGAATCCATTGAAAAATGGGAACTAACAGACAAGCTTGTTGCCATCTGCACTGATAATGCCAGAAATATTGTTCTTGGCGTTAACAGATCAATGTTTGACAGTGTAAGATGTTCAGCACATACTTTACAATTAAGTATAAATAAAGCTCTTAAAGTCGCATCGATAGAAAAGGTTCTAGCTAAATGTCGAAAAATTGTAGGACATTTTAAACAAAGCTCACATTTAGAGGCTACACTCTCGTCTAAGCAAAAAGAACTTGGTCTTCCTGATACTAAGCTGCAACAGGACATAGTGACACGCTGGAATAGTACCTACATCATGGTGGAAAGTCTGAAAGCTAAAACCACAGTAGACACCATTCTGGTAGCCAACGCATCAAATACCCCTGTTCTGACAACAGTTGAGTGGGAAGTGCTTGAGAAGCTAATCAGCGTATTGAAACCTTGCTTGGAAATCACTGAAATACTCGGAGGTCACAAGTACGTAACTGCCAGTGTTGTAATTCCTGCTTTTACACATCTCAAAAGCGCAATGAGATTGTCCGATACCGACCCAGCATATATTTTCAGATTTAAAGCTATGTTGCTTGATGATCTGACGGAAAGACTCAGTCAATGGCCTTTATACGACAAGTACGAAGAAGCTACTGCCCTTGACCCTCGATTCAAGACACTTCGCTGTATACCAGAAAAAAAACGAGATCTAGTGTGGAACAGAATTTCATCCAGTAGCACAAATTAACAGCTGCCCTTACACCAAGAACAAAGTAATGTGCAACAGAAACGAAGAAAACTATGTTTTGACAATTCGTCGATTCCAGAAACAGAAATAAAGGCATACACAAATGTCAGCATGCAGATAGAATTAGAGCTTCAAGCTTATCAGAGCTTGCCTGAACTCGACGACGATTTTACAGATCCTCTTCAGTGGTGGAAAACTCATTCATTACAGTTGTCGTTGCTCGCTACTTTAGCAAAACGGTTGCTGTGCATTCCAGCAATGCCTGTGCCAAGTGGAAGAGTGTTTAGTGCCGCTGGTATTGTTGTTAACAAACTTCGTACTTCGCTTAAACCATCCAATGTTGACAAGCTCTTGTGCCTAAAATCTTGGCTAAAGCAATGACTGCAAACCAAATTCAAGGTAATTATTATTAATTTGTATTTCTGATTTTTTGATAAAGTAAAGCAATGAATACTACTAGATTAACAGGCTATGATGCATTCAACACTCTAACATTTCAGACAACGTATTTAGTATCCATATAATAATGATCGCGACACAGAGGCTTTCTGTATGTTGCTGCACGATTGTGTTCTGACCTCAAAACTATCACCCAGTGACATGATCATATCCTCAATTCTGTCCACCACTTCAAGTTTAAATTCGGCAGTGTAACTGAAACGTTTCCTTTTCAGAGACATCATGATTAGCAATGAAGGAAAACAGCAGCAGCGACGTTCGCCAAAACAACGAAAGCAAACTAGATACAAGGTCGCGCACATGAAATCCGAAAGGAGAAATGCATAGGTTCGTGCAGCAAGCGCTGTGCGTACTTCTTTGGCTTTTTGCAAAAAAACAGAGCCGGCACGACAGTCAGAGCTCTCCTCAACGATAACAAAATGACCCCTGCCATCCCTCCCCACAACTATCCCGATCTTTCATTACGACATTCCTCCCCCTCCTTCCCGCTCCGTACAAACTCCTGAACTGAGGAAAATTCTTCCGAGGGAGTTCCTTTTCCAATTATTACACCTTTCCCTGCACAATCACGCTGCAGATTTCTTTTAAATCGGAAGGTCTTATATTTTTTTTCTCTTTAAATCGGCGTTTTAACCACATCGGTGTATAATGCGCAAAACCTATAATTTTAACTTTTTTAGCAGATAATCCGCGGATTATACGACGAAAATTACGGTACCATTCTTCCGATAATATCGCTGTTTGACGATATGATTCATGGACATTCCATTTCAAAACGATATGATTGATAAATGATATGATCATTGAGACACCGAAATCCGCAGTCTGATTCAGAAAATATGCGGATCAAAATCGAAGGCCGAGAAATCGGCAGCGTCGCACTAAAAGGGTTTAACAAAAAAGGATACAAAATTGAGATTCTCCAAAACACACTGAATTCCGTAATTCTTCCAACCTGTCCGTAATTCCGTAATCTGACAGTCGAAACCGTAATAATTACGGACAATTCGTAATAGTTGGCACCTCTGCTATTTGCTTCTAAATAACGCAGCATAGGATATTTAGACATTGTGCTGTTAAATTTCATAACCAATAAGCTGGCACACAGAGATCCTAATGCCATAACGGCAAAAAAAAAAAAAAAAAAAACCAGGGATAGAGAAAAAATAATGGAAGCAACAAGTGGAGAAAACTAACAGTTAATACGGAATACCATTTTGCCTGAGAGGCTACAATTCATATAAGTACTTCCAAAATCCGGAAGTCTTAAAACTGATTGGCTACGTTTGTGACACAAACATTAGTACTGAACTTTTCTCGCAGGTCACAGTTCATTTCCACGCTACGTCAAATTACTTGTACGAGAAACAATTAGAGGAAGTTTTGTGTGCATGTGTGCTCATAAAATCCTCCTAACACTTTTTTGTCTATATAATTTATCATCCTGCGGCGAGTGGCATGTTTATACTTAACAATATCTTTACGAAGGGCAATACATTTGTGCGATGTTGATCAGGCAAAGTGCGAGAAAGGTCTGGAGCCCACTCAGGCCATTTGCAGTAACTGTCCACAAATAACGTCATCTAAAATGAAGGCATGGGCTTTAGCGCCTGCACTGACAAACCTGAAACCAATAAAGCACGCACGGCAAAGATTTTCATCAGTAGTAACTAGGTAGATTTTTTTTTCCGGCAATGTGAGGGTACAGATGTGAAATGAATAATTTATGCAAATCTTGTGAGATGCAGCAACGCAAGAAGAAGAATTTACGATTACAAGAAAATTTCTACCCCGTCTAACTTTTGTTCTCGCAATTTTTTTCCCCCTATGTATAAGCTGAAACCTTGGGAAAAATTACGAGAGAATGATGAATTTTATATTTCTTATTCTAAATAACGGAGATATTTACGTTTTTACGGAAAACGGTTCTACTATGCACAAAAATTCAAAAAATAATATCTTCTAATCTATCTGAAACAAAATAAGTTGAAACTTTCAGGGTTTTTTTTTTATAACTTGGGGCAGCTACCCGTAAAAAAAAAAAAATCGTAAGAATCGGAGATGTGTTGGTGGAAAATTATTTCAATATCTGACGATTTTGAGTGGAATGACCCAGATGTGAAAATCTATGGTTCTGGGCATCGGACTACCCTATTTTTCGCAACCAGCCAGCTCTTGCAGTAATTCGAATATCGTCTTAAAATAGCTATAAATACATTTCTTCATGCATTATGAAATAGAAATATGACAGAATAAAAAAAATCTCTTTCCGGCTGTAAAACCGGAAGACAACGAATCTAGAAAACGGCCGTGAAATCTGGGAAATATGGTAGGTATGCAATAGTACCGGCTTCATTGCATGGTATTTTTCATATATTTTTTGTCAAAATACTCGTAAGTACTATGAAAAAAATTAATCTTTCCCCCTCTTTGAAGAATCTTCCTATTTCATAATATTTTCCCTGTTCTAACATTTGAAGGTACATACTTTTCCAACTATACCAACTCTGCTACAGAATTACGAAAGCGAAGCTTTAGTTTGTAAGTGATACGAACCTTTTTCAAAATAAATTAGGTGCCCTCAATTTGCAACATTCATCCACACTGCTCTTGAAGGGGGGGGGAGAAAGCTCAACTTCTAAAGTTTCCAATGAATTTCGGCGAAATTTAAAATGGAACGTTATTTTCATATATCTTGCCCACTGCAAAAATTTCAGTCGGTTATTTAAAAAATTGAGGAAATAGCTTTTTCATAATTTTTTTCCCAGTCTACACAGAGAACCGGGGCACCTACTCAGGAACAAATGACTGCCTCTCTTCGCGAACGCCAGCAGATAAGAGCCTGCGAAACGGGTGTGTGATTAATGGCTTTCTCTCACGCTTTGATGTGTCTGTTTGTTCGGTTGTAGTTTAGATCATCTGGAGATGGGGAAACTGCAAAGAGATGCACCCCCAGCACAGCTGCACTTTAATCGTTGGGTGGGTTGCGGAGTTGCCTCGAAGGATAAAACAACTCAGAATTATTTTAAAACTTAGCAATACAGAAATATATTTTACAAAAGTCTGAAACAAAATATTTTTCTGGAAAAATAAAAAAATTCCTGCCTTTATAGTTCCCTGATAAAAAATCCCGTGATTTTTACGGAAAAGCGCAATTTTCCCTGAGTTTTCCCTGATTTTTGGAACAATTTTCAAATTCCCTGAGAATTCCCGGTTTTCCAGGTTGCGTGGGAACCCTGTGTTATGTTATGTCACAAGGCAAAGAGTTCCAAAGTTTTGGACCCGAATAATTTATATTCATTTTAATTGTTTCTGTCTGAGGGAAATTAAGTATGAGTGTTGATCGATTCCTAGTTTCATAACTATGAGTATGAATATTTAATGATATTAAGTCATGGTATAAATCATTTTTAATTCTTCTGAACATTATTTTACCAAGATTATAGTCAAATAATTGTATTATTGTAAGTATATTATATTTATTGGGATTTACTTCTTACCTAAAGATAAGATTAGGTATAGAATTATTAAGTTTTTAGGTCTATTAATCTTCTGTATCTATTCTGTAATACCTGTATTTTTTTAAAGTTATATTGTGTTGTTTGCCCCCCTGTCAGTATACAGTAATTTATATGCATTTGTATTAGTGTGTAGTATAACAATATCATTATTTTAGGGGACAAATTTATCATAATCTTACTAACTATCCCAATGTTTCTAGATAATATATTAGTCAGGTTGTCAATATGCATATTCCATTTCAAATCACTTCGAATCAATACTCCCAAGTAAGAATGACTATTCACAAAATCAATTTTAGCTCCATTCAAGACCACCAAGTCACTCATAGATTGTAGTATTTGTAGTTTCGAAAAAATCACAGCCTTGGTCTTGTTTACATTAATAATCAATTCATTGCTATTTAACCAATTTGTCACCAACACAAGTTGTGCATTTATTCTAGATGTAAGATCTAAAGTATTATTACCCTTGAATAAGATTGCTGCATCATCAGCAAATAAAATTAAATCATTATCTTTTACCACTGTAAAGAGATCATTAATATACAAATTAAATAATATAGGACCAAGAACAGAACCTTGCAGCACTCCAGAAGTTATATTTCCCATTGTGGATTGTGTCATATCAATCACAGTATATTGTTTCCTAGCTGATAAATAACTTTTGAATAAGCTATATGTAGAACCCCTAATTCCAATAGCAAATAATTTGGTTTATAAAATATCATGGTTTAGCATATCAAAAGCCTTAGAAAAATCTAAGAAAATTGCAATTGTTGATTGATTTTTTACAGCATTTTGTTGGATTAAATTATGAGTAAATGATATTGCAAGCTCTGTTGATTTATTTGGCAAAAAGCCAAATTGATTTTTGTTAAATATGTTGTATTTTTGTAAAAAGGAAAGTAATCTAATGTAAATTAATTTTTCTAGAAATTTAGCAAATATAGTCAAATTTGCAATTGGCTGATAATTATTTGCTTCATTTACCAAACCTTTCTTGTATTTGGGAGTGATTTTAGTTATTCTTAGAGCATCTGGGAATATGCCTGTAGTAAATATAGAATTGTAGATCAACAAAAGTGGCTCTACAATAATGTGAGCCACATGTTTAATAACCAATGGTGAAATTTCATCATATCCAGGTCCATTATTGACATTAATTTGCAACAAGTGTAAAAGTTCAGATCGTGTAATTTTAAGTACGTGAAACGTGTTTGATTGGTGTGAATTCGGAAAGTACTGATGATATTGAGAATTTGTAAGTAAAACTTGCTGTTTAAGAATTTGACATACATTAATATGGTGTCGGTCCACCTTTGGCCTTAATGCATGCCCTGACCCTTAGAGACATGCTTTCGACAAGGTTTTGGAACACAGCGACAGGTATGCGCTTCCATTCAGTACATAATGCTGCTGCTAACTGTTGCTTAGTATTCGGCCTTGGTTCCAAACTTCTTATGCTGCGCTCTAATTCATCCCATAGGTTCTCTATGGGATTAAGATCAGGGCTCTGTGCTGGCCAGTCCACACACGATACAAAATTATCATCAAACCATGCTGTAACAGTCCTTGCTTTATAGCTTGGTGCATTATCCTGCTGGCACCAACAAGGCTCAGTTCCATAGTATTGCCACAGAGTTAGTAGGGCATAATTGTCCAGAATATTGAGGCAGACGTGCTGGTTAACAGGTTTGTCCATGATAACCAATGCACCGGGACCATACCATGAAAAATACCCCCACATGAGTACACTGCCAGCTCCAAACTTGACCATAGGAACAGTACACTGTGGTAAATAGTGTTTCCCTAGCTGCTGCCATACCCACACACGGCCATCAGACGTGATCATGTATCATGTATAGGATCATGATCATGTATCTGGATTCATCGGTCCATAGGACCCGTTTTCATTTATCTATGGTCCATGATAAATGTTCTTTACACCATGCTAAACGATGAGTAGCATTCCGAGTGGAGATGAAAGGCTTATGAGCAGCCGCACGACCAAGGTAACCCATGGAATGAAGTTCTCTGCGAATGGTAGGTGTACATACCAATGTTCCAGCATTTTTATTCACCTGTACACTGAGGTCTTGTGCAGTACTCTGTCGATTAGCTGTAAGGACTCTCCTGAGGTTTCAACATCCTCCATCACTGATGTTCTTTGGTCTGCCAGTACATTTTGCTGCTTCAGGCATGCCATGTGTCTTCCACTTATTCAGTACATCAAAAACAGTTGACTTGGGTATGTTTACACGCCTTTCGGTTTCTCTTATAGCCAACCCACTAATATAACACCCAACAATCTTTTTTGTTTCAAAGTCAGTTCTCTCCCGCAGCTACATTTTCATTCAACTTCACAATACGATATGACCGCGGTAAGCTGCAGGCTTGTTTTTATACTATTTGCAGCTGCACCGCGCATTTTAACAATGCAGCGGATCCGTTCATTTGCTTTTGAAGGAGTGGCTGGTGACTTTTGTCAATATAGTGTACATACATATCACTGAGCTGTTCTCTGAGATTCAGAGGTTAGCTCCACAAAGAAAGACAATCCGCCAAATAAATGTTTAACTGATTATATATTGTATTTTGTTGTAGTTACGTAATTGACTATGATGTTGCATATATAATACATCATGTAGCGCACGAGACATTGCGTGCCTCAAAGCACGCGGCAATCTCATGCGCTACATGACGTATTATATATGCGACATCATAGACAATTACGTAACTACAACATTTCCTTCTCTCCTTAAAAAAAGAAAAACAATACATGTAAACAATCAAATAGCATCTGCGATGAAAGTCTATGATTGCAAAATTAAATGTTCCGGAGGTTTACGAATCCGACTTGAGCGGCGTAATGTAGGAGTTGATTATCCTTGACCCAACAGCACTTCTTTGCCTTGTTGGTCAGTCTCCTGTTCTAGCGGAGAAGATGCGGAAGGATACTCTCCAAGTGTCTCAGGTTCCTTCTGTAGAGTCTTTTCGGGATCCATCAATATTCCATGCGGTGTCGCTGCACTTCGCACTTGGTCCAGGTGGCGGAACCAACTTTCCTTTGGCGTAATTACTTCCACCATGACATTTCCCACGGGTCCGAACACGGAATAAAGAATCGAGACAGGTCCATTTCCAAAATTACTTGCCCAAACTCTATCACCTGCTTTGAAAGCGTCCACAGGACTATAAGTAGGCGGCAATTCAGTGTGACTCTCCCCCGGGCGAACTAAATCCAGTCGACTCCTCAGAGGACGTCCCAACATAACCACAGCTGGTGAAATGCCAGTACTGGCAAGAGGTACACAGCGGTGATTAAACAGGAAACGCTCCAGGCATTCCTTCAAGGTACCTCTTGAAATCTTCTTTAATACTGTTTTCACTGTTTGCACAGCTCGCACTGCCAGACCATTTGATTTTGGATGAAATGGTGCGGTTCGTACGTGTTTGACGATTCCATTACAAACCATGAAAGAATGGAATTCACCACTAGTAAATGATGTGCTATTGTCACTTACTATGGTTTTAGGTAGGCCAAAAAGTGAAAATAGAGTTCCGAGAACTGCAATAGTAGCTGAAGATGATGTTGATGGAACGGGCGTAACTTCCAGCCACTTTGACCTGGTATCCATTATAACCAGTAAAGTTTGACATTCGATCGGTCCAGCATGGTCAATATGTAATCTCTCCCAAGGAGATTTAGGAATAGGCCATGGCACTTGCTTCACAGAAGGAAAGGAAGCATTTTCTTAGCAGGCCTTGCAGTTCTGGACCTGGGCCTCTATGTCTTTATCAATACCAGGCCGCCATATTGATGAGCGTGCCATTGCTTTAATTACAGTGATGCCTTGATACCTGTCATGCAACTCATTAAGCATGATTTTCTGGTACTGCTCGGGAATAAATACTCTACATCCTCAAAGGATGATGTCATTTACCATTGATAATTCATTTCTACAGTTCCAGAAATTTCTCAGTTCAACAGGCACACTTTTTGGCCAACCACGCAAAATGTACTGCTTCACCTGACAGCCGTTTTAATCTGGTGTGAAGCAACAGGACCATCGTCAACCTGTTCCAACGGAAGAACCAAATCTGCTGCTAGCTGAGGCTCCGATCCCTGTACAGGTAAAGGTAAACGGCTGCAAGCATTTGAGTTTCCCTTGCGGTACTTGATTCTGTACGCATTAGCAGACAACGTCAAAGCCCAGTGTTGAATACGAGCGGCTGCAACAGAGGACAATGGCTTATCTTCTGAAAGTAAACTCACTAATGGGCGGTGATCGGTCACAAGTGTGAATTTTCGACCCAGAAGATAATTTCTGAAGCGGATCACTCCAAAAACAACAGCTAAAGGCTTCCTTTTCAATATGGCTGTAATTCTTCTCTGCTTTTGACAGTGCACGAGAAGCAAAAGCTATCGGCCTTTCGGTTCCATCTATCTAGTGTGATAAAACAGCACCTAGACCATAAGGACTTGCATCACACGCCAAGATTACTTCTTTATCGTTGTCAAAGTGCACAAGCACAGAAGAATTTCTTAGAACTTGTTTAGCTTTAAGGAAAGCATTATCCTCTTTTGCTGACCATTTCCATGGTTGATTACGCTGTAGCAGCTTATACAGCGGTGCTAATAATGTAGCCATAGCCGGCAGAAACTTTGAATAATATGTCAACAAGCGGATCAAAAAACGAAGCAGGTCGATGTATAAGGGAGCCGGAGCTTTCTCTATAGCTTCTAGTTTAGATTCCACTGGATGGAGACCATTCCTGTCAATACAATGATCCAGATATTCCACTGACGATTTCATAAACTCACATTTGGCAGGGTGCAACTTTGCACCTGCTTCTTACAGTTTGCTAAGCACTTGGTCTAAATTATGCAAGTGTTGACTGTTGTTTTCACCTGTCATGAGCAGGTCATCTAGATAACATGAGGCACCTCATTGTCCTTGTAAGGGAATATCTATTTTTCTTTGGAAAATGGCGGGAGCTGAGGCTACTCCGAAAGGCAATCGAGTATAACGAAACAATCCTCGGTGCGTATTAATAACCACCAAGTTCTTTGATTCCGGATCTAATTCCAATTGACAATAGGTATCTTTCACATCCATTTTAGTGAAACAATTTCCACCTGACAACTCAGCAAATAAATCTTCGATATTCGGAAGAGGATATTGCTCCAGTTGCGTTGCTTTGTTTACTGTTAACTTAAAATCTCCACAAAAACGAACTTGGCTGTCACTTTTCAACACAGATATCACAGGGCCAGCCCACTGAGAAGATTTTACTGGCTCGATAATGCCTTCTTGCAAGTCTCTCCAGTTCGGCATCTACTTTTGAGCATAAAGCATAAGGAACTGGACGGGCCTTATAAAATTTCAGCACCGCTGTTGGAAGCAAAGAGAGATGCACTTGCACTCCCTTTATGTGTCCCACTCCTGGAGAGAAAAGCTGTTTATGCTTTTCCAAAACAGAACGAACAATCGCTTCTGGTGACGTGTTCACTGGAATGGCCTGCGTTTCAGCAAAGGAAGGTGTCATGACTCTCTCCTGGGCCAAACATACTGACATTATGGGTAACTAAGAAATTCAGTTCCGTCCTGCGATGTTTACTGTGCCTTCCTTAACCATTAGCAAAGGAAGACATTTCTGTGTCATGTTTACAGAGACCTTTACGTGAAGTACACCCAAAACATCCATGGGATGTTTGGTAAAAGATTTAAGTTTGATATCTGTCTTCTGTAAAGGCGGGAACTCAAATTGCTCATATGTTCCAGCAGTTATAATGGAGAATGGAGCACCTGTGTCCACTTCCATTTGTATACACTGCTCTTTTATGTGGCAATTTATCCTCCACGGTGGCAATGCTTCACCAAATGATTTCATATTATGAAATTCAAACAAATTAAAAACTGAGTTTTTCGCATCACGATTGGCTCTTTCTAACTGATTTATTTTGAAGGCATTCTTCCTCTTTGTTCTATCTGTGCCACTGAATTTAAATTTACAAGCCTTGGCGATATGACCAAGCTTTCCACAGGAGTTACATGCAGCACTTATGAACCGAAAACTCTGCTGTGGGTGCAGTCCACCACAATGGTAACACAACGCTTGATGCGACGCAGGATAGATAGGTTTAACAACCTCTCTAATTTGAGGCTTTGAAGACAAATCTGGCACAATTTTAATTGGTGTGACAGGCTTTCTAGATTTATTTTGCATGCGACCTTGAACGTAGAACACATCATCGCTATGAGATGAAGAAAGTGGCTTTAGCTCCGCTGAATTTCTAACGGCGGCTTCCATCGACAGTGCAATTTCTGTGGCACTCACCAATGTTAATCGTGGTTCTGACAGAAGTTTCTTTTGAATGGCTTCATCAGCAATTCCACACACCATTCTATCTCTTAACATAGTGTTCAGTGTTGCTCCAAAGGAACAGAACTTTGCCATATGACATAGTTCCGCAATAAAGACAGCAATAGATTCTCCAGGTCTTCTTACTCTGCAGTTAAACTTATAACGTTCCACAATTTCTGAGAGAATGTGGTTGAAATGTGTATTTAAAACAGACAGAAGTTCTACCAACGATTTTGATGTTGGAATTTCAGGAGCTATAAGGTATTTTAACAGATCAAATGTGGAAGAACCTACTACCGACAGAAATATCGCTCTCTTACAAAGATCATTTATTATCTCGTTTGCTATGAAAACCTGTTCTATACATTCCATGTATTGGGTAAACGGTTCACTATTGGAAACATACTCACCTACAATTCCAAAAATGGCCATCCTCTGCGTATGAGCAGGTTTTAGCTTCAAATTACTTTCATGCTAAGAATTCCAGAGTCACCACGTGGGTCATAAACATAATATAAACATAAACTTCAGAGATAACCAGAAATGTCTACCTAGTCCGTTGCGGCCGAACTCTGTCCGCTCGCTACTGTTGTTTTTGAGACATTGCGTGCCTCGAAGCATGCAGCAATCTCGTGCGCTACATGACGTATTATATACGCGACATCATAGACAATTATGTAACTACAACATATTTACTTACTGTTGTCATATCAAACGACTCCATTTACAGCAATCTTGGCACGCAGCTCAAGCTTCACTGACATCCATCACATGACATACACAAGACCTGTAATTCATACTCATAATCTTCTTCTCATGCAGACATTCCTGAATCTGATCCTCCCATGATTTCCTTGGCCTTCTTCTACCTTTATTTCCTTCCACTTGGGCTGAAAAAATTCTCTGTCAGAAACTCATCACTCATTCTTTCAACATGACCCAGCCACCTAAGAATATCAGTCTCCACCTTACTAACAACATTTTGCCTCACCTTACACAATTGTACATCATCCAGATTCCTCACATGATCAGAGAGTATTATGCCACAAACCTCCATAAGTAAGACATTTCTCCAGCACAAAAACAACTCCTAGGTCTTCTGCAGCACCCAGGTTTCACTGCCATACATCAGAGTAGGAACAATTGTTCTTTCATACACAGCCATTCGGGAATTTCTTGAGAACCTATCATTCCTGTGAAATCCTCCTACAGCAGCTATGACTTACAATGAAGAATTCACTTGCCTACTAATTTCATCGTCTAATTTGTTCTCTCTGTCAGACATGCTTCCTAAATACACAAACACATTCACCTGGTCAATCATCATGTCATTTAGACTTATCTTGCATTCACATCAAAGGTTTGTCCATCAAATACAAGTGTAAAAGTAAATGTGATGAGAGCTATTCAAGAAATGATGATTACAAATGAAAACCACATATCCAAATGAATGCATAGATAAAAAGCATCATAGGAGTAATACAACAGGAGCAGAAATCTGTAACATTAATACTTGGCAATAGGTTTGATAGTCAGTAATATTAAAACAGACACTCATAACACCAGGACAAGTGCACAGGTTATCTACCTTTACAACTTGAGTCTTCTGTGATACAACGGATATTTAAAAACATGATGGGCATGCTGATAATCATGTGGTGTTCCGAGAGTATTTGGGAAATGGTGTGACAACTGTGTGCCTGTACACCAGACAGTCTTTGTGGCTATGCCATGAAACAGGAACCTACAACTGTTGCTGCCAAAGCATGAAATCTAAAAACTGTCAAAATAAAGCAATTAACAGGCCTATATGACCATGCTCATACTTTTTTTGCACAACAAAGGACACTTTCAGAACCTTATGTTTTATTCCACTTAGTAGTTCTAATTCTGACTATTATATAGCTCTAATTATTGTACTATTCTCTTTTACGTGCGATATTTCAAAGTAACTTGTACAGAAAACTAGCAGATAATGCTTACCTTGGCATTCCTTTCTAGCGACGGGGACATTTCACGCACGTGTTTTCCGGTCTTTGTTGAGGTTATTGTCCTAAAGTCCGTTGTATGCGATGACTGGCTTTACTTCTCACACTTTTCGCTGGGTATACTCATTGGATCTTTGCTTTAGGATTCCAAACATCAATTTTTACCGTTCTTTCTACTCGAAATTTTCGCCCATACTCTGGGCATCTTCAGGAGCGTGGCGACTTTACCACCGATGTTCGTGGCTAACTTCGCGCTAATGGAGTCCGATACTCCTTTTTGCCATTCGTCGGAAAAACTTTCCTGGATATATTTCGTTATCAAGCCCGGCTGGCGCCATCTATGTTTAGTTAAGAACACTTTTTTTTTTTTCCTCCGTATTTTTTTTTGTTTTTAATTTTTTTAATTTCTTCTCCTATCCTGGTTTTCTTGTCTTTTTTGCCTGTTTTTCTTTTGTTGTTGTTTTTCTTGTCTTATTAGTTCTTTCCACAGGCCCGATAATGTGCTAGGGTCGTTCTGGTTACATACCCTTGCTTTATTTTTGTAGATTAATATTGCTTCTTCCCTCCTCATTTGCCTTTCCGATTTTTTATTCTTTTTTAGCATTTTAATTTCATCGAACTTTGGGAATGTCCGGTTTTCCAAGCAGAATTGCACTAAAGCCGTTTTGGCTTCTTTTTTTTGCCAGTTAGATATGTGTTGTTTAAGTCTTTTTTAATCTGTTTTTCGTACTTCCAATGTACGATATTGGGGGTATGTGTGCTATTGGAATTTCGTAGGTTCCTGATTCTTCTAGCATTTTTTCCTCTGTTTTTTTGTTGACAGTCATACTTTTCACGGTGTGCACTGAGCTTCCTAGTTGTAAGTCATATTTAGCACAGTGCCTATTGATT
Organism: Macrothele yani; assembly: GCA_039090855.1. Lineage (NCBI taxonomy): Eukaryota > Metazoa > Arthropoda > Arachnida > Araneae > Macrothelidae > Macrothele > Macrothele yani. The sequence goes on along the minus strand of CM077005.1, from coordinate 139,022,161 downwards.
TCTTTACTCACTCCTTCCAGGTATGGGAAAGCTCCAATGTATTTCAATTTTTTATTTCTCATCTTCCTTTGGTTGTGCACTTCTTGGCCTTCTTTCCTCTGAGTCATATGCTTTTTACTCTCATGTATCCATTTATTAATTAGCTTGCTCGGGTACCCATACTCTTGTGATATTTTCGAGATAAACTCTAGCTCTTGATTTTTTAGCCTGTTGTTAGATGTGTGTGTGTACGCTCGCCGTATCAAGTTTACTATGCTGTTTTTTTTATGTATCACTGCATGGTGCGATGAGTATGGTATCAGTACAGGTATGTATGTTGCTTTTCTGAACACAGAGTATTCAAAACTATTTTTGTTTTTCTTTAGTTGAATGTCCAGGAAGGATAGGCAATTATCCTCTTCAAACTCAATAGTTAGCTCTATGGTGTTACATATTTTGCTAAACTGCTGTGCTAGATCTTGTAGCTCGGCTTTGTTAAGTTTAGACATTATAATAATGTCGTCTACATATCGAGCATAAAGTACTGGTTTCTCAGGTAAATTTTGAATAATTTCTTTTTCGAGGTATGCCATAATCACTTCTGCGTATAATGCCGATAATGGGGATCCCATAGGGCCACCTTGTGTTTGTTTATATATATTTCCTTCAAAATGGAAGATGTTGTTTTCCTTGATGAAATATAAGGTATTCTTTAGCTCTTTCAATTGTGACAAGTTTAGTTCTTTGTTGATGCTTAGTTGTTGCATAATCAATTCGATGGCTAGCTCGACAGGAGTGTTTGGGTATAACGCCTTAACATCCATGGAGGCCATAGTTATTTGCTCTAGGTCTTGATTAATTAATTTGATTTTTTCTATAAACTCATAGCTATTCTTTAATGTATATTGATTCCTCATGAATATTGGGGATAGATAGTTGTATATCTTTTTTTCTAGGTTGATGAGTGGTGAGATTTTTTTCGATAGAATCAGTCTTAAAGGTGTGTTTTCTTTATGAGTTTTAATTTTCGAGAATATTTTTGGCATCCCTGCTCCCATTGGAGGGTTTGCATTTTTTATTTCTGTTGGTAACGTGCTGTGGTTCCTTATATTAGCCAGGAAGGTAAGTTGTTTGTCGGTGGGATCTTTGTTGATGCTATCGCACTGTAGCTCTGAGATGGCCGTCCGCATTTTATCATTATATTCCAAAGTGTCCATAATAACAATTTGCCCTGTTTTGTCCGCTTCGCAGAATTTGATCGTGGGGTCTTTGCAAAGATTTACTAGTTGTTTTCTGTCATACTTTAATTTATTAATCTTACAGTTTTTTTTTTGTGCTTAGCATTATACTCTTTAAGCATGATTCTGAATAGCTTAAACCTTAGATCGGTAGCATGTTCTGGATGCACTCGCTGCACAATATCTTCTAAGATAGGAATGTACTCTTCTGTTCTTGGGGTTTTAGGTGGAAATGCGTATTTTTTCCCACGTTGTAGCACTGCCTTTTCACTAAAAGTTAGCGCTCTCGATGATTGATTCACAAACACTGGGTATTCTGTGCTTTCATCACCCCTCATTTTGATTCCATCTAAAAGGGTATTAAATTTCTTGGCAGTTGAGCTTTCTGCCGCCTTTTGTTGGCTTTCGACTATTTCATTGATTTCCGTGAGAACATCGTCTATAATAAGGGTTTTCCATGTCCCGTTAAAATTCATATATTCAGTATCTGGTTCCACATATTATAGCACTGAATGTGGTTTTGGTATAGTTGTTTTCTTTTATAAATGATTTCTGCACTTAGTCTTTTCTCTTGACACGTCAGTAGCAGCCTTTTGTCTTTTCCATGCATAGGTTTGTTGGAAATTCGTAAGTATTTTGGTATAATATTAAAGTCTCTACAGTTCGTTAAGAACTTTATTTGGATATCTTCTTTTACCAGTTTAATTTTCTTTTTTTTAAACTTCCTTATGATGTTTAGTTCTTTAGGCGTCAGCAGGCTTCTATACTTCATTATCCGTTCACGTATCGTTGTTCCGCCCGTGGCCGATTCTAATGCATGTATAACGAATCAATTCCACTTAGTAGTTCTAATTCTGACTATTATATAGCTCTAATTATTGTACTATTCTCTTTTACGTGCGATATTTCAAAGTAACTTGTACAGAAAACTAGCGGATAATGCTTACCTTGGCATTCCTTTCTAGCGACGGGGACATTTCACGCACGTGTTTTCCGGTCTTTGTTGAGGTTATTGTCCTAAAGTCCGTTGTATGCGATGACTGGCTTTACTTCTCACACTTTTCGCTGGGTATACTCATTGGATCTTTGCTTTAGGATTCCAAACATCAATTTTTACCGTTCTTTCTACTCGAAATTTTCGCCCATACTCTGGGCATCTTCAGGAGCGTGGCGACTTTACCACCGATGTTCGTGGCTAACTTCGCGCTAATGGAGTCCGATACTCCTTGTTGCCATTCGTCGGAAAAACTTTCCTGGATATATTTCGTTATCAAGCCCGGCTGGCGCCATCTATGTTTAGTTAAGAACACTTTTTTTTTTTCTCCCGTATTTTTTTTTTTTTTTTTTAATTTTTTTAATTTCTTCTCCTATCCTGGTTTTCTTGTCTTTTTTGCCTGTTTTTCTTTTGTTGTTGTTTTTCTTGTCTTATTAGTTCTTTCCACAGGCCCGATAATGTGCTAGGGTCATTCTGGTTACATACCCTTGCTTTATTTTTGTAGATTAATTTTGCTTCTTCCCTCCTCATTTGCCTTTCCGATTTTTTATTCTTTTTTAGCATTTTAATTTCATCGAACTTTGGGAATGTCCGGTTTTCCAAGCAGAATTGCACTAAAGCCGTTTTGGCTTCTTTTTTTTGCCAGTTAGATATGTGTTGTTTAAGTCTTTTTTTAATCTGTTTTTCGTACTTCCAATGTACGATATTGGGGGTATGTGTGCTATTGGAATTTCGTAGGTTCCTGATTCTTCTAGCATTTTTTCCTCTGTTTTTTTGTTGACAGCCATACTTTTCACGGTGTGCACTGAGCTTCCTAGTTGTAAGTCATATTTAGCACAGTGCCTATTGATTTCTTTACTCACTCCTTCCAGGTATGGGAAAGCTCCAATGTATTTCAATTTTTTATTTCTCATCTTCCTTTGGTTGTGCACTTCTTGGCCTTCTTTCCTCTGAGTCATATGCTTTTTACTCTCATGTATCCATTTATTAATTAGCTTGCTCGGGTACCCATACTCTTGTGATATTTTTGAGATAAACTCTAGCTCTTGATTTTTTAGCCTGTTGTTAGATGTGTGTGTGTACGCTCGCCGTATCAGGTTTACTATGCTGTTTTTTATGTATCACTGGATGGTGCGATGAGTATGGTATCAGTACAGGTATGTATGTTGCTTTTCTGAACACAGAGTATTCAAAACTATTTTTGTTTTTCTTTAGTTGAATGTCCAGGAAGGATAGGCAATTATCCTCTTCAAACTCAATAGTTAGCTCTATGGTGTTACATATTTTGCTAAACTGCTGTGCTAGATCTTGTAGCTCGGCTTTGTTAAGTTTAGACATTATAATAATGTCGTCTACATATCGAGCATAAAGTATTGGTTTCTCAGGTAAATTTTGAATAATTTCTTTTTCGAGGTATGCCATAATCACTTCTGCGTATAATGCCGATAATGGGGATCCCATAGGGCCACCTTGTGTTTGTTTATATATATTTCCTTCAAAAGCAAGCTAATTAATAAATGGATACATGAGAGTAAAAAGCATATGACTCAGAGGAAAGAAGGCCAAGAAGTGCACAACCAAAGGAAGATGAGAAATAAAAAATTGAAATACATTGGAGCTTTCCCATACCTGGAAGGAGTGAGTAAAGAAATCAATAGGCACTGTGCTAAATATGACTTACAACTAGGAAGCTCAGTGCACACCGTGAAAAGTATGACTGTCAACAAAAAACAGAGGAAAAAATGCTAGAAGAATCAGGAACCTACGAAATTCCAATAGCACACATACCCCCAATATCGTACATTGGAAGTACGAAAAACAGATTAAAAAAAAGACTTAAACAACACATATCTAACTGGCAAAAAAAAGAAGCCAAAACGGCTTTAGTGCAATTCTGCTTGGAAAACCGGACATTCCCAAAGTTCGATGAAATTAAAATGCTAAAAAAGAATAAAAAATCGGAAAGGCAAATGAGGAGGGAAGAAGCAATATTAATCTACAAAAATAAAGCAAGGGTATGTAACCAGAACGACCCTAGCACATTATCGGGCCTGTGGAAAGAACTAATAAGACAAGAAAAACAACAACAAAAGAAAAACAGGCAAAAAAGACAAGAAAACCAGGATAGGAGAAGAAATTAAAAAATTAAAAACAAAAAAAAATACGGGAGAAAAAAAAAAGTGTTCTTAACTAAACATAGATGGCGCCAGCCGGGCTTGATAACGAAATATATCCAGGAAAGTTTTTCCGACGAATGGCAACAAGGAGTATCGGACTCCATTAGCGCGAAGTTAGCCACGAACATCGGTGGTAAAGTCGCCACGCTCCTGAAGATGCCCAGAGTATGGGCGAAAATTTCGAGTAGAAAGAACGGTAAAAATTGATGTTTGGAATCCTAAAGCAAAGATCCAATGAGTATACCCAGCGAAAAGTGTGAGAAGTAAAGCCAGTCATCGCATACAACGGACTTTAGGACAATAACCTCAACAAAGACCGGAAAACACGTGCGTGAAATGTCCCCGTCGCTAGAAAGGAATGCCAAGGTAAGCATTATCCGCTAGTTTTCTGTACAAGTTACTTTGAAATATCGCACGTAAAAGAGAATAGTACAATAATTAGAGCTATATAATAGTCAGAATTAGAACTACTAAGTGGAATTGATTCGTTATACATGCATTAGAATCGGCCACGGGCGGAACAACGATACGTGAACGGATAATGAAGTATAGAAGCTCTGCTGACGCCTAAAGAACTAAACATCATAAGGAAGTTTAAAAAAAGAAAATTAAACTGGTAAAAGAAGATATCCAAATAAAGTTCTTAACGAACTGTAGAGACTTTAATATTATACCAAAATACTTACGAATTTCCAACAAACCTATGCATGGAAAAGACAAAAGGCTGCTACTGACGTGTCAAGAGAAAAGACTAAGTGCAGAAATCATTTATAAAAGAAAACAACTATACCAAAACCACATTCAGTGCTATAATATGTGGAACCAGATACTGAATACTGAATATATGAATTTTAACGGGACATGGAAAACCCTTATTATAGACGATGTTCTCACGGAAATCAATGAAATAGTCGAAAGCCAACAAAAGGCGGCAGAAAGCTCAACTGCCAAGAAATTTAATACCCTTTTAGATGGAATCAAAATGAGGGGTGATGAAAGCACAGAATACCCAGTGTTTGTGAATCAATCATCGAGAGCGCTAACTTTTAGTGAAAAGGCAGTGCTACAACGTGGGAAAAAATACGCATTTCCACCTAAAACCCCAAGAACAGAAGAGTACATTCCTATCTTAGAAGATATTGTGCAGCGAGTGCATCCAGAACATGCTACCGATCTAAGGTTTAAGCTATTCAGAATCATGCTTAAAGAGTATAATGCTAAGCACAAAAAAAAACTGTAAGATTAATAAATTAAAGTATGACAGAAAACAACTAGTAAATCTTTGCAAAGACCCCACGATCAAATTCTGCGAAGCGGACAAAACAGGGCAAATTGTTATTATGGACACTTTGGAATATAATGATAAAATGCGGACGGCCATCTCAGAGCTACAGTGCGATAGCATCAACAAAGATCCCACCGACAAACAACTTACCTTCCTGGCTAATATAAGGAACCACAGCACGTTACCAACAGAAATAAAAATGCAAACCCTCCAATGGGAGCAGGGATGCCAAAAATATTCTCGAAAATTAAAACTCATAAAGAAAACACACCTTTAAGACTGATTCTATCGAAAAAAATCTCACCACTCATCAACCTAGAAAAAGATATACAACTATCTATCCCCAATATTCATGAGGAATCAATATACATTAAAGAATAGCTATGAGTTTATAGAAAAATCAAATTAATTAATCAAGACCTAGAGCAAATAACTATGGCCTCCATGGATGTTAAGGCGTTATACCCAAACACTCCTGTCGAGCTAGCCATCGAATTGATTATGCAACAACTAAGCATCAACAAAGAACTAAACTTGTCACAATTGAAAGAGCTAAAGAATACCTTATATTTCATCAAGGAAAACAACATCTTCCATTTTGAAGGAAATATATATAAACAAACACAAGGTGGCCCTATGGGATCCCCATTATCGGCATTATACGCAGAAGTGATTATGGCATACCTCGAAAAAGAAATTATTCAAAATTTACCTGAGAAACCAATACTTTATGCTCGATATGTAGACGACATTATTATAATGTCTAAACTTAACAAAGCCGAGCTACAAGATCTAGCACAGCAGTTTAGCAAAATATGTAACACCATAGAGCTAACTATTGAGTTTGAAGAGGATAATTGCCTATCCTTCCTGGACATTCAACTAAAGAAAAACAAAAATAGTTTTGAATACTCTGTGTTCAGAAAAGCAACATACATACCTGTACTGATACCATACTCATCGCACCATGCAGTGATACATAAAAAACAGCATAGTAAACTTGATACGGCGAGCGTACACACACACATCTAACAACAGGCTAAAAATCAAGAGCTAGAGTTTATCTCGAAAATATCACAAGAGTATGGGTACCCGAGCAAGCTAATTAATAAATGGATACATGAGAGTAAAAAGCATATGACTCAGAGGAAAGAAGGCCAAGAAGTGCACAACCAAAGGAAGATGAGAAATAAAAAATTGAAATACATTGGAGCTTTCCCATACCTGGAAGGAGTGAGTAAAGAAATCAATAGGCACTGTGCTAAATATGACTTACAACTAGGAAGCTCAGTGCACACCGTGAAAAGTATGACTGTCAACAAAAAAACAGAGGAAAAAATGCTAGAAGAATCAGGAACCTACGAAATTCCAATAGCACACATACCCCCAATATCGTACATTGGAAGTACGAAAAACAGATTAAAAAAAAGACTTAAACAACACATATCTAACTGGCAAAAAAAGAAGCCAAAACGGCTTTAGTGCAATTCTGCTTGGAAAACCGGACATTCCCAAAGTTCGATGAAATTAAAATGCTAAAAAAGAATAAAAAATCGGAAAGGCAAATGAGGAGGGAAGAAGCAATATTAATCTACAAAAATAAAGCAAGGGTATGTAACCAGAACGACCCTAGCACATTATCGGGCCTGTGGAAAGAACTAATAAGACAAGAAAAACAACAACAAAAGAAAAACAGGCAAAAAAGACAAGAAAACCAGGATAGGAGAAGAAATTAAAAAAAATTAAAAAAAAAAATACGGGAGAAAAAAAAAAGTGTTCTTAACTAAACATAGATGGCGCCAGCCGGGCTTGATAACGAAATATATCCAGGAAAGTTTTTCCGACGAATGGCAACAAGGAGTATCGGACTCCATTAGCGCGAAGTTAGCCACGAACATCGGTGGTAAAGTCGCCACGCTCCTGAAGATGCCCAGAGTATGGGCGAAAATTTCGAGTAGAAAGAACGGTAAAAATTGATGTTTGGAATCCTAAAGCAAAGATCCAATGAGTATCATCATCATCATCATTGTCAACCATTATCAATCCACTGCTGGACGAAGGTCTCCCCAAGTTTCCTCCACAACGGTCTGTCTTGTGCCAGTCTCCTCCATGTCACTCCCGCATACTTTCGAATTTCATCCACCCATCTTCCATGTGGTCTTCTTCTGGGTCTTTTCCTGTCCCTTGGAATCCAATCTAAAATTTCGGCTGTCCATCGATGGTCTGTTCTTCTGGCAGTATGTCCAGCCCATTGCCATTTCAGGGATTTAACTCTGATCATGATGTCTTCCACTCTTGTCATTTTTCGGATCCACGTGTTCCTCTTCTTATCTCTCCTGGTTACACCAAGCATGCACCTCTCCATGCTTCTTTGAGTTGTCTGCAGCCTTTGTATGTCTCTTTTAGTTAAGGTCCACGTCTCTGCACCATACGTAAGCACTGGAAGGATGCATTGATCAAACACTTTTCTTTTAAGACATAATGGCATATTGCTCTTGAAAATTATGCTGTTTCTTCCAAAAGCTCTCCAGGCAAGTTTTGTACGCCGATTAATTTCTTCATCAATGTGACCCTCACTTGATATCTGCTGTCCAAGATAAACGTATGTGTCTGTTATCTCCAGCTTTTCTCCATCAATCGATAAATCTTCATTTCTTGTAAAAGCATTGAACATCACTTTTGTCTTCTGAAAGTTCATTTTTAATCCCACTTCTTTACTCTTGCCAGCAAGTTCCTGGATCATACTCTGCAGCTCTGATGGGGTAGTTGCAAAAATGACTACGTCATCAGCAAAACGAAGGTGGGTTAGATAATCTCCATTAATCTTTATCCCTTTGTTTTCCCAGCTCAGCGACTGAAAAACACCCTCCAATGTGGCATTAAAGAGCTTCGGAGATATGGTGTCACCTTGTCTCACTCCCTTTCCAATTTTTACGTGTGTTGTATTTTCAAACAGCCTAATCTTTGCACTTGCATTTTCATAGATGTTATTAATAATATTAATGTATGCATCTTCAATACCGCAGGTTTTCAGAGCCATTGTAACTGCTGATGGTTTCATCGAATCAAAGGCTTTTTCATAATCGATAAAAGCCATGCACAATGGAAGTTCATATTCCCTTGCTCTTTCAATTAGTTCTCTCAGCACGTGGATATGATCTATTGTGCTGTAGCCACTCCTGAATCCAGCTTGTTCTCTCGGTTGAGCCATGTCCAGTGTTACCTTCAAGCGGTGTGAAAGAACTTTAGTGAAGATTTTATAAACTACTGATAGGAGGCTGATAGGTCTGTAGTTTCCAAGATCCTCAATGTCACCTTTCTTATGTAGCAGGATCATTGTAGCGGTGTTCCAATCCTCAGGAATCTTTCCTTCATTAAGGCATCGAGTGAAAATTTGGGCGAGTACTGTTTCGATTTCTCCACTTGCTTCTTGTATGATGTCTACAGTAATTCCATCTTCTCCTGGAGCTTTTCCCCGCTTCATGTTCTTGATTGCATGTGCAACTTCTGCTGGAAGGACTGGAGGAACTCTGGTACTGGTATCTTTCATGATGTCTGGAGTGCATGTATCATCCCTTTCATATAATTTGGAGTAGAAATCTTTCACTCTTGTCAAAATTTCGCCTCTATTTCTTGTTACAGAACCATCTTCTTTTCTCAGTGCCATAATCTGTTTTCTTCCCTTACTGAAATGTCTCTTTGCTATCTTTAGGCTTTGGTTGTTTTCAATTGCTTTCCTCACTAGTTCACAGTTGAATTTTCTTACGTCTTCAGTGATACTTTTTCTTACTGTCTTGCATAGCTCTATATATTCCACTTTGGAAGTCACATCTTCTTTAGTTGTAGTCATCTCTCTTCTTTTTTGCATCAACATTTTCGTTTTTCCTGATAATTTGTTTACATGCAACTTGTTCTTAGACCCAGCTAATTTTGTTGCTGTTTCCATAAGAGCTTTGGTTACTTTTCTGTTAACTTCAGAGATGTCCACTTCTTCCGATGTTAGGCCTTCTAAAGCAGAGAACCTGTTCTTCAGTTCCAACTTGAAGGTATTATGGTGTTTTTTAAGGTTGGTTATGTCAATAGATTTTGTTTGTCTTATGAGCTTGCCACGTTCAAGTTTAGTGTTGAGGTGCATCTTACATCTCACCAATCTATGGTCACTACCTGTGTTGAACTTGTTTAGGACAATAACCTCAACAAAGACCGGAAAACACGTGCGTGAAATGTCCCTGTCGCTAGAAAGGAATGCCAAGGTAAGCATTATCCGCTAGTTTTCTGTACAAGTTACTTATGTTTTATGTGCAACATTCTGAAAATGGAGTCAATAAAACCAATTTTGTCCTCAGCCAAATGAGTATTTTTATATTTTACTTTGCTGATTTCTCCTGCACGTTTGAAGATTTTAATGGCAACAGTGAGTTGCACTGTCTGTTTATGCAGTTTGCATGTGAAGATGATATCATCCTCAAAATAAAATGTTACTATTAATATAAATGGAATCTGCATGGGTATTAAAAGGAAAGGTATACATTGAACTTTCTGTTGGTTCAAAGTGTTAGCATCAAACTCAAAAAGGGCTATATGATGTAAAAAAAAAAGTAGGTAAATATAAACCCAAAAGTGCTGAAAAACTACAAGTATAAATTTATAACTCAGTTATGCTCCTACCGAAATACACACATTTATGTTTTGATCTATCTCAACTGTTAAAGTATATAAAGGGAAAACCTGGTAATCACATGACTTATATCATACATAAAAAACTGAAAAAAAAAACCTCATTTATTCATTAAGTTTAATTGTCATGAGTTGTTCTATTAGAATGGACAACCTGAATGTGACCTGGTACTCATGTAGCACATATTTCATTCCTTCTAGAACCTGTAGATACTTTGCTTTCTGACATGCAAATTTCATTCCTATCAGCTGTAATAATATAACTACATCAGTTTGGGTTCTACACTAATGTAAGTACACTGTGCCTGACAAACAGCATTAAAAAATGAGGAGGCAATTTTTGTTATCATTATATATACTTACTCTTGATGACAAGCACATACAGGTATGTGCACATGGACACAGTAACAAAAACTATAAGGAACAGACTTTATTTTTATTTACCCTGGAAAACTTTGGCAGAAACATTGCTTTTCACATGAAGACAAGTGTATAATGGTAAAGGAGCTTGCCCACCATCAACTTTAGACTGCTGGTCAGAAAGCTTGCTGTCATTTCTCTGAAACAGAAAATAATTATATTTTGCTAACTAGCATTTAGTGCAACCAGTAACTCAGTAAAATGTTTACTATGCACTACAAGTAAATATATGAGAATATTACAACTGCTATAACAAAAGAGCTCTGTTAATTATCCATGAAAGATAGTTCTATTTAAACATGAAAAAAATCATACATATAGCAAAAAACAATATACATAATAAAGAAATGATGTTAATGCAAATTTTCACAGCAGTATGATGTTGATAAATTTACAATAGCAATTTAAAATTTCGTGGGCTGCTAGTTTGATAAGGAGCAACCCACTGAGGAGCTCTTTCTTGCCCCAGCACCCAAGAATGTCTTTAAGAAATTAGAAAACACCTGCACATCACTGGATCAAGTGCCTGCCTTCACCAAGTCATGGATCAGTATGCTTGAATTCTCGCAACTTAACTAGATGCACAACTTAGTGCTACCACCTCAGTGGAACAGCAACTAAGTCTACTCACAACTCACTATTTGGTGAATAGAAATTTTATGAGTCTGGTGCTCAATGCTCTAAGCATTGTTCAGGAGTGACACCACTACTTTGAGCATATACTGCCTCATCTGATTGAGAATCGGGTCCAGGCAGCACTGAAAGTGGAAACCATGAAAAAGAAGATGATTAGGCCACAGAAATCCCATGGGCCAGAGCTATTCCACCTCCTGAAGCCATCAAAGCATGATCCTCACAGCTCCAATGAGAAGCCCACAGACCCAAGACTGCAACCAGCAGCCATAAGATGTCTGCCATCGAACCCAAGATTACAATCCACGCCCATCACAGTATCTCCTGCTCCCTCACCTGTTCCTACACAGGAAATTCAAAGGGTTGCATCACCCCAGCCTACTTGGGCTAAGGTGATGACAATTTCTCCCTCAAAGACTGGGGAACCTTGGTTCCTCCAGCTCTTACCCAAAGGCCTCCCACCATCAGTCTCCAATGAGAAGTGTCTTCATTCCATTAGGGCTAAGAGAATTTCTTGCGATAGGGCATATAATTTGAAACATATGACTGGCTACAATCCCATAGGCTTTTTCATGTTGCATGTCAAGGCCCCTGGGATTTCACAGATTTTTGAACTGCTTGGACATCTCGTAGTGATTCAGAAATTTGTGAAAATAGCCTGGGAAAGATGTTTCACAAGACCTCACCTTTTAAAACCATCTTCAAATTCCCATCTCTGAAAATCTCAAAGGCGATTGTGCAAGCTATTTCCTCCGTACTCTTCAGAAGATGAATTTCACCCTGGAACAATCTGGAAGTTGAAGAGGATTCTTGGTTCAAGAGGGCAAAAAAACTTCCTTTTTCTCATCACCTGCTGCTGTTTTCTGTGCCTTAGTAGGGTGGGGTTTCTTAGTGCATTCAAAATTGTTTTTGCATCTCCATAAAACATTATTGTGTGTAGGCAATATTGCTTAGGAGGTCTTTTTCACATTTTTAGAGGCTTTCCAACTTTAATTATTTGAGACAGTCTGTGCTCATCCCTAAATTTTCTGTTTCTTGTGCAAAGATTTTTATGCCAGCACAACCTTAAACCACTAACTTAAAATTTATTAATTTATGGATAGGTAGGGTATATTACAGTGTATAATTTTTAGGCCTTTTTACTTATTTTAATTATTTAATTTTGTTAAGTCCAATTCTTCTTTTCCATTATATTCAAACTACTTTAACTGACACGCCTGCCTTTTCATGGCATCGACTTTTGTCACTTGAACTCTCATCGATAAACAAAAGTTGATAAAGAAACAACCACCAGTGCAAGTAGAAGGTACAAAAACATTATTTTATGACAAGAGATTCCAAAATGGACTTTCATCCATGTGGTCAACTCATCAGAAAACTTGAAAATTTCACTGCCTTGGAGGAGGACAATACACCTTCAATGTTTTTGCATTTTTGAACTTCACTTTTAGTTGGTAAAGTTCGATGAACACTTACCCGCACGTGGGGCTTGGCTTTCAATCCATATTTCCGTTACGTGGATGCGGCACGGGATTTTTTCATTTGGCCACGGGTCTGCTTCTTCTTTTTTTTTTTTTTTTTTCTCCGTTGGAATTTATTTTGTCTCATCACCAAATGAGTTTTTTCCTTTGCTGCATCCTCATTTACTTCAATATTTATTCATACCCGAGTACTTTCGGTACTACTACTATACCGTCTTCGAGGGGACATTTTGCTCCAACTAGCACGGACCGTGTCAGCTGGGCATTTCGGTGGTTCTCGCGGGCTGCTTCTTGTCATCTGCTATCGCTTCTTCTTGGGCGTTGTGGCGCCATCTCTTGTTGGTCAGTGATCTCCTTTTTCGAACTTTTTCTTTTTTTTGCTCAATTTTAATTAAATTTCTCCAGCTGTTTCTCAAATTATTAGGGTCATTGTGGTTGCAAACTTTTGTCCTATTTTTTTCAATCATTATATTCATAAAAAAAATTGCAAGCAGCTTTGGTTATCCTAACCATTTAATAAAAAAATGGGACACAGAAGTAATAAAGAAAATAAAAAAAATAATGCTGTAGTAATTAAAAAAGAAATCAAATATTTAAATGGTTTTCCTTACATTAAAGGCACTACCAATGAAATTAATAATATTTGTAAAAAGCATAACATTCAAATTGGAGGAAAAGTAAATACCATCAAAAATATAGTAACAAAAAATAATGATAAAATAAGAATGTTAGAAAAAGCAGGTATTTATTCAATTCCTATTACTGAAAATCCTCCAATGGCTTATATAGGAAGTACCAAAATAAGCTTAAACACAGATTAAAACAACACATAAAAAACTGGCAGAAAAAGAAGAAAAAACAGCACTGATTCAATACTGTCTGGATAACCAAAAATATCCAAAATTCGAAAATATAAAAATCATTAAAAGCTGTAAATCCGAAAAACACCTCAGAATAGCAGAGTCGGTAATGATTGAAAAAATAGGACAAAAGTTTGCAACCACAATGACCCTAATAATTTGAGAAACAGCTGGAGAAATTTAATTAAAATTGAGCAAAAAAAAAGAAAAAGTTCGAAAAAGGAGATCACTGACCAACAAGAGATGGCGCCACAACGCCCAAGAAGAAGCGATAGCAGATGACAGAAGCAGCCCGAGAACCACCGAAATGCCCAGCTGACACGGTCCGTGCTAGTTGGAGCAAAATGTCCCCTCGAAGACGGTATAGTAGTAGTACCGAAAGTACTCGGGTATGAATAAATATTGAAGTAAATGAGGATGCAGCAAAGGAAAAACTCATTTGGTGATGAGACAAAATAAATTCCAACGGAGAAAAAAAAAAAAAAGAAGAAGCAGACCCGTGGCCAAATGAAAAAAATCCGTGCCGCATCCACGTAACGGAAATATGGATTGAAAGCCAAGCCCCACGTGCGGTAAGTGTCTCATCGAACTTTACCAACTAAAAGTGAAGTTCAAAAATGCAAATGCATTAATGCACGTTAAATAATTAACCTCCAATATCGGAAGTAAATTGAAACACCTTCAATGGTTAATACAGATTTCAGATCCAGTACAATGAAGTTTTCTGAAGAGCTGGACACATGGATGAAAGTTGTGTTTAACACATCTATACCATAAAATAATGAGCTCCTGTGTCTTTTGTGTGAATTAAAGATTACTTCAAGGATTTATCTGATGTTTATATCTGTTGTACATTGACATCACGAGTGTCTGCTCCAAACAACTTTTTTTTTTTTTTTTTAACTCGAGTCAAGTGAGGATCTCATGAATGACTAAATATTTTATAAATGTGCTAACATTACGTGTGTGTGTGATGCGATTTTTTCCCCCAACGACAGTTGTCAGAATGGTGTTGTTGGTGGGGGACCAAAGGCGGTGACTGAAATGATTCAAAAAGAACTTGCAAGGTTGAGGGAACTTGGATGGAGTGTTCACTCACTCAGTAATCAGTGCGGGTCCATAATAGTGGTTTCAAGTCACGAAGGTGAGATCTAATTGAACTTATTTCAATGGAATAAGTTATTTGGCATTATTGCTAATAACTGTGTCTTCTGTGTTCAATTATCCAAAATGGATGTTTAAATGCTTAAGGATTCTGAGTGTGCTGTTTAAAATAATTGGTATCTTTATAATGCATATAAGTTAGATCATAAACTCATTATTATATGTTTCATTTTCTAAGAATAAATCACCTTTATCACAGGTAAAACCTTCAACATTCATTATATTGTCATATGATATTTTTTCTTATTTATTTCTTCAGAAGCTAGAACACCTTGGAACGAAACATTGAAGTTAAATTGTGTATTACGGGGATTACTAGGATATAAGTTTTCACTTGTCAAATTTTCAGGTTGCGCCCCAACCCTCCCTCAGGACTGACTAAGACAGAAGGTGCTGCCTCTCAAGTGGTAATGTCATACCGCTATGTTCATTAATCGTGGAACCTCTTCTTCTCTCAATATGTAGACTTTCTTCAAGTTTCCGTTTTAGGTAGTGTTGTTGGTGTGCAAGAATTTTTAAAGATTCCCAGTCCATTTAATGTCCAGTATTTTGTACATGCTTATCAAGACCTGTTTTGCTTGTATTGTTCCTAATTGCGGCTTTGTGTTCTGCTACTCGGGTGCGGAGTTGTCTTCCAGTTTCTCCTACACATATGTTACCACAATTGCAGTTTACACTGTAGATAACTCCTTCTTGTAGTAGCATAGTATTTTCTTTTGTTTAACCTGTGAAAAATATTTTGTTTATTTTATTGTGTAAGTGAGGAGCAAGATGAATATGGAAGTTAAGGCTAATTCTCTGCAGCCTTACAAACAACCCTTTATGGTAAGTTATTTTTCTAGTGAGTTTAATGGTTTTATCAGACTTATTATGGCTTGATTTATCTTTTTTTTTTTCTCTTTAAAAATTTTTTCCATCCAGTTTTCTGGGTAATTGTTATCTGTCAGTGACTTCTTTAATTCTTTTTTATGGACTTCTTTGGAAGTTATTTCAGAATCTAAAGTTTCTATTTTTTCTAGGAACTGTGCAGCTACATTATATTTAATGTAGGATGGATGGTATGATTGGTAGTTTAGCATTTTTTGAGTATTAGTAGGTTTTTATAGAGTGATGTTGAGATTTTTCCTTCTACGGCAGAGAGTGTCAGATCTAGGAAATTGAGGCTATTTTCTTGCTGCACTTCCAGGGTGAATTTAAGCAAGTCATCTAGGGTGTTGAATAGGTTAAGTATGTCTATTAGCAGAGATTTTTCTTCTTGGTCTACTATTATCAGGATATCATCCATATATCTAACATAAAGGCAGAACAATTTCAAGAGAAATACTACAAACTTTTGGCTTGGCTATGGGTACACCAATATCTCCTTTTCTAGCTAACTATTATTTGGGCAAGCTAGAAGAAAAACAATACTCCCACAACCATCATTGTTCTGCCTTTACGTTAGATATATGGATGACATCCTGATAATAGTAGACCAAGAAGAAAAATCTCTGCTAATAGACATACTTAACCTATTCAATACCCTAGATGACTTGCTTAAAATCACCCTGGAAGTGCAGCAAGAAAATATCCTCAATTTCCTAGATCTGACACTCTCTGCCGTAGAAGGAAAAATCTCTACATCACTCTTATAAAAAACCTACTATTACTAAAAATCATGCCATCCATCCTACATTAAATATAATGTAGCTGCACAGTTCCTAGAAAAAATAGAAACTTTAAATTTTGCAATAACTTCCAAAGAAATCCATAAAAAAGAATTAAAGAAGCCACTGACCGATAACAATTACCCAGAAAACTGGATAGAAAAAAATTTTTAAAGAGAAAAAAAAGATAAATCAAGCCATAAAAAGTCTGATAAAACCATTAAACTCACAAGAAAAATAACTTAACATAAAGGGTTGTTTTAAAGGCTGCAGAGAATTAGCCTTAACTTCCGTATTCATCTTGCTCCTCACTTACACAATAAAATAAAAAAATATTTTCCACAGATTAAACAAAAAGAAAATACTATGCTACTACAAGAAGGAGTTATCTACAGCATAAACTGCAATTGTGGTAACATATATGTAGGAGAAACTGGAAGACAACTCCGCACCCGAGTAGCAGAACACAAAGCCGCAATTAGGAACAATACAAGCAAAACAGGCCTTGATAAGCATGTACAAAATACTGGACATTAAATGGACTGGGAATCTTTAAAAATTCTTGCACACCAACAACACTACCTAAAACGGAAACTTGAAGAAAGTCTACACATTGAGAGAAGAAGAGGTTCCACGATTAATGAACATAGCGGTATGACATTACCACTTGAGTGGCAGCACCTTCTGTCTTATAGTCAGTCCTGACGAAGGGTTGGGGTACAACCCAAAAATTTGACAAGTGAAAAGAAGTAAATTACAATAATTCTTCACTAGGATTTTCCATGTCTTCATTAATTCACAAGATGAAATCCGAATACGGGTCAGAAATATGGCAAGCAATCAAGAAGTTCGAAAGGTGTAGAACGAAAGAAGATAAATGTAAGTCTCAACTCCATTTTCTTAAGCAATGCAAAGAAGTAAATTTTACTCCTCCATCATTAAAATTAAAGAAGAATGTAACAACATCGCTTTCAAAAAATTTTGCAAAGAAAGTAGAGTAAAAAGCAGTAAGTGGAGCTATTAAAGAAAAATACAGAAATTTGGCTGATTACAAAAACCAGGTCGTTCATACTTGGAACTCCGAACTTAAAGAAGTATCGAAAAGCTCAAAGGTAGAAATCAACGAGTGGATTTTGAAAGCGGTTTCAGACAAAAATAACTTATTTCATAAAAAATTAAAAAAGAAAGAAGGCTTAGTGGAAGAAATCAGAGGAAAGATGATACAAAAAAATTACCCCATTAGACATGTAATAGATCTCACGGAAGCAGGAGTCGATGAAGAACTAAAAATCATCCTTAATAAAGGTAGCAATTTCAACCTATCGCCAACTCAGCTGAATAAACAACAATTAATTATTGAATTAGAAAATGTATGTAATTCAATAGAGAATCAAGATCCTATGAAAGCAATTGAGCTGAGGAGTGAATACTCCAGCTGTGTTACAAGTCATTTTAAAAAAGGAATTAAGAAGCAAACAAAATATTCAAGTAGAGAACTAAAGTTACTAAAATAATTTAAAAATAACGAAAAAATTTTGGCCTTGAAGGCAGATAAGAGCAGAGCATTAGTGCTACTAGAAAAAGATAAATACTTAGAAAAATGCTTGATGAATTGCAAAAGCCATTATATGAAGAAATAAAAGCTAACCCAGTAGACAGCACTATAAAAAACTTTTCTAAATTACTAAAAACTTTGAGGAAGAATGATCAACTTTTTGATAATTACAAAAATTTTGCAAAATTGCACTTTAGAGTCCCTCAGTTATATGGTACGGTCAAGATTCATAAGCCAGGAACCTCTTTACGTCCTATAGTGGACACTAAGTTTTCCCCATTATCTAACCTCTCCTACTATCTCCTAGAACACCTGAATAAGCTGTTCTCCCCACCTCATGCACTTATTAAAAATTCAATAGAACTGGTCAAAAAATTGAGAGAACTCCCGATAATAGAACATCCATTACTTGCAAGTCTTGATGTAATTTTAATGTATACAAATATTAACCTGGACCTGCTGATAGAAATTCTAGCAAATGACTTGGCAGAAAAGATAGTGTTCCTAGATCATGATAAAGGAAAGCTCATAGGACTTTATGAACTGCTATTATTTTCTTTCAAACATAACTTTTTCAATTTCAAGAGAAATACTACAAACAAACTTCTGGCTTGGCTATGGATTCACCGCTATCTCCTTTTCTAGCTACCTATTATTTGGGCAAGCTAGAAGAAAAAATAATACTTCCACAACCATCATTGTTCTGCCTTTACGTTAGATATATGGATGACATCCTGATAATAGTAGACCAAGAAGAAAAAATCTCTGCTAATAGACATACTTAGCCTATTCAACACCCTAGATGACTTGCTTAAATTCACCCTGGAAGTGCAGCAAGAAAATAGCCTCAATTTCCTAGATCTGACATTATCTGCCGTAGAAGGAAAAATCTCTACATCACTCTATAAAAAACCTACTGATACTCAAAAAATGCTACACTACCAATCATACCATCCATCCTACATTAAATATAATGTAGCCACACAGTTCCTAGAAAAAATAGAAACTTTAGATTCTGAAATAACTTCCAAAGAAGTCCATAAAAAAGAATTAAAGAAGTCACTGACAGATAACAATTACCCAGAAAACTGGATAGAAAAAAATTTTAAAGAGAAAAAAAAAAAGATAAATCAAGCCATAAAAAGTCTGATAAAACCATTAAACTCACTAGAAAAATAACTTACCATAAAGGGTTGTTTGTAAGGCTGCAGAGAATTAGCCTTAACTTCCATATTCGTCTTGCTCCTCACTTACACAATAAAATAAACAAAATATTTTCCACAGATTAAACAAAAAGAAAATACTATGCTACTACAAGAAGGAGTTATCTACAGTGTAAACTGCAATTGTGGTAACATATGTGTAGGAGAAACTGGAAGACAACTCTGCACCCGAGTAGCAGAACACAAAGCCGCAATTAGGAACATTACAAGCAAAACAGGTCTTGATAAGCATGTACAAAATACTGGACATTAAATGAACTGGGAATCTTTAAAAATTCTTGCACACCAACAACACTACCTAAAACGGAAACTTGAAGAAAGTCTACACATTGAGAGAAGAAGAGATTCCACGATTAATGAACATAGCGGTATGACATTACCACTTGAGTGGCAGTACCTTCTGTCTTAGTCAGTAGGTTCCACGATTAACGAACATAGCGGTATGACACTACCACTTCAGTAGGTTCCATGATTAACGAACATAGCAGTATGACATTACCACTTGAGTGGCAGCACCTTCTGTCTTAGTCAGTCCTAAGGGAGGGTTGGGGCACAACCTGAAAATTTGACAAGTGAAAAGTTATATCCTAGTAATCCCCGTAATGATCGCCAATAGCGGTATAACTATACCATTGGGATCAGAGGAAATGCTATCCCACACTCACCAACCCGCTTGGCCAGCGTGGTGAGTTATGGCCAAACACCTCCAAAATGACTCTACAACTTAAATCTTGGCCCCCAGTCTTCGGCAGCTGGAATGTACCTGGCCGAGGCAGCGGCCAGTGCGACATGAAGGCAGAGGGTGCTAAGAATCACCGGAGGACCGGACTAGGCTGCCATCTGATGCTGATCTTGGCTACGTATAATGGACGCCCCTATCTTCTGATTCAAGGCTTCTTGAATTGCAAGAGGAACTACAAAGGATCAAGTGGGACATCGTCGGGCTAAGTGAGGTAAGGAGAAAAGGAGAAGATCTCATTGTACTGAAAAGTGGACATCTCTTCTACTATCGTGGGACAGATACTGGCAGAACTAGTGGTGTTGGATTTATAATAAACAAGAAACTGAAGGATAAAGTTGTAGAAGTTGAAAGTTCCTCTGACAGAGCTGCACGACTCGTTATCCAACTCGCGAGAAGATGCCAGGCTCAGATTATTCAAACTTATGCACCCACAACAAGTCATCCTGAAGAAGAAATTGAAGAATTTTATGAGGAAATTCGTCATCTAAATAATGAAGGTAGGCAACACTTGAAGATAATTATGGGAGATTTCAATGCAAAAATAGGGCAACGGCAACAGAATGAAACTTCAGTAGGTAAATTTGGTCACGGCAACAGAAACCAGCGTGGAAATACTCTCGTTGAGTTTGCAGAGGCAGAAAGGTTTTTCATCTTGAACTCCTTTTTCTAGAAAAAGCCACACAGGAAATGGACATGGAGACATCCAATTGGGACGACAAGTGAAACTGATTTTATTATGTGTAACAAAATTCTTCATAGAAGACTGCAGTGTGCTGAACAAGTTCAACACAGGTAGTGACCATAGATTGGTGAGATGTAAGATGCACCTCAACACTAAACTCGAACGTGGCAAGGTCATAAGACAAACAAAATGTATTGACATAACGAACCTTAAAAAACATAATACCTTCAAGTTGGAAGTGAAGAACAGATTCTCTGTGTTAGAAGGCCTACAGCGGAAGAAGTGGATATTTCTGAAGTTAACAGAAAAGTAACCAAAGCTTTTATGGAAACAGCAACAAAATTAGCTGAGTCTAAGAACAAGTTACATGTGAACAAATTATCAGGAAAAACCAAAATGTTGATGCAAAAAAGAAGAGAGATGAGGACAACTAAAGAAGATGTGACTTCCAAAGTGGAATATATAGAGCTATGCAAGACAGTACGAAAAAGTATCACTGAAGACGTAAGGAAATTCAACTGTGAGCTAGTGAGGAAAGCAATTGAAAACAACCAAAGCCTAAAGATAGCAAAGGGACATCTCAGTAAGGGAAGAAAACAGATTATGGCACTGAGAAAAGAAGATGGCTCTGTAACAAGAAATAGAGGCGAAATTTTGACAAGAGTGAAAGATTTCTACTCCAAATTATATGAAAGGGATGATACATGTACTCCAGACATCATGAAAGGTACCAGAGTTCCTCCAGTTTTCCCAGCAGAAGTTGCACATGCAATCAAGAACATGAAGCGGGGGAAAGCTCCAGGAGAAGATGGAATTACTGTAGACATCATACAAGAAGCAAGTGGAGAAATCGAAACAGTACTCGCCCAAATTTTCCCTCGATGCCTTAATGAAGGGAAGATTCCTGAGGATTGGAACAACGCTACAATGATCCTGCTACATAAAAAAGATGACATTGAGGATCTCAGGAACTACAGACCTATCAGCCTCCTCTCAGTGGTTTATAAAATCTTCACTAAAGTTTTTTCACACCGCTTGAAGGTAACACTGGACATGGCTCAACTGAGAGAACAAGCTGGATTCAGGAGTGGCTACAGCACAATAGATCATATCCACGTACTGAGAGAACTAATTGAAAGAGCGAGGGAATATGAACTTCCATTGTGCATGGCTTTTATCGATTATGAAAAAGCCTTTGATTCGGTGAAACCATCAGCAGTTACAATGGCTCTGAAATCCTGCGGTATTGAAGATGCATACATTAATATTATTAATAACATCTATGAAAATGCAAGTGCAAAGATTCGGCTGTTTGAAAATACAACACACATAAAAATTGGAAAGGGAGTGAGACAAGGTGACACCATATCTCCGAAGCTCTTTAATGCCACATTGGAAAATGTCTTTCAATCACTGAACTGGGAAAACAAAGGGATAAAGATTAATGGAAATTATCTAACCCACTTTTGTTTTGCTGATGACGTAGTCATTTTTGCAACTACCCCATCAAAGCTGCAGAGTATGATCCAGGAACTTGCTGACAAGAGTAAAGAAGTGGGATTAAAAATGAACTTTCAGAAGACAAAAGTGGTGTTCAATGCTTTTACAAGAAATGAAGATTTATCGATTGATGGAGAAAAACTGGAGATAACAGACACGTATGTTTATCTTGGACAGCAGATATCAAGTGAGGGTCACATTGATGAAGAAATTAATCGGCGTACAAAACTTGCCTGGAGAGCTTTTGGAAGAAACAGCATAATTTTCAAGAGCAGTATGCCATTATGTCTTAAAAGAAAAGTGTTTGATCAATGCATCCTTCCAGTGCTTACGTATGGTGCAGAGACATGGACCTTAACTAAAAGAGACATACAAAGGCTGCAGGCAACTCAAAGCAGCATGGAGAGGTGCATGCTTGGTATAACCAGGAGAGATAAGAAGAGGAACTCGTGGATCCGAAAAATGACGAGAGTGGAAGACATCATGATCAGAGTTAAATCCCTGAAATGGCAATGGGCTGGACATACTGCCAGAAGGACAGACCATCGATGGACAGCCGGAATTTTAGATTGGATTCCAAGGGACAGGAAAAGACCCAGAAGAAGACCACATGGGAGATGGGTGGATGAAATTTGAAAATATGCGGGAGTGACATGGAGGAGACTGGCACAAGACAGACCGTTGTGGGGGAAACTTGGGGAGACCTTCGTCCAGCAGTGGATTGATAATGGTTGACAATGATGATGATGATGAATCCCCGTAATACACAATTTAACTACAATAATTGTTCACTAGGGTTTGCCATGTTTTCAATAATTCACAAGAAACATGGAAATTAAATTATGTCACGCCCTTCAATATCCATGAAACATATACATATATATTTACCTTTTTGAGCAATGTGTCTCCAAGCAAATGGCCAAAGAAATCTGTAAAACTAACTGGCTGGCCACTTCCATACTTGGCCTTTATGTTGGTTATGTAACGATATAGGCTTCGAGGACCAAGCAGCCAGAATGGACTATGGCAAATGCTACTTTTTAACTCATTTTGGAATTCAATATGAGACTTGCTGGGAAACTCTGGGTGGGAATATAATGTAGACAGGAACCTGTTTAACAAAAAATAATTACAAAATAAGTTAGAGTATCTATTTATCCATAATAAATATTTCTAAAATGCAATTTGCAAGATTGAAAATCCTAATTTTTGTTGCAAGAATTAAAAATATTTATATAATGAAACTAAACTTAGATGCTCATTCTATAGAAATACTGCATTACTCACTTTGAAATTATGTCCATGCAATTATGCCAAGCACTGCCTTTTTATGTATTACTGGACTGTTACTGAGGATGTTTTCTGCCTGGACATTTTGAAATTAAAGTAAAATACATGTCATCCCACAGTGGATCACAATTTTTTTTAATGCTGAAATTGTAAAGTTTTTTAAGTTATGCTGCCTACAACTTTAATGTAAGCTGTTGAAATCACATGAAGCATTGACGAAGCTATACCATTTTTTTTATGACATAGTCTTTCTTTTCCAGATCACAGTACTTTCCAAACTTTTTGCACTTTCTTCAATATCAATTGTTAATATATTTTATGACTACAAAACTTGTGATGTTGAGACAGAATAAAATAGCAATGTTTATTCACAATTAAATATTTATTTTAATATCTACTATAGTTTTGCAGAGCATTTGTGGCTTGGCATCATCAGGATGAATGGAGTGTAAACAAAATTCAAATCGTTGTGACATCATCAGAGTTCTGACGGTCACGGATTTTGGTGAGTCGTTTCCATGCATTTGAAAGAAATGGAGATGTCATTTCGTTGATAAGCCGTGAAGAGTTGCAGTATGTCTGGAAAGCTTCTAACATAATTTTTTATGACATAGTCTTTTCTTTCCATATCACAGTACTTTCCAAACTCTTGTGTACGGCGTGTGATGGATGTCAGTGAAGCCCGAGTTGTATGTCAAGATCGCTGCAAATAGAGAAGGTTGATACGACAACAGTAAGTAAAAATTATCTGGTAGTTGGTATTTCTTTGTGGAGCTAACCTCTGAATCTCAGAGAACAGCTTAGTGATATGTATGTATTAAGCTTAATAGTCGAATCAGGTTTATCAATAAGCGTAGCGTTTTCCAAACAAAATTTTATGGTTATTTTCATGACAGTGTTGGGCTGTAGAAGACTTCTGTAGTTCACAGTAAAGCTTGAAAAAAAAAGTCATTGCGTGAAAGCAAGACCGACTTTAGTGCTCTTGTGATGTCAGGTGCAAACGCATTTGTTGGTACAACCCCCCCCTTTTTATGTTGGACTGTATGGTTTTTAGGAATACATGAAAGATATAAAATATGAATGACATTCTCAAATACAGTAGAGTCTCGATAATCCGAGGTAATCAGGACCGGAACCACTTGGATTAAGCGGAATTTCAAAACACAATCACGATTCTGAAAGAAGGTAATTAAATATGAACCTAAAACTCGTAGAAACAATTTTTAATGATCAATGAAAATGTTAGAAAAATTAATTAAACAAAGATGACTTACATCATATTAACAACGAAAAAAATCCTCTAATGTCTTTCGCCATTTTGCAAAGCATCTTTTTTGCAGGGCTATCTCTCCATCTTTTTAGAAAAAATAACATCAGCTGACGATGATTTCGGTTGCTGCTCTATGTATCTAAGGGTCTAGCGCCACCGTATCTTCCACATGATAATTTTTTTCTTGTGCACAATCAGTTCCTTTTTCATCTGATTCTGAATCCTTTTCATTAGTAACTATGTGAATAATTGCTTCATCCGTAATTTCTTCCTGGTCATCGTAGGGAAGCCAATTGGTCACGCAATTTTCTGGTGCATTCTTGCATTCAGGTATCTGTGAAACTAGGTTCGTGAGATCGCCTTTTCCAGCATTTTCTTCTTTAGTTTTGAGCAGATTATGCCAGCATTCTTTTTAGAGGTCTCTCCTCCCCTTTCGACTTCCCAGTTGGCATCAAAATTTATTCTATTTTTCTTTTTCGAACGGTCTCCAGCTTCAATGGTTTTCCAGGGTTTCACACAGACAGGGTTGCATGTTTTGTCCTTTGGCTATCTTTCAACAATCCCTGGCATTGTTCTAAATTACTTGAAAACAGTGTTTCCAACTCTGTTTTTAAAAATTTTCCGGTGCAAATCGGACGGAATTTTTTATTAAGATTTTTTTTTATGATGCATACTTTTTTTTTTAAGTTTAATCATGAACGACCTCAGATTAAGCGAAACACGATTTACCAGAACTCAGATTATTGAAACTTTACTGTAGAAATTAATGTAGAATTTATATGGGGAACAGAGATTAAAACACTATCAGTCAAATATAACTGTTATATACTAAAATCATACATGTATATACACTATCTACCAACAAGTAATTGGACACCTCTGCAATTGACGATATCTGCGGTCCTGATCCGCCACCGTTAAATATCGTGCGGGAAACAACAACTCAACCAGTCGCATGCAAGATGCCACCCAGTTCAGAGCTCTCTGATTTCGAGAAAGGTGTAATCATCGGGTATCACAGAAATTGCCGATCCATACGTGACATATCCAGCGAGTTGAAGTACCGAAAATAAACAGTGGCCTACGTGATTGGCAAGTGGAAGATGAGAGGTGACTGTCGGAATGTGCCCCGACCCTGCAGACCCACAAAACTGGGAGTTAAGAGCCTGACGGGTGCTGGCCAGAGAAATTTGGAAGAACCGCACCAAATCGATGGGCCACATCTGCGAGCGGTTTCAACAAGCATCCGGGAGTGTTCTTTCGATGAATACCATCTGTAAGGAAGCCCATCTGCTCGGTTATCATGGATGTGCTGCCGCCCACAAGCCTTTGATCACCAAGTCCATTAGCGCTGCTCAGCTAACGTGGTACAAAGAACGTTGACAGTGGACCGTTGAACAGTGGAAACAGGTTCTCTGGAGCGACGAATCAAGGTTCACCCTGTACCGTTCGGATGGCAGGGTCTGGGTTTGGCGTCTTCCTGGAGAACGCCTCCTGCCGGAATGTATTGTGCCAACTGTGAAGTTTGGCGGCGGTGGAATTAATTATGCTGTGGGGATGTTTCTCCTGGCATGGCACGGGACCCTTGGTCGCAATTCCTGGTAGACTCAACGCCGAGACCTACTGCACCATTTTGGATGACCATGCACTTCCTACTTTGTGGTAGTTTTACAGGGTGGACCCATGTTACTTTCAGGATGACAATGCCACCTGTTGTGTTGCAAGGTCCACCATGGCTTGGTATGGTGACAATGGGGTTAATCGAATGGACTGGCCTGCGCAGAGCCCGGACCTTAACCCTATCGAGCACCTCTGGGACGAGTTGGAGCGTCGACTTGGATATGTCACGTACGGATCGGCCATTTCTGTGATACCCGATGATTACACCTTTCTTGAAATCAGAGAGCTCCGAACTGTGTGGCATCTTGCATGCGACTGGTTGCGTTGTTGTTTCCCACACGATATTTAACGGCGGCTGCCGTGACGTGTATCAGGACCGCAGATATCATCGATTGCAAGGGTGTCCAATTACTTGTTGGTAGATAGTGTATATACACACATTATCTAGGCAATTATTGTAGCATGGTTAGGCCATAATTTCTTTTCTTACCATAAATTTACTTTTTGGCCCCATGTCTGCATCCAACCAGAATGTTCATTAAATGTTCACTAAGATCTAAGTATAACATCATTAAGCATTTGGTTTGCTAAAAGATTGATTATTTCATTGTGCACCTTTTTCTGAGATAGTGATCAATATTCACCTTAGCACAAACACATCCAAATGTCCTTAGATCACATCATCTAACTTGACAAACAGGTGTACTAATTCCAAGAAATTTCCATTATTTGACTTAAACAGCTTATCAGATGGCCCCTAAAGGTCAAATTGTGCTTCGATAAAAATAAAATTATTGTTATAAGCCTTTTTGAAAACACCTCTTCAATTACTAATTTCTTGGTTTATTATTTGCTGATGTTAAGCTTCCTCACCTTTATTTAATCGATATGGCCTCTGCGTTCATCTACACACAGTACAATATCATGTGATCTGGCGACTTTTTGTGCTTCTTCAAATGAATGCTTATGTGTCTCCAATTGATAAAATGTGTGCTTCCTACAGTAGTTGGTGATTTTACGGTTTAAAAAAGTCTACAGCAAAAACAATATACACTATTTCTTTGAATAAAGCTCATGTTAAGAATTGGCTTCCTAGTTTCTTTATTGAATTACTAATTAAAAACAACTTTTATGGGAATTTTACTTGGATTTTTTTAAATTTAAATTGCAAATTTTCGGAGAAAACTCTTTTCTTTCTACAGGCTGTCTTTTTGTAGTCGCTTATTCCCATCACTATCGCGGCTATGGTTAATCTTGAAGGTTATGGTTATTTTTCATCAAATCCTGCCAGATGTTAGGCAGGGAAAATCCTTTGCAGTCATTGATGAGGGACTTTTGATTTTTCTCAATCTCTATTCCTTCTTTTAGCTTTCTTTGCTTTGGAAATGCTTACCTTCTCTTTGCAGAACAACTACTTTCAATTTGAGAAAAAAAAATTCATTCAAAAATCTGGTCTAGTTATGGGATCCCCACTCTCCCCACTCTTAGCTAACTATTATGTGGCAAAACTAGAAGAAAAGATACTAGTACAACCCACATATTTCTGCCTATATAGCAGATACATGGATGACATCTAATTTAGAATAGATTGCTCAGAAATTGTTCCACAAAGAATTTTAGACTCATTCAATGAATCAGATGATTCCCTTAAGTTCACTATTGAACTTAAAAAGAAAGAATAATTAACTTCTTAGATATTACTATATACACTGGGAAAGTGAGAAAAGAACACCAAGAAGGAGACGTCTGATACCAACGAAATTTATACAGCATAATAACGGAATACAGAGGATAACGTGATCAAAACATTATGGCAAAATACAGCTGTATTTGCTAGTAAACTGAAAAATAACATTTCCATGTAACATGGTTAGTACGAAGTTGAACCGCCATGAACTGCGTCACACTGTGCAATTCCGGCATGGAGTCTGTCGTACAGATGTTGGATGTAAGTTTGGGGTATTGAGTTCCAAGCATCCTCAACCTGGACGCGTAAATCAGGAATGGTCGTGGCTGGCCGTGGAGACCGGATAAGTCGTCGTCCCATAGAATCCCACACTTGCTCAATGGGGGACAAATCCGGTGAACGTGTAGGCCATGGAAGTTGTCTCACACCCTGAAGTGCATGTTGCGTTGTACGTGCCATGTGTGGGCATGCATTATCTTGCTGGAAAACACCACGATGGACCGACCTTACAAATAGCACAACAACGGGCTGAATGATGTTGTTGATGTAGGAGGTGCTGTTTAACGTACCCAGTACAAACACTAGTTGTGTACGGGAGTGATAGCTGATCGCTCCCCACACCAGGACACCAGGTGTAGGCCCTGTGTGTCGCTGGCGGATGCAAGAAGGGTGGAGATGCTCCCCTGTGCGTCTGCGAACATGCATACGGCCATCGGAGGCTCCCAAGCAGAATCTGCTTTCATCGCTGAACACGACAGATCGCCATTGCGTTCTCCAGTGCAGACGTTGGCGACACCACTGCAGCCATTCCTGACGGTGGGCTGGAATGGCTGCAGTGATTCCTGATGGTGGGCTGGAGAGGTACACATGCCAGAGGCACACGTCACGTAATTCTGCATCCAGTAGACGGTTGCGGATTGTTCGACGATACGACCACCCGGCCTCGCGAAGTCCGACTAGACGACCTCGCTCAAAGTCCGATAACTGCTGAAATCGTACACGTCTTCCATGTCCAGGCATTGCAGCTTCTTCAGGGTCTTCGCACGTGTCCGTACGCCGACGACTGATTACATTCACTTTGCCGTACTCCTTAAATACCACCGACGATAATTTGCATATTATGCCATGCTGCGGCATAAGCGCTCACCGGTTGGTTTCGAAATTAACATCACACCTACGTAAACTCGACGTCATTAACATATGTAAATTTAATGATCGTCCACCAATTCCTTCTTGGTGTTCTTTTTTCACTTTCTGCTAGTGTATTATGAAGATGAAAAATTCCTCACTAGTTGGTACAAAATACCAATGAATACTAATAGACTATTGGATTTCAATTCCTATCATCCAGTTTCTATTAAAAAAATGTAGCAAGTCAGTTTTAGAAAAAAATAATAAAATAGTTTCTACAGCAGATAAAAAAGAAGCCCATAAAGAAGAACTTAAAGTCATACTTGCAGAAAATAACTATCTTAAAGAAGAAATTGAGAAGCTTCTGAATTTTAATGGTACGAAGAACCTGCAAAAGCAACAAGCAAAATTCACTAAAAAAAATTCTTATCACAAAGGTTTATTTGAGTCTTTAAAGAGAATTAGTAAGAAGTACAATATTAGGCTAGCTCCAAGTTTAGGAAACAAAGTAAAAAAAAAATTCCCTAAAATAGTTCAAAGAGAAGAAAATATTTTAAAAAATGCAAGGGTAGACTATGAAGTAAAATGTAGTTGTGGACTATCTTACATAGGTGAAACAGGTCGCAGACTAGAAACTCGTATAGCACAGCATAAAGTTGCTATAAAAAATTGCTCAAACAAGACTGGTTTAGTAGGCATGTTAGAGAAACTAGTCACAGCATGGATTGGAATTTCCTTAAAGTCATCAGTTTCCAAAGCAATTTTCAAAAAAAGAAAGCTAAAAGAAGGAATAGAGATTGAGAAAAATCAAAATTCCATCATCAATGACTGCAAAGGATTTTCCCTACCTAACATCTGGCAGGATTTGATGAAAAATAACCGTAACCTTCTAGGTTACCTGTAACCATCAAGGTTAACCGTAACAGCGATAGTGACGGGAATAAGTGACAACAAAAAGACAGCCTGAAGAAGGAGAAGAGTTTTCTCTGAAAATTTGCAATTTAAATAAACAAATTTCCTAGTAAAATTCCCATAAAAGTTGATTTTGATTAGTAACTGAATATACACTATATCACGACGATTATGGGCAAAACACGTAACAATATTAACAAATAAAGGTAACTTGATCACGCTAGTTACGTTAACTAAAAACTTTTACAAAAGTTCGTAAGTTGGAAGCTTTCGACCTTATCTTAGGTCTTCATCACGCCAATGGAGGACTAAGATTGTTGCCAGATTCTACATTTGAATTTTTCCTATTTTTGTTGCCAAAACTTAGAATTGATCTACAGATCAACGGAATGTAGAGAGGAGATTCGGAGTTGCAAGTCATTGAGTTGAAAATAATTTCTATGCTTTCACGGTAACGGAGGGCAAAACGATTGTCAAAAGAAGCAATTCGTTTTGCTTCGTTCCAGTGGGGAACTGCAGAAGTGTCTTCCATTGTTAAAATAGACAAGGCAGTATTAGGATTGGCTTTCGAAACATCTTTTCTATGTTCTAAAATTCTATGGTTAATGCTCCTGTATGTGCTTTCCTGGATGTATCTATCTGCAGAAACGCTGATCTCTCCATTACTCGTTCCGTCTATCGAAAACCTTCTGCGGCCACTAACATCATTCCCTACGCACCCTGCATCTCTACAAGCTTGCAGCATTAAAGTCATACATCCACAGGGCTCATATCATTTGCAACAACCAACTCTCTCTTCAAGAAGAACTCTCCAAAATTTCTACAATAGCCCTCTCCCATGGTTTCCCTGCTGTTACAGTCAACTCCCTCATAAAGAAATATGAAAACCATTCGAAAATCGAATGCCTCCTTCCTCACAAGAAAGAAGACCTGAAATTCTGTGGTTATGTTCCTTACCATCCTTCCTATGCTTATAAGTTACAGATTCTTTTTAGAAGTTTTGGTTACCATCTTGCCATTAAATCTACCCCAAACATCTTGAAACTTCTACAAAGGGATAGGGACAAAGTTGAAAGCCTGAACCTCCCAGGAGTTTACTGCATTCCTATCTCTTCTTCTACTGGGGATAACTTATACATTGGAAGCACATACAGGAGCATTAACCATAGAATTTTAGAACATAGAAAAGATGTTTTGAAAGCCAATCCTAATACTGCCTTGTCTATTTTGACAATGGAAGACACATCTGCAGTTCCCCACTGGAACGAAGCAAAACGAATTGCTTCTTTTGACAATCGTTTTGCCCTCCGTTACCGTGAAAGCATAGAAATTATTTTCAACTCAATGACTTGCAACTCCGAATTTCCTCTCTACATTCCGTTGATCTGGAGATCAATTCTAAGTTTTGGCAACAAAAATAGGAAAAATTCAAATGTAGAATCTGGCAACAATCTTAGTCCTCCATTGGCGTGATGAAGACCTAAGATAAGGTCGAAAGCTTCCAACTTACGAACTTTTTGTAAAAGTTTTCAGTTAACGTAACTAGCGTGATCAAGTTACCTTTATTTGATACACTATATCGACAAAAGTCACTGGACACCTAGAAGAGAAACACAACATAGCATTTATTGACATATATTAGTAAGGTGTTGGCCACCTTTGGCCTTAATGCGTGCACTGACCCTTTGAGACATGCTTTCGACAAGGTTTTGGATCACAACGATAGGTATGTGCTTCCATTCAGTACATAATGCTGCTGCTAACTGTTGCTTAGTAGTAGGCCTTGGTTCCAAACTTCTTATGCGACACTCTAATTCATCCCATAGGTTCTCTATGGGATTAAGATCAGGGCTCTGTGCTGCCCAGTCCACACACGATACGGAATTATCGTCAAACCACGTCGTAACAGTCCTTGCTTTATGGCTCGGTGCATTATCCTGCTGGAACCAACAAAGCTCGGTTTCATAGTATTGCCACAGAGTTGGTAGGGCATAATTGTCCAGAATATCAAGGTAAACGTGCTAGTTAACAGGTTTGTCCATGATAACCAACAGGCTGGGAGCATACCACAAAAAATACTTCCCACACGAGTACACTACCAGCTCCAAACTTGACCATAGGAACAGTACACTATGATAAACAGTGTTCCCCCGGCTGCCGCCATACCCACACACAGCCATCAGACTGATGGATCATGTATCTGGATTTATCAGTCCATAGGACCCGTTTCCATTAATCTATGGTCCCAGTGGCGGCTCGTGAGTACATCTACAGGGGGTTCACAATTAATAATTTGCAGTTTTTGAGATACACTGTGTCACACACTTGTGTGTTGCTTGCAATATTCATATAATTTAGGCGCTGCTATACCTTGATGTAATGTATTAATTTTGAAACGAAATGTTATTATAGATATTACTGTACTTTAACTGTCTCACAACTTAATAATAAAGGATTACTTTATTGATCATACTTGTTATAATATGCTAATTGTTCTTTTTTACTGAAACAATTATTTTCATTTAATTTTAAAGTAGTAAAATAAACGCAAAACAGAAAGCTTGTTTTAAGTGTTAAATATTTAGATAGTTAGTCATAAGGCCTCATGCTCTCAATTATTAGATTAGATTATTAAACACACAGAAAAAGGAAAATAATCAAAGCTGCTGCATATGATGGTAAGATCTAGTATTTACTTACACAAATTTACTTGGATGGTAGCTTACATAAATATTTTCTTTAAGTACAGTTTTTGTAAACAAAGTCCATTCTTCTATCTTTTCTTGACACAAAAACATCAATAACTCTTTCATTGAAATTATGGATGTTAGAAATCATTTCCTTCTCGATTGCAAGCATGTCTAAAGCTGTAAGCTTCTCTTGACACATCGTAGAGCGCAAAAATGTCTTTACCCGTTTTAGGGTTGAAAAACACCTTTCAGCTTCAGTAGTCGTCATTGGTATTGTTGCAATAATTAATAACAGTTTACAACTTTCAGAAAATGATGACAATAAGTTGTTTTCAATAAAAAACTGTAAAAGACTAACAGCACCACGCATGTTTCTGAAATCAGTTCTTTTGTAAATGATTTCAAGCTCTGTCTTGAGGCGATTTTTTTCAAGAAATGAATACACATTTACTGTATCTTCAAGCAATTTCTCAGGGAATTTCTGTTCAAACTCTTCAAACTTTTGTGATTCAAAAAGAGATACAGCTGAGCAAGATGTTGTGAATGAAAAATCTTGTTTTTATTTGCGTTGTAATAATGTCACAGGTGTCCTTGGCAGCCACTGTTCTACTTAAGTAAAAATCTTCTTCATGCCTCGATCATTTAGGTGCATTTTCTGGGTACTGATTAACCAGCTCTGTCACTTTGTCCATGCTACCTCTTTCCTTATCAATGGCTTTGACGAAGTGGTCAACATTGGCTTTAGTTCTCACAGCATCAGTGTAAGTCAGCTGTAATTGGTTGTACAAAATATCCACATGTGGCATTAATCTGTGAAAAACAGAAAGCCAAAATATGAACTTATTATCTCTAAGGAGACGAGCTAGAGCACCAGCTTTAATTATGGCGGTTGGTTGCTTAGAGGTTGATTGGATTTCCTCCATACATTCAATTAATTTCTCTCTGTACTCAAAAACAGTATTAACAGTTCTGCTCTTAAAATTCCACCTTGTAGCTGACGCCCGAGGTATTCGTTTGCCAACTATCTTGTCCAAAACAGACGCTCTCTGAGGGGAATTCGAAAAAAAATTTGTTATATCACTTAAGTTCGAAAAAAAAAATCTGACATCTTGGTTTTGGCTTGTTGCTTGAGCTACAATCAAGTTCAACTGATGAGCGTAACAGTGAACGAAAAAAGCATGTTTATAGGTTTGTTGCACTATGGTCTGCACGCCAGCACAGTGCCCACTCATTACATTCGCACCGTCATAGCTTTGAGATACGAGTTTTTCTGGATTTTGCACACCATAATCTAAACTGGTACAAATACATTTGGCTATAGATTCTGCGTCGTGGTGCCCTTCAGGGTTATCAAATTTCCAAAATCTTTCAACTGGTTGGCCATAAGCTAAAACATAGCGGAAAACTATAACTAACTGAAATACAGACGAGACGTCTGATGTTTCGTCCGCAATCAAAGAAACATACTGTGCAGTTTTTATTTCTTCTATTATGTTTTCTTGACATACAAAAAGCATACAATCTAACAATTCATTTTGAATTTCTTTCGAGGTACCTTTAAAGACAGTAGCGGTACTCAAGTGTTCTTTCAAAGATGAGTCAAGTTCTGCAGAAAAGTTTACAAACCCTTTAAATATGCCAGGATTTAAGGAATCATCATCCTCACGATGACCTTGAAGGCCCAACTCAAATGCACCGCAAAATTTAATACAGTCTATAAGCTTAGAAAGGACATACCTATTTTTAGTCACTTGTTCATTGTGCTTTTTAATATTTTGTCGATAAGCACTGTCAAGCTGCTGACGAACGTCAACCTTTCCAAGCGAATTGAAATCCAATGTAGCACTTATGTGTCCATGAGAACTTGCGTGTTTTTTACTTTTTTGTGTCAAATGAGCTAAGTCACAAACGCCGTTTTTCACCCAAGTAGGATCGCCCTTTTCACGGGAAAATAACAAACAAGGAAAACAAAATATTTTGTTTGTTTGTTCACAACCACAAAGCCAAGGAATTTTTTCGTATAGCTCTTCTTTAAATTCTCTTTTATAAGTTCTAGATTTTGATGTCAATGTTTGACTTATATTAAGTTGGGGCGTTGGCCTGCCACTCTCTTTTATTGCTATTTTAACTTCTATGGGTAAATTGCCAAACGCTACTTCCTTTAAATTACTAACTGAGTACTTACAGGTACTTTCCATTATTGTACAGTAAATAAAAACAACAGTTCACTAGCTACATTACAATAGATAAACTGTAATAAGTGTAATTTCAACTAAAACTTTATCACCAAAAATAATTCACACTGGAAACTCCAAAACACAAATGTAACATGCGCACAAAGGTTAGGAGCATCCCCTGTCAACTACAGCCATGCAACAACTGAGCTGAGCTGTGTCACAGGCAGCTCATCGGTATTCTCCGTTAAGCCGCTTGTAGACATGCCCCCCCCCCCCTACCGCGAGCAAATGGACTCGCCCGTCTGTTGCATATCCCGTGTGTCCAGTATCGAGAGCGGCACATTCAGTCCACTCCTAGCCGCTGGCGCGTCATTACACTCAACCTCACTTTGCGTGCTCTACGTTGTTTTTCATTGTCCCACTGTTTTAAACTTACTGAAGATAAGCAATTTAGTACTGCGTCAATAAAGATGCATTATTTATATCGTATAATTATTTTTCTATTTTTTATAGGGGGTTCACGTGCTCTTGTGCTCTTATGGACGAGCCGCTACTGTACGGTCCACAATAAATGTTTGTTACACCATGCTAAATGACGAGTAGCATTCCAAGTGGAGATGAAAGGATTACGAGCAGCTGCACGACCACAGAAACCCATGGAACGAAGTTCTCTGTGAATGGTAGCTGTACATACCAAGGTTCCAGCATTTTTACTCACCTGTACACTGAGGTCATGTGCAGTACTCCGTCGATTAGCTGTAACGACTCTCCTGAGGCTTTGACGTCCTCTATCATTGATTTTCTTTGGTATGCCGGTATGTTTTGCTGCTTCAGGCATACCATGTGTCTTCCACTTATTCAGTACATCAAAAACGTTGACTTGCGTATGTTTAAACGCCTCTCGGTTTCTCTTATGGACAACCCACTAATATAACACCCAACAATCTTTCCTTTCTCCAATTCAGTTCTCTCTCACCGCTACACTTTCACTTAACCTCACAGTCCGATGTGATCACAGTCAGCTGCAGGCTTGTTTTTATACCGTTTGCAGCTGTACCGCGCATCTTAACAACGCAGCGGATACGTTCATTTGCTTTTGAAGGGGTGACTGGTGACTTTTGTCAATAAAGTGTACATGGCCAAAAGTTTTTGAATAAATCAGCCATCTGCACTCTATTTCTTCACCATTGTCCAGTGTCATCATCTTATAGTTTTTTCAAAAATGACATATATTTCTCATTTAAAGGGAATTTTATATCCTCAATTTCAGGTGGTCCAGAAACTGCAGTAATATCCATAAATATAGAATTCAACTTCTTTGGCCATGATCCCAGATCAGCTGTATCATACAGGCAGGATGACAAAGTATCATGACACGCAGACTGTGTACTAGCATTCTGACTATTTAGTGCAGCAGCCGAATCACATTTATTTCTCTGTAATTTGAAGCCAAAGATAATTCTGATTCAAAATTTGTAGAATCCTGACACCCTTCTTCTTTATCACATTTTTTTGTAGATGATCCAGCAAGTTGTAAAAAGTTATCAAAGCTTTTTGCACCTTTCTGGTGTGATTCTCATTCCAATTTTCTGCTTCTGATAACTTTTTCGAGGTCATTCTTTCAAGCCATAGTTCCAGATATTAGCCTGAAAATGCATAATACTTAAAGAAACATTATTTGAAAAACTGTATCAGCAGTCTGGCACAAAATTTCTCACGTTATCTTGAGACAAGCACAAAATCATGTATAACGCAAAATCTACACGACAGAGTTTAATGACAGTTGGCACAGACATACATATGCCGATAATGCGGCAACACACATTGGGAAAGGAATGCCATCACTGCATGAGGAGGAAGCAGGCGCACAACAGCGCAAAAGTTATGCAGCTAGTGGCATGGATTTCAAGTTTCTAACAGGGAGTGTGATTACCTCGAATAACAATACAGCTCGCACGGCGAGCTCTCATGCTGTTTACAAGGCTGTGAATAAAAGCTTGGGGTAATAAGTACCACTCCTCCACCAAGGCGTGTCAGAGTCCTGGGAGAATTCTGGGAGGGGCTGCCATCTTGCAGTTGCTCTTCTTGGGGCATTCATGACTTGCTCTATCAGGTTCAGGTCCAAAGATCTTGCAGGACACCCCTTCCTGTGAACATCTTCACTCTCCAGGTATTTGTCAACTATCTGAGCCCTATGGGGACAGAGGTTATCATCCATAGAAAGGAACAGGGAACCAACAGCTCGCCTGAAAGCCAAACAGAAGGCTCTAGGATGTCATCCCTGTATTGTGCAGCAGTCAGGGTGCCTCATGGAAATGTGTGCAGTTGCATGCATCCATGCAATATGATGCCAGCCTTAACCAGGTGTACACATGTCAATAATTCATGTTTAGGATGTACCACGACTCTACACTGAAGGGAACATAGGTCTGTTGATCAATGGTCCAAGGTTGATGTTGTCAGGCCCAATTCAGATGGGCTCTTCTGTGCAATGCAGACCACTGGCCTTCTTGCATACAGGCCTCTCTTGTGGTCTTCTGTAAACTGTTTGCCTCGATATCATGGTTCTAGTAGCAGAGGAGAGCTCCTGCGAGAGTTGCCTGGCTGTCAACTCCCTGTGATGGCGAGCTGTTAGAGACCAATACTGAAAATCTTGACTTGCTGTGGCTTGTGGGCAACCTTGTCCCGGCCTTCTGGCTATATTTTCGGTTCCCTGGAACTGTCT
Organism: Macrothele yani; assembly: GCA_039090855.1. Taxonomy (NCBI): domain Eukaryota; kingdom Metazoa; phylum Arthropoda; class Arachnida; order Araneae; family Macrothelidae; genus Macrothele; species Macrothele yani. The sequence continues at coordinate 138,984,403 of CM077005.1, read as the reverse complement.
CCAGGGACTGGAGACCATTTGCCTTGACACATTCAGCCATCTTGCTATCTCAGTTTGTGATTACCCTGCTTCTAATCTACCAATCTCTCTCCATTATAAAGTCTTGTAAGCGATGATGTACAGCCATTCTTCCACTAACAGTTACAACTCAAGCTTTCATTGCTGCACCTTGTTCAAGATAACATTTATCAAGGTCACGTGCCTGCCAGCTCGATGGTGTAGCTTATCATTTGCATATTTTCATAGGAGCTGGCACAATGTTGCTTGGGTACGTTGACTTGGTACTTCCCCTTGCACATGCATGTATCTGAAAAATCTTTACAATTGGTCGTCCCGTTTATCAAGGTTTTGTGCCTGCCAGCTCAATGACTTAGGTCATCATTTGCATATTTCTGTAGGAGCTGGCACAATGTTACTTGAGTACGTCGACTTAAGTGTTTTTCCCTCGCACACATCAATCGGTCCTCTCGATTTGGACATATTATTAAATTTGCATATGTCACATTCATTTTGGACACCAGTGTATATAGAGATGACTCACAAGCTGTCTTTATTCTTGTGTTTCTCCAGGAAACACCCAGAAATTTCTTGTGGGGTTTGTGCCCATAATGGAGAAGGGGTCAGACACAAATACCTATGTACCATGGGACTTTTGTGCTGTGTATCAGAGCAAAGTTGCATTGGATTGATCCTAGGGCTCCAATGGTGCTAGGGGAGATCTGGGTGCTGGGTATGGGTTGGACAGGAATTACGGGATGTGACATTCCGGACAGGAATTATGGGATATGACATTCCAATGGGTGCTTCCGGTATGGGAGAAATGACCTTCTTAGTGGTAAGGGGTGCCTTGGAGCCAGCGGATTGGCAAGCGGTGGATGTTCAGTGAGGCTCAGCCTGCCTGGGATTGACCAGTGGCCATGTGGTTGGGAAGCAATTTCTCTGACCACAGACCTCTACTCTTGTGAGAAGATAGCTGTCTTTAATATCCACTGTTAGGGGCCCTAGATTTCCATAGAACTTTTGGAAAGTCTTGTACCGATGCCAAGTCAGAAGCTAATTTGTGTTCTACTGGCCTAAGCTCACAGCACATGATGCGGGAGGTGAAATTTCTGGGAAGGTGGCAGCAGTGCATGATGTTGTGGGTTGAAGAACCCAAGGTCAAAGAACAATGCTCCTCTTTTTGAGCTTAATTGTAACAATATAATGAAAATTTGGATTATTCCAGTGGCAGTGAGACCTTTCATCTCCAATTATCATTGCTCATCATCTTGAATAATAATATTCACAGGGCATTTTTCTTTTTCCACTCTACCATTTCACAAAGAAAAATAAAGCTCAGCTCGGTCACCCTCCCTGAGCTTGGCACCCAGTACGGTGGCACCGTTCACTCTGCCCTAAAGCCGGCTCTGCATGAAAGGAAGAGTACCAACTGTCTCAAAAGTTTAGACACAACAGAAACATAATACAAAAAATACCATTATTAGGCATGTATGGTATTTGCAGGCACCTGTATCAGTTCGAAAACATGTTTCTCCATGGAATGAGTAAAATTCTGTAAAGTTTCTGTTAATACAATTTTAAATTAATATTTAATTAACTATTCATCATGTGAAAATTAATCAGTATGCTGTCCTTGGTTTTCCTTGAATGATTTTCATTTACAGTTCCCAAAAATTAATGTCTAAATTTTGTTTTAAAAACACCTAGCCAAGAGGAAACAAACAATGGTGTCCAGCAGTAGATTGATAATGGTTGACAATGATGATGATGCTGCTGACATCTTCAAAACAGTACTGCTGTGCTTATTCATTTTTCAATAAGTACTACTATATTAGGTGTTAAAGTTAATTTACCAAAGTAACTAAAATTTTTCTAGCCTCCCCTAGCATTTACCACTAGCTCTGGTCCTGGTTAGCACTGTATACAACTGCACATTTGCTGAAAAACATTACACACTGAAATGCATGGCATGAAGAACAATGTTTTTTGTTTAATTTTGGTTCTGGGTTTAATAACCATCATGGTAACTCATAGGGCTATAAGCAGTCCCACTCCTAATTTGGGTCACTGGTTCCAGGGAAGATAAAGGGCCATAAGGCAAACAAACCACCCAATGTCTCATCTGGGCCCATTGCAGAATAATGGTCAGAAGCCAGTGATTCAGACCACTTGGCAACTGGGGTTACATACAGAGTTCCACATCCCACTATGGGATGTCAATGACAGATACAGTGCTATGCAAAAGTATAGCATCACCTGCAAAAAAAGTTAATTTTTAAGTTTAATTATTCTTTAACTAACTAATTTACATAGGTATTTCATCATTTATATGTCATTAGATGCAAAATTTAATGGAAATTTCAAACATGTCTTAGTTTTTCTTGTAGCTACTTCTGTTCTTAAGATACATTACAAAAATCATAACCAAGCTAAAATTATTCTCAAAAATTATTATTTATCCAATACTTACTGTACGTTTATAGCAATAAATTGTTTTTGTAATTCATAAGGAATGAAATAACATTTAAATACAGAAATATAATGAAGTAAAATTATAAAATGTACCTAATATTTTGTTACCCAGCCTTTAGCTTTAATCACAGCTTTGAATCTTGCTGGCATACTGTGAACAAGATTTTGTAAAAGATTAGGTGAACAATACAATTCCAAACTTGAATTACATCTCCAGTGAGTTGAATTTAAGTTGTTGGCTTCTTTTTTGATAGTTCATACGACACTTTGAACCACAAATTTTCGATCAGGTTTAAATCCGGTAACTGTGGGGGACAATCAAGATGCTGAACATTTTTTTCCTGAAATCACTTTTTCACTACTTTAGCACAATGACAGAGAGCACTGTCATCTTCCAAAATAAAATTGTCATCATTAAATCTTCTAGATGATGGTAGCATCTTGTTTTCTAATATGCAGAAGTATTTCTGGGCATTTACCATACCGTGGACAATATGGAGGTTCCCAGGGACATGTGCACACATGCAGCTCCAAACCATGACTTTCAGCGGATGCTTAGCAGTAGTCACTAAGCAACTTGGATGGAATTCTTCATGCTTGAATCTACTTACATAGGCACTACTCTGAATCCCATTAAGGCAAAATTCTGATTTATCACTGAAAAGAACATTTTCCTACTGCTTGGCTGTCCATGAGACATGCTGTTTTGCACACTGAAGTCTATGATGTCTTTGATTTGCAGTTAAGAGTGGTTTATGCCTACCTTTGCAGCCACGTAAGTCATAGTGAAGCAGCCTCCTCTTAACAGTAGATGTACTAACAGTAACATCAGTCACTTCAGACCATTTTTGAAGCAATTCAGGTGAATTAAGCTTCCTGTCTGCCAAGCTTAGCATTCTGAACACACTGTGCTGCCTGGTTGTAGTAGTTCTGGGCCTTCCAATGTGGCATATATTTTTAATATCAGCAGTGTCTTTTACTTTCTTCAGTAGCCTAATAATTGTAGATTGATTACAGCCCACCCTTTCAGCAATTTGCACTGAAGAATATCCCTCTTCATGCAGAACAACTATTTTTACTGTCTTCTGCTGTGGACAATTCTGCAGTTTTAACCATTATAGAGAATGTACACAAATTATACCCTAATAACAACAAGAAGCAATCACTACAATTCTTTAGTAGCTCTGCATCAACCCTTATAAAGGCTGGAGTACGATTAGAATAGCCTTAGGAAATAGCCAGTCAGGTAAAAGAATGTCTGTGATTGGCTGTAACAACTGATATGCAGTTAATGTGAATTTCAATGTGTTTGTCAAACCCCATATTTCATGTCACATCTTAAGAACAGAAGTAGCTACAGGAAAAACTAAGACATTTTTAAATCTCCATTAAATTTCGCGTCTAATGACATAAATGATGAAATAACTACGAAAATTAGTTAAAAAAAGAGTTAAACTTAAAAATACACGGTTTTTGCAGATCATGCAATCTTTTGCCCAACACTGTATTTAATCTGCTTCATACGTATAGTGTTAAGACCACCACATTTTTTTTTTAAATACAACTTTTTTTTTCACTTTTTGTCCCCAGGATGTGTTCTTTTGAATATGATCTGATTTACCCAATAGCATCATCTTCAGTTGGTTCCTATTTTACTATTTTTCTTTTGATGTCCACTGAAGCTTCACAATATTTTTGAATTTTTTTCATTAAATTGATTTTCAGGAATTACCTGAAATAATGCTGCCTAATAACCGACCTGTAAATATTTATATAGATGTGATATACACTGAAAAACCAAAATTCACAGGATATGTACCTAGTATCATGTAGGACCTCCTCTAGCAAGGCGAAATGCAGCAACGACGTGGCATTCATTCCACAAGCGGCCGGAAGACTTCTGGAGAGAAGTTGAGACATGCTGTATGAACAGTCGCCCACAATTCCCTGGTATTTCTAGGTGCAGGATCTTGGGTGCGAATGGACCTTTCCACCACGTCCCATAAGTGCTCCATTGGGTTCATGTTGGGCGAACATGGTGGTTACACCATCTGTCGGAATTGTCCACAATGCTGCTCAAACTAATTTTGGACAACTTGGGCCCGATGACTTGGTGCATTGTCCGCCTGGAAAATCCCATCAATGTTGGGGTACATGAAGTCCACGAAGGGCTGCAAATGGTCACCCAGCAGAGCAACAAAGTGATTTCTGGTTAATGATGTGTTTACAAGGACCACAGGACCCAAAACGTGCCATGTAAAGACACCCCACAGATGTATGGAACCACCACCAGCTTGCACAGTGCCTTGTTGACAGCATGGGTCCGTGGCCTCATGGGCTCTGTTTAATGACGTGTTTACGTGTACCAGAGGACCCAAACCGTGCCACATAAAGACACCCCACACATGTATGGAACCACCACCAGCTTGCACAGTGCCTTGTTGACAGCTTGGGTCAATGGCCTCATGGGCTGTGTTTAATGACGTGTTTACGTGTACCAGAGGACCCAAACCGTGCCACGTAAAGACACCTCACACATGTATGGAACCACCATCAGCTTGCACAGTGCCTTGTTGACAGCTTGGGTCCATGGCCTCATGGGCTCTGTTTAATGACATGTTTACATGTACCAGAGGACCCAAACCATGCCACGTAAAGACACCCCGCACATGTATGGAACCACCACCAGCTTGCACAGTGCCTTGTTGACAGCTTGGGTCCATGGCCTCATGGGGTTAATGATGTGTTTACAAGGACCAGAGGACCCAAAAAGTGCCACGTAAAGACACCCCATGCATGTATGGAACCACCACCAGCTTGCACAGTGCCTTGTTGACAGCTTGGGTCCATGGCCTCATGGGGTTAATGATGTGTTTACAAGGACCAGAGGATCCAAACCGTGCCATGTAAAGACACCCCACACATGTACGGAACCACCACCAGCTTGCACAGTGCCTTGTTGACAGCATGGGTCCATGGCCTCATGGGCTCTGTTTAATGACGTGTTTATGTGTACCAGAGGACCCAAACCGTGCCACGTAAAGACACCCCACACATGTATGGAACCACCATCAGCTTGCACAGTGCCTTTTTGACAGCTTGGGTCAATGGCCTCATGGGGTTAATGATGTGTTTACAAGGACCAGAGGACCCAAACAGTGCCACATAATGACACCCCATGCATGTATGGAACCACCACCAGCTTGCACAGTGCCTTGTTGACAGCTTGGGTCCATGGCCTCATGGGGTTAATGATGTGTTTACAAGGACCAGAGGACCCAAACCGTGCCATGTAAAGACACCCCATGCATGTATGGAACCACCACCAGCTTGCACAGTGCCTTGTTGACAGCTTGGGTCCATGGCCTCATGGGGTTAATGACGTGTTTACGTGTACCAGAGGACCCAAACCATGCCACTTAAAGACACCTCACACATGTATGGAACCACCATCAGCTTGCACAGTGCCTGGTTGACAGCTTGGGTCCATGGCCTGATGGTCTCTGTTTAATGACATGTTTACATGTACCAGAGGACCCAAACCATGCCACGTAAAGACACCCCACACATGTATGGAACCACCACCAGCTTGCACAGTGCCTTGTTGACAGCTTGGGTCCATGGCATGGGGTTAATGATGTGTTTACAAGGACCAGAGGACCCAAACAGTGCCACGTAAAGACACCCCATGCATGTATGGAACCACCACCAGCTTGCACAGTGCCTTGTTGACAGCTTGGGTCCATGGCCTCATGGGGTTAATGACGTGTTTACGTGTACCAGAGGACCCAAACCATGCCACGTAAAGACACCTCACACATGTATGGAACCACCATCAGCTTGCACAGTGCCTTGTTGACAGCTTGGGTCCATGGCCTGATGGTCTCTGTTTAATGACATGTTTACATGTACCAGAGGACCCAAACCATGCCACGTAAAGACACCCCACACATGTATGGAACCACCAGCAGCTTGCACAGTGCCTTGTTGACAGCTTGGGTGCATGGCCTAATGGGGTTAATAACGTGTTTACGTGTACCAGAGATCCCAAACTGTTCCACGTAAAGACACCCCACACATGTATGGAACCACCACCAGCTTGCACAGTGCCTTGTTGACAGCTTGGGTCCATGGCCTCATGGGGTTAATGATGTGTTTACAAGGACCAGAGGACCCAAACAGTGCCACACAATGACACCCCATGCATGTATGGAACCACCACCAGCTTGCACAGTGCCTTGTTGACAGCTTGGGTCCATGGCCTCATGGGGTTAATGATGTGTTTACAAGGACCAGAGGACCCAAACCGTGCCACGTAAAGACACCCCACACATGTATGGAACCACCAGCAGCTTGCACAGTGCCTTGTTGACAGCTTGGGTGCATGGCCTAATGGGGTTAATAACGTGTTTACGTGTACCAGAGATCCCAAACTGTTCCACGTAAAGACACCCCACACATGTATGGAACCACCACCAGCTAGCACAGTGCCTTGTTGACAGCTTGGGTCCATGGCCTCATGGGGTTAATGATGTGTTTACAAAGACCAGAGGACCCAAACCGTGTCATGTAAAGACACCCCACACATGTATGGAACCACCAGCAGCTTGCACAGTGCCTTGTTGACAGCATGGGTCCATGGCCTCATGGGGTCTGAGTCACACCCAAACCCTACCATCAGCTTGTAACTACTGGTAGCATTGACTCATCTGACCATTGCACATGTTGACAGTCTTCCAGGGTCCAAAAACCGTGTTCACGAGCCCAGGTGAGGCATTGTGTCCAATGCCGTGGTGTTAACAAAGGCACTCTGGTGGGTCTTCTGCTCCCATACCCCATGGAAGCTAAATTACGCTGCACTGACCTGATGGATATGTTTCTTGTGCCTCCTGCATTGAATGTGGATGTTATTGAGCTAGTGCTGCTTGTCTGTTAGCATGGACAATCCTGGTCAGACACCGTTAGTCATGGTCATTCAGCGCCAGTGGTCAGCCACTGCACACTTTATGGTGGGTGGTAATGCCTTCCATGAGGTATTCTCAGAACACATGTGACTGTGGATTGAGAAATGTTGAATGCTCGTACAACTTCGGAAATTGAATGTCCCATCCATCTGGCTCCCACTAACATGCCTCGTTCAAACTCCAATAATTCAGGTTGGCTTGCCATAATCCTACTGGCGGTTGTTCAACCTGACTCACGAAATTACACCTTGCAACTGATAAAAATCGTGGCGTGTGTCGAAGCCTTTATACAATAGCAGCACCAGTTAAAAATTTGCATACTGCTATCCCATGACTTTTGGCACTTCAGTGTATATTATAACTTATGATATCATTGACCTATACCAATTACACCTAGCTGTAAATATTTGTTTATTCAGATACAACATGCAACATCCATAGTGGTAAGGGTGAGGGACAGCTACACTTTTACTTTCTATTCAAGCATGCAAACTTTACACCACCCAGGGTAAGAAACTTCTAATCATCATCATCATCATATCACTAAGCTCTTCTCTGAGATTCAGAGGTTAGATCTACAAAGAAATACAAATTACCAGATAATATTTACTTACTGCTGCCACATCAAACTTCTCCATTTACAGTGATATTGACATACAACTCGGGCTTCGCTGACATCCATTATATGCGGTACACAAGATCTTCAATACTTCATACTCAGAATATATTTCTCATGCAGACACTCCTGAATCTGATCCTCCCATGACTTCCTTGGCCTTCCTCTGCCTTTCGTTCCTGCAACTTTGGGCTAAAAAGATTTTCTTAGTAAGCATTTCATCACTCATTCTTTCAATATGGCCAAACCACTGAAGCATATTAGTCTCCACTTTGCTAACATTTTGCTTCACATTACACAACTGAAACACATCTTCATTCCTCACACAATCAGAACGTGTCTTGCCACCCCCCCCCGTAAGTAACGCATTTCTCTCGCACACAAACGACTCCTATGTTTCTTCTGTAGTACCATGGTTTCACTGCCATACATCAGAGTAGAAACAATTACACTTTCATACACAGCCATGCAGGAATCTCTTGAGAACCCATCATTCCTGTGAAACCCTCCCAAAGCAGCCATGACTTTCAATGAAGAATTCACTCGCCTACTAATTTCACCATCCAATTTGTTCTCTCTGTCAAACATGCTTCCTAAGTACACAAACTCAGTCACCTGGTCAATCACTGTGCCATTTAGACTTATATTACATTCAGTACTACCAGTTCCTCTCTCAAAAACCATAACTTTGGTTTTTCTGTTATTTATACTCAGTTTGACTTTCATGCAAACTTCGTACATCCGGGACAACATACACTGCAACTCAGTTTTGCTCTCTGCCAACAGGACAGTGTCATCAGCACGCAGCAATCTGCACACACGGATATCACCAAGACATAAACCAGTATTATCTATTTTGGCATCACGCATGCACACATCCATAAATATATTAAACAACCATGGTGACATTACACAACCTTGCTTGACTCCTGCACCAATAGAATGCCATTTTGATAAAACACCATTCACTCGTACACAAGCTCTACTGCCAGCATACATGGCTTTTACACTATTAAAAGTAGATTCCCAGTAACACCATATTCATTCAATACCTTCCACAAAAGTGTCCTATTTACCAAGTCATAAGCTTTCTCTAAGTGTATGAAGGCAGCAAAATCTTTCTTACCAATAGCCAGATACTTTTCAATCATCATGCGTAATGCAAAAATTTGGTTAGTGCAGCTTTTACCAGGCATAAAACCACTCTGAACATCCCACACTTTCTCTGAAGTAGGACCTCGTACTTTTTCAATAACTACCTTACCAGACACTTTCCCTGGCACACTCAGTAGGCTAATACCACGATAGTTCTTGCATTCAGTCTGATCACCTTTTCCCTTATACAAGGGAACAATGATAGCATCCTTCCAATTCCAAGGGACCATTCCTAACTCCCAGCACAACTGGCAAATTTCAGTTAACCAGTCAATTATAGAGTCACCACCATATTTCAACATCTCGGCAGTTATGCCATCAAATCCCGGAGCCTTACCATTCTGAAGAGATTTTAGAGCTTTACATACCTCTTCTCTTGAGATCCCTCCTGTGCTTCCATCCTTCACTGTGACATCATCTGCTTCTGCATCAGAATCGCTTTTGCTTTCTTGATCTAATAACTCACAGAAGTATTCACCCCATCTTTCACTTAACTCATTAGGCTCCTATATCATTTCCCTAATCATATTCTTAACACAACTTACAATTTTGTTTCCCCTATTTTTCCTGAGCCTCGTGTATTTCCAGAAAGTCTTTCTATCTTTCCAAAAAGCCAATTCATACCTTTCCACCTTCTCCTTCCTATCTTTTGTCTTACTTTGACGAACCAGCTTAGCAACTTTATGCTTCTTACAGTGATATTCATCCACAGAAACCCTACCTTGCAACATCCCCAAATAGGCTTTTTTCTTTCTCTTTACTGCCTCTTTAATCTGACTATTCTACCAAGCATCACCTCTATTGTTACCCACTATTGTGATGCCACTAAGCAAACTTCTAAGCAGGTAAGCAAATATAGCCTGCAATTTTCAAGTTTTCTGAAGAGATGGTTACATGGGAAACTGTGAAAACACTGCATTTCTGTGCTATGAATGACATTAACATCTGCCTGCCATGTACTGGAGATATCAAGAATAATTTCTTCATGCCAATCCATTTTTGAATGATTTCTGTTTTTCTTAAACAAAGAAACTTCTGTCCAAAGATGGAGCAAAGATGGAGGCAATTCTACCAGAAAAAATAAATAAATCAGAAGTGTCTTAAATGTTTCTTAAATTCAAAAAAAAAAAAAAAAAAAAAAAAGAATTCCTTTCGAAGTTTGATTGGCATTTTGCCAGATTATGCAAGTCTTCACTCCTGTCTCAGACAGATCCCAGTCGGTTAGTTTCAAATTGAGGACAATAATCTGATGCAAATATTTGGGATAAATATTCACCAAGGGGAGAACAGCGTTACAAAATGGTACTTTTAAATTTTGAAAGTTGGTAATAATTTGTTCGGAGAATTAGAGTAAGCACAAACAGAGACTTGGTGTAAAATACATCTGGTGGAGTGAGATTTTTCTCCCACAGCTGCCAGCCTATCACACCCAAGAAAATAGTTGCTTTAGTAGCCACTAATGGTAAAAATAGTAGCCTAAATAGTAGCCTTACAACTTATGTTAATGACTACAACAGTTTCCCAAAAAAGTGTACGAGTTTCAGAATGTAAGTGCTCCACACTAAAAAAAATTGTTTTTGTTCATTTTTTTATGTATTTCAAACCACGATGACAAAATTAGCACATGTTCATGTTTTGGTGAAGAAAAAATTACATATATATATACACACATGCACACACTACAAAAAGGGCATCTAAGTTTCAATATAATGCTATTCACGACACTCAGGACTATAAAGGTTATGGAAATTACACCCCAAAAATATTCTATCCAATTATATATCAAAAACTATTAACATAAACTAACCTGATATAAACTTTGGAATTAGAAAACACTTCGTTCTTTGTCATTGTTCTGGAGGTCAGATGTTCTCATCTGTATCAAGCTGTTATGGAGAGCTTTCTTCTGCTTTTGTGATTGGTAAAAAAATATAAGATTTCCCAAGTGGGCTTCATACACTGTGTTGAAAAAAATGTGTATTTCTTCTTTCAAAGGCCAGAGTTGTGGTCATTCAGTGTTATGATGATCACTTGTTTTGTTCTGTAGACATAATCATAGTTATCTGACATGAGGTATCATTGTTATCTGATTTCAAGAATCTATTGTTATCTGATATCAAGAATCTCTATGTGAATCTATTGTTATCTGATATCAAGAATGTCATTGGAATAGATAATCAATCTCTGCCGTATTCCAAACACAGTGATGGAAAGTTGCAAAATCATTTTTAAAGCAGGTAAAATAAATTTTTGGAGCAGCAAAATGCCTTTTTGGAGCAGGTAAAATATATTTTTGGAGCAGGTGAAATACATTTTTGGAGCAGATAAAATACTTTTTGGTGTAAGAAAACATTTTTTCAGAGCAGGTAAAATATAAGTAGATAGAACAAACCCTTAAGCAAAAAATGTTTTGGAACTAGATGCACCCTACTCAAATTTAAAACATCTTGCATTGAAATATACACACACATTATGCAAAGATTTTAGTTTTCAAATAGATCAAAAGATTTACAACCATAGCAGGATTCTATTATTAATCATTTATTTTACAAAAAATGTTTGATTTTTTAATTTTTTGCTGCTTTTTTCAATATTTAATTGCTCACTTCTATTTTTTTATAATTTTTTAAGATAGTTAGCAATGTTTTGTTTTGCTTCTTTTAATAGTGCCTGTCCACTTTCTATTGAACACATATCTTTTTTTATGCCACATTCAATGTTCATCTCAGCATTGTTTAACATTTTATGAGAGGAATCCAACTGCTGCAAAAGTTCAACTTCTTCCAGTTCCAAATCACCTTGTGAACACTCAATTTCTTCTTTTCTTTTTCACTTATTTTGTTGCATTTTTCCAGCACTAATCCCCCCCCCGATATTTCCCCCAGAATTCTTTATAAGCTGTCACAAGTTTTTTGGTTACATTAATTTTACTCACATTTCCATTTAGTCTCTTGACATGATCTTTGTGCTTCTTGCTTTCCGATTGACGCCTACAATCTTTGCAGCTAAAATCGCAGCCACATGGCTTACAAAACGCGATTTGGCAAAACTTTAGATGCTTCGTAAAAAGGCCCTTCTTTACTATATATATCTCGATACACTTGACAATAAATTTTACCTGACTTTGTTCTTTTTGTTGTCATAGCTGTTTCACTGCTATGTTTCATTTTGTTTTTATCTAAATTAACCCTTTCCACTCGAATAACTTTTCACCCATACTCACCAAGCACTCGTTTTTTGTTTTGTTTTTTGTCTGCAGTAGAGGCCACAATTTAGCAGTGAAAGCTCAGCTTTGGCTTGCAAGCCCCGACACGAGCTATAGAGGCGTCATGGGCATGATGGATGACACCCGAGCTATTCGGCGAAAAAGAAATGTCTCGAGAGCGCCGACATGCGAGCTATAGAGGCGTCATCGGCATGGAGGGTGACATCCAACACGCACAATATTCGGCGAAAAAGAAATTCTTCACGAGCACCAACATGCAAGTATAGAGGCGTCATAGGTGTGGTGGATAACACCTGACACGTGAGCTATTTGGTGAAAACGAAATTCCTTGCGAGCAGCGATGCATGCGAGCTATAGAGGTGGCAGGTGAGACACGACATTTCTTTTTCTCTATTCGGTAGAAAAGAAAGGTCTCGCGAGCACTGCCATGTGAGCTATAGGGACATCATCAGCGTGGCGAGTGACACCCGACCTATTCGCCGAAAACAAGAAATGTTTCGCGAGCACTGACATGTAAGCTATAGAGGCGTCATCAGCGTGGCGGGTAATTTTCGGCAATTTCGTTGTGTCCGGTGTCACCCAACAATTGAGTGGAAAGGGTTAAAACGTTTCCACTGAAATTTTCACAAGCACAAAGCCACATGTAATCAATGTAGAGTTTGCAAAAGGCGCTGAGCTAAGCTACCTCCCGGCTTTTGCACACGGCACTCTCAAATGGCTGTACGGGAAATCATAAGACAAACTCCGCCTCCGTTGGCGATGAAAGTCAGAACATCGAAGGCATATAGGGACTATCTGTAAAGTGCATTTTTTCGACCAAAAGATGGTAAAAAGTAGAAAATTGCGGGCAGGGATCTTCCTTGGGCTTTTCTGTAGTTTTTTGGGTAACTTCCGTAAAACCGTAAGATGGAGTGAAAATCCGTACAAACTACGGAAATCTGTAAAAGTTGGCATCTCTGAATACCTGTGAATCTTTTAGAAACAGAACCATTGTATCCTGCAACGGGAGAAACATTTTCAGTCATCCTCCGCATCAACAAAATAGCTAATGACAGACCTTATGCTGTATTTACATAATCGCGCACCTCGCTCGGAACGAAATAATTGTGCCATCCCAAAGAGCAGGGAATGACATATAAACAATCTCAATTGCACAATACTCCAAAAGATCACCAAACCATCTGTAAACAATCTTCATCTGGATTTCATAAAGAAAAGCATAGTTTCTCCTACATACCACGTGATTACAACAAAACTCCTCCATAAGCTACAACTACATTGCGAAACCTATTCTTCACTTATGCCGAAAAAACAATGAATTAGAAGGTTGGTGAAAAATATTCCAAAATGTTGGGATTGGCAGTACGGGTTGATTAAGCATTGTTATACGTTTGACCAAATTACGTGTAGACCTTAAAAAAGCGTCATTCGATTTGCCGTTTAAAATGGCATTTCTTGCGGTGAATTTTTTTTTCTGCTCAACCGTTTTTGCTGTGGATTGCCGTTTTGGCACAGTTAGGTGCAAATATTAAATTTTTTCGTAATTTGTAGCAATTTGGCGCAAGATAATGAAATTGGCACAATTCGGCGTAAACTTTCCATTGCTGCAAACAGAAAAATGGGACACTTTTTCGGCGGAATATCTTGATTTGTATAGGTCGTTCCTCTAATCACACGTGGGTCTAGTCTATACTTGCCATTGACTTTCCTCCAAGATACTAGCAATACAGCAGAAAGCAATGAACTGAACAAGACATATTGATATCAAAAACACAAATTAAGTTTTTTTTTAAATTAGTAGCCTTACAATTCAAATAGTTCAGGGTTTTTCTGAAAATAGTTGCTTTGGGATGTTTTTTGTAGGAAATAGTAGCCATAGTCGCCTGTCATCAAAAAATAGTAGCAAAAGTCGCCTATTAGTAGCCACTGGCAACCCTGTTCTCCAAAAGGGGCTTTTAACCAGACAACATAAAAAGTTTCTTTGCTGGAAGGAATATGAATTAGGGTTCATCAGAATTTTCTTTCATTGTAATCAAAGCAATTTTTGCACCTAGGCGATCAGAAGGAAAGTGCAATTTCCCATTAGAACTGCTGGGGATGGTTGAAAGGTTGGAGTGAAAAAGGGAGGTTGGAGACCTGCCAATGGCAAGCAATACACAAATATCAAGAGGCTGGGATTTCAGTGGTATCCAGACATTGCATTATGCAGGGAATGGGATCTGTCAATTAATTTACATAGATGAGGACGATGAAAAAGCAGTGTTGTGTGTGTGATGTGTTACTGAGCAGACTCGCAAGAGAGCCTCTGTTACTGAAATCAACTCACATGTGGTCTGTTATGCAGGGCAGCAAGAAAACTGTAACTGTACTGGCAATCCCCGGGAATGCACCTGAGGCAGCTGCAATTTAGATGTGCTAGATGAAGCATAGCTGAAATCTTTTAAAAAAATATGAGAAACCATTGCCAAAAACCTACTTAAAAAAGCAATTTTTGCTTCATCTTTTAAAAAATTAAAAAATATGATAAAAATTTAGAAATCCTAAAAGTGTTTATAACTGCTGTTTATAATGAAGATATTGAGATGCCTGAACAGCTTCAACTTTAGACTTGGAATGGTGTATACATAAATTATGAATCCAGTATCAAACAGAGTCAACTCCCACAACTTCAAACAGACATTTTGTTGGTTGGTTGGTTGGTTAATTGATTTTAATGGCGCAAGGGCCATGGTTGGCCAAAGAGCGCCAAACAAAGGACATCAAAACAAAACAAAATCAATAAAAAACGTACACAAGGTTAAAAACAGGCTGATGCGGTAAAAATGAAATATGATAGTGAACAAGTTAAAATCTAGATGAGTTTAAAAAAGTCAATTTCTTGTAAAAACGAAAACATTGCTTTCATGTCGCAGGCTTCGACAATAATAGTTTGCAGCGTAGCTGCTCCTTCATCCAACAGATGAGAGTGAAAATGACGAAAACGATGATCACAAAACCGAACACAAGTACACAAAACATGAAGGACAGTGAGACGACAGTTGCACGCCTCACACACCGGGACACCCTCGCCACACAGCAAAAAGCGGTGAGTAAAACGACAGTGCCCAATGCGGAGACGTGCAAGAACAACTTCCTCACGACGGTTCTTCCGCAAACCAGACTTCCATAGTCCGATCTGTGGTTTGATAGAATGCAACTTATTGCTGCCCTGCTGAGACCACAGGGACTGCCACTCGTCCAGGAGAAATGTTCGGATCAAAGGTCTAAAATCGCGGAAAGACAGTGGCAGCCGAGCTGGCGACATGGCTGAAACAGACCTGGCAGAGAAATCTGCCAGCTCTTTACCCCGGATCCCAACATGGCCAGGAACCCAACAGAATCAGACCAGGAAGCCATCACCTTCCAAAGTTCCAAGAAGACGACGGACATCACGGATGACAGGTGAGTCCGTGTCCTCTGGAGAAGATAAAACTTGGATGACGGACTGGGAATCAGAGCAAACCATAGCGCAACAATGTGATCGAGACTGTATGTGGCATAAAGCGAGGTGTACCGCACGCATCTCTGCCGAAAAGACGGTGGATTCAGGCGGAAGACTCTCAGCATGTGAGGCATTGCCACACACAAAAGCGGATCCAACGACATCCCCGGATTTCGAGCCATCGGTGAACACAGGCACGAAATCCGGGTAGGCAGACTGTTTTTCAGCAAAGAGCTGCTGGTACACCAGAGCAGGAGTGGACGACTTAGGCCACACACAAAGAGAAAGGTCAGCCGTTGCTTGAACGGGCTGCCAAGGAGGTTGGTTAAAAAAGGTGGTCAAACCAATCCCAGACAAGTTTAGACCAGCATCGCGCACTATGGCAGACATCTGAATCCCGAACGTCGGAACACAGGAGGGGCGGCGGGAAAACAAGCGGACACAGTCCGGTTGGAAGATGGAACCATGCAGTGGATGATCAGGAAGAGATTTCAGTTTTGTATAAAACTGAAGAGACAGCTGCTTATGACGGATGCATAACGATGAGCCTCCGCATACAGGCTATGCACGGGAGAGGTACGGAAAGCACCAGTACATAGCTGCAATGCCTGGTGATGGACGGGGTCCAAAGGCTTTAAAACTGATGGACGTGCTGAACCGTACGTAATGCATACTTTGACTGAATGAGAGAGTGGTAAATGCGAAGCATTGAGCACCTGTCAGCCCCCCAAGATGTTCGAGAGAGGACCTTCAGGATACTCAATGACTTCGTGCACCTCACCTTCAAAGACTGAATGTGAGGCCGGAAGGTGAGCGCTCGGTCAAAAGTTAGCCCAAGGAACTTGGCTTCTGACACCACAGGGATGGTAGAACACCCCAGACGGAGGCTGGGGTCTGGGTGAAGACCTCGTTTGCGGCAAAAATGCACGCAAACGGGCTTCTGCGTCGAGAAGCCAAATCCATTTTTGGGAAGCCCAGTGAGAGATCTTGGTAATGACAGACTGGAGCTGTATCTCAATGGTGCGCATGTTAACAGAGGCGCAAGAGATCTGCAGATCATCCACGTACATGGTTCCACGAACCGTCGGAGAAAGCAGTTGGAAAATATGGTTGACACGAAGGTTGAACAACGTAACGGAAAGAATGGAGCCTTGAGGTACACCCTGTTCTTGCGGGTACATCGCAGAGAGGGTCGACCCGACGCGCACACAGAAACTCCGGTCCTGGAGAAATCCGGCGATGAAAGATGGTAAGTTTCCCTGCAATCCGCACTCATGCAGATCACGGAGAATGCCGTATCTCCAGGTATGGTCATAGGCTTTCTCCATGTCGAAGAATACGGAGACCATGTCCTGACACCGGATAAACGCCTCCTTGACAGATGTCTCAAGGCGAAGATGATGATCGGTGGTGGATCGAGATTTGTGAAATCCACTCTGATGAGGTGAAAAAATGTGATGAAACTCCAAATAAAAAATGAGACGAAAATGAATGATACGCTCAAGTACTTTGCAAAGGCAGCTTGTCATAGCAATTGGCCGGTAGTTCAACGGGTTGGTGGGATCTTTACCAGGTTTGGGAACAGAAACGACAATGGCAGTGTGCCAAGATTCGGGAAAGACATGCTCTTGCCAAATCCTGTTAAACAGGATTAGCAGACAGTCAAGAGAGGACGGAGAAAGGTGCTTCAGCATCTCGTAATGGATGTTATCTGGTCCGACAGATGTCCAGCCGGACCTATTCAGAGCAGTCTTCAGCTCCACGGCAGTCAGCGGGCTGTCATAATCTGTGGAAGAAAACTGTCCAAAAGAAATCTTGGACCTTTCAAGCTGCGGCTGTAACTGCTGGAACGAAGCAGGGTAATTGCTGCTGCTGGACACCGAAGAAAAGGCGGCGCCCAAACAGTCGGCAACACCCTGAGAGTCAGCAATCGTTCCACCATCACTCTCAAGAATGGAGATTTCCCCAGATGGGTACTGTCCCCGAATCTTACGGATCCTGTCCCAAACGATCTTAGGGCTGGCATTGGTGTTAATCCCGGATACATATTGTATCCAGGACTCCCGTTGACTACGCCTACGAACCAATCGCGCGTAGGACTTGGCTTTCTTGAAAGCAAGTAGGTTCGTGTCGGTGGGGTACCGACGAAACCTACCCCAAGCTCGATGTTGGGCCTGACGAGCTGCCATGCAAGTGGAATTCCACCAAGGTCTCGGGCAACGTGGAAGTTCAGTCGACGTCCTGGGGATGGTAAGTTCTGCCGCTTGCACAATACAATCTGTTACCGCTGCAACAGCGTCATTGACCATTCCTGAGGTCACCATAGCTGGAGTAATACTTGCCGAAGCCGTGAATGTGTCCCACTTGGCTCGATGAATATTCCATCTAGCAGGGCGAGTAGGGTAACGGTACCCGCCACTCGCTAGACGGAGAAAGATGGGAAAGTGATCGCTGCCAAAGGGATCACCAGACACGCTCCAGGACCAGGCAGGATATAATGGTGGCGAACTCAGAGACAAATCAATGGCTGAGTACGAGCGGGTGGGTTCATGAAAATAAGTAGGAACTCCCATGTTGTGGAGACAGAGGGACGTGTTGGAGAGGAGAGACTCAACAACACGGCCCCTGGAGTCTCGAGTGGTAGAACCTCACAACGGATTGTGTGCATTGAAATCTCCTAAGATGAAGAAAGGAGGCGGCAGCTGGTCAACTAAATCTTCCAGATCCGAAAGGCTTACAGCTTCATCTGGTGGTATGTAGATGGAACACACTGTGAACAGAGTGTTCACAGATAGTCTTACTGCCAATGCCTGCAAAGTCGTCCGAAGAGCAACTGCAGTGACAGAAATACCATGAGGAACAACGACGGCCACTCCTCCGCAGGTGATAACGCCGTCCAGGTGATCTTTGCGGAAGAGGGAATATCTCCGCAGCGAAGGAGTGCCCTTCGTGCGAAGCTTTGTCTCCTGGAGACACATGCACACAGGTGTGTGCAAAGACAGTAAGCCTTTTAAATCATCAATGCGTGAACGCAGACCTCGGCAATTCCACTGAATGAGCGTAGCCATAATGAAAAATGAAATGAAAGAATGAAGACAGACGACTAGAAAGTGTCCATGTCATCCGTCACCTCCAATCCATCGGCAGTGTCTGGAGGTAACACAGGGCTGTGTTTACCCCCTGTGTTGAGAGGTGGTTTTTGCCTACTCTGTTTCGGGGAGGATGAGCCTGGTTTCACCTTCTCCGGCTTCTTCTTTGCAGTGCCCTGGGTCCCTGTGCTAGCAGAAGATGTTTTCGGCGTAGAGGAAGGTTTAGGCGACGATGTTGATGTCGCCTTGGAGGCAATGCGGCGAGACTTCAGTGCCTCCAATCCAGCAGCAACGATGTCCTGAAAATCATCAGTGCCTCCAATCCAGCAGCAACGATTTCCTGAAAATCGTAAGGACACCGCGCTGGGATGGTCACCTCAGTCTGGACCGCCACTGAAGCCTTCTGCACCACAACTGAAGCATATGACCGCTGGCCTGTTTGTAAAGGGGCGATCCGCCGTCCAGCTTCGGGATACGAGAGATGCTCAGTTGTCTTTAGGCGTTGGATTGCCTGTTCCTCTATCCACTTTGGACACTGCTTAGAAGAAGCAGGATGAGACCCTTCACAGTTGACACAATGATCAGATTCTGCAGAGCATTCCGCCAAAGAGTGTTCTGTGGAACCACAGCGACCACACTTTGCAACATTACGGCAAGACTGCTGGGAGTGACCGTAATGCTGGCACCTGAAACATCGCAAGGGGTTCGGGATATACGGCCGAACATCAAGCTGTAAATAACCTGCCTTGATGGAAGTAGGCAGGGTTGGGGAGTCAAAGATTAGGATGATGTTGCGGAAGGGAATAGATTTCCCATCCCGCCTAAAAAGAATCCGCCGAACCCCAATGACATGCTGTTCACCAAGTTCCTCCAGCAATTCCTCATCACTGCATTCAAGCAGGTCGCGGGAGTTGACTACACCGCGAGAGGAATTGAGGTAACCATGGGGAGAAACCTGAACAGGAACGCCAAGCAAAACGGTCGTTTCCAGCAAGGTGGCACTGTGGCGTGGAGTAGAGGTTTCCATGAGAAGATCCCCTGAAGGGAGCTTCTTGACACTCTTTGGAGAGCCAGCAACTGCCTGCAGAGCCTTGTTGATCCAGAAAGGACTCTTGCTACTGAGTGACTGTGAAGAGTCACCAGATTTGATCAAAAGAAACAGAGCATTACAATTAGATGTGACAAGTTTCTTCGTGGAGGAGGGTGCACCTTCCTCCACAGGGCGCTTTAAATTACTAGCATGGGAAACACTTTGTGTTGCCATGAAGAAGAGAAAAGATTCGTCCGCCGACCTCCCCACCCACTACCGAGCCCAACGAGGAAGAGCCGGAAGTCCGCAAGCCCAAGAGGATGCAGGACACGGCTCTAGGGATAGTCAGCGGATATAGCAAGTTGGTAGGGCAGACACACGCTCGGCGTGCACCCAGACTTTCCCGTGCCCGGAGAACACCCCCTTTGGCATGCCCACCCTACCCCCAAACTCACCCTGCCGAACAGAACGACAAGCCACTAGAAGTCTGGACGCCACTCGGCCACAGACTTCCTGACTAAGAGTGGGTTAGCTCCCAGCCTCCCATTTAGGGTGAAGCAGAGGGCAAAGAGGAGTGTTGGCATCTGGAGACACTACAACCCGGCCCCCAGATACCTCAGCCTCCAGCAACCCCATTTCCACCTGTACGGGTCACCGCACACGGCAAACGTGCAGGTAGGTCTAAGCTAACCAGCTCCGGAAAAATTGAAAATGTAACATAAAAGAGAAAAGACAGGGAAGGGAACGAGGAACAAAACCCGGAGCTGGCGCCTCATCACAACCTCAGCAGCCTATAACTGAGGCGGGTACATGTCAAGATATGAACTAAAGACGAAAAAGCAAAATTATAAGAGAAAATCGGCTCGAGCCGTGGGAACGCCATCCCCCATCAGCTGGATGAACAGCTGTCCCTTCGGTGATGTTATCGTTTAAGAGTAAACAAAATGTATTCCGTCACAAGGTGAGCTCGAGCCGTGGAGGCGCCGCTCCCCAAATAACCGGAAAACCGGTTATCCCCGTGCGGGCCAGACATTTTGTCTTCATAACATATAACCTAGCTGTTCTGAGACAAACAAGAACTTCATGTAATTTCCTAATGAATTTCTTCAAGGATCTAGCCCATATCATACACCATCACATTAGGGCACTACACCAAGTATTTCTTCAAGTAAATTATCAATAAGATTTTGAAATAATGCAGGTACTAAATTTACTTCATACTGAAGATACTATAACTAAAACTCCTCTATACATAACAATGGTCTGTGCTTCTGAAGACTCATCATCAACTAGAAATTGGAGACAGGACTGTGTAAGGTCATCTTAGCAAACCAGCTGCCTCTCAGCATTATTGAAACGAGATGATGGACCCTGACAATCAAATATATATGGAGCTTTCATAGCAGTAGTCAATGTAATCAATTTTGTGATCTCTATGCAATTAAGCTAATAATGGCAAATGGAGTTGACCATTTTGGGTTAGGTGTGGGTTTTATAAAATCAACATCTAGAAGTTTGCTAACAGCAGTATCTATTTTAGGTTGCAATGCAAATGACACAGCTTTTGCATTGAAACAGATTTTAGAACTTGTGGGTCAGTCAGAAGAGAGAAGCAGGTCCTTTGTATGATCCCAACCCTTCTTCAAACAATTCTTTAAAGTCTTCCAAATCACTTGATCAACAGAATTGATTTCAATAGATTTAGCAGAAACTAAATGATTGGTTGGTTGGTTGTTTGATTTTTATGGCGCAAGGGCCATGGTTGGCCAAAGAGCGCCAGACACAAGACAAACAAACAGTATTAAAAATGCGGTAAAAAGCTTAAAATCTGACTGATCATGTAAAACTAAAAAATGAGAATGATGGAAGGGCTAAAAAAGATAATGAAACAAACAGTATTAAAAATATGATACAGTGATTAAAATCTAGCTGATTCAGTAAAACTGAGAAATGAGGATGATGATAGGGCTAAAATCTAGATTCGTTTAAAATAGTCAATTTCTTTAAAAAATGAAAACACGGCAACAGTATCACAGTGGTCATTGAGGAGCCGCTGCAGTGTAGCGGCGTCCTCGGTCAACAAATGAGAATGAAAGAAATGAAAACGTACATCACGAAAACGAACACAGCTACACAGAAGAAGAGTGACGGTGAGTCGGCAATTGCACGTCTCACACATCAGCGCAGTGTCGCCACACAGCAAAAAGCGGTGAGTGAAACGACAATGCCCAATGCGGAGACGCGCAAGCACCACTTCCTCCCTACAGTTCCGACGATATGAGGATTTCCAGACTTCAAGATTAGGTTTAATACGATGCAGTTTATTTTCCACCTCTTGGTCCCACAGACCTTGCCACGTTCGCTGGATATGGTCGCGAACCAGAAAGCGGAAATCCCGGTGAAACAGTGGCAAGGGTGTGACGACCAAAGAGGAAGCAGATCTAGCAGCCGCATCAACACACTCGTTACCAGAGATTCCAACATGCCCAGGAATCCAACAAAATTGTATCTGGACACCGGCCTCGAGCAAAGAACAAAGAAGCCTTCGTACGGTAAGAAGAAAAGGGTGGTCACAGCAGTCCAACGATGACAATGACTGTACAACACTCAAAGAATCAGTGTACACCGCAGCCCGTTGATGAGAGCCCGACTGAACATGAAGTAGTGCAAGATACACAGCATTCATCTCCGCCAAAAACACCGTGGCCTCAGCTGGGATCCGCGCGACAGAGACGTCATCAATACAAACCGCCGCGGATCCAACGACTTCGTGCATCTTGGAGCCATCAGTGAAAATGGTAGTGTATTCAGAATTGTGGGCACGGTGCTCAACGAAGAGCTGCTGGTACACTGACGCAGGGGTTGAGGATTTCTCGAAAGATGTAAAGGTGGTATCAACCATGACACCAAGTGGGTGCCATGGAGGATCCTCAAAGCCCCTGGTCTCTCCAACAAGTGACAAGTCGAGCCCTACATCACGGGCTACGGCCGCCATACGAAGACCGAAAGTTGAAATGCACGAGGGCCGGTTCCCGAATAAACGAGCATGCTGGGGATGAAAAACTGCATCGTATAAAGAATGGTCTGGAAGAGATCTAAGTTTCAGATAGAATTGAATAGACAGCTGCAGACGGCGTAATTCAAGCGATGGTTCGTTCACGTCAGCATAAAGGCTGGGAATTGGAGATGTTCGAAATGCTCCCGAACAAAGACGCAGTGCTTGATGGTGAATAGTGTCCAAAGGCCGGAGAACGGAACGACGAGCAGAGCCATACACGATACAACCATAATCCAGTTTCGACCGGATTAAGGAATGGTAAATGCGGATTAAAGACATCCTGTCTGTGCCCCACGAGACTGTCGAAAGGATCTTAAGAATGGATAGAGCCCGCAGACAGGAAATCTTGAGCCGCCGAACGTACGCACGGAACGTAAGCACACGGTCGACGGTCAGACCAAGGAACTTGGTCTCCGGCAAAACTGGCATGGCTGCACGGTCTAAATACAGCTCTGGGTCAGGATAGAGGCCACGCCTCCGGCAGAAATGGACACACGCTGTCTTGTCGGGAGAAAGAACGAAACCATTGCTATTCGCCGCTTTAAAGATCTGATTAATTGCAGACTGCAACTGCCTTTCAATAAAATGCATGCTTGATGACGAGCAGAAAATGTGCAAGTCATCAACATAGACAGTAGCCGAAACCGCAGGAGGAAGATTTGTGAGGAGACAATTAATGCGCAGGATGAACAATGTGACAGATAAAATGCAACCTTGAGAAACACCTTGTTCTTGATGGAATGTTGCCGATAGTGTCGTACCCAGGCGCACCTGGAACACCCGATTGCGAAGAAAATTTAAAATAAATGTCGGAAGATTTCCTCGCAATCCGCATGCGTGGAGGTCACGGATAATACCGTGCCACCACGCTCGATCATAAGCTTTTTCAATATCAAAAAATACAGAAACCAGGTGCTGCCTATGCACGAACGCCTCGCGCACCGATGTCTCAAGGTGCAGTTGATGATCGTGAGGTGAACGATGACCGCGAAAGCCGCTTTGTGATGGCGAAAGAACTTGATGATATTCTAAAAAATGAACTAACCGGGAATTTACCATGCGTTCAAGAACTTTACACAGACAGCTAGTGAGAGCAATTGGACGATAACTAGAGGGAGACTTGGGATCCTTGCCAGGTTTGGGAAAAGGCAGAACAAAAGCTTTTCGCCACGATACCGGGAAACTGTGCTCCGACCAAATACGATTGTACAAGATTAAGAGATTCTCGAGAGACGACTGCGAGAGATGACGGAGCATGTCATAGTGGATGCCATCAGGACTGACAGATGTAGCGCCGGACCGATGCAGAGCCACCCTGAGTTCAACCATGCTGAAGGGGGAGTTATAACTTGTGTCATTAAAAGGCGCAAAGGAGATTCTCTGGCGTTCCGCAGTAGATTTAATCCTGAGAAAGGAGGAAGGATACACCAGGTCACTCGACACGGAGGCAAACGCCTCCCCCAAACAATCAGCAATCTCCCCGACATCAGCATATGTGCAGCCGTTACTCTCGAGAATGGAGATCTGGTGAGAGCTGTAGTTACCCCGGATCTTACGAATCTTTTCCCACATACTTTTCGAACTGGCACGTGAAGTGAGAGAGGAAACATACTGGATCCAAGACTCCCTCTTGCTACGTCAACGCACCAACCGAGCATAGGATTTTGCTCGTTTGAATGTAACGAGATTAGCATCGGTTGGATAACGCCGAAACGTAGACCAGGCCTTATGTTGAGCTCTCCTAGCCGCTGCGCATTCAGGGTTCCACCAAGGCTTCGGACTTCTGGAGAGTGTCGTAGATGTTTTTGGTATAGAAAGATCAGCTGCCTGAAGAATACAATTTGTGACTTCAAGAACCGCTGCGTCGATTGACTCCTGGGTCACCATTGTAGAAGATATGAATGCTGACGGTGTGAAGACCTCCCATCTTGCACGCTCCATCCTCCACCGAGGAGGGCGGGAGGCAGAAGATGGCATGATCGCATGATGCGAGAGGACAATTGGAAAATGGTCGCTTCCGTGGAGGTCATTACACACCGTCCACGACCAATCAGCAATAATCGATGGTGACCCCAAGGTCAAATCGATCGCACTGAAGGATCTTGTCGGCTCATGGAAGTACGTGTCAGCACCGGTGTTAAAAAGGCACAAAGAGGCCGAGGACAGAAGAGACTCTATGCGACGACCTCTCGTGCTGATGCTAACACTACCCCACAAATGATGATGAGCATTGAAGTCACCCATTAAAAGAAAAGGTGAAGGCAGCTGATCAACCAATCTCTCCAGTACAGAGACGCTTACGTTCTCGTCCGGCGGCAGATAGACACTGCAGACAGTAATAGGCCCAGGGACAGATATTCGCACCGCCACGGCCTGCAAAGTAGTGGATATCGCAACGGAAGACACCGGAACACTGTGAGGGACAAAAATAGCGACTCCCCCACAGGCGATGTCTCCCAGTGCATTATCTGTCCGATACGCACTGTAGCCTCGAACTGAAAGCAGGTCGGATGGTTTAAGTTTTGTTTCCTGTAAACAAAAGCACACCGGAGAGTAGAACGAAAGCAGATGTTGCACTTCATCAAAACTCGTCCGAAAACCTCGACAGTTCCACTGAATGATTGAAGCCATGGTTATAAATGAAATGAAAATGAAAATGTTCAAACGAAGTCAGGCTCCATCGCCTCTGATGGGGGTTCCCCCAGATCTGGAGGCGTGTGACCTGGGGCCAAGATGGTAGCATGCTTTGTCCCAAGTGTCTTAACAGGAGGTGCACGACGTTGAGTTGTGTGCTCAGATTTTGGAGGAGAAGAAATGCTTTTCTTATCCTGGGCTTTGGTTTTCTTGCTAGAAGAAGTGGCCTGAGTTCCCTTGCTGGTGGTGGGATGAGTCTGCTTCGGCGAAGTGGTGGGTGGCGCTATCAGACCCTTAGCTCGAGACTGGAGTGCCTCCAGTCCGGCTGCGATGATTTCGTTTACATTGTATGGACATTTAAGGGGGATCTGAATGTCGGTCTGAATGGCAACCGAAGATTTGGCCACCACCACTGATGCATATGAGCGCCGATCAGAAGAAGCAGGAACTACTCTCCTTCTGGCCTCAGGATAGGAAATATTCTCCACCGTCTTTAGCCTTTGAATTTCTTTTTCTTCCTTCCACTTGGGACAATCTTTGGCTGATGCTGCGTGTGAACCCTTGCAGTTCACACAAAACTCGGCCTCTGCCACACATTCCTGCAAAAGATGTTCTGTGGCACCACAGCGTGCACACCAGGGATTGCTCCTGCACGACTGCTGAGAATGGCCATAAGACTGGCACCTAAAACATCTTAAAGGGTTAGGGATGTACGGGCGTACCTCTAGGTGAAGATACCCTGCCTTGATGGACGTAGGCAGGGAAGGACTGTCGAAAGTTAAAAGGATGTTGCGGGATGGGACGGACTGCCCATTCCGCCTGAAGAGGATACGCCGCACACCCGTAACGTGTTGACTCCTCAGTTCCTCAAGTAGTTCTTCCTCAGTACACTCAACGAGGTCCTGAGAGGAGACAACACCTCGAGATGAATTTAGGTATCCATGAGGTGTTATTTTAACAGGAGTCTCAAGCAGCGTGGTAGTGTTTATAAGTGTGGTACTGTAGGCCACAGTGGACATCTCTACAAGAAGATCTCCAGATTGGAGCTTCTTTACGCTCTTAGGAGAGCTTGCGATGGATTGAAGAGCTTTATTTATCCAAAATGGACTTTTGCCACTTAAAGGCTTTGAAGGGTCTAGTGAATGAATAAAAAAGAAACGAGCGTTACAAGAATCAGGCACATGCTTTTTGGAGGAAGGGGATGAGCCTTCCTCATTACCTCTTTTGCTTTTCGGTTCGTGGGAAACTTTATTTTCATCCATGGAATAAATGAATAATTCGTCCGCCGACTTCCCCACGCACAATTGAGCCCAACGAGGGAGAGCCGGAGGTCCGCAAGCCCAAGTGGACGCAGGACACGGCTCTAGGGATAGCAAGCGGATATAGCAAGTTGATAGGGCAGACATGCGCTCAGCGTGCACCCAGACTTTCCCATGCCTGGGGAACACCCCTTTGGCATGCCCACCCTATCCCCAGACTCACCCTGTCGTGCGAAAGGACAAGCCGTTAGAGGTCTGGGCTCCACTCGGCCACAGACCTCATTGACTAGGAGTGGGTTAGTTCCTAGCCGCCCGTTTAGAGTGAAGCAGGGGGCAAAGAGGAGTGTTGGCAACTGGCGACAACAACACCCAGGCCACCAGTAACCTCAGCCTCCAGCATCCCGTTTTCCACCTTACGGGTCACCGCACACGGCAAACGTGCAGGCAGGTCTAGCTAACCAGCTCGGAAAACCAAAGAAGGGAACATAAAATGGAGATGACAGAAAAAAAAAAGAGAAACTAAAATCCTGAGCTGGCGCATAATCACAACCTCAGCAACCTACAACTGAGGCCGGAGTGTGCCAAGTGAAAAAACAAAAAAACATAAAAAATGTGAAAATCATCACATATACTACATGTCGGCTCGGGCCGTGGGGACGCCATCCCCCAGCAGCTGGATGAACAGCTGTCCCTTCGGTTATGTAATCGTCAAAGCCGCAAAGGCAAGAGAAACCGTCACAAGGTTAGCTCGGGCCGTGGGGGCGCCGCTCCCCAGATAACTGGAAAACCAGTTATCCCCTGTGCGGGGGAAACTAAATGAATACTAAGTAACTGGAAACATTACTAGCCTTATAGTACTTCTACATCTACCTTGTTACTGTAATAAGAAGACCCAAATGTGCTCAGTATTGTCTATGTGGTATTCTGACTATACCTAGGTACATATTCTTTGCAGTGGTTAGTGCACACATATTGAATGAGGCTTTGCTTTATGCTCTGATATTTCCAATGGTTACAAAACTTTTACACATATTCATTTGGTTCAAACTTTTAGTAAAATGTTCTGAATGCTATTCGTAACCAACATTAAAATCTAACTTTCCTTGATACAACAGAAGCTCTTCAGTTCCTATTTCACTGATACTAAATTTCACTATAAACACACGTTTATCTATCTAGATTTTATAATAACAGAGAAATAATACACACTTTTAACAAGGTTTAAATAAGTTTAAAAAAAATGTGAGTTTGATGCACATATGGTAAAAAAACGTAAAATAACAGAAAATAATTACCAAGCTGATCCTGAAAGCCCAGCTATGTATGTGGCACAGTCTAAAATTCCACTCTCTGATAAAGCTTTGAAAGGCTCCACTGCTGGCAGTCATAGCTCGAAATCCACCACCTGATCCTAAAATGCCAATTGTTGGGACCTGAAACACCCCAAAGTGTTAACAAAAACTAGGAGCTAAAGCAGAATGTACAACTTGAAATTCAAATACCAATATTATGGTCACAATTAAATGTAGGGCATAAGCTGAGAAACTGACTTTTCCCAGAGAAAAATAAAATACTCCACACTATAAATTACTTGAAAAATGTTGTGATTCATTAATTTACACATATTTCACATTTGCAAAATAAAATGTAGATCATGTCAAAAGAACCCAAAATGTTTATCATCATAGAAATTATTATAATTAATTTTACATTTATATAGTTCACAGAATATTACAAATTCAATGAACTGATCTGTGCTTGAAAAATCACAGAACATCACACAGTAAGTGCTGAAATTCCACAATAACATTTTACCCAATAAAAAACAAAGTGAGATGTACATATTCAAAATAATGCATTAAAACACTAAATGTAACCATGGTGCTAAATGTATTGTTTAAAATTTATACCAAAATCATGTTCAAAGTGGCCACCAATGTCTTCATAACACACTGAATGCACATGTGCTAGGCTCCACTGACTACAATGAGTGTATCTTTATAATATTGGTCACTTCTGCAGTAATAACACTTATCAAATGTTGAATTAATTATTAAGTCTGATAAAACCTGAGTTTCACATGCTTCCATAGGAAAACATCCAGTTGTGTTGTATCACAAAAACAAAGCGGCACACTCAACAGAACCTCTCCTTCCAATCGACCTGTTAGAAAGGCAATAATCTATCGAGGAGTGAACATTTCAGAAAATAATAGGAGTATGCACCAACCTTTTGAAAGCAAATGCTGAAAAAGACAGGAAATACAGGAGGAAAAGGCATTTTCTAACATACTTACATATGTCAGTGAATTCATATTTCCATGAAAGAAGTACAGCCCAATAATCCAATTCTTGTAAATACCACAACACACCATCTATTGCAGCTCTTGGAAACGTTCTTGTATCTGACGGGATATTTGTCAGGATATTTTGGCCTCATCTGAGAAAATGATATTTTCACTTGCACTGTCACTAACACACACAACACTCATTCGCATAACTCCATCCTAAAGTCACAACAATCAGTGTGGAAGTGTTGCGTGAATTGAATCTTATATGGATGAAATTTGTGTCCTTTCAGAATGGAATATAGTTTTGTGGCTGATTTGACTCTCTTGTGCCAGCTTCAGTGTTGATCTCTGGGAGTAATTGCTATGAAAATAAAATATGAAGTGGTTATATAAGTCTTTCATCTGTTCAGGAAATAGGACAACTACTTTCACCAACAGAAAGCATACTTCCTGGGTCTTCAAAGCAGTAAGCACTCCTTTTTACACACATACATGCACACAGCTGCTAATATAATGGTTTACCCTCCTTAAAGGCCTTCCTGCGGAACCTCATATATTACCAAAATTATGCCAATGTTCAGCATATAAGCAAATTACCAACACACAAATGTTTTGAAAATAAAGCATTAGGTTGTTAACAAAGTGAAATGTACAATTACAAACAGTAAGCTGATATTAGGACATTGATAAATTGGCATTTAAAGTACTTGAGTGAATTGTGTGCAGTGATTAATGTGTACAGAGCTGCAACACTTTCTTAAGTGAATTAGTTCACACAGGAACTATAGATTTCTACATTATATTAGATAAAAATAAATGTGTAAATACAATGGTAGGATGAAAAGTTTTGCGTCCAAATGAATAAAAAAGTTAATGGTAAAAGTTTTTCATCAATTAAACAAAATAATTTATTTTTGTCTTTCATTAAAAAAGCGGCAAAATAATTCTTCCTACTTGAATATATTTCTTCCAACAAGCTAATAATTTTGAAAGTCTGTCCTAAAAAAACTCAGGATTTTGTTTTTGAAACCACTAGTGTACTGCAGACTTCATTTTTGTATCATATGTGAAATGACAACCCCTGAAATACTCCTTTAGTTTAGGAAACAAGTTGAAATCCTGAAGAATGAGACCTGGGCTATACCGAGGATATGGCAGCATATACTCAGATGCTTCATGGCAGCAACTGTGGCAGCACTGGTGTGAGGCCAGGCATTACCATTCTGGAGAAGTGTTCAACAACTCTGCTCTGTTTCCTTTGGGTACAAGTCTTCAGTTTCTTCAGAGTTTCAATGTAATGTTCAGAACTTATTGTAGCCTCTTTTTCCAAAAACTAAAGTCCTTCACTGCTCCAAAAAGCAGACAACATGATCTTCCCAGCTGAGATCTGAAATTGAAATTTTTTTGGTTGTGAAGATTTTTTATGGCAATATTTCATGGGCCGCATCTTTTGTTCCCTAAGTCATAATGGTAGATGCGTGTCTTATGCCCTATTACAGTCTAGTCCAGAAAAGTCTCAGCTTCATTTTTGAAATGTTTCAAGAGTTCACAGGAAAATTACAGCCATTCATCCTTCATCTCATCAGACAATGTGCACAGCAATCACCTGGTGAAAACTTTTCAAAATCCAAGAACATTGATAATGTGTCCTACCCTTTCTTTAGAAATGCCTAGTTCAGAGGCAATTTCTTTTTGTTTTATGCAATGGCTTTGAATCATTTATTCAACACACTGTTGATGAAACAGGTCTGTTGCAGTCATAGGGTCTCCCAGTCTTATGTTTGTCACTCAAATCTTCTTTCCTTCCCTACCTTTCTTCATCTTGACATTGCCTTACCCATCATCTCACAGTACTCACATCAACAAATAGATCCCCATGAACTGTTTTGATTTTAATCTTTGATGAATGTCGATGGGAGTAACTTTTTCTGCAGTGAGGAATTTGATGACAACTCACTGTTTGAAACGCATGCCTGAACTGCCCTCCATTGTGACTCACACACAGCAGGACCCATGCAAAGCTAAGGGACCTATCTCCAGTATGGTGGAGGAAAGAACTCATGATTCTCAAAACCAGCCTTATCTGGATTCATCCACTCTTACCATGAATGTTGCAGGGGAAGCAAACTTTTTCAGCCTCTCCTCATGCAATCTCATCAACTTTGATCTCATTGCTGGATTTATGACGTATGTCCTGCAAACACATATGCGTTTCTTGAAGATCACAGAACATACAATATATATGTTTTGTGAGCTGATCTGCACTTTTATCAGTTGTTATTTACCAAAGCATTATTGCATCAACTAACAGGGTTCCCATTCCTATCGGCTTTAAAGATTCCCTGAGTTTTCCAGAAGATAATTTTGAAGGGAATTTCAGGTGAAATTTACATATTATGTATAACTCCATGATCACGTGCATACTAAATGCCACATCAATAATGCAATATATTCAACACAAGAAGAAAAAGCTATAATTGTTTTTCAATTAATTGCGGACAACATCAATTCATACTGTAAATTTTATTTCTTCACTGAACCCCAAAATCAAGCTAATTACATGAAGTGCAGAATTATGTCATAGTATATAACTGCTTGCACCTGGAACATACAAACTATAAAGGAAACTCTCCATTTATTTGCTGCTTAACCCATTTCAAAAACTTTGCTTTTAACTTTTTCTCTCCAGCCAAATGTCACTCATTCCAATGTTCCTGATGGTCAGTGAAATATAGCAATTAAATCCCTCCAATTCATGGCTAGCATTTCTGTTTGATCGAATTAGAAAACATTTACAAATCATACACGAGATTGACAAAGGAGAAAAAAAAAAAAAAAAAGCTGAACGTTTTACCTGGGTGAAAAATCAAAACGCACTGCAAGAATGCGGACTACTTTCCACTTGTCTTTTGTTGATGCTGCACCTGCATAGCATCCATTTCTTAATACTTCTTTCTGCTGATATTTTGCTCTTTCCATTTCTTCATTGTCACTTTCCTTTCTTATCTTTTGTTTTATGCCTTCTGATGACAATAATTTCATTCATCATACTGAAACAGCCTAAGGACCATGGTGCATGATATCAAATTTTCAACTGTTTCAGTTGAATGGTGTAACTTTGAGAATGTGAATAATTTTGAATACCATGTATCAATTCTTACAAATTTTTCAACTTTGTTGCTTCAGTTTTGGGAAAATTTTCCCTCCCTTACCAAGCTTAAAGGTAAATAAACATTTGTGTGTGTGTGTGTGTGTAGGGGGGGGTGGTAACATTTAACAACAACGTAAGAGAGTAGAAACACCAGGAGGGGAAAAAAAACTGCGATTACAAGAGAAATCATTGCTCTGTTCACTTCTGTTTCGGCAAATTTTTCTGCCCATTTTCAAGATGAAAAACAAATATTTATGGAATAAAATGATATTTTACAACAATACTGGGCATATGAAACATCATGAGAAAAATAATTACGATTGCAGAAAAAATCCTCACTCTGCCGACCTTCCATTTCTGAAAGTTTCATAAGGATGAAATTCCATCTTATGATGAACTATCGCCGTCCCGTCACCACCAACCCCCAAAAATTTTTGTTCAGTTCTGCATCGATCTCAGGAATCACCAAAATGACAACGGAAACACTGAAATTCATGGGAAAATCTCGTGCCTAAAGATTACAGAGAAATTTTCAAGCCATCTAATTTCCACACTTGCAGATTGTTGCCTACAGTTTCATGCTGAAATATAAACATTTATGCAATAAAATGTAATTTACCAACAATACTGGATAAAGGCAACATCGTGAGAAAAAATTACAATTACAGGAAAAACGTTTGCTTTGTTTCTCTTCTATTTCTGAAAGTGTTGAAAGATGAATACCGCCCTGAGATGGAAAACAACTCCTCCCTACTCCCACTAATATCCCAAAAATTCCTCTTCAGTTTTGCATTGATATCGAGAATGATCCAAATGATGACAAAAATGTGGAATTCTGCAAATCCACGGAAGAATCTCATGTATGACAAATAAACACTGTATTATATTATTGTAGCCTTACGGAACTTCTAACTCTCCAGGTTGGCTTTCAATTTATGTGCAAAATTATACTTACCCTTATTGGGTATCCTTCTTTTACTTACATGTCACACACGCATTTTCAGAAACCTGTGTTACATCCTGCAGTGCTGGGAGGTCCCGTTCTTCTTCTTATATGCCAGTACAATGCATTTCAGTGCTGGTCGATGATTTTGGTGCTGTACCCATTGGTTTGTGCTTGAATTGTTATTTCCATTGTCCTGGTCATGAGTAAACTGCTCACCAAGGAACACGTTTTAAAAAACAACTTCGTATAAAAAAACCACTAAAGACTCGAACCCTTTTACTTTTGCTGAAACTACAAAAAAACGCTTTCACGTTCATGACTGCAATTCTCATATACATTGACACATTCATACCTTATAAAATGTTGACACAAAATTTCCAAAATCTAACTAAATTAAAAACTCATTACTAACAAAAATTTACATAACCTGTTAAATTCTCAGTTCTGCCCTAAAAACTGCTATCTACACTATGTACAAAACAAAATTGCTCTGTTATATATACCAAACCAGTACCAATGCAGCATCATTCTACTTTCTTGTGCTACGCCATATATTCAAAACATTTTGAAAGCTTACATCCATCCCTGCCCTACACGCCTGTCACACCTGGCTCCTAGCACTTTTAACCACACCTTAGCCATTGTCAGGAAGCCCCTGTGACCCTACACCCTCTGCAACTTCAGAGCAATATGCTTTATAGAGGAAGTCTTTTCCAGAAACATGAATTAAGTATTTTTAATGGTTAAAAAAATAAATAAAATTAAATTGGTAAAATCTGAAATTCAAGAGGAATTCTTGGTTGCATGCAGGGATTTTGAACTTACTCCTAGACATTTAAGAATAAAAAATCATCCGATAAACAAAAAAAATAGCAGAATTATACAAATTTGTCAAAATAAAAGACTAAGCACAGAGATCATTAGTGAAAGGAAATTAATATTTAATTTACATGATAAATGTTTAAAATTACAGAAATGCATTTGTAATTCTACATATCAAAAATTTGAAGGAAAATGGAAGAATGCAATTTTGGATACAACTTTGATGGAAATCAATGAAATTGTTGAAAAAGAAGGAAAAATACTAGACAAAAAGTAACAAAAAAGTTACATGGTTTATTAGATGGAAATAGAGTACCTGAGCAAAAAAATAATAATGCCGTTTTCCAGAACAACTCTTCGGTGGAGTTAAGTTATTCACAAAAAGCAATTTTGCAGCGAAGAAAAAGTTTGCTTTTCCTAAAAAAATACTGAGAACTGAAGAATTAATACCTAATCTTGAAATAATGATCAGAAATATCCCTAGTACAGATAAAGAAGAATTCAGCTTTAAATTATATAGAATCATATTGAAAGAATTCAATGAAAAACATTGTAAAAATTATCATGTGAAGAAATTACCATATGAAAAAAATCAACTCTTGCAGTTAAGAGATGACTTGAATATTAAATTTTGTGAGGCTGATAAATTGGGTCAAATGGTGATATTAAATAC
Organism: Macrothele yani; assembly: GCA_039090855.1. Taxonomy (NCBI): domain Eukaryota; kingdom Metazoa; phylum Arthropoda; class Arachnida; order Araneae; family Macrothelidae; genus Macrothele; species Macrothele yani. Next base: position 138,949,537 of record CM077005.1, on the reverse strand, counting down.
TGAAGAATATCATTATAAAATGTCCAGAGCTATTGAGGAGTTGAACTATACAATAATAATGACCATGGGCAAAATACTTAACAAGAATAACAAATAAAGCTAAGTTGATCACGCTAGTTACGTAAGAGAATAGAACTTTAACCAGAAAAGTTTGTAAGTTGGGAGCTTTCGAGAAGAAGGTTGAAAAGGGTGGTGATCCATCAGTTGATCACCACCCTTTTCAACCTTCCCTGTGGTTAAGATATGTAGATGACATTTTCATTAGCTGGCCACATACAGAGTCTGAATTAAAGATCCTGATCACCTCCATTATGGAAAAATTTCCATCTATTAAACTCACTAAATCTAAGAAAGTAAACAACAAAATTGATTTCCTGGACGTCTCCATCTGCAGAAACTGATCTCTACATCACTCGTTCCGTCGTTCGTTAACTTTCTGCAGCCACCAACATCACTCCCTTCGAATCATTCACTTTGCATCTCTACAAGCTTGTGACATTGAAGTCTTACATGCACAGGGCTCATATCATTTGCAATAAACAACTTTCTCTTCAAGAAGAATTCTCTGGAATTTCTACAATAGCCTTCTCTCACGGTTTCCCTGCTCTTACAGTCAACACCCTCATAAAGAAATATGAAAACAAGTTGAAAATTAAATGCCTTCATCCTCAAAAGAAAGAAAACCTGAAATTCTCCGGTTCTGCTCCTTATCATCCTTCTTATGATTTATAAGTTACAAATTCTTTTCAGAAGTTTTGGTTACCATCTTGCCATTAACCCCCCCCCCCCCCCCCAGCCTCTTGAAACTTCTGCTAAGTGATAGGGACAAAGTTGAAATTCTGGATCTTCCAGGAGTCTACTGCATTCCTATCTCTTCTTCAAAAGGTGATAACTTATACATTGGAAGCACATACAGAAGCATTAACCACAGAATTTTAGAACACAAGAAAGATGTTATGAAAGCCAACCCAAATACAGCCTTGTCTATTTTGACAATAGAAGACACTTCTGCAGTTCCCCACTGGAACAAGGTAAAACGCATTGCTTCTTTTGACAATCCATTTACCCTTTGTTACTGTGAAAGCCTGGAAATTCTTTTCAACCCAAAGACTTGCAATTCCGAATCTCCTCTCTACATTCCGATGATCTGGAGATCAATTCTAAGATCTGGCAACAAAAATAACAAAAAGAAATTCAAATGTAAAATCTGGAAACAATCTTAGTCCTCCATTGGCATGATGAAGACCTAAGATAAGGTCGAAAGCTCCCAACTTACGAACTTTCTAGTTAAAGTTCTATTCTCTTACGTAACTAGCGTGATCAACTTACCTTTATTTGTACAATAATACAAAAAGATCCACCTGAAAACGAAATCAAATATCTTGCTAATATAAGAAACCACAGCACATTGCCAATAGAAATAAAGAAGTCATACCCACCTTTGGGTGCGGGGATGCCAAGAATGTTTGCTAAAATAAAATTACATAAACCAGAAGAACCTATGAGGCTTATATTGTCTAAAAAGAACTCACCTCTAATTACTTTGGAAAGAAATATATATAATTTTTAGCTCCAATTTTCATGAAGACACAATATGCAGTGAAAAATACATATGAATTTATTGATAAAATTAGAAATATAAAGCAAGATTTACAGGACTTCAGAATGGTTAGCATGGATGAAAAGGCACTATTTCCAAATACTCCTGTACCACAAGCTATTGACATTATCACTACAAATTTACTACAATTAAAAAATCTTAATGAAATACAAATTCAAGAATTACAAAAAGTTTTATTGTACATTTATGAAAATAATATACATGTATTTGCTTTTGATACTACAATTTACAAGCAAAATTATGGAGGTCCCATGGGTTCTCCATTGTCTGCATTATTTGCTGAGGTATTAATGAGTGGCATTGAGGCCAAAATTATTAATAGAATGGGAAAATCTTCACTGATTTACAGCAGATATGTTGACGACATTTTCATCCTGTCACAACTGAGCAATAAAGAACTTGAGAAAATGGCAAAACAATATAATAATATATATATACATCCATAGAACTGGCTATTGAATATGAAGAATAAGACATGTTGGCTTTTCAAGATATTAAAATAATTAAACAAAATGATACATTACAATATAAAGTACACAGAAAATCTTCTTTCATACCAGTACTGAGTCCATATTGTTCATCACATCCATATTCTCAAAAATGTAATAGCATAAAAACCTTACTCAAAAGGGCTTTCACACATTCATCAAATGAGCATTTTAAAAGAGACGAACTTGAGTACATAAAGGAAATAGCATGTAATTATGGTTACCCAAGACAAAAGCAAAAAAAAAAATGGATTTCAGAAAACCATATTATTTATTTCCCATGATGGGAAACAAATTTAAATTAACAACGTGTGCTTATAAATATATTGAGTATCTTCAATTATTTGAAAAATTCTTAGCAGTTCTCTTTTGCCACGTTATATTCTGGACATCGGAAAGTTGAAAATTTTTTCTTGTATTTGAGACATGATATTACTATAAAAAGAAAAGAATAAAAAATGCTCTACTCACAATGTTTTTTTCTTCGTGGTCCTCTTCATTTCATTGTTTTCAATTTTTGACGTTAAAATATCTTGATTCATGCCTAAAAGGTGATTATGATTTACAAAACAAAGTCTTGGCTAAAAATCAATGAAACTGACGAAATTTTTTGTTAACCCTAATTGTCAAATGAAAATTACTTAGGTGAGCATTCAAGCCTTAAGAAACAAAGAAAAATTCAGGTTAGAAAACCTAAAGAAACAGATAAAAAGTTAAAAATCTTAAAACCTTGGGACCGCTGTCTTTCAAACTTTCAAACATTTCCGGCCGTCCTCCTTGCTCCTCGTGCTGTGTCGCAAAGGACACTCCCACTAGGGTGGAACTTACACGTGTTTCAGGCACACACGCCCATCTTCAAAGTCAGCAAAGATTGCAAATGGCTGTCACCTGCAATGCTTTGGAGTTTTCTTCACTCGGTCCCTTCTTCCCTCTCACCATTGATTCGTTGGTGACGTTACTTATTTTTTCGTTCGTATATATTTGGTGGTGTCCTCTGGTGTCATTATTGGGAAATACGTTATATTCTATTTTTTCTCGTCAGTAATAAATTTTCTCCATTTCACATGTAATTCATTGGGTTGATTAATGTTGCAATTAGTACTTTCAGTTTTTTCAATAATTACCAATTAAAAACCAGGCTGAACCAACACATAACGAACTGGAATAAAAGGGATAAAAAAACCGCATTGGTGCAATATTGTATAGAAAATAATACAGAACCAGAATTAGAAAACATCAAACACCTGAAATCCCACAGAACCAAGAAAGAGATTAGAATCGCAGAATCGGTAATTATTGAAAAAACTGAAAGTACTAATTGCAACATTAATCAACCCAATGAATTACATGTGCAATGGAGAAAATTTATTGCCGACGAGAAAAAAATAAAAAAATAGAATATAATGTATTTCCCAATAATGACACCAGAGGACACCACCAAATATATACCAACGAAAAAATAAGTAATGTCCCCAACGAATCAACGGCGAGAGTGGAGGAGGGACTCAGGGAAGAAAACTCCAAAGAATTGCAGGTGACAGCCATTTGCAATCTTTGCTGACTCTGGAGATGGACGTGTGTGCCCGAAATACGTGTAAGTTCCACCCTAGTGGGAGTGTCCTTTGCGACACAGCACGAGAAGCAAGGAGGACGGCCGGAAATGTTTGAAAGGTTGAAAGACAGCGGTCCCAAGGTTTTAAGATTTTTAACTTTTTATCTGTTTCTTTAGGTTTTCTAACCTGAATTTTTCTTTGTTTCTTAAGGCTTGAATGCTCAACTAAGTAATTTTCATTTGACAATTAGGGTTAACAAAAAATTTCGTCAGTTTCATTGATTTTTAGCCAAGACTTTGTTTTGTAAATCATAATCACCTTTTAGGCATGAACCAAGATATTTTAACGTCAAAAATTGAAGACAATGAAATGAAGAGGACCACCAAGAAAAAAACATTGTGAATAGAGCCTTTTTTATTCTTTTCTTTTTATAGTAATATCATGTCTCAAATACAAAAAAAAATTTTCAACTTTCCGACGTCCAGAATATAACGTGGCAAAAGCGAACTGCTAAGAATTTTTCAAATAATTGAAGATACTCAATGGATTTCAGAAGTGCAAAATAAAATCAGTAGCACAGCACATGCAGGATGTAATAAGCATTTGAAAGATATAGGAACATTTCCATACCTAAAAGGTGCATCAGCAGAAATTAATAAATTGTGTGGTAAATATAATATACAAATTGGAAGTAAAGTGTATACAATCAAAAATATTATTATAAATAACAAAGATAACATTAGTAGATTAGAGAAAGCAGGCATATGCGAAATTCCGATTACCAAGAATTCCTCTATGTCTTATATTGGCAGTACTAAAAATAAATTAAAATGTCAACTACAGCAATATGAAAAAATTGGCAAAAAAAAAAAAAAAAAAGAAGCAAAAACAGCATTGGTACAATATTGCTTGGAAAATCAACAATATCCAAAATTCAAAGAAATAAAGATTACTAAAAGTTGTAGAACAGAAAAGCATTTCCGTACCACCAAATCTGTATTAATAGAAAAAATAGACATAGGGTGTGTTAAATTAATGATCCTAAAAGCCTTGCTGAACACTGGGAGAAATTAAAGCATTATTTTAGGAAGAAAGTATTCTCAAAAGGTTTATCCATATGAGCGGAATCAGTCCAAGAAAAAAAAATTTAGTCGAGTTTTCAGGAGCCCAGATTTTGCTACAAATACATCAGAAGTAGAAATTAACACTTATGACCCCTGGTGGATAAACCATTCTTTACCAAACATTAGAAATTACGTGAAAAATATTTTCCGTTAAAAATCGTATGCGATACAGGAAGAATTTTTAAATCAGAGTTTTAGGAGGAGAAAACCCAATTTACCATTGTGCGCCCTAGCGAGAAGTCTATGATTTACTTGAAAATTTTGAATTCATAGGGAAAACATTTCGCATCGTAAACACTATCCAACAAAGAATGAATTTTTCAAATCGGACTTTTAGAAGTAAAGATATTGACAAAAATAAGATATACATCTACGCCCCCTGGCGTAGAAACCATGCATTATTTCAAGAAGAAAATGTTCCTTAAATGTTTGTCGACATGAGTAGTATCGGTCCACAAATGACTTTTTTTCAATCGAGATTTTAGAAGCTCATATTTTGTTGCAAATACATCAGAAGCAGAAATTAAGACTTACGCCACCTGGTGGCCAAACAATTTTTTACAAAAATTTTAAATTACGTGCAAACGATTTCCCATCAGGAACTGTATCCGGTGCAGAAAGAATTTTTCAAACCGGAGATTTAGAAGAAGAGATATAGGGGGAAACACAATTTACCATTACACCCCTAGCGGAAAGTCTATGAATTACTTGAAAATTTTGAATTTATAGGAAAAACATGTCACACTAGAAACACTATCCAACAAAGAAGGAATTTTTTAAATCAGACTCTTAGAAGTCGAGATATTGACAAAAATAAGATATATATCAAAAGCCCCCTGGCGTAGAAACCGTGCACTATTTTAAGAAGAAAATGTTTCTAAAAGGTTTGTCAACATGAGTAGTATCGGTCTACAAATGACGATATTTTCAATCGAGAATTTAGAAGCTCATATTTTGCTGCAAATACATCAGAAGCGGAAATTAAGGTTTAAGCCCCCTGGTGGCCAAACCATTTTTTTTTTACAAAAATTAGAACTTATGTGCAAACGATTTCCCATCAGGAGCTGTATCCGGTGCAGAAATAATTTTTCAGATCGGAGATTTAGAAGCAGAGATATAGGGGAAAACACAATTTACCTTTACGCCCCCTAGCGGAAAGTCTATGAATTACTTGAAAATTTTGAAATTATATCAAAAATATGTCACATGGAAAACACTATCCAACAAAGAAGGAATTTTTCAAATCGGACTCCTATAAGTAGAGATATTGACAAAAATAAGATATACATCTACGCCCCCTGGCGGAGAAACTGTGGAATATTTTAAGAAGAGAATATTCCGAAAAGGTTTATCGACGTGAGTGGCATCAGTCCACGAAAGAATTTTTTCAATTGATATTTTAGAAGCTCAGATTTTATGGCAAATACAACAGAAGCAAAAATTTACACTTACGCCCCCTGGTGGCCAAAGTTTTCTTTCCCAAAAATTTGAAATTATATGCAAAAGATTTTGCATCAGGAGATGTATCCGCTGAAATTTTTTTTTCAAATCGGAGTTTTAGAAGAAGAGTTATCGTAAAAAATGCAATTTACTTTTACGCCCCATAGTGGAAAATCTATGCGTAATTTGAAAAAGAAACTATATCCAAAATACTCTTCGTCATAAATGGAATCAAAAGATAAAATATTTTTTTCAATCGGATGTTTAGAAGCAAATATGTGGAATAAAACGTATTTTTGAATTTGACATCATCTGCATTTACACCCTCTAGCGGCAAAATTGTACATCGTAAAAAAAAAACGAAATAAAGGATCATCATTCGCATATTTCAAGCTTTCGAACGCAAAAAAGAATTTTTCAAATCGGACTAATAGTTGCAGAGATACCGTGGGTACAGACGGACGGACGGACGGACAAACCGATAACTAAGCACGTTCTTTTTTTACAAAAGACGTGCTAAAATGAAGTACTGAATTGAACAACAGAGGGCGCTACCATAGAGAAATTATGGAGGCATTGAAACAAGCCAACATGCCGACGGGATCACTAACTTGCTCAGAGGTTGCAGAGGGTGTAGGGTCACAGGGTCTTCCTGACAATGGCTAAGGTGTGGTTAAAAGCGCTAAGAGCCAGGTGTGACAGACATGTAGAGAGCAGGGAGAGATGTAAGCTTTCAAAATGTTTTGAATATATGGTGTAGCACAAGAAATTAGAATGTTGCTGCATTGGTACTGGTTTGGCATATATAACTGAGAGCAATTTTGTTTTGTACATAGTGTAAATAGCAGTTTTTAGGGCAGAATTGAGAATTTAACAGGTTATGTAAATTTTTGTTAGTAATGAGTTTTTAATTTAGTTAGATTTTGGAAATTTTGTGTCAACATTTTATAAGGTATGAATGTGTCAATGTATACAGGAATTGCAGTCATGAATGTGAAAGCAGTTTTTGTAGTTTCAGCAAAAGTAAAAGGGTTTGAGTCTTCAAGAGTTTTTTTTTTTTTATATGAAGTTATTTTTAAAAAAGTGTTTCTTGGGGATAAGTTTGCTCATGACCAGGACAATAGAAATAACAATTAGAGCGCAAAGCGACGGGTACAGCACCAAAATCATTGACCAGCACTGAAATGCGCTGAACTGGTGTACGAGAAGAAGAACGAGACCTCCTGGCCCTGCAGGATGTAACACAGATTTCTGAAAATACGTGCATGAAATGTAACTAAAAAAAAAAAAACCCAACAAGGGTAAGTTGCCTTTATAATTGTTAAGCACTGAATTATTTTTCTCTGAATTTTCCCAGTTTTTGCTAAAAAATTTATTTCTCTCTCAGTTTTCCTTAATGTTTAGCCTTATTTTCAGATTCCCTGAGTTTTCCCAGCTTCCGGATCGGCTGGCAACCCTAAGCTGTACTTTGTAGGCAGGCAGGCAGCATTGTCATGTCTTCAACAACTGTCATCTAATGAGAAAACTGCTTGAAAATTATGTCATCATGAAATTGTACTTGGAAAACCAAATTCCTCAATCTAGAATTATAAAAATTTTAGTTTTCTGAGAAAGTTTGCTTATCAGTGTCATATTACATTGATAACCAAGCATTCTGAGGACTGACATTTGGTACTCATGAGTCCTACCAGTATATTGGTACCTTCTTGTCATGATAAAAGGATACTCTCTCTGCTCATTGCAACATGAGTCAAGAAGGTAATATGCAGTGGATAAATGATAATGGAAAGAAATTAGTGAGTAAAAGTCAGTTCTGTATGACAGAAAATTCACACAGTGTTAACTGTGTGCATTTTCTGAGTGAGCTTGAAATAGAATGATTACAATGTTTGGAGATGAGTGTGCTTGAAATAGCATGATCACATTCATAGCATATACTCATTCCACATTAAACAATTTTGAAGTTTAATAAATAAATAAAAAAAAATTGCTTACTTCTTTCTCTTCCTGTGGTCCCTGTTCTCCTAAAAGTTCACACATCTTAGACAGCACAATTTTTCGCCTATTTTTCCTGAATTCCTTTTCTTTTTCACATAAAGCTAAACTGTACCTCAAATCAGAGTTGTAACTGCAAAATAAAAGTAGTTTTTCATTATATAATTTTTTTTTAAGTTCACAATAAAAGTACATTTTCATGATGAGTTTAATGTACATGAAAAAACAAAAACAAAAAAAACATGAAACATCACTATGAAAACTGTACTAATTTAGAAGTTTCAGCATACATTTTCTGTAACTCATACTGAATGCAGTAAAGATATATCCTTTTCTTTTTCACTCTGTAACATTGAAATTGGAACAACCAAACGGAATTATCAGAAGCACATGTGATCAGTAGCCTGCTAAGTTGAGCCGATATATGCACATTATTCTTCAATTTGCTTTATGATTTTCCCAATGCTTTAACTTCTCAATAACAATCTGAATTGCCTGAGGTACCACAGTATTAGGATATGGTGCTGCAACATTCATGCTGGCCATGTGAAATCCATGAAAATTCTGCTGAACACTTTCCAACTTATCAATAAAAGAAATACTATTTGCGATATAGAATTTAGTGCTCAAGAAAATGAGAGCAAGGTATTCCTTTCTAAGTTAATTAAAGGAGCACTGGCCTTTTACATCATTAATTTCACAGGGGTGTCTTGTTTGTGAGTTTTTATATTTGCAATTAACAACTAGAATAGTGGCTCCCACAGGTGGTTTAGTTGATTTAATATTCTTAGGTAAGGAACTATGTTTCCTAAATTATTACTTAATTAAATTTATAATATGGGCTTTTTCTTATAGGAAATATTTATTTTATAATTGCAAATTTTCAGAGAAAATTCTTTTTCGTCAGGCAGTCTTTTGATGTTACTCTTTCGCCATTACTATCGTGGTTATGTTTTTTTATTGTTGTTCTTTGTCCCTTCCTAACATCTGGCAAGATTTGGTAAAAAATAACTGTAACTGTCAATGTTAACGGTAACTGTGATAGTGACAACAAAAGACTGCCTGATGAAGGATAAGAGTTTTCTCCAAAAACTTTTTTGTACATATCACTAAGCTATTCTCTGATATTTGGAGGTTAGCTCCCCAAAGAAATACAAACTACCAGGTAATTTTTACTTACTGTTGCAGTATCAAACTTTTCCACTTACAGCAATCTTGACATTCAACTCAGACTTCACTCACATCCATCACACGCCGTACACAAGATCTTCTATACTTCACACTCATTATCTTTTTCTCATGTAGACACTCCTAAAGCTGATCCACCCATGACTTTCTTGGCCTTCATCTGCCTTTCCTTCCTGTCACTTGGGCTAAAAAGATTTTCTTAGTAAGCATCTCATCATTCATTCTTTCAACATGGCCAAACCAGCCAAGCATATTAGTCTCCACCTTGCTAACAACATTTTGCCTCACATTACACAACTGCAACACACCTTTATTCCTCACACAATCAGAACGCCTCTTGCCACAAACCCCCATAAGTAACGCATTTCTCCAGCACACAAATGGGTTTGCCTCCTCGGGGCGCTCTGTGGTAACAATGGCACACACAACAGCAACTAGGGGGCCTCTGTGAATCTTGGAGAGGTGCAAGCTAGTTCTGTGTGACATTGGCGAAAAGACCCCAACTCACTGGGTTTCGTTCCAGAATCCTTAGGTTGAATGACCAACTGGAACCCTCAGCTGTGGGCTAATCCCCCACACTGATGAACTTACCTGATTAAAAAGACAAAAAGAAATATTAAGAATGACTCAAGTGTGGGATATGGTGGACCTACCACACTTGAGAAGGACGGTCCACCACAGAATCGACCTGGACTTTCTAAACGGCGTATGAGAAAGCGATCTCGGCTGAGTGAATGTAAGATTGGTGTATGGAATACTAGAGGTATAAATGGCAAGATGAGTGAGGTGATTGAGGAGATGAATAAATATAGACTGGATGTGCTGTGTGTAAGTGAAACCAAAAAAAGGAAATTGGGGTAGAAGAAGTGAATGGCACGGTGAGTGTGTGGTCTGGAGTATTGGATAATATGAGAGGACAGGCTGGTGTAGGTGTGATTTTAAGTGAAAAGATGAGGAACAACTTCATTCCCTATAGTTGCATAAGTGAGTGAATTCTCTGGATTCATTTGAAAGTGAAACTTCAGAGAATTGTAATTGTTGTAGTGTATGCTCCTTGTGACTCGGAACCTTCTGATAAGAAAGAAGATTTCTGGAATGAGCTAAAAGCTGTTTTGAGCCAGTTTGGTGCTAAAGAAAAATTTATAATAGCAGGTGATTTTAATGCTAGAGTAGGTGTGCAGAATGCAATTTCTGACAATGTTCTGGGTAAGTTTAATGATCCTTGTGTGAATGATAATGGTGAAAGATTAATTGAACTCTGCATTGAGAATGATTTGTGTGTATCTAATACATTTTTCAACCACAAGTATATACACACATATACTTGGAAAAATTGTACTCTTGGTCAAAAGAGTGTGATAGATTTTGTTGTTTACGATCAGCGTTTGAAACACTTAGTTGTTGACACCTGTGTGATGAGAGGTGCGGATGTTGGTTCTGATCATTACTTGGTAGTGTCACGAGTGAAACTTAATGTTGGTTGGAGGAAAAGGAATAGGAAGAGACCCAGGATAGAAAGAATAAAGGTTGATAGGCTCCTTGAAGATCATCAACGGTATTCTGACTTACTCAGAGAACGACTGAAGGATCTGAAGTCTGGTGAGAGGGATGTAGAAAAGAAGTGGGAATGTTTTAATAACTGTGTTGTTACTGCTGCTAAAGAGGTCTGTGGCACCACAATAGTGGGTAACACTAGAGGTGATGCTTGGTGGAATAGTGAGATTGAAGAGGCAGTAAAGAGAAAGAAGGAAGCCTATTTGGGGATGTTGCAAGGTAGAGTCTCTGTGGATGAATATCACTGTAAGAAGCGTGAAGCTGCTAAGCTGGTTCGCCACAGTAAGGCAAAAGATAGGAAGGAGAAAGTGGAAAGGCATGAAATGGCTTTTTGGAAAGATAGAAAGTCCTTCTGGAAGTACATGAGACAGGAAAAATAGTGGAAACAAAGTTGTAAGTTGTGTGAAGAATGAGATTGGGGAAATGATATGGGAGCCCAATGAGTTAAGTGACAGATGGGGTGAATACTTCTGTGAGTTATTAGATCAGGAAAGCAAAAATGATTCTGAGACAGACGCAGATGATGTCACAATGAGGGATGAAAGCACAGAAGGGATCTCAAGAGAAGAAGTGTGTAAAGCTCTAAAATCTCTTCAGAATGGTAAGGCTCCAGGAGTTGATGGCATAACTGCAGAGATGTTGAAATATGGTGGTGACTCTATAATTGACTGGTTAACTAAAATTTGCCAGTTGTGCTGGGAGTTAGGAATGGTCCCTTGGGATTGGAAGGATGCTATTATTGTTCCCTTGTATAAGGGAAAAGGTGATCAGACTGAATGCAAGAACTATCGTGGTATTAGCCTACTGAGTGTGCCAGGGAAAGTGTTTGGTAAGGTTGTTATTGAAAAAGTACGGGGTCTTACATCATTGAAAGTCTGGGATGTTCAGAGTGGTTTTATGCCTGGTAAAGGCTGCACTAACCAGATTTTTGCATTACGCACGATGATTGAAAAGTATCTGGCTGTTGGGAAGAAAGTTTTTACTGCCTTCATAGATTTAGAGAAAGCTTACGACCGAGTGAATAGGACACTTTTGTGGAAGGTATTGAAATAATATGGTGTTACTGGGAATCTACTTAATAGTGTAAAAGCCATACGCTGGTAATAAGTAGAGCTTGTGTACGAGTGAATGGGGTTTTATCAAAATGGTTTTCCATTGGTGCAGGAGTTAGACAAGGTTGTGTAATGTCACCATGGCTGTTTAATATATTTATGGACGCATGCATGCGTGATGCCAAAATAGATAATAGTGGTTTATGTCTTGGTGATATCCGTGTGTGCAGATTGATGTATGCTGGTGACACTGTCCTATTGGCAGAGAGCAAAAGTGAGTTGCAGAGTATGCTGACTCGGATGCACGAAGTTTGCATGAAATTCAAACTGAGTATAAATAAGGGAAAAACCAAAGTTATGGTGTTTGAGAGAGGAACTGGTAGCACTGAATGTAATATAACTCTAAATGGCACTGTGATTGACCAGGTGAGTGAGTTTGTGTATTTAGGAAGCATGTTTGACAGAGAGAACAATAATAATATTTGCCCTTTTTAGGTATCAATCACCAGCAAAGTGTGTATATTTACATGCATTTAGGAGTTTATGAAATTCCTGTAAACCAACAACCACCTGTGTCATATATAGGCAGCACCAAGAACAAATTACAATACAGATTGAACCAGCATATAAGTAATTGGAATAAAAAAAGAAGCTAAGACTGCATTAACCCAATACTGTCTGGAAAATCATCATTATCCAAGGTTTGAAGATATTAAAATTATAAAGAGCTGTAAAAACGAAAGGCAGTTGCGAATTGCAGAATCAATATTAATCGAAAAAAACAGATCAAGATTATGAAACAATAGTGAGCCTAGCAACTTAAGTGAACAATGGAGGGCTTTAATAAAAATAGAGCAACAGCTAAGAGAGAACAAAAGGAAAAAGAGCGATAATGACAATAGATGGCGCCAGAGACGCAGAGATGCAGAGATTGCGACTGAGACCCCGGCCTCAATAAATCAGCTCGCTTGAGCTGTGGTAGGAGGGTGAGACACAGCTGCCTCCTGATGAAGACAGTGCCTGTTGAAAGCGCTAGAGGGTTGTGTATGATGGGCTGAATGAGGTTGGCACTTGCAATAGGGTTAACACGGAGTTAGAAACAGATTGAGCAATTTTCTAATCACAGTTGACAAATGGTTTAACTGCCTGTGAATGTATATAGTGTAAATATGTACATAGTGTTTTTAACGGAATGTATCAATGAGTGGGTATAGTGTGTGTATGTGTGAAGTTTTTATCGTGATGACAAGCTATAGTTACGTTTCATATGGCAGAAAGAAACCTGCGTGTGTTGTCCAGTAAATAAAAAAAAAAAAAAAAAAAAGATAGTACGAGGTTTCATCCCCGGAAGATGGAAAATCATAAGCAAAGAGTCAGTTCAACCTCAGAAAGCCAACAACAATATAATTGACGTGCTTGAAGTGTTACAAGATGAAAAATGACCAGGATCTTTCGGGTAAGTGAATGGTTGTTTTTATAGTATATCAGAGAAAACAAGTTGGATGGTGAAATCAGTAGGCCAGTGAATTCTTCTTTGAAAGTCATAGCTGCTCTGGGAGGTTTTCACAGAAATGATGGGTTCTCTAGAGAGTCCCGCATGGCTGTGTATGAAACAGTAATTGTTCCTACTCTGATGTATGGCAGTGAAACCTGGGTACTGCAGAAGAAACATAGGAGTCGTTTGTGTGCTGGAGAAATGCGTTACTTAAATGGGGTTTGTGGCAAGACACGATCTGATTGTGTGAGGAATGAAGATGTATTGCAAGTGTGTGATGTGAAGCAAAATGTTGTTAGCAAGGTGGAGACCAATATGCTTCAGTGGTTTGGCCATGTTGAAAGAATGAGTGATGAAATGCTTACTAAGAAAATCTTTTTAGCCCAAGTTGCAGGAACGAAAGGCAGAGGAAGGCCAAGGAAGACATGGGTGGATCAGATTCAGGAGTGTCTGCATGAGAAAAAGATTATGAGTATGAAGTATAAAAGATCTTGTGTACGGCGTGTAATGGATACCAGTGAAGCACGAGTTGTATGTCAAGATCGCTGTAAATGGAGAAGTTTGATACGACAACAATAAGTAAAAATATAGGGAAGTTTGTATTTCTTTTTGGAGCTAACCTCTGAATCTCAGAGAACAGCTTAGTGATATGTATGTATGTATGTATGTATGTATGTATGTATGTATGTATGTATGTATGTATGTATGTATGTATGTATGTATATATGTATGTATGTACATATGTATGTATGTACAAATGACTCCCATGTTTCTTCTGTAGCACCTAAGTTTCACTGCCATACATCAGAGTAGGAGCAATTACACTTTCATACACAGCCATGTGGGACTCTCTTGAGAACCCATCATTCCTGTGAAAACCTCCCAAACCAGACATGACTTCCAATGAAGAATTCACACGCCTACTAATTTCACCATCCAATTTGTTCTCTCTGTCAAACATGCTTCCTAAATACACAAACTCATTCACCTGGTCAATCACTGTGCCATTTAGACATACACTGAAGAGCCAGAAAAACTGGTACAGACGAGCTTATGCAAAATACATAACGCCCCTATGCACATACTCGGTTGGCAAGTGCGTATATAAAGCGATAGACATTCTTGCCTGCTGTCAGAGCTGTTTTCGGCATGAGAATGACAAGTAATAACAAGTAATAACAATGCGGTGTCATAGTTGGCGCTCGTGAGACGGGCCATAGTATTTCGGAGGTAGAAAAGAAGTTCAGATTTTCACGGACGACCATTGCAAGGGTGTACCGTCACTATAAGAATTCCGGCAAAACCTCCAAACTATGATACCAGTGCGGCCGTAAAAAGACATTGGGTGAACGTGACCATCGTCGGCTGTCAAGAATCATTTCACGCGATAGGCGTGCAACACTCTCGCAGGTATCATCCAAATTCAATGCTGGAGCCTCAACAAGCATCAGCATCCGGACTGTGAAATGTACCCTGCACGATATGGGCTTTGGGAGCCGAAGTCCAACTCGAGTCCCCTTGATGGGTGCATGGCACAGAGCTATGCGCCTTGCTTGGGCACTGCAACACCGCCACTGGACACTTGATGACTGGAAACAAGTAGCCTGGTCTGACGAGTTGCGTTTCCAATTGTATATTGGGCAGATGGAAGGATTCGTGTGTGGCGCAAACCCCATGAAGCCATGGATCTTGCCTGTCAACTATGAACTGTACCGGCTGGTGGGGGGTCCGTAATGGTATGTGGTGTGCTTAGCTGGACTTCACTGGGACCCCTGGTACGTCTACAAACGTCTGTACCCGGGCAACGCTATACGCGCATCCTTTCTGACGAGGTACACCCGTTCATGTCCTACATTCATGCTGATGGGTTGGGCCTGTTCCAACAGGACAATGCTCCTACACACAAGTGTTGGGATGCCACATTATAGTTAGAGGATCATTTATCTGAGTTTGGGGTGTTGCCATTCCCACCCAAGTCCCCAGACTGAACATGATAGAACATATTTGGGATGCCATGCAACACGCTATCAAACACAGGAATCCGAGACCTCAGAATACACTCAAATTATGGAACGCTCTGCAGAAGTATCATGTGCATTGCCTACAGCATATTTCCAGAAGTTAGTGGAGTCCATGCCCCGTTGTATTTCAGCAGTCCTGCGCTTCCGTTGGATACCCACCAAGTAATAGACTGGTGTACCAGTTTTTTCTGGCACTTCAGTGTATATTATGTTCAGTACTATCAGTTCCTCTCTCAAAAACCATAACTTTGGTTTTTCCCTATACTGTTTGAATTTCATGCAAACTTCGTAGATCCGAGACAACATATTCTGCAACTTACTTTTGCCCTCTGCCAACAGGACAGTGTCATCAGCATACAGCAATCTGCACAAACGGATATCACCAAGATATAAACCAGTATTATCTATATGGCATCATGCATGCACACATCCATAAATACATTAAACAGCCATGGTGACATTACACAACCCTGTCTGACTTCTGCATCAATAGAAAACCATTTGGATAAAACACCATTCTTTCATACACAAGTTCTACTGTCAGCATACATGGCTTTTACACTGTAAATTAGATTCCCAGTAACACCATATTCATTCAATACCTTCCACAATAGTGTCCTATTTACTCAGTCGTAAGCTTTCTCTAAATCTCTGAAGGCAGCAAAAACTTTCTTACCAACAGCCAGATACTTTTCAATCACCATGCATAATGCAAAAATTTGGTTAGTGCAGCCTTTACCAGGCATAAAACCACTCTGAACATTCCCACACTTTATCTGAAGTAGGACTCCATACTTTTTCAATAACGACCTTACCAGACACTTTCCCTAGCATACTCAGTAGGCTAATACCACGATAGTTCTTGCAGTCAGTCTGATCACCTTTTCCCTTATAGAAGAGAACGATGATAGCATCCTTCCAATCCCGAGGGACCACCCGTAACACCCACCACAACTGGCAAATTTCAGTTAACCAGTCAATTACACAGTCACCACCACATTTCAACATCTCAGCAGTCATGCCATCAACTCCTGAAGCCTTACCATTCTGAAGAGATTTTAGAGCTTTACACGCCTCTTCTTTTGAGATCCCTCCTGTGCTTCGATCCTTCCCTGTGACATCATCTGCTTCTGCCTCAGAATCACCTTTGCTTTCTGGATCTAATACCTCATAGAAGTATTCACCCCATCTTTCACTTAACACATTGTGCTCCCATATCATTTCCCCGATCCTATTCTTCACACAATTTACAACCGTGTTTCCCCTATTTTTTCAGATTCTCGTGTACTTCCAGAAAGTCTTCCTATCTTTCCAAAAAGCAAATTCATGCCTTTCCACCTTCTCCTTCCTATCTTTTGCCTTACTCTGGCGAACCAGTCTAGTGGCTTCATGCTGCTTACAGCGATATTCATCCACAGAAACTCTACTTTACAACATCCCCAAATAGGCTTCCTTCTTTCTCTTTACTGCCTCTTCAATTTCACTATTCTACCAAGCATCACCTCTATTGTTACCCACTATTGTGGTGCCACAGACCTCTACAGCAGCAGTGACAACACAGTTCTTAAAACATTCCCACTTCTTTTCTACATCTCTCTCACAAGACACCAGCTCCTTCAGTCATTCTCTGAGTAAGTCAGAATAGCACTGATGATTTTCAGGAAGCCTTTCAACCTTTATTCTTTCCATCCTGGGCCTCTTCCTATTCCTTTTCCTCCAACCAACATTCAGTTTCACTGGTCACACTAAAAAGTAATGATCAGAACCAATATCCACACCTCTCGTCACATGAGTGTCAACAATTAAGTGTTTCAGATGTTGAGCGTAGACAACAAAATCTATCACACTCTTTTGACCAAGAGTACGATTTTCCCAAGCATATGTTTGGATATACTTGTGGCTGAAAAATGTGTTAGATACACACAAACCATTCACAATGCAAAGTTCAATTAATCTTTCACCATTATCATTCACACAGGGATCATTATAACTTACCCAGAACATTGTCAGAAATTGTATTCTGCACACATACTCTAGCATTGAAGTCCCCTGCTATTATAACTTTCTCTTTAGCACCAAACTGGCTCAAAACAACTTTTAGCTCATTCCAGAAATCTTCCTTCCTATCAGAAGGTTCCGAGTCACAAGCAGCATACACTACAACAATTACTATTCTCTGAAGTTTCACTTTCAAATGAATCCAAAGAATTATCTCACTTATGCAGCTATAGTGAATCAAGTTGTTCTTCATCTTTTCACTTAAAATCACACCTACACCAGCATGTGCTCTCACATTATCCAATACCCCAGACCACACACTCACCGTGCCATTCACTTCTTCTATCCCAATTTTCTTTCTTTTGGTTTCACTTACACACAGCACATCCAATCTATACTTATTCATCTTGCCATTTATACCTCTAGTATTCCATACACCAATCTTATACTCACTCAGCCAAGATCTCTTTCTCATGTGCTGTTTAGAAGGCCCAGGTCGATTCCATGGTGGACCGTCCTTCTCAAGTGTGGTAGGTCCACCATATCCCACACTAGAGTCCGGATATTGATTTCTTTGTGGCTTTTTAATCAGGTAAGTACATCAGTGTGGGGGATTAGCCCACAGCTGACAGTTCCAGTTGGTCATTCAACCTAAGGATTCTGGAACAAAATCCAGTGAGTTGGGGTCTTTTCGCTAATGTCACACAGAACTAGCTGGCACCTCTCGAAGATTTACAGAGGCCCTAGTTGCTGTTGTGTGTGCCATTGTTACCACAGAGTGCACCAAGGAGGCAATCCCATTTAAAATAAATATTTTCTAGAAGAAAAAATCTTATATTAGAATTTAATTATTTAATTTTAAAAACTAGAAAGCCAGTTTTTAACATGAGCTTTATTCAAAAAAATATATTTCCTAATTTTTGCTAAATATACAATTTGTCTGTCACTACAATCTTTTTTAATACATTCACAATCTAGATCTTCTATTGTTCTATTGCTTTCTCTATTTTATTATTACATTCATCATAATAAATTATAGTAAGTGGATTACTGTTATCTTCCTTATATATTTTAACAGATGATTATCTCTAATATCAAGCTATCGTTTTTAGCAGACTTGAACCCTTCAATTCCAAAATTAGTCTTTCTGGATTTATTACCTTCCTTTAAAATAGTATCAAATAATTCAAATTTTAATTGCTGTTTTTTACTTATTAAACATTTATCTGGTATTACATTATCTACCCAAATCAGCACAAAGCCATATGCTAAATTGAGCATATTTTTTACGTGGCTCAAAGTATTACTATATTAACGTATAAACATTAAACGTTTACTGTTCATCACACTGTTCTTAGTTTAAACATAGCCCACTGACGTGACCTCCAGCATATAATGCGCCATGAAAGTTATTCATATCAACATACATGATGGACCGTAGAAGTTATTCACATCGACACATAAAAGTTATTCATATCAACTTTCCAAATAGCACACTCCAAATTACATATATATAAAGAAAATGCTCTACCTGTGATGTCGATGAGTATGTCCAAAAATCATCCACGGCTAATGTCCAATGTAGCCCTAGTCAAATATTCCGCTTCCTTTTAACACCCAGGAACGCTGGTGGTGAAGTCATACATGTGATAAAATATGCGGTCCTCCCACTGGATGAAGTCAGAATTAAAACAAGACACTGCAAATGACCACAAGACAAAAAGACCTAACAATATAAAATGGAGCCAAGATTAAAATAAATTAAAAGTAGATGGAAGGTCACAGTCGTCAAACCACATTACCAGACTGGTTTCAGCAAGTTTCATGCTATCCTCAGTGGTACTCCCAACAGTGCTTCTTTATCGTATGAACGTGCACACATCAATGCCGAACTCGTCAGACATGGAGGTCACACTCTTGATTTTCTAAATGCAAAGTATCCTGGGATCATAAGAACACAAAACCCATGGCACCATTTATGGTGAGATCAAGGACTTATTTTCTTCTGAATCTTCTATTCTGTCATTCTCTATTTTCTTTCTTTTATTATAATAACATTTCTTCATTTTCTCTTCAATTTCTATCAAGTACTTTCAGGCGTACGGTAATTCAACTGGTACATTATTGTTACAATTCCTATTTTTCGTTTTTCAATTACAACTGCTTCTGAAATAAATTGCTGGTCGTATTTTTTATGTGATGTTATTAATTTGATATTTGACCAGTCTGGTGAAAATTTATTTTTGGAACAATACTGCATCAGAGAAGTCTTAATCTCCCCCTTTGCACCAATTTGAAATATGTTCATTCAATCTGCATTGTAATCTTCTTTTGGTGCTGCCTATATATGATTTCATTTGTACTCCCTCTTTGTTAATCGTTGGAATAGAATAAATACATGAACTTTCCAAGATGGAAGTTTTATTGGCAGTCAGTAATTTTCCATTGTCAATTACCGTCTGTGCTAACTTAATATTGTGATCAACACACTCGTTTTAATCTTCCTTTTAATCACTCACGGGTGGTAAGCATGGAAATTTTACAAAACATTTATTTTCAGTTTCCATAATTACTGGTTTTTTATATTTTATTCTTCACTTTGTTTTTAATATTTGCATAAATTGATCTTACCAAGCGTTTATTATATCCAAACTCTTGGCCTATCGATTCAATCCATTTAATCTCATTTTCTTCAGCCTCTTTCGAAGATGACAATATAATGGCTCTTCTAATGAAAAATAAAAAGGCTGCTGTTTTATATCTCCATGGATGTGAAGACCCATAAGAAATGATCGCTGGAATATATGTATCTTTCCTGTACACAGATGATTCTATACAGTTCTTATTAATGTTATGAAATAAAGTGATATCAAGGAAGTTGAGCTTGTTATCAATTTCTTTCTACAGTAATCCTTATAGTAGGATAATAACTAATGTACATTTGTATGAATTTATTTAGATCCTTTTCAGAGTGACTCCAGAATATGAGTAAGTCATCCACATATCTTAGAAAAATTAAAGGTAAGGGAGTGTTATCCAATGAAAATACCCTTTTCTTGATATCCTGTACAACCACCTCGGCTAATAAGCAAGACATATGCTGACCTGTTGTCTAAAGATGGTTTTATAATATTTAAAGTAATTATTTTGGCTGATGAACTTTAATGATAATATGATGCTATTCCTTTCAGTATCAATCATTTTCAACATTCTTAACCTACTATCAATAATTTCAATTGCTGTTTCAGTAGGAGTGCTTGGATATAGTGACACTACATCCAGGCTTAACATTGTAAAATTGGTTGTCTTCACCTTCCTAACATTCTCAGTCACTTGCATTTAATTCCTAACAGTGTACACATGTTCATTGAATAAATGTTGCAAATATTTGAACAATGCCAGTTCCAAGTTGATGGTTGGGGCTGTACACCTGTTAACAATGGGCCAGACAGGGTTTTCGTCTTTATCTGTCTTCAATTTTCCATATAAATATGGAATTCAAAAAGTAGGAACTGTAGTATACTACACTGGTGTGCAAAAATTAAGGACGAAGAGGAGAAATTAGCATAACAGCAGAACAAGCAGGCAGAACGGACCGAAAGACCACTCAGGAGATAGACTAGGGTCTGGTACGGTAGGGCATGCGCATATATGCAGCATAACAAGGGGAGGGGGTCGGAAAGGTATAAAGAACACGGGCGGTGTACGCTCAGCAATAGCCGTGAAAGCTATTGCATGGTGTACATCGGTTTGAACGACGTCGAGTTGTTGCCACTGTGTGATATGGCCAACAGGCAATCCAGTAGACAACATCTGGATGACTTTACCCGAGGTCGCGTCATTGGGAAGTTAGAAGAAGGTCAAAGTGTGACTAGTGTGGCCGAGGAGTTCGGGATCGCTCACAGCATCGTTTCACGAGCTTGGAGAGCATTTCAAACGACAGGAACAGCTGTCCGAGAGTTTAGCAGTGGTCGTCCACGAGCAACCACGGCGGCGGACGACCGGTATACTGTCCTACAGGCGAGAAGAGACAGACGGCAGACAGCGGGAGAAATCGCAAGGCACATGCAACAGACAACTGGACGTCCGTTATCACGTTTTACCATGGCCAGGAGGTTGCACAAAGGTGGTCTATTTGCACGACGACCAGTGCGGTGTGTGCCATTAACGCCTGCTCATTGGAGACGGCGGTTTCTGTGGTGCCAGGAACACAATAACTGGACACATCGGCAATGGGGTCGAGTTCTCTTACGGATGAGAGCTGATTTAGTCTGACGAGTGATTCTGGACGTATACATATCTGGAGAGAGCAGGGAACATGCAATCACACCTCTAACATCATCGAGAGGGACCGGTTTGGAGGTGGCAGAGTTCTTGTTTGGGGTGGTATCATGCTTGGTAGCCGCACTGACCTCCACATCACATCTTTCAAGGAGGTTCAGTCCCTGGTATCCGCTATTGTACCGAAGTTCTCCTGCCTCACGTGCGTCTGTTTAGAGGTGCTGTGGGTCCCGAGTTCCTCTTCATGGATGACAACGATACACCTCATCATACAGTGATTGTCACAGAGCTGTTGGAGATTTAAGACATTCAACGCATGGATTGGCCTGCAAGGTCTCCGGACCTAAATCCAATCTAACATGTGTGGGACCTACTCGGGAGACTCTTGGCAGCACGTCACCAGCAATAATTCTGCAGCTGCGATTGGCGCTACAAGAGGAAAGGGCTGCGATGCCTCGACAGCTCCTTGACAACCTTGTCTCAGCATAGACAGATGTTGTAAATCCTGCAATGCAGTCAGGGGTGATCATATCCCCTACTAAAGACTGGAATTTTCTTGGCAGCTGCCTGTCACATGGACATTTCTGTCTTCTGTACAGTTGTGCTCAAAGCTACCTTTCCAATAAAGTGCCTTTGTATCCTTTGGATTCCTTGTTTGGATGGTTTTGCTTACTTGTCCCATATTCTTACATCTTGGGGATCTTATGGTATGATTTGAGTCGATGTGGAGCACTTCTGCACGACGTTACATTCGAAAAACCGTCTCGTCCTTAATTTTTGCAAACCAGTGTATTTTGAGTAAATATGGAATATTGGCCCCATCTGGTGGTATCACTCTTCTTTTTATGCCTTCAGGTAATTGAGAATGGTTTCTAAGTTTTGCCAACTGTCGCAGAATTGATTCAATGGGATCCTTTGTAACTTCAATAGCTTTCAAATTACCAATAGCTGTCATCATCTTGTCGTGGTACACGTTGTAATCCAATACGACTATCTGTGTAGCTTTATCAGCCACAATGAACTTGACTGCAGGATTATTCTTCTCCATTAATGCATCACGTTTGTAATTTATGTGCTGGTTGTTCGGTTTATCATACATTTTACTAATAGTCCTCATAAGTTTAAAACGGACTGGATTCCTCTTCCAAATGGGCAATTTCTTGATGACCTCCTCCATAAGCGGTATAATATCTTCTGTTCTAGGCATTATCTGTGGGTACGAAAACTTTATACCTTGACTTAACGATATCTGTTGTAAACTTGTCAGTTTAACACTTGATTTATTGACGTACTGTTGACCACTCACTAAAAATACGACCAGCAGTTTATTTCAGAATCAGTTGTAATTGAAAAAACGAAAAGTAGGAATTGTAACAATAATGTACCAGTTGAATTACCATATGCCTGGAAGTACTTGATAGAAATTGAAGAGAAAATGAAGAAACATTATTATAATAAAAGAAAGAAAATAGAGAATGACAGAACAGAAGATTCAGAAGAAAATAAGTCCTTGATCTCACCATAAATGGTGCCATGGGTGTTGTATTCTTATGATCCCAGGATACTGAGCGTTTAGAAAATCAAGGGTGTGGCCTCCATGTCTGACGAGTTCGGCATTGATGTGTGCACGTTCATACGATAAAGAAGCACTGTTGGGAGTACCACTGAGAATAGCATGAAACTTGCTGAAACCAGTCTGGTAATGTGGTTTGACGACTGTGACCTTCCATCTACTTTTAATTTATTTTAATCTTGGCCCCATTTTATATTGTTAGGTCTTTTTGTCTTGTGGTCGTTTGCAGTGTCTTGTTTAATTCTGACTTCATCCAGTGGGAGGACCGCATATTTTATCACACATACAACTTCACCACCAGCGATCCTGGGTGTTAAAAGGAAGCGGAATATTTGACTAGGCCTACATTGGACATTAGTCGTAGATGATTTTTGTACATACTCATCGAAATCGCGAGTAGAGCACTTTCTTTATATATATGTTTTTCGGAGTGTGCTGTTTGGTATGTCAATATGAATAACTTTTATGTGTCGATGTGAATAACTTTCACAGTCCATCATGTATATCGATATGAATAACTTTTACGGCCCATTTTATGTTGAAGGTCGCGTCGGAGGGCTATGCTTAAACAAAGAACAACGTGATAAACAGTAAACGTTTATACGTTAATATAGTAATTTATCTGGTAGTTCGTATTTCTTTGTGGAGCTAACCTCTTAGTGATGTGTGTGTATCTGTGTGCATGCATGTAAGTATGTATGTTTTTCCTTAATGGAAATGGTTGATATAATCTTCTCTGACTTCAGAATGTATACTTTAGTATTAAGGAGTCTCTCTAGAGAGGCAATGTTCATTATTTTTGTGAAAAACTGTACAATAATGTAGCAGAATCTGTATATACACACATGCATTTTCTTCAGGATTGTTTTTCAGTTGAAGTCACACAGATTACAAAAACCTAGCTTTCCAATATTAAAACATATCATCATCATCATTGTCAACCATTATCTATCCACTGCTGGACGAAGGTCTCTCCAAGCCATTTCCATAACGGCCTGTCTTGTGCCAGTCTCCTCCATGTTACTCCCGCATACTTTCGAATTTCATCCACCCATCTTCCATGTGGTCTTCTTCTGGGTCTTTTCCTGCCCCTTGGAATCCAATCTAAAATTTCAACTATCCATTGATGATCTGTCCTTCTGGCAGTATGTCCAGCCCATTGCCATTTCAAGGATTTAACTCTGATCATGATGTCTTCCACTCTTGTCATTTTTCGGATCCACGAGTTCCTCTTCTTATCTCTCCTGGTTACACCAAGCATGCACCTCTCCATGCCCCTTTGAGTTTTCTGCAGCATTTGTATGTCTCTTTTAGTTAAAGTCCACGTCTCTGCACCATACATAAGCACTGGAAGGATGCATTGATCAAACACTTTTCTTTTAAGACATAATAGCATATTGCTCTTGAAAATTATGCTGTTTCTTCCAAAAGCTCTCCGGGAAAGTTCTATATGCAGATTAATTTCTTCATCAATGTGACCCTCACTTGATATCTGCTGTCCAAGATAAACGTATGTGTCTGTTATCTCCAGCTTTTCTCCATCAATCGATAAATCTTCATTTCTTGTAAAAGCATTGAACATCACTTTTGTCTAATGAAAGTTAATTTTTAATCCGACTTCTTTACTCTTGTCAGCAAGTTCCTGGATTATATTCTGTAGCTCTGATGGAGTAGTTGCAAAAATGACTACGTCATCAGCAAAATGAAGGCAAATTAGATAATCTCCATTAATCTTTATCCCTTTGTCTTCCCAGTTCAGTGATAGAAAGACATTTTCCAATATGGCATTAAAGAGCTTGGGAGATATGGTGTCACCTTGTCTCATTCCCTTTCCAATTTTTATGTGTGCTGTATTTTCAAACAGCCAAATCTTTGCACTTGCATTTTCATAGATGTTATTAATAATATTAATGTATGCATCTTCAACACCACAGGATTTTAAAGCCATTGTAACTGCTGATGGTTTCACTGAATCAAAGGCCTTTTTATAATCGATAAAAGCCGTGCACAATGGAAGTTCATATTCCCTTGCTCTTTCAATTAGTTCTCTCAGTACATGGATATGATCTATAGTACTGTAGTCACTCCTGAATCCAACTTGTTCTCTCGGTTGAGCCATGTCCAGTGTTACCTACAAGCGGTGTGAAAGAACTTTAGTGAAGATTTTATAAACCACTGATAGGAGGCTGATAGGTCTGTAGTTCCCGAGATCCTCAATGTCACCTTTGTCATGTAGCAGGATTATTGTAGCGTTGTTCCAATCCTCAGGAATCTTTCCTTCATTAAGGCATTGAGTGAAAATTTGGGCGAGTACTGTTTCAATTTCTCCACTTGCTTCTTGTATGATGTCTACAGTAATTCCATCTTTTCCTGGAGCTTTTCCCCGCTTCATGTTCTTGATTGCATGTGCAACTTCTGCTGGGAGGACTGGAAGAACTCTGGTACTGGTACCTTTCGTGATGTCTGGAGTACATGTATTATCCTTTTCATATAATTTGGAGTAGAAATCTTTCACTCTTGTCAAAATTTCGCCTCTATTTCTTGTTGCAGAACCATCTTCTTTTCTCAGTGCCATAATCTGTTTTCTTCCCTTACAGAGATGTCCCTTTGCTATCTTTAGGCTTTAGTTGTTTTCAATTGCTTTCCTCACTAGTTCACAGTTGAATTTCCTTACGTCTTCAGTGATACCTTTTCTTACTGTCTTGCATAGCTCTATATATTCCACTTTGGAAGTCACATCTCCTTTAGTTGTCCTCATCACTCTTCTTTTTTGCATCAACATTTTGTTTTTTCCTGATAATTTTGTCCACATGCAACTTGTTCTTAGACCCAGCTAATCTTGCTGCTGTTTCCAGCTGCATAAACTTCAGAGATATCCGCTTCTTCTGATGCTAGACCTTCTAGAGCAGAGAATCTGTTCCTCAGTTCTAATTTGAAGGTATTATGATGCTTTTTAAGGTTGGTCACGTCAATACACTTTGTTTGTTTTATGAGCTTGCTACGCTCGAGTTTAGCATTGAGGTGCATCTTACATCTTACCATTCTATGGTCACTACCTGTGTTGAACTTGTTCAGCATACTGCAGGCTTCCATGACAAATTTCTTGTTACACATAATAAAATCCATTTCACTTGTCCATCCATTGGGATGCCTCCATGTCCATTTCCTTTGTGGCTTTTTTTTTAAAAAGCAGTTCATGATGAAAAACCCTTCTGCCTCTGCAAACTCTACGAGAGTATTTCCACGCTGGTTATATTGCTGTGACCGAATTTACCTACTGAAGTTTCATTCTGTTGCCGATGCCCTATTTTTGCATTGAAATCTCCCAAAATTACCTTCAAGTGCTACTTGCCTTTATTATTTAGATGACGAATTTCCCCATAAAATTCTTCAATTTCTTCTTCAGGATGAGTTGTGGTGGGTGCATAAGTTTGAATAATCTGAGCCTGGTATCTTCTCGAGAGTTGGATAATGAGTCGTGCAGCTCTGTCAGAGGAACTTTCAACTTCTACAACGTTTTCCTTCAGTTTCTTGTTTATTATAAATCCAAAACCACTAGTTCTGCTAGTATCTGTTCCACGATAGTAGAAGAGATGTCCACTTTTCAGTTCAATGAGATCTTCTCCTTTTCTCCTTGCCTCACTAAGCCCAACGATGTCCCACTTGATCCTTTGTAGTTCCTCTTCCCATTCAAGAAGTCTTGAATCAGAAGATAGGGAGCGGCCATTGTAAGTAGCCAAAGTCAGCATCAAATGGCAGCCTAGTCCGATCCTCCGGTGATTCTTTGTACCCTTTGCCTTCATGTCGCACTGGCTGCTGCCTTGGCCAGGTACATTTCAGCTGCTAGAGTCATTTTGGAGGGGTTTGGCCATAACTCACCATGCTGGCCAAGCGGGTTGGTGAGTGTGGGATAGCATTTTTTCTAATCCCGATGGTATAGTTATACCGCTATTGCCGGTCGTCAGAGCCCCTTTAGTGGGAACAGGATGCACCACGAGAAGGCGGGGTTGACATTTGTCAAGGAGAGGCTGTGATGTTGTGCATCACCTGACCTTTGTACTTACATAAATGCAATCAAAACTAAATCTTTTACATGGCAAGTCTTCTGATGGCATAAGTTTAATTAAAACATATCATTATCATCATCATTGTCAACCATTATCAATCCACTGCTGGACGAAGGTCTCCCCAAGTTTCCTCCACAACGGTTTGTCCTGTGCCAGTCTCCTACATGTCAGTCCTGCATACTTTCGAATTTCATCCACCCATCTCCCCTGTGGTCTTCTTCTGGATCTTTTCCTGTCTCTTGGAATCCAATCTAAAATTTCGGCTGTCCATCAATGATCTGTCCTTCTGGCAGTATGTCCAGCCCATTGCCATTTCAGCTATTTAACTCTGATCATGATGTCTTCCACTCTTGTCATTTTTCGAATCCACGAGTTCCTCTTCTTATCTCTCCTGGTTACACCAAGCATGCAGCTCACCATGCTACTTTGAGTTGTCTGCATCCTTTGTATGTCTTTTTTAGTTAAGGTCCACGTTTCTGCACCATATGTAAGCACTGGAAGGATGCATTGATCAAACACTTTTCTTTTCAGACATAATGGCATATTGCTCTTGAAAATTATGCTGTTTCTTCCAAAAGCTCTCCAGGCAAGTTTTGTATGCCGATTAATTTCTTCATCAATGTGACCCCCACTTGATATCTGCTGTCCAAGATAAACGTATGTGTCTGTTATCTCCAGCTTTTCTCCATCAATCGATAAATCTTCATTTCTTGTAAAAGCATTGAACATCACTTTTGTCTTCTGAAAGTTAATTTTTAATCCGACTTCTTTACTCTTGTCAGCAAGTTCCTGGATTATATTCTGTAGCTCTGATGGAGTAGTTGCAAAAATGACTACATCATCAGCAAAATGAAGGCAAATTAGATAATCTCCATTAATCTTTATCCCTTTGTCTTCCCAGTTCAGTGATAGAAAGACATTTTCCAATATGGCATTAAAGAGCTTGGGAGATATGGTGTCACCTTGTCTCATTCCCTTTCCAATTTTTATGTGTGCTGTATTTTCAAACAGCCAAATCTTTGCACTTGCATTTTCATAGATGTTATTAATAATATTAATGTATGCATCTTCAACACCACAGGATTTTAAAGCCATTGTAACTGCTGATGGTTTCACTGAATCAAAGGCCTTTTTATAATCGATAAAAGCCGTGCACAATGGAAGTTCATATTCCCTTGCTCTTTCAATTAGTTCTCTCAGTACATGGATATGATCTATAGTACTGTAGTCACTCCTGAATCCAACTTGTTCTCTCGGTTGAGCCATGTCCAGTGTTACCTACAAGCGGTGTGAAAGAACTTTAGTGAAGATTTTATAAACCACTGATAGGAGGCTGATAGGTCTGTAGTTCCCGAGATCCTCAATGTCACCTTTGTCATGTAGCAGGATTATTGTAGCGTTGTTCCAATCCTCAGGAATCTTTCCTTCATTAAGGCATTGAGTGAAAATTTGGGCGAGTACTGTTTCAATTTCTCCACTTGCTTCTTGTATGATGTCTACAGTAATTCCATCTTTTCCTGGAGCTTTTCCCCGCTTCATGTTCTTGATTGCATGTGCAACTTCTGCTGGGAGGACTGGAAGAACTCTGGTACTGGTACCTTTCGTGATGTCTGGAGTACATGTATTATCCTTTTCATATAATTTGGAGTAGAAATCTTTCACTCTTGTCAAAATTTCGCCTCTATTTCTTGTTGCAGAACCATCTTCTTTTCTCAGTGCCATAATCTGTTTTCTTCCCTTACAGAGATGTCCCTTTGCTATCTTTAGGCTTTAGTTGTTTTCAATTGCTTTCCTCACTAGTTCACAGTTGAATTTCCTTACGTCTTCAGTGATACCTTTTCTTACTGTCTTGCATAGCTCTATATATTCCACTTTGGAAGTCACATCTCCTTTAGTTGTCCTCATCACTCTTCTTTTTTGCATCAACATTTTGTTTTTTCCTGATAATTTTGTCCACATGCAACTTGTTCTTAGACCCAGCTAATCTTGCTGCTGTTTCCAGCTGCATAAACTTCAGAGATATCCGCTTCTTCTGATGCTAGACCTTCTAGAGCAGAGAATCTGTTCCTCAGTTCTAATTTGAAGGTATTATGATGCTTTTTAAGGTTGGTCACGTCAATACACTTTGTTTGTTTTATGAGCTTGCTACGCTCGAGTTTAGCATTGAGGTGCATCTTACATCTTACCATTCTATGGTCACTACCTGTGTTGAACTTGTTCAGCATACTGCAGGCTTCCATGACAAATTTCTTGTTACACATAATAAAATCCATTTCACTTGTCCATCCATTGGGATGCCTCCATGTCCATTTCCTTTGTGGCTTTTTTTTTAAAAAGCAGTTCATGATGAAAAACCCTTCTGCCTCTGCAAACTCTACGAGAGTATTTCCACGCTGGTTATATTGCTGTGACCGAATTTACCTACTGAAGTTTCATTCTGTTGCCGATGCCCTATTTTTGCATTGAAATCTCCCAAAATTACCTTCAAGTGCTACTTGCCTTTATTATTTAGATGACGAATTTCCCCATAAAATTCTTCAATTTCTTCTTCAGGATGAGTTGTGGTGGGTGCATAAGTTTGAATAATCTGAGCCTGGTATCTTCTCGAGAATTGGATAATGAGTCGTGCAGCTCTGTCAGAGGAACTTTCAACTTCTACAACGTTTTCCTTCAGTTTCTTGTTTATTATAAATCCAAAACCACTAGTTCTGCCAGTATCTGTTCCACGATAGTAGAAGAGATGTCCACTTTTCAGTTCAATGAGATCTTCTCCTTTTCTCCTTGCCTCACTAAGCCCAACGATGTCCCACTTGATCCTTTGTAGTTCCTCTTCCCATTCAAGAAGTCTTGAATCAGAAGATAGGGAGCGGCCATTGTAAGTAGCCAAAGTCAGCATCAAATGGCAGCCTAGTCCGGTCCTCCGGTGATTCTTTGTACCCTTTGCCTTCATGTCGCACTGGCTGCTGCCTTGGCCAGGTACATTTCAGCTGCTAGAGTCATTTTGGAGGGGTTTGGCCATAACTCACCATGCTGGCCAAGCGGGTTGGTGAGTGTGGGATAGCCTTTTTCTAATCCCGATGGTATAGTTATACCGCTATTGCCGGTCGTCAGAGCCCCTTTAGTGGGAACAGGATGCACCACGAGAAGGCGGGGTTGACATTTGTCAAGGAGAGGCTGTGATGTTGTGCATCACCTGACCTTTGTACTTACATAAATGCAATCAAAACTAAATCTTTTACATGACAAGTCTTCTGATGGCATAAGTTTAATTAAAACATATCATCATCATCATCATTGTCAACCATTATCAATCCACTGCTGGACGAAGGTCTCCCCAAGTTTCCTCCACAACGGTTTGTCTTGTGCCAGTCTCCTGCATGTCAGTCCTGCATACTTTCGAATTTCATCCACCCATCTCCCCTGTGGTCTTCTTCTGGATCTTTTCCTGTCTCTTGGAATCCAATCTAAAATTTAGGCTGTCCATCAATGATCTGTCCTTCTGGCAGTATGTCCAGCCCATTGCCATTTCAGCTATTTAACTCTGATCATGATGTCTTCCACTCTTGTCATTTTTCGAATCCACGAGTTCCTCTTCTTATCTCTCCTGGTTACACCAAGCATGCAGCTCACCATGCTACTTTGAGTTGTCTGTAGCCTTTGTATGTCTTTTTTAGTTAAGGTCCACGTTTCTGCACCATATGTAAGCACTGGAAGGATGCATTGATCAAACACTTTTCTTTTCAGACATAATGGCATATTGCTCTTGAAAATTATGCTGTTTCTTCCAAAAGCTCTCCAGGCAAGTTTTGTATGCCGATTAATTTCTTTACCAATGTGACCCTCACTTGATATCTGCTGTCCAAGATAAACGTACGTGCCTGTTATTTCCAGCTTTTCTCCATCAATCGATAAATCTTCATTTCTTGTAAAAGCATTGAACATCACTTTTGTCTTCTGAAAGTTCATTTTTAATCCCACTTCTTTACTCTTGTCAGAAAGTTCCTGGATCATACTCTGCAGCTCTGATGGGGTAGTTGCAAAAATGACTATGTCATCAGCAAAATGAAGGTGGGTTAGATAATCTCCATTAATCTTTATCCCCTTGTTTTCCCAGCTCAGCGACTGAAAGACACCCTCCAATGTGGCATTAAAAAGCTTTGGAGATATGGTGTCACCTTGTCTCACTCCCTTTCCAATTTTTATGTGTGTTGTATTTTCAAACAGCCGAATCTTTGCACTTGCATTTTCATAGATGTTATTAATAATATTAATGTATGCATCTTCAATACTGCAGGATTTCAGAGCCATTGTAACTGCCGATGGTTTCACCGAATCAAAGGCTTTTTCATAATCGATAAAAGCCATGCACAATGGAAGTTCATATTCCCTCGCTCTTTTAATTAGTTCTCTCAGTACGTGGATATGATCTATTGTGCTGTAGATACTCCTGAATCCAGCTTGTTCTCTCGGTTGAGCCATGTCCAGTGTTACCTTAAAACATATATATATACAAGTATTTACAATATATAAAAGCGGAGGAAAATGAATCAAGCTGAAATAGTACTTACTCTAATGATGAACGAAGCTGTAGGACTACTTTTGCTCCCTGTCAGAAATTAAACAAAAATGATTTTTCCATATGTTTACTGAGAAAAACAAAAGCTAACATAAACATAGTACTTACATAAATGCAATCAAAACAAAATCTTTTACATGGCAAGTCTTCTGATGGCATAGGTTTAATTTACGAACAAGAAGAATGTCTTTCAATTTCCAGACATAATAAACCTGTTTTTTAACAAAAGACTCAAGACAACACTATGCTACAGGTAATTCAAGGTATTTTCTTTATTTTGAACTGAGCAATCAGCAACTTCCTAATGAAAAAGAAAAAAATACACAAAAAGAAAATAAAACCAGATGTAACGCCAATACAAAGATACACTGTTATTTGTCTCATGGCAAAATAGTGCATCTACAAAATTGGAAGGTACATGCATGATACTGACTGTAGTTAGTGCAAGCTAAAATCAAGTTTCAATACAACATGTAGAAGCTAAGGTACTGTCATTCTAAAAGTCTACAATCATGCCATGTAGTTGGTAAAATTTACATCAGAAAATCTGTGAAATGCATGAAAGAATTATTTCCATGATTACAGCAACTGAATGAAATATTGTTTCAACTAGGACTTTTAGAAATTCAGGTATACCATATTGTTTGAGAATAATACTGCAGTTCCATTCATTTCCTTGTTTTGCTGCTGGGACTAATGCCGCACCGAGTTAAGAGCTGCAGGCACACACACACACACACCACATAGAGTTTTTACTTGAGCCCCACCACTCCCACCCATGAACATAAATAAATAATTTGGTACAGTCAGCTTTTATAAAGAACTCCAGGAGGCCATAACATTTAGTTCATTAAAATTAAATCTTATTGCCTGTCAATGGTAGCAGAATACATCATACTGTGGCAGAAGGTGAAATTCCCTGAAATTTCGAATTGTAATATATGATGTAGTAATGACCAGGGCTCGACAAATCCTGGGCGCCAGGTGCCTAAAATTCAGGCCGTGGCGCCTAATTTCTACTTGAGATTTTGTAATTTGCAGTAAATACCATAATTTCTGTTGTATAATCCACAGATTATCAATTAAAAAGTTATAAATTTAGGTACTATGGACACCGGTAAAGAAATAAAAAAGAAAAAAACGGTGAGGTGTTTTAAAAAGTCTGCGAGGTAATTGTTAGGCGAGGTAGTTTTATTGGAAAAGAACAAAAAATGCGGTAACAGAAAAAATGTAACGTAACAGCGAGATAGAAGACCGCAAGGAGATTGTGAGAATATATACACTGAGTGGCCACTTATTTATGACCACCCCCTCAGTACTTCATTGGGCCATCTTTTGCCTTTAATACTGCGTCGATTCTTCGTGGCATGGACTCCACGAGATGTTGATAGGTGGTTTGTGGAATCTGAGACTATGCTTGATGAACAGCACTTTCCAGGAGTGTGAGATTGCAGGGTTGTGGATCCAGCTGTCTGATGGCTCATTCAACTTCATCCCACAAATTCTCAATGGGATTGAGATCTGGAGATTGTGGGGGCCACCTAAGCAAAGTAAACTCATCGGCATGTTCCTGAAACCAATTCTATACAATACGAGCACTATGGCAGGACGCATTATCTTGTTGTAAGTAGCCATCGCCATTGGGATAAACCATCCACATAACAGGATGCACTTGGTCCGCAACAGTGTTTAGATATGATGCGCCAGTCAGACGTTGATCAACACGAATTAAAGGGCCCAAAGCATGCCAGAAAGACATTCCCTAAACCATAACGTTGCCTCCACCAGCTTGAAGGATTGTAGCAATGCATTTGGGGTCCATGCTTTCGTGCTGTTTCCGCCAAATTATCACTCGGACATTGGCATGGTGCAACTGTAAACGTGTGATTCATCGGACCACATAATTTGTTTCCAATTATCGACTGTCCAATCCTTGTGCTCCTGTGCGAACTGGAGACGTTTTCTCTTGTTAACTGCAGACAGCAAAAGTGTTCGAACAGGCCTTCGGCTGCCATATCCAATCCGATACAGTGTACGACGAACAGTGCATGCAGAGATCATTTGAGGGGATCTTTGATTCAGATGGTCTCCGTTCCGCCCGAGCAGTCAATAGTCAATGACGACCACACATTGCACGTAGAGACCCAGTTTTTTGGCTGACAGTCCAGTCTTAAACACTTTAACAACAGCTGCTTTGGAACATTTCACGAATGCAATGGTTTCGGTGATACTCGCTTCATGGCTCCGAGCTCCTACAATCATCCCACGTTGAAAGTCCGTCAAATCGCATTTTTTACCCATCTCGTCATCCAAAAATCCCTTCTACTACTGTCGCAAAGCACTAAGCTTTCTCTTTTTATACTAGCATCGCCCTCTGGCGGCAACAGCGTGCAGCCATAGCTCATTTGCTTAAAACTGTCAGGTGGTCATAATAAAGTGGCCACTCAGTGTATATATATATATATCAGTAAAGGGAAAAAACAGATTATGGCACTGAGAAAAGAAGATGGTTCTGTAACAAGAAATAGAGGCGAAATTTTGACAAGAGTGAAAGATTTCTACTCCAAATTATATGAAAGGGATGATACATGTACTCCAGACATCATGAAAGGTACCAGTACCAGAGTTCTTCCAGTCCTTCCAACAGAAGTTGCACATGCAATCAAGAACATGAAGCGGGGAAAAGCTCCAGGAGAAGATGGAATTACTGTAGACATCATACAAGAAGCAAGTGGAGAAATCGAAACAGTACTCGCCCAAATTTTCACTCGATGCCTTAATGAAGGGAAAATTCCTGAGGATTGGAACAACGCTACAATGATCTTGCTACATAAAAAAGGTGACATTGAGGATCTCAGGAACTACAGACCTATCAGCCTCCTATCAGTGGTTTATAAAATCTTCACTAAAGTTCTTTCACACCGCTTGAAGGTGACACTGGACATGGCTCAACCGAGAGAACAAGCTGGATTCAGGAGTGGCTACAGCACAATAGATCATATCCACGTACTGAGAGAACTAATTGAAAGAGCGAGGGAATATGAGCTTCCATTGTGCATGGCTTTTATCGATTATGAAAAAGCCTTTGATTCGGTGAAACCATCAGCAGTTGCAATGGCTCTGAAATCCTGTGGTATTGAAGATGCATACATTAATATTATTAATAACATCTATGAAAATGCAAGTGCAAAGATTCGGCTGTTTGAAAATACAACACACATAAAAATTGGAAAAGGAGTGAGACAAGGTGACACCATATCTCCGAAGCTCTTTAATGCCACATTGGAAAATGTCTTTCAATCACTGAACTGGGAAAACAAAGGGATAAAGATTAATGGAGATTATCTAACCCACCTTCGTTTTGCTGATGACATAGTCATTTTTGCAACTACCCCATCAGAGCTACAGAGTATGATCCAGGAACTTGCTGACAAGAGTAAAGAAATGGGATTAAAAATGAACTTTCAGAAGACAAAAGTGATGTACAATGCTTTTACAAGAAATGAAGATTTATCGATTGATGGAGAAAAGCTGGAGATAACAGACACGTACGTTTATCTTGGACAGCAGATATCAAGTGAGGGTCACATTGGTGAAGAAATTAATTGGCATACAAAACTTGCCTGGAGAGCTTTTGGAAGAAACAGCATAATTTTCAAGAGCAATATGCCATTATGTCTTAAAAGAAAAGTGTTTGATCAATGCATCCTTCCAGTGCTTACGTATGGTGCAGAGACATGGACCTTAGCTAAAAGAGACATACAAAGGCTGCAGACAACTCAAAGCAGCATGGAGAGGTGCATGCTTGGTGTAACCAGGAGAGATAAGAAGAGGAACACGTGGATCCGAAAAATGACAAGAGTGGAAGACATCATGATCAGAGTTAAATCCCTGAAATGGCAATGGGCTGGACATACTGCCAGAAGAACAGACCATCGATGGACAGCCGAAATTTTAGATTGGATTCCAAGAGGCAGGAAAAGACCCAGAAGAAGACCACATGGAAGATGGGTGGATGAAATTCGAAAGTATGCGGGAGTTACATGGAGGAGACTGGCACAAGACAGACCGTTGTGGAGGAAACTTGGGGAGACCTTCGTCCAGCAGTGGATTGATAATGGTTGACAATGATGATGATGATGATGATATATATATATATATATATATATTTTTTTTTTTACTTAGAAGAATTTTGACAGAAAATATGATGCAAGGAAGGAGTTACTATTTGCGCGTGCAGAAGCCTACGTGGTGTGAGAATCAGTGACTCTCGGAAATCCTGTAGAGCTATTCTGTAGCACGTAACCATTCTGCAAATCGCATTGCATAGTTTTAGTGCACTAATTGTGTTAGTTAAGGATTTTATTTTTTTTTGGTATTCAGTTGAAATGTATTCAGAAATAAGACAATGTTATGGACTGTCCGCAATTCAACGGATTTTTTTAATGTTACTAATGAACTATGTTAATGCTCCAACAGCTAGCGATTTTAGTTATTTATTTACTTAAAAGTAACACAAAAGTACTTAAAAAAGACAGTTACTTTTTAAACAAGACGATCATTTCTTTCTTACATCTTTGGATTTCTGAGTCCGTTCTGTGAGTCGCAGTTTTCTGTAAGAAGTTACAATTCACGATTAACATGGTAGCTGCAGATTATACGACTGTCATACATGCCAATTACTACGTAATTTCTACAGATTTAGTTGTCTGACTATGGAACTCATTCTCGAAACTACAGATTCTACAAATTTTCATTTTGTTTTAAGAAAATATGTTGCTATTATTTTATGATATACAAAGGATTCTTAAGTGGATTTGCAGAATTTTCTGTTTTTTTTTTTTTTTTTTTGGCCATCATTTAGATCATTCTCAAGATTGATGCGAAACTGAAGAGAATGGGAGGGGGGTCATTTTTTGTCTGGGGATGGTATTTCGTGTTTGAAGGCTTTCGAAAAAAGTAGTTAAATGGAGTAAAAATAATTTACCTTCATCGAAAGTTTTTCTCTCCAAATGTTGTGTTTGTGTCTAGTGCTCTTGTTAAATATCATTTTATGGCATATATGTTCGTGTTTCAGCTTGAAACTGTGGGCAAGAATTTGCGGAAACGAAGTTAGACGCCGTGAAAATTTCCTCATAATCTTCAAGAATGAGATTCCTTCGCAAAATTCCACCTTTTATATTATTTTGGCCACTCAAGAGATCGATGCACAAGTAAACAGAATTTGGGGTTGGAGGACGGAAGTCCATCTTTACAAAACCTTCGAAAACGGAAAGTTGACAGAGTTTAGATTTTTTCCGTAATCATAATTTCTTTTTTCTTGCGATGTTGCCTCTGTCCAGTATTTTTAAGTATCCTTTTACTGCATAAATTTTTGTATTTCAGCTTTTAAAAAAAGGAAAAAAATTTCTAAAACCAGAAGTAGGCCGGATTTCCCGTAACCCCCCCCCCCCCCATTGCAATTTTCCTACTCTCCAGCAGTGTTAAAATAATCCCCCCGCCCCATAAAGTTGAAGTTGGGAAATTTGTGAAAATGGTGTTCAAGAGTATTAATATTCCCAAAGTTACACCATTTATCTGAAATAGTTGAAGCTTTGATATGCACTCATGGTCCTCAGGCTGATGGTTGTTATCAGAGGGCATAAAAAACAAGAAGAAAGAAAAGCGACAATGAAGAAGTTGGGAGAGAATATCAGCAGAAAGAAAAATTATGCAATGCATGCTGTGCAGCTGCAGAGTTAACGAAAGATAAACTGACAGCAGTCCACATTCTTGATATCTTATTAACTATATGTCAACAAAATAGTTTCCATATCATCTACTGTTTCGCACGTTATTAGAAATTCGAGCACGGGAAAAACGTCCATATAATAAGAAAATTTTTATTTCAACTTGTCACTAATATTCCTTTTTTTCTTTTGATGTTCTTTATAATAGTTTAGAATTTTATTATGAAGATTACAAATTTATATGAAAAAATGTTTTAATATGTGCAGTCAAATGCATCATAAGTTGTCAAAGTCCTCCAATACGTAGAGACAATATGTATTAAAAGATTAATATTATTCCAGTTTTTTAAGTCATGATTTACGAAATTAATACAATAGAAAAGAACTTTCGAACCTTTTGATTATGATGCGTTGAATCAGTAATAAGCCATCTTGTTATCGAAGAAGGCATGATTTTCCTTTCCTGTGGTATCAGCTTCCAAGTTGAACTTCGATCTTATAATTTCTTATTATAGATGATGGTTGCATGTTTTATTTTCCGTGGCTCGATATCCCAAACTAGTTTCAATTCCTTCTTTTTGGAATCATCTTCAGTGGGTATTATGATCTTCTCATACATGTTGTGTTTCGGCCACTTACATCGATTCTACTGGCAGCGTCCGACTTTTCACGGCAGTTGTACTCTTGCGCATGCTATTTTTGGTATTAATGCACGTTCTTAGTCGTGTTTTGATATAACCGGATGACATGAATTCCGACTCCAAATTAATTGGTGTTGCCATTCGTTTGTTGAAAATAATTAATAAGGTCTTTTATTATATTTTTTATCGTTAATTTCTTTTTCGATAAAATATTTCCAAGCGTACGGTAGATTCATTGGATCATTATTATTACAATTTATTTCTTTAGTTTTTTCAATCATTATCGCTTCTGAGGTTAATATTTGGTTTTTAGTTTTATGTGAGGTTATTAATTTTGCATCATACCAAACAGGATAAGCTTCATTTTCAATACAATGATTTATTAATGATGTTTTGTTTTCTTTTTATTCTAGTTCGATATATGTTCTTTTAATCTGGTCTTAAATCTTCTTTTTGTACTTCCTATGTATACTTTATTTCTTTCATTTCTTTCTATTTCTGTATAATATTTTGTTGGTATAGAATATACTCCGGCTTTATCAAGCATTGATCTTCTTTCATTTCCATTAGTTAATATAGTTTCGTTATCTATGACGGTTTCTGCCAATATCATTTTTTCTTTAATGCATTCCTTCTTTAAGATATCTGTTATTGGAGAAATGTAGGGAATTTTACCAGCAAATTTTATTTCATTTTTTTGTTTATTTTTATTTTCATTTAAAGATTTCTTTATATTTTCAAGTATATCATCTATGATCTTTTTCTTGTATCCAAATTTCATAGCAGTTCTTTTTATCCAGTTAATCTCAATCTTTTTCTTTGTGTTTATTACAGGAATGGGTTAATGCTCTTCTTATGTAAAATTGAAGTGCTGCTCTTTTATATTTCCAAGGATGATTTGAATCAATCGGAATTATCGTTGGAGTATAAGTTGGTTTTCGATATACTTCGTATTCAATCATATTATTTCGCCT
The DNA here is from genome assembly GCA_039090855.1 of Macrothele yani. Taxonomy (NCBI): domain Eukaryota; kingdom Metazoa; phylum Arthropoda; class Arachnida; order Araneae; family Macrothelidae; genus Macrothele; species Macrothele yani. Next base: position 138,910,167 of record CM077005.1, on the reverse strand, counting down.
GAATAAAGAAATGTCTAAATAGTTTAGTTGTCTCTTAACTTCTTTTTCCATAGTAACTTGTATTGTAGGATAAAAACTATTGTATTTGTTTACAAATGTTTCAAGTTCTTTTTCAGATTGCTTCCAGAAGATAAGGATATCGTCAACGTATCTTACGTATAGTATTAGTTGTTTTTGATTGAATGAATCCAAAAGTTTATTTTCTATGTCTTGTAATATTATTTCAGCAAGAAGTCCCGAAATTGGTGATCCCATTGGTGCACCTTGTTTTTGTCGGTATATTTTTTTATTATATGTGAAGTAGTTATTATCAGCTACTAGTTTCAATGCCTGGATAATACTAATTCTTTGTGCTTCAGGTATTTTTTTTCATCTTTTAACTTCTGATTTAACAATTGAATTGCTTCATAAACAGGTGTATTTGGATATAGGGAAACAATATCTAGACTGATCATCAGAAAATCGGTTGTTTTTTAGTTCTTTAACTTTTTTAATCACTTCAATGGAGTTGTTAATTGTATAAATATGTTGAAAGTAATACTGTTTTAAATGTTTAAATAGTTCTTTTTCAAGGAGAATTGTTGGAGACGTTGTTTTATTTACTATTGGTCTTAATGGTTCTTCTTTTTATGCGTTTTGATTTTGCTGAATATGCTTGGAATAGACGCTCCAACGGGCGGAATGGCTTTGTTTTTAATATTATCAGGTAAATGTCCATGGTTTTTTATATAAGCCATTTTTCTTAGAATTGTATCTGTTGGGTCAAGTGTAGTTTCTTCGATATCCAATTTTTCTATAGCCGTTTTCATTTTTATATCATAATCATCTTTGTCTAATATAATAATTTGTTTGGCTTTATCAGCGCTTACGCATTTAATTGCTGGGTTGTTCTTGAGGTTCATTAGCTCTTGTCTCTCATATTTTATAGCTGGTATTTGTTCTTCTTTTTTCTTTGTTATTGATTGCTCTTAATATTTTAAATCTTGTAGGGTTTTGTCTTTTATTTGGTAGTTTCTTGATGACGTCTTCTATATATGGGATTATTATCTCGGCTTTCGGAATTTCTTGTTTATATGCATATCTCGTTCCTCTATTGAGTGCTTTAACTTGTAGATATGTCAATTCATTATTAGATTTGTTAATGAACAGTGGTTTGTCTTCTAATGTTGGTAGTTTTTCTTTTCCTTCTTTGTTATTATACTTTTCTCTTATGAGGTTTTCAATTTTATGAAAGTGTCTCCTTCTGTCTTTAAATTGTTGTCTTTCTATAATAACAAATATTTTAATTAATGCTATTTTTATTTCTTCTTTATCTTTCTCTTGCATGCATTGATTATATAATCTGTAGTTTTTCTTACTCAATCTATCAATGTCTTTTCGTTTTTCTCTAATAGAGGCTCTTAATCTTTTAATTTCACAAGTTTGTAAAATGGTTTTATCTTTATAATTCATTGGTTTATTTCTAATTTGTAAAAATTTAGGTGTAATTCCATTGTTTTTACAAGTTGTCAAAAAGTTTAAATGTTCGACTTCTTTGCTCAACTGGATTCTATTCTTTTTAAAGTTCGTGATATTCATTTTGTTTAGTTCGTATATATTATGATTTCAGCCGCGAATTTCAGATTCTCTCCAATAAAATCAACATTATGAGCCTTTTAAATCTCCAGTTTCCATAAATTATATTAATTCAACATTTGTCGAAAACATTACGTGGTTTCAGAAATTATTAACTATATGTCAACAAAATAGTTTCCATATCATCTACTGTTTCGCACGTTATTAGAAATTCGAGCACGGGAAAAACGTCCATATAATAAGAAAATTTTTATTTCAACTTGTCACTAATATTCCTTTTTTCTTTTTGATGTTCTTTATAATAGTTTAGAATTTTATTATGAAGATTACAAATTTATATGAAAAAATGTTTTAATATGTGCAGTCAAATGCATCATAAGTTGTCAAAGTCCTCCAATACGTAGAGACAATATGTATTAAAAGATTAATATTATTCCAGTTTTTTAAGTCATGATTTACGAAATTAATACAATAGAAAAGAACTTTCGAACCTTTTGATTATGATGCGTTGAATCAGTAATAAGCCATCTTGTTATCGAAGAAGGCATGATTTTCCTTTCCTGTGGTATCAGCTTCCAAGTTGAACTTCGATCTTATAATTTCTTATTATAGATGATGGTTGCATGTTTTATTTTCCGTGGCTCGATATCCCAAACTAGTTTCAATTCCTTCTTTTTGGAATCATCTTCAGTGGGTATTATGATCTTCTCATACATGTTGTGTTTCGGCCACTTACATCGATTCTACTGGCAGCGTCCGACTTTTCACGGCAGTTGTACTCTTGCGCATGCTATTTTTGGTATTAATGCACGTTCTTAGTCGTGTTTTGATATAACCGGATGACATGAATTCCGACTCCAAATTAATTGGTGTTGCCATTCGTTTGTTGAAAATAATTAATAAGGTCTTTTATTATATTTTTTATCGTTAATTTCTTTTTCGATAAAATATTTCCAAGCGTACGGTAGATTCATTGGATCATTATTATTACAATTTATTTCTTTAGTTTTTTCAATCATTATCGCTTCTGAGGTTAATATTTGGTTTTTAGTTTTATGTGAGGTTATTAATTTTGCATCATACCAAACAGGATAAGCTTCATTTTCAATACAATGATTTATTAATGATGTTTTGTTTTCTTTTTTATTCTAGTTCGATATATGTTCTTTTAATCTGGTCTTAAATCTTCTTTTTGTACTTCCTATGTATACTTTATTTCTTTCATTTCTTTCTATTTCTGTAAAATATTTTGTTGGTATAGAATATACTCCGGCTTTATCAAGCATTGATCTTCTTTCATTTCCATTAGTTAATATAGTTTCGTTATCTATGACGGTTTCTGCCAATATCATTTTTTCTTTAATGCATTCCTTCTTTAAGATATCTGTTATTGGAGAAATGTAGGGAATTTTACCAGCAAATTTTATTTCATTTTTTTGTTTATTTTTATTTTCATTTAAAGATTTCTTTATATTTTCAAGTATATCATCTATGATCTTTTTCTTGTATCCAAATTTCATAGCAGTTCTTTTTATCCAGTTAATCTCAATCTTTTCTTTGTGTTTATTACAGGAATGGGTTAATGCTCTTCTTATGTAAAATTGAAGTGCTGCTCTTTTATATTTCCAAGGATGATTTGAATCAATCGGAATTATCGTTGGAGTATAAGTTGGTTTTCGATATACTTCGTATTCAATCATATTATTTCGCCTGAATAAAGAAATGTCTAAATAGTTTAGTTGTCTCTTAACTTCTTTTTCCATAGTAACTTGTATTGTAGGATAAAAACTATTGTATTTGTTTACAAATGTTTCAAGTTCTTTTTCAGATTGCTTCCAGAAGATAAGGATATCGTCAACGTATCTTACGTATAGTATTAGTTGTTTTTGATTGAATGAATCCAAAAGTTTATTTTCTATGTCTTGTAATATTATTTCAGCAAGAAGTCCCAAAATTGGTGATCCCATTGGTGCACCTTGTTTTTGTCGGTATATTTTTTTATTATATGTGAAGTAGTTATTATCAGCTACTAGTTTCAATGCCTGGATAATACTAATTCTTTGTGCTTCAGGTATTTTTTTTTCATCTTTTAACTTCTGATTTAACAATTGAATTGCTTCATAAACAGGTGTATTTGGATATAGGGAAACAATATCTAGACTGATCATCAGAAAATCGGTTGTTTTTAGTTCTTTAACTTTTTTAATCACTTCAATGGAGTTGTTAATTGTATAAATATGTTGAAAGTAATACTGTTTTAAATGTTTAAATAGTTCTTTTTCAAGGAGAATTGTTGGAGACGTTGTTTTATTTACTATTGGTCTTAATGGTTCTTCTTTTTTATGCGTTTTGATTTTGCTGAATATGCTTGGAATAGACGCTCCAACGGGCGGAATGGCTTTGTTTTTAATATTATCAGGTAAATGTCCATGGTTTTTTATATAAGCCATTTTTCTTAGAATTGTATCTGTTGGGTCAAGTGTAGTTTCTTCTGATATCCAATTTTTCTATAGCCGTTTTCATTTTTATATCATAATCATCTTTGTCTAATATAATAATTTGTTTGGCTTTATCAGCGCTTACGCATTTAATTGCTGGGTTGTTCTTGAGGTTCATTAGCTCTTGTCTCTCATATTTTATAGCTGGTATTTGTTCTTCTTTTTCTTTGTTATTGATTGCTCTTAATATTTTAAATCTTGTAGGGTTTTGTCTTTTATTTGGTAGTTTCTTGATGACGTCTTCTATATATGGGATTATTATCTCGGCTTTGAATTTCTTGTTTATATGCATATCTCGTTCCTCTATTGAGTGCTTTAACTTGTAGATATGTCAATTCATTATTAGATTTGTTAATGAACAGTGGTTTGTCTTCTAATGTTGGTAGTTTTTCTTTTCCTTCTTTGTTATTATACTTTTCTCTTATGAGGTTTTCAATTTTATGAAAGTGTCTCCTTCTGTCTTTAAATTGTTGTCTTTCTATAATAACAAATATTTTAATTAATGCTATTTTTATTTCTTCTTTATCTTTCTCTTGCATGCATTGATTATATAATCTGTAGTTTTTCTTACTCAATCTATCAATGTCTTTTCGTTTTTCTCTAATAGAGGCTCTTAATCTTTTAATTTCACAAGTTTGTAAAATGGTTTTATCTTTATAATTCATTGGTTTATTTCTAATTTGTAAAAATTTAGGTGTAATTCCATTGTTTTTACAAGTTGTCAAAAAGTTTAAATGTTCGACTTCTTTGCTCAACTGGATTCTATTCTTTTTAAAGTTCGTGATATTCATTTTGTTTAGTTCGTATATATTATGATTTCAGCCGCGAATTTCAGATTCTCTCCAATAAAATCAACATTATGAGCCTTTTAAATCTCCAGTTTCCATAAATTATATTAATTCAACATTTGTCGAAAACATTACGTGGTTTCAGAAATTATTAACTATATGTCAACAAAATAGTTTCCATATCATCTACTGTTTCGCACGTTATTAGAAATTCGAGCACGGGAAAAACGTCCATATAATAAGAAAATTTTTATTTCAACTTGTCACTAATATTCCTTTTTTTCTTTTTGATGTTCTTTATAATAGTTTAGAATTTTATTATGAAGATTACAAATTTATATGAAAAAATGTTTTAATATGTGCAGTCAAATGCATCATAAGTTGTCAAAGTCCTCCAATACGTAGAGACAATATGTATTAAAAGATTAATATTATTCCAGTTTTTTAAGTCATGATTTACGAAATTAATACAATAGAAAAGAACTTTCGAACCTTTTGATTATGATGCGTTGAATCAGTAATAAGCCATCTTGTTATCGAAGAAGGCATGATTTTCCTTTCCTGTGGTATCAGCTTCCAAGTTGAACTTCGATCTTATAATTTCTTATTATAGATGATGGTTGCATGTTTTATTTTCCGTGGCTCGATATCCCAAACTAGTTTCAATTCCTTCTTTTTGGAATCATCTTCAGTGGGTATTATGATCTTCTCATACATGTTGTGTTTCGGCCACTTACATCGATTCTACTGGCAGCGTCCGACTTTTCCACGGCAGTTGTACTCTTGCGCATGCTATTTTTGGTATTAATGCACGTTCTTAGTCGTGTTTTGATATAACCGGATGACATGAATTCCGACTCCAAATTAATTGGTGTTGCCATTCGTTTGTTGAAAATAATTAATAAGGTCTTTTAGTATATTTTTTATCGTTAATTTCTTTTTCGATAAAATATTTCCAAGCGTACGGTAGATTCATTGGATCATTATTATTACAATTTATTTCTTTAGTTTTTTCAATCATTATCGCTTCTGAGGTTAATATTTGGTTTTTAGTTTTATGTGAGGTTATTAATTTTGCATCATACCAAACAGGATAAGCTTCATTTTCAATACAATGATTTATTAATGATGTTTTGTTTTCTTTTTTATTCCAGTTCGATATATGTTCTTTTAATCTGGTCTTAAATCTTCTTTTTGTACTTCCTATGTATACTTTATTTCTTTCATTTCTTTCTATTTCTGTATAATATTTTGTTGGTATAGAATATACTCCGGCTTTATCAAGCATTGATCTTCTTTCATTTCCATTAGTTAATATAGTTTCGTTATCTATGACGGTTTCTGCCAATATCATTTTTCTTTAATGCATTCCTTCTTTAAGATATCTGTTATTGGAGGAATGTAGGGAATTTTACCAGCAAATTTTATTTCATTTTTTTGTTTATTTTTATTTTCATTTAAAGATTTCTTTATATTTTCAAGTATATCATCTATGATCTTTTTCTTGTATCCAAATTTCATAGCAGTTCTTTTTATCCAGTTAATCTCAATCTTTTCTTTGTGTTTATTACAGGAATGGGTTAATGCTCTTCTTATGTAAAATTGAAGTGCTGCTCTTTTATATTTCCAAGGATGATTTGAATCAATCGGAATTATCGTTGGAGTATAAGTTGGTTTTCGATATACTTCGTATTCAATCATATTATTTCGCCTGAATAAAGAAATGTCTAAATAGTTTAGTTGTCTCTTAACTTCTTTTTCCATAGTAACTTGTATTGTAGGATAAAAACTATTGTATTTGTTTACAAATGTTTCAAGTTCTTTTTCAGATTGCTTCCAGAAGATAAGGATATCGTCAACGTATCTTACGTATAGTATTAGTTGTTTTTGATTGAATGAATCCAAAAGTTTATTTTCTATGTCTTGTAATATTATTTCAGCAAGAAGTCCCGAAATTGGTGATCCCATTGGTGCACCTTGTTTTTGTCGGTATATTTTTTTATTATATGTGAAGTAGTTATTATCAGCTACTAGTTTCAATGCCTGGATAATACTAATTCTTTGTGCTTCAGGTATTTTTTTCATCTTTTAACTTCTGATTTAACAATTGAATTGCTTCATAAACAGGTGTATTTGGATATAGGGAAACAATATCTAGACTGATCATCAGAAAATCGGTTGTTTTTAGTTCTTTAACTTTTTTAATCACTTCAATGGAGTTGTTAATTGTATAAATATGTTGAAAGTAATACTGTTTTAAATGTTTAAATAGTTCTTTTTCAAGGAGAATTGTTGGAGACGTTGTTTTATTTACTATTGGTCTTAATGGTTCTTCTTTTTTATGCGTTTTGATTTTGCTGAATATGCTTGGAATAGACGCTCCAACGGGCGGAATGGCTTTGTTTTTAATATTATCAGGTAAATGTCCATGGTTTTTTATATAAGCCATTTTTCTTAGAATTGTATCTGTTGGGTCAAGTGTAGTTTCTTCGATATCCAATTTTTCTATAGCCGTTTTCATTTTTATATCATAATCATCTTTGTCTAATATAATAATTTGTTTGGCTTTATCAGCGCTTACGCATTTAATTGCTGGGTTGTTCTTGAGGTTCATTAGCTCTTGTCTCTCATATTTTATAGCTGGTATTTGTTCTTCTTTTTCTTTGTTATTGATTGCTCTTAATATTTTAAATCTTGTAGGGTTTTGTCTTTTATTTGGTAGTTTCTTGATGACGTCTTCTATATATGGGATTATTATCTCGGCTTTCGGAATTTCTTGTTTATATGCATATCTCGTTCCTCTATTGAGTGCTTTAACTTGTAGATATGTCAATTCATTATTAGATTTGTTAATGAACAGTGGTTTGTCTTCTAATGTTGGTAGTTTTTCTTTTCCTTCTTTGTTATTATACTTTTCTCTTATGAGGTTTTCAATTTTATGAAAGTGTCTCCTTCTGTCTTTAAATTGTTGTCTTTCTATAATAACAAATATTTTAATTAATGCTATTTTTATTTCTTCTTTATCTTTCTCTTGCATGCATTGATTATATAATCTGTAGTTTTTCTTACTCAATCTATCAATGTCTTTTCGTTTTTCTCTAATAGAGGCTCTTAATCTTTTAATTTCACAAGTTTGTAAAATGGTTTTATCTTTATAATTCATTGGTTTATTTCTAATTTGTAAAAATTTAGGTGTAATTCCATTGTTTTTACAAGTTGTCAAAAAGTTTAAATGTTCGACTTCTTTTGCTCAACTGGATTCTATTCTTTTTAAAGTTCGTGATATTCATTTTGTTTAGTTCGTATATATTATGATTTCAGCCATGAATTTCAGATTCTCTCCAATAAAATCAACATTATGAGCCTTTTAAATCTCCAGTTTCCATAAATTATATTAATTCAACATTTGTCGAAAACATTACGTGGTTTCAGAAATTATTAACTATATGTCAACAAAATAGTTTCCATATCATCTACTGTTTCGCACGTTATTAGAAATTCGAGCACGGGAAAAACGTCCATATAATAAGAAAATTTTTATTTCAACTTGTCACTAATATTCCTTTTTTTCTTTTTGATGTTCTTTATAATAGTTTAGAATTTTATTATGAAGATTACAAATTTATATGAAAAAATGTTTTAATATGTGCAGTCAAATGCATCATAAGTTGTCAAAGTCCTCCAATACGTAGAGACAATATGTATTAAAAGATTAATATTATTCCAGTTTTTTAAGTCATGATTTACGAAATTAATACAATAGAAAAGAACTTTCGAACCTTTTGATTATGATGCGTTGAATCAGTAATAAGCCATCTTGTTATCGAAGAAGGCATGATTTTCCTTTCCTGTGGTATCAGCTTCCAAGTTGAACTTCGATCTTATAATTTCTTATTATAGATGATGGTTGCATGTTTTATTTTCCGTGGCTCGATATCCCAAACTAGTTTCAATTCCTTCTTTTTGGAATCATCTTCAGTGGGTATTATGATCTTCTCATACATGTTGTGTTTCGGCCACTTACATCGATTCTACTGGCAGCGTCCGACTTTTCACGGCAGTTGTACTCTTGCGCATGCTATTTTTGGTATTAATGCACGTTCTTAGTCGTGTTTTGATATAACCGGATGACATGAATTCCGACTCCAAATTAATTGGTGTTGCCATTCGTTTGTTGAAAATAATTAATAAGGTCTTTTAGTATATTTTTTATCGTTAATTTCTTTTTCGATAAAATATTTCCAAGCGTACGGTAGATTCATTGGATCATTATTATTACAATTTATTTCTTTAGTTTTTTCAATCATTATCGCTTCTGAGGTTAATATTTGGTTTTTAGTTTTATGTGAGGTTATTAATTTTGCATCATACCAAACAGGATAAGCTTCATTTTCAATACAATGATTTATTAATGATGTTTTGTTTTCTTTTTTATTCTAGTTCGATATATGTTCTTTTAATCTGGTCTTAAATCTTCTTTTTGTACTTCCTATGTATACTTTATTTCTTTCATTTCTTTCTATTTCTGTATAATATTTTGTTGGTATAGAATATACTCCGGCTTTATCAAGCATTGATCTTCTTTCATTTCCATTAGTTAATATAGTTTCGTTATCTATGACGGTTTCTGCCAATATCATTTTTTCTTTAATGCATTCCTTCTTTAAGATATCTGTTATTGGAGAAATGTAGGGAATTTTACCAGCAAATTTTATTTCATTTTTTTGTTTATTTTTATTTTCATTTAAAGATTTCTTTATATTTTCAAGTATATCATCTATGATCTTTTTCTTGTATCCAAATTTCATAGCAGTTCTTTTTATCCAGTTAATCTCAATCTTTTCTTTGTGTTTATTACAGGAATGGGTTAATGCTCTTCTTATGTAAAATTGAAGTGCTGCTCTTTTATATTTCCAAGGATGATTTGAATCAATCGGAATTATCGTTGGAGTATAAGTTGGTTTTCGATATACTTCGTATTCAATCATATTATTTCGCCTGAATAAAGAAATGTCTAAATAGTTTAGTTGTCTCTTAACTTCTTTTTCCATAGTAACTTGTATTGTAGGATAAAAACTATTGTATTTGTTTACAAATGTTTCAAGTTCTTTTTCAGATTGCTTCCAGAAGATAAGGATATCGTCAACGTATCTTACGTATAGTATTAGTTGTTTTTGATTGAATGAATCCAAAAGTTTATTTTCTATGTCTTGTAATATTATTTCAGCAAGAAGTCCCGAAATTGGTGATCCCATTGGTGCACCTTGTTTTTGTCGGTATATTTTTTTATTATATGTGAAGTAGTTATTATCAGCTACTAGTTTCAATGCCTGGATAATACTAATTCTTTGTGCTTCAGGTATTTTTTTTTTTCATCTTTTAACTTCTGATTTAACAATTGAATTGCTTCATAAACAGGTGTATTTGGATATAGGGAAACAATATCTAGACTGATCATCAGAAAATCGGTTGTTTTTAGTTCTTTAACTTTTTAATCACTTCAATGGAGTTGTTAATTGTATAAATATGTTGAAAGTAATACTGTTTTAAATGTTTAAATAGTTCTTTTTCAAGGAGAATTGTTGGAGACGTTGTTTTATTTACTATTGGTCTTAATGGTTCTTCTTTTTTATGCGTTTTGATTTTGCTGAATATGCTTGGAATAGACGCTCCAACGGGCGGAATGGCTTTGTTTTTAATATTATCAGGTAAATGTCCATGGTTTTTTATATAAGCCATTTTTCTTAGAATTGTATCTGTTGGGTCAAGTGTAGTTTCTTCGATATCCAATTTTTCTATAGCCGTTTTCATTTTTATATCATAATCATCTTTGTCTAATATAATAATTTGTTTGGCTTTATCAGCGCTTACGCATTTAATTGCTGGGTTGTTCTTGAGGTTCATTAGCTCTTGTCTCTCATATTTTATAGCTGGTATTTGTTCTTCTTTTTCTTTGTTATTGATTGCTCTTAATATTTTAAATCTTGTAGGGTTTTGTCTTTTATTTGGTAGTTTCTTGATGACGTCTTCTATATATGGGATTATTATCTCGGCTTTCGGAATTTCTTGTTTATATGCATATCTCGTTCCTCTATTGAGTGCTTTAACTTGTAGATATGTCAATTCATTATTAGATTTGTTAATGAACAGTGGTTTGTCTTCTAATGTTGGTAGTTTTTCTTTTCCTTCTTTGTTATTATACTTTTCTCTTATGAGGTTTTCAATTTTATGAAAGTGTCTCCTTCTGTCTTTAAATTGTTGTCTTTCTATAATAACAAATATTTTAATTAATGCTATTTTTATTTCTTCTTTATCTTTCTCTTGCATGCATTGATTATATAATCTGTAGTTTTTCTTACTCAATCTATCAATGTCTTTTCGTTTTTCTCTAATAGAGGCTCTTAATCTTTTAATTTCACAAGTTTGTAAAATGGTTTTATCTTTATAATTCATTGGTTTATTTCTAATTTGTAAAAATTTAGGTGTAATTCCATTGTTTTTACAAGTTGTCAAAAAGTTTAAATGTTCGACTTCTTTGCTCAACTGGATTCTATTCTTTTTAAAGTTCGTGATATTCATTTTGTTTAGTTCGTATATATTATGATTTCAGCCGCGAATTTCAGATTCTCTCCAATAAAATCAACATTATGAGCCTTTTAAATCTCCAGTTTCCATAAATTATATTAATTCAACATTTGTCGAAAACATTACGTGGTTTCAGAAATTATTAACTATATGTCAACAAAATAGTTTCCATATCATCTACTGTTTCGCACGTTATTAGAAATTCGAGCACGGGAAAAACGTCCATATAATAAGAAAATTTTTATTTCAACTTGTCACTAATATTCCTTTTTTTCTTTTTGATGTTCTTTATAATAGTTTAGAATTTTATTATGAAGATTACAAATTTATATGAAAAAATGTTTTAATATGTGCAGTCAAATGCATCATAAGTTGTCAAAGTCCTCCAATACGTAGAGACAATATGTATTAAAAGATTAATATTATTCCAGTTTTTTAAGTCATGATTTACAGAAATTAATACAATAGAAAAGAACTTTCGAACCTTTTGATTATGATGCGTTGAATCAGTAATAAGCCATCTTGTTATCGAAGAAGGCATGATTTTCCTTTCCTGTGGTATCAGCTTCCAAGTTGAACTTCGATCTTATAATTTCTTATTATAGATGATGGTTGCATGTTTTATTTTCCGTGGCTCGATATCCCAAACTAGTTTCAATTCCTTCTTTTGGAATCATCTTCAGTGGGTATTATGATCTTCTCATACATGTTGTGTTTCGGCCACTTACATCGATTCTACTGGCAGCGTCCGACTTTTCACGGCAGTTGTACTCTTGCGCATGCTATTTTTGGTATTAATGCACGTTCTTAGTCGTGTTTTGATATAACCGGATGACATGAATTCCGACTCCAAATTAATTGGTGTTGCCATTCGTTTGTTGAAAATAATTAATAAGGTCTTTTAGTATATTTTTTATCGTTAATTTCTTTTTCGATAAAATATTTCCAAGCGTACGGTAGATTCATTGGATCATTATTATTACAATTTATTTCTTTAGTTTTTTCAATCATTATCGCTTCTGAGGTTAATATTTGGTTTTTAGTTTTATGTGAGGTTATTAATTTTGCATCATACCAAACAGGATAAGCTTCATTTTCAATACAATGATTTATTAATGATGTTTTGTTTTCTTTTTTATTCCAGTTCGATATATGTTCTTTTAATCTGGTCTTAAATCTTCTTTTTGTACTTCCTATGTATACTTTATTTCTTTCATTTCTTTCTATTTCTGTATAATATTTTGTTGGTATAGAATATACTCCGGCTTTATCAAGCATTGATCTTCTTTCATTTCCATTAGTTAATATAGTTTCGTTATCTATGACGGTTTCTGCCAATATCATTTTTTCTTTAATGCATTCCTTCTTTAAGATATCTGTTATTGGAGGAATGTAGGGAATTTTACCAGCAAATTTTATTTCATTTTTTTGTTTATTTTTATTTTCATTTAAAGATTTCTTTATATTTTCAAGTATATCATCTATGATCTTTTTCTTGTATCCAAATTTCATAGCAGTTCTTTTTATCCAGTTAATCTCAATCTTTTCTTTGTGTTTATTACAGGAATGGGTTAATGCTCTTCTTATGTAAAATTGAAGTGCTGCTCTTTTATATTTCCAAGGATGATTTGAATCAATCGGAATTATCGTTGGAGTATAAGTTGGTTTTCGATATACTTCGTATTCAATCATATTATTTCGCCTGAATAAAGAAATGTCTAAATAGTTTAGTTGTCTCTTAACTTCTTTTTCCATAGTAACTTGTATTGTAGGATAAAAACTATTGTATTTGTTTACAAATGTTTCAAGTTCTTTTTCAGATTGCTTCCAGAAGATAAGGATATCGTCAACGTATCTTACGTATAGTATTAGTTGTTTTTGATTGAATGAATCCAAAAGTTTATTTTCTATGTCTTGTAATATTATTTCAGCAAGAAGTCCCGAAATTGGTGATCCCATTGGTGCACCTTGTTTTTGTCGGTATATTTTTTTATTATATGTGAAGTAGTTATTATCAGCTACTAGTTTCAATGCCTGGATAATACTAATTCTTTGTGCTTCAGGTATTTTTTTTATTTTTTCATCTTTTAACTTCTGATTTAACAATTGAATTGCTTCATAAACAGGTGTATTTGGATATAGGGAAACAATATCTAGACTGATCATCAGAAAATCGGTTGTTTTTTAATACCCACTGAAGATGATTCCAAAAAGAAGGAATTGAAACTAGTTTGGGATATCGAGCCACGGAAAATAAAACATGCAACCATCATCTATAATAAGAAATTATAAGATCGAAGTTCAACTTGGAAGCTGATACCACAGGAAAGGAAAATCATGCCTTCTTCGATAACAAGATGGCTTATTACTGATTCAACGCATCATAATCAAAAGGTTCGAAAGTTCTTTTCTATTGTATTAATTTCGTAAATCATGACTTAAAAAACTGGAATAATATTAATCTTTTAATACATATTGTCTCTACGTATTGGAGGACTTTGACAACTTATGATGCATTTGACTGCACATATTAAAACATTTTTTCATATAAATTTGTAATCTTCATAATAAAATTCTAAACTATTATAAAGAACATCAAAAAGAAAAAAAGGAATATTAGTGACAAGTTGAAATAAAAATTTTCTTATTATATGGACGTTTTTCCCATGCTCGAATTTCTAATAACGTGTGAAACAGTAGATGATATGGAAACTATTTTGTTGACATATAGTTAATAATTTCTGAAACCACGTAATGTTTTCGACAAATGTTGAATTAATATAATTCTTGATATCTGTTTTTATTTTTCACCAGTTAAAATGTTCAGCATTGCAAATTTTCGGAGAAAACTCTTCTCCTTCTTCAGGCTACAAAAGGGCAGCCTGAAGAAGGAGAAGAGTTTTCTCCAAAAATTTGCACTTTAAATAAAAAAATTCCTAGTAAAATTCCCATAATAGTTGTTTTTGATTAGTAATTGAATTAAGAAACTAGGAAGCCATTTCTCAACATGAGCTTTATTCAAAGAATGTTCAGCTGGTTTTTTTCCCCTTCTTTAGTCTTATCTTGTCTTAAACAGCCATTTTAAACGCAGCATGATCATATGGTATATGGAGGTTCGTGCACTGCGCATTCACTTACTTGGATTTCCTGTCTATCAAGCATTGTGGAATTCTGAACGCATCTTACTGATTTTTTCTGGTGGAAGTTTCAAACTGAAATCTCGCAATCATGCCCTTGCCAGGGAATGAACTTTGTGTTTCACACATGTATATTTGTTTTTCACAAAGAGATGATCATTTCGTAAAATAGAGTCTATGTATGCAACGCAATACTACTTATTAGTAACAAGGCTGTTGCCAATGTTCGCAAACATAGACTGTCTTTTTTTCTTTTTTTAAAATATCATGGTCTGAGACATACCACTGTGGATTATGCGAAGGAAAAAAAGTTGTTTTTCTCAGAACTTCACGATCTACGGATTATATGCCGCCACGGATTATATGTGGGATTTTTTTTCACAGCCTTTGGATTATATGTCCTTGTGGATCACACAAAGTAAATTTTTTCCGAATTTTATGGTCTACAGATTATATGAAGAAAAAAAAAATGGTACTTTGAATTGATATGTACAAAATATGACATCTGCAAATAATATTTTAATAAAATCGAAATCTGAAATTTTAATTTTTTGAAATCGCCTACTGAAAGAATGGAAAAAAATAAATAAATTAGGAAGCAAATTGGAACTTTATTTTGAAATAAGTGGTTTGGATAAAAAGAAAAAAATCACAACAAATATGGTTTACCACTTTCTGTTACAGTGTCATAACCAAATATGTTTTTGTTCATGCGTTATTGACTTCGTTTTACATGGCGCCTAAATTTTGGAGCTGGCTCCTAGATCTACAACATATTTGTTGAGCACTGGTAACGACAATAATTTTATTAAGATATTATTTGCATTTCATTGCAGTAATTGTTAGTCCTTATTGTGGAGTTTCTTTTAACTCTATGGGTCACTACTTTGTATTCAGCTTGCACGGGTTTGGATTGGTGAGCGACAGCAACAAAGTTAAAAAAATAAGAAAATAAAACTAAAAATACACCATTGTTAAAAAAAATAAGAAAAGAAAAATAAATAAGTAAAAAGAAGTTCTTTAGATAAAACATAATGGCCCTGACTTGTACTAGCTGCATTGGGATTCCTAACTTACTAAAGAATTCTGTAAATTTTTAAAATTGTTTTGAGTCAACAAATTCCTTGTGTAATCCAAGACAATCCTTCTTTGACTGGATTATATATTTCCAGGATTTCTCATGTCTTCTGAAAAGAATTTAGCCATGGATTTTTCTAAGGAATATGTCAGAGATTTGTCCTTTGCATCTATCAGCATTAGGGTAGCTCCAGGATTGCTATTTTAACATTCCAAAGAGAGGTGGAATTGTACAGTCAGATAGGACTTTTGCAAACATACTAACTGACTCCATCTTACATATCAGTGGGAAACAAATTACTCTGTAGAAATAATTCTTTACACGTACACAGAAGGCAATACAAATGTCACTGGTACAAATGTGCCATAGTTTCCCTATTTCGATGTAGTCACCTTTTCAGAAAACTTTCTCCACTCCAGGGTGATGTAGTTTTCAAGTTTTCTGAAGAACTGGTTACATGGAAACAATGAAAATATGGCACATTTATGCCAACAATGACATTTGTATTGCCTTCCATGTACTTGTGAAGAATTATTTCTTCAGGAAGTTTTGTTTCTCACTGATACAGGGTTCATACTGTTTTTTGAAAATGGAAATTAAAGAGTTCTTAAGGACCTTCAGGATATTTTTAAGGACCTTTAAATATTTTTTTAAGGACTTCATAATTGCTGCATGTAAATATACACAATATACAAAATGTGAGTTAGCTATTACAACATAAGTCATTTTAACACAATAAATCAATTTTGTTGAAACTAATGAATATTCCATTGCACAAATATATGAATTAAAATTAGTTCTACTAAAATAAACCTAAATACTCCAACAGAAAAACCAACTAACTTAAAAGTTCCTTATACACATTACTTACTGGTAATACTGGATCCATTATTTGTCCTGAAGCATATCTTTGCATCTACAGAACTAACACTCTGCTTCTTCATATTGTGGTGTGAAGCATAAAATTTATTTACTTTGGAATTTCAATTTTCAACAAATTTTCACCCATTAATTGTGATTTAGGCCCATCTTTGTGGTTTTAGAAACTTTTTAAATTTGCATTTGTTTTTCCTTCAAAGTTTATCCGAATTTAAATTTTTTTATTAATTTACAAATTCATTTTAACAAAAACAGTATTATAAATACAGTTTAGAATTTCATATGGCTGTGATTGTCAGTCTTTAAAATTTTTGGTATCTTTACCTTTCCATTCAATAACTTAATTCCTTCCATTAGAATTACTTTTACAAATATGTACGGACACAGCCTAAGAAACTAAATGCATTAATTCTGTGGGTGGCATCACTACAAGTGCTGCAGCTGGAAAATTAACACTTTTATAAAAATGCAGCACAGCTTGTTAGACCTGTTTTAGGTTAATGAAGTAAGTAAACTGTCTAAATCAAATCGAAACACACAAGTTCATCATAACTTAAATCATATCATCGGAATTGAAAGCCTTAAGTTCAATAAAAATGCTTGCATAAATTTCAAAACTACATTGGCAGAATTCAAAGAATCAAAACTGAACAGAGAAGCATCACTTTCTTTTAAGTATTTATTTATTTATTTTTTTATTTACTACACAGCTTCCGAATTCCCAAATCTGGAGAAAAATTTGGTTTTCGTAGATTTGGATGAATAACACATTTTTGCTTGTGTAACTGTTGCATTTTTTTTTTTTAAGTTCTACAGCTGTAGCACTTGTAGTTAACTTCTTCCATACACTTAATGCAGGTTGATTTTCAACATTTGGCAATAGTGTATAGGTGTAAAAGCTAAAACAAACTGCAGTAACAACAAGACACCTATGAAATTTCCTTCAGAATTTTTACTTCTATTATACATCATTTTTTGCTCTTAAACTTAAAAACATACTTAAAGAAAGTAATGCAATTTAACAATGACTGCAAGGAAATTATATTATGTACATATTCACTTTTTTGAGGTCAAACAAAGGACGTAGGCCTAAAATGAAATCAATTTTTCGGCTCCTTTTTTGCAACTACTGACATGATAATTTCTGCCAATTCTTCATTTTTTTTCCTTTATTAATTTTCAAAAACTATTTGATTGAAGGAAGCAGTTCATATCTCTCATCAATTACCCTTAGGTGGCAAGGTCATCGGCACGTTTCTCTAATTCGGCAATATTTTTTTCTACTTTCAGTTTTTTCGTACTAAGCATTTGCAATTCTTCCTCAATCAATTTATGTTTCCTCCCAGATGTTGCTTGGCACATTTTTTGTTTTTTTCAGCATCTAAATATTCAACATATTTCTGTCTAGCTGAAAAGACAGAAGCTCTAAGCTCTTTACTTAGTACCACATTCTCTAATAAATAACAGAAGATAACGATCTGAACTGCACTGACGCCGCACACATGCACGAAGAAAACAAGAAGCCAGCAATAAATCTAATCTAAACCAAAGGGATTTGAAGGTAGCTGGTTGGCAAACTGCCAAAAGCAATACAGAACATGGGTAAACTTTTGCAACATGCAATCTAGTGGATCTAGTGACGCAAAACCATCATCGGTACGCTAATGAAACCAACTGGCCTGTGTAAAGCGCACATTTCTTTGGTTAAAAAAATTATGACCTTTTTAACGACCGAATATAATATAATTACGGTGTTTTCAAGGACTTTTTAAGAGCTCTTAAAAACAGAACAGAAATTAAGGAGTTCTTAAGGGCCCTTAAAAAAGTAAATGGAAATTAAGGAGTTCTTAAGGACTTTTTAAGGGCCCTTAAAAAGGCAAATGGAAATTAAGGAGTTCTTAAGGACTTTTAAGGCCCATACGAACCCTGTGATATGTAAGATGTTCTCTGAAACACTATAACTTGTGATCCACATCTGTACCTGGATGTCAGAAATGGTTGTGCTCATGCTACAAGGAAGCATGGATTGTCTAGTTTAGTGCAAATCTGAATGGCACTCAGATTTCTGAGCTACAAATGCTTAGCTTCAGTTGTTTGAAAATTCAATGCCCTGGGTGATGTAACAGATAGCATGCTTGAACGGAAATCAGGAGATGCAGGTTTGTTTCCCATTCTAGGAAGATGTAGTTTCCAAGTTTTGTGGAAAGGTGTCTACAAGGAAACAGTGAAAATATGGCACATTTATGCCAACAATGACATTTCATAGACTCCAATTAATCTTTGTCTTGGGCTTATGTGTGTGTGGGCTTGTACTTTCCTATTATATAATTTAAAATATTTGTAGTTTGTAATATAGATTCTGATTGCTTCACAAAGGTTTGTAAATTATCTGATTTATTCATTATTACAAGCTGGTCTGACTTTTTGGTGACAGGATGGGTATTATATTATCAAGACAAAAAGGGGGAGAGGTTTTAATAGTACTACACTGCTGGCCACCCAAAATGCAACACCAAGAAGGAAGCATCCGATTGGCCTGAAATTCTCAGCATGCATCGCCCGCGAGAGGACATGCAAATGATTAGCATTGCAGGGCACATGTAAATCATGTGCGCCCGGCACGCCACCGAGAAGCACTATAAGAAGGGTGCACAGAAGGTGGGGTGTAAGTAGTGGAAGTGTGTTGAGCTGCCGGACCTGTGTGTGGGAAGCTTTCTGATGCCTCGTCACAGAATACGGCAGTCATTCCAACACGTTTCGGAGTTCAACAGAGGACAAATAGTGGCTTATCGCGACAGTGGTTTATGGTACTGAAACATCGGCGCCCGTGTGGGACAACATCCAGCCACAGTGAGGCGAGTATGGATTCGGTGGGTGCAGGAGTGACGGACGGACCGACGTGAGCAATTGCCGCAGCCGCGGCACACCACCGAACGAGAGCACCGGCACGTTGTGTGGCGGGCATTGACGGCTCGCACCGCCACATCATGAACGTTAGCGCAGGAATTAGGGTGTGTTGCGCAACAACCTGCGTCAGCTCGTACCGTTCGACGTCGTCTGCAGGAGCGGGGACTTGTTGCATGGCACCCATTGCTCCGATTACCATTGACGTTACACCACCGGCGAGTGCGGCGGAAGTGAGCTGTTGAACGCCGCACCTGGACTACGGAATGTCACGACATTGTCTTCTCCGACGAATCCCGCTTCTGCCTGCAACACCACGATGGTCGAATCCGTGTGTGGTTGCACCATGGCAAGAGATTGTATGACGCCTGCATTATGCATCGCCATACCGGTCCGTTGCCTGGCGTTATGGTTTGGGGCGCAATTGGATATGACACCCGCACCCCTCTGGTACGCATCGCCGGTACACTCAACAGCCACCGCTACATCTCCGACGTTTTGGAGCCTGTAGTCCTCCCTTACCTGCAGAACCTGTCAGCAGCCATGTTTCAACAGGACAATGTGCACCCGCACGTGGCACGCATCGTGCAACAATTCTTCACGGCCCACCAGGTGTCACTGTTGCCGTAGCTCGCTTGTTCTCCCGATACGTCACCTATCGAACACGTCTGGTCACTGATCGGCAACCGAGTGGCCCGCAAGCTCCACCTGCGACTACGCCTGATGAACTGTGGCAACGTGTGGAAGCAGCCTGGACCAACATACCCCAAGCCCACATCCAAAGCCTCTTTCGTTCGATGCTGCGGCTTGTAGCGGCCATTATTGCCAGCCAGGGGGCCACATGAACTATTGATGTCTGCGTGTTCCGCAAGTCGCACGGGCCTGTAAGCTCAATTGTTTCATCTTTGTATCTGTTGATGTGTCCAGTAAATCTGACTTTGCTATCTCATGTCCTTTTTGGTGTTGCATTTTGGGTGGCCAGCAGTGTAATTACTGAAACACCTTTTACTACTTAACTTCAACTTTAATGTAACTATCACAGGGTTATTTTCTAATATTGTACTAGAAAATTTCAAAGAACGTTTCCATGGTAATCTTGTTATGTGGATATCTGCCAATGTTTGTAATTATGTGAGCCATAACATCTTCCGTCTTCCCTCTTTTTGCTGATTCTTTATTTACTTTACAAAAGCATCACACGAAAAACAAAAAATTTTTATAACATACGTTTGTATCACTGCTCATTTTTTTATATGTTTTATCATGAAGTTTTGTTCCTATTTCAGACATGCCAACCTTCAAAAACTGAAAATTGGGAGATTTTTACAGCTCATAAAATCACATGAGCGCTATTTTTATTGACATTTTCTACCCAGAGGAACAATTTTCCAGAAGTAGTATTACTGATCCACTAAAAGTTCTGGAGAAAAAAAAAACCAGCACAAAAATCAACACCCTTTCCCTTTACTGAAATTCGTTTTCAGGTTCGTTGATTCTGCAAGATGATGAAAATGTAAAATGGCCTGCATGTCATTGTTTTTTACAAATTAAATAGCAGCCGACTGTTTTTCGTTTCTTCTTTAGGTCGCACGCGAAAGCAAAGACAACAAAAAGCATGATACTAACATCGCCTTTTGTTACAAGGCGAGGCCAATTGTAACTACTCCTTTTTGGCGTTAAGTGAATTCGCAGCAACTCAATTGTTTATCATCCCTTAGAATGTGCATGGCTCTGTTGAGGTGAGAGGTTGAAAGACTGAACTGCAACAAGGGGCAGCTCCCATCTGTCAATCAATTACGGACCCTCCCAGGTATTCTACTGCCAGAGCAGGTGAGCTCTTTGCTGAAGGCATCATATGACAATCGGACTGGGACAAATTTTTGTAAAGCAATTTTTTTCCGACCCATCTCGGACGATCAGTCAGAAGCCAGTGGTGCGCCACCGGAGCAGCTTTCCCTTTGCAGATAGGGGGAGAGGAAAAGTATGAAACTGATGACCGTAATGTCGCCTTGCATCGACGCAAAAAGACAAAAATTTCACAGGTGGTTCTAAATCCTGGTAGTTGATGGAATTTCAACCATCCTAACGGCTAATTCCCAGTGAAAATCAGGAGAATTTGGCATTCATCCAGAGAGCAGGAGGAAGAGCTGAAAATCCAAATCTCCCGCCTAAATCCGAAGAGTTGGTATGTCTGCTATTTTATTCAGTTCCCACAGATAGAAATTTGAAGGTTTATTTAAATTGAATTTTTTTCTCTTTGTTTTCACTATGACAATTGTTATTGCTTTGAGAATTACATTTATTTATTTATGTATTGTAATGTTCATTATCTTATCAGTTTGTTTTTCTGTTTTATTTATCATACAGTATTGCATCGCTAATGTTTTGGTAACAAAACTCATGGCTTTTCAACTGACACTTCAAAAGTAATTTGAAAAGTTCATATGAGTTTTTCTCTGGAGTGTAGTTTCTAAACTTGTGAGTTCCAGAAGCATTGCAAGGACAGTAAATCTCAATGACAAGAGCATGTTGAAGAAGATATATCTTCAAAATTTCACAGAGTTAAAACATATATCCTGGTGTTACATTTTTGTAAATGTTGTATTTTTATTTTATCCTAATCTCTCAAACACACAGGCGTTTGAAGGAGGAAAGAGGGTCAAGTGGTCAGAATACATCCAAATATGCCCACAGGTTTTCAGCAACATGCTTTTGCAGCAGAGTACCCAAAGTACCTAAACATTTCCTTCACAGAAGCTTTATCAAACAAAGTCTTGCAAATATCATGAGTCAAAATGTAAGAAAGATTTTTTTAACCAGTTAACTTGCCTTCCATGAGTATCACAGATAACAATTAATATATAAATTGAAGTGCCAAAAAACTGGGATACCTCTCTCGTACTGCGTTGGTGTTCCTTGCAATTGAATAGCGGTAGCAACATGACAGGGGTATGGACCCCACAAGCTCTCTGCAGTACTGTGGAGATAGTGCACACCATGCTTTCTGACAAGTGTCCCACAATTCCATAATATTCGCTGGTGGAGGATTCCTGGCATAGAAGGCACATTGAACAGCATTACAAATGTGTTCAATGGTATTTAAATCGGGCGAACATGGAGGCCAAGTCAGGATGTTAAACTCCATGGAATGTTCCTCCAGTTCAAATCCATTACTCTGGATGTTGCACATTGTGATGTTGAAGGAGGTCGCACCCGTTGGAGTGGTTGTATGACATGAAAGGGTGCACATGATTCCCAAGGATGGTTACATAGTCTTCACTGAACAGAGTTGTCTGCAGACGTATGAGGGGTCCTAATGCATGCCAGCTGAAAACACTCCACACCATAACAGAGCCACAGCCAGCCTGCACTGTCCCTTGTAAGCATGTGGGATCCACTACCTTGTGGGATTGGCACTACACCCGTGGTCTGCCATCTGCCCAAAACAGTTGGTGCTGCAATTTGTCAGACCAGGCTACACATTTCCAGTCATCTTGCAGCCAATGGCGGTGTTCCCGAGCCAAGGCGAGGCTCACAGCCTTGTATCTTCGGGTCGGCAATGGCACTTGGGTGGGCTGTCAGCACCGGAACCCCATAGAACATAGGGAACTTTGCAGCATCCAAACGCTGATATTACTACTGGCCCCGGCATTGAATTGCACCACGAGATGAGCCAATGTTGCACACCAGGCAGATGTTACGATGCGTGCCAGACACTGTTGTCTACAATCGTCTGGGGCTTTTCTACAGCCACACCAGTCTTGCACTCTGGATTTTACCCCTGAGTTTGTATAGTCAAGGTACACCCTTGAAATTGTTGACCGTGTAAATCCAAATTTCGTGGTAATTTCCGAAATGGAGTGACCCATCTCCCGAGTGCCAACTATAATACCATGTTCAATATCATGTAATTCTGGATGAGCCACCATCTGAACTGCGAATGCTACTACTTGAGCTTGTGGAGATATCTGCCTCTCTATATACGTTGCTTGCAAATGATACCATTTACCGAATGCTGTGGAAACATGCTATAGAAATGGTAGCACCCTTTCCGGGTTTTTTTTGGCACTTCAGTGTATATATACAGGGTTATTACAAAAGAAATAGACAGTGTTTTAACATTTTATAAAACCAAAAGTATTTAAGATACTGACACTCATGTTTCACTGTTTGTAGGGAAACTCTTGAAGTTTGTTACAAAAACTTACAAATGTTTGATGTGGGCACCCTTAGTCACACAGCATATATCAAAGCAGCAGTTGAATTCTTGCCAAACATGCACTTCATCAACTCCAGCAATAACTGTTCTCATACATTGTTTCAGATCAGATAAATTAACAGGAAGGGGAGGGATGAAGACCTTCACTTTGACATAGCCTCAATAAATAAATAAATAAATAAATAAATAAATAAACAAAAAAAAGTCACAGGGTGTTAGATCTGGACTTCATGGTGACCAACATGTGAGTGACATGCTATTATCGCCTGTTGCACAGCCAATCCAGCACTGTGGAAGATTTTCATTGAGTTAATTTCTAATTTCCCAATGCCAGTGGGGTGGTGCTTCATCCTATTGGAAAATGAAGTTGTCATTGTCTTCATGCACTTCAGGCATCAACCAAATAATTAGCATATCCAGATAAGAACTTCCTGTTACAGTGTTTTCTTGGAAAAAGAAGGGCTCATACACCTACAAACTGACTCCCTACAAACTGCAGTTATTGTGGACTCTGAGTGACAGAACCACATGTATCAATTTCTGTACAGAAATACATTCAGATTACAAGTAAAATTGTACTACGTATTTTATAGCATGAGTTTCTTTTTCTTTTTTCTCTGTTTCTCTGTGCCACCTTTTTTTGTTTGCAGTTTTCCATTTTTTAAAATGAACACAATGAGGTATTTCAACTGATGGAATCAATTTTGATTGTGTATTCTTTGTGAAAAATAACAAATTTCTAAATTAAAAAAATTTAAATCCGGAGCTAACTTTAATTCAGGGATCGTAGAAATTTCCTGTCATGAAACGCAAGCAGCTGAATGCAATGAGAAAGCTGTGTAAGTTCCATTTGCTATTGCCACCTGCCCACGCCTGATGCCTCTGAGTTTGCGGATTGAAAACTTAATCCTCTGCGCATGACAATGAGCTTTAACCTACGTATGAATGACGAAATTGTGCGAGCCAGGTTTTTGCTTGTCAGGCGGAGCCTGTAGCAGACACTGCATCATTAGATGGGTACTACTGATTTATAGAAAAGGAGGAATGTGAGGTAGACGGTTAGTCATAACAGCATTCCACTACAGACATTACGGAGTGTATAAGAATGAAAGAGTCAGAGGTGAAACTCCACATTGAGCATCAGTAACCTAACGACGGAATGAAGAGGTAGAAGAACATCTCACATTCACAGTGACATAAATCTTTAGTTGGCATAATATAATTTCAAGAGATGTCAGCCTGAAAAACTTTCACCAACGGTTTGAAACCACACACACACATTTATGAGAAAACGTGTTGCTTTCCAAATTCAAATAATGCGACTTAAAAAAAAAAAAAAAAAGCTCCAACAGCAGCACAACACATGATTGTGCGCTGCTGGCCAATCCAACCCTGATGAGAGCTGCAGAAGATGACACCTGTAAAATGTGTAGAAAAGCCAATGAAACATGGAACACATTTTAGACAGCTACTCTCTTCTTGCTTCAAAACAATGCCTTAACAGACATAACTGTGCAGCCAAGATCCTATGTCAAGAGCTTGGCATTAAATATAGCCTCATCCAAGGGTATACTCCATCTTATTACAAGTACCAAGCTGAACCTATTCTTGAAAATCAGAATTATATCATGTACTGGAACAAACCTATCCTCACAGACAAGACCATTGACCACAATTGACCTGACATTGCAATTGCAGACAAAAAATTGAAAACGATACAACTGACAGATATAGCAGTTCCACTTACGGAAAATATCCAAAGAACAGTATCTGAGAAAATCTCAAAATATGAGAGCCTATGAATGGAAATCCAAAGGTTTTGGAAACAAAGCATAACACAGATCGTACCAGTTGTCATTTTGGCAACCACTGGCGGTAGCATTGCTACCAGCAGGGCCACAGACTAAGAGTACCCAACAACCATCAACTATGATGAGACAAAAGAAAAAGAATTCCATACCGGATCGGTCGTTGCCCGGGTCAACAAGGACCGCGTCGGGTGCTATGGCTCCTGGACACCTGTCGACAAATGGGCTTTAGGGCTCAGCAGATCCTGTTGAGAAACCAGGACAGGCTGCTGCAATGCTACTGGAACAGAAGAAACGGAAAACTTGGACAGTTGCTGAAAATCGAGAAATCATGAAATGCTTTTACCAGGAAAATCCATCAGCCCGTGGTTTTCAAAAAAGAATGATGCAAATTTGGAAAGGAAAACATCCAGACAGTGGAATAACAGAACAAAGAATAATGAATCGAAGAAGGTTTATCATGAGGAACAAGGTATTTACAGAACTGGAATTGCAAAAGATGGAGAAATTGGCAAAAGAAGGACCAACACAAAATAAGGACCACCTCGTGGAAAACTTTGTGCTGGTAAAGCCTGAAGATCAAGTAGCAGAAAACATTTTACCTGAAGAACAATCTGTGAAACAACATGACAACCATGAATTGACACAGCAGCAAAGTCTTCTGAAAGAGAAACTTTTAAACCATATGATACAAGGTGAGGAACGACAAAGACTTCCTGTAATTCGCCAAATACGAAGCAAACAAGTGAAACATTTGTTAAAAACTGCAAATGATGTTGTGGACAAAATTTCAACTCATACTTTAAAGGAAACAAACCAGCTCATGTACAGTACAGCTGCCATAGTAACCATGGAAATTGGTTACAAGATGCCAAAGAAGAAAATGCCTGGCACTCCTAAGTGGATAATTCAGCTAGAAAATAAAATAAATAAACTCCGTAGTGACATTAGTAACTTAAAATGCCTGAAAGATGGGAAGCTTAAAAGTAGAAAACTAAAAGATAAACTCTGCAAAAAATACAACATGGAAAGAAAAAGAATTGTTGAAATTATGGAAGAATTAAAACGAGTAACAGCTACTACAAAGAAAATTGAAAGATATGACGGACACATAAAACAGTACAAAGAAAATGTGCAATTTTGAAATCAGCAACAAGTATTTTATAAATCATTGAGACAAAAGCAATCGAAATAAACATCAGCCCATGCAAGAAAGATACATTGAAATTTTGGAAAGAAATTTGGGAAAGCCCAGTTGAACATAATAAAAATGCCTTGTGGATCAACGATGTTTGCAAAGATTTGAAAGGAATACACATGGATAATCTGATGATAACAACTGAAATGATTTCACAGCAAGTAAAGAATGTGAAAGCCTGGAGTGCACCTGGGCCAGATGAATTGCACGGATTTTGGTTTAAGTATCTTACAAGTCTTCATCAAAGAATAGCTATGCAATTCAATATAATGCTACAGAATTCTGCCACAGAAGATTGGATGCCAACAGGTCGTACATTCCTTATAATGAAAGATCAAGAAAAAGGCAATGATCCTACTAACTGTCGTCCAATTACATGCTTCCCAACAACATTCAAACTTTTCACAAGAGTACTAGCAAGATCAATATATGACTACTTATGGGGAAACAATTTGTATCCAATAGAACAGAAGGGGAACTTCAAAAGGTCAAGAGGCACAAAAGACCAGCTGCTAATTGACAAAATGGTACTAAAAAACTCCAAAAGAAGAAAAACGAATTTGAATATGGCATGGATAGATTATAAAAAGGCCTTTGACTCATTGCCCCACAGCTGGATTAACACTTGTTTGGAACTATTTGGAGTTAGCAAGAACATCTGCCGATTCCTCAAAGAAAATATGAAAAACTGGAAAACAGTGTTATATGCATATGGTGAAGAACTCGAAGAAGTTAATATCAAGAAAGGTATATTTCAAGGGGATTCTTTGTCGCCTTTATTGCTTAATATCTCTTTAATTCCATTGTCAATGATTTTGAACAAAACAAAAATGGGCTACCACATTTCAGACCAACATGGAAAAATAAACCATCTGCTGTACATGGATGACCTTAAATTATATGCAAAGAGTTCTACCGAACTTGAAACATTACTGCATACAGTGCAAATATTTAGTGATGATGTACAGATGGAATTTGGACTGGAAAAATGTGCAGTACTATCCATGTGCCGGGGGAAAGTCCAGAATACAGATGGAATAGAACTAGAAAATGGTAATATAATGAAATCATTGTCAGATAATGAAAATTATAAATACCTTGGAATTCTTGAATCAGATAACATCTTACATACAAAAGCCAAAGGTCTGACTCAGAGTGAGTATATCAAGAAAGTAAGAAAAATATTGAAATCAAAACTAAATGGTGGAAATACAATCAAAGCCATAAATACATGGGCCATTCCAGTAATTAGATACTCAGCTGGAATAATTGATTGGACCTAAAGTGAATTAGAAATACTGGATCGGAAAACTCGAAAGTTATTGAACATGCATCATGCACTCCATCCAAAAAGTGTTGTTGACAGATTGTATTTACCTCGGAAGATTGGAGGCAGAGGGCTACTAAAAGTACAACAGGTAGTAGAGGAAGAAAAAAGAAGCCTGAATGATTACGTCAACAGAAGCAGAGAAAAGCTACTTCAGGCAGTAAATAATGAAAATATCTTAAAAACAACAGAAAGCAAGGCTGAATACAAGAGGAAACAGTTTGAAAGCAGATTAGACGGCTGGAAGAACAAGCCACTGCATGGACAATTTCTACAGAATATTGATGGGAAAAGTGACAACAACTAGACTTGGGCATGGCTGAAATCAGGTTCCATCAAGAAAGAAACAGAAGGTCTGATTTTTGCTGCACAAGAACAGGCATTGCAAAAAAATGTTATGAAGACTAAAATCCAGAAAGTCAGTGATAATCCAAAGTGTCAACTTAGTCAAGAAAAAGATGAAACTGTGTCGTATCTAATATGTGAATGTAGCAAAATTGCACAGACAGATTACAAAGTTGGACATGACAGGGTTGCAAAATTGATTCACTGGTCATTATGCAGAAAGCACAATCTGCCAGCATCGAAAAACTCATGGGGACACAAGGCTGAAAAAGTCATAGAAAATAATGAAGTCCAGATCTTGTGGGATTTCAGAATTCAAACCGATCGACACTTAGAACATAATACACCAGACATAACAGTCATAGAAAATCGGAAAGTCTGGTTAATTGATATAGCGATCCCTGGAGATGCCAGAGTCAATGAAAAAGAATTGGAAAAAATTACTAAATATAGAGACCTGGCCATAGAAGTTACCTGGTTATGGACTAAACACATAACAGTAGTTCTCATTGTCATCGGGGCACTTGGAACAATGTCAAAAAATTTTATGAATCATTTTGAAAAATTGCAGCTTTCTGATATGCCAGCTACAGAACTGCAGAAGACAGCTTTACTTGGGACATCATATACAGTATTTTACGCCGATTCTTGACTGATACCTAGGTCTCCGGTGGAAACTCGTATCAATTCAACAATACCAGTCAATGATAATTTGCTGTTTATTTTGTTTGTCATAGGCTGGGATTTGTATATTTCAAATAAAGAAAATAATTATTATTATTATTATTATTATTATTATTATTATTATTATTATTATTATAGTATTAATAATAATAACAACAGTAATATCTCACAAGTCTTCATTAACATATAATTAAGCAATTCAATATAATGCAGCAGAGTTCCACCATAGAAGATTGGATGACAACAGGTTGCACATTCTTTATAACGAAAGATCAAGAGAAAGGCAATGAAACATCATCCAATTAATGCCTCCCAACAACTTTTCACAAGAGTACTAGTAAGATCAATATATGACTACTTATGGGAAAATAACTTGTATCCAATAAAACAGAAGGGGAACTTCAAAAGGTCAAGAAGCCCAAAAGACCAACTGCTAATTGACAAAAGTGTACTAAAAAATTCCAAAAGACAAAAAACAAATTTGAATATTGCGTGCATTGATTATAAAAATGCCTTTGACTCACTGCCACACAGCTGGATTAACACCTGTCTGGAACTATTTGGAATTAGCAAGAACATCTGTTGATTCCTTGAAGAAAATATGAAAAACTGAAAAACAATGTTACATGCATATGGTAAAGAACTCAGAGAAGTTAACATCAAGAGAAGCATATTTCAAGCGGATTCTTTGTCGCTTTTATTGTTTAACATCTCTTTAGTCCCACTGTCAATGATTTTGAACAAAACAAAAATGGGCAACTTCATTTCGGACCAACATGGAAAAATAAACCATCTATTATACATGGATGACCTAAAATTGTATACAAAAAGTGCCACTGAACTTGAAACATTGCTGAATACAGAGCAAATATTTAGTGATGATATACAAATGGAATTTGGACCGGAAAAATGTGCAGTACTATACATGTGTGGGAAAAGTCTATAACATAGATAGAATAGAACTAGAAAATGGTAATATTATGAAACCATTGTCAGATAATGAAAACTACAAATACCTTGGAATTCTTGAATCAGATAGCATCTTGCATACAAAAGTCTAACTCAGAGGGAGTACATCAAGAGAGTACAAAAAATACTGAAATCAAAACTAAATGGTGGAAACAGTGTTTAAGCTGCGGTCGCTATTTTCGCGAAATGCGATGAGTTAATATAAAATGCGAGAAAAAATTAGTGTCTGTCGCAAAATTGCACCCGCCATTTAAATATTAACCCATCAGCGGATTCTACTTCGGCTATTCTATTTTTGTGGAAACTAAAGTTTCCAAAATTTTGGCAGTGATTTGTACTCTGCTAATGTTATTTTCTTAATCCTTTTAATGTATGTTCCTACAGTGTTCCTACAGCACCTGTTGGCTCAATCACTCCCCACCCCCCTACATACACTCTAGAGCACTCCATAAAGGGTGGGGTAGGCTGGCAGGGTAAGATAGAGGCTAGAGGGATTAGACCCGTTTCTCCATTCAAGCCAACTGCGATGTCTACAGCTTCATTCCCACCCCCAAGGCCATAAACAACCCCTGCATTTGTGACCGGAGTGACCTTTCAAACTTCTATTCTATAGAGAAGGAACATGCGTTAGGAAAGATAAGTGCAAGCTAGGGGTTGCTCTCGCCACTCAAGGTGTCGTCCATCATACAACGTGCCGTATTACAATGGATAAATTCATTATTAAGAAACACAAAGATTGTGAAGACAGTGCGGATAAAAACAACTGAAAAGGAATGTGAGTTTAAAAAAAAAGTAAAACTACTACTGAATCTAATATACCTTCTGAGCAACTTGTGCAAAAATGGTGCTCCCTTTACAAATGGGTGCAAGTTAACTGGGGGGATAAAATACCATATTTGAACTGCAAATTGTGCGTTGCAGCAAGAAAAAGCAATGTCCTGGCAAGTGATAAAGGTAAGTGAAAATTCCCAACTTCCAATTATTTTCATATATTATGTTTTTGCGCATGGCTGCTAACTAATAAAAAAAGTTTCCTACACGGAAGGAGTTCGATTGATGCATAAAACATTTAGGGCTATTAAAACATCAAACAATTTAGGTTGTTTGATGTTTTAATCAAAACAATAACACGTGTCAACTTTCTATCGCACATGACAGAGACAACGCGTATGTGTAACTTGCAGAATATATATATATATTTTTTAATTTCAGTTGTTACCGGAACCACGGCCTCCCAGCTGGAGAAAAAACCTCAGGAAATAATTGCATAAACAACTGCTAAAAGTGCGCTCGTCACCGTAAGATACTGGAAGCGAAGCACGCACAAGACCAAAATAGGAAAAATAAAGAAAGAATCCCAGCAATCACGATCCCCAGAAATGTAAACACAGACTCGACAGTCTGTCAGGCAAGTAAAGTTTCACCACGTGGTTTGTCATCACATCTTTTACAAGCTAGAAGGGGGTTACGAGGGGGGCATACTGAAAACAGTTGTCGAATATAATTAACAATCACAAGCGGTAGGAGGTCATTCTTTTTTTTCTGTTCTGTTTTCCAGAAATACTGAAAAAGTTAAAAAATAAATATATAAAAGAAATAGCATTATCTATTGTAATTAATCTTGAGTGTTAGCTGTTACAAAATTCCCTATTTGAAAAATATTTAACACTGCTATGTTAAGGACTCAAAACAGACAGTTCTGTCTTCTGCAAAAATAGCATGAATTCCATGAAAGCTGAAAGACCGATTGTGAAACAAGTTCTTGCCCGTGATTGGCAGAAATGACATGGAAGAGGTAGGAGCGGGAGGAGGGAGGTCCCAGAGCAAAACAAAACAACGAGGAAGCACATTCAAAATTACACGTCCGGTGAAGTAGCCGTTACCTTCCATAATTTGCCCCCCCCCTCTTCTATAAGTGAGGAAATGTGAATGCAGAGAAATGTGTTCACCACAAGCTTCTTTTCTTTAACATTTGCAAGTAAGTTAATGTGTGAAATACACATATACTCAGACTACAATCATTGTAGGACTAACACTATTTTCATAGCACGTTTTTTTTACGTGTACTTCGTCTTTGTTTGCTATTAAAAAATAAATATTTATAAGGCTCAAATGGTAATATTTTATTATACTGTAATTAAAATATTTGGTTTGAGGAATATACTGTTACTATTAATAAAAAATTAAATTTAACTTACCTTAAAACCACGTGGTTTTAGAATACTTACTTGGATTAAGTAGGGTTATTGATGCTTAAAGACGTTTTTTTTTATTTACACGTTTATACTTTTTTATATGTATATATTACTAATAATATTAGTTATTATTTAATAAATTTTAACCTAAAATACGGGTAGATGGGGTACACAGTAAGTTCAATCGCGAAAACAGCTTATAATGCCGTAACCCGGGTTTTCGGTGCGTCTCTTGACACCAATTAAATTTTTATTAATAGTAACAGTATATACCTTGAACCAAATATCATGTTGAAATGGCAATAAATTGTAAAAAATATGTTTTTATTCTTTTGTGATTAGCATTTCTTACTTATTCAATTTCTACTGATCATTAATGAAATCATTCATGCAAAAACAATGTAACTCCCAAAATCAAATTTCAGATTTGGATTTTATGCTTATTTAATCATGATTTTAGAAAAAAAAATCCTTATCCTGTTAGCTGTACATCAACTTACACTGCCCAATACAGTTTTCTTTTAAATATGTTACTACCTTCCAAGCTAGTTTTCCACTGCTGTCCAAGGCATTGTCAGAGTGAACAATTCATTTGATATTACAATTTTCCGAGTGACAAAAGTGGCTAACTTTCATTAGCATTTTGCTACAACTTTTTCCCCATTTTAGCATTTTTGCTACAGCATTTTTTGAGCCAGCTTAAATCCTGGGTGGAAATATAATTAAAGCCATAAATACATGGGCCATTCCAGTAATCAGATACCCAGCTGGAATAATTGATTAGAACAAAGTGAATTAGAAATATTAGATCGGAAAACTCGAAAGCTATTGAACATGTATCATGCACTCATCCAAAAAGTGATGTTGACACGTTATGTTTACCATGGAAAATTGGAGGCTGAGATCCACAAGTACTTCAGATAGTATAGGAAGAAAAAAGAAGCATGGATGATTACATCAACAGATGCAGGGAAAAGCTACTTCAGGCAGTGAAAAATGAAAATATATCAAAAACAACATAAAACAAGGCTGAATGCAACAGGAAGCTGTTTTAAAGCAGATTAGATGGCTAGATGAACAAGCCACTGCATGGGCAATTCCTAAAAAATATTGAAGGAAAAAGTGACAAGAGCTTGACTTGGGCATGGCTGAAATTGGGTTTGACCAAGAAAGAAACAGAAGGTATGATTTTTGCTGCACAAGAACAGGCATTGCAAACAAATGTTATGAAGGCTAAAATCCAGAAAGTCCGTGATAATTTAAAGTGTTGACTTTGTCAAGAAAAAGAGGAAACTGTGTCTCCTCTTATATGTGAATGTAGCAAAATTGCACAGACAGATTACAAAGTTAGACACGACAGGGTTGCAAAATAGATTCACTGGTCATTATGCAGGAAGCACAATCTGCCAGCATCAAAAAACTCATAGGAACATCAGGCTGAGAAATCCTTAGAAAATGATCAAGTCAAGATCTTGTGGGATTTTTAAATTCAAACCAATCAGCACCTAGAACATAAGACACCAGACATAACAGTCATAGAAAATCAGAAAGTTTAAGTAATTGATATAGCAATACTTGGAGATGCCAGAGTTGATGAAAAAGAACTGGAAAAAATGACTAAATAGAGAGATAGTTACTCGATTATGGACTAATAGAAGTTACTCGATTATGGACTAAACACACAACGGTAGATCTCATTGTCACTAGGGCACTTGGAACAATGTCAAAAAATTTTATGAATCATTTCAAAAAATTGCAGCTTTCAGATATACCAGCTACAAAACTGCAGAAGGCAGCTTTACTTGGGACATCATATATTTTAAGCTGATTCCTTACTGACACCTAGGTGTTTGGTGGAAACTCGTATCAGCTCAACAACACCAATAAATGATAATTTTGTTGTTTATATTTGTTTGTCATAGGCAATGTTTCATATATTTGGAATAAAGAAGATAATGATAATCATACCACACCCATTTCCAGAATGTGTTCTTCCATCTCATCAAGCACCAGAACACTCAAATCAATAGAGGCACTTCCTAATTTCTGATCAATGGTGTAGTTAGCATCCATTAAAGTTACTTCTGTGTTAGAAAGAAAAATAAAGAAAAAATACAACACCAATGAAAACAATTTACCTACCTGTAAAAGTAGAATACAAAATAAACACAAGTACAAAAAGAAAAATAAACAGAGTAAGTGTTCAGTAATTAGCAATCAACATTTCTGTAGAGAAATATAAAAATTAGTGACTGCACCTACAAACAAGAAAGATGGCACCAAATTATCGTGTGTAATTAGCACATCTTTTGAATCCGTTCTGAAGCAAATTAAATTTATCAAAGCTATTCAAAGTCAATGAAACCGGTATGGAAAACAAAAATATCTGACAAAAAAAGAAGTTTTTTAACCGGGTTTTTAATCCATCAGATATTGCTGTAAACAGAATCATGAGCTTATGCCCTTTGGTTGCTGACTTGTGCGTTAAGAAAAACATGAATTTATATGAGAAACATTTCGCACCGGAAAAAACGCTCTACAACACAGAAAGAATTTTTCAAATTGGACTCTTGGAAACAGAGATATCGACAAATATAAGATGTGACTTTACGTCCCCTGGTGGGAAAACCATGCATTATTTTAGGAAGAAAGTATTCTCAAAAGGTTTTTAAATATGAGTGGTGTCGGTGCAAGAAAAAAAAAAATTTAGAGTTTTCAGGAGCCCAGATTTTGCTACAAATACACCAGAAGCAGAAATTAACACTTATGCCCCTTGGTGGCCAACCCATTCTTTACCAAACATTAGAGCCCTAGCGAAAAGTCTATGATTTACTTGAAAATTTTGAATTTATAGGGAAAACATTTCGCATTGGAAACACTATCCAACAAAGAAGGAATTTTTTTAATCGGACTCCTAGAAGTAGAGATATTGACAAAAATAAGATAAACATCTAAGCCCCTGGCATAGAAACCATGCATTATTTTAAGAAGGAAATGTTTCTAAAAGGTTTGTCGACATGAGTAGTATCGGTCTACAAACGACTTTTTTTTTCAATCGGGAATTTAGAAGCTCACATTGTGCTGCAAATTCATCAGAAGCAGAAATTAAGATTTACACCCCCTGGTGGCCAAACCATTTTTTTTACAAAAATTAGAAATTATGTGCAAACGATTTCCCATCAGGAGTTGTATCCGGTGCTGAAAGAATTTTTTTCAAATCGGAGATTTAGAAGCACAGATATAGGGGGAAACACAATTTACCTTTACGCCCCTTAGCGGAAAGTCTATAAATTACTTGAAAATTTTGAAATCATATGAAAAACATGTCACACTGAAAACATTATCCAACAAAGAAGGAATTTTTCAAATCGGACTCTTAGAAGTAAAGATATTGACAAAAATGAGATATACATCTACGCCCCCTGGTGGAGAAACTGTGGAATATTTTAAGAAGAGAATATTCCGAAAAGGTTTATCGATGTGAGTGGCATCATTCCACGAAAGAATTTTTCAATCGATATTTTAGAAGCTCAGATTTTATGGCAAATACATCAGAATAAAAAATTAACACTTATGCCCCCTGGTGGCTAAAGTATTCTTTTTCAAAAATTTGAAATTATATGCAAAATATTTTTTTACCAGGAGGTGTTTGCGCTGAAGAAAAAAAATTCAAATCGGAGTTTTAGAAGAAGAGTTATCGGGAAAAATGTAATTTACTCTTACGTCACGTAGCGGAAAATCTGTGCGTAATTAAGTAAACTATATCTAAAATACTCTTTGACATAAATGGAATTGAAAGATAAAATAATTTTTTCAATCCGATGTTTAGAAGCAAATATGTGGAATAAAACGTATTTTTAAATTCAACATCATCTGCATTTACACCCTCTAGCGGCGAAATTGTACGTCATAAAAAAAAAAAAAAAACGAAATGAAGGATCATCATTCGCATATTTCAAGCTTCTCAATGCGAAAAGAATTTTTAAAATCGAACTAATAGTTCCAGAGATATCGTGGGTACAGACGGACGGACAAACCGATAACATTAGCACAATCTTTTTTGCAAAAGACGTGCTAAAAATGAGAATTGAAAAATCAAATATTTTGAAGAATTTTTTCTACTCCAAGTATCTAAAAATGACACTAGGATAAGCATTTTAATAATTTTGGTGACATGTTTCATATTTGGTGTTGGAATTAAAAATATAATTATTAATTATCTGTAAGCTTAACTCACGTCATGACTGACAGCTGATAAAAAAAAATAGGAAAGAAAGAATTGTAGAATGAAGAATATATATATATATATAAGTCTGTTGTAATAAGTCAACATTAAAACATATGAAGAGAAAATCCAAATTTACAAGTTAAAAATAAAAAGCTGCAATTGACAGATTAAGATACACTTCAAAAAGCATAGGGCCATTTTTTTGCTACACCCAAGTTTATGTGACACATAATGATTTTTCCACTGGGGCACACAATTTTTGGCAACAAAATCACTATTTTCATCCTTATTGGGCTGAGAAATTTTATCTACACACTTCAGCACTTGTGAAACTATCTGTCATACCCCTAACTATGTTGGAGTCTTCCAAGTGACTTGCAAATGCTGTATTGTAGAGTTCAAATTGCTATATTAGCTATAAAACGAAATTTATGTGGTACGCTAATTATTGTAAATACTACATACAATGTGTAGCAATTATCACTGTTACTCACATTTTATTATAAACGTAGTGGTTGTTGGACAAGGACGCATTTAGGGCTATATTATTGTTGTAATTGATAAAAAAGTTCAGACTTACCCATTCAGCCTGGGAGCTCAGTGTTCTATGGGTAGATTATATATAGCGTACAGTTCTTTGTTCCAACTTCACTATTAAAATCTTCTGTTACAGGATATTTTAAAACTTATTGAAAATGTGTCTCATCAGATATAAGAAAAGATTCAAATGAAAGGGGTATTTTTAATGCTGATGAAGCTGGTGTTTTTATTGCTTGTCATTGTGTGTACATAGGCTAGTTTTCAGGAGGGGGCAAACAAAAATTGTAGCTACGAATAACATATACAGACACGACATGCAAATTTTCACTGTGCCTTCTTGCTTTCTAATCACTTTTACTACATGTGACTATCTGTCTCAGAGGTGAGGCACATGTTAAGATGGCAAATTTGCAGATATAAGCCTTCGATGGCGTAGTTCAATTGGTAGAACAGTCTACTCTAGAGAAGGCAGCTGTGGGTTCAAATCCCATCATTTGCAAATAGGGCTTATTTTCATACATGTTATCAACACATAAATTTAATTGGAAACCAAGACTCCAAAGCTACATAAAAAATAGATGAATAAATGAAATTTGACAGAATTTTAGGAAAATAAAGAAATTTCTTTGTCATTCTTTTGATTCTTTTGATCCTTTTGACCACATGAGCCAGCAAACTCTGAAGATCACTTAATTGGTCACCAAGAATAAAAAAATACCCAGAAGACAAATTTCTAGGAAATATTTCGAGATAACTTTGTTAAGCAGTGAATAGCTGCCACAGAGGATGAAATATTTTTCATTTCTTCACTTTTCATACTTTTCCACACTGCATGAATGTACAATGTTCTCCAAAATTCAATGGGAAATTTCATTATTACTTTTACTGTAAATTTTTGCTTTTTCTACTGAAAATTTCAAAATTTTCCCTATTTTTATTGCATATTATCACGAAAATCTATGTAGTATCTTCCAAAAACAGAAAGGGCATCATCCTATTTCCAGGGGAGGGAAAAATGTCCCTCTAGCCACCCTATATGGGTGCTTATACCACCTCCACCCTCACATGGCGCTCAAGTTTAAAGGTGAAAAATGCACAGGTGAAAAACTATCAAAAGATGGACTGGCTGTTCTGATTTGTTCAAATGTTAGTGGGGCTGAATAAGGAAACTCTTAGTAGCAAGCAAATAAAAAAACTCAAAATGTTTCCAAAACATTCAAAATCTTCTAGTAATGTGAAGAACTAACAAAATAGCATGGATTACATCATCCATTTTTGAAGAAGTGCATAACTTAAACCAAGAATTTAGAAAGGGATTTATAAAAATTTTGATGATTTCAGACAATTGCACATTACATATCATTCATCTCAACCTACCCAACATCAAACTTATATTTTTGTCACCAAACTCAACTTCCATTTTGTTACCATACATACATACATACATACATACATATCACTAAGCTGTTCTCTGAGATTCAGAGGTTAGCTCTACAAAGAAATCCAAACTACCAGATACATTTTACTTACAGTTGCTGTACCAAACTTCTCCATTTACAGCAATCTTGACATACAACTCGGGCTTCGCTGATATCCATCACACGCCTTACGCAAGACCTTCTACACAGCGTGTCAAAGAATTTTTAAGACTGGGTCTGTAAAATGAAATAGAAACAAGAAATTATAATTTAAGTGACAAAAGACTTCGTGCCAAATGGTATGATGAAGAATCCGAGGCTGTCGTATGCACGATTGAATAGTTAAAAACTTGCATTTAAAAAATGATATTTATTTACAAGTTAAAATCAGCTACACTTAAATCATCAAAACTTGCATTTAAAAATATAATTTTTTAAATGCAAGTTTTTAACTATTCAATCGTGCATACGACAGCCTAGGATTCTTCATCAAATTATAATTTGTTTTGGTTTGTTATTCAAAATAAGTCTCTCCGGCTTCAATACACTTGTTACAGCGACTTCATAATGATTCGAATGCCTGTTCCAGTTCACTTTGCAGAATTGCCTCCAAAGCACGCGTTGAAGCTGTTTGTATGGTCGAAATATCATCAAAATAACACTCTTTTAACGTCATTTTAAGTTTTGGGAACAAAGAAAAGTCGCAGGGTGCTAAATCAGGCGAATATGGTGGATGATTCAACACACAGACGTTATTTTTTGCCAAAAATCTACGAACAAGAAAAGAGGTGTGACTGGGTGCATTATCGTGCAACAAACACCAACTGTTTTCATCTCGATATTCTGGACGAATGCGACGAATGCTGCCCATCAAATGCCTCAAAACATTTAAATAAAACTCACCAGTAATTGTTTGTTCACTTGGAACAAATTTTTTGTGGATAATACCCTTACTATCGAAGAATGTAATGAGCATTGTTTTGATTTTCGATGGAACTTTTCTTCTTTTGTTTTTTTTTGTTTTTTTGGCTTGTGGCGAGTTTTTTGACTTCCATTCCGCACTTTGTCGCTTTGTTTTAGGATCATATTGAAAACACCATGTTTCATCACCAGTAACAATCGATTTTAAGAAGTTTGGATCATTTTCAGCGGCTGAAATGATGTCTCTGCAATGTACACTTCTCCTTGATTTTTGTTAATTGGGTAACGTGTGTGGAACAAATTTAGCACAGATTTTTGTTTTGCCCAAATCTTCATGCAGGATGGTTTGAATCGTTTCTTTGTATGTTTAAAGACTCTTCCATCATTCTTAGTGACGCACATCGATTGTTTGCCATGAAATCACGCACTTTTTCAATAATCTCAGGTGTCCTAGATGAACTTGGTCTTCCAGTATGCTTATCATCTTCTAGCATCTCTCTTCCATCCAAAAAACGTTTGTGCCACAGGAAAACATTTGATCTACTTAAACAAAACTCACCGTAAACTTGTTTCATAATTTGGTACGTTTCTGAGGCACTTTTACCAAGTTTTGCGTTAAATTTAATAACAGCCCTTTGTTCCATCTTAACAACTAAGTGTTTCAGACACTGATCGTAGACAACAAAATCTATCACACTCTTTTGACCAAGAGTACGATTTTCCCAAGTATATGTGTGTATATACTTGTGGTTGAAAAATGTATTAGATACACACAAACCATTCTCAATGCAGAGTTCAATTAATCTTTCACCATTATCATTCACACAAGGATCATTAAACTTACCCAGAACATTGTCAGAAATTGCATTCTGCACACCTACTCTAGCACTGAAATCCCCTGCTATTATAACTTTTTCTTTAGCACCAAACTGGCTCAAAACAGCTTTTAGCTCATTCCAGAAATCTTCCTTCCTATCAGAAGGTTCTGAGTCACAAGGAGAATACACTACAACAATTACTATTCTCTGAAGTTCCGCTTTCGAACGAATTTAAAGAATTCAATCACTTATGCATCTATAATGAATCAAGTTGTTCTTCATCGTTTCACTTAAAATCACACCTACACCAGCCTGTCCTCTCACATTATCCAATACTCCAGACCACACACTTACTGTTCCATTCACTTCTTCTATCGCAATTTCCTTCTTTTAGGTTTCACTTATACACAGCACATCCAATCTATACTTATTCATCTCTTCAATCACCTCGTTCATCTTGCCATTTATACCCCTAGTATTCCATACACGAATCTTACACTCACTTAGCTGAGATCTCTTTCTCATAAGCTATTTAGAAAGTCCAGGTCGATTCTGTGGGGGACCATCCTTCTCAAGTGTGGTAGGCCCACCATATCCCACACTTGAGGCAATTTTTGCATTTCTTTGTGTGTTTTTAATCAGGTAAATACATCAGTCTAGGGGATTAGCCCACAGCTGATGGTTCCAGTTGGTCATTCACCCTAAGGATTCTGGAACAAAACCCAGTGATTTGGGGTCTTTTTGCCAACGTCACACAGAACTAGCTGGCACCTCTCCTACCTATGGATCAAAATGTTATTAGAAGCTTAAATGCCCTTTTAGAAAATATTTCATGTTGAAACTACAGAATCCATTGAAAGAAAGAAACAAATTCAAATTTCAGTTCTTGATGTCCCCATTCATGAGTTAGATATGGGATGAGATCACATCACAGACCATCAAAAACTGCTTCAATAAGGTAAGACTAGTGCTCATAGAAATCAATTAAGACACTGACAAAAATGACAACAACATCTCATTATCAATGTTACTGATAAAACATAGCTCAGATATTGGAGTGGTATGTGTGGATGATTACGAGGCCATGGACAACAGCCTCATGACTGCTGAAATGCCAACAGATGAGGATATTCTTGCAGCTGTTTGAGAAAAAGAGGCTTTTAAATATGACAGTGGGCAAGAAAAGGGTGCTAAATGCAGAGCCGCCCTTAGGGGTGTGTGACAGGTGCAGTTGCACAGGGCACCGCATTTGGGAGAAACCCCATGCTCCCACCCTGAGAAAAAAAGAGGAAATAAAAAAAAATGAGAGAGAGAGAGAGAGAGAGAGAGAGAGCAAGAAAGAGAGAGAAAGAGAGAATTTCTTATTTTCAATTATTTTAATTTTATTTTTTAAACTCCATCTTATTTAATTATTCTTTTTTTTTTTTAATATCGATTGCTGACTTTATATTTACCCAAATACCGGCAGCAAACTAAAACATTAGTATTGAAGCCATATCTTTCAATGTGTACCATGCACTGATAGTTATTGAAAAAGTTGTGCTGTGCAGGTATATTTTTTGCTTGGGCACATCTCTATGGCAACAGCAAGAAGGTCACAAATAACTGGCGATGCGCACCTGTACACCTTCCACTGCAACCCACCAGTGGTCGTCTTGTCACTGTATACTCACATTGGGCCCTTGTATCTGTGTTAATAAGCTCGGCATTTGTAAATTGTGGATATAAACAGTTTGTGTAGTTATAGAAGTGTGTGCGTATATTAACAATGCCTAGAGATTGAAACAAGTTTTGTAAATACGAGTCTAGATTTCAAAAAAAGCAAAAAAAAAAAAAAAAGCAGGAAGAGTTGTTAAACAGTTAGTGTTTGAAAAGTTTCTGCAGCAGTCTACTTCCGGAAGCACTGGCATTCCTAAATTAACAGAAGTTAAGACTAACCTGGATGAACCATCCACTTT
Source organism: Macrothele yani (assembly GCA_039090855.1). Classification (NCBI taxonomy): domain Eukaryota; kingdom Metazoa; phylum Arthropoda; class Arachnida; order Araneae; family Macrothelidae; genus Macrothele; species Macrothele yani. Next base: position 138,868,095 of record CM077005.1, on the reverse strand, counting down.
TGGTCTCACAAAAGCCAGTGAACTATTAAACTTAAGCAATATTGATCGATCTGGTTACTACGAGATTACAGACACTTCTGAAAATGTGAGTAATTCAGTAGATGTTTATGCTAATAAGGAATCAAATAATTATTCACTTGAGAACAGTTTAGAAAAATCTACTTGTGGACAATCTGAAAATATATTTTTAGTAAAAAATAATAATCGGACATATGCTGGTGCGCTTGTTTTATCTACATCATTTGAAAGGCATTTACAAAATATCAGTAGTGTTCAAAAATGTTAAATGCTGTCTTTTGTTACTGGTTAATTTTCAAACATCCTGACATTTCATTAAACTGTACAGATAACTGTAATAAACTATGTTTTAAGTCTAGTGTAGGCCGGTGGTGGTGGGGGAAGGGGAGCAAGGGTCCTCGCTGCTAGGTTTGCACATGGCCCGGCGGCTGCTAAGGGCGGCTCTAGCTAAATGTCTAGTTAATGTAGTGTTCAGCACAGAGGCACACCCTGCTTTAAAATTATTCTTGTTTTATAAAACCAATGACATCATTCCACAATTTTGATTATATTTCAGCTAAATGAAAGGTGCATGCATGATGCCAAAATAGATAAAACTGGTTTATGCCTTTGTGATATCCGTGTGTGCAGATTGCTGTACGCTGATGACACTGTCCTGTTGGCAGAGAACAAAAGTGAATTGCAGAGTATGTTGTCCCGGATGTACGAAGTTTGCATGAAATTCAAACTGAGTACAGTACAATCTCGAAAATCTGGAATCGTCCGGACTTTGCCGATTCCGGATTTTAGAATTTTCCAGATTATAGAGAGTTTGGATAAAATTCAAACTTAGTATTAAATAAATACACTATTTTTGTAAAAGTAATGACAAAAAATCAAGTTAACCAATTAAAAATATTATTTAATACAAAATAATAGAACAGGATAATTTTTAAGAAAAATATACAAATACAAAAAAAGATTATCTTTTATCATTTTGTTTAAACATTTCAATTAACGATTGTTGTTTCATTAATTTCGGTTTATAAGAAAGTAGTTTTTCTTTTATTCTGTAGATGGACATTATTTCCTGTTCGGTTATGAAGTTTCTTTGTTCAAGGCCTTTAATTGCATCATCGAGCATTTGTACAAGATTATCAATTGGTATTTTTTCTTCTCCAAATTTATCGTTGTCACTTTCATCATCTTCGTCGCTCTGTTCTTTTTGATTTAATATCAGATCGCGAATTTCGCCATCACTCAATTTATTCACGATCGGTGCATCATTAGCACAGTGCAGAATTTCCGTTACATCGGTTTCATCCAGATCCAATAAAGTGCCAGAAGTAATTCCTTTGCAATAAGCTAAAAGCTCAAAGATTTCTGCTTTTTCTTTTGAAATTTGAAAGCCTTTGAAATGATCTGGTGCTGTTACCCGATCTCTAAATTAATGGGCCCAAAAATATTTTTAGATCGAAAAACCCATTACTAGATCCACGCACTCTCAATGAGAGTGAATTTTTTTTTTTTTTCTGTGTGTTACCCAAAAAGGCCCCTTTTGGCAAAGAGGGGGCTAGAAAATATAGTAGTCAAGAAAAAATCAGGTAAATTCTTTCATTCTTTTTTTTTCTTTTCCTCTCTCTCTTTATTGTCTCTGTAAATTTACTTCTATTGTATGAGTGTGGTGATATTTTTGCTTTTGGTGATTTGTCAACGTAAGCTAGTTCTCAGGTTTTGATGGCTATGTAGAGGCAGAAGTACTGGTTAGTTTAGTTAAGCAAGTGTTCAAGTGTTTGATGAATATTGCCTTGGTATCTTGTGCTTTTCTTTGCATTTTATTTTGAGTGCTGATTTTCTTTGAATTGTGTAAGTGTTCGAAAGTGTGCGGAAATTTAGTAGAGTATCTTTTAATCTAGTATTTAGTGTAGCATAAATGAATTTAGTTAATGCCTAAGTAGTAATTTTGCATAGTAAATGTAGTGGTAAAGTATATGTAATTTTGTCGCCAACTCCGACGATCGAAACGTCGGGTTAAGGGAAAAAAAAGAAAAAAAAATCGTAAGTGGTATACATAATCAATTTCGTAATTACCGTCATGTAATTGCTATTTCTGTGTTTATATTAACCTGTAAACTATAATTATGTTAAAGTATTCATAAATTAGTAAAGTAATAATTTAATCGTGTTGTAACTGGTTCGTAACGACGAACGAACACGTGGGTCGTGTCTTGTTTCTGTGGCCAATAACTAACCGCTATTTAGTTGTGTATCTATTTTAATTTTGTAACTGTTTATGATTAGAACTATATGTAATGCCAACACTTAACTCTCTAAGAGGACTATTTAGGAAGAGTAATTCCGTATCTTTGGGGAAGAAAGAAAAAGCTAGGCCATCTTTGCAAAGTTATTTTTATGTAATCGCGAACTCGATTGAGACTCGAAACGGGACGGAAAAGAAATTAATAATGAAGTGCAGGAAAAAGAGTTCTTATTCATTTGATTAAAAATGGCAGGCAGTAAAGTTTTTTTTTTTGTTCTTCGTAATTCCGATCGCAGAAAGGGAAAGATATTGTTCTTTCCGTCGGCGAGGCACAAACTTTATCTTTAGCCCTACATACTAATTTAGCAAAATGTAATTGTATAAAAGATGTTAGTTAATTTTTCTGAATTTGTAAAGGTGGTCACCATTTTTTCCCCGGGTTTTTTGGAGTTTCTTTGTTCAAAACAAACTCAAAGGGACCCACCGTGAGCTTGACGTGGGTTCCTCCAAAAACACGATCATAAATTGCAACCCGGTGCCATTACAAGTCGGACGTTTCGCGTCTTTCTCACCAGCTCTGCAATGGTTTTTGCCAAGTATTTATGCGTAAAATGCCAGGAGAATGCTTAAACTCTGTTACCAACTGCTAATCTCTGAGCGCCGAGAGAAATTCCGTCGTCGGCCATCTTTTCTTTTGGGAAGTCAGATCAAAGTTCAAGCCTGACCGAGAAAATGCGAGCGAGCCATTTTCTGGGAATTGCATCTCTTTCTCCGCCTTCCATCTTAACTTCGGGCTGATTTGCCTTCCGCCAGTTCGGGCGCGTGCGCAAAGGGTTCGGCGAGGAGCGGAGAATTTGCGTGTCACGTCGCTCACACACTTCAGTCATAGACTTCGGAAGAGAGAGTCCCTCAAAAAAAAAAAAAAAGAGTCTGCATGACGGATGTCCGGATGAAAACCTAGCCATAGCATTTCATCACCGGGAACCTGTTGCAGCGATGGCCCCAAAATGGTAGGACCTTCCTTTATTTCGATTTTCCCATGGCCCTAAATTAATCTGCTAAGCCCTAGATTGTAAAGTTGAGATGGCGCGCCAAAGTGCTTGATGTCGTCACGACGACGCATGCATCATCGGAAGCACTAGCGGGCCTTACACTTCATAACCCGCTCGGTAACATCACTGCCGTCTGTCGCTGTGAGAGAGAGAGATACTCCTCAAAGGCTGGGCCTCGGGAGTAAATTAAAACCCAAAAAGGGGGGGGAGGGAAGGAGAAGAGGGAAATACCTACCATGGCATTGTAAGCACACCAGACCCCGTTTCCCTGGCGTGGTGGCTCTCGTAACAACACCACCACAACCACTTCGGCTTCAAAAGAAAATTAAGGAGGAGGAGAAACGAAGAAAAAAATGAGGACCACCTAAATGAAAAAAAAAATGTGTCTGGATCAAAAATGGAATGATGTAAAAATTTAAAATTCAGGGGTAAGAAAAGAAAAAAATGGGGTGAAAGTGAAATTAAAATGGGAGGAAAATAAAGAAATGCAAATGTATGTGTGGAGTTAATAGTCTGGCCAGAACCAACAAATGTAGTATAATGTCATTGTGTATTCTTGTATAAGTATCTAGTTAATGCCAGTGATAGCCTTAAGAAAACAAAGAAATGGATTGAAGTGCATTAATTTTGGTTTCTGTTAGAACAGGGTTTTTCATAAGCTCAAATGAGAGGAAGGTGACATCAGAGTAGGGTATATTAATGGCATGCCTTCCTTAGGATAAAATGTGGGGATTTTGATTTTTGGCTCAGGTAGGGGAGCGTACTTCTTCAAATAGCCTATTCTATCCTTTTTTTTTTTTTTTTTTTTTGTCATTTCACCAGTAGGAGTAGCAACTTGACTTATGCATAGATTTTGTCATAATTAATGCGGGGAGTTCTGGCAGTAACTTGTCATTTTTGTTTTGTTTTGTTTTCTGTTACTGTAAAGTAAGAAAAAGATTTTTCTAGGTAACTGACCAGAATCAGTGTATTGTGAAAAAAATAAAAAAATAAAAATATCACTCTTAACCATCTAAATTAAATTGTAAAGAGCATCTAGCTCAAGGTTAAACATGTAACAAATATGCACATCGAGCGTTAAGCTCTTAACACTCTTTGAGTGAATGATCACATCCTTTGATGATTTTGTAAAGCAGGCCGGTAATTAACTTACCTCCCTCATCCTCTAAACCACACAGGTGAAAACTAATTGGTTTGCAGACCAAGATTTCTGAGAGGGATTATTTAGGACTGTTGAAACATACTCTGGACTCTAAACATCATAGCTTAATTTTTTTTTTTTTTTTTTTGTTCGGCCTAACCACCAAAAATTCCATTGTATTGAGTTGTTTTTCAACATGTGCCTGGGAGCACAAAATAAACCTTTAGTTAACCTGGAACATATGTTTCAGCAAATTATTTTGTGTCTCATGTGAATTTCTCTTGTCGGTGGTGGTGGAATCACCTTCCATTTACTGGGAGTTTTTAGGATCGCATCTTGGGTGTTAGTCGTTAATAAAAAAATTCTTAATTGGGGTCCCTAGATAGATAACCAGCCTTTTTCTTCTTTTTTTAAAAATATAATGGTTGTAATATTTGCTTTTTAAAAAGTAAGTAAGTTCATCATCATAATAGTAAAAAAAATTCTTCTTAACACCCAAAATTCCCCTCATATCAGAAATCATCATCACCATCATCATCGTCATCCATAAATATAGTTGTCGGTAGCAAATTGTACACATTTTCCTTGTGAATTGATTATGTAATGCACAAATAGTGCTCTGGGCCGAAATTTAACAAAAAAACTGAAGACCCAGAATGTCACAAATGAGCATTTGATGGCACAGGGCTACAGATAAGTAGAACCAAAACAGGTTGAATGATCAGTAATGAAGAGGAGAAGAGAATTAGGTTGCTGGTTTTTATCAGGAGAAGTACTATAAAGTGTATGGGCATTTTAATTCCTAGGAGCAATATTGCAAGAAATGGGAGAAAATGGAAATATGGAAAGAGACATGAGTAGCAGAGTAAAAGTGAGATCCAATAAGAATGACAACTAAGAGTTCATGCACAAAGTATGTCTGATTGTTGGATAAGTCTCAACACTGCAGCAAAAGTGGGCATGGCTGAGACTTGGCTAATGACCAGATACATTCTGTAATTGATATCCACAAAGTCGTGGATATGAGTACCATGATACAAGGATCAACCTCACAATCCCGTTCTACTGGCCAATTTCCCAAGTTGGGAACAGAATTTCTGATATGCAACAGATTTTTCCTCTCCCACATATTATGTTTCAATGAAAAATTTGCAACACTAACAGCATTTTCTTTTCCCCTTTCCATCTGTTTTATTGCAAAAACAGATGGAAAAGGGGGAAAGGAAATACTGTTAGTGTCACAAATTTTTAATTATTTTTTGTTGTTGTTGTTGTTGTTGGTTCTTCTGAGATTATCCTCTTTAATGTGTTCAAGGGCAATTTTAGCTGGCCACTGACTATCCTAGTGTGCATGTGAAGCTGGAGTTTCCTGAACTCTACCTCCCCTGCCTCAACCCTACTGCTTTATGGCCAAATTGTTTTCTCTTAAAAAAGCACTTAAACCAGCACACAATGATGTGTCAATTCCCTTCCCATGCAATCAAGATTTATGGGGAAACTGCAGGTAAAGAACTAATTTTCCTTCCTAAACATCAGAAAAAAGAAGAAAAAAGAGAAGAAAGATAATCAGTATTTTAACATAAGAAAGATGGCCATCTAAAATGTAACTGATGATGGTATTCTTAGCCTGTCCAAACTTAACTGATATGAAACTAATGATGTTGTTCGTAGTCAGACAAGCCTATCTTGGGCCAGGCATATCTCATTTCTAACAGGTACAAAGATTAAATTCAGAAACAGACTCAACATAGAAGATGATCTCCACTTACAGGTGACAACCATAACTCCAAATACTGAAGCACTTTGTGATCAAAAGCAAGCCCACCTGAGCCACTAATAAATAAAAATATACTGATTTAAATTTTGCATTTTACTAGTGGAACTTTTTGCACAAGTCATACATGAGACTGATGAAGGGAAAAAAAAAGCAAAATTTTTTAACCGCACGTGTGAAAAATAAGAATGTGCTGCAAAACAGCATGAATATAACGCAGCGTGAGTGAGATAAAATTGTTCACTGAAATTTATGTAATTATTAAGCTGGAGCACATCACTGTATTCAAAATACATATTTTTTACATTTAACAGCAACACAGGATAAATATAACATCACAGATAAAAAAAAATCCCCACGACCGTCGAGATCTACGCTCTGTCCGATTTCCATTTTAGGAACGTTTTCCTCCATTTTAAAGCTGCAAAACAAATATTTACGAAATAAAATTATATTTAACAACACTATTGGTAGAAGAAACACAGTGAGAAAAAAGGATTACGATTACAGGAGAAACCTTCACTCTGTCCAACTTCCGTTTCTTTTTTTTTTCTTTTTTTTTTTTTTGATTGGAGGTTTAACAACCACTGTGAGCAACTCAATGGGCTATAAGCAGTCGCCCGTCCCTAATTTAGGGTCACTGGTTCCAGGGAAGGGAGAGAGCCAGCGCCGTAAGACAAACACAACATCCATGCCTCACCGGGATTCGAACCCGGACCCCTTTCGGACGAATGATCAGAGGCCAACGCCTTAGACCACTGCGCCACCTGGGCGGCAACTTCAGTTTCTGGAAGTTTTGAAAGTTGGAATTCTGCCCACCGACGGAAAACTACCCCACCACCAATCCCTCCCAAATTTCTGTTCAGTTCTGCATCAATCTCGAGAACCATCGAAATGACGATGGAAATGGCAGAATTCTTCGAATCCACTGAAGAATCTCATGCCTGAAGATCACGGGAAAATTGTCGTGCCAACTTCCGTTTTTTGAACTTTTCTTCCATTTTCAAGCTGAAATGCAAATATTTATGGAATAAAATTATATTTAACTATAATAATGTGCAGAAGAAACATCGTGAGAAAAAGAAATCACGAGTACGGGAGAAAATTTCCCTCCATTTAACTTCCGTTTTCGAAAGCACCTACTGAACCTCCATACACCAAAATCTGATGATAGGAAGGTACTCATTTAAATTACTGATTAATTAAGTATAATGAAAAATACAAAAGCAATTCTTAGTTGAAGAACTTCATATTTCATTTTTATCCTGCAATTCTTTATTTATTTTCAAGCTTTTGTGGCCCTTTGCTTACCACATCAGCTCATTTTCATCAATGCTTTTCACCGAGAACAGGTCTTAATAGAAGCCAGAAAAATCAGCAAATAACTAAAATACTCACAGATATTTTAGTTATTTGCAGACGAATACTTCATATATCTAAGAATTAAAAGTGAGTAGAGCCAAATGTAGTTACAGTGAAACCTCTGAATAATGGTCACTGCTCAGACCAAGAAAAAGTGATTATTGTTGGGATGTGGCCATTGTTCAGAAGTAAAGCTTAAGTTAACATTTCTAGTCCATTGTGTTTGTAGAAAAGCAAAGTAAATGTATGAAGCTTGTGCACAAAGAAAATGATTGCAGTGCGTTCTCCAAATGCTGATTGAAACTCAATATAATGATACAATAAATGAATCGTGGTGTAGATGATTTTAGAAAAGCAGTGCCTGACATATGGGTTTAAACAGCCCTTAGAAATAGCAAGCTAGGAAATTAAGGTTACAGTACACAATAGGAAAGGGGGGGGAAAGAAAAATGTTAGATAGTGAAATGTAACTGCACAGTTAACTGGCTACATGCCAAAAAGTAAGAACAGAACCCACAGGGATGAAACCTAAAAGATATCTTAGCCATTGAGCAACATTACAAGCACCAGCAACCAACCCCGAAAGCCACAGTGCGCAACTGAAACACACAGTATATGGAAGTTGGTGCTTGGTACACATTGAACTAAACTTTACCCCTTCCGTTTCATTTAAGCCCACCATTGTACCCACTGTAGTCCAACCCATCCTTCCTGAGGTAATTTCCTTAGTAATATTCTTCGTCCCCATCTTATTCCTCTTGTTGAAGTACCAAAGGAACTATAAAATCTTAAGGGACATGGTGTCTATTACATCTCCTTCAGAATTGACTGAAGTGCCTGTTGACTGCTGTTAAAAAGCTTAATGTTCAGAGATTATTGTTAATGTTAATCCTATGGCAGATCTTCTGTATCAACCAAAATTTACTGTAGCTTGGAGGTTACCACTGTCTGCAGGTGTCCATTAATGGAGATTTCACTGTACAGTTAATCAGGTGCATGCTTGGTGTGACCAGGAGAGATAAGAAGGGGAACACATGGATCCGAAAAATGACAAGAGTGGAAGACATCATGATCAGAGTTAAATCCCTGAAATGGCAATGGGCTGGACATACTGCCAGAAGGACAGACCATCGATGGACAGCCGAAATTTTAGATTGGATTCCAAGGGACAGGAAAAGGCCCAGAAGAAGACCACATGGAAGATGGGTGGATGAAATTCGGAAGTATGCGGGAGTGACATGGAGGAGACTGGCACAAGACAGACCGTTGTGGAGGAAACTTGGGGAGACCTTCGTCCAGCAGTGGATTGATAATGGTTGACAATGATGATGATGATGATGACTTCAAGGCAGAAAGAAAAAGCAGATTCTTCCTCATTAACAGACATTTTTCATCAGAAAGAAAAAAAATGTATCTGTACAATAGACCATGGGTTGTACCAGTCATGTACATCATGCTAATAGTTTGCCAAACATACAATATTATCAAATATGTAAATACAAAGTATTAAGCATCATATAAACAGAAGACATAGAGACTGGATCTCAAATCCACTTCTTTGCCCACAGGTTTGATATAGACACTAATTTGTGCATGATACTTCTGTAATGAAGAATATCTGGGCACTTGTTTTTTATGTATACTTTTGACTCACAGAATTTGTCCCAAGTTTACAAGCTGCCTTTTTCTCTTCTTAATGCTTTAAGATATCTACAGCATGAAAACTCCATTTCTCTTTCTTCTGGTTGAAAACTTAGGCTTCACACAACAATATCAATATAAACATAGAAATTGGGACAAAAACGCGCAGAGTCGCGTACAGTAATCTAGTTCGTTAAAGGGTAGCTTTTGGCTGTTCTACGGCTTTGATCACTCACGATCAACTAAATCCAAGGACTGGTTGCCAGAACTATTGGGTCGTTTCATAATTATTGGCCGATGCCGACAAGGCGAATTTGCATAGCTGGTTACAAGGGACGCCTCGTAGGAGGAACTACCAACTACCAAACGCCCATGAAAATTGAATCGCTTCAGTCCACGTGTATAAAATGGTATTTCAGACAGATCTCAGCAGCAGGGGACGTGATGGAGCAACCCAACGTGAGATCAGTGATTTTGTACAAATTCAAACTTGGCTGGAATGTGTCCGAAATGGTCACAAATGTCAATAGAGTGTGGGTTGTCGGAACGACGAGGGACAGAACTGTCCATAGACTGTTTTCCAAGTTCCATGCCGGTGATGTTGCCATCGACCATAAGCACAGAGCCGGTCGTCCGGTTCTGTGTGACACTGTACATTTAAGGCGGAAAGTGGAAGAAAAACCAACGTCCACAGTACATGAGCTCAGTGCCGAACTTGTCGTATCATCAGCGATAGTTTCCAGACACCTGGCAGCTATGGGCAAGGTTAAAAACTGGATACTTGGGTTCCACATGAACTCACCGAACAGCAGCAGATACGGCATCTGGAAACATGCACTGCCCTCCAAAAAAGTGAGGCTAGTGCTCTCTTTCTGCATCAGATCCTTACGGTTGATGAAAAATGGGTGCTTTATGACAAAAGGAAGCAAACAGCACCATGGCTTGATAAAGGGGAACCACCCAAACACATGTCTAAACCCAAAATGCACCCACAGAAGGTTCTGATCTCTGTGTGTTGGACTGCCAAGACTGTGGTTCATTATGAGTTTTTGCTGTGAAGTCAAACAATCACAACGGACGTGTGCTGCCGTCAGCCGAATGAATGTCACCAGAAATTATGTAGCAAACAACCATCGCTCCCCAATCGTTTGGGTCCCATACTGCTTCAGGATGGCACACGACCGCATGTGTCTATTGGAAGCATGTGAAAAATCAACGCCTTGGGTTACGAGGTCCTCTCTCACCCTGTTTATTCATCTGACTTGGCCCCCTCAGACTTTCACATGTTTTGCCATTTGGAACACTTCTTGAGGGGCAAACGGTTCGCTAACAAGGTTGCTGTGATTTCCGCTGTTAACCATTCCTCAGACCACTGTGATGCCAGTTTCTACCACCATGACATTTTTACACTGAAAACATATTGGGCACAGTGTATTACTGCCGAGGGCAGAAATTATTTGGAATAAAATGCATTTCATCGTCTGTTACTGTTGTTTCTTTCTTTGTGTCCGAATCGGCCAATAATTATGAAACGACCCAATATAATGTGAATCTGAGGTATGGGAACTGTTGCGAGAATTTAGTATAGAGATCTAAATAAATGGGATTTTCTGAGGGTCCTCTGAATTGCAGTTCTTGGTAAGCAAAATTTCAATGCTTTCTTTGAAATGCAGAGATGCTTTGTTGATAAATGAGGCAACCTTTTTTTGTTTCTTTCCAAAAGAAAACAGCAGAAAGCATGTTCAAGGGTTAGTGCAGATAATGCTGTTTTTGGAAGACCATTTGACACATCTTGTTTGTGTTCAGAACAAAGTCTTGTATTGATGCTTCTGTACATACTTCCAATATATACTAAGAGTGCAGAGAAATTTGAAATAGGAAAGGCATATATCCCTGTCTTTAAACAGGCACTTTATTGTAGGAGGATTAGGTTTCACAGTGAGAGTGTAGCCCATAGTTTTGAAGAGTTTACAAATCTTATAACAAAATAATCCATGGAAAGGGATAGAACCAATGAATTGGGGTTTCTCTTTTAGTATTAGTGTGAGAGTTGACAGATTTTTCATGTGGGAATCATGAAGCATTTTGTTTATTATAGAAGGTGGGAACTGATGGGCTTCAGCAATTTTCTTAACTGCAACAATTTCTCCTTTGAGGGATGATTTATTGTTGCAAACAATCTTGGCATGATTAATATAAGTTTTTTAAGGCAGTAAATTTGTGAGCAGGGGGGAGTGAGATGAGAATAAAATTATGTTTGTTATTGCACACAAATCTGTTGATATCTGTTGCACACAGATGTGTTTTAATAATTCTCCTGTCTTGCCAGATGGACATCCAAAAAGTCAATGTCTAGAAGGGATTCTTCATTGATGGTGAATTTTATTATGATGAGAACTACAGGGAAGTCTTTTCTAATAGAGATTCAAGGTCGGTTCTATTGTGGGGCCGAATGACAAAAATATCATCAACATATCAAAGCCAAATGGAAGGTTGTAGATTGTGTTCCATGACGGTGCTTTTTTTTTTTTCAATATGTTGCATGAAAACTGCTGCAGAAAGTGGTGAGAGAGGTAAACCATTTGGAAGTCCTTCTCGCTGGCAGTAATATTTGTCATTGTAGCAGAAACAATTTAGATCTCTCAAGAGTTCGAAGGCAGTCATACAGGTCTTTAGTTAAGAGGGCCGAATAGTGAGTGGTTTTCCTTTTAGCAATTGTACTAACAGCATATGTGAATGGAAAAGAGGCACTGAAGAGAAGAGAGAGACCACATCTACAGTGAACATTTTGTCAGAAGGTTCAATGCTAGATGGGAGTTTCTCAAGGAACTCTTTAGTGAAGGAAATTGACATAGGATGGCTGGAGGTGAGATGTTTACATTTTTCAACAATCCTACTTTCAAGATTTTAGGTGGGAGGAAAAGTATATTCCACAAAAAAAACGTTTCTTATGGGTGATATGAACATAGATTTACTACAAGATATCAGTTACTCTGCTCAACTAATACAAACAATAAATACTCCTGGATTTAAAAATATAATTTCAGTACCCACACGAATAACCCCTACTACCCAGACATTAATTGACCCTTCTGTTACAAATGTATTGTTTGTGACTACTGTTTCAGGGGTTTTTGGAATTTGATTTCAGTGACCACTTGCCTATTTTTACAATTTACCCTTTTAAACAACAAAATACAGAATATGATGATTATTATATCTATAGACAAATTAATAAAGCAAATATTGAAAATTTCAAAATAAAACTAGCTAATATTGATTGGAGCATTATTCTTACTCAGACTACTGCAAATAGTAATTACAAAATATTTATTACAATTATAAAAAATATTTATAATCAATGCTTTCCTAAAATCTTTAAGAGATATAAACTAAAAAAAAAAAAAAAAAAACTTCGAAGACCATGGATTTCTAATACACTTTTAAACCAAATAAATAAAAAAATAAACTCTATTCAAAATTTATCAAAAGTAAACTTCAACAGGATTTTGAAAACTTTAAAATTTATCAAAATAAACTTATTAAAGATTGATATATTAAACATAAATACTACCTTGATAAATTTTCCCAAAATCCACCTATATTAATGTGGGAGCACTTAAACTTACTAATGGGGGGGGGGGGCTACAGCTCCACAGTATCTAACAAATTCTAATAATGAAAGATTTACTGAAAAGCCTGACATTGTAAATAAATTAAATGAACATTTCATACTACTTCCACAAACACTTAAAAATAGATTAATCACACCAAATAAACCATACACAAACTACCTAGAGAAATCATATAGATCAAACACTTTTTATTTTGCCGAAATAACCACAACACAATTATTAATAGAACTTAAAAGAAATTAACTCGAATACAGACCCCGATTATGATGAATTGCAACCTTCTGTAATAAAAAATATAGCGAACCTGATTGTTGACCCTATACTGTTTATGTATAATTTTAAATTCCAAACTGATGCATTTCCTGACCTCCTCAAAATAACTAAAATTATCCCCAAGCACAAAGCTGGATCAAAAAACAATGCAAATAATTATTGTCTGATTGCTAATATGTCAGTATTTGCCAAAATTCTGGAAAAATTAATATATACTAGATTAATCTCATATATCCATAAATTTAATATTATTCATCAGAATCAACATGGCTTTCAATTTGGTGAATCCACAGAATCAGCTATACTATATCTACAACAAACTATTCAAAGTAATTTTGAACATAATTTAAATACACTTGCTTTTTTCTTAGATTTATCTAAAGCTTATGACACCTTGAACCATAAGATTTTGTTACATAAACTATATAATCTTGAAATTAGGACCATAGCACATTCCTTACTCAAAAGCTATTTATCAGGAAGATAGCAATACACACAAATTGACCAATATCAATCATCACTATATTTAATACAAATAGGAGTTCCTCAGGGTTCAATCCTGGATCCTCTACTCTTTAATATTTACATTAATGACATTTTCTGTTCTATCATTGATTTGGATCTTCTTTTATATGTTGATGAAATAACTATTTTTGCAACATGCAATAATACTTCTGAAACCTATTACATTATCTATTCAAACCAGCACAAAGATATATGCTGCATCGAGCAGATTCCTTACATTGCTCAACGTATTATTATATTAATGTATAAACGTTAAACATTTACTGTTCATCATGTTGTTCTTGGTATAAACGTAGACCTCCGACATGACCTCCAACATTGCTGGCCACCCAAAATGCAAAACTAAGAAGGACATGAGATAGCAAAGCCAGATTTACTGGACACATAACAACAGATACAAGGATGAAATGATTGAGCTTACAGGCCCGTGCGACTTGCGGAACACACAGACATCAATAGTTAGTGTGGCCTCCATGGCTGGCAATAACGGCCGCTACACGCCACGGCATCGAACGAAAGAGGCTTTGGATGTGGGCTTAGGGTATTTCGGTCAAAGCTGCTTCCACACATTGCCACAGTTCATCAGGCGTAGCCCCGGGTGGTGCTTGCAGGGCCACTCGGTTGCTGATCAGCAACCAGACGTGTTCGATGGGTGACATATCAGGAGAACAGGTAGGTCACGGCAGCAGTGACACCTGGTGGGCCGTGAAGAATTGTTGCACGATGCGTGCCACGTGTGGGCGCGCAATGTCCTGCAGGTAAGGGAGAACTACAGGCTCCAAAACGTCGGAGATGTAGCGGTGTCTGTTGAGTGTACCGGAGATGCGTACCATAGGGCTGCGGGTGTCATATCCAATTGCGCCTCAAACCATAACGCCAGGCGACGGACCGGTATGGCGATGCATAATGCAGGCGTCATACAGTTTCCTGCCGCGGTGCCCCCACACGCAGTTCCTACCATCATGGTGTTGCAGGCAGAAGCGGGATTCGTCAGAGAAGACAATGTCGTGACATTCCATAGTCCAGGTGCGGCGTTCAACAGCTCACTTCCGCCGTACTCGCCGGTGGTGTAACGTCAATGGTAATTGGAGCAATGGGCGCCATGCGACAAGTCCCCGCTCCTGCAGACGACGTCGAACGGTAAGTGCTGACACAGGTTGTTGCACAACACACCCTAATTCCTGCGCTAACATTCGTAATGTGGTGGTGCGAGCTGTTAATGCCCGCCGTACAACATGCCGGTCCTCTCGTTTGGTGGTGTGCCGTGGCTGCGGCAATTGCTCACGTCGGTCCGTCCATGACTCCTGCACCCACCGAATCCATACTCACCTCACTGTGGCTGGATGTCGTCCCACACAGGCACCGATGTTTCGGTACCATAAACCGCTGTCGCGATAAACCACTATTTGTCCTCTGTTGAACTCCGAAATGTGCTGGAATGACTACCATATTCTGCGACGAGGCATCAGGAAGCTTCCCACGCACAGGTCCGGCAGCACAACACATTTCCACTACTTACACTCTGCCTTCTGTGCACCCTTCTTATATGCTTCTCGGTGGCGTGCCGGACGCACATGATTTGCATATGCCTTGCAACACTAATCGTTTGCATGTCCTCTCGCGGGCGACGCATGCTGCGAATTTCAGGCCAATCGGATGCTTCTTTCTTGGTGTTGCATTTTGGGTGGCCAGCAGTGTATAATGCGCCATAAAAGTTATTCATATCAACACATAATGCACCATAAAAGTTTTTCATATTGACACAATAAACAGCACACTCTGAATCACTTACATACAAAGAAAGTGCCCTAACCACAAAATCTATGAATATGTTTAAAAATCATCTACGGCTAATGTTCCATGTAGGCCAAGTCAAATATTCTGCTGTCTTTCAACACTCAGGAATGCTGGTGGTGAAATCTTGTATTCTGTGCATGTGATAAGATATTAATGAGTGGTAGGCAATGCACGTAACTAACAAACAAATTAAGAAGAAGGTAGTGTAGAACAGAGGTGCAAAATACGTCTTAACGCGCGAACAAGGTTTGGGGGAAATTAAGGCAGCTCTAGGGAAATTTTTGCCCGGGGGGTAAAATAATAATAGTAATAATAAAACGAAAAATTGACTTTTTAACAACGAATATAACGTGAAAAATGGGAGTAATTTACTTCACGGTAATCATTTTGAAAAATGTGTCGTTATATAAGAATATAAGAGGTTATGGGGCTGTGACGTACTGCGAACTGCCACTTGCAAACGATTCACAGAGCCTAAACGACTTTACTAATGCCAAGGCGGAGACAGCGTGGCATGAGTAACAAGTACGACGCAACCACTAGTCACGCTAATAAACATTTCCGAAATTAATGGGCCGTCCCAGTGGCACAGAGGTCTAAGCAATGGTTTCTGATCACTCATCTGAGATGGGTCTGGGTTTGAATCCTGGTGAGGCATGATGTTGTGTTTGTCTCATGGTGCTGGCTCTTGCCCTTCCCTGGAACCAGTGGCCCTAAATTAGGGACGGGCCACTGCTTATAGCCCACTGAGTTGCTCTAGGTGATCGTTAAACCTCCAATAGAGAAAAATAATAATAATGGCAGCAAGTGTGTCATAGGTGCAGATTTGAAAAGTTATTGGGGATTCTGGACATTTTAAAGTGAATGACCTATGCATTTTTCAAAGGATTTAAATCAAATTTAAATTTTATTCAGTAAAATTCTCTGGAACAATTAAATGCCTGGAATGCTAGAATGAAATAAATTATAGTTAATTACAGAATTTTTTAGTTGTTTATTTTTTAGCCTCTCTACATCGGGTTACTTCTTGATTTGCCTATTCTTCATACGCCGAAAGTTAATGGGTTCCGCCATTTTAGGCGAGAAAATAATTCTTGATTCACCTATTCCAGTCTCGCCTAAAACTTTCACCTGCTAGAGGAGAGAGATTCACCTGAAGCACTAAATCTTTCATGCGTTAAAAAAAAAAAAAAAAAGGACAATTCTCGTGAAAAAAAAAAAAAAGTAAGTTATTCATTGGAATGAATATTAGTTTTTTTGTTTTTTTTATTTCAAATTTTAAAGTAACAGGCTTTAAGAATAGTTCTTGATCATCAACATATACTCTAATAATCGCTTAAACTTATATGAAAATCCGCTACAGTTTTGGGGGAAATTTCAGACAAAAAAAATTTGTTCTGAGGAAATATTGGGCCCTGAACATTTTCTGCACCCCTGGTGTAGAACACGCTAAGTTATGTATAAAAAAGTTTAAGGCAAATATATTTCAGCCATTACTGTGGCCTTCATCAGTGCGACTACGGTTGGTTTACGTTGCCAGATTTTGGAAAGGTAAGTTTTGTAATGGTAACTCTGGGTGATGTGATGTAATGAGGGATTTCCAGATGTAAGGAATGAAAATGGGGAGCTCAGAGTTACAATTTTTGGAAAATAAAATTTCCAAACTTTCTCTAAACCTCAGACCATACCGATTTTGGAAGGGAGCCAACTTTTTAGTATCTGACCAAAGTGGAATAACAGAAGTGTCAGCCATGGTAAGAAGAGACAAGGCAGATAGAAGGTTATCTAAATTTCACATCAGATTTGTGCTCCTGAAGTCTTGAGAGAATTTTCCGGAATGAACTTCCTATGTACACGGTTAATCCAACGTTAGTCTTGATCGGAATTTTATACACTCCAGGCGAAGAAAGCGGAGGTCTTGGGTCTCTGTCATTACAGAGGATAACAGAAATTGAAGGGGATGAACGAATGGCAAGTCTATATCCTTCTCTTTTGAAGATACTGATGAGTTTATAGGCAGAAGGTTCGTGGTAAGGGATTGAGCCAGCAAACGTTAGTTCCTTTTTTGGTGAAACAGGTTGAAGAGCAACAACTGTTTTTTTCTTAGCATTTTGAATTAATTTAGAAACCAGGAGAGGGGGAAAGCCATGTTGAGTAGTGATCAAGCGGATGTTTGCTAATTCATTTTTTAGATTAACTTCAGTGTTACAAACCAAATGAGCTTGATGAATGAGAGACTTGATGGCTGACAGTTTATATTGGTGGAAGGTATGAGAATTGAAAGGAATAATGCTATTGGTCGAAACTGGTTTTCGGTAGACAGAAGTAGAAAGATTATTACATTTTTAAATGCTGACATCCAAGAAACTTATCTTGCTATCAATTTCTTCATTAATAGTGAATCTAATGGACGGGAATTTTTCAGTGATTAAATATGTGAGTTGCAATAGATCTTTTTCGGATGAGGCCAGATGACAAAAATATCATCGACATAACAGAGCCATAAGGTAGGTTGTTGGTCATGTTGCATCACTATTGATTGCTCAATAATTTGCAGGTATACTTCAGCCAAAAGTGGGGAAAGAGGTGACCCCATCGGTACACCTTGGTTTTGTTGATAGCATTGATTATTATAAACGAAAAAACTGTGTTAATGAAGAGAATACAGGCAATCATACAAATCCTTGGTTAAAGTGCCATCCATGGGGTATTGTTCTTTGAATTTATGGATGAGTAGCATGTGTGCTACAAATTGAGGCACAGAAGGAAAAAGTGATTAAACGTCCAGGGTAAATATACTTGCATGACCATCAATGGAGTTAGGAAGTTTAGAGATGAATTCAGCAGTGGATGAGATATTAAAGGGGTGGTTATTAGTGATAACCTTGAATTTTTTGGCAAGACATTTTTCCAGGTTACAAGCAGGAGAGTGAGTATTTTCCACAAGAGGTCTAATTGGAGCATTAGCTTTGTGTAATTTAATTTGGGCAAATAATCTAGAAGAATTGTAGAAAGAAGGAGCGGAAAAATCTCTTAAGAAAACCTTTAACGACTGTAACTTATTGAAGCGATCCACAGATGATTTCAAAGCTTCCATAGGATTTTTAGAAAGAAGTTTGCAATTGGTGGAAAGGAGGAAATCATTGACTTTTTGATTAAGGGTATCCTTTACGATAATGACTGGAAGGCCGACTTTATCAGCCCTACATACAGCTAAATTATTAGCTTTTAGGAACTGTTTAATTTGCAAGAGCTTTGAGGTAAACTTAGTATTAGTGACAGAACTTGAATGTGTTTGCTTAATAAAGATGGAAGCAGCCTGAGTACGTATTTTTTGCTGAGCATCGGAAGTGGTGTTATGAATAGCAGATTCAAGCAAGGGGATGGTTTCCATGAGATTCTCAGTTGAAGGAGGAGCAAATTTTGGGCCGTGGTTAAGACAGTCGTTGAAGAAGGAAGGCAGAACAAACGTAGACAAGTCGACGAATTTAGCGGCATCCGAGGTGGGAGAGTCCATGGTTGACTCCCGGTGAGAGCGGTTGACAAAATCTGACCGAGAGCATAAGAAACGTAATTTCTTAGCATGTTTTTTGTCTTCACAGAATTTAACAGAAGAGATGGATTGATGAATCATAATCATGAACTTATTCACAAGTAACGGGTTGGTCGAAAACAAGAGTTTGGTAGTGGTTGAAACACAGTAATTCCAAATTAGCGATCATAGCCCTAGTATCACGAGTTGCAGCAGAGAGAAGATTCTTTGCTAGAAGTATAAATAATCTTCTGACATCGACCTTTTAGAGCTGGTTTAAGAAGTTTAAAAGCAGAAGGGATAACTTGAAAGAACTTACATTTGATGAGAAAGTTCAGTTGGCATAACAGGAAAATCACCTTAATCCGAAGTTTTCGAAACTGTTTCCATTCCTCAGGCCAATCGTAATTTGATTGCCCAGAAGATGCGTAATCCATGATCTTAAATGAGTAGTAGGCAATGCACGTAACTAACAAACAAATTAAGAAGAAATTTGCTTGGTTCAAAGACTGTCTTAACCAAGGCCCAAAATTTGCTCCTCCTTCAACTGAGAATCTCATGGAAACCATCCCCTTGCTTGAATCTGCTATTCACAACACCACTTCCGATGCTCAGCAAAAAATACGTACTCAGGCTGCTTCCATCTTTATTAAGCAAGCACATTCAAGTTCTGTCACTAATACTAAGTTTACCTCAAAGCTCTTGCAAATTAAACAGTTCCTAAAAGCTAATAATTTAGCTGTATGTATTGCTGATAAAGTCGGTCTTCCAGTCATTATTGAAAAAGATGCCCTTAATCAAAAAGTCAATGATTTCCTCCTTTCCACCAATTGCAAACTTCTTTCTAAAAATCCTGTGGGAGCTTTGAAATCATCTGTGGATCACCTCAACAAGTTACAGTCGTTAAAGGTTTTCTTAGGAGATTTTTCCACTCCTTCTTTCTATAATTCTACTAGATTATTTGCCCAAATTAAATAACACAAAGCTAATGCTCCAATTAGACCTCTTGTGGAAAATACTCACTCTCCTGCTTGTAACCTGGAAAAATGTCTTGCCAAAAAATTCAAGGTTATCACTAATAACCACCCCTTTAATATCTCATCCACCGCTGAATTCATCTCTAGACTTCCAAACTCCATTGATGGTCATGCAAGTATGTTTACCCTGGACTTTGAATAACTTTTTCCTTCTGTGCCTCAATCTGAAGCACACATGCTACTCATTCATAAATTCAAAGAACAATTCCCCATGGACGGCACTTTAACCAAGGAGTTGTATGATTGCCTGTATTTTCTTCGTCAACACAGTTTTTTCGTTTATAACAACAGAGAGTGTAGCCATCTTTCAGAAAAAAGTAGGAATAAAAGTAGGAATTCCACAAAAAAAAAGTAGGTAAAAAGTAGGAATTTTCAAAATGTACCGCAAAGAGCAAATTAATGCATACTAGCGCAAACTAACTATCAGAAAGTATATTCCTCACTATGTAGTATGCTATGCATAAATATTAGCCAATTCTCTTTGAGAAATGTCCACTCTAGAATTTTTGAAGAGTAAAACTATTTGAAATCCTCCTTTTCTGAAGAATCTCCCTCTGAAAAGTAATATCAATGATTCATCAATAATAAGCGGTTGCACTTTTATTAAAAAGTTTAGCAGTCTCAATCTGTTGCAGTTATGCTATGTAAAACAAATATATTAAAATGCTATCATCAATATCCAAAAATGTAACATATTGTTGCTGATATTTGAAAACAGAAACTTATACATATATATAACACTTAATAAGATTTTATTAAAAAAATGTCATACCTTTGATTTTGCCCCAATTTGCTGATGTCCTGGTTGAACATGAAGTCCCTTTTGTTTAACAAAGATGGATGCTTTACAAAAGCAGGTATTGAGCTGAGTTTTTAGAGTTGTTTCCGTTAACAGTTTTTCTGTAGGATCTCAGAAGCTCGCCTTAGGCAATTCCATTACAATCCCACCACTAACAAAGCATAACCTCAAGCTGAGCTTTGGAGTAGGAATTGGAGTTTGTTCTGCTTCACAATATTTTTTTTTTTTTTATTGCACATCATTGTACAGAACCCACTTTTAATAACCAATAACCTCTTACTCCGAAAAGGACTCTGCAAGATGGTGGGCATGATGCATTTGTTCTAACCTGATCACACAAGTTCTTTTAGGATAAATATTTTGGTACCCAAGTGCTACAAATAATAATAACAATAATAATAATAATAATAATAATAATAATAATAATAATAATAACAAGCTAATGAATGTGCTGTAAGCCACATTCATTAGCCTGTGAATTAAGAGTTTCTCACCAATTTTGGCATTTTTCAGAGGTCTGGCAAGGATAATATTGAATGATGGTTCATAATTCACTGACAACATTGGGCCATCCAATTAGTGATTCATCCTCTAAACTGAAGTGAACGGAATCTGGTAGACAGTTTGACATGCATGAACTGTAACAGTGTTTTCTACAAACACTTCATATAAGTTTTGACTTGTGATCATTGCATTGCTTCCTTTCTGGAGCTCCTGAAGGACAGTGTCTTAAATGCCCTTTATCCACAGACATATTGGATACACAGGTCCACTTTACACTGAATAGTTAAACTGAATGCCTAACCAACATAAGCCACAACTTTATCTCGAACTGATTTGCATAAATGTGCACAAGCTTGGTTTGCATGCCGTAAACACACATTAGTGCCCATCAAAAAAACAACAGAACTTTTGCTTAGCCCCAATACGATCCTTAATTTTTGAAAATTTACTTATGTTTTTTAGTTACTGATCCAAGTTTAGTCTCAATATCTTTTAGCTTCTGCTGAGTTTTGTCCATAAGCTCCATATTTTCTCTTAATTTCTTTGTACCAGCTTCAATAATTGAATTTGCAATAGATGCCTCTTTCTTATTCTTAGCAATATTGCTTTCTTGAGCCTTTCAATTCCTTCATCAAGCAATTTTTGCCCAAGCTGGACTTCAACCTTAAGCTGACCTTCTTTTACTGTTAAATTTTTAATTTCCAACTCCAAATCTATCTTTCTTTTCAAATGCACATTTTTTTCTTTAAGTTCAATTTCTTCTGCCGCCTTTTGCTTCCTGGCTGGCTCCACACATTTTTTCTGATATTCTAAATCAGCCTGATAAGATGCATGAGCTTCTCTAACACATTTCAACATTAGCTGAGTAATTGGAATATTAGAAATGCAATTCTCACTTCTTCTGATTTTGTCCTTCACAATTCTTACACCCACAATAGTTTTTTCATTTAACTGACATCAATCTTTGGTTAGTAAAGCATTATTCATGGAAAAGCCAAGCTCTACATCAGCATTCCCATGGAAAAGGGTAAGACAAGTTGTAACAAGTTTGACTAAATTTTCAGACTTTGGTTTCCTGGTATCAGTATCTACGATCTGAAAATTTTTGCCCCAGTATATGTCAGCTTGCTGGTATTTCACATTTTGCATTGGCACACCACTGATAATCTCTTCAGATTTGATAAAATAATCATCGATCTTCTCTAATTTGTATTTTCTCCATTCTTGCACAATGGCATCAGTTTCACTGTTAGTCAGTTTTAAAGTTACACACAGCCTACTAATGGTGTGCTCTGTGTTTGCACTGTCCTTCATTGATGGATTCATAACTCGAAGATCTTTTAAAATCTGACAGTCAAGTGGCATTTTTTTTGTAGATATTCTGCCATTTTCGAAAAACATTGTCGGAAATGGTGCAGCACTTTTTGAACTTGATTTTCTGAAAGAGTATGCAACAGCTTCTTAGCTCCTATTCCAACATCCATCTTCCTTAAGGGAAGTACATTTTCTCGTTTTATTCCCACTTCTTCTGATTTTGTCCTTCACAATTCTTACACCCACAATAGTTTTTTCATCTAAAAACTATTGTGGGTGCACCCTCCTTGTTTGCAATAACATCATCTTTCACAAATTTTCTTAAAATACCTAACAATAGATCACTGACTTTGCTGTACAATACATGAACTAATGGCCCTTCTGTTTGGAAAAGAGCAAGAAATTCAACATAGATTGGCATCAGAGATAAAATAAACCTGAGATACACCAACATTGTTGAATCCTGGAGAAAACTTCGAATTCTCCTACATCGGGGGAATTTAGAACATCTTTAGACCCTTTCTTTACAATCAATTTGAAGTACTCTTTCAGTACATCAAACTACTCCACAATTCTGTGGACCACAGGTTCTAATGTCAACCAGCGTGAGTTAACATGATGAAGGAAGTGCTGTTCAACATCCAAGAGTTGCTGAATAGATTTGAAATCCTCTCGCCGTGCTGCACTTGCTTTAAAGAAAGAAAATATGTCACTTGCAAATTCATCTACATTTAGATCTAACACAAACAAACCTTGAGAAAAGGCATTATGAGCCAGTATGTAATGGACAAGTGCCAATACTAACAAGTTCTTCAGCACCATGCAGCTTTAACTCTTCATTCACCTTCCTTTGCAGTGCTTTGCTCACATTTGGCCCATCCATTGAGAGCATAAGTAACTTATCTAAAGGCAGTTTTTTGTTTCGTAGTACTGTCAACAGGCAATGCTTAATAGTCTCTGCATCGGCCTAAAAATTCACTTGATAAATATGCAGTTTTGACCCTGCTTTCTAAGGCCCAAAATTTAAGAAAGACATCAAATTGTTTTTTCACCTGAATGGTTGTTGTTTCATCAAAGGCGATGCTGTACATACCTTTATTATCAGTACATTTTCTTATTTCACTTGTTAACTCTTGATCAAAGTATTTGGCAAGACCATGGGAAATTATGTAGGAAACTTTCCTTTCACTAAGACACATTTTCCCAGCAATAGGATCATTGGGAAACATAATCTGGAAGACATCTGTAACATCTGTGCAAGAAGCAAATAAAAAGTTTGACCTTACTACTTTTAAACACCAAATGGCTTCAGCCTTGGTAATCTGTTGGTACAGGCTGAACTGCAAACACAAACTAGATGCAGCACTTGCCTGCTTACGTGTGTCCAGTAACAAACGTGTTCCTTTAACTGCATTTCTCTTCTGAATATGTTTCTGCTTCGATGGATGACTTATTATCTGATGCCTTCCAAAATTTGCTATGGAAAACAATGTCTTACACAACAAGCAGTATGCTTCATATTCATTATTTCCTTGTGTGCACCAGGATACAATTTTATCTTTGTTGAAATCATCAGTGTTCAACCAGGATGTCTAAAACTTTTTCTTTCCACGCAGCATTTCACTAAAAAGAGGAAAAAACAAAGGATATGTAATCAACTGTCAGTAATACCATAAAAAATATCAAAGAATATTTTTTAAACATGTAAAGCACATAAGAAAATTATTGCACAGCAATAGTAAATTCCGGAACATTTAAAATATATCTAGATTCTGAACTACACTGCAAAAGTTCCAGCCAATGAATGAATGCGCTGAGGGTTTAGTGTAATTTTACACTCGACTGTGAAATGATTTTCAGTATGCCAGAAAAAAGCCACAGAAAACACCTTGCTTTTGGGGTGGGGAAGTTTTAGCAGACAGAAGGACAAGTTGTAAATAATGGCTGAAGGTAGACAGTAATAAGTATCATATGTTATATATTTCTGTTACTACTTCATTAAGCATACATGCACCAATAATGTAATATAAAATTTAATTGAAATCAGACTTGTTTTACCAAAGTAATTGGGTAAAAGTATGTTAACTAAATGCCAGAGCATGAATGCTTCAACCTACAGTTGGAGCAGTGGCATACTGATAGGCTCCGCAACACCCGCATTGTGGGAGGGGCCTCTGGCCTCAGCTGGAAAAAAAAAATTCTTTGGAGAAACTTTATATGAAACTGAAGAAAATAACCCCAGAATTTTGCCAGCATCTTTTTAAAAAAATACAAAAAAGAAAAGCACTTTGTTTTCTAGATTTTATTTTCAATGAATAAGTAAAATCTTCAGCAATCATTTTTGCAGTTTTAGAGTTTATATTAAAAAACAAAATCAAAGAAAACTTAATTTACTCTTACGCCCCTAGAGGAAATTCTATGTGTAACCTGAAAAAGTTACTATACCTAAAATAGTCTTCGACATAAATTGAATCAAATGGTAAAACCATTTTTTCAATCGGATGTTTAGAAGCAAATATATAGAATAAAATGTATTTTGAATTCGACATCATCTGCATTTACATCCTCTAACGCCAAAATTGTGCATCGTAAAAAATATGAGATAAAGGATCATCATTTGCACATTTCAAGCTTCCAAAATTGGGGAGTCAAGGGTTCAGGCCTTTTTGGCCTTTTCCCTCTGCATCCCAGTTGTTACAGAAGATATTGACAGTCAAGATGTGAAACTTAATTATAATTTAATATAATGATTATGCATGAACTCTGTAACAACTAAATTGCATTAATTAAAAAAAAAGAATTTTTTGAATCGGCCTAAGAGTTGTAGAGATATGGTGTCCACAGACAGATGGAAGGATGGACAGGCGGACAAACCGGTAACATAGGTAACATACCGTATATACTCGTGTATAGGTTGACTTTTTTTAATGAAATATTTAGGCCAAAATTAGGGGTCGAACTATACATGGAAAATATTTCTGATAGGTTGAAAACCAAAATTTTGATGCCTTATGGAAATGTGCATACTTAGCCCTTTGCGCCATCAGTTCATTTGCAGTTGTATATTTAGTCATTTTCTGAGTGTTACTGGTACAGAAGAAAATTATTGCTAAGAATTTTCTTGATTTTATATGTATGAGGTTTTTTTTATTCACTAATAGAAAAACTCATTTTGCAAGGATGTTTCAAAGTCTGTTTTAGATCTGTCGATATGGCCTTGACTGCCCCCTGGTAAATCACCCAGAGGAAAGAGGTGAATGCATCAGTCAGCAGTTTTACCGTGCCGTGACCTACGACTGTGCTCAATTCTCGACGGGGAATGGAGAGGGAAAAGAACAAACTATTGCAAAAGAAGACTGCTGGCCCTGCTTAGCAGCAGCAGAAAAAAAGAGAGAGAGAGAGAGAGAGAGAGAGAGAGAGAGAGAGAGAGAGAGAGAGACATGACAATCTACAGAACAGCGGTAACTTGCTTGATCAATGCATCTCGAAAATGGAAGTGTTTAAACTTGGCCGATCACTCAGAATAACATTGCCACTCATAGTAAAAAAGTGCATTAGTTTAACAACCTACTTACGTTTGTTATTAAATTGAGTGTGCCCTGGCTCTACATATTAAACTAACAGTAACCTTTTCTGAAGACTAAGAGCGAGCAAAAAGGATTGCATCTTTACTGAATGATGCGATGTTTGGTTTTGTCACTAAAGCCGACTGATTGTCGCAAACACGGTGGAGAGGGGGGGTGAAACTCGGGAGTAGATAAACGACCTCTCTGTCAATAACACAATCGTCCAGCCCATTAGTCAACCGACAGCTGCACGCTGCACAGGGTAGTGGGAGAAAATTTTATTGAACAAATTTTCTTCAATTTTTTAAATAGTTGCATGCAAATTTTACAGTGTCCACAATACATCAAAATAAAGATCCGTTTTAAATTTTGAAGAAATCTATTGAAAACTTCAAAAGTTGCACATTTATTTTTTACAGCATGCATGTTGACATCAAGACCTATTTACACTTTCCAAACATGTTTCAGGAAGTTTTTTTTATTATTCTTTTTAAATAACGATGTGCCTTACGATGTTTGGTAAATGCACCATGATTTGTTTGCTGCGGGAGCAAATGCTTTACTCTCCATTAATGAAGTAACTGCAGAAAACTCGCTGGCAAAATGTAGACGAAGGGGGGAGGGGGGCTATGTGCAAAAGTAAATCCATATATTGTGTGCGTAACCTTCCCCTGAAAACTCTCTAACCAGGGTATTGAGCCCTATCATCTTCCCAGAATTGTGCCTCAATTCCACCCACATTTTCAGCTACAACAATAAATAGTAGGTTCACATTTCCGCATGTGGGCGGAAAAGATTTTTTTTTTTTTAATTTATACACAAGGTAGGTAGGTATACAAAAACTGCAGATATCCACATAAAAATCGGGGGGGGGGGGGGGGCGGCTTATACACAAGATATACAAAAACTGCAAATATTCAGATAAAAATCGGGGGTTGACCTATACACGAGTATATACGGTAAGCACAATCTTTTTTTAAAAAAGAAATGCTAGGAAGCTTGAAATGAATGCAAAAACTTATGGGACCGGGGATATACAATAATGCAGGAGAGCGGAAACATTGCGCGCTTGGGGGGTATGGGAAAAATCTTTGCTCTGTCCGACTTCCGGTTTTGAAAATTTTACCCCTATTTTCATGCTGAAATGCAAATTTTTATGCAGTAAAATGTTATTTAACAATCATATTGGACAGAGGCAACATCGTGAGAAGAAAGAAATGACGATTACGAAACAAATCTGAACTCCGTCGAACTTCCGTTTTTGAAAGTTTCGTGAAAATGAATTCCGCCCCCCGACGAACACCCTGCCCCCTTCGCCACCAAATCCCAAAAAATTTCTGTTCACTTGTGCATCAATCTCTCAAATGAACAAAATAATAATGAAAAAGGCGGAATTCTTCGAATTCGTGAAAGAAGATCACAAGGAAGTTTTCGCGGCATCTAACTTCAGATTCGCAAATTGTGGCCTACAGTTTCAAGATGAAATACTAACATTTATATAATAAAATTATATTTAACAAGACAAGATATTGCCTTTGTTTCCTTGTTTAACAAGGAAACAAAGGCAACATTGGTAGAATAAAATTACAATTATAGCAAAAACTTTTACTCCATTAAACTACCGTTTTTGGAAGTTTTGAAACACGAAATACCTTCACCAGACAGAAAACGACCTCCCCCTCCAATTCTCTTTAGTTTTACACTGATTTAAAATTGCATTTAACAAGAATACTGGACACAAACACATTGGGAGGTATATATATATATATATAGGGATGTAAGGTCAGGTGATGCGTAACATCACAGCCTCTCCTTGACAAATGTCAACCCCGCCTTCTCGTGGTGCATCCTGTTCCCACTAAAAAGGCTCTGACGACCGCCAATAGTGGTATAACTATACCATCGGGATTAGAGGAAATTCTATCTAACACTCACCAACCCGCTTGGCCAGCGTGGTGAGTTATAGCCAAACCCCTCCAAAATGACTCCACAACTTAAATCTTGGCCCTCAGTCTCCGGCAGCTGGAATGTACCTGGCCAAGGCAGCGGCCAGTGCGACATGAAGGCAGAGGGTGCTAAGAATCCCCGGAGGACCGGACTAGGCTGCCATCTGATGCTGACCTTGGCAACGTACAATGGACGCTCCCTATCTTCTGATTCAAGGCTTCTTGAATTGGAAGAGGAACTACAAAGGATCAAGTGGGACATCGTGGGGCTAAGTGAGGTAAGGAGAAAAGGAGAAGATCTCATCGAACTGAAAAGTGGACATCTCTTCTACTATCGTAGGACAGATACTGGCAGAACTAGTGGTGTTGGATTTATAATAAACAAGAAACTGAAGGATAAAGTGGTAGAAGTTGAAAGTTCCTCTGACAGAGCTGCATGACTCGTTATCCAACTATCGAGAAGATACCAGGCTCAGATTATTCAAACTTATGCACCCACCACAAGTCATCCTGAAGAAGAAATTGAAGAATTTTATGAGGAAATTTGTCATCTAAATAACAAAGGTAAGCAGCACTTGAAAATAATTATGGGAGATTTCAATGCAAAAATAGGGCAACGGCAACAGAATGAAACTTCAGTAGGTAAATTCGGTCACGGCAACAGAAACCAGCGTGGAAATACTCTCGTTGAGTTTGCAGAGGCAGAAGGGTTTTTCATCTTGAACTCCTTCTTCAAGAAAAAGCCACACAGGAAATGGACATGGAGACATCCAAATGGGACGACAAGTGAAATTGATTTTATTATGTATAACAAAAAATTCGTCATAGAAGACTGCAGTGTGCTAAACAAGTTCAACACAGGTAGTGACCATAGATTGGTGAGATGTAAGATGCACCTCAACACTAAATTTGAACGTGGCAAGCTCATAAGACAAACAAAATCTATTGACATAACCAACCTTAAAAAACACCATAATACCTTCAAGTTGGAACTGAAGAACAGGTTCTCTGCTTTAGAAGGCCTAACATCGGAAGAAGTGGACATCTCTGAAGTTAACAGAAAAGTAACCAAAGCTCTTATGGAAACAGCAACAAAATTAGCTGGGTCTAAGAACAAGTTGCATGTAAATAAATTATCAGGAAAAACGAAAATGTTGATGCAAAAAAGAAGAGAGATGAGGACAACTAAAGAAGATGTGACTTCCAAAGTGGAATATATAGAGCTATGCAAGACAGTACGAAAAAGTATCACTGAAGACGTAAGAAAATTCAACTGTGAACTAGTGAGGAAAGCAATTGAAAACAATCAAAGATTAAAGATAGCAAAGGGACATCTCAGTAAGGGAAGAAAACAGATTATGGCACTGAGAAAAGAAGATGGTTCTGTAACAAGAAATAGAGGCGAAATTTTGACAAGAGTGAAAAATTTGTACTCCAAATTATATGAAAGGGATGATACATGCACTCCAGACATCATGAAAGATACCAGTATAAGAGTTCCTCCAGTCCTTCCAGCAGAAGTTGCACATGCAATCAAGAACATGAAGCGGGGAAAAGCTCCAGGAGAAGATGGAATTACTGTAGACATCATACAAGAAGCAAGTGGAGAAATCGAAACAGTACTCGCCCAAATTTTCACTCGATGCCTTAACGAAGGAAAGATTCCTGAGGACTGGAACACCGCTACAATGATCTTGCTACATAAAAAAGGTGACATTGAGGATCTCAGGAACTACAGACCTATCAGCCTCCTATCAGTAGTTTATAAAATCTTCAATAAAGTTCTTTCACACCGCTTGAAGGTAACACTGGACATGGTTCAACCGAGAGAACAAGCTGGATTCAGGAGTGGCTACAGCACAATAGATCATTTCCATGTGCTGAGAGAACTAATTGAAAGAGCGAGGGAATATGAACTTCCATTGTGCATGGCTTTTATCGATTATGAAAAAGCCTTTGATTCGGTGAAACCATCAGCAGTTACAATGGCTCTGAAAACCTGCGGTATTGAAGATGCATACATTAATATTATTAATAACATCTATGAAAATGCAAGTGCAAAGATTAGGCTGTTTGAAAATACAACACACATAAAAATTGGAAAAGGAGTGAGACAAGGTGACACCATATCTCCGAAGCTCTTTAATGTCACATTGGAGGGTGTTTTTCAGTCACTGAGCTGGGAAAACAAGGGGATAAAGATTAATGGAGATTATCTAACCCACCTTCGTTTTGCTGATGACGTAGTCATTTTTGCAACTAACCCACCAGAGCTGCAGAGTATGATCCAGGAACTTGCTGACAAGAGTAAAGAAGTGGGGTTAAAAATGAACTTTCAGAAGACAAAAGTGATGTTCAATGCTTTTGCAAGAAATGAAGATTTATCGATTGATGGAGAAAAGCTGGAGATAACAGACACATACGTTTATCTTGGACAGCAGATATCAAGTGAGGGTCACATTGATGAAGAAATTAATCGGCGTACAAAACTTGCCTGGAGAGCTTTTGGAAGAAACAGCAGAATTTTCAAGAGCAATATGCCATTATGTCTTAAAAGAAACGTGTTTGATCAATGCATCCTTCCAGTGCTTACGTATGGTGCAGAGACGTGGACCTTAACTAAAAGAGACATACAAAGGCTGCAGACAACTCAAAGAAGCAGGGAGAGGTGTGTGCTTGGTGTAACCAGGAGAGATAAGAAGAGGAACTCGTGGATCCGAAAAATGACAAGAGTGGAAGACATTATGATCAGAGTTAAATCCCTGAAATGGCAATGGGCTGGACATACTGCCAGAAGGACAGATCATCGATGGACAGCCGAAATTTTAGATTGGATTCCAAGGGACAGGAAAAGACCCAGAAGAAGACCACATGGGAGATGGGTGGATGAAATTCGAAAGTATGCAGGGGTGACATGGAGGAGATTGGCACAAGACAGACCGTTGTGGAGGAAACTTGGGGAGACCTTCGTCCAGCAGTGGATTGATAATGGTTGACGATGATGATGATGATACATATATATATATTTGATGTAAGGTCAGGTGATGCGTAACATCACAGCCTCTCCTTGACAAATGTCAACCCCGCCTTCTCGTGGTACATCCTGTTCCCACTAAAGGGGCTCTGACGACCGCCAATAGCGGTATAAATATACCATCGGGATTAGAGGAAATGCTATCCCACACTCACCAACCCGCTTGGCCAGCGTGGTGAGTTATGGCCAAACCCCTCCAAAATGACTCCACAACTTAAATCTTGGCCCTCAGTTTCTGGCAGCTGGAATGTACCTGGCCAAGGCAGCGGCCAGTGTGACATGAAGGCAGAGGGTGCTAAGAATCCCCGGAGGACCGGACTAGACTGCCATCTGATGCTGACCTTGGCTACGTACAACGGACGCTCCCTATCTTCTGATTCAAGGCTTCTTGAATTGGAAGAGGAACTACAAAGGATCAAGTGGGACATCGTCGGGCTAAGTGAGGTAAGGAGAAAAGGAGAAGATCTCATTGAACTGAAAAGTGGACATCTCTTCTACTATCGTGGGACAGATACTGGCAGAACTAGTGGTGTTGGATTTATAATAAACAAGAAACTGAAGGATAAAGTTGTAGAAGTTGAAAGTTTCTCTGACAGAGCTGCACGACTCGTTATCCAACTCTCGAGAAGATACCAGGCTCAGATTATTCAAACTTATGCACCCACCACAAGTCATGCTGAAGAAGAAATTGAAGAATTTTATGAGGAAATTCGTGATCTAAATAATAAAGGTAAGCAGCACTTGAAGATAATTATGAGAGATTTCAATGCAAAAATAGGGCAACGGCAACAGAATGAAACTTCAGTAGGTAAATTCGGTCACGGCAACAGAAACCAGCGTGGAAACTCTCATAGAGTTTGCAGAGGCAGACGGGTTTTTCATTTTGAACTCCTTTTTCAAGAAAAAGCCACACAGGAAATGGACATGGAGACATCCAAATGGGACGACAAGTGAAATTGATTTTATTATGTGTAACAAAAAATTCGTCATAGAAGACTGCAGTGTGCTAAACAAGTTCAACACAGGCAGTGACCATAGATTGGTGAGATGTAAGATGCACCTCAACACTAAACTCGAACGTAGCAAGCTCATAAGACAAACAAAATGTATTGACATAACCAACCTTAAAAAACACCATAATACCTTCAAATTGGAACTGAAGAACAGATTCTCTGCTTTAGAAGGCCTAACATCGGAAGAAGTGGATATTTCAGAAGTTAACAGAAAAGTAACCAAAGCTCTTATGGAAACAGCAACAAAATTAGCTGGGTCTAAGAACAAATTGCATGTGAACAAATTATCAGGAAAAACCAAAATGTTGATGCAAAAAAGAAGAGATATCAGGACAACTAAAGAAGATGTGACTTCCAAAGTGGAATATATAGAGCTATGCAAGACAGTACGAAAAAGTATTACTGAAGATGTAAGGAAATTCAACTGTGAACTAGTAAGGAAAGCAATTGAAAACAACCAAAGCCTAAAGATAGCAAAGGGACATCTCAGTAAGGGAAGAAAACAGATTATGGCACTGAGAAAAGAAGATGGTTCTGTAACAAGAAATAGAGGCGAAATTTTGACAAGAGTGAAAGATTTCTACTCCAAATTATATGAAAGGGATGATACATGTACTCCAGGCATCATGAAAGGTACCAGAGTTCTTCCAGTCCTCCCAGCAGAAGTTGCACATGCAATCAAGAACATGAAGCGGGGAAAAGCTCCAGGAGAAGATGGAATTACTGTAGACATCATACAAGAAGCAAGTGGAGAAATCGAAACAGTACTCGCCCAAATTTTCACTCGATGCCTTAATGAAGGGAAAATTCCTGAGGATTGGAACAACGCTACAATGATCTTGCTACATAAAAAAGGTGACATTGAGGATCTCAGGAACTACAGACCTATCAGCCTCCTATCAGTGGTTTATAAAATCTTCACTAAAGTTCTTTCACACCGCTTGAAGGTAACACTGGACATGGCTCAACCGAGAGAACAAGCTGGATTCAGGAGTGGCTACAGCACAATAGATCATATCCACATACTGAGAGAACTAATTGAAAGAGCGAGGGAATATGAACTTCCATTGTGCATGGCTTTTATCGATTATGAAAAAGCCTTTGATATATATATATATATATTGTGTCTATATATATATATATATATATATATATATATATAGACACAAACACAATATGATGATATATATATATATCATCATATTTTTACTCTGTATATATGATGACATCATCATCATGATCATTGTCAACCATTATCAATCCACTGCTGGACGAAGGTCTCCCCAAGTTTCCTCCACAATGGTCTGTCTTGTGCCAGTCTCCTCCATGTCACTCCCGCATACTTTCGAATTTCATCCACCCATCGCCCATGTGGTCTTCTTCTGGGTCTTTTCCTGTGTCTTGGAATCCAATCTAAAATTTCGGCTGTCCATCGATGGTCTGTCCTTCTGGCAGTATGTCCACCCCATTGCCATTTCAGGGATTTAACTCAGACCATGATGTCTTCCATCTTGTCATTTTTCTGATCCACGAGTTCCTCTTCTTATCTCTCCTGGTTGCACCAAGCATGCACCTCTCCATGCTGCTTTGAGTTGTCTGCAGTCTTTGTATGTCTCTTTTAGTTAAGGTCCATGTCTCTGCACCATACGTAAGCACTGGAAGGATGCATTGATCAAACACTTTTCTTTTAAGACATAATGGCATATTGCTCTTGAAAATTATGCTGTTTCTTCCAAAAGCTCTCCAGGCAAGTTTTGTATGCCGATTAATTTCTTCATCAATGTGACCCTCACTTGATATCTGCTGTCCAAGATAAATGTACGTGTCTGTTATCTCCAGCTTTTCTCCATCAATCGATAAATCTTTATTTCTTGTTAAAGCATTGAACATCACTTTTGTCTTCTGAAAGTTCATTTTTAATCCCACTTCTTTACTCTTGTCAGTAAGTTCCTGGATCATACTCTACTGCTCTGATGGGGTAGTTGCAAAAATGACTACTTCATCAGCAAAACTAAGGTGGGTTAGATAATCTCCATTAATCTTTATCCCTTTGTTTTCCCAGTTCAGTGATTGAAAGACATTTTCAAATGTGGCATTAAAGAGCTTCGGAGATATGGTGTCACCTTGTCTCACTCCCATTCCAATTTTTATGAGTGTTGTATTTTCAAACAGCCAAATCTTTGCACTTCTATTTTCATAGATGTTATTAATAATATTAATGTATGCATCTTCAATACCACAGGATTTCAGAGCCATTGTAACTGCTGATGGTTTCACCGAATCAAAGGCTTTTTCATAATCGATAAAAGCCATGCACAATGGAAGTTCATATTCCCTCACTCTTTCAATTAGTTCTCTCAGTACGTGGATATGATCTATTGTGGTGTAGCCACTCCTGAATCCAGCTTGTTCTCTCGGTTGAGCCATGTCCAGTGTTACCTTCAAGCGGTGTGAAAGAACTTTAGTGAAGATTTTATAAACCACTGATAGGAGGCTGATAGTTCTGTAGTTCCCGAGATCCTCAATGTCACCTTTTTTACGTAGCAGGATCATTGTAGCGTTGTTCCAATCCTCAGGAATCTTCCCTTCATTAAGGCATCGAGTGAAAATATGGGCAAGTACTGTTTCGATTTCTCCACTTGCTTCTTGTATGTCTACAGTAATTCCATCTTCTCCTGGATCTTTTCCCCGCTTCATGTTCTTGATTGCATGTGCAACTTCTGCTCGTAGGACTGGAAAAACTCTGGTACTGGTACCTTTCATGATGTCTGGAGTACAGGTATCATCCCTTTCATATAATTTGGAGTAGAAATATTTCACTCTTGTCAAAATTTTGCCTCTATTTCTTGTTACAGAACCATCTTCTTTTCATAGTGCCATAATCTGTTTTCTTCCCTTACTGAGATGTCCCTTTGCTATCTTTAGGCTTTGGTTGTTTTCAATTGCTTTCTTTACTAGTTCACAGTTGAATTTCCTAATGTCTTCAGTGATACTTTTTCGTACTGTCTTGTATAGGTCTATATATTCCACTTTGGAAGTCACATCTTCTTTAGTTGTCCTCATCTCTCTTCTTTTTTGCATCAACGTTTTGGTTTTTTCTGATAATTTGTTCACATGCAACTTGTTCTTACACCCAGCTAATTTTGTTGCTGTTTCCATAAGAGCTTTGGTTACTTATCTGTTAACTTCAGAAATATCCACTTCTTCTGATGTTAGGCTTTCTGAAGCAGAGAATCTGTTCTTCAGTTCCAACTTGAAGGTATTATGGTGTTTTTTAAGGTTGGTTATGTCAATACATTTTGTTTGTCTTATGAGCTTGCCAAGCTCGAGTTTAGTGTTGAGGTGCATCTTACATCTCACCAATCTATGGTCACTACCTGTGTTGAACTTGTTTAGCACACTGCAGTCTTCCATGATGAATTTTTTGTTACACATAATAAAATCCAAATGGGATGACAAGTGAAACTGATGTCTCCATGTCCATTTCCTGTGTGGCTTTTTCTTGAAAAGGGAGTTCAAGATGAAAAACCCTTCTGCCTCTGCAAACTCTACAAGAGTATTTCCACGCTGGTTTCTGTTGCCGTGACCGAATTTACCTACTGAAGTTTCATTCTGTTGCTGTTGCCCTATTTTTGCATTGAAATCTCCCATAATTATCTTCAAGTGCTGCTTACCTTTATTATTTAGATGACGAATTTCCTCATAAAATTCTTCAATTTCTTCTTCAGGATGACTTGTGGTGGGTGCATAAGTTTGAATAATCTCAGCCTGGTATCTTCTCGAGAGTTGGATAACGAGTCGTGCAGCTCTGTCAGAGGAACTTTCAACTTCTACAACTTTATCCTTCAGTTTCTTGTTTATTATAAATCCAACACCACTAGTTCTGCCAGTATCAGTCCCACAATAGTAGAAGAGATGTCCACTTTTCAGTTCAATGAGATCTTCTCCTTTTCTCCTTACCTCACTTAACCCGTCGATGTCCCACTTGATCCTTTGTAGTTCCTCTTCCAATTCAAGAGCCTTGAATCAGAAGATAGGGAGCGTCCATTATACGTAGCCAAGGTCAGCATTAGATGGCAGCCTAGTCCGGTCCTCCGAGGATTCTTAGCACCCTCTGCCTTCATGTCGCACTGGCCGCTGCCTTGGCCAGGTACATTCCAGCTGCCAGAGACTGAGGGCCAAGATTTAAGTTGTGGAGTCATTTTGGAGGGGTTTGGCCATAACTCACCACGCTGGCCAAGCGGGTTGGTGAGTGTGGGATAGCATTTCCTCTAATCCCGATGGTATAGTTATACCGCTATTGGCGGTCGTCAGAGCCTCTTTAGTGGGAACAGAATGTACCACGAGAAGGTGGGGTTGACATTTGTCAAGGAGAGGCTGTGATGTTACGCATCACCTGACCTTACATCCCTATATATATATAAATAATAATAATAAAATAAACAAAATGAAAATTTGTAGAATCTGTAGTTTTGACAATGAATTGCGTAGTTCCGTAGTCAAACAGCTAAATCTGTAGAAACTACAGGCATTCTGTAGTAGTTGGCAGGTATACATTTTGATTATAAAACATCTTACTATAGGCACACGTTTCACAAGTAGGGGGAGGGGAATTCTTTCTCAAAGAGAGAAAGATTTGGTCTGTTCCGTTTTAAGAATGAAGCAAATGAAATCTTCCAGTTACCTATCAACATCCACGATAAAATACCGATGTTTCCGACAGTACTTACAGAATATATACCAATTTCATGAAATGACAACTTTCACACACAAAAACTTAAATTACTCTAATCTTTTACTCTCATTTTATAACACAATCAATAAAATCCAAATTGTTTATAAAGAAAAGTATTTACCTTCTTTAATTCCATGAACTTCAGATTACAAACAGTTCGTCATCGATCAATCCAAAATGCACGAACCTACAGGTAGAGAAAACAAAGCATAAAACTTTCAAGAACACACACAAGCCAACATTTTAGCTTCGATGTCAGTGATTGGCTTTAGCAGTTCAGCTCCCGGAGTTCGCCCAGCAGAAACACACTGCATCATCGGCGTTTTGCCGACGATGTACGCGTAACCTGATGGCATGGCGGCCAAAGCAATCATGTACAAAAAATGTCGCCGAACCAAGACAGCGAAACAGGTCGTAAAAAAAAAAAAAAAAAAAAAATTGTATTTTGCTTTGCGGAAAAGTAGGAAAATAAGGAAAATAAATAAGGACAGGTTTCGAAATAGTAGGAAATAGTAGGAACGCTGTGATCCCTGTAATAACACTGATCTGCAATTTTTGAACTTTTTTCTCTTGTTTTCAAATGAATAGGTGTATCTGAATGGATTTTTTGTGCAGATTCCGAAATTGACCTTCAAAATTCCATATCACGTCAGGTTTTTTCCCAAATGACGGAAATGTGAAAATTTAAAAAAACATTATTTTTAATGTCATTGCTATATGGCAAAATTTGTAACGTGTGAAAATGTTCTCTGGAGGGGCGGAATGATTGTTTAAGGAATAGATAAACATAAATACATATTCAAAAGCAAACATACCTAACATTCGCCACTGGACTCCCCTTCAAACTTCCTCTTTTTGGATTGTCTTCGGTGTACGTCCGTACAGTCTCTGTTCAACATTCAACAATAGTCGGCCATCATATGTACAGTCCACTTTCCTTGGTATCTCTTTTTCATCACTTTAATATCCTGATGGAAGCGCTTGCCATGTTCTTCCGAAAAATCACCAAGATTGTTAGGAAAGTAATTTAGATGAGCACGAAGGAAGTGAACTTTGACGCTCATGTTGCAACCAAGCAGTTCATAGGATTCCAGTATGTCCTTGACTAAAGTGGTGTAATTTCAAGCCTTCGTGTTCCCCAAAAAATTGTGTACCACATTTCTGAATGCAGTCCATGCTCGTAATTCGCACTCACTCATGGTTTCCTTGATATGTTGTCTGCCATTAATTTTCGTATTTGAGGGCCTATGAAAATGATAGCTTTAATTTTTTCAGACGTGATTGATGGAAACTTACCACCAAGATACTGAAAGCATTTACTGTCCTTGCTTAAAGCTGTCACGAATTGCTTCATTAAGCCAAGTTTGATGTGTAAAGGTGGCAACAGTATTTTCGAGGGATCAACCAGTGGAAGTGAAACAATGTTTTTTTCGCCAGGTGTGAATGTACTTCTGACTGGTCACTCCTGCGGAACCCAATGTTCCGTCCTTGCCCTGGAATCCCATTCACACAAAAAGCAAGGAAATTTGGTGTAGCCTGCTTGTTGGCCAAGCAATATTCCAATCACCTTGAAATCCCCACACAAAGACCATTCATGAAACTTGTACTGCACACTTTCCAGCAGTAATTTAAGGTTCTCGTATGTCTCTTTCAAAGTCACAGAATGTGCTACTGGAATGGATGGATGGATGTTAGTATTGTGTAATAAAACACCTTTTAAACTGGATTGGCTGGCATCTATGAACAACCTCCACTGTCCTGAATTGTAATTAATGTTGAAGTATTTCATGACTGCCGAAATGTCTTGACAATATACCAAACCACCTTTCTCAGCGAAAAATGGAACCAATTCTGCTTCTCAGTGTCTGTACCAGGAGAATCTCGTATTAAGACATAGTAAATTATTTTCCTGAAGTCGTGATCCAGAAGCTCTGCTGCGTCTTTAGGTAAATTCAGATCACGAACCAAATCATTCAGTTCATGCTGGGTAAATGGCACTGGGGTTTTATCCTCCATGCTGTCCGGTTGGTACATCTCATCACTTGTATCACCGTCTGAATCGGTGTCTGTTGGGGGCTTGATATTGGACAGGGATGGCACAGGGATGGATTCACTATGGGGCACTGGTCTTATGGCAAATGAGATATTGGGATACACAATGTTACGCTTACTGGTTCTGGTATGGCCCACGATATTCACTGTGCAGAAGTAGCAGTCGTCACTGTGATTTTTTGGCTCACGCCACACCATGGGTACACCGAACGCCATTGATGCCCTTTTTCCACTTTTCCAGTTCCTCAACCCCTCCACACATGCATGGCACACATTGTGAGGAGACCAAACTTTGTCCTGATCTGCTAGTTTAATGCCGAAGTATTGAAAATAAGCATTTTTCTCGAAAGGCGTAATATTTTGCCTCTGTTTTTTTCCTGTCGTATAACAGCCACATATGTAGCAAAATATGTCTGGATGATTTACACAACCACGTGAAGCCATTGCACACGCCACAAAGAAACAACCGAACGGGACGAGTCTCTTCTTTGCACTGACTAGTGTAACACAATCTGTCTCGAATGGCGCCACATGTGACCAATAAAAAGAAGGGAGCAGTGGCGTGAGGTATGAGTCATACTGCCGTGCCAAGATAACATTTCTTTCATGTTCCGCCTTTGTGAGTGGCGCAAATCGTGACGTCATACAGATAAACAGTTGCATTTCCATTATCAGCTATATATTTATGTTTATCTATTCCTTAAACAATCATTCCGCCCCTCTAGAGAACATTTTCACACATTACAAACGTTGCCATATAACAACATCATTAAAAAATAACGTTTTTTTTATTTTCACATTTCCGTCATTTGTGAAAAAACTTGACGTAATATGGAATTTTGAAGGTCATTTTCGGAATCTGCGCAAGAAATCCATTCAGATACACCTATTCATTTCAAAACAACAAAACCTTGCATATTAGAGATAATCAATGCTATCAACAAAACCAAGGTGTACTGATGGGGTCACCTCTTTCCCCACTTTTGGCTGAAGTATACCTGCAAAATACTGAGCAATCAATAGTGCTGCAATGTGACCAACAACCAACCTTATGGCTCTGTTATGTCGACAATATTTTTGTCATCTGGCCTCATCCTAAAAAAAATCTATTGCAACTCACAAATTTAATCACTGAAAAATTCCTGTCCATTAGATTCACTATTAATGAAGAAATTGATAGCAAGATAAATTTCTTGGATGTCAGCATCTCAAAATGTAATAATCTTCTATCCACTTCTGTCTACTGAAAACCAGTTTCTACCAATAGCATTATTCCTTTCAATTCTCATACCTTCCACCAATATAAACTGTCAGCCATCAAGTCTCTCATTCATCGAGCTCATTTGGTTTGTAACACTGAAGTTAATCTAAAAAATGAATTAGCAAACATCCGCTTGATCACTACTCAACATGGCTTCCCCCTCTCCTGGTTTCTAAATTAATTCAAAATGCTAAGAAAAAAACAGTTGTTGCTCTTCAACCTGTTTCACCAAAAAAGGAACTAACGTTTGCTGGCTCAATCCCTTACCACGAACCTTCTGCCTACAAACACATCAGTATCTTCAAAAGAGAAGTATATAGACTTGCCATTCATTCTTCCCCTTCAATTTCTGTTATCCTCCGTAATGACAGAGACCCAAGACCTCCGCTTTCTTTGCCTGGAGTGTATAAAATTCCGATCAAGACTAACATTGGTTTAACCGCGCACATAGGAAGTTCATTCCAGAAAATTCTCTCAAGACTTCAGGACTTCAGGAACACAAATCTGATGTGAAATTTAGAAAACCTTTATCTTCCTTGTCTCTTCTTAAAATGGCTGACACTTCTGTTATTCCACTTTGGTCAGATACTAAAATGTTGGCTCCCTTACAAATTCGGTATGGTCTGAGGTTTAGAGAAAGTTTGGAAATTTTATTTTCCAAAAATTGCAACTCTGAGCTCCCCATTTTCATTCCTTACATCTGGAAATCCCTCACTGCATCACATCACCCAGAGTTACCATTACAAAACTTACCTTTCCA
Source organism: Macrothele yani (assembly GCA_039090855.1). Lineage (NCBI taxonomy): Eukaryota > Metazoa > Arthropoda > Arachnida > Araneae > Macrothelidae > Macrothele > Macrothele yani. The sequence continues at coordinate 138,827,085 of CM077005.1, read as the reverse complement.
ATCTGGTAACGTAAACCAATCGTAGTTGCACTGATGAAGGCCATAGTAATGGCTGAAATATATTTGCCTTAAACTTTTTCATACGTAACTTAGCGTGTTCTACCCTACCTTCTTCTTAATTTGATAAGATATGTGGTCCTCTCACTGGACCAAGTCAAAATTAAAACAAAAGGCACCATAAATGACCATAAGATAAAAGATTTAATAATATTAAAAGGAATCAAGAGTGAAATGAAGTAAAAGTAGATGGAAGGTCACAGTCGTCAAACCACATCTCACCAGACCGGTTTCATAATGCTTCGTGCTATCTTCAGTGGTACTCCCACCAGTGCCTCTTCATTGTATAAATGTGCACACATCAATGCCGAACTCGTCAGACATGGAGGCCACACCCTTGGTTCTCTGAACGCAAAGTATCCTGGGATCATTAGAATATAACACCCATTGCACCATCTATGGTGAAATCGAGAACTTATTTTCTTCTGGGTCATCAATTCTGTCATTCTGTACTTTCGATCTTTTACTTTAATAATGTTTCTTCATTTTCTCTTCGATTTCGATCAAATACTTCCAGGCGTATGTTAATTTAACTGGTACATTACTGTTACAATTCTTATTTTTCGTTTTCTCGATTACAACAGCTTCTGAAATAAACTGCTGGTCATATATAACTCCAATATCTAAAAATATTGGAGTTATTAGTTCAGTATTGACAAATCTTTTCCCAAAAACTCTGATTCTCTTATACTATATTCTCCTATATTCTCATTTTATATAGAGTTTCTCATATATAATATGAGAAACTCTATTCTTTTATACTATATACTATGTTCCAAACACACATAAACTATGCCACACTAACATGGGGACAGACTACAAAATATAATTTCAAAAACTTCAAACTTTGCAAAATGAATATATCAGATTGATTGATCTTAAACTTAATACAGGAACACAGTTATCATTATATTCCAACACAAGAGTTTACCCGAATAAATATAATATTCTTACAATCAACCAACTTTATTATTTTAATATTGGAAAATTCATGTTCAAGAGAATAAAAAAAGCCCTACACACTGATATAATAAAAATTACTCCACAAACACATCCACATAATACATGAACTAAAACACATATTCGACAGATTCAGCCCAAAACAGAAATTATGAAACAAAGTCTAAATTACACTGGACTTCATTACTGGAATTCATAACCAATGGAACTTACAATACTTAATTTTTTCAACCTTGTTTAAAAGAAACTAAAAGGCTATATAATGAACCACAGTTCTTAACCCATTAATAATAATAATAATAAAAAGAATTACTAATTTCTAAATAAATCACACTTTAACTTATTAATCTTGTTCTCGCTCTCATTTCTATACACATCACGGATCATGTTTGATGCTCTGGCTTGTTTTGTAATCAATTTAATATATCTTTTTTTTTATCTCTCTTATTTAACACTGCTATACAGGGAGCTTGGTGCTTTGTCAGGCCTTGTTGGCCTTTTCCCTTTGCTTCCTTGTTCTGCTTTGTTTTATATAATTCTTTTTTTTTTTTCTTTTATGTATTATTGGAAATGCTCAACAAAACAAATAAATGAAATGAAAATGGTCAAAGAGGGAAGCCATCTTTATGAAGTTTGGTCTGGTAGAATAAACGTGGAGTTCGGAAATATAGTGGTGGTGTATTGTTGGAAAATGTCCCTTTCTGGGCCCCTAACTAAAGACCTGTATGACTGCCTTTGAACTCTGAAAGGTCAAAATTGTTTCAGTTACAGCAACAAATATTACTATCAGCAAGAAGGACTTCTGATGGGTTCACCTCTCTCACCACTTTTGGCAGCAGTTTTCATGCAATATATACACCAATACTAAAAGAGAAGCCCCGATTCATTGATTCTATCCCTTTCCACGGATCATTTTCTTATAAGATTTGTAAACTCTTCAAAACTATGGGCTACACTCTCACTGTGAAACCTAATCCTATTGCAATAAAGTGCCTGTTTAAAGACGGGGATCCTGTTACGTCCCTGGAATATATGCCTTTCCTATTTCAACTTCCTGTGGACTCTCAGTATATATTGGAAGTACGTACCAAAGCACCAATACAAGACTTTGTAAACACAAACAAGATATGCCAAATGGTCTTCCAAAAACAGAATTATCTGCACTAACCCTGGAACATGCTTCTGCAGTTTCCTTTTGGAAAGAAACAAAAAAAAGTTGTCTCATTTATCAAAAAGCATCTCTATGTTTTGAAGAACATATTCAAATTTTGCTTATCAAGAATTGTAATTCAGAGACCCCTCACCAAATCCCTTTTATTTCCATCTCTATACTAAATTCTGGCAACAGTTCCTGCATATCAAATTCACATTATAATTCTGGCAAGCAGTCCTCGGATTCAGTTGATCGTGGGTGACTAAGGCTGTAGAACGGCAGAAAGCTACTGATTAACAACCTTCATTACTATACGTGACTCTGTGTGTTTTGCACTCAATTTCTATGTTTATTCGCTTTCTCCTCCTTGATGTGCAATGTCAGTGACATGAATATATTCTTTTGTCTTCATCCTCCTAAGCTCTTAGAATATGTATCTTAGATGCATCCCATTCTTTTGTTTCCCCTAGAATCTAAGAATCTATGGCCTAAGTACATCCTTTTCCCTTCTTCGTTTCCATGCCACAGATTCATTGCTTGGAGACACCTCTTTCCTTTCTTTTTCCTTGACTGCATGAATTTGTTGCCTGGAAACATCTTTTTGTTTTCCTCTCTTTCTCCCTGAACCTTAAAATCTTTGATCTGCATACGCCCTTCATTTTAATTTTCTGCTTGATCCTCTGAATCTTTGATATGAATGAACAGCCAAAGATGATAATACACAGTCGTATCAAAATGATATGACCACCCCAGGAATTACAGTGTACCCGCCCAGGCACGTCACAGAGTGCATGTGACAAGGCTGACCACATGGAGATATAAGCGGCTGGCCAAGACAAATGAGCCATAGTGCATATGGGCAGAGGTAGTGATTTGATGAACATTCAAAAAGGAGTGATCATCGGCTACCGCATTAAGGGTGGAAGAACCTCATAAACAGCAGACTTCATGGGCTATTCGCGAGATGCTGTAGTAAGGGCATACCAAGAATGGACCACTGGCACACTGAGTACCTCCCGACATCATAATAGTGAAGCCCCAAAGGCCATCGACCCCAGAGGAGAACATTGCTTTCGTTGACTGGTAAAGGGCAATTGATGTGTAACAATGCAGTAATTGACCACGCAAATGAACACTGGGGCACCCAGGTATATATCTCCGATAACAGTAAAGAGAACCCTGTTATGCATGGGTCTCCAGAGTCAATGCTGCATCAAGGCACCAATGTTAACCCAGGGCCATCAGCAACGACACCTGCAGTTTGCATGAGCTACCATCATTCGACAGTGGAAGAGTGGGAAAAGGTTGCCTTTTCTGATGAGTCAAGGTTTCTACTTCACAGAAGTGATGGGCTGTGGCAGATACAGCATCAGACACACAAGAATCAACACCCAGACACACTTATCAGTCAAGTAGAGGCCAACGGTGTCAATGTACATGTCTGGGGAATGTTTCCCTGGTATGGCCTGGGGCTGCTGGTACCACTGAATGCGTCCTTGAACACTAATGGCTACCTGTCCATCCTTGCTGACCACATGCAGCCCTTCATGTTGGACAAATACCCTGGTGGTGAAGGTGTCTACCAACAGGACAACGTGCCGTGCCATGTCACTAAGGTGGTGTGTGGCCGGTTCCAGGAACACAACAGCAATGTCTCTGTTCCTTCTTGGCCAGCAAAATCGCCCAATCTTAATCCCATAGAGCACTTGCGGACTATTTGGATCGACAGGTTTGTTGCACCGGCCCACAACCACAGCGTATCTGGGACCTCCATGCTCTGCTGCAGTTCAAATGGGCATGTGTGCCTCAGGCAACCTTCCTGGGCCTCATTGCATCTATGCCACAGTCTCGCTGCTGTCATCCAGCCCAAGGGTGGTTATTTTCCATTACTAGGTAGGTGGTCATATTATTCTGATATGACTGTGTAATATCTAGTCAAGAAAAAAGAATGAAAACTATGTGAACACACAAGCTTCCATAACTGTCCACAAAACAAAAATTTACAGAAACCAGGAAATCTTGCAAAATGAGAATTCTAGGCATCACATTCAATTAAAAAAAAAAAAAAAAAAAAAAAAAAAACATTTAACCTCCCTTTTTCTTAACAGAACTGTAAACGTTTATATTGCATTTTGTGAATCATATTATGTGTTTTCATTATTACTGTATACAACCACTTTTATAAATAGAAGTTGGCAACAAAAATACACACAACACAAAGAGACATAGAAACATATAAAAAAATATAAAGTGCAACATAAACTGATATACACACACAAATATAAATATAGACAAATCAGCTCATTCCACTATATAATAACTCCATCACGGTCTTACCTAGCTCAAAGTTTTTTTCTGGATCAAGTACAAAAGTGAATACCTCGTTCCAAATAGGACTAACTGTGTTATCAAAATGTCTTGTTTTTTTCTTTCCATTAGGACTTCCAGGAACTTTTAGGACAACATATGGGTCAGGAGTGTCCACTAAAAATAAGTAAAATCAAACCAAAATTCAAACTGTATTTAAACATTAATGAATGTTAATTTCCATAACAATGATACGAAAATGTGCAAGAGATGGTGTTCAGGCCCGGCCTTCTCCAAACAGGAGCCTGAGTGCAAAAAGTTTTGGGGCCCTAAAAAAATCTGAATAATAAGACATATATTGTAAATAAAATGAACAAAAAAATTGTATTCGAGGAGACTCGTTCTCAGTTTGGATGTGTCAAGAAGAACTCGTCGTAAAAATAATGTGCTGTTATCTATTAAAATAAATAACAGCACATTATTTGCGCTTGTGTCAAGAAGAACTTGCAAAAATAATGTGCTGTTATTTATAGTCAGTTCATTAGGTTTGTGAGTACACAGAAACTTTAAAGAGCCCATAGAATTGATTTTCTAACAATATTAATTGATATATAATTTGTGACTACGGACTTGTGGTGTTGAGATAGAAAGAAAACACCAACGTTTACCACAATAAAAGGTTTGTTATACATTGACTACAGTTTTGCAGAGCGTTTGGCTCGGCATCATCAGGATGAATGGCTTTGATGATGCCATTCGTCCTGATGATGCCGAGCCAAATGCTCTGCGAAACTATAGTCGATGTATAATAAACCTTTTATCGTGGTAAACGTTGGTATTTTCTTTCTAAAATTAATTGATTCAGTTTCATACAGAGATTTCTGTAAAACACGATAAGTAGAAAATGTTATGTTAGCTATTTGTGACCAAGGTGACGAAAGCTCATACTCTTCTGCAGTTGTTAAAAAACTAAAACAAAGTTCGAAAAACATCAATAAAAATGTATCATAGCCAGCCTAAAACATTTATTATATGTTACCTAATAATCGCTAGGTTTTTTTTACTGATCCACATACTGAAATTTAAAGATATAGATCAAAAAAGGCAGCCACATCATCATCACTCAATGTGATGTTATGATCTCAGTCGTCTCACTGCGTCTCACCAACATGGCGGCGAAGGCTGTGACATCAGAATTGTGGCGTTATGCTGGCTTCATTTTGATTACACGAGGGGGAACGATGGACCGTTACTCCATCTATTCTAACCTCCTTGGCTCACCCTACACAATTTCAGAAGAAAGTGTATGGGGTTGTTAACAAATGCCAGCTCAGTTACGGGGGCCCCCTGATGTTACAACAATTCAGATTGATTTTATAACTTAATTTTAACCAATTAACTTCATTAAAAATTTTACTTTCAATTTTCTTCGGTTTCATCATCCCCCACCCCTTTATTTCATTTTCCGGGGCCCAGGTGCCTTGCACCTGCTGTACCCCCTTGTGGCTGGCCCTGGTGGTGTTACAACATTCTCTGATTATTTAGATTTTGTAACCATAACTACTGTACAATTGATCTGAAGATAGGATAAGGCATATCCAATATCCCCAAATTTTTAATGTGTATCCCCAGTTAAAAAGTACAAATTCTTAAAATTCTTGAACTGAGTTACTTATATAAAAGAGTGATGGATATGTGTGTGAAAGCTCAAGTGGTGTGTCATGATTGCTGCAAACAAATATTTGATGAATCAACAGTAATTAAATTTTGATACACTATTTTCTTTGAAAACTTTATTTCTGAATTTCAGAAAAAAGCTTAATGATATTCATGGACCAGTAGAAATTTCTAGTTCTGAAGACACGCATTCCTAAACAGCAGCAAAAAAACAAAATTCACACTAAAGTTATGCAAAACTGAGAATAAAATGAGGAAGCATTCAAATCAACACTCCCCTGCTCTTTTTCAGTTAAGTTTTAGAAAGGAAATATTTAGGTTGTTACCAGATTTCTATTCTGGTGTTCCTGTAGATGCTTGCCATGATTGGAATCATTATGTTTTATCAGACTGAGAACATATTTCCAGATCATGGAGTTGATTTGAGGAGGGAGAATCCGAATTTCAGTCACTTAAGGAAAGATAAATTTCTAGGCTTTCACAGTAATTAAGTGTGTACCTATTTGAGAATGAGGCAGCCTATTTACCGTATATACTCACGTATAAGTCGACCCCCCTTCCCCCACTTTCACAGTAAAGAAATCTTAAAAATCAAAAACTCGCGTATAAGTCGATTACGGAATGAGAAAAAAACATTTTCAATGAATTTATTCAAAAACATTTGAAAACAAAAAAATATGTATATAATAATAAATTTAATTTGCATACCCAAAAACTTCATCGAAACCCTTCAAAATCTGATTCCGAGTCAGACTCGCCAAACAGTTCAAAAAAGTCTTTCTCTGTCATTGGCGCGTCATCATAAACATCAGTATTCCCATCTATGCCTATGTCATAAGAATCACTGATGTCATCACTCATAAAAATCTCATCATCCTCTGTACCATCAAGTTCGTTACTAATGCAACATTTCTTGAATGATTTCCCGACCATTTCCACAGTTATTGCATTCCAAGCATCCTTGACCCATCGCGCAATCAAAACAATATTCGCCTTCTTTAGATTTCCGCCCTTGGTTTCAGTTGGCAAATCAGAACTTATCCAATCCACTCAGTACCTCCGCACATTGTCCTTGAAGGGCTTATTAAGGCAGACATCTAGTGGTTGAAGAACAGATGTCAACCTATCTGGGATGACAGCAAGAGTTGTTTTTGAATTTTTTGCAGTCTTTTTCACTTCTGCACAACAGTGTGCAACAAACATATCCCATACCAAATGGGAAGGTTTCCTCAAAAGTGCACCTAGCCTTTTGTTCCACACATTCTTTAACCAGTCAGTTGTTCTGGATTTGTTCATCCATCCTTTTTCATGGGCAAGAACGAGCACACCAGACGGAGGAAAGATGACGCTTTTCGGCAGAGTTTTGCGTTTGAAAATAATTACCGGAGGTAGCTTCCTGCCGTCGGCCAAACAGGAAAGAACAACCGTCAAATTGTTTTTTTTCGTGGCCAGTCGTTTTAATCAAGATATTTTTTTTGCCCTTTTGGTTCACCGTCTTATTTCCAGGAAGGTTGAAACACAAGGCGGCTTAATCCATGTTTCCTATTTGGGAAAGTTAAAAAGCAGTCTCTTTCCTCTTTTGAATTACATACTTTTGAAATTCCATTATCTTTGCTTCGAGGTCACGAGGTAACTTTTGTGCAATTTTGGTGCGCTGGCGTAGACGCGACCCATAGCGGTTCATGAACCTTGTGCACCAACCTGGTGAGGCATGAAAAGTGTTATTTGTGGCTGCAAACTTTTCATCTTTTGCGAGCTTTATTGCTTGCAAATGTATACCAGTTCACGTTACAATGTAACCATTTTGTCTGCAGCCCACAATCCAATCATTCAAGACACTTTCCAGCTCTGGAAAAGATGCTGTTCCATGGTGCAGCGCCCTTTGCGATTTTGGGATTTTCACCAAGTCCATTTCTTTTACGCCAATCTCTAATCAGTTTTTCGTTAATGCCAAATTGACGTGAAGCAGCACAGTTGTTAGTATTTTCTGCAAAAGAAACCACTTTCAACTTAAATCCTGCGTTATAGGACATCCGCTTCTTTACACAATCCATGCCAGCCATAATAGGAGAAGCGAGACAAAAACACGTGTGATTAAGAACAAGTAACACCTAACAATGGCTGTCACATGGCTGCATTAGGTTGTAGGTCAGTGCAATAAACTGGTAGTTGGGAGAGCAGAGCTTTCGATGCGCGGCTGAGCCTGCACTGCGGATACGCAAAGCCAGGAGACTTTTCAAAGCATGGAGAAATGCTGAGGGTAGCGATTTCGTAATTACTACCGCATCACTGTTTTTTTGGTTTTTTTCAGAGATTCGCAATTTCGTAATTAATACCGCATTGGCATTTTTTTCTTTTTTTTTTTGGGATGGATTGCCTTTTGTCTCACGGGAAGAACTTTTTGACTTTTTTAGGCTCCGTGTATAAGTCGACTCCCTTACTTTGAAGCTTTTTTTTTGTCCCAAATTTCTCGACTTATATGCGAGTATATATGGTAATCTTTCTAATGTGGTTCTGCTGAGGTATTTTCCATAGTGAGGGAAGCCAAGGCAGTGTTAGAGTTTCCAATTTTTATATCATTTTGGTGTTCAGCCAATTTATTTTTGATGCTTCTGACACCAAAAATAAATGCTTAAGACATAAAAAGTCTCTCCAGAAAAAGTTTTTATTGGAATAGAGCAGAGTAGACTCTTAGAAGGTCAAGGGGGTACACTTCATCTCCATACTTAAGCAAAAACTTCAAAATAGTGGAGTTAGAACTGATTTATTTTGTACTGAAAATTTGGTGGAAAGGGATGAATCTTACTTTAATAAAAATTTCTAAATTGATATGCTATATTGGAAGCACCTGCTGAAGCATAAAATGTAGTGGGACTGAACACCAAATTGATGTAAAAATTAGAAACTTCAACATTGCTTTTGCTTCCTTCACTATGGAAAATACCTCAGCAGAACGCTGTTAGAAAGACTAGGTAAAATGCTCCATTCTCAAATGAGTATGCACTTTATTACCATGAGAGCTTATAGAAAATTACCCCCCCCCCTCTCTCCGTCCCTTCCCCAAAAAAAACAACTGTGATTCAGGCTTCCCTCAAATCATTCCTATGATCTGGAAATCAGCTCTGAGTCTGATAAAATATAATGATTCCAATTCTGTCAAGTATACAGAAACATAAGGATAGAGATCTGGCACAAACCTAAACATTTCCTTTTCAAACTTTTTGCTCATAAAAACTACAGATATACTCTGAAAGCTCCCGCATAGTATTTTCAAATTTTTGTACCTTAAGCATGAATTTCACTTTTTACCAGTTTATTTTTAATAGTCACATGTTTTGACCCATTTCTCTCAATGTCTCAGATATATTCCTTTTTTTAAGATTTTAGAAATCAAGGTTAAAAGGCAATGGCACTGGTGGTTGGTGATGACATTTATATTAGTGATGGATATGAGCATTGAATGAATTAATGAAATCAGCTAAATGTGGTGCAGTAGTCAGTACCCTTCGGTTACACATAATCAATAAAATAGCATGGGGAAACTGGTGTGATTCCAGATGATTGTAGAGGTCAGTTGCCGTGATAACTGACAAGAAAGGTTGTAGTAACTACCAGGAACCTCTTTAATTAGTGTGCTTTGCAAAGTTTACTCCACATATGAAGTCTTAGAAAAGAGGTAAAATTAAAACCTGAAATACAATGTTTAATTAGTTCTTCAAACACTCTTCGGCATTGAACTTCATTATGTGGTTATAAGATTTATTGTATATATCTTTCAACTAAACAGTTATGATATTTTGTACTGTTTCTCACGTTGTATTAATATTGAAGTACTTGCGGGAAACTTAATCATCTTTGTCTGACCTTGAATTATCACAGTTGAATGTCACTGAATATTAAAATTAAAAAAATTTAAGGTAAACTATTATATATTGGGTTGTCGGAAAAGTCACAACGTATTTTGGCACCCGATGGCGGTTGAGCGGTTTTGGAAGTACTAGAGGCATGCATGTGCAGATCTGTTATCGCTATGGCATTCGACAGGTGCCAGTTCTAGCTGCAGTCTAAAAGGAATAGTGAGCGATTTGGTTGATTTGCGGAGATTTGACATCAAGTTGAAGATGGAAGACCAAACTGTGCATTTTCGCCATATTTTACTTTTTTACTTTTGTAAAGAGAAGAACGCGCATCAAGCTTGTGAAAAGCTGCGTAAAGTGTACGGTGATAATGCTCTACAAGAACGTCAGTGCCAGCGGTGGTTCGCAAAATTCCGTGCTGGTGATTTTGACCTCAACGATGCTCCTCGGTCCGGAAGGTCCACCGAGGTTGATGATGACCAAATCAAGGCATTGATCGAGTCAAACCCACATTACACGACACGAGAGATTGCAGACACATTGCACATCCATCATTCAAGCGTTCACGGCCACCTGAAGAAGCTGGGATACGTAAGCAAGCTCGATGTGTGGATTCCTCATGAACTCAAAGAAGCTCAATTGACGGTGTGTATACACATCTGCGCTATGCTCACTAAACGTGAGGAAAACAATACTTTTTTGAAGCGACTGATAACTGGTGACGAAAAGTGGATTGTGTACAACAATGTGCTGCACAAACGGTTTTAGTCCCGACGTGCTGTTTCGCCTTAAATGACATCCAAAGCAGACATTCATCAGGGGAAGGTTCTGATCTCAGTGTGGTGGGATTTTAAAGGTGTCGTGTTTTTCGAGCTCCTACCACGGAACCAAACAATCGATTCGAATGTGTACTGTCACCAATTGTACAGTTTGAATGAATCCATCATCCAGAAACGTCCAGAGCTCGTTCATCGTAAAGGTGTTGTGTTCCATTACGATAACGCAAGACCACATACAAGTTTGATCGCCCGCTAAAAATTATTGGAGCTTGGGTGGGATGTGTTGCCACACCCAGCATACTCGCCTGACCTTGTGCCGCCAGACTTCCACTTGTTTCGCTCTCTTCAACAGTCCTTGCGTGGTATAATGTCCAATTAAGATGAGGCTGTAAATCAGCACCTTGTAGAGTTTTTTGCCACGAAAGATAGGTCCTTCTATGAATGAGGCATTCTGCAGCTCACTGAAAGATGGCAAAAGGTTATCGAACAAAACGGGCATTATATCATTGATTGATCTTTGTTCTTTCTATCAATAAATGACCTTTACAAAACATAGCTAAAATATGTCATGACTTTTCCGACAACCCAATAGATAAAAGCTGTAACTCACATTTTCATTTTCCTGGAATGCTTCGGGATATTGCACTTTACTTGTCGGAAGCATAAATCTGATCTGAAGTCTTCTGTTAGCATTTCCAATTGTCACTTTGCGAAGATATTCCACTTGCTAAATTGAAAAAGGTGGGTAACCACTCTTCTTAGTGAATCATGATTCAAATCAATAAAATACTTCAACATAAAATGAAATCAAAATAATAAAATAGCAAACGGTCAAGCCTTTAAGTCGAAGGGAAATTGATCTGATAAAATATTCAGTCTTGATAACAGCTTAGACTTAGTTTACTGCTGCACTAAAATTCCCATAATAGTTTCGACTATCATTTTCGTAGTCTTCATCTGTGGATATTCAAGAAACGCATATAGCGTATTAAATCCGTTTATTTCTTATGGTGTAGTAATCACAGAGATTCACCAAGCTTTTGCACTCCACTGGGAAGCTTTTTCAAGGCAACGGTAGGCATAATGTTATATGCGTTTCTTGAATATTCATATTGTGATCTATTAAAAATAATGTTACCTTCATCTGTGGGTTATACGACGTGTTTCTCATTGTGCAAGTTGCTCAGCGGCCTAGTATCTCACAATCTGCAATATGATTCAACAATTTCACGTTGGCAGAACCTTTTGCGCATTCAAATCTCGGTTTTACTGTGCATTTTTACGTCATGTACGTGTTACTTCTTGATTGGATATGTCCAAATTCGTTCCTGCTTTTAAACTGTCTGGTGTTGCCATCTTCCATATATCAGTCGACTCAGTATTTATCTTGATTTTAAATGGTTTATTTTGGCTGGGTTTTTTTGTTCTTTTTTCTTTTCTTGCTCATTGAGGTATCTCCACGAGTATGGTAGATCGACTGGGTTGTTGTAATTACAGTTCTTATCTCTTGTTTTTTCAATTATAACTGCCTCTGGTGTTAAAATTTGGGCTTTGGTTTTATGCAATGTTATTAATTTGGCTTCTGGCCAATCTGGGATTGTTTCATTATCAATGCAATGTTGAATAAACGACTTTTTATTTTATTTTTTATTTCAGTTGGATATGTGTTCTTCCAGTCTTGTTTTAAATCTCCTTTTGGTGCTTCCTATGTATATTTTATTCATTTTATCTATTCTCTCTGCACTTGAAATATTTCTTGTTGGAATGCAGTATACACCTGCTTTTTCCAAAATCGATCTTTTTTCATTGCCTGTTGTTAAAATGGTCTCGTTATCTATACCAGTCTCCGCTAATAATAAGTTTTCTTTTGCGCATTCTTTTTTTAAATATTCGTAAGTGGAGGAATGAATGGAAATTTACCTCCAAATATTCTTTCCGTTTTAGGTTTTACGCTGTTGTTATTTAGAGACATTTTAGTATTTTTAAGTATTTCTTCAATTAGCTTTTTCTTGTATCCAAATTTCTTTGCAGTTTCGGTTATCCAATTAATTTCTTTAATCTTGTTTGTTCTAATGTTTGAGTGAGTTAAAGCTTTTTTTACATAAAATTGTAGTGCTGACCGTTTGTATTTATCAGAATAATTGCCAGTATAAATGTTGGTTTTCAATAAACTGCATATTCAATTTTACTGTTGTTTCTCAATAAAGATATATCTAAAAAATGTAGCTGTCTATTTATTTCTCTTTCAATTGTAACCTGTATTGAGGGATAAAAGCTATTGTATTTTTGTATGAATCTTTCTAGGTCTCTTTCAGAATGCTGCCAGAAGATGAGAATATCATCGACATACCTTATATATAATAATGGTTTATTTTCATTGAGTGGTTTGATTAATTTATTTTCAATGTCTTGTAATATGATTTCAGCCAGAAGACTGGAAATTGGAGACTCCCCTCCCCCATTGGTGCACCTTGTTTTTGTCTATAGATTTTTTTATCGTGTGTGAAGTAGTTATTGTCAGTAATGAATTTTACAGTTTGGATAATACTGGTTCTTTCAGAATCAAGGACCTCATGATCTTTTAATCTTTGGTCTAGAAGTTCTATTGATTCTTTAATAGGTGTATTTGGGTATAGAGATACTACGTCTAGACTAATAATAAAAAAACCCATCGATTTAACCTTTTTAAGCTATTTAATAACTTCAATTGAATTGCTGATATTATATTCATGTTGATTAAAATATTGTTTTAAGCACTTGAACAACTCTTTTTCAAGGTGAATAGTTGGAGCGATAGTTTTATTCACAATTGGGCGTAAGTGTTCTTCTTCTTTATGCGTCTTGATGTTGCTAAAAATACATGGAATAGATGCTCCAACTTGTGGAATAGCTTTATTTCTTATGTTGTATGGTAAATTGCTGTGGTTCTTTATGTTATCCATCTTTCTTATAAAGTTATCTGTTGAATCTTTGTTAACCTCTTCAACATTAGTTCAGTGATAGCCTTCTTCATTTTCAGGTTATATTCTTCATTATCTAAGATAATAATTTGTTTGGCTTTATCTGCACAAATACATTTTACTGCTGGGTTATTTCTCAGTTTTAGTAGCTCGAGCCTTTCATATTTAATGGCTGGCTGCTGTATTTCTTTTGCCTTGTTATTAATTGCTCTTACCATTTTAAATCTCGTAGGATTTTGTCTGTTCCTTGGTAATTTTCTAATTACATCTTCCATGTATGGGATCAAAACTTCTGTTTTTGGCATTTTTTGGTCATAAGCATATCTAATACCCCTATTGAGTGCTTTGACTTGTAAAGAAGACAACTCCATATTAGATTTATTGATAAAAAGTTGCTTGTCCATTTGAGGTGTTGCATTTTCTTTTCTGTAATTATTTTTGTCCTTTATTAAGTTCTCAAGGTTGTTGAGAAAGGTGGTAAGTTGAGAAAAGTGGTTACCACCTTTCTCAACTTACCAAGTGGAATATCATCGCAAAGTGACAACCGGAAATGCTAATAGAAGACTTCAGAGCAGATTTCTGCTTCCGACAAGTAAAGTGCAGTATCCCGAAGTATTCCAGGAAAATGAAAATGTGAGTTATAGCTATTATCTATATAATAGTTTACCTTAATTTTTTTGAATTTTAATATTCAGTGACATTCATTCGTGATAATACAAGGTCAGACAAAGATGATTAAGTTTCCTGCAAGTACTTCGATATTAATACAATGTGAGAAACAGTACAAAATATCACAACTGCATAGTTGAAAAATATATACAATAAATGAAATGCAATGTGACTTTAGATGAGAATTAAGAATAAATAAATGAATGCTTTCATTTGAAATCAACCCATAATGATGTTTTTCTTTTTTTTTTCAACATTGATCTCTCCTCTTCCCAAATAAAATACGTTTACACAGCATTAAGAAATGAAACCAAAACATGATTTTTTTCTAGTTACAAATGTACATCTTTAGTATTGTTTAAAAAAAATTCTTATGTTTTGTAAATTTTTTATAGTTTTATTGTTTTTAGACTCATTTTCATCTTCTGGTTCTTCATTTCATTATCAATACAATGGTTATGGTTTACTACTCAGAAACATTTTTCTGGTAGTGACCAGTTGATATGTTTATTAATGATGTAGTTCTTTTCCTCAGTTTCAAGTTCTTTTAGTTCTTTTTCTATCATATTCAACTGAATGACTAATAATTTTATGTGAGCCCAGTTTGTCAAGATTTTTTTCTTTTATGTCTGTCTAACCTAATTCTATTATACACATTATATTATTAATCAATGCTTTATGTTCTGCCAAATGACTTCAGTTGTTATTTGGCCTCTTCTGTGCATAAAAGCTTACAATTACATTCATTGTTGCAAATCACTTTTTGTTGATAACATGTTTTACACAAGACCACATGTGTATTAAATACAAGTAGTCTGTGTGACAGGTTTGATACATATTAGTGAAAATGAAGTTGCATGCTAGGATTGCCAGAAATGGAAACCATTGATACTTCAACAGTAAGTACAATCTAACACCACCAGTAAATTTGATTTGACAGATGATGATCTCTAAAATCAGAGAGCATCTTAGTCAGATATGTGTATGCATATGAACACATTTTTTTTTATTTATTTAATGTATGGGGAAACTTTTTTCCTGCTGTTAAGATTTCACAATAGGATAAAAACAATAATGTATATGTTGCCACCATTCTTAAGGCAACAGACCATAGGGAGAAGACTTAAGGCAAGATTGACCCCATGAGCAATAATGAGTGATAGAAGCAACAACAGAATTGAAGCAAAAATATCCTGCGATGGTCAGGGAAGGAAATTTTTTAAAATAAAACCAGCACCAATTTTTTATTTATTTACTCCTTTACGATTTTGTCCCTTGTGCTACATTAACCAGAGCATTAGCATGAGCATGAGGGTATGAAAAGATGATGATGATGATGATGTTGCTCTGCTAAAATTAATGATAAATTTGCAATATTAATGTTTTCAGTAATAACTGAGCTCCCAAAAATCTACTAAGGTGCTCAAAAATCAAAGGAAAAGGATAATACCTGGGTAACCAATGCTCAATACTGGAATTAGTGTTCTACTTCATCTTAAGGGGTAGCAAGAAAATATGAAGAGAATTACCTACAGTATATCTTATGACAGACAAGAACTAAAACTGACTAACCTGCAATTTCAATCAGATAAAAAGAAACAAGGGAAGAACCAAAGATGGACAGCCCGGAGGATGAATAGGCAAAGTCCACATAAAACTTGATATTTAATGCAGGGTTGATCTCTTCAGTTGGCTAAAACTCTGCAATAATGATTTAGCTGTGGTATAAATAATTCAGTACACCCCAAATTATTTCTACTGAATGACCAAGATGGCCATTTACTGAATGTGCTTTTTAAAATGGTCACTATATTTTAGTTTTGTTTTATTTGGTTAGAGAGTTTAATGACCTCTGTGAGCAACTCGATGAGATATACGACCACTGTTTCCAGGGAAGGGAGAGAGCCAGAGCTGTAAGACAAACACAACATCCATGCCTCACCAGAATTAAAACCCAGATCCATCTCGGGTGAATGGTCAGAAGCCAGCACTTAGACCACTACACTACTGGGATGGCAATTTTAGTTTTCGAGATCCAGATATATTCCAATAAAAAGATTTTTGTCAACAGTGGATACAAAAACTAATTTTATGTATGTTACCTAACGTTTTATTATTAAGATTCTACCTCCCTTTTATTATAAACTAGTAGATTACCTGGATTCACATGGGATATAATTTGAAGATTTGAATTTTTCTTTCTTTTTTTTTTTTCTGCAACGACAGAAAATAATTTGTATATGTTAATTTTTGTCTTATTTCACTAAAGAAATTGATTTCAAAGTAATGTGCTAAATATTACCTAGGTAAGTCAATAAATGTTTTAATTTTGTCATTAAATGGAGCTAAATTTGTAGGGTCTTCTTGAAGTGGATAAATAATCTTTATGTACTGGGTGAAATATATGCAAACCTGTGCAAAATACATTACAAATGAGCGAAAATATTTATTCATTTTTTAAGTAAAATGGACTAGTTGCAAAGCCCCTTTCATGATAGGTAGGACTGTTTTCAAAGTGGATATGAGTATTTTTGCAATGAATTAAGTGGATATGATCCCATACAAAAATACTTAAGTGTACATCTTCAGAGTCCCCTCAGTATATGTACAAGGGTGTCTCACCCTAGGTACAGTGGAACCTTGGTTATACGTTTTTCAGTTATATGTTTTCACTTTTATATGGAATATTGCTTTTTCGATTCAGCTATATGTAATTCATTGATATGCTTTTGTGATTATGCCTTAAAATTTGCATTTCAGATAATAAAAAATACACGGTTCTTTGATTCTTTTATGCGTAACCCAGTACATTATAGCTTTAAGAGAATTGAGACAGCATTGCTCTGTTCCTTCTTGGTGCAGCCAAAGTTGAACCTTGATCCCATCAGAGAAGAGTATGCTGTTTATTTTCGGTTTGGATGAAAAAAATTGGTTTCATATTTCATGAATCTCACACATATGCACTGTTTAAAAATTGACAAATCTCTGGGACATAACTTTGTAACTCCACCATTTTGTGGCATAGTAGAACAGAATCATAGATGTATCATCAATATTCAACATTCTGGTTTCAAATGAATGCACGCAGGACCTGCAGAAAAAAACTGTTAGTTCAGTTTATTGGCACAAGGGCCTCAGTGGGCCAAAGAGTGCCAGTCCCCAGGGTCTACACAAGAAGCAAAAGTAACATCAAAACTAAAACAAACGGTAAGTAACAAAAGACATACATGACAAAAAATGGTGTAAATGGCTGACAATCACACAAAACAAAAAACACCTGTACAATGAAGAAAAAAGAGCACAGATGACACATCAGAATGACTGTTTGAAAGATGACTCAGGCCTTCTGTGTTGTTTTCTAGAGTGAGTAAAAGCAGAAACCGAACATGTTCACGAAGGAAACAATGACACGAACATAAAATAAACACAACGACCAGAGGTACATTACATGTCTCACACATAAGGGCAGTGTCGTCACACAGCAAATAGCAGTGACTGAAACAACAATGTCCAACGAGGAATATCTTGTACTCCTTCAAAACATAAATTTTACAATAGTATTTAACATTTTGAAATTTATTTTATACATTTTTAAGGCCATCACACAAAAGAAATTTTTACGGTTGTGCAATGTAATTTATTTTATGAAATTTCTTTTATACAGTTTTTAAGACCATCTAGAAAAACATAAAACTGAGGTTCCACTGTACCAGTAAATCTTTTAATTATTGCTCTCATACACACACAATTGTATACATATTCTTTTCTACAATGAGATGTGGTACCTGAGCTCAAATCTGATGAAGCAGATATGTGATTTTATTGAGACTTGTAATGCATTTTTATTTAGATCATTATGCCAACTTGCCACATAATGTTAAAACTTATCTATTATGTGCAGTGGCTACCAGGAAAAAAAGTGTCATCATTACTAGCACACATCAAGATAAATGAAGAAAAGTTGTCTATAGTAATAAAATTTGCTACTGTAATAGAAGGATAAAAGCATACTTAAGTCTGATAGATATCCTTTGGAGATATGGTGACCTTCTACAACTGTTACTTCAAGGACATGACAAGGATCTGGGTTCACCTAAGAGGAAATATTTATGAAATTAAGTTACATTCCTAACAGATAAAATTACAGACAACATGTAATAACTATATGAAGTACTGCTATAGTTAAAATTTTACCAAAAATGCAATTCATGAGACAACCTTATAGGTTGTCTTATGTTATAAACGTGCTTTTAATTAAACTATACATAATATCTAAGGTATTTTACCTGATATTGTCAAAGTATTTCTCACGTTGTTTGCTCTGTGAGGCACGTGCTCCCGGCCCCGAGAGGTCTCTTATGTTACGGACCTTTGGTTAGTTATAAAAAAAAAATTTTGGAGAAATAAAACAGTTAGGTTACATATTTTCAGTTCCACATGCATTCACTTGCACAATCAAACGTTTAAAATTTACTATAAATTAAAAGATTTTAGTAGAAAGAGTTACACTCATTGGGTCAGGAGACGTCTCACACGGGGTTCGTTGTTATGGCGAGCGCTTTCTGCGGTACATTTACCACCATCTTCGGGCCATTATTTCTACACGAGAGCTCTTCGCGTGTGTGTAGTTTTGGAGTTGCATGTCGCGAATCAATGGGAAGGTTTGCAACCTTTATGTGTTAGGTGATTTGTTTCCAATGTGTCGCCATCTATTGGATGAGTTGGTAGGTATCAGTCGTAAGTATAATTATATTGTGTGTCTCTATGTGTTAGGTGATTTGTTTCTAATGTGTCACCATCTATTGGATGAGTTGGTAGGCATCAGTCGTAAGTATAATTATATTGTGTGTCTCTATGTGTTAGGTGATTTTTTTCTAATGTGTCGCCATCTATTGGATGAGTTGGTAGGCATCAGTCGTAAGTATAATTCTTTTGTGTAAATATTTTTGGGCTATAATTATTTGTTCATAGAAACAGGTGTATCCCCCCACCCCTCCCCTTTGTTTATTGGTGTAATTTTTTGCAATGTTCTTTTTTATAAGTGGTTTTCAGGTTGTGTCTAGTGTGGTGGGGTCTTGTAAGTTGCATATTTTATCTTTTTTTTGTTCAATTATAACGCTTTCAGAAATACTTAATTCTTTTTCGTTTGTGTGGGTGTTTAATAATTTAATATTTTCAAAATCAGGGTATTGTTTATGTTTAACACAGTGTTGGATAAGTGCAGTTTTTTCTTCTTTTTTGTTCCAGTTTTTTATGTATTGATTTAATCTTTTTATTAATCTATTTTTTGTGCTGCCAATGTATGATATGTGGTCTTCAGAACTCTGTGAAACAATAGGAATTTCATATACACCTGCTGATTGTAGTATATTATTGTTACCTTTTTTCTTCATAATTAAGTCACCAATATTCTGTACTGAATGTCCAAAAATAATGCGGTGTTTCTTCATTAATCTTAAAAAATGTCCAATTAGTCCTCTAATAAAAGGGAAAGGACCTGAAAATTTTTATTTCTTTTTCAGGATGTTTTGTCTAGACTTTTAATTTCATCTTGTATTCAAAAATCAGCTTTTTGACAGTTTTTGTGTCATATCCAAATTGTTTGGTTGTGTTAATAATCCACTGGATTTCTTCTCTGTATTTTCTATTTGAGGAATGTGTGAAGGCTCTTTTACCCAATTCCTAATACCATTTATTTTATGAGTTTTTGGGTGTTCAGATTGATATGGGATCATTATAGATACATAGGTTGGTTTTCTAATCATTTATTGTACATAGGTTGGTTTTCACCCATCATTTATTGTAGATATGTTGACGACATTTTTATTTTATCTAAATTAAAACAAGAAGAACTTGAAATATTGAAGAATAAATTTACCACTTGTTACCCAGAGATTGAATTAACTTTAGAATTTGAACAAAATGAAAAAAAATTCCTTCTTAGACATAGAAATAATAAAAAAAGACTTAAATTTTGAATACAGAGTTTTTAGAAAACCAACCTATGTACCTATAATGATCCCATATCAATCTGAACACCCAAAAACTCATAAAATAAATGATATTAGGAATTGGGTAAAAAGAGCCTTCACACATTCCTCAAATAGAAAATACAAAGAAGAAATCCAGTGGATTATTAACACAACCAAACAATTTGGATATAACACAAAACCTGTTAAAGAGTTGATTTTTGAATACAAGAAGAAATTAAAAGGGTCTAGACAAAGCATCCCAAAAAATAAATACAAATTTTCAGTTTCTTTCCCTTTTATTAGAGGACTAAGTAGGAAATTTCTAAGATTAATGAAGAAACACAACATAATTTTTGGACATTCAGTTCAGAATATTGGTGACTTAATTATAAAGAAAAAAAGTAACAATAATATACTACAATCAGCAGGCGTATATGAAATTCCTATTGTTTCACAGAGTTCTGAAGACCACATTTCATACATTGGCAGCACAAAAAATAGATTAATAAAAAGATTACATCAACACATAAAAAACTGGAACAAAAAGAAGAAAAAAACTGCACTTATCGAACACTGTGTTAAACATAAACTATACCCTGATTTTGAAAATATTAAATTACTAACCACCCACACAAACAAAAAAAGAATTAAGAATTTCTGAAAGCGTTATAATTGAACAAAAAAAGATAAAATATGCAACTTACAAGACCCCACCACACTAGACACAACCTGGAAATCACTTATAAAAAAAGAAAAAATCCATAAAAAAAGGCAAAAAAAGAACATTACCAAAAATTACACCAATAAACAAAGGGGGAATACACCTGTTTCTATGAACAAATAATAATAGCCCAAAAATATTTACACAAAATAAGTATACTTACGACTGATGCCTACCAACTCATCCAATACATGGCGACACATTAGAAACAAATCACCTAACACATAGAGAGACACAATATAATTATACTTACGACTGATACCTACCAACTCATCCAATAGATGGCGACACATTGGAAACAAATCGCCTAACACATACAGGCAGCAAACCTTCCCATTGGTTCCCGACATGCAACTCCAAAACTACACACACGCGAAGAACCCTCGTGTAGAAATAATGGCCCGAAGATGGCGGCAAACGTACCGCAGAAAGCGCTCACCGTAACAACGAACCCTGTGTGAGACGTCTCCTGACCCGATGAGTATAACTCTTTCTACTAAAATCTTTTAATTAATAGTAAATTTTAAATGTCTGATTGTGCAAGTGAATGCACGTGGAACTGAAAATATATAACCTAACTGTTTTATTTCTCCAAAAAAAAAAAAAAAAATTTTATGACTAACCAAAGGTCCGTAACGTAAGAGACCTCTCGGGGCCGGGAGCACGTGCCTCACAGAGCAAACAACGTGAGAAATACTTTGACAATATCAGGTAAAATACCTTAGATATTATGTATAGTTTAATTAAAAAGTTTACTTTCAATTTATTTTTGAAAATGTTTGCATAAGTCCATTAATATTATTCAGAGAATAGTGTTAATACAGACATAGCAAGAATACAACAGTAATAAAAATATTAGTGTAGGCACAACATCACACCTAAAAATTATTTCATGGTGCAATTTATAAAGTTTTGTGACACAAGGCAAGTATGCCTGGTAGAAGAAGGTATGATAAGCTTGTAAATTACACATAATTAATTCCTAGCCCAGTAGAAAATTATGCACTGCACCATAAGCCCTTAAATTGGGTGCATACTGGCACAGAAACAGCTAGCCACAGATGAACAGCCCAACCTTAGGACAAAGTTAACAACGTAATTTCTTTAAAACGGGGGTGGAAGGGGGGACAGAAAGAGAAATACTCTAGCCATCCTTTCTACAACACAAAAAATGATATTTACATGCCTGTAAATAAAGTATGGTAGCTATACGAAATGTAGGAGTAATGCTTAGTTTCTCAAAATTTCAGAAAAAAAGATTAGGATGTACAACATTAAGAATCTGAATGGTTATGCAGTAACTGTGTCTTCAAACAGAACTGTATGAAAAACAAAATGGAAATGTAACAAAAGCAATAAAGAGATGTCACGAACCATTGTTAAAGGTGAATAATTTGCTTAACAACATGGCAGCCACACTATAAACATCTGAAAGCCAAACTGCAGTGCCCAATGTAGGAATAAATAGCATGATGCATAGATCTTGCAACATGAAGTACCTGTGGTATGATCAGAAGATGATTCAGCAACTTAACATTCATGTCATCACTTCATTAGCCCCCAATGTAGATTTCTTACCTAGAGAACAATTATGAACAATTCATATCTCTTTAAATTAGGAAGTATTCTGGTGTATTTAGTGAACACATCTGCAACAGTACAGCAAGTAACATCAGATCTGCATGCCGATATTTGCACTATTTTGTTACTTGTTGTCATTGTACCATATCACCAGATATTATGGAAAACTACATGTAATATTAGATATAATATAGTACTTATGAAACTATCACAGAGACTGCATGTGGAATTTACCTAATATGCATATGACCCTCAAGATACACAATTTATTCACTACCCTGTGCAACTTCATCTTGATAAATCTTAGACTCATCTGACAAAGTCCTATGTTCAGTTTAGCATACCACAAATAGCGTAAAAGTACCCTATTTCCCTGCTTTTTCTCAGTAACTTGAAGGTATCAAAGTACTGAAAAGAATGTCCACAAAAGTATCTAGTCTTTTAGCAAAGTTTGGTATTGTAAGGAAACAGATCTCTTCACACCATGGTTCCTCATGCAATTTACAAATGTACTATGCTCCATTTCTTTGCATAGCAGCCATTCATAAGATAATGTGGATTGCTAAGAAACTACTACCACAGGAATTATAAAAACTACTATGATTTTTCCATTGTGGTCAGTAATGTATCAACTATGAGAATCTGCACAATTTCAGTAGTATTTGCATATCTATAGTATTTTACACACCAACTATGAAAATTCAAGTAATTTCCATGACACTACAATTCTTGGCAGCATATCAATGAAGGCATGGGAGAACAAAGAAATTCTCATGTGTGTTATACAACATATGAAATAGTACAGTTTTTACTAACTCAGCATTATCTGTCATATGAAGATTTACTTGAAAGGCAGCCCAAAGCTCCCTAAATATAGGACAGTCCAAAGCTCCCTAAACATAGGAATGTACATATGAAAAAAATGTGCCTCCCAGAAAATATCTAAACAACTCATTTGCTACACATATAGCAGACAGAACAGGATATCATGATTTCAGTTCCTGACATTTCTGGACCCAAAATATGCTCTTCGTGATAGATATTAAAATACTTTTCACTTAGTACCTTAACATTTTTCTGCTCCAACTGCAAAAAACAAGAGCACAGAAAAATATGAAAACTAGTGCATTATTACATTATTGTCTACACATCACCTGGGAACATAAGTAACTCAAAGTTCTACAAAAGCTTTGACTATCAACTATATGAATAGTCATGGAATTACTTTCACAACTGTAATACTTACCTATATTGAGTACAGTACATAGGAAATTCTACTGATCTAAAACCATGCCTTTACTTTAAATTACACTTTGTTTGCAAAACTCTTTTTAGCATCAGGTCTCACTTAACACAATACTTAATGTGAGTTTTCTTAATATTTTCTATCATAACAACGTTATTCGAAAATATAAACTATTATAAGTGAAAAGATAAATGATGACATAATTTTCCCTGGCATCAAAATGAATAAAATAATACAATAATGTATATTATAATAGAAACAAAACCTCTTAATAGCTTCTCACTTAACTAACATCCATAAACTTCTGCACTAAAAGTTATATCCCTTATGCCAGTCACTTTTACAATACACTAACAGTTTCATAATAAGAAGTGGAATTCATAACCAATGTGACAAGATCCTCATTTCTCTGTAACAAATATTTTTATTGACATTTATATAATACAAGAAAATTCTAATCTTCCTGAGGGGAGACAGGGTTTAATTTGCATGGAATAGTTCAATTTTAACAACAAATGTGGAAATATTAGAATATCTGTATCAAATGTGCTGGAAAGGTAAGCTCTAATTTTTTTCATATGTCTTGTTGAAGAGGAAAAAAGACATTATCAGCATCACCTGATCTCACCATGAGATCACTAATCACGACAAATCCAAAATAAAAGCAAAAGAATAGATAACAGAAATGTTTGTGACTGCTTTTGGCAAATCATAAAGTTGCGGGAGTTTCGTAAATGGATCTCTGCAAGGGCGTTTCAAACAATAAGTGCAGTCAGCATCCACTTTTGGCAAAGCATAAAGTTGCTTATGCTTCATTAAAGGATCTCTCCAAGGGCATTTCAGTTAATAAATGCAGACAGCAGCCACATGGGCCTCAGCAGAAATGACAAATGTAATGGCACAGAAGAGTGACAAATATACATGACCATAAAAAGGTTCTTAAAACAGCTCTGAAGCCATAAAAAGGTTTTTAAAACAGCTCTGAACAAGTCTTAGAATTTATTTATCTGCTCCTCACTGTTTTTACAAAAGAAAAAGAGCTTTTCTTAATTGAATTATGGCATGCAGTAAAAAATGCATTATGTACTATAAAAACTCAGAACATTATGTTTATCAGGTAGGATATTCCACCTAAAAATATCTTAAAAAACTTCTACCTAAAGAAGATATTATTCATAATTTGAAGGTTCATAGTCAACACCACGCATTGTGGATTCCAGAAATGTTGTTAATCTATGACCATGAGTGAAGAAATCTTGAATATTGTAATTAGACTGAAAAATGTTCCACAAAACAGAAAGTGTGCAGCTCACTACATTTTCAATGCATATTGTGTACATGATATCTGCCTGTGTGTGGTAGGGAAGAGGGGGAAAAGATTTGTTGAAACACATATTCAGTACTGACAAAGACTAGAAAACTAGATGTACATATGTGAAATGTACAGTCTACGTTTTTTTGGGGGTATTTTTTGAGAAAGTTTGGTGTTCCACTACGAAGTGCAAAACTTTTTTTATATAAACATATGGAAAGGTATGTCTCAAACTTTTACATAAACCCAGCAATTGCCATTACTGAAATAACTCTTGCAAATAATGCTTCATTTTCTTCATGAACCATCCATAATAGATTATAGCTTGGGGAAACAAATTTAAATTACAAAGATATAAGCTTCTTCAAAAAGTTTTTATATTTATGTATATTGCACACAAAAAAACAAGCACATTCATATGCAAGAGATGGCAACAATAAAACTTCACTTGTGGCAGAAAGTTTGCCCTTGGTTTACTTTTTTTTTTTTTTTTTTTTTTACGCTGAAAAATTACTTATCCACTGAATCTGACAGATTACTGTTTTTGAAAAAGAAATGTCATCAGCAATTATCATCCATGAAAAGAATTCAGAAAACTTCAAGACTATGTTATCTCAAAACAGAAATTGAATCCTCACCTTCTAATTTCTATCCATGATATCCAAGGTGATATAATAACTGGTACACTTAAATAGTAATCAGAAGATGTGGTTTTAATTTCCAATCAAGACTGATACAGTTTTCATTTTTGTGGAGTTCTCTACATGGATGACAAGAGCTGACAACAGTTCTACGCCAAAATAATAGTCTCTGGATTGTCATGCACTTAGAAAATAGTGCATTTCAATAGAACTGCCAGAGAACACCCTGAATGTGCCTATCCCAGACATTTGATAAGTACAGGAGGGCCAGTTGTACGGCCAGCACGATTTCTCGATATGAATCAACTGGATTTCTTTGTATGCGGACAGCTGAAGGCTGAATGTTTATGCTACACTGTGCCAAGTGAAAGGATCTCCTTCACAGAATCATGGAGCATTGTACGACAATGTGGAATACTCCAGGACTTCTGGAACATGCACAATAATTGTTCAGCTGATGCTGTGCAGCATGTATTACTGCTCATGGAGCACATTTTGAACATTTGCTGTGATGCTGCTATGAGCAGTTGGTTTCCTTGACCATTTCCTAGATGCTGTACTAACATTCTAGGAAATGGTCAAGGAAACCAACTGCAACCTTTTACCTTTTCAGTATGTATGGATTTACAATTTAAGATCTGTAATATCTCTGCAGAAAGTGTTTAAGGCCCTAATTTATACAACTCCTTTTCATCAGAATCAGTCGTACAAGAAGCTCTCTAAGTTTGGCCAAAATTTTTAGAAACACCCAGTATATAAAAATTACTAACATTTTTCATAGCTTTTCCACTTTTATTGAATTAGAATTTTTCAACTAAGTAATATAAATATATATTTGTGTTTATCAAATACTTTATACCTTTATAAACTAAAACACTTCCTTTTAATGGCGTAAAACTCATATTTTTGAATTGTAACAACATGTAAGTTGCTATCTCTAAGGAGGCTTTGAAAGCTTAGCCTAGACGAAGCCTCCGGGTGGAGCGCGAAAACTCGGCTTGAATTGTGTATGAGTTTTACACCATTAAAAGGAAGTGTTTTAGTATATTTATATTTGTTAATGTTTCCAGAAGACAGAAAAAATTCTATACTACTTAGACAAGGGTAAGCTCAGCCATTAAGTTCCACTTCCAAGAACATAATTTGTGCTGTAAATAGAAGCACAAAATACTGTACATATGCACGCACAATAGTTCCACTGCCGTAGAAGTTTTGTAGGATGATGATTAAATAAATACTAAAAACAAAAGTTGGTGCAAATAAAATGAAAGCTTGCAAAATAAACACTTTAACAAGCATGAAAATAAAAATTAACTTACAGTGAACACCATATCTCGTTCACACCTGAAAAGAAAAATCCAAATAAAAACTAAAATTCATCATGCAAAGATGTTCTCATCTGAAAAAAAACAAAATGAAACCAGACGACACAATTCAAAGGCAAATTTAATAAAAATGGAAATATAAAGTTCAAAAGCAAAACAAAATTAAAGCAGTTTAAATCATGCACTCCATGTTCAAAAATTAAAGGACTCACATTTGGAAAAGTACATCATATAAATAATAATGCACATAACCAGGGACAAATGACTTATTCTGATTGTGAATGAATTTATGCAATAAAGCATTTCTGTATTATTCACATTTCATAATATTCTTGTCCAAATGCAGGATTTATCTCAACAGGAATAAAAAAAAAAAAAATTCATGTCCAATTATTTAACTGCAGGAAGTCTTAAGGCTTACTTCCTATATCTCATAGATAAAACTTCCCATATTTCATAGTTAGGCTTACTTTGAACATTTCATAGTTAAGGCTTACTTTACTTCCCATATCTCAAAGTTAAGATCTCAGTGTTAATAAAATGTAGGAGAAATATCTAAACAGGTTTCCACTTATTTATTAATTTACTGAAAAATTAAAAAAACAAATTAAAATACTTAAATTCTATTTTAACTTAAAGAGCTTTCCGTTATTCTTCATATCTTCTTTCTGTATAAACAAAACTTTTGATGCAGCTTCTAATCATTGAGAACAGACCTTGATAAAGACCTAGAGGCCAGAAACGTCAGAAAATGTACAAGAACTTAGAAGTTATTAAGAATAATGGAAAGTTCTTCAAGTTAAAATATAATTTAAGAGTGTTTTAATCTGAGTAAAGCCTGTGAGTAAGTATTAAATTAAAACTATTATGATTTTAGTACATCACAGTAATTTTATAAAATAACATAAAAATCCAATACTTGTAAAGAATTTCTTTCAAGAAAGTGGAACTTTATGGATGGGTGACAAAGTTGACAAATTCTTACGATCAATCAAATGCAATAAACCAACTCTTTACTAATTGAACTTGTATTTTAAACAGCACCTATTTAAAACTATTTTTACTGCTCATTACTGAAAATCTGCTAGTTCAATATGACATTTACAAGTCCTTATTAGTAAAACAAACACAATCTCATTTACTGCTAATGGCAATTTTTCTTAGTTAACTATTTATATACATAAACAATTTGTATGTTTGTCAAGAATTGTCCCAAATAAATGGCCGCCTTGTTTAACTGATGGCCTAATTAAATGGAA
Source organism: Macrothele yani (assembly GCA_039090855.1). Taxonomy (NCBI): domain Eukaryota; kingdom Metazoa; phylum Arthropoda; class Arachnida; order Araneae; family Macrothelidae; genus Macrothele; species Macrothele yani. The sequence continues at coordinate 138,798,609 of CM077005.1, read as the reverse complement.
TCTACTGTGTGTATATATATATACATATATATCTGAAGAGTGATGTAAGGTCAGGTGATGCGTAACATCACAGCCTCTCCTTGACAAATGTCAACCCCGCCTTCTCGTGGTGCATCCTGTTCCCACTAAAGTGGAGATTATCTAACCCACCTTCGTTTTGCTGATGAAGTAGTCATTTTTGCAACTACCCCATCAGAGCTACAGAGTATGATGCAGGAACTTGCTGACAAGAGTAAAGAAGTGGGATTAAAAATGAACTTTCAGAAGACAAAAGTGATGTTTCATGCGTTTACAAGAAATGAAGATTTATCAGTTGATGGAGAAAAGCTGGAGATAACAGACATGTACGTTTATCTTGGACAGCAGATATCAAGTGAGGGTCACATTGGTGAAGAAACTAATCGGCGTACAAAACTTGCCTGGAGAGCTTTTGGAAGAAACAGCATAATTTTCAAGAGCAATATGCCATTATGTCTTAAAAGAAAAGTGTTTGATCAATGCATCCTTATAGTGCTTACGTATGGTGCAGAGACGTGGACCTTAGCTAAAAGAGACATACAAAGGCTGCAGACAACTCAAAGCAGCATGGAGAGGTGCATGCTTGGTGTAACCAGGAGAGATAAGAAGAGGAACTCGTGGATCCGAAAAATGACAAGAGTAGAAGACATCATGATCAGAGTTAAATCCCTGAAATTGCAATGGGCTGGACATACTGCCAGAAGAACAGACCATCGATGGACAGCCGAAATTTTAGATTGGATTCCAAGGGACAGGAAAAGACCCAGAAGAAGACCACATGGAAGATGGGTGGATGAAATTCGAAAGTATGCGGGAGTGACATGGAGGAGACTGGCACAAGACAGACCGTTGTGGAGGAAACTTGGGGAGACCTTCGTCCAGCAGTGGATTGATAATGGTTGATGATGATGATGATATATCTGAAGAGGGATGTAAGGTCAGGTGATGCGTAACATTACAGCCTCTCCTTGACAAATGTCAACCCCGCCTTCTCGTGGTGCATCCTGTTCCCACTAAAGTGGCTCTGACGACCGCCAATAGCGTTATAACTATACCATCGGGATTAGAGGAAATGCTATCCCACACTCACCAACCCGCTTGGCCAGCGTGGTGAGTTATGGCCAAACCCCTCCAAAATGATTCCAAAACTTAAATCTTGGCCCTCAGTCTCCGGCAGCTGGAATGTACCTGGCCAAGGCAGTGGCCAGTGCAACATGAAGACAAAGGGTGCTAAGAATCCCCGGAGGACCGGACTAGGCTGCCATCTGATGCTGACCTTGGCTACGTATAACAGACGCTCCCTATCTTCTGATTCAAGGCTTCTTGAATTGGAAGAGGAACTACAAAGGATCAAGTGGGACATCGTCGGGCTAAGTGAGGTAAGGAGAAAAGGAGAAGATCTCATTGAACTAAAAAGTGGACATCTCTTCTACTATCGTGGGACAGATACTAGTGGTACTGGATTTATAATAAACAAGAAACTGAAGGATACAGTTGTAGAAGTTGAAAGTTCCTCTGACAGAGCTGCATGACTCATTATCCAACTCTTGAAAAGATACCAGGCTCAGATTATTCAAACTTATGCACCCACTACAAGTCATCCTAAAGAAGAAATTGAAGAATTTTATAAGGAAATTCGTCATCTAAATAACAAAGGTAAGCAGCACTTGAAGATAAATATGGGAGATTTGAATGCAAAAATAGGGCAACGGCAACAGAATGAAACTTCAGTAGGTGAATTCGGTCACGGCAACAGAAACCAGCGTGGAAATACTCTCGTTGAGTTTGCAGAGGCAGAAGGGTTTTTCATCTTGAACTCCTTTTTCAAGAAAAAGCCACACAGGAAATGGACATGGAGACATCCAAATGGGACGACAAGTGAAATTGATTTTATTTTGTGTAACAAAAAATTCGTCATAGAAGACTGCAGTGTGCTAAACAAGTTCAACACAGGTAGTGACCATAGATTGGTGATATGTAAGATGCACCTCAACACTAAACTTGAACGTGGCAAGCTCATAAGACAGACAAAATCTATTGACATAACCAACCTTAAAAAACACCATAATACCTTCAAGTTGGAACTGAAGAACAGATTCTCTGCTTTAGAAGGCCTAACAACGGAAGAAGTGGATATTTCTGAAGTTAACAGAAAAGTAACTAAAGCTCTTATGGAAACAGCAACAAAATTAGCTGGGTCTAAGAACAAGTTGCATGTGAACAAATTTTCAGGAAAAACCAAAATGTTGATGCAAAAAAGAAGAGAGATGAGGACAACTAAAGAAGATGTGACTTCCAAAGTGGAATATATAGAGCTATGCAAGACAGTACGAAAACGTATCACTGAAGACGTAAGAAAATTCAACTGTGAACTAGTGAGGAAAGCAATTGAAAGCAACCAAAGCCTAAAGATAGCAAAGGGACATCACAGTAAGGGAAGAAAACAGATTATGGCACTGAGAAAAGAAGATGGTTCTGTAACAAGAAATAGAGGCAAAATTTTGACAAGAGTGAAAAATTTCTACTCCAAATTATATGAAAGGGATGATACATGTACTCCAGACATCATGAAAGGTACCAGAGTTCCTCCAGTTTTCCCAGCAGAAGTTGCACATGCAATCAAGAACATGAAGAGGGGGAAAGCTCCAGGAGAAGATGGAATTACTGTTGACATCATACAAGAAGCAAGTGGAGAAATCGAAACATTACTCGCCCAAATTTTCACTTGATGCCTTAATGAAGAGAAGATTCCTGAGGATTGGAACACCGCTACAATGATCCTGCTACATAAAAAAGGTGACATTGAGGATCTCAGGAACTACAGACCTATCAGCCTCCTATCAATGGTTTATAAAATCTTCACTTAAGTTCTTTCACACCGCTTGAAGGTAACACTGGACATGGCTCAACCGAGAGAACAAGCTGGATTCAGGAGTGGCTACAGCACAATAGATCATATCCACGTACTGAGAGAACTAATTGAAAGAGTGAGGGAATATGAACTTCCATTGTGCATGGCTTTTATCGATTATGAAAAAGCCTTTGATTCGGTGAAACCATCAGCAGTTACAATGGCTCTGAAATCCTGTGGTATTGAAGATGCATACATTAATATTATTAATAACATCTATGAAAATGCAAGTGCAAAGATTTGGCTGTTTGAAAATAAAACACTCATAAAAATTGGAATGGGAGTGAGACAAGGTGACACCATATCTCCGAAGCTCTTTAATGCCACATTTGAAAATGTCTTTCAATCACTGAACTGGGAAAACAAAGGGATAAAGATTAATGGAGATTATCTAACCCACCTTCGTTTTGCTGATGAAGTAGTCATTTTTGCAACTACCCCATCAGAGCTGCAGAGTATGATCCAGGAACTTGCTGACAAGAGACAAGAGTAAAGAAGTGGGATTAAAAATGAACTTTCAGAAGACAAAAGTGATGTTCAATGCTTTTACAAGAAACGAAGATTTATCGATTGATGGAGAAAAGCTGGAGATAACAGACACGTACATTTACCTTGGACAGCAGATATCAAGTGAGGGTCACATTGATGAAGAAATTAATCGGTGTACAAAACTTGCCTGGAGACCTTTTGGAAGAAACAGCATAATTTTCAAGAGCAATATGCCATTATGTCTTAAAAGAAAAGTGTTTGATCAATGCATCCTTCCAGTGCTTACGTATGGTGCAGAGACATGGACCTTAACTAAAAGAGACATACAAAGGCTGCAGACAACTCAAAGCAGCATGGAGAGGTGCATGCTTGGTGTAACCAGGAGAAATAAGAAGAGGAACTCGTGGATCAGAAATATGACAAGAGTGGAAGACATCATGATCAGAGTAAAATCCCTGAAATGGCAATGGGCTGGACATACTGCCAGAAGGACAGATCATCGATGGACAGCCGAAATTTTAGATTGGATTCCAAGGGACAGGAAAAGACCCAGAAGAAGACCACATGGGAGATGGGTGGATGAAATTTGAAAGTATGTGGGAGTGACATGGAGGAGACTGGCAGAAGACAGACCGTTGTGGAAGAAACTTGAGGAGACCTTCGTCCAGCAGTGGATTGATAATGGTTGACAATGATGATGATGATGATGATGATATCTGAAGATATTAATAATAATAAAAAAAATTAAATCATGTATAAAAATTCATCATGAATTTATGTATAAAAAAATTCATCATGTTCTAAGCATAGGAAAAAATTTCATCATTTCAGGAAAAAAAAAGATGGAGAGGGATATGGAATTTGTCAAAGTGCAGCTTAGAATGGTCTTTCCAACTTAGCAAGTATGTGTGGGTGTGCTTGGGTTTTATGAAAAAACACAAAGCATAAGTCTTAGTGGCTTGCTAATTATACCATAATTGCACTGGATTGCTCTTCAAAAAGGATACTAAAATCACTAATTACAAATGTTCTCATTCATTTGTGCTTCCACTTTACTTGTATGTTCGATTTATTCTGAAGCTGCTTCGCAGAGAATTTTTTTCAGAAATCTACAACTCTCATATGGAAACCAAAAAATTGTCTGCATGGTAAAAGAACATATAAAGGTCAAATTAAACTCAAAATTTATATCACACAGCAATGAAGCAGTTTTTACAAGTAGGCCAACCTGAGAAACAATGGGAAGCGAATTCCCAGAAGAAATCATTCTTCTCAAATACATATATGAAAAGCATATACATAAAATTGTCAGCACACAGATGCAGTACATTTTGCTGTTTCCATGTGTGTAACCATTCTTCAGAAAACTTGAAGGTTACAATTTAGTAAAAATGTATGGTATCTGTATGCCGACAATGATGCATTTGTGAAGAATTATTTTTGTCAGGGATTCACTTTCCATTTGCTTCATGATCAGAAATAATGGAGATACAGTGACCTTCATCCATAGATGGATGACAAAGGGTTGCCAACACAATGTGAAGAAGGATTAGGTTTCACTGTCCAGATTCCTAAGCTACATCTGCTCAGCTTCAGCTGCTTGGAACTTCATTGCCCTGGGTGGGATAATGGTAGCATGCTCGAACGTAAATTGGGAGATGTGGGTTTGATTCCTGTTCTAGGGCAATGTAATTTTCATGTTATCTGAAGGTTGGCTACATGGGAAACAGTAAAAATGCACAGCATCTATATGCTGACAATTATACGAGCCAATCTAATATTTAGAAAACTGCAAAACAGTATTTAGTAGGGAAAGCCCAAAACTGGATTTATCCTGATATGAAATTCAGAAAGGAAAAAGACATTTTTACTCTATTCAGGATTTAAACTTCATTATTATTCTTCAGATGTTTCTAGACTAAAAACAACGGCCAGAGATGTCTAAGCAAAAATAAAGTAGTTTAAATCTATTAAAATGAAGTGAGATCTTCATTTCCTTTCATTTGTGTTTAGTTAATAGACAAAACTTTTGAACTTCCTCCTGCAAAGGTGTACTAACTGATATACATATTCTGAATTAGACTATTTCCCACAGTAATTTTTTCATCAACTGAATAGTAGGCCCACCAGATGATGACTTAGATGATGTTCTATAGTACTTACCATGTCATCTTTAGAGATGATGCTGAATTGTCTTTTCACACCTTCACAATCATATTTTGCCTCACATTACACATCTGCAACACATCTTCATATCTTAACATGATCAGTGCATGTCTTACCACAAACCCCCATAAATAACGCATCTCGCCAGCACACATACGACTTCTATGTCTTTTCTGCAGTACCCAGGTTTCACTGCTGTGCATCAGAGTAGGAATAATTACACTTTCATACACAACCATTTCAGACTTCCTTGAGAACCCATCATTCCTGTGAAATCCTCCTAAAGAAGCTTTGACTTTCAATGAAGAATTCACTCACCTATTAATTTTACCATCTAATTTGTTCTCTCTGTCAAACATACTTCCAAAGTACTAACTCATTCACCTGGCTAATCTCTGTGCCATTAAGGCTTATATCCAGGACAACATACTCTGCAACTCACTTTTGCTCTCTGCCAACAGGACTGTGTCATCAGCATAGAGCAATCTGCACACACGTATATTACCAGGATATAAACCAGTATTATCCATTTTGGCATCATGCATGCATGCATGCATCCATAGATATATTAAACAGCAAGGGTGACATTACATAACCTTGTCTGACTCCTGCACCAATAGAAAACCATTTCAATAAAACACCACTCATTCATACACATGCTCTACTGCCAGTATACATGGTTTTCACACTATTAAATAGATTCCCAGTAATACCATATTTATTCAGTATCTTCCACGGAAGAGTCCTGTTTACTTTGTCATAAGCTTTCTCTAAATCTATAAAGGCTACAAACACTTTTTTTACCAACAGACAGATACTTTTCAATCATCATGCCTAATGAAAAAATTTGATTAGTGCAGCCCTTGCCAGGCATAAAACCACTTTGTACATCCCACACTTTCCATGATGTAAGACCTCATACCTTATCAATAATGACCTTCCCAAACACTTTTCCTGGCACACTCAGCAAACTGATATCACGATAGTTCTTGCACTCAGTCTGATCACCTTTTCCCTTATACAAGGGAACAATGATAGCGTCCCTCCAATCCTGAGGGACCATTCCTAACTCCCTACATAACTGGAAAATTTCAGTTAACCAGTCAATCACAGAGTCACCACCATATTTTAGCATCTCAGCAGATATGCCATTTACTCCCGATGGCTTACCATTCTGAAAAGATTTTAGAACTCTAAACACCTCTTATCTGAGATTCCACCAGTGCTTCCATCTTTCACTATGACATCATTTGCTTCTGCCTCAGAATGACCTTTGCTTTCATGATCTAATAAATCACAGAAGTAATCACTCTATGTATATAACCCAATGAGAGTTATCTATTTGTTAAACTCATTAAGTATTTCTATTACGTGGTACATAGATTTTAGATATTTTGACATGAACTGTCAACTTTTCTGTTCATCACGTTTTATTTGACCTTTGTCGGAGGAGCTACACAGGTTTTTTTGTTAGTTCTTATTGCTCTTGTGTTATTGTTTTAAATAAAGAAATGCATTTACCTTGAGCCTTGCTTCTTGTTGTTTTTACTTTCCTCCATAGGTCATCAATTCATCGAGATGTTATACATTTTAGTTGAAGGGCACATCTTTCGTACGTACGTTATTAATTACATGAAAAAATAGCAGAATATTTATAAAGAAAAGTGTTTCGTCATCAACTTTAAAAGTCATGTACATACAACTGACAATAGCAACTACAGAGTAAAAAAAAATTACGAGTCATTATGTTCTTCTCATAATGCTAATTTTAATGTAAAACTTTTTAACTTTCTTTTTAACTTTAAAAAAAGCTCTTAATGATGGCTAAATGTAAGTTTTGTGAAGTTTTTCTAGAGGAGACAGACTAGACCTTTTCATTAACGATGACAGACAAAGCTGTGTAACTATGAAGTGTTTTTAACTACAACACTTGAGAAGATTTTAACTTTAGACTGGATCTTTTTTCACAAAGTGAATATGACGAAACACTTTTCTTTATAAATATTCTGCTATTTTTCATGTAATTAATAACATACATATGAAAGATGTGCCCTTCAACGAAAATGTATAACATCTCGACGAATTGATGACATGTAGAAGAAACTAAAAACAACAAGAAGCAAGACTCAAGGTAAATGCATTTCTTTATTTAAAACAATAACACAAGAGCAATAAGAACTAACAAAAAAAACCTGTGTGGCTCCTCCGATGATGGTCAAATAAAACATGATGAACAGAAAATTTTGCAGTTCATGTCATAATATCTAAAAAAAGTACTCACTCTATCTTTTACTTAGCTTACTGGGCTCCCATATTCATTTCTCCGACCCTATTTTTTACACAACTTAGAATTTTATTTCCCCTCTTTTTCCGATGCCGTATGTATTTCCAGAATGTTTTTCTATCTTTCCAAAAAGCCAAATCATGACTTTCCTCCTTTTCCTTCCTATCTTTTGCCTTACTCTGGCAAACCTGCTTTGCTGCCTCATGCTTCTTACAGCAATATTAATTTTCAGAAACTTTACCTTGCAACATCCCCAAATATGCTTCCTTCTTTCTCTTTACTGCTTCTTTAACCTCACTGTTCCACCAAGCATCACCTTTAAAGTTACCCACTATTGCAGTACTACAGGAGGTAACTTTAAAGGTCATGCTTGGTGGAATTTATGAAAATGGGGAGGAGCATGTGTGGTTATCATTGAACCTCCTAAAATCGTACAATGAAAGTAGAAAAGAGGCAATAGTGCTTGTAAAAAGCTTCATTTCATCAGTTAAACTGAGATGAAACAGTTTAGGAGAAAGAAAAATGAAAATTGCATTAATGCGCTTCAAAAGAGCCATATATCCATCCCTTAAAACTGAAGGGAAAGGAGAATGTCTAAAATATGTGAAAATTTTACCTCTCTCTCTAGCTTTAGAATTGAATGGCAATAACAGTAAATCTAATTAGGATGAGGCTATTTGGTTGTAGGGCAAGACTGTTCTAATACCATGATATGGGCCCTAGATATGGTAGGTAGAGCATTAAAAATGCATACATGCTTTTACTTTCCTGGCTTTAAAAATGAAAGAGAGCCATAAATCTAACCAAGATGAAGCTATTTGGATGTGAAAAATAAAAATAAATAAATAAAATGAGATTATCTATCCCAAGGGCTACAGTATTTTAGCACAGCTGATATTGGCCTTAATTACCTATAAATCACAGTACAATAAGTTGGCATCAATATTTGGTGCAATGAAACATTATTTTAAAGAATTGTATTGGTTTTTGACACTGTTTCTATGCTATTTACTATTCACTTCTTCCATAGAATAGTGAGAAATAATAGTCTGTGAATTTCTTAAAAAAATCTACAATGGGCATAACATTGTTTCTGCCACTAGGTTCATAGACTGCAGTGGAAGAAGAAGAAATACCTTTTATACACAATATACTATTAAAAATCACCAATCACTTACCCTAAAGATCATGGTAATTTCCATCCACAACACACTTCAAGCACGTCAATTATCGTAATGTTGTTGGCCTTTAAAGGTTTACAGACATCTTGCTTACGATTCCTTCTTCCGGGGATGAAACATCGTATTTTTTTTATTATTTGCTAGACAAACAACGCAGATAAAAAAAAAAAAAAAAAAAAAGCAAATAAAAAAAAACTAAAAAAAAAATTTAAAAAAAATATCCCCGGAATCGTAAGCAAGGTGTCTGTAAACCTTTGAAGACCAACAACATTACGATAATTGACGTGCTTGAAGTGTGTTGTGGATGGAAATTACCATGATCTTTAGGGTAAGTGATTGGTGATTTTTAATAGTATATCATTTAAGAATTGCACGTAAACTATACGCACTTTGCAGGGGTTTAATACCTTAAAAGTGCAAATATAATAACCTTTTATACACATTTTAATCTACTAATACTATGATGCTGTCAAGTAGCAACTATTATGTTATTATTATTGTTGTGTGTGTGTGTGTGTTAAGTTAAAAATTATTATTTACAATCTTTCTAATAACAGATCTTTCTTGCCTCTCCAATGAATGACAGATCAAATTATGTGCTTTCTTGGATATCATCTGTATACAATCAAATAAGTTGAAATTTTTATTCAAAACAAGATTTTACAGAATATGATACCTTTGTTACAACTACAAAATGAATGTTGCATTTTTATAAAGACATTATTTTGTGCCACCTAAGCCTAGGATAAACAGCAAAACTGTTATATTAATATGTGCGACATTGGCCAAAAAACTTCAACTCCAAGGGTTTTGTTCCAAACCCTGAGGTGGAATAACCAGCTGAAACCGTCCCAGAATATACTTGCTGAGGAAAAATCAAACAAGTACGGGAGAAGGCACCAATATCAACATAGCCATCACGTGACATATCAAAGTCGCAAATGTAACTTACAGACTAAATGGAACACCACAAGTTTTAAAACTATATGGGCAGCCTAATAATGCTTGATGCCATCAATTGAAAATGAAAAGGAACATCATGACAGTCCAAATGAACTTCTGCACACCACATAACTAGGTACACATAGAAGAGAAGCACATAAATTTTTAATATACATAAATGACTTCATATGAATAATATGTAAGATAGTGATACTAGCTGGAATAAAACATGTCAGCAAATACAGTGAAACCTCGGTTGTTGAACATAATTCATTCCTAAAGGCTGTTTGGAAACAGATTTGTTTGAAAACTGAAACCATTTTCCCATAAGAATTAATGTGAAATGGATTAATCCTTGCCAAACCCGAGATGATTGCTTATTTAAACCTTTTTAACAGTGCTTCATGCATAAAATCGTATATAAAAACAATGAAAATGCATAACATCTTATACAAAAAGAATAAACACAATAAATAGATAAAATATAGATGGAAATTTAACTTCACTGTACTTGTACAAAGGAGAGTTGATGGTGTAAGTGGAAGGTAGCAAGGAAAAGGAAGGGGAGAGATGTTATTGTTTGGAAGGGAGTCCCCTTCCATAAAAACATCAGGTAAATGTCCTTCTGGGGTTTTTTCGCTTTCCTTTTTCTGTCTCTTGGTACCACTCAACTCTGCTTGAGACTCACTGGGCCTCTGTCTCACTAAAAACCTGTCCAATGAGATTTGTTTTTGCCCGCATTTAAAAATATTTCTGAAGTGAGACATGACATTGCCCCCAAAACTTTGTACCTCACCCCATTTCCCACATTTCATTGATCAAAGAAAAATAGGAACACCCTCCCTTCCTTCCTTCCTCTGTCTCTGAAGACATTTCCTCCACCACCATCTTTTGCTGCTCCTTCTGAAGGTGTTCCAGTTCTTCTGTGGTGAGCTCATTCCTGTGGTCCTCCACTAACTTCTCCACACCAGCATTGTTAACTTCCAAGCCCATGCTTTTGCCCACAGACACAAATCATCGACAACAGCAACAGACTCAGCTTCAAAGCCCTCAATGTCTCTGTCTGCTACACACTCTGACCACAGCTTTCTCCAGGCCGAGTTCACGGTCCTGTAAGTCACTTGCCCCCAGGCTTTGTCAGTGATACTTAAGCAATGGAGGATGTTGAAGTGATTTTTCCAGAATTCTCTGAGTGTTAATTCTGTGTCAGAGGTCACTTCAAAACACCTTTGAAACAGTGTTGTGGTGTAGACTTTCTTAAAGTTCAAAATGACCTGCTGGCCCATGGGCTGGATTAGAGGAGTTGCATTAGGGGGCAGGAACTTTATTGTGAAAAATTAAACTCCCCACCAACTTATCTTCCAAGCCTGGAGGGTGAGCAGGAACATTGTCCATCACAAGAAGACATTTTCATTGGCAATTTTTTTTTTTTTTTTGAAAGTATTTTGTCACACTTGAGGCAAAGACTTCATGGATCCACTCAATAAAAAATTGCCTGATTACCCAAGCCTTACTATTAGCCCTTAACATAACAGGCAAATTACTTTTCTTTACGTTATTTTTCTTAAACACCCGGAAATTCTCAGAGTGCTACACAAGCAATGGCTTGACTCTGAAGTCCCCACTTGCATTTCCACATAGCAAAAGAGTCAGCCTGTTTTCATTGGCTTGTGTCCTGGCAATGCTTTTCCCTCCTGAGTGATGTAGGTCTTCTTTGGAAATTTCTTTCCAAAATAGGCTGGTTTCATCACTGTTGAACACTTGTTAGGGAAGAAAACCCTCAGCCTTTATATAGTCACAAAATGTTTGCACATATTTCTCAGCAGCTTTTTGGTTCAAACTCGCAGACTCCCCATGCCTAACCACACTATGTATGCCACTTCTCCTCCTAAATTTCTCAAAACACCCTCGATTAGCTTTGAACACATCAGTATTAGCACTCCTCCCAGGGGTTTTCTTTAACAGGTGATCATGTAATCACCTTGCTTTTTCATAAATTATAGCCTCAGAAACACTATCACCACAGCTAACTGTTTCTCATTTATCCAAATCAGCAATAATTTTTTGACTTTTTCAATCGTCTGTGATCTTTGTTTAGTACAAACTTTCACTCCTTTTGCAACATCAGCTCCCTTAATCGCCTCTTTATTTTTGAGTATAGTACAGATAATTGATTTTTTCATACCAAACTGCGCAGCAAGATCCGAGACATGAACACCATTTTCATGTTTGGATATGATTTATTTTTTCACCTCTAACATGGTTCTAACAACTTTTCTTTTCGCTTTGCTGCTATCACTATCCTTCTTCGACCCCATGGTGGCTTATTTAATAATAATTCTTTGTGTTTCTTTGTGTTTCTTTAAAATCAAGAATCTTATTTAATAATAATTCTTGATTTTCTTTGTGTTTTTTTTTTTTATAAAAAAAAAAAAAAACACAAAGAAAATCAAGAAAAGGCACTACAAATTTGAGCAGGAGTCGCACTGAGCGGAGGCTGCAGCATAACTGATGCTCTACCGCCGTACATCTCAGCCCATGAAGCATGTGGTTGCCGGTTTGCCTTTTCAGGAGCTGAGATTCTGTTCAGAAACTGATGCGTTTTTGTTCGGAAAATATGTTCAGGAACTAATCTGTTTGAGATGAGAGTCGTTCGACAACCGAGGTTCCCCTGTACAATGTTTACTAGTCAGAGCTTCTCACAACAGATTAAATAAACTACATGTTGATGTAGCTCAAATGAATAAAAGCATGCAAGCATTTACAATTACAGAACAGAATATTATGCATAATGAACAAACACTACAACAGTCAAAATATTATTAACTGGATTGCATATGTATTACAAAAGCATGAAGCTGATATAACAGTTACATGCAACTGCAGACAAAATAAAATTGCAGCAAACATTTTTCAAATAAGTTACATCCAAAACAAGAATAGTACACATATACAGACACAGATTTACAATGGAGAGCAATTTAATTTATGGTAAACAGAACAATAGTTTCTCCAAATGTTCCACTCTAGCATAATAGTTTCTAATCAATGGAGGAAAGATCAGTCTGTTTCAACACCTTTGAAGAGGTTAAACATTCAATAAAGATCAATGGTGTTACATCACAGTAACATGTCAATACCATTCAAGTTTTCTGAGTACCTCAAGCTATTCAACAGTATTGAATGTTCTCTTGATGATGGTGAGATTACCATTCTAACTTGTTTCAATAATACGAGTATTATAACTGGAATGGCATGTCATTAGCTTCACATGTATTTCAACTGAGTTATTGTTCTGACACTAAATCATGTTTATCTCCAGTGTTCATTCCTGAACTCTAACCACTTTTAGTAGACTTCATCACCAATAGTTTAAATGTTATTACCACTGCTCAATCTATACTTAACAGATTAAACATTATCTTACACTCAAATAAAATCACTGAATGACCTGTTGGATTTGAATATTAGAACACATAAGAATTAAAATGGCCCTGGGAGTAATGATAGTGAACCTGAAATTTTGACACTTACTCATAGTAACATAGAACAAAGGAAATCTCATGCAAAAATAGCAGTAGCAGGGATGTTGCTAGACTTTGAAAACAGGATGGGCGATGAGTGGGCGAGCATTATTTTTGGTGAGGCAAGCTTGATAGCAACTGTTTTTTTTTTTTTTTACGAAAAACTGAAAGAACAAATTTTAAATTTTAATGATTTTTTTTTCTTTTAATTGAAGGTTAAATGACCACCGTGAGCAACTCAATGGGTTATAAGCAATCACCCATCCCTAATTTAGGGTCACTGGTTCCAGGTAAGGGAGATAGCCCGTGCCGTAAGACAAACACAACATCCATGCCTCACCGTAATTCGAATTCAGACTCTCCTCTGACGAATGGTCATAAGCCAGGGCTTAGACCAATGCACCACCGGGGCAGTTTCAATGCTTTTCACTACTGGCACAAAAGAATTCATGCAATTCCGATTCTCTCCACCTGGACACACATACATACATGAACCTGACTAGTTATGCCATGGATGTAAGATACAAGTGTTGGTGGAATGTTGCCTTCAACTTTTTGCTTGATCTGGATGCATTGTCTTAAATTTCTTTTCAAAATTTTCTATTTTTGCTAACGAAAATAGTATTGTACTTGAACAATTTTTTTTTTAAATGTCGTATTTGTTTATCTAAATCAAATTTTAACATTGTGCCCCACAGACATACCTCACCCCTGCTTAACTTCCTTCCTTCTAGCCAGTGACTTGGCCTTGCACTCCTCTCATACAAAGCAGTCGTCAGCCACTTTCTGCACTTTCACTGGCAGTCTTAAGGATGCTAGTGTAGCTTTAGACTCCACTTTTCGTGTTGAAATCCCCTATTTTGTAAAGAAAGCAAACAGAACAAGCAGTAGTGACCCCCTCAGTGAATTGCTATCCACCCTCCTCATTAATCCCCTGGCTATACAAACATGTAAAATAGGCTTAAACTAAAGAATTGGAAAAGTGGAGAACAGCTGAATTTACATGGCTCTGTGGTGCTATTTTGATATCCTTTTTGGGAGACGTAAAAATGCACTTCCTAGGGGGAAATACATAGGGTTACATGAAATAAAACACACGACTTATGATATTTTTGACATTTTGGCAAAGTGCAGATTATATTTTTAAATTAAATGTATTGAAAAATGACACACTTTGAACTGGGTGGGTGGCAGGGTGGGCAAGACAAATTTCAGGGTGGGCTCAAGCCCACCCTCTCACCCCCTTGGCGACGTCCCTGAGCACTAGCAATAAAAATTCAAATTAGAGAAGTTTTGCAGAACAGGGAATTTGGAAAAAGCATGAATAAAATCAAAAGAAAAGTTCACAGGTATACATGCAAGAAAGAAACAGAGGAGAAAATGCGAGTTCAAACCTGAAAAACCTGTAAAGATGGAAGAGAGAAATCCAGAGAAGGCAGCAGCTCTTTGTCTGGCCTGAAGTGAAAAGAAAGCAAATGTAAGTTATTCTCAAGATCACATACTCACTTCATACATAACATTTTGTTAGACAAAAATCAATATTATGCATAAGTATCTATCAATTACCTATACTTTCCTGAACAAAATTTAAACTAGGAACAGTAGATGTAAAGCACCTTGGCATCTTTTAAGTGGTTTTCTTTCCTCATATTTATACATATCAGGAATCAGCACAGAAGAACATAAGCTACAACATGAACACATATTTTTCCTGAATATGCTGAAACATGCAAATATTGCAAAATGCTAATATTTAAAATTCTTCATCAGCACCTATATTTACTAAAATCACAAAATAATACACATTCAAATTATATTAATGTTTAAAAAATGAGTTAGCAACACAAACATTTCTTGTGATCTTATTATGTTTGTTCACCAAGTTACACTGGAAGACAAAATTAAAAAAAAAATATTTTCAAAGTATCAATAAATAAGGGCAATTCATGCAATAATTACAAACAGAAAATTAATCATGTGGATTTTTTTTTCACACCAGTTATTTATAACATGTAATTTCAATAAGTGATTTTCAGTTAAGACTAATTTTGGCTGAACATCAGCCATCATCACACTGACAGCAAGAGCTCATAAGTTGAATCTTAATCACAAGTCTATTGCCAGTAGAAATTTCCAAATAATCTGTATGTTGAAAGGTATGCTTGAATTGCAGGAGTTTGTTTCAATAAAATTTGATGCTTTCTCTGCAGCACAAGCACAAGGCAATTTTGTTGGAAAATGGAGCAAATGTTATGATCCTACATCCACTTTTATGTACATCAAGGTACTATGGGAAATGACCATGCAAATTTTCTGGCTAGGAAAGGGTCATGCAAGGAGAATGTTGACCTTCATTTTAAGACATCACTTAGAGGGTCAAGACTTGTATGCAGAAGGCATTACTGAAACATTGGCAGGAAAGATGGGACAACGAAGAAAAAGGACGATCGACTTACAACTTCTTGCAAGAGATCTCAACTAATAGATGCTTATCTAATAAGTACTGGAACTAATTGCTGACACAGCATGGGGTCTGCCTCGCATATTTTAAATGGTTTGATGTCAAGAATTGCTCGTGTGGATGTGATACCGATCAATCAACTTTAGAGCATTAGGAATGAATTCTTCCCTTTAAATTTTACTTGAGACTTAAGAACAGTTCTTTCTTCAGAGAAATTGAGAAATGCAGTGTCAGGACTTGAAAAATATCTGAAAAGTTACATACCCAGCTGGGCAAGTGCAGAAAATATTTACTTGCCCAGAAGTAAAATCTACATGCCCAGAAAAATTTATCTTTTAAGATAACAAAACAGAAACCTCATTTTTTTAAAGTTAAAAATTATGCTAAACTTTTTATACATATTTTGCATCGCCATTTTAAAGTGCCTATGTTCAAAGTGCACAAAAGCATATATCTTATGTTTTAAGAAAGGTAATCGATGGCAATTGAGAAATTTAGTGATTATGCCATGTTCAAGAATTTTTAATATACGTCCTGTGTTTTGCAAAAAAAAAAAAAAAAGTCATAGTTAACTGTACAGCAGTTTAAGTAGTTTTCAACAATTTTGAATGTAAAAATTATTTACCTTTTTCTCTTGTGCAAACAGAAGTGATTTTGCATCATAAAATATCCCAAGAATTATTTAGAAACAAAGGCAATCCTTACGTGTTTGACTACTGTTGTGTGCACTTATAGTTATTAAGCTATATTATCACCTGGACCCCCCCCCCCAACCCCCCACAAACACACACACATTCCTTGAAAAAAATTGCTGATGGTATGAACAATTTTAGGATGGTTTTGGCAAGCAGTGCTCCACATAATAGTCTTGTCGTCATTTGACTTTAGCCAATTAAATGTTTTTATCCAAGATTCCTGAACTGTCCGACGGCGTTTTTTTGCGTACACTTTATCATAGTCCGTTTGCGTAAGTTTCAATTCTACCAACAACACAGATTCCGATTCTGAAATTACGTCACTCAACAATGCAGAAGAGGAATTTGTAACAACCGCTGACAGATCGGGAATTCCACATAATTGCTTACTATGAGACATACTCTCATTGCGGGATTTTTTTCCAAAAAAAAAAAAAAATCATATCTATTACTAAATACAACTTATATATGCAGCTAACACAAACTACTGTTCTCTCAGACAAACTAGGTAAGTTATCAGTGTCGGTAATTTTCGCTCTTCTTGCAGCTAAGTGTACAGGCTCGTTCTTAAATCTTAAACGAAACTTAGGCTTTGTTTTAGTAGTACTGCTGTTGTTCATGTGTGTGCAGGGGAGTGGGGGGGGGGCGTACGCGCATGCGGACAGACGGAAGCTTCCATTTCCTCTCTCTTACTTGCACAAGTTGTATCAGAGACCCAACCCCACCCGGGGCTGTGCAATAAATATTCTGTTGTCACTCCCTCCTCATAAAGCATGGCTTTTTTGCCCATCAGTCTGCGTCCTCCTGTTTCTGGGCAGTTTATGCATTTTGTCACTAAACACCGGAGGCTAGTTTCATCTGAGGCAAGCATCCTGTCGTTAACTGTAAACAACATCTGGAGCAAAACTACATATGGCCCCAATTTCTGGATGTAGAGCACAATATAATTGAAGAAGCGCTATCCTCCTGGCCTTGACATACATTCCGTAATAATAATGCAACTTCTGGTGATTTGCAGTAAAATGAAAAACATCCGACGACAGTCCTTTTTTTTTTTTCTAGAGTAGAAAATTCTCCATTCCAAACTTTTTTTTTTTCTTTAAACCTAGTTGCCCGACCGGGCAACTAGATTTCATTTTTACTTGCCCAAGCCAATAATTTACATGACCCGGGCATCTTGGGCATGGTATTTTTCAAGCCCTGAGTGTCATTATTTATACATTTCATTGCAAAACATCAAGATTCAGCATCTGTTGGTAGTTAATTGGAAGTTGTTTCATTGTTTGTGATTGGTCATAGATTTAGTTGTTTGAGTTTAGAACCCAACTTATTTCTTGGATCTAAGAAGTTGGAGTTCTTGTTATTTTGAGAATATAGTGGCTGCCTTTCTCGTTGATTTATTTAAAATAGTAAATATTTTTATGATGTTTAAGTATCTAATGTAAGGAATTGTATGATGTTTTAATTGGATATGTTTATTTTTGTGATGTACATTAAAGGTCTATGTAGATGTGATTTTCATGTTTGATTTGAATGATGTTTGTGATTGCTTGATGAAAGTAGATTTTCTGATTGTCTTGGTTTTAAACTGTTTGTGATGTATTTTGTACCCTATTGCATAGATTGTCATTACATTTGTTATAATTGTGAATTTATTTCTACTTTGTTGGAATTCGGTCCACTCTTAACTTGGTAAATTTAAATTGACAGAAGTGTCTGAATTTATTACTCTTATTCTGGATTGTTATTGGTATGTGTGTACTAAATCTTATGATTGGGTACTTAAACAGGTTGGGAGAGTGGGATACAGTTTATTTGCAAATATTATTCTAGTCCTGCTCTTGGATGGCCCTATTGGAAATTTAGTTTCTTGTGACTGCAAATTCAATGGTGATTTCTGAGTTGTGCTTTTAGTTTTGGCTGTTATAATTTACTTCGTAGATCTACTGTTTTTGAACTGAAGATTTGTCATAGTGTTTAATTGATTAGAAGAATTCTCAATATCATCATATCATGCATAAGTTATGTTAAAAAATAAAAAGTGGTGGGATGTTTTGGCAGAGATCACAATAAACCCCAAGAGTTACAACAAGGTGTCTACTCCATCCCTGTCTACACTTACCCATTACATTGGTAGTACTTACTGCAGCATCAACTGGAGATTGATGGAACATATCACTGATGTTAAGAAAGGTAATCCCTTCCACCCCCCTTCAATTTTAATTATCAGCGATACGTTCGCAATTCCCGATTGCCATAATGTTAAACGAATCGCTCCGTTCAGCAATCCGAAAGCTCTCAGGTACCGCGGAAGCATTGAAATCAACCTTACCCCTAACAACTGCAATACAGATTAACCTTTTCACATCTGTATCATTTGGAAAGCTATTTTGAAATCTGGCAATAACTGATGCTTATACCACATGGTTCTTCCCACGTGTTTCATTTCATGGCTGATGAAGGTAGAAGTCACTACCAAAACATCCCACTACTTATAATTTTTTAACGTAACTTATGCGTGATATGATGATATTAAGAATTCTTCTAATTTTCTGTGCGTTACATGTTTCACTGCCGATCCTTCTCACTGTGTTTAATTGAAATGTTCACTTTTACGTCAGTGTGTAATTTAATTTGATTGTATGATTAAGAGGGCCAAGTTGGTACCTCTCGCATGGTGGATGGGTCTCTCAGTCTGTTCGGCGTGTGTGGGTCTTGGGGTGGGGGATAGGTCCCACGAATGGAGTTCTGGGTGCTGTTCCGGTGTCTGGCCCTGCAGGATCTAGGATTGTGATTGCATCCTCCTAAAGTGTTCTGTTAATCCTTAATAAGCCAAGGGCAATACAAGTTAATACTATCAGTAAGCCACTTTTATGTAGCGGAAGTATTCTTTGTTGTGAGTAAAGAGAGTAGTAGGTGGAAAGCCTTTGTGACATCTCTTTTATGTTCCAGAATTCTGCAATGATTTGACTGAAGCATGCTGCAAATACAGCATTTTTCGGCCAAGGATGCTGAAACCAGGATGTAGTAGACACCACAGCAATCTAAGGAGTCCAATTAATCTTTAGTCATTGGTTGAATGGTGGAGTAGGTTAAAAACAGACTTAATTTTTACCCATAGCTGATAAATTTGAATAGCCAGCTCACTCCATCTGCTGAACTCTCTTTGAAATTCACAAGTTCCATTCCCTACCATCCATCATTCACCTACTAACTTCTCCAAGTTTTCCAAAATTATGGGTAACTGAAATAACATCAAAAGGATTGCTCCATTTACCAATAAAATTGCTCTGTGTTACAAAGAAAGTATTGAAATTAAAAAAAAAAATTACAAACTCGTGTACATTATGATTGTTTGAAAACCTCTACTAGTGATAGACTTGTGAATAAAACCCACAGGGCACAAAATTTTCGGTTGCCCACTTGTCACAGATGATTGAAAATTAATATTTGGCAGGGAAAAAATATATTTCAATTGTTTTCTTTTCAACTTTCTTAAAAATATGCTGCCAATGTTCGGTGGGTCCAGTTTGTTTTTAAGCTTGTTGACTGTCGAATCCACTGGCTGTCATAGGTAAGAGTTATTATCCACAGCTACACCCCACCTCATATGGGGAAGACTGCAGCTGGGGACATAACTGTAAAAATTCAGAAAGGTATCAAATAGTGTGTTTGACTTTTGACTGACACTCAGACTCATTCCATCACTTACTAATGAATCAAGTAACAATAATAGGCTTAAATATTTGTGATAACGCATTTTATAAAAAGTAGACAGTACCTGAGCTTTGCTACGCAAAATTTGAAAATTGTTACTTTCCCCCAGTTATATCCCCAGCTTGTTGGGTTAGAAAAGCTATGGATAATAGCAGTTTTATACAATAACTGTAAAAGTGTAAATAAACCAGAAGGTGGCTTTCCCGCAAAACATCGGAGGCATATTTTTGACAAAGATATATCAATAAAAAAGAAACTGTGAAATGTAATTTCTGCTTTCAGAAATGTTTGTTTAAGCATCAGGGTGGGGAAACTGAATACTAACAGTCGTACACAAGAAACCATAAAAGCGTAAACAAACAAGAAAGTGGCTTTCCCACAAAACATTTTGAAGAAGTCAAATGAATAAAAAAAATGAAGATGATGGGCAAAACACGTAACAATATTAACAAATAAAGGTAACTTGCTCACGCTAGTTACGTTAAATGAAAACTTTTACAAAAAATTTCGTAAGTTGGAAGCTTTCGACCTTATCTTAGGTCTTCATCACGCCAATGGAGGACTAAGATTGTTGCCAGATTCTACATTTGAATTTTTCCTATTTTTGTTGCCAAAACTTAGAATTGATCTCCAGATCATCGGAATGTAGAGAGGAGATTCGGAATTGCAAGTCATTGAGTTGAAAATAATTTCCAGGCTTTCACGGTAACGGAGAGCAAAACGATTGTCAAAAGAAGCAATTCGTTTTACTTCGTTCCAGTGGGGAACTGCAGATGTGTCTTCCATTGTCAAAATAGACAAGGCAGTATTAGGATTGGCTTTCGAAACATCTTTTTTATGTTCTAAAATTCTATGGTTAATGCTCCTGTATGTGCTTCCAATGTAAAAGTTATCCCCAGTAGAAAAAGAGATAGGAATGCAGTAAACTCCTGGGAGGTTCAGGCTTTCAACTTTGTCCCTATCCCTTTGTAGAAGTTTCAAGATGTTTGGGGTAGATTTAATGGCAAGATGGTAACCAAAACTTCTAAAAAGAATCTGTAACTTATAAGCATAGGAAGGATGGTAAGGAACAGAACCACAATTTCTTCAATGCTGCAAGCTTGTAGAGATGCAGGGTGAAAGATTTGTAGGGAATGATGTTAGTGGCCGCAGAAGGTTTACGATAGACGGAACGAGTAATGGAGAGATCAGCCATCCTCATACTGTTGTCTCTACTTCAAACTTCATCCACAAACTTCCTAATTCCTTTTCTCCTAGTGTTAATCTGTATACTCTTGATGTAGAATCTTTGTTTCCCTCTGTACCATATTTTGAGTCCTACATGCTCCTCATGAAGAAATTGATTCTTCATTTGAACAACCGGTACTCTTATCAAAGATCTTTATGATTGTTTCCACACTATTCATCAACACAATTGTTTTGTTTTCAACAAAATTGTGTATAGGCAACAATCTGGTCTCCCCATGGGCTCACCTCTTTCCCCCTCTTGCAGAAATCTACATGCAACATATTGAAGTTTCCATCATTCCTCAACACCCTTTTCAACCTTCCCTATGGTTAAGATATGTAGACGACATTTTCATTAGCTGGCCACATACCGAGTCTGAACTACAGACACTGATCAACTCCATTACGGAAAAATTTCCTTCCATTAATCTCACTATATCTAAGGAAGTAAACCACAAAATTGATTTCCTGGATGTATCTATCTGCAGAAACGCTGATCTCTCCATTACTCGTTCCGTCTATCGTAAACCTTCTGCGGCCACTAACATCATTCCCTACAAATCTTTCACCCTGCATCTCTACAAGCTTGCAGCATTGAAGTCCTACATCCACAGGGCTCATATCATTTGTAACAACCAACTCTCTCTTCAAGAAGAACTCTCCAAAATTTCTACAATAGCCCTCTCTCATGGTTTCCCTGCTCTTACAGTCAACTCCCTCATAAAGAAATATGAAAACCATTCGAAAATTGAATGCCTCCTTCCTCAAAAGAAAGAAAACCTGAAATTCTGTGGTTCTGTTCCTTACCATCCTTTCTATGCTTATAAGTTACAGATTCTAGGGACAAAGTTGAAAGCCTGAACCTCCCAGGAGTTTACTGCATTCCTATCTCTTCTTCTACTGGGGATAACTTATACATTGGAAGCACATACAGGAGCATTAACCATAGAATTTTAGAACATAAAAAAGATGTTTTGAAAGCCAATCCTAATACTGCCTTGTCTATTTTGACAATGGAAGACACATCTGCAGTTCCCCACTGGAACGAAGTAAAACGAATTGCTTCTTTTGACAATCGTTTTGCTCTCCGTTACCGTGAAAGCCTGGAAATTATTTTCAACTCAATGACTTGCAATTCCGAATCTCCTCTCTACATTCCGATGATCTGGAGATCAATTCTAAGTTTTGGCAACAAAAATAGGAAAAATTCAAATGTAGAATCTGGCAACAATCTTAGTCCTCCATTGGCGTGATGAAGACCTAAGATAAGGTCAAAAGCTTCGAACTTACGAACTTTTTTGTAAAAGTTTTCATTTAACGTAACTAGCGTGATCAAGTTACCTTTATTTGTGAATAAAAAAAACATATGAAATATAATTTCAGCCATCAGGTATGTTTGTTTAAGCAGCAAAATAAAATAAAATGAGAAAAGAGATTCACTGAGTTGCTTAAAATTCATAAAAACTAGCATGTCGATCTGGATGACTGTCATGATAAGAGTTGAAGGGGAGGAATGGTGAATACAGACTGGAGAACAGAATTTTTTTTTTTTTTTTTTTTTTTTTGTGAATGATGAAGGACGTGAAATTTTTACCCCTGAAACCCACCTCATGAACTCTTGCTCTCAGCATGACCATGGCTGATTTTCAGCAGGAAGATCTGCCTGTAAATCAATTTTTTTAACTATAAGTGGTAAATAATTAGTGTAAAAAGATTCATCTTTAATTTTCTCTTAGCAGTGTATCAGTGTGGTGAGTAAACCATGAGAAACTAATTTGGTAAAGTAATAATTAAGATAATGATTTACAACTTTATTCATCTTCCTCTTACATTTATGAAAATTTTACAAAACACTGAAGAAATTCAACATGAGCCTTTATTAGGCTCAGAAGAATAAGTTCCCAGAATTTAAGGTATGATATACTAACACATGGCAGCAATGGTTTCATTTTGACTTTTCTTATGTATCTGACTATTCCAAGCTACTGTAAAGCACAGAAAGCACAATTTGCCACTCCAAGGGGTCAGAAGTTAAAATTCAGAAGTTCCCAGAGATATGAGCTCAATATAGGGGATGTTAGATGCATCTCCTTTGACATCTGGACACAGGAGTACACTACATTACATATCACTAAGCTGTTCTCTGAGATTCAGAAGTTAGCTCCAAAAAGAAATACAAACTTCCAGATATTTTTACTTATTGTTGTCGTATCAAACTTCTCCATTTACAGCGATCTTGACATACAACTCGGGCTTCACTGATATCCATTACACGTTGTACACAAGATCTTTTATACTTCATACTCAAAATCATTTTTCTCATGCAGACACTCCTGAATCTGATCTACCCATGTCTTACTTGGCCTTCCTCTGCCTTTCCTTGATGCCCCTTGGGCTAAAAAGATTTTCTTAGTAAGCATCTCGTCCCTCATTCTTTCAACATGGCCAAACCACCGAAGCATATTGGTCTCCACCTTGCTAACAACATTTTACTTTACATCACACAACTGCAATACATCTTTATTCCTCACACAATCAGATCGTGTCTTGCCACAAACCCCACGTAAGTAACGCATTTCTCCAGCACACAAACGACTCCTATGTTTCTTCTGCAGTACCCAGGTTTCACTGCCATATATCAGAGTAGGAACAATTACTGTTTCATACACAGCCATGCGGGACTCTCTAGAGAACCCATCATTCCTGCGAAAACCTCCCAGAGCAGCTATGACTTTCAAAGAAGAATTCACTCGCCTACTGATTTCACCATCCAACTTGTTCTCTCTGTCAAACATGCTTCCTAAATACACAAACTCACTCACCTGGTCAATCACAGCGCCATTTATACTTACATTACATTCAGTGCTACCCATTCCTCTCTCAAACACCATAACTTTGGTTTTTCCCTTATTTATACTCAGTTTGAATTTCATGCAAACTTTGTGCATCCGAGTCAACATACTCTGCAACTCACTTTTGCTCTCTGCTAACAGGACAGTGTTATCAGCATACAGCAATCTGCACACACGGATATCACCAAGACATAAACCACTATTATCTATTTTGGCCTCACGCATGCATGCATCCATAAATATATTAAACAGCCATGGTGACATTACACAACCTTGTCTGACTCCTAAACCAAAAGAAAACCATTTTGATAAAACACCATTCACTCGTACACAAGCTCTACTACCAACATACATGGCTTCTATGCTATTAAGTAGATTCCCAGTAACACCATATACATTCAATACCTTCCACAAAAGTGTCCTATTTACTGAGTTGTAAGCTTTCTCTAAATCTATGAAGGCAACAAAAACTTTCTTACCAACAGCCAGATACTTTCAATCATCACGTGTAGTGCAAAAATTTGGTTAGTGCAGCCTTTACCAGGCATAAAACCACTCTGAACATCCCACACTTTCTCTGATGTAAGACCACGTACATTTTCAATAACAACCTTACCAAACACTTTCCCTGGCACACTTAGTAGGCTAATACCATGATAGTTCTTGCATTCAGTCTGATCACCTTTTCCCTTATACAAGGAAACAATAATAGCATCCTTCCAATCCTGAGGGACCATTCCCCACCACACAACTGGCAAATTTCAGTTAACCAGTCAATTACAGAGTCACCACCATATTTCAATATCTTAGAAGTTATGCCATCAACTCCCAGAGCCTTACCATTCTGAAGAGATTTTAGATTTTTACACATTTCTTCTCTTAAGATCCCTCCTATGC
Organism: Macrothele yani; assembly: GCA_039090855.1. NCBI lineage: Eukaryota > Metazoa > Arthropoda > Arachnida > Araneae > Macrothelidae > Macrothele > Macrothele yani. Next base: position 138,773,245 of record CM077005.1, on the reverse strand, counting down.
TTCCATACCTCACTGTGACATCATCTGCATCTGTCTCAGAATCATCTTTGCCTTCCTGATCTAATAACTCACGGGAGTATTCACCCCATCTTTCACTTAACTCATTGGGCACCCATATCATTTCCTCAATCTTATTCTTCACACAACTTACAATTTGTTTCCCCTATTTTTTCTGAGTTTCATGTACTTCCAAGAAAGACTTCCTATCTTTCCAAAAAGACAATTCAGGTCTTTCCAACTTCTCCTTCCTATCTTTTGCCTTACTCTAGCAAACCAGCTTAGCAGCTTCATGCTTCTTACAGTGATATTCATCCACAGAAACTCTACCTTGCAACATTCCCAAATAGGCTTCCTTCTTTCTCTTTACTGCCACTTCAATCTCACTATTCCACCAAGCATCACATCTACTGTTACCCACTATTGTGGTGCCACAGGCCTATTTAGCAGCAGTGACAACACACTTCTTAAAACATTCCCACTTCTTTTATACATCCCTCTCACCAGACTTCAGCTCCTTCAGTGGTTCTCTGAGTAAGTCAGAATAACACTGATGATCTTCAAGGAGCCTATCAACCTTTATTCTTTGTACCCTGAGCCTCTTCCTATTCCTTTTCCTCCAACCAACATTAAGTTTCACTCATGACACTACCAAGTATTGATCAGAACCAACATCCGCACCTCTCAGCACACGGGTGTCAACAACTAAGTGTTTCAGACGCTGATTGTAGACAACAAAATCTATCACACTCTTTTGACCAAGAGTATGATTTTCCCAAGTATATGTGTGGATATACTTGTGGTTGAAAAATGTATTAGATGCACACAAACCATTCTCAATGCAGAGTTCAATTAATCTTTCACCATTATCATTCACACAAGGATCATTAAACTTACCCAGAACATTGTCAGAAATTGCATTCTGCACACCTACTCTAGCATGAAATCCCCTGCTATTATAACTTTTTCTTTAGCACCAAACTGGCTCAAAACAGCTTTTAGCTCATTCCAGAAATCTTCCTTCTTATCAGAAGGTTCCAAATCACAAGGAGCATAGCACCAAGTGGCAAAATCTGCAAAACAATTGCATATATTAAAATTCTTCTCTGGGAATGTTTCTAACTGAGTAAACCTCATAAATACTTGTACATACAACCCTTTACTGTCTGCATTGCAATTTGTTCAACATGGCACTATTTTTTTCAAAACCTGTTATTGGCTAGTTTTCATTGGCATCAATCATAAAAATTGGCTTAAAAGACTACAAAAATTTGATTCATCTTGTCCCTGCATTTTTTCATTGTGTTGGTCTCACCACTGAAAATAATTCATCTTTTAAACTAGCTGTGCATGTAAAAAATGAGTGATAAAAATTTCAAAATGTTAAAAATAATAGATTAAAATTGTAACTGCAATGGCTATGAATTGTTAGAAAAGTTAAATGCCATAGCTGTTGACATGTCATATTCCTCAATGCTCAGTATCACTGTCTATTAATTTTTGTATACTCCATATAGGTGGTCATAAAAGTGGGAAAGAAAATTAAAACCTGAAAATTTAAAAAATAGATGCCAAATACCTGGGAAAATCTTTAACATGGAAGATGACACTGAATTTTCAGTTTTAATGAGTACTTCTCCCTTTGGATTCTTTTCCACATAAAAATATACTTAAAAGCTGATTTTTTTAAAATCTAAAAATTCAATAAAAAAAAAAAATACACTTACACCACCTAGGAAAAATCTGAGCGTAATTTAAAATACACAGTGTGAGTGGGGTTATTCATAGTCAATGGAACAGGTTGCAAAATATTTAAAAATAATAATAATAACAACAACAACAACAACAACAACAACAACAACAACAACAACAACAATAATAATAATAATAATAATAATAATAATAATAATGATGATGATGATGATGATGATGATGATGATGATGAACCTACTAACTATCATTCAATTACATGCTTCCCAACTTCCCAACAACAATCAAACTTTTCACAAGAATACTAGTAAGATCAATGTATGACTACATGAGAAAACAATTTGTACCCAATAGAACATAGGGGAAACTTCATATGGTCAAGAGGCACAAAAGGCCAGCTGCTAATTGACAAAATGGTACTAAAAAATTCCAAAAGATGAAAAACAAATTTGAATGTGGCATGAATTGATTATAAAAAAAGCCTTTGACTCACTGCCACACAGCTGGATTAACACTTCTCTGGAACTATTTGGAATTAACAAGAACATCTGCCGATTCCTCAAAAAAACTATGAAAAACTGGAAAACAATGTTACATGCATATGGTGAAGAACTCAGAGAAGTTAATATCAAGAGAGGCATATTTCAAAGGGATTTTTCATTGCCTTTATTGTTTGATATCTCTTTAATCCCATTGTTAATGATTTTGAACAAAACAAAAATGGGCTGCACATTTCGGACCAACATGGGAAAAATAAACCATCTGCTGTACATGGATGACCTAAAACTGTATGTAAAAAGTACTGCCGAAGTTCTTGAAACATTGCTGAATACAGAGCAAATATTTAGTGATGATGTACAAATGGAATTTGGACTGGAAAAATGTGCAGTAGTTTCCATGCACTAGGGAAAAGTCCAGAACACAGATGGAATAGAACTAGAAAATTGTAATATTATGAAACTATTGTCAGATAAAAAAAATTACAAATACCTTCGATTTCTTGAATCAGATAACATTTCGCACACAAAAGTCAAAGGTCTGACTCTGAGGGAGTACATCAAGAAAACACAAAAAATACTGAAATCAAAACTAAATTGTGGAAATGCAATCAAAGCAATAAACACATGGGCTGTTCCAGTAATCAGATACCCAGCTGTAATAATTGACTGGACCCAAAGTGAATAAGAAATATTGGATTGGAAAACTCGAAAGCTATTGAGCATGCATCATGCACTCCATCCAAAAAGTGATGTTGACAGATTGTAGAAAATTGGAGGCAGGGGACTACTACAAGTACAACAGGTAGCAGAGGAAGAAAAAAGAAGCCTGAATATCAAAAGAAGCAAGGAAAAGCTAATTCAGGCAGAGAAATATGAAAATACATTAAAAACAGCACAAAGCAAAGCAGAATACAAGAAGAAGCAGTTTGAAAGCAGATTAAATGGCTAGAAGAACAAGCCCCTGCATGGGCAATTTCTAAAAAATATTGAAGGAAAAAGTGAGAACAACTTGACTGGGGCATGGCAGAAATTGGGTTCCAACAAGAAAGAAACAGGTCTGATATTTGCTTCACAAGAACGGGCATTACAAACAAATGTTATGAAGGCTAAAATCCAAAAAGTCAGTGATAATACAAAGTGTCGACTTTGTCAAGAAAAAGATGAAACTGTGTCTCATCTTATATGTGAATGTAGCAAAACTGAGCAGACAGATTACAAAGCTAGACACGACAAGGTTTCAAAATTGATTCACTGGTCATTATGCAGAAAGCACAATCTGTCAGCATCGAAAAACTCATGGGAACATCAGGCTCAGAAAGTCGTAGAAAATGATCAAGTCAAAATCTTGTGGAATTCAAACTGATCAGCAACTAGAATGTAATACACCAGACATAACAGTCATAGAAAATCCAAAAGTCTGGATAACTGATATAGCAATTCCTGGAGATGCCAGATTCGATGAAAAAGAACTGGAAAAAATGACTATAGAGACCTGGCCATAGAAGTTACCCGATTATGGACTAAGCACACAACAGTAGATCCCATTGTCACTAGGGCACTTGGAACAAAGTCAAAAAAAATTTATGAATCATTTCAAAAAATTGCAGCTTTCTGATATACCACCTACAGAACTGCAGAAGACAGCTTCACTTGGGACTTCATATATTTTATGCCAATTCTTGACTGATACCTAGGTCTCCAGAGGAAACACATATCAGCTCAACACCACCAGTCAATGATAATTTTGTTGTTTATGTTTAATTGTCATAGTCTGTGTTTCGTACATTTTGAATAAAGAAGATAAATAATAATAATAATAATAATAATAATAATAATAATAATAATAATAATAATAATAATAATAACCCCACCGAGGATGCCACCTTGTCGTGGTGGTGGGGCTTGTGTGTCCCGATGAGGTTGAGAGCTATGCTGGCGGTAGCATAGCTACCAGCAGGGCCACCCAAGCCAGACAGGTCTTGACTGAGGAGCCAGACTAAGAGTACCCAACAACCATCAATCATAGTGAGATGAAAGAAAAAGAATTCCATACCGGATCGGTCGTCGCCCGGGTCAACAAGGACCGCGTCAGGTGCTTTGGTTCCTAGACACCTGTCGACAAATGGGCTTCAGGGCTCAGCAGATCCTGTTGAGGAACCAGGGCAGGCTGCTGCAATGCTACTGGAACAAAAGAAACGGAAAACTTGGACAGTTGCTGAAAATCGAGAAATCATGAAATGCTTTTACCAGGAAAATCCATCAGCCCGCGGTTTTCAAAAAAGAATGATGCAAATTTGGAAAGGAAAACATCCAGACAGTGGAATAACAGAACAAAGAATAATGAATCAAAGAAGGTTTATCATCAGGAACAAGGTATTTACAGAACTGGAATTGCAAAAGTTGGAGAAATTGGCAAAAAAAGGACCAACACAAAATAAGGACCACCTCGTGGAAAACTTTGTGCTGGTAAATCCTGAAGATCAAGTAGCAGAAAATATTTTACCTGAAGAACAATCTGTGAAACAACATGAGAACCATGAATTGACACAACAGCAAAATCTTCTGAAGAGAAAATTTTAGTCCATATGATACAAGGTGAGGAACGACAAAGACTTCCTGTAATTCGCCAAATACGAAGCAAACAAGTGAAACATTTGTTAAAAACTGCAAATGATGTCGTGGACAAAATTCCAACTCATACTTTAAAGGAAACAAACCAGCTCATGTACAGTACAGCTGCCATAGTAACCATGGAACTTGGTTACAAGATGCCAAAGAAGAAAATGCCTGGCACTCCTAAGTGGAAAATTCGGCTAGAAAATAAAATAAATAAACTCCGTAGTGACATTAGTAACTTAAAATGCCTGAAAGATGGAAAGCTTAAAAGTAGAAAAATAAAAGATGGACTCAGCAAAAAATACGACCTGGAAAGAAAAAGAATTGTTGAAATTATGGAAGAATTAAAACAATGAGTAACAGCTACTGCAAAGAAAATTGAAAGATTCATAAAACAGTACAAAGAAAATGCGCAAATTCGGAATCAGCAACAAGTATTTTATAAATCATTGAGACAAAAGGCAATCCAAATAAACATCAGCCTATGCAAGAAAGATGCCTTGACATTTTGGAAAGAAATTTGGGAAAGCCCAGTTGAACATAATAAAAATGCCTTGTGGATCAACAATGTTCCTAAAGATTTGAAAGGAATACACATGGATAATCTGATGATAACAACTGATATGATTACACAGCAAGTAAAGAATGTGAAAGCCTGGAGCACTCCTGGACCAGATGAATTGCATGGATTTTGGTTGAAGTATATTACAAGTCTTCATCAACGAATAGCTATGCAATTCAATATAATGCTACAGAATTCTTCCACAGAAGATTGGATGACAACAGGTCGCACATTCCTTATTATGAAAGATCAAGAAAAAGGCAATGAACCTACTAACTATCGTCCAATTACATGCCTCCCAACAACATTCAAACTTTTCACAAGATTACTAGCAAGATCAATATATGACTACTTATGGGGAAACAATTTGTATCCAATAGAACAGAAGGGGAACTTCAAAAGGTCAAGAGGCACAAAAGACCAGCTGCTAATTGACAAAATGGTACTAAAAAACTCCAAAAGAAGAAAAACGAATTTGAATATGGCATGGATAGATTATAAAAAGGCCTTTGACTCATTGCCCCACAGCTGGATTAACACTTGTTTGGAACTATTTGGAGTTAGCAAGAACATCTGCCGATTCCTCAAAGAAAATATGAAAAACTGGAAAACAGTGTTACATGCATATGGTGAAGAACTCGAAGAAGTTAATATCAAGAGAGGTATATTTCAAGGGGATTCTTTGTCGCCTTTATTGCTTAATAGCTCTTTAATTCCATTGTCAATGATTTTGAACAAAACAAAAATGGGCTACACATTTCAGACCAACATGGAAAAATAAACCATCTGCTGTACATGGATGACCTTAAATTACATGCAAAAAGTTCCGCCGAACTTGAAACATTGCTGCATACAGTGCAAATATTTAGTGATGATATACAAATGGAATTTGGACTGGAAAAATGTGCAGTACTATCCATGCGCCGGGGAAAAGTCCAGAATATAGATGGAATAGAACTAGAAAATGGTAATATAATGAAATCATTGTCAGATAATGAAAATTATAAATACCTTGGAATTCTTGAATCAGATAACATCTTACATACAAAAGTCAAAGGTCTGACTCAGAGTGAGTATATCAAGAGAGTAAGAAAAATATTGAAATCAAAACTAAATGGTGGAAATACAATCAAAGCCATAAATACATGGGCCATTCCAGTAATTAGATACCCAGCTGGAATAATTGATTGGACCCAAAGTGAATTAGAAATACTGGATCGGAAAACTCGAAAGTTATTGAACATGCATCATGCACTCCATCCAAAAAGTGATGTTGACAGATTGTATTTACCTCAGAAGATTGGAGGCAGAGGGCTACTACAAGTACAACAGGTAGTAGAGGAAGAAAAAAGAAGCCTGAATGATTACGTCAACAGAAGCAGAGAAAAGCTACTTCAGGCAGTGAATAATGAAAATATCTTTAAATCAACAGAAAACAAGGCTGAATACAAGAGGAAACAGTTTGAAAACAGATTAGATGGCTGGAAGAACAAGTCACTGCATGGACAATTTCTAAAGAATATTGATGGGAAAAGTGACAACAACTAGACTTGGGCATGGCTGAAATCAGGTTCCATCAAGAAAGAAACAGAAGGTCTGATTTTTGCTGCACAAGAACAAGCATTGCAAAAAAATGTTATGAAGGCTAAAATCCAGAAAGTCAGTGATAATCCAAAGTGTCGACTTTGTCAAGAAAAAGATGAAACTGTGTCGTATCTAATATGTGAATGTAGCAAAATTGCACAGACAGATTACAAAGTTAGACATGACAGGGTTGCACAATTGATTCATTATTGGTCATTATGCAGAAAGCACAATCTGCCAGCATCGAAAAACTCATGGGAACACAACTCTGAGAAAGTCATAGAAAATAATGAAGTCAAGATCTTGTGGGATTTCAGAATTCAAACCGATCGACACATAGAACATAATACACCAGACATAACAGTCATAGAAAATCGGAAAGTCTGGCTAATTGATAAAGCGATCCCTGGAGATGCCAGAGTCAAAGAAAAAGAATTGGAAAAAATGACTAAATATAGAGACCTGGCCATAGAAGTTACCCGTTTATGGACTAACCACACAACGGTAGTCCCCATTGTCATCGGGGCACTAGGAACAATGTCAAAAAATTTTATGAATCATTTTGAAAAATTGTAGCTTTCTGATATGCCACCTACAGAACTGCAGAAGAGAGCTTTACTTGGGACATCATATATTTTACGCCGATTCTTGACTGATACCTAGGTCTCCGGTGGAAACTCGTATCAGTTCAACAATACCAGTCAATGATAATTTGCTGTTTATTTTGTTTGTCAGAGGCTGTGATTCGTATATTTCGAATGAAGAAAATAATAATAATAAGACACAAGGTATGAACCAAGGAAAGCATGATGCACATAGCCACCAATTGAAAACCGGAGAACAAATCGCAACTATGGAGGAAGGAGAAGTCTATAAGTACCTTTGTATGCTTCAAGCACAATGCCTAGAACACAAAGAAATAAAAAAACTATCTAGCCACTAAATACAACCGAAGGCTGAGGAGACTAATGAAGACCAAACTCAACGCTCACAACATCACTCGGGCTAACAACACATACGCAGTTCCAGTCCTTATGTATTCCTTCGGAATCATCAAGTGGACCACAACAGAGCTTGAGGAAATGATGTGCAATACCAGGACAACCCTCATTAAATATTTCTAGCACCACCCGAAGTCAGCAATAGAAAGGCTGACCATTGGACAGGCAGAAGGAGGACGGGGAATGGTTGATCTCCTGGAGCATCGAGACAAAGGATTCAGCAGCCTCAGAAAATACTTCCATCAGAGCAAAGGACCCCTTCACCAAGTGATAAACTTGCATGAAAAGAAGTACACAGCTCTAGACCTCTCTACTCAGAACATCAAGATTGGAACAAGGGAGCCAAAAGAAGAAGCTTGGGACAAGAAAGTCCTACACAGAAGGCACTACAACGACCTGCAATCAGACCATGTGGATAAGACTGCATCCAATGCATGGCTAACAAACAGATCACTCTTCCCCAAGACCGAAGGGTTCCTGATGGCTATACAAGATCAAGTTGTAAACACCATAAACTACCGGAAGCATATCCTGAAGGGCACGTCAGTGGAAAGCGACACATGTCGACTATGCCATCAAGCGCCAGAGACCATCCAACACATCACAGCAGGATGCAGAGTCCTCACACAGAGTACACGAACAGGCACAATCAACAGTTAAATGAAGTAAGTATTCTTATATTCCCATACGCAAAAAGGCACATGGCGCGATATTATGTGGCCAAAGACTTAAATTTGCAGTTTCTGACGTTATGCAAAAGTAATAACATCATTTCGCATTTCCTAAGGATTAAAACTAAAATACTAAATTGCAAAGACAAGAATATTATAAATACTTGTGAAATTAAAAGGCTAAGAACAGTCATTCGTGATAAAAGGAAAACTTTGAACAAACTCAATATTGTGAACTATAAGTTGTACAACAAATGTATGAATCTTGTTCAACAAGAAATTGTCCAAAATATTGAATTCATCAAATTGTACGCTACATTAGACCGTATGAGATTGAAACTATGTAATAAGCATATGCAAAAGTTCGAATACCTGTTGGACGAAAAGCATTACAGGAAAAATAATAAAAATAATAATAAGCCTAACAACATGAGCAAGTTTATTAATATGTCTGATATTGAACTTTCAAGCTTGCAGGTTAAAGCATTAGAGAAAGGAATTCAGTATGCATATGAACGACCTAAAATTAAGCCTGAAAATCTTATACCACAAATAGAAGAAGTAATACGATAATTACTAGAATTTAACAAAAGGAACTCAGTTAGATATAAAATGGTTAGAACATATAATAAAATGTACTGTCAGACAAATAATACACCAATTAAATATGAACGTGAAGCTTTGTTGGCATTGAGGAATGACTATGATATCAAATGCATAATGGGCTGACAAGAGCAAGCAGATCGTGATTATGAACAACAATGACTATCAGCTGAAAATGAATAAGGCCATTACAGAATTGAAGGTAGAGAAAATTGACAAGGATCCCATTGGTAATATAATTCGGCAAGTTGCAATTCTAAAGAATCATAGTGACCTCCCACCGATAATAAAACAAAAGGCTTACCCACTGATTGGAGCATGTACACCGGCTGTTTTTGGTAAAGTAAAGACGCATAAAGAAAATCATCCGATACGCCTTATTGTGAACATACAAAATGCTCCCACGATCAATCTTGAGAAAGCAATATCATCATCATCATCATCATCATCATTGTCAACCATTATCAATCCACTGTTGGATGAAGGTCTCTCCAAGTTTCCTCCACAACGGTCTGTCTTGTGCCAGTCTCCTCCATGTCACCCCTGCATACTTTCGAATTTCATCCACCCATCTCCCATGTGGTCTTCTTCTGGGTCTTTTCCTGTCCCTTGGAATCCAATCTAAAATTTCGGCTGTCCATCGATGATCTGTCCTTCTGGCAGTATGTCCAGCCCATTGCCATTTCAGGGATTTAACTCTGATCATGATGTCTTCCACTCTTGTCATTTTTCGGATCCACGAGTTCCTCTTCTTATCTCTCCTGGTTACACCAAGTATGCACCTCTCTATGCTTCTTTGAGTTGTCTGCAGCCTTTGTATGTCTCTTTTAGTTAAGGTCCACGTCTCTGCACCATACGTAAGCACTGGAAGGATGCATTGATCAAACACTTTTCTTTTAAGACATAATGGCATATTGCTCTTGAAAATTATGCTGTTTCTTCCAAAAGCTCTCCAGGCAAGTTTTGTACGCCGATTAATTTCTTCATCAATGTGACCCTCACTTGATATCTGCTGTCCAAGATAAACGTACATGTCTGTTATCTCCAGCTTTTCTCCATCAATCGATAAATCTTCATTTCTTGTAAAAGCATTGAACATCACTTTTGTCTTCTGAAAGTTCATTTTTAATCCCACTTCTTTACTCTTGTCAGCAAGTTCCTGGATCATACTCTGCAGCTCTGATGGGCTAGTTGCAAAAATGACTACGTCATCAGCGAAACGAAGGTGGGTTAGATAATATCCATTAATCTTTATCCCCTTGTTTTCCCAGCTCAGTGACTGAAAAACACCCTCCAATGTGGCATTAAAGAGCTTCGGAGATATGGTGTCACCTTGTCTCACTCCTTTTCCAATTTTTATGTGTGTTGTATTTTCAAACAGCCGAATCTTTGCACTTGCATTTTCATAGATGTTATTAATAATATTAATGTATGCATCTTCAATACCGCAGGTTTTCAGAGCCATTGTAACTGCTGATGGTTTCACCGAATCAAAGGCTTTTTCATAATCGATAAAAGCCATGCACAATGGAAGTTCATATTCCCTCGCTCTTTCAATTAGTTCTCTCAGCACATGGATATGATCTATTGTGCTGTAGCCACTCCTGAATCCAGCTTGTTCTCTCGGTTGAGCCATGTCCAGTGTTACCTTCAAGCGGTGTGAAAGAACTTTAGTGAAGATTTTATAAACTACTGATAGGAGGCTGATAGGTCTGTAGTTTCCGAGATCCTCAATGTCACCTTTCTTATGTAGCAGGATCATTGTAGCGGTGTTCCAATCCTCAGGAATCTTTCCTTCATTAAGGCATCGAGTGAAAATTTGGGCGAGTACTGTTTCGATTTCTCCACTTGCTTCTTGTATGATGTCTACAGTAATTCCATCTTCTCCTGGAGCTTTTCCCCGCTTCATGTTCTTGATTGCATGTGCAACTTCTGCTGGAAGGACTGGAGGAACTCTGGTACTGGTATCTTTCATGATGTCTGGAGTGCATGTATCATCCCTTTCATATAATTTGGAGTAGAAATCTTTCACTCTTGTCAAAATTTCGCCTCTATTTCTTGTTACAGAACCATCTTCTTTTCTCAGTGCCATAATCTGTTTTCTTCCCTTACTGAGATGTCCCTTTGCTATCTTTAGGCTTTGGTTGTTTTCAATTGCTTTCCTCACTAGTTCACAGTTGAATTTTCTTACGTCTTCAGTGATACTTTTTCGTACTGTCTTGCATAGCTCTATATATTCCACTTTGGAAGTCACATCTTCTTTAGTTGTAATCATCTCTCTTCTTTTTTGCATCAACATTTTCGTTTTTCCTGATAATTTATTTACATGCAACTTGTTCTTAGACCCAGCTAATTTTGTTGCTGTTTCCATAAGAGCTTTGGTTACTTTTCTGTTAACTTCAGAGATGTCCACTTCTTCCGATGTTAGGCCTTCTAAAGCAGAGAACCTGTTCTTCAGTTCCAACTTGAAGGTATTATGGTGTTTTTTAAGGTTGGTTATGTCAATAGATTTTGTTTGTCTTATGAGCTTGCCACGTTCAAGTTTAGTGTTGAGGTGCATCTTACATCTCACCAATCTATGGTCACTACCTGTGTTGAACTTGTTTAGCACACTGCAGTCTTCTATGACGAATTTTTTGTTACACATAATAAAATCAATTTCACTTGTCATCCCATTTGGATGTCTCCATGTCCATTTCCTGTGTGGCTTTTTCTTGAAGAAGGAGTTCAAGATGAAAAACCCTTCTGCCTCTGCAAACTCAAACTTCTGTTGCCGTGACCGAATTTACCTACTGAAGTTTCATTCTGTTGCCGTTGCCCAATTTTTGCATTGAAATCTCCCATAATTATTTTCAAGTGCTGCTTACCTTTATTATTTAGATGACAAATTTCCTCATAAAATTCTTCAATTTCTTCTTCAGGATGACTTGTGGTGGGTGCATAAGTTTGAATAATCTGAGCCTGGTATCTTCTCGATAGTTGGATAACGAGTCGTGCAGCTCTGTCAGAGGAACTTTCAACTTCTACAACTTTATCCTTCAGTTTCTTGTTTATTATAAATCCAACACCACTAGTTCTGCCAAGTATCTGTCCCACGATAGTAGAAGAGATGTCCACTTTTCAGTTCGATGAGATCTTCTCCTTTTCTCCTTACCTCACTTAGCCCCACGATGTCCCACTTGATCCTTTATAGTTCCTCTTCCAATTCAAGAAGCCTTGAATCAGAAGATAGGGAGCGTCCATTGTACGTTGCCAAGGTCAGCATCAGATGGCAGCCTAGTCCGGTCCTCCGGGGATTCTTAGCACCCTCTGCCTTCATGTCGCACTGGCCGCTGCCTTGGCCAGGTACATTCCAGCTGCCGGAGACTGAGGGCCAAGATTTAAGTTGTGGAGTCATTTTGGAGGGGTTTGGCCATAACTCACCACGCTGGCCAAGCGGGTTGGTGAGTGTGGGATAGAATTTCCTCTAATCCCGATGGTATGGTTATACCGCTATTGGCGGTCGTCAGAGCCCCTTTAGTAGGAACAGGATGCACCACGAGAAGGCGGGGTTGACATTTGTCAAGGAGAGGCTGTGATGTTACGCATCACCTGACCTTACATCCCGAAAAGGGAAAGCAATATATAACTATCTAAAGCCGCTTTATAGCAACCATAAATTTAATATTTCAAATTCTAAAGAACTAATCAGCAAAATTCAATCTTTGCAAGGGTATAACTTCACAATGTGTAGTATGGACATAATATCATTGTATCCGAACACTCCTGTTACTGAAGCAATTGAACTAATTAATACAAAACTTATAAATGAAAACATTGATGAAAAACAACGAACAAGTATTATACATGCATTATGATTTATAACCAACAGCAATTATTTCTCAAATGATGGTATTATATACAAACAAGTATTTGGTGCACCCATGGAATCACCACTGTCCTGTCTTCTAGCAGAAGTTGTCATACAGAATATTGAACAAATGTTATTCCAGAACTCGGGCCTTGATTTGCCAATTTTATATCTACGCTATGTTGATGATATCTTGATTTTTTGGCAACATACTAAGGTCAAACTAGATATGTTTATACAAGCCTTCAATAATACTTACCTAACCATAAAGACAATGCTTGAAGAAGAGGTTAGCAAAAATATTCATTATTTAGACCTTAATTTATTCAGAAGGCATGATTCCAAAGATTACGCTGTTTATCGAAAACCATGTTTCATGCCTGCATTAATACCATCGGATTCCGCACACCCATGGAGATATAAGACAGCTGCATTCCAATACGAACTTACAGAGATACAATGGATTGAAAATATAGCTGAACATTTTGGATACAATAAACGTTTGATTAATTCAATATATAACAATCTTAAAAATAATCAAAACTAGATGAAACAAAAGAATATATATAAACCTTACATCTCTTTTCCATACTTACCACCATTAAGTAACATATTAAAGAAAGAATGTGTTTCGAATGAAATAAATCTTGCAGAAACCATCATTGATAATGCCTCATTACTAACTTCTAGTAATAACAAAAAATCCATCCTAGATCGATCAGGAGTATATGCCATTCCAACCAAGACAGACGATAATCAACAAGATTCCATTTATATCGGAAGTACAAAAAGACATATGATTATGAGATTGAAAGAACATATTCAAGATTGGTAAAAGAAAAGACCAAGAATGGCTCTGATACAACACTGCATGGAAAATCAATCGAAGCCCGACTGGGAGAATATTAGACATTTAACATCACATAGGACTCATAGACAGATCATAACATCGGAAGCTGTAGTCATTGAGAAATTCGGAAATAAATGCTGCAACACTAATTCACCAATTGAAGTACCTCATGCCTGATGATATCTGATTGAACAGGAAAACAGTCGATTTCAAAGGGCTAATAAACACAGGTTCAAAGATCGCAGGTGCGGAATGGCAAAAGCAGACCAAGAAGAACACAATACTACAGATGCCACCACTAACAGCTTGTGCAGTGATACGCAGTAGTCCATGGTCTGCAACGACGAAAGCTGAAGGCAGAACGATACAAGACATTACATCAGTCTTTCGAGGATCAATGACGAGGACTTGGTGCCCACGTACATCTTAATGTTTCCACTGAGGAAGGCAAAATTCTTGCCAAAACATGTTTGGAAGTGTGTTGCAGTGGTGAATTATGTTTGGGTCCATCTTTTATTCCTGTGTCCTTTTAATTCATTTGGGTTTTTAACTTTCACATTTTAATCATCATTCCTTGCAAACACCTATAAAGGGTATAGAATTTTAACTCGAAATAGTGTTTTTTTAATCCATGAATCTTCCGTTCAGACAGAACTTGGATCTCATCTAAATAAGCAAATGTCTGTTCTATCAAGCAGATGCTTTGCCACAGTGACTAAAAATGCCGAAATTATTATGAGAAAGTAAAAAAAAATTACCAATAATGTTCGTTTTGTATTTTCATATCATTATATGGACCTAACTACTCCACCCGGCATACTTAAACAAAATATATGTGACAAACAGTATTGTCGCTGCTTTTAATAGCAGTCCTATATTTAAGGCACAATCAAGTCACCAAGATTGTCCATCAGAAATTGGCAAGAAAGCACCACCTCATTACAACTGAGCCTGTCCCCTACTACAAGTATGAGCCAACAATGCTTCTAGAGAACAACACCCACAAGATGTACTGGGACAGATCAATCAAACCAGATAAGACCATTCCCCCCAATAAGCCTGGCACCGTCCTGGTCAACAAGGAGAAGAAATCAACATACCTCATTGACATAGCCGTGCCCAACACGTGCAACATCCAGAACACGCATGGAAAGAAGCTGTCAAAGTATAACGACCTACGCTACGAAGTGAAGGAAATGTGGCATACAGAGAATGTCACCACCATCCCCATAGTAATATCAGCCACAGGAGTTGTACCTAAGACCATTCACAGCTCTATACAGACACTAGACCTTCCACCTAACACCTACATGGAACTACAGAAGTCAGCTATCCTGAACACTTGTAGGATAGTAAAGAAGTTCCTGGACAACTGAGAGAAAGAAATACCACTTCCTAGACTTGGTACATCGTACCCGTCCCAGAAGGAGAAAAACCTTAGGAAGAGGTGGAATCTCTATTTATTTTATAATAATAAAAGTAAGGTAGTACATTTAGAAAGAGGAGTTCTGGTTAAATCTGAAGGTTTCTCTTTAGACAACAATGAAATAATTGAAGATTTAAATGCAGAAAATGGATACAAGTACCTGGGATTTTTACAAGCACGTAACATTAAACACAGTAAAATTAAGAATAATATAAAAGATAAGTTTCAGCATCGACCTAAAATGATTCTAAAGTCATACCTAAACACAGCTAATAAGGTGAAAGCAATTAATACCTTTGTGGTCCCGGTTCTAACTTATTCTTATGGAATTATCAGATGGTTAAAAAACAGATCTTGAGGAATTTAACAGAGATGTGAGATCAAGTATGACCCAACATCGAATGAGACACCCAAAGGCAGCAGTAGAGTGCATCAGACTCCAGCAAGAAAAAGGAGGATTACGTATCCTTGATGCAAAACGTCTTCATGATGTGCAAATTTGCTCACTGCGGAAATGCTTTCATTCTAAATGTAGTTTGTGTGTTTTCACTCGTTTTTTATGTTTATTCTAAATGTAATGAAAATAATATGTTTGATGCCGTATGTGCTGCAGACAAAGAGAGCACTCCACTGATGTTAAGTAAACCAGGCACTAAAATAAAAGAATTGCCTACGGAAGACCAGATTCGAAAATGGAAGCGAAAGGTACTTCATGGAGCTCATCCAAATCAATTAGACAGACCAGAAGTTGACAAGAAAGCCTCAAATCAGTGGCTGAAGTGAGGAAAATTACATGGAAAGACTATTGGGTTTATGATGGCTATTCAAGACAAATTGATTTCAACCAAAAATTACAGAAAATACATTTTAAAGGAGGATCTGCAAAGTGACAAATGCAGAAGATGTGGTATGTGCCGTGAGACCATTGAACACATCTGCGGAGGATGCACCATGCTAGCAAACGTTGATTATATGCAGCGACAATAATTTTGCTAAGATGATACATTGATCAACAATTAGCGCACAATACAGAACTATCATGTCAGAAGTACCATACTATAAATATCAACCCACTGAGGTACTAGATAATAAACAATACAAATTATATTGGGACTGTGAGATTAAAACAGACATAATCATCTCTGCCAATCATCCAGACATACTGTTATATAACAAAAGGCAAAAGGAAGCAGTCATTATTGACATATCGGTACCGTTGGACGGTAATATTCAGAATACCTATGCAACAAAAATCAACAAGAATGTGGAACTGGCTGCGGAGATTAAACAGATGTGGAAGCTGAAAACAGGTCACATACGTCCACTGATTATCTCTGTAACTGGTATAATTCTTCAGACTCTTATAACTCAGCTTGATGCTTTAGGTCTACAACACCTAAGGCCCAGAATCCAAGAAGCAGTAATTCTTGATACATGCCACATTCTACAACGATTTTTAAACCATGAGTGACTATGTCTTTACTTGACTTTATGTCCATACTAACAAGTGGACCATGCTACAGATGCCATTACTGTAGATGAGAAAATAAAATAAAAAAATAATAATAAAATAGATTCTTCCAATTGGTAAAAAAAAAAAAAAACAGAAATAGAAATAGCTACTTACTCCCACTAGCCATGGTTAATACACTTTTACAATCACAGAATTCCAGGACTTTTCAGGAACATTTCCAGGGCTTTTGGACTTTTTCCAGGACATACAATCCAAATGCTCCTACTTAAAATATAGTGAAACGATAGGTCTGTTCAACCTTTAACCTACAAAAACAATGCCCTACAGGTGGAGTGAACTTAATACATAATGCTGAAAATGATGTCTGCTGCTGCTAATAAGAAACTTAGAATCACAGATAAATGTATACTGAAATACCAAAACTGTCACTGAAAATCTAACAAGGTTTAAATTTTATTTTTACATTGGCTTTAGTTCGATTATGAAGCAAACTATAGAATTAAAAAAAAACATAAAACTCAAAGATATATGGACATACAATTTATAGTTAGAATATAAATGTGTCATTACTCTTGAAATGATTTCTTATACCATACAATATATAAACTAAATACTATTTATATTTAATTATTTTGAAATAATGCTTATATTGGAAATATAAGGACAAGGAAAAGTGAAATATTTGGAACTTTTTCAAAGGAGCAAAGAGACTATTATTTTTTAAACAGATATTCATGGGAGCAAGGATTTGTGTTACATTTTATTTTGGGACTTGGAATTTTCAAACATAATAAACACTATATTGACAAAAATCACTGGACACCCCTTGAGAAGAAAATTAACAGGATATCTGTTGCTTTGTGAAGATGCGCAGTACAGCTGAAAATAGTATAAAAACAAGCCTGCAGCTGACCGCAATCATATGGCACTGTGTGGTTGAGTGAACATGTCGCGGTGGGAGAGAACTCACTTTGAGAAAGGAAAGATTGTTTGGTGTTATATTAGTGGGTTGACCATAAGAGAAACCGAAAGGCGTTTAAACATACCCAAGTCAACTGTTTTGGATGTACTGAATAAGTGGAAGACACATGGTGTGCTTGAAGCAGCAAAACATACTGGCAGATCAAAGAAAATCAGTGATAGAGGACATTGAAGCCTCAGGAGAGTTGTTACAGCTAATCGACAGAATACTGCACAAGACCTCAGTGTACAGGTGAGTAAACATGCTGGAACCTCAGTATGTATGCATACCATTCACAGAGAACTTCATTCCAAGGGTTACCATGGTCATGCGGCTGCTCATAAGCCTTTCATCTCTACTCGGAATGCTACTCGTCATTTAGCATGGTGTAAAGAACATTTATCGTGGACCGTAGATCGATGGAAATGGGTCCTATGGACTGATGAATCCAGATACACAATCTAATAGTCTGATGGCCGTATGTGGGTATGGCGGCAGCCAGGGGAATGCTATTTACCACAGCGTACTGTTCCTATGGTCAAGTTTGGAGCTGGCAGTACACTCATGTGGGGGTGTTTTTCGTGGTATGGTCCCGGCCTATTGGTTATCGTGGACAAACCTGTTAAACAAAATATCTACCTCGATATTCTGGACAATTTTGCCCTACCAACTCTGTGGCAATACTATGGAACCGAGCCTTGTTGGTACCGGCAGGATAATGCACTGAGCCATAAAGCAAGGACTGTTACGACATGGTTTGATAATAATTCCATATTGTGTGTGGACTGGCCAGCACAGAGCCCTGATTTTAATCCCATAGAGCACCTATGGGATAAATTAGAGTGTTGCATAAGAAGTTTGGAACCAAGGCCTACTACTAAGCAACAGTTAGCGGCAACATTATGTACCGAATGGAAGTATATACCTATCGCTGTGTTCCGAAACCTTGTCGAAAGCATGTCTCAAAGGGTCAGTGCATGCATTAAGGCCAAAGGTGGACCAACACCATAATAATGTATATCAAAAAATACTATGTTGTGTTTCTCTTTTAGGTGTCCGGTGACTTTTGTCAATATAGTGTATACTTCTAATATTGAGGCTGTAGATATGTTCTAAATTTGTACTGACCAGCAAATGAAGTGTGCACAAAAATTCCCAAAATGAAACAAAAGAGAATAAAGGGAAAATCGTAAATCCAAGGGCTATGTGTACAGCTGCACATATCAGCGATCAAGGCAATTTAACAGGGCATGATTTAGAAAACTAATTAGAAAAGATGGAAAGTGATTAATCACCTCAGAAAATACTAAGAAACAACTAAATTTAAGTTTCTGATATTAGAAAGCAATCTGATTATTATAGCAAATTTTTACATAAAGCAATCATTAGCAAAGTTCGGTAAAAGTCAAAATAAGCCACAATTAAAAACATGGCTTTGAAAATATTCTTCATACTCTCCTAATCTGTTGTTTCTAAACAAGTGTTCTCTGTTGGTTCATTTTAATGCACATTTTTCCACAGTTAGCAGAATAAATATTAAAGGAAATATGATATAACTCAATGCCTTTAGCAGAAGAATTTTACATAATGGAAAAGTAGAAAATAAGCAAAAAGTATTCTTCATGGCAAAAGCTGCTATATGCTAAGGAAAAAAAACTTTTCAAATGCGTCTCCCGGAAGCAGAGATAGGAAGAAAAAGGTTTTTATTTTTGTGCTCCCTAGCAGGAAATCTGTGCATTATTTAAAAAGAGCATGCTCCCCATTTTGTTGCAGCAATTGACATACAGTAAAAAAGAAATTTCTCAATAGGGTCATTCCATGTCAAATCACCGATTTTTTTTGCAAAATGTAACCCACCGACTCGGATTTTAATGAAACTTGACAGGTACCCGATAAAGATATGGGAAAATCCTAAGTTTCAGTTTTTTAAACCTCATAGTTTTTAAAATACAGTGCTCCAAAATTTAGCCGAACACCCACTTTTGCAGCTGTGCAGTAGCATGCCACTTTTTACATAACATGCTGTAGTTTGTGTGCTACTGAATTTAGGAGAATGAAACTTTGGAATCACATGGAAAAGGGTCCCTACATATTTAAAACACTTTTCATTTTACCTGAAACACAGTGTTAAGTGAGTGCCACCTAGTGGTGAAGTGAAAAATTACAGCAAAATTTAGACATTTTATGGGAGGCTCTGTAGAATATTACTCTGGCATGAGGGGGGATATTTTTTTTTATATTGATGTTTAACACATCCTATAACATATTTGAAAAAACCCCGGTGGTTATCACTTATCAGCATATTTTCTGAGATGGTTAAAATTATCTGAATTTCATAGAGGGCTCTCCTTCGACAGTTCAGCCATTTTGTTCTACAAACCTTACCCACCGTCTTGGATTTTGCTGAAAATTAGAATGTAGGTTTACCTAACAAAGCTGCAAAACACTGCAAATTTTTAATCTTCCGCATTCCATAGTTTCTGAGATACAGCACTCGAAAGTTAGGCCTAACCACTCTTTCAACAGCAAACTGATCCTGTTTCAACTTGTGGAGTCTATTATATGGTGCCTTTTAAGTTGAAAACATGTGTACATGTACAGTTACTAAGTGCAGTGCTGGCTCATAAATCCAAACATTTAAATACTTTTTATTTAAGCGTAAGATCCATAAGGAGTTCGGTCCTGTAACCACAGTGCTCAGTATGAATAAATGCTGTTATTAACAGTCAATTAAACTGAAGTTATGAGTAAGAAATAAAATCATATGTTTAAAATAAGTGCCAATTTTCAAGTAGCTGTAAAAAAAAAAAAAAAAAAAAAACACCGGAAAAAAATCAGTTGTTTTTAAAAAATAACTAGAATTTGCATTATCCTGAATCAATGGTAGAATAAGTTATAATTACCTGCATATTAATACACTGGTGTGCAAAAATTAAGGACGAAGAGGAGAAATTAGCATAACAGCAGAACAAGCAGGCAGAACGGACCGAAAGACCACTCGGGAGATAGACTAGAGTCCAGTATGGTAGGGCATGCACATATATGCAGCATGACGTAGGGGGGGGGGTGTCGGAAGGGTATAAAGCACACGGGCGGTGTACACTCAGCAATTCGGTGAAAGCTATTGCACGGTGTACATCGGTTTGAACGACGTCGAGTTGCTGCCACCGTGTGATATGGCCAACAGGCAATCCAGTAGACGACATCTGGATGACTTTACCCTAGGTCGCGTCGTTGGGAAGTTGGAAGAAGGTCGAAGTGTGACTAGTGTGGCCGAGGAGTTCGGGTTCGCTCATAGCATCATTTCACGAGCTTGGCGAGCCTTTCAAACGACAGGAACAGCTGTCCGAGAGTTTAGCAGTGGTCGTCCACGAGCAACCACGGCGGCGGACGACCGGTATACTGTCCTACAGGCGAGAAGAGACAGACGGCAGACAGCGGGAGAAATCGCAAGGCACATGCAACAGACAACTGGACGTCCGTTATCACGTTTTACCATGGCCAGGAGGTTGCACAAAGGTGGTCTATTTGCACGACGACCAGTACGGTGTGTGCCATTAACGCCTGCTCATTGGAGACGGCGGTTTCTGTGGTGCCAGGAACACAAGAACTGGACACATCAGCAATGGGGTCGAGTTCTCTTTACGGATGAGAGCCGATTTAGTCTGACGAGCGATTCTGGATGTATACACATCTGGAGAGAGCAAGGAACATGCAATCACACCTCCAACATCATCGAAAGGGACCGGTTTGGAGGTGGCGGAATTTTTGTTTGGGGCGATATCATGCTTGGTAGCCGTACTGACCTCCACATCTTCCAAGGAGGTTCAGTCACTGGTGTCCGCTATTGTACCGAGGTTTTCCTGCCTCACGTGCATCTGTTTAGAGGTGCTGTGGGTCCTGAGTTCCTCTTCATGAACAACAACGCTACACCTCATCGTACAGTGGCTGTCGCAGAGCTGTTAGAGAGTGAAGATATTCAACGCATGGATTGGCCCACAAGGTCCCCGGACCTAAATCTGATCGAACACGTGTGGACCTTCTCGGGAGATGCTTGGCAGCACGTCACCAGCCGCCGTCAATGATTCCTCAGCTGTGATTGGCGCTACAAGAGGAATGAGCAACGATGCCTCAACAGCTCCTTGACAACCTCGTCCTCAGCATGGACAGACATTGTAAATCCTGCAACGCAGTCATGGATGATCATATCCCCTACTAAAGACTGGATTTTTCTTGGCAACCGCCTGTCACATGGACATTTCTGTCTTTTGTCTAGTTGTGCTCAAAGCTACCTTTTCAATAAAGTGCCTTTGTATGATTTGAATTCCTTGTTTGGATGGTTTTGCTCACTTGTCCCATATTCTTACATCTTGGGGATCTTATGGTATGATTTGAGTCGATGTGGAGCATTACTGCAAGATGTTACATTCGAAAAACCGTCTCGTCCTTAATTTTTGCACGCCAGTGTATTAAACTGCTATTCATTCCTTGCTTGAATGTTACAATATTCAGTTACACGTATAACAGATGTTGTTCTACAGTTTATTCTGATGCATGCCTCAGTGGGAGTTTTTCTAACTGTAGGGAACTTTTCTGTGCTGCACAACACTTAATCTGAACGGCTTTCGTGTCTTCTTTACAAAAATAATATGCTCGGGCCATGCCTGTCATCATTGAGGGTTGCACTGTACACAATATATGCTGGATAGGCACATAGCATATATCATCATGAAGTGGCCAGTAAAATGACTTTGCAGGACCATGTGGATGCATAAACTTAATTTTCACGTCTTCATCCTTTTCAATATCACTGATCATACCAAAAAAAAAAACAGTTATTATCATACATGCATGCTACATAGCATTGAGTGTGCAACTGTGGCCGATTTTTAAGTTCAGTGCTACTTTTGAAGTTAAATATCAAACAATATTTGTCATCTCTACTTATCCTCTTCATTCCTATGGTATTTGATGAAAGTGGACAAAAATAGTGAGCACTTCTGGTTCCTGGAATAACTGATGTTTCTAAAAAATGTTCCCATAGGTTGTTTCATACAATTTCAATTTCAGGCTTTGATATAAAGTGGAACTCAATGTTTTTTTATGTTTGCAACACAAAAATTAAAGGCATCCATCGGTTTTCTGATTTGATTTTTGATAGGTCGTTGCACGCTTGCTCTGCTTACAATTCGCTTCACTGTACCACCAATACCATCGCAAGCTGATTTCCCGTGGCTAGTGGCAAAAAAAGACCATGATGCAGATATTGCAAAATCATTTTCATGCGACATAAATTCAAAAAGTTCTTGCGATTTTTATATTTTGCTGCACACCCATCTGTAAAATAGTGAACCTTCACAACTTCTGGATATTTATTCTTGATGTACTGCATCTTTGTTTGTTGAATTCTATACACGATACAAGCATCGTGTTCCAGATTGTCAGAAAAGAAGCAGTGATTGGAGATTTCAAGCAACTGTGTCTCACGTCTTGTGTACATAATAACTGGGTGAACTGTGCATGCCTATGATGTCCAATGATAGCCTTGTGCCTCATCTTGTATGACAAATGAGTAGTTCTCACTGAAGTCCATAAGAACAATTGCCATGTCTGGTGTAAGCATTTCTTTGAGTTCCTTTAGAAACCTGGATTGTTCCTTTGTAACTTATGCATGTGGGATAAGTTTTCCCATCTTCAACAATAGCATTTGCATAAAATCTTCCATTGTTAAAGTTTGTTTAATTAATTCTGTTCTTCCACTTGATACCCACTGACTGAATTCTATGGTATCATTTTCATCATAGTCTTCAAATTTTGTTTTCAAAGATTTGCTAAGTTATTTGTAGATGGGCAGTTTTTGCAGTGTCTGAGCATGCAGTTACAATCTTTCAGGTCACAAACCATGTAACTCATTAGTGTTTCATATGATTCCTTGAACTGAGCAGCATTCAGAAGTAATATAACATTTTGATGTATAGTGCACACACATACAGAATGAGTACCAGCAGCACCAGCTAAAATGCACCATTTTGGTCTTACACTGCAAAATTTTGAAAATCCAAACTTTCTGTCAGGATATTGCTGTTTAAAAGAGCTATACAGTTCTTTAAGATTGCACAAAATTAGCCTCTTCTGCACATGCTGATTTCTTCTGATGCTTACAAAATCCTTCTAAGTGTCATCTTCATAAAATCCCTGAATTAATTGCAATGTTTCATTGCTCAGTTTTTTCCTATCCTTGGTTCTGGTAGTGACATAATTCCTGTTTTCTTAATCAGTTTTTTTAGATTGTCGCACTAGATATTCTGACACCTGAAATGTTTCAATAATCATCTTTTTGGGACCAGGATGGAAGTGCCATTGTTAGCATTTGGATTTTTTTTTTTTTTTTTTTTTTGCCTGTTCAATGTGGGAAGTTTCTCTTTCATCAGAGCCACAAGCTTATCTAAATCTTTGGTCTTTTGCTTTGTTGCACTGGTCTCAGGAGTATCTTCATTTTCAGAGCCTGAAAAATCATGTTGTAGTACACGGGCAACTTTATGTTTAACACTTGATTGTATTTGTTTTATTTTCATTTTTCCATATGACAATCTTTTGTGCTGTGGTACAGAATGTAGCTTCAAAGGAGAACAGCCAATATTACTCATGCCAATATTACTCATGCCAATATTGATTTCGTCCAGTGTTTGTTCTTTTTCTACTGATGCATGTAGTAGCGTTAATTTGTTGTCACTTGTGCTTTCACTTTCATACTGTACAGCTGTGATGTCTAAACCAGATTCAGAACTTGCTTCCTCTAGTCTCATAGTCCTATTTCTACAGTTACAACAGATCTTCTGCCCAGGTTTGACATTAACATGTTTTTGCATATATTCCTTTGCTAATGGTAGACTGACCACCCTTAGAGAGCTTCTAACAGATTTTTTATGAACTTGAAATGGATTGCAGCATGATTTCTGTTGTTCCTCAAATTTTTTTATATAGTAGTATTCATGATGAAAACATAGTCACAATACTTCCACAGTCTACTATTTCAGCTCTTAAACAGTGTATTTCCTTATCAACTTCACTTATCTCCTCAACTCTTTTCAGTCCCCTTTGTGACATATAGCATGTTTTCTGACATGGTGTTTGGGTCAATTGCCCAACACTGCAGAGGTTTTGTTGATCCATTACTAAGGAAGTAAGCAGTAAGAGATATGTACAAAAACTAAGAAAACTTCCCCTCTCAGCAAAAGAACAGTAACAGTTAACTTAAATCTTACTCTCTCAGCAAGCTAAAACACTTAACTGAAAGGCAAACCAAAGGGGTTGGTCATGACCAGGGTACTAGTGAAACAAACCAAAACAAAAGATCAAACTAAAACCTCATTGGTTTGTCAGCTAAAACCAAAACTAAACTTTGATTGGCAGTTGAAAACCAAACCAAAAATAAAAATTGCCTGTCAGTTGTAAACCAAACCAAAAATAAGCATTGCCTGTCAGTTTAAAACCCTACTGTCACTGACTAGAAGTTTAAATCCCTGAAACATATTTCAGAAAGTTCTTATCTTTCAACATTTTCTCTACCCACATCCCCTTGTGATGATCAAATCAGCTGATAAAGCTAACTTGTGATATGTTGAAATGTGTTCTGTGCAATGCTAAAACTGGTTACTCCTGTTGATGCTTTGTGCACTGATACTGTGAAAAATTTATTTCACATAATGTTTCAAAGTAGTTAAAAATTACTCAGTGCTTAAAAATTTCTATTTGATTTTGTTTCACTTTGTCAATTGTAAAAAATGGAGCAAAAAAACTGCAGATTGAGTTAAAATTATTAGTTATTAAGAATATAGGAATTTATTTTTTCAACTATAAGGAATACATTTAAAAATAATTAGCCTCTAAATTTGATTTGGAAATTTACCAAAACTGGAAAAAATCCTGGTAATTATGGTATACAAGAAA
Organism: Macrothele yani; assembly: GCA_039090855.1. Lineage (NCBI taxonomy): Eukaryota > Metazoa > Arthropoda > Arachnida > Araneae > Macrothelidae > Macrothele > Macrothele yani. The sequence goes on along the minus strand of CM077005.1, from coordinate 138,747,490 downwards.
TTACTTTTTTTTTTTTTTTTTGGGTCTTGTTGCTACCTAGCTAGCAATTTATTAACAAAATTGTATGTCTGATTATTATCAAGGTATGCTACAGGGTAGCAAATTGGAAAGTTGAAATTTTATGTAAAAAGTGAACAAACTATTTCTTTTCATTTTTGAAGAGGTTCTTACCTCTCAGCATGTGAGAGTAACTATATCTTGTGAACACACACTCTCTCTCTCTCTCTCTCTCTCTCTCTCTCTCTCTCTCTCTCTCTCTCTCTCTCTCTCTCACCCACACATGCATAAAGATTTAAGTTGAAAAGCTGCCACATGATATGCTTAATCATTGGCAACAGGATCAGTTTGCTGTTGAACGAGTGTTAACCTAACTTTCGAGTGCTGTATCTCGGAAACTATGGAATGCAGAAGATAAAAAATTTGCAGTGTTTTGCATCTTTGTTAGATAAACCTACATGCTAATTTTCAGCAATATACAAAACGGTGGGTAAGGCTTGTAGAACAAAATGGCTGAACTGTCGAAGGAGAGCCCTCTATGAAATTCAGATAATTTTAACCATCTGAGAAAATATGCTGATAAGTGATAACCACCGGGGTTTTTTCAAATATGTTATAGGATGTGTTAAACATCAATATAAAAAAATATCCCCCCCTCATGCCAGAGTAATATTCTACAGAGCCTCCCATAAAATGTCTAAATTTTGCTGTAATTTTTCACTTCACCACTAGGTGGCACTCACTTAACACTGTGTTTCAGGTAAAATGAAAAGTGTTTTAAATATGTAGGGACCCTTTTCCATGTGATTCCAAAGTTTCATTCTCCTAAATTCAGTAGCACACAAACTACAGCATGTTATGTAAAAAGTGGCATGCTAGTGCACAGCTGCAAAAGTGGGTGTTCGGCTAAATTTTGGAGCACTGTATTTTAAAAACTATGAGGTTTAAAAAACTGAAACTTAGAATTTTCCCATATCTTTATCGGGTATATCTACCTGCCAAGTTTCATTAAAATCCAAATTGGTGGGTGACATGGCCTCTGTGATCTGACATGGAATGACCCAATAGGGTTTTTAGAAGCAAAGATATAGCTGCAAACAGAAGAGCACAAGCAACAAAACTCTGAACTACAAACCTCCTCTAATACAAACCTACAGTATTCAATAAAGTAAATGACATCTCGTGTTAAAATATTTTTTTTAAATTGCGCATTTAGAAGCAGAGATATTGAGAAAAATGATTAAACGTTTACACCCCTAATGGCAAAATTGTGCATTATTTTGGGGAAAAAATGTACACCGAGTTTTCATAGTTAGTAGTGTCCGACCGAAAAAGTATTTTTTCATTCGAGTTTTTCGTCTCACAGATATTGCAGTAAATTAAAATGTGAATTTTCGCCCTCAGTGGCACACTTGTGCATTAGAAAAAATTTGAAATTACATAAGAAACATTTTGCACCAGAAATGATTTCTAACAAAAAAATAATTTTTCAAATTGGACCCTTAGAAGTAGATATCGACGAAAATAAGATAAATGAATATATCTATACTCCCTGGAGAAAAAACTATGCTCTATTTTAAGCAGAAGGTTCTTCGCAAAAAAAGGTTTTCCGGGGTGAGTAGTATCAACCAAGGAATGAATTTTTTCATTCTTCATGAAGACCTTTACCATCTTACAACCTTCTGTTGCACACGTTTGTAGAGGGTACAGCTTGCGGTGGTGTCCAAGTTTAAAAATTTGAATATAGTTCAGTCAAAATGTTTCAATAAAGTTGTTACTTACATAAAGTGTCCACTTTGTGATGTCTGTTGTCCCCTCCCAATGTGTAGCTATGTTGCTCCACACACCATTTGGTTTAGGTTAGTTCACCATCAGTGTGAACCCATATAAGAAATGCTGTGAAATGCAATAGCTGTAATGTAGCATAGTCCTGTACCAACATTGGAGGCTAGCATTCGGGCGTTAGGGCTAAATTTGTTAAAGCACAACTCACACAGAAACTGCAAAGGTAGTAACAAATGCACTAAATAATATCAAATCCAAATAGAAAAAGTGGAAAGTTAAAAAACTGAGTGTAAAATTTCTGTATACACTATATACAACCACCCCTCACTGTTAACCACTTAAATCACTGGGTGTATCCGGATGACCGTTTCGCACAGGTTCACTCCTGGCGTTTTCAACGGAGATGTCTGTCAGAGATATGGTGCCTACAGGTGTATGGGCAAAGTGATAACATAAGCATGATCTTTTTACAAAAAGACATGCTAATAACGCAGCTGCAGTACTGTTAACAGAAAAGAAAACCAACAGCCCCCGCATTTTGCTGGAGGTGGGGAGGAAAATTCATCAAACATAAGTTGCATCAGTAGAAAAATCCTCAACTACAAAACATCGAGTAGGAACAAAAAGTCAGGAATGGATAAAATTCCAGGATATGTAACAGAATTTTAGGACATTTTCAAGGCAGGATGGAATTCCGGGACTTTTCCAGGAAGCGTACGAACTATGCACTAGTGGATGAAAAATTTAGTGGCTTCATGTGAAAAATTTAGTGACTTCACACGAAGGGACAATTTTGCTGTAAGTTTGAGTTGACCCATCAATCTTATTAATGGCCCAAATATTAAAAAAAAGCACAGTACATATTTTGGGAATACCTATCACAAAAAAAAAAAAAAAAAAGAATTCACAAAAACCTGAGACAAAAACCAAAAGTGTTCAGTGACTTTATGTGAAATCACACAAAGGCAAAATTCATACATGCAAAAACATTTTCATAACCTTTTCTTCAACATACCTGACAAGGAAATGTTCTGCTTACCCTGTTGTTTTCTCTTCTAACCATCGTTGCTTAGACAGCACTTGTGAGTAAACCACCATAAAAGTGCATCAAAATTCTTGGGCATGTTAATAACACTTTTGCAAAAATAAAATAATATCCAATCACATAAGACATCCTTTTCTAATTAAAATCAGGTCTAAAATTTGTAACAGGAAAATGAACTACATTGTTTTCAAATGCTCATTGCATTTCAATGCCTCTTTACCTTACCAATAGTATTTTCTTATTTCCTTGAGATTATTTAAAGCTTCAGATGTCTTGGGGTTTTTTTTAATTTCCTTATTACATTGAACTGAAAGTTAACAGTGTGAATATGGAACCACCTGTATACATATTATTTCTGCTTCTCATATTTTTGGTATAAAAATATGAGAAGCAGAAATAGTTATAATCATATCCTAAAAGTCATTTTAACCAGCTTTTTTTTTCATGGACACTTTGTATATACTACATGTAAATACTACTTTTAAAACTGGCTAAATTTTTTTTATATTTGACCAATTTTCATAATAAAGTGTTCACATGCTTCTATCCATGACCCAAAAAAAGCTAGTTAAGGAAAGTATGCACTTGGGCTTTCCATCTATCAGAAGCACAAAATATAAGCACAATTTACAAAACAACAAAGCAATGTCTTAGAGCAAAGGTAAAAGAAAATTTAAGAACAGGATTATAGCTGGAGCAGGACCAAATTTTATGAAAAGCAGAAATAGAAATGTTAAACAAGAAAACTCCTTTAAAATATGTATACAGGTGGTTCCATATTAATTTGTTCTGAATTTTTTCCATAAGTTAAAAGTCATGTAATTTCAATGATCCATAAATGTGACATATATACCGTATTTTCGCGCGTATAGTCCATCGACTAACTGTGAATTTTCCCAGCATAAAAGGCAGGTGCGGACTATCTGTTTCTTTATATCTCATGTGATTCTATCATAAAGTTCACTGTTTCTTTTTTTTTTTTTTTTAGAAATACAATATCATTAAGAAAAAAAAGTGCCCTGAGCTGCCTGTCCTCCTTAAAGGACTGCCATTTGTAATGTAACAGCTTAGTATAGCCCCCCCCCACACACACATACGCTAACCTTCCCCTTCTCAGCATATCGGTACATGTTTGGCAACCTGCTTCAGGGATTTAAGATTAGGAGTTTTACCTCCTATGTCCCTGACATTCACGATGAGTGTGATCTTCTAAGTCTTTTGTTGAAATGCAAGATTTCCAGCCAATATGTCAAAGGATGAAAGGAATTAAAATTAAAGAACACAGACATATTTCCTAGGTTGGGCTTATCTCTCTTTGTGAAACAGGGAGAGATACCGTAAGCACTAAGACCGACCTTATTCTGTTATTCACCTGTGTTTAGTTGGCTACTGTAAATCTCTCGGTTCACAGGTAACTTACCATGACTTCCAGCAGAAGTTTTACTGTGGAATTCAAGCTTAAAGTGTGCGAGTACGCTTCGAAAAACGGAAATAGAGCAGCATCACGTGAGTTTTCAGTTGATGAGAAATCTATACGAAACTGAAGAAAACAGACGGATTTTCTCAAGAAAATGCAGCGCAATAAACGTGCCGATTGTAAGGGTAAAGTTATGCATCCAGAGATGGAAGAAAATTTGAAAAAGTGGATTACTGCACAACATGACGCTGGACGTGCAGTTTCAACGACGTTAATAAGACTAAAAGCGAAAACAATGTGCAAAGAACTTGACATCACTGATTTCAAAGGAGGGCTCAATTTGGTGTTTTAAGTTTATGCAAAGGCACCAACTCTCAATTCGAGCTGCAACCACAATGGGGTAACAACTATCAGCCAACTGGCAGGAAAAAATTATTTCTTTCAGAAAATTTGTGGCGAATAAAATTGCTAAAATGAATCTAACTGACGACGATGTTGCGAATATGGATGAAGATCCGCTGACTTTCGATGCACCGCAGTGTAGAACTGTGAATGAAATTGCCGACAAAACTGTGAATGTGTCCACTACAGGAAATGAAAAGCTGCGATTTACTGTAGTTCTTGGTTGCATGAAAAATGGTGGGAAGATAAAGCCGATGGTCATCTTTAAAAGAAAATCAACTATAAAGGAAAAGCTTAATTCAGGTATCTATGTTAGGCACAATGAGAAAGAGTGGATGAATGAAGAGGAGATGAAAAATTACGTAGAGCACTGCTGGAGAGCTCAACAAGGAGCATTTTTCCATCCAAAATCCCTTTTGATATTAGACAGCATGTTGGCCCATTTAAAGGATAGCATCAAAACGTCTTTAAAGAAGATACGCACTGAAATCGCAGTTATCCCCGGAGGACTCACAAAACTTTTGCAGCCATTGGATATCAGTGTGAACCATAGTTTTAAGGTGGCCATTAAAATAAAATGGGAAGAATGGATGTGTGATGGACTTCATTCCTACACACCAAGTGGTCGCAGACGAATGGCAACATATTCCGATGTGTGCAACTGGGTTCTGGATGCCTGGAATTCTGTCCCTACATCTGTCATCTAGAATGGATTCCTATGGGCCTTTAAAAGTGCCGTTCAAAGCAAAAATGAAAATTCACCCCAAGCCGAAGAGCAGTCTGATGATGAAATTGATGGCGGGGAACCCTTGGCTGAGTATTCCAATCTTTTTCACTGTGACAGCGATATGGAAATCGATGATTAAGAATATCTTTTTTTTTTTTTTTTTTTTTTTGTCAGACAATTCATTAATTGAAAAAAATATCTATCTATCATTTTGTACATGTATTGTACATATTAAATTTGTAATTTGGAACTGTATACTGTTTTTATTGGCTAAATTCTAAAGACATACAGTACTGCATGTCTTGCCAAATTCTTCACCAGCATTTATGGATTAAAGGTTGGTGAAATGGAAGAGAAAAATGGGTAAGTCACAAATTTAAGTTACTTATTTTGTTTAAAGTTTGGAAGTGTGGACTATCTGTGGGTGTGGACTATCTGGGAAATTTTGTCGTTTTCAATACATACTTTTTTCCATGTGGATTATCTGCAGGGCAGACTATGAGCGCGAAAATACGGTATTTATTTTAATGGATAGTTGAGGTTGAGAAGGTAGTGCTTTTATAGTGCAGCGGCATAGCTAAGCAATTGTTCACTTATGTACAACAGTGTCAAATTAGGCTTGATGAATAAGCATATCCTAAGAGTCATTTTAATGTATCAGGCCACTCAAAATTTACCCAGGAGCCCTCAAATTCCAAGATGGCGGCCAAAATTTCAATTTTCTCTAATTATGGTCTGATTTGAAATAATTTTCAATGTAAGCATGCATTTTTGTGTGCTGACTGCAAATTTGAAGTTAAAGTTAACATTTTGCAATCAGAAGCCCCTTAAAAATTCAAGATGGCAGCTAAAGATTAAAATTTTGTTATTTATTGTCTGACTTGATTGATTTTCGGTTTCTATGTGTACTTTCATCATTTGTAATAATTATTTTATTTTGTGTCAGATTGTCAGGTGTAGAAATAGTTGCTAATCAATAGAAAAAGGCTGTGATTATGTCAAAAAGTTTCAGACAAATTGGCCCAAAGAAGAAATCAACATCTACCCAGAATGAGACCAAGACAAATTCAAATATGTGTATATGTCATTTTACCACCAAGGAACATGTCTAGAATATTGATTCCAAAAGAAGAGCTATAGGAAAAAGTACCTAAATATCATTGCCTGAAAACTTTTTTAAGTTTCATGAGCTTGGAGAACTTTCAAACACTGGCAAGACTAGATGAAGAACAGATTATTGAAGCTTCCATGGTGGCCAACAATGCTAAATACCATCAATCGCCATCAATCATGCAAGTCAGAATAAATAAAACAAAGTTAGAAAGAGCACAAAAAAGGACCTAAGAATGACTCCACTCAAGGCATAGATTCATCGAAGTGAAAGAGGTCGAGTATAGAATCACGACAACAAATACAAGCCCTCTGTTTTTTCTGTGAACAAGAAGCTGGCAAAGAAGGACTACATGCAGCAAGTGCACTCTAAATTGATAGCCAGGTATGAGCTAGTGCACTTCTGCTAGAGGATACTAAACTCCTGGTTTGTCTCAGCACAGAAAATATGGTGGGCCTAGATGCAATCCATCATACAATTTGTAAAAATTCATTGTACTATTGTGCCAGGAAGTCTTCAATGGAGGAAACACCAAGATCCGAAGCTGACAAATTATTATCAGGAAGTTTTTGCAGAGCTTGTTATGGACTAAAGAAACACAAATGGATCAAAACACAGCAACTGTTTTCAAACTGGCTGATCTTTTAAGCCTTTACAAATCAAGGATGGAACAACTTGGAGGATACAGCGATAAAAGAGTTAATATGACAAAACTAAAGGAACATCTTTTGGTCCAGTTTCCAGACAGTTGTCCACAAAAGAAAGGAAGGGATGTCTATCTGGTATTTGATTAAGATATAGGTGCTGCTTTGACCGAAGCTTGTGAGTTAGACTCAGAGAATTATGCTCTTCAATTAGAATATACAGCACAGATTGTTTGTCACCATGTTTGATGATCACAATTCCTTCACAAAAGTTTTCTCAGATAAATCACAAAGATATCCATTGTTGCTCGAAATTGTCAGCATGATTCTACAGGGTCCTAATATTCAAAACAAGAAGGAGGTTTCAATGTCCCCAGTAGCTCTAACCGTAGCTCAACTAGAGTTTAATAACATCAAGCATGAAAGATGAAATGAGACAATAAATCTGCAACATAGCACAGTCCAGGAGACTCCTGTATCCATTTATATAGGACTAATGGTACATGCCCACACATGCAAAAAGGAGATTGTTGATCATCTTTCCAGTCTGGGAGTGAGCCAATCTTATGATAGAATTATTCATATTTCTGCAGAAATGGAAAATGCTGTCTGCCAACAATATCACACGGAACAAGTCATCTTTCCTCTTAAACTGAGAAGCTGTGTGCTTACAACAGCTGCGTTAAACAACATAGGCCATAACCCTAGCTCAACAACTTTGAAAGTGTCTTTTCATGGCACTTCTTTGTCTTTCAACACCCCAATATCAATGGTAAGGGGCTTGACCGAAATATTGACTCTACTGGAGGTTCTAATCTCTAAAAGACCATGGGCTTTTTACCAAACCAATGCACAGAACTGCTATCAGTTACATGCAGTGTTAAAGGGCAGCTGTTCAAGCAACTAATGGGACATCTCTAAACAAAGAAAACTTTTGCAACATAAAACAGCAGAATACAAGTGGCTATAACATACAAAGGAGTCTATTGCTAGCTGTACGATGGAAAATGTGCCCTGGGCTGCATACCATGCCACCCTGCTACCTCCAATAGAGGAATGTGTTACACGCCCCACTGCTTCACTGCCTCTTTTCCTTGAAAGTGCTCATACTGCTGCAGCAATGATTAAACACGCAATGGACATAGTGAATAACATGGTTGAGAATTTGAATGCAGGCCAAACACCAGTGATCACTTTTGATTAGTCACTATTTACATTGGCAAAACAAATTCAGTGGAAGTTGCCTGAAATGTATGGAGAGGACAAGTTTGTGGTCATGATGGGTGGTTTACACTATTTGATCTGAAAGTTCTCCAAGCTCATGAAACTTAAGAAAGTTTTCAGCCAATGATGCGTCGGCACTTTTTTCTATATCACTTCTTTTGGAATATTCTGGACATGTTAACTGTTTCTTGCTGATATTTTGACATATCATACACAAATTCCAATTTGTCTTGGTCTCATTCTGGGTGGATGTTGATTGCTCCCTTGGGTCAACTAGTTTGAAACTTTCTGACATCATCACAGAAATGGTGGAAGCCCTTTTCTATTGATTTTATTTTATTTTTTTTTTTTTATTGGAGGTTTAACGACCACCATGAGCAACTCAATGGGCTATAAGCAGTTGCTTGTCCCTAATTTAGGGTTACTGGTTCCAGGGAAGGGAAAGAGCCAGTGCCGTAAGACTAACACAACATCCATGCTTCACCAGGATTCAAACCCGGACCCCTTTCGAACAAATGATCAGAAGCCGTCACGTAGAACACTGCGCCACCAGGGCGGCTTTCCTATTGATCAGCAATTATTTCTACACCTCTGACAACCTGAAATAAAATAATTATTACACATGATGAAAGTACACGTAGAAACCTAAAATCAATCCAATCAGACAACAAATAACAAAATTAGAATTTTTGCTGGCCATTTTGGTTTTTTAAGGGGCTTCTGATTGCAAAATGTTAGATTTGAATTCGTATTCAGCTTTGGGTGCAGGTAAGAAAATAAATGTGCATTCATATGCTGATGATGTAACAAAACACAGTCATAAGGTTCATTTGAAATAACTGAGGCTGAAAAGAACATTACCTTTAGTTTTCCTTTGAAAAAGTAATTTTAATAAATGATTACTGTGTAATCCATTTCTTTTTAGAACACATAAATGTAGCTTGTTGTTAACATGTTGCTTTATAATTATATCCTTTCAAAGATTTAGGCACACACATTAATAAAAAAAATAATCCTGCAATAGCAGCTCCAACATTTGCGTCCATCATAGTTAGAAAGGGAACCAAAAGTGTTTTTCACTTCTCACCTGTGTGTATGACTTTCCAGGCTGACAACTAATTACCACGAGCTTCCTTTGCAATAAGTTTTGGTTGTGATGCAATGAGCACCCACTCATTTCCTTGGTGGCTAGAGGCATCTAGCATTCAAGACAAGAAAAAAACATGTCTAAACTGAAAATCAATCAAATCAAATCATAATTAGAGGAAACTGAAATTTTGCCTGTTATCTTGGAATTTAAGGGCTCCTGCATACATTTTGAAGTGGCCCAAAATCTTAAAATGAAATGAATCTTAAAATGTCCCTATGCCCATTTATCATGCCCAATTTCATGCTTTTATACATATGTGAACAATTATTTGGATATTCCTATCTATACTGCAGAACTATTATAAAACAAGTTCTCAAGAAAATGATGCAAAATTTATTTAAGATATATGTACAACATCTGAAACACAAAGAAGAGTGGCACATGATTTTCAGCTCATTTATTATTGGCTTCCTGATTTATAAAAGCATTTGCTTTAAATTTTTAAGTCTCTGGGTCCTGAGTCTATAAACAAGTCACCTTTGTCTATCGTACCAGATTGTTTGGAAAATAACAGCCGATTTGGAGGGTAAAAATGAAAGAGACATACCTCGTAGCACACAACCTTGTTTTATTCAAAGTAGGCACCTTCAGCAGCTACACACTCCTGCCAGTAAGTGGCAAGTGCTTCAATGCCAGTCCGGAAGAAATCTGGCTCCCTGAATGCAAGAAAGACCCGGAATGCAATTTCAGCCTCCTCTCGGTTTCTGAAGGTCCTGCCCTTGAAGTAATTGCTAAAATACATGAACAGGTGGAAGTCGGTAGGTGCCAAGTCAGGCAAGTAGGCTGGATGTGGGAGGGTTTCGAACATCAGTTCTTGTAGTTTCTATTTTGTCATTCGCAACACGTGTGGTCTTGCATTATCATGGAGGAGGATAGGACCCTTTTTGTTCACAAAAGATGCTATTTGGAACACAACTTCTGGCGCATTCGGTCAATTTCTTCACTGTATGTGAATGAGGTAATGCTTTCACCAGCATTCAAGAACCTGTAGTGTATGACAGATACCATGAACCGTCCAGTCCACCACACTGTCAACAAAACATTTGTTGGCATCAACCTTGGTTTAGGATGTTGCTTCGGTTGTTCACCATGATCCAGCCACTGTCCAGATTGCCCATGGTTGTCGTATAGCGCCCACTTTTTATCACATGTTACAATGTGATCAAGTACGAAGCTCCTTTTCATTGTGAAGTAGAAGGTTACTACAAGTCTCAAACCAAAGTTATTTCTGATGCTCTGCCAGTTCATGTGGGACCCATGTACCAAGCTTCTTGATCTTACCAATTTGATGGAGATGTTTGGGAATGGTTGACAAAGACACATTGTACTGTTTGGTGAGTTCTCTGACTGTGACATAAGGATTTACCTCCACATTTGCCTTCAAAATGTCGTTATCAATGACCAAATGTCATCCTTGACTCTCCTCATTTTGTAGGCTCGTGTCACTGGAACGAAAGTTTTCAAACCACCAACGAACAGTATGTTCAAATGTCGCCTTCTCGCCCCAAGCCTCCACATTATGGCAGGTTCTTGCCACATTACGACCCAATTTGGACTCATGAAGCAGAATCAGCCGCAACTCACTCCTTCCTAACATGTTGTACAGACCACTCTCACACGAGTAGCAATGACTGCAGTTCAACCGATTTTGGTGTGTATATGGTGTCTGAGTCATCCTTCAACTCATATGAATGGCTGCGAGCAGGTTGGTCTGCAAGCACTGTGGGCGAGTTGAATGTGGCACTTCAAAATCAGCCATTATTTTCCACACAACCTAATATTAAAATTTTCTCCATTTGTCAGGTCTCAAACCACTGTGGTGGCTCATTGCCCTGTTCCACTAAAATCATTTTCCTTGAGAAGTAATCCAAATTTTATCCTAATTTCAATAAGGTTACTGCTTTTCTCTTCAAATCCCACAATCTTAAACAAACTGAGGCAATCTCTTTCATGCAGCATTAATAGTATAAGATAGAATTTAACTCCAGGCAGCACTGATGTTCTTAACAGCTTAGTAAGTTTAGTAAATACATTGTACCACATTCTTTCCTGAACTGCTTCAATGATGTGCAGTTTTCTATTAGCCTTTATAGTCTGTCTAATATATTCTTGGTAATACTTTTTAAAAGTTTGTACACTGCCATAGCAGCAGATATATGTATCACCATCTGTTTATCAGCAATCAAATTAACAATGAAGCACAAGAAAAGGTCCTAGGGACAAACATTCACATATCTCTTAAAGTGTGTCACTTGAAACTACAAAAGTCAGGGACCCATTGTATCTAAAAAACATTGAAATATTTAAAATGACTTACAAAATCTCCTTTATGTCTTGTTCCTCAACATGATTAGCTTTTTCTTCTTGTTCTGCATATTCTATATTTTTGCCATTTTCTTCTTGTTCTGAATATTCCACATTTTCATCTTTTTCTGCCTGTTCAATGGATCCCATATTTTCATCCTGTTCTCGTTTCACGGATACTACATCATCTTTTTCATCCTGTTCTGTGGCTGGCTGTTCTTCTTCCATCTCAAAGTATTAAACAGATCAGCAGTTAATTCTGTGGAATAAGACAAGGATTTCTGACTGAGCACTTTCTTGCACATTCAAAGCAGCTGCAAAAGACAAAACACATACTCACAAGTTTGAAACCTTATGTATGAATACCACATATTGGTCTGTTACATTGTTAACTGGTCATAACATAGAAGTTGAGAAATATAAATGCACCACTACTACTACTACTATTACACAGTGTCTGCAGATGGAAGTGCAAAAATAGAAAAGCATTATTAGTACTACTACTACACAGCAGCCACTGATTATAAGAATGAAATATAACTTTTTCAAGATTTGACAAACAAACGTCCTTAGTCTCTCCCTCTTAAAAACATTTTAACAACACATTTTAATTAACAAATATATACGAACGATGAAGAAACAGGTTTCTGTATGCCCAATGATGAACCAGTCAAACTTAAGGCCATTATTCCTGCCATTGAAAGCATTCTACAGAGTGTTCCGCTCCAAGAAAGGGACCAGATTAGACTCGGATGTGCTGGCAGATTAACTCATTCCGTTAAACAACACCAAATCGGAAAAGCACCGGGAATACCCAAATCTGTCACCAACCTCAAGAAAGACCACTCCCTCATCTTCACCCTCACAGACAAGTCCGGGCAAATTGCAGCAATGGACGAGACCGACTACCACTGGAAGCTGGAGGAGTTCATCAACCAGTCTGATTCCATTCTGCAAGCTCTAAATCCGCTTAACAAGTGTGTGGCCAAGATTAATAGCAAGAATGAAGGCGAATAGCAAGAATGAAGGTGCTACCTGAAGTACTTAGAAGGGGGGGGGGCCAAGATCCCTCTGGGAACTAAGGTTCCTTTCCTTTTTGCTCGACTCAAACATCACAAGCCTGGCAATTCAATCAGACCTATTGTCAGAAGGATATGCGCCCCTTCAGCAAATTTGGAAAAAGCATGCTCATCCTTCTTGCAGCCGTTCCTACCGATAACTGAAAGTGTCTTACTCTCTTCAGCTGACTTTGTTTCCAGAGTGAGGTCCAGGTGACATCATTGGAAGCTTTGACATCAAATCTTTATACCCCTAAGTGCCAGTGCATGAAGCCACCACAAACCTGAAGCGCTCTATCGCTGACTCGAACCTGTTCCCTTCGGAAAATGTGGAAGCTATTTCAAAACTACTGGATGCAGTTACGGACTCAAATTTTTCAGCTTCCGATCCAGAATTTACAAACAAAACAAAGGGGTACCTATGGGGTCCTCGATATCGGCGGTCCTTGCTGAAGCAGTCCTCCGACCTCTCGAAAATGAACTCTTGCAATCGTTGACCAGAGTTCCTAAAATATGGTTGAGATACGCTGATGATATTTTCTTTATTTGGCAGCATGGACAAGCCAACCTACGTGATTTTCTCGCCAGAATGAACGCTGCGCACCCAGATATTAAATTCACAGCAGATTATGAATCCGGAGGTGCATTGCCTTTTCTGGATGTACTAGTAAGAAGATTACCCTCTGGTGCTCTTAGCACAGAGGTCTACTACAAACCCACTCACGTGGACAACCCCATATTCCCTGACTCAACAGGCCCGGCCGCACGCAAATATGCGCTTTTTAAGTACAGAGCAAAGCGAACTTTCGAACTCTCATCGAACAAGGCCACATGCAAGGAGGAGATCTGTAGCCTTAGAAACCTAGCGGCTGCAACAGGGTACGACATGATCACAATCGACCAAATAGTCAGAAAGGCTGTAACAACTGCTCGCACACAGCCTCGTGCCAACCCCACGGCACAGCCTGCCCAGTTCGTGGGTTCGATTCCCTACATTCCTAGGCTAACGTACTTCCTGAAGAATGCTCTCCGAAGACTAGGTTATGATATCCGCGTGAGGGCACCTAGACCTTTGTCAGATATCCTCGCAGCAGACTAGGGCGCATCACCTCCTAAGCTCACTGAAGCTGGAGTATATGCTATTCCTTTGGATTACCCTGACACATCTGTTAAATCCTACATCGGGATGACAAAAAGATCGTTCCAGATCCGTATTTCTGAACACGAAAGGGGCATTAAGGCCGGAAAGCTTACGGAGGCCCTAGCCCGTGATGTTGCATCTGAAGGGGCAATTCCCAGATGGAGAGATTTTAAGAAACTAGCACCTTATGACAGCGCAAGAGCTACTGCGTTTCGCGAAACCATCAAGATCATCACGCGACGGAATGTGTGTAACAAGGATGTAACCACGAGCCTTCCTTTGATATGGCACCGGCTTCTTGAAGTTACACGTGACCCGGCCCTGGGATCAAACAACCCGTGACATCGTGCAAGTGTTTTGCTTATTTTGAATTTAGTTATATTCTTAGAAATATTTTTTCCAGTTGCTTCTGCGATCTTTAGCTACTAAATGCCTGACGAAGCTACCTGGAGGTAGTGAAAGCTAGCATCTCTTGATCCTTTTATTTTATACGCCTAATAAATGGAGTTCACTTTTTATCGTCTTTCACATTTTAATTAATATATAAATATAAATGTTTTAAGAATATAAATGACTTAAATTTTATTTGTAGTGAAAGCAAATGAGATATGTGTCAGTCAGAAAAATATTCAAATAAATGACTGGAAACAGTGGCTTCAAAGCAAATCAGGATCACTACCATGGAGTGACAGCTTCTACCATCAGTGAGTTTGTTTATGCTTGTCCAGCCTTTAATTTGATACAGAGTTCATTTCTAAAAACTCATTATATATCCATTAACACACCATAATATATAATAATATCATTAAGTCATGCAATAAAGATAATCACATACTTTATTAGCGTCGGCAACTTTCACATTATTTGAAAGTGTAGCGCGAAGGGCATTCCAGTGAATGTAGCATGCTGTTTTTTTACTATAAATATCTATTGTAATCTATTATTAAAATTACTAACTCTAATTATTTAACACTATCTCAAACACATTCTAAAGCTATTTACATTAAAAACCAACACCTCATCACCAACTAAAACTTGATTACAAAACTAATTACATAGGAACCCACATATAGCAACCCTAAATTATAAATACCTATATACATCGCTAAAAACATGCCGAATGATCCCTTGAAACTCAATATGCACTGAAGCTTTCACCCGTTCAACATGCATCATCAGAGTTTTCAGCTCTTGCCCTGCTACCGTTGACAGCAACACCGGCACTGAAGGATTGAATGACACAGGGTTCTCCTCACGTACCGGCGGATGGCTCCCATGTCATGGAAAGCCATTTCTGCAATGACAAGTGCTGCCTTCTATGAGCAGGTAGGTAACATAACTCTATTTCTTTTTCTTGAGTTTTTTATATTATGCCACCTTTTTTATTAATGTTCTTCAAGTTTCAGGAATGTTATGTGGCTCATGGGCGTTACATGAAACATTTTTTCATTTTCAAAGGCTACTACAGACCTTGGAATATCTTAATTCCCATTCATTATGATGTGTATTAATAATTTTGATATCTTCAAATTGCAGCAATTTTTGTTGTTCCTACAGTATTGTTCTAGTGTTGTTTTATATGTTCTAATACGATTTTTGTTGTTTCAAACAATATTGTTCTAATGTTTTCTTCCGGTTATTTAAATGTTGACTCAGTCACTTTTTAATCTATTTTTTGTGCTACCAAAATACATCTTTTTCTGGGAATTATCATCAACCGGGCCAATAAGAATTTCATAAACACCTGCTTGATCTAACATAGGCATTCTGTCTTTTGTATTAATCATCAAATTAGCTATCGTAGTCACAGATTGTCCTAATCCTTTATTAAATTTTTTAACCACATTATTTTTTTATTTGTATTTTGCAACAAATTGCATATATTTTAAATCCTGCTTAATATAATCTTTACAAACAGATCTTTTACATCTTCAAATAAGATTATTAATCAACTTAACAGAACAACCATATGCTTGTGATACCTCTTTTACCCATCGTATTTTTGTTTGCAAAACTTTTTATTGCTGGAATGAGTAAACTATATTTTTACCAAATTATACAAATTAATTCCAATTAGTAGTTCTAATTCAGACTATTATATAGCTCTAATCATTCTACTATTCTCTTTTACGTGCGATATTTCAAAATAACTTGTACAAAATTCTAGCAGATAATGCTTACCTTGGCATTCCTTTCTAGCGATGGGAACATTTCATGCATGTGTTTTCCGGTCTTTGTTGATGTTATTGTCCTAAAGTCCGTTGTATGCGATGACTGGCTTTACTTCTCACACTTTTTGCTGGATATACTCATTGGATCTTTGCCTTAGGATTCCAAACACATCAATTTTTATCGTTCTTTATACTCGAAATTTTCGCCCATCCTCTGGGCATCCTCAGGAGCGTGGCGACTTTACCACCGATGTTCGTGGTTAACTTCGCGCTAATGGAGTCCGATACTCCTTGTTGCCATTCGTCGGATATACTTTCCTGGATATATTTCATTATCAAGCCCGGCTGGCGCCATCTACGTTTCATTAAAAACAACTTTTTTTTTTTTTTTTAATTTCTTCTCCTATCCTGGTTTTCTTGTCTTTTTTGCCGGTTTTTCTTTTGTTGTTGTTTTTCTTGTCTTATTAGTTCTTTCCACAGGCCCGATAATGTGCTAGGGTCGTTCTGGTTACATACCCTTGCTTTATTTTTATAGATTAATATTGCTTCTTCCCTCCTCATTTGCCTTTCCGATTTTTTATTCTTTTTTAGCATTTTAATTTCATCGAATTTTGGGAATGTCCGGTTTTCCATGCAGAATTGCACTAAAGCAGTTTTGGCTTCTTTTTTTTGCCAATTAGATATGTGTTGTTTAAGCCTTTTTTTTTTAATCTGTTTTTCGTACTTCCAATGTACTTTATTGGGGGTATGTGTGCAATTGGAATTTCATAGGTTCCTGATTCTTCTAGCATTTTTTCCTCTGTTTTTTGTTGACAGTAATACTTTTCACAGTGTGCACTGAGCTTCCTAGTTGTAAGTCATATTTAGCACAGTGCCTATTGATTTCATTACTCACTCCTTCCGAGTATGGGAAAGCTCCAATGTATTTCAATTTTTTCTTCCTCATCTTCCTTTGGTTGTGCACTTCTTGGCCTTCTTTACTCTGAGTCATATGCTTTTTACTCTCATGTATCCATTTATTAATTAGCTTGCTCGGGTACCCATACTCTTGTGCTATTTTCGAGATAAACTCTAACTCTTGATTTTTTAGCCTGTTGTTAGATGTGTGTGTGTACGCTCGCCGTATCAAGTTTACTATGCTGTTTTTTTTTTTTTATGTATCACTGGATGGTGCGACGAGTATGGTATCAGTACAGGTATGTAAGTTGCTTTTCTGAACACTGAGTACTCAAAACTATTTTGGTTTTTCTTTAGTTGGATGTCCAGGAAGGATAGGCAATTATCCTCTTCAAACTCAATAGTTAGCTCTGTGGTGTTACAGATTTTGCTAAACTGCTGTGCTAGATCTTGTAGCTCGGCTTTGTTAAGTTTAGACATTATAATAATGTCGCCTACATATCGAGCATAAAGTATTGGTTTTTCAGGAAGATTTTGAATAATTTCTTTTTCGAGGTATGCCATAATCACTTCTGAATGCCGATAATGGGGATCCCATAAGGCCACCTTGTGTTTGTTTAAATATATTTCCTTCAAAATGGAAGATGTTTTCCTTGATGAAATATTAGTTATTCTTTAGCTCTTGCAGTTGTGACAAGTTTAGTTCTTTGTTGATGCTTAGTTGTTGCATAATTAATTCGATGGCTAGCTCGACAGGAGTGTTTGGGTATAACGCCTTAACGTCCATGGAGGCCATAGTTATTTGCTCTAGGTCTTGATTAATTAATTTCATTTTTTCTATAAACTCATAGCTATTCTTTAATGTTATTGATTCCTCATGAATATTGGGGATAGATAGTTGTATATCTTTTTTTCTAGGTTGATGAGTGGTGAGTTTTTTTTCGATAGAATCAGTCTTAAAGGTGTGTTTTCTTTATGTGTTTTAATTTTTGAGAATATTTTTGGCATCCCTGCTCCCATTGGAGGGTTTGCATTTTTTTATTTCAGTTGGTAACGTGCTGTGGTTCCTTATATTAGCCAGGAAGGTAAGTTGTTTGTCGGTGGGATCTTTGTTGATGCTATCGCACTGTAGCTCTGAGATGGCCGTCCGCATTTTATCATTATATTCCAAAGTGTCCATAATAACAATTTGCCCTGTTTTGTCCACTTTGCAGAATTTGATCGTGGGGTCTTTGCAAAGATTTAATAGTTGTTTTCTGTCATACTTCAATTTATTAATCTTGCAGTTTTTTTTGTTTTTTTTTGTGCTTAGCATTATACTCTTTAAGCATGATTCTGAATAGCTTAAACCTTAGATTAGTAGCATGCTCTGGATGTAACGAACTGTAGAGACTTTAATATTATACCAAAATATTTACGAATTTCCAACAAACCTATGCATGGAAAAGACAAAAGGTTGCTATTAACGTGTCAAGAGAAAAGACTAAGTGCAGAAATCATTTATAAAAAAAAACAACTATACCAAAACCACATTCAGTGCTATAATATGTGGAACCAGATACAGAATACTGAATATAAGAATTTTAACGGGACATGGAAAACCCTTATTATAGACGATGTTCTCACTGAAATTAACGAAATAGTCGAAAGCCAACAAAAGGCGGCAGAAAGCTTAACTGCCAAGAAATTTAATGTCCTTTTAGATGGAATCAAAATGAGGGGTGATGAAAGTACAGAACACCCAGTGTTTGTAAACCAATCATCGAGAGCGCTAACTTTTAGTGAAAAGGCAGTGCTACAACGTGGGAAAAAATACGCATTTCCACCTAAAACCTCAAGAACAGAAGAGTGCATTCCTATCTTAGAAGATATTGTGCAGCGAGTACATCCAGAGCATGCTACCGATCTAAGGTTTAAGCTATTCAGAATCATGCTTAAAGAGTATAACGCTAAGCACAAAAAAAACTGCAAGATTAATAAATTGAAGTATGACAGAAAACAACTATTAAATCTTTGCAAAGACCCCACGATTAAATTCTGCGAAGCGGACAAAACAGGGCAAATTGTTATTATGGACACTTTGGAATATAATGATAAAATGCGGACGGCCATCTCAGAGCTACAGTGCGATAGCATCAACAAAGATCCCACAGACAAACTACTTACCTTCCTGGCTAATATAAAGAACCACAGCCCGTTACCAACTGAAATAAAAAATGCAAACCCTCCGATGGGAGCAGGGATGCCAAAAATATTCTCAAAAATTAAAACACAAAGAAAACACACCTTTAATACTGATTCTATCGAAAAAAAACTCACCACTCATCAACCTAGAAAAAAAGATATACAACTATCTATCCCCAATATTCATGAGGAATCAATAACATTAAAGAATAGCTATGAGTTTATAGAAAAAATGAAATTAATTAATCAAGACCTAGAGCAAATAACTATGGCCTCCATGGACGTTAAGGCGTTATACCCAAACACTCCTGTCGAGCTAGCCATCGAATTGATTATGCAACAACTAAGCATCAACAAAGAACTAAACTTGTCACAACTGCAAGAGCTAAAGAATACCTTATATTTCATCAAGGAAAACAACATCTTCCATTTTGAAGGAAATATATTTAAACAAACGCAAGGTGGCCCTATGGGATCCCCATTATCAGCATTATACGCAGAAGTGATTATGGCATACCTCAAAAAAGAAATTATTCAAAATCTTCCTGAAAAACCAATACTTTATGCTCGATATGTAGACGACATTATTATAATGTCTAAACTTAACAAAGCCGAGCTACAAGATCTAGCACAGCAGTTTAGCAAAATCTGTAACACCATAGAGCTAACTATTGGTTTGAAGAGGATAATTGCCTATCCTTCCTGGACATCCAACTAAAGAAAAACAAAAATAGTTTTGAATACTCGGTGTTCAGAAAAGCAACTTACATACCTGTACTGATACCATACTCATCGCACCATCCAGTGATACATAAAAAAAAACAGCATAGTAAACTTGATACGGCGAGCGTACACACACACATCTAACAACAGGCTAAAAAATCAAGAGCTAGATTTATCTCGAAAGTAGCACAAGAGTATGGGGACCCGAGCAAGCTAATTAATAAATGGATACATGAGAGTAAAAAGCATATGACTCAGAGTAAAGAAGGCCAAGAAGTGCACAACCAAAGGAAGATGAGGAAGAAAAAATTGAAATACATTGGAGCTTTCCCATACTTGGAAGGAGTGAGTAATGAAATCAATAGGCACTGTGCTAAATATGACTACGAAAAACAGATTAAAAAAAAGGCTTAAACAACACATATCTAACTGGCAAAAAAAGAAGCCAAAACTGCTTTAGTGCAATTCTGCATGGAAAACCGGACATTCCCAAAATTCGATGAAATTAAAATGCTAAAAAAGAATAAAAAAACGGAAAGGCAAATGAGGAGGGAAGAAGCAATATTAATCTATAAAAATAAAGCAAGGGTATGTAACCAGAACGACCCTAGCACATTATCAGGTCTGTGGAAAGAACTAATAAGACAAGAAAAACAACAAAAGAAAAACCGGCAAAAAAGACAAGAAAACCAGGATAGGAGAAGAAATTAAAAAAAAAAAAGTTGTTTTTAATGAAACATAGATGGCGCCAGCCGGGCTTGATAACGAAATATATCCAGGAAAGTATATCCGACGAATGGCAACAAGGAGTATCGGACTCCATTAGCGCAAAGTTAACCACGAACATCGGTGGTAAAGTCACCACGCTCCTGAGGATGACTAGAGGATGGGCGAAAATTTTGAGTATAAAGAACGGTAAAAATTGATGTGTTTGGAATCCTAAGGCAAAGATCCAATGAGTATACCTAGCAAAAAGTGTGAGAAGTAAAGCCAGTCATCGCATACAACTGACTTTAGGACAATAATATCAACAAAGACCGGAAAACACGTGCGTGAAATGTTCCCATCGCTAGAAAAGAATGCCAAGGTAAGCATTATCCGCTAGAATTTTTTACAAGTTACTTATTATACAAATTATTAACTTTATGTACTTTCGGATGGTATGAGTCATATGGAATTATAATGGGAACATAAGAAAAGCCTTCCTATAAACTTTATATATTAGTTGCTTATCAACTTTAATTACTTGAGCATCCAAAAACAGAATAGAATTATTATATTATTATACTCTCCCTCTAATTTTAATTATATGGATGGATATATCAAACAAAGATCTTCGCTCTTTCCATGACTCACTTATAAAAGTGGAAAGAGCGAAGACCTTTGTTTGATGTTCCTGGTCCACGTTAAATGTCTGTATTAATTATGGATGGATATATTTCAGTGCATTTCTTGGCTAAAACTTTTAACTAACTTTCTTGCATCTTAGATATAATGAATTTATCATCTACATATCAGCAATACAGTGTAGGTTTTTCTATTAATCCTTTAATATCTGCCAAAATTATTTCAGCAAATAACGATGATAATGGTGAGCCCATTGGGCCACCAGTCTTTTGTCTCTATATTTTCTCACAATACATGAAAAAATTATTTTTAGAAATATATACCAAAATATTTTTAATTTCTTCAATTTGATTCAAGCACAATTCATTCTTTTGTTTTATTTTTTTAATTATAATTTCAACAGCCTCTGGTACGTATTAGGATATAAAGAAGTAACATCCATACTCGCCATATACATTTCACTGACATTTCCCTGAATGCTTTTAAGATGATCAATAAAAGCTATACTAAACATTAAATTTATTGTTAATACACCTAAATGAAAAATATCTGTAAAAATTATTTTCCAAATTAATTAAAGGGGCCTTTGCTTTTGTTACAATCAATCTAAATGATATATCATTTTTATAAGTTTTTATCTTTGTCAGAATGCCTAGTATAGATGCTCCTATTGGGGGTTTTGCATTCGTAATACTTTCTGGTAAAGAACATAACTTCTGACTTTCACAAAAAAGGATATTTGCCCATCTGTTGGGTCATATTCAACAATCTCGCAATTTAATTCTTCAATTGCTTTTTCCATTTTTCATTATATACCCCATAATTTAAAATTACAGTCTGCTTATTGTCAGCTTCACATATTCTCAAATCAGGATTATTTTAATGTCAAGGAGTTGTTCTTTTTCATATTTTATTTTTAATTTTATATGTAGTGTTTTTCTGTTTATTGCATTCATTAAACACTACATGATGCAATTCAAATCATAACTTTGCTCTTTCTTTAGATGGGATACCTGTTATTAATTTTTCTAATTTTGGAATATAAACTTCCATATTTGGAAGATTTTTGCCTCTCCTTGACAAATGTCAACCCCGCATGCTCGTGGTGCATCCTGTTCCCACTAAAGTGGCTCTGACGACCGCCAATAGCGTTATAACTATACCATCGGGATTAGAGGAAATGCTATCCCACACTCACCAACCCGCTTAGCCAGCGTGGTGAGTTATGGCCAAACCCTCCAAAACGACTCCACAACTCAAATCTTGTCCCTCAGTCTCCGGCAGCTGGAATGTACCTGGCCAAGGCAGCGGCCAGTGAGACATGAAGACAGAGGGATATAAGAATCACCGGTGGACCCGACTAGGCTGCCATTTGAAGCTGACCTTGGCTACTTACAATAGATGCTCCCCAGGCTTCTTGAATTGGAAGAGGAACTACAAAGGATCAAGTGGGACATCGTCGAGCTAAATGAGGTAAGGAGAAAAGGAGAAGATCTCATTGAACTGAAAAGTGGACATCTCTTCTACTATTGTGGGACAGATACTGGCAGAACTAGTGGTGTTAGATTTATAGTAAACAAGAAACTGAAGGATAAAGTTGTAGAAGTTGAAAGTTCCTCTGACAGAGCTGCACGACTCATTATCCAACTCTCGAGAAGATACCAGGCTCAGATTATTCAGACTTATGCACCCACCACAAGTCATCCTGAAGAAGAAATTGAAGTATTTTATGAGGAAATTCGTCATCTAAATAATAAAGGTAAGCAGCACTTAAAGATAATTATGGGAGATTTCAATGCAAAAATAGGGCAACAGCAACAGAATGAAACTTCAGTAGGTAAATTCGGTCACTGCAACAGAAACCAGCGTGGAAATACTCTCGTAGAGTTTGCAGAGGCAGAAGGGTTTTTCATCATGGACTCCTTTTTCAAGAAAAAGCCACACAGGAAATGGGCATGGAGACATCCAAATGGGACGACAAGTGAAATTGATTTGATTATGTGTAACAAAAAATTCTCCATCGAAGACTGCAGTGTGCTGAACAAGTTCAACACAGGTAGTGGCCATAGATTGGTGAGATGCACCTCAATGCTAAACTCAAGCGTGGCAAGCTCATAAAACAAACAAAGTGTATTGACGTGACCAACCTTAAAAAGCATCATAATACCTTCAAATTAGAACTGAGGAACAGATTCTCTATTCTAGAAGGTCTAACATCAGAAGAAATGGACATCTCTGAAGTTAACAGAAAAGTAACCAAAGCTCTTATGGAAACAGCAACAAAATTAGCTGGGTCAAAGAACAAGTTGCAAGTGAACAAATTATCAGGAAAAACCAAAATGTTGATGCAAAAAAGAAGAGAGATGAGGACAACTAAAGAAGATGTGACTTCCAAAGTGGAATATATAGAGCTATGCAAGACAGTACGAAAAAGTATCACCGAAGACTTAAGGAAATTCAACTATGAACTAGTGAGGAAAGCAATTGAAAACAACCAAAGCCTAAAGATAGCAAAGGGACATCTCAGTAAGGGAAGAAAACAACTTATGGCACTGAGAAAAGAAGATGGTTCTGTAACAAGAAATAGAGGCGAAATTTTGACAAGAGTGAAAGATTTCTACTCCAAATTATATGAAAAGGATAATACATGTACTCCAGACATCACGAAAGGTACCAGTACCAGAGTTTCTTCCAGTCCTCCCAGCAGAAGTTGCACATGCAATCAAGAACATGAAGCGGGGAAAAGCTAAAGGAGAAGATGGAATTATTGTAGACATCATACAAGAAGCAAGTGGAGAAATTGAAACAGTACTCGCCCAAGTTTTCACTCGATGCCTTAATGAAGGGAAGATTCCTGAGGATTGGAACAACGCTACAATGATCCTGCTACATAAAAAAAGTGATATTGAAGATCTCAGGAACTACAGATCTATCAGTGGTTTATAAAATCTTCACTAAAGTTCTTTCACACCGCTTGAAGATAACATTGGACATGGCTCAACCGAGAGAACAAGCTGGATTCAGGAGTGGCTACAACACTATAGATCATATCCACGTACTGAGAGAACTAATGGAAAGAGCGAGGGAATATGAACTTCCATTGTACATGGCTTTTATCGATTATCAAAAGGTCTTTGATTCAGTGAAACCATCAGCAGTCACAATGGCTTTGAAATCCTGTGGTATTGAAGATGCATACATTAATATTATTAATAACATCTATGAAAATGCAAGTGCAAAGATTTGGCTGTTTGAAAAGCAGGGAAAAGCTCCAGGAGGAGCACACATAAAAATTGGAAAGGGAGTGAGACAAGGTGACACCATATCTCTCAAGCTCTTTAATGCCACATTGGAAAATGTCTTTCTATCACTGAACTGGGAAAACAAAGGGATAAAGATTAATGGAGATTATCTAACTCGCCTTCATTTTGCTGATGACATAGTCATTTTTGCAACTACCCCATCAGAGCTGCAGAGTATGATCCAGGAACTTTCTGACAAGAGTAAAGAAGTGGGATTAAAAATGAACTTTCAGAAGACAAAAGTGATGTGCAATGCTTTTACAAGAAATGAAGATTTATCGATTGATGGAGAAAAGCTGGAGATAACAGATACATACTTTTATCTTGGACAGCAGATATCTAGTGAGGGTCACATTGATTAAGAAATTAATCGGCGTATAAAACTTGCCTGGAGCGCTTTTGGAAGAAACAGCATAATTTTCAAGAGCAATATGCCATTATGCCTTAAAAGAAAAGTGTTTTATCAATGCATCCTTCCAGTGCTTACGTATGGTACAGAAACGTGGACCTTAACTAAAAAAGACATACAAAGGCTGCAGACAACTCAAAGCAGCATGGAGAGGTGCATGCTTGGTGTAACCAGGAGAGATAAGAAGAGGAACTCGTGGATCAGAAAAATGACAAATGTGGAAGATATCATGATCAGAGTAAAATCCCTGATATGGCAATGGGCTGGACATACTGCCAGAAGAACAGACCATCGATGGACAGTAGAAATTTTAGATTGGATTCCAAGGGACAGGAAAAGACCCAGAAGAAGACTACACGGGAGATGGGTGGATGCAATTCGAAAGTATGCGGGAGTAACATGGAGGAGACTGGCACAAGACAGACTCTTGTGGAAGAGGCTTGGAGAAACCTTCGTCCAGCAGTGGATTGATAATGGTTGACAATGATGATGATGACTTGTAAGATTTTTAGGATATGCATAATTTCACTCCTCTTTCAAGAGCATGCTTTTGTAATTCTAACAACTCCAAGATTTTCGTATGTTAATATGTCATTATATACTTCATTATTACCCACAGTATTATCTATTAAATTGTTCAACTTTTTCATGTTAGACATCCTAGATATTTCCCTTTCAATTTCCGATATTTCAAAAATATTACTCAATCTAGAATCAATTGTGTTGTTCTTTATACACATATTAACTTCATTCTGTGGTTTTTATATATATTCTGCCATAAATGCCAACACTTGTAATTCAAACCATATATTACATTCTTCTTAGTTTTTATTTGCAATTTTAACCTTTTTTGTTTACATTTTTTAAGGACATTATAATCCTTTCTGTTTATTGATCTTATTTTAACCTTCAGGTAATTTAGTATAATAAAAAAAGTAAATAACATGCATGTATTTTGTTAAGGTGAATCTACATCAAAAAAAAGAAAGAAAAGAAAGAAAACATTGTACGAACATTGGGCATCTGAAGCATAATTTTCAAGATACAACTCTGAGAAGCACAATAAACTGCTCAAAGTACCAAGATAAGCTTTAGCAAAGTTATATGGAGGAAATCTCATCAGCTTTAGATAATTACATTATCTACTTAAATCAGCACAAAGCTATATGCTTATTCAAGTATATTTTTAGGTGGCTCAAAGTATTACTATATTAACGTATAAACGTTAAACGTTTACTGTTCATCACGTTATTCTTGGTATAAAGATAGCCCTCCAATGTGACCTCCTAAGCGCATTACATGTTGGAGGTCACGTTGGAGGGCTATCTTTACACCAAGAATAACGTGATGAACAGTAAACCTTTATACGTTAATATAGTATAGCTTTAGATTAGCTTGTTGTCATTAATGCAAGGAAGCTGCCAGTGTGGGTATGCATATCATAGCAGCCCTTTTAAACTAGAGCTGTATTACTGTTACAAAGCAGTAGACAATTGGCATGTAACAAACTCAGTTGCGGCATGTGCTATAGGTTCAGTGAATCCCCTAAGTGAATTTCATTTTAGCAAAATTATTACTTTTAATATCACTTCAGGCATATTTTTATGTTTATCCTAATCTTCAGTCTCAGCTGACTCATTGCTATGCCCAATTTTAATTCATTTTCTGCCTCTGCGGGTCCTTTTTGCATTGGAATCTCAGCTGTGTTCAGAAGCAGAAATGAACACAGCTGGCATTCCAAATGCGATGGTTGGGGAGGTTGTCGCTTTGGGAGCAGCGAATAGCTTTAGCATTGTGAGAAGTCGCTGCATGTCCTTGCAGCGATAAGAGTGATGTATCCAGCTGATGAGCGTCCTCAGATGGGCGATGTGAAGCCGTTACTCACGGAGGAAGTCAGGTGATTTGGTGACGTCACCTTTCAAACAGGATCAAGGGTCTAACTGTGTTTGTGTGTTCTGCTCTAAAATGAACAGTGTAAGGTTTCTTTTGAAAACAGACTTCTCTACGCTGCCATTCGAAGAGAAATGCAAGATTAAAGAATTAGGTAGGCCAGTCCTTGCTTTAAATATTATACAGAAGCAAAGTGTGAGAGGAAAAAAATATTGCTGTTCATTTAATATAGTGATGTACAATAGAAACAACTGGATTTGTGGTTGTGATCATAACAATCGATTTTATTGCTTTCCGTGTTTGTTGTTTGCTAAGGGGAGAGACATCACCTGAATAAAGACAGGTGTGTCGGATTTAGGACATTTATCCCAAAAAATAAAGAGACATAAGGTATCCGGTGCTCACATGAACGCTTGCTTTGATCTCTCTGTACTGGGAAAAATAGAAATTAGAGAGCAACTCAGTGAGGCTTTCAGGAGAAATATAGAACATCATAATAATCAGGTTGTAAATGAATTTATGGCACCTCTATTCATAGTGTACTGTGGAATTAACTTTTTTGCGGGTCTTATAGAGGTTACTATTAAAAAAAAGTTGGTGGTCAAATTTTCAAACAAAAGCCTAGTTCGTCATGAGGACTACGAAGTCTTGTCTAATATCACTATTTGTGATGTAGTCCTGATGACGAACTAGGCTTTTGTTTGAAAATTTGACCACCAACTTTTTTTTTAATAGTAACCTCTATAAGACCCGTAAAAAGTTAATTCCACAGTATAATAATCAAGTCAGGAAAACCCACTATGTTTTCTCAAAGGCTATTGACTGCATTAAATTTTGTGGAGAGTTCGAGTTAGCTATTAGAGACATGATGAGACAATTGAATTAAGCAATGCAGAGGTACACTGAAGAAGCAATTGAATTAGAGACAGCTGGTGTTATGCAAATGTGGCGCTGTGGGCGGCCCGGTAAACGGAGACGGCATGACATACGCAATGATCCAACAATATAAGGAGTAACGCGATGGGAATCAGTAAAGTCGGTCGCAGTATGGGTAAGATGAAAGATCTAAGCACATTTGATCGTGGGCAAATTGTCAGGGCCAGACGAATGGGTCACTCCATCTCGGAAGTTGTGCAGGCACTGAGATTTTCACGAGCCACTGTGTCACGGGTGCACCGTGAGTACATCGAATCCGGTAAAGCCATCCCTGCAAGGGCCAACTGTCCTGGACAGCAGTGTGTGGATGAGCGGGGTCATCGTCGGCTAGCTCGCATTGTAACAGCGGATAGGCGGGCCACAGTGCAAGAAATCACTCGGCAATTTAACGCTGGTGCACAAAAATGTGTAAGCAGCCACACCATTCAGAACCATCTCCTCGCTATGGGGTACAAAAGCCATCGTCCCACGAGGGTACCGCTGCTGACCGCAGATCACAGGGTGCAAAGATTAGCATGGACACGGGAACATCCCCACTGGACCCTAGACATGTGGGAAAATGTTGCCTCGACTGATGAGTCGAGATTCACGTTGGTACATGCGACTGGCAGGATACGAGTATGGCGCAAACCACATGAAGCGATGGATCCTTCTTGCCAGCAGGGTACTCTTCAAGCTGGTGGGGGTAGCATTCTCGTCTAGGGACTGTTTACGTGGACTGAAATGGGACCCCTGGTATGTGTGACATCGTCCCTCACAGGTCAACGTTACTGGGATATCCTGGACGACCATTTGCTCCCGTTTGTGCGTCTTCAACATCCCACTGTGGACCTCATCCTGCAACAAGACAATGCACCGTGCCATCGCTGCCGAATTGTATCTGAATGGTTGGATGAACACTCCACCGACGTGACCTTGCTTCCTTGGCCAGCTAGGTCACCTGACCTCAATCCCATCGAGCACATCTGGGATGCCACCGAGAGAGATGTTCAAGGCTCTGACCCCCTCCATGAAATCTTCGTGAACTGTGGGAGCTTGTTCTGGGGTTGTGGATCCGTATGGCTTCCAAACGCTTCTGTTGTCTTGTCGAGTCCATGCCGAGACGAATCGCCGCTGTCATCAGGGCGAAAGGTGGTGCTACACGTTACTAGACAGGTATCTCTAATTCAATTGCTCTTCAGTGTATATTCAGGGATTTAATTAACTTTACATCTGTTCTTGACAATGTTCTGAAGGAGCATTTCAGTATGGCCACTGTTTTTAAGGGTACATCCAAAGATATACAGAATGATTTGTTAGATTGCATGTTGTGTGTATGTAGGAGGAGATTTTGGAGGAAATATATGCTGCCAGTTTCATTTCTGTTATTGCTGATGAGACCACTGATGTTTCCTCTAAGTTTCAATTAGTAGTTGTCCTAAGATATGTGCTAGCCAATGGAAAACTGGTTGAGAGATTTTCGACTTTCTTAAATCCTCGCAATCATGATGCCTCCGCTGTGGCTACTTGCATTATGAATGTTCTACAGGAAGTTGTTAGGGAGCAAAGAGAAAAAGTAATTTCCCAAAGCAACGATGGAGCCAGAGTTACGAGTGGTCGACATTTGGGAGTACAAACTATCCTAAGGGACGTTAATCCACATGCATATTTTGTTCACCGTTATGCTCACCAACTTAATTTAATAATGGCTTAAGCAGTAAGTAAGAATAAAGAAGCTAGAGCCTTCTTTGCAAACGTTTCTGAGATCCCTAACTTTTTCGGCTGTACATCTCAGAGGACCCAAATTCTTGATGAAATAGTTGGAAGAAAACTACCATCAGGTTCTAAAACAAGATAGAATTTCCATGCAAGGACAATCGTAACAATTTACGAAAATAAAGACACTTTAATTGAGTGTTTTCAGAAAATTCTAGAAACTAGTAAACAAATGGCAACGATAAATCAAGCTCAAGGACTCCAACTGAAAATGCTGCAACCTGCATTCAACTTCTGGATTAAATTATTCTATAGGGTAATGCCTCATGTTGATATCTTGTACAATACTTTACAGGAACAAGCTGTAAGCCCCCTATCAGTGAAAACTGCAATATTGGCCTTTGTTAATGAAATTGTTAAGATCTGGGAAGATGTTGACAACATTACTGTGGAAGAAGTCAGTGTGAAGAGAAGACCTGAAGAAATGAAAATTTTATGAAATGATGCTGCAAAAGAAGTCTGCGGCTTAATTATAAATCAAGCTGAAGAAAGATTTGAGTTTTCTGGACATTTGTCAGCTTCAAATTTTTTGATCGTCATAGTTTCCCCAGTTTCAGGAAGGCATTCCCAGAGCAAACTTTAGAATGCATAGTGGAGTCATATCCATTTCTTAACAAGAACAAGTTGAAAATAGAACTGCAGACCATCTACGGAAGAGATGATTTTCAGAATGTAAAGAAAGCAAACTGACCTGTTAGGATTTTTGCTACAGAATAACTTAAAAGAGTGCTTTGGGGAGGTAATAAAACTCCTGAAAATAATAATTACAATACTGATGACAACATCAAAAGCAGAAAGATGTTTGCTGCCCCGGTGGCACAGTGGTCTAAGCGATGGCTTCTGATCATTTGTCCGAGATGGGTCTGGGTTCAAATCCCTGTGAGATATGAATGTTGTGTTAGTCTTACGGAGCTGGCTCTCTCCCTTCCCTGTAACCAGTGGCCCTAAATTAGTGATGGGCGACTGCTTATAGCCCATTGAGTTGCTGAAGGTGGAGAACCTGACACAAATTTGATAATGAAATCTATATCTGATTTCACACTACATATTCAGCAAACAAATAGTGATATTAGACAAAACTTAAACAGTCCATGGAGCATATTAACTCAAAACTTGAATCAATTACGGAACTTAGGTGTAAAAATAGTATTCAGATTTTAACATTGGAGTACAATAACTTATCACTACAAATTAATTCCCTTACTAGGGAAAATGCTGATTTGAAGTCAACAAATGAAATGCTGCGGGGTCAGATTGGGCTGAGAGATACTATGATTAATAAACTGCACAATGATCTTATTCAGCTTTCGCAGTATTCTCGCAATAGGAATATTGAGATTCATGGATTGGACTTGTCTCAAATTGGTATTGAACAGGAACTTTGTAGTTTAGTTGAGAAACTAGCAATAAAATTTGGACTACCTAATTTTCATATCAATGATATTGATATTATCCACCCTCTTAAACCTAACTCATTCCAAAGACCAAATGCTAATATTATTATCCAGTTGAAGTCGAGAAAAATTACAGATGACTGGTTGCAAAAGAGAAGGATTATAGTGAAAAATAGTGATTTGAATGGTGATCTAACTTCAACAAGAATATATATTAATGAAAACTTAATCCCACCATTCAAGGAACTGCTATTTTACTCTTGAAAGCTCCTACAGCAGGGCCTGGTCTAATTCGTGTGAGTCAACAATAGATATGTCTATGTAAAAAAAAATGAATCTACCACTAAGAAAAAAATGCTTACTCTGCAAGACTTAGATGAGTTTGGTAATGGTACAGCCAGTGATATCACATGCTCTTAATTTTATTAGATTAATTGTCTTATTTTTATGTATTTCCTGATTACAGAAATCCTCTCTCCTGACTGGTGGGAGGTTGTGAAGTTTTTGAGATTAATATCTACTTACATTGTATATATTTTTTCATTTTTTATTTATCCCCTTCAACTGTGAAGGACTTATTTTTGTGCTTTACCTGTTGATTCTGATAATGTATCTTTTTTTTTTTTTTTTTTTTTTTTTGACATTTGAGGGTCCACTTTTTGTCATTCTGCTCTTTACTTGCTTTGATAACCAAATAACTGACTCTTGCCAGTTATAAAGTGGTGGGACCATGGTTCTAATTTTACATTATTATTGATGGTTGCTGGAGGTGCTGAGTAGTGTACTGATTTTTGAGATTTGGAAGGACACTATCTAGATTGGGAATTGGAGCTAGCATTTATGACAGATGGCTACTAACTATTACACGTTACAACAGTATAGTGATATTACAGTTGATACTAGCAAAGACACTCTTAAAATTATACACATAAATGCAAGGTCACTTATCAACAAAATTTTTGCACTTCAAACTTTCTTACATTTGACATAATTTTCTTACAGACGTCATTTGTATTACAGAAACTTGGTTTCCTGCAATTACTTTTTGTTTAGATCTAACACATTACCAGGCATTTTTTATAAATAGAATTCAATCTAGAAGGGGAGGTGTGGCCATCTATGTCAGAGACACTTACCAATGTTTCACAGAAACTCAAAATTTAGCATTTATTGATGACACACTTGAAATTCTAACTATAGAAAATCAATATAATATTATTTCAGTTTGTTACCAACCTCCGTCGACGAATATAATGCTCTTTATCCAAAAATTAACAATATTTTAAATTGTCAATTTCACAGATAAAAATGTATTTCTTCTAGGAGACTTTAATATAGATATCTCACAAGTTAATTCTAATTCATTTAATTTTCTCAATACGATTTTGGCAGCTGGATTTTATAATACAATTCGGTCAACTACTAGAATTACCACACAAACTGCCACAATAATAGATCTTGTTATTACAAATGTTTCAGTAGATAAGATTACTTCGGGAATTATTATTTATGATATCAGTGATCACTTGCCAATATTAATAACATATACTTATTCAAATAAAATATTACAGCCATTGATAAAATTTACTTTTTGCTTGTTTAACCAGACTAATACCCAACTTTTTATAAATCATATACAGCATGAAAATTGGCAAAACGTCACACAAATCACTAACCCAGATATAGCATTTGGTAATTTTTTACAGATTTTTACCTTTTTATATAATCAAGCATTCCCGATTAAATTTCAGGGAAATAAAATTAAAAAAGAATGTAAACTGTGGTTAACTAAACATTGCTTAAATCAAATAAATAAAAAGAAATTGTTTTCTAACTTCCTCAAATCTAGACAACAATCAGATTTTCTTTTGTTTAAAACCTTTAGAAATAAACTAAACTCTAAACTGAGGAGGTTGAAAAGGAATTATTACTTTGAAATTTTTTCACAAAATAACATTCGCTTAACTTGGAGAAATCTTAACTTCCTTATGGGTAGGTAGAACACAAAGATATTACCACCTTATTTAATTAAAAATAATACCAAAATCTTAGACACTTCTCAAACAGCAAATGAACTTAACCATCATTTTGTCTCTGGTCCTCAGACCATAGTTGCACAGATACCTAAGAGCGGTATTTCATTCATGTCTCAACCTATAACCACAAATAGAATGAATTCTATTTATATTTCCAAAATTACTAAATTGGAAATACTAACTACAATACAAAATATATATAAAACTTCGGGGCCTGGACATGATGACATTAGCTCAAAAATTGTAATATCTGTCGCCTCTTATATTGTTGATCCTTTACTACATATATTTAATACAATTATTGAAACTGGTATTTTCCCAGATTTAATGAAAATTATTAAGATCTCCCCTAAATATAAATCTGGTGTAATAACAGATGCTAATAATTATAGACCACCAACTGCTAATCAAATAATATTTACTAAAAAATTTTAAAAGTTAATTTACATGAAACTATTGGATTTTGTCACTAAATATAATATTATATATCATAATCAATTTGACTTTACACCAAATAGTTCAACTGAAATAGCTTTACTAAACCTGATCAATAACATTCAATCCAATTTATTATATAATAATTACTCTTGTTCTCTTTATTGATCTTTCAAAGGGCTTTCGATGCAATAAATCATCACATTTTGATACAGAGGTTGTATGACATTGGAATTAGGGGTACCTTTCTTGACATTTTTAAGTTATTTATCTCATAGATGACAGTATACACAGATTAATCTTGTAAAATCTACTTTCAGATTTGTATTATCGGGTGTACCGCAGGGATCAGTTCTTACTCCCCTACTTTTTAATATCTATATTAATGATATTTTTAAATTACTGGAACATACTGATATACAACTATATGCTAATGATGCCACTATTTTATTACACGGTAATGACATAAATACACTTATTTCTCAGTTGGAAAATAATTTCACTTTAATTAATAACTGGTTGAGTTGTAATGATTTGGCTATTAATATGAATAAAACAAAAATAATGATTTTTAGCAAAAATTCTGCTTTTCCACCTAACTTACAGAAAATAAAATTAATTGGACATGATATTGAGGTGGTGCACTGCCATAAG
Organism: Macrothele yani; assembly: GCA_039090855.1. Lineage (NCBI taxonomy): Eukaryota > Metazoa > Arthropoda > Arachnida > Araneae > Macrothelidae > Macrothele > Macrothele yani. The sequence continues at coordinate 138,713,352 of CM077005.1, read as the reverse complement.
TATTTGGGTACCACTTTAAGAGATGATTTGAAATGGAATACACATATAGATCTACTTTCAAGTTTCATCTATAATTTCAAGAAACATTGGGGTTATTAGTCACATTCTTAGACATCTAACCCCTAAATTAATGCTGGCATTATACTATTCCATCATACAGACTTATTTTACCTACTGTGTATTGATATGGGAAAAACAACACAATATAACATTCACAAACTACAAAAATTACAAAATAAAGTTATCAGGTTATTGGAATTAAAAATTAATACTAATCAATCTTCCAATTTGACATATAGAACAACTACACATCCCAATACTTTCAATATATTAACTATACAACAATTATATGAATATAACTTAGGAAAGCTTATGTTTAAAAAAATAAAATATAACCTCTACTATAATTTGATCACAATCCATATGCATACTCATACTTATCCAACAAGAAATAGACTTAACTACTACCGGTATTCACACATACAGAAAATTTTAAAAATAACATAAATTACTCTGGCCCTAAATTATGGAATACTTTCCCTTATCATTTTACTGCTATTAATAATATTAATCTTTTCAAGAAAAAACTAAAACTCTATCTATTGGGGAAGAACTAGCCCCATCACAGTTTTTTTTTTTTTTTGACAACTCTTTGAAGTTTAACTTGTTTACTTTTGGAATTTCATATCCCTATACTCTTATTTGCAGTAAAAAAATTTGAAACTGGGATAAAATTCTACTTACACAATACTAAACTATTCATGGTGACCTTTCTTTCTTTATAATTTTATTTACTACTTACCAATTTATTTATATGATGTCAGAAAATTAGTTATGTCTGTTCCTGACTTATGCGATCTTTATTATGGGTGCCAAGGACTATGTTAGGCCAATTCAGGCCTTTTCCCTCATGCTTCCCAGTTATCACTAGTTATACTGTTATTATTATGGTACTGTTTTTGGTGAATATGGTCACAACTGAAAATAAAAATGAAATGAAATAAACCTCCAATCAAAAAAAAAAAGGGGGGGGGAAAGAAAGATGTTTTTCTTATTTAAAATGGATTATTTTAAAACATTTCTGAGGAGTACAATGGAGGAAGACAGACTGACTGCACTAGCAATACTGTACATCGAAAAAATTTCATCAACCAGCTTGAGAATTTTAACGAATATGTAATTGACAGTGTAATGAATATGTAATTGACAGTGTAACGAATATGTAATTGACAGTGTAACTTGATGGACATTAAATATCCATCATTACTGTTTCACACGTTATGTAAGTTCTGCAATCGGGAGATTATTAAATGAAGTTAGATACATATGGGCACAGTATCAGCAATTAAAATCAAGAAACAATAAACTATATATGTACTTACAATATCCGTAGTGACTGTCGGGGCTTCATATGTACACCTGTAATGCATCTACTCACAAGACATTGCCGTAAGTATCTGACTCATTCAAAGAATGTGAGCTTTTTGCAATTATGAAGTTTAGAAAAATAAAATTCATGATATTGTAAAATCTGCACCAGATAAAATTGAACAACATGAATGCTTACAATGAAGGTAAATAAATCCTTAACAACAACCAAATATGAAAACGAATTAAAAACTTGCCGAATTTTTTAAAAAGCCAACTAAAATCTTGAAGAGGAAATCATCTCTTGACTGCGAAGCACAAAGAAATAAATCTCTCGATTGCAAAGCACCACGACAACAACGAAACATGAAAATGAATTACAAGTTTTCCGAAATTTAAAAAAACGAACAGTCTTGAAGAAGAAATAATCATCTTGTTTGCGAAGCATAAAAAAATATATCTCCCGACTGTGAAGCACCAAACTAGTTTCTGTTAATATTCATAGCTATCATCAGTGGTAGGTGCACGGACGTTGTAATTACCGCACTCACATGCTCAGGTATGCTGCTCAACCTGAATGCATGTTCAGCCCTGTCGTGCAGATATTTGCGCATCATGGTTTGGGTTTTACTGCGCACATCTATGGTGTCGCCATCTGTAGTTTAACAAAATAATCAAGTAGCATTTATGGAGTAGAAATATGCATTTTTAAGTAATATTTGATGCAAGCTGTTTTATGTTATCGTTTTTCTTCTTCCAATGTTTTTTCTCGTGTCCAATAATGTTACAGTTGTATCTTTTGGTTTTCTCAATGACTACAGTCTTGGAGGTCAGAATCTGGGCATGTGATCTATGCAATATTATAATTTCCGTGTTAGTCCAATCAGGAGTTACATGATTTCTGATACAATGTTGTATTAATGAAGTTTTTTCATCTCTTCTTGTCCAATTCGTAATATGTTCATTTAATCTAGTCAAAAATCTTCTACGTGTACTTCCGATATATACTTTGTCTTTTTGGTTATCATCTTTAACTGTTGGAATGACATAAACGCCAGATTTATTTAGAACTGATCTATTATAGTATTATTAGTAGTAAGTATACCTCCATTATCAATGACTGTTTCTGCAATGTTAATATTGTGGTTGTAAAATTCTTTTTTAAAAATAGTACTAATAGGAAGTAAGTATGGAAATTTTCCTTAATATTGCTTTTTTCTTTTTCAATACTATTTTCAGAATGATGTATACTGGTTGTAATGTTGTTATATAAAGATTTGATTAATCCTTTATTATATCCAAACTCTTCTGCAGTCTTTTCAATCCATTTTAGCTCTTTGATCTCTGATATTTTATTGGATGAGTGTGTAATGGCTCTTTTAATATAAAAGCGGAATGCTGCAGTTTTGTATTTCCAAGGGTGTGTAGAATCCTTTGGGATAATTGCCTGTACCTATGACGGCGTCTGGTAAACTGAATATTCAATAATTCCGTTATCCTTGTGTATAGAGATATCCAAGAAGTTTAGCTGGCCATTAACTTCAATTTCTTTACTAATCTGTATTGATGGATAATAACTGTTAAATTTATTAATGAAGTTATCCAGTTCAAGATTGGAGTGCTGCCAAAATAGTAAAATATAATCAACATATCAGAGATATACAAATGGTAAGTATATATTAGAATGATCCAATATGCTGTTTTCAATGTCTTGCAGAACAACTTTGGCCAGTAGCCCTGAAATTGGGGACCCCATTGGGGTGCCATATTGCCTTTTATCAATTGTCCCATTAAATGTGAAAAAATTATTATTTGTAATAAACAATAATGCAGATATAATACTGTTTCTGACATTATTTGTAAGATTTTCATCTTTTAATCTGGAGTTAATTAAGTCGATAGCGATATCGGTTGGGGTATTGGGATATAGAGAGATGACATCTAAACTGGCCATTGTGAAATTGGAGGTTTTAATTGTTTTTAACTTTCATATTAACAGTTCATATTCCGACTTAGAAATCAATCGGAAAATGTTACTATTCATTTTCATGTGCATTATTTCAAAAACTTGGAAATATTCTAGTTGAATAATGCTTACCTAGGCATTCCATTTCTAGCGCTTATTCACTTTTCACGCACGTTTCGGGTCTTCATTGACACTATTGTCCTATTGTCCGTTGTATGCATCTACCTTTCACATCCAACACTCTGCTTACTTTGGGTAGATTCAGTAGATTTTCACTTTAGGATTCAACAACTTCAATTCTTTACCGTTATTAATGCTCTAAATTTTTCACCCAGTCTTTGGGCATCCTCAGGAGCGTGATGACTTTCCCACCGATGTTCCTGGTTTATTTCTTGTCAATGGAGTCCGATACCCCATGTTGCCATTCATCGTATATGCTGTATTGGATACTTTTCTTAATTAAACCTAGCTGGTGCCATCTATGTTTCACTAATTCAATTTTTTTTTATTTAATAAAAAAAAAAATCGAGTTAGTGAAACATAGATGGCGCCAGCTAGGTTTAATTAAGAAAAAATTAAACCTAGCTGGTGCTTCTTAATTAAACCTAGCTGGTGCCATCTATGTTTCACTAATTCAATTTTTTTTATTTAATAAAAAAAATCGAGTTAGTGAAACATAGATGGCGCCAGCTAGGTTTAATTAAGAAAAGTATCTAATACAGCGTATCCGACGAATGGCAACATGGGGTATCGGACTCCATTGACGAGAAATAAACCACGAACATTGGTGGAAAAGTCGTCACGCTCCTGAGGATGCCCAAAGACTAGGTGAAAAATTTAGAGCATTAATAACGGTAAAGAATTGAAGTTGTTGAATTCTAAAGTGAAAATCTACTGAATCTACCCAAAGTAAGCAGAGTATTGGATGTGAAAGGTAGATGCACATACAATGGACAATAGCATCAACGAAGACCCGAAACGTGCGTGTAAAGTGAATAAGCGCTAGAAACGGAATGCCTAGGTAAGCATTATCCAACTAGAATATTTCCTTGTTTTTAACTTGTTGATAACTTCAGTAGCATTAGTAATACTGGCATCATGACTGTTGTAGAATGGTTTGAGATAGTTAAATAGTGCTCTGTCCAAGTTAATGGTTGGAGATAAATTCTTATTAACAATAGGCCTAATAGGTCTGTCTGTCTTATGCGTTTTTATTTTACCAAAAATATTTGGTGTACAGGCTCCTACTGGTGGAACACTTCTGCTTTTAATAATTGTAGCCAAGTCACTGTGTTTTTTTATATTAGCCAAGTTCCTAATTATACTGTCAACAGGGTCTTTTTTGAAGATGATGGCATCCAACTTATTGATTGCATCTGTCATCTTGTTATTATATTCATCAGTATTTAAGATGACCATCTGCTTAGATTTGTCCGCCATAATGCATTTAACCGTAGGGTTGTTTCTCAACTTCATTAGGGCTTCGCGCTCATACGTGATTCTTGGATTTTCATTGGTGTTGTACATGTTGTTGATGGCACGGACCATTTTAAATCTTGTAGGATCTCTATTTGCATTAGGCAATCTTTGGATGACGTTCTCAATTTGCGGAATGAGGTATTCCGTTTTTGGCACTTTTGCCGATACGCAAATCTCATACCTCTTTCAAGTGCCTTCTTTTGCAGACTTGATAGTTCCAAACAGGATTCATTAATATAAAGATTTCTGCTATTAATCTCTACTCTATGTTTTTTCTTGTGCTTGTCATCTATCAGATTTCCAATTTTTCAAAAGTATTTTAGTTTACACTTTTCTTGCTGTCTGTCCAAAATTGCATTAAGTTTTATAAACTCAATCTTGATCTTGTCATCCTTATCTTCATACTGTATACACTGATTGTACAGTTCGTAGTTTTTCACACTATCGTAATATCATTGAAACATGCGAGCTGAAGAGATCAAGAGCTATAATTCTCAATAAATGCAAGGATATCGATAAACTGAGTGTGAATAACTACAAACTGTACAATCAGTGTATAGAGTATGAAGATAAGAATGACAAGATCAAGATTGAGTTTACAAAACTATGCAATTTTGGACAGACAGCAAGAAAAGTGTAAACTAAAACACTTTTGTAAAATCAAAAATCTAATAAATGTCAAGCACAAGAAAAACATAGAGTAGAGATTAATAACAGAAATCTGTATATTAATGAATCCTGTTTGGAACTATCAAGTCTGCAAAAGAAGGCACTTGAAAGAGGTATGAGATTTGCGTATCGGCAAAAAGTGCCAAAAACGGAATACCTCATTCCGCAAATTGAGAACGTCATCCAAAGATTGCCTAATGCAAATAGAGATCCTACAAGATTTAAAATGGTCCGTGCCATCAACAACATGTACAACACCAATGAAAATCCAAGAATCACGTATGAGCGCGAAGCCCTAATGAAGTTGAGAAACAACCCTACGGTTAAATGCATTATGGCGGACAAATCTAAGCAGATGGTCATCTTAAATACTGATGAATATAATAACAAGATGACAGATGCAATCAATAAGTTGGATGCCATCATCGTCACAAAAGACCCTGTTGACAGTATAATTAGGAACTTGGCTAATATAAAAAATCACAGTGACTTGCCTACAATTATTAAAAGCAGAAGTGTTCCACCAGTAGGAGCCTGTACACCAAATATTTTTGGTAAAATAAAAATGCATAAGACAGACAGACTTATTAGGCCTATTGTTAATAAGAATTTATCTCCAACCATTAACTTGGACAGAGCACTATTTAACTATCTCAAACCGTTCTACAACAGCCATGAAGCCAGTATTACTAATGCTACTGAAGTTATCAACAAGTTAAAAACAATTAAAACCTCCAATTTCACAATGGCCAGTTTAGATGCCATCTCTCTATATCCCAATACCCCAACCAATATCGCTATCGACTTAATTAACTCCAGATTAAAAGATGAAAATCTTACAGATAATGTCAGAAACAGTATAATATCTGCATTATTGTTTATTACAAATAATATTTTTTTCACATTTGATGGGACAATTGATAAACAGCAATATGGCGCCCGAATGGGGTCCCCAATTTCAGGGCTACTGGCCGAAGTTGTTCTGCAAGACATTGAAAACAGAATATTGGATCATTCTAATATATACTTAACATATGTATATCTCCGATACATTGATGATATTTTACTAATTTGGCAGCACTCCAATCTTGAACTGGATAACTTCATTAATAAATTTAACAGTTATTATCCATCAATACAAGTTAGTAAAGAAATTGAAGTTAATGGCCAGCTAAACTTCTTGGATATCTCTATACACAAGGATAACGGAATTATTGAATATTCAGTTCACCGGAAGTTGTCATATGTACAGGCAATTATCCCAAAGGATTCTACACACCCTTGGAAATACAAAACTGCAGCATTCCGCTTTTATATTAAAAGAGCCATTACACACTCATCCAATAAAATATCAGAGATCAAAGAGCTAAAATGGATTGAAAAGAGTGCAGAAGAAATACTATTAGAAAGCACCAATCACTCACCCTAAAGATCATGGTAATTTCCATTGACAACACACGTCCAACACATCAATTATCGTAATGTTGCTGGCCTTCAAAGGTTTACAGACATCTTGCTTACGATTCCTACTTCCGGGTATGAAACATCGTTTTTTTTTGTTTTTTTTTTTAAGCCTTATGAGATGTAACTATAAGCTTGTCAGTTCCATAAAAAACCACACAAGCATACTACTCATTCATACAATTCAATTAAAAACTATGTACATATTTACATAACCTTACATTCCTAGGTGGTTAAACCTTGTCAACTGTAAGTACCAAACTGCTCCTTCTGTTTCAAAACCCCTGCCACTCCCACTGCAAGTGTCACACTCATTCAACCCCTCACATACAATCCTCTAGCGCTTTCAACAGACGTAGGAATTGTAAGCAAGATATCTGTAAACCTTTGAAGGCCAGCAACATTACGATAATTGATGTGTTGGAAGTGTGTTGTCGATGGAAATTACCATGATCTTTAGGGTGAGTGATTGGTGCTTTCTAATAGTATTTCATTTATGAATTGCACGTAAACTATGCGCACTTTGCAGGGGTTTAATACCTTAAAAGTGCAAATATAATGACTGCAAAAGAGTTTGGATATAATAATGGATTACTCAAATCTTTATATAACAACATTACAACCAGTATACATCATTCTGAAAATAGTATTGAAAAAGAAAAAAGCAATATTAAGGCAAATGTCCATACTTACTTCCTATTAGTACTTATTTTTAAAAAAGAATTTTACAACCACAATATTAACATTGCAGAAACAGTCATTGATTATGGAGGTATACTTACTACTAATAATAATATAATAGATCAGTTCTAAATAAATCTGGTGTTTATGTCATTCCAACAGTTAAAGATGATAACCAAAAAGACAAAGTATATATCGGAAGTACACGTAGAAGATTTTTGACTAGATTAAATGAACATATTACGAATTGGACAAGAAGAGATGAAAAAACTTCATTAATACAACATTGTATCAGAAATCATGTAACTCCTGATTGGACTAACACGAAAATTATAATATTGCATAGATCACATGCCCAGATTCTGACCTCCAAGACTGTAGTCATTGAGAAAACCAAAAGATACAACTGTAACGTTAATAGTCCAGTAGAGCTTCAGTTTGTATGGAGGTACCTTATTGGACACGAGAAAAAACATTGCAAGAAGAAAAACGATAACATAAAACAGCTTACATCAAATATTACTTAAAAATACAAGTGCATATTTCTACTCCATAAATGCTACTTGATTAATTTGTTTAACTACAGATGGCGACACCATAGATGTGCGCAGTAAAACCCAAACCATGATGCGCAAATATCTGCACAACAGGGCTGAACATGCATTCAGGTTGAGCAGCATACCTGAGCATGTGAGTGCAGTAATTACAACGTCCGTGCACCTACCACTGATGATATCTATGAATATTAGCAGAAACTAGTTTGGTGCTTCACAGTAGGGAGATATATTTTTTTATGCTTCGCAATCAAGATGATTATTTCTTCTTCAAGACTGTTCGCTTTTTAAATTTCGGAAAACTTGTAATTCATTTTCATGTTTCGTTGTTGTCGTGGTGCTTCGCAATCGAGAGATTTATTTCTTTGCGCTTCGCAGTCAAGATGATTTCCTCTTCAAGATTTTAGTTGGCTTTTTAAAAAATTCGGCAAGTTTTTTATTCGTTTTCATATTTGGTTGTTGTTAAGGATTTATTTACCTTCATTGTAAACATTCATTTTGTTCAATTTTATCTGGTGCAGATTTTACAATATCATGAATTTTATTTTTCTAAACTTCACAATTGCAAAAAGCTCACATTCTTTGAATGAATCGGATACTTGCGGCAATGTCTTGTGAGTCGATGCATTACAGGCGTACATATGAAGCCCCGACAGCCACTACGGATATTGTAAGTACATATATAGTTTATTGCTTCTTGAATTTAAATGCTGATACTGTGCTCCATACGTATCTAACAAAATTTAATAATCACCCGATTGCAGAACTTGCATAACGTGTGAAACAGTAATGACGGACATTTAATGTCAATCAAGTTACATTATCGTGGCCATGTAAAAAATACGTTCATCGCAAATTGGCAAAATTTGAACAACGATATATTTGATGTAATTGACAGATTTGTGGCAAAAAAGGAATGAAGGATGGATTTCTTATACAAACACATAGCCACAACATCAGTAGAAGTAAAGGTTACAGTAGCATCTACTGGCCATGGAAGAGGCAGTGCTTTTGTAGCTGATGGAAATCAGACGCAATATCGATTCTGGGTGAGTGCCAAAATTATACTGTTTATCCAAGCAAATTTTCATTTTGTGATGTTGCATTATTTTTTTAGCTCACTATAGTACTGAAACTCCTTCGTATTTTCAATTAAGGTTGACCATACCAGTAACTTTTTCATTTGCATATTCAGAGCATGAACATATTTATGTTATTGTCGCCAAACTAGTCTACACGAGCCATGACACATACAAAACACCACACAGACTCTCATATACGTAAGTGAGTATAGGAATGTAGTGAACCCCCAGTATCTCAGCCACAAGCCACCACTGAACAAATAGATATTGTAAACCATGTGTGTGACATGTTACACTGCACATATGCTGCAATGGCTAAAACATATATGATACATGGGTGAGTTTTTGGCAATGAATGTGAAGTACATTCACATTCATTGCCAAAAACCAAGCAAACTTCCCAGGACGATGAATTCCAGAGCCAAAAGCCTTTCCTACCATTGATACATGGCTGCAAGAAATAGGTTCACTTAATGCGACAGCAAACATCTGAGGCAGATCACAAAGAGTGTCAGTGCATCGAAAAAGTACTCAATCTATCAGACATTACTGCCCACCCAGATACCAGCACAAACCAAACAGCAGCCTGGCATGGAATGCCATGACACATGATTATCATGACATTGTATAGCAAGTTTTGGTGTCTCTCTCACACACACACAGTCTCTGCATTTCTACCACCTTTAACAAGTAAAAAGACTGAAGCCAAGTGATTATTTTCAATGAAAGACATTCTGCCAGTGATTTCTTAGTAAATGTGCTGCCAAACCAGCATTTTCATCAGTAATTTTATTTACCGATGAGGAAGGATTTTTACAAAATGAAGTTTCCAATTTTCTTTGACGACACTAATAGTTCATGCATTATAGAACAACAGGTTCCTAAGACAATGGATTGGGCAGAATGGAAATGCAGCATGGCATCCATGGTCACCTGATACAAACCCCTTAGATTTTTTATCTCTGGTGACACCAAAATAATACAGCATGTTATACTGAGTTAAGTGATGCCCACAAGTTGCAACAACATATATGTACTACATTTGAGATGCTGAATTTGTACACATTTACATAAAATAAATTTCAGGACTTTTCCAGGGTTTTCCAGGATTTGACATAAATTTCTGAAGAATTCGGTACATCTATTTTATCCAGGAATTAAATAGCCACATTAAATTTCATGTATGTGGGATGGCGAGAGTGGTAGTCTAGATAGGGTTACCATATTTTTTTAGTTTAAAACCAGAATAAATATGGACAGAATCTAACATGACCAGGACACAGTTCTGAACAGCTATCTTAAATGATGTTATCCAAAGGTGTCACATGCGCATTTTTGTTGGTTGTGCTGTTGTGAATAAAAAATGTTTTATAAAATTTGCATTACAAAATTTGTTTATTAATTTGAACATGCAATTGCATTTTTATCAGAGCATGAAAGTTTTAAAATTGAATAAAGGCAGCAGTGGTCATCCCAATTCCTCCAACGAAATTAATTCTAGAAACACTTTGAAAACATTAATACCTTACTTAAATCTTGGCCCTCGGTCTCCGGCAGCTGGAATGTACCTGGCCAAGGTAGCGGCCAGTGCGACATGAAGGCAGAGGGTGCTAAGAATCCCCGGAAGACCGGACTAGGCTGCCATCTGATTCTGACCTTGGCTACGTATAATGGACGCTCCCTATCTTCTGATTCAAGGCTTCTTGAATTGGAAGAAGAACTACAAAGGATCAAGTGGGACATCGTTGAGCTAAGTGAGGTAAGGAGAAAAGGAGAAGATCTCACTGAACTGAAAAGTGGACATCTCTTCTACTATCGCGGGACAGATACTGGCAGAACTAGTGGTGTTGGATTTATAATAAACAAGAAACTGAAGGATAAAGTTGTAGAAGTTGAAAGTTTCTCTGACAGAGCTGCACGACTCGTTATCCAACTCTCGAGAAGATACCAGGCTCAGATTATTCAAACTTGTGCACCCACCACAAGTCATCCTGAAGAAGAAATTGAAGAATTTTATGAGGAAATTCGTCATCTAAATAATAAAGGTAAGCAGCACTTGAAGATAATTATGGGAGATTTCAATACAAAAATAGGGCAACGGCAACAGAATGAAACTTCAGTAGGTAAATTCTGTCATGGCAACAGAAACCAGCGTGGAAATACTCTCGTTGAGTTTGCAGAGGCAGAAGGGTTTTTCATCTTGAACTCCTTTTTCAAGAAAAAGCCACACAGGAAATGGACATGGAGACATCCAAATGGGATGACAAGTGAAATTGATTTTATTATGTGTAAAAAAAATCCATCATAGAAGACTGCAGTGTGCTAAACAAGTTCAACACCGGTAGTGACCATAGATTGGTGAGATGTAAGATGCACCTCAACACTAAACTCGAACGTGGCAAGCTCATAAGACAAACAAGATGTATTGACATAACCAACCTTAAAAAACACCATAATACCTTCAAGTTGGAACTGAAGAACAGATTCTCTGCTTTAGAAGGCCTAACATCGGAAGAAGTGGATATTTCTGAAGTTAACAGAAAAGTAACCAAACCTCTTATGGAAACAGCAACAAAATTAGCTGGGTCTAAGAACAAGTTGCATGTGAACAAATTATCAGGAAAACCCAAAATGTTGATGCAAAAAAGAAGAGAGATGAGGACAACTAAAGAAGGTGTGACTTCCATAGTGGAATATATAGAGCTATGCAAGACAGTATGAAAAAGTATCACTGAAGACGTAAGGAAATTCAACTGTGAACTAGTGAGGAAAGCAATTGAAAACAACCAAAGCCTAAAGATAGCAAAGGGACATCTCAGTAAGGGAAGAAAACAACTTATGGCACTGAGAAAAGAAGATGGTTCTGTAACAAGAAATAGAGGCGAAATTTTGACAAGAGTGAAAGATTTCTACTCCAAATTATATGAAAAGGATAATACATGTACTCCAGACATCACGAAAGGCATGTACTCCAGACATCACGAAAGGTACCAGTACCAGAGTTCTTCCAGTCCTCCCAGCAGAAGTTGCACATGCAATCAAGAACATGAAGCGGGGAAAAGCTCCAGGAGAAGATGGAATTATTGTAGATATCATACAAGAAGCAAGTGGAGAAATTGAAACAGTACTCGCCCAAGTTTTCACTCGATGCCTTAATGAAGGGAAGATTCCTGAGGATTGGAACAACGCTACAATGATCCTGCTACATAAAAAAGGTGATATTGAAGATCTCAGGAACTACAGATCTATCAGTGGTTTATAAAATCTTCACTAAAGTTCTTTCACACCGCTTGAAGATAACACTGGACATGGCTCAACCGAGAGAACAAGCTGGATTCAGGAGTGGCTACAGCACAATAGATCATATCCACGTACTGAGAGAACTAATTGAAAGAGCGAGGGAATACGAACTTCCATTGTGCATGGCTTTTATCATTATGAAAAAGCCTTTGATTCGGTGAAATCATCAGCAGTTACAATGGCTCTGAAATCCTGTGGTATTGAAGATGCATACATTAATATTATTATTAACATCTATGAAAATGCAAGTGCAAAGATTTGGCTGTTTGAAAATACAACACACATAAAAATTGGAAAGGGAGTGAGACAAGGTGACACCATATCTCCCAGGCTCTTTAATGCCACATTGGAAAATATCTTTCAATCACTGAACTGGAAAAACAAAGGGATAAAGATTAATGGAGATTATCTAACCCACCTTCATTTTACTGATGACGTAGTCATTTTTGCAACTACCCCATCAGAGCTGCAGAGTATGATCCAGGGACTTGCTGACAAGAGTAAAGAAGTGGGATTAAAAATGAACTTTCAGAAGACAAAAGTGATGTTCAATGTTTTTACAAGAAATGAAGATTTATCGATTGATGGAGAAAAGCTGGAGATAATAGACACATACATTTATCTTGGACAGCAGATATCAAGTGAGGGTCACACTGATGAAGAAATTAATCGGCGTACAAAACTTGCCTGGAGAGCTTTTGGAAGAAACAGCATAATTTTCAAGAGCAATATGCCATTATGTCTTAAAAGAAAAGTGTTCGATCAATGCATCCTTCCAGTGCTTACGTATGGGGCAGAGACGTGGACCTTAACTAAAAGAGACATACAAAGGCTGCAGGAAACTGAAAGAAGCATGGAGAGGTGCATGCTTGGTGTAACCAGGAGAGATAAGAAGAGGAACTCATGGATCAGGAAAATGACAAGAGTGGAAGACATCATGGTCAGAGTTAAATCCCTGAAATTGCAATGGGCTGGACATACTGCCAGAAGGACAGACCATCGATGGACAGCCGAAATTTTAGATTGGATTCCAAAGGACAGGAAAAGACCCAGAAGAAGACCACATGGGCGATGGGTGGATGAAATTCGAAAGTATGCGGGAGTGACATGGAGGAGACTGGCACAAGACAGACCGTTGTGGAGGAAACTTGGGGAGACCTTCGTCCAGGAGTGGATCGATAATGGTTGACAATGATGATGATGATGATATAAAAAGCAAGATATGTGGCAATGTGGATCACTTTTTAACCATAAACAAACAACAAACAACTATGTACACTGTTTAACAGAAGAAGATTAACATTTATATTCCGGTGTTCACACTGCTTTACTCGTAACCGTTCCTGTTTAATGTTTTGTTTACATCTTTTTTCTTTCATTCAAAGTTAGAGTTTTTTTGGTGTTTTTTTCTGGTTGCGATGGAAGTGGAAGCACACAATTAGAGGGTGTTCCTTTTTTCTGGTGCAATGGAAGTGGAATCACACAGTTAAGAGGTTGTAAGATAAACCATATTATTTATTTCACGTGGCAAAAGTGAACTGCTAGGAATTCTTCAAATAATTGAAGATACTCAATATAGGTTGTAAGATGTTTTACTTTATTGACCTGAGTAAGGCAAAAATGAACGTTACTGTCCTTCGCGAACTTGACTGTCATTTACAAAGATATTTTCCAACGTCGTTAACTTAATTAATAAATGCTAAAAAAATTCTCACACACACACACACACACAAAACAAGTAATACCCCCTCCCCCCCCCCAACCCAACATGGGATAGCACGTGAAAGGGAGTCTATATCGAGGATTTTCATATAGCAAATGCTACTGTATTTTGCATTTCTATGCATGAATAATGAAGCACATCAAGGGTATGTTTCAATACACACTCGCATTTACAATGACTCTGCAAAAGATAATAGTAAACGCTTAAATAGCAATAAGTGATTTCTAGAACCTATTGTATTCTTACCTCAATGGGCTTTACAGCTAGTACTAATATAAATGTAACTATTGAATCCATAAATATAGACAGAATAAAGGTTCCCAGTTAATAAAAAAAGAATGAAAAATAAAACAGTACAGTACCTCTATGCATCATGCACATCATTTACCATTTACATGAGAAACATGAAGAGTAAAAAGCTTTACACTCAGTGGAGAGAAAATCTAAGAGCATTTGCAATTTTACTAGAGTGAGTTATTTGCAATTCATTATTGAATTATTTGCAATTCATTATTTTTAAATACAATTGTATAATATGAATTATTTGCAATTCATTATTTTTAAATACAACTGTATAATATGTGTAAAAAAACTGAAAAAGTAATTCCTTGGGAAAATATATGTTATGTTTCCGGATTAAACAAAGAAACTATTGAAAAACTTATTCCCTAGTTCCAATTGCAAACATACAGAGAAACTAAAACAACAACTCATATCACAATACTTAATTGGATTGCTCTACACAACAGCAGTTTGTATTCCAACACTTCTCCTGGATGTTATGGAGTCACCGCACACCTTACCAGCTGTTTTGCAACCACTGGAAAGGCAAATTCGACCTGCAGCACCATCTGTAGGTATCTTTAAAGGGCTCCAAGATGTCCTTGTTTGCTACCACACATCCCAGGATCATATTTTTCAAGTGCAAGTACCTTCACGTTTAGAAGTCTTCATAAAAACATTGTATATGGGATTTAATTTCAGGCATGACACAAAGCCTTAGCATAAACTTACGGAATTTTAAATAGAAATAAATTCAAAAATATAATATAGGTTACACTGCAATTTCATGGGTGTGTGGGCCACACCCAGCACACACTAAATATATGCCCCTGATATTATCAAATATCATGATACTATTATAAAATACTTGCATCAGTGTAAATTATATCATCTCTTTAACCTATGTTTTCATGCAACCAAACTGAGACATGAAGTCCCTGGGAAAGCAATCCTTAAAAATAGTAACAATAATGTAACTATCTTTCATAAAAATTGAACTTTTTTATAATTTCTGACTATGAGAGTTTCTATTTAAATAGGTGGGGCATTAGCAGCAATTCGAAAACAGTTGCAAATGATATGAACACCACAACCAAGATACACAATATTTCTTCCTATTTGTCTTTAATCAGCTGTAAACATAAATTTGCTTAGTCTGGGATAACAACCCACACAACACAGCTGGTTGCTGTCTGCCTTATGTGGGTATCCAAATTAATGAGGGTTTACTGTCTAATAAATTTGACTGATGGTGGTGTAGTGGTCTAGGTGTTGGTTTCTGATCATTCACCCAAAATGGGTCCAGGTTCAAATTCCAGTAAGGCATGGATACTGTGTTTGTCTTACAGTACTGGCTCTTTCTCTTCCCTGGAACTAGGCCCTAAATTAGGGATAGGTGACTGCATAATTCATCGAGTTGTTCAAGGTAACCATTACCCCCCCCAACCCCAACCCCCCCACACACACAAACACAAAATAATAATAATGAATTTGTTTTCAATTCTGACTGGGACAAAATGGCCAATGGGCCTAAACAGGACCCAAAGTCCAGGCTCTATGGTAAGCCTAAGTCTAAAACTTTATTAGTATATGTAGGCTTTTTATACAATTTTGCAGTAAATTTTCTTTCCAAAATTCTAAGGGTCAAGTCCAAGAAGTTCAACCTTGTTGCAGTTTGAGTGTGAATTTCAGAGAATTATCAAAGCTATTAACCTGGTAAATAGTATTATCATTGCCATCGACTATTATGAACATCACTGCAGTATCAACTATTGTATGAATGTCATTCATGCATCCCATGTAAAGGCAAAACAATGGTTGGTTCATTATTAAAACAAGAACTGAAATAAAAAAATGTTACGAGCAAAATAGGATTTTACACTTTCAAAACACCAAACATTCAGTTAACTACGAATCCATAAAACTTATATCTCCCCAGCAACACTATATGATAAGGAAGTTGGAAGATGTGGGAATTCAAAGAAATGGAACCACAATCAATGAACAGAAGGGCTGGGTATTACTGCATGGGTGGGAACACCTACTCTCTTTAGTCAGTCTAGATTATGAGTTGGAGTACAACCTGCAAATTTAACAAACAATAATAAAAGGTCATCATAGATATTTTGTTTTGCCACAATCAGGGTGCAATTTCACCGATTAGCAACTAGCAAATAGCTAGTGAAAAATCAAATTTGCTAGTGAAAAAAATCGCAGTAGCAAATATTGCTAGTAAGGTAATTTCTTTATTTAAAGTAACTAAAAATCATTATCAATCCACAAAGTTTACATAACAGTTTCTATTATCACTTGTTAAAACAGTGACGATCAGTGATTCTCTTTTGCCAATTTCCTTTCGACACTTAATACCCATCCTCCCCATGTCTTTCATTCCTTCCAGTGGGAACTGTCGTAGAAGTGCATTAAAACTCCTCTCCATCGTGCCCTCATTGGTCTATTACAGAAACTGAACGTGACGTGGGCAAAGGTTGCTGTGGCAACCCAGAGCTCTGGGATGGATCGGTTGTTTGACCACCTGCTCTGCCACCCTCCCTTCTTTTGCCCCACGAACTTTGTCCTCAACTCCTGTCATAACCTAAGCCAAGCGATCGCCCACTTCCACAAGTCTTGATAGTCGTGCATGCATCAAATACTGCGCTCTAATGATCAGTGATGAATAAGCAAGAATAATTCCACTTATTAGGATGGTAGACAAAACCGAAAAAAGCAAACCAAAATGTTACTGGAAAATAGCCTGCCAACACTGGCAAAATTCTTATCCATAGTAACTAGCCTTATTGCGTGGCATAGATAGACAATTTTTTACAAAACGTCTTCGTGTTCGTGGAGGGGTAAACGATTACGGAAGAAACTTTTGCTTCGTCTGACTTCCGGTTTTGGAAATTTTCCTCGTATTTTCAAGCTGAAATACAAATATTTATCCAGTAAAATGTTATTGAGCAATAATACTTGACAGAGGCAACATCGTGAGAAAAAAGAAATTATGATTACGGAAAAAATCCGAATTCCGTCGACCTTTCGTTTTCTAGTTTCGTGAAGACAGAATTCCAATAATAACGAAAAAAGACGGAATTCCTTGAATTCGCGGAAGAATCTCATGCCTGAAGATTACTGGAAAATTTTGCAGCATCCAACTTCCGTTTTTGCAAATTGTTCTCCACAGTTTCAAGCTAAAATGCAAACATTTATGCAATAAAATGATAGTTAACAAGAAAAGCGGACACAAAGACAACATTGGGAGAAAAATTTGCGATTACTGCAAAATTTTCTTACTCCGTTTCACTACTGTGTTTGAAAGTTTTGAAGCACGAAATTTCGTCTCCAGATGGAAAACGAAACCCCCCCCCCCCCCAAATATTGATCTTCAGAATGATCTAACTGATGACAAAAAAAAAAAAAAAAGTGGGATTCCGCGAATATGTAAGAATCTCGTGTACATCATAAAAATAATAGCAAAAGAAAAATTTGAAACAAAATGAAAATTTGTAGAATCCATAGTTTGATAGTGAGTTCCGTAGTCAGACAACTAATTCCGTAGAAACTACAGCATTGTGTGGTAGTTGGCAGATATGCAGTGTGTATGAATTCAAATATTTGTCTTTCACTTTAGCAAGAGTTCAAATGGAACAAATCACATGATTCCTGCTGTGCTGTCAATCAACAACTAGTTTTGTAAGAAACCGATGGTATGCTGCAGTCGATTTCATGACATCAGAGTTCCAGTTAATCCTGTGTTCACCCTGTCTCTGTTGGGTTAGTTTCAATATATTTTGCATTCTTCGGATACTTTGAGTGAACAACCACGTGTTACATAGGCTCGTTTACTGTTAAGTGTACCTTCGTGTTTCATTTGCTTTATTTTTTTAATCATGAGTCGACAGTTGTCTTTGCATTCATTTGTAAACAAGCGATGGTGAACTTCTGATCAAAAGCCTTCATCTCAAAATGAGAACAATGCTTTAAATTCCGTGCAAGATATCAAAAGCTCCACCACGCCAGGCAATGGAACAGAAAATCAAAGCACAATAGCTGGTGAATCACGTGGTGATCATTCGTCTCAGCATAGTTCCCTTAAGCGAAAATTGTGTACAACAACTGCAGTTAAAAATGTGAAGGTTGCTACTGTACAGAACAGGAGATTAACCAACAAATGGAATTGGATTAATTACAGTTTAATAGATACATCTCCTTCACATATGAAAGAAATTTGGTGCGAACTTTGTCGTGAGTATGGCATAAAAAAGTAACAGACTCAAAATGTAAAAAAAGAATCTGTTTCTGCACATAGCAAATCTTCTGATCATCTGACAGCATTATCAGTAAAAGCTTCCAAGGAAGGTGAATTATGTGATACTGCTATAGTGAAATCATTTAGAACAGCAGATGAAGAGCTTCTGAAAAAGATGATAGATAATTTCATATTACATACACTATGGCAAAATCAGAGGTAAAGTTTAAATTCTTTGAAAAATTTATTTCCTGTCACAAAAGGATAACTGAAGGTAAATCAGATATTGGTGTTACCTATCATAACGATAAAGCTTGCAGTACTTTTTGTCGCTTCATTGGTAATGATATCTGTGAGACATTGTGTTCAAAACTAAGAAATGCTCGGTTTTTCTCTCTGATGATTGAGGAATCTACGAATATTTGCACAAGTAAATTGGTGTTATGTGCCAAGTTTGTCAATCAAGGAGAACCTCTGACACACTTTATTAAATTAGTTGATTTAAAATCTACTACTGCTAATGACATTTTAAAGGCAAGAAACACAGAGTTTTCAGACAAGTTGAACTTTCCTCAGTGGATGGATAAAATTGTTAGTTTGGGAACTGATGGTTCTGCAGTTATATGACTAGAAGAAAATCTGGAGTTGGGGCTAAAATAAAAGATGCTTGTTCTTGGTTGGTTAATATTCATTGCATCTCTCATCGCCTGGAGTTGGCCATGAAATCGGCTTTTTCAAAAACATATATGACTACTTTGGAAATGATAATGAAGCAAATATATAGTTTTTACGCAAGGTCTCCTAAATGTAGGACCATGTTAAAAGATATTGCATCAATATGCAATGAAAATATAATAGCTCCACAAAGATTAGATGGTGTAAGATGGATACCTCACCATTACAGCACGTGCCAAGGTTTGATTAATAACTGGAAGGCACTTGTCATGCACTTGGAAGATGTCTGTGTTTCTGAATCATCTGATGAAAAGGCGGTAGCACAAGTAATTCTGAAACACTGTCTGACTTATACTTTTCTACTGCATTTACACTTTTTCACAGATTTACTGGGTGAAATAGCTCGACTCTCTCTCTCTCTCTCTCTCTGCGTACAAACACACAACATAAGTTTACATCAAATACTTAACAGACTTCAGAGTGTTCAGGAAAAGCTAAATGAAATGAAAGTTTCAGAAGGCATTAACTTACATGATTTACAAATACTGTTAAAGTGGATCATCTTTCTGGAAATTGTACATTTAAAGGTCAATCTTAAAAAAAAGAACTGATGCTGTACATTCATTTACAAAATGTTTTAATTGATGCAGTTTCAGAAAATTTTAACTTTAGATTTGCATCTTTGCAAGACTATGGAATATTAAAGCTTTCAACAGTATTTGAAGTAGCAAATTGGCCAAGTGATGCTCAAGAACTAAAAAATTATAGTAATTAATGACTTCATGGCTTCCTCTTATTACTTTCAGTATTATAAATATTTAACGGGAATTATCGAGGATAAATTTATTAAGGTATATTACCTCTCAAATTTTCGATCTAAACACTAGATCTTCGTCAGGAGTTCTTGCTTCCTTCTACTTCCACAGGTCTGGTAGCTTCTACTTCCACAGGTCGACCAGACCTGTGGAAGTAGAAGGAAGCAAGAACTCCTGACGAAGATCTAGTGTTTAGATCGAAAATTTGAGAGGTAATATACCTTAATAAATTTATCCTCGATAATTCCTATTAAATATTTATAATACTGAAAGTAAAAAATTACGCAAATTCTGAAATATTGACAATGGTTGAGCATTTTAAGGAACCACTGCAAAAGTGTGGAGTTGAATTATTCAACGTAAGTGGAGAATTTATTGAATTAAAAGTGGATGCTGCAAACAACCATCAAAGTGACATGAAAAAAGGGTCAAAGCATTCTTAGAGCAGGATGTTCCAAGAAAAATATCAAGCCTATAAAAACATTAAGTTTAGCAGAAATTTGTGCGATATTTCCACTTACTACTGCATGTTGTGAGGTGGGATTCAGTTTTTTAAAAAGAATACAAGGGGATTGGAGGAACAATTTGTCTGTTGAAACTTTAACTGCTCTGATGACAATTGAAATAGAAGGGCCACAAGAAGAGATTTTTAATCCACGGTCAGCAGTTATAAAGTGGTATGATGGCAAAGTCAGACACCCTGAGCGTAAACCATATGGAAAGAAATCTGAATTAGAATGTCAGTGAAATATGAGAATTTGTTAGAAATTAATAATAAAGATAGCCACTAAACTTATCTAAGATTCTATTCATTATTCAAAAAGGTAAGTCAAAATATTTATATACATATTTAAATTTCTGTGTAACTTTATTAGAAAATAAGTTATGATGTGATTTAGTTTTACTTGCTAGTCATGCAAATGTTTTGCTAGCAAACTATTTGGTCACTAGCAAAGTTTGCTAGTGACCAAATAGTGTAGGATTTCAGCAGTTATCGGACTTTGAGCGAATAGTGTACGATTTCAGCAGTTATCGGACTTTGAGCAAGGTCGTCTAGTCGGACTCCGCGAGGCCGGGTGGTTGTATTGTCGTATTGCGGAGTGAATTGGATGAGAAGTATCGGTGGTGGTACGATGGTGGAGTAGATGGTCCGAGGAGCATTCCCACACGAGAAGACGTGGAACCGGGAGCCACACACGGACTGATAAGCGGACCGATCGACGCATAAGAAGAGTGGCGCTGTCAAGCAGAACATCCTCTGCGATGCAAATCCGAGCTGCCGTTGCACCTGAAGTGACTGTGCGAACAATTTGCAACCGTCTACTGGATGCAGGACTACGTGCACGTGTGCTTCTGGCATGTGTACCTCTGAATCCAGCCCACCGTCAGGAACGGCTGCAGTGGTGTTGCCAAAGTCTGTACTGGAGAACACAATGGTGATCTGTCGTGTTCAGCGATTAAAGCAGATTCTGCTTGGGAGCCTCCGATGGCAGTGTGCGTGTTCGCAGATGCACAGGGGAGCGTCTCCACCCTTCTTGCATCCGCCAGCGACACACAGGGCCTACACCTGGTCTCCTGTCTGTCCCATGTGACAGTCCCTCTGTTGAACATATGCAGCAACATTCTTCCATTGATCATTATGCCGGCCCACACTAGGTCTCCATGGCCACCATAACTGAGCTGTTCACAGATTTTGAGGTTGACAGCGTGTTCCAAGCTTTCTCCACAGCAACTACTGAGTCACTTGATAAACTGAAATGACTCTCATCTAAGAACATCACTGAGGACTGTCCCACTCTCTTATGTGCTTTATACCACCTTCCCATGCACCATGATGCTGGGATGATAACTTATCACATTTCATAGGCTTTTGGGCATACAACCCAATCCTGTTCAATAGCCGACTGATTGTTCGACTCGATACCTAGGTTCCAGTTGCAGCACAGAGGCCTGCAGCGAGCTGTGCTGGTGTAGCAGTACTGTCTCGTCGGGCCACGAGTGACATATATTGGTCGTCTTCTGCTGTTGCTGCCATTCTATGGCCTCCACCATGTATCTGGAGTCCTGTTTCTCTGGTTTCCACAGCTTTTTTAAAACATGATATGATGCTTTTGGCTACACCCAAGTCTCAAGCAATTGCTGTTACTCTTTGTCCCGCATCGAGCTGTTCAACGACACTTCCACGGAAACAAGCACTTCAATTTTGTACCCAACAAAACAAAATCAACTAGTCACCAACGAAAATTCGTTGCAAGAATAATCTGTTGCCGTCACTTTTATGATGGTCTAACTTGGAGATAATGTTACCCCTTAAATATCCAGCCAGTTAGTCCATTTGCATCAGAGGTTGGTTAGACCCACTACGTGGAACTATCTATTTGCTTTTCCCTATATTTATAGTGTGCTCCATTGATGTTTCACTCTAAAAGGATGATGTTCCTTAGCAATTGTCAACCAGTATATTATTACGGGCATTCAAATTTGACCTGCACTTTTGTTTCTAATACATTAGTTTGAAAAATTGTACGTATTATTATTGTGCATTTGGCAACACTAGTATTTACGCTACCAGAACACCACTTGTTTTGTTAATTTTTGTTACCATGACAACTCCCACATTGCAGAAAGAGAAATGGAGAATGAACGTGTTTCGATTTCTGTGCAGCAGAGAATAATTATCAAATTTGTGGGCAATAAAGGTGCGAGTGGCAGTGAAATTCACCAGAGACTTCAAACACAGTTTGGTGATTTGTGTCTGTCCCGTTCGTCCATCTTCAAATGGTGTAAAGTGTTCAAGGAAGGCAGACACAGTATCAGCAACAAACAGCACAAGGCACGACCGGCAGCTGCTATTAACGATGTCATGACAGTAGGAGGATTATTGTAAGTGATCTCAGCTCTGCACTGAAGATCAGTGCCGTTAACGAGCATACCATCATCCACGATAAGCTGCACTTCAGCAAAGTGTGTGCCAGATGGGTACTAAAGCAGCTGTCTGGGAAGCAGAAAGCCAGCAAGTTGCAAACATGTTGATCTGAAGACATCAGAGAGAAGGAGACAACTTTCTCAGATGTGTAGTGGCAGTGGACGAGATATGGATTCATCACCATACACCGGAAAGCAAACATGGAGTGGAGACACAGTGATTTTCTACCGCCCAAAAAACTTAAGATTAGGGCATCAGCAACAAAGATAATGGCTACAGTGCTTTGGGACATTAACGGTATTGTTGTTAGATTTCCTGGAAGATCATCAAATAATCAATGCCACCTATTACAGCGATCTCCTTAAGAACTTCCTTAAGGCAGCATTGAGAAAGAAGAGACCAGGACTCCTCAACAGTGGAGTACACCTTCTCCAAGAAAATGCCAAACCCTACACCGCTAAGGTGACTATGGAAACATTGGAGGAATTGGGATGGGACATTGTACCACACCCTCCATAGAGTCCGGATATCTCACCATGTGACTACCACCTGTTTGGCTCATTAAGGGAATTCTTGGGAGGGCAGAAATTCAGATCAAATGAAGAGGTGAAAAGTGTCATCCTGAGATGGTTTAAACAACAGAGTAAAGAATTCTATGAAACTGGGATCCGTAAGCTTCCAGAACACTGGAAAAAATGTATGGACCATGACGGAGATTACTTAAAAAAATAAGTGATGTAACATCAGCTGTGTGGTAAATCAATATCTCATTAAAAAAGAAAGTCCTGGTAAAATTTGAATATCCCTTGTATTATACTGCATATATATAATGTACAATACAGGTACACATTGTTTAAATATATCACATACATTATATTAACTAGCTGCACAATAATTAACCACTAGTGCCTGTGAGATTTAACTTTGCACCTTTTTTGTACTTAACCCCCCCCCCCCAGTATTTGTGATGTATTATTACAGAGATGAAGCCTGAGCCAAACAGCAAATGCCAAGACAGCAAATCTGCAGCGATACATTCTGTTGGTGTAGCTTAGTCGATTAGAGCAACTAGCAAAGAGATGCGGCTTCGATTGCCATCACCAACAAGTTCATGTTTTCACATATGTTAGAAATCATTCGAAAATTGCATTTCTGAATTTCACAAGTGATATCAGAGATTTCTCCAAAATTGTGAAATTCTACTGCAAAAATTGCATTTTAGAAGTCTAATTTTGCGCTTCACAACATTTAGGCAAACTCTGGAGATGAGTTCAGCTCTGGATGCCTAAGTCCTGCTGCCATAACTTCCTACAGTGATTTTTGTTAATTCTGCAAATAGCTCATTGTATTCACTGAATCTTAGATAATTATCTTATATAGATACAGCTGACAAAATGATAAAAGTAGCCTTCCTTTCAGCATGCACAAGTTTTTTTAATCTGGAAAGGCAATTTTTATTAATAACCACTTCATAGCATTTTCAGAAATGATATGGAGGATTCCCAAGTTCATACATAAACTTCAAAACCCGGATTTCCGGGTTTAGAATATTACAAAAACCCGGAATTCCGGGCTATACCCGGACGACAAACGAACCTGAGTTCATGATCGGAAACTGAAACGCGTTTTCCTTTTATTTTATTTCCTGCCTTGAGACATTCCCAAGATTACCTGACTGCAATTCCTTGAAAGTAAAAACGATGCTACTCAGTGAAAAGGGTTTAAAATTCAGTTTTCCCTTTCACATGTACTTACACTACGGAATCATAACTGGCTTGTGTTTAGAGAAACACATAAATAAATTGAAATAAATAAATAAACTGCAGCACACAAAGCACCTGGATTTCTGAATATCACAAACGTCCGATGAAACACGAATCAAAAGCTTCACTCTGCATAATGTGAAAATAATAGAATCAGCGCTGCATATCACGCTCCAAGATCATGATGATTTATTTTCTGATTTCATTTTAAAAGCAGGAGATAGAACGTATGGCTACTTTACCAGCCTGCAGACTGAAATTCGTAAACAACTCTCCATTGATGTGGAGTTGTCGACTGCTGCAATAGGAAGCTATTCTGTTGCCACCAAGCTTCAAATGCTCCAACCTTCAATGATTTTTCATAGTGCTCTCACTTAGCGCCTTTTTTTTTTTTTATTGAAGGTTTTTTTTTGTTGTTGTTCTTTTTATTGAAGGCTTAACGACCACCGTGAGCAACTCAATGGGCTATAAGCAGTCGCCCGTTCCTAATTTAGGGTCACTGGTTCCAGGGAAGGGAGAGAGCCAGTGCCGTAAGACAAACACAACATCCATGCCCCACCAGGATTCGAACCCGGACCCCTTTCGGACAAATGATCAGAGGCCATCGCTTAGACCACTGCGCCACCGGGGCGGCTTATTAAAGGTTTATTTATTTATCATTATTTTTTTAGATTGGAGGTTTGACAACCACCGTGAGCAACTCAATAGGCTATAAGCAGTCGCCCGTCCCTAATTTAGGGGCCGCCCCGGTGGCGCAGTGGTCTAAGCATTGGCCTCTGATCATTCGTTCAAAGGGGTCTGGGTTCGAATCCCAGTGAGGCATGGATGTTGTGTTTGTCTTACGGCACTGGCTCTTTCCCTTCCCTGAAAACAGTGGCCCTAAATTAGGGACGGGCGACTGCTTATAGCCCATTGAGTTGCTCACGGTCGTCATTAAACCTCCATTCAAAAAAAAAAATTTAGGGCCACTGGTTCCAGGAAGAGGAGGCCGCCCCGGTGGCGCAGTGATATGATATGACTGGAGGTTTAACGACAGCCGAGAGCAACTCAATAAGCAGTCGCCCGTCCCTAATTTAGGGTCACTGGTTCCAGGGAAGGGAGTGACCCAGTACCGTAAGAAAAATACAACATCCATGCCTCACCGGGATTCGAACCCGGACCCCTTTCGAACGAATGATCAGAGGTCATCGCTTAGACCACTGCGCCACCGGGGCGGCTTATTAAAGGTTTATTTATTTATCATTATTTTTTTAGATTGGAGGTTTAACAACGTCTGGGAGCAACTCAATAGGATATAAGCAGTCGCCGTCCCTAATTCAGGCCACTGGTTCCAGGAAAAAGAGGCCGCTCCGGTAGCGCAGTGATATGACATGATTGGAGGTTTAACGACCACCGAGAGCAACTCAATGGCCTATAAGCAGTCACCCGTCCCTAAGTTAGGGTCACTGGTTCCAGGGAAGGGAGAGAGCCAGTACCGTAAGACAAACACAACATCCATGCCTCACCGGGATTCGAACATGGACCCCTTTCGGACGAATGATCAGAGGCCATCGCTTAGACCACTGCGCCACCGGGGCGGCTTATTAAAGGTTTATTTATTTATCATTATTTTTTTAGATTGGAGGTTTAACAACCTCTGGGAGCAACTCAAAAGGATATAAGCAGTCGTCCGTCCCTAATTTAGGGCCACTGGTTTCAGGAAAAAGAGGCCGCTCCGGGGGCGCAGTGATTTGATATGATTGGATGTTTAACGACCACCGAGAGCAACTCAATGGGCTATAAGCAGTCACCCGTCCCTAATTTAGGGCCACTGGTTCCAGGGAAGGGAGAGAGCCAGTGCCGTAAGACAAACACAACATCCATGCCTCACCGGGATTCGAACATGAAGTCCTTTCGGATGAATGATCAGAAGGCATCGCTTAGATCACTGCGCCACGCCGCCCCGGTGGCGCACTGGTCGAAGCGATGACTTCTGACCATTTATCCGAGATGGGTTTGGTTTCGAATCCCGGTAAGGCATGGACGTGTTTGTCATACGGCACTGGCTCTCTCCCTTCCCTGGAACTAGTGACCCTAAATTAGGGACGGGGACTGCTTATAGCCCATTGAGTTGCTCACGGTGGTCGGTAAACCTAAAATAAAAAAAAGAACTCGGACGATAGGACAAACATATAGACGCCAGTTACTACAGTCTCTCCAATATATATCCGAACAAAACATAAGGTGAAAACAACCCGTCTGAACTGGTTAGAATACTTTTAATCACATAGGACCCGTCTGATAGGGGTCCCGTTATTTACACAATATTGAATGATTTGTGGTGAAAGCAACCCGTGTCTGATAGGGGTTATACACAATATTGAAAGATTTGTGGTGAAGGCAACCAGTGTCTGATAGGGGTTATACACAATATTGAAAGATTTGTGGTGAAGGCAACCCGTGTGTGATAGGGGTTGTACACAATTTTGAAAGATTTGTGGTGAAGGCAACCCGTCTGACTATACACAATATATGTTAGGTGTTGTGGTGACCCGTCTGATTATACACAATATCTGTTAGATTTTGTGGTGAAGGCAATTCGTCTGATTATACACAATATCTGTTAGATTTTGTGGCAACCTGTCTGATTACACACAATATCTGTTAGATTTTGTGGTGAAGGCAACCCGTCTGACAAGGATTATACACAATATCTGTTTATATTTTGTGGTGAAGGCAACTCTTCTGAAAATGGGTTATATACAACAGATATTGTGGTGAAGGTAACCCATCTGACAAGGGTTATATGTAACAGATTTTATGGCCATTCATTCCAATGGATATATATTTTTTTCCATTCCGGAAATGACGTCATTTTTTTCCATTCCGGAAAAACGTCACTTTTTACAATGTTCTGATTGGTTGTCGTGTATATACAGCTGTGATTTGATTGGTTGTTTATTTACACAGTTGTGATTTGATTGGCTATTCATTTAGTAATGCAGTGATTTGGTTGGTTGTTCATACTGTAGTGGACGAGCTCAATTATTTTTCTGGGTGGTATTGCCTATATAAGTAAGTTACTATTTCTGGGGTTGGGTAGGCGGGTAACAGTATTTTATAATAATTCAGAGACTAAAGACGTACTTACAATGCTCCTAATTATTACTAATAAATAATATATAAAAATTCAAGAATACTAATAAATATCACTAATATATATATACATATATATATGGGGGGATGTAAGGTCAGGTGATGCGTAACATCACAGCCTCTCCTTGACAAATGTCAACCCCGCCTTCTCGTGGTGCATCCTGTTCCCACTAAAGGGGCTCTGACGACCGCAAATAGCGGTATAACTATACCATTGGGATCAGAGGAAATGCTATCCCACACTCACCAACCCGCTTGGCCAGCGTGGTGAGTTATGGCCAAACACCTCCAAAATGACTCTACAACTTAAATCTTGGCCCTCAGTCTCCGGCAGCTGGAATGTACCTGGCCAAGGCAGCGGCCAGTGCGACATGAAGGCAGAGGGTGCTAAGAATCCCCGGAGGACCGGACTAGGCTGCCATTTGATGCTGACCTTGGCTACCTACAACGGACGCTCCCTATCTTCTGATTTAAGGCTTCTTGAATTGGAAGAGGAACTACAAAGGATCAAGTGGGACATCGTCGGGCTGAGTGAGGTAAGGAGAAAAGGAGAAGATCTCATTGAACTGAAAAGTGGACATCTCTTCTATTATCGTGGGACAGATACTGGCAGAACTAGTGGTGTTGGATTTATAATAAACAAGAAACTGAAGGATAAAGTGGTAGAAGTTGAAAGTTCCTCTGACAGAGCTGCACGACTCGTTATCCAACTATCGAGAAGATACCAGGCTCAGATTATTCAAACTTATGCACCCACCACAAGTCATCCTGAAGAAGAAATTGAAGAATTTTATGAGGAAATTCGTCATCTAAATAATAAAGGTAAGCAGCACTTGAAGATAATTATGGGAGATTTCAATGCAAAAATAGGGCACCGGCAACAGAATGAAACTTCAGTAGGTAAATTCGGTCACGGCAACAGAAACCAGCGTGGAAATACTCTCGTTGAGTTTGCAGAGGCAGAAGGATTTTTCATCTTGAATTCCTTTTTCAAGAAAAAGCCACACAGGAAATGGACATGGAGACATCCAATTGGGACGACAAGTGAAATTGATTTTATTATGTGTAACAAAAAATTCGTCATCGAAGACTGCAGTGTGCTGAACAAGTTCAACACAGGTAGTGACCATAGATTGGTGAGATGTAAGATGCACCTCAACACTAAACTGGAACGTGGCAAGCTCATAAGACAAACAAAATGTATTAACATAACCAACCTTAAAAAACACCATAATACTTTCAAGTTGGAACTGAAGAACAGATTCTCTGCTTTAGAAGGCCTAACATCGGAAGAAGTGGATATTTCGGAAGTTAACAGAAAAGTAACCAAAGCTCTTATGGAAACAGCAACAAAATTAGCTGGGTCTAAGAACAAGTTGCATGTAAACAAATTATCAGGAAAAACCAAAATGTTGATGCAAAAAAGAAGAGAGATGAGGACAACTAAAGAAGATGTGACTTCCAAAGTGGAATATATAGAGCTATGCAAGACAGCACGAAAAAGTATCACTGAAGACGTAAGGAAATTCAACTGTGAGCTAGAGAGGAAAGCAATTGAAAACAACCAAAGCCTAAAGATAGCAAAGGGACATCTCAGTAAGGGAAGAAAACAGATTATGGCTCTGAGAAAAGAAGATGGTTCTATAACAAGAAATAGAGGCGAAATTTTGACAAGAGTGAAAAATTTCTACTCCAAATTATATGAAAGGGATGATACATGTACTCCAGACATCATGAAAGGTACCAGAGTTCTTCCAGTCCTCCCAGCAGAAGTTGCTCATGCAATCAAGAACATGAAGCGGGGGAAAGCTCCAGGAGAAGATGGAATTACTATAGACATCATACAAGAAGCAAGTGGAGAAATTGAAACAGTACTCGCCCAAATTTTCACTCGATGCCTTAATGAAGGGAAGATTCCTGAGGATTGGAACAATGCTACAATGATCCTGCTACATAAAAAAGGTGACGTTGAGGATCTCAGGAACTACAGACCTATCAGCCTCCTATCAGTGGTTTATAAAATCTTCACTAAAGTTCTTTCACACCGCTTAAAGGTAACACTGGACATGGCTCAACCGAGAGAACAAGCTGGATTCAGGAGTGGCTACAGCACAATAGATCATATCCACGTACTGAGAGAACTAATTGAAAGAGTGAGGGAATATGAACTTCCATTGTGCATGGCTTTTATCGATTATGAAAAAGCCTTTGATTCGGTGAAGCCATCAGCAGTTAACACGGCTCTGAAATCCTGCGGTATTGAAGATGCATACATTAATATTATTAATAACATCTATGAAAATGCAAGTGCAAAGATTCGGCTGTTTGAAAATACAACACACATAAAAATTGGAAAGGGAGTGAGACAAGGTGACACCATATCTCCGAAGCTCTTTAATGCCACATTGGAAAATGTCTTTCAATCACTGAACTGGGAAAACAAAGGGATAAAGATTAATGGAGATTATCTAACCCACCTTCGTTTTGCTGATGACGTAGTCATTTTTGCAACTACCCCATCAGAGCTGCAGAGTATGATCCAGGAACTTGCTGACAAGAGTAAAGAAGTGGGATTAAAAATGAACTTTCAGAAGACAAAAGTGATGTTCAATGCTTTTACAAGAAATGAAGATTTATCGATTGATGGAGAAAAACTGGAGATAACAGATACGTATGTTTATCTTGGACAGCAGATATCAAGTGAGAGTCACATTGATGAAGGAATTAATCGGCGTACAAAACTTGCCTGGAGAGCTTTTGGAAGAAACAGCATAATTTTCAAGAGCAATATGCCATTATGTCTTAAAAGAAAAGTGTTTGATCAATGCATCCTTCCAGTGCTTACGTATGGTGCAGAGACGTGGACCTTAACTAAAAGAGACATACAAAGGCTGCAGACAACTCAAAGAAGCATGGAGAGGTGCATGCTTGGTATAACCAGGAGAGATAAGAAGAGGAACTCGTGGATCCGAAAAATGACGAGAGTGGAAGACATCATGATCAGAGTTAAATCCCTGAAATGGCAATGGGCTGGACATACTGCCAGAAGGACAGACCATAGATGGACAGCCGAAATTTTAGATTGGATTCCAAGGGACAGGAAAAGACCCAGAAAAAGACCACATGGGAGATGGGTGGATGAAATTCGTAAATATGCGGGAGTGACATGGAGGAGACTGGCACAAGACAGACCGTTGTGGAGGAAACTTGGGGAGACCTTCGTCCAGCAGTGGATTGATAATGGTTGACAATGATGATGATGATGATATATGGGATGTAACGTCAGGTGATGCGTAACATCACAGCCTGTCCTTGACAAATGTCAACCCCGCCTTCTCGTGGTACATCCTGTTCCCACTAAAGAGGCTCTGACGACCGCCAATAGCGGTATAACTATACCATCGGGATTAGAGGAAATGCTATCCCACACTCACCAACCCGCTTGGCCAGCGTGGTGAGTTATGGCCAAACCCCTCCAAAATGACTCCACAACTTAAATCTTGGCCCTCAGTCTCCGGCAGCTGGAATGTACCTGGCCAAGGCAGCGGCCAGTGCGACATGAAGGCAGAGGGTGCTAAGAATCCCCGGAGGACCGGACTAGGCTGCCATCTGATGCTGACCTTGGCTACATATAACGCACGCTCCCTATCTTCTGATTCAAGGCTTCTTGAATTGGAAGAGGAACTACAAAGGATCAAGTGGGACATCGTCGGGCTAAGTGAGGTAAGGAGAAAAGGAGAAGATCTCATTGAACTGAAAAGTGGACATCTCTTCTACTATCGTGGGACAGATACTGGCAGAACTAGTGGTGTTGGATTTACAATAAACAAGAAACTGAAGGATAAAGTTGTAGAAGTTGAAAGTTTCTCTGACAGAGCTGCACGACTCGTTATCCAACTCTCCAGAAGATACCAGGCTCAGATTATTCAAACTTATGCACCCACCACAAGTCATGCTGAAGAAGAAATTGAAGAATTTTATGAGGAAATTCGTGATCTAAATAATAAAGTAAGCAGCACTTGAAGATAATTATAGGAGATTTCAATGCAAAAATAGGGCAACGGCAACAGAATGAAACTTCAGTAGGTAAATTCGGTCACGGCAACAGAAACCGGCGTGGAAATACTCTCGTCGAGTTTGCAGAGGCAGAAGGGTTTTTCATCTTGAACTCCTTTTTCAAGAAAAAGCCACACAGGAAATGGGCATGGAGACATCCAAATGGGACGACAAGTGAAATTGATTTTATTATGTGTAACAAAAATTCGTCATAGAAGACTGCAGTGTGCTAAACAAGTTCAACACAGGTAGTGACCATAGATTGGTGAGATGTAAGATGCACCTCAACACTAAACTCGAACGTAGCAAGCTCATAAGACAAACAAAATGTATTGACATAACCAACCTTAAAAAACACCATAATACCTTCAAATTGGAACTGAATAACAGGTTCTCTGCTTTAGAAGGCCTAACATCGGAAGAAGTGGATATTTCTCAAGTTAACAGGAAAGTAACCAAAGCTCTTATGGAAACAGCAGCAAAATTAGCTGGGTCTAAGAACAAATTGCATGTGAACAAATTATCAGGAAAAACGAAAATGTTGACGCAAAAAAGAAGAGTGATGAGGACAACTAAAGAAGATGTGACTTCCAAAGTGGAATATATAGAGCTATGCAAGACAGTACGAAAAAGTATCACTGAAGACGTAAGGAAATTCAACTGTGAACTAGTAAGGAAAGCAATTGAAAACAACCAAAGCCTAAAGATAGCAAAGGGACATCTCAGTAAGGGAAAAAAACAGATTATGGCACTGAGAAAAGAAGATGGTTCTGTAACAAGAAATAGAGGCGAAATTTTGACAAGAGTGAAAGATTTCTACTCCAAATTATATGAAAGGGGTGATACATGTACTCCAGACATCATGAAAGGTACCAGTACCAGAGTTCTTCCAGTCCTTCCAGCAGAAGTTGCACATGCAATCAAGAACATGAAGCGGGGAAAAGCTCCAGGAGAAGATGGAATTACTGTAGACATCATACAAGAAGCAAGTGGAGAAATCGAAACAGTACTCGCCCAAATTTTCACTCGATGCCTTAATGAAGGAAAAATTCCTGAGGATTGGAACAACACTACAATGATCTTGCTACATAAAAAAGGTGACATTGAGGATCTCAGGAACTACAGACCTATCAGTCTCCTATCAGTGGTTTATAAAATCTTCACTAAAGTTCTTTCACACCGCTTGAAGGTGACACTGGACATGGCTCAACCGAGTGGCTCAGTGGTCTAAAGCCACTGGACATATCTTTTGTCGCCCCGGTGGCTCAGTGGTCTAAGCGATGGCCTCTGATCATTCGTTCGAAAGGGGTCCGGGTTCGAATCCCGGTGAGGCATGGATGTTGTGTTTGTCTTACGGCACTGGCTCTCTCCCTTCCCTGGAACCAGTGACCCCAAATTAGGGACGGGCGACTGCTTATAGCCCATTGAGTTGCTCACGGTGGTCGTTAAACCTTAAAAAAAAAAAAAAATATTACCTTTTCCCCCAAAGATGGATCTTTTAATTAATACTACATGGGAAAGAATTATCTCCTATTATTTATTCCCTTCAAAAGAAAAAAAAAAAACGTCCACCCTTGAAATGATACATGTAATTAGTAGACTTTTTTTTTAATAATATACTTGTTATTAAAATTTATATAATAGGTATTTTTAATTTAAATATTATATATTATATACTATATAATATACTTAGCCACCCGCTTCCACCCTTGAAATGATACATGTTATTAGTAGAATTTTTTTTTAATAATATACGGTTATTAAAATTTATATAATAATTTTACAATAGGTATTTTAATACAACAGATATTGCGTTGATAACGATGCTAATGTATGAAATGATGGTTTAGAAATAAATTTAGTAGATAAAAACGTCATTTATCATAATTTAGTACACATTATTTATCCCCAAATCAAATTATCTATCTTCCCAAATCAATTTTTCTTAAACCAAATCTTCTTTAACAAAAAAAAAGTACGTCTGTTTCCAATGATGCTCAGTTTTTAAAACGATAACGCCGGAGAGAGATTTCCTATCTGAGGTTGAGAGACCCGAACCCTCAGCGCTCTGCGCCTTTTGTCAGGTGAAAAAGAGGAACATTAGATATTTGGGAACAGATTTCCCTGATAGAATAGTACGAAAGAAAAGTATGGAAATATTAGAGGAGAGGGAGTAGACGGTTACCCGTTAAGAAGTGAAGTTGTAAGCTGCCCTACATATTTACCTGTAACAACAAGCCATTTCAAGTGATATTTCTCTCCGCAGAAAAATGCCCGGTGCACCTGTGCCACAGAAGAGTACAGAGGGAAAGGAAGGAAGCCGCCCCGGTGGCGCAGTGGTCTAAGCGATGGCCTCTGATCATTCGTCCGAACGGGGTCCGGGTTCGAATCCCGGTGAGACATGGATGTTGTGTTTGTCTTACGGCACTGGCTCTCTCCCTTCCCTGGAACCAGTGACCCTAAATTAGGGACGGGCGACTGCTTATAGCCCATTGTGTTGCTCACGGTGGTCGTTAAACATCCAATCAAAAAAAAAAAAAAAAAAAAAAAAACGGAAGGAAAGGACACGGGAAAGGGGAACCTGAAAAAAAAAACATCACACACAGAGCATCTTTCCCAGAGAAAAATCGTCTTTGAACACCGGGTAAGACAAAACTGGCTATTTGCTCAGTGTTTCTCGCCAGCCAATGAGAGAAAAGATTTTTCCCCATTGGTTTACAGGATTTTTTCACAGGTTTACTTTTGTTGATTCTTGACAGGCATGTCAGAGTAACCATAGCTGAGGTGGTGTGATCACATGTTTGCAAAACAGAGTACGGCCCTTAAAAGAGCCCCTTTTTTTTCTCATTTTTCATTTAACACGGTTTCTTCACATGTGTGAAGTGTTTGCAAAACAGAGTACGGCTCTTAAAGGAGCCCCCTTTTTTTTTTTTTTTTATTTAACTAGATTTTTTCACATGTGTGAAGTATACTTACAAATCAGAGTACGGCCCTTAAAAGAGCCCTTTTTTTTTCTCTCGTTTTTCAGTTAACAAGGTTTCTTCACATGTGTGAAGTATGTTTGCAAAACAGAGTACGGCTCTTAAAGGAGCCCCCTCTTTTTTTTTTTATTTAACGAGATTTTTTCACATGTGTGAAGTATATTTGCAAATCAGAGTACGGCCCTTAAAAGACCCCTTTTTTTTTTTTTCCTCATTTTTCATTTAACAAGGTTTCTTCACATGTGGGCATGTCAGAGTAACCATAGCTGAGGTGGTGTGATCACAATATTACACCGATCGAGGTTTAAGATACTCATTTTGAGTAAACAACCGAGAAATTAAAAAAAAGCCACAACCAGGGTTTTTTTATTCCTTATTTAGGAAGCCGGTAGTTTATGGGCCAATCATTCATCATTTTTTTTTCCCTTCGCTACTTGCCTGCGTGTTGCAAAATTATGTGCAACAGCGGAAAAAATTTAGTCCTGTTTTTGTTTAAATATTATTATTTTTTTTT
The DNA here is from genome assembly GCA_039090855.1 of Macrothele yani. NCBI lineage: Eukaryota > Metazoa > Arthropoda > Arachnida > Araneae > Macrothelidae > Macrothele > Macrothele yani. Next base: position 138,677,673 of record CM077005.1, on the reverse strand, counting down.
CAGAACTAATGCGTAAAAAGATGTCTTTTATGCAACATTTTGCTCGGCCCCTAAACGAGCCGTTTTTTTTTCTTTCGGTTTATTGTTGTTGTTGTTGTTTGTTTTTTTAATCTGGAAACAACAACAACAAATTTTAATATAAAAGACAAGACCAACAATACCTTGTTTGGTTAGGAGCAGAATATTCAGTGCAAAAAAGATAAGTCTTTTATGCAACATTTTGCTCGGCTCTTAAAAGAGCCGTTTTTTATTTTTATTTTTTGTTTTGTTTTTTTTTAATCAGGAAAAAACAACAACAAATTTTAATATAAAAGACAAGACCAACAACACCTTGTTTTTTAGGGGCAGAGATATTTAGTACAAAAAAGATAAATCTTTTATGCAACATTTTGCTCGGCCCCTAAAATGGCCCTTTTTTTTTTCTTTTTTTTTTTTTTTTTACCCAAATTTGCTATTCAATTTTTTACTTTCGTCCTACGTGTGAGGAATAACTTCAATTTAGTCCCAGTTATTTTTTATTTTTTTGGAAGTATAACTGTGAACTGGATTCTTTTCAGGAATTTTATTTAAAATAGCCTTTGGTCTTTTAAATTTGTCAGTATCATTGACAACATAATTAAGGGCCTCCCCGACAAGAGGATTGGGATGTTTCTTGGCTTTCTCGTAATACCTTTGCGCTAGATCATACATAGTATAATGTATGGAGCTGATATTTAGCATACTACGGATAGCATTATTGGATGTTTTTCCATTTAGTCCTACCATCATACGAAGAGTTTTATTTTGAAACGAGGTAATATTATTTTTTTGCTGCTTTCTGCAGTTACCCCAGATAGGACAGCCATAGGTAATTACCGGGCTGAAGCATGCTTTCCATAACAAGGTTTTATTATTTTTGCTAAGCCTTTTATTTTTAATTATGGGTTTTTTTTTTTTTTTTGATTGGAGGTTTAACGACCACCGTGAGCAACTCAATGGGCTATAAGCAGTCGCCCGTCCCTAATTTAGGGTCACTGGTTCCAGGGAAATTATTATGGGTTGGAGACATCCTCTTAATTTAAGAGCTTTAGCCAGGGTTTCCTTAATATGCTTGTTCCAATTCAGATTATGATCCATAATGAGGCCTAAATATTTGACATCCTTTACCCAAGGTATTTTTTTACCATACAATTCAATTTCAAAGTCAGGATTGTAATTGTATGTTTTACGGGAGAACAGAATTGCTTGTGTCTTGTCAGTATTAATTTTAATTTTCCAGTCTAGGAAGTAATTCTCCAGTTTTTCCACATAACATCTTTGCTTCCCGTTTTTATACTCACCCAATTGCACAACACATCCGTTATCTTTTTTTTCCTTCCGGTTGTTCGTGACGTAGGTAATAACCAATAGGAATCAGAAAATTTTCTTACCAACCAATAGCAATCAGCCAATCAGAAAATTTTCTTACCAACCAATAGGAATCAGTCACCTAAACGCATTCATAGAGTAGAGACGTCTGTAAGGAGCTCCTGGTATCGTTATTCGGCTATTACAAAACAGATGGAAATGTATTCTGGAAAGTTCTTTTCGTTCTTCGATGTAATCGAACAACCTTGAATATTTAAATTTTTTCAGCTGCTAAATAAATATAGTTTCAAGTTATGTAATCAAGATTTCGTAGAATAAAATAAACACGTCATGTCACAAAAGCAGAAATCTCATATTCTTTTTAAAAAAATAAATAAACATATATCGTTATTCGGCTATTACAAAACAGATGGAAATGTAATCTGGAAAGTTCTTTTCGTTCTTCGATGAACAATAAATTCATCCGTTCCGAGAGGCCGTTTTAAGATGCTTCCTCACTCTCATTTTGAAATTTATATGGCTTTAGAATTAAATTGTAAGAGAATTTCCTGTGTTTTTATCATTAATAATCTTTTTTTATCTTCAAATTGGTTCTATCTTTGAAAGACTGACGAAATACGATTTTTGCATATCGTTATGCAATCAGTCTGCGAATATCGTTATCGAATTCAAAAATTATACATCTTCTGTTTTTCTGAGATCAGCAGGAAGGAATACACAAATACTGTACCAAATATAATAAAAAACACACAACACAAACATAAAAACATAAATAAGTAAACATAAGATGTAACGGTAAGTGGAAAGGTAAGTGTTTTTTTAATTTTGTAGCGATTATTTCATATCTTAGCTAAATTTCATGACTTAGGTAGCGATAGGAAGAAATGTAGAATGATCTATCAAGTCTCTAGTTGACGCCCCGGTGGCGCAGTGGTCTAAGGCGCTGGCCTCTGATCATTCGTCCGTAAGGGGTCCGGGTTCGAATGCCAGGCATGGATGTTGTGTTTGTCTTACGGCACTGGCTCTCTCCCTTCCCTGGAACCAGTGGCTCTAAATTAGGGACGGGCGACTGCTTATAGCCCATTGAGTTGCTCACGGTGGTCGTTAAACCTCCAATCAAAAAAAAAAAAGTCTCTAGTTATTTCAAAATATCGGGTAGCTTTCTTCGTAAAGGTGATGTGCATTTCTTCTATTTATAATCGACTCGTAATACTTATATCTGATTCGTAATACTGGAAGAATGATGTACGTGTTTTTCTGACATGTCCGTAACAAGATAGAGAAAACTGTTTTGGGGGAATAAATGCTCTTTCAAAGTCTTCCGAAACACATAATTTTAAGGCAGACGAACGTACAAAATTCCCAATGGAGTGTCATCATTGTTAATCAGCTGCTAGATCTTTTTTTTTTTTTTTTTGGTTGGAGGTTTAACGACCACCGTGAGCAACTCAATGGGCTATAAGCAGTCGCCCGTCCCTAATTTATGGTCACTGGTTCCAGGGAAGGGAGAGAGCCAGTACCGTAAGACAAACACAACATCCATGCCTGACCGGGATTCGAACCCGGACCCCTTACGGACGAATGATCAGAGGCCAACGCCTTAGACCACTGCGCCACCGAGGCGGCCTGCTAGATCTCCCCACGTTTCTTATACAACGACTAGCGTCTCGCGACAGCGATATCCATATGTATCGAGTTATCTCATTGGCAGCAATAAAACCGGCACCCACCAATTGGCGACTGGCACTGAAACGGCACTTGTTTACAGCGGAACGCTAGAACAGCTCCGCGAGCAATCTACTGTTTTCGATCTGGCAACTCTCAGTAAATATTAAGTTGTCCGTCCATATTACCCTTCGATAGTATTAAAATTCCATGAATTTGTTGTTGAATTGGTCGGTTGTATTTTATAATGCCTCAATTGAATTTGTATAGTCTCGTTAACGATGTCGTACGAGATAGAAAAACATGCATATCATTGTGTGAAAGATATGGTTCGCTAACCACCCTTGAAATAATAAGAAATCACGAATGGCAATAAATATCGCTGCTTTTCTTCTTTAATTGTCTTTTGCTATATATTTGTCAGTACGAATTAAAATACTTACTGTAAATACGAAAAGTATAATTTTTTATACAACGGACTCTTGTCAGCATATTCCTAGATCATACTCTGCAGCTTTGATGATGTAGTCATTTGTTTGCCTACCCATCAGAGCTGCAGAATGTAATCTAAGATCCATTAATATACTTGCCCCAGTTCAGTGATTGAAACAATTTTTTCTAATGTGTGATATTAAAGAGTTGTTGGAAGAGAATAGTGTCATCTTGTCTCACTTCCCCTTTCAATTTTATGTATTGGATGCTGTATTCTCAAATCAACCAATTTTGAGCATAGAATTGAAGTTTAAAATCACTTAACAGTCTGTTCTTAGTGTCAATATACACTAACCGTTCCCAGAATTAACTATACTTATCATTATCTTACAATTTTTTGTTAAAATGCTTTCACTGAAAATCTGCATCATTGCCGTTATATGAAATTTACCAGAATTCAACCATTTTTTTTAATTTAAAGTATATCTAAGATCACAAATGGCTTTATTATCATTATTATAGATTGTTAAATGTAACAAACCACCTGATTATAAAGTAATTTGATTTTTTATGCATTTTTTTCTATCGTGGCGTTGATGTTTACAAGTGAAATAAACCAATATTGAGTTGCATTTTTAATTTAAGCATAGAATTCAAGTTTAAAATCACTTAATAGTCTGTTCTTATTGTCAATATACACTAACCGTTCCCCGCACGGGGATAACTTTGGTTTTCCAGTTATTTGGGGAGCAGCGCCCCCACGGCCCGAGCTGACCTTGTGACTGGTCAACATCTGATGTCATGCCACCGCTTGTTTTTATTTCGGTGCTGTTGGAGTTTGCAGGGACGGCTGTTCATCCAGCTGTTGGGGAGTCGCGGCCCCCGATCCCGAGCTGGTCTTGTGTCTCGCTTTTTTGTTTTTATTTATTTCTCCACTGGCTAGTTGCCCGTGTTGTATACTCTACCTAATCGCTACCACGTTATGTACTAACACCCCGGTCTTGTGGTTTTGTTACCCTCCACCACTAACTGTATTATATTAACCGCTCAGTTCGTAGGTTGCTGAGATTCCGTTTAGGTTCCCTTCCAGGATTTGTCTTCTTTGGATTTCTTTTTTCCTTTTAGCTGGTTTGGGTGCTAGACCTACCTGCATGTTTGCCGCGTGCGGAGACCCGTGAGGCGGAAATGGGATGTCTGGCGGCTGAGGTCGCAGGAGACCGGAGCAGTGCCTCCTGTGCACCAACACTTCTCTTCAACCCCGGCTTCGCTGTAAACGGGAGGCTAGAGACTAACCCACCTCTAGTCAGAAGTCTTGTACCGAGTTGTGTGCAGGGCTTTAGCGGCTTTTTTGTCGTATAGCACGGCAGGGTGAGCCCGGGGGCTGTGGGATCATGCCAAAGGCGTTGGCATGACGGTACCAGGAGGCCGAAGTGTCCGCCGAGTGCGTGTGATCACAGCCAACGGACTATATCTGCAACGTATAAGCTCCAGAACTGTGTCCAGCGTCATTTTCTTGGCTTGCGGACCTCCAGTTCTCCCTTGTAGGGCTCGGTGGTGGGTGGAGTAGTCTGCAGACGAATCCTTCTTCTTTTTTCCATGGGTAAAACCAAAAACAAACACTCCAAATTCAAGTCACCTGAGAAAATGATCGTTGACAACGACTCTCCTTCGTCTTCTCAACCTACCAAGTTTCATAACCTTAAACGATCTTTCGACCATGACCTGACCAAGAATGTGGAACCTCTTCTTCGGCAGCTGTACCAGTCGTTCCGAAGCGTCGTCTCCCCTCGATTGCTGTGACTACGCATGCTACACACTTAGTTGTAGAATCCATCTATCCGAATGAGAGACTGTCCACCAGATCTCCCCTTTTTCATTTCTAAAGCTTTGGACGCTGCGGTTGGCCCCTTGAAGTCTGTGAGGAAGCTTCGCTCTGGGGACCTGCTTGTCCAAACTTGCAGTGTTTCTCAGAGTAACGCTCTTATGCACCTCACTAGTCTTCAAGGCATTCCTGTCAAAGTGGCACCTCACTCGTTTCTTAACACCTCTCGGGGTGTTATTTCGGAGTTTGATCTCTTGCCATGCAGTGAGGAAGAATTGGTGACTGAACTTGCAGATCAGGATGTTATTGCTGCACGTCGTATGATGTTCCGGCACGATGGTTCCTTGATTAAGTCTAAAAATGTAATCTTGACTTTTAACTCCCCGAAAGTTCCGACCGAAATCAAGGCTGGCTACTTGGTCTGTGGAGTTCGCCCGTACATTCCCAGTCCTCTGCGCTGTTTCCGGTGCCAGAGGTACGGGCATTCACAACGATTTTGTAAGAGTTCCGCTCGTTGCGCTAATTGTGGCTCCAGTGCACATGACGGGGAAGGTTGCACTTCTGCGGCCTGCTGTGTTAACTGCGGTGAGGCCCATGCAGCTTACTCCCGCAACTGTATGAAATGGAAGGACGAGATGGCGATCCAGCGCCTCAAGACCCTGGAAGGCCTCTCGTACCCTGCTGCCAAGGCCAAGTTGGGTATTCCCAACAACCGACAGCGTACTTTTGCCGCAGTAGTTCAGTCTCTGCCACAACCCGTGCAGCCCTTTGTTCCGCGCCCTGTAGCTCTCGCCGCACTTTCCAAGCGATCTACAGCTGAACAAGCGACACAGGTGGATTTCCCCGAGCTCCAGGTTTTTCGAATAGCTGAGTCTGCGCCTTCTCTTTTGAAGACGACCGACTCTTCCAGTTCCCAGCAGAAAGCCTGCACGTGCTGGAGACCCGGCCCTCAATCCGCAAAGGTGTGCAGTGTCCATCCAAATGTCGCGGTCCACCTGGCCAACATTGCAACTGTCTCGGACTCAGCGAGGTCCCCACCCTCAACCAACATTATAGACGAACATAGGGAGGAGGAGTGACAGTTCGTCCCCAGCCTCAACCAACATTGCAGAGGAACATGGGGGGTAGGAGAGTGACAGTTCGTCCCCGCCCTCGGCCAGCATTGCCGAGGAGCGTGGGGGAGGAGAGTGACAGTTCGGCCCCCTCCTGGTGACTCATCCTATGTGTAGTTGTGTTCGATTTCGTAATGTGTTTTATCATTCTCATTCCTCAGTTTTACTTAATCGTCTTGTTTCTCACCATTGTACCATGTTTTTCATACTGTTTGTTTCATTGTCTTTTTTGGCCCTTCCTTCGTACTCATGGTTCGGTTTTTACTTGGTCAGCCAGATTTTGCGATTTATGCCCCGTGTTTTTTTTTTTTTTGTCTTGTGCCTGGCGCTCTTTGGCCAACCATGGCCCTTGCGCCAATAAAATCTATTAACCAACCAACCAACCAACCACTAACCGTTCCCAGAATTAATTATACTTATCATTATCTTACAATGTTTTGTTAAAATGCTTTCTCTGAAAATCTGCATCCTTGCCGTTATATGAAATTTACCAGAATTCAACCATTTTTTTTAATTTAAAGTATTTGTGAGATCAGAAATGACTTTATTATCATTATTATAGATTGTTAAATGTAACAAACCACCTGATTATAAAGTAATTTGATTTTTTATGCATTTTATTCTATCGTGGCGTTGATGTTTACAAGTGAAATAAACCAATATTGAGTTGCATTTTTAATTTAAGCATAGAATTTAAAGTTTAAAATCACTTAATAGTCTGTTCTTATTGTCAATATACACTAACCGTTCCCAGAATTAACTATACTTATCATTATCTTACAATGTTTTGTTAAAATGCTTTCTGTGAAAATCTGCATCTCTGCCGTTATATGAAATTTACCAGAATTCAACCATTTTTTTTTTTAATTTAAAGTATTTCTAAGATCACAAATGGCTTTATTATCATTATTATAAATTGTTAAATGTAACAAACCACCTGATTATAAAGTAATTTGATTTTTTATGCATTATTTTCTATTGTGACGTTGATGTTTACAAGTGAAATAAACCAATATTGAGTTGCATTTTTAATTTAAGCATAGAATTAAAGTTTAAAATCACTTAACAGTTTGTTCTTAGTGTCAATATACACTAACCGTTCCCAGAATTAATTATACTTATCATTATCTTACAATGTTTTGTTAAAATGCTTTCTCTGAAAATCTGCATCCTTGCCGTTATATGAAATTTACCAGAATTCAGCCTTTTTTTTATTTAAAGTATTTCTGAGATCACAAATGGCTTTATTATCATTATTATAGATTGTTAAATCTAACAAACCACCTCCTTGTAAAGTATTTTGATTTTTTATGCATTTTTTCTATTGTGGCGTTGATGTTTACAAGTGAAATAAACCAATTTTGAGTTGAATTTTTAATTTAAGCATAGAATTGAAGTTTAAAATCACTTAATATTCTGTTCTTATTGTCAATATACACTAACCGTTCCCAGAATTAACTATACTTATCATTATCTTACATTTTTTAGTTAAAATGCTTTCTCGGAAAATCTGCGTCCCTGCCGTTATATGAAATTTACCAGAATTCAACCATTTTTTTTTATTTAAAGTATTTGTGAGATCAGAAATGACTTTATTATCATTATTATAGATTGTTAAATGTAACAAACCACCTGATTATAAAGTAATTTGATTTTTTATGCATTATTTTCTATTGTGGCGTTGATGTTTACAAGTGAAATAAACCAATTTTGAGTTGCATTTTTAATTTAAGCATAGAATTAAAGTATAAAATCACTTAACAGTTTGTTCTTAGTGTCAATATATCACAAGTCTTGTCACAACTATAGGCTTGGCATCTTAAAACATAACACTGTCACCATTTGTGACAAGACTTGTGACAACTATAGGCTTGGCATCTTAAAACCTAACACCGTCGCTTCTCACACTCCAGGCAACTTATAATACAGCACCGCCGCCATTTGTAGCATTCCAGGCAACTTATAATACAGCACCGTCGCCATTTGTAGCATTCCAGGCAACTTATAATACAGCACCGTCTCCATTTGTAGCATTCCAGGCAACTTATAATACAACACCGTCTCCATTTGTAGCATTCCAGGCAACTACAACACGCCATTCGTCACAAATCTTGTCCCAAGCTTGGGAACTTCAATAAGTTAAACTTTCCAGGCAACGTAACATCTTCTCCATTCAGGCCGTTTTGGTATCTTACGGCGTCGCATTTTATGTATCGTGTTGTGTTTTTCTTTCAATGCGTGGTGTATGGTTGTTCATAGAGATTAGGAACGGTATTCATATTACACAAGTTACGAAACTCAATTCATAAACAGGATGTTATAAACAAAATGTGTTGTGTAATCGGAGAAGTATAAAAACGGGAAGCAGAATATCATCGCTTGACACATTCCACTCACTCATCCTTGAAAGCAGACGTCTTTTTGGCTAAAGAAAACTTGACTTGGAGATAATGTGCCTCACTTTAATCAATCCATGTGGCGTAACAACTACATTTCATTGCAGTTATGAGGGAGACCATATGATTTTAAAGTATCGTATGACACCAAGCAAAGTTTTCCTGATTCATCAAGGAGAAAATGATCACGAGTACCTGGAATCTCTTTTTGAATATGATTATGTGCATTATATGATATTGAACGATATTTGTCCGAACAATTACAAAGATGGGACTGTTAATTTGATTAACGTGGGTTATAATGAATTAGTTTTATTTTGCTTTCCGCTAAGCTTTTCAATTATAATGAATAAGCTCTTCCTACCAGCTAGCTAATGATATACTTGTACTAAGCTTCAAAATAGTGAATTCAAATGGTTGTTGTTACTAGTTAATTACGAACATGAATAAAGTCTTAACGCTGGTTATTTATGGTAATAAACTAATGTTATAAACCTAACAGCCAGACAGAGGTCTGACAAAAACTATGAATTGAGAAAGACTAACTTACGGCAACTTTTTTATTCGGTACGCTTGATCATCCAAAGCACACACACAACTTGTTTTACAATAATGAAGAATCTCTCCTCATAACAACAAAATCTCTCCTCGTATAACAAACGCTCTCCGTAAACAACAACGCTCTCTCATAACAACAACAAAAGCTCTACCCAAGTCTCGATGAACGCGCCTATATACTAGCTACCACCACGTCATGACTTACACTCATTGCCAGATCTCATTCAGCGGGTGAAATAATATTTCGTTCAGTAAGAAGATAATTTACATAGTAAAATAAAATAACCAGAGATAGTAAAATCAAAAGGAAAGTGAATATAGAGTATACGTTACAGGGTGGGTAAGTATAATACATAGTATATAATATATAATATTTAAATTAAAAGTACCTATTGTAAAATTATTATTCTAAAAACTTTTCCCACAAATTTATTTCTCTCAAAAAAAAAAACAATTTTTTTTTTCTTTTTTTTTTGTAGGGAATAAATATTAGGAGGTAATTCTTTCCCATGTAGTATGAATTAAAAGATCCATCTTTGGGGGAAAAGGTAATATCGTCCAGACTGGTAAAAACCATTGGTTGGCCTGTATCATTCGATTCCTTTCGTGAGATTGGGTAAGTATTACGTTTTATATTTTTTAGCTTTACCAGATGGTTGTTTCTCATTTTTGAACAGCGATGACACATTTTGGGAATAACGATATGTTGGATAGGTAACGTGACATAAATTTTACGATATATGAAATATGTGTTTGTTTTTATTTTAAACGATATCGTGATTACATAACTTGAACTATATTTTATATCCATTTGGATAGTGTTATTTATTTTAAAGAATGTAAGATTCTTGTGACGTAACTTGCTTATTTTATTTTATTTTAAACGATATCGTGATTACATAACTTGAACTATATTTTATATCCAATTGGATAGTGTTATTTGTTTTTATTTTAAAGGATGTAAGATTCTTGTAACGTAACTTGTTTATTTTATTTTAAGCGATATCGTGATTACATAACTTTAACTATATTTTATATCCATTTGGATAGTGTTATTTGTTTTTATTTTAAAGGATGTAAGATTCTTGTAACGTAACTTGTTTATTTTATTTTATTTTAAACGATATCGTCATTACATACTTTGAACTAAATTTTATATCCATTTGGATAGTGTTATTTGTTTTTATTTTAAAGGATGTAAGATTCTTGTAACGTAACTTGTTTATTTTATTCTAAGATAACATGATTACATAACTTGAACTATATTTTATATCCATTGGGAACTTGATATGCGACATGCGTTTGTTTTTATTTTAAAGTATGTAAGATTTCTATTCTTGGGACGTAACCTGTTTGTTTTTATTTTAAGATATCGTGATTACATACTTTGAACTATATTTTATATCCATTGGGAACTTGATAAATTAAATCGCAAGTTTAAGGTTCCTATCCTAAAATTGATTTAACAAATATAACATTCTAAAAAAAAAAAAAAAAAAAAAAAAAAAATTTTTTTTTTTTTAAGGAATAAATATTAATGGAGAATTCTTTCCCATAAAGTAAAATGAAATGATTCGTCTCTGGGAAAAGGTAATCTATAATAATATAAAATGTAATCTATGGTATATAATAATAATACGAAAAGGTATTCCATAATATGGTATCAAGTATTCTCTTTGGTGAGAAGCATCGGTTGACATGCCATGGAAATATAGTTCATACGCTACGTTTCGTGAGACTGGGTAAGTGTAATGTTTTGTATTGTATCATTTAAAGTTATCAGATGGATATGTTGTTTTCAAATTTTCAACAAGGTTATTTTATGATGTCATATTTTAAGATACAATCTAAACGTGTATTTGAAATCTAATTTCCGTTCTTGAGATAGTGTTAGGCGACATTTGTTTAGTTTATTTTTAAAATTATAAAGGATGATGTAAAGTTTCCCTTTCTTGTGATAGTGACATGTGACATAATCTGTGATAACCTCTCGTGGATACATTTTAGAACATCTTGTGCGTTTGGTTAATTCGCGCAAGACTCTGAACCCATTCAGAGAAAGATACCGATGTTGAATATTTTTCATGTCGTAAGACGGTAGCAGCTAGTGTACACTCACTCAAACGCTCGCTAAACAATCCTATGGTCACAGAACAATTCGGGGTGCACAAGCTTGCAAGTAGGGTGAGTGTTTCCAAAGTGCTAGAAAGGACCAACTGGTTCATAGTACGCTGCGAACGATGACCCGTTGTTGAAAAAAATCAACATGTCACGGTATCTTGATTATTCTAAACGGTTATCCATGAGTTCACCCTTTCATGGGGTCATTATATGTTACAAGATGGGAGATTTTTTATATGATACCTTTGCTTATGTTATAAATATATCATTTATCGAAAATGATACCTTTGCTTATATTACAGAGAATTATTATTTATAATAGTGTTCCTAATTATATATATATATATCATCATCATCATCATTGTCAACCATTATCAATCCACTGCTGGACGAAGGTCTCCCCAAGTTTCCTCCACAACGGTCTGTCTTGTGCCAGTCTCCTCCATGTCACCCCTGCATACTTTCGAATTTCATCCACCCATCTCCTATGTGGTCTTCTTCTGGGTCTTTTCCTGTCCCTTGGAATCCAATCTAAAATTTCGGCTGTCCATCGATGATCTGTCCTTCTGGCAGTATGTCCAGCCCATTGCCATTTCAGGGATTTAACTCTGATCATGATGTCTTCCACTCTTGTCATTTTTCGGATCCACGAGTTCCTCTTCTTATCTCTCCTGGTTACACCAAGCATGCACCTCTCCATGCTGCTTTGAGTTGTCTGCAGCCTTTGTATGTCTCTTTTAGTTAAGGTCCACGTCTCTGCACCATACGTAAGCACTGGAAGGATGCATTGATCAAACACTTTTCTTTTAAGACATAATGGCATATTGCTCTTGAAAATTATGCTGTTTCTTCCAAAAGCTCTCCAGGCAAGTTTTGTACGCCGATTAATTTCTTCATCAATGTGACCCTCACTTGATATCTGCTGTCCAAGATAAACGTACGTGTCTGTTATCTCCAGCTTTTCTCCATCAATCGATAAATCTTCATTTCTTGTAAAAGCATTGAACATCACTTTTGTCTTCTGAAAGTTCATTTTTAATCCCACTTCTTTACTCTTGTCAGCAAGTTCCTGGATCATACTCTGCAGCTCTGATGGGGTAGTTGCAAAAATGACTACGTCATCAGCAAAACGAAGGTGGGTTATATATATATATATATATATATATATATATATATATATATATATATATATTAGTAATATTTATTAGTAATCTTGAATTATTATATATTATTTATTAGTAATAATTAGGAGCATTGTAAGTAAGTCTTTAGTCTCTGAAGTAGTATATAATACTGTTACCCACCTACCCAACCCCAGAAATAATAACTTACTTATATAGGCAATACCACCCAGAAAAATAATTGAGCTCGTCCACTACAGTATGAACAACCAACCAAATCACTGCATTACTAAATGAATAGCCAATCAAATCACAACTGTGTAAATAAACAACCAATCAAATCACAGCTGTATAAACACGACAACCAATCAGAACGTTGTAAAAAGTGACGTCATTTCCGGAATGAAAAAATAACGTCATTTCCGGAATGGAAAAAATATATATCCATTGGTTGAATGGCCATAAAATCTGTTACATATAACCCTTGTCAGATGGGTTACCTTCACCACAATATCTGTTGTATATAACCCTTGTCAGAAGAGTTGCTTTCACCACAAAATATAAACAGATATTGTGTATAATCCTTGTCAGACGGGTTGCCTTCACCACAAAATCTAACAGATATTGTGTGTAGTCAGACGGGTTGCCACAAAATCTAACAGATATTGTGTGTAATCAGACGGGTTGCTACAAAATCTAACAGATATTGTGTATAATCAGACAGGTTGTCTTCACCACAAAATCTAACAGATATTGTGTATAATCTGACGGGGCCGCCCCGGTGGTGCAGTGTTCTAAGGCGCTGGCCTCTGATCATTCGTCCGTAAGGGGTCCGGGTTCGAATCCCGGTGAGGCATGGATGTTGTGTTTGTCTTACGGCACTGGCTCTCTCCCTTCCCTGGAACCAGTGACCCTAAATTAGGGACGGGCGACTGCTTATAGCCCATTGAGTTGCTCACGGTGGTCGTTAAACCTGCAATCAAAAAAAAATAAAATAATCAGACGGGTCACCACAACACCTAACATATATTGTGTATAGTCAGACGGGTTGCCTTCGCCACAAATCTTTAAATATTGTGTACAACCTCTATCACACACGGGTTGCCTTCACCACAAATCTTTCAATATTGTGTATAAGCCCTATCAGACACGGGTGGCCTTCACCACAAATCTTTCAATATTGTGTAACCCCTATCAGACACGGGTTGCCTTCACCACAAATCATTCAATATTGTGTAAATAACGGGACCCCTATCAGACGTGTCCTATGTGATTAAAAGAATTCTTACCAGTTCAGACGGGTTGTCTTCACCTTATTTTTTGTTCGGATATATATTGGAGAGACTGAGGTGATGTTTTACATTCGATTACATCTTCTTCCATAAGATTTTTTTGGTCAATGGTTTTTTTAAGTTCGTCTGAATAGAATGTGTTCCAGACGAATTGCCTTCCAGAGTCAAAATACGTCTCACGTGATACCCAGATTTTTTTTTTTTTTTTTGATTGGAGGTTTAACGACCACCGTGAGCAACTCAATGGGCTATAAGCAGTCGCTCGTCCCTAATTTAGGGTCACTGGTTCCAGGGAAGGGAGAGAGCCAGTGCCGTAAAACAAACACAACATCCATGCCTCACCGGGATTCGAACCCGGACTCCTTACGGACGAATGATCAGAAGCGATCGCTTAGACCACTGCGCGACGCCACCCCGGTGGCGCAGTGTTCTTAGCGATGACTTCTGACCATTTATCCGAGATGGGTTTGGTTTCGAATCCCGGAAAGGCACGGATGTTGTGTTTGTGTTACGGCACTGGCTCTCTCTATTCCCTGCAACCAGTGACCCTAAATTAGGGACGGGCGACTGCTTATAGCCCATTGAGTTGCTCACGGTGGTTGTTAAACCTCCAATAAAAAAAAAAGAACTCGGACGATAGGACAAATATATAGACGCCAGATACTACCAGGTATTCCTTGCGGACCATATGCAACCTATAGTGTTGTGTCTTCGCCGAGAGTGGGATTGTTTCTTTTACGTATTTGATTGGAGATTTAACTACCACCGTAAGCAACTCATTGGGCTATAAGCAGTCGCCCGTCCTAAATTTAGGGTCACTGGTTCCAGGGAAAGGAAAAAGCCAGTGCCGTAAGTCAAACACGTCCATGCCTTACCGGGATTCGAAACCAAACCCATCTCGGATAAATGGTCAGAAGTCATCGCTTAGACCACTGCGCCACCGGGGCGGCGTGGCGTAGTGTTCTAAGCGATGGCTTCTGATAATTCGTTCGTAAGGGGTCCGGGTTCAAATGCTGGTGAGGCATGGATGATTTGTTTGTCTTACGGCACTGGCTCTCTCCATTCCCTGGAACCAGTGACCCTAAATTAGGGACGGGTGACTGCTTATATCCCTTTGAGTTGCTCACGGTGGTCGTTAAACCTCCAATCAAAAAAAAAAAAAAAAAGGCACCCAAGGAACCAATGGCCGACTGCTAACAGCCTTTTGAATTGCACGTGGTGGTCTATAAATGCCAATAAAATTTGATATACACTGCCGGACAATTGATTAGGACGGATGACAATAGCAACCATAAAATGGAAGGGAGGAAAATGTGGAAATTAGCATAAGTGCGGGATACAGTAAGACGTGTTGTGCGTATGCAAATTTTGCATTGCCGAACATGTTCGTGACGTCATAGCGCTGATAAGAGATATAAAGGGTTTGACGCGTATTGACCGTTGTTGTTCAAACGCAAAGTTGAAAGGGAAAGAATCAATTGACGAACTTGCAATTTTCAGTATGTCTTCCCGACATCACCTAGATGATTTTACGCGTGGCCGTATTATTGGCAAGATTGAAGAAGGGCGAAAAATAACAGATGTTGCCAGGGAGTTCGACGTCAGCCACAGTGTTGTTTCAAGGCTTTGGAAATCATTTCAAACAAATGGAGAGTGTAGCAAACGTCACGGGGGAGGTCGTGTTCGCAGTATGACACCTGCATAAGATCGGTACATAGTGCTATCTACAAAAAGACACCGGCGCAGCACAGCTAGTGAGGTAGCAAATCAGTTTATGGCTGCTACTGGCAAGCGGATCTCCCAAAAAACTGTCGCCAGACGTTTGCATGAAGGAGGACTATACGCCCGCCTTCCTGTTGTGTGCATCCCATTGTCCAGACGTCACCGTACCGCCCATTTGCAATGGTGCCATCAACATCGCAATTGGACTGATAACGACTGGTCTGCTGTCCTCTTCTTTTTTTTTTTTTTTTTTTTGATTGGAGGTTTAACGACCACCGTGAGCAACTCAAATGGGCTATAAGCAGTCGCCCGTCCCTAATTTAGGGTCACTGGTTCCAGGGAAGGGAGAGAGCCAGTGCCGGAAGACAAACACAACATCCATGCCTCACCGGGATTCGAACCCGGACCCCTACGGACGAATGATCAGAGGCCAACGCCTTAGACCACTGCGCCACCGGGGCGGCACTGTCCTCTTTTCAGATGAGAGTAGATACAGTCTATCGTCTGATTGTCGACGACAACTGATCTGGCGTGATAGTGGTACTGCATATTTTGTCCAGCAAACATACAGGAAAGGGACGATATCCAACATGTAGTGTCATGGTATGGGCTGGCATCAGGATCAATGGCCGTACAACCCTCTATGTGCTTCCAACTGTTACTATGACTGGCCAACGATACATTAATGATGTTCTGCTACCTCATGTTCGCATGTTCCGTAGTGCTGTCGGCGATAGATTCATTTTCATGGACGACAACGCAACATGCCATCGAACAGTCGCTGTCCAGGAGTGTCTTGAGAGCGTAGATATTCAACGCCTCGTATGGCCAGCACGTTCTCCAGATCTGAATCCCATTGATAATGTGTGGGATGCTTTGGGGAGGAGTCTTGCTGGTCGCCAATGCCCTCCAATAAACAAGGACACCCTCATCCGGGCACTGACAGAGGAATGAGATAAATTACCCCAACAGCTGCTTGATAATGTTGTGCAAAGCATGACACGCCGTGTGGAATCTTGCATCACCCTTAATGGTGGCCATATCCCGTTTTGTCATCTTACGCCGGAACACCTGCGGACGGTAATTGCATTTTTTTCACGTTTACGTATTCTGCACAAAATGGCCTGTTTGCCCCTTGAACACGTTCCAAAGCCTTCTGGATTTCAAAGCACAATCAATTGTCTTTCTGGTAATGTCCTGGCATTCTGACATTATTTTATTTCACTTGGCATCCAACCACACTTACTTTTTTATGCGCTTTATAGCCTTTTATGATCCGTCCTTAGCAATTGTCCAGCAGTGTATATATTTGCCTGATCCGGACTTGAACCCGCATGACACAGCCCCAGTTAATGTGGTTTAGGGTGGAATCAGGATTTTTTAAAATTATTATTAGAGGTTTAATGACGACCGAGAGCAACTCAATGGGCTATAAGCAATCGCCCGTCCCTAATTTAGGGCCACTGGTTCCAGGGAAGTTAGAGACTAGTGCCGTAAGACAAACACGTCATACACGCATCACCGGGATTCAAACCCGGACCCTTTTCTTACGAATGGTCCTAAGCCAGCGCTTAGAACACTTGCCAACCGGAGTGACTTGAGATCTGGATTAACGTGGGCCGTGATAAAGGCGTCGAAAAGTCACTTTAGCCGGCCCTGTGGCACAGTGGTCTAAGCATGGCTTCAGATCATTCGTCCGAGATGAGTCTAGGTTCGTATCCCGGTAAGGTCAAGGAGGTTAGAATAATACTTCTTGATATGCCTTTTCTCTTAACCGTGAAGCATCTCGGTATGGGAATTTGCCATTGTTTACATGATACCTATGTGGTTTCATCTGTTTGTATTTTGGAATTACGTGGTTTTTGGTTGCAGAAACCGTGTTAATATCAAATCGGAATGTTTTATACTTCTTAGACGAGTGAAGTTTACAATTTTAACGTTATGTTTTGTTTAAAATTAGCACCAATGTTCGTCTACTTCAATTTAAACTTAAAACAGGGAAAGAGCCTTGAAATAATTAAGAATTTCATAAATTCAGCATTTTCTCACACATTGGCAACAAGTTACTATGCGAAATTGGAAATATTTGCGACGAAAGAAGGCGATTCGGCCAACACAAAATGCATTGCAATGGTCTTGAAAACCATGAGCTTTCCCACACTTTGACGACCGTAGCTCGCGGTGATAAGCTTCAGGCAAAGTGGTATCTTATTCTAACCCATGGTGTTCTAACCTCCTTGGGTTTGGGTAAGGCATGGGTAAGGCATGGGTAAGGCATGGATGTTGTGTTTGTCTTACGGCACTGCTCGTCTCCCTTCCCTGGAAGCAGTGGCCCTAAATTAGGGACGGGTGATTGCTTATAGCTCACTGAGTTGCTCACGGTGGTCGTTAAACTTCCCATCTAAAAAAAAAAATTGCTTTGCATTAGCGTTAGAATCAAGGAGGTTAGAATACATTTCAACATGGTGGCTGGACGCTGGAGAATTTTTCAGTCGTTTTTCGGTGGCAACGAAAATATATGCACTGAGCAGGTATTTGTTGATCAGTATGTAGTTGTTATTAATTTTGAAAGGTGACTAGAATTTTTTGAACTTGTGATTTTTTATGTGTTTTTAGATAACTGATGCCCAAATATTGTTTTCCCCGGATGTTTTCGTACTGTTTGTGAGGATCGTAGATTTAGTGAATTAATTCAGAGCATGTCGTGCATCGTTGGTCATTCTGAAAATAATTATTAGCCGTTAATTGCAAAATTTAAAATGCAAGGGTAAGTTTTATTCCTTAAGTTGATATATATTATAGCGTAAGTAGTTTTGCTTATGCAACGTGAAATACAAAAAAGTGGAAACCTATCTGTAGTTATATCGTGTAGTCATATTTGTAAACAAAAGCCGCGTTTCATGTGTTTGTACTTCAACCTTGAAATTCTGTTGTAGCAGCTTTTGCTGTAGATCGTAAATAGGAGTAGGAAGATTATTTATTTTTTACTTCATAATAGTTCAGTACTTCTTAATAAATTTGTAGAGCGGAATTTTTCAACTACAAGATTTTACCAATTTCGTAATTTGTAGCTATAAGTAAGTCGGCGATCAATTGTAGTCACCAGTCAAATGGAATCTCTTAAAATTTATAAACTTTTCAACTTCATTAAAATGCCTTCAAAGCCAGTTCTAGGAAGAAATAATTTGTTTATGTATCTGGGGAAAATGCATACACTGTTCTGATGTTGCAAACAATTTTGTGTGCTTTTGATGTACAGGGCCTGATCCACTTTCCTTTGATCAGCACCAGTACATGAAAACCTGAAACTTTGGAAATGTTTTCAAATTGAATCTGTCATACAGCCTATAATTTTCAAAGTCCTTTTTAAGTTTACTCACTTTTTCTCAACATTGCTTTTTTGCCTTTATTTCGCATGGAGAAAAAAAAAAAAGTTGTAGAGTGGTCAATTGATCTCCTTACCATCCCTCCCTCAGTGGAGTAGCAGTAAATATATCATTCCACCCATCTGGATAAAAACACGTCCTTCGTTTTAGTTTAATTCAAGCAGCTTTGGAGAGGGCAGATATAGAATGTTTTGTCTGCATGTCATAGTTTAGGTAATCAAATCCACATTTGCCAAATTTCAGCCTTACTGTATCTTAATTTTCTTGAGGCTAGTTAATTCTCTTTCCATGTAGCCTGAGATTAAATGGGCAAAAAACAATTTTTGACCCCTGATGTTGCTAGAGGTCTCAGTCATGAGTTCTTCGAGCCCCACTGAGACAGCTTGGCCTAAGGGTTTTCACTAAGGCCTTTGTACGGCCAAGGTTGTTCCGTGTATTTAGTGAAGAATATTTCTTCCACAGATTTCATGCGTCAAATTGTTTACATGGCAAAGTTAGTTATGATAATACCAATTTTTAGAATTAATTAGTTGTTTCTACATCGAGTTACTGAGGAGTAGGCATATTCCATTTGTTTAATGAAATTCAAAGTGCCACTATCTACTCAGTTTGCAGAGAAAATGACTTTATGTGTCATGAAAGATGGTAATGCTCAGTTCAAGTTCTGTTTTTGAACCTTAATATCTTTTTAAACAACAGGAAAAGCACTTGTTCCTTTTTTTTTTGGTATAGAAAACAAACTAAATGAATAGGAAAACATTTATTTTCAGTGAAATAAAAGTTTAAAATGCGATAATGTCATTTTTCATTTTGCCATGAAAACCGTATAGATCATGGAAATGGCATTGTTTCTAGCATGCAGGAGGGTAAGTGATTAAATGATTTTGAACTTGAATTTGCTCGAAAAATAAAAAAATTTAAAATGTGTGCTCCCCAGAGATTGATATAGTAAAGAAGACTTAGGGATTTAAAAAAAAATATTAAGAAATATAAAGTACTCGTTATAGTGAAGCAGCATTGGGTAAATGAAGGCACGGACAGACTGAGAAAGTTTTGGCTGGCTTAGGTGGACAATTGCGCAAGAGGATCATCTCATAGCCAGATGGCTTCCCTGTCTACCATCCAGTCAGATGTAATGGCCTCTGTGCATCACCCTGTCTCGTGACCCACCACTGTGAGATGACTTATCATCATCATCATCATTGTCAACCATTATCAATCCACTGCTGGACGAAGGTCTCCCCAAGTTTCCTCCACAACGGTCTGTCTTGTGCCAGTCTCCTCCATAAAAAGACCACATGGGAGATGGGTGGATGAAATTCGTAAATATGCGAGATGACTTATAAGGGACATTATATATGTTGTCTTTTCTGTCATCTTCCATTAACCAACCTATGTCAGTGACTTGGCTTAGAGTGGTACCATGCCTAGAAATCATAGTTTCCTCTGTCTAGCAGGGTTCGTTGATTTAAATCACCTATGGTAATACCAATTTTTAGAATTAACACTTGATTTAAATCACGAATAAAAATAATTGATTTAAATCACAAATAGAAATCTTCATTATGTATTTGTAAAGTCTATAAAAATTAAAACTGCATGTGCTCAAATTAACAGTGCTAAATTTAGCACTGTTATACATTAAACAAAATCAACTTCATGCTGAAACTAAACACAATATTATTTTAGTCACAAAAGTTAAAATACATTTAGTTGTAAATGTGATTTTTTCCCCACAAAGATTTTTTTTTGTGCCATTTCTTAATTGCAACCATAAAGGCATAAGGTAATTCTAAGACTTAACAAACATTAGATTTGTTCCTTTCCCACCAGATTATAAAGTCCCAGGCTCCCAGGACCATTAATCTCCTTTCATGGAAGTTAGAAGTTGGGTATTGTCAATAGCAAAGGAATCTGACCTTTCACATTCACCAATGTTCCCTTTCTTGTACATGAACTCAACAGGAGGATTATTTTAGTGGGTGGTAGTAGAGGGTGATTAACACAGCTTGAAATATTTCTTGCTGGTTTACCAGTCAGGCAGATATCTCACTTCTAATTGAAAATCAACATCCCTGTTGTAGGGCTCACGAAAAAAACAATTTAGTACTAAAATTTAAAAGCTAATTGTTTGCACGTTCAATATTATTTATGAAATTGTAAACACTTTCAATAATATTTATCACTAACCTAATTTAAATTTTAATTACTATTTTATAATAGCTAAACTCAGTTTTCTCCCTCTAGAGTAGGTGATACAAGAATCCTTGAATCTTTTAGAACTTTCCTACAACAGGTCCATGGAAAGACGGGAATCCGTGTTTGACCTACGACGCCAATTGCTAAGCAAGAACTCACGACATGCATGTGACTGACTCGTGTACGTTAAAATATCAGTTCTTTAATAAGCCTTATTTTAATTTACAGAACTGATTTGTGACTGTGCCAGCATGGGGAATCAATTTCTATGTGAAAGGAATTGGACAGTGAATACCGTGAGTCAAAACATCCAGACATGGGGTGCTTAACAAAAACCATGAGGAAAGAAGCCACAAGCCCAAAGAAAGATTTCCCAAAATGCTGTGGGGAAAAGATAAGCAATGTAAGCACTGCTTATGGAAAAGATAAGCAGTGTAAATGATGCTTATCTTTTCCACAGCGTTTTGGGAAATCATTCTCCAGGCTTGTGGCTTCTTTCCTCATGTTCTTTATTAAGCGCACCATGTCCGGATGTTTTGACCCACAGTATTCACTGTCCAATTTCTTTCGCATAGAAACTGATTCCCCTTGCTGGCTCTCACGGTCATGAATTAGTTCTGTGAATTAAAATAAGCTGTATTAAAGAACTGATATTTTTATGTATCCAACAATAGACATAGCAACATTTAAGTAATTGTCTATTGAACTTAAACTGCTGTACTAACTTTGTTATTTGTCAACTAAAACTTTTCACTTGTCACAGATGACCACATTTTTCAAGCCCTGGTGCTGGCGATAAAGAACAGATAAACAGGAACCAGTGCCTCTTTAAAAGTACCATTCTCAGTTTCCTGTTGCACTGTACTGTGTGGGGCTAAAGGTTTCAGTGCTTAGCTCATTTTAGGACAAGTGTTGAAGTCAGCCTGGTTGGAAGAAAAAAGCTATCACTTGGAACTATTTTGAAGAAATAAAAAATATGAGTGGCAAAGGTTCACGTGCTAAGTGCAAACTGTGTGAAAAAGAGATCCAGGGATTTATTTACTCATTGTGTTCATTAAATACAAATGAAGTTAATGACCGTCAACCGAGCACTTCAACTAATTTAAGACATGCTGAAGTTTATGATGCTTCACCTGCCAAGGAATCCCAGCATAAAAGAGAACTATCATTGGTACCTGAAGCAACCACTAAATCTGCGACAGGACAGAAATTTAAAAAAATTGAGAATGGGTTCATTTGCAACACGAACCACAACTGAACAGAAAAAAATGTTTGATCTGCAAACTGCTCAAATGATCTATTCTTCAAACTCTCCACTTCATATGGTTGAAAATAAAGAGTTGAAGAACCTTATTGAAATGCTACATCCTGGCTATAAGCCACCAACAGAACAGAATATAGCAGGTTGTTAGATGAGGTTTTGATAATGAAATAGAGAAATGTTCTCATTCTTCAAAAGGTAATGAGTATAGATAGCTGGTCCAATGTCCATAATGAACTACAAGGAGTGTTCAAATGAAAAGGTACGAAACGACACTGTGGGTATAAATGAAGACTTTATTCAAAGTATACACCATAGGCCGTAGCACAACGACCCCATTGATTAACGAACCGAAGGATTCCTTGTTCCCAGAATTCCTATGGCCGTGACGAGACCCAATCCTGCACAGCGTCCATGAGTTCGTCGTCCGAGTGGAAGCGCTTCCCTTTCAGATGTTTTTTCAGGGGAACAAACACATGGAAATCGCATCACCTGTGACGATCCGCTCCAGGAAAGCGGGGTCTTCATGATACCGAAACAGATGTTGAAGTGCTAGCCCCATACGCAGTTCCTTTTGCTGGTCGGTGAGCTGCTTCGGAACCCACTGCGCGCACACCTTCCGATAACGCAACCTGTCGTGAACAATTGTCCACACTGTTCCAACGCTGACATCCACCTCCACCGCCAACATTCGCAATTTGACACGCCGATCACCTCTCACTAGGTCGTCCACCTTGTCGATGAGATTGGCCGTGATGACTGTGTTTGTCTGGCCCGGTCTCGGGTCATCAACCAAACTCTCACGGCCTGCACGAAAACGAGCACTCCATTTTCCAGGGATTGCATTCCTCCTAAAATTCCTAAAATTCCTAATATTTTGTGACCCTCCTTAAATTCCTAAAATTAGACCTAAAATTTGCTATTCATCCTAAAATTTTCGTAAGCTTATTTTTATTAAAAACACAACCGCTATTAACGCCAATAAATTTACCATTACGGTAAGGTAAAAAGACCTGTTATTGTAGAAACACAGCCTATATGCTGTGCTGCTGAAGGGAGGGAAAAATGACGCCATCGAGATGCACTTGCTTCGGGGCGGGCGTTCCATTTTTTTGCCTTCGAACAGTTTTTGAGAGTAACAAGAGATCTAAGGGAAAAGGGGAGGGGTCATTTTCACCCCTGGTTTGCGCTTTGCAGACGAACTCCGTGGCACGCAGAAGATCGTACTTTATTTTTGTACATGCCTTGTGGAACCTCCTCTTTCTGCTGATGTTTTGTTATTGTAAACCGCAGGTGGGTGGAAGCAAAGAGGAAACATGTGGTCTCCTTCCGTAACCTCCGGTAATGACGATGGGATGGTAGCTGAGTATTATCTTGGCAGGCAGTAGAGCACGTGATCATTGACCTTCGATCATGCGTCGGCGACAGCGACCTTCGATGCGCAATATATCTCGGCTCCGACTCGCTTTGACTGAACTTGCGTGAGATGCGTATGATAGTTTCTGGTTTTACGTCTTTTATGGTGTTCTCTGTGCTGTGTGCAGGTTCAGTTCTCTAGTGGTGACCTGCTTTTTTTTTTTTTTTTTTTTTTTCATATCTTCTGACATCCTCGCAGCCAAATTTCGGGAAGTTGTCTGGTTTTGCAATATTGGAACGTGTTTTTGTACTTCCCTTTCATTTTCTGGTTAGTAATACAAGTGTTTAAGATGCCTAAATCCAAAACGAAATTTCAAGATGCGTGGCTCGCCAAAGAATTGGACGGAGTGAAGTTGAAAGAACGGTGTTCTGCAACTGAAACAATATTTTCTGCTAAGTGTATATTGTGTTCAGAAATTTTCAAAACATTTCTAATAGTGGCTTTTCACAAGTAAAAGCGCATCATAAAGGAAAAAAACATTTGCAGAAATTTCAAAGTAAATTTCAAAATAAGTCCATCCTGAAAGCCTTTGGAGGACGGGATCTTCAGCCCAAAACAAATATTAGTGAAGTACTGAGTCATGATTTACAGTTGGCTAAAGCCGAAGCATTATGGGCCATGAAAGTTGCTAAGGACAATATGTCTTTTGTTTCATGCACTGAAACAGTTGAACTTTTCAAAGAAATGTTTCCTGATTCTGCTATTGCAGCCAAAATGCAACTTAAAGAAAGAAAAGTTGCTTATGTGATATCACATGGATTGTCAAAATATTTTGAAGAGGATTTGAAAAAAGACATTGCATCTAGTAGCCCAGGAAAGGTTACTATAGCATTTGATGAAACTACAAATACACAAGTGAAACGGCAGTTGGATGTGTATCTCAGGTACTGGTCTTCAGAAATAAATTCAGTTTCTTGCCGATACCTAACAAGCGTTTTTCTGGGTCATGCAACAGCAGATATTTTGCTAAAAGAAATTCTTGATGTGTTATCATCCTTCAATATTTCGTTGAACAGAATTATTTGTTTATCCATGGACAGCCCAAATGTAAATAAGTGCTTTTTACGCAAATTCAATGAAGTTGTAAAACAAGAAACAGGCCAGAAATCTTTGGAACTAGGTTTTTGCAACCTGCATGTTGTTAGTAATGCATTTAAAATTTTTTTGACAAGCTTAAATATAGATTTTGACGAATTTGCTACTGATATGCATTACTTTTTAAAGAGTAGTGCTGCAAGACGAGAGGATTATAAATCTGTCGAGGATATAACATTGGTCACTGCCAAATTTCTTTTGCGTCATGTCAGCAACAGATGGTTAACCGTTGGTTCTGTAGCCCAGAGGCTCTTGGATCAATAGCTAAATATTACAGAATATTTTTTAAACTTCTTGCCATCTCAAAAAATATTTGAAAAACAACTGCGCAATTCGGCAAGGTATAAAAGAATTCACTGTTTCCTGAAAAATGAGCTAACTCCTTGCTATTTAGCATTAATTTCATTTTCACACCAAAATTTTGAAAAGTTTTCATTATGTTATCAGAGTGAAGAACCAAAAATACACCAGTTATATTCTGATTTAAATACTTTAATGAGGAATGTTATGGCTCAGTTTATCCAAGATGATGTTATAGCAGGGAAATTTGGAGAAGACCTAAAGAATGTAGATTTTGAAAACAAAAATTCATGGAAAAAACTAGGGGAGTTAGAAGTTGGTATGAAGACAAAAAATCTCCTCAGGAATGTTCAGGAGACCAGGCAGAAATTATTTCTCTTAGATGTAAGATCATCACTAATTGCAACCACAAAATATTTAAAGTCAAATTTGCCATTCTGCAATCAAAAGCTAAGAGACATAGAAGTTTTAAAGGTAAAAGAACCAAAGAAAGAGTCAACTCAACTTTCAGTCACTGAAGGACTTTCGGAAATAACCAGAATTTCAAGTGTTTTGCATCTTTCTGAGGAACAAATTGATAGAGTAAGAGAAGAGTGGAAACTTTTAAATTGCGATAAGCCAACTCTAGATGAACTAGTGAAATTTTCAGAGGAAGGGCATATTCCAGTGCGGATTGATCATTACTGGCGTAATATATTTAGTATTAAAGACTCTAGCGGAAAAGAAAAATACTCAAATCTTGCTAAACTCATAAAGTCAATTTTAGTTTTACCTCATGGTAATGCTGATGCAGAAAGGGGATTTTCGGTTAACACTGCTCTGTTAAGGAAGGACAAGGCTAACTTAAAAGACTCAACTATAACATCATTAAGAATAGTTAAAGGGGCCATTAAACACTATGGATGTGTAAGTAAAGTTCCCATAACAAGAAATTTGTTAAATAGTGTTTGTGATTCACATAAATTTTATAAAGAGTATGTTGATAAGCTGAAGGAAGAAGAATCAAAAAAGGTAAAAGAAAGGAAGCAGAAAGAGAGGGAAAATAAGGAAAAGCAGCTAGAGAAAAAAAGAAAAGCTGAGTTTGATGACAAAATAAAAGAAAATGATGCAGAAATAAATAGACTTAAAAACGATAAAGAAGCCTCCCTAGCAATAATTCAAGAGGGAACAGAAAGAATGAGAAAAGCTGTAGAAAAACAAAATACTGTTGAAATAGCAGTTGCCTCTAACTTGATCATACAAGGTTCAGCTGAAATAAAGAAAACTGAAAGTAAATTAGTTGTGGTAGAAGCAGAAAAAGATAGGCTAATCAGGAAAAGGTTAAAACAATAATATGAAAAAAGTAATTCAGTGAACAATTGTACATAGTTCTTGGTTTTCAATTACCTTTTTAGGATATTATAATTTAATGTGAAACCTGAAAACTTTACTGTGAAAATCGTGAATTGCTTCTGGTTCAACAGCATATTAATGTTCAAAGTGAAACTTGAATGTGGTAAATATACTTGAATATGATAATAACACGTGAAAAGATAAGAACTGAACATTAGAAGTAAATCATACTTAAACTTTAGACATTAGACGTTATGCAAAAAATTTGGGTGTTAACTTCGACCATATATACTAATGGACTGCACATTGGCAATAGCTGCATCAAAGCCGCCATGGCTCAAACATTGGGCACGTCATCATCAGACTCCAAATTTCGTGTAAAAATGCTGTTATGATTACTAATTTACGCTGCAGAACTTCAGTGTTTTCGGTGTATTATGTGAATGCGCCTCATATATAATGAAAACTCTTCAGGTAAGTTTACTTATGAGCTATATACATGCATGATCGGGTTGTTTACATTTTGTGATTTATAATGTGATGAACATTTGCGAAGAATTTGGAACATGCATTCCATTTTTTTTTCTTAAGTTACTATATTTTTATATCAATAGCTGCAAGTTTCTGGTTAAGTAATTGAACTTTATTGACTTAGGTATTTAATTCGTTCCTTACCCATGAAAAATCATAGAACTTTCTTTACTATATCGCTCAGAGCAACCATAAGCACAGCAGGTGTAACCCATCTTTTTGACTGTTGTCATGTGATTTTATGTTGGAGCCAGAAATTTTGATGTCATGCGTAGTCTATCAGTATATATGGTTGAAGGGTGTGAAGCAAACTCTTTACAATGTATACAAAGTTGTTTTACTAGATGTATACAAATATACATCTAGTTTTTATTGAAATACACTCCTAAAATTTTCCTAAAATTTTTCTAAAAATTCCTAAAATTCCTACCTAAAATTTTCCAGAAGTATGCTATGATCCCTGATTTTCTGACTGACTTGTCTGACACACAGTCTTCCCCATATACGGTCACCTTCCGGCGATGAATAGCGGCCGGTTTAACACCTTCCGCTGTCAGAAATCGGATAACGCCTCGCTGCTCCTCAATCGTCGAATTTTGCAATGTGAACGCCATCCTGTCCTCACACACACTGCCGGGTCAATTGGACGGCGCTCTTTATAAGAGCCTCTGCTCTCTCCTGCGCATGCGGGCGCCCGCGCATGCTCCGATCCACGCCGGCGACTCCAATCGCATCCCTAGATGTGTCGCTACGTTCTCCCATAGCGGCATAGACAAATATGTTAACGGTTACGTTCTTATGACGTTTCGTACCTTTTCATTTGAACACCCTTATAGTTTGTTCTTGTGTAACAACTTCAGATGGTGACATCTATTTAGTGTATGGTTTTAACACTTTTGGTATCCCCCGTACAAGTGATTACCTTGAACAAATTTCTATGCAGTTTAAAATAATCAGAAAAAAAAATTCAATTGTGAATTTAGGAGATTTTTAACAGACAGTGCTTCAAATATGACACAGACGAAGAAATAAATGGAGAAAAATATTGATGTTATCACATATGGTTGCACAGCTCACATTTTAAACCTTCTTGCAAAAGATCTAGCCAATGCTCTTGATAGAGTCCAGAGGAACGGTTGCAAAATTTCTAACGCATTTGTAGAGTGGAAAAAGTTGGAAATTGTATTAAATGACATCTTATCTTAGATGAAAAGCAATCGGAGTTCTTTCATAAAAGATATGGTCAAGCTTTATCTTCAAGTTCATTTTTTGGCTTTTCTTGTTGATCTTCACTTTCAAGCAAAAAACGTGGATGTGATTATTATGCCTGAAAAAAAAGATGTTGCTTTACAATTGGCCATCGAAAAATATGGAGACACATTCCTGACTATTCTCATTTAAGCTTCTGACAAAATCTGCACCGTTCACTGGAATGATGATGGAAGAAAAAGTGCAGCTTGCAGTAAATTCTTTAGGCTGGTGGAATTCCTTTTCCATAGTGAAAGAGTCAATAGAAAAAAATAAAAAACTGCAAAGTATTTTGCAATTACGTTCAACAATATCTGCTTCAGCTGGAATTGAAAGAATTTTCTCAACATTTAACATTGTGCATTCTAAGTTTAAAAATAGGCTAGGAATTCGAAAAGGAGCAGAACTAGTATTTTTGTTCAAACTGCTGAACAAATAGTTTTTCTCATCACGTGTTTTTTTTTTTTTTTTTTTAATTCAATTAAAATTTACTCAGGAATTGATGTTTTTCAATCAATATATTATTTTGAAGCTTTTATGATCAAATTTAACGTGTAAGTTGTAGATTATTTTTAAATTACACCAGTAATATAATGACTAACACTTTTTCTGTTTAATACATGTTGTGCACATTCAGATTTATCATAATTATTAACACAGCAATCAGACATCTCTGATTTGCCTGCGTTAACTGTTCATCACATAGCATTAATCATTTTAGAAAACTTGCAAATTACATTGCCCGAAGACCTGTTTCCACGTATTATGAGAATATTTCTTTCACACAGACCTATTTCCACATGTTATGAGAAGAATATTCCTTCCGTAGAATTCACTTGAAAAACTTTCTCTCTCTGGTGATTCAATTTATTTTTAAATGCAAAGAAAAATGTTTCTTGAATACAAAATACAATTTGCATATCAGTAATTATTAAGTAGTTTAGTAGACACAAATCAGTACAGTAAAGACAAATGCATGACATTAAGAAATACCTTAGCACATTCTCATTCATTATTTGTTATGCAGTGGCACTTAAATTTTAAAAATATATACCATCAAATCAATCATGGAGAAGAATGTTTTCGTATTTACATTGAAGAATGAAGAGGTGTTTTAAAGTTGAACTGAAACACAACAGTAATTTAAATCAAATAAATCCGATTTTTCGATTTAAAAAAATCATGATTTTTTTAAACTCCTGCTATAGTCTAGTGTTACATTGTGTTTAGTGACAAATTCTGCTTCTGTCATGGAGCAAATTCTCACTACATCCACACACAGAGCAGGACTTGGTTGTGGAAGGGCATGACCCACCACTAGTGGTGTTATGGTGTGGGAAGCCATCTCCTATGACAGTTGGATGTCTATAGTCATGGTAACAGAGACAATAATAGCACTGCAATGTATTCAAGAGATTGTGTGTGGCGCAGTGGTCTAAGGCGTTGACCTCTGATCATTCGTCCGAAAGGGGTCCGGGTTCGAATCCCGGTGAGGCATGGATGTTGTGTTTGTCTTAGGGCATTGGCTCTCTCCCTTCCCTGGAACCAGTGACCCTAAATTAGGGACGGGCGACTGCTTATAGCCCATTGAGTTGCTCACGGTGGTCGTTAAACCTTCAATCACACACACACAAGAGATTCTGTCTTTCTTCATCTTATCTTTCATGCTGCAGCTAGAAGGTGCCTTTTACATGCAGGATAATGCCTGGCCACACATGGCTCTCCATTTCCAGGAGTGCAATAGTGCTGCCCCTCCCCCTAACCACCACCATACCAGCGAGGTCACCAGATGTGGGAAGAATGTCAGCTACAGCCATCATGGAATATCGGGGATCTTGTGCTGCAATTACAGGACTGCTGATACAATCTGTCACAGCACATCAGAGTTTTGTTTGACTCCATGCCACTCTGTGTACAGCATGCATTGCAATGGGAGGTTGCTTTACAAAATACTGAATTAACAGTTATGCTGTAACTCTTACAAAATATAGATTTTTGATATTTTAAGCATAAGATAGTTTCAGATATGCTATATATTTCAAATATACTGTGTGCTCAAAAGTATCTGAACATGCTTTTTCAGTAGATGTGTTCTATTTCAACTCAGGCAGGGTCGTACCATCATGGTCTCAGATTTCTCTAAAAAAATTAAGGGGTGTTCCTTGACTAAAATAAGGAGACCAATATTTTTTCTTTTGGCAAGAAAAAATTTTTCCTTCAAGATAGAGGGTTTCAAATCTTGCACCGTCAAATAAGCTCTCTAGGAAACGGTTATTTTTCCTAACTTCAGTGAGTCATTGTGCAGCGGAATTAAAAAGATATCTTGTTCTGGTATTTTTTATTACATTGTGTGTATAACATATAATAATATATGATGCTAATATTTTTTTACACATCGTGGGATAAAAATTTTAAAAATCGCAAACTTCGTGATTTAAAAAAAATGTATTTTTCAAGGGTTTTTTTTAACAGGTTCGGATTTTTTTCTGTACTCGTTTTTGTTGTTGTTGTTGTTGTTGTTAAAGACCATATGCTCAGTTTATTTGCAATTTTTTACATGCCTGTGAAACTACTAATTTCCGCGTTTCAGCAACGTGAAAAACAGTCGATTTTGAAAAATCTAACTTTGCCAACGATTTTCTCAAAAACACCATTTTTTGAAATTCTGAAAATTAAATCACTGTTTTATTGTCAACAGGAGAATATCTGTGTAAATTTTCATGAACCCTTTTAAAAGCGCCCATTTCGGAGTTAGACGCATTTGAAACCTAAGATTTCCTGTGTTCTAACGGCGCCGTTTTGGAAAAATCTCAGGTGCAAAGTATTCCCTTCCTCGAATGAGAGCGTTGGGTCAGCTGGCCCTGGTTGGATTCATCCACCTCATCCTTCCCCGAGTGATAACACGCCTAAAAAACAGTCTTGGAAAAAATTATCTATATACCTTAATATAAAATTAAATGCTTGTTTGTTTGTATGTCCACTATACAAATCTACAGTTTTTAATTTAGAACCACCAAATTTGGTATACTATCTCATGGTACCAGGCCTTGATTTCATTTTTTTTAGCAATAGCAGCACTTGCTAGTGGCCTTATTTTTTACTAACAAATTGCACTATCTACTAGCAAAAGTTTCTTAACATTATACGAAAAAAACTTTAACATGCCTTCCTCCATTAGTGAATCATGCTTTCCTCATCCTTCTTTCTTTTTTTTTTTAACACATCAAAGGCGTAAATAAGGCGCCCACGCATTGCGCTGGCCCATTCTGGTCGATTGCTAACTCCTAGTAATGGGAGCTTGTGGACCTCCTCTATTGGGCATTAAAACGCAAATACTTATTTTCCTGAAAAGTTAAGCAACTTATGCAATTTTTTTTGCAGACATTGAGATTTGCTGAGAAAAGAAGATACCCCAAATTTTGCCAAAATGCGTTGGTAACGTTTAAAATTAAGTCTGAATGTTTTATATTAAGGTAGAAGGATACAGATTTCTTAATAAAAAAACATTTGGTGTAACTTTAAAAGTTATTGGTGGATTTTGGCAAAATTTGGGGAATTGCTTTTCTTAGCAAATCAGTGTCTTTAAAAAATTTGCATAATTTTCTTAATTTTCGAGAAAATAAAATTTTCACATTTTTATTCCTACTCAAACAGTGAACAGCAGATGCGATTCTGGCAGGTCGGGTAGATAGGGGCGGAAGCCGGGAAGAATTAATGATTTTATTAAAAAAAAAAAAGAGTTGAAATGTTTTACTTCCTGAAAAAGGAAGTAAAACATTTTCCGCCTTTTAGGTAAAGGAGGCAAATATGAGCATAGTGCCTAATTCATTACGGTTTACTGTGGGGTCATTCCACGTCACTTCATCCAGGCCATGTAACCCACCATCTCAGATTTTGATGAAATTTGGCATGCAGGTATATTTCACCAAGATATAGAAAATGACCAAATTTTAACTTCCTAGCCCTCATAGTTTCTGAGATACAATGCTCTAAAGTTTCAGTGAACATAATTCTCGCACGTAGAGCGACGGAGTACCACTTTTCACAAAATGCTGCATAAATATAGTGCTATTTAGTTTAGAAGAAAGAAATTTTGTACCCTTATGCAAAAAAGCTTCCAGAATAAGAAATAATTTTAAATTTCATTGAAAACACTGAATAAATAAATGAACTATAGTGGTAAAGTAAAAATTTAAGAGAAAAAACTTGTTATTCTATATTAGGCTCTACAGCAAATAGCAGAGGTATGAGGGGGCTCTTTTTTAATGTATAGTGGCCTTTGACATATATTGTCACATAACAAGAAAAAAAAAATAGTGGCTTTCAGCTTGCTTTTGGAGATATGTGCAAATATCTGAAATGCGTGTGGAGTTCCACTTCTTCAATTCAACCACTTTTTTGTTTTATTAATTATAACTCATCTCTGACATTCAAGAAATTTCACATACATATCATTAAGCTATTCTGTGAGATTCAGAGGTTAGCTCCAAAAAGAAATACAAACTTCCAGATATTTTTACTTATTGTTGTCGTATCAAACTTCGCCATTTACAGCGATCTTGACATACAACTCGTGCTTCACTGATATCCATTACACGCCGTACACAAGATCTTTTATACTTCATACTCATAATCTTTTTCTCATGCAGACACTCCTGAATCTGATCCACCCATGTCTTCCTTGGCCTTCCTCTGCCTTTCCTTCCTGCCACTTGGGCTGAAAAGATTTTCTTAGTAAGCATTTCATCACTCATTCTTTCAACATGGCCAAACCACCGAAGCATATTGGTCTCCACCTTGCTAACAACATTTTACTTTACATCACACAACTGCAATACATCTTCATTCCTCACACAATCAGATCGTGTCTTGCCACAAACCCCACGTAAGTAACGCATTTCTCCAGCACACAAACGACTCCTATGCTTCTTCTGCAGTACCCAAGTTTCATTGCCATATATCAGAGTAGGAACAATTACTGTTTCATACACAGCCATGCGGGACTCTCTAGAGAACCCATCATTCCTGTGAAACCTCCCAGAGCAGCTATGACTTTCAAAGAAGAATTCACTCGCCTACTGATTTCACCATCCAACTTGTTCTCTCTGTCAAACATGCTTCCTAAATACACAAACTCACTCACCTGGTCAATCACAGTGCCATTTATACTTACATTACATTCAGTGCTACCCATTCCTCTCTCAAACACCATAACTTTGGGTTTTCCCTTATTTATACTCAGTTTGAATTTCATGCAAACTTCGTGCATCCGAGTCAACATACTCTGCAACTCACTTTTGCTCTCTGCTAACAGGACAGTGTCATCAGCATACAGCAATCTGCACACACGGATATCACCAAGACATAAACCACTATTATCTATTTTGGCCTCATGCATGCATGCATCCATAAATATATTAAACAGCCATGGTGACATTACACAACCTTGTCTAACTCCTGCACCAATGGAAAACCATTTTGATAAAACACCATTCACTCGTACACAAGCTCTACTACCAGCATACATGGCTTTTACACTATTAAGTAGATTCCCAGTAACACCATATTCATTCAATACCTTCCACAAAAGTGTCCTATTCACTCGGTCGAAAGCTTTCTCTAAATCTATGAAGGCAGTAAAAACTTTCTTCCCAACCGCCAGATACTTTTCAATCATCATGCGCAATGAAAAAATCTGGTTAGTGCAGCCTTTACCAGGCATAAAACCACTCTGAACATCCCACACTTTCAATGATGTAAGACCCCGTACTTTTTCAATAACAACCTTACCAAACACTTTCCCTGGCACACTCAGTAGGCTAATACCACGATAGTTCTTGCATTCAGTCTGATCACCTTTTCCCTTATACAAGGGAACAATGATAGCATCCTTCCAATCCCGAGGGACCATTCCTAACTCCCAGCACAACTGGCAAATTTCAGTTAACCAGTCAATTATAGAGTCACCACCATACTTCAACATCTCTGCAGTTATGCCATCAACTCCTGGAGTTTTACCATTCTGAAGAGATTTTAGAGCTTTACACACTTCTTCTCTTGAGATCCCTCCTGTGCTTTCATCCCTCATTGTGACATCTGCATCTTTCTCAGAATCATTTTTGCTCTCCTGATCTAATAACTCACAGAAGTATTCGCCCCATCTGTCACTTATCTCATATGGCTCCCATATCATTTCCCCAATCTCATTCTTCAGACAACTTTGTTTCCCCTACTTTTCCCAAGTCTCATGTACTTAACATAAGTCTAGGGTGGGATCCCCACCCCGCACCCACTTATTTTTTCACTTTTTCTGTATAGTTTACTCAAGGCTGTCAAGCGTCAACATGAGTATCCTTCAAACCAATGGGGTGATAGCCTATCTATGTCACCCGTTGCACTCTGACGTTGTTACATATGTATATATATACCATCATTACCCGAACTTAGGGTTTAATTTGTTTTTTCATCTGAAGATGAGTTTTAGGAAACTCGAAAGATCTCATGAGGTTATTTGTTCTTATTTAATGAAGTTCGTGTACTATTAAAATCATTTGAGCACTGGTGAGTTATAGTGTTTTACTAGTATTGGATTCATTAACGTGCACCGAGGGATTGTTGCCTTGGCTTTGGAACTAACGTTATAGTATACCAAATTTGGTGGTTCTAAATTGAAAACTGTAGATTTTATGAAAATTTTGTGTGTGGGTCCCTTGATTCTGGGCTCCGACCCCTTCCAAAAACCATCTACGGTCTAAGTTTAGGTACCATGAGATAGTATACCAAATTTGGTGGTTCGAAATTGGAAACTGTAGATTTTACGAAAATTTTGTATGGGGCCCCTTGACCCCGGGCCCTGACCTCTTTCAAAAACCTTCTACAGTCTAACTTAGAGTAGTGCCATGAAATGGTATACCAAATTTGGTGGTTTTAAATTGAAAACTAGATTTTTATAGCGGACGTATAGACAAACAAACATTCAATTTTATGTATATAGATTTTTTTTTTCCGAGGCATGTTACCACTCAGGGAAGGGTGAGGTGGATGAATCCAACGCTCTCATTCGGGGAAGGATATACTTTTCGCTTGGGATTTTTCCTAAATGGCTCCTTTAGAACACAGGAAATCATAGGCTTTCAAACCAAATTCAGAGGCGTCTAACTCGTAAATGGGTGTTTTCTGGTTCACGAAAATCTACGCAGATATTCTCCTGTTGACAATAAAACAGTGATTTAATTTTCAGAGTTTTAAAAAATGGAGTTTTTTTTTTGGGAAAATCAGTGGCAAAGTTGGAGATTTTTAGAAATCGGCTGTTTTTAACGCTGCAGAAAAGCGGAAACTAGCAGTTTCACAGACATATAAAAAATTGCAAATAAACTGCACATTTGTCTGTCTTTAACAAAAAACGAGTATAGAAAAAACTCAATCCAAACCTGTTAAAAACAAGAAAGATGACACCGAATTTTCGGTATGTAATAAGAGCATCTTTTGAATCCGTTCTGAAGCGAATTAAATTTATCAAAGGTATTCAAAATCAATGGAACCAGTTTGGGAAATAATAAACTGGTTCCAACAATCGATAAAACATCCAAAAGTAGAAACATTACGTAGTTCCACCAGCGGCTAAAAGGCATGTTACGAAAATTAACAAATGGTGAACCAAAAGTTTCTTATACTACAAAGAAGGTACCACAGACAAAGAGACTTTCAAATCAAACAGTTAAAAGAAGAAATATAAAAATAGGAAACATGATATAAGTTTACGTCTGCTAGTGGAAGAATTTTGCATGTAGCAGAAAAGTTGAAAATAGGCGAAAATTATTCTTCATGGAAAAAGCATTTGATCTAGGGAGGAATCTTTGCATTACTTAAAGAGGATAATGCTCCACATCTCTGTTGTAGCGAATGGCATTCAGTGAAGAAGAAATTTCTCAATATCGTTTTTAGAAGCAGCGACACAGCTGCAAACTGCCGACACACCACATACGGACATAACTACACTGCTGGACAATTGCTAAGGACGGATCATAAACGGCTGTATAGCGCATAAAAAAGTGTGGTTGGATGCCAAGTGAAATAAAATAATGTCAGAATGCCAGGACATTACAAGAAAGACAGTTTATTGTGCTCTGAAATCCAGAAGGCTTTGGAACGTGTTCAAGGGACAAACAGGCCATTTTGTGCAGAATACGTAAACGTGAAAAAAATGCAATTACCGTCCGCAGGTGTTCCGGCGTAAGATGTCAATACGGGATATGGCCACCATGGAGGGCGATGCAAGATTCCACACGTCGTGTCATGCTTTGCACAACATTATCAAGCAGCTGTTGGGGTAATTTATCCCATTCCTCTGTCAGTGCACGCATGAGGGTGTCCTTGTTTATTGGAGGGCATTGGCGCCCAGCAAGACTCCTCCCCAAAGCATCCCACACATTATCAATGGGATTCAGATCTGGAGAACGTGCTGGCCATACGAGGCGTTGAATATCCTCGCTCTCAAGACACTCCTGGACAGCGACTGTTCGATGACATGTTGTGTTGTCGTCCATGAAAATGAATCTATCACCGACAGCACCACGGAACATGCAAACATGAGGTAGCAGAACATCATTAATGTATCGTTGGCCAGTCATAGTCCCAGTTGGAAGCACATAGAGGGACGTACGGCCATTGATCATGATGCCAGCCCATACCATGACACTACATGTCGGATATCGGTCCCTTTCCTCTATGTTTGCTGGACAATATGCAGTACCACTATCACGCCAGATCAGTTGTCGTCGACAATCAGACAATAGACTGTATCTACTCTCATCTGAGAAGAGGACAGCAGACCAGTCGTTATCAGTCCAATTGCGATGTTGATGGCACCATTGCAAACGGACGGTACGGTGACGTCTGGACAATGGGATGCACACAAAAGGACGGCGGGCGTATAGTCCTCCTTCATGCAAACGTCTGGCGACAGTTTTTCGGGAGATCCGCTTGCCAGTAGCAGCCATAAACTGATTTGCTACCTCACTAGCTGTGCTGTGCCGGTGTCTTTTTGTTGATAGCACTATGTACCGATCTTCTGTAGGTGTCGTACTGCGAACACGACCTTCCCCGTGACGTTTGCTACACTCTCCATTTGTTT
Source organism: Macrothele yani (assembly GCA_039090855.1). Taxonomy (NCBI): domain Eukaryota; kingdom Metazoa; phylum Arthropoda; class Arachnida; order Araneae; family Macrothelidae; genus Macrothele; species Macrothele yani. The sequence goes on along the minus strand of CM077005.1, from coordinate 138,640,183 downwards.
GAAATGATTTCCAAAGCCTTGAAACAACACTGTGGCTGACGTCGAACTCCTTGGCAACATCTGTTATTTTTTTATTTTTATCCCTTCTTCAATCTTGCCAATAATACGGCCACGCGTAAAATCATCTAGGTGATGTCGGGAAAACATACTGAAAATTGCAAGTTTGTCAATTGATTCTTTCCCTTTCAACTTTGCGTTTGAACAACAACGGTCAATACGCGTCAAATCCTTTATATCTCTTATCAGCGCTATGACGTCACGAATAAGTTCGGCAATCCAAAATTTGCATACGCACAACACGTCTTACTGTATCCCGCACTTATGCTAATTTCCACATTTTCCTGCCTTCCATTTTATGGTTGCTATCGTTGCTATTGTCATCCGTCCTTAGCAATTGTCCGGCAGTGTATGAACTACAAAACTCCTCATATACCAGCCTTAAGTGTTCTACAAGGTAAATGGCATCCGGTGTAGAAAGAATTTTTTAAATCGCACACGTAAAAGCAGTGATATTGGGAAAAACAGAGTAAGGGTATGCGTCCCTAGCTGCAAAATTGTGCACTATTTTGGAAAGAAAATACACACACAATTTGCATAGTTAATAGTATCTGACTTAAGAAAGAAGTTTTTCAATCGGGTTTTTAGTCCAGCAGATATTGCTGTAAACGGAAATTTGAACTTACGCTCTGTGGTGGCAGACTTGTGCGTTATCAAAAATTTGAAATTATATGAAAACGTTTCCCCACAGAAACGCTCTCCATCAAGGAAAGAATTTTTCAAATCGGACTTAGAAGCAGAGATATCGATAAAAATAAGATATGCGTTTACGCCCCTGGCAGAAAAACCATTCATTATTTTAAGAAGAAAGTATTCTCAAAAGGTCTTCTGTTGTGAGCTGTATTGGTTGACGAAATAATTTTTTCAACCGAGTTTTCAAGAGCTCAGATTTTGCTACAAATCCATAAGATGCAGAAATTAACACTTACGCCCCCTGGTGGCCAAACCATTCTTTATCAAATATTAGAAATTATAGACAAAGCATTTCCTATCAGCAGTTGTATCCAGTGCAGAAAGAAGTTTTCTAATCGGAATTTTAGGAGAGATATCAGGAAAAATGCAATTTACCTTAACGCCCCTAGCGGAAACTATGTATTACTTCAAAAATTTGAAATTATATGAGAGCATTTTACACTGGAACCGCTATCTAACAAAGAAGGAATTTTTCAAATCTGACTCTTAGAAGCAAAGATATTGACAGAAGTAAAATATACATCTACACCCCCTGGCAGAGAAACCATACAGGATTTTAAGAAGAAAATATTCTCAAATATTTGTCGGCACGAGCGGTATCGGTCCACGAAAGAATTTTCTCAGTCGAGATTTTAGAAGCTCAGATTTTGATGGAACTACCTACGAAGCAAAAAATAATGCTTAAGCCCCCTGGTGGCCAAAACATATTTTATAAAAAAATTAGAAATTACAATCAAAACATTTCCCACTGGGAGCTGTATCCGGTGTAGGAAAAAAAATTCAAATCGGAGCTTTAGAAGCAGAGATCGAGGAAAGCACGATTTACCTTTACTCCACCTAGCGGAATGTCATATAATTTCAAAATTTTAAAAATTTTCATATAATTTCAAAATTTTGAAATTATATGAAAAACATGTCGCACCGGGAACTATCCAACAAAGAAGAAATTTTGAAAATTGGACCATTAGAAGCAGAGATATTGACAAAAATAAGATATACATCTACGTCCCTGGCGGAGAAACCATGCATTATTTTAAGAAGGAAATGTTCTGAAAAGATTTGTCGATGTGAGTAGTATCGGCCCATGAAATACTTTTTCAATCGCGGTTTTAGAAGAATACATCAGAAGCAGAAATTAACACTTATGCCCCCTGGTGGCCAAACCATTTTATACCAAAAATTAGAAATTGTATGCGACAGATTTCCCATCCAGAGCTGTATCTGCTGCAGAAAGAATTTTTCAAATTGGAGTTTTAGAAGCAGAGATGTGGGGGATGGGCACAGTCTACTTTTACGCCCCTAGTGGAGAATCTATGCATAACTTAAAATAGTGACTATACCTAAAATAATCTTTGCCATGAGTAGAATCAAAAGGCAGAATTTTTTTAATTGGATGTTTTAAAGCAAATGTATGGAATAAAATGTATTTTGAATTCGATTACATCTACATTTACGCCCTGTGGCGGCGAAATTGTGCATCGTGAAAACAAAAATAAAGGGTCATCATTTACATATTTCAAGCTTCCTAATGCAAAAAGAATTTTTCAATAGGACTATTAGTTGCAGAGATATTGTTCTACAGATGGACGGACAAACCGATAACATAAGCACGATCTTTTTTTTACAAAAGACGTGCTAAAAATCTTGAAAAATACAATTTTTTAAAAAAGCACGAAGTTTGCGACTTAAAATTTTTTTAATCATACGATGTGTAAAAAATATTAGCATCATATATTATTATATGTTATACACACAATGTAAAAAAAATAGGCTACCAGAGCAATGACTCCCTGAAGTTAGGAAAAATAACCGATTTTTAGACAGCTGGTTTGACAGTTCAAGATTTAAAACCCTCTATCTCGAAGGGAAAATTTTTTTTTGTCGAAAGAATGAATATGGCTCTCCTTATTTTAGTCAAGGAACACCCCTTAATTTTTTTTAGAGAAATCTGAGACCATGATGGTACGACCCTGCTTGAGTTGAAATGTAGCCCATCAGTAGTGGACGAAAAGTCTCTCCGACAGACTTCTTAAGTCGACAGCAAAATTTAATTGCGCATTTACCTCCATCCATCACAACCATAGCCCATACAGTAAGGATAAAAACTGGTGATTTTTCAAGTGGAAACTGGCCAGTGGATTGTCAAAATCTAGTGGCCACTTAGGGCAATTTTGTGTTGTATACACATTTTATCACTAAATTGTTTACCTTTCATATATTTACATATAGGTAAATTTATTCTATATGTAATAGCTTAGTATAGATCATTTTTAAATCAAAGATTATATAGGGTGTCTACAAATGACTAGAGCAGTTTCGTGATTTTTTTTTTTTTTTTGTTTGTGGCTGTAATATTAGTGATATGCTGCTCGAGTTGGATGTTAGCAGACACGCATTGCTCAAAGTTTACTTTGGTCGCCGCAAGAGGGCAGTACTTGTCTTATAGTCGGTAAGATGGCTTCAAACAGCGAGAAAGAAAGCATTTGCTGTCCTCGAATTTCATGCTAGTCAAGCATTTGTTGTCCCTGAATTCCCTGCTAGCCATGACAACAGTGCAACGACACTTTCGAATGAAATTTAGGAAAACTCCACGCAATGGCAACTCCATTCGGCAACGGTATGGACAGTTTAAAGCGACAGGATGCCTGTGTAAAGATAATCAACGGGTCGTCCATCAGTGCCTGAAGAAACCATGGAACTTGTGCATTCAAGTTTCGTGCGTGGCCCACAGAAGTCAACGTGCACAGGGAGTAGAGAACTGGATATTCCACGATCGACCGTTTGAAAGATCTTATGCAAATGATTGAAACAGAAGCCTCTGAAATTGCTACAAGCCCTAACGCCCAATGACAAAGTGAGTTGCTTTGAGTTTTGTTCGCAATTTCAAAGTTTTATGAAAGAAGACTATGTGTTTTCTAATAAACTTGTCTTCAGTGATGAAGCAACTTTTTTTGTTAGTGGGAAAGTGAATAGGCACAATGTGCGAATCTGGGGCACAGAAAACCCCCATGCCTTCATGGGGCACATTCGGGATTCTCAAAAAATCAGTGTTTCCTGTGTGGTCTCAAAATTTAAAGTTTACAGCCCCTTTTTCTTCTGCGAAAAAGCTGTTACCGGACACGTGTATCTGGACATTTTGGAACATTGGCTGGTGCTGCAGTTGGAGACTGACAGTGTAGACTTCATCTAACAACAGGATGGCTCTCTGCCCCATTTCTGTCGCGATGTTCGTGAATTCTTGAATGTTAGATTGCGAAAGCAATGGATCGGTCATGCTGGGAATGATGATCACCAACTGCTGTTATGGCCTCCACGCTCCCCCAACTTAACCTCCTGCGATTTTTTTTGTGGGGTTATGTGATAGACTGTGCTTGTGTCGCCTTTACCAGCCGATTTATCAGAACTGCAGGCTCGCATCATCAATGCCTTTGCTCACATTGATAGAGACATGCTAACTCACGTGTGGGAGGAACTTGATTACAGAGTTGATGTTTGCAGAATCACTCAAGGGGCGCATATCGAGCACCCGTAATATGCCCCAAAAACTTTGTGCATTGTTATATGTAATTGTAAAGTTTCGTGATCATATGCCAAATAATATGCCTACAATAAAATCGTGAAACCGCTCCAAACAAACATCAGGACAGCAGAGTTATCGTTTAAATAGATGTGTCTAATGTATGAGTAGAAAGCGGGGAAAACATGATCACAGTAGAGTTTGTGAAAAAAAAATACGTGGTTTGAAAAAATTTACTAAGCATCTGCATGAAAAAAAAGAAAGGGGAGGGAAGAAGCAGTCTTATCGAAAACAAATTCGGCATAAGATCCGCTTCGGCATAAAGGCTGCACACCCGAAAAATTTCACTTTTAGCAACATAAGAGCCGCGGCTCTTAGCCCAAAAATTACTTATGGAATAAAATGTATTTTGAATTCGATTATGTTAACCTCTACCTTGCATAAATTATTTTTTTTAATTCGTGCTTGAAATTTGTGAAGCCTTTTTTCTGGTTTATTTGTCGCAAATTTCCTTTGTTCTTTTTCTTTTTGGTAAACGGTTTTTCCTTTGAAAGCTTTCATTTTTGTAAACTTAACTGTGACATTTTTCCGAATCTTTTCTCTGGAACTTTTAATGGTAATTTTACTGTTTTTTTAAATCATTTTTTCCGTTTTTTTAATCATATGTCCTTCCTAAAACAACATTGTAAATCTTTTTTACATTTTCTCTTTGAGACTTATTTTTCGTAATGTTTTTTCTTAAAACTTTTGGCAAGCACGTTTTTTACTTTTCTTTATAAACGTTACTCTTTGTAAATTATTCTTTCGTACTGCTTTCCTAAATCTTAAATTTACCCTTAAAACTTTCGGTACGAATGTTTTTATTTTTAAATATTACTGTTTGTAAATTATTCTTTCGTATTGCTTTTCTGAATTCTGTTTTTCTCCTAAAACGTTTTTTCAAAATCTCTTAATTTTTCAGGAAAGCTTATTTCACAAAATTTTTTTCACTTAAGTTTTGGTAAACACATTTTTGTTTTTAATGGCAAACCTTACTATTTTGTAAATATTTTTTCTGTAATACGATTTTTACCGAATATTCATGCTTAAAACATTTTGGGAATCCGTTTTTGCTTTTTTTATAACGTTTATTTGTTGCAATATTTTCTTACAAAGCTATGTTTTTTCTTCTTTTTGGTGAATTTTTTTCCTTTGCAAGTTTTCGTTTTATAAACTTTATTGTTTTCAAAAAAAAAAAAAAAAAATCCGAAACAACTTTTCCAAACCTTTAAATGATAATATTACTGTTTTTGTAAATATTTTTTTTTTTTCGCAGAGTCCTTCCTAAAACGATTTTTTTTACCATTTCTCTTTGTGACTTAATTTTTATGTTTTTCCTTAAAACTTTTGGTAAGCACGTATTTTATTTTTCTCGGTAAACATTACTATTTGTAAATTATTCTTTCGTACCGCTTTTCTAAACCTTATGTTTTTTCTTTAAAACTTTCGGTAAGAACGTCTTTATTTTTTATTTCTAAACATTACACTTTTTACATTCTTTCCTACTCCTTTTTCTAAATCTTCTGTTTTTCCTAAAACTTTATTGAATCTCTTCCTTTTTTAGTAAAACTTTATTAAAGCGTAAAATTTTTTCATTTAAGTTTTGGTAAACACATTTTTTGTTTTTAAATGCAAGCACTACTGTTTTGTAGATATTTTTTCTGTAATACGTTTTTACATTTTTTGTGAAAACTTTTTCCATTTATTATCACAAAATATTTTTGCTAAAATTTTTGGCAAACCATTTTATTTTATTTTTAAACTTTACTGTTTTGTAAATAATTTCCCTGCACTGTGTTTCACATTAACTTTTGTAAAAACTTTTTTCGACAAAATTTATTTTCATAAAGTTTTTTGTTTTACTAAACTATGTAGGAAACGAATTTTATTTTTGCTTTTAAACTTTAGTTTTGTATAAATTAAGTTTTGTAAAAACTAGTTTTTCGATAAAACTTATTTTCGTAATTCTTTATTGCTAAAAACTGTAGGAAAACGTATTTTTAGTTTTAAACTTTACTGTTTCACACATAATTTTTTTGGAATGGGTTTTCGTAAAAACTTTTTTTCAGTTAAACTTATTTTCACTAAAAATTTCAGTAAACACATTTTTCATTTTAATTTGCAAATTTTATGTGCTGTTTTGTAAAAAAAAATCAGTAAAAACGTTTTTAGTAAAACTCATTTTTCTCAACCTTTCCACTAAACCTCAGTTAACCACTTTTATTTTCAGTAAACTTTTTACTGTTTTTTTTTATTTTTTTTATTTTTCTGAATTGTGTTTTCGTAATTTTTTTATAAATATTTTTCTGTAAAACATTTAGTGAAATACCCCATAGTCATTATAAAAGTTTCAATGATATGCATGTAGTCTGAATTAGATTGTATGGCTGGTGTTTCAAAGAAAACTGTTGACAGAAAGAGGTCTTAGTTTTAATCAAATAGTTTCCTTTATTTTTTAACAAAGGAAATTAATTGGAAAGTCAACGCACTTGCGGGAAAGGCTTTGTTCCATGATTTCAGCCCATCTCCAGAATGATGTGCCAACAACAAAAAAACCCACAAAAATTACATACTCACAGATTCACAATTTATCGATGCCCCCCCCCCCCGCACTATGTGAGATTCCGGATCTTGGTAAAAACAATGTAGCACAGCGACATTGTTTCCGTTGTCACCCTCATATTCTTATTCTTTGATCACAAGTGAACTTGGCTGACTTTCAAGGAAATTCAGTATCAACGTTTGTTTTTACTTCCTCTAGGAAAATCCCAATTCCTTTTCCCTTGCCTGTTCTTTATTCCCAAGCTGACTTCATAAAGGAAAAGAACTGCTGCATTCTGTACTAAGTTTGTCTAAGCATGTAGAAAGTTGTTTGTTGTAGGTTACAAGTTGAACAGACCTATGGTTTCACTATATTTTAAGTAAGAGCGTTTGGATTGTATGTCCCGGAAAAAAATCCTAAAGTCCTGGAATTTTATGATTGAAAAAGCGTATGAAACATGAACCGAGTTCAGTGACTTTCATCATAGTATGGACATAGTCAGAGTGTCGCAGAATATAGACATACATGAATACGCTGTACGCGGATAGTTTCCAAATTATTAGCAGATTTTGCAGATAGTTTGGGCTTGTAGATTAAAAAAATAAAAATGTTATTTACAGCAATTAAAACACTTACTCAAGGCTTTACTCAGATTAATATATTTAATTCTATCTGAACGTGAGAATGTTCAACTATTTTTCACATCTTCCGATAGTGAGTTCTTTTGTTTATACAGACATTTCTGGCCTCTTGATTTTATCAAGGCCTGTTCTCTATATATATAGGAACTGTAACAAAAGTTCAGTTTACACAGAAAGAATTTAAATTTTATTGCCAGGTTTCTTTTGCAGTTGCCAGTTATAAAATTAAAATCTTTTCCTTTTGTATTTTATAAGTCTACTATTTTTGAATTAAGTTGTTGAAAATGCTATTTATAATTTTTGAAGGTTCATTAATGGAACTGCTTTTCTAGATATAAAAACTTTCTTTAATTAGTATCTTGTTTTTATGAGGTTCATAATTCAATATTTTAAACTTTTGGCCTTAAGGTCCATTTTACGCACATTTCTACGCATTCAGTCATAATGTACTTTTGTCCTCTCTGGAATCTGTAATGTTCTAATAATTATTTATTATTATATTAATTTTTCTTTAAATTATCTTATTCTATTGTTATCGTGATTTGCGGGTTTGCAGCAAGTTTTCTGTTTTAATGGTTGTGTACACAGATACATTTTATCTTTATACAAGTAACAACTCTGGGCATGGTATGCCATCTTAGCAACAAGTAAGTTCGAGAAATTTCTGTTCTGCTGCAGCTGCCCTGATTAACTGTAAGTGATGTTATTGTGAAGTGAAAATGTGTAGGAGCAAAACCAGCATGATCACTACTTGGAGGCCATGTAAAATGACAGAGCGGACCGCCACATACTGAAGCTGGCAGTGCTACAAAATCTCCTGTCCTCAATTGCAACACTCACCGCTGAGTTCTAAACTCACCGCTGAGTCCTGTGGAACAAATTCTTGCTTGTGCCATAGCAGTTCATTGAGAGCTAAAGGGAATGGGTTCCCATTGCTGAGCAGCTGCATACAAGCCTTACAACAGCAAAATCAATGCCTACTTGCTAGAGGTCGTCCACGGGCCTTATTTGGTAAGCCTAGTCTGACTCAAGCCAGTGCGTTTAAGGCTCGGCATGGCCCGTTAATTGCAGCTATTTATCTAGTCCCAGCCTGGTCCATCAATTTCAGCTATTATTTAGGCCCAGCCTGGCCTGTGATGTGCATTTTGTATTAATTTGTCTTCATTGTATTTTATTAAATTGTGAAAATTAAATAATGAAATGAGATATTACTGAAAATATTTGGTTGAATGTAAGCCTAAACATATTAACTATTAACTTTGGCAATTATCAAAGAAGATATAACTTTTATAGAGAAAGAAAAATATTAAGCTCGTTCAGGATTTCCTTTTCTCTGAACTAGCAAGCAGTAACACTACAAAAGTAAATCTCTATACAGATTAGGGACAGGAGAAACAATTGATGCCCTACTCTCTCATACAACCCCTCCTGTCCCCCACTCCACACAACACACTCACTCAGGTTCAAATCTTTTTTGTTGTTAACAAGCCCCAAAGTTGGTTTACCATCTTAATACCTACAAATAGTAAAAACACTGAGTGCCCCTCAATACCTACAAATGGTAAAAACACTGAGTGCCCCTCCTCGCCTCTGTTATTATGCTCTGGGCTATGTCATGGAAATAAGTACAGCCAGCAAAACAAATAAACAAACTAGGAAATTGGGAAAAACTACTTTTTCTTTCTTTATTAGTTGTGATAAAAAGAATGGGTCGACAGCGTGGCCCGGCCGTAAGTGTCTGGGGAAAAGCCTGACACAGCCCATGCTAACCTCTACCTAGCATCAGTTGGAGTAGTGTAAAGCTTGGTGCCATTGGACTCTGGAGCAGTGGAAATGTGTTCTCTAAAGCATCAAATCATGTCTAACCATCTGGCTATACAACAGACGAGTCTGGGTGTGTAGAATACCAGGTAAATGCTACATGCCTAACTGTGTGGTGTCAACTGTGGAGCTTGGTGAAGGAGGTATTATGCTCTGTGGGGCTGCTTTTCACTTTTTGGGCTGGAACCCTTATTTCCAATGCTCAGGAGTCTTAATTAATTCTGTAGCCTATAGTGACATTCTTGAGAGTTTTGTGCTCTTAACATTATGATAACAGTTCAATGAAGGCCCTTTCCTTTCCTAACAAGACAATGCCCCCATGCACAAAGCAAGATTCAGGCATGAATGGTTTGATGAGGTGGGTGTGGAAGAACTTGGCAGGCCTGCACAGAGCTCTGATCTCAACCTCATGGAACACCTTTGGGATATGACGAAAGGTGGGTCAACTTGATATTAGCATTTGGATGAGCCAGGCCTGACTGCTCGACATTGATGACCTACCCGACTAATGCCCTTATGGCAGAATGGGAGGCAATTCCCACAACAGTGTACTAAAATCTAGTGGATAACCTCTTTCTGGCAGAGTGGGCTGCTGCTTAATAGCAGCAAAAGATGGGTCAACTCAGTGATATTAATTCCTTTTCTATTACAGGAAGTTTGTGGATAGGCAAGTATCCTATACTTTTGATCAGTAAGCATGTCATCAGTAAGCATGATGACATGTTTACTGTGTAAGCATGTGTCACTAAGAATTGAGCTTGTGCTGCATAATAATTTTTTTTTTTTTGCTTTTTTTTAAATGTTTTTAAAAATGTCATTCCAGTGCTGTGTTTTTTGTACTAATATTTCTCCCCTTTTTTTAATAGTAAACTAAAAAACATGGCCGAATGAAGATTTGAGTGTAAAACAAGTTGCAGCTCTACTTTGTGTACCAACATTCTAAATAGTGACACTGCAAATAGCAATATTCATTTCGGCAATTTTTCTCAGTAGTATATACTGGTTTTATTTCTGTTAGAGGTGGCTTTATTTTAGTTAAAAGTGGCTATGGAGTTTATGGTAAGATATGTTTTGCTGTAAAGATAGTGATGCCTCATAAATTTACAATAAGTGTAATAACAAACACATTTTATTTGAGTTCACTCATTCACAATATCATGCTGAGCATACTAAATTACATGTTTTATTGTATCTTATTCAATAGTAAAACTATTTTACTATCATATCTTCTGTTATACATGTTTTTTATACCATCACTGTGCTTTTGCCCACCAATGAGAGGCACTTTGTCAAGGCAAGTTACATTAGAGAAACTTGCCTTGATAAAGCCTCCAAATGGATTCTGTATTCATTTGATGTAACTTGTCTTGATAAAACCTCCAATTTGAAGGTGAAAGTTTGGTGAATTAATTATTACACCAGTTGCATATTTATGAGACTTAATTGTCTTTTGGACGTGTTAAGATTTAATTCTTTCAAAGTGTGTTTTATTAGCATGTCCAGAATAATTTGAATGTCACTTTAATGACAGCATAGGCCCATTCTTGCAATGAGAATATTTGCACATGCATATTGCAGTGGGAGTTCATCACTAATAAAATTGCAGCTTCTGAGTTCTGAACTGGATGCTGATCAAAAAGAAAATTCACTGAGTTAAGAGGTGAGTAGGGAGAAATAATCAAGGAGTTTCATTTCTTGTGTTTTGTTATAAAAAAGTCAGCCATGTATCAGTCTATTTAAGCTTAATTATTATTTCCCTCTCCTCCAGTGTTTTTGTTATTTGTTTTGTTTTGTAATGTGTGCAACAGTGTCTAAAATGTGGGTGTCTTACTTCTTCTTAGGTGATGTCAAAAGTGAAAAACTCTAAAATGGTGGCCGTGGTGTGTTCTGGTGGTATTGAGCAGAATTGTTCCTGTGGTGAGTATGTTCTGTGAGTGGGTGCCACAGTCAGTCAAAAGCAACCATGTTGAGCACTGCTGCTCTTTCAAATGTGTGTGCTGAAAAAACTGATGGTTTGCAGTTAGGAGAAATGGGCAAGAGTGTGCCTGATACTGCTGTCGAATCCAAGTCATTTGATAATCTTACGGATGTATTAGATTCTGTAAAAGAAAATGTAATGCACGATGCAGATGCCAATGCAGACCATGATTTGTTTGATGAATGTCTTGAAGACGGGAAATCATCTGTTACGGATGAGCAAGAAATGGTACAAGGATCTCAGGGGAGTTCAGAATCAGATGATATATTTTATGTGGTCTCAGATGGAGGAGAAACAGATGCTCAGACTGATTCTGAGAAAATTTTAGATGAGGAAAAAACTCTATTGACTTGAATGAGGATGAGGCTTTGGACAAAGAACCGGCAAAAGATGTTGACAAGTCTGCTTCCCATGTGGAAAGTACCAAAAACAAAATTCCTTTTGAAGAAACATTATCCTGTGACTTGCATGTCAGCAAGAAGCGTACAAATTCTGAGTGTTCAACTGACAGTTCAGATTTATTAAAGTTAACAGCAGAAGAGGAGAAGGTATGTCCCTCAGCAAATGATAGTATTCTGTATGATGAGGAAGATCCGGAGGCCCAACACCAATCACAAGGAGCAAAAAAGGAACCAGACTCAAGTGTTGTGAAAGAAACAGGCCCTCTCGAATCGCAGAAATCCGTAGAACAGCCTACGGAATCTGACGCTGATTTGAACTCCAAAAAGTACTTCCACCTCTCAAGAATCGCAAGGTGTGTGATGTTTTTCCCTCCCTTTAACAAAATATTATTTGTGATTGATTTGTTGTCTTAGAAAATCCAAAGTACTGAAGTTACTGTTGTGTTGAATTCTGTATTTTATGTGAAGATTTGGATAGTGGTGTGCATATTGTTCATGAATATGTATGGCTGTGTAATGTACATGTGTGTAATGAGTGTTTTATTGTAATTGTCTTCTAGTTTTATGAACGTTTACTTCCCCCATCCCATTTTCTATTTTGCTAAATTTTGATGTTACTTTCACAAGTATCTTGCCTCTAGATTCTTTAAGGTAGAAACAATTGTAAGGTGCAAAAATATAGAAAATCTGAGCTGATGGATGTTTGCAAAATTGTTTTACATTGTAGGAGGATATACTAAATAGTTGAAGTGAATATGTTGATGACCTACTGAATGAAAATCCTGGAACTGGTAACCAGGCAACTAATTATAACTGACATCTTAGTGGTGATAACTAAGGTTGGGGGGGGGAGGGGAGCTGTGAATTGCTCTTTTGCTTCTGAAATGTGGCAAATCTGAAATTCATCAAGAGTTGATTAATTATAGCAGATGTTCTTTGGTTACACAGAATAATTTATTGTATTCTCCCAAGTAAATTGTTTTGGCCAGGCAGTGAGGAATGCCAGCTGGGTGGTATTTTTACTCCACCCCTCCTGCTTACATATGTCTCTCCTTTCGTTGCCGACCCATACAAGCGTCAAGAAGTAGAACAGCTTTTGATTTTATTTGTAAAATAATGGAACTGTCTCCTCTAAGTACAGAAAAATGACACTAAAAAGTACTACTGAATAATAAGAAAAGAACATAAAGATGAATTATGGCCCATTTTTATGCACTTTTTGAAATACACATAAACAGTACTTCAAAGTAACAGTACTGATGTTGTGCATAATGTGTTCATTCGTTTGTGTGCAGGGGAAGTGTGACTTGTACAGGGTTACCATGGTAAATGTGGAATGATTTTAGGTACTTAAGTCGTAAAAGATTATTTAACCTGGAAAAGTTAAGAAGCCATCATTTGAAATCTCACTTTACTATTTTTCCTGGTAAAATTATTGATAACATTGCCATGAACATTACTGTCACAGAAGAAATGAAAATTACTGTCACAGAAGAAATGAAAAGCATCCGTGCTGTCACAGAAGAAATGAAAAGCATCCGTGCTGTCAGCTCTCAGTGCCGGGAGAACCCCAAAGGAGATTGTTGAGTTCCACAAATTCTCTTCGTCTTTTGCCTGCAAGGTTGACAATGTGGAGGACCCCGACAACATCCCTAACTAGCGTCAGAAGCATGACCATAACTCCAATACCAGCAGGATGCCCGAGTTTGTCACCAAGGTGCAAGGGACATGTACAACTACCCCAGGAAATCAGTGAACGCTTTATCCAAGGAGTTGGGTGTTGCTTATTGCAAAGGCAAAGAAACTGTTCAACAAATTCAAGCACTCTGAGAAGAACAACATGCTGAGATTCTTCTCAGACGAGAAGAATCTTGATGAGGACCAGAAGGTCAGTAGGAGGAATGACTGGTGGTCATTTAAAAAACCTGATGACATGCCCAGGGTCATGCACACAACATTTTCTGCCACTGTCAGCAGTTGCTCTGGCTTTTTTTGGAGTTTTTGCCAAATCCTTCACCAAATTCATTTTTTTTTTTTTTGCCAAAGTGACCAATATTTTTGGCAAAACTTTTTTACCATCGCCAAAACGGTTATTTTTCCACAAATTTTAAGAATGCGATCGGCAGTGTGACTCCTGACTGTCATGGTCCTCGGGGTCATCTCCAGCAAGGGAGATGTCGTGCCTCCTCACCTTTTTGAGAAGAGTTTAAGGGTCAACACGGATGAGTACATTAAGGTGTTGAGAGGTGTAATGAAGCCCTGAATGGATGCCATTTGACAAGCGGCTTTACACATTTGGACTCTGCCCTACCACAGGTCTTCAGATGTTTGGCCCCCTAGTATCCCCGACTTAAATCTCTTGGATTACTACTTGTGGAGCGAAGTTGAAAGAGACCAACAAGCATCCCCATAAAACCCTTGACTCTGTCAGGCATGTCGCCACCAATGTCATGAATTAAGCCCAGATTGCAAAGGCTTGCGACCTATTCCTCTCAAGGATCGAGGCAGTCATCATCGCCAATAAAGATCCAGACTCACGGTCGCCAGGTCGCCACTGCCGATAAACTTCATCGTCGTGGCGACTAAAAATGTTTGATTAAATCGCCAATTCTGGCGACCTGTACCGGTACGGAAAAAAAAATTTATTTAATTTTATTTAACATGTGCTGTACGGAAAAAAAAAAAAGTTTTAACCGATACGGAACCCTCAAGTTCTTGAAAAATTTTCTCAAATGTACGGAAATCACTTGATCTTTTTTTTTTCATTTTGCTATTGTTTTATGATAAAGCTATTCTGCTTGAACTGCAGAAAAGAAAAAAAAAGTTATAAGAAAAAGGCGAGGGCGTCGCGTCGGTTTTTGATCACAAAGAGTGCGCCAAGCAAGGATAATGGGTCATCGTGGGAGAAAGAGTTTGCAAGGTTGCGGGGGGATGAAAGCTTCTTCCCTTTGGAGAAGTCGTACTGGGAGAAATTTTTGTTTAAAACAAATTCTCCAATTTTTTAAATAACCGAATGCAAATTTTACAGTAACCAAGACACGTCAAAATAAACTTCCATGTGAAATTTCGTCAAAATCCGGTTAAAACTTTAGAAGTTAGGAATTTATGTATATTTTTTTATGAATGTTCACTGAAAGCCTGCATAATCCATACTCTCTTGCTACCGTCTCCAGTGCCAAATTTAGCGTGCACCTGCAGGCTTTTTAGCATCGCAATTCGGCCGGATAAAAAGAAACAATTTATTTTACGAATTAATATTGACCCAGTTTTCCATCCGCTTTCCGTGTTCACTTTAAAAAAATATAATAATAATTGGTTAACTTGGCTTTCTCTCATTATTTCTACCAAATATAGTGTTTTATAGTGTATTTAGTTAATACTAAGTTTGAATTTTAACCAAACTCTCTATAATCCAAAAATTTATAAATTCCGGAATTGGCAAAGTCTGGACAATTCCGGATTTTCGAGGTTGTACTGTAATAGTATTCTCATACCTGCCAACTACTACAGAATGTCCGTAGTTTCTACGGATGTAGTTGTCTGACTATGGAACTATGGACTTCGCTGTCGAAACTACGGATTCTACGAATTTTCATTTTGCTTTTGTTTTAGGATATACCTGAGATTCTTAAGCGAATTCGTGGAATTCCGCGCTTTTTGTCATCATTTAGATCGTTTTCAGGATCAGTGTAAAACTAAAGACAATTTGCGAAGGGGGGGGGGTCCATCTGGAGACGGTATTTCATGTTTCAAAACTTTTGAAAACGGTGTAAAAACATTACCGTAATCGTGATTATTTTCCTCCGATGTTACCTTTGTGTCCAGTTTTTTGTTAAATATGATTTTATTGCATAAATGTTTGTATTTCAGCTTGAAACTGTAGACAAAAATTTGCGAAAACGGAGGTTGGACTCTGCAAAAATTTCCCCGTAATCTTCAAGCATCAGGTTCTTCCGCGAAATCGAAGAATTACACCTTTTTCGTTATTATTTTGGTCATTCGGGAGACCAATGCACAAGTGAACATAATTGGGGAGGAGAGTTCATAAAATTTTCGTAAAAACGGAATTCCTTCTTTACGAAAATTTTGATAACTTGGTCGACGGAGTTCAGATTTTTTCCGCAATCGTAATTCCTTTTTTATCGCCATGTTATCTCTGCCCAGTATTATTGTTAAATACCATTTTACTGCATAAATATTTGTCTTTCAGCTTGAAGATAATAGCGGGAAAATTTCCAAAACCGGAAGGCGGACGGTGCAAATATTTCTACCGTAACACCCTCCCCCCACCCCCGCGCGGTTTTCCCGCTCTCCTGCATTTCCGCATTGTTATACATCCCCCTTCCCATAAGTTTTTGCATTTAAGCTTGATAAGGGAGAGAGAAATTCATGAAAATGGAAGTGACAAAGTTGAAAAATTTGTAAAAATTGATGCATGATGTTCTAAAGTACTGATATTCTCAAAGTTACACCATTTATCTAAAATTGTTAAAGCTTTGATATCACACACTCATGGTCTTCAAGTTCTTTCAGCATGATTGATGAAGTTATTTATCAGAGGGCATAAAAAGAAAGGAAAGAAAAGTGGCACTGAAGAAACAGGGAGAGAAGATATCAGCAGAAAGAAAAAAATTAAGCAATGGATGCTGTGCAGCTGCAGAGTCAACAAAAGACAAACTGACAGTAGTCCACATTCTTGCTGTGTGTTTTGATTTTTCACCCAGTTAAAACGTTCAGCGTTTTTTCCTTCTTTGGTCTCATCTTGACATAAACAACAATTTTAGAGGCATATTTTTCCATATTTATGCTTCTTCACACTCTTGCCACTATTTGATGGTGTGCCCTTTTTCTTTTCACTTTCACAACGCTTATTACTGTTTAGTAAAAACCAATCCGTTTTTTAAAATAATACGAGAAAAAATACTTAAAAAACTTCAGAAAAAATTGAAGTTTTTAAAGTATTTTTTCTCGTATTATTTTTAAAAATGGATCGGTTTTTACTAAACAGTAATAAGCGTTGTGAAAGTGAAAAGAAAGAGGGCACACCGTCAAATAGTGGTAAGAGTGTGAAGAAGCGTAAATATGGAAAATATGAGTATGATCATATGGTAAGTGGAGGTTCATGCACTGCGGGTTCACTTGCTTGGATTTCCTGTCTGTCAAGCGTTGTGGGATTTAGAACGCACCTGACTGATTTTCACTAGTGGAAGTTTTAAACTTAAACCTCGCAATGTTACCTATCATGCCCTTGCCAGGGGAATCAACTTTGTGTTTCACACACTTAGTTTCATTAGTGTCCTTGTTTGTTGTAACGTTTTGTTGTGGCGCATATTTCTTTTTCACAAAGAGATGCATAGTTTCGTGAAAAAAGCGCCTGTGTATGCTGCACAATAATGCTGTTTACCACTGACAAGGAAGGCTCTTGCCAATGCTGGCAGGTATGATATTCCTGTGCATAAGTACTTTTTTCTTTTTATGCCAGTTCTGATGTTTACAAGATCGGCAAAGATTTTTCTTTTTCGTGTGTTTGACCACTATTTTTCACCTAACCGTCATCAGATGTTTAAGTTCAAGTTTTTTTTTTAGTGTTGTTTCTGTAATACTGTTTATCCAAATCAAATACAGTTTGTGTGGCTTTTAAAAATACCATTGTCTGCAGATGGGAAAACTCAGAATTTAATTTGGCAAAATGAGTGGTAACCCCAAATAACTGATAATCTGGATATTTTTCCTGATTTATATTTATGACATATCACGGTCAGCAAAAAGCAAAGACTTTTTCACATTATCTGCCTTCCCAAGCACTTTTTACTGTAATCAGTGTGCTTTTAATAGTTCCTCAGGAAAAACATCGCACTTCCTAATTTCTGTGAAAGATAAAGTTTCTATGTTGGAACATAATGCCAATATTCAGTTTTTTAACATTTTTCATGTTTTTCGAACTCCTTTTTAAAAAATTTGAAACAGATTCACATTAAACTACATATGTTTTTTACCAAACTACATATTTGTGGTAAAAATAATTGAATCTGGGCCCATTCCATCTCAATTCAAGCAGAAAATACCAACATGTGTCAGTTGACCCCCTTAGATTTGTTCCAAAAAATTACAGTAGCTACTCCTACTACAGATATAAAATATACCAAAGGGATTTGCTCCAAAAAAATTTATATCACTTGCTGTGCCATTTTGAAATTTGGTGAAAAACACGTTTTTTGAAAGGAATGTCAAAAATGGCATATTTTAAAAATGTTATTGCGTTTAAACTATTTGGGCGATTCAGTTCATTTTTGTTTTGTTTTGTAGCTAATGAATTGATTTTTAACTTTACTTGACATACTTTAAATATGCATGTTATAATTATTAGTAATTAAAAAAAATCCACTTTTTAGGTACAAAATTTTTGGTTTTTCTGACATTTAACGATTTTTTTTCTTACACTAAGAAATTTTTTTTTAATGAATAAAGATGGCAATGTGTAGTCCACCAATGGTAGTTTTACAGCAAGTTTTATTTATTGCCTAACATATATACAGTCTATATTATACAATTCAACTTCAAAATATGCAAAAGTACGAAAATGCACTATTTTCAAGTAGCAATAACTCAAAAACCCCATTTTTTAAAAATCTTAAAACTTGACCTTATGTTGTCCTATATTATCAATTGGTGGGGGCAGAATCGTGTGTTTTTGCCTCGTAAATTTTGAACGTTTTTTTTGAAAATGACACTTGTCCAGCATTTGCGGGTCGCAAATAGAAACGATACAAAAACATATACAATTGTTCTTTACAATGAAATTTTAAAGCCACCCTGATTTTTAAGCTCCACTGAACACTTTTATAAGTAAACTTAAGTTACTCATTTTAAAAAAAATAATGAAAAAAGAACAAAAAGAAAAACATAGGAAATGTGGAAAACCGAGAACTCATTGAACTGTTTGTCTTTTTACAATTTTCTGATTTCTGTAACACTAAAACAAATAATCGTAAACAACTCCATGTTAGCTGAGATCTATAAACATTATACTAAAATAATTACAGAGTAAGTTTACACAAAGTTCAGACACTGCAGATCTGTTGGATCTAGTTCAGCTCCTTGGTATCGAAAATGTGGAGTCGAGCGGATTGTTCGCTGGGAGTGGGTTCCTTCACCTTTAGCACTACATTGTTTAATGGCACTGCACATACATCCTGTGGAGTCGAGCGGATTGTTCGCTGGGAGTGGGTTCCTTCACCTTTAGCACTACATTGTTTAATGGCACTGCACATACATCCTCTCTCTTTCCACATTCCTCTGGCCATTGGAACCCTTTAGCTGGGCCATGGGGATGCATAAACGACACAGTAATGTCTTCGAGCTCTAGAGATATGCTCTTTATCTGTCCCATCCACCAATAATCATTATATACACACCCAACAAATTGACCTACTATGAAATCACTCAAAGAATACCTGTTTTTTACTTGGCTTGTTATTTCTACTTTCTGCACACTATGTTTAATTGTTCTTGCCATATAAGCTTCATTATTTTGCACCAACCAATAATGCTGAGATTGTAATCCTACAACAGGTTTTACAGTGATCCATTCTTTTTCTTTACAAGACCTGAATTTTTGAACAACTTCACTTTTGAGGTGTAGTATTTTCGTATTACGTATAAGATTTGAAATTGTACAAACAAATGAAGCTGCGTCTCTTATGGCTTCCACAGATTCTTTTTGTAGATTAAATCTTGTAGCATAGTGCTTGCATATGCCACCTATACCATCGCATGCACTCTTACCATGCCCAGTAGCTGAAAATATCCACTTTCTTTCTATAGTTGGATTACCCTTAGACAACTCATGAAGTTGATATCGATTTTTGAAATGTGCAGCAGCTCCATCTGAAACGTAAACTACTGAGGTCTTAGTTTCCAATGGATACGATTTTGAAATGTCATTTTTTATAAGACCTATGGCACAGAGAGCATGAGCTGTGTCATGGGTTATATCATCAGACACTACTGCAAAACTTTCTTTCACTTGACCAATTTGTGTAACACATGTAAACAATGAGATTTGTACATTTTGCCAGTGATAGCTTTGTATCTCATCAGGCAATATAACTGACCAGTTCTCTGCAAAATCAAAATGTAAAACACACACAGAACTCCCTTTCACAGAGATTTTAGCTTTGGCTATTCCTTCTCTCTGGATTGTTTGGATATAATTATGAGGAATTGCTTTATTAATCCAATGTCTAGCATCTTCGAGGAACCTTTCAGTAGGTACAGTTTTCTTTATAAGGTCATTACGTTCCCAAATAGCATATGTAACTTCTTCTTCATTCAACAAGCCAAGAGTATCAGCTGTCAGTGCATCTGTACTGAGACAGTCACCACACATTTGGAGCCAACAATCTTCATTGTCTGTTTTGTTACACAAACACTTAAGTAAAAGAGCCTCTTCAGTATACTTTTCATTAGTTACATTTTGGAGAGCTATGCTTATTAGTGTAAGATTACTACAGTAAATGCAAGTACAAACTGCTTGTATAGGTTGAATTTTCACCCACTTTGGACATAGTGAATAAAATTTTGAAAGTCCAATTTTTATTCCTTCGTTTTCCTTTTTCAATATACTGTATGTCTCTTTGATTGATCTTGTCATAAATCTTTTGCCTTTTTAACTTTCTCACCATTACCATCTTTAACACATATAACATCTTTTTTGTTTGGACTCTCTCTTGTGCAGTCTTTGCTGTCATCTAGGTAGTATGACAAAGCAATTGCCTTAGTATGTGCAGACAATGGATGTCCACTGTAGGGATCAGGTTTAGCATAAATTCCTTTTTCTTTTTTAACACTACATGACTTATCTATGATGTACTTTGATACTGAAGGTAACTTTGCCTCCAGTTGCGTTTTGGTAAAAGTATGTGGTAACAGAGTCAACAATTGCACTTTTTCATTGTATTTAGAATTTTGAAGAGCTGTGTTAATGTTAAAAAACCACTGATTGCAAGTATAACAGTCAGGTTTTTCAGCAGAAGGTTCACTTGAAATGTCATCATTGACACTATACACTTCTTCTAATTTCTTCACAGATGCAGTTACTAGTACTTCCTCTAATTTCAACTTTTTTCTTTTTACATAACTTTGCCTCCTCTCAGGCCTAACTTGTGAAGGGGATTTCAATGGCAACATATTTACATCAAGAATGTTAATACTTTTGTTGACAGCATTTACAATCTCCTAACTTGCAATAAAAGGTTCATCACATGAAATTTCTTGTTCAGGTTCATTTGTAAGTTCCCCAAATTTTTTTTTATAAAAAACAACACAAGTACTACACAAACTGTCATTACTTTTTACAATAACAAACCTGCCTACAATCCTTTGAATTGAATCAGCTAAATCACCAACACCACATAACCTCACACTCTTACTTTTGTATACAGTTTTTTTGTGTCTTCTAATATAGTCCACACACTTAATTCGTTCAGAACTATGATAATCTGACATTACTAAATAGGCCTATTCAGCAAAAATGTAAAAAACATATCTGAGAAATCACAAACACATATCAAGTGTTACTCTTTCAAACAAAAGAACAGACTGCACAGTAGTTATAGCACAGGTGGGTGTGGCCATGGAGGGGAGGGGCTAGTGAGACAGTTGATTAGCTGTGCAGTGAGCAAACACTGGTCATGCATGTGCATGTATGATCCTGTTGATTCAGCATTGCACAGGTGTAGAACAAGCTTATTTGTTGTTTAAGCATTAAGACTAGGTCAGTTCATTTAACAACTGTAACTTTATTACAGAATTTATTATATAATAATTAAAATTATTTTATATTTTTTATTTACTAGATTAATATTTTAAATATTTTTACTTTAAGTATTATAATTAGTCTACTAGCCTATATTTTAACTTTCATAGCTAATTTAAAACAAAACTTTGTAGTGTTTTTCTGCGACCTGCAAATGCTGGAGAACTGTCATTTTCAAAAAACGTTCAAAATTTACGAGGCAAAAACACACAATTCTGCCCCCACCAATTGATAATATACTAATAGGACAACATAAGGTCAAGTTTAAAGATTTAAAAAAAATGGGGTTTTTGAGTTATTGCTACTTGAAAATAGTGCATTTTCGTACTTTTGCATATTTTGAAGTTGAATTGTATAGACTGTATATATGTTAGGCAATAAATAAAATTTGCTGTAAAACTACCATTGGTGGACTACACATTGCCATCTTTATTTATTTAAAAAAACTTTTCTTAGTGTAAGAAAAAAAATCGTTAAATGTCAGAAAAACCAAAATTTTGTACCTAAAAAGTGGATTTTTTTAATTACTAATAATTATAACATGCATATTTAAAGTATGTCAAGTTAAAAATCAATTCATTAGCTACAAAACAAAACAAAAATGAACTGAATCGCCCAAATAGTTTAAACGCAATAACATTTTAAAAATATGGCGTTTTTGACATTCCTTTCAAAAACGCGTTTTTCACCAAATTTCAAAATGGCGCAGCAAGTGATATAAATTTTTTTGGAGCAAAGTTTTTAAATCTGCAGATGAAGGGGCAAATTGGTCCTTTTTTATGGAATCTTTATCTCAAAATGACATGCCATCAACATGCAGTAGAGGATCTTAACAGAATTACATGCCATATATATGCATTAGAGAATCCTAACAGAATTTCATGTATTTCAAATGCTTTGTTACACAAATTGGAGATTTCAGATAATCTAAAGCCTTTTGAAATCATGAGAGATCTAGTAACTGTGCTTTTAGCGACACTGCTGTTAAATGCTCATGTAGAATGTCTTTGGTCAGCAGTTAAAAACACAATTAGGTGAAAGAAGCCTTCTAATGTAAAAGAACAGACTTGAAAGTCGCATTAGGATCAAAATGAGTAATTTTGACCCTGAAGATTGGATAAAACTATGGTGGGAGGATAGCATGAAAACTTGTTGACCTAACTACAAAGATTAATTTACATATTTTATTACTTCAGTTTCAACTTTTAAGCATACTGTAATTGAAATATGCAAAATAAAACATTGATATTGTTGTAAGCAATTTTATAAAAATAATTGTATGAAATATACAATTCAATTTTTTCAAAGTTTAACCACTGACTTTTTTTATGGCCACTTACAATTTTGGTCTTGGTGGCCAATGTCTACTAGCAAAATTTCTAAGTCTGGGTCTTTAATCGCCAATGGCGGGTTCATTAAATAATTATAAGGTGTGTTTATACATCAACTATTGTACAAAATTTTTCTTCAATAAAATGTATATATTCATGTTTCAATTAATTGTTTTATTATATGCGTAAATTTTCTACATTTACTGTGATAAACCCTGTATGACAGATGAGATCTCTCTCTCTCCCGAGTAACATGAGTGCTTTAAAAGCTGTAATTTTTGGCTGCCAAAGTTACTTTTTCAGTTGAACCAAACTGATTTTGAGTTGGACCTAGATGCAAATCTGGCTTGTCCCGTGGAAAGTATTTGTTGAAATCATACATTTGTGTTTCCTATCACTAAAATTAAATGACAGCAGTGAAAAACAACAACAACAACAACAAATATATAGACCCCCCTCGGTTTCTAATTAAAAAGAAAATCCCATGGTATTTTCACGATCTGAACAGTTGGGTAGCAAAAAAAAAAAAAACAATAGATGGCTGGCCTGTCCAGCCAGAAGACTGGAGAATGCTGATTTATGCGACATAGGAAACCAGTCCGATTTTGAAGAACTGAAAAAAATTCCACAACCAATTTGTTAAAAGGAGGACAAGAAAGTTGCAGTCACTGCATTGTCACCTCTTAAGTGTTAATTCAAGCATTACATATAGGAAGCTCAAAATTGGTGGGAAATCACCTGCATAAAGTACATTATGACTTCAGAAAGAATTTGGATTTAAAGAATAATATATTTATCCCTTGGTAACATTCTTAAAAGTTTCACGAGGTGAATAAGGATTTACACCATATTTTTTCTTGACATTGAATAGTATTTTGACCCTCTTAATTCGGAAAAGTTGCTTAGAAATGTAAAACTTGTGGAATGGAAAGGTAAGCACTTGGTAGAAGTTGGTCACAAGCTTGGACTCCAAAGGTCTTGTAGGAGTCTTGATGAAAGGAAGTACTAGTAAATAGTTTGGAATTAAATGGTCAAGTAAGACAAGAATGTGTAAGCTTTCTCCATTTTTGTTTGTGATGTATATGGATGAAGTGTTTATAAAGAAAGTAACTTTTGTATCATAGTGAGAAGGATTGGCAGTGAAGCACATAACACACAAAAAATTAGAATTCTTAATATCATCATATCACGCATAACCTTATTTGCAACAGCCCTTCTGCTCTACCAAAAAAATATCAGGACATCATCAACACTGGCAAATTGCAAGGCTTTCCACCCTCTTAGTACATAGACTAATTAAAAAATTTGAGTCACATAATGGAACTACAGTCGAAACCGTTTATAAGGAAGTTGAAGGGAGTTAAGAAAAAGTTCGTTATACGCAAACTTTGTTTTATCCGATTTTGCCTTAAATGTATCAGCAAACAAGCAAAAGTTGTGTAAAAAAGCACTTACTGTATACTACTATAGTACGTATGTATTAGAAAGCAGAAGTACAATAATTGAAACATTTACCTTTAATTTTTCATTCACACTTCTGGAAATAACTATCCAGAGTTGCCTGTTTTGGGGATTGAACAATTGCTGTAGACAGCTGTTTTTGTATTTGATCCAACAATGCTGAACAAAACAGATTTTTTGACGCAAAAAAAGCACGCAAATTATCAAGACTTTCAATTGCCACCGTGTTTGATATTTTTTTAACTTCTGCGTATTCTTCCTCCTCATCAGTGGACGTGTCATACTGAGAGTTCAACACGCCATCAACGATGTCCTGATTTGTATTTTGAGATTCCGTTGAGATGTCATCGTCAGCCAACAGATAATCTGGAAAAGATAAATCCGATGAAATGAGCCCTTTTGCACTCAGGTGATTCCATGTTTCGTCTTTAGTAGTAACCACTGTGTCTTCATTTACTGCTGAAATACCAAAACCAGCATGTTTCCAACAATGTTTTATGGTTACATCAGTTACGGTAGTCCAAGCATTAGATAGCATATCACATGCCATTCGAACATCGACAACAGTTGATTGCCTCTTTTCCACGTTAATAAGAATTTTTCTGAGTAAAATTTTGCTGTAATGAAGTTTTAGGTTTTTCTTAACACCCTGATCCATGGGCTGAAGTTTTGATGTAGTGTTTGGTGGAACCCGATGTACATTTGTAGACGTTAACACTATGTTAGACGAATGTGCTACACAAATTATCAATGAGCAGCAGAACTACCTATAATGTGCTGCACAATTATCAATGAGCAGCAGAACTACCCATTTTTCTTTGTCATTTCGTTGTCATATTGTTTCAACCATTATGTAAAGAGTTCCGATGTCATCCATGCTTTCTTATTAGCTCTGTAACTTACTGGTAATTTTTCACCTTTTTTGAAGCATCTGGGATTTTTTGATTTCCTGATTATGAAAACTTCCTTTTTATCGGATCAATCCATATTTGTGCACAGCAATACAGTTAAACGGAGTTTTGAGTTCTTCCCACCAGAACATTTTTCACCTTTGAAAGCTAAGGTTTTTTCTGGCAATAACTGATAAAAAACACCAGTTTCATCAGCATTGTAAACATCGCAAGCTTCATACTGCGAAATTAAGGTTTCACCTTGATTCCAGCCACTTTTGGGTTGTTTCATCATCCATGGAAGCACTCTCTCCGCAAATGGACTTAAATATGATTCCATTACGTTCTTTAAATCTTTGAAGCCAACCATTGCTTGGCTGAAAATCAGGTTTTTCTAGAAGCCGGGCAAAATCTAATGCTTTTTCCTTCAGCAAAGGGCCAGAGACTGCAACATTTTTGCTTCTCACTTCTTGGAACCACTTTAACAGCGCTGCTTCCACGTCTGTATAAAGAACTTCACGAAATCGTTTTCTATCATGGCTAAAAAACGTTCCAAGAACTTTCGCTTCAAACCATCCTTATTTTTTAAAATTGTGGATAGTGAATTTGCCGGAATTCCAAATGTTTTGGCTACATCACACTTCTTTTTCCCCTTTTCCACCAAATTGATTGCTTCAATTTTTTCACTTAAACTCAGTGTTTTTTGTTCAACAACTGACATGATTTGCCAGCTTGTGTTAATGCGTTCTAACGAACGAATTTGTGAGAAAAATTGCTGCTACCAAAGCTGTAAACCATCAGACGCGCCCGCTTAAGAATGGCAGAAGTGCGATTAAGACAAACATCTGCCTATCTGGTCCATCTGAACAATTTAACATAAGGCCCCAAAATGAAGACGCTGACATAAGACACCCCTGGCATGATTCCCTAACACCCCACCCCCTAATCCTTTGTCGCATTCCTCCTTCTGTTCTCAAGCTGGGAAACAGATCATTTAAGCTTTTGGGGTGATGAAGTGGGGTCCCTCCAGTGAAGGAGGATTAAGGAAAAGTGGGGGATTCCGACACCACCTGGCTAGTCTTCGGGCATTTCACTGAGTCAGAAGTCTCAAGATATCCCGAAAAAGAAAAAAAGAAAATGGCTACTCTCTCGCAGGAGAAATGTTGAATGGGAAAAAAGCAAAAACTTCGTTATACATATGATTTTGGACAAAACTGTTGTTCGTAATATCCAGTTGAAATAACATTACGATGGCATTGAAATTTCAGGGAACTGCAAAGATATCGTTATGTATGACCCTTCCTTATATCCGAGCTCATTATATGAGGGTTCAACTGTATTAGTTTACTGACTGAACCTTCCACTACTCGTCAGTTAGTTGGCACTTTGCCCTTTAGTCTGTCCTTCACTCATAAAGTTTGCTCTATTTTCAAATCTTTTGGCTACAGGATTGCAGTTAAACCACCTCCACTTCTTCTTAATCTCATTCTTAAAAACAGAGATCCCAATAAACCCCTGGAGTTACAAGATGTCTACTCTATCCCTGTCAACATGTCCACAGGCGTTACCCATTGGTAGTACTTACTGCAGCATCAGCCAGCGATTAATGGAACATATTGCTGATGTGAAGAAAGGCAACCCTTCCACCTCCCTTTCAATTTTAACTATCAGCGATACGTCCACGATTCCCGACTGGCAAAATGTTAAACGTATTGTTCAGTTCATCAATCGAAAGCCCTCGGGTACCAGGAAAGAATTGAAATCTACCTTACCCCTAACACCTGCAATACAGACGCACCTTTTAACATCCCTATCATTTGGAAAGCTATTTTGAAATCTGGCAACAACTGATGCTTATACCACATGTTTCATTCTATGGCTGATGAAGGTAGAAGTCACTACTGAAATGTCCCACCACTTATAATTATTAACGTAACTTATGTGTGATATGGTGACATTAAGAATTCTAATTTTCAAAGTAACTTATGTATCTGGTATGGAAGTAAATTGCTCTGATATCAGCAGTTTGGTTGTATGCTGAAGACAGTACTACTAATTTTTAAAAATGTAAACAAGTGTCAGTATAATCTCAGTAAGCTGAGCAGTATATGGTAAAATTTAGAGATGAAGATAAATTGTTGGTTGAGGTAAGTGTAAATAAATGATTCAGTGATGAGCTCCAAAAATTGCAAATGGTGTAGCACAATGAAAGAAGATACAACAGGTAACAGATTGCAAATTTTTGACTGTGATTAGTGACAATATTAGAAGGACTTGATAAAGAATTATATAGTAGTGTCAGCAAAGGAAAGTTTCCTATAAGCTGTATGAAATCATTTTCATTAAAAAAGCTTTGTAGAGAACCATTTCCATTGAAAAAAAGTTATCTAGAGAACCAAAAACCTTTGCGTGCTCTCTTTTATGGCAATGAATGATAGATTGGTAAAGTAAAGGGATCTCTCAGCAGTTGGAAGTTGCAAATATGATACTGATCAGAAAAATGTTGAGAGAAAATAGATGGTCTCATTGGTAAAACAGAATTATTAATGTGGAATTTAGCAATGATTTGAGCACTTCTTCAGTAGAAGGTAAGGTTGATCAGAGCATGTATGGTGTGGACATATGGTGAATGTGAAATGGAAGACCGCCTTGCCATGTGTGGCAATCTGCAGTATCATGTTTACCAAGAGGTGGACCAAAGCATGGTGGTGTGAAATCAACTGTTAGTAATCAGTGAAGCATTGCGGTAAAGGCTGAAAAAATTTTATTAAACAAAATGGATTGGAAGAAATTTGTTGCACACTATAATCCTTTCATTTGTGGTCAATGCCAAAAACATGCCTGACTACTATACTGGTTCATGTGCATAAGATAAGTGTAGAATGATTTGAAAGTGGATAGGCTCAAAGTCAGTGCTCAGTAGTGTATTGCAGATTATTTTAAAGAAAACCATTTTGCCTGACTGTGTGGTTAAGTATTATATTGTGAAGTAATATATTTATGTATTCAGTATTGAAAGCAGTGGTGATGTGATATTTTGGAAAACTGTTACCGGAATCCTATAATGGAAAGAACATAAGGAAATGCCAGTAAAATGTTACTCTGTTATCGTGCTGCGCTTTTAGTTACTCTTCAATTTTATTTTATTTTTAATTGTTAATGCTGTGAGTTGTGTCTGTAGGACATTTTTCTTATGAGCTTCTCCCACCGTTTTTTTAAGGCTTTTTTAGCACAAATATGCACATTTTTATTGTCAGAAACTTTGTATTTTGAATATTATAAAACACAATCGTGTACATTTAACACTGGTGATGATTATTCTCCACTCAAAGAATGTGAAAATGGATTTAAAAAATATTAATGAAGAGAGAAACAGAGACATTTTTCTTGTAAGGATGATCAAAAACTTGTGCCCCTCAAACTGCAAAGCACTGCACAAATAAGTGAAATTATTTTATTTTTTATTTCTGCCAACAGAATACAACACTGCATTAGTCTTGAAAGGTATATTTGATTTCTGAAAACGTTCGTTATACCAATTAACACCATTATTTTGTTGTGAGAGTACCCTGCCACTTTCCCAAAGCCAGCGTGTGTACATAATTGAGTGATATTTCGCTGATCGATCATATGCAAAAGTGTTGGAAGCATTTCAGGAGTAATATCTGAATGTTTTGCCATCTGATAAGAGAACTATTGCTTGTCTTGTAAAGCATTTTCGGGAAACAGGAAGTGTCTTCGACAGAAGGTGGAGTGTAAGACCGTCTGTTTTAAGTGACGAAAAAATGCAAGGTGTGCAGACCAAAATGATGCTTTCTCCAACCAAAAGTTTATGGAAACTTTTCATTCAGACAGGATTATCTGATGGGAGTGTGCACAAAGCTGTGAAACAACTAGACCTCCATCTTTGTCGTCTTGCCTCCATGGCTGAATTGAAACCATGTGGTTTTCAGAAACACATTTCTGCAGATGGTTACATAAGTTAGTGGACCAAAATGGAGTAAGTGTACTTGATGTCTTCTTCACCAATGAAACTTGGTTTCATGTAAGTGGGCACATAACACGCATAAATCATGATATTGGTCATCCACAAATCCACACACATATTCCACGAAAACCCACTGCACTCAGAAAAAGTCGAAGTATGGTGTGCTGTATCTTGTCGTCGAATAATCAGCCCGATATGTTTTTACTGTACAGTTAATGGAAATGTATATAAGGCATACTATATATCATCATCATCATCATCATAGCCAACCATTATCAATCCACTGCTGGACGAAGGTCTCCCCAAGTTTCCTCCACAACGGTCTGTCTTGTGCCAGTCTCCTCCATGTCACTCCCGCGTACTTTCGAATTTCATCCACCCATCTTCCATGGGGTCTTCTTCTGGGTCTTTTCCTGTCGCTTCGAATCCAATCTAAAATTTCGGCTGTCCATCGATGGTCTGTTCTTCTGGCAGTATGTCCAGCCCATTGCCATTTCAGGGATTTAAATCTGATCATGATGTCTTCCACTCTTGTCATTTTTCGGATCCACGTGTTCCTCTTCTTATCTCTCCTGGTTACACCAAGCATGCACCTCTCCATGCTGCTTTGAGTTGTCTGCAGCCTTTGTATGTCTCTTTTGTCTAAGGTCCACGTCTCTGCACCATACGTAAGCACTGGAAGGATGCATTGATCAAACACTTTTCTTTTAAGACATAATGGCATATTGCTCTTGAAAATTATGCTGTTTCTTCCAAAAGCTCTCCAGGCAAGTTTTGTACGCCGATTAATTTCTTCACCAATGTGACCCTCACTTGATATCTGCTGTCCAAGATAAACGTACGTGTCTGTTATCTCCAGCTTTTCTCCATCAATCGATGAATCTTCATTTCTTGTAAAAGCATTGTACATCACTTTTGTCTTCTGAAAGTTCATTTTTAATCCCACTTCTTTACTCTTGTCAGCAAGTTCCTGCATCATACTCTGTAGCTCCGATGGGGTAGTTGCAAAAATGACTATGTCATCAGCAAAACGAAGGTGGGTTAGATAATCTCCATTAATCTTTATCCCTTTGTTTTCCCAGTTCAGTGATTGAAAGACATTTTCCAATGTGGCATTAAACAGCTTCGGAGATATGGTGTCACCTTGTCTCACTCCTTTTCCAATT
Source organism: Macrothele yani (assembly GCA_039090855.1). Classification (NCBI taxonomy): domain Eukaryota; kingdom Metazoa; phylum Arthropoda; class Arachnida; order Araneae; family Macrothelidae; genus Macrothele; species Macrothele yani. The sequence continues at coordinate 138,609,841 of CM077005.1, read as the reverse complement.
TTTATGTGTGTTGTATTTTCAAACAGCCGAATCTTTGCACTTGCATTTTCATAGATGTTATTAATAATATTAATGTATGCATCTTCAATACCGCATTATTTCACAGCCATTGCAACTGCTGATGGTTTCACCGAATCAAAGGCTTTTTCATAATCGATAAAAGCCATGCTCAATGGAAGTTCATATTCCCTCGCTCTTTCAATTAGTTCTCTCAGTACGTAATATGATCTATTGTGCTGTAGCCACTCCTCAATCCAGCTTGTTCTCTCGGTTGAGCCATGTCCAGTGTCACCTTCAAGCGGTGTGAAAAAACTTCAGTGAAGATTTTATAAACCACTGATAGGAGGCTGATAGGTCTGTAGTTCCTGAGATCCTCAATGTCACCTTTTTTATGTAGCAAGATCATTGTAGCGTTGTTCCAATCCTCAGGAATTTTCCCTTCATTAAGGCATCGAGTGAAAATTTGGGTGAGTACTGTTTCGATTTCTCCACTTGCTTCTTGTATGATGTCTACAGTAATTCCATCTTCTCCTGGAGCTTTTCCCCGCTTCATGTTCTTGATTGCATGTGCAACTTCTGCTGGAAGGACTGGAAGAACTCTGGTACCTTTCATGATGCCTGGAGTACATGTATCATCCCTTTCATATAATTTGGAGTAGAAATCTTTCACTCTTGTCAAAATTTCGCCTCTATTTCTTGTTACAGAACCATCTTCTTTTCTCAGTGCAATAATCTGTTTTTTTCCCTTACTGAGATGTCCCTTTGCGATCTTTAGGCTTTGGTTGTTTTCAATTGCTTTCCTTACTAGTTCACAGTTGAATTTCCTTACGTCTTCAGTGATACTTTTTCGTACTGTCTTGCATAGCTCTATATATTCCACTTTGGAAGTCACATCTTCTTTAGTTGTCCTCATATCTCTTCTTTTTTGCATCAAAATTTTGGTTTTTCCTGATAATTTGTTCACATGCCATTTGTTCTTAGACCCAGCTAATTTTGTTGCTGTTTCCATAAGAGCTTTGGTTACTTTTCTGTTAACTTCAGAAATATCCACTTCTTCCGATGTTAGGCCTTCTAAAGCAGAGAATCTGTTCTTCATTTCCAATTTGAAGGTATTATGGTGTTTTTTAAGGTTGGTTATGTCAATACATTTTGTTTGTCTTATGAGCTTGCTACGTTCGAGTTTAGTGTTGAGGTGCATCTTACATCTCACCAATCTATGGTCACTGCCTGTGTTGAACTTGTTTAGCACACTGCAGTCTTCTATGACCAATTTTTTGTTACACATAATAAAATCAATTTCACGTCTCGTCCCATTTGGATGTCTCCATGTCCATTTCCTGTGTGACTTTTTCTTGAAAAAGGAGTTCAAGATGAAAAACCCTTCTGCCTCTGCAAACTCTACGAGAGTATTTCCACGCTTGTTTCTGTTGACGTGACCGAATTTACCTACTGAAGTTTCATTCTGTTGCCGTTGCCCTATTTTTGCATTGAAATCTCCCATAATTATCTTCAAGTGCTGCTTACATTTATTATTTAGATCACGAATTTCCTCATAAAATTCTTCAATTTCTTCTTCAGCATGACTTGTGGTGGGTGCATAAGTTTGAATAATCTGAGCCTGGTATCTTCTCGAGAGTTGGATAACGAGTCGTGCAGCTCTGTCAGAGGAACTTTCAACTTCTACAACTTTATCCTTCAGTTTCTTGTTTATTATAAATCCAACACCACTAGTTCTGCCAGTATCTGTCCCACGATAGTAGAAGAGATGTCCACTTTTCAGTTCAATGAGATCTTCTCCTTTTCTCCTTACCTCACTTAGCCCGACGATGTCCCACTTGATCCTTTGTAGTTCCTCTTCCAATTCAAGAAGCTTTGAATCTGTATATACTCGCGTATAAGTTGACCCCCACTTTCAGAGGAAAAAATCGTAAGAAATCGGAAACTATCGTATAAGTCGATCCCGGAATAAGAAAAAAACATTTCAATGAATTTATTCAAAAACATTTGAAAACGAAAAAATTATATATATAATACTAAATTTAATTTGCATACCCAAAAACTTCATCGGAACCCTTCAAAATCCGATTCCGAGTCAGACTCGCCAAACAGTTCAAAAAAGTCTTTCTCCGCCATTGGCGCGTCGTCATAAACATCAGTATTCCCATCTATGCCTGTGGCATCAGAATCACTGTCATCATCACTCATAAAAATCTCATCATCCTCTGTGCCATCAAGTTTGTTACTAATGCAACATTTCTTGAATGATTTCACGACCATTTCCGCAGTTATTGAATTCCAAGCATCCTTGACCCATCGCGCAATCAAAACAATATTCGCTTTCTTTAGATTTCCGCCCTTGGTTTCAGTTGGCAAATCGGAACTTATCCAATCCACTCAATACCTCCGCACATTGTCCTTGAAGGGCTTATTAAGGCAGACATCTAGTGGTTGAAGAACAGATGTCAACCTATCTGGGATGACAGCAAGAGTTGTTTTTGAATTTTCTGCAGTTTTTTTCACTTCTGCACAACGGTGTGCAACAAACATATCCCACACCAAAAGAGAAGGTTTCCTCAAAAGTACACCTGGCCTTTTGTTCCACACATTCTTTAACCAGTCAATTGTTCCGGATTCGTTCATCCACCTTTTTCATGGGCACGAACGAGCACACCAGACGGAAAGACAACGCTTTTCGGCAGAGTTTTGCGTTTGAAAATAATTACCGGAGGTAGCTTACTGCCGTCGGCCAAACAGGAAAGAACAACCGTGAAACTGAATTTTTTGTGGCCAGTCGTTTTGATCAAGATATTTTTTTCGCCCTTTTGGTTCACCGTCTTATTTCCAGGAAGGTCGAAACATGTGGCGGTTTCATCCATGTTCCCTATTTGGGAAAGTTCAAAAGCAGTCTCTTTTGAAATTCCATTATCTTTGTTTCGAGGTCACGAGGTAACTTTTGTGCAATTTTGGTGTGCTGGCGTAGACACAACCAATAGCGGTTCATGAACTTTGTGCACCAACCTGGTGAGACACGAAAAGTGTTATTTGTGGCTGCAAACTTTTCATCTTTTGCGAGCTTCATTGCTCGCAAACGTATACCAGTTCACGTTACAATGTAACCATTTTATCTGCAGTCCACAATCCAATCATTCAAGACACTTTCCAGCTCTGGGAAAGATGTCGTTCCACGGCGCAGCGCCTTTTGCGATTTTGGGATTTTCACCAAGTCCGTTTTTTTTTTACGCCAATCTCGAATCAGTTTTTCGTTAATGCCAAATTGACGTGAAGCAGCACAGTTAGTATTTTCTGCTAAAGAAACCACTTTCAACTTGAATCCTGCATTGTAGGACATCCGTTTCTTTACACAATCCGTGTCACCCATAATAGGAGAAGCGAGACACGTGCGATTAAGAAAAAGAAAAACACGTGCGAATAAGAACAAGCAACACCTAACACTGGCTGTCTCATGGCTCCGTTACGTCGAAGGTCAGCGCAATCAACTGGTAGTCGGAAGGGTGGAGCTTTCTATGCGCGGCTGTGACTGCGCTGTGGACACGCAAAGCCAGGAGAGAGGAGACTTTTCAAAGCGCGGAGAAATTCGGAGGGCCACGATTTCTTAATTCTACCACATCAGTGGTTTTTCTTTCTTTCTTTCTTTTTTTTTTTTTTTTTTTCGGAGGGTTGCGATTTCGTAATTAATACCGCATCGGCAATTTTATTTCTTTTGGGATGGATTGCCTTTTGCCTCACAGGAAGAACCTTTGGACTTACGATTTTTTTAGTCCCAGCGTATAAGTCGACTCCAATAATTTGAAGCTCTCATTTTGTCCCAAATTTCTCGACTTACACACGAGTATATACGGTACTTGCCAACTTTTACGGTTTATCCGTAAAATTTGCGGATTTCTGCTTAATTTTACTGATTTATGGATAGAGGTCGTTTTTTACGGATTTTTTTAATATTCCGATTGCTCAATTGAAATATTTCAATCCCCTGGAACCATCCACTTAGATTTTCTACCGGACCTTACAAGCGCTGTGTCACGCAATGATGTCATCTTTAACTTGCAGCCTTCGTGACGTCGTGCGGTAGCTCTCTCTCCACACGGGAGTGCTCAAGTGACGTGCTGACCAGAGTTCGCCAAAATGCGTACTTACGCATCTAGTACACATCGAAATGTTTACGCATTGAAATTTTACCAGCGCATAAAAATATGCTTCAGGAATTTTTCTCCGCGTAAAAGTATGCCCCTTGAATTTTTCTCGGCGCGTAAAAATATGCGTTGTAAATTTTTCTTGACGTGTAAAAATACGCATCAGTAATTTTTCTCACCACATAAAACTACGCATAGAAGAATTTTACCAATTATTAAAAATAAGCATCGGTACGGCATTTCGTCTTTCAGAAATGGAAGTAAACGAAATAAAGATTTTTTCCGTAATCATAATTTTTTTTTTCCTGTGATGTTGCCTATGTCCAGTATTGTTGATATATATCATTTTATTCCATAAATATGTGTATTTCAGTTTGAAAATGTAAGGAAAATTTCCGAAAATGCAAATTCGACGGTGAAAAAAATTCTCTAATCTTTAGGCATGAGAGTGCGACGGCTTCGAGAAATTCCTCCTTTTCCGTCATAATTTGGGTTTTCTCGAGATTGATGCATAAATGAACAGAAATTTTGGGGCAATTAGTGGTGGTGGGAGGATGTTTTTCGCCTGAAACTTTCTAACAGAAACCGTCCTCAGTTCCTCATTTAATGCCATCACATTTGCTTGCAGCAACTCGTCCAATGAACAAAAACATTTATTGTCACCTTTGCTTACACTGCTTTTCCAATGGATCACTTTCTTCTTAAACCCTGAAACTTTGTCTAAAAGTTGCAAGATGTTAGTATTACTGCCTTGTAAGGACTTGTTCAGTGCATTCAGTTTTTCAAAAAGATAAAAGAAAAGCCATTTTTATTAGAAAGTCCACGTCAATAAATTTGTCAGCAAAACAATGTTCATCATGTAAATTTGAGTATATATCATTCCTCAGCTCATACAGTCTAAATAAGGAGTTACTGAGAAACAGCCATCAAGAACTGCTGTAGAACAAGAGGCATGAGTGGTGTTCGGCACCCATGTCATTGGTCACACAGCTTAGAAAAAAATCTTGCTTTCGTTGATCTTGTGTTAATAAAATTTACCACTTTGATGACTATTTTCAGAACATCATGCAGTTCTTCACTGAGGTTTTCTGCTACCAGTGTTTCTCTTGTGTATTATACAGTGTATCCAAACAACATTAGGTGCTTTGAACCATATGTGAGCTTTTTTAAGTCCTTGGTAGCATTCATCTTTCGCTGCCATTCATCTTTCGTAGCATCCTGCCATTCTCCAACACATCTTTGCCAGTCAATCTTGATTTTGTACCGTAAAATCATTCACAAGTTTTCACCTGTAGTTCCACCTTTTATTTTTTTGCAGAACAGCAAATCCTCAACAAATTTTTTTTTTTTTTGACAAACCTGACATAACAAATAAGATGGCCATCTGTTGCTTCATCCAACTGGAGTGTGAACTCCTTGCCTTTTAAATTACAAGTGAGCTGGTCGTTAATATCTTCAGCCACATCCTTTATCCTGTGGCTGATAGTATTATTAAAAAGAGGAATTTTCAGCAGCTGTTTACCCTTATCTTTGTCGAGCATGATTGTTACCGTATCAACAGCAGCAGGCAAAATCAGCTCTTCTGCAGTTGTGGGTTTTTTTACGCCGTGCAACATGATAGGCCATTTTGTAAGACAAGAGGGTATTGCTGTTAATTTTAGATTGTTTTGAGAAAATGGGCTCTTGTAGTTTGGCTTCTTTAAGTTTCCTTCTAAAAAATTTCCCATGGCTTTCCGACCACATTATAGGGTGAAGACTTTTAAGATGACACTCTAGTTTACTTGGAAGCATTGATTCTACAGCCAGAACTCTTAAACAGATTACACATTGAGGGCACTCCTCATTATTAACCTTTGCACACTTGAAACCATAATCTAGATGCCTGTCGTCATACTTTCGTTACTTGGTTTTTCGTTTCTCATCCTTTTTATTGTCACAAGAACATGGGACTTCCTTTTCCCTCAGACGAACTTGAACTCTGTATTAAAAACCTCTTCATTTTGACCAAACTAAATATGTGGAGCAGGGTCGTACACACGATCACCCACTTGCAACACTAACACAGCTCACACACAGGAGCACTGAACCGCACCGAAAGTTACTCTCCTGTAGCGATGACTAACTGGTCTGTCCACTCGCCAGAACTTATATGTGCTCACCAAATGCTCTGAAAAGATCCAGGTGCTAATTGGCTGCACTATCCAATGGGCAGAGACTTGAGTAGAAAGCCACAGCTGATGTGTTTCTGGAAACTAAAAGACCTTTTTGTGCCGAGCGCGGTGAAGCACGCAGGCGCTCTTGAGTGTTCTTGTGGTTATGTACCACAAATATTCAAAATAAAAGTCACAGTATGTATACACACAGTGGTATGCAAACATGCACTTATGCAATCCAGTGAGACAGTCTTGTTTATATAAAAGCTACTAAATACCGGGAAATGTCTTAAGCATGCTCTCATGTCAAACAGAAATCATCGCTCTTTCCACGTTATTAAGTGAGTCTCGGAAAAATTCGTATTGGCCGCCACCGGGAATCGAACCCAAGGTCTTCCAGTTACGCGCCGGATATGCTGCCACTGTACCACTGCGGCCTCGAATTCTTTAGACTCACATGTGATTAACTGCCAAACTACATGGCAGGTTAGTTTAGCAGTTAATCACATGCGAGTCTGGATAATTAGAGGCCGCCGTGGTGCAGTGGCAGCATATCCGGCACGTAACTGGAAGACCTTGGGTTCGATTCCCGGTGGCGGCCGATGAGAATTTTTCCGAGACTCACTTAATAACGTGTAAAGAGCGATGATTTCTGTTTGGTGTTCCTGTTCCACGTCGTGTGTTTGAATTAATGCTCTCATGTGTTGGACACAAAACCAATTCTTGTTATCCAACTTCTGGAAATGAAAAACGTGTCCATGTAAATGGACAAACAAACAATGCAAACAGGAACAGTCTTTGCATACTTACCTTTATCTAGGGGGAAAAAAAGATTTTAACTAGATTTCTAGAAACACATATGTTGCATCCACAGTCAGATAGCTTAGCAGATGGATATATCAATAAACCAACTAAATGATAAAAAAAAGAGAAAAAAATCTTTATTTGTACTTATGATTTATTACAGTTTGATACACAGAAACAAAATTGACAATAATGTTTTTCAGTATGTTCTGCAAATGATCACATGTAAGAAAGGTTTTATTATTGGCTTGGTATTTTTTCAACTTGATGCTTATTGGTGTGTGCAACACTTTTACATATAATACATGTTCTGTGTTAGATTGTTGGGGAAAGACAGTAAATTTGAATTAGGGTGTGCTGAAATGCATTGCAGATATACATTTCATTTTATGTTAAAAATGTGGTGTATTTTGTTGTAGTTGGTGCAGATTAATATCTGAACTAGTTTTTATTCTGTTTCATTCAATGTGCAATTGCTATTCTTTTATTGTATTGTATAAATATCTGTTTTCACCCTCATGGGTTTCTTCATAACAAGTTTATTACTATGAAATTTCAGTAAACATGATTTTGTTTTTCAGTTAATTAAAATATTTTCTTTCAGAAGATGTGGAAAGGCCAAAAGAAAATCAAGTAGTTGATAACCTTGAAGGATCAAGTAATTCAAATTTCTCAGGTTCCACAGACCTAGAAAGCAGAGCTGCAGTAGAAAGCACATTGACCAAAAATCTAACAATAACAAACTCTGGTGTGCAACCTAGCCAAAACTCACCTGCTAGAGAACCTGAAGCTGTGCCTTTGTCTGGTGATTCAACGAAGTCCAGTGTGGTGGATGTTAGATCAACTTTGTTGGGTGGTTTGTTCAAGGATGACTCCCTGGAAGAATTTTCTTTATCACCTAAAGATGTCAGTTCGCTTAAGAGTGATGCACAAAATGCCGGAGTAGAAGTGAATGGTCTGAGGGAAGATGATCAAGGAATGAGTATAGAGGATATCATTGACAATTTATCCTCTCCTATTGGGGAAGAAGCCAATAGTGCAATTGATACAAGTTTGTTTGATAAAAATGAAGTTGAAACAATGGAAGAAGTAGTACCATCTGATGACAAGGGAACCAACAAGCGACTTGCAGATTCTGACAGCTTATCTGGTGATGAAGTTGAAATTAAAAAGGCAAAATTAGATTTAGGTTTGTATCAATTTTGGAAGATGCTGATTTCTGTGTTATGTTCACATTAATGGTACATTTCAGATAAAGTTTGAGGTAAATGGTATGCTTTGTTTTCCTGTTCGATAGATTTCTCTTATTGCCAGAGCAGCAAATTTAAGGGAACACCAAATTTTAATGCAGAAAGAGTCAGTTCATAGAAAACAAAAAGAAAAAAAAAATATCTTCAGCATGTATCATAAGCAATACCAATCACTCAACATCAAATCATCTAGCATTTTTGGTTGATGGCACCTGCCAGTCTCTGTTTTTTATTAAAATTTGTATTCATCATTAGGTATGTGAGATATGAATTCCAGAAAGTTTCAAATAAGTTAGATTGCACCAGTAAATCTTGAGTAACATCAAACAAAGGTAATCGCTCTTTCTACGTTTATAAGTGAGTCACGGAAAAATTCTCATTGGCCACCACCGGGAACGGCCAATGAGAATTTTCCGTGACTCACTTACAAACGTGGAAATAGCGATGACCTTTGTTTGATGTTCCTGGTCCACGTCTAATGTCTGTAATAAATCTTGAGTAATGTCCCACTAAAAATTTGAAGTATGTTACAACTCTGGCTGAGTGAACAATTTCAAAACTACTGTTCCAAGCAAGAAAAATTTATGACTCAGTACCTAATTGGTTTGACCACCTGATTTTTTTTCAAATGATCTGCATGATTTTTATTTTCTAATGTTTTAACTGGCAGAGCATTACAATAATTTGTACTTACTGCAGAAAAGACAAAAAGAACAGCCTTTGTGAACTTAATGCAAAGTGTGTCTGTTCAAAGAATCCTCTCTCCCTCAGATTGGCTGAAAAAATATTTTTGCATGCATATTCTAATGAACCATTCTATGAGGTAAAATTATGTTGATTGATATCTTTTCTTCTTCTTCTTCTTCTTCTTTTTTTTTTTTTTTGAAAAATGATTGATTTTTGATGTGGTTCAGGTTGTTATTCGCCTTTTTTTTTTTATGCACTGTAAGCGACTTAATTTTTTTCAAAGGATACTTTTTCTCTGAAATATGCTGAAATTTTTTTTGTTTATGTATCATGGCACAGTCAACCTATAGTTAAAAATACATATGTGAAGATTAAATTTTGGAGAAAAGAATTTCGTTTGTTTTGACGTGTAAGCTTTTCTTTAATTTTGGAAAGGCAACAACAGTTTTGCATGTACTTCATTTTCATTTTTGCATGAGTACATCACCATAAGTAAGAAAGTTTTGTTTTTTTTTGTTTTTTTTTATTACATTTTTGACTTTCTCCTCTTCTATTCAGTACATGATTTTTTTTTATTCAAATGCAGACTTTTGCATATATGTAATACATAATGTATGAAGTAGTTTCAGTAAGGGAGTGTCTGACCTCAGGTGTAAAACTTCCCTTTAAATTAAAAAAAAAAAAAAAAAAAAGGTAGGTGTGTTGAGTAACCAAACTCAATAAAGAAAGAAAAATAGAAATTTTTACAGACAAGAAAAGTGTCTTGAACAAGTCCAACAGAAAGGAGGCAAAGGGCCCAGCAGACGAGGGAAACCATCACACCAGCCACCACAACCTAGGGTGAGTGAAACCACTGGAAGCTAAGGGAGCTGGAACTGCATCAACAGGGTTCGTACAGTCCTTAAAAGTCCTTAAGAACTCCTTATTTTTGATTTCCATTTCTAAGACCCTTAAAACATGGTTTGTATGCATCCTGGAATTCCATTTTGTCCTGGAAATGTCCTAAAATTCTGTTACATGTCCTGAATTTTTATGCATGCTTGATGTTATCCATGCTTGGTGTTTTGTCCCTACTTGATGTTTTGTAGTTGAAGATTTTTCTACTGACATAACTTATATCTGACAAATTTTCCTCCCCACCCCGTGCAAAACGTGGGCGGTGGGGGGTTCTTGTCTGTTAGGAGGACTGAAACTGCGTTATACACTGGCGGAAAGTGAAAAAAGAACACCAAGAAGGAATTGGCGGACGATCATAAAATTTACTTATGTTAATGGGGTTGAGTTTACGTAGGTGTGATGTTAATTTCAGGACCAACCGGTGAGCGCTTATGCCACAGCACGGCATAATATGCAAATTATCATTGGTGGTATTTAAGGAGTACGGCAAAGTGAATGTAATCAGTTGTCGGCGTACGGACACGTGCGAAGACCCTGAAGAAGCTGCAATGCCTGGACATGGAAGACGTGTACGATTTCAGCAGTTATCGGACTTTGAGCGAGGTCGTCTAGTCGGACTCCGCGAGGCCGGGTGGTTGTATTGTCATATTGCGGAGCGAATTGGACGGGAAGTATCGGTGGTGGTACGATGGTGGCGTAGATGGTCCGAGGAACATTCCCACACGAGAAGACGTGGAACCGGGAGCCACACATGGACTGATTAGCGGACCGATCGACGCATAAGAAGAGCGGCGTTGTCAAGCAGAACATTCACTGCGACGCAAATCCGAGCTGCCGTTGCACCTGAGGTGACTGTGCAAACAATCCGCAACCGTCTACTAGATGCAGGACTACACGTGCACATGTGTCTCTGGCATGTGTACCTTTGACTCCAGCCCACTGTCAGGAACGGTTGCAGTGGTGTCTCCAATGTCTTCACTGGAGAACGCAATGGCGATCTGTCGTGTTCAGCGATGAAAGCAGATTCTGCTTGGGAGCCTCCGATGGCCGTATACGTGTTCGCAGATGCACAGGGGAGCGTCTCCACTCTTCTTGCGTCCGCCAGCGACACACAGGGCCTACACCTGGTCTCCTGGTGTAGGGAGCGATTAGTGTTTGTACCGGGTACGTTAAACAGCACCTCCTACGTCAACAACATCATTCAGCCCGTTGTTGTACCATTTGTAAGGTCGGTCCATCGTGGTGTTTTCCAGCAAGATAACGCACGCCCACACAGGGCACGTGCAACGCAACATGCACTTCAGGGTGTGAGACAACTTCCATGGCCTGCACGTTCACCGGATTCGTCCCTCATTGAGCACGTGTGGGATTTTATGGGACAATGACTTATCCGGTCTCCACGGCCAGCCACGACCATTCCCGTTTACACGTCCAGGTTGAGGATGCTTGGAACTCAATACCCCAAACTTACATCCAACATCTGTACGACAGACTCCATACCAGAATTGCACAGTGTGACGCAGTTCATGGCGGTTCAACCTCGTATTAACCATGTTACATGGAAATGTTATTTTTCAGTTTACCAGCAAATACGGCTGTATTTTGCCATGATGTTTTGATCACGTTATTCTCTGTATTCCGTTATTATGCTGTTTAAATTTCGTTGGTATCAGAGGCAGACGTGCCAACTCTCCGGGTTTAGGCCGGTAATGCCGGATTTTATTACACTTCCCGGAATTCTGGATTAGAAATCAATATTGCCTGATTCCATCATGATTTTCGTAGCGTAAATTAAAAAGCAATGAGAAAAGTTCGAAGTTCTCCAAGCCATTGTAGAACTTCATTGATTAATGTAGCGTAAATTAAAAAATAACGAGGGGAAAAGTTCGAAGTTCTCCAAGGCATCGGTTCTTTAGCGGAGAAGTGACCCAGGGGTGGCTGTAACAGCAATGCGCGGCTCTGAAAAATTTTCGGAGATTTGAGCATGTCGTCATCATCGAGCGAGCCCGAGTGAGTTTCAACCGCAGATGTAAACACAAGGTGTAAAACTTTTCTCGGCTCGAATCTCCCGCTCTGCTTGTACTCTTGTGTGTTGAAATCAGTTGTATTCATTTTGTTATTCTTGTTATAGTAATCTAGTCATTCTTATATTTACCAGGTTATTATCGTTATATTAATCTAGTAATTCTAGTTATATTAATTTCATTATTCTATTGTTATATTACCATCATCAAGCGTGGTGTGTGTATAGCATTTTCCTAATGCCATTATGCCAAATTGGGTAGTGACCATATGCAAAAATAGAAATCAGAACACGAAAGGGAAAGGAATTATTTTCCACAGTTTTTCTAAAGATGATACCAAGAGAAAGGAATGGCTCATCAAATGCAGAAGATTGGATAAAATAAATTTTTCAAATGCAACTGTATGCTCTGAACATTTCGCTGAGGAAGATTACCTTCGGGATTTACAAGCTGAATTGCTGGGTCTACCTCAATCAAGGAAATTAAAACCAACTGCTGTACCATCATTGAAGCTGCATGTTGAAGCTGAATGCAATACAAGTGTTTTTGCTGATGGTTCAGAACCAAACAAAGAAACGTGAGTCTACAAGGAGGGATAGATGTGAAACTTGTGAAGTAAGAAAACGTGCACTTTTCACAATTTCTAATATATCTCCAAAAAAGAGAAAATATGATAAAGGAACTTTGACTGAGCCTGAAGTAGTAGAAGAGAGGAATGATCAGTTGATGCATCTGGAAAGAGAAGTTAAATGGCTTAGGCACCGCAACTCACAACTGCAGAGTCAAAATTTGAATCTCAAATTAAAGAATGCACAATTAAGGCGCAAATGTGTAGTGAAGGAAAAATTATTACAAGGAAGTAAAAATAAACTGAAGTTCCAAGTCAAAGAAGAAGTTACACGGATTGTGGGCAAAGTTTTCACCAAACAGCAAGTACAGTGCCTTATCAGAAATAAAAGATGTGCCAAATGGAATAAAGAAGACTTCAACAAAGCACTGACTCTTCGTGCTTTATCCCGTAGATGCTATCTTCATCTTCGAAATCATCTAAAAATCCCACTGCCAGCAATATCCACATTAAAGAAATGGATTTACGGTTCGTTTACTTGCCGTCCTGGTATCCTTCATGATGTATTGGAACTAATGAAAACACAGGCTGACCAGCTTAAAAAAGGTGAGCATATCTGTGTTTTGTCATTTGATGAAATGAATGTTGATGCACGTATCGACTATGATCAAGAAGAAGACAGGATATGTGGCCCACATAGTCAAGTACAGGTGGTTATGGTGCGAGGGCTCTTTTCTTCTTGGAAGCAGCCCACTTATTTTGAATTTGACAAACAAATGACAGGGGTTTTACTCACAGGGATCATTTCAGCTTTACAGGCTAAAACATATGAAGTATTTGCTGTTGTTGCAGATATGGGTGGTAAAAATGGGCGAGTTTGGAAAGACCTAGGAGTAACACACCTTAACCCATGTTTTCGAAATCCGACATACCAACAGAAACGAATTTGGGTTTTTGCCGATGTACCCCACCTGCTGAAGTTACTGAGCAATCATTTATTAGACGACGGTTTCACACTGCCCAGTGGAAAAAAGATAGGTAAAGATGTCATTGAACGTTTGCTTTCCCTAGACAATAGTGAGATGAGAATATGTCCAAAGCTGACATACCAACACATCACAGTTTCAGGGAGAGACCGTCAACGTGTATACTTGGCAGCTCAACTTTTTTCCAATACCACTTCAAAGGCAGTAAGCTATATGTTGCCAGATGAAGTTCAAACTGCCAATTTTTTCTCACTGGTGAATGACACCTTTGACATTTTAAACTCCAGGATCCTACATCATGAGCAGATCCCATTAGCCAGTGGTTTTGGAGTACACTTCGAATTGCAGCAGAAGTTACTCCGCAATTTTTATTCCATTTGTAAAAAAATGAAAGTTGGGCGATCCAAGTTTCTTTTGCTTTTTCAGAAAGGATTCATGACCACAATTAGATCTTTGCTGGGATGCTATACAGACCTAAAGTCACAGGACATAAAATACATTTTAACTGCAAGATTAAATCAAGACTGCCTTGAAAATTTGTTTTCCCAGATAAGAGGATTAGGACATTTTTATGACCACCCATTACCTGCAGAATTTAAGAACCGATTACGCCTGTTAATTGTAGGTGTCAATGTGACTAACATCTCATCAAATGCATTGCCAGTTGCACCAGAGGAAGATAGCCAGAGCTATATTACCTCACAGCTCTTCACTGGTCTGCTGCCTGATATGGATGAAGCTCTTTCCATGGTGGATGGGGAAACAGAAATTAGTGACATTGCACTAGAAGAACTCCATATTACGTCGACGCCTCCAACACAAACAGAATGTTCAGCAGAAGGATTTCGGTACTTGGCAGGGTATCTTGCCTTCCGTGGAAGGTCACTGGACCGATCACTTGCAACACCAACAGCCCAGATAATGCCTAAACCAGTGACTGCAATAAATAAAGGCTGGATAGAAACATTATCCAGAGGGAGCCTTCTCGTGCCATCAGAACAGTGGCTAGAAAAAGTGAAACAGTGGGAGATAATTTTTTCAAGTTTCCATGGCAACAGTGTATCACAAGCACCACACGTAATGAAATCTTTTTGTAAGTTACTGGCTGAAAAATATCCTGACGTGCACGAGAAACTTATAAAAGTGTACACTAGGACGAGAACCTTCTTAAGGATATGCCACCTTAATATTACTGCCAAAGCAAAGAGGATAGTAGAGCAACATCAAAAGAAAGTTTGAAAATGGCAAGCCTCAAAAGTAACAAAATAAATTAAGGTTCATTATACAATATCATAATAACTTTCAGCTTTCAAAATCGTTGGCGGTCCGCTTGTCTGAGATCACTAAAGGTTTCGTCGGACCAGGTGAATAAACATTAGGGTGGTCCATGAGACCAGTAGCTAAAATGAGAAAGCGAGTGCATGTTTTTATCATGAAGACTCCCTGGAGACATCACCGTGTTGTTTCGAAAAACATTTTTTTTCTCTTCTCTGTGTATTGTGGATTACACACTAGTTCCTGTGAATTAGCTGTTCATGAAAGTACACCAAAAGTAAGTCTTTTCACTTGTCTCATTTGACGAAGTGTTTGTTGTGGATAAAGTGAGAATATAATAAGATAAATAATTTTGAAATCACTTAAAGTTATCTTACAATATATAATTTTGAGATCACTTAAAGTTATCTTACAATATATAATTTTGAGATCACTTAAAGTTATCTTACAATATAAAATTTTGAGATCACTTAAAGTTATCTTACAATATATAATTTTGAGATCACTTTAAGTAAACTTTCCATACGAGCCATCATGAAAAACCCTCTCTAACACGAAAGTAAATCATAGATTTCTAATGCTTTTTAAATCCATCTTTCCCTAACATGGGCTTTTGTCTTACGCTGAAAGCAAATACTTTTTCCAGATAATTATTTTTTCTTTATGACAGTTTTCGTGTGTAGAAAAAAAAATGTGTTCTGATTTCCAAAGAAATTTTTTTTTTAATAATTTCAGTG
This sequence comes from Macrothele yani, assembly GCA_039090855.1. NCBI lineage: Eukaryota > Metazoa > Arthropoda > Arachnida > Araneae > Macrothelidae > Macrothele > Macrothele yani. The sequence continues at coordinate 138,594,309 of CM077005.1, read as the reverse complement.
AACATTTTACTTTTCCCGTAATGCCTTTAAAATGTGAGATTGTTTTCAAGGTCTCACAATAAAATTTTGCCGTTTCCTGCAAAATTACAAACCAGACCTGTGGAAAAGTATATGCTGTGTGTGTACTTATGCAGTACTAAATCCTATAGCACTGATACACTCTGTAATGGGGCAACATATTTAATAATGAGTGTTTTTCTTGTTTTTTTTTTTTTTTTTGTTGGAGGCTTGTTAAAACTGTTCCTGTTGGTATTATTATATTAACGTATGAACTGTCCCTGTGGGATCTACATATTTTTTTCTCAATGTTTGTTTACAAAGCCGTATCATGCACTTTTACCACTTAATTTTATATACAATTTAATTATTCCAATCTGAACTTTAAACTTTGTTTGAAATGGTATTAAAAAATATGATTTCCCTCATATTTTTAATGGGGGAAATCACACACTACAAATTGTTAACCACAAAAATCTGATGAAGTACAATACTTTAATGCAATGCTTCTTTTGACTCAGAAAAAAGTTTGATTTGAAAATATGGTCAATAATAAATTCATTCGTTTTTGTACCGTTGATGCTATTTACTACAATACTTCCTAATTTTTATGTGGTCCCAATTCATGGAATCAATAGCGTGTGCAAAAAAATTTGCAATATGTAGCATGGAAAGAACCTTTGACAATAAATTTTTATTCTGGGCATATTTTAAACATTCGGTATACTTACCTGTCATTTGTTTTAATGGAATTTCAGCTTTTTTTAAATCAAGTTTCGAAATCAAAAATGCTAATAATCCATGCATCTAATCCGCATTTGGACAGTTTTCTGGGCCGGGCCTTATATTAGCTAAATAACTGTCGCTGTATCTAAAATTTACGACGAATATGCTTTTGCTTTTTATGTGTGTGTTCGTGATGGGAAATTACTGAGTATAAGTAAAACGAAATTATAACTGCCTTAAAATATTTTGCATATTGCGAAAACTTAAATTTTGGTACATGAGCATACACTGGCGGACGTGATAGCGAGTTACGAATTTTCGTCGATACGCCATCTTCGTCATCTTCGGCAGCATCGTGCTCGATCGTGACGTCACGACTAGCAGCCAATGGCAGCTATTCCTCCGTAAAAACCAACCTTAGAGAAATTAAAGAACCTTGAAGTGACCTTTCCCTTCTGAGTCAGCAGCGAGCAGTTTTGCTCTGCCGTTGCATGGCTGTTGGCAGCAATGTTTACTCTTCTGTCCGCTAATGATCTCTGGCGCTGCAGGCACGGAGTAGGAGTGGGCCTGGCTTTGGTACACACCGTACGTACTGAGCTACTGACGCAGATTTTTATCGGAACCGGGTGGTAGTGTTTTGGTTTGTTTTATGTACTTCGTCTGTCTTCACAGGAATTTCTGAGAACTTTTTGTGCACATGTTTAATCAAGCGATGGCTGGTAGACAATATCACTGTTTTTAAGAAGTATACGACAGATTATCCGTGTATAATCGAATCAAGAAAGCGCCAACAATTTGCCTTTTGCTCTATTTGTAGGTGTGATTTTTCCGTTGTCCACAAGGGCAAAGGATATATCGTTAATCACATTCGCACGCAAAAACACGTGGACAATTCTAAGTCCGTGGAAAATAACAAAACATTAAATTTTGCTCGAGATAGTTCCTCTTCCGATGCGATTATCCATGCTGAGTGCTTGTTTACTTCATTCCTCGTGTAACATAACTTACCTTTAAGCTGTGCTGACCATGCAGGTGTGCTTTTTAAGAAAATGTTCCCAGATAGTAATATTGCAAAAAAATATGCATGTGACAGAACAAAAACATCGTGCGTTGTTGCCGAAATGGGGAAATTTTCAAAAATAGTTGCATACTTGCCAACGTTTACGGATTATTCGTAAAATTTATGGATTTCTGCTTAATTTTACGGATAGAGGTCTTTTTTAACAGATTTTTTTTAATATTTAGATTGCTCAATCAAAATATTTCAACCCCTGCAACCATCCATTTAGATTTTCTACCAGACCTTACGAGTGCTGTCACACGATGATGTCATCTTTGACTCGCTGGCTTCGTGTCATCGTGCGGTAGCTCTCTCTCTCTCTCTCCACGGGAGTGTGCTCAAGTGATGGGCCGACCAGAGTTCACCCAAACGCGTAATTGCGCGTTTAGTATGCATCAAAATTTTACCAACGCATAAAAATACGCCTCGGGAATTTTTCTCGCGCATGATACTACGTGTCGAATAATTTCACCAATTCGTAAAAATGCGCATCAATACAGTACTTTGCCTTTCAGAAACGGGAAGTAAACGAAATAAAGATTTTCTCCATAATCATAATTTCTTTTTCCTGTGATGTTGCGTCTGTCCAGTATTGTTTTATATCATTTTATTCCATAAATATTTGTATTTCAGTTTAAAAATGGAGGAAAAATTTCCGAAATCGGAAATTCGGCGGCGGAAAAATTTCGCTGTGATCTTTAGGCATGAGAGAGCGACGGCGTCAAGGAATTTCTCCTTTTCCGTCATAATTTGGGTTATCCTCCAGATTGATGCATAACTTAACAGAATTTTTTTTAAATATTTTTTAACAGAAATTGTTTTACATTTTTTATATGCCTTAACGTAACATTAGTGCTTCAAATTATGTCCATTGATATTTCAAACATACGGAAATAAGCTTGCAGGATTTTCATAGAAAATTGCAGGATTTTTCACTTCTTAAGGTTGGCAAGTCTGCAGACGTCTCCTTCTTGGTGTTCTTTTTTCACTTTCCGCCAGTGTATTAGCATCTTTTGGCGTCATGCTTATGTGCTTATGTTATCACTTTGTCTGTCCGACCGGGAAGACCATATCTCTGCAATTATTAGTTCGATTTGTAAAATTCTCTTTTTGTATTGTGTAGCTTAAAATGTCAGAATGATCTATTTGTTCCGGGTTTTTTCTGATGCACAACTTCGCAGCTAGCGCAAATGAGGATCATATCGAATTTAAAATGCATTTTATTTCATACATTGGCTTCTAAATATCCAATTGAAAAAAATTATTTTTCCTTTCGATGGCATTTATATCGAAGATTATTTTAGTTACAGTTCCTTTTTCAAATAATGCACAAATTTTCCGCTAGGGGGCATAAGAGTAAATCACGATTTTCCCAATATCTCCGTTTCTAATAGTCTTATTTAAAAAATTCTTCTTGCGTTGGATACAGCTCTTGAGGGGAAATATTTTGCATATAATTTCCCATTTTTTGAGGGAAATGGTTTGTCCACCAGGAGCCGTAAGTGTTTATTTTTGCTTCTGGTGTATTTGCAATTAAATCTGAGCTCGAAACTCGATTGAAAAAATTCCTCCGTGGACCGATATCAGTCACCTCCAAAACGTTTTTGAGAATAACCTCCTGCTTCAATAATGCATAATTTTTCCACCAGGGCGTATACGTATATTTTATTTTTGTCCATATCTCTGTTTCTAGGAGTACGATTTGAAAAATTCTTTCTTTGTTGGAGAACATTTTTGGTGCAAAATGTTTCTCATATAATTTTAAATACTTCCTAACGCACAAGTGTGCCACTAGAGGGCATAAGTTCACGTTTTCGTTTACAGTAATATCTATAGGACTAATAACCCAATTGACAAATAATCTCTTTCGACCAGATATTACTAACTATGAAAACTCCTTGTGTGTATTTTCTTCCCAAAATAATGCACAATTTTGCCACTAGGGGGCACAAATATTTAATCTATTTTTCTCAATATCTGTACTTCTAAATGTTCGATTTAAAAAATTCTTTTAACAACAGATACCATTTACCTTATGGAACACTAAGTTTGCATTTGAGGAGGTTTGTGGTTCACAATTCTGCCACCAAGTGGTGTTTATGTACTTTCATTTTAGCCTATCTCTGCCTCTAGAAACTCTAATTAGAAATGTCTTTTTTTACTGTATGCCATTCGCTATAATAAAGATGGAGAGTGAATTAGATTTTTGCTACAATAAGAAGATCTTCAAATAATGTGTACTTTTCCCCTAGGGGTTGTAAAAGTCAAAACGTTTTTCTTGCTATCTCTGCTTTTGTGAGATGTATTTGAAAAGTTTTTTTCCTTAGCATAGCTTTTGCTGTGAGGAATACTTTTAGCCTGTTTCAACTTTTCCATTGTGCAAAATTCTTCTGCTAAAAGGCATACAGTTGTATCATGTTTCCTTCTCTATCTGTTCTTTTAACTGTTTGATTTTAAAATCTTTTTGTCTCTAATACCTTCCTTCTGTTAGGCTAAACATTTTTTGTAACTTAATTTTTAGCCACTGGTGTAGCTGATTTTTTTTTTTTTTTTGACCTTTATTGAAATTTGCTAATGAATGCTTTACATAAAAAGTTGCCATAATAAAATTAGATTGCTTTCTAATATCAGAAACTTAAATCTAGTTGTTTCTTAGTATTTTCTGAGCAAACTAATCACTTTTCATCTTCTATAATTAGTTTTCTAATCATGCACAGCTAAATTGTCTTGATCACTTATGAATGCAGTTGTATACAGCCCTTGGATTTAAGGTTTTCCCGTTATTCTCTTTCATTTCATGTTAAAAATTGTTGTGCATGCTTTGTTTGCTGGCGAGTACAAATTAAAAACTTAGCTACAGCATAAATATCATGTTGACATTTCCTTTGCTTAATAAAATGTAACACAATTGCTTGCTGTCATGATTATGTGTTTAAGAAATAACAACCCCTTTGGTCCTTTGAAAAAGTTCCAAATATTTCATCTTTCCTTACCCTTAAATTTCCAATGTAAGCATTATTTCAAAATAATTAAATATAAATAGTATTTTATGTAATGATTTGTGTGGTATATGAAAGCATTTTAAAAGTCTATGTATTTTTGAGTTTTATGCTGTTGTTTTTTATTCTGTAATTTGCTTCAATAATTGAACTAAAGCCAAAGTTTCTTAAAATCACTGACAGTTTTTGGTACTTCAGTATTATCCGTGATTCTAAGTTTTTGATTAGCTGCAGTGGACAACATTTTTAACATTCTGCATTCTGTATTAAGTTTGCCCAAGCATGTAAGAAGTTGTTTGTTGCTGGTTACAGGTTGAACAGATCTGTGATTTCATTATATTTTAAGTTTGAGCGTTTGGATCGTATCTCCTGGAAAAAAATCCAAAAGTCCTGGAATTTTGTGATTGAAAAAGCGTATAAACCATGTTAAAAGTCCATAAAAAGTCCTTATTTTTTAAAACAAGTGCTTATTTTTTTCCCTGTCTTGTTTTTGTGCTGCAGTAATGGGCAGCTCAACCCTGCCCCCATTTTTGTTTGTGTGTCTCTAAATATGCTAACCCATTCACCAGGGGAGTTTTCTTCTAGCTCCTTGAAGGGAGATAATCCCCTGGAATGTTCTTAGAAATGATCTTCCTTCACCCCCCCCCCCCCACACTTTTCTCATTGCAGCCTGCATTTCTCAAGGTTAATAGACAGTAAGGTTTGCTCATCCTGCCTCCCTCGCAGCGGAAGTGCCGGTCCCTCACTTGCCCCTTACGTAGTGACGTCAGTGTACCACACGACACAACCAGCAGGATGGATAGACTGTTAATACAATTGAAGCACTCGTGGGAGAAATGTCAACAACTTTTTACTCAAATACACTCTGAATCTGAAAGCTTGCAACCAAGATGCAATGCAAAAGCACATCTGTAATATAATCAGGAAAAACGGACATCCATGTGAATATTTTATTTAGAGTACACCGAGAATGTGAAGAAACTTATTATGCATTTCTTCCATTTTTTTTTCAAATCTGTTTAATCTAAATATCTAAATAGGATATTGACATGACACTAAGGAAAAGTGCAGGGACAGTGATTATACCTTCTAATTTATTTATATGCAACTGTAATACTGTCTTTAAATACATTCAAAAGAAGGAAAAAAAAACTTATAAGATTATGCTGTCAGAACCTCATGAAGAAATCCTTTTATGCGGAACAAATAAAAACTTGAGTAGCATTCCACTAACTTGCTTAATTAAAAAGTTGGAAATTAATTTCACTAAATGCTCTGTTATTATTTGTAACTAATCGCTGAACAGAAAAGTTAAAATCATGGATCTTTGCAATTTTTGTTTGTTTGTTTAGTCATATTTTATTCGCTAAATTTTGAGAACTTTAAGAATCAGGACATTATTTAACGTAAAAAAATTCTTTCTTCACTTACCTTTGTCATGTTCCTTAGGTAACTGTTTTAACCAGTTTTCTCTTCTTGGGTTGGCAATATATTTTTTGCTGAGCGTTAATATGGCGCATACGGATCATAATTCGGGTTTTCATGAATAGTTTGATGGCAGGGTGCACATTTGGAGGGAACTGATGGGCAGAAGCTTCCACTGCGGTGTGAACAATTCTTTTAACTTTCCTTAAATTATTTTTCCCATGTAGTTTTAAAAAATTTCTTCTAGTTGGATAACCATGCTCATCCACTCATTTGTTGGATGTTGCAAGCAGCCTCTGCTTATGACGCTAATCCAGTCGCAAAGAATTCCTTTTTCTTGCAATAGGTCCAGAGGTGCATTTTTGTCCCCCAGTCCAGGACACGTTGTTTGGCATTTAAATGCTACATATCCAGCAAGGTATCGTAAAGCTTGGTACGATATGCTGTCACTAGAAGACGTAATTGCAGTTGTGGGTTCTTCGCGAAGTGCAGCCGTAATTTCATTTTCACTTGTGTGGGCTGTTTCATCATTGCAGGATGCATTATTGCGTAAGACACAGGAAGACGAGAGCATGGAGACAGTTAAATAATGTTGTTCTGACTCAGGCAAAACGTTAGGTTTCTGACAGTTCCAGACTACTTTCCCAAGTACCAGCAGTCTGAGACGATTTTGAAATTCCAGTGGTGAAGGGTGATCATAGGTATTCCCTGCTGCACGTATCTGTGAGAAAAATTTTTCTAGGACATCTTGATTAATTCTGTGAGTTAAAAAATATTTTAGCTCATATTTTCCGCTTAGAATCTTGTGGACAGCCATTACAGATGTAATATTGACCAGAAGACCTTGCTGAAATGGTAGGGTGTTTTTTCTTCCAACAACGTGCATCTGCGAAAAAGTGTTGTAAGCCTCATTCAGAAGTTGAAATTGCTGTTGATTGTTACCTAAAGCACATCGGAATGGTTTGTCTGAGAATGGTTGCCTCGAATTCATTGTATCAAAATATCTGTCAACAAGAAGAATAAAATTTGCTGCTTCATCATCTTCGGGAAATAAATATTTGATGGCATTTCCAACACGCTCCGAAAGCAACTGTACAGCATAACGAACAATCTGCCTATTTGCTTCTTTAACACGTATTTGTGTTACACTTATATTATACACTATTTTTAATTCCTTACTGTCCTTCTCTAATAGCTTTTCAAATAGGGAGCAATTTATCACTATATTTCTTATTTTTATGCCACTGTCCAAAATATGGTTTCGCAATAACTTTACCATATGCGGAATGTCAGCAAATACATTTATATGTCTGTTTTTGTCGAAAGGATTTTCAAAGAACGGACTCTCAGGCGATATAGCCAATTCTTTCCATAATTTCTGGTTTAAAGCTCCCAGATCTGAAGTAAGAGCAAATACAGGAAACATGATATTTTCTACGGCACAAATTACTTTCATTAATATTTCTCTGAGACTGGAACCACTAACGTCAAAATCGTCAAATACTGGTTGTTTCCAGGGATTAACAAGTCCTCTTGCCATGAATACCAGTACGTACCTACACAGTCCCATAACTTCATCTGTTTCAATATTATAGCACATTTTGCTGGAAACTTTCATTTCATCTATAGAAATTACACATGTTCTTTCGGCTTCAGTCATTGCATTCCTTGGCTCTGCATCAGTTTTAAAGTTGTGGCTTGAATTCCAGGTGAACATTTAATTGTAGGCCCATTCCATCTCAATTCAGGCAGAGCATGTCAGTTGACCCTCATAGATTTGTTCCAAAAAGTTACAGTAGCTACTCCTACTACAGATATAAGATATTCCAAATGGATTTGCTCCAAAAAAATTTATATCACTTGCTGCGCCATTTTAAAATTTGGTGAAAAACGCGTTTTTTGAAAGGAATGTCAAAAACGGCATATTTTAAAAATGTTATTGCGTTTAAACTATTTGGGCGATTCAGTTCATTTTTGTTTTGTTTTGTAGCTAATGAATTGATTTTTAACTTGACATACTTTAAATATGCATGTTATAATTATTAGTAATTAAAAAAATCCACTTTTTAGGTACAAAATTTTGGTTTTTCTGACATTTAACGATATTTTTTCTTACACTAAGAAAAGTTTTTTAAATAAATAAAGATGGCAATGTGTAGTCCACCAATGGTAGTTTTACAGCAAATTTTATTTATTGCCTAACATATATACAGTCTATACAATTCAACTTCAAAATATGCAAAAGTACGAAAATGCACTATTTTCAAGTAGCAATACTCAAAAACCCCATTTTTAAAAAATCTTAAAACTTGACCTTATGTTATCCTATTAGTATATTATCAATTGGTGGAGGCAGAATTGTGTGTTTTTGCCTCGAAAATTTTGAACGTTTTGTTAAAAATGACAGTTCTCCAGCATTTGCAGGTCGCAGAAAAACACTACAAAGTTTTGTTTTAAATTAGCTATGAAAGTTAAAATATAGGCTAGTAGACTAATTATAATACTTAAAGTAAAAATATTTAATATATTAATCTAGTAAATAAAAAATATAAAATAATTTTAATTATTATATAATAAATTCTGTAATAAAGTTACAGTTGTTAAATGAACTGACCTAGTCTTAATGCTTAAACAACAAATAAGCTTGTTCTACACCTGTGCAATGCTGAATCAACAGGATCATACATGCACATGCATGACCAGTGTTTGCTCACTGCACAGCTAATCAACTGTCTCACTAGCCCCTCCCCTTCCATGGCCACACCCACCTGTGCTATAACTACTGTGCAGTCTGTTCTTTTGTTTGGAAGAGTAACACTTGATATGTGTTTGTGATTTCTCAGATATGTTTTTTACATTTTTGCTGAATAGGCCTATTTTTAATAATGTCAGATTATCATAGTTCTGAACGAATTAAGTGTGTGGACTATATTAGAAGACACAAAAAAACTGTATACAAAAGTAAGAGTGTGAGGTTATGTGGTGTTGGTGATTTAGCTGATTCAATTCAAAGGATTGTAGGCAGGTTTGTTATTGTAAAAAGTAATGACAGTTTGTGTAGTACTTGTGTTGTTTTTTATAAAAAAAAATTTGGGGAACTTACAAATGAACCTGAACAAGAAATTTCATGTGATGAACCTTTTATTGCAAGTGAGGAGATTGTAAATGCTGTCAACAAAAGTATTAACATTCTTGATGTAAATATGTTGCCATTGAAATCCCCTTCACAAGTTAGGCCTGAGAGGAGGCAAAGTTATGTAAAAAGAAAAAAAGTTGAAATTAGAGGAAGTACTAGTAACTGCATCTGTGAAGAAATTAGAAGAAGTGTATAGTGTCAATGATGACATTTCAAGTGAACCTTCTGCTGAAAAACCTGACTGTTATACTTGCAATCAGTGGTTTTTTAACATTAACACAGCTCTTCAAAATTCTAAATACAATGAAAAAGTGCAATTGTTGACTCTGTTACCACATACTTTTACCAAAACGCAACTGGAGGCAAAGTTACCTTCAGTATCAAAGTACATCATAGATAAGTCATGTAGTGTTAAAAAAGAAAAAGGAATTTATGCTAAACCTGATCCCTACAGTGGACATCCATTGTCTGCAGATACTAAGGCAATTGCTTTGTCATACTACCTAGATGACAGCAAAGACTGCACAAGAGAGAGTCCAAACAAAAAAGATGTTATATGTGTTAAAGATGGTAATGGTGAGAAAGTTAAAAAGGCAAAAAGATTTATGACAAGATCAATCAAAGAGACATACAGTATATTGAAAAAGGAAAACGAAGGAATAAAAATTGGACTTTCAAAATTTTATTCACTGTGTCCAAAGTAGGTGAAAATTCAACCTATACAAGCAGTTTGTACTTGCATTTACTGTAGTAATCTTACACTAATAAGCATAGCTCTCCAAAATGTAACTAATGAAAAGTATACTGAAGAGGCTCTTTTACTTAAGTGTTTGTGTAACAAAACAGACAATGAAGATTGTTGGCTCCAAATGTGTGGTGACTGTCTCGGTACAGATGCACTGACAGCTGATACTCTTGGCTTGTTGAATGAAGAAGAAGTTACATATGCTATTTGGGAACGTAATGACCTTATAAAGAAAACTGTACCTACTGAAAGGTTCCTCGAAGATGCTAGACATTGGATTAATAAAGCAATTCCTCATAATTATATCCAAAAAATCCAGAGAGAAGGAATAGCCAAAGCTAAAATCTCTGTGAAAGGGAGTTCTGTGTGTGTTTTACATTTTGATTTTGCAGAGAACTGGTCTGTTATATTGCCTGATGAGATACAAAGCTATCACTGGCAAAATGTACAAATCTCATTGTTTACATGTGTTGCACAAATTGGTCAAGTGAAAGAAAGTTTTGCAGTAGTGTCTGATGATATAACCCATGACACAGCTCATGCTCTCTGTGCCATAGGTCTTATAAAAAATGACATTTCAAAATCGTATCCATTGGAAACTAAGACCTCAGTAGTTTACGTTTCAGATGGAGCTGCCGCACATTTCAAAAATCGATATCAACTTCATGAGTTGTCTAAGGGTAATCCAACTATAGAAAGAAAGTGGATATTTTCAGCTACTGGGCATGGTAAGAGTGCATGCGATGGTATAGGTGGCATATGCAAGCACTATGCTACAAGATTTAATCTACAAAAAGAATCTGTGGAAGCCATAAGAGACGCAGCTTCATTTGTTTGTACAATTTCAAATCTTATACGTAATACGAAAATACTACACCTCAAAAGTGAAGTTGTTCAAAAATTCAGGTCTTGTAAAGAAAAAGAATGGATCACTGTAAAACCTGTTGTAGGATTACAATCTCAGCATTATTGGTTGGTGCAAAATAATGAAGCTTATATGGCAAGAACAATTAAACATAGTGTGCAGAAAGTAGAAATAACAAGCCAAGTAAAAAACAGGTATTCTTTGAGTGATTTCATAGTAGGTCAATTTGTTGGGTGTGTATATAATGATTATTGGTGGATGGGACAGATAAAGAGCATATCTCTAGAGCTCGAAGACATTACTGTGTCGTTTATGCATCCCCATGGCCCAGCTAAAGGGTTCCAATGGCCAGAGGAATGTGGAAAGAGAGAGGATGTATGTGCAGTGCCATTAAACAATGTAGTGCTAAAGGTGAAGGAACCCACTCCCAGCGAACAATCCGCTCGACTCCACATTTTCGATACCAAGGAGCTGAACTAGATCCAACAGATCTGCAGTGTCTGAACTTTATGTAAACTTACTCTGTAATTATTTTAGTATAATGTTTATAGATCTCAGCTAACATGGAGTTGTTTATGATTATTTGTTTTAGTGTTACAGAAATCAGAAAATTGTAAAAAGACAAACAGTTCAATGAGTTCTCGGTTTTCCACATTTTCTATGTTTTTCTTTTTGTTCTTTTTTCATTATTTTTTTAAAATGAGTAACTTAAGTTTACTTATAAAAGTGTTCAGTGGAGCTTAAAAATCAGGGTGGCTTTAAAATTTCATTGTAAAGAACAATTGTATACGTTTTTGTATCGTTTCTATTTGTGACCCGCAAATGCTGGAGAAGTCATTTTCAAAAAAACGTTCAAAATTTACGAGGCAAAAACACACAATTCTGCCCCCACCAATTGATAATATACTAATAGGACAACATAAGGTCAAGTTTAAAGATTTAAAAAAAAATGGGGTTTTTGAGTTATTGCTACTTGAAAATAGTGCATTTTCGTACTTTTGCATATTTTGAAGTTGAATTGTATAGACTGTATATGTTAGGCAATAAATAAAATTTGCTGTAAAACTACCATTGGTGGACTACACATTGCCATCTTTATTTATTTAAAAAAACTTTTCTTAGTGTAAGAAAAAAAAATCGTTAAATGTCAGAAAAACCAAAATTTTGTACTTAAAAAGTGGATTTTTTTAATTACTAATAATTATAACATGCATATTTAAAGTATGTCAAGTCAAGTTAAAAATCAATTCATTAGCTACAAAACAAAACAAAAATGAACTGAATCGCCCAAATAGTTTAAACGCAATAACATTTTTAAAATATGCCGTTTTTGACATTCCTTTCAAAAAACGCGTTTTTCACCAAATTTCAAAATGGCGCAGCAAGTGATATAAATTGTTTTGGAGCAAATCCATTTGGAATATCTTATATCTGTAGTAGGAGTAGCTACTGTAATTTTTTGGAACAAATCTAAGGGGGTCAACTGACACATGTTGGTATTCTCTGCCTGAATTGAGATGGAATGGGCCTGTAGCCATCGGCGCAACGTTGACAAAGCTGGAAGCGGAATAGTAACTTTATTTCTCAAGTAGTGATATGCTCTCCTGGAAACAGTTCTTAATGTTATTGCAGCTGCAATATCAGTAGAATTCCGAACAATCCGTTTTTGGCCTAACAAAAGCCTTATCTGTCCTGGAGTAAACACTGTAGAAAGCAAATTTTTTATGCACATTTCTCTGTCTTTTTTCTCATCTTTCCGTAACCTTCGCAATTCTAATAATTCTTTCTGCATTTGATTCTGTTTTACTTTGAGGACTTTTACACGTAAAGTTAGACTATGGTTTGAAGAGCTCAAAGATAATATTTGTTTTTTCAGCTTTTCATTTTTCTTCTTCAAAATATAATTTTCCTTCAATAGAATTTCATTTTCTGTTTTCAGGTCTTTCATACATTCAATTTCAGTATTTTCATCATCGGCACTCCACGTCTTCCAAAATTTCCTCTGCATTATCAGAGTTTATTAAATCGCCAACAAGATCAGTTTGTTTCCTTTTCTCCTGTCTGTTCTTTCTCTCTGAATTAGAATTTACATTAAAGTTTCCCGGGAGGTTTAAACTTGGTACAGCTGTGTCCTTTAGCATTTTGCGGATAGGCAAACCTAGAAGTTCATTCCTTAAATCGCGTTCGTAGTCTTCCTCAGGAAAATGTTCCGAACAAATAGCTGAATTCATTTCGTTGAAACTGTCAGCTCGTTTGCATCTCAATTTCCATGTTTTACGCAAAACTTCATTTTTCGGAAACCTATGGTAATGAATGCCATTCCTTCTGGTTTTCGAATAATAATTTTGACACGTTGCTATTGCGCACGAACCAGCCATGTTCAGTGTTTAACGTATAACCAAGGAAAAGAAAATTTGTTTGCTACAAATACCTAGCTTCAAATTCTCGGAAATGAGACAATGTAGCTTTCAGACCCTGAACCAGAAAAACGGGAGCAAGCAGCTTTAGGTGGTTGGGGTGTGGAGATCTCCGGGACTGTGACGTCACGAAGGCGACCCCTGAGATAGTGCTCAGCGGAAGTGTCGGATAAGCATAACCTTGGAGTCTACTAACCTTGGTATGTCTTACCTTGCCTGACCTTACCATTGGGATTAGCATCTGTGTTGTCTTTTCAGGGGTCAGAGGGTCAAAGCAAAGGTGGGAGTGGAGTCTGTTTGACTTCTTTACAATTTATTTTATCAGTTTTCTCCTGTGGACTGATCTATCTAGTGCCTACTACTCTACTCAATTCACCTTGCTTCATTGTTGCTGTGTCTCCTGCTTGTCCTTTTTTTCGGCGTGTATTTAATTTTGTTCTTTGTGGGCAAGGTAGTTTATATTTGGGGCAAAATGCCTGGTAAATGGCAACTAGCACATATGTGTATACATATATATATATATATATATATATATATATATATATATACTTAAGAGCAAAACTGAAGACTAAGGAAAAAATTTTAGAATTTAAAACGAAGGGTGCAAAATAACCTGAAAATCAAAACGCGCAACGCAGCAGTTTTGAAAATTCAGAATTCACATTCTATAAAGAAGATACCTAAGCAAAAAAAAATACATATATAATTTTGACTCACACCAAGTACAACATAGAAAAGGTTATGTATCTACCTGTGTGAGTAAAAGGAGAAAAGATAAAAAAATAAAATAAAACAACTGAATGTAGAAGGTGTCGAGAATACTGAGCCTTGGCTTTATCAAGGACCAGCAAAAACTCTGCATTTTCTCACTTCCACAAAGACCTAGTTGGAAATGGGTTTCTGCAAGGCCATAGATGCAAGTAACATTCCCACCTAAAATAGTTTAAAAAATATATATATAAGTCATGTCCTCCGTAGAGTAGCATGACCTAGCACTAGTTAACAATTTCGCTTGCATCCATTAACCTTCATGGCCCGACCCATGCTCTTCATCTGTTACTATTAAACAGAGAGAAGAAGATTAAAGAGAACTCAAGCTGTGAGAGTGACATAATAAATAGAAATGATTTTCAGCTATAACGAAATTCCAAGTTCGTTTGAGAGAGAATTTAAACCTGAAAAACAATGCAAAAGAAATCCAAATTTTACATTGCAATTAAAAAAGGAAATGTTAATTTATAACGAACAGATTTTTGAAAGAAAACTTGAGTCTAAAACCCCCTACTCTACAACATATGACAGCACGAAAACGAGAATAAGTTAAAGATAATAATTAACTAAAGAAAACTTTGTGAAAGTTATATACCTTAAACAGTTAGTTGCAATATGTACAAAGTATTTCAGCAGTGCTTTAAGTGCATAATTAATTAGTTATTAAGAACTTAACTACTTTGAAAAAAACTGCGCATTGACAGCGCATAGAAAAGGAACAAGCTTAGCCTTCTTCTGTTCCTAGGTACCCCAAAAGACGCTCAAAGTTACAAAGAAAAGTAAGAGTTAAAACCCGCATAAATGTTAACAGACAAACCAATGCTTAAAAGCTGAAAAGCTAAAAAACGACAGAGAAAAGGTACATAAAGTACAAACATTGAACTTATAAAACCTAGAACCCAAAAACAAGGAAGAGAGCTTACCTCTTGTGTGACAAAAACTTTTCTCCTCACAAGAGGAGAACATGGCTGACCCCTTCCGCCACTCCCTAGACTGCTGGGGGGCAGTGAGGGTGGGGCTGATGGCCTCCTCATACAGCAAGAAACCAACGCGCGGAGATTTTAACCAGCGACAAAAATATATAAACTTAAGACTGTGGATCTGTATGATCAGAATGAGCAGAATTAACTCTCCAGAATACATGAGAAATATTATAAAATACACGAGCAGTTTATTTAATAATCTTTGCATGTATTAAATCACCTTAGTGAGCTTCTATAGATTAATCAGAATCTTATTAATTTTAATGTTGGTTTTACTATTTTTAGTATAGCTATCCTAGTGATGAATAACTAGTTTTCTTTTTTATTTGTTTTTATTTTCTTTTATAAACAGATTTTTAAGCTTTTTTTGTGATTTTGTTTATATTATTTAATTTTTTGTTTTAATAGGACCGTCATATCCATAGCACTAAGGTTCCTTTAGGTAGTTAATAGGCATCCTCTAGCCAACTTCCTTACGGCTTTGATTGGTCAGAATCATATTATTAACTGTGTAGAAAATTAAAGCAGATCTGCCAACCTTACTCTATTATTCAGAATAATTTTTCTTAAAGTTCTTTTGATGAAAGAAGAAGGAATTTCGTTCTCTAGAAAACTTTCTAATAGTATATTAATGTGGTAATTGAAATCCAAATTGTTGCTGCAAATTCTTGAAATTCTTAGGACCTGAGAAATTAGTACATTCTCAATTACTTTGGTTGAAATGTTATTATTCCAGTGTAGATATTTAATTACTTTGAAAGGAAGATTAACTCTTTTATCAAAGAGGCTAATAGATGGGTTACCTCTGTTGAGCTTAATGCTTAAGTCTAGGAACTCAAGTTCCTGATTACTGTGGTTGGTTTTACATAAGTTAAGAGAGCTAGGATAGATATTATCAAAATCACTCTCTATAACTTCTGAATTATTGATACACAGCAGATCATCAATATATCTAAAAGTGTAAAGGTAGTTATCTGAGCAGGTGGGGTGATTTTTAATGAATTTATATTCCTTAAAGAACAGGAATAGATTTGCGATATTTGTGGACGTTGATGTTCCCATTGGAATACCGTTCACTTGCTTATAGAGAGTATTAACATCGGAAGAAGTGGACATCTCTGAAGTTAACAGAAAAGTAACCAAAGCTCTTATGGAAACAGCAACAAAATTAGCTGGGTCTAAGAACAAGCTGCATGTAAATAAATTATCAGGAAAAACGAAAATGTTGATGCAAAAGAGAAGAGAGATGAGGACAACTAAAGAAGATGTGACTTCCAAAGTGGAATATATAGAGCTATGCAAGACAGTACGAAAAAGTATCACTGAAGACGTAAGAAAATTCAACTGTGAACTAGTGAGGAAAGCAATTGAAAACAACCAAAGCCTAAAGATAGCAAAGGGACATCTCAGTAAGGGAAGAAAACAGATTATGGCACTGAGAAAAGAAGATGGTTCTGTAACAAGAAATAGAGGCGAAATTTTGACAAGAGTGAAAGATTTCTACTCTAAATTATATGAAAGGGATGATACATGCACTCCAGACATCATGAAAGATACCAGTACCAGAGTTCCTCCAGTCCTTCCAGCAGAAGTTGCACATGCAATCAAGAACATGAAGCGGGGAAAAGCTCCAGGAGAAGATGGAATTACTGTAGACATCATACAAGAAGCAAGTGGAGAAATCGAAACAGTACTCGCCCAAATTTTCACTCGATGCCTTAATGAAGGAAAGATTCCTGAGGATTGGAACACCGCTACAATGATCCTGCTACATAAGAAAGGTGACATTGAGGATCTCGGAAACTACAGACCTATCAGCCTCCTATCAGTAGTTTATAAAATCTTCACTAATGTTCTTTCACACCGCTTGAAGGTAACACTGGACATGGCTCAACCGAGAGAACAAGCTGAATTCAGGAGTGGCTACACCACAATAGACCATATCCATGTGCTGAGAGAACTAATTGAAAGAGCGAGGGAATATGAACTTCCATTGTGCATGGCTTTTATCGATTATGAAAAAGCCTTTGATTCGGTGAAACCATCAGCAGTTACAATGGCTCTGAAAACCTGCGGTATTGAAGATGCATACATTAATATTATTAATAACATCTATGAAAATGCAAGTGCAAAGATTAGGCTGTTCGAAAATACAACACACATAAAAATTGGAAAGGGAGTGAGACAAGGTGACACCATATCTCCGAAGCTCTTTAATGCCACATTGGAGGGTGTTTTTCAGTCACTGATCTGGGAAAACAAGGGGATAAAGATTAATGGAGATTATCTAACCCACCTTCGTTTTGCTGATGACGTAGTCGTTTTTGCAACTAGCCCATCAGAGCTGCAGAGTATGATCCAGGAACTTGCTGACAAGAGTAAAGAAATGGGATTAAAAATGAACTTTCAGAAGACAAAAGTGATGTTCAATGCTTTTACAAGAAATGAAGATTTATCGATTGATGGAAAATAGCTGGAGATAACAGACACGTACGTTTATCTTGGACAGCAGATATCAAGTGAGGGTCACATTGATGAAGAAATTAATCGGCGTACAAAACTTGCCTGGAGAGCTTTTGGAAGAAACAGCATAATTTTCAAGAGCAATATGCCATTATGTCTTAAAAGAAAAGTGTTTGATCAATGCATCCTTCCAGTGCTTACGTATGGTGCAGAGACGTGGACCTTAACTAAAAGAGACATACAAAGGCTGCAGACAACTCAAAGAAGCATGGAGAGGTGCATACTTGGTGTAACCAGGAGAGATAAGAAGAGGAAATCGTGGATCCGAAAAATGACAAGAGTGGAAGACATCATGTTCAGAGTTAAATCCCTGAAATGGCAATGGGCTGGACATACTGCCAGAAGGACAGATCATCGATGGACAGCCGAAATTTTAGATTGGATTCCAAGCGACAGGAAAAGACCCAGAAGAAGACCACATGGGAGATGGGTGGATGAAATTCGAAAATATGCAGGGGTGACATGGAGGAGACTGGCACAAGACAGACCGTTGTGGAGGAAACTTGGGGAGACTTTCGTCCAGCAGTGGATTGATAATGGTTGACAATGATGATGATGATGATATATATGTATACACATGAAGATACCAGGCTCAGATTATTCAAACTTATGCACCCACCACAAGTCATGCTGAAGAAGAAATTGAAGAATTTTATGAGGAAATTCGTGATCTAAATAATAAAGGTAAGCAGCACTTGAAGATAATTATGGGAGATTTCAATGCAAAAATAGGGCAACGGCAACAGAATGAAACTTCAGTAGGTAAATTCGGTCACGGCAACAGAAACCAGCGTGGAAATACTCTCGTAGAGTTTGCAGAGGCAGAAGGGTTTTTCATCTTGAACTCCTTTTTCAAGAAAAAGCCACACAGGAAATGGACATGGAGACATCCAAATGGGACGACAAGTGAAATTGATTTTATTATGTGTAACAAAAAATTTGTCATAGAAGACTGCAGTGTGCTAAACAAGTTCAACACAGGCAGTGACCATAGATTGGTGAGATGTAAGATGCACCTCAACACTAAACTCGAACGTAGCAAGCTCATAAGACAAACAAAATGTATTGACATAACCAACCTTAAAAAACACCATAATACCTTCAAATTGGAACTGAAGAACAGATTCTCTGCTTTAGAAGGCCTAACATCGGAAGAAGTAGATATTTCTGAAGTTAACAGAAAAGTAACCAAAGCTCTTATGGAAACAGCAACAAAATTAGCTGGGTCTAAGAACAAATTGCATGTGAACAAATTATCAGGAAAAACCAAAATTTTGATGCAAAAAAGAAGAGTGATGAGGACAACTAAAGAAGATGTGACATCCAAAGTGGAATATATAGAGCTATGCAAGACAGTACGAAAAAGTATCACTGAAGACGTAAGGAAATTCAACTGTGAACTAGTAAGGAAAGCAATTGAAAACAACCAAAGCCTAAAGATAGCAAAGGGACATCTCAGTAAGGGGAAAAAACAGATTATGGCACTGAGAAAGGAAGATGGTTCTGTAACAAGAAATAGAGGCGAAATTTTGACAAGAGTGAAAGTTTTCTACTCCGAATTATATGAAAGGGATGATACATGTACTCCAGACATCATGAAAGGTACCAGAGTTCTTCCGGTCGTCCCAGCAGAAGTTGCACATGCAATCAAAAACATGAAGCGGGGAAAAGCTCCAGGAGAAGATGGAATTACTGTAGACATCATACAAGAAGCAAGTGGAGAAATCGAAACAGTACTCGCCCAAATTTTCACTCGATGCCTTAATGAAGGGAAAATTCCTGAGGATTGGAACAACGCTACAATGATCTTGCTACATAAAAAAGGTGACATTGAGGATCTCAAGAACTACAGACCTATCAGCCTCCTATCAGTGGTTTATAAAATCTTCACTAAAGTTCTTTCACACCGCTTGAAGGTGACACTGGACATGGGTCAACTGAGAGAACAAGCTGGATTCAGGAGTGGCTACAGCACAATAGATCATATCCACGTACTGAGAGAACTAATTGAAAGAGCGAGGGAATATGAACTTCCATTGTGCATGGCTTTTATCGATTATGAAAAAGCCTTTGATTCGGTGAAACCATCAGCAGTTGCAATGGCTCTGAAATCCTGCGGTATTGAAGATGCATACATTAATATTATTAATAACATCTATGAAAATGCAAGTGCAAAGATTCGGCTGTTTGAAAATACAACACACATAAAAATTGGAAAAGGAGTGAGACAAGGTGACACCATATCTCCGAAGCTCTTTAATGCGACATTGGAAAATGTCTTTCAATCACTGAACTGGGAAAACAAAGGGATAAAGATTAATGGAGATTATCTAACCCACCTTCGTTTTGCTGATGACATAGTCATTTTTGCAACTACCCCATCAGAGCTACAGAGTATGATCCAGGAACTTGCTGACAAGAGTAAAGATGTGGGATTAAAAATGAACTTTCAGAAGACAAAAGTGATGTACAATGCTTTTACAAGAAATGAAGCTTTATCGATTGATGGAGAAAAGCTGGAGATAACAGACACGTACGTTTATCTTGGACAGCAGATATCAAGTGAGGGTCACATTGATGAAGAAATTAATCGGCGTACAAAACTTGCCTGGAGAGCTTTTGGAAGAAACAGCATAATTTTCAAGAGCAATATGCCATTATGTCTTAAAAGAAAAGTGTTTGATCAATGCATCCTTCCAGTGCTTACGTATGGTGCAGAGACGTGGACCTTAGCTAAAAGAGACATACAAAGGCTGCAGACAACTCAAAGCAGCATGGAGAGGTGCATGCTTGGTGTAACTAGGCGAGATAAGAAGAGGAACACGTGGATCCGAAAAATGACAAGAGTGGAAGACATCATGATCAGAGTTAAATCCCTGAAATGGCAATGGGCTGGACATACTGCCAGAAGAACAGACCATCGATGGACAGCCGAAATTTTAGATTGGATTCCAAGGGACAGGAAAAGACCCAGAAGAAGACCACATGGAAGATGGGTGGATGAAATTGGAAAGTATGCGGGAGTGACATGGAGGAGACTGGCACAAGACAGACCGTTGTGGAGGAAACTTGGGGAGACCTTCGTCCAGCAGTGGATTGATAATGGTTGACAATGATGATGATGGTATATATATATATATATATACTGAAGAGCAAAGCTGAAAACTAAGGATATACATATATATATATATATATATCATACTGAGAGGGCTAGACAAATCCCGGTTGCCAGATCCCCCAGGTGCCTAAAATTTGGACCATGGCGCCTAATTTTCTTCTTACTTGAGGTTTCGTAATTTGCAGTAAATACCGTAATTTCTGTTGTATAATAATCCATAGAGTATCTATTAAAAAGTTATAAATTTAGGTACTATGGACACCGATAAAGAAAGAAGAAAGAAAAAACATGCATCCTTTTTTTAATGAGGACTTGTCTTTTCATTCAAAATCAAGTTACCAAGTCCGCGAGGTAGTTGTCAGGAGAGGTGGTGTCATTTGGAAAGTACCAAAAATGCGGTAGCAGAAAAAATGTAACGTAACAGCAAGATAGAAGACCGCAAAGAAATTGTAAGAATATATATTTATATATTTTTTTTACTTAGAAACATTTTGACAGAAAATATGATGCAAGGAAGGCGTTACTATTTGCACGTGTGGAAGCCTATGTGGTGTGAGAATTTGTGACTCTTGGGAATCCCGCAGAGCTATTCCATAGCATGTAGCCATTCTGCAAAACGCATTGCCTAGTTTTGGTGCATTAATTGTATTAGCATTTTTGAACTTCCCTTTTTAGTTGGTAAAGTTCGATGAACACTTACCGCACGTGGGGCTTGGCTTTTCTTATTTCCGTTATGTGGATGCGGCATGGGGGTTTTTCATTTAGTCATGGGTCCACTTCATTTTTTTTCGTTGGTATTTATTTGGCCTCGTCACTAAATGAGTTTTTTTTCCTTTTCTGCATCCTCATTTACTTCAATAATTTTTCATAACCCTAGTACTTTCGGTAATACTCCATTACCGTCATCGAGGGGACGTTTTGCTCCGACTAGCACGGACCGTGTCAGCTGGGCATTTCGGTGGTTCTCGCGGGCTGCTTCTGTCATCAGCTATCGCTTCTTCTTGGGCGTTGTGGCGCCATCTCTTGTTGGTCACTGACCTCATTTTTTGAACTTTTTCATTTTTTTGCTCAATTTTAATTAAATTATTCCAGCTGTTTCTCAAAATATTAGGGTCATTATAGTTGGCAAACTTTTGCCCTATTTTTTCAATCATTACCGACTCTGCTATTCTGAGGTGTTTTTCGGATTTACAGCTTTTAATGATTTTTATATTTTCAAATTTAGGATATTTTTGGTTATCCAGACAGTATTGAATAAGTGCTGTTTTTTCTTCTTTTTTCTGCCAATTTTTTATGTGTTGTTTTAATCTGTGTTTAAGCTTATTTTTGGTACTTCCTATATACGCCATTGGAGGATTTTCAGTAATAGGAATTGAGTAAATACCTGCTTTTTCTAACATTTTTATTTTTTCATTATTTTTTATTACCATATTTTTGATGGTATTTACTTTTCCTCCAATTTGAATGTTATGCTTTTTACAAATATTATTAATTTCATTGGTAGTACCTTTAATGTAAGGAAAACCATTTAAATATTTGACTTCTTTTTTATTTACTACAGCATTATTTTTTATTTTCTTTATTACTTCTGTGTTCCATTGTTTTATTAAATGGTTAGGATAACCAAAGCTACCTACAATTTTTTTTTATGAATTTGATTTCTTCATTGATGAACTGATTATTTTCAGAGTGCGTATATGCTCTTTTAATTAAGGTTTTTATACTATTGCATTTTTGAGGATAAGGATGTGCCGAATTGTACGGGATTAGGACCGGAACAAATGAACTTTTCCGATAAACCCTGTATAGTAACTTATCTGTGGATTTGATAACTTGTACGTCCAAAAAGGCTATTGCATTATTATTTTCTATTTCAACAGTGAGTTCTATAGTCGGATATAAAGAGCTGTAACATTTTGTTAATTTTTTTAATTCTTCTTCGTTCAGTTTTGATAGAATGAAAATATCATCCACGTATCGACAGTACACTTCTGGTTTTTCTTCCATACGATGCAGGACATTTTCTTCAACGGATTTGTTGTGTAACTAATGAACTATGGTAATACTGCAACAGCTAACAATTTTACTTCTTTATTAACTTTAAAGTAACACAGAATTACTTCAAAAGGACAGTTACGTTTTCAATAAGACAATCATTTCTTTCTTACATCTTTGAATTTCTGAGTTGGTCCTGTGAATAGCAGTTTTCTGTCAGAAATTACGATTCATGATTAACGTGATAGGTGCGGATTATATACGACTATCATACATGCCAATTACTACGGATTATCATTTTGTTTTTAAAAAAATTATTTTGCTATTTTATAATATACATAAGGTTCTTAAGCGGATTCGCAGAATTCTTTTTTTTTTTTTTTTTTTTTTTTTTTAGGCATTTAGATCATTCTTAAGATTGATCCAAAACTGAAGAGAAGGGGGGGTCGTTTTCCGTCTGGGGACGGTATTTCGTGTTTCAAAGCTTTCAAAAACAATAGTTAAATGGAGGGAAAATAATTTGTTCTAATCATAATTTTTTTCCCCTCAATCATTTTGTGTTTAATATTCTTATTTAATATTATTATATTATGGCATATGTGTTCGTATTTCAGTTTGAAACTGTAGGCAAGAATTTGTGCAAACGGAAGTTAGATGCCACGAAAATTTCTTCCTAATCTTCAAACTTGAGGTTCTTCTGCGAATTCGAGAAATTCCGCCTTTTTCGTTATTTTGGCCACTCAGGAGATCGATGCACAAGTAAACAGAATGTGGGGAGGGGGTAGATGTTCGTCGGAGGATGGAATTTCATCTTCACGAAACTTTTGAAAACGGAAAGTCGAATCGACGGAGTTCAGATTTTTTCCGTAAACTTTATTTCTTTTTTTCGCGATGTTGCCTCTGTCTAATTTCTTTAAGTATCATTTTGCTGCATAAATTTTTGTATATCAGCTTGAAAATAGGAGAAAAATTTCCAAAATCGGACGGATTTCCTGTAATCACTATCCCCCCCCTGTGATGTTCCCACTCCAGCGCTGTTAAATATCCCCCACCCCATTAGTTTTTACATTTAATCTTGATAAGGGAAGAAAGAAATTCCTGAAAACGGAATTGACGAATTTGGAAAATTTGTAAAAATTGATGCATGGTGTTCAAAAGTATTAATATTCCCAAATTTACACCATTTATCTTAATTGGTTGAAGCTTTGAAATCATGCACTCATGGTGCTCAGGCGGATGGTTGTTATCAGCGGGCATAAAAACCAAGAAAAGAAAGAAAAAGCGACAATGAAGAAGTAGGGAGAGAATATCAGCATAAAGAAAAATTAAGCAATGGTGCTGTGCAGTTGCAGAGTCAACAAAATGCAAAAACTGACAATAGTCTGCATTCTTGCTGTCTGTTTTGATTTTTCACCAGTTAAAATGTTCAGCTTCCCCCCCCTTCTTTGGTCTCATCTTGTCTTAAACTGCAATTTTAGAGGCAGTATGATCATATGGTAAGTGGAAGTTCGTGCACTGCGCATTTACTTGCTTGGATTTCCTGACTGTCAAGCATTGTGGAATTCTGAATGCACCTTACTGAATTTTACTAGTGGAAGTTTCGAACTTTAATCTCGCAACCATGCCCTCACTGGGGAATCGACTTTGTGTTTTGCACGTGCTAAGTTTGTTTCATTAGAGTCCTCACTTGTTGTGATGTTTTGTTGGGGCGCATACTTGTTTTTTACAAAGAGATGGATCATTTTGTAAAATAGTATATGAATACCACGCAATGATAGTTATTAGTAACAAGACTCATACAAAACAAATACCACCGTCTATGTATGATATTTAATAAAAGATGAAAACTATTTACAGATTAAAACCTCCACTAGCACTTTTGAGATAACATTTACCCCATCATCGGGTGGAACAGAGAGGTAATGCAGCACTCGCATAGACTTTTATAGGAGCGCAGCAATGCACTATGGTATAGTTCTCAAGCGTCGCAAGGTTAAGGTGTTGCCATTGTAACTGAGCAACACATGCAAATTTCCGACTTTAATTACACATGATAATACACATTATGTTACACGGTTAAAATTATTGTAAATTCACATGTTATTGTTTTATTAAATTTATTTTATTACTATTATTTAAAGTTCAAATTGACGACGTGGTTTTTCCAAACTTTTGGTATGTCCACTGGTGTGTTATTAGTACCTGTCCCACAGGGCTTCAATGTACAGGCTTTCAACAAGGTGTAGTGAGTGTATGTACATCGGGGTGTTCAGCAATCTAATGTTCGCCCAGTCTGGTTGCAGTGTTCCATTTACGACATTTCTAGTTAATGCCGTATTATTGCGGAAAGTTCGGATATCATACTTATGTTCCTGGACACAAATATCCAAGCTACTTAGTGTCGAGCCTATATAGTTACTAACGTGTTTGCCTGTGGATGTGTCCAACAGTGGTATGTTGTACACTCCCCATTTGCTCATAATATCAGTGGCTGCCCGATCTTTTCTAACAGATGATATGAGATTCTTTGATTGGGTACCAAATTGCATGTTATGCTTTGAGCATATGCGTGATAGTGCGTTAGTGATGTGTGGGTGCTGGTCCGATGCTCCCACAAACCTTTTGTTAGGCTTTGGGTCTTGTTCTAGACTTATTCTTTCGTTAATAATTTTTCAAAATAATCTGTTAACTAACGTCCTTGTATATCCGTTTTTATCCTCCAATTTAAGGATAGACTTTATTTCAGACTGTAAGTGACTCTCGCTTGAAGAATGCGTGAAGGCTCTTCTTATATGAAAGTTGCTAATAATTTTTGTGGAGTTGGATGTGAGGAATTAAATGGAATAAGGCTATTGCAATCAGTTGGCTTACTATAAACCAAGAAAGACAGTGAATTAGTATCTGGGTCACGAAGTATGCAAAAATAAAAAAAAAAGGCAGTGAAAGATCAGATTCAAGTTCTATCATGAGCCCGATAGTGGGAAATACTGACGAAAGTACATTGGCGAATTGAATTAAATCATCCCTTGAGTGAGGCCAAAACACAAGGATGTCGTCGCCGTACCTTAGGTATAGGCTGGGGACCAAAGGGGATTCATTGAGAACTTTGTTTTCAATGTATTGTTGCAGAATTTCGGCTAACACAGCAGATAGTGGGGAGCTCATAGGCAAACCCTCAGTTTGCAAGCAAATTTTGTCAAGAAATTTAAAATGTAATCGCCGTTTAACTGAATGAAGTGCGTTCATAATGGCTGTGATTTCGGGGGTGGGGACGTGAGTTTTAGCAAGTTTAGCCTCAATAATACAATGAGTGGTATCCACAGGTACATTAAGGTACAGTGAAACCACATCTAGAGAGGCTAATATGAAAGGGCCAGTATGTGGCTGAATCATTCTGACCCTTTCAATTGCCCTAGTGGAGCTTTTGATAGAATAAGGTAAGCTCTCTGCTAACTTAGCCAAATATAGGGCAAGGGCTTTTTTGAGTGGTCGAGTAGGGCTAACGTAGCCCGTGACCAAAGGCCTAATAGGTAGCCCCTCTTTATGCAGTTTAATATGCCCAAAAATATTGGGCACACAACAACCAGGTGGGGGAGGGATAAACTCGGATATCCAAGGACGTTGGTTAACAGATTATTTTGCAGAATTATTAACGAAAGAACCATAAGTCTAGAACAAGACCCAAAGCCTAACAAAAGGTTTATGGGAGCATCGGACCAGCACCCACACATCACTAACGCACTATCACGCATATGCTCAAAGCATAACATGCAATTTGGTACCCAATCAAAGAATCTCATATCATCTGTTAGAAAAGATCGGGCAGCCACTGATATTATGAGCAAATGGGGAGTGTACAACATACCACTGTTGGACACATCCACAGGCAAACACGTTAGTAACTATATAGGCTCGACACTAAGTAGCTTGGATATTTGTGTCCAGGAACATAAGTATGATATCCGAACTTTCCGCAATAATACGGCATTAACTAGAAATGTCGTAAATGGAACACTGCAACCAGACTGGGCGAACATTAGATTGCTGAACACTCTGACGTACGTACATTCACTACACCTTGTTGAAAGCCTGTACATTGAAGCCCTGTTGGGCAGGTACTGTAATGATAACACACCAGTAGACATACCAAAAGTTTGGAAAAACCACGTCATCAATTTGAACTTTAAATTATAGTAATAAAATAAATTTAATGAAACAACATGTAAATTGACAATAATTTCAGCCGTGTAACATAATATATATTTTCATGTGTAATTAAAGTATGAAATTTGCACGTATTGCTCAGTTACGATGGCAACACTTTAGAACCTTGTGACGCTTGAGAACTATACCATGGTGCATTGCCTCTCTGTTCCACCTGATGATGGGGTAAATGCTACCCCGGCTACCCCGAAAGTGCTAGTGGAGGTTTTAATCTGTAAATAGCTTTCATTTTTTATTAAATATTGTACATAGACGGTGGTATTTGTTTTGTAAGACATATTGTCCAAGGTGTGCTTTCATCTACAGTAGCAAGACTGTTGTCAATGTTGGCAGAATCGCACTGTCATTTTTTTTTTTTTTTTTTTGAAATATCATGGTCTGAGACATGTTGCATATTATGCAAAGGAGAAAAATTGTACGTGGGATTTTTTTTTCACATCCTTTATATTATACGCCCTTGCGGATAAGGTACTTAGAAAAGAGGAGAGGTAGGTCCAATCTCCTTTGTTTCCGTGCCGCTGGTGAGCTGTCACCCTACGAGCTGGAGTGTGACGTCACAGTGGCCATAAATGATCTCTTGAGCATTCGGAGTCATTCGAAGCTTGTATTGTAGTGTCGATTACTTGCTGCATTTCTTTTTCAATTTTAGACCTTCTTTGTTGTTTCATTCATTTTTTTCTTCATTTGTTTTCTGTGTACAACTATCTCAAAAATACCTGGATATGCTGTTGCACTTTGTCGTAATAACAGTTCAAAGGAAAGGAAGTTAGATGTTACATACCATGTTTTCCCATCGGATAGAGATTTCTTGAAGCAATGGGTAGCGAAATGCTGTCGAAAGGATGTATTTGATGCAAAGAAAACACGAATGTGTTCAGAACACTTTGATGTCACGAAGTAAGAGCTAGATCTTAAAAATGAATTGATAAACTTGCCTCCCAGAAAAAAACTGAGAAAAGATGCCGTGCCTACAAAAAATATGCCTTAGCAGATGGGGGAGCAAAGTTCTGTTCGAAGTGAACGGTTTAAGATTGGAGGGGTCAGAAAAAAATGCATTAAATCGAATTGAAAGTATATCTCCAATTAAACGTCAAATCACAGGTCACAACGAAAGTGACATCATTCCTGACCAACATTTATTATACCATCAACATTATGTGAGAAGTGTGAATGTCTGAACAAAAATATAATGCAACTGAAGAGTGAAAATAATTCACCGGGAAGAATTATCAAACGTAAGAAAACAGTTGGTAATCGTAAAAAAATGCTTTTGCCTCGAGAAAAGTAGCCTGAAAACGGAAATTAATATTATGAAACGCAAATGCAAGAATAGAAATTTGCTCAGAAACAGTGAAAGGTGGCCAGCTATCATAAATTTGCTTGGCCATTGTTTCACTGAAGTGCAAATTCAAACTCTTGTTTAAAAAAAGAGACCAGCAAAATGGAATGAAGAAGATACAAGTCAAGCACTTGTTTTGCATGCTATTTCTCGAAAAGCATATCTTTTCATCAAAAATAAAATGCACATACTGCTTCCAAGCATTTCCTCTCTGAAACAGTGGTGTGGTAAATTCGTGTTACCGATGGTTTAATTGAGCCCGTTTTAAAGGTGATGAAAATGAATGCTGTACACCTAACCGAATTCGACAAAATTTCAGTTTTATCTTTTGGTGAAATGAGCGTTGATTGCCGATATTGTTATGATGCTGCTGCAGATAAAATTTTAGGACCGCATAGTAACGTTTTAGTAGGTGTGCTGAGAGGCTTCTGGAAACAACCATATACTGTATTATTCCTTTGATAAGCAGATGGATCAAAGCTTGGAAACAACCATATACTGTATTATTCCTTTGATAAGCAGATGGATCAAAAGCTGTTAACTGACATAATTCGAGCCATTGAGCAATCGGGTTATTTAGTGCATGGAGTGGTACCTGATCTGGGGGGGGGGGGGATATCAAGGTTTGGAGGCAGCTTGGAATAACCCCAATATTGTCTTCTTTTCCAAATCCAGTAAATGAAAATCGAAAAATATGGATGTTTGCCGATGTGCCCCATCTAATTAAACTTCTCCGAAATCATATATTTGATTGCGGAACACGCTGTTATGTGGAACCATCACTCGCCAGATATTTGACCTTTTGCTGGAACGTAATAACTCAGAATTAAAGGTGTTTCATAAAATAAAATGGATCTACCCAAATGTAAGAGAAGAGGCCCCATGGGACAGAGAATTAGTTTTAGCGTCCCAGATGTAATCTAACAACGTAAGCAAAGCTGCAGAGTATTTTTTCCTGAAAGAAAACAAATTGCTAATTTTATAAAATTGGTAAATGACTGATTCGACGTAATGAAATGTAGATTTCCCAGCTCCAAAGAGCCATTGCAGTGTGCTTTTGGGAAAAAAAAAAAAAAAGATATTCAGCAAAAAAGCATCGAACAGTATTCGTGTCATATTCCCAATTTTTCGCAGTATATATATATATATATATTAAACAAAAAACTGAAGGATAAAGTTGTAGAAGTTGAAAGTTCCTCTGACAGAGCTGCACGACTCGTTATCCAACTCTCGAGAAGATACCAGGCTCAGATTATTCAAACTTATTCACCCACCACAAGTCATGCTGAAGAAGAAATTGAAGAATTTTATGAGGAAATTCGTGATCTAAATAATAAAGGTAAGCAGCACTTGAAGATAATTATGGGAGATTTCAATGCAAAAATAGGGCAACGGCAACAGAATGAAACTTCAGTAGGTAAATTCGGTCACGGCAACAGAAACCAGCGTGGAAATACTCTCGTTGAGTTTGCAGAGGCAGAAGGGTTTTTCATCTTGAACTCCTTTTTCAAGAAAAAGCCACACAGGAAATGGACATGGAGACATCCAAATGGGACGACAAGTGAAATTGATTTTATTATGTGTAACAAAAAATTCGTCATAGAAGACTGCAGTGTGCTAAACAAGTTCAACACAGGCAGTGACCATAGATTGGTGAGATGTAAGATGCCCCTCAACACTAAACTCGAACGTAGCAAGCTCATAAGACAAACAAAATGTATTGACATAACCAACCTTAAAAAACACCATAATACCTTCAAATTGGAACTGAAGAACAGATTCTCTGCTTTAGAAGGCCTAACATCGGAAGAAGTGGATATTTCTGAAGTTAACAGAAAAGTAACCAAAGCTCTTATGGAAACAGCAACAAAATTAGCTGGGTCTAAGAACAAATTGCATGTGAACAAATTATCAGGAAAAACCAAAATGTTGATGCAAAAAGAAGAGTGATGAGGACAACTAAAGAAGATGTGACTTCCAAAGTGGAATATATAGAGCTATGCAAGACAGTACGAAAAAGTATCACTGAAGACGTAAGGAAATTCAACTGTGAACTAGTGAGGAAAGCAATTGAAAACAACCAAAGCCTAAAGATAGCAAAGGGACATCTCAGTAAGGGGAAAAAACAGATTATGGCACTGAGAAAAGAAGATGGTTCTGTAACAAGAAATAGAGGCGAAATTTTGACAAGAGTGAAAGATTTCTTCTCCAAATTATATGAAAGGGATGATACATGTACTCCAGACATCATGAAAGGTACCAGAGTTCTTCCGGTCGTCCCAGCAGAAGTTGCACATGCAATCAAGAACATGAAGCGGGGAAAAGCTCCAGGAGAAGATGGAATTACTGTAGACATCATACAAGAATTAAGTGGAGAAATCGAAACAGTACTCGCCCAAATTTTCACTCGATGCCTTAATGAAGGGAAAATTCCTGAGGATTGGAACAACGCTACAATGATCTTGCTACATAAAAAAGGTGACATTGAGGATCTCAGGAAATACAGACCTATCAGCCTCCTATCAGTGGTTTATAAAATCTTCACTAAAGTTCTTTCACACCGCTTGAAGGTGACACTGGACATGGCTCAACCGAGAGAACAAGCTGGATTCAGGAGTGGCTACAGCACAATAGATCATATCCACGTACTGAGAGAACTAATTGAAAGAGCGAGGGAATATGAACTTCCATTGTGCATGGCTTTTATCGATTATGAAAAAGCCTTTGATTCGGTGAAACCATCAGCAGTTACAATGGCTCTGAAATCCTGCGGTATTGAAGATGCATACATTAATATTATTAATAACATCTATGAAAATGCAAGTGCAAAGATTCGGCTGTTTGAAAATACAACACACATAAAAATTGGAAAAGGAGTGAGACAAGGTGACACCATATCTCCGAAGCTCTTTAATGCCACACTGGAAAATGTCTTTCAATCACTGAACTGGGAAAACAAGGGGATAAAGATTAATGGAGATTATCTAACCCACCTTCGTTTTGCTGATGACATAGTCATTTTTGCAACTACCCCATCAGAGCTACAGAGTATGATCCAGGAACTTGCTGACAAGAGTAAAGAAGTGGGATTAAAAATGAACTTTCAGAAGACAAAAGTGATGTACAATGCTTTTACAAGAAATGAAGATTTATCGATTGATGGAGAAAAGCTGGAGATAACAGACACGTACGTTTATCTTGGACAGCAGATATCAAGTGAGGGTCACATTGGTGAAGAAATTAATCGGCGTACAAAACTTGCCTAGAGAGCTTTTGGAAGAAACAGCATAATTTTCAAGAGCAATATGCCATTATGTCTTAAAAGAAAAGTGTTTGATCAATGCATCCTTCCAGTGCTTACGTATGGTGCAGAGACGTGGACCTTAGCTGAAAGAGACATACAAAGGCTGCAGACAACTCAAAGAAGCATGGAGAGGTGCATGCTTGGTGTAACCAGGAGAGATAAGAAGAGGAACACGTGGATCCGAAAAATGACAAGATTGGAAGACATCATGATCAGAGTTAAATCCCTGAAATGGCAATGGGCTGGACATACTGCCAGAAAAACAGACCATCGATGGACAGCCGAAATTTTAGATTGGATTCGAAGGGACAGGAAAAGACCCAGAAGAAGACCACATGGAAGATGGGTGGATGAAATTCGAAAGTATGCGGGAGTGACATGGAGGAGACTGGCACAAGACAGACCGTTGTGGAGGAAACTTGGGGAGACCTTCGTCCAGCAGTGGATTGATAATGGTTGACAATGATGATGATGATGATATTACTCTATTTTGAAAAATAGAAGGATGTTTGTACAATTTTTACTTAAAAATTATTTACTCAAAACTAGCTCTGTTATTTCGATTGAAAGTTCACAGAGCACGCAACACTTTCTCGGTATGGCTCTGTGCGCGTTACAGCTTCGATTATGGCCACCGTGACGTCACAGCACAGCAAAGAGAAGCGGGAAGACGGCGCCATTATGATGGACCTACCTCTCCTCCTTCTAAGTACCTTGCTTGCGGATCTTGCGAAAGGAAATTTTTTTCTGAATTATATGGTCTACAAATTATACGAAGAAAAAAAAATAGTACTTTGCATTATTATGTACAAAATATGAAATCCACAAAGAGTATTTTAATAAAATCGAAATCTGAAATTTAAATTTTTTTTTGAAAGCATCTACTGAAAGAATGGAAAAAGGAAATTATGAAGCAAATTGGAACTTCATTTTGCAATAAATGGTTTGGGTAAACAGAAAAAAAATTGACAACAAATATGGTTTACCACTTTTCATTCCAGCGTCATAACCAAACATGTTTTTGTTCATGCGTTATTGACTTCGTTTCACCTGGTGCCTAAATTTTGGAGCTGGCTCCTAGATCTAGAACATATAACATATTTGTCGAGCCCTGTACATACACACACACACCTGGTAATATTCCAATGACGCAAAATATCAATTGCAGTGTAGGTCTTTAGAAAGTCCTTATTTTTTTCCACAGAAAAGAGTATGAACCCTGATCAAGTATTCACTGCCTCACACCAAACTGAAAAAGAACAGAACATATGTCTAGTGATCCAACTGTATGTTTAGGGCCCATCTTGTTGCTTCACAAGGACTTACCATGTGATCTAATTATATTTCCAGCACAGGAACAGTACTCACAGTTCCACTCTCCTTATGATGTTCCAGTTGAGGGAGAACGATGACCACCATCGCCTTTTATCTGGAACACTTCACCTCACCCCTAACAAATTCAATCGGGTATTGAGCTGCTTAAAGAACTTCATGATAAGTCTGATGGTAATATCTCTTACCATCTCAACACAGAATCAGCCCCGTAAGTTCTGAGTATTAGTCCATGGTGGAGCTCCAGTTATAATTCAGAATGCTCCATTCTGCACCACCACAAATATTTTTCTCTGTGTCTCACTTACTCCTTCCTGCGCAGATAGGGGGAAGCACTGTGAATTCTGGCTTGGTGAGTGTCATATACTTTGTGTTGTAAGGAAACTTCTCCAGTGGAAAAGTGCCTGTTGCTGGGCTTAGCTCTCTTTGTGAAGCAATCGGTGGTGGCTACCCATGAAAGTTTACTATCTGTTTGTAAATCCAGATACTTAGCAGAAGTAACCCAGGGGGTAGTTTCTTGGTACATGGTTATTTCTGGCATCACTTGGAAATGCAGAAATGGTCGTGTTCCAAGAAACTATGTTGGATAATTTTGATGTGCCAATCAGTGTACCAAGTCTTTAACTTTTAAAGAAAGTTCTGGAGGATAGTCACAGTGTGAGTTTGTTCAGCGACCTGACAGCAACAGCTGTATCATCTGTTTACATCATGATGGGCAAGTCATGCAGATATATATGAAGAGCAGTTTTCGTCTGAGAACCAAACCTTTTAACAGTAAAACTGTGGCCAGCTAGGTATGATGCAGTCTGTTCAACAAGTGGGCGAGGACGCTGGAGCTCTTGCAACTGGTAGAAGAGTCTGTAATGCTACACATAGTTGAAGGTCTTGCTAATGTCCAGGAGAACAGCAATGAAATACACATTCTCATCATGTCCCTCAAAGATGAATTCTGTAAGTCTGATCAATTGGTCTAAGCATGACATGCTTAGATATCATGCTTGAAGTTTCTGATCTAAGCATGTCATGCTTAGATCAGAAACTTTTCTGTTTGTTAGGAATGACTCCCTTAGCAACAAAGAACTAATTACGCCTTGAGAAAACCTTCTCAAGGAGCTTACCCAAGATAGAAGCGAGGGATGCAGATATATATACTGAAGTGCCAGAAAAACTGGTACACCAGTCTAATACTTGGTAGGTCCCCCACGGGAGCACAGGACTGCAGAAATATGACTGGGCATGGACTCCACTAGCTTCTGGAAATATGCTTTAGGCAATGCACACCATACTTCCTGCAGAGCGTTCCACAATTCGGGTGTATTGCGAAGTCTCGGATTCCTTTGTTCGATAGTGCGTTGCATGGCATCCCAAATGTGTTCTATCACGTTCAGATCTGGGGACTTGGATGGGAATGGCAATACCCCAAACTCAGATGAATGCTCCTCTAACCATAATGTGGGGTCCCAACACTTGTGTGGAGGTGCATTGTCCTGTTGGAACAAGCCCAACCCATCAGCATGAATGCAGGACATGAACGGGTACCTCGTCAGAAAGGATATGCACATAGCGTTGGCTGGTCACAGACGTTTGTATACGTAACAGGGGTCCCAGTGAAGTCCAGCTAAACACACCCCATACCATTATGGACCCCCCCCCTAGCCAGTACAGTTCCCTGTTGACAGGCGGGATCCATGGCTTCATGGGGTTTGCGCCACGCACGAATCCTTCCATCTGCCCGATACAGTTGGAAACGCGACTCGTCAGACCAGGCTACTTGTTTCCAGTCATCAGGCAGGGTTCCCACTCAACCTGGAACTCTCAGGGAATTTGAAAATGGTTCCAAAAATCAGGGAAAATTACCCCCCCCCCCCTTTTTTTTTGTAAAAATAAATGGATACTTTATTTTGCCAAAATTTTTTTCAAGATTTCAAACTTTTACGTGCAATTACTGCCTGCCTAGAATTTGGTAGATCTTACTTTCAGTTATATTAAGTATTTCCTTTATTCTCTAAAAAAAGATGCAAAATTGAATTTTTAAAATTGCCAGTTATTAAGCTTTTGTTCAATTTCTGCAGGCAGTTGTTATAACATGGAACAATTAGGCACAATGGCTCCTGCTCGAAGAAACACTTCACAAGAGAACCAACCAAATGATGGATCAAAGTCCTTTGTCTGTTGGTTCTCTTGAAACATGTTTCTTTGAACAGAGCCATTCCATCATTAAGCTGAATGTGTTATAGAAAAACTGAAACTATTCAACTGACAGATTTTTTCTTACATATGACCTGTTTCTATGGGAATGTATTTACAAATTCCGTGTGGGTAGTATTCACAAAAATTCACGGAAATTTGGTACAGAAAATAATGTGCACAGTTAGTTGTTATTAATGAAAAGCAGATAATTTTATAAAGACAAATTACATAAAGAATTTACAAGTGTATGCTTTGGTGAGAAAAATGAATGGAATGGAATGAAATGTAACAATTGTTTGCAACATGCCACTCTGGAAAACTTTAAAAACCACCTGGAGAACCAGGAAAAGTCAGGGATTTTTTTATTTTTATTACTTTTGAGTGGGAACCCTGTCAGGTGTTCAGTGGCGGTGTTGCAGTGCCCTAGCGAGGTGCATAGCTCTGTGTCGTGCACCCGTCAAGGGGACTCGAGTTGGACGTCAGCTCCCAAAGTCCACTTCGTGCAGGGTACGCTGCACAGTCTGGACACTGATGCTTGTTGAGGGTCCAGCATTTAATTCCGATGCTACCTGCGAGAGTGTCGCGTGAAACGATTCTTGACAGCCGACGATGGTCACGTTCACCCAATGTCTTTTTACGGCCACACTGGTATCGTAGGTTGGAGGTTTTGCCAGGATTATTGTAGTCATGGTACACCTTTGCAATGGTCGTCCGTGAAAATCCGAGCTTCGTTTCTACCTCCGAAATACTATGGCCCATCTTACAAGCGCCAACTATGACACTGCGTTGAAAATTGCTTAAATCGTTATTACTTGTCATTCTCATGCCGAAAACAGCTCTGACAGCTGGCAAGGATGTCTATCGCTTTATATACGCACTGGCGGATGCAACGGAGTACGCACATAGGTGACGTTGCTATGTATTTTGCATAAGCTCGTCTGTAACAGTTTTTCTGGCACTTCAGTGTATATAGTGTAATCCTGTATTTCTTTCATGATTTGTCTGCTCCTCCGGGCAATCACGTGATATGATTCTTAACCTCCAGATTTGCTAAACATGAATGCCGATTGCTTCGACTAGCAAATCCTGTGATGGTTATATTCAAATTAGTCAGAAACTTGAGACTTGGTCGTTCTGGGTAGTGTAGTGGTTAGCATACCCGGGCGCTATCTGGGAAATGCGGGTTCGAAAGTTTTCGGACATTATCTGACTTACCATCCTTGGTCACATTTACCCCAAAAATCTTTCTTGTTTGCATCAATATATGCCCTACACCAGGGTTAGTCAAAAGTTGGTTCTGTTTTGTGCTACATAATAATTTTGGACCTACATTCCTGTGCAAAATGTGTGCCGGTATCAACTGGATACAGTGATAACGTGTATTTGGCACGAAGTCACTTTGTATTACAGGGTGAAATTTCTCCCAAAATTTTGTGTAGCAATTCTGCAAAAAATTGCTATGCAAAAAAAAAAAAACTTGCATAGCAGTTTCTTGCTTTTGTGTAGCAGGTTTTCCAGAACTTCATTCGAAATTTGTATCTGATTCCTGTGGACATTTAGTGCTATTGCCATATGGTTTTATATTTAGATTCCTTTGTTTGTTATTGAAAAATTAATCACAGGATGACCGTGGGTTAAAGTCCTGGAGTTCTGTGCCTTCTAAAGTAATTCAAAACGGCCATCTAAAGTTTTTGTATCCATTCGATTTCTAAAATCTGTTTTATTATGTTTCATTGCACTTAAAGTTCTTTCTACTTTTGCATTGGTCGTCGGCAGCACTCTCAATATGTTGATGATTAGGCACATATTGGTGTAAGCGGCAGCTATAATTTTTCATTATGCATGCCCACAAACTACTTTGTTTTAAGTGCTGCAAATTCCTCATCCAAAAAAATTTTAAAATCTCCCCATTCTTGTAGGAGAGTATATTTTGTGGTGTTCTTCGGAAGTTCTGAAAAATGCTCATACAGTACTTCCATCATATCATCACTAAAATTCTCAAGTGCTGATTTATCTGTTGGCCACAACTTTGTATCAAGGATCTTGACACACTGCAATATCTCTTACTCGTGTATATTTGATAGTCTGTTGTATACACGTGAGTGAACTTTTCAAGAAATGTTTTGCGTTCTTGTTCAAACAGATGCACTGAATTAACAGGTGTTAGTGCAGTTCCTTTAAATTCAATATTTTTTGAACCATTTTCTACATCATCGGGATTTTGCATATTCTAAAGCAGAGACTGAAGGGATAGGGAAATTCGTTTGCCTTTCTGGAATGCTTTAACTGATGAATAAAATCTTTCACCTGCATTTAAGGCACATAACATATCCATGTTGTCTGCCTGTAAAGTTAATGACAACCTAGAAAGAGGTCCCAAGATATCATTAAAAAAAATTTAGCCAACATTTAAATTTTGCAGATTTTAATGTGCACAAAATTCCATTGACTTGCCTGGTTGCCTTATAAGTGTTCATCTGCAATTATATTTTCAAATTGTAAGATTATTATATTGTAGTTCTTTAGCAATGTGGATACTGCTCTTTGTTTATGTCCAATCCACCTGGTACCGTAAATGCAAGCAGTTGGTTTTGATGTTTTTTCTTCCAAAACTTCAGCAAGCTCTTTAAATTTCCAGAGACGCTTTGAATTTTTTCATAAAATGAGTGCAGCTGGTGTAGAACACTTAATATTTGTTCAAAATAAGTGGAACTAATGTAATCTTTTAAACTCAGCTCCAAACGGTGAGACAGACAGGAATACTAATAAGCCATGGGCAGCTTTCATTAATTATAGCTGCAACACCTTTTTTATGTCCCAAATGAACGTTGGCACCATCAGCAAGAAATCCAATAAGTTTCTCACTCATAATGGACTCTGTGATATCAAATTCTTCCAGTGCCTACTGTATCACTTTGTGAATCCCAGTAGCATTACTACTCTCAACATTCCGTAATGCCAGAAACAATAACTGCATTTCACTTTTTTTTTGAACAATATTTATTTATTGCTGCAAAAATTACTGTTTCACACGTTGTAAGCAATAATATGATTTGTTACTGGATGCATTGCTGTAATACAGTGTAACTTGTCTAATTCGAATTTTTTATTTGGTCCCTTGAATTTTCTATATCATCATCATCATTGTCAACCATTATCAATCCACTGCTGGACGAAGGTCTCCCCAAGTTTCCTCCACAACGGTCTGTCTTGTGCCAGTCTCCTCCATGTCACCCCTGCATACTTTCGAATTTCATCCACCCATCTCCCACGTGGTCTTCTTCTGGGTCTTTTCCTGTCCCTTGGAATCCAATCTAAAATTTCGGCTGTCCATCGATGATCTGTCCTTCTGGCAGTATGTCCAGCCCATTGCCATTTCAGGGATTTAACTCTGATCATGATGTCTTCCACTCTCGTCATTTTTCGGATCCACGAGTTCCTCTTCTTATCTCTCCTGGTTACACCAAGCATGCACCTCTCCATGCTTCTTTGAGTTGTCTGCAGCCTTTGTATGTCTCTTTTAGTTAAGGTCCACGTCTCTGCACCATACGTAAGCACTGGAAGGATGCATTGATCAAACACTTTTCTTTTAAGACATAATGGCATATTGCTCTTGAAAATTATGCTGTTTCTTCCAAAAGCTCTCCAGGCAAGTTTTGTACGCCGATTAATTTCTTCATCAATGTGACCCTCACTTGATATCTGTTGTCCAAGATAAACGTATGTGTCTGTTATCTCCAGCTTTTCTCCATCAATCGATAAATCTTCATTTCTTGTAAAAGCATTGAACATCACTTTTGTCTTCTGAAAGTTCATTTTTAATCCCACTTCTTTACTCTTGTCAGCAAGTTCCTGGATCATACTCTGCAGCTCTGATGGGGTAGTTGCAAAAATGACTACGTCATCAGCAAAACGAAGGTGGGTTAGATAATCTCCATTAATCTTTATCCCCGTGTTTTCCCAGCTCAGCGACTGAAAAACACCCTCCAATGTGGCATTAAAGAGCTTCGGAGATATGGTGTCACCTTGTCTCACTCCCTTTCCAATTTTTACGTGTGTTGTATTTTCAAACAGCCTAATCTTTGCACTTGCATTTTCATAGATGTTATTAATAATATTAATGTATGCATCTTCAATACCGCAGGTTTTCAGAGCCATTGTAACTGCTGATGGTTTCACCGAATCAAAGGCTTTTTCATAATCGATAAAAGCCATGCACAATGGAAGTTCATATTCCCTCGCTCTTTCAATTAGTTCTCTCAGCACGTGGATATGATCTATTGTGCTGTAGCCACTCCTGAATCCAGCTTGTTCTCTCGGTTGAGCCATGTCTAGTGCTACCTTCAAGCGGTGTGAAAGAACTTTAGTGAAGATTTTATAAACTACTGATAGGAGGCTGATAGGTCTGTAGTTTCAAGGATCCTCAATGTCACCTTTCTTATGTAGCAGGATCATTGTAGCGGTGTTCCAATCCTCAGGAATCTTTCCTTCATTAAGGCATCGAGTGAAAATTTGGGCGAGTACTGTTTCGATTTCTCCACTTGCTTCTTGTATGATGTCTACAGTAATTCCATCTTCTCCTGGAGCTTTTCCTCGCTTCATGTTCTTGATTGCATGTGCAACTTCTGCTGGAAGGACTGGAGGAACTCTGGTACTGGTATCTTTCATGATGTCTGGAGTGCATATATCATCCCTTTCATATAATTTGGAGTAGAAATCTTTCACTCTTGTCAAGATTTCGCCTCTATTTCTTGTTACAGAACCATCTTCTTTTCTCAGTGCCATAATCTGTTTTCTTCCCTTACTGAGATGTCCCTTTGCTATCTTTAGGCTTTGGTTGTTTTCAATTGCTTTCCTCACTAGTTCACAGTTGAATTTTCTTACGTCTTCAGTGATACTTTTTCGTGTTGTCTTGCATAGCTCTATATATTCCACTTTGGAAGTCACATCTTCTTTAGTTGTCCTCATCTCTCTTCTTTTTTGCATCAACATTTTGGTTTTTCCTGATAATTTGTTCACATGCAACTTGTTCTTAGACCCAGCTAATTTTGTTGCTGTTTCCATAAGAGCTTTGGTTATTTTTCTGTTAACTTCAGAGATGTCCACTTCTTCCGATGTTAGGCCTTCTAAAGCAGAGAACCTGTTCTTCAGTTCTAACTTGAAGGTATTATGGTGTTTTTTAAGGTTGGTTATGTCAATAGATTTTGTTTGTCTTATGAGCTTGCCACGTTCAAGTTTGGTGTTGAGGTGCATCTTACATCTCACCAATCTATGGTCACTACCTGTGTTGAACTTGTTTAGCACACTGCAGTCTTCTATGACGAATTTTTTGTTACACATAATAAAATCAATTTCACTTGTCGTCCCATTTGGATGTCTCCATGTCCATTTCCTGTGTGGCTTTTTCTTGAAGAAGGAGTTCAAGATGAAAAACCCTTCTGCCTCTGCAAACTCAACGAGAGTATTTCCACGCTGGTTTCTGTTGCCATGACCGAATTTACCTACTGAAGTTTCATTCTGTTGTCGTTGCCCTATTTTTGCATTGAAATCTCCCATAATTATTTTCAAGTGCTGCTTACCTTTATTATTTAGATGACAAATTTCCTCATAAAATTCTTCAATTTCTTCTTCAGGATGACTTGTGGTGGGTGCATAAGTTTGAATAATCTGAGCCTGGTATCTTTTCGAGAGTTGGATAACAAGTCGTGCAGCTCTGTCAGAGGAACTTTCAACTTCTACAACTTTATCCTTCAGTTTCTTGTTTATTATAAATCCAACACCACTAGTTCTGCCAGTATCTGTCCCACGATAGTAGAAGAGATGTCCACTTTTCAGTTCGATGAGATCTTCTCCTTTTCTCCTTACCTCACTTAGCCCCACGATGTCCCACTTGATCCTTTGTAGTTCCTCTTCCAATTCAAGAAGCCTTGAATCAGAAGATAGGGAGCGTCCATTGTAAGTAGCCAAGGTCAGCATCAGATGGCAGCCTAGTCCGGTCCTCCGGGGATTCTTAGCACCCTCTGCCTTCATGTCGCACTGGCCGCTGCCTTGGCCAGGTACATTCCAGCTGCCGGAGACTGAGGGCCAAGATTTAAGTTGTGGAATCATTTTGGAGGGGTTTGGCCATAACTCACCACGCTGGCCAAGCGGGTTGGTGAGTGTGGGATAGAATTTCCTCTGATCCCGATGGTATAGTTATACCGCTATGGGCGGTCGTCAGAGCCCCTTTAGTGGGAACAGGATGCACCACGAGAAGGCGGGGTTGGCATTTGTCAAGGAGAGGCTATGATGTTACGCATCACCTGACCTTACAATTTTCTATATAAATAATGTTAAAAAAACCCTTTAAAAACTTTTTTTGTTTAATTCGAAGAAAACCCCATTTTCATATTTTCAACAGTTACTTTTTAAAACGGGTACGTTCTGTTCTGGATGAAGCAACAAGTTAAACCTGAAACTATAGCCAACGGCTTCGGAAAAGCCGACTCCCAACACTCCGGTGATGAGTCTCAACTACATCAAGGTGTGGTGGTGAGGAGATCATACCCACTGTGAAGTACTGGGAAGACGTAGGCCGTCTTCCTTTTGTGGATATTGATGACAATTTAGCTGTTTGTGGTGAGCTCACAGATGATGAGATCTTGGCTGATGTTATGAATAATAAGACCTGCTGTGTATCTTCAGATAAAGAACTGGAACGGCCAGAATTTCCTGAAGAGCGCTTTCCAAATTCCATAGAGGCCTTGTTTCACCTCCAACAGTTAAGGAAGTTTGTTGAGGGATAGCAGAATGTAAGTGACTCTATTTCATTCACTCGAGAAACTTGAGGAATTTACACTTACCCATAACATAAATTCTAAGAAGCAGGCCAAAATTTCACTTTTTTTTTACAAAAAATTTGTAAATTTACCGTACTGTACTTTTTTTTTTTGTATGTTATGAATAAAATATGTTGTTTTTTACAGTACTTGAATGTGCCCATATTCAAACTTGCCTAATTCGAATTATCCAAGTTACACTGTTGTTAATTAATAGAATAACCTAATGTAGTATCAAAATAATTATCTCACCACTATATTGTCATAGGGGTTATTTTTATTTGCTGAATAATTTTTGTTCATTCATGCACTTGGTTTATTTATTCAGAATTCTTTCTCATTTTATTTTTCAAATTGGCCGACTGCACGTGTCATTCGATCTGGTGCGTAAATGGGATCATTCGATGAGCTATATTCTGAATATGTTGATTTAGTATTCAATTTTTGATCTAAGGCTCAAATGGTTCATTGTAATTTCAAGTTGAAGATAAGATCATTTATCAAAATCAATGATTAGAATTTATGAAATGAAGTTTATTTTATAAAATCATGTAACATCAATATAAAGCCAAAGGAATCTCTAAAGTCCTATTAAAATCTCTAAAAAAATGATGAAAAACATTACATCCAGTCCACATGCGTTACCAGACTAGTTTCAACAGCATATCTTCCGCTATCATCTTCAGTGGTCTTATATGCAGGCATTGTGGCCAGCTGTACTATTTGCAATTGCAGTAGTGTTTTCGGCAGAGATACATGCTGTGTATCTCGCCCTTTGTCACCTACAGTTGAGTTAAAATCTATATACATTGTTTTAAGTGTTCTGCAATCTCTTTCTTCTGCCAATATTTCCGCCATCCTTTTCTTTTTTGGCGTGAGACAGTTGCTGCGTTCTTTGCTCGAGGCCGGTTTCCAGATCCAGTTCTGCTGGAATTCTGGGAAACAAGTCTGTTGATGCAGTTGCTAGATCTGTTTCCTCTTTGGTCGTCACACCCTTGCCACTGTTTCACCGTGATTTGTGTTTTCTTATTCGTGATTATACAAGGGAACGTGGCAGTGTCTGTGGGACTAACAGTTGGAAAATAAACTGCATTGTATCAAATCAATTCTTGGAGTCTAGAATTGATCATGTCACCGGACCATAGGGAGGAAATTGTACTAGCGTGTCTCCTCATTGGGCATTGCCATCTCACTCACTGTTGTTTGCTGTATGGTGACACTGCCTCTCTGTGTGTGTGTGTGTGTGTGTGTGTGATGTACCTCTGACTGTCATTCATCTTTTATGTTGGTGTCATTGTTTTGTTCATGAACATGTTCCTCATTTTCTTTTTATCCATTTTACTACATTACTCAAAATCCCACAGTTGCTTTTTAAATGATCATTGT
Source organism: Macrothele yani (assembly GCA_039090855.1). Classification (NCBI taxonomy): domain Eukaryota; kingdom Metazoa; phylum Arthropoda; class Arachnida; order Araneae; family Macrothelidae; genus Macrothele; species Macrothele yani. The sequence goes on along the minus strand of CM077005.1, from coordinate 138,550,956 downwards.
GATATGTCTTCTATGTTGACATTCTTTCGTTGTACCCATGTTTTTTATTTTATATAGTTTGTTTTTGTTTTGTCAGAAATTTACACCTGTTATTGTTCTGTTTAATGACATCATTGTTTGTTATGTTTTAACATTGTTTCTTGTTTATGTTAGATCATTGGCTTTGTTGTACCACTGATTTTCTTTCTATATAATGAGTTATTTTTATTGGCCATTTACACTGTCTATTGTTTTGTTTTATGATATATTTTGTTATGTTTCAATATGGTTTTATTGCTGTTTTAATCATTTGACTTTGCTCTCTTTGGCCCATTGCAGCCCTTGCACCTGTGAAACACCAACCAACCAACCTGTAGTAATTCTTTAGTTTTTAAACAAATTTTTGTTCCTCTTATAGGTCAAATTACATTTCTCCTTTTTTAATCTGTACACATGCATTTCTTAAAAAGTTTGTATTGGTCTCTCTTTTGGACAAATATCTCTGACTTGTGAATTTTTTGTTGTATGTCTTCATATCATACTTATTGAAAATATGTAGAATGTATTTGGTGGTATTTTAGAATGAAGAAACCTACGATATTTTTTTTTATTTCTTTTATTTCTATTTTAAATTTCATTAGTGATGTTTGTTATTAATTTTGTGTTATATCCAAGATCTTTAGCAATGTAGATCATTCATTTTATTTCTTGTTCATGGACATTTCCATTTATTGTGTGAACAAACAGTTTTTGTTCAGATGATTTACCCCCTACCAAATTTTTATGTGGAAGGGTGGAATAAGAGTGATGGTGTGAGTGAAAATGTATATATTTTATATAAACGCACATGTGACATTTCATATGATGTTCTTTGTTACTAACCTTTCTTGAGATCTAATGCATGTAATGCTTTTGTTCTCCCTCCCTTTCCCGTGTGTCAACTTTATTTTCATATAAAGTGCAGAAAAATTTTCCTACAGTGATTTTAAATCACATTTATTATTAAAAATTAACAAGATGATACGTACATGCTGAATTTTATATGTAACATGGATTTTATGGATAATGTTTAGTGATGGGGTGATTCATTCATTTACATGAATTGGTTCTTTTAGGTCAGATCGGTAAAGCGATCTGCTTAAAAGACCTGTGCATTTCATTGTTTAGAAACATGAAAGTAATTTTTCTTCTTGTCCTTTTCCAAAAAAATATTCTACATGGTAAGTTTTCCTTGATGACATGTTAGTAAAAATAAGAAGAATAAGTACTGTATATACTCGTGTATAGGTCGATTTTTTTTAATGAAATATTTAGTTCGAAATTAGGGGTCGAACTATGCATGGAAAATATTTCTGATAGGTTGAAAACCAAAATTTTGATGCCTTCTGAAAATGCGCATACTTAGCTCTTAGCGTTATCAGTTCATTTGCAGTTGTATATTTAGTCATTTTCCAGGTGTTACTGGTACAGAAGAAAATTATTGCTAAGAATTTTCTTGCTTTTATATGTACGAAAGTTTTTGTATTCACTAATAGAAAATCTCATTTCGCAAGGATGTCTCAAAGTCCGTTTTAGATCTGTCGATATGGCCTTGACTGCCCCACTGGTAGATCAGCCAGAGGAAAGAGGTGAACACGTCAGCCAGTAGTTTATAAGTTGCGCCATGCCGAAGGTCACGACCGTGCTCAATTCTCGATGGAGGGATGAAGATGGAAAAGAACAGACTATTGCAAAAGGAGACCGCTGTCCCTGCTTAGCGACTGCGGAGAAGAGAGGCGTGACAATCTACAGAACAGCGGTAAATTGATCAATGCATCCCGGTAATGAAAGTGTTTAAACTTAGCCGATCGCTCAGAATAACATTGGCACTGATAGTAAAGAAAGTGCATTAGTTTAACAACCTGCTTACGTTTGTTATTAAATTGAGTGTGCCTCCGCTCTAAAAATCAAACAGTAACCTTTTCTGAAGACTAAGAGCGAGCAAAAAGGATTGCATCTTTACTGAATGGGGCGATGTTTGGTTTTGTCACTTAAGCCGATTGTTTGTCACAAACACGGTGGAGAGGGGGGATGAAACTCGAGAGTAGACAAATGACCTCTCTGTCAATCACACACTCGTCCAGCTCAGCAGTTGACCGACAGCTGCTACGCTGCACAGGGTAGTGGGAGAAAATTTTATAGAACACATTTTTTTCAATCTTTTAAACAGTTGCGTTCAATTTTTGCAGTGTCCACAATACATCAAAATAAAGATCCATTTAAAATTTTGAAGAAATCTATTGAAAACTTCAAAAGTTTACACATTTATTTTTTACGGCATGCATATTCTTTATGGGATAAAAAAAACTATCAGGTTGATATCAAGACCTATTTACACTTTCCAAATATGTTTCAGAAAGTTTTTTTTTTTTTTTTTCTTTTTAAATAACGATGTGCCTTAGGATGTTTGGTAAATGCATCACGATTCGTTTGCTGCGGGAGTAAATGCTTTACTTGCTCCCAAAAAGTGGGGGGAGGGGGGGCTATGTGCAAAAGTGGGTTCATATATTGTTAAAGTGTGTAACCTTCCCCTGCTGAAAGTCTAACCAGGGTGGTGAGCCCTATCATCTTACCTGAATTGTGCCTCAATTCAACCCACATTTTGTGGGAAACTGCCACTAGCAACATTGCGAGAACCAGCTACAACAATAAGTAGTAGGTTCACATTTCCGCATGCAGGTGCATCCTCAGAAAAGATTTTTTTTTTTAATTTATACACAAGATAGGTAGGTATTCGAAAACTGCAGATATTCACATAAAAATCGGGGGTCGACTTATACACGGGATATACAAAAACTGCAGATATTCACATAAAAATCGGGGGTCGACTTATACACGGGATATACAAAAACTGCAAATATTCAGATGAAAACCGGGGGAATTCGACCTATACACGAGTATATACATTATGAAACTTTAAAACACGCTTCAGTTACGTAAGACATTTTAATTTAAAGGAGCTATTGACTGATAACTTCAGTCTTCATCAGACTTGTGACAAATGGAAGATGATGATGATAGTGAACGATGACGATCAAATGGATGATTGACAGATCTGGCAACCACTACCATCATCATCATCATCATACATTTGTTACAAGGCTAGCAGAGACTAAAGTTAACAGCCGTGTTTATGCCCAAATTTCATCATGATTTTAAGAAGTGTTTAAAAAAATAAAGTAAATTAATTGACAAATAATCCTATATCCAGCAGATAGATTGAATTTTCCAACTATGCAAACCGACTGGTGCTGCCACACATTTAGGCTGGTGTCTTAGTTTATTGTGTAAAATTGTACTAAAATCAAATTTACACAAATGCTCTATTTCTTCACTTTGTATTGCAAATTAACAGATAAAAACCAAACTAGGCATTTCTATAAGAAGGTTCTGAAGTTAATGACTTAAATAACTTCTCCATCCTTCAACTGGGATTGTATAGAGCACTCATGAAAGCCTGAGTCACCAGTTTTACCATTCAATACATCAGAAGTTCCAAGTATGTAACTCAGATACTTAGAACTTCATTGTCCTGGGTGTTGTAATGGATAGCATGTTTGAATGGAAACTGAAAGGTGGCGGTTCGATTCCCCTCCATAGGGATGTAATTTTAAAATTTTCTGATATGATGATGTTATGTATTGAACCGTTAAATTGGCGATTCAGGCATATCTGATTGCTAGGTTAATAATCCTGACCTTATTCTACGTAATTAGTGAAGAACATTTCTTCCACAGAATCTGTGCTGTTGAATGGATCAGTTCATTCACTCTATTGACTGGGTCATTTTGAACAGATCATTTGCAAATGATATGTCTAGTTATAGTGTTCATTTTAGTGGATAACTGAAATTCCTGTGGTTAGTGAACTGCTAGATTTTGCATGTATATTTCAAGGCTTTAAGAAAGAAAAATAAATTTAGATATGCATAAAAAATTTCCCCAAGTTTCCTGTTTTTCTTGTTGAGTGTTCCTCTCCTCCAAATTTTTTTTGTTATCAGTTAAATGGTGTACAATATTCAAATGACGACAGACAGCGCACCATTATATCCATTATATCCACACTAGCTAGGGTTCTCTAGATACTTAATTATGTGCACTTTGACTTCCTGTTGTAAGGCTTTTCAAGGAGTGATTAAGACATTTATTACTTAGATCAACCAGCAGTTTCAAGTCATCCCACAATATGGAATTGTGAATAAGGCTTTTCTAAATCAACATGATAAATTCCTACTTGGAAGAATGGTACAGAGCAAGATCTAAGCTAAGCAGTTTGGAACTAAATGTGGGAATAATTGAATCAACTTGAATGAAAAGCCTGCTTAATTTTCTGAACTGCTATAAAGAGGGAGGGATAATTTGGGCAGCTTAAACTTTTTGTTGCACTTATAAAATTCATGGCAGCAGAAGTTTGCATTGCATAAACTTTGCACTATTTGTTGTGAAAACTGCTTTTCTGCAGAATAGGTCAATGTTAAGGAATCATTGTTCATTTATTATGAGCTGCTGTGGTTGTCTGGAAGTATAAGTCTGTTTGTGTAAGGAATAATTTTTCTCCCCTAGGATCACTTTGAATGTTCTAGGCATGTGCAAAGTAGGCTTAAGTTGTTGTTACCAAACTGTAAACTGAAAACTAATTCTAATTCATCAAATTCTAATGTTTAGCAGGCTTATGTCTTTTTTTTTTTTTTTTTTTTTTTTGTCACATCACATCTTAGGCCACCAACTATAACTGGCTCATTAATCACTCAAGTTCTGCTAAAAACAGAAAGTTACCATACTGATTCTTGCTGTAATGATAACTTCATGGGCATTTATGATTACAAGTTGGATGTTAACTGTTTTGATGGTTGTGTGATCAAAGGCTTGTGGTTCTGGCATATTATAGCATGAATTTGAAACCTGATTGTGAAATGTACATACATGCTGTGCTGTGTTGCTATTACAGTGGTAATATTTTTCTTTTGCATCCAGTCTTTAAATTAGGGATGGATAACTATGGCTGTTTAACACCCTTCCCCCTACACCAAAATAATAATAATGTAAAATTCTAGCAGGTGAACTAAAGAATATTTATTAAGGAATTCAGCAAAACAAAGATTAGCATACTGAAAAATGTAATCTTTGTCATTGTACATTCTTTTTCATCACAAAATTGGTGTTAGTATATTGCTTTCATTAACATGTTTACATACTGAACTTTCCAAATGGCAATGCTTTAATTCTACACTAATTTATCTAGATGTTGCATGGTTGAGCTGATTTTTGACCTGCATGTTGATATTTTTGTATAAACATAAGAAATGCTATTGGTAAATAATTTGTTGTTTTCTGTAGTAGATACCAATAAGGTGATTGATGAAAATGTCTCTGAGAAAGATGAAGCTGAAACAGTGGATGAAATCTTACCATCCAATAGCAAAGAATCCATTGAAAGTGCCATAGAACCTGACAGCATATCAAATGACAAAGTCGAGGTTAAAAAAGTGAAATTAGACATAGGTTTGTATAGTTTTTGTCAAACATATATTAACTTTTATGATACTTCACTCTACCTTCATTGGTCAATTTCCGTTACTTTCAGTTAGTTTCCAACTAATTAAATTTTTGGTCTTGTTGGTAAAATAAGCAAACCGGACAAAAAATTTGTCACCCCTAACAGAAATGACAATAGGAAGTTACCGGTTGCACAGAGGGCACCATGATAGCATTGTTGGAAAATAAATAGCACTGACGTAATCTACAGGATCATTACTGTCTCATACAGTGGTAAATAGCAACATGTGTGTTGAATTTAGTCTGCAATATGGGTCGTAAGATAGACGTTACTAAGTGGCAAAAAGGAGCCATCATGTTTGGTTGTGTCCACGGGCACAAAATGAATGAAGTCACCCAATTTGTTGGTTGTGTCGAAGCATACTATCCAGTGAGTCTACAAACAATGGTGTAGTAGCAGTCAACTGAAAATCTGCAACATTACTGTGGCCGGAAAACGATTCTCACCAACAGGGACTGTTGCCATGTTTCATGCATAGTAACTGTAAATCGGTTTCATATCAGGCTACAATTGCTCCAAACAGTCAATGAAAGTTCACTCCAACCAATTTCTGAAAGGACATTGCGATGAGTCACACATTATCAATGGGCTCAGAGGCACCAAAACTTTACTGTGGAGGATTGTAAAGAAGTAATTTGGTCTGTTGAGTCTTGTTTTTATTTGTACTCCAATGATGGGTGGCGCCGAGTGCATTGCAGGACCAATGAAGCCTTTAATCCTGATTGTGGTAAAGGTGTTCAAGCTGGAGTGGGTTCTGTGATGCTTTGGGGATATTTTTGGTACCATGAAATGGGCCCTTTTGTTGCAGTGGCAATGAATTTGAACCAGCATGCATACCTCTGCATTCTGAATAATGAAGTGTTGTCCTTTGCCCTACATCTCCAGGAGCAGCATCACATTGCCACTCCTGTCTTCCAAGACGACAATTGCTGTGTACACAGGGCTAAAACTGTGTCTGAGTGGCACAACAAGCAATCAGCAACACTGTCTCACCTTGACTGGCCCGCCAAATCCCCGATTTAAATCCCATTGAAAATCTGTGGGATCATTTGGAACAGAATGTGAAATGCTGACACAAGACACAACACATACTCTGGTGCAACTTCGGGACCCATTGACGCACGAGTGGCTGCAAATCGGTGTTCAATACATCCACAACCTTGTGGAGTCTACCACACCGGATTCATGTTGTTATCAAGGCAAGAGGCACCATCACCCGTTGTTGTGTAAATTCTGACAGGGGTGACTAATTTTTTGTCCAGTGTACTTAGTAAGAGTTTAGCAAAACTGTTGAAGCTGTGCATCATACAATTGGCACATGTTTGTAGTACTTAGGTTCAAAGTTACAGAAAACTAGCCATCGACTGGGGTTTGTTCAGCACTAGAAGTTTTTGAAATTTTGCTCACTCCATACAATAAAATTTTTGTTTAATGCTGTGTCATTATAAATAAATAATGTTACTCTTAATTTACGTTGTTGGTAAGGTAGAGAGAGAGACTAATATTTTTTGGTGGTTTGGCCATGTTAAAAGAATGAGTAATAAGATGCTTACTAAGATTTTTTTCAGCCCAAGTTGTAAGAAAGAAAAGTAGAAGAAGGTCAAGAAAATCATGGGAGGACCAGATTCAGGAATGTCTGCATGAGAAAAAGATTATGGATTATGAATGTCAATTATAAAAAGGTTGTGTGGGACATGTGATGGATATCAGTGAAGCTCGAGCTTCGTGCCAAGATCACTGTAAATGGTGACGTTTGATACATCAACAGTAAGTAAATTCTAGTTCCATCAGTTAAACATTTTTCTGACAGATTGCCTTTCGTTGAGGAGCTAACTTCTGAATGTCAGAGAATAGCTTAATGATTTGTATGTATGTGCCTAGGTATAATTGTTCACTATGTTTGAAATTACTTGGAGCAGAAAGCATATCATACAAAAGCAGTCAACTTCTTTAACCAGAAAAGAAATTGCGTATAGCTTTGAAAATTGAAAAAGAAAAGAAAAAACAATAAAATCCACTCCAAAGTGGGTTTTATTTTTTAATTTTTTAAAGTGAGTTTTTACAAAAAAAAAAAACAAAAACACCCAGGTTTTTCGGGGAGAGTTGGTAAATTTAAATTTTAAAAACCCTGAACAGGGCTCACAATATAAAAAAATTCATATAAAATGCATATAATATATAATCAATAATTAATCAAAATGTTACCAGTTTTGCAGTCAAGAAAGCAAGAAAGGGGTCTAGGCAATATACCTGTTCCCTATTCAGGCTTCAGGTTTGTCTACCTTGCTTTCCCCCCCCCCCCAAACCTGGGTGGATTCTTTTTAAAGAGCCCTATAAAATGTATGACAAACTGGCTCTTTTCTTTTTTCAAATATTAGGTATGTGATTGTTCTTTCTATTGGGTTGTCGGAAAATCATGACATATTTTAGCCATGTTTTGCAAAGGTCATATATTGATAGAAAGAACAAAGATCAATCAATGATATAATGCCCGTTTTGTTCGATAACCTTTTATCATCTTTCAGTGGGCTGCAGAATGCCACGTTCATAGAAGGACCTGTCTTTCGTGGCGAAAAACTGTACAAGGTGCTGATTTACAGCCTCATCTGAATTGAACGTTATACCACGCAAGGACTATTGAAGAGAGCGAAACAAGTGGAAGTCTGACGGTGCAAGGTCAGGCGAGTATGCTGGGTGTGGCAACACATTCCACCCAAGCTCCAATAATTTTTGGCAGGTGATCAAACTTGTGTGTGGTCTCACGTTGTTGTGATGGAACACAACACCTGTATGATGAATGAGCTCTGGACGTTTCTGGATGTTGGATTCGTTCAAACTGTCCAATTGCCGACAGTACACTTTCGAATTGATTGTTTGGTTCCGTGGTAGGAGCTCGAAAAACACGACACCTTTAAAATCCCACCACACTAAGACCAGAACCTTCGCTGATGAATGTCTGCTTTGGATGTTGTTTGAGGCGAAGCAGCACTTCAGGACCAAGACCGTTTGTGCAGCACATTGTTGTACGCAATCCACTTTTCGTCACCAGTTATCAGTCGCTTCAAAAAAGGATCATTTGCCTCACTTTTAATGAGCATTTTGCAGATGTTTATACCGCCTTCAATTGAGATTCTTTGAGTTCATGAGGAACCCATACATCGAGCTTGCTTACGTATCCCAGCTTCTTCAGGTGGTCATGAACGCTTGAATGATGGATGTGCAATGTGTCTGCAATCTCTCGTGTTGTGTAACGTGGGTTTGACTCGATCAATGCCTTGATTCGGTTGTCATCAACCTCGGTTGGCCTCCCGGACCAAGAAGCATCGTTGAGGTCAAAATCACTAGCACGGTATTTTGTGAAATACCGCTGCCACTGATGTTCTTGTAGAGCATTATCACCATACACTTTACGCAACTTTTCACAAGCTTGATGCGCGTTCTTCCCTTTACGGAAGTAAAATAGTAAAATATGGCGAAAATGCATAGTTTGGTCTTCCATCTTCAACTTGATGTCTAATCTCCGCAAATCAACCAAATCGCTCACTATTCCTTTTAGACTGCAGCTAGAGCTGGCACCTGTCGAATGCCATAGCGATAACAGAGCTGCATGCCTCTAGTACTTCCAAAACTGCCCGACCGCCATCGGGTGCTTAAATACGTCATGACTTTTCCGACAACCCAATAACATGTCTGTAAAAAAGATTGTTTTTTCTAACATGTCTTTTGTAAAAATGATTGTGCTTATGTTCAGGGTTGTATAAAAATAAAATATATCTGCATACACAACCTTTAAAGCAGAAAACTTGCTGCAAACCCGTGAAGTGCAGACCATGATAACAATAGAGTAAGATAATTTAAAGAAAAATTAATAAAACAATAAATAATTATTGGAACATTACAGATTCCAATGAGGACAAACTAAGTACATTACAATTGTGTGTGAAATGGACTTTTATGGCAAAATAGTAAAATATTGACCTCATAAAAACAAGAGTCTAATTAAAGAAAGTTTTTATGTCCAGAAAAGTAGGTCCAGTAATGAACCTTCAAAAATTATAAATAGCATTTTCAACAACTTAAGAGAAAATAATATAATTACAAAGTACATAAGGAAAATATTTTAATTTAATAACTGCAATTGCAAGAGGAACCTCTAGCAATAAAATTTATATTCTTTCTGTGTAAACATAACCTTTGATACAGTTTCTATACATTGAGAACAGGCCTTGATTAAAATCTAGAGGCCAGAAATGTCTGTAAAAACAGAACTCAGAAGATATAAAAAATAATTGAAACTTCACGTTTAAATAGAATCAAGTATCCAATAAAATGTCTAAATAATTCTGTTTCAACGTTAATATTTGATCAAAAAACAACCAGCTACAACTCACGTCGATTGACCCATAAAAAACCCCAAAGACAATACAAATAAAAAGACTTGCCATTTTTAACCTGCTGTAATAGACGTTGTTGCTATTATGGTATCCTGTAGGAAACAGTCAGGTTTATATCACAGTAATGATCAAATTCCTATGAGAGCTGTTATTGAAGGGTGTACTGTATTCATGAAGCTATTATATAAATGGTTTGGAGATAAGAAAAACTAATGGTCAGATATTATCATTATTGTAATATAAACCCAACTGTTTCCCACAGGATACCATAATAGCAACAACAGGGTGATCCGTTTGAACCAGTACCCTGAAAAAACCGTACATTTTTGCAAGGGATCACGAAAGGAACTTCTTCTTTTTTTCAATAGAAGCAGCAACTCCTGGAGAATGAACACCGCCACCGTGAAGAAGATTGCTAACCGTAACTGTAACTCAGCTCATGATTTGTTTGTTGTTGCGTTGTCATTCACTTGCGTGCATTCGGAAACATGCAGTACCCTGTTCCAGAGCATGTTTTTTTAGTGAAATCATATTGGGTAACCAATTCTGTCATCAAAACGAACGAGCAGTTCGAAGAGAGTTTGGAGTTCGAAAAGTGCCAAGCAAGTCAACAATTCTGTCGATAGCAAAAAAACTGGAGCAAACCGGTTCTCTTCTCAGCGGTAGCGGTAGACATCATCCTCCAATGCCCCAAACGCGTGTGGACGATGTTCGGCAACGTTTACTTCAATCTCCGACGAAATCATTGCGCAGATTAAGCCAACAGACAGGATATTCATATGGAACTTGTCAAAGAGTAGCAAATAAAGCGAATATTCGACCATTTAAAGTGCACGTAATCCATCAGCTGCAGGAACCGGACAAGGGAAAGAGAGTAAGTTACTGCAAATGGTTTCAAAATTTTCTTAATTTGTGATCTGATATTCTCTCCATCACATGGTTTACGGATGAAGCCTGGTTTCGTCTGTCAGGCTACGTCAATTCGCAAAACAGCAGATACTGGGCTGCCGAAAACCCACACGTTATGTGTGAAACACCAATGCATTCACAAAAGGTTTGTGTATGGTGTGCAGTTTCGTCTACGAAAATTATTGGCCCCATTTGTTTCTCTGCGACTGTCAACACTAACGTTTATTGCCGCATATTCAATGAATTTGTGGAACAACTTGATGACATTGAATTGACAGAGGGCTACTTTCAGCAGGATGGCGCTACATGTCACACATCGAAAGTCTCAATGGAACTCATAACCAGCTTCTTTGATGATAGATTAATTTCAAAAAACATATGGCCTCCCCGATCTACGGGGCTACTTAAAGGTTAGAGTTTATAAAACCCATCCAAAAACATTGGATGCATTGCGTGAAACAATCACGGCTGAAATTGGCAATGTTACTGCTCGTACTCTACATGAGACATCACTGAATATGGTGTGGCGTGTTCAACTGTGTTTACAAGAAAATGGGACAATTCCAACATTTGCTTTGATAAAATGATTCTCCAATACCACATGTATAATTCTCAACTTACTGTATGATTTTGTTGTTATTTTAAAAAAGTTATAAGTAAATCACATGGTACTGGTTTAAATGGATCACCCTGTACATCTATTACAGCAAGTCAAAAATGGTAAGGCTTCTTACTTGCATTCTCTTTGATGTTTTTTATAGGTTGATTGATGAGAGTTGAAGCTGGTGATTTTTTGATCGAATGTTAACATGTGAAACAGAAGTAATGTAGACATTTTATGAGATATCTATTATTCCACGTAGTGATATTCACCATATATTTGTTCTGATTTTGTGAACTATTTATATATAGAATCAAGTATATTAATCTGAGTAAAGTCTTGAGTAAGTGTTTTAATTCCTGTAAATATTTTTTTTTTTTATCTACAAGCAAAATCTATACAAATTCTGCTAATAATTTGGAAACTAACTGCGTATGCGCGTACATCTATATTCTGCTACTCTGCTTATGTTATTGGTTGGTCTGTCCATTTGTAGAAACCATAGCTCTGCAACTAATAGTCTGATTTAAAAATTATTTTTGCATTCGAAATCTTGAAATGTGCGAATGATGATCCTCTTGCCTTCATATCTTTTTTTTTCCAATGCAACTTTGTTGCTAGAGGGCATAAATCAGATGATATCGAATTCAAAATATGTTTTATTGTATATATTTGCGTCTAAATATCCAACTGAAAAATTCTTTCTTCCATTTGATGCCATTTCAATGGACTATTTTGAACACAGTTCCTTTTTCAAGTACAGTATGTCCTGCCCATTGCCATTTCAGGGATTTTACTCTGATCATGATGTCTTCCACTCTTGTCATTTTTCGGATCCACAAGTTCCTCTTCTTATCTCTCCTGGTTGCACCAAGCATGCAGCTCACCATGCTACTTTGAGTTGTCTGCAGCCTTTGTATGTCTCTTTTAGTTAAGGTCCACGTCTCTGCACCATACGTAAGCACTGGAAGGATGCATTGATCAAACACTTTTCTTTTAAGACATAATGGCATATTGCTCTTGAAAATTATGCTGTTTCTTCCAAAAGTTCTCTAGGCAAGTTTTGCACGCCGATTAATTTCTTCATCAATGTGACCCTCACTTGATATCTGCTGTCCAAGATAAACGTATGTGTCTGTTATCTCCAGCTTTTCTCCATCAATCGATAAATCTTCTTTTCTTGTAAAAGCATTGAACATCACTTTTGTCTTCTGAAAGTTTATTTTTAATCCCACTTCTTTACTCTTGTCAGCAAGTTCCTGGATCATACTCTGCAGCTCTGATGGGGGTAGTTGCAAAAATGACTACGTCATCAGCAAAACGAAGGTGGGTTAGATAATCTCCATTAATCTTTATCCCTTTGTTTTCCCAGTTCAGTGATTGAGAGACATTTTCCAATGTGGCATTAAAGAGCTTTGGAGATATGGTGTCACCTTGTCTCACTCCCTTTCCAATTTTTATGTGTGTTGTATTTTCAAACAGCCGAATCTTTGCACTTGCATTTTCATAGATGTTATTAATAATATTAATGTATGCATCTTCAATACTACAGGATTTCAGAGCCATTGTAACTGCTGATGGTTTCACCGAATCAAAGGCTTTTTCATAATCGATAAAAGCCACGCACAAGGGAAGTTCATATTCTCTCACTCTTTCAATTATTTCTCTCAGTACGTGGATATGATCTATTGTGCTGTAGCCACTCCTGAATCCAGCTTGTTCTCTCGGTTGAGCCATGTCCAGCGTTACCTTCAAGCAGTGTGAAAGAACTTTAGTGAAGATTTTATAAACCACTGATAGGAGGCTGATAGGTCTGTAGTTCCTGAGATCCTCAATGTCACCTTTTTTATGTAACAGGATCATTGTAGCGTTGTTCCAATCCTCAGGAATCTTCCTTTCATTAAGGCATCGAGTGAAAATTTGGGCGAGTACTGTTTCGATTTCTCCACTTACTTCTTGTATGATGTCTACAGTAATTCCATCTTCTCCTGGAGCTTTTCCTTGCTTCATGTTCTTGATTGCATGTGTAACTTCTGCTGGGAAGACTGGAAACACTCTGGTACTGGTACCTTTCATGATGTCTGGAATATATGTATCATCCCTTTCATATAATTTGGAGTAGAAATATTTCACTCTTGTCAAAATTTCGCCTCTATTTCTTGTTACAGAACCATCTTCTTTTCTCAGTGCCATTATCTGTTTTCTTCCCTTACTGAGATGCCCCTTTGCTATTTTTAGGCTTTGGTTGTTTTCAATTGCTTTCCTCACTAGTTCACAGTTGAATTTCCTTACGTCTTCAGTGCATAGGTCTATATATTCCACTTTGGAAGTCACATCTTCTTTAGTTGTCCTCATCTCTCTTCTTTTTTGCATCAACATTTTGGTTTTTCCTGATAATTTGCTCACATGCAACTTGTTCTTAGACCCAGCTAATTTTGTTGCTGTTTCCATAAGAGCTTTGGTTACTTTTCTGTTAACTTCAGAAATATCCACTTCTTCCGATGTTAGGCCTTCTAAAGCAGAGAATCTGTTCTTCAGTTCCAATTTGAAGGTATTATGGTGTTTTTTAAGGTTGGTTATGTCAATACATTTTGTTTGTCTTATGAGCTTGCTACGTTCGAGTTTAGTGTTGAGGTGCATCTTACATCTCACCAATCTATGGTCACTGCCTGTGTTGAACTTGTTTAGCACACTGCAGTCTTCTATGACGAATTTTTTGTTACACATAATAAAATCAATTTCACTTGTCGTCCCATTTGGATGTCTCCATGTCCATTTCCCGTGTGGCTTTTTCTTGAAAAACGAGTTCAAGATAAAAAACCTTTTTGCCTCTGCAAACTCAACCAGAGTATTTCCATGCTGGTTTCTGTTGCCGTGACCGAATTTACCGACTGAAGTTTCATTCTGTTGCTGTTGCCCTATTTTTGTATTGAAATCTCCCATAATTATCTTCAAGTACTGATTTCCTTTATTATTCAGATGGATAATTTCCTCATAAAATTCTTCAATTTCTTCTTTAGGATGACTTGTGGTGGATAATCTGAGCCTTGTTTGAATAACACAAACAAGAGCCTTGTATCTTCTCGAGAGTTGGATAACGAGTAATCTGAGCCTTGTATTTACGAATAATCTGAGCCTTGTATTTACGAATAATCTGAGCCTTATATTTTCTCGAATGTTGGATAACGAGTCGTGCAGCTCTGTCAGAGAAACTTTCAACTTCTACAACTTTATCCTTCAGTTTCTTGTTTATTATAAATCCAACACCACTAGTTCTGCCAGTTTCTGTCCCACGATAGTAGAAGAGATGTCTACTTTTTAGTTCAATGAGATCTTCTCCTTTTCTCCTTACCTCACTTAGTCCGACGATGTCCCACTTGATCCTTTGTAGTTCCTCTTCTAATTCAAGAAGCCTTGAATCAGAAGATAGGGAGCATCCATTATACGTAGCCATAGTCAGCATCAGATGGCAGCCTAGTCCGGTCCTCCGGGATTCTTAGCACCCTCTGCCTTCATGTTGCATTGGCCGCTGCCTTGGCCAGGTACATTTCAGCTGCCGGAGACTGAGGGCCAAGATTTAAGTTGTGGTGTCATTTTGGAGGGGTTTGGCCATAACTCACCACGCTGGCCGAAGCGGGTTGGTGAGTGTGCGCTATTGGCGGTCGTCAGGATGCACCACGAGAAGGCGGGGTTTACATTTGTCAAGGATGGGCTGTGATGTTACGCATCACCTGACCTTACATCCCATATATATATATATATATATAGGGGAATGGTTGTGTGTGCGTATGTGTTTTTTCTTCACTTCATACTGTAATGAATAGTAATCCTATTATTTTTTATTTGTTGTTTCAGGTAATGCAGCTGTCTTTATAAAATCATATGTTTTTTGGTTAACTGGATTACTTAGACAAAAGTATGGGAAAATGTACTGTAAAATCAGAATGGTTCCAATAAAAAGGACAGCAATGGTTTCATATTTTCTGAATGGGGACAGAAAAAAAGTGACAGTGAAGTTTTTTGTATGTTGTGTGCACAAACATTTTCAGTTTCTTAGGGGCTTTAGTGCTGTAGAGCAGGATGCTTCTACTCGGAAGCACAGAGAACAATGCAAAGTGAAACTGAGTTCTTCACAACTACACTTGTCTTCAGCCCGTCCTGGATGTAGCAATGATGGTGTAATTTCATCTCCCGGAGCTACACCATCAATTCAGCTTTATTCTGCTTGACAAGTTGCTTCAAGGGCAGAGTTAATCTGGTGTTTGAAAATGATTGGAGGGAACTTTGCTGTTCAGCCAGCTTGTGAAGATGTCAAAGAAACCTTTGAGGCAATGTTTCCTGTAAGTGTTCCTTCTGAGTTCACCCTTTCAAGGACAAAGGCAAGATATTTAGTATGTGATGCTTTTGCTCCATATTTTAAAAGCAGTTGGTGGATGATATTGGAGGAGCACATTTCTCTCTTTGTTTTGATGAAACTGTGAATGCAGCTTCAAAGAAAGAGCTTCAAACTGTAGTTAAATACTGGTCTGATTCCAAACAAATGATTATGACACGACATCTACAGACTTTCTTCATTGGTAAAGCCACTGCTAGTGATATTTACTCCAAGTTAAATGAAGCCTTGGATAATGCCCAGCTTACTCGTTCAAAGCTATTGATGCTAGGTTGTGATGGACCCAATGTTAACAACACTGTGAATCATCTTATGAATGATTCTCTGATCCTGTTAGGAAGAAAATGGTTGATTGATGTTAGCACATGTAACATAGACATCATCCATAATGCATTCCAAAAAGGATTACAAGACTTCGGTGAAAATGCTTCGGACATGATCTTGTTTCTCTATAATTTTTTTGATGGCCAAACATCTCGTTGGGAAGATTTTGAAAAATACAATCAGATATGAAACTTCCGGGTCATCGGTTTATGCAACATGTTTCCTCTAGATGGCTGACATTAGAATCAGCTGGAGAGAGACTTTTAGAACAATGGTCAGCTGTTGAAAAATACTTTCTTCAGTTCATACCCCAGCACAAAAGCAAGTTGATGAGTTCTTTGAAATACAAGAATATTGTTAAACTATTAAAAGACAAAACTACCAAAGCAGAAATTGTTTGCTTGTGCAAGTGCTCATACATGTTCAAGATTCACTGGTTTCCTTCAGAAGAGAGATCCTTTAATGCATCTAATCTATAATGAGCTCACAAACCTCGTCAGAACACTCATGAATCGATTTTGTGTTAGTGCTGCTCCATTGAGTCTGGAAGCATTTTGTGATAAGTATTACTTGCCATTGAAAAACATAGTGTTCGACACTAGAGAAAGTGAATATCTCAAGAAGCTAAGCACACAAGAAAGATGCTGTATTTCCATGAAAGCTAGAAAGCACTATGTGTCTGCTTGTACACATATTTTGGGAAAGTCTTCTTTGGATAAACCTGTGTTGTGGTATCTTTGATGTTTGCATCCTGCAAAGAATGTGAAAGAAGGATCATACAAAAGCATAGTGAAATTAGCTGCAGTTCTTCCAATTGAGTACAGTGAACATGCACTAGTTGATGAATGGAAACTATTGACGTTAGAAGAAGAAAAATCAGGTAGTGACAAGAACCCAGTGGACGTTTACTGGAGTCAGTTTTTTGAGAAGACATATACCTCTGGAGAAAAGAAATACCCTACTGTTATGAAAATTGTGAAGGCTGCACTTACACTTTCGCATGGCAATGCGGATGTAGAAAGGGGTTCTCATTGTCGGGGAACATCTTGAATGAAGACACCGCAAATATGTGTGAAAGAACGTTGGATGCTTATTTGACTGTAAGAGATGCTGTGGTGAATGTGTTTGACGGGAAGGCTCACTTTGTAATTATCACTCAGGAACTTCTTCAATTGGCACGCACAGCTCATGTCAGGTACAAGAAGTACTGTGAAGATGAGAAGAGAGTGGCTGAGGAAAAACTGAGGAAACAAGAAGAACAGGAAAAAGAAAAATTGTTGCAAGCAAGTATGAAGAGTAAGTTTGAAAAAGAAAAAGTAAATATTGAACACGGTGAACAGGCACTGAAGAAAATGAAAGAGGAGAAAAGGAGAAAAGATTGATTGTTGACAGATTACTGGATGATGCATACAAGTGCTTAAAAGAAGCAATAAATAAAAAGGACTTGGTGGGAATTAGTATGGCCCAAGCAATGTTGGAGAGTGCTACGAAAGTTAGGGAACAAGAAGTGAAGAAACTTAAAGACCTAGAAAAGGTACAGAAAGCAGTTGATAAGCGAAAAAGCAGTGTTATAACAACATTTTTTTCAAAGAAGCAAAAACAAAGTGAGACTTAATGACCTAATTTTGTAAAGAAAGCTAGATGATTTTCCACATTACATTTAAAAATTCAAAGTTGTAAACATTTTGTTTGTATTATTCTGAAAATGGTACTGTACAGCTGCACTTTAAAGCTTTTTCTAGTTTTAGGTATATTTGTGCTGAATAGGAGCATGTCAGTATTATTATAATAAAGTGCAATGATTTTCCTAATTATTTTTTATTATTATTATTATATGTAATTTTGTAATAGTTTTATATGTTGATTACAATTAAAACAATAAATAGGTGTGAGTTGGCTGGCTATGGGGATGGTGGAGGCCAGATTAAAAAAAAAAATGCTTTTGACCCTTCTTTCCTAATGAGAAATTTGAGTCAGTATTTATTTATTTATTTTTTTTTATGTCCAAATCAGTAAAGTCAGTTTTTGTAATCAAAATGGTCAGTAAGTCAGTAATTTTAGTCTTAGGTTTGGTTTCCATTGCTGCAGCCAGTACAGCTCCTAATGGAAAATGTTTTGATTATAATTTTTAATAAAGAATGGTTTGGCCACTCATTTCCGCTTCTGATTAGCAGCAAATTCTGAGCTTCTGAGAACTGAATTAAAAAAAATATTTTGTGGGCTACTGCTCGCCTTAAAAACCTTTTTAGAATACTTTCTTAAAATAGTGCATAGCTTTTCC
This sequence comes from Macrothele yani, assembly GCA_039090855.1. Taxonomy (NCBI): domain Eukaryota; kingdom Metazoa; phylum Arthropoda; class Arachnida; order Araneae; family Macrothelidae; genus Macrothele; species Macrothele yani. The sequence goes on along the minus strand of CM077005.1, from coordinate 138,532,480 downwards.
ACCAGGGGCGTAGATGCATATAATATTTTTGTCGATATTTCTGCTTCTAGGAGTCCAATTTGAAAAATTATTTCTTTGTTGGAGAATATTTCCGCTGTGAAATGTTTCTCCTATAATTTAATATTTTTTTAGTGCTTAAGTTCATGTTTCCGTTGACTGCAGTATCTGTGGGAGTAATGACCCAATTGAAAAATACTTTTTCGGTCAGATACTACTAACTATGAAAAGTCTTTGTGTGTATTATCTTCCCAAAATAATACACAATTTTGCCACTAGAGGCACCAATGTATAATCTGTTTTTCTCAATATCTCTGCTTCTTACATGTGCAATTTAAAAGTTTCTTTCAACACTGGATACATTTACCTGGTGGAACACTTTAGTATTTGAGGAGTGTTATAGTTTACAGTTCTGTCCCTAGGTGGTGTTTGTTACTTCTGTTTGCAGCTGTATATCTGCTTCTAAAAATTCTATTGAGAAATTTTGTTTTTACTGTATGCAGTTTGCTACAATAGAGATATGAAGCATTATCCTCTTTAAATAATGCACAGATTTCCCGCTAGGGAATGTAAAAGTCAAAACCTTTATCTCACTATCTGTGCTTTTCGGGAGAAGTATTTGAAAAGTTATTTTTCCTTATCATAGCTTTCCCATGAAGAATATTTTTCTCCTATTTTCAACTTCCCCAGGGCTTGAAAAACATATGAAAAGTTACATACCTAGCTGGGCATGTGCAAAAATTATTTACCTGCCTAAGTAGTAAGAGCTAGGTGCTCAGGAAAATTTGACTTCTAAGATGACAAGTCAAAACCCTCGTGTATTTTTTTAAGTTAAAAAATATGAACTTTTTTATGTGTTTCACATTTCTGGTTTAAGGGTCTGTTTTCAAAATGTTCAATGCCCCAAAACATGTATTTCAAGTTTTCAGATGATGATGCTGAAATTGGTATGAAGTGGTATGATGATGAAATTGTTATTTGAGAAAATTTAGTGATTCTGCCAAGCTCCTTTCATTGAAGTTTTCACCCTTTGTTACTAAACACATCAGTTGCATGCATCCCATCTCTGACTATAAACAACATTTGGAGCAAAACTACATATGGTTCCAATTTCATGACGTAGAACATAAATATAACAAAAGAAGTTATATTCTTCTATCTGTGGCACTCTGTAAAAATAATTCAATTTCCAGTAATTAGCAGTGGAATGAAATATGACATGCAACAACTGTCTCTTTTCTTGTAGTAAAAAATTCTATTCCAAACTTTTTTATTTTTTATTTTGTTGCTCGAACTGGGCAACTAGATTCTTCATTTACCTACCCATGCCAATAATTTACATGCCCCAGGCATCTCATGCATGGTAGTTTTCAAGCCCTGTTTCCCATTATGCAAAATTCTTCTGCTAGAAGATGTAGAATTATATCATGTTTCCTTCAATATTTCTTCTTTTAACTGTTCAATTTGAAAATCTGTCTCCGATATTCCTTCTGCTACTAGAAACTTTTTGTGTGCCCTTTGTTAATTTCCGTGACATACTTTTTAGTAGCTGTTGTAAGCTGTTTCTATTTCTGGATGTTTTATCAATTGTAGAAATCTGGTTGTTGTTTTTTTTTCAAACCAGTTGCACTGACTTTGAATAGCTTTGATAAATTTAATTTGCATCAGAAGGGATTCAAAAGATGTACTCATTACAGTAAAAAAATTTTGAAAAAGTGTCATTTTTTAAAACTACTTTCACCATTTTAGAGCTTCCACTCAATCTCCAATACTTTCATTGAAGGAGCATGATGCTCCACGTTGGCGGTTAACGGAAAATTCGCGTCTAGTACTGTCGTCCAGTAGAAACGATGTTCAGACTGGTTTTGATCAGTTTGATTCCAAAACCAGAAATCGTTCGTGAGTCATGACAAGGACTGCGTGCAAGTCTCCAAGATCTTGGAAATTTAATGTAGTTTAGGATATAGGAGGCTGGTAATTTTTAAATTTATTTTCTTCTCGTTCTTGCAAAACAGTGTAAAAAGATATATGGGTATTTAAAATTGCCTGTCCGGAGACTTACGGATAGAATTTAGGCAAAATATTGGCACACATAGTACGGGTCGAGTACAGTCCTGGAAAAACATTGGATTTCCAAAAAAAAAAAAAAAAGGGGGGGGGGGTAGAGAGAAGGAGAGAGAGAGAGAAAAAGCGTTGTAAGCCCTAGTATCTGCTGTCCGTTTTCACACTTCCTGATTGAATTGTGGCATAAAAATTGGCACACATTGACTATGCATAAGGTAGACAGTCACAAAACTGTAAAAATCTGGCATAGGTTAGGTACCAAGAAATGGCCTAACCCCAGGCTTGGGTATTTTCCAATGGAGTTTTTACCCTGAAAATTGATACAAATTGACTAAAAGTGAAATAGATGGACAAAATAAGTTGCATTCTCAAAAGTTTTAATCAGGCATAGGCTAGGCATTAATAAAGGTCTAATAGCAGGCTTAGATATTTCCCTGATAGAAGTTTGCCATGAAAATTGGTACAAATGCACTTCACGTGATACTAGGAAGACACAAAAATGCTACATTCACAAAAATTTTAATCAAGTTTAGGCTAGGTGCTAAAAAGCCTATCTACAGGCTTCGGTACTTCCCGAAGGAATTTCAGCCTGGAAATTGGTATAAATGCCCTATATGTTAAGTAGACATACAGAAAAATATTGCATTCTCAAAATTTTTAATGATGCCTAAGATAGGCAAAAAAAAAAAAAAAAAGCCTAACTGCAGGTGTGGGTACTTCCGGTGGAAATTTACCCGGAAAATCAATACAGGTGCACTCTGTGTGAAGCAGGCACAAAAATATTGCCTTCTCAAAATTTTTAATCAGGTCTAGGCTAGGCACAAAAAAAAAAAAAAAAAAAAAAGAGAGAAGAAAGAAAAGGGAGGCCTAACTGCAGGCTTGGGTACTTCCCAAAGGAATATCAACCTGAAAATCAGTACAAATGTACTAAGTGTGAAGTATACTGACATAATGATATTACATTCTCAAAAGTTTTAATCAGGTCTAGGCTAGGCACTAATGAACTAATATAGCAGACTTGGATATTTCCCGATAAAATTTCACCATGAAAATCGATGGAAATGCACAGTGCCTCGAAGTAGACAGATACAAAGATATTACATCGTAAAACATTTTTAATCAGGCCTAGTGCTAGGCACTAAAAAGTATAATTGCAGGCTTGGGCACTTCCTGGTGGAATTTTGCCCTAAAAATCAGTATAAATGTATACTAAGCCTGAAGTATGCAGACACAAAAGTGCTACATTCTTGAGAGTCTTAATCAAGCGTGGGATAAGCTCTTAGGCCTAACCACAGGCTCGGGCATTTTCTGATGGTATTTCACCATGGAAATGGGCTCAAATGCACTGCACATAAAACTATAACATTCTGAAATATTTCAAGCAGACTTCTGCTAGACACTAAACAAAGCCTTCTTATTTATTAATGAGTAAAGACAATTGGGTTCGAATGCGCCACTCTAAATTAAATACGAGTAAAACTCAAAGATCTGTTACTGGGCGTAAAAACTTTATCTTAACAAAATGCAAGCTTTCACTTCCAACTGGATACTTTATCAGGCAGTGGAAAATACAAGTGAACACAAAACCGAATCAGAGCACGAATGCAATTCAAATATGAGAAATAATCAAACAGGAGTTCGAGTGTTCATGAGCTCATCAATGGCCATGTTGCTCAAGATGAATGCATTCGCTGTATGCCAAGAATTTTGTTCCAAATCAGAGTGAGTTCCATTGTGATGTGAGTGTTGCAAGGTTCATGGTGCGTAAGGACTTAAATGTTTTGCTTGTCTGCTTTATGTGCAGTGCATTTGCACCCATTTCTATGGTGAAATACCATCAGAAAATGCCCAAGCCTGTGGTTAGGCCTAAGAGCTTATCCCAGGCTTGATTAAGACTCTCAAGAATGTAGCACTTTTGTGTTTATATACTTCATACTTAGTATACATTTATGTTGGGAATCAAGCGGGAGTATATGCCGTCCCTCTCCAATACCTGGACTCATCTAAGAAAATCTATATCGGTATGACCAAGAGGTCATTCAAGGTCTGTATGAAAGAGCACCAGCGTGACGTGAGGAATAATAAATTGACTACGGCTCTAGCTTGTGATGCTGTCAACCTGGGAGCCGTACCCATTTGGTCTGATCTACACATGTTAGCCCCTTACGATGGATCAAGATCTACACCTGTATGGGAAACTATCGAAGTCCTTACGCACCATGAATCTTGCAACACTAACACCATGATGGAACTCTCTCCAATTTGGAACAAAATTCTTGGCATACAATGAACGCGCCCGTCTTGAGCAACATGGCCATTGATGAGCTCGTGAACACTCGAACTCCTGTTTGATTATTTGTCATATTTGAATTGTATTCACGCTCTCTAATTCTGTTTCGTCTATTTATATTTTCCGCAGCCTGATAAAGCTTCCCGTTGGAACTGAAAGCTTGCATTTTGTTAAGATAAAGTTTTTACGCTTATTTAAAGCTTTCTTAAACACAGATTTCGTGATAGAATATTGTAGTGGAAATTAGTATAATTGCACCACACATGCAGTAGATATTCTCATAAATGTTGCATCCCGAAACGTTAGAATTGAGCCTAAGCACACTAAAAGCAGGCTCTCTGGGCTTGATTTTAACCATCACCTACTAAACCAGTACCTCAAAAAATTTTAATTATTGATTAAAAAAAATTCTTCCTAGGTTCACAAAAATGTGAGAAATGATATATGTAATTTCACACTGTTTATGATAGGCTACCCTTCCCACTCGATTGTCAAGTGTCACCCGCCCCGCCAATGCTGCCTCTATAGCTTCTGTGTTGGAGCTGGCGAGACATTTTTTTCTGTATCATGCTTTCCAAAACTGAACTTTTGCAGCTAAGTTGTGGAATCCACCGCAGCAAAAAAAAAAAAAAAAAAAAAAAAAAATGTGGGTATGAGTGAAATGTTATTCAAGTGGAGAGAGTTAATATTTCATTTAGACATTTTGTCAAAATATTTGACAAAAAATTATTGAGGACAGAGAGCAGCACTCACTCCTTCACTCCTAGAAATGCAGAGATGCAAATTTTTCTATCACACAACAGGAAATTTCTCTCTTACTGAAGAGATTTTTTTTTTATTTAAAAAAATTTACAAAACATGACTGTCCTTTTTTCATTCGTTAATTCTTATTTTTTAGTATAAAGATTTTCAAATTGCCATTTGTACCAAAAGGTGATGGTCTTATTCATAAAAATGTTCTTAATTCTCTAATAATGTGCATTTAAAATTTTTTAACTTTATATTTCTAGCATACCCTAATCAGTTTTATATATTTTGATGCATACAAAACCAAATTCAAAATGTGTTTTAAGGCATGACTACCATATTTAGCTGAACACTATTATGCTGTTTCTTAAGAGAGATATCTTGCAAAATAACAAAATTATTTCACTATCTAATTTTTCAAATAAAAATAGGGGTCTTCATGTCTTCAAATCCTGAGATAAATTGGAAATCTCTGGGGGATTTCTTCTCCCAATCCACTATAGTTCTGTATGTTATACTTCCACCTTTGCCATTTTAACAAACTTGATAAAATATCCGTAGTTTACTTGACGAAGGCAATTTTTTGAACTGAAAAAAGGACATATTTTTGAATATGAGTGGATATCACGATACATGGTGAAAACTGATGTTTCGAAGGCGATATACCATAATGTTAAAATCTCAACATTGCCCACCCCTAGCCAACACAGGTAAAGGAAAAGTCCAAACTCCCCACCACACTCTCAGGAAGTACTAAATTAAATTATTTCCTTAAAATCAGTACTCTAGCAAGGTGAGTAAATTACAGCAGTATAAAATGATTCCTTTTGACAATTTTCATCATCTTTGATTCTTAGTTACTTTCCTTAATATCTTCAATGTCTTGCAGTGCATTTCAGTGTTTATCATACTCCTCTTTGCTATAAACTCTGTGTACACTGGCCTCTCACAGTTAAAAAAGACTGTTGCCATCACTTTTCTGGCAGATGGCACAATTCTAAATATTTTGCAGTTAATCATGATCATATGTAGAGGATTTTAGGAAGGGAGTGTCTGACCCCAGGTCTTAAACAACCCTTAGAAATAGGAATCTAGGAGATTTGGGCTGGAGTGCCTGATAGGAAAGTGACACAGAAACGAAGTAGAAAGGGGAAAGGAGACGCCCTTATTTTTTACCGGGGGCCAGTACACGGGGTCGGGTTCGGCGGCTTAACGTACCCATCCGACGCACGGTGGATATTTAGTGGATCGAGCGTTCATACCTGCCTGGGATCGAGCGTTCATACCTGCCTGGGATCGAACCTGAGGTCCTTTCCGCGGCAGTAATGAACATTGCCCACTAGGCCACCCGCGGCCCCATTTTGCAGTTGGCTAGCTGGGGTGTTTCTATACCATAGATGCCAATTTGCTTTCTGTTGTGAAGTGGAGCATCCATGTTTCATTGCCGGTGACAATGTGCTGCAAAATATTTGTGCTTTCTTCAGAATAATGTTGCAGGAATGCAAGACTGGATGCAAATCGCTGATTTTGTACATATATACATACATACATATCACTAAGCTGTTCTCTGAGATCCAGAGGTTAGCTCCAAAAGAAATACAAACTACCAGATATTTTTACTTACTGTTGTCATATCAAACTTTTCCATTTACCGTGATCTTGACATGCAACTCGGGCTTCACCGATTTCCATTACACGCCGTACACAAAATCTTTTATACTTCATACTCATAATCTTTTTCTCATGCAGACACTCCTGAATCTGATCCACCCATGTCTTCCATGGCCTTCCTGCCATTTCGGCTAAAAAGATTTTCTTAGTAAGCATCTCATCACTCATTCTTTCAACATGGCCGAACCACCGAAGTGTATTGTTCTCCACCTTGCTAACAGCATTTTGCTTCACATCACACAACTGCAACACATCTTCATTCCTCACACAATCAGACCGTGTCTTGCCACAAACCCCCATAAGTAACGCATTTCTCCAGCACACAAACGACTCCTATGTTTCTTCTGCAGTACCCAGGTTTCACTGCCATACATCAGAGTAGGAACCATTACACTTTCATACACAGCCATGCGGGACTCTCTAGAGAGCCCATCATTCATGTGAAAACCTCCCAGAGCAGCTATGCCTTTCAATGAAGAATTCACTCTCCTACTAATTTCACTATCCAATTTGTTCTCTCTGTCAAATATGCTTCCTAAATACACAAACTCACTCACCTGGTCAATCACAGTGTTGTTTATACTTACACTGCTGGCCACCCAAAATGCAAAAAAAGGAAGCATCCGATTGGCCTGAAATTCGCAGCATGCGTCGCCCGCAAGAGGACATGCAAACGATTAGCATTGCAGGGCATATGCAAATCATGTGTGCCCGACACGTCACAGAGAAGCACTATATTAAGGGTGCACAGAAGGCGGGGTGTAAGTAGTGGAAGTGTGTTGTGTTGCCGGACCTGTGCGTGGGAAGCTTCCTGATGCCTCGTCGCAGAATATGGCAGTAATTCCAGCACGTTTCAGAGTTCGACAGAGGATGAATAGTGGCTTATCGCGACAGCGGTTTATCGTACAGAGACATCAGCGCCCGTGTGGGACAAAATCCAGCCACAGTGAGGCGAGTATGGATTCAATGGGTGCAGGAGGGACGGATGGACCGAAGTGAGCAATTGCCGCAGCCGTGGCAGACCACCAAATGAGAGGACCGGCATGTTGTGCGGCGGGCATTGACGGCTCGCACCGCCACATCACGAATGCTAGCGCAGGAATTCGGGTGTGTTGCGCAACAACTTGTGTCAGCACGTACCGTTTGACGTCGTTTGCAGGAGCGGCGACTTGTTGCACGGCGGCCATTGCTTCGATTACCATTGACGTTACACCACCAACGAGTGCGGCGGCAGTGGGCCATTAAACGCCGCACGTGGAATACGCAATGGCATGACATTGTCTTCTCCAACGAATCCCGCTTCTGCCTGCAACACCACAATGGTCAGATCCGCGTGTGGCTGCACAGCGGCGAGAAACTATATGACGCCTGCAGTATGCATCGCCATACTGGTCCGTCGCCTGGCGTTATGGTTTGGGGTGCAATTGGATATGACACCCGCACCCCTCTGGTACGCATCGCCGTACACTCAACAGCCACTGCTACATCTCCGACGTTTTGGAGCCTGTAGTCCTCCCTTACCTGCAAGACCTGCCAGCGGCCACGTTTCAACAGGACAATGCGCGCCCGCAAGTGGCACGCAGCTTGCAAAAATTCTTCACGGCCCATCAGGTGTCACTGCTGCCATGGCCCGCTTGTTCTCCTGATATGTCGCCCATCGAACATGTCTGGTCGCTGATCGGCAATCGAGTGGCCCAGCGAGCACCACCCGCGGGTACGCCTGATGAACTGTGGCAACGTGTGGAAGCAGCCTGGACCGACATACCCCAAGCCCACATCCAAAGCCTCTTTCGTTCGATGCTGCGGCGTGTAGCGGCCGCTATTGCCAACCATGGGGGCCACACGAACTATTGATGTCTGCGTGTTCTGCAAGTCGCACGGGCCTGTAAGCTCAATCGTTTCATCTTTGTATCTGTTGTTATGTGTCCAGTAAATCTGGCTTTGCTATCTCATGTCCTTCTTGGTGTTGCATTTTGGGTGGCCAGTAGTGTACATTACATTCAGTGCTACCAGTTCCTCTCTCAAACACCATAACTTTGGTTTTTCCCTTATTTATACTCTTTTAAATTTCATGCAAACTTCGTACATCTGAGACAACATACTCTGCAACTCTCTTTTGCACTCTGCCAACAGGACAGGGTCATCAGCATACAGCAATCTGCACACACGGATATCACCTAGACATAAACCACTATCATCTATTTCGGCATCCCGCATGCACGCGTCCATAAATATATGAAATAGCCATGGTGACATTACACAACCTTATCTAACTCCTGCACTAATTGAAAACCATTTTGATAAAACACCATTCACTCGTACATAAGCTCTACTATCAGCATACATGACTTTTACACTATTAAGTAGATTCCCAGTAACACCATATTCATTCAATACCTTCCACAAAAGTGTCCTATTTACTTGGTCGTAAGCTTTCTCTAAATTTATGAAGGCAGCTAAAACTTTCTTACCAACAGCCAGATACTTTTCAATCATCGTGCGTAACGCATAGATGCCAATTAGTACGGATTTTCCATAATTTTACGGTTTTTTGGTTGCTGTTTCGGAAGTACGGAAACACCGCTAAAATTACGGAAAATCGCCATTTGATTTAATTTTCAGAGATAGAAAGCAAATTTTCATCAACTTAAAATTTTTTGTTGGTTTTTAAAGTTTTTCTGGGGGAAAAAAATGAAATGCTAAATTCTGTGTAGTATAGATTTCTGCATCTTAATTGGCAATCCATCTACCGTAGACTGAGCAGAAACCACACTATGCTCTCTCAGTGTTTCATTCCATGACACCGCTCCCATTGGTTCTCTCCGTGCCGGACGCAACTACGCAGTTTAGCTCTGTGTGGACGCTGCTTAGGCATTCGTTCTGAACTCCCATGATGCACTTCGTGCCTCCTGCGTGCAACCAGGGCAGTTGCTTTCATTCCCCGTAGGTCGTAGCGCTTCTGCTTTATTGTCCTTGATGCTTTTTGGTTCTCTCTGCTGCATGTGCTACCCTACTGTTACATCACGGAAGGGTGAGGCGATTGTGAAGGTTTTTTTTTTTTTTTTTTTTTTTTTGCTGTTTTCTTTCATTTATTTAAAATGAAGCGTTCTTTAGACAAACCTTCGTCGTCGAAGAAGAAAGTGTTTTCTAGAAACTTACAATAGAGATTGGCCCTGTTTTGAGAAATCAAAAGTTTCTGTAAACCACGTGTTTTGCAGAATTTGTAGATGCGATTTTAGTATCGCGCATGGTGGGTGGGATGATTGCCGAAGACACGCAGAATCGAAAAAGCATAAATCTTTCAGTGAGTTGAAAATTCAGTCAGTGAATGATTTGTTTGCATCAAAGGAGAACTGCATAATAAATGCAGTACTTATGTTCACTTCATTTATTGTGGAACACAATTTACCCATAGCAGCTGCTGACCATGCTAAACCGTTATTTCAAGCCATGTTTCCAGATTCAGCGATCGCAAAAAAATATTCGTGTGGAAGAACCAAGGCTACTGCACTAATTCAGCACATGGCCAGTGTTTCTACAAGTAATATCGTATCTGAAGTTAAAAAAATCCTTTTTCTCTCTCCACAGACATAAGTAATGATGCTCAAGCAAATAAACTGTATCCCATTACAATAACATATTTTGACAAAAAAAATAGGGGAAAATTCAACTGTTTTGTTATCATTGGTTGAATCAAGTAATAATACAGGTGAAGGAATATTCAACATTTTGAACAATGAGTTTGTTAAAAAAATATCTCATGGAGCAACTGTGTGTCATTTTCCTGTGACAAGGCTAACACTATGATAGGTCAAGTAAAAGGTGTTGTTTCTCACATAAAGAAGGTTCAGCCTGCAATCATAGTGCAGCGATGTTCATGCCATTTAGTAAATTTAGCTGCACAGAAATCTGCTACTCAACTGAAAGGATTTAAGGATTTAATGTTGAGCAGTTTCTGATACAGTTGTACTTTTTTTTGGAGAAAAGTTCAAAGAGGAAACACAATCTAAAACTGAGTCAAGCTGTTTGTGGTACTAAACCACACAAAATTCTAAAGCATGTCAATACTCGCTGGTTATCACTTTTGGAATCCATTGACAGAATTTTAGAACAGTGGGAGGCTCTAGAACATTATTTCAGTAACAATGAAGAAGCTAATTCACAGCATAAGAACCTGGCAAGTATGATTGGAAATCCTTCATCTAAAATTTATTGTCTTTTTTTATCTGCTACTCTTCCTTTGTTTACATCTGTTAAATGTGTTCTTGCAGCAGGAAGCTCCACTTGTGCATGTATTAAAAAGTAAACTTCATAGTCTGTTATCTGAATTGCTTGTACGATTTATCAAACCATCGGCATTTGATGTGACAGCAACATCTCTTGCAGATGGAAATTTTGAAAGAAGGATAAATCAAAAAGAAAACTGTGATCTCGTAATTGGGTCAAAAGCGAGATCTTATATAGGCACAACTGCAGATCTAAGTGAAGCCACATTGGCTACTTTTTATTCTGAGGTAAAGGAATTTAACAAGGCAGGCTGCAATTACATTTTAAGAAAATTTCCACTTAATGATGGGCTGCCCCGGTGGCGCAGTGGTCTAAGGCGTTGGCCTCTGATCATTCGTCAGAAGGGGTCCGGGTTCGAATCCCGGTGAGGCATGGATGTTGTGTTTGTCTTACGGCACTGGCTCTCTCCCTTCCCTGGAACCAGTGACTCTAAATTAGGGACGGGCGACTGCTTATAGCCCATTGAGTTGCTCACGGTGGTCGTTAAACCTCAAAAAAAAAAAAAAAAAAAAAAACTTAATGATGAATTTCTGAGTCATGCTGAAATTGCAGATGTAGCATTAAGGCAAAGTGTTTCTTTTGCACCAGTCCAATATCTGTGTTCCCTGTTTCCAGTTTTGAAACCAGAAAAATCTGACAAGGTGGAATCTGAATTTGCTCACTACTAGTTTGAAAATTTTAACTGTGCTGTTACTTCTGGGAGAATGGATGAAGTGTGGCACAGAATTTCTTTAATAAAAAATGAAAGTGGCCAGTTGAAGTATGAATCATTAAGCAAAATTATGAAAATGATTTTAATAGTCCCTCATAGCAATGCAAGTACAGAAAGAATTTTCAGTATTGTGAAAAAAAACCATGAATGAATTCAGACCTAATTTAAGTACTCATGTGCTGTCTTCTTTATTAGTAGAAAAAATAAACAGCATTGCACACAGTGAACTATGCTATCAGAAGAAGTTTTTGCAAATTGAACTAAGGAAGGCCAAAATGGCAACTAAAGCCAGTTTATCATAATAATTTGGCCAACATTCCAAGGAATAATTTTTCTTCATGTCTGGAGGTAATTTATTATATTTTTCTGGTAGACAGTATTTTAAATTTTCCCACTAGCAAATTATTTTTTATTGTATATATAAGAATCACAGCCTCTGACAAACAAAATAAACAGCAAATTATCATTGACTGGTATTGTTGAACTGATATGAGTTTCCACCGGAGACCTAGGTATCAGTCAAGAATCGGCGTAAAATATATGATGTCCCAAGTAAAGCTGTCTTTTGCAGTTCTGTAGGTGGCATATCAGAAAGCTGCATTTTTTCAAAATGATTCATAAAATTTTTTGACATTGTCCCAAGTGCCCCGATGACAATGGGGACTACCGTTGCATGTTTAGTCCATAACCGGATAACTTCTATGGCCACGTCTCTATATTTAGTCATTTTTTCCAATTCCTTTTCATTGACTCTGGCATCTCCAGGGATCGCTATATCAATTAGCCAGACTTTCCGATTTTCTATGACTGTTATGTCTTGTGTATTATGTTCTATGTGTCGATCGGTTTGAATTCTGAAATCCCACAAGATTTTGACTTCATTATTTTCTATGACTTTCTCAGCCTTGTGTTCCCATGAGTTTTTCGATGCTGGTTTATTGTATTATTATTATTATTATTATTATTTTGTTAATAGTTCTGACAGATTAAAATTTGTTGCAGTGTTAAATACCCAAATTTGCCACTGTAGACTGGATTACTGAAAAAAAAATTGATACTGAAAATTACTGAAAAATGAACATGTTGGTTACTAAAAACTACTTTTAGAGGTTGGCATCTATGCGTAACGCAAAAATCTGGTTAGTGCGGCCTTTACCAGGCATAAAACCACTCTGAACATCCCACACTTTCTCTGATGTAAGACTCCATACTTTTTCAATAACAACCTTACCAGACACTTTCCCTGGCACACTTAGTAGGCTAATACCACGATAGTTCTTGCATTGAGTCTGATCACCTTTTTCCTTATACAGGGGAACAGTAATAGCATCCTTTGATCCCGAGGGACCGTTCCTAACTCCCAGCACAACTGGCAAATTTCAGTTAACAAGTCAATTACAGAGTCACCACCATATTTCAACATCTCGGCAGTTATGCCATCAACTCCCGGAGCCGTACCATTCTGAAGAGATTTTAGAGCTTTACACACTTCTTCTCTTGATCCCTCCTGTGCTTCCATCCCTCACTGTGACATCATCTGCATCTGACTCAGAATCATCTTTGCTTTCCTGATCTAATAACTCACAGAAATATTCACCCCATCTTTCACTTAACTCATTGAGCTCCCATATCATTTCCCCAATCTCATTCTTCACACAACTTACAACTTTGTTTCCCCTATTTTTTCTGTCTCATGTACTTCCAGAAAGACTTCCTATCTTTCCAAAAAGCCAGTTCATGACTTTGCACCTTCAACTTCCTATCTTTTGCTTTACTCTGGCGAACCAGCTTAGCAGCTTCATGCTTCTTACAGCGATATTCATCCACAGAGATTCTACTTTGCAACATCCCCAAATAGGCTTTCTTCTTTTTCTTTACTGCCTCTTCAATCTCACTATTCCACCAAGCATCACCTCTATTGTTACCCACTATTGTGGTGCCACATACCTCTTTAGCAGCAGAGACAACACAGTTCTTAAAACATTCCCACTTCTTTTCTACATCCCTCTCACCAGACTTCAGCTTCTTCAGTCGTTCTCTGAGTAAGTCAGACTAAGGCTGATGATCTTCAAGAAGCCTAACAACCTTTATTCCTTTTCCTCCAAACAACATTAAGTTTCACTTGTGACACTACCAAGTAATGATCAGAACCAACATCTGCACCTCTCATCACACGGGTTTCAACAACTAAGTGTTTCAGACGCTGATCGTAGACAACAAAATCTATCACACTCTTTTGACCAAGAGTACGATTTTCCCAAGTATATGTATGGATATACTTGTATTTGAAAAATGTATTAGATACACGCAAACCAATTAATCTTTTACCATTATCATTCACACAAGGATCATTAAACTTACCCAGAACATTGTCAGAAATTGAATTCTGGACACCTACTCTAGCATTGAAATCCCCTGCTATTATAACTTTTTCTTTAGCACCAAACTGCCTCGAAACAGCTTTTAGTTCATTCCAGAAATCTCCCTTCTTATCAGAAGGTTCAGGGTCACAAGGAGCATACACTACAACAATTACAATTCTCTGAAGTTTCACTTTCAAATGAATCCAGAGAATTCTCTCACTTATGCAACTATAGTGAATCAAGTTGTTCTTCATCTTTTCACTTAAAGTCACACCTACACCAGCCTGTCCTCTCACATTATCCAGTACTCCAGACCACACACTCACTGTGCCATTCACTTCTTCTACCCCAATTTCCTTCTTTTTGGTTTCACTTACACACAGCACATCCAGTCTGTACTTATTCATCTCCTCAATCACCTCACTCATCTTGCCATTTATACCTCTAGTATTCCATACACCAGTCTTACATTTACTCAACCGAGAGATCTCTTTCTCATATGCAGTTTAGAAAGTCCAGCTCTATTCCGTGGTGGACCGTCCTTCTTAAGTGTGGTAGGTCCACCATATCCCACACTTGAGTCATTCTTAATATTTCTTTTTGTCTTTTAAATCAGGTAAGTACATCAGTGTGGGGGATTAGCCTACAGCTGAGGGTTCCAGTTGGTCATTCAACCCAAGGATTCTGGAACAAAACCCAGTGAGTTGGGTTTTGCTGATTTTGTTCTGATCCATTAAATATCATGGAACCCAACTTGTGGACACTTTTCTGAAATGCAGGTGCTCATGAATGATAGCATGTACCCATGTGGCATGCCCAAATCTTTGACAGTTTCATGAATTTTAATGCAGCAGTTATCCCTAATCAATTCCATGACATGTAAAATATGATCAATGATCATCGAAGTTGAAGGTCTGCCTCTGCCCTGTTCATCTGTTAATCCGTACGTTCTTCTTCGAACTGCTTACATCATTTTCCAGTTGCCTGGTTTGACATTGCTTTTTCTCCATAAACAGCCTCACTTCATGATGTATTTCAGTTGGATTCAAACGTTTTGCCCAGAAGAAAAGCATTGTTCCACAAACTTCCAATTTCAAGTAACTCTCCAGTTGCTGCACCATAACAAACGATCATTAATGAGTAAACTACGCCACACTCATTCTACAAGCAGATGACAAAATGTATGATGCCACCCTGCAGCTGCATTTTTTTTTCTTTCCATTTCTAATAGTCTAGTCACCTCTGTGTGAAACTTATTTTTTGATATGCCCTAGTTCATATTAGCACCAACACAATATTAGTGATTATCTTTCAGAGCGGAAGTTTTGGTATGAAACTGTTCCACCATACTTCCGAGCAGAAGGAAGAAAAGCAACTGCCAATGTGCACTGAGAAGAAAACATAATCCTTCGTCATTGTTTTGGTTTTGAATTGCCGTTACCTCAAGCTTGTAATCTGTGGAGACCCATGTGGTACAATGTGCATGTGATAAATTGTAAATAATCAAAACTAGACAAAACCCATCGGAATTAACGGTTAGATTTTCTTTTTTCTTTGTTTTTTTTAATAGAATAAACTCATATGAAACAACAAATGTGAACTTTATTTGATTAACAAATTCCTTCAACCACTTCAGTAAATACAATAAATAGTACAGGTTCATGATTTTTTTTTTTTTTTGGACTGAAGGTTTAATGACCACTGGAGCAACTCAGTGGGCTATAAGCGGTCACCTGTCCCTAATTCCCTAATTTAGGGTCAGTGGTTCCAGGGAAGAGAGAGAGAGCCAGTGGTGAAAGACAAACACAACATCCATGCCTCACCGGGATTCGAACCCGAAGCCTTCAAGAATGAATCATCATAAGCCAGCGCTTAGATCACAGCGCCACAGGGGTGGCCAGGTTGGTGATGAGCATCACGACTGTACCCTTTTTCAGTCGTAAAATGTGAGGCGGAAGGCCACTCATCTCGATCGTATGCAAAACTTCAACTGGATAGCGCACTCTTTCACTCTCATTTTCAGTCACAACAGTGTTTGTAAATGTTGTTGGAATGAGATTCGCGTTGCGAATACTCTTCAGCCATCGGAATCAATGATTAGTTTTTGTTTTTTTTTCTTTGAAAATAATAAACTCGTGAAACAACAGATGTAAACTTTATTTGATTGCCAAATTCATTCAACCACTTCAGTAAAGACAATAGTCCAGGTTCGTTACCTTTTTTTTTTTTTTTTTACTGAAGGTTTAACGACCACCGTGAACAACCCAATGGGCTATATATAAGCAGTCGCCCATAATATTTTCACTAACAATGGTCAACGGAATGTTTATTTACATCTTTACATAATGGGAAACGTCTTACCTACGTGAATAAACTGGATTGAATACATATTAAATTGTATGTATAGAATCACACAGTCCAGCGGCATAACCCAATCAGGTCTTCGAGAGTGTTCGCTGTTCCGATGAGAACTTTGATACCAATGCCTGCTACCGTTGTTTTGTGCAACGGTATGCTCTGAAAAGACTTTAGACTATCTCAGTCCCTCCATGCTTCCGCCTTCAACAGCACTTGAGTCAACAGCTGGCGATCCAATGTCAACCGCACGCTTCTCCAATATACTTTACATGGGAACTTTGCGACCCCACAATACCCAAACTGTTGCCCCAATCTCATTTTTCTCTTCGACTGACTCATCTACATGGTAAGACCTTTATTTTGATACCTCAACCATATCTTTACGTTAAGCCGTTCTCTCAAAATAGAACTCGCAGTAAAAACCTTATAGAATTAATATATAGATACTGCACTATAATCTAAGGTGGAAACTCACAGTAAAAACCTCATTGAACTTTTTTCTGGAAAATTCACATTTATTTGAACTTTGAAGTAGTCATTGTGAATAGTCAAAAGCATTTGTTCAAGGCAATATGCATAGCCACAATAAAAGCTTTTGAAATGTAAACATAAAACAGAAAGGAGTCTCAAATTAATTGGTATTCAAACCCTATTGTGTATGTCCTCTTTCATGCAGAAGTTTTCTTCAGTTTCTCAGACCTGATCTATGTCCTGAGTATTCTTCACAATCAATAGGGGCAAAAATTTAAGTACTCCCTGATAAACTATAGTAATTAATACATTGGTGAAGTTGTGTTTTTTTGTTTTTTTTTCATGCAGTTATGTTATATTTAGCTTGTTTAGCTTTGGAGACCTAACTCATTGATGTTTTATTTATTTTGTGTTTTTGCTTTCAAAATGCTTCAGAAGCTATTGTCATTAGGTCAAGAAAGAAAACAAAAACAATAGGTTACCAAAAAGTCAAGAAATTCCACTTCATAAATCTGGTAGACACCCTACCCTGTATATAAGATGAAATATATATATATTTCATGTTGTGTGTATCACATGACATCTCCAGTGCTATGCATTGGTAAAAGATTTTGTTTCAACAAAGTTCCTCATCATTTTCTTATTAGCCCTACTGTAGTACCCCCTATTTTTGTTGTTGTTTCCATAATAAGAGGCTAGGTTAGCTTTCTGTTAACACGTCAGAGATGTCTACTTCTTCTGATGTTTAGCAGAAAATTGGTTCCTGAGTTCCAGCTTGAAGGTTTTGTTTTCTCAAAGAACAATTGGCTTTGTGGCTGTAGAGAGGAAATGCATTTGTGTGTGTGTGTGTGTGTGTGTGTGTGTGTGTGTGTGTGTGTGTGTGTGTGTGTGTGTTTATTTTTTTGTTTCTCTTGTGTTCTTTTTCAAGGAGGTGTCAGCTGGTCAAGAAACAATTTGGTACATATTTGGAGAAAAATGAAGGCACATTAAAAATCCAAGCAACACATAAACAATGTTTTGCACTTATAATTGACATCTTCAAGAATTATTTGTGTTTCAAAAGTTGTTGGTCTATCTTACATTTAAATATCTGGATGTTGAATGTTCAAGGAAATTACATATTTTCATGGCATTTTACCCAGTTGAGCACAAAATGGTGTTAGACCGCTGTGTTTCTTGAAGTGCTGTTGGAAAGAGCAGGAGCTTGGACAAGGATTGACAGCTCTTAAGAGTAATACCCTTGATAGTGCCAGTAAATAATGAACACAACCACTGCTGCATGTTTATGCAAACGGGATTGAAGGGAATCAGTGAGTATTGGGTTATTTTGCTCACACAGAGATTTCAGAGAGGATTTGCATGAGAATGTTACTCTAGAGTGGAACTTCGGACTAATATGGTGTCGAAAGTTATTCAGATGAAAAGTATTTTCCAGGTTGAAAAATATTTTTTCTTTCTTTATTTTTTATGCAGTTTTATATAGCAGTGGAGGATAAGAGGGCAAAATATTTAGAGCTTGTGAATAAGCAGTGAAGCTATACTTGTAAAAAGGTTACTTTAAGTGGAAACAACACAAATAAAATCTCGATTTCTGTTGCTGAGTGGACTGTATTTTGCAAGAGTTAAATACTAAACCCAATAACACTATTTTTATAAAGTTGTATGGAGGAAGTAACTATGCTGTACAAATGCTGATATGTGCTAACTCCATGTGAATAATGTAACGTGTAAAGGAGCATGACAAATTCCATTATCAGCAGAACTGTGAACTGGATTAAATAATGGATTTGTAATGGAAGTAAAGTCACTGGTGTTTGATAGGAAGAGAGCAGGTGACAGAATGTACATTTAGGTATGTCTGCTAATTAAGGAGTTGTTCAACAAAGATGTATGCTTATGGCCAGAAAGGAAGCTAGTAAACATGATACACAAAGCAAGATTCAGGCTGTATTACAGCTGTTTGTTTGAAAGACCTTCATGCCAGACCCCTTTCAGAAGCTTTTGTGATATCAAATGGCATCACCCATCTTCCATGGCTGAATTTTTAAAAGTACATTTACTGGGGTTGGCCAAAACATCACCTGCTGATTAATTATAATTATGGTCACGACCAAGCTTTTTGAAATGCCCCTAGATAAAATAGTAATAGTCCTTTTAGTTCCATTTTCAATTGCACAGGACAAAGCAGAATTTTGAGGGACATATAATGAGTCACACAAAGAAGCAGAAATATGAACAGCTGAAAGTACTCCTGTTGAAGTCATGGCAAATAAATTGCAACATCATCTTTGGCATAGGGAAACATAATTGAAAAATGGAAGAACATCCAGGAAAAGTACAAAAATCAAACTACAGAGTGATCGTTAATTTCCTGAACCCTGAATTAAAAAAAATTATTGCGTATGCTGTAAGCAAAAGTTCAACCAATTGATGTGGCAACATGTGTCAGCAACTCATCGAAATCAAATACTGCGCTTGTCGAACGCCTGAAGGAAATTGGCAGAGTGCCAGAAATGAATAACCGGTTCCATGTGTGCTACGCAGTTTGCCCACTTTAGCACCACCATTTGCACAGAGGCATGAGTTTGATAAGGGGGCAGAGAATTTGTTTATTTGAAGCTTATTTACAAATGCAGTCTTACAAACAGTGTATAGAAAAGTTCAGGAAAACATTTTCACAGCATATTGTGCATACTCGATACAACAAGGTAAGTAAATCAACGATACACAGTTTACTCGTACGATTTCGGAAAACTGGAAGTGCTGATGATATGTCTAGAAATGGCCAGCCAAGTGTGTAAATGCTGGAAGTAATAAACGATGTTGAAAAACATTTGCGACAGTCACCTACAAAATCGCTTCGTTGTTTATCTCAGCAAGTGACACTTTCTTACAGCTAAGTACAGAAGGTGACTAAAATGCACACGAAGTGAAAGTTGTCCAAAAACTGAAGGCATCTTATACGCATAAGCGCCTGCTGTATTGCTGTTAGTTTCGTAAAGTTACTCGATACAACAAGGGCTTATTGAACAATGTTTTCTTTTTGGAATAATGTTTGTTTGTTTTTTCCTGTGGGAATATTTAAAGAACCGTATTTATGCAAACAACCCACATGACCTGCAGTCCTTTAAAACAAATATTATTCAGGCTATAGCGGAAATAATGCCATCTATGCTAAAACGCGTTACGAAAAATGTGTACTGCTGCATGGACATTTGCCTCCAGCAGCATGGAGGTCATTTCCAGCACCTTCTTTAGGTCAACATCAGTTGCTCATAAGTTGATGGGAAATGTGTCACAGCTGTAAGTAAACTTTAGGTATCTGTATAATGCAAATAAAAATTGTTTAAATTAGTGTTCAGGAACTTTTGATCACCCTGTAGTATCAACCTGGAAGAAAGTAATTGATGGCAGCAACAAAGCAGACTATATAATTCAAGTATTTCCTTTCAAAATGTATCTAATTTTCATTCCACACTAACACTGTGTTAGGAAGCATCTGTATGAAGATGGTCTCAACTTTAGATCAGGGGTGCACAACTTTTTAACACCTACGAGCCGGTTTCAGGTTGACTGAACAGCGGTGGGCTGCTGTTACCTCAGCAAAAGATTCCAAAACCGAAATATTAAAGAATAAAAAAAAGCAAAAATTAATTAAACAAAACAACTTACTTGTTGTTTTTTGAGCATGCATTTTCAATCTCTTCCTTTCACAAGACAAGTGGCTTACATAAAATTCTAGAAAAGGAACTTTTGCAAATTTAGACTTCAATTCGGAATTAGTTTGAAGAGCAGCAAGCTTCATCTGAAAATCGACTGGCACCGTTTTAATATCAGTTGCGAATGGTATTGCAAACATGGCATGTATTTGAGTGCACCCCTACAAAATGTTCATATCTTTATATATATTTGTGTGTACTTCTAGTCCCATGTAAAATATTCATATCCCTGTTAATTTTTCATCTTTTCCATGAATGTTTGACTAATTTCCATTTTGTGCCCCCCTGGGATTTTGTGCGGGTGGGGCACATACAATCAGGCAGCAAACCATGGGTTGTGCAGGTCTGCTTTAGATTGAAATGCATCGAGAAACTTTTCGCAGGGTTGTTGAAAACCACGATGTAAAAGGCATACACTTGGTGAATGCAAACCGGTGATGTAGCAGCAAAAAAAAAAAAAAAAAAAAAAAATTATAGCGTAAGAAGGAAGTTTAATTTTTGTACTCCATTACAGTTAGTTGTCCAGGAGACACATTGTTACACATCAAAGCCGCCCCGGTGGCGCAGTGGTCTAAGTGATGGCTTCTGATCATTCGTCCGAGATGGGTCCGGGTTCGAATCCCGGTGAGGCTTGGATGTCGTGTTTGTATTACGGCACTGGCTTTTTCCCCTTCCCTGGAGCCAATGTCCCTAAATTAGGGACGGGCGACTGCTTATTGCCCACTGAGTTACTCATGATGGTTGTTAAACCTCAAATAAAAAAAAATAAAAAACGTCAAAGCAAGCACGCTTCGGTGAAACAGTGAAAAGCAAATAAACAAGCTGCATTTATTTACAGAAAGCAGAATGGCAAGTAAAGCCTTTTGAGTTTTAAATTTTATGAAAGTTCTTTTTGCATCAAATTCCATTCTGTGTAACACACATTTTGTATACATTTTCTAGTTCCAGTAATGCTCAGTTTTCTGTGCAAGATTTTTAAATGCATATTCTATTTGCCTCATTCTCTGGGTTTCTAAAATTATGGCTGGAAAAATTCCTCTGTATTAGATCACTTCCACTGCGACAGCATTTCACATACACTTTCTACTTTTTGAGTTGTGTGCTGCTAGAAAGGCATAAGTGCAGTTTCTGTTCTACTGAAAAATTATTTTTTGATTGGATGATAGCCTTCAGGAAAATGAAAATTTGGCATACCATTTCTGTTTCTAAACAAGCAGTTTTTCCTTCTAGATGACATGAATGTGTTTCTTTATTTCAGTTTAAGTCTCTATTCTCAAAGTCTGCTTTCCGAAATTCCTTTTACATTGGATAGCTTTTGCTACAATTAACATTTTAAAGATTTTTTTTTCTATTTTTCATTTGCATAGTTATCTGACAAGCTTTATAAATTTCTTGTGCATCTAATTTCTGTAACCATTTGCAAAACTTCCTCTTACAAAAGCATAAAAGTCGGTTTTATTAAATTTTTGTTGTCATTAGAATCCTACTGCTGTACAGTTTAAAACTGAAAAAAAAAATCAAACAAAACAACTTAGAAATTTAAAAACAATTTTCTATCAGTGGTTATTCATTTGCATTGGTTTGGTGCCCTTTATATGCCCGAAACACTGTGTTTTCAATGGTAGTAGATGAAGAATTACCCTACTGCATCAATACTCTTAAAAGTTGGTATACCAAAGTTGATAAAAATATGTCACAAATGCATTATTTGTGGTGGTAGCACTTACTACCATTGTGCATTTAAATGGGTGTAAGAAATGTGTGCATATTTTTCATATTTGTTTCAACAAAATCATCCAGTTACATTGTTGAAAGTTAGTCTTTCAGACAAATCATGCAGAAAATTATCAAACTTTACAACAGTTAAAAGATAGGAAGCCTGGTAGTGAATACTGTTTGCCCAACAAAAATGTGCTTTTATGAGTGGGAGATTGATAATGTGTTTCTTAAACTGTGATTGTATGCTCAGTATAAAAATTCTTTACATCTTTTATTTGAGTTCTTGTTCATTGTAGTAATATTTTATTATTAATACTGGATCTGTGTGTTACAGTGCTTGGTGACAAAACTGCCGGTGCTGATGCTGAAAATCCTGATGAAACAAAAAATACTGTGTCATCAACATCATCAGTTGGAGTAGAAAAACAGGAAGATATAGATGTCAGTGAAGATGTTTCAAAAATGGATGTGGTTTGTGATGATGACATTGACATAATTGAAGAGAAGTGCCCTGAGAAGAAAGAAGAAAATCATACTGAAAAGAAAGTAAAGTTAGATGTGAATGATAGAAATGCATCTGCTCTCAAAGAAGACGATGACGAAGAAGAAAAACCTGAAGTCAAAGTAAACGGAATTGCTACTGATCACTCTGATGAAGATGATAAAAGTGAACTGCTACATATCCACATGGAGGTAATATATTGGCCTTCATTGTAATTATTATCCTTGTGTCTGTTTATCCCTGTATTTATGTATTTTCCTGTTCTGTGTTCCTACTTCATTTGTGTGTGTGTGTATACTGCTGTCTGTCTTATTACTGTTGATCAATAACATACATATATCTCACACCATTAAGGTATTTTCTGAAAATCAGCTTTTAGCTCCTGATAGAAATATAATAGAATTTAATTTAGTGGTGAGATGGTATTGCACTATTCCTTTTGCAGTCCTCAAATGCAACTCTGTGGTAACAATGGCACACACAACAGCAACTAGGGCCTCTGTGAATCTTGGAGAAGTGCAAGCTAGTTCTGTGTGACATTGGCGAAAAGACCCCAACTCACTGGGTTTTGTTGCAGAATCCTTAGGTTGAATGACCAACTGGAACCCTCAGTTGTGGGCTAATCCCCCACACTGATGTATTTACCTGATTAAAAAGACAAAAAGAAATATTAAGAATGACTCAAGTGTGGGATATGGTGGACCTACCACACTTGAGAAGGACGGTCCACCACGGAATCGACCTGGACTTTCTAAACGGCGTATGAGAAAAAGATCTCGGCTGAGTGAATGTACGATTGATGTATGGAATACTAGAGGTATAAATGGCAAGATGAGTGAGGTGATTGAGGAGATGAATAAGTATAGACTGGGTGTGCTGTGTGTAAGTGAAACCAAAAAGAAGGAAATTGGGGTAGAAGAAGTGAATGGCATGGTGAGTGTGTGGTCTGGAGTATTGAATAATATGAGAGGACAGGCTGGTGTATGTGTGATTTTAAGTGAAAAGATGGAGAACAACTTGATTCACTATAGTTGCGTAAGTGAGAGAATTCTCTGGATTCGTTTGAAAGTGAAGCTTCAGAGAATTGTAATTGTTGTAGTGTATGCTCCTTGTGACTCGGAACCTTCTGATAAGAAAGAAGATTTCTGGAATGAGCTAAAAGCTGTTTTGAGCCAGTTTGGTGCTAAAGAAAAAGTTATAATAGCAGGGGATTTCAATGCTAGAGTAGGTGTGCAGAATGCAATTTCTGACAATGTTCTGGGTAAGTTTAATGATCCTTGTGTGAATGATAATGGTGAAAGATTAATTGAACTCTGCATTGAGAATGGTCTGTGTGTATCTAATACATTTTTCAACCACAAGTATATCCACACATATACTTGGGAAAATCGTACTCTTGGTCAAAAGAGTGTGATAGATTTTGTTGTCTACGATCAGCGTTTGAAACACTTAGTTGTTGACACCCGTGTTATGAGAGGTGCGGATGTTGGTTCTGATCATTACTTGGTAGTGTCACGAGTGAAACTTAATGTTGGTTGGAGGAAAAGGAATTGGAAGATACCCAGGATGGAAAGAATAAAGGTTGATAGACTCCTTGAAGAGCTTCAGCGGTATTCTGACTTACTCAGAGAACGACTGAAGTATCTGAAGTCTGGTGAGAGGGATGTAGAAAAGAAGTGGGAATGTTTTAAGAACTGTGTTGTCTCTGCTGCTAAAGAGGTCTGTGGCACCAGAATAGTGGGTAACAATAGAGGTGATGCTTGGTGTAATAGTGAAATTGAAGAGGCAGTAAAGAGAAAAAAGGAAGCCTATTTGGGGATGTTGCAAGGTAGAGTCTCTGTGGATGAATATCGCTGTAAGAAGCATGAAACTGCTAAGCTGGTTCGCCCCAGTAAGGCAAAAGATAGGAAGGAGAAAGTGGAAAGGCATGAACTGACTTTTTGGAAAGATAGGAAGTCCTTCTGGAAGTACATGAGACTCAGAAAAAATAGGGGGAACAAAGTTGTAAGTTGTGTGAAGAATGAGATTGGGAAAATGATATGGGAGCCCAATGAGTTAAGTGACAGATGGGGTGAATACTTCTGTGAGTTATTAGATCAGGAAAGCAAAGATGATTCTGAGACAGACGCAGATGATGTCACAATGAGGGATGAAAGCACAGGAGGGATCTCAAGAGAAGAAGTGTGTAAAGCTCTAAAATCTCTTCAGAATGGTAAGGCTCTGGGAGTTGATGGCATAACTGCAGAGATGTTGAAATATGGTGGTGACTCTATAATTGACTGGTTAACTGAAATTTGCCAGTTATGCTGGGAGTTAGGAATGGTCCCTCGGGATTGGAAGGATGCTATCATTATTCCCTTGTATAAGGGAAAAGGTGATCAGACTGTATGCAAGAACTATCGTGGTATTAGCCTACTGAGTGTGCCAGGGAAAGTGTTTGGTGAGGTTCTTATTGAAAAAGTACGGGGTCTTACATCTTTGAAAGTGTGGGATGTTCAGAGTGGTTTTATGCCTGGTAAAGGCTGCACTAACCAGATTTTTGCATTACGCACGATGATTGAAAAGTATCTGGCTGTTGGGAAGAAAGTTTTTACTGCCTTCATAGATTTAGAGAAAGCTTACGACCGAGTGAATAGGACACTTTTGTGTAAGGTATTAAATGAATATGGTGTTACTGGGAATCTACTTAATAGTGTAAAAGCCATGTATGCTGGTAGTAGAGCTTGTGTACGAGTGAATGGTGTTTTATCAAAATGGTTTTCCATTGGTGCAGGAGTTAGACAAGGTTGTGTAATGTCACCATGGCTGTTTAATATATTTATGGATGCATGCATGTGTGGTGCCAAAATAGACAATAGTGGTTTATGTCTTGGTGATATCCGTGTGTGCAGATTGCTGTATGCTGATGACACTGTCCTGTTGGCAGAGAGCAAAAGTGAGCTGCAGAGTATGTTGACTCGGATGCACGAAGTTTGTACGAAATTCAAACTGAGTATAAATAAGGGAAAACCCAAAGTTATGGTGTTTGAGAGAGGAATGGGTAGCACTGAATGTAGTAATGTAAGTATAAATGGTACTGTGATTGACCAGGTGAGTGAGTTTGTGTATTTAGGAAGCATGTTTGACAGAGAGAACAAGTTGGATGGTGAAATCAGTAGGCGAGTGAATTCTTCTTTGAAAGTCATAGCTGCTCTGGGAGGTTTTCACAGGAATGATGGGTTCTCTAGGCAGTCCCGCATGGCTGTGTATGAAACTGTAATTGTTCCTACTCTGATGTATGGCAGTGAAACCTGGGTACTGCAGACGAAACATAGGAGTCGTTTGTGTGCTGGAGAAATGTGTTTCTTACGTGGGGTTTGTGGCAAGACACGATATGATTGTGTGAGAAATGAAGATGTATTGCAGTTGTGTGATGTGAAGCAAAATGTTGTTAGCAAGGTGGAGACCAATATGCTTCGGTGGTTTGGCCATGTTGAAAGAATGAGTGATGAAATGCTTACTAAGAAAATCTTTTCAGCCCAAGTGGCAGGAAGGAAAGGCAGAGGAAGGCCAAGGAAGACATGGGTGGATCAGATTCAGGAGTGTCTGCATGAGAAAAAGATTATGAATATGAAGTATAAAAGATCTTGTGTACGGCGTGTAATGGATATCAGTGAAGCACGAGTTGTATGTCAAGATCGAAGTAAATGGAGAAGTTTGATACGACAACAATAAGTAAAAATATCTGGAAGTTTGTATTTCTTTTTGGAGCTAACCTCTGAATATCAGAGAACAGCTTAGTGATATGTATGTATGTATGTATGTATGCTTTCAGTACATCATTTCACATTTCGCAAGAACTCGTGTGCTTCACAGATATTGACTACTCAAACATTCCTGAAACACAACTTAAACATTCCAGTACATCATTTCACATCTCTCAAGAATTCATGTGCTGCACAGATATTCCTAAGTTTGAGAATCAAATAGTGATTCTCCTGTGATTACCTTGCCTTTTTTCAATTTTCATTACTGTGACACTGGCATAAATCTTTTAAATTTGATCCCCTCATTCATTCTTTTATGTCCACATTGCCTCCATGTGTTTATTTCCAACCTTATGTCATCCATTTTAACATTTAGACCCCTATCTGCATAATATCTTCTTTCCACAACTGTATGTCTTGCCACAGACCCCTCATATGTAATGCACCAAATACATAATTGACTCCTCTTTGTTTTGCATTATCTAAGCTTTACAAGACATCAGAGTGGGGACAATTGCACTTTCACACTCCTCAATTCCAGACTTCTTGCAGCCCATTATTTGTGTATAAAACTCATCTAAAGTAGAAATAACTTTCAAAAGTTTGCTCATCTAATGTCATTACCCCCCCCCCCCCACCTCAGACTTCCTTGCTCCCCAAACTGTACCTGCATTTTGCATTGGTAACACCTTGTTCAAAAAACATGACTACTCCCCCCCCTTTTTAAGTTTATTTGTACTACTATTGTCATATATTACACTCAGGATACCATAAATTTTACCTTCACTCGTGTATGTGTAGACAGCAAGATTACATGTTTTTTTGTTTTGTTTTTTCAATTACTTGCATACATAGAAATCTTCAAAATGCAAATCAGAACTACTAGTTTTTGCAACATTCATGAAGATTTCTGATAGCCATGTAAAATGGACACAACTTGCCTCACTCCTGTATTTTTATGCAAATCCAAATAATCAAGGTTACAAAGAATATTAGATAGTTTGACATGGGATGATCCTCTAGTTACTGATAAAAGAACATACTGTAGTTCAACTGTGAATGCACCAACTCAGCACTGTTGGTGAATCGCCTTTCTTTCTGACAAAATAGCTTTGTTGTTTATTATTATATTTGCACTTTTAAGGTATTAACCTCTTGCAAAGTGCGCATAGTTTACGTGCAATTCATAAATGAAAAAACCATGAGG
Source organism: Macrothele yani (assembly GCA_039090855.1). Taxonomy (NCBI): domain Eukaryota; kingdom Metazoa; phylum Arthropoda; class Arachnida; order Araneae; family Macrothelidae; genus Macrothele; species Macrothele yani. Next base: position 138,504,627 of record CM077005.1, on the reverse strand, counting down.
AATAACCACTCACCATAAAGATCATGGTAACCTCCAATGGACCACACACTTCCAACACGTCATTCATCGTGATGTAACTGGGCTTCCACAGGTTTACAGACTTCTTGCTTACGCTTCTTATTTTCGGGTGTGAAACATCGTTTTCTTTTTCCTTTGCCTTATAATATGTTACTATAATGCTTGTCAATTCGATAAAATCACACATACATCTCATTCATACCATTCAAGTAAAAACTATGTACATAAACCTTACATTCACAGGTGATTAAACCTTAGTCAACTCTAATTATGGAACTCCTCCTTCTGTTTCACAACCTCTGCTACTCCCACTGCAATTGTCACACCCATTCAGCCCCGCACATCCAATCCTCTAGTACTTTCGACAGGTCCCTGTCATCTTCAGGAGGCAGGTGTGTCTCATCCGCCCACCACAGCTCAAGTGAGCAGAGCCATCGAGGCGTGGGCTCCAGTCGCTATCTCTGAATCGTTGTGTCTCTGGCGCCATCTATTGTCACACCTGCCTCCTGAAGATGACAGGGACCTGTCGAAAGTACTAGAGGATTGGATGTGCGGGGCTGAATGGGTGTGACAATTGCAGTGGGAGTAGCAGAGGTTGTGAAACAGAAGGAGGAGTTCCATAATTAGAGTTGACTAAGGTTTAATCACCTGTGAATGTAAGGTTTATGTACATAGTTTTTACTTGAATGGTATGAATGAGATGTATGTGTGATTTTATCGAATTGACAAGCATTATAGTAACATATTATAAGGCAAAAGGAAGAAAAAAACGATGTTTCACACCCGAAAATAAGAAGCGTAAGGAAGAAGTCTGTAAACCTGTGGAAGCCCAGTTACATCACGATGAATGACGTGTTGGAAGTGTGTGGTCCATTGGAGGTTACCATGATCTTTATGGTGAGTGGTTATTCCTCATGGTTTTTTCATTTATGAATTGCACGTAAACTATGCGCACTTTGCAAGAGGTTAATACCTTAAAAGTGCAAATATAATAATTGAGAATTACACGCAAAATTCTGAGCTGGGATAGTTGAGGTGAGGGGTTTGCAGTCGCTATCATACTCTGGGATTATGCGCTATAGGAATCAATTTCACAACTTCGAGATGAGAGATATTAAGGCGTTTAAGAAGGCTAAAATTAAATTAGTAAAGTCAGAAAATCAAGAAGAATTTTTGGTGACGTGCCGTGACCTAGAAATAACACCAAAGTATTTAAAAATACGGAATTGCCCAGTCACTGCTAAGGATAATAGAATAATCCAGGAGTGCCAAAAAAAGAGATTAAGAGCTGAAATTGTCAATAAAAGGAAACTGATTTTTAACTTGAATATGAAATGTTTACATTTAATCGATTTGATATTTTATAAAAAGTATAGAAAGTTCGACGGTAATTGGAGAGATGAGATTTTGGATGTAACCTTCAGAGAAATTTTTGACATCGTGGAATACGAAAAAATGCTCAAGAGCAGTCATGGAAAAAAAGTTGCACGTGATGATTGACAGACAACGTGTACAAGAACAACGGGAGAATATATATGAGGTATATCAGAATAACTCCAACTTGACCTTGAGCTTCACGCAAAGAGCTATTTTGCAGAGAGGTAAAAAATTTGCGTTTCCACGGAGCCTGCCGAGGACGGAGGAATTAATACCCAACTTAGAAGAAATGGCACGCAGTGTACCAGCAGAAGAACGTGAAAATTTTCGAAGTAAACTGTATAGAATTGTTTTGAAAGAATTTAATGAAAAAAGTAAGAAAAAGAAATATCATATAGATAAAATTCAGTATGAGAAAGAACAACTGATTAAATTAAGAGATGACCCAACAATTAAATTCTGTGAAGCTGATAAAACAGGGCAAATTGTAATATTAAACACAACTGAATATGATCTAAAAATGAATAGAGCTATAGAAGAACTAAATTGCAGCATTCTAACAAAAGACCCAACCGAATCTCAAGTAAGGTACTTAGCTAGAATAAGAAATCACAGCACCTTGCCTGATGAAATAAAGAAAGCATACCCACCAATGGGTACTGGAATACCAAAAATGATTGCAAAAATAAAAACTCATAAGCCTGATACACCTATGAGAGTGATTGTATCAAAAAGGAATTCCCCACTAATAAAACTAGAAAAGAATATCTACAAATTTTTGGCACCTGTGTTCATGAAGACAAGGTTCACTGTGAAGAATACATACGCATTTATTGAGAAAATTAAAGTAATTAAACAAGATTTAAGTGAATATCATATGGCTAGTATGGATGTGAGAGCTCTTTTCCTAGCACACCAGTACCTCAGGCAATAGAAATAATTATTGAAAAATTATATGTGCTACAGACAATGAATGCAATACAAATAGAGGAGTTAAGAGAAATTTTATTGTACATATATGAAAATAACATTTTTATGTTTAACAACAAGATGTACAAACAAAATCATGGTGGACCTATGGGGTCACCACTGTCAACTTTATTTGCTGAAATTATAATGAGTGACATTGAGGAAAAAATAATAAGTAAACTCGAGGATCCACCACTGATATACTGCAGATATGTTGATGACATTTTTCTGTTATCCAGGCTAAAAAATGATGAACTTGAGGACTTGACAAAAAAGTATAGTGAAATTTATCCATCTATAGAACTGACAGTAGAACAAGAACATGACAATACTTTGGCATTTTTGGACGTTTGATTATTTAAACAGAGGAGAATTTACAATTCAGAGTGCATAGAAAATCTTCATATATCCCAGTACTTATACCATTTCAGTCATCACATCCATTAACACATAAAAGAAATAGTGTTAAAACACTAATTAAAAGAAGTTTAACACATTCATCAATTGAACAGTATAGAAAGGAAGAAATTGAATATATTGAAAAAATTGCATATGCTTTTGGATACCCTAAACAGGTATTAAAAAAATGGATTTATGAAGTAACTCAAGGTTACAATAAGGTCAAGACTGATAAAAAACTTGTAAAATATGTGGGAGCAATACCATATATAGAAAATATTTCAGCAGAAATTAATAAAGTTTGTGGCAAGTATGGCATACAGGTAGGAAATCAGGTACTCACTGTAAAAAATTTAGTGATTAAAAATGAAAAAATTAGCCAATTAGATAGAGCAGGAATTTATGAAATCCCAATAAACCAGCAACCACCTGTGTCATATATAGGCAGCACCAAGAATAAATTAAAGTATAGATTGAACCAGCATATTAATAATTGGAATAAAAAAGAGGCTAAGACAGCATTGACCCAATACTGTATGGAAAATCAAAAATGTCCAAGGTTTGAAGATATTAAAATTATTAAGAGCTGTAAAAACGAAAAGCAGTTAAGAATTGCAGAATCAGTGTTAATTGAAAAAAACAGATCAAGATTATGCAACATTAATGAGCCAAATAACCTAAATGAACAATGGAAAGCCCTAATAAAAATTGAACAGCAGCGTAAAAAGAAAGAGGGAAAAAAGAGCAGCAGGGACAATAGATGGCGCCAGAGACACAACGATTCAGAGATAGCGACTGGAGCCCACGCCTCGATGGCTCTGCTCACTTGAGCTGTGGTGGGCGGATGAGACACACCTGCCTCCTGAAGATGACAGGGACCTGTCGAAAGTACTAGAGGATTGGATGTGCGGGGCTGAATGGGTGTGACAATTGCAGTGGGAGTAGCAGAGGTTGTGAAACAGAAGGAGGAGTTCCATAATTAGAGTTAACTAAGGTTTAATCACCTGTGAATGTAAGGTTTATGTACATAGTTTTTACTTGAATGGTATGAATGAGATGTATGTGTGATTTTATCGAATTGACAAGCATTATAGTAACATATTATAAGGCAAAGGAAAAAGAAAAAAACGATGTTTCACACCCGAAAATAAGAAGCGTAAGCAAGAAGTCTGTAAACCTGTGGAAGCCCAGTTACATCACGATGAATGACGTGTTGGAAGTGTGTGGTCCATTGGAGGTTACCATGATCTTTATGGTGAGTGGTTATTCCTCATGGTTTTTTCATTTGTTGTTTATGTTTTAATGTATCACTTATTACATCATTTTGCTGTGTGTATTGCATCAGTTTACAGCATGTTAAAGGAAAGTAGCTTTTATAAGTAAACACCAGTATGTATATGGCATTAAAGTCTATTATTATTTTAACAGGATGTTGACGAACTCCTCCTGAAGCGAGTAAGTGATGCAATGTATGAAGAACACATCAACACTACTGTTGGGCTCATGAAAAAGATTGACACTCTTGAAAGAAATTTAGAAAAAGCAAAGAAAAGGCTGTCTTATTATCAAAACATGGTAAGATAAATAAATGCTTATACAGGGTGTCCGAGAATTATTGGGCATATTACAAAATTATATAAAACAAAACATTAAACAGATAGAAAGAAACTGACTGTATTAACTTACAATGTAACTACACAAGTTAATAAATTTCAATGTGAGATACCTTGGTTGCTCGTAGTATGTCCAAGCGATACTCAATTTCATGCCATGTATTGGCAAGCATCTGAGGAGTTATGGAATTAATAGCAGCTGTGATACGCTGCTTCAGTTCCTGCAAATCAGTACAAGGTGTCTTATAGACACGATCCTTCACATAACCCCATATGAAATAATCTGGAAAGCGAGGAGACCATGGAATGGGACCACTACGCCCAATCCATCTGTTGGGGAAATACTCATTTAGGCACTTGTGTACACACGTTGACCAATGCTTGTTGGAAAACGACATCATATCCTTTGATCTGGGGTGTAGCTAAATTTTCTAGCATATCCAAGTAAATGTCACCATTTATGGTTTTTTCGCAGAAGAAGAAAGGGCCAATCACTTCTCTTTTTGATAGGGCGCACCAAACATTAACTGTTGGAGAATCACGTTCCACTTCAATAGCAGCATGAGGCGGTTCACTGCCCCATATCCTACAGTTGTGACGATTCACAATACCTGATACATGAAATGTGGATTCATCACTAAAAATTACAATACTGAGAAAGTTTTCGTCATTTTCCACTCGATTCAGCATATCCACAGCAAAATCGTATCACAGAGTGTGATAATTTGCATGCATCTTTTGCACTATTTGAATTTTATAAGCATGAAACTTTAATTTCTTGTGCAAGATATCGTGAACTGTCGATTTTGGAATGCACAGTTCTCTGCTTGCTTTACAAACAAATTTCCTGGGGCTTCGTCTGAAACTTTCTTTAACTTAGTCAACCATCTCACCGCTGACGCTATGCCTACCGGCTCCTCTACATGGCCAGTTTCTTTAAACTGTTTCATCCACCGCCTAATTGAATTCGTTGAAGGATTACAACCATACTCTAAACAGTACCATCTTTTAACTTTAATGACAGACTTTAATTCCTCAAGCCATAGCACACACATCGCCTTCTGCTGTACATATGACATGACCACTGATTGCGCATTTCTCATACATTCCTCATCAGGCAACACCTAGCGCCATCTATCGGATTCTGGAAATAACAATTCTGCAAAACAAAAATATATAAACCATGTTAGTAATGCGTGACATAGAAAAACAGACAATGCTCATAGTTTTTTTTTTTTTTTTTTTTGTACAACATTTTGTAATGTGTCCAAAAATTCTCGGACACCCTGTATATTTGACATATTTTTTTGCAACCATTTGTTCAGGAAGATCAGTAATTGCTTCACTTGTTATGTGAGTTACCTGTTTGATTAATGTTGTTGCACTTCTTTTGTGTGCAACAGCAAGAAGCTACAGTATCTCACAGTCTCTCAGTTTCTAAAGAAGTATATAAAATTAAATCTGCTGTGTGTACTTCTGTATTATGTGCTTCTTGATTCTATATCTCAATATTGTAAGAATGAGCAAAAAAAGAGATAACAGATTATACAGTATAATGTATAGTTGTACATGGAGGAGAAAGGCATAAATAAATAAATAAATTCACTAGAGAAAGGCATATTGTGTGAATCACACATACAGTGTAAAAAAACTGCCTTTGTTCTATTAATTTACAAATTTTCCTGAAAAGGCTTAGTTAAAAAAAAATCTAAATTAAATAGCATGTAATTTCTTCATTGTGTAAAAAGGAGAAAATTGTATGGTCATTTACATGTAACATAAATGTAAATTTTGCTTCATTGTCACCCTGGTGCACGGGATTGTAGGGTCTTTTTAGGAGAGGTCTTAATCTATTTTCAGCATCTGCGATTAGCAGCAACCTTCCCATTATGATAGTCTTGTGTGAGGCAATGCCAGGTGGGTTGAGGTGATGTCATCTTAAATCACATGAGTTACTGTAGAAATCTGACTAGCCCTGACTGTAGTGATTTATCACTGGAGTGTGGTGAATGACAAAGTTTATTTTGTTCAGTGTTTATGAAATTAGAAGTGTGCTTGTAAGTGTGGCATTCATACTGGAAATATGGTAGCAAACACTCAAAACAGCATTAGCAAATATTTTTGGATTCATACAACAAGAAATTCCCATACATTATGAAGTCACTGAAACGTGTGAATTTTGTTTTTAGTTCTGTGTGTAATTATGCTTTGAGTATTTCCTATGGAGGGATACATGGTGTAAAAGTGCATTTTAAATCAAGAAAGCTTATTTATTATGTAGCATCTGTTCAGAAAATCTCAACCATCGAGGGGGGGTAATTAATGGCAATAGTGAAAATGATGTCATAAGTGCTGAGTGCCTTTCTGCAGTTGCTGACCATCCAGGGCCATTGTTCTGAAAAATGCCCCAAGGTGTGAAGTTGCAAAAAGTTGTGGCAGTGCAAGGACAAAACTTCTGCTGGCCGAGGTTAAAACTTGTGGTGGCTGAGTGGCCAGAGGCATAAACCTATGCCTCTGGCCAGCTGTCCATGTTGAGCCTGTGTTCAGTCCTGAATGAGACATGCACGGATTGTGTGTTTGTCTTCAGGGCTTCTGAAAGAGTAAGGGCTGGCTCATCAAGCATCCGAACGTGAACCCCTCTCACTCCTGAGCGTGACGTCACCGCTAGGACACTGAGTAAAGCAGCAGCAGCAGCTCAAAGTTAAAGAGACAAAGGGGCGCGTGCATGTTTGCATTTGAAACTATGTATATATGAACAATTTATCAGTTTCATTCCCCGTTATTGTGTCTGCTTAAAAGTTTAATTATAATAAATGAATTCTTAATCTAATATAGAAAGCAATGCAGCTGGTCTATCGAGTGGTTCCGCAAATTTTCAAGAAATGAGGCAGGTCTGTAAAAATCCAAGTCTTTGAGACGCTGTTTAAAGATGCGTGAAAATTGACTTTTCAGGCAAAATTAACAATTCTTTCCATAACGTCATGCAACCTCCAAAATCTGAAACCACTGCTTTAGTTATTATGAAAGTTTGTTTGTAGAGTTGTAATGATCTCACTGGTTGCTTCCGTGGAGAAAAAATTCTACTGACTAGGACGATTAAGACTTTAGAATATGGACCCAGAATCAGATTCATTCCTGTGTCACAGCATATTCTGCTGTCAATGTGTATTTCATCAAAGCTAAGAATGCAAAGCTTCTCATTTTCTGATAGGTTTTCACAAAGTTTCTTCATAAGAAGCAGAACGTTGTGGAGAATTTCAGGATGACAAATAAATTTGGCACACCATTGTTTTATCGTGCTTGCACTTGGTAAAGGGATCCAAATTTTATCCTTCCAGAAATCATAAGCTTTCCTAGAAGTAGCTCTACTCACTATGCCACGAGAAATATTAATATCTTCTTCTGTCAGCTTGTTTCTTTTCTTTTACTTTGCAAGGCATTCTAGCTCTGAAGGCGTAAACATTTTCTAAAGGTTTATGTATTTCTATATGTTGCAGTTTTATATTTTTTATGTGTCCTTGTAATAGTCTTTTTCTCATAAGCAAAATCTCTGAACGGTTGTTCTTTAAATCATTATATCTCATGTGATTCTATCATAAAGTTCACATATCATTACGTGACCACAAGGTTTTTCTGGAAGATGCTTTGACGTCTGTAAATTCTGTTTTACACGTTCTGTAAAGGGGATAGATACAGTCTGTGGTGGTGCATTAACTTATTCAATTAAAATATGAATCGGTTAAAAGTCCTAAAAATGTTACTCACAGAAGTGCGTTTCAGTCCGACGTCAGTTGTTATTGAGAGTTTCTTTGTCCAAAGTTGTATCTTGTTTCAATATGGTTAGGGTTAGGTCGAGAGCCATTTCGTCATAAGTTGTACCCTACTTCGGTTATGTCCAGATGTTAGGGTCTCCGTTCTGGCTGTGTCGACATCATCTGGAAACCTTTACCCATTCAATATGATGTCGACACAGCCAGAACGGAGTTAACCCTAACATCTGGACATAACCGAAGTATGGTACAACTTATGACGAAATGGCTCTCGACCTAACCCTAACAACTGACCATAGTGAAACAAGATACAACTTTGGACAAAGAAACTCTCAATAACAACTGACGTCGGACTGAACACGCACTTCCGTAACATTTTTAGGACTTTTAACCAATTTATATTTTAATTGAATAAGTTAATGCACCACCACAGACTGTATCTATCCACTTTTCAGAACATGTGAAACAGAATTTACAGACGTCAAAGCGTCTTCCTGAAGGATGTTCTTTAAATGTTGCTTTTTAGCTCTTAAAAAGTCTGTGGAAATGTTTGTTTTTCTTCTTTAAGCTGCCTATCTGTTTTTCCATGATGATAACTCTTTCAGTGAGAATTTTTTTTTAGTTTCCATTTCTGAGCAAGACATGCATACTGTTGTAAATGTTATTTCTTCTTCTGAACTTTCTTTTTCATTGAAAATAACATCATCCTCAACACACGTTTTTTTTGTTTTTTTTAGTTAGTCCTGTGATTTGATTCAGAGCTTTTGACATACATAACTTTGCCTTTGTTCTCATGCATTATCAAGTATGCTGGTTGATCTTGTACATTCCAAATTCATATTTGGCACAGCTGTAGGTTTCAGAAATTTACTTTCTGGGAGTCCAAGCAAGAGATTTTTCATGTCATCTTCATAGTTTGAATTGTGGAAATGGTCACTACAAATTCTTGCTGTTTCAGCTTTAAAATTATCTGCACGCTTGCATTTAATAATCAATTCCTTTACCATGTTCTTGTTATTCACAGGGAAAACGTAATAAACCACACCACAGTCTTTGATTTTCTTACACAAATTTTTTACAGCTAGCCACAATGTAAGATGAAGGCATTTTATGTATTAAAATAAATATAAACAAGACACGTTTATTCACAAAGAAGTGCGAGTAACAAAACAATCACTCCGTTCACAGGTTTACTACCAAGTACCAACAGAACAGAGGGAGAGACTTGTGGGGAAAGTGCCTGTCTTCGCCATGACGTCACAGCGGCCATAAACCGCTCCCTCGCTGGAGCTTAAATTCTCGTCCTCGAACAAAGGAATGACCCAGCCCTTCTCTTTTATGGCCCTGGTTTGTCTTACAGTGTTGGCTGTCACCCTTCCCTGGAACCAGTTGCCCTAAATTAGGGATGGGTGACTGCTTCATAACCCTCAGAGTTGATCATGGTGGTCAATAAACCAAAAACAAATAGTAATGATTACTTTACATGATTTCTGTCAAGTTTATTGAAAAATATTTCAGATGAAAATAATGACAGCAATTCACAACTTTACCCAGTTTGGTCTTACTTTTAATAATGCCAATGCACATAAAGTTGATAACTCTGTGCTTGCTATGCCAGCTTTGTTAGGTAATTTTCAGATGAATTAGCTGACAAAAACATTAGCAAACTTCTGTTGCACACTTTGGCATCAAGAAATATAGCTCAAAATAGTATAACTATACTAAAAATCCGAAAATTCTTGGCGTAGAATAAAGATAAAATTTTCCAAGCTTTCACACATCAATAATATAAAAATATTATTGAAAATATTATTTATAATATTATTATAATATTATTATATTTATTTATAATATTATTATATAATATTAAATAATATAAAAATATTATAAATATATCAATAATATATAATGATTTCTGTCAAGTTTATTGAAAAATATTTCAGATGAAAATAATGACAGCAATTCACAACTTTACCCAGTTTGGTCTTACTTTTAATAATGCCAATGCACATAAAGTTGATAACTCTGTGCTTGCTATGCCAGCTTTGTTAGGTAATTTTCAGATGAATTAGCTGACAAAAACATTAGCAAACTTCTGTTGCACACTTTGGCATCAAGAAATATAGCTCAAAATAGTATAACTATACTAAAAATCCGAAAATTCTTGGCGTAGAATAAAGATAAAATTTTCCAAGCTTTCACACATCAACCAGATGGCTTTCTCAAGGAAGGTAGACAGCTAACTGCCAACTGGATAATAGAATGTTTCAACACTTTGAACGCGGTGACTTGACTAGACAATAAATGATTAGGAGCAAATGTGATATTTTGAAGAAGCGAGGTCACGTTGGTTGGGCACGCGGTACAATGGTAGAGAACTCAGCATTATTTGAAGAATTGATTCCAAATACATGGCAACTCCAGAGAAATGCTATCATTGCAAGCTTCGCAGCTGGTCAAGATTTCCAAGGTTTCGTGAATGGCGGTAGATTTGGGTGTGGAGTATGAAGCTAATTTCTTTACATCACTCCATATAGGATCGGCGGACTTGAACTTGACTTCTCTTGATAGGGCAGTGGTTATTTTCCCGTCTCTTGTATCCTTTTTATGTTCGCTGATTCTAATTCCAAACGGATGTTTGGTCATTCCGATGTAGTATCACCTGGAGCCGTCCGGATATTTTAGTGGGATGGCATAAACACCTGCCTCATTGAGAAGAGGGGGCTTGTCAATATTTCTCTTAAGCATCGTGTGTAAAGATGCCGCAGACCTTATGCCGACACCGAAGTTCATCCTCCTGAGCGCGTTTTTTGAGTTGATAGGAAACATTTGGTATGTAGGGAATATATATAGTGCAGGTAGCGAAGTAGCGGCATAGAAATATTGTTAGCACTGCTGGTTCTGGCTTTCTCAATAAAGTTATGCATCTGGTTCGAAGTATATCCTGCCGCAGTGGCCAATTCGACGATGTTTCTTAGTTCGGATTGTCTAGAATGGACATCGGATGAGACAGCGAAGACTCTTCTAATTCGAAAACGGAATATGTCGGTCTTGTAAACATCAGGGCAGAATGAACTGCAGAGCAGCAGGTTAGGAACGGAAGTGGGTTTATGATAGACTTCCGTATGAAGGCGGTTGTCATGTGATTTGCTCACTGAGACGTCAAGATAAGGTAAGGTACCATTGTGTTCAAGCTCCATGGTGAAATTGATTGTAGGGTGTATATAATTTGTTTTATCGAGGAAAAACGGGAGAGTCTCCTTTCCGTGTGGCCACATGAAAAATACGTCGTCTGCATATTGTAGCCATGTGGTAGGTCTTGGGGTGATGTTGCTCAATGGGGTGAAGTATTGCTTCTGCAAGGACGGCTGAAAGCGAAGATCCCATCGGAGCGCAATTTACTTGCTTATAAATTTGCCCTTGGAAACGGAGGTAGCTGGAATTTGAAACCAAGTCCATTATTTTGAAGATGCTGAGGCAAGACTCCTGAGAATAAGCCATTTTTCCTCGATAAAATAAATTATATACACCTTACAATCAATTTCACCATGGAGCTTGAACATAGTGGTACCTTACCTTATCTCGACGTCTCAGTGAGCAAATTGCATGACACCGCCTTCATACGGAAGTCTATTATAAACCCACCTCCGTTCCTAACCTGATGCTCCGCAGTTCATTCTGCCCTGATGTTTACAAGACCGCCATATTCCGTCCTCGAATTAGAAGAGTCTTCGCTGTCTCATTCGATGTCCGTTCTAGACAATCCAAACTAAGAAACATCGTCGAATTGGCCACTGCGGCAGGATATACTTCGAACCAGATGCATAACTTTATGGAGAAAGCCAGAACCAGCAGTGCTAATAATATTTCTATGCCGCAACTTTCCTGCCTGGGCTCTATTCCCTACATACCAAATATTTCCTATCAACTCAAAAACGCGTTCAGGAGGATGAACTTCGGTGTCGGCATAAGGTCTCCGGCATCTTTATACACAATGCTTAAGAGAAATATTGACAAGCCCCCTCTTCTCAATGAGGCAGGTGTTTATGCTATCCCACTAAAATATCCGGACAGCTCCAGGCGATACTACATCGGAATGACCAAACGTTCGTTTGGAATTAGAATCAGCGAACATAAAAGGGATACAAGAGACGGGAAAATAACCACTGCCCTATCAAGAGAAGTCAAGTTCAAGTCCACCGATCCTATATGGGGTGATGTAAAGAAATTAGCTTCATACTCCACACCCAAATCTACCGCCATTCGCGAAACCTTGGAAATCTTGACCAGCTGCGAAGCTTGCAAATGATAGCGTTTCTCTGGAGTTGCCACGTATTTGGAATCAATTCTTCTAATAATGCTGAGTTCTCTACCATTGTACCGCGTGCCCAACCAACGTGACCTCGTTTCTTCGAAATTTCACGTTTGCTCCTAATCATTTATTGTCTAGTCAAGTCACCGCGTTCAATGTGTTGAAACGTTCTGTTATCCAGTTTGCAGTTAGCTGTCTACCTTCCTTGAGAAAGCCATCTGGTTGATGTGCGAAAGCTTGGAAAATTTTATCTTTATTCTACGCCAAGAATTTTCGGATTTTTAGTATAGTTATACTATTTTGAGTATAATTTGGTGTATAGTTCCTACTTTTTGAAGAAATATAGCTATTAAAATGTGCATTGCACTAAGTGCAGATAATGCACCTGTAATGAATGGATTGTGAAATGGTGTTGCTGCAGTTTTAAAAATGCACATGAACATCTTGTTTTTATTAGCTGTCCTTACCACTTAATTCACTTATCTGCTGAGAAAGAGGCTGTTTCCCTTCCAGTATCTGTAGATTAAGATATAATTAATATTTTTTATTACTTGAAGAAATATTTTAAAAGGAAAGAAAAGTTGCAACAACTTCAACTCTTACTTGATATGAAAGTTAAAAACTGTTAAAACATGTTTTCCACAATGACTTTCTTTGAAAAAAAGTCTGAGTAGATTATTATGACAATGAGATCCCTAATTAGTTTTTTCAAAGCGCAAATAAAAAATGCCAGAGCAAAAGAAAATAACTCCATAGGTTGTTACCACATTCCCATCTTAAAGTTCAAATCCTGAGACATTCAGGTTTTCATGCAAACTGATAATTTGTACCTTGACTTCACCTCACTCCCTTTCCCTACTCATTATTCTAGTAGTTTCTCTCTAACCATATTTTTGGCAGGTATTTCAGCTGAATGTGCTGAAATTAAGAATCACACCATTAATTACATTTAAATAAAAACCCTCTGTCTGTGTGTGTGACAAATGATGAAATCAATTAAAGGGAATATTATAAATTGTAGACTACATGCATTGTGAAATACGTACATAAGATTAAAGAAATCAACATTTAATCACATTTAATTTTTATTTTTCTTGTTGACTATGGTTTCGCTCAGCTTCCTCAGTATATCCTAAGGAAGCTGCGCAAAGCACATAGAAACCGTGGTCAACAAGAAAAATAAAAGAGGGGATTTTTGCATTATTTGATACCAATTGTCCATCAGCAAAAAAAATGAAGAAAGAAATCCGAAGTACGAAAACCTTTGTGTGTAGACCCAACAAGAACAGTTACAGGAATACCCAGCAATGCATGTAAGTCTACAAAATCTGAAAATATCTAAATTCATGAAGAACGGATATGTATGTTCTTAGTCCAAAATTAATAAGGCATAGTTCTTATTTTTTAATTTTGTGATACCTACATTTAAATGAGCAAATATAACCTCACAGTCACAAATGCTGAAAATTCATATTCTAAGATTGCCATTGATGGATATGTTCAGAGATTTACTTGTTAAATTCATTAAACCTGAGGTATTTAACAACTGTTTGTTGTTAGTGGAAATAAGGTATAATAACAAATGTAATCAAAAAGGTGATCCTGAATTGTTGATAGGTGATTATGTGTCTAAGGTAATTGATAGCTGAAAGCTTTAGAGAAATATACTGTGCTGTGAGAATGCATTTTATTATTTGTGACTGTATTCTGCAAAATTTCCTTCAAGAACATTCACAGGTTGCTATAATTCACCTTTTGAAAACTCAAAGGTATTCACAAATACTAAATATGTTTTTAAAACTTTTCCCATAATGTTGCTTACGTAGTGTTCTCCCTAGAGCCTTTTTATTGGTGGCCTGCCACTTAATTTTGTCTGCTGCCCGGCTATATTTCCTTTAACGAATGTTTTCACATTGCATATAATAGTAAGAATGGAAAACTTATTTCCACATACACCGTCAGTGTTGATGGAAACTGTCTGAAATATGTGTCACCGCCCTGGTGGCACAATGGTCTAAGCGCTGGCTTATGACTTCTTCCGAGAAGGGTCCAAGTTCGAATCCCGGTGAGGCATGGATGTTGTGTTTGTCCTACGGCACTTGTTCTCTCCCTTCCCTGGAACCAGTGGCCCTAAATTAAGGACAAGTGACTGCTTATAGCCCATTGAGTTGTTCATGGTGGTCGTTAAACTTCCAATACACCTCCCTTCCCTGAAACCAGTGCCCTAAATTAGGGATGGGCGACTGCTTATAGTCCAATGAGTTGCTCGTGGTAGTCGTTAAACCTCCAATCAAAAAAAAAAAAAAAAGAAGAAGAAATCTGTGTCAAATATAATTTGTTAGTAAATACTCATTTTTTAACCATTTTTGTACAATAAAGATGTTTAATAAGTAAGTATAATAATGTTAAGAAAAACTTTTTTTTTTTGATTGGAGAAGGGGTCGTTAAAAGTACCATCCAGCTAAAATTTCTTGCCACCTGGCTGTAAAAAAAAATCTAGGGAGAACATTACTTACGGATGGACAGAGCCAAAAAGGAAGCAACAGGCAAGCTTTAGTCTGGTCTGCCTGAATATGTGGTAAAAGGAGAAAGAATTGGTAGCCAGTTTCTTTAATTTCACATTTATCAGTTTCTCAATTCTTAAACCTAGCATTTTCCCAATGCGTAACAAACAACGTGCCTGCTTTCATTGACACATGCCATCGAACTACTGCAGAGAGTGAGGTGAACTTTGCATTTGTCGTTACAGACAGTTCAAGGTCCAAGGTCAATGGCCTCCTACTCACTTTCAGTCCGCACTGCACGTTTCAGAGAGGAGTTGAAATGCGTTGTGGAAAAACTATCCCCTTTCAACACATGCGTTGGTTGTAAAGTGAAAGAAATCCAAACCACATGTAGGTGCAGTGGACGTTTTTAATCATGGCCGCTCTGAAGTTTGTGAGTATAAAGGAAAATAATTTGAGTGATAGATCCAAAAATTAATGGAGCTGGGAGTGGTTGAATGAAATGGACAAAAATAAAAATTTGTTCAGTGTTTGGTGCCAGAAGATAAAAGAATCTGGCTTTTGCATCCTTTGTGGATGCAAAATAAAGTACGGAAACAATGGCAAAAAGCGCTGTTTAACATGGTTCATACGCGTCCTGGGAATCCTGGAAAAGCCCTGGAATTCCATTTTGTCCTGGAAACGTCCTAAAATTATGTTGCATGTCCTGAAATTTTATCCATTCTGGCCTTTTTGTACCTGCGCGATGTTTTGTAGTTGAAGATTTTTCTACTGACATAACTTAAGTCTGATGAATTTTCCTCCCCATCCCCTGCAAAATGCGGGAGAGGGGGGGGTTCTTGTCTGTTAGGAGAACTGAAGCTGCGTTATCATCTTTTGGCGTCATGGTTATGTTATCACTTTGTCCGACCAGGAAGACCACATCTCTGCAATTATTAGTTCGATTTGTAAAATTCTTTTTGTATTGGGAAGCTTAAATGTGAGAATGAGTATCCATTTGTTCTGGTTTTTTCAAATGCACAACTTCGCCGCTAGGGGCGCAAATGAATATTGTATCGAATTAAAAATGCATTTTATTTCATACATTTGCTTCTAAATATCCAATTAAGAAAATCCTTTTTCCTTTCGATGACATTTATATCGAAGACTATTTTAGTTGCTGTCCCTTTTTCAAATAATGCATAAATTTTCTGCTAGGGGCGTAACGGTAAATCACAATTTTTCCAATATCTCCGCATCTAACAGTCCGATTTGAAAAAATCGTCCTGAGTTGGATACAGCTCTTGAGGGAAATGTTTTGCATATAATTTTTCATTTTTGGTAAAGAATGGTTTTGCCACCGCATAAGTGTTTATTTTTGCTTCTGATGTATTTGCAAAAAATCTGAGCTCGAGACTCGATTGAAAAAATTCCCCTGTGGATCGATACCGCTCATCTCCAAAAACTTTTTGAAAATACCTCCTGCTTAAATAATGCATAATTTTTCAACCAGGGGGCCTACACATATATCTTATTTTTGTTCATATCTCTGTTTGTAGGAGTACAATTTGAAAAACTCTTTCTTTGTTGGAGAACATTTTCAGTGCGAAATGCTTCTCATATAATTTCAAATATTTCTTAATGCACAAGTGCGCCACTAGAGGGCATAAGTTCACATTTCCATTTACAGCAATATCTACGGAACTAATAATTTTCTGCTAGGGGGTGTAACGGTAAATTGCAATTTTCCCAATACCTCCGCTTCTAAAAGTCTGATTTGAAAAATTCTTCCTGCGTTGGATACAGCTCTTTAGGGGAAATGTTTTGCATATAATTCCCCATTTTTTGGTAAAGAATGTTTTTTTCCCTGCCAGGGGGTGTAAGTGTTTATTTTTGTTTCTGGTGTATTTGCAATAAAATCTGAGCTAGAAACTCGATTGAAAAAATTCCACCGTGGACCAATACCGCTCACCTCCAAAAACATTTTAAGAATACCTCCTGCTTGAATAGTGCATAATTTTTCCACCAGGGGCGTGTACGTATATCTTATTTGTGTCCATATTTCTGTTTCTAGGAAGGAGTACGATTTGAAAAATGCTTTCTTTGTTGGAGAACATTTTTGGTGTGAAATGTTTCTCATATAATTTCAAATATTTCTTAACATACATGTTTGCCACTAGAGGGCATAAGTTCATGTTTCCATTTACAGCAATATCTACGGGACTAATGACCCGATCGAAAAATATTCTTTTTCAACCAGATGCCGTTAACTATAAAAACTCCTTGTGAGTATTTCTTCCTGAAATAATGCACAATTTTGCTGCTAGGAGGCACAAATATTTAATCTATTTTTCTCAATATCTGTACTTCTAAATGTCCGATTTGAAAAATTCTTTTAACAACAGATACCATTTACCTTATGGAACACTTTAGGTTTGTATTTGAGGAGGTTTGTGGTTCGCAATTCTGCCACTAGGTGTTGTTTATGTATTTCCGTTTGCAGCCTATCTCTGCCTCTAAAAACTTGAGAATTTTTTTTTTTTTTTTGCTATATGCCATTAGCTATAATAAAGATGCAGAGTGAATAAGATTGTTGCTGCAATAAGAAGATCCTCTTCAAATAATGTGTACAACTTTACCCCTAGGGTCATATATTCATACAGCATTGCAAATGTCAAAAAAGTCACATAGCTGCTTAATTATTAATGTGCTATTTAGACAATCTACATTTTGAGGTTACTCACCTTTATCCCAAATATCCTTTAGGAGGTTTTCATCTCTTACACACATTTCCAAAACGTAATTTCAGTAGTCATGTCGTGGTTCAAGGCCCAAAAGCACACATCACACTCACACAAAACTTCGTTTTTTTGTTGTTGTTTTTTTTATTTGTTTGTGTTTTGTACCTGTAGGGGTTGTAAAGGGCAGAACGTCTTTCTTGCTATCTCTGCTTCTGGGAGACATATTTGAAAAGTTATTTTTCCTTAGCATAGCTTTTGTTACAAGGAATACTTTTAGCCTGTTTCAACTTTTCCATTGTGCAAAATTCTCCTGCTAAATGGAATACAGTTATATCATGTTTCTTTCTTTATCTCTTCTTTTAACTGTGATTTGAAAATATTTTTGTCTCTAATACCTTCCTTCTACTATGCTAAACGTTTTTTTTTTTTTTTTTTTTTTTTTTTTTTGTGCCGTTTGTTAATTTCTGTAGCATACTTAAAAGCCACTGGTGGAAGTGAGTATCTAATGTTTTACAAGTAACTTAGTTTTTTTTTTTTTTTTTTTTTTTTTTTTTTGTGGGTTATTTTGATCTTTACTGAAATTTGCTAATGAATGCTTTATATAAAAATTTGCAATAAAATTAGATTGCTTTCTAATATCAGAAACTTAAATCTAGTTGTTTCTTAGTATTTTCTGAGCAAATTAATCACTTTGCATCTGACCCTTTCCATCTCAGTTCAGGCAAGGGCGTGTCAGTTGACCACCTGCAATTTTTTTGAAAAAAATTATGGTAGCTAGTCCTAATAGAGGTATAAAGAACTGCAAAAGGATTTCCCATAAAAAAAAAATTTGGTCGAGCTACAACATTTTGAAAATCGGCAAAAAATACATCCATGACGAAAATAATGTGAAACACCAAAATTTTAAATGTACACTGCTCCTGTACTATAACAGTTAAGAGACTTGATTTTTTTTTTTTTTTTTTTTTTGAAGCTATTGAATTGGCCTTTTTTTATGTTCACAGAAATCGATCAAGGGAATGTTGCTAAATGGCAAAAAAAATCTATATTTATTAAAAAAATTATTTTCCACAAATTTAGGGTTTTTTTTTTAAAGAAAAAGACTTATCAAGTGGGTAAGTGTGCCAACCTACACTCCTACTAGGGTTGTCTTAGCAGTAATTTTATTTTTATCCTGTGGTGCATGCAACTCATAAAATTAATTTTTAAAATATACAAAATTTCAAAAAATCAACATTCTTGAATTGCAATATCTCAAAAATCCCATTTTTAAAAATTCTTAAATTTTGTCCAAATATTATCCTAATGGTAAGTAGTTAACTGGGGTAATCAGGTTACTGGATTTTTGCTTTGAAATGTTCCTATAAATTTTTGAAAATGCACTTCTCTCCTGCTCAAACCTCACAGTTGGGTTATTATTAAAAAAAACAAAAAAACTTTAAGATATTTTTGAAAAGTTTACCTGAGATACACTGAGTGGCCACTTTATTATGACCACCTGACAGTTTTAAGCAAATGAGCTATGGTTGTGCGCTGTTGCCGCCAGGGGGCGAGGCTAGTATAAAAAGGGAAAGCTTAGTGCTTGCGACAGTAGTAGAAGTGATTTTTGGGTGATGAGATGGGTAAAAAATGCGATTTGACGAACTTTCAACGTGGGATGATTGTAGGAGCTCGGAGCCATGGAACGAGTATCACCGAAACCGCCGCATTCGTGAAATATTCCAGAGCAGCTGTTGTTAAAGTGTTTAAAGACTGGACTGTCAGCCAAAAAACTGGGTCTCTACATGCAACGTGTGGTCGTCATCGACTAGTGACTGCTCGGGCGGAACGGAGAGTGTCCAGACTGGTAACAAACAACAGAAGGGGAACAGTGCAGCAAGTTACAGACCATTTGAATCAAGGATCCCCTCAAATGATCTCTGCACGCACTGTTCGCAGTACACTGCATCGGATGGGATATGGCAGCCGAAGGCCTGTTCGAACACCTTTGCTGTCTGCAGTTAACAAGAGAAAACGTCTCCAGTTCGCACAGGAGCACAGGTGTTGGACAGTCGATAATTGGAAACAAATTATGTGGTCCAATGAATCACGTTTTCAGTTGCACCATGCCGATGGCCGAGTGAGAATTTGGCGGAAACAGCACGAAAGCATGGACCCCAAATGCATTGCTACACTCCTTGAAGCTGGGGGAGGCAACGTTATGGTTTGGGGAATGTTTTCCTGGCATGCTTTGGGCCCTTTAATTCGTGTTGATCAACGTCTGACTGGCACATCATATCTAAACATTGTTGCGGACCAAGTGGATGGTTTATCCCAATGGTGATGGCTACTTTGAACAAGATAATGCATCCTGCCATAGTGCTCGTATTGTGCAGGATTGGTTTCAGGAACATGCTGGTGAGTTTACTTTGCTTAGGTAGCCCCCACAATCTCCAGATCTCAACCCCATTGAGAATTTGTGGGATGAAGTTGAACGAGCCATCGGACAGCTGGATCCACAACCCTGCAATCCACACTCCTAGAAAGTGCTGTTCATTAAGCATAGTCTCAGATTCCACAAACCACCTATCAACCTCTCGTGGAGTCCATGCCACGAAGAATCGACGCAGTATTAAAGTCAAAAGGTGGCCCAATGAAGTACTGAGGGGTGGTCATAATAAAGTGGCCACTCAGTGTATATTCCAAATTGCAGTGTCAATCTATATTTTAAAGTCATTTTTATGATTTTTAATAATTGTCACCTATGTACATGTTTAATTTTTTTCAATCTATAGTTTATACACATACAATATAGTATCTCAGTTGCAGTTAAGATTCAATTTCTATTAACATAAGAAAAAAGCCTAAAAAAAAATTATGAGCTTACCATCATAACTACAAATTATTCAAACTGAGAAAAGCTGCTGGATTTTATTGATTTCCTTCTCATCAAAGGTATGAAGTCGTGCAGAACGTCCAACAGGAATTGGGGCATTCACCTTTAGAAGTACATTATTTAAGGGCACTGGACACTTGTCTGTTTTCTTGCCACATTCTTCTGGTCACCAAAAGCCTTTGGCTGATCCATGGAGGTGCATGAAAGATACTGTTATGTCCTCGAATTCTTTAGATATGTTTGTAATCTGTCCCATCCATCCACCAGTTATCATCATAAGTGCATCCTATAGATTCTCCTATTTTAAAATCATTTACAGAATTTTTTGTTGTTGTTGTTGTTTTTGTTGGCATTAAAATTGCACTGCTTTTATGTGGGTGCCGGACTGTTCTGGCCATTGATGGTTTATTTCCTTGTACTAACCAGGAATGCTGTGACTGTATTCCAACAACATATTTTACTGTATCCCACTTTTCTACTTTGCTGGTTCAATAGAATTTAACTTCATAAGTTGTGAGGAGTAGAAGTTTAGTCTTTGGGATCAAGGGGAGACAGTTTCAACAAATGAAGGCGCATCTCTTATAGCTTGTGAAGCTTCTTTTTGTAAGTTGAATTTAGTAGCAAAATTTTGTAAGTTGAATTTAGTAGCAAAATGTGTGCACAGCATCACATCACTCTTGCATTGGCCTGTGGCTGAGAAGATCCACTTCCTTGTTGTATTTGGGTACCCCTTCATAAGTTCATAGAACTGATATTTGTTTTTGAAGTGCCCGGCTGCTCCATCTGAGATGTAAACAATTGTTTTAAATTCTTCCAAAGGACAAGTCTTACCAATTTCACTTTTTATGAGCAGAATGGCACACAGAGCATGTGCTGTGTCATGGCTTATATCATTGCATGCTACCATCATGGCTTATATCATTGCATGCATGTAAAGAGTGAGATCTGGACATTGCTTGCCAGTAGTAACTTTGCACTTCATCAGGTAGAATTACAGATCAGCTCTGAGCAAAGTCAAAGTGCAACACCAACACTGGACTATGTGCTGCAGACTGTTTAACCTCTGCTATCCCATTTCTCTGGATCCGCTCATTATAAATTATGGAAGAGTTCCTTCCCTCTCAATATCCCCCACCTTCAGTAGCTCTTAATTTCATTGACTCCCCCAATGACTCTCAAGCAGCCTTAATAGGTGTTTCACAGTACTCCATAAAAATTGCACCAGGCAGTACCATTTTCAGTGCCACAGCTTTGGAAAATCAAACTTTTAAATCATATCAGCTGCAGTTTAGCCCAAAAATTACCGCAAGTTGCAGTTTACCCACAAGTCAAAAATTGCCTAAGTTTCATAAAATCATTCACCACCATTTTCACTGTTACTAATTTTTTCTCGCCATTCTCGAATTTAGTCACATTTGGCGACTTGGTGAATGCTTAGTGCGAGCCCTGCCGGGAATTGTGTTCTCCTGCTATTAAAAATTTACTAAATAATGTTAACACATCTCATTTTTTCACTTAATTCAAAAATTTGAAAAAAAAAGTGTCATTTTCAAAAATATGTAAGAAATTTTCAAGGCAAAAATCCAGTAACCTGACTCCCCCAGTAAACTACCTACCATTAGAACATTATTTGGACAAAATTTCAGAATTTTTAAAAATGGGGGTTTTTGAGATATTGCGATTCAAAAATGGTGAATTTTTGAAATTTTGTATATTTAAAAATTAATTTTATGAGTTACATGCATCACAGGATAAAAATAAAATCACTGATAAGACAACCCTAGTAGGGGTGCAGGTTGGCATGCTTACCCACCTGATAAGTCTTTTTCTTTTAAAAAAAAAAAATCCTTAATTTGTAGAAAATTAAAAAAAATTTGTAATAATTTTTTTGCCATCGGGCAACATTTGTTTGACCAATTTCTGTAAATTAGAAGAAAGGCCAATTTCAATAGCTTCAAAATAAAAAAAAATTCGAGTCTCTACCTGTTGTAGTTCAGGAGCAGTGTGCACTTAAAAATTTTGGCATTTTACATTATTTTCGTCACAGGTGTATTTTTTGCCTATTTTCAAAATGCTGTAGCTTGACCAAAAAATTATTTTATGAAAAATCCTTTTGCAGTACTTAATACCCTATTAGAAGTAACTACCATAATTTTTTTCAAAAAAAATGGAGGTGGTCAACTGACACATGTTGGCACACCTGCCTGAATTGAGATGGAAATGGTTAAATTTATTTGATCACTAATGAATACAGTTGTACACAGCCCTTGGATTTAAGGTTTTCCCATCATTCTCTTTCATTTCATGTTTGAAATGTTTGTGCATACTTTGTTTGCTGGCAAGTACAAATTAAAAACTTAGCTACAGCATCAATATTATGTTAAAAATTTATTTAAGAAATAACAATCCCTTTGGTCCTTTGAAAAAGTTTCAAATATTTCATCTTTATTACCCTTAAATTTCCAATGTCAGCATTATTTCAAAATAATTAAATATAAATAATATTTTTTTATGTGTTGATTGTGTGGTATATGAAAGCATTTTAATGCCACATACCTATGTATTTTTGAGTTTTATGTTCTTTTTTATTCTGTAATTTGCTTCAATAATTGAACTAAAGCCAAAGTAGAAAAAAACATGTTTCTCAAAATCAGTGTAGTATATAGCATACAAAAGTTTAGTACATATTAAACGTGGTCTCATTTTCACTTACAGTTTTGGTATTTCAGTATTTATCTGTGATTCTAAGTTTCTGATTAGCTGCAGCGGACAACATTTTTAACATTTTGCATTCTGTAGGGTCATTCCACGCCAAATCGTCAGATGCTATCCACCACACCATCTCCGATTCTTACGATTTTTTTTTTTCATGAATAGATCACCCCAAGGTATAAAAATCCTGAAAGTTTCATTTTTTTATTTCCCGTAGATTAGAAGATATTAATTTTCGAATTCTGGTGCATGGTGGGCCTTAATCGCGTAAAGACGCTAATGTCTCCATTGTTTGGATAAAAAAGTACCAAAATCACCACTTCTTCGTAATTTCCCCCAAGGAATCGATTGGTGCATTGCACGAATTTCTATCTTCTTTAGTTTTTGAGTCACGCGCAACGGGAGAGCCTTTCTTCAAAACATAAAAAAGCAATTTAGTACAGCACTTAGAAGATCGCAATTGTTTTTCGTTTTTAAAGAAAAGTTTAGTCTAACAAATGAAGAAAAAAAAAAAAACCTTGGGCTTTCGCGTGCACGCTGAGAAAATAATTTTTAAATATGGTGCACGGCTCGTATTTTGCCACTGTGAAAAGGCGCGCGGCGAATAACGTTGGCAGCCACCCAACGGCAGCGGGAGTAGATGTTTGCCTTCGGACGGGCTGGAGATCAAGATACTATTGCACGTGTTGGTCAGATCGCACGATAATTTGATGTGATGCTTGAAGGAGGAAGGATAGTGAATTAATGTTATGTTTAAAGGCATTTCAAATAATATAAATATAAAATATTACTAAAGGGTCATTTCACGCCAAATCGTCAGATGCTATCCACCACATTCTTAGCCATTCGACGACGAGGAAAACTAATATAAACCATTTTCTCCGTACAGCTTACCAATATGAGCTATTTCGTGAAAAAGGTTACACACAAATAACGCATAAAAATATGCGACAGACATCGGAAATATACTGGTATTCTTACCAATCAAAGACAAGAAGAACTAATATAAACTCTTTTCTCCCCGTATAGCTTAACGATATACAGTACTGACGCTTATAAATTATGCAATTGAGGTTGAAAACAGTTTTGGGAATATTGATTAATGTTTTCTACAGCTCACGCAATATCCGACAGAATTTTTAGACATGAAATAGTTCTATTTCAGGAATTAATAAATTGTCTAGTTGTCCACGCCTGCCGTAAGAGAAAATGATCAAGGAATGACAGCTTGAGAAATAAAGTAATCGGGGATATATATCTTGGTGCCTATTCTTGCGAGGTAGAGGAGATATATACTGTGTTTTAGTTAACGTCAGATACTTGACGATCACAGATGATGACGTTAGCAAGGCTCAGCATCAGGTTAGAAAAAATGTTATCGATTATTTTCTGGTAGATCTGGTATTCAAATGAACGAATATATTTCGCAGTTGTCATCTTGCCTGTTTTTTATTTATTTGTTGCTTATTTAAAGATTACGCGTCAGGTAGGAGCTCACGAAACTCTCAAAAGCTCGTATGAAACAAAGCATACCACAGCACCCTAAAATAAGAAAAACACAGTTTAACTGTTTGTGGTGTAGCCCAAAAATAGAAAAATACAGTTTGACTGTTACACTCAACGAAAAATTGTATGCCTCCTATAATTACATCCCGGTGTCAGTTGGATTTATTTCCGTTTTTTTTTTTTTTTTTTATTAGTCATGCCAGTAAATTTAGATATGAGAAACATTAACAGACCTCAAACGTATGAATATGTTTTCGTTAATGTAATACCCAATGTATCGCAATTATTGATTATGAATTTATGAAAAACAAGTATGGAACTTGTGTTACTATTTAGCGATCGTAATTTGTCCACTCTGTTTTATGAGCTTCTGTTTCTCTTTATCAGTAGCAACGCATTTATCGTCCACATATTGACAAGTTACTTTAACTGCCTCTTAAATTAAGAATTAGTTTCTTTTTCTTTTTTCTTTTCTTTTTTTTTTTTTTTTTTTTGTTTAACGCATTACGCCACAATAACAATGCACAAAGACGCTGAAAAACTAGGCAGCAACTTTCAAATCACGAGAGAATAAAAGAGATCTCAGAAAATACACTACGGAGCTTTTCCACTTGTGGTGCTCTCTCTTAGAAATTCGTTCTCTGTTTGCCAGAGGTCGTAAATTAGGATCTGAGGGATTCGCGGTCTCAGGCTATCCTGTCTTTAAAAGAGAGGGAGGAAAAAAAAAAAAAAAAAAAACAGAAGCAAGGGCGTCGGCCATAGCATGGATAAAAAGAGTAAATCGTCTCTAAGAAAAATAAACAGTTCTACATCTGTGGCGAACAGAAAACGTCATACCATAATGGCAAATAAGTTAACAAATGCTGATCATTGGCGACGCCATTAAGGAGGGGGGCTAAACAGGACAGGAGAAGAGGCACACACTTTGAAGTATTTAGCAGAAATTTTGGCAAAAAATTCCGTTCATGTGCATTTTACTCGACGCTGATAATGTTATCCCTAGTCAAAAAAAGTTTTCAAGCGAATATTGTATGTAGCATTTATTCAACGTATGTAGTATGGGAACCATGGATACAAATCTCTATGGTAAATTACTATTCACTACTCCCCCCCCCCCCTCTCTGAAAATAATCGGAGATTTTGCGTGCGCACCTTGTCTGATTTGATTAAATTTAATCAAAAACTGACGTGGAAGTTGATCACAGCGTTGTGAGACATCGAAATATAAACATCGTTCATGAACTAATCATGCTTTCTTAAAATAAAGAATTCCTTTCCTTCATAACGTGAGTTCAACAATACATGCGTCCGCGCGATGGGGTTGATGGGTGGGATCGCTTCTTGCGTGCGGGAGGAGTGTCGTTCTTCTTCCGGTACCAAGTCTTCGCACAGCCGTGGCCATGACGGAGCATGCTTCACCGATTGCGCTGTCATCGTGGCAATGCACTGGCCATGCACCATGTTTAAAAATTCTTTTCTCGGCACTTGGGCAAAAGCCCAAGAGTTTTTTTCTTCATTTGATAGATTAAACCTTTCTTTGCAAAAAATAATAACTGCAGCTTTCTAAGTGCTGTACTACATTGCCTTTTTAAGCATTGAAGAAAGGCTCTCTCATTGCTCATAACTCAAAAACTAAAGCAGATAGAAACGTGTGCATTGCACCAATGAATTCCTTGGTAAAAATTAAGAAAGAATGATGATTTATGTATTTATTTTTATTCTGAATAACGGAGATATTTGCGTTTTTACACAAAATATGTCCGCCATGCACCAAAATTAAAAAAATTATATCTTCTAACCTATCGAAAATAAAAAATTGAAACTTTCATGGTTTTTATAAGTTGGGAGTAGCTACCCATTAAAAAAAAATCGTAAGAATCGGAGATGTGTTGGTGGAAAATTAATTCAAAATCTGACGATTTCGCGTGGAATGACCCTGTATTAAGTTTGCCCTAGCATGTAAGAAGTTGTTTGTTGTAGGTTACAGGTTGAACAGAACTATGGTTTCATTATATTTTAAGTAAGAGCATTTGAATCGTATGTCCTGGGAAAAAATCCAAAAGTCCTGGAAATGTCTTGGAATTTTGTGATTGAAAAAGCGTATGAACCATGGTATAAACATTCAAATGATCCCAATCATCAGAAGCTTTTTAAGGCACAACAATTGACTTGCATGCTGCCTGGGGTGACTCCTGTTGTTGCCCCAACATCCTTAGCTGATCGTGTAACCAATCAAAAAGCCTCTGTAACAGCATTTCTTAGTGAAAATTGTTTGCCATTTTTGCTTTCCCCAAAGCTTATAGCCTTATGTAAAGTTTTAGCTGAAAATAAATGTGCTCCTGCTCTGCTAAAAATGTAAAGGACTAGTGCGACTTATGTAACAACTCATGGTACAGCTAAGTGCATGAGGGGTGAACTAACTGAGAAACTACAAAATGGTTTCTTTTCCTTAAATGTTGATGAAACAACCAATAATGCAACAGATAAAATTGTGAATGTTGTAGTTAGATATTTTGATGATGACCAGCAAATGATGGTGACTGATATGTTGGGGTCAAGAAAAAAACAACCTTGCAGCTTCCCAAAATTTGTATACAAAAATTCCTGAGGTAATAAGTGATTGCAATCTTAGCTATTGTAATGTTATTAGTTGCATAATGCACAAACTATGCGGGGAACTAAGGAGGGTGTTGAAACTTTGATCCGAAAACAGAATCCATATTTACTTGACATACACTGTATTGACAAAAGTCACTCTGGACACCCCTTCAAGAGCAAATGAACTGATCTGCTGCATTGTTAAAATGCACGGTACAGCTGCAAACGGTATAAAAAAGAAGCCTGCCTCATATCGCACTATGAGGTTGAGTGAAAATGTCGTGGCAGGATACAACTGACTTCAAGAAAGGAAAGATTGTTGGGTTTTATATTAGTGGGTTGTCTATAAGAGAAACCGAAACATACCCAAGTCAACTGTTTTGGATGTACTGAATAAGTGGAAAACACATGACATGCCTGATGCAGCAAAACGTGCTGGCAGACCAAAGAAAATAGGTAATAAAGGACGTCAAAGCCTCAGGAGAGTCATTACAGCTAATCGACTGAGTCCTGCACAAGACCTCATTGTATAGGTTTGTAAAATTGCTGGAACCTTGGTATGTACATGTCCATTCGCAGAGAACTTCATTCATGGGTTACCATAATCATGCGGCTGCTCATAAGCCATTCATCTCCATTTGAAATGCTGCTCGTCGTTTAGCATGGTGTACAGAACATTTATCATGGACCATAGATCAATGGAAACGGGTCCTATAGACTGATGAATCCAGATACGCGATCCCATCAGTCTTATGGCCATGTGTGGGTATGGCAGCAGCCGGGGGAACACTATTTATCACAGTGTACTGTTCCTACGGTCAAGTTTGGAGCTGGCAGTGTACTCGTGTGGGGGTGGGTGTTTTTTGTGGTATGGTCCCGGCCCATTGGTTATCATGGATAAACCCGTTAACCAGCACATCTACCTCAATATTCTGGACAATTATGCCCTACCAACTCTGTGGCAA
Organism: Macrothele yani; assembly: GCA_039090855.1. Lineage (NCBI taxonomy): Eukaryota > Metazoa > Arthropoda > Arachnida > Araneae > Macrothelidae > Macrothele > Macrothele yani. Next base: position 138,476,289 of record CM077005.1, on the reverse strand, counting down.
TACTATGGAACTTAGCAATGTTGGTACCAGAAGGATAATTCACTAAGCCATTAAGCAAGAACTATTACTGTATGGTTTGACGATAATTCTGTATCGTGTGTGAAGTGGCCAATACAGAGCCCTGATCTTAATCCCATAGAGCACCTATGGGATGAATTAGAAGCACCACATAAGAAGATTAGAATCAAGGCCTACTACTAAGCAACTCTTAGTGGCAGCATTATGTACTGAATGGAAGCGCATACCTATCGCTGTGTTCCAAAACCTTGTCGAAACCATGTCTTGAAGGGTCAGTGCATGCATTAAGGCCAAAGGTGGACTGACATCATACTAATGTATGTCAATAAATGCTATGTTGTGTTTCTCTTCTAAGTGTCCGGTGACTTTTGTCAATATAGTGTATATGGTGATATCATTCACTTGTGAATAATTCTGCCAAAAAGTTCTTTTCTCATTTCTGCCATTTCATAGAAAACTTTGTGCATAATGTATATTACGATATAACAAGATGCCCCAAAAGCAAATGCACTTTTTTCAGATATACAACTTCTGTTAAATTTTGAACATTCAAAGCAAGTATTGAGATACGTTGAATCGAGGTTTTTTACAAAATTTCTGCCATATTGGAAAGACTTTATGCCATCCGAGAAGCACTAGTCATTTATTGTTTTGGCTTTTTGAATGAAGAACATCAAAAAAAAAAAAAAAAAAAACTGAAACTATGTTAAACCAAATTTATAACTCTAGAAATGTTAGCAAGGAACAAAGGTGTGACATTTAAGAAACTGCACATTTACATTTCACAACAGAGTTTGACTTCTGCCAGCAAAGCGAGAAAAGACTATATTTTAGGTACTCCGTTTCATCAAGCGGAGAAAAACAATTTCTCTCTCAATTTCTTTTGTAGACTGCTGCTACAATATAATGGCTTTATAAAGATCTTTCAAAGTGAAATGCCTATGCTACGCCTAGTACATTCTGAAATGTTTTCGGTATGTAAAGATTTTCTTTGTTTGTTTATTAAACCTAAATTCATTCCTATGAATGATATTAAAAACCGCTAGAAATTAATGTCAGCGATATTTCTAAACAGTTTTCCTTCCTATATTTAAACATTAGCAAGTATACCTATCCTGAAAGGGAAAAAATCATGAACATGTGGGCAAAAAGCTTTCAAAACTTACTTAGAGGAGCACACATATCTACAGCTACTTATATGCTGAAAAACTTGCCACTTACAAATAAAGTATTGACTTATCTGAGTGTATTAAACCCTCTACAAAGGAAACAAAGTACTACCATTACTACTTTTGACAAGCTATCCAGATTGTTGCCAAATGTTATTGAACACACAAACAGAGGCAGTCTGCTTGATGAATGTAGATGGTATACAACTGATCCCAAAATTGATGAATTAAACAATTTAAATATTTTTACTGAAGCTGGTAGAATTGATTACAACTGTTGGTCATATATTTTTCAACCGAAAGACAGTAATGGGCACCTGAAATTTAAGTATTTAGCATCTTTAAAGCTCTACTAACCATATTTTATTGGACCCATTGTTGAAGGGACTTTTTACATAATGGATGATATTGTTACAAGTGATAGGTCAACACTAACAGTTGAAAATTATGAAGCCATATTTATAATTAAGTATAACTTAAGACATTGAAAGATATGATATGTAGATCTTAAGCCTGATCCAACAATCCAACAGTGCAGAAAGCAATCCATAAATTGTATCAGACTAACCTAGATTTCTTGAAAGAAAAGATGGGTTCAACAATGACATCCAAGGATATTTTAAAAGCCATGAAACATGGCAAGTAAATTGACAGTACCTGCCTATGCCAGGAAAATCTTTCACTGGCATCTTAAACACTACTAAGCAGAGTGCTCTTGCAATTGGCAACATATTTTCTACTGATTCATCTAAAAAGAACACAACTGTTGCTGCCGTCAAGTCATCTATAAGTGCACCTGAAGCTGTCATTAGTACAGTTGTAGAACATAAATCCAAATTTATGCAACCAAGTAAAATCATGAGTTTGTTTGCAAGAAAATGATGTTATGTACTTTGGCAAATTTTTGTTCATATGTATTAAAAGACACACACATTTTTGGCAATCTGTGTAAGTACTAATTGTCTGTTTCCCAGTTTCTAATTTAGATGGCATTGGTTGATTCTTCCCTTCTCTGACTTTCCCATTTTAAGACAATATTTTCTCTTGTTTATATTTTATGTATGGAATGATTTGAATGCTTCCTAAATACACAAACTGTTTGACAGAGAGAACAAGTTGGATGGTGAAATCAGTAGGAGAGTGAATTCTTCTTTGAAAGTCATAGCTGCTCTGGGAGGTTTTCACAGGAATGATGGGTTCTCTAGAGAGTCCCGCATGGCTGTGTATGAAACAGTAATTGTTCCTACTCTGATGTATGGCAGTGAAACCTGGGTACTGCAGAAGAAGCATAGGAGTCGTTTGTGTGCTGGAGAAATGCGTTACTTACGTGGGGTTTGTGGCAAGACACGATCTGATTGTGTGAGGAATGAAGATGTATTGCAGTTGTGTGATGCAAAGCAAAATGTTGTTAGCAAGGTGGAGACCAATATGCTTCGGTGGTTTGGCCATGTTGAAAGAATGAGCGATGAAATGCTTACTAAGAAGATATTTTCAACCCAAGTGGCAGGAAGGAAAGGCAGAGGAAGTTAGTTAGTTAGTTAGTTAGTTGATTTTAGTGGCGCAAGGGCCAGGTTTGGCCAAAAAGAGCCAGACACAGAGAGCTATCAGTTAAAGATTTTTAAAAATGGGGTGAAATGATTAATAGCAGACAGACTTGGTAAAGGTAAGAAAAGAGAATGATGAAAGCTGTGAGGACTAGGGACTAGTTAGTTAATTAGGTTTATATATATCATCATCATCATCATTGTCTACCATTATCAATCCACTGCTGGACGAAGGTCTCCCCAAGTTTCCTCCACAACGGTCTGTCTTGTGCCAGTCTCCTCCATGTCACTCCCGCATACTTTCGAATTTCATCCACCCATCTTCCATGTGGTCTTCTTCTGGGTCTTTTCCTGTCCCTTGGAATCCAATCTAAAATTTCGGCTGTCCATCGATGGTCTGTCCTTCTGGCAGTATGTTCAGCCCATTGCCATTTCAGGGATTTAACTCTGATCATGATGTCTTCCACTCTTGTCATTTTTCGGATCCACGTGTTCCTCTTCTTATCTCTCCTGGTTACACCAAGCATGCACCTCTCCATGCTGCTTTGAGTTGTCTGCAGCCTTTGTATGTCTCTTTTAGCTAAGGTCCATGTCTCTGCACCATACGTAAGCACTGGAAGGATGCATTGATCAAACACTTTTTCTTTTAAGACATAATGGCATATTGCTCTTGAAAATTATGCTGTTTCTTCCAAAAGCTCTCCAGGCAAGTTTTGTACGCCGATTAATTTCTTCATCAATGTGACCCTCACTTGATATCTGCTGTCCAAGATAAATGTACGTGTCTGTTATCTCCAGCTTTTCTCCATCAATCGATAAATCTTCATTTCTTGTAAAAGCATTGTACATCACTTTTGTCTTCTGAAAGTTCATTTTTAATCCCACTTCTTTACTCTTGTCAGCAAGTTCCTGGATCATACTCTGTAGCTCTGATGGGGTAGTTGCAAAAATGACTATGTCATCAGCAAAACGAAGGTGGGTTAGATAATCTCCATTAATCTTTATGCCTTTGTTTTCCCAGTTCAGTGATTGAAAGACATTTTCCAATGTGGCATTAAAGAGCTTCGGAGATATGGTGTCACCTTGTCTCACTCCTTTTCCAATTTTTATGTGTGTTGTATTTTCAAACAGCCGAATCTTTGCACTTGCATTTTCATAGATGTTATTAATAATATTAATGTATGCATCTTCAATACCGCAGGATTTCAGAGCCATTGCAACTGCTGATGGTTTCACCGAATCAAAGGCTTTTTCATAATCGATAAAAGCCATGCACAATGGAAGTTCATATTCCCTCGCTCTTTCAATTAGTTCTGTCAGTTCGTGGATATGATCTATTGTGCTGTAGCCACTCCTGAATCCAGCTTGTTCCCTCGGTTGAGCCATGTCCAGTGTCACCTTCAAGCGGTGTGAAAGAACTTTAGTGAAGATTTTATAAACCACTGATAGGAGGCTGATAGGTCTGTAGTTCCTGAGATCCTCAATGTCACCTTTTTTATGTAGCAAGATCATTGTAGCGTTGTTCCAATCCTCAGGAATTTTCCCTTCATTAAGGCATCGAGTGAAAATTTGGGTGAGTACTGTTTCGATTTCTCCACTTGCTTCTTGTATGATGTCTACAGTAATTCCATCTTCTCCTGGAGCTTTCCCCCGCTTCATGTTCTTGATTGCATGTGCAACTTCTGCTGGAAGGACTGGAAGAACTCTGGTACTGGTACCTTTCATGATGTCTGGAGTACATGTATCATCCCTTTCATATAATTTGGAGTAGAAATCTTTCACTCTTGTCAAAATTTCGCCTCTATTTCTTGTTACAGAACCATCTTCTTTTCTCAGTGCCATAATCTGTTTTTTTCCCTTACTGAGATGTCCCTTTGCTATCTTTAGGCTTTGGTTGTTTTCAATTGCTTTCCTTACTAGTTCACAGTTGAATTTCCTTACGTCTTCAGTGATACTTTTTCGTACTGTCTTGCATAGCTCTTATATTCCACTGTGGAAGTCACATCTTCTTTAGTTGTCCTCATCACTCTTCTTTTTTGCATCAACATTTTGGTTTTTCCTGATAATTTGTTCACATGCAATTTGTTCTTAGACCCAGCTAATTTTGTTGCTGTTTCCATAAGAGCTTTGGTTACTTTTCTGTTAACTTCAGAAATATCCACTTCTTCCGATGTTAGGCCTTCTAAAGCAGAGAACCTGTTCTTCAGTTCCAATTTGAAGGTATTATGGTGTTTTTTAAGGTTGGTTATGTCAATACATTTTGTTTGTCTTATGAGCTTGCTACTGTCGAGTTTAGTGTTGAGGTGCATCTTACATCTCACCAATCTATGGTCACTGCCTGTGTTGAACTTGTTTAGCACACTGCAGTCTTCTGTGACGAATTTTTTGTTACTCATAATAAAATCAATTTCACTTGTCGTCCCATTTGGATGTCTCCATGTCCATTTCCTGTGTGGCTTTTTCTTGAAAAATTAGTTCAAGATGAAAAACCCTTCTGCCTCTGCAAACTCTACGAGAGTATTTCCACGCTGGTTTCTGTTGCCGTGACCGAATTTACCTGCTGAAGTTTCATTCCGTTGCCGTTGCCCTATTTTTGCATTGAAATCTCCCATAATTATCTTCAAGTGCTGCTTACCTTTATTATTTAGATCACGAATTTCCTCATAAAATTCTTCAATTTCTTCTTCAGCATGACTTGTGGTGGGTGCATAAGTTTGAATAATCTGAGCTTGGTATCTTCTCGAGAGTTGGATAACGAGTCGTGCAGCTCTGTCAGAGGAACTTTCAACTTCTACAACTTTATCCTTCAGTTTCTTGTTTATTATAAATCCAACACCACTAGTTCTGCCAGTAACTGTCCCACGATAGTAGAAGAGATACAGAAACCAGCGAGAAAATACTCTCGTTGAGTTTGCAGAGGCAGAAGGGTTTTTCATCTTGAACTCCTTTTTCAAGAAAAAGCCACACAGGAAATGGACATGGAGACATCCAAATGGGACGACAAGTGAAATTGATTTTATTATGTGTAACAAAAAATTCATCATAGAAGACTGCAGTGTGCGAAACAAGTTCAACACAGGTAGTGACCATAAATTGGTGAGATGTAAGATGCATCTCAACACTAAACTTGAACGTGGCAAGCTCATAAGGCAAACAAAATGTATTGACATAACCAACCTTAAAAAACACCATATAGCTTCAAGTTGGACTAAAGAACAGATTCTCTGCGTTAGAAGGCCTAACATCGGAAGAAGTGGATATTTCTGAAGTTAACAGAAAAGTAACCAAAGCTCTTATGGAAACGGCAACAAAATTAGCTGGGTCTAAAAACAAGTTGCATGTGAACAAATTTTCAGGAAAAACCAAAATGTTGATGCAAAAAAGAAGAGAGATGAGGACAACTAAAGAAGATGTGACTTCTAAAGTGGAATATATAGAGCTATGCAAGACAGTACGAAAAAGTATCACTGAAGGTGTAAGGAAATTCAACTGTGAACTAGTGAGGAAAGCAATTGAAAACAACCAAAGCCTAAAGATAGCAAAGGGACATCTCAGTAAGGAAAGAAAACAGATTATGGCACTGAGAAAAGAAGATGGTTCTGTAACAAGAAATAGAGGCGAGATTTTGACAAGAGTGAAAGATTTCTACTCCAAATTATATTAAAGGGATGATACATGTACTCTAGACATCATGAAAGGTACCAGAGTTCTTCCAGTCTTCCCAGCAGAAGTTGCACATGCAATCAAGAACATGAAGCGAGGAAAAGCTCCAGGAGAAGATGGAATTACTGTAGACATCATACAAGAAGCAAGTGGAGAAATCGAAACAGTACTCGCCCAAATTTTCACTTGATGCCTTAATGAAGGGAAGATTTCTGAGGATTGGAACAACGCTACAATGATCCTGCTACATAAAAAAAGGTGACATTGAGGATCTCAGGAACTACAGACCTATCAGCCTCCTATCAGTGGTTTATAAAATCTTCACTAAAGTTCTTTCACACTGCTTGAAGGTAACACTGGACATGGCTCAACCGAGAGAACAAGCTGGATTCAGGAGTGGCTACAGCACAATAGATCATATCCACGTACTGAGAGAACTAATTGAAAGAGCGAGGGAATATGAGCTTCCATTGTGCATGGCTTTTATCGATTATGAAAAAGCCTTTGATTCGGTGAAACCATCAGCAGTTGCAATGGCTCTGAAATCCTACGGTATTGAAGATGCATACATTAATATTATTAGTAACATCTATGAAAATGCAAGTGCAAAGATTCGGCTGTTTGAGAGTACAGCACACATAAAAGTTGGAAAGGGAGTGAGACAAGGTAACACCATATCTTCGAAGCTCTTTAATGCTGCATTGGAGGGTGTCTTTCAGTCGCTGAGCTGGGAAAACAAGGGGATAAAGATTAATGGAGATTATCTAACTCACCTTCGTTTTGCTGATGACGTAGTAATTTTTGCAACTACCCCCATCAGAGCTGCAGAGTATGATCCAGGAACTTGCTGACAAGAGTAAAGAAGTGGGATTAAAAATAAACTTTCAGAAGATAAAAGTGATGTTCAATGCTTTTTTAAGAAATATAGATTTATCGATTGATGGAGAAAAGCTGGAGATAACAGACACGTACGTTTATCTTGGACAGCAGATATCAAGTGTGAGTCACATTGATGAAGGAATTAATTGGCGTACAAAACTTGCCTGGAGAGTTTTTGGAAGAAACAGCATAATTTTCAAGAGCAATATGCCATTATGTCTTAAAAGAAAAGTGTTTGATCAATGCATCCTTCCAGTGCTTACGTATGGTGCAGAGACGTGGACCTTAACTAAAAGAGACATACAAAGGCTGCAGACAACTCAAAGTAGCATGGAGAGGTGCATGCTTGGTGTAACCAGGAGAGATAAGAAGAGGAACTCGTGGATCCGAAAAATGACAAGAGTGGAAGATATCATGATTAGAGTTAAATCCCTGAAATGGCAATGGGCTGGGCATACTGCCAGAAGGACTGACCATCGATGGACAGCCGAAATTTTAGATTGGATTCCAAGGGACAGGAAAAGACCCAGAAGAAGACAACATAGAGATGTGTGAATGAAATTCGAAAGTATGCAGGGGTGACATGGAGGAGACTGGCACAAGACAGACCGTTGTGGAGGAAACTTGGGGAGACCTTCGTCCAGCAGTGGAGTGATAATGGTTGACCATGATGATGATGATATATATATATTATATGTTTAAACACATTACCTTTCATTATCATGTCTTGTGAGTGTACTAATGAATTATGAAATACATAAAATAATGATAATTTAATATGTAATTGTATCTTAAAGCGCAGCATGGACTTAAAACATAATTAAACGGGCTATTATTAGCTGCTCCAAAACCTGAGTTCTGCTCCAAAATGTATATTTTCTTGCTCCAAAACTCAAATTTTCTGCTCCGAAATGCAGATTTTCCCGCTCCAAAAATCGCTTCAAAACACGTGAGGGTGCTAACACCCCTGTTAGGAGTGTGAAGTATAAAAGATCTTGTGTACGGCGTGTAATGGATATCAGTGAAGCACGAGTTATATGTCAAGATCACTGTAAATGGAGAAGTTTGATATGATAACAGTAAGTAAAAATATCTGGTAGTATGTATTTCTTTTTGGAGCTAACTTGTGAATCACAGAGAACAGCTTAGTGATATGTATGTATGTATGTATGTATGTATGTATGTATGTTAGTATGTATGTATGTATGTATGTATGTATGTATGTATGATTTGAATTCAGATGCAGGGAGGTTTACTGCAGTCAGTCCAGAAACTGTTTAGTAGATTTTCCTGTGCAAGTCTCCTTTATGTGACGTCCACTCTCCCAAAAGTTTTTCTTTGTTTGGATGAACTGTTTGCATCCATGGTCTCATTACTTCATAGTTGTGCCTTGTATAATAGAACATCCCCCCCACCCCCCAGCAACATCTGCTACATCTAACTCCCAGAAGCTTTGGCAGCCAAGTTCTACAAACTTAAGTGAAACTGAACTGCCCACGTATGCAACTTCTGCAGAGAGGACTGGAAGAACTCTGGTACTGGTACCTTCCATAATGTCTGGAGTACATGTATCATCCCTTTCATACAGTTTTGAGTAGAAATTTTTCACTCTTGTCAAACTTTTGCCTCTATTTCTTGTTACAGAACCATCTTTTCTCAGTGCCACAATTTGTTTTCTTGCCTTACTGAGATGTCTCTTTGCTCTCTTCAGGCTTTGGTTGTTTTCAATTGCTTTGCTCACTAGTTCACAGTGGAATTTCCTTACGCCTTCAGTGATACTTTTTCGTACTTTCTTGCGTAGCTCTATATATTCCACTTTGGAAGTCACACCTCCTTTAGTTGTCTTCATTTCTCTTCTTTTTTGCATCAGAATTTTGGGTTTCCCTGATGATTTGTTCATATGCAACTTGTTAGTATCAGCTAATTTTGTTGCTGTTTCCATAAGAGCTTTGGTTAGTTTTCTGTTAACTTCAAAGATGTCCACTTCTTCTGGCGTTAGAACTTCTAGAGCAGAGAATCTGTTCCTCAGTTCCAATTTGAAGGTATTATAATGTTTTTTAAGGTTGGTCACATCAATACACTTTGTTTGTTTTATGAGCTTGCCACGCTCGAGTTTAGCATTGAGGTGCATCTTACCATTCTATGGTCACTACCTGTGTTGAACTTGTTCAGCACACTGTGGTCTTCCATGACAAATTTCTTGTTACACATAATAAAATCAATTTCACTTGTCAACCCATTGGGATGCCTCCATGTTCATTTCCTTTGTGGCTTTTTCAAGGAGTTCATGATGAAACACCCTTCGGCCTCTTCAAACTCTACCAGAGTATTTCCATGCTGGTTTCTATTGCTGTGACCAAATTTACCTACTGAAGTTTCATTCTGTTGCCGTTGTCCTGTTTTCGCATTGAAATCTCCCATAATGATATTCAAGTGCTGATTGCCTTTATTATTTAGATGTTGAATTTCCTCATAAAATTCTTTAATTTCTTCTTCAGGATGACTTGTGGTGGGTGCATAAGCTTGAATAATCTGAGCCTGGTATCTTCTCGAGAGTTGGATAACTAGTCGTGCATCTCTGTTCGAGGAACTTTCAACTTCTACAACTTTATCTTTCAGTTTCTTGTTTATTATAAATCTAACACCACTAGTTCTGCCAGTATCTGTTACGTGATAGTAGAAGAGATATCCACTTTTCAGTTCAGTGAGATCTTTCTATGTAGATCTCTGGCCATCTTAACACAATCTTATTGCATTCAATAATACAATTGACTGTTTAAATAATTTAATGTGATGAAGGTTAGTGTTAATATATACAGTAAACATTAGACCATCAGATGTTAGTAGCAGATTGGAACTGAGTTTTGAAAACATCAGTAATAACAGAAACACAAAAATGATACTATGAACAGAATGAAATGTATTCTAAAAAAAAAAAAATCTCTTGGACGTTATTTCAGCAGGTGTTCAAAATGTCCTCCTTGCTTATGATTGCAAGCATGAACTCTTTTCCCAGATTCAAGGCCACTTTCTACAGAGTTAAAACACTAATTTTTTCAATAGCCGCAGTAATGTTGGGCAATTCATCTTTCGTATGTTTGTTTCTTTTGTACCCCATTTTTTTCAGATATCCCCAAAGAAAGAAATCCATCATTGTTAAGTACGGGGATCTTGGGCCATAGACCTGTATAAATCAGCTGATCACCGAAAAACTCTGTAAGAAACATCATTGTATCATTAAAGGTGTGGCATGTTGCTCCATCCTGCTGAAACCAACAATACCTCTCATCTTTTTCCAAAAATGATACAAATCGTTTGACTATGTCTTTGTATACAGTCCCATTAACTGCACAGTAAAAAAATATTGGGCCGATTACTTTGACAACGAGACACAACACAGCATACTCCAACTTTTTCTGAGTGCAGTGGGTTTTTGTGGAAATGCATGGATTTGTGGATGACCAATATCGTGAGTTTCATGTGTTTACTTACCCACATGCTTGAAACCATGCTTCATTGATGAAAAAGACATTATCAAGTTCACATAGTCCATTTTGGTCCACTAACTTTCGTAACAATCTGCAGAAATGTAAGCTTTTCTGAAAATCACATGGTTTCAATTCAGCCACTGAGGTAAGGTGACATGGATGCAAGTTTAGTTGTTTCACAGCTTTTTGTGCACTGCATGAGATAATCCTGTCTGAATGGAAAGTTTCTGTAAGCTTTTGGTTTGAAAAAGCATCATTTTGGTCTGCACACCTTGCATATTTTCGTCGCTTAAAACAGACAATCGTCCACTGTGCTTTCTGTCGAAGACACTTTCTGTTTCCCGAAAACACTTTATAAAATGAGCGATAGTTCTCTTATTAGATGGCAAAACATTTGGATATTGCTCACAAAATGTTTCCTATACTTTTGTGTATGATCGATGAGCAAAATATTGCTGAATTACGTACACACACTGGCTTTGTGAAAATGGCATGGTACTCTCCGAGGAAACAAAATGTTGATCTCATCAATTAGTACAATAAACGCTTTCAGAAATAAAATACACTTTCGAGGCAGTGCAGTGATGCCATCTGTCAGCTGAAATAGGTTGAAATAAATAATTTCACTAATTTGCGTAAAGGGTTGAGGGATGCGAGTTTTTGATCACCTTGTGTACACTGAACAGCAATTGAATTGGAGATACCTGACTAGTAATGTATAGCACCACCTTTCGCCCTGACGACGACGTCGATTCGTCTCGGCATGGACTCGACAAGCCATCAGAAGCGCTGGGAGGCCATACGGATCCATGACCCCTGAACAAGCTCCCACAGTTCACGAAGATTTGATGGAGTGGGGTCAGAACCTCGAACATCTCTCTCGATGGCATCCCAGATGTGCTCGATGGGATTGAGGTCAGGTGACTTAGCTGGCCAAGGAAGCGAGGTCACGTCGGTGGAGTGTTCATCCAACCATCCGGATACAATTCGGAAGCGATGGCACGGTGCATTGTCTTGTTGCAGGATGAGGTCCCCAGTGGGATGTTGAAGATGCACAAAGAGGAGCAAATGGTCGTCCAGGATATCCTGGTAATGTTGACCTGCAAGGGACGATGTCGCACGTAACAGAGGGTCCCATTTCAGTCCACGTAAACAGTCCCCAGATGAGAATGCCACCCCCATCAGCTTGAAGAGTTGAAGAGTACCCTGCTGGCAAGAAGGATCCATCGCTTCATGTGGATCTCGTATCCTGCCATCGTACTCGTATCCTGCCATCCGCATGTACCAATGTGAATCTCGACTAATCAGTCTAGGCAACATTTTTCCACATGTCTGGTTCCAGTGGCGATGTTCCCATGCCCATGCTAATCTTTGCACCCTATGATGTGCGATCAACAGCGGTACCCTCGTGGGACGATGGCTTCTGTACCCCATAGTGAGGAGATGGTTCTGAATGGTGTGGCTGCTTACACGTTTTTGTGCACCAGCGGTAAATTGCCGAGTAATTTCTTGCACTGTGGCCCGTCTATCCGCTGTTACAATGCGAGCTATCCGAAGTAGACCCCGCTCGTCCACATGCTGTTGTCCACAGCAGTTGGCCCTTCAGGGATGGTTTTACCGGATTCGATGTACTCACGGTGCACCCGTGACACAGTGGCTCATGAAAATCCCAGTGCCTGCAAGGCTTCCGAGATGGAGTGACCCATTCCTCGGGCCCCGACAATTTGCCCACGATCAAATGCACTTAGATCCTTCGTCTTACCCATACTGCGTCCGACTGTTACTGATTCCCGTCGCATCACTCCTTACATTGTCGGATCGCTGCATGCGTCATGTCGTTTCCGTTTACAGAGCCGCCTACGGCGCCACATTTGCATAACACCAGCTGTCTCTAATTCAATTGCTCTTCATTGTATATATATATCATCATCATCATTGTCAACCATTATCAATCCACTGCTGGACGAAGGTCTCCCCAAGTTTCCTCCACAACGATCTGTCTCGTGCCAGTCTCCTCCATGTCACCCCTGCATACCTTCGAATTTCATCCACCCATCTCCCATGTGGTCTTCTTCTGGGTCTTTTCCTGTCCCTTGGAATCCAATCTAAAATTTTGGCTGTCCATCGATGATCTGTCCTTCTGGCAGTATGTCCAGCCCATTGCCATTTCAGAGATTTAACTCTGATCATGATGTCTTCCACTCTTGTCATTTTTCGGATCCACGAGTTCCTCTTCTTATCTCTCCTGGTTACACCAAGCATGCACCTCTCCATGCTACTTTGAGTTGTCTGCAGCCTTTGTATGTCTCTTTTAGTTAAGGTCCACGTCTCTGCACCATACGTAAGCACTGGAAGGATGCATTGATCAAACACTTTTCTTTTAAGACATAATGGCATATTGCTCTTGAAAATTATGCTGTTTCTTCCAAAAGCTCTCCAGGCAAGTTTTGTACGCCGATTAATTTCTTCATCAATGTGACCCTCACTTGATATCTGCTGTCCAAGATAAACGTACGTGTCTGTTATCTCCAGCTTTTCTCCATCAATCGATAAATCTTCATTTCTTGTAAAAGCATTGAACATCACTTTTATCTTCTGAAAGTTTATTTTTAATCCCACTTCTTTACTCTTGTCAGCAAGTTCCTGGATCATACTCTGCAGCTCTGATGGGCTAGTTGCAAAAATGACTACGTCATCAGCAAAACGAAGGTGGGTTAGATAATCTCCATTAATCTTTATGCCTTTGTTTTCCCAGTTCAGTGATTGAAAGACATTTTCCAATGTGGCATTAAAGAGCTTCGGAGATATGGTGTCACCTTGTCTCACTCCCTTTCCAATTTTTATGTGTGTTGTATTTTCAAACAGCCGAATCTTTGCACTTGCATTTTCATAGATGTTATTAATAATATTAATGTATGCATCTTCAATACCGCAGGTTTTCAGAGCCATTGTAACTGCTGATGGTTTCACCGAATCAAAGGCTTTTTCATAATCGATAAAAGCCATGCACAATGGAAGTTCATATTCCCTCGCTCTTTCAATTAGTTCTCTCAGCACATGGATATGATCTATTGTGCTGTAGCCACTCCTGAATCCAGCTTGTTCTCTCGGTTGAGCCATGTCCAGTGTTACCTTCAAACGGTGTGAAAGAACTTTAGTGAAGATTTTATAAACTACTGATAGGAGGCTGATAGGTCTGTAGTTTCCGAGATCCTCAATGTCACCTTTCTTATGTAGCAGGATCATTGTAGCGGTGTTCCAATCCTCAGGAATCTTTCCTTCATTAAGGCATCGAGTGAAAATTTGGGCGAGTACTGTTTCGATTTCTCCACTTGCTTCTTGTATGATGTCTACAGTAATTCCATCTTCTCCTGGAGCTTTTCCCCGCTTCATGTTCTTGATTGCATGTGCAACTTCTGCTGGAAGGACTGGAGGAACTCTGGTACTGGTATCTTTCATGATGTCTGGAGTGCATGTATCATCCCTTTAATATAATTTGGAGTAGAAATCTTTCACTCTTGTCAAAATTTCGCCTCTATTTCTTGTTACAGAACCATCTTCTTTTCTCAGTGCCATAATCTGTTTTCTTCCCTTACTGAAATGTCTCTTTGCTATCTTTAGGCTTTGGTTGTTTTCAATTGCTTTCCTCACTAGTTCACAGTTGAATTTTCTTACGTCTTCAGTGATACTTTTTCGTACTGTCTTGCATAGCTCTATATATTCCACTTTGGAAGTCACATCTTCTTTAATTGTCCTCATCTCTCTTCTTTTTGCATCAACATTTTCGTTTTTCCTGATAATTTATTTACATGCAATTTGTTCTTAGACCCAGCTAATTTTGTTGCTGTTTCCATAAGAGCTTTGGTTACTTTTCTGTTAACTTCAGAGATGTCCACTTCTTCCGATGTTAGGCCTTCTAAAGCAGAGAACCTGTTCTTCAGTTCCAACTTGAAGGTATTATGGTGTTTTTTAAGGTTGGTTATGTCAATAGATTTTGTTTGTCTTATGAGCTTGCCACGTTCAAGTTTAGTGTTGAGGTGCATCTTACATCTCACCAATCTATGGTCACTACCTGTGTTGAACTTGTTTAGTACACTGCAGTCTTCTATGACAAATTTTTTGTTACACATAATAAAATCAATTTCACATGTCGTCCCATTTGGATGTATCCATGTCCATTTCCTGTGTGGCTTTTTCTTGAAGAAGGAGTTCAAGATGAAAAACCCTTCTGCCTCTGCAAACTCAACGAGAGTATTTCCACGCTGGTTTCTGTTGCCGTGACCGAATTTACCCACTGAAGTTTCATTCTGTTGCCGTTGCCCTATTTTTGCATTGAAATCTCCCATAATTATCTTCAAGTGCTGCTTACCTTTATTATTTAGATGACAAATTTCCTCATAAAATTCTTCAATTTCTTCTTCAGGATGACTTGTGGTGGGTGCATAAGTTTGAATAATCTGATCCTGGTATCTTTTCGAGAGTTGGATAACAAGCCGTGCAGCTCTGTCAGAGGAACTTTCAACTTCTACAACTTTATCCTTCAGTTTCTTGTTTATTATAAATCCAACACCACTAGTTCTGCCAGTATCTGTCCCACGATAATAGAAGAGATGTCCACTTTTCAGTTCGATGAGATCTTCTCCTTTTCTCCTTACCTCACTTAGCCCCACGATGTCCCACTTGATCCTTTGTAGTTCCTCTTCCAATTCAAGAAGCCTTGAATCAGAAGATAGAGAGCGTCCATTGTACGTTGCCAAGGTCAGCATCAGATGGCAGCCTAGTCCGGTCCTCCGGGGATTCTTAGCACCCTCTGCCTTCATGTCGCACTGGCCGCTGCCTTGGCCGGGTACATTCCAGCTGCCGGAGACTGAGGGCCAAGATTTAAGTTGTGGAATCATTTTGGAGGGGTTTGGCCATAACTCACCACGCTGGCCAAGCGGGTTGGTGAGTGTGGGATAGAATTTCCTCTAATCCCGATGGTATAGTTATACCGCTATGGGCGGTCGTCAGAGCCCCTTTAGTGGGAACAGGATGCACCACGAGAAGGCGGGGTTGACATTTGTCAAGGAGAGGCTTTGTTGTTACGCTTCACCTGACCTTACATATATATATATATATATATATATATTCGGTGAAACCATCAGCAGTTACAATGGCTCTGAAAACCTGCGGTATTGAAGATGCATACATTAATATTATTAATAACATCTATGAAAATGCAAGTGCAAAGATTCGGCTGTTTGAAAATACAACACACATAAAAATTGGACAAGGTGACACCATATCTCCGAAGCTCTTTAATGCCACATTTAAAAATGTCTTTCAATCACTGAACTGGGAAAACAAAGGGATAAAGATTAATGGAGATTATCTAACCCACCTTCGTTTTGCTGATGACATAGTCATTTTTGCAACTACCCCATCAGAGCTATAGAGTATGATCCAGGAACTTGCTGACAAATGTAAAGAAGTGGGATTAAAAATGAACTTTCAGAAGACAAAAGTGATGTACAATGCTTTTACAAGAAATGAAGATTTATCGATTGATGGAGAAAAGCTGGAGATAACAGACACGTACGTTTATCTTGGACAGCAGATATCAAGTAAGGGTCACATTGATGAAGAAATTAATCGGCGTACAAAACTTGCCTGGAGAGCTTTTGGAAGAAACAGCATAATTTTCAAGAGCAATATGCCATTCAATGCATCCTTCCAGTGCTTACGTATGGTGCAGAGACGTGGACCTTAGCTAAAAGAGACATACAAAGTCTGCAGACAACTCAAAGAAGCATGGAGAGGTGCATGCTTGGTGTAAGCAGGAGAGATAAGAAGAGGATCACATGGATCCGAAAAATGACAAGAGTGGAAGACATCATGATCAGAGTTAAATCCCTGAAATGGCAATGGGCTGGACATACTGCCAGAAGGACAGACCATCGATGGACAGCCGAAATTTTAGAGTGGATTCCAAGGGACAGGAAAAGACCCAGAAGAAGACCACATGGAAGATGGGTGGATGAAATTCCAAAGTATGCGGGAGTGACATGGAGGAGACTGGCACAAGACAGACCGTTGTGGAGGAAACTTGGGGAGACCTTCGTCCAGCAGTGGATTGATAATGGTTGACAATGATGATGATGATGATATATATATCTCGCTGTTGGCATATAGACACTATGCATTGTATTGTTTCCTTGTAGCCATCATTCAGAAAACTTAAAAATTGTATTGTGTGGGTACAGAAATTGAACCCACATTTCTGGATATACTTTTTGCTACCATTACCACCAACCAGGACGAGTTTCCAAGCAACTGAAGCTAAGCAGATGAAGCTTAAAAATCCAAACAGCTTTCTGGATTAGTGTTAAAGTTGTTGTGGAAAGTTTGCGCCGATCTGCTCCAATTTCATTATCTTGCGCTAAACTGCTACAAATTACGAAAAATTCATATTTGCTCCGAAACGGCAATCCACAGCAAAAACTGTCAAGCAAAAAATGTTTTCACGGCAAAAATGCCGTTTTAAATGGCGAATCGAATGACGCTTTTTAAGGTCTACACATAATTTGGTTAAACATATAACAATGCTTAATCAACACGTACCGCCAATCTCAATTCGTTGTTTTTCCTGCATAAGTGACAAATAGGTTTCGCAATGTAGGTGAAGCTTATGGAGGAAGAGTTTTGTTGTAATCAGGTGGTATGTAGGAGAAACGATGCTGTATGTTATGAAATCCTGATTACAGATGGTTTGGTGTTCTTTCGGAGTGTTGTGCAATTGAGATAGTTTATACGATGTTCCCTGCTCTTTGGGATGGCTCAGTTATTTCGTTCTGGGCGAGGTGCGCAATTACGTAAATACAGCTTAAGGTCATTTGTTAGTTATTTCGTTCTGGGCGAGGTGCGCAATTACGTAAATACAGCTTAAGGTCATTCGTTAGCTATTTCGTTGACCCAGAGGACGACTGAAAATTTCTCTCCCGTGGCAGGATACGATGGTTCTGTTTCCAAAGGATTCATAGGTATTCAGAGATGCCAACTTTTACTGATTTTCTGTAGTTTGTACAGATTTTTACGCCATCTTATGTTTTACGGAAGTCACCCAGAAAACTACAGAAAAGCCCATGTAAGATCCCTGCACACAATTTTCTGTTTTTTGCTGTCTTTTGGTCGAAAAAACGCACTTTACAGATAGTCCCTCTACGCCTTCGTTGTTCTGACTTCCCCCGCCAACAGAAACGGAGTTTGGTCACGTGATTCCCCGTACAGCCATTTGAGAGTGCTGTGCGCAAAAGCCGAAAGAGAGCTCAGCTCAGCGCCTTTTGCGAACTCTTTACATTGATTACATGTGGCTTTGTGCTTGTGAAAATTTCACTGTAAATGTTTGAACCCGTTCCACTCGACTGTCGAGTGACACGAGATATTGCGAAATCGCCGAATAGCACGTGCATCACGGCGATGACGCCTCTATAAGCTCGCATGTTGGCGCTCACGAGACGTTTCTTTTTGCTGAATAGGTCTGGTGTCACTCGGCACGCCGATGACGCCCCTTTAGCTCACATGTTGGGGCTCGCGAAACATTTCTTTTTCTTCAAATAAAGAAAAAGAAACGTCATGCCGATAACGCCTCTGTAACTCGCATGTCGGCACTTACAAGACATTTCTTTTTCGCCGAATAGCTCACCTATTGGGTGTCGTCCGCCACTCCCATGACACTTGTATAGCCCGTGTGTTGGGGCTTGCGAGACATTTCTTTTTCACGGAATATCGCGCATGTTGGGCGTTACTCTCCATGCTGATGACGCCTCTATACCTCGTATGCCGTCGGGGTTGGTGAGCCAAAGCTGAGCTTTCACTGCTGAGTTGCGGCCTCTAGTGCAAAAAAAAAAAAGAGTGCTAGTTGAGTATGGGTGAAAAGTTATTCAAGTGGAAAGGGTTCATTTAGATTAAAACAAAATGAAACATAGCACTGAAACAGCTATGACAACAAAAAGAAAGAAGTTAGATAAAACTTATCGTCAAGTGAATCGCGGCATATAGGAAAGAATGGCCTTTTTACGAAGCATCTAAAGTTTTGTCGAATCCCAATTTGTAAGCCATGTGGCTGCAATTTTAGCCTACTGCATGGCGGCCGCAATGGTTGTAGGATTCATGCAGAGAGCAAGAAGCACAAAGATCATGTCAAGAGGCTAAATGGAGATGTGAGTAAAATTAATGTAACCAGAAAAACTCCTGACAACTTATAAAGAATCCTGGAAAAAATATCAAGAGCATCTGCTCTTGATAAAGTTCTGGAAAAATGCAACAAAATAAGCAAAAAAGAGAAGAAGAAATTGAATTTTCACAAGGGGATTTAAAACGGAAAGAAGCTGAACTTTTGCAGCAGTTGGATTCCTCTCATAAAATGTTAAACAATGCTGAGATGAACGCTGAATGTGGCATAAAGAAAAGATTCATGAGTGCAATAGAAAGTGGGCAGGTACAATTAAAAGAAGCAAAGCAAAGCACTAACTATCTTTAAAAATTAGAAACAAATAGAAGTGAGCAATTAAATATTGAGAAAAGCAGCAAAAAATTAAACATTTTTTGTAGAATAAATGATTAATAATAAAATCCTGCTATGGTTACTAATTTTTTCATCTATTTGGAAACTAAAATCTTTGCATATGTGTATTTCAATGCAAGATGTTTTAAATTTGAGTAGGGTGCATATAGTTCCAAAACATTTTTTGCTTAAGAGTTTTTTGTTCTATCTACTAATATTTTACCTGCTCCGAAAAAAATGTTTTCTTACGCCAAAAATGTATTTTTTCTGCTCCAAAAATGCATTTTGTTGCTCCAAAAACATATTTCACCTGCTCCAAAAATGTATTTTACCTGCTCCAAAAATGCATTTTGCTGTTCCAAAAATAATTTTGCAACTTTCCATCACTGTTAAAGTGAATTCTGCTTCTTCATAGTGTGGATGAGCATTTCTCATCAATGTACTGTATATTGACGCTGTGATGAAGCAGCATTTGTTTTGACTAGCACTAATCCAGAAAGATTAGATTTCTAAGTTTCATCTACATAGCTTTAGTAGCTTGGATCTTTTTGTTCAAGTTGGTTGTAATGCTAGCAAGCTCAAACTTAATTCAGGAGATGCGGGTTGGATTCCTGTTCTAAGGTGATGTAATTTTGAAGTTTTATGAACAATGGCTACATGGAAACAGCAAAACGTATGGCACTCATATGCTAACAGTGATGCCTATATGCCTTTCATATGTTTGTGAAGAATTAACTCTTCTTTGGGTTTGTTTCTCATTCATTTGAATATATATGTGTGGCTCGTATATCTAGGGAAAGTGAGGAGGAAGCTGTGAGTACCAGGTTTGAGGAAAAGTTTGTTCCTACATAGTCCAGCAGAAAGTTTGGCACGTGTATGGGGTAATCTGTAGTAACAGGACAAAGCTGGCAAATGCCATTGCTGCTACTTTAATGGTTCCTGCTGCAGAGCAGTGGAAACAAATATTCTCTGTCTTACCTTAATTTGGATACAACAAATATTCTCTGTCTTACCTTAATTTGGATGTTCCCAGAAAAATTATTACTGTTATCATTCAGCCAGAAAGTGGGCACATTGTATATAGTATTTGCTCCATGCATACATGATTTTTTTTTTTTTTTTTTTTTTTTTTTTTACTTAGTGTGTTATATATTGTGTGCTACAGTTTTTCTCACTTTTTCTCTCTTATGCAGCTGGGAAACCTTTCAACAGAGCATCGAAGACAACTAGCAAAGCTGGGTTATTCACCAAAGGTAAAGTATTTTCTGAGTTTTAACAATTTCTTAGAATGTGCAAATGAATATATAATAATGCCTTCAGTAATGGTAATGTGTATTAAGAATCTTTCAGATAACTTGAAAATATCATGATAGTGGACTGGAGCATACAACTGTTTTTGAGTGCAAGTATGCTGGGTTCAGGGACTGGAGGGCCAACATTGATATAGGTTGACCTCAACATGAGGCATTCTGTTACACAGAATGTTGTAATAGTGTATTTAGATACACCGATGAGCCATTACATTATGCAGGGATCGCATTCCTCCTAAAATTCCTAAAATTCCTAATATTTTGTGACCCTCCTTAAATTCCTAAAATTATACCTAAAATTTGCTATTCATCCTAAAATTTTCGTAAGCTTATTTATTAAAAACACAACCGTTATTAACGCCAATAAATTTACCATTACGCAGGGTGCGCACGCGTGCTTGAAAACCTGGAAAGTCCTGGAAAATCATGATTACGTTTTCAAGTCCTGGAATATCCTGGAAAAACTGTGTTTTTTAATGCCGTCTTGAAAAGCCTTGAAATTTGAAATTAGTGCTTAAAAATGCCCTTTTAGGAAATCGTGTTACTGTTACCCCTTCATTTTTTAAAGTTCCTTTTCTCTGTTCTCAAAGAAACCACCGGCAGCGGTTTCCAATGTGCACCAAATCCTAATTTGGCTGGGGGAAAAAAAGAAAAAAAAAGGCACTACTTCCAGTGCAATAAAATTGGATGATTACTAGTAGGTCGAAGGGGAGCTTGATGTCCGTCCGACAATTGAGAACAGAAGGGGAAAGAAGAGGCATTTAGCATTTTCAGGGGGTCGCGTATGTACCAAGTCAGCTGGCATCCACCAGTGAGGAGTATGCCTGAACAACACATTCATCTTCTTCTTGTTTATGTGCATGCCACCCTCCCTCCCCTCAAGAGACTTCCACTACTTATGATAAAAACTACTTATGATAAAAATTACAAACACGTTTTTATTCAGACGTCTGAGTTACTGTTTTAATAAAAAAATCATCTATAATTAAAAAGTTTTCAATGGATTTAAGCAATATTCAGCAGATAAACAAACGTATTTTAGTAAATTGCAACATCATGACGTAAATTTGGTAATTTAATTTTGTCGAAAATTGGGGAGCATTTTTTTTTTTACAGTTTCTATTATAGTTAAAGTGAAGGAGGAAGGGTGCAACTTGACAGTTCAGTGAGCTGCAGGTGGTGATTTATGGCGATGTGCCTAATGAAAAGAAGCCATTCCATCAGGTAATTCCAAAGGTTGTGTTGTGTGGACGCGTCCTCCTGCTGTTTGATCTTAATTGGAAATTGGAATGTTTTTGTGCATGGGGGGGGGGGGTTTCGAGAGAAATATCCGTTTCAGCTTTGCAGCTTTCACGGCTCTTTTTTTTTTTTTTTTTTTTTCTTGGTAATAAATAAAAATAATAGTTGCTGCATTCACCATTGATCCATGTTTGCATTTCTTGAATATAAACAGCAGACAATCAGAAACATAGTGTTGGGCGGGTCTTGATGATCTTCATTTTGCATATGCTGAATTCAGTTCTGTGGGAATAAGGAATGACTTATACTGTGAATATATACAAAACTACATATTTTTGAGCTGAAAAAATAGGTCTACTTGTACACAGTAGCTAAAGTGTGAACTCAGATGAAGACAATCAGACATACGGACGTCTGATTCCATAAAAAAAAATCAACATAGTTTTTTTATTTACACTACAGGTAAAAAAGCAAAACATGTTTTTAAACGTTATAAAGGAAAACGGATTTTTGAAACGCATGACTTGATGATCTTAATTTCTGAAAGTTTCTTTTTTCCACATCCTTTTTTTTTCAATTACAATACACTGTAACAGGATACTGTGTGTTATATCACTTAGAGATATGGCAGATTTTCGGTTGCTGATATCCGCGATCGTAAGCGGTAGTTGCATTGCGATTGTTGATGATGACAAGATAAATACTGGAGTGATGTAAAATGTTGCATAAACTAAAAAAATAAAAAAAATAAAGCCCTCCCCCCCCCACCCCCAAACTTTTATGCGGTCATCATAGCTGATCAACCATTTCATTCCATGAACATCAGCACATTTCAATCATTTGAACATTGGGGGTATCTGAAGGAATTCAGCCGTGCTTAAGCGCCCTAGCGCAACGAAAACATGCTAATTTTGGACAGTTCTATTCCCTTCCCCTCTACCATCCCTAATAATTGAGAGTGCATACATTGAGAGTGTTTCAAATATTCTATTTATGAGCTAGTTTTCGCGCTGTTTGTTATGCTTTTATTTTCAAAGAAAGAGAGGGAAAATAAGGAAAAGCAGCTAGAGAAAAAAGAAAAGCTGAGTTTGATGACAAAATAAAAGAAAATGATGCAGAAATAAATAGGCTTAAAAAAGATAAAGAAGCCTCCCTAGCAGTAATTCAAGAGGGAACAGAAAGAATGAGAAAAGCTGTAGAAAAACAATATACTGTTGAAATAGCAGTTGCCTCTAACTTGATCATACAAGGTTCAGCTGAAATAAAGAAAACTGAAAGTAAATTAGTTGTGGTGGAAGCAGAAAAAGATATTCTAATCAGGAAAAGGTTAAAACAATAATATGAAAAAAGTAATTCAGTGAACAATTGTACATAGTTCTTGGTTTTCAATTACCTTTTTAGGATATTATAGTTTAATGTGAAACCTGAAAACTTTACTGTGAAAATCATGAATTGCTTCTGGTTCAACAGCATATTAATGTTCAAAGTGAAACTTGAATGTGGTAAATATACTTGAATATGATAATAACACGTGAAAAGATAAGAACTGAACATTAGAAGTAAATCATACTTAAACTTTAGACATTAGACGTTATGCAAAAAATTTGGGTGTGAACTTTGACCATATATACTAATGGACAGCGCATTGGCAATAGCTGCATCAAAGCCGCCATGGCTCAAACATTGGGCACGTCATCATCAGACTCCAAATTTCGTGTACAAATGCTGTTATGATTACTAATTTACGCTGCAGAACTTCAGTGTTTTCGGTGTATTATGTGAATGCTCCTCATATATAATGAAAACTCTTCAGGTAAGTTTACTTATGAGCTATATACATGCATGATCGTGTTGTTTACATTTTGTGATTTATAATGTGATGAACATTTGCGAAGAATTTGGAACATGCATTCCATTTTTTTTTTTTTCTTAAGTTACTATATTTTTATATCAATAGCTGCAAGTTTCTGGTTAAGTAATTGAACTTTATTGACTTAGGTATTTAATTCGTTTCTTACCCATGAAAAATCATAGAACTTTCTTTTTACTATATCGGTCAGAGCAACCATAAGCACAGCAGGTGTAACCCATCTTTTTGACTGTTGTCATATGATTTTATGTTGGAGCCAGAAATTTTGATGTCATGCGCAGTCTATCAGTATATATGGTTGAAGGGTGTGAAGCAAACTCTTTACAATGTATACAAAGTTGTTTTACTAGATGTATACAAATATACATCTAGTTTTTATTGAAATACACTCCTAAAATTTTCCTAAAATTTTTCTAAAAATTCCTAAAATTCCTAAAATTCTTACCTAAAATTTTCTAGAAGTATGCTATGATCCCTGCATTATGACCACCCCCAGCCTAAAGAAATGAGCGCGCCTGGAGACCGAACAGTGGCACAAGTCAAGTTCACAAAGCAGTATATACACAACTCAAAGACTGGCTTTTAGCTAGTAGAGTGTTCGGAGTCAGAATGGGAAAAGCTGCCAATTTTATTGGAGTTTGATGAAGGGCAACTTGTGATGGCACAGCGCCTCGGAACTGTGATCTCGGAAACGGAGCCGCTTGTGGGTTGTTCGTGTGCCGCTGTAATGAGTATGTATCGAAAGTGGTGCACAGATTGCTAAATGACGAACCGTCGTCCGCGGCTCATTGATGCCAGAGGCGAGCGGAGACTGTTGCACATTGTTCGCAGCAACCGCAGGGCCACGGTGCGACAAATCGCCCGCATCTACAACAGTGGTGATCGGGGCAATGTGTTATGGTACACAGTTCTTCACAGCCTTCTGCGCATGGGCCTGCATATCCGAAGACCCAGCTGGTCCCCGTGCTCACTGCATGTCATTGCCAACAATGCTTGAAATGGGTCCAAGATCGTCGAGATTGGACCGTGGATAATTGGAAGAAACTGGCCTGGTCTGACAAATCGAGATTCCTGGTGCATCGCGTAGATGGCTGAGCGCGGATACTCCAATTACCAATAAAGGCTATGGCACCTGGATGCACTATTGGGCGGAAACAGTCCAGTGGCGGCTGTGTTGTGCTGTGGGCAATGTTTTCTTGGGACACTTTTGTCTCCATTGTCCCAGTAGCACAATCACTGACAGCTGTCAAGTATCTGAACATCGTTGTGGAGCAAGTTCATTCATTCATGGCAACTGTGTTGCCTGTTCGTTATGGCCATTACCAGCAGGATAATGCACCATGCCGTCACTGCCAGAATCGTCACGAAATGGTTTGAAGAACATGCTGGTGATTTTCTGTTAATGTTCTGGCCTCCAAATTCCCCTGACATGAACCCAATCGAGCATTTGCAGTTCAAGTTGGAAAAGTGGGTTTGCGCTACCCCCCCCCCCCCCCATGAAATGTGTGGGAACTGGATGACCTGCTGTTGACATTATGGTATCAGATACCCCAGAATACCTATCGCCACCTCGTCCAATCAATGCCTTGCCAAGTGGCTGCTGTTTTGCAGGCTAAATGGGGTCCTACAGCTTATTAGGTAGGTGGTCACAATGTGATGGCTCATTGGAGTATATAGATAGGATATTAGGAGATACATTGTAATCTGGAAGAGTGAAATTCTGAAGTTCATGGAAAGATGTTTTTCAAACATGGATTATCACTACTTGGGCACTGCTGCACCATTAAAAACACAAAAAGAATTTTTCTGTAATTTGGAAATAAATGAAGCCTTTCCTGTTTCTCAAGTTGGAGGTTTTTATAGGTACCTTCAGTCAAGGGTAGACAAAACCCCAAAATTTTCAGGTGCCAGCTCTTTTTCTTCGGGAGCCAGCACATTTTTTCAAGAGATACATTGGTGAAAACCAAAAACCACACATGCAAAATTGTGACCAACAGCCAAAATTAATGTCTTGCTTCTTAGACAATGTTCAATAATTCAATGCAATATCTACTACTAAAACTAGGAAACTAGTTATACACTTTGTATTAGTAATTACATTTTAAAATAGGTTTTTATTTTAAAAAGTCCAGCTTTGTACTCTAGTGTACAACATTCAATAAAACCACTAATGAATAATAATACTTATAAGGATCCCGTGTGAAATCAGTGCCATAGTTACAGACATCTCTGATGCTTACTCCCCAGAAGTGCTGCAAAATGCAAAACTCTGCTGGCAATAGTACCAAAAATAGCTATTGGCTATATCGTTGTTCAAATTTCAGTGATTTGCGATGAACATACTTTTTACGTGGCTACGATAATATAACTTGATTGACATTAAATATCCGTCATTACTGTTTCACATGTTATGTAAGTTCGGCAATCTTGAGATTATTAAATAATGTTAGATACGTATGAGGCATTATATCGGCAATTAATATCAAGAAACAATGAACAATAATATATGTACTTACTATATTCGTAGTGGCTGTCGGGGCTTCTTATGAACGCCTGTAATGTGTTTATTCACAAGACATTGCCGTAACTATCTGACTCATTCAAAGAATGTGAACTTTTTCAATTGTGAAGTTTAAAAAATAAAATTCATGATATTGTAAAATCTGCACCAGATAAAATTGAACAAGATGAATTTTTACAATGAAGTTAAAAAAAAAATTAACAACACCGAAATATGAAACTGAATTAAAACCTTGCCGATTTTTTAAAAAGCGAACTATAATCTTGAAGAGGAAAACATCTTGACTGTGAAGCACCAGCTATTGGCATCTTCATTATTCTGATTTTGTAGTAAGTAGTCTACAAAAATTATGCAAACAGAAAAATCCATATATTGTACTTGTTGCTTTATTAAAGAGACGGAAGCTTCATAATAGAAACTCAAATTTTGAAAAATAAATTTTTCAGCATAAAAATTTAAAGACAGAGGTGCCAGGTGAAAATTTTTGGGCACAATAATGACTGGGCACCTTGGATTTGTGTACCCCTGCCTTCAGTATATTATGGTACCCCTTGTAGACAAACAAAGAAACTGATAATAGTTGATATAATCATATAATGTGTCCTTTATCATATTAGGTTGCCTTCTCTACCAGTGATGTCTTTAGTTGTGTTTGTGGAATGATGGGAGTTTAGTTTTGTTCACATCAGGTCATCATGAATCCTTCTGTTGCCTCCCCGGTGGTGCAGTGGTCTAAGCAATGGCTTCTGATCATTCATCCGAAAGGGGTCCGAGTTCAAATCCCGGTGAGGCATGGATGTTGCTTGCCTTATGACACTGGCGCTCTCTCTCTCTCTTCTCTGGCTGGAACCAGTGGCCCTAAATTAGGGACGAGTGACTGCTTATAGCCCATTGAGTTGCTCACAGTGGTCATTAAACCTCCAATCAAAAAAAAAAAAAAAAATCCTGTTGAAGTATGTACTTGAGAAAAGAACTCATGCACAATCAATGGTTAGCTCACGGCATTCAGATATCCAGTCTGAGAATCTTGAACACTGTTGTAAAACCCAGATTGAGTAGAAATCAGTATACTCACTCAAGAGACGCATATATCGTATTAAATCCGTTTATTTTTGTGGCGTAGTAAGCACAAAGATTCGTCAAGC
Source organism: Macrothele yani (assembly GCA_039090855.1). Lineage (NCBI taxonomy): Eukaryota > Metazoa > Arthropoda > Arachnida > Araneae > Macrothelidae > Macrothele > Macrothele yani. The sequence continues at coordinate 138,448,901 of CM077005.1, read as the reverse complement.
TTTCGCACTCCACTGGGAGGCTTTTTCAAGGCAATGGTAGACATAAAAATGCGGGAATCGGAACATGTAAAGAACAAAGAGGATTTTTGAAAATAATGTGGGTGACATCACGAGCATATTACACAAATTTTTATCACGCAAATATAGTCTGTCGCAATGTGTTTCCATCTTTTAATAACACATGCCAAGCTCTTGGTAGTTCAGTAGAAACTATATCATTACAAGCTAGTTTGCTGGATAGAATTTCGACTGTTTCCCTGATCAGTGGTGCCCATATGAATACCGGGGTGGGGGGGGGGGTAAGAAAAATTCTTACCTCCTTCAAGGTTGTCAAACATCTTAGTACATATACAAGATACTAAAATATAACAAAACACAAAATAATTGATACAATCAATCATTAATATCTTATTATTTAAAAAAAAATGCTTTTAGAAAAGGTTTCGTCTATTTTAGTGTTTGAAATTTATCATCTCCCTCCTTGGCTATCTCCCTCCTCCTTATGGGCATCCTTGTTCCTGATGGCAGTCTCTTTAAAGTTCGTGTATGGGGGCAATTCTTCTAATACTATTTCATACAGGAGCAGCCGATGAATGCATGACTTCTGTGGCGAGGGATGTATTTTTCATGTCCTGATTGATACTTCGCATGTGCTCTTTACATCTGGTGTCCAAGGATCGCTTTGTCATTCCGATATATATCTTTTCTGTGTTGTCAGGATATACCAACGGTTTAGTGTACACACCTGCCTTTTCTTTCTCACACTGTCTCTCCTTGCTACTTGATATTGTATGTGATAACGGAGTCGGGGACATCATTGATATCAATATGTTGTATTTATGTAATAAATTCTTTAACCAATATGTAAAGCCTGGAACATATGTGATGGATACTGTGTATCTCATCGTCCTACTAGGTGATTTCATTATTGCTCACATTACACTATTTCTTACTGTTCTATGTATTCTGTCTATGTCATCTTTCTTATATCCAGCCTTCAGACCTTTGCTATAAATATTATCAACTTCCTTATTATTTAGGTTAATATTTTCCTTATTATTTAGGTTTTCTAAATGATAAGGACATTGATAATACACTGGCGGAAAGTGAAAAAAGAACACCAAGAAGGAATTGGCGGACGATCATGAAATTTACATATGTTAATGAGGTCGAGTTTACGTAGGTGTGATGTTAATTTCGGGACCAACCGGTGAGCGCTTACGCCACAGCACGGCGTAATATGCAAATTATCGTCGGTGGTATTTAAAGAGTACGGCAAAGTGAATGTAATCAGTCAACGGTGTACGGCCTGGAACATATGTGATGGATCCTGCGTATCTCATCGTCCTACTAGGTGATTTCATTATTGCTGACATTACACTATTTCTTACAGTTCTATGTATTCTGTCTATGTCATCTTTCTTATGTCCAGCCTTTAAACCTTTGCTATAAATACACTGGCGGAAAGTGAAAAAAGAACACCAAGGAGGAGACGTCTGATACCAACGAAATTTATACAGCATAATAACGGAATACAGAGGATAACGTGATCAAAACATTATGGAAAAAAACAGCTGTATTTGCTGGTAAACTGAAAAATAACATTTCCATGTAACATGGTTAGTACGAGGTTGAACCGCCATGAACTGTGTCACACTGTGCAATTCTGGCATGGAGTCTGTCGTACAGATGTTAGATGTAAGTTTGGGGTATTGAGTTCCAAGCATCCTCAACCTGGACGCGTAAATCGGCGATGGTCGTGGCTGGCCGTGGAGACCGGATAAGTTGTCCCATAAAATCCCACACGGGCTCAATGGGAGACAAATCCAGTGAACGTGCAGGCCATGGAAGTTGTCTCACACCCTGAAGTGCATGTTGCGTTGCACGTGCTGTGTGTGGGCGTGCGTTACCTTGCTGGAAAACACCACGATGGACCGACCTTACGAATGGCACAACAACGGGCTGAATGATGATGTTGATGTAGGAGGTGCTGTTTAACGTACCCGGTACAAACACTAGTTGTGTACGGGAGTGATAGCTGATCGCTCCCCACACCAGAAGACCAGGGCCTACGTGCCGCTGGCGGATGCAAGAAGGGTGGAGACGCTCCCCTGTGCGTCTGCGAACACGCATACGGCCATCAGAGGCTCCCAAGCAGAATCTGCTTTCATCGCTGAACACGACAGATCGCCATTGCGTTCTCCAGTGCAGACGTTGGCGACACCACTGCAGCCGTTCCTGATGATGGGCTGGAGTCAGAGGTACACATGCCAGAGGCACATGTGCACGTAGTCCTGCATCCAGTAGACGGTTGCGTATTGTTCGCACAGTCACCTCAGGTGCAACGGCAGCTCGGATTTGCGTTGCAGTGGATGTTCTGCTTGACAACACCGCTCATCAGTCAGTCTGTGACTCCCGGTTCCACGTCTTCTCGTGTGGGAATGTTCCTCGGACCATCTACGCCACCATCGTACTACCACCGATACTTCCCATCCAATTTGCTCCGCAATATGACGATACGACCCCCGTCCTCATGGAGTCCGACTAGACGACCTCCCTCAAAGTCTGATAACTGCTGAAATCGTACACGTCTTCCATGTCCAGGCATTGCAGCTTCTTCAGGGTGTTCGCACGTGTCCGTACGCCGATGACTGATTACATTCACTTCGCCGTACTCTTTAAATACCACCGACGATAATTTGCATATTATGCCGTGCTGTGGCGTAAGCGCTCACCGGTTGGTCCCGAAATTAACATCACACCTACGTAAACTCGACCTCATTAACATATGTAAATTTCATGATCGTCCGCCAATTTCTTCTTGGTGTTCTTTTTTCACTTTCCGCCAGTGTATTATCAATGGCCTTATCATTTAGAAAAACATAAATAATAAGGAAAATATTAACCTAAATAATAAGGAAGTTGATAATATTTATAGCAAAGGTCTGAAGGCTGGATATAAAAAAGATGACATAGACAGAATACATAGAACAGTAAGAAATAGTGTAATGTGAGCAATAATGAAATCACCTAGTAGGACGATGAGATACGCAGGATCCATCACATATGTTCCAGGCTTTACATATTGGTTAAAGAATTTATTACATAAATACAACATATTGATATCAATGATGTCCCCGACCCCGTTATCACATACAATATCAAGTAGCGAGGAGAGACAGTGTGAGAAAGAAAAGGCGGGTGTGTACTGTGTACACTATACCATTAGTATATCCTGACAACACGGAAAAGATATACAGTAAAACCTCTAAAATCTGGCATCGATGGGACTGGACGAGATGCCGGATTTCTGAAGCTATCCAAAAATTGCGTGACAAGCATTATGTAAAGAATAAACTTACGTGTAAGAGGTCACTCTAACAAAAAAATTCGCTTCTACGCCTTATAAATATGCAGGCGTCGCACTGCTAATCACATTCTTCGCAATTTGCGAGAGAAAGAAATCGTTTTGGTCAGGCAAAAACTTGAAAGCCAAAACAACCAATAGGGCTGGACGATATATCGTGAAAACCCGATGTGAAATTTACATCGAGGTTACGGTTTTCCGACTGACGAAACTACGATACCTCGCGAAGGCGATAATCGCAATGCTTCATGCAGGCCAACGAAGATGTCCATTACACAATCGAATCCACATGATCATCATTACACGTTCGACACGCATTTCAAATGTACACGACGATTGGTCACCTCATTGATCCGCGTCACTTCAGTGCAGCCCAATGAGATGACGAATTTGAGAAGCCTCCTGATGTTACACGTAGGCGGCTATCAGCAATTCGCACGCTGAGATCAAATGATCTTGCGATGTGTTGTTGAAACGGTACATCGAGAGATTTCCATGGTTATTGGTGAAACATTGGATGTTTTCATGAAAACGAAATCCGAAAAGTGCCAGATTTCTGAAGTTGCCGGTTTTCTGGATGCAGGATTTTCGAGGTTTTACTGTATGTCAGAATGGCAAAGCGATCCTTGGACACTAGATGTGAAGAACATGTGCGAAGTGTCAACCAGAACATGCAGAATACATCCCTCACCAGATAAGTCATGCATTCATCTACCGCTCCTGTATGGAATAGTATTAGAAGAATTGCCCCCATACATGAACTTTAAAGAAACTGCCATCAGGGAAACAGTCTAAATCCTATCCAGCAAACTAGCATGCAATGATATAGTTTCTACTGAGATATCAAGAGCTTGGCATGTGTTATTAAAAGATGGAAACACATTGCAACACACAGTATAATTGTGTTATAAAAATTTGTGTAATATGCTCGTGATATCACCAACATTATTTTCAAAAATCATCTTTGTTTCTTACATGTTCCAATTCCCTGAATGTTTATGTCTACCATTGCCTTGAAAAAGCTGCCCAGTGGAGTGCGAAAGCTTGGCACTCCACCAGGAGTGCTTCGAATTCTCTGTGGTCACTATGGAAATTAAAAATATCAGTGAAATAATATTATACATACATACATACATACATACATACATACAAGTCATTAAGATGTTATCTGAGATTAGGTTAGCTCCTCAAAGAAAGAACATGTGCCAAGTACACATTTAACTAATAGAACTAGAATTTACTTACTGTTGGTGTATCAAATGTCTCCATTTGCAACGATCTCTGCGCACCATTCGAGCTTCATTAACATCCATCACACGCTGCACACAAGACCTTTTGCACATACCTACTCATAAACTTTTTCTCAAGCAAACATTCCTGAATATGATCCTCCCATGATTTCCTTGGCCTTCCTCTACCTTTCTTTCCTGCCACTTGGTCAGAAAAAATTCTCTTAGTCAGCACCTTATCACACTCTTTCAACATGGCCAAACCACCTAACTAACAACATTTTGCTTCACATTACACATCTGCAACACATCTTTATTCCTCACATGATCGACATGTCTCTTACCACAAACCCCCCATAAGTAACGCATCTCCCCCACACACAAATGACTCCTATGTCTTTTCTGCGGTACCTAGGTTTCACTGCTGTACATCAGAGTAGGAACAATTACACTTTCATATACAGCCATTCGGGACTACCATGAGAAGCCATCATTCCTGTAAAATCTTCCTAAGGCAGCTATGACTTTCAATGAAGAATTCACTTGCCTACTAATTTTCCCATGTAATTTGTTCTCTCTGTCAAACATACTTCCTAAATATGCAAACTCATTCACTTGGCCAATCTTTGTGCCATTAAGACTTATCATGCTTCAGTACAAACAGTTCCTTGCTCAAAAACCATAACTTTGGTTTTTCCCTTATTTATACTCAGTTCGAATTTCTTTTGGCAAAAAGACACCAACTCACTAGGTTTTGTTCCAGAATCCTAAGGTTAAATGCAGTGATGGAAAGTTTGCGCCGAACTGCGCCCATTTCATTATCTTGCGCCAAACTGCTACAAATTACGAAAAAATTTAATATTTTTGCTGAAACGGCAATCCACAGCAAAAATTGCTGAGCGAATGAAATGTTTTCACATCAAAAAATGCTGTTTTAAATGTCGAATCAAATGACGCTTTTTAAGGTTTCATGTAATTTGGTGAAAACGACGCTTAATCAACACATACCGTACCGCCAATCCCAAAATTTCGGAATCTTTTCACCTACCTTCTAATTCGTTGCTTTTTTTGGCAAAAGTGACGAAAAAACAACAATTTTCGCGATGTAGGAAATGAAGTTGTTTTTTGCTGTTGTAATCACGTGGTATGTAGGAGAAACGATGCTGTACGTTATAAAATCCTGATGAATATTGTTTACTGATAGTTTGGTGGTCTATCGGAGTGTTGTGCAATTGAGATTGTTTATATGTCGTTCTCTGTTCTTTAGGATAGCGCAGTTATTTCATTCCGGGCGAGGTGTGCGATTACGTAAATACAGCATAAGGTCAGTCATTAGCTATTTCGTTGACGCGGAGGACGACTAAAAATGGCTCTCCCGTGGCAGGATACAATGGTTCTGTTTCTAAAGGATTCATAGGTATTCAGAGATGCCAACTTTTACTAATTTTCACTCCATCTTACGGTTTTACGGAAGTCACCCGAGAAAACTACGGAAAAGCCCTCGCAAGATCCCTGCACGTAATTTCTATTTTTTTACTGTCTTTTGGTCGAAAAACGCACTTTACGGATAGTCCCTTAGCGCCTTCGATGTTCTGGCTTCCCCCACCAACGGAGGCGGAGTTTGTGACGTGATTCCCTATACAGCCATTTGAGAGTACCATGCGCAAAAGTCGAGAGGGAATTCAGCTCAGCGCCTTTTGCCAACTCTTTGCATTGATTGCATGTGGAACGTTATAAACCTTTCCACTCTACTGTCGGGTGACACCTGACATTACAAAATCGCCGAATAGCTCACCCGCCACTCCGATGATGTCTCTATAGCTCGCATGTCGGTGGTCACGAGACATTTCTTTTTCGTCGAATAGGTCGGGTGTCACTTGCCACGCCGATGACGCCCCTACAGCTAGCACGTCGGGGCTCGCGAGAAGTTTCTTTTTCACCGGATAAAGAAACTTCATCTGCATGAAGCTCGTGTGTCGGGTGTTATCCGCGACGCCTATGACGCCTCTATAGCACGTATATCGGGGCTTGCGAGACATTTCTTTTTTGCCGAATATCTTGGGTGTTGTCCTCCATGCCAATGATGCCTATAGCTCGCATGTTGGCGCTCGCAAGACAATTTTTTTCGCCGAATAGCTTGCTTGTCGGGTGTCATCCGCCGCGCTCATTACGCCTCTAGCTCGTGGGTCGGGCTTGCGAAACATTTCTTTTTTCATTGAATATCGCACGTGTCGGGTGGCACCCTCCATGCCGATAACGCCTCTATAGCTTGCATGTCGGTGGTCGAGAGACATTTCTTTTTTGTTGAATATGTCGGGTGTCATTCGCCACGCCGATGACGCCCCTATAGCTCGCGAGATGTTTCTTTTTCACTGGATAAAAAAAGTAACGTCATCTGCGTGTCGGGTGTTACCCGCCATGCCAATGATGCTCTATGGCTCGCATGTTGGCGCTCGCGAAACATTTCTTTTTCGCCGAATAGCTTGCGTGTCGGGTGTCATCCTCTGTGCTCATTACGCCTCTATAACTCGTGAGTCGGGGCTAGCAAGACATTTCCTTTTTGCCGAATATCGCACGTGTCTGGTGGCACCCTCCATGCTGATGACGCCTCTATAGCTCGTGAGTCGGGGCTAGCAAGACATTTCCTTTTCGCCGAATATCGCACGTGTCTGGTGGCACCCTCCATGCCGATGACGCCTCTATAGCTTGCATGTTGACGCTCGCGAAACATTTCTTTTTGCCGAATAGGTCGGGTGTCAGTCGCCACGCTGATGATGCCTCTATAGCTTGTATGTCGGGGCTGGCAAGCTAAAGCTGAATTTTCACTGCTACATCATGGCCTCTACTGCAGAAAAGAAAAACAAAAATGCGAATTCCGTTTGAGTATGGGTGAAAAGTTATTTGAGTGGAAAAGGTTAATTTACATTAAAACGAAACAAAGCAAAATGTAGCAGTGAAACAGCTATGACAACAAAAAGAACGAAGTCAGATAAAACTTATGGTCAATTGTATTGCGGTATGTATAGTAAAGAATGGCCTTTTGTTGAAGCATCTGAAGTTTTGCTGAATCACGTTTTATAAGCCATGTGGCTGTGATTTTAGCCTGTCGCAAGGCGGCCGCGATGATTGTGCGTCATGCGGAGAGCAAGAAGCACAAAGATCATGTCAAAAGATTAAATGGAGATGTGAGTAAAATTAATGTAACCAAAAAACTTCTGACAGCTTATAAAGAATCCTGGAAAAAATATCAAGAGCAGATTAGTGCTGATAAAATGCAGCAAAACAAGCAAAAAACAGAAGAAATTGAATGTTCACAAGGTGATTTGAAATGGGAAGAAGCTGAACATTTGCAGCAGTTGGATTCCCTCACGAAATGTTTAAACAATGCTGAGATGAACATTGAATGTGGCATAAAAAAAAAGACATGAGTGCAATAGAAAGTGGACAGATTCTATTAAAAGAAGCAAAACAAAACATTGCTAACTATCTTAAAAAAATAGAAAAGAATAGAAGTGAGCAATTAAATATTGAGAAAAGCAGCGACAAATTAAACATTTTTTGTAAAGTAAATTATTAATAATGGAATCCTGCTATGGTTATAAATTTTTTGATCTATTTGAAAACTAAAATGTTTGCATATGTGTGTGTGTGTGTATTTCAATGCAAGATGTTTTAAATTTGAGTAGGGTGCGCCTATTTCCAAAACATTTTTTGCTTAAGAGTTTGTTTTATCTACTAATATTTTATCTGCTCCAAAAATGTGTTTCACCTGCTCCAAAAACACATTTTGCTGCTCCAAAAATATATTTTACCTGCTCCAAAAATGCATTTTGCTGCTCCAAAAATGTATTTTACCTGCTCCAAAAATGGTTTTGCAACTTTCCATCACTGTTAAATGACCAACTGCAACCATCAGCTGTGGGCTAATCCCTCGCACTGATGTACTTACCTGATTTAAAAGACAAAAAGAAATGCAAAATCTTACTCAAGTGTGGGACACGGTGGGCCTACCACACTTGAGAAAGATGCTCCACCATGGTATCGACCTGGAACTGGAGAAAGGTAAATCAAAAGGAGATATGAGCTGAGTGAGTGTAAAATTGGTGTATTGAATACTAGAGGTATAAATGACAAGATGAATGAGGTGATTGAAGAGATGAATAAGTATAGATTGGATGTGCTGTGTGTAAGTGAAACCAAAATGAAGGAAATTGGGATAGAAGAAGTGAATGTAACGGTGAGTGTGTGGTCTGGAGTATTGGGTAATGTGAGATGACAGGCTGCTGTAGGTGTGATTTTAAGTAAAAGATGAAGAACAATTTGATTCACTATAGTTGCATAAGTGAGAGAATTCTTTGGATTCGTCTGAAAATGAAACTTCAGAGAGTAGTAGTTGTAGTGTATGGTCCTCGTGACTCGGAACCTTCTGATAGGAAGGAATATTTCTGTAATGAGCTGAAAGCTGTTTTGAGCCAGTTTGGTGCTAAAGAAAAAGTTATATTAGCAGGTGATTTCAATGCTAGAGTAGGTGTGCAGAATGCAATTTCTGACAATGTTCTGGGTAAGTTTAATGATCCTTGTGTGAATGATAATAGTGAAAGATTAATTGAACTCTGCATTGAGAATGGTTTGTGTGTATCTAATACGTTTTTCAACCACAAGTATATCCACACATATACTTGGGAAGTCGTACTCTTGGTCAAAAGAGTGTGATAGATTTTGTTGTCTATGGTGAGCGTCTGAAACACTTATTTGTTGAGTGTGATGAGAGGTGCGGATGTTGGTCCTGATCATTACTTGGTAGTGTCACGAGTGAAACTGAATGGTTGTTGGAGGAAAATGAATAGGAAGAGGCCCAGGATGGAAAGAATAAAGGTTGCAAGGCTCCCTGAAGATCATCAGTGTTATTCTGACTTACTCAGAGAATGACTGAAGGAGCTGAAGTCTTGTGAGAGGGATGTAGAAAAGAAGTGGAAATGTTCTAAGAACTGTGTTGTCACTGCTGCTGTAGAGATCTGGGGCACCAGAATTAATGGTTAACAGTAGAGGTGATGCCTTGTGGAATAGTGAGATTGAAGAGGCAGTAAAGAAAAAGAAGGAAGCCTATTTGGGGATGTTGCAAGGTAGAATTTCTGTGGATGAATATTGCTGTTAGAAGCTTGAAGCTGCTAAGCTGGTTTACCGGAGTAAGGCAAAAGATAGGAAGGAGAAGGTGGATAGGCATGAATTGGCTTTTTGGAAAGATAGGAAAACTGTCTGTAAGTACATGAGGCTTAGGAAAAATAGGGGAAACAAAGTTGTAAGTTGTGTGAAGAATAGGGTTGGGGAAATGATATGGGATCCCAATGAGTTAAGCAAAAGATGGGGTGAATACTTCTGTGAGTTATTTGAGCAGGAAAGCAAAGGTGATTCTGGGGCAGACCCAGATGATGTCACAGTGCGAGATGTTGAAATATGGTGGTGACTCTGTAATTGACTGGTTAACTGAAATTTGCCAGTTGTGCTGGTAGTTAGGAATGGTTCCTTTAGGGTTGGAAGGATGCTATCATTGTTCCCTTGTATAAGGGAAAAGGTGATCAGACTGACTGCAAGAACTATCGTGGTATTAGCCTACTAAGTGTGCCAGGAAAAGTGTTTGGTAAGGTCGTTATTGCAAAAGTACGGGGACTTACATCATAGAAAGTGTGTGGTGTTCAGAGTGGTTTTATGCCTGGTAAAGGCTGCACTAACCAAATTTTTGCAATTACACATGATGATTGAAAAGTATCTGGCTGTTGGTAAGAAATTTTTTGCTGTCTTCATAGATTTAAAGAAAGCTTACGACCGAGTAAATAGGACACTTTTGTGGAAGGTATTGAATGAATATGGTGTTACTGGGGATCTACTTTTAATAGTGTAAAAGCCATGTATGCTGGCAGTAGAGCTTGTGTACGAGTGAATGGCATTTTATCAAAATTGTTCTCTATTGGTGCAGAAGTCGAACAAGGTTGTGTAATGTCACCATGGCTGTTTGCATGGTTCTTACACGTCCTGGAAAAGTACTGGAATTCCATTTTGTCTTGGAAATGTCCTAAAATTCTGTTACGTGTCCTTGAATTTTATCCAATCCTGAATTTTTTGTCCCTGCTCAATGTTTTGTAGTTGAGGATTTTTCTACTGACATAACTTATGTCTGACAAATTTTCCTCCCTCCCCCTGCAAAATGCGGGGGGGGGGGTGTTGGTTTTCTTGTCTGTTAGGAGGACTGAAGCTGCATTATTAGCATCTTTTGCGTCATGCTTATGTTATCACTTTGTCTGTCCAACCGATGAGACCATATCTCTGCAATTATTAGTTCGATTTGTAAAATTATTTTTGTATTTTGAAGCTTAAAATGTGAGAATGATGATCCATTTGTTCCGGGTTTTTCCCAGTGCACAACTTCGCCGTTAGAGGGCGCAAATGGAGATCATATCGAATTTAAAGTGCATTGTATTTCATATATTTCCTTGTAAATATTCAATTGAAAAATTATTTTTCGTTTCGATGACATTTATATCAAAGACTATTTTAGTTACAGTACCTTTTTCAAGTAATGCATAAATTTTCCACTAGAGGGCGTAAAGGTAAATAGTGATTTTCCCCATGTCTCCGCTTCTAAAATTCCAATTTGAAAAATTCTTCCTATGTCAAATACAGCTCTTAAGAGGAAATGTTTTGCATATAATTTCTCATTTTTGGTAAAGAATGGTTTTGCCACCGCATAAGTGTTTATTTTTGCTTCTGAGGTATTTGCAACAAAATCTGAGCTGGAAACTCGATTGAAAAAATGACTCCATGAACTGATACCACTCACCTCGGAAAACGTTTTGAGAATATCTCCTGCTTAAAATAGTACATAAATTTTCCACCAGAGGGTGTACACATATATCTTATCTTGTCCATATCTCTGTTTCTAGGAGTCCTATTTGAAAAATTCTTTGTGTGTTGGAGAACATTTTCGATGCGAAATGTTTCTCATATAATTTCAAATCTTTCTTAATGCACAAGTGCGGCACTAGAGGACGTAAGTTCACGTTTCCGTTTACAGCCGTATTTGCGGGACTAAAAACCTGATTTGAAAATATTTTCTTTCGATTAGATACTACTAACTATGAAAACTCCTTGTGTGTATTTTCTTCCCAAAATAATGCACAATTTTGCCACTAGGGGGCACAAATATTTAATTTGTTTTTCTCAATATCTGTACTTCTAAATGTCTGATTTAAAAAATTCTTTTAACACCAGATATCATTTACCTTATGGAACACTTAGGTTTGTATTTGAGGAGGTTTGTGGTTCACAATTCTGCCGCTATGTGGTGTTTGTGCACTTCCGTTTCCAGCGTATCTCTGCCTCTAAAAACCTTATTTAGAAATTTCTTTTTTTACTCTATGCCATTTGCTATAATGAAGATGGAGGGTGAATAAGATTTTTGCTACAATAAGGTCCTCTTCAAATAATGTACAACTTTCCCCCAAAGGGTTGTAAAGGTCAAAACGTTTTACTTGCTATCTTTGCTTCCAGGAGAAGTATTTGAAAAGTTTTTTCCTTAGCATAGCTTTTGCCATGAAGAACACTTTTTGCCTGATTTCAACTTTTCCATTATGCAAAAGTCTTCCACTAAAAGGCATAAAGTTATATCATGTTTCATTCTAAATCTCTTCTTTTAATTATTTGATTTGAAAATATTTTTGTCTCTAATACCTTCTTTCTGCTATGGGAAACATTTCTTGCACCATTTGTTAATTTTTGTAACATACTGTTTAGCCACTGGTGGAAGTAAGTAGGCTCATGTTTTATAAGTAGCTGATTTTTTTATTTTTATTATTATTATTTTTTTTTTGGTGTGTTATTTTGACCATTACTGAAATTTGCCAATGAATGCTTTACATAAAAATTTGGCATAAAATCAGATTGCTTTCTAATATCAAAAACTTAAATCTAGTTGTTTCTTAGTATTTTCTGAATAAACTTTTGCATCTTCTATAATTAGTTGTCTAATCGTGCCAAGTTAAATTGCTTTGATCACTAATGTACACAGCTGTTGGATTTAAGGTTTTTCTCTTTCATTTCACGCTAGAAATTTTTGTGCATACTTTGCTGGCAAGTACAAATTTAAAACATAGCTACAGTATCAATATTATATTGAAAATTCCTTTCCTAAATAAAATGTAACACAAATACATGCTCCCATGATTATGTATTTAAGAAATAACAATTCCTTTGGTTCTTTGAAAAAGTTCCAAATATTTCCCTTTCCTTACCATTTAATTTAGAATGTACGCATTATTTCAAAATAATTAAATATAAATGGTATTTTACGTATTGATTGTGTGGTATATGAAAGCATTTCAAGGGTAATGCCCCATACCTATGTATTTTTTTAGTTTTGTGTTGTTTTTATTCAGTAATTTGCTTCAATAATTGAACTAAAGCCAAAGTAGAAAAATGCATTTTTCTCAAAATCAGTGTAGTATACTGTTTATAAAAGTTTAGTAGATATTAAACCTGATCACATTTCAGTGACAGTTTTGGTATTTCAGTATTTATCTGTGATTCTAAGTTTCTGATAGCTGCAGCAGACATCATTTTTAACATCCTGCATTCTATATTAAATTTGCCCAAGCATGTAGGAAGTTTTTTGTTGTAGGTTACAGGTTGAACAGACCTATAGTTTAATTATATTTTAAGTAAGAGCGTTTGAATCGTATGTCCTGGGGAAAAATCCAAAAGTCCTGGAATTTTGTGATTGAAAAAGCGTATGAACCATGCTGTTTAATATATTTGTGCATGCGTGATGACAAAATAGATAATACTGGTTTATGTCGTGGTGATATCCGTTTGTGCAGATTGCTGTATGCTGATGACACTGTCCTGTTGGAAGAGAGCAATGGTGAGTTGTGGAGTATGTTGTCCTGAATGTGCAAAGTTGGCATGAAATTCAAACTTAGTGTAAATAAGGGAAACCCCAAAGTTATGGTTTTTGAGAAATGAACTGGTAGCAGCACTGAATGTAATGTAAGCCTAAATGGCACAGTGATTGACCAAGTGAGTGAGTTTGTTTATTTAGGAAACATGTTTGACAGAGAGAACAAATTGGATGGTTTAATTAGTAGGCGAGTGAATTCTTCATTGAAAGTCGTGGCTTCTTTGGGAGGTTTTCACAGGGATTATGGGTTCTCAAGAGAGTCCCGCATGGCTGTGTATGAAAGTGTAATTTTTCCTACTCTGATGTATGGCAGTGAAACCTGGGTACTACAAAAGGAAACATAGAAGTCGTTTGTGTGCTGGAGAAATGCGTTACTTATGGGAGGGGGCAAGACACGTTCTGATTGTTTGGGGAATGAAGATGTGTTGCAGTTGTGTGATGTGAAGCAAAATGTTGTTAGCAAGGTGTAGACTAATATGCTTCAATGGTTTGGCCATGCTGAAAGAATGAGTGATGAGATGCTTACTAAGAAATTTTTCAGTCCAAGTAGCAGGAAAGAAAGGCAGAGGAAGGCCAAGGAAGTCATGGGAGGACCAGATTCAGGAGTGTCCGCATGTGAAAAAGATGATTAGTATGGAGTATAAAATATCTTGTGTAAGGCGTGTGATGGATGTCAGTGAAGCCCGAGTTGTATGTCAAGATCACTGTAAATGAAGAAGTTTTATACGGCAAGAGTAAGTAAAAATTATCTGGTAGCTTGTATTTCTTTTTGGAGCTAACCTCTGAATCTCAGAGAATCAGCTTAGTGATATGTATGTGAGCAATTCCATGTCAGATCAATCACCTTCTTGACCTCACCATTTCTGATTTTGATGAAATTTGGTATGAAGCACACATATGACAAGGTAAGTAATTCTGCCAATTTTCAGATTTTTATTTTGAAAATTGTCCAAGATACACACATAATAAAAATCGAAATTTTCGTAAAAAATGACAAACTCGCACACTTATAAATGGCTGTAAATTTTTCCTAATTGTAGTAGAGTAACAATTCAAACACAGTTGCAAAGCTAAAGGATTGAGCTTTCTATAAATACCATACATGACCTTCTTACAACAGATTAAAGTTTCAAGGTCATCCACTGTGACCTTTGACCTTGAATATCTCAAAACATGCCATCTTAAAAAATTACGAAAAAAATATATTTTATTGCTACAACATTCTTTTGCTTGGATGTCGTTTGAGGCGAAGCAGCACGTCATGACCAAGACCGTTTGCGCAGCACATTGTTGTACACAATCCACTTTTCGTTATCAGTCGCTTCAAAAATGGATCGTTTTACTCACATTTAATGAGCATATCGCAGATGTTTATACGCGCCATCAATTGAGCTTCTTTGAGTTCATGAGGAACCCACACATCGAGCTTGCTTAGGTATCCCAGCTTCTTCAGGTGGTCATGAATGCTTGAATGATGGATGTGCAATGTCTGCAATCTCTCATGTCGTGTAACGTGGGTTTGACTTGATCAATGCCTTGATTTGGTCGTCATCAACCTCGGTTGGCATCCCGAACCGAGGAGCATCGTTGAGGTCAAAATCACCGGCACGGAATTTTGCGAGCCACCGCTTGCGCTGACGTTCTTGTAGAGCATTATCACTGTACACTTTGCGCAAATTTTCACAAGCTTGACGCGCGTTCTTCCCTTTACTGAAGTAAAACAGTAAAATATGGCGAAAATGCACAGTTTGGTCTTCCATCTTCAACTTGATGCCAAATCTCTGCAAATCAACCAAATCGCTCACTATTCCTTTTAGACTGCAGCTAGAACTGGCACCTGTCGAATGCCATAGCGATAACAGAGCTGTGCATGCCTCTAGTACTTCCAAAACCACCCAACCGCCATTGGGTGCCAAAATAAGTCATGACTTTTCCAACAACCCAATATAAATAAAAATATTCTACAAGGAAACTGAAATCTAAGACAAAAAAATATATCTCTCCTTGACAAATGTCAACCCCGCCTTCTCGTGGTGCATCCTGTTCCCACTAAAGGGGCTCTGACGACCGCCAATAGCGGTATAACTATACCATCGGGATTAGAGGAAATGCTATCCCACACTCACCAACCCGCTTGGCCAGCGTGCTGAGTTATGGCCAAACCCCTCCAAAATGACTCCACAACTTAAATCTTGGCCCTCAGTCTCCGGCAGCTGGAATGTACCTGGCCAAGGCAGCGGCCAGTGCGACATGAAGGCAGAGGGTGCTAAGAATCCCCGGAGGACCGGACTAGGCTGCCATCTGATGCTGACCTTGGCTATGTATAATGGACGCTCCCTATCTTCTGATTCAAGGCATCTTGAATTGGAAGAGGAACTACAAAGGATCAAGTGGGACATCGTCAGGCTAAGTGAGGTAAGGAGAAAAGGAGAAGATCTCATTGAACTGAAAAGTGGACATCTCTTCTACTATCGTGAGACAGATACTGGCAGAACTAGTGGTGTTGGATTTATAATAAACAAGAAACTGAAGGATAAAGTTTTGGAAGTTGAAAGTTCCTCTGACAGAGCTGCACGACTCGTTATCCAACTCTCGAGAAGATACCAGGCTCAGATTATTCAAACTTATGCATCCACCACAAGTCATGCTGAAGAAGAAATTGAAGAATTTTATGAGGAAATTCGTCATCTAAATAATAAAGGTAAGCAGCACTTGAAGATAATTATGGGAGATTTCAATGCAAAAATAGGGCAACGGCAACAGAATAAAACTTCAGTAGGTAAATTCGGTCACGGCAACAGAAACCAGCGTGGAAATACTCTCGTAGAGTTTGCAGAGGCAGAAGGGTTTTTCATCTTGAACTCCTTTTTCAAGAAAAAGCCACACAGGAAATGAGCATGGAGACATCCAAATGGGACGACAAGTGAAATTGATTTTATTATGTGTAACAAAAAATTCGTCATAGAAGACTGCAGTGTGCTAAACAAGTTCAACACAAATAGTGACCATAGATTGGTGAGATGTAAGATGCACCTCAACACTAAACTCGAACGTGGCAAGCTCATAAGCCAAACAAAATGTATTGACATAACCAACCTTAAAAAACACCATAATACCTTCAAGTTGGAACTGAAGAACAGGTTCTCTGCTTTAGAAGGCCTAACATTGGAAGAAGTGGATATTTCTGAAGTTAACAGAAAAGTAACCAAAGCTGTTATGGAAACAGCAACAAAATTAGCTGGGTCTAAGAACAAGTTGCATGGGAACAAATTATCAGGAAAAACCAAAATGTTGATGCAAAAGAAGAAGAGATGAGGACAACTAAAGAAGATGTGACTTCCAAAGTGGAATACATAGAGCTATGCTAGACAGTACGAAAAAGTATCACTGAAGACGTAAGGAAATTCAACTGTGAACTAGTGAGGAAAGCAATTTAAAACAACCAAAGCCTAAAGATAGCAAAGGGACATCTCAGTAAGGGAAGAAAACAGATTATGGCACTGAGAAAAGAAGATGATTCTGTAACAAAAGATAGAGGCGAAATTTTGACAAGAGTGAAAGATTTCTACTCCAAATTATGTGAAAGGGATGATACATGTACTCCAGACATCATGAAAGGTACCAGAGTTCTTCCGGTCGTCCCAGCAGAAGTTGCACATGCAATCAAAAACATGAAGCGGGGAAAAGCTCCAGGAGAAAATGAAATTACTGTAAACATCATACAAGAAACAAGTGGAAAAATCGAAACAGTACTCGCCCAAATTTTCACTCGATGCCTTACTGAAGGGAAGATTCCTGAAGATTGGAACAATGCTATAATAATCCTGCAACATAAAAAAAGGTGACATTGAGGATCTCGGGAACTACAGACCTATCGGCCTCCTGTCACTGAGCTGGGAAAACAATGGGATAAAGATTAATGGAGATTATCTAACCCACCTTCGTTTTGCTGATGACGTAGTCATTTTTGCAACTAGCCCATCAGAGCTGCAGAGTATGATCCAGGAACTTGCTGACAAGAGTAAAGAAGTGGGATTAAAAATGAACTTTCGGAAGACAAAAGTGATGTTCAATGCTTTTACAAGAAATGAAGATTTATCGATTGATGGAGAAAAGCTGGTGATAACAGACACGTACGTTTATCTTGGACAGCAGATATCAAGTGAGGGTCACATTGATGAAGAAATTAATCGGCGTACAAAACTTGCCTGGAGAGCTTTTGGAAGAAACAGCATAATTTTCAAGAGCAATATGCCATTATGTCTTAAAAGAAAAGTGTTTGATCAATGCATCCTTCCAGTGCTTACGTATGGTGCAGAGATGTGGACCTTAACTAAAAGAGACATACAAAGGCTGCAGACAACTCAAAGAAGCATGGAGAGGTGCATGCTTGGTATAACCAGGAGAGATAAGAAGAGGAACTCGTGGATCCGAAAAATGACAAGAGTGGAAGACATCATGATCAGAGTTAAATCCCTGAAATGGCAATGGGCTGGACATACTGCCAGAAGGACAGACCATCGATGGACAGTCGAAATTTTAGATTGGATTCCAAGGGACAGGAAAAGACCCAGAAGAAGACCACATGGGAGATGGGTGGATGAAATTCGAAAGTATGCAGGGGTGACATGGAGGAGACTGGCACAAGACAGACCGTTGTGGAGGAAACTTGGGGAGACCTTCGTCCAGCAGTGGATTGATAATGGTTGACAATGATGATGATGATGATGATATTTATATTTGTATATATTCCTCAGGAATCTTCCCTGAGGAAGATTCCTGAGGATTGGAACAACGTCTACAATGATCCTGCTACATAAAAAAGGTGACATTAAGGATCTCAGGAACTACAGACCTATCAGCCTCCTATCAGTGGTTTATAAAATCTTCACTGAAGTTCTTTTACACCGCTGGAAGGTGACACTGTACATGGCTCAACCGAGAGAACAAGCTGGATTCAGGTGTGGCTACAGCACTATAGATCATATCCAAGTACTGAGAGAATTAATTGAAAGAGTGACAGAATATGAACTTTTTGTTGTGCATGGCTTTTATCGATTATGAAAAGGCCTTTGATTCGGTGAAACCATCAGCAGTTTACAATGGCTTTGAAATCCTGCGGTATTGAAGATGCATACATTAATATTATTAATAACATCTATGAAAATGCAAGTGCAAAGTTTCAGGTGTTTGAGAATACAACACACATTAAAATTGGAAAGGGAGTGAGACAAGATGACACCATATCTCCCAAGCTCTTTAATGACAGATTGGGAAATGTCTTTCAATCACTGAACTGGGAAAGCAAAGGGATAAAGATTAATGGAGATTATCTAACTTACCTTCATTTTGCTGATGGCGTAGTCATTTTTGCAACTACCCCATCAGAGCTGCAAAGTATGATCCGGGAGCTTGCTGAGAAGAGTAAAAAGTTTGATTAAAAATGAACTTTCAGAAGACAAAAGTGATATACAATGCTTTTACAAGAAATGAAGATTTATCGATTGAAGGAGAAAAGCTGGAGATAACAGATACCTACATTTATCTTGGACAGCAGATATAAAGTGAGGGTCACATTGATGAAGAAATTAATCAGCATATAAAACTTGTCTGGAGAGCTTTTGGAAAAAACAGCATAATTTTCAAGAGCAATATGCCATTATGTCTTAAAAGAAAAGTGTTTGATCAATGCATCCTTCCAGTGCTTACGTATGGTGCAGAGACGTGGACCTTAACTAAAAGAGACATACAAAGGCTGCAGGCAACTCAAAGAAGCATGGAGAGGTGTATGCTTTGTGTAACCAGGAGAGATAAGATGAATTTGTGGATAAAAAAAGTGACAAGAGTGAAAGACATCGTGATCAGAATAAAATTCCTGAAATGGTAATGAGCTGGACATACTGCCAGAAAGTCAGACCATCGATGGACAGCCAAAATTTTAGATTGGATTCCAAAGGACAGGAAAAGACCCAGAAGAAGACCACATGGCAGAGGGTTGGATGAAATTCAAAAATATGCGGGAGTAACATGGAGGAGACTGGCACAAGACAGACCGTTGTGGAAGAGGCTTGGAGAGACCTTCGTCCAGCAGTGGATTGATAATGGTTGACAATGATGATGATATATATATTCTGCGAGGCATTGAAATCTGAGATTAAAAAGAAAATGTTCTGCGAGGGGAGGATTTCGCTCTGCGACACGCTGCAGTTTCTGCTGTTGGGGTTTCTGCGATCTGACAGGTTAGTCACATGACTCGGAGAGTTTTATCACGTTTCTCTGCTTGAAACACACGCATCAGGATAAAAACTGACAGAATTTATAAATGCAATCAAAGCAGAGAATATCAGAGTTTGATTTTATTAAATTACAATTTGTCGGAGTTACATTTTGCATCTATGAACTCAAAATAGTGACTGCAACTTATGAAATTTGAAGTAAAAAAAGTTGGGAGCCAGGACCAAATTTCTAGATGCCTAGGCATTTTCCTGCCCTGTATGAAGGCCATTTGATATTGATATGAAGGCTGCAAACACTTTTTACCAACAGACAGATACTTTTCAATCATCATGCGTAAAGCAAAAATTTGATTAGTGCAGCTTTTACCAGGCATAAAACCATTCTGTACATCCATCCCACACTTTCTCTTGCACAAGACCTCGTACTTTATCAATAATGACCTTCCCAAACACATTCCCTGGCACACTCAGCAAACTGATACCACAATGTACTGCGGCGTACATGGTTTACACCATATGTATGTAAGTAGATTTAGAGTGATCCTCAGTTTATATAAAGTAAATCTCAATTCCTGCCAAATGTAGCAGAATATATTGTACACCTTTCGCTGAAGTTAAATGAGGCAATGGTGCAGTGTCTGGAGTGGCATTCAAAAACTATTCATCAATTTTTAATATATTTCGACACACCTGCATGACTCTATCTAATTAAATCACAAATGAAAGCACCTAGGCACATGGAAAGTTATACATTCTTTCCTTACTGTAATTGTAAAACTCTTCCTCTTAACGAGTAAAAAATTTTCCACCATGCTCAGTGCATGACTGCTTGATGATGATGAGAATTTACTCAGAAGCATTTGGTGTTGGTTGTTCTGATGTTGTCAGTTGTGGCCAGTCTCTTTTCAGATAAAAGTTTTGTGCTTCAGATTCTGTTGTTAGTTTCTACTCAACAACATCCTGGCATAAGTGATAACAGGTAATTAGTGTTAAAAATTTCAGATTTTTTTGTAATTGTAGGGCCAGACATATCAATTCTTAAATCCTTAAATATATCTTAGATAATACCTGGATTATAGCTTTTGATTCCCGCCGTATAGCGAGCTACCGCCTCGCCTTTACATTGAAATCTAGCTATCAAGGCAGCTGAAGGCGTCCTTGCTTAGAAGAATTATTACATCAATGAAACTCAGTACATTACACGGAAATAAAAATTTAAACAGCAAAATTTTATTATTCCGATAACTATTTGCTTCACGGGTTTCTGATGGCTTCCCGCTCATGGTCCCCGTGCTGACCACATGCTACTTTTCCACAGTGCTTTCTGCGAGACCCTGTGGACGAAGGAATCCTCCTTCCCGTCCACCATGCTGTACTTCTGTGATACCCGCAGCCCTTACGTCAACCCGGTGTCCTAACTAGTACCCTCTCTCCTTGACAACCGAATCTCAACTGTCCCCCACTAGACTACCTTGGCCCTTTCGGTACTCTACTAAGCATGCACAAGAAAAACTCGTTACCCTGGCCAGCACGTGAAATACCTGCGCTCAGGAATGCCGTCGGATACCCGCAGGCGATTACAACCTTGCACGTACCCAAAAGCAGTATGACAACTTCTCTAACCGAAGCACTTGAGCAGCCAACTCTTCAAGGTCAGGTGCCCTAGGCGTTAATGCACCACTCCTTGCTCAAGCATAGGATTAAAATTGTTTTATGTGGTGAAGAATGTTTAGTTCTTTGTTGAAACAACAAAATGGCGGAATGAAACGTCCGTCCGCACGTGTTTATCACAACATTCAAATTAAATAAATTAATAATTGATAGCTTGATTGATATGGCCTACCCTTACAGTAATATTGTGGCATGTTGAGAAAAATCTTTATTATTAAACAGGATTTAATAACGTCTTTATATAACAGTATCTTATGAGAGCCCAAAATGAATATTACACGCCACCTAATCCATGGGATTTTTTTTTCCATTTCTGACTATGGGGACAATGTACTTCTGATGGAAATGGATAACATACCAGGTTGCTTCATCGTAATCTAGTAGAGTACAGTGTTCACGTTGTTGAAGATTTGTGGCAGACAGTTTTCCGAATTTCTTGTTTTTGGTATTCTATGGCAAGACCTATCTATGTCTTGCCATAGATTACCAGTGCAGCTTCATTGACCCCAACACTTCTCCCGAATTTCTCCTGCAAGCACTGCTACAAACTGCACTGTGATTAATCATCTGAATAAATGTATAAATAAATAAACTTTGCTCTTCAGTTATTCCCATAAATTGTTTCTTTAAAATTCTAGCAGAAGTTCTGCATACATTTAGAAGACCTAAGTTGTCACAAATCTTCAAAAATTGTCCATCTGGTTTTTGTCATGTCTTTCTAAGATGTACCATATCACTTCATTGTATTTACCATTGCTCAGTTGTTATCCAATTTACATTAACAAAAACCACATGGGGAAAGTGTAACTGTATTAATGTAACTTTCATTTTGTTATGTGGTGTTTGTCCTATGTGGTACAGTATTGAATCATTTAATAGATCATTTGTCATAAAAAGGTTAAACCATTTGTGCTTGCATCTTAGTAAGTATCATTAAACATTGAAGCAATATTTTGTGCAGAATTAATCAGAAAAAAACCAAAGCCGTTTTTACACAGTTAGAACTACATAAGATTAAAGATTTTAAAACCTTACTAGTTAAAACCTGAATTCGGATGACACCTACGTGATGTAGATTTTATGCTACTTATGTAAATGAACTGTTACGAGAGCACAAGTTTTGCACACACAATTACATATACTTATGCTACATGTCATCATATGTCGGATGTACTTATAGACTTGCTCTGTCCTGTAAATTGTCTTTCATCTGAGGATGGTACTAATGAAGGACTGAAACAGGGTGTCTACTGGTCATGAAAGTCATGAAAAAGTAATGAAATTGAGCAGGTGGTCATGAAGTAATAAAAAGGTAATGAAATTGAGTGGGTGGTCATGAATTTTTTTTTTTTTTTTATCAGCACCTAAATGAAGACAAGTTTGCACACCTAGAAGAAAACACGAACCGGCACACTTATAAACCGGCGTGTAGTCGATGCCCCATGACATATACACTGGCGGAAAGTGAAAAAAGAACACCAAGAAGGAGATGTCTGATACCAACAAAATTTATACAGCATAATAAAGGAATACAGAGGATAACGTGATCAAAACATTATGGCAAAATACAGCTGTATTTGCTAGTAAACTGAAAAATAACATTTCCATGTAACATGGTTAGTACGAGGTTGAACCGCCATGAACTGCGTCACACTGTGCAATTCTGGCATGGAGTCTGTCGTGCGGATGTTGGATGTAAGTTTGGGGTATTGAGTTCCAAGCATCCTCAACCTGGACTCGTAAATCGGGAATGGTCGTGGCTGGCCGTGGAGACCGGATAAGTCGTTGTCCCATAAAATCCCACACTTGCTCAATGGGGGACAAATCCGGTGAACGTGCAGGTCATGGAAGTTGTCTCACACCCTGAAGTGCATGTTGTGTTGCACGTGCCGTGTGGGCATGCGTTATCTTGCTGGAAAACACCACGATGGACCGACCTTACAAATGGCACATTAACGGGCTGAATGATGTTGTTGATGTAGGAGGTGCTGTTTAACGTACCCGGTACAAACACTAGTTGTGTACGGGAGTGATAGCTGATCGCTCCGCACACCAGGAGACCAGGTGTAGGCCCTGTGTGTCGCTGGCGGATGCAAGAAGGGTGGAGAGGCTCCCAAGCAGAATCTGCTTTCATCGCTGAACACGACAGATCGCCATTGCGTTCTCCAGTGCAGACATTGGCGACACCACTGCAGCCGTTCCTGACAGTGGGCTGGAGTCAGAGGCACACGTGCACATAGTCCTGCATCCAGTAGACGGTTGCAGATTGTTCGCACAGTCACCTCAGGTGCAACAGCACTCGGATTTGCGTCGCAGTGGATGTTCTGCTTGACAACGCCGCTCTTCTTATGTGTCGATCGGTACGCTCATCAGTCCATCTGTGACTCCCGGTTCCACGTCTTCTCATGTGGGAATGTTCCTCGGACCATCTACGCCACCATCGTACCACCACCGATACTTCCCGTCCAATTAGCTCCGCAATACGACGATACGACCACCCGGCCTCACGGAGTCTGACTAGACGACCTCTCTCAAAGTCTGATAACTGCTGAAATCGTACACGTCTTCCATGTCCAGGCATTGCAGCTTCTTCAGGGTCTTCGCACGTGTCCGTACGCCGACGACTGATTACATTCACTTCGCCGTACTCCTTAAATACCACCGACGATAATTTGTATATTATGCCGTGCTGTGGCGTAAGCGCTCACCGGTTGGTCCCGAAATTAACATCACACCTATGTAAACTCGATCCCATTAACATATGTAAATTTCATGATCGTCCGCCAATTCCTTCTTGGTGTTCTTTTTTCACTTTCCGCCCGTGTATATAAAAAAACCATATGACTTCATCAGAAGCTGATGTTGTGAAGAAGGGAATATTTGCAATTTCGTGAATCTTCTAAAAAACAACTGAAACAGTTCAGTCCTAACTAAGGAGGACAAACTTGATCACTTCCTGATGAATTTGCTACAAAGTGCGAACCTTGACTTTATCGAGTTCTTACAGAAGCTGCTATGCATGATTCATGGCAATGCTGCAGTTGAAAGAGGCTTCTGTTAACAAAGAACTTTTAATTGAAAACTTAGAAGATGATGCAGTTGTTGCAGAAAGAAGGTTTACAGTGCAATACAATCGTTAGGTAGTTTAGCTAATAGTGAGAAAGAACTGAATGTGAACATCACAAAATCAATTATATTAGCTGTCAAAAATGCTTCATCAAAAAGAGTAGAAGCCTTAAAGAAGAAGAAATGTGATGAAGAGGCCAATCGTAAAAGCAGAGCAGTCCAAGAACTAAAAGAACTCAAAGATAAGAAAAGAAAGCTTATAGAAATGGCAAAAGAAGAAGCTGAAGTTCTAGATTCTGAAATAACAAGTTTAGCTAAGATACTTAAACACTGAGTCATTCACTGTAAAATTTCAGTTTCCATAAATTTTGTACATTCATAGTTTTTATATTGCCTTAATAAAAATTTGTAAGTTTTTACAGCATAACCATGTTAAAAGAATTTGTGTATTAGTAGATGTAATGATAAATAGCTCTGAAAATAACCATACCCCATCCTAGAGGAGAGTTGAATGTTTTTATTTCTTTAAACACATAGAATTTGGTGAATGGTGTAGTGCAAGTCATACATAATTACATTATTAATGGTAAGCAATTTTAGTGACATAAGAATTACATTCAGCTTTCATCTGAACTGGCTTTCATGTAGGGGTTCATTAAAACGAACCCCCCTACCGTATAGCCATTTTAGCAGCAATGATATTATAGACACATCAGTTTTGCCTAAACTATTGCCGCATGGAATTAATTTCAGTGTTTTCAAAAATAAAAAATAACCTGGGATCTCAAACCAAGGGTACTAGATTATGAGTCTAGAATGGTTGTCATTGTGCCACGCATTGTTGAGGTCATGAATTTAACTGAAGATGTCGTGGAAAAGTCATGAATTCGGTTCATTGGAAATCAGTAGACACCCTGTGAAAGATCTAATGTTTTAACTGTAAATAAATATTTAATTAGTAAGGTTTCATTCTTTAATCTTGTTTAGTTTAAATCATGTAAAGACAGCTTTGTTTTTTTTCCTGATCATTAAACATTTTTTAGTTTGCTTTCCCTGTAGTAGCATTTTTTAGCAAAAAGCGATTATGGGTTTTCACTTTATTTATGCATTCCTTTAATCTTTTTCAGATACATACAAGAACAGTTGGAGTCAATGTCCGCATATTACAGGTATTTTACTTTTATTAATTTTTAGAGTACATTAATAGGTGGTTGCTTTATTTAAATTGTACAGTGAGTGTTTGTTTTCATAATTGTTATGCAGTAAAATTCTTGGATTCTTTTGGACAAGTATATGGCAAAACTGTTATTTGAAATTCCTGGCCACATATGGACAAATATGGACAAAAAGTGCTGTAATATATTATATATATAAGCACACCAGGCAAAATTTTAGTCACCCCTAACAAAAATGACAGTAGGAAGTTACGGGTTGCACAGAGGACGGCGTGATTGCATTGTTGGGAGATATAGCACTCACCTAGTCTACAGGATCATTTGTCTCATGCATTGGTGAAGAGCAACATGTGTTGAATTTAGTCTGCAATATGGGTCGTAAGACAGACGTTACAGAGTGGCAACAAGGAGCCATCTTGTTTGGCCATGCCCACGGACACAAAGTGAATGAAGTCACCCAATTTTTTAGTGTGTCAAAGTGTACTGTACAGCGCGGGTCTACAAACAGTGGAGTAGTTCGCAGTCAACTAAAAATTGGCAGCATAACTGTGGCTGGAAAACAGTTCTCATCAACAGGGACAGATGCCATGTTTCACGCCTAGTAACTGAAAATCGGTTTCAAACCAGGCAACAGTTTCTCCAAACAGTCAATGAAAGTCCACTCCAACCAATTTCTGAAAGGACATTGCGACAAGAACTGCATGCGATGGAAATCTGGAGCAGAGTATCATGGAAGAGGCCTCTTTTGTCGCACATTATCAATGGGATCAGAGGCACCAAAATTTTACTGTAGAGGATTGGAAGCGAGTAATTTGATACGATGAGTTTCTTTTTTTTTTTTTTTTTTTTTGTACTCCAATGTTGGGAGGCGACGAGTGCATCACAGGCCCAATGAAGCCTGAAGCCTTTAATCCTGATTGTGTCGAAGGTATTGTTCAAGCTAAAGGGGGTTCTGTGATGTTTTGGGGATGTTTATCGTACCACGAAATGGGCTCTCTCATTGCAGTGATGAGGAATTTAATTTGAACCAGCATGTGTACCTCCACATTCTGAATTACGAAGTGTTGCCCTTTGCCCTACATCTTCAGGAGCAGCATTACATTACCACTCCTGTCTTCCAAGATGACAATTGCCATGCGCACAGGGCTGAAACTGTGTCTGAGTGGCATGACGCACAATCAGTATCACTATCTCGCCTCGACTGGCCCGCCAAATCCCCAGGTTTAAATCCTGTTGAAAATATCTGGGAACATTTGGAACAGAAGGTAAAACACCGGAATAGACACCCACGTATTCTGGCGGAACTTTGGGACCAATTGATGCACGAGTGGCTGCAAATCGAAGTTCAATACATCCACAGCCTCGTGGAGTCTCTACCACACCGGATTCATGTTGTTATCAAGGCAAGAGGCGCCATCATTTGTTATTAGGTAAGTTCTGCCAGGGGTGACTTAATTTTTTATCCGGTGTGCTTATATATAGTGTATATTACCATTATCAGTCCACTGCTGGATCTCCTCTGTCTCTGGCGTGCTTTTGAATTTTATCCACCCATCTCCCACAAAGTCTTCTTCTGGGTGTTTTTCTATCTCTTAATATCCAGTATAATATTTCAATTGTCCATTGGCAGTCTGTTCTTCTAGCAATATGTCCAGCCCATTGCCATTTCAAGGATTTTACTTTGAGCATGGTGTTTTCCACTCTTGTCATATTCCTGATCCACGAGTTTCTCTTCTTATCTTTTGTGGTTACCCCAAGCATATATTTCTCCATGCTTCTTTCAGTTGTCTGCAGCCTCTGTATGTGCTTTTTAGTTAAGGTCCATATCTCTGCTCCATAAGTAAAAAATTGGAAGTATGCATTGATTAAACTTTTCTTTTAATACATAATATCATATTGCTCTTGAAAATTGTACTGTTTCTTCCAAAAGCTGTTCAACTAAGTTTTATGCTATGATTAATTTTTTCACCAATGTGACCCTTACTTCATATCTATTGTCCAGTGTAAATGTAGGTATCAGTTACCTCTAGTTTTTCCCCATCAATCGCAAAAACTTTATTTCTTGCAAAAGCATTGTACATCAATTCCATTTTCAGAAACTTCATTTTAAATCCCACTTCTTTTCTCTTATCAGCAAGTTCCTGGATCATACTTTGCTGCTCTGAAGGGGTACTTACAAAAATGACTGTCATCAGTAAAACGAAGGTGGGTTAGATAATCTCCATTAATCTTTATCCCTTTGTTTTCCCAGTTCAGTGATTGAAAGACATTTTCGCCGCCCCGGTGGCGCAGTGGTCTAAGGCGTTGGCCTCTGATCATTCGTCCGTAAGGGGTCCGGGTTCGAATCCCGGTCAGGCATGGATGTTGTGTTTGTCTTACGGCACTGGTTCTCTCCCTTCCCTGGAACCAGTGACCCTAAATTAGGGACGGGCGACTGCTTATAGCCCATTGAGTTGCTCACGGTGGTCGTTAAACCTCCAATCAAAAAAAAAAAAAAGACATTTTCCATTGTGGCATTAAAGAGCTTCGGAGATATGGTGTAACCTTGTCTCACTCCCTTTCCAATTTTTATGTGTGTTGTATTTTCAAACAGCCGAATCTTTGCACTTGCATTTTCATAGATGTTATTAATAATATTAATGTATGCATCTTCAATACTGCAGGATTTCAAAGCCTTTGTAACTGCTGATGGTTTCATAGAATCGAATGCCTTTTTATAATCAATAAAAGCCATACATAATAGGAGCTCATATTCCCTCATTCTTTCAATTAGTTCACTCAGCATATGGATATGATCTATAGTGCTGTAGCGACTCTTGAATCCAGCTTGTTCTCTTGTTTGAGCCATGTCCAGTGTTACCTTCAAGCGATGTGAAAGAACCTTAGTGAAGATTTTATATACTGCTGGTAGGAAGCTGATAAGTCTTTAGTTAAAATAGTACTAGTGAGTTCGCAGTTAGCTGTCTACTTTCCTTGAAAAAGCCATCTGGTTGATGTGCAAAAGCTTGGAAACTTTGATTTATATTCTACGCCAAGAAATTTGGATCACTAGTACTATTTTAAGTGTAATTGGTGTACAGTTCCTTGTTATTAATGAGTCTTTTGTTCCTGAGAGATTCTCAGTGTCACTTTTTTACGTAGCAGGATCATTGTATCATTGTTCCAATCATCAGGAATCTTCCCTTCATTGTTATACAGTATATATCTAGCGAAAATTTGGGCAGGTGTAATTTCTGTTTCTCCACTGGCTTGTTGTTGTGTAATGTCCACAGTAATTCCATCTTCCCCTGGAACATCACCAAAAACCAATCGTCCTGATATCACCAAACTATGAACATGCCGTTTTATACACGATAAAAATGACGAAAATGGCATTTAAAAACCTTTAATGATAAGTTAAAACCAATTTCATGAGTACTTTCAATCCTACTTTAGGACCATCCTCAGATGAAATTAACATGACCTAGAGGTCACACAGGTTAATATAACATGCACATTGCCAGATTACTGTATACGCACGATTAAAGTTCAACACACTATTGACGTAAGCAATTAACATCCTATGAAATTGAGTCAGCATTCACGGGAGGAATAGGGTTGTGACTCATACAGTCTGGACGCGACAACCCTATTCCTCCCGTGAATGCTGACTCAATTTCATAGGATGTTAATTGCTTACGTCAATAGTGTGTTGAACTTTAATCGTGCGTATACAGTAATCTGGCAATGTGCATGTTATATTAACCTGTGTGACCTCTAGGTTGTGTTCATTTCATCTGAGGATGGTCCTGATACGAGGGGATTGGGTGTTAAGATATTATATTATTTTTCTATTATGATGATGAACTTACTCCAAAAAAAAAAAATGCAAATATTACAACAATTTTAAAAAGAAGAAAAAGGCCGGTGATCAATCTAGGGACCCCAATTAAGAATTTTTTTTATTAACGACTAACACCCAAGGTACGATCCTAAAGACTCCCAGTAAATGGAAGGTGATTCCACCACCACCGACAAGAGAAATTCACATGCAACACAAAATAATTTGATTAAACATATGTTCCAGGTTAACTAAACATTTATTTTGTGCTCCCAGGCACATGTTGGAAAACAACTCAATACAAGGAAACTTTTGGTGGCTAGGCCGAATAAAAAAAAAAAAATATATTAAGCAGTGAATTTTAGAGTCCAGAGTATGTTAACAGTCCTAAATAATCCTCTCAGAAACCCTGGTCTACAAACCAAGTAGTTCTCACCTGTGTGGTTTGGAGGATGAGGGAGGTAAGTGGCACAATTTAGTTACCGGCCTGCTTTACATCATCATCATAGGATGTGATCATTCACTCAAGAGTGTTAAGAGCTTAATGCTCGATGTGCATATTGGTTACATGTTTAACCTTGAGTTAGATGCTCTTTACAATTTAAGTTAGATGGTGAAGAGTGACATTTTAAATTTTTTTCTTTTTCACAATACACTGATTTTGGTCAGTTACCTGGAAAAATCTTTTTCTTACTTTACAGTAACAGAAAACAAAACAAAACAAAACAAAAATGTCAAGTCACTGCCAGGACTCCCCACATTAATTATGACAAAAAAATCTATGGATAAGTTAAGTTGCTACTCCTACTGGTGAAACACCAAAAAAAAAAAAAAAAAAAAAAAAAAAAAGAATAGAATAGGCTATTGGAAGAGGTATGCTCTCCTACCTGAGCCAAAAATCAAATTCCCCACATTTTTCCTAAGGAAGGCATGCCGTTTCAATATCCTACTCTGTCGCTTTCCTCTCATTTGAGCTAATAAAGAACCCTGTTCTAACAAAAAAACGAAATTAATATACTTCAATCCATCACTGGCAATTAACTAGACATTTTTACAAAAATACACAATGACATTATACTACATTTGTTGGTTCTGGCCAGACCATTAATTCCAAACATACATTTGCATTTCTTTATTTTACTCACATTTTAATTTCACCTTCCCCCTATTTTTTTCTCCCCCTTGAATTTTAACCTTTTAAATCATTCCATTTCTGATCAAGACACATTTTTTTTTTTTTTTTTTTTTTTCAATTTAGGTGGTCCTCATTTTTCTTTTTCTTCGTTCCTCCTCCTCCTTAAATTTTCTTTTTGATGCCGAATTGGTGTTTGTGCTGTCGCTACGAGATCCGGCACGCTGGGGAAACGGGGCCTCATGTCCCTTTTCTCCTTCCTTTCTTTTTTCTTTCATTTTTTTTTTAACTTCTTGTTTTTAACTTACTCCCGATGTCAGCCTTTGAGGAGACTCCCTCTCTCTCTCCGTCTCTCTCTCTCTCTCTCTCTCTCTCTCTCTCTCTCTCTCTCTCTCTCTCTCTCTCACGGCGAAGACGGCAGAGATGTTACGGAGTGGGTTACGAGGTGTAATGCCCGCTAGTGCCTCGTATACTGCGTCAGAACGACGTCAGGCACTTTTGGATGCGGCGTCGGAACGCCGACAAGCATTTTTTCGCGCTATTTCGGCTTTACACTCTTAGGGCTCAGCAGAGTAATTTTCGAGCCATGGGAAAAAATTGAAAAGAAACGATCCTACCGTTTTTGGGCCATCGCGGCCACACGTTCCCGGTGCTGGAAGGTTACGGCAGGTTCGGCATCCGGACGTCCGTCGTGCGGACTTTGAGGACTCAAGGTCTTTAGATGGACTCTCCCTTACGAAATCTAAGACTGAAGTGTCGAGCAGCACGCAAAATTCTCCGCTCCTTGCCGAACCCTTTGCGCACGCGCCCGAAATGGCAGAAGGCAATTGGCCCGAAGTTAAGTCTGAAGGCGGAGAGAGAGATGCAATTCCCAGAAAATTTCTGTTAATCTTTTCTGTTAGCCAGGGTTGAACTTTGGCCTGACCTCTCAAAAGAAAAGATGGCCGACGAAGGAATTTCTCTCGGCGCACAGGGATTAGCAGTTGGTAACAGATTTTAAGCATTCTCCTGGCGTTTTACGTATAAATACTTGGCAAAACCCATTGCAGAGCTGGTGAGAAAGAACGCGAAACGTCCGACATCGTGACGGCGCCTGGTTACGATTTATGATCGTGTTGGAGGAAGCCAAGCTCACGGTGGACCTCCCTTTAAGTTCGTTTTGAACAAAGAAACTCCTAAAAACCCGGGCAAAAATGGTGACCACCTTTACAAATTCAGAAAAATTAACTAACATCTTTTACACAATTACATTTCGCTAAATTAGTATGTAACGCTAAAGATCAGATTCGTGCCTCGCCGACGGTAAGGACAATATCTTTCCCTTTCTGCGATCGGAATTACGAAGAACAAAAAAAAAATTTTTTTACTGCCTGCCATTTTCCTAATCAAATGAATAAGAACTCTTTTTCCTGCACTTAATTATTAATTTCTTTTCCGTCCCGTTTCGAGTTTCAATCGAGTTCGCGATTACATAAAAATAACTTCGTAAAGATGTCCTAGCTTTTTCTTTCTTCCCCAAAGATACGGAATTATCCTTCCTAAATAGTCCTCTTAGAGAGTTTAGTGCTGACTTTACATAAAGGTCCAATCACAACCAGTTACAAAATAAAAATAGATACACAACTAAATAACAGTTAGATAAAGGCCGCGGAAACAAGACACGACCCACGAGTTCGTTCTTCATAACGAACCAGTGACAATACGATTAATTTACTAATTTATGAATACTTTAACATAATTATAGTTTACAGGTTAATATAAACAAAGAAATAGCAATTACACGACGGTAATTACGAAATTGATTATGCATACCACTTACGATTTTTTATTTGGTTTTTTCCATCAACCAGATTCGATCGTCGGAGTTCGCGACTGAATTACATATACTTTACCACTACATATACTATGCAAAAATACTACTTAGGCATTAACTAAATTCATTTATGCTGCACTAAATACTAGATTTAAAGATACTCTACTAAATTTCCGCACACTTTCCAACACTTACACAATTCCATGAAAATCAGCACTCAAAATAAAGTGCAAAGAAAAGCACAACAAGATACCAAGGCAATATTCATCAAACACTTTAACACTTGCTTAATTAAACTAACCAGTACTTCTTCCTCTACATAGCCATCAAAACCTGAGGGTTAGCTTACCTTGACAGATCGCCAAAAGCAAAAACATCACCACACTCTTACATAGAAGTAAATTTACAGAGAGGCAATAAAGTTGAGAGAGAGGAAAAGAAAAAAAAAGAATGAAAAAATTTACCTGATTTTTTTTTACTTCTATATTTCTAGCCCCCTCTTTGCCAAAAGGGGCCTTTTGGGGCAACACAACACACAGAGAAAAAAAATTCACTCTCATTTGAGAGTGCATGGATCTGGTAATGGGTTTTTCGATCTAAAAATATTTTTGGTCCCATTAATTTAGAGATCGGAAAACATCACCAAATCCTCACATCCCCCTCCGAAGAAAAGAGAAAAAAAATGATTTTTTTTTTTTTCGTGGAACAACGAAAAAAAAAAAAAAAAAAAAAGACTCAAGGCAAGAAAGAACAAGATGCATTCACTCTCATACCACAAGCAAAAACTACACTCAGAAGAAACACCCCCAATTACACTCAGAAGAAACCCATGGGCTTAACATAATTCAACAACTGTTTTTACATACAAGGTGCACCTTTACCAATGTACAAGTATATACAAATGAAGCTTCTATATAACTTTCTTGCAAAACAAAATTCTCACACATGGTTTTGTCAGATCACAAAACCCCGGCTGTCCCTGGGACGTAATACATATCTCGACAGATTGGGGTTAACCACATTACTTCTTAACCTTCTCTCTCTTGGAGGAACTATTTGGCTCAGAGACTGTGACATACGGGTGCTACTTCTCGAGCTTCTCTGAGGAGCGATGAACTCTGGATTTCCTCTGAGAATAGGTATATTTGTACTCCTTTGAGCAGGAAAATACAGAACTGTGTCACTAACATACTCCTCTAGGTCATTCTCCTGCTGATTCTCAGCTTCCTGATGCTCCTCTTGTTGCACAGGACTGTGTGAACTACTATCTTCTCCTGAGAAAACAATTCTGTCCCTAATTTTTGTAAGCCTATCCACATGCACTGTCTCTCTTCGACGAGGATCAGCGATAAATACAATCTCATAGTTTACTGGGGATACACATTTTGTAACTCTAAATGGCCCCGTACATAACTTGTTCAACTTCTTTGATTTACCTGGCTTTTACCACTGGACTATACAGATAAACTTTGTCTCCCAATTTAATGTGCTTATCCACAGCTGTTTTTGCCCGCTGCTTCTCTTGCAGGTCTGCAGCCTTTTCCAAATTCTGCTTAACAGCCTCAAATGCAAGCTTAAGTCGATTGGTCATTTCATCGCAGTATTCTAACTGTGATGTGTAGGTACGAATAGCAGGGCCTCCAATTAAGTTATAAGGTAATACAAGATCTCTTCCATATGTCAAAAATGCAGGTCTCTCCTGTACTAGTATGTATTGACGTGCGAAGGGACAATAAAGCCAGAGGGAGGCATCTATCCCAATCTTCTTGACTCTCAGAAACTAAATGACTAATTGCCTGTATAAGCACGTGATTGAGTTTCTCTACCTGCCCATTTGTCTGGGGCCTAAAACTCAGAGTGTTTAGTTTCTTTATGCCTAACCTTTCATAGAGATGCATCATTACCTTTCAGAGAAAATTGGACCCCTGTCCGTCAGAATTTTATCCGGGATTCCATGGGTGGCGATAAAATTCTCCACCAAAACTTTTGGCAATCGTTTTACTTTTTACATCCTGCAAAGCATATGCCTCAGGCCACCTATTAAAATAATCCATTATCACCAGAATATATTTGTTCCCAGAAAAAGTAGTTGTAATTGGACCTACAATATCCATCGCTACTTTCTCAAAAGGCTGGCTAGCTAACTGAGACCTTATCAGAGCTGCCTTTATATTTGGTTTGTACCCCCTCTTGCTTAAGCAGGAGTGGCAAGTATCGACATAGTTTTTTGTAATGACATACATGTTATGAAAATAGAACTGTGTCCTAATTCGTTCCAGTGTTTTGTGAAAACCCTGATGGGCAACTGCATCATGACATGCATTTAGTACCTCTGGAATCATTTGCTTCAGGCACAACTAACTGTTCAACTGCTGATTCCTAGTGTTCCCTGATTTTGGAAGGGCATAATGCCATAGCATACTATCATCCACATAGAATTCATCTGAGATTCATTTTTTTCATCACCCATTCCCTCAAGCAGTTCAATGTGCTTAGACAATTTTTTATCTTTTCGCTGAAGTTCTCTAACCCTAGCTCACTCCAAAGTTACGTTGGAAATTTTCTCTTCTACTTCATTTGCCTGTACATGTCTAGATAAATAATCAGCTACTACATTAGATTTTCCTGGACGATGAAGTATGGTAAAATCAAACTGTTGAAGAGGCATGCACCACCGTGCAATACGAGAAGTAGGATCTTTCAATTTGAAAACATGTGCCAAACTAGCCTGATCCGTTATAACAGTGAAATGACGGGCATACAAGTACTGTTTAAAATAATTTACAGCAAATACCACGCTTAACATTTCCTTTTCGACTACAGAATAATGTATTTCTGCGCCCTTTAATTTACGGCTAACAAAAGCAACGGGGTGTAATTCCCCTTCATATTCCTGCTGCAGGACTGCTCCGATAGAGCTCTGAGACACATCACAAGCCAGTGTAAATTCCTTTTCAAAGTCTGGGAGCTTAATACAGGGTTCTTTCAGCAAAGCTTGTTGTAATTCCTCAAAAGCACATTGAGCTTCAGGGGTCCAACTGAATGTCTGTGGTTTCTTTATCAAGTTAGTGAGAGGTAGTGCAATTTTAGCATATTGTTCAATAAATCTACGATAAAAACCTGTAAGTCCAAGAAAAGCTCTTACTTGCTTAATTGTCCTGGGGATTTTAAAATTTCTCACTGCTTCTATGTTTCGAGGATCGGGTTTTACTCTGTCCTTACTCACAATGAACCCTAAGTAGCAAATTGAAGACTGCAGGAAATGGCATTTATCCAGTTTAAGTCTGAGATTGTGAGATTGGAGCCTTTGAAAAAACAAGTTCAAGTTTCTCAAGGTGTTCTTCAAATGTTTTACTGGCCACTACGATATCGTCGATATAAATGCCAATTTGTAGAGGTCTGAGGCCAGACAAAACTATCTCCATGAGACGCTGAAAACTGTTGGGACTGTTTCTCATTCCGAACGGTACCCGTAGCCATTCATACAGTCCTCCATCTGTCACAAAAGCATTTTTGTATGCATCTTCAGTATTATTTACCTGGGGTAATGTTGGCACCAGGATGCACCGTGGGTTGAAAACAAGCCAGTGGAGGAAATGTGCTGGAAGATCCTGGGTCCAGTCATTCATATGCAAGAAGCTATGACATTTACCACCTATGTAAACATCATTGCAGACCAGGTACATCGTTTCATGGCAATGATATTTCCCTCGAATGCTGCCTTCTTTCAGCAAGATAATGCACAATGCCACACTTCCCAGATTGCTCAAGAATGGTTCGTGGAACATGAGGAAGACTTTCAGGTATTGCCCTGGCCTCCAAATTCCTCACAGATCAATCCAATCGAGTATCCGTGGTTTTGTCCAGACCAGAACACAAATGAACATAAAAAATTGTTCAAGGTGGCCTCTGTGGTGTTACTGCGTTGCAAAGTTAAAAGCCCTCTCTATATGGATGCAAATGACAGTGGAGCAGTATTTGGTAGGTGACTGGGAAGAGAAATTAAATTCTTTACAGAAATTGGTTGCTGAGAGGATAAATGAAAACAAATGCCAGGTATCGCAGGTTTTAAATATGGAAGAAATGCCAATATCCTTTGATTATGAAATAAGGATTTGAAGTAGTGATCCCACATTTGTGTCATGTTATAATGTGCAGCACTTTTTCAGTCTTGTTTCACAAAGCAGGGTTAAAACTGTTATCAAATATACCATTCATGGTTTTCTCACAAGCAGAAAACGTATTTGAAATCAAAAACGTAATTTAATATTTTTTTTTCTGTTTCATTCATCCATTTATTTATAACTTTTTCATGGACATTTTTCTATAACAAATGGATATTTAATATTTCTCACTTTTTTTTCATTCATGTTTTTTGTGATAGCACAAATCAGTGTGTTGATTATAAAAATATTACTTTTAATTCGTGCTATGAAAACTGTATTTACCAGATGGAATTCATAATCAGTATCACCCTCTGACAATGACTGTTAACCTCAAATAAATAAATAAATAAATAAGGTAATGAAAAGAAAAACTTTGAGGATTTTCAGTGTCACCTATTTCATTGTTGCATTAGTTTATATTACCAAAGACAACTTAAAAGGCATTGTGGAAAAAATTACTTTAAAAATATACAGGTAGTTCAGATAATGACCCGAACGTGTTACACTGCTATTTGTTGAAACTGTTACACTGATGAGTACGAGATTATGTGGTTTTGTGGTGCGTCATTTATGATGGTGCGACTCTTACAACAAACTTTCTTCCTAAATAATAGTTCTTGTCAGATGCTATTGGCAATAA
Organism: Macrothele yani; assembly: GCA_039090855.1. Classification (NCBI taxonomy): domain Eukaryota; kingdom Metazoa; phylum Arthropoda; class Arachnida; order Araneae; family Macrothelidae; genus Macrothele; species Macrothele yani. Next base: position 138,411,636 of record CM077005.1, on the reverse strand, counting down.
TCACACCTGACAAGAATTGCTATTTAGGAAGCAAATTTCAGGGCAATTGGCAACAATCACACCTAACGAGTCCTAAGTTTGAGCTATCTAGATTTTGATGCCAACAGTAAGGTACAGTGGGAGACCTTCCTTTCTTATTTTATTAGGAGCAACTCTTCTAAAGTTACTCACCATGTGCTTTGATGGAAATAAATTGATAAAAAAAAATCCATGTACATTACTTAAACTCTTTAATTTTTCAGGTTAATCTAATTAAGATAGAAAGGAATATCATTGTAAATTATGTCACACATTTCATGCAAATTAACATTTTGCTATTTTATACACCATCAAAGAGAAAACTGGTTTAATCACTATTCCCTGCAACATGAAAAAATGCTATTCCACCTATGATTACTTTTTTAATTATTATGTAGGAAGCACTTATTTTTCACAACACACTATTATCTGGGAAAGATAGGCTATGTGGGTATATTGTAACATATTGATTTGAAACAATGCACAAAATAATACCCAAAGCACATGAAAACGGAGAAAACTTACAATAACAGTCCTTTGTTCATAACGTAAATCAGTGAAAATGCAAAGATGAGTGAGACCAGTTGAGACATTAAGATGGCACATTAGTCTGTATGAGAAACAATCATTGCAGCATCAGCAGATCATGTATTATTGAGCATTTTTAACTTTAAACAAAGTAAAAATAATGAGAAGGAAGTTGCTTAATATTAAATAAAATTTTGAGTATTATAGCAAAAAACAAAGAAAACTAATGGTACATTTTTAAAAAGTTGTAATTCATAATATTTTCTCAATGATACATGAATTTTGCCATGTAATTAATGACTTCATGGCACCTTTAAATATCTTAGCTAACATTGAAAGAGTTGGATTTATTGGTTTCATAGAGGTAATTTGTTTTATTTTTAAGAATCCAATAGTTGAACTAGAACCTAGTTCATCATCTCTGGAATGATTGTTGCCAATAAGTTTAGCCCCAAAATTATGGTAATCGCTGTTTTGTCCATGCAGGTACATTTTAAGTCCCAAGTACTGAAAAATTGGTGAATGAGAAACAAAAGAAAAAATCATGTTAATAATATTACCAATTTTTCTTTTACGTCATTTATGTTGATTTAATGTGTTTATCTTTGAATCTATTTCCTTGACCCTTTCTGCTTGACTGTCAGGTGTCACCCGTCATGGTGATGATGCCTCTATAGCTCATATGTCGGCACTCCTAAGATCTTTCTTTTCACCGAATAACTCGCGTGTCAGGTGTCGCACACCATGCCGATGATGCCTCTCTAGCTTGTGTGTCGGCGCTGGCGAGCCAAAGCTGAACTTTCACTGCTAAGTTGTATCCTCTACTGCAGAAAAAACAATATATATATATATATATATATCATCATCATCATCATTGTCAACCATTATCAATCCACTGCTGGACGAAGGTCTCCCCAAGTTTCCTCCACAACGGTCTGTCTTGTGCCAGTCTTTTCCATGTCACTCCCGCATACTTTCGAATTTCATCCACCCATCCTCCATGTGGTCTTTCTTCTTCTGGGTCTTTTCCTGTCCCTTGGAATCCAATCTAAAATTTCGGCTATCCATCGATGGTCTGTTCTTCTGGCAGTATGTCCAGCCCATTGCCATTTCAGGGATTTAACTCTGATCATGATGTCCTCCACTCTTGTCATTTTTCGGATCCACGTGTTCCTCTTCTTATCTCTCCTGGTTACACCAAGCATGCACCTCTCCATGCTGCTTTGAGTTGTCTGCAGCCTTTGTATGTCTCTTTTAGCTAAGGTCCACGTCTCTGCACCATACGTAAGCACTGGAAGGATGCATTGATCAAACACTTTTCTTTTAAGACATAATGGCATATTGCTCTTGAAAATTATGCTGTTTCTTCCAAAAGCTCTCCAGGCAAGTTTTGTACGCCGATTAATTTCTTCACCAATGTGACCCTCACTTGATATCTGCTGTCCAAGATAAACGTACGTGTCTGTTATCTCCAGCTTTTCTCCATCAATCAATAAATCTTCATTTCTTGTAAAAGCATTGTACATCACTTTTGTCTTCTGAAAGTTTATTTTTAATCCCACTTCTTTACTCTTGTCAGCAAGTTCCTGGATCATACTCTGTAGCTCTGATGGGGTAGTTGCAAAAATGACTAAGTCATCAGCGAAACGAAGGTGGGTTAGATAATCTCCATTAATCTTTATCCCTTTGTTTTCCCAGTTCAGTGATTGAAAGACATTTTCCAATGTGGCATTAAAGAGATTCGGAGATATGGTGTCACCTTGTCTCACTCCTTTTCCAATTTTTATGTGTGTTGTATTTTCAAACAGCCGAATCTTTGCACTTGCATTTTCATAGATGTTATTAATAATATTAATGTATGCATCTTCAATACCGCAGGATTTCAGAGCCATTGCAACTGCTGATGGTTTCACCGAATCTCAAAGGCTTTTTCATAATCGATAAAAGCCACGCACAATGGAAGTTCATATTCCCTCGCTCTTTCAATTAGTTCTCTCAGTACGTGGATATGATCTATTGTGCTGTAGCCACTCCTGAATCCAGCTTGTTCTCTCGGTTGAGCCATGTCCAGTGTCACCTTCAAGCGGTGTGAAAGAACTTTAGTGAAGATTTTATAAACCACTGATAGGAGGCTGATAGGTCTGTAGTTCCTGAGATCCTCAATGTCACCTTTTTTATGTAGCAAGATCATTGTAGCGTTGTTCCAATCCTCAGGAATTTTCCCTTCATTAAGGCATCGAGTGAAAATTTGGGCGAGTACTGTTTCGATTTCTCCACTTGCTTCTTGTATGATGTGTACAGTAATTCCATCTTCTCCTGGAGCTTTTCCTCGCTTCATGTTCTTGATTGCATGTGCAACTTCTGCTGGAAGGACTGGAAGAACTCTGGTACTGGTACCTTTCATGATGTCTGGAGTACATGTATCATCCCTTTCATATAATTTGGAGTAGAAATCTTTCACTCTTGTCAAAATTTTGCCTCTATTTCTTGTTACAGAACCATCTTCTTTTCTCAGTGCCATAATCTGTTTTTTTCCTTTACTGAGATGTCCCTTTGCTATCTTTAGGCTTTGGTTGTTTTCAATTGCTTTCCTTACTAGTTCACAGTTGAATTTCCTTACGTCTTCAGTGATACTTTTTCGTACTGTCTTGCATAGCTCTATATATTCCACTTTGGAAGTCACATCTTCTTTAGTTGTCCTCATCACTCTTCTTTTTGCATCAACATGTTGGTTTTTCCTGATAATTTGTTCTTAGACCCAGCTAATTTTGTTGCTGTTTCCATAAGAGCTTTGGTTACTTTTCTGTTAACTTCAGAAATATCCACTTCTTCCGATGTTAGGCCTTCTAAAGCAGAGAATCTGTTCTTCAGTTCCAATTTGAAGGTATTATGCTGTTTTTTAAGGTTGGTTATGTCAATACATTTTGTTTGTCTTATGAGTTTGCTACGTTCGAGTTTAGTGTTGAGGTGCATCTTACATCTCACCAATCTATGGTCACTGCCTGTGTTGAACTTGTTTAGCACACTGCAGTCTTCTATGACGAATTTTTTGTTACACATAATAAAATCAATTTCACTTGTCGTCCCATTTGGACGTCTCCATGTCCATTTCCTGTGTGGCTTTTTCTTGAAAAAGGAGTTCAAGATGAAAAACCCTTCTGCCTCTGCAAACTCAACGAGAGTATTTCCACGTTGGTTTCTGTTGCCGTGACCGAATTTACCTACTGAAGTTTCATTCTGTTGCCATTGCCCTATTTTTGCATTGAAATCTCCCATAATTATCTTCAAGTGCTGCTTACCTTTATTATTTAGATGGCGAATTTCCTCATAAAATTCTTCAATTTCTTCTTCAGCATGACTTGTGGTGGGTGCATAAGTTTGAATGATCTGAGCCTGGTATCTTCTCGAGAGTTGGATAACGAGTCGTGCAGCTCTGTCAGAGGAACTTTCAACTTCTACCACTTTATCCTTCAGTTTCTTGTTTATTATAAATCCAACACCACTAGTTCTGCCAGTATCTGTCCCACGATAGTAGAAGAGATGTCCACTTTTCAGTTCAATGAGATCTTCTCCTTTTCTCCTTACCTCACTTAGCCCGACGATGTCCCACTTGATCCTTTGTAGTTCCTCTTCCAATTCAAGAAGCCTTGAATCAGAAGATAGGGAGCGTCCGTTATACGTAGCCAAGGTCAGCATCAGATGGCAGCCTAGTCCGGTCCTCCGGGGATTCTTAGCACCCTCTGCCTTCATGTCGCACTGGCCGCTGCCTTGGCCAGGTACATTCCAGCTGCCGGAGATTGAGGGCCAAGATTTAAGTTGTGGAGTCATTTTGGAGGGGTTTGGCCATAACTCACCACGCTGGCCAAGCGGGTTGGTGAGTGTGGGATAGCATTTCCTCTAATCCCGATGGTATAGTTATACCGCTATTGGCGGTCGTCAGAGCCCCTTTAGTGGGAACAGGATGTACCACGAGAAGGCGGGGTTGACATTTGTCTAGGAGAGGCTGTGATGTTACGCATCACCTGACCTTACATATATATATATATATATATACGAGCATTGGGTGAGTATGAGTGAAAAGTTATTCAAGTGGAAAGATAAATAAGGGTTTATGTTCGATTTTAGTAAAACAAGAAATTTAAATTATATTAATTCAACATTTGTCGAAAACATTACGTGGTTTCAGAAATTATTAACTATATGTCAACAAAATAGTTTCCATATCATCTACTGTTTCGCACGTTACTAGAAATTCGAGCACGGGAAAAACGTCCATATAATAAGAAAATTTTTATTTCAACTTGTCACTAATATTCCTTTTTTTCTTTTTGATGTTCTTTATAATAGTTTAGAATTTTATTATGAAGATTACAAATTTATATGAAAAAATGTTTTAATATGTGCAGTCAAATGCATCATAAGTTGTCAAAGTCCTCCAATACGTAGAGACAATATGTATTAAATGATTAATATTATTCCAGTTTTTTAAGTCATGATTTACGAAATTAATACAATAGAAAAGAACTTTCGAACCTTTTGATTATGATAACAAGATGGCTTATTACTGATTCAACGCATCATAATCAAAAGGTGCGAAAGTTCTTTTCTATTGTATTAATTTCGTAAATCATGACTTAAAAAACTGGAATAATATTAATCATTTAATACATATTGTCTCTACGTATTGGAGGACTTTGACAACTTATGATGCATTTGACTGCACATATTAAAACATTTTTTCATATAAATTTGTAATCTTCATAATAAAATTCTAAACTATTATAAAGAACATCAAAAAGAAAAAAAGGAATATTAGTGACAAGTTGAAATAAAAATTTTCTTATTATATGGACGTTTTTCCCGTGCTCGAATTTCTAGTAACGTGCGAAACAGTAGATGATATGGAAACTATTTTGTTGACATATAGTTAATAAGAAATTTAAAATTGGACGATTTTTTCTAATATTCTGTTTATATCTAAGAAGTTAGTAAAAGAAATATATGCATATGTAAGATTTCTTGTCAATCCTTTATAGAGAAGTTAGATGGTTTGTCAGTTTGCAGTGTAATTTGAATTGAGAAACATTGAGAGATGTTAGTACTTCCAGATGGCTGTTAAATGTCTCAAGAATAACATGCATGACTTGCTTCCTTTCCATTGGCATTTTAATTAACTGCTAATATTTAATTAATCACTTCAAAAACACTAGATTAAAAAAAACTTGAATAACTGAAGTGATTATGTGACCTTATAACATGCGTACAAATACTTTCATTGCAGCCACATTTTTTCTCCCCACTGTTTTATCTGTTAGAGAGAGATGACTTCACTATGGGTGTTTTCAAACAGCTGTTGTGTTTTTCTGTTTCCACCAATAGCTAACATAATCTGGTGTATTATTGAAATGCTAATGTGCTTATGCCAGTATGAATCAGAAACACATTATTTTTGTTGTTGTTGTTGTCGTCGTCAACTTTCTCAGCCGGAGCTGTTGAGCATCTCGAACCAGCAAATTCAGAAATTTTCTTGTGATGTAGTAGGTCTGTAGAATGACTGTTTTTTTTTTATTATTATTATTGGGTGCAGTCTCAGTGGCAATCCTGATTCCTTGATATATTTTTTTAGAAAGTTATTAGGTACCACTGCTGTTGCCAAAATGACAACTGGTATGATATCTGTTATGCTGTTTCCAGAAGATTTTCCCACACACTGTTCTTTCAATGTTTTCTGTATTTCCCACACACTGTTCTTTCGATGTTTTCTGTAACCCACTACATCTATTAAATTGTGTTTTCTTCAGTTTTTTTTTTTTTTTTTGTATCTACAATTACAGTGTCAGGTTGAATATGATCAGTGGTCTTATCTGTAAATGATGGGTTTGTCCCAGAACATGATGTGATTTTAATTTTCAAGAAGAGGTTCTGGTTGCTTCTTGTAATAAGGTAGAGTATAATCTTGTATTAGACCATATTTAATGTCAAGCTTTTGATGAAGGATCTTAGCTATTAGGTCATGTCTGTTAAGGCATTGTTTTGATGAAAGGAGAGAGTAGCAGCTAAAGTGTGTTCTTTGTCGTTTCATTGGCTTTTCCACACATTCTATAGGCACCTTCATCTGCTATTTTCATTATGTGTTTTCCTGTATTTCTGGGATGCAATAACATTGTCTTGAATTGAAGAATCCCTTGGTTTCTGGATAGAGCTGACCGTTTTTTTAACCATTGTAGTGAGGAATTTTTGTCAATGTTTCGAAGATCTAAGGACTTGCTTTATATTCTCCGTGCAGAATTTTGCTTTTCTAAATTGTCAGTGTGTCTGAATTATTTTCTCATTGTGGAAGGAAAGAGCTGAGCAGTATTTAGGCTTAGTGGGGCAAAGCCTTTGTCAGCTGCAGCCACCATTGTGGTGATGACATTGCCTTTTCCCTTAGAAGTATTGTTTGAGTTGTTCCTCTTGTTTCTGGCAATCTAAAATATTGATTACCTCCGTTCCACCTTCTTTTCTTTTCAAGTACAATCTTCCATCTGCGAAATTTGGATGGTGATGTCTGTATTTAGTTAAAAGTCTTATAGTGAGTTGGTCAAGTTTTTGTAGATCAATATTAGTCCACTTAAGAATCCCAGGAATTCAACCAGCCTAGTTTTCAGGAGGGGCAAACAGAAATTTTGACTACAAATAACATACACGAACGCCATATGCAAATTTCCACTGTGCCTTCTTAACATCTAATATGTTTTTACCACACACAGGAAACAGATAAATTATATTGATACCCAGAAAATTTGACAGCTCATTGGGATAATAAGGAAATTTCTCTGTTGCTACCTTGTGCTATGAAACCTCAGTGATCACCCAATTGGTCATCATGAAGGAAAAACTACAGTACTCTCAAGACAAATTTCTGGCAGAAACTTGGAGACACCTTTGTTCAGCAATGAATAGCTGCCGTAGATATTACCATAGTTTTCCTTTCTCCTCTTTCATGCTTTTCCATACTGTACATATGTTTGCTGTGCTTTTACATTCATTGCAAAAACTCAGTATTACTACTTTCTACTGTAAATTTCTAATGTTTTTTCCCTATTTTCACTGTGTACAATGCATCCAAAAGTTCTGCAAAAAATTAGCAATCAGAATTCTTCTTATTGTGAAAAACTTTGTAGTACCTCCCAAGCACTGAAATGATATAGTCAGGTTTCGGGGGAGGGCAAGTGCCCCCTTTTACCCTCATATGTGTACCCATGATCCCCAAAATGTGCATTATTATGTTAATATAGGTATAGCTCAAGAGTTGATAGCAACAATTTTATTTTTGGTGTACAGTTTAATGTTCAGAATTATTTTTAAGCCACTGGTGTAAAGTACTCTGTGATCTTTCTGTTTTATTATTTATTTATTTGTTTGTTGTTGTTCAGGAGCATGAACTGCAGTCACCAAACAGGCTTAGAATGGTTAAAGACACCTTGGTACCTCCTTCAGCATCTACAACTCCAGCACCATCTGTGTCTGCACCAACAAGCACGAGCATGCAGTTAGCTCAGGTGTGTTAATGTTTCTCCAAGTCTTTTTAATGATTGATTGATTAATTTATGTATTTAATTATTTTTCAGTTCTTGGTTTGTTGAATTGCTTGATTCTGTTCAAAGTACAGAAGAAATATATGTTTTTTGTAATCAAACATCACACTATGTAAAAATCCAGATCTAAGCAAAAAGTTAAAATTAAAAATTATCATGATGTTCAAAGTTATGTTCTGGAAAACTGGCTTTTTGTGTGTCTTTGTGCAATGTAGCATTGGATCTTCCCCATGTGGGCACAAAAAGATATTTTGAATCAGTTAAATGTCATTGTACATGTCACTTCTTTTTACTTCATATTTCAGTTTTTACTGTCTGGGAAACACAGTTTTGAACAATGTCAGTATTTATGCCATAATAGCGTAATGGACCACTTAACATCCATGCTATCTTTGAATTTACATGCATATTGTACATTGAAACATAAAGGCAACTTACCTTTTTAATAATATGATTCTGACCAATGATTTTTTTTGCTTTAAGCATTTAGGCACTAGCAAGTTAATAGACTTGCTAGTGCCTAAATGCTTAAAGCAAAAAAAGAAAAATGTTCAAGAAGTTCAAATATTGAACCTGGAAAACCTAAAACCCAAAGACAAAGAAGAGAGCTTACCTCTTATGCAACTTAACTTCTTCCACTCTTGAGGAAACATGACTGACCTTTCAACCCATACTTTCTAACACCCCTGCCACTCCCTAGTCGCTGGGGGGCAGTGTGGGTGGGGCTGAAGGCCTCCACACACTGAAAAAATCCTACTCGCGGAGATTTTAACTGGAGAAAAATATAATTAAGATTGTGGACCTGTATGATCAGAAAGAGCAGAACAAACTCTCCAGAATACATGAGAAATATTATGAAATACACAAGTAGTGTATTTAATAATCTTTGCATGTATTTAATCACCTTAGTGAGCTTCTGTAGACTATTCAGAATCCTATTAATTTTAATGTTAGTTTTACTATTTTTAGTATAGCTATTCTAGTGAGTGAATAACTAGTTTTCTTTTATATTTATTTTTATTTTATTTTATAAACAGATTTTTAAGGGGTTTTTTTTTTTTTTGTGATTTTATCTATATTATTTAATTTTTTATTTTTAATAGGACCTTCTTATCCATAACACTAAGGTTCCTTTTTGTAGTTAATATCATCCTCTAGCCAACTTCCAAAAGGCTTTCGTTGGTCAGAATCATATTATTAACTGTGTAGAAAATTAAAGCAGATCTGCCAACCTTACTCTATTATTCAGAACAATTTTTCTTACAGTTCTTTTAATGAAAGAAGTAGGAATTTTGTTCTCTAGAAAACTGTCTAATAGTATATTAATGTGGTAATTGAAGTCCAAATTGTTGCTGCAAATTCTTGAAATTCTAAGCACCTGAGAAATTAGTACATTCTCAATTACTTTGGTGGATATGTTATTATTCCAGTGTAGATATTTAATTACTTTGAAAGGAAAATTAACTCTTTTATCAAAGAGGCTAATAGATGGGTTACCTCTGTTAAGTTTAATGCTTAAGTCTAGGAACTCAAGTTCCTGATTACTGTGGTTGGTTTTACATAAGTTAAGAGAGCTAGGATAGATATTATCAAAATCTCTCTATAACTTCTGAATTATTGATACACAGCAGATCGTCAATATATCTAAATGTGTAAAGGTAGTTATCGGAGCAAGTGGAGTGATTTTTAATGAATTTATATTCCTTAAAGAACAGGAATAGATTTGCAATACTCGTGGATGTTGACGTTCCCATAGGGATGCCGTTTACTTGCTTATAGAGAGTATTATTATATAAGATATGGTTATTTTTTATGCAGCAATTGAGATAAGAGTTCCTTGCTCCTACATTAACAAATTGGTTAAGTTTAAATTCTGCATACAGCTCTTTAAAGGTAGTGATTATATCTGATAGAGGCAGATTAGTATATAGGTTCTCAAAATCATAACTATTAATATCTAAGGGATTTACTTCGAGTATAGTGGAAATTACTTCTGCATTATTATTAATTATCCAAAAATCTCTGTACTTCAAATTAGTACAGTTACTAATGTGTTTCAAAACCTTCTTCAAGATTTCTTCAAAAGCTAGATCAAGTTTCTTTTTATGACTCCTGGCTCCACTAGCTATGAATCTGAACTTCACGGGATCTTTATGAAACTTAACAGTTGCAAAAAGAAATGGAAATTCAGGCTCATATCTCCTTATTTGTGGAATTTTAAGTTTCTTGAAGAATGCCTTAAAACAATTTTCTAACTGCTTGGTAGAATAACTTACGGGCTCGTAGGTTACTCTATTATTGAGTTCCATAGTTAACAATTCAAAATAGAACTTCTTACAGATAATTGCAAAATTATTGCTAGCTTTATCCGTAGTGGTAAAAATAAATAGGTCTTGTAGTTTGGAGAGTGACCTTTTAGCATCTCCAGAGAAAAATAGATTTCTATCAAAACAAAAATCAAAACCTGCCAACTCATTAGTGAAGCCATTGATTATATTATATTTCCATTCTGCGAAGGCCTCAATAGGCTGATTGTATGTTAAACTGGTTTTTATAATGTACCTATTAACATCTTGAGTGAAGCTCTCAAGAATCCTCTCTTTGGAGATTTGGAAAGAAGGTCTAAATTTAGAACCATACTATAATAAATTCCTAAGCTTGTCATTTTCAACAATACTCAAGTTTCCAGTGATAATATGCTTGTAATTCTTATCATAGTGAACTGTTTCTTTATGTTCATCACAAGAACATGTAGTAACTACTGGTATGGAACTCGAAGAATTAAGTTTGTAGTTTCTAACTATTGGCCCTAAGGTCTTAACATATTTAAAACTTACAATAGACTGGTGCCTGTGGATGGGAAAAAAATTGCATTATTGTAGAACAGCTTCCTAACATTGAGATGATCATAGGTTTTATTTAGAAACCTGATGGTCACATAATTACTGAAAATTTCTTTAAGAGAAATTTTATCTTTAAGAATATGCTTAAGAATGTCTAGAACCAAAGCAAAAACATGTTTATCAACATGGTTAGCTGTTTCTTTCCAGAATTTGAAAAAACTTTTAAGGACAGAGTGCTTGAAGGACTTAAGTATTTTGTAAGTATTTTTAACAAAACTAGTACCATTTTTAAAACTTTCCAGAGTTATTTGCAAGTTAGCAAAATCAACCTTGCTTGAAGTGCGAAATAACCTCTGTCCTCTATTACCTCTAGTGCAGCTCTTGTTGTTAACAAGAAAGAAGAGTTCACGTATAGAAAATTTATGCGGATTATGCTTATTGTCAGAAAGAGTGGAATTAAGACCATAGGGATAAAGAGACTGATGCTGCAAAATTTCAAGGGATTCAGTTTCAAGTCGAGCATAGAGGTCAGGGATAATATGCAGTACCTCTATTTTCACTTTGTCAAAACCATGATTATGGAAATGCTATAATTCAAAGGTAGAGTACTGGCTAGCATTAGTGGAGGGGTTCACACTAGAAGTAGAGAACTTGTTAACTAGAGACCTGTGACCATTTATCCTAAGAAGAAGAGGATTTTTGCTTTGGCCAATATAGCTAAGGCTGCAGATAGTACAGGTGAGCTTATAAATGGTATTGTAGGCTTTGCAAAACTTGTTGGAGCAATTATCCGTAATAGAAGAATACAGGTTAGGATCTGCAGATTTACATGTCAAACAACGTTTGTCATTTCATAACTATATATATCATCATCATCATCATTGTCAACCATTATCAATCCACTGCTGGACGAAGGTCTCCCCAAGTTTCCTCCACAACGGTCTGTCTTGTGCCAGTCTCCTCCATGTCACTCCCGCATATTTACGAATTTCATCCACCCATCTCCCATGTGGTCTTTTTCTGGGTCTTTTCCTGTCCCTTGGAATCCAATCTAAAATTTCGGCTGTCCATCTATGGTCTGCCCTTCTGGCAGTATGTCCAGCCCATTGCCATTTCAGGGATTTAACCCTGATCATGATGTCTTCCACTCTCGTCATTTTTCGGATCCACGAGTTTCTCTTCTTATCTCTCCTGGTTATACCAAGCATGCACCTCTCCATGCTGCTTTGAGTTGTCTGCAGCCTTTGTATGTCTCTTTTAGTTAAGGTCCACGTCTCTGCACCATACGTAAGCACTGGAAGGATGCATTGATCAAACACTTTTCTTTTAAGACATAATGGCATATTGCTCTTGAAAATTATGCTGTTTCTTCCAAAAGCTCTCCAGGCAAGTTTTGTACGCCGATTAATTTCTTCATCAATGTGACCCTCACTTGATATCTGCTGTCCAAGATAAACATACGTATCTGTTATCTCCAGTTTTTCTCCATCAATCGATAAATCTTCATTTCTTGTAAAAGCATTGAACATCACTTTTGTCTTCTGAAAGTTCATTTTTAATCCCCCTTCTTTACTCTTGTCAGCAAGTTCCTGGATCATACTCTGCAGCTCTGATGGGGTAGTTGCAAAACGACTACGTCATCAGCAAAACGAAGGTGGGTTAGATAATCTCCATTAATCTTTATCCCTTTGTTTTCCCAGTTCAGTGATTGAAAGACATTTTCCAATGTGGCATTAAAGAGCTTCGGAGATATGGTGTCACCTTGTCTCACTCCCTTTCCAATTTTTATGTGTGTTGTATTTTCAAACAGCCGAATCTTTGCACTTGCATTTTCATAGATGTTATTAATAATATTAATGTATGCATCTTCAATACCGCAGGATTTCAGAGCCGTGGTAACTGCTGATGGTTTCACCGAATCAAAGGCTTTTTCATAATCGATAAAAGCCATGCACAATGGAAGTTCATATTCCCTCGCTCTTTCAATTAGTTCTCTCAGTACGTGGATATGATCTATTGTGCTGTAGCCACTCCTGAATCCAGCTTGTTCTCTCGGTTGAGCCATGTCCAGTGTTACCTTCAAGCGGTGTGAAAGAACTTTAGTGAAGATTTTATAAACCACTGATAGGAGGCTGATAGGTCTGTAGTTCCTGAGATCCTCAATGTCACCTTTTTTATGTAGCAAGATCATTGTAGCATTGTTCCAATCCTCAGAAATCTTCCCTTCATTAAGGCATCGAGTGAAAATTTGGGCGAGTACTGTTTCGATTTCTCCACTTGCTTCTTGTATGATGTCTATGGTAATTCCATCTTCTTCTGGAGCTTTCCCCGCTTCATGTTCTTGATTGCATGAGCAACTTCTGCTGGGAGGACTGGAAGAACTCTGGTACCTTCCATGATGTCTGGAGTACATGTATCATCCCTTTCATATAATTTGGAGTAGAAATCTTTCACTCTTGTCAAAATTTCGCCTCTATTTCTTGTTATAGAACCATCTTCTTTTCTCAGAGCCATAATCTGTTTTCTTCCCTTACTGAGATGTCCCTTTGCTATCTTAAGGCTTTGGTTGTTTTCAATTGCTTTCCTCACTAGCTCACAGTTGAATTTCCTTACGTCTTCAGTGATACTTTTTCGTGTTGTCTTGCATAGCTCTATATATTCCACTTTGGAAGTCACATCTTCTTTAGTTGTCCTCATCTCTCTTCTTTTTTGCATCAACATTTTGGTTTTTCCTGATAATTTGTTCACATGCAACTTGTTCTTAGACCCAGCTAATTTTGTTGCTGTTTCCATTAGAGCTTTGGTTACTTTTCTGTTAACTTCCGAAATATCCACTTCTTCCGATGTTAGGCCTTCTAAAGCAGAGAATCTGTTCTTCAGTTCCAACTTGAAAGTATTATGGTGTTTTTTAAGGTTGGTTATGTCAATACATTTTGTTTGTCTTATGAGCTTACCACGTTCCAGTTTAGTGTTGAGGTGCATCTTACATCTCACCAATCTATGGTCACTACCTGTGTTGAACTTGTTCAGCACACTGCAGTCTTCGATGACGAATTTTTTGTTACACATAATAAAATCAATTTCACTTGTCGTTCCAATTGGATGTCTCCATGTCCATTTCCTGTGTGGCTTTTTCTTGAAAAATTAGTTCAAGATGAAAAATCCTTCTGCCTCTGCAAACTCAACGAGAGTATTTCCACGCTGGTTTCTGTTGCCGTGACCGAATTTACCTACTGAAGTTTCATTCTGTTGCCGTTGCCCTATTTTTGCATTGAAAGCTCCCATAATTATCTTCAAGTGCTGCTTACCTTTATTATTTAGATGACGAATTTCCTCATAAAATTCTTCAATTTCTTCTTCAGGATGACTTGTGGTGGGTGCATAAGTTTGAATAATCTGAGCCTGGTATCTTCTCGATAGTTGGATAACGAGTCGTGCAGCTCTGTCAGAGGAACTTTCAACTTCTACCACTTTATCCTTCAGTTTCTTGTTTATTATAAATCCAACACCACTAGTTCTGCCAGTATCTGTCCCACGATAATAGAAGAGATGTCCACTTTTCAGTTCAATGAGATCTTCTCCTTTTCTCCTTACCTCACTTAGCCCGACGATGTCCCACTTGATCCTTTGTAGTTCCTCTTCCAATTCAAGAAGCCTTGAATCAGAAGATAGGGAGCGTCCGTTATAGGTAGCCAAGGTCAGCATCAAATGGCAGCCTAGTCCGGTCCTCCGGGGATTCTTAGCACCCTCTGCCTTCATGTCGCACTGGCCGCTGCCTTGGCCAGGTACATTCCAGCTGCCGGAGACTGAGGGCCAAGATTTAAGTTGTAGAGTCATTTTGGAGGTGTTTGGCCATAACTCACCACGCTGGCCAAGCGGGTTGGTGAGTGTGGGATAGCATTTCCTCTGATCCCGATGGTATAGTTATACCGCTATTGGCGGTCGTCAGAGCCCCTTTAGTGGGAACAGGATGCACCACGAGAAGGCGGGGTTGACATTTGTCAAGGAGAGGCTGTGATGTTACGCATCACCTGACCTTGCATCCCACTATATATATATATATATCTAACCCACCTTCGTTTTGCTGATGACGTAGTCATTTTTGCAACTACCCCATCAGAGCTGCAGAGTATGATCCAGGAACTTGCTGACAAGAGTAAAGAAGTGGGATTAAAAATGAACTTTAAGAAGACAAAAGTGATGTTCAATGCTTTTACAAGAAATGAAGATTTATCGATTGATGGAGAAAAGCTGGAGATAACAGACACGTATGTTTATCTTGGACAGCAGATATCAAGTGAGGGTCACATTGGTGAAGAAATTAATCGGCGTACAAAACTTGCCTGGAGAGCTTTTGGAAGAAACAGCATAATTTTCAAGAGCAATATGCCATTATGTCTTAAAAGAAAAGTGTTTGATCAATGCATCCTTCCAGTGCTTACGTATGGTGCAGAGACGTGGACCTTAACTAAAAGAGACATACAAAGGCTGCAGACAACTCAAAGAAGCATGGAGAGGTGCATGCTTGGTGTAACCAGGAGAGATAAGAAGAGGAACTCGTGGATCCGAAAAATGACAAGAGTGGAAGACATCATGATCAGAGTTAAATCCCTGAAATGGCAATGGGCTGGACATACTGCCAGAAGGACAGATCATCGATGGACAGCCGAAATTTTAGATTGGATTCCAAGAGACAGGAAAAGACCCAGAAGACGACCACATGGGAGATGGGTGGATGAAATTCGAAAGTATGCAGGGGTGACATGGAGGAGACTGGCACAAGACAGACCGTTGTGGAGGAAACTTGGGGAGACCTTCGTCCAGCAGTGGATTGATAATGGTTGACAATGATGATGAATGATGATATATTTATATCTCAACTTTTCCTGCACGTTAATAGCGGGGTTCTTGTTGTAGCTTCTTGTAAAGCAAGTTGATGTTTTATCTTCTTCTGTTCTCTACATTACGTTCGTATATTTGCAGGTCATACATATCCACCATTCGCCATGCAGGCTTGTTGTTCTTTTGATATCATTTTAATTTAACTGCCATTTGAACAATTACCCTTTCCATCCCCCTTTTTTCTCATTCCCCATTTTTTCCCTTTAAAACACCCTATACATACATACACTCTTAAAATATCTGCAGATCGTAAAAAATTCCCTCAATAACACATAAACCGAACTCGTGCAACTCGAGAATGTGGTTACTAACATACAAACTAAATTCCACAACACAAACATTACTCATACCTCTTTCCAAAACCCAACACATTAACACCAAATAATTACAACACAATCCTCAAATGCTTATATACAATATTTACAAAGCCTGTTTGCTCCCAACTCAATCCATATCATCACATCCGATGGCTGAGGACCAGCTGAAAACGCTAGAAGCGAAATGTGGCAAATGTTAGGATTAAGTGAGAGGGCAGGGCAGTGTGATATGTATAGCGTTCGGCACGTACGGGAAGAATTTTGAGATGCGGATGTGAGGATATGGATTGAGTTGGGGGCAAACAGGCTTTGTAAATACTGTATATAAGCATTTTAGGATTGTGTTGTTGTTATTTGGTGTTAATGTGTTGGGTCTTGGAAATATGTATGAGTAATGTTTATGTTGTGGAATTCAGCTTGTATATCAGTAACCACGTTCTTGAGTTGCATGAGTTCAGTTTATGTGTTACTGTTGGAATTTTTTACGATCTGTAGATATTTGAAGTGTGTATGTACACTGGCGTGCAAAAATTAAGGACGAGGCTGTTTTTCGAATGTAACGTCTTGCAGAAGTGCTCCACATCGACTCAAATCATACCATAAGATCCCCAAGATGTAAGAATATGGGACAAGTGAGCAAAACCGTCCAAACAAGAAATCCAAAGGATACAAAGGCACTTTATTGAAAAGGTAGCTTCGAGCACAACTGGACATAAAACAGAAATGTCCATGTGACAGGCGGCTGCCAAGAAAAATCCAGTCTTTAGTAGGGGATATGATCACCCATGACTGCGTTGCAGGATTTACAATGTCTGTCCATGCTGAGGACGAGGTTGTCAAGGAGCCATTGAGGCATCGCCGCCCATTCCTCTTGTAGTGCCGATCGCAGCTGCGGAATCGTTGCTGGCGGCTGGTGAAGTGCTGCTAAGCGTCTCCCGAGAAGGTCCCACACGTGTTAGATTGGATTTAGGTCAGGGGACCTTGCGGGCCGCCAATCCATGCGTTGAATATCTTCACTCTCCAATAGCTCTGCAACAGCCACTGTACGATGAGGTGTAACGTTGTCGTCCATGAAGAGGAACTCAGGACCCACAGCACCTCTAAACAGACGCACGTGAGGCAGGAGAACCTTGGTACAATAGCGCACACCAGTGACTAAACCTCCTTGGAAGATGTGGAGGTCAGTACGGCTACCAAGCATGATATCGCCCCAAACGAGAACTCCGCCACCTCCAAACCGGTCCCTTTCGATGATGTTGGGGGTGTGATTGCGTATTCCCTGCTCTCTCCAGATGTGTATACATCCAAAATTGCTTGTCATACTAAATCGGCTCTCATCCGTAAAGAGAACTCGACCCCATTGCTGATGTGTCCAGTTCTTGTGTTCCTGGCACCACAGAAACCGCCGTCTCCGATGAGCAGGCGTTAATGGCACACACGGTACTGGTCGTCGTGCAAATAGACCACCTTTGTGCAGCCTCCTGGCCACTGTAAAACGCGATAACGGACGTCCAGTTGTCTGTTGCATGTGCCTTGTGATTTCTCCCGCTGTCTGCCGTCTGTCTGTTCTCACCTGTAGGACAATATACCGGTCGTTCACCACCGTGGTTTCTCGTGGACGACCACTGCTAAACTCTCGGACAGCTGTTCCTGTCGTTTGAAATGCTCTCCAATATTTAGAAACGATGTGTGACTGTGAGCGATCCCGAACTCCTCGGCCACACTAGTCACACTTCGACCTTCTTCCAACTTCCCAATGATGCGACCTCGAGTAAAGTCATGCAGATGTCATCTGCTGGATTGCCTGTTGGCCATATCATACGGTGGCAGCAACTTGGCGTTGATCAAACCGATGTTCACCGTGCAATAACTTTCACCGAATTGCTGAGCATACACCGCCCGTGTGCTTTATACAATTCTGACACTCCCTCCCCTCCCCACGTCATGCTGCATATATGCACATGCCCTACCGTACCGGACTCTAGTCTATCTCCTGAGTGGTCTTTTGGTCCGTTCTGCCTGCTCGTTCTGCTGTTATGCTAATTTCTCCTTTTTGTCCTTAATTTTTGCACACCAGTGTATGTATAGGGTGTTTTAAGGGGGGTGAGGAATGGAAAGGGGGGGAGAGGTAATTGCTCAAATGGCAGTTAAATTCAAATGATATCAAAAGAACAACATGACCGATGCTGGATATGTATGACCTGCAAATATACGTACGTAACGTAGAGAACAGAAGAAGAAGATAAAACATCAACGTGCCCTACAAGAAGCTACAAAAACCCCTCTAATAACGTGCAGGAAATGTTACAAGAGAGAGGCAAGCCTCAAAAAGGTAAGGTGCCTTTATGTTTCAATGTCAGTATTTGTTTAAAATTTAGATTTAGTTTTGTGTTTTTCATTCCAAATTCACTCAATAAATTGCTAAAAGTAACAGATTTATATGACCAGCAATTCCTGACAAAATAAAACATCCTCAGCTCTATACTGCTGTAATAAAATGTGCACTTCATGACTCATAAAGAAAATCCACCCTGTTAGAATAAAATGATGAATAAATGGACTGGAATCACTGCATGCAAGATGTTTATTTAGGTTGCTCTGCCCCCGGTGCAGCTCAAGAGACGGTGCAAAAATCACTATATGGATTCAAACTTTTGCACCAGTTTCTGGTATAGAATTTTAAAATTTACCTATAATTTCTTTCGCCAGTTGCAGTAGCTTGGCTTCTTAAGGTTCACATTTCTTCCTCAAAATGTGCAAGGGAAGTAAGTTGCTCACAATCAGAAACAATGGTGCAGTTGTTCGTATGTTACAAGATAAGGATGTTCATGTTTTTGAAGATTCTCTGGGGGCAATTCAATCATTACTGCTACTGCTGCATTCGCAGAGGTGGGGAATTGGTCTCGCCCACTCGCCATCGGCAAGTGGATTTCCTGGATTTTAGACCTTAAAAATTGCAGCTTATGAAATATATAAAATAATAATATTGTAGGCTTTCACTATTTTTTTTTTTACACCTTAAGCTTCTTCATTTATAAGACGGGCAAGTATATTCTAATCCAAAACATGAACGCCCGAACTCTGAAGTCATACCTCACTAGGCAGAAAAGCATTCTATTTTTTAGACTGACCCCGGTGTTCATTTGCACAAAAGAGCGTGAGAAAGAGCGGAGCTGACGTCACGGATGCTTAGCAGTCACTCAAGGCCAAGCTGAGTCGCTCCTGCTGCTGGTTGAATAAACCGGTTTTCCCTACTGCAGAACGCTGTGTAACCGCCGCGAAGCGCGCATGGAGTTAATCGTTGCTGAAGTCCCACCTGTTCGATCACGTGGTACCTACGGCTGTCTTCTCGGAGCGCCAACTAAATTGTCATTTTGCCTGAATGCGCGTTGGAAACGAAAACATAAACAACAAGGTTTAGGTGGACAAAATGCTTCTGCAGTATAAAAAATTGCAGTATCATTGAAAATTGGTGTGTGATCTTAATATGTTTAATTTCAAACAATCAACTTTATTTACATTTTCCCACCGTAATTCGTACAGTAGCAATGTAGCCGTGCCATGTGCTTCATCCTCTAAGCCACGTTTTGGTTGATAGCAATGTGCTACAACTCGATCTTGGTTCTGAAAATGTTTTACTTGAAGATAGAAATGTTACAAAAAATTGTGAAAAGCCACAGAACAGGAAATTTCAAGAGAAATGGATAGAAGAATTCCCCTGGATTGTTTATGAAGATGGTCTTGCAAAATGTGGATTTTGCTGCAAAGCAGATGTGAAAGTCAATACATCACGTAAGTTTTCACAGGGATTTAGTGGCCCTTTCAAACATGAAACTTTTAAATTCCATGATAAATCTGTGCAGTGTAGAAAAAATGTTGATTTTATTGAAAATTCGTCACAGCTTCTTGTTAGCACCCCATTGGCCAAATGCATTAAAAAGATAGATGAAAAATTATTTAAGCAGCTCAAAGTAATATTCAATCTGAGCTACTATATTGCAAAAAACAGTAAGCCATTTTCTGACATTGAATCACTAGTCCTGTTATCCAGAAAGTTAGAGGTTGATGTACAAAACCAGTATGCATACAGAAATGCTTGCAGGGAATTTATTTTTTGTATGTCACAGGTTATAACAGAGTCTGTATTGAAGGAACTAAAGCAGTCCCAGTTCATTAGCATTATTTTAGATGCCTCTACAGACAGGGGCACAATAGAGGAATTGATGCTGTATGCAAGATATTTGAAACATGGTAAAATTGAAGAATGTTTTTTGGCACTTTTAGAATTAGAAAATAGCACAACTGAGTCCTATTTTTCTGCTATTGAAAAACAGTTTGCTTCTCTTGGTTTAAATTTGAAGAAAAATTCTTGGATTGTTGGTATAGCAACAGATGGGGCAGCCAACATGGTTGGTGAAGTATCTGGTTTATGTGCCAAATTTAAAGAATTTTTACCACATATATTGTCTGTGCATTGTGTTGCTCACCGATTGCAGTTAAGCATACTTTATACTCTGAAGAATGTATCATATTTATTAACGTTTGACTCTATTTTATTTTAATTTATAAATTTTATGGACATTCCAGTAAAAAAATCAAGCACCTGGAAAAAATAGCCAACTTATTAGCACAAAATTTTTTAAAAATTCAGAAATTGCACCAAATTAGATGGGTGGCATCTAAAGTAGGAGTTTTGAGAGCAATTTTTCATGACTACGTGTTGCATTTAGAAAATGAAGCTAATGAAAAACAAGGTAGCGAAATGCAGAAGGCATAGTAAAGAAAATAAAAGATTTCCGATTTCTGGTAACCCTCAGTTTTCTCCTAGATTTTCTTCAAATCTTTAAAAACTTGTCTCTCATTTTCCAAAAACAGCATTTGCTTTTATGTCAAGTCAACAACAAAGTTTTGAAAGCAAAAAAGAAATTAGAAAATTTGCAGAAAGAAAGAGGAAAATATGAAGAACAATTTTTTAGCTCCTATAATGGAGAAACTTACGAAGAGGTAGTTCTGACAAATGTTGCAAATGGGAAGAAGTTCTTCAAATCTGACAGAAATACTATGATAGACTTTGAAAAAAATATTTATTGGAAAGATTTTGTGACATTAATTCCCCTGTAATCACTTCAACATAGGTTTTTGACACATTCACTTGGCCCACTGGAAAAGATTTCAGTGACTTTGGAGACAATGAAATCAAAATTATCTTGCATCATTTTAAGGAAGTAATCAAACATAAAAACAATGAAAAAGATATCGAAAAAAGTGTGGTAGACTAATGGTTTGACTTCAAAATAAGTAGTTTTTTTACATAAGCCAGTTGTTTTCGCTTTTTTGTGAAATACCAGCATCAACATCAGCCTGTGAATGAGGCTTCAGCCAGATGAATCTTATCAAAAATCACTTGAGGACCTCGTTAGTCAACAGAAGTATGTACAGTCTCCTAAATATACGCATTAATGGGACATCATTAGAAAATTTTGATCCAGCAGACTCTATGGATAAGTGGTACTTTGGAGGTGGAACAAAGCTTGTACAAGGACATAAAGATCCAGACTCACGGTCGCCACTGGCGACTAAAAATGTTTGATTAAATCGGCAATTCTGGCGACCTGTACCGCTACGGAAAGAAAAATAATTTATTTAATTATTTAATTTTATTTAACTTGTACGGAACTCTCACGTTTTTGAAAATGTTTACTCCAAATGTACGGAAATCGCACGTACTGCTTGAACAGCAGAAAAGAAAAAAATTATATAAAAAAGGCGAAGGCGTCGTGTTGGTTTTTGATCACAAAGAATGCGCCAGGCAAGGATGATGGGTCATCGTGGGAGAAAGAAAGAGTTCGCGATTTTCAGAGGGGAATGAAAGCTTCTTCCCTTTGGGGAAGTCGTACTGGGAGAAATTTTTATAAAAAACAAAATCTCCAATGTTTTAAATAACCAAATGCAAATTTTACAGTAACCAAGACATGTCAAAATAAACTTCCATGTAAAATTTTGTCAATGCACAAGTGAACATAATTGGGGGGGAGAGCTGTATGACGGGGGATGTTCTTCGTAGGACAGAATCCCGTCTTTACGAAAATTTTGAAAACGGAAGGCCAACGGAGTTCAGATTTTTTCCTCAATCGTAATCCCTTTTTTATTGCGATGTTATCTCTGCCCAGTATTATTGTGAAATAACATTTTACTGCATAAATATTTGTCTTTCAGCTTGAAAATAGCAGGAAAATTTCCAAAACCGGAAGTAGGACTGTGCAATTATTTCTACCGTAATGACCCCCGCTATGTTCCCACTCTCCCGCATTGTTAAACATCCCCCGTCCCATAAGTTTTTGCATTTAAGCTTGATAAGGAAGGGAGAAATTCGCGAAAATGGAAGTGACAAAGTTGGAAAATTTGTAAAAATTGATGCATGATGCTCAAAAGTACTGATATTCTCAAAGTTACACCATTTATCTAAAATAGTTAAAGCTTTGATATCACACACTCATGGTCTTCAGGCTGAAAGTTCTTTCAGCATGATGGATGACGTTATTGTTATCAGAGGGCATAAAAAAGAAAGGAAAGAAAATCATCAATGAAGAAATAGGGAGAGAAAGATATCAGCAGAAAGAAAAATTAAGCAATGGATGCTGTGCAGCTGCAGAGTCAACAAAAGAAACTGACAGTAGTCCACATTCTTGCTGGGTGTTTTGATTTTTCACCCAGTTAAAACGTTCAGCGTTTTTTTTTTTTTTTTTTCCTTCTTTGGTCTCATCTTGACTTAAACTACAATTTTAGAGGCAGTATGATTATATGGTAAATGGAGGTGTGGAGGTTCATGCACTGCGGGTTCGCTTGCTTGGATTTCCTGTCTGTTAAGCGTTGTGGATTTAGAACCCATCTGACTGATTTTTACTGGTGGAAGTTTTGAATTTAAATATTGCAATGTTACCTATCGTGCCCTTGCCATGGGAATCAACTTTGTGTTTCGCACATGTTAGTTTTATTAGTGTACTTATTTGTTGTGGCGCATATTTCTTTTTCACAAAGAGATGCATAGTTTCGTAAAAAAAAAAAAAAAAGCGTCTATGTATGCCGCACAATAATACTGTTTACCACTGACAAGGCTCTTGCCAATGTTGGCAGGTATGGTATTCCTGTGCTTAAGTACTTTTTTTTTTTTTTTTTTTACGGCAGTTCTGATCTTTACGAGATCGGCGATTTCTCTTTTTTGTGTGTTAGATAGCTTTATTTCTACCTTACCGTCAGCAGATGATTTAGTTCAAGTTTTGTCCGTTAGTGTTGTTTCTGTAATACTGTTCATCAAGTTCAAATACAGTTTGTGCGGCGTTTAAAAATACTGTTGTCTGTAGATGGGAAAACTCAGGGAATTTAATTTGGCAAAATGAGTGATAACCCCAAATAACTGATAATCTGGATATTTTTCCTGATTTATATCTATGACTTATCACGGTGAACAAAAAGCAAAGACTTTTTTTTTCATATTATCTGTCTTCCCAAACACATTTTACTGTAATCAGTGTGCTTTTAATATTACCTCAAGAAAAACATCCCACCAGGGGCATAGCAAGAGGGAGGGGTAGGGGGGATTCGGGGTTTGAATCTTTCCCTTGAGGGGAGACAGTATGAATTTAAAGCAATATATACGTGTATACGAGGCTTGAACCAATGAACTAAACCCGTGCCCCCCCCCTTCATTTTTTTCTGGCTACGCCACTTCATCCCACTTTAGAATTTCCGTGAAAGGTAAAGTTTCTATGTTGGAACATAATGCCAATATTCAGTTTTTTAACAGTCTTCATGTTTTTCAATCTCCTTATTGAAAAATGTGAAACAGATTCACATTAAACTACATAGGTTTTTTTACCAAAATAGATACTTGTGGTAAAATTAATTGAATCTGATTGTTTCTCAGACATGGTTAAAAAACTCCTAAATTGCAAAACAGGCAGTAGCACAGTTAAAAAAAACATGAATGAAACCTTTCAATTTACTTCCGATATTGGAGGTTATATTATTTAACGTGCATTAATGCATTTGCATTTTTGAACTTCACTTTTAGTTGGTAAAGTTCGATGAACACTTACCGCACGTGGGGCTTGGCTTTCAATTCATATTTCCGTTATGTGGATGCGGCACGGGGGTTTTTCATTTGGCCACGGGTCCGCTTCTTTTTTTTTTTTTTTTTTTTTTTTTTGCTGTTGGAATTTATTTTGCCTCATCACCAAATGAGTTTTTTCCTTTGCTGCATCCTCATTTACTTCAATATTTATTCATAACCCGAGTACTTTCGGTAATACTCCTTTACCGTCTTCGAGGGGACGTTTTGCTCCGACTAGCACGGACCGTGTCAGCTGGGCATTTCGGTGGTTCTCGCGGGCTGCTTCTGTCATCGGCTATCGCTTCTTCTTGGGCGTTGTGGCGCCATCTCTTGTTGGTCAGTGATCTCATTTTTCGAACTTTTTCATTTTTTTGCTCAATTTTAATTAAATTTCTCCAGCTGTTTCTCAAATTATTAGGGTCATTATGGTTGCAAACTTTTGTCCTATTTTTTTCAATCATTACCGACTCTGCTATTCTGAGGTGTTTTCGGATTTACAGCTTTTAATGATTTTTATATTTTCGAATTTAGGATATTTTTGGTTATCCAGACAGTATTGGATAAGTGCTGTTTTTCTTCTTTTTTCTGCCAGTTTTTTACGTGTTGTTTTAATCTGTGTTTAAGCTTATTTTTGGTACTTCCTATATAAGCCATTGGAGGATTTTCAGTAATAGGAATTGAGTAAATACCTGCTTTTTCTAACATTTTTATTTTTTCATTAATTTTTATTACTATATTTTTGATGGTATTTACTTTTCCTCCAATTTGAAAGTTATGCTTTTTACAAATATTATTAATTTCATTGGTAGTACCTTTTATGTAAGGAAAACCATTTAAATATTTGACTTCTTTTATTTACTACAGCATTATTTTTTATTTTCTTTATTACTTCTGTGTCCCATTTTTTTATTAAATGGTTAGGATAACCAAAGCTGCCTGCAATTTTTTTTATGAATTTGATTTCTTCATTGATGAACTGACTATTTTCAGAATGCGTATATGCTCTTTTAATTAAGGTTTTTATACTATTGCATTTTTTGAGGATAAGGATGTGCTGAATTGTACGGGATTAGGACCGGAACAAATGAACTTTTCCGATAAACCCTGTATAGTAACTTATCTGTGGATTTGATAACATGTACATCCAAAAAGGCTAATGCATTATTTTTCTATTTCAACAGTGAGTTCTATAGTTGGATATAAAGCGCTGTAACATTTTGTTAATTTTTTTAATTCTTCTTCGTTCAGTTTTGATAGAATGAAAATATCAGATACGTGGATGATATTTTCATTCTATCAAAACTGAACGAAGAAGAATTAAAAAAATTAACAAAATGTTACAGCGCTTTATATCCAACTATAGAACTCACTGTTGAAATAGAAAAAAATAATGCATTAGCCTTTTTGGATGTACATGTTATCAAATCCACAGATAAGTTACTATACAGGGTTTATCGGAAAAGTTCATTTGTTCCGGTCCTAATCCCGTACAATTCAGCACATCCTCAAAAATGCAATAGTATAAAAACCTTAATTAAAAGAGCATATACGCATTCTGAAAATAGTCAGTTCATCAATGAAGAAATCAAATTCATAAAAAAAATTGCAGGCAGCTTTGGTTATCCTAACCATTTAATAAAAAAATGGGACACAGAAGTAATAAAGAAAATAAAAAATAATGCTGTAGTAAATAAAAAGAAGTCAAATATTTAAATGGTTTTCCTTACATAAAAGGTACTACCAATGAAATTAATAATATTTGTAAAAAGCATAACATTCAAATTGGAGGAAAAGTAAATACCATCAAAAATATAGTAATAAAAATTAATGAAAAAATAAAAATGTTAGAAAAAGCAGGTATTTACTCAATTCCTATTACTGAAAATCCTCCAATGGCTTATATAGGAAGTACCAAAAATAAGCTTAAACACAGATTAAAACAACACGTAAAAAACTGGCAGAAAAAAGAAGAAAAAAACAGCACTTATCCAATACTGTCTGGATAACCAAAAATATCCTAAATTCGAAAATATAAAAATCATTAAAAGCTGTAAATCCGAAAACACCTCAGAATAGCAGAGTCGGTAATGATTGAAAAAATAGGACAAAAGTTTGCAACCATAATGACCCTAATAATTTGAGAAACAGCTGGAGAAATTTAATTAAAATTGAGCAAAAAAATGAAAAAGTTCGAAAAATGAGATCACTGACCAACAAGAGATGGCGCCACAACGCCCAAGAAGAAGCGATAGCCGATGACAGAAGCAGCCTGCGAGAACCAACGAAATGCCCAGCTGACACGGTCCGTGCTAGTCGGAGCAAAACGTCCCCTCGAAGACGGTAAAGGAGTATTACCGAAAGTACTGGTTATGAATAAATATTGAAGTAAATGAGGTTGCAGCAAAGGAAAAAACTCATTTGGTGATGAGGCAAAATAAATTCCAACGGAAAAAAAAAAAAAAGAAGCGGACCCGTGGCCAAATGAAAAACCCCCGTGCCGCATCCACATAACGGAAATATGAATTGAAAGCCAAGCCCCACGTGCGGTAAGTGTTCATCGAACTTTACCAACTAAAAGTGAAGTTCAAAAATGCAAATGAATGAAACCCATAAAACTTCTTACATGATCATATTTTGGAATTCCAATTTCTAGCTCAGTTTTCTTAAATCAACTTTTGGTTATATAATCCATTCAGAGGATCAGTGGATTTTTTGACATAATCTCATGTGTTGCTGAATGTTCCAGAAATCTGGAAAACTGATGTGGACATCAGTAGTGTTTTGCGCTAGGTTACTGAACTAGAGTTGGCTGTTTTAAAATCTGCAGATGAAGGGACAAATTGGTCCTTTTTTAAGGAATCTTTGTCTCAAAATGATGACATGCCATCAATATTTCAAGGTCACCAAATCAGCACAGCATGTAATCAACAAAGATGTGTTGCAGATGATGAAGATATAGGCCTAAGTTCTACAGAAAACAGCATTGATTTATTGAAGGAATTGCACAAAAACTTGAAAAAAGGTTTAATAATGTCCAAACATCTGTTTTCTCAAATATATGTCTGCTCTTTAGATGAGGTGCTATTTCCCAAATCTTCTGAAGGCCCAAACAATTATGGTGATGATGCAATAACTGAAATATGCAAAGTTTTAAAGTTTAACCCTGATCGTGCTTTGGAATAGTGGCTTCAAATCAAGAAGATTCTTGTTAGTTTGAATCCTAACAGAATTTCATGTATTTCAAATGCTTTGTTACACAAATCGGAGAATTCAGATAATCTAAAGCCTTTTGAAATCATGAGAGATCTAGTAATATGCTATTAACGGCACTGCTGTCAAATGCTCATGTAGACTGTCTTTGGTCAGCAGTTAAAAACACAATTAGGTGAAAGAAGCCTTCTGATGAAAAAGAACAGACTTGAAAGTCGCATTAGGATCGAAACATCAGGAATGAAAATGAGTAATTTTGACCCTGAAGATGGGATAAAACTATGGTGGGAGAATAGCGTGAAATGTTGTTGACCAAACTACAGAGATTAATTTATGTATTTTATTACTTCAGTTTCAACTTTTAAGCATACTAAATTGAAATATGCAAAATAAAACATATTGATATTATAGTAAGCAATTTTATAAAAATAATAGTATGAAATATGCAATTCGATTTTTTCAAAGTTTGGTTTGGCCACTGATTTTTTTTTTTTTTTTTTATGGCCACTAACAATTTTGTTCTTGGTGGCCAATGTCTGCTAGCAAAATTTCTAAGTCTGGATCTTTACAAGGACATAAAAGAAAATGTTGTGATGCTGAATAATTGATGTAAAAATTTAAAAGAAACAAAGCTGAACTGAACAATCACTATTAATTAGGTATGAAATATTTATTTATAAAATAATAATAAATTGGTGTCATACATCTCTGTTATAAATCAAAGGTTTCATGGGGATTTTTTTAATCTGGTATAGCGTATATATGTATTTGTATTACATAGGGACAGAAATTCAAAATTTGTGTCATATCCCATCTCTGTACACTGTTGTCGTAATGTGCCTATATCGCGTCTTCTTGGCTAAGTGGTAAAAATCCCTGGCTGGTAAGATTTTTCCGGAATTCCCCACCTTTGTGCATTCGGTCTGTTGAATGTGACACCAAAGTTCAGAACTCAGGAGCAGTTGGGAATCTCAGCGCTTTCTTCACATTTTGTATTTTATTATCCTAAATGGCCTTCCTCATCTAGTTTAGCTTCACTAATCAGAACATCCTTGATGTAAGGATAAGAGAAATGCACAAAACCCTTCTAAAAAGTTCTGCACCCCATTTCTTAATTTTCTTTTCCCCGACGCAATTAATGAAGGTAAAATGCTGTTTCCTGTTTGGGATAAGAAATGATACCTATTTCCCTAATATCCTATTTGCAATATCATACCCCAAGAAAAAAATTTAAAGGTTGGATTGTTAAACTACAATTAAAATCAATGGCAATAGCTTTACAAAGATCTTCCTCTGGTCCAGCGAAAAACTACTCCATTCTTAAAATCTATTGCACAACCGGTAATGATTAATAGTTAGTAATTAACTTCAACAGAATATGGCAAGAATAGAAAGTATGAAATTCATTGTGCAGCGAAAGGTGAAAAGCAACTCCTGGTGGCCAATGTTAGTTATTTTTGTTAGCTCTAATTTCATATGAAAGATGTGGGGGTACAAAAGTAATGCAATTTGTGCATAATCAATGTACAAGACCAATTTTCTGTCATGGAAACTCATACAACAAGGAGGATTATAATTCAGGTGGTAAAGTTATTTTGTTTTAACGACTTCGGTAGGGAGGGGATACAATATTTTGTGGTTTGCCCCCAAACGCAGAAATGCCTAGTCAACAAAACAGAATAAGCGCTTGTGAAGATGCCATGTTTGAATGAAATTGAAAGAGCAGCAGCCATTGCTGTGATGGGCGGAAATGGAGAACCGAAAGTCTGAGTAATATCTGTGCAATGTGAAAACTAATGTGACATTAAACATTTGCATCAGTCTAAGGTAAAAAAAAAATGCCTAAAAACATGTGTTATAAGTATGAATAGTAAATATGCTTAAAATTGAGTATAATAAGTATTTCCGATAAGGAAATTGTGCTCATATGCAACGCAAAACTGCGATAATCATCACTGTTTTGTGATGCAAAAAGCGATGATTCTCAGCATGTCTTAAGGAAACAAAAAATAGCATGTTTCTCAGTTCGTCTTCAAAGAGAAACAAATTATGCCTGTGTTATCACTGTGTCGATCTGTCTGTGTACACCATATCTCTACACCTATTTGTCTGATTTGAAAAATTATATCAGCATTTGGAAGCTTGAAATGTGAGAATGGCGATCCCTGTCTTTTGCAATCAAATTCAAAATATATATTTCTTTCCTCATCATTGCTTCTAACAAGCATGATGTCACCTCGCTGGCCGGGCGGTCTGAGGCATTGGCTTTCCACATCATTGCTTCTAACAAGCATGATGTCACCCCGCTGGCCGAGCGGTCTGAGACATTGGCTTTCCTCATCATTGCTTCTAACAAGCATGATGTCACCCCGCTGGCCGAGCGGTCTGAGGCATTGGCTTTCCTCATCATTGCTTCTAACAAGCATGATGTCACCCCGCTGGCCGAGCGGTCTGAGGCATTGGCTTTCCTCATCATTGCTTCTAACAAGCATGATGTCACCCCGCTGGCCGAGCGGTCTGAGGCATTGGCTTTCCTCATCATTGCTTCTAACAAGCATGATGTCACCCCGCTGGCCGAGCGGTCTGAGGCATTGGCTTTCCTCATCATTGCTTCTAACAAGCATGATGTCACCCCGCTGGCCGAGCGGTCTGAGGCATTGGCTTTCCTCATCATTGCTTCTAACAAGCATGATGTCACCCCGTTGGCCGAGCGGTCTGAGGCATTGGCTTTCCTCATCATTGCTTCTAACAAGCATGATGTCACCCCGCTGGCCGAGCGGTCTCAGGCATTGGCTTTCCTCATCATTGCTTCTAACAAGCATGATGTCACCCCGCTGGCCGAGCGGTCTGAGGCATTGGCTTCGGATTGTTTGCCTGAGTTGCAGTTGTTACATTCCTCATAACGAATATTATCTGATGTAAAAAAGATTTTTCAAATAGAACTTTCAGGAGCAGAAATATCAGAGAAAGCATAATTCACTTTTATGCCGTCTAGTGGGAAAAGTGCACCATTTGAAAAAGAAACTATTCAAAAATGGTATTTGTAAATGGTATTGAAGGAAACAAATAATTTTTCAATCAGATTGCTAGAAGCAATGTAGTAGTAAAACATCTGCATTTCTACCCTAACAGCGACAAAATTATACAGAAAAAAAAAGCAAAAAAAAAAAACCACTAAAAGCAAGGTTTGCCATTTTCACATTTCAGGCTTCTCACTTCTAAAAAATGTTCTTAAATCCGAGTAATATGATGTCCAAAAGGTCGGACGGACTGATGGACAAACGACACATTGATAACATAAAAACGTCCTGTTTCTCAAAAGACGATTTAAAAATATTTCCTTTAAGTTGCATTATGTTTTTCCACTTTTTTTGTATTAATACCACATGCTCAGTAATTACAAACAAACATGCTGAACCATAGTTGCTTACGACAAGCAGAAGGTTAAACAAAAAATATTAATAGTTAATTTATTTCAATAAGTTTAGCTCATAATTTTATGCAAGGTTATTCCAGAGCTTTTTCTCAGTCGATTGATACAGTTGTATGCAATATAAGAAGCTGATATAAGATCGTTTTTTTGGAAAAAACTGCGGCTCTCCCATTGGAATCAGTTGTAAAAATCTACAAGGATGCCTGTCATAGCAATGGCGCTAGGACATTAAAAATCTTTCACGTCAGTTGGACCTCAGCCTATAGGGTGAGCACTCTATTACTTTCTATCTCATTGTGCCTAGTTATGCCTCTGCATCCTGGAGATTACTCTGGTAGAGTGTATTTACATGTGTATAAAAAAAGTAAGTAAGGAAAAACTGTTCCTGTGAAAATAATGACAATCATCAAAATGATACATTGGCGATTTCTCCAATGGCATTTGGTATGTCAATCTTTGTTGTTTAATTATTTATCACAAAAATTGGTGAGCTATTCATATGTAGGTATTTAGTTTTCAGTAGTGTTTTCCACTAAGTGTTCCAAGTAGAGCAGACACGAGGTAAACAAAAACTGCTGTCAGCTGGTGTTGGTTTGCCATGTTAGAACATTGTGTGTTGGCTCATTCAAGATGCATGAACATGCTGTGCAATTCAACACATGGTTGATGTAAGCAGTAGAATTAAATAAAAAATGCTCAAGGACATGCTGTACACAGATGGTTTACTTTATGCCATGTATGGCAGGGGTATCATGGAAGGTTCATTGTAACTGTTCATTCTCTTGGCACTTAGATGTTCATTCTCTAGGAACTCAATAAATTACATAGCTCATTGTGAAATGCCTGATCAGGAAAGAGATCGTTTGTAGGGGGTGCTGTTGACAACTTTAGCCAGTGAAGTCATGTACAGTTATTCCATGTTGTTAAGCTAATGGTCAAAAGTGGTAAGCATAGGCTGGTTGTTTGCTTTGTGTTGCATCAAGATTATTTTATTTTTAACATTAATCCAAATATCAGTATTGTGATGATTGCATGAATGCCAAATATTTCACTAGATTTTTGTACTGATGAAGTTCATAGCTGGGAATGAAATAAATATTTTGTTCCAACACCAGAAGTAGAATTTTAAATGAAAGTTGAGAATGGATATCTAATCTGCCTATGGTTATAACTTTTATTTTGTGCTCCTCTCTGCCTTGAAATATTTGCAACTTTGATTTTATTATTTTAATGCTGTTTTTAGATAATGCCCCAAATTTTAAGATTTAGTGTTTCTCTTAAATTCTGTACTGTGCAATTAATATTTGTTTTGGCTTTCAGTTAACCTAAATAACTTAATTTCTTAATGTTTTCAGTGGAAGTTTGCTTTCTCAATTTTTTTACTTATTAAGTTTAGTATTTTAGCATTCATATAATATATATGTATGTATGCTTTATATTCAAGTATTTGAACCAGTCATTTAATTTTGAATGAAATATGATTAGCAGCTGTGAGTGCCACAATAGGAAGCTTTTATTTAATTCTGCTGTGGTGGTATGTTCTGTATACATGTTCTTTGAAAGGGAAATAATATTTACAAAAAGATATTGAAGCCTATTTTTTGCAAGGACATTTGGATTAAATGTATATATGAAATAAAAGTTCTTACTTGCATTTTTCTTCCTCCCCCCCCCCCCCATCATTATTTCAATAGGCAACAGCGAAAAAGTGCATTTTACCTCGAGCTGCAACACCTTCAGGTCTCACACCTGGACCAAGGATGCCTGCTCCTAATGTCACAGTATCACAGATTACTGTTAGTACAACAGGCATGGGAAATGATGTAAGTAAATTCATCCTGTTTTAATCATGTAACTCTGTCAGCCTAATCAAGTTATCTGTTCTATGAAAAACCACTTTTGAGGTCTTTACCAGTCAAATTTAAGTCGGTACAGTCTTAAGCCACATATAGATAGCATTAATCCAACAACAAAAAATGGAAGGATTGGAATCTTATTGCAATTCAAGTAATGTAGATGTTCGGACAGTGATAGAAACAACAATGTGAAGTGCTGTGTTGAACTGAATACCCTAAAATCAAAGGTTGTATGAAGAATTATTTTAAAAAGTGCATGATTGCAGGAACAGTCATTTGTAAGTTGTGTTCAAGCACTCAGTTATCCTTGTAAGAGGAAATTATAGGATATCATTGTATTGAAGATCTGTGTAAATATGAAATATAAAAAAATGTTGTTTTGTAATCCAGAGATTATGTATTAAAAGTGATCACAATGGATCCAGAGAGTATGTGTTAAAAGTGATCACAATGGATCCAGAGATTATGTATTAAAAGTTATTACATTGGATCCAGAGATTATGTATTAAAAGTGATCACAATGGATCTTGTGTATTATTTCTCTTACATTACACGTGAAGTTCTTCCACCACTACAAGTTCAGTCCCCTCCAACTCCACTCCAGTAGGGTGGGGGAAATTGTGCTGATGAAAATGCCATGTATTGTACAACATGAGGAGAGATCACAAGAATCTTGCCGTGAAAATGCCAAACAATTTAATTCTCCCTCTAATATATTGTCATAAAAATCATGTCTTCCTTGTGTGCCAGTGTTGCAGTGAGGCATTATCTGTTTTCCTAAGTGAATGGCAAGGAAATAAAAACTTGTAAATTAGTTGTCTATTTTCAACTTGCGGTCGTGAAAAGGGCTTGGTAATTGCATTTAGGAACAATATTGAACAAGAAAGATGACACTGAATTCTTGAGTGTAATAAGCACGTCTTTTGAATCTGCTCTGATGCAAATTAAATTGATGAAAGCTATACAAAGCCAATGGAACCAGTGGGGAAAAAAGTAGTATCTGACTGAAGAAAGAAGTTTTCAATCGGGTTTTTAATCCTGCAGATACTGCTTTCAACAAATTAGTGAACTTACGCCCTCTGGTTGCAGACTTGTAAATTAAGAAATTTTTTAATTAATATGAGAAATATTTGGTAGCGGAAACACTCTCCAACAAAGAAAGAATTTTTCAAATTGGACTCTTCGAAGCAGAGATGTGGACAAATATAAGATACACATCTACGCCCCTAGCGGGGAAAATCATGCATTATTTTAGCTAGAAAGTATTCTCAAAAGGTTTTTGATGTGAATGGTATTGGTCTAAGAAAAAAATTAGTAGAGTTTTCAGGAGCTCAGATTTTGCTGCAAATACACCAGAAGCAGAAATTAACACTTATGCTCCCTGGTAGCCAAACCATACTTTACCAAATATTAGAAATTATATGAAAAACATTTTCCATCACGAGCTGTATGCGATACAGGAAGAATTTTTCAAAACAGAATTTTAGAAGCAGAAATATCAGGGAAAACACAATTTATGTTTGTGCCCCCCTAGCGGAAAGTCTATGATTTACTTGAAAATTTTAAATTTATATGAAAAACATTTCGCATCAGAAACGCTATCCAACAAAGATGGAATTTTTCAAATCGGGCTCCTAGAAGTAGAGATATTGACAAAAATATGATATACATCTACGCTCCCTGGCATAGAAACCATGCATTATTTTAAGAAGAAAATATTCTTAAAAGGTCTGTCAACGCGAGTAGTATCGATCCACAAATGATTTTTTTTTTTTTTTCAATTGAGATTTTAGAAGCTCAGATTTTGCTGCAAATTCATCAGAGCAGAAATTAAGACTTACGCCTCCTGGTGGCCAAACCATTTTTTACCAAAAATTAGAAATTATATGCAAAGAATTTCCCATCAAGAGCTGTATCTGGTGCAGAAAGAATTTTTCAAATCGGAGTTTTAGAAGCAGATATATCAGAGGAATGCAATTTACCTTTACGCCCCTAGCGGAAAGTCTATGAATTATTTTGAAATTATATGAAAAACGTGTGATACCGGTAACTCTATTCAATAAAGAAAGAATTTTTCAAATCAGACCATTAGAAACAGGGATATTGACAAAAACAAGATATGCATCTACACCCCTGGTGGAGAAACCATGCAATATTTTAAGAAGAAAATATTCTGAAAAGGTTTGGCGACATGAGTAGTATCGGTCTACAAACGAATTTTTTCAGTCGAGATTTCAGAAGCTCATATTTTATGGCAAATACATCAGAAGCAAAAATTAACACTTATGCCCCCTGGTGGCCAGAGTATTCTTTACCAAAAATTTGAAATTATACGTAAAAAAATTAAAATCGAAGTTTTAGAAGAAGAGATATCTGGGAAAATGTCATTTATTTCTCCACCCCTAGCGAAAAATTTATGCATCACTTGAGAAAATAACTATACCGAAAATACTTTTCGACATATATGGAATCCAAAGATAAAAGAAATTCCTCAATCAGATTCTTAGAAGCAAACATGTAATAAAATGTAGTTTGAAAAAAATGTAGTTTGAATTTGACATCATCTGCATTTATGCCCTCTTAGCGACAAAATTGTACATCGTAGAAAAAACAATGAAATAAAGGATCATCATCGCACGTTTCAAGCTTCCCAATGCAAAAATGATTTTTCAAATCTTACTAATAGTTGCGGAGATATGGTCTCTACAGATAGACGGACGGACAAACCGATAACATAAGTGCGATCTTTTTTTTACAAAAGATGTGCTAAAAATGGTAAGACAATTGCATTTGAAAACAATACCAAGTCTTAAAGTAAAACTGACCTAACTGCAAGTCATTCCTTTTCAGTAAATGTAGTAGTGAACCCACTGATTCAAGTGTTGCCAGTGTTGAGAATAGATTTCCAGATGAGAGGAATTTGGTATAGTGAATCAGTGTTGTGGCTGTTATGGGTAAGATAAATTTCATTGCTTTTGCAATACCTAACAGGTGCTTAATTGTCATTTTGAAATAAATGTAGGTTTATTTTTTCTGCCATCAATTTTGTAATTGTAGCCTGTGAACTTGGAGGAGGTCTAGAAAGAAGATTTGAGTATTTTTGCAAGTAGGCCATAATAAACTCTGGATTTTGAAGTAGTAGCCTGGGAATGTGACAAATGCATATTATGCAGCAAACAAGAAAAATAAAATCTTACAGGCAAGATGTGGTTGTCATAGGAAGAAGAGGTGATGTTGTGGCAACAATTGAACAGAATTCTCCATCTCTTGGAAAAACACAGAACACATATTGGTGGGTGTTGGAAAGTAATGCTGTAGTTCAACTGTAAAGGATTTGTCCAGAAAACCTAAACACAGCTGGCATAAATTTTTTTTCAAACAAAATAATAAAAAATAAAAATAATAAAAAGTAAAAAGACTGTTTCTACACTTTATTAAACTTGCATTTGAGAAGAGGATTTTTTTTTTTTTTCATTAAAATTCAGGGGAAAATCCACTGTTGACTTTTAAAAAGCTTACATTTATGCAATTTCATTGTGCACAATGAGAAAACAAGTGAATGAAACAATTACTATACTACTACTACATTTATCAGTGATAACCTGACAATTGCAAAGTGAATGTGGAGTATGTTGTATCATATAAATCAAGTGTTTTTAAATTTGTCTTATTTCTCCATCCCATTATTTTTTAATGATTTATTTTTATTCATTATGATCTCACATGTGTATCTGTACAGCATTCAGGTGTGCTTTTAGCACAGACACATTTAAAGAATAATAAACAAAAATATAAAATATGTTAATTCATCATGGCAATGAATTTCTTCCATGCCAGATTTTCTGTCTGTGATGGGTTCCATTTCAACTCAGGCAGGGTCATACCATCATGGTCTCAGATTTCTCTAAAAAAAATTAAGGGGTGTTCCTTGACTAAAATAAGGAGACCTATATTTTTTCTTTCGGCAAGAAAAAATTTTCCCTTCGAGATAGAGGGTTTCAAATCTTGCACCGTCAAACAAGCTCTCTACAAAACTGTTATTTTTCCTAACTTCGGCGAGTCATTGCAGCGGAGTTAAAAAAGATATCGTGTTCTTGTATATTTTTTTACATTGTGTGTATAACATATAATAATATATGGTGCTAATATTTGCTACACATCGTATGATTAAAATTTAAAAAAATCGTGAACTTTGTGATTTAAAAAAAATTGAATTTTTTAAGGTTTTTTTTAAACAGGTTTGGATGGAGTTTTTTCTATTTTCGTTTTTTTCGTTAAAGGCATACAAATGTGCACTTTATTTATAATTTTTGGGGGGTCTGTGAAACTGCAAGTTTCCGCGTTTCGGTAGTGTTAAAAACAGCCGATTTTGAAAAATCTCGTCTCTAACTTAGCCAGCGATTTTTACAAAAGGGCCATTTTCTAAAATTCTGAAAATTAAATCACTGTTTTATTATCAACAGGAGAGCATCTGTGTAAATTTTCACGGACCTAAAAACGCATGTTTCAGAGTTAGACGCGTTTGAATTAAGTTTAAAAGCCTACCATTTCCCGTGTTCTAAAGGCGCCATTTTGGAAAACTCTCAGGCGCAAAGTACGTATTCTCTTACCCGAATCAAAGCGTTAGGTATTCTTTGCCCGAATGATGGAATGAGAGCATTGGATCAGCTGGATCTGGTTGGATACGTCCACCTCACCTTTCCCCGAGTGATGACATGCCTAAAAAAACTGTCGGGACGGGGGGGGGGGTGTTAACAAATAAATAAATAAAATTCCTGCTGCTCCACTAACAAAGCTGGGTTGCGAAAGACAGCAGTTGTTTGTTTACGTATATACTTAAACATCGCATAAGAAAAAACTATGAAAGAGTAGAAAACTGTTGTGAAATAATTTTAAGAAAAAAAGAGTGCAGGCACACATACTGTAAGTTAATTTTCGATGGCTAAACACCCTCGAGTTTTTCTGGGAGTTGCTCATTGTAGGCTACTGTCAGAAGAGCAGTTGCTGTTTTGTTATAGTTGCTAAAATTAACTTCTCAATTTTTCGTAATAGTAAAATATTTGCTCAGGAGAGTTTTGTCCTCTGCGAACGGGGGGGGAGAGAAGGTACAATGCTCTTGGCCTCGATGCTGGGTTAATAGCGCTGGTCGCTACCCAAACTCTGCAAACCTCCTCTCCAAAACGTAATGGCAATTGTCTAATCTACTAAATAAATAACAATTAACATATGCGTGCATGCTTATTCATAAAAT
Organism: Macrothele yani; assembly: GCA_039090855.1. Lineage (NCBI taxonomy): Eukaryota > Metazoa > Arthropoda > Arachnida > Araneae > Macrothelidae > Macrothele > Macrothele yani. The sequence goes on along the minus strand of CM077005.1, from coordinate 138,373,591 downwards.
GTAAGTTTAGTATATTTCCTGTTCAATCAGCTGATTTTACAAGTAGAACACATATACAACTTACGCGCTTATAATGGTGTAAAGATTTTTATCTATTTAAAACATATTCCAAGATTTCAGTTTATTTTAGGGGGGGGATTGTGTTCTTAGTAATTTCCACCTGGGCCACGATGTCTTCTGTTCCCTTAGAAGATAATGCTGGATCAATGGGAGACCAGCGAAATTTTGACACCCCCACCCCCCACCCCCTTCACGTGGTGGTAAGGAGTCTCAAAGCTAGGTAGCTTTCAAAAATGTTTCAACTTAAGTTGGCTGGTAACAAGAGAGGGATTCCATTTCAACTCGAGCAGGGTCGTACCATTACAGTCTCAGATTTCTCTAAAAAAATTAAGGGGGTGTTCCTTGATTAAAATAAGGACACCTATATTTTTTCTTTCGCCAAAAAATTTTTTTTCCTTCGAGACAGAGGGTTTTAAATCTTCTTCCACTGTCGAACAAGCTCTCTAAAAAATGGTTATTTTCCCTAACTTTAGCGAGTCATTGCAGCAGAATTAAAAAATATACTTTGTTCTGGTATTTTTTATTACATTGTGTGTATAACGTATAATAATATTTGATGCTAATATTTTTTACATATCATATGATTAAAATTTTAAAAAATCGCAAACTTTGTGATTAAAAAAAAATTGAAATTTTTAAGATTTTTTTTAACAGGTTCAAATGGAGTTTTTTTTTCTATACTCGTTTTTTTTTTTTTTTTGTTAAAGACATACAAATGTGCACTTTATTTGCAATTTTGTATGTGTCTGTGAAACTGCTAGTTTCCGCAGCGTTAAAAAAAGCCGATTTTGAAAAATCTGCAACTTTGCCAACGATTTTCTCAAAAAGCCCCTTTTTTGAAATTCTGAAAATTAAAAACCCTGTTTTATCATCAACAGGAGAATATCTGTGTAAATTTTCATGGACCTAAAAACGCCCATTTCCGAGTTAGATGCTTTTGAATTTGGTTTGAAAGCCTACGATTTCTCTGTGTTCTAAAGGTGCCATTTTGGAAAATTCTCACGCGCAAAGTACGTATTCTCTTACCCGAATGAGAGCATTGGATCCGTCCACCTCACCCTACCCTGAGCGATAACATGCCTAAAAAACGGTCTTGGGAAAAAAATAACAAATCTATATACACTGGCGGAAAGTGAAAAAAGAACACCAAGAAGGAATTGGCAGACGATCATGAAATTTACATACATTAATGAGGTCGAGTTTACGTAGGTGTGATGTTAATAATCAGGACCAACCGGTGAGCGCTTATGCCACAGCACGACATAATATGCAAATTATCGTCGGTGGTATTTAAGGAGTACGACGAAGTGAATGCAATCAGTCGTCGGCGTACGGACACGTGCGAAGACCCTGAAGAAGCTGCAATGCCTGGACATGGAAGACGTGTACGATTTCAGCAGTTATCGGACTTTGAGCAAGGTCGTCTAGTCAGACTCCGCTAGGCCGGGTGGTCGTATCGTCGTATTGCGGAGCTAATTGGACGGGAAGTATCGGTGGTGGTACGATGGTGGCGTAGATGGTCCGAGGAACATTCCCACATGGGAAGTATCGGTGGTGGTACGATGGTGGCGTAGATGGTCCGAGGAACATTCCCACACGGGAAGTATCGGTGGTGGTACGATGGTGGCGTAGATGGTCCGAGGAACATTCCCACACGAGAAGACGTGGAACCGGGAGTCACAGACGGACTGTTGAGCGGACCGATCGACGCATAAGAAGAGCGGCGTTGTCAAACAGAACATCCACTGTGACGCAAATCCTAGTTGCAGTTGCACCTGAGGTGACTGTGCGAACAATCCGCAACCGTCTACTGGATGCAGGACTACGTGCACGTGTGCCTTTGGCATGTGTACCTCTGACTCCAGCCCACTGTCAGGAATGGCTGCAGTGGTGTCGCCAAAGTCTGCACTGGAGAATGCAATAGCGATCTGTTGTGTTCAGCGATGAAATCAGATTCTGCTTGGGAGCCTCCAATGGCCGTATGCGTGTTCGCAGACGCACAGGGGAGCGTCTCCACCCTTCTTGCATTTGCCAGCTACATACAGGGCCTACACCTGGTCTCCTGGTGTGGGGAGCGATCAGCTATCACTCCCGTACACAACTAGTGTTTGTACCGGATACGTTAAACAGCACCTCCTATATCAACAACATCATTCAGCCCGTTTTTGTGCCATTTGTAAGGTCGGTCCATTGGGGTGTTTTCCAGCAAGATAATGCCCGCCCACACACGGCACGTGCAACGCATCATGCACTTCAGGGTGTGAGACAACTTCCATGGCCTGCACATTCACCGGATTTGTCCCCCATTGAGCACATGTGGGACTTTATGGGACGAGAACTTATCCGGTCTCCACGGCCAGCCACGACCATCGCCGATTTACGCGTCCAGGTTGAGGATGCTTGGAACTCAATACCCCAAACTTACATCCAACATCTGTACGACAGACTCCATGCCAGAATTGCACAGTGTGACACAGTTCATGGCGGTTCAACCTCGTACTAACCATGTTACATGGAAATGTTATTTTTCAGTTTACCAGCAAATACAGCTGTATTTTGCCATAATGTTTTGATCATGTTATCCTCTGTATTCCGTTATTATGCTGTATAAATTTTGTTGGTATCAGACGTCTCCTTCTTGGTGTTCTTTTTTCACTTTCCGCCAGTGTATATAGAATTGAATGTTTGTATGTCTGCTAAACAAATTTACAGTTTTCAATTTAGAACCACCAAACTTGGTATACTATCTCATGGTACCCTAACTTAGACCGTAGGCGGTTTTTGGAAGGGGTCGGAGCCCGGGGTCAAGGGACCCCACACAAAACTTCCATAAATTCTAGTTTTCAATTTAGAACCACCAAATTTGGAATACTATAGCATGGTACCCTAATTTAGACCGCAGACTGTTTTTGGAAGGGGTCAGAGCCCTGGGTCAAAGGGCCACCACACAAAGTTTCTGTAAATATACTACTTGTATACTATAGTGGTTTTGGGAAGGGGTCGGACTGTAGATTTTACAAAAATTTTGTATGGGGGCCCCCTTGACCCCGGGCTCAGACCCCTTCCCAAAACCGTCTAGTCAAAGTTAGGGTACCAAAAAAAGTATACCAGATTTGATGGTTCTAAATTGAAAACTAGATTTTACGGAAATTTTGCGTGGGGCCCTTTGACGCCGGGCTCCGACTTACCCAGGGCACTATAGTATACAAGTATATTTTACGGAAATTTTGTGTGGGGGCCCTTTGACCCAAGGCTCCGACCGCTTTCAAAAACAGTCTGCGGTCTAAGTTAGGGTACCATGCTATAGTATTCCAAATTTGGTGTTTCTAAATTGAAAACTGTAGATTTTATGGGAGTTTTGTGTGGGGCCCCTTGACCCCGGGCTCCGACCCCTTCCAGAAACCGTCTATGGTCTAAGTTAGGGTACCATGAGATAGTATACCAAGTTTGGTATTTCTAAATTGAAAACTGTAAAGTTGTTTAGCAGACATACAAACAAACTTTCAATTATATATATATAGATTTGTTATTTTTTCCAAGACCGTTTTTTAGGCATGTTATCACTCAGGGTAGGGTGAGGTGGATGGATCCAACGCTCTCATTCAGGTAAGAGAATACGTACTTTGCACCTGAGATTTTTCCAAAATGGTGCCTTTAGGACACGGAGAAATCGTAGGCTTTCAAACCAAATTCAAATGCATCTAACTCGGAAACAAGTGTTTTTAGGTCCGTGAAAATTTACACAGATATTCTCCTGTTGATTATGAAACAGGGATTTAATTTTCGGAATTTTAAAAAAGGGCTTTATTTAGAAAATCGTTGGCAAAGTTGGAATTTTTCAAAATCGGCTGTTTTTAATGCTGTGGAAACTAGCAGTTTCACAGACACATACAAAATTGCAAATAAAGTGCACATTTGTATGTCTTTAACAAAAAAAAACGAGTATAGAAAAAAAAACTCCATTTGAACCTGTTAAAAAAAATCTTAAAAATTTCAATTTTTTTAAATCACAAAGTTTGCGATTTTTTAAAATTTTAATCATACGATGTGTAAAAAATATTAGCATCAAATATTATTATACATTATACATACAATGTAATAAAAAAAATACCAGAACAAAATATATTTTTTAATTCTGCTGCAATGACTCGCTGAAGTTAGGGAAAATAACCGTTTTTTAGAGAGCTTGTTCGACAGTGAAGAAGATTTGAAATCCTCTGTCTCGAAGGGGAAAAAATAGGTGTCCTTATTTTAATTTAGAGAAATTTGAGACCATGATGGTACGACCCTGCCAGAGTTGAAATGGAATCCCTCTCTTGTTACCAGCCAACTAAGTTGAAACATTTTTGAGAGCTACCTAGCTTTGAGACACCTCACCACCACGTGGGGGGGGGGTCAAAACTCTGCTGGTTGGTCTCCCATCGATCCAGGATTATCTTCTAAGGGAACAGAAGACATGAGCAGTGCATGTTTTATCGTGGCCCAGGTAAAAATCACTACGAACACAATTCCACCACCCACCCCCTCTTTAAAAAAATTGAAATCTTTGAATATGTTTTAAATAGATAAAAATCTTTACACCATTATAAGTGTGTAAGTTGTATATGTGTTCTACTTGTAAAATCAGCTGATTGAACAGGAAATATACTCAACTTACATTTTATGAATAAGCATGCATGCGTATGTTAATTGTTATTTATTTAGTAGATTAGACAATTGCCATTACGTTTTGGAGAGGAGGTTTGCAGAGTTTGGGTAGCGACCAGCGCTATTAACCCAGCATCGAGGCCAAGAGCATTGTACCTTCTCCCCCCCCCCCCCCCCCATTCGCAGAGGACAAAACTCTCCTGAGCGAATATTTTACTGTTACGAAAGACTGAGAAGTTAATTTTAGCAACTATAACAAAACAGCAACTGCTCTTCTGACAGTAGCTGACAATCAGCAACTCCCAGAAAAACTCGAGGGTGTTTAGCCATCGAAAATTAACTTACAGTATGTGTGCCTGCACTCTTTTTTTCTTAAAATTATTTCACAACAGTTTTCTACTCTTTCATAGTTTTTTCTTATGCGATGTTTATGTATGTATGTAAACAAACAACTGCTGTCTTTCGCAACCCAGCTTTGTTAGTTGAGCAACAAGAATTTTCTTTATTTATTTGTTAACACCCCCCCCCTCCAGACAGTTTTTTAGTCATGTCATCACTCGGGGAAAGGTGAGGTGGACGTATCCAACCAGATCCAGCTGATCCAATGCTCTCATTCCATCATTCGGGCAAAGAATATCTAACGCTTTGATTCGGGTAAGAGAATACGTACTTTGCGCCCGAGATTTTTCCAAAATGGCGCCTTTAGAACACGGGAAATGATAGGCTTTCAAACCGAATTCAAACTCGTCTAACTCGGAAACGTGCGTTTTTAGGTCCGTGAAAATTTACACAGATGCTCTCCTGTTGATAATAAAACAGTGATTTAATTTTCAGAATTTTAAAAAATGGCCCTTTTGAGAAAATTGTTGGCAGAGTTAGAGACGAGATTTTTCAAAATCGGCTGTTTTTAACACTACCGAAACGTGGAAACTTGCAGTTTCACAGACCCCCCCCCCCCCAAAAAAAAATTTACAAATAAAGTGCACATTTTTATGTCTTTAAGGAAAAAACGAAAATAGAAAAAACTCCATCTGAACCTGTTTTAAAAAAAACTTAAAAAATGCAATTTTTTTTAAATCAAAAATTTACGATTTTTTAAATTTTTAATCATACGATGTGTAGCAAATATTAGCACCATATATTATTATATGTTATACACACAATGTAAAAAATATATACAAGAACACGATATCTTCTTTAACTCCGCTGCAATGACTCACCGAAGTTAGGAAAAGTAACTGTTTTGTAGAGAGCTTGTTTGACGGTGCAAGATTTGAAACCCTCTATCTGGAAGGAAAAAATTTTTCTTGCCGAAAGAAAAAATATGGGTCTCCTTATTTTAGTCAAGGAACACCCCTTAATTTTTTTAGAGAAATCTGAGACCATGATGGACCCTGTCAGAGTTGAAATGGAACCCATCCTGTAACATATTTGTTCCTCAATCACAAATGGCTTATTTCACACCTTCTGTCCATCTTGTAGGTCTGCCCCATGGTGTGTGGCCTGGTGTGACAGGATTTAGTATCTGTTTATACAATATTTCATCTCTCATTCAAGACACATATGAACATACTATCTCAGTAGGTTCTCTAACTTTTTCTCTTACCGAGGGAGGACCAGGCACATTCCTAATGTCTGCATTTTTAATTTTGTTTTGCTGCTGGATCCACTATTTCCCCCAGTGTTTCTCTTGTCATTCTTATGTCTGTGGCTTTTAACTTCCTTCAGAGCCCTTTTGTTTGTACCCAACTCCCATTGCCTTGAAAGATGGTAGGTTTAAATATTACATTGTATTCAACAAGTTTAGTTCTCTGGCTAACTTCATTCTTGAAGAAAATGTTCTTATACAGATAGAGGTTTTCCTGCTTTGCCAATTCTTTTGTTTAGTTCCTTATGAGTCCTTCTAGTCTTATATGTCATCATCATCATCATTGTCAACCATTATCAATCCACTGCTGAATGAAGGTCTCCCCAAGTTTCCTCCACAACGTTCTGTCTTGTGCCAGTCGCCTCCATGTCACTCCTGCATACTTTCGAATTTCATCCACCCATCTCCCATGTGGTCTTCTTCTGGGTCTTTTCCTGTCCCTTGGAATCCAATCTAAAATTTCGACTGTCCATCGATGGTCTGTCCTTCTGGCAGTATGTCCAGCCCATTGCCATTTCAGGGATTTAACGGTGTCTTCCACTCTTGTCATTTTTCGGATCCACGAGTTCCTCTTCTTATCTCTCCTGGTTACTCCAAGCATGCACCTCTCCATGCTTCTTTGAGTTGTCTGCAGCCTTTGTATGTCTCTTTTAGTTACGGTCCACGTCTCTGCACCATACGTAAGCACTGGAAGGATGCATTGATCAAACACTTTTCTTTTAAGACATAATGGCATATTGCTCTTGAAAATTATGCTGTTTCTTCCAAAAGCTCTCCAGGCAAGTTTTGTATGCCGATTAATTTCTTCATCAATGTGACCCTCACTTGATATCTGCTGTCCAAGATAAACGTACGTGTCTGTTATCTGCAGCTTTTTTCCATCAATCGATAAATCTTCATTTCTTGTAAAAGCATTAAACATCACTTTTATCTTCTGAAAGTTCATTTTTAATCCCACTTCTTTACTCTTGTCAGCAAGTTCCTGGATCATACTCTGCAGCTCTGATGGGGTAGTGGCAAAAATGACTGTCATCAGCAAAACGAAGGTGGGTTAGATAATCTCCATTAATCTTTATCCCTTTGTTTTCCCAGTTCAGTGATTGAAATACATTTTCCAATGTGGCATTAAAGAGCTTCGGAGATATGGTGTCACCTTGTCTCACTCCCTTTCCAATTTTTATGTGTGCTGTATTTTCAAACAGCCGAATCTTTGCACTTGCACTTGCATAGAAATTATTAATAATATTAATGTATGCATCTTCAATACCGCAGGATTTCAGAGCCATTGTAACTGTTGATGGTTTCACCGAATCAAAGGCTTTTTCATAATCGATAAAAGCCATGCACAATGGAAGTTCATATTCCCTCGCTCTTTCAATTAGTTCTCTCAGTACGTGGATATGATCTATTGTGCTGTAGCCACTCCTGAATCCAGCTTGTTCTCTCGGTTGAGCCATGTCCAGTGTTACCTTCAAGCGGTGTGAAAGAACTTTAGTGAAGATTTTATAAACCACTGATAGGAGGCTGATAGGTCTGTAGTTCCTGAGATCCTCAATGTCACCTTTTTTATGTAGCATGATCATTGTAGCGTTGTTCCAATCCTCGGGAATCTTCCCTTCATTAAGGCATCGAGTGAAAATTTGGGCGAGTACTGTTTCGATTTCTCCACTTGCTTCTTGTATGATGTCTACAGTAATTCTATCTTCTCCTGGAGCTTTTCCCTGCTTCATGTTCTTGATTGCATGTGCAACTTCTGCTGGAAGGACTGGAAGAACTCTGGTACTGGTACCTTTCATGATGTCTGGAGTACATGTATCATCCCTTTCATATAATTTGGAGTAGAAATCTTTCACTCTTGTCAAAATTTCTGCCTCTATTTCTTGTTACAGAACCATCTTCTTTTCTCAGTGCCATAATCTGTTTTTTTCCCTTACTGAGATGTCCCTTTGCTATCTTTAGGCTTTGGTTGTTTTCAATTGCTTTCCTTACTAGTTCACAGTTGAATTTCCTTACGTCTTCAGTGATACTTTTTCGTACTGTCTTGCATAGCTCTATATATTCCACTTTGGAAGTCACATCTTCTTTAGTTGTCCTCATCACTCTTCTTTTTGCATCAACATTTTGGTTTTTCCTGATAATTTGTTCACATGCAATTTGTTCTTAGACCCAGCTAATTTTGTTGCTGTTTCCATAAGAGCTTTGGTTACTTTTCTGTTAACTTCAGAAATATCCACTTCTTCCGATGTTAGGCCTTCTAAAGCAGAGAATCTGTTCTTCAGTTCCAACTTGAAGGTATTATGATGTTTTTTAAGTTTGGTTATGTCAATACATTCTGTTTGTCTTATGAGCTTGCTACGTTCGAGTTTAGTGTTGAGGTGCATCTTACATCTCACCAATCTATGGTCACTACCTGTGTTGAGCTTGTTTAGCACACTGCAGTCTTCTATGACGAATTTTACACATAATAAAATCAATTTCACTTGTCATCCCATTTGGATGTCTCCATGTCCATTTCCTGTGTGGCTTTTTCTTGAAAAAGGAGTTCAAGATGAAAAACCCTTCTGCCTCTGCAAACTCAACGAGAGTATTTCCACGTTGGTTTCTGTTGCCGTGACCGAATTTACCTACTGAAGTTTCATTCTGTTGCCATTGCCCTATTTTTGCATTGAAATCTCCCATAATTATCTTCAAGTGCTGCTTACCTTTATTATTTAGTTGACAAATTTCCTCATAAAATTCTTCAATTTCTTCTTCAGGATAACTTGTGGTGGGCGCATAAGTTTGAATAATCTGAGCCTTGTATCTTCTCGAGAGTTGGATAACGAGATGTGCAGCTCTGTCAGAGGAACTTTCAAGTTCTACAACTTTATCCTTCAGTTTCTTGTTTATTATAAATCCAACACCACTAGTTCTTCCAGTATCTGTCCCATGATAGTAGAAGAGATGTCCACTTTTCAGTTCAATGAGATCTTCTCCTTTTCTCCTTACCTCACTTAGCCCGACGATGTCCCACTTGATCCTTTGTAGTTCCTCTTCCAATTCAAGAAGCCTTGAATCAGAAGATAGGGAGCGTCCATTATACGTAGCCAAGGTCAGCATCAGATGGCAGCCTAGTCCTGTCCTCCGGGTGATTCTTAGCACCCTCTGCCTTTCATGTCGCACTGGCCGCTGCCTTGGCCAGGTACATTCCAGCTGCCGGAGACTGAGGGCCAAGATTTAAGTTGTGGAGTCATTTTGGAGGGGTTTGGCCATAACTCACCACGCTGGCCAAGCGGGTTGGTGAGTGTGGCATAGCATTTGCTCTAATCCTGGTGGTATAGTTATACAGCTATTGGCGGTCGTCAGAGCTATATGTAATCCTGTAATCCTATATCTTATATGTAATTCTGTAGAAATGATTCAAATCTGGTACCTGTCTTTCCCTGTACTACAAATCAGTCATTTTTAGAGTGCAATGGAGAACCATTGATATAAATATGTCAACATTAATCTACATACCACATTTCAATGCCATTCTCAACTGAACAAGATGATGTTAAAACTCTTCACCTTTTTCTAAGTGTTTACACTCTTAGAAATTAGCACTAAGTCATCAGCATTCAGCAAGCTGCTGATGTTAAAACCACCATCTTCAACATCTGTAAGTAAGTTACTTTCCTTGAGCAGTTTATCCATATAGATCACAGACAAAAGTGGGGACCAACAGAGTTAATTTCAAACCACTTAGATGTATTTCCTTTCATTTTGTTATACAAGCTTGTAATTGATTTCAATAGGCTGTCATAGTTGCATAATGTTTTAGTACAGTGAGCAATTAGCTACTAGGTGCTCGGTCAGAATCCTTTATGAAATCTGAACACCACATGTAATCCCCATTCAGCTCATGAAACTTTTCCGAAAGCTGTCTCTTTACAAATATGTCCTGTCATTCCTTACGTTTTAATTAAATTGTATGTTAAGTATGCACCATTTTTTGATTATGTGTTGAATGGTGGAACAGATATTTCGGGTAAAGCAGTTTCTTCTGCTTCACATGTACTTGTTAGCATTTTCTCAGAGCTTTCTTCCTTTTGTTATGATACATGATGTTTATTATTTCAGAATGATTTGCTTTTACTTTCTTCTATCATTAGGAGAAAATCAGAGCTCCTTCTTCAATGCAGATTATTCCAAATGTTAGTCAGGGAATGACAAATCCTCAATCTATGATGAATAGGCCTCGAATGCAGCCATCAATACTGAGACGCCAGCCTGTTCCCAAATCACCCGGAAGCGTAACGTCAACAGCATCTATAGTTTTGCTTTCAAATCCACCGCCAAACACAAGTACGGTCACCTCATCATCTTCAATCAATGTCATTGACCTCACGGAAGATGGAGATTCATCTCTTACTACCACCACAGCAGCTACTTCACAGTCATCGGCAATGCTTGTTTCTCCATCTGTTACAAGAGGTAATTTTTTTTTTTTAAGCAATGCTTGAACCATGGATTGGATTGTGGAATATTTTTTAAATGTGATGGATGAAGTCCATTGTACCAGCAGCAAACAGTGTGTAGACAGTGCTGTGTAGTGTCCTTCCTCCCACACCTGTCTTTCTCACAGGCAATGAAAATAATGCATTTTCTTTGGATTTTTCATATAAGAAAAATGCATCATATATGATGAATGTACAAAGGCAAATCTTAAGGCATTTGTCAACATTAACATATTATATTCTGAAAAATTTGGAATGTGGAAGTGAAAGATATATGTTAATATATATCAAATACGTGGAGATAATGTAAATGGACGATGTCATCGCTCTTTCCACGTTATTTTTAAACAACGCATAGCGACTGAAAAATTGTATTCCGTTGTTGGCGCCGTAACGTAAATTTGAACGCACTCGACTAGTTATCGAGAGTTCTGGGGTTCAATCCCAGCGGTGCCGGAATGCAATTTTTCAGTCGCTATGCGTTGTTTAAAAAATAACGTGGAAAGAGCAATGACATCGTCCATTTTGATATATGTTAAACTGTTTTTCAGTGAAATCGTTAAACTTGTTTGGAAATTTATCTTACTACGTCGCAGATTTTTTAACGCTTCTTTCATTGGCTTTGTCCACTAACAACGAAGCAGTTTGCAAATTGGTGATTTTACTTGTTTCTTCATTGTTTTTGAAATTTCTTTTCTTCAGTGGGTCAAGCAAATCACTGGTAAACAGGTTGGGATTATGAGATAAATTATAAAGGGCCTTCCATTCTAGTGATTGATGAATTCGTTTTTATACCTTATTGTTTGTGTGTAGCCAGTGTTGTTGCACCTCAGGAGTAGATTTTGATGTTATTTTCAAATGCCAGCTTGAAAATTTTACATTTTTCTAAATATCAATTGACAGTTGAAAAATAGGCAAGATATCAGCCAAAATTCTGCTTTTGTTTCTCTTAAGCATGTTGCTATCTCTGTGTAAAGCTTTGTGAGCAGAAGAAAAGCGGTTTATTTCCTTGCACACTCTGCTTCTACCCTTTTGGAGTTGTGGTGTTTATTCTAGTGTTCTCTTGTAACACAGCAATTTAAAAACATGTCTTCATAATGCTGGTGCTTATGCATATGCTTCAGGGTAAATGCATCATGCATATCCATTTGATCCACAGTGATCTGGGTAGAAGCCAGTCATGTGTATTGTGATGGAGGTAATCATGTAGTCATGAATGATATAAACAGTTCCATGTGAAATATGATCAGCTGTGTTGTCCAGAATTATTGCAATTCTTGGCTCTCCAGACTTTTATATATTGTTAGTGTTTTCCCATTTTTCAACTATTTTAATAACTAGTTTGTAGTTCTAGTGTGATGAACATTTCTACTTGTATACAGGGTTCATTTGGGGTGGGAGGAAATAAACTTTTGTGGTTCTAAGTAAGAGCACACAAAACACGGCATTTGAAATTTTGAAGATTCATTTTCCTGTGTATATTCTGCATTGTTCGTAATAGTGTTATATATCAGATAATAATTCATTGGTAAAAACGTATTTATCATATATGCCCCCTTTGAAAACTACATTGCATATGAAAAATGAATGTACTATGGGAAGATGCCTTCTCTTACTATGCCCATAATATCAGTGTACTGTGATTACGCTCATATTCTCAGAACTGTCCTGAGAAAGTCCCCCCCCCCCCCCATACTGACATTGTCACAGGATTTCTTATTGTGAGCATCCAGATTTGTATGATATTATATGAGAAATATTCATATCACACCCATTCTAAGGTGTCTTTTTCTCACCAATAGTTTAAATTTTGGCAGAAATTTTTATAGTTAGAATTTTGTTGGAGGAAACTTTACGCAACAGAAAACTTAAGTACTATTTTTTAACTAAACTTTATTTCTAGTGAAACAAAGTGAGTTATTTTTTTAAAAATTCAGGAAAATAAGATTATTTGAATATTAATGTGCTACTGAAAATGAAGGGGTATCAAACCTAGCCTGCAGGAATGATTTTCCACATCACATATATATATATATATATAAGAGGAACACTTGGATCCGAAAAATGACAAGAGTGGAAGACATCATAATCAGAGTTAAATCCCTGAAATGGCAATGGGCTGGACATACTGCCAGAAGAACAGACCATCGATGGACAGCCGAAATTTTAGATTGGATTCCAAGGGACAGGAAAAGACCCAGAAGAAGACCACATGGAAGATGGGTGGATGAAATTCGAAAGTATGCGGGAGTGACATGGAGGAGACTGGCACAAGACAGACCGTTGTGGAGGAAACTTGGGGAGACCTTCGTCCAGCAGTGGATTGATAATGGCTGACAATGATGATGATGATATATATATATATGTATATATATATATATATGGGATGTAAGGTCAGGTGATGCGTAACATCACAGCCTTTCCTTGACAAATGTCAACCCCGCCTTCTCGTGGTACATCCTGTTCCCACTAAAGGGGCTCTGACGACTGCCAATAGCGGTATAACTATACCATCGAGATTAGAGGAAAAGCTATACCACACTCACCAACCCGCTTGGCCAGCGTGGTGAGTTATGGCCAAACCCCTCCAAAATGACTCCACAACTTAAATCTTGGCCCTCAGTCTCCGGCAGCTGGAATGTACCTGGCCAAGGCAGCGGCCAGTGCGACATGAAGGCAGAGGGTGCTAAGAATCCCCGGAGGACCGGACTAGGCTGCCATCTGATGCTGACCTTGGCTACATATAACGGACGCTCCCTATCTTCTGATTCAAGGCTTCTTGAATTGGAAGAGGAACTACAAAGGATCAAGTGGGACATCGTCGGGCTAAGCGAGGTAAGGAGAAAAGGAGAAGATCTCATTGAACTGAAAAGTGGACATCTCTTCTACTATCATGGGACAGATACTGGCAGAACTAGTGGTGTTGGATTCATAATAAACAAGAAACTGAAGGATAAAGTTGTAGAAGTTGAAAGTTCCTCTGACAGAGCTGCACGACTCGTTATCCAACTCTCGAGAAGATACCAGGCTCAGATTATTCAAACATATGCACCCACCACAAGCCATGCTGAAGAAGAAATTGAAGAATTTTATGAGGAAATTCGTGATCTAAATAATAAAGGTAAGCAGCACTTGAAGATAATTATGGGAGATTTCAATGCAAAAATAGGGCAACGGCAACAGAATGAAACTTCAGTAGGTAAATTCAGTCACGGCAACAGAAACCAGCGTGGAAATACTCTCGTAGAGTTTGCAGAGGCAGAAGGGTTTTTCATCTTGAACTCCTTTTTCAAGAAAAAGCCACACAGGAAATGGACATGGAGACATCCAAATGGGACGACAAGTGAAATTGATTTTATTATGTGTGACACAAAATTCGTCATAGAAAACTGCAGTTTGCTAAACAAGTTCAACACAGGCAGTGACCATAGATTGGTGAGATGTAAGATGCACCTCAACACTACACTCGAATGTAGCAAGCTCATAAGACAATCAAAATGTATTGACATAACCAACCTTAAAAAACACCATAATACCTTCAAATTGGAACTGAAGAACAGGTTCTCTGCTTTAGAAGGCCTAACATCGGAAGAAGTGGATATTTCTGAAGTTAACAGAAAAGTAACCAAAGCTCTTATGGAAACAGCAACAAAATTAGCTGGGTCTAAGAACAAATTGCATGTGAACAAATTATCAGGAAAAACCAAAATGTTGATGCAAAAAAGAAGAGTGATGAGGACAACTAAAGAAGATGTGACTTCCAAAGTGGAATATATAGAGCTATGCAAGACAGTACGAAAAAGTATCACTGAAGACGTAAGGAAATTCAACTGTGAACTAGTAAGGAAAGCAATTGAAAACAACCAAAGCCTAAAGATAGCAAAGGGACATCTCAGTAAGGGAAAAAAACAGATTATGGCACTGAGAAAAGAAGATGGTTCTGTAACAAGAAATAGAGGCGAAATTTTGACAAGAGTGAAAGATTTCTACTCCAAATTATATGAAAGGGATGATACATGTACTCCAGACATCATGAAAGGTACCAGTACCAGAGTTCTTCCAGTCCTTCCAGCAGAAGTTGCACATGCAATCAAGAACATGAAGCGGGGAAAAGCTCCAGGAGAAGATGGAATTACTGTAGACATCATACAAGAAGCAAGTGGAGAAATCGAAACAGTACTCACCCAAATTTTCACTCGATGCCTTAATGAAGGGAAAATTCCTGAGGATTGGAACAACGCTACAATGATCTTGCTACATAAAAAAGGTGACATTGAGGATCTCGGGAACTACAGACCTATCAGCCTCCTATCAGTGGTTTATAAAATCTTCACTAAAGTTCTTTCACACCGCTTGAAGGTGACACTGGACATGGCTCAACCGAGAGAACAAGCTGGATTCAGGAGTGGCTACAGCACAATAGATCATATCCACGTACTGAGAGAACTAATTGAAAGAGCGAGGGAATATGAACTTCCATTGTGCATGGCTTTTATCGATTATGAAAAAGCCTTTGATTCGGTGAAACCATCAGCAGTTGCAATGGCTCTGAAATCCTGTGGTATTGAAGATGCGTACATTAATATTATTAATAACATCTATGAAAATGCAAGTGCAAAGATGTGGCTGTTTGAGAATACAGCACCCATAAAAATTGGAAAGGAAGTGAGACAAGGTGACACTATATCTCCCGAGCTCTTTAATGCCACATTGCAAAATGTCTTTCTATCACTGAACTGGGAAAACAAAGGGATAAAGATTAATGGAGATTATCTAACTCACCTTTGTTTTGCTAATGACATAAACATTTTTGCAACTACCCCATCAGAGCTGCAGAGTATGATCCAGGAACTTGCTGACAAGAGTAAAGAAGTGGTATTAAAAATGAACTTTCAGAAGACAAAAGTGATGTACAATGCTTTTACAAGAAATGAAGATTTATCGATTGATGGGGAAAAGCTGGAGATAACCGATACCTACTTTTACCTTGGACAGCAGATATCAAGTGAGGGTCACATTGATGAAGAAATTAATCGGCGTACAAAACTTGTCTGGAGAGCTTTTGGAAGAAACAGTATAATTTCAAGAGCAATATGCCATTATGTCTTAAAAGAAAAGTTTTTGATCAATGCATCCTTCCAGTGTTTACGTATGGTGCAGAGATGTGGACCTTAACTAAACAAGTTAGTAAAATCATGCAATGCATTGATTATCATACGCTTTCCTACATACCAGAAATCATTACTCAAGTTATGAGCATAATGGCTGTGGAATAAATCTCGCTCCTGTGCCCTGACCTTTGATCCCATTTCGATGATATTCAACAGAACTGGTTCAGTATACCTCCGAAATAACGTGATAAAGTTTTGTCGCAATCGAAGCAATTTTACGCAAGTTATGATGCATAAGGGCTATGGAATAGATTCCGCTCCTGTGTCCTAACCTTTGACCCCATTTCGCCCATTTTCAATAGTATTTGTCCCCAGGCAAGTCCCTACAACATACTAACATTTCATCCAAATCGAAACATTTTTACGTAAGTTATGACGCATAATGGGGATTTAAGTGATTCTGCTCCTATGTCCCGACCTTTTACCCAATTTCACTCATTTTCAATAGGGTTTGTCCCCTGGTGGTCCCCTACCACATAACAAAATTTAATCGAAATCGAAATTTTTTTACATTAGTTATGACGCATAAGAGCAGTGGAATGGATCCCGCTCCTATGTCCTGACCTTTGACCCCATACGTTCACTTTCAATAGGGTTCCTTCCCAAATGTTCCCCTACCACATACTAAAATTTCATCGAAATCGAATGATTTTTGCGTGAGTTATCGTCCGGAGGAGCATACGCACACAACGCGTGACGTAATGAGACAGATGGTGTGACCGCGCACCATCTGAATTGCGAGAGTATGACGTCATAAGTTTTCTAAGCATGGATAACCTTCATGGGACGACGCCATGACACTAAAAACTTGATAACTCGGAGTGGTTATTTAACCCACTAAACGAATTTTCCTAAAGTCGAGATCAAGCTAAATCGATTTGTAGTACCAGAAAACGGTAGGTTAACGACTTTCATCAAAATCCTTAGAGCCGTTTTCAAAATAAAATTTACATACATGCAAGAATTGCTCCTTTAAGGTGAATGTCAAGTAATTTTGCTTCCTGTACTTCGAATGGAAAAATTTCTGTACACATTTTCTTCCCAATTAATGCGTTCCCCAGAATGAAAATATCTTCATTTTATAACTTGGAATACTTAATATTTTCTAAAACATAACCATAATTATGCAATCCAACATTTGTTTGTCTACTGACATCATGAAAGTGCAGGTTGCACCATCTTTTTTCTGGACAATTAATGCATTCATAAGGATGAAAATTTGAACATCTATTAAAAAAGCTTCATTTTATAACTTGGAATACTTAATATTTTCTAAAACATAACCATAATTATGCAATCCAACATTTGTTTGTCTACTGACGTCATCAAAGTGCAGGTCGCACCATCCTTTTTCTGGTTTCAACACCACCAAAGGAAAAGTTATTGATTTTTAATATAATTATGGCTATGTTTTAGAAAATATTAAGTATTCCAAGTTATAATATGAAGTTATTTTAATCGATGTTCAAATTTTCATCCTTGGAAACACATTAATTGTGAAGGAAATGTGTACAAAAGTTTTTCCATTGGAAGTATGGGAAGCAAAATTACTTGACGTCCACCTTAATAATATGGGATAAGGGCGATGGAATGGATCTTAATCCTATGTCCTGACCTTTGACCCCATTTCGTCCCTTTTCAATAGGGTTCATCCCCAGGTGGTCCCCTACCACATACGAAAATTTCATCGAAATCGAACCGTTTTTACGAACGTTATGATGCATAAGGGCAATGGAATGCATCCCGCTCTTATGTCCTATCCTTTGACCCCACTTCACCCATTTTTAATAGGGTTCGCCCCAGGTGGTCCTCTATTACAGAGTAAAATTTCATTGAAATCGAACCATATTTACGCAAGTTATGACACATAAGAGCAATGGAATGGATCCCAATCCTATGTCCTGACCTTTGACCCCATTTCGTACATTTTCAATAGGGTTCATCCCCAGGTGGTCTCCTGCAACATACTAAAATTTAATTGAAATCGAACCGTTTTTACGTTGTTATGACGCATAAGAGCAGTGTCGTCCGTAAGAGGTCCGGGTTCAAATCCCGGGTCAGGCATGGATGTTGTGTTTATCTTACGGCACTGGCTCTCTCCCTTCCCTGGAACCAGTGACCCTAAATTAAGGACGGGCGACTGCTCATAGCCCATTGAGTTGCTCACGGTGGTCGTTAAGCCTCCAATCCAAAAAAATCAAAAAAAAAAAAATAAGAGCAGTGGAATGGATCCCGCTCCTATGTCCTGACCTTTGACCCCATTTCGTTCACTTTCACTAGGGTTCCTTCCCAGGTGTTCCCCTACCACATAATAAAATTTCATCGAAATCGAACGATTTTTATGCGAGTTATCGTGCGGACGAACATACATACACACCGCGTGACCTAATGAGACAAATGGCGTGAGACTGTGTGCCAACATCTAATGGCGCGACGCCATAACCCTACACTAAAAACGTGGTAATTCGGGATGGTTATTTAACCCACTAAACGAATTTTCCTAAAGTCGAGATCAAGCTAAATCGATTTGTAGTACCAGAAAACTGTAGGTTAACGACTTTCATCAAAATCCTTAGAGCCGTTTTCAAAATAAAATGTACATACATACAAGAATTGCTCCTTGAAGGTGAACGTCAAGTAATTTTGCTTCCTGTACTTCGAATGGAAAAATTTCTGTACACATATTCTTTCCAATTAATGCGTTCCCAAGGATGAAAATTTGAACATCGATTAAAATATCTTCATTTTATAATTTGCAATACTTAATATTTTCTAAAACATAACCATAATTATGCAATCCAACATTTGTTTGTCTACTGACGTCATGAAAATACAGGTCGCACCATCTTTTTTCTGGACAATTAATGCATTCACAAGGATGAAAATTTGAACATTGATTAAAATAGCTTCATTTTATAACTTGGAATACCTAATATTTTCTAAAGCATAACCATAATTATGCAATTCAACATTTGTTTGTCTACTGACGTCATCAAAGTACAGGTCGCGCCAACCTTTTTCTGGTTTCAACACCACCAAAGGAAAAGTTATTGATTTTTAATATAATTATGGTTGTGTTTTAGAAAATATTAAGTATTCCAAGTTATAATATGGTTATTTTAATCGATGTTCAAATTTTCATCCATGCGAACACATTAATTGTGAAGGAAACGTGTACAAAAGTTTTTCCATTGGAAGTATAGGAAGCAAAATTACTTGACGTCCACCTTAATAATATGGGATAAGGGCGATGGAATAGATTCCAATCATATGTCCTGACCTTTGATCCCATTTCGTCCATTTTCAATAGGGTTCGTCCCCAGGTGGTCCCCTACCACATACGAAAATTTCATCGAAATTGAACCATTTTAACGAACGTTATGATGCATAAGGGCAATGGAATGCATCCCGCTCTTATGTCCTGACCTTTGACCCCACTTCACTTATTTTTAATAGGGTTCACACCCAGGCGGTCCTCTACCACATAGTAAAATTTCATTGAAAACGAACCATATTTACACAAGTTATGACGCATGAAGGCAATGGAATGGATCCCGCTCCTACGTCGTGATCTTTGACCCCATTTGTCCCATTTTCAAAAGGGTTCATCCCCAGGTGGTCCCCTACCACATACTAAAGTTTCATCGAAATCGAACCATTTTTACGCCAGTTATCGTGCAGACAGATGGACGGACGGAAAAACTCGAGCATATACACTTCTTCAACTTACGGTTGGAAAGCATAAACAAGTTAGTAAAATCATGCAATGCATTGATTATGATATGCTTTCCAACATACTAGAAATCATTACTCAAGTTATGAGGAAAATGGCTGTGGAACAAATCTCACTCCTGTGCCCTGACCTTTGATCCCATTTTGCTGATATTCAACAGAACTGGTTCAGTATACCTCCAAAATAACATGATAAAGTTTTGTCGGAATCAAGGCTATCTTATGTAAGTTATGATGCATAAGGGCTATGGAATAGATTCCGCTTCTGTGTCCTAACCTTTGACTAATTTCGCTCATTTTCAATAGGATTCGTCCCCAGGCAGGTCCCTACAACATACTAACATTTCATCCAAAGCATTTTTACGTAAGTTATGACGCATAATGGCGATGGAAATGATTCCGCTCCTATGTCTTGACCTTTGGCCCCCATTTCGCCAATTTTCAATACGGTTTGTCCCCAGGTGGTCATCTGCCACATACTAAAATTTAATCGAAATCGAACCTTTTTTACGTTGTTATGACGCATAAGAGCAGTGGAATGGATCCCGCTCCTATGTCCTGACCTTTGACCCCATTTCGTTTACCTTAATCGATGTTCAAATTTTCATCCTTGGGAACACATTAATTGTGTAGGAAATGTGTACAAAAGTTTTTCCATTGGAAGTATAGGAAGCAAAATTACTTGACGTCCACCTTAATAATATGGGATAAGGGGGATGGAATGGATCGCAATCCTATGTCGTGACCTTTGACCCCATTTCGTCCATTTTCAATAGTGTTCGTTCCGAGGTGGTCCCCTACCAGATACTGAAATTTCATCGAAATCGAACCATTTTTACGCACGTTATGACGCATAAAGGCAATGGAATGCATCCCACTCTTCTTATGTCCTGACCTTTGACCCCAATTCACCTATTTTGAATAGGGTTCGTTTCCAGGCGATCCCCTACCACATAGTAAAGTTTCATTGAAATCGGAACATATTTACGCAAGTTATGACGCTTAAGTGCAATGGAATGAATCCCTCTCCTACGTCGTGACCTTTGACCCCATTTGTCCCATTTTCAATAGGGTTCGTCCCCAAGTGGTCCCCTACCACATACTAAAATTTCATCGAAATCGAACCATTTTTACGCCAGTTATCGTGCGGACTGATGGACGGACAAAGCTGGAGCATGTACGCTTCTTCAACCTACGGTTGGAAAGCGTAAAAAAGACATACAAAGATTGCAGACAACTCAAAGAAGCATGGAGTGGTGCATGCTTGGTGTAACCAGGAGAGATAAGAAGAGGAAATCGTGGATCAGAAAAATGACAAGAGTGGAAGACATCATGATGAGAGTAAAATCCCTGAAATGGAATGGGCTGGACATATTGCCAGAATGACAGACCACTGATGGACATCCGAAATTTTAGACAGGATTCCAAGGGACAGGAAAAGACCCAGAAGAAGACCACATGGGAGATGCATGCCTGCCAGGTTGTACGGTTTAGCCGTAAAATGTACAGAAATTTTACTTGTTTTACAGACTACATATTTACATATTTTGCAGAATTGTTTTGCAGTTAGAGAGTGCAACTTTGAGAGTAGAATAAATGTCCCCAAGGACAACCACGTTTGTATATTTTAAGTTACCTGTCACATTTTCACCTACTTCTGTGTTCACGAACCTTTGCTGGCAACTTAGTGGGAAAGATTCCGTAGAAATGCAGAGATGCCAACAACTACGGAATCTCCGTAGTTCCTACGGAAAGAGCTCTTGTACTACAGAATACGGAAAAACGTGATTTTTCTACAGAAAATTAACGGAAGTTATTATTTTTTATTTTGATTGTTCCCCTTCCCAACGCAACGGCGGCCACCTGACGATCCGGCATGCTTACGATGCTGCCTGCACTTCCAGTTCTGCCTCTCGAAGCTGCTCGGATCTTAGCGCGAGCGGCCGGCACGTGAAAACCCTCCCTTCCCAGCATGCAACATTCTGGGGACATTGAGCGTAGCTCGCTTTTGGTGGTGGAAGTGGGCGGAGTTTGGCCTGAAACTTTTTCGCAGTGCAGCGGCAAGCTGTTGAAAATCGTTTGGTGCAGAACGTGAGTGTCATTGCCTGGCATCGGAGGGTTTTTTTTAAATCATGCGTCAACCATTCAAGTCAGTAATTAATATTTTTAAGTTGGTTTTTTCTTGCATTGCAGAAAAGTATGCTTGGATTTCGTTGCAGAGTTCGCCAAAATGCATAATTACGCGTCTAGTACACATCGAAATTTTACCAAAACGTAAAAATACGCACCTGGAAATTGTTCGAAAACGTAGAAATACACGTAGTGAAGCGCGTAAAGTATGCATCATCACGTAAAACTACGCATCGAGAAAAGTTTAAAATACACATCAACGCGCAAAAACACACATCGAGAAACGCGTAAAACTGCGCATCGAAGAATTTTTACGAATGCATAAAAATACACGTTGGGACATCATTATTACGCCTTTCAAAAACAGAAGTGAATGAAATAAAGATTTCTTCCGTAATCGTAATTTCGTTTTCCTGCGATGTTGCCTCTGTCCAGTATTGTTGTTATACATAATTTTATTCCATAAATCTTGTATTTTTCACTTTGAAAATGGAGGGGAAATAATGGAGGGGAAATTTCCGAAAACGGAAATTCGACGGCGTAAAAATTCCTGTGTGATCTTTGGTTTCGAGGAATTTTTTTATTTTTCGTCGTAATTTGGGTTATCCTCAAGATTGATGCATAATTGAACAGAAATTTTGGGGCAATTGGTAGTGGTGAAGGACGCTTTCCACCTGAAACTTTGGAAAACGGAAATTTCATCTTTCAAAACTTTTGGAAACAGTAAAGATTTTTCCCGTAATCGTAATTTTATTTTTCACGCGATGTTTCCTCTGCCTAGTATTGTTGTTAAATTTAATTTAATTTCGTAAATATTTGTATTTCACCTTGAATACGGAAGGAAAATGTCCGAAAACAGAAATCGGACGTAGCAAAGGTTTCTCCTGTAACTGTAATTTTTCCCCCAACGATGTTCCGAACGTGTATCCTGTGTTCTTACATATTCCCCCAAAAAAGGTTTGCATTTCAGCTTGATAAAGGGGGAGAGTCCGAAAACGAAAGTGACGAAGCTGAAAAATTTGTAAGAATTGATGCATGATATTCAAAAGCATTCATATTCTCCAAGTTACACTACCTTTTATCTAAAATAGTGAAAGCTATCATGCATTCATGGTCCTCAAACTGAAAGTTCTTTCAGCATGATGGATAAAATTGTCAAGCCTACTGCCGTGCCTGATGGGGATGTTGAGCTTAATTTTTCAAATAACAGTTTTTCTAAAAAGAAAAATCAGAAAGGACACAACTGGCAATTGAAGTAAAAACAAGAATGTATTAAAGCGAAATCATTTTAAACGAAAATGAACTTTCTAAGTTCTATACATCTATCGGAAAATTTCACATTGAAAAATGTTCTTATATTCAAGAAAAGATACTGATCTATGATGAATTCTTAAAACATGCAGAAGTATTAGATCCTTCACTTAGAGCCATAACATCATTTACTTCTGTATTACACATAGTCAAACTGCTTCCATTTATAATAACTGAAAATGAACATGATATACTGGAAGCGTAATTCCTTGTTATCAAGCTGACAAATTAGAGACCATAGCAGTAATAGATAGAATAGATGTCACTTAGTCAGAAATCTCAAAATTAAGAGGCTATAATGGAGCGGTTAAGTATACTATTCTCTCGAAAGTAATGTTTGCAGTACTTGTAGTTCCACACTTGAATGCTGTAAGTAAGAGAGATTTTAGTTTAGTGCGAAAAAATCAAGCCCGTTTCCAACCTAATTTAGGTTTAGAAATTGTAGGAGCACTTTTTATTGCAAAAATGAATATGTTCTCCTCTGGGCAAGTGTGTTATGAAAATAGATTTTCTGTTGAGGAACTCAAATCTGCAAAACACTGTACACCGAAATCACTAAAGAGTTCTCCTCTGGGCAAGTGTGTTATGAAAAAAATTTTCTGCTGAGGAACTCAAATCTGCAAAACACTGTACAGCAAAACCATTAAAGAAAGCTGTTTAATCAATTGTTTGTTGTGTAAAAACAATGTATCAGTCATGGGGTATATTATTTTCCTTGTGAAAAATTTGTAATATTTTGATACATATTTTCATGTATATAAATGAATAAATAAGTAAAATAATGCTAATTAAATTAAATGAGTTGTTTTCCTTGGTTAAAATTATTCTTTTTGGTATGACTACTGAAAAATGGCCAAAGCTACTGAAAATTTGTACGAGTACTACTGAAAATATCTGAAACAGGTTGGCATCTCTGGAAATGCTCTAGGATTACGATTGGAAATAACTGTTTAAAAGAAGAAAGAGAGAGAGAGAAAGAGAGAGATAGGGGGGGGGCGGCTCTGACTGACTAAAGAGGCTCTGACGACCGCCAATAGCGGTATAACTATAATATCGGGATTAGAGGAAATCCTATCCCACACTCACCAACCCGCTTGCCCAGCGTGGTGAGTTATGGCCAAACCCCTCCAAAATGACTCCACAACTTAAATCTTGGCCCTCAGTCTCCGGCAGCTGGAATGTACCTGGCCAAGGCAGCTGCCAGTGCGACATGAAGGCAGAGGGTGCTAAGAATCCCCGGAGGACCGGACTAGGCTGCCATCTGATGCTGACCTTGGCTACGTATAATGGATGCTCCCTATCTTCTGATTCAAGGCTTCTTGAATTGGAAGAGGAACTACAAAGGATCAAGTGGGGACATCATCAAGCTAAGTGAGGTAAGGAGAAAAGGAGAAGATCTCATTGAACTGAAAAGTGGACATCTCTTCTTCTATCGTGGGACTGATACTGGCAGAAATAGTGGTGTTGGTTTTATAATAAACAAGAAATTGAAGGATAAAGTTGTAGAACTTGAAAGTTCCTCTGACAGAGCTGCACGACTCGTTATCCAACTCTCGGGAAGATACCAGGCTCAGATTATTCAAACTTATGCACCCACCACAAGTCATCCTGAAGAAGAAATTGAAGAATTTTATGAGGAAATTTGTCATCTAAATAATAAAGGTAAGCAGCACTTAAAGATAATTATGGGAGATTTCAATGCAAAAATAGGGCAACGGCAACAGAATGAAACTTCAGTAGGTAAATTCTGTCACAGCAACAGAAACCAGCGTGGAAATGCTCTCATAGAGTTTGCAGAGGCAGAAGGGTTTTTCATCTTGAACTCCTTTTTCAAGAAAAAGCCACACAGGAAATGGACATGGAGACATCCAAATGGGATGACAAGTGAAATTGATTTCATTATGTGTAACAGAAAATTTGTCATAGAAGACTGCAGTGTGCTAAACAAGTTCAACACAGGTAGTGACCATAGATTGGTGAGATGTAAGATGCACCTCAACACTAAACTCGAACTTGGCAAGCTCATAAGACAAACAAAATGTGTTGACATAACCAACCTTAAAAAACACCATAATACCTTCAAGTTGGAACTGAAGAACAGATTCTCTGCTTTAGAAGACCTAACATCGGAAGAAGTGGATATTTCTGAAGTTAACAGAAAAGTAACCAAAGCTCTTATGGAAACAGCAACAAAATTAGCTGGGTCTAAGAACAAGTGGCATGTGAACAAATTATCAGGAAAAACCAAAATGTTGATGCAAAAAAGATGAGAGATGAGGACCACTAAAGAAAATGTTACTTCCAAAGTGGAATATATAGAGCTATGCAAGACAGTACGAAAAATTATCACTGAAGACGTAAGGAAATTCAATTGTGAACTAGTAAGAAAAGTAATTGAAAATAACCAAAGCCTAAAGATAGCAAAGGGACATCTCAGTAAGGGAAGAAAACAGATTATGGCTCTGAAAAAGGAAGATGGTTCTGTAACAAGAAACAGAGGCGAAATCTTGAGAAGAGTGAAAGATTTCTACTCCAAATTATATGAAAGGGATGATACATGTACTCCAGACATCATGAAAGGTACCTGTACCAGAGTTCTCCCAGTCCTCCCAGCAGAAGTAGCACATGCAATCAAGAACATGAAGCGGGGAAAAGCTCCAGGAGAAGATGGAATTACTGTAGACATCATACAAGAAGCAAGTGGAGAAATCGAAACAGTACTCGCCCAAATTTTCACTCGATGCCTTAATGAAGGGAAGATTTCTGTGGATTGGAACAACGCTATAATGATCTTGCTACATAAAAAAGGTGACATTGAGGATCTCAGGAACTACAGACCTATCAGCCTCCTATCAGTGGTTTATAAAATCTTCACTAAAGTTCTTTCACACCGCTTGAAGGTGACACTGGACATGGTTCAACCGAGAGAACAAGCTGGATTCAGGAGTGGCTACAGCACAATAGATCATATCCACGTACTGAGAGAACTAATTGAAAGAGCGAGGGAATATGAACTTCCATTGTGCATGGCTTTTATCGATTATGGAAAAGCCTTTGATTCGGTGAAACCATCAGTAGTTACAATGGCTCTGAAATCCTGCAGTATTGAAGATGCGTACATTAATATTATTAATAACATCTATGAAAATGCAAGTGCAAAGATTCGGCTGTTTGAAAATACAGCACACATAAAAATTGGAAAAGGAGTGAGACAAGGTGACACCATATCTCCGAAGCTCTTTAATGCTACATTGGAGAATGTCTTTCAATCACTGAACTGGGAAAACAAAGGGATAAAGATTTATGGAGATTATCTAACCCACCTTCGTTTTGCTGATGACATAGTCATTTTTGCAACTACCCCATCAGAGCTGCAGAGTATGATCCAGGAACTTGCTGACAAGAGTAAAGAAGTGGGATTAAAAATGAACTTTCAGAAGACAAAAGTGATGTTCAACGCTTTTACAAGAAATGAAGATTTATCGATTGATGGAGAAAAGCTGGATATAACAGACATGTACGTTTATCTTGGACAGCAGATATCAAGTGAGGGTCACATTGATGAAGAAATTGATCGGCGTACAAAACTTTCCTGGAGAGCCTTTGGAAGAAACAGCATAGTTTTCAAGAGCAATATGCCATTATGTCTTAAAAGAAAAGTGTTTGATCAATGCATCCTTCCAGTGCTTACGTATGGTGCAGAGGCGTGGACGTTAACTAAAAGAGACATACAAAGGCTGCAGACAACTCAAAGCAGCATGGAGAGGTGCATGCTTGGTGTAACCAGGAGAGATAAGAAGAGGAACTCGTAGATCCGAAAAATGACAAGAGTGGAAGACATCATGATCAGAGTTAAATCCCTGAAATGGCAATGGGCTGGACATACTGCCAGAAGAACAGACCATCGATGGACAGCCGAAATTTCAGATTGGATTCCAAGGGACAGGAAAAGACCCAGAAGAAGACCACATGGAACACGGGTGGATGAAATTCGAAAGTATGCGGGAGCGACATGGAGGAGACTGGCACAAGACAGACCGTTGTGGAGGAAACTTGGGGAGACCTTCGTCCAGCAGTGGATTGATAATGGTTGACAATGATGATATATATATATATATATATAGTTGCAAATGAAGTTTTTTTTTTTTCTGTCTTCATTTAGTCTAATGACAACATACTGACGAGATAATTATTTATCAATTGCATTTTAATCGGTCTAAGCCTGAAATAATGTGAGACATCTTTTTTATAGCATATGAAATCTATTAAAATCGGCAAATCATTTATATAATAAATTAATCGATATGTCCGATACATTTAATCAATATGTTTGATACATCAGTAAATCGACATATAACAATTGAACGTTCTCTGAAATTTTTTTATGGATTTCGATTCTTGAAAGTTGGCAGGTCTGGATAGCGGTGGATGAAATTCGAAAGTATGCAGGAGTAACATGGAGGAGACTGGCACAAGACAGACCATTGTGGAAGAAACTTAGGAAGACCTTCATCCAGCAGTGGATTGATAATGGTTGACGATGATGATATGAATATACAATATAAATGTATATGCATATTGTCATGTATACATATTTTTACATGGTGGGATTTGCACCCTGAAAAGGATTTAGTGAGTGCCCGAATTTAATGAGTATTTCCGTTGGTCCCCTGCTCTTCGTCATAAGCGGGTTCTACTGTATTTTGTAATCTAGAGCATTTGCATTTGTGCTCCAAAGTAATGCTTCAGAAAAAGACTAAAAGGCAAGGATAATCAGAGGTAAAAGAGTTCCGCCTTTTGGGAAGTCATCTGGGGAGTTCCTGAGATCGATGCAGAAATGCAATAATTGCAATAAAACAAATTAGATCAGTATAAATATGGAATTGACATTATTGGTTTGATGTAAGCGTATTGACTAAAATAAAATTCTTATTTATTCCTAAAGAAATGTTAGACAATTTTATGGCTTTTATACATGTACTAGCTTTACTACCCAGCTTTGCCCTGGATTTAGACTTATTAATTTCATATTCCCTTAAATGTCACTGAAAAATCGGGGAAAAATCATTGATGTTTGAAAGAAAGAAAAACGCTGATTTCACAAATTCGGTCATTACAAATTATTTATTCATAGTGTGATTATTTCAGCACTTGGCCGTACATTGCTGTCACAAATATTTGTCGAGAATTAAAGCAACGAAATGTACAGAATGTTTGAAACCTGTAGAGTCAAACGGACCAAAAGCATTACGAATTATTTAACCCGCGTCCAGAAGACACAGCATTAGAACACTGACTAAACAAAATTCGTTAACAATTTGTTATCGATGATCAAATGCATCACGTGCTTTCAGTTTCAGAGTATTTGAGGGCGAATCTCTGGGATGAAAAAGTTAAAACTGTATATTTGCGAATATTTTATGAAACTGGTTGAAATTTTAATGAACACCATAAATTGTTAATAGGAACATGACTTCCAAATTTTGCCTGAATCAGTAAATAACTTTTTAAATTAGCCGGCAAAATTTCATTAACCGTTTCTGCGCATATATTTCTGTTTACCGATGAATTAAAAATTCCATGCCTATTTTTAAAAGTTTTGACCGGATTCAGGTGAAATTTTGACTGACTTCTCTTTTTATCAATTCATGGTGGTGATAAAAATTTCAGCCTGTTTCGTTAAGATTTCGCAAAGTTTGTTTTTGCATTTTTTTATGCACAGTTCTCAAAGAACACAAACACCTGTGGTGGATGTGCATGGATATGCCGCGCGGTGATGAATGCAGTCACGTGCTGTCAGATTTGGAACAGATAACGATGACGACGTAGCAAATGACTAACGACGCTGACTTTATTGATTAGCTTATTAATTAATTCATGACTTGCGAACTTAATAATTTAGAGATTTTAAAATAGTTGTGTTGACCTTGAAATTCCATTATTAATAAGCTATGCAAATTTCAGGATGCCACAGTTCGGCGTTCGAGAGTTTTTGCTTCTTCAGACAAACAAACAGACGTTTTGTGTTTTATACGTATATTAGATATATGGTGCTTAAGGATAAATGCTGAAAGGTTAATTGTTTTTGCGTATTACTATGTGGGAAAAGGTCAGCTTTTTTCTGCCATGATGACCACTACCATGCCGGGATAATAGTTCTCACAGTTCAGGTTTTCCACTGAAAGAGAAATTTTTCAAATTGGACTAATGGCTGCGGAGATATGGTGTCCACAGACAGACAGATGGGGATAACATAAGCACCTACTTTTTTTTCTCAAAGGACATGCTAAAAATAGGAGCCATGAATTTATGTTGGAACACAGAAGTGAAGTAGCAGGTTGCAGTTTTCCAGTATCGTTTTTAATGGCTCAGCCTTGTATTGTAGATTACTTTTTTACTTTCATGTGATTATTTGAATAAAGATATAACTTTTTTTCTTATTTTCCTCATCCTTTTTTCAAGGCGTATATTTTGTGCTGTGCTTTAAACACAGGATCTTTACATCTTAAATTTGATTGTTTCAGGTCCATCAAGCAACCTTGTTCCGATGCCACTAGTTGGTTCTTTGAACCCTGTTGTGCAGATCATACCATCAGGTGCACACATGAACACCTCTATCAGTGGTGGGAATACCATACGTGTGGGTCGACCAAATGCAGTTTTACCCAATGCATCATGTATGCCCCCTACTCGTGTTGCATACCTTTTACCACAGAACTCTGGAACTCTTGTGATGCCAAGAATGGATGGGCAAGTTAGTCAGATTGGAAACCTTCAACCTCACCAGTCACCATTTGTAACCAGCTCAGGGCAACATGTTCCTACCATATTGGTGCGAATGAATGCTCCACCTTCAAATCCTGGTGAGCCCTGCTTCCCAGTGTTAATCTTTTGTTCTCATTTCCACTTATGTGCTTTACTTTTTAGATACTGACCTGCATGCTATATGTGTGTAGAATCAAAAGTTTTTTCCTTTCTGCTAAATTGCTGTTTAGCAACATAAATGTACATTTTTCAGTACAAACAATTTATAGTTCATAGAATATTCAAGCAAAGCAAACTGAATTTGCTTGTACCACTTACTGGTCATCCATGGAACACTTCTCAGAAAACTTGAAAATGTCATCATCCTGGAGCGGGAATCGAACCCTGCATCTCCTGATTACCGGTCGAGTATGCTAACCATTACACCACCCAGGACAGTGAAGTTCCAAGCAACCAAGACATAGGAATCTGAAAGTCCTCAGATTTTTGCTAGTCAAAGCATCCATGCTTGCTCATAGTGCTTTGACCCAAAGAAATCTGGAGATGCAGGTTTGACTCCCGCTCCAGGACAATGACATTTTCAAGTTTTCTGAGAAATGTTACTTGGATGACCAGTAAGTGATACAAGCAAATTCAGTTTGCTTTGCTTGAATATTCTGTGCAATTTCCATGTATTATGAAGAATATTTCTTCCTTCATTGATATAGTTCATGCGCTGGTGTCAACAAAGACAGTAAGTAATTTAAACAAAAAGAAAAAAAGTTATGGTACAACTGTACGTGTGTAATGAGAACAGTGGCATTGTGCATTAGGTTGGGTGTGCTTTTATTTAGAAGGGGGAGTTATATGCCACTAGCACTACAAAATTCATGCATTAATTTGAACATGCGATTGCAGTTTTTTTATTGGCATGTTAAAGTTTTAAGAGTGAAAAATACAGTAGCCGTCTTCGTGATCACTGTAGACCTAAAGTATCCAAAACTTTAGTGGAGAAGTGGCTTTCACTTTATAAGTGGGCCAAAGTAAGATGGCATGACGGTCAACCTTGCATTTCGTGTTAGCTGTGCCAGAAATGGAAAACATCCTTGCAACTGCTGAAGGTAATTTTTTTTTCCTCTTTATTTACTTTTTTTTCTTTAGGTTAAATTAATTTTTTTCTTTGTCACGCTTGATTGGCATTCAAAAACAGCGTGTCCAAGATGGGCAATCGTGTAAGCAATCGCGCAAGCAAGCAATCTACGAAGACGAATTTTGAAACGTTGCCATGTTTACAAATTTCGGAATAAATTCCACAAATTTAGTTTCAAATCTGAATTATGATTTTTTGTTTTTGTTTACATAGGGTAAATGTGTAGTTTAGTGTCCTAAATTATTTCGCAGCAAATGTTGAAGGATTTCGAAAAAGTGAGACGTACAAATTTTAACTTTTGCGGATTATCTGTGAAATTTGCGGATTTCTGCTTAATTTTACTGATTTATGGATAAAGGTCTTTTTTTATGGAATTTTTAATATTTCGATTGCTCAATCAAAATATTTCAATCTCCTGCAACCATCCACTTCATTCTATCGGACCTTACGAACTCTGTGCGCACTTATTTTCCCACTGACTTAACGAAATGTTTGTTGAAAAAACACCTGTGAGCGTTCTCATGGCTGATATACAGGGTGAGTCCTAAATCACCTCAATAACTTGGGAACAAAGACAGCCAGAGCTATGGAAGTAAGGAATGGTATAGTTAAAACAACCATGCGCTATCAAATGAGCATCAATGAATTAATAGGAAATGACATATGGTAGAAAAGGCTGGGGTAAGTTGAAGGCTGGAAACGTGAGGGAAACACAAGGTTTATTATACTCGGGCATGAATACAAATGGAGTACTTTTGTCATATTTAATGCAACAGCAGTACTTACATAACGTTGCGTTTATCGTAAATGGGTTTCAATATGGCCACCATCTGCCACAATACACATTTGAATGCGAGACAGAACTTCCCGTTGTACGTTCGCCAGCAGAACAGGTGTCACATGCAGCGACGATATGCAGTCGGAGATCGTGGAGGCTCGTCGGTTCCACCCTGTACACGTGATCCTTTAGGTAACCACAGAGGAAGAAATCCATGGGAGTTAGATCCGGGGATCATGGAGGCCACGTTACAGGACCACCATAACCGATGATCTGTTGCCCAAAAGTGTCGGACAGGAAGTGCTGTACCACTGTTGGTTGATGTGCCAGAGCGCCGTCATGCTGAATTCATAATGAGCGTACATCTTGCAGAGACAGATCATCTAACCACTCAGGCAATGTGCTTTGTAACAGCTGCAGGTATCTTCATCCATTTAATGCACCCTCATAGAACACAGGCCCAAGAAGTCGGTTCTTCCAGATGCCACACCAGACATTGATCGACCAGTGCACCTGATGCCTCATTTCCCGTGTAAAAAATGAATTAAAAACTGCCCAGTAATAGGTGTTTTGTTTGTTCAGCACCACAGCACATGTGAACTGCGCCTCGTCAGTCCAGAGGATGTTTGATAGAAAGGCCGCATTTTCTTCTACGGTGTTCATTACAATATTGCACCAATCTAGACGTCGTTGGTTATCCCCTGGCATCAGTACGTGCAGCAGTACTGTACGGTCTGGGTGGGCACCATGCTGATGCAAAATGTTCCACACACGGGATTGTGATAAGCCACATGCCATACTGACTTCCCTCGTACTGGTGTGTGGGTTGGCCAAAACGTATGCCAGAACATCGACTGGTTGCACATCTGTACCCATTCCGATGGGTCGGCCCGGACGGGAGCGGGCTGCAATACTGCCTGTCTCTCGTAGCCGTCGAACCGCGCAACTGATGTTCCACATTGTCGCCGATGGACGAGTCGGAAATCGCAAGCTATACTGGCGTGACGCTTCCCTTGCGTTGCTTCCGAATTCTCCATATAGCAGTACCATCTCGCAATACTGTTCATTCGAATAACCTGCCATGCTCGTTCTTTACCCGATACTCACGTTACGAATGACATAGCTCCTGACCGACGATCCTTTATACATTGCCACGCCGCGCCTGATACGGTAGGTGAGGCATTGTGTCACACCAGAATTTGCATACGACACTCACAGGCGTGTGGTCGCATATGTCATACATTTCTCTCTGCTAGACTGTTACCGCGACAACAACACGAACCGGCTTCGCACAAGTTCGTGTTTCCAGCCTTCTACTTACCCCAGCCGTTTCTACCATATACCGTTTCCTACTAATTCGTTGATGCTCTACAAGTTTCTAATTGATCTCTTTCCCATATATTTCGTATTTTCCGAGATAGGAGTGCTAAGTTCCACATTTTGCCACTAGGGGTGCTGCAGTCACTCTCATCCGATAGCACATGGTTATTTTACTGTACCATACCTTACTTCCATAGCTCTAGCTGTCTTTGTTCCCAAGTTATTGAGGTGACTTAGGACTTTAAGAAACACCCTGTATGTATATATTATGTGTCTTCTTTTTTATAGTGTTTTGTTTGCAAAGATTATCGAAAAACACCTGCATGTGTTCCCACGTTTTCCTCATGCCTGTAATTACTGTGCTTGCGCGTCAGTTGTAATGATACATTTTCTCACGCTCCCGTCGTTCCATAACATAAACAAACACACACACTCTAGTGAAGCTCGGAGTGTGTTGTTTATGTTACTTCGAAAGATCCGCGAAGTACTTTTTCACATTTTTTTTTGTTTGCTGCTCATCGGAAGGAAGTTGTATTTTTCTTGACAGTTGTACCGTGTACAAGTATCTCTCTTCCTTCCTCACTTTTTAAGATTCGTGTTTTTACTTTTTGTATTTCGAAACATTTAATGCATAATAATTTACTTTTGTTTCTTTTTCATTTTTTTTGTGCGAAGATGAGAATTTTATGTTTGACATTTACAGAACGGATCAAGCTTTTGGTTTTTGTCGCTTGCATGATTTTATTTTATTTATTTTTCTTTTGTTTTGTCTTTACATTTCCACTGTTTTTCGTACGGAATTTTCTTACTTTTTGAAATCGTTTATCAACAGAAAATGTAAAGCACATATTAACCATTAACATAGAAGGGCCAGGTTATAAGGAATTCAATTTTAGAATTGCATATGAAAAATGATTAAATAAAAAACATCGTCGCATTGTAACTTAATGAAAACATTTTAATATTTTTTTTTAAACTCTAGTGTTTTTATTGGACTTTAAATAAATCTTCCTAAATAAATGCTAAAGTGTTTATAAAATATGCTAAAAGAAATTTCAAAATGCTAAAATGGCTCTGGAGATTTTAGCTAAAATGCTGAAAGTTTTCAAAAGCCAGTTCGTACCCTGCGTGACACTCAAACGTGTCATTCAAAAGTTTGTATCTGTGGCCACATTTAGAAATCCTTCCAGTCGTTTGACAACAACCACAAAGAAGTACTTAAAATCCAAGTTTGGCAACCAGTCTGACTGTGAATTTGTACAGGAAATCAAGACCCAAGCCTGTTTGAAAGTCTGCGCTTCTTCAATTTTTTCCTAACACAACTAGTGTGCATAACTAATTGCCTTCATTTGTTTGTTACATGTGTATTGCATTCTTATAGAAATCAACCCCCACCCTCCCTCTCCTTTTTTAGAAGACCATCAAGAAAAGCTTTTGCATGCTAAAAATATCCTTTGCCACAAAGAAATAATAAAAAAAAAAATCAGGTTTTTAAAGCTGAGTAACATTCTTCCATCTCCAGGCACATGCAATCCACTATTCTATGGTTATAATTAAATATTATATTGCTAAGTAGGTCTCTGATATTCAAAGGTTAGCTCCACAAAGAAATACAAACTACCCAATAATTTTTACTTACTGTTGCCATATCAAACTTCTCCATTTACAGCGATCTTGACATACAACTTGGGCTTCACTCGCATCCATCACATGCCGTACACAAGATCTTCAATACTTCATATTCATAATCTTTTTTCATGCAGACACTCCTAAATCTGATCCTCCCATGACTTCCTTGGCCTTCCTCTACCTTTCCTTCCTGCCACTTGGGCTAAAAAGATTTTAGTAAGCATCTCATCATTCATTCTTTCAACATGGCCAAACCACTGAAGCATATTAGTTTCCACCTTGCTAACAAAACAGAACGTGCCCCCCCCCCCCGTAAGTAACGCATTTCACCAGCACACAAACAACTCCTATGTTTCTTCTGTAGCACCCCCAGGTTTCACTGCCATCATCAGAGTAGGAACAATTACACTTTCATACACAGCCATGCAGGACTCCCTTGAGAACCCATTATCCCTGTGAAAACCTCCTAAAGCAGCCATGATTTTCAATGAATTCACTTGCCTACTAATTTCACCATTCAAATTGTTCTCTCTGTCAAACATGCTTTCTGAATACACAAACTCATTCACCTGGTCAATCACTGTGCCATTTAGAGTTATATTACATTCAGTACTACCAGTTCCTCTCTCAAAAACCATAACTTTGTTTTTCCCTTATTTATACTTGGTTTGAATTTCATGCAAACTTCGTATATCCGAGACAACATACTCTGCAACTCACTTTTGCTCTCTGCCAACAACAGGAAAGTGTCATCAGCATACAGCAATCTGTACACACGGATGTCACCAAGATATAAACCAGTGTTATTCATTCTGGCATCACGCATGCATGCATCCATAAATATATTAAACAGACATGGTGACATTACACAACCCTGTCTGACTCCTTCACCAATAGAAAACCATTTTGATAAAACACCATTCACTCGTACACAAGCTCTACTCTCAGCATACATGGCTTTTCCACTGTTCAGAAGATTCCCAGTAGCACCATATTCATTCAATACCTTCCACAAAAGTGTCCTATTCACTCGGTCGTAAGCTTTCTCTAAATCTATGAAGGCAGTAGAAACTTTCTTACCAACAGCCAGACACTTTTCAATCATTGTGCGTAATGCAAAAATTTGGTTAGTGCAGCCTTTACCAGGCATGAAACCATTCTGAACATTCCACACTTTTCTCTGATGTAAGACCCTATACTTTTTCAGTAACGACCTTACCAAACACTTTCCCTGGCACACTTAATAGGCTAACACCACGATAGTTCTTGCAGTCAGTCTGATCACCTTTTCCCTTATACATGGGAACAATGATAGAATCCTTCCAATCCCGAGGGACCATTCCTAACTCCCAGCACAACTGGCAAATTTCAGTTAACCGGTCAATTACAGAGTCACTACCATATTTCAACATCTCAGCAGTTATGCCATCAACTGCGAAGCCTTACCATTCTGAAGAGATTTTAGAGCTTTACACACT
The DNA here is from genome assembly GCA_039090855.1 of Macrothele yani. Classification (NCBI taxonomy): domain Eukaryota; kingdom Metazoa; phylum Arthropoda; class Arachnida; order Araneae; family Macrothelidae; genus Macrothele; species Macrothele yani. Next base: position 138,337,315 of record CM077005.1, on the reverse strand, counting down.
TCTTCTCTTGAGATCCCTCCTGTGCTTCCATACTTCCCTGTGACATCATCTACTTCTGCCTCTGAGTCACCTTTGCTTTCCTGATCAAATAACTCACAGAAGTATTCACCCCATCTTTCACTTAACTCATTGGGCTCCCATATCATTTCCCCGATCCTATTCTTCACACAACTTGTAACTTTGTTTCCCCTACTTTTCTTGATTCTCATGTACTTCCAGAAAGTCTTCCTATCTTTCCAAAAAGTTAATTCATGCCTTTCCACCTTATCTTTCCTATCTTTTGCCTTACTCTGGTGAACCTGCCTGGCGGCTTCACACTTCTTACAGCGATATTCATCCACAGAAACTCTACCTTCTTTCTCTTTACTGCCTCTGCAATCTCACTATTCCACCAAGCATCACCTCTAATGTTACCCACTATTGTGGTGCCACAGACCTCTTCGGCAGCCGTGACAACACAGTACTTAAAACATTCCCACTTCTTTTCTACATCCCTCTCACAAGACTTCAGTTGTTCTCTGAGTAAGTCAAAATAACACTGATGATTTTCTGGGAGCCTTTTAATCTTCATTCGTTCCATCCTGGGCCTCTTCCTATTCCTTTTCTTCCAACCAACATTCAGTTTCACTCGTGACACTACCAAGTAATGATCAGAACCAACATCCACACCTCTCATCACACGAGTGTCAACAAATAAGTGTTTCAGACGTTGACCGTAGACAACAAAACCTATCACACTCTTATGACCAAGATACGATTTTCCCAAGTATATGTATAGATATACTTGTGGTTGAAAAACGTATTAGATACACACAAATCATTCTCAATGCAGAGTTCAATTAATCTTTCACCATTATCATTCACATAAGGATCATTAAACTTACCCAGAACATTGTCAGAAATAGCATTCTGCACACCTACTCTAGCATTGAAATCCCCTATTATAACTTTCTCTTTAGCACCAAACTGGCTCAAAACAGCTTTTAACTCATTCCAGAAATTTTCCTTCCTATGAGAAGGTTCCAAGTCACAAGGAGCGTACACTACAACAATTGCTATTCTTTGAAGTTTCACTTTCAAATGAATCCGAAGAATTCTCTCACTTATGCAGCTATAGTGAATCAAGTTGTTCTTCATCTTTTCACTTAAAATCACACCTACACCAGCCTGTGCTCTCATATTATCCAATACTCCAGACCACGCACTCACCGTTCCATTCACTTTTTCTATCCCGATTTCCTTTCTTTTGGTTTCACTTAAACACAGCACATCCAGTCTATACTTATTCATCTTTTCAATCGCCTCATTCATCTTGCCATTTATACCTCTAGTATTCCATACACCAATCTTACAGTCACTCAGCCGAGATCTCTTTCTCCTGTACCGTTTAGAAGGTCCAGGTCGATTCCGTGGTGGGCTGTCCTTCTCAAGTGTGGTAGGTTCACCATATCCCACACTAGAGTCCGGATATTGATCTCTTTGTATCTTTTTAATCAGGTAAGTACATCAGTGTGGGGATTAGCCCACAGCTGACAGTTCCAGTTGGTCATTCAACCTAAGGATTCTGGAACAAAACCCAGTGAGTTCACTTTTCTCCTCTTCTGACATTTTTTGTATTTGAGGCTTTGATTCATTTATACATTTTTCCTGTGTGGAAGAAACCCAAATGTTGTCAGATATATACTTCTTGTCATTCCTAAGCTGTTTAATAATACAATATGTCATATGATGAAGTTTGTAATATATTATTCAATACACCAGTGTAGCCAAAGAGTTAAGAAAAAAATTGCAGCAAAATAATATGAAAATCTTGTGTGAAATACAAAAATGCACATGTTTTAATGCCAGTGTCCACTTCCCACTCCTCATAATTCTCAACAGTGTGATAAAAAATTCAGTAAGTTAACTTAAGTGTATGTTAAAAATATACTTGGGGCAAGGCTAACCTGACAATAGAGTTAAAGTTACAGAGTGTATTTCAACTATACAGTGTAGTTCCTGTTTAAAAGCCATGTTGAGCTTGAACTGAAACCAAAAAAGCACATGGATATATAGATGTTCTAAATACCATATGTACATTTAAAAAATGAAGATCCCAGTTTCGGTCGTGCTTCTGAAAAATACAAATATACACATTTTGGTGATGTCATTGCCACTTGTGTTTTGCTTCAGAGAGGCTATATAGTATACACGGAAGATATTTCAGGGTTCCCACGCCACCTGGAAAACCGGGAAAACCGGGAATTCTCAGGGAATTTGAAAATTGTTCCAAAAATCAGGGAAAACTCAGGGAAAATCGTGTTTTTCCGTAAAAATCAGGGAATTTTTTATCAGGGAACTGAAAAGTCAGGGAATTTTTATTTTGCCAAAAAAATATTTTCTTTCAGACTTTTGTAGGATATATTTCTGTATTGCTAAGTTTTAAAATAATTCGGAGTTGTTTTATCCTTCGAGGTAACCCACCCACCGATTAAAGTGCAGCTGTGCTGGGGAGTGCGTCTCTTCGCGGTTTCCCCATCTCCAGATGCTCTAAACTACAACCGAACAAACGGACACGTCAAAGCGTGAGAGAAAGCCATTAATCACACACCCATTTCGCAGGCTCTTATCTGCTGCGTTCGCGCAGAGGCAGTCACTTGTTCCTAAGTAGGTGCCCTGGCTCTCTGTGTAGACTGGGAAAAAAATTATGAAAAAGCTATTTCCTCAATTTTTTAAATAACCGACTGAAATTTTTACAGTGGGCAAGATATATGAAAATAACGTTCCATTTTAAATTTCGCCGAAATTCATCGGAAACTTTAGAAGTTGCGCTTTTTTTTTTTTTTTTTTCGCTTTTGCATGTTCCACTTGTCTTTTATCAAACCGTACAAAAACATTTTATTTTGCCGGATTTTGGTCATCCTAATAAATTCGCCTCCCCTCCCCTCCCTTCAAGAGCAGTGTGGATGAATGTTGCAAATTGAGGGCACCTAATTTATTTTGAAAAAAGTTCGTATCACTTACGAACTAAAGCTTCGCTTTCGTAATTCTGTAGCAGAGTTGGTATAGTTGGAAAAGTATGTACCTTCAAATGTTTGAACAGGGAAGATATTATGAAATAGAAAGATTCTTCAAAGAGGGGGAAAGATCAATTTTTTTCATAGTACTTACGAGTATTTTGTATGAAAAATACCATGCAATGAAGCCGGTACTATTGCATACCTACCAAATTTCCCAGATTTCACGGCCGTTTTCTACATTCGTTGTTTTACGGCCGGAAAGAGATTTTTCTTGATTCTGTCATATTTCTATTTCATAATGCATGAAGAAATTTATTTATAGCTATTTTAAGACGATATTCCGATTACTGCAAGAGCTGGCTGGTTGCGAAAAATAGGGTAGTCCGACGCCCGGAACCATAGATTTTCACATCTGGGTCATTCCACGCAAAATCGTCAGATATTGAAATAATTTTCCACCAACACATCTCCGATTCTTACGGGTAGCTGCCTCCAAGTTATGAAAAAAACCCTAAAAGTTTCAACTTTTTTTGTTTCTGATAGATTAGAAGATATTATTTTTTGAATTTTTGTGCATAGTGGAACCGTTTTCCAGTAAGAACGCAAATATCTCCGTTATTTAGAATAAGAAATATAAAATTCGTCATTCTCTCGTAATTTTTCCTAAGGTTTCAGCTTATACATGGGGGAAAAAAATTGCGAGAACAAAAGTTAGACGGGGTAGAAATTTTCTTGTAATCGTAAATTCTTTTTCTTGCGTTGCTGCACCTCACAAGAGTTGCATAAATTATTCATTTCACATCTTTACCCTCACATTGCCGAAAAAAATATAAAAAATCTACCTAGTTACTACTGATTTAAATCTTTGCCGTGCGTGCTCTATTGGTTTCAGGTGTGTCAGTGCAGGCGCTAAAGCTTCTGTTTCCGTTTTGGATGACGTTATTTGTGGGGAGTTACTGCAAATGACACGAGTATGCTCCAGACCTTTCTCGCACTTTGCCTGATCAACATCGCACAAATGTATTGCCCTTCGTAAAGATATTGTTAAGTATAAACATGCCACTCGCCACAGGATGAAAAATTATGTTGACAAAAAAGTGTTAGGAGGATTTTATGAGCACACATGCACATAAAACTTCCTCTAATTGTTTCCCGTACAAGTAATTTGACGTAGCGTGGAAATTAACTGTGACCTGCGAGAAAAGTTCAGTACTAATGTTTGTGTCACAAACGTATGCAATCAATTTTAAGACTTCCGGATCTTGGAAGTACTTGTATGAATTGTAGCCTCTCAGGCAAAATGGTATTCCGTATTAACTGTTAGTTTTCTCCACTTGTTGCTTCCATTATTTTTTCTTTATCCCTGGGTTTAATTTTTTTTTTTTTTTTTTTTTTTTTGCCGTTATGGCATTAGGATCTCTGTGTGCCAGCTTATTGATTATGAAATTTAACAGCACAATGTCTAAATATCCTATGCTGCGTTATTTAGAAGCAAATAGCAGAGGTGCCAACTATTACGAATTGTCCGTAATTATTACGGTTTCGACTGTCAGATTACGGAATTACGGACAGGTTGGAAGAATTACGGATTGCCGCCCCTATAGCCCATTGAGTTGCTCACGGTGGTCGTTAAACCTCCAAACAAAACAACAACAAAAAAAATTACGGATTTCAGTGTGTTTTGGAGAATCTCAATTTTGTATCCTTTTTCGTTAAACCCTTTTAGTGCGACGCTGCCGATTTGTCGGCCTTCGATTTTGATCCGCATGTTTTCCGAATCAGACTGCAGCTTTCGGTGTCTCAATGATCATATCATTTATCAATCATATCGTTTTGAAATGGAATGTCCCGCAGTGGTCTAAGCGATGGCCTCTGATCATTCGTCTGTAAGTGGTCCGGGTTCGAATCCCGTTGAGGCATGGATGTTGTGTTTGTCTTACGGCACTGGCTCTCTCCCTTCCCTGGAACTAGTGACCCTAAATTAGGGGCGGGCGACTGCTTATAGCCCATTGAGTTGCTCACGGTGGTCGTTAAACCTCCAATCAAAAAAAAAAAAAAATGGAATGTCCATGAATCATATTGTCAAACAGCGATATTATCGGAAGAGTGGTACCGTAATTTTCTTCGTATAATCCGCGGATTATCTGTTAAAAAAAATTAAAATTATAGGTTTTGCGGATTATACACCGATGCCGTTATACGCCGATTTAAAAAAAAATTACAACCTTCCGATTTTTAAAAAATCTGCAGCGTGATTGTGCAGGGAAGGGTGTAATAATTGGAAAAGGAACTCCCTCGGAAGAATTTTCCTCAGTTCAGGAGTTTGTACGGAGCGGGGAGGAGGGGGAGGAATGTCGTAACGAAAGATCGGGAAAGTTGTGGGGAAGGACGACAGGGGTCATTTTGATATCGTTGAGGAGAGCTCTGACTGTCGTGCCGGCTCTGTTTTTGGCAAAAAGCCAAAGAAGTACGCACAGCACTTGCTGCACGAACCTATGCGTTTCTCCTTTCGGATTTCATGTGCGCGACCTTGTGTCTAGTTTGCTTTCGTTGTTTTGGCGAACGTCGTTGCTGCTGTTTTCCTTCATTGCTAATCATGATGTCTCTGAAAAGGAAACGTTTCAGTTACACTGCCGAATTTAAGCTTGAAGTGGTGGGCAGAATTGAGGATATGATCGTGTCACTGCGCGATAGTTTTGAGGTCAGAACACAATCGTGCAGCAACATACGGAAAGCCTCTGTGTCGCGATCTAAAACGTAAACAAATCCGTCTGTTTATTCCGCGGGAGAATTCACGGGTTTTTTATTGGCCCACGTATAAGACGATCTCTCAACTCTGAAAGCAGGAATTCCTCCAAAAACTTTCGACTTATACGCGAGTACATACGGTATTTCTACGACTTGTTCTATATCAGCCTTTCGTCATTGGCAAGGTGTAATGCAATACTCTGGAGCTGCATCGGCGTGATCTATGGATGCCACACCCTTTATCTGTCCGGAGATGAAAAATATAAAACAGTTACCTTTAAAAATGAATTTCTTCATTTAATAAAATCGTTTTTTTTTTTTTCTCTTACTTCTTCGGACTCATTATGTGTTTCTGGAACGTGGAAAGAGCGATGTATTTATTTATTTTCTGACGCCACGTATTTGGAGGATTTTCACCTTGGATCTCGCCCTTTGGATTTAACTGCTATAATATATATAGCCAGTGCCGTTAATACCCACCAGATGGAGACGTCTCAGTAGCTGAGCCCATCTTACGGATTTATGATGTCAGAAGCTGACTTAAAAATACACATAGCACCGTGGATTGTTGGCCACCATGGTGTAAAGCTAACGCGCTAATCTATATATGGAGAGATCCGTGGATTCAATTCCCCGGCGGCGGCTGAAAACAATTTTTCGGTTGCTATGTGTTTCTGGAACGTGGAAAGAGCGATGTATTTATTTATTTATGTGGCCGACTTTTCTGTCGGAAATTCCACTTCTGGTTTAACATCTATGATGTGCGGATTATACGGCGATTTTTATTTCCTGAATGTCACAGTCTGCGGATTATACAAAGGATTTTTTTTTTTAAATATGAATTTCGTATTCTGCGGATAATACGACGAAAATTGCCGGTAATATGCAGTAAGTGTCATCGTAAAAGAGTTTGCGCTTGCTACGCACTTTTCCGTGTGACAGGAGAAAGGTTACTTTAGCCAAAACTTTTCCTGCTGCAGTTGAGGCAGTGCTGTTCACTTTGTATTGTTGGTGAATTATAAGACGTCGTACTGTCGGAAATCACTTTTTCGAGCCCCCGTTCGAAGTGCAATAACGATCAACTCGTCGCTACGCGTGGTCCCGCGATGACGGATGTTTATATTTCTTGCGGACTTTAGCCGCGCGGGAGAACGAAGTGCGGTGTTTTATTACTAGAAGCTCTTCACATTATTCATTTCTTTTTCCCAAACAAACAGACACAATCGCAAAACTCCGTGAATTACGAATCCCCATCTTTTTCCAAACTCGTGTTAGCAGAGGATGACTTTATTGACAGCTTGTTCCTCAGACTAGGAGACGTGCTTTTTCCTACTGCGTGAAATTGTTTTCTAAGGTTATTTGAAATGGCTTGTAGTGAGAGTGAAAGTTGGCCAAGTGATGGTGATGATTTTGAATCATCTGAAAGTGATATTGGCCTAGCAACATCAAGCCAAAAAACTAGCCACCATATCTTCTTCAGAAGGTGAAGATCTTCATAGTGAATCTTCAGATCATGAAAGTTCTGAAAGTGAATGGGAGGATGTTAATAGAGAGAAGTGATGAACAACCTCAGCATCTTTTTTTATTAACATGAAATGCAGGGGCCCAAACATGCTCCTGCAACTGATGTGGCACCTATTGCATATTTTTACTTGTTTTTTACCAATTTCATCCTTGGAATTATCGTTTCTGAAACAAATAAATATGCAAAGAGGTTTCTCCAGGAACATCCAAATCTTGAGCAAGGAAATGGAGAATGTTACAAATGCTGAAATAAAGGTTCTAATATGAGAGTAATCAGTAGCCCATGTAGGACGAGATGATTGCCGAAGGCATAACCAGTCAAAACAAACACCAGGATTGTGTAAAATTAAAGACTGGATCAAAGCCTTTGGATAATTTTTTTGCAAAAAAGAATGAAAATAGCGTGATAAACGCTGAATTGCTGTTTACTACAATCGTTGTGGAGCATAACCTACCTATAGCAAGCTGTGATCATGCTATGTTCCCAGACTCTGATATTGATGAAGCTCTATATCCTTGAGCAGATGTGGCATGGAATGAAATATCTAAGACAAAGGATTCATCTGGCCTTCTCAAGTATTCCACATTGCCTAAACTAATGTTGGTAATATTGACTATCCCTCACAGCAATTCCTCTACGTAGAGAATATTTAGTATAGTAAGGAAATACCTCACATACTTTTGCCCAACAATGAGCACCAAAACATTAAGCGCCCTTCTTGTACAGAAAAGTAAAGCATTTTCCTCAGGTGAGCTCTGTTATAAAAAGTTTTCTGAAAAAGAATATACCACTGCAAAAAAAGCAACAAGGGGAGTTTTTATGTCAGCAATGACATGAGGTAAGTACAATATTGATAATTTAATTTCATATTTTTTTGTGAGGATAGTGTTAACATACAAAGTTATTACACATTTCATGCATTAATTTCTCATGAAATACCCATTCCACGCGTTAACGATGAGGCTCCGTATGGTGATTACCGATAGGCACCTCATACAAGTATTACAGGTTACACAGTAATACTATAATATTGTCCTTAACTTTAAAAAAAAAATGGCGTGTTACATTACTGAAAGTTTGTGTTACATTGCTGAAACATTACTGAAAAATCCCCTATTGATTACTGATACGTTCTGCTAGAGGTTGGCCCCTCTGAAATAGCATAGATTCGATGTTCTCATTGCCAAGTGCAAGAACTAACTTTAGCTAAAATAATTACAATTTTGATTTTTAAATATCAGCAGTATTTTCCCTGATTGCTAGAAATTGTTGGGATGGTACTGGCACACGTTTTTCCTCAGGCGCAGAAATGCTGTCACGATTTCCATTCTCTCTCTCTCTCTCTTCTTTTTTTTTATTTTTTAATAGCTGTTTTAGTTTGCTTTGTCTTTAAAGATTCTAAGTGAATTCCAATAGAAAATACAAATTGTTAGATCGATTTGATAGAACCGCTCTAACAAAATGTTAAGAGAGACTGTCAGACACTCTCCATTTTATCATTCCCATTAGACTTCAATTTCAGCAAAAGTTTCTGTGTTCTGTAATATTTATGTAAAATAAGCACTTAAAGGATTTAAAGCTTCAGCATTGTATCATTTAACGGCAATTTATTCTCTTCAGCCACAATTCTCCCAGCTTGCATTTTTAAACCTAACTGGAACTCTAAATGTTGTGAGTCGTTTAAAATGTTATTTATGTACTTGTGTGCACTTAAAATACAGATAAATCAGTTATATAATTTCACCTAATCGATTGAAATATTTCATTATATGTAGAATTTAAATTAAGTCTTTGTTCAAATATTCTTTAAAACATGTAAATACATGGTTTGCCACCTCGGTGGTGCAGTGATCTAAGCTCTGGCTTCTGACTATTCGTCCAAGTGAGGTATGGGTGGTGTGTTTATCTTACGGCACTGGCTCTCCTTCTTCGTGAAGCCAATGGTCCTAAATTACGGATGGACGGATGACTGCTTATAGCCCAACAAGTTGCTTATGGTGGTCGTTAAACCTGAAACAAAAAAATAAGACATGCTTTTGTTAAATATTATGTAAAATTTATGTTAAATACACTAATTTTTTTAACTATAAAGTAATTAGGGAAAATGAAAGTTATTTATCCTTTATATTCCATATTTTCTGTTTATCTTTATGGACTGTATAATCGGGACGTTCATTATGTGGTGTCTTTTTAATTCTCCCTCATGTGAGATGAACATAACATTATCAGTATTAATTTCAGGTAAGCAATTATTTGCAATTACAGCCTGTCTAGAATTTGATAAATCTTGCTTTCAATACATTACATTATTCCTTAGTTCTCTAAAAATTATCAAAACTGAATTTAAAAAATTGCCTGTAGACATTACGGTTTTATTCAATTTCTGCAGATAGTTTGCTTCATATTTTGTAACATGGAACAATTAGGCACAGTGGCCTGGTACACTCTTGCTTGGAGAAACACATCACAAGAGAACCACTTAAACAATGGATCAAAGCCCTTTGTTGGTTGATTCTCTTTCGACATTTCTCTGAGCAGGAGCCCATTCGGTCATTAAGCTTATCTACACTGTGCTATAAAAGAAAGGAAAACAAACTATTCAACATACAGATTTTTTTTTACATATGAACTGTTTCTACGGGAATGTACTAACAAATTGTACATGGGCAGTATACCACTTAGGTTCAAAAAAGATCATGGAATTATAATACCAAAAATAATATGCCTCATGCATTTAATTGTTATTAATAAAAAGCAGGTAATTGTATAAAGAACAGTTATTTAAAGAATTAACAAATGTATGCTTTCGTAAGGAACGCAAGAATGTAAGGAAATGCAACAATTTGTCACAATGTTATTTTATTTACCGCTCTGGAAAAACTCTCAGAACCACCTGGAAAACCTGGAAAAGTCAGGGAATTTTTTTTCTACTTTTGAGTGGGAACCCTGTATTTACTGCGAAGGGGGGGTTGTTAGCCAGAAGCCAAGTGGAGATAATGCATGGTTCGTACGCTTCTTGAAAAGTCCTTGGAAAATAAAGTTCATTTTCAAGTCCTTGAAAGTGCTTGAAAAAGTTTGACTCCATAAATAGTACTTGAAAAACAATTGTTTTAGTTTTTAAGTATTGGTATGAAAGAATATATGAAAAATAATTGTTTGTGCTAAAAGATTGTATAAGATATTCCTGTGTAGTTCTGATAAAAACACCAGGCTGTTCAAATAACGCTGAACTTGTATTCAACCCAGAAGAGCGCGTTGAATGTAAGTACCTTGGCTATGACATCGCTATGGAGTAAAACATCAGCATGGGAGTAAAATACATGGAATTATAAATATATATATCATCATCATCATCATTGTCAACCATTATCAATCCACTGCTGGACGAAGGTCTCCCCAAGTTTCCTCCACAACGGTCTGTCTTGTGCCAGTCTCCTCCATGTCACCCCTGCATACTTTCGAATTTCATCCACCCATCTCCCATGTGGTCTTCTTCTGGGTCTTTTCCTGTCCCTTGGAATCCAATCTAAAATTTCGGCTGTCCATCGATGATCTGTCCTTCTGGCAGTATGTCCAGCCCATTGCCATTTCAGGGATTTAACTCTGATCATGATGTCTTCCACTCTTGTCATTTTTCGGATCCACGAGTTCCTCTTCTTATCTCTCCTGGTTACACCAAGTATGCACCTCTCCATGCTACTTTGAGTTGTCTGCAGCCTTTGTATGTCTCTTTTAGTTAAGGTCCACGTCTCTGCACCATACGTAAGCACTGGAAGGATGCATTGATCAAACACTTTTCTTTTAAGACATAATGGCATATTGCTCTTGAAAATTATGCTGTTTCTTCCAAAAGCTCTCCAGGCAAGTTTTGTACGCCGATTAATTTCTTCATCAATGTGACCCTCACTTGATATCTGCTGTCCAAGATAAACGTACGTGTCTGTTATCTCCAGCTTTTCTCCATCAATCGATAAATCTTCATTTCTTGTAAAAGCATTGAACATCACTTTTGTCTTCTGAAAGTTCATTTTTAATCCCACTTCTTTACTCTTGTCAGCAAGTTCCTGGATCATACTCTGCAGCTCTGATGGGCTAGTTGCAAAAATGACTACGTCATCAGCAAAACGAAGGTGGGTTAGATAATCTCCATTAATCTTTATCCCCTTGTTTTCCCAGCTCAGTGACTGAAAAACACCCTCCAATGTGGCATTAAAGAGCTTCGGAGATATGGTGTCACCTTGTCTCACTCCCTTTCCAATTTTTATGTGTGTTGTATTTTCAAACAGCCTAATCTTTGCACTTGCATTTTCATAGATGTTATTAATAATATTAATGTATGCATCTTCAATACCGCAGGTTTTCAGAGCCATTGTAACTGCTGATGGTTTCACCGAATCAAAGGCTTTTTCATAATCGATAAAAGCCATGCACAATGGAAGTTCATATTCCCTCGCTCTTCCAATTAGCTCTCTCAGCACATGGATATGATCTATTGTGCTGTAGCCACTCCTGAATCCAGCTTGTTCTCTCGGTTGAGCCATGTCCAGTGTTACTTTCAAGCGGTGTGAAAGAACTTTAGTGAAGATTTTATAAACTACTGATAGGAGGCTGATAGGTCTGTAGTTTCCGAGATCCTCAATGTCACCTTTCTTATGTAGCAGGATCATTGTAGCGGTGTTCCAATCCTCAGGAATCTTTCCTTCATTAAGGCATCGAGTGAAAATTTGGGCGAGTACTGTTTCGATTTCTCCACTTGCTTCTTGTATGATGTCTACAGTAATTCCATCTTCTCCTGGAGCTTTTCCTCGCTTCATGTTCTTGATTGCATGTGCAACTTCTGCTGGAAGGACTGGAGGAACTCTAGTACTGGTATCTTTCATGATGTCTGGAGTGCATGTATCATCCCTTTCATATAATTTGGAGTAGAAATCTTTCACTCTTGTCAAAATTTCTGCCTCTATTTCTTGTTACAGAACCATCTTCTTTTCTCAGTGCCATAATCTGCTTTCTTCCCTTACTGAGATGTCCCTTTGCTATCTTTAGGCTTTGGTTGTTTTCAATTGCTTTCCTCACTAGTTCACAGTTGAATTTTCTTACGTCTTCAGTGATACTTTTTCGTACTGTCTTGCATAGCTCTATATATTCCACTTTGGAAGTCACATCTTCTTTAGTTGTCCTCATCTCTCTTCTTTTTTGCATCAACATTTTCGTATTTCCTGATAATTTATTTACATGCAACTTGTTCTTAGACCCAGCTAATTTTGTTGCTGTTTCCATAAGAGCTTTGGTTACTTTTCTGTTAACTTCAGAGATGTCCACTTCTTCCGATGTTAGGCCTTCTAAAGCAGAGAACCTGTTCTTCAGTTCCAACTTGAAGGTATTATGGTGTTTTTTGAGGTTGGTTATGTCAATAGATTTTGTTTGACTTATGAGCTTGCCACGTTCAAGTTTAGTGTTGAGGTGCATCTTACATCTCACCAATCTATGGTCACTACCAGTGTTGAACTTGTTTAGCACACTGCAGTCTTCTATGACGAATTTTTTGTTACACATAATAAAATCAATTTCACTTGTCGTCCCAATTGGATGTCTCCATGTCCATTTCCTGTGTGGCTTTTTCTTGAAGAAGGAGTTCATGATGAAAAACCCTTCTGCCTCTGCAAACTCAACGAGAGTATTTCCACGCTGGTTTCTGTTGCCGTCACCGAATTTACCTACTGAAGTTTCATTCTGTTGCCGTTGCCCTATTTTTGCATTGAAATCTCCCATAATTATTTTCAAGTGCTGCTTACCTTTATTATTTAGATGACAAATTTCCTCATAAAATTCTTCAATTTCTTCTTCAGGATGACTTGTGGTGGGTGCATAAGTTTGAATAATCTGAGCCTGGTATCTTTTCGAGAGTTGGATAACAAGCCGTGCAGCTCTGTCAGAGGAACTTTCAACTTCTACAACTTTATCCTTCAGTTTCTTGTTTATTATAAATCCAACACCACTAGTTCTGCCAGTATCTGTCCCACGATAGTAGAAGAGATGTCCACTTTTCAGTTCGATGAGATCTTCTCCTTTTCTCCTTACCTCACTTAGCCCGACGATGTCCCACTTGATCCTTTGTAGTTCCTCTTCCAATTCAAGAAGCCTTGAATCAGAAGATAGGGAGCGTCCATTGTACGTTGCCAAGGTCAGCATCAGATGGCAGCCTAGTCCGGTCCTCCGGGGATTCTTAGCACCCTCTGCCTTCATGTCGCACTGGCCGCTGCCTTGGCCAGGTACATTCCAGCTGCCGGAGACTGAGGGCCAAGATTTAAGTTGTGGAGTCATTTTGGAGGGGTTTGGCCATAACTCACCACGCTGGCCAAGCGGGTTGGTGAGTGTGGGATAGTATTTCCTCTAATCCCGATGGTATAGTTATACCGCTATTTGCGGTCGTCAGAGCCCCTTTAGTAGGAACAGGATGCACCACGAGAAGGCGGGGTTGACATTTGTCAAGGAGAGGCTGTGATGTTACGCATCACCTGACCTTACATCCCAAATATATATATATATATATATATATATTTATTTTTTTTTATTGGAGGTTTAACGACCGCCATGAGCAACTGAATGGGTTATAAGCAGTCGCCGGTCTCTAATTTAGGGCCACTGGTTCCAGGGAAGAGAGAGAGCCAGCGCCGTAAGGCAAACACAACACCCATGCTTCGCCGGGATTCGAACCCCGACCCATCTTGGACAAATTATCAGAAGCCGTCGCTTAGAACACTGCTCCACCTGGACAGCAGAATGATGTATTTTTTAATTGTGATGGGCTTCTGTTTACTGGAGTTAATGAGTGTTCTTACGGGAGGGTGGAACTTCTAGGAATTGCTTATGCTTTGTGCTTGCTTCATCTCCTGGCTGCATCAAAAAATCAAGTCATGCATAAAAAGAAAAAAGTTTAGCAATCAATAAATATCATACCAGCAGATGAATACGAAAATAATGTAATGTACCCCTTCAAAATATTCCACAAAATAAAATGATTTCAAAAAACACCAAAACAGAGGGGCAATTCAAGGTTAATAAAATAAACCAATGAGTGTTCAGGGGGTAACAAACGCAGGTCACGGAAGGTGTGCCTGTCGCATCAAAGCTTAAATGGTTTGAACTTGCTAAAATACCTACCCACTGACAGACCGACAGCTCACACATACAATAATTCGGTTTTAAAAAGTCCTTGAAAAGTGCTTGAATTTATTTTGCTTGAAAGAGTACAAACCGTGTAATGGTGTGGTCACTAAGCTTGCCCCTTGCTTCTTGGTTGCTGTTTTAAAATACTCTTTCTGCTTTTAAATGCTTATTCAGTAATCGTTTGTCTGGTGGTTGGCAAGGTTAAGAAGGTGTGAGGGTTGAGTGGGGACGTCATGATAGAGCACGGAAAGTTTCCTTTTGTCTTGCCTTCAGTCACCCTTAGGGTGAAGGGTCCGGGACACGTTACACCCCGTTAGTGTGTGGAGAAATACTGATAAGCAAAAGATATATTGTTGGTGAATCATTTTCACAACATTAACAGTGTAACCAGGTTAGCTTTGCTCTGAGTATAGTAGTGGACACCCAAGTTAATTTTAACACTGCCTAAATTGAACACAATAACTGAATGACAGGTTATTTTTTTCTGTTAACAGTTACTTCAGTGGAAAGTAACCTTCTAAAAATATTCAAGTCCTAGTAAGTACCTGGTGAACAAAAAAAGTACTTTGTGCTGTTTAGTTCAGAATCTGTTAATTACCTGTTTGTAAAGTTTTCTGGTATGTTTTGTGAGAATATTGTGGCATTATGGTAAAAAGAATTATGTGTTTTGCCTTGGATTTTATGTGTAATTTTGCTGGGCTTCACTTGCTGAAAAAATGTGACCAGTGTTATCAGAGAAAATGGTTAGGTTTCAGGGAAATATGGTGGGTGGGGGATCTAAAATGTGCGATTTCTCGCTAACCACCTTGATGTGAAGTCACAGTTGACTATAACTGGAATAGTGATTGCAGCAGTAGGATGACAAAAAGTTTTCATAGTGAATTAGCTGTTATCATAGAAGACATTCCTTATAATGAAGAACTTCCTGCCCTTGAGATAACACTTCACGTTACGTAGCACAGCAAGAAGAATCAACATCAGTTTATCTTTTGTTTTTGAGATGTTGCAGGGTTCATATGCTACCAGGAATTTCAGAACACCTTAAATGGATCTTTTTCTCCTTTTACTTCCTCTGGAACTCTTGGAAAAGTCCTGAAATTTAAATTTGACTGCAGGAAAAAAAAAATCTTGACTAACAGAAATTACTGTACAGTGGAAGCCGGATGTAACACCGTCGGTTATGCCATGGAGTCAGATAATGAGGGTCCAATTGTGGCCCATAAACAAAATGCTTACTGAGATTTAGATATAACATGGTTATCACCTTGTCCTCGTATACCAGCATTATAATAGGCTTCCATTGTACCTCGGACATTTCTGATGTCTTCATTACTCATTTAGCTGGCGAGTTGTAAACTTTTTATCCCTCCCCCAATTTTGTGATTTCTCTTTGTCAAGGAGTTTTGAGCTCACCTTTCCCAGTTACACTCTGTGGTGGGATGCGCAACAGGTGTGATTGGATAAACTTCATCATATGCCTCAGCATTGCTTCATAGAAGATCCAGACACTCCAAGTACTACGGATTCTCCATAGTTACTATGGTAATCGAAAATCTCAGTGAAATAATGTTATTCAACATATGTGTAAAGTTTGTTTTCATCTTCTCAAGTTTCTAACATTTATTAAACATTTTGGGTTTTTTTTATTGGATTTGTGTGTGTGTGTGTGTGTGTGTGTGTGTGTGTGTGTGTGTGTGTGTGTGTGTGTGTGTGTGTGTGTGTGTGTGTGTGTGTGTTATGACATTTTTTTTTATGTTTATGTATGTATATACAACAAGTGATCGCTGAATTATGACCACCCTTATCAAAAGGGGATGTGGCCAGTTGACCACGTGATTTCCAAGAGGGCACTATTAGTTGACCAACATAGCTTATATAATGTAGGGTTACCAGATGTTCTCTTTTAGCCAGAAATGCCCTCTTTTTTTGACCTTAATACTGTGTCCGGGCGGATTTTGTATTTATTGCAAAATGTCCGGCTTTTTAGCAACAAACACAAACGGTCCACAAGAACTATCTGTTTGGTTCACATTTACGCTAGTTCGTGCAGCTGTTGGATACTTGGTTTCGTGTGGTGTTGGTGATTAACAGTGACTGAAGTTTCCTTGGGTTGAACATCCTTATTTTCTTCAGTTTCAAAGCAGAAAACAAGGTGTAATTCAAATTGACATTGGTGGGGTAACCACCATTTGGGCTATCTATGACATCACTGGTTTCTTCAATAGAGTGAGTGGGGACGCAGTGCTATCAGCAGATGATCTGCGCTCACTTGATGTAGTCAGGCTGTGATAACATAATTGGAGCAGCGACATGGCAAGTCTTGTTTGTTGTATGCAGTTACAATTAGTTTGAACAGCCAGTTGCCTGGAGGTGTGAAAGTGTTGGTAAGTTTTTGTTTTAGCATTTGTGTCATCAACCGATGGGAATATCATTAATTTAATAATGGAATTCTGTTGTTAATACAGATACCACAATGGCAAAGCGAAAGCGTACATTCACAGGCAAACTGGAAAACAAATTTCGGTGTTTTTCCTGTGGTCGAAATGATTGGGAAGCAGAATGTTTGGTGTGCAAAGCTGGAACATATGTTTCAATCACAAATAAAGTTGCTACTGGTTTAAAACATCACGAGGAATCTGAAAAGTGCAAGAAAGCAATCAGAGGTGAGAGCTCTTCAGCAGAATGGAAAACTTTTGCAAAAGTTGCCAGCAAGCAAGAATATGATGTTGCTGCAGTAAAGGGTGTCTTTACTTTTCACACTATTAAGTATTACTCAAGTTTCGATTCAATGGACTGCACATCTGTTTTGTTGAAAATCACGTTTCCTGACTAGAAAACTGCCAGAAATTTTTCTTGTGCAAGGACCAAGACAGAATCGCATCTGTTATAGCAAATCACTCGATTGAAGTTACTTTGAAAACATTAAAAGAAAATGATATTGCTTATTGTGGGGTATCTACTGATGGAAGCAATCGTGGCTCAGTAAAAAATACACTGATGTTCAAAAATAAGAAAATTGGCACATTCTGTCGAATTTCTGAAAAACTAATGGACACATTTTAATGAAATTTGGTATGGATACACAGTTATGTAAGAGAAAAAATTATACCATACAACAGTCATGGTACGCACTCATGATCGTCAATAAAGCTCATCAGCGCAGGAATGTCCAAAATTCATGTTGCAAGATCGAACATGAAATGACTCTAATACGGGGTATAGTCCCCTCTCACAGTCATACAGCTCTCACAGCGCGACATCATGTTGGAATCGAGGCAGTTTATGAGTACCTGTGGCAGTCGGCCCCACTCCTGCAGCAACACAGTTTTCAGCTCCTGGATGGTTCTCGGAGGGGGTGGCGAGTTGCAATTGCCCTCCCAAGAGTGTCCCAGACATGTTCGATAGGGTTTAGGAATGGTGATCTGGCTGGCCAATCCATCCGGCGAATATCCTCACTTTTGAGATAATCGTGGGCCCTATGTGGACGAGCGTTGTCGTCCATAAAAAGGAACCGAGGGCCATCTGCGCCCCTGAAAAGTCAAACATAGGGCTGTAAGATCTCATCCCTATACCTCTCAGCAGTCAGGGAGCCTCTGTCAAACACATGGAGAGGTGTGCGGCCATCCAACATGATGCCTGCCCAGACCATGACACCTCCGCTGCCATAGCGGTCCCTTTCTCGGATGTTGGAGGAAAGGTATTGGGTCCCAGGTTCTCTCTAGATAAAGGTACGTCAAGAATCAGTGCCCAGGCTGAATCGCACTCATCTGTGAAGAGAACGTTATCCCACTGAAGTCTGTCCAAGGCTGATGTTGTCTGCACCGTGCTAAGCGCGCCCTCTTGTGTGCTGAAGTGAGCGGGACACCAACAGCGGGTCTCCTGACAAAAAGCCCTCTTTCATGAAGCCTTCGGGAAACAGTAACCCTTGAAACTCGGGTCCCAGTGGCGGCATGCAGCTCACAAGATAGCTGTGCAACTGTATCAGTCCTGTGGCGCCTTGCTGAAAGTGCCAAATAACGATCTTCATTGGCTGTCGTGGCTCTTGGACAACCATGCCCAGGCCTTCTCGATATGGATCTGGTGTCCTTTAACTGTTTCCACAAATTGCAGGCGACACTGGGCGTTACATTGAGCTCTGTAGCAACCTGAACTTGCGATTGCCCTGCCTCCAATCTACCGACGATTCTCCACCTCATTCCATCATCAATATGTTCGTGGCAACTCATTTTACCTGATTTCTTATGAAATTGAACCAACTCCTGCAAGAAACACAATGAATGTCGCCGAGGAGTGCGAGCGAACTAATCGCGGAAAAGGCCATGTGTGCTTTTCATGCCCTCCTCTGTCACAGCTCCGCCCACCCGCACGTGTACACTTACATTACGTATTCGACTCTGCAAATTTGCATTCTTATTCGGCGGCATAATTTGTACCTTTGGTTCCGTACTTTTTGTGAAAATCGACAAAATGTGCAAATTCTCTTAATTTTGAACACTAGTGTATTTCCGATAATTATACAGTATTTTGACTGGAAAGTTGGTGGTTTGCAGTCAAAATTAATTGAAGTGTAAAACACCCAAATCAAAAACAATTTCAATATATGTAAAGTAAACACTTGTAAAATATGATCTGTTAGGAAAATGTGTCACATTTACTGGTGACAATTGTAACATTGTTCAGAAGGTGTAGGTGTAATGAAGAAGGTAAAAATGTGTTTGCAAAATTAAAAACTTTGTTGCAGAGGAAAACATTGGTTGGTGTAGGTTGCCCAGCACATATTTTGAATAATTGCATTCATAATGCAACCAAAACGATGGATATTGATATTGAGAATATTATTTTTTTAATTTATCGGTGCTTTCACATCCACACTAATCAAACTGAGATGTTTGAAAGAGTATTGTCAGTTTGTAGACATTGACTACAGACAATTTCTCTCCCACAGCAAGACAAGGTGGTTGTCTAAAAAGCACTTATAGCATAGTAAATCCATTTATTTAGTGGTGTAATATACATACAGATTTGCCAAGCTTTTGTTCTCCACTGGGAGGCGTTTTCAAGACAATGGTAGACATAAAATTTAAGGAATTAGAACAAGTAAGAAACAAAGATGATTTTTTTTTTTAGTATAACGCAGGTAACATCACAAGCAGTATTACGTGAATTTTTATCACTCAGTTGTATGGTGTGCCGCTATGTGTTTCTGTCTTTTAATAACACATGCCAAACCATTGGTAGTTCGATACGAGACCATATCATCGCCTGCTAGTTTGCTGGAGAGGATTTCAACTGTTTCCCCGATGCCAGTCCCTTTAAAGTTCCTGTAAGAAGGCAATTCTACTATTCCATACAGGAGTGGCTGAGCAATGCGTGAATGCTCTGGCGAGGGCTGTATTCTGCATGTCTTAGTCAACACTTCGCACGTGGTCTCATAGTATCTAAGGATCACTTTGTCATTCCGATATGCATCTTTTATGTGTTATAAGGATACACCAGTGGTATAGAATATACACCTGCCTTTTCTTTCTTACACTGCCTCTTCGTGCAGCTGGCATTATATGTGTTAACGGAGTCAGTCACTTCATTGCTATTGAGATGTACTTATGTAATAAATTCTTCCATCAATATGTAAAGCCTGGAACATACTGTATGTGATGGATCCTGTGTATCTCAACGTTTTACTAGTTGATTTTGTTATCACATACATCGCACAATTTCTTATAGTTCTATGTATTATGTCTTTGTCATCTTTCTTATATCCAACCTTTAGACCTTTGTTATAAATACACTGAAGTGCCAAAAGTCATAGGATAGCCGTATGCAAATTTTTAACTGGCATTGATGTCATATAAAGGCTTTGACGCACTCTACGATTTTTATCAATTACGAATTGTGGTCTCGTGAGTCAGGTTGAACAACTGCCAGTAGGATTATGGCATGCCGACGTGGGTTATCAGAGTTTAAACGAGGCATGGTGCCGGCAGAAGGGATATTCAATTACCGAAGTTGTGCGAACATTCAACATTCCTTGATCCACGGTGTCGTGTGTACCGAGAATGCCTCATTGATGGCATTACCAGCCACTGTGGACAGTGCAGTGGCTGACCACGGGTGCTGAATGAGCATAACCAGCAGACAAGGATTATCCATGCTAACAGACAAGCAACACTGGCTCAAATAACATCCACATTCAATGCAGGAGGTACCAGCAACATATCTATCATGTTGGTGCAGCGTAATTTAGCGTCCATGGGGTATGGAAGCAGAAGACCCACCAGAATGCCTTTGTTAACACCACGACCTTAGACACAGCACCTCGCCTGGGCTCGTGAACACAGTAATTGGACCCTGGAAGACTGGCAACATGGGCCATGGTCTAATGAGTCATGCCCCGCACGGGGATAACTGGTTTTCCAGTTATTTGGGGAGCGAGCGCCCCCACGGCCCGAGCTCACCTTGTGATGGTATACATTTCGTTGACTCTTGAACAATAACATCACCGAAGGGACAGCTGTTCATCCAGCTGATGGGAGATGGCGTCCCTACGGCCCAAGCCGATTTTCTCTTATAATTTTGCTTTTTCGTCTTTAGTTCCTATATTGACATGTACCCGCCTCAGTTGTAGGCTGCTGAGGTTGTGATGAGGCGCCAGCTCCGGGTTTTGTTCCTCGTTCCCTTCCCTGTCTTTTCTCTTATATGTTACATTTTCTGTTTTTCCGGAGCTGGTTAGCTTAGGCCTACCTGCACGTTTGCCGTGTGCGGTGACCCGTACAGGTGGAAAAGGGAATGCTGGAGGCTGCGGTATCTGGGGGCCGGGTTGTAGTGTCTCCAGATGCCAACACTCCTCTTTGCCCTCTGCTTCACCCTAAACGGGAGGCTGGGAGCTAACCCATTCCTAGTCAGGAAGTCTGTGGCCGAGTGGCGTCCAGACTTCTAGCGGCTTGTCGTTCTGTTCGGCAGGGTGAGTTTGGGGGGTAGGGTGGGTATGCCAAAGGGGTGTTCTCCGGGCACGGGAAAGTCTGGGTACACGCCGAGCGTGTGTCTGCCCTACGAACTTGCTATATCTGCTGACTATCCCTAGAGCCGTGTTCTGCGTCCTCTTGGGCTTGCGGACCTCTGGCTCTCTTTGGTTGGGCTCGGTAGTGGGCGGGGAGGTCGGCGGACGAATCTTTTCTCTTCTTCATGGCAAACCAAAGTGTTTCCCATGCTAACAATTTAAAGCGCCCTGTGGAGGAAGGTACACCTTCCTCAACAAAGAAACTTGTCTCAACTAATTGCAATGCTCTGTTTCTGTTAATCAAATCTGGTGACTCTTCACAGTCCCTCAGTAGCAAGAGTCCTTTCTGGATCAACAAGGCTCTGCAGGCCGTTGCTGGCTCTCCAAAGAGTGTCAAGAAGCTCCCTTCAGGGGATCTTCTCGTGGAAACCTCTAATCCACGCCACAGTGCCACCTTGCTGGAGACGACCGTTTTGCTTGGCATTCCTGTTCAGGTTTCTCCCCACGGTTACCTCAATTCCTCTCGCAGTGTAGTAGACTCCCGCGACCTGCTTGACTGCAGCGATGAGGAATTGCTGGAGGAACTTGGTGAGCAGCATGTCATAGGGGTTCGGCGGATTCTTTTTAGGCGGGATGGGAAATCTTTTCCCTCCCGTAACATCATCCTCACTTTTGACTCCTCAACCCTGCCTACTTCGATCAAGGCAGGTTATTTACGGCTTGATGTTCGGCCATATATCCCGAACCCCTTGCAATGTTTCAAGTGTCAGCATTACGGTCACTCCCAGCAGTCTTGCCGTAATGTTGCAAAGTGTGGTCACTGTGGTTCCACAGAACACTCTTTGGCGGAATGCTCTGCTGAGTCTGATCATTGTGTCAACTGCGAAGGGTCTCATCCTGCATCTTCTAAGCAGTGTCCTAAGTGGATAGAGGAACAGGCAATCCAACGCCTAAAGACAACTGAGCATCTCTCATATCCCGAGGCTAGACGGTGGATTGCCCCTTTACAACCAGGCCGGCGGTCTTATGCTTCAGTTGTGGTGCAGAAGGCTTCAGTGGCAGTCCAGACTGAGGTGACCATCCCAGCGTGGTGTCCTTATGATTTTGAGGACATCGTTGCTGCTGGATTGGAGGCACTGAAGTGTCGCCGCATTGCCTCCAAGGCGACATCAACATTGTCTCCTAAACCTTCCTCTATGCCGAAAACATCTTCTGCCAGCACAGGGACCCAGGGCACTGCAAAGAAGCCGGAGAAGGTGAAACCAGGCTCATCCTCCCCGAAACAGCAGGCAAAAACCACCTCTCAACACAGGGGGTTAACACAGCCCTGTGTTACCTCCAGACACTGCTGATGGATTGGAGGTGACGGACGACATGGAGACTTTCTAGTCGTCTGTCTTCATTCTTTCATTTCATTTTTCATTATGGCCACGCTCATTCAGTGGAATTGCCGAGGTCTGCGTTCACGCATTGATGATTTAAAAGGCTTACTGTCTTCGCACACGCCTGTGTGCGTGTGTCTCCAGGAGACAAAGCTTCGCACGACGGACACTCCTTCGCTGCGGAGACATTCCCTTTTCCGCAAAGATCACCTGGACGGCATTATCACCTGCGGAGGAGTAGCCGTCGTTGTTCCTCATGGTATTCCTGTCACTGCAGTTGCCCTTCGGACGACTTTGCAGGCAGTGGCAGTGAGACTATCTGTGAACACTCTGTTCACAGTGTGTTCCATCTACATACCACCAGGTGAAGCTGTAAGCCTTTCAGATCTGGAAGATTTAATTGACCAGCTGCCGCCTCCTTTCTTCATCTTAGGAGATTTCAATGCACACAATCCGTTGTGGGGTTCTACCACTCGAGACTCCAGGGGCCGTGTTGTTGAGTCTCTCCTCTCCGACACGTCCCTCTGTCTCCACAACATGGGAGCTCCTACTTATTTTCATGAACCCACCCGCTCGTACTCAGCAATTGATTTGTCTCTGATATCCAGCGATCACTTTCCCCATCTTTCTCCGTCTAGCGAGTGGCAGGTACAGTTACCCTACTCGCCCTGCTAGATGGAATATTCATCGAGCCAAGTGGGACACATTCACGGCTTCGGCAAGTATTACTCCAGCTATGGTGACCTCAGGAATGGTCAATGACGCTGTTGTGGCGGTAACTGATTGTATTGTGCAAGCGGCAAAACTTACCATCCCCAGGACGTCGACTGAGCTTCCACGTTGCCCGAGACCTTGGTGGAATTCCACTTACATGACAGCTCGTCAGGCCCAACATCGGGCTTGGGGTAGGTTTCATCCGGTACCCCACCGACGCGAACCTACTTGCTTTCAAGAAAGCCAAGTCCTACACCGCGATTGGTTCGTAGGCGTAGTCAATGGGAGTCCTGGATACAATATGTATCCGGGATTAACACCAATACTAGCCCTAAGATCGTTTGGGACAGGATCCGTAAGATTCGGGGACAGTACCCATCTGGGGAAATCTCCATTCTTGAGAGTGATGGAGGAACGGTTGCAGACACTCAGGGTATTGCTGACTGTCTGGGCACCGCTTTTTCTTCGGTGTCCAGCAGCAGCAATTACCCTGCTTCGTTCCGGCAGTTACAGCCGCGGCTTGAAAGGTCCAGGATTTCTTTTGGACCATTTTCTTCCGCAGATTATAACAGCCCGCTGACTGCCGTGGAGCTGAAGACCGCTCTGAATATGTCCGGCCAGACATCTGTCGGACCAGATAACATCCATTACGAGATGCTGAAGCACCTTTCTCCGTCCTCTCTTGAATGTCTGCTAATCCTGTTTAACAGGATTTGGCAAGAGCATGTCTTTCCCGAATCTTGGCACACTGCCATTGTCGTTCCTGTTCCCAAACCTGGTAAAGATCCCACCAACCCGTTGAACTACCGGCCAATTGCTATGACGAGCTGCCTTTGCAAAGTACTTGAGCGTATCATTAATTTTCGTCTCATTTTTTATTTGGAGTTTCATCACATTTTTTCCCCTCATCAGAGTGGATTTCGCAAATCTCGATCCACCACCGATCATCATCTTCGCCTTGAGACATCTGTCAGGAAGCGTTTGTCCGGCGTCAGCACATGGTCTCTGTATTCTTTGACATGGAGAAAGCCTATGACCGTACCTGGAGATATGGCATTCTCCGTGATCTGCACGAGTGCGGATTGCGAGGAAACTTACCATCTTTCATCGCCGGATTTCTCCAGGACCAGAGTTTCCGTGTGCGCGTCGGTTCGACCCTCTCTGCGATGTACGCGCAAGAACAGGGTGTACGTCAAGGCTCCATTCTTTCCGTTACGTTGTTCATCCTTCGTGTCAACCATATTTTCCAACTGCTTCCTCCGACAGTTCGTGAAACCATGTACGTGGATGATCTGCAGATCTCTTGCGCCTCTGTTAACATGCGCACCATCGAGAGACAGCTCCAGTCTGCCATTACTAAGATCTCTCACTGAGCTTCCCAAAATGGATTTGGCTTCTCGACGCAGAAGACCGTTTGCATGCATTTTTGCCGCAAACGGAGTCTTCACCCAGACCCCAGCCTCCGTCTGGGGTGTTCTACCATCCCCGTGGTGTCAGAAGCCAAGTGCCTTGGGCTAACTTTTGACCGAGCGCTCACCTTCCGGCCTCACATTCAGTCTTTGAAGGTGAACTGCACGAAGTCATTGAGTATCCTGAAGGTACTCTCTCGAACATCTTGGTGGACTGACAGGTGCTCAATGCTTCGCATTTACCACTCTCTTATTCGGTCAAAGTTAGACTTCGGATGCATTACGTACGGTTCAGCACGTCCATCGGTTTTAAAGCCTTTCGACCTCGTCCATCACCAGGCATTGCGGCTATGTACTGGTGCTTTCCGTACCTCTCTCGTGCATAGCCTGTATGCGGAGGCTCCTGAGCCGCCGTTATGCATCCGTCGTAAGCAACTGTCTCTTCAGTTTAATACAAAACTGAAATCTCTTCCTGATCATCCACTGCATGGTTCCATCTTCCAATCGGACTGTGTCCGCTTGTTTTCCCACTGCCCCTCCTGTATTCCGACGTTCGGGATTCGGATATCTGCCATAGTGCACGATGCTGGTGACCACATTTTTCAACCGACCTCCTTGGCAGCCCGTTTACGCAACGGCTGACCTTTCTCTTTGTGTGTGGCCTAAGTCGTCCACTCCTGCTCTGGTGTACCAGCAGCTCTTTGCTGAAAAACAGTCTGTCTACCCGGATTTCGTGCCTGTGTTCGCCGATGGCTCGAAATCCGGGGATGTCGTTGGATCCGCTTTTGTGTGTGGCAATGCCTCACATGCTGAGAGGCTTCCGCCTGAATCCACCGTCTTTTCGGCAGAGATGCGTGCGGTAAACCTCGCTTTGTGCCACATACAGTCTCGATCACATCGTCGCGCTATGGTTTGCTCTGATTCCCAGTCCGTCATCCAAGTTTTATCTTCTCCAGAGGACACGGACTCACCTGTCATCCGTGATGTCCGTCGTCTTCTTGGAACTTTGGAGGGTGATTGCTTCCTGGTCCGATTCTGTTGGATTCCTGGCCATGTTGGGATCCGGGGTAACGAGCTGGCAGATCTCTCTGCCAGGTCTGTTTCCGCCAGCTCGGCTGCCACTGTCTTTCCGCGATTTTATACCTTTGATCCGGACATTTCTCCTGGACGAGTGGCAGTCCCTGTGGTCTCAGCAGGGCAGCAATAAGCTGCATTCTATCAAACTGTCAGATCGGACTATGGAAGTCTAGTTTGCGGAAGAACCGTTGTGAGGAAGTTGTTCTTGCATGTCTCCGCATTGGGCACTGTCGTTTTACTTACCGCTTTTTGCTGTGTGGCGAGAGTGTCTCGGTGTGTGAGGCGAGCAACTGTCGTCTCACTGTCCTTCATGTTTTGCGTACTTGTGTTCGTTTTTATGATCATCGTTTTCGTCATTTTCACTCATCTGTTGGACGAAGGAGCAGCTACGCTGCAAACTATTATCGGCGACGCCTGCGACACGAGAGCTGTGTTTTCATTTTTACAGGAAATTGACTTTTTTAAACTCATCTAGATTTTAACTTGTTCACTCTCATATTTCATTTTTAGTGCATCAGCCTGTTTTTAACCTTGTGTACGTTTTTTATTGATTTTGTTTCGTTTTGATGTCTTTTGTTTGGCGCTCTTTGGCCAACCATGGCCCTTGCGCCATTAAAATCAATGAACCAACCAACCAACCAACTAATGAGTCATGCTATCAGTTGTTCCAAGCTGATGGTAGGGTTCGGGTGTGGCACAGATCCCATGAGGCCATGGGCCCAAACTGTCAACAAGGCACCATGTATGGTGGTTCCATACATTTGTGGGGTGTCTTTACGTGGCACAGTTTAGGTGCTCTGGTCCTTGTAAACACATCATTAACCAGTAATCACTTTGTTGCTGTGCTGGGTGACCATTTGCAGCCCTTCATGGACTTCATGTACCCCAACAAAAATGGGATGTTCCAGGCAGTCAATGCACGATGTCATCGGGCCATCGGGCCCAAGTTGTCCAAAATTGGTTCAAGGAGCATTCTGGACAGTTTTGACGGATTGTGTGGCCACCAGGTTCAGTGGTATGCAACACATAAAAAATTGGCAAAAAAAAGAAACAAAGACAGCTTTGATTCAATATTGTTTAGAAAATCAGGAATATCCTAAATTTGATGAAATTAAAATTATCAAATATTGCAAGACAAAAAGACATTTACATACTGCTGAATCAGTGTTAATTGAAAAAAAAAGGGGGGATAAAGTTTGTAATATTAATGATCCTAACAACCTGAACAACAGATGGAAAGAATTAATAAAAATTGAGCATCGAAATCAAAACAACAGAAGAAGAGAAAAGACGGAATTGAACAAATAGAGGGAATTAAGGTAGAAGACTATGGGAGGCATCAAAGTGAGCCAGGGAGCCGACAGCTTCACTCACTTGCTCTGTGGCTACAGAGAAGATGGTATTGAGAGAGCTTCCTGAGGATGACTGAGGTTCAGTTGAAAGCGCTACAGGCAAAATGTGGTGAGCATTAGGGCTAAGTGAGAATGCAGGTCATTAAAAAGAACCGATATGTGTGGTATTTGACATGCAAAGAAATAATTACGAGATAGAAATAAGTCAAATGGATTGAGTTAGGAGCAATAGGTTCTGTAAATATTGTAAATAAGAATTTTTAAGGATTGAGTTGGTAATTTATGGGGTGTAAGTGTGTTTGGTTTTTGGAAGTGTGTATGAGCAATGTCAGCATTGTAGAGTTTGGTGTGTGTGTCAGTGTACAAGCTTTGAATAGTATCAGTTGAGTATATTTGTTATTGTAAGAAATTTTATGAGTAGTAGGTATTTTAAGTGGTGTATATATGTATAATATTAAAAAAAAATGGCTCAAATGGCAGTTAAACTGAAAATGAAATCAAAATGAACAACAAGCCTACGTGAAGGATACTAAAATGTGTTTGACCTGCAAAGTTATGTGTGTAATGTACAGAGGAGAAGAAGAAAAACCTCAGCTTGCCCTGCGAGACGTTACATAAACTTCGCTTCGAACGTGTAAGAAATGTTACAAGAAGGAGGCAAACCTCCAAAAGGTAAGTTACCTTCATATGTCAGAGTACAATATGCACATAAATTAAGAGACAGCCTGGACATATAGTGGTCAATTGAGCTGTTATAGCATATCTCTCCATAAGTCTTCTGGCCACTTAAGGAATCGATGCCACATCAAGTTGCTGCACTTCGTCGGGCTAGAGGAGTTCCTACAGGATATTAGGTTCGTATCCCATGACTTTTGGCACTTCAGTGTATTATCAATTTCCTTATTATTTAGATAGTCTGGTTTGCATACCTAATGTTATCAGTTTTGATAAACATGGCATCTTTTATGTTTTTTGTGAAGAATATTTCTTTGTATCTGAACATGATTAAACAACTGAACTTCAGGATGTATAATAAACATTTACAATGGTAAAATCACATGTGTTAGAGAAAGCTAATGTCCACATCTGAGAAACAGGAAGAAGTATTTGTACTGTACAGTTCAATTGGAATTACCAGTTTAGATGTCTTTGCGATGTAGAGTATGGAAAAATTAAAAGTTCCTATTGAAACCTGTATATAAAAAATGAAAATAAAAAAAAGAATGCCCATCAGTCATAGTTCTTGTTGTTTTTTACGTGCTTGTACCATTATGTGGAGAAGTTATAAAAGTAAAAAGTGAATTTTTATTCTTGTAAATATGGCCTGGGCATTTACTTTGAGATATGATATTTCATGTCTTTTATATCTTACAATACAGGTATTTCATATATGAAAAATATCTGTATAGATATGAAAATTGGCGACATTTCAGTCATTTTATGGTTATAGATTACTGTGAAAATTGTTAAATTGGGAATTTATTGAATTTTTAAGATAACAATATTGTGAAGTTTTTGTATGTTACACTGAATTGGTTGTAGTACTAATTATAAATTAATTTCTTGCATATTTTTCATCATCAGTTGTGTCATCTAATGCAGTTTCTACTACAAAACCAACTGTAACACAAAGCAACGCACCTATATCATTGCCATCTGGAAATGCTCCTTCAAGCACAATGCTCATTTCATGTGTGACTAAAGTATGTATACCAAAAGTTTTTCTTCTTTTTCTTAGATTTTGTTTTTTGCTTTGGGCAAAATGAAGCATTTTATTTATTTCATATAACAAATTTGTATCATATGTTCATGATTTGTTTTCCCTTTTTGATCAGAACAGCATAAAACACCTTGTAACACAAATTGAAAACAAGTTTTGACAGTGTACTCATTCATGGTATTTCACCCACTGGCTCCACAACAGCCCTAGCACAGTATCTGTTTCAGTAGTTGACCTGCAAAGTATGTGTTGTATGTTAATACAGATCAATTGCTCTTGGATGACCCAGAGAAGAAAGCTTCAGGGCTAAATTTCAAACCTCTTATTTGTCTTTAGGTACATCATTATCATTCAGTACAAAACCATAAAGGATTCAATGTCTGTTACAATCTCTTGTGAAGACAACTGTTTAATCTATTTATTATATTCTCCAAAAATATCTGCTCAAGCTATCCTTGCCCTGTGTGACTGAAAGGTTAATCTAGCAACTTAATTGTTTATAAGTGGGATACCATATGATTATTATTGGAAGCTAGCAGAATGTAGACATACAGGCATACGCTGTATGCAGATAGTTTCCAAATTATTAGCAGATTTTGCAGGGTTTTTGCATGTAGATGAAAAAAAAAAAAGGTTTTTACTCAAGGCATTACTCAGATTAGTGTATTTAATTCTATTTTCACTTGAAGAACTTTCAATTATTTTTCACATCTTCTGAGTTCTTTTGTTTTTACAGACATTTCTGGCTTCTAGATTTTATCAAGCCCTGTTCTCAATCTGTAGGAACTCTATCAAAAGTTTCGTTTACACAGAAAGAATTTAAATTTTTTTTGCCAAGTTCCTCTTGAAGTTATCAGTTATTAAATTAAAATCTTTTCCTTACGTATTTTGTAAGTCTACTAAAAAGGTTTCCGACAAGGAAACAGATCACTTTTTTGAATTAAGCTGTTGAAGATGCTATTTATAATTTTTGAAGGTTCATTAATGGAACTGTTTCTCTAGATATAAAAATTTTCTTTAATTAGTATCTTGTTTTTATGAGGTTCATAGTCCAATATTTTAATATTTTACTGTAAAGGTCCATTTCACACACATTGCTGCATGTTCAGTTGTAATGTACTTATTTTGTCCTCACTGGAATCTGTAATGTTCTAATAATTATTTATTGTTTTATTAATTTTTCTTTAAATTATCTTATTCTATTGTTATCATGATTCGCGGGTTTGCAGCAAGTTTTCTGTTTCAATGGTTGTGTATGCAGATGCATTTTATTTTTATACAACTCTGGAAGCAAGGAGGTTGCATAAATGTTGGAAAATCTTAAATCAGTCATTCCAAGTCAAGCCCCAAAAGTTATTAGCTTTGTAGCATATGGGATGGAGTTAAAATAGGTAACAGATTTTAATTAATTGAGTGTGGCTACTGATAAGATTAAAAATGTGATAAGGAATAACAGAATTGGCAAAGCAAAAAAAAAAAAAAGTCTCTTATTACTTGCATAAAAAGTAATTTATAATGAGAAACAGTTGACTAGTGAACTGTTCAGAATTTTATGTGAATTTGGCTTGATGTAAAGGGCTCTTTATTTGGTTAGAGGCTCCTGGCATGAGAGTGGTAAGAGTAGTGCCAAGGTAAAATCAGTGAATTCCGGAGCACAATAGAATTAATAATGCAGGCATTGTAACTGAGCTTGTTTGCACGTGTCCGTCTGTCTGTATGAGATAAAAGATTACCTCTACAGGTTTATCTTCAAAGATATTCTGCAGGCAAAAAAGGTCTTTAACTTAATACCTCTGGGACAACAATTGGATGCCACAAGACATTTTAGCATCGTTACAGAACAAGCACACCTGTATATATGGGTACAATGTTTCCTGATGGAGAGGGGTTATGTTCAGCGGGATAATGCACCCTGTCACAATGTTCAGATTGTCACTAAGTTCCCAGGTGTCCAGGAGCATGACAATGATTTCAAAGTGCTAAACTGGTCTCCACAATCCCCAGATCTTAACCCAATTGAACATGTGTGGGATGAAATTGAGAGAGCCATTTGTAACGAAGGTTCTCCTGCAAATATTACGCAATTTCTGGACTCAAATATTCACAGTTGATAGAATTATATTAGCATCTCATTGAATCCACACCCCATTGCTCCGCACGGGGATAACTGGTTTTCCAGTTATTTGGGGAGCGGCGCCCACGGCCCGAGCTAACCTTGTGACGGTTTCTCTTGCCTCTGCGGCTTTAACGATTACATAACCGAAGGGACAGCTGTTCATCCAGTTGATGGGGGATGGCGTCCCCACGGCCCAAACCGATTTTCTCTTTTCATTTTGCTTTTTCGTCTTTAGTTTATTTCTTGACATGTTCCCACCTCAGTTGTAGGCTGCTGAGGTTGTGATGAGGCGCCAGCTCCGGGTTTTGTTCCTCGTTCCCTTCCCTGTCTTTTCTCTTTTATGTTACATTTTCTGTTTTTCCGGAGCTGGATAGCTTAGACCTACCTGCATGTTTGCCGTGTGCAGTGACCCGACCCGTACAGGTGGAAATGAGGATGCTGGAGGCTGAGGTATTTGGGGGCCGGGTTGTAGTGTCTCCAGATGCCAACACTCCTCTTTGCCCTCTGCTTCACCCTAAACGGGAGGCTGGGAGCTAACCCACTCCTGGTCAGGAAGTCTGTGGCCGAGTTGCGTCCAGACTTCTAGCGGCTTGTCGTTCTGTTCGGCTGGGTGAGTTTGGGGGTAGGGTGGGCATGCCAAAGGGGTGTTCTCCGGGCACGGGAAAGTCTGGGTGCACGCCGAGCGTGTGTCTGCCCTACCAACTTGCTATATCCGCTGACTATCCCTAGAGCCGTGTCCTGCGTCCTCTTGGGCTTGCGGACCTCCGGCTCTCCCTCGTTGGGCTCGGTAGTGGGTGGGGAGGTCGGTGGACGAATCTTTTCTCTTCTTAATGGCAAACAAAAGTGTTTCCCATGCTGTACCTTTGAAGCGCCGTGTGGAGGAGGGGTCGCCCTCCTCCACTAAGAAACTACTCAGTTCCTACTGCAATGCTCTGTTTCTTCTGATTCATTCTGTTGATCCAGCACAATCCCTCAGTTCGAAGAGTCCTTTCTGGATTAATAAGGCTCTTCAGGCCGTTGCGGGCTCACCAAAGAGTGTTAAGAAGCTCCCGTCAGGGGATCTTCTTGTGGAGACTTCAAATCCTCGCCACGGTGCCACCTTGCTGGAGACGACCGTTCTGCTGGACGTTCCGGTCCAAATATCTCCCCATGGTTACCTCAATTCCTCTCGCGGTGTTATCAACTCCCGCGACCTGCTGGAATGCAGCGATGAGGAATTGCTGGAAGAACTTGGAGAACAACATGTCACTGGGGTTTGCCGCATTCTTTTCCGGCGGGATGGGAAGTCTATTCCCTCCCGGAACATCGTGTTGACATTTGACTCCCCTACCCTGCCAACTTCCATCAAGGCGGGGTACTTGCGGCTCGATGTTCGACCATACATTCCGAACCCCTTGAGATGTTTCAAGTGCCAGCATTACGGTCACTCCCAGCAGTCTTGCCGTAATGTAGCGAAGTGTGGACGCTGTGGGTCGCCAGAACACTCTTTGGCGGACTGCTCCGCTGAGGCGGATCACTGTGTCAACTGCGAGGGATCTCACCCGGCTTCTTCTAAGCAGTGCCCAAAGTTGATCGAGGAGCAGGCTATTCAACGCCTGAAGACGACAGGACATATGTCTTATCCTGAAGCCAGACGGCGGATATCTCCTCTACCAACAGGCCGGCGCTCCTATGCATCGGTTGTGGTCCAGAAGGCTACTGTTGCGGTGCAGACTGAAGTGACCATCCCAGCGTGGTGTCCTTATGATTTTGAGGACATCATTGCTGCCGGATTGGAGGCACTGAAGTCTCGCCGCGTTGAATCCAAGGCGCCATCAACATCGACGCCTAAAACATCTTCTCTGCAGAAAACATCCTCAGCCAGCACTGGGACCCAGTCCCAGGGCGCAACTAAGAAGAAGCCGGAAAAGGTGAAACCAGGATCCTCCCCCTCGAAACAGAGCACGGTAAAACCACAAAAACCCCCGGTAGCGCAGTCCTGTGTGAGTAAGCACAGCCCTGTGTTGCCTCCGGACATTGCAGATGGTCAGGAGCTGATGGACGACTCGGAGACATTCTAGTCGTCTGTCATTTTCGTTTTTTCATCCTTTGTGCGTGTGTCTCCAGGAGACAAAGCTTCGCACAACGGACACTCCTTCGCTGCGGAGACATTCTTTTTTCCGCAAAGACCACCAGGACGGCGTAATTGCCTGCGGAGGAGTGGCCGTCGTTGTCCCTCATGGTGTCCCTATCACTGCGGTTGCCCTTCGGACGACTTTGAAGGCAGTGGCAGTGCGACTATCTGTGAACACTCTGCTCACGGTGTGTTCCATCTACATACCACCAACTGAAGTTGTAAGCCTTTCGGATCTGGAAGATTTAGTTGACCAGCTGCCGCCTCCTTTCTTCATCTTAGGAGATTTCAATGCACACAATCCGTTGTGGGGTTCTACCACTCGTGACTCCAGGGGCCGTGTTGTTGAATCCCTTCTGTCCAACACGTCCCTCTGTCTCCACAACACCGGGGTAGTCACTTACTTTCATGAACCCACCCGCTCGTACTCAGCCATTGATCTGTCCTTGAGTTCGCCATCCTTCTATCCTGACTGGTCCTGGAGCGTGTCTGATGATCCCCTTGGCAGTGATCACTTTCCCATCTTTCTCCGTCTAGCAGGTGACGGGTACCGTCATCCTACTCGCCCTGCTAGATGGGCTATCGATCGAGCCAAGTGGGACTCATTCACGGCTTCAGCGACCATTACTCCAGACATGGTGACCTCGGGTACGATCGATGAAGCTGTGGCGGCGGTTACAGATTGTATTGTGCAAGCGGCAGAACCTACCATCCCCAAGACGTCGACTAAACTTCCACGTTGCCCGCGACCTTGGTGGAATTCCACTTGCAAGGCGGCTCGTCAGGCCCAACATCGGGCTTGGGGTAGGTTTCGTCGGTACCCCACCGACGCGAACCTACTTGCTTTCAAGAGAGCCAAATCTTACGCACGTTTGGTACGTCGGCATAGCCAACGGGAATCTTGGATACGTTAAGTATCCAGGATTGACACCACTACTAGCTCTAAGATCGTTTGGGACAGGATCCGCAAGATTCGGGGTAAGTACCCTTCTGGGGAAATCTCCATTCTTGAGAGTGGTGGAGGAACGGTTGCTGACGCTCAGGGTATTGCTGACTGTCTGGGCGCCGCATTTTCTTCGGTGTCCAGCAGCCGCCATTACGCTGCTTCGTTCCGGCAGGTACAGCCGCGGCTTGAACGGTCCAAGGTTTCCTTTGGACCGTTTTCCGCTGCCGATTATAACAGCCCGCTGACTGCCGTCGAACCGAAGATTGCCCTGAATCGGACCGGATAACATCCATTATGAAATGCTGAAGCACCTTTCTCCGTCCTCTCTTGAATGTCTGCTGGTCCTGTTTAACAGGATCTGGCACGAGCGTGACTTTCCCGAATCTTGGCGCACTGCCATTGTCGTTCCTGTTCTCAAACCTGGTAAAGATCCCGCTAACCCGTTGAACTACCGACCAATTGCTATGACGAGCTGCCTTTGCAAAGTACTAGAGCGCATCATCAATTTTCGTTTGGTTTTTTATTTGAAATCACGTCACCTTCTTTCACCTCATCAGAGTGGATTTCGGAAATTCCGTTCCACCTCCGATCATCATCTTCGCCTTGAGACATCTATCCGGGAGGCGTTTGTCCGGCGTCAGCACATGGTCTCCGTGTTCTTCGACATGGAAAAAGCTTACGATCGAACCTGGAGATACGGCATTCTCCGTGATCTGCGTGACTGCGGATTGCGGGGAAATTTGCCAACCTTCATTGCCGGATTTCTCCAGAACCGGATGTTCCGTGTGCACGTCGGATCGACCCTCTCTGCGTTATACCCACAAGAGCAGGGTGTCCCTCAAGGCTCCATTCTTTCTGTGACATTGTTCATCCTTTGTGTAAATCATATTTTCACTCTACTTCCTCCGTCGGTTCGTGGCTCCATGTACGTGAATGATCTGCAGATCTCTTGCGCATCTGTCAACATGCGCACTATTGAGCGGCAGCTACAGTCGGCCATTAATAAGATCTCTACCTGGGCCTCCCACAATGGATTTGGCTTCTCGACCCAGAAGACCGTTTGCGTGCATTTTTGCCGCAAACGGGGTCTTCACCCAGACCCTAACCTCCGTCTGGGGTGTTCTACCATCCCTGTGGTGTCAGAAGTCAAGTTCCTTGGGCTAACTTTTGACCGAGCACTCACCTTCCGACCTCACATCCAGTCTTTGAAGGTGAAGTGCACGAAGTCATTGAGTATCCTGAAGGTCCTCTCTCGAACATCTTGGGGGGCTGACAGGTGCTCAATGCTTCGCATTTACCATTCTCTGATTCGGTCAAAGTTAGACTTCGGTTGCATAATGTACGGTTCGGCACGTCCTTCCGTGTTGCGGCCTCTGGATCCTGTCCATCACCAGGCTCTGCGGCTATGCACTGGTGCTTTCCGTACCTCTCCCGTGCATAGCCTGTATGTCGAGGCCCATGAACCGCCGTTGTGCATCCGTCGTAAGCAGCTGTCTCTTCATTTCTTCACCAAGTTGAGGTCTCTTCCTGATCATCCACTGCATGGTTCCATTTTCCAACCACAATGTGTCCGCCTATTCTCACATCGGCCTTCCTGTGTTCCGACATTTGGGATTCGGTTGTCGAACTTGGTGCGCGATGCTGGTCTAGACTTGTCAAGGATTGGTTTGACCCGGTTCTACAATGAACCGCCTTGGCAGCCGGTTCAAGCAACGGCTGACCTTTCCCTTTGTGTGTGGCCAAAGTCTTCCACTCCTGCTCTGGTGTACCAGCAGCTCTTTGCCGAGAAACAGTCTCTCTTCCCGGATTTCGTGCCTGTATTTACTGACGGGTCGAAATCCGGTGAGGTTGTTGGATCTGCATTCGTGTGTGGCGATGCCTCCCATGCTGAGAGGCTTCCGCCTGAATCCACCGTCTTTTCGGCAGAGATGCGTGCGGTACACCTCGCTTCGTGTCACATACAGTCTAGATCTCATCGTCGCGCTTTGATTTGCTCCGATTCCCAGTCCATCATCCAAGTTTTATCTTCTCCAGAGGACACGGACTCACCTGTCATCCGTGATGTCCGTCGTCTTCTTGGAACTTTGGAGGGTGATGGCTTCCTGGTCCGATTCTGTTGGGTTCCTGGCCATGTTGGGATCCGGGGTAACAAGCTGGCAGATCTCTCTGCCAGGTCTGTTTCCTCCATGTCGCCAGCTCGGCTGCCACTGTCTTTCCGAGATTTTCGCCCTTTGATCCGTAAAATTGTTATGGATGAGTGGGGATCTGTGGTCTCAACATGGCAGCAATAAACTTTATGCCATCAAACCACAGATCGGATTATGGAAGTCTAGTTTGCGGAAGAACCGTCGTGAGGAAGTTGTTCTTGCGCGTCTCTGCATTGGGCACTGTCGTTTTACTCACCGCTTTTTGCTGTGTGGCGACAGTGCCCCGATGTGTGAGGCGTGCCACTGTCGTCTCACCGTCCTTCATGTTTTGTGTACTTGTGTTCGTTTTTGTGATCATCGTTTTCGTTATTTTCATTCTCATTTGTTGGACGCAGGAGCAGCTATGCTGCAGACTCTCATTGGTGAGGACTGCGATCTGTCCGCAGTGTTCTCCTTTTTTAAGGACATTGACTTTTTTAACCTAATCTAGTTTTTACCGTATTCATTTCCATCTTTCATTTTTACCGCTTCATCCTGTTTTTAACCTTGTGTACGTGTTTTATTGATTTTGTTCTCTTTTGATGTCTTATGTTTGGCGCTCTTTGGCCAACCCTGGCTCTTGCGCCATTAAAATCTACTTACCAACCAACCAACCACACCCCATTGAATCAAGGCTGTTGTGAAGGCCCAGGGCATCCCAACTTGTTATTAGGTAGGCATTCCTACTAATTTGCTATTTCAGTGTATATGCAAGCAAATGCAAGAAATGCTAAGCCCTTTCTATTGTGAAATTGCATGCTTTAGAATAAAAAACTTTGCTTACCAGAAGTTTGAACATTTTCCCCTACTAATTTGCTGCTTTAGTGTATGTGAATGCATATGCACAAAATGTTAAGCCCTTTCTATTGTGAAATTGAATACTTTGGAATAAAAAAACTTGGCTTACCAGAAATGTGAATATTTTAGGCTGAATTTTTTTCTTGAACCCTTACAAAATAATGTTCTTCCTAACTGCCCTATGATACATTAATTTACATTTAGAACCAAATTTGCATGCGCGCGCGCACACACACACACACACACACACACAAACAAACAATGAAATGTGCTGTTACAAAAGTTTGAAATTGTCAGTTTGAAACAGCTTTTCAAAAATAGCTTTTCCAGGTGTGCATAAAAATATACTATTATAATGATGATAACCCTTTTAATTCTGAAATAATGACATAAGTACAAGGCAGTGTTTTGCTGTTTTACTTACAATAGGAAAACTGCAGTGTTAGGACAAGGCTGGAATATAGCTCACATTGTTCACTTATGCATTAGAAAACATCACTCAGTTTTGGCTTTTTTCATTCTTTACACACACTTTCCATGATCTCCTCCTGGCTTTCTTTTCCATCCTCTTTTTTTTTTTTTTTTTTTTTCTTTCTTTCCTTAAGAACAATTCTTTTTCTACTTTTCATGCATTTTTCCATCCAAGGTGTTTGCTGTTGGTGATGCTTTTCAAAACTATTACTATTAATTAGCAATCTTCCATTATCACACTGACTGAAATTAGCCAGTTCAAATATTCCATAGAAAGTCAAATATTCCATAGAAAGTCAGAAATCCCCTACTATTATAACTACTATTATAACTTTAACTTATGTTTGAGAAATCATGGTGTGGGTAAGTGTTGAATTTACTTTTATGTGACCTGAAATATTTTAATTGTAGCTGAAATGTTTAGAGCATAAAACTGGAGAAAAGTGCTTCACAAATATTAATGAAGAAAAACTCTTTTGTCTTTGAGGAATAAATTCTTAATTTTCAAAATTATCTTTGACCGGTAAAGCATTCAAGTGTACTTGATGAGAATTCGTTATGAATAGAAAAAATTTCCTGTGTGGTAGTGGAAAGATCTTTAAGAAACTTGATTAAGGATAGTCAAGTTTCCAGAGGATTTGAATAAACTGTGATCATTTTAATAACCTCTGGTGTCAGTGGGCAAATTGGTAAAATTTTGTACTCATCAGTGTTGACAGATTCAGTCTGTCTGAATCTGAATACCAAAGATATAAAGCTTGATTTCCAGGGGCAAAGGCTGTGACAAAATTGAAGCCTCATGCAGGGAAAACCTTGAGGTTGGGTGGAGCACACACAGGTATTGAGGATTGAGGGGTAGGGGGATATTAAGGCTGCAATAAAAACGTAAAGATACACTGCAAAGAGAAAAAAAAGGAAAAATGGGGGGGGCTTGGGGAAGGCTATCTTTTTATCCATGTGGCTGAAACATTTGTCTCATTTTCAGAACTCTGCAGAATCATATTCTCAGACTCAATCCATATGGTTTGCAATATTGTACTTTTTGTTCATTATCAGCTTTTTGTCATCTGTATTTATTGGTTGTACTGATAAATGTTGCCCTTAGATCAGCTGTTCACTGGACTTTACATCATATTCCTCATTCACATATGACTCCCTTTCTTTCACAAAACTTAAATACTTGGATGTAGACATTTTTCACATCCATTAGATCTTGGGGCTAATTTCCAACATTTTCTGATGAGTTTCAATGGAAGTTTTTCTAGTGGGAAATGCAAATGTCAGAGAGCTATGTACTAACCTCACCTATTTACTGAGATGAGGTTCCAGCATGGCATTTCCTTTCAGTATTCAATTTCATACACTTTTCTGTTCTTTTTGACTGTGGAAGTTCTGATGTTGATGTTGCTTTAGTGGAAATCTAATATAGTGCTTACTAAAATCCTCCATATACACATAGCTTTTCAGAAGTTGTCTACATCAATCAACTTCATGAACTATTTGCATCCTGTTCTCTTTTGTTAAAGCATCTCAGTACTTTTGCACATGTGTTGCATTATTGCAGCAACACAGCTCAAAGTGTAAATTTGAAACGCACGTATCATAAATTTCCTTTTTAGAGAAATAATAAAATTTTTGGTGCATACTAAAACATTTATGATTGAAAAATCATCGGAATGAGAAATATTAATGTTGGTATAATAGTTTTGTTCTTGCAAATCTAGATAATAAAATTTTTATCATGAGTACAAAGTTTGTCATCTACACTGCTGGCCACCCAAAATGCAACACCAAGAAGGAAGCATCCGATTGGCCTGAAATTTGCAGCATGTGTCGCCCGCGAGAGGACGTGCAAACAATTAGCATTGCAGGGCATATGAAAATCATGTGCGCCCGGCACGCCACCGAGAAGCACTATAAGAAGGGTGCACCGAAGGCGGGGTGTAAGTAGTGGAAGTGTGTTGGCTGCCGGAACTGTGCGTGGGAAGCTTCCTGATGCGTCGTCGCAGAATATGGCAGTCATTCCAGCACGTTTCGGAGTTCGACAGAGGACGAATAGTGGCTTATCGCGACAGCGGTTTATTGTAC
This sequence comes from Macrothele yani, assembly GCA_039090855.1. Classification (NCBI taxonomy): domain Eukaryota; kingdom Metazoa; phylum Arthropoda; class Arachnida; order Araneae; family Macrothelidae; genus Macrothele; species Macrothele yani. Next base: position 138,297,507 of record CM077005.1, on the reverse strand, counting down.
CGAGACATCAGCGCCCGTGTGGGACGACATCCAGCCACAGTGAGGCGAGTATGGATTCGGTGGGTGCAGGAGGGACGGACGGACCGACGTGAGCAATTGCCACAGCCGCGGTTCACGACCGAACGAGAGGACCAGAATGGTGTGTGGCAGGCACTGACGGCTCGCACCGCCACATCACAAGCGTTAATGCAGGAATTAGGGTGTGTTGCGCAACAACCTGTGTCAGCATGTACCTTTCGACGTCGTCTGCAGGAGCGGGGACTTGTCGCGCGCCGCCCATTGCTCCTATCACCATTCACGTTACACCACCGGCGAGTGTGGCGGCAGTGGGCCATTGAACGCCGCACCTGGACTACGGAATGGCACGACATTGTCTTCTCCGACAAATCCCGCTTATACCTGCAACACCACGATGGTCGGATCTGCGCGTGGCGGCACCACGGCAAGAGACTGTATGACGTCTGCATTATGCATCGCCATACTGCTCCGCCGCCTGGCGTTATGGTTTGGAGCGCAATTGGATATGACACCCGCACCCCTCTGGTACGCATCGCCGGTACACTCAGCAGCCACTGCTACATCTCCGGTTTTTGGAGCCTGTAGTCCTCCCTTACCTGTAGGACCTGCCAGCGGCCACGTTTCAACAGGACAATGCGTGCCCGCACTTGGCACGCATTGTGCAACAATTCTTCACGGCCCACCGAGTGTCACTGCTGCCGTGACCCGCCTGTTCTCCCGATATGTCACCCATCGAACACGTCTGGTCGCTGATCAGCAACCGAGTGGCCTGGAAAGCACCACCCACTGCTACACCTGATGAACTGTGGCAATGTGTGGAAGCAGCCTGGATCGACATACCCCAAGACCACATCCAAAGCCTCTTTTGTTCGATGCCGCGGCATGTAGCGGCCGTTATTGCCAGCCATGGGGGCCACACAAACTATTGATGTCTGCGTGTTCCGCAAGTCGCACGGGCCTGTAAGCTCAATCGTTTCATCATTGTATCTGTTGTTATGTGTCCAGTAAATCTGGCTTTGCTATCTCTTGTCCTTCTTGGTGTTGCATTTTGGGTGGCCAGCAGTGTATATAGTTGCTGTTATTAAAAAAATCTCTTCAATTAAATATTGTTACTTATTTGAAGAAAAAAAAAATTTTCTTATGCAATTTCTGCATCATAAATATTTTTTGTTAAGTATTTTATTTAATTTACCAAGAGTCATTCCATCTCAGGTCAGGTGGGGCATGTCAGGTGACCATTTTAGATTTGTTCCAAAAAATTACAGTAGTTACAACTACTGGAGACAAAATATCCTGAAAGGATTTTCCTAAAAAAAGAAAAAAATTCTCCAGCTACAGCATTTTGAAGTTTGGCTAAAATCTAGCGATCTTTGAAAAATGGGGAAAATGCTGTATTTTAAAACGAGCGCTGCTGCAAAACTATTTAATCTATTCACTTATTTTGTTTTGTTTTGTAGCTATTGAATTAAATTTTAACTTGGCATAGTTTGAATAAGCCTGATTGGCATTATTAATAAGGGCAAAAAAATATTTTTTTTTTTTTTTTTTTGCATATTTGGAAAGAAAAATTCCCACTGAATAATTATTTTTTAGGTAAGTAAGAATGGCAATCTAAAGTCTCTCAATGGTAGTTTTGCAGCAAATTTTATTTTAAACCTGGGATGCATGCAGTCCATAAAATTTAATTTTAAGTTATGCGGAAGTTCAAAAAAGCTCAATTATTGAATGACATTAAACTCAAAAACCCCATTTTTTTAAAAATCTGAAAATCTGTCCATTTGATGTCCTCTTAGTTTTTAATAAATTGCTCATTGCAGAATATTGTATTTTTGCCTGGTTAGTTTTATATATTTTTTTTAAAGATTGCATGTTTTCAGCGTTGTTGCGTAATACAGCACAAAATGCAATACATTGTTTATATTTCACTGAAACCATCGTTTAATCAGGTTTCAAAGTTAAAACATATGTTACTGGTGTTTGATTAGTACAATTACATTATATTTTGAAGTTCAGCACAGAAACATACACTAAAAAATGTGCAGAACACAACATTATTATTCTATAGCATCACTGTAATTCAATAACACAATTTTTTTTTACACTTGGTATTATTGCAATTTTTTTATTAATTTTACTTTCATAAAAAAAATAATTTTCACAAATAGCCTTTTAGATGATAAACAATTTCTTAGCAGTACTCAAAATAGTATAACTACACTAAAAATCCGAAGATTCTTGGCGTAGAATAGAAATACAAGCTTCAAGCTTTCGCACATCAACCAGATGGCTTTCTCAAGGAGGTTAGCTAACTGCAGTTAGCTGTCTACCTTCCTTGAGAAAGCCATCTGGTTGATGTGCGAAAGCTTGAAGCTTGTATTTCTATTCTACGCCAAGAATCTTCGGATTTTTAGTGTAGTTATACTATTTTGAGTATAATTTGATGTACAGTTCCTACTTTTTGAATTCTTAGCAGTATATTAATAAAGTTACTTGTAAAAAAAGGTTTATATAGAAGGATTAGGCACAGTAGATGTGGTTGATTTTTCTCAGCTCCTGTTAGTCAAAAGTATGGAGTCGTGCAGATAGTCCAAGTGGAATAGGATGCCTTACTTTAAGCAGCACATTTTCTAATGGCATTCGACATTCATCTTTCTTCTTTCCAGATTCCTCTGGCCACCGGAACCCTTTAGCTGGACTGTGGGGATGCATAAATAACACAGTAATGTCATTGGGCTTTCGAGATATACCTATAATCTGCCCCATCCACCAATTATTGTCATAAACACACCCAACAAATTCGCCTACCTGGAAATCACTTACTGGGTAATGTTTTTTCACCTGGCTGGATGTTTAAACTTTTTCAACTTGATGTTTTATTTTACGTCCCATATAAGGCTCATTATTTTTGCGAGAATTAAACATCACAAGCAAGGACTCCCGCTTAGGCCTATTGTTTCACGGAGGACAGCCCCATCAATAAATCTCGAGCGTCAACTTGCAACATTCCTTACAGCTTTCCTGCCTGTCTCCACAACAGTCCTGTTGTCGTCGGGTGATTTCGTCACAAGGCTGAAGAACTTCACTGTGGCTCCGCACCACATCATCGGGAGTTTTGACGTGGTGTCGCTTTATCCGTCAGTACCTGTCGACGAGGCAGTGGACACTTTGAAGCGAGCACTTGGCGATTCTTCAATGTTCTCACGGGACTCGCTACCGGGTATATCCTATGCGATTGATATGGTGACGGAATCAAATTTTTTCTGTTTTAATAACATAATTTACAAGCAGTCCAAATGGGCTCACCGCTATCGGCTGTACTAGCTGAGGCCATCCTCAGACCGCTGGAATAAAAAATTCTAAATGAAGCTAAACTCGCTCCTCTTATGTGGCTGAGATACGCCAACGATGTATTTTTTGTCTGGCAGCATGGAGCTGATGAACTGAACGCTTTTTTCGCTTTTATTAATTCCCTCCACCGGAACATATGTTTCACCATGGAGTGTGAAGACAACGGCAGTCTCCTGTTTTTGGACGTCCTAGTCATGAAATCTCGTTCTGGATCCCTCCATACCAAGGTTTATTACAAGCCAACATATGTCCCGAATGTAATACTACCCAGCTCTATGGGACCAGTTTCGCACAAATTAGCCATTTTCAGACATAGAGCTAAACGTGCCTTTATTCTCTCATCGGACCCTGCATCCAGAATTGAAGAAGTCGACAACCTAAGAGATCTGGCCTTTTCCTCCGGCTACAGTGTGCAAGTGATCGAGGACATTATCAAGAACGCCGATGCTGTTTTCTCCAACCCGGGTAGCCGCCATACCAAGCCTTCTCTGCAATACATTGGGGCTTGCCCGTATGTACCCGGCCTGACCTACTTCTTGCAGAACACCTTAAAGAAACTCGGGCTTAGTTTCGGAATACGCTCACCGAGATCGATATCACGCCACCTGCTTTCATCCCGGAACACCCATACCTCTCTGACTGATGCGGGAGTGTACTCCATACCATTGGAATACATGGATGGTACCACCAGGTACTACATCGGAATGACAAAACGCTCCTTTGCTCTTCGACTTATCGAACACAAACGGGACGTCTCGCACGGAAGATTGACAACCGCCTTATCCAGAGAAGTGGTTACCCATTCCGCCATCTCGAAATGGGACCAGATAAAGCGAATCACTCCTTATACTACCGCCAGGGGCACTGCCGTCAGGGAAACCATGTAGATTTTGAATAACCCTGTAGTTTGCAACGATGACGTCTCATTTGAGCTTCCCCAAATATGGCGCACATTCCTTCACGCTTAGCACGTTCCTGTTGACATCTCTCGTTGTCGCATGCTCTCAACGCAACATATCACGTTCTCAAATTCTGTTCCTGTTTATTTTATTTAAAATTTTCTATTCTTTGTTACTTTTGCCTTACCTAACCACGAACAAGTCTGAAGAAGGCACCCATTGGTGTTGAAAGCTTACGCTTTATTCATAACGTTTGTACATCAATAAACGGACATCTTATTTCTTTTGCATACTGATTATTTGACGTAATCTACCCGAACTTTAGTTTTAAGTGATCTAATGTTTTCTAATTGGCACAACTTAGAAATTTCTAGTTTTATAATCTCTATAGCACAGAGAGCAGGAGCTGTGTCATGAGCTGTATCATCAGACACTACAACAAAACTGTTCATCTCTTTTTCAAGATATGCAACACATGTGAATAGTGAAATCTGAGTATTTTGCCAGTGGTAGCTTTGTATTTCATCGGGCAGTATCACTGTCCAATTTTCTGCAAAATCAAAATGTAAAACTAGAATGTCAGAAATTTCTTTCACAGAGATTTTTGCTTCAGCTATTCCTTCTCTTTGGATTTTCCTGATTTTGCTATGAGAAATTGCTTTCTTCACCCAATGTCTTACATCTTGCAGAAACTTTTGGACAGATACAGATTTTCTTATGAGGTCACCACCTTCCCAAATAGCAAATGTAACTTCTTCTTCATTCAAGCAAAGAGTTTCAACTGTCAATGCTTCTGTGCAGGGCCAGTACCACACTCTTGGAGCCAGCAATCTTCATTGCTTATTCTGTCACATAAACGCTTCTGTAAAAGAACTTCTTCCTCAATTCGTGTGTTTGTTATATTTTGGAGAGCTGTACATATAAGTTTCAGATTACTGCAATAAATACAAGTGCATACTGCTTGTATTGGCTGAATTTTGACCCTCTTTGGACGTAGAGAGTACAACTTTGAAAACAATTTTCATATTTGGGTTGTCTTTTTTCATTAGCCTAGTATGCCTCTTTGATTTATCTTGTCATAAATCTTTTTACCTTTTAATTTTCTCACCATTATCATCTCTAACACAAACAACATCATTTTTGTTTGGACTATCCCTAGTACAGTCTGTACTATCATCTAGGTAGTATGACAATGCCAGATTTGCAGCTTCTGTAGACAATGGATGCCCACTGTAGAGGTTAGGTTGAGCATAGATTTCCTTTTCTCTTCTAACCTTGCGTGATTTATCTATGAGGTACTTTGATACTGTAAGTAACTCTCCCTTCAAATCAGTTTTACTAACAGTCTGTGGTAGCAATGTCAGTAATTGCACTTTTTCATTGTAGTTTCAAGTATGAAGTGCGTATTAATATTAAAAAACCACTGATTACAAGTAGAACAGTCAGGCTTCTCAAGAGACAACTGACTTGAAACACCAACTCCATATATGTCTTCTAATTTCTGCACAGCTGAAGTTGTTAGTGTTTTCTCTAATGTCAACTTTTTCCTCTTCACATAAGCTTCTCTCCTATCCTCTCTAACTTCTGAAGGGGCTTTAAATGGTGACACATTTAACATCAAGCATTGTAATACTGCTATTTAAAACATCCACAATCTCATGACTGGGAATGAACCCCCCCCCCCTCTCTCTGATGTGGGAATTTCTTCTTCAGTTTCATTTGCACATTCCAAAATTTTTCTTTTGTAAAAAGCCACACAATTGCAACACAAATAATAATTTCTATTTACTTTTGAATTTCGTCACCTAAATCGCCAACACCACAGAACCTAACAAGCTTAGTTTTGTACACAACTGTTTTGTGTCTTTTAATGTAGTCCACACATCTAACTCTCTCAGAACTATGATGATCAGACATTATAAATTATTCACTAAATAATACTGAACATCACTCATCAACAGACAAGAGCAAACTGGAGTGGGAGAAAGGTGGGGAATTAGTAAATGAAGGACCTAACAGCTGCTGATTGGCTGTTCAATGAGCAATCAATGGACATGTTTGTACTTGCAAAAGCCTGTCATAACCTGTTGTTTCAGCATTGTGGCTTGTGCAATTTCATTACAAAATGCTATAAATTTATGAGGAGTATCAGTAGAACAGTGGATGGTTACAAAATTAACAAGTTTAACAAAATAAATAATTTAAAGTATATATATAGAGAGAGGGAGAGAGTATGAGGTTGCAAATAATTCCCCTAGAAAAGAAATGAAACCAGCAAGAACATACTGCCATGTTCTGCAAATATTTTTTAGTATATGTTTTTGTGCTGAACTTCAAAATATAATGTAATTGTACTAATCAAACACCAGTAACCTATGTTTTAACTTTGAAACCGGATTAAATTATGTTTTCAGTTAAATATGAATCTATTGCATTTTGTGCTGTATTACGCAACAACGCTGAAAGGCTAAAACGTGCAATCTTTAAAAAATATATATATAATTAACCAGGCAAAAATACACTATTCTGCAATGAGGAATTTATTAACAACTAAGAGGGCATCAAATGGACAGATTTTCAGATTTTTAAAAATGGGGTTTTTGAGTTAATGTCATTCAAAATTGAGCTTTTTTGAACTTCCGCATAACTTAAAATTAAATTTTATGGACTGCATCCATCCCAGGTTTAAAATAAAATTTGCTGTATACTATCATTGAGGGACTTCAGATTGCCATCCTTACTTACCTGAAAAATAATTTAGTGGGAAATTTTTTTTCCGAAAATGCAAAGAAAGAAAAAACATTTTTTTTTGCAATAATATTTTTTTTCCTTATTAATAATGTCAGTCAGGCTTATTCAAACTATGCCAAGTCAAAATTTAATTCAATAGCTACAAAAAAAAAAAAAGTGAATAGATTAAATAGTTTTGAAGCAGCACTCGTTTTAAAATACAGCATTTTCCCCATTTTTCAAAGATCACTAGATTTTAGGAAAATCCTTTCAGGATATTTTATGTCTCCAATAGTTGTAACTACTGTAATTTTTTGGAACAAATCTAAAATGGTCACCTGACACATTTTGGTACTGTCTACCTGAATCGAGATGGAAAACCCTTCTTTTGTTGGAATCTTGTTGAAATATTAAGTGGCATAGTGGCTAAAGTTTATTTCCTTTTCTTTTGCAGTTGTTATTAACTATTTATGTGACTTATGTTGATTGTTGACAGCTGTGTTGTTTTTCTTGTAGCATCCTGCACCTTTACCTCCAGCACCTTCATATCCTGAAAATAAAAACCTAAAGTGTTTACCACCTAAGCCAGCTCTGAAAATATCAAAAGTATCAAATGGTTTGTATCATTAATTTTATTGTTACTGTTGTTATTATGTTAAACTATTATTGTCACACTGTTTTTGTCATTTCCATGTCTATTATGTGTAAATGGGTGAGAATCAAATGTAAATCTCCATAATGACCACTTATTTTTACTAAGTAAAAAAATTTTGTGATGCTTCTATTTCTTCAAAGATTTACTGAGCTTCACAGAAGTTACGAAAAGTTTGATAAATTTTCCATTTAGGAGTTGTGTGGATTTCATTCACTGAATTTCATAGTTGGCAATGTCCAAGCCTTCAGTCTATAAGCATTCTAAGAAAGAGTGGCACTACCATTCCTTTGTATGGGTTGAAAACATCTAGTTGATTGTAGTAAGCCATTTTATGTGCAGTGACATTTTTATTTTAGCAATACAGTTGCCATTTTCAAGTTAATTCTGTTTGTACTTGACAGTGTAAAGGAAATCTGAATGAATTTCAAAATTATGAGAAGAACCTTAGGCATCTACCCATGCCTTTTCAGGTTATTTATTCATACAAGATAAATACAGCATTGTATAAAAATGCCCTATAGCTGCAGTTTCTTTATTATGTTTTTTTCATCTTACAAAAGCTGTTGTATATGTTAGAAGTAAAAGCACATAATTACTTTAGTGATCATCTACAGATTACGTAACTACATCTAAAGCAGAGGTGGGGAACCTTTTCATGTTGGAAGGCCACATTAAGTTAGCTGTAATCTAATAAGGCCACATTCAAGAAACTTCAATTAGACATACTTCAAAATGTGCATTATTTTGTCTAAATCTAACTACCATGTACTAACAAACTTGAAAAAAATGAAAACAAACTGTTAATTCTAAAGTTAATTAACCTTTTAATGACATTGTTGTTACAGTGAAGGGCTGCAGTTTCAGCTGCTCCTCTCTAGATGGGTATCCCTCATTTGTGATCTTAAGGGCATCTTGATTTTTTGTTAGGTAGGAGAATTCACAGCAGTAAGTAGTTGAAAAGCAAGAAAGCATTTTTTTTTTTTTTTTTTTTTTTTTTTGTGTGCATGTTGCCGAACACATAGGCATTTTATTGCATTTTTCCATATTTCAATTGGATCTTTCTTAGCATCAAATAACAACTTTAAAATGCCATATTCTGAGAGCTCAATCAATTCCATCTGTAGTTCTTTAGGAGCCATGGAGACATCAACTAGGTGAGGTTGAAATGCTAATTTGAGTGTGATGTCATGATTCTCAAAGTCGGTGAACCTTTCATTGTATTCTCCAATTAATAATTCTATAACAGCTGCATATTCTTCAAATGATTTGTATGAATCCCCCTGCTTATCAATGATCTTTGTTAACTGGGGAAAATGTTCACCTAAAATTTCCTTTTGAAGAAGAAGAAGAAGAGTTTTAAAAAAGGCTAGCTTTTTTAAAATGCTTGTATTTTTTTGCAAAATATCATACACTGTATAGACTTAGTTTTACCTTGCAAAAAATATTAAAGTCATTTTGCTTTGACATGATATCACACAGGAGTGCAGCATTTCTATAGTAATTTTCTTTCAATAAACACCTGTCCTAGCAATAGCCAACGCTCTTTAGATTGATACGGCAAATCCACAATGAATAGTGTCCAACTTTAGACATGTTATGAAACTGACAATGTCATGTTGCATTTACACGAATATAGTTAACAAAACTTATAACTTGTTGCAAAGCGTCACTTTTTAGAGTAGATTTAGCACAGAGATTTTGCTGATGTAAGGTACAATGAAAAGAAAGAGCATCTGGATCTGATAGTACTTTTTTTTTTTATCTGTGCAGTTAACCTTTCACACTTTCCTGTCATGGAAGGTAAATTAACCAAATTCAGCTCAACTTCACGGCAGTTATCTTGAAAGTTGTTGAGGATATCTATTTTTCGTGTTCCATCCGTACGAGTGTCTGAAGTGAGTGACTCTTTGTAGCAAAGGAAATCTGTTATGGCCCGAATGAAGTTTAAAACCTGTGCCAAGTCAGTAGTATCAGTTGATTCATCCAAAGCAATTGAATAATGTGTAGTATTTTCCTTTTGGAGTATTGCGTGAAGTTGTTTTGTTATGTTGAGGGCTAATTCATGCTGCCGATCAGTTATGGTTCTTCTTGAAAGAGGCAGTTGTTTTTACTTTGAAACCTTATCGAGGTCTATGCATCCTACAAATTTGACAATGCATTATTTTACGATTTCTACATCGCTGAATGGCTTCCCTCTTTTCCCAAGTATATAAGCTACTTTATAAGTTGCTTCAGTAGCATTATTTCCGGGTCTTGCCGCTGTTTGAAATAACTGTCTTTGCTTTTGCCTTTCTTCTTTTAATTTCTGCAATGCAACCTTTCGTGCCTGTCCTTCTAATTTGAAATATTTGTGGTCCTTATGAGTGGCATAATGCTGATGAGCATTGAATTTCTTAATTGTTTATATTGCAGTATCACAAAGCAAGCAAATCATCTTATCTTTAGCAGAAACAAGATAATATTGCAGTTCCCAATCCTCATTAAAAACTATGTTTTCTTCTTTCAGCATTCCCTTGGTCTTCTTTGACATGATGAACTGTTAAGCAGACAAAATAAAAAAAGAATACTCTGATATGATCAGGCTGTGTAACTATCCTCAAATTCACTTTAAATGGAAAGACACCTGCACTGTTCTCAAAGGCTGATTGTACACTGGAGTCTCCCATTGGCTCTCCCCAATCCCCCCCTTCGCCAACCAGCCTCGGGCAGAAGTGATGCCAGTCAGGTGGGGAAGTTAGCGTACATTCTACAGTTGCATTAGAATGAAATCATGAGTGTAGCAGGGGTTAAAATAGCCCTGATGACTTGCTAATGCCTTAATTTTGGCTGTTAGTCGCGGAGCATTATTTTGCTGAATGTTCTTTTACTCTTTGGTATTTCAAATATGGTCATTTTAAGATTAAAATAAAAATAATAAAAGACAAACAAGAACATATTAATAAAAATAAAAGGATTTGCTCTGCAAAATTTAGATTCACTCAAAAGGCCACAGGCTCCCCACCTCTGGTCAAATGCAATGCTGGAGTGTTATACAAATGCTTGAGTGTTCAGATATGAACTCGGAATCCTTTTGTTAACAGTTGGATGGTAACATCAATTAAGAATATGCCAAACTGTTCAAGTTGAAAGCACTTATAGTATAAACCTGTGTATTTTCTTGTGTAATGTGGTATATATAAATTGCCAGAGTTTTGCTCTCCACTGGGAGACGTTTTCAAGTCAGAGGTTAGACGTAAAATGCACCAAGGATTTATAATATGTTTAAACCATTTGGTAATTAATGTATTCTTTCAGAGTATGTGCATTTTAGCAGGGTATAACAGTGCAACTGAATCAATGTCTACAGATAAAAGATCTTGTGTCTTAAATGTTGGTGCCACTGTGTTGAGGACTTTGTCTTTTCAGATTGAGAAAGCAAGTTAATTAGTACATGTTGTCAGGTCAGTAATCCCTATTCAGTTGTGAAGTTTTATGCCTACAACTTCAGTCACAAAGCCTTATAGCCTGTTTAACCCTGTTCGATCTACTGCTACCATACAATGCAAATTACGTTGCATGATAACAGAGCGAAGAACTAGTTTTAAAAATCCATTGACAAATTTTGATATGTATAAGCATGTTTTCCATTGAAATAGTACTGTTTCTTTGGAAATGAATTATCTGATGATGGGATTTACTTAGGAATAAATGGATGTTATTTATTAACATCAAATTTTCGAAGTAACCCAACCCTTCATCAGGACTACACTATAGTAAGTGTTGCCAACCTTGGGTAAAACTCCAACCTTTAAAATCATTTAATGTAGTTCCTCTTCTCTCAATTTCAAGACCTTCCAGCAGTTTTCTCTTGAAGTAATGTTGTTGGTGGGTCAGAATTCCACCGAGTCCCACAGTATTGTATGTCCAGTAGATCGAATATGTCTATCCAGGCCAGTTTTGCTTGTCATATTTTTAATAGCTGCTTTATGTTCTGTCAGCCTGGTCTTAATTCTGACCCACCAACTACATTTCCTCAAGAGAAAACTGCTGGAAGGTCTTGAAATTGAGAAACGAAAAGGAACTACACTGCTGGCCACCCAAAATGCAACACTAAGAAGGGTTATACGTCAATTCAACGCGTGCGGCGATTCGTCGCATTTGCAGATTTTGGTTACATAAAAAACGAATGCAGGAAAACGTACGATTTCGAACGTCTTTAGCCCTGATCAAATTTATAAGGTTTGGACACTCAGACAGGATAGGAATATTACGCTTTTTCTTTGGCACTAAAAATATTAGACGGTAGATGGTTTTTGGAAGGGGTCAGGGCCCGGTTGGTCAGAGCCCCCCATATAAAATATTTTTCGTAAAATCTACAGTTTTCAATTCAGAACCACCAAATCTGGTGTACTATCTCATGGTACTCTAACTTAGACGGTTGTCGGTTTTGGGAACGGGTCAAGCCCCCTCCCCCCACACACACACACACATACAAAATTTTCGTAAAATCTATTTTTCATTTCAGAACCATTAAATTTGGTATCATGAAACTCCAACTTAGACGCTAGATGGTTTTTGTAGGGGGTCAGAGCCCCGCTCATAAAAAATTTCGTAAAATCTACATTTCAAAATTGTCTTTATTCTTCAAATAAAAATAGCATTTCTATGTACATGAAAGTAGAATTCTGCCAATAAATGTAAGGTCAGGTGATGCGTAACATCACAGCCTCTCCTTGACAAATGTCAACCCCGCCTTCTCGTGGTACATCCTGTTCCCACTAAAGGGGCTCTGACGACCGCCAATAGCGGTATAACTATACCATCGGGATTAGAGGAAATGCTATCCCACACTCACCAACCCGCTTGGCCAGCATGGTGAGTTATGGCCAAACCCCTCCAAAATGACTCCACAACTTAAATCTTGGCCCTCAGTCTCCGGCAGCTGGAATGTACCTGGCCAAGGCAGCGGCCAGTGCGGCATGAAGGCAGAGGGTGCTAAGAATCCCCGGAGGACCGGACTAGTCTGCCATCTGATGCTGACCTTGGCTACGTATAACGGACGCTCCCTATCTTCTGATTCAAGGCTTCTTGAATTGGAAGAGGAACTACAAAGGATCAAGTGGGACATCGTCGGGCTAAGTGAGGTAAGGAGAAAAGGAGAAGATCTCATTGAACTGAAAAGTGGACATCTCTTCTACTATCGTGGGACAGATACTGGCAGAACTAGTGGTGTTGGATTTATAATAAACAAGAAACTGAAGGATAAAGTTGTAGAAGTTGAATGTTCCTCTGACAGAGCTGCACGACTCGTTATCCAACTCTCGAGAAGATACCAGGCTCAGATTATTCAAACTTATGCACCCACCACAAGTCATGCTGAAGAAGAAATTGAAGAATTTTATGAGGAAATTCGTGATCTAAATAATAAAAGGTAAGCAGCACTTGAAGATAATTATGGGAGATTTCAATGCAAAAATAGGGCAGCGGCAACAGAATGAAACTTCAGTAGGTAAATTCGGTCACGGCAACAGAAACCAGCGTGGAAATACTCTCGTAGAGTTTGCAGAGGCAGAAGGGTTTTTCATCTTGAACTCCTTTTTCAAGAAAAAGCCACACAGGAAATGGACATGGAGACATCCAAATGGGACGACAAGTGAAATTGATTTTATCATGTGTAACAAAAAATTCGTCATAGAAGACTGCAGTGTGCTAAACAAGTTCAACACAGGCAGTGACCATAGATTGGTGAGATGTAAGATGCACCTCAACACTAAACTCGAACGTAGCAAGCTCATAAGACAAACAAAATGTATTGACATAACCAACCTTAAAAAACACCATAATACCTTCAAATTGGAACTGAAGAACAAATTCTCTGCTTTAGAAGGCCTAACATCGGAAGAAGTGGATATTTCTGAAGTTAACAGAAAAGTAACCAAAGCTCTTATGGAAACAGCAACAAAATTAGCTGGGTCTAAGAACAAATTGCATGTGAACAAATTATCAGGAAAAACCAAAATGTTGATGCAAAAAAGAAGAGTGATGAGGACAACTAAAGAAGATGTGACTTCCAAAGTGGAATATATAGAGCTATGCAAGACAGTACGAAAAAGTATCACTGAAGACGTAAGGAAATTCAACTGTGAATTAGTAAGGAAAGCAATTGAAAACAACCAAAGCCTAAAGATAGCAAAGGGACATCTCAGTAAGGGAAAAAAACAGATTATGGCACTGAGAAAAGAAGATGGTTCTGTAACAAGAAATAGAGGCGAAATTTTGACAAGAGTGAAAGATTTCTACTCCAAATTATATGAAAGGGATGATACATGTACTCCAGGCATCATGAAAGGTACCAGAGTCCTTCCAGTCCTTCCAGCAGAAGTTGCACATGCAATCAAGAACATGAAGCGGGGAAAAGCTCCAGGAGAAGATGGAATTACTGTAGACATCATACAAGAAGCAAGTGGAGAAATCGAAACAGTACTCGCCCAAATTTTCACTCGATGCCTTAATGAAGGGAAAATTCCTGAGGATTGGAACAACGCTACAATGATCTTGCTACATAAAAAAGGTGACATTGAGGATCTCAGGAACTACAGACCTATCAGCCTCCTATCAGTGGTTTATAAAATCTTCACTAAAGTTCTTTCACACCGCTTGAAGGTAACACTGGACATGGCTCAACCGAGAGAACAAGCTGGATTCAGGAGTGGCTACAGCACAATAGATCATATCCACATACTGAGAGAACTAATTGAAAGAGCGAGGGAATATGAACTTCCATTGTGCATGGCTTTTATCGATTATGAAAAAGCCTTTGATTCGGTGAAACCATCAGCAGTTGCAATGGCTCTGAAATCCTGCGGTATTGAAGGTGCATACATTAATATTATTAATAACATCTATGAAAATGCAAGTGCAAAGATTCTGCTATTTGAAAATACAACACACATAAAAATTGGAAAAGGAGTGAGACAAGGTGACACAATATCTCCCAAGCTCTTTAATGCCACATTGGAAAATGTCTTTCAATCACTGAACTGGAAAAACAAAGGCATAAAGATTAATGGAGATTATTTAACCCACCTTCGTTTTGCTGATGACATAGTCATTTTTGCAACTACCCCATCAGAGCTACAGAGTATGATGCGGGAACTTGCTGACAAGAGTAAAGAAGTGGAATTAAAAATGAACTTTCAGAAGACAAAAGTGATGTTCAATGCTTTTACAAGAAATGAAGATTTATCGATTGATGGAGAAAAGCTGGAGATAACAGACACGTACGTTTATCTTGGACAGCAGATATCAAGTGAGGGTCACATTGATGAAGAAATTGATCGGCGTACAAAACTTGCCTGGAGAGCTTTTGGAAGAAACAGCATAATTTTCAAGAGCAATATGCCATTATGTCTTAAAAGAAAAGTGTTTGATCAATGCATCCTTCCAGTGCTTACGTATGGTGCAGAGACGTGGACCTTAGCTAAAAGAGACATACAAAGGCTGCAGACAACTCAAAGAAGCATGGAAAGGTGCATGCTTGGTGTAACCAGGAGAGATAAGAAGAGGAACACATGGATCCGAAAAATGACAAGAGTGGAAGACATCATGATCAGAGTTAAATCCCTGAAATGGCAATCGGCTGGACATACTGCCAGAAGAACAGACCATCGATGGACAGCCGAAATTTTAGATTAGATTCCAAGGGACAGGAAAAGACCCAGAAGAAGACCACATGGAAGATGGGTGGATGAAATTCGAAAGTATGCGGGAGCGACATGGAGGAGACTGGCACAAGACAGACCGTTGTGGAGGAAACTTGGGGAGACCTTCGTCCAGCAGTGGATTGATAATGGTTGACAATGATGATGATGATACATCAACTGGAAAGTTCCAGTGAAACGTAAAACAAAATATTGTTAAAATCATAAAATTATTTCGCCCCGAAGGGCGAAGGAGAGGCAGACAATAAAGCACAAGCGATGCAAATGAAAATGTATACTACAGTATTGTAGACAAGAAAAGACATGGTGCTATACTATTCACAAATTCCAATTAAGCATTACTACGATACTCAAGATTAAATATGCACAAGGTACTAATTCACAGAAAAGACCATGGGTGAGAAGGAACTAACAGGTGCAACAGTATTTAGAAATATGACAGAAATGGTAGAAACAATTAAGCACAAATACTTATTATATGTACAGAATTATGCAGTGACAAGAGAGAAATACGCTAAACGGACCCAGGAGGGCAACTTTACAAAAAAAAACAGAAATCGAACAGTGTCATATCATATGTACAGAACAAAACAGTGACAAGGAAGAAAGCCGCTAAACATACCTAGAAGGGCAGCTTCTCATAAAACAGAAATGTAATAGTGATGCTACACTCAAAATTTACATCATATGTACAGAAGTATTCAGTGACAAGGGGGAGAATCGCTAAAAGTACTCAGAAGGGCATCTTCTTATATTAAATTATACACACAGGGACAATAAAATTTCAAAATATATTCAACATAATGCAGGGGACATTGTGTGTGCAGTAAACTGTGCAGAAGAAAGAATTATATACAACATAAAATACAACATGATCGAAGAGAACATGGGAAACATGGTGAGGATCTCCAATAGCACATAAAACAGAATAATCACAAATAGCAAATCATGTGGGTGAAAAAGGAGACTCCACCTAGGAGCCTCATACCACCAAAATGAATATGTAAAATCATGAGTTGTGACAGTGAATGTGGGCGACAACAAAAATCCCACCTATAAGTTGAGATGTAGCTGCAAATTGTGGATATGAAACCACCCAGCCGATTGGGCCCAGGTGGATTGAAAAACGTTATCGGTGTTTGTTGAGGCAGCACGAGAGTGCTCCATTCGGAGACAAGTGGTTAACCGTGCTAGGAAGCGTCTCCGAATGATAGCACTTGCCTCCTGAGGAGGTGGAGTAAGAGCAGGGAGGTGTTGTTCAAGATGGAAAGTATATACAGTGAACTTTACAAGAAGAAAAATGTAACGGCACACAGGAGGCAAGTGAGTAGGTGGATGCTTAGTTTGGAGTAGCCAAGCATATGCAAGAAATGGTAACGATCGAACACAAATTCGATCAGCAAGATGAAATGCTGTATTTAGGACTGGCAGGAGTACGGGGCAGAAGAGGTATTGATGTTGGACGTCGCTGACTTCAGGGCAAAAGGAGCACTGTGGAGAGGTGAGAAGAGTTATGCGAAATAGTACTGATGGGGCGGGGAGACGAAGGTGAAGAAATTGCCAATGGACATTGAGTTCAAGAGGGGAGGAAAGGGGAGAGGTAGAGGCTGTCCAGATGGCGGGGAGAAGAGAAGGAGAAGCAGAATTAACAGAAAGTAGAAGTGCGGGAGGGGAAAGAAGGAGCCAATAAAAAGAAGAGGAGGAGATAGAAGTAGCCAGAACCGGGGAGCTACGAATAAGGAGAAAGAACGGTAGAGAAAGAGGGGTGGAGGGGACCGAGAAGAGACCATCAGGGGAAGCGAGGAGTGGAAAGAGGCTCCAAAGCGCTGTGCGAAGGAGAAGATATTCGTTAGCAAGAGTAATTGTTGGAGATAGAAACAGGGAAGAAAGAGGTCTCCAGGTTAGATCAGAAGTTACGAGAGAACGGACAGTTATCACACCAGAGCAGATCCAATGAGGAAAGTAAAAGTAAGGGAGGTTAGGAGGGTGAATAAGAGAAGAGAAGAAGAGGTTCATCTAGAAGATCAAGAGTTGAAGAAGGAAATGAACGGAGAAGAGGAAGCGAACGAAAGAGAGAAAGGCCCTCTCGCAGGACAGGAGGGAGGTGGGACAGAAGAAGAGAGTATGAATCCATCTTCAGAAACAGTAAGAAGGTGAAAGATGGGTCACGGGAAGAAGCTAGAACATTCAAAGGAGTGGTAAGGGACGGAACAGTTGAAGTGGCAAGGCGAATGAAATGAATAATGCGATGTGTTTTATAAAGGACAGCTGGATCAGGAAGCTGGATGCCACCTAATGAGGCTGGTAGATGAAGCGTGGCAGGTTTAACCCAGTGATGTGAAGACCAGATGACGGAAGTTGAGAGGCGAGTGATGGTCATCATTTGTGACACGGGCACAACCGTCGACATCCAAGAGTATTCGCATAGGGAGATAAGTTGTCCATGAACAACGGCTGCTCGTTGACGGAACGATGTGAAAGGGCGGGCCTTACTCCAGTAGGCAGCAGCCCGTTGTATCCGGGGAAGAAGAGCAGTCCAGGTGGCAGATGCAGAAGCCAAGGGCAATCCGACATACGCACCGAGGATCTGTGTAGTGGCTGTCCACTGCACACCCCAAGGAGCATCGGTGTGGGCAGCCCATGCCCCGCACCATAAGCCAGTACTTTTAGTGGCATTCAGCGCAGCTCCAGAGATAACAACATACTGATGATATACAGAATACAGGCGATCAAATTGAGATTCATCCCGGACGCAAAAGGTCACGTCATCAGCATAGGCGGTGAAAATTATCCAATGATGACGAGTACTAGCCACTGTCGGCGGTAGGACATCCAGGAGTGATCTTCGGGCTGCTAACAGGAAAGGCTCAAAAGCGAGAGCAAATATCTGGCCGGAGAGCGGACATCCTTGCCGGATGCCTCGCTTAAACGGAATTGGAGCGGTTAGAAATGTGGCCGCTCGAACATGGAAACTGGCGCCCTGATAAAGGGCCAAGAGAGCGGAAGAAAAGGCAGGAGGAAAGTCAAATTGTGAAAGGACAGCAGAGAGATAAAAGTGAGAAACGTTATCAAAAGCGGACTTTTGATCCAGATTGAGAAAGGCAAGAGGTTCATCAAAAGAGCAAGCGAGGAAGTGAAGATGAAGGAGAAGAGAAACGTTAGTGGAAATAGTCCGACCAGGCACAGTGTATGTCTGGTCGAGAGAAATAACGAAAGAGAGAACAGAATTAAGGCGATGGGATAGGAGTTTTGTATAGAACTTATAGTCAGTGTTTAGGATAGAGATAGGGCGCCCGTTTCCAAGATCCAAGAGGTCACCCTTCTTAGGAAGGAGGATGATGTGTGCCAAAGTAAAGTCTGGCGGTAACGCAGGAGAGGAAAAAGCAGACGAGAAACACGCAGACAGAAAAGGCAGAAGGCACGGTAGAAAAGCACGATAAAAGGACATAGGAAGGCCGTCAGGTCCAGGAGCGGCATGAGGATTGAGAGTAGCGAATGCCTCACGGAGTTCGCGAAGAGAGAAAGGGGAGAGTAAAGAAGTGGATAAAGTAGAGAGGACCTGAGGAAGAGAAGAGAGGAGAGAAGAGGAGAAGCTAATGAGGATGAAGACTGCGTTACTGCACTGTACTTGGCGGTGAAATACTGTTTGGTGAAAGTGCATAGCTTCGATGGGTTCGAAGTGATGGAACCATCCTGGAGGCGAAGATGACGCAAAGATGTAGCAGAACGATGTTAAG
This sequence comes from Macrothele yani, assembly GCA_039090855.1. Lineage (NCBI taxonomy): Eukaryota > Metazoa > Arthropoda > Arachnida > Araneae > Macrothelidae > Macrothele > Macrothele yani. The sequence goes on along the minus strand of CM077005.1, from coordinate 138,278,420 downwards.
ATTCCAAGGCGGTTAAGTAATCGTGAGAATCAGCTGTAGGGGAGAGATGCAAGAAATGCATCCTGCAGGCTGCATCGGATGCGCGAGGAAGAAGCAAAGCGTGGAGATCTGCCAGATAGCCGGGGTATTGCGGATCATCAAGAGAGAGCATCGACAATACAGCACATAGATTCGCAATTTTCATATCTCTCTCATTCCGAGAGGCATGGGAGTAGCGCCGTACAAAAAGGACCAAGCCGTGTTTGACACTGAGCCACAGTTGCATCGCGTCTGACGTAGTATCAAGAAGGGGCTGACGACTACGGAGGAACTCACGCACAGCAACACAAAATTGTTGATCATCCAGGAGCGAGTCCGGAAAAGTCCATACTCGTCGAGTCCGTGAAGGTGAAGGAGAAACACACACCGACAGACTGACAATACTGTGGTCTGAAGCGGCGGAAGGATGATGGGCAGCAGCTGCAATCAGCGGGAGAAGAGCAGTCGAAACATAAAATTTATCCAGCCGTGCTGCCATGGATGGAAGAGTGCCAGGTAAAAGAGATTTCCGACGGGTGTAGATGCTGGAACGCATCAACTAGCTGAGAAATCTGTAATACACGGTGCCTGCGGTTTTCGCCAACGGTTGAATTGCGGTCAAGGGCCGGCAACAACGTACAATTGAAATCTCCGCCAATGAGAATATATTCAGACGGTGGGATGCGTGACAGCTCTGTACGGAGTGTGGAGAGAAGATCAGGTAACAGACACTCATCACAGGGAACATAAATGTTGAAAACATGATAAGTCACATTTTCAATGCAACAGACAACGACCTGAAGGTTGTCCACATATAATGCACGAATCACTGGCGTCGAAATCAGAGGGAGTAGGCGGTGATGGATCCCAATCGCAAGGCCACCATTCCGTCCAACTCGATAAGCATGGTGAAAATCGTAGGGCCAAGCCCGCCAACGAGAGAACAAAGTGGTAGCAGAGCAATTGGTCTCTTGGAGCAAGAGAAGATCTGTGTGTAGAGGCGTTAAGTCCTCATACACTAGGGCATTTCTAGGAGAAGCAGAGAACCCTCTGCAGTTAAGTGTGACCACCTTGAATCGGTAGGTCCTTCCCAGGTCGACACGCACGTGCACTGGAATCTGTTATTTTCTTCGCTTGCTTCTTCATTCTGTCAACACTAAATTTGAGATCGGGATAGGAAAGCACAAGATTTCGAAACACAGATGTCACACTAGAAACTTGGGTTAGAACAGTAGGAAGATCAAGCATATGACATGCAACAAACTGATTAAAGAATCTAGGATGTTTATGAGAGCTTAATACTTCATATATTTTATGAAGAGAAAGCGGACCTACCGGTATATCCGCCTTCGCTTCAGCTAGGTATCGGAGAAAAGAATCTAGGGAAAGCACTGGGGGTGGAGTCTTAGAACCTGGAATCACAGCAGGATGTCGACTTATTCGTGGCGAAGTACGTCGTTGAGAGGAGGAGCGGGAAGATGAGTCAACAGAACGACCTCTTGCAGCACCGGTGCGAGGAGGGAGCGGAGACTGCGGAGAACTCCGGGACTCCCGTCGAGCAGGCTTGCTGGTAGTTGTAGGGTCAGAGTCATTGCCAGAATAGTCACTAGCAGTAGGGCAGTCCATGTCGGTAACTGTACTTGGAGTGTCTTCGTCCGACGGAGGATGAAGGTCAGCAGTCAGGTCAGCTGGAGCTGCAAGGAACGTGGGCGGAGCAGTCGGCACCAGAGGAGGAAAGTCCACTGTCAACAATTGTGGGACAGGACCCCATGGAGAAGGGCCCGAAGGTAGAGCGGGTTGATGAAGTTCTGAAGACACCTCCTTAGAAGCGGCAGGGGTGGAAAACACAGGGCTGTCACGAGTGACTTTTGGTCCTGAAGGCTGAGGTACAGCAGGGCGGCGGAAGCACTCACTTCATTGATGGCCATACGCCTTACAAGTCTGACAATGAAAGGAGGTCAAAACGTCAATGTGTCGGATCTGGTCTCCGCATTTTACAGTGAAGAGAGTAGGAAAAGTCTTGATATGTTCATCCGAAGAGAATACTACTCGTGCAACTCGTCGGGCACTTTCAATCGAACGATCATCCTCGTCCTTTGGAGCAGCGGAGTGTGTGGTAATGTTACCCACAACACGACCGGATTGCATTAGGGAAGCACAAAGCATAGCATCTGTGACTTCAGGATGTACTGGGTACATCGAGACCGTTACTGGTCTTTGGGCGACAGGCTCAGGAAATAATTGGTGATCACCAACAATCAGCCCAGTCTGTAAAACAGAGGTAGCATCTGCCGCATGAAAGAAGTAAACAATGACACTCGGCTCTCTGCACGACATATGACGTATCGCTGATGGAGAGAACTTTTGTTTCAGAGCAGTAGAGTACATTTTGAGTGGTGTGTCCGGCAGCGCCTCAAAGCACACACCCAACTCATTAGCCGTGGGGAAAGAAGTACCTGCTGGAGAATCCACTGGAATTTCGAGCACAATCTCATTACCAGAGCGACGGACATGAGGTTTTAAAGCTGCGGCTTCCGCTCGCATGGAATTAGACTTGGGCTGAAGCCTCTGGGAAGTTACCGCTGAAGAATAGGAGCGAGGAGCAGTAGAAGTGGAGGTTGAAGGCAGAGGAGCACCGTCATCCATAGTGTCCATGACGTCATCTGTCACTATATGAGAAGCAGCTGGGGCAGGAGCTGTAATAGTGATGTCAGGGGAGGAAAACGATACGCCGCCAACTCGTGACGTCGACCCGGAGGGCAACGTGACAACGCCACCACTGGGCAAAGTGCCGTGATCACCGGAAGTGATGTCAGGGTTGACAACTCCACCGGATGACGCCATTTTAATGGCGCCGAGATAACTAGGCTTCTACCAGCTCGGTAGGAATTGTAAACACGACAATAAGAAACGAAAAAAGGCACTCACCATGTCGGGAGATGTCCAAAAGAATCACCAAACCTTTATAGTGGAGGTAAGCACAAACTCAGTAATCCTAGTAGCCTAAATACTTGTTATTCAAACAAAACTCACGGAGCACAATTTCCATAAATCTACAGTTTTCAATTCAGAACCACCAAATCTGGTATACTATCTCATAATACCCTAACTTAGATGCTAGACGGCTTTTTAAAGGTGTTGGAGCCCGGAAGTCAGAGCCCCCCCCCCCCCCATCTAATAAAAAAAATCGTAAAATCTACAGGTTTCAATTTAGAACCACCAAATTTGGTATGCTCATCTCATGGTACTCTAACTGAGACAGTAGACCGTTTTGGAAGGGGTTGCAGCCCGGGGGTAAGGGCCCCCTTCATAAAAAAATTGCAAAATCTAGTTTTCAATTTAGAACCACCAATGGTACTCTAACTTAGACGGTCGACGGTTTTTGGAACGGGTCAAGGCCCGGGGGTTAGAGCCCCTCCCCCCTCCCCACACACACATACAACATTTTCTTAAAAACTACAGTTTTCAATTCAGAACACCTAAATCTGGTATCATGAAATTCTAACTTAGACGCTAGACGGATTTTGGAAGGGGTTGGAACCCGGGGGTGAGAGCCCTCCCTCCTCATAAAAATTTCGTAAAATCTACAATTTTCAATTTAGAACAACCAAATTTGGTATACTATCTCATGTTTATCTAACTTAGATGGTAGACGGTTTTGGGAAGGGGTCCTGGCCCGGGTCAAGGGAGCCCCATACAAAATTTTCGTAAAAAGTGCCGTTTTTACTCTTAAGAATACCCTATCTACGTTCTAAGTAGCTCTTTGGCCCTTTGAGGGCCTTGCACCATAAACCATCAACCAACCAACTAATCAACCTACGGTCTAAGTTAGAGACTGTAGATAACCATAAAGTGCAAAAATATGTGTTTAATGGTGTATTAAAAACACAAATCAATATAGTTTAGCTTTCACTACCAACGAACGGCATATCAGGAAGAAATATAATGTAATGTAAATAGAGAGTTCCAGATATTCAAAATTCAAAACGGCAAGAAAAAGATGATCAATGCCAATGTGAAGTCGTACGCAATCGACGTCACATAGGTACATTGCATTTCTGTGTTGCGGGTTCACAGAAGCACACGCCACATGTACGGCAGTTCTATAGATGTCTCCTAGAAGGTAAGTATTCCCATTCCTTTTTCTTTCTTTTTTGTTTCGCAAAATTAAATTAACTAAATCAAAAAATTTAAAATAAGTTTACTGGAAAATTGCAGGAATATCTTTTTCATTCATTAACTTTCACCTGCTGAACTTGGTGATTCCACAAATAATAATATGTACCTGGCAAATAACTGGTATCCCTGCTAGTACAAATTATATTAATGATTTATTTGCATCCAGTTCAATCTAGTATGTCCATAAGAGCGTTTGGGGCCATATGAAAAATACATTTCAACGTGTGCCGCTACGGCGGCGGAGTGATCTAGGGGCTGGCTTCTGACCACTTGTCAAGAAGAATTTTGTATGTGGGGGTACTTACCCCCGGGCTTTGACACGTTCCAAAAAACCGTCTACCGTTTAAGTTAGAGTACCATGACATAGTATACCAAATTTGGTGGTTCTAAATTGAAAACTATAGATTTCATGAAATTTTTTATGAGGTGGGCTATGACCCCGTGCCCGTCTCTTTCCAAAAACCGTCTGTCGTTTAAGTTAGACTACCATGAGATAGTATACCAAATTTGGTGGTTCTAAATTGAAAACTAGTAATGCTTTAATTGGAATTTGTGCATAGTATAGAATCATGTCTTGCCCTGTCTACAATACTGTAGGTAAACATTTTCATTTGTATCGCCCGTGCTTTATTGTCTGCCTCTCCTTCACCCTACGTGGCGAAATAATTTTATGATTTTAACAATATTTTGTTTTACGTTTCACTGGAACTTTCCAGCTGATGTATATACCACTGTATTTATTGGCAGAATTCCATTGTCATGTACATAGAAATGTTATTTTACTGAAGAATAAAGGCAATTTTGAAATGTAGATTTCACAAAAATTTGGGGGGGGCTGTAACCCCCGTGCCCCGACCCGTTCCAAAAACCGACTAAGTTAGATTACCATGATATAGTATACCAAATTTAGTGGTTCTAAACTGAAAACTAGATTTTACGAAATTTTAATGGGGGAGGGGGGTGCTCTGAACACTGGGCTCCGATCCTTTCCAAAAAAAAAACCCCGTCTACAGTCTAAGTTAGAATACCATGATATAGTATACCAAATTTGGTGCTAAATTAAAAACTGTAGATTTTACGAAAATTTAGCATGGGAGTGGCGGCTATGACCCCCTGGCTCCAACCGCTTCCAAAAACCGTCTACAGGCTAAGTTAGAGTTTCGTGAGATAGTATACGAAATTTGGTGGTTCTAAATTGAAAACTAGATTTAACGAAATTTTGTAGGGGGGGGGGGCTCTAACCCCGGGCTCCGACCCCTTTCCCAAAACCGTCTACAGTCTAAGTTAGAATACCATGAGATAGCATACCAAATTTGGTGGTTCTAAATTGAAAACTGTAGATTTTACGATAATTTTGTACGGGAGGGGGTTCTGACCTCTCGGGCCCCGATCCGTTCCAAAAACAGTCTTCCGCTAAGTTAGAGTTTCACGACACCAAATGGTGGTTCTAAATTGAAAACTTGATTTTACGGCAGTCCCCCCCCCCCTAATGCTCCAATTGCTTCCCAAAACCGTCTACAGTCTAAGTTAGAATCCACAAGATAGTATACCAGATTTGGTGGTTCTGAATTGAAAACTGTAGATTTTACAAAAATTTTGTAGGGGGGGGCTCTAACACCCGGGCCCCGACCCGTTCCAAAAACCGTCTACCATCTAAGTTAGAGTACCATGATATAGTATACCAAATTTGGTGGTTCTAAATTAAAAACTAGATTTTACGAAATTTTGTTTGGGGGGGGGGCTTTGAACCCTGGGCTCTGACCCTTTCCAAAAACCGTCTACAGTCTAAGTTAGAATACCATGGATAATATACCAAATTTGGTGGTTCTAAATTGAAAACTGTATATTTTACGAAAGTTTTGTATGGAGGGGGGGGGGGGCTCTGACCCCCGGCCCCGACCCTTTCCAAAAACCGTCTCCCGTCTATGTTAGAGTTTCATGACACCAAATTTGGTGGTTCTGAATTTAAAATTATAGATTTTGCAAAAATTTTGTATGTGGGGGGCTCTTAGCCCCCGGGCCTTGACTTGTTCCGAAAACATTCTACAGTCTAATATTTTTAGTGCCAAAGAAAAAGCGTAATATTCCTATCTTGTCTGAGTGTCCAAAGTGTATAAATTTGATCAGGGGGAAAGACGTTCGAAATCGTACGTTTCCCTGCATTCGTTTTGTATGTAACCAAAATCTGTCAATGCGACGAATTAACGTAGTCGACAAGTTTGTCCGCGACGAATTGACGCAGGCGACGAATTGTCGTAGTTGACGAATTGACGTGACACCCCTAAGAAGGACACGAGATAGCAAAGCCAGATTTACTGGACACATAGCAACAGATACAAAGATGAAACGATTGAGCTTACAGGCCCGTGCGACTTGCGGAACACGCAGACATCAATCGTTCGTGTGGCCCCCATGGCTGGCAATAATGGCCGCTACACGCTGCAGCATCGAACGAAAGAGGCTTTGGATGTGGGCTTGGGGTATGTCGATCCAGGCTGCTTCCACACATTGCCACAGTTCATCAGGTGTAGCAGTGGGTGGTGCTTGCGAGGCCACTCGGTTGCTGATCAGTGACCAGGCGGGTTCAATGGGCGACATATCGGAAGAACAGGCGGGCCACGGCAGCAGTGACACTTGGTGGGCCGTGAAGAATTGTTGCTCAATGCGTGCCACGTGCGGGTGCGCATTGTCCTGTTGAAACGTGGCCGCTGGCAGGTCCTGCAGGTAAGGGAGGACTACAGACTCCAAAACGTTGGAGATGTAGCGGTGGCTTCTGAGTGTGCCGGCGATGCGTACCAGAGGGATGCGGGTGTCATATCCAGTTGCACTCCAAACCATAACGCCAAACTACGGACCGGTATGGTGATGCATAATGCAGGCATCATACAGTCTCGCCGCGGTGCTGCCACACACGGATCCGACCATCGTGGTGTTGCAGGCAGAAGCGGAATTCGTCAGAAAAGACAATGTCGTGCCATTCCGTTGTTCAGGTGCGGCGTTCAACGGCCCACTGCCGCCGCTCTCGCCGGTGTTGTAATGTCAATGGTAATCGGAGCGATGGGCGGCGTGCGACAAGTCCCCGCTCCTGCAGACGACGTGGAACGTTACGTGCTGACGCAGGTTGTTGCGCAACACACCCTAATTCCTGCGCTAACGTTCGGGATGTGTCGGTGTGAGCCGTCAATTCTCGCCGCACAACATGCCGGTCCTCTCGTCCGGTGGTGTGCCGCGGCAAACGCTCACGTCGGTCCGTCCGTCCGTCCCACCGAATCCATATCGCCTCACTGTGGCTGGATGTCATTCCACACAGGTGGTGATGTCTCGGTACGATAAACCACTGTCACAATAAGCCACTATTTGTCCTCTGTCAAACTCCAAAACGTGCTGGAATTACTACTGCCGTATTCTGCGACGAGGCATCGAGAAGCTTCCCACGCTGAGGTCCGGCAGCACAGCACACTTCCACTACTTACACCCCACCTTCTGTGCACCCTTCTTATAGTGCTTCTCGGTGGCGTGCCGGACGCACATGATTTGCATATGCCCTGCAATGCTAATCGTTTGCATGTCCTCTCGCGGGCAACACATGCTGCAAATTTCAGGCCAATAGGATGCTTCCTTCTTGGTGTTGCATTTTGGGTGGCCAGCAGTGTATATTAAATTATTTTAATGGTTCGAGTTTTACCCAAGGTTGGCAACACTTGCTATAGTGTAGTCCCGATGAAGGGTAGGGTTACTACCTGAAAATTTGACGTTAATAAATAACATCCATTTATTTCTAAGTAAATCCCATAATCTGTGTGTTTTACCTATCCTATGATTGTCTAGGAATGGCCATGAATTCCATTATTACTAAGTTTATGAATTTTCTGTAAATACAAAAGGTGCCACCAGTGGTTATTTTCTTCATGGCAGTTCTTTTCGTTTTGGCCAAAGTATGGGCACCTGAAACCAGACTTGCAAGTTAGCTAATTGTTCTGACCAGTTTAAAACATCGCTTAAGTCCCCCTTCCCTTTTTTAAACACCAATATATGGTATTATTTTACTTTCTTTGGTAAGTATATGTCTTCTGAAAGCACAGTTTTTCATAAATTTAAATTTTGCATGGCCATATGCTTGTCAGATATAGTTTTCTTCCAGTTTGGAATACACTTAAAAGAAAATAAAAACTACAACATAAAGACTTGTGTACATTTTAGTTGAGAAATAAACTTAGGAAACCTTAATCAGACATGAATTGAAAGTGAATGAATGGATGGATTTAATTAATGAATTGATTCATTCCATCATTGAATTAACTTATTTAATAATACCATTCTCTCTCACTCCACTGCTGTGTTAAAGTTTCCTAAATTCATTTTCTCAGCTCCATTGCATTCAAGATGATGCTAGAAGGCTTTCTATTTTCATTTCTCCATTTTCCATGAAATCATTTTCTGGGTCATTAACAATTCCTAGCTAAGCATATCTGTTGTCCAGCATTGAGGTATTAATGCAACAGATCCAGTCCTTTGCTGTGTGCTTGTCTTCATTTGATGTTGATGTCTACAACTTAAGATTTTTCCTTACCGTTGTTTCACTGTTTTTCTGTCTTTTATATGTCTCTCTGTTCATCATTGAATTGTCCATAATTTTTATTTAGCTTTCTCAAACAGATTTCGTATCTGTGATGGTAAGTTAGAGCCTGTATGATGTACTGACAAAATAACTTTCCTTTTGAAATATTTTTACTACAGTGGCCACTGGGTAATTGAATCATGTTCATTCCATTGGGGTTTGATTCAATATAAAAGCGGCTGATTCCAATAGACAGCGACAGTACAATTTCGATTTTTTTTTTTTTTCTACTCAGCGTAGCCTACATGAAAAAGTTTTGCATTTTTTCACTTTTTTGAATTTGTACATAAAACTACGAATTCAAAGAAAGAAAAAAAAAAACTTTTGTATAATACAGTACATAGATAAAATTGCAGTAAAAACACTTTACGCACTTAATTTATTGAAAAAACTTTTGTATTGTTGATTGCTTTGTAGTGGAACATTTATTTTGCTTATGCTTCCAATATCATAAAATGAATTAGGCATCGCAAGATGCTCCTCGTTCTAATGTCCTTTTAAGAATTTGAAGAGCCTGACAAGATTCGTTAGCTGTTAGTGGTGGCGGTACATCATTTCCCACTTCTTCCTCATCTGCTTCTTCAGATGTTTCTTTGGATTTTTTAGTTGATAAAACAATGTCTTCTTCCATTTGTTCAGCTGATGTCGATACATTTGCATCAATGTCGACCCAGTCCCAAAATTCTTCATCAAGCTCCTCGTGATTGTGTGGGTCTTCATGCTCCTGCGGAATTTTGTTCTCTGTTTCAGCTGTTGACTGGTTCGGTCTGTAAAATCCCAATTTTTTGAAGCAATTGAAAATTGTTGTCGGAGTAACATTTTTCCATGCATTTACTAACATGTGAAAAGCATCAAGGAGGCTGATTGATTTCACTACATCGCTAGCAGTAGGCTTTGTTGGATCGTCGATTGCCACAGCAATATGCATTCTTATGTTTTTGCGATAATATGCTTTAAAAGTTTTTATGATTCCCTGGTCCAATGGTTGAATAATCAACATTGTGTTAGGTGGCAAATAAAACAGTTCTATGTTATTTAGTTCTAACTCCGGATGGGCAGTGAAATTGTCAAGCAAACCTGCAATTTTTTCTGTCGCGGTTAAGACGTCTTTCTACGAATGACTTTGTTTATGTCATGAAGTGTTTGGTGGAAGGATTTATGTTACTGTTTTTAATCTTATAGGGAGAATTTTGACTCAATTTTCATTTTGATGTTTCTTCTTCATTTATACAACAGTACATGTGACATTATTGTTTTGGTAAGGTGTTTTATAGTTCATTTTTTAGTTCAATTTTAATCCTAGTGACTCTTTTGTATTTTCTATAGTTCAGGTAGGGAAGACAGAATGCATCAAAATTTACAACACAAAATTTCAAATTGGATATCCATTATTGCTTTTTGAGATTTTTGCATTCTCATGAAACCTGAACTGAACTTGTGTGCTCATAGCCTCTGGATGCCTTTCCCTGAAGAGTGATCCAGGGGTTCTGAATAAATGTTTTTATAAATATTTTCTTAACATAGTTTCGTCATTTTGTTATTCATTTTTTTTTTTTATCTGGAGGTTTTTGTCCTTATTTGTTTGTTTATGAGGGTAGATTGCTTGTATGTTAATATTCTTTTACATACACTAACTACATCTAATACTTGCAGCATTGCACAGTTTTGTTGTGGTTTATATTATATTACATGAGTGAAACTTTAAGTTTCCTATATATATATAGTATACAAATAAAACAAAAAAAAAATTATAAAAAAATTATTATAACACGAAAGAAATTAGGCAAAAAGGCTAATACCATGAGAAGCGCTGAAGCCAACTAAACCTCATGTAGTAGCATATATAGAATGAAAACATTACAGAACAAAAATACAAAATTTTAAAAAAGGAACTTCAAAACAAGTGAAAACAAAAAACAGGTTGCCGTCATCAGGAAAGCATCAACCTGTGGAAGTGGCCTTTCTAGTACCAACAAACGACAAGGTAAGCCAAAATTGTCGGTTGGTCATGCTCCCTAGGCCACCAAACCAAATTCTAATAAGCACAAGAATTCCAAGAATCAAATTTATACAACTGAAAAAAAAAAAAAAAAAAAAAAATAATAATAATAATAATAATAATAATTAAAAGCTGCTTACAGGCAGAACAGAACCACCATGACAAGACATCAAACAAAACTGAACAGAACACCCACAATAACCCAAATATATACACTGATATAAAAGGTGGTCATGGTTAATCAACTACCTGGTAAGCCAAAAAATGTGTGAATTGACAAGATGCAAAACTGTGTATGTAGATGGGATCTTCAGCTAGTAGGGACCCACCAAATAGCGCTTTATGTTGCCTATATACTTAAAATTGTTAGGTTCTAGGTTAATAAAGCATGTCAATGTGCAATTTGAAACTCTTGGAAACCGAATTATAGTTCAAAATTAAATGTTTAAAATGATGTCTTAAGAATTTTTAGGAAAATTGTTAGATTGCAGTTTAGAAAGAAGAGCTTTCAGGTTTTTTACAAGTAAGAACTGTGTAGAGCAAATTTTAGCTATTCTATGAAACTGAGAGATGAGTAGATTGCAATGTATAACTTTTGAAATGTTGGGGGACCAGTGAGTGTTGTGAATGATATCAAACTCAAAAAGAGTTTCTTTTATCAATTAAGTTCACCACACCTCTTCCCTCGTTGTCGACCTGAACCTCTAAATCGAGGTAACAAACACAAGTAGACGATCTGTTAGTTTTTCTAAGGTAAGGTTGTCAGGGATACAAGTCAGATGCGCAACGCAAAAAGTCCGGAATGTTAATGACAATAATGTCATCTACATATCTTAGAGCAATCCCAGGTAAAGGATGATTGGCAACAAATCTATCCTCAAAGAAATGCAGATAGAGATTAGCCAAACTTCTGAAAAGGCGATTGCCCATCGGGATACCACGAGTTTGGAGGTATAGCCCATCGCCCACAGTAACAAAATTGTTATTGATACAGAAATCCAGTAGGAAGTGCCAATACTGTTATGTAGTCCCGCGCTCGAACTTTGTATGTATGTTTAACGCTACCTGCCACAAACCCTTCAATGAAATTGAAGTGAAGAGGTTTTTAAAATTGTAAGTATCCACAGATGTGACAGTCACCGAGCCAGGTGTCTCCAAGACTCTGTTATTGCTCCCAATAATCCATGTCGAACCCAGCTTGCGAAGCGCCACGGACAAGTATCTCAAGCATCCCACCGGCTTTACTATTATAACAGTTGCGTCCACTAGTAATGAAACGGAAGGAAACAGGTTCCTTATGAAACTTTGGGATAGCATAAATAAAAGGAAAGTTTAAGTTGGACACATTAAGCTTAATCTTTTTATGCAGAGCGATTATTTTTAACAATGTCTTTATGGTTTTGAGAAACCATAAAGTATCCGTGGTGTTCATCTCCTGTATTACGAGATCCTGATAGAACTGTTTACAAAAGAAGGCAAAGTTATTACCAGCTTTATCCACTGGAGAAATAGTGAATAAATTTTGAAGTTCATGAATTTGTGAATTAATCATAATAAGATTATGTGACTGCCAGGCACAAACCCCAGAGCTCTTTAACTTGTCGAGCTCATGACGAATATCACATAACACAGAATCAAGCCATTCGTTAAAGGCTTCAAGGGGCAAGCCAACCTCATAAGAAAGCTTTACTGCATATTGTAAAAAATTACTGCATAGAATAGAGACACATTTCTTTGTTTTGAATCGAGGTGTCAATCTGTATTTAGTGCCCAGAGACATAAGTGTGCGTAGTTCTTGAAAAGACACGATGTCCAGGTCACCAGTAACGACATGACTGTGGTAAGGGTTGACAAATTTACTGAATCTGTCAAGATGACAGTAACAGCTGTCATCCTCATTGCCACTTAAAGACTTTAAATCAGCAACAGTTTGCCTGTAGTTAAAAATATGGCGACCAAGCGGTTTTTCATAGCGAAAACAGGTCGCCAATTTCACCTCATTTCCGAGAGGGAAAAGATCCAAACGTTTATGCAAAATTGATTTTAAACCAATAAAATCAATGTCCTCATGACAGTAATCAATAACGCAGTACTTCCTGACAAGGTGAGCCGCTGTGAATTTACAACGAAAAGTGGAAAGTTGGTATGCAAGAAGGTCACCGATCAAAATTCCAATGTGTTCAGAGCCGAAAGCATAATTTCAAAGCAGTTGGTCGAATACCCTGATTTTTTTGTTACTTAGGGCAAACATTTTAGAACAACACTACTTAACGAAATAGCCCTCATAGCAGTCAAGCTCATGAACCAAATCACCGAAGCCCACCCGTACCGATGAGTTCCTTCTGCTACCTCTACTACCCCTTGTTTTTCTTTGAGAAACGACAAAAGGTTTAAACTTAAATTTGAGATAGATACAAGTATCTTGATTCAGCTGCTTACCGTTGAATAGTTCGTTAAACCCATACGGAAAGGGAGTTTCGAATTGCAGCACGCACAGGTTCTCAAGTACTAACCTGTTTTCCAGCACGGACTCAACGAACAAAATTCTAATGGAAACGTTGCTGAAATCGTGTGACTGAAAATGTTGAATTTCGCGATCAGGTTTCATTTTGAAGGTTCTTATGTCAGACCTATGACCGTTAATACGAATGTGCAATGGATTACTGCTCTGACTAACATAACCACATTGGCAGGTTTCACAAGTAATCAAATATACACAATTGACAGCTTTACAAAAATTGGGTGAATGATCTTCACCAAGATTAGAAGAATGAGCACAACAACAAGTCTTGCATCTGCCGTCATTGCATTTAGAAAATTTTAACTGAGGAATAAATTGGGGGAACTGATAAAGCATAACCTTCAACAAAATTAACTTGGAATGGAGACCGTAGCTTAGAAGTAACACTGGCCCCCTCTGCCTCAGGTCCAGGCACCGGAGGCTGTAGCACACTTTTCGCTGTAACCCCCTCTCCCGCCTCAGGGTCAAGTGCGGTCTTTGATAAACCACGCGAAGACTGATGTGGTATGATTAACTTATTAGAGCGTAATAGCACAGGAAAAATAATGGTGAATATGCAGCCCCGAATGCGCGAAGCAGCAATCCGGAGGAACACATAGATAATAAATAGTATACAAATAAAACAAAAAACAATTATAACAAAATTATTATAACACAAAAGAAATTAGACAAAAAGGCTAATACCATGAGAAGTGCCAAAGGCAGCTAAATTTCATGTAGTTGCATATATAGAATGAAAGCATTACAGAACAAAAATACAAAATTTTAAAATACGAACTTCAAAACAAGTGAAAACAAAAAACAGGCTGCCGTCATCAGGACAGCATCAACCTGTGAAAGTGGCCTTTCTAGTACCAACAAATGACAAGGCAAGCCAAAATTGTCAGTTGGTCATGCTCCCTAGGCCACCAAACCAAATTCTAATAAGCACAAGAATTCCAAGAATCAAATTTATACAACTGAAAAAAAAAAAAAAATAATAATAATAATAATTAAAAGCTTACCGGCAGAACAAAACCACCCTGACAAGACATCAAAACAAAACTGAACAGAACACCCACAATAACCCAAATATATACACTGATATAAAAGGTGGTCGTGGTTAATCAACTACCTGGTAAGCCAAAAAATGTGTGAATTGACAAGATGCAAAACTGTGTATGTAGATAGGATCTTCAGCTATTAGGGACCCACCAAATAGTGCTTTATGTTGCCTATATACTTAAAATTGTTAGGTTCTAGGTTAATAAAGCATGTCAATGTGCAATTTGAAACTCTTGGAAACCGAATTATAGTTCAAAATTAAATGTTTAAAATGATGTCTTAAGAATTTTTAGGAAAATTGTTAGATTGCAGTTTAGAAAGAAGAGCTTTCAGATTTTTTACAAGTAAGAACTGTGTAGAGCAAACTTTAGCTATTCTATGAAACTGAGAGATGAGTAAATTACGATGTATAGCTTTTGAAATGTCAAGATGACAGCTGTTACTGTCATCTTGACAGATTCAGTAAATTTGTCAACCCTTACCACAGTCATGTCGTTACTGGTGACCTGGACATCGTGCCTTTTCAAGAACTACGCACACTTATGTCTCTGGGCACTAAATACAGATTTACACCTCGATTCAAAACAATGAAATGTGTCTCTATTCTACGCAGTAATTTTTTACAGTGCGCACTAAAGCTTTCTTATGAGTTTGGCTTGCCCCTCAAAGCCTTTAACGAATGGCTCGATTCTGTGTTATGTGACATTCGTCATGAGCTCGACAAGTTAAAGAGCTCTGGGGTTGGTGCCCGGCAGACACATAATCTTGTTATGATTAATTCACAAATTCATGAACTTCAAAATTTATTCACCATTTCTGCAGTGGATAAAGCTGGTAATAACTTTGCCTTCTTTTGTAAACAGTTCTATCAGGATCTCCTAATACAGGAGATGAACACCACGGATACTTTATGGTTTCTCAAAACCATAAAGACATTGTTAAAAAAATAATTGCTCTGCATAAAAAGATTAAGTTTAATGTGTCCAACTTAAACTTTCCTTTTATTATGCTATCCCAAAGTTTCATAAGGAACCTGTTTTCTTCCGTTTCATTACTAGTGGACGCAACTGTTATAATAGTGCTTCAGAGATACTTGTCCGTGGCGCTTCACAAGCTGGGCTCGACTTGGATTATTGGGAGCAATAACAGAGTCTTGGAGACACTTGGCTCGGTGACTGTCACATCTGTGGATACTTACGATTTTAAAAACCTCTTCACTTCAATTTCATTGAAGGGTTTTTGTCAGGTAGCCTTAAACATACATACAAAGTTCGAGCGCGGGACTACATAACAGTATTGGCACTTCCTACTGGATTTCTGTATCAATAACAATTTCGTTACTGTGGGCGATGGGCTATACCTCCAAACTCGTTTTATCCCGATGGGCAATCGCTTTTCCAGAAGTTTGGCTAATCTCTATGTACATTTCTTTGAGGATAGATTTGTTGCCAATCATCCTTTACCAGGGATTGCTCAAAGATATGTTGATGACATTATTGTCATTAACATTCCAGACTTTGCGTTGCGCCGCTGACTTGTATCCTGACAACCTTACCTTAGAAAAAACTAACAGATCATCTACTTGTGTTTGTTACCTCGATTTAGAGGTTCAGGTGGACGACAAGCGATGATGTGTGGTGAACTTATTTGATAAAAGAAACTCTTTTGAGTTTGATATCATTCACTACACTCACTGGTCCTCCAACATTTCAAAAGTTATACATCGCAATCTACTCATCTCTCAGTTTCATAGAATAGCTAAAATTTGCTCTACACAGTTCTTGTAAAAAATCTAAAAGCTCTTCTTTCTAAACTGCAATCTAACAATTTTCCTAAAAATTTCTTAAGACATCATTTTAAACATTTAATTTTGAACTATAATTCGGTTTCCAAGAGTTTCAAATTGCACATTGACATGCTTTATTAACCCAGGACTTAAGTTAACAATTTTAAGTATATAGGCAACATAAAGAGCTATTTGGTGGGTCCCTAATAGCTGAAGATCCTATCTACATACACAGTTTTGCATCTTGTCAATTCACACATTTTTTAGCTTACCAGGTAGTTGATTAACCACGACCACCTTTTATATCAGTGTATATATTTGGGTTATTGTGGGTGTTCTGTTCAGTTTTGTTTGATGTCTTGTCAGGGTGGTTTTGTTCTGCCGGTAAGCTTTTAATTATTATTATTATTTTTTTTTTTTTTCAGTTGTATAAATTTGATTCTTGGAATTCTTGTGCTTATTAGAATTTGGTTTGGTGGCCTAGGGAGCATGACCAACCGACAATTTTGGCTTGCCTTGTCGTTTGTTGGTACTAGAAGGGCCACTTCCACAGGTTGATGCTGTCCTGATGACGGCAACCTGCTTTTTGTTTTCACTTGTTTTGAAGTTCCTTTTTTAAAATTTTGTATTTTTGTTCTGTAATGTTTTCATTCTATATATATATATATATATATATATATATATATATATATATATATATATATATATATATATCAGCATCATCATCATTGTCAACCATTATCAATCCACTGCAGGATGAAGGTCTCCCCAAGTTTCCTCCACAACAGTCTGTCTTGTGCCAGTCTCCTCCATGTCGGACACTCCTTCCTAGCAACTTTACTTCAGCGGGAGTTTAAAACTTTGGACGGGAATCCCATGTGCTTTGCTGTTGTTGACTTGAGGCAAGTTTTTCCAAGATGGACACCTAACAAACACTCTCCCGAGTAATGTGTGGCTTAACACTGCTTGGTGCCTCCCACTTTCACAACGTCCTAGCGGGGAGGAGGAAATGGGTCTTTTAAAAACTGCAGGGAGAAACAATCAGCTACCATCCCAAATGGTAGGTGTGGATTGATGGATGGATGTGTTGGGGTGGGGGAGGGATTGTTTGGTGCTCCGGGCAGAAGGGTGGGGAGTGTAGATAAGAGGAGTTACCGGCAGATCGAGCTCTGCGCTCGCAAATATAAGATGAAAATTGTTCTGCAAGGGATTGAAATTTAAGATTTAACAAAATATGTTCCACAAATAAAAACATCCTACAAGAAAACTGAAATCTAAGATCAAAAAAATATATTCCGCAAGGCATTGAAATCTAAGATCAAACAGAAAATGTTCTACAAGGGGAGGACTGTTCTGTGACATATGTCACAGTTTTAAGTACCATAATTTCGGGCAAATAAGCCGCAGTGATAAAAAAAAAGGGGGGTGAAATGAAAAAAAAAAATCACCAGGAACGCCGCGCCTCCATATATGCCGCATCTTTGCAGTAAGGTTGGGTAGTACCGCAGCGGAGTCTTGAAAACATTACGTAAATAAAAGTATCAGGGGTTGCGCTGGCTCTTTTAAAGTTTTCACCAATTTATTCCCTAAATTCAATTTTTTATCGCCAAAGGGTTATAAACAGTACAAAAAGGTAATCGCCAAAACTTTTTTTTTTTTTCACAAATTGCGAAGATGGCGATCGGCAGCGCGACCCCTGAATATAGTACCTGATCTTTCAAATAATAAATAAAAATATCAATTAAACAAGATTTTGTCTTAAGGATAACACTTGCCCTAGTACCTATTTTATAAAAATTTACTCGAAGAATTCATAAGGCACTTAAACCAATTATAAAACATTTATACCTCAAGAATTAAAAAAATACACGCACAACATTCTGAAAATATCTGGTACCCATAGTTTTTCAATCAAATTCAAAGAGGTGCCAACTATTACGGATTGTCCGTAATTATTACGGTTTCGATTGTCAGATTACGGAATTACGGACAGGTTGGAAGAATTACGGATTTCAGTGCATTTTGGAGAATCTCAATTTTGTATCCTTTTTTGTTAACTAACCCTTTTAGTGCGACGCGGCCGATTCGTCGGCGTTCGATTTTGATCCGAGTATTTTCCGAATGAGGCGGAAGATATCAGTGTCGATGATCATATTATTTATCAATCATATCATTTTGAAATGGAATCTCCGTGAATCATATCGTCAAACAGCGATATTATCGAAATAATCATATGCCGTAAAAGTTGTATCGTGAAATAGTCTGCGTTTGCTATCAGGCTTCCCAGGCGACTTCTCCGTGTGACGGGAGAAATCTACTTTAGGCCGCCCCGGTGGCGTAGTGGTCTAAGCGATGGCCTCTGATCATTCGTCCGTAAGGGGTCCGGGTTCGCATCCCGGTGAGGCATGGATGTTGTGTTTGTCTTACGGCACTGGCTCTCTCCCTTCCCTGGAACCAGTGACCCTTAATTAGGGACAGGCGACTGCTTATAGCCCATTGAGTTGCTCACGGTGGTCGTTAAACCTCCAATCAAAAAAAAAATAATTCTACTTTAGCCAAAACTTTTCCTACTGCAGTTGAGGCAGGGCTGTTCACTTGGCCTTGTTGGTGAACTATAAAACGTCGTACTATCGGAAATCACTTTTTTGAGCCCCGTTCGAAGTGCAATAATGCGGAACTCGTCGCAACGCATGGTCCTATAATGGCGGGTGGGGTTTTTTTTGGGGGGGGGACTTTTGCTGCGTGGGAGAACGAAATGCTGTCTTTTATTACTAGAAGCTGTTCACATTACTCATTTCTTTTTTCCCAAACAAACAGACACAATCGCAAAACTCCGTGAATTACAAAATCACCTCTTTTTCCAAACTAGTGTTAGCAGAGGATGACTTTATTGGCAGCTTGTTACTCAGACTAGCAGACGTGCTTTTTCCTACTGCGTGAAATGTTTTTGTAAGGTTATTTGAAATGGCTTGTTGTAGTGAGAGTGAAAGTTTGCCAAGTGATAGTGATGATTTTGAATCATCTGAGAGGGATATTGGCCAAGCAACATCAAGCCAGAAAACTAGCCACCGTGCCACACACACAATATCTTCCGAAAACGAAGATCTTGATAGGGAATCTTCAGGTCATGAAAGCGAATGGGAGGATGTAATAGAGGGAAGTGATGAACAACCTCAGCATCTTTTTTATTATCATGAAATGCAGGGGCCCAAACATGCTCCTGCAACTGATGTGGCACCTATTGCATATTTTAACTTGTTTTTTACTAATTTCATCCTTGGAATTATCGTTTCTGAAACAAATAAATATGCAAAGAGGTTTCTCCAAGAACATCCAAATCTTTCTCCCAAATCTCGAGCTAGGAAATGGAAAAATATTACAAATGCTGAAATAAAGGTTTCCTTGCGTGCCTTCTAATATGGGAGTAATCAGTAGCCCATGTAGGACTTCTAATATGGGAGTAATCAGTAGCCCATGTAGGACTTCTAATATGGGAGTAATCAGTAGCCCATGTAGGACGAGATGATTGCCGAAGGTATATCCAGTCAAAAAAACATGAGGATTATGTGAAATGAAAGACTCAATCAAAGCCTTTGGATAATTTTTTTGCAAAAAAGAATGAAAATAGTGTGATAATGCTGAATTGCTGTTTACTACATTCGTTGTGGAGCATAACCTACCTATAGCAAGCTGTGATCATGCTGGTCCCTTGTTTCATGCTATGTTCCCAGACTGTGATATTGATGAAGCTGGATATCCTAGAGCAGATGTGGCATGGAATGAAATATCTAAGATGTAGGATTCATCTGGCCTTCCTAAGTGTTCTGCATTGCCTAAACTAATGTTGGCAATATTGACTATCCCTCACAGCAATTCCTCTACAGAGAGAATATTTAGTATAGTAAGGAAAAACCTCACATACTTCTGCCCAACAATGAGCACCAAAACATTAAGTGCTCTTCTTGTACAGAAAAGTAAAGCATTTTCCTGAGGTGAGCCGTGTCATAAAAAGAAGTTTTCTGGAAAAGTATATACCACTGCAAAACAAGCAACAAGGGAGTCTTTTATGTCAGCAATGACATGAGGTAAGTAAAATATTGATAATTTAATTTCATAATTTTTATCAGGATAGTGTAAACATATAAGGTTATTACACATTTCACACATTAATTTCTCATGAAATACCCTTTCCACACGTTAACCATGAGGCTTCGTATGGTGATTACTGATAGGCTCCTCGGAAGGTCATCACCTCATGCAAGTATTACAAGTTGCACAGTAATACTATAATATTGTCCTTAACTTTGAAAAAAAAAATGGCGTGTTACATTACTGAAAGTTTGTGTTCCATTACCAAAACATTACTGAAAAATCCCCTATTGATTACTGATATTTTCTGCTAGAGGTTGGCACCTCTGAATTCATCAAAATCGGAAACTTCACTTTCCGAATTAAAAAGTTTTAAAAGCTCATCATCTAAAAGAACTTCATGGTCATCCGCATCACTTTCACTGTCTTCTGGCGTTTCACCGCAGTTTTTAGAAATAATGTTTGCTTCAGTGAAGCCCAAATAATAGTCGAAGTTTTGACGTTTTTCCAGGATTCGGAAAAACATATTTGTTTACCATTAGCTTAAAACTAGAAGTATAACTTCTGCGTTTCGTTGTTTTACTTTCTATGATAACATAGAACTGCGTGTAGCGTACTCGAGGAAACGCGATTTGGGGAACTGAATGCAATGAACACACACGTCACTGACAAAATTTGTATGTGCTGTCATTGACCAATGACAATTAGTCTGGGATGGTAGTAGGATATCCCGTTTCAAGAGGGGAGAGAGAGCGTTAGCCTCGAAGCGAAGCTGATGACGTCATGAGTTCAAAGAGAGTTAGTTGCTCGGAGCATGAAACAAGGGCGATCCTTGCCAACAAGATTGATTTGCTGCAAAGTTTCCCCCAACCACGGATTTTTTCTGAGTTTTATCGGAGTCACCTCTCTCCTGCCTGTCCCACCTCAATCCTATAACCTATTATTTTCATGTCTTGTTTTAAGAGGGGGTGGGTGGAATTTATTGCATGTGGCTGTAACATCGTTATGCCTTTCCCTCTATTGAGATATCTTCCCACGGGAAAAAGAATGGAACAAGCCAAAACGTTTTTTTTTTTTTTTTTTTTGTTATATAATTTCGCTCCGCAAAAAAAAAAAAAAAACTGTATAAGCTGCGCTGGCCGAAAATTTAATTCTGAACTCGTATACGCTGTGTCTTATCTACTCGAAATTGAAGTACTTTCTGCTCCTGGGATGATGGCTTAAGATTCAAATACATAAGTGCACTGGTCAAAGCACTTGTAACGACATTTTGTGGTCCTTTTGCTGAGGGTACCTCTAACATTATGGATGTCATAATTGCAGAAGATAGTTCTGTTACAGTTGAAAACTTTGAGACTGCTTCCATAATAAAATACAATCTACTCAGGAGAAAAATTAAATCTACTGACCTGTAGCCCGATTCCCAAATGTGAAGACTTATAATGGTAACATAAACATTATGTTACCTACCAGGAATTCGTGTCGCAAAAAAGGGAAAAGAAATATCCAAATGTCTCAAATCTTAAAAGAAAAATGTACAAAGTAAAAATTTCGTAAAATGTGCAAATAGGAGAAAATTTCTCAGCCAAGACGCCAACGGTGAAAAACTTGCTTCTCAATCCGTAACTTAATTGCAAATTTATCTATAGATCACTTCAATGGTAAGCAATCTGGCAGTGTAGGGGAAATGGACACAGCAGTTCAGGATCCAAAACAGAGACCTGCATCTACAGAACTTTCTGAAAGCAAACCAGCAGAAGATATAAAATCTTATGACAACAATTTTCTTTAAAAAAAAAAAAAAATCTGCCTTTGCCCCTTGTACATACCAGGAATATTCAAAATAAAATATAATAATGGAAAATTATGGCCAATTTGTAGGGTAAAAATGAAAGAAACATACCTCCTAGCATACAACCTTGTTTTATTTGAAATAGGTGCCTTCCCAGCTGCACACCTCTGCCAGTGAGGGACAAGTGCTTCAATGCCAGTCTGGGGAAAATCTGGCTCCCTGGATGCAAGAAATTCCTGGAATGCAATTTTGGTTTCTGAAGGTCCTGCCCTTGAGCTAATTGCTAAAATGTATGAACAAGTGGAATTCAGTAATTGCCAAGTCAGGCGAGAGTAACCTGGATGTGGAAGGGCTTTGAACTTCAGTTCGTGTAGTTTCTGTTTCGTCATTTGTGACACCCGTGGTCTGGTGTTATCGTGGAGGAGGATAAGACCCTTCCTGTTCACTGAAGATGGCTGTTTAGAAAACAATTTCTGGTGCATTTGTTCAATTTCTTCACAGTATGTGACTACTGTAATGCTTTCACCAGCATTCAAGAACCTGTAGTGTATGACACAGTGAACAGTCCACCCAGGGTGGGAAATTAGAGGGCGCAAAATGCAACCGTAATTTTCCATTCTGCGACAAGTATTTCGGGCATGGGCGCCAATTCGCAACTGTACAAATTTAGAAGAAATTGGAGATCTGAATTACTTCAGTTTCCAGGTAAGCATCTTCTAAATGTTCAGTCTTAAAGTTGCAAAATTTAATGCTTGCTTACATTTATAAATATTTTCCGATATTTTGGTGGATATTAGTGAAATATTCATTAACTTTCCTAAGTTCTTCAAATCTTATGTACACAGTACTTTTGGAGTCATATAGGACCCTATGATAAAATACATAACAGTTACCAATATTACTTTAAACTTATAATCACTAAAAGTTTTGTATTTCGTACCAGATAAATAAAAGTCACAAAATGGTGTTAAAAAATACAACAGTAAACAGAGTTATCAAAGTTCAAAGATGTGCCTGGATCTCATAAGACCTCAAATTCCATAGGGAGGTTAATGAATCTTTGATTTGCAACACATATTTATAGAAGGATGTCTGGAAAACTTATATAACTTGTGGGTATACATGGTTCGTACGCGTCCTGGAAATTCTGGAAAAGTCCTGGAATTTTATCCATTCCGGCCTTTCTGTCCCTGCTTGATGTTTTGTAGTTGAAGATTTTTCTATTGACATAACTTATGTCTGACAAATTTTCTTCCCCACCCCGTGCAATAGGCAGCGGGGTTTTTGTCTGTTAGGAGGACTGAACCTGCATTATATTAGCATCTTTTGGCGGCATGCTTATGTTATCACTTTGTCGATCAGGAAGATCCTATCTCTGCAATTATTAGTTTGATTTGTAAAATTCTTTTTGTATTGGGAAGCTTAAAATGTGAGAATGATGGTCTATTTGTTCTGGGTTTTTTCCGATGCACAACTTCGCAGCTAGGGGGCGCAAATGAAGATCGTATCGAATTTAAAATGCATTTTATTTCATACATTTGCTTTTAAGCATCCAATTGAAAAAAATCCTTTCGATGGCATTTATATCAAAGACTATTTTACTTACAGTCCCTTTTTCAAATAATGCATAAATTTTCCACTAGGGGCGTAACAGTAAATCACGATTTTCCCAATATCTGCACTTCTAAGAGTCCAATTTGAAAAGTTCTTCCTGCGTTGGATACAGCTCTTGAGGGGAAATGTTTTGCATATAATCTCCCATTTTTGGTATTAAAAAATGGTTTGGCCACCAGGGGGTGTAAGTGTTTATTTTTGCTTCTGATGTACACTGGCGGAAAGTGAAAAAAGAACACCAAGAAGGAATTGGCGAACGATCATGAAATTTACATATGTTAATGGGGTCGAGCTTACGTAGGTGTGATGTTTATTTCAGGACCAACCGGTGAGCGCTTACGCCACAGCACGGCATAATGTGCAAATTATCGTCGGTAGTATTTAAGGAGTACGGCAAAGTGAATGTAATCAGTTGTCGGCGTACGGACACATGCGAAGACCCAGAAGAAGCTGCAATGCCTGGACATGGAAGACGTGTACGATTTCAGCAGTTATCGGACTTTGAGCGAGGTCGTCTAGTCTGATTCTGCGAGGCCGGGTGGTCGTATTGCGGAGCGAATTGGACGGGAAGTATCGGTAGTGGTACAATGGTGGCGTAGATGGTCCGAGGAACATTCCCACATGAGAAGACGTGGAACCGGGAGTCACAGACGGACTGATGGGCGGACCGATCGACGCATAAGAAGAGTGGCGTTGTCAAGCAGAACATCCACTGCGACGCAAATCCGAGCTGCCGTTGCACCTGAGGTGACTGCGAACAATCCGCAACTGTCTACTGGATGCAGGACTACGTGCACGTGTACCTTTGGCATGTGCACCTCTGACTCCAGCCCACCGTCAGGAACGGCTGCAGTGGTGTCGCCAACGTCTGCACTGGAGAACGCAATGGTGATGTGTCGTGTTCAGCGATGAAAGCAGATTCTGCTTGGGAGCCTCCGATGGCCGTATGCGTGTTCGCAGACGCACAGGGGAGCGTCTCCACCCTTCTTGCATCCGCCAGCGACACACAGGGCCTACACCTGGTCTCCTGGTGTGGGGAGCGATCAGCTATCACTCCCGTACACAACTAGTGTTTGTACCGGGTACGTTAAACAGCACCTCCTACATCAACAACATCATTCAGTCCGTTGTTGTGCCATTCGTAAGGTCGGTCCATCGTGGTGTTTTCCAGCAAGATAACGCACGCCCACACGGCATGTGCAACGCACCATGCACTTCAGGGTGTGAGACAACTTCCATGACCTGCACGTTCACCTGATTTGTCCCCCATTGAGCATGTGTGGGATTTTATGGGACGACGACTTATCCGGTCTCCACGGCCAGCCACGACCATCCCCGATTTACGCGTCCAGGTTGAGGATGCTTGGAACTCAATACCCCAAACTTACATCCAACATCTGTATGACAGACTCCATGCTGGAATTGCACAGTGTGACGCAGTTCATGGCGATTCAACCTTGTATTAACCATGTTACATGGAAATGTTATTTTTCAGTTTACCTTCAAATACAGCTGTATTTTGCCATAATGTTTTGGTCACGTTATCCTCTGTATTCCGTTATTATGCTGTATAAATTTCGTTGGTATCAGACGTCTCCTTCTTGGTGTTCTTTTTTTACTTTCCGCCAGTGTATTTGCCCTTGTGTATGTGTTTTATTGATTTTGTTCTATTTTGATGTATTTTGTTTGGTGCTCTTTGGCCACCCATGGCCCTTGCGTCATTAAAATCAACTAACCAACCAACCAGTGTATTTGCAATAAAATCTGAGCTCAAAACTTGATTGAAAAAATTCCTCCATGGACCAATACCGGTCACCTCCAAAACCTTTTTGAGAATACCTCCTGCTTAAATAGTGCATAATTTTTCCACCAGGAGGCGCATACATATATCTTATTTTTGTCCGTGTCTCTGTTTCTAGGTGTACAATTTGAAAAATTCTTTCTTTGTTGGAGAACATTTTCGGTGCGAAATGTTTCTCATATGATTTAAAATATTTCTTAATGCGCAGGTGAGCCACTAGAGGGCTTAAGTTCACGTTTCCGTTTACAGCAATATCTACGGGACTAATAATTTTCCATTAGGGGGCGTAACGGTGAATCGCAATTTTCCCAATATCTCTACTTCTAAAAGTCTGATTTGAAAAATTCTTCTTGTGTTGGATACAGCTCTTCAGGGGAAATGTTTTGCATATAATTTCTCATTTTCAGTAAAGAATATTTTGGCTGCCAGGGGCGTAAGTGTTTATTTTTGCTTCTGATGTATTCGCAAAAAAATTTGAGCATGAAAATCGATTGAAAAAATTCCTATGTGGACCGATACCGCTGACTTCCAATAACTTTTTGAGAATACCTCCTGCTTAAATGGTGCATAATTTTTCACCAGGGTCGTATACGAATAACTTATTTTTGTCCATATCTCTGTTTCTAGTAGTACGATTTGAAAAATTCTTTCTTTGTTGGAGAACATTTTTGGTGCGAAATATTTCTCATATAATTTCAAATATTTCTTAACGCACAAGTGCACCACTAGAGGGCGTAAGTTCACGTTTCCGTTTCCAGTAATATCTATGGGACTAATAACCCGATTGACAAATATTCTCTTTCGACCAGATATTACTTACTATGAAAACTCCTTGTGTGTATTTTCTTCCCAAAATATTGCACGATTTTGCCACTAGGGGGTGCAAATATTTCATCTATTTTTCTCAATATATGTACTTCTAAATGTCCGATTTAAAAAATTCTTTTAACAACAGATACCATTTACCTTATGGAACACTAAGTTTGTATTTTAGGAGGATTGTGGTTCACAATTCTGCCGCCCAGTTGTGTTTATGTACTTCCATTTGCAGCCTATCTCTGCCTCTAGAAACTCTAATGAGAAATTTCTTTTTTTACTGTATGCCATTCGCTATAATAAAGATGGAAAGTGAATAAGATTTTTGCTACAATAAGGAGATCCTCTTCAAATAATGTGTACAACTTTTTCCCTAATGATTGTAAAGGCCAAAACGTTTTTCTTGCTATCTCTGCTTTTGGGAGACGTATTTGAAAAGTTTTTTTCCTTAGCATAGCTTTTGCTATGAGGAATACTTTTAGCCTGTTTCAACTTTTCCATTGTGCAAAATTCTTCCGCTAAAAGACATACAGTTATATCATGTTTCCTTCTCTATCTCTTTAAATGTTTGATTTGAAAATATTTTTGTCTCTAATACCTTCCTTCTGCTATTCTTCTTGCTTGAGGTTTCGTAATTTGCAGTAAATACCGTGATTTCTGTTGTATAATCTATAGATTATCTATTAAAAAGTATAAATTTAGGTACTGAAAACACCGATAAAGAAAAATAACCAAAAAAAAAAAAAAAAAAAAAAAAAAAACTGTGGCTTTTCAAAAAGTATGCAAGGTAATTGTCGGGAGAGGTGGTGTCATTGGGAAAGTACTGAAAATGAGGTAGCAGAAAAAATAAAACGTTACAGTGAGATAGAAGACCGCAAAGAGATTGTAAGAATATATATATATATATATATATTTTACTTACAAGTATTTTGACAGAAAATATGGCGCAAGGAAGGCATTACTGTTTGCTCGTGCGGAAGCCTATGTGGTGTGAGAATCCATAACTCTTGAGAATCCCGCAGAGCTATTCCCTTAGCATTTTAACCATTCTGCAAATCACATTGCCTAGTTTTCGTGCGCTAATTGTATTAGTTAAGGATTTTTTTTTCTTTTGGTATTCAGTTGAAACGTATTCAGAAATAAGACAATGCTATGCGCTGTCTGCAATTTCAACATATTTTTTAGTGTAACTAATGAACTACGGTAATGCTGCAACAGCTAGCGATTTTAGTTCTTTATTAATTTTAAAGTAACATAAAAGTACTTCAAAATGATAGTTACTTTTTCAATAAGACTATCATTTCTTTCTTACATCGTTGGATTTCTGAGTCTGTCCTGTGAATCGCAGTTTTCTGTCAGAAATTATGATTCACGATTAACATGATAGGTGCGGATTATACGACTTCATACATGCGAGTTACTACGGAATGTCCATAGTTTCGTTTCTGCGGATTTAGTTGTCTGACTACAGAACTCACTCTTGAAACTACGGATTCTACGAAAAATCATCAAAAAAATTATTTTGCTATTTTATGATATACATAAAGTTCCTTAAGCGGATTCGTGGAATTCTCAATGTTTTTTTTTTTTTTTTTTTTGTTTCATCATTTAGATCCTTCTCAAGATTGATTCAAAACTGAAGAGAATTTGGGGGGGGGGTCATTTTCCGTCTGGAGACAGTATTTCATGTTTCAAAGCTTTTGAAAACAGTACTAAAATGGAGTGAAAAGAATTTGCCCTAATCATAATTCTTTTCTCCCGATGTTGCGTTTGTGTTTAATATTCTTGTTAAATATTATATTATGGCATATATGTTTATATTTTAGCTTGAAACTGTAGGCAAGAATTTGCGCAAACGGAAGTTAGATGCCGAAAAATTTCGTCCTAATCTTCAAACATAGGATTCTTTCGCGAATTCGAGAAATTCTGCCTTTTTCGTTATTTTGGCCACTCAAGAGATCTATGCACAAGTAAACAGAAGGGGGGGGGTAGATGTTCAGCGAAGGACGGAATTTCATCTTCACGAAACTTTTGAAAACGGAAAGTCGGTGGAGTTAAGATTTTTTCCGTAATCGTAATTTATTTTTTCTCTCAATGTTGCCTCTGTTCAGTATTTTTAAGTATAATTTTACCACATAAATTTTTGTATTTCAGCTTGAAAATAGGAGAAAAAATTTCAAAACCGGAAGTCGGGCGAATTTCCTGTAATCGCTATCTCCCCACCGATGTTCGTTCCCACTCCAGCGCTGTTAAATATCACCCACCCCATTAGTTTTTACATTTCATCTTGATAAGGGAAGAAGGAAATTCCCAAAAACTGAAGAGACAAATTTGGAAAATTTGGAAAAATTAATGCATGGTGTTCAAAAGTATTAATATTCCCAAAGGTCCATCCATTGTGAGAAAAGAAATTACGATTACGGAATCTAAAATAGTTGAAGCTTTGAAATCATGTACTCATGGTGCTCAGGCTGATGGTTGTCAGAGGGCATAAAAAACAAGAAAAGAAAGAAAAAGTGACAATGAAGAAGTAGGGAGAGAATATCAGCAGAAAAAAAAAATTAAGCAATGGTGCTGTGCAGTTGCAGATCAACAAAATGCAAAAACTGACAGTAGTCCACATTCTTGCTGTCTGTTTTGATTTTTCACCAGTTAAAATGTCAAGTTTTTTTCCCCTTCTTTGGTCTCATCTTGTCTTAAACTGCAATTTTAGAGGCAGTATGATCATATGGTGGGTGCGATTCTTGCACTGTGTTTTTTTGCGCTGGTTTTTTTTTTTTTTTTTTTTCCTCCAGAACTTTTAGTGGACCAATAATACTGAATCTGGAAAATTGTTCCTACATCTGAAAAATATCTACAAAAAACAGCACTCATGTGATTTCATGAGCTGTAAAAATCTGATTTTCAGATTTTTAAGGTTGGCATATCTGCTACAATAAACTGTTAACAAAGAATATCTATAAAAGTGGAATAGGTAGTTTAAGATTTATGCATTTCTTGTGTGTTTGTAACTTTATGCACATTTATAAGTTTAAATGTATTTATTATTTTTATAGGTATTGTTTTATCTTGGAATATGAGTCTCTTCAACTCACATGCTGAAATTGCTACATACCAGTTGTTTGCCTACCAAGAAAGCAGCCAAGCTGTGACCAGCAGTCTGTGGAAGAAAGTGGGTGATGTTAAAGCACTGCCTTTGCCAATGGCTTGTACCTTGACTCAGTTTGTTGAAGGACACAAGTATCATTTTGCTGTCAGGGCAGTTGATATCCATGGCAGAATAGGACCATTCAGCGACCCTTCCAGCATAGTGTTACTGCCTCGCTCAGGACAGATACCTTCTAAATGAAGAACACATCATTATCATAGAAACATTCCTGCAATCAGCTCAAGTCAAAGTTCTGTGCAAGTAATGTTGCATTTCTGTTTGCATCAGAGTAAGAAAAACTTAGTTTAATGTGCAGCATATTGTGTACTTACAAGCTGTGCACATTTCTACAAAAACTGCAATGCACCCAGTCCTTCTGCTTTTCTTTTTTTCTTTCTTATTTACCATTTTGCATGGAAGCATTGTTCTGAATCAGGATTAAGTTAATTTTCTGAAGCATTGAATTGCCAGTGTGCAGAGGCAGAAAAAATTGAAATATTTGAAATGGGAACTATATGAAATATAATCACTTAAAAAAATGTTTCTCAAAACATTTTTCTGTTTTCAAAATGAACAAACTTTGACTGATTTTTAATTTATTGCATTTTTTTACATGCTGAAATACTTTTCGTGGAAATATTCTTGTATTGTTAACTTTCATATCATCAGGGATGGCTCTCTCCACTCCCCCCCCCCTTCTTTTTTTTTTTTTTTTTTAGATATAATGTATCAATGATGATTGTTAGAAGTTGTTTTTTCCCCCTTTATGAGAAGTAATAAAATTGTACAGCTACAGATACTTGCATTTATAAGTACTCTAACAATCATTCAATTATTGAGCAGTATTTGTATTTTTGTCTTTAATTGTATGATGAAAAATTAAGTAATGTTGTGGGAACTTTGTCCTACAGGTTCTGCCCATAAGCCAGTACACTTTATTGCTGTACATTTCACAAGCAGGTTTGTGTGTGGATAAACTATATATTGTTTTGCACATTAATATTTTTTGTGTTTATCAACATACATTGCCATCATGTTCTAAAGCCAAAATAAATTTTGGTAATAAAAGAAACAGAATTATGTAAACTTAAAATGATTTTTAAGCCATTGTAACATAAAGTGAAATAAAATCACACAAAATCTGTAGAATTGCTTGATTCATTTATTGGGCAATTCCTGCTCATTTATTGACTTTCTTAAGTCCAAAACATTTGTAAAAAACTCTGTACATTATATGACAGACATTGTTGAAGTGTGGATTTGGAAGCAGAGACTTTATGCATTTTATCATCATGACTAAAAATGCTACTAGGTGGGAACAAAAGTTGGTCCATCTGATTTTTATATGATGTGGTGATTTCTTTTCATAACTCTTATCTGAATACTTTCAGTGGAATACTATATTCTTTTATATGGTAGTGAAAGTGTGTTGCCAGTTTATGTATTTGGAATGAAGAAAGTTGATATCAGGGTCATACATTGTGAGTGTGTAAACTCAGTGAAAATAAGGTACTATTTGCACAGAACATATGTGTGAGTAAGGTGAAATATTGTAGTCTGATAATATGTTTCACATACACAGACCTGCCAATTGTTACGATTTTGTCATATTTAGTACAATAAATCATGCTCCTGTATGATAATATGATTTTGCCACCAAAAATACGATTTAAAAAAAAAAAGAAGTCATGTTTTCCCCCGTTTCAGACAGAAGTAGGGGAAAAATTACGTGTAATCTGTTTTTCCCCCTTCGAAAGATTTTTTTCTCGGAGAGATTTCCAAATTCTCCTGCCTCCAAGTCAACCTAAGAGTGTACCACTAAGAAGGGTAAAAAACAGCTGCCTCCGCTACGATATATGGTCCCTAGCGTTTAGAGCGGTAAGCAGTTGAATTATTGCTTAGAATCCATTTTTGTTTGTTCAGCAGTTTATCAGACAAAGTTGCTATCTAAAAAAAAAAATCCAGAAAGAAGTTAGAGCGCATTTAGAAATAAATTTTATATGAGAAGTTACTCGATCAAGAGCTTAGCCCTCTTGGCTCTTTCTGACCATTTGGGATACAACTCGGAGAGGAGGGAGGGGTAGAAGACCTCTCCCAACATTTCCAACAAAGAGGCAATAAATTGACGATCGGGGAAACTCAAAGGGTAGGTTACTTAATCAGGCAGTAGGGAAGGAAGTTCGGACTCCACTAGACCTCCATTCACAATCTCTACTGCTGTGTGATGTGTGGTGGGTGGGAGTATCAGAAAGGAAACAGCAGGAGAGCACATTAACATGGATGGATACCTTTCTTGCGTTCCACGACGAGTCGGTATCAGGCTCTCCGGCGTTTAGCAACAGTACACTTTTAGGGTGACTCCAGGTATAGTTTCCCAATGGAAATAAAGTAAGTCAAGTGCAATCAGCAACCAATCGACGAATCCCGACTCATTTCGTATAACGTTCGAGACTGATTCATATTTTCGACTCTTCGTCATACTTAAAGCTGCTGATTGGTCGATGCTGGAATGTGGATGAGTGTCTGTTTATTCAACGTAACCCTCCTCCCCTTACACCTGCAACTATCAAGAATTTACAGTATGTAGCTACACCTTACACCATCAAGAATTTGTATAGCTGAAATAGGCTTCAAAAGTTATCGGCATGCGTCATGTTACGATTTTTCTATTTGAGTGTTACGTTTCTTTGGTTCTGAGAAGTTGGCAGGTCTGCATACCGTAAGTAATGAAGATATATATATATATATATCATCATCATCATCATCATTGTCAACCATTATCAATCCACTGCTGGACGAAGGTCTCCCCAAGTTTCCTCCACAACGGTCTGTCTTGTGCCAGTCTCCTCCATGTCACTCCCGCATACTTTCGAATTTCATTAACCCATCTTCCATGTGGTCTTCTTCTGGGTCTTTTCCTGTCCCTTGGAATCCAATCTAAAATTTCGGCTGTCCATCGATGGTCTGTTCTTCTGGCAGTATGTCCAGCCCATTGCCATTTCAGGGATTTAACTCTGATTATGATGTCTTCCACTCTTGTCATTTTTCGGATCCACGTGTTCCTCTTCTTATCTCTCCTGGTTACACCAAGCATGCACCTCTCCATGCTGCTTTGAGTTGTCTGCAGCCTTTGTATGTCTCTTTTAGCTAAGGTCCACGTCTCTGCACCATACGTAAGCACCGGAAGGATGCATTGATCAAACACTTTTCTTTTAAGACATAATGGCATATTGCTCTTGAAAATTATGCTGTTTCTTCCAAAAGCTCTCCAGGCAAGTTTTGTACGCCGATTAACTTCTTCATCAATGTGACCCTCACTTGATATCTGCTGTCCAAGATAAACGTATGTGTCCGTTATCTCCAGCTTTTCTCCATCAATCGATAAATCTTCATTTCTTGAAAAGGCATTAAACATTACTTTTGTCTTCTGAAAGTTCATTTTTAATCCCACTTCTTTACTCTTGTCAGCAAGTTCCTGGATCATACTCTGCAACTCTGATGGAGTAGTTGCAAAAATGACTACGTCATCAGCAAAACGAAGGTGGGTTAGATAATCTCCATTAATCTTTATCCCTTTGCTTTCCCAGTTCAGTGATTGAAAGACATTTTCCAATGTGGCATTAAAGAGCTTGGGAGATATTGTGTCACCTTGTCTCACTCCCTTTCCAATTTTTATGTGTGTTGTATTTTCAAACAGCCGAATCTTTGCACTTGCATTTTCATAGATGTTATTAATAATATTAATGTATGCATCTTCAATACCGCACGATTTCAATGCCATTGTAACTGCTGATGGTTTCACTGAATCAAAGGCCTTTGCATAATCGATAAAAACCATGCACAATGAAAGTATACATTCCCTCGCTCTTCAATTAGTTCTTTAAGTACGTGAATATGATCTATAGTGCTGTAGCCACTCCTGAATCCAGCTTGTTCTCTCGGTTGAGCCATGTCCAGTGTCACCTTCAAGCGGTGTGAAAGAACTTTAGTGAAGATTTTATAAACCACTGATAGGAGGCTGATAGGTCTGTAGTTCCTGAGATCCTCAATGTCACCTTTTTTATGTAGCAAGATCATTGTAGCGTTGTTCCAATCCTCAGGAATTTTCCCTTCATTAAGGCATTGAGTGAAAATTTGGGCGAGTACTGTTTCGATTTCTCCACTTGCTTCTTGTATGATGTCTACAGTAATTCCATCTTCTCCTGGAGCTTTTCCCCGCTTCATGTTCTTGATTGCATGTGCAACTTCTGCTGGAAGGACTGGAAGAACTCTGGTACTGGTACCTTTCATGATGTCTGGAGTACATGTATCATCCCTTTCATATAATTTGGAGTAGAAATCTTTCACTCTTGTCAAAATTTCGCCTCTATTTCTTGTTACAGAACCATCTTCTTTTCTCATTGCCATAACCTGTTTTCTTTCCTTACTGAGATGTCCCTTTGCTATCTTTAGGCTTTGGTTGTTTTCAATTGCTTTCCTCACTAGTTCACAGTTGAATTTCCTTACGTCTTCAGTGATACTTTTTTGTACTGTCTTGCATAGCTCTATA
Source organism: Macrothele yani (assembly GCA_039090855.1). Lineage (NCBI taxonomy): Eukaryota > Metazoa > Arthropoda > Arachnida > Araneae > Macrothelidae > Macrothele > Macrothele yani. The sequence goes on along the minus strand of CM077005.1, from coordinate 138,244,446 downwards.
TATTCCACTTTGGAAGTCACATCTTCTTTAGTTGTCCTCATCTCTCTTCTTTTTTGCATCAACATTTTGGTTTTTCCTGATAATTTTGTTGCTGTTTCCATAAGAGCTGTGGTTACTTTTCTGTTAACTTCAGAAATATCCACTTCTTCCGATGTTAGGCCTTCTAAAGCAGAGAATCTGTTCTTCAGTTCCAACTTGAAGGTATTATGGTGTTTTTTAAAGTTGGTTATGTCAATACATTCTGTTTGTCTTATGAGCTTGCCACGTTCGAGTTTAGTGTTGAGGTACATCTTACATCTCACCAATCTATGGTCACTACCTGTGTTGAACTTGTTTAGCACACTGCAGTCTTCCATGACGAATTTTTTGTTACACATAATAAAATCAATTTCACTTGTCATCCCATTTGGATGTCTCCATGTCCATTTCCTGTGTGGCTTTTTCTTGAAAAAGAGTTCATGATGAAAAACCTTTCTGCCTCTGCAAACTCAAGGAGAGTATTTCCACGCTGGTTTCTGTTGCCGTGACCGAATTTACCTACTGAAGTTTCATTCTGTTGCTGTTGCCTTATTTTTGCATTGAAATCTCCCATAATTATCTTCAAGTGCTGCTTACCTTTATTATTTAGATGACAAATTTCCTCATAAAATTCTTCAATTTCTTCTTCAGGATGACTTGTGGTGGGTGCATAAGCTTCAATAATCTGAGCCTGGTATCTTCTCGAGAGTTGGATAACGAGTTGTACAGCTCTGTCAGAGGAACTTTCAACTTCTACAACTTTATCCTTCAGTTTCTTGTTTATTATAAATCCAACACCACTAGTTCTGCCAGTATCTGTCCCACGATAGTAGAAGAGATGTCCACTTTTCAGTTCAATGAGATCTTCTCCTTTTCTCCTTACCTCACTTAGCCCGACGATGTCCCACTTGATCTTTTGTAGTTCCTCTTCCAATTCAAGAAGCCTTGAATCAGAAGATAGGGAGCGTCCATTATACGTAGCCAAGGTCAGCATCAGATGGCAGCCTTGTCCGGTCCTCTGGTGATTCTTAGCACCCTCTGCCTTCATGTCGCACTGGCCGCTGCCTTGGCCAGGTACATTCCAGCTGCCGGAGACTGAGGGCCAAGATTTAAGTTGTGGAGTCATTTTGGAGGGGTTTGGTCATAACTCACCACGTTGGCCAAGCGGGTTTGTGAGTGTGGGATAGCATTGGCAGCCTTGTCCGGTCCTCCGGTGATTCTTAGCACCCTCTGCCTTCATGTCGCACTGGCCGCTGCCTTGGCCAGGTACATTCCAGCTGCCGGAGACTGAGGGCCAAGATTTAAGTTGTGGAGTCATTTTGGAGGGGTTTGGTCATAACTCACCACGCTGGCCAAGCGGGTTTGTGAGTGTGGGATAGCATTTCCTCTAATCCCGATGGTATAGTTATACCGCTATTGGCGGTCGTCAGAGCTCCTTTAGTGGGAACAGGATGCACCACAAGAAGGCGGGGTAGACATTTGTCAAGGAGAGGCTGTGATGTTATGCATCACCTGACCTTACATCTCATATATATGTATATATATATATATTAGGGTGGTCCATCTTTACATTGGAAATTTTTTTTATTAATTATCATGTGTCTCACCCTCTAAAATTGTTCCATTGCATGAAAAAGTAATTCCTGTAAAATTTCATTGCATTCGAAAAATAAAAACCCGTGCCTCCAGAGGGCCTATTAAAGCGCAAGCTTCCGTTCCCATCCAACGAGTCTTCTGCGTGCATTAGTTTCTTGCGAAAGCCAAATGGAACTTTCTCGGCAAGATGCCAAAAAAACAAGCTGTAAGCGGTGTACTATGCTTTGTTATCTCAGTTGTGTTTCAGAAATTCCAGTTGATTAAAGCTTCAATGTAACTGGTTTGTTATAGACTACGTCTTCAACGCCATATGGTCATTGCAATGTGAAAAAAGTTTCACGGTTTGAGATACATCGATACATCGTTATATTTTGCATTTACTGAGGCAAGTAAAATTTTTGATTCTTTTTTGAGACATATTGTCACTGTGCTACTTGATAAGTTTTTTCTGCTACATAATGTTTTCAAAGCACTCCCTAAGGAAAGACACTTCAGTTTATTTTATTGGACATTACGTGCCCCAGATTGTTGGAAGCAAGCTCCCATCCAACAGACAAGTGCTGGGAGTAATGTTTTTTAACCTGCGTGAGGTACAATTAACTCTTCGAGAAAGTGCAACACTGACAAACTAAGAGGTGCTAATTTTCTGGAATAAAGCACGTATTCCAACACGACAACGATATCATTGCATTCAAACACTAGAAATTGTTTACGAAAATTGGAGATCATTGCAGAAAAATGCAAAGAGATCTAGTAAAATTTAAAAAAAAAGGGAAGAGTTATTTGTGTTAAAGTTGGATGATCTGTTCGATATTGCCCATGAAAATGCCTTAGAAACGATAACTATTGAAGGAGATAAGATGTTTTTAATAAATCAAAGGAAAAAAGGGCGGCCCGGTTTTCTGTGTGGTATTGATGTAAAATTGGCTGAACGGGGAAAAAAGAGCAGAAGAAAGACGATCCAAAGAAATTCAAAGGTTACAGCAAAGCATAGGAGAGGCTGAAACAGCAAGAGAAGTTATAGAACTGCAATGTTCAAGTAGTAGAGATGAAGAATCAATCCCAGACGAAGAGCCAATTCCATCGTGCTCTACGGATTCAATCGGGATGTCACAGCAAAAGAAAAGAAAGATGTATGGAACTTGTAATGTTATAACTTCAAAAATTGTAGCCGCTTTTGACAAATGCTAAGTTAGTGATAGGAATGCGGTTCACATTTTAATGGCCACAGCTGCAGCATTAGGTCATGATGTCCATGAACTATCAATAAGTAGATCTTCCATTAAACGATGCAGGCAACGTTTATGTCAAGCAAGAGCAGAAAAATTAAAGGAACGATTCAAAGAAGCTGATCTGCAATCAGCTGTCGTTCATTGGGATGGAAAATTACTGCCAGCTGTTACCGGTTCTCAGATGGTTGAGCGCCTTCCGTTCATAATTACAAGTGGAAATATAGAACAAATACTGCAGATACCACAGTTGCAAGGCTCCACTGGAAAAGAACAAGTCTTAGCAGTATATGAAACACTTACTGATTTGTAGCTTACAAACAAGGTAAAAGCGTTGTGCTGTGACACTACTGCATCCAACCTCGGCTACTTAAAGGGAGCGGCAATTATTTTAGAGCAGATGTTGGAAAGAGATCTTTTATATCTTCCCTGCAGACATCATATATTTGAAATCATACTTAAAAGTGTTTTTGAGCTGAAAATGCCCTCTTCATCAGGTCCAGATGTGCAAATTTTCAAACGCTTTCAACATGCATGGCCGAAAATTAATAAACAAAATTTCAAGTCTGGTGTAGAAGATGAAAATGTTCGAAAACTTTTATGTTCAAACATAACAGAAATCCGATCTGTTATAATTCAGCACCTACAAATGCGACAGCCTCGAGACATTATAAAGAATTCTTAGAGTTAGCAGAAATTTTCATTGTAAACAACACACAACAAGAAATATCTTTTTGAGCTCCAGGAGCATACCATCACACGCGATGGATGGCAAAAGCACTTTATTGCTTAAAAATATTTCTGTTTCATGATGAATTTAAACTTACCTTTAAGGGAAAAAAAGGCATTTCTGACATATGCATATTTCTTGTAAGAATATATATTAAGGCTTGGTTCAGAGCACCTTTGGCCCAAGAGGCACCCAGCCATGACATACAATTTATGAAAAAGCTCGTTGAGTATGAATCTCTGGATCTAGCTCATATCACAGTTCACAAATTCAAAAATCACTTATGGTATTTATCCCCAGAAGCTTGTGCTTTAGCTTTTTTCGATGAAGGGTTATCTGTTGAAACTAAAATGAAAATGGTACGGAATCTAGGGAAAGACGGTACTCAAGAAAAGGGTGTCAAGCGAATCATGCTAAAAAATGATGATATTCAAGGACTAATAGATAAGTCTATTGAAGACTTCATTTCAGAAGACAGCAAACAGTTTTTTGAAAGATTTAATATTCACACAGATTTCCTCAATACAGATCCAGCTTCCTGGCCTGAAAGTGAAGTGTTTAAGAAAGCCTCACAGCTGAAAGAGGGGTTAAGTTGATAGAGGACTACAACAAAATACTAACAAAAAATGAAGACCAGAAACAATTTCTATTGCAAGTTGTCACTGACTACAGACGTCGATATCCTGATGCAAAGAAGAAGACTGTAGCCAAAAAAATGGAGTGAGATTGTTATTTGTTTTCCATTTGTTGATATTTCTGCCATTATCTGTACATAATCTGTATTTTATTTTGGATTGTAATAAACAAACATTCCACAAATAACGCACGGTATCATCTTTTGGAATGTTTAATTATTCATTAAAAGCACAGAGTTTTTCTTGCAGTAATGAATAGTACAAGTTATCAAGTATTTTATTGTACCCTTGCATTGGTATTATGAAATTTTAACTGCTATTGCCACAAGTTAAAGTGCAGCTGTTGCAATCAAAGCTTCACAACTTTTTTTTTGGCATCTTGCCAAGAATCTTGGATTACGCTAATAGTGAGATAGTTTAAGAAGGGAAAAGAGCCTAAGTGGCGGAAAAACGAAAGCTGTCCCTATAAAAGCATGGTTGGTTGGAGGCACGTGTTATTATCATTCAATTACAATAAAATTTTACAGATATTATTTTTTCCTGAATTGGAACAATTTTGAGGGGTTGAGACTTAAACATTTCAGAAGTTGAATAATTTGGACCACCCTAATACCTCTTTTGTTTTTAATTTCCTATATATTTTGTGTAATTGTTAAGGATTTAATTTAAACTAATGGAAAAACCCCAAATTTTAACTATGTCCACCCATGAGGTTTCAAATTGCATGGCCAGGAAAATTAAAAACTCGTGACTTTTGGACAATCTTATTACCTAATTGCGCTAGAAGGTTGAAATTTATCATTTTATAGCATTTTACATCATGTGCTGGAAAATAAAATAAAAAAGTATGTTTACATTTTCAAGCTCAAAGAAATAACTTTTGACTTTGAATGTTTAAAAAAAACAATAGATACTTCATGTATATCTTCCGTATAAGGAAGTCACAAGTTATACATGGTTAAAATACATAATACATAGAGATTCAGTACCTCTTTTAGAATTGCTATTACGCACATTAAAATACGGACATGTGATTATAGTGGTGCAGTTAATTATGATGTTTATTATTAAAAAAATAAAGACTGAAAGAAAGCAAGAGCAATTACTCGCATATGTTCGTCAGAGGTCGTTTTCGTTCGTATACCACAGTAGTTCCGCAAGTTTTTTGGTCTCAGGTGTTCAGCGGCTATGCATTGCAAAAAATCCGATGGTGACTATAACATTGCTAAACACCATATTATAGTTACCATCGGACTTTTTGCAATGCATAGCCGCTGAACACCTGATACCAAACAACTTGCGGAACTATGGTGGTATACGAACGAAAACGACCTCTGGACGAATATATGTGAGTAATTGCTCTTGCTTTCTTTTCGTCTTTATTTTTTAAATAATAAACGTCATAATTAACTGCACCACCATAATCACATGTCCGTATTTTAACATGCGCAATAGCAATTCTAAAAGAGGTACTGTGAATCTCTATGTATTATTTAAAAAAAACAATTTTGAAATTTTGAAAAAAATTACATGCCATTCTTATTGAGTAGCAGTGTGCCAACTTTCAAATTTGGACAGCAGTGAGAGCATTATTTATAAAATACTGAAATACACCCTTATCAAAAATGGCCTCAAACTGACTTAATGAAACTTGAAAGCACTTTAGAATTAAATAGCAAATTTAAAATGCGAGGATTCGTCAGGTAGAGGTTATCTCTATCATATGCTAAACAGTAAACCTTTAATAACTATGATTTGGAACTAAAATTTACCATAATATAATGCAAATGTAAAACTGCTAGAATTCTTTGAGCATGTAACTAAATGAAAAATGAAATTATTTCTCAGTAATTGGTGCACCGTAAAAATTGTGAAAACTATCATTATTTATCTTAAAGCCTTAAAGGAATTAGTAAGTCATTTAAGAGTAAAACATAAGTTGCAAATTATTTTAGCTCAGTGCATCTTGTGGGGAAGGAGAGGGAGATCAGTGGTGCTTCATCTGCATCATATTAATCATGTATTGAATTTGTAATCAGCTTGATACTATAACAGTTCACAATATTAATGGTTTACATACGTACACAGTACACATCATTAAGCTGTTCTCTGAAATTCAGAAGTTAGCTCCTCAAAGAAAGTCTATCTGCCATATCAATGTTTAACTGGTGGAACTAGATTTTACTTAATGTTAATATATCAAAGGCCTCCATTTACAGCAATCTTAGCACACAGCTCAAGCTTTACTGACATCCATCACACAAAGCCTTTTGTGCTTTATACTCATAATTTTTTTCTCATGCTCTCATAAAGGCATTCCTGAATCTGGGCCTCCCAGGATTTTCTTAGCCTTCCTCTACTTTTGCTGCCACTTGGACTGAAAAAATTCTCTTAGTCAGCACCTCATCACTTATTCTTTCAACATGGCCAAACCACCTAAGAATATTTGTCTCCACCGTGCAAACAACATTTTGCCTCACATTGCACATCTTCATTTCTTACATAATCAGAATATGCCTTACCCCCTTACCCCCATAAGTAACACATCTCTCCAGCACACAAGTGACTCCTTTGTTTCTTCTACAGTATCCAGGTTTCACTGCCCTAAATCAGAGTAGGAACAATTACATTTTCACATGCAGCCATTCGAGACTCTTGAAAACCTATCATTCCTGTGAAATCCTCCTAAAGCAGCTACGACTTTCAAAGAATGCACTCGCTTACTAATTTCGCCATCTAATTTGTTCTCTCTGTCGTGAAGCTTCCTAAATATGCCAACTCATTCACTTTGTCAGTCTCTGTGCATTGACTTGTCGTGCATTCAGTACTGACAGGTCCTTGCTCAAAAACCATAACTTTGGTTTTTCCCTTATTTATACTCAGTTGAATTTCATACAAAATTTGTAAATCCAGAACAACATACTCAGTAACTCACTGTTGCTCTGCCAACAGAACTGTGTCATCAGCTTATGGCAATCTGCACACACGAATATTACCAAGACATAAACCACTATTGTCTATTTTGGCATCATGCATGCATGCATCCATATATATATTAAATAGCCATGGTGACATATATATATTAAATAGCCATGGTGGTGACATTACACAACCTTGTCTGACTCCTGTACCAATAGAATACCATTTTGATAAAACACCATTCACTCATACACATGCTTTACTGCTAGCATACACGGCTTTCACACTATTAAGCAGATTCCCAGTAATACCATATTTATTAAATAACTTCCACAAAAGTATCCTATTTACTCAGTCTTCTCTTATGTTAAGACCTTGTACCTCATCAACAATGACCTTTACAAATGCTTTCCCTAGCACACTCAGCAAGCTGGATACCACATTAGTTCTTGCATTCTGTCTGATCACCTTTTCCCTTATACAAGGGAACAATGATAGCATCTTCCGATTCTGAGGAGCCATTTCTAACTCGCAGCACAACTGGCAAATTTCAGTTAAATAGTCAATTACAAAGTGGCCACCGTATTTTAACATCTAAGCAGTTATGCTATCAACTCCCAGAGCCTTACCATTCTGGAGAGATTTTAGAGCTTTACACACCTCTTCTCCTATGATCCCACCTATGCTTCCATCTTCCCCTGTGACATCATCTGCTTCTGCTCAGAATTGCCTTTGCTTTCATGACCTAATAACTCACAGTATTCACCCCATCTTTCACTTAATTCAGTGAGCTCCTATATTATTTCTCTGATTCTGTTCTTCACACAACTTAGAATTTTATTTCCCTTATCTTTCCTATGCCTTATGTATTTCCAGAAAGTTTTCTTATCTTTCTAAAAAGCCAATTCATGCCTTTCCACCTTTTCTTTCTTATCTTTTGCCTTAATCTGGTGAACCAGCTTTGCTACCTCACTCTTTTTACAGTGATATTCATCCTCAGAAACTCTACCTTGCAACATCCCCAAATATGCTTCCTTCTTTCTCCTTACTGCTTCTTTAATCTCACTGTACCACAAAACATCACCTTTAATGTTGCCCACCAATGCAGTACCACAGACTTCTTCAGTGGCAGTGACAACACAGTTCATAAACCATGCCCCTTACTTTTCCATATCCCTCTCACATGACTTCAACTCATTGAGTTGTTCACGGAGTAAATAAGAGTACTGATGTTCTTCAGAGAGCCTTTCAACCTTTATTCTTTTCCTCACAGGCATCTTCCTATTCCTCTTTCTCTAACCAACTTTCAGTTTATGACCATTACCTTTAGAAACTTTCAATTTCTAACAGGTAATGGTCAGAGAAAATATATGTGCTTCTCATCACACAAGTGTCAACAACTAAGTGTTGCAGATGTTAATCGTAAGCAACATAATCTATTGTACTCTTTTGTCCCAGAGTACGATTTTCCTAAGTATATGTTTGGATATACACTTGAGGTTGAAAAACATTAGATGCGCACAATCCGTTCTCAATTCAGAGTTCAGTTAAACTTTTGTTGTTGTCTTTCACACCAGAATGATTAAATGACTCAGAATGTTATCAGAAGTCTCTCACATTCTCAGCACCTACTCTGACATTGAATAGCAACAGGGGGGGGGGGGTCATTGTGCCACATGTACCAAGTATAGTTCATTTGGAGTGATTTGGCAGGTAATTGGGATGAAGCTTGAATGTTTCACATGTGCATGCCCCTATGGGGGCAGTAAGATTATTTGAAATTGTAAAACTGACCATTACTGATAGAAGTAACCATATAATATACCAGAGACAGAAGATACGACATTCATCCAGAGAGTAAGTACTGTTCGTGCATCACTCCAATGCAAGTAAAGTCGCGATGTGCAGTTGCATTGCCTCATCTATTAGCTAATTGTCCGTGCTGTGACGCCATTTTGTGAAGTTGTGCTTATGTTAAAAGTTTGTGTTGAGCGTTAATAATGTTTTAAGTTCATAAAACGGCCTGCCAATTGTGAAATCTAGTCTATCTATGTTAAGGTTTCTAAATGCAAGAAATGTCAGACCAAGTTAGATTCATTGGCATACTTGCAAAATTTAAAGGTGAAACACAATGAGTGCAGGAGTGGTGCTGAAGTGGGTTCTAATGTGTAATGAAGGATGATAGAGAGTCTTTTGGGGTAGGAAAGAAATTCTGTTGGTGAAACTCCTGCCTAAAGGCACGACAGTAAATGTGGCTGTTTATTGCGAAACACTGAGAAAGTTGCATTGTGCACTTCAAAACAAACAGCATAGCATGCTCAGCAAGGCAGTTGTTCTCCATGATAATCATGCCATGAATGTGATGTAAAACCTGGTCACCAAATTTGGATGTGAGCAGCTGGTCCACCCTTCTACAGCCCAGGCTTTGCGCCCAGTGACTATCATTTGTTTCTTCACTTGGAAACTATTTCTTGCCAAACAGCAGTTCGTTGACAAAAATGACCTTTCTGGATGGCCTTAGTATTACAATGGACCAAAAGAAATGAGAGAGAAGTTTCTAGCAAATCAGAATTAATTTCTGTATACTTATTTCCCTGCTTTTTGTGGCATTTCAATCTGTTCACTAGCTGAGGATACAGGTGTGAAAAGATATGTGAAACTTGGTCATTTCAGAATAGCATGAGTGTAAAAGACAGTTGTTCACATGTTGTGGTTAGACTTATAATGTACATAGAATAAGTAAAATAGGAAATATGTTACCGAACATACTTTCTTATTTATGTAGGTCTTTTTTTGTTGTTGTTGTTGAGTTGATTTCCAATGTAAAGCAAATGCAGATATGCTGTAGCAACTAACATGCCATTTCGGTAAATAAAATAATGAATAGTGTTGGACAGGGTTTCTCAAACTGTGCATTATGACACCCTGGGAAGTCATGGCATTACCTGAGGGAAGACCCTGAATTACGTGGAAAAAAATTGTGATTCCGATTTTTGTGAAGAACGCAACAAACAAGCTTTAATAATATTTTGCAGAATTTATTGTTACCACATGAATAAGTTTCACTCTTTACTACCAAAGTGTAAGTAAAACCATTAGCAGCAACAGTGTTCCTGTACCGTTCAAGCACTGTTCAAATTTTTAACTGAAAATGTGTTGCTGTTTGTGAACTGGAGTTATGAATACATTTTTTGATATCAATAAAAAACACAAAGTTAAAGAATCCAAGAGTGAGGAGAGGAAGCTTAAACATGGGGAGTATAGTGACAGCTATTTGAACTTTGTTTTCACATATACATAAGTAAAAATAGTGAAAGTCACCCCAGTGGTGCAGTGGTCTAAGTGTTGGCTTTTGATCACTTGTCCAAGATAGGTCTACATTTAAAGCCTGGTGAGGTGTGGATGTTGTGGTTATCTTATGGCACTGGCTTTCTCCCTTCCCTAGAACCAGTGGCTCTAAATTAGGGACAGACAACTATGTATAGCTCATGGAGTTGCTCATGGTGGTTGTAAAACCCCCAAACAAGAAAAAAAAAACGTAAAAGAAAAGATGGTAAAAAACATCCTCAGTGCATTGTTTGTCTCAAAGTGCTGGTGGCTGAAAGTATGCTACCAAATAAACTAAAATGTTGCTTAGAAACTGGCCAGTCCAACTTATAATCAAATCATGTGAGTACTTTTCTCACAAACTGAAACATTTTCACAGCTATATTCTATCCCCACTGAAGCCCATCTTGCATCGTTCAAAATAGTGTATCTTGTTGGGAAAAAAAATCGTACAAATGCTGAAGAACATGTTTTGCCATCAGCTGTAGATATGATTTCAATTATGTTTGGTAAATCTGCAGTGCAAAACAACTTTTCAGTGTGCCTTTATCTAGTAACACAATTAATGTCAAATTCGAGATATATCTGATTACATGAATGTCTAACTGATTGATAAACTGAATGGTGAGTATTTCGCACTTCAACTTGATGAAGCAGCAGGCAGCAATAACAACAACCATATTATATATATTATCCACATTTCATGAACGAAGAAAGGCTATTAAAGAATTGTTATTCTGCAAGAGTATTGTAGCCGATGTAAACCTGAAAATCTGTTTGAAATAATTGATCCCTTTGTGGATGAAAATAACATTGACGACAAAATTTGTAGGTGTGTGTGTAGATGGAGCTCATCCACTGTTGGGCTGCTGTGGTGGACTACAAGCCTTGATTCACATCAAAGTTCCTGATGCACTATGGGCCCTTTGTCACAGGGAAGCTTTGACCTTGCAATATTTCAGACCTTTAAATGAAGGGCTTGAAACAGTCATAGAAGTAGTCAAATTTATCAAAACCAAACTGGTCAAGGCAAGATTTTTCATCAATTATGCATCAATATAGGAGCTGATCCTACTGTTCTATTGTACTACTGTAACTTTTGGTGGCAGTCCAGAGGTAATGTGCCTTCTTATGTGTGTAAATTGTGAAGTGAGCTATGTGGTTATCTGGTAGAAGAAAAGCACACTAATGCTGAAGAGTTCATTGATAGTAACTTTCTTAATAAGCTGGCATACATTGTGACATTTTTGCAAAACTGAACTTGCTTTGTACAGCATTGCAAGGTAATGGGACTCATATATGGCAACTTGTTGATAAAGTTAAATTATTAAAAAAAAAAAAATCTGTGGAAGAAAAAAATTATTAGGAGAGAATGACTGACAACTTTCCTATGTTGGAAAAGGTTTTTGAAGAGAATGAGGTTCAACTACCAGTTGATCTGAAATGTCTGTTTATATGGATCATTGGATGGTAATGAAATTGCAGTTTCAAAAATACTTTCCAAGAGGCTTGAATCAACATATCCCAACCAGAGACCCATTCAAGGCTGTCACCAAATTTCACAATTTAGGAGGAAGAGCTAATGATATTTCCTCAGACTATGTTGTAGAATAGATTTCCTACCATTGTATGTTATTACTTGGAATTTGGAATTCTTTAAGGAAGGAGTATCCACACATCAGCAGCAAAGCTCTTGAGAGTTTTAACTCTATTTGCCATTTCCTTCTTGTGAAGGCAGGTTTTCTTGTAGTAGCAATAATCAAGCTGAAGTATCAGTCAAATTAAATGTAGAAAAGAAAATGCATATATTGCTGATCCAAAATGCTTCCCCTCTTTGAAGCATGTCAAAACAAACAAACATGCCCATTTCACTTAGAGACTGAAATTACAACTTTTTTTTAGTGTGAAAAACATTGAAATCGTCAACATTTCAAATATTAACATTGGTAATTAGTATTTTTTATTCTGGTATCTATATTCATTATAGCTGCTCTTACAGTATTAGTGATGCATTTCTTATAAAATAAACATATTGATATTTAAGTACTTCTCATTTTTATAATAATCTTATTGTTTACACAGTATGCTAAAATCATGTTAGAGAAGTGCATGAAGAATTTTATAAGCGAAGGGAGTCTTGAAACGAAGTTTGGGAACTCCTGGTGTTCTGACTTCTTGTAGAGTTGGTTGTGGGTTTATGTCCTGAAGCACGCAAGACATGGATGTTGTGATCACTGGTTCTCTTCAAACCAATGCTCATAATTGGGGATAGGTGGCTTCTTATAGCCTTAGATACTTGTGCTGTGCATCATCCCCTTCCCCCAGAAAAGGGTAAATGGGCAACTGTTATAAACACAGCTGTGAGGCAGCTTTAGCTACCCATTCTGAAAGATGTAGATGATATTTTGTTACAGAGTGCATTAGGCATTGAGAAAAGCAGTCTCAGGCCATATGCTTGGAATACAGTAATATATATGCTTGTAATATCCTGTCTTATGCAGGATACTAACTACAACTACAAATTTTTCTGTAATGAGGAATGTCAGGTCATGTTTAGTTCTTCCCACTTTTAGCTAGCAACTGTGCAAACAGCTTTAAAAGGAAGTGTTGCACAGTGCTGTTCTAAGGTGCAAGCTTTGGACATCTCATACTTCATAGCCTGTGTTGAATTCCTGTAGCAAGACATGGATCTTGTGTTTATCCTTAAGGCACTTATTATCTCCCCTTCCTGAAACCAGTAATTGAAACTTCAGAATAGGCTACTCCTTACCTGTCTTTAGATGCTGATTTTGGGGTTATAGTTGTACCTTGAAACAAAGTAGGGGAACAGTAAAAATACTACTATCTAACACCAAGAAACATGTATTGAGAGTGTTATTAGAAGAGTCAGTGTTTGCATCAAGGTCCTATGTACGAATAAGAGAGTTAAAATTAAAAGGTCCTCTTCTTGGGAGGTATCTAAGATTTCTGAACATCACTTAATAATGTGTGTGTGTCGAATGTTCAACTGGCTTCTCATTTTGAATACAAAGGTCATGCTGTATACCAATATACTTTTTTAACTTTAGAACACATAGTATGCTGTCATGAACAATCAGAAGCAGCAGATGTTTTGCTTTGATTTGTTTGTAATGCATTTTCTGATAATTTAGAATTCTGTCACCCGGTTTTGAGTAGTTTTAGATTGCATTTTTGTATTTAGACTAGTGGGAGAGAAAAAAATGGGGAGGGGGAGTTGGCCTTCCCTGAAGAGATCAGAGTATTGATGCAATATTGCTGTGTCACTGGGGAGATTGTTAATACAGAAAGGTTACGTATCGTTCCATGGGGAAACCAAAGCTTGTGTATACAATTAAGGGATTTTCAGTCGGTTCACAAATGAATTTGAAGCAAAAATGGTGTCGCCCCAGTGGTGTAGTGGTCTAGCCAATGGCTTCTGGTCATTCATCCGAAATGGGTCCGGGTTCAAATCCCGGTGAGGCATCGATGTTGTGTTTGTCTTACGTCACTAGTTCTCTCCCTTCCCTGGAACCAGTGGTCCTAAATTAGGGAAGGGTGACTGCTTATAGCCCATCAAGTTGCTCACGATGATTGTTAAACCCCCAATCAAAAAAATAATAATGCTGTGCCTTGAAACAGTGCCAGGTGGTGTGATACCAAGACTTGAGAATCAACATACGTGGTACTGCCAGAGCAGGACTCTGAGTTTGTTCCCTCTGGTCTGTTAACATACAATTGCTTACCAATTTCTTGTGAAGTCTTGAATGGTTACAATGGTGATATTCTAGAGAGGCATTTTTAAACCGTAGGGGCGAGTTCAGATTCACTCATAGCTGCTATGAAAGGAGAGTGATTTCATCATCTTCCATTGGAGTATAAGGGCTCATTTGATGCATAGCTTTATGTGATAGCAATTTTTGAATTCATATGTTCACTAGCAGCATACAGTTTTTTAGCGCAATGTGATAGCAATTTTTGAATTCATATGATCACTAGCAGCATACAGTTTTTTAGCACAATGTTACATTGTTCCTGATGACCGGATTCATGCTGCAATTATGTTACTACATGAAAAAGGAGACCTTGAGGATCTGGGGAACTACAGACACATCAACCTGCTATCAGTTGTTTGCAAAATTTTCACTGAGGTATTGTCAGAATACTTGAAGGGAACCCTGGACATTAGGGTGGAATGAAAATGGCAGTTAAAATACTTTTTTAAAAAATTAAGTTTTCTAATAGGAGGCAATGGTTGCCTTTTGGGACCAGTATTAAGACTGCAAAAATTTAGAGCTGTGAAATTTTTTGAGGTGCCACAAGATCCTTAAAAAATTATATTTTAAGTAAAAAATCCAAAATTTTTACTAACTATATTTTTTAATTTAACCCCTTTAAATACTATTTTTGACAAATATAAAAGCATATTGTTCATTTAAACTTTTTAAGTCCCAAGAAGGAGTTTATTTCTGTACAATGAGTTTGTTAATATATACACGTTTTTGTTATTTTTTATGGAATTTCATGGATCCAAAACTGATATAAATACTATATTAGCAAATGTATGTGTTGTAAAAGCAACAGACATTATACAATAGACATTCATTGCGCAATGAACTTTATCAATATATTGAGATAAATACATATTACAAACATTCAACAGAATATGGAAAAAAATTAATAATGCACACTTTGTTTAAGAATTTCATATGCAAAATTGTCATTTTACTTTTATATTGAAATATTTCTCAGTTTCAAATTTTGGCATCAATTTCCGAGATTCTATTTTTGCTTTTAAAAACCCGTCTCTTGCAGAGCCCTCCCCACACTGTTAATGACGATTCAGTTACTAACTTCATTCTTTCAACGGCTTGTGTGTGACATGGATAACAGGAAAAGTCTGCTGATGGAAGGCCTTCGTTGGATTGTGCTGTATTTTTTATCAATAGTTTTAGTTCATCACTAATATGCTTGGTCATTGGTGGCTCTGTTACTTTCATGGCATTCTGAGTGATCATATGAGTATAGTCTTTGGCTTTGAAGTTAATAGCTGGAATAAGAATTTTTCTTATTTCTCCCTTGTGTTCCATCCTCGCTTCTAGTAGTCAGCGTAGGCGTAGATCTCTCTCTCTGACATGTTTGTGTTGGTCAGTAATCAAGCACAGCAGAAAGTTTTTAGGTGCTGCAAAGTAGCCATTTCTTTTAATGACTGGATCAATTATGTCCCAAAGATGCTCCGAAAGGTAATGGGAATACTTTATAAGTCTCCATAAGTGCTTTGAGCCATAAATGCATGACGGTTTCATATTTATGTGGAACCAAACAGGTGCATATACTTTAATAATGTATTTTGACATTGTGCAAAGATTTTCTGTTCCCATATATAAACAAAGTATGCCATTGTCAGCCACTTTGAATGTGCAAGTTTTTCTGGTTTCCTCATAGATAGATCATAATGGCACACACGACTAGAGATTGCATGCATGGCACATTTCCAATAAATATTTTTGGTCTGTGCTCATGCCATGTTGTCCCTAATTTCCAAGGGAGGCAGGTTATTTTTAATTGGAGCAAATTCAATTACTGGTAGTTCCTGACAGTTCTTAGGTTTCTTGCCTATTTCACCACCAAACCCATTTAGTCCTTTTTCCTTTTATCTTTCCATCCAGAAAACAAAAGAGGTGATATAAGGGCAGTTCATTTGCATGAAGTAGACAAATCCTTCATTGTAGCTGCTTTTGTATTTATTTTTCTAATAAAGAGATTACACCATTAGCAGCACCAGTGTTAGTGACAGTTCTGTCACATCCTGCAGTAGTGATATCTGAAGAACGGTTATTGTCATTATAAAATGCCACAATGCTATCCTTAATATTTTATCCAGTACTAGAACATAGTGTTACATTCCCCAAATACTTCAAACCAGGCTTCTCAATATGTGACACATGTTCTTCTACAACGGTTTTCCTGTAATATTTGCTACCTCTGTTTTCTTGTACTATAGTTTTGCCTTTTCTTCCGTCAAAATAAAGTGAACAACAGTATTCAGGTTTTGTTTGTTGCCCTGGAAATGACACAGACTATTTCGATTAACTCCCACTGTCACTGAAGATTTGTCAGCTACTATCTATATATGAGTATATAAAGGTATTTTTCATTAAACTAAGTGCATATATATTTTTCAAGTTTCTCCTATTGTCATGGGAGAAACAACTTTATGAGTATTTCTCGTAGCCCAAGTGCAGTCATTAATGGCACCCCGCTCCACGAAAATAAAAATACTGCAGTAGTTGAACATGATATGGAAAACAAGAAGAAAAATATGAACTAGAAATAACAGTTAGATAAAAAGGCAGCTTATCTAACTGTTATTTCTACTGTTATTACTGTATATCAGGTTAGTCAGAGATAGAATTTTTTTTATCAGCAGTTCAGCATCTCCATTACACATTTGAGCTGACCAACATAAATGGTTGTTTATGTCCTAATCACTATGAATAGAGGTGCCATAAATGCATTTACAACTAGGATAAATGGTTGGTTATACTGTACTGCCATGCTTCTAGTAAAGGAGCTTTCTTTTCAGCAGCTTTTAGATATTTAGTCAAACTTTTGGCCATGTGATGATCAATTTGGGATATTGTTTTTTTTTCTTCTTGAGGGCACGAATGCTTCTATGTCTATCTGATAAAAAAAACTGATATCTTTATTTCTTGAGACTAATAAATCGCACGTATTATTTTCTAAGTCCCCGTCAAAAACACCTTTTTGGACGACAATAAAATCTACAATATTTCCCTTGTGAATATCCATAATGGAATACGTACAGCAGTGGCGGCTTTTGGGAGGATACAAGGGAGGCAGTGCCTCCTCAGAATTTTAAGACTCTTAGTTAGAATTGTTTGTTTTGTTCATTCAGTACTTTTGGGTATAGGAGAGCAAACGTTTATGCTAGTTAACTCTTTTGAATTAAATGTCGTCTATGCGTTCATTCAGTTTTTTAAATTGACGCTTTTCTAAAAAAAATCGGTAGCGCGTAGTTGCGAATTGTCCTCAGCTGGCGATATCCGTCATTGAGGCAGGAAGCAAACTGCCCCTCGTACATTTTGTGCCAAATCCGTTTACTCCCACTGAATCAGTAGATACGAAGGTAGGCGGTGGAACTGCCAACACAAAGAGCGCACGCGCACCGTGGACTTTCTGTGAGGCAGATGCTATCTTGCCTCATGGGAACAGCTGTTTCCCTGTAAGCTGCAGTTCCGCTGTGTTAACTCCTCATTCAGACAGCTTCGAGCGTCATTACATAGCATCTTCTTCCTAGTTGCTTTTCTTTCTTACTAATATTTGTGTAACTAATTTCATTTATGTTTTATGAAGAGTTGTTTATCAGACCATGGTGTCTGTTTCAAACATATCTAATATGGTGGATAGCTTACTGGAAAAGCCTTTCAGTAGAAGAGATTTTGAAGAAAAGAATCAAATTAAAAATTATGGTAAGCCTACACCTGAAATGAAAAAGATGACTTCAAAGGGCAAAACTTCAAACACAGGTTTTAATATTGACTGGTACAAAAAAGAACAATGGCTAACTGGTAGTGAATCAACGAAAAAACTATATTGTTGGCCATGTTTGCTGTTTCCTGTGAGTGGCAATGAAGTCTGGCAAGAGAAAGGCTTCATGATTTGAAAATTTTACCACGTGCTTTGGACAGGCACAAAAAGTGTAAAGATCACATTCTGGCAGTTGTTAAATTACAGTTGCTAGGCAAAACAAGGATATACTCTCTCAACGAAGCGAAGAGAACAAGTGACTTACGTCATAATGAAAAAGTAAAAAAGAATCGTGATGTAATGAAGAAGTTAATTGATATTACAACACTACTGGCGCGGCAAGAGCTCCCATTTCGTGGACACGATTAGAGCAAAGTCTCTGAAAATAAGGGAAATTACCTCGAGATGATTGATTTACTCTCCAAGAGTGACGAAACATTGAGAGTGTTTATGGAGAATAGTACAACATTTTCAGGAACTTCAAAAACATTACACACAGAATGATTTAATCGAATCAGTTGCTCATATAGTTAGAAATGAAATCAATGCAGATATTGAAAATGTCTTGGTTTTTTTTTCTTGGCAGATTGATGAAGCGACAGGCATTAGCTCCCATGCACAAGTATCAATTATAGTTTGATTCGTGAAAGATGGAGTACCAGTAGAAAGATTTTTGGGATTTTTTGACGTAAGTTCTGATCGGTGTGCTACTTCGCTTAAAGAATTACTGGATCGTGAGCTAGAAAGATTTAGCTACAAAGAAAAACTAGTTGCACAAACATATGATGGCGCAGCAGTGATGGCATCAGAGCTGAATGGATTGCAAGCAAAAGTGAAGTGTGATGCCCCTCAAGCATTATTTGTTCACTGCTACGCACACAGACTGAACTTAGTTTTGAGCAGAGCAGCGTCAGTGTTGAAGGAATCACATATTTTTTGTGCAAATTTAAATGCAATTTGTGTATTCTTTTCCAAATCGACAAAACGTGTTCATTTACTAGAATCTCTTGGTGGACCCAGACCACCTCGTGTATCTCGGACCAGGTGGAACTTTAAATCCCGTTCAGTGTCTACCATAGCTGAGCACAGATGCCTGCTAATTGAAGTATTTGAAAAAATTGAGCATGATTTCAACTATGATGATGAGACAATTCACGAAGCAGCAGGACTGAAACGGTGGCTTCAAGATTTTAATTTCATTTTTCTTCTCACACAAAACAATATTTGATTTAACTGAGGTTACTTTCTCTGTACTGCAATCAAATAGTTCCGATGTTACATTTTGTAACAAACGAATTACTGGCTTTTGTGAAAAACTGTTGTACTTCGAGATCAGAGACAGTTTGATGATCTCTATCATAACGTGTGCAGTGAGGTTGGTTCTCCAAATAAAAGATTTAAAGGAAGCAATGATATTCCAGCCACCGTGCAGTACAGAAGACTGTATTATGAGGTAATAGACAATGTTGCAATTCAGTTAAAATGCCGGTTTTCTGACATTGAGAAATTAAAATTTCTTCAGCTGGTCTTTGAAGCTCATTCTAGAATTTTTCCTGAACACTGTTTTAAAGCTCTGCTTCAAACTTATGAAAAATACTTTGACAGCACCAAGCTGCGGGTATTCAGACAGAGTACAACAGAACTTCTATCTTCCATATACAATAATAATCTAGCACAGGCACTGCCAGAGCTATTTAGACTTCTTTCCCTTGTAGTAACAATTCCCGCAACATCGGCCTCTGTGGAACGCAATTTCTCGTGCCTGAAGAGGATAAAAAACTACAAGAGAAACTCCATTGGGCAAGAAAGGTTGTCAAGTTTATCAGTTCTGTCCATCGAGAAGGCGCTTGTGAAGAGGATGGAAGCAGAACAGACATGTTATGACCATATAATAAATCACTTCGCCAAACAGAAAGAACGAAAAGTAGATCTCGTATACAAGACAATATAAGCGTAAGGTAAGTTTTCTCTCTTGCTGTATAGGTAAACGCTGTGTTCAGAAGTTTTCAAAACTTTTTACTTTTGGCGTCAGTGAAGGCAGAGGCGTACATACAATAGAATTTCATTTGAGATGAAAAAGATGTATAGTTCAGTTTTCCTTTTTATCTTCTGTTGATCTCTTTAATAAAAATCTATTTTGATGCAATATATTTCATATTCAAACTGGCTTAACAGTTCCCAAATAGTCTAAGAGGGCAATTCAGACTGAAAAAAATATATTTAGGCGAAGGGCCGGAGCCTTACATAAACAGGTTTTGTGTTGGTAAGTCATGTAAAATGTGAGTTTCCAGTAAAATTCTATAAATCTTTTCACGGGTCACGTTATTTATTTCATACTTCGCACATGAGAAAGTAAATAAAAAAAAATTATATTGTAAAAAAAATGGCATTAAATTGAATAAATTTATCATGAAAGAAATACGGGATTACACCATATAATGCAAATGTTGAAGATGACAATCCGATTTTTGGTGTAAATGTGATAAGGATGGTAAGTCAGATAATATCTGAAAACTTTAAAATTTCATCGTCCTGGATCGGGACTCGAACCCGCGTCTCCCAGATAGCGCCCGGGTATGCTAACCACTACACCACCCAGAGCGACCGAGTTTCCGATTAATTTGAATATAACAATCGCAGGATTCGCTAGTCGAAGCAACCGGCATTCATGTTTAGCGAATCTGGAGGTTAAGAATCCTATTCCGTGATTGCCCGGAATAGCAGATAAATCAAGAAAGAAATACGGGATTACACCATATAATACAAATTTTGAAGATGACAACCCGATTTTTGGCGTAAATGTGACAAGAATGGTAAGTCAGATAATATCCGAAAACTTGAAAATTTTCATCGTCCTGGAGCGGGACACCCGCGTCTCCCAGATAGTGCCCAGGTATGCTAACCACTACACCAGCCAGGACGATGAAAATTTTAAAGTTTTTGGATATTATCTGACTTACCATCCTTGTCACATTTACGCCAAAAATCGGATTGTCATCTTCAAAATTTGAATAAATTTATTTGAATCCAGGCTGAAAAATAGTTTGCCTCCCCAGCAATTTTGGTCACGGGCCGCCACTGACGTACAGTATTTGGCACAAAAACCTGGCGAATCAAACTGTCCATCTCCGCTCACCCAAATTTCGGAATCGCATAATTTTAAATCATCAGTAATTTGTTTTTTCATACTGTGCCTCGTAAATTTGATTATTGGCCCAACTAAAAAATTTATCACTTTGTAAAAAGTAGTTACTGAGTGCTTCTATACCAAGGGTTTCGGCGAAATCCGTAAACTGCTTGAAATTCATTCCAGTTGTGTAAATTGCAGCAGAAAGTTTGATGACTAATGAACAGGACACATGCAACACAAGGAAATTCCTGACACTAATTACCTCGTACTTTCCCTCACAACCCCTACCGCACCGAGTACACAGATGCCGCTGGTGCGAGGAGTGGTCTGACTGATCGCTTGTCTAGTGTGATGTCATCACCAGAAACTTTGTCAGCTGTTTACTCAGCACCCAATGGCCGTAGGAAAACAAATTTCGGCTCTATGAGCATCACCCGGTCATCCTCATAACTTTAAGTTTACTGTTCCTTTTTAATTAAAAAAATAACCCAAAAGTTTATAATGTCAAAAAATCACAGAAAGGAAGCCTTTCCACCTGTTTGTGGCACTCCATAAAATTTTCTGATTGATTTAATATCTTTTTCACTCAACTACAGTTGTTAAACATACTTTTTTATCGTTATTAGAAATTTGTATTTAAAAATATACCAAAAATATCACAAAGGTATTAAACTTCAACTGTTTGTGGCACCTCAAAAACTTTTATGATTGCTTTGATATTTTATACAGTTAATTACATTAGTCAAAGGCAACTTTCTATCGCTATTAGGTATTTTAATTCAAAAACTTTGTTTTTCGTTCCACCCTACCCACATGGCTCAACCAAGAGAACAAGCTATATTAAGGAGTGGCTGTTCTTATTGGTTATGAGAAGGCTTTTGATTACATGAAACCAGTAGTTGTAATATCTTTGAAATCCTGTGGTTTTGAAGATACATATGCTAATGTCATTGCTAACATAAATGTAAATGCATTTATGGCACCTCTATTCATAGTGATTGTGGAATAACTTTTTTTACGGGTCTTTTAGAGGTTATTTTTAATGAAAGTTGGTTGTCAAATTTTCGAACTAAAGCCTAGTTCGTCATCAGGACTATGTCACTGGAGTAGTTGCTGCCACTCAATTGGAAGAGACCATCCGCAATTATCGTTAATTGTGGTACTTCTTCTTCTTGCTATTTCGATCCCTTCTTCTAGTTTTCTCTTTACTAAGTTTGACAGGTGGGCGATTATTTTCACTGAGTCCCAATTTATGGAGTGTCCACTTGCTTGTACATGTCTGTCTAGCCCAGTTTTGTTCCCAATGTTCCTAATAGCTGCTTGGTGTTCTTTCATTCGGACCTTAATACTTCTCCCTGTTTCTCCTATATAGCTGAGTCCGCAGTTACAGTCGATGCAGTAAATTACTCCTTCTTTAAGGAAAGAATTCTCAGACTGCGTCTCAAAATTTGTAAAAAAGCCAGTAAAAGTTGATTACAATTTTAATAGAAGTGCCATTACTGACCTTAAAAAATTCAAAGCCAATGATAAAGTAGTAGCACTGAGAGCAGATAAGAGCAAAGTTTTGGTATTGGTAGAAAAGAGAAGTATTACAATAAAATGGAAGCTGAATTGAGCAAGCCTTATTATGAAGAACTCAATGGTAATCCTATAGATCAAACTGTAAAAAATCTTAAGAAATTAATCAGCTCTTTAAGAAATAAAAAACAGCTTAATGAGCTCTTCAAAAACTTCTCCAAAATTCAGTCAAGAATTCCACAGATCTATGGTACGATAAAAGTTCACAAAGAAGGCCATCCAATAAGACCTATAATAGACACTAGAAATTCGCCACTCTCCAACATTAATTATTATTTGCTTGGTCACCTCAGAGATATTTTCCCTTCTCCTCCCTACCTACTAAAAAATTCCATGCAGCTAAAAAGAAAACTGGACAACTTGCCAGAATTAATTCATCCAGTAATGGCAAGCCTGGATATAGTCTCTATGTATACCAACATTAACCTGGACCTCCTACTGGAATTCATTGCAGATGACCTGGCAGAAAAAATAGTATTCCATAATCACAATAGAGAAATACTACTTGGCATATATGAACTGCTCCTATTTTCCTTCAAGAATAATTTCTTCCAGTTTGGAAAGAAATATTACAGGCAAACTTCAGGACTTGCAATGGGTTCTCCACTAGCACCTCTGCTAGCAAATTATTATATAAGTAAACTAGAGGCAAAAATCCTTATACAACCCTCCTTGTTTGCTCTCTATGTAAGGTACATGGATGATGTCCTAATTATAGTAGATACTGTGGACCAATCTCTACCCTCTCAGATTCTGGAAGAATTTAACTTACTAGAGAATACCTTGAAGTACACCCTGGACCAGGAAAAAGACCATAGCATCAATTACCTGGATTTAACCTTGACCTCAAGAGAAGGGAAAATATTCACTCAGCTTTTTAGAAAACCCACCAACACAGGGAAGATGTTAGACTTCTGCTCATTCCACCCTGATTATATTAAATCGAATACAGCGAGACAATTTTTGGAAAAAATTGAAATCCTGGTCTCTTCAGCTTCTCAAAAAGATCTTCACAAAGAAGAATTAAGGAAATGTTGGCAGAAAACAATTACCCCTCCCCATATGTTGAGAAAATATTTAAACAAGTGCCAAAAAAGAAGCAGGAAAAAACCAACTTCAAATTCACCAGCAAAATTACGTACCACAAGGGACTTTTCGAGAAACTGAAAAGGATCGGAGCAAAATATAATATCAGGCTAGCTCCAGATCTTAATAACAAAATAAAGAAATTCCTGCCAGCTTTAAAGCAGAAAGAATTGGACATCCAATTGCAAGAAGGAGTAATTTACTGCATCGACTGTAACTGCGGACTCAGCTATATAGGAGAAACAGGGAGAAGTATTAAGGTCCGAATGAAAGAACACCAAGCAGCTATTAGGAACATTGGGAACAAAACTGGGCTAGACAGACATGTACAAGCAAGTGGACACTCCATAAATTGGGACTCAGTGAAAATAATCGCCCACCAGTCAAACTTAGTAAAGAGAAAACTAGAAGAAGGGATCGAAATAGCAAGAAGAAGAAGTACCACAATTAACGATAATTGCGGATGGTCTCTTCCAATTGAGTGGCAGCAACTACTCCAGTGACATAGTCCTGATGACGAACTAGGCTTTAGTTCGAAAATTTGACAACCAACTTTCATTAAAAATAACCTCTAAAAGACCCGTAAAAAAAAAAAAAAAAAAAAAAAAAAAAAAGTTATTCCACAATAAATGTAAATGCGAGTGCAAAGGTTCAACTGTTACAGGACTCAGAGTGCATATAAAAATCGAAAAGGGAATGTGGCACCAAGTCTCCCAAGCTCTTCAATGCCATGTTGTAAAACGTTTTTCAATCGTCGAACTGGGAAAATCAGGCGATGGAGTTTACTTAACCCACCTTCATTTTGCTGATGACATAACTTTTGCAAGTACCCTATCAGAGCTACAGAGTATGTTCCAGGAACCTACTGACAAGAGTTACGAAGTGGGATTAAAGATGAACTTGTAGAAAACAAAATTGTTACACAATTCTTTTACAAGAGCTGAAGAATCAGAGGTTCATGGGGCAAATCTAGATTAACTTATACCTATATTTACCTTGGACAGCGTGTATCAAGTGAGAGACACTTCATGGAAGTATGAAGTTTGGCTGGAGAGCATTTAGAAAAAAATTCAAAAACAACTTGCCATTATGCTTTAAGAGAAAAATGTTTAATCAGTGCATCCTTCCAGTTCTTACTTATACATCAAAGACATTAACCTTAACTTTGAAAAGGCATACAGAGAACGGAAGTTTCAAACCACCCAAAGAAGCATGGAGTGATGTATGCTTAATATAAACAGAAGATACAGGAAGAGGAACTCGTGAAACAAGAAAATGACAAGAGTTAATAACATCATAATCAAAAGTGGCAGTAGGCTACACAAACTGGTAGAAGAACTGACCGCCATTGGGCAACTGAAGTTTTAGACTGGATACCAGAGGACAGGAAACCCCCTAAAAGAAGACCACATGGAAGGGAGTGGCTCAAGACAGAAAGTTGTGGAAGATACATAGGGAGACCTTCATCCATTATTGGATTGAGAATGGCTGATAATGATAAGCACATCGGACAAAAAATTAGTCACTGCTAACAGAAATGACGGTAGAAAGTTGCCAATTGCACAGAGGGCGCCGTAATAGCATTGTTGGGAGATAAATAGCACTGACTTGGTCTACAGTATCATTTCTGTCTCGTGCAGTGGTCAAGAGCAACATGTGTGTTGAAATTAGTCTGCAATATGGGTCGTAAGACAGACGTTACTGAGTGGTAAAATGGAGCCATCGTGTTTGGCCGTGCCCACGGACACAAAGTGAATGAAGTCCAATTTGTTGGTGTGTCGAAGCGTACTGTCCAGCGGGTCTACAAACAGTGGTGTAGTTCGCAGTATCGGCGACGTAACTGTGGCCGAAAACCGATTCTCAGCAATAGGGACTACCGCCATGTTTCACGCCTAGCAACTGTAAATCAGTTTCAAACCAGGCAACAATTGCTCTGAACAGTAAATGAGAGTCCACTCCAACCAATTTCCGAAAGGACATTGCGACGCGAACCGCATGGGATGGACATCTGGAGCAGAGTATCACGGAAGAGGCCTCTTTTAACAGCAAGTCGCACGTTATCAGTGGGCTCAGAGGCACCAAAACTTTACTGTGAAGGATTGGAAACGAGTAATTTGGTTTGATGAGTCTTGTTTTTGTTTGTTCTCCAATGATGGGAGGCGACGAGTGCATCGCAGGCCCAATGAAGCCTTTAATCCTGATTGTGTCGAAGGTGTTCAAGCTGGAGGGGGTTTTGGGGATGTTTTTCGTACCACGCAATGGGCCATCTCTTTGCAGTGACGATTAATTTGAACCAGCCTGCGTACCTCCACGTTCTGAATGGCAAAAGTGTTGTCCTTTGCCCTACATCTGCAGGAGCAGCATCACGTACATTGCCACTCCCGTCTTCTAAGACGACAATTGCTGTGTGCACAGGGCTAAAACTGTGTCTGAATGACACGGCGAACAATCAGCAACACTATCTCATCTCGACTGGCCCGCCAAATCCCCAGATTTAAATCCCACTGAAAATCTGAGGGATCATTTGTAACAATGTGAAACGCCGGAATAGACACCCACGTACTCTGGTGGAACTTTGGGTCCAATTGACGCACGACCAAAACGATACTCAATACATCCAGAACCTCGTGGAGTTTCTACCACACCGGATTCATGCTGTTATCAAGGTAAGGGGCGCCGTCACCCGTTATTAGGTAAGTTCTGCCAGGGGTGACTAATATTTTGTCCGGTGTGCTTATCAAAACAAGGAATTTGTATACACTGCTTTTTTGTTGAAAATGCAACATCAGGAAAAAAGTGTGCGGTTGAACTGAAACTCGCAGGATGGGTCAGTCACGTGATGAGGTGCGAATGATTACAATCTCTGCGCGCGTGCAAATGATTTGTGCCACCAACGCCCACGTTGCTGCCCTGCAAGAGGTATAAAATCAGGATGCACAGGACAAGTTGCCATAGTCGATTTGAGGGAACTGTGGCAGAATGGTAGTGGTACTGACTATACCCCGCCACAGCAGATGAGATCCGTACGTACTGATGATGGACTTCCGACGCAGCCGATGTGCCGGATTACGAAAAGGCGGATTTTTCCGCGACATCGCCGCTCGTGTTGGACGAAATGCAAGCACAGTGATACGAATATGGCGTCAGTGTAAAGAGGAAGGTCTGAAGCATCGACGTGAGGGTTGGAGCCCAGCGACGGATGAACGCACGAGACGACCGTGATCTCCATCGTATGGCGTTGGTCGACCGAACAACCACGTCTGGAGCGTTGGCACAACAGTGGAGATCTGTATAACATCAATGGTTGTCTGCAACCTCTATCCGACGCAGTTTACTTCAGAGAAGCATCGTCACTCGCCGTCCGTTGCTTCAACTTCCCTTGACCTTAAACCTAAGACGTCAAGGGCTGCAATGGGACCAAAAACGCAGACACCGGCGTGATGAATGGCAGCGTATAGTGTTTTCAGACGATTGGTATCTTTGTACCGCGACACCGTGGTGAACGGCTGCTGGAGGCAGGTATTATGCAGCGTCATACGAGCCCGAAACCGGGCGTTCTGGTTGGGGGTGCAGTTGGGTTCGATTCACGTTCCCATCTCTTATGTATTGCAGAAACCATGACCAGCCAGCGGTACATCGCGGACGTTGTGGATCTGAATTGCTGCTATATATGCAAATGGTTCCCAGTGCCATTAACCGAACAATACCCGACCATATGTGGCGCGAAATGTCTTACAGCTCCTGGATGTCCGGCATGTTTCACGTCTGCCTTGGCCAGCGCGTTCGCCTGATTTGTTACCCATTGTACAAGTATATATAATGTATGACTACAAAGCTTGCGGTGTTAAAATAGAATAAGAATAACAACGTTTCGCACAATAAAGTGTTTTTTATACATCGACTATAGTTTCGCAGAGCGTTTGGCTTGGCTTCCTCAGGAGGAATGGAGCGTAAACATTCAAATCATTGAGACATCATCAGAATTCTGACGGTCACGGGTTTTGGTGAGTTGTTTCCACGCGCTTGAAAGAAATGGAGTCGACGTCATGTCGTTGACAAGCCGTAACGAGTTCCGGTATATGTGGAAAGCTTCTAATATATTAAGCTTGATAGTGGAGTCCGGTTTATCAATAAGCGTAGCGTTTCCAAACAAAAATTTATGGTTATTTTCGTGACAATGTTGAGCTATAGACAACTTCTTCAGTTCATAGTTTCGTACATAGGTCTTGTGTTCCTTCACACGGAAACTTAAAGCCCTGCGGGTCTGTCCTATATATGAAAGTCCACATTCACAAGGTATATCTAGTAAATTCCCCAGGAGTTTAAGTCTTCGACGTAGTCTTTTGATCCGTACAAATTCATTTTGTTTGTGGGTTTGAAAATAACTTTGAAATTAAAACGTTTAAGGATTTTTGAAATTCCGAAGCAAATGGGATAACTGCCCAATTCTTTCGTATTGGGAGGTTATAGGCATGAGTGTGCAGACAGGCTTTGGTTTCCTAAATTTTTGGAAAGCTTTGTATATAACGAAAGGGTTGTATCCTCTGTGTGCTGCAATTCGTTTAAGAAAATCAAGCTCTTTCTGTAAGGAATCCTCAGTTGAGGAGATATGTATTGCACGATATACGTATGTGAAGAAGACCGAGATCTTTTGTTTCCATGGATGATTTGATTTTAGTTTCGCAGAGCCAAACGCTCTTCGAAACTATAGTCGATGTATAATAAACGTTTTATTGTGCGAAACGTTGTTATTATTATTCTACATTGTACAAGTGTTGGATATGCTCCCTCGACGCCTGGCCCGTCATACTTCGTCGCCAGTTACCCAATATGAACTTTGGGCGCGAATCAAGACAGCATGGAATGACCTTCCGCAATGTGACATCTAGAATCTCTCACAGTCGATACCACGCGGTGTACTTATCGTTATCACCTCTCGTGGTGGATACACAAGGTACTGAGTGTTGTGCTTTCCACATCACTTACAGGTGTGTACTTCTGATCACTTACATCTTGTATCATAAGTAACATACCCTATAAATCTTATTTCAGTATCTCAGGTCTTTCTTAATGTTTCATTTTCAACATTCAGCAATGAACCGTCCCAGTGTCCTTTGCTTCCTATTGTTTCAATCTGCTATTTCAATTTTATCATAAAGATTAAGTTAGTACTTCCGTTACCATCAATATACGAGGCTTTCTGACTCGCACTCAGCGGCAACGCTAGCCGCTCAGAACTGGGTGGGCTATTAGGGAGGCTAAGCATGATGGGACGGGGGAGGACACACATTTTGAAGTGTTTGACAGAAACTTTGGCAAAAAATTCTGCTCATGTGCATTTTACTTCTTGGTTACTCAATCCGAGGACTGGCTGTTCAGTAGATGTACTCTGTCTCTCCATTCCTCTCTATTCTCCGCCGTTGTCTTCAAGTCCTAGTATGTCCTAGTATTAGTGTCTTGGAGTAACTGTGCCACAAAACTATTCCTTGCCCGTCCTCTTCTTCTCTTGCTTTGAATTTTCCCTTCCAAAACTTTCAGAATCGGGCCTCCATGGTGCAATGTATGTCCTATCCATAACATTCTACTTCTCTTTAACATGCTGATCAGATTCCTGCGTTCTCCCACTCTCTCCAGGACCTTCTCATTAGTCTTTCTATCGAGCCAACTTATTCTCTCCGTTCTTCTATAGCTCCACATCTCAAATGCTTCCAGCCTTTTCACTTCCCTCTTGGTCAATGTCCATGTCTCAGAACCGTAGAGAGCTACTGGCCAAATATATGTTTTTAAAATTCTCTTCCCCAGTTTTAGATCTATATTTTTGGCTGTCAGTAGTCTTTGATTATCTCTAAAAGCCGTTTTTGCCATTCCCAGTCTCATTCTGATTTCCTTTAAACATCTCTCATCTTCAGTAATAATTTGACCCAAATAGCGAAATGATTTAACTTGCTCGATGTTTTGTCCTTCAATTTTAAGGAAAGCCTGTTTTGGAACCTTCCCTATTACCATTAATTTTGTCTTAATTCTATTTTCTTCATTCGATAGATATCTGAATGTTTGCGTATTTTTGACACCATGCGTTGTAATGATTTGGCTGATCCTTAAACTATTGCCTGGTCGTCAGCAAACGATAGCTTTAAATCTCTCTTCATTAACCGAAACTCCTTCACTGGCTCTCCCCAAGGCTTGATCCATCATAACTAAAAAAAGTTTTCAAGTGAATACTGTACGTAGTATGGGAACCATGGATACGAATCTCTATGGCAAGTTACTATTTCTTCGCAATTTTAGCTTATTTAGGTCGTTTTTATTTATTTATTTTTTATGCTTTCATAAGGCTGTTTATGAATTTAAGTTTGTAACCTGACAAGGAATCTCTCTCTCTCTCACCCTCTGTCTCTCTCTCTCTCTCTCTCTCTCTCTCTCACCCTCTGTCTCTCTCTCTCTCTCTCTCTCTCTCTCTCCTTCTATTCGTTTAAAACTGTAATTACGAAAAAATGTGTTCCTACTGCTCTTAGAAATTCGTTCAGAGGACTCCCTTCATTCCCATAAGTACAAACACGAAATTTAACAAAGAATTCATTTTATATAACAAAATTTCAGTGAATTCGAAGAATTCATACATTTATGCAAGTTCCCTAGAATCTTAGATGGTTGCACAAGCCATGTGTTCCAACTGCTTAAATATTTTTTGAGGAGAGGGGGCTATAGGGTGGGCTCAAAGAAAAGTTGAGTAGGCTGAAGCCCACCCGTAGCGTCGCGCTTGCTCGCACTCTTGAGGGCTCTGACGTTACACTCGTGGATCTAACAAGACACGTGGACGCACCACAATAACCAAGATACACGTTGATCTGTACTGTATCACATATTATTCTTTGTTCCTCCTACACAATGATTTAGAATTTAAAATAGTGGTCAAGTTTACTACACTGTTAAAAATGTTGTGGTAGGGTGCATCAAAAAGTGGTGTATTATAGCTGCACCACTTTCTGAGAAAAAAATACGCCATTGTGTGGTGCAAACTAAACCAACAACACGGTGTAACTTTGCACCATAATGTGGTGCAACATTGTGCCATAACCAGGGCCGGATTAGGGGGCGGGTCTGGCGGGGTTATAGCCTGGGGCCCGCTTTTACCAAAGGCCCGGAGGAACGCCGCTACACCGTAAATAATACACAGCTTATATAATTATATAGAGAGAAAGTAAAACAGTTTTAGTTTTGTCTCGTATGATTTCCACTCAATCGCAGATAGTGGCTAAAAGACGAACAAATTTCAAGGCAGTGACTCGGTAAGGGTAAACATTTCATGTCGCTATGTATAGCAGAGACAGCGAGACAGTTTCAGCTTTTTCATTACCCTCTACCCCCATTTACCTTCAGTTAAAGTTCAATCTATACATATACAGGGTGTCCCACTCGATACCGAACCCGGCAGTTCTTTAATATTAACACCAATGAAGATATTGCAACGACATTTGAAGTGGACTTACCTCATTTTGTGCGAAATTTGATGACATTACAACATGTGCTGGAAGTGGCCACCATTTGCGTCCAGACAGTATTGAACCCGGCGCTGTCCGACAGCTAGTCGGAGTGCTTCTTAGTGGCAGACACATTCTTAAATGTGGCACCACTGAGGAGCAGTCTGCCAGCCAGCCGGACACGCCTCTCTGCTGCTTTGTTATGCCATTTCGCTGAGCGTGTCTACACAATACGGTTGTTGATAGTGAGTGCTCGTGCTCGTGGCTGTTTGCGTACGTGTGAAAATGTATTTTTTTTTTGATTGGAGGTTTAACGACCACCGTGAGCAACTCAATGGGCTATAAGCAGTCGCCCGTCCCTAATTTAGGGACACTGGTTCCAGGGAAGGGAGAGAGCCAGTGCCGTAAGACAAACACAACATCCATGCCTCACCGGGATTCGAACCCGGACCCCTTACGGACAAATGATCAGAGGCCAACGCCTTAGACCACTGCGCCACCGGGGCGGCAAAAATGTATCGGTATACTCTGGAGGAGCGAGTGTTTTTGTTTGCACTTATTGAAAAAGAGAATCAATGAAGTCTTGTCAACAGCAGTTCCTAGAGAGGTTTGCAGACAGACATCAGCCGAGAAAGTCCACCATTTGGGCATTGTCGAAAAAATTGGAAACCAAGGGGACTTGATTAGACGATCATGCAGGAGGTCGTCCACAAATGTCCGAGGAAACGATTCATAATGCGAAGGGCTGACTACTTGCGTCTCCCAGAAAGTCACTTCGCCGACTGTCACGGCAAACCTGGTTGTCCAAAAGCATTTGTCAACGTGCTGTGAAAAAAGCGAAGCTTCATGCGTACCGTATCTCCGTGGTCCACGAACTGAAAGAGCCTGACCACGTGAAACGAGTAACATACTGTCGATGGTTTCAGACATTTCTTCGGGAAAATCCGGGCATTCTGGACTACACGTGGTTCTCGGACGAGGCGAGGTTTCACCTGTCCGGATACGTCAATTCTCAAAATTCCCGTATTTGGGCCAGTGAAAATCCCAACGCGATACATGAAGAACCCCTTCATTCACAGAAGTTTGGTGTGGGATGACCTGGCGTCGCATAATTGGTCCCATCGTCTTCGATACAACCATCACAACAGCTGCATTTATGGAAATATTCAACACCTTTGTAAATCAATTGGTGGCGCAGTGGTCTAAGGCGTTGGCCTCTGATCATTCGTCCGAAGGGGTCCGGGTTCGAATCCCGGTGAGGCATGGATGTTGTGTTTGTCTTACGGCACTGGCTCTCTCCCTTCCCTGGAACCAGTGGCCCTAAATTAGGGACGGGCGACTGCTTATAGCCCATTGAGTTGCTCACGGTGGTCGTTAAACCTCCAATCAAAAAAAAATCAATTGGATGACGAAGAATTCTCCATTGGATATTACCAGCATGATGGAGCGACATCACACACATCATACTCCAATATGGCCGAAATTCAGTCTTTTTTCGGCGACAGCGTCATTTTCGAAGAGTCTATGGCCACTGCGCTCGTCCGATCTGACGCTTCATGATTACTTTTAATGGGGATATCTAAAAGGGAGAATTTACCAAAAGAAATCGCGAACCATAGATGCCTTGAAAGCAAACATCACCGAAGAAGTTCAGGCAGTGACGGCGGACGTACTGGCAAGGACTTTCCACCACATGGTGCGCTTAGTTCAATGCTGTCTGGACGCAAATGATGGCCACTTCCAGCACATGTTGTGATGTCATCACATTTCGCAAGAAATGAGGTAAGTCCACTTCGAATTTCGTTGCAATATCTTCATTGGTGTTAATATTATTAAAGAAATGCCGGGTTCGGTATCGAGTGGGACACCCTGTACTTGAACAATTTAATACGTGGGAGATAGTCAATGCATATTGGAATAAAGTCCCATAAAATACTGCTACTCACGTTATTGTACTGGAGCCCAAAAACGACCAGTTGACATCAATGATAATGAAATATTATATCATAACTTAAAAACATCGCTACATATTCAACATATTTCCTTTAAATTTTGTAAGCTTATATTTCAGCCAGCAGGACAAAAGCATCAAACGATTTGTTGACTGTTTTAATTTTGATTGCTTGCAGAGTTTTCTTGACATCGAGCAATGAAACACTTTGGTTGGTGAAATTGGTACTGAGTCGATGAAGTTAGATCTTAACCATAGTCTTAAAATGACTTTAACTCAAACCCCCACCCCTCACCTCCCTTTTTTAGTAGTGTGCAATAGTTTCATTTGTATTAGAAGATTTAAATTCGTGCAGAGATAGTCAAAAGTAATCGAGGTCGTTGCCTTAGATGCACGATCTTGATAAGAAGAATCACATCACAATACAAATTCAAATTCATGTGCTGAATTTAAAGATTTTATTGTATATGCATGTATAAGAACTTTCAGGTTTCCCTAGAACCCATCGTTAGATACATAAACAGAAGAAGGAATACGTTTAAATAGAATGTTACGTGACATGATATAGACATCAGATATTAATATGTGATACAATGTCACGTGACTTCAAATTGTCTAAACAACGTGGTAAGTATCATGAAATAAAGAAAAAATGGAATGCAGGTATACATACAATACTGCATTGTAAAAATAACGGAAAGTTAGTATGTAACTAAATAAATTGTGTTGTTCTCATCTGGAGATACAACAAGGAACATTATAGCAGTAATTGAGATTTCATGCATCCTTCATTTTGCGGGGTGTTGCAATAAGGGTGATGTCCTCGTATCGACCTGTCATCCGCCTCTTGTAGGAAGCATTTTGAAATTCCATTGTAATGAACAAACAACATAAGTCGTTACATATTAAGTGACTTCATCCTCAGTCTGCCTCTTATTCGGACCTGTAAATAGTTTCCAGATTGTCGGTATATATACTGGAGCATTGTCATTACAGCATAAATGTCTCTGAGTAGCAATTACAAGGCTCTCGGTGAACAGCAATGAAGAGACATCACTTGGTGTTACGATAATGGAAGCATCATTCCAGATTGGATAGTGCAGGCCATCGCTCACGAGTCGAGACAGTGCAGAATTTTTAAGTCCATTCTTTACGGCGTATTTATGTTCGTTTAGTCTTGTTGCTTGTGTACATTTTGTAGATCCTGTATATTTACTATCGGGAGTGTCAGCGTCAATACTTTTTAAGGGGATGCTGCAAACGCCAAATTTATTTAGGTTTGTTACCTGGTCTCGATCTTGTTTGATGAACTGGAAAATGTTTGTAGTAGGCATTCCGAATACCAGGTGAAAATTTTTGCAAATGGCTTTGAGAACATGTGTTATGGTTGAATAATAATCTGTGGCACCTACATATCTACGAAGTTGTTAGTACCTCTGGAGAGTAGTTGAGTTTTCTTGGTGGAGCTTCTTAAGAGCTTTTTTATGATAAAGTTGGGAAAGCCATGGTTGTGGGGGTGATGTTGAATATTTTGTTAATTTCACATTTACGTCTGCTGAAAGGGTTACATGTCAAATTAACCCGGAAAGAATAACCCGCGTCAAAATCTCCCAGTCAAAATAATCCGGCGTCAATAACCCGTTAGCAAAATAACCCGGGGCAAAAATAACCCGACGTCAAAATAACCCATAGTTAAAATCTGGAAAAACTCGGTTTTTTTTTTTTTTCTTCTAATAGCAACGAAAATCAAAATGAATTTATTTTTCACTTGAGACGTTTGTTTTCCACTTTAGTATTGGACTAAATTCCAAATCCTCAGGAAAAAATGTCTTACCAACCCAGGAAGAGAATACCGGTTAAAATAGTTACTTAAGGAACATGGCAAAGTGAGTGACGGAAGCATTTCTTTACATTAAATAAGATGCCGATTTTTAAAGTTCTCAAAATTTAGCGATTAAAATATGACGAAAAGAAAGAAAAATAA
The DNA here is from genome assembly GCA_039090855.1 of Macrothele yani. Taxonomy (NCBI): domain Eukaryota; kingdom Metazoa; phylum Arthropoda; class Arachnida; order Araneae; family Macrothelidae; genus Macrothele; species Macrothele yani. The sequence goes on along the minus strand of CM077005.1, from coordinate 138,209,234 downwards.
TTTGAAAATATATAATTTGAACTTTTCTATTAAGCGATTAATTACAAATAACAACGGAGCATTTAATAGAATTAATTTCCAGCTTTCTAATTAAGCGAGTTCCTTTAATGTTGCTGAAGTTTTGATTTGTTCGGCATAAAGTGATTTCTTAATGAGTTGCTACTAACATAATGTTATGGTGTTTTTTCTTTCTCTCGAATTTAGTTAAAGAAGAGAGTGCTACAGTTGCATATAATTAAATTTAAAAGCTATGATCGCTATCCTTGTACGTTTCCTTAAGCCAGTAAATATCCTGTTTAGATTAAATAGATTTGAAAAAAATTATACTTATTTTCTTTAAAATCTTGGTTTACAATAAATACAATATTCACATGGATGTCAGTTTTTCCTGCGTGTATTGTTGACGCTGTTTTTTTTTTTTTTTTTTTGCATTCCATCTTGGCTGTAAGTTTTCAAATTCAAAACGAATTTGAATTTAAAATTGTTCACAACACTTCTCCCGCAAGTGCTTCAGTTGTATCGACCAAGTATCGACGGTCTACCCGTCCTTTACAGTGACGTCACTACGTAAGGGACCGATACTTCCGCTGCGAGGTAGGTGTGTTGAGCAAACATTTCTGTCTATTAACCTTGCTCGTGCGGTGGCGGTCATAATGTCGACATGGTCCAGAAAATGTCCTCATGGTACTCCCATTTAGACCGTAGACGGTTTTTGGAACGGTCGAGCCCCACCCCCCGCATACACAATTTTCGTAAAATCTACGGTTTTCAATTTAGAAACACCAAATTTGGTATACTATCTCATGAAACTCTAACTTAGACTGTAGAGGGATTTTGGAAGGGGGTCGAGGTCAAGTGGCCCCCGTACAAAATTTTCGTAAAATCTACAATTTTCAATTTAGAGCAACCAAATTTGGTATACTAACTCATGAAACTCTAACTTAGTCCGTAGATGGTTTTTCGAAGGAGTCGGGGTCCGGGATCAAGAGGCCCCACACACAAAGTTCTCGTTAAATCTACAATTTTTAATTTAGAACCACCAAATTTGGTATACTATCTCATTGTACTCTAACGTAGACAGTAGACGGCTATTGGAAGGAGTCGGGGTCAAGGGGCCCCCACACAATATTTTTGTAAAATCTACAGTTTTTAATTTAGAACCACCGAATTTGGTATACTATCTCATGGAACTGTAACTTAGACCGTATGTGGTTTTTGTAAGGGGTCGGGGCGCGGGATCAGGGTGCCCCCATTCAAAATTTTCGTAAAATCTACAGCTTTGAATTTAGTACCACCAAATTTGGTGTACTATCTCATGGTATTCTTAGTCCGTAGATGGCTATTGGAAGGGATCGGCGCCCGGGGACAGGAGCCCCCATGCAAAATTTGCGTAAGATCTACAGTTTTTAATTTCGAACCACCGAATTTGATATATTATTGCATGGTACTCTAACTTAGACTGTAGATGGTTTTTGGAAGAGGTCGGAGCCCGGGGACAAGTGGCCCCGTTACCAAATTTTCGTAAAATCTAAAGTTTTCAATTTAGAGCAACCAAATTTGATGTACTATTAATAATACAGTGACTTGTCACAGAGCTTTAAAATGGAAATAAATAAAATTAAATTAAAAATTAGTTTCGAACTCACTACACGTCTCTGTTGGGTTAGTTTCAATATATTTTGCGTTCTTCGGATTCTTTGAGTGAACAACCACGTGTTACGTAGATCGCATGGTACGATAACTTAGACTGTAGACGGTTTTGGGAAGGGGTCGGAGCCCCCCCCATACAAAATTTTAGTGAAATCTACAGTTTTCAATTTAGAACAACCAAATGTGGTATACTATCTCATGAAACTCTAACTTAGACTCTAGGGGGAATTGTAAAATCTACAGTTTTTAATTTAGAACCACCAAATTTAGTATACTATCTCACGGAATTCTAACTTAGACCATATGTGTTTTTTGTATGGGGTCGAGGCCCGGGGTCAAGGTACCCCCATACAAAATTTTCTTAAAATCTAAAGCTTTCAATTTAGAACCACCAAATTTGGTATACTATCTCATGAAACTCTAACTTAGAGACTGTTTTTGGAAGGGGTCGTTACCCGGGTGGTCGGAGCCCCCCCCCTGCAAAAGTTTCGTAAAATCTACAGTTTTCAATTTAGAACTACCAAATTTAGTATACTATCTCATGGTACTTAGACGGTAGACGGGTTTTTGGAAGGGGTCGAAGCCCGGGGTCAAGTGGGCCCCATACTAAATTTTCGTGAAAAATTCCATTTTTTACTGTTAAGATCTGCAACACAATTCAGCTCTCGAATACCCTATCTACGGTCTAAGGCACTCTTTGGCCCTTTGAGGCCCTTACGCCATAAACCACCAACTAACCAACCAGCCAACTAACCAACCTACGGTTTAAGTTGGAGACCGTAGATAACAATAATGTGCAAAAATATGCGGTTAATGGTGTATTAAAAACACAAATTAATATAGTTTAGCTTTCACTACCAACGGGTGGCTTATCAGGCAGAAATATAATGTAATGTAAATAGAGAGTTCCAGATATTCAAAATTCAAAACGGTAAGAAAAAGATGATCAATGCCAATGTCAAGTCGTATGCATGTGACATCACATCGGTACATTGCATTTCTGTGTGGCGGGATTCTCAGAAGCACATGCCAGATGTACGGCAATTCTATAGATGTCTCCTCGAAGGTAAGTATTTCCATTCCTTTTCCTTTCTTTTTTTGTTTCGTAAAATTAAATTAACTAAATCAAAATATTTAAAATAAGTTTACAGGAAAATTACAGGAATATCTTTTTCATTCAGTAAATTTCACCCGCTGAACTTGGTGATTCCACAAATAGTAATATGTACCTGGCGTATACCTGGTATCCCTGCTAGTACAAATTATATTAATGATTTCTTTGCGTCCAGTTCAATCTAGTATGTCCATAAGAGCGTTTGGGGCCGTATGAAGAATACATTTCAACGTGAGCCACTACGGTGGCGCAGTGGTCTAAGCGCTGGCTTTTGACCACTCGTCGAGAAGGATCCTGGTTCGAATCCCTGTGAGTCATGGACTTTGTGATTGACTTCTGGCACTGGCTGTCCCCCTTTCCAGGAATCAGTGGCCCAAAATTAGGAACGGCCGACTGCTTATAGCCCACTGAATTGATCACGGTGGTCGTTAAACCCCTAACTAAAAAAAAAAAAGATTGCGGCGTGTCCATTGCTATTTGTTATGGAGCCGTATGAAAAGCACCTTTGTGATATCAACGTGTCCACTTCCATGTAGGCTGGCCATAAAATGTTAGGGGACCGTACAAAATTACACTTTTGTTTTCACCTTGTCAGCGCTTCGGTATATGGTTGAAGTATACGTATACATAGTTGGGCCATTTCAGCACGTAGTTTGGTTTATATAGAAAATAAACATAATGTTATACTTTTACTCAGTTACAACACATTAATCCCAAAGGCTATTTCCTGAAATCTTTAATCAGCCGTGCTCATATTCACAACGTTAACACAACATGTCAAGTTATCAATGTTGCAGTTTTACTCTGTCACAAAACCTTAATTACAAGACCTTAGGCGTAACCTTTTTTAAGGAATTTTTAGTCCCACGTATTCATAAGGTTTCGATCACATGCCAAGGTTATGGTACTGCGTTTTGATCAGTTTTCAATCAACCGTGCTCATATACATAAAATTTTCATAGAAAGTCAAGTTTATTGTGTTGCGCTTTTACTCGAGTACAAAACTATAAACAGCCATTAGGCTTAGGCACAAGTGTTTTAAGTAATTGTATGACATGGTCATATTGATTATCTGTGACGACAAGTCAGGTTAATAATGTTGCGCTTATTAAAGATTTTTAAAAAGGGATAGAGGCTAATAATTATTGTTTGAAGCCTAAGTAAAAGCTCATTATTAACTTGACTTGTCATGCAATCCTTATGAATATGACATTTATTTTATTTTGTACATTTTAGATAGTGTGTGCATTTTTTTTTTTTTTTTTTTTTTTAGGATTTGGCATTTGTTTTATTTTGTGTTGTGCTTGTGACTTGTGATTGCATTTTGAATTTTTATTTGTTTCACATTTCGGATTACTTTTTGACATTTTATGTTTTTGAAATGCTATTTTGAAAATTTTGTCTTTTTAAATTTTGCGTTGTGTTTTACATTCTAGCATCTTCGGCAGAATTACATTCTTGAAAAATTTAAATACAAGTTAGTAAAAGGTATAATTCAATTAGTGAAAAATACCAGCTCATTTTAGGAAAGGGTAGAATTATAAGAAATTCCTCTTAAAAAGTCTAGCACATTAACATTAACCCGGTGCGCCAAAGAAGTTCGAATTCCTTTTTATCTTGCCAGCGTTTCTCTTCTAGGTGGGTTTGTTGGAATATGTGATATCACTCTTTCGATTTTAGCCATAGTTGTTCTCTGCTCTTTCGCAATTTCACTGATTATTTTATACAGCCTCAGTTTTTTCTCTCCCAGAATTGTATTCCAACGTCTGTCTCATCCTTCAAGTTTGTTTTGTGTTCTGGGAAAGTCAAGTAAATTGTTTTCACTTACTGACCAAATTGTTGGTGGGAAAAGCGGAGGGCTTCTACTCGGATTGTTTCTTCTGCTTCCACGAAATTTTCCAAGAACATAATTTTCCTCAAACCACTGAACTATAGAATCTGCATATTTTAGTAAAATTGATTACACTTCTTCAAAAGCAGCTGGAATTTCATCAGATGAAAGAAATGCGAGTGCTTGCAAATGTCTGACTTTGAGAGCAAACTCACTGTTTTCCCCATATTCCGAGGCTATGCCAGAGGATGGATATTCCTCCGCACATCTTTTCCGAAATGAAACCAACAACATTTTTGTGTCCTGCTTCTAAATTCCTTTTTGGCAGCATTATAATGATAGCTATTTCAAAATCTATCATTATACGTACACTGGCGTGCAAAAATTAAGGACGAAACGGTTTTTCAAATGTAACGTCGTGCAGAAGTGCTCCACATCGACTCAAATCATACCATAAGATCCCCAAGATGTAAGAATATGGGACAAGTGAGCAAATCCGTCCAAACAAGGAATCCAAAGGATACAAACGCACTTTATTGAAAAGGTAGCTTCGAGCACAACTGGACAAAAGACAGTAACGTCCATGTGACAGGCGGCTGCCTAGAAAAATCCAGTCTTTAGTAGGGGATATGATCACCCCTGACTGCGTTGCAGGATTTACAACGTCTGTCCATGCTGAGGACGAGGTTGTCAAGGAGCTGTTGAGGCATCGCCTCCCATTCCTCTTGTAGCGCCAATCGCAGCTGCGCAATCGTTGCTGGCGGCTGGTGACATGCTGCCAAGCGTCTCCCGAGAAGGTCCCACACGTGTTTGATTGGATTTAGGTTCGGGGACCTTGCGGCCAAATCCATGCGTTGAATATCTATACTCTCCAACAGCTCTGCGACAGCCACTGTACGATGAGGTGTAGCGTTGTCGTCCATGAAGAGGAACTCAGGACTTACAGCACCTCTAAACAGACGCACGTGAGGCAGGAGAACCTCGGTACAATAGCGGACACCAGTGACTGAACATCCTTGGAAGATGTGGTCAGTACGGCTACCAAGTATGATACCGCCCCAAACGAGAACTCCGACACTTCCAAACCGGTCCCTTTCGATGATATTGGAGGTGTGATTGCGTGTTCCCTGCTCTCTCCAGATGTGTATACGTCCAGAATCGCTCGTCATACTAAATCGGCTCTCATCCGTAAAGAGAACTCGACTCCATTGCTGATGTGTCCAGTTCTTGTGTTCCTGGCACCACAGAAACCGCCGTCTCCGATGAGAGGCGTTAATGGCACACACCGTGCTGGTCGTCGTGCAAATATACCACCTTTGTGCAGCCTCCTGGTCACGGTAAAACGCAATAACGGACGTCCAGTTGTCTGTTGCATGTGCCTTGCGATTTCTCCCGCTGTCTGCCGTCTGTCTCTTCTCGCCTGTAGGACAATATACCGGTCGTCCGCCGCCGTGGTTGCTCGTGGAGGACCACTGCTAAACTCTCGGACAGCTGTTCCTGTCGTTTGAAATCGCTCACAGCATCGTTAAACGATGCTGTGAGCGATCCCGAACTCCTCGGCCACACTAGTCACACTTCGACCTTCTTCCAACTTCCCAATGACACGACCTCGGGTAAAGTCATCCAGATGTCGTCTACTGGATTGCCTGTTGGCCACATCACACGGTGGCAGCAACTCGACGTTTTTCAAACCGATGTGCACCGTGCAATAGCTTTCACCGAATTGCTGAGCGTACACCGCCCGTTTGCTTTATACCCTTCCGACTCCCCCCCCCACGTCATGCTGCATATATGCGCATGCCCTACCGTACTGGACCCTAGTCAATCACCTGAGTGGTCTTTCGGTCCGTTCTGCCTGCTCGTTCCGCTGTTATGCTAATTTCTTCTCTTCGTCCTTAATTTTTGCACACCAGTGTATATTGTGGTGCAAGCTGAATATCATAACTGATGCACAGTCATGTAAATCCTGCAAAAATCTTGTACAATATAATATTCTTCATTCTTGTTAAAAGGTAACCCAAAAACTAGTGGGACAAATCTTTGCATCTCTAGATTCGTTCCAACCATAGCATGAATGGTATATAATTGCCTAAATAGGGTTGGACAAGTTTCAAAAATCCAGAGGGGTGCATCTTTAAGCTTTCGTAAATTATTTTCTGTTAAAAATAAAATAATTATTTAATCTCCAAATGCGCTGTCTCTGCCAAGAAATTTTGCACTATCTCTTTCCTGTAAATCTATTGGGGCATTGATGCCTTCTAAAGACGTAGGCTCCGCAGGCATGTCTTCTCTTCGTATTCGTTTTACAACTTGCCTTAGTGCATCCATATTAGGCATGTAACCTGCGTTTACTGTAGCCATTGTCGTTGCTACAGTTTGAATAATTTGTGCAGGGGCTTCGTCCATATTTCTCGCTTGTTCTTTTACTTGCGTTCTTGCAACAGCAACATCACGTTTCTCCGGTCTTGGAGCATGATTATGAGGTTTCTCATTGCGCCTCCTGTGTTCATCTCCAATAAGAATAGTACTAGCAAAGCCAGTACAGTTTCCATAATTTCTTTCAATACAGTGCCAATGCCATAAATCACCCCGCACTATGTTATGGCAAAATAAATACCCTTTCCATTTCAGTAAATCATTTCCTTGTTGTGAGTTAACTATGTTGCATACTTCACCTACATAATGCCTTCGGAAAACAATGCTTTCTCTTTCCAAAATATTTAGAATGACATATTTCCACTATGGAGAAGATCTCGTTGAACTGAAAAGTGGACATCTCTTCTACTATCGTGGGACAGATACTGGCAGAACTAGTGGTGTTGGATTTATAATAAACAAGAAACTGAAGGATAAAGTTCTAGAAGTTGAAAGTTCTTCTGGCAGAGCTGCACGACTCGTTATCCAACTCTCGAGAAGATACAAGGCTCAGATTATTCAAAGTTATGCACCCACCACAAGTTATCCTGAAGAAGAAATTGAAGAATTTTATGAGGAAATTCGCCATCTAAATAATGAAGGTAGGCAACACTTGAAGATAATTATGGGAGATTTCAATGCAAAAATAGGGCAACGGCAACAGAATAAAACTTCAGTAGGTAAATTTGGTCACGGCAACAGAAACCAGCGTGGAAATACTCTCGTTGAGTTTGCAGAGGCAGAAGGGTTTTTCATCTTGAACTCCTTTTTCTAGAAAAAGCCACACAGGAAATGGACATGGAGACATCCAAATGGGACGACAAGTGAAATTGATTTTATTATGTGTAACAAAAAATTCGTCATAGAAGACTGCAGTGTGCTAAACAAGTTCAACACAGGTAGTGACCATAGATTGGTGAGTTGTAAGATGCACCTCAACACTAAACTTGAACGTGGCAAGCTCATAAGACAAACAAAATGTATTGACATAAACAACCTTAAAAAACACCATAATACCTTCAAGTTGGAACTGAAGAACAGATTCTCTGCTTTAGAAATCCTAACATCGGAAGAAGTGGATATTTCTGAAATTAACAGAAAAGTAACCAAAGCTCTTATGGAAACAGCAACAAAATTAGCTGGGTCTAAGAACAAGTTGCATGTGAACAAATTATCAGGAAAAAACAAAATGTCGATGCAAAAAAGAAGAGTGATGAGGACAACTAAAGAAGATGTGACTTCCAAAGTGGAATATATAGAACTATGCAAGACAGTAAGAAAAAGTATCGCCGAAGACGTAAGGAAATTCAACTGTGAACCAGTGAGGAAAGCAATTGAAAACAACCAAAGCCTAAAGATAGCAAAGGGACATCTCAGTAAGGAAAGAAAACGGATTATGGCACTGAGAAAAGAAGATGGTTCTGTAACAAGAAATAGAGGCGAAATTTTTACGAGAGTGAAAGATTTCTACTCCAAATTATATGAAAGGGATGATACATGTACTCCAGACATCATGAAAGGTACCAGTACCAGAGTTCTTCCAGTCCTCCCAGCAGAAGTTGCACATGCAATCAAGAACATGAAGCGGGAAAAAGCTCCAGGAGAAGATGGAATTACTGTAGACATCATACAAGAAGCAAGTGGAGAAATCGAAACAGTACTCGCCCAAATTTTCACTCTATGCCTTAATGAAGGGAAGATTCCTGAAGATTGGAACAACGCTACAATGATCCTGCTACATAAAAAAGGTGACATTGAGGATCTCAGGAACTACAGACCTATCAGTGGTTTATAAAATCTTCACTGAAGTTCTTTCACACTGCTTGAAGGTAACACTGGACATGGCTCAACCGAGAGAACAAGCTGGATTCAGGAGTGGCTACAGCACAATAGATCATATCCACGTACTGAGAGAACTAATTGAAAGAGCGAGGGAATATGAACTTCCATTGTGCATGGCTTTTATCGATTATGAAAAATCCTTTGATTCGGTGAAACCATCAGCAGTTACAATGGCTCTGAAATCCTGCGGTATTGAAGATGCATACATTAATATTATTATTAACATCTATGAAAATGCAAGTGCAAAGATTCGGCTGTTTTAAAATACAACACACATAAAAATTGGAAAGGGAGTGAGACAAGGTGACACCATATCTCCGAAGCTCTTTAATGCCACATTGGAAAATATCTTTCAATCACTGAACTGGGGAAACAAAGGGATACAGATTAATGGAGATTATGTAACCCACCTTCGTTTTGCTGATGACATAGTCATTTTTGCAACTACCCCATCAGAGCTGCAGAGTATGATCCAGGAACTTTGCTGAGAAGAGTAAAGAAGTGGGATTAAAAATGAACTGTCAGAAGACAAAAGTGATGTTCAATGCTTTTACAAGAAATGAAGATTTATCGATTGATGGAGAAAAGCTGGATATAACAGACACGTACGTTAATCTTGGACAGCAGATATCAAATGAGGGTCACATTGATGAAGAAATTAATCGGCGTACAAAACTTGCCTGGAGAGCGTTTGGAAAAAACAGCATAATTTTCAAGAGCAATATGCCATTATGTCTTAAAAAAAAGTGTTTGATGAATGCATCCTTCCAGTGCTTACGTATGGTGCAGAGACGTGGACCTTAACTAAAAGAGACATACAAAGGCTGCAGACAACTCAAAGTAGCATGGAGAGGTGCATGCTTGGTGTAACCAGGAGAGATAAGAAGAGGAACTCGTGGATCAGAAAAATGACAAGAGTGGAAGACATCATGATCATAGTTAAATCCCTGAAATGGCAATGGGCTGAACATTCTGCCAGAAGGACAGACCATCGATGTACAGCCCAAATTTTAGATTGGATTCCAAGGGACAGGAAAAGACCCAGAAGAAGACCACATGGGAGATGGGTGGATGAAATTCGAAAGTATGCGGGAGTGACATGGAGGAGACTGGCCAAGACAGACCGTTGTGGAGGAAACTTGGGGAGACCTTCGTCCAGCAGTGGATTGATAATGGTTGACAATGATGATGATGATGATTTACTCTAATATCACTTGAGAACGCACAACAAAGGTTTCAACAAGCAAGTTCTCTGTTCGCCAGTCAACTGCGAACTGATGAGCAACCATTCAATAAAACACTCAGAATACAGACGATCACGTGAGGCCTGTTCCTCCAGTTAGGGTTTAGGCGAAGTTCAAGATTTTGGTACCTGCGGTCACAAGAAGAGTTTAAGTTTAGGTATCGGCATTTTATCTTTTGTTTTTCCAAAACGCAAAGGTACATGTATTTTACAGCAGGGACGCTCCAAGCTGGGGATCAACGGATGAGAAGCACCCGGCGCCAGGTACCAGGGCAGCAGCAGGCGCGGACTGGGCCGCTGTACTCTGGGCCGGTAAGCGCCATGCTAATTCTCAAAAATAAATTCAAATTGTTTTCTGTGCTGCCCCATGCGTATGAAAGACAACTTTTATACTGAAAGGACAATTTGTTTACCCCGTAACGTATTAAAAAAAAGACCTACGTCCCTACGTGGCAAATGGTCTGTAAGCCAAGCACAGTTTTTCATGTAACACCTTCCCCCGAATTTCTAAGTTCAGATCCGTCTCGCTCGACTTAATTCCTGTACCGCACCTCGCTTTCGTTAATTGTTGTTAATTGCCGTGAAACGGGTGTTTTACGTTAGGGCGTATTCCCGTGTGGCCTGAAGACTATACTGAAAGCGGTGAACCCCAGAGGAAAGGTGTTCCATCAAAAGCAACAGAAATCCGATGCCAGAACAAAACTTTGTTCGTTGGCATTACCATCCAAGCAATTTAAGCGTAGTAAGAAGTGTGTTTTTTTATTACAACACCAGGAGATTGTCACGGATTCTCAGGCAATTACGATACAGATGTGTCCTCAGGACTTCTCTTTCAAGACGTCCAAAGGCCGGCACTTGGGAATGGGGAGGGATACAGCGCGGTTATTCTTTTTTGTTGGAGTTAGAAATTCCTAAGCTCATTCTTCCTCAAAACTTTGCCTGGTTACTAGTAAGTACTGTCTGATGCCTCAACCATTGCCCAGATTTGTTGCTTTTGTTTTTATTCTTTGTGTTAACAGCGGGAAAATATCTGAACTGCGCTGTTTCAGTTGTAAATATTGTTTAACTTCTGCAACAGGGCTTCATATATAATTGCAAAATCCTTCGATACAATAGACATATCTTACATAAAGAATTTACATGAGAAAATAGAGTAATAATAAGGAAAATATTCTAAAACCAAGAAAAAAATTGAGGAGCCGAAAAAACTAGCAGAGGAAACAGAAGGCTCTGAGAAAAAGTTGATATTTAAAGAAACCTATAGTCGCTTAAGGAGTAAGTGGTATAAATCAATACAAAAACATGTGCTGTATTTAAAAAAAATTGTAAGTAAGTAGGCATCGTGAGTGTCCACAGTTTCCCCTTTTCATCCTGTGGAAATTACAACCACCACAGAAAATAAAATAACCAAAACATAACAAAAGTACCCATACAAAGTAAAATGCCCAAAACATAAAAACAAGTAACCACACAAAATGAAATGCCCAAGCAAGAAATTCTGTTAAAAGCACAATGAAGATAAAAAATAGGTAAAATGCATATGTTTTCAGAACTTAATACAAGTGTCAAAACTGAAATAAAAGGAAAGAAAAAAGAAATATTCCAAATTTCATTGTTACTTTAGATATTTTGACCTGTCGGCATTTCGTAAATTGCACTTGCACTCGGTCAAAAAATATTACTTACAAGGACTCTTTAGTAACTTTTAATCGCTGTGCTGATATTTATAAGGTTTGCATAATAAATCAAGTTAATAATGTTGCGCTTTCACTTAGGCACCAAATATTAATTATTGGCCGCTAGGCCTAGGCCTTTTAAATAATTTTTAATAAGCGTAACACTCTTATATTGTTTGGTCATGAGAAGCTCATATGAATACAGCATTATAAAAATTACTAAAAATGCATATGCCTAGGCCTCGGGCGTATCTATTTTTGTCTTGTGTTCGATTAAAATTTAAACAGAATTAATTTGATTTTCTATGAAAACTATATAAATATCAGCTCGGAGGACTGAAAACTATCAAAAAGCCCTAAGCCTAGGGTCTGCTTAATAGTTTCAACCTCAGTAAAGCGCATTGCTAAAATCTTGGACTTCTATGCAAACCTTATGAAAAGTAGCACGGCGGACTGAAGGTTGCTAATAAGGCCCAGGCCTAGGGCTTTATAATTATTGTTTTGTACCTGACTAAAAGTGTAACATTATCTTTAGTTCCTATTAGCAGGAGTACCCGGTATTTCACGGGTAAATATTACTATTTGTAGAATCACCAAGTTCAGCGGGGGAAAGTTAATGAACGAAAAAATATTTCCGTAAATTTCCAGTAAACTTATTTAAATTTTTTGATTTAATTAATTTAATTATATGAAACAAGAAATAATTTACATTATTCACATTACATTGTATTTCTGCCTGATAAGCCAACCGTTGGTGGTGAAAGCTAACGTTTATTAATTTGTGTTTTTAATACATCATTAACCAGATATTTTTGCACTTTATTGTTATCTACGGAATCTAACTTAGACCGTAGGTGGGGTATTGAAGTGCTGAATTGGGTTGCAGTTCTTAAGAGTAAAAAATGAAATTTTTGGATTTATTGTCACCCCGCCACCCGACCCTTTCCCTCTGCGGTCTAAGTTAGAATACAATGAGGTAGTATAAAAAAATTTGGTCGTTCTAAATTGGAAACTATACATTTTACGAAAATGTGTATGTGGGCCCTTAGAATACGGGCACCGACCCCTTCCAAAAAAGTCTACCAACTGAGTTAGAGTACCATGAGGTAGTATACCAAATTTGGTGGTTCTAAATTGAAAACTGTAGATTTTACGAACATTTTGTATTGGGGCCCCTTGGACCCCTGGCCCCGACCTGTTTCACAAAAACCATCTACCTTCTAAGTCAGAAACCATCTACCATGAGGTAGTATACAAAATTTGGTAGTTCTAAATTGGAAACTGTAGATTTTACGAAAATTTTGTATGGGGGCCTTGACCCCGACCCGTTCCAAAAACTATCTACCGTCTAAGTTGTAGTACCATGAGATTGTATACCAAATTTGGTGGTTCTAAATTGAAAACTGTAGATTTTACGAAAATTTTGTACGCGTGCCCCTTGAGCCCGGGCCCCAACTTGTTCCCAAATCCCTCTGCAGTCTAAGTTAGAGTTTCATGAGATAGTATACCAAATTCGGTGGTTCTAAATTAAAAACTGTATATTTTACAAAAATTTTGTATACGGAGGGGGGCTTGCCCCCGACCCGTTCCAAAAACTATCTATCGTCTAAGTTATAGTACCATGAGATTGCATGCCAAATTTGGTGGTTCTAAATTGAAAACTGTAGATTTTACGAAAATTTTGTATGGGGGAGAACCTTGACCCAGACACGTACCAAAAACTATCTACCGTCTAAGTTATAGTACCATGAGATTGTATACCAAATTTGGTGGTTCTAAATTGAAAACTGTAGATTTTACGAAAATTTTGTATGGGGTCCCCCTTGACCCCGGGCCCCTACTTGTTCCAAAATCCCTCTAGAGTCTAAGTTAGAGTTTCGTGAGATAGTATACCTAATTTGGTGGTTCTAAATTGAAAACTGTAGATTTTACGATAATTTTGCATCGGGCCCCTTCCGGTTACAAAAACCATCTACCGTCTAAGTTAGAGCACCATGAGATAGTATACCATATTTCGTGGTTCTAAAATGAAAACTGTAGATTTTACGAAAAATTTGTATAAATTTGTATAAAATTTGCCTTAACCCCGACCCATTCCAAAAATCAAAAAACCATCTACCGTCTAAGGCGGAGGGAGTACCATGTGATGTATACCAAATTTGGGGGTTCTAAATTGAAAACTGTATATTTTACGAAAATTTTGAACGGGACCCCTTGACCCCGGGCCTCTACTTGTTCCAAAATCCATCTACCGTCTAAGTTAGAGCATCATGAGATAGTATACCAAATTTGGTGGTTCTAAATTGAAAACTGTAGAATTTACGAAAATTTTTGACCCCGACCCGTTCCAAAAACTATCTACCGTCTAAGTTATAGTACCATGAAATTGTATACCAAATTTGGTGGTTCTAAATTGAAAACTAGATTTTACGAAAATTTTGTATGGGGCCCCCTTGACCCCGGGCCCCTATTGTTGCGAAATCCATCTACCGTCTCAGTTAGAGTACCATTAGATAGTATACGAAATTTGGTGGTTCTAAATTAAAAACTGTAGATTTTAGGAAAATTTTGTATGGGGGGAGATTGACCCCGACCCGTTCCAAAAACTATCTACCGTCTAAGTTGTAGTACCATGAAATTGTATACCAAATTTGGTGGTTCTAAATTGAAAACTGTAGATTTTACGAAAATTTTGTATGGGGCCCCCTTGACCCCGGGCCCCTATTGTTGCGAAATCCATCTACCGTCTCAGTTAGAGTACCATTAGAATAGTATACGAAATTTGGTGGTTCTAAATTAAAAACTGTAGATTTTAGGAAAATTTTGTATGGGGGGAGATTGACCCCGACCCGTTCCAAAAACTATCTACCGTCTAAGTTGTAGTACCATGAGATTGTATATCAAATTTGGAGGTTCGAAATTGAAAACTGTAGATTTTACGGACATTGTTTGTATGTACTTGTTCCAAAATCCATCTACCATCTAAGTTAGAGCATCATGAGATAGTATACCACATTTGGTGGTTCTAAATTGAAAACTGTAGATTTTACGAAAATTTTGTACCGGGGCCCCCTTGACCCCGGGCCCCTACTTGTTCCAAAATCCATGTACCGTCTAAGTTAGAGCATCATGAGATAGTATACCAAATTTGGTGGTTCTAAATTGAAAACTGTAGAATTTACGAAATTTTTTGGCCCCGACCCGTTCCAAAAACTATCTACCGTCTAACTTATAGTACCATGAAATTGTATACCAAATTTGGTGGTTCTAAATTGAAAACTGTAGATTTTAGGGAAATTTTGTATGGGGGAGATTGACCCCGACCCGTTCCAAAAACTATCTAACTTCTAAGTTGTAGTACCATGAGATTGTATACCAAATTTGGTGGTTCTAAATTAAAAACTGTAGATTTTACGAAAACTTTGTATCGGGGGCCCTTCACCCCGGGCCCCAACCGGTTCCAAAAACCATCTGCCGTCTAACTTCGAGTTCCATGAGATGTATACCAAATTTGGAGGTTCGAAATTGAAAACTGTAGATTTTACGGACATTTTGTATGGTGGCCTCTACTTGTTCCAAAATCCATCTAAGTTAGAGCATCATGAGATAGTATACCAAATTTGGTGGTTCTAAATTGAAAACTGTAGATTTTACGAAAAATTTATATGGGGGGGGGGGGAGCTTGACCCCGACCGTTCCAAAAACTATCTACCGTCTAAGTTATAGTACCGTGAGAGAGTATACCAGATTTGGTGGTTCTAAATTAAAAACTGTAGATTTTACGAAAATTTTGTACAGCCCCGGTGGCGCAGTGGTCTAAGCGATGGCCTCTGATCATTCGTCCGAACGGGGTCCGGGTTCGAATCCCGGTGAGGAATGGATATTGTGTTTGTCTTACGGCACTGGCTCTCTCCCTTCCCTGGAACCAGTGACCCTAAATAAGGGACGGGTGACTGCTTATAGCCCATTGAGTTGCTCACGGTGGTCGTTAAACCTCCAACCAAAAAAAAAAAAATTCTATCGGGGCCCCCTTGACCCCGGGCCCTGACCGGTTCCAAAACCATCTACCGTCTAAGTTAGATAATAAATAAATACATCGCTCTTTCCACGTTCTAGAAACACACAGTTCTGTTGGTTCGATTCCACAGCGGCGGCTAAAAAACAATTTTTCGGTTGCTGTGTGTTTCTAGAACGTGGAAAGAGCGATGTATTTATTTATTAACTGTCGCCACGTATTTGGAATATTTTCACCGTCTAAGTTAGAGTTCCATGAGATGTATACCAAATTTGGAGGGTTCGAAATTGAAAACTGTAGATTTCACGAAATTTTTGTATGACCCCGTGCCCCTACTTGTTCCAAAATCCATCTACCGTCTAAGTTAGAGCATTATGAGATGGTATACCAAATTTGGTGGTTCTAAATTTAAAACTGTAGTTTTTACGAAAATTTTGTATGGGGGGGGATCTTGATTCCTACCCGTACCAAAAACTATCTACCTCTAGGTTATAGTACCATGAGATTGTATACCAAATTTGTTGGTTCTAAATTGAAAACTGTAGATTTTTCGAAAAATTTGTACAGGGGAACCCTTGACCCCGGACGCCGAATCCTTCCAAAAACCGTCTATGGACTAAGTTAGTTTCATGAAGGTAGTACATCAAATTTGGTGGTTCTAAATTGAAAACTGTATATTTTACGAAAATTTTGTAAGGGAGGGGAGGGGGCTTGACCTCGACCCATTCCAAAACCTATCTACCGTCTAAGTTTGAGGTTTGAGTACCATGAGATAGTATTTGACGCTAGTTATTAAGTCGTGGGTTATTCTGACGTACAATAATTGTGACTTGGGGTTATTGTGATGCAGGGTTATTTTGTAACGGTTTTTTTTTTCACGCTGGGTTATTGTGATGTTGGGTTATTTTGTAACGGTTTTTTTAACGCTGGGTTATTTAGACGCCGGGTTGTTTTGACTGGGTTATTACGACGCGGGTTATTTTTTCCGGGTTATTTTGACGGTACACCGCTGAAAAGTAGATGAATGCGTGATGGCTCTGCGCAGAAGGAAATTGATTGAGGAGAGTTTGTAGCTTTTTGGATGTGCTGAAGAAGCCGGGATCAATGTAGGTATAGAAGTGGGTTTTCTACGTACGAGTGTTGCAAGGTGCAAGTGACAGCATCTCGTTCACGCATAAAATCCATGAATGGCAATTTACCTTCACCTTTCAATTCAATGGAGAATTTTATGGTCGGGATTTGGGATGATAAGTGTTCAGAAAAAGTTCGTAGATCAGCTGGTTCGTGATCCCAGAAGAGAAGTACGTCATCGACATATCTTATGTAAAAGCACGGATGTTTTTGATATTTAGAAAATAAAGTGCTACAAGGAGATCAAAAACATCCGTGCTTATACATAAGATATGTCGATGACGTAGATGTCAAGTATCAATTGGTCGTTTTTGGGCTGCTATACAATAACTTGTGTAACAGTATTTTATGGGATTTTATCCGAATATGCACTCACATCTCCCTGTTTGCACTTGGAACCGTTAATGGGCGAAATCCACTTTGTCTTCACATTGCATAACAAAATGATGCACCAAGGAAAGTATACAATTCTAAATTACAAAAAATTCCAACACAAAATCTAGGAATCTTAAGCTCTTAACTCATGTTCTTGTGAGAACAGTGGAAAATACAGAGGCTTTTTATGAAAACTCTACAGGAAATTTATTAGTTTGAAGAATGCATTACGTATTAATTATCACAAGCATATTGCTGCAGGTTTGTGTTTAACGGACTTCAAGAATATAATAAGTTTTTTGGGGGATAAGTTTTTGGCGGGCATAAGTTTTTTTGGGGCCCACTCAGATGTCTTATTCTTGGTAGCCCACTGAGATGTCTTATCCTATTGGCCCGTAAATGCCTTAATCCGGCCCTGACCATAACGTGGTGCAAAGTTGCACTATGTTATTGGTTTTGTTTGCACCACACAATGGTGTATCTTTTCTCAGAAAGTGGTGCAGCTAGTGTAGCACCGCTTTTTGGTGCAACGTAACACAAGATTTTTAACAGTGTAGCGTTTAAATCAAAATGGCACACGCATGTTGTGTGCCAGGATGTAATGCTAATTTCAAAAATGGACCCCAGTGCCAGTGTTTTCGTTCCAAAATTACCAGGATTTATCAAAACGATGGATGAATCCCATAAGAAGGAAAAACTTCATTATCACAAAATACAGCAAAGTAAGAAAATTCATTCCAAAGAAAATGCTTCGTAGGAAGTGAAATATGTATTAATTACATATGTGTTTTTCTTTACATTCATATTTAGAATGCAAATCTTATGCTACTTAGATAAAACTTTAATGCTTTTGGAGCTTCAAACACATGTTAACAACATCTATAATTTGTTATTGCTTAAAGATTAAACAAAGCATTCCTCTAGCTAGCTAAAATTAGTGAAAGACTGTTTGATGAACAATCCTAGCACCTCTCTAATTGTTTTTTCATTTAGACTCAAAGAAAAAGTGTATTGCACACATATAAAACACGCATGTGGATATATTTATAATGTTTCTGTTATTGGGTGAAAAGTAAGGGAAACCCTGTAGTTTATGTGCTGACAGTGTGAAAAGGAAGTGGCTTCATGTGCATATTTAGAATGCGGATCATAACCTAGTTAAATAAAAAATGGAAAAGTGTTAAAAATGAAGAAATGAAAAATTTATCATCCTCTGCAGAAGCTATTCGCTGCTGGGCAAAGATCTCTCGAAAATTTCTCCAGAAATTTGCCTTGAGGGTATATTTTCATTTCTCGATGACCCTTTGTGTGATATCTAGGTTTTTGTAATGCATGTGATGCAAATAGCCAAATGGATTAAAAGAACGACAAGGAAATTTTCTTATTGTCCCAACATGCTGCCTAATTTCATTTATCCATCTTCCGAAAAATTTTCAAGAAATTCTCAACACATAAATTAAATTTCCAATTAAAATTTGTGTGTTGCAAATGTCATATAAAAAGGCTTATATAACAAGAAGGCACAATGGAAATTGGCATATGATGTTTGTAAATGTTCAACCGCCCCGGTGGCACAGTGGTTTAAACCGCTGGCTTATTGACCATTCGTCCGAGATAGGTCCGGGTTCGAGCCCCGGTGAGGCATGAATATTGTGTTTGTGTTAAGGCTCTCTTCCTTCCCTGGAATCAGTGGCTCTAAATTAGGGACGGGCGACTTCCCATTGAGTTGCTCACGGTGGTCGTTAAACCCCCAATCAAATAAAAAAAAAGTTTTTCATATTAAAATTTGTTTTTGCCCCTTCCTAGAAATAGAGCTATGGGCTCAGTGAGTATCAGTTGTTATTTATACCGTTTCTGACCTTCATATACTCCGTGTTTTACCCAGGGCTTAATTTCTAACAAAAAAAGCGCAGGAGCTCTGAGTGCGGGATGAGGCTAATGTGCAGTGCTGGAACAGCGAAGCCACAAGTATTGGAATCGGAAAAGTTTGTCCATCAGTATTCCTTATTAAAGGTAGAAATACTGACAGAAATCCCCCTCCTAGAAACAGAGCTAAATTTGTTTGGAGTTCTCAATTCAATTGTCAATAAGGCCAAGAAACGGTAATATTTATACCCCCGCACACACTCTTGAACTTTTGTGGCCAGTTGCCCTGAACTCGTATGAACCAACACGAAAATCCAGACAAATAAAAGAGCTCCTTCCCTTCGTTAGACGCCTTGGAAAACTACACACATAATTTGGAAACTTGGAAAACTGCCACACATTCAGAGTGTTCATCGGATGAACAGCAATTTGTGGCCGGCCCCTTGATGAAAACTGAAAAGCATGTGGCAGTTTTCCTGTGTGGCGGTTTACAGTGAACCGACGTCGCCATCTCGCTCGTGCGTTTGGGCGTTCAAAAGAAACGTATATTTCGGAGCTCCGGTTAATATTTAAATATTCACTAAAATTAAAGTACCGGTGAGTTCCGGCCCAAATTTCGATTTGCATAAAGACGCGCTGGTCGTAATGTCTTATTATTATTTTTTTGGCTCTTCGGTTTATAAAAAAAATAAAAGTAAAACATCTAATCTTTTGCCCGACCTCAATCATCTACTGCCCCCTTCCAACTTCTCTGTCTGATTAGGGGCCTGGTAGGTGCGTATTTCTTTCGCAGGTACCTTCAATAAGAAAGTGATGTTTTTATCGCTGCACTGAGCTATTATCTTAAAAAAAAATAAAAAAGACACTCTTTCGTTTCCTCGGAAAATGTCAGTGGCACTTATACGTTGTTATTTACTCACTAGTCATTAGAAACCAAAATGTTTCCGATTGACATGGAATCCTGCTAACAGGTGGAGCCACCAACATTAATTATCGCCCAATGTTTGGTTTGGTGAAATTATTGCGTTTTTAACAAAAGTGTATGTGGTAAGAAAAATTTCAAAAATCAGAAATCTTTAACAAGAAAAGTCGTCTGAACGATCGCTGCACTGTTCTGTCAAACGGGAAAGCGTGACGCCGTAGGTCCAACCAGGCCCGTGCTGGGTGCCTTGGGAGGGCGGTGGACAAAGGGTGATGAGGGCGCCTTCAAACTTAATAATCGTACGCAGTCACGCGCTCGTGTTTCCATCTCCATAGGCAAAACCTATATTTTTTAATGGCATTCTGTTTAACGACTCTGTTTAGCTGGTGATTTATGGTCTGAGCTCAATTATACCTGATGGTATTTTCCTATGACCATCTGCTTGTACTATGTATGTAGCAGAAATAAATAGTGATTGATTGATTGATCTTGGACAATTTCTGCACCAAATATTTTTAATAATTTTTACTGCCATAAATCTATTTACTTATACTAACAACAACAATTAACAAAAAAAAATAGTTAAGGAACTTCTAAACTTTTTTTATCAAGATTCAAATGATTTTGAGAAACATTAATCTATATAATAAACAAAGAACATGTTGGCATTGTTCAACGTTCTTGAATAGTGAAACGAGAAGTCGTCGATTTTCTAGCTTAATTCTAAACTACATAATTTTCCCCCAAATTTTCATATTAGGATAGAATAAACTTATTCACAAGAAACACTCTAAAGTTAAAAAAAGCTCAAAAAAAGTTGATTCATTGATATAACGAACAATAAACATAATGTCGGCATTGTCCAGAGTTGTTGAATTATAGAGCGAGCAGTCGCCTCACTTCTAAACTCGATTCACAGAGTTTGCTGATTACGAAATCAGGTTCGATGGTATTTAAAATATCTCTCTCAGTGTGCATCAAGACAAACGCTTCAAAGGTTTCATTGGTCATGGATGCCCTCAGTCTACTTTTTATGAGCTTTAATTTGGAGAAAACTCTTTCACAGTTGACCTGCGTTAATGGAATAGTGAGTAAATACTTGTAAACCTTATAAAGTTCTGTATACGGGAGACTATACATGTTATACTCAACAATCACTCCAAATGCACATTTGATGCATGCATTACACTGTTTTTTTTTGGAATTGCATGGTGTAAAAACTATATCCTTTTGGACCTCATCCAAATTTTCTTCAGGGTGTTGGTCACATTGGTCACATTCAGTCTCTTTAAACGCATGTCTTGTAATCTTCATCCATGGATTTCCTACATATGCTAGGCCAAACATTTACAAAGGAAATTATTTCTTCCTTAAGTTTCCCCTTATCTAATGAAGGAATCAACTCACAAATCTTTTCCAGCGCATTTGTTGGAAGTTCGTCAGGTTTATTTTGGTTTAAATTTTTTGGATTGAGCAAAGCTATGTCCAAGTATAGATTTTTGTGTTTCACAAATCTTTTTTCCATTGTTTGGATAACTGTATCCACAATGCAGTTGAATACATGGACTCTAAATTCATCTTCAGGTGAAGATGGAACTTTTTCGTCATCACACACTTCCGATACCATCTTCTTGATTTCCCTTTGTCGTTTTCTTCTAAAATGAGTTTCAATGGTTATCTCTTTAAGGAAGTCTCTGTCTGAAGAATGTTCAATCTTTTCTGTAAACTTCAATACGAAGGTCTTGGCTGCTCCCAAAGTTTCAGCAAACCTGTTTCTAACAGCTTTGAGTCTTGAAACAGCTGACTCAACCAACCTCCATGCCTGAGCGTAGTCCAGGTTTTTTGTTTGCAGATAGTCAGACAGTGGTGTTGTAATCTTGAAAATTTGAAGAAAAATCATAGCCGTTATTATCGTTTCAAAACTCACGAATTTCTGGAGAAGAGCTGCGGCATCATTTCTGACCTTGGCATTAAAGTCCGTTTATGAAGATATCTTAAATAATGCCACTGTTAGCTCGAAGAAAACATATTTAGCTGGTTGAGACTGGGCTTTCTCTGACTGTGATGTCCAGTGGTCAATCCTTCCACATATCTTAACACTGGCATTGCTTCGACTTCGCCTACGAGTAGCTTCAATATTTTCCAGCTTATAAGCTGGACTTTCTTCTGTATATTTTTGCTGCCTCTTTAACGATTCCTTCAAGAAAACTTGTGTTTCCTGGAGCAGACTGAAAAAGGATATAGTTATGGGCAGTACCTGTGCAGTATCCGAGAGTACTAAATTTAATACATGGGCGTAGCACCATGTATGGATGTGATTTGGTATTATGTCTGATAGTTTGGCAGTAAGACCATTGTAGGGTCTACTCATATTTGAAGCACCATCAAAGGCATTTGCCACGCAGTCTTTGATAGGTATCTCCACTTCTTTCAGAGTATTACTTAATGAAGTTAATAGCCCCTCAGCCATAGTCGATGTGACACACTTTAAAGATAAGTCTTTCAAATACTTCATGTCCTTCAACATAGCGGACCACAAACGTACACTGATCGTTGCCTGAAATGTCTATTGTTGTGTCCATTAATATTGAGTACTTCTCTGCTTTCTTTAACTTGCTGATATTCTTTCTTTCATTTTTTCTAGAATGATTTTGATTATTTTCATTACAGTGGTATTACTAAGAAATGTAACAAAACTTTCTCTTCCCGCTACTTTGTTCTTCTTTCCAGTGTCCTTCTCTTTACGTTCTCTTGCCTGATGGAGTTGTTCACTTTTTGCTGTTATAGCGTCCAAATGTTTTTTTAACGTTGTGTCTTATTTGCGGAGCAGTAATATAATTTCCAGAAAATTTCCGTGGTTTATTGATTCATCATCAAAAGTGTATGCCTGTTCAGTAGATGCTCGGAAAGCAAAACCTTGTTTTCCTATCACCTTCAAAACATCGACAATGACTTGTACAATATGTCTTCTTTCCAAAACCTCTTGCCTCCTCTTTTGCATTTGATTATTAAAAAGGAGATCATGAGTCGATTTCTGCTGTTTTTCTGCCATGAAAAAAATAACCGATTGTATGTGAGCTTTGGAGGTTTCATGCTGTTCTATCCTTTGGTGAACATGTCTCCAATCTTCAAATCCTGAGCAAAAAGCTGAAATTCCACTGCTAGACTAAACATATAAAACAATCCAATTTTTTATTTGCTTCATTGTAAGATAACCATTGTCTATTAAATAATTGGCCGTCGTTTTGTTTGATGAAAAATATTTCTTTTTTTTTTTTTTTCTGTAAAAGGCAAATCTTTTTCTTCGGGTTGAAGAGGATGGAAAGAAAAAAAATCTGATAAATAATTTTCACAGGGCCTTTTAAAGTAATCTTTTGTCTCTGCTGAGGAAACTTCTTCTTCCACAGATTCTATTTCTGATGATAGCAGAGGTGGTGGTAAAGGGTTTAGTTCGAAGAAAGGTTCCAATGTCGGCGTAGGACCTGTTGTAATAAGTTCTTCAGTTTTAGAATCAGAATCAATCGCTGAAGTTTCACGCACACTACAATTGTGATTTTCTTTTTTATATTCATTAAATGAAGAAATTAAATCTGTGACCGTTTCTTGGCTGCTTAATTGGAGGCTATTTTCATTTTTAGGATTAGAATAAGTGCTTGAGCGCGGTTTGACGTAAAAAGAGGTTATTTTAGAACAAGCTTTTGCTGATTCACGCAATTCCTTAAATCTTTTATCTTTTCTAAATTCATGACCACACTTATTCCTTTTTGTAACGTCCATGTTCCACGAAGATCTGAAAGAGAGAAACACAATAATGTAATAAACCTAAGCCTTTTGTATACTGTACTGTTTATTACAGCAAGAAAAAATTTGATTCGCCTACTTTCATAAAAAAAATAACAATAGAAATAAAATAAAATCACAAAATGCCACTAATTATTCTTTTTCGACCATTCTTATTTTAAAAAAGGGGAAAATTTTAGTTTTAAATTTTTTGAGAAGGTCAGGAACGAATGATCAAAAGTTTTGCAAATCCGATAATTTAAAATTAAAAATACGTTATTAATTTTTAAAATATTTTAGAGATTTGAAAGTCTTTGTTGTAATGAAAATGTATTTCTATTGAAAATGTATTTCTTGAAAAAGCTCTCTCTGATATTAAATCTCAAACAAGATAAAACTTATTTACCTATATTCCCCTTAAAAAAAATAAAAATAAAATAAATAAATAAATAATCCTTTATGATTACAATTAGGAACTTAATTATTTCAAAAATAAACTTTTTTAAGAATAAAAATAAATGTGCGATTTTTTAAATATAAGTCTTACCTCTTTAAAGTAGCCGAAGAGTCAGATCACGATTTTATTTCCTTTCCCTTTTTTTTTAAGGTGTCGTCCATAAATAAGGAAAACGAAAAATTATGACGTCAAAGAGTTCTACTATATCCAGCGTGCACAAGCTTTAACACAAGAAAGTCACTAACGATATCCGAAAATATCCACTTGTAGAACGTAAACTCTTGTATCACTAATGTCCCTTTTAACTATCACGAAGTCGGTCTTCTTCACGTTTTCAAACTACTATAAGAACTTCGCGGGAAGTAAGCCGTTACAGTAACGATTCCAATAACAAAACTGAGAGAATTTTGAACCTCTCCCACTTTAACAAGACTCCGATTCTGACTACTAACTAACTGAATCAATCGCTCACTGACTGAATGGCTGAATCACAAACTGAATGAATGGCTATTTTTCCAACGACCTTTTATAATTTCAAGAACAAAGAAAGTTCTGGACATTCTGAACATGAAATCGCGAATATTCTTTAAGATCGTCTTTTCCCGTCAACAGGGGGTAACAGAAAATATCAACGAATGATGCTAGCGAAACCGAAGGCAGACTCAATGTCGCCCCTATTCAGAAACCACAGACGATTCGTCGCCCATGTGGGTGGAGTTCGAAACTAAAGAATCTAATGTTAAAACTGCCTCAAAGTTAATAGATATTTAAAATATTAAACTTTTGCGCATCACATTCTTCTTTCTAACAGTGCAGTAATTTTTGTTTTTCAAAAATTAGAACACACGCTAGAGAAAAAAAATTAATTTCATTACAAAAATTTTTAAACATTTAATTTTTTTTTTTACATGCTAATTAAATACTGTCACAATTTCCCCCGGGCGAGCACGGGCCTGGGTCCAACCGCCTCTGAAAGGAAGAATGAACTGATGTTCAGTATATAGGACAGATTACAATGTTAAAGGTGATGAAGAAACAGAGTTGGAAAAAATATGCATTGCCTAAGTCTGAATGTTAAGTAATGAAGGGAAGTTACGCCTCATTCTCTGCTTCATACCTGAATTAAATTTTTGATGTCAGGCAGGGATTTGGATTTAATCTGAGTTGGGCGGCAAGAGCTATTATTTTATTTTAGTATTTTGTTTTATTTCGGAGGAGGACTTATTTAAATTGAATTTTAATTTAATTGAATACTTTCATTTGTTTATTTTTTAGGGTATCGTACTTTAGTTAAATTGGTTCGTTTGTTTTACTCTGTTATCGACTTACAAAACCAGCCCAATAAAATTACTTTTATATGTTCAATGTAGGGGCTCAAATGCTGCCAGCTATAGTAATCTATTAATTTAGATAAATATTTGGAGAGGTTATATTTGTATTTGATCTTATGTTCGGATGTTTTAAGGGCCAAGCATTTATTCGCATTTTTCGGTTTTATTACAGCATTGCAGTTAAAATCAAGTTAATGTATATTGCGATTAAACTAATGTTTACAACAAAGTTTTGCTTGTTAATTACGTAAAAATGTAAGGTGAGCACATACACCTTAAATTTTTGTGTAGTTGAGTTCAGTTTTTATTCTTGTTAAACTGGTGTATACAACTTTCACTTTGCTTGTTATTTACACACGTCTTGAGTACTGATAGCGTATAGTTTATATCATATGTTTCGATATATATCTTGTAGTATGATACACAAATGCTTACAATATAAAATTTTGCTTGTTACTCACACACACCTTAAATTTTCGTGTAATTGAGTTCATCATATTTATTGTGATTAAACTGTATACAACTTTAATTTTTCTTGTTAGCACGCCTTCAGTTCTGCAACAGTACAGTTCACATTATATATTTCAATAAATATCATGTAGTATGACATACAAATGCTTACAACATGAACTTTTGCTTGATATTCACACACACCTTAAATTTACTGAAATAATTGTTTTGATTTTGGCGTTTTAATAAGAATAGTCACAGTGATTGAATACCGTGGCCACGAATATTAATCGAATAATATTTCATTTATCGACAAAAACACAGTTGTTGAGTACTGTGCACTCTCTGGTATGCAGAGGAAGAACAAGCTGAAACGCAGCCTTAAAATGCGCGATTATGTCATAATCGTCATCAGGCATTTCCACTACTAAGTGGATTTCCTCGACCATTTAGTTCAGCCAGGGTCTTCCTCCACTTCTCTCTATCCAAGGCCATCACTTCATCCAGTCCATTATTTTTAAAACTTGATTTAATCTCCTTCATCCACTTTCTTCTTGGTCTTCCTCTTTCCCTGTTTCCTGGAGCCTCCCACTCCATCAGGATTCTTGGAAGTCTTTCTGATGACATTCTCCTTACATGGCTGAACCTTTCCAATCTTCGCATCACAATAGTTTGAATAATGCCTACTTTAACACTCATAATATCTCGAATTTTTGTATTACGCACTTTTTCACATCTAGATTTTCTTGCAGAACGCCTCCAAAAGTCCATCTTTGTAGCCAGTAATCTTTGTTGATGTCTTTTATTTAATGTCCACGTCTCCGCACCATATAAAATGATGCTCTGTACAATCGCAGAAAAAACGTGTCTTTTTACTCTTGGAAAGACATTGCTGCTCCAAAGAACAGGATCCAAAACAGAAATAGCTTCCCTGCCCTCCCCAATTCTCCGATCAATGTCATGATGACATGTGCCATACTGGTGTATTATGGATCCGAGGTATTTAAATTCCTCAACTGCTCTCAATGTAATATTATCGGTTATTTCAATGAAGTCTCTGGGATCATAGTGTTACACGGCACTAGCAGTGTTCCTGCCGAGTCGGCCGGTAACGGTGCTTGAGACCTGAAGTACAATTTATTTGGCCACGGCACCAGGTGAGAATCTCAGGTGCACTGCTGCACTCAAAGATTCACACCAGAACATAAAAAATGAAAAGTTGAAGAATGACCCGAAGCATAAGGCTTGGGTGAATCCACCGTGTGAACAAAATAACAACAACAAATAAAAATAAAATAAACTAAAGAAAATGATACTTTGGGATCAGAGTTGTGATGAGATTCACCCGCAATCACCAATTCGTGACTGAGTGTAGTGGTCCGGATCTTACTCCGGTACATTCAATCCCCAACCAGCCAGTACAACACTCACTTTCGCAAATAACACATGATTCTTAAATACACAACACAACATTTAATAACGTTCTGCGAGATTTAAACAGATCCGGCGCTTTCTAGGCGCATAGACAATTGCCCCTCATATGTGGGCAGCATACGGTGTCACACTTTACTGTCGGATAACGCAGCCGACTGAGTCTCCACCGGACTATCTGAACAAGAGATACTACTCGTTTACACACTAAATAGAGCTGCAGGTGATATTCATATACAATTGCTTAGAGAATGAAAAAAAAATTATATGCAAACGATCACATTAAAAATACTCGCGACACAAAATACACAAGCACGTTAATTTGCGGTATAAGATTATAGGTGCGAAATACTGCCAAAGTTAATTAACTAAATCTAATAAGCATGCACATGCAGATCCCTTCCCCGCTCGCTTTGGCCCTGAACCAAAGTTAAAAGAAACTGTCCCGCCCAGCGGAATTTGTGGCCACACCTTCTCCCTTATTCATGTAAAAAAAGTAATCAGGAAATGGGCCCTGTAAGAAATTGAAATCTGTATGTGCAGGTATTTCCTCTGAGGTTCAGTCACTCAGCATTACTGCATCTATGTCCATGCAGCTTTGGGTGTCGGGATGGCACAAGTTCGCAGATGTGCGAAGAAAGAAAAAAAAGGAAATATTCATCTACTTACAGTTTCGTGACTTTGCTGTGCAAATCCGTTGTGCATCACATAATATCACACGACACAAAAAAAAACACACACACACACACACACAGACACTTGCACCATGTGGCAGCACCGATGATTCAACACTTCACTTTGACGCTTGATGTAAATGAAGCACACAATTAAAATGGTAATATCACGCCGCACTTTGTTGCAATGATTAGAGTGCACACTGATCTATTCTCGTGACGATTTGAAGGTGGCCGTTAAACAAAATAGGCCCTCTCACATCTGCTGTTGCGGTTTCCAAGATTGATTTTCTGTGTTCCTGGGAAATGATTTCTGTTGTCGTGAAGAAATAATTGTGAACGTCGACTGCTTGGAGAGTGGCACGCCCTCACTTCCGCTGCTGCTATAGAGTAGATTCCGTCCGTCGCTACCTTCCGTCCTTTTTGACCGTTCATTCCCAATTCAGTCAGTTCCTTTCCGTTAGCAAACCATCTACCCTGCCTGAGTACGCAGTTCAAATATGCCACTCGCAGGTTTTGTTTCCATTTTTTTTTATCGAGTTGCGACCGCTAGCCCTGAGATTAATTTTCTCGACCGAGCGAAATCAGACGTGCTTTTACCTTAAGCGTATATCGGCAACTTCCCATTTCACCTGTATATTTGTTAGGTATCGAAGCCACCGCTCTTACGCTCATATTTTTCTTTCGCCATGTTTTATCCCGTCGCACTTACACGTAGTGGCTTCGCTGTTTACGTGACCACACACACGCACACATGGGGCCTCGCTTCGCCCCGTAAGACAAGCGCATCTCTTCACTTCCTCCACAGTAGGGGATGAATGGGGGTGACGATTCCACACTGCAGTGGTTGGCATCCGAACCCGACTTTGCTTGGCTTCGCTTCTCATTGGAATGACCACTGTCCACTCGCAGACTTCTTAATTCCTCAGTAGCTTGGCTTTCATTAGGCCAAACAGTCGCTGATTTCCATTACGCTCCAGCCTAGAAATTTCTGCTTTATCCCGCGGATTTAGGCATTCTGCTGTCTTTATGGCAAACTGGCATCTCCAGCTGCCTCGAGTTGTCTCCATTTCTTACCAAATGCGGGGAGGTTTGCTGCTTCATTTTTAGCAGATCCAAGGCATCCAGCCTTTCACATCGGAGAGCGCACAGACAACTGAACTTTCTTCCTTATTTTCACGCTAAGTGCGAAATCTTATTTTTCTGCACGGACCACACAGAGAGCAATTGTTCTCGAAAATGCCCCAAACAATCGACGAATTTACGATTATTCGCTAAACCTTTTGTCCCCATCTTCATTCATTTACTCAAGTGGACCCCTCTTCGAAATATACCTCTTTTCCTTTCCGTGTTGCTTAGGCTTCCTGTCAGCTGCGCCCTGATATTTATGACCTAACAGAGCTATTCTGAGACCACCCAGCCAGAGAGAGAATTCTTCGCCTCTTTTCTTTCCAAACCCCCAGATAAAACTTTATCTGCTGTTTACACTTTTAAACTCCAATCAAGCCTCGAACATAATTAATACTTAATTAATTTCACACATCAACCACGCCCATTAATTACTAAATTAATGGCGGGAGTGGGTCGTAACATCGGCCCCTCCTCAAGAAATCCAGAAGTCCTCTTCTGGGCCTATCGCTTTGCTCTTATCAATTTCCAGAGCAACCATTGAGTGCTACCTTTTCCCACAGGTAGAAACAATTCAAAATGGCAAAAATATTGCGTTTCTTGCCTTCAAGAGCATTGGAGCGACTTCCTAATTATCCCGCAATTTTGTTAATTAATTTAGATAACATCCGAAAGAAAAAACAACGTAAATGAGAAATAAATAAAACAACTGAACTGTAAAAAAACATGTGAGCCTGCCGAACTGTGATTCCTAGCTGCCTCATACCATACGCAACATGGCGAACAAATTTTAGAGTTTTCTTCAGGTTTTAGGTTGGGAGGGGGGTGTCCACTGTAACATTCCATCCCCCCATGAAAGAAAAAAAGGGATGACTGGATGAAGTTTATTCATCCAATCGTTCTATTTTTTTTTTTTTTTTAACTGTAAACACTCGACCCTTTCCCACCGTCGCAAGGTACCTAATTCCGGATTTAAGTGCCCTGAGAGCGGAAGGAAAGTTTAAGGATTTCATCGCACGTTCATTGCTGCCCGTCGAGATAGGCGGAAAGAAAATTTAAATATGAGGCATAGCTTCGAGAATCCACGAGTTCCACAGATCTCTCACGTTCGATGCTCCTACGCCCGCTTTTATCTGCGCTCGATGCCAAATTCTTGCGTTCCACTGTCTTCGAGTTCCTTCTCAACATCGTAGATAATCGTGGTGTCACAGTCTTCCTGGGGATCCACTATAATCTCGACTGCTCCCCGTCTGTCAGTGTGTGGCATGGTGTTACTCGCCCTTAACACCCGCCCGTAATCATCCCTTGGTCTCAGCGACGCCCGCGAAATGATTGGAGGACTTTTGACCTGGCTTCCCTGCACTCGTAAGGGATCCACAATCATGCGGGTTCGCGCTGCAAAGGGTTCGGTTTCAGCCCTCAGCTCATCGCTATCAGATAGAAACTCGGCAGCTCTCTCCCGAAATTTAGATTTTGCAATCGCGAGTTTAGTTTGCTCACACCATCTACCCACCATCGCTACACTTTCGACATCCTGAAAAAGTGTTTAGCACGATACAGCGGATCAGTGCCTGTAAATAGCCTCAACATGTTTATGCATCCCGCTATTTGCTCACCGTAAACCATAGGTGCGGCTAAAGCTGTTTGTCTCAGCTGTGATGTACCCGCTGTACTTGTAACAGGTGTACTCTCTTCCGGAACAATTGCAGCCCCAGTGCTCACATGTTCTCCGTCAGAGTGACCATCAGAATCATCTGAATCCACGTGACTCGCAGATGACGATTTCTTCGTGTTAGCCATTTTGTTTTTCTTACCCACTAAAATTATGGCAGTTCTTAGAAAACAGCTTAAGGCTTGCTTAATGCTAAATTATACAAAATTCGCACCGAACAAAACTAAATAAAAATAGTAATGGCAGTCAATTCGCACTTATTTTACGAACCTGAGTGTTGTTCCGCTAGCTGCAAAATATAGGTATCGATCCTGGGACAACGGCACCATTAATGTTACACGGCACTAGCAGTGTTCCTGCCGAGTCGGCCGGTAACGGTGCTTGAGACCTGAAGTACAATTTAGTTGGCCACGGCACCAGGTGAGAATCTCAGGTGCACTGCTGCACTCAAAGATTCACACCAGAACATAAAAAATGAAAAGTTGAAGAATGACCCGAAGCATAAGGCTTGGGTGAATCCACCGTGTGAACAAAATAACAACAACAAATAAAAATAAAATAAACTAAAGAAAATGATACTTTGGGATCAGAGTTGTGATGAGATTCACCCGCAATCACCAATTCGTGACTGAGTGTAGTGGTCCGGATCTTACTCCGGTACATTCAATCCCCAACCAGCCAGTACAACACTCACTTTCGCAAATAACACATGATTCTCAAATACACAACACAACATTTAATAACGTTCTGCGAGATTTAAACAGATCCGGCGCTCTCTAGGCGCATAGACAATTGCCCCTCATATGTGGGCAGCATACGGTGTCACACTTTACTGTCGGATAACGCAGCCGACTGAGTCTCCACCGGACTATCTGAACAAGAGATACTACTCGTTTACACACTAAATAGAGCTGCAGGTGATATTCATATACAATTGCTTAGAGAATGAAAAAAAAATTATATGCAAACGATCACATTAAAAATACTCGCGACACAAAATACACAAGCACGTTAATTTGCGGTATAAGATTATAGGTGCGAAATACTGCCAAAGTTAATTAACTAAATCTAATAAGCATGCACATGCAGATCCCTTCCCCGCTCGCTTTGGCCCTGAACCAAAGTTAAAAGAAACTGTCCCGCCCAGCGGAATTTGTGGCCACACCTTCTCCCTTATTCATGTAAAAAAAGTAATCAGGAAATGGGCCCTGTAAGAAATTGAAATCTGTATGTGCAGGTATTTCCTCTGAGGTTCAGTCACTCAGCATTACTGCATCTATGTCCATGCAGCTTTGGGTGTCGGGATGGCACAAGTTCGCAGATGTGCGAAGAAAGAAAAAAAAGGAAATATTCATCTACTTACAGTTTCGTGACTTTGCTGTGCAAATCCGTTGTGCATCACATAATATCACACGACACAAAAAAAAAACACACACACACACAGACACTTGCACCATGTGGCAGCACCGATGATTCAACCCTTCACTTTGACGCTTGATGTAAATGAAGCACACAATTAAAATGGTAATATCACGCCGCACTTTGTTGCAATGATTAGAGTGCACACTGATCTATTCTCGTGACGATTTGAAGGTGGCCGTTAAACAAAATAGGCCCTCTCACATCTGCTGTTGCGGTTTCCAAGATTGATTTTCTGTGTTCCTGGGAAATGATTTCTGTTGTCGTGAAGAAATAATTGTGAACGTCGACTGCTTGGAGAGTGGCACGCCCTCACTTCCGCTGCTGCTATAGAGTAGATTCCGTCCGTCGCTACCTTCCGTCCTTTTTGACCGTTCATTCCCAATTCAGTCAGTTCCTTTCCGTTAGCAAACCATCTACCCTGCCTGAGTACGCAGTTCAAATATGCCACTCGCAGGTTTTGTTTCCATTTTTTTTTTATCGAGTTGCGACCGCTAGCCCTGAGATTAATTTTCTCGGCCGAGCGAAATCAGACGTGCTTTTACCTTAAGCGTATATCGGCAACTTCCCATTTCACCTGTATATTTGTTAGGTATCGAAGCCACCGCTCTTACGCTCATATTTTTCTTTCGCCATGTTTTATCCTGTCGCACTTACACGTAGTGGCTTCGCTGTTTACGTGACCACACACACGCACACATGGGGCCTCGCTTCGCCCCGTAAGACAAGCGCATCTCTTCACTTCCTCCACAGTAGGTGATGAATGGGGGTGACGATTCCACACTGCAGTGGTTGGCATCCGAACCCGACTTTGCTTGGCTTCGCTTCTCATTGGAATGACCACTGTCCACTCGCAGACTTCTTAATTCCTCAGTAGCTTGGCTTTCATTAGGCCAAACAGTCGCTGATTTCCATTACGCTCCAGCCTAGAAATTTCTGCTTTATCCCGCGGATTTAGGCATTCTGCTGTCTTTATGGCAAACTGGCATCTCCAGCTGCCTCGAGTTGTCTCCATTTCTTACCAAATGCGGGGAGGTTTGCTGCTTCATTTTTAGCAGATCCAAGGCATCCAGCCTTTCACATCGGAGAGCGCACAGACAACTGAACTTTCTTCCTTATTTTCACGCTAAGTGCGAAATCTTATTTTTCTGCACGGACCACACAGAGAGCAATTGTTCTCGAAAATGCCCCAAACAATCGACGAATTTACGATTATTCGCTAAACCTTTTGTCCCCATCTTCATTCATTTACTCAAGTGGACCCCTCTTCGAAATATACCTCTTTTCCTTTCCGTGTTGCTTAGGCTTCCTGTCAGCTGCGCCCTGATATTTATGACCTAACAGAGCTATTCTGAGACCACCCAGCCAGAGAGAGAATTCTTCGCCTCTTTTCTTTCCAAACCCCCAGATAAAACTTTATCTGCTGTTTACACTTTTAAACTCCAATCAAGCCTCGAACATAATTAATACTTAATTAATTTCACACATCAACCACGCCCATTAATTACTAAATTAATGGCGGGGGTGGGTCGTAACATCGGCCCCTCCTCAAGAAATCCAGAAGTCCTCTTCTGGGCCTATCGCTTTGCTCTTATCAATTTCCAGAGCAACCATTGAGTGCTACCTTTTCCCACAGGTAGAAACAATTCAAAATGGCAAAAATATTGCGTTTCTTGCCTTCAAGAGCATTGGAGCGACTTCCTAATTATCCCGCAATTTTGTTAATTAATTTAGATAACATCCGAAAGAAAAAACAACGTAAATGAGAAATAAATAAAACAACTGAACTGTAAAAAAACATGTGAGCCTGCCGAACTGTGATTCCTAGCTGCCTCATACCATACGCAACATGGCGAACAAATTTTAGAGTTTTCTTCAGGTTTTAGGTTGGGAGGGGGGTGTCCACTGTAACAATAGGATAAGTGCTCAGTTTTATTTTCAATAATTGTAAGTCCTCAACGGTCATATTCAGAGATCGGTTTAAAAACGTTCAAGCTACATCATCCTTATTTTCTGCCAAGATGATTTGATCATCCGCAAACAGCAAATGGTACACAAAATCATTCTGAATCCGTAATCCCAAATTTCTGCATTTCGCTGACCATTCTCTGAGACAAACCTCAATATAGATTTTAAATAATGTAAGGAACATACAATACCCCTGTAAGATCCCTTCACTACTCACAAAAACCTCTGATAGTTGTTTTCTACACTTAATAATACATTTATTATCACTATATATCTCTTGAATAACACTGATTATTTCTTCACCAATATTTGCCATCCTTAAAGCCTTCCAAAGTAGCTTTCGAGGAACACTATCATAAGCCTTTTCCAATTCAATAAATATTAATTTCATTCCTCTCAATTTCTCTCTTTGTTTTCCCAAGATCTGTTTCATTGTAAATATATGATCTATACATGATCTACCAGCCATGAATCCACTCTGCTCCTCAGTTCCTTCATACTGTTCCTCAATCCTTCTTCGAAGAATTTTTCCAAATCTTTTTATAAATGGATTTGTTACACTTATTCCTCTGTAATTACTACGTACTTTTCTGTTTCCCTTCTTGAAAATAGGTTTCAAATAACCCAGTTTTATCTCCTGGGGTACTCCATCACCCTCCAGGATTCTATTGCATAATTTAGGAAGGAGTGAGACAACTCTCTCAACACCATATTTTAGTATTCAAGATTAATTCCACCAGAGCCCGAGGCTTTACCATTTTTACCTTCTTTCATGGCTCTAGCCAGGGAAGCCGGGGCGCGTACTGAGGGCGCACGTGCCCCTGTGCCCCTACCCAGTTAACATATTTGTTTATCACTTCCCCTAAAATAATTTTGTGGACAATTATTAAAAAGTAAATTTAAAAAATCCAGATTTGTTGCTGTTGTTGTTGGGTAACCTTTGGGGGAGGGTCCTGACCCCCCCCCCCTCCTTCCTTGGATTAGTGCCCGAGACAAAAGGTGTTGCTTCGATGACCAAGGTTAGCGAAATGAATTTCCACCAGCAACGATGACTTCACACAGGGTAAGTAGAGTATTTGCTTCTGCAACATAATCTACCATTCACCCAGGGCCGGCTGGACCATAGGGGCAACCGGGGCGGTCGCCCCAGACCCAGCAGCTTAGAAAAAAATCATTTTCGGTAAAAAAGAAAAAAAAAATAACTACTTTTTTCTGTAACTTTTGAGGGACGAGCCCTTTAAAAATATATTTTTTGAAGTTTTTTTTTGTTTCCAATCTTATCCTTTTTTAATATGTTATACCGTTTGTCGTACGGACACTGAGGTTTGCAGACTCCAAATGATTATTGTAACCACCTTAATCTTTTTCGCATTTATGAAATAGCAAATTAAATTTAATCATCTTGTGGCCCCCTACTTATAGGCTATATATTCAACAATTTGTGTGAAAACCTGATGCTTAAATTTAAGGAAATAAAAAGAAAAATATCCAAGTTAGTTTGGAAAACATATAAAGGCCACTTTTTCAGTAATTTTAAAAAAATTACAAGAAACTGAAAAAAAAAAAAAAAAGAAGGCAACTTTCATATATGAGAGCGTATAAAAGTTTACAATGTCACTAATTTGTCAGTTACTCCACTGTGCATTAAAAATCAATCACTAAACATGTATCAGGGAAAAAAACTGTTTATACCAATTTATTTTAGAGGAATCATCATTATATTTTTGTGCAAAATATTCGCCACACAGGTACTATGGGTATTTTTCTCCGTAGAGGTAGTGCGAAGGTAGTCTAAATCAAGTGATTATACAGGGAAGAGCCTTATACGCTGTTCTCCATCTAAGTTATACGCTGCATTCACACACAAAAATAAGTTTTTATTTAAAGCTGTTGGTTGGCATTGGAATAATCAACCACTTCAAAGCTGCAAATTCTGTGTGAAAGAATGAAAGGTTCTAGTATCAGTACTTCATAAAGATGTAATAAATTGCAGAAACTGCAAAATGCCTAGATCCCGAACGAATGAAATTTCTGTGAACCTTGAAAAGATTTTTGAAGACGAACATTTTTTTTCATCAGCCATATGAAAATAATGACGTAATAAATACAATGCATAGACAGCTCAGCGAATGACTAAGGAAAAATCTATCAATTATACGAAAAATTATGAGAATGCTTACTTCCATCGAATCAGCGGGAAGTTTTTTAACATTTTACAAGAGTAGAAAATGATAAAAAAAATTATACGATTACGCAAACCTGTGAAGAAAACTGTGCTCATGGAAAAGCACAAAAATGTATGGAAAACCTTCGTCGTTCTTTCGAACTGAAGTAATCGAAGTAGGCCGTATCTGCACGATCTATACAGTGAGTAGATGGAAGGTACCGTTAATCATAAAAATCACTAAAATTTATTAAAATCACAGGTTAAAAAACATATTTACAAGTAAAAACCATGATATCTTTCGGCCTTACTATTAAGCCATCATCGATGGGAGCACTATCAAAGAGTTGTGTACAAGTAACATCGACATATGTACTGTCCAGGTTGAAGTCCTGATGACGTAGTTTCGTGCGTAGAACACAGGTGCGTGAGTAGTCCAAAGTTTCTATCCCCCCTACCCTCCCCTATTTCTTTCCGTAACTTGTTAACCGCCTTTTCCCATCTTTTTTCCATTGCAAATTAAAACATGGTCGTCAAAGGACAGTTTAAAGGTGACAAACGTTTACAGTGTACCTAACGGCAAAAGAATACAAATTACATGATTACAATAAAGATTATAGAGACATATTACATATAATAATTTACAAAAGTTGTTTCCATGATTGGGGTGTCGTTATTACAAGCTGTATCAGTGAAGTAATGTTAAACAAGCTCTCGGCAAATAACGTTTCAAATTTTGTTTGTGGAGTAGTGAGAATCTTCGTTTCCTTCCAAACCGGGAAGTGTGCGCCTTTACTGGATAGCCGTGAAAGGGCAATTGATTGGGAACTTGTCTTCAAACAATATTGGTGTTCCGAGAGTTTAGTTTTAATTGACCTCATCGTGGAGCCAACATAAACTTGGTCGGTTGAAGAGGAATTAACGGAATGAGGTATACACTATAATTATTGTCCTTGTTGATTGGGTCCCTGTCATTTTTGACCCATGAAAGATGTTTCTAGTACGTATACTAAAGTTCAACTGTTTGTTGCTGCAGGATGTTAACAATTCCAGGAACGCAGTCAATCGATCCCACATAGCGTTTCTGAGTGTTTTCCTTACTTAAGGTAGTGAGGAATTGTCTTCGTATTTTTTCGACAATTTTTGAGATGGTAGAATTTAAGTATCCGTAACGGGATGCTAATTCGTAGATCCTAGAAATTTCAGACCGGCGTGCGTGTGCAGTTGAAAAATGTGTAAAGGCACGTCGGATAAGATAATAGAAAGCAGATAATTTGTAGTTCAGTGGATGGGAAGAATTCATTGGAATTAAAGTGGTAGCAGAAGTAGGTTTACAATGTACAGCATAGGTAAGCCTATGTGAAATGGGATGTCTGTGTAGGGTGAAATCCAGGAACGGTAGGGAATTGTTATTTTCAGTCTCTATTGTGAACTTGATCGATGGATAATAGGAAGATAAGCTATCTTTAAAATCCACCAATTCATCCAACATAGACTGCCAGAAGATAAGAACATCATCTACATAACGTAAATATAGAATTGGCTGAATGTGACACCGACTGATAACATTTTCTTCTAAGGTCTGTAAGAGTAGTTCCGCTAATATTGGCGATAGGGGACAACCCATGGGGGCCCCTTCTGTCTGTTGATATATGATTGAAATACACTGAAATACACTGCTGGCCACCCAAAATGCAACGCCAAGAATTGGACACGAGATAGCAAAGCCAGATTTACTGGACATAACAACAGATGCAAAGATGAAACGATTGAGCTTACAGGCCCGTGCGACTTGCGGAACGCGCAGACATCAATAGTTCGTGTGGCCCCCATGGCTGGCAATAACGGCCGCTACACGCCGCGGCATCGAACGAAAGAGGTTTTGGATGTGGGCTTGGGGTATGTCGGTCCAGGCTGCTTCCACACGTTGCCACGGTTCATCAGGCGTAGCCGCGGGTGGTGCTTGCCTGGCCACTCGGTTGCCGATCAGCGACCAGACGTGTTCGATGGGCGACATATCGGGAGAACAGGCGGGCCACGGCAGCAGTGACACCTGGTGGGCCGTGAAGAATTGTTGCACGATGCGTGCCACGTGCAGGCGCGCATTATCCTGTTGAAACGTGGCCGCTGGCAGGTCCTGCAGGTAAGGGAGGACTACAGGCTCCAAAACGTCGGAGATGTAGCGGTGGCTGTTGAGTGTACCGGCGATGCATACCAGAGGGGTGCGGGTGTCACATCCAATTGCGCCCCAAACCACAACGCCAGGCGACGGACCGGTATGGCGATGCATAATGCAGGCTTCATACAGTCTCTCGCCGCGGTTCCGCCACACGCGGATCCGACCATCGTGATGTTGCAGACAGAAGCGGGATTCGTCGGAGAAGACAATGTCGTGCCATTTCGTAGTCCATGTGCGGCGTTCAACGGCCCACTGCCGCCGCACTCGCCGGTGGTGTAATATTAATGGTAATCGGAACAAGGGGTCCGTGCGACAAGCCCCCGCTCCAGCAGACGACGTCGAACGGTACGTGCTGACACAGGTTGTTGCGCAACACACCCAAATTTCTGCGCTAACGTTCGTGATGTGGCGGTGCGAGCCGTCAATGCTCGCCACACAACATGCGGGTCCTCTCGTTCGGTGGTGTGCCGCGGATGCGACAATCACTCTCGTCAGTCCGTCCGTCCCTCTTGCACCCACCGAATCCATACTTGCCTCACTGTGGCTGGATGTCGTCCGACACGGGCGCCGATGTCTCGGTACGGTAAACCGCTGTCGCGATAAGCCACTATTCGTCCTCTGTCGAACTCCGAAACGTGCTGGAATGACTGCCGTATTCTGCGACGAAGCATCAGGAAGCTTCCCACGCACAGGTCCGGCAGCACAACACACTTCCACTACTTACACCCCGCCTTCTGTTCATCCTTCTTATAGTGATTCTCGGTGGCGTGCCGGGCGCACATGATTTGCATATGCCCTGCAATGCTAATCGTTTGCATGTCTTCTCCTCTCACAGGCGACGCATGCTGCGAATTTCAGGCCAATCGGATGCTTCCTTCTTGGTGTTGCATTTTGGGTGGCCATCAGTGTAGCTTCTTTTTTTAATTAGTCTGAGTGCATTCAAGATAGCCTGAATTTCATAATTAGGGACCAGAGTTTGAAAGGTGAGTTTATCTTCAATTATATTGTGAACAGTAGTCAATGGTACATTCGGGAAGAGTGCTGTGACTTCAAGGGATGCCATGAAGAAAGGGTGGTCCCGGTTATCAAACGACTTAATTTTGTTGAGTGCTTGAGTTGAACTTGAAATGGAGTAATTTGAATCTACAATTAAAAGCTTCAAGTAGTTAACTAGAGCTTTTTCTAGCGGTCTGGAAGGGCTGTGACGTCCTGATACTAGAAAACGTACAGGGTTCGCCTGTTTGTGAAGTTTAAGTTTGCCAAATAATTCTAGAATGCGTGGTCCATACTGAGGGTGTAATTGTGAAGTAATAGATGATGGCAAGTTATCATGGTTCTTCAATTTGCTGATAACTGTAACTGCGGCTGTTGTGGGGTCGGTTGCAATAATTTTGTGTTGAATAATAGTGTTAATGGTCTCAATCATTTTGTTTTGGTAATCAGCTCTGTTCATGATGACTATTTTTGAGGTTTTATCAGCTGTAATGACGCAAAGATCCGGGTTATTTCGTAAAAGCTATAATGAATTAGCTTTGTTTATCTTTTTGCTAAGCTAATTATTATGAATGAATAATGCTCTAAGCTTCAAAATAATGAATTCCCAAAAGGGTGTTGTTACTCGTTAATTATGAACTTAAACAAAGTCTCAACGCTGGTTATTTATATTAAGTAATCAAAGTCATAAAACCTAACAGCCAGACAGAGGTCTGACAAAACTAAGAATTGAAGAAGACTGAACTTACAGAACAACTTGTTTATTATGATGACTCCTGGTCAACTAAGGCACTCATATATCACTACTACATAACAACACACTGCAACGCAACACACCAACTACAACGCAACTCCAACGCAACTCCAACGCAACAACACAACTACAACGCAACAACACAACTACAACGCAACAACCCAACTACAACGCAACAACACACCTACCCCACAACGCACACTTCTCGATGAACGCGCCTATATACGAGCTACCACTACGTCATGACTTACACTCATTGCCAGATCTCATTCAGCGGGTGAAATAATATTCCGTTCAGTAGGAAGATAATTTACATAGTAAAATAAAATAACCAGAGATAGTAAAATCAAAAGGAAAGTGAATATAGAGTATACGTTACAAAGCTTAAGTTGTATTTGTTCGTCTGTGAAAGTTTTAGCATCAGGTTTAAAAGATTTTGTCTCCTTCAACATATCTTAAACACAGTTCTCATACTCAGTTGTCGTTTTAATAATTAATGTTCTTTCAAACTTCTTGAAGCAGACGCAAATTTTCCAGCCCACCTTGAGAAACAAATATCGTGCCGCGGTGTATATATTTTCAGCCATCTAGAAGCTTTTTCTTTTAATTTTTTTATTTATATATTTTTTAATTTAATTTAATTTTTTCATCAGGAAGACGGGCTTTGGCTAGAAATCTTTATCACGCTGTTATACAAACGAAACCCTTTGGTCTCTTCTATAGAAGCCGAAGCACTGAGAAACAGACAAAACGATGACTTGAGCGCTTCATGTTTTGATATGCGTAGATATTCAGTAGCCACTTTTATTAATCTCCCCATATATTCTGTGTATGGAAAGCAACACTTTCAGTCAGTGTGCCAATTTAAATAAGAGTTTCGAGAGGAGAAATGTGCTGAAGACAAAATGAATTTGTCATTTCCTATCAGTTACATGTTAAGTTGTAAGAATGTGAAACTTTGAAATGTTGAAACCAATTTCTCCACGATTGAAATTGTTTCGTCGACTTTAGATGAAATTAAAAAAGAAACTTACAGCTTATCCACCCTTTTTTATACATGTTGAATTCATATACGGAGGACTGCTTTTCTCTCTCTCTCTCTCTTATATTTTATTCAAATTTAGGAACAGAATCTGTGAAATACATAGCTGATGTAGGACATTTCAGTTCCCCACACTCAAGAAATAGGATAAATGAGCGACGATAAATTTGCGCATAGCCCAGTAAAGTTGTCCGTCAGTTCATAAGTCAAGGGACTTGCTCAGCAGCTTCCTATACTGACTGCTTATATTAATTTTTCACTATGCAGCCAACGAAAAGCAGTAAAGATGAATAATGAGAATTTTTGAGAAGCCAAATAGCTAGGCCATTTTTTAAGAGAGTATTATTAAGCATAAGCCCCTTCTCTCTCGGGTGCAACCCCCAACTCCCTTACTGTTCATGCGTGTGAAAGGCCGTTCCTTTATGCTGACATTCTCAAAGAATTCGGGGACCCTCTTGGATGCATTCCATTGAGAAGTATCTCGTTGAGAAAGTGTACAAGGCGGGTGGAATTGGGGGAAGGGTCACTAAGGTCTTGCAAATTTTTCCCGTGCTTTCTCACAATAATGTTCTTCGGTCTGCAATACCTTCTGGGACCTGACACACAAAAGCCTTTGGAATTCCTTTCAGCATCCCTTCAGTGAAACCGCCGACAAAAATATCCGCCTCTTCGCACACATTCTAAAACTTCGACTGAGGAAAATAATGTTTTGCACTTTTTATTAGGCACGCTATGTCCTCCCCACCTCCATCAACAAAGCAACAGATTTCAGACCTTAGCAGTGGAAAAAGCGCTTTCTTAGTATCCGTGAAACTAGAGTGAATGACGAAATTTGATTTACGTTGCTCTAGTCTATTTCCACTCAGTTTCACACACGCTTGTCAGTTGTAACTGAGGATTTTTCAGGTCTAAGCCTCCTCTTTTTAGACCCCCCTCCTCCAGATGGGAGGAATACCATCACCCGCTTGTGTAACATTTCCACAGGATGCAAAATATTGATCTTTTACTTAAGTAATCATCTGCAGCAATCAGACAGTTTTTTTGTACTTTGTGTCACGTATATACATGCGCAGAGGGGAGGGGGGGAATCCGTGATCAGGAACCAAGTAATTCGGAGCATGTGCCTAGTTCCTCCCCCCCCCCCTCCCACACACACACACTTTCAACGTTTGGCAGGCGCCAAAATCAAAGCGCTTGTCGTACTTCGCACCACACAGATTTTATAATACTGGACAGGTAGTACTGAAACATTGGTGCCTTTCATTGGGTTCCAACGCTTTAAAAAATAAGTAATGACTCTTAAGCCACCACAAAGCACTTTAAATTATTATTTTTGACGGAGTGAGAGATAGAAGAAATGGATTTCCCAAATTTTAATTTAATATCAAATCACCGAAAATTTTGTTGTGCCATTCAATATGATCACTGCGCTGTTATTTAATTTTCTGTTTTGATTAATTGGTTTGAGAGCATGATAACAGCGTGTTGTTACATTTTCAATTAAAAAACCGAAACAGATTTTTTTTTTTTATGGTACGTAATATGCTTTCATTTAAACAAATTACTAATTTGTTAATAAAGATAATCTGTGATATCAGTGGGGTGCAACCAAAGATTGGCGATCAGTATAAATAATATTTTATGATATATATTTCTTATTTTATATTTATGAATTAAGGTTTATAGTGTTTCCTAACGTTCTAACAGTGTTTTAGAATAAAATTTAATTTCAGATGATAAAGGAGATTCCTGAAAACTTCTTGTCGGGGGCCTGAAAATATTCGTTGCCTATTCGTCTGTTAACACAATCTATGCTTCTAAAAATCACCTTTGAAAAATTCATTATTGCATCAGTTTGAAGAAAGCATTAATGAAAGTTTATATATTCGGCGTATCCGGAGAGAACGCTTCTGTACTTGGCTACAGTAATCCCGGAAATTGTGATTAAACTCATCAAAAAAT
The DNA here is from genome assembly GCA_039090855.1 of Macrothele yani. NCBI lineage: Eukaryota > Metazoa > Arthropoda > Arachnida > Araneae > Macrothelidae > Macrothele > Macrothele yani. Next base: position 138,165,750 of record CM077005.1, on the reverse strand, counting down.
TTGTAGTTCAAGAAAATATCAGTCACCTCCTATCCCCAAATGCACAGGCTTCGAAATGCATTGGCTACATCTCCTGCTATCCACTATTCATCTACAGTCGAACGAAAACCTTTTAAAATTTCCAGAACGAATTTGTCATGCCGCCGCGGTGGCGGAATGGTCTAAGCGCTGGCACCTTACCGACGTGTTTCTTGATTTTGTTTGTGTAATCGGTGTTTATTTTTGTGGTTAGTGCTGTGCATACAGTGCGAATTCACTGTTTCGATCCGAATTTATTTGGTGGTGATGCTTGTCTGCAAGTTTAACTCCTGTGTTCTTTTTCACAAAGTTTTCATGGTGTTATTTGTGTTTTGTGCATTCTTTATTGTGTTCATGGTGCTATTTGTATATTGTGCATTGTGTGTTAATTTCTTGGTGATATTTGAATATTGTGCTTTGTGTGTTGTGTTAATGGTACGGGGTGTTAGTTTCTAGTGGTTGTTTTTTTCTCTGTGTTGCTGTCGGTCTTACTGACCGAGATACGCTTTAAATGTAAATTTTTGTTGTTCGTCGGCTTACAGCCATTTGTCAACGCATATCTCCGAACTACCAGGTTTTGTTTTTTTTCGGCTGCAGCTTGTTGTCGGACCGTGTGTGTGTTTGTTTTTTTCCCTTGACAGTTTTGACAAACTCGGCTGACTTTTCTTTACCGCCTTGCTTCATTAGTGGTCTGTCCTGTATGTATTGTTTGTTGTGCAACTGTTTTCTTTTATCTTGCCGTGTGTTATTCTTCAACTTGCTCTGATGTCGTCTGCTTCTTCCTGTAGAGTACTCTGTTTATTGCGATATTGATTGTGTGTTGTTATTGTCGTTGCCGGTGAGTTATTGTGCAATTTTTTTCCCGGTGAAAATTTGTGTTTGTATGTTGTCTTTTTTTGTAAATAAATGCTCTTTTGAAGTTCTGATCATTCGCACTGGAAGGGGTGTGGGATGGATGTTTGTGTTTGCCTTTCAGCACTGGCTCTCAATGTGTTACTTGATCATTTGGCATACTGTCTACCGTATTCGCTATGTTCGTTGTTGGTGTCAAATGAATATACTGCCTATGTCTGCCTGACAATACTGTATAACTATGTCTGTTTATCCTGTCACTGTATCTGTATCACCAGGTCAAATAATTTTAAAACAAACAAAAAAGCCGTCGATTCTCCTCCGACTGGTATTCAAGCAATGATATACTGATCCCTTGGCTCCTTGTCTCTTGGATTACCTAGATCCTCTGCCCTAATTTCTTTAATTTCAGGGAGCAAATATTGTATTATAAAAATTAGGGAAGCGACATATTCAAGAAAAATGTTATGTTGCTCGTATTACGTACAAGAGTGCGTTAAAGTAAGCAGATCAAAGGAACAACCGTTTTGTTCATTTTTTTACATCAGTTAAATTCTGATGAACTAAATTCTCATTAAAAAAATGAACAACCGTTTTGTTCATTTTTTTACATGAGTTAAATTCTCATCAATGGTTCAGCGAACTATACACAAATTCTCTCACCAAGGGAAAAGAACTGAATCCCAAGGGAACTGAAAAAGCTGTGTTTATTCAACGGTATGGCTCTCTCCCTTTCTTGGAGATAATCATAAATTTATATTCACAAAAAAAGAAGCACTAGACCACAAATATTTTTAGCATGTCTATTATGCGTATTGTTCTGATCCGTACATTTGTATTTTTCTGGAAGTTAACATTTTGATGCAAGCGTTTTGTGCTAAAGACACGAATAGATGGGTAAGGGTGACGTCACAAACTTGAAGCTTTTTGAGAAGACGACGCGGACCTGATGGTCACGCCCAGTGAGTCGTTGCTAGTACTTTTTCACCATTGTGGGAATAGGGTATAGACCTCGTAAAAACAAAAACAAAAGCAGAAATATTCGGTAGGTTTAGAAGCAAATTCGCCTTCAGTTGTACGACTTGAAAACTGAAATAAGTCAGAAGCGGGCAAGGGGCCCTGATTCGAAAGTGTTTCTAAAGGAAAACGTGAAAAATTAGAGTTGTAGGAATATATTACAAGAGGGAAAGATAACTTTATTTTATTTCTCTTCCGTGTAATTAAGAAAAAAACGCCATCACAAAACGGGGGTCCCTAACAATTTCTAAATGTCTGGGTGATGGGCCTGGTAAGGGTAGCCAGACTAGGCCAGAACATCAGCATCTCTCTATCCAGAAGAGTCCCACGTTGAGTACGATAATTCCTTGGTAATTCCTTAGTCGGTGGTGTATTGCCAATTTGGATAAATAGTTAGGGTATAGTAATTAATTTTGCTTGCTCCTAGCAGTAAGCTTGTGTTTAAAGAAAAGAAATTAAAAAAGAAAAAGGAAATAAGGATAATAAGTTCGGATAAAAAGAAATTATTCATAGGGAGTTTGTTGTAAGAGCAAAACTCGTATATTTATGGCATCGAGTTTATATTAAGTGGAGTCACCACTCCTATCCACGGAACACTGGCCGCCATAAGTAACCACCAGTGTTGCAGGTGACGTCTTATCCAGGCAAAAAGCTGCTTTAAAACTACTGAAGCCAATGGAACAAAAGCTTCGAGGCATATAGACAGATAAAATGATGGATTTAATGATTTTTATCAATTATACAAGCTTACTGTTTTATCAACTATATAAATTAGTTTGTTTTTGCCTGTATGTGATGTCACTCCAATGGTTAGCTGTGACCCCTCCAGTCCTGGCTCATGCCATTTAGAACATAGAACGGGAAAGAACTGAAGAACAGAAGGGGATGGAATTTCCATGGGTATTGGACATGAAGCCAATGGAGAAACAAACTACAATCGCCTAAATTTTCACTAAATGCCTCAAAGAAGGAAAGATTCCTGATGACTGGAAGAATGCTTCTTTGATCCTGACAAATAAAAAATTGCACCTTGATGACCTCAGGAACGGCAGACCCACCAGCCTCCTATCTGTTGTTCACTTCATTTTCAGGAAGCATTATCGCATCGCTTGAAAGAAAATTGGACTTGACTTAACTAAAAGAACAAGCTGAATTCAGGAGCAGCAGTTGCATTATTAATCGTATATACGTATTGGTAGAACTAATTGAAAGGAAGAATGAATATGAAATCCTGGCTTTTATTGATTATGAAAAGGCTTTTGATTCCGTGAAATCATCAGTAGTTTTGATGTCTTTGAAACCCTGCGGTATTGAAGATTAACACATAACCATAATTAATAACATCTATGAAAATGCAAGCACAAAGGTTCGACTGTCTGAGGACACAACACTTATAAAAATTTGAAAGCGAGTGAGACAAGTTGACAACATATCTCCCAAACTCTTCAATGCCATTTTTGCAAAATGTGTTTCAATCATTGAACTGGGAAGACAAGGAAAGAAAAGATTAATGTAGATTATTTAACCCCGCCTGGCTTTGCTGACGACATAGTCATTTTTCGGAGTACCCCCTAAGAGCTAGAGTGTATGATCCAGGAACTTGGTGACAAGAGCAAAGAATGGGTTTACAAATGAACTTACATTTGACAAATTCCGTCCGGAGCCTGAATGTCCTGTATACAAGATCCCAGCGTTGAGGACCCTCACAACTCCACCAAATGTACAGCATGACTTTCCACTCGAGGTTCCTTCTTTGTGCCACTGGCTATGTATGCTTCCTAGTGTATCCTCAGCCACTGGTGCCCAGTGTTAGGGTAACGTAGGATTATAGACTATTCATCGCCTGTGTCGATAGGACACCAAAACCTATCATCCTGTGGATTTGGCAACAATCTTCGACAGAGTGCAACACCTTGTTTCGCCTTCTAGGGTGTCAATGCATGGGAATCATTCGATAGCACCGGGAGGAGAAAACAAGCTTGTGCAGATGACGAACAAAAATGGATTGGGAAGATACCACCTCAGCTGCCATTTGTCGTGTATCGGTACTGGGGTTCGCTGTCACGGCTTCCGCCGTGGTGTCGGTGTTGGTGATCGATGGATTTCCTGATCTCGATTTGTGTTCGAGACTGATGTTCGCAGCATTGAAACGCCGGAACCATTTTCGTGCAGTGCTGCTGTCCACTGTTTTCGCTCCTTCAAGTGCAGAAATTTGTTTCGCGGCTGCCGCGTTTAACCCATTTTTCCAAATAATAGGTGAACTCAAACAGTGCATTTATCGACCTCCTTCCTCTGCTCACCTAATAACGCAATATGGCTCAGAGCTAAACACACATCATTAGGCTTTTGTGTTCACGTAATCGCTGTACGCAGTCGACGGTGGAGCGCGTTTTGCACATGAATGGAGGTCCAACATTATGTGGAGCTCAACATGGAACGAACTTTTGACTAGCCCCGGTAAATAGGCATACAAAACTTACTTGGAGAGCATTTAGAAGAAACAGTACATTTTTCAAGAGCAGTTTGCCATTATATCTTAAAGGAAAAGTGTTTAATCAATGCATCGTTCCATTTCTTACATATGGAGCAGAGACATTAACCTTAACGGAAAAAGACATCAGAGGACGAAAACAACTCAGCAAAACGTGGAAAGGTGCATGTTTTTTGGTGTAATAAAGAAAGATAGGAAGTGGAACACATGGATTTTAGCGAAAGGAAAAATGTCGATGACGTCAGAATCAGAGTGAAGACGCTCAAGTGACATTGGCTGGGCATATTGCTAGAAAAAAGAAATGGCCGTGCTTGAGCAAATGAAATATTAGATATAATACCAATGGGCAAATGAAATATTAGATATAATACCAATTACGCACAACAAGACAACGTGAAAGATGGGTGGATGAAATACGAAAGCCTGCTGGAGTGATTTTGAAGAGACAGGTTCAAGACAGAAAGTTGTGGAAGGTACTTGTGGAGGCTCTCATCCAGCAGTGGATTGACAGTGGTTGATGATGATATGTACGAGTATATACGTTGTTTTATATCTCTTTCTCTCTCCTTACTTTTTTTAAATTGTTTTCGCTTTCGGAGCAGTTGGATCTCCCTGAAAAATATTAGGTTCCGTTGCCCATGTATGTTACTAATAGCAAAATCGACAGATGAACTCCAATAACAACTAGAACGAATAGAAAACCTACTATGCAAAGTCTCCCTACGGTTAAATCCGTCAAAATGCATAATAATGCATGTCAGCGGTCGCACCCCAGTGGGCCTTCGTGACTCTACTTTAACCATCAATGATACTCCGGTCTGCTCATCAAAGGAGGAAGAGTCGACAAACTTCCTCGGTAAGCGTATAGGACTCTTTTTTGAACAGTATAACGCCACCATTAGGGACTTTATTGAGTTCGGTTCCAAGCTAGTGAACTCGAAACTAGCGCCATGGCGAAAACTAGATGCTGCCAGCACCTTCTATTTTCCAGCGTTGCAACACGCCATGCGCACTAGCAGATAAGAAAGTCGGACTGGCAGCATTTAGATGCACTGCTTCGTCCTGAACTCAAGAAGATCCTTGGCCTTCCACAGGATGAATCAAAGCATTGCTTGTATGGGTTCATCAGATACGGATGTGTCGGAATTCCAGAAGCTGCCACTAATTCCGACACATTCCTGGTGGACAAAGCATTTAAACTACTGTCATCAAAAGACTACACACTGCGGGAGGTGGCAGAAAAAGATATATGTAGGGTTTGTGGCAGAAAAAGACCTTAAAGAAGTCGTCAGAAACAGAATTGGAGAAACCCAACAAATCCAAGACGTAGAAGACTTCTTATCGGAAAAGTCTGACGTAAGATTTGAAATAACAACCAACAGAGGAACATCACTGTGGGCTGCTGCCCGCAAGGTATCCCACAGATTAAAAATTGGGTGGAGTATCAGTGGAGCATTTCTCCCATCCATCAAGATTAACAACTCAGAAATTCCTGCCCAGAAATGAAATATAGTAGTGAAAAATATTCGTAATGAGATCAGAACAGCAAAAGTCGAAGCATTAATCAACTTAAGAAGTCAGGGGAAAGCTATTGAGTGTGCTTCCCTGGATAGAGCAAGTACACACTTCTACACAGGGGATTGCACTCAATTCAAGGATTGGCGGTTTGTACATAAAGCCCGTTTAAACCTCCTCCCCCTGAATGGCAGCAAGCCCTACCTTCCGGCTCAAGACAGAAGATGTAGGGTTTGTGGGTATACCGCGAAAACTACTGCACATGTGTTATGCCATTGCAAGCCCTTCTTCCACTTTCGCAAAGACAAGCACACCAAGATGGTTGACAGGGTAAAATGTGTCGCAACAAAGAACTTTGCCATCTTATCAGAAGATCTGTAACGTACCAGGAGATGTCACGTACCTGCCAGAAGGACGCACACGAGGGAGATGATGTAACGTACCAGGAGATGTGACGTACCTGCCAGAAGGACGCACACGACATAAAGGCAGATAGGAATCAGAATAAAATGTCCGCGTAGCTCAACTGGTAGAGTGACTTATTCCGGAATGAGGGGATCCGGGTTCGAGCCCCGGCGCGGATAAAAATGACGGAGAAATTCACTTCGTTATAATGGCGCCCGAACTATCCGGATGACCCGACCGTTCAAAATCTCGCAATGGTGTGATGTTCTTTCCACACCGCGAGATAGGAAAAATAAGAGAATCCCTTCTCCAGCACTTCGAAAAAAAAAAAAAATAAGGGGGAGATGATGTAACGTACCAGGAGATGTAACGTACCTGCCAGAAGGACGCACACGAGGGAGATGATGTAACGTACCAGGAGATGTGACGTACCTGCCAGAAGGACGCACACGACATAAAGGCAGTTAGGAATCAGAATAAAATGTCCGCGTAGCTCAACTGGTAGAGTGACTTATTCCGGAATGAGGGGATCCGGGTTCGAATCCTGGCGTGGACAGAAATGACGGAGAAATTCACTTCGTTATAGATCGACCGGCAGATTGGTGAATCCAGCAGGGATGAATGGGAGCGAGCAGGCGATAATTGAATTTTAATCTACAGTATATATGATCACAGAAACTACAGGCCCATCAGCCTCCTATCAGTGCTTTGTAAAATATTCACTAAGCTTCTTTCACATCGCTTAAAGGTAACTCTGGACGTAACACAACCGAGAGAACGAGCTGGATTCAGGAGTGGATACGACACTATACATCATATTCATGTACTGAGGGAACTAATTAAAAGAATGAGGGAAAAACTTAGTAACCTGAGGGAATAACTTTGTAACCCTACGGCACTAAAGACGCATAAAGTAGCATTATTAATAACATCTATGAAAATGCAACTGCAGAGTTTTGGCTATTTGGAGATGCAGCACTAATAAAAATTGGAAAGGGAGTGAGACACGGTGACCCCCATATCTCCCAAACCCTTCAATGTCACATTGCAAAGTGTCTTTCAATCACTGAACTGCGAAAACAAGGGGATAAAGATCAATGGAGATTATTTAACTCACCTTAGTTTTGCTGATGACATAGTCATTTTTGCAACTACCCTTTCAGAGCTGAAGAGTGTGATCCAAGAACTTGCTGACAAGAGTACAGAAGTGGAATTAAAAATGAACTTTCAAAAAACAAAATCGATGTACAATGTTTTTACAAAAAATGATAATTTAGCAATTGATGGGGAAAAGCTGTATATTACCGATACCTATATTTCCCTTGGACAGCAGATATCAAGTGAGGGTAACATTAATGGAGAAATTAATCGGCATATAAAACTTTGTTGGAGAGCTTTGGAAGAAACAGTACATGTTTTAAGAGCAATATGCCATATGGAGCGGAGACATGGACCTTAATTGAAAAAGACATACAAAGACTGCAGACAACTGAAAGTGGCATGGAGAGATGCATGCGTGATTTAACCAGGAAAGATAAAAAGAGGAACTCACGGATAAGGAAAATGACAAGAGTGGAAGACATCATGATCAGAGTGAAATCTCTGAAATGGCAATGGGCAGGATATGTTACTAGAAGAACGGACCGCCAATGGCTAACCGAAATTTTCGACTGGGTACCAACGGACAGAAAAAGGCCCAGAAGAAGACCTCGTGGGAGATGGATGGATGATATTCTAAAGCATGCCGGAGTAACATGAAAACTGGCTCAAGACACACAGTTGTGAAAACAAACTTGGGGAGACTTTTATCCAGCAGGGAATTGATAATGGCTGAGACGATGATATATATATATATGTATCATCATCATCATCGTCGTCAACCATTATCAATCCACTGCTGGATGAAGGTCTCCCCAAGTTTTCTCCACAAAGGTCTGTCTTGTACCAGTCTCCTCCATGTCACCCCTGCATACTTTCGAATTTCATCCACCCATCACCCATGTGGTCTTCTTCTGGGTCTTTTCCTGTCCCTTGGAATAAAATCTAAAATTTCGGCTGTCCATCGATGGTCTGTCCTTCTGGCAGTATGTCCAGCCCATTGCCATTTCAGGGATTTAACTTTGATCATGATGTCTTCCACTCTTGTCATTTTTCGGATCCACGAGTTCCTCTTCTTATCTCTCCTGGTTACACCAAGCATGCACCTCTCCATGCTACTTTGAGTTGTCTGCAGCCTTTGTATGTCTCTTTTAGTTAAGGTCCACGTCTCTGCACCATACGTAAGCACTGGAAGGATGCATTGGTCAAACACTTTTCTTTTAAGACATAATGGCATATTGCTCTTGAAAATTATGCTGTTTCTTCCAAAAGCTCTCCAGGCAAGTTTTGTACGCCGATTAATTTCTTCATCAATGTGACCCTCGCTTGATATCTGCTGTCCAAGATAAACGTATGTGTCTGTTATCTCCAGCTTTTCTCCATCAATCGATAAATCTTCATTTCTTGAAAAGGCATTAAACATTACTTTTGTCTTCTGAAAGTTCATTTTTAATCCCACTTCTTTACTCTTGTCAGCAAGTTCCTGGATCATACTCTGCAACTCTGATGGGGTAGTTGCAAAAATGACTACGTCATCAGCAAAACGAAGGTGGGTTAGATAATCTCCATTAATCTTTATCCCCTTGTTTTCCCAGTTCAGCGACTGAAAGACACCCTCGAATGTGGCATTAAAGAGCTTCGGAGATATGGTGTCACCTTGTCTCACTCCCTTTCCAATTTTTATGTGTGTTGTATTTTCAAACAGCCGAATCTTTGCACTTGCATTTTCATAGATGTTATTAATAATATTAATGTATGCATCTTCAATACTGCAGGATTTCAGAGCCATTGTAACTGCTGATGGTTTCACCGAATCAAAGGCTTTTTCATAATGGATAAAAGCCATGCACAATGGAAGTTCATATTCCCTCGCTCTTTCAATTAGTTCTTTCAGTACATGGATATGATCTATTGTGCTGTAGCCACTCCTGAATCCAACTTGTTCTCTCGGTTGAGCCATGTCCAGTGTTACCTTCAAGCGGTGTGAAAGAACTTTAGTGAAGATTTTATAAACCACTGATAGGAGGCTGATAGGTCTGTAGTTCCCGAGATCCTCAATGTCACCTTTTTTTATGTACCAGGATCATTGTAGCGGTGTTCCAATCCTCAGGAATCTTCCCTTCATTAAGGCATCGAGTGAAAATTTGGGCGAGTACAGTTTCGATTTCTCCACTTGCTTCTTGTATGATGTCTACAGTAATTCCATCTTCTCCTGGAGCTTTTCCCCGTTTCATGTTCTTGATTGCATGTGCAACTTCTGCTGGAAGGAATGGAGGAACTCCGGGGATTCTTAGCGCCTTTCATGATGTCTGTAGTGCATGTATCATCCCTTTCATATAATTTGGAGTAGAAATCTTTCCCTCTTGTCAAAATTTCGCCTCTATTTCTTGTTATACAACCATCTTCTTTTCTCAGTGCCAAAATCTGTTTTCTTCCCTTACTGAGATGTCCCTTTGCTATCTTTAGGCTTTGGTTGTTTTCAATTGCTTTCCTCACTAGTTCACAGTTGAATTTTCTTACGTCTTCAGTGATACTTTTTCTTGCTGTCTTGCATAGCTCTATATATTCCACTTTGGAAGTCACATCTTCTTTAGTTGTCCTCATCTCTCTTCTTTTTTGCATCAACATTTTGGTTTTTCCTGATAATTTGTTCACATGCAACTTGTTCTTAGACCCAGCTAATTTTGTAGCGGTTTCCATAAGAGCGTTGGTTACTTTTCTGTTAACTTCAGAAATATCCACTTCTTCCGATGTTAGGCCTTCTAAAGCAGAGAACCTGTTCTTCAGTTCCAACTTCAAGGTATTATGGTGTTTTTTAAGGTTGGTTTATGTCAATAGATTTTGTTTGTCTTATGAACTTGACACGTTCAAGTTTAGTGTTGAGGTGCATCTTACATCTCACCAATCTATGGTCACTACCTGTGTTGAACTTGTTTAGCACACTGCACTCTTCTATGACGAATTTTTTGTTACACATAATAAAATCAATTTCACTTGTCGTCCCATTTGGATGTCTCCATGTCCATTTCCTGTGTGACTTTTTCTTGAAGAAGGAGTTCAAGATGAAAAACCCTTCTGCCTCTGCAAACTCAACGAGAGTATTTCCACGCTGGTTTCTGTTGCCGTGACCGAATTTACCTACTGAAGTTTCATTCTGTTGCCGTTGCCCTATTTTTGCATTCAAATCTCCCATAATTATTTTCAAGTGCTTCTTACCTTTATTATTTAGATGACAAATTTCCTCATAAAATTCTTCAATTTCTTCTTCAAGATGACTTGCGGTGGGTGCATAAGTTTGAATAATCTGAGCCTGGTATGTTTTCGAGAGTTGGATAACGAGTCGTGCAGCTCTGTCAGAGGAACTTTCAACTTCTACAACTTTATCCTTCAGTTTCTTGTTTATTATAAATCCAACACCACTAGTTCTGCCAGTATGTGTCCCACGATAGTAGAAGAGATGTCCACTTTTCAGTTCAATGAGATCTTCTCCTTTTCTCCTTACCTCACTTAGCCCGACGATGTCCCACTTGATCCTTTGTAGATCCTCTTCCAATTCAAGAAGCCTTGAATCAGAAGATAGGGAGCGTCCATTATACGTAGCCAAGGTCAGCATCAGATGGCAGCCTAGTCCGGTCCTCCGGGGATTCTTAGCACCCTCTGCCTTCATGTCGCACTGGCCGCTGCCTTGGCCAGGTACATTCCAGCTGCCGGAGACTGAGGGCCAATATTTAAGTTGTGGAATCATTTTGGAGGGGCTTGGCCATAACTCATCACGCTGGCCAAGCGGGTTGGTGAGTGTGGGATAGCATTTCCTCTAATCCCGATGGTATAGTTGTACCGCTATTGGCGGTCGTCAGAGCACCTTTAGTGGGAACAGGATGCACCACGAGAAGGCGTGGTTGACATTTGTCAAGGAGAAGCTGTGATGTTACGCATCACCTGACCTTACATCCCATATATATGTATATATTTAGTTATTTATTTAAGTAGTATATATGCACATGTGTATATATACAGGGTGCATAGGAAGGTTCCTTTAGCCTGGAATAACTTGTGAACGCAGAGAAGTACAGTTATGCAAGTGAGATAACGGTATAGTAAAGTGACTACGCCCGATCGAATGCAACCAATAGCAGCGCCTTTAGTGGCGAAATGCGGAAGTTAGCCATTGCAAATCGAAAACTAAAAGAGATAGAGCAAAACTTCCAAATACAAAGTTGTAGAGCATCAAATAATTAGTATAAAGTGACCTTTGTTTTACACGGATAAGATAAATTATCGCCGGAATACCCTAAAATGTCCGAAATCGATGCGCGACTTTTTGTGTGAACGTTTAAAGGGAGCAGGCACAGGTATAAGCAAATACACACAATTTATTGCATAAATGCGTACTTATGTGAATACAGTTTGATGATGTCAGACAAAACAAAAACAAAAAAGGCAAACTGGCGCACAGTGATAAAAAGTTAATGTTGAGTATGTTCGAAGAATTCGCCATTGTCCACGATACACATTTGTATTCGTGAAAGTAACTCTGCATGCACATTCCGCAGCATGGAAGGTGTCACACTATTGTAAGCATCTGTAACACGACGACGTAGACCCAGCAGACATGCAGGCGCTGTTGCATAGACCTGATTTTTTACGTAACCCCAGAAATCCAAGCTCGCCATTCTCACACAGCATACGCAGACCTAAACTTCTGATCAGGGTACATCCTGCTACTGGTTTTTATATCGTAGGTACGGTACAACGTCACAATCTGTATGTGCATACGGGTACATTTGCGATATGTTAATATGCAGATTCGATTCGTCGCACATAGATTTCGGACATTTTAGGGTATTCAGGCAACAATTTATTTTATCCGTGGAAAACAAATGTCGTTTTGTACTAATTAATTGATGCTCTACAACTTTGTAATTGAAAATTTTGCTCCATCTCTTTTCGTTTTCGATTTGCAATGGCTAACCTACGCATTTCGCCACTGGGGGAGCTGCTATTGGTTGCATTCGATCGGGCATAGTCACTTTACTATACCGTTATCTGACTTGCATAACTGTACCACTCTCCGTTCGCAAGTTATTCCAGGCTGAAGCGACTTTCCTATGCACCCTGTGTTTATAACGCGTATCATCATCATCATCATCATCATCATTGTCAACCATTATCAATCTACTGCTGGACGAAGGTCTCCCCAAGTTTCCTCCACAACGGTCTGTCTTGTGCCAGTCTCCTCCATGTCACTCCCGCATACCTTCGAATTTCCTCCACCCATCTCCCATGTGGTCTTCTTCTGGGTCTTTTCCTGTCCCTTGGAATCCAGTCTAAAATTTCGGCTGTCCATCGATGGTCTGTCCTTCCGGCAGTATGTCCAGCCCATTGCCATTTCAGGGATTTAACTCTGATCATGATATCTTCCACTCTTGTCATTTTTCGAATCCACGACTTCCTCTTCTTATCTCTCCTGGTTACACCAAGCATGCACCTCTCCATGCTACTTTGAGTTGTCTGCAGCCTTTGTATGTCTTTTTTAGTTAAGGTCCACGTCCCTGCACCATACGTAAGCACAGAAAGGATGCATTGGTCAAACACTTTTCTTTTAAGACATAATGGCATATTGCTCTTGAAAATTATACTGTTTCTTCCAAAAGCTATCCAGGCAAGTTTTGTACGCCTATTAATTTCTTCATCAATGTGACCCTCGCTTGATATCTGCTGTCCAAGATAAACGTATGGGTCTGTTATCTCCAGCTTTTCTCCATCAATCGATAAATCTTCATTTCTTGTAAAAGCATTGAACATCACTTTTGTCTTCTGAAAGTTCATTTTTAATCCCACTTCTTTACTCTTGTCAGCAAGTTCCTGGATCATATACTGCAGCTCTGATGGGGTAGTTGCAAAAATGACTACATCATCAGCAAAACGAAGGTGGGTTAGATAATCTCCATTAATCTTTATCCCCTTGTTTTCCCAGCTCAGCAACTGAAAGACACCCTCCAATGTAGCATTAAATAGCTTCGGAGATATGGTGTCATCTTGTCTCACTTCCTTTCCTACTTTTATGTGTGCTGTATTCTCAAACAGCCGAATCTTTGCCCTTGCATTTTCATAGATGTTATTAATAATATTAATGTATGCATCTTCAATACCACAGGATTTCAGAGCCATTGTAACTGCTGATGGTTTCACCGAATCAAAGGCTTTTTCATAATGGATAAAAGCCATGCACAATGGAAGTTTATATTCCCTCGCTCTTTCAATTAGTTCTCTCAGTACGTGGATATGATCTATTGTACTGTAGCCACTCCTGAATCCAGCTTGTTCTCTCGGTTGAGCCATGTCCAGTGTTACCTTCAAGCGGTGTGAAAGAACTTTAGTGAAGATTTTATAAACCACTGATAGGAGACTGATAGGTCTGTAGTTCCTGAGATCCTCAATGTCACCTTTTTTATGTAGCAGGATCATTGTAGCGTTGCTCCAATCCTCAGGAGTCTTCCCTTCATTAAGGCATCGAGTGAAAATTTGGGCGAGTACTGTTTCGATTTCTCCACTTGCTTCTTGTATGATGTCTACAGTAATTCCATCTTCTCCTGGAGTTTTTCCCCGTTTCATGTTCTTGATTGCATGTGCAACTTCTGCTGGGAGGACTGGAAGAACTCTGGTACTGGTACATTTCATGATGTCTGGAGTACATGTATCATCCCTTTCATATAACTTGGAGTAGAAATCTTTCACTCTTGTCAAAATTTCGCCTCTATTTCTTGTTACAGAACCATCTTCTTTTCTCAATGCCATAATCTGTTTTCTTCCCTTACTGAGATGTCCCTTTGCATCCTTAGGCTTTGGTTGTTTTCAATTGCTTTCCTCACTAGTTCACAGTTGAATTTCCTTACGTCTTCAGTGATACTTTTTCGTACTGTCTTGCATAGCTCTATATATTCCACTTTGGAAGTCACATCTTCTTTAGTTGTCCTCATCACTCTTCTTTTTTGCATCAACATTTTGGTTTTTCCTGATAATTTGTTCACATGCAATTTGTTCTTAGACCCTACAGTAATTCCATCTACAGTAATTCCATCTTCTCCTGGAGTTTTTCCCCGTTTCATGTTCTTGATTGCATGTGCAACTTCTGCTGGGAGGACTGGAAGAACTCTGGTACTGGTACATTTCATGATGTCTGGAGTACATGTATCATCCCTTTCATGTAACTTGGAGTAGAAATCTTTCACTCTTGTCAAAATTTCTGCCTCTATTTCTTGTTACAGAACCATCTTCTTTTCTCAATGCCATAATCTGTTTTCTTCCCTTACTGAGATGTCCCTTTGCATCCTTAGGCTTTGGTTGTTTTCAATTGCTTTCCTCACTAGTTCACAGTTGAATTTCCTTACGTCTTCAGTGATACTTTTTCGTACTGTCTTGCATAGCTCTATATATTCCACTTTGGAAGTCACATCTTCTTTAGTTGTCCTCATCACTCTTCTTTTTTGCATCAACATTTTGGTTTTTCCTGATAATTTGTTCACATGCAATTTGTTCTTAGACCCTACAGTAATTCCATCTACAGTAATTCCATCTTCTCCTGGAGTTTTTCCCCGTTTCATGTTCTTGATTGCATGTGCAACTTCTGCTGGGAGGACTGGAAGAACTCTGGTACTGGTACATTTCATGATGTCTGGAGTACATGTATCATCCCTTTCATATAACTTGGAGTAGAAATCTTTCACTCTTGTCAAAATTTCGCCTCTATTTCTTGTTACAGAACCATCTTCTTTTCTCAATGCCATAATCTGTTTTCTTCCCTTACTGAGATGTCCCTTTGCATCCTTAGGCTTTGGTTGTTTTCAATTGCTTTCCTCACTAGTTCACAGTTGAATTTCCTTACGTCTTCAGTTATACTTTTTCGTACTGTCTTGCATAGCTCTATATATTCCACTTTGGAAGTCACATCTTCTTTAGTTGTCCTCATCACTCTTCTTTTTGCATCAACATTTTGGTTTTTCCTGATAATTTGTTCACATGCAATTTGTTCTTAGACCCAGCTAATTTTGTTGCTGTCATAAGAGCTTTGGTTACTTTTCTGTTAACTTCAGAAATATCCACTTCTTCCGATGTTAGGCCTTCTAAAGCAGAGAATCTGTTCTTCAGTTCCAACTTGAAGGTATAATGGTGTTTTTTAAGGTTGGTTATGTCAATACATTTTGTTTGTCTTATGAGCTTGCCACATTCAAGTTTAGTGTTGAGGTGCATCTTACATCTCACCAATCTATGGTCACTACCTGTGTCGAACTTGTTTAGCACACTGCAGTCTTCTATGACGAATTTTTTGTTACACATAATAAAATCAAGTAGTATATAATTTGTATTTATGGAACACAATTCCGTTCCGTTTCCTTTTTGAATATTTTGCTAATAAACTTTTGTTTGAATTGATTTTTATCCAGAAAATCAGAAATTTTACCTGCATATTTGTAAAAAAAACAACAACAAAAAAAATTCAGGTCTGTTTATTTTTAAGGAACGGGGGAGAGGGCTTTAGATCCATGCTGGATCCGCCACTGCTAAGTAAAGAATGTCTAAAAGCTGAAAAATGCTGAGTCACAATTAATCTGAATATACGTAAATGTAGATATTGCCCCTATCTGTGAATGACATACGACTACAATCTAAATGGCCACAAAAAGGGGGGGGGGAGAAACTGTCAATCTCACGTTTCTCGCCCCTCGCAACCTCTAAAACAGTATATCATACAGTATTAGCGGTTCGCAGCCTCCCCATCCCTTTTGGGCGGGAAAGGGCGAGATTATCTTGCCTTCACGTTCTCGATCTGGTAATAATAATCTTACATATTGCAGTAACATAGGTTACACAAAAAAGAACAACACATACTTCAAAATACCAATAAGGATATTGATATATAAAATAACTTATCTTACAGCGTCCTGCTGATTGATGTCTAGGGTATTTTCTTGCTCTTAGAAAGTCGTAATCGCTGGGCTCTAGATGCCTTGCTCTTCTTTTGTCATTTTGTGGCATGATGGCAAAGTATTAATAGTTTGACCAGGAGGGATTTCGGAAAAGAACTTTTCAGTTAAAAATAGCTTACTTAAACCACAACTGGTCGAGGGTTTTGAAACTTTTCTGAGCGCACTGAATAAAGTCAAGAAACACAGTGAGAATGAAAAGACAAAATATGCGCTGTTACGTTTTAACCAATGACGTTATTTGGGGGTGGACTTGGCAAGTAGGTGGAATTTCTATAGCTCAAATTCAGGGGTTCTCTGCCAATGTACACACTTTCACTTCAGAAAATGAACGTACAATAGGATTTAAGGTGATTTATCGAAGAAAAGATTCCAATCCCACTTTTGGGGCTATTCGTTGATTTCTATTTGTCTCAGATAATTAGAAAAATCAGACAGAAATGAGAAATTTCGTTTCTTCCAGACAGAAATACTGCTAAGCCAACTTATCGCGACATCTAGCGACAAATTGGAATACTTACGAGTCAGATAAACTGAATTAAAAAAAAAAATCTAACAATTTTTTTGAATAATAACTGTGCTATATATTAGCTATGGATAGTTTTTATTTGCTCAAAATTTCAAACATTACAAAGTAATAGTCTTTGAGAAAATGTGTACAAAAGAATTTACAATTACAGATATGGGATAGAATTTATCTTGAGGTCCTCCTTAACTCGCTACTTTGACAAGACCCAGTTATCAGACTTTAGCTCGCTCGCTATAAAAGAACGTAATCTGCAAAAAAAAAAAAAAAAAAAATAAAATAAAAATAAAAATCCTGAGAAAGTCGTTCGATCCTGTGAAATTTCGCATGCAAGTATCTCAGAGCCGAATATGCAAATGATTAAAAACTAACGACCAATGACTGAATAATGGCCCGCCACAACGCATAGAAACCGCGCATCGAGGAGGGTATATCAAGAGCAAAGCTCGCACACAGGGACAATTGTGACAGCTGACAGCGGTTGCATTAACCTCCACGGACTGCGAGGATGCCTCGACGTCGGATCCACAATATGAGCAGATGAGCAAGTTTGAGAGATGCTGATTGCTCAAGTCGTCGTATCGCCAGGCATTTGGATCGGAGCTACGCGGCAATCGGACGATGTTGGTGCCAGTGGGTCGAGAAGGGCAAAACCCAGCGTCACACTGGCAGTGGACGGCCGAAGTCAACGACAGAACGCGAGAATCAAGGGATTGTGAGAGCCGCTCGAACAGAATCGAATTCATCGCTCTCGGCCATTCGTGGCCACGTTGCGTCCTCTACAGGTACGGAGGTGGCCATCCGAACCGTTTCCTGACGACTTTCGGCGCGAGAACTATATTTGAAGAGGCCACTACATCCAGAGGCGCGACAAGGGCATTTGCCGCCCGAGTGCAAACCCAGATTTACTGCCCCATGTACGAGAATGTTTTTAAATTTTTATTGATTTTTACATGAAATAAATACCTTTAGCAGCATCATTTTCTATTTCCCGTAAATTAAGAATTTTCATAAAGCACGACTGTCTCATAAAACTGAAGGAAATAAAATCTTTAAAACTCTAGTTCAGATGACGCTGCACATAACCCAAGAAGTCAGCTTCCTCTCTATCAATTTACACAAATGTTCACAATTTCTAGAGAATTTTTTTTTGTCGTTATTTACGACCAGTTTTAAAGTATAAGCCATTCAAAGTACACAAAATGTATGAGGGTTTTACGTCGAAAAATTGTGTTTTTTGAAGTCCACTGTGTTTTCCCCTTCATATTGACCCCACTGTCATAGCGCCTGGCCACGCATATAATGAATGCTGAAATCTTGAAGATTTGAAAAAAGATTTAGAAAAAGAATAATCAGTCCTTTGCCCGCGGTATCCGTTACTGAACAAAAACAATAAAAATTATTCTCTGATTTCAAGTCGTTTTATATTGAATTATATAATGGATTATTGTTACTAAAAAGATAAACGTGTCACGTAGCATTACGATTTCTCACAGTAAAACGTTTTCTTAACTTCCCCCACGTTACTTACATTAATTTATCAACCGTAAAATTTGATTCAGGCGTCCTGCCGCCCCCGGATTCTGGCGCCCGGGTGCTTAGCATCCTTTGAACCCCCGCTTGGCGCGTCCCTGACTACTTCCCCTACAACTGACCAGCAATCATCGCCGGCACCGGTTGCAGTGGTGTCGGGTCCGATCAACGTATGATAGTGTTCAGTAGCGTCGTGTTTTTTTCTGTAGTAATGAATCACGATTTGCACTTGGCGCCGATAACTATCGCATACGTGTCTAGAGACGAGCCGCCAGCGCATGGATCCTTCCTTTATCGCATATGTGGAAGGGCATACCGCTCACACACAGGGAGTGACTGTCTGGGGAACCATTTCCTACGATAGCCGGATACCCTTGGTAGTCCTGCGTACCACTGTCACGTCTCAGCAGTACGTCGACGACATTCTACGACCTGTTTTGTGTTGCCGTTCCTGTCGCAGCATCACCTAGCAATATTTCAACAGGATTATGCCCGGCCACACACGGCCCAGATCTTCCAGGCCTGCCTGTGTAATGTTGACACCCTCCCATGGCCAGCCCGATCGGCCGACCTCTTACCGATAGAACATGTTTGGGACGCCACCTACGTCGATTCCGAAATGTCGGCAAACTGGCCCGCAGTTTGGACACCATCTGACATGCTATACCTCAAGACAGTATCCGTGAACTGTATGCGTCTATGCCACGTACTGATTTTTCCACTCGTGTAGCTGTTTGCTGTTTTATTCGAATAAATATCACTACTGCTCTGGAATTGCAATCATTTCCTTTCCTACACATGTACATTGCACATACCAGTTTTCATCTCGATTTGATGATTCCTTCTGAGCGCTTGGTTTTTCTTTTCTTTTTTTCTGCAAAGAGTGTATATCTTCTCATAGAATCTTATCGTTCTTTCTTATCTTGCTCGTACATCTCTTACCGATCTTATCACCTAGAACGTTGTAAACACTGTGATTACTATGCACGTTGTATTCAACAACAGTTGTGGTTGGTTATGTCAATGCATTTTGTTTGTCTTATGAGCTTGCCACGTTCGAGTTTGGTGTTGAGGTGCATCTTACATCTCATCAATCTATGGTCGCTACCTGTGTTGAACTTGTTTAGCACACTGCAGTCTTCTATGACGAATTTTTTGTTACACATAATAAAATCATTTGGATGTCTCCATGTCCATTTCCTGTGTAGCTTTTTCTTGATAAAGGAGTTCAGGATGAAAATCCCTTCTGCCTCTGCAAACTCTACGAGAGTATTTCCACGCTGGTTTCTGTTGCCGTGACCAAATTTACCTACTGAAGTTTCATTCTGTTGCCGTTGCCCTATTTTGGCATTCAAATCTCCCATAATTATCTTCAAGCGCTGCTTACCTTTATTATTTAGATGACGAATTTCCTCATAAAATTCTTCAATTTCTTCTTCAATATGACTTGTGGTGGGTGCATAAGTTTGAATAATCTGAGCCTTGTATCTTCTCGAGAGTTGGATAACGAGTCGTGCAGCTCTGTCAGAGGAACTTTCAACTTCTACAACTTTATCTTTCAGTTTCTTGTTTATTATAAATCCAACACCACTAGTTCTGCCAGTATCTGTCCCACGACAGTAGAAGAGATGTCCACTTTTCAGTTCAATGAGATCTTCTCCTTTTCTCCTTACCTCACTTAGCCCGTCGATGTCCCACTTGATCCTTTGTAGTTTCTCTTCCAATTCAAGAAGCTTTGAATCAGAAGATAGGGAGTGTCCATTATACATAGCCAGGGTCAGCATCAGATGGCAGCCTAGTCCTGTCCGCCGGGGATTCTTAGCACTCTCTGCCTTCATGTCGCACTGGCCGCTGCCTTGGCCAGATACATTCCAGCTGCCGGAGACTGAGAGCCAAGATTTAAGCTGTGGAGTCATTTTGGAAGGGTTTGGCCATAACTCACCACGCTGGCCAAGCGGGTTGGTGAGTGTCGGATAGCATTTCCTCTAATCCCGATGGTATAGTTGTACCTCTATTGGTGGTCGTCAGAGCACCTTTAGTGGGAACAGGATGCACCACGAGACGGCGGGGTTGACATTTGTCAAGGAGTGGCTGTGATGTTGCGCATCACCTGACCTTACATCCCAGTATCTATGTACACTAGCATAAATTTAGTTCAGCTTATAGAATTTTTAGCAGATGACCTGGCAGACAAAATTGTTTTTCATTATCAAGCAAGGAATTTACTTGTGGGGATTTTTGAAATTCTGATTTTCTCCTTAAAAAACAACTTTTTTCAATTTGAGAAAATATTTTCCCTCCAAAAGTCTGGACTAGCAATAGGCTCCCCACTTTCCCCACTGTTGGCAAATTACTATGTAGGAAAGCTGGAAAGAAAGATACTGGTTCAGCTCTCATACTTTTTCCTTTATCACAGATATATGAATGATATCTTATTCATTTGAGATAACAAGGATAAAAATCTTGCTGAAAAAAATTCAAGGGGCTTTAATGAATTAGATGATTCCCTTAAGTTCACTTTGGAGGTTCAAACTGAAGGAAAATTAAAACTCTTGGATTTGACCATCTATGTCCAGGAAGATAAGTTCCTCACAAAAATGTACAAAAAACCTTTGGATACAAACAAAATACTAGATTTTAACTCCTCTCATCCATATTCAATGAAGAAAAATGTTGCAACCCAATTTTTAGAAAAAAAAATAATTTGGTCTCCTCAGAAGATATGAAAAAAGCCCACATGGATGATCTGGAAGTAATGCTAACAGAAAAATAACTAACCAAAAAAGGAAATAGATGAATTACTCAAACACGATAAACAAAAAAAAAAAATACAAGCAAGCAGGAGTTCAGGTTCACAAGAAAAATTACGTATCAAAAAGGTTTGTTTGAATTTTTAAAGAGAATAAGCAGTAAATATGATATTAGATTAGCTCCAAGTTCAGACAACAAACTTTAAAAAATTTGCCCTAGCTTGTTTCAGAAAGAAGAAAACTTGTGAAAAATGCAAGGAGTCAATTGTAAAGTAACCTGCAGCTGTGGAAAATATTACATAGGAGAAACAGGTCGTAGGCTGGAAACTCGTATCGCGAAGCACAAGGCAGCAATAAAAAATTGTTCAAACAAGACAGGATTAGGCAGACACGTTAGAGAAACCAGACACCGCATGGACTGGGACTCTTAGACTGTCATTGGACATCAATCCAAGTTCCTGAAGAGAAAATTGAAAGAGGGACTTGAAATTGGAAAATACCAGAACTTCATCATTTGGGACGGTAAATGGTTTTTACTGCCTAACATCTGGCAAAACATTTTCCAAGATCGCTGTAACCGTCAAGGTTAACCGTAACCAAAGACCGTGACGGAGATTGAACGAAAGACTGCTTGACGAAGGAGAGGAGTTCTTTCCGAAAATTTGCAGAAAGTTTAAGAATTTTCCTAGATAAATCCCATAAAAAAGTTAACTAGTTTGATTTATCGATATAATCGTTTTATTTGCATTTTTCCTAATGACGCCAGCACGCACTGTTTTACAATAGTGCGGTAAATTTTATTTTCTGGTTAAAAATTTTGTCTTTTGGCATCTGAAGCTTTCATAAAGTACGTAGTTCCGACGGTCCTGCTATCTTGGTATCGATTAAAATCTGTTGTCCCTGTTTTGGTCCTATCTGGGTAAAAGGTCCTAATCTGTTATTTATAACAACTATGTTTGTGATCTCTATGCCACCACATCTAGGATGTAACAAGGCTGTAATGTAATACACTGTTTTTCTCCATTTTCATCAATGAAATTCTTTTTTTCATTGATGGACCTTGTCTCTTGTTTTCCGGTGATTTTACGCTATATCGCTGTGCACATAATTACAAAAAAAAAAACAAAAAAAACTGCATTACGCTTCAAATTGTCATCAGTAGTGTTATACTCTTAACCATTTTGAGTTCAACATCTCCAAATGCCCCCCCCCCCCCTACATACACGAAGCCCAGGCGGCAGTGTCTCGCATTGGCATTGCTACATGGAGGCCTCAGAAATACATGATTTCCGTTTTCTTTTTTTTTTTTTCATTTTGCTTCTAAAAAAAAAAAGACATAGGGTGTGATGCAAGTTCGCTGTTCTGGGTTAGGTTTTGGGAGCATGTTTCGGTCCGAAGTAGAACAAGAAAGATAACACCGAATTTTCGGGTGTAATGAGCACGTATTTTGAATCCGTTCTATCGCGAATTAAATTTATCAAAACTATTCAAAGTTACTGGAACCGGTATGGAAAACAGGAGTATTTGACCGAAGAAAAGGAAGTTTTTCAGTCGGGTTTTTAACCCCGCAGATATTGCTGTTAACAGAATCGTGAACTTACGCCCTCTGGTGGCAAACTTGTGCGTTAAGAAAATTTTTAAATTATATGAGAAATATTTAGCAGCGGAAACGCCCTCCAACAAAGAAAGAAATTTTCAAATCTGACTCTTAGAAGCTGATATATCGACAGATATAAGATCTACTTCCCCTGGCGGGAAACACATGCATTATTTTAAGAAGAAACTATTCTCAAAAGGTTTTTCGATGTGAGCGGAATCGGTCCAGAAAAGAATTTTTTCAATCGAGTTTTTAGGTGCTCAGATTTTACTGCAAATACATCAGAAACAGAAATTAACACTTACGCCCCCTGGTGGTCAAACCATTCTTTACCAAATATTAGAAATTATTAGACATATGAAAATCATTTTCCATCAAGAGCTGTATGCGATACAGGAAAATAATTTAAAATCGGAGTTTTAGAAACAGAAATATCGAAGGAAACACAATTCATCTTAACGCCCCATAGCGGAAAGTCTATGAGTTACTTGAAAGTTTTGAAATTATGTGAAAAACATTTCGAACCAGAAACGCTATCCAACAAAGAAAGAATTGTTCAAATCGGACTCTTAGAAGTAGAGATACGTATTGACAAAAATAAGATATATATCTACGTTGCCTGACGGAGAAACCATGCCTTATTTTAAAAAGAAAATATTCCGAAAATATTTATCGACGTGAGTAGTATCGGTCCACAAACTAATTTTTTTTCAATCGAGATTTTAGAAGCTCAGGTTTTGCTGCAAATACATCAGAAGCAGAAATTAACACTTACACCCCTGGTGGCCAAACCATTCTTTAGCAAAAACTAGAAATTACATGCAAAAAATTTCCCATTAGGAGCTGTATCCGCTGAAGAAAAAAAAAATTAAAATCGGAGTTTTAGACGTAGAGATATCGGGGAAAACGCAATTTACTTTTACGCCCCCTGGCGGAAAATCTATGCGTAACTTGAAAAAGTGACTATGCCTAAAATAGTCTTCGACATAAATGGAATCGAAAGATAAAAATATTTTTTTCAATCAGATATTTGGAAGCAAATATATGGAATAATGAAGGGAAGATTCCTCAAGATTGGAACAATGCTACAATGATCCTGCTACATAAAAAATGTGATATTGAGGATCTCAGGAACTACAGACCTATCAGCTCCTACCAATGGTTTATAAAATCTTCACTAAAGTTCTTTCACACCGCTTGAAGGTGACACTGGACATGGCTCAACCGAGAGAACAAGCTGGATTCAGCAGTGGCTACAGCACTATAGATCATATCCACGTACTGAGAGAATTAATTGAAAGAGTGAGAGAATATGAACTTTTATTGTGCATGGCTTTTATCGATTATGAAAAGGCCTTTGATTCGGTGAAACCATCAGCAGTTTACAATGGCTTTGAAATCCTGCGGTATTGAAGATACATACATTAATATTATTAATAACATCTATGAAAATGCAGGTGCAAAGATTCGGCTATTTGAGAATATAGCACCCATAAAAATTGGAAAGGGAGTGAGACAAGGTGACACCATATCTCCAAAGCTTAATGCCACATTGGAGGGTGTCTTTCAGTCACTGAGCTGGGAAAACAAGGGGATAAAGATTAATGGAGATTATCTAACCCACCTTCGTTTTGCTGATGACGTAGTCATTTTTGCAACTACCCCATCAGAGCTGCAGTGTATGATCCAGGAACTTGCTGCCAAGAGTAAAGAAGTGAGATTAAAAATGAACTTTCAGAAGACAAAAGTTATGTACAATGCTTTTACAAAAAATTAAGATTTATCGATTGATGGGGAAAAACTGGAGATAACCAATACCTACATTTATCTTGGACAGCAGATATCAAGTGAGGGTCACATTGATGAAGAAATTAATCGGCGTACAAAACTTGCCTGGAGAGTTTTTGGAAGGAACAGTATAATTTTCAAGAACAATATGCCATTTTGTCTTAAAAAAAGTGTTTGATCAATGTATCCTTCCAGTGCTTACGTATGGTGCAGAGACGTGAACCTTAACTAAAAGAGACATACAAAGGCTGCAGACAACTCAAAGTAGCATGGAGAGATGCATGCATGGTGTAACCAGGAGAGATAAGAAGAGGAACTTATGGATCAGAAAAATGACAAGAGTGGAAGACATCATGATCAGAGTAAAATCCCCGAAATGGCAATGCGCTGGATATATTGCCAGAAGGACAGACCATCGATGGACAGCTGAAATTTTAGACTGGATTCCAAGGGACAGGAGAATACCACATGTGAGATGGGTGGATGAAATTCGAAAGTATGCGGGAGTAACATGGAGGAGACTGGCACAAGACAGCCCGTTGTGAAGGAAACTTGGGGAGACCTTCATCCAGCAGTGGTTTGATAATGGCTGACAATGATGATGATATGGAATAAAATGTATTTTGAATTCGATATCATCGGCCTTTACGCTCTCTAACGACAAAAATGTACATTGTTAAAAAAGAAAAAAAAAACGAGATGAAGAATCATCATTCGCATATTTCAAGCTTCCCAATGCAAAACGAATTTTTCAAATCGGACTAGTAGTTGCTGAGATAGGTGCCGGACGGACGGAGAGACGGGCGGACGGACAAACCGATAACATAAGCACGATCTTTTTTCTACAAAAGACGTGCTAAACAGAAAGAAAGAAAAGAATTCTGCTTCAAAACTACGTTATAGGAAAGACAAATAAAATATACACCGCCTAGCAGGAAGATTTCTCGCTTAGAAAGTCTGGAAAGTATGGCCATGCTTATTTTTACTAACACGACCAAAAAAATAATTTTTCCATTTCCTCTTCTGGACACAAAGACGTTGTAATAAATGTAGATGAATTTAGTCCACCTAGTGGGAATATTGTGCATATGGAAAATCCGTGGATAACTTTGGTAATACTGTATTTTTATCTCTCCGATGCAAAAATTTCTTTCTTTTAATTATTAAGCCTTTCAATACCAAGATGTGAAATTCAAAGAAAAACAGCTAGAGTAAATGATAACATAAGTGCCACTTTCTGTAATAAAAAGGGGAGGGGGTGAAAGTCAAGAAAGAAATTTCGATCGTATTTGCTCTAGAAAATCGGGAAAACTTTTCGAAAAATATTTTTAAACGAACTCAGAATACGTTTCCTCAGCAGATTTCCGTAGCAAATCGACCCAATTAGACGTTTAGGAGCCGAGCAAACAAGGTACTGCTATGTTACCTTTTCGACCTTCTTCAGCAGTTATGTTGGTAGAAAGAAAAACAATGTTTTTTAAGAAGAGAAAATCGTTAATAAAAAAGAGGAAGAGTAAAACATAAAAAGGAATGAGGGGAGAATCCAGTCAAAATTAGTTTCTCAATTCCAGCCCAGGGTGTGGGAAATGGAATCTGCTTCCACGATCTCAAGAGAATTACTAACGTTCTTTCCCTGTCGTCCACCTGGGCGCCATTTTTTTCTGCTCGGAGTGACCATGACCTGCAAGAGAAAGTGTGTGTGTTCTCAGGTAGAGGAGGACGCCGCTTCCGGTTGCTGAATCGAGATCTGAGGAGGTCGTCTTAGTATCTTAACGAACAGCGTTCTTCACTGACCTTCTCGGTGTCGTCTCATCAATAAATAGCGAAGCAACAACTAATTAGTTTCCTCCCCACGAACAGAACTCTGTGAGAAGATCTAGGAGTTGTCACTTGGAAATGTGTTCCCATAAGAAAGAACGGAGCTAAAAGTTATTCCCATTTCGAAGGGCGTACGCTGTTACGTAGGTTGTCGAAATGAAAGGCTGCCGTTCACCTAAGTGCTCTTTATTTATTATAACTGACAGCCACTCTAATAGTACTGGAATTGTGATCAATTTTTTAAACGTTTTCCAATTAGTCTGAGAAATTACATCCACGGAGTTCCCTAGAATTCCTTGAATTTAGGGGTACAATAAGTATCCCAGACATTGAAAAATGCCTGGCCATTTTCACGTGATTAGTAGCTTATGAAAATTGACGCACCATAGAATTGAGTTTAGGACAGTTCCAACGTCTGTCTGTTTATCGGACTTGTAACCAGTACAAAGAGAAACATACGTATCGATTTTCTCTACAGAATACTATTTACCTAAAACCAGGGGCGTATTTAGAGGAGGCCAAAATGGGGCCTCCCCCCCCGAAATCTGCTTCATTTTTTATGTTATTTGTCAAAATAAGGTTAAATAATCAAACTGTGCTTTCCAATATAATTTTTATATATGTATGTTAAATCAAAATTTATGTTATGAGAAAACTTTCTGAATCATGAATATTTACTGCTGGAAAAATCCAACTGCTACGTACGGATTCAGTGAAAGATCATTACGCGAAAGAGACAGAGGTCAGAGACAGAAGGGTAGCTCATACCCGTGGTCAGGAAGACAGCTGTAGGTTTTTGCGGCGCCAACTCCTAATTGACCAGACCAGGGATGGTGTCACGTGTCACCGCTCCTCTCTGCCTGGCGCCAGTCGTTACTAGTACACGTGCAGTGACACACGACACCCCACTTTTACTGCCCAGCCACGTGTTTTGATACTTTACTGATTACGAGCTGTGCGTTAACCATGTGAGTGGATTCTTTCATTTTCAAACGGAGTGAGATAGTGAAACTAATGTTTCTGTTTTGTCTGTATCCTTATAATTCAAAATCAGTATTTATTCGCCCTTTCCCGCAGCTGCTTAAAACAGTTTGTTGAGGTTATTTCAAAAATGAAACGATTTCATCAACAAAGTCTGTTGACTTTCTGTAATAAAAAAAGAGCTGTGGAAACTGAGACGCTAGCTGAACTCACTGATATCGAAGTTCCAAACCAATGCGTTGAAAGCGGGAGTAATCCGGAAAATTATGAGCTTCAACCAATACGCATGACGAATGATGGAGATGCAGATGGTAATGAAAAGTCTGAAAGCATTTCAGATTCGAACGACATAGGATTGTATGCAGGTAACAGTGAGCTTGTTAATTCTTTGAGCAACGAGAAAAACGTTGATTAGTTACATAGCATATGGAAACCTACTGCGAAATATAGATTCCCTAAAAAAATCAGTTCCAGTCGCAACAAAAATCAAATGAGAACATTCCAAATTAAATGGCTAGAAGAGTATGTGGCTGTCATATCCACGTCTGAAAAAAGTTCATTTTGTAAATATTGTGTTTTATTTTACGAAAAAGATGTTGCTGGTAAAGGCAAACATCAGACTTTGGGTAGCCTCGTTACAAAGCCTAGTACCGATTTAAAAGATGCGAGGGAAATATTAAAAAAACATGAAAATAATAAATATCACAAAGACGCTGTATTAGCAGCTGAAAATATTGCATCAATAATTCATAAAAAACAGGATAGTGTAATTTTACAAATGAATAAACAGAAAAAGCAAGAGATAACTGACAACAGGAAAATGTTGATTCCGTTTGTGCAAACAATTAGATTATGTTAAAGGTAGCAGATACCTTTTAGGGGAAAAGTTGATTCTGGAAGAATTTCGCTTGAGGAACCAGCAAATAATGATGGCAATTTTCGCACTTTTTTTAGAATATCGTGTAAATTCTGGAGATGCCATTTTAAAAGAAAACTTAGAAACTAGTGGAGTTAATAGCATGTATAAAAGTTCATTAATACAAAATGAAATAATAAACATCTTCGGGGAACTTATTCAACAGAAAACTGTAGCAAAGGTAAAGCATTCAAAAAAGTTTTTTCAGTAAGTTTCCACAGCTCTTTGGCAGATGAAACAACTGGCATTAGTCAAATAAAACAGTTTTCACTGAGGGTCAGGTATTTTGATGAAGAAAAACTGAAATTAAGAGAAGATATTATTGCTTTTATACCAGTGAAAAATTTAACAGGCTGTTCCCTTGCAACAACAATAATGGAAAATTTAGTGAAATTGGATTTTGATTTCAACGATATGAGAGGGCAGGGTATGATGGGGCTGCAGCAATGCGATGACAGTCTCGTGGAGTGCAGGCCTGTATTAGAAAAATATCATAAAGCAATATATACTCATTGCATGTCCCATTCCTTGAACTTATGTTTGTCGGATGCTAGCAAAATGCCTAGCATAAGGAACTGTATGGGAGTTATATCAGAAACATGTTCGTTTTTCCACGCTTCTGCTAAACGTACCAGTGTTTTGAAAGAAAGTATCCAGCGACTGCTACCTGATTGCAAGAAAGTTAAGATGAAAATTCTATGTGAAACTCTATGGATCCAAAGGCATGATGCCGTTCTTATGTTTAAAGAAGGTCTGCATCCTATTATATCATCCTTAGAAGCGATTGAACAAGAAGAGTCAGCAGAATCAGCTGTCAAAGCCCACACTTTGCTCAACTCTATATGTCAGTTTTCTTTCTAGTGGCAACTTTTGTCCTTAGTAAAATATTGTCCATCACATACAACCTATCTGAAAACTTCCAAAACAAGCAAATCGACTTAGTCGATGCATTAGAAAAAATATCAGAAGTTAAAACACAAACACTGTTAAACAGCATGAGAACTGAAGCAGAAAAATCCTTCAGCTTAATTTATGATGCTGTAAAAACATTGGCTGTAGGCCTCTAAGTAGCAGAAGAAGTTCCACGTAGATGCAGTGTACCAAAAAATAGATGCAATGTCCCATATTCAACTCCAGAAGAATATTTCCGCAGAATTATATTTATATCCTTTGTCGATGATATAATTGAATCATTAAATGAAAGGTTTCAACCACAAAAAGAAACACTAACTTCATTGCAAAACATTCTACCAGTTTTTGCTGTGAAGAATGATTATTCCCAAATATTATCTGCAGTGAAACTGTATGGATCTGATTTAGGATATTCTGATATAACAGAAAACGAGTATCAATTATGGTGTTAAAAATGGGAAAGGGAAAAAGCAGACGTGCGCCCCAAAAACGCAGTTGAAAGTTTGGCATCATGCAATAAGAACTTATTTTCCAACATTTATATTTTGCTTCACATCTTGGCAATTCTTCCTGTGACCACAGCATCAGTGGAAGGAAGCTTTTCCAGTCTTCTTCGATTGAAATCTTATTTGAGAAACAGTACATCAGAGTCAAGACTGAATGGGCTAGCTTTATTATCTATTCATAGAGACATGAATAGATAATGAAGCTAGCCCATTCATTCATCATTATTTGCTGGTTCCTCAAGCGAAAGACTGAATGGGCTAGCTTTATTATCTATTCATAGAGACATGAATAGATAATGAAGCTAGCCCATTCATTCATCATTATTTGCTGGTTCCTCAAGCGAAAGACTGGATGGGCTAGCTTTATTATCTATTCATAGAGACATGAATAGATAATGAAGCTAGCCCATTCATTCATCATTATTTGCTGGTTCCTCAAGCGAAAGACTGAATGGGCTAGCTTTATTATCTATTCATAGAGACATTCAAGTTGAAGATGAAGAAGTCACTGACAAATTCGGAAATATACCTAGAAGAATAAATCTCAGTTTTTAAGAATTCGGTGAGTTTGTCACTCTTTTTTTTTAATATGTACTCATCAGCTTAATTCAGGTATATATGTATGTTATATACCTAAAAAAAACTAAAATGAAATACCTTTTTTTATTATTAACATGTTTTTTTTTATTAACTTCCATTTTATCCTGGTGGATTTCAGAAACTTCCAATTTTTCGCCCCCCCCCACAAAAAAACTTTCTGCTAACGCCCCTGCCTAAAACGATATCGTATAAGACTTCTTGGCCAAAGAGTATCGCTAAACACTCCTCTGTAATAAAATGGTGCTTTTAAAGACAGCAGAGGGAATAACATGAGATTTATAGTTAGTAGTGTGAAATAGGGGGAAATGCAAGAGTTTGCGAATGTTAAAGAATTAGATGCAGTTTATGAAGAAATTGAAGAGGATAAATGGGTAGGGGAGAAAATAAAAATAAAAAGCGAAGGAAACTCCTTATGGGATCTCTGCACCCATTTTTTTTTTTTTTTTTATCTGGTAAGGTTAAGCACTTGTCTTCTGCTAGAGAAATTACGCTTAACACTTTCGCTACCAGCGGGCGCACGAGCCTTCTGTAGAAATCGCCCTGGGGGACCAGATAAACAGAAGTAAATATCTGAAGTTCCAGTAATGGGATTCCCAAAATATTTATACCACCTACCAGTTGGCTGACCACAAGTCCATTTATAACAAAACATGCAGAAGTTGCGTGCAACCGACGTGGCCCAAAAGTTAAACGTGATGTTGTATAGGCCATACAGGCGAGGGCAACTTCATACAAACTTATGTAAACAAGTTAGTAAAATCATGCAATGCATTGATTATGATACGCTTTCCAACATACCAGAAATCATTACTCAAGTTATAAGGAACATGACTGTAGAATAAATCTCGCTCCCATGCCCTGACCTTTGACCCCATTTCGATGATATTTAAACAGAACCGGATAAGTATACTTCCGGAACAACATGATAAAGTGTTTTGTCTCAATCAAAACATTTTTACGCAAGTTATGACGCATAAGGGCGATGAAATGGATCCCGCTCCTATATTTTGACCTTTGATCCCACTTCGCCCATTTTCAATAGGGTTCGTCCCCGGGTGGTCTTCTACCACATACTAAAATTTCATTGAAATCGAACCATTTTTACGCGAGTCTAGCGGAGGTTGAGCTGGAACACCGCATCGGTCGGAGACAATGGAAATATAATACCCTGGAAGGCAATTCCCACTTAGGTGGTTCCACACACTGATTCCTTAGCACAGGGTGGCTGGTGAAAGCAAAATAAGAGAAAACTGGGTTAACACTTTTCTCTTACTAACAATATTCCTCTGTTCGGATACAGTTTATATAAACAAATGCTGCAGGAAAAGTAGCCACCTTCCTTCCCTTTTGGGCTATAAATTTCTTTTTTCCATTAGACCGCACTCACTTCACTTGAGCAAAATAGATTTCAGGATGTTAACAGACATGCACCTTTTCTTTCTTTTTTTTTCTTTTTTTCGTTTTTCTCCCAAACCGCACTAATTTTCAGTTCGATGAAAATCCTATAACTGCTCTTGTAATCAAAGTGTGAGGATGGCCGACCTCATAAAAAGTTTTACTCCAAAAGGCGAAAATTAGAATCCGATGTCAGGCTTCCTTCTCCATGGATACCTGATCCCACTGCTAGTCCATCAGGAATTATTAACCCCGCTACAGATCTTTCTGCTATAGATGATCCAACTGTTGGTCCTACAACAACTGATTCTGTTGAATCGAACACAAGAGACCACGAATCAAGTCTTTCCGGTTTTGAATGTTTTTCTGCATCTGATTCTGATCCAGATTTATGAAATCAGTACTGAAGATTATGATGATGCTTGTTATTTCTTGCAAACAATGGAAGAACATCGGTGTTTAGACGCAAATCCCGTACCTCACGAACAGCAGCAGATAATTTGGGGGCCAGTTGATTCGTCAAAGCAAAAGAAATTTCATTGACAGCCCCCTCAGGTATATGTCCCGATGTAATGAATTTAGACCCCCTTACAGCTATTGACATTTTCCACGATCTAGTGACTGATGATATTTTTCTTCTAATGGTTACTGAAACAAATAAAAATGCACAGCAAGTCATTGAAGGCGGTATCCTATCACCACATTCGAGGATGAAATAATGGTTGGCAACATCTGTAAGTGAAATGAAAAAGTTTCTTGGTCTGCTTATTTGGATGGGCCTGGTTAGATTTCCGAAAATTACAGATTACTGGTCCACTCATGTGTTGTTCCAAAGCTGAGTCGCACCTAAAACTTTAAGCAGAAACAAGTTTCAACTCCTACTGAAGTTATGGCACTTCGCTGACAATTCTCAAGATCCAGGGAACGATCGCACTTCTAAGGTCAAAAGGCTTATGGAGATACTGCTGTGCAACATGAATAGATTGAAACAGACAGGAAAAGAAATTTCTGTGGATGAAAGTCTTGTGCTATTTACAGGAGGACTTGGTTTTAGGCAATACATTCCCGGAAAGGCCCACAAATATGGTATAAAAATTTATAAGTTATGCGATTTATAAGTTATGAGTAGCCCCACATCAAATTTGTACTCTATATTTTACTTTAACAAAAAAAACTATTTGTAATATATCATGAAAATTTCGAAAATATACACAAAATCTACTGAATCTATGAAAAAAAATAATAGTATACCCATGGGCCATCAAAGTCGCGAGCGACTTCTATGACCTTCTGATTTACGATGTATTTCTTCAGTATGTTGCGTAGTAGTCTAATGCTTCAAAACATGGGTAAATCTAGTGAAAGGAATGCAAAATAAAATCCAAATTAATTGAAATGCTCAAGGCGCTTGCACCCAATGTAGTTTTCCTTTTATTAATTTTACTTATTTTTTCCAAACGGGATGACATTAATGCCTTATATTTTTTACCACATGCTGCTTGCCATAAAAACAAAATATAATACAAACATACATATATATATATTTATATATGTATAGCTGAATATTTAAAACATCAAAAATTTCGGAAATAAACCTGATATTTTACGAAATGTATAAAAAAACCCAGCACATTCCCAGGCCACAGAAGTCGCGCGCGACTTCTTATCCCCAGGCCATCTGCGTTACAACACCGGCACTGTGTTGCCTAGCAACCTAATACTTCAAAACACGAAGAAGTTGCGTCACCTAGCGTAAGTAATACAAAACAAAAACTGAAACCCTTTAACAAGTTGGAAGTCGCTGGCGCCAGCATGGCCCCTTACAACGATTTATTTTGCTGGCGCCTGCGCCTACTGGCAGCGAAAGTGTTAAAGAATAGAATTGGTTAATTTGTCTGAATCTCCCTTAATCTCAAAGAAATAACAACTTCACAGCCGATAGGAATATTTGCGCTGCTCAATAAAATAAATGCTGTCATTATTTTTTTCTATGGGGT
This sequence comes from Macrothele yani, assembly GCA_039090855.1. Classification (NCBI taxonomy): domain Eukaryota; kingdom Metazoa; phylum Arthropoda; class Arachnida; order Araneae; family Macrothelidae; genus Macrothele; species Macrothele yani. The sequence goes on along the minus strand of CM077005.1, from coordinate 138,132,051 downwards.
TTCTATTATGCTTAATCGTAGAAACAGCTAATCATTCAGTCAGGGGCGTATGCAGAATTTTTTTTCGGGGGGGGCGAAAAATTGGAAGTTTCTGAAATCCACCAGGATAAAATGGAAGCTAATAAAAAAAGAAAGAAAGAACATGTTAATAAAAAAAAAGGTATTTCTGTTTAGTTTTTTTAGGTATATAAAATACATATATACCTAAATTAAGCTGATGAGTACATATTAAAAAAAAGAGTGAAAAACAAATTTCTCCTTGAGAAATAATCAAATTGATTGGACTCACCTAATTCTTATAAACTGAGATTTATTCTTCTAGGTATATTTCCGAATTTGTCAATGACTTCTATCTTCAACTTGAATATCTCTATGAATAGATAATAAAACTAACCCATTCAGTCTTGACTCTGATGTACTGTTTCTCAAATAAGATTTCAATGGAAGAAGACTGGAAAAGCTTCTTTCCACTGATGCTGTGGTTACAGGAAGATTTGCCAAGATGTGAAGCAAAATATAAATGTTGAGAAATAAGTTCTTATTGCATGATGCCAAACTTTTAACTGCGTTTTTGGGGCGCACGTCTGCTTTTTCCCTTTCCCATTTTTGACATCATAATTGATACTCGCTTTCTGTTACATAAGAATATCCTAAATCAGATTCATACATTTTCACTGCAGATAATATCTGGGAATAATCATTATTCACAGCAAAAACTGGTAGAATGTTTTGCAATTAACTTAGTGTTTCTTTTTGTGATTGAAACCTTTCATTTAATGATTCAATTATATCATCGACAAAGGGTATAAATATAATTCTGCGGAAATATTCTTCTGGAGTTGAATATGGGACATTGCATCTATTTTTTTGTATATTGCATCTACGTGGAACTTCTCCTATTTTGAGGCTACAGCCAATGTTTTTACAGCATCATAAATTAAACTGAAGGATTTTTCTGCTTCAGTTCTCATGCAGTTCAGCAGTGTTGTAACTTCTGATATTTTTTCTAATGCATCAACTAAGCCGATTTGCTTGTTTTGGAAGTTTTCAAATAGGTTGTATGTGATGGACAATATTTTATTAAGGACAAAAGTTGCCACTAGAAATGAAAACCGACAAACTGTGTGCTTTGACAGATGATTCTGCTGACTCTTCTTGTTCAATCGCTTCTAAGGATGATATAATAGGATACAGACCTTTTTTAAACATAAGAACGGCATCATGCCTTTGGATCCATAGAGTTTCACATAGAATTTTCGTCTTAACTTTCTTGCAATCAGGTAGCAGTCGCTGGATACTTTCTTTCAAAACACTGGTACGTTTAGCAGAAGCGTGGAAAAACGAACATGTTTCTGATATAACTCCCGTACAGTTCCGTTTCTGATATAACTCCCGTACAGTTCCTTATGCTAGACATTTTGCTAGCATCCGACAAACATAAGTTCAAGGAATAGGAAATGCAATGAGTATATATTGCTTAGGGATATTTTTTTCTAATACAGGCCTGCACTCCAAGAAACTGTCCTCGCATTGCTGCAGCCCCATCATACCCTGCCCTCTCATATCGTTGAAATCAAAACCCAATTTCACTAAATTTTCCATTATTGTTGTTGCAAGGGAACAGCCTGTTAATTTTTTCACTGGTATAAAAACAATAATATCTTCTCTTAATTTCAGTTTTTCTTCATCAAAATACCTGACGCTCAGTGAAAACTGTTCTATTTGACAAATGTCAGTTGTTTCATCTGCCAATACTGAAAAAAATTTTACTTGCTTTACCTTTGCTACAATTTTCTGTTGAATAAGTTCCCCAAAGATGTTTATTATTTCATTCTGTATTACTGAATTTGTATACATGCTATTACCTCCACTAGTTTCTAAGTTTTCGTTTAAAATGGCATCTCCAGAATTTGCACGATATCTTAATAAAGTGCGAAAATTGCCATTATTATTTGCTGGTTCCTCAAGCAATATGCTTCCAGAATAAACTTTTCTCCTAAGAGGTATCTGCTGCCTTTAACATAATCTAATTGTTTGCACAAACGGAATCAACATTTTCCTGTTGTCAGTTATCTCTTGCTTTTTCTGTTTATTCATTTGTAAAATTACACTATCCTGTTTTTTATGAATTATTGATGCAATATTTTCAGCTGCCAATACAGCGTCTTTGTGATATTTATTCTTTTCATGTTTTTTTTTAATATTTCCCTCGCATCTTTTAAATCAGTACTAGGCTTTGTAATGAGGCTACCCAAAGTCTGATGTTTGCCTTTACCAGCAACATCTTTTTCGTAAAATAAAACACAATATTTACAAAATGAACTTTCTTTCAAACGTGGATATGACAGCCACTTATACTCTTCTAGCCATTTAATTTGGAATGTTCTCATATGATTTTTGTTGCGACTGGAACTGATTTTTTTAGGGAATCTATATTTCGCAGTAGGTTTCCATATGCTATGTAACAAATCAACGTTTTTCTCGTTGCTCATAGAATTAACAAGCTCACTGTTATCTGCATACAATCCTATGTCGTTCGAATCTGAAATGCTTTCAGACTTTTCATTACCATCTGCATCTCCGTCATTCGTCATGCGTATTGGTTGAAGCTCATAATTTTCCGGATTACTCCCGCTTTCAACGCATTGGTTTGGAACTTCGATATCAGTGGGTTCGGCTAGTGTTTCAGTTTCCACAGCTCTTTTTTGTTACAGAAAGTCAACAGACTTTGTTGATGAAATCGTTTCATTTTTTAGATAACCTTAACAAATTGTTTTAAGCAGCTGCGGGAAAGGGCGAATAAATACTGATTTTGAATTACAAGGATAAAGACAAAACAGAAACAGAAGTTTCCCTTTCTCACTCCGTTTGAAAATGAAAGAATCCACCCACATGGTCAACGCACAGCTCGTAATCAGTAAAGTATCAAAACAGGTGGCTGGGCAGTGAAGTGAGGTGTCGAGTGTCATTGCACGTGTCCTAGTAACGACTGGCGCCAGGAGAGAGGAGCGGTGACACGGCACACCATCCCTGGTCTGGTCAATTAGGAGTTGGCGCCGCAAAAACCTACAGCTGTCTTCCTGACCACGGATATGAGCCACCCTTCTTTCTCTGACCTCTGCCTTCTTCGCGCAATGTTCTTTCACTGAATCCGTACGTAGCAGTTGGATTTTTCCAGCAGTAAATATTCATGATTCAGAAACTTTTCTCATAACACAAATTTTGATTTAACATACGTACATAAAAATTATATTGGAAAGCACAGTTTGATTATTTAACCTTATTTTGACAGATAACATAAAAAATGAAACAGACTTGGGGGGGCAAGGCTCCTTTGCCCCCCTCTAAATACGCCCCTGCATTCAGTGTTCCAAGTGAGTTTCTCCACTGCATGACAACAAAGTTATTCATTTATGGCCTGTGTAGACGTGCACAGTGATGAACAAATGGATGCACCGCCTTTTATTTACATACGTGAATTTCTACAAGACACACAGGATTTTTGCTGTCTACATAACTTTTCGGCAAAAGACAAAGCACAATGACTCACTGTCTTATGGATTTTGGATTAGCTGGTAGAAGAAAGAGCACACTCCTTTAGCAAAAGAACAAGTCCAGTCAACAATTCACGGTCTGAATGAGTTTCCTTACTGACTTGTGCGGCGGGGAGTCTTTGGCCTCTCATAGAAAGAATGGAGCCAGGAATTGTTTCAATACATTATTCCACACATTCGCCTCCGAGGTCAACACACTTCTGACACCTATGCTTCAGCTTCTTTCATAATTCCAAATATAAATCTGATGGTTGTGCCTGGAACTACGTGTCAGCATCTTATGTGGCATTGGAAATGGACAGGAATTCAATTCCTTTCAAATATATTTTCTTCAATTTGGACAACAAATGTTAATCACACGGTGCCAAATGCGGTAAGTAAGCAGGATGTTTCAACAGTTCAAAGTGAATTTCACGAAACTCTGACTGCGTGATGCCAGAACTGTGGGCGGAAGCATTGTCCTGCGAAAACAGAACCCCTTTTGACAATTTACCCCTGCGTTTTGATTTCAGTTCTATCTTCAGTTTGTTTAGAAGGAATGCATAATACGTTGCTGTGATGGTGGCGCTTAAAGCTTTGCTAATAATTTCACAGTAGTTGTTTTCTTTATTTTCTCGGGAAAGAAGTTTTCTGCGTATGCGCTTGGAACAAAATTGCAGCTGGCACGTACTTCTCCAAAAACTTCTTAGTTTGTGCTTTCCCAGAGGGGGAGGATTCTCAATGAGGACTTCGATCTCTCAATAACAATCACATTGAAAACCTGAGTATTCTAAACTTTTGGGGTCCCCCTTTAGCGGGGGGGTGGTGGCAACTGGCACCTTATCTACGCCACTGATTTCTGGCCATAATGAAAGAACAAATTCTTAGAAAATACAGTAAGGTATGATTAGTGTTTTCTGTTGGCAGCGGAAGATTTTCAGATACAATACCAACAGATATTAGACGGTGATAATATTTCTGCCATCGCACTAAAATGTCCACAATGATTTACTTCGATGTCGATTGCCTTTCGTACTTCTAAGTAGAAACTCTTAAAACTGTTAAAAAGGTTTCAAGTGTATAAAAAAATATAAATTGAAAAAGCAAATAAGAATAAAATGAAAAACTTTGGAAATATCAGGTACTTCATAGGAATGGAATCATGTACTTAAAAAGAAAAAAAAACTGCTGGTAGGAGTAGAATTGATAATATGTTGCTAAGTGACACAACACAGCCTCTCATCACTCCCTGATTCATGCGTACATTGAAGAGATACGTATGTCTTTACATTAGAACGTCGTTGTTCCTTGCTGAAGTCAGAAAACGATTTCGAAGTTGATTCTAGTTTAAAGCTCAAAAAATTTGTTGTGGAATATCTTATGATATACCACTATAAAAATTTGTTGTGGAATATCTTATGATATACCACTATAAAAATTTGTTGTGGAATATCTATAACTATACCATCGGGATTAGAGGAAATGCAATCGCACACTCACCAACCCGCTTGGCCAGCGTGGTGAGTTATGGCCAAACCCCTCCAAAATGACTCCACAACTTAAATCTTGGCCCTCAGTCTCCGGCAGCTGGAATGTACCAGGTCAAGGCAGCGGCCAGTGCGACATGAAGGCAGAGGGTGCTAAGGTTTAAATATGCATTTATTGAAAACTCGGAGTACAAATGAGAATGTGAATCATGAAATGATTATGTATAAATGAGCGCCAGAACAAGTAGACAAAGAAATAAAACTATATACACTTTCTGAGGGTAAGATAGAGGGAGAAATTAAACAGCTTAATTAACGCTGTAATTGTCAACAAAAGGATTGAGTGTTCATAATAGTTCAAACTGTAAAGGAAACTCTCAGGCCATCAATCTGGAACCAGCTGAGGTATGGTCTCCAGAGTTTGTAGCAGTTGGGAAGAGTTTCTGTATTGACAGCGTGTTCATGCGCTGACTGTAGACTGAACTTTAGTCGAGCTGTGAAATGATGGACAAGCTTCTCGCTTGCCTCTGTAAGAGTATGTACAATGGAGTTTTCCTGATGCGTCAGTTGATGGGAGTAAATTACTATTTTTACAAACGTGAAAATATAAACACACACTGATGGGAGAGGAGAAGCAGGAAGAATATCTTGAAGTAGGGTAAAATATGAGACAGCACTCAGATTTCCTCGGCAAAGATGGTGTGCAATACGGAACATGAGATTTAACACAGATAGCGAGACTGGACAAAACCAATAGACATGTTCAATGTCTGCCGGAACATCACAGTAGGCACATTGTGGAGAGACAACAAGAGTCATTCGGTGTAATAATTGACGAACGGGGAGGCGACGATGCAGAAACAGCCAATGGACATTCTTCTCATGAAGTGCAGCAAGGAGAGGATGAGCCGCAGACCAAACAGCTGTCAAAGAGGCAGAACGGAACAGTCGTGATAGGCATTGGTTGCTGAGGTGCACATGTGTAAAGAATTTCACTCAAAATCTTCTGTGAGCATGCCTCAAGCGTAAAAGATTTCATACGGAGTTGCACAAAAAACGGGAAGAGTCGCGGTGCTGCTGCAACCTGAAGAACTCCTTCAGGAGAGGCAAAGATGGGTGTAAACGGATGATCGACGATTTTATCGACGTGTAGAGTGTCCGGGAAGAGACGGAATCATGAAGCTGAGTAGATAAACGAGAGAAGTCTTTCCATGTAATGTTCACAAGGTCTCGTACAGTAATAATGCCTGCACGCATCCATTCTGGAGAGGCAAAGAATGGTCGGTCAGAGGAACGAAGAGCTGATGAGTGGAAGAATAGTTCATTAGGATCTCTGTAGTGGAGAACGGGGTGCTCTCTGTAATGAGAGAGACCTCAGGATTTCTATGGCCTCCCAGTAAACGGCCGGGAGACTTTGTCGCAAAGCTGGGAAACCATCCATTCGAAGAAAGACGGCGAACGTTAATGAACGATTTTTCAAAGAGGCAAGAACATTACGTACAATGCATGTATCTGGGTTGGAGCTATTGAGCACATGAAAGAACCAGTGAAGCCGGGTGGCACGGTAAACGAGATCTACTGCAGTAAAACCAATTCCTCCCTGTGAAGGAGAGAGGCAGAGAGTATAGGAGCTGACCCAATGATGCTTTGGCCATACAACTGATGTAAGGCATGCTTGAACTTGACGGAGTCTGTAGCCAGGAGCGGTATCCATTTGCCAGAAATAGTAACACTTTGATCAGATGTACGTGCGAGCAATGTGAGCTCTTTGAAGGAAGGAGGTGCAAAATTGCACTCTTCTCCAGAAGCGTGCTGCTTTGAAAAGGGAGGGATAGAGAGCTGACCAATTCGTTCGTACGGCCTCCGATGGGGTTCCGAGATGAATTCCTAAGAATTTTTGGGTAGTACTTGACCATTTGGCTCCCCAAGGAGAGTCGTGGCGGTGTTTCCAAGTGCCGCACCAGAGGTTTGTGCTTTTCTCAAGATTGAGTGAGGCTGACGCTGTGTTAGCATATTGTTGGTAGCAGAGAAGAAGGGTGGAGAATTGGGTCTCATGACGTATGCAGAAAGTTGCATCATCTGCATAGGCTGAGTAAGTAATTTTATGATGTCTCGTGCTGGCTGTTGCTGGAGGGAGCCGATGTATAAACCCTCTGCGCGTCAGGCGCAAGAACGACTCAAAAACTATGGCAAATAATTGTCCAGATAGAGGCCATCCCTGACGAATTCCTCTGGAGAACTTTATTGGAGCTGTCAGGAAGGCAACGGTCTGAACTTGTAGAGTTGCTCCTTGATAGAGAGAAAGGAGTGAGGTGATGAAGGAGATTGGGAAACCAAATGCTTGAAGTGTAGCAGAAAGATAGACGTGGGATATATTGTCGAATGCTGCTTTTTGATCAATATTAAGGAGAGCCAATGGCTCGGACTGAGTGTCAGCAAGGAAGATTAAGTCACGCAAGAGTGTAAGATTGTCAGTGATCGAACGCCCAGGCACACTATAAGATTGTTGAGGGGAGACGATATGAGGTAGAATGGTATTGAGGCGGTGTGAAAGCAGCTTTGTGTAGAGCTTGTAGTCGAGGTTTAATAATGAAATTTTGCGCCAGTGTGCAAGATCCAGGAGGTCTCCTTGTTTTAGGAATAAAGCAACGTAGGCTTGCGTGAAGCCTTGTGGAAGACTGGAGGAGGTGAACGCATTGTTGAAAGCCGGGAGCAGGAGCTGGAGTAGGTGTGAAGAGAAAACATCAAAGAATGCACAAGGAAGGCCATCATGTCCCGGTACAGCATTCCGATTGAGAAATTTAAATGAGGTTTGGAGTTCTGGTAAGGTGAAAGGATTCGTGAGATTGTTTTGTAGATGATTTGGAACTTGAGGAAGAGACGTAAGAAGTGGAGAGTCAAATGTTGCGCGGTTAACGTCAGTGGCCCCGTATTCTCGCTTAAAGAAATCGTGCACTAAGGAACACATGACGTTAGGATCTGAGGTGATCTCCCCAGAGGGGAGTCGTGGTGGATTCCCGACGAGTTTTTTCGAGAGAGTGGAGGTACTCCTACGAGTTGTTAATAGGAGTAAGATGAAGAAGACGTAATCGTTGGATCGTCTGAGCAGCCATGGGAGTGAGGAGGGTTATTAACTTAGCTTTTATAACCGGGAACATCGGATCATTTAGCGTCAGATCAGCCAGCTCGGACAGAATATTTTGCAACTTCATGTTTCACTTAACTGTAGCGGAGTAAGTGAATTGGCGGATGAGAGTTAAGAGTTGATGTTTCGTATCAAGCCAATACCGGAGCGTCCTCTGGGTGGCATCGATGTTGTTGATTTTTGATTGTAAGAAACTGCGAACGATGCTGCAGAAGGTGGAGTCATGTAAGAAGGTACTGTCAAACGTCCAACGTCTGTGTCGAGAAGGACGAGAAATTCTTGCTCCAATTTGGAGAGTCACCGCACAGTGATCGGAAGAGGCTGTTGCGTGATGGTGACTTCCTTGGAGTGCCGGCACGAAAACAGAGGAGACATAAAATCTATCTAATCTTGCTATTGATGATGAAGCAGGGTTGCTGGAACGCCAAGTATAAGAGTGATGGTCTGGGTGAAGCAAACGAAAGGCGTCCATGAGAGTAAAGTCAGCTTGCAAACACTGTAGACCTTGGATAAGGCGAGGACGATGTTTTTGTTGATTCGGAGCTCGGTCCATCTGAGGATCAGTAGTGCAGTTGAAGTCTCCTCCCAAGATTACATTAGAGGATTCCGAAATTATTAGAAGAGCATTATTGAGGGAGGTTAAGAGATGTTCAATTGGAGAATCATCGCAAGGAATATAAACATTGAAAATATGATATGCTTTATCGTCAAGCATGAAGGAAAGGTGCTGAAGATGATTTAGGTAAGTATTGTGGATAGTGACTGAAGAGATGTTTTGTAGAAATCGCCGATGTAATCCGATGGCAATACCGCCACGAGAGGAGGTGCGAAACGAGTTATGAAAAGTATACTCCCAGTCTCTCCACCGAGAGTCAGGAGAGTCAGAAGAGCAATTTGTTTCTTGTAAAAGGAGAACTTCTGCGGCACGATGAGCAATGTCTTCGTGCACTAAAGCATTTGCAAGGGGATTAAAGAAACCCCTGCAACTGAATGTTAAGATCTGGAAGAGGAGGATCTGGTTTAGAGTCATGAAGCTTGAGGTACGTTTCTTGAAAACGACGGAATTTTTTTTGAAGGGTGCGAACATCATCTGGCACATGAGTAAGGGTTTGGAGCTGTAGTTTTGCAAAGGCCTTTAGTTCCTGAATTTGCTGAAGCATCTCAACAAATGATCCCTCGCATTGATTGATTAGCTTTTTAAAGCAGTTGGGCATATTGCGATAGCAGAGTATCGCTTTTAAGGAATCTAAGGGCAAGGGGTGTCTTGGAACACTAGATTTCTCAAGATCTTTTAACAGTTCCTCCCTTATAGAGGAAGAGTCTGAACTAGAGTACTCTTCAGAATTATCGTTGCAGTAGTGCAGTCAGATTCAACAGCGGGAGAGGTAGCTTTGCGAGTATTTTCTCCCTTCTGAATCTTTGCTTTCTTGAAATCCGTGGAAGAATCATCACTTAAAGGAGATTATCGGTCGCTACGAGAACGGCGGACTCTGGTCCGTCGGGTGGAACGTTGTTGACACTCAGCGATGGTCGACTGGGAGGGCGGAGGCATCGAGTATCGCTTTTAAGGAATCTAAGGCAGAGTAACTGCGAACGATCTTGGTGCTTCTTGAGAGGGAGGTATGGAAGTTTCATGGGGAACCGGAGAGACGATCGTTTTCGGCGAGTCTTTTGTCAGAGAAGTCGAGTTAGAGTGGGAGTCAACGGAGTGAAGTGTAGCATGACAGCAGGACTCACTACTCTCTTTCTGATTCAAAAGATCAGGTCGTGAAGTGCATGAAGTTGGAGTCAGAAAAGGTGCGACGTCCATGTCCGGAGTTGGTTGAACTTGTATGATGTTTAATGCAGTAGCAGAAGGCGAGTTCTGCTCAGGCATGTTAGACACCAATGGGTCGAAATTCTTGCCATCAAGTTGAGTACACGAGAAAGAGCCAGAATTCAGCAAGACAGGGGTTGTTGCTTCTTTTCGTGGGAGCCCGGAAGAAGAGACCGTCAGCTGTCCATCGGCTAGCGAAGATTCTTTAGACAATTTGTGTGTAGTTTTCTCGGAGGGAATGGGCAGGGCTGTCAATTAACTCGATTCAGAGGGAGGGGAGCGATTCCTGGTGGTTTCTTTAGTAGGTCCGGCCAGTGCTAAGTCAGAGGTTGAGGTTTGGTGAAGTGATGATTGTTTCCTCAAGGAGGAAGGTCTGAGAGGTGCTGGATTTTCGATATTTTGCTGACGGAGATGTGGGCAAGTTCGACGTGCGTGTCCAGATGCTTTGCAGTGATTACAGAGTAAATCTGTTTCAATGTATATATCGTAGGAACGAGAGCTTACACATAATTTTAGCCGGGTGGGGCAGTTTTGAAGATCTTCAGGAGTGGGAAAATGCATTTTCATTAGTCATCAGGGTCAAGAGGCACAGCAGAGAGCTTACGAAAGTCACCTATCACTTCTCCGCAGGTGCTGAGGGCGGTCCGTAGAAGAGAGGTCTTTACTTCTGGTGGAACTGGATAACAAGAAACTTGAACAAGTCTCTCAGCAAGAGTAGAGACGCCTAGTGTGCGAGATCCAATAGTGAGTCCTTTCCGGACAAGCTGGTTGGCAAATTCAAATTGGGAAAGGTAGAATATTACAGTTCTTGGCCGACAAGTCATGTGGGTTATGGCCCCTCGAGGCAGGGCTTTTTTATTGCAGCACTGTATTTTTTCAGTGTTGTATTGAGTAGGGCATCAATACTAATTCCTTTCCGGAGTTCCAATAAAAAATCTTGTGTGGCTGCGGTTGATTCTGGGATTTGCATTTTAAGTATTTCACCAATTCGAGTGATATGTTTTATCAGAGCAGATGGTGTCACATCTGCAGTGCTTGTGGATGTGCCACTGAGGGTCGATGCATAACTGGGAAAGTAACTTTTCGTAACAGAAGGAAGATGTAACCCAGTTTCCATTACTTCAGCAGAATTAGCAGGGAACGATGAGAGACCAAGCACAGTCGTCGGTTCATTGAGCTGCCGTTCCGTGTCTTGAGAACGGGCTTGACGATTGCAGCCGGCGGTTCACTGAGCTGCCTTTCCGTGTCTTGAGAACCGGCTTGGCGATTGCAGCCGGCGGTTCATTGAGCTGCCGTTCCGTGTCTTGAGAACGGGCTTGACGATCGCAGCCGGCGGTTTATTGAGCTGCCGTTCCGTGTCTTGAGAACCGGCTTGGCGATTGCAACCGGCGGTTCATTGAGCTGCCGTTCCGTGTCTTGAGAACGGGCTTGACGATTGCAGCCGGCGGTTCATTGAGCTGCCGTTCCGTGTCTTGAGAACGGGCTTGACGATTGCAGCCGGCGGTTCATTGAGCTGCCGTTCCGTGTCTTGAGAACCGGCTTGACGATTACAGCCGGCGGTTCATTGAGCTGCCGTTCCGTGTCTTGAGAACGGGCTTGATGATTGCAGCCGGGAGAAATCGCTGACTTCACTCGAAGAGCCAGAGAGGTGTCAGCTGCTTTGGTGGATGGGGCATTGAGCCCGCCAACGGAATGGAAGCCCAATGTGAGATCCGCCGTTGCTAAAAATCAGGTCCTACATCGGCCAGCCCAGCCGTACACAAAAAGAAAGAAATAAGGATGATGCGGTACTCACCCGACTTGGGATTGCACTAGAAGAGGTGACACACCTTTTACTAAAAAGTAAGCAGAAAAAATAACTCACAACAATACATGAACTTCTTGAAAAGACAGAAAATCAGAGCGATCGAAAAGCTCGTGCTTGCTAAGAATCACCGGAGGACCGAACTATAGGCTGCCATTTGATGCTGACCCTGGCTACTTACAATGGACGCTCCCCATCTTCTGATTCATGGTTTCTTGAATTGGAAGAGGAACTACAAAGGATCAAGTGGGACATCGCCGGGCTAAGTGAGGTAAGGAGAAAAGGAGAAGATCTCATTGAACTGAAAAGTGGACATATCTTCTACTATCGTGGGACAGATACTGGTAGAACTAGTAGTGTTGTATTTATAATAAACAAGAAACTGAAGGATAAAGTTGTAGAAGTTGAAAGTTCCTCTAACAGAGCTGCACGACTAGTTATCCAACTCTCGAGAAGATACAAGGCTCAGATTGTTCAAACTTATGCACCCAACACAAGCCATCCTGAAGAAGAAATTGAAGAATTTTATGAGGAAATTCTTTATTTAAATAATAAAGGTAAGCAGCACTTGAAGATAATTATGGGAGATTTCAATGCAAAAATAGGGCAACAGCAACAGAATAAAACTTCAGTAGTTAAATTCGGTCACGGCAACAGAAACCAGCGTGAAAATATTATCGTAGAGTTTGCAGAGGCAGAAGGGTTTTTCATCATGAACTCCTTTTTCAAGAAAAAGCCACACAGGAAATGAGCATGGAGACATCCAAATGGGACGACAAGTGAAATTGATTTTATTATGCCTAACAAAAAATTCGTCATAGAAGACTGCAGTGTGCTAAACAAGTTCAAAACAGGTAGTGACCATAGAATGGTAAGATATAAGATGCACCTCAACGCTAAACTCGAGCGTGGCAAGCTCATAAAACAAACAAAGTGTATTGACATGTCCAACCTCAAAAAACATCATAATACCTTCAAGTTGGAACTGAAGAACAGATTCTCTGCTTTTGAAGGCCTAACATCGGAAGAAGTGGATATTTCTGAAATTAACTGAAAAGTAACCAAAGCTCTTATGGAAACAGCAACAAAATTAGCTGTGTCTAAGAACAAGTTGCATGTGAACAAATTATCAGGAAAAACCAAAATGTTGATGCAAAAAAGAAGAGAGATGAGGACAACTAAAGAAGATGTGACTTCCAAAGTGGAATATATAGAGCTATGCAAAACAGTACGAAAAAGTATCACTGAAGACGTAAGGAAATTTAACTTTGAACTAGTGAAGAAAGCAATTGAAAACAACCAAAGCCTAAAGATAGCAAAGAGACATCTCAGTAAGGGAAGAAAATGGATTATAGCACTAAGAAAAGAAGATGGTTCTGTAACAAGAAATAGTGGCGAAAATTTGAAAAGAGTGAAAGACGTCTACTCCAAATTATATGAAAGGGATGATACATGTACTCCAGACATCATGAAATGTACCAGTACTAGAGTTCTTCCAGTCCTCCCAGCAGAAGTTGCACATGCAATCAAGAACATGAAGCAGGGAAAAGCTCCAGGAGAAGATGGAATTACTGTAGACATCACACAAGAAGCACGTGGAGAAATTGAAACAGTACTCCCCCAAGTTTTCACTCGATGCCTTAATGAAGGGAAGATTCCTGAGGGTTGAAACAACGCTACAATGATCCTGCTACATAAAAAAGGTGACATTGAGGATCTCAGGAACTACAGACCTATCAGTGGTTTATAAAATCTTCACTGAAGTTCTTACACACCGCTTGAAGGTAACACTGGACATGGCTCAACCGAGAGAACAAGCTGGATTCAGGAGTGGCTACAGCACAATAGATCATACCCACATAATGAGAGAACTAATTGAAAGAGCGAGGGAATATGAACTTCATTGTGCATGGCTTTTATCGATAATGAAAAGGCCTTTGATTCGGTGAAACCATCAGGAGTTACAATGGCTCTGAAATCCTGCGGTATTGAAGATGCATACATTAATATTATTAATAACATATATAAAAATGCAAGTGCAAAGATTCGGGTGTTTGAAAATACAACACACATAAAAATTGGAAAGGGAGTGAGACAAGGTGACACCATATCTCCCAAGCTGTTTAATGCCACATTGGAAAATGTCTCTCAATCATTGAACTGAGAAATCAAAGGGATAAAGATTAATGGAGATTATTTAACTCACCTTCGTTTTGCTGATGTGATAGTCATTTTTGCAACTACCCCATCAGAGCTGCAGTCTATGATCCAGGAACTTGCTGATAAGAATAAGGAAGTGGGATTAAAAATGAACTTTCAGAAGACAAAAGTGATGTACAATGCTTTTACAAGAAATGAAGATTTAACGATTGATGGAAAAAAGCTGGAGATAACAGATACGTACGTTTGTCTTGGACAGCAGATATCAAGTGAGGGTCACATTGATGAAGAAATTAATCGGCGTATAAAACTTGCCTGGAGTGCTTTTGAAAGAAACAGCATAATTTTCAAAAGCAATATGACATTATGTCTTAAAAGAAAAGTGTTTGATCAATGCATCCTTCCAGTGCTTACGTATGGTGCAGAGACGTGGACCTTATCTAAAATAGACATACAAAGGCTGCAGACAACTCAAAGAGCATGGAGAAGTGCATGCTTGGTGTAACCAGGAGAGATAAGAAGAGTAACTCGTGGATCCGAAAATGACAAGATGACAAGAGTGGAAGACATCGTGATCAGATTTAAATCCCTGAAATGGCAATGGGCTGGACATACTGCCGGAAGGACAGACCATCGATGGACAGCCGAAATTTTAGATTGGATTCCAAGGGACAGGAAAAGACCCAGAATAAGACCACATGGGAGATGGGGGATGGAATTCCAAAGTATGCGGTAGTAACATGGAGGAGACTGGCACAAGACAGACCGTTGTGGAAGAGGCTTGGAGAGACCTTCGTCCAGCAGTGGATTGATAATGGTTGACAATGATGATGATGATGATGATACCACTAATAAAAAACGTGCTAAAACGTAAGTATCGTTTGCATTACTGAAAGAAATGCTTTAAAATTCTATGCACGTTAAAAAGCATGTTTTTTAACGTGCATAGTGTTTATTGTTATTGTACTTAATCATCGTTTAGCCGCCCCGGTGGCGCAGTGGTCTAAGGCGTTGGCCTCTGATCATTCGTCCGTAAGGGGTCCGGGTTCGAATCCCGGTCAGGCATGGATGTTGTGTTTGTCTTACGGCACTGGCTCTCTCCCTTCCCTGGAACCAGTGACCCTAAATTAGGGACGGGCGACTGCTTATAGCCCATTTGAGTTGCTCACGGTAGTCGTTAAACCTCCAATCAAAAAAAAAAAAAAAAAAAAAAAAAATCATCGTTTAGGGAATAATTTTATTACACCTGCATCCGTAATGTTGGTACATATTTCTCATCCAAATACGATTTTATTTTAGGTTTTATTGTCCCCCTTTGCTATCGCTGGAGAAGAAGCGTCAGAAGATTTACACTGCCATGTATTTAAGTAAAAAAAGTCTCCTGCAATACCAGCTTTTCAAGTGTTTTAGCCCTCCGAGCACCCACCCCGTCCGTTCTGCTGTTTGCGGCTTTTTCGAAGATCAGCTTTATTTACCGTGTCCTTGCTTCACTTCCATAAGAAACGGGTCGTGATCACTCTAATTTTCCACTATCCCATGCGTAAATCCTTGTCCTCAAACCTATTGAAGCGTGAAACTTGATTTTTTTTTATGTGTTGTTTTCCTTCCCCACCCCCTCTCACTTTTCATTCACTTTTATGAGGTATTCTCTGCTGACTGATATGCATATCACGTGCATGAATTGTCCGAAATGCTCAAAAAACGGCGACTATCAGATTGATGCAACCCAGAACAGACGATGATTTCGGCCAGCATCAGCAGCACTGCGACGTTTCGGCCTGCTTCGAAAGATTGCCATCTCCTCCAGAGACGAAACTTCTTCTTTCAAGGGCCTAAGGTGCTTGTAAACATGCATAATACGAAGCTATGGCCTTGAAACGTTATTATTACGGTGCATCAGTGTGTCTTCTTCAGGAAGTACAAAACCGTGGGAAACGCAAACAATATTTAAACACGCCCCTCTCCTTTTCCCTCCCTCGGTTTTTTTTACACGACTGCCGCCATTTCTTTTTCATTTTCTTCGTTTTTATGAGAGGCCATTGCCTATGATTTCATTCCTATGTACAGAGATTAAAAATGATACTGTTTGTCCATAGCAGTGAGAAAATGCGTTTGAACCATTTGACTGTGGAAAGAGATGCGAAAATACAAACAGGTATAAAAATACGATGAAAATAAATAATTGTAAAGGAGTGGACCCTGTTCTTTCTTGCGAGTTCGTGGCTATTCACTTTATTAGGTATATTTTATTTGACAGAAACCCAGTTCACTCAGAATCTTATTTTAGAAAAGAACAGATTTCGCTAACAAGTTTTCGTTTTCAATTAATCTGGTTCGTTACGAAGTTTTCAGTTTGATTAGCAATCGGTTTATTATAACACAAGTTTACAAATCCATTAGAATCTATTTCGAAAGCAACTTTCTTATCTGAATAAAATCCGAAATGTAAAAAAGTTTTTAGTTTGATTTCAGCTTATTAGCAAACATTCCTATTTGATTAAATTCGTTTTCGCGGACAACATCATACCTTACTGGAATTCAGTTTGTTAACAGACTTCCTGTTCGAACAAAGTTCGATCCCTTTACGAATTTCCAGCTTTATTAAAATACCGGAAAACCAAGAAGTATGTCATTTCTTATTTTAAGAAGTCTATATTTCTCATACCTGTTTTTACTGCGGACGCCATGAACTTATAATGAAGAAGTACTGCTTTAAGAGCTTATCTATCTACTTTAACTCTTTTTTTGTCTAAGTTAAATCAATTCTTTTCACTACTCCCAGCACGTTCTTTTCTACATGTTTGCAAAATTGAAAATTTTAAGCATATGATTAGTTTTTACGGAAGCAACACAAGATACAAAGATGCTGGTTCAGTCGTAGTACCAAAGCGTGCATTCGAGCTGTGGAGCATTTGTCGCGGTTTCTTGCAATGTCATGAACATTTTTCGTTTAGAATAAGAAATTCGTCATTTTCGAAAGCATCAAATACATGAAATAACACGAAACTATGATAATTGTGAATACAATTAGCAATTGTCACGACACTGATTTTCTTTTTTCATATGTTGATTTTGATGGAATCGCTGTGACAGCAAAGGGGTCCCACTGATTCAAAATTTGTGATCGTACACAAAACAACCTTGGAAATCACTGGTCTAGAAGGCATAGCACAAAGCGTAGATGGGGGGGGATCTCGGGGCAAGTCATACAGTTTGCGCCCTCTGAGAAAACGCACATATTTTTATTAATTATTTTATTTTATTTTATTTTATTTTATTTTATTCTTTCTCTATTTCATTACACTGAGACCTCCGGATAACGGTCACTGCTCGGACCGGAAAAAAGTGACCGTTGTTAGGAGGTGTTCGGACGTTATGCCAAAGTTAACCCTGCTAGGCTGTTGTATTTCTACAAAAGCAGAATAAATACATGACGATTATGCTCAATAAAGAAAACGTTGCAGTGCTTTTTCCAAATGCTGACTGCTGAATAAAACTGAATATAATAATTAAATACATAATTGATGGTGCAGATGATTTTAAGAAAACAGTGTCCGAAGTCTATTGTTAAACAGCCCTTAGAAATAGCAAGCTAGGAAATTAAGGAGAGGGTACGCTAAAGGAAAGAAAAAACGAAAAATGGTAGATAGTAAAGCGTAGCTGCGCAGTTATTCGGCCGCGCTTCGTGAAGCAGGAACAGAGCCTACAGGGACCAAACCAAGAAACATCGCTCTGAACGGGCAAAATTCCACACCCCATACACCACCCCCGCAGCCTCTGGGGGCGATTGAAACATACATGGAAACTGCAACTCGCCTCACATAGAGCTAAACTTTTAACACCTTTCTTTTCACTTAACCTTACCACTGTATCATCATCATCATCATCATTGTCAACCATTATCAATCCACTGCTGGACGAAGGTCTCCCCAAGTTTCCTCCACAACGGTCTGTCTTGTGCCAGTCTCCTCCATGTCACCCCTGCATACTTTCGAATTTCATCCACCCATCTCCCATGTGGTCTTCTTCTGGGTCTTTTCCTGTCCCTTGGAATCCAATCTAAAATTTCAGCTGTCCATCGATGATCTGTCCTTCTGGCAGTATGTCCAGCCCATTGCCATTTCAGGGATTTAACTCTGATCATGATGTCTTCCACTCTTGTCATTTTTCGGATCCACGAGTTCCTCTTCTTATCTCTCCTGGTTACACCAAGCATGCACCTCTCCATGCTTCTTTGAGTTGTCTTCAGCCTTTGTATGT
This sequence comes from Macrothele yani, assembly GCA_039090855.1. Classification (NCBI taxonomy): domain Eukaryota; kingdom Metazoa; phylum Arthropoda; class Arachnida; order Araneae; family Macrothelidae; genus Macrothele; species Macrothele yani. The sequence goes on along the minus strand of CM077005.1, from coordinate 138,113,846 downwards.
CTCTTTTAGTTAAGGTCCACGTCTCCGCACCATACGTAAGCACTGGAAGGATGCATTGATCAAACACTTTTCTTTTAAGACATAATGGCATATTGCTCTTGAAAATTATGCTGTTTCTTCCAAAAGCTCTCCAGGCAAGTTTTGTACGCCGATTAATTTCTTCATCAATGTGACCCTCACTTGATATCTGCTGTCCAAGATAAACGTACGTGTCTGTTATCTCCAGCTTTTCTCCATCAATCGATAAATCTTCATTTCTTGTAAAAGCATTGAACATCACTTTTGTCTTCTGAAAGTTCATTTTTAATCCCACTTCTTTACTCTTGTCAGCAAGTTCCTGGATCATACTCTGCAGCTCTGATGGGGTAGTTGCAAAAATGACTACGTCATCAGCAAAACGAAGGTGGGTTAGATAATCTCCATTAATCTTTATCCCCTTGTTTTCCCAGCTCAGTGACTGAAAAACACCCTCCAATGTGGCATTAAAGAGCTTCGGAGATATGGTGTCACCTTGTCTCACTCCCCTTTCCAATTTTTACGTGTGTTGTATTTTCAAACAGCCTAATCTTTGCACTTGCATTTTCATAGATGTTATTAATAATATTAATGTATGCATCTTCAATACCGCAGGTTTTCAGAGCCATTGTAACTGCTGATGGTTTCACCGAATCAAAGGCTTTTTCATAATCGATAAAAGCCATGCACAATGGAAGTTCATATTCCCTCGCTCTTTCAATTAGTTCTCTCAGCACGTGGATATGATCTATTGTGCTGTAGCCACTCCTGAATCCAGCTTGTTCTCTCGGTTGAGCCATGTCCAGTGTTACCTTCAAGCGGTGTGAAAGAACTTTAGTGAAGATTTTATAAACTACTGATAGGAGGCTGATAGGTCTGTAGTTTCCGAGATCCTCAATGTCACCTTTCTTATGTAGCAGGATCATTGTAGCGGTGTTCCAATCCTCAGGAATCTTTCCTTCATTAAGGCATCGAGTGAAAATTTGGGCGAGCACTGTTTCGATTTCTCCACTTGCTTCTTGTATGATGTCTACAGTAATTCCATCTTCTCCTGGAGCTTTTCCTCGCTTCATGTTCTTGATTGCATGTGCAACTTCTGTTGGAAGGACTGGAGGAACTCTGGTACTGGTATCTTTCATGATGTCTGGAGTGCATATATCATCCCTTTCATATAATTTGGAGTAGAAATCTTTCACTCTTGTCAAAATTTCGCCTCTATTTCTTGTTACAGAACCATCTTCTTTTCTCAGTGCCATAATCTGTTTTCTTCCCTTACTGAGATGTCCCTTTGCTATCTTTAGGCTTTGGTTGTTTTCAATTGCTTTCCTCACTAGTTCACAGTTGAATTTCCTTACGTCTTCAGTGATACTTTTTCTTACTGTCTTGCATAGCTCTATATATTCCACTTTGGAAGTCACATCTTCTTTAGTTGTCCTCATCTCTCTTCTTTTTTGCATCAACATTTTGGTTTTTCCTGATAATTTGTTCACATGCAACTTGTTCTTAGACCCAGCTAATTTTGTTGCTGTTTCCATAAGAGCTTTGGTTACTTTTCTGTTAACTTCAGAGATGTCCACTTCTTCCGATGTTAGGCCTTCTAAAGCAGAGAACCTGTTCTTCAGTTCTAACTTGAAGGTATTATGGTGTTTTTAAGGTTGGTTATGTCAATAGATTTTGTTTGTCCTATGAGCTTGCCACGTTCAAGTTTAGTGTTGAGGTGCATCTTACATCTCACCAATCTATGGTCACTACCTGTGTTGAACTTGTTTAGCACACTGCAAGTCTTCTATGACGAATTTTTTGTTACACATAATAAAATCAATTTCACTTGTCGTCCCATTTGGATGTCTCCATGTCCATTTCCTGTGTGGCTTTTTCTTGAAGAAGGAGTTCAAGATGAAAACCCTTCTGCCTCTGCAAACTCAACGAGAGTATTTCCACGCTGGTTTCTGTTGCCATGACCGAATTTACCTACCGAAGTTTCATTCTGTTGCCGTTGCCCTATTTTTGCATTGAAATCTCCCATAATTATTTTCAAGTGCTGCTTACCTTTATTATTTAGATGACAAATTTCCTCATAAAATTCTTCAATTTCTTCTTCAGGATGACTTGTGGTGGGTGCATAAGTTTGAATAATCTGAGCCTGGTATCTTTTCGAGAGTTGGATAACAAGTCGTGCAGCTCTGTCAGAGGAACTTTCAACTTCTACAACTTTATCCTTCAGTTTCTTGTTTATTATAAATCCAACACCACTAGTTCTGCCAGTATCTGTCCCACGATAGTAGAAGAGATGTCCACTTTTCAGTTCGATGAGATCTTCTCCTTTTCTCCTTACCTCCCACTTAGCCCCACGATGTCCCACTTGATCCTTTGTAGTTCCTCTTCCAATTCAAGAAGCCTTGAATCAGAAGATAGGGAGCGTCCGTTGTAAGTAGCCAAGGTCAGCATCAGATGGCAGCCTAGTCCGGTCCTCCGAGGATTCTTAGCACCCTCTGCCTTCATGTCGCACTGGCCGCTGCCTTGACCCAGGTACATTCCAGCTGCCGGAGACTGAGGGCCAAGATTTAAGTTGTGGAATCATTTTGGAGGGGTTTGGCCATAACTCACCACGCTGGCCAAGCGGGTTGGTGAGTGTGGGATAGCATTTCCTCTGATCCCGATGGTATAGTTATACCGCTATGGGCGGTCGTCAGAGCCCCTTTAGTGGGAACAGGATGCACCACGAGAAGGCGGGGTTGACATTTGTCAAGGAGAGGCTGTGATGTTACGCATCACCTGACCTTACATCCCTACCACTGTATACCTACCTTAATACAACCAATTATGCCTTTAGCAATAAATGATTTTTGTCCCTATTTTATCCCTCTTAACGTAAAATCCAAGGGACAGGGTGTCCGTTATATCTCCTTCGGGGATGATTGGGGTGTCCGTTAGATCTCATTCGGGGCTGATTAGGCTGTGCGTTAGATCTCCTTCGGGGCTGATTGGGGTGTCAGTTACATCTCCTTCGGGGCTGATTGGGGTGTCCGTTAGATCTCCTTCGGGGCTGATTGGGGTGTCCGTTAGGTCTCCTTCGGGGCTGATTGGGGTGTCCGTTAGATCTCCTTCGGGGCTGATTGGGGTGTCCGTTGACCGTTATTAAGAGGTTTCGTTGTTCAGAGGTTAGCGTTAATGTTAATCATACGGAAGCTGTTCGGTGCCAACAAAAACTTGCCGTTGTTCGAAGGAGCCCGTTAATGGAAGTTTCACTGTATTATTATTGTTATTATTATTATTATTATTATTATTTTGTTGTATGGCGTCACTTAACCACACGCTCACACAAGGCTACAAGAAGTTGTTCGTTCCTAAATTAGGGCCATTATTTGCAGGAAAAATAGAGAACCATCGCCGCGAAGAGAAACACAAAATCTTCGTCTCACCTGGGAGTCAACCTACACTTAAAATTTTTTGCGGTAGGTTGCACCCAAAAGTGGACTATACCAACTGCCCCAGTTGCAATCTAATGTTTGCTTTACCAGATACAGCCAAAATTACTTTTTTGTTTTACTGTTGAATTTGCCACCTATAAACTTGAATCTAGTTGTGATCTTATGTTTGCAACTAGATTCTAGTACAGCCAAAATCAGTACATTATTTGTGAAAACACAAATTTGTCGGTGATCGAACCAGCATCGCTCTCCTCCGGAGCCGAATGCTTTACCATTAAGCTACACCGACAGAATTTATCGCTACAGATTTGCCGTCTTGACACGCCTATGTAGTACGTCATATGTTCTTGTGTGCAGAGGACACGTCATACTGCTGAATTTTGTGGGGGAAATGCCATAAACATGGAAAGTAAAGTACAGCATGGTTATGTCATAGCCTTATATTCACTCATTCTATTATGTTTCAGAACTGAACTTTGTGATTCGTTAAGTATTTTTATCCTTAAAAATTTGCTGTAATTTAAGATCTGGCATAGATCTACCTAGTCTTTGTGAAAACACAAGTTTGTCTGCGACGGGCATCGAACCGTCTGCCCTCACTCTGGAGTAAGTTGCTCTCCCAACTGAGCTACGCGGACAGAATATCTCTCTGCAGATTTGTCGTCTTGATACATGTTTTCACCTCTGTAGTACGTCACATCTTTTAATTTTCAATTTCTGTTCCAACGTATGCAAAAAGAACGGATGTTTCAGCAAATAATACCAGTGTTCATGATTAAGAAGACAAACATTTATCTTCTTACATTTCATTATTTATATAAGAATACTAAGGTACCATCACTGACATTGTTCCACCGATGAAACAGAAGAATGGCACTGAAGTAATCCAATAACTAACGTAAGACATGAGAAGAGAGAGGGACAGCTCTGTTTTTACGGTAACAAGACCAGAATGGACACTGTGGAAGTGTGGCTGATGCTATTGTGCCAAGAGCCGGCTAGTTTCCAGCAGAGTGCTTAACTGCGCATGCTCAAATTCCAATGAGCCGGAGCAGCAGGAGATTGTGCTCACGGAAAGCAGAATTCAAGGTTGTTTACATGAGCTACGGATAGAAAACTTTTAATGTTTAATTGCAAGGAAATGCACTGCCGTAATGGTACTTTTCAGAACAAGAGAAAAATTCTGAAGTTCATGAGCCTCTTTCCGTGATTCCTTTCGTGAATTGACGAAGTATATTTCCTATACAACCTTTTCTGTGAAATAACGGAAATAAACCTGAATTTCACGGATTCTCCTTACCCCAGGAAAATTCTGAATTTTCAGAAACCTTTCCGCAATTTCTTTCTTATATTGACGGTAAATTTTCGTTTTTAGCATGTGTTAACGGAAAATTCTGAAATTTCAGAGACCTTTCCGCAATTCATTTTATATAATAACGGGAAAAGAAAACCCTTTTTTACCTTTTGCTTATCCATATGACGAAAAATTTCCGGTAATAGGAGAGATTCGTGGGAATACTTGAGTTGATTAACTGTTAAATTTCAATCATCTGTCTAAGGGTCTGATTTTGAAGTTCTGTAGCGAGATGGGATATTGTGGATGCATATGGCATTAGTTTTAGTTATTGTGGTACAGGATATTTCTTCTCCTTTCCCCCATGTTTTGCACCAGCAATTATATTGTGCTACCGCAAGAAACCGGGTATTTAAATTATTGCACAGGTGATTGTACGATGTTAATGTATCACTATATTTCATGTGATTCTATCATAAAGTTCATATACAATTACGTGACCACAAGGTTCTTCAGGAAGACGCTTTAACGTCTGTAAATTCTGTTTTACACGTTCTGTAAAGTGGACACAGTCTGTGGCGGTGCATTAACTTATTCAATTAAAATATAAATCGGTTAGAAGTCCTAAAGATGTTACTTACGGAAGTGCGTGTTCAGTCCAACATCAGTAGTTATTGAGTTTCTATGTCCAAAGTTGTATCTTGCTTCAATATGGTCAGTTGTTAGGGTTAGTTCGAGAGCCATTTCGTTATAAGTTGTACCCTACTTCAGATATGTCCAGATGTTAGGGTTAGCTCCGTTCTGGCTGTGTCGACATCATATTGAATGGACAAAGGTTTCCAGATAATAATTAAAGATTCTTGAGTTAAGAGTTACTATTTACATACAACTTGAAGTTCCACGTCGTACTTGGCCTTTAGGGCTATCTCGTCAATGCTGCACTCTCTTGGAAATGCTGAGGAAGTCTTCAAAGTTTGGTCAGGTTCATAAAAAATTTAAAAGCTTTAAAAGGTTCCAGTTAAAATCGTTATATACACCACCTCATACTGTCCACAGTCTCAATCACCGGACGCGCGTTTCACCTAGGCTTTACCCTGGCGTTTTTAACGGAGACTTCACACCCTCTATCGAAGTCTGCTATCTGAAAGTCTCGTGTCCACAGTGCGCATGTTCCCCATTTAACCCATTGCCAATGCCATCTAGTGTCAGGTCACATCAACTTTATCTTCATCTACGTCATTCTCACTCTTCCTTTTTCTCTTCCTCTCTCTCCTCTCCCTATTCCATTTCTTCTCAGTTTCGATCAGGTTCCTCCAAGCCTACGAAAGGTCGTATGGACTGTTATTATTGCAGTTAAATGGTTTGGTCTTATTTAACTGCAATAAGAAGAAGCAGTAATAATAAATAAGACCAAACCATTTAACTGCAATAAGAAGAAGCAGTAATAATAAATAAGACCAAACCATTTAACTGCAATAAGAAGAAGCAGTAATAATAAATAAGACCAAACCATTTAACTGCAATAATAACAGTCCATACGACCTTTCGTACGCTTGGAGGAACCTGATCGAAACTGAGAAGAAATGGAATAGGGAGAGGAGAGAGAGGAAGTTGATGTGATCTGACACTAGATGGCATTGGCAATGGGTTAAATGGGGAACATGCGCACTGTGGACAAGAGACTTTCAGATAGCAGACTTCGATAGAGGGTGTGAAGTCTCCGTTGAAAACGCCAGGGTAGAGCCTAGGTGAAACGCGCGTCCGGTGATTGAGACTGTGGACGGTATGAGGTGGTGTATATAACAATTTTAACTGGAACCTTTTAAAGCTTTTAAATTTTTTATGAACCTGACCAAACTTTGAAGACTTCCTCAGCATTTCCAAGAGAGTGCAGCATTGACGAGATAGCCCTAAAGGCCAAGTACGACGTGGAACTTCAAGTCGTATGTAAATAGTAACTCTTAACTCAAGAATCTTTAATTATTATCTGGAAACCTTTGTCCATTCAATATGATGTCGACACAGCCAGAACGGAGCTAACCCTAACATCTGGACATATCCGAAGTAGGGTACAACTTATAACGAAATGGCTCTCGAACTAACCCTAACAACTGACCATATTGAAGCAAGATACAACTTTGGACATAGAAACTCAATAACTACTGATGTTGGACTGAACACGCACTTCCGTAAGTAACTCTTTAGGACTTCTAACCGATTTATATTTTAATTGAATAACTTAATGCACTGCCACAGACTGTGTCCATTTTATAGAACGTGTAAAACAGAATTTACAGACGTTAAAGCGTCTTCCTGAAGTTAATGTATCAGTCTGTGGAATCCTTAAGACAAAAGCTATTCTAGCTATCAAGAGTAAATATTACATTTAGTTTCGTGAAATAATTCTTTAAAACAGTGCATTTCACCATTTCTTAAAGATAATTAAAAGTTATTGTCAGTTGAAAAAAAAGATCTCAAGTTCCAAACTTTCTGTTGCTTCGAAATATCACATTGAAAAAAAAATACTTACTTTGTCACAAGTCCTCCTACAGAAAAAAGAAAGTTATTACAAACGTATTCAAACACATAATAAGCTTTAACTGAAAATAAAATGACTAAATCACTCGCATTAATGAAAAAAAATATCATCGTCGCTAGATTAGTTTTACCTTAAACGTGAATGCAGTCCCTAAAACTTCCTGACTCAGTGGTTAAGACGCAGGGCCTGTCTAGGTCTACCCCAATCGGTCTGAGTTCGATCGCAGCCATCGGGGCAAATGGACTCTCCGGCGTAAGGGCTGAAAAATTCAGCGTCTTCGATTTTGCGAAATTTCTGTGTAAAAACGGAAAAACTTGAAACTGATTTTTCAAAAATAAACTGAATTACTGACTACGGAAAATCTATGAAAGTCAATAAAAAAAAAGGAAGGGGGCACTTTTAAAAACGGAAATTTTGTTAATAGTCGGACACTTACCGGCAACTTTGCTGAATGTTATTTTCAGAAATTTTCCGTGAATTCACATCACTTATTTTTTACAATGTATTAATTTAATGTTTTCAGTGTACTTTTCAGTTACAGGATGTTTTTAATCGAAATATTTTTCGTTATCTTATAAAATTTCCTGAGCACATGCGCATGTGCTCCTATAGACGACCCGCCACTGTTAACAAATACTAGTCTAAGAAAAATGGTAGTCATTGCTGCGTTCTTTAAAATTACAGGCTATTAATCGTGTCCACGTGTAAGTTTCGCTCATTTGACTCTGTCACACTGAAGTCCCCTCTGCAGCCAGCAACAAACTAGAAAAAAAAAGTGTAATTGTTTCCTGTTTTATGTTGTCATTCGCATTGTCACGCTTGGATGTAAGTGACTGCATGAATTATACCAAGTTAGGATATTTCGCACAATGGTTACTTTAATTTTCTGCACAGCACAACCTATCATAATACACTCTTTGCCGGGAAAAAAACAAGAAGCACCCAGAAGGAATAATCCAATCAGGATGAAAATTGGTATGTGCAATATATACGTATAGCAAAGTAAATTATTGCAATTCCAAAGCAGTTGGACCATTCATTGGGTAAAATGCTACATGAGTGGAACAGTACGTTGTAGCACCATCTTTGGCTCGGATAGAAGCGGTTGCCCGGCGTGGCATAGACGCATACAGTTCACGGATACTGTCATGAAGTATAGCATGCCAAATGGTGTGGAGCGATCACAAATGCGTCAATTCTTAATCGCAACACTTCTGCGTTTTTGCACATAATTATAGCAGTATCTTTCACATGTTGTTCATTTCAAACGTCATCGGAGGACGTTATAACATTGAATCATTGATGTTAATTATTACAGTACGCATCAAGTTGAAATTTTCAGACAGGTTCTATTTCTTTGATGTAATGTAACAAAGGAAAGGCGGTAAGCATTCAGCTGCAAGGAAAAGCTGATGTATCCATACTGTTAAGCTTACCTCTTATGCAACTAAACTTTCTCCACACAAGAGAAAACATGGCTGACCTTTTCCCCAAACGTCCAAACATCTCTGCCACTCCCTAGTCGCTGGGGGGCAGTGTGGGTGGGGCTGATGGCCTCCTCATACTGAAAGAAACCAACTCGCGGAGATTTTAATCAGAGAAAAAAATATATATACTTAAGACTGTGGACCTGTATGATCAGAAAGAGCAGAATTAACTCTCCAGAATACATGAGAAATATTATAAAATACACAAGTGGTGTATTTAATAATCTTTGCATGTATTAAATCACCTTAGTGCTATGGATATGAAGGTCCTATTAAAATAAAAAAATTAAATAATATAGACAAAATCACACAAAAAAAAGAGCTTAAAAATCTGTTTATAAAAGAAAATAAAAACAAATAAAAAAGAAAACTAGTTATTCACTCACTAGAATAGCTATACTAAAAATAGTAAAACTAACATTAAAATTAATAAGATTCTGAATAATCTATAGAAGCTCACTAAGGTGATTTAATACATGCAAAGATTATTAAATACACCACTTGTGTATTTTATAATATTTCTCATGTATTCTGGAGAGTTAATTCTGCTCTTTCTGATCATACAGGTCCACAGTCTTAAGTATATATATTTTTTTCTCTGATTAAAATCTCCGCGAGTTGGTTTCTTTCAGTATGAGGAGGCCATCAGCCCCACCCACACTGCCCCCCAGCGACTAGGGAGTGGCAGAGATGTTTGGACGTTTGGGGAAAAGGTCAGTCATGTTTCCTCTTGTGTGGAGAAAGTTTAGTTGCATAAGAGGTAAGCTCTCTTCATTGTCTTTGGGTTTTAGGTTTTATAAGTTCAATGTTCGTACTTCTTGTACTTTTTTTCTCTGTTGTTTTTTGCTTTTTAGCATTTAGGCACTGGCTAGTCTGTTAACTTTTTCGCGGGTTTTAACTCTTTCTTTTCTTGGTAACTTTGCGCGTTTTTTAGGAAACTTAGGCCCTGCAGCTGGCTAAGCATAGTTCCTTTACATTGCGCTGTATTTTCAAAGTAGTTAAGATCTTAATAACTACTTAATTATGCACTTAAAGCACTGCTGAAATACTTTGTACATATTGCAACTAATTGTTTATGTCATATAACTTTCACAAAGCATTTCTTTAGTTAATTATTGTCTTTAATTTATTCTCGTTTTTGTGTTGTCAGAAGTTGTGGAGTGGGGGTTTTGGAATCAAGTTTTCTTTCAAAAATCTGAGTTTTAAATAATTAATATTTCCTTTTTTAATTGCAATGAAAAAATTTGGAATACTTTTGCATTGCTATTCAGGTTTAAATTCTCTCTCAGGCGAACTTGGTATTTCGTTATAGCTGAACATTATTTCTAATTATTATGTCACTCTCACAACTTGAGTTCTCTTTAATCTTCTTCTCTCTGTTTAGTAGTAGCAGATGAAGAGCATGGGTCGGGCCATGAAAGTTATGGATGCAAGCTAAATTGTTAACTAAAGCTAGGTCATACAACTCTGCGGAGGTCATGACATATATATATTTTTTAAAAGAATGTTTGGTGGGCTTATTACTTGCATCTATGGCTTTGCAGAAACCCATTTCCAACTAGGTCTTTGTGGAAGTGAGAAAATGCAGAGTTTTTGCTGGTCCTTGATAAAGCCAAGGCTCAGTATTCTCGACACTTTCTACATTCAGTTGTTTTATTTTATTTTTTATCTTTTCTCCTTTTACTCACACCGGTAGATACATAACCTTTTCTATGTTGTACTTGGTATGAGTCAAAAATATATATATATTTTTTGCTCAGGTCTCTTCTTAATAGAATATATATATATATATATATATATATATATATATATATATATATATATATATATATATATATATATTCAAGGGTAAATAATTTAAGTAATTTTACTTTTTTTAGCCACAATTCTTAATTGTTACTTTTTTACTTGCTTACTTATGTTCTATGTTTTTGTATAAATCGGAAAAGGTCCTTAGACGCTATCATACGGTCGTTACGTGTTTTGTGTGCGTGATCATGAGGCATTTCAAAGAGACTGGTCTTAGTTATCTAAAAGAATAAAGTTTGAATCATATGATTTACTTTGGCGTAAGTGTTTTGTAATACTTTGTATTGGTATAAAACTAGGGCAATCATTTTAATCACAACGTGTTCATTTGTGTTACAGGCTATAAACTGTAACTGTTTACGCTTTACGAAAAAATACCTATAGGTTCCAAAGAATCTGAATTTTTAAAACGCCCGTAAAACCTAATTAATAGTATGTAATTTAAAAATTTCAGTAACTGAAAGCAAATAGATTTTCGCAAAGGGCCTCGAAATAGATTTTCGCAAAGGGCCTCGAAAGTACTCTTTTTGCGGAAGCTCGGGAAGGGGGGGGGAGAGATTCAGGTACGCCACAGCTGTTAAGTAACCTGACGTGGCACATTTCTGACTATAGATATCTGCAACATCACTCCAATCTTTTCTGCACCGGTATGAATTGGCAGCCTAGTGTAACTGTTCACTCTGAAGTTCTGTCGCTATATCTCTGTACCTAGAAATTTTCTAGATGATTCTACGTGCAACTTTTCTGTTTTGGATTTTAAGGAGTACTCATTGCTCTCGAGACTTTAGTAGCGCAGTTTTTGTCAGCATACTGAAAGTATTATTTAAAAGATCAAAATTATTGGACTCAATGTACTTTCAAACTACAGAAATAAAATGTGAGGGTGGATATTCTTGCTTGTGCTCTCTTCAAACATTGCAGCCTCAGACTAAGGTTTCTTTTGAAAAAAATGAGCAGAAATTCTCAAGAGCGACAGATGTGGTATTTGTGCGTGGTCTGTAGAATGCGTTGTAAAAAAATAGAAATAAAATCAAATCAAGCGAAGGGTGGGGGCTGGTGTAAGGGCACATATGAGGAGCCACGCGACCTATGAATGCGTCAATTAATCCATTCACTTGGACTGAAGCAGTTGACCTGTGTCTGAAGGTGTGCGTAGTAGTGGAGGGGAGGGGAGGCAGGACTCCCATATTTCGTATTCATAATGCTGCCCTGCAGAGCACACAGAAAGAGACTAATTCAATTATAAAACCATGACTTCCGATGGGGCATTGTACGGGAGAACGAGAAGTTCCGGGGCGTGAACTATGACCGACCCATTTCAAAATCTCTCCTGTTTCGTCCATCGATGCTCGGGAACAGCGCATTTTGATCGGTTTGATGCATTACCATTGCTTAATGAGTGTGATGCCCCTTGAGAATACATTTTGCCTTCCCGCACTGAGAGAACACTTCAGCCTTTTGGGACAGTTTCCGCGGTGATATGTCCCTTGGGATTGTTGAGAACTCAAGCCTTCTCCCATTTCCCACGATTAATTCTTCTCCAAGTGAACGAACGACACACCTGAAATTCAACAAGTTTAACACATTTGATGATCAGCAGCATCATTAAGGTTTCAATCTTAAGGTAATTAATTGGAAAAGTTTTAACCGATACAAATGGGATTTTAACGATCACCAATTAAATAATAATCAGCAAGGTGTCTATACCGAAATAATTAATGGAATTAATCTATGTACAAACATACGATGTATCATTTAGAATATAACTTCTGTCTGGATTTAGTGATCACTCTTACATAATAATTCTCATAAAGAGCTCCTTTTTAATTTTATCTGCAAAAATTTTGATGGCCCTGCTTTTCAAGTTTTAAATACTCTATTCAGAATTTAAACGCTAAATTTCACGATAAAAATTTTCGAGGAAAAATAACAACAAATAAATGAGAGAAATAAAGCCATAATTTTTTTTTTTTAAATAAGCTGAAAATTACTCTTTCCCTTGTAAAATAAAATATTGTGTTATGTTCGTGCGATTGTAGCCGTGTAAAATGTTATTCCACGTGACTATCCGTTCCAGAAAATACTCGCGACGGCCATTTAATAAACTTTCAGCATCTAAATATGCATCTTATAGGGCAGTGGCCTCAAACTCAGATCCTTGGAAGGGCCACTTTCCAGTTTTGAAGGAATTTAGGGGGTCGCATGAATATTAATAAATTTCCTATAAATAAATATCAACTTTAGAAAACTGCACCAATTGCATGACACTGGAGTGGAATAATATTTCTAATTATCGGTAAGTAATAAAAACAAATGCGTCGTCAATCACTGGAAGCAATTACTTTTACGCAACAATTATTTTTCACTCAAATCTTAAAACAAATACATTTTACCAACTGAACACAGTACACGGTACAGAAAGTATTACATGATCTGACCAGAAACTTGGGCTCGCTATTCTGTCACTAACTTATCGATATTTGGAATAATATCGTTTGAACATGCTACTTTTAAGTGAGCATAAGTGACTGTCACTTAAACTATTCCTTTCAATGCATTTTACTTGGTTCATTCTTGAAAACAACTCGGAACATGAGTATGTTGTTCCGAACATAGGCAGATCCCTTGCACCTAGGTTATTAATGTTTACGTACTTGTCCTTTGAAAAAAACTGGTAACACTCTGTTAGATTGCAGCTGCTGAATTTTTGTTCTAGGAAAGAATCATACTGAAAGTCTATTAATTCACGCTGATGTTCTTCACGTGCGTTGTCATCATTATAGGAAAATGGCGACTTGAGTATATGAAAATATTTTCCATGTCTTTGAAACATTCAAACCACCATACAGTTATATTCTTCGTAAATAAGCTTGTTTCTTATAAAGCGGGTGGCTTTGCCAAGCATTACTATGTTTATATTATATTTAATATATTATAATATACTTGAAAAAAAGGGGGATTTATTTTTATTTTGTAATCATTCATGCGGGCCGCGAATTAGAGACCAATAGAGTCATAACTTTAGTTTTATCGCTTCTACAAGCCTCGTCAGGGTGAACATCGAGGGCAACAGTGTACAAATGCTTGTACAATGTACATACACATAAGATTACGATAACTATTTCAAAGATTGTATTTTTCATTTTAGGTGTGCCGTTTGTATGAATATCAAAAGTCTTTCTCAGATTTCCCCCTTAAATCTGAATGTGATGTAAACATAGAGTTATATTTATATAGAAGTTATATTTTATAATTAGACATGCATTTATATAGAAATTATATAAAATTTTATCGAATATATAATAATACTCCTCGCGTTAGAAATTTTGATTTCGAAGAAAAAGAAGTTATACTGTATATTCAAATTGTTGTGTCGCAGCCCGTTGCACTTTGAGTGCCCTTCCGACCTAAAGTTGACAGAGGCGGCGGCAACAATTCAATAAAGTAATTGTAACATTTTGGAAATTTCAGATCAGATCAGTTGTTGATGAATATATGAAGCATGTGTTGCCGATATTAGTGAGTCTTAGACCAAATAATCATTTCATAAATTCCACTGGAGTTTGTTAAAAGGCAAATGCTAAGTTGTAAACGACAGATCAAACCCGATCCAAACAAAATTCCGCTTGACATTGGAACTTTTTTGTGTTTATTCCAAAGTTTTAGACCAACTGATATTAGACTGATTTTAGAAATGGCTTATTTATGAACATAAATCTCCAGACTGTGGCACTCTCAACGTCTCATTACTGGTAACGCACATATGAGCCAAATTATTTCTTGTCAGGGACCGTTACTTTCCTATTTATTCCGATTTGGAATTTCGAATTCTGTTCGCTATACATGAACAGAATTTGATATAGGAATACCTGAAACGTTAGCTTTCTACTTCTGAATATGCAAATCACTACTCCTTACATAATCAGTCTCTGTATAAATAACGCTGTACAGCCAGGCAGTGGACAAAATTATTTATTTGCTAACATGGCAGAAATATCAGGAAATGAAATTCTTGATTGAATGTTTTTTATACAGATATTCAATTGACTATTGTTTTCCTTAAAATGCTAGTACACGAATTTGTTAAATCCTTGGGTAGCAATACCACAATGCTGGATAGGTTTAGGCCCGCGTGGCTTTGTGGGGAGCAGTTTCTTTTGGGGGTTTAAACCACCACCGTGAGCAATTTTTGGTTTCTAATTTGGGACTACTGGTTCCAGAGAGGAGGGAGAGCCATCGCCGAAGTACAAGCACACCACTGATACCTTATCAAGAGCTACGGTTCGGGCCAAATTCACTCAACTAGTCAGAAACCTACACCTCTGACCATTCTGCCACCCAGGCGATGTGGGGAACAAAGTTTTCCCTAAATTGAGTATAAATGTTAGTGAAAGTTATAAAAATTAAAACTGAGGGCTAAAAAATTCAAAAACTCCTTTTTTAAAACAAAGGGAGTAATCCTAATCTGTAATCTAGAAAGGCTTTCAAACTTAGAAAAAACGGTATTTCTATTTATAAAATGGCACTCAATAATTAATAATACACTCACGTACAATGAAATTTGCGCACCAAGAAGGAAGCATCGGAGTGAACTGAAATTTTATGGACGTAATGATACAGATGAATGATACACATGATGGCAAAAACAGAGCTGCAAGACAATGACAAAGGGATCTATGGCACGCAGTCCGGTCATCTTCAATAGCGCATCGCACCGCCTCCTGCGGCGATACATACTGCAATACGGTCCGGCATGGAGGCGAACAGACGCCTGATGTTGTCCTGCGGCAGACTGGCCCACACGTGTTGGACGGTGTGCCCCAAATTCCGGATAGTACGGCACGGCGGCAGCCGGCGTTTTAACTGGTCTCACACATGCTCTATAGGTGACATGTTCGGGGAGCGGGCAGGCCATGGAAGTGTCTGAACATGACGTAGGCAATCCTAGGTAACACGATCCATGTGCGGGTGGGCATTATGCTGCTGGTATAGCGCAACTGGAATCCCGACCAGGAATGGGAGCACATGTGGCTGTAGGATCTCATCCACACACCGCTGGCTCGTCAATGATCCATGTACCACTACAAGAACTGATTGGCTATCGTAGGCAATGGCTCCCCCCACCATAATGCCTGCAGTGGGGAAGGTGTGGCGCTCGATAGCGAGGTTGGAATTGTACTGTTGACCTGGGGACCTCCACATCCGGACACGATGATCATCTGTCAGCAAAACGAAGCGGCATTCATCGCTAAACACCACACATCGCCATTTTGTGGTGTTCCACGTCACTCTGGCCTGGAACCACTGCGCACGGAGCCGGCCATGTTCCGGTGTTATTGGCAGCACACGCAAGGGGCGCTGGGATCGCAGATTCGTTTCCGCGAGGCATCGGGAAATGGTTCGTGGGCACACAGGAGCCGCTACATCTGCCTGTATATTGGACCGGGTCCCCGTGGGTTCCGTTCGTGCCTGGTGCACGATCCGTCGATCCACTCTATCGGTGGTCCTCCTGGTCCATCCGGAGCCGCTCCGCCGTGTGGCGGTGCCATCACGTGTCTACTGTTCCCAACACAGTCGGACGGTATGGTCAGAATGATCCACGTGGCGGGCTATACGGCGCGCCGACCACCCTGCGGTTTTCAGCCCGATGATCAGGCCTCTCTCAAAGTCCGTAAGTTGCGTTAATCGACGTCTCTGGCATCTACCCGGCATTCTTGTCACTCTGTACTTTTGCTTGTGTCGGCCGGTGCTTTTCGCTTTCATGGGGCCACCACAGTATTTGTCATTTTCTTGTAGGACTTCCGTCCACAGTGAGTAGAATTTAGGTCCCAGCCATCTACAGCGAGATCGCCTTTTGGGCAGGACGCAGAAACGGAAGGAATGAGAGCAAGTCTAGCGACTTTGACAATACAGTTTGTAGTAAGATTAGAGTACAGTAGATGACGCCACCGTACAAGTACAATGTTGCACACAGAGGGGTGAAAGAATTTCAGGTGGTGGCATAGGAAAGGATACCCATTTAACCAGTGGGTCCAGCCTGGGGACCGTCACTTAACGTGCTCGTCCGATGCACGGCGGATATTCAGCGATTGTTAGTAAATCACACCAACTCTGAAAGATCAGCCTAGGCTCGAACCTGAGGCCCTTGCAATGATAGTCTGACTCGCTAACCACTGAGCCATCCGCGGCCGCTTTCATGGGGCATCGACTACAAGCAGGTTTATAAGGCTGACGGTTCGTGCTTTCAGCGCCCCCACAGGGTGTGTGGTCATGCGCACTCGCGCGAAACGTGGATCAGTTGCATACCAGCACGCTCTCTAGCTATTTGCAAAGTTTCACGGTTGTGACATGTTTTCTTCTAGGTGCGCAAATTTCATTGATCCGTGTGTGTAGTTAAATACAAGATTCTCGAGAAATGATAAGACAGTGCGAATAAAGTTGTTTCTCAGCTACACCCACAACTTTGTGTAGATTCAGCTCCACATGAACTTGTGAGGAGCGATGTTTCATCTACTTAATGCTAGTATCTTCTAGGTTAAGTTATCAAAATCAAAGCTGAGATTGAAAAACTCTTATTTTGAATCTTATTTTGTTAAACTTACATCGTTTTCGTAATTTCGTCCAGTCTTCTAATCTACTAAGCCTTATAATAGGTCTACAAAAACGGTTTTGTAATGAATTTCACACGATAATCATCTAAACACAAAATTTTTACTAAAAAGTAAAGATAGTAAGAATAAAATTATAAAACGCAAAAAAAAAACTGATTAATTTGTCAGAAACGAAATTTATGGTTAAATTTAATCGAAAAGCATGAAACGAATACAAAACATAAAAATATCAGAATCCAACGCTTTGACCACAGCGACACCTGGGCGGCTCAAAACAACGAGTGATGTTTCAAAACCGAATAAGTGGAAGAGTTGTTGAATTTCTGTCGAGCATTATCGTGAAAAAGAACATCTATATTGAGCAGTGCAGGAAATTTACGTTTAACGTCCCTGTATTAATTTGATATTTTGATGGCTGCGTTGAGCTCTCTAGCCATCACTTTGCCAAACCAGCGAGCTTCTAGACTTGATATATATTTTTTCTTTTTATCGACAAGATCCGCAATACTTTCATTTCATTCGTTTGGTCTGTGGAGTACGGCAACAAGTGGAACTAAAATACATTGTAGTTAATGACAGAATGAGACGTTCCTAGCAGAGGCGTCATGCAAAATCTGCTTTCAAAAAAATTTGTCTTTTAACTTCTCACCTTGTGTTTCGTATAAGAAATCCATCCGTTAGGAAACAAGTCAAAAACATTCCTGTCACGAGAATTTGATACAAAGCTCAAGAGTTCATTAATTTCACAGCATTTTTAAAAGATCGGTTATCTCCCTATATGTGGTTAATATCCTAATGTTTTTCAATTCTTTTATCAACTTCAAAGTACTTTTCCAGTTACTGCATTTTCACATCCATTTATGCTCTGCTTTAAACAGTGTCGTAACATCGAGCATCGTCTCTTAAGCATAACATTCATACAAAATATTCACAAGGATTTATGCTTTTTCTTCTTTTTTTTTTTTTTTCCACTTCAATGAACCGTCGTCTTTCACAGGAATTTTTTGTGTAGTTAGAGGCTTCTCCGTAACAGTTTCACTTGCCACTTCTTTTTTATTTCATTTTCAAGCCAACGATCCACCATATAACCACGAAAACTGTAGATTTCTTACTCTTAAAAAAGTGATTCCTTAATGTTGAGCAGCAATCATAAAATGCTATGGCACAGGGATATGTGATTAAACAGAAACACACAGTTGTGCGTGCTTTCTGAAAGCAGCACCATCTCTGTATTTGCCAGTAGACCAAGAGTTAGCTCTCTCCACAATTATTGATTGCAATGAAAATTGATTCCTATATCGCAAAGTCATGAAACCATTCTGTCTTGCTTTAATCCCAGATGTCTGAATATCTGTTTTGAACATACACTATACTGACAACAGTCATCGGACACCCCTTCAAAAGTAAAGAAACGGATCCGCTGCGTTGTTAAGATGCACGGTACAGCTGCAAACGATGTAAAAACAAGCCTACATCTGACCGCGATCATATCGCACTGTGAGTTTGAGTGAAAATGTCGCGGCGGGAGAGAACTGACTTTGAGAAGGGAAAGATTGTTTGGTGTTATATTAATGGGTTGTCCATAAGAGAAACCGAGAGGCGTTTAAACATATCCAAGTCAACTGTTTTGGATGTACTGAATAAGTGGAAGACACATGGCGTGCCTGAAGCAGCAAAACATACCGGCAGACCAAAGAAAATCAGTGATAGAGGACGTCGAAGCCTCAGGAGAGTCGTTACAGCTGATCGACGGAGCACAAGACCTCAGTGTACAGGTGAGTAAAAATGCTGGAACCTCGGTATGTACATGTACCATTCGCAGAGAATTTCATTCCATGGGTTACCGTGGTCGTGCGGCTGCTCATAAGCTTCTCATCTCCACTCGGAATGCTGCTCGTCGTTTAGCATGGTGTAAAGAATACTTATCGTGGACCGTAGATCAATGGAAACGGGTCATATGGACTGATAAATCTAGATACAAGATCCATCTGCCTGATGACCGTGTGTGGGTATGGTGGCAGCCGGGTGAACGCTATTTATCACAGTGTACTGTTTCTACGGTCAAGTTTGGAGCTGGCAGTGTACTCGTGTGGGGGTGTTTTTCGTGGTATGGTCCCGGCCCATTGGTTATCGTGGACAAACCTGTTAACCAGCACGTCTGCCTCGATATTCTGGACAATTATGCCCTACCAACTCTGTGGCAATACTGTGGAACCGAGCCTTGTTGGTACCAGAAAGATAATGCACCGAGCCATAAAGTAAGGACTGTTACGGCGTGGTTTGACGATAATTCCGTATCGTGTGTGGATTGGCCTACACAGAGCCCTAATCTTAATCCCATAGAGCACCTATGAGATGAATTAGAGCACCGCATAAGAAGTTTGAAACCAAGGCCTACTGCTAAGCAACAGTTAGCGGCAGCACTATGTACTGATTGATAGCGCATACCTATCGCTGTGTCCCAAAACGATGTCGAAAGTCTGTCTCGAAGGGTCAGTGCATGCATTAAGGCCAATGGTGGACCAACACTGTACTAATGTATGTCAATAAATGCTATGTTGTGTTTCTCTTCTAGGTGTCCGGTGACTTTTGTCAATACAGTGTACCTTAGCGATATGTTTTGCCTCAACAAAGAAAACATTATCTCGAAATGGAATTCAAATGGCTGCAATCCTGTCTGCTGACATTTTCCCACTGCAGTAGGGGCAAGTGGAACATACACTGAACCAGAGACAGGATAGTTATTAAACGCATGTCCGAAGCAGACTGTGCCCAACGAAACACTTTTTACAACTTTTCTTCGAGCAGCGGGGGCATAACAACCGCCGTGAGCAACTCAATCCGTCCCTAATTTAGGGGATACTGGTTGTACGAAAGGAAGAGCGCCTGTGTCTTAAGACAATTAAACCATCTATGCCTCACGGTATTCGAACCTGGATCCGTCGCTGAAGAAAGGTCAGACGCCAGCGATTAGACCACTACGCCACGGGGACGTCATCTTACAACTTTCACTAGTGATTATTTAAATTCTGTTAGTTTTTTCATAAGTATCAAATTCATTGCAGTCCATACAGAGACAGCATCTTTCTTTGACGGAACACCTGAAAACTCGAGATAGTCTTTCGGAAGAGCCTGTATGGTAATAATTTGATTGACGAAATGTTTGTAATTTCACGAACAAAGTCCGTGATCCAAAGTTACAAAAAGTGGTTTGTTTGTTTTTTGTTTTTTATTAATTGTGCAGGAGTCGCTTTCTGCAAAATGTTTCTCTTACTTTCATTTTATTTACTATATTTTTGGAGAGGAGGGGGGGCGTTTATCCCCGACTTCCATCTTCAACCATGGCAACGTCTGAGATACCCGAAAGATTCTTCCTTTTTACTACAGTAACTTGCAATACATTTCCATTACAATACACTTCTAGATAGATCCATTTTTATTCCCATTTTTTACGTTTTCCAACCGTAGGTTGAAGAAACGTACGCTGGTGTGCAAAAATTAAGGACGAAAAAGAGAAATTAGCATAACAGCGGAACGAGCAGGCAGAACGGATCGAAAGACACCTCAGGAGATAGACCAGGGTCCGGTACGGTAGGGCATGCGCATATATGCAGCTCGACGTAGGGGGCGGAGTGTCGGAAGGGTATAAAGCACACGGGCGGTGTACGCTCAGCAATTCGGTGAAAGCTATTGCACGGTGTACATCGGTTTGAACGACATCGAGTTGCTGACACCGTGTGATATGGCCAACAGGCAATCCAGTAGACGACATCTGGATGACTTTACCCGAGGTCGCGTCATTAGGAAGTTGGAAGAAGGTCGAAGTGTGACTAGTGTGGCCCAGGAGTTCGGGATCGCTCACAGCATCGTTTCACGAGCTTGGAGAGCATTTCAAACGACGGGAACAGCTGTCCGAGAGTTTAGCAGTGGTCGTCCACGAGCAACCATGGCGACGGACGACCGGTATATTGTCCTACAGACGAGAAGAGAAACACGGCAGACAGCGGGAGAAATCGCAAGGAACATGCTACAGACAACTGGTCGTCCGTTATCGCATTTTACCGTGGCCAGGAATCTGCACAAAGGTGGTCTATTTGCACGACGTCCAGTACAGTGTGTGCCATTAACGTCTGCTCATCGGAGACGGCGGTTTTTTGTGGTGCCAGGAACACACGAACTGGACACATCAGCAATGGGGTCGAGTTCTCTTTACGGATGAAAGCCGATTTAGTCTGACGAGCGATTCTGGACGTATACACATCTGGAGAGAGCAGAGAACACGCAATCACACCTCCAACATCATCGAAAGGGACCGGTTTGGATGTGGCGGAGTTCTCGTTTGGGGCGGTATCATTGTTGGTAGCCGTACTGACCTCCACATCTTCCAAGGAGGTTCAGTCACTGGTGTCCGCTATTGTACCGAGGTTCTCCTGCCTCACGTGCGTCTGTTTAGAGGCGCTGTGGGTCCTGAGTTCCTCTTCATGGACGACAATGCTACACCTCATCGTACAGTGGCTGTCGCAGAGCTGTTGGAGAGTGAAGATATTCAACGCATGGATTGGCCCGCAAGGTCCCCGGATCTAAATACAATCGAAGACGTGTGGGGCCTTCTCGGGAGACGCTTGGAAGCACGTCACCAGCCGCCAGCAACGCTTCCGCAGCTGCGATTTCTCCCGCTGTCTGCCGTGGCCCAGAGGAATGGGCCACGATGCCTCAACAGCTCCTTGACAACCTCGTCCTCAGCATGGACAGATGTTGTAAATCCTGCAACGCAGTCAGGGGTGATCATATCCCCTACTAAAGACTGGATTTTTCTTGGCAGCCGCCTGTCACATGGACGTTTCTGTCTTCTGTCCAGTTGTGCTCGAAGCTACCTTTTCAATAAAGTGCCTTTGTATCCTTTGGATTCCTTGTTTAGACGGTTTCGCTCACTTGTCCCATATTCTTACATCTTGAGGATCTTATGGTATGATATGAGTCGATGTGGAGCACTTCCGCACGACGTTACATTCGAAAAACAGTCTCGTTCTTAATTTTTGCACGCGAGTGTATAAATGCTCCAGCTTTGTCCATCTATCTGTTTGTCTGTCCGCACGATAACTTGCATAAAAATGGTTCGATTTCGATGAAATTTTAGTATGTGGTAGGTGACAACCTGAGGACGAATCCTATTGAAAATGGGCGAAATATGGTCAAAGGTCAGAACATAGGAGCGGGATCCATTCCATCGCCCTTATGCGTCATAACTTACGGGAAAACGCTTCGATTGCGACAAAACTATATGATGTTGTTCCGGTGGTGTACTGAACTGATTCTGTTGAATATCATCGAAATGTTGTCCAAGGTCAGGGCACACGAGCGAGATTTATTCCACAGCCATTATCTTTATAACTTGACTAAAAATGCTTCTATTGCAACAAAACTTTAGTATGTTGTTCCGGACGTATACTGAACCAATTCTGTTTAGCATCATCAAAATGGGGTCAAAGGTCAGGGCACAGGAGCGAGATATATTCCACAGCCATTATCCTCATAACTTGAGTAATAACTTGAGTAAAAATGCTTCTATTGCGACAAAACTTTAATATGTTGTTCCGCGGGTATACTGAACGAATCAACAGTCAGGGTTGGGAGGAGTGTTTGTCTGCGCGCTATTTCTGGTATGTTAGACAGCGTATCATAACCAATGTATAGCATGATTTTACTAACTTTTTATGTATTTTCTCAAAAGGAAAGAACGGCCATTACAAGGTATTAATCTTGCTCACGTTGCTTTCGGGGGTGTTAGGTCCACGTCAGGTAGACTCCAGCTGGCTTGCGAAATCGGGATTGATAAAGAATACGGGTGTTCAAGACTCATTGGCCCTGTTTATCTAAATTTCCCTGAAATTTAGATAGAAGTTTAGATAAAAATGTCCAAGTGGTACTTCACGGATTAACTCCACTTCAGAAATTTCGGATCACTGACGGATCGATCAGAAATTACTGTTTTTTTTAGTTTGAGTATTTAACGACCACCCTGAGCAACTCAATGGGCTATAAGCAGTCACCTGTCCCTAATTTAGTGTCATTAGTTCTATCGAAGGGAGAAAACCAGTTACGTAAGACAAACACAACATCCATGCCTCAGCCGAGATTCGAACCCGGACCCATCTCGGGCGAATGCTCGGAAGACAGCGCTTAGACCACTGAAGTACCCGGGCGACACAGAAATAGCTTAGAACGTGACGTAAGCTGTGTTTTGCGGTTTTGGGTTATTAAAGGACCACCCAGCACACTAAAACTTTGTGAAACATTAAACATTAACTGAAAATTTGTGAACATTAGCAGCCGTTGCATGTGAAGATCATGTCTTGTTGCAATTGGAGCACAGCAACCCATCTGTTACCGCGGATCACCCTTTCCACGAGCATCCAGATGCGCAGTGTTTGCTGTTGTGGGTCTTTATACGTTGCTGGTCTCTGTACAGAAATTATTCACATGAAACTTCGTGTACAGTTGTTCTACATTCTGACTACTGATTACATCTTCTCTACAAATTTCCACTAACGAACGATAAATTTCTGCGACACTCAAAATGTGAACAACTTAACCGATCTCGTCTCCGGTACACAGTTCCAGTCGAATAGTCATTTTCAATTGATCTTTATAGCCGTTATGTGATAAAATGATTTTTATAACCATTACACAACGATATGCCACTACATTATGACTACCCCCACCAGAAATGAGCGTGTCTGGAGACCGAACGGTGGCGTAGGTGAAGTTCACAGAGCAGCATATATACAGCCCGAAGACTAGCTTTCGGTTCGTAGAGTGTTCGGAGTCAGAATGGGAAAAGCTGCCGATTTATCGGAGTTTGATGAAAGACAAATTGTGATGGCACGGCGTCCCGGAACTACGATCTCGGAAACGGCGAGGCTTGTGGGTTGTTCTCGTGCCGCTGTAGTCAGTACATATAAAAAGTGGTGCACAGATGACCAAACAACGAACTGTTGTCTAGCCGTGTGTCGTCCGCAGCTATCATTGACGCCAGAGGGGAGCGGAGACTGTCGCGCATTGTTCACAGCGACCGAAGTGCCATAGCGCGACAAATCACTCACAGCTACAACAGTGGTGATCAGTGTATCGTTTCACTGTACACAGTTCATCGCAGGCTTGTGCGCATGGGCCTACGTAGCCGAAGAACCAGTCGGGTTCCCATGCTCACTGCACGTCATCGCCAACAACGCATGAAATGGGTACAAGATCATCGAGATTGTACTGTGGGTGATTGGAAGAAAGTGGCCTTGTCTGACGAATCAAGATTCCTGGTGCATCACGTAGACGGACGAGCGTGGATACGCCTTTTACCAACGGAGGCTATAGCACCTGGATGCACTGTTGGGCGGAAACAGGCCGGCGTTGTTATGCTGTGGGCGATGTTTTCTTGGGACACTTAAGGCCCCATTATCCCAATAGCACAATCTCTGACAGCTGCCATGTATCTGAACATCGTTGCGGACAAAGTTCACCCATTCATCACAACTGTGTTCCCTGATGGGGATGTTCATTAACAACAGGATAATGCGCCATGCCACACTGCCAGAATCGTCAAGGAGTGGTTCGAGAAACATGCTGGTGACTTTCTGTTGATGCACTGGCCTCCAAATTTACCTGACATGAACCCAATCAAACATTTGTGGTTTGACTTGGAAAAACGGGTTTGCTCTAAATCACCACCACCCCGAAATGCACAGGAACTGGAGGATCTGCTGTTGATATTATGGTACCAGATACCCCAGGATACCTATCGGCGCTTCATCTAATCGATGCCTCGCCGAGTGGCAGCTGTTTTGCTGGCTAAAGGGGGGACCTACAGCTTATTAGGTATAGGTGGTCATGATGCAATAGTTCATCGGTGTTGTCAGGTACCGCTGAGTTCAATCCGCCACTAGGCCTTACCGATTCCGAATCTCCCAACGCAGGTTCTTTTGAATCCAGTCGAGTTTACTCGATCGCTGAAATACTGGAACGTGTAGTCGGCAATTACTTAATATCTATAAAGACAACCAGTGACTCCAATAGTCAGTCCTTTGTTAAACGTAACCAAATTTAATAGATGAGAAACAAACTCCGTTCGAGTAGCTATCTCCACGTACCAACAGGTTTTTTTTTTTTTTTTTTTGATTGGAGGTTTAACGACCACCCACCGTGAGCAACTCAATGAGCTATAAGCACTCGCCCGTCCCTAATTTAGGGTCACTGGTTCTAGGGAAGGGAAAGAGCCAGTGCCGTAAGACAAACACAACATCCATGCCTGACCGGGATTCGAGCCCGGACCCCTTACGGACGAATGATCAGAGGCCAGCGCCTCAGACCACTGCGCCACCGAGGCGGCCAGCAGGTTTCCAGCCTGAACACTTTACTATCTCAGAAATATCGCGGAAGACCCTCCACCACGTTTAATTTGAGTCTTTCCGTCCAATACCGGTCGATCTCTGATCGCCGAAAAACCCTGACTCTTCAGTCAGCCAAAACGCAAATCCCTGAGAGGCCTAACCGGCACTCCCGGCTCAAATACGCCGTTTGTCAAGGGAAAATCCCAGTTCTCGTATATATCGAACCACACACCGTTCGACCACGTCGAAAGCGAAACGCCAGAAGCATCCTGAACAGATGAGATCAGATCATATGTGGAGGGTTTTAGGAAGGGAGTATTTGACCACAGGTCTTAAACAACCCTTAGAAATAGGAAGCTAGGAGATTTGGGCTAAAGTGCCCGATAAGAAAGTCACACGGAAATGTGATTGAAAGGGGGAGAAAGACACCCTTATTTATTATCGGGGGGCCAGTACCCGAGGCTCGACAGCTTAATGTGCACATCCGACGCACGGCGGATATTTAGTGGTTCAAGCGTTTGTATCTGCCTTGGATCGAACCCGAGGTCTCCGTGGCAGTCACGAACGTTGACCACTAGGCCCCCGCGGTCCCCAGCTTCCTGGGCGAACGTGTCACTCCCTTTTATAGTTTCATCCTACCTTCCCCGTCTCCGCGTTTCTGGAATCCTGCTTCCGTGGAGTTCGCCTCTCTCTGGGAGTGGTAACATTGCTTTGAACCAGTCGTCCAGCTCAAGGTCAACGGAGGCCGCTAGGCACGTGCCTGGCTCAGCACTCCCTGATACGGCGTACAAAAGAAAGCCGTCACGTGTCTTCCACGTGCGTTGGAATTCGCATTACGATACATTTGAAATAATAAATTGATACAGAAAAGGTTGCTACATGAAAATAATTATTGGGAGCTTGACTCCACCACCTTACAGGTGTATTATAAAATAGCACGCATCCGCGAGTCGTCGTCTATTAGTACCAGTAATAATTAACGAAAATTCCAGGTGTATATTAACTACAAACAATGATGCAGGACTTTCAAAAAGTTGTAAGTCTGACTATGGCAACGTTAAAACGCATGTGGCTGCTGACCATGCTTGGCAACACTGCAGCACGCTTTGGTAGCATAAAAACGAAGGGCCAACCACAGGGTATCAGACGCTGGAATTCAGCAACTTTATCTGTATTTGCCCCTATGGGCGAGGGGTTTGAGGTGCTGGTATCGGATCATTCGTCGGAGATGAGCCTGAGCTCGAGCCTCGGGAGCGGCATGGGTGGTGCGCTGGCCTGATGGCGCTGGCTCTGTTTCCTGCCTGGAAGCAGTGGCACCAAATTAGGGACAGGTGACTGCTCATACTCCAAGGTTTTGCTATAGTTGTCGCTAAATCCCTAAACAAAAACAAACAAACAAACAAAGAAAAAAGATAAAGAGAGAAATAATATTAGGCAGTAATGGTAAGGGAGAAATCAATTAGTTTTTTTTTTTTTAACGAGAGGAGGAACTGTACCATCAATATTTATGAGTGTATATGATTACAGTCCGGAGCTCTTATACTATTCTACTTTATTCTGGAGATCTTTATGTTCTGCAAAACCGTGGAATACGTTTCAAAGTTCCTGAAGACCCGAACGATATAGCAGAGGCGTTGTCGACTTACATTTCCAGTGACAATGGCGAATGGGCACCGACCCGACGGGGGGGGGGTCACAGAGGTCATTTGACCCGCCTGTAGAATTATCTCCCCTCCCTTTTTTTTTATTACTTTTTATTTTGACTCGTAGAACTGGACCACAAGGAAAGATGGAGTTTGGGGCGTTTGATTTAATATCCCGATTTTATTGGAAATTTGGAATTGGAAAACCTAGCAAGCCGTAAGGTAGTACGCCCAAACAAGTTCCGCTCAGGGTGGTGTGGCCCTGCGCGACACCGTTCATTATTTTGAAAACAGTTACCGATGTACATGATAATACATGACTATTACTGACATACACTTTCTTCAAGAGCACCATCAATTAATAATAATAGTAGTAGTAGTAGTGTTCTAGTATATTAAGTAAGTAGTAGTAATAGTAATAATATTTCATTTTTACGAATTACTATATTCTACATATTAGCCAAACCTTAATTAATTACACTTGTCCCCCCTTGAAAAAATTCCTGCAGGCGCCCATGCCATGGCGTACCGAAAAAACTTGGGACCACGGCAAAAAAATATTTTCCAAGCCCTTTTACGAAAACCTATTAGCTATTAATTACTGAAAATTTAAAATTCGATATTATTAACTAGGTTTTATCGGAGTTTTAATAATTCAAATTCTTTGTAACCTACAGGTATTTTTCGTAAAACCAAAATTATTGCACTTTATCGCATAAAACACAAAAACGCACGTTCTGATTAAAATGACTGCTGAAGTTTTATGCCAACAGAAAGAGCTAGAAAACAATTACGCCAAAGTTATCATATCATGCAAATCTTTTTCTTTTAGAGAACTAAGGCCAGCTTTTCTGAAATGCTTCATTATCACACACACAAAACGCCTCACTGCGTGTGGCAGTGTCTAATGACCTTTTCCGATTTATACAAAAACAAGGAACATAAGTAAGCAAATAAATAAGTGACAATTAACAATTACGTACTCTTGAATATTTGAAAAATACATTAAATTATTTACTCTTGAATATATAAAAAGCACACTTAACATAATATGTTTTTAACATAGTAAATATTTTTTCTCTTGATTTTGTTTTAAAAAATCATCCCCCAAAGAACATATCTTTCAGTTCATGACATTCTGAAGGATGTGTAGTTATGTGCGAACAACTGCAATACATAGCATTTTATTCTCTCTGATATAAAAATTACATTCATTGAAATATTTCTTCAACATTCTCTTGTTAATATACATGCTTATATAGGAATATGGCTTTGAAAAGGGGCCGTCGTCTGGAATAGCTTCTTTCCCGTCATCCAGTTTTAACAAATTAAACCGCGAAAATGATGTTCAAATGTTTTACTTACTGAAAAAAATACCAAAAATTCATTTTTTAAAAAAGAGCTGCCATAAAAAATTCCTCCCTAGATCCTTAACCAGTTTCAAATACAGTTCCGCAAAAAAAATTGTGAAATATTTTTCCTGGGGTTAGAGTCCCTTTCAGCAATGCGGGGACTATCAGTACGCCCTTGCGCCCCTGTCCAAGGACTAATACAGTAGGAAGAGAGACGTGTTCAGTGCACTGAAGTTCGCAGGAACAGCGATGAAAACTATATGGTACAATACTGTCAGAATACGCGGAATGACGCGACGTTACGAAACTTGCAATACCCCTCGTGTGTCCTTTAGTTGCGAAATGTGCCATGTTCCCAACTTTCGGTTACATACAAATGGCATATAGGAACGCATACGATTAACGTTGTCTTTCTGTCCATCTCTCTCTATTGCAAGAACGGTACTTCCCCTTCGAAATATGCTTTGGCTGAAGGAGCTTATAAAATTTCAGACATCATTCCTTCCGTCATCCAATCGTCAGTTAGTCTGTCCGCTGAAATTACATTTTCTCTTCATACGGCCAGATTGAAGAAATTCTTTCTGCGACTTTAGAGACACGCATGCGCACAACATTATCGATATCTGTTCTTCAGGCTGACTATCCGTCTGCAGAAACGATGTTCCCTCTTCAAAGTGTCTAATTATAATAATTTCTTCGCTACCAACAAGGAAGAGCATAAGCTTAACATTTCAGGCATCCTTCCAACCATCCATCAGTCGTCTGTTCGCCCTTCCAAAGAATTTATAACTCCGCTTCAAAATGCCAGATTCGCAAAGTCTTTCCCTAGACGATGAAGAAAACACGGACGTTATTTTAGACAGCGCTCCGTTTTTCCATCCGTTCTTTTGTCTGTCTGTACGTCTGTTCCCAGAAACGACATCTCCGCTTCTAATACGCGAAAAAGATTATCTGTAGTTCAGTCCTTCTCTTAATCGGTCTACCGGTCTGCAGAAACGATTCTTCCACTTCAAAATGCAAGATTCTTGAAAGCTTTCCTTGCCCTATACAGGAAAACATGAGCACGAGTTTCAGACATCTTTCCGTCCATCTATTCATTCGTTTCCTTGTTTGTCCGTCCGTCCGCAAACATATCTTCGCTTTTGATGGCCAAATGTCGTTACTGCAGATCGACAGGCAGAGGTATGATGGGAAGAACAAACTTTGACACTTTGTGCATTCCTGTCTTACTCTCAGGAACAGAAAGAGTTCCTTCATTCTGATAATTGGAAGCGGTGACATCGTTTCTGCGGACAAACGGACATACAAGCTGACAAATGTATTGATATACGGAGAGGAGACGTCTGCAATCTTATGCTCATGCTTTTCTCTATAGGGCAGAGAAGGAATTTTAACAATATGACATTTTTAAGTGGAAATATTCCTTCTGCAGACGGACAGACATACGAATGAAGGATGTACAGACATTGATAGTATGGCTCCATCAATCACAGAACAAACTTCATCAATATCATCGTTAGAAGCGAAAATGTAATTTCAGCGGGCAGGCAATCGGACAGACGAACAGTCGATCGGAGGGCGAAAGGAGTGAAATCTGAAATGTTGAACAGCTCTTTCCGTCCATGGGACTGGGAAAGAAGGTAATCGGCAAATCCACATTTTGAAGCGGTTACTCTGAAGAAGAGTCCCGGTGCAAGTTCTACGCGACAGGAGGATTTTGACAGATTAGTAATTGGTGACTATGTCAGATCATTGGGTGGCCAAACAGATAAAATCGGGCATATATTCAAACACATGGTTTCGCAGTCTGTTTTTCGTTTCCATTTTTTGGGCTCTTCGAGTCCATGTCGCTTGGGCTCTACATTATAGAATCAACACGCCACAGGCTACGTAACATGCGTTTGTACGTGCTACGAAGTCAAAACTGCTGGACGACAAGTGAAAATGTATGCATGTTTTTCTTTATCACAAAAAATCCCAGAAAATTTATATCATCAATCAAGAAGTACTGCATGTCGTATGTCATTGTTTTATTATCATTATTACTACATCTCTTCTGCCCAATATTAATGTGGCTGTGAGAAGACCTATATGGCGGGCAAACGTAGCTAACAAGGTGTCTCAGTGTCCTGGTGACGCAATAACAGAAAGTTCTGCTGCAGGTGAGAAACTGATCCCAGAAAAGAAAATGAAGATCGTATTAAGAAAAGTACTGTTTCCTGTATTTCAAAACTTTCCTCCGCTAAAGAAAAATATGCTTCCTCTTAAAAAATTCTTTCCATGTGTGTTTCGTGAATAAGTTATTTTGGCAGCAGGAAAGTCAGTAAGTTCATACCTGGAAATAGTAAAGAGGAAGAAACAATTAATTTTAATTCAGAGTGACAAATACTCACGTGTGATTTATGAAAGATCACTCACATTTGACCTTCTGCATTCGTCATAGTTATCATGCGATCTAATGATAAATAACAAATCGGTATTTCTTTCATTTTTTTTCCTCCTCTGAACATGTTTAAAAACTCTTTCAGTCGTTGATCGTGTAAATGCCCCCTCCCATCTGTGCTCCCTGTGGTAAACCACACATCGTGTGTCCCGATGTCTAAGTTTGGAACAGATGATAGTGCATAGTTCTCCTGTGAGAGGACATTTTCAAGTACGATCCCACGCTTTGATTGGCTGCGTCCGTCGCGCTAACACTGACTGAGCCTCAGTTGGTTTCCCACTCTTGGGTTGTTGGGGTGGGTGACAGACTATGAAGTACAACATTTGGTGTTAACGGTAACCTCATCTGCTGCAATGATATACCAAATGTCACACTGCCTTATCATCTCCTAGTGGTGCTGCCTGCCTTCGCACTTTTTTTTTTATGTTCTCTTTCTTTTTTTCGTTTTTCCTTTCCTGCTGCAGGTTCCTGATTTCTTTCTTTCTCTCTCTCTCTCTTTTTTAGCACGGCATTAAGTCAACAGCTGTGGGTGTATCTCGTATCTCTTGCACTCTCTCTGACATACGCTGATTGAATTATTAGGCATCTAAAATAGGAGCTGAAACGAAATTTCCTGAACGAATAGCCATTAAACTTACGATGACCACAAACTATTTCTGTTCTTGTTTAAGCAGAGACAAGCGCTCACGCCGAGAAAAAAGAATGAATTAATTTTTAATGAAAAGAGATTTACTCATAGCCGTTTAAAAAAAGAAATTCTGTGATTTTTATAGCCCCTGAGCCATCATTTTATAAGAGTTAAAGCTCTCACGCTCTCTCTCTCTCATCTCTCTCGCCACACACACACACACACACATTGTGTGTGTAGAGAGAGAGAAGTTCGCCTATAACTACAAAAAAATTAGTACGTTTCGGCCTGAAAAAACTGCTGTTGGAGATAGCATATATTTAGAAATCTTGCTTGCAATATTATGACTGAAAATGTCAGACGCGGTTTTAAGGTGATCACTTTCAGTTTTCTTTAAGTTCTAGTCATCCAAAACGTACATACAGGGAAACTAATTTAAAATACTGCACCCTGCTACTTAGGATATCGATTGCGTAAAAAAAATACCCCATTAGGATGGAGCGTACAGTAAACAACTTTGTAAAGTTGTTTACTGTACGCTCCATTGACAAAAGTGCTTCTTTCTTCAACAGAAAATTAGTGTTCTTGAATCAAGGTGTCGTGCGAAGATTAAAATGCAAATACCGCAAGCTAATCTGGATAAAACTTGCCAAAATTCACCGAAATTAAAAAAAAAAAAGAAAAAAGAAGAAGAAGAAGAAGAAGAAGAAAAAGAAACCGCGAGAGATTTCGTTATACGTTTGTTACATGTTGTTTATGTGTAATCAAAGCACATAGACAAGCGGCGACAGCGGCGTCGCTGGGGAAGAGCCCCCGCACCCATTTGCATGCAGGAGCGAAATATCACATCTGGCCCCTCACTTTTTTCCTTTTTAATTTCGTCCGTAATCAGAAATGGAACGAATACTTGAATTTTGTTTTATTTCTTGCCATTTCTTTCTAATAAAACAAAATATTATTTTGTACTTTAATTATCAGCATCTAAAAGTCTGAATTCCTTAGAAGCTGATTTCCTGAGACGAGAGACACGGATTAAACTCACTTCGCTTGTCCACTATGTGAATAAAAAAGGTTCACGAACTACCAGCCTTATTAAAAAAGAGTTTTCCTGAATCTTTTTGTATTTTTATTAAAAAGGCAGGTACATTTCTGTTTCATTTAAGTATAATAAAACTAGTCCTTCTTTAAGAAAGGAAATGGAAGAGGAAGAAAGGAATGTGATATAATTTTTATTCTAATGCCTTTTATGTTTAATATAGGGGCCATGCTTCTTGTGGAATTTATACCAATATGAGGGTTATGAGATCGGAGTCCGGAATAAAGCCCACCGGACATTTACCTACTATGGATGATTTGTAAATAACACGTAACGTCGGAGGACGTTTCCGATCTAGTGTAGGAAAACTGACCACATAAATATTTACTAAAATTCCTTCTGATAAAACTAAATGTTATTTTCTATTTCAATGTTTAATTATCTACAACTTTGAATCTTTTAATCCCAGAACTTGAATCTTTAATCCCTGAGACGCGGGTTAAACTATCCTGGCTTATCCAGTATAAGAAAAAAAAAATTCACAAAGTATCAGCCTTATATATACACTGGCAGAAAGTGAAAAAAGAACACCAAGAAGGAGACGTCTGATACCAACGAAATTTATACAGCATAATAACGGAATACAGAGGATAACGTGATCAAAACATTATGGCAAAATACAGTTGTATTTGCTGGTAAACTGAAAAATAACATTTCCATGTAACATGGTTAGTACGAGGTTGAACCGCCATGAACTGCGTTACGCTGTGCAATTCTGGCATGGAGTCTGTCGTACAGATGCTGGATGTAAGTTTGGGGTATTGAGTTCCAAGCATCCTCAAAATGGACGCGTAAATCGGGGATGGTCGTGGCTGACCGTGGAGACCGGATAAGTCGTTGTCCCATAAAATCCCACACGTGCTCAATGGGGGACAAATCCGGTGAACGTGCAGGCCATGGAAGTTGTCTCACACCCTGAAGTGCATGTTGCGTTGCACGTGCCGTGTGTGGACATGCGTTATCTTGCTGGAAAACACCACGATAGACCGACCATACAAATGGCACAACAATGGGCTGAATGATGTTGTTGATGTAGGAGGTGCTGTTTAACGTACCTGGTACAAACACTAGTTGTGTACGGGAGTGATAGCTGATCGCTCCCCACACCAGGAGACCAGGTGTAGGCCCTGTGTGTCGCTGGCGGATGCAAGAAGGGTGGAGACGCTCCCCTGTGCGTCTGCGAACACGCATACGGACATCGGAGGCTCCCAAGCAGAACCTGCTTTCATCGCTGAACACGACAGATCGCCATTGCGTTCTCCAGTGCAGACGTTGGCGACACCACTGCAGCAGTTCCTGACGGTGGGCTGGAGTCAGAGGTGCACATGCCAGAGGCACACGTGCACGTAGTCCTGCATCCAGTAGACGGTTGCGGATTGTTCGCACAGTCACCTCAGGTGCAATGGCAGCTCGGATTTGCGTCGCAGTGGATGTTCTGCTTGACAACGCCGCTCTTCTTATTCGTCGATCGTTCCGCTCATCAGTCCGTCTGTGACTCCCGCTTCCACGTCTTCTCGTGTGCGAATGTTCCTCGGACCATCTAAACCACCATCGTACTCGCACCGATACTTCCCGTCCAATTCGCTCCGCAATACGACGATACGACCACCCGGCCTCGCGGAGTCCGACTAGACGACCTCGCTCAAAGTCCGATAACTGCTGAAATCGTACACGTCTTCCATGTCCAGGCATTGCAGCTTCATCAGGGTCTTCGCACGTGTCCGTACGCCGACGACTGATTACATTCACTTCGCCTGACTCCTTAAATACCACCGACGATAATTTGCATATTATGCCGTGCTGTGGCGCAAGCACTCACCGGTTGGTCCCGAAATTAACATCACGCCTACGTAAACTCGACCCCATTAACATATGTAAATTTTATGATCGTCCGCTAAATCCTTCTTGGTGTTCTTTTTTCACATTCCGCCAGTGTAGTTATCAGCAGGATAAAAAAAGAAAATGCCTCTCACAAAATACCAGCCTTAACAACAACAACAAAAAAGTTTTCTTGAAATTCTTGAAAAGTATTGTGCTTTTGTAAGAAGGGTAGGAACTGTCTCTGATTCAATTAAGTAAAATTAAATCAGTCTTTCTTTAAAGAAAGAAAATGTAAGTCGAAGGGGAAGAAAGGAAAGATATATTTTTACACGTATATTGTTTGATGTATAATGTAAGAGCTACGGTCCTTGTGCAATTTATACTAATCTAGAGATGTCCAATCAATACCATTTGACATTGTTTATTTTAGAAATACGAAATATCTGGGTTGTAACTTGAAATCTTCTAAAAAGGCCCCCGGTCTAGGTGCTTTGTATAAAGAGCCGCGAAGTAATCCGTTCAGTGAGTTTTATTATGTTTTATAAAATGTTTACAAATAGGAAATATCAAGGTTGTAATTTAAAATCTTGTAAAAAGGCCCGTAGCGTGGTATCTTGCCAACACCTGAAGATCGATTCGTTGAGTCCCTGTAGATCAGTCTTAATTGCATGGCATGCGAAATGTTGAAATCATAACTCAAAATTTAGTGAGTTGCAAAGCTTCTACATAAACTTTGTGTCGTTATGATCTTACATACGCATTTATATCCATAAGAAAACTCGTACATTTCGATTTGTTCTACTAGGAAAACTCCCACACTTTGACAAGATCTCGGAACGAAACGCAATTTGTCATTTATGTAATTTGTATACGACCCCGTTACGTCGCAGACTCTGAAGGATACCAATCTCCCGGGTACGAATTTGCCGTTTCCCGTAGAGATATGGTGTGTCGTTCTTGAATTGCATGCGGGATGCTTTATTTTGGGATTCATCCGACCCCCTCCCTCCTCCAGTTGAGACAATTCCAATTCTTTTTCAAAACGTGCGTTGGGTCACACTGCATACAAATTTAAAATTTCGGCGGGTGTACAAATCCGGTGGGTGTACATCCTGTCCCAAAGGTGCGTTGGGTCACACGGCATACAAAATTAAAATTTCAGCGGGTGTACACCATCTCCCAAAATCAAGGCAGATCATGATGCTTAAATTTAGAAAATATGGTAGCGATTATTTCTAAAGTTACTATGCTAAGTGTGCTGAAGTTCAGTGGGCTCGTGTCCAGTGGGCAACTGTTCGGTGGGCATCTTGCCGGTGGGCAAATGTCTGACATTCCTCAGACCGATACTGTTTAACATCGCTTATAATACCAGTAAAACGTTTTATATCGAAAATCCATATAATATATACAGTATATATAATTCCAGGTTTATATTAATTTTGATTGTGCCGGTATAACCGTTTTATTTGCAGCATGTTCAAATAACGTCATCACTTCCTGTTTTACAAAATCGCAATAAGTTTTATAATCTGACCAAACATGAATATCCTGATATTTTGCTTCGTTGTTCAAAAATGGTTCCGACGCCGCTGATTGACGAGAAATAAAGTAGGAATTGTTTCTTTGGAGCAAGAGACAACAAATACAACAGATGAGTCAAGCAGTAAGTTGCATAATAGACCGCCTTAAATTTCATGTTATGGAACTTATGCAACGTTTAGATGAGTTTGCAAGTGAAGACTTTTAACCTTACAGTCACAAACCGATTCTGAAATCGACCAAGCAATTAAAGATTCTGACGAAAGTATTGCTATTGCACATGATGAAGAAGAACAAAATACAGACAAATCTTTAATTATTCCTGAAATTCAGCCTGTGGAAGTGGAAGAAATTATTTTCACACCAAAATAAAATGCACAAACGATTGAAAGATAGCATAGGGAATTTTTCAGCGTGTTTGAAATCCGAAAATTTTTATGTCACACTAATCAACGAAACGTGATTAGCTCAGCATGTCAAATTTAAAATTCCCAATTAACGGTATACAGTCAAGGAAAAAAAAATACATGTCAAGGCGGTATTTTATTTGCTATTAGAGAAAATTTGGAAAAATTCGAAAATAAAAACAGGGCCAATTAAATTTTGAGATATCTATAACCATCCATCCCGTACAATAACTAGAGAAAATCTAGACACGTTGTTTGAAGAAAATATCACAACTCTTATTGCTGGTGATTTTCATAGCAATCATCGTTGCTAGTATTGTAACAAGGATAATAAAAGTGGAACAAATATCTTCAAATACATGCTAGAGAAAAAATATTGATACGGGGGCACACATGTAGTTCAAAGAGGATCAAGCAACGTACTTGGTTTTGCTTTATTTGAAAAATAAATAAATATTGTTTTGAAATCTATACAGAAGCCTCGTTATCTTCGGACCACAATCCAGAGTTACTAAATTTATTCTCTGATAAGAACCGTCACAGTACCTCCTAGAACGGTTACCAACTTCAAACAATTTGAAGAAAAAATTAATCAAGTTGCATCGCCAATTATTGGAGACCAGCACTAAAAAAATTGATCTCGCAATTTCTTCATTTAATCTTGTCATTCAAAAAATAGTATCGGAATGCCAGCTTCCTGCAAAAGAAAAAAGAAATTCGTACTGTTTGTCTAAAGAAATTATTGATACAAATTTTGAAGATGATAATCCGATTTTTGGCGTAAATGTGACAAGGATGGTAAGTCAGATAATATCCGAAAACTTGAAAATTTTCATCGTCCTGGAGCAGGACTCGAATCCGCGTCTCCCAGAAAACGCCCAGGTATGCTAACCACTACACCACCCAGAACGACGAAGTTTCAAGTTTCCGATCAATTTGAATATAACCATCACAAGATTCGCTAGTCGAAGCAACCGACATTCATGTTTAGCGAATCTGGAGGTTAAGAATCTTATCCCGTGTTTGCCCGGAGAAGCAGATAAATCATGAAAGAAATACGGGATTACGTATTTCTCCGGGCAAACACGGGATAAGATTCTTAACCTCCAGATTCGCTAAACATGAATGTCGGTTGCTTCGACTAGCGAATCCTGTGATGGTTATATTCAAATTGATCGGAAACTTGAAACTTCGTCGTTCTGGGTGGTGTAGTGGTTAGCATACCTGGGCGTTTTCTGGGAGACGCGGATTCGATTCCAGGACGATGAAAATTTTCAAATTTTCGGATATTATCTGACTTACCATCCTTGTCACATTTACGCCAAAAATCGGATTTTCATCTACAAGATTTGTATTATATGGCGTAATCCCGTATTTCTTTCATGAAATTATTGATGTTATTACAAAAAAAAAATGAATATCGGCGAAAGTGACAAAGAACAAGAAATATAACTTTTAGGGAAATATAATAACTACTACTCTCTGAATCCTAAAATTTGGGAAGAAATCCGTAAATATGGGGTGAGACTCTAGAACAAGTTCATATAGATTACTCAGAAAATCCTGAGAAAAATATAAAATGAAACTCTGGAACTTCACTAAAGCTCTGCAAAATAAAAACACTCATCTAGCTCCTCAGCTAAAAAAGAAAATGATGGAACTTCAGCTAGCATGAATGAGGAAAAAACAGAAGTTTTTGCAGACTCATTAGAAAAACAATTCACCCTAAATGATACGCCTGATACTGATAAAGCAACTGAAAGGAAAAAAGGCGCACACACTTACTTTAAGCTTGAAGAGGATATCGTAAATTCCACAATACCAAATACAGGTACTACTCGTCTATATGAAGAATTTACAGGTAGTAGAAAACCCAAACCCATATTAGTTGAAAAGGAAAAAAGATATCAAAATCTCCAACAAAAGACGGAATAAATAGGGAAAAACTAAGAAAAAAAATGGCTCCTTTAAGAGCCGAGTGAATGAATGAATGAAAATTGGACTTTAAAAAATGAAATTATTAAAATGAGTAAAAAAACACCGGTAAATCGAAAACGCGCCCTTTCCTGAGTAAATAAATCCATCGCTCTTTCCACGTTAAGCAACGCACAGGACCGAAAAATTGTTATTCGGCCGCCGTCCGGGAAAGGAATCCCGAATCTCTCGATATCTAGCCGAGCGCGTTAGCCTTACACCACAACGGCCAACAATTCACGGTGCTATGTGTGTTTTTCTTTTTCAGTCAGCATCAAACATCATAAATCCGTAAGATGGGCTCAGCTACTGAGACGTCTCCGTCTGGTGGGCATTAACGGCACTGGCTACATATAATTATAGAAATAATCCAAAGGGCGTGATCTAAGGTGAAAATCATCTAAATACGTGGCGTCAGTTGAGTAAATAAATCCATCGCTCTTTCCACGTTAAGCAACGCACAGGACCGAAAAATTGTTATTCGGCCACCGTGTTAATCGATGTTGACTGAAAAAGAAAAACACACACAGCACCGTGAATTGTTGGCCGCTGTGGTGTAAGGTTGACGCGCTCTGCTAGATATCGAGAGATTCGGGATTCGTTTCCCCGACGGCGGCCGAATAACAATTTTTCGGTTGCTGTGCGTTGCTTAACGTGGAAAGAGCGATGGATTTATTTACTCAATTGGCGCCACGTATTTAGATGATTTTCGCGCCCTTTCATTCCCACAAATAAATAAATTTTGAATTAGTGAGTTAAGAGTGGACTAGCATAAAGCTCTTTGCCCAAGAAGTAGAAAAGTTAGAGGTGAGCCCAGGAAGTCTCAAATAAATAAAGTGGGAAGGCCTAAGAAACATAAAGTCCGTCTAACCAATTTTGCCTAAAAAAAACTTTTAGTAATGATAATAGCAATAAAAAAAATGCATTTTTGAATCCACCAGCGGGAACCCTCACACAAAGAAGGCCATGCGTGCAGGGATAGAAAAAAAGAGGTGACACTGGTGCCACCTTGAGCTGTGCAATTTTTTGAGTCTCCGGATCGTTTCCGGATCCAAATCTTCATCCGAAGAATTAATAAGGAGATCGCTTAAGCGGTCTCCTTTGAGGTTCCCTGTGACGGGAAGTTTGTGGTTCCCGAGAACGGGATTTAGAGGAAGATTTTGAGAACAGGGGTGGCGAAATGCTTTTCCCAGGCCACTTTCACAAATTTCTGGACCGCCACGGGCGACCCGAGCAATTCAGAAAGTTGTGGAACTCCAGGGGCCTTGACATGAAGCATGAAAAAGCCTGTGGGGTTGTGGCCGACTGGGTGTTTAAGATGATAGGCTTTTTCACAGGCTATCTCTTTGGTCCGAATCAGTGGTCGAAGTGGCACAGAACTACTGTCGGTATGGTCGACACCAAGATTTTAAATCGATAGTCATTCTGCTTCAGTATGTTAAGTGCTCTGCTGCTACACTAAAACTGTAGTGTAGCAGCATAGCACTTAACGTCTTTTCAGTCCCAACTGCTAATCATTTATCAATTTTATCCGTTAAAAATGTCATTTGCCGATTTTTGCGTTAAAATTTGTGCTTTCATCTTAATGCTCTAACTAGTTTGTGACGGGTTTATGATTTATTACATACCGGAATGGTAAATAATGTTTTTTAACTGCCGGTATGCTCACTTCCATTTTTGTTAACTACCGGTATGCCATACCGGCCCACTTCGAACACTGGTCCGAACAGCATGAAGACATTTCTCATCAGAGCCTTTGAGAACAAGCTGGAGGAAACGATGCTCCCCGCCTTTGAAGGAAGTATTGCCTTCACCTTCGCCCAGGAGGGCTGGGGTGGGGCAAACCTTTGACTGTCTTGTGCTGGCTCATTCTGTGCAGGGACAGTGACTGGAGAAATGCTGAGAGATCTCCTATGAAGCATTGGATCTTTGTGCGGAAGTCGAGGGTCCACTGCCTGGAGTCTGGGATCCATAGCGCTCCCTGAAGTGCACGTGGGAGCCGGTGCTTGACGTGTAGGAGCTGGTGCAGAGAAACACTGAGGCTTAACGGCCGTTGGTGGAGGCTCTGTTCTTGCCACATCTGCTTATGTCCTCACACCTGATTGTGAAGAGGCAGTCGCAGGTGAACGTATCCTTTTCAGGCATTCAGCAGCAAGTGCTGCTTGTACATGGGACTGAATCAGGTGTGAGAGCATGCAAATCGAACTTACACTGTCGCTTAACGATAGTGTTGAGGGCGTTGAGAGCCAGTCGTAGAAAGTTTCTGTTCAGCTAGTGGTGAGCAAAAATAAGACCCAGCTGCTGGTCCACTGAGGTGGCACAGCTGAGTTGAGTATCGACTTTGAGCTGGGAGGTCTCAAACTGGTGCATCCAGGCCTTGATACTCAACGTGAGTTTGTCCAGGGGTACCATAGGATTGGCCGCTTCCAGAATTTCCTTTTCTTTAGAAAGGCTAGAAAGAGGTAATCTGGATGAATGTCTTGGCTGCAGGTTCTTTATCATTGAAGGTACCACGAAAAGCTGTGGAGTAATCTTATGTTATCTTCTCTTGTTCCGCTTCCTTCTCACTGTTTCTCTGAGTTCTCTCGGAGAAAGTAACTTTAAGCTTATTTTTCTTTACTTTATCACTGTAATCTTGTGTTATCTTCTCTTGTTCCGCTTCCTTCTCACTGATTCTCTGAGTTCTCTCGGAGAAAGTAACTTTAAGCTTATTTTTCTTAACTTTATCACTGTGCTTCCCGCTCTTTTTAGGGGTCGGGGGAGGATTTGCTTCAGAGCAATCACTCATGATGAGTATCCGCAAATAACCGAGGAAGAAATGCAATGTTGTCGTGTTCTACGGTGAAGAAACGCTGTAACTGGCTAAAAACTAGCGCAACCAAGCGGAGAAGATTGAGGGGTCAATAGGAGACTTTTATTTCTCAGATTGGCTGACAAAAACAAGAGGCAGAGGCATTGTACAAGCTGTTAACTTGACATCATTTTGTAACTGGGATTGAAACTTCAGTTGTAAGAGCCAATGAAAATTCCCCATTGGCGCAGTGGCCAATAGAAAATTTTCCGCTTTCTAATTCGCTGTTGAGACTTCGGCGTGATAGCTGACTCCGGTACGAAGACGAAGAAGCTACTGAGTTGGTAATGACCAATAGGAAATTGTCAATTTCCTGATCAGTTTATTGCATTGATCGAGATAGCTGCCGCAGGAATGGGGACTGAGCAAGAACAAGTTTTTGTAAACCTGTTCTTGTACAACACACTCCGCGTAAGCAATCTCCTTCTTATTCTTCGAATGAAGATTTGGACCCAGGAACGATCCATAAACTCAAAAATGCACCAGTGTCTCTCCTCTTTTTCTTTCCCTACACGTTTGGTTTTCTTTGGGTGGCGGCGGTGGTGCGTGTGTGTGTGTGTGTGTGTGGTTACCCGAAAGCGTATTCAAAAATGTTTTTTTTTAAATTACTAAAAGTTTTTTTAATGCAAAATCGGTGAGGCAGACTTTTTTACCTTTTTTGTTGTTGTTGTTGTTGTTGTTAGGCTTTCCCACTTTATTTATTTGAGACTTGCTTGGCTCACCTCTAATTTTTCTACCTCTTGGGTAGAGAGCTTTGTACTCGTCCATTCTTGACCTTATAATTTCAATTTTTAACTTTTTATTTATGGGGAGGGAA
The DNA here is from genome assembly GCA_039090855.1 of Macrothele yani. NCBI lineage: Eukaryota > Metazoa > Arthropoda > Arachnida > Araneae > Macrothelidae > Macrothele > Macrothele yani. Next base: position 138,071,708 of record CM077005.1, on the reverse strand, counting down.
GGGCGCGTCTCCGTTTTGCAGTTTAGTTGGGGTTTCTTTTTTTACTCATTTTATTGATTTAATTTTTAAAGTCAAATTTTCATCCATTCATTCATTGCACAACACACTCCAAAACAAAAAAACAACAACAACAAAACAAAAAAACGCATAAAGGCCTGGTGAAAAGTAGGGCAGCTCCGCCCGAGCTGACCTAGCGACAGACCAACTTGTGTATATCACTTGGTAACTTTTGTCACCCTAGCTACAAAAGTATTCATTCAGCCGATGCAAAGCGACTCGAGCAGGCTTAGTGACTGACGACCATTTATGCGCCACTTGGAAAGTTGAATCACCCTAGCGACAACTCTTCGTGTAGCTGGTATGAAGTAGCGCTGCCTGGCTCTACCTAATCGGGTGACTGACAAACTTTCGCACATCACTCGGTAAGTTGTACCACGCCAGGATCCTGGTGTATATCACTTGGCAACTCTTGTCACCCCAGGAACAATCCACCTGGTGCAAAGTAGCACACCTCGGCCTGAGCATACCTTGCGACTGACCACCTCTTGTATACTACTTGGTAACTTTCGTTACCCAAGGGATAACAGTTTATTCAGCTGATGCAAATTAGTGCCCTACGGCCCGAGCAGACCTTGCGACTGATAACCTTTTGTACATCACTTCGAAAATTGAGTCACCCCAGGGACAACTCTTCATCTAGCTGGTGCAAAATAACCCCTACTACCCAAGCAGACCTTGCGACTGACCATCTTTTATAGATCGTTTGAAAAGTTGCGTCAGCCTATGGACAACTCTTGATGCAGCTGGTGTAAAATATTGCCCCGAGCAGACCTAGCTACTGACAATCTTTGGTATATCAGTTCGTAACTTTTGTCACCCTAGGAATAACTGTTCATCATATGCAAAGTAGCGCCGTACAGCCAGAGCAGACCTTGCGACTGACCACCTTTTGCACATAACTTCGAAAGTTGAGTCACACCAGGGAAGCTTCGCCCACCTCGTGTAAAGTAATCAGGCACGGCCTGTGCTAACCTTGCGATTGACCGTCTTTTGCTCATCACTTCGAAAGTTGATTCACCCCGAGGATAACAATTCATCCAGCTGATGCAAAGTAGCTCCCTACTGCCCAAGAAGACCTTGCGACTGACCACCTTTTGTACATAACTTCGAAAGTTGAGTCAGCCAGGGACAACCCTACATTCCATCAAACAAAGATCTTCGCTCTTTCTTCGCTCTTCCCGGTGGCGGCCAATGAGAATTTTTCCGTGACTCACTTATAAACGTGGAAAGAGCGAAGATCTTTGTTTGATGTTCCTTGTCCACGTTACATGTCTGTATTTATTACCCTTCATTCCGTTGGTTCAAAACATGGCCCCAAGGCACCAGGAGACCTGGCGACTGACAGCCTTTTGTACATCATTTCGTAACCTCGTCAGCTTAGGTACAACTGTTCAATGTTCATCCAGCCGATGCAAAGTAGCGTCCTGCGGCCAGAGTTGACGCTGTGATTGACCATCATTTGTACATCATTTCGAAAGTTCAATCACCGCAGGCACAACATTTTATTCAGCTGGTGTAAAGTAGCGCCGCGTGGCCAGTGCTAAACTTGCGACTTACCACCTTTTGCTCATCACTTCGTAAGTTGCTTCACTCCAGGGACCTTTCGTATCATCATCATCATTGTTAACCATTATCAATCCACTGCTGAACAAAGGTCTCCCCGAGTTTCCTCCACAACGGTCTGTCTTGTGCCAGTCTCCTCCATGTCACTCCCGCATACTTTCAAATTTCATCCACCCATCTCCCATGTGGTCTTCTTCTGGGTCTTTTCCTGTCCCTTGGAATCCAATCTAAAATTTCGGCTGTCTGTCCTTCTGGCAGTATGTCCAGCCCATTGCCATTTCAGGGATTTAACTATGATCATGATGTCTTCCACTCTTGTCATTTTTCTGATCCACGAGTTCCTCTTCTTATCTCTCCTGGTTACACCAAGCATGCACCTCTCCATGCATCTCTGAGTTGTCTGCAGCCTTTGTATGTCTCTTTTAGTTAAGGTCCACGTCTCTGCACCATACGTAAGCACTGGAAGGATGCATTGATCAAACACTTTTCTTTTAAGACATAATGGCATATTGCTCTTGAAAATTATGCTGTTTCTTCCAAAAGCTCTCCAGGCAAGTTTTGTACGCCGATTAATTTCTTCATCAATGTGACCCTCACTTGATATCTGCTGTCCAAGGTAAACGCACGTGTCTGTTATATCCAGCTTTTTTTCCATCAATCGTTAAATCTTCATTTCTTGTAAAAGCATTGTACATCACTTTTGTCTTCTGAAAGTTCATTTTTAATCCCACTTCTTTGCTCTTGTCAGCCAGTTCCTGGATCGTACTCTACAGCTCTGATGGGGTAGTTGCAAAAATGACTATGTCATCAGCAAAACGAAGGTGGGTTAGATAATCTCCATTAATCTTTATCCCTTTGTTTTCCCAGTTCAGTGATTGAAAGACATTTTCTAATGTGGCATTAAAGAGCTTCGGAGATATGGTGTCACCTTGTCTCACTCCCTTTCCAATTTTTATGTGTGTTGTATTTTCAAACAGCCGAATCTTTGCACTTGCATTTTCATAGATGTTATTAATAATATTAATGTATGCATCTTCAATACCGCAGGATTTCAGAGCCATTGTAACTGCTGATGGTTTCACCGAATCAAAGGCTTTTTCATAATCGATAAAAGCCATGCACAATGGAAGTTCATATTCCCTCGCTCTTTCAATTAGTTCTCTCAGTACGTGGATATGATCTATTGTGCTGTAGCCACTCCTGAATCCTGCTTGTTCTCTCGGTTGAGCCATGTCCAGTGTTACCTTCAAGCAGTGTGAAAGAACTTTAGTGAAGATTTTATAAACCACTGATAGGAGGCTGATAGGTCTGTAGTTCCTGAGATCCTCAATGTCACCTTTTTTTATGTAGCAAGATCATTGTAGCGTTGTTCCAATCCTCAGGAATCTTCCCTTTATTAAGACATCGAGTGAAAATTTGGGCGAGTACTGTTTCGATTTCTCCACTTGCTTCTTGTATGATGTCTACAGTAATTCCATCTTCTCCTGGAGCTTTTCCCCGCTTCATGTTCTTGATTGCATGTGCAACTTCTGCTGGGAGGACTGGAAGAACTCTGGTACTGGTACCTTTCATGATGTCTGGAGTACATGTATCATCCCTTTCATATAATTTGGGATAGAAATCTTTCACTCTTGTCAAAATTTCGCCTCTATTTCTTGTTACAGAACCATCTTCTTTTCTCAGTGCCATAATCTGTTTTCTTCCCTTACTGAGATGTCCCTTTGCTATCTTTAGGCTTTGGTTGTTTTCAATTGCTTTCCTCACTCGTTCACAGTTGAATTTCCTTACGTCTTCAGTGATACTTTTTCGTACTGTCTTGCATAGCTCTATATATTCCACTTTGGAAGTCACATCTTCTTTAGTTGTCCTCATCTCTCTTCTTTTTTGAATCAACATTTTGGTTTTTCCTGATAATTTGTTCACATGCAACTTGTTCTTAGACCCAGCTAATTTTGTTGCTGTTTCCATAAAAGCATTTGGTTACTTTTCTGTTAACTTCAGAAATATCCACGTCTTCCGATGTTAGGCCTTCTAAAGCAGAAAATCTGTTCTTCAGTTCCAACTTGAAGGTATTATGGTGTTTTTTAAGGTTGGTTATGTCAATACATTTTGTTTGTCTTATGAGCTTGCCACGTTCGAGTTTAGTGTTGAGGTGCATCTTACATCTCACCAATTTATGGTCACTACCTGTGTTGAATTTGTTTAGCACACTGCAGTCTTCTATGACGAATTTTGTTACACATAATAAAATCAATTTCACTTGTCGTCCCATTTGGATGTCTCCATGTCCATTTCCTGTGTGGCTTTTTCTTGAAAAAGGAGTTCAAGATGAAAAACCCTTCTGCCTCTGCAAACTCAACGAGAGTATTTCCACGCTGGTTTCTGTTGCCGTGACCGAATTTATCTAAAGAAGTTTCATTCTGTTGCCGTTACCCTATTTTTGCATTGAAATCTCCCATAATTATCTTCAAGTGCTGCTTACCTTTATTATTTAGATGACGAATTTTCTCATAAAATTCTTCAATTTCTTCTTCAGGATGACTTGTGGTGGGTGCATAAGTTTGAATAATCTGAGCCTGGTATCTTCTCGAGAGTTGGATAACGAGTCGTGCAGCTCTGTCAGAGGAACTTTCAACTTCTACAACTTTATCCTTCAGTTTCTTGTTTATTATAAATCCAACACCGCTAATTCTGCCAGTATCTGTCCCACGATAGTAGAAGAGATGTTCACTTTTCAGTTCAATGAGATCTTCTCCTTTTCTCCTTAACTCACTTAGCCCGACGATGTCCCATTTGATCCTTTGTAGTTCCTCTTCCAATCAAAGAAGCCTTGAATCAGAAGATAGGGAGCGTCCATTATACGTAGCCAGGGTCAGCATCAGATGGAAGCCTAGTCCGGTCCTCCGGGGATTCTTAGCTCCCTCTGCCTTCATGTCGCACTGGCTGCTGCCTTGGCCAGGTACATTCCAGCTGCCGGAGACTAAGGGCTAAGATTTAAGTTGTGGATTCATTTTGGAGGGGTTTGGCCATAACTCACCACGCTGGCCAAGCGGGTTGGTGAGTGTGGGATAGCATTGCCTCTAATCCCGATGGTATAGTTATACCGCTATTGGCGGTCGTCAGAGCACCTTTAGTGGGAACAGGATGCACCACGAGAAGGCGGGGTTGACATTTGTCAAGGAGAGGCTGTGATGTTACGCATAACCTGACCTTACATCCCACCTTTCGTATATCACTTGTTAATCACCCAAGGGACTGCTCTTCATCCATCTGGTGCAAAAGTTGTCCCTCGCGGTCCGAGAAGATTTTGCGGGTGACTACCTTTTGTAGATCACTTGGAAAGTTGTGTCAGTCCAGGGACAACTCTTCATCTTCATTTCATCTAGCTGGTGCAAAATATTGACCCATGGCCGAACAGACCTACGGGCTCACTACCGTTTGTATATCACTCTGTCACTTTAATGACAACTTTTTACCCAGTTGGTGCAAAGTAAGGGCGCGTGGCCCGACCTAACCCCAACCATGCAACCGACCACTTTTTGTATCTCATTTGGTAAGTTGCACCACCTCGAGCACTTTTTGCATGTTACTTGGTAACTTTCGTCACCCTAGGGATGACTGTTCATCTACCCGATGCAAATTAGCGCCCCACTGGCCGAGCATACCTTGAGACTGCCCATCTTTTCTACATCACTTCAAAAGTTGAGTTTCAGCATGAAAGACTCTTCATCCAGCTGGTACAAAATATTGCCAGACGGTCCAAGCAGATCTAGCGACTGACCACCTTTTGTGCATTACTTGGTAACTTTGGTCCCCCAAGTGATAACTTCTCATCCTTCCGATGCAAAATAGCGCCCTACGGCCTCGAGTAGACCTTGCAACTCCTTTTGTACATTACTTCGTGTATCACTTCGTAAAATAGATACTTGCGTTCCAAGCAGACTATGCAAAAGACCACCTTTTGCACATCACTTCGAAAGTTAAGTAATCCGAAGGACATCTATTCATCAAGCTGGTGCAGAATAGTTCCCACGGCTCGAGCAGACCTTGCGACTTACCACAATTCATTATCACTTGGAAAGTTTCGTCAGCTTAGCGGCAACTCTTCATCCAGCAGGTGCAAAATATTGTCTCACGGCCCGAGCAGACCTAGCGACTGAGCATCTTTTGTACATCACTTGGTAACTTTCGTCACCCCAGTGACAACCCTTCATCCACCTGGTGCAAAGCAGCGCACCACATCCCGAGCACCTAACGACTGACCACTTTTTTTTGTATCACTTGGTAACTTTTGTCACCAAGGGATAAATTTTCATCCAGCCGATGCAAGGTAGCGCTCGGGCTGTAGGGCGCTACTTTGCATCAGCTTCGCGTGGATCCCGCGACTGACCACCTTTTGTACATAAATTCGAAACTTGAGTCATCCCAGGGAAAACACTTCACCCAGCTGGCCAAGTAGCGTGACACGGTCCGTGCTATCCTTACGACTGACCATCTTTTGTACATAACTTGGTAGATTGCACCACCCCAAGAACCTTTCGTATATTACTTGGCAAATTTCGTCACCCCCACAGACAACTCTTCATCCAGATGGTACAAAAGATCGCTCCACGGCCCGAGCAGACCTTCCGAGTGACTTCATTTTATAGATCACTTGGTAAATTTGAGTCACCCAGGGACAACTTTTCATCCGGCTGATTCAAAGTAGCGCCCTACAGCCCGAGCAGACCTTGTGGCTGACCAGCTTTTATACATAAGTTGAATCACCCAGGGACAACTCTTCGTGCAGCTGGTTCAAAGCATCGTCCCTCGGCACGTGCAAACCTAGCGACTGACCGCTTTTTATATATCACTTGGTGCCTTCGTCATCCTAGGGATAACTCTTCATGAGCTAATGCAAAGTAGCCCCCTAAGGCCTGAGCAGACCTTACGACTGACAACTTTTTGTACATCATTTTGAAAGTTGAGTCACCCCAGGGACAACTCTTCATCCAGCTGGTGCAAAATAAACCTCACGGCCCGAGGAGACTTTGCGACTGATCACCTTTTCCAGATCACTTGGAAAGTTGCGTCATCCCAGGGACAACTCATAATCCACCTGGTGCAAAGTAGCGCCCCACCGCTCGAGCTGACCTAGCGACTGACTACCTTCTGTTTGTCAATTGGTAAATTTCGTCACCCTAGTGATAACTGTTCATCCAGGCAATACAAAGTTGCGCTCCACGGCCCAAGCAAACTTTGCGACTGTCCACCTTTTGTATATCACTTCGAAAGTTGTGTCACCACGCGGACAAGTCTTCATCCGATTGGTGCAAAGTAGCGCCGGGTGGCCCGAGCTAACGTTGCGGCTGATAAATTTTTGCACATAACTTGGTAAGTTGCACCACCCCAGACACCTTTTGTAGATCAAGTGAAAACTTTGGTGACCCCTAGGGACATCTTTTCATCCAGCTGGGGCGAAATAACCCCCACGGCCCGAGCAGACCTTGCGCTGACCATCTTTTATATATCACTCAGAAAGTAGCGTAAGCCCAGGGACAACTCTTCATCCAGCTGGTGCAAAATATTGCCGCATGACCCGAGCAGACCTAGCGACTGACCACCTTTCGTATATCACTTGATAACTTTCGTCATCCAAGCAGGGTGGGTAATAAGCAGGCGCAAGGCTCAAAATGCGACCGTGATTTTTCGTTCTCCGACAAGTATTTTTAGCACAGGCGCAAATCCTCGGCTGTAAAAATTTATGTTTATTTTTTGTTCTGTTTTTTCTTTTTTTAATTATTTTCATATTATGTTGTCCTTGGTGAAATTAAGAGAAATCTATTATAAAACTAAAATAACCGTGGAAAAGTCACGAAATGGCGATAAAAAAAATACAACGGTTAAGAGAGTTATCAAAGCTCGAAGATCTGCTGGGGTTTTAAGAACCCGCAAGGCCATTGGAACTTTAATGAATTTTTGTTTTGCGACACGAATGCGTAGAAAGGTGTCTGGAAAACTTATATAAATTTTGGTAATTATAGCTTAGTTGTAATTTTTGATGTGCGAACTAAATATGTTAACTTCTGTGACTCATGTAGTGTGTCTGACGAAAACTCAGTAATTGACTGAAGATTTTTGGATCCTCTTAATTTTTTATTAAACTGACAAATCTGTGGAATTTGAGAAATATATGAATTCATGCAGTTTATTTTAAGTATAAGAAGCTGAATATGGTGGACCTCAATTCCCAAATTTTGAAAATGCTGCAACTTTAAATTTAGTTTAGGTGTTCATATAGTATTTATTATACATCTGATGAAGGAAATAAAATAAGTTATATTTACTGGTAAAGTAAGAGTTTTAAACTGCAGTTTGCATTGAGTTTTGATGAAATGTGGTCTAAAAATCTACAAAAATTATCCTCCACCCCATGCATAAAAATTTTCATTCATATATTGTAGGTCAAATTTCAAAGATGTAAGAGGATTCACCAAATACTCCATACTTAATTATTTAATTCACAATTTCTTTTAAGCGCATGTGAGCTTATCTGTTATACTCTTTTCACTCGAAAAACAGATTCTGTGAATGGGACAGTAAGATTTGTGCCTAAAATTTTAGCCACAGGCGCGATTTTGCACATGCCAAATTTTTCTAATTTCCCACATTGCGGCGAAGAGATAATTAACTGTTCATCCAGCCGATGCAAAGTAGCGCCCGACGGGCCGAGCATACCTTGAGACTGTCCACCTTTTGTACATCACTTTGAAACTTGAGTCACCCCAGGGACAACTCTTCATTCAACTTGTGCAAAACAGCCATCACGATGCGAGCAGACCTTGAGACTGACCACCTTTTACAGATCACTTGGAAAGTTGCGTAAGATAGGGTCTTCTTCCAGCTGGTGCAAACTACCGCCTCGCGGCCCGAGCAGACCTGGTGGCTGATCACCTTTTGTGCACGGCTCGACATAGAAATTGCCCCACCTAGGAGTGAGGATAGAGGGGTGAAATAGAGCATGTAAACAGGAATACATATGAGTTTACCTTGATGTTATTTTCAGTCACGTACATTGTTTATCAGAGGAGGTAATGAAGTATAATGGGTACGCCTCAGTAATTGGTTGCACCGCCGTGAACGGAAATGCAGCAGCAATACGGCGTGGCAATGAATCAGCCGACGGACATCGTCCGCAGGAATGGAACACCAAACACAGTTGATTTGGTCCCATAATTCATCGAGATCGTGCGCAGGCCCATCCGATTGCAGACGACTTCCAATGTGATCCCACAGGTTTTCGATTGGGGATAAATCGGGCGATCTTGCTGGCCATGGTAGTGTTTGAACATGTTGCAAACATTGTCTTGAAACTCGAGCGGGGTGTGCACGGGCGTTATCTTGCTGGAAAATTTGGTGGTGTCGGCCATTGAGGAACGGTATCAAAATGGGCTGCAGAACCTCGCTCATGTATCATGCAGCTGTTAGTGGGCTGTGATGCGGACAACAGGTGACCTGCTGTCATGCGCAATAGCACCCATACCATGATGCTTTCCTGACGGGCGGTGTGGCGGTCGCGAACGAAACCGGGATCTGTCTGCTCACCAGGGCGTCGCCATACACGGATCCGTCGATCGTCAGCACCCAGACAGAAACCGGATTGATCAGTGAAGACCACAATGGTCCATTCGTGACTCCAGTTTGCATGATTTCAGCACCAAGCGAGACCAGCGCTGCGATGGTCGGCCGTCAATGGCAGTCGACGTAACGGTTGCCTAGTGCGCAGTTTTGCCACATGTAACCTTCGGTTTACAGTTCGGGTTGTTATGGTGACGTCCATGGCCGACGATACAGTACGTCAAATATCAGCTGCAGTGCTTTCTGGTGTCGAACGAGAGCGTGTCGAACAATCCGCCAGTCCAGGCGTGCTGACGTCTGCCGGATTGCACCATGCCTAATATTTTCCAGATACTTTTCAAGCGTTTTACTAATGTTTTTTCTGTAGGCTTCGTAAATGAGCAGTTTGATTTGTCATTATGTCGCTGTTCCTAGAAAATGGACTGGAATTTTTTTAAATAGATAGAGGTAAGCATGGCCAAGATTTTTCAGTTTTTCTTAGTTCAGAACTCTCACCATCGGTGACAAAAACTAGCAGTGTAGTTAAAGAAAATAAGTAACTCAATTTTTTCAGGCAGGATGTAACGTACCAGGAGATGTGACGTACCTGCCAGAAGGACGCACACGACATAAAGGCAGATAGTAGTCAGAACAAATGTCCGCGTAGCTCAATTGGTAGAGCAACTTATTCCGGAATGAGAGGACCCGGGTTCGAATCCTGCCGCGGATAAAAATGACGGAGAAATTTACTTCGTTATAGTGGCGCCCAAACTATCCGGATGACCCGACCGTTCAAAATCTCGCATTGGTGTGATGTTCTTTCCACACCGCGAGATAGGAAAAATAAGAGAATCCCTTCTCCAGCACTTCGAAAAAAAAAAAAAAAATAAGGAGGAGATGATGTAACGTACCAGGAGATGTGACGTACCTGCCAGAAGGACGCACACGACATAAAGGCAGATAGTAGTCAGAACAAATGTCCGCGTAGCTCAATTGGTAGAGCAACTTATTCCGGAATGAGGGGACCCGGGTTCGAATCCTGGCGCGGATAAAAATGACGGAGAAATTTACTTCGTTATAAGGATAGCTTTATTATCTTGGCATCAGAAGATTCAGGGTGAAGGAAAAATACTTGACGGAAGTTTTAAATTGGAGTCTGTTTCTGTGAGACGACGTGCTCATTATACTATACTCCAATTCACCGTAATAGATACCGTTCTTGCGTTCCACGACGAGATGTGATAAGGCGGGAGGACCTTATCACATCTCGTCGTGGAACGCAAGAACGTTATCTATCTGCGTCAATCTGTTTTTTTACTGTTTCCTTTCTGATCCCCCCCCCACACACACACACACACATCTCACAAGCAGTGTGGATTGTGAGTGGGGGTCTGGTGGATACCGAACTCCTTCCCCTACTGTCTGTTTAAGTAACGCACCCTTCGAGTTTCCCCGATTGTCAATTTATTGTCTCTGTGTTGCTAATGTTGGGAGAGGTCTTCCACCACTTCCTCCTGTCCGAGTTGTATCCCAAGTGAGCAGAAATAGCCGAAAGTGCGAAGCTCTTGATTCAGCAATTTCTCAGAACAAATTTATTTCTAAAAGAGCTCTAACTTCTAGAATTTCTTTTTTTAGATAGCAGTTTTGTCTGATACACTGTTGAGCAAACAAAAATGGATTCTAAACAATAATTCTGATGCCTTTCGCTCTAAATGCTGGGGACTATTTTTCGCAGCGGAGGTAGCTGTTTCGTACCCTTCATAGTGGTTCACTCTTAGGTTGACTCGGAGTATAGACGGACTTCAGGGACATCATTTGTGTCCTTAGCAAAGCTTAGAAAGAAAAACCCACTGTAGTCATCATATCCGTGCTGTGCATTCCAATCCCAAGATCTGATGCTGTCTAGCAACGGTGTTAAATAGCGACACCGTGCTGATGCGATTCTGAGGACTCAAGTTCGCTACCGTTGTTTGCCGACTGACGAGTAATTTACTTCATTCTTTGGCGGTAAGAATACTTAGACAACCTTTCATTCGAAAGGCTTAAATAAGAAAAATAGATGGGGGACCGGCATGAAAAAAAAAAATCCGGCTTCCTTTTTCTTGCTTCCTGATGTCCGCAAAAGAACATTGTTTGGTCATGAGGAAGAACACTAGGTACTTACGTGCCAGACATGTTAAGTCATAATAACTCTAATTGTTGTGTCGGCGAGGTCAAAAGACGAGAAAGGGGTCAAAGGAGCATCAAAGGCTCGCATCTGTGGGATACGGGTTGGTTGGTTGTCTACGGAAAGGAAGAACAGCGCTTGGCCAGCAGCTAAACTGGGGGAAATTAAATGACCATGTTCACTTCATCAACAGTACAAAACATTTCTACTTACGAACATAACGATTAATTTCGCGGTCTTTATTTTAATTACATTCAAAACAAAAAACAAAAAAAGTAGAGAAGAACGTAATAATCTTTAAAATTTATTATTACCAGCCCTTGGGTGTAATCAGTGGCTTACGCAGAGCTGTCTCATGGGAAAGATTCTTAGGCTGTTGAAGGGAGCTAGGGGCTGGGAATTCATATGCCTTCAGTAACTCATACAGATTAAAAAAGGTTATTACCTTGGAATTTTCCAGGAGGAGCCATATAGAAAAATCCATTATCTTCGGATTTGCTAGAAGGTTTCGAGAGCGGTGGAGAAATATTTGCAGAAATATTCGATTTTCCTAAGCAGCGAGATGTATCAAAACAAAATCTGTAGTTTTGATATATCGCGCTGTTTAGTAAAATTATGGAAAAAAGAAGAATGTAATTAAGTCATCCTACAGTCAAGTTAAAGTTGGTGAGGCTAAATTGGAAAAAAGTAAAAAAAAGTATGAAGAAAAGTAGAAGTCTTAAAAAATGCTGTTATAAGCGAATTGCGAAAAAACAATGTATATTTCTTTGTGTGTGTTTCCCGCATGCATGTGAAGTTTAGCGAAGAAAACAAGTCAGAAAAATATATTATGCCAAACAGGGGGAAAAGTAAAACTTTCCTTAATATGTCGTTAAGAATACGATTGCTAGTGGAAGTACGATATTTCAGTGGTACGTCTTGAGAATAAATGTTTTTTATAACTAATCTTAATAATAATTTGTACAACAAACCACTACATAAAACAGAATCTCTCTCTCTCTCTATCTCGTCCGCCCATGGCGGGTTGAGTTCCGCAAAGACGACTATGCGTCCTTGAGGGTTACTGACAAATTAATGCCGCCGGCTTGCCATTCCTCTGCTGCATACGGGTAAGGGACAAAGTGCGTCCGGGGCCGACTTCACAGGGAACCATCTACGCATTTACATCCCCAACGACAGGGAATCTGCGGAAAACCCCGCAAAAACCGTAGACTAAATGGCCGGCCAGACGTGGATTCGAACACCCGTCAGAAACGTCTGCCTCTCACACAGCGACTTAAACAACTGCGCTATGACGGAGGTATAAAACAGAATATGTGCAACAATTCCTTCTTTCGCGAGAAATAAAAAAATAAAAATAAAAACATGTTTGAAGTGGTCTTCGACAGATTAAAAAAAAATCTTAAAAAAAAATCTGAAGTTCTCATACATCCCGCTGCTTAGAAAAATCATTGAGAAACAAAAGACTATTAGTAAGTCATCCTATAGAAAAAAATAAAATCATAAAAATCCGAAATGGAAAACTATTTAGTTCCCGTACGAAATAATCGGATTATCAACGCGTGCTGATGGCTAGTATCAAGATGGATTCAGCAATACGCAGAGACGGAAAAAGGTATGACTTTCCAGTATCTGTTAGCTCCTGTTTAATTGCTTTTTTAAATGCAGTATCATTCTGAGAGATTTGCTCGGATGATTTTTTTCGGTACGCACTTAAAACTTTAGATCACTAAATAGGTCGAGAGTATCCAGGAGTGAAACTTATACGTCAAGTAATCCTACTTCTAGTTTTTCCGATTTTCTCTGGTTCTAGCAATTCTGTTTGCGGTGTACAGATACGAAAACTTTTGGTTAGGTAGACGTCAGTCTGAACTTTATCTTCAACCAATGAGAACTTGCAACGCCATCTAACATGGGAAAATTTTTAATAATCCGGGAGAGTGAGAACAGGTGATGGCGTCTTCTGACAGCTTCCTGCTCTGCGTTCGTGAGATGTCAGTCTTCTACGAAGTTGACCGGGGAAGGCTGCATTTGCATATTTCTGGCTTCCAGGAACGCCGACTTCACCAAACTATTGGGTGGGGGTGGGGACAAGCGTGAAGAGATCAAACGTGGGAGGGGGCACGTCTCTTCCATGGTCAGGAGGAAAATAAAAAAGAAGGGGGAACAAAAAGATGAACTAGAAGATTCGACGTATATTTTAAAATACAATTGTAATTGCTCATCAGCATATGAACTAGGCAACTTAAATATTTTTTTACTGAATATTAATACTTTTAAAAACATAATTCAGATGTGATTTTATCAAAATATTCAGAGATTTTATTTCCAAACATTTATAAAAAAAAAAATGAGAAATTAGCGCAATTACTCAAAGAACAAGAAGCCCAAAAATATTTAAATAGATAAATAAAGGCGCTAGAGATTATATGTTTCTATATTCTTATTTATTAATTTTATTTTTTGATAATTGTCTTAAATATTTACCACATATCACGAGAACATGTCGAACACACCACACGGGGCTGGCAACCGAGTTTCTTATCAAATGAGCAATGCTGTGGTAAAAGAGTTTTTAAAATGTTATTTATTGTTTTTTTTTTTTTTTTTTTTTTTTTGGAAATAAATCACTTTGGCCTCATATGTAGGAGCTTGGTCCATCTTATAAAAAAAAATACAATTCTATAAAGGAAATAAATGTAATTTTTGCAAAAAGCACAGCATACGATAACCTCAGTAGCATGGGAAAGCAGTTCTTTATCTGTAAAAACATTTCAAATCACGCATTTCAAAAATGACTTACACACACAAAAACAAAAATTGTTTAGTTAAACAGGGCAAAAATATTGGGTGGGAACTGCCCCCTAGTAAAATTATTGGAAGGGCAAGATTGGCCTTGCCCTTCCCCCATGTCGGCGCCTATGCTTGCTTCCGCTTTTGGAACTGGTCTTGAAAGGGAAGGCGATGTTAAATCTAGGTGTCTGGCTGGAAGCTGTCTCACTCTACATGGGAGCCCCATAGCAGAAAGTTCCTGATCAGGCAGCGATGGATATCGTGATGCCACAAAGTATTCTGCAGGGCAACACAATAGCTGGGTGCTAAAAGCAAAAATCTGCAGAAATGTTTGTTTTCAAGCTGAAGCACAAACATTTATGCAGTATAAGAAAAAGAGAATTCATGAATTTCCATCCCACCTCCGTGGTCGGAAATTCTTGCCTCTATTTTCAAGCTAAAGCACAAAGATTTTGGCCCGTTTCACACAACCGGGTTTTTCCCGCAGAAGCAATAAATTATTCAGCTGTCCAACCGCGTGTTTTGAAGCCGGCAATAGAGTTATACCGAGACTTTCAGACGAGCGGAATCGGTAGAAACCCCGATCCGGCAGCCGCTGAGCCATCACCCCCTAATAGCTTTACAGGCCCGCGCACCGAACACCGGAAGCTGCGTGACGTAGGTTTCAAAATCGCTTTATTCTAATTTATCATAAGAAAACATAAGAGGGAGACGTACAGTATTGGGCATCTCACTGGGAAATAATACAAAACTGTTAAAAACATGATGGTATATACATTGCAATGACAATGGGGATGAATAACAAAATGCTGCAAGCAAAGCTTATTGAATAAAAAAATTGCAGAAGTGACAAAGAGAAACACATCGTGTCACATGACATTGGCTGGGCATGATTTACAGGATAACACAGGCGAAACAATAGTACACAATTAGAAAAAGAACAGCACAAACACCGCCGTGAAGGTAAAACATTACATACATGAGATAAAAACACAGCGTGCACAATTGTGCAAGTTATTTAACGAGGGCACCAAAGCAACATAATACAGGCGGGGTGAAAGTAAGTAATGTACACGAGTAAGCATGAAAATACACTGAGATGGCATTAGCATTCACAATTCAACGGTAGTGTGGATTGCACGAGTCGTAGAGTGGAGGAGGGCCACCAGGGTGCCACGGAACTCAGCAAAGGAGGTGTAGAATGTCCTAGGGTTCTGATAGGTGTAGCAGTCCAGAATCAATCGCAAACCATGGAGCGGCCGGCGCCCAGGTAGCATAGAAGGTGGCTTCTCGACGACTGGAAGAAGCCGACTGGTACTCCAGGCGGAGTCGAGAAAGCAATCGATCTTGAAAATGGCACAAAAGTGCTGCGCTGGCCTGGTGTAAAGAGACCGGCGAGGAAATGCTGCGGAGTTGTTGAAGGTATACGTAAATAACGTGTTTAACCAGCACGAAAAGATAGGCACATACTGAAGGAAGAGTTGTAGGTGGATGAGCCCGCAGAAGAAGATGTCTGTAGGCAGTGAACGGAAGATCTTGAGAACAAGAGCGACTGGCAATCCGGAAAGCCTGGTGGAGGAGAGGCATCAGGATGGAACAGTAAAGGTAGACGTGAGAAACGTCTGCCTCCTGTGCGCAGAAGGAGCAGAGAGGGGAGGAGAGAAGAGACATGCGAAAGAGAAAATACGGAACAGGGAGGCGATTATGCAAAAAGAGCCAGTGGGTATTAATTTCAAGAGGGGCAGATAAGGGTGAGCGGGCAGCGGCCCAGACAAGAGGAAGAGAAGCAGGGGAACCTCCAGAATAGAAAGCGGTGAAGGGGTGGCAAGGTGCACTAGAAAACGATAAAGAGATTTAGAGGAGAGAGAGGAGAGAGGAAGAACCGAGTTTGTGAGTCGGAGGAAAAACGGCAGCGGAAGAGGGGCAGAAAAGACAGAGACGAGACCGGTGGGGGAGACAAGATCAGGGAAAAGCGAAAGAAGTGCAGTTAGCAGAGAGTCATAGACCAAATGGGCGGATGGGGACGAGAGAATAGCAGGGGGGAGGCCAGAGAGAGGGCGCCAGGATAGATCCGAGTTAGTGAGGTCTTGTACAGTTACTACACCTGCTCGGAGCCAAGAGGGAATGAAAAACAGGGGAGATGGGGGGGATGAACAAGGGAGTTGAAGAAGAGGGGTTCAGAAAGAAGCTCTAGAGTTGAAGAGGGAGGGGAGCGAATGAGGGGAGAGAGCGAAGGTGAGTGAGGGCTTCAGAATATGCAGGTGGGAGTTTGGAGGGGGAAAGGACAGCAATCCATGAGAACTAAAGAAAGAAAAGAAAAATGTGGGTTACGCAAGGAGGCAAGAACGTCACGTACCTGAACTGCGGAAGCCACTGGAGCCGTGAAAAGGTGAATGAAGTTGATCACTCGGCTTGCTTTGTAGCACAGCGGGACATCAGGTAGGCCAGCACCACCATAGGAGGGAGGAGCACAGAGCTTGTGGACGTTAATCCAGTGATGACCCGCCCACATTACTCGAGTAAGGCAGCGTGTAACCTCCTGGAGACAGAAAAGCGGGGTCGTAGATGCAATCCAAGAATGCTTGCAGATGGACAGAAGGTATGTCCTGGTGAGATTTGCACGCTGGTAGTAGGACGTACAGAACTGCGCACGACACCAGAATGCAGCTGTGCGGAGGAGGCGAGGATGGAGTTCCGAGCGAGTTGCACTGGATGTAGCTTGTGGTGCGCCTAAGTGCACACCCAGGAAGCGTTGGGTAGTGGATGACCATGTGGCCCCCATGGAGCATCCAAGCGATTGGACCACGACCCGCACCACAATCCAGTGCTCTTAGAAGTATTCAGTTCAGCTGCAGAACATGAAGCATATGCGGAGAACAAACGACGAAGCAGTTGGAACTGTGAGTCGCTACGAATGCAGACGGTGATGTCATCTGCATAAGCAGAGTAAATGACTGAGTGATGCCGTGAGCTGGCAACTGGTGGTGGAAGTTGTGCTAGAAGAGATGTTTGCAGAGAGCGTAGAAAAGGCTCGACGGCAATCGCAAACAGTTGACCAGAAAGCGGGCAGCCCTGACGAACTCCCCGCTTGAAGGGAACATGTGCTGTGAGAAAAGATGCCGTCGGGAGAGTAGGCTGATGTCCGTGGTGGGTGGTCGAGCATGCATGTGCTGCTCACTCTGTGTAAGCGTGACTGTCGATGTGCGTGGTTGTTGTTGTCAAATTGTCAACTAAGTTTACTTTCATAAAGGAATATTAAGTGTCTTAAAAGTCGCTACTAATGGGGAGGTTCTCAGAAAATGGATTACAGCAATAAAACGTGAAAAATTTTCAAGTGACCAAGAGCTCTAAGGTAAGTGGAAACCTTTTGTTAACCTTATTTAAACTACTCGTAAAATAAAAATTTTGAACTAGAAGATTTAAATTTGGCTAATTTTATAATCTAATGCATCTCACAGCGGGAAGTCAAAGCACTGAAAATATTTTTGAAAAATGAAATTTATGTTTGTAATGGAAAGAATAGATTACTTGTGTTGTTATAGTAACCCATAACATGTTTTTGCCAATGTATTAAATAAATTCAAAGTAAAATATGTATATTTAGGAAGGGATTTTAAACTTTATTATGGACACAGAATAATAAGGGTTGCATGTTTTTGATCCCAAGAGTAATGTGTTGATACATTCGTACTGAGTTATTTAAGTGTTTAGGCAGTGCCAGATTAACTTTTTTGGGGTCCCTATTTCTGAGCACAAGTGCTTGTAAAATACCTATATCCTATACGAAATATATGTATGTCATGTACACATCTAACATGGCTATGTCCTTTATATAAATGCTAAGGCCTTGTTGCCATGTGAAATACATCTTTTGTGTTTGCAGACATGGAGAGTTGCATTGAAATATCATTTTTAATATTTATTACTAAAGGAACACAAACACTGAATCAAGTATAGACAGCAAAAATTAGATATGAATGCACAAAAACAGAAGTTCACACATAGTTCAGGAGTAAGTTTGCCTTTAAAATGTCTGTTTAAAGATTTTGAAGCATTTTTCTACAAACCAACACATTGAAGAACTCTCGTGTGAGCAGTGTGTATGCTCTATCTGTGGTAGGATGGGAATTTATCAGAACCATTCAATTTCTTAAAAATTAGGTGAAATATATCAGTACTACCTGGGCAAGAAATTATTTGCTTGCCCAGGTAGTAAAAGCTGGATGCGCAGGAAAATTTATCTTTTAAGATAACAAACCAGAACCCTAATTTTTTTTTAAGTTAAAAATATGAACTGTTTTAACATGTTTGCACTTCCATTTTAAGGGTCTGTATTACAAATGTTCAATGCACAAACGTGTGCATATCAATTTTTAAGATGCTGATGCTAAAATTGGTATGAAATGGTACGATGATGAAACTAGTGTTTCGGAAATTTAGTGATTCTGCCATGTTCCTTTTGTTAAAGTTTTCTCCCTTTGTCACTAAACATGAGAGGCCAGTTACATCAGAGGCATGCATCCTGTTGTTGTTGATTATAAACAAAATTTGGAGCAAAACTAGGTTTCCGATTTCTGGGCGTAGAGCATAACATAATTAAAGATGTGATATTGCTCTTTCCTTGGTACTTCGTAACAATAATACAACTTCCATTAAGTAACAATGACATACAACACGACATGTGATGACTGTGTTTTTTTTCTTGTGCAGTAGGAAATTTTATTACAAACTTTTTTATTTTAAAATGTAATTACCATGCACAGGCAATTAGATGTTTTATTTACCTGCCCAGACGAATGATTTACATGCTCTGGGCATCTCGGGCATGGTATTTTTAAGCCTTGGATATTGTTATTTTTAAGAGAAAGAAAAGTACCTGGATCGACATGAATCCACATATTGTGGAAACTATGTTCTAAACAAACAAGATTTTTAAAATACAAGTAGAAATATATACTCGCTTTTTTTTTTTTTTTTTTTTGAAAACATTTGCTTAAAATGAGAGATCAACTTTTTATTCCTTTATCTAGACTTATCTGTTTCCAGACTTCCTGCACTGTGTCTTCACAAGTTACAGCTATAATAACTGGAACTAATATATCTCATATTATCCGATAACTACTGGAAAGTGTGCTTCCAAACGTGGGGGAATGTCAATTTTTGTATGGGGGAAAACTTCTTCAATCCTTCATAGAATTTATTTTGAAACCAAAATCATAGAAAAAGGAAAAAACAATCTTTTTCAATAGCTTTAGTAATGACAAAACATTTGTGCAAAATTTTATACCATTGCTTTTTATAGTTTCTGAGAAAATGATACATCAGGTAAGTCAATTTATAATGAAACATGTACATCTTTTAACATACATCCTATAGTACCAAAAGAATCGATTAGATTTATTCAGTACAATAACTGCATGTGCATTTGTCAGGTTCTCAAAAAATATAATAATTGTCTGAAAAAATACTTTAAGAAATTATTGGAACAAATTTCAGATTTTCTTAGAAATGTGTCTTTGAAATTCTTCAAGAAACAGCTAACGGACACATAATCAAATTGTGTTTGTGATACACAAAGAACTACACAACCATAATTATTTGTACATTGGCAGTTTTCCTGAATACTTCTTGAAAATCAAATTTCAGGAAATTTCTGCCAATAAGTTACTTGTATTTTTCCAGACAAAAAGAAATGCTTATATTGTGGATCCAAATAGTTTTGTTTAATGCTACTAATATACTTAACACAGATGTGTTGAACTTTGACAAGGTAACTTTTTTGAAATAGTGCTCTGGAAGCCAAAAATTATAAACTTTATATTTGCTTATCAAAATGAAGTTGTCCAAACACGTAACTAGATGGTACTAAAATTAGGAAAACTTGTTATGTCATTATTGTACGTTTAATAATGTAGCAATTGCATAATTTTCTTCAAATCTTAATTTATTTGATGCAATCAGTGGATCAAGCAGCAATTTAGTGTATATATGTTAAAACGTGTTTTATTGACCCTTTGGTAATAATTAAAAAAAACAGGGAAAAATGCAGTTTTTCTTGACCTTTTTTATATATTAGTGATCACGGATTGCATATAAATTGCTAGTTCCTATACTTCCTTATACTGACTGATGTGAAAATATATTTTCACTAAAGGAATTATTTCATTACTAAAATTTTCATAGTCATAAGTTTGCAATGAATGAAATATCTGATTCCTTAAATTAGTCAATCGACATCTTTTGAAACGACGGCGATACTTCGTAATGGACCTTCAAACTAATCTTTCAAGTACAAGAACGATTTGTTCACAAGTACAGGAATCATTCGGTTAACTATAAAGACATTATAACTACAAGTGAAACTACGACAGCAGTTTATAATTTTGATTATAGGAATGATTTATCACTTCCAGTGAAATGACAGAGATGCTTTCATTAAGTTGACGAATCTGTCTTGTTTACCCTTTCAAGTCGAAATTATTGCTACGCTAAATTTTACGCTGTAATTTCTTTTTCTTCTGTATTTTAAAAGATTATTAAACAAACTTGTTAACTCTGCAGTTATTTAAAAATTAACACACAAGTTCTTATTTAAATGCAGTGAAACTCTAAAAGAACGCACGACCTGGTTAGTTGGTGTACGTAAAGACGCGTTCGTTCGCACATCGCCGTAATGCTCCTCTCCGCGACCACGGACTACTCTAGTGACGTCACAAATCGGTGCGCGGGCCTGTTAAGCTATTAGGGGTGATGGCTGAGCTCCCACGGGGTTCGCTACAAACCAGACGACTGCGATACCCTCCAAATTTGGAGAAACACAGATGTAAGGCTAGACGTTCACACAATCGGGGAACGGATTCCCCGTTACGGCAATAAAACAATCACTCTTGTCAGAAGGGAGGGGCCGAAAGCAATGTTGCCACGCGAGGTCGATTGTCAATCGCTTTGGGCTTGTGTGCTTTGTTCGTTTTCAACAGAAACACTCTGATTTTTTAGTATAGTTTGCGCTATAACCTCTGTCGATCATGTCTGCTATTAATGTTGATATTGAATTATTGCTTTTGGAAGTGGAAAAGCGCCCACAAGTTTGGGATACATCGTCGGAAGATTACAGGGATAGGAATATCGAAAAAAAAAAAAAAAAAAGTGCTTGGAAAGATATCTGCAGAATCCTGTAAAACGTGTTCGACAGTTTCACTGAATATGAAAGAAACGTCATCGGTAAGCGAATTCCGAATATACTTGTCTATGTGCAGAGACATTGAACAATAACATATGAGTATGGCTCTCCTCTCTCTATCCCTATCAGAGGGGGGGGCTAAAGCCCTTGGTCCTCCACCTCGGTAGGGGATTTCACTCACACACTGTAATAAAAGAAAAAAATATATACCTTGCACTTGCACCTGACATTCACTCCGATTATTTATTTATCAACAGAGAAAATTACTCTAGGTCAGGAAATGCATAAACTCACAATGTTTGGAAATCTTGTTCGTTCGTGGAAATAGCTGTGTTTTCTGCCTTCTTTTTCATTTCAAGTTTAGTATAATTGTTTTCTCATAGTTCGCGCATAATCACCATATTTCGAGTGTAGGTATGATTGCTACAAACATTGTAATGGTTTACAGTGCTGCAGAAGTTAATTGTTACATTTTACCATGATAGGAGTGAATGACTTCAAAATGTGGTAACTATGCAAAACAGTATTTTAAGCAAAAAGCAGTGCCGAAAATAAAATATAGAAACGTACGATAGTAAATGTAGAAAAAAAATGATAGTAATGTAGAGAAATAAATGTAGAAACGCTAATGGTTTACTGACTGTCGGAACTTCAGAGTTATGGGGGTTGTCTTTGAAGAAAGAAGTCAGATTTCACAAACACGTTTACTGTGTGCGTTAAACGAAAAAATATCTGAATGCTTGCGGAATAAGCAGAATAAAGTAACGAAACAACCATGGCCATGTTGTGCCTTTCAACAGTTAAACAAACTAAGATAATGTAGTAAATAATTAAAAAAAAAAAAAAAACATCCTCATCCAGAACAACAAATTTAATGATTTTATGTGTAAATTAAGATTTATTTCGAAATCTGTTGTTACATGTTGCATGGAGAAATAACAACCCGCATCGAAAAATTCACACCAATAATTGCCTGAAATTTAAAGTTTCACATATAAGGGGAGTTAATTATTTCGAAATGATCACGCAGCCTTGTGAAAGTGCTCTCAAAAACGTCTGATAAAAGGTTATTAAGGTATTCTGTGTTTCCATAGTTTTCCTCAAGTGTTCTCCAAAATGCTCTGTAAAAGCGTGTGTGTGTGTGTGTGTGTGTTTTCAATGCACTTTACAAATGTTTCGTAGTATTTACGTGTATGTATCTTTCAACACTGTAAACGGTTTCATAGAACATTTGCTCCGAAAAAATGGTTTATTTCATACATTCGCTACATTTACTGTAGATTATACATCGACATAGGTACTCGTAATATTCAATACATTATCTTTTCATGAGTTTAAATCATGTTATGCATGGAATTTCTATATCGAATACTGCATTTGAACGAAGACACAATCTAGAAACTGACCACACAAAGAGCTAGCGATTTGGTTTCCCGCCTATCGGTCGAGCGTTTTTTTCTCCGCTCTAACAATCTCGTGTGAAAGCCACCCAAAAACTACACTGCGGGACGGTTTTATATTTTCTGCGGATTCCTTCCGTCTGTGTGAAATGAACCTAATTATGGAATGAAATGATATTTAACAACAATACTGGTCTGAGGGATCATCGCGAATGAGAGAGAGAGAGAGAGAAATAAATACGACGAGAAATCTTTACTCCGTCAACTTCCGTTTACCAAAAATTTCTCAATCCATTTTTAATTCTAAATGGAAACATTTATGTAACTAAATGGTATTTAATAACAATGTAGGGTAGGGGAACACAGTGAAAGAACATACGATCACGGAGAAATAAATCTTCGCTCCCTTTAGCTTCCGTTGTCGGAAATGTTTGCCTCTGTTTTCAAGCTGAAGCACAAGCATTTATGCGGTGAAAGTAAAATGGTGTTTAATAATAACATGGGCAGAACGAACATCGCAAGAGGGGAAACAAACAAAATAAGATTATGGGGGAAATCTTGATTTCCTTTTTCGGAAAGTTTTGAAAGACGGAATTCCGGCCCCAGGTGGGATTCCGTCTTTCAAAATGATTGCAATTCTGCAAGAGAGGATTAAAAAGGATTCTGGGGATTTATTTATTTTTTAAAAATAAAATAAATCCCCAGAATCCTTTTAATCTTAATCGGATATCATTTTTCGTCTGCAGGACCAAGATAAAATCGCTCTTCGCAGCGATTCTACTACGGGGCACGGGAGTTGAGGCATCACCGTCAGCTAGAGACGGTGATGGTTGAGATTGTTGATCGACTCTGCCTCTTTACACTGTGTACATTCCTCAGCAGAAAGGAATCGAATCAGCCCCATAAGTCAAAGACACTGCAATAACGTACTTCTCGTCCAACTTAAATCTCTTATCCAAAAATTCGTAACCATACTGTTACATTAACATGCTCGAAATTTATTTTGCGCAATGGAAAATAGTAGTGGATTCCACTAAAACCCAAGTCATTTTTTCTGGCTCTACATTTGAAAACCCAAACCAAATTAGAGTTATCACCGAACCTGCTCCTTAATGCAAATAAGCCAAATATCTCGGAATTTTAAGAGATAATTAATCACACTGGGTGCCCCGCAACGCTTGAGTAATTCGTAAAGCCACTGTTTAAAATTTTTTACGTCCCATAATTCTCAAAAATTTCTAAAACTCCCTTAAAAATTAAATTGTCCTTTGGAAAACTACGGCACCACAGTTTGGGAAATCTGTGCAGAAATCAGTTTAAAAAAATTGCAAACCTTCTAACATAGTCTACGCCAACGCTACCGTAGAGAGAAAAATGAAGAAATTCGTAAAAAATTCGGAACTTCATCCAATTAAAGAAACTGTCCTAACCCGTACTTAAAAAATTCAACGATAAACTGGAACTCACTCAAGAAAAGTTAGTAAACATGATAAAAAAAATACTACTTAAGCATGTGTTGAAAAAAAAAACCTCCCTAAAAAACACAAAATTAAGTCAACTCCTTTCATCTTAACCAAATGTTAAAAGCTGGGAAGGCCATTTTTCAGGGCACGAGAACTTTTCCCCACGTTTTTCAAATAAACTCTTAGTACTTACTTTTACCAATGCTTCTGAAATATTAAAGTGGTATTTGTTTACCAATACCTTCTCTGTCACTTCCCGTTGTTCACTCCCAAACATTAATCATTTGAAATTTTCTAGGCTATGGCTTTATTCAGAGATTTCTCTGATTAGGGCCATAGGTTCTTTCCAAAATTTCCCTGTCCTTCTCACAGCTGCCCACTTCCCTTCCCTAACGTCACACACTTAATATTTATCTCTAATTGACTCCTAGAATTGCCTTTGGGTAAAAATTGAGATAATCTCTTTGCCAACCTTTTTCGATCACTAAAGTCAAGCAGCAATAAGAAAATGTGACTCTAACGATATACTCCTCTTATTGACGGATAAAAGCTTATGTTTTTTCGATCTTTCCCTTAACAAACTCCCTGCGTTTGGCTCAGTTAAGCTCAAAAAGATCTGTTATTATTCTCTAAACCAGAGGAAATATTCCGATGCGAGTCCTGTCAAAATTTTATGTGAGTAAAAAAAAAAAAAAGCCCTTTTCACGAATACCTTTAAAATACACTCAATGGAGCAAAATTAGAGATAACTACCTAACAGCATCTTGGACCTCCTCTAGCGCGATAACAATAGCCTGCAGTGCCCGTTGCAATATTGTCTACAACTCCGCCCGAGACGTCGGTCCAGGACCCATGGATCTGATATTCCACTCCACCGCAACCCAGAGTGCTTCAACAGAGTTCAAATTCAGGGACTTTGGGGGCCACTGGATATTTCCAAACTCAGATGAGTTTTCCTCGAACTATGCCTGGGTGGTTGTGGCCCTGGGTGGCGGTGCATTGTCCTGCTAAAACAACCAATCGGCAGAAGGATGCGCGAAGGCCATGAAAGCGTGTAGGTGATCAGCCAGCACATGCTGGTAGCGCGCATCCGTTAAGGACCTCTCCAGACGCACTAAGAGACTTAATTTATCCCATGAGAAGGCTCCCCGAACCATCACAGAGAGACCACTGCCTAGAACAGAGCCAGTCTGGCACGACGGGGCCATGGCCTCATGCTGTCGACGCCACACGTAGCCTCCAGATAGCTCGGTACATTTGAAAACGGGATTCATCTGACCACACGACGCGGTGCCACTCTGCAGAGATCCAGTTTTGATGTTCCCGGTACCAGGCGAGGCGTAATGTCCGATGACGAGCAGTCAGCAGTGGACACGAGTAGGACTTCGGCTCCCGTACCCCAGGTTATGTAGAATGTGCTGTACCCTTCGGTCGCCGACGCTGCTTGGGCATCCGGCATTTAGCCTGGATGTGTTCTGCACCACTATTACCAAGCAGTCGGTCTGTACGTGCCTGGATAGTCTACGTCGACACTGCTCATCAAAGGCGTGTGGTAGGACACCGCTTGGTCTCTGGGCTCTGGTACGTCCGTTGATGGTATAGTCGTGATACTGTTGCTCTCGAGAATCCTAGGGTTCTTACCACTTGGGCGATAGAATGACCCATCTGTCTTGCGCCGACAATGCCCCCACGATCAAAGTCGCTCAGATCACTACATTTACCCATGTTCGCTGATTGCGATACACTATCGGGAAGCCCTGCTGTCCACCTATTTATGGTCTGGGTTCGGTTTGGATCTGTTCTACTCTGCGCGGGCGATGCCCATATCACCTGCCCATCGCCAGAATTCCACCGCTGTCTTTGTCTTTGAGCCAAGAATGCCAGATCGTTACGTCTTTGGAATTACATTAAGAATTCCTCCCGTTTCTCAGCCTTCGAGTCAGGAATACCCAATCGCACTTCTTAGGAATTACCGTGGAATTACATAGGGATTACGATCGTTCCTTCATCCTTCATCGTCCTCATCCGTCTCCCCTATTCTGTTCCGTCACATCAACTGCTGCAACATTGCATTCCTGGTTCCTGTCACATTTTTCCTACCTGTTCAATGAGACAGCTGTTAAAACTCTCGTATTGTCGTCCCCTTTTACTTTAAACTTTTCCCATAATTTTTCCCTATTCCGCGTCTCAATATTTCGATCCTTCTGGCTTTACAGCTGGATTTGAAACATCCCCTAAGCATCCAGAATGATCGATTCGATTCACCCTGGGGAGTTGGAGGGTGGGGTGACACGCTGAACGAAAAGAAGTTGCGGAGAGGATAGGCACGTTAAACTGGCTGGTCACCTTAAAGGTGTGCGCGCGCACACACACACACACACGCGCACACACACACACACACACACGCACACACACACACACACACACACACACACTTGAGTGTTATGTTTGAATGTCACGTCAGAAACTTGGGGTAGGTTTTGTGCCCGAGGCAAAGCGTAGCGTGGAGTGAAGTTCTTCAGCACCTGCCTGAAATGTTGACCTTCAGAGGGACAGAAATGTAGTTCTGAACGTTTTTATATTTGTTTTTAGCTTTTCATTTATCAAAATAGTCGTAGATAAAACTTTACGTCTTTTCGATGAGAAATAAGGCATTTTCTCTCTTTAAAGGATACCCAAATGAGACGTGTTCCTCAGAAGTGTCGGTGAAGAACGACGACTGTCTGTGGCCAAAACCGAGACACCATGCTGGTGGTCAGCGCTTAATCTCCCCACTCTGGCGGGACACTCAAAAGTGTGTGTGTGGGGTGGGGGGGGGGGGGTCACCATAAGGAAAGGTAAAAATGTGAGCCTCTGAATATGGGTGTACATAGTAGACGAACAAAATCTCATAAACTCCAAGGACGACGCATTATCAGTGGATATCAAGACGCTAATATATAAAGCTGATGAATTTCTGGGATGAGAAGTGAATGAAGAAAAGCTTGCATAGAGAGGAGTCCGCATTCTCTCGGCACCTCGTAATGGTTTTAAATGGCAATATTTTGTAAAAATACGTGATTAATTAATCAGAGATTACAGTAGAACCGTTTTTTTTAATTACTGAATGTATTTATTTGCTGCTCTTTTGTTATGTTCTCATTTTTTCTTTTTAATTTAGCACTGATCTTAGTAGTTCATATTCAGTAATTTGATTTAGATAAACCACAACAATGAAGAAATGTATTCTTTAAAGAAATCTTGAAGGTGAGGGGGGATCTGAAATTGTTGTTAAATGGCGCTCACAGTAGTTAACGCCTCATTTAGCAAATCTAAGAACCAGTTCAATGGCTGTTGCGTATCCAACCGTCAGAGCTAATGTACCGAAAATGCAGGGTTTGCTGCCGCCGTCATCTCCTTTTTCAGATGTCCAGCAAATTCGCACTTCTTCTTAACGCAGTTGCGGTCTTTGATTTTCTCGCTTTTGTTTTCACTAAGCCTTAAAATTTTGATTACTAGCTCTGCGACAGAAAACAAACCAAGTCCACTTCTTTTATTAAAAATTGTCGACTTAAATAAACTTCCATGTTCCACTTCACGTCGGGTTGATGAAGCGTCGCCAGAATG
Source organism: Macrothele yani (assembly GCA_039090855.1). NCBI lineage: Eukaryota > Metazoa > Arthropoda > Arachnida > Araneae > Macrothelidae > Macrothele > Macrothele yani. The sequence goes on along the minus strand of CM077005.1, from coordinate 138,043,880 downwards.
GATTTTCGAAGGTTGAATTTTTTTTTTTATCGAAGATCGTTTTTTGTAACCGTTTTCACGCTTGCAAGAATAGTTTCTGGAAGAACTACATCCTACAAAACTATTCGCGTTTGCTGAGTTTCATTTTTTTTAATTCTTAGTTGAAAAAAGGGCGCGAGGAAGAACGCTATTCATGGAAAGACATTTGAAATAACGATGTGGTATCTCACAAAATGAACCTTTTTTGTTTAGAAGAAGACGGTGTCCCTAAAACTGTTCTGGTGACTAAAATAAAGAGTCATTTCATTATTCTTATTAATGCCATTTCTCATTCTCACAAAGGTTCTCAGCTTTGTTAAAAAGGCTCTCTTTACTATTGTTCAATTGACAAAATACATATATGGCAAGGCGGAACAGTGTGTGAGGATTTAAAATGATGACTTAATCTCTAAAAATACGAATCGGATAACCAAATGATGAATTTGTGAAAAGGAGTCCTTTTTGTGATACATATCAAGCTTCAATAACTCAAAAAATAAATAAAAAAATTCTTTTGGCAATTCATTTGTAACATATGGCAGCGAATTTTGCGCCCCCCCCCCTCCCCCTCCTCTCCCAGCTCCCACTCGATCGGAGAACAGTGCAGGTGAGCTACAACCACCTTTTAGGGAGAACTACTTTAGGTTCTCTCAAGGATACGGTTGGGCTAAATGGGTTGGGAAAGAATGTTTCTATGCTTGCGTTCAGGTACGTGTGTGTGAACAGAGTATAGAGAACGAAGATTTTGTGACATCATCTGTTTTCGAAGAACGGTACAGACTATTTCTTGCGGGAAAAAGCACTGATGAAAGTTTTGATACCAAAGTCTGTTCCTGAGATAGCAACAGAGGAACTACCCCTTATGGTCAGGGCAAATAATGCACAGTAGTCCCCTGCTGAGTCACTAAGAGATTGGCAGAGAAACTGAGTATGCTCTTTTACTTCGAGACTTTACAACTTTAATGAGTATCCAAAGGCAAAAGGCAGCCTCCCGAAACCCAAAGAAGAAAAGAAAGAGAAATACTGAAGTATTGATACCTGTGGTATTTCAGCAGCACATATCGAGGCTGCAGTCATTTCTCATGTAGTACTGAAATATCGTGGCATAGCTTGAATGAAAAGTCCGATGGAAAATTCAACAGGCTTTTCACAGAGCTGGAAAGAAGCATGGGAGTCGTTCACAAAGTTCATATTCTAACACATGAAATATTCTGTGACATTACGATTACTTTTCTATTTTGACATGGTCTCCAGCAACTGCAACGCACTTCTCCCACCGATGTTCTGACCAAAGTTAGTAGATGACAAGGATATGCTCATCCTGCACTTCCGGTAATTGCTTTGTGACGTCACTGTCTAAATCGCCACCGTAAGACTACCTAATTGCCACGTTTCTTTGTATCTGCACCAGAACAGCGTGTCGAAATAATTATTCGTAAACCAGCTGGAATAATCTTCATAAATTCTACCAGATGTTTTAATGCATAGTGTTTCCATATTTTGATTTTAAAAATTTGGGGAATGTTGCTGAGATGCTTTTTCTATTCCTCATAAAGAAATTCTTTATTATATGACAATAATATGTCCGGCTGTGAGTTTTCCCTTCTAAATTTGTATAAAAACAGCTAAAATATTAAGATATTTCTGAAATCTCCGTTACTAAAATATCCACATGTCTGTGAATTTCTTCTGTATTGAATGTAAATGCGCTTTTGCATAAGCTTATGTTCTGTGTTTGAGTTATTAAAATTGTTGACAATACAACTTCCTCCAGAGCTGCAGTTCGGATCTATGATTCACATGTTAGGACGGTGATGTCACTCAGTGACGTAACGATTATTCGTGTGCGAAGAAGGCGGGATGAGCAGACCTTACTGTCTGCTAACCTTGGTTCTGACAAGGAAACGGACATTTCGTTGTCGCTGATTGCAAAACCAAAGTATGTTGTTCAGACAGAGGATCATAAGATGATATGTTTATATCCAAACTTTGAGCTGCTATGGGCAACAGAGGAGTCACTAGAGCCTTGTTCGTGAGCATTATATTATGAATGTTATATTAGAACTTCTTACAATTATTTTGTGTAAAAATAAGTGCAAGAAGTCCCCATAAAAATATGGTTAAATTCATAACGGACACTGTGTTGGTAACATGAGACATGAACTTTTGCCACAGAGACCACTTTCTCCATCTGCAGTCTTTTGTTCACTATCAGTTTTCAGCGCCTCGATTTCAAAACCTAACCCGCTTTGCATTTTATAAGTGTAGTTATGTCACTACTCCCCCTGGATACTTTCAAACACCTCTCCAATATTGTTTTGAATCGGGTCTAATTGAGGAATGTGGTAGAGAAGATTGCGATGAAACCGCATTCATGAAATGTGCTCACTGTGAGAACTACTTGTGTGTGGATAATTCCATTATTAAAGATCTTCATATTTTTTGTCGTACATAAAAGATGAGTGAAATGTATATCCAACAGAACACGCTATATTGTACATCTATTGATGAATATTACAATTCCGATACGGGCCGCAAGAGTAACGGAGATTCCATGAATATTGTCTCTGTCAGTGTTCTTTGATGTCTTATAACTTCATCATTTATGTTCCATAGCACCTAAACGTTTGTCATTATACATTACCCCTTCATTACTGTCGACTGATATAACAAGCACTGTGCATCTAGCGACAACAGTCCGGACCGTTCCCTTGTGAGTAATATACACTATCTACCAACAAGTAATTGGACACCTGTGATAGAAAAGCAAAACGAAGTTTATTCACCTTCAATAGTTGGTGGAGCCTCCTCGGGCGGCGATTACAGCTGCGACCCTCCGGGCATACTCTCAACCATGCGTTGAACGACGGCTAGCGGTATTTTCTTCCACTCGGCTTGGAGAAGACAGGTCAGTTCCTTCACCGATTTCGGACGGTGAGGGCACCCCTTAAGTCGAAGCTACAACTCGTCCCAGAGGTGCTCGATAGGGTTAAGGTCCGGGCTCTGCGCAGGCCAGTCCATTCGTTTAACCCCATTGTCACCAAACCAAGCCATGGTGGACGTCGCAACATGACAGGTGGCATTGTCATCCTGAAAGTAACATGGGTCCACCCCGTAAAACTGCCTCAATGTAGGAAGCGCATGGTCATCCAAAATGGTGCAGTAGGTCTCGGCGTTGAGTCCACCAGGAATTGCGACCAAGGGTCCCGTGCCATACCAGGAGAAGCACCCCCATAGCATAATTCCACCGCCGCCGAACTTCACAGTTGGCACAATACATTCCGGCAGGAGGCATTCTCCAGGCAGGCGCCAAACCCAGACCCTGCCATCCAAACGGTAGAGGGTGAACCTTGATTCGTCGCTCCAGAGAACCTGTTTCCACTGTTCAACGGTCCACTGTCGACGTTCTTTGCACCACGTTAGCCGAGCAGCGCTATTGGACTTGGTGATCAAAGGCTTGTGGGCGGCAGCATGTCCATGATAACCGAGCAGAAGGGCTTCCTTACGGATGGTATTCATCGAAAGAACACTCGTGGATGCCTGTTGAAACTCCTCGCGGATGTGGCCCATCGATTTGGTGCGGTTCTTCCGAATTTTTCCGGCCAGCACCCGTCGGTCTCTAACTCCCAGTTTTGTGGGTCTGCCGGGTCGGGGCTCATTCCGACAGTCACCTCTCATCTTCCACTTGCCAATCACGTAGCCCACTGTCGATTTTGGGTACTTCAACTCGCTGGATATGTCACGTATGTATCGGCCATTTCTGTGACACCCGACGGTTACACCTTTTTCGAAATCAGAGAGCTCCGAATTGCGTGGCATCTTGCATGCGACTGGTTGCGTTGTTGTTTCCCACACGATATTTAACGGCGGTGGCAGTGACGTGTATCAGGACCGCAGATATCGTCGATTGCAGGGGTGTCCAATTACTTGTTGGTAGATAGTGTATCACACATGAGTCAAATAAAAACTTTAAAAGTGCAATAAAAACTTCAAAATACAGCGTCACTGTCTTGCAACTTGGAAATATTGTTACCAATGACTAAAATATTTTCTTACAGGTGGCAGCATGGTGCAGAAAGTTTAGTGATGTCACAGTAGCAATGCAAAGATGGCCGCCTCACTTGACACATACACCAAAGAGGAGCAACGTTCAGTCATCCGTTTTTTGGGTAGTGAGGGTGTGAAACCTACGGATATTCATCGCCGAATGAAGTCGCAGTATGGTGATGCATGTCTGTCACTTCAGCAAGTGTGCGAATGAACTGGGAAGTTCCGAAACGTAATGAGTCCTGTGACAGATTCAACTCGACCGGGTCAGGCACACATAGTAGCGACACCAGAATCCATTACAGCAGCTGAAGGCATTGTGATGGGAAATAGCGCAGTGATGGTGGATGAAATAACCGCACTTTTAAACTTCAGTCATGGTTCAGCGCACCACATCGTCCATGTTGTGCTCCAGTTCAACAAAGTGTCTGCAAGGTGGGTGCCACGCCAGGTGACTCCAGAATTGAAACAACGACGTGTTGATGCCTGTCAAGAACTTTGCTGCGCTTTGAGCAGAAGGTGATGGCTTCCTACAGAGAACTGCTACTGGAGGTCAAACCTGGGTTCACTATCATCAGATCATCAGCTGGAAACCAAGACAGCGACCAAGGAATGGCACCATGTCTCATCACCAAAACCGAAGAAGTTCCGCACACAGCCAACTGTAAGGAAGGTGATACTGACTTTCTTTTGGGATGAACAAGAGTGATTTTGGAGCACTGTATGTCCAGGGGGGAAGATGGCGCCATTCCTTTGTCGCTCTCTTCGTTTCTGGCTGATGATAGTGAACCCAGGTTTGATCTCCTGTAACCAGAAACACGTATGCAAATTTTATTAGGTGTCATTTTCGACCTGCGATCAAATCCAAACGACGTGGACTTCTGAGTACTGTTGTCTTGCTGCAACAGTACAACATTTGGCCCTATTCTGCCTGTGCAACGGTTGCAACCATACAAGACCTGCACTTCGAGAGTCTTTCACATCTGCCGTATTCACCAGATCTTGCCCCAAGTGATTACCACATATTTGACCACTCAAAGATGCGATACGAGTAAAGACTTTCAGGTCCGATGAAGAGGTGCAGCAGGTGGTGCATGAGTGGCTGTACACGTGGCCGAAAGAATTTTTTTCCCACTGGAGTCTACGCACTTTGAAAGCGCTGGAGGACTTCTGCTGCCCAAAACGGAGGTTACATTGAAAAATGATACAGGTGTGTACCACTTCTGTTCAATCAATTGTAAGAAAAAAAAAATATTTAAGGTTTTCAGTTGACTCTCCCTTGTATATATATATATCATCATCATCATCATCATTGTCAACCATTATCAATCCACTGCTGGACGAAGGTCTCCCCAAGTTTCCTCCACAACGGTCTGTCTTGTGCCAGTCTCCTCCATGTCACTCCTGCATACTTTCGAATTTCATCCACCCATTTTCCATGTGGTCTTCTTCTGGGTCTTTTCCTGTCCCTTGGAATTCAATCTAAAATTTCGGCTGTCCATCGATGGTCTGTCCTTCTGGCAGTATGTCCAGCCCATTGCCATTTCAGGGATTTAACTATGATCATGATGTCTTCCACTCTTGTCATTTTTCGGATCCACGAGTTCCTCTTCTTATCTCTCCTGGTTACACCAAGCATGCACCTCTCCATGCTACTTTGAGTTGTCTGCAGCCTTTGTATGTCTCTTTTAGCTAAGGTCCACGTCTCTGCACCATACGTAAGCACTGGAAGGATGCATTGATCAAACACTTTTCTTTTAAGACATAATGGCATATTGCTCTTGAAAATTATGCTGTTTCTTCCAAAAGCTCTCCAGGCAAGTTTTGTACGCCGATTACTTTCTTCATCAATGTGACCCTCACTTGATATCTGCTGTCCAAGATAAACGTACGTGTCTGTTATCTCCAGCTTTTCTCCATCAATCGATAAATCTTCATTTCTTGTAAAAGCATTGTACATCACTTTTGTCTTCTGAAAGTTCATTTTTAATCCCACTTCTTTACTCTTGTCAGCAAGTTCCTGGATCATACTCTGTAGCTCTGATGGGGTAGTTGCAAAAAGGACTATGTCATCAGCAAAACGAAGGTGGGTTAGATAATCTCCATTAATCTTTATCCCTTTGTTTTCCCAGTTCAGTGATTGAAAGACATTTTCCAATGTGGCATTAAAGAGCTTTGGAGATATGGTGTCCCCTTGTTTCACTCCTTTTACAATTTTTATGTGTGTTGTATTTTCAAACAGCCGAATCTTTGCACTTGCATTTTCATAGATGTTATTAATAATGTTAATGTATGCATCTTCAATACCGCAGGATTTCAGAGCCATTGCAACTGCTGATGGTTTCACCGAATCAAAGGGTTTTTCATAATCGATAAAAGCCATGCACAATGGAAGTTCATATTCCCTCGCTCTTTCAATTAGTTCTCTCAGTACGTGGATATAATCTATTGTGCTGTAGCCACTCCTGAATCCAGCTTGTTCTCTCGGTTGAGCCATGTCCAGTGTCACCTTCAAGCGGTGTTAAAGAACCTTAGTGAAGATTTTATAAACCACTGATAGGAGGCTGATAGGTCTGTAGTTCCTGAGATCCTCAATGTCACCTTTTTTATGTAGCAAGATCATTCTAGCGTTGTTCCAATCCTCAGGAATCTTCCCTTTCATTAAGGCATCGAGTGAAAATTTGGGCGAGTACTGTTTCGATTTCTCCACTTGCTTCTTGTATGATGTCTACAGTAATTCCATCTTCTCCTGGAGCTTTTCCCCGCTTCATGTTCTTGATTGCATGTGCAACTTCTGCTGGAAGGACTGGAAGAACTCTGGTACTGGTACCTTTCATGATGTCTGGAGTACATGTATCATCCCTTTCATATAATTTGGAGTAGAAATATTTCACTCTTGTCAAAATTTCGCCTCTATTTCTTGTTACAGAACCATCTTCTTTTCTCAGTGCCATAATCTGTTTTTTTCCCTTACTGAGATGTCCCTTTGCTATCTTTAGGCTTTGGTTGTTTTCAATTGCTTTCCTTACTAGTTCACAGTTGAATTTCCTTACGTCTTCAGTGATACTTTTTCGTACTGTCTTGCATAGCTCTATATATTCCACTTTGGAAGTCACATCTTCTTTAGTTGTCCTCATCACTCTTCTTTTTTGCATCAACATTTTGGTTTTATCTGATAATTTGTTCCCATGCAATTTGTTCTTAGACCCAGCTAATTTTGTTGCTGTTTCCATAAGATCTTTGGTTACTTTTCTGTTAACTTCAGAAATATCCACTTCTTCCGATGTTAGGCCTTCTAAAGCAGAGAACCTGTTCTTCAGTTCCAATTTGAAGGTATTATGGTGTTTTTTAAGGTTGGTTATGTCAATACATTTTGGTTGTCTTATGAGCTTGCTACGTTCGAGTTTAGTGTTGAGGTGCATCTTACATCTCACCAATCTATGGTCACTGCCTGTGTTGAACTTGTTTAGCACACTGCAGTCTTCTATGACGAATTTTTTGTTACACATAATAAAATCAATTTCACTTGTCATCCCATTTGGATGTCTCCATGTCCATTTCCGGTGTGGCTTTTTCTTGAAAAAGGAGTTCAAGATGAAAAATTCTTCTGCCTCTGCAAACTCAACGAGAGTATTTCCACGCTGGTTTCTGTTGCCGTGACCGAATTTACCTACTGAAGTTTCATTCTGTTGCCGTTGCCCTATTTTTGCATTGAAATCTCCCATAATTATTTTCAAGTGCTGCTTACCTTTATTATTTAGATGACAAATTTCCTCATAAAATTCTTCAATTTCTTCTTCAGCATGACTTGTGGTGGGTGCATAAGTTTGAATAATCTGAGCCTGGTATCTTCTCGAGAGTTGGATAACGAGTCGTGCAGCTCTGTCAGAGGAACTTTCAACTTCTACAACTTTATCCTTCAGTTTCTTGTTTATTATAAATCCAACACCACTAGTTCTGCCAGTATGTGTCCCACGATAGTAGAAGAGATGTCCACTTTTCAGTTCAATGAGATCTTCTCCTTTTCTCCTTACCTCACTTAGCCCGACGATGTCCCACTTGATCCTTTGTAGTTCCTCTTCCAACTCAAGAAGCCTTGAATCAGAAGATAGGGAGCGTCCGTTATATGTAGCCAAGGTCAGCATCAGACGGCAGCCTAGTCCGGTCCTCCGGGGATTCTTAGCACCCTCTGCCTTCATGTCGCACTGGCCGCTGCCTTGGCCAGGTACATTCCAGCTGCCGGAGACTGAGGGCCAAGATTTAAGTTGTGGAGTCATTTTGGAGGGGTTTGGCCATAACTCACCACGCAGGCCAAGCGGGTTGGTGAGTGTGGGATAGCATTTCCTCTAATCCCGATGGTATATATATATATATATATATATATATATATATATATATATATATATATATATATATATATCATCATCATCATTGTCAACCATTATCAATCCACTGCTGGACGAAGGTCTCCCCAAGTTTCCTCCACAACAGTCTGTCTTGTGCCAGTCTCCTCCATGTCACTCCTGCATACTTTCGAATTTCATCCACCCATCTCCCATGTGGTCTTCTTCTGGGTCTTTTTCCTGTCCCTTGGAATCCAATCTAAAATTTCGGCTGTCCATCGATGGTCTGTCCTTCTGGCAGTATGTCCAGCCCATTGCCATTTCAGGGATTTAACTCTGATCATGATGTCTTCCACTCTTGTCATTTTTCGGATCCACGAGTTCCTCTTCTTATCTCTCCTGGTTACACCAAGCATGCACCTCTCCATGCTTCTTTGAGTTGTCTGCAGCCTTTGTATGTCTCTTTTAGTTAAGGTCCACGTCTCTGCACCATACGTAAGCACTGGAAGGATGCATTGATCAAACACTTTTCTTTTAAGACATAATGGCATATTGCTCTTGAAAATTATGCTGTTTCTTCCAAAAGCTCTCCAGGCAAGTTTTGTACGCCGATTAATTTCTTCATCAATGTGACCCTCACTTGATATCTGCTGTCCAAGATAAACGTACGTGTCTGTTATCTCCAGCTTTTCTCCATCAATCGATAAATCTTCATTTCTTGTAAAAGCATTGAACATCACTTTTGTCTTCTGAAAGTTCATTTTTAATCCCACTTCTTTACTCTTGTCAGCAAGTTCCTGGATCATACTCTGCAGCTCTGATGGGCTAGTTGCAAAAATGACTACGTCATCAGCAAAACGAAGGTGGGTTAGATAATCTCCATTAATCTTTATCCTCTTGTTTTCCCAGCTCAGCGACTGAAAAACACCCTCCAATGTGGCATTAAAGAGCTTCGGAGATATGGTGTCACCTTGTCTCACTCCCTTTCCAATTTTTACGTGTGTTGTATTTTCAAACAGCCGAATCTTTGCACTTGCATTTTCATAGATGTTATTAATAATATTAATGTATGCATCTTCAATACCGCAGGTTTTCAGAGCCATTGTAACTGCTGATGGTTTCACCGAATCAAAGGCTTTTTCATAATCGATAAAAGCCATGCACAATGGAAGTTCATATTCCCTCGCTCTTTCAATTAGTTCTCTCAGCACGTGGATATGATCTATTGTGCTGTAGCCACTCCTGAATCCAGCTTGTTCTCTCGGTTGAGCCATGTCCAGTGTTACCTTCAAGCGGTGTGAAAGAACTTTAGTGAAGATTTTATAAACTACTGATAGGAGGCTGATAGGTCTGTAGTTTCCGAGATCCTCAATGTCACCTTTCTTATGTAGCAGGATCATTGTAGCGGTGTTCCAATCCTCAGGAATCTTTCCTTCATTAAGGCATCGAGTGAAAATTTGGGCGAGTACTGTTTCGATTTCTCCACTTGCTTCTTGTATGATGTCTACAGTAATTCCATCTTCTCCTGGAGCTTTTCCTCGCTTCATGTTCTTGATTGCATGTGCAACTTCTGCTGGAAGGACTGGAGGAACTCTGGTACTGGTATCTTTCATGATGTCTGGAGTGCATATATCATCCCTTTCATCTAATTTGGAGTAGAAATCTTTCACTCTTGTCAAAATTTCGCCTCTATTTCTTGTTACAGAACCATCTTCTTTTCTCAGTGCCATAATCTGTTTTCTTCCCCTTACTGAGATGTCCCTTTGCTATCTTTAGGCTTTGGTTGTTTTCAATTGCTTTCCTCACTAGTTCACAGTTGAATTTCCTTACGTCTTCAGTGATACTTTTTCTTACTGTCTTGCATAGCTCTATATATTCCACTTTGGAAGTCACATCTTCTTTAGTTGTCCTCATCTCTCTTCTTTTTTGCATCAACATTTTGGTTTTTCCTGATAATTTGTTCACATGCATCAGGAAAAACCAAGACCCAGACCCAGCTAATTTTGTTGCTGTTTCCATAAGAGCTTTGGTTACTTTTCTGTTAACTTCAGAGATGTCCACTTCTTCCGATGTTAGGCCTTCTAAAGCAGAGAACCTGTTCTTCAGTTCTAACTTGAAGGTATTATGGTGTTTTTTAAGGTTGGTTATGTCAATAGATTTTGTTTGTCTTATGAGCTTGCCACGTTCAAGTTTAGTGTTGAGGTGCATCTTACATCTCACCAATCTATGGTCACTGCCTGTGTTGAACTTGTTTAGCACACTGCAGTCTTCTATGACGAATTTTTTGTTACACATAATAAACTCAATTTCACTTGTCGTCCCATTTGGATGTCTCCATGTCCATTTCCTGTGTGGCTTTTTCTTGAAGAAGGAGTTCAAGATGAAAAACCCTTCTGCCTCTGCAAACTCTACGAGAGTATTTCCACGCTGGTTTCTGTTGCCATGACCGAATTTACCTACTGAAGTTTCATTCTGTTGCCGTTGCCCTATTTTTGCATTGAAATCTCCCATAATTATTTTCAAGTGCTGCTTACCTTTATTATTTAGATGACAAATTTCCTCATAAAATTCTTCAATTTCTTCTTCAGGATGACTTGTGGTGGGTGCATAAGTTTGAATAATCTGAGCCTGGTATCTTTTCGAGAGTTGGATAACAAGTCGTGCAGCTCTGTCAGAGGAACTTTCAACTTCTACAACTTTATCCTTCAGTTTCTTGTTTATTATAAATCCAACACCACTAGTTCTGCCAGTATCTGTCCCACGATAGTAGAAGAGATGTCCACTTTTCAGTTCGATGAGATCTTCTCCTTTTCTCCTTACCTCACTTAGCCCCACGATGTCCCACTTGATCCTTTGTAGTTCCTCTTCCAATTCAAGAAGCCTTGAATCAGAAGATAGGGAGCGTCCATTGTAAGTAGCTAAGGTCAGCATCAGATGGCAGCCTAGTCCGGTCCTCCGGGGATTCTTAGCACCCTCTGCCTTCATGTCGCACTGGCCGCTGCCTTGGCCAGGTACATTCCAGCTGCCGGAGACTGAGGGCCAAGATTTAAGTTGTGGAATCATTTTGGAGGGGTTTGGCCATAACTCACCACGCTGGCCAAGCTGGTTGGTGAGTGTGGGATAGAATTTCCTCTAATCCCGATGGTATAGTTATACCGCTATGGGCGGTCGTCAGAGCCCCTTTAGTGGGAACAGGATGCACCACGAGAAGGCGGGGTTGACATTTGTCAAGGAGAGGCTGTGATGTTACGCATCACCTGACCTTACATCCCATATATATATATATATATATATACTCTTATGGAAACAGCAACAAAATTAGCTGGGTCTAAGAACAAGTTGCATGTAAATAAATTATCAGGAAAAACGAAAATGTTGATGCAAAGAAGAAGAGAGATGAGGACAACTAAAGAAGATGTGACTTCCAAAGTGGAATATATAGAGCTATGCAAGACAGTACGAAAAAGTATCACTGAAGACGTAAGAAAATTCAACTGTGAACTAGTGAGGAAAGCAATTGAAAACAACCAAAGCCTAAAGATAGCAAAGGGACATCTCAGTAAGGGAAGAAAACAGATTATGGCACTGAGAAAAGAAGATGGTTCTGTAACAAGAAATAGAGGTGAAATCTTGACAAGAGTGAAAGATTTCTACTCCAAATTATATGAAAGGGATGATACATGCACTCCGGACATCATGAAAGATACCAGTACCAGAGTTCCTCCAGTCCTTCCAGCAGAAGTTGCACATGCAATCAAGAACATGAAGCGGGGAAAAGCTCCAGGAGAAGATGGAATTACTGTAGACATCATACAAGAAGCAAGTGGAGAAATCGAAACAGTACTCGCCCAAATTTTCACACGATGCCTTAATGAAGGAAAGATTCCTGAGGATTGGAACACCGCTACAATGATCCTGCTACATAAGAAAGGTGACATTGAGGATCTCGGAAACTACAGACCTATCAGCCTCCTATCAGTAGTTTATAAAATCTTCACTAAAGTTCTTTCACACCGCTTGAAGGTAACACTGGACATATCTCAACCGAGAGAACAAGCTGGATTCAGGAGTGGCTACAGCACAATAGATCATATCCATGTGCTGAGAGAACTAATTGAAAGAGCGAGGGAATATGAACTTCCATTGTGCATGGCTTTTATCGATTATGAAAAAGCCTTTGATTCGGTGAAACCATCAGCAGTTACAATGGCTCTGAAAACCTGCGGTATTGAAGATGCATACATTAATATTATTAATAACATCTATGAAAATGCAAGTGCAAAGATTAGGCTGTTTGAAAATACAACACACATAAAAATTGGAAAGGGAGTGAGACAAGGTGACACCATATCTCCGAAGCTCTTTAATGCCACATTGGAGGGTGTTTTTCAGTCACTGAGCTGGGAAAACAAGGGGATAAAGATTAATGGAGATTATCTAACCCACCTTCGTTTTGCTGATGACGTAGTCATTTTTGCAACTAGCCCATCAGAGCTGCAGAGCATGAGCCAGGAACTTGCTGACAAGAGTAAAGAAGTGGGATTAAGAATGAACTTTCAGAAGACAAAAGTGATGTTCAATGCTTTTACAAGAAATGAAGATTTATCGATTGATGGAGAAAAGCTGGAGATAACAGACACGTACGTTTATCTTGGACAGCAGATATCAAGTGAGGGTCACATTGATGAAGAAATTAATCGGCGTACAAAACTTGCCTGGAGAGTTTTTGGAAGAAACAGCATAATTTTCAAGAGCAATATGCCATTATGTCTTAAAAGAAAAGTGTTTGATCAATGCATCCTTCCAGTGCTTACGTATGGTGCAGAGACGTGGACCTTAACTAAAAGAGACATACAAAGGCTGCAGACAACTCAAAGTAGCATGGAGAGGTGCATGCTTGGTGTAACCAGGAGAGATAAGAAGAGGAACTCGTGGATCCGAAAAATGACAAGAGTGGAAGACATCATGATCAGAGTTAAATCCCTGAAATGGCAATGGGCTGGACATACTGCCAGAAGGACAGATCATCGATGGACAGCCGAAATTTTAGATTGTATTCCAAGGGACAGGAAATGACCCAGAAGAAGACCACATGGGAGATGGGTGGATGAAATTCGAAAGTATGCAGGTGTGACATGGAGGAGACTGGCACAAGACAGACCGTTGTGGAGGAAACTTGGGGAGACCTTCGTCCAGCAGTGGATTGATAATGGTTGACAATGATGATGATGATGATATATACACACACAGTCGAGTCACATTATTGTGCCTACCTCCTACTTTTGACGTCAGCAGCGTGTAACCATTGAAAGAAAGCACGTGTCGTGAGCTGCCTTGTAGGGCATATAAGGTGTGCTGTAGGCATTCTGAAAACATATCACTCGTTGCTGTCATGGGGAAAAGAGCGATTTATCAGATTTGCAAAAAGGGATGAGTATCGCTTTCGGGCCAAGGGTGGCAGTATTTCTGAAAAGCACTGTTTGTGAACTGTTCGCGTGCTTCTGTGGTTAAAGTGTATCGTGATTGGAGAAATGGCACCATTGCGTGTAAGCAACGGGGAAACTGCGGAGCACCACGTGCCATTGATGTGAGAGGTGAACGTCGTGAGAGTGCGTGCGTGCGAGCCGATCGATACGCTACAATGGAGCAACTCACTGGCCGAATGAACCAGGGGGCTACCGGAAGTGTGTCTAAAACGACAGTTCAGAGAACCCTGCTGCGTATGGGCTTCGATTCAGATGGATTCTCACTGCACCTATGCTAACGAAGGTGCTTTGGCTGAAAAGGCTTACATTTGCAGGGCAGTATCGGAATTGGACCTCCGCTGATCAGCGAAGGATTGCCTTCTCAGATGAGTCACGTTTTCTGTTTCATCAAATGGATGAATGTTGGCGTATAAGGCAAGAAACATCGGAAAACAAACACTCTTCAACCATTGCTGGAAGAACAGCAGCTGGTGGGGGCAGCGAATGGTCTGGAGAATGTTTTCGTGGCATTCTCTGGGTCCACTCATACCTGTGGAAGGCACTATGAACCGAATCAGTTATGAATCCATCCTTGCAGACCACGTACACCCATACATGCTGATTGCCTTCCCTGGGGCGGATGGGATCTTCCAGCACGACAATGCAACGTGTCACACAGCTAGAAATGTCCGAGACTGGTTGGAAAAGCATGGTGAAGACTTCAAAGTACTTCCCTGGCCAACTAATTCCCCAGACTTAAACACAATTGAGCATCTGTGGGACCACCTCGATCGTGTTGTTCGTTCTATGGATCGTCCACCACGTACCCTCGAGCAGCTGTCAGATGCGCTGCAGTCAGCATGGCTCCACATACCTGTGAACTCCTTCCAGCACCTTATTGAGTCACTCCCAGCCCGTCTAGCTGCTGTCCGCGCTGCACACAGAGGTTACTCTGGGTGTGACTCGTCCGTGTATAAGCACGTGACTTCCAATAGACGTTTTCCTTCAGCTTGGAGAACCCTATTGTCTAGAGCTGGAAGCAAGCTCTAGACAATACGGTGGGGGCTGAAGCAACTCAAATCCTACAGCCTGTATGGCAGTCTTCGTACTGGAAGGTTTGACTCGGTGCATTGTCTTGAAGAAGAAAGGCTGTCCTGGTGGTGCAGTGGTATGAGCGCTGGTTTCTCACTACTCATCTGAGGTGGGTCCGGGTTTGAATGTTTTTTTTTCTTTGCCACACTACACCATTCACCACACAATCAAATCACAAATACAACTTCTGTGCCAACCCCCCCCCAAAAAAAAAAACAAGAACATGCAAATACAAATATTATACAATAATACTAAAGAGCAAAGCCGAAAACAAGAGAAATACTTTAGAATTTAAAACGAAAGATGCAAAATACTCTTAATAGAATATTATACAATAATATTATACATATATTGAAAAGTATAAATGAAGTAATAGGAACTACAAGAACACGTATGATAGCATGAATAAATTTGTTTTCAGTTTTAGTTAAAGTAAATTGAAGCACCACTACAAGGTTCTTAAACAAATCAGTGCGGTAGACTGTGATTGTGGTAAAGGAGCCAGGAAAAAGGCTAACAGTAGCCTGACGAGCCCCTAGTCTCCACCACCCCCCCCAAAAGAATCTAAATAGTCAAGCCAAAGAACAATTTAACCATTATGCAGTAAATTAAAGTAATCATGCGTAATATATAACCAAACGTTAATCAACCATTAATTTTGAAGGTCTTGAGTTGTTTTTTGAATACCGAAAAGTGTGTAATCGTCTTGAATCGAAGTGGCAACCCATTCCAGGACCTAGGGCAGGTCAAGTTAATATTATTAAATAATAAATTAGTACGCGCTCTAGGTATTAAAAAACTATTATGTCCACGAGTGTCATGATAATGGGAACGGAAATGCAAGGTAATTAGATCTGAATATTTCCCAGCATACACGCGTTCATGCATAAACAGTAACAATCGAAAACTGTATAATTTATCAAATGACATTATTTGATAACTGAGAAAAAGAGAATGTACTTGTAAAGACGGATTCACCAAACGTAAAAATTTTTTTTGTAAAACGTAAATTCTATTAATATTCCCAATAGTTGTGCGACCCCAAGCCAAGAGACAATAAGATGGAAATGGATGAATAAATGAAAAATAAAATAGCAACTTAACCCTGGCAGGCAACAAACTTGAAATCCTATAAATGATACCAATGCGTGATCTGAGCCCAACCGCAATTTCACTAACAAGTGCATCCCATCTCAAATTATCTTGTAAATATACACCCAAGAACTTTACAACAGCCTGAAAGTCAAGGGGCACTCCACCAAATAATATCCCATTTGCAACATCCACTCTTCACCTACATCGCGAAAATAGTACGCTAGTAGTTTTGGAAAAATGTATTGTTAAAGAATTACAGCAAAACCAACAAAAGTAATCCTGAAGTTCCAGATTCACACGTGGGATCAACTCAGATAGAGTGTCCCCGGAAAAAAATAGGCTTGTGTCATCAGCATATAAAATAGGAGTAGCACTTTAAGTAATAGTAAATAAATCATTAACATAAATTAAAAATAATAACGGGCCCAAAACCGATCCCTGAGGAACACCATGACGAACCATAAGAGCAGAAGATCGAACACCCTGTATTTGTACAAATTGCTTCCGGCCTGTTAAATAATTTTGGAATAAAGTCTTAACAACCCCCTGATGCCAATATTTTCTAACTTAGATAACAATGTGTCGTGACAAATGGTATCAAAAGAGCGGGAAAGATCACAAAAGACCCCCACCGCACTAGTGTCATTATCAAGACTAAAATGTAAATAGTTTAATACATCCAAAATAGCAGTCTCTGTCGAAAACCCCTTACGAAACCCATGTTGGCTTTTATTTAAAATATTTTTTTATCAATATGAGATAACAACTGTATCAGTATTAATCTCTCCATAATTTTAGCAAACACAGGAATTACAGATACTGGTCGATAATTTGCAACATTTGTTACTAATCCCTTTTCATGTACAACTGTAACACGACTTAATTTCAATGGCAACGGGATACAATACACCCTGTATACAAAATAAGATTAAAAATATGGGTCAACGGAACAAGTAGCTCCCCTGAAATAAACTTTATAACCCTAGGATGTACATTATCAGGCCCCGCACTTTTGGACAGGTCCAATTCACTCATTGCCCTCAAGAGGTCATCATCCACTGGTTTAAAAAAGAATGAGGAATCAGACGAAGGAGGTAGGTAATCAGAGAAATGGTTAGTATAATGAGGAATTTCAGATAACCGAATGTCCGGCAACTCCAAAAAATATTTATTAAAAATATCAACTACCTCTCCTAAATTAGACGTCCTAATTCCATTATATTCAATTATAGTTGATGATTGGGCATCCCTCGAGGTTGCCAACAGTTCATTAATTGAACGCCAGATTTTCCTACCGTCAGTAGTAGTACCGAAATAATTAAAATAATAGTTTTTTTTTAGCCAGTCTTAATTTAGAATTATACCAATTTCTATACCTACGAAAATGAGACAAATGAATTGGGTTCCTGGAACGGAGTAAAACAGCAAATAATTTATTTTTTCTATTTAAGCAACGTAACAAACTCCGGTTAAACCAAGGCTTCCTGCAACGCGACGTACGACGTAAGTTACGAAATGGAAACGCAACATCGTAAGAATTCCATAAGGAGCAAAAATCTCGGTGACGCATAGAAGTTGCGTTCGTGTTACGCTGCTGGCGCTTTGCCTTCCCTGGAAGCAGCGGCCTTGAATTAGAAACAGACGACTGCTTATAGCCCATCGAACTGCTCGGGGTTGTCGTTAAACCCCACACAAACAAAACGAAAAGAGAAAAAAAGGGTGGGGAGACACTTTTTCCACAGTTCTTTTCCGCAACTGTTTTCCCTGATGGCTGCACGAAGTTGACTTAAGATGTTGGTGTATTACGCGACAGTGACAGTGGTTCCAGGTAGTGAACTATATGATGCTGCTTTATGCATTTCTAAAAAACTGATAACGTCACATCGCCGGCTGACTGGACAACACAGAACTTCTTGAGAAGCAGAGAAAATGCATGCTTGCGCATTAGACTTTGTTTTTTAGGCTCTAGGTTAGGTCAAAGTGATGAACCCATGCTTCACCCATTGTAACAATCCCGGACCTGAATTTTTATCCAGACGAAACATGTTCAAGTTGGTGAACCAAATACGATTACAGGGTGCCGTTTGCACATCTGTCAACATTCGTAAGTCGTCTAGTGATTTCTATCCCTATACTTCCAATGGAAAAAAATTCGACCCTGTTTCCTGAGCAAAGAAAAATTTCCGATACTTCAGAATTGGTCCACTGATAAAAAAAAACTCCTTACTTAGATTGTTCAATCGGTGTTTTTTGCAAAAAAGTTTCCTGAACTATATTTAAAATTAATTACTTTACTCCGATGTAGTCGTAAGGAAGAGTGACGCCACCTGTAAGCAAGTATCATAACTAGATCAAAGTAAAGTTATTGATTTGTAATATAGTTCAGGAAAGCTTTTTCTATTGTGCAGTCTAAGTTAGGATGGCTTTTTGTTTTTTTTTAATCAGTCGGCCAATTTTGATATATGGGAAATCTTTCTTCGCTGAAGAAATAGGGTTGAAATTTTTCCCATTGGAAGTTTAAGGAGCAAAATCATTGGACGTCCACCTTAACGCAGCTGTGCAAAACCAGAGTCACGTGTGTCATGAAACTCTAATAAATAACATATGAACTTCACTACTACCCCCGAGCAGAGACGTTACACACAATTACTTGAGTTGCCTTGAGAACCATGTGGACGAAGAGCAAACAGAGGAAGCCGCGTCCCGGTGGCGCAGTGATCTAAGGCGCTGGTCTCTGATCATTCATCCGTAAGGGGTCCGGGTTCGAATCCCGGTCAGGCATGGATGTTGTGTTTGTCTTACGGCACTGGCTCTCTCCCTTCCCTGGAACCAGTGCCCCTAAATTAGGGACGGGCGACTGCTTATAGCCCGTTGAGTTGCTCATGGTGGTCGTTAAACCTCCAATCAAAAAAAAAAAACAACAACAGAGGAATGGGGTATGTGACGAGGGGGTTGAGAAGTAGGGCCAGATATTTCTGATTGTGAGTGCTACAAGATTGCATACGCCTGCGACACAGCTATCCAGTAGCTAGCGGACACTTCAGTTTCTTCGAAATGGGTGTCATTTTTTTTTATTTTTTTTTTTTGCGTAGGGTCCTTAAAGATATTTTGTGGGGTGGGAGGCCTAAAATTTATGCTACGCCACGGGTTGTGATGTTCTGTATGAAGAAAGAAGTTCCCATGTTCTTGTGTATCGGAGGTTATCACGCAAGGAATACATACACCGGAGTTGTGAAGGTCTGCAGAAAGTGTGTCAAACCGGACACGAAGCTATGGCTTCTTCTTCATCCCCGCTTTAGGGCGCAGAACATTCTAACAGCCATGAAAGACTTTGCGTATAAGAAGGCGAGAGCCCCCGTCCCTGTTTCAGTTTCTGACCAGCATGAAGAACAGTGGCCCATGGGAATGGTAGTCAGTTTTAGCGTCCGGATCCGACATTTATGAAGGTGCAACTGAATCTGTCGACGATAGTCGATTGTCGATTGAAGGTTTAACGCCACCGTGAGCAACTCGATAGGCTATAAGCAGTCACCCGTCCCTCATTTAGAGCCACGGGTCCCAGGGAAGGGACAGAGCCAGTGCCGTAAGACCAACACAACATCCATGCCTCACCGGGATTAGAACCCATCACGGACAAATGGACATCAGCCCACGTGAATAATCTGATAGTTTCGACAAGCTCCGGCATCAGTTACGAAAAAGCGACTCAGGAAGCGAAAAGTCATGAAGAAAGGTAAGAAACAGGTGGTTTGAAGTTCTGTAGATATTTCTAGGGATACAGTACGTGATGCTGTTGGTTTCTAAATGGCATATTATAAAATTACAGAAAAGTAACTAAAAAAACTAACATACAAGTTGAAATAAATCAGTGGTTAATGGATTACAAAATTTGGGTAGCCAGTAGGGCTCTTACAACGAATATATTTCCTAACGGGAATTTTTTTCAGTGCGAGACTTAGCCAAAAAATTACGGTATTAACAATAAATAAGAGAAGCTATTTCACGATGAAAGGTACATTTAAAAAAAAGTCAGCTCTGAGTCAAGCTTCGATTTTAAATATTTTCCTGAAATTAAACTAAATTCAAATACTGTATTTTAATTTTCTTTTTCATGATGTCTGGAGTACATGTATAATCCCTTTCATATAATTTGGAGTAGAAATCTTTCACTCTTGTCAAAATTTCGCCTCTATTTCTTGTTACAGAACCATCTTCTTTTCTCAGTGCCATAATCTGTTTTTTTCCCTTACTGAGATGTCCCTTTGCTATCTTTAGGCTTTGGTTGTTTTCAATTGCTTTCCTTACTAGTTCACAGTTGAATTTCCTTACGTCTTCAGTGATACTTTTTCGTACTGTCTTGCATAGCTCTATATATTCCACTTTGGAAGTCACATCTTCTTTAGTTGTCCTCATCACTCTTCTTTTTTGCATCAACATTTTGGTTTTTCCTGATAATTTGTTCACATGCAATTTGTTCTTAGACCCGGCTAATTTTGTTGCTGTTTCCATAAGAGCTTTGGTTACTTTTCTGTTAACTTCAGAAATATCCACTTCTTCCGATGTTAGGCCTTCTAAAGCAGAGAACCTGTTCTTCAGTTCCAATTTGAAGGTATTATGGTGTTTTTTAAGGTTGGTTATGTCAATACATTTTGTTTGTCTTATGAGCTTGCTACGTTCGAGTTTAGTGTTGAGGTGCATCTTACATCTCACCAATCTATGGTCACTGCCTGTGTTGAACTTGTTTAGCACACTGCAGTCTTCTATGACGAATTCTTTGTTACACATAATAAAATCAATTTCACTTGTCGTCCGATTTGGATGTCTCCATGTCCATTTCCTGTGTGGCTTTTTCTTGAAAAAGGAGTTCAAGATGAAAAACCCTTCTGCCTCTGCAAACTCTATATACGAGAGTATTTCCACGCTGGTTGCTGTTGCCGTGACCGAATTTACCTACGGAAGTTTCATTCTGTTGCCGTTGCCCTATTTTTGCATTCAAATCTCCCATAATTATCTCCCATAATTATCTTCAAGTGCTGCTTACCTTTATTATTTAGATCACGAATTTCCTCATAAAATTCTTCAATTTCTTCTTCAGCATGACTTGTGGTGGGTGCATAAGTTTGAATAATCTCAGCCTGGTATCTTCTCGAGAGTTGGATAACGAGTCGTGCAGCTCTGTCAGAGGAACTTTCAACTTCTACAACTTTATCCTTCAGTTTCTTGTTTATTATAAATCCAACACCACTAGTTCTGCCAGTATCTGTCCCACGACAGTAGAAGAGGTGTCCACTTTTCAGTTCGATGAGATCTTCTCCTTTTCTCCTTACCTCACTTAGCCCCACGATGTCCCACTTGATCCTTTGTAGTTCCTCTTCCAATTCAAGAAGCCTTGAATCAGAAGATAGGGAGCGTCCATTGTAAGTAGCTAAGGTCAGCATCAGATGGCAGCCTAGTCCGGTCCTCCGGGGATTCTTAGCACCCTCTGCCTTCATGTCGCACTGGCCGCTGCCTTGGCCAGGTACATTCCAGCTGCCGGAGACTGAGGGCCAAGATTTAAGTTGTGGAATCATTTTGGAGGGGTTTGGCCATAACTCACCACGCTGGCCAAGCTGGTTGGTGAGTGTGGGATAGAATTTCCTCTAATCCCGATGGTATAGTTATACCGCTATGGGCGGTCGTCAGAGCCCCTTTAGTGGGAACAGGATGCACCACGAGAAGGCGGGGTTGACATTTGTCAAGGAGAGGCTGTGATGTTACGCATCACCTGACCTTACATCCCATATATATATATATATATATACTCTTATGGAAACAGCAACAAAATTAGCTGGGTCTAAGAACAAGTTGCATGTAAATAAATTATCAGGAAAAACGAAAATGTTGATGCAAAGAAGAAGAGAGATGAGGACAACTAAAGAAGATGTGACTTCCAAAGTGGAATATATAGAGCTATGCAAGACAGTACGAAAAAGTATCACTGAAGACGTAAGAAAATTCAACTGTGAACTAGTGAGGAAAGCAATTGAAAACAACCAAAGCCTAAAGATAGCAAAGGGACATCTCAGTAAGGGAAGAAAACAGATTATGGCACTGAGAAAAGAAGATGGTTCTGTAACAAGAAATAGAGGTGAAATCTTGACAAGAGTGAAAGATTTCTACTCCAAATTATATGAAAGGGATGATACATGCACTCCGGACATCATGAAAGATACCAGTACCAGAGTTCCTCCAGTCCTTCCAGCAGAAGTTGCACATGCAATCAAGAACATGAAGCGGGGAAAAGCTCCAGGAGAAGATGGAATTACTGTAGACATCATACAAGAAGCAAGTGGAGAAATCGAAACAGTACTCGCCCAAATTTTCACACGATGCCTTAATGAAGGAAAGATTCCTGAGGATTGGAACACCGCTACAATGATCCTGCTACATAAGAAAGGTGACATTGAGGATCTCGGAAACTACAGACCTATCAGCCTCCTATCAGTAGTTTATAAAATCTTCACTAAAGTTCTTTCACACCGCTTGAAGGTAACACTGGACATATCTCAACCGAGAGAACAAGCTGGATTCAGGAGTGGCTACAGCACAATAGATCATATCCATGTGCTGAGAGAACTAATTGAAAGAGCGAGGGAATATGAACTTCCATTGTGCATGGCTTTTATCGATTATGAAAAAGCCTTTGATTCGGTGAAACCATCAGCAGTTACAATGGCTCTGAAAACCTGCGGTATTGAAGATGCATACATTAATATTATTAATAACATCTATGAAAATGCAAGTGCAAAGATTAGGCTGTTTGAAAATACAACACACATAAAAATTGGAAAGGGAGTGAGACAAGGTGACACCATATCTCCGAAGCTCTTTAATGCCACATTGGAGGGTGTTTTTCAGTCACTGAGCTGGGAAAACAAGGGGATAAAGATTAATGGAGATTATCTAACCCACCTTCGTTTTGCTGATGACGTAGTCATTTTTGCAACTAGCCCATCAGAGCTGCAGAGCATGAGCCAGGAACTTGCTGACAAGAGTAAAGAAGTGGGATTAAGAATGAACTTTCAGAAGACAAAAGTGATGTTCAATGCTTTTACAAGAAATGAAGATTTATCGATTGATGGAGAAAAGCTGGAGATAACAGACACGTACGTTTATCTTGGACAGCAGATATCAAGTGAGGGTCACATTGATGAAGAAATTAATCGGCGTACAAAACTTGCCTGGAGAGTTTTTGGAAGAAACAGCATAATTTTCAAGAGCAATATGCCATTATGTCTTAAAAGAAAAGTGTTTGATCAATGCATCCTTCCAGTGCTTACGTATGGTGCAGAGACGTGGACCTTAACTAAAAGAGACATACAAAGGCTGCAGACAACTCAAAGTAGCATGGAGAGGTGCATGCTTGGTGTAACCAGGAGAGATAAGAAGAGGAACTCGTGGATCCGAAAAATGACAAGAGTGGAAGACATCATGATCAGAGTTAAATCCCTGAAATGGCAATGGGCTGGACATACTGCCAGAAGGACAGATCATCGATGGACAGCCGAAATTTTAGATTGTATTCCAAGGGACAGGAAATGACCCAGAAGAAGACCACATGGGAGATGGGTGGATGAAATTCGAAAGTATGCAGGGGTGACATGGAGGAGACTGGCACAAGACAGACCGTTGTGGAGGAAACTTGGGGAGACCTTCGTCCAGCAGTGGATTGATAATGGTTGACAATGATGATGATGATGATATATACACACACAGTCGAGTCACATTATTGTGCCTACCTCCTACTTTTGACGTCAGCAGCGTGTAACCATTGAAAGAAAGCACGTGTCGTGAGCTGCCTTGTAGGGCATATAAGGTGTGCTGTAGGCATTCTGAAAACATATCACTCGTTGCTGTCATGGGGAAAAGAGCGATTTATCAGATTTGCAAAAAGGGATGAGTATCGCTTTCGGGCCAAGGGTGGCAGTATTTCTGAAAAGCACTGTTTGTGAACTGTTCGCGTGCTTCTGTGGTTAAAGTGTATCGTGATTGGAGAAATGGCACCATTGCGTGTAAGCAACGGGGAAACTGCGGAGCACCACGTGCCATTGATGTGAGAGGTGAACGTCGTGAGAGTGCGTGCGTGCGAGCCGATCGATACGCTACAATGGAGCAACTCACTGGCCGAATGAACCAGGGGGCTACCGGAAGTGTGTCTAAAACGACAGTTCAGAGAACCCTGCTGCGTATGGGCTTCGATTCAGATGGATTCTCACTGCACCTATGCTAACGAAGGTGCTTTGGCTGAAAAGGCTTACATTTGCAGGGCAGTATCGGAATTGGACCTCCGCTGATCAGCGAAGGATTGCCTTCTCAGATGAGTCACGTTTTCTGTTTCATCAAATGGATGAATGTTGGCGTATAAGGCAAGAAACATCGGAAAACAAACACTCTTCAACCATTGCTGGAAGAACAGCAGCTGGTGGGGGCAGCGAATGGTCTGGAGAATGTTTTCGTGGCATTCTCTGGGTCCACTCATACCTGTGGAAGGCACTATGAACCGAATCAGTTATGAATCCATCCTTGCAGACCACGTACACCCATACATGCTGATTGCCTTCCCTGGGGCGGATGGGATCTTCCAGCACGACAATGCAACGTGTCACACAGCTAGAAATGTCCGAGACTGGTTGGAAAAGCATGGTGAAGACTTCAAAGTACTTCCCTGGCCAACTAATTCCCCAGACTTAAACACAATTGAGCATCTGTGGGACCACCTCGATCGTGTTGTTCGTTCTATGGATCGTCCACCACGTACCCTCGAGCAGCTGTCAGATGCGCTGCAGTCAGCATGGCTCCACATACCTGTGAACTCCTTCCAGCACCTTATTGAGTCACTCCCAGCCCGTCTAGCTGCTGTCCGCGCTGCACACAGAGGTTACTCTGGGTGTGACTCGTCCGTGTATAAGCACGTGACTTCCAATAGACGTTTTCCTTCAGCTTGGAGAACCCTATTGTCTAGAGCTGGAAGCAAGCTCTAGACAATACGGTGGGGGCTGAAGCAACTCAAATCCTACAGCCTGTATGGCAGTCTTCGTACTGGAAGGTTTGACTCGGTGCATTGTCTTGAAGAAGAAAGGCTGTCCTGGTGGTGCAGTGGTATGAGCGCTGGTTTCTCACTACTCATCTGAGGTGGGTCCGGGTTTGAATGTTTTTTTTCTTTGCCACACTACACCATTCACCACACAATCAAATCACAAATACAACTTCTGTGCCAACCCCCCCCCCCAAAAAAAAAAAACAAGAACATGCAAATACAAATATTATACAATAATACTAAAGAGCAAAGCCGAAAACAAGAGAAATACTTTAGAATTTAAAACGAAAGATGCAAAATACTCTTAATAGAATATTATACAATAATATTATACATATATTGAAAAGTATAAATGAAGTAATAGGAACTACAAGAACACGTATGATAGCATGAATAAATTTGTTTTCAGTTTTAGTTAAAGTAAATTGAAGCACCACTACAAGGTTCTTAAACAAATCAGTGCGGTAGACTGTGATTGTGGTAAAGGAGCCAGGAAAAAAGGCTAACAGTAGCCTGACGAGCCCCTAGTCTCCACCCCCCCCCCCAAAAGAATCTAAATAGTCAAGCCAAAGAACAATTTAACCATTATGCAGTAAATTAAAGTAATCATGCGTAATATATAACCAAACGTTAATCAACCATTAATTTTGAAGGTCTTGAGTTGTTTTTTGAATACCGAAAAGTGTGTAATCGTCTTGAATCGAAGTGGCAACCCATTCCAGGACCTAGGGCAGGTCAAGTTAATATTATTAAATAATAAATTAGTACGCGCTCTAGGTATTAAAAAACTATTATGTCCACGAGTGTCATGATAATGGGAACGGAAATGCAAGGTAATTAGATCTGAATATTTCCCAGCATACACGCGTTCATGCATAAACAGTAACAATCGAAAACTGTATAATTTATCAAATGACATTATTTGATAACTGAGAAAAAGAGAATGTACTTGTAAAGACGGATTCACCAAACGTAAAAATTTTTTTTGTAAAACGTAAATTCTATTAATATTCCCAATAGTTGTGCGACCCCAAGCCAAGAGACAATAAGATGGAAATGGATGAATAAATGAAAAATAAAATAGCAACTTAACCCTGGCAGGCAACAAACTTGAAATCCTATAAATGATACCAATGCGTGATCTGAGCCCAACCGCAATTTCACTAACAAGTGCATCCCATCTCAAATTATCTTGTAAATATACACCCAAGAACTTTACAACAGCCTGAAAGTCAAGGGGCACTCCACCAAATAATATCCCATTTGCAACATCCACTCTTCACCTACATCGCGAAAATAGTACGCTAGTAGTTTTGGAAAAATGTATTGTTAAAGAATTACAGCAAAACCAACAAAAGTAATCCTGAAGTTCCAGATTCACACGTGGGATCAACTCAGATAGAGTGTCCCCGGAAAAAATAGGCTTGTGTCATCAGCATATAAAATAGGAGTAGCACTTTAAGTAATAGTAAATAAATCATTAACATAAATTAAAAATAATAACGGGCCCAAAACCGATCCCTGAGGAACACCATGACGAACCATAAGAGCAGAAGATCGAACACCCTGTATTTGTACAAATTGCTTCCGGCCTGTTAAATAATTTTGGAATAAAGTCTTAACAACCCCCTGATGCCAATATTTTCTAACTTAGATAACAATGTGTCGTGACAAATGGTATCAAAAGAGCGGGAAAGATCACAAAAGACCCCCACCGCACTAGTGTCATTATCAAGACTAAAATGTAAATAGTTTAATACATCCAAAATAGCAGTCTCTGTCGAAAACCCCTTACGAAACCCATGTTGGCTTTTATTTAAAATATTTTTTTATCAATATGAGATAACAACTGTATCAGTATTAATCTCTCCATAATTTTAGCAAACACAGGAATTACAGATACTGGTCGATAATTTGCAACATTTGTTACTAATCCCTTTTCATGTACAACTGTAACACGACTTAATTTCAATGGCAACGGGATACAATACACCCTGTATACAAAATAAGATTAAAAATATGGGTCAACGGAACAAGTAGCTCCCCTGAAATAAACTTTATAACCCTAGGATGTACATTATCAGGCCCCGCACTTTTGGACAGGTCCAATTCACTCATTGCCCTCAAGAGGTCATCATCCACTGGTTTAAAAAGAATGAGGAATCAGACGAAGGAGGTAGGTAATCAGAGAAATGGTTAGTATAATGAGGAATTTCAGATAACCGAATGTCCGGCAACTCCAAAAATATTTATTAAAAATATCAACTACCTCTCCTAAATTAGACGTCCTAATTCCATTATATTCAATTATAGTTGATGATTGGGCATCCCTCGAGGTTGCCAACAGTTCATTAATTGAACGCCAGATTTTCCTACCGTCAGTAGTAGTACCGAAATAATTAAAATAATAGTTTTTTTTTAGCCAGTCTTAATTTAGAATTATACCAATTTCTATACCTACGAAAATGAGACAAATGAATTGGGTTCCTGGAACGGAGTAAAACAGCAAATAATTTATTTTTTCTATTTAAGCAACGTAACAAACTCCGGTTAAACCAAGGCTTCCTGCAACGCGA
Organism: Macrothele yani; assembly: GCA_039090855.1. Taxonomy (NCBI): domain Eukaryota; kingdom Metazoa; phylum Arthropoda; class Arachnida; order Araneae; family Macrothelidae; genus Macrothele; species Macrothele yani. The sequence goes on along the minus strand of CM077005.1, from coordinate 138,016,168 downwards.
CGTACGACGTAAGTTACGAAATGGAAACGCAACATCGTAAGAATTCCATAAGGAGCAAAAATCTCGGTGACGCATAGAAGTTGCGTTCGTGTTACGCTGCTGGCGCTTTGCCTTCCCTGGAAGCAGCGGCCTTGAATTAGAAACAGACGACTGCTTATAGCCCATCGAACTGCTCGGGGTTGTCGTTAAACCCCACACAAACAAAACGAAAAGAGAAAAAAAGGGTGGGGAGACACTTTTTCCACAGTTCTTTTCCGCAACTGTTTTCCCTGATGGCTGCACGAAGTTGACTTAAGATGTTGGTGTATTACGCGACAGTGACAGTGGTTCCAGGTAGTGAACTATATGATGCTGCTTTATGCATTTCTAAAAAACTGATAACGTCACATCGCCGGCTGACTGGACAACACAGAACTTCTTGAGAAGCAGAGAAAATGCATGCTTGCGCATTAGACTTTGTTTTTTAGGCTCTAGGTTAGGTCAAAGTGATGAACCCATGCTTCACCCATTGTAACAATCCCGGACCTGAATTTTTTATCCAGACGAAACATGTTCAAGTTGGTGAACCAAATACGATTACAGGGTGCCGTTTGCACATCTGTCAACATTCGTAAGTCGTCTAGTGATTTCTATCCCTATACTTCCAATGGAAAAAAATTCGACCCTGTTTCCTGAGCAAAGAAAAATTTCCGATACTTCAGAATTGGTCCACTGATAAAAAAAACTCCTTACTTAGATTGTTCAATCGGTGTTTTTTGCAAAAAAGTTTCCTGAACTATATTTAAAATTAATTACTTTACTCCGATGTAGTCGTAAGGAAGAGTGACGCCACCTGTAAGCAAGTATCATAACTAGATCAAAGTAAAGTTATTGATTTGTAATATAGTTCAGGAAAGCTTTTTCTATTGTGCAGTCTAAGTTAGGATGGCTTTTTGTTTTTTTTAATCAGTCGGCCAATTTTGATATATGGGAAATCTTTCTTCGCTGAAGAAATAGGGTTGAAATTTTTCCCATTGGAAGTTTAAGGAGCAAAATCATTGGACGTCCACCTTAACGCAGCTGTGCAAAACCAGAGTCACGTGTGTCATGAAACTCTAATAAATAACATATGAACTTCACTACTACCCCCGAGCAGAGACGTTACACACAATTACTTGAGTTGCCTTGAGAACCATGTGGACGAAGAGCAAACAGAGGAAGCCGCGTCCCGGTGGCGCAGTGATCTAAGGCGCTGGTCTCTGATCATTCATCCGTAAGGGGTCCGGGTTCGAATCCCGGTCAGGCATGGATGTTGTGTTTGTCTTACGGCACTGGCTCTCTCCCTTCCCTGGAACCAGTGCCCCTAAATTAGGGACGGGCGACTGCTTATAGCCCGTTGAGTTGCTCATGGTGGTCGTTAAACCTCCAATCAAAAAAAAAACAACAACAGAGGAATGGGGTATGTGACGAGGGGGTTGAGAAGTAGGGCCAGATATTTCTGATTGTGAGTGCTACAAGATTGCATACGCCTGCGACACAGCTATCCAGTAGCTAGCGGACACTTCAGTTTCTTCGAAATGGGTGTCATTTTTTTATTTTTTTTTTTTTTTGCGTAGGGTCCTTAAAGATATTTTGTGGGGTGGGAGGCCTAAAATTTATGCTACGCCACGGGTTGTGATGTTCTGTATGAAGAAAGAAGTTCCCATGTTCTTGTGTATCGGAGGTTATCACGCAAGGAATACATACACCGGAGTTGTGAAGGTCTGCAGAAAGTGTGTCAAACCGGACACGAAGCTATGGCTTCTTCTTCATCCCCGCTTTAGGGCGCAGAACATTCTAACAGCCATGAAAGACTTTGCGTATAAGAAGGCGAGAGCCCCCGTCCCTGTTTCAGTTTCTGACCAGCATGAAGAACAGTGGCCCATGGGAATGGTAGTCAGTTTTAGCGTCCGGATCCGACATTTATGAAGGTGCAACTGAATCTGTCGACGATAGTCGATTGTCGATTGAAGGTTTAACGCCACCGTGAGCAACTCGATAGGCTATAAGCAGTCACCCGTCCCTCATTTAGAGCCACGGGTCCCAGGGAAGGGACAGAGCCAGTGCCGTAAGACCAACACAACATCCATGCCTCACCGGGATTAGAACCCATCACGGACAAATGGACATCAGCCCACGTGAATAATCTGATAGTTTCGACAAGCTCCGGCATCAGTTACGAAAAAGCGACTCAGGAAGCGAAAAGTCATGAAGAAAGGTAAGAAACAGGTGGTTTGAAGTTCTGTAGATATTTCTAGGGATACAGTACGTGATGCTGTTGGTTTCTAAATGGCATATTATAAAATTACAGAAAAGTAACTAAAAAAACTAACATACAAGTTGAAATAAATCAGTGGTTAATGGATTACAAAATTTGGGTAGCCAGTAGGGCTCTTACAACGAATATATTTCCTAACGGGAATTTTTTTCAGTGCGAGACTTAGCCAAAAAATTACGGTATTAACAATAAATAAGAGAAGCTATTTCACGATGAAAGGTACATTTAAAAAAAAGTCAGCTCTGAGTCAAGCTTCGATTTTAAATATTTTCCTGAAATTAAACTAAATTCAAATACTGTATTTTAATTTTCTTTTTCATGATGTCTGGAGTACATGTATAATCCCTTTCATATAATTTGGAGTAGAAATCTTTCACTCTTGTCAAAATTTCGCCTCTATTTCTTGTTACAGAACCATCTTCTTTTCTCAGTGCCATAATCTGTTTTTTTCCCTTACTGAGATGTCCCTTTGCTATCTTTAGGCTTTGGTTGTTTTCAATTGCTTTCCTTACTAGTTCACAGTTGAATTTCCTTACGTCTTCAGTGATACTTTTTCGTACTGTCTTGCATAGCTCTATATATTCCACTTTGGAAGTCACATCTTCTTTAGTTGTCCTCATCACTCTTCTTTTTGCATCAACATTTTGGTTTTTCCTGATAATTTGTTCACATGCAATTTGTTCTTAGACCCGGCTAATTTTGTTGCTGTTTCCATAAGAGCTTTGGTTACTTTTCTGTTAACTTCAGAAATATCCACTTCTTCCGATGTTAGGCCTTCTAAAGCAGAGAACCTGTTCTTCAGTTCCAATTTGAAGGTATTATGGTGTTTTTTAAGGTTGGTTATGTCAATACATTTTGTTTGTCTTATGAGCTTGCTACGTTCGAGTTTAGTGTTGAGGTGCATCTTACATCTCACCAATCTATGGTCACTGCCTGTGTTGAACTTGTTTAGCACACTGCAGTCTTCTATGACGAATTCTTTGTTACACATAATAAAATCAATTTCACTTGTCGTCCGATTTGGATGTCTCCATGTCCATTTCCTGTGTGGCTTTTTCTTGAAAAAGGAGTTCAAGATGAAAAACCCTTCTGCCTCTGCAAACTCTATATACGAGAGTATTTCCACGCTGGTTGCTGTTGCCGTGACCGAATTTACCTACGGAAGTTTCATTCTGTTGCCGTTGCCCTATTTTTGCATTCAAATCTCCCATAATTATCTCCCATAATTATCTTCAAGTGCTGCTTACCTTTATTATTTAGATCACGAATTTCCTCATAAAATTCTTCAATTTCTTCTTCAGCATGACTTGTGGTGGGTGCATAAGTTTGAATAATCTCAGCCTGGTATCTTCTCGAGAGTTGGATAACGAGTCGTGCAGCTCTGTCAGAGGAACTTTCAACTTCTACAACTTTATCCTTCAGTTTCTTGTTTATTATAAATCCAACACCACTAGTTCTGCCAGTATCTGTCCCACGACAGTAGAAGAGGTGTCCACTTTTCAGTTCAATGAGATCTTCACCTTTTCTCCTTACCTCACTTAGCCCGACGATGTCCCACTTGATCCTTTGTAGTTCCTCTTCCAATTCAAGAAGCCTTGAATCAGAAGATAGGGAGCGTCCGTTATATGTAGCCAAGGTCAGCATCAGATGGCAGCCTAGTCCGGTCCTCCGGGGATTCTTAGCACCCTCTGCCTTCATGTCGCACTGGCCGCTGCCTTGGCCAGGTACATTCCAGCTGCCGGAGACTGAGAGCCAAGATTTAAGTTGTGGAGTCATTTTGGAGGGGTTTGGCCATAACTCACCACGCTGGCCAAGCGGGTTGGTGAGTGTGGGATAGCATTTCCTCTATTCCCGATGGTATAGTTATACCGCTATTGGCGGTCGTCAGAGCCCCTTTAGTGGGAACAGAATGTACCACGAGAAGGCGGGGTTGACATTTGTCAAGGAGAGGCTGTGATGTTACGCATCACCTGACCTTACATACACACACATAAATATGCACTGCAGGACAAAAGAAAGTTAACGTCACACTCCAGTGTTGTCTGTTATCTCTGTGTGAGAGGGACAATCAAACAGTGACTGTTTGTACAGCCTTTCCCAACTGCCTCCGATTTCGAATCTTCGGTACTACGTTAAATGAACCGAATGCAGTTGGGAGTTGTGGCTCTCAGCAGCAGCAATGATCAAATAGCACCCAGAGAATCTTTACCAATGTGAACGACATCCTTATCTTGCAACGTCCACCCAACAAAAGAAAAATAACAGGCCTCACTGTTATCGACAGAGGCCGTGGTTCTTTAGTTGGACTGATAACCGTGCCTTCATTTCTGAATGTGAGCAAATAACATCCCCTGAACAATTTGAAGAAGAAATGCAAATTTGACAAAGCTATCGAAACTGGTGAAACATTGAAAAAAATCTATAATTTGATAAATGACAAAGTAAGGCGCGAAAAAACTACCAGAAACTGATGCAAAAATTGGAATTCCAATTTTGATCAGATTGTAAGCACTGACTTTTGTTCCCTCTCTTAAGCTGCCACCCTAGGCAACAAAAAATGCTCCACTCCAGTTACGCCTCTGCTCCGCCCCAGTTATGCCCCTGCCAGCACTTTCTCTTTGATCCAGAATATATATATTTTTTTTCAATTTCACTTAAGGCACAGCATATATTCAATAAATATTTATTCATTTCTTCAACCATCTCCCTTATCTTTCCATTTGCTCCTCTAGCATTCTATATATTCTACCGAGATGTTTTTCTCATGTGCTGTTTATTATAGCGAGGTCATTCCTGTAGTGGATCAACCCTCTCAGGACTGCCTTTAGAATACTTCAATAATCGCAACTTCCGTGGCTCTAAACAGCAAGATGGTCAATAAAGTTTAGTCTAAAAATTAAAAAATTGTTAGACTTTTCTCTATATCTTGTGTTAACGCGTACCGTAAACATTGTGTAGTGTAGACTTCGTGGTTATCAATATGAGATTTTCGTCGAAAATGGACACAAATTTATATACAGAGGAATGAAATCTTCATCTGGGAGGACAAAATGTCTTAAACCAATACTGAGCTTTCTGAAGTTTGGTAGGAATTAGTTATGTACATTTATAATTTACAACTGAAAGTGCGCGTCAAAACTCCAAAATTATTTTACGGATATCTGAAATTTTATGTATTATTGAAAAGTACGTAGCGCTGCATTTCTAAGATATGTTTAAGTACAAAATATGACAATGATTAAATAAATATTTTAATAGGAATAGCTATTGCCTGGCTTAATCTCACTACGACAAATATGTCACCGCGTTTTTCTTCAAACAAATAAGCACAAAGTCATGGCACTGAAAAGAATTTCAGAAATCATTGACGTCTGGGATGGCACTGGTCTAAATCAGTTACAGTGAAAAATGTAGATGCTTCTCGGAGATAAACATGTGATTTTATTTCTTCTTTCGATAAGATACAGTTCTTTTTGTTTCTTTCCGCGTACCTTGTCAGTTACCGATCTAACAGTCGAAAATACAATATCAAATCCAGTTTAGCTCCGAGCATTAAGAAGCAGAAAACTAGGCCTCCGAAATTCTTTAGCAAGTATAATAACATAAGAGCTACTGGACCTCTTCGTTTTCTTTTCCTTGCCCCCCCTTCCCCGATGTATTTCATATCTGAGAATGACAATTAGGAGTACACGACCTGTAACATGGATGGGGGATTCCACTGGGAGGGAGGGAGGGGGGTAGTAAAAATCATCGGATTGCTTGAGACGTTGGACAGGTTATATCAACCGAGCTGAGACAAGATTTAATGGACCTTAATACCGGATTGTTGCACGCACTGCAGAGCCCATCTCTCCTCCTATGAGAGACCTGCCGGCCGGTGGTTCACACAGCCGCTCGCTGGCTCCTTCCATTGTGACGTCACCGGGGAACCTCGGATTTGCACCAGAGGCCATTGTCTTTGGGGAATGCAACAAGCAAGTAGGGGATCGGGTTATGAGGGGGATGAGGGGGTCTGTTTGACGACAGAAATGCCTTCCTCACGAGAAAAGACACGCGCTTGGGACACCCTAATCCATAAAAGAACAGCTCATTCTTCTTATGTTACGCAGACCCTTATCGCTTCAACTCTTAACCCCATGAGCTATCCTCAAATGATTGCCTTTCTCTGGACCATTCTGTGGAAGACCCACATACGAGGAAGGAAGGAGGTAATTTACGAACCTCCCTAAATGCGGTATAACCTTTAATTCGTCCAAAAATGTGGTTTTGTTTCCTTATTGGCATGCGCGGATGAATATTTTGAGGCTGCCCTTGTAAAGTGCGCTGTTTCTTCTGCGCATTTCAACCTTATCGATGCCCACAAAACATACTAACATCCTTCTACACCTTTTTTCCTTTTTTTCCGTTTTATTTTGTAGGATAGTAGAGTTATGAGATACAGCACCGTAGAAAAACTTATTAGTTACTAAGGGTAAGGAAATTTTTAACACAACATGTTAATTATAATCAGTAGAAAGTAAAACATTATCGGCTGTATTTTGGAAGCACAAAACAGTCTAAAGGTAAATTTCAAAGCATTTGAAAAATTTAAAAGAGCTTTGCGTTAAATAAAATTTGCCGCCCCGGTGGCGCAGTGGTTTAAGCGATGGCTTCTGATCATTCGTCCGAGGTGGGTCCGCGTTCGAATCCCGGTGAGTCATGGATGATGTGTTTGTCTTACGGCACTGGCTCTCTCCCTTCCCTGGAGCCAGTGACCCTAAATTAGGGACGGGCGACTGCTTATAGCCCATTGAATTGCTCACAGTGGGCGTTAAACCTCCAATCAAATAAATAGAATTTCGTCGCACTAATTTTTCCTGCATATTTGACTCATCATCATAGAAAATTGAATCGTCAGCTGTTAAAATCAGGGTAAATCCACTGCTTTCCAATAGTTCCTCGTTTTAAAATAGAACACATAACTGAAAAAAAAAATGTTTGTTATGAAAAATTCTCCATGAAAGTAGAAGACAATATTGTGATTTTTAGCTTTACCGTAAATTCTAACAACCTGGAAGGATTCTGTTCACTTTTTTCGGGGAAGAGGGGAGGGGGATTAACCATCATCGTGAACAACGCAATGGATATAAGCAGATGCCCTCCCTAATTTAGGGACACTGGTGTTCCAGGCCCAACAATCATGCTTTACAGAGATTCTAAACCGGACCCCGTCAGGTCGTACGGACAAAATCTAGCATTTAGGCAACAGTGCCACCAGGGCTGCTAAGGATTATTTCAGTACCTGTGAAGTATTGAAAGGACATTTTTCAGTTTTATCCAAAGCAGTCAACTATAGATTAGACAGGAACAGATATTTTGAGACAAAAACACACTCATTTGTACTACTGAAGAAAAAAAGAATGTATTAGCAAAATCTAGGAGTGGGAAACCTTGGATCTAAGAGTGGAAGCATTTTAATACGTCCTAAAGGAATTCTTCCAGTTCCATCTTCTGGAAACGAAAGTGTGGTGACTTGTACAAACATACCCTTCCGACCTGGTAGCGCAGTGGTCTGAGGGATAACTTCTGACCATCCGTCCGAGATGGGTCCGGGTTCGAATCCCGGTGAGGTATGGGTATTGTGTTTGTCTTACGGCGCTGGCTCTCTCCCTTCCCTGTAACCAGTGGCCCTAAATTAGGGACGGGCGAGTGCTTATTACCCACTGAGTTGCGCAAGGTGGTCGTTAAACCTCTAATAAAAAAAACAAAAAAAAAAAAAAAACGTATACCCTAGAGCTATGTACAAGAAACTCCTTGCGTTGGGAACGACATAAGTCAGTGAATACCGCTGAGCAGTTTTGGCATAAGCCTCTGAGTTTTTGTCCGAAAATCATTTTAAAGTGTGCAAGGTGGTCAGGAAAAGACCAGTCCCTCTATTTAGCAGCAAAACTGCGAATGAGAAAAACCGGTGTATCCGATGCAAAGAGAATTTTTTACAGTGCGACTAATACCAACAGAGATGTTGTCACAGATACTCATATATATATATATATATATATATATATATATATATATACTTTATCAAAAAAAAAGAAAAAAAAACAAAAAAAAAGCGGAGAACCCAGACAGAACGAGCCATCCAATCGAAATGAAAAATTGGTTACGTACAATGGACATGTATGCCGATGAGCCATTACATTATGACCATCCGCGCAACCTAGAGAAATGACGCTTGAAGACCGAATGGTGACGCAGGTGAAGTTCACAGAGCAGTATACATACAACCCGAGGACCGGCTTTCGGTTAGTAGAGTGTTCGGAGTCAGAATGGAAAAGCTCCCGATTTATCAGAGTTTGATAAAGGATAAATTGTGATGGCACGGCGCCTTCGAACTACGATGTCGGAAACGGCGCGGCTTGTATGTTGTTCATGTTCCGCTGTAGGGAGTACGTATCAAAAGTGGTGTACAGATGGCCAAACTACGAACGCTGTGTGTCGTCCGCAGCTCATTGATGCCAGAGGGGAACGGAGACTGTCGCGCATTGTTCACAGCAACCGCAGATTACACCACAGTGCGACAAATCACCCACAGCTGCAACAGTGGTGATCAGGGCAATGTGTCACAGCACACAGTTCATCGTAGCCTTCTGCGCATGGGCCTTCGTGGCCGAAGACCCAGCCGAGACCCATGCTCACTGCGCGTCATCGCCAACAACGCATGAAATGGGCCCAAGATCATTGAGATTCGACCGTGCATAATTGGAAGAAAGTGACCTGGTCTGTTAAATCAAGATTCCTGGTACGTCACGTAGACGGCCAAGCGCGGATACGCTGATTACCAACGGAGGCTATAGCACATGGATCCACTGTTGGGCGGAAACAGGCCGGAGGCGGTGGTCTTATTCTATGGGCGATGTTTTCTTGGAACGCTTTAGGCCCCATTATCCCGATAGCACAATCCCTGACAGCTGTCAGGTATCTGAACATCGTTGCGGACCAAGTTCACCCATTCATTGCAACTGTGTCCCCTGCTGGTGATGGCCATCACCAACAGGATAATGCGCAATGCCACACTGCCAGAATCGTCAAGGAGTGGATCGAGGAACATGCTGGTGACTTTATGTTAATGCCCTGGCCTCCAAATTTACCTGACAGGAACCTAATTGAACATTTGCGGTTCGACTTGGAAAAGCTAGTTCTCGCTAAATCACCACCACCCCAAAATGTACGGAAACTGGCGGATACCAGATACCCCAGGATACATGTCGCCGCCTCATCGAATAGATGCCTCGCCGAGAGGCCGCTGTTTTGCGGGCTAAAGGCGGTTCTACATCTTAATATGTAAGTGGTCATGATGTAATTGCTCATCGGTGTATAGGAAAGAAATGACTGCAATTCCAGAGCAGTTGGTCCATTTATTCGGATAAAAGATCTACACGAGTAGAACAAGTCAGTACGTTATAGCCCCACCTCTGGCTCGGCATAGACGCATACAGTTCACAGGTACTCTCCTGAGGTATAGCATGCCTGATGGTGTCAAAATTGCGGGCCAGTTCGCCGACATTCCGGGATGGGAGTAGGTAGCGTCCCATCACGTCCCAAACATATTCGATAGGTGAGAGGTCGGGCAATTAGGCTGGCCATGGGAGGGTGTTGACATTACGGAGGCAGGTCTAAGAGAGATGTATCCTGTGTATAGCAGTGCATAATCCTGTTGAAAGATTGATCGGTGATGCTGCGACAGAAATGGTAACATAAGAGGTTGTGGAATTTCGTCGATGTACCGTTGAGACGAGAGAGAGTGGTACGGAGGGCTACCAAAGATGTAAAGCTATCGTAGGAAATGACTTCCGAGACGGTCACTCGCTGTATGTGAGTCGTGTGCCGTTTTACGGTAAAGGCAGGAGCCTTGCGCTGGCCGGCTCGTTTCCAGACACGTACGCACTGGTCATCGGCGCCAAGTCAAACCGTGACTCATCACTGAAGGCAACACGACGCCACTGAACCTGCTATTCCACGTTGATCTGGCCCGATACCACTACAATCGGCGCCGACGATGCTGGTTGGTCAGTGGTAGACAGCAGAGTGGCTTCCTGGAATGTTGCTCTCGTGCTGCAAGTTGTCTGGAAACAGTTCCCATGGCCTCTGCCGTACCTGTAGATGACGCAACGAGGCCACGAATGGTTGAGAGCGACGAATTCGGTTATGTTTGGGAGGCTCTTCCAAGCATTCGACCCTCGCGTTCTGTCGTTGCCCTCGGCTGTCCACTGCCAGCGTGCCGCTGGGTTTTTCACTTCTCGACCCATTGGCGGCAACATTGTCCAGTTGCTGCGTCGCCACGACCCAAATGTCCCAAATGCGTTACGATACTGCGACTTGACCAACTGGCCTCTCTTACCTCAGTTATACGTCCTCTCTCAAACTTGCTCAACTGTTCGTATTGTGCACGGATCTGACGTCGAGGCATCCTCACGGTCCGTGGCAGTTAATGCAACTGAAATCTGCTGTCATAATTTTCCCTGTGTGCGAGCTTTGCCCTTGATATATCCTCCTCAACGTGCGGCTTCCGTGCGCTGTGGCGGGCCTCTCTTTCGTCATTGGTTGTTATTTTTTAATCATTTGCATACTCAGCTCTGGGGTACTCGCATGCGGAGTTTTATCATGATCAAACGACTTTCTCTGGTGCTTCGTTTTTTTTTTTTTTTTGCACAGAGTGTATATTTGTGCTTCATAGCGCAGAAATTTTGCATCAGAAAAAATCTAGGAAATACATGACAAATCCTAGACAACTTACAGCTGTTCGATGAAAAAACTATTTTTTCAAACCGTCTTCTACAAGAAGCTGTATCTCGACAAAAACAAATTTATGTTTATGCCTCTTAGGGGATAATCTCATGTCAAGAAAGCAGCAAATATTTGGCTAAGAAAATGAGTTTCGCTGTTTACGGTTGTGTGGCAAGGAAGCTTAGAGTTATATTAGGCTTCCAAAGCATAGTGCAAAGGAAAAAGCACATTACAGTAAACAGGCTGGGGCTTCGTTGCAATAAAAGCAGCAGCTTTCGCAATTGCAGCTCTTTCGGTATGTAGCATTTGAGGTGTTAAAATGAGTTTTGATAAAATGCATATTCGTCACTGTTTGCTTTTTGTGTTCAATACAAAAGGTACGACAACCAATACATGTCGGGACATATGCACTGCATACATTGTAAGTGAGAGAACATACCAAGAAAAATGTGAGTCCGACCCTCATGAAAACTCCGAAAATATTTCCAATAGACCTTCAGTTCATCGAACAACTGCCATTAGAATTCAGGCGATTGGAATGGTGGGAAAACTGGATCAATAGGTATCAAATGAATTATCGGCCAAGGACTGAATGATTTGAGCGAGAGAAGCGTATCTTTGCAAACTCAGTACAAAACCCATACGTTCTTGGGTCGAATGGGGACTTCAGAAGAAAAGTGGGTGCAGAACAAAAATATTAAACACACCAAATCTTTTTGCAGAAAAAAGTTGAAGTTTCAGGAACGACTGCAAAAGCCGATCTCTACCCGAAGAAGGTCCATGTTAGGTGTGATTGCAAAGGAATTATCCATCATGCAATGGTCATACCTAATCAAACGATCGCTATGAGTCTTTATTCTCAACACCTTGACAGCGTAAACGAAGCCAAGTCTAAGTAAACGCAGACCTTCTCCACCCAAGAATGTTTACGTTTAGTGTGAATGCAAGGGAATTATAAATCACGAAACGTCCATACCTAACCAAATGATCGCCATGAATCTTTACTATCAACGTCTTGACAGAGTAAACGAGGCCAAGTCTAAGTACGCGTAGACCTTCTCCACCCAAAGAAGGTCTGCATTAGGTGTGATTGCAAGGAAATTATCCGTCATGAAATGCTGATACCTAACCAAACGATCGTTATGAGCCTTTATTCTCAACAACTTGATAGAGTAAACGACGCCAAGATTAAGTAAGCGTAGACCTTCTCCCACCCAAAGAAGGTCTATGTTTAGTGTGATTGCAAGGGAATTATCCATCATGAAATGCTCATACCTAACCAAACGATCGCCATGAGTTTTTACTCTCAACAACTTGACAGAGTAGACAAAGCCAACCAAGTCTAAGTAAGCGTCCCAATCTGTTGAATCGGAAAGGTGTTTTCCATTACAATAACGCTGGATCACGTGTGATTACTGCAACAGAGCTCAAGTAGGAGAGACTTGGCTATGAACTTTTTCCTCTTCCATCGTATTCACCGGACTTACCACTAACAGATTTTCACTTGTTCTGGTCACTGCAGAATCATGTGGCTGGTAAATCCATGAATTATCGTGCAGAGATTGTAAAACAGCGGTTCAAACAGGGGCGGATTTCCCACTAGGCGCACTAGGCGCGCGCCTAGGGCCCCAGAGCTTGATGGGCCCCGGAAACCTATAATTGGACTGCCAGTTTTGTTTTGGTTTTCACGGACTGAAACAAATCAATCCTTAGTGACCACTTCATTTGCATTGTCAAGTGATATTTTACTTTCTCATATTAGTAATGTATATTTTTTCTTGCTGTTGTTGACACTCCACATTTTTGAGTTCTTACCGATGTCCTTGTTTTGAAAGGAACTGTTAAAGCAATTTAACCTTCCTTTCAGTGGAAACAATGATTCACGCTTCCCACACTTTTTATTGTTTAAGGCGAATATTTAACTGGCTGTGATATAAAACTTTCATGCTACTTCCAGCCAAGGAAAAGCATCTGTGTTGAAATCTTTTCCCTGTCTCCCCTGAGTTGCGATGAAGAATGTTTGTATAGAGACTGTCCTGATGATCGGGGCTGTTTGCTGTTTATTACCTTTTCTCTTGGGGTAGGGTAATCAAGTTCTTCCTCAGCCCTAATCCTCTTAAACCAAAACAGCTAATACAATCTTCACACACACACACAAAAAATAATAAATAAATAAAAGAAAGAAAGAAAGAAAGAAAAGTAAAGAAGAACGAAGCACCCAGAAGGAATCACCCAATCGAGATGAAAATTGGTATGTGTAATGCAACATGTATAGAAGAGGAAATGATTGCAATTCCACAGGTTGGGCCATTTTTCCGGATAAAACAGCTACATGAGTGGGCTTTGCAGCGCCACCTCTGGCTCGGACACAAGCAGAAACCAAGCGTGGTATAGACACATACAGTTTACGGATACTGTTCTAAGGTATGGCATGCCAGGTGGTATCAAAATTGCTGGCCAGTTCGCCGGCATTCAGAGATGGGCATAGGGGTCACATCATGTTTGTTCCGTGAGAGATCGGGCGATCGGGCTAGCAATACGAGGATGTCGACATTATTACAGACGCAGGCCCGGGAGAGCCGTGCCATGTGTGGCCGGGTATTATCCTGTTGAAAAATTTCTCGGTGATGTGAGACATGAAGGGTAACACAACAGGTCTTAGAATGCGTCGACGTGCCGTTGAGCACGGGAGGATAGTACAGAGTACTGCGAAGAGTGTCCAGCTATTGTAGGAAATACTTCCTAGACAGTCAGTCCGGGTCTCTGTGCCCTATGCCGTTCCACGGTAAAGGCAGGATCCGTGCGCTAGTCGACTAGTCTCCAGACATATGCTCCGGTCATCGGCGCCAAGTGCAAATCGTGACTCATCACTGAAGATAACATAATGCCACTGGACACTATCCTTCCTTGATCGGGTCCAACACCACTGCAACCGATGCCGGCGATGCTCTCTGGTCAGTAGTAGGCGACAGATTGGCTTCCTCGAATGTAATTCCCGTGCTACAACTCGTCTGGTGTCGAAGCAACATGGCCACGGATGATTGAGAGCGACGAATTCGGTTCTGTTCGTTCGGCTCTCACCATCGTCGATCCTCGCGTTCTGCCGTTGCCCTCGGCCGTCCACTCCCCGTGTGCCGTTGGATTGTGGTGCTCTGTTTGACCCAATGGCGCCATCATCTTCCGATTGCCGCGTCTCTCTGATCCAAATGCATGGCGATACGGGGACTTGGCCTCTCTCTCTCTGCCCAATTATATGTCCTCTCTCAAACTCGCTCATCGTGGTTTGCACGGATTCGCCACCAAGGCATTCTCACAGTCTATAGGTCAATATACCCGCAATCTGCTGTCACAATTGTCCAGCACGTAGACACATTCCACGCCCTGTTTTGTTGCCCTTTGCTCTTGGTATACCCTTCAAGATGTGCGGTTCCCATGCACTGTCGTGGGCCGCTATTTCGTCATTGGTCATTATGTTTTAATCATTTGCATATTCGATCCCGAGGTACTTGCATGCAGAGTCTCATCAGAAACAAAGAGCTTTCTCGAGTGCTTCGGGTTTTTTTTGTTTTGTTTTTCAAAAAGAGTGTACTTAGGCTGAAAAATAAAGAAATTCAAAAAATGTTACACTATTTATCTTTTTCTTATTTAATAGTATTAAAAGAAATTTCTGTTGTATCGCAACAACATTTTCTTATTACGTTCTCCTCCCCTAGTCTAATACTGATTATTATAAAGTATTCTCACCTTTTCTATTCCTTAAATCGACATAAAAGTTAACTTTTGAAAAAGCAATAAAAGTTTTAATGATATTCTTACTCGCAAAGCTGTGGTTCCTACTTTTCCATTTTCATGTTGGATCTTTTGCACTTAACATTCATTTTTCGTTTCTGATAACTGCAGTGCAGATATAAATAAAAGTTTACACATCTTTTTGACATAATAAAAGAAAATGCAGACCTTGTGTCAATTTTCTGATGAAAATAATAAGGAAAAGGTTTTCAAGAAATTCTTTCTGCACGGACTGATGAAGTTCTTAGTGTCCAGCTTTCTTGGTCCATGGCATTCGTCTATGCCATGGACGACTGAATCTCTTCGATTTAGGGAATCATTCGCCACAAGAAATTTCCTCCACGAAAAATCATCCACCCTTTTTTAAGCGAAGCGCTGTGCACAAATTGAATTTTACCCGCATTTTGTAAAGTGGAGGACTTTTCCGGTTGCTATTTTTGCTTCATACCATGCTCGCTGCCTACTAATTTGACTAATTTGCACAAAACCTAAAAACAAAGTGATTTTCCAAAGCTGAAGCAATGGAGAGAGAGCATATTCTGTAATTGAAACTCATTCCAATTTCACAACAGTTTATACGAAATGTATCGATAAATTTAGCAAAATTCCATTTTCAGCTTCTTTAGTGCTAAATTTGCCAAGTAACTATCAACTGAAAATGTTACTAATGTAGCCAGTTTTGCCAAACGTATCAAACTTGAAGAAGAAGAACTTTTGCTCTTACTGAAATGGAATCTTTGTAGCGTAAAGCTAAAATTTACTACATTTCCAATTCGACAACTAGTAGTGAAAATTAAAATGGGCAAAATTTAATGACATTTTATGTCCTATCAATTCGCAAAAATCATTTGTGAGGAATTTGTGAAAACCATATTTTTTGGCCTTCAGTGCAGCAAAAAAGCAGCAAATTAATGAACTAATTGTAAAATTTAAATATTTGAGAAAGAACTGTTAGGCCTAATCTGCGAGGCACAAAATTATTTTTATCCTCTATGTCGAATAGTTTCTTCTCAAAAGAACTTTAATTTATTGAATTTTTGACTTTGACAGCCTTTAGCCGTAAATTAATGAAGGTGTTACAGTCACGGACAATGAAATTTGCGCACAAAGAAAAAAGCATCGGATTGAACTGAAAGTTTATGAACGTAATGATACAGATGAATGATACACACGATGGCAAAAACAGAGCTGCAGGTCAATTACAGAGGGATCTGTGGCACTCAGTCCGGCCATCTTCACTAGCGCGTCGCACCGCCTCGTGCGGCGATACATGCTGCAATACGGTCCGGCATGAAGGCGAACGGACGCCTGATGTTTTGCGGCTGACTGGCCCACACGTGTTGGACGGTGTGCTCCAAATCCCGGATAGTGCGGCACGGTGGCAGCCGGCGTTTCAACTGGTCCCACACATGCTCGATAGGGGACATGTCCGGGGAGCGGGCAGGCCATGGAAGTGTCTGGGCATGACGTAGGCAGGCCTGGAAAATCCGACCCGTGTGCGGGAGGGCATTATCCTGCTGGTATAGCGCACTTGGAATCCCGGCCAGGAATGGGAGCACATGGGGCCGTAAGATCTCATCCACATACCGCTGGCCCGTCAATCATCCACGTACTACTACTACAGCTGATCAGCTATCGTAGGCTATGGCTCCCCAGACCATAATGCCGGCAATGGGGGAGGTGTGGCGCTCGATAGCGAGGGTGGGATTGTGCAGTTGACCTGGGGACCTCCACACCCGGGCCCGATGATCATCTGTCCCCAAAACGAAGCGGCACTCATCGCTAAACACCACACATCTCCAGTATGTGGCGTTCCACGTCGCTCTGGCATGGCACCACTGTAAACGGAGCCGGCGATGTTCCGGTGTTAATGGCAGCACACGTAAGGGGCGCTGGGATCGCAGATTCTCTTCTGCGAGACATCGGGAAATGGTTCGCGGGCGCACAGGAGCCGCTACATCTGCCTGTATAGTGGACCAGGTCCCCGTGGGTTCTGTTCGTGCTTGGTGCACGATACGTCGATCCTCTCTATCGGTGGTCCTCCTGGTTCGTCCGGAGCAGCTCCTCCGTGTGGCAGTGCTGTCACGTGTCCACTGCTCTCAACACAGTCGGACGGTATGGTCAGAACGATCCACGGGGCGGCCTATACGGCGCGTTGACCACCCTGCGGTTTTCAGTCCAATGATCAGGCCACTCTCAAAGTCCGTAAGCGCGTAAATCGACGTCTCTGTCGTCTACCTGGCATTCTTGCCACTCTGTACTCTTGCTTGTGTCGGCCGGTGCTTTTCACTTTCATGGGACATCGACTATACGCCGATTTATAAGGCTGTCGGTTTGTGCTGATAGCGCCACCACACGGTGTGCTGGCATGCGAAATCGCACCAAACGTGGATCATTTGCGTACCAGCACGCACTCTAGTTATTTGCGAAGTCTCGCGGTTGTAGCGTGTTTTCTTCTAGGTGGGCAAATTTCATTGTCCATGAGTGCACATGGGATGTTTAAAGTGCCAAACTTAATGCCCTTTGATTTCCTATTAGCCGTAAAAAATAGTTTTTGAAATATCTGTAAAAACAAAAAGTTCGATGTGCACGGTCAGACAAACCGATTACATTGGCGCTATTTCTTACGTAATGTTCTAATAATAATTGTGAATATGACATTGGTTCAATAATGATGGAATGGTATTTTAAAAAACGCAAAAATATTTTTCTTGACTTTACTTTTTTTTTTGTTAATCTGACGGATGAAAATTTCTGAAGTGATAAGGAGGAGAATGAAGGGCCCCATAATCATTTAGCGCCTAGGGCCCCAAAAGATTTAAAGTCGCCTCTGGGTTCAAATGATTTTGGACTCCAAGGACGCTACTTTCTTTTGACAGGGGAATTGACAGCCAAGAGAACGATGGGTCATCGCTAGTAATGGAGACTGTGCAATAGGTTAAAATAAAACACTGTGTAAGTGAAAAACAGCTTTGCTTTTCATGCACGCAAAGAGTGAGAAGTTTTGAACTTACCTAATATATGGATGAACTTGGCCATACTCTCAGATAACCCGAAGGATGAGTATAATACTTAATACAGCTACAGCAGAAAATTCTGATAATTCTGATGTTGCAACCATTCAGTCCAAAGAAACCGATATTTCAGGAGAAAAGATCTCATGCGAATTGAAAAAAAAAAAAAAAAAAGAAGTTTGCCATGTAGCGTACAAATTGTGCGTCAACGCAAAAAAAGATTTTTCAAATCCATGCACTGTGTAGATGCGGGGACACTATGATTTTTTTAATCCATTCTTTTCGTAATCAGTACAATCAGTTAAAGATCGGCCTTCACTGGACTGAAAGCGTTCTTTAGGTAACCATGAATGACGGAGGGCAGTGGCGGATTAAGAGTTTTGGAGGCTCCAAGCGCAACCTGATATTGAGGTCCCTTTATCCTAAAAAAATTTTTACGGTTGTTGAACCAAAATGCATGAATTAAAAAATACAACATTTATGTATTATTTTCAATTAAACAAAAATGCATTCATAAAAAAATCGCATGTTCGTGGAGTAGAAAAAAATCAGAATGCACATTTCATTAATAAGCACGTAGGCCTACTGTATACAGGGTTCAAAGGAAAATCCTTATTCAGGGCAATAACTGCGGATGGAAGGGCCCGAGTGGTACACAAGTTAGGTCTATATATGGAAAAGGGACGATGGCCGATCAAATGAAAGTGATAGGAGCGCTCCTAGCAGCGAAGATAGGAACTTAGGAAACCTCACTCGCCAACAACGCGGGATCGAAACGGAAGTCCATTACAAAGTTGTATCGCAGTGTCGAATTAGTAGGAAACGACATAGGGTACGCATGAATTGCCCACATGGACGGCTCGAAATGCTGATAAAGGGAATGCTGTCGCTGGATGGTTAGGCAATGCTAAATACCGGCTCACGATGCAGAAAGAATCAAATGCGTATGTAAATGTTGATAGTGATGTAGTAGGGGGTCGGTGAGATAAAATACCGAGGCTGGGGAATTGAACTTCAGTCGAAGTACACGTTGCAAACACTGATGATGGGCTACTCGAACGCTGAGTACTGTGAAATGGTCGTTCTTTATGGTAAATGTCATCGCAATGTCCACGAAGCTGCAAGGTGGTATGCCGAGCGTTTCCCAACTAGTCAACATCCAACTGCAGCGACTATTAACGACTGTGTCAGCCGCCTCCGAGAGACCGGAGGCATACATGTACGATCGGGTTGACTTACGAGTTCGGGTGTTACAATGCATCCTGAGGTTGCCTTGAGATATGTCTTCGCTGATGACCGCATTAATATCACAGCAGTTGCCGAGGCATGCGAATTAACAGAACGTGTTTGGCAAATCCTGAACGAGCCTGGAGCTCACCCGTACGGCGTCCAACTGGTGCAAGGTTTGATGGATGGAGACCAAGGGAGGCGTTCCGATTTCTGCAACTTTGTACATAACACATTGGAGATTAATCCAACCTTCTTGGCAGTTATTCTGTGGACAGATGAGTCCCATTTTGCACGATACGGAATAGTCAATCGGTACAACACGCATTACTGGGCTGTGAGCGTCCCATCTATAGGAAGATCTGCTCGACGTCAAGTACATTGGGCAATCAAAGTTTGGTGTGATATTTGGCGAAACACACAAGTTGGACTCATTTTCTATGATGGGACATTAATAGATCAGCGGTACCTTCAGCTCTTATGGGGCCCGATACCTGATTTTCTGGATGATCTTCCCCACAGAGAGCTGCAGCATATGTGGCAGCAACATGATGGCGCACGACCTCACAGGGCAGCCAAAGTACGGAGATTCGTGGCTGAAACATTCCGACATCAGATAATTGGAAACGGGTCAAAAATCTCGGACCCAGACCGGACCCGACCCGGACGTCCCATAACTGGACCCGATCCGGACCCGTAACTGACCCGGACAAATCTGCTTGGAACTATAAATTTGAAACTCAATTTATATACTGTATATATAAACATATAAACGTAATATATATATATATTCATCCCAATAACTGCTTGATATTTCATAACTGAAATCCTTTTTTAATATTAAAATTTGGTTACTTGCTAAATTTTAGTGCCACTATTTTGCGTAATCCAGAAATAATGGCTGACTGTGACCGTAACCATAGAGTATACTACAAATGGGAATCATTATTTACGATTACACAAATGTATTTTTTAAATGTATTTAGATTGTTCACGCTTTCCACGCTTTGATGGAGCAGCGCATACTTTCATATGGTCCGTTAGATTTTTGGTTCCGTAATCTTTCATTACACCGTCGACATCTTTCTTTGTAATTATACACTTTCCACATTTTGAACAACAAGCAAGACCAAACAAGACAGAATTATCCACAGGTTCCTTAATGAGACGAAACAATTTCCAGCATGCACTCTTCACTTTGTGGTTTTCAACAAGCACGTATTTGTTGGCCTCGACGCCTTTCTCAATCTCCTTAATATTAAATCCATTCATATTAACAAATAAGAAGTTAATTTCGACATGACATGTCACGGGAACTGGATGTTAGCACATCAATCGAAAACCTTTGAATGCTCAATATAAAAGATGCGATGTGAAAAGTAACACTTAGTCATACAGTGAACTTCGCACGGAGAGAGTGAATCAGCTGAGAAGCAGGCGAATGCCGTTTGCCTGTACGTTGCCCTGGACAACAATGCAAAAGAACGCAAAAGAAGTATCTTTTTACAATATGGTGTCGGTATGTCTGACGTCGGTCGGTGGAAATCTTCGTTGCTTTAAGAAAGAGACGAAAATATTTTTGCATGGCAAATCATTATTCACTCCGTGGGCACCAGTATCGACTACAGAATTCCGCAAAGCACATTTTTCTTTGGAATATATTTTTCTCTTTTCAAAAATAAAACGGGAATAAAACCGGGTCAAAATCGGATCAGGAACACCTTGACCCGATCTGTTGGACTCGCAAGAATTGTCGACCAGTCGACTCGTTGACCCGTGACCCGTTTCCATCTCTGTCTATATGACAAAGGTCAACTGCCCTGGAAGGGAAAAGTCCGTTAGAAAAAAGATAGGATTATCTGCACGGACCAGGTGTTATTGGAAGGAAAGAGCACAACAGTTTTCTGAATTGCCTCCCTCAAAAAAGCGCTGGACAGCTGTGTGAGCGGGAGAGGCCGTTACTACCCCACTTATAAAAGGGCGTTTCTTTGTTAAATTGAAAATAATAAATTCTAAATGAAATGTATGCTTTAGAATAAAAACTGTGTAAACTTGCAAAACATTTTATTGCTGTGTTATCAGGTTGATGCTTTTTTGCATGCTATTGCTACCGAAACATACCTAATTTTGTAATCAGCATTACACGGTTGCATATTATTTCCTACAAACCCAAATTTTGCAGCAGTTTTAGTGTATAACGTCATTTCAGTCAATGCACAATTTGCACAATGAAACGGTAATGAAAGTTATCGTATTGTGCAGTTATACATGTCAACACCTTTCACATTGCTTTCAGGAGGTATAATAAAATATACTACTGAATCCTGTCTGGTACTCCTTCATCCTCCGACTACAATGAAACACCTACTTACTCATTTTGATTTTAAAATATTCAAATATCTACATATTTTTACATTGTTATAATGGTTTTCCGTTTTTTTAGCCGTCAGTTATGGAACGTCATTTTGCTAATACCACCATATAACCAATAAATATTAACAAACGTCAAAAATGCAATTTGATAGAATATGTCATCGGCGTATAGGAAAAGCCAGTTCATATCAGAAACTAAACATTTCAAACCACCTTCTAAAATCGTGTTGTTTTTACAATTTATTCTGCATCGAAATTTTCACCGCACGATTTCAGATCTAGGCAATACACAATATCCATAACTTAAGAACCAGACGCGACGCTACGGCCCCCATACTTTTCTTTGAGACCACCCTTTAGCCTCCCCCAAATATTTAAGCAGTCAGAACATATGGCGGTTTCAGCCATCTCAGATTTGAGGAAACTTGGATAAACATGTACGTTAATTTCTCGAATTCACTGAAATTTTGTTATATGAAATAACTTTTTTGTTAAATTTAGTTTGTACTTCAGGGGAAATGGAGAGACTCCTTTGAAGGAATTTCTAAGAAAGTAGTGGAAACACACCGTTTTTGTAATTATAATTTTAAAAGATGAGAGAGAGAAATAGATACCTCCTTCTCAGGTAACACAAACTAAAATTCATAAACAGTGTCATGAAAGTACAAAACAAACAAACAAACAAAGCTACCTAAGTTAGCTAAAATTGCGAAAAATTGGGAACTTGCGTTAGAGATTCATATCCATACATTAAACAAATACTAAGAACACTGTTTACTTGAATTCTTTTTCTACTAGGGATAACATTATCCAAGTTGGGTGAAATTCCCATTTATGTAATTTTTCGGCAAAATTTCTGCCAAACATTTCAAAATATGTACCCCCTCCCCCATCATCTTGAGCCCACCCACTTTTGAGCAGCTGGCATCGCCACTGATACAAAGTTACAAATTAGATGCTGTAAGGACTTAGCGTAAAAAGTTACGAGTTATAATCTGCAAAGACCTTGCATACCGAGTTACAAATTATAACCTCTATAAGGACCATGTACAAAATTTGTACTATACCAAATTTTATCTGAATTAGTTCACGAGATTTGCAGATACCTGGTATACGCACCCTGATCAAAAAATTACGAACTTGGGATATGAACGAACATTGCATAATTGCGTGGCTGAGTCTACAAATGCATGCGGAGAGACGACTTGCTCACTTGTTCACTGATGTTGGACTAGAAACAGGGCCTTCACCAGCAACAGCTGTTGTAACACTCATGGAAAAAACACCGGATCTCTCCGAATTTCCAAAAGAATTAACAGAGCTCTCTGAGCTGGAATCAGTACCGCCTGCATGATAAAAATCATTAGTCTTTTCATTGCTACTACCACAAACACCATTTTTTATTTTCTTGCTTCTTTCGGGCTTTAACTAATATTGTGATTATATAAGTTCATAAGCATATGCCCATCTCTAGGTTGGCGTCAGTAGTTCCAGGAAAAGAATAGAAACTGCGGCATTGGACAAACATACCAGCCAATCAACCAGGGCTCACTTGAGACTCAAAGCCGAGATCAACTGGGACGACTAGCCAGAAGCTTGCGTCACTGACTCCTCGGCCTCCGAGGTAGCACTGTCTCATCTACATGAAGAGTAAAGCAAAGTGGCATCCATTATCCCTAAGGCAGAACAGCGGTAAGAATGTCATATTGTGAAAGCATACTCAATGGAAAGTTCATGATAAATTCGCCGAAACAGGCAGGCCAGGCCCTCTGTGCAGCAACTTCAGAGTTAAAACTTGGTATAGGAAACACACCATTTTAACACAAACTATGAGTTGTAGATGAAGTACTTGGATGTTGCTTGTCGAGTGCATTTCTGAAAATCTCTCGTGTCGATGAAAAAAGAAATGAATAAGATTGATATGTATAGTGCTTTGACTTTAAAGACTACACGGTGGACCAATAGAAGAAGCAGAAGGCCATGCGATCTCATAGGAATCACAAGACGCTGTTTTACACTGACCGTCTGGTAACAGCTCTCCGCTACTTGCTGTGTGAGTGTGTGGGACATATAATTAATTCACCACTGACTGTTCCATTTTGTGTGCGTAGCAGCTTTTGTAGTGATCGTACTCGCTTTTTTTAGCAACGGTACCAAACAACTCAGAAACCTTTCTTTTACTTTTTATACCGATCAGTGTGATGTATCTTCCGTGCTTGTTTCATTTTGTTTTATTCATGTTGTATTGTTTTTTCTTAGTTTGTGTAGCTCGTCCTTTCTTGCATTGGAATTCTACAACGCTTCATATTAGGACTGTGTTTCATGATTATATTTTTCATTGTTCTTTTCTTATCTATTGATATATTTTTATTTGTTTTCGTACATTTTTGCTCGTGAGCCAGTAAATTTCAAAAGGGACCAACCAACTGGACGAAACATCTACAGTCGAACTCTGTTAAGACGAGCTGTTTGGGATTGAACAAATTGCTCGTTATAGCCGTTACTCGTATAATCCGGGAAAGACCCAAAATATCAAGGAAATCATTCAAAAAATAAATATCGTTATCAAATATAATACATACAATATTTAATGTTGAGAAATGCATATTACTTACGTTTAGTTGAAATTACCGTACAATATTTCGGTTAGTTGTGGAATTCTTGAAAAATGTGTACTTACAGTACTACAGTACATACACACAGAACTATACGTACCATTATACATACTGTAGTACATACATACATACATAAGTACGTACGATGTGATGCAGATTAAGTTGAAATTCTTGAATAATGGACATGTAAACTACATACGTACTGTATGAAATACAATATGTGCTATACAGTATTGTAATTTTTTTACCCTACTATGCTTAGATAAAATTAAGCACAGGTATAGTACTATCTGCCCAAAGCACATATTCTTTTTATTTCGTTCGAAAAAATTTGGTTAAATTTAGCTGCATTGTCCTTGACTTCAACCGAAAATTCATCACATTACACTTAACAACTGATAATGCACTGAACACACACTCATTGCAAGAATTAGTTTCATAAAATCTAGTCAAAACATCCAAGGCATCTTGTGTTTGATTGTAAGTCACAATTTCTTGTGTCTCTGTAATGTTTTCGCCTTCACTGTCGGTGTCAGTTTCTTCATTCACCGCAATGACTTCTTGCACAATTTGTTCCTCCGTTAAAATTCCAATTGTAAGGACCGCAGCGTCAATGTCGATAAAATCATCAAGAGAATAGCAATTGTTAAAGGTGCTTAAATCTCTACTATTTAACCATTCTGATAAGGGGAGATCATCGTCATCAATCACTTCAGTGCTTTCTACTAAAGTCTCCTTTAGAAGACCAGCCTTCCTATAACAATTTTAATGGTTCTCGGAGTGACAGAATCCCAAGCTTCTGTCATAAGACGAACAGCATCCAATACGGAAATCTCAATTTCTAGCTTCTTCTCCATTTTCTGGATTAATTGTACGGTTAGAAATCGCCGAAAATGGCACTTAAATCTCCTAATAATCCCTTGGTCCATAGGCTGTAGATTTGATGTTGTGTTTGGTGGTAGGAACACAAGTTTGATATTTGTCAAATTGTCTACTTTGGGATGTGCCTAGCAGTTGTCTATTAACAGCATAATGTTTATGTTTTTCTTTCGTAGTTCACGATCATATTTATGAAGTTCTCCCGTAAAGATATCTGATGTCATCCACGCCTTTCTGTTTGCTTTATAATCAACCAGGAGATGTTGAACATTATTAAAACATCGAGGTTTTAACGATTTACCAATCACCAATAATTTTCTTTTTTCATTTCCTGCCATGTTCGCACAAATTAGAACGGTTAGCTGATCCTTTGCCAATTTACCTCCAACGCATTTTTCTCCTTTAAAAGTTAAAGTCATGTCAGGGGTTACCTTGCAAAAAATGCCCGTTTCATCAGCATTGAATATGTTCTGCTCACTGAATCCAGAAATGAAGATGGGCCAAACTCTTGTTAGCCATTGACTTACAGATTCCGTATCCGCAGACATTGATTCCCCTGACATTTTTGCGTAAACAATATTGTGTCTATTCTTGAAGCGATCAAGCCACCCATTACTGCATATAAAATTCTCATGACCGAACTGTACTGCAAATTTTTCCGCTTGCACTTTTAAAAACGGTCCATTGATAGGACAGCCAGCATCAAGTTGAACTTTAAACCAACAAAGTAAAGCTTCATCAATTTCATTTTTTTCACACTTTTTCATTTTTTTGCAATTTGTAAGATTGTTTTCAAATGCTGACAAAACTGCATCTTTGTTCTTCCACAATGTAGATTTGGGAGATGATGAAAGCCCATACTTTTTGCAAACAGCTGAATTTTTCTCGCCGTCTTGCAGTTCCTGAATAATACCTATTTTATCCCTGATGGAGAGAGCCTTTCTTTTAACACCAACCATTTTGCTCACAATATCACACTTAATAAAAAAAAGGGGGAGGGAAAGCATAAGTGATGTCGCAAGAGTAGGGCTGCGTGCGACTTTCTGATTAAAAAAAGGTTACGATATGTCCCGTGCGAAGTTGAAATACTGAATGCACTAAGAAAACATGCGTGGGGTTAGACCATAGCAGCCAATGAGAGAAAGCGAATTCCAGGAACCCTCTCGTAAACAGTGGCAAACCTTTCCCCTACAAAATGCCGCCCCCACCTACCATTGGGCTGAAATGAAAGACGTCATAAAACACTCCCCGCTTTTCTCTCGGAGCAGGTGACACACAGGCGGTCTTTTTGGGTAGCAGGTGGCTAATTAACGCCACCTTTCAATGCTGCGCTATCTTAACTGGGTGTAAAAAAAGAATCTGAAAGTCTTGCAAATTTGCTCGCTATAACAGAGTTGATACTCGTAACAAGCGGGATAATTTAACACTAATTGCATACGAAACCAAACTTCTTCTTGCATTTACTCGCTATAGCCGGGACCTCGTTATACCCGAGCTTGTCTTAACCAAGTTCGACTGTATTTAAATCATCAGTGTTTAAGGCCTCTTATGTAGCCCCAGTATGCGAGTGGTCAGAGGCGCGATGTTCTGATTCATCGTTCGTGGGTTCGTGCTCCGCATGAGGCATGGGCTGTGTGCTCGTCCGACATCGCTGGTCCTGTACCTTTCATGAGACCAGTGGTCTCAAATTACGAACGGACGACTCCTTGAGCAGCCTTGAAACGCCGTTACGTTACGTAAAAAGAAAACAAAAAAGTTTCTTGATGAAGTTCTTAGGCATTGTGTTTGCGTTCTTCGAGATCCTCTGGATTTCCGCTAATAGGTTCTCATTTGGAAATTCTCTCAGACGCCGAAATTCTCTCAGACGCCGTTCGATGTTTTTTGTAAGAGGAACTGATACGTCAGCTAATTGCAAATACCTCAGTTGTTGTTTTTTTCTTTTTGTTTTTGTTTTTTCTGAAGTAAAACTATCAGGCCGATTGTTACCGATGGTCTTATCTGAAATGATAAATCTATCCAAACACTTGAGAAATTCTGAATTTCGAGAAGACATAGTTGGTAATAAACTGCAGGTCAGGCTTGGAGTATGCCATGTTTAACATTATGACTTTGATGGAAAAATCGCAACTACCTAGTCATGCATTTTTAGGCAATCTTTCTGTGCGAGAAGATAGGGCAGGCAGCTAAAATGTGAACCACAGTCTCAATGGCTTTGCACACAGGCTTCATTTGCAGCAGTTTTCAGCATGTGCGTTTTGCCTTTTCGTCTTGTTAAAAGATGGCTCACAATTCCACAAAGTATTTCTCACTTTCTTGATAGAGCTGACTTTTTTTTTTTTTTACCATTGTTGTGATGGATTTTTCTGTGTTCTCCAGTTTTAGGAAGTTTGAAAAATTTCTTAGTGAAACTTTCTTTTTTTAGTTCCCCAGTGGTTTTGTATTGTTTTCCGAGTGATATACTGAGAATTTCTGAGATTTAGTGTCGTGTAGCCTTCATTAGCTACAGCCATTGGAAGAGTGATGGGGCGTTTCCCACCTAAGAAGCGCTGCTTCAGTTTCCTTTCTCGTAAATCACACGAGTTTGTTCGATTCCTAGGTACTTATAATGATTATACGATTTTGTTAGATTTTTTAGAGAGAGAGAGAGAGAGAGAGAGAGGGCCCTAGCCATTTATCGTAGGATTTACACCCACAGGGAAGGTTTAGATTCAGCAACCTTTGTCCCATGAAACTTTTGCGGTTGCATGTCAGAAACGAATTTGCATTGGACTGAACCTAGAGGCTCAGATACGACAGAGAGAGAAAGCTCAGAGAAGTAGAAGTTCCATATTGAAAGTGTGAGTCGACATAGTTGGGATTGGCTGATTATGACGTCGCTACGAACACTTCCAGGGAAAGAGAAAAAGTGCGGGCCGGGAAGAAAGAAGAGATGACATTATTTGTAACCTGGGGTCCAATACCTGGGGCCGACGGCCCAACATGCCCATCCGACACACTGCGAGTATTCAGTGAGGTTCAGAGAAACTCAGCCTACCTAGGATTGATCCCGATTCCTATAGGTACACATAAGTTTGTTTATCTTTAATTGTTTATTTCAATTTTTAGCACTTAGGCCGAATTCTATACCCATTAGTTTGATATTTCATTGCTCATTCATTTTCAAGTACAGAATATCCTTGTGATTCGTATCTTTATGCAATCCTAAAAGAATTTTCGAACCCCGCGTCTTCTAGGAGCAGAGACGTAACAACAAATTCAGCATACATTTCTGCCGCCTGATGGGAAAATCGTGCTCTTGGAAAATGTATGGAAAACGTTATAATGTTTGTCTCTATCCAACTACTCCTCTATCTATATGAATAAAATTATCGTGTCTGTCTGTCTGTCACCTATACAGAGGAAACTATTCAACGTAGGGAATTGAAATTTGGTATGCACTCAGAGGTTAAGGGGGCATGATGCACCTCGGACCTTTTCTTTTTTTTTTTTTTTTTTTTTTTCAAAATTGTGATTAACTGACTTTAAATAAATTTATTAGTTCTTAAAGCATTTGACCATTGTTAAAATCTGATCGTGTGGTACGCTGTTCATGAAGTGAGGCGACAATAGTTCATTTCATTTTTACACAGTAATATACTTTACTCACCTAACAATATTTCATCACATTTTACATAAATGTAATAATACCTCATTGCAATCTTGCGTAATTTACGAGAACTTGATGCTAAACATGATAGAAGCCGTTACAAAAATGCGTTTCTTTATTGGCGTAGTAACTTATACAGTATATACCAAACTTTCACTCAATTACTGGTGTCTTTATCGAGGCAGTCAACTACTAGAAATTTATGCGGGAGAACACTTATAACGGGAGAATAAAAGCTACGATATGAATAGGTTGCGCTGAAATTTTTTGCGATGCACTTGCGTAATCTGACGAGTATGATTTCGTCACAGTTGCAGGCAGGGTTGTTTACCTTTCAGCCTGCGGTTGGAAGATTTTGACTACACTGTAAAAAAATTCTAAAATCCACTTTCCGTGATTCCTTTCGTGAATTAACGAATCCTATTCTGTTACAATCTTTTCCATGAAATGCCGGAAAGAAACCTGAATTTCACGGATTTTGCGTACTACGGGAAAATCCTGAATTTTCAAAAATCTTTCTGCAATTCCTTTCTTATGTTGACGGTAAATTGCCGTTTTTAAGACGTGTTAACGAAAAAATCTGAATTTTTACAAAAATGTCCGCAATTCCTTTCGTATATTAACGGATAATCTCCGTTCTCCCTTTTTTCGTAAGTAGTAAGAAATGGGGGTTTTAAGGACAAAGGAAAAGCCCCACGTTGCCCCACTGCTGTCCACGTGCTCACCCCGACCCCGCCCACTGCGGCCTCGTGCTCCCGCACGGACGGATGTGGTCAATCATGACGTCAGTCGCCGCCATTTTTTTCCACGTGTTCCATCCGGCAATCTTTTGTACGCCACGTGTTTTGAGAAGAGTCATCGTTTTCTCCGAGAATACCAATTTGTACGCCACGTGTTTTGAGATGAGTCATCGTTTTCTCCGACCATGCCATTTTGTGTGCCACGTGTTTTGAGATGAGTCCTCGTTTTCTCCGAGAATTCCTGTTTGTGTGCCATGTGTTTTGGGATGAGTCATCGTTTTTTTCGACCATGCCACTTTGTGTGCCACGTGTTTTGAGATGAGTCATCGTTTTCTCCGAGAATACCATTTTGTGTGCCACGTGTTTTGAGATGAGTCATCGTTTTCTCCGACCATGCCATTTTGTGTGCCACGTGTTTTGAGATGAGTCATCGTTTTGTCTGACCATGCCATTTTGTGTGCCACGTGTTTTGAGATGAGTCATCATTTTCTCCGAGAATACCATTTTGTGTGCCACGCGTTTTGGGAAGAGTCACTGTGTTGGGTGACATCGCCGTGCTAGCAAGCAATACGATGACATCACCAATACAGTCATGATGGGGTTCGCACAGACGCTGGAGGAATTTTTCGTAAAAAGCAAATTAGGAGTTGACGTCATTTGAGATTCTGTTAGACACATTAAGCTCCAAGACTGATTTTTTTTTCAATAACTTGATCATTTTGCAACGAATTTATTCTTTATTTTTTCTGCATAATTTCCCATTTTATATACATAATTTTTCAACGTAACGATTTTTTTTTTATTTTCTTTGAGGAGATTTCACGCTTTTTAAACGGACGTACCAACATAAAGACGTTTCCCAAAAGTTTTGTGCTGCAGGCATAATCTTAAAACACGATTGTTTATTAATGTATTTACGTGTTCATGGAATTTTCTGTTACATTTTTTAACATTGTACCTTTTTCCACCATACAAAGCCGCCATGTTTTATACATAGTTAAAATATTTTTTTTTTATGTTTTCGTATTTTTTTTTATTTCTTCATGATTAATCAGTGAAATGTACCTTTTTTTGCATTATCTTAATCTTTTTTTTTTCTAAATGTTTGCGCACTCGTTAAACTTTTCGATGTACCAACATTATTTTCTTTTCTTACTTTTCAAACTAACAACTGCTTTTATCGAGGCTTTATTTTTTCTGATTTAAACAAGCAAACGTTTCTTCGTTATTATTTCTCTTTCCTATGCAAACAACTTTTCTTACTTGCTTTTAATGTATGATTTAATCTGGTTTTCTATATTGCTGTTTCATGTTTGTGCAAGAAATATAATGATCTATAGCAGACATACATAAAATCGTTCGTAACAGTATTTTTTTTTCCCAGATTTAAACCAACATACGTTTCTTAACGACTTGATATCTGTTCTACAAGATGTGACGAAACTTCAGATTTTTAATTTTTTCCCCTCTGAAACTGGTTTTTTTTCTTACTTGCTTTTAATGTATGATTTAATCTATTTTTCTATCTCACTTTTCTATGTGTGTACAAGAAATATACGGATCCATAGTATTTAAAATTCGATTGAAACAATATTTTCTTCATTCTTACTGTATTTTTCCATTTTTTTCATCTATAGTAGTTAAAATTCGATTGAAACAATATTTTCTCCATTCTTACTGTATTTTTACATTTCTTTCTAACAGACGTTTTTTCTTCTCAATTCCCGCTATCTAACTTAATCTATGTTTTGAATATCATTCTATGTTCGCGTATTAGTATGTTCTTTATTAAGAGGTCATGTACATTAAATTTGGTGAACTACTGCCGGGGTTAGGCGACGACATTGGTTTTGTGTGAGTCGAGGGGGAAATGCGGACGAGTCATCTTCTATGACAATGGTTCATGTTCGTTTCTGTTCGCATAGGAAAATGAAATCTGAGGGTGGAACAATGGAGATAGTAACACTCATTTTACAAATTTTTGTGAATGGTGGCAATGTAAGAAGATGGAAGTTTAATATCTACTTCTTTGAGATGTGATTTGTACGCCACGTGTGTGGGTGAGTCGCCATGTTGGATGTTGTCATCCTACTAGCTATCGCCGCCATTTTGTTTGGGAGGGGGGATTCGACGTTTCACGATCACCACCTTTTTTTCTCACATGTAGTCAATTTCATTTTCACCCCTTCGGAAATTGTACTTTTTGCCTGATTATTTGACACTGGTTTTAAACGAACGTGCTAAATTCTTGATCATTTACACCTGTCCGTAACGTGCTCGTACTTGCATCACCGATGACTCACGCACTCGTTAATCGTACGTCTTATCTCAAGTCTGTCTGTTTCATTCTCGCTTCGTTGCTCGGTGTGAAGATACTGCTTTTTTCAATTACTGCTACATTTTCTTTCGTCTGAAGAAATGCATGCATTCTTCTAAGATGTATCATAGGGATGGCCTCCATTTTTCCTATGAGAAATTATTTTCTGATTCTGAAGCTACAGATTATCTTAACCACCTCGAAAATGAAGTAGAATTTATCGGTGATGATCTCAGCAAAATTAAGATTTATGGAAAAACATATACAATTCCTAGACAACATGTGGCCTACAGGGATAATCATGTCCGTTACTCATTTAGTGGATCACCACGCTGCAGGAATGCTCCCAATATTAGCCTAAATCTAACCTTTAGATAATCCATGACGTCACCCCAAGCGTTTTGCGAGAGCTGATATATGTTTGAGCACGTGGCGATCCAAGATGGCGTCGGTCAGGGAGACGTTGGGTGTATCTGACTTCATGATTTTTCCACGTGGAGGACTGACGTCATCAAGCAGACACACATGCGCAAGTCTCTTATCGTCTGAGGACCAATCAGCTCACTCCCCGTCATTCTGCTGTGCTGGAGTACGTGGTGATTCAAGATGGCGTCGGTCAGGGAGACGTTGGGTGTAGCTGACGTCATGATTTTACCACGTGGAGGACTGACGTCATCAAGCAGACTCACATGCGCAAGTCTCTTATCAGTTTTGCCTGAGGACAAATCAACTCACTCCCTGTCATTCTGTTCTCAATTATCGAACTGCTCAAACGTTGTGTTACCTGCCTCTTCATCGTACGGAATATCATCGCTACAACCTACCGCTCCAATCTACCGTGAACTGTGCTACTGATCGAACTGCCTTGAACATGAAGTGATCTGCAGAAGTTTCCTCTGCTACTGCTACAAAGAAGGTGTGTGTCCCTACAAAGCCTGAGTCTCATGCTGAATCAGGCATCTCATTAGAAAGCCTTCCTCCACATCATGTTTCCTTGGGTGGAAATAAGTTAGCAAAAGTGTCTGATTTCACAGGCACTGTGAGAGTACACGTTTGAAGTTATGTTGTGAAAAAGGAAAAACTGTTTCCTTCCAAGTACGGAGTCACCATGTCAGCTAAAACATTTAAGGAATTTATGGAAAACTGCTATATGTATGATGGAAGTAATGAAATCGCGGTTTTCAACAAGGAATTGATGATGAACTGTTTCCCTTCTCCTCGTGAAATTGCTTATCGTTTTCTTCACGTTCTGACTGATGATTCGTTTATGTTGAATCAAGCATCAGTGTCATTAACATGTGACCAATTTGAAATTCTGAAAGATGCATGCAAAAAACTTTGGATCAGTGTAAAAAAATTACAGTTTGGATCCACCTTCCAAAATGCCGTGTTACAACATCAAGGAACTTTGACTACTTTTTCCGTAGACATTCAAAAACTGAAAGACGTTCTCGTGGAAGTGGTAAGAGCTACCATTAAGGAAAATGTGGAAAAAGTTTTCTACTGTAGGGAGTGTCACCTTCCAGTGCTTCTTATGCCAAATAATCAGCTAGGTCATGACTCTATGAATTCCACAGCAAGCGATCGGTGGCATAGATGCTTTGACAAGGCATTTGCACTTATCGACCCCAAAGTACTTGGGATTGCTTACGACAATGCCTGCTCAGTAGCAAAAGTTTCAGTTCCCAGATTTATTCTTCAAGATCTTGAAGTTTGCGAAATTTTTAAGACTTTTCAAAATATGGAGTGTGATGATGATTTCGAGGTTTAAAGAAAAAAAAGTCCTTTTTAGGACTACAAAACAGTCTTTTTCAAGACTACAAGTCCTTTTAGGACTACAAAACAGTCTTTTTTAAGACTACAAAAGAGTCCTTTTAGGACTACAAAACAGTCTTTTTTAAGACTACAAAAGAGTCCGTTTTAGGACTACAAAACAGTCTTTTTCAAGACTACAAAAGAGTCCTTTTAGGACTACAAAAGAGTCATTTTTAGGACTACAAAAGAGTCCTTTTTAGGACTACAAAACAGTCTTTTTAGGACTACTTTATTTCAATATTTTTTCATTTATTTATATATTTTTTTTCTGTTTGAATATGAGTGTATGTGAACGAAGAAGGTCACTGGCGTGGGCTTAATTGCTCCGTAAACCTTAATGTGTTTTTTCCAATACTATGGAACCATATTTGGTGAAGTTCATCACCTCTTTTGCTACAAGAAGGCAACAACGAGGGATTTGGTCGTCCTGATACCTCCATCTTTGAATGGCTAATACGAGCATTGGTTGAATAACTCGCTCGGGGGACCTTCAGCCGTAGCAAATTTTTTGCATATGTATAATTTCAGTTTTCTTTCCTTTATGTATATTTCTTCCGTTCGATTAACACTAGACGAAATTTTAACTTTCTCGAAACTAACCGTACCTAAAATGAAGTTAATAAAAATAAAAGCAGTCCTTGTCAATTATGACCTTTTTAGAAAACGCACCCTGTCACTTTTCAAGTGAAAATATTTCGCTCTTTTAAGATTTCTAACATGTCTGAAAACGCTCCTTTAAGGCAAATGATGTATCCATGTTATTCTATGGTATTTTCTCCTGCTTTTTAAATCTATGTTTTCCCAAAACCATCCTCTAAGTAAAATGAAGTGAAACATTTTTAACCTAGACGGAATTTAGCTTTCTCGGAACGAACCTTATCTAAAATTAAGTTGTAAAAAAAAAAAAAAAAACAATCCTCCTCAATTATGAACTTTTCAAAAACGTACCCCTTAACTTTTCAAGTGAAATATTTTGCTTTTTTAAGATTTCTAACATGTCTGAAAACGCTCCTTTAAGGTAAATGATTTTCTCATGTTATTCTATGGGATTTTTGCGACTATATAAAAAACTAAAATAAAAAAAATCGCCCTCTCAATGAAAGTCAACAAATTGGCGATGTTTGTTTCAGTGTGTGAGACTTCTTGCTGTCTGTTCCTTTATGAGAATCAAGAGAAAACATACTTAGAATACGATTGGCTGTTCTTTATGTTCAAGATTAATATGTTCTTGAAGTAATTAAATAAATGGTGTGTGATCTTGTATCAGAAAAACAGATGCGATGGAGATAACCTATTTAGAAATGAATGTAAGGGGAAACGAAAGTTAACGTATAAAGGGAAATGCCGCAAACACAGATGTTTCACATGTATAGTCTGGTAAGTTAAAAGTGATCATTGAGTGAATGAAGTAAACGCAAAGTTTTGACGCATTTCGATGTAAAGCGAAATAAATTGGGAAAAAAGGAATGTGGTTAGGTGTGTTCATACTGACTTTGACGAGGTGAATTAGCAATAAATATTTGGGTATACATGAAAAAAGTGTAAAAACAACTCATTAAGAAAATTATTTTTGGGGAAAGTATGAAATTTTTGTTTATGTCATGATAATAAATGTCGGTGAGACTTATTTTAAAGTTATAAAATATATCTGAAGTTTTTGTTACATTTCTGACATTAGGAAAGTTTGTATGGAAAAGTGAGAGTGATCGAGTCGAAAAAAAACAAATTTGTTGGAATGAAACAGGAAAAAAGTACTACGAAGAAAAAAATGAAGTACAGTGTAAAGCAGTTGCAAAGCAAAGTTAAACAAATACGTAAACGCAGAGCAGTTTTTTCGAAAAATAGATTAAGTCGTTATACAGAGAAAAGAACTAAGTCTTTCTTTAAAAATGATTACATTTGTTTGGAGAAATTTGATATTTTAGCTACATGTTCAGAATAGCTGTTTTTCTGGTGAACTAGGAAATTGCTACGTAGAGAAAAAAATGTTTGCTAAGAATATGATGTTTAGTGAAAGTACGGACTTGGTCACTATGTCTCCAGAATGAATGTTTTTTCTATTGATTTAGAAAAATATACAGAAAATATATCGTAAAGAATATATATTTTAGCATAAGAAAGAATGCTTTAGAATGAATGTCTTGACAATGAATGCTTTTCTTGTTGGGTCAGTAAAAGAAAAGTATGCATATTTCACATACATGCAAGCTTTTAGGAATACTTAGAAGTGAGTTGGAAAAATATATAATATGCTATATAGGGAAACAAAAATTATGAAGTTTTGTCACACTTTGCGATATGAAGTCGTTAAGAAACGTTTGCTGAAATGAAATGAAAAAATAAAGTCATAATAAAAGTATGCAAGTGTTTGGAAAAAAAATGGACGAATACGTTAACATAGAATGATATTTCAAAAATAGATTAAGTTAATGTCTTGACAATGAATGCTTTTTCTGTTGGGTCAGTTAAAGAAAAGTATGGCAAGTTAGGATAGAATGAAAAAATATGGATATTTCACATGCATGCAGGCTTTTAGGAATACTTAAAAGTGAGACGGAAAGTGAGGGAAACAAAAATTCTGAAGTGTTTGGTACATCTTGTAATATCAAGTTGTTAAGAAACGTTTACTCAAATGAAATGAAAAATAAAGTCATAGTAAAGAAAATACTAATGCAATCGAATTTTAACTGTCATAGATCTGTATATTTCACGTATACCCATGAAAAGGCAAGATAGAAAATTTTATTAAGTTATACATTAAAAGCAAGAAAGAAAAGTTGCTTAATATGAAAATGAAATAATAATGAAGAAACGCTTGTTGAAAAGAAATAGAAAAGTAAAGTTGGAATAAAGAAAATACTGTTGCAGTCCAATTTTTACCACTATAGATCTGTATATTTCTCATAAATGTAAGCTTTTAGGTATACTTAAAAGTGAGTTTTGAAAAAATATTACGTTACATGAAGAAACAAAAAACTATATCTGAAGTTTTGCTACATCTTGTGATATCAGGTCGTTTAGAAACGTTGATTGAAATGAAATGAAAAAACAAAGTCTGAATAAAAATAGCTGTTAATTTGTAAAGTTAAAAAAAAACAAAACAAAAAAACAATGAACGAATACGTGAACATAGAATGATATTCAAAAACACAAAATTAAGTTAAATAGGGGAAAATGTGAAAAGAAAATAAATATTTGTCAGAAAGAAATGTAAAAATAAAATAAGAATAAAGAAAATACTGTTTCAATCGAAGTTGTTAACTGCTATAGATCTGTATATTTCTCGTACATACATGAAACAGCGATGTAAAAAAATTAATTAAGTCACATTTAAAGCAAGTAAGAAAAAAAAAGTTTAAAAGGAGAAAAAATAAATCTGAAGTTTTGTCACATCCGGAAATTCAAGTCGTTAAGAAACGTTGTTTGAAATGAAAAAAATAAATAAATAAAGACAGAATATAAGTATGAGGCAGTTTGCAAAGTTTGAAATAAAATAATGGACGAATACGCGAACATAGAATATATTCAAAACATAGATTAAGTTAGATAGCGGGAATTGAGTAGAAAAAACGTCTGTTAGAAAGATATGTAAAAATACAGTAAGAATGGAGAAAATATTGTTTCAATCGAATTTTAACTACTATAGATGAAAAAAATGGAAAAATACAGTAAGAATGAAGAAAATATTGTTTCAATCGAATTTTAAATACTATGGATCCGTATATTACTTGTACACACATGGAAAAGTGAGATAGAAAAATAGATTAAATCATACATTAAAAGCAAGTAAGTAAAAAAAAACCGGTTTCAGAGGGAAAAAATTAAAATTCTGAAGTTTCGTCACATCTGGTAGAACAGATATCAAGTCGTTAAGAAACGTATGTTGGTTTAAATCTGGGAAAAAAAAATATACTGTTACGAACGAATTTTATGTATGTCTGCAGATCTTTATATTTCTTGCACAAACATGAAACAGCTATATAGAAAACCAGATTAAATCATACATTAAAAGCAAGTAAAAAAAGTTGTTTGCATAGGAAAGAGAAATAATAACGAAGAAACGTTTGCTTGTTTAAATCAGAAAAAATAAAGCCTCGATAAAAGTAGTTGTTAGTTTGAAAAGTAAGAAAAGAAAATAATGTTGGTACATCGAAAAGTTTAACGAGTGCGCAAACATTTAGAAAAAAAAAAAGATTAAGATAATGCAAAAAAAGGTACATTTCACTGATTAATCATGAAGAAATAAAAAAAAATACGAAAACATAAAAAAAAAATATTTTAACTATGTATAAAACATGGCGGCTTTGTATGGTGGAAAAAGGTACAATGTTAAAAAATGTAACAGAAAATTCCATGAACACGTAAATACATTAATAAACAATCGTGTTTTAAGATTATGCCTGCAGCACAAAACTTTTGGGAAACGTCTTTATGTTGGTACGTCCGTTTAAAAAGCGTGAAATCTCCTCAAAGAAAATAAAAAAAAATCGTTACGTTGAAAAATTATGTATATAAAATGGGAAATTATGCAGAAAAAATAAAGAATAAATTCGTTGCAAAATGATCAAGTTATTGAAAAAAATCAGTCTTGGAGCTTAATGTGTCTAACAGAATCTCAAATGACGTCAACTCCTAATTTGCTTTTTACGAAAAATTCCTCCAGCGTCTGTGCGAACCCCATCATGACTGTATTGGTGATGTCATCGTATTGCTTGCTAGCACGGCGATGTCACCCAACACAGTGACTCATCCCAAAACGCGTGGCACACAAAATGGTATTCTCGGAGAAAATGATGACTCATCTCAAAACACGTGGCACACAAAATGGCATGGTCAGACAAAACGATGACTCATCTCAAAACACGTGGCACACAAAATGGCATGGTCGGAGAAAACGATGACTCATCTCAAAACACGTGGCACACAAAATGGTATTCTCGGAGAAAACGATGACTCATCTCAAAACACGTGGCACACAAAGTGGCATGGTCGAAAAAAACGATGACTCATCCCAAAACACATGGCACACAAACAGGAATTCTCGGAGAAAACGAGGACTCATCTCAAAACACGTGGCACACAAAATGGCATGGTCGGAGAAAACGATGACTCATCTCAAAACACGTGGCACACAAAATGGCATGGTCGGAGAAAACGATGACGCATCTCAAAACACGTGGCACACAAAATGGTATTCTCGGAGAAAACGATGACTCATCTCAAAACACGTGGCACACAAAGTGGCATGGTCGAAAAAAAAACGATGACTCATCCCAAAACACATGGCACTCAAAAAGGAATTCTCGGAGAAAACGAGGACTCATCTCAAAACACGTGGCACACAAAATGGCATGGTCGTAGAAAATGATGACTCATCTCAAAACACGTGGCGTGCAAAATGGTATTCTCGGAGAAAACGATGACTCTTCTCAAAACACGTGGCGTACAAAAGATTGCCGGATGGAACACGTGGAAAAAAATGGCGGCGACTGACGTCATGATTGACCACATCCGTCCGTGCGGGAGCACGAGGCCGCAGTGGGCGGGGTCGGGGTGAGCACGTGGGCAGCAGTGGGGCAACGTGGGGCTTTTCCTTTGTCCTTAAAACCCCCATTTCTTACTACTTTCGTATCCATATGACGAAAAATTTCCGGTTATAGGAGAGATTCGCGGGAATACTTGAAGTTTGAATAACTGTTAAATTTCAATCATCTGTCGAAGGATGTGATTTTGAAGTTCTACAGGGAGATCAGATATTGTAGATAGAATATCGCCTGAATTTTGGTTATTGTGGCACAGAATATTTCTTCTTCTTTCCCCGATTTTCTTCATCAGCTATTATATTATTAAGAGGTTTGTTCCAGGTTAACGTTGTAAAGTAACGATCACAATGCTATGTAGCTGTTATTGAGCAGTACGCTAAAATATTTCATGAAATGGTTATATCGGTCAAAACAATTTATTCTTCTGATCATTTCGAATATACACTGGCGGAAAGTGAAAAAAAGAACATCAAGAAGGAATTGGCGGACGATCATTAAATTTACATATGTTAATGGGGTCGAGTTTACGTAGGTGTGATGTTAATTTCGGGACCAACCGGTGAGCGCTGACGCCACAGCACGGCATAATATGCAAATTATCGTCGATGGTATTTTAGGAGTACGGCGAAGTGAATGTAATCAGTCGTCGGCGTACGGACACCTGCGAAGACCCTGAAGAAGCTGCAATGCCTGGACATGGAAGACGGGTACGATTTCAGCAGTTATCGGACTTTGAGCGAGGTCGTCTAGTCGGACTCCGCGAGGCCGGGTGGTCGTATCGTCGTATTGCGGAGCGAATTGGATGGGAAGTATCGGTGGTGGTACGATGGTGGCGTAGATCGTCCGAGGAACATTCCCACACGAGAAGACGTGGAACCGGGAGTCACAGACGGACTGATGAGCTGACCGATCGACGAATAAGAAGAGCGGCGTTGTCAAGCAGAACATCCACTGCGACGCAAATCCGAGCTGCCGTTGAACCTGAGGTGACTGTGCGAACAATCCGCAACCGTCTACTGGATGCAGGGATACGTGCACGTATGCCTCTGGCATGTGTACCTCTGACTCCACCCCACCTCCAGGAACGGCTTCAGTGGTGTCGCCAACGTCTGCACTGGAGAACGCATAGCGATCTGTCGTGTTCAGCGATGAAAGCAGATTCTGCTTGGGAGCCTCCGATGGCCGTTTGCGTGTTCGCAGACGCACAGGGGACCGTCTCCACCCTTCTTGCATCCGCCAGCGAAACACAGGGCCTACACCTAGTCTCCTGGTGTGGGGAGCGATCAGCTATCACTCCCGTACACAACTAGTGTTTGTACCGGGTACGTTAAACAGCACCTCGTACATCAACAACATCATTCAGCCCGTTGTTGTGCCATTTGTAAGGTCGGTCCATCGCGGTGTTTTCCAGCAAGATAACGCACGCCCAGACACGGCACGTGCAACGCAAGATGCACTTCAGGGTGAGAGACAACTTCCATGGCCTGCACGTTCACCGGATTTGTCCCCCATTGAGCACGTGTGGGATTTTATGGGACAACTACTTATCCGGTCTCCACGGCCAGCCACGACCATCCCCGATTTACGCGTCCAGGATGAGGATGCTTGGAACTCAATACCCCAAACTTACATCCAACATCTGTACGACGGACTCCATGCCAGAACTGCACAGTGTGACGCAGTTCATGGCGGTTCAACCTCATACTAACCATGTTACATGGAAATGTTATTTTTTTTCAGTTTACCAGAAAATACAGCTGTATTTTGCCATAATGTTTTGATCACGTTACCCTCTGTATTCCGTTATTATGCTGTATAAATTTCGTTGGTATCAGACGTCTCCTTCTTGGTGTTCTTTTTTCACTTTCCGCCAGTGTAGTTGCCCGCAGGCTTCTGGCTACCTTGCTATCCTTTTCCGCAAACAATATATTTCTATTGCCTACAATATATTTCTCTTCTCAACGGGGCCAGATTTCCGATTTCAAGCCTGGGCCCCAGAGTTTGAGGGGCCCCGAAAACGTATAATTGAATTGCCAATTTTGTTTTACTGACCGAAACAAATCAATCTTTAAAGCGACTACTTTGTTTGTATTGTCAATTAATATTCCACTGTCTGATATTATTTAGTCTAACATATATTATTTCTTGCTTTGTTGATACTCCAAATTTTTGAGTTCTTATTGATGTTGAAATAATATGGTCTTGCTTTTAGTGGTAGGTGAAGGAAGGATTCACGCTTCCCACACTTTTCATTGTTTAAGGCGAATACTTAAATGATCTACTGTTATATAAATTACTTTCATG
The DNA here is from genome assembly GCA_039090855.1 of Macrothele yani. NCBI lineage: Eukaryota > Metazoa > Arthropoda > Arachnida > Araneae > Macrothelidae > Macrothele > Macrothele yani. Next base: position 137,974,847 of record CM077005.1, on the reverse strand, counting down.
CTACTTCCAGCCAAAGGAAAACATCTGTGTTGAACCTTTCCCCCTCCCCCCTCCCCACGAGTTGCGACGAGGAGTGCTCATAAATACTGTCCTGATGAGCGGGGTGTTTGCTGTTAATTATTTTTTCCCTTTTGGGGTAAGATAATAAAGATATTTTTCAACCCTAATTCTTCTAAACGAGCCTAAACCAAAAGGGTTAATATTTAGGCTGAAAAAAATAAAGAAAATCGAGAAAAACGCACTATTAATATTTTTGTTATTTACTAGTGTTATACGATATTTCTATTGTATTGCTACATGTTTTATTGCTTTCTCCTTCCTTGGTTTAATACTGATATTTATAATATATTCTCACCTTTTTTAGCACGTCTTTTGTAAAAAAAGATCGTGCTTCTGTTATCGGTTTGTCCGTCCGTCCGTCTGTACCCACGATATCTCTGCAACTATTAGTCCGATTTGAAAAATTCTTTTTGCATTCGGAAGCTCGAAATATGCAAATGATGATCATTTATTTCGTTTTTTCTTACGATGCACAATTTCGCCGGTAGAGGGCTAAATACAGATGATGTCGAATTCAAAAATACGTTTTATTCCACATATTTGCTTCTAAACATCCGATTGAAAAAAAATTATCTTTCGATTCCATTTATGTCAAAAATTATTTTAGATATAGTTACTTTTTCAAATTACGCACAGATTTCCCGCTAGGGGGCGTAAAAGTAAATTACATTTTCTCCGATAACTCTTCTTCTAAAACTCCGATTTGAAATTTTTTTCTTCAGCGGATATATCTCCTGATGAAAAATATTTTGCATATAATTTAAAATTTTGGTCAAGAATACTTTGGCCACCAGGAGGCGTAAGTGTTAATTTTTGCTTCTGATGTATTTGCCATAAAATCGGAGCTTCCAAAATATCGATTGAAAAAATAATTTCATGGACTGATGCCACTCACATCGATAAACATTTTCGGAATATTTTCTTCTTAAAATATTGCACAGTTTCTCCGCCAGGGGGCGTAGATGTACATCTTATTTTTGTCAATATCTCTACTTGTAGGAGTCCGATTTGAAAAATTCCTTCTTTGTTGGATAGTGTTTTCCATGTGACATATTTTTCATAAAATTTCAAAATTTTCAAGTAATTCATAGACTTTTCGCTAGGGGGCGTAGTGGTAAATTGCGTTTCCCTCTATATCTCTGCTTCTAAATCTCCGATTTGAAAAATTCTTTCTGCACCGGATACAGCTCCTGATGACAAATCGTTTGCACATAATTTCTAATTTTTGTAAAAATAGTTTGGCCACCAGGGGCGTAAATATTAATTTCCGCTTCTGTTGTATTTGCAGCAAAATATGAGCTTCTAAATTCTTGATTGAAAAAAATGTCGTTTGTTGACCGATACTAGTCATGTCGACAAACCTTTTAGAAACATTTTCTTCTTAAAATAGTGCATGGTTTCTACGCCAGGGGTCGTAGATGTATATCTTATTTTTGTCAATATCTCTACTTGTAGGAGTCCGATTTAAAAAATTCCTTCTTTGTTGGATGGTGTTTCTAGTGTGACATGTGGTTTATATAATTTCAAAATTTTCAAGTAATGCATAGACTTTCCGCTAGGGGGCGTAAATATAAATCGCGTTTCCCCCTATATCTCTGCTTCTAAATCTCCGATTTGAAAAATTCTTTTTGCACCGCATACAGCTCCTGATGGGAAATCCTTTGCACATATTTCTAATTTTTGTAAGAAATGGTTTGGCCACCAGGTGGCGTAAGTCTTAATTTCCGCTTCTGTTGTATTTGCAGCAAAATATGAGTTTCTAAAATCTCGATTGAGAAAAAAGTCGTTTGTTGACCGATACTACTAATGTCGACAAACCTTTTAGGAAAATTTTCTTGAAAAATGCATGGTTTCTACGCCAGGGGGCGTAGATGCATATCTTATTTTTGTCAATATCTCTATTTCTAAGAGTACGATTTGAAAAATTCCTTCTTTGTTGGATAATGTTTCCGATGCGAAATGTTTTTCCTATAAATTCAAAATTTTCAAGTAAATCACAGACTTTCCGCTAGGGTGCACAAAGGTAAATTGCGTTTTCTGCGTTATTTCTGCTCCTGAAGCTCTGATTTGAAAAATTCTTCCTGTATCGCATACAAGATCTGATGGAAAATATTTTTCACATAATTTCCAATGTTTGGTAAAGAATGGTTTAGCCACCAGGGGTCATAAGTGTTAATTTCTGCTTCTGAAGTATTTGTTGCAAAATCTGGGCTCCTGAAAACTCGACTAAATTTTTTTTTCTTGGACCGATACCGCTTGTATGGATAAACCTTTTGAGAATACATTCTTCCTAAAATAATGCATGGTTTTCCCACCAGGGAACGTAAAGTCACATCTTATTTTTGTCGATATCTCTGTTTCTAAGAGTTCGTAAGCTCACGATTCCGTTTACAGCAATATCTGAGGGATTAAAAACCCGATTGAAAATCTTCTTTCTTTCGTCAGATCTATTGTTTTGCATACCGGTTCCATTGACTTTGAATAGCTTTGATAAATTTAATTTGCGTCAGAACGGATTCAAAAGACGTGCTTATTACACCCGAATATTCGGTGTCATCTTTCTTGCTATTCCTTAAATCCACATAAAACTAACTTGAAAAAGTAATAAAAAAGTTTCAATTATAATCTTACTCAAAAGCTGTGGTTTCTATTTTTCTATTTTCAAATCGGATCTCCTAAATTGAATTCTTATGTTTCTGTTTCTGATAACTGTAGTGCGGTTATAAAAAAAAAAATGTCACTCATCTTTTTGACAGAATAAAAAAAAGCAGACTTTCTCTATTTTCCGATGAAAATAATAAGAAAAAATACTTTCAAGAAACACATTCTCGCTTACTTGCCCTGACTGATGAAGTTCTTACTGTCAAACTTTCTTGGTCTATGGCATGCGTCTATGCTATGGGCGGCTCTTTTCGATTTAGGGAATTGTTCGCTACAGAAAAACTGCTCCACGAAAAGTCATCCATCCTTTTCAAGAGAAGTACTGAGCACAAATTGCATTTTACCAGAATTTTTTAATGTAGAGGACTTTTCCGGTTGCCAATGTCTTCAAGTATTTTACTTTTACTTGATACCATGCTCGTCGCCTACTAATTTGCTCATAACGTAAAAGCAAGATGATTTTCCAAAGCTGAAGCAGTAGAAGGAGCACGTTTTTAAATTGAAACGCATTCCAATTTTATGACAATTTATACGCAATGTGCTGATAAATTTAGAGAAATTTCATTTTCAGCACCCTTAGCGTTAAATTTGCCAAGTAATTTGCAACTGAAAAGGTGCTAAAACAATCAGTTTGGCCTTATGTATCAAACTAAAAAAAAACTTTTGCTGTAACAAGTGGGCTCTTCGCAGCGTAAAGCTAAAATGTACTGAATTTCCACTTTCAGAACTCCTAGCGGAAAATTTATGAACTAGTCGGGAAATTTAAAATTGGTAAAATTAAATTAATGTTTATGCCCTATCATTAGCGACACTAATTTTCGAAAAATCTGTGAAAACTAAATTCTTGGACTAGTGCCTATAGGAAATTAACGAGCTAACTGGAAAATTTAAATATTTGAAAAGGAGTATAGTTAAGCCTAATCTGAGAGGTACAAAAATAATGTTTTCCTGTAAGTTGAATAGTTCCTTCACAATAGAACTTCCTTTTTTTTTTTTTTTTTTTTTTTGGAACTTTCGACTTTGACAGCCCTTAGCGGTAAATTCATGAAGTATAGGGGATATTTGAAGTGCCAAACTTAATATCCTTCACTTTCCTATTAAAAAAAAAAATAGTTGCACCCAGAAGGAAGCAACCGACAAGAATGAAATTTAATGGGTAGGTTTGACATCGTGAGACATGCAAATGATTCAAGTATCACGCTTGGCCACTAATGTGACGCCAGCAAGGAGGGGTCGCAGCGCAGTGCATGACCGGCTATATAAGGTCGTTCTGTTGCTGGTGCTTGTCATTCGGACTCGTGCTATTGCGTTAGTTGTATCCTTTGCAAATGATGTATGTCTCGGAGAAAAGTTCGGAAGCAATTCGAGCAGTTGGAGGAGTTCGAGAGGGGCCGCGTCGTCGGGCTCTGGGAAGCGTGCTGGTCTTATTGTCGTATTGCGCACCATACCGGTCGTGCGGATATCACCATACCACGCTGTTGGCGGCAGTGGATACAACCTAGGCACGCAGCAGCGACAGGAAGGGTCTAGGCGACCTAGAAGAAACACGGAGAGAGAGGACCGATGGGTTGTCCGACATGTGCGGAGAGACCCAACAGCCATGATTGCGGATGTTCAGCGATCAGTGTTGCCCTCCATGCATCGTCCGATTAGTGCCATTTTTGGCACTAATCGGACGATGCGATTTGACGAACTTTCAACATGAAATTATTGTAGGAGCTGGGAGCCATGGATCGAGTATCACCGAAACCGCCGCATTCGTGAAATGTTCCAGAGCAGCTGTTGTTAAAGTGTTTAAAGACTGGATTGTCAGCCAAAAAAAAGGGTCTGTACGTGCAACGTGTGGTCGTCATCGACTAGTGACTGCTCGGGAGGAACGGAGAGTGTCCAGACTGGTAACAGACAACAGAAGGGCAACAGGGCAGCAAATTACAGACCATCTCACTCAAGGATCCCCTCAAATGATCTCTGCACACACTGTTCGCCGTACACTGCATCGGATGGGATATGGCAGCCTAAGGCCTGTTCGAACACCTTTGCTGTCTGCAGTTAACAAGAGAAAACGTCTCCAGTTCGCACAGGAGCACAAGGATTGGACAGTCGATAATTTGACACAAATTACGTGGTCCGATGAATCACGTTTTCAGTTGCACCATGCCGATGGCCGAGTGATAATTTGGCGGAAGCAGCACGAAAGCATGGACCCCAAATGCATTGCTACAACCCTTCAAGCTGGTGGAGGCAACGTTATGCTTTGGGGAATGTTTTCCTGGCATGCTTTGGGCCTTTTAATTCGTGTTGATCAACGTCTGACTGGTACATCATATCTAAACATCACTGCGGACCAAGTGCATCCTGTCATGTGGATGGTTTATCCCATTGGCGATGGGTACTTTCAACCAGATAATGCGTCCTGCCATAGTGCTTATATTGTACAGGATTGGTTTCAGGAACATGCCGGTGAGTTTACTTTGCTTAGGCGGCCCCCACAATCTCCAGATCTCAACCCCATTGAGAATTTGTGGGATGAAATTGAACGAGCCATCAGACAGCAGGATCCCCAACCCTGCAATCTCACATTCCTGGAAAGTGCTGTTCATCAAGTATGGTCTCAGATTCCACAAACCACCTATCAACATCTCGTGGAGTCAATGCCACGAAGAATCGACGCAGTATTAAAGGCAAAAGGTGGCCCAACGAAGTATTGAGGGAGTGGTCATTGTAAAGTGGCCACTCAGTGTATAATAAGTACAATAGCTAAGTATGTTTGCAAATAGTTTGTTCGTTCGAGATGCCTTCAAGTTCCTGCGCTGTTGTTGATTGAAAGAACAACTGTAGAGATACCAAAGGATCGCCAATTATATATAATAGACTTCCAAAAGTGACTGAGCTCTGCAAGATATGGAAATCATGCTGTAAATGAGATGATACTTTATTTTTTTTTTGAATTTGGAATGCTGCTGTTTGCTCCAAACATTTTGCGGAAGGCAACTATGAAAGGGACATGCAAAGTGAACTTTTGGGGTTGTCGCAGAAAAAGAACTGAGCAGATGTTCCTCCAAATCCATGGCAAAGATGAATTGAAATCAATGAGAAATAATACGAGAAACGTATCAGAGACAATAAAAAAATTTGTTAAAGTTCAGCCGAGGCATTCAACGTTTCATCAAAACACGTACTGTGATTCGAATGAGACACATCAATTCGCAGCTGAAAGAAAAGAAAAAAAAAATAGAAAACGCAAGCTTCTGAAGAAAACTACATGAAGAAAGGATTTTTTTTTTCAGGTATGTTATTCTCACATTTGTTCAATAGCGCCCGGAGGATTTCTTTATATGGGTGATCCAAAATTTTGAAGATGCAAATAAAAATGCACTGGAGAAAACCTCTACCTAAATACTGGGAAGCAATAAAAGTATCTACGCCCTATTATGGTGTATCCAATGATTCATGAAACATATATTTAAAATCACATACAAATATATTTAAGAATACGCAGCGAATAACAAAGAACGAAGGACCAAGTGATAGCTCATGAAGAGGGTCCCGGCCACCCCAACTGAGTGCAATAGTACATTTGGTTATTCACAGTATTTTGCATAAGAAATCTTTTGATTTTTCTCTGAGACCACGTGAATACTAAGGGCATCCTGAAACCAATGCCTCCTCCTTAATAACTTTTGAAATTTTGAAGTGATTCTAATGAAACCGCACTGACATGTACTGTGATATGTCACCAATGTGGGAACAAATTTTTTCAGAATCAAAAATAAATATCATGAATGACAGTGAAAAGCAGCGAGCTGATTTTGAATTCCTGGAAAATGTGAGGCTCCAGAAATCCACAGAAGACTCCTGGCGGTATATGGAGCTGATACAATCGATATGAGTAATGTCCGAAGATGGATAAAGAGGCTTCGAGAGGAAGGAAGTTCAGTGTCGGACAAACAACGGGGTGGAAGACCCGCAACTGCAGTGACAGATGCCAACAGGCAATGAGTGAAAGACCTCATCACAGCTGATCGTCGTGTCACCATCAAGAAGTTGCAACAATAAACAAAGAAGCTATCAGAAGGAAAAGATGTGACATTCCATTTCATAGTTTTGTTTTACACCATGGTAACGCACGTCCTCACACCTCAATGGAGACTTCACAGGCCATTGCCAAAATGGGGTGGCCGGTGATGTCCCAACCCCCTACGGTCCTGATTTAGCTCCCTCAGACTTTTCCCTGTTTGCCCCTTTGAAAAACACCCTTCGTGGAGAACTTTTCGACGATGTGACAGACGTTAAACTGGCTGTGAACTCATGCGTGAAACGACAGCCTCAAGAATTTTTCCAAAATGGATTTTACCAATGAGTTCAAATATGGCGGAAATGTATAGAAAGTGATGGGCAATACTTTGAATAGGCTAGCATTATTAGCAATATGTCCGAGTATTTTGCCACCAAGTTTCACATTTTTGTCTTATGAGGGACGAGACAATACTTTCAGGATGCCCTTTGTACTTAGTGATCATCAAATTCGGAGACGAATAATTAGAAATGAATTTATTACATAACGAATTACTATACGAATTTATTACGCAAGCGCATTGCTTCTAAAAACAAACTGCCTGCATATCAATAGACAGCAGACGACTCCCGTCTGCGCTGGGTTCTGTTGTAAGACAGATGACGTCAGAGAGAATGCTGTACAGGAAAGCTCATCCCGTACTCTCGCATGAGTAAACCTAGTAGTCAATTCACCTTTGCTACGCACTATATATTAGATTCCGACTAGGTTTCTTCAACCATTGTTTAGAATTTGACATAATGCGTGTTATTTATAATTAAAAATTCGATCTTTCTGTTTACTACGTTAGACTTCCAAAATATTACGTGTATTCTTCCACCTCAGTTGCCTGCGGGTTTGTTTACATTTCATACTACGGAACTTCATGTGTTACTATGTTTTGTAAATAGTTCCAAATTATTTCGAAAGTCCAATATTACGAGTACGGCTTATAGGGAGAATCCCGATGTTACGAGAGATTCAAAATGCACCGTCAATTTTTTAATGTTAAAGATAGGAAAAATCTTCATGTACTACGAGTGGTAAATCTAAGGAGCTACCGCTATAAAGAGAGACTTTTATGGCCAATCTTTCTTCCTTCAAATATTTCCAACAAATTCTTTCCCTGAAATTTCAGGAAGTTGTAGGGAGATAAACGCGTACAGCTTCACACAGAGATGAGTCACCAGTAGTTTGTCTGTTTCTCTGTTTGGATGCTGTCCTCCCGCTTTCTCCCACTCGTCTCCATAACAGTGGAAAGTCGAAACATTTTTTATGCATGTATGTCGTGTGCTCTCTTTCTCTAAATAAAGAATAAAAGAAAGGCTGACTTTGGAAACAAAGGTAAAAATTTTGTATGAATGTGAGAAAAGTTTGAGGTAGAAAAGTGAGACCGCAAGAAAATTTGGTCTTGCATCATCAACGCTGTTTACAATTTTAAAGAATTAAGAGAAGATCAAGGAGGCGGCTTTGCAGAATAACGCATCGGCGAAATCCGTGAAGTTACGCAATGGTGAACATAAGAAATTGGAGGAAGCATTACTTACATGCTTTTGCGATAATCGAGCGAAAAACATTTCTGTTGGTGGACCGACGATAAAAGCTAATGAATTAAGCGTTGAAATGAAGATCGGGAATTTTAGTTGTTTGGACGGTTGGCTAAACCAATTTAAAACCAGAAAATAGATTTCTATGCAAAAAATAATATTTTGAGAATCAGTTTCTATTAGCACACAAACGGTTCAGGTCTGGTCACCCATCCTTCCAGAAATTCTAGCTCGATACAACGCAAAAGACTTACAATGCAGATGAAGAGCGTTTTATAGCTTGCTGCCTGACAGGACTTCAGTGATAAAACGTGATCCAAGTAAAGGAGAAAACGCAGTAAAGAACATTTAAATTTTATGTTGCGCCAATATGGATGGTAGTCATAAATTAAAGCCATTAGTGATTGTAAAATCACAAATGCAGTGCTGCTTTCGTAGTGCTTGGCTGACGTGCACATATGAAGATGCTGATAAGAAGGCGAGGAAGACATGCCGTTATTTATCAAGTGGGTGAAGGCTTTCGACGTTCAGGTTGGAATTGAGAACCGAAAAATAGCGCTATTCATCGGTAATTGCCCAGCACACCCAAGTCTCAGAGATGTTCAACTGGATAACATTGAACTGATATTATTGCCACCTAATTGCACTAGTGTACTTCAGTCTCTTGATCATGGAGTAATGAAACTAATAAAGCAGAAATATTCTGGTAAATAACGCGATCAGGCGGACGTCATCAGATGATAAACTAGTTAAATGAGACGTTCTTGAGGCCATTACAGCTCTTGCCGAGGCATGGAAAGAGCTGCCAGGAAAGCACATTGAAGCAAATTTTAGACCAAGAAATCATTGCAGACAAACCAGCAGAACAGGAAGCCATTACCAAGAAATCGTTGCGGACAAACCAGCAGAACAGGAAGCAGATGGATGGAACATCATTGTCAAAAAGATGGGATTGACATTTAGTTTTTAAGACTATGTCAAGGCTTACGCAAATGTAGTACCTTGGAATGACATGTCTGATACAGAAATCATGGAATCGGAAAAAGGAACCTCAGAAGAAGATCAGGGTGTCATGGAGAGGATAGAAATGAAAGCGTACCATCTCAATCAAAACTCGTGCAAGCTTAAAACACAATCGGACAATTTTGTAGTGCGTCAAATGCACCTACTGACGAAACGGCAATTTTCCGTAAGGACAAAGAGGAACCAGAGGAAGCAAAAGACTCTCGATTCTTATTTTTTGAAAAAATCCCAATCTGAAATAAAAACACAAACATCAGACAGTAATATGTATTGTTTTGATCACTTTTTTATTATGTAGTACGGTTAGTTTTAAGTGTTATTTAGTATGTACAGTAGTACGTACTTGTACTTTGTATGATTCGGCTACAAAGAGAAGTGTGTTTTAAAGAAAAATTTTCCAATTTTTGTCAGCCCGCGTAATATCGCACTTTTTACTGTAATTTGATTTCGTTGCTTATTATGCTAGACTTCCAAAATGTCGCGTGTACCCTTCCACCGTAGATGCCGGCGGATTTGTTTACGTCTCACACCGTGGCTCTTTATGTATATCTGTTACGTCTAAAGCTCGAAAGCCGTTAATGTGCACATTACCTAGCTAATCTTCAGATTAACTGATTTGCTCCGTTAACGTGCGGAATCAAGAGTTTTCCGCATTTTACCTAGGTAATGTGCACATTAACGGCTTCCGTATCGTTAAAGTTCAAAAGTTTGTTTCTCTCATTTCCTTTTCCCTACACCTTCCCCCTCTCCCTCCACTTTTAGTTTTGTTTCGCCTGTTTCTCTCATTTCCTTTCCCTACACCTTCCCCCTCTCCCTCCACTTTTAGTTTGGTTTCGCCTGTTTCTCTCATTTCCTTTCCCTACACCTTCCCCCTCTCCCTCCACTTTTAGTTTGGTTTCGCCTGTTTCTCCCATTTCCTTTCCCTACAGCTTCCCCCTCTCCCTCCACTTTTAGTTTGGTTTCGCCTGCTTCACTCATTTCCTTTCCCTACACCTTCCCCCTCTCCCTCCACTTTTAGTTTGGTTTCGCCTGTTTCTCTCATTTCCTTACTCTACACCTTCCCCCTCTCCCTCCACTTTTAGCTTCGTTTCGCCTGTTTCTCTCATTTCCTTTCCCTACACCTCCCCCTCTCCCTCCAATTTTAGTTTCGTTTCGCCCGTTTTTCTCATTTCCTTTCCCAACACCTCCCCTCTCCCTCCACTTTTAGTTTGGTTTCGCCTGTTTCTCTCATTTCCTTTCCCGACACCTTCCTCCTTTCCCTACACTGTCCCCCTCTCCCTCCACTTTTAGTTTCGTTTCGCCTGTTTCTCCCATTTCCTTTCCCTACACCTTCCCCCTTTCCCTCCACTTTTAGTTTCGTTTCGCCTGTTTCTCTCATTTCCTTTCCCGACACCTTCCCCTTTCCCTACACCTTCCCCCTTTCCCTACACCTTCCCCCTCTCCCTACACCTTCCCCTCTCCCTCCACGTTTAGTTTCGTTTCGCCTGTTTCTCTCATTTCCTTTCCCTACACCTTCCCCTTTCCCTCCACCTTCGCCTGTTTCCCTCATTTCCTTTCCCTACACCGTCCTCTCCCTCCACTTTTAGTTTCGTTTCGCCTGTTTCTCTCATTTCCTTTCCCGACACCTTCCCTCTTTCCCTACACCTTCCTCCTCTCCCTACACCTTCCCCCTCTCCCTCCACTTTTAGTTTCGTTTCGCCTGTTTCTCTCATTTCCTTTCCCTACACCTTCCCCCTCTCCCTACACCTTCCCCCTCTCCCTCCACTTTTAGTTTCGTTTCGCCTGTTTCTCTCATTTCCTTTCCCGACACCTTCCCCCTTTCCCTACAGCGTCCCCCTCTCCCTACACCGTCCCCCTCTCCCTCCAATTTTAGTTTCGTTTCGCCTGTTTCTCTCATTTCCTTTCCCTACACCTTCCCCCTTTCCCTCCACTTTTAGTTTCGTTTCGCCTGTTTCTCTCATTTCCTTTCCCTACACCTTCCCCCTTTCTCTCCACTTTTAGTTTAGTTTCGCCTGTTTCTCTCATTTCCTTACCCTACACCTTCCCCCTTTCCCTCCACTTTTAGTTTCGTTTCGCCTGTTTCTCTCATTTCCTTTCCCGACACCTTCCTCCTTTCCCTACACCGTCCCCCTCTCCCTCCACTTTTAGTTTCGTTTCGCCTGTTTCTCCCATTTCCTTTCCCTACACCTTCCCCTTTCCCTCCACTTTTAGTTTCGTTTCGCCTGTTTCTCTCATTTCCTTTCCCGACACCTTCCCCCTTTCCCTACACCTTCCCCCTTTCCCTACACCTTCCCCCTCTCCCTACACCTTCCTCTCTCCCTCCACGTTTAGTTTCGTTTCGCCTGTTTCTCTCATTTCCTTTCCCGACACCTTCCCCCTCTCCCTACACCTTCCCCCTTTCCCGACACCTTCCCCCTTTTCCTACACCGTCCCCCTCTCCCTCCACTTTTAGTTTCGTTTCGCCTGTTTCTCTCATTTCCTTTCCCGACACCTTCCCTCTTTCCCTACACCTTCCTCCTCTCCCTACACCTTCCCCTCTCCCTCCACTTTTAGTTTCGTTTCGCCTGTTTCTCTCATTTCCTTTCCCTACACCTTCCCCCTCTCCCTACACCTTCCCCCTCTCCCTCCACTTTTAGTTTCGTTTCGCCTGTTTCTCTCATTTCCTTTCCCGACACCTTCCCCCTTTCCCTACAGCGTCCCCCTCTCCCTACACCGTCCCCCTCTCCCTCCAATTTTAGTTTCGTTTCGCCTGTTTCTCTCATTTCCTTTCCCTACACCTTCCCCCTTTCCCTCCACTTTTAGTTTCGTTTCGCCTGTTTCTCTCATTTCCTTTCCCGACACCTTCCCCCTTTCCCTACACCTTCCCCCTCTCCCTCCACTTTTAGTTTCGTTTCGCCTGTTTCTCTCATTTCCTTTCCCTACACCTTCCCCCTTTCTCTCCACTTTTAGTTTAGTTTCGCCTGTTTCTCTCATTTCCTTACCCTACACCTTCCCCCTTTCCCTCCACTTTTAGTTTCGTTTCGCCTGTTTCTCTCATTTCCTTTCCCGACACCTTCCCCCTTTCCCTACACCGTCCCCCTCTCCGTCCACTTTTAGTTTCGTTTCGCCTGTTTCTCTCATTTCCTTTCCCTACACCTTCCCCCTTTCCCTCCACTTTTAGTTTCGTTTCGCCTGTTTCTCTCATTTCCTTTCCCGACACCTTCCCTCTTGCCCTACACCTTCCCCCTTTCCCTACACCTTCCCCCTTTCCCTACACCTTCCCCCTCTCCCTTCACCTTCCCCCTCTCCCTCCACTTTTAGTTTCGTTTCGCCTGTTTCTCTCATTTCCTTTCCCTACACCTTCCCCCTTTCCCTCCACTTTTAGTTTCGTTTCGCCTGTTTCTCTCATTTCCTTTCCCTACACCTTCCCCCTTTCCCTCCACTTTTAGTTTCGTTTCGCCTGTTTCTCTCATTTCCTTTCCCTACACCTTCCCATTTTCCCTACACCTTCCACCTCTCCCTCCACTTTTAGTTAGGTTTCGCCAGCGTCTAGTTGTCGCCGATTGTTTTTATTTCTCATAATTGGCGTCGGCTGCCAGTGCGTAGCATAGCTAATTCTGTTTTCAAATTCGTTTCTGCCTGTTAGCGCGTGAATTTGTGTCGTGATTTTTTTTAAAGCAGATAAATTTAACTCCTAGTATGCAAGCAAGCATCGAATTGGTGAGTAAAATGAAGAAAAGATTCTTCGAAAACCTCTTTAGCGAAGATTCAAAATATAATAGTGTTTTAATGACAAAACGAAAGTATGATTGCATAATTGAAGATGTAAAGCGAATAAAAGTTTCCAAGAAGAAAGAATCATCTCGAGATTATCGAATAATTCAAAGGTATGATGTGTTGACTGTACAAGGCTATGAAAAACTCATTGAGCCGTTGTCATATGCGCGAGAAAGTGTGAAAAAGTTTGTCCATAAAACGGGTATTTTAAAACAATTGTATGCAAAATCTGAATTCAGTGTTTGCAAAGAGAGATTTTTAACGAAAGAAGATGTCCCTGCTGTAGAAATATCTTTACGTCAAACAGAAATAAAACAATCCCATGGTACTGGGCAGGGTTTCAGAAAATGTGACTGCAAATCTGAATGTACCACAAATAGGTGTGTTTGTCGCAAAAACCAATTGCCATGTAATTTAAAGTGTCACCAATCTTTAGATTGCACTAATAAGTAAGCATAATTTTATCATATGTTTTGCAAATTAATTTCCTTAATTATAATAATATTTTAAACCGTTTGATTCTTTCCATTATAGATTTTTAATTGATTGATGATTGATTCTATCAACTAATTTGTTGATTGTTTGATTGTATTAACTTGATTCTTTATATATCGAAAAATAAATAAATAACATTATGTTAATTTAAGCGTACAGAAACGTTGCTGTTGTTCCAGCAAATATCTTATTTTCACTTTAACGAGTGCCTAGTAGGTAATGTGCAGATTATCTAGGTAATTTGCAGATTACCTAGGTAATTTGAGCAATGAAACAATTTTCGGCACTTTAACGGATCACCCTAGTTAATCTGCACATTACCTAGATAATCTGTAGAATAACTGATTTCTGTACTTTAGCGGTAACATATCGATTGCTCCCTATGCGCTATGAATAGTTCCACTCTTTAAAAAAACAGCAGTTCCGTGATTTGCAATTTTTTAGAGAGGCAATATATTTCAATGAAATGTAAATTGAGTACATGAAACGAAAGGAGAGGGAAACGTAAATTTTCTCGCATTTTCATTTTTTTTTCAAAGCTTGATATTGCCCCTCCTCCCTTCACGCATTCTCCCATATCAAGTTATGGTTTCATTTATTTCATCATGATGAAATCTGGATCCCCCAGCATTGTACAATGGAACACAACTGACAATCAAGAAACTCGTGTCAAATGTCATCGGAGCTACTATCATGACTGGCCGTACTGCAAGAGACAATGATTTTATTCCACACATTCCAATCGTCCCATCTGACATTCCATTTAGTTTAAACGCCTACAGTTTCCTGTTGTTCTCAGTTTCACTATGAGTTTCAACAAAACACAGGTTCAATTGTTGGACTCAAACCTGCAAAACGGATGCTTTTTCTATGGCCACCCCTGTATTGGTTGCTCCCGCGTTGGCAAAAATAAAAACCTCTTCATGTTGGTTCCAAATAAAAGAACGTTAAACATCGTTGACCCACAAAAGCACTTCAGGGATAAACTTACTTGCACTTCGAATTAACTGCGCGTTGCGCTGATCACAACATGATAGACAAATGTAGATATTTCAAATTTCTTTTATTCACAGTCAATAAAGACTGCTGGTTTAAGCCAATTGTGCCGGAACAAATATAGGTTAAAGAAAACTCGGGAAACTTTGGCCCGGAAAGATCCGTGTATTTTCTGTTAAACCCGGACAACCTCAGGTTAACACCGCTATTTAAAAAAAAAAAAAAAAAGAAGGAAGGAATTGAAAAAACTTTGTTTATCCGGCTTGTAGAATTGGCAGCAGATGAAAAGGCATTAAAATATACAAATCTTTATTCAAAAGAAGTGATAAAAAAACTTCTGGCTGGTCAAAAGTTGAAATCTGTGTTAACGAAAGAAATATTCCATTATGGCAAAAATTCCTGCAGCCACCCCTTTCTTTTAGCGTCCGGTACAGCTTCACAGTTTGAAATGGATGATGCACGACCAAATTCTTTGGATAATCTGATTTCGTAATACGTACGATGTGATAACCTGGCATCCCTCTTTCATGCACTAAATATGGGAAAATCAAAGGGCTACCTATTTCACTTCAGGCTTCAGTGCCCGAAGTCAAGCAATTATGGTGGATTCATCGAAGTTTTTGTCAGCACGTGAATCTATTGTCCTGATAAATCAGGTCAGCGTACATTATGGGGCCATGCATGATCAATAGGAGACAAATAAATAAATAAATAAAAATGTCACGAGTTAGCTTAGTAGTATGAGCTCAGCAATGAGCGCAGGATGTGGGCAAAAGTGTGGAATGCGGTGACAAAGCGGTGGGATTGCGGCGCTTAAATTAATGCAAACGACATCGTCAGTAAATCGCAGGACAGTGAGTGCGCGCACCTGTCGCTCTCTAATCATCAAGTTCCGGAAGTTCCCAAGACCTGTGGAGCTTCCGTCGTCAGTGAGCAGGGAGGCCGTGACCTGAGTAATTGGATGCCGACCGACGCAGCCATACAAACAAACACTTCCCAGCTCACATTTTTGCAATCATTTCGATCGCTCATTATCATCGGTGGTGGTACTGGCGAAAAAACCCCGATGCAAAATAAACCGAGGGTGATGTCGGAGGTAAGAGGAATGTATCTTGAAAAAAAAAAAAGAATGAATGAAATAATAAACTTTTTCCAGTAGTCTCTCAATTACAAAAGCATTTCATGCTAACAGAGACATAACACGGGCCGTAGTGTTGTTCCCTTGAAGCAACTTACCTCACGGATTCAAGCAGTGAGAATTCTGTACCAAAGAGAACTGGAAAATCTTAGGCATGCTCACTTCTATACATTTATTTAATGTTAGTTTTCACTTTGCAAGTAGATAATTATCAATTAATGTGCTAACTGGAAATCTACGATTGTATTTGCAAGAGCAAAATATTGTTTGTACGTGTCATGACTTCTTTTGTGTCATGAGAAGTGTCATATGAGACTTCTTTTGTGTCATGAGAAGTGTCATATGAGACTTCTTTTGTGTCATGAGAAGTGTCATATGAGACTTCTTTTGTGTCATGAGAAGTAAGTGTCATGACTTCTTTGTGTCATGAGAAGTGTCATGGCTTCTTTTGTGTCATGAGAAGTGTCATGGCTTCTTTTGTGTCATGAGAAGTATTAAGTGTCATGACTTGGTTTTCAGGAGGGATCTAACGAACCCCTTCCCGTGAGCATTTGTGGCAGACTGGTAGTATCCTATTTGGGTTACGGGAAGGGGAGCACTACCCATTCCCCCATTCATCATTCGGGACTCGAACTCAGGCCTAATGCCTGTTTTTCGTTGTTGTTGTTGTTCTTGGTTTCTAGCAGGGACGTCGCAAGACTTGGAAATCAGGATGGGCAACGGGTGAGCGAGCATTATTTTTGGTGGGACAAGCTTGATAGCAACATTTTTTCAACGAAACACTGAAAGAACGAATTATTAATGCTTTTCATTGCCAGCTACTAAGGAATTCGTGCAATCTCCACCCCCTCCACTTGGACACACACATACATACATACATACATACATACATACGCGGATCTGACTAGTTACGCAACTGGTTTAAGATACAAGAGTTACTAGAATGTCGCCTTCAACATTTTGCTTGCTCTGAATGCATTGTCTTAAATCGCTTTTCAAGGTTTTGTATTTTTTGCTTACGAAAAATAGAACTGTACTTGAACACAATTTTTTTAAAGGAAAATGTCTTTGTTTCTAAATCAAATTTTAACGTTATGCCAAGCAGACACAATACCCCCCCCCCCTCTTTAACTCCCTTCCTTCAAGCCAGCGACTTTGCTTGCACTCCTATCCTACAAGGCAGATATCAGCCACTTCCTGCACTCTCACTGTCCCAGGGCAGTCTTAAGAGCGCGGGTGTAGCTTTAGACTCCACTTTCCTGTTGGAATCCCTTATTTTGAAAAGAAAATAAAGTGCAGAGCAATTAGTAGTGACCCCCTCAGTGAATTCCTACCCACCCTCCTCATTAGCCCCCTGGCCGTACAAGCATAAAAATGAGGCCTAAACTAAGGAATTTGAAGAGTGGAGAACAATTGAATTTTCATGGCCCTGCGTATGCTGTTTTGGTAACCTTTTTTGGAGACATAAACAACGCACTTCCTACGAAAAATTAAGTAGATCTACATGAATAAAACATAAGACTCATTAATACTTCGCAAAGTCCAGATTATACTTTAGAGTTAAACATACTGAAACACGGCCCATTTCGAACTGGGTGGGCAAGACAAATTTCAGGGTGAGCTCAAACCCACCCTCGCACCCCCTTGACGACGTCCCTGGTTTCTAGGTTTAGCGACTCTAAAGTTTATAAGTAGTCGCTTGTCCCTAATTTGGAGCCGCTGGTTTTAGGGAAGGGAGAAACCCAGAGCAGTGGGACAAACACAACACCCATGCTTTATCCTGGCCGAACTTTGACGACTCTTCAGAAACCTACGTCTCTGACATCTTGCTCCACTGAGCACCGGCCCAGCTCAGGCGATTAGCCAGAAGCTAGCGTCTGTGACCACTCGGCCACAGGAATGGTTCTCAGAGAAGTTACTATGAAAAACGGAATTCTTATCTCTGCGATCAGTTTTTAGTGGTTCTTCATGCTAAACAATATTTCATAACAGCCCCAGCAAAAGCAGTGTTGCTGGGCTAACACTCAAGCCAGCACTGGCCCAGCACTATGTTGCCGACGGCCAACACTTGGGCCAGCAGTTCAGGCCAACACCTGGCCAACAGATGGCACCCCATCAGTTGTCATATGCCGGAACATGGCCATCAGTTATTTATCACAGGCAGTAGCTGCCACAAGTGGCCCTTCAGCGGCCCTGCAAGCACATGCCATAAATGATGGCTGGCCTAATGCGGTCCGCTAGTTCCCCGGCAGTGGCAGCCTGCAATCACGTGTCGTAACTGGTGGCTTGCTGAATCTTGTCTGCCAATTTCCCAGTAGTATCCATAAAAACATAAATAAAAGGTAACCGCGGTTTCCCAACGCCACAACTACTTTTTTTCCCTCTTACGAAACTTCTGCATTTCTCCACCGCGCTGGGGAAATTTTCTCAACAGGTCCTGAAAAACACCGGTTCGGATCTGGTTGGAAACGAAACAACGACAATCTGCATGCGAAGCGAGCGCTCTGCCGACAGCACTGTTTTACCACGCACGACTCTTTGCTTGAACACCAAACAGAAATCATCGCTCTTTCCCCGTTTATTAGTGGGAAAACTTCTCATTGGCCGCCACCGGGAATACTTGGCAAAGTCCAGATTATACTTGTCTGTATTAATTCTTCACTTGAAGCTAAGAATCGTTCCAGCGCGAGGGGAAACTGAGGGTTCTCTTTTAATTTTACAATATTGCGAGGTATTTTTCATAAATGTCCGTTTCGTATTATTCATAAATTTATTTTTTCAACGTAACGATTGTTTTTATTTACCTTAAGGGAACTTCACTCATTTTCAACTATAGTGTACCAACTTAAAGGCGCTTTCTAAAGTTTTGTGCTGTCCATGTGGTCTTGAAAGGCGATTGTTAAATTAATATATTTACCCGTTCATGTCCCATTCTGTTACATTTTTAACGTTGTATCTTTCCTTTCCTCTGTCCAAAGTTATATTTGTTTTAAAGAGGAAAGATATTTTATTTTACTTCTCGTCATCTTTTGCAGCGAATTCCTCCAGTCTTGTGTATTCAACCCATAGACCCATGGATGAGTACATTATATCCATATAGCGATGCTTTTTTTTTTTTTTTTTCAAATAATTGATAAAATTTGTACGC
This sequence comes from Macrothele yani, assembly GCA_039090855.1. Classification (NCBI taxonomy): domain Eukaryota; kingdom Metazoa; phylum Arthropoda; class Arachnida; order Araneae; family Macrothelidae; genus Macrothele; species Macrothele yani. The sequence goes on along the minus strand of CM077005.1, from coordinate 137,955,969 downwards.
GTATAATTCTTATTTTTTTTTCTTCAACATAACGATCTTTTAATGTATTTCCGGGACTTTTGTTTGAAACAAAAGATTATATTAAAACGAAAGATTACACAGAAATTAATTCTTGTTATTCATGGGAATGGAGTGGGTGTGTTTCATGGCTGTCTGTATTCTCGATTCTTTGTGTGTTAGTGCAGGAATTTCGCTACGAAATGAGTTTCTATAAATACACGAGTGTAATTGACTGTTTCTTACAGTTCATTGATAATTATTTATATAATTTTCTTCCGACGGTAATCTTCGTCGACCTGGCATTTCATTAGGAAATTATTTCACCTCTCTACATATGCCTTTTTTCTTAACATCCACTAAAATAACACGACGGCGACAGCGTCGTCTTCAACTAACTCGTACCACGAGAGACACGGCACGTGTTGATTCTGCGCATGCGCAGTTCCGTTGCTCACCTTGTGTTGGGGTTGCATCGGTTGCCAACTGCGGGCCACCGCTTGGAGGCCCGCAATTCACGGCCATGCTGCAGGGCCATCAATGGCTGCCAACTGATGGCGCTGTCACCAACGGACCGCTACCGTGCCGTGAGCGGCAGATTTCAGCCAGCAGTGACCCATCACTGCCAGCTGATGCCCAGCAGTTTCCCAACACTTGTGTTTTTGCTGGGACAGCTACAGCTCTTCGAGTTGTGTATGTATAGCCTTTCAGAAGCAACTGCTACTGTTCGGACGACTAACCAAACCGGCAGCGTGTTGTGATTCTGCGGTATCTTGTGTCTTATTCCTGGAGATCTAGACATCCGGTCTATTCCCTAAGGTCCATACTTGACTTGTTGACCTGCACATCATATCATCGAGGGAATGTGCAACCACTTGATGTTATGTCACTTGAACAGATGCATTTGTCACGGAGCCACAGTGCGTTATACTATGCGGCACACCATGCGGCGCTTTAGCCAAAAGTGTCGTCTTTTTCCCAAGAGAAGCTCAACTTGCAATCCGTGCTCCAGCTTTCCAGTTGTGATACAGTAGTGCGTACCTTTTGCTCTATCACGTGCTTACCAGATGCAGGCAAGCGTAAGAGACCCAAGCAAAAGCACTGCCTCTGTATTCATCTCTATTCTTCATGCATTTCAAATGGCTGCTGTAAGCGTAAGAGACCCAAGACAATCGTATATTTTATTTCACTTATTAGCGGTTACTTTTTTGCAAAATAAAAATGAGTATTTAAAGCAAAAATTTATGTTGTAAGCTTTAGTCTAAAACTGAGTATTCAAACACTGTGGTTATTTCAATGAATGAAATGTTATTCAAGGAAATTTCGTGGTCACGGTGTTTAAGCACTGTGGTTTATCCTTATAAAAACGCTAAAATAAAAAACGATGTTTTGCTATTTGGCATCCAAGCAAAAGCACAAGTGTTGGGAAACTGCTGGCCACCAGCTGGCTGTGATGGGTCACTGCTGGCTGAAATCTGCCACGGTACGGTAGCGATCCGTTGTTGGCAGCGCTTTCAGTTGGCAGCGCTTTCAGTTGGCAGCCATTGATAGCCCTGCAGCATCCAGTTGGCAGCCATTGATAGCCCTGCAGCACTTGCGTGGAGGCCCGTGAAGTACGGGCCTCCACGCAAGTGCCACTATAGTGGCCCGTAGCTGGCAACCGAAGCAACTCCAACAGGAGGTGGAATCAGCGGGACTGAGCATTCGCTGAAGCGACACGTGCACAATCTTTCGTGGTACCAGTTAGCTGAAGACGACGCCCTCGCTATCGTATTGCTTTAGTGTATGTTAAAAAAAAAAAGACATATGTAGAGAGACGAATTAATTTCCTAATGAAATGCCGCGTCGACGAAGATTACCGTCGGAGGAAAATTATATGAAAAATTAATGAACTGTATGAAAAAATCAATTAATCTCAAGTATTTATAGAAACAAATTTCGTAGCAAAATTTCTGCACTAACACAAGAAGAATCGAGAATACAAACAGCAATGAAACACACTCACTCCATTCCCATGAATAACAAGAAATAATTTCAGTATAACCTTCATACACTAAACCGCTTCAAACAGAAGTCCCGGAAAGACATTAAAAAATCGCCGTGCTGGAAAAAAATAAGAGTTACATTATACAAGTACAAAATGGGTATTTTCGTTACAAAATTATTCAGTATTTGAAAAAAAAAAAAGCGACGCTATGGGAATATAATGTACTAATCCATGCGTTGGATACACAAGATTGGAGGAATTCGCTGAGAAAAAAACCGGAAGTAAAGTAAAATATCATTCCTATACTTAGAACAAAATGTGGCTTCGGACCATGAAAAAAAGATACAACGTTACAAATGTAACAGAATGTGACATAAATGTGTAAATATATTAACTAAACACTGACTTTTCAAAACCAGAAGGACAGCACAAAACGTCTTTCAGTTGGTACAGTCGTTGAAAGTGAGTGAAGTTCCCTTAAAGTAAATGAAAAAATCGTCACGTTGAAAAAATGAATTTATGAATTATATGAAACGTACATTTACGAAAGCAAACCCGCAATTTTGCGCAATTAGAAAGAGAACCCTGTTTCATATTGCGTAGGAGAGAGGCTTACCTCGAAGCGGATGGTCATGCGCGGCAAATTACATTAGTATAGTGCTTAGAGTATCCACTTTGCACATCCTTGTTTAGATCCATCGGGCGATTTGCCTGACCTGTTGAGGAAATTTCCTCAGCACCGTGACATCATGAATAAGTTTCGCTGTGGAGAAAAAAGCAGTTGTGTGTGTGTGTGTCTAGTGAACTATTATTATTATTAGTTGTTTTTTTTTTTACTACTACTGGGAAATTGACGGACAAGATTCGGCAAGCCATCAGTTATGTCACGTGATTGCCGGCTGTCACTGCCGGACCACATTAGGCTAGCCATCATTTATGGCTCGTACTTGCATGGCCTCTTAAGGGCCGTTTGTGGCAGCCACAGCTTGAGATGGATAACTGATGACCCTGTTCTGGCATATGACAACTGATGGGGTGCCAACTGTTGGCCAGCTGCTGGCCTGAACTGTTGGTGCATCTGGTGGCGGCCGGGACATTTTATTGACGGTTCATGTAACGGCAACATATTGCTGGGCCGCTGATGGTAGCCAGTAGTGTCCCAGTGCTGGCCCAACAAGACTGGTTTTGCTGGGATTACTAATTTTGTGAAAAAAGGGAAAGAATGTCGAGGTACGCGTAGAGGCGTATTGTGTCAACGAAACCAGGCCAGGAATTTAAGTCTTAAGTCATGTGGTCCACCACAGAAACACAGGTACCCTCACGGGAACACCTCATAAATTACCGCATGGAAAATATTGTGTTAACTCCTGGCTGAAACAGAAATGGTGAAATATGCATTGTAAAACTAATTCAGTCGTGAACAAGTTCTAGCAGCAATTTGGGAGTGAGAGAATTTTAAAAATCCACTCATGATTGAATGTAGCATGTCAAACCATGCTCAAAACGGGGTGCTGTTCCAGATAATTATATTTATGTAGTCACTGATCGACTACTGCACAACGGTATTCGTACCTCCTTCTTGAATAGACGCTTTTTTTAAGTTTACTTATTACTTTGACTCATAAACTACCATTCTGATCTATGAACCAGTACTAGGATAAATGTGAGTGGAACATGGATTTCGAAATATGTCAGCCGGAGAATCGCAGAATTGCATTGTGCTCTATGTCTGTACGTGGATAAGGGTATGGGGATGATGGACCATCAAATTTATTAGTAGTGCTGCCTTCAAGATTACAAAAGAGGGCTAGAGTCTATCAATGATCCATTGGCTCCAGGTCCAAAGACCTACGCTTAACCGCAGTTAGCATAATTTATTTCTAACAGCGTTCTTGGTCCGGTGGCAAATTTTTCCCTGAAGTAGAGAGAATTTTGATTTGTCATTTTAGGGCAAATGCCCAGCATAGATAGATAGATGGACGGAAACACCAGTATTTCTTCAGGCAAAAACGTTTTATACAGATAATATAAAGCTCAACTGAAGTTAACAGTTCTTAGTCATAAGTACCAAAATAATTATTCGTCCTTTGCAAGCAATCCAGACCAAGAGGACACGAGAAAGTGGGTCATTTTTCTGGTGGTCCATCGTGAAATATCCCGGTGTTCCAATTCACCACTAGAGGTACGTCTGCAATATTGAAGGCCTTCATTAGGACAATAAAATGCCGATAAAATTGCCCTGTATCCTGAATATTCACAATATTTATCCCTTTACGGGAGCGTTTTTTTCATTATTTTCAAGACATTCATGTTTCAGTAGATGATTCCCTTTTCACCCCATGTAGGTATGTTTCTCGCATCTAGCCTGCGTTTCACGGGAAAACGGCAGCTAACGACTTCTGCTGCTGATAATCCGTTCCAAAATAATTTTTTTGTACAGAAAGAAAAACAACTTTGTCTTGATCTTTTTTGCGACATTACCTGGTGTATGCGTGCGTGAAAAGGGTTTTCACCTGAGGTGATGAATAACTAAAAGCATCGACGTCGATTGCAGCTCGAACAGTAATTGTATGCCTATTTTACCAATAGATATCGCTTTGGACTTACTCTCCCGAAAGAAAGCAGTCTCAAATTTCACTACAAAAACCATAAAATATGACATCGAATTCTTTGGTATAATGAGTACGTCTTTTGAATTTCTTCCGAAATAAAGAAGAATTTCAAAGCGGATTTCAGAAAAGTAGGAAATCAACGAAAAGATGCATTTACATCCTTTAGCGAAATTACAATACGCAATGTTTGCATTGTTCTTCATAATGAATGGAACCATTTACAAAAAAAAAACTTAAAGTAACTTTTTCATTTGGGTTCCTAGAACCGGTAAAACGTTTACAAATAGCAACAGCAATATGCCCCCACTAGCAGCTGAAAGGTAAGTTACGAAATACCACACATTTTGCACAAAATCAGCCTCATACTGGAAGGTATCCGAAGCGAAACGGAATTTTTCAAATCGAATAATTTCAAGGGATATGTGGAAAAAATGTAATGCAACTTTACGCTCCCTAGCGTGTAACTGAGCGTTATTTGAAAACGAAAGTGGGCGAAAAAATATTTTTCATAGTAAAGGGTTTTCCACCAAATTAGGATTTTTTCCACCGGATTCTTAGAATCAGAGATACTCTTACAAACACTTGCACTGATTCCCCTTAGCTGCAGAGCTGTTAATTACAAAAACGTAGAAAATACACGCTAAATAGGTTTCATAGCGGGAGCTATTTGATAGAAAAATAATTTTTTAAGTATAACTGTTAGGAACAGAAACAGGAAAAAAACTTTTAGACATATGCACTTTCTAGCAGGAAAACTTTGCATTATTGAAGAGCATACGGAACAAAACATTTTTTTAATCGGATTTTTCAAAACGAAAATACAGTTGCGAACACACTTATGCCACCTAACTACAGTTTTCAATTCAGAACCACCAAATCTGGTATACTATCTCGTGGTATTCTAACTTAGACTGCAGACGGTTTTGGGAAGCGGTTGCAGAGGGGAGGGGGGTTAGGGTCCCCCCTACAGAACTGCCGTAAAATATAGTTTTCAATTTAGAACTACCAAATTTGGTATATTATCTCACGGTACTCTAACTTAGACGGTAGACAGTTTTTGGAACGGGTCAAGGCCCGGGGGGGGGTCAGAGCCCCCACATACAAAATTTTCTTAAAAACTACAGTTTTCAATTCAGAACCACCTAATTTGGTATACTATCTCATGGTACTCTAACTTAGACGCTAGACAGTTTTTGGAAGGGTTGGAGCCCGGGGGGTCAGACCCACCCGAAAAAAAACTTTTTCGTAAAATCTACAGTTTTCAATTTAGAACCACCAAATTTGGTATACTATCTCATGGTACTCTAACTTAGACGCTAGACGGTTTTTGGAAGGGGTTGGAGCCCGCGGGGTCGGCCCCCCCCTCATAAAAATTTCGTAAAATCTACAGTTTTTATCTTAGAACCACCAAATTTGGTATACTATCTTATGGTACTCTAACTTATCGGCAGACCGTTTTTGGAACGGGTCAAGGCCCGGGGGTCAGAGCCCCCCACATACAAAATTTTCTTAAAAACTACAGTTTTCAATTCAGAACCACCTAATTTGGTATACTATCTCATGGTACTCTAACTTAGACGCTAGACAGTTTTTGGAAGGGGTTGGAGCCCGGGGGTCAGACCCACCCGAAAAAAAAACTTTTCGTAAAATCTACAGTTTTCAATTTAGAACCACCAAATTTGGTATACTATCTCATGGTACTCTAACTTAGACGCTAGACGGTTTTTGGAAAGGGTTGGAGCCCGCGGGGTCGCCCCCCCTCATAAAAATTTCGTAAAATCTACAGTTTTTATCTTAGAACCACCAAATTTGGTATACTATCTTATGGTACTCTAACTTATCGGCAGACCGTTTTTGGAACGGGTCAAGGCCCGGGGGGTCAGAGCCCCCCCCACATACAAAATTTTCTTAAAAACTACAGTTTTCAATTCAGAACCACCTAATTTGGTATACTATCTCATGGTACTCTAACTTAGACGCTAGACAGTTTTTGGAAGGGGTTGGAGCCCGGGGGTCAGACCCACCCGAAAAAAAACTTTTCGTAAAATCTACAGTTTTCAATTTAGAACCACCAAATTTGGTATACTATCTCATGGTACTCTAACTTAGACGCTAGACGGTTTTTGGAAAGGGTTGGAGCCCGCGGGGTCGCCCCCCCCCCTCATAAAAATTTCGTAAAATCTACAGTTTTTATCTTAGAACCACCAAATTTGGTATACTATCTTATGGTACTCTAACTTATCGGCAGACCGTTTTTGGAACGGGTCAAGGCCCGGGGGTCAGAGCCCCCCCCACATACAAAATTTTCTTAAGAACTACAGTTTTCAATTCAGAACCACCTAATCTGGTATACTATCTCATGGTGTTCACAAAGTATTTATTCAAGGAATGTACATGAGACGAGCAAGAGAAAAACGTCTCAAAAAAAAAAAAACAGTGACACATGAATGCACTATTTACAGATGACAGTAGATACCTATTTACAATATATACATGACATTTAGATGTAAACAAATCTTGAGGAGATCGTACACACTAGGTTGAGTAGATATGGCAAGGGTTCAGGTAGAGCAGCACAGAGTAAAATGTTATAATATTGTCTTATGAGCACTAACTGTACTGTGCAGCGAAGGTGGAGTCCCAACAACCCCAAGGCCTCTGGGGACCATGGAGAGAAGAAGCTGGGTTCACTTGAAGACGCAACGGCACCGTTATGAAAACAAGATAAGTACATGTACATGAGACGAGCAAAAGTAGAATGACCGATAATTGTGACATAGAAATGGGATATGTACAGATGACTGTAGAAACAAAGAGACATTATAGTTGCATGACATTCAGATGGAAATAGATGTTCAGGAATCTCGTGGAGATAAGACATACCTTGATGAGCAGGTGTGACGAAGGTTCGGATAAAGAGTCACTGAGTTAACTGTTAAATAGTCATACAAGCACCAACTGTAAGATGCAATGAAGTCGGTGTCCCAGCGAACCATGGGGCCGCTGGGGACCATGTAGAGAAGAAGCTTGGTTCACTTTGTCGAGCAACGGCGGTGTGGTACTCAAGGCGTAATCGAGAAAGGAGACCTTCCCGAAAAAAACTGAGCAACGCGGCACTTGCGTGAAGTACCGTAGGAGGCACCTCCCGAGCACGACACTGTTGATGATAGACGTATATAACGTGTTTCACGAGCACAAAAATGTAGGTGCAGACTACAGGGAGTCTGATTGGAGGCACAAGGTTGAGCAACAGCGTTCGGTAAGCACTGAAGGAAAGATCAGTTGTACAGGATCTTTGCGCAATCGAAAAGGCAAGATTCAGCATTGGTAGCAGTATAGTGCAATATTGATAGACATGACTCACATCTGCCTCCCCGGCGCAGAAAGGGCAGAGTGGGGAGGAAAGAAGGGTCATCCGGTGCAAGATTGAGGGTACGGGAAGACGGTTATGTAAGAATAACCAGTGGGTGTTGATCTCTGGGGGTGTAGATAGAGGAGAGAGGGTGGCAGACCACACAGCAGAGAGAGCGGAAGACGGGATATCAGGGATAGGTGTAGGCGTAGAAGAGCGGGAGAGAGAGAGAAATCTGTAAAGAGCGGATGTGGAGAAGGAGAAAATCGGAAGATCTATGCCGTGAGCCGACAAGAAAAAGGGGAGGGGGAGAGACGCGGATAGAACGGGAACGAGACCGGCGGGGGAAGCAAGATCGGGAAAGAGAGAAATAAGGGATGAGAGTAAGGAGGTGTGAACCTGAAGAGCATGGGGTAGAGCACGAATAGCAGGAGGAAAGTCGGAGAAGGAGCGCCAGAGAAAATCAGGGGTGACAAGGTCTCGGACTGTGACTACCCCGGCGCGGAGCCAGGTGGGGAAAGCAAAACAGGGGAGGTGCGGAGGATGAATGACGGAGGAGAAAAATAGAGGTTCTGAGAGTAGTTCGGAGGTTGTAGCTGGTGGAGAGCGAGACAGAGGGAAAGAGCGAAGCAAGGTGATAGCCTCCCGATAGACAGGAGGTAAGTTGGAAAGGAGGGGCAGTGATCCATTAATAGATAGGAAAGAAAAGTAAGGTGGGGATTACGCGGGGAAACAGTGACGTCCCGGGTTGTCTCCGCAGGCAGAACAGGTGAAGCAAGAAGGCGAAGAAATGCAGACACTCGGAATGCCTGATAGTATAACCGCACGTCAAGCAGTCCAATACCGCCATTCCGAGGAGACAAGCTGAGAAGTGAAGCGTTAACCCAATGATGACCAGCCCACACGATATTGGTTTGGCACTGGGTGATTGCAAGAAGACGATAGACAGGTTGTTTGGATGCAAGCCAAGAGAACGTGCACATGGATAACAAATATGTTCGAGTGATCTGGGCACGCTGGTACAGAGAAGTGCAGAACTGTGCTTGTCTCCAGTTGGCAGCCGTACGCAGCAGGCGGGGGTGCAGTGCATTCCACGTTATCGTCGAGGCTGTAGGAGGTTTGCCCAGGTGCACTCCTAGAAAACGCTGTGAGGATGTGGACCATTCGGCTCCCCATGGAGAGTCGGTTCGACTAGCCCACGACCCACACCACAAGCCAGTGCTTTTTGACTCGTTTAGCGTGGCACTAGAACAAGAGGCATACCGAGCGTAGAGGTGGCGAAGTTTGCAGAATTGTGCATCTTGTCGAACACAAAAAGTCACGTCATCAGCATAGGCAACATAGGTGACAATATGATGGCGAGTGCTGGCGACCACTGGAGGCAGAGAAGCATAGAAGGATCTGTGAACGGAGCGGAGAAAAGGTTCGATCGCAAGAGCAAAGAGCTGTCCGGACAAGGGGCAGCCTTGCCGGACGCCGCGACGGAAAGGAATTGGCGCTGTGAGAAGGGTGGGCAACCTGACGTGGAAAGTGGCGTCCTGATAGAGGGAGAGGAGAACAGAAACAAAAGGAGGTGGAAACCCGAAACTATAAAGTGTAGACGAGAGGTAAGCGTGAGAAATATTATCAAAGGCGGATTGTTGATCGAGAGACAGCAGAGCAAGAGGTTCAGAGCGAGATCGAGCGAGATGGATTAGGTCACTGAGAAGTTGAATGTTATGCGAGATGGAGCGCCCTGGGACAGTATAGGTCTGGTTAGAGGACAGGATGTGGGGGAGAATTGGATTAATACGGCGCGAGAGTAGTTTAGAATAAAGCTTGTAATCAAGATTCAGAAGTGAGATGGGACGCCAGTTCCCCAAGTCCAGGAGATCACCCTTCTTTGGGAAGAGGACTATATGGGCAATTGTGAAACTCCTCGGAAGGGTGGATAGGTGGAAAGCAGCGGAGAAAGCACTAAGTAGAAAAGGAAGGAGGGCTGGGAGGAAAGCTTTATAGAAACAGACAGGAAGTCCATCTGGGCCAGGTGCAGCCTTGGAGTTTAGAGAAGAAAACGTCTCGGAAATCTCTGTTAGCGTGGGAGGCCGAAGGAGAGAATCAGAAAAATAAGAGGGGACTTGAGGTAAAGCAGAGTGTAGACCAGATAAGGCAGTGCTGGAAGGAGGAGGAGTCTCACAAAACTTCGTTGTAAAATAGCTGCGGGCAACAGAGCAAAGAGTAACTGGGTCAGAGGATACCTCGCCAGTAGAGAGGCGGAGATGGCGAATTGAAGCAGAGGCATGACGCTTAGATTCAAGATTGGAAAGAAACTCATAAGTGCAGGCATCGGGCGCGAGATGCTGTAATCTCAGCCGCCGAATGACCTGTTGCGCGAGTGGGACTAGGAGAGAATTCAGTTCAGCCTTATACACAGCAAAAAGAGGGTCAGCCATATTTATAAGGGAAAGCATCGTACGGATGTGATCCAAACGCATCCTCTGTAGCGTCGTGATCGTAAAAGCCTGATTTCGCACATGAAGCAAGAGGCGATGTTTTACCTCCAGCCAGAAAGTCAGGGCACACGGCGCAGATTGCAGTTGCGTGCGCCATTCGGAGAGGAAATGGCGGACTGAAGAGCAAAAACCGGCGTCATCCAAAAGAGCGGCATCAAATGTCCACGGCTGGGTTGTCCTGTGCTGTGCATGAGTGTGGAACACTGTGAGAGTGATGGCGCAATGGTCGGACGACGCAGTGGGCTGGCAACAGGATGCAGAGATCGCTGGAAGAAGTATGGGCGTGGTATAAAATCTGTCAAGTCTGGCCGTGGCCGGGTTTATTGCACCAGATGCACGCCAGGTATGGGAGGGTGTAGTCGGATATAAGTGTCGATGGACATCTATCAGTGAGAAATCAAAAACGAGGGACTGTAGCTGCTGTACAAGGTCTGCACGATGTTCGCGTGAAGGCGGGGAACGATCAAGTTGAGGGTGTAGAGTACAATTAAAGTCGCCACCAACGAGAACTCGGTCGGTGGCAGGTATACCAGAGAGAGCACCGCGAAAGCACAGAAAAAGCTCCGACACATAAGTGGAGGTGTTTGGCACGTAGATGTTAAAGATATGAAACCTCTCCGTTTGAATAGTGAACGTGACTTGTTGTAAGAGATCACGACAGATATTTTTTACAGAGAAGAGAGTCATCGTAGAGCGAAAAGTCGAGCGTACCCCGACGGCAATACCACCATATGATGAACAGCTGAATGCGTGGTGGAAAGCAAAATTCCATGATCGCCAGCGGGTAAACAAAGTGGTAGGATGACAGTTCGTCTCTTGTAAAAGTAGCACGTCCGTACTCAGTGGGGAAAGGTCCTCATAGGCTAAGGCGTTCGCAAGTGGTGTCGCAAAACCGCGACAATTAAGTGACGTGACCTTGAACTTTTAGGTCCGTCGGCGGATGTAAGATGTGTTGACTTGCAGTAGCGAGAACATGTAGGCGCTGGATAAAACCCAGACCCCACGGAATGTCATCGACGTTCCGCCGAAGAGTGTGCAAAAGAGAATCAAGTTGACTGAGAACCCGAGGTAGGGCAGCTTCATACTTTAGTAAAAAAGCACGGGCAGTGGCCGTGCTGGTGGGATTCACTAAATATTCGAGAAGATCTACGTAAGGCAGCGGCTCAGCGGGGAAAGCATTCTCTTGAAGGAGGTTAGTGAAGTCCTCTAACGAGGGAGAAACATCCTCCGTCTCTGGTTCAGTCCAGGCTTGTACTTGAGAAGACGAAATGCCACGTCGAGAGAAGATTGCGCGAGTAACCGGGCGATTAGACCGCCTAGTGAACAAGTGCTGGGATGAGGACGTTTTAGACTTCTTCAACTTCTTCCGTGAGGAGACACTGCGTTTGCCAAAAATCGTGGAGGAACCAGCTGGTATAGAAGTTTCTGTGCTGGAAAGGGTTTGGGCTGCTGGATCTGCAGCGCCAACGGTAAAGACCGACGACATATCAGCAGGTAAATCTGTAGGAGCAGAAAGTATACGCTGCGGGGGTGCCGTAGGAAGCGTGGGAAAATTCCGATCTGTAACTGAAAGTGAGTCTGTCAAAGACGTTTGTCGACCAACGTCTGCAGGCCGATGTCGGGAAGATCTGGGTCCTGCAACCTTCCACTCGTGTGGAGACGTTGACACAGCAGTAACAGGAGGGACAGAAGGTGCCACAGCACTTGGCACGGTTATGGAAACAGCACGAGTGCAATTGGCTCGCACATGACTCTCACTTTGACAAAGGGTGCAATGCTGAGAAGTGATGATCTCGATACGACGTCGCTGTTGCCCACAACGCACGTGAAGGACAGTTGGACAGGCCTGAAGATGAGTATCAGACGGAAAGAGCACACGAGCGGTGCGACGGAAGCCACGAATGGCTTTGTCTTCTGGGTCTCTGGGTGCCGCCGAGAGGGTTGTTATGGGACCGACTACTCGGCCGAACTTACTGAGTAACGTGCAAAGAATTGTATCAGATACCTCTGGCGGGACAGGGTAGAAAGTCACCTGCACGGGGCGGTGCGCGACTGGTTGTGGTAGTAGATGTACATCATTAATGGTCAGTCCTGCTGTCAAGACAAGGTCAGCATGTTCCTTTTTCTTGAAGTAAACCAGCACTGATCGTGGTTTTCGGGCAACATAATCTATTGCATCCGCCGGTAAAATGGATTTAAGAGCTCGGCTATAGAGCTGAAGCTTTGTATCCGGCAGCGCATCAAAACATACGCCGAGGTCCATCGTTGATTGCAGTTGACGGCCGGCTGGTGAGTCTTCGGGAATATCTATCGTTGCTGTGGATCCCACGACATGAAGATACGAATCGGGAAGGAGAGTATCAGACGATAGGAGTGACGTAGAGCCACTAGACATGGCAGTCGCATATGATGGAGGAACAGTACTTTTACTAGATGTAGAGGGCGAAACTCCAGCTGTTATAGGGGAATCTGGCAGTTGAGATGAAGTGGTGGCCGTACAAGCGACGTCACCCGACACCTCCATAGCATCCGCGACAGGGACAGAGAGTAGACCTGTAACGGCAGTACCCTCAGTGGGAAGGCAGGCCGTAGGCGCAGGTAAGGCAGAGGAACTCATGACGTCAGTAAGGCAGTTAGAGATCTCTGCGACCAACGAAGCTGTGTTAGCAGCTGGGTTGGAAGAAGAGGAGGAAGATGGCTTCTCTTCCAAGATAAGGGCGTGAGCTTCACCCTTATCTAATGCCGCCATGTCAACGGCGAGGCTTACCGAAGAACAAGACCAACTCGTTCGAAAAATATAACTAACGATAAAGAATAAAGTAATTCACTCACCACCTCGTGAGACAAACGAAACGAAAGCACTGATCTTCAACTGGAAGATGCACGCGAAAAGAAAAAGTACACCACTCGATTAACTACTCGAAAGCACGTAAAAGACAGAGCTCAAAAAACACACATCACATCACAATCTCATGGTGTTCACAAAGTATTTATTCAAGGAATGTACATGAGACGAGCAAGAGAAAAACGTCTCAAAAAAACAACAACAGTGACACATGAATGCACTATTTACAGATGACAGTAGATACCTATTTACAATATATACATGACACGTAGATGTAAACAAATCTTGAGGAGATCGTACACACTAGGTTGAGCAGATATGGCAAGGGTTCAGGTAGAGCAGCACAGAGTAAAATGTTATAATATAGTCTTATGAGCACTAACTGTACTGTGCAGCGAAGGTGGAGTCCCAACAACCCCAAGGCCTCTGGGGACCATGGAGAGAAGAAGCTGGGTTCACTTGAAGATTCAACGGCACCGTTACGAAAACAAGATAAGTACATGTACATGAGACGAGCAAAAGTAGAATGACCGATAATTGTGACATAGAAATGGCATATGTACAGATGACTGTAGAAACAAAGAGACATTATAGTAGCATGACATTCAGATGGAAATAGATGTTCAGGAATCTCGTGGAGATAAGACATACCTTGATGAGCAGGTGTGACGAAGGTTCGGATAAAGAGTCACTGAGATAACTGTTAAATAGTCATACAAGCACCAACTGTAAGATGCAATGAAGTCGGTGTCCCAGCGAACCATGGGGCCGCTGGGGACCATGTAGAGAAGAAGCTGGGTTCATTTTGTCGAGCAACGGCGGTGTGGTACTCAAGGCGTAATCGAGAAAGGAGACATTCCCGAAAAAAACTGAGCAACGCGGCACTTGCGTGAAGTACCGTAGGAGGCGCCTCCCGAGTACGACACTGTTGATGATAGACGTATATAACATGTTTCACTAGCACAAAAATGTAGGTGCAGACTACAGGGAGTCTGATTGGAGGCACAAGGTTGAGCAACAGCGTTCGGTAAGCACTGAAGGAAAGATCAGTTGTACAGGATCTTTGCGCAATCGAAAAGGCAAGATTCAGCATTGGTAGCAGTATAGTGCAATATTGATAGACATGACTAACATCTGCCTCCCCGGCGCAGAAAGGGCAGAGTGGGGAGGAAAGAAGGGTCATCCGGTGCAAGATTGAGGGTACAGGAAGACGGTTATGTAAGAAGAACCAGTGGGTGTTGATCTCTGGGGGTGTAGATAGAGGAGAGAGGGTGGCAGACCACACGGCAGAGAGAGCGGAAGACGGGATATCAGGGATAGGCGTAGGCGTAGAAGAGCGGGAGAGAGAGAGAAATCTGTAAAGAGCGGATGTGGAGAAGGAGAAAATCGGAAGATCTATGCCGTGAGCCGACAAGAAAAAGGGGAGGGGGAGAGACGCGGATAGAACGGGAACGAGACCGGCGGGGGAAGCAAGATCGGGAAAGAGAGAAATAAGGGATGAGAGTAAGGAGGTGTGAACCTGAAGAGCATGGGGTAGAGCACGAATAGCAGGAGGAAAGTCGGAGAAAGAGCGCCAGAGAAAATCAGGGGTGACAAGGTCTCGGACTGTGACTACTCCGGCGCGGAGCCAGGTGGGGAAAGCAAAACAGGGGAGGTGTGGAGGATGAATGACGGAGGAGAAAAATAGAGGTTCTGAGAGTAGTTCGGAGGTTGTAGCTGGTGGAGAGCGAGACAGAGGGAAAGAGCGAAGCAAGGTGATAGCCTCCCGATAGACAGGAGGTAAGTTGGAAAGGAGGGGGCAGTGATCCATTAATAGATAGGAAAGAAAAGTAAGGTGGGGATTACGCGGAGAGACAGTGACGTCCCGGGTTGTCTCCGCAGGCAGAACAGGTGAAGCAAGAAGGCGAAGAAATGCGGACACTCGGAATGCCTGATAGTATAACCGTACGTCAAGCAGTCCAATACCGCCATTCTGAGGAGACAAGCTGAGAAGTGAAGCGTTAACCCAATGATGACCAGCCCACACGATATTGGTTTGGCACTGGGTGATTGCAAGAAGACGATAGACAGGTTGTTTGGACGCAAGCCAAGAGAACGTGCACATGGATAACAAATATGTTCGAGTGATCTGGGCACGCTGGTACAGAGAAGTGCAGAACTGTGCTTGTCTCCAGTTGGCAGCCGTACGCAGCAGGCGGGGGTGCAGTGCATTCCACGTTATCGTCGAGGCTGTAGGAGGTTTGCCCAGGTGCACTCCTAGAAAACGCTGTGAGGATGTGGACCATTCGGCTCCCCATGGAGAGTCGGTTCGACTAGCCCACGACCCACACCACAAGCCAGTGCTTTTTGACTCGTTTAGCGTGGCACTAGAACAAGAGGCATACCGAGCGTAGAGGTGGCGAAGTTTGCAGAATTGTGCATCTTGTCGAACACAAAAAGTCACGTCATCAGCATAGGCAACATAGGTGACAATATGATGGCGAGTGCTGGCGACCACTGGAGGCAGAGAAGCATAGAAGGATCTGTGAACGGAGCGGAGAAAAGGTTCGATCGCAAGAGCAAAGAGCTGTCCGGACAAGGGGCAGCCTTGCCGGACGCCGCGACGGAAAGGAATTGGCGCTGTGAGAAGGGTGGGCAACCTGACGTGGAAAGTGGCGTCCTGATAGAGGGAGAGGAGAACAGAAACAAAAGGAGGTGGAAACCCGAAACTATAAAGTGTAGACGAGAGGTAAGCGTGAGAAATATTATCAAAGGCGGATTGTTGATCGAGAGACAGCAGAGCAAGAGGTTCAGAGCGAGATCGAGCGAGATGGATTAGGTCACTGAGAAGTTGAATGTTATGCGAGATGGAGCGCCCTGGGACAGTGTAGGTCTGGTTAGAGGACAGGATGTGGGGGAGGATTGGATTAATACGGCGCGAGAGTAGTTTAGAATAAAGCTTGTAATCAAGATTCAGAAGTGAGATGGGACGCCAGTTCCCCAAGTCTAGGAGATCACCCTTCTTTGGGAAGAGGACTATATGGGCAATTGTGAAACTCCTCGGAAGGGTGGATAGGTGGAAAGCAGCGGAGAAAGCACTAAGCAGAAAAGGAAGGAGGGCTGGGAGGAAAGCTTTGTAGAAACAGAAAGGGAGTCCATCTGGGCCAGGTGCAGCCTTGGAGTTTAGAGAAGAAAACGTCTCGGAAATCTCTGTTAGCGTGGGAGGCCGGAGGAGAGAATCAGAAAAATAAGAGGGGACTTGAGGTAAAGCAGAGTGTAGACCAGATAAGGCAGTGCTGGAAGGAGGAGGAGTCTCACAAAACTTCGTTGTAAAATAGCTGCGGGCAACAGAGCAAAGAGTAACCGGGTCAGAGGATACCTCGCCAGTAGAGAGGCGGAGATGGCGAATTGAAGCAGAGGCATGACGCTTAGATTCAAGATTGGAAAGAAACTCATAAGTGCAGGCATCGGGCGCGAGATGCTGTAATCTCAGCCGCCGAATGACCTGTTGCGCGAGTGGGACTAGGAGAGAATTCAGTTCAGCCTTATACACAGCAAAAAGAGGGTCAGCCATATTTATAAGGGAAAGCATCGTACGGATGTGATCCAAACGCATCCTCTGTAGCGTCGTGATCGTAAAAGCCTGATTTCGCACATGAAGCAAGAGGCGATGTTTTACCTCCAGCCAGAAAGTCAGGGCACACGGCGCAGACTGCAGTTGCGTGCGCCATTCGGAGAGGAAATGGCGGACTGAAGAGCAAAAACCGGCGTCATCCAAAAGAGCGGCATCAAATGTCCACGGCCGGGTTGTCCTGTGCTGTGCATGAGTGTGGAACACTGTGAGAGTGATGGCGCAATGGTCGGACGACGCAGTGGGCTGACAACAGGATGCAGAGATCGCTGGAAGAAGTATGGGCGTGGTATAAAATCTGTCAAGTCTGGCCGTGGCCGGGTTTATTGCACCAGATGCACGCCAGGTATGGGAGGGTGTAGTCGGATATAAGTGTCGATGGACATCTATCAGTGAGAAATCAAAAACGAGGGACTGTAGCTGCTGTACAAGGTCTGCACGATGTTCGCGTGAAGGAGGGGAACGATCAAGTTGTGGGTGTAGAGTACAATTAAAGTCGCCACCAACGAGAACTCGGTCGGTGGCAGGTATACCAGAGAGAGCACCGCGAAAGCACAGAAAAAGCTCCGACACATAAGTGGAGGTGTTTGGCACGTAGATGTTAAAGATATGAAACCTCTCCGTTTGAATAGTGAACGTGACTTGTTGTAAGAGATCACGACAGAGATTTTTTACAGAGAAGAGAGTCATCGTAGAGCGAAAAGTCGAGCGTACCCCGACGGCAATACCACCATATGATGAACAGCTGAATGCGTGGTGGAAAGCAAAATTCCATAATCGCCAGCGGGTAAACAAAGTGGTAGGATGACAGTTCGTCTCTTGTAAAAGTAGCACGTCCGCACTCAGTGGGGAAAGGTCCTCATAGGCTAAGGCGTTCGCAAGTGGTGTCGCAAAACCGCGACAATTAAGTGACGTGACCTTGAACTTTTAGGTCCGTCGGCGGATGTAAGATGTGTTGACTTGCAGTAGCGAGAACATGTAGGCGCTGGATAAAACCCAGACCCCACGGAATGTCATCGACGTTCCGCCGAAGAGTGTGCAAAAGAGAATCAAGTTGACTGAGAACCCGAGGTAGGGCAGCTTCATACTTTAGTAAAAAAGCACGGGCAGTGGCCGTGCTGGTGGGACTCACTAAATATTCAAGAAGATCTACGTAAGGCAGCGGCTCAGCGGGGAAAGCATTCTCTTGAAGGAGATTAGTGAAGTCTTCTAACGAGGGAGAAACATCCTCCGTCTCTGGTTCAGTCCAGGCTTGTACTTGAGAAGACGAAATGCCACGTCGAGAGAATATTGCGCGAGTAACCGGGCGATTAGACCGCCTAGTGAACAAGTGCTGGGATGAGGACGTTTTAGACTTCTTCAACTTCTTCCGTGAGGAGACACTGCGTTTGCCAAAAATCGTGGAGGAACCAGCTGGTATAGAAGTTTCTGTGCTGGAAAGGGTTTCGGCTGCTGGATCTGCAGCGCCAACGGTAAACACCGACGACATATCAGCAGGTAAATCTGTAGGAGCAGAAAGTATACGCTGCGGGGGTGCCGTAGGAAGCGTGGGAAAATTCCGATCTGTAACTGAAAGTGAGTCTGCCAAAGACGTTTGTCGACCAACGTCTGCAGGCCGACGTCGGGAAGATTTGGGTCCTGCAACCTTCCACTCGTGTGGAGACGTTGACACAGCAGTAACAGGAGGGACAGAAGGTGCCACAGCACTTGGCACGGTTACGGAAACAGCACGAGTGCAATTGGCTCGCACATGACTCTCACTTTGACAAAGGGTGCAATGCTGAGAAGTGATGATCTCGATACGACGTCGCTGTTGCCCACAGCGCACGTGAAGGACAGTTGGACAGGCCTGAAGATGAGTATCAGACGGAAAGAGCACACGAGCGGTGCGACGGAAGCCACGAATGGCTTTGTCTTCTGGGTCTCTGGGTGCCGCCGAGAGGGTTGTTATGGGACCGACTACTCGGCCGAACTTACTGAGTAACGTGCAAAGAATTGTATCAGATACCTCTGGCGGGACAGGGTAGAAAGTCACCTGCACGGGGCGGTGCGCGACTGGTTGTGGTAGTAGATGTACATCATTAATGGTCAGTCCTGCTGTCAAGACAAGGTCAGCATGTTCCTTTTTCTTGAAGTAAACCAGCACTGATCGTGGTTTTCGGGCAACATAATCTATTGCATCCGCCGGTAAAATGGATTTAAGAGCTCGGCTATAGAGCTGAAGCTTTGTATCCGGCAGCGCATCAAAACATACGCCGAGGTCCATCGTTGATTGCAGTTGACGGCCGGCTGGTGAGTCTTCGGGAATATCTATCGTTGCTGTGGATCCCACGACATGAAGATACGAATCGGGAAGGAGAGTATCAGACGATAGGAGTGACGTAGAGCCACTAGACATGGCAGTCGCATATGATGGAGGAACAGTACTTTTACTAGATGTAGAGGGCGAAACTCCAGCTGTTATAGGGGAATCTGGCAGTTGAGATGAAGTAGTGGCCGTAGAAGCGACGTCACCCGACACCTCCATAGCATCCGCGACAGGGACAGAGAGTAGACCTGTAACGGTAGTACCCTCAGTGGGAAGGCAGGCCGTAGGCGCAGGCAAGGCAGAGGAACTCATGACGTCAGTAAGGCAGTTAGAGATCTCTGCGACCAACGAAGCTGTGTCAGCAGCTGGGTTGGAAGAAGAGGAGGAAGATGGCTTCTCTTCCAAGATAAGGGCGTGAGCTTCACCCTTATCTAATGCCGCCATGTCAACGGCGAGGCTTACCGAAGAACAAGACCAACTCGTTCGAAAAATATAACTAACGATAAAGAATAAAGTAATTCACTCACCACCTCGTGAGACAAACGAAACGAAAGCACTGATCTTCAACTGGAAGATGCACGCGAAAAGAAAAAGTACACCACTCGATAAACTACTCGAAAGCACGTAAAAGACAGAGCTCAAAAAACACACATCACATCACAATCTTATGGTACTCTAACTTAGACGCTAGACGGTTTTTGGAAGGGGTTGGAGCCCGGGGGGTCAGACCCCCAGAATAAAAACTTTTTTCGTAAATACTACAGTTTTCAATTTAGAACCACCAAATTTGGTATACTATCTTATGGTACTCTATCTTAGACGCTAGAAGGTTTTTTGAAGCGGTTGCAGCCCGGGGGTCAGCCCCCCTCATAAAAATTTCGTAAAATCTACAGTTTTCATATTAGAACCACCAAATTTGGTATACTATCTTATGGTACTCTAACTTAGACGGCAGACCGTTTTTGGAACGGGTCAAGGCCCGGGGTCAGACCCCCACATACAAAATTTTCTTAAAAACTACAGTTTTCAATTCAGAACCACCTAATCTCGTATACTATCTCATGGTACTCTAACTTAGACGCTAGACGGTTTTTGGAAGGGTTTGCAGCCCGGGGGTCAGACCCCCCGAATAAAAACTTTTTCGTAAAATCTACATTTCAAAATTGCCTTTATTCTTCAGTAAAATAACATTTCTATGTACATCACAATGGAATTCTGTCAATAAATACAGTGGTATATACATCAGCTGGAAAGTTCCAGTGAAACGTAAAACAAAATATTGTTAAAATCATAAAAAAAATTATTTCGCCACGTAGGGCGAAGGAGAGGCAGACAATAAAGCACGAGCGATACAAACGAAAATGGTTTTCAATTTAGAACCACCAAATTTGGTATACTATCTCATGGTACTCTAACTTAGACGCTAGACGGTTTTGGAAGGGGTTGGAGCCCGCGGGGTCGCCCCCTCATAAAATTTTTCGTAAAATCTACAGTTTTTATCTTAGAACCACCAAATTTGGTATACTATCTTATGGTACTCTAACTTAGTCGGCAGACCGTTTTTGGAACGGGTCAAGGC
Organism: Macrothele yani; assembly: GCA_039090855.1. Classification (NCBI taxonomy): domain Eukaryota; kingdom Metazoa; phylum Arthropoda; class Arachnida; order Araneae; family Macrothelidae; genus Macrothele; species Macrothele yani. The sequence continues at coordinate 137,935,187 of CM077005.1, read as the reverse complement.
CCGGGGGTCAGAGCCCCCCACATACAAAATTTTCTTAAAAACTACAGTTTTCAATTCAGAACCACCTAATCTGGTATACTATCTCATGGTACTCTAACTTAGACGCTAGACGGTTTTTGAAAGGGGTTGGAGCCCGGGGGGTCAGACCCCCCGAATAAAAACTTTTTCGTAAATACTACAGTTTTCAATTTAGAACCACCAAATTTGGTATACTATCTCATGGTTCTCTAACTTAGACGCTAGACGGTTTTTTGAAGGGGTTGCAGCCCGGGGGTCAGCCCCCTCATAAAAATTTCGTAAAATCTACAGTTTTTATCTTAGAACCACCAAATTTGGTGTACTATCTTATGGTACTCTAACTTAGTCGGCAGACCGTTTTTAGAACGGGTCAAGGCCCGGGGGTCAGAGCCCCCACATACAAAATTTTCTTAAAAACTACAGTTTTCAATTCAGAACCACCTAATCTGGTATACTATCTCATGGTACTCTAACTTAGACGCTAGACGGTTTTGGGAAGGGTTGGAGCTCGGGGGGTCAGACCCCCCCCGAATAAAAACTTTTTCGTAAAATCTATAGTTTTCAATTTAGAACCACCAAATTTTGTATATTATCTCATGGTACTCTAACTTAGACGGTAGAAGGTTTTTGGAACGGATCAAGGCCCGGGGGTAAGACCCCCCCCCCCCCACATACAAAATTTTCTTAAAATCTTTATTTTTCAATTCAGAACCACCAAATTTTGTGTCATCAAACTCTAACTTAGCGGGAGACGGTAAGTGAAAGCGCAACATTATTAACTTGATTTGTTATGCAAACCTTATAAATACGACCACAGCGATTAAAAGTTACTAAAGAGTCCTTGTAAGTAATATTTTTTGACCGAGTGCAAGTACAGTTTACGAAATGTCAACAGGTCAAAATATCTAAAGTAACAATGAAATTTGGAATATTTCTTTTTTCTTTCTTTTTATTTCAGTTTTGACACTTGTATTAAGTTTTAAAAACACATATTTCTCCTATCGTATACCTTCATTGTGCTTTAAACAGAATTTCTTACCATGTTTTGGGTATTTTGTTTCGTGTGGTTGCAGTTTTTTAATGTTTTGGGCATTTCATTTTGTGTGGTTACTTCTTTTTTTATGTTTTGGGCATTTTACTTTGTATGGGTGTTTTTGTTATGTTTTTGTTCTTTTCTTTTCTGTGGTGGTTGTAATGTCGACAGGATGAAAAGGGGAAACTGTGGACAGTCACGATGCCTACTTGCTTCTAATTTTTTTTTCAAATACAGCACATGATTTTGTATTGAGTTATACCACTTACTCATTAAGCGACTACAGGTTTCTTTAAATATGAACGTTTTCTTAGAGCCTTCTGTTTCCTCTACCTAGCATTTTCGGTTCCGCAATTTCTTTTTTTGGTTTTAGAATATTTTCCTTATTATTAATCTATTTTCTCATGCAAACTCTTTATGTAAGGTATGTTTATTCTATCGAAGTATTTTGCAATTATACGTGAAGCCCTGTTGCTGAAGTAAAAAAAAATATTTCCAACTGAAACAACGCAGTTCAGATATTTTCCCGCTGTTAACTCAAAGAATGAAAACAAAAACAACAAATCTGTGCAATGGTTGAGGCATGAGACAGTACTTACTGGTAACCAGGCAAAGTTTTAAGGAAGAATGAGCTTAAGAATTTCTAACTGCAACAAAAATGAGCATCCGCACTGTATCCCTCCCTATACCCTAGTGCCGGCCTTTGGACGTCTTGAAAGAGAAGTCTTAAGGACACATCTGTATCGTAATTGCCTGAGCATTCGCGACAATCTTCTGGTGTCGTAGTAGAAAAACACACTTCCTACTTCGCCTAAACTGCTTGGATGTAATGCCAACGAACAAAGTTTGGCTCTCGCATTGGATTTCTGTTGCTTTTGATGGAATACTTTTCCCCTGGGGTTCACCGCTTTCACTATAGTCTTCAGGACAGGCGGCAATACACCCCAACGTAAAACACCAATTTCACGGCAATTAACTGCAATTAGCGAAAGAGAGGGGCGGTACAGGAAATAAGTCGAACGAGACAGATCTGAACTTAGAAAGTCGGGGGAAGGTGTTGCATGAAAAACTGTGTTTGGCTTACAGATCATTTGGCACGTAGGGACGTAGGCTTCGTTTAATATGTTACGGGGTAAACATATTGTCTTTTCAGTATAACAATTTTCTTTCATACGCATGGTGCAACACAAAAAATTTGAATTTATTTTTGAGAATTAGCATGACGCCTACCGGCCCAGAGTACAGCTGCCCAGTCCGCGCCTGCTGCCGCCTCCGGAACCTGTCTCCCGGGTTCTTCGCATCTGTTGATCCCCCGCCTGGAGCGTCCCAGCTGTAAAATACGTGTACCTCTGCGTTTTGGAAAAACAAAAGATAAGATGCCGATCCTTAAAATTAACCACTTCTTGTGACCGCAGGTACGAAAATCTTGAACTTCGCTTAAACCCTAACTGGAGGAACAAGCTTCACGTGATTGTCTGTATTCTGAGTGTTTTATTGAATGGTTGCTCATTAGTTCGTAGTTGACTGGAGAACAGAGAACGTGCTTGTTGAAACCTTTGTTGTGCGTAGTCAAGTGATAATAGTGGAATATGTCATTCTAAATATTTTGGAAAGAGAAAGTGCATTGTTTTCCGAAGGCACTATGCAGATGAAGAATGCAACATAAATAGTTAACTCACAAAAGAAAATGATTTGCTGAAATGGAAAGGGTATTTATTTTGCCATAACAGAGTGCGAGGTGATTTACGGTATTGTCACTGTATTGAAAGAAATTATGGAAATTGTACTGGCTTTGCTAGTACTATTCTTATTGGAGATGAACACAGGATGCGCAATGAGAAACCACATAATCATGCTCCAAGACCGGAGAAAAAGTGATGTTGCTGTTGCAAGAGCGCAAATAAAAGAACGAGCGAGAAATACGGACGAAACCCCTGCACAAATTATTCAAACCGTGACAACGTCAATGGCTACAGTAAATGCAGCTTACATGCCTAATATGGATGCACTAAGGCAAGTTGTAAAAAAGAGAAGACATGCCAAGACATGCCTGCGGAGCCTACGACTTCAGAACGGATCGATGCCCCAATAAATTTACAGGAGAAGATGGTGAAAAATTTCTTGGCAGAGATAGCGCATTTGGACATCAAAGAATTATTTTATTTTTAACAGAGAATAATTTACGAAAGCTTAAAGAAGCACCCCTCTGGATTATGGATGGGACATTTGAAACTTGTCCAACCCTTTTTAGGCAATTATGTTCCATTCATGCTATGGTTGAAATGAATCCAGAGATGCACAGACTTGTCCCACTAGTTTATGGGTTACTTTCCAGCAAGTATAAATAATATAATACTATTATAAAGTATTTTTGTAGGATTTACAAGATTATGCATCAGACTATGATATTCATTTCAAAATCAAATAATAGATTTTGAAATAGCTACCGTTATAATGCTGCTAAAAAGGAATTTGGAAGCAGCACACACAAATGTTGTTGGTTTCATCTCGGAAAAAAATGTGCTGAGGAATATCCATCCTCTGGCATAGCCTTGGAATATAAGGAAAACAGTGAGTTTGCTCTCAAAGTCAGACATTTGCAAGCACTCGCATTTTTTTCATCTGATGAAATTCCAGCTGCTTTTGAAGAAGTGAAATCAATTTTACTAGAACATGCAGATTCTGTAGTTCAGTGGTTTGAGGAAAATTATGTTCTTGGAAAATTTCGTGGAAGCAGAATAAACAATCCGAGCAGAAGCCCTCCGCTGTTCCCGCCAACAATTTGGTCAGTAAGTGAAAACAATTTATTTGGCTTTCCCAGAACACAAAACGAACTTGAAAGATTAGACAGACGCTGGAATACAATTCTGGGAGAGAAAAAACTGTGACTGTACGAAATAATCAGTGAAATTGCGAAAGAGCAGAGAACAACTATGGCTAAAATCGAAAGAGTGATAGCACAGATTACAACAAATCCACCCAGAAGAGAAACGCTGGCAAGATAAAAAGGAATTCGAACTTCTTTGGTGCACAGAGACAATGATAACATGCTGGACATTTTAAGAGGAATTTCATATAATTCTACCCTTTACTAAAATGTGCTGGTATTTCTCACTAATTGAATTATACCTTTTACTAACTTGTATTTGAATTTTTCAAGAATGTAATTCCGCCGAAGTGCAAGAATGTAAAACACAACGCAAAATTAAAAAAGTTAAAATTTTCAAAATAGCATGTCAAAAACATAAAATGTCAAAAAGTAATCCAAAATGTGAAACATATAAAAATTCAAAATGCAATCCAAAATGTGAAACAAATAAAAATTCAAAATGCAATCGCAAGTCACAAGCATTACAAAAATGCGAAACGCTATGTAACAAGTACAACACAAAATAAAACAAATGCCAAAAAAAAAAAAATGCATACGCTTTGTAAAATATACAAAATAAAATAAATGTCATATTCACAAGGATTTCATGACGAGTCAAGTTAAAAATGAGCTTTTACTTAGACTTCAAATAATAATTACTAGCCTCTACACCTTTTTAAGTCTTTAATAAGTGCAACATAATTAAACTGACTTGTCATCAAACATTATCAATATGACCATAGCATACAATCACTTAAAATTCTTGTTAATGGATGAATTGAGGAATCACCAAGTTCAGCGGGTGAAAGTTAATGGCTGTTTATAGTTTTGTACTCGAGTAAATGCGCAACACAGTAAACTTTACTTTCTCTGAAAATTTTATGTATATGAGCACGGTTGATTGAAAACTGATAAAAAGGCTTAAGGCCTGTTTATTAATTTTTGTGCCTCAGTCAAAACGCAGTACCATAACCTTGGCATGTTATCGAAACCTTATGAATACGTCGGACTAAAAATTCCTAAAAAGTTTACGCCTAAGGTCTTGTAACTAAAGTTTTGTGACAGGGTAAAACTGCAACATTAATAACTTGACATGTTATGTTAACGTTGTGAATATGAGCACGGCGGATTAAAGATTTCAACAAATAGCCTTTGGGATTAATGTGTTGTAGCTGAGTAAAAATGTAACATTATCTTGATTTTCTATATAAACCAAACTACGTGCTGAAATGGCCCAACTATATATACGTATACTTCAACCATATACCGAAGCGCTGACAAGGTGAAAACAAAAGTGCAATTTTGTACGGTCCCCTAACATTTTATGGCCAGCCTACATGGAAGTGGACACCTTGATATCAAAAACATACTTTTTGTACGGTCCACAACAAATAGCAATGGACACGTCGCAATCTTTTTTGGGAGGGGGGGGGGTTAACGACCACCGTGATCAATTCAGTGGGCTATAAGCAGTCGGACATTCCTAATTTTGGGCCACTGGTTCCTGGGAAGGGGGACAGCCAGTGCCAGAAGTCAAGCACAACGTCCATGATTCACCGGGATTTGAACCAGGATCCTTCTCGACAAGTGGTCAGAAGCCAGCGCCTAGATCACTCCGCCGCCGTAGCGGCACACGTTGAAATGTATTTTTCATACGGCCCCAAACGCTCTTATGGACATACTAGATTGAACTGGACGCAAATAAATCATTAATATAATTTGTACTAGCAGGGATACCAGTTATTTGCCAGGTACATATTACTATTTGTGGAATCACCAAGTTCAGCGGGTGAAAGTTAATGAATGAAAAAGATATTCCTGCAATTTTCCAGTAAACTTATTTTAAATTGTTTGATTTAGTTAATTTAATTTTGCGAAACAAAAAAAGAAAGAAAAAGGAATGGGAATACTTACCTTCTAGGAGACATCTATAGAACTGCCGTACATCTGGCGTGTGCTTCTGTGAATCCCGCGACACAGAAATGCAATGTACCTATGTGATGTCGCATGCATACGACTTCACATTGGCATTGATCATCTTTTTCTTACCGTTTTGAATTTTGAATATCTGGAACTCTCTGTTTACATTACATTATATTTCTTTCTGATAAGCCGTTCGTTGGTAGTGAAAGCTAAACTATATATATTTGTGTTTTTAATACACCATTAAACGCATATTTTTGCACTTTATTGTTATCTACAGTCCCTAAATTAGACCGTAGGTTGGTTGTTGGTTGGTTGGTTAGTTGGTTGGTTGGTTGATGGTTTATGGTGCAAGGCCCTCAAAGGGCCAAAGAGCGCATTAGAACGTAAATAGGGTATTCTTAAGAGTAAAAAACGGAACTTTTTACAGAAAATTTTGCATGGGGCTACCTTGACCCGGGCCCCGACCCCTTCCAAAAACCGTCTACCGTCTAAGTTAGATAACCATAAGTAGTATACCAAATCTGGTTGTCCTAAATTGAAAACTATAAATTTTACGAAATTTTTATGAGGAGGGGAGGGGCTCTCACCCCGGGGTTCCAGCCCCATCCAAAAACCGTCTAGCGTCCAAGTTAGAGTTTCATGATACCAAATTTGGTGGTTCTGAATTGAAAACTGTAGTTTTTAAGAAAATGTTGTATGTCCGTGTGTGTGTGCGGGGCGGGGGGGGGGCTCCGACCCCCAGGGCATTGATCCGTCCCAAAAACCGTCGACCGTCTAAGTTAAAGTACCATGAGATAGTATACCAAATTTGGTGGTTCTAAATTGAAAACTGTAGATTTTGCGAATTTTTATATGAGGGGGCCCTTACCCCCCGGGCTGCAACCCCTTCAAAAAATCGTCTAGCGTCTAAGTTAGAGTACCATGAGATAGTATACCAGATTAGGTGGTTCTGAATTGAAAACTGTAGTTTTTAAGAAAATTTTTGTATGTGGGGGGCTCTTACCCCCCGGGCCTTGACCCGTTCCAAAAACGGTCTGCCGTGTAAGTTAGAGTACCATAAGATAGTATACCAAATTTGGTGGTTCTAAGATGAAAACTGTAGATTTTACGAAATTTTCTATGAGGGGCGGAGCTCTGACCCCCGGGCCTTGACCCGTTCCAAAAGCGGTCTGCCGACTAAGTTAGAGTACCATAAGATAGTATCCCAAATTTGGTGGTTCTAAGATGAAAACTGTAGATTTTACGAAATTTTTTATGAGGGGGAGCTCCGACCCCGCGGGCTCCAACCCCTTCCAAAAACCGTCTAGCGTCTAAGTTAGAGTACCATGAGATAGTATACCAAATTTGGTGGTTCTAAATTGAAAACTGTAGATTTTACGAAAAAGTGTTTATTCGGGGGGGGTCTGACCCCCGGGCTCCAACCCTTCCAAAAACCGTCTAGCGTCTAAGTTAGAGTACCATGAGATAGTATACCAGATTAGGTGGTTCTGAATTGAAAACTGTAGTTTTTAAGAAAATTTTGTATGTGGGGGCTTCACCTTCCGGGCCCTGACCCGTTCCAAAAACGGTCTGCCGTCTAAGTTAGAGTACCATAAGATAGTATACCAAATTTGGTGGTTCTAAGATGAAAACTGTAGATTTTACGAAATTTTTATGAGGGGGCTGACCCCCCAGGCTGCAACCCCTTCAAAAAACCGTCTAGCGTCTAAGTTAGAGTACCATGAGATAGTATACCAAATTTGGTGGTTCTAAATTGAAAACTGTAGTATTTACGAAAAAGTTTTTATTCGGAGGGGTCTGACCCCGGGCTCCAACCCCTTCCAAAAACCGCCTAGCGTCTAAGTTAGAGTACCATGAGATAGTATACCAGATTAGGTGGTTCTGAATTGAAAACTGTACATATGATATGACACTTATGAATTGCATTACTGTTCGATTTCTGTTTTTTTTTTTTTTGTAAAGTTGCCCTCCTGGGTCCGTTTAGCGTATTTCTCTCTTGTCACTGCATAATTCTGTGCATATAATAAGTATTTGTGCTTAATTGTTTCTACCATTTCTGTCATATTTCTAAATACTGTTGCACCTGTTAGTTCCCTCTCACCCATGGTCTTTTATGTGAATTAGTACCTTGTGCATATTTAATCTTGAGTATGGTAGTAATACTTAATTGGAATTTGTGAATAGTATAGCATCATGTCTTTTCTTGTCTACAATACTGTAGTATACATTTTCATTTGCATCGCTCGTGCTTTATTGTCTGCCTCTCCATCGCCCTTCGGGGCGAAAATAATTTTTATGATTTTAACAATATTTTGTTTTACGTTTCACTGGAACTTTCCAGTTGTTGTATATACCACTGTATTTATTGGCAGAATTCTACTGTCATGTACATAGAAATGCTATTTTTATTTGAAGAATAAAGACAATTTTGAAATGTAGTTTTTAAGAAAATTTTGTATGTGGGGGCTTCACCCCCGGGTCCTGACCCGTTCCAAAAACGGTCTGCCGTCTAAGTTAGAGTACCATAAGATAGTATACCAAATTTGGTGGTTCTAAGATGAAAACTGTCGATTTTACGAAATTTTTTATGAGGGAGGGGGGCTCCGACCCCGCGGTTCAAACCCTTCCAAAAACCGTCTAGCGTCTAAGTTAGAGTTTCATGTTACCAAATTTGATGGTTCTGAAATGAAAACTAGATTTTACGAAAATTTTGTATGTAGGGGGGGGGGAGCTCTGACTCCCGGGCCTTGACCCGTTCCAAAAACTGACAACTGTCTAAGTTAGAGTACTATGAGATAGGATACCTGATTTGGTGGTTCTGAATTGAAAACTGTAGATCTTACGAATATTTTGTGGGGGGGGGGGCTCTGACCAACCGGGCCCCCTGACCCGTTCCAAAAACCGTCTAAGTTAGAGTACCATGAGATAATATACCAAATTTGGTAGTTCTAAATTGAAAACTATATGTTACGGCAATTCTGTAGGAGGGGGGTGGGGCTCTAACCCCCCCCCCTGCCACCGCTTCCCAAAACCGTCTGCAGTCTAAGTTAGAATACCACGAGATAGTATACCAGATTTGGTGGTTCTGAATTGAAAACTGTAGATTTTACGAAAATTTTGTATATCGGGGGCTCTGACCAACCGGGCCCTGCCCCTTTCCAAAAACCGTTTACCGTCTAATATTTTAGTGCCAAAGAAAAACGTAATATTCCTATCCTGTCTGCGTGTCCAAATTTTATAAATTTGATCAGGGAGCAAGACGTTCGAAATCGTACGTTTTCCTGCATTCGTTTTGTATGTAACCAAAATCTGTAAACGCGACGAATTGACGTAGTCGACGAATTTGTCCGCGACGAATTGACGCAGTCGACGAATTGACGCGCGACGAATTAACGCGCGACGAATTGACGCAGTCGACGAATTGACGCGCGACGAATCGTCGCAGTCGACGAATTGACGCAGTCGACGAATTGACGCACGCGACGAATTGACGTAGAACCGCATTTGCGCCACCGAGGAGAAACCTGTACGTAATTTGAAAAAGAAACTGTATACAAATGGCCTCCACGCCAGAAGATATTCAATGAAAAAATAATTGTTTCAATCGGTTTTTTAGAAGAAGTGATATGGAGTAAAATTTAATTTGAATTCAATAATATCTGCAATTTTGCCTCCTAGGAGCAAAATCGGGAAAAGACCAAAAGGCAAGGACCATTGTTCTTATAATTCAGGTTTCTTAAAGGAGAAAAAAATCGGACAAATAGGTGTAGAGATATGATTTCCATAGACGGACGGACAAAGCAAAAGGCACCTACTTTTCTTTTTCTTTTCTTTTTTTTTTTTTTTTTTTTCGAAAGACGTGCTGCTAGAAATCGATTTCGTGATTACTTCTGAAAATGTTCTGAAAAATATTCTTCTATTTTTAAATTGTCATTCCTTCACCATAGCGTAAGTACGGTGTTAATACTTTAACGAAGTTATGGAAGTCAAATTATGTGATAAGTGAAGCACGTGTCAAGGCGATAAATCTGCAGCGATACATTCCGTCGGTGTAGTTTAGTCGGTTAAAACAACTCACTCCGGGACGAGGAGACGCGAATTCGATCTCATTCCTCCACCAGTTTGTGTTTTCACATGGTGCAATTTAAAAATTCATCACGAAATTATCGGTCTCTTCGTTTTCTTCAGCGCTGCAAACATTACAGCTGTCCACTGAGTCTTGTCCTGGCCATTCTTCCTCTAGTACTCCAGCTTCGTCCTTTCCAAATCTGCTTTAATGGTGTCTATATCCACCTTCTTCGTATAGTCTACCTTTTAGTTTTTCTGCTCAAAATTTTTCCTGAAATGCCTTTTCCTGTCATCTTCTATCCTCCGTACATGACATAAAGAACAGAAATGACAGGCCCTGAGTTCATCCATAATCAGTGATTTTTGTATGAATTGCACAGTTCTTTATTCGTTATTCTCCATTCTTCACTAACAACATCTTTTATATACAGGATCAAATATTTTTCTTTGAATTTTATAAACTAAGAGCTGCAATTTAACTTCCTCTGCTTTTGTGATGCTTCAGGTTCAGCTTCGCAACGGGACCGGTTATTTTTCTGCAGGTACAAAGTTTTGAACTACACTCGACACAAAAAAGTTAGGGATATTGCATAAAATGAAGGATCTATCTGACTGAAGTAACAAACATTGAAATAACATCAGGGAGGCTACGTAACAAGTGTAGGGACGGAAGCTCGTATGTTAATTAGCATATGCTTATGCCAACCTTGCTCCCACGTGTTTGAGAAGATTGTCCCACAGCATAATAAATAAAATAAGTTTTTTTTTACAAGTAAATTATATATCAACAAATGCTGATGATAGCCCGGCGTTCTTTCTCTCTCAGCTTTTTAACAATATATCTGCTATTCAAGAGAGGGGAGGGTAGAACTGTAGAAAATCATTGAGGCATAAAATATTCATTAGGCACAAGTACCAAACTTAACGATTTTATTATCTTAGGGCTCAGCCGCTATTGTTCTCTAGCTCGTGCTACTTCAGTTGCTACAGACTCGGTACTTCCAAAAGTTCGTCTTCCGTATCGGAATCCTTATTCGGAAAAATCAATTTATTTCCGAACACTTATCCTATCACGCAAGCGAGAGCCATTACCGGCCTGTATCGCTTCGTACACATTGCATTCTTTCTCTCTCCAACAAAGGCTTAATGCCTCATTTCCACGCATGTGGTCCTACCAGAGTCCATATCCCAGACCCTGCACTTCACGAGAAACACTTCTTGCTTCTACGAGCACTCAACTCCAACTGTCTCTTCTCCGATGTAAAATTTCCGAGGATCCCTCTTCCTCGCTCCCCCCCTCTCATTGGCTTCTGCTTTCTTCCCGCCCTGCGGTGATCACGCCCCCTGGTGTGGAGCGCGCTCAAAGATGACTGCCTCACCTCTGTCTGCTTCCCCCCACCCTTCCGTGACCTCCGAGCTATAACCTGACCTTTTTAACTTCTCTTGTGTGACCCCGAGACGTCCTTACGCCGCTCCTGCTTTCTGCGTCCCCTGTAAACCTGGAGTCGCCCGGCTAGGAACAATAGCTGTGGCCTCTGTGAATACATAGAATAACAACTGTATACATCGGAATGTCGTCGAAATACTGCATTCTTCAGACGTCTGGCGTCTGTTATTTCAACCTCCTTTCGTGCGTACCTTCGCCCTAAAGGACGATCGTTAATAATTTCTCACAAGTGATCTTCAAACATACATGAACTTGCCGAGAATATTTACGTTCCCATGAAATTACCTAACTTAATGTCCATCACATAATTCCGTAATATTTCAGCCTCTATAAATTATGCAAATTAGCGTGCATTACATAGTTTATGCATGCGATTAATTCTTCGCCCCTACAACAAGAATGACGAAGAATGCATTAAAAAAACAATTTATTGTGCAATTTCGGCACACAATGAAGTAGCACTGCAATGTAGACAAAATGGTAAATTCGGAGAATGTCCACACCCCTGGATTTCAGTACCCGATAACACCACCTCTGTGTCGAAGAAAGTCTTGACGTCTACGAGGCATACTTGCAATGACATTGCTGATGAGTGTTTGGGGAAGCTCGCTCCATATTACAGTGCAACACGTCACGGAAGTCTGCCAGTGCACTGCGGTAGGGAACATGATTATATAGAGGTCGCTGTACAGCGTCCCAAATGCTCTGAATAGAATTAAGGTCAGGAGACTTCTGAGGCAGCTGTAACGATTCAATTCCGTGATTTTCTAGTTCCTAAAGGCAGTGTTACTGGTTGCATTGTCATCGAGAAAACGAAGTGCATGTCCAATAGCAGCGTGAGACAGTGTTATAATGAGCACAATAATCTCGTTTCGGTACTCTGAGACATTCACGTTGCCTTGAAAAATGTACAAGGAAGTATGGCCATTAAAATACACTCATGCCCAGAGCAGAACCAGAACTGACTGCCGCTGGTAAGGGTGGACAGACTGCAGAGAGTGTGGTTGCATTCGTGTGCCGGATCTCCTCCACTCGGGTCCTCCTCGAGTATCAGAATAAAGAAGGAAACGGGATCCGTCTGTGAAAAGTACATGGTTCCCCTCTGTATTCCATGACATGTACTGTTTGACCCAGGTACGTCTTTAACGACGGTGAGCTAATGTCAATGTTATACATCTATAAAACGTGAAGACGGTTTCGTAGCGTTTGAGAACATACTGCGACACCAGAAGCAGCTCGAAGTGATTCCCGAAGTTTGCTACTGGCGATGCTAGGCCTTCTCCGAGCATTTACTATCAGGTAGCGCATTTGCTTCCTGTTGGTTACCCTCGGGCGACCACTCCTCGGTCGATCTGCAACATTTGCATGACATAGAAGTCTTGTGTGTAGGCGACTTACTACACTTTGGGAAACTCCTAAAACAGCAGCCACATCGATTTCTCTTAAACCTGCCTGAAAGATGCCAACAGCTCTATTTCTCTTCTCAATCCTTAAAGGTTAATCGCACACTAAAGGCACTACATTCAGCAAACTTGTAGACCAAGTGGCGAAACAACCCGTTTCCAACTTCTCGCAGGGTACTTTGAATCGGAGCTCGCACGCCACCTACTGTTCTGCCATGATGCTAACTTAATATGACGTAGCTGCCTACGCTGATAACGGATCTCCAGCAGTCGCTAAATTTGCATATCTCCACATTTTCCCTTCGAAACCACAGTATCCCTAACTTTTTGTGACCAGTGTATAAGAGGATGGTATCTTTGAAGAAAGACGTTCAAGTGAAAAAGAGAGAAAGATCTGTTCTTTTTAATGCATTAAGATTTTAATACTTATTTTATGTTATTTTAATCTGGGGTTACGGAAACCCCCAATTTTTATGTTTAAAATGGCTACTTTTTAAAAATGTCCCTTTAGCCAGTGAAACAATTTCAGATATGAGACTGGATATGTTTTCTAGAGACTTTTAAATATTCTGTTTTGTCTCGGTTTATAATTTATTTTGTTTTTATGACAAAGCGTTCAAGTTTTGAAAATGCTGTGTACGTTTCTCTTATGTTCTCGCAGGATAGCAATACCATCTGTATATCCAAGTATTGTCATGGAATTTAGCTTTATAATTTTGGTTATTTCTCGAATTTCCTTTTCTATGGCGAAATTAAATGAAATAGGAGAGAGGACATTTCTATGTTTCAAACCCATGGAGATAAATGGTCCCAGCCATCCCGGTGGCGCAGTGGGTTAAGCGTTGGCTTCCAACCATTCGTCCGAGAAGGGTCCGGGTTCAAAACCCTCGTTGAGGCATGGATGTTGTGTTTGTTTTATGCCACTGGCTTTATCCCTTATCTGGAACCAGTGGCCCCTAAATTAGGGACGGGCGACAACTTATAGGCTATCGAGTTGCTCACATTGGTCGTTAAACCAGCGAATAAATGAATGGTTTCGATATTATATTATTTGTCAAAAATTCTTTCTTTTCCTTAAGATTGATTAATTCTTTTAGGATTCTAAACTCATATTCAAAATATTCCATAAGATGTTGAGATGTATACTCTCATTAGCTTTTCTTGCAATCGATGAAAACCGGTAAGTTATGCATATCTCGCAAAAATTTTGTGTTCTATACTATCCATATCAGTATTTTGACGCAAATTTCTTAACTGAAATTTCTGGCATCAATACATAGATGTGCGTTATGGAAAATCAAGTGCTTCTATAAACCTTTTTTTCTCACTTGAAAAAAAAAAAAAAAAAAAAAAAATTTCAATCTTCTAAAGGAATGTCTGAATTGACATATGCCAGCGGAAACAATTTCTGTGTGAGAAGGTTTACGACATGTGTTTTTACTTTTTCGGGTTATGGGGTGATTGAATAATAAAGGTTCGACGCAAGAGTTCTCACGCCTGCGTCAGGAGAATGCGAAAGAGACCTCATAAGATGACATCGTTAACTGTGATGAAGTGTGTGCTTTATTCTATCCTAGCATCGTACCGAGAGATCCATAACATTACGGGAAGACCCCCATAGACTTTGCCCATGTGCTCTGAACAATACGAACAGAGGGTCAGTCGGGTTTATTGTTCTGTGCTAACCAGACTGGGACGAAAAAGATGCCGCACTTGATAGCTGACCGGAGGAGTCAAAAAAAAAAAAAATCTGACAGACAACTTGTCAGTCGGAATGAAGCTTTGACTTTCGAAGAAGAGTCGTCGATTTATAAATACGTTTCTTGTGCTCACTGATATGTCCCACCTCAATGATTCCAAGAATAGCAATTACAAAAAATCACAAACGTGCGTCTAGTTCGTGAGACAATGCTGTGAGTCCAGAGGCTCATTCTTAATTCTGTTTAAACGTCTGTCAAAATTTTGATTGAGGCAATTCGAAGTCAATGTTTTCAAACATGGAGAATTATAGCATTTGAGTCCAACATGAAACATAATGCCTCCTTCCCTCTCGAAGCACTTTATTATGGCATGTAGAGTTCGTGTCCTAGCGAGCAGCGATAAAACAGTTGGGACATTAGAAATTCTTTTTTTCGCCTCTTTTTTTTTTTTTTTTTTTTTTCTTTGGTATTTTTAGTTTGCCCTTGTGTTGTCAACTTTTAGAAATTAGAATACAGTACAAAATAGAAAAAATATATATGTAGGACTTTTAAAAAAGCGCAACTGTGTTTCAAGTTTAGATATTAATACAGGAAGCATATAATATTGAACTGGGCCGTAGAATCACCAGTCAGTTAAGAAACATAGGAAAAAATGAATAATTATAAGCTGCAGTTCCCTTACCATTGGTCTGCTCAAAGATAATGAATCACAAGACCGAATAATTGATAAAACATATTTTTTCCAAGCGCAGTCGTTAATTGCTCTGTCAAGAGTTAGATTACTTGAAGCAATGTAACATCTGAAAAAAATTAGTAATGAAAATAATAAATAAATTTCCGACACTTTGTGAAATCCTTATGGTATGCCCAAAGTCAAGGCAAAATATCATATTGGAAAAGTGAAAGGAATGCATGAATTTCTTCGAGACAAGCAATTCATGTTCAGTATTTGTCTTACAACTGATCTCGCATATGAATGCCTTCCTTGATTGAAATGCATAGCATCACTTCGAAATGAACACACGAAGTATTTACGTTATATGCAGTTGATACATAATTAATCATAAAAATCAAAGGCATTGCTTAGAAGAAAAAAACATAATATTGTACTTACATAAATCAGTTTATTCGCTAATCAAAAACACAATCGTTGTTCTCATTTGTTTGCTTGCTGTCATTATCAGAATATTTGTACATGTTATCATTATCAGTGTTGAATGCGCTAAGCAGAGTTTTTTTCTGCTTTAAAATTTTTGCATTTGAATTTTTTCTTTACACACAGTGCAGTAATACATCGTTTAGCGTACCAGCTATCCTGTTCCTCTGTTTTGTCTTGATTAAATTTTTTTCTAAACATTCAAACATTCGTTCACGTTCATCTTTAAAATGGCGGCCATGGCAACACTGGGGACCAAGAAAGCAACGTTTTTGCCATTCAGATTCAGTTAAACCATTTTTCAGGTTTGATATCATTCACCTGAAAGAGTTAGCTGTTTCGTTTTTGCAATAAACAGTCGTGCCCCCTCTATTCGCACCCGTTTGTTGCTGCGCATGAAGCCATGAGTTCGTGGATTTTTAAAAATGCAGTTAAAAGGAGGAATACTTCAAAAAATCTTAGAAGTCGTATTTCATGAAGTTAATGTAGTTAATAATTGTAAAGCTTAAACATCAAAATTCAATCTGCTTTTTTCACTTCACTATAGGCAGTATATGTATTATATTTATTCTATTTTTTGGGGGGAGGTGGGGGGACTGATGGCTTAAGGGGTCACAGAGCCCATCCAACATCAGCTCACCCCCTCCTCAGGATTATAAGATTTTAAATGATAATATCACAGTGGAAATTAAAAAAATTTTATGCATATTATAGTTTATGGTATATCGCGGCTTAATTGTAATATAACAACTCCTATTGAAATAAGCTATTTTGTTGGTGTGTTCCTAATAAGTTCTTGGGATAAATTCTTTTCTATCGGCACTTAACTTGGTTTCGGGGAAAATACGAAGAAGAGCAACAGTTTTTGGACATTTCCAAACTGTCGTAAAGCATTGAAATTTAGAATTAGATATTTCTCAAATTGCTAAATTGCGGAAGCTAAAACATTATGAATTATTTTCTTAGAAAAAAAGGTAGACATTGCTTTTACATTTGAATGATGCTCCGGAAATATACCTGGAATACACACATTCACACTCACACTGTTCGACACTGTGGGAACTCAGCTAGACACACTGTTCAAGAAAGCTTGTTTCCTGCTGAAGTGTTCCAGTTTTCCAGTTCTAAGACCAGACACGTTAAACAGGAGATACCGAGCAGACGTAGCATCTCTATTTATTTATTTATTTATTTGTAAGCACATCCCTACAGATGGTATATCTAGTTTCAGTATTTGCTATAGTGAAATATACATTACCAAGTGATATTTACAGTCTTGCAAAACATGCTTTACGAAAAACATTATGACTTACATAAAAAAATCCGGACATTCTTCAAGTGAGTTGTGAAGCCTACACATTTTTCATAACGGAGAATTTTTTTTCAGCATCAGTTCTGCAAAATGGCACTGCAAATAGTTCATATTTTGTCCTCGGTAAACGTGGGGCACGGATATTTAATTGGTTTACAAGTTGAGTAACACCAATCTCTCCATTGATGACGCCGTACAGGAACTTGCGTTGGAGAGCCTTCCTTCTAGATTGCAGAGAGGTCATCTTGAAGAATAATAGGACTTCAGCCGTCGGGTTGTCGCTATATTAACACCAGTCGATTTGTAAAAAAAGGTGTCTAAACATTTTTTTTTTAACTTTCTCGATTTCATTTACTAAAGTTGCAAGGCTGGGGCTCCAAATGATTGCTCAATACTCCAGTGAGGTTCTGACCGTCGAGTCTCAAAAATGCGAAAAAGTGTCTGAGTATTTGAGAACTACGAGAACTACTTGGAATGTCGCATGATAAATTCTAGATTTCTATACGTGGTACATACAATTCTTTTTATATGACTTTTAAAGTCCAAGTTTGAATCAAACGTGACTCCCAAGTCCTGAACATCGTTTGGTAGGCTACGAGAAGAGTCGCCAGCTTTGTAGTAAAGAATCGCGTTTCTTTGCCGCAAAAAGGAAACGACATAACACTTGGGATGTTGATGTGGAGATGGTTTAACGTACACCACTGATGCAGGTTATTGACGTCAGTTTGAAGAGCAAGACAGTCATCAGGAGTCTACACATTGCAATAAAGCTTGAGATCATCAGCGAACAAGAAACAAGGGCTATCAATGCAAAAAGGTAGGTCATTAATGTATATGGAAAACAGAAGTGGTCCTAAATTAGAGCCTTAATGTATTCCAGACGTGGAAACGGAGGGAGAAGAAACATGATTGTTATAAATATCAGAATGGGATCGGTTGAAAAGATAGAACTTAAACAAGGACATCAGGTTATCACTGAAGCCAAGACAGTTCAATTTCTTGAGTAAAATGCCATGATGAACTTTGTCAAAAGCTTTGGCAAAGTCAGTGTAAATAACATCAACTTGTGATCCTCTGTCAATAGATGACGAAATATCCTCTGTGATGCGGAATAGGTTGAAAAGCGTTGAGCATTTCTTCACGAAACCATGCTGTGCAGAACCGAGTTCTTCACAAAACCATGCTGTGCTATAGAGACACGTTTGAAATGATCATATAGCTTAGAAAAAATAAGCGACTCAACTATTTTCGCTAGGACAGAAATAATTGTAATAGGTCGATAATTCTCAATAGAGTCTGGGCTTCCTTTTTTGAAAACAGGAATAATTTTCGCCTTTTTCAGATCTGGAGAGAAAGTTCCGGTAATGACTATTAGATTATAAATATGAAACAGCGGCTTACTAAGCGTCTCACCACATCCTTTGACTATGTACGAATAAATCATATCAGGGCCAACAGCTCTACTTCCTTTCAGTTTCTTGATAGCGTGTAGGATCTCATTCTCAGTGAAGTGGTCAATGTTAAGAATGTCAAGCTGTTCGTCCTAACCTTCGACAGTTACAGGGAAAATATTAGTTTGGTGGGGAAAAGAATTCTCTGTAATGAAGACAGAACGAAAAAAAAAAAATCTGCAGTCATTAGCGATGTTCTGGCCACCCTTAATCCTGGTGTTATTGTGATTGAGTATATTGAATGGTACGCATCGCTTCTTCTTAAGAATTTTATATTCCCAGAATTTGGATGGATCGCGAGTGAGTTTGGATGAACTGAGTTCTTCAGTTTTTTTCGTAAACGAGACATGCGCTGCTTTTACCGCTTTTTTAACTTCGGCCTGGAGACCATTATACCGTCTGTAGTGATCAATATTATTATGTTTCATGAATTTTCTTCTGTAGTGGTTTTTCAGAGCAAGATATTTTATAATATGCCCATTGAACCACTGGGGGATACTTATTCCTGGAAGCTTTACACTTGGGAATACTTTCATTGAAGATGCTGTAGAACTTGTCATAAAAGCAGTTCAAGGCATCTACGCTATTAGTTTGTTTATAAATATCGGACCAATCGCAAGTTTCAAATAGAGTATAGAACTTGATGTAATCACCGTTGCGGAAGTTAAAGGGAACAAGCGGAGCATTACGTTTGGGCTTAGCATAGCGAACCCCAGAAAAAGATAAAACTAAAGCTGGACGATGTCCACTCTCTCTCAAGAGCGGAGAAGTAACACGGGACACCTCATACTGATAACTGCAGTAATGATAAAGAATTATTTATTTATTTAGATTGGAGGTTTAACGACCACCGTGAGCAACTCAATGGGCTATAAGCAGTCGCCCGTCCCTAATTTAGGGTCACTGGTTCCAGGGAAGGGAGAGAACCAGTGCCGTAAGACAAACACAACATCCATGCCTGACCGGGATTCGAACCCGGACCCTTTACGGACGACTGATCAGGGGCCAGCGCCTTAGACCACGCGCCACCGGAGATAAAGAATTAAATCCAAACATTTATTGTTGACATTCACAGTGTTGTTCAACTGAGACAAGTTAAGAATACTTGAGAATTATGTTAGAGCTTTTCCTTTTTTTTTTTTTCCCCGTACGTACGGAAATCCAAGCTAGTACCAGGTATATAAGATGGTAGGTTGAAGTCGCCAACAAATATCATATCTTCATTACATACAGCCGGATGACAGCTAACATGATTAAAGTAATCCGAATAAGTTTGTGAGTTGGAGGAAGGGGGGGGGTAGATAATGCTAATAAAAAATTATTTTTAGTTAATATTAACGCAAATATTTTCATCAGAGTTTTCTCGTTCAGTTTTTCTGTAACTGCGAAAGTTGTTTGTAATAGCAATTAAGACGCCTTCTCCACAATTCTTATCAGTCGCGTTCAAATTTCTGTCTTTCCTATGACAGTATATCGAGAGTCAAAGAATTCAGAACCAAAAACATCATACTGGAGCTATAACGAAGTAAATTTCTCCCTCATTTCTGTCCACGCCAGGATTCGAACCCGGATCCCCTCATTCCGGAATAAGTTGCTCTACCAATTGAGCTACGCGGACGTTTTATTCTGATTTCTATCTGCCTTTATGTCGTGTGCGTCCTTCTGGCAGGTACGTCACATCTCCTGGTACGTTACATCATCTCCCCCTCATTTTTTTTTTTTTTTTTTTGAAGTGCTGGAGAAGGGATTCTCTTATTTTTCCTATCTCGCGGTGTGGAAATAACATCACACCATTGCGAGATTTTGAACGGTCGGGTCATCCGGATAGTTCGGGCGCCATTATAACGAAGTAAATTTCTCCGTCATTTTTATCCGCGCAGGGGCTCGAACCCGGGTCCCCTCATTCCGGAATAAGTTGCTCTACCAATTGAGCTACGCGGACGTTTTATTCTGATTCCTATCTGCCTTTATGTCGTGTGCGTCCTTCTGGCAGGTACGTCACATCTCCTGGTACGTTACAGAGCCACGTTTCAGTTATACAAATAATATCGTAATCCTCAACAAGAACTGAGGTGCGAAAATCCTGTGTTTTGGATTTCATACCATCAACATTTTGATCATAAATACTAATATTAGAACACAGTCATTTACATTACTCATCTGTTTTTTACGCTTTCCAACCGTAGGTTGAAGAAGCCCTCCAGCTTTGTCCGTCCGTCCTCACGATAACTGGCGTAAAAATGGTTCGATTTCGATGAAATTTTAGTATGTGGTAGGGGACCACTTGGGGACGAACCCTATTGAAAATGGGAGAAGTGGGGTCAAAGGTCACGACGTAGGAGCGAGATCCATTCCATTGCACTCATGCGTCATAACTTGCATAAATATGGTTCGATTTCAATGAAATTTTACTATGTGGTAGGGGACCGCCTGGGGACGAACCCTATAAAAATTCGATGAAATGGGGTCAAAGGTCAGGACATAGGATTGCGATTCATTCCATCCCCCTTATCCCATATTATTAAGGTGGACGTCAAGTAATTTTGCTTCCTATACTTCCAATGGAAAAACTTTTGTACACATTTCCTTCACAATTAATGTGTTCCCAAGGATGAAAATTTGAACATCGATTAAAATAACTTCATATTATAACTTGGAATACTTAATATTTTCTAAAACATAACCATAATTATATTAAAAATCAATAACTTTTCCTTTGGTGGTGTTGAAACCAGAAAAAGGATGGCGCGACCTGTACTTTGATGACGTCAGTAGACAAACAAATGTTGGATTGCATAATTATGGTTATGTTTTAGAAAATATTAGGTATTCCAAGTTATAAAATGAAGCTATTTTAATCGATGTTCAAATTTTCATCCTTGTGAATGCATTAATTGTCCAGAAAAAAGATGGCGCGACCTATATTTTCATGACGTCAGTAGACAAACAAATGTTGGATTGCATAATTATGGTTATGCTTTAGAAAATATTAAGTATTGCAAGTTATAAAATAAGATATTTTAATCGATGTTAAAATTTTCCTCCTTGGGAACGCATTAATTCGGAAGAAAATGTGTACAGAAATTTTTCCATTCGAAGTACAGGAAGCAAAATTACTTGACGTTCACCTTAAAGGAGCAATTCTTGTATGTATGTAAATTTTATTTTGAAAACGGCTCTAAGGATTTTGATGAAAGTCGTTAACCTACCGTTTTCTGGTACTAGAAATCGATTTAGCTTGATCTCGACTTTAGGAAAATCCGTTTAGTTTATACCTCATTAGATGTTGGCGCGCGGTCACGCCATCTGTCTCATTACGTCACGCGTTGTGTATGGATCCTATTAAAGTTTTATGACGTCACACTCTTGCGAGCAGATGGTCGCAATTCCCATCTGCCTCATTATGTCACGCGTTTTGTGCGCATGTTCGTCCGCACGATAACTCGCGTAAAAATCGTTCGATTTCGATGAAATTTTAGTATGTGGTAAAGGAACACCTGAAAAGGCACCCTATTGAAAGTGAACGTAATGGGGTTAAAGGTCAGAACATAGGAGCGGGATTCATTCCACTGCTGTTATGCGTCATAACTAACGTAAAAAAGGTTCGATTTCGATTAAATTTTAGTATGTGGTAGGGGACCACCTGGGGATAAACCCTATTGAAAATTGGCGAAATGGGGGTCAAAGATCAGGACATAGGAGCGGAATACTTCCATCGCCAATATGCGTCATAACTTACGTAAAAATGTTTCGATTTGGATGAAATGTTAGTATGCTGTAGGGACCTGCCTGGGTACGAATCCTATTGAAAATGAGCAAAATGGGGTCAAAGGTTAGGACACAGAAGCGTGATCTATTCCATAGCCCGTATGCATCATAACTTACGTAAAATTGCTTCGATTGCGACAAAACTTTATCGTGTTATTTCGGAGGTATAGTAAACCAGTTCTGTTGAATTTCATCGAAATGGGATCAAAGATCAAGGCACAGGAGTGAGATTTATTCCACAGCCATTTTCCTCATAACTTGAGTAATAACTTGAGTAATGATTTCTAGTATGTTGGAAAGCTTATCATAATCAATGCATTGCATGATTTCACTAACTTTTTTTTTTTTTTTTTTTTTTTGAGTGAATCTCATCAGAGCACAAATTTTTCTCCGAGTTTAAAGAAATATTATCTGCAGTTGCGTTATTGTACTGCGTCCCAAGGAAGGCAATGATAATTCCAAGGCCTTGAAATTTACTGAACAGCTAAATTTAAGCTTCAGCACTTTAGAGAAGTTTTTATGAAATTCAAATTTCCTCTTAAAATTTTATTTCAAAACTTAACTGTTTGTACTTGTTCAAATGCGCAAATTAATGAGGGAGTTGTTCAGTGGTTTCATCTATGTACTTCATATTTACAATTTCGAGTTCGTTTGCTCGTCGCACTTGTTTTTCAAAGAGTACTTCCACTAAAAGTTTAATTTTGTAATGTTAAAGTGACTTCGACAAACAGATGACAGAAGAATTATCTAATTGCAAGGATTTCTTTAAGCATAGAAACTTCGTAATACTATATTAAAAAAATAATTAATAATATGTACGAATGGTAATGATAATATCAGTCAGCATTTACTCTTGTCCCATAAAAACCACAGTACATGATCTAGATAATCCAAACATCCTGATTTCCGTTAGCTTCTTTGAAAGTCGATAAAATATTTTATTTAAATGGCTGATATGTCATTTGACACATACATAAAAGGACCTACTTATGTATGTTACTTTTATGTGCCTGTTCGTCTGTTCGTGAGAACGGTATTAAGTGGTGTTTTTTGTTTGTTTGTTTGTTTATTTTTTCAATCAGATAAGAGAAAGGGTGTTCAAGGATATTCGTTTTGTCGGTCTTTCATTCTTTTTGTCTTCTCAAAAGTGCGATCTGGGCTCACCACCTCCGCTTACAGAAGTCAGAGAGACTGCCCAAGATTTTTCTCGTCTATCCTTCCTCTCCAGCTAATCCTTTATGGATATACGTTGTTACTTTTTCTGTAGAAGTGTTTATCTGTCTCTCTACTACGGTTCTCTCAATGAACATAATGTCACCGCTACTAAAACGTAAAATAGGAAAAATATTTTTGGAGCCGATAAAGAGAGACATGCTAAAGATTCTGTTTTATCTGTTCATTTGTCGGTCTGTCTGTTAAGATAATATCATTCTGGAACTCCAACTGGAAAATTTTTTTCCTCATTGGATGGAGGAAAGCATGCCTAGGATAGTTTCACATGTTTTGCGCTTAGTTGAAACTACATTTCCCCACTCGGTCGAATGATTGGTTTCTGAAAAACAGATGCCGGGCTATCTTGGTCATAGGAGCTCAAATTAGATTACTTCTAGGAAATCTGCACGAAAATTTTCTGCAGATGCTTTCCCGATTAGTTTCACGCCGCTAGCGATACCATGTTTTCGATGAGATTTTAAGGCATGTACCTGCAATTTGTACTCGATATTTTAGTAAAACTATTCCTTGCGTCTTTTAGAAAGTTTAGGGCGCCATCCACCTCGTTGAATCGCATGCTACCAGCTTGCGGCATATGGTGGTTCAACAGCGGTTCTCATGAAGCTGACACAGCCGACTGGAAGGTGTTAGGAACTTTAAACACTGGGGCATAATATTCAGACGCTGATTCTGGCAACGGTGTGCTGCATTTAACAAAGGTTTATTTCTTGTTTGATGCATAACTCAGTTGCACTAGCAAAAACCAAGTTCGGGCAACACTTGAAAGGTTACACAGGGTTTAAGTAATTTAGAAGAAAAATTGGTGAACGACTTATAGTTTTAACCAAGGCATGAGTATTTATTCGTTCCTTCTTTGCACCTGTACTACAGAGAAAATTTTGCACATACGCGGCAATGTGGCGCAGTTGTCAAAACGCTGGCTTCTGGCCATTCCTTCGAGACCCAGGAGAGGCATGGGAGATGTGCTTGTTTTACCGCACTCGCTGTCTCTTCCCTGGAAACAGTGGCCCCAAATTAGGGGTGGATTTATGCTTATATACTAACGAGTTGCTTATGATAATCGTTACGGGTAAGCCCCAGAAATAAAATTGAAAAAAAACAAAAAAACTTGCAGAGCAGGCACCACAAAATGAAGGTGGAAGACGATTATTTAACAAGATTAGTGTATTCGAATAATTTAACTAAAGTTATTAAATATTTAACTTCAAAGAACAGCGTGACGTCGTCTATGAGAATCCCGTTTCCCTTTCCAATCGCTTGTCAACCTTTTGGGTTGGTGCATAAGTTCATGCCGTTTTCTCACTGCACTACAGGAATGTATCACATCAGAAGGGAAAACGGAATAAATCAATTATGTATCCCCCCCCCCCCATTGTTTACAATGGTGCCCAACGTCTGGATAGGTTGTGACGTACTACAGAGGTGGAAATATGTGTGTCAGGAAGACAAATCTGCAGCGAGACATACTGTCCGCGTAGCTCAGTGGGAGAGCGACTGACTCCGGAGTGAGGGGACACTGATTCGATGTCGTCGCGGACAAACTTGAGTTTTCACAAGGTCTACAATGCCATTCTTGAAAATACGTGCAGGTTTTGCTGCGAAGAAATCATCAAGGAAATTCTGGAGATCAACATCATTGTTGAACGTTCTGCCACAAAGTGCATTCGACAGGGATCGGAACAGGTAATAGTCTGAAGGGGCGACATCTAGCGAATAGACCAGATATGGAAGGATCTCCCATTTCATGTTCTGAATGGCCATTATGTTTGCACTGCGAGGGATGTGACGTACCTGCCAGCAGGACGCACACGACACAAAGGTAGATAGGGATCAGAATAAAACGTCTGCGTAGCTCAGTTGGTAGAGCGACTTGTTCCGGAATAAGCGGCCTCGGGTTCGAATCCCGGCGTAGACCAAAAATGACGGAGAAATTTACTTCGTTATAATGGCGCCCGAACTATCCGGATGACCCGGCCGTTCAAAAGCTCGCATTGGTGTGATGTTATTTCCACACCGTGAGACAGGAAAAATAAGAGAATCCCTTCTTCAGTGCTTCAAAAAAAAAAAAAAATAATAATAATAATAAGGGGGAGATGATGTAACGTACCAGGAGATGTGACGTACCTGCCAGAAGGACGCACACGACATAAAGGCAGATAGGAATCAGAATAAAACGTCCGCGTAGCTCAATTGGTAGAGTGACTTATTCCGGAATGAGGGAATCCGGGTTCGAATCCTGGCACGGATAAAAATGACGGAGAAATTTACTTCGTTATAATGGCGCCCGAACTATCCGGATGACCCGACCGTTCAAAATCTCGCATTGGTGTGATGTTATTTCCACACCGCGAGACAGGAAAAATCAGAGAATTCCTTCTCCAGCGCTTCGAAAAATAAAAATGTGTGATGTTGCATTCCACACAGCAGATTGACTGGGAGTTCTCAAGTGCACGTTCTACAGTGGATGGCTGCCTGCAACGATTCATGGTCACGGCTGACCCGTGGGCCATGCCCCCGGCCCTCTTTCGGTGGGTGGGGGAGATGTGACGTACCTGCCAGCAGGACGCACACGACATAAAGGCAGATAGGGATCAGAATAAAACGTCTGCGTAGCTCAGTTGGTAGAGCGACTTGTTCCGGAATAAGCGGCCTCGGGTTCGAATCCCGGCGTAGACCAAAAATGACGGAGAAATTTACTTCGTTATAGGGAGTACGTTATCATTTTGGAGAAGGACACCAAGGCGCCGACGTGGCCGTTTCTGCTGAATTGCTCCTCCAGACGGCGGAGTTGCTCCCAATAGAGAGAAGCGTTGATAGTCCGATTCCTCGGCAGCATTTCCCAGTGAATGATACCTTCCATGTCTCACCAGACACACAACATGATCTTCGCAGGATGAAGGTCATGTTTTGGACGTAGTATGTGCGTCTTGTTTGGGTTGACTCATTACCTCCGATGCCTAAAATTCACGTACATGCACCATTTTTCATTACCAGTAACAATACGTGACAGAAAGGGTTTGTGTTGCTGAGAACATCCGCGATAACGGGCGAGCAAGAAACGACATATGGCAACACGCTGATTCTTGTTGTCCTCGGTAAAAGTGTGAGGCATTCAAGACCCCAATTTCTGGATCTTTCCCATACGTTCCAGGTGTTGCACCACTGTAGCCTGATCACAGTCCATCTCAATGGCCAATTTGCGTGTAGTTTGACGCGGATGCAAGTGGATGAGATGCTTCAAACGATCCTCATCAAAGTGAGATGGACGACCTGAGCGTGGAGAGTCGTTGAGGTCAAAATTGCCACCTCGGAACCGCTCAAACCATTTGCCGGCTGTTCTCGGAGCAATGGCATCCTCCCCTACACAACACAAATTTGTAGAGTAGCCTCGGCGGCTGTGGATACCTTGTTAAACTCGTAGAGGAGCAGATGTGGGAAATGTTTATTCTTCTCTACTTGACACTCCATACTTCCGGAGCTGAAAACCAAAAAATAATTAGCCACAACCACACAACACTATATGATTTAAATACACGATATTACTGTCTACATTTTGATATACAACTGGCCATCTGCACCATCACTACTGACCTCGGAAACACTCGTGAAATAAAACGGCACGAACTTATGCATCAACCTAATAAAATCGAAGACATCCAATACATCTTACACCTTACTTGTTTCCCATTGTCCTTGACTTGACATCCGCCAATGACACCATAAAATTTTAAAAAGGAAAACGTGGAGATTTCGAAGGACGTTAAGCTCTGAAAGTATTGTAACGTACCAGGAGATGTGACGTACCTGCTAGAAGGACGCACACGACATAAAGGCAGATAGGAATCAGAATAAAACGTCCGCGTAGCTCAATTGGTAGAGTGACTTATTCCGGAATGAGGGGATCCGGGTTCGAATCCTGGCGCGGATAAAAATGACGGAGAAATTTACTTCGTTATAATGGCGCCCGAACTATCCGGATGACCCGACCGTTCAAAATCTCGCAATGGTGTGATGTTATTTCCACACCGCGAGATAGGAAAAATAAGAGAATCCCTTCTTCAGTGCTTCAAAAAAAAAAAAAAAAAAAAAAGATAAGGGGGAGATTATGTAACGTACCAGGAGATGTGACGTACCTGACAGAAGGACGCACACGACATAAAGGCAGATAGGAATCAGAATAAAACGTCCGCGTAGCTCAATTGGTAGAGTGACTTATTCCGGAATGAGGGGATCCGGGTTCGAATCCTGGCACGGATAAAAATGACGGAGAAATTTACTTCGTTATAGTATAACCAGAGATAACCAAAAATTAAGGTAAGAAACAGTAAACAAAAATAGAAGGTAAAATATATAACATATGACAAGAACTTTCTAAGACATATCCTTTTGTGATCTAAATGAAAAATATTATTAAAAATAGATAATATATGACATAGAACTTTCTAAGACATATCCTTTTGTTATCTAAAAGAAAAATATTGTTATCGAATATTCGGAAAAGATACCTTGCAGAAGTGAAAATAATCATTTGACTGTACTGAGAGTTATTGCTTTGTGTTCGAATTACAAAGTATCTATTCCCAATTTCCGGAAAGGGTGCTTTGCATGCATAGATCAAAAGAAATAAATCATTTATCTTTAAACTCTATCAGGGGTATTACTTTCTGACCTAACTCAAAGATAATCTTTCTGAATATTCCAAAACGATGCTATTCAGAAAGACAGGATACAAATTGCAATTCAACTTTTCAACTTTAAACTTTCTAGGCGGCATAATTTTTTTGATCTTGAAAAGCATTTTTTTCCCCGATCACCAGGAAGCATACTTTGCAAGGATTGGGGAAAAGAAAACTATTAATGTTTGCGA
The DNA here is from genome assembly GCA_039090855.1 of Macrothele yani. Lineage (NCBI taxonomy): Eukaryota > Metazoa > Arthropoda > Arachnida > Araneae > Macrothelidae > Macrothele > Macrothele yani. Next base: position 137,906,936 of record CM077005.1, on the reverse strand, counting down.
AGGTTTGTTTACCAAGGTTTGGAGTAATCACCTGATAAATGATGGGCCATAGCCATGTAATTTTAAAAGATGGTCGCAGTTCGCCAGAAGAAAAAAATTGAGATGTTACAAACTTGATATGATTTTTTGCAAGATACCAGGACAGACTGAAGGCAGAAGATCATTACATGTGGTAAGCAGCAGTCAGTGTATGCTTTACACAAATTTATGGATTTTTTGTGAAGAAATTTCGAAAAGCTATAACTGTCAAGTAGCAATTATTAAAAGAGAGAGAAGAAAAGTGTTGCGCCATGAAGAACTGATCATTGTTTCGTTATTAACAAAAAACAAAAAGAAAAAACCGTTCTGCTTCCAGGAACTCGTAAGAGTGTTTTAATTGTTCCAGGCAAATAAATGTGGACATGGAAACCAAGTCGCGTGACGGGCATGTTCGGCTCCAAACAATGCGATCTAAAAGGGGAAGTTTTTTCTGCTCTTATATGTCGCCACGGGGTTGTTGTTTTTTTCAGGTCCTACTCTGCTCAACACAGATTCATTTCTTTCATCTTAAATTCCATTCTCAGCTGCGGTAATAGTTCCTTGAGGGCAATTTTCCTCTTAAATTTTTCTGTGGCGCAACAAAACAGCTCAAGAACAAAGTCCAGCTCGTTACTCATACAAATTACTGGTATAATTTCCTTTTCTTATCACCATCGTCAGCAACACATCTCTTACACGCACGTACAAACTCATAAAACTTAGAAAATTGTGACCTCTTTTTCTTCAAACAATCAAAATTAACATTCAATATCCTCAAATCCAAGGTTTAGAATGAATGTCCTTCTTTAACTTACAGAAAAAGGACAAACATTTTCCCGTTTTACTTTTGAGGAAATTTTTCAGTTATGTGTACTGTAAAAAAGTTCCTGAAATTCAGGAGCAATTTTCCATGATTCCTTTCGTGAATTAATGAAACGTATTCCTGATTCAATCTTTTCCGTGAAACGACGGGAAAAATTCTGATTTTTATGGATTTCTCGTATGTGAGTTGAACTTTTCCGTTATTAACCGGAGAAGATGAATTCCTCTTCATCTTTCTCCGGTTAATAACGGAATAATTCCGTTTTAAGAAGTGTTAACTGATAATTCAGAATTTTCAGGAACCTTTCTGCAATTCCTTTCGTACATATAGTAACGGCAAATTGCCGTTTTTAAGATGTGTTAACCAATGTTCCCTCTACGCTGTTCCCTCAATGTTCCATCTAAGCGTGCCCGCGGCCGCACAGCGATTCAACTTCTTCCACGCAGCTGAAATATCTTCCGAATTTTAATATTTTATTAAAATTCCCAAATGCCTAATAAATTTTCATTAATCGAAAATCAATTACCTGCAAAAATAATAATAAATAAAATTCGGGCTCTCAAAAGTCAAAGCAACACTTTTCTTAAATGCCGTTCGCCTCCTTCTAAGTTTGTCTCATTGTCCTCAAACTTATTTTAGAAGTTTGAGCTTCTCACTTTTTAAAAAATAAAAATTTTAATTAATAAAATGTTTTTAATAATTTTCTTTTATTTAAAATCAATTGCGGAAAGAACGGTGATAAAAATGGGAGGATTAGAAAAAATAAGGGCTCCCGTCCAAGTCCCAACTTCTACTGCATTAGTAACAGAAGCTGAGAAAATAAAATTTTTTGCCCAAGTGGTTTTGATGCCTGCCCAACTCATTGGGTTAGGCGCGCATTGCCCGTGGCCGCTTAAAGGGAATATTGGTGTTAACAGAAAATTCTGTTTCAGAAACCTTTCGGCAATTCCTTTCGTACATACAGTAACGGTAAATTGCCGTTTTGAAAAAGTGTTAACGGAAAATTCTGTTTCGGAAACCTTTCCGTAATTCCTTTCGTATATTTTTTGTTCTCACTGTTTCCATATCCATATGACGGTAAATTCCCGGTAACAGAAGCGGTTCGCGGGAATACTTGAGCTATGCTTAGCTGTTGAATTTCAATGGTTTCTCGAAAGACCTGATTTTGAAGTTCTGTAGCAGGATCTGATAGTATGGATACCATATCACATGATATTTAGATTTTTGTAGCAACGGGTATCACCCCCCCCCTCGTCATTTGATGCACAAGTGACGAAGCTAGAACAAATCCAGTTAGTGTTTCAAAATTGTGTAACTATATTTTTTATGTTTCATCAAATATTAAAAGGAAGAGAAAGTGACTTAACTTCTGCACTGTTAAAAAAAATCTACTTAAAAATGAGAACCTGAACCTACTCGGTTGTTTTTTTTAAGTACAATCGCATCGTAAACTTGTACATGACATGCTCAAATATAAGTAACCATGCGTACTTACAAATAACTGCGACAAGAAATATAAATATAATCTCATATTCTATAAAGAAGATACCTAAGCAAAAAAATACATATATAATTTTGACTCACACCTAATACAACATAGAAAAGGTTATGTATCTACCTGTGTGAGTAAAAGGAGAAAAGATAAAAAAATAAAACAAAACAACTGAATGTAGAAGGTGTCGAGAATACTGAGCCTTGGCTTTATCAAGGACCAGCAAAAACTCTGCATTTTCTCACTTCCACAAAGACCTAGTTGGAAATGGGTTTCTGCAAGGCCATAGATGCAAGTAACATTCCCACCTAAAATAGTTAAAAAATATATATATATAAGTCATGTCCTCCGTAGAGTAGCATGACCTAGCACTAGTTAACAATTTCGCTTGCATCCATTAACCTTCATGGCCCGACCCATGCTCTTCATCTGTTACTATTACACAGAGAGAAGAAGATTAAAGAGAACTCAAGCTGTGAGAGTGACATAATAAATGGAAATGATTTTCAGCTATAACGAAATTCCAAGTTCGTTTGAGAGAGAATTTAAACTTGAAAAACAATGCAAAAGAAATCCAAATTTTACATTGCAATTAAAAAAGGAAAGGTTAATTTATAACGAACAGATTTTTGAAAGAAAACTTGAGTCTAAAACCCCCTACTCTACAACTTATGACAGCACGAAAACGAGAATAAGTTAAAGATAAATATTAACTAAAGAAAACTTTGTGAAAGTTATATACCTTAAACAGTTAGTTGCAATATGTACAAAGTATTTCAGCAGTGCTTTAAGTGCATAATTAATTAGTTATTAAGAACTTAACTACTTTGAAAAAACAGCGCATAGACAGCGCATAGAAAAGGAACAGGCTTAGCCTTCTTCTGTTCCTAGGTACCCCAAAAGACGCTCAAAGTTACAAAGAAAAGTAGGAGTTAAAACCCGTAAAAATGTTAACAGACAAACCAATGCTTAAAAGCTGAAAAGCTAAAAAACGACAGAGAAAAGGTACATAAAGTACAAACATTGAACTTATAAAACCTAGAACCCAAAAACAAGGAAGAGAGCTTACCTCTTGTGTGACAAAAACTTTTCTCCACACAAGAGGAGAACATGGCTGACCCCTTCCGCCACTCCCTAGACGCTGGGGGGCAGTGAGGGTGGGGCTGATGGCCTCCTCAAACAGCAAGAAACCAATGCGCGGAGATTTTAACCAGAGAAAAAAATATATAAACTTAAGACTGTGGATCTGTATGATCAGAATGGGCAGAATTAACTCTCCAGAATACATGAGAAATATTATAAAATACACGAGCAGTTTATTTAATAATCTTTGCATGTATTAAATCACCTTAGTGAGCTTCTATAGATTAATCAGAATCTTATTAATTTTAATGTTGGTTTTACTATTTTTAGTATAGCTATCCTAGTGATGAATAACTAGTTTTCTTTTTTATTTGTTTTTATTTTCTTTTATAAACAGATTTTTAAGCTTTTTTTGTGATTTTGTTTATATTATTTAATTTTTTGTTTTAATAGGACCGTCATATCCATAGCACTAAGGTTCCTTTAGGTAGTTAATAGGCATCCTCTAGCCAACTTCCTTACGGCTTTGATTGGTCAGAATCATATTATTAACTGTGTAGAAAATTAAAGCAGATCTGCCAACCTTACTCTATTATTCAGAATAATTTTTCTTAAAGTTCTTTTGATGAAAGAAGAAGGAATTTCGTTCTCTAGAAAACTTTCTAATAGTATATTAATGTGGTAATTGAAATCCAAATTGTTGCTGCAAATTCTTGAAATTCTTAGGACCTGAGAAATTAGTACATTCTCAATTACTTTGGTTGAAATGTTATTATTCCAGTGTAGATATTTAATTACTTTGAAAGGAAAATTAACTCTTTTATCAAAGAGGCTAATAGATGGGTTACCTCTGTTGAGCTTAATGCTTAAGTCTAGGAACTCAAGTTCCTGATTACTGTGGTTGGTTTTACATAAGTTAAGAGAGCTAGGATAGATATTATCAAAATCACTCTCTATAACTTCTGAATTATTGATACACAGCAGATCATCAATATATCTAAAAGTGTAAAGGTAGTTATCTGAGCAGGTGGGGTGATTTTTAATGAATTTATATTCCTTAAAGAACAGGAATAGATTAGCGATATTTGTGGACATTGATGTTCCCATTGGAATACCGTTCACTTGCTTATAGAGAGTATTATTATATAAGATATGGTTATTTTTTATGCAGCAATTGAGATAAGAGTTCCAAGTTCCTACATCAACAAATTGGTTAAGTTTAAATTCTGCATACAGCTCCTTAAATGTAGTGATTATATCTGATAGAGGCAGATTAGTATATAGGTTTTCAAAATCATAACTATTAATATCTAGGGGACAAACTTTGAGTATAGTAGAAATTACTTCTGCATTATTATTAATTATCCAAAAATCTCTGTACATCAAGTTAGAACAGTTTCTAATGTGTTTCAAAACCTTCTTTAAGACATCTTCAAAAGCAAGATCTATTTTCTTTTTATGACTCCTTACTCCACTAGCTATGAACCTGAACTTCACAGGATCCTTATGAAACTTAACCGTTGCAAAAAGAAATGGAAATTCAGGCCCATATCTTCTAGTTTGTGGAATTTTAAGTTTCTTGAAGAATGCCTTAAACCGATTTTCTAACTGCTTGGTAGAATAACTTACGGGCTCGTATGTTACTCTATTATTGAGTTCTATAGTTAACAATTCAAAATAGAACTTCTTACAGATAATTGCAAAATTATTGCTAGCTTTATCCGTAGTGGTAAAAATAAATTGGTCTTGTAGTTTGGAGAGTGACCTTTTAGCTTCTCCAGAGAAAAAGAGATTTCTGTCGAAACAAAAGTCCAGACCTGCCAACTCACCGGTGAAGCTATTGATTATATTATATTTCCATTCTGCGAAGGCCTCAATAGGCTGATTGTACGTCAAACTGGTTTTTACGATGTACTTATTTACATCTTGAGTGAAGCTCTCAAGAATCCTTTCTTTGGAAATTGTGAAGGAAGGTCTGAATTTAGAGCCATACTCTAATAAATTCCTAAGCTTTTCATTTTCAACATAACTCAAGTTTCCGGTGATAATATGGTTGTAATTCTTATCATAGTGAACTGTTTCTTTATGTTCATCACAAGAACAAGAAGTAATTACAGGAATGTAGCTCGAAGAGTTAAGTTTGTAGTTTTTAACTATTGACCCTAAGGTCTTAACATATTTAAAACTTACAATAGACTGGTGCCTGTGGATGGGAAAAAAATTGCATTATTGTAGAACAGCTTCCTTACATTGAGATTATCGTAGGCTTTATTTAGGAACCTGATGGTAACAAAATTACTGGAAAATTCTTTAAGAGAAATTTTGTCTTTAAGAATATGTTTAAGAATGTCCAGAACCAAAGCAAAAACATGCTTATCAACATGGTCAGCAGTTTCATTCCAGAATTTGAAAAAACATTTAAGGACAGAGTGCTTGAAGGACCTGAGAATTTTGTAAGTATTTTTAACAAAATTAGTGCCAGTTTTAAAGCTTTCCAGAGTTTTTAGCAAGTTAGCAAAATCAACTTTGCTTGATGTGCGAAATAACCTCTGTCCTCTATTACCTCTAGAGCAGCTCTTATTATTAACAAGAAAGAAGAGTTCACGAATTGAAAATTTATGCTGATTATGCTTATTGTCAGATAGAGTGGAATTAAGGCCATAGGGATAAAGAGACTGATGCTGCAAAATTTCAAGGGATTCAGTTTCTAGCCGAGCATAGAGGTCAGGAATAATATGTAGTACCTCTATTTTCACTTTGTTAAAACCATGAGTATGGAAATGCTCTAATTCAAAGGTAGAGTACTGGTTGGCGTTTGTGGAGGGGTTCACTTCTGAATTAGAGAACTTGTTTACTAGAGACCTGTGGCCATTAATCCTAAGATGAAGAGGATTTTTACTTTGGCCAATATAGCTAAGGTTGCAGACAGTACAGGTGAGCTTATAGATGGTATTGTAGGCTTTGCAAAACTTGTTGGAGCAATTATCCTCAACAGAAGAATACAGGTTAGGATCTGCAGATTTACATGTCAAACAACGTTTGTCATTTCATAACTTTAGATTACCTTTGCCAGCGAGTTCATACACTATGGGAAAGGGTGCTAGCCTAACCGAGCGGGAGGACTTAAAATATCTGAGCTGACCTCCAATCCTTTCATCGTCCTTAGAACTACACTTGGGCCAAAACATACAAATTCTGAGCAAACCAACTAGGAAAAACTTTTTTAGAAATAAGCAGTCCAAGAAAAGACCAAACTCGAGTATAAACTACACTCCAAAAAGCTGCATCCAAAACATACTAAAAAGAAAAATTAGAAAATGAAAAAAACCTCAAGTGAAAAAAATAGTAATAAAATAATAATAATAATAATATTATTTCAACTAGAATTTGCGCATGAGCTGCTAAATAATAAATTGAAATTAGTTACTTAAGAGCAAAACTGAAGACTAGGGAAAAAATTTTTTAATTTTTAAACGAAGGGTGCAAAAATAACCTGAAAATCAAAACGCGCAACGCAGCAGTTTTGAAAATTCAGAATACACATTCTATAAAGAAGATACCTAAGCAAAAAAATACATATATAATTTTGACTCACACCTAATACAACATAGAAAAGGTTATGTATCTACCTGTGTGAGTAAAAGGAGAAAAGATAAAAAAATAAAACAAAACAACTGAATGTAGAAGGTGTCGAGAATACTGAGCCTTGGCTTTATCAAGGACCAGCAAAAACTCTGCATTTTCTCACTTCCACAAAGACCTAGTTGGAAATGGGTTTCTGCAAGGCCATAGATGCAAGTAACATTCCCACCTAAAATAGTTAAAAAATATATATATATAAGTCATGTCCTCCGTAGAGTAGCATGACCTAGCACTAGTTAACAATTTCGCTTGCATCCATTAACCTTCATGGCCCGACCCATGCTCTTCATCTGTTACTATTACACAGAGAGAAGAAGATTAAAGAGAACTCAAGCTGTGAGAGTGACATAATAAATGGAAATGATTTTCAGCTATAACGAAATTCCAAGTTCGTTTGAGAGAGAATTTAAACTTGAAAAACAATGCAAAAGAAATCCAAATTTTACATTGCAATTAAAAAAGGAAAGGTTAATTTATAACGAACAGATTTTTGAAAGAAAACTTGAGTCTAAAACCCCCTACTCTACAACTTATGACAGCACGAAAACGAGAATAAGTTAAAGATAAATATTAACTAAAGAAAACTTTGTGAAAGTTATATACCTTAAACAGTTAGTTGCAATATGTACAAAGTATTTCAGCAGTGCTTTAAGTGCATAATTAATTAGTTATTAAGAACTTAACTACTTTGAAAAAACAGCGCATAGACAGCGCATAGAAAAGGAACAGGCTTAGCCTTCTTCTGTTCCTAGGTACCCCAAAAGACGCTCAAAGTTACAAAGAAAAAGTAGGAGTTAAAACCCGTAAAAATGTTAACAGACAAACCAATGCTTAAAAGCTGAAAAGCTAAAAAACGACAGAGAAAAGGTACATAAAGTACAAACATTGAACTTATAAAACCTAGAACCCAAAAACAAGGAAGAGAGCTTACCTCTTGTGTGACAAAAACTTTTCTCCACACAAGAGGAGAACATGGCTGACCCCTTCCGCCACTCCCTAGACGCTGGGGGGCAGTGAGGGTGGGGCTGATGGCCTCCTCAAACAGCAAGAAACCAATGCGCGGAGATTTTAACCAGAGAAAAAAATATATAAACTTAAGACTGTGGATCTGTATGATCAGAATGGGCAGAATTAACTCTCCAGAATACATGAGAAATATTATAAAATACACGAGCAGTTTATTTAATAATCTTTGCATGTATTAAATCACCTTAGTGAGCTTCTATAGATTAATCAGAATCTTATTAATTTTAATGTTGGTTTTACTATTTTTAGTATAGCTATCCTAGTGATGAATAACTAGTTTTCTTTTTTATTTGTTTTTATTTTCTTTTATAAACAGATTTTTAAGCTTTTTTTGTGATTTTGTTTATATTATTTAATTTTTTGTTTTAATAGGACCGTCATATCCATAGCACTAAGGTTCCTTTAGGTAGTTAATAGGCATCCTCTAGCCAACTTCCTTACGGCTTTGATTGGTCAGAATCATATTATTAACTGTGTAGAAAATTAAAGCAGATCTGCCAACCTTACTCTATTATTCAGAATAATTTTTCTTAAAGTTCTTTTGATGAAAGAAGAAGGAATTTCGTTCTCTAGAAAACTTTCTAATAGTATATTAATGTGGTAATTGAAATCCAAATTGTTGCTGCAAATTCTTGAAATTCTTAGGACCTGAGAAATTAGTACATTCTCAATTACTTTGGTTGAAATGTTATTATTCCAGTGTAGATATTTAATTACTTTGAAAGGAAAATTAACTCTTTTATCAAAGAGGCTAATAGATGGGTTACCTCTGTTGAGCTTAATGCTTAAGTCTAGGAACTCAAGTTCCTGATTACTGTGGTTGGTTTTACATAAGTTAAGAGAGCTAGGATAGATATTATCAAAATCACTCTCTATAACTTCTGAATTATTGATACACAGCAGATCATCAATATATCTAAAAGTGTAAAGGTAGTTATCTGAGCAGGTGGGGTGATTTTTAATGAATTTATATTCCTTAAAGAACAGGAATAGATTAGCGATATTTGTGGACATTGATGTTCCCATTGGAATACCGTTCACTTGCTTATAGAGAGTATTATTATATAAGATATGGTTATTTTTTATGCAGCAATTGAGATAAGAGTTCCAAGTTCCTACATCAACAAATTGGTTAAGTTTAAATTCTGCATACAGCTCCTTAAATGTAGTGATTATATCTGATAGAGGCAGATTAGTATATAGGTTTTCAAAATCATAACTATTAATATCTAGGGGACAAACTTTGAGTATAGTAGAAATTACTTCTGCATTATTATTAATTATCCAAAAATCTCTGTACATCAAGTTAGAACAGTTTCTAATGTGTTTCAAAACCTTCTTTAAGACATCTTCAAAAGCAAGATCTATTTTCTTTTTATGACTCCTTACTCCACTAGCTATGAACCTGAACATCACAGGATCCTTATGAAACTTAACCGTTGCAAAAAGAAATGGAAATTCAGGCCCATATCTTCTAGTTTGTGGAATTTTAAGTTTCTTGAAGAATGCCTTAAACCGATTTTCTAACTGCTTGGTAGAATAACTTACGGGCTCGTATGTTACTCTATTATTGAGTTCCATAGTTAACAATTCAAAATAGAACTTCTTACAGATAATTGCAAAATTATTGCTAGCTTTATCCGTAGTGGTAAAAATAAATTGGTCTTGTAGTTTGGAGAGTGACCTTTTAGCTTCTCCAGAGAAAAAGAGATTTCTGTCGAAACAAAAGTCCAGACCTGCCAACTCACCGGTGAAGCTATTGATTATATTATATTTCCATTCTGCGAAGGCCTCAATAGGCTGATTGTACGTCAAACTGGTTTTTACGATGTACTTATTTACATCTTGAGTGAAGCTCTCAAGAATCCTTTCTTTGGAAATTGTGAAGGAAGGTCTGAATTTAGAGCCATACTCTAATAAATTCCTAAGCTTTTCATTTTCAACATAACTCAAGTTTCCGGTGATAATATGGTTGTAATTCTTATCATAGTGAACTGTTTCTTTATGTTCATCACAAGAACAAGAAGTAATTACAGGAATGTAGCTCGAAGAGTTAAGTTTGTAGTTTTTAACTATTGACCCTAAGGTCTTAACATATTTAAAACTTACAATAGACTGGTGCCTGTGGATGGGAAAAAAAATTGCATTATTGTAGAACAGCTTCCTTACATTGAGATTATCGTAGGCTTTATTTAGGAACCTGATGGTAACAAAATTACTGGAAAATTCTTTAAGAGAAATTTTGTCTTTAAGAATATGTTTAAGAATGTCCAGAACCAAAGCAAAAACATGCTTATCAACATGGTCAGCAGTTTCATTCCAGAATTTGAAAAAACATTTAAGGACAGAGTGCTTGAAGGACCTGAGAATTTTGTAAGTATTTTTAACAAAATTAGTGCCAGTTTTAAAGCTTTCCAGAGTTTTTAGCAAGTTAGCAAAATCAACTTTGCTTGATGTGCGAAATAACCTCTGTCCTCTATTACCTCTAGAGCAGCTCTTATTATTAACAAGAAAGAAGAGTTCACGAATTGAAAATTTATGCTGATTATGCTTATTGTCCAGATAGAGTGGAATTAAGGCCATAGGGATAAAGAGACTGATGCTGCAAAATTTCAAGGGATTCAGTTTCTAGCCGAGCATAGAGGTCAGGAATAATATGTAGTACCTCTATTTTCACTTTGTTAAAACCATGAGTATGGAAATGCTCTAATTCTCATTTTAGATATTATAGATTCCAAGAGAAATTGTTTAATAAATGTGTAAAGTGACACACACATGAATAATTAGTACAACAAATTCACTGATCACAAGTAATTTAATTCTGCATAAAGTATCTTTGTGTACGAAGAGGCTTGGACGAAGGTCTCTCCAAGCCTCTTCACAAAGGTCTGTCTTGTGCCAGTCTCACCCATGTCACTCCTGCATACTTTCGAATTTCATCCACCCATCTTCCATGTGGTCTTCTTCTGGGTCTTTTCCTGTCCCTTGGAATCCAATCTAAAATTTCGACTGTCCATCGATGGTCTGTCCTTCTGGCAGTATGCCCAGCCCATTGCCATTTCAGGGATTTAACTCTGATCATGATGTCTTCCACTCTTGTCATTTTTCGGATCCACGAGTTCCTCTTCGTATCTCTCCTGGTTACACCAAGCATGCACCTCTCCATGCTGCTTTGAGTTGTCTGCAGCCTTTGTATGTCTCTTTTAGTTAAGGTCCACGTCTCTGCACCATACGTATATAAGCACTGGGGCAATGCATTGATCAGACGCTTTTCTTTTAAGACATAATGGCATATTGCCCTTGAAAATTATGCTGTTTCTCCCAAAAGCTATACAGGCTAGTTTTATACGCCGATTAATTTCTTCATCAATGTGACCCTCACTTGATATCTGCTGTCCAAGATAAACGTGCATGACTGTTATCTCCAGCTTTTCTCCATCAATCGATAAATCTTCATTTCTTGTAAAAGCGTTGAACATCACTTTTGTCTTCTGAAAGTTCATTTTTAATCCAACTTCTTTACTCTTGTCAGCAAGTTCCTGGATCATACTCTGCAAATCTGATGGGGTAGTTGCAAAAATGACTACGTCATCAGCAAAACGAAGGTGGGTTAGATAATCTCCATTAATCTTTATCCCTTTGTTTTCCCAGTTCAGTGATTGAAAGACATTTTCCAATGTGGCATTAAAGAGCTTGGGAGATATTGTGTCACCTTGTCTCACTCCCTTTCCAATTTTTATGTGTGTTGTATTTTCAAACAGCCGAATCTTTGCACTTGCATTTTCATAGATGTTATTAATAATATTAATGTATGGATCTTCAATACCGCACGATTTCAATGCCATTGTAACTGCTGATGGTTTCACTGAATCAAAGGCCTTTGCATAATCGATAAAAACCATGCACAATGAAAGTATACATTCCCTCGCTCTTCGATTAGTTCTTTCAGTACGTGAATATGGTCTATAGTGCTGTAGCCACTCCTGAATCCAGCTTGTTCTCTCGGTTGAGCCATGTCCAGTGTTACCTTCAAGCGGTGTGAAAGAACTTTAGTGAAGATTTTATAAACCACTGATAGGAGGCGGTTAGGTCTATAGTTTCTGAGATCCTCGGTGTCACCTTTTTACTGTATGTAGCAGGATCATTGTAGCGTTGTTCCAATCCTCAGGAATCTTTCCTTCATTAAGGCATCGAGTAAAAACTTGGGCGAGTACTGTTTCGATTTCTCCACTTGCTTCTTGTATGATGTCTACAGTAATTAAAACTTCTCCTGGATCTTTTCCCCGCTTCATGTTCTTGATTGCATGTGCTACTTCTGCTGGGAGGACTGGAAGAACTCTGGTACTGGTACCTTTCATGATGTCTGGAGTGCATGTATCATCCCTTTCATATAATTTGGAGTAGAAATCTTTCACTCTTGTCAAAATTTCGCCTCTATTTCTTGTTACAGAACCATCTTCTTTTCTCAGTGCCATAATCTGTTTTCTTCCCTTACTGAGATGTCCCTTTGCTATCTTTAGGCTTTGGTTGTTTTCAATTGCTTTCCTCACTAGATCACAGTTGAATTTCCTTACGTCTTCTGCGAGACTTTTCCGTACTGTCTTGCATAGCTCAATATATTCCACTTTGGAAGTCACATCTTCTATAGTTTTCCTCATCTCTCTTCTTTTTTGCATCAACATTTTTGTTTTTCCTGATAATTTGTTCACATGCAATTTGTTCTTAGACCCAGCTAATTTTGTTACTGTTTCCATAAGAGTTTTGGTTACTTTTCTGTTAACTTCAGAGATGTCCACTTCTTCTGCAGTTAGATCTTCTAGAATAGAGAATCTGTTCCTCAGTTCCAATTTGAAGGTATTATAATGCTTTTTAAGGTTGGTCATGTCAATACACTTTGTTTGTTTTATGAGCTTGCCGCGCTCGAGTTTAGCATAGAGGTGCATCTTACATCTTACCATTCTATGGTCACTACCTGTGTTGAACTTGTTCAGCTCACTGCAGTCTTCCATGACAAATTTCTTATTACACATAATAAAATCATTTTCACTTGTCCATCCAGATGGGATGCCTGCATGTCTATTTCATTTGCGGCTTTTTCTTGAAAATGGAGTTCATGATGAAAAACCCTTCTGCCTCTGCAAACTCTACGAGAGTATTTCCACGACGGTTTCCGTTGCCGTGACCGAATTTACCTACCGAAGTTTCATTCTGTTGCCGCTGCCCTGATTTTGCATTGAAATCTCCCATAATTATCTTCAAGTGCTGCTTACCTTTATTATTTAGATGACGAATTTCCTCATAAAATTCTTCAATTTCTTCTTCAGGATGACTTGTGGTGGGTGCATAAGTTTGAATAATCTGAGCCTGGTATCTTCCCGAGAGTTGGATAACGAGTCGTGCAGCTCTGTCAGAGGAACTTTCAACTTCTACAACTTTATCCTTCAGTTTTTTGTTTATTATAAATTCAACACCACTAGTTCTGCCAGTATCTGTCCCACGATATTAGAAGAGATGTCCACTTTTCAGTTCAATGAGATCTTCTCCTTTTCTGCTTACCTCACTTAGCCCGACGATGTCCCACTTGATCCTTTGTAGTTCCTCTTCCAATTCAAGAAGCGTTGAATCAGAAGATAGGGAGCGTCCATTATACGTAACCAAGGTCAGCATCAGATGGCAGCCTAGTCCGGTCCTCCGGGGATTCTTAGCACCCTCTGCCTTCATGTCGCACTGGCCGCTGCCTTGGCCAGGTACATTCCAGCTGCCGGGGACTGGGGGCCAAGATTTAAGTTGTGGAGTCATTTTGGAGGGGTTTGGCCATAACTCACCACGCTGGCCAAGCGGGTTGGTGAGTGTGGTATAGCATTTCCTCTAATCTCGATTGGTATAGTTATACCGCTCTTGGCGGTCGTCAGAGCTCCTTTAGTGGGAACAGGATGCACCACGAGAAGGCGTGGTTGACATTTGTCAAGGAGAGGCTGTGATGTTACGCATCACCTGACCTTACATCCCTTGATCATATATCATCATCATCATCATCATTGTCAACCATTATCAATCCACTGCTGGACGAAGGTCTCCCCAAGTTTCCTCCACAACGGTCTGTCTTGTGCCAGTCTCCTCCATGTCACTCCCGCATATTTACGAATTTCATCCACCCATCTCCCATGTGGTCTTTTTCTGGGTCTTTTCCTGTCCCTTGGAATCCAATCTAAAATTTCGGCTGTCCATCTATGGTCTGTCCTTCTGGCAGTATGTCCAGCCCATTGCCATTTCAGGGATTTAACTCTGATCATGATGTCTTCCACTCTCGTCATTTTTCGGATCCACGAGTTCCTCTTCTTATCTCTCCTGGTTATACCAAGCATGCACCTCTCCATGCTTCTTTGAGTTGTCTGCAGCCTTTGTATGTCTCTTTTAGTTAAGGTCCACGTCTCTGCACCATACGTAAGCACTGGAAGGATGCATTGATCAAACACTTTTCTTTTAAGACATAATGGCATATTGCTCTTGAAAATTATGCTGTTTCTTCCAAAAGCTCTCCAGGCAAGTTTTGTACGCCGATTAATTTCTTCATCAATGTGACCTCACTTGATATCTGCTGTCCAAGATAAACGTACGTGTCTGTTATCTCCAGCTTTTCTCCATCAATCGATAAATCTTCATTTCTTGTAAAAGCATTGAACATCACTTTTGTCTTCTGAAAGTTCATTTTTAATCCCACTTCTTTACTCTTGTCAGCAAGTTCCTGGATCATACTCTGCAGCTCTGATGGGGTAGTTGCAAAAATGACTACGTCATCAGCAAAACGAAGGTGGGTTAGATAATCTCCATTAATCTTTATTCCCTTGTTTTCCCAGCTCAGCGACTGAAAAACACCCTCCAATGTGGCATTAAAGAGCTTCGGGGATATGGTGTCGCTTTGTCTCACTCCCTTTCCAATTTTTACGTGTGTTGTATTTTCAAACAGCCGAATCTTTTGCACTTGCATTTTCATAGATGTTATTAATAATATTAATGTATGCATCTTCAATACCGCACGTTTTCAGAGCCATTGTAACTGCTGATGGTTTCACCGAATCGAAGGCTTTTTCATAATCGATAAAAGCCATGCACAATGGAAGTTCATATTCCCTCGCTCTTTCAATTAGTTCTCTCAGCACGTGGATATGATCTATTGTGCTGTAGCCACTCCTGAATCCAGCTTGTTCTCTCGGTTGAGCCATGTCCAGTGTTACCTTCAAGCGGTGTGAAAGAACTTTAGTGAAGATTTTATAAACTGCTGATAGGAGGCTGATAGGTCTGTAGTTTCCGAGATCCTCAATGTCACCTTTCTTATGTAGCAGGATCATTGTAGCGGTGTTCCAATCCTCAGGAATCTTTCCTTCATTAAGGCATTGAGTGAAAATTTGGGCAAGTACTGTTTCGATTTCTCCACTTGCTTCTTGTATGATGTCTACAGTAATTCCATCTTCTCCTGGAGCTTTTCCTCGCTTCATGTTCTTGATTGCATGTGCAACTTCTGCTGGAAGGACTGGAGGAACTTTGGTACTGGTAGCTTTCATGATGTCTGGAGTGCATATATCATCCCTTTCATATAATTTGGAGTAGAAATCTTTCACTCTTGTCAAAATTTCTGCCTCTATTTCTTGTTACAGAACCATCTTCTTTTCTCAGTGCCATAATCTGTTTTCTTCCCTTACTGAGATGTCCCTTTGTTATCTTTAGGCTTTGGTTGTTTTCAATTGCTTTCCTCACTAGTTCACAGTTGAATTTCCTTACGTCTTCAGTGATACTTTTTCTTACTGTCTTGCATAGCTCTATATATTCCACTTTTGGAAGTCACATCTTCTTTAGTTGTCCTCATCTCTCTTCTTTTTTGCATCAACATTTTCGTTTTTCCTGATAATTTGTTCACATGCAACTTGTTCTTAGACCCAGCTAATTTTGTTGCTGTTTCCATAAGAGCTTTTGGTTACTTTTCTGTTAACTTCAGAGATGTCCACTTCTTCCGATGTTAGGCCTTCTAAAGCAGAGAACCTGTTCTTGAGTTCTAACTTGAAGGTATTATGGTGTTTTTTAAGGTTGGTTATGTCAATAGATTTTGTTTGTCTTATGAGCTTGCCACGTTCAAGTTTAGTGTTGAGGTGCATCTTACATCTCACCAATCTATGGTCACTACCTGTGTTGAACTTGTTTAGCACACTGCAGTCTTCTATGACGAATTTTTTGTTACACATAATAAAATCAATTTCACTTGTCGTCCCATTTGGATGTCTCCATGTCCATTTCCTGTGTGGCTTTTTCTTGAAGAAGGAGTTCAAGATGAAAACCCTTCTGCTTCTGCAAACTCAACGAGAGTATTTCCACGCTGGTTTCTGTTGCCGTGACCGAATTTACCTACTGAAGTTTCATTCTGTTGCCGTTGCCCTATTTTTGCATTGAAATCTCCCATAATTATTTTCAAGTGCTGCTTGCCTTTATTATTTAGATGAAAAATTTCCTCATAAAATTCTTCAATTTCTTCTTCAGGATGACTTGTGGTGGGTGCATAAGTTTGAATAATCTGAGCCTGGTATCTTCTCGAGAGTTGGATAACGAGTCGTGCAGCTCTGTCAGAGGAACTTTCAACTTCTACCACTTTATCCTTCAGTTTCTTGTTTATTATAAATCCAACACCACTAGTTCTGCCAGTATCTGTCCCACGATAGTAGAAGAGATGTCCACTTTTCAGTTCGATGAGATCTTCTCCTTTTCTCCTTACCTCACTTAGCCCCACGATGTCCCACTTGATCCTTTGTAGTTCCTCTTCCAATTCAAGCCTTGAATCAGAAGATAGGGAGCGTCCATTGTAAGTAGCCAAGGTCAGCATCAGATGGCAGCCTAGTCCGGTCCTCCGGGGATTCTTAGCACCCTCTGCCTTCATGTCGCACTGGCAGCTGCCTTGGCCAGGTACATTCCAGCTGCCGGAGACTGAGGGCCAAGATTTGAGCTGTGGAATCATTTTGGAGGGGTTTGGCCATAACTCACCACGCTGGCCAAGCGGGTTGGTGAGTGTGGGATAGAATTTCCTCTAATCCCGATGGTATAGTTATACCGCTATTGGCGGTCGTCAGAGCCCCTTTAGTGGGAACAGGATGCACCACGAGAAGGCGGGGTTGACATTTGTCAAGGAGAGGCTGTGATGTTACGCATCACCTGACCTTACATCCCGATCATATATATATGTATATATATATATATATATACGAGGGGTATCCGATAAGTATCCGGTTTTTTACTCCTATCAATTACAGGAAAGAAAGAAAAAATACAGGATACATAAATATCATGCTCACATATGTAATACAGTTGTAGGAACAGTCAAAGTCCCTTTTCCACGTATTCTCCATTCAGCACAATGCATTTCTTCCACCGATCAACAAGTCGATTCATTCCGGTAGCGAAGAGATCAGCAGGGGTGTTGCGATTCCATTGATGGACAGCCGCTCGCAGATCGTCCATGCTCTCATAGTGTTGGACACGAACGAAGACTATCCTTCAAGGGACCGAAAACATGAAAATCGGAAGGTGCGCCGTTCGGACTGTAAGCAGGGTCCGGAAGAACAGTCCACCTCTGTTTTGCGATTTCTGCTTGCACTGGTTTAGCAATATGCGGGCGAGCTTTATTATTCTGATGCAACAATTGATTGTTTTACAATGTTGGCCGTTTGGTCCGGACACGCTGCGCAAGTTTTCTCGGTGTATTCACATAGGCTTTCGCGTTTATTGTTTCATTGTTTGCCAAGTACTTAACGAAGAAGATACCGTGTTTGTCCCAGAAGACAACAGCCATGAACTTGGACGCCGACGAACCAACTTTATACTTCTTTGATCGGGGTGAATACGGATGACGCCATTGCATACTTTGCCGTTTTGTCTCCGGTTCGAACTGATGAATCCACGTTTCACCGCCTGTGATTATGCATCCCACGAATGCGTCACCCTCCTCATAGTAGCGCTGAACCAGCTCATAGCAAATGTCTAGCCTTTGGTGTTTATGCACCGCTGTATGCATTCAGTGTACCCATCTGGCACAGATCTTCCTATAGTTGAGATATTCATGAATAATTCGTCCTATAAAAGCTTTACTGATGTCCAATTCCATGGCAATATCCTGAACACGAATGCGTCTGTCACCTTTAATCAAGTCGTGAACCCGTTTAACCGTTTTATCAGACGCCGCCGTGTTAGGCCTACCTGTCCGTGCCTCATCTTTAAGGCTCTCGTTGCCAGTTTTGAACTTCGTAACCCATTCATAAACACTGGAACGAGACATTGCCGCATCACCATACACCGTCCGAAGTCTTCTCGTAATGTCCACGGCCTTGACGCCTTCTTTCGTTAAAACTTTCGCTACTGCTCGCTGCTCGAACTGAACACTTAATGTAGCCGCCATTGTTTTTGATCGACAGCGCCACCTAACATTAGTATCAAGCCGCTCCACTTTTGCGGCGCTTCACCGAAAGTAGTCGCAATAATTTCACGCATAAATGCGATCATACACACGGATTGTATCGATAGGAATAAAAATCCGGATACTTATCGGATCTCGTCTTATACGCCAAAAATACAGTGTGTATACATGTTATATACTGTATACATACACCGAAGAGCAAGACAAGGAGATACCACATCTCCCAAACTCTTCAATGCTACATTTCAGAATGTCTTCCAATCATTGAGATGGGAAAACAAGATGATAAAGGATAATACAGGTTATTTAACGTATCAGGTAACCACAAAAGTATTTGCCGTTTTTCGAGGGAGCAAAAGAAACACCTTGTAATTATTGAATTTGCGGAAAGATGGCGTTCCACCCGTGGCATATCGTCAGCTGAAATCCCAAAATGCCCTGCGTGTATTAATCAGAGGACGAAGCAGTTTGGTAGTGGAAAGACGTGCGATTATTAATACAATGACGGTACCAGTGGAGATTATTCGTGGGTGTTTGTTATACGAATTTAACGTCGGTTCACCGGCTGCAGAAACAACTCATCGCATTTGATTAGCATTCGGGGCAGATGCTGTGTAGGAACACACAACTCGGAATTGGTTTCAAAAGTTCAGAGCGGAGATGATTCCCTTCAAGACAAGTCCCGGAGTGGTCATTCTGTCATACTTGACACAGAAGCCCTGAAAGTTGCTATTGAGCAGGAGCTAGCCAGTCATTTGGTGTTAGTGGTGAAACCGTCCGAAGACATGTGCATGCAATAGGAAAGGCATATAAATTGACTAAGTCGGTCCTTCACCCATGAATTGTCTGCTTGCACTGAACAAACAGCAACGTGTCTCAGCTTGTCTTTCATTGCTGTCTTGCTATGACAAGGAACCATTTTTTGGTAGGATACTCACATGTGATGGGAAGTGGCTCCAATACAACACCCCAAAACGTTCTAGACGTTGGTTGTCCACCAGTGACTCAATTCCTCACACATCGAAGCCAGCACTGCATCCACGTATAGTTATGCAATTTATATGGTGGACAGCTCGTGGTCTTGTTCATTAAGATTTCTTGCAACGCGACAAAACGATCATCGCTGAAGTGAACTGTTAGCAATTGAAACGTTTGCATGAGGACCTAAAAAAGAAGGAAGCAGCACTGGTCGTCAGAAAGAGAGTTCTGCTCCTTCAAGATAACGCTCGTGCCCACTCCGCTTAATTGACCAGAAACACTATCAAAGAACTTGGGTGGGAGCTTTTACGCCATCCAGCTTACTTACCAGATATTTCTCCTTTAGAATATCACTTGTTTCTTTCACTTGACAATCATTTGCATAGACACCACTTCTCCAACTTTGAAGAGTTGCACGCTGCCCTCCAAAACTTTTTCTCTTCCCATAACCAGGTATTTTTCCGCAGGAGTATTATATGTACACTCTCCGTCAAAAAAAAAAAAAAGTTTCACCCAGAAGGAAACAACCGACAGGAATGAAACATGGTGGGTAGGTTTTATATCGTCAGACATGCAAATAATTCAAGTATCACGCTCGGTCCCGCATGTGACGCAAGCAAGGATGGGTCGCAGCGCTGTGCCTGACCGGCTATATAAGGTTGTGACGTGCCTGCACCGCAGGACGTACATGAGAGAAAGGCAGATAGCAGCGAAAGAATACGTCCGCGTAGCTCAGTTGGGAGAACGACTTATTCCAGAATGAAGGGACCTTGGTTCGATGCCCGGCGTGGACAAAAATGACGGAGAAATTTACTTCGTTATATTGGCATCCGAACTTCAAGAATAACCTAGCCATTAAAGTTCTCGCAATGGTGTGATGTTCTTTCCACACCGCGAGACAGGAAAAATGAGAATCCCTTCCTTCAGTGCTTCGAAACAATAAATGTGTGTGATGTTACGTTCCACACACCAAAATGACTGGGACTTCTCCAATGTACGTTCTTCAGCGGATGACTGCCTACAGTGATACATGGTCACGGCTGACCCGTGGGCCATGCCCCCGGTCCTCTTTCCGGGGTTGGGGAGATGTGACGTGCCTGCACCGCAGGACGCACATGAGATAGAGGCAGATAGCAGCGAGAGCATACGTCCGCGTAGCTCAGTTGGGAGAGTGACTTATTCCGGAATGAGGGGACCCGGGTTCGATGCCCGGCGTGGACAAAAATGACGGAGAAATTTACTTCGTTATAAGGTCGTCCGTGGCGCATGCTTGGCATTATGACTCCTGCTGTTGTGTTGGTTGCATCCTTTGCAAGTGAAGTATCCCTCGGAGAAAAATTCGGAAGCAATATGAGCAGTTTGAGGATTTTGAGAGGGGCCGTGTCGTCGGGCTCCGGGAAGTGGGATGGTCTTATTGCCGTATTGTCCGCCATACCGGTCGTGAGGATATCACCATAGCACGCTGTTGGCGGCAGTGGATAGAACAAGGCACGAAGGAGCGACAGGAAGGGTCTGGGAGGCCTAGGCGAACCACGGAGAGAGGAGGACCGACGGGTTGTCCGATATGCGCGAAGTAACCCAACAGCCACGATTGCGGATATTCAGCGAGCAGTGGTGCCCTCCATGCATCGTCCGATTAGTGCCAGCACCATTGGCAGACGGCTGCACGACGTAGGATTACACGCACGCAGACCGTTAGAACAATTACACTTAACACCATTGCATCGTCGTCAAAGACTGCAATGGTGTCGTACAGAAAGGTCATGGAGCCACTCAGAATGGCAGCGGGTGATCTTCAGCGACGAGTCCCGCTTTTGTATTGGAGGAGATGACCACCGAATCCGTGTGTGGAGGCACCGTGGTCAGCGCCAAGATGAACGGTTTGTTGTCGAGCGTCACACATCCAGAAGGCCTGATGTCATGGTGCAGGGTGCAATTGTCTACGATGCCAGATCACCTTTGATGTTCATTGTATAGGCACTTTGACAGCCCAACGTTACGTTAATGAGGTGTTGCAAACAGTGGCCCTACAGCTTCTGAACGCTCACTCCGGTGTGATTTTCCAACAGGCCAACGCTCGTCCGCATACTTCTGCTATCTCGAGAGCTTGCCTTCAAGGCATTGACACTCTGCCATGGCCAGCCGCATCGTTAGAACGATCGCCGATTGAAAATGTGTGGGTTGTTATTGGACGCGGTATCCACGCTCTACCCCTACCGCACAATATGCAGGAACTGCGCAAGAAGATTCAAGCTGTATGGGATGGCTTCTCGCACGACACCAATAGGAACCTGTGCAACTCCATGCCGAGAAGTCTGGCATGCTGTGTGAGCAAACATGGCGGCCCGACGCCATACTGAGAGACACTACTTATTGGCATGTAGCTCAATAAATATTGCCCATATGAGTCTCATTGTTTAATCATTCATTGTTCCTGGTAAGCTTTACCTTTCTCCCGAATAGCATTGCAATTCGATACGTCCTTCTGGGTGCAACTATTTTTTTAACATAGAGTGTATAAGTTGTCAACACATCAGCAGAACGTTCTTGATGCCCATGGTAGTTATTTTGATGAATAAATTGTTTTTCTACTATATATGTATGAGTCATACTTTGTTTCAGTCTCCGAAAACAGCAAATGCTTATGTGGTTACTTGATACTTTCGTTTTGCTAACGACATTGCCATTTTTTCAAATACCCTCCTTAGAGCTGCAGAGTATGATGCAGGAACTTATTGGCAAGAGTAAAGAAGCGGGATTGTACATGAACTCAGAGAAAACAAAATTGATGTACAATGATTTTGCAAGAACTGAAGTACTGCAGTTGATGAGGGAAATCTGGAAGTAACTGTTGCGTACATTTACCTTGAACAATAGATATCAATATCAGAGCGGGCTGGTGCTCGTGGTGCAACCCATCCGAACTGATGATTTTTTGTTTCCCACAAATATTGCTAGTTTATTATATATTATAGATTCCGTTCATTTGAGTAGAGGCTTATTTATACTACCAACAGGTTTATGAGAAGCAAAGTAGCGTTTTTATTAGTCTTCTTTTAAGTAAATTTGTGAAAACACAGTTCTTGGGGTAACCAAAAAATCGGTTTTGAACCTGGAGCCTCTGGTTATATAATTTAGCTAAGGTTCTTTACGAACTGCTAATGACAAAATGCAGCTTCCCTCTAAAGGCGAATTTGTATATATCTTTTGATTCATTTTTTTGTAAGTGTGATTGAAGCAGAAGGTAATGGCATTGCATCCTCTGTTGTAAATATTTCCCGCGCTCGCGATCTGGCTCTATCTCTGCTACAGAAGTGCATTCCCAATGCTAACTTCTACTAACGTTGCAGCTAACATATCCAAATAAGGAATGCGTTACCGTTTCTGTCTGAATTTCACCCACACGTGGCCTCCCGAGACTTTGATTCCTTCGGAGTGATTGAATTCCTCTATCGTTCAGCTGGAACAACTACAAATTGAGTTTTTACAAATTTTGTCTGTGTAACTACCCTAAATTCTAGCGTAAATCAAACACTTAATAAAATAAATCCAATAAACTTGTTGTAATGGTTTTGAAAAAAACATTCCGACATCAAGCGAGGTCCACATCGAGGAAGGTGTAACCAACAAATGACAGGAGAAGCAACTCGTGGATCAGGGAAATGATAAGACTTGATGACATCATTATCAAAGTAAATACCCTCAAGTGCATGGCAATGAGCTACACATGTAGTAAGAAAAACTGCCGAACATAAATTTTTGACTGGATACCAAGGGACATAAAAACTCTGAAGAAATCGGATAAAAGATGTGCAGAAGAAATTCGAAAGCATGTAGGAGTCACATGGAAGAGAATAGCTTAGGACAGAGAGTTGTGGAAGAGACCTAGGGAGACCTTCATCCAGCAGTGGATTAATAACGTTGTTGATAATGATGATGATGCATATAGCTGTACACGTTGATATATAATTGTGTTTCTACTCCATTCTGTTCCGAAGTTATCAAAAGCCGAATTTGCACATGTTTCATGTTGACTCGTGATGTGTTTGTTTTCGTGATGATGTGTCTGTTTTTTAAAGGAATGGCATGTTTTTAAGATTCGTTCTTGAATGATATGGGAATAAAGAGGATAAGAGCTTTGCCGAGTTTTGTTGTACATAATTTTGTCTAGGTGGTGGCAATCATAGGCGTAGCGTGACCACAAATTGTGGATGTGGGGGCACAAATAAGTGTAAACTCATGTTTTGGGGGTGCACTTTCGGAAATAGTTTCTCCGAAAATGCTCCTTTTCAATTGCCATACCTTAGGTTTTTACATACCAAATATATCCAAAACTACCAGATGTACCAGGCTTGGATGTTTCACACTTATGAGGATGTACAAAAAATGTCTTTCAAAGCGCTGATGAAAACCATGATGAAATCATCATCCTGGAAAGCAGTCATAGCAATGCTTGCTATTGCGTAGCGTTGTTCCCTTGGCTGTATGTCACATTTTATAACATTTAAAAGGCGAACGAGTAGTTATTATTTTTTTCAAAATTGTAATTTGATGGGGCACGTGCCCGTCCCCCCCACCCCCACGCTACGCCTGTGGTAGCAATACACAGCAAGAAAAATGAAGGAACGAGTAAGTAAGTAAGTAAAATGTACGATATTGATCTTCTGTGCACATGATATCTTGGTATTTTAAAATTTTCTTGGTTGTTCCACATTATCGTGAAGTATTGTTCAGCGTTATGAATTTACAAATTTTGAAGATGACAATCTGATTTTTGGCGTAAATGTGACAAGGATGGTAAGTCAGATAATATCGGAAAACTTGAAAATTTCATCGTCCTGGAGCGGGACTCGAACCCGCGTCTCCCAGAAAACGCCCGGGTATGCTAACCACTACACCAAAAATTTTCAATTTTTTGATATTATCTGACTTACCATCCTTGTCACATTTACGCCAAAAATCGTATTGTCATCTTCAAAATTTGTATTATATGGCGTAATCCCGTATTTCTTTCATGTTATAAATTTAATTTCTTCTGTTTCTTTCTTTCTTTCTTTTTTCTTTTCTTTTTTTTTCTTTTTTGTTCTTCTAATAAACGCATTTGATATACCCGAGACTATTCAGAGATGGTATTTCTTCACTGAAACAATGCAAACCACAAAAATGTCAGTCCCTTTATATCAATTTTCTTTAAACGAAAGAAGTTTTTTTTTCACACTCAGACACCAAAGGAAACTTCCTACAATGTAAGAATGCACAGAAAACGCTGCAGGACGTAATTAATGACTTGAAATTCACACTAAAGGAGTCTCACAACAGCTGATGCACTGAGAAATATCCAATGCATCTTGCTGTCGGTGAGTATGAATACATATTCGATATTAAATATGTGATATCAAATTGCGGTCCTCAGTTTCGGAAGGAACTTCCTATTCCATTAAAAGTAATTTAGGTTTCTGGAGCATTGCATTTACAGTAAATTATTTTATCTAAATGACATCCTTTTATTACCTTAAAAATAAAAAGACGAAAGAAAAAACTGTAGGATATAGAAATTTCAACGGTTGGGAAGGTCTTTTCTGTTTATATGATAGATAATGAAGGCCAATTATGCTATCTATGATTTACAGTAATTTGGCAATAAGAAAATCCGAGAACTCTTTCAGATTAAAAAAACACAAAAGCTTTTTCCACCTTTTCTTGACCGTTTTTACTACAATCAAAACTACTGTCATTTTCAACATTTAATGGCAACATTTAAAAATCCCGTTACACACCAAAGCTCAATATCAGCTTGTTACATGATTTATTCAAAAAGAAGTAAAACAGAAGAAGAAACACAGAAATTTTGAAGTTCCTGAAAAACTTCGGATAAAGTAAATAAATAGGAATTGTGCTTTCAAAGTTCGGAGTGTAATAAGCATGCCTTTTGACTCAGGGGAAAAAAAAACTCACATAAATATTTTCGACCAGAAAATACATATCTTTCTGGTGCAAAGACATCGTGCTCCCACTGACGTACAATATAGTGTACTTTAAAAATATATTGCGTATGTTTATTTTAAAAGTACATTATATTGTTCTACTTTGCGCAGAATTTCCAGGGTAATCTTTGTGGAATGTTTTGCGTTAAGAAGAACTATGAAATGTGTTCTTCGTATTTATTCTGTAGGATGCAATGAAAAGTATTTCCGAATTGTCTTCAATAAAAACATAACTACTGTAAAAAATAAAAATACAATTTTGTCCGACTTACCCCGTAAAACTGAGAAACATATGTGAAAAATTGCGGTCATATATACGATGGAAAAAAATTCCGTTACGATTTTCAGGAGCTAAGATGTCATGTGAACAAACGGATGGAGAAAATTATAAGAACATATATGTTTGACTGCGCAAAAACGTGTTGAAGGAAATTTATGTGCATTTTAAATCAATGTTTTCTTCATAAAAAAAAAAAAAAAGGAACACAACCTGGGCTCGTCCGGGATTTGAACCCGGGACCTCTCGCACCCAAAGCGAGAATCATACCCCTAGACCAACGAGCCACCAGAATAGCAAGCATCATACCCTTAGACTAATAAGGGTATGATGCATAGAATGGAATAGCGAGCATCATACCCTCAGTTAGACTAATAAGCCACTGGCAGTTTCGTGCTTCACTTTCTTTTACTTTGTGAAACTTCGAGAGACTTAAACTGGTTTGAAGCCGTGACCCGAGAATATGCAGCTAGTTCACCTCTTGATTGCAATCTGCATCGTACGCAGAATATAGTTTCACGGGTGGGGTTCCAGCGTTAGCAAGGTCAAATTGAGGCAAAAGTCAGCATCATGCCTACATGTTTACCATTGACTTCAGGATGCTGTCTTATACCGACGACGGCGAAATGTAAGATTCTTTTCGTATCATATCAACGATGATTACTCATTTAAAATAAGAATCTGTACATCACGTATTTATGTTTGGCATGTACAGGAGCCCCGGCGGGAAAGAGTAGAAAACTTCTTGAACCTTGTGCGTTGTCACATTTTTCATCTCACCTTCTGAAAAATCGGTTTCTTGTCTTCTAGGAACGGAAATAACTTATCTGCTGCTGACTGACGGGAAAACGAATCAGTAACGCGCGGTTTTAAGGAAATGTGGAAATACTTCACTTGAAGAAATGAAAAAAATCAGTTTCCGATCTCGGTACAGCGGTTTGTGAAAAGTAATAAATTTCCCTCTGAAACTGCGAGTTTAGGACATTTGGGAGCCCGGACATTTTGGCACAAATCTTGAGGGGCAGTACAAAAACTACCGTTTTTTGGTTTTTTTTTCGCTGTGAGGGGAATTGAATGGAGAAAACGTTTCCAGTAAGACAAACGACAATTATAATTGAATTCAAAAAAATATTACAATGAACAAATTTTGAAGATGACAATACGTTTTTTTGGTGTAAATATGACAAGCATAATATCCGAAAACTTGACAATTTCGTCGTCCTGGATCGGGATTACATAGCTCATAATCATGAATATGAATTACATCATATTCATGATTACATAGCACCAACGGTGTCCATGGGGCGAGATCCCCCCCCCCCCGTAATATAGCCAAATTTTTTATAAATTTAAAACACTAAAATAGACGAAACCTTTTTTTAAATGTTTGACAGTTGAAGGAGATAAGGGTTTTTCTTAGCCCCCCCCCCCCCCCCCCAAGCACACATAAAATGTCCGTAATTTCGTATTTTCTTATTTACGAAATTTTTCTATAAACTATAACTAGACAAATTCTCTGCGAGTATGAGCAAACCCAGGAAACTTGTCCGGGGGGGGGGGGGGCTTAAAACCTAAAATATGAAATACAAAGAATTTTTGGTCCGATCGGGAGATTTTCAGCCATTACAAGCTACAAGTCATCGAATTGCCTGAGGACGTCTGCTGCCTCAGGAAACTAGTGTGTGTGTGGGATGGGGGGGGGGGCAAAAGCGTAAAATATCAAGAATTTCTCATTTCTCTTCCGAACGGGAGATCTTCAGCATTTACAAGCTGCAATTCGACAAATTTTCTCAGCGCATGTGCACTCTCTGGAAACCTGTCAGCGATGGGGGGGGGGGGGGGGGTAAATACCAAAAGTGTAAAATATGAAAAATTCCTCGTCCGATCGGGAGATTTTTGGCATTTCAAGCTACAACTCGACACATTATTTGAAGGCATGTGCCTACTCAGCAATCCTGTGTATGTGAGGGGGAAGGGGTACCAAAAGTGTAAAATATGATGAATTTCTCGTCTGATCGGGAGATTTTCAGCATTTAGCAGCTACAACTCGACACATTATCTGAAGGCATGTGAATGATGAAAATCTCCGGGTAGGAAGAGAAATTCTTCATATTTTACACTTTTGGCAATCCCCCCTCCCCCCGACAGGTTTGCTGAGTCAGCACATGCCTTCAAATAATGTGTCGAGTTGTAGTGCTGAAAATCTCCTGATTGAATGAGAAAATTTTCATATTTTACACTTTTGTTATTGACCCCCCCCCCTCCTTGGGTTTACTGAATAAGCACATGCCCTGAGTTAATGTCTCAAGTTGTAGTTTGTAAATGCTGAAAATCTCCCGATCGGACGAGAAAATTTTCATATTTTACACTGTTAGTATTACCCCCCCCCGACAGTTTTGCTGAGTAGGCACGTTCCCGTAAATATTTAGTGCCTAAGTAACTTACAGCGAACATTTTCTCGGTCAAACTCTTACTATTAAGCCAAGAAACGGCAGTTGTTATACGGCCCCTTAACCCTTAAATATTTGTGCCCAAATGTCCGCCCCGTCTTTCAGACAGAAAATCGTAAATACGTCTCAATTTCTTAATGATTATGAGATATAAGTGAAAAAAATTTTGTGCACACCACTTGCTCAAGCAGAGAGAAATATTGGAACACTATCATTTTTAACGCAGCGCAATTTCATTGCTTTAAAAGGGAATGTACCCAAATGTCCGAACCCCGAAATTACGTGCAGAAATTTAATTGACGCATTTTAGCATTCAAATGACAGAAGGCATAGTTCCCGAAAGTGAGTGAAATCCAGAAGTTCTGTGACTGTGGGAGCCCCCCCCCCCACACACACACAAATGACATGTTTGTTTAAAGTGAGGGGTTTTCAGACCGTGCGATTCCCACAAATGAAACAAACTGCAACTGAGCACTTTTAAAATAGTGTTTCGGAAATGGAAATCAGTTATTATCCACCTGCGAAACTCACAAAAGCCGCACAAGTGCAAGCCTCCAAACGGAAGTCATAATAACTTCGACTCTGAGCGACAATCAGAGGCAAGGGAGTTGAAAAAAAAAACACCGGAACTTCGTCATGGTGGGTGGAGGCATTGTGCCTTCGATTCGCAATTCATAAAAAAACCGTAGCTAATTTCAAAGTCCAGGATGTCCGATCTGTGCAATATTTACAGCTCCCCACGTTTGGTAACGGGACAGTTTTTTTTTTAGTTTTTTTTTTTTTTTTTTTAAACATGACTCCAAACTCCCATCACGGTCCGATGGTCTAAAATATTCTGTCATGTTGTGTAGCATATCCACTTTCACCTGAATGAACAATTCCTAACTTAGTTGTTTTGCTCCGATCGAATATATTAGCACGGCCTCATTTTTTTAACAGGTCCTTTCCAGTGGGAGGAAACAAAAAAGAAAGAACAGAAAAACTATAGGAACCGTGATTTTACCACCGACTTTGTCCTCGTCTGTGGTATGGTACCTTAGCTCTAGGAAGTCAGATTGGAATTTTTTCATGTGTACGTGTGTCGCACAGAGGGAAGTTACCTGAAGATTTTCCTTAACACCATTTACCTTCATTCCATATTTGGGCGCAGTATCTCTGCTAGAAGATAGATTAGTAAAAATTCAGCTTTCTTCTGTGTGTAGAACGAAAGAGCGCATTACTCAGAACTTTTACACATCCGCATCGTTCAGAAATCGCATTTTCTCATAGGTAGCACAGAAATGAATCTTAATCCTTTTGTAGATAAGTAATCCAAGAACCACTTACGCTTACCTTTTACATTTAAGCAAAATGTTAAATCTACAATTGTTGTTCAATAACTAGCGAGACTTTCTGCTTGAAAGAGTCAAAACATGACATACCTAAAAATAATCGCCGCCAGCCTTTAGACAGCGGTCTCATCGTTGCACAAATCCTTGTATTCCTGCTCCGTAGAAGGAGGCAGGTTACTGCTGCACCCAGTTATCTTACAGCTTCACGCATTTGATCACCCGAAGTGAAACGGTTGCCTTTCAGAAATCTTTTCATAGGTCCAAAGATGTGAAAATCTTAGGGCGATAGGTCAGGACTATACGCCGGATGTTGAAGGACTTCCCAGCGAACGCGCTGCAATGTCCTTTGCGTGGTAACTGCCGAATGCGGCCTGGTGTTATCATGCAGAAGCACAATACCCTGAGTGAGGTTGCCAGGTATCTTGTTTTTGATGGCTTTTGTCGAAGCTTCATTAAACTTTGACAATATTGTTCGGCATTGATGGTTGATTCTTTTGGTAACCACTCAAAAGGGTTCTCGATTGTCAAAGAACTGAGTTCACATCACCTTGGTTGCGGAAATGGTGGACCGTGATTTCCTCTGCGGTGGTGATGATGCACGCTTCCACTGCATGCTCTGGTGTTTCGACTTTGGTTTGAAATTGATGACACCAGGTCTCGTCCTCAGCAATAATGCGTAGCATGAAATCTTCACCTTCTTCATGGTAGCGGAACAGATGCTGTGACAACGACAGTCCCATTCCTTGATTCATCTGTTCATCGGACAGATGTTTCGATACCCACGTGGCGCAGACCTTACGATATTCAAGGAGCGAATGCATGATCGTATTGACAGTTCCAATGCTCACACTCGCACTGTTCGCCTGTTCTCGGAACTTGATTCTTCGGTTGGCTTTTACTGCCGCATCCACACTTGCAACTGTCGTCACTGAAACAGCAAGACGTAATGCTCATGATCTTGGCTGGTCTGCAGTGCTTGTTCGTCCACCACTAAAGACCTAGCACTACCGCATTACAGTACTGCGTGGAAGACAAGCAGGCCCATACACCCCCTTCATTCGTCCGTGAATTTCTCTTGGTGGCGTAAGCACGCTGAGCAACTTTGAACGTATCTATCTCCTACGAGAGAACAATAAAATTAGTCCAACATGTTACATGGGTTCCGTAACAAACAAGCTGTAATGCAGCTGCATGGCCTTTAAATTGCTTGTACACTAGCGCCACCCATTGACAAAATTAGGAAGCGGAAACGTACTCCAGCCAAAGAGTCTCAGTACTTATTGAACAATCCTTATACTGTAATTGCCGATTCTAGAATTTGCAAATAAACAGTCATTCGCGAAGTTAATGTAAAATAATTTACTGGATAGGAAGCCAGACTAGTTCGCACTGTTCGAAAAGATTAAAGTTTATTTGCTATATATTTTATAGAACGAATTATTTTTGCCAAAAGTGTAAATAACGTAGTATACTACTGCAACTAAAGGAAAGAGGGCGCATAACATTAATAAACAAATACAAAGTAGCATAAAAATGCTAATATTTTTTTATAAAGGTCTAACTAATTTTTTAATGCAATTTATTAAAAAAACATAAATAAAATAACACGAAAAAAGTATATCTTTAGTAATGAAGGATTATCGATATAATTAATTAGTCAAAAATGTATTTTATTACTAATTACCAATATGAATTTACATTAAAACTGCGTAATCTGAGCAATTTTAAACATCAGGAAGAATGTAACGTAAGAGACATATGCCAAGATTATAATTTTTTTATTTAAATACCGCTCTGTGTCGTTCTACACGATTTTAGATATGCATTGGGAATATTTTTGAACTACCAGAGTAACATCAATTCAA
Source organism: Macrothele yani (assembly GCA_039090855.1). NCBI lineage: Eukaryota > Metazoa > Arthropoda > Arachnida > Araneae > Macrothelidae > Macrothele > Macrothele yani. The sequence continues at coordinate 137,875,514 of CM077005.1, read as the reverse complement.
TATGACTAACGCGCTGTTTCTACTAAGATTATGTGGCACATGAAGAAGATTTTTGTGTTGCCCGCAAAAAGTCAGTGAGCTTAGGGAATTACTTTTATTGGAGCCGATACCAGTGGTGAGTTGTTCAATACAAATGTCTATCACTACCGTTTTCTCTCTGAGCACTGCAACCTTAGCCCTATACGGAGTAGTCATCCCGTACAAACATAGGCATAACCACTGCGGGGGTAGGGTTGGGGTGTCAGGACCCCTCCAGATTTTCAAAGGCGGGAATCTCCAATGTAAAGGACCCCCCCTTTCGGGAATATAATGATATAATTCACACTTTTTAATGATATGGGCCGACTAAATTTAATAATACACTGCTGGCCACTCAAAATGCAACGCCAAAAGGAAGCATCCGATTGGCCTGAAATTTGCAGCATGCGTCGCCCGCGAGAGGACATGCAAACGATTAGCATTGCAGGGCATATGCAAATCATGTGCGCCCGGCACGCCACCGAGAAGTACTATATAAGAAGGAAGCACAGAAAACAGGGTGTAAGTAGTGGAAGTGTGTTGTGCTGCCGGACCTGTGCGTGGGAAGCTTCCTGATGCCTCGTCGCAGAATACGGCAGTCATTCCAGCACGTTTCGGAGTTCGACAGAGGACGAATATAGTGGCTTATCGCGACAGCGGTTTATCGTACCGAGACATCGGAGCCCGTGTGGGACGACATCCAGCCACAGTGATGCGAGTATGGATTCGGTAAGTGCAGGAGGGGACGGACGGACCGACGTGAGCGATTGCCGCAGCAGCGGCACACCACCGAACGGGAGGACCGGCATGTTGTGCTGCGGGCATTGGGGGCTCGCACCGCCACATCACGAACGTTAGCGCAGGAATTAGGGTGCGTTGCGCAACAACCTGTGTCAGCACGCACCGTTCAACGTCGTCTGCAGGAGCGGGGAATTGTTGCACGGCGCCCATTGCTCCGATTACCATTGACGTTACACCACCGGCGAGTGCGGCGTCAGTGAGCCGTTGAACGCCGTACATGGACTACGGAATGGCACGACATTGTCTTCTCCGACGAATCCTGCTTCTGCCTGAAACACCACGATGGTCGGATCCGCGTGTGGCGGCACCGCGGTGAGAGACTGTATGACGCCTGCATTATGCATCGCCATACCGGTGCGTTGCCTGGCGTTATGGTTTGGGGCGCAATTGGATATAACACCTACACCCCTCTGGTACGCATCTGCCAGCGGCCACGTTTCAACCCTGACAATGCGCGCCCGCACGTGGCACGCATCGTGCAACAATTCTTCACTGCCCACCAGGTGTCACTGCTGCCGTGGCCCGCCTGTTCTCCCGATATGTCGCCCATCGAACACGTCTGTTCGCTGATCGGCAACTGAGTGGCCCGGCAAGCACCACCCGCGGCTACGCCTGATGAACTGTGGCAACGTGTGGAAGCGGCCTGGATCGACATACCCCAAGCCCACATCCAAAGCCTCTTTCGTTCGATGCCGCGGTGTGTAGCGGCCGTTATTGCCAGCCATGGAGGCCACACGAACTATTGATGTCTGCATGTTCCGCAAGTCGCACGGGCCTGTATCTGTTGTTATGTGTCCAGTAAATCTGGCTTTGGTATCTCGTGTGCTTCTTGGTGTTGCATTTGGGTGGCCAGCAGTGTATAAGGTTGTGATTTTTCGTAGAGTGCAAACACGTGTATAATGTGTAACTTAATAAAACAGCTTTCGATTCCTAATAAGCAAAGTCAGCTCTACACCTTTGTAATTTACATTTCTGCCCTATCTATCATAGTTATACAGTTGTGCTCGCTAAGTTCCACCATTAGCTAACAGAGGCGCCTATGTCGTGCCCGTTACACCGCGCCTCAGCAACTGCTTTGCTCCTGCGTGTGTGTATGTACGGGGGAGGGTCCAAACTATTTTTACAGTATGTATATACATGTATACATATAATCTGTGTGTGGGTCCGATCACTGTGTATGTGTGATTGGACCCCCCTAGATTTTGAAACATGGTTACGCCACTGCGTACAAATTTATTTTGACTGCCGTCTGGACAACAGATTCTCTTTGTGACAGAATCTTGTGATTTGTGAGATACCCTTCTGCGTTATCCAACTGTGTAGATTGATGTACACAGTACTTTTGTTTATTTCCGGGTTTAACAAATAACCATGGACATCTCATAAGTTGCCAGTCTCTAATTTTGGGTCATTGTTCCAGGGAAGAGACCGATCCAGCTCCTTTTGCCATGCACACCACCCGTGCCTCATCCGGAGTTGGGACTCAGTCTTAGCTCGGAAGAATGGTCAGAAGCCTTCACCTCAGATGACTGAACCATCGGGGCGGCCATTTTTGTAGTATGAACATTCGGTTAAGATACGAGTATGTTTGCATACAGAGCAAAGTTTTCCCTATTTTTGCAAATATGATCATTTAAAAAAGTTCCTTTGGCCAAATTTTCAGCGTCGTCTACGAATGAAGAGCAACTTGGTGTAGTCCGACTTTTGTGGCCTAAACGGAAAACTCCGACTGAAATTCACAAAGCAATGATCGAAGTGTATGGTGGTGATTGCCTGAACCTCAGCAATATCTCGAGATGGTGCGGTTTCTTTGCAGAGGGTCGTGGCAACCTTACCGATTCGCCACGTTCCAGTCGACCTGTAACCGATTCATCAGCTGCCACTGTAAGAGGCATTGAACACGAAGAAAATCTTCCAAATACGTGGCGTCAGTAAATAAATAAATACATCGGTCTTTCCACGTTCCAGAAACACATAGCAACCGAAAAATTGTTTTTCAGCCGCCGCCGTGGAATTGAACCACGGAACTCTCGATATCTAGCCGAACGCGTTAACTTTACACCACGGTGGCCAACAATCCACGGTGCTATGTGTATTTTTAAGTCAGCTTCTGACATCATAAATCCGTAAAATGGGCTCAGCTACTGAGACGTCTCCATCTAGTGGGCATTAACGGCACTGGCTGTATATAGGAGACGTCTCAGTAGCTGAGTCCATCTTACGGATTTGTGATGTCAGAAGCTGACTTAAAAATACACATAGCACCGTGGATTGTTGGCCACCGTGGTGTAAAGTTAACGCGCTCGGCTATATATCGAGAGTTCCGTGGTTCAATTCCACGGCGGCGGCTGAAAAACAATTTTTCGGTTGCTATGTGTTTCTGGAACGTGGAAAGAGCGATGTATTTATTTATTTATTGAACAGGAAATTCTGAGTGACCGGCGGATCCATCTGCGCACATTGGCACAGAACTTCAACATATAACGTATGATATTGTGCATGACAAATAGCAATTTCGCAAGATCAGTGCGCGATGGGTGCCCAAGAACTTGACAGACGACCCGAAGGGACAGAGAAAATTGAGCAATTTGTCTGGGAGGTGCTCCAGCACCCACCGTACAGTCCGGAGCTGACTCCTTCGAACTTTCATCTGTTTGGTCCCTTGAATAGATTCCTGGTTGACTTAGGTTCGGCTGACGAAGTCAAACTGTTTGTCCGCTGGAGGCTATACGCCCAGAAAACGAAACTTTTATTAACAAGGTATACTAAAACTGGTGCCACGCTGGGATGAATCTCTAGAGCGTCTCGGTTCTTACGTTGAAAAACAGCTAAGAAATTTAGTTTCACTGTGTATATGTTTTGTTTTGCCTATCTATTAAACTGTTGCTAAAGAAAAAAAAAGTGTGCGTTACTTTCCGATCCACCCATGTACATTGGGTATGTCTTATGTATAGTCCTTCACGTGTGCGAACAATTTAGGGTCTGCAAATTTATCCAGCATTCTTTCTCTGTAGATTACTGAAGGTCAACAACGAGTCTGGACTCATAAAACGAGAACTGCAACGTCTGCTTGGTCCTCTGCAAAGACGGATGTAGGCCTTTGCCGCCCCTAAGCTTAGAGAAATTTGCCGCCCCTACTTCCCTTTAAAATAAAGAATTAAATGGCTACAATTTCATGTAACTCATTTGGATCCGATTCAGGAGCAAAACGAAATGTCAGGGGGAAGTACGGGGGTGATATAGCCTATCGAAAGAAAAACAAATAAAAATAATAATTTAAAGCTTAAGTGTGGTGAAACTAAAGAAGTTTTCTTATAGCAATTAATAACAAAATTTCGTCTATCGTCGACAAAAATTCCTTAATTTGGAATTCCGCCATCAATTCCTAAATTGATTAAATATCTGTAATTAATCAGTTGCTTTGGTAGAAGTTTCTGTCTTCCCTTCCCCCTTTTAGCACGTCTTTGGTAAAAAAAAAAGATCGTGCATATGTTATCGGCTTGTCAGTTCGTCCGCTTGTAGACATCATATCACTACAAATATTAGTCCGATTTGAAAAATTGTTTTTGTATTGGGAAGCTTGAAACGTGCGAATGATCGTCCTTTATTTCGTCTTTTTTTTTTTTTTTTCTTGCGATGTACAATTTTGCCGCTACAGGGCGTAAATGCAGATGATATCAAATTCAAAATACATTTTATTCCACATATTTGCTTCGAAACATCCGATTGAAAAAATTATTTTATCTTTCGATTCCATTTATGTCGAAGAGTATTTTAGATAGTCACTTTCTCAAGTTGCGCATAGATTTTTCGCTCGGGGGCGTAAAAGTAAATTTCATTTTCCCCGATATCTCTACTTCTAAAACTCCGATTTGAAAACTTTATTCTTCAGAGGATACAGGTCCTGATGAGAAATCTTCTACATATAATTTCTAATTCTTGGTGGAGAATGGTTTGGCCACCAGGGGACGTAAATGTTAATATCTGCTTCTGATGTATTTGCCACAAAATCTGAACTTCTAAAATCTCGATTGAAAAAATTCGTTGTGGACTGATGCCACTCACGTAGATAAACCTTTTTGGAGTATTTTCTTCTTAAAATATTGCATGGTTTCTCCGCCAGGAGGCGTAGATGTATATCTTATTTTTGTCGATATCTCTGCTTCTAATGATCCGACTTGAAAAATTCCTTCTTTGTTGGGCAGCGTTTCCGGTGCGACATGTTTTTCATATAATTTACAAATTTTGAAGTAATTCATGAACTTTCCGCAAAGGGAACGTAAAGGTAAATTGCATTTGCCCCGATATCTTTGTTTCTAAAACTCCGATTTGAAAAATTCTTTCTGTGCCGGATACAGTTCCTGATGGGAAATCCTTTGCATGTAATTTCTAATATGTTGCAAAGAATGGTTTGGCCACCAGGGGGCATAAGTGTTAATTTCCGCTTCTGATGTATTTGCAGCAAAATCTGAGCTCCAGAAAACTCGACTAAATATTTTTTTTCCTGGACCGATACCCCTCACATCGGACCTTTTAACAATACTTTTTCTTAACACAATGCATGGTTCTCCCGCTAGAGGGCGTACATGCATATCTTTTATTTGTCCATATCTCTGCTTTTAAAAGTCCGATTTGATAAACTCTTTCTTTGTTGGAGAGCGTTTCCGCTGCGAAATGTTTCTCATGTAATTTCAAATTTTTCTTAACGCACAAGTCTGCAACCAGAGGGCGCAAGTTCGCGATTCCGTTTACAGCAATATCTGCGGAATTGAAAACCCGATTGGAAAACTGCTTTTTTCGGTCAGATACTATTGTTTTCCATGCAGGTTCCATTGACTTTGAACAGCTTTGATAAATTTAATTCATGTCAGAACGGATTCAAATGACACCTGAAAATTCGGTGCCATTTTTCTTGTTTAACAATTTTTAATGTTTTGGTACATGGCAGCGCAAACCCTTTCAGGCAGGACATTAACCGCATGCTTCGCGATAGTTTTCGCTCGTCAGCTAAGGACACCGGTTGGATGAAAACTAATTGACGCTTTATCTCTTGAACCCTGATTTTGTTTGCGATTTCAATGTACACAATTCGTTGTCATGTTGTAATAAATAAATTTTGAATTTGAAATAAAAACGAATTTTAGAATTTATGCACAAGGGCTACATTAAAATTTTATCAGTATCGAAATTTTGAAAATTGCCAAGTTTTAAGGAAGTTCTAAAAAGATTAACGTATGTTTGTCGATAGTTTCTCTAGTCGAAGAGGAAGGGGTATTACGGGAACTCGGAAACAAAATCTTGTATACCGCAGTTTTCGGAATAAATGTTAGTTACCGCTTTTATTTTTATTTTAAATGTTTCTTTCATTATTTTTATGGGCTTTTAACAAATTATAGATTTTTACTATTACTGATATTTGCCACCCCTTAAAATTTACCTCCCTAAGCCCAGGCCTAGTCGATCTATTGGGTAATCAACAGTCTGTGGTCCTCAGAAATTTAATTTGAACTTATGCATTTGTAAATTTAGCAATTTGACTAGGAAAGTGAAGAAAATAAATTTAATAAGCTCTACATTAATTTTAATGTGTTGTAAAAAAGCGCCATATCACGCAGACAAGATATCCGAAACCAGTTTCAGTTTGTAAACAGAAACACAACCACCGTAAATTCCATTTTTGAACTTGCTTTCAAGCGAAAACAAGTAGTTCCTGATTCTCCTACGATTGCCACGTTTTCCTTACAAGTGCTCCGCTTCAATTCGCTATTGGTGGCATCCCTAGTATTATTTCGAAAATTAAATTGACTGTATATAGTTCACATTAACACACAATACTCTCCTTGACAAATGTCAACCCCGCCTTCTCGTGGTGCATCCTGTTCCTACTAAAGGGGCTCTGACGACCGCCAATAGCGGTATAACTATACCATCGGGATTAGAGGAAATTCTATCCCACACTCACCAACCCGCTTGGCCAGCGTGGTGAGTTATGGCCAAACCCCTCCAAAATGACTCCACAACTTAAATCTTGGCCCTCAGTCTCCGGCAGCTGGAATGTACCTGGCCAAGGCAGCGGCCAGTGCGACATGAAGGCAGAGGGTGCTAAGAATCCCCGGAGGACCGGGACTAGGCTGCCATCTGATGCTGACCTTGGCAACGTACAATGGACGCTCCCTATCTTCTGATTCAAGGCTTCTTGAATTGGAAGAGGAACTACAAAGGATTAAGTGGGACATCGTGGGGCTAAGTGAGGTAAGGAGAAAAGGAGAAGATCTCATCGAACTGAAAAGTGGACATCTCTTCTACTATCGTGGGACAGATACTGGCAGAACTAGTGGTGTTGGATTTATAATAAACAAGAAACTGAAGGATAAAGTTGTAGAAGTTGAAAGTTCCTCTGACAGAGCTGCACGGCTTGTTATCCAACTCTCGAAAAGATACCAGGCTCAGATTATTCAAACTTATGCACCCACAACAAGTCATCCTGAAGAAGAAATTGAAGAATTTATGAGGAAATTTGTCATCTAAATAATAAAGGTAAGCAGCACTTGAAAATAATTATGGGAGATTTCAATGCAAAAATAGGGCAACGGCAACAGAATGAAACTTCAGTAGGTAAATTCGGTCACGGCAACAGAAACCAGCGGGGAAATACTCTCGTTGAGTTTTGCAGAAACAGAAGGGTTTTTCATCTTGAACTCCTTCTTCAAGAAAAAGCCACACAGGAAATGGACATGGAGACATCCAAATGGGACGACAAGTGAAATTGATTTTATTATGTGTAACAAAAAATTCGTCATAGAAGACTGCAGTGTGCTAAACAAGTTCAACACAGGTAGTGACCATAGATTGGTGAGATGTAAGATGCACCTCAACACTAAACTTGAACGTGACAAGCTCATAAGACAAACAAAATCTATTAACATAACCAACCTTAAAAAACACCATAATACCTTCAAGTTGGAACTGAAGAACAGGTTCTCTGCTTTAGAAGGCCTAACATCGGAAGAAGTGGACATCTCTGAAGTTAACAGAAAAGTAACCAAAGCTCTTATGGAAACAGCAACAAAATTAGCTGGGTCTAAGAACAAGTTGCATGTAAATAAATTATCAGGAAAAAACGAAAATGTTGATGCAAAAGAAGAGAGATGAGGACAACTAAAGAAGATGTGACTTCCAAAGTGGAATATATAGAGCTATGCAAGACAGTACGAAAAAGTATCACTGAAGACGTAAGAAAATTCAACTGTGAACTAGTGAGGAAAGCAATTGAAAACAACCAAAGCCTAAAGATAGCAAAGGGACATCTCAGTAAGGGAAGAAAACAGATTATGGCACTGAGAAAAGAAGATGGTTCTGTAACAAGAAATAGAGGCGAAATTTTGACAAGAGTGAAAGATTTCTACTCCAAATTATATGAAAGGGATGATACATGCACTCCAGACATCATGGAAGATACCAGTACCAGAGTTCCTCCAGTCCTTCCAGCAGAAGTTGCACATGCAATCAAGAACATGAAGCGGGGAAAAGCTCCAGGAGAAGATGGAATTACTGTAGACATCATACAAGAAGCAAGTGGAGAAATCGAAACAGTACTCGCCCAAATTTTCACTCGATGCCTTAATGAAGGAAAGATTCCTGAGGATTGGAACACCGCTACAATGATCCTGCTACATAAGAAAGGTGACATTGAGGATCTCGGAAACTACAGACCTATCAGCCTCCTATCAGTAGTTTATAAAATCTTCACTAAAGTTCTTTCACACCGCTTGAAGGTAACACTGGACATGGCTCAACCGAGAGAACAAGCTGGATTCAGGAGTGGCTACAGCACAATAGATCATATCCATGTGCTGAGAGAACTAATTGAAAGAGCGAGGGAATATGAACTTCCATTGTGCATGGCTTTTATCGATTATGAAAAAGCCTTTGATTCGGTGAAACCATCAGCAGTTAAAATGGCTCTGAAAACCTGCGGTATTGAAGATGCATACATTAATATTATTAATAACATCTATGAAAATGCAAGTGCAAAGATTCGGCTGTTTGAAAATACAACACACATAAAAATTGGAAAGGGAGTGAGACAAGGTGACACCATATCTCCAAAGCTCTTTAATGCCACATTGGAGGGTGTTTTTCAGTCACTGAGCTGGGAAAACAAGGGGATAAAGATTAATGGAGATTATCTAACCCACCTTCGTTTTGCTGATGACGTAGTAATTTTTGCAACTAGCCCATCAGAGCTGCAGAGTATGATCCAGGAACTTGCTGACAAGAGTAAAGAAGTGGGATTAAAAATGAACTTTCAGAAGACAAAAGTGATGTTCAATGCTTTTACAAGAAATGAAGATTTATCGATTGATGGAGAAAAGCTGGAGATAACAGACACGTACGTTTATCTTGGACAGCAGATATCAAGTGAGGGTCACATTGATGAAGAAATTAATCGGCGTACAAAACTTGCCTGGAGAGCTTTTGGAAGAAACAGCATAATTTTCAAGAGCAATATGCCATTATGTCTTAAAAGAAAAGTGTTTGATCAATGCATCCTTCCAGTGCTTACGTATGGTGCAGAGACATGGACCTTAACTAAAAGAGACATACAAAGGCTGCAGACAACTCAAAGAAGCATGGAGAGGTGCATACTTGGTGTAACCAGGAGAGATAAGAAGAGGAACTCGTGGATCCGAAAAATGACAAGAGTGGAAGACATCATGATCAGAGTTAAATCCCTGAAATGGCAATGGGCTGGACATACTGCCAGAAGGACAGATCATCGATGGACAGCCGAAATTTTAGATTGGATTCCAAGGGACAGGAAAAGACCCAGAAGAAGACCACATGGGAGATGGGTGGATGAAATTCGAAAGTATGCAGGGGTGACATGGAGGAGACTGGCACAAGACAGACCGTTGTGGAGGAAACTTGGGGAGACCTTCGTCCAGCAGTGGATTGATAATGGTTGACAATGATGATGATGATGAACACACAATAACTGTTCGAATTAGCAAATGGAATTTGCTTGGAAACGAACTTTATACTGGTCGTCATTTTAAAAGTTCAGACTCTCAAAGTTCACGCACAAATAAATAAATAAATAAATAAATAAATAAGAGAAGACAAAGCAGGAAAATAATGACAAGAAGCTAAAAGTCTGAGCTGCAAAAAAAGAAACAGGGAAAAAAAGAAATAATATTAACAAAATAAACTGCTGCTGTAAGCTCGGAAATGGAAATGCAAAAAATTGTGACTAAATCATGCCAAAAAAAGCGCTAACAAAAAATTAAAAATAGTATTCCGTAGTGAGTAAGTGAGCTTGCCAGTTGCGAAACGTGGACACAACTTCATGCGAAAATGAAACTAGAAAGATGACACCGAATTTTCGGTTGCAATGACCACGCCTTTTGAATCCTTTCTGATGCGAATTAAATTCATCAAAGTTATTCAAAGTCAACGGAACCGGTTAGAAAAAAAATAAATCACAAACGGATTTTTATATTCGATGAAACATCTAGAAACAGAACCAGCAACTTCCTTCCACAGCGGCTAAAAACTGTGTTACGAAAATGAACAAATGGCGCACAAAAAGTTTCTCATAGCAGAAGAAAGGTATCGGATTTTCAAATCGAACAGCTAAAAGAAGAAATATAGAAGGAAATATGATATAATTCTACGCCTTCTAGCGGAAGAATTTCGCATAATGGAAAAGTTGAAAATATGCGAAAAGTATTCTTCATGGCGAAAGCTATGCTAAGGAAAAAATAACTTTTCAAATACGTCTTCCGGAAGCAGAGATAGCGAGAAAAAGTATTGACCTTTACGCCCCTAGCGGCAAATCTTTGCATTATTTAAAGAGGATAATGCTCCACATCTCTATCGTAGCGAATGGCCTACAGTGAAAAAGAAATTTCTCAATAGGGTTTTTATAAGCGGAGATACAGCTGCAAACAGAAGTACACAAACACTACCTAGCGACAGAGCTGTGAACTAAAAAACTCCTCAGATACTAACTTAGTAAAGTGTTCCACAAGGTAAATGGCATCCACTGCTGAAGGAATTTTTAAATGGCACATTTAGCAGCAGAGATATTAAGAAAAACAAATTAAACATTGGCGTCCTCTAGCGGCGAAATTTTGCATTATTTTTGGAAGAAAATGTACACAAAGAGTTATAGTTACTGGTATCTGACCGAAAAAGAATTTTTCAATCGGGTTTTTAGTCCCGCAAATATTGCAGTAACTTACACCCTCTAGTGTCAAACTCGTGCTTTAAACTTTTTGAATTATATGAGAAACATTTCACAGTGGAAACACTCTCCAGAAAAAAGAGAATTTTTTAAATCGGACTCTTGCAAGCAGAGATATCGCTAAAAAATAAGATACATATCTACACCCCTGGCGTGAAAACTACGCATTATTTTAGGAAGAAAGTATTCTGAAAAGATTTTCTCAGGTGAGCGGTATGGATCCACGAAAGAATTTTTAAATCGAGTTTTCGGTAGCTTAGATTTTGCTGCAAATACATCGGAAGCAGAAATAGACAGTTACGCCCACTGGTGGCCAAGCCATTCTCTGCCAAAAATTAGAAATTAGATGCAAAACTTTTCCTATGAGGAGCTGTTTCCGTTGCAGGAGGAATTTTTCAAATCGGAGGAAACTAGGATATAGGAAAAAACGCAATTTACTTTTACTCCCCTACCGGAAAATCTATGCATTAGTTGAAAAAGAAACTGCGCCTATATTAATCTTCGTTACAAATAGCATCGAAAGGAAGAAGGATTTTTTCAATCTGACATTTAGAAGCAAATATATAGAATAAAATGTATTTTGAATTCGATATCATCTGCATCTACGCCCTCTAGCGGCAAAGTTGTGCATCGAAAAAAAAACTGAATACAAGGATCACAATTTTCACATTTCAAGCTTCCCAATGCAAAAAGAATTTTTCAGATCGGATAAATAGTTGCAGAGATATTGTGTCCACAGACGGTCGGATGGACAGACCAACAAACCGATGACATAAGCACGATCTTTTTTACAAAGTACATGCAAAAAAGACTGGAGTTCCGACAAGGGAGGTACTTTAGATAAGCACAGAAGGCCTTAACGGCATCAATAAAGCATCCACATAACGAGAAACTCTCAAGCAAAATCACACGAAGCAGCAGAATTGAGATGACATCTAGAATGCATAAACAGTTGATTAGGATGTAAACAGGATGAAGATAGTACAGAAATGTAAAAGCCGTCCATCCATACAAAGGCTGAATCACTACAGAAAAAGAATAGAGAAGCTCCTAATTGGGGGGAGAAAGAAAAGGGATAATAAAGGAAGAAAATGAAAGTAAAGGAAACAAGAAAGATAACACCGAATTTTCGGGTGTAATGAGCACGCCTTTTGAATCCGTTCTGATGCGAATTAAATTTACCAAAGCTACTGTATTTAAAATCAATGGAACCGGCATGGAAAACAGTAGTATCTGACCGAAGGAAAAAAATCAATCGGGTTTTTAATCCCGCAGATATTGCTGTAAACGGAAACGTTAACTTACGCCCTCTGGTGGCAGACTTGTGCGTTAAGAAAAATTTTAATTTATAAGAGAAACATTTCGCAGCAGAAACGCTCTCCAACAAAGAAAGAATTTTTCAAATCGGGCTCTTAGAAGCAGAGATATGGACAAATATAAGATATGCATCCACGCCCCCAGAGGAAAAAATATGCATTTTTTAAAAAAGAAAGTATTTTCAAAAGATTTTTCGATGTGAGTGGTATCGGTCCATGAAAAAAAAATTTTCAATCGAGTTTTGAGGAGCTCAGATTTTGCTGCAAATAATGAGACGCAGAAATTAACTCTTACGCCCCCTGGTGGCCAAACCATTCTTTACCAAATATTAGAAATTGTATGCTGAGAATTTCGTGTCAGGAGCTGTATCCGGTACAGAAAGAATTTTTGAAATCGGAGTTTTAGAAGCAGAGATATTGAGGCAAACGCAATTTAACTTTACGCCCCCTAGCCGAAAGTCCATGCTTTACTTGAAAATTTTGAACTTATATGAGAAACATTTTACACCAGATACGTTATCTAACAAAGAAGGAATTTTTCAAATCCGACTTTTAGAGGCAGAGATATTGACAGAAATAAAATACACATCTACGCCCTCTGGTGGAGAAACCATGCATTATTTTAAGATGAAAATATTCTCAAATGTTTATCGACAGATATGGTATCTGTCCACGAACGAATTTTTTCAATCGAGATTTTAGAAGCTGAGATTTTGCTGAAAATACCTACGAAGCAGATATTTTACGCTTATTTTACGCCTGGTGGCCAAACCATATTTTATAAAAATTAGAAATTACAATAAAAAAAAATTTCGACCAGGAGCTGTATCCGGTGTTGGAAGAATTTTTCAAATCGGAGTTTTAGAAGCAGAGAGATATCGGGGAAAGTGCAATTTACCTTTATTCTCCCTACCGAAAAGTTAATTAATTATTTGAAAATTTTGAAATTATATTAGAAACAGGTCACACAGGAAACTCTGCCCAACAAAGAAGAAAGTTTTCAAATTGGATCGTTAGAAGCAGAGATATTGACAAAAACAAGATATACATCTACGCCCCCTGGCGGAGAAACCATGCATTATTTTAAGAAGAAAATATTCCGAAAAGGTTTGTCTACGTGAGTAGTATCGGTCTGAGAAAGAATTTTTTCAATCGATATTTTAGAAGCTCAGATTTTGCGGCAAATACATGAGAAGCAGAAATCAACTGTTATACCCCTCTAGTGGCCAAAAATTAGAATTTCATACCAAAAATTAGAAATTATATGCAAAATATTTTCCATCACGAGCTTTATCTGCTGAAGGAAACATTTTTCAAATCGGAATTTTAGAAGCAGAGATATCTGGGGGAAAACAATTTACTTTTACGTCCCCTAGCGGAGAATATATGCGTAACTTGGAAAAGCCACTATGCCTAAAATAATCTTAGACTTGAATAGAATCGAAAAGTAAAAGAATTTTTTGAATTGGATGTTTAGAAACAAATATAGGAATTAGAATGTGTTTTGAATTCGATACCATCTGCATTTACGCCCTCTAGCGGCGAAATTTTGCATCGTAAAAGAAATTAAAATGAAGGATCACCATTCGCGCATTTCAAGTTTCCCAATGCAGAAAGAATTTTTCAAATCGGACTAATATTTGTAGTGATATGGTGTCTACAAGCGGACGAACGGACGGACAAACAGATAACATAAGCACGGTCTATTTTTACAAAAGGCGTGCTAAAAAAATAATGAAGGGGTAGTAGTAGATTGGGAAAATCTCATTGAATGCAAAAAACATCTGAAGCGAAAAAGTGGATTATTTTCCTCATTCGCTCTTCGACAGTAGGATGCAAAACTAACTATGAAAATGAAATAATCACGACAGAAAACTCACTCAGCCGAATGAGACAGAATGAGACAGAATGAGAAAGAATTGTAAATCATCGTTACTCAATATTTGAAAAGTAAGTTTCGTGGAATTTCAAACAAATATAAAATACACTGAGTGGGCGCTTTGTTAGGTATACCGTCTTAATATATACATGGAAAAGAAGCCCCCCCTGTGGAGGCCAGAGGGTCGAGCTTCTGGCTACTCGCCCCAGTTGGGCCCGGGTTCGAGTCCCGCATGAGAAATGGTAGTGAGTGTGACCAGAGGCTCACCTTTGGGGCGGGGGTCCCCTGAGCTGAGTCTCCCCTTCCCCCATGAAGAATGTTGTCCTTTATTCATCTGATGAAAGAAGCAAATGATGATCTCTTAAAATTCATTATTCCGATTGCGGCAAAATTAAAAAAAAAATCGTTCTGTGCATGGTTCTATACATTTCCCTGTATGTCTTAGTTTTCATAATAGTAGGTATTTTTCTGTACGTCTTATGGTCTTACAATGATTATCAAATTTGTCTTATGTTCAAAAGAGTAATTTATTTTGAACTACGTGCACATCAGTGTTGATTTAAAAAATACATACAATCATATACCTGCGTGTGTGATTTTGTATTTATTTTAATTTAGCGTTAGTCGGAATAGGTTGTACACACACACACATGTATGTGTGTGTGTGTGTGTGTGTGTGTTTATACACGGTATATAACGCATTTTCTTTTTCTTTTTGTACTGTGGATTTTTTGTTGAATCCTTCACTTGAGGAAATTTTGTGTGCGCTACTGAGCGTGTTCGCCCTGTATCACCCTTTCCCTTCCTTTCCTGAAACCAGTGTTCCAACATTTATGAGGAAATTTTGTGTGCGCTACTAAGTGTTCGCCCTGTATCGCCCCTTCCCTTCCTTTCCTGAAACCAGTGTTCCAACATTTATGAGGAAATTTTGTGTGCGCTACTGAGTGTGTTCGCCCTGTATCGCCCCTTCCTTGATTTCCTGGAACCAGTGTTCCAACATTTATGAGGAAATTTTGTGTGCGCTACTGAGTGTGTTCGCCCTGTATCGCCCCTTCCCTTCCTTTCCTGAAACCAGTGCTCCAACATTTATGAGGACATTTTGTGTGCGCTACTGAGTGTGTTCGCCCTGTATCGCCCCTTCCCTTCCTTTCCTGAAACCAGTGTTCCAACATTTATGAGGAAATTTTGTGTGCGCTACTGAGTGTGTTCACCCTGTATCGCCCCTTCCCTTCCTTTCCTGAAACCAGTGTCCCAACATTTATAACGGGCGACTGCTTAAGATGTTCAGGGTGGACATTAAATCCCGAAGCAAAAAGAAATAAAATGGGGGCTGGGGGTAGAAAGGGATCCTCACAGCTGAAGTTAGCTGTGGTTTTCTTCACTTTGGGTCAGAGATGTTCGCAGTTTGCTTCAGAACACTGCTCAGAGGGTGCGTTTTTTTGTTTTTGACTCTCTGATTGATCGCTGGGGTTTTCTGATGCAATTAAGATAAGTGCCAGAGCAAAACTCTAAAGAAAAACTCAGGCAGAGGAACAGCAAAAGACTTGCTTTATTCTCTGTTTTTGTAACAAGTACCGTAGGTATTCAAAGAAGTCGCTCATCCCTAACTTAGGGCACTGGTTTCGGGGAAGTGGATGTAGCCAATTTCGGGTAAGTACGCCAGTCATGGCGTATCGGACACAAGGGCCAGAGTCTAGCTCGGATGATTAGTCAAAGTCCCGCGCCTGTGACCACTCGGCCACCGAGAAGGGGTATCTGATTTTATCTAAGTATTTTTTAACTATTTTGTAGGTCTGCTGGTGCTTAGTTAAATTATGTTTTGCTCTGCGTGTTGTAAAAAACAGTTGGATAACAGAGTATGGAATGGAAATTTGCTTATTACGTAGTTATAGATTGGATACTAAGGGATAGGAAAAGACGCAGAAGACTACGGGGGAAATCGGTGGATGAATATCGAAAGCACGTTGGAGTGACTTGGAAGAGACTGGCTTATTATAAAAAGTTGTGGAAAAGACTTAGGAAGACCTTCACCCAGCAGTGGAATGATGATAGTTGTTCATGATGATATGCAGGCGCCGACTGGGCCGCCGGGATACCCGGAGAATTCCTGGTGGGCCGGCATAGTCTGGGCTGGAAGGCTTTATGCTAACTGAAGAAAAAACAAGTTTGTAAAATCATGCAATGCATTGATTATAATACGCTTTCCAACATACCAGAAATCATTACTCAAGTTATCACTCAAGTTATGAGAATAATGGCTGTGGAATAAATCTCGGTCCTGTGCCCTGACCTTTGATCCCATTTTGATGTTATTCAACAGAACCGGTTCGGTATACCTCCGAAATAACATGATAAAGTGTTGTCGCAATCAAAGCATTTTTACGTAAGTTATGATGCATAAGGGCTATGGAATAGATCCCGCTCCTGTGTCCTAACCTTTGACTCCATTTCGTCCATTTTCAATACAATTCGTCCCCAGTCAAGCCCCTACAACATACTAACATTTCATCCAAATCGAAGCATTTTTACGTAAGTTATGACGCATAATGGCGATGGAAGTGATTCCGCTTCTATGTCCTGACCTTTGACCCCATTTCGCCTATTTTCAATAGGGTTTGTCGCCAGGTGGTCCTCTACCACATAATAAAATTTCATCGAAATCGAACCTTTTTCACGTTAGTTATGACGCATAATAGCAGTGGAATGGAACCCGCTCCTATGTACTGACCTTTGACCCCATTTCGTTCACTTTCAATAGGGTTCCTTCCCAGGTGATCCCCTACCAGATACTAAAATTTCATCAAAATCGAACGATTGTTACGCGAGTTATCGTGCGGACGGACATACGCACACAACGCGTGACGTAATGAGACAGATGGCGTGACCGCGCGCCAACATTCTCAAACGCGAGATTGTGAAGTCATAAGATTTCTAAGCATTGGTAACATTAATGGAACAACGCCATGACACTGAAAACGTTATAATTCGGGGTGGTTATTTAACCCACTAAACGAATTCTCCTAAAGTCGAGATCAAGCTAAATCGATTTCTAGTACCAGAAAACGGTAGGTTAACGACTTTCATCAAAATTCTTAGAGCCGTTTTCAAAATAAAATGTATATACATACATACAAGAATTGCTACTTTAAGGTGAACGTCAAGTAAGTTTGCTTCCTATACTTCCAATGGAAAAACTTCTGTACAAATTTTCTTCACAATTAATGCGTTCCCAAGGATGAAAATTTGAACATCGATTAAAATAGCTTCATTTCATAACTTGGAATACTTAATATTTTCTAAACCATAACCGTAATTATGCAATCCAACATTTATTTGTCCACTGTCGTCATCAAAGTACAGGTCGCGCAATCTTTTCTCTGGTTTCAACACTACCAAAGGAAAAGTTATTGATTTTTAATATAATTGTGGTTATGTTTTAGAAAATATTAAGTTTTCCAAGTTAAAATATGAAGTTATTTCAATCGATGTTCAAGTTTTCATCCTTGGGAACACATTAATTGTGAAGGAAATGTGTACAAAAGTTTTTCCATTGGAAATATAGGAAGCAAAATTACTTGACGTCCACCTTAATAATATGGGATAAGGGGGATGAAATGGATCGCAATCCTATCTCCTGACCTTTTACCATATTTCGTCCATTTTCAATAGGGTTCGTCCCCAGGTGGTCCCCTACCACATAGTAAACTTTCATTGAAATCGAACCATATTTACGCAAGTTATGACGCATAAGGGCAATGGAATGATTCCGCTCCTACGTCGTGACCTTTGACCCCATTCATCGAAATCGAACCATTTTTACGCCAGTTATCGTGCTGACGGACGGACGGACAAAGCTGGAGCATGTACGCTTCTTCAACCTACGGTTGGAAAGCGTAAAAAAGTAAGTGTGTGCTTCCACTTCAGTATTCTTGCAGAAGAAAAGCAAGTAATGCTAAAACGACAAAATTTGTCTACCACTTGGCCGGTTAAAAAAAAAAAAAAAAACATAAATAAATAAAATAACAAACTTACGCAGCAAATGTTCTGAGCCAAACCCTGTTTTAGTACACTTCCTACCTCTTTCTCGAATACCTAATTTATGCCCCGTCCCTTTCGGCTGATATCCTCTATCTCAATATTTTAATTCGAAAAGCCTTTCAGTACGATAAGATATATTTAATAGTACAGTCTGTACTAAAAAATAGACATTTATAAGGCACAACAACTTACAAGATCTTTCAAAGCACCAAGGGCTCCATCGTCAGGTATTTCAATATACATAAACAAAACAACGGATAAAAGCAAGAAGCATTTTCAAATTACGCGAGCACGTGATAACAATAACGATGTTTACATTAAATATAGTAGAATTTTTGTCATGCGTTAAAGGGTTTCAACAAATGATACTATGAATTGCTATTACATATGCGAAGAAAATATATTCACAGAGGATAATTAATAAGTTGACATTATTCGTCAAACTGTAAATGAATTATTAGGAGTTAAGTGTTGCTGGATAGGAGTATGCTGTTCTGGCCGCATTAACATGGCCCAAGGTACTGGAACGAAACGTGGAGTTTCTTCATTACAGCAGTCAGAGTTGTGCGATAATATACATAAACTTTCAGCGAATCGAAGAGATCGCTTTGTACGATTTGAGCTCAGAACACTGGCATTGGTCCAGTCTGGTCGGTAGATACCTCTATTAACTAATCGTGCAAGAGAAGTAGCATCAGAGTTATTAGTAATTGAGTACTTGTGCTCATATATTCTTGTTCGCAATGGGCGTGCAGTGGATCCTATATATGCAATTGCTGGATCTTCTGGGTCAATAGGAATTAAGGGTATTTTGTAAACACCATGTCTGTTGAGTGTGGAAACTTGGTCACGGTCTTTTTGCACGATGGCTCGAATACTTTTCGTACTTTCACCAAACGCAATGTGGTGTTTTTTGCATATGTTCTTTAGTATTGTAGTGACTTCAGGTATTAGTCCATAGTGCCAACATATTTTGTAATTCTGGTTTCCCTTTGTAAGGTACTTTTGTCTAGACA
The DNA here is from genome assembly GCA_039090855.1 of Macrothele yani. Lineage (NCBI taxonomy): Eukaryota > Metazoa > Arthropoda > Arachnida > Araneae > Macrothelidae > Macrothele > Macrothele yani. The sequence goes on along the minus strand of CM077005.1, from coordinate 137,856,197 downwards.
TTTCACTGATCGAGCAATTTTTTCAACGATCGTTTTATGGTAGCCATGCGCCATCGTAATCATCTGGATATGATTTAACTCATTTCTTCTAGCCTGGATATTGGAGGAGTGGGCGAAGGCTCTTCGGACCATGTACTCTATAGCTCCTAGTTTTAGTTTTCTTGGGTGCGATGAATTATGCGGAATAATAGCCGATTGTGTTGCAGGCTTTCTGTACACTGAATAGGATAAACAATTGGTATCTGGGTGTCTTTTTAGTAATATGTCCAAGAATGAAAGAGTATTATCATTTTCATGCTCAATGGTAAAATTTATGGAACTGTAATGTTTTGAGAGCTCTTTAGCAAACTCTTCAATTTTGTTTTTATGATGCGGCCAGAAAACAAGTATGTCGTCTACATATCTAATGTAGAGATCAGGCTTAAGTTGGAAATATTGTAAAACATTGTTTTCTAGGTCTTGCATTAACAATTCAGCGAGCACCCCTGAAAGTGAGGAACCCATCGGCGCACCTCCAGTCTGGCGGTAAATGGTTCCTTCATACCGGAAGAATGTGTGTTTCTGTACAAAACGTAGAGCATTTATAATTGCTTGGATTTCATTAATAGTATAAGAATTCAAAACCAATAGACGGTTCTCAATAATGGAGTGTACATCTCCAATCGGCACATTGGAGTACAAAGAGACAACATCGAGTGATGCCATAGCAAACGGCTTTCCCTTTCGTAAGAATGGCTTAATAATTCTAGCAAAATTCCTCAAACCATTAACTACAGGTTCCTCCTACTCAGTTAATAGCTCTGTTAAGACTATTGACAACATTAAGCCATTCTTACGAAAGGGAAAGCCGTTTGCTATGGCATCACTCGATGTTGTCTCTTTGTACTCCAACGTGCCGATTGGAGATGTACACTCCATTATTGAGAACCGTCTATTGGCTTTGAATTCTTATACTATTAATGAAATCCAAGCAATTATAAATGCTCTACTTTTTGTACAGAAACACACATTCTTCCGGTATGAAGGAACCATTTACCGCCAGACTGGAGGTGCGCCGATGGGTTCCCCACTTTCAGGGGTGCTCGCTGAATTGTTAATGCAAGACCTAGAAAACAATGTTTTACAATATTTCCAACTTAAGCCTGATCTCTACATTAGATATGTAGACGACATACTTGTTTTCTGGCCGCATCATAAAAACAAAATTGGAGAGTTTGCTAAAGAGCTCTCAAAACATTACAGTTCCATAAATTGTACCATTGAGCATGAAAATGATAATACTCTTTCATTCTTGGACATATTACTAAAAAGACACCCAGATACCAATTGTTTATCCTATTCAGTGTACAGAAAGCCTGCAACACAATCGGCTATTATTCCGCATAATTCATCGCACCCAAGAAAACAAAAACTAGGAGCTATAGAGTACATGGTCCGAAGAGCCTTCGCCCACTCCTCCAATATCCAGGCTAGAAGAAATGAGTTAAATCATATCCAGATGATTACGATGGCGCATGGCTACCATAAAACGATCGTTGAAAAAATTGCTCGATCAGTGAAATGTCTAGACAAAAGTACCTTAAAAATGTCTTTGAAATGTCTAGACAAAAGTACCTTACAAAGGGAAACCAGAATTACAAAATATGTTGACACTATGGACTATATACCTGAAGTCACTACAATACTAAAGAACATATGCAAAAAACACCACATTGCGTTTGGTGAAAGTACGAAAAGTATTCGAGCCATCGTGCAAAAAGACCGTGACCAAGTTTCCACACTCAACAGACATGGTGTTTACAAAATACCCTTAATTCCTATTGACCCAGAAGATCCAGCAATTGCATATATAGGATCCACTGCACGCCCATTGCGAACAAGAATATATGAGCACAAGTACTCAATTACTAATAACTCTGATGCTACTTCTCTTGCACGATAAGTTAATAGAGGTATCTACCGACCAGACTGGACCAATGCCAGTGTTCTGAGCTCAAATCGTACAAAGCGATCTCTTCGATTCGCTGAAAGTTTATGTATATTATCGCACAACTCTGACTGCTGTAATGAAGAAACTCCACGTTTCGTTCCAGTACCTTGGGCCATGTTAATGCGGCCAGAACAGCGTACTCCTATCCAGCAACACTTAACTCCTAATAATTCATTATTAGGAGTTAAGTGTAAGGTCAGGTGATGCGTAACATCACAGCCTCTCCTTGACAAATGTCAACCCCGCCTTCTCGTGGTGCATCCTGTTCCCACTAAAGGGGCTCTGACGACCGCCAATAGCGGTATAACTATACCATCAGGATCAGAGGAAATGCTATCCCACACTCACCAACCCGCTTGGCCAGCGTGGTGAGTTATGGCCAAACACCTCCAAAATGACTCTACAACTTAAATCTTGGCCCTCAGTCTCCGGCAGCTGGAATGTACCTGGCCAAGGCAGCGGTCAGTGCGACATGAAGGCAGAGAGGGTGCTAAGAATCCCCGGAGGACCGGACTAGGCTGCCATTTGATGCTGACCTTGGCTACCTATAGCGGACGCTCCCTATCTTCTGATTCAAGGCTTCTTGAATTGGAAGAGGAACTACAAAGGATCAAGTGGGACATCGTGGGGCTAAGTGAGGTAAGGAGAAAAGGAGAAGATCTCATTGAACTGAAAAGTGGACATCTCTTCTATTATCGTGGGACAGATACTGGCAGAACTAGTGGTGTTGGATTTATAATAAACAAGAAACTGAAGGATAAAGTGATAGAAGTTGAAAGTTCCTCTGACAGAGCTGCACGACTCGTTATCCAACTATCGAGAAGATACCAGGCTCAGATTATTCAAACTTATGCACCCACCACAAGTCATCCTGAAGAAGAAATTGAAGAATTTTATGAGGAAATTCGTCATCTAAATAACAAAGGTAAGCAGCACTTGAAGATAATTATGGGAGATTTCAATGCAAAAATAGGGCAACGACAACAGAATGAAACTTCAGTAGGTAAATTCGGTCACGGCAACAGAAACCAGCGTGGAAATACTCTCGTTGAGTTTGCAGAGGCAGAAGGATTTTCATCTTGAACTCCTTTTTCAAGAAAAAGCCACACAGGAAATGGACATGGAGACATCCAATTAGGACGACAAGTGAAATTGATTTTATTATGTGTAACAAAAAATTCGTCATCGAATACTGCAGTGTGCTGAACAAGTTCAACACAGGTAGTGACCATAGATTGGTGAGATGTAAGATGCACCTCAACACTAAACTGGAACGTGGCAAGCTCATAAGACAAACAAAATGTATTGACATAACCAACCTTAAAAAACACCATAATACTTTCAAGTTGGAACTGAAGAACAGATTCTCTGCTTTAGAAGGCCTAACATCGGAAGAAGTGGATATTTCGGAAGTTAACAGAAAAGTAACCAAAGCTCTTATGGAAACAGCAACAAAATTAGCTGGGTCTAAGAACAAGTTGCATGTGAACAAATTATCAGGAAAAACCAAAATGTTGATGCAAAAAAGAAGAATGAGGACAACTAAAGAAGATGTGACTTCCAAAGGGAATATATAGAGCTATGCAAGACAACACGAAAAAGTATCACTGAAGACGTAAGGAAATTCAACTGTGAGCTAGTGAGGAAAGCAATTGAAAACAACCAAAGCCTTAAGATAGCAAAGGGACATCTCAGTAAGGGAAGAAAACAGATTATGGCTCTGAGAAAAGAAGATGGTTCTATAACAAGAAATAGAGGCGAAATTTTGACAAGAGTGAAAGATTTCTACTCCAAATTATATGAAAGGGATGATACATGTACTCCAGACATCATGAAAGGTACCAGAGTTCTTCCAGTCCTCCCAGCAGAAGTTGCTCATGCAATCAAGAACATGAAGCGGGGGAAAGCTCCAGGAGAAGATGGAATTACTATAGACATCATACAAGAAGCAAGTGGAGAAATTGAAACAGTACTCGCCCAAATTTTCACTCGATGCCTTAATGAAGGAAGATTCCTGAGGATTGGAACAATGCTACAATGATCCTGCTACATAAAAAAGGTGACATTGAGGATATCCAGGAACTACAGACCTATCAGCCTCCTATCAGTGGTTTATAAAATCTTCACTAAAGTTCTTTCACACCGCTTGAAGGTAACACTGGACATGGCTCAACCGAGAGAACAAGCTGGATTCAGGAGTGGCTACAGCACAATAGATCATATCCACGTACTGAGAGAACTAATTGAAAGAGCGAGGGAATATGAACTTCCATTGTGCATGGCTTTTATCGATTATGAAAAAGCCTTTGATTCGGTGAAACCATCAGCAGTTACCACGGCTCTGAAATCCTGCGGTATTGAAGATGCATACATTAATATTATTAATAACATCTATGAAAATGCAAGTGCAAAGATTCGGCTGTTTGAAAATACAACACACATAAAAATTGGAAAGGGAGTGAGACAAGGTGACACCATATCTCCGAAGCTCTTTAATGCCACATTGGAAAATGTCTTTCAATCACTGAACTGGGAAAACAAAGGGATAAAGATTAATGGAGATTATCTAACCCACCTTCGTTTTGCTGATGACATAGTCATTTTTGCAACTACCCCATCAGAGCTGCAGAGTATGATCCAGGAACTTGCTGACAAGAGTAAAGAAGTGGGATTAAAAATGAACTTTCAGAAGACAAAAGTGATGTTCAATGCTTTTACAAGAAATGAAGATTTATCGATTGATGGAGAAAAACTGGAGATAACAGATACGTACGTTTATCTTGGACAGCAGATATCAAGTGAGGGTCACATTGATGAAGAAATTAATCGGCGTACAAAACTTGCCTGGAGAGCTTTTGGAAGAAACAGCATAATTTTCAAGAGCAATATGCCATTATGTCTTAAAAGAAAAGTGTTTGATCAATGCATCCTTCCAGTGCTTACGTATGGTGCAGAGACGTGGACCTTAACTAAAGAGACATACAAAGGCTGCAGACAACTCAAAGAAGCATGGAGAGGTGCATGCTTGGTATAACCAAGAGAGATAAGAAGAGGAACTCGTGGATCCGAAAAATGACGAGAGTGGAAGACATCATGATCAGAGTTAAATCCTGAAATGGCAATGGGCTGGACATACTGCCAGAAGGACAGACCATAGATGGACAGCCGAAATTTTAGATTGGATTCCAAGGGACAGGAAAAGACCCAGAAAAAGACCACATGGGAGATGGGTGGATGAAATTCGTAAATATGCGGGAGTGACATGGAGGAGACTGGCACAAGACAGACCGTTGTGGAGGAAACTTGGGGAGACCTTCATCCAGCAGTGGATTGATAATGGTTGACAATGATGATGATGATGATGAATTCATTTACAGTTTGACGAATAATGTCAACTTATTAATTATCCTCTGTGTATATATTTTCTTCGCATATGTAATAGCAATTCATAGTATCATTTGTTGAAACCCTTTAACGCATGACAAAACTTCTACTTTATTTAATGTAAACATCGTTATTGTTATCACGTGCCCGCGTAATTTGAAAATGCTTCTTGCTTTTATCCGTTGTTTTGTTTATGTATATTGAAATACCTGACGATGGAGCACTTGGTGCTTTGAAAGATCTTGTAAGTTGTTGTGCCTTATAAATGTTTATTTTTTAGTACAGACTGTACTATTAAATATATCTTATCGTGCTGAAAGGCTTTTCGAATTAAAATATTGTTTAGCGCACGAAGAATCCTTATTAAAATCCTCTATCTCACTCAGTTCGCTTTTGCCAGTTACAGTTGAATGATCAATATGCACAATCTAATAAAATATGCTATCAACAGTCTGGAATAAAGACTCGAAATACATTGTAGTATATCTACGATAAAAAAAGTTTGCTTGATGCTTTTTAAAGGTACATGCGTACATGATTTAAAAAAAAAAAAATTCAGTACGAGACCTGCTGATATTCCAGACTGTTGATTTACTACTTTTTGGACATTCCAGCTACAACTACGATTGAATTACAGGTCTGTTTCAGTTACAACAAAAAGATTTTACCAGTTGAAAGTAATTAAATAAATATTGATTTTTGCATTCTTTAATTTGTCTCACTTGATAAATTTGCACTGAAATTCTTGCAATTCTGGACATTTTTAATATTTTCAAGATATTTTTTGTAATTATTTTGCTAATGACGATAAGCCTTGAGAAATAAATAAATTTATGGCATATTTGGATTTCCGCTTTCCCTAAAAGCGAAAAAAATATTACAAATCCTGTATTTAGTTATCGCAATAAAATTCATAAGAATGGAATAGACTTCTACACACACTCTCTCTCTCTCTCTCTCTGAGACAGTCTGTTGCTTCTTAGCAACGGAAGTAATTTTTTCTTACACTAAATTTAACTAAAGATCTGTAGCGTGTCCAGGAAAATAGGTAAAATGTTATTGTCTCAGTACAAAAAACCTCAATGATTCGTAGACTTGCTTTAAAAATATGTTTAAACAGTAAACGGTGATACTGACGTAACGTTTTTTGGGGAGGAGTGGGATGGGATTCCTTGATAATTTTTTCCTAAAGTGTGCCACTCAAAATCAACTTCCAGGACCGTTCATGGATTGCCAGCCCGCTACTGAAGATATGTCATATGTATGCGCGATTTCGTTTGTACCTTGCTGGAAACAAAGCTTTGGGTGACCTATGGAAATCTTGTATTACTGTATAACAGATGCTGACTTCAGCGAATCTAAAGTTAATGAGATACAATTTCCATTATGTGTTTGATCAGAGTGTTTGATTTGATTAACAATGACCACACACACACTCTCTGTGTACGATACACCTCTTGGAAACAAATTTCAGTCTGTGTTTATTTTTATTTATATTTAAATAGATTAATATTTATATAAAACCTTCACAATTCATACGATTTCGAAGTTATACTACTCCATTTCTAACAAGTGGCTTTAAAAACGTACTCATAAAACGCTGTAAATTTCATTTTCTCTCAGCACGGTATCTCAGTTAACAATAACAGATAATTGAAAAATTCAACCGCTTGTATTTACAGCAGAACATTTTTAGTTATTTCAATTCGCAAGAATTGCTCCTAAAATGCTTTCATTTCGGTGACGAAATATTTCATTATTTTACCCCACGTATGTTTTTAAAAATCATTGGGATACGATTATGTTGCTGAAAAGTCCGCTGTAAAAAAGCTTTCGGGTTTGATAATAAATTAAAACTTTTGTATGCATAGGTCAATAGTAAAAGCAGCAGAGAACAAGTAAAACATCCTTAAACGCTATAAATCAAACGAAACATATCTAAAAATCAAAATAAATACCTGAAAGAAGCGTGGAATTTTCTGCAAGTAAAAAAAAAATCCAATCGGCCAGAACCTTGCTTTTTCAGAAAGAAATATCACATAGGCTTGAATTAGTCATGCCTTAATGATGCAAGGCAATATACGCATGCCTTAAGTTAAAATTCATGGAGGTTAACATTGTTTCTTATTTGAGATGAAGCTACGACTTTGGAAGACAGGCGAGGCGGTACAACAGTTATTCAATTGTTCTTGCAGAAAATGCAGTTTCTTTGTTGTTTGTTTTTGTTGGTTTTTTTTTTTTTTGTTGATTTTTTTTATGTCCTGTGCTGTTTTTTAGGGCGTATCTCGGCATTGAAAAAAATTAAAAACTTATGCCGCCCCCGGGTGGGCTCGAACCACCAACCTTTCGGTTAACAGCCGAACGCGCTAGCCGATTGCGCCACGGAGGCACGAGCTAAGATGTTTTAATAACAGTTTAAAATCATGAGCAACTTTTTTTTTTTTTTTTTTGTAGCTGTGTTTGGTGTTTGTTCATTCCTTTTCATATCAAATTACTTTTCGAAAATTCGCTAATTTCCTCATCTTGATACAACTGAATACAAACTAGGTGTTACGATTTAAAAAACAACTATCACAAAATGTTGCAGCTTCATTACAACTGTGAAATCAGGCTTTCTTATCTAATGATTGTCTCGGTGTCACGTCAATTCGTCGCGTGCGTCAATTCGTCGACTGCGACGATTCGTCGCGTGCGTCAATTCGTCGACTGCTACGATTCGTCGCGTGCGTCAATTCGTCGACTGCGACGATTCGTTGCGTGCGTCAATTCGTCGACTGCGACGATTCGTCGCGCGCCAATTCGTCGCCTGCGTCAGTTCGTCGCGCGTCAATTCGTCGCTGACAAATTCGTCGACTACGTCAATTCGTCGCGTTTACAGATTTTGGTTACATACAAAACGAATGCAGGAAAACGTACGATTTAAAATTTTCGTGAAATCTAGTTTTCATTTCAGAACCATCAAATTTGGTATCATGAAACTCTAACTTAGACGCTAGACAGTTTTTGGAAGGGGTTGGGGAGCCCGGGGGTCAGAGCCCCCACCCCTCTTAAAAAATTTCGTAAAATTTACAGTTTTCATTTTAGCACCACAAAATTTGGTATACTATCTCATGGTACTCTAACTTATACGGTACACCGTTTTTGGAAAGGGTCAAGGCCCGGGGGTCAGAGCCCCCAACATACAATATTTTTTTTAAAACTACAGTTTTCAATTCAGAACCACCAATTCTGGTATACTATATCATGGTACTCTAACTTAGACGCTAGACGATTTTTTGAAGGGGTTGCAGCCAGGGGGTAAGGGCCCCCCTCATAAAAAAATTCGCAAAATCTACAGTAATCAATTTAGAACCACCAAATTTGGTATACTATCTCATGGTACTCTAACTTAGACGACAGACCGTTTTGGGAACGGGTCAACGCCCGGGGGTCAGAGCACCCACATATACAAAATATTCTTAAAAACTACAGTTTTCAATTCATAACCACCAAATCTGGTATACTATCTCATGATACTCTAACTTAGACGCTAGACAGTTTTTGGAAGGGGTTGGAGCCCGCGGCGTAAAAGCCCCCCGTCATAAAAAATGCCGTAAAATCTACAGTATTCAATTTAGAACCACCAAATTTGGTATACTATCTCATGGTACTCTAACTTAGACGGTAGACCGTTTTTGGAACGGGTAAAGGCCCGGGGGTTAGAGCCCCCCCATTAATTGTTTTTGTAAAATCTACAGTTTTCAATTCAGAACCATTAAGTATGGTATCATGAAACTCAAACTTAGACGCTAGACGCTTTTTGGAAGGGGTTAGAGCCCGGGGGTGAAAGCCCCCTCATAAAAATTTCGTTAGATCTACAGTTTTGAATTTAGAGCCACCAAATTTCGTATACTATCTCATGGTACTCTAACTTAGACGGTAAACCGTTTTTGGAAGGGGTTGCAGCCCGGGGTAAGGGCCCCCTTCATAAAAAAATCGCAAAACCTAGTTTTCAATACAGAACCACCAAGTCTGGTATACTATCTCGTGGTATTCTAACTTAGACTGTAGACGGTTTTTGGAAGCGGTTGGAGCCCGGGGGTTAGAGCCCCCCCCCTACAAAATTGCCGTAAAATCTAGTTTTCAATTTAGAATCACCAAATTTGGTGTCATGAAACTCTAACTTAGCGCAAGACCGTTTTTGGAACGGATCGGGGGCCGGGAGGTCAGAACCCCCCCCCCCCGATACAAAATTATCGTAAAATCTACCGTTTTCAATTTAGAACCACCAAATTTGGTATACTATCTCATGGTGTTCACAAAGTATTTATTCAAGGAATGTACATGAGACGAGCAAGAGAAAAACGTCTCAAAAAAAAAAAAAAAACAGTGACACATGAATGCACTATTTACAGATGACAGTAGATACCTATGTACAATATATACATGACATTCAGATGTAAACAAATCTTGAGGAGATCGTACACACTTGGTTGAGCAGATATGGCAAGAGTTCAGGTAGAGAAGCACAGAGTAAAATGTTATAATATAGTCTTATGAGCACTAACTGTACTGTGCAGCGAAGGTGGAGTCCCAGCAACCCCAAGGCCTCTGGGGACCATGGAGAGAAGAAGCTGGGTTTACTTGAAGACGCAACGGCACCGTTATGAAAACAAGATAAGTACATGTACATGAGACGAGCAAAAGTGGAATGACCCGATAATTGTGACATAGAAATGGGATATGTACAGATGACTGTAGAAACAAAGAGACATTATAGTTGCATGACATTCAGATGGAAATAGATGTTCAGGAATCTCGTGGAGATAAGACATACCTTGATGAGCAGGTGTGACGAAGGTTCGGATAAAGAGTCACTGAGTTAACTGTTAAATAGTCATACAAGCACCACCAACTGTAAGATGCAGCGAAGTCGGTGTCCCAGCGAACCATGGGGCCGCTGGGGACCATGTAGAGAAGAAGCTGGGTTCACTTTGTCGAGCAACGGCGGTGTGGTACTCAAGGCGTAAACGAGAAATGAGACATTCCCGAAAAAAACTGAGCAACGCGGCACTTGCGTGAGGTACCGTAGGAGGCACCTCCCGAGCACGACACTGTTGATGATAGACGTATATAACGTGTTTCACTAGCACAAAAATGTAAGTGCAGACTACAGGGAGTCTGATTGGAGGCACGAGGTTGAGCAACAGCGTTCGGTAAGCACTGAAGGAAAGATCAGTTGTACAGGATCGTTGCGCAATCGAAAAGGCAAGATTTAGCATTGGTAGCAGTATTGTGCAATATAGATAAACATGACTCACATCTGCCTCCCCGGCGCAGAAAGGGCAGAGTGGGGAGGAAAGGGTCATCCGGTGCAAGATTGAGGGTACAGGAAGACGGTTATGTAAGAAGAACCAGTGGGTGTTGATCTCCGGTGGTGTAGATAGAGGAGAGAGGGTGGCAGACCACACAGCAGAGAGAGCGGAAGACGGAATATCAGGGATAGGTGTAGGCGTAGAAGAGCGGGAGAGAGAGAGAAATCTGTAAAGAGCGGATGTGGAGAAGGAGAAAATCGGAAGATCTATGCCGTGAGCCGACAAGAAAAAGGGGAGGGGGAGAGACGCGGATAGAACGGGAACGAGACCGGCGGGGGAAGCAAGATCGGGAAAGAGAGAAATAAGGGATGAGAGTAAGGAGGTGTGAACCTGAAGAGCATGGGGTAGAGCACGAATAGCAGGAGGAAAGTCGGAGAAGGAGCGCCAGAGAAAATCAGGGGTGACAAGGTCTCGAACTGTGACTACTCCGGTGCGGAGCCAATTGGGGAAAGCAAAACATGGGAGGTGCGGAGGATGAATGACGGGGGAGAAAAATAGAGGTTCTGATAGAAGTTTGGAGGTAGTAGCTGGTGGAGAGCGAGACAGAGGGAAAGAGCGAAGCAGGGTGATGGCCTCTCGATAAACAGGAGGTAAGTTGGAAAGGAGGGGGCAGTGATCCATTAAAAGATAGGAAAGAAAAGTAAGGTGGGGATTACGCGGGGAGACAGTGACGTCCCGGGTTGTTTCCGCAGGCAGAACAGGTGAAGCAAGAAGGCGAAGAAATGCAGACACTCGGAATGCCTGATAGTATAACCGCACGTCAAGCAGTCCAATATCGCCATTCTGAGGAGACAAGCTGAGAAGTGAAGCGTTAACCCAATGATGACCAGCCCACACGATATTGGTTTGGCACTGGGTGATTGCAAGAAGACGATAGACAGGTTGTTTGGACGCAAGCCAAGAGAACGTGCATATGGATATCAAATATGTTCTAGTGATCTGGGCACGCTGGTACAGAGAAGTGCAGAACTGTGCTTGTCTCCAGTTGGCAACCGTGCGCAGTAGGCGGGGGTGCAGTGCATTCCACGTTGTCGTCGAGGCTGTAGGAGGTTTGCCTAGGTGCACTTCTAGAAAACGCTGTGAGGATGTGGACCATTCAGCTCCCCATGGAGAGTCGGTTCGACTAGCCTACGACCCGCACCACAAACCAGTGCTTTTTGACTCGTTTAGCGTGGCACTAGAACAAGAGGCATACCGAGCGTAGAGGTGGCGTAGTTTGCAGAATTGTGCATCTTGTCGAACACAAAAAGTCACGTCATCAGCATAGGCAACATAGGTGACAATATGATGGCGAGTGCTGGCGACCACTGGAGGCAGGGAAGCATAGAAGGATCTGTGAACGGAGCGGAGAAAAGGTTCGATTGCAAGAGCGAAGAGCTGTCCGGACAAGGGGCAGCCTTGCCGGACGCCGCGACGGAAAGGAATTGGCGCTGTGAGGAGGGTGGGCAACCTGACGTGGAAAGTGGCGTCCTGATAGAGGGAGAGGAGAACAGAAACATAAGGAGGTGGAAACCCGAAACTATAAAGTGTAGACGAGAGGTAAGCATGAGAAATATTGTCAAAAGCGGATTGTTGATCGAGAGATAGCAGAGCAAGAGGTTCTGAGCGAGATCGAGCGAGATGGATTAGGTCACTGAGAAGTTGAACGTTATGCGAGATGGAGCACCCTGGGACAGTGTAGGTCTGGTTAGAGGACAGGATGTGGGGGAGGATTGGATTAATACGGCGCGAGAGTAGTTTAGTATAAAGCTTGTAATCAAGATTCAGAAGTGAGATGGGACGCCAGTTCCCCAAGTCTAGGAGATCACCCTTCTTGGGGAAGAGGACTATATGGGCAATTGTGAAACTCCTCGGAAGGGTGGATAGGTGGAAAGCAGCGGAGAAAGCACTAAGCAGAAAAGGGAGGAGGGCTGGGAGGAAAGCTTTGTAAAAACAGAAAGGAAGTCCATCCGGGCCAGGTGCAGCCTTGGAATTTAGAGAAGAAAACGTTTCGGAAATCTCTGTTAGCGTGGGAGGCCGGAGGAGAGAATCAGAAAAATAAGAGGGGACTTGAGGTAAAGCAGAGTGTAGACCAGATAAGGCAGTGCTAGAAGGAGGAGGAGTCTCACAAAACTTCGTTGTAAAATAGCTGCGGGCAACAGAGCAATGAGTAACTGGATCAGAGGATACCTAGCCGGTAGAGAGGCGGAGATGGCGAATTGAAGCAGAGGCATGACGCTTAGATTCAAGATTGGAAAGAAACTCATATGTGCAAGCATCGGGCGCGAGATGCTGTAATCTCAGCCACCGAATGACCTGTTGCGCAAGTGGCACTAGGAGAGAATTCAGTTCAGCCTTCTACACAGCAAAAAGAGGGTCAGCCATATTTACAAGAGAAAGCATCGTACGGATGTGATCCAAACGCATCCTCTGTAGCGTCGTGATCGTAAAAGCCTGATTTCGCACATGAAGCAAGAGGCGATGTTTTACCTCCAGCCAGAAAGTCAGGGCACACGGCGCAGACTGCCGTTGCGTGCGCCATTCGGAGAGGAAATGGCGGACTGAAGAGCAAAAACCGGCGTCATCCAAAAGAGCGGCATCAAATGTCCACGGCCGGGTTGTCCTGGGCTGTGCATGAGTGTGGAACACTGTGAGAGTGATGGCACAATGGTCGAACGACGCAGTGGGCTGGCAACAGGATGCAGAGATCGCTGGAAGAAGTATGGACGTGGTATAAAATCAGTCAAGTCTGGCCGTGGCCGGGTTTATTGCACCAGCAGCACGCCAGGTATGGGAGGGTGTAGTCGGATATAAGTGTCGATGGACATCTATCATTGAGAAATCAAAAACGAGGGACTGTAGCTGCTGTACAAGGTCTGCACGATGTTCGCGTGAAGGCGGGGAACGATCAAGTTCAGGGTGTAGAGTACAATTAAAGTCGCCACCTACGAGAACTCGGTCGGTGGCAGGTATACCAGAGAGAGCACCGCGAAAGCACAGAAAAAGCTCCGACACATAAGTGGAGGTGTTTGGCACGTAGATGTTAAATATATGAAACCTCTCCGTTTGAATAGTGAACGTGACTTGTAAGAGATCACGACAGAGATTTTTACAGAGAAGAGAGTCATCGTAGAGCGAAAAGTGGAGCGTACCCCGACGGCAATGCCACCATATGATGAACAGCTGAATGCGTGGTGGAAAGTAAAATTCCATGATCGCCAACGGGTAAACAAAGTGGTAGGATGACAGTTCATCTCTTGTAAAAGTAGCACGTCCGCACCCAGTGGGGAAAGGTCCTCATAGGCTAAGGCGTTCGCAAGTGGTGTCGCAAAACCGCGACAATTAAGTGACGTGACCTTGAACTTTTAGGTCCGTCGGCGGATGTAAGATGTGTTGACTTGCAGTGGCGAGAACATGTTGGCGCTGAATAAAACCCAGACCCCACGGAATGTCATCGACGTTCCGCCGAAGAGTGTGCATAAGAGAATCAAGTTGACTAAGAACCCGAGGTAGGGCAGCTTCATACTTTAGTAAAAAAGCACGGGCAGTGGCCGTGCTGGTGGGACTCACTGAATATTCAAGAAGATCTACGTAAGGCAGCGGCTCAGCGGGAAAAGCATTCTCTTGAAGATTAGTGAAGTCCTCTAACGAGGGAGAAACATCCTCCGTCTCTGGTTCAGTCCAGGCTTGTACTTGAGAAGACGAAATGCCACGTCGAGATAAGATTGCGCGAGTAACCGGGCGATTAGACCGCCTTGTGAACAAGTGCGGGGATGAGGACGTCTTAGACTTCTTTAACTTCTTCCGTGAGGTGACACTGCGTTTGCCAAAAATCGTGGAGGAACCAGCTGGTATAGAAGTTTCTGTGCTGGAAAGGGTATCGGCTGCTGGATCTGCAGTGCCAACGGTAAACACCGACGGCAGATCAGCAGGCAAATCTGTAGGAGCAGAAAGTATACGCTGCGGGGGTGCCGTAGGAAGCGTCGGGAAATTCCGATCTGTAACTGAAAGTGAGTCTGCCAAAGACGTTTGTCGACCAACGTCTGTAGGCCGACGTCGGGAAGATCTGGGTCCTGCAACCTTCCACTCGTGTGGAGACGTTGACACGGCAGTAACAGGAGGGACAGAAGGTGCGACAGCACTTGGCACGGTTATGGAAACAGCACGAGTGCAATTGGCTCGCACATGACTCTCACTTTGACAAAGGGTGCAATGCTGAGAAGTGATGATCTCGATACGACGTCGCTGTTGCCCACAACGCACGTGAAGGACAGTTGGACAGACCTGAAGATGAGTATCGGACGGAAAGAGCACACGAGCGGTGCGACGGAAGCCACGAATGGCTTTGTCTTCTGGGTCTCTGGGTGCCGCCGAGAGGGTTGTTATGGGGCCGACCACTCGGCCGAACTTACTGAGTAACGTGCACAGAATAGTATCAGAAACCTCTGGCGGGACAGGGTAGAAAGTCACCTGCACGGGGCGGTGCGCGACTGGTTGTAATAGTAGATGTACATCATTAATGGTCAGTCCTGCTGTCAAGACAAGGTCTGCATGGTCCTTTTTCTTGAAGTAAACCAGCACTGATCGTGGTTTTCGGGCAACATAATCTATTGCATCCGCCGGTAAGATGGATTTAAGAGCTCGGCTATAGAGCTGAAGCTTTGTATCCGGCAGCGCATCAAAACATACGCCGAGTTCCATCGTTGATTGTAGTTGACGGCCGGCTGGTGAGTCTTCGGGAATATCTATCGTGGCTGTGGATCCCACGACATGAAGATACGAATCGGGAAGGAGAGTATCAGACGATAAGAGTGACGTAGAGCCACTAGACGTGGCAGTCGCATATGATGGAGGAACAGTACTTTTACGAGATGTAGAGGGCGAAACTCCAGCTGTTATAGGCGAATCTGGTAGTTGAGATGAAGTGGTGGCCGTAGAAGCGACGGCACCCGACACCTCCATAGCATCCGCGACAGGGACAGAGAGTAGACCTGTAACGGCAGTACTCTCTGTGGGAAGGCAGGCCGTAGGCGCAGGCGAGGAGGAGGAACTCATGACGTCAGTAGGGCAGTTAGAGATCTGCGACCAACGAAGCTGTGTCAGCAGCTGGGTTGGAAGAAGAGGAGGAAGATGGCTTCTCTTCCAAGATAAGGGCGTGAGCTTCACCCTTATCTAATACCGCCATGTCAACGGCGAGGCTTACCGAAGAACAAGACCAACTCGTTCGAAAAATATAACTAACGATAAAGAATAAAGTAATTCACTCACCACCTCGTGAGACAAACGAAACGAAAGCACTGATCTTCAACTTGAAGATGCACTCGAAAAGAAAAAGTACACCAATCGATAAACTACTCGAAAGCATGTAAAAGACAGAGCTCAAAAAAAACACATCACATCACAATCTCATGGCACTCTAACTTAGACGGTAGATGGTTTTTGAAACAGGTCGAGCACTGGGTCAGAGCCCCCCCCCCCCCCCCATAAAATTTTTTCGTAAAATCTATAGTTTTCAATTTAGAACCACCAAATTTCGTATACTATCTCACGAAACTCTAACTTAGACTGTAGATGGTTTTGGGAGCGGTTGAAGCCAGGGCGGAAGGGCTCCCCACATACAAAATTTTCGTAACATCTATAGTTTACAATTTAGAACCACCAAATTTGGTATCATGAAACTCTAACTTAGACGGGAGACGGTTTTTGGAACGGGTCGTGGCGCGGTGGTTCAGAGCCCCCCCCCCCCCCCCCCCCGTACAAAATTTTCGTAAAATATGCCGTTTTCAGTTTAGAACCACCAAATTTGGTATACTATCTCATGGTACTCTAACTTAGACTGTATACCGTTTGGAACGGGTCAAGTCCCGGGGTAGGAGCCCCCGTACAAAATTTTCTTAAAATGTATTTCAGAACCACCAAATTTGGTGTCATGAAATTCTAACTTAGCGGGAGACGGTTTTTGGAACGGGTCGGGGCCCGGGGGTTATAGCCCCCCCCCCCTCACAATTTTTTGTAAAATCTACAGTTTTCAATATAGAACCACCAAATTTGGTATACTATCTCATGGTACTCTAACTTAGACGGTAGATGGTTTTTGAAACAGGTCGAGCACGGGGTCAGAGCCCCCCTCATAAAAATTTTCGTAAAAACTACAGTTTTCAATTTAGAACCACCAAATTTGGTATACTATCTCACGAAACTCTAACTTAGACTGTAGACGGTTTTTGGAAGCGGTTGGAGCCAGGGGGGTTAGAGCCACCCCCTTCCATACAAAAACTTTCGTAAAATCTACAGTTTTCAATTTAGAACCGCCAAATTTGGTATACTATCTGATGGTACTCTAACTTAGACGGTAGACGGTTTTTGGAATAGGTCAAGGCGCGGGGGTAAGAGCCCCCACATACAAAATTTTCGTAAAATCTATAGTTTTCAATTTAGAACCACCAAATTTGGTATCATGAAACTCTAACTTAGACGGGAGCCGGTTTTTAGAACGGGTCGGGGCCCGGGGGTCAGAGCCCTACCCCCGTACAAAATTTTCTTAGAATATGCCGTTTTCAATTTAGAACCACTAAACTTGGTATACTATCTCATGGTATTTTAACTTCGACTGTAGATGGTTTTTTGGAAAGGGTTAGAGCTCGAGGTTCAGAGCCCCTCCCCCCATAAAAAATTTCGTGAAATCTACAGTTTTCAATTTAGAACCACCAAATTTAGTATACTACATCATGGTACCTTAACTTATACGGTAGACGGTTTTCAGAACGGGTCGGGGCACGGGTGGTTAGACCCCAACCCCCCACACACAAATTTCGTAAAATCTATAGTTTTCAATTTAGAACCACCAAATTTGGTATACTATATCATGGTAATCTAACTTAGACGGTTTTCGGAACGGGTCGGGGCACGGGGGTTTCAGCCCCCCCCCCTCGAAATTTTCGTGAAATCTACAGTTTCCAATTAAAAAACACCAAATTTGGTATACTATATCATGGTAATCTAACTTAGACGGTTTTCGGAACGGGTCGGGCACGGGGGTTTCACCCCCCCAATTTTTTCGTGAAATCTACAATTTTCAATTTAGAACCACCAAATTTGGTATACTATCTCATGGTAGTCTAACTTAGACGGCAGACGGTTTTTGGAACGGGACGGGCACTGGGTCAGAGCCCACCTCATAAAAAAATTTGTAAAATCTACAGTTTTCAATTTAGAACCACCAAATTTGGTATACTATCTCATGGTGCTCTAACTTAAACGGTAGACGGTTTTTTGGAACGGGTCAAAGCCCGGGGGGTAAGTGCCTCCACTTACAAAATTCTTCTTGACAAGTGGTCAGAAGCCAGCCCCTAGATCACTCCGCCGCCGTAGCGGCACACGTTGAAATGTATTTTTCATACGGCCCCAAACGCTCTTATGGACATACTAGATTGAACTGGACGCGAATAAATCATTAATATAATTTGTACTAGCAGGGATACCAGTTATTTGCCAGGTACATATTACTATTTGTGGAATCACCAAGTTCAGCGGGTGAAAGTTAATGAATGAAAAAGATATTCCTGCAATTTTCCAGTAAACTTATTTTAATTTTTTGATTTAGTTAATTTAATTTTGCGAAACAAAAAGAAAGAAAAAGGAATGGGAATACTTACCTTCTAGGAGACATCTATAGAACTGCAGTACATCTAGCGTGTGCTTCTGTGAATCCCGCAACAAAGAAATGCAATGTACCTATGTGATGTCGATTGCGTTCGACTTCACATTGGCATTGATCATCTTTTTCTTACCGTTTTGAATTTTGAATATCTGGAACTCTCTATTTACATTACATTATATTTCTTCCTGATAAGCCGTTCGTTGATAGTGAAAGCTAAACTATATTGATTTGTGTTTTTAATACACCATTAAACGCATATTTTTTTGCACTTTATTTTTATCTACAGTCTCTAACTTAGACCGTAGGTTGGTTAGTTGGTTGGTTGATGGTTTATGGTGCAAGGCCCTCAAAGGGCCAAAGAGCGCCTTAGAACGTAGATAGGGTATTCTTAAGAGTAAAAAACGGAGCTTTTTATGAAAATTTTGTTTGGGGCTCCCTTGACCAGGGCCCCGACCCCTTCCAAAAACCGTCTACCGTCTAAGTTAGATAACCATGAGATAGTATACCAAATTTGGTAGTTCTAAATTGAAAACCGTAGATTTTACGAAATTTTTATGTGGGGGGGGGCTCTCACCCCCGGGCTCCAACCCTTCCAAAAACCGTCTAGCGTCTAAGTTAGAGTTTCATGATACCATATTTGATGGTTCTGAATTGAAAACTGTAGATTTTACGAAAAAAAAATTATGGAGGCGGGCGCTCTGACCCCGGGCCTTGACCCGATCCAAAAACGGTCTACCGTTTAAGTTAGAGTACCATGAGATAGTATACCAAATTTGGGGGTTCTAAATTGAAAACTGTAGATTTTGCGAATTTTTTTATGAGGGGGGCCCTTACCCCCTGGCTGCAACCCCTTCAAAAAATCGTCTAGCGTCTAAGTTAGAGTACCATGAGATAGTATACCAGAATTGGTGGTTCTGAATTGAAAACTGTAGTTTTTAAAAAATTTGTATGTGGGGGCTCTGACCCCCGGGCCTTGACCCATTCCAAAAACGGTGTACCGTGTAAGTTAGAGTACCATGAGATAGTATACCAAATTTTGTGGTTCTAAAATGAAAACTGTAGATTGGATTCTCCAGCAGGTACTTCTTTCACCACGGCTACTGAGTTGGGTGTGTGCTTTGAGGCGCTGCCAGACACACCACTCAAAATGTACTCAACTGCTCTAAAACAAAAGTTCTCTCCGTCAGCGATACGTCATATGTCGCGCAGAGGGCCGAGTGTCATTGTTTATTTTTTTCATGCGGCAGATGCTACCTCTGTCTTACAGACTGGGCTGGTTGTTGGTGATCACCAATTATTTCCTGAGCCTGTCGCCCAGAGACCAGTAACGGTCTCGATGTACCCAGTTCATCCTGAAGTCACAGATGCTATGCTTTGTGCTTTTCTTATGCAATCCGGTCGTGTTGTGGGTAACATTACCACACACTCCGCTGCTCCAAAGGACGAGGATGATCGTTCGATTGAAAGTGCCCGACGAGTTGCGCGAGTAGTATTCTCTTCGGATGAACATATCAAGTCTTTTCCTACTCTCTTCACTGTAAAATGCGGAGATCAAGTCCGACGCATCGACGTTTTAACCTCCTTTCATTGTCAGACTTGTAAGGCGTATGGCCATCAACGTAGTGAGTGCTTCCGCCGCCCTGCTGTACCTCAGTCTTCGGGACCAAAAGTCACTCGTGACAGCCCTGTGTCGTCCACCCCTACCGTTTCTAAGGAGGTGTCTTCAGAACTTCATCAACCTGCTCTGCCATCGGGCCTTCCTCCACGGGGTCCTGCCCCACAATTGTTGACAGAGGACTTTCCTCATCTGGTACCGACAGCTCCGCCCACGTTCCTTGCAGCTCCAGCTGACCTGACTGCTGACCTTCATCCTCCATCGGATGAAGACACTCCAAGTACAGTTACTGACATGGACTGCCCTACTGCTAGTGACTCTTCTGGCAATCACTCTGACCCTACAACTACCAGCAAGCCTGCTCTACGGGAGTCCTGGAGTGCTCCGCAGACTCCGCTCCCTCCTCGCACCGGTGCTGCAAGAGGTCGTTCTGTTGACTCATCTTCCCGCTCCTCCTCTCAACGTCGTACTTCGCCACGAACAAGTCGACACCCTGCTGTGATTCCAGGTTCTAAGACTCCACCCCCAGTGCTTTCCCTAGATTCTTTTCTCCGATACCTAGCTGAAGCGAAGGCGGATATACCGGTAGGTCCGCTTTCTCTTCATAAAATATATGAAGTATTATGCTCTCATAAACATCCTAGATTCTTTAATCAGTTTGTTGCACGTCATTTGCTTGATCTTCCTACTGTTCTAACCCAAGTTTCTAGTGTGATATCTGTGTATCGAAATCTGGTGCTTTCCTATCCCGATCTCAAATTTAGTGTTGACAGAATGAAGAAGCAAGCGAAGAAAATAACAGATTCCAGCGCACGTGCGTGTCGACCTGGGAAGGACCTACCGATTCAAGGTGATCACACTTAACTGCAGAGGGTTCTCTGCTTCTCCTAGAAATGCTCTAGTGTATGAGGACTTGGCGCCTCTACACGCAGATCTTCTCTTGCTCCAAGAGACCAATTGCTCTGCTACCACTTTGTTCTCTCGTTGGCGGGCTTGGCCCTACGATTTTCACCATGCTTATCGAGTTGGACGGAATGGTGGCCTTGCACTTGGGATCCATCACCGCCTACTCCCTCTGATTTCGACGCCAGTGATTCGTGCCTTACATGTGGACAACCTCCAGGTCGTTGTCTTTTGCATTGAAAACGTGACCTATCATGTTTTTAACATATATGTCCCCTGTGATGAACGTCTGTTACCTGATCTTCTCTCCACACTCCGTACAGAGCTGTCATGCATCCCACCGTCTGAATATATTCTCATCGGCGGAGATTTCAATTGTACGTTGTTGCCGGCCCTTGACCGCAATTCAACCGTTGGAGAATACCGCAGACAACGTGTATTACAGATTTCCCAGCTAGTTGATGATTTTCAATTGGTTGATGCGTTCCGGCATCTACACCCGTCGGAAATCTCTTTTACCTGGCGCTCTTCCATCCATGGCAGCACTACGGCAGCACGGTTGGATAAATTTTATGTTTCGACTGCTCTTCTCCCGTCGATCGCAGCTGCTGCCCATCATCCTTCCGCCGCTTCAGACCACAGTATTGTCAGTCTGTCGGTGTGTGTTTCGCCTTCACCTTCAAGGACTCAACGAGTATGGAGTTTTCCGGACTCGCTCCTGGATGATCAACAATTTTGTGTTGCTGTGCGTGAGTTCCTCCGAAGTCGTCAGCTCCTTCTTGATACTACGTCCGACGCGATGCAACTGTGGCTCAGTGTCAAACATGACTTGGTCCTTTTTGTACGGCGCTACTCCCATGCCTCTCGGAATGAGAGCGATATGAAAATTGCGAATCTACGTGCTCTATTGTCGATGCTCTCTCTTGATGATCCGCAATACCCCGGCTATCTGGCAGATCTCCACGCTTTGCTTCTTCCTCGCGCATCCGATGCAGCCTGCAGGATGCATTTCTTGCATCTCTCCCCTACAGCTGATTCTCACGATTACTTAACCGCCTTGGAATCTCAACATCGTTCTGCTACATCTTTGCGTCATCTTCGCCTCCAGGATGGTTCCATCACTTCGAACCCATCGAAGCTATGCACTTTCACCAGACAGTATTTCATCGCCAAGTACAGTGCGGTAACGCAGTCTTCATCCTCATTAGCTTCTCCTCTTCTCTCCTCTCTTCCTCAGGTCCCCTCTACTTTATCCACTTCTTTACTCTCTCCTTTTTCTCTTCGCGAACTCCGCGAGGCGTTCGCTACTCTCAATCCTCATGCCGCTCCTGGACCTGACGGCCTTCCTCTGTCCTTTTATCGTGCTTTTCTACCGTGCCTTCTGCCTTTTCTGTCTGCGTGTTTCTCGTCTGCTTTTTCCTCTCCTGCGTTACCGCCCGACTTTACTTTGGCAAACATCATCCTCCTTCCTAAGAAGGGTGACCTCTTGGATCTTGGAAACTGGCGCCCTATCTCCATCCTAAACACTGACTATAAGTTCTATACAAAACTCTTATCCCGTCGTCTTAATTCTGTTCTCTCTTTCGTTATTTCTCCTGACCAGACATACACTGTGCCTGGTCGGACTATTTCCACTAACGTTTCTCTTCTCCTTCATCTTCACTTCCTCGCTCGCTCTTTTTCTGAACCTCTTGCCTTTCTCAATCTGGATCAAAAGTCCGCTTTTGATAACGTTTCTCATTTTTATCTCTCTGCTGTCCTTTCACAATTTGGCTTTCCTCCTACCTTTTCTTCCGCACTCTTGGCCCTTTATCAGGGCGCCGGTTTCCATGTTCGAGCGGCCACATTTCTAACCGCTCCAATTCCGTTTAAGCGAGGCATCCGGCAAGGATGTCCGCTCTCCGGCCAGCTATTCGCTCTCGCTTTTGAGCCTTTCCTGTTAGCAGCCCGAAGATCACTCCTGGATGTCCTACCGCCGACAGTGGCTAGTACTCGTCATCATCGAATAATTTTCACCGCCTATGCTGATGATGTGACCTTTTGCGTCCGGGATGAATCTCAATTTGATCGCCTGTATTCTGTATATCAACAGTATGTTGCATTATCTGGAGCAGCGCTGAATGCCACTAAAAGTACTGGCTTATGGTGCGGGGCATGGGCTGCCCGCACCGATGCTCCTTGGAGTGCGCAGTGGACAGCCACTACACAGAAGATCCTCGGTGCGTATGTCGGATTGCCCTTGGCTTCTGCATCTGCCACCTGGACTGCTCTTCTTCCCCGGATACAACGGACTGCTGCCTACTGGAGTAAGGCCCGCCCTTTCACATCGTTCCGTCAACGAGCAGCCGTTGTTCGTCGTCAACTTATCTCTCTACGCGAATACTCTTGGATGTCGACGGTTGTGCCCGTGTCACAAATGATGACCATCACTCGCCTCTCAACTTCCGTCATCTGGTCTTCACATCACTGGGTTAAACCTGCCACGCTTCATCTGCCAGCCTCTTTGGGTGGCATCCAGCTTCCTGATCCAGCTTTCCTTTATAAAACACATCGCATTATTCATTTCATTCGCCTTGCCACTTCAACTGTTCCGTCCCTTACCACTACCTTGAATGTTCTAGCTTCTTCCCGTGACCCATCTTTCACCTTCCTACTGTTTCTGAAGATGGATGCATACTCTCTTCTCCCGTCCCACCTCCCTCCTGTCCTGCGAGAGGGCCTTTCTCTCTTTCGTTCGCTTCCTCTTCTCCGTTCATTTCCTTCTTCAACTCTTGATCTCCTAGATGAACCTCTCTTCTTCTCTTCTCTTATTCACCCTCCTAACCTCCCTTACTTTTACTTTCCTCATTGGATCCGCTCTGGTGTGATAACTGTCCGTTCTCTCGTAACTTCTGATCTAACCTGGAGACCTCTTTCTTCCCTGTTTCTATCTCCAACCATTACTCTTGCTAACGAATATCTTCTTCTTCGCACAGCGCTTTGGAGCCTCTTTCCACTCCTCGCTTCACCTGATGGTCTCTTCTCGGTCCCCTCTGCTCCTCTTTCCCTACCGTTCTTTCTCCTCATTCGTAGCTCCCCGGTTCTAGTTACTTCTCTCTCCTCCTCTTCTCTTTATTGGCTTCTTCTTTCCCCTCCCGCACTTCCACTTTCTGTTCATTCTGCTCCTCCTTCTCTTCTCCCCGCCATCTGGACAGCATCTACCTCTGCCCTTTCCTCCCCTCTTGAACTCAATGTCCATTGGCAATTTCTTCACCTTCGTCTCCCCGCCCCATCAGTACTGTTTCGCATGACCCTTCTCACCTCTCCGCAGTGCTCCTTTTGCCCTGAAGTCAGCGACGTCCAACATCAATACCTATTCTGCCCCGTTCTCCTGCCAGTCCTAAACACAGCATTTCGTCTTGCTGATCGAATTTGTGCTCGATCGTTACCATTTCTTGCATATGCTTGGCTACTCCAAACAAAGCATCCACCTACTCACTTGCCTCCTGTGTGCCGTTATATTTTTCTTCTTGTGAAGTTCACTGTCTATGCTTTCCATCTTCAACAACGCTTCCCTGCTCTTATTCCACCTCCTCAGGAGGCAAGTGCTATCATTCGGAGACGCTTCCTAGCACGGTTAACCACTCGCCTCCAAATGGAGCACTCTCGTGCTGCCTCAACAAACACCGATAGCGTTTTTCAATCCACTTGGGCCCAATCGGCTGGGTGGTTCCATATCCACAATTTGCAGTTACATCTCAACCTATAAGTGGGATTTTTGTTGTCGCCCACGTTCACTGTAACAAATCATGTTTTTACGTATTAATTTTGGTGCTTCGCTATTTGTGATTTTTCTGTTTTAATGTGCCATTGAAGATAGCTCACCATGTTTCCCATGTTCTCTTCGATAATGTTGGGTTTTATGTTGTTGTATATAATTCATCCTTCTGCACAGTTTACTGCCCACGCAATGTCCCCTTCATTTTGTTGAATATTTTTTTAAAATTTTAGTCACTGTGTGTATAATTTAATGTAACAAGATGCCCTTCTGAGTACATTTAGCGTTATTTCCCCTTGTCACTGAATACTTCTGTACATATGTTGTAAATTTTGAATGTAGCATCACTGTTGCATTTCTGTGAATTAGTACCTAATGTTTAATCTTTAGTATGGTAGTAATGCTTAATTGGAATTTGTGCATAGTATAGAATCATGTCTTGCCCTGTCTACAATACTGTAGGTAAACATTTTCGTTTGTATCGCTCGTGCTTTATTGTCTGCCTCTCCTTCGCCCTACGTGGCGAAATAAGTTTTTTTTTTATGATTTTAACAATATTTTGTTTTACGTTTCACTGGAACTTTCCAGCTGATGTATATACCGCTGTATTTATTGGCAGAATTCCATTGTCATGTACATAGAAATGTTATTTTACAGAAGAATAAAGGCAATTTTGAAATGTAGATTTTACGAAATTTTTATGCGGGGAGGGCTCTGACCCCCGGGCTCCAACCCCTTCTAAAAACCGTCTAGCGTCTAAGTTAGAGTTTCATGATACCAAATCTGGAGCAAGGCGGCTTGATGTGGCGAAGCACGTCTGCAAAATTTATAAAAAAAATTTTTTTTATGTACGTGACGTATTTATGCTATTGTTTTATGTGTGTCCGTCTGTGGACAACGCAAAAGAAGAAACGGATGGAAAATGTTCTTAAAAAAGCTTTTGCAGGCCTGAATCGAAAACATTTTCACCCGAGGGATACTAAAAAATTCGGAAGGGAGCAAAATGCAATTTTATATTATGGCTACCCGTGATTTTTTGCATTATCTCAACCTTCTCGAGGGCGATTGAAAAAGTATGCCTGAAAATGTATGGTTGTCTCAAAGTTGTTACAAATCCATTCCACATTTGGCCATGATGTAAATTTTTCTTTTCCGAATGCCCTGTTAATAAATAGAATTTTCATAGGCGTCGTCTAGAATGAAACAATAGAAATCGTAAACTATTTTCGATATGTTTAATAAATCCGTCATTCGAAACAGAATTGCAACTTGTATTTAAAATAAGAGACAGACAAATTTTCCTCTTAATTACAGTGAAATTCAAGACAAGTATTTAGTCATAAAAATAAATAGCAGCGCTTCGATTAATTTCGTGCATCAACTACTTACCAAGTAGGAAGCATCATGTAGAAACGAAAACAAAGGAAAAAAATATTAAGAAACTGGCAGCGTGAATTCTGTATAAATATGACAAAAAATATAAGCATTTCATGCAATTCCAACAATAAAATACTAGTGAAATAATTAAGTACTACGTGCGTTATTCAGTAAACAAACATACATAAAAAGTTTTGATCTCTTTTTTTCTGACGTGCGGATCTTAGAGAATCACAGCAGTCTATCTGTCGACCCAATGTCTACACATCATAAGTCATAAGGGGAAATTCTTGTTTAGCTCCGGAAAACTACAAACATGAGAAGAGGCGTAGCCAGAAATTTCTTAAGTCTATGGATTTGGTTAATTGGTGAGAGCCTCATATATACAGGAACTTAGCAAGCTCTTCTTATCTGGAAGGGCGAGAGTTGAAATTAAGCCCCTTCGAGTTTCACTCAAATAATACGTGGGTTTTACTTTCTCACATACTGCCGTAATAGGAAAGTACTATGTGATCGTTCAAAAATCGCACTTCAGGTTTTTAACATAATTTTATTAAAAATGTAAAAACTAGGTAGATTGTAAATACTATGCAAAGCGTTACCGTTGTGAACGACGACAACGCAAAACTCCGCACAGAAACGAAGAACGAAAAACAAACCAGCGCAGAACGAATGAGTATCGGATAGTGAACGTAACAATAGGAAGAATCTTTAGGGGTAGGGCTTGAAAAAATTTCGTTCAAGGTTAAACGCTCAGAGAACTTTCTGCGACAGAACACAAAGAATTAATTATCTCTTTATCCCAACGACATGTCATGGAAGTTAAGCATATCAACATGTTGTTTTCTATGCCTCCATTGTCACTGTTTTGGAAAATTCCCTTCATGGATATGAGATGTTCACACCTCATAGCGTGTGTTGTGTGTTACCCTGTACCTTAGTTTACTGCATGGAATACTGTATGAGGCTAACTAAAGTCTTTAAAAGGAAAATACTGAAAGCAAACCATTTCTTTTAGTCACATTTCTATTTTTTATATCACCCAGAGCATGAATGTACGCCCCTGGAATGACCATTCTGGGAGAGCAACCGCCCTCCCTGCTCTCCGGGTAGCTACGGTCCTGCTCATGTATACATATATATCGCTTTAAATTCGTACTCAATTCACCCTGGGGGAGGGTTCGGACCCGAGGACACCCCTACCCTTGGCTATGCCTCTGAGCACGAGAGTGATTATTCAGGTTTTCCTGATATAAACTCCTTTTCCGCTACCAGGTGTGCACATCAGAGCCGGATCCAGGTACGGGCAGTCCAAGCAGCTGCCCGGGGTCCCGGTTCATGGATGGCCCCCAATCTTCGATTATTTTTTAAAAGAAGTTTTTTTTTTTTTTTTTTTTTTTTAATTTTACGTTGCGTATACTTTAATTTTTCTTATTCCACCATTAACTATTATTTTGAAAATCATATTCAAAATATGAATAAAGTGCATAAATACGTAGTCCCTTTCTCCCTGAGAAATCGCAATTCCATTTACCCAGGGCTCTCGAGGTAGCGATTACGAGATTCAAACTCCTTTTCAGGGCTGAATACAGGGTACAGGGAAGGGGGAGACGACTTTAGGAGGTGGAGCCCCGGGACACAGCCTCGGAGGAGTCTACGCTGATATTATTAAAAAATGCATATACATATTTTTTAGTTTGCACGTACAGCACACGACTGCTACCCTGAAATAAATAAAGGTACCAAAATTTCTATGGTAGGGTGAAAGGGCGTCTAGTTTCTCTCTTTGTCAATGAAATCAACTGACTTACCCGCTTCCCTGTTCCCTCCTTTTTCTTTAATTACAATACAATTTATTGAACGCCCATCGTGTATATGATAAGTACTGCTCATGATATACGCATAACATTTTCAGGTACTTTATTATTATTTTTCTATCTGTACTGCAAGTGCCATGTCAGCGAGTGGTGGGGAAATTCCTTAAAAAGATACAAAAATGCAAATTGTCCCCTATCCACGGTTTTACAGTTCGTTCTAATTTTCATACCATATAATTATTTTTTTCTTTAACTTCAGAGGTAAATATTTCCCTGTGCTATATTTTCCGAAATTCTTGAAAAGACTGGTTAAAGGGAACAGGGGTCCCGTAACTTGATTCTTTTCAATCCCCCCCCCCCCCCCCACCCACCCAACCTCTGGATCCGGCTCTAGTGGACATATACCAAAAAGAGAAAACATATGAGCATACTTATACGTGCCACTTTGTTACCAGAAGTTGCCACTTTGTTACCAAAAATCGAATTATCGAATTAACATTTTTTTTTTTTTTGCCCTGGGTAGCTGTGACTATGATTGTTCAAGTATTTTTCAGCTATCTGCAATGCTCAGTTTACCGGTTTATCTGCATTTGGCTTGGCACCTCCGCTTCTAGAAGTTGGATATTACCATCATCATAATCAATCATTCTTAATTCGCTTCTGTATGAAGGTCTCCCCAGGTCTTTCCCCCAAGACTCTATCTTGAGCAATTTCCCTCCATGCCATTACGGCGTACTTTCAAATTTCATCCAGCCATCTCCCACGTGGTCTTCTGGGCTTTTTCTTGTCCCTTGGTATCCAGTCTCGTGTTTCAATTGTCCAACAGTGGTGAGTCCCATCCATCAATAATATGTCCAGCCCATTGTCACTTGAGGGCTTTGACTTTGATCATGAGGAAATCTATGAGTATATACATCTAGACAGTGCCGTGACTGGCTTTTTATGTGCCCTGTGTCAGGTTTTAATTTTGCGACCCCTTAATTTTTGGAGGGAGGAGGAAATAAAACTAATACGATATAACAATTGCCTATAAATAATTTTCGTGTACACCTAATATACGACATCATTCACAAATATTTATAAATGAATGTAATTATTTTAATTGCACTTTTCTGGCTTTCATGTCAGCAAATTCAATGATTACACCATCATAATTAATATCTTTAATGGTGCTATATATAAAATCGAAATTATGCAGGACTAGTTCATCGACGTCATCCTTGTGCTTCCCCTGCTCAGTGACGTCACAGGTACGGATGCTGAACCAAAAAACCGCATAAAACAAGAGATTGCGCGTCCGAAGATCACGTGACCGGAAGCGCATCTTTAAAAATAACCTTTAAGTATCATTTTAAACAGATGCTCTTCTAATTATGACCGACTGATACCAGACAACTTAATAGCAAACATTTTAAACTGGACGCAATGAAAAAAGCTTTTTATTTCATCAACTGCTCGTGAAATTTTATTTATCCCGTCACTCCCGCTTTTTCACAAGACAGTTTTTCTGTCAGTTCCGTTTCAGGGCCCCTTCTTCTTGAGCCCTGTTCCTGTGCACCTGTTGCACCTACCTAGTTACGGCATTGCATCTAGAAGCTGGATTTGTATAAAGTGAAACTTGGTTATAACGAGATCAAAAGGACCGAAAGATATTGCTCGTTATAACCTTTATTTTAACTACGTCTTTTTTGCTGTTACAACTTTTATCGGGTACACACATACAGATATAAACTTACGTTAACGGGATAAAAACAACAATTACTAAATATAATTTAAGATTACACAATTAACGATTTACGTATGTATTCGATTTTTACGTATTTATTTATGCACAACATAATTAAATCACAAGAAAAGTACGTACATAAGTAATTTCATTATTAAAATAGTCTTGATGGAGTGCATTACCTAGAGTATTTTTATTTTTAAAGAAGTCTTCCAATGTCGTCTATTTAAAAAAAATTAAGGTGAAATTTGTTAGCAATGCCTTTTATTCAAATGACGAGAAATCAAAATTCTGTATCTCGTTGGTATCATAAAACAAAGGAAGAGTTTTTAAGGTAGTTTGTCACTCTGTGCTCAATACTACATTAACTAGACACTCACTATCCTTTTCTGCCTCACTGTCATTTTCCAGAGCTCTTTTTCCTGCCTCTCCGTCATTTTCCAGAACTTCGAAAGTTTTTTTTTTTTTTTTTTGATTGTAGGTTTAACGACCACCGTGAGCAACTCAATGGGCTATAAGCAGTCGCCCGTCCCTAAGTTAGGGTCACTGGTTCCAGGGAAGGGAGAGAGCCAGTGCCGTAAGACAAACACAACATCCATGCCTCACCGGGATTCGAACCCGGACCCCGTTCGGACGAATGATCAGAGGCCATCGCTTAGACCACTGCGCCACCGGGGCGGCAACTTCGAAAGTGCCTTCATCTGTCGACATTTCGGCAGTCACGGGGTTGTTGCTCGTGGTCTCGTAACCTTCCACACATGCCACCCTAATATCCAGGTTATCTTTTGACGCAGGACCACAACTAACTCCGCGGATAGTATGGGGCGACTTACGGCAGACAGCCTGTGACAAAAATAGGTCCCGATTGAAATCATTAACGCGTTAAAAATACGTGCTGCACGCTAATCGTGTTAGCACTTTCGTAAACAGCATGGAGTCCAATTCGCGTACTGCGCAATACATCGTGCGCGCGACATTCCCTGTTCGCGGGGGAGATGATGCAATATTTCTGGGTGTGCTGCCGCGTTTGACTCAGTCTATCTCGGCAACTGTTCAGAGATCTCGACGAGATCTATTCAAATATACGAAGAACATTTCGCAGTGGTTTGAACTGAACATTTAAAAAATTGTTTTCTTGTGAACCGGAGAACGCTTTTGACACTATCGCGCGGTTTATCTGGACAACCGTGAGCGCAAAATGACTGTGCGTGGTATCGTTTTAAAGCTCTCGACGAGATCTATTCAAATATATAAAGAACATATCGCAGTGGTTTAAACTAAAGGCCTAGTGGTCAACGTTCGTTCCTACTACGGAGTGGTCTCAGGTTCGATCCCAGCAGGTACGAGCGCTCGATCCCCTAAATATCCGCTGTGCGTCGGATGGTCCCGTTAAGTAAATGGAACCCGGGTACTGGCCTCCTGGTTATAAATAAGGGCGTCTTTCTCCCTCTTTCTACCACGCTTCCATGTTACTTTCCTATCGGACACTCTAGCTCAAATCTCCTAGCTTCCTACTTCTAAGTGTTGTTTAAGATCTGGGGTCAGACATTCCCTTCCTAAATTCCTCTACATCTGATCTGAAATAAAAAAAAATCTAAAATTGTTTTCGGGTGAACGGATTAACATTTTCGACAATGCTGCGGAATTCACAGAATGAACGCAAGCAAAGGTGGAGAAAATCAAAACGAGAGGCAAGAGCAAGTGATGAGGAATGTAAGAAACCCAAGAAGACAGAGCACCACGTTAGGTAATTCGTGTATCGATCTGCTTTGTGTTCACAATGTACTCAGCAGCATTATTTGTAAAAAATATGTAAGCTACTTTTCATACCATAGACCTGGGTTGGCTATAACAAATTAAATAAACGTTTTGAAACCATACTCGACTAGCTCATTTTAACTCTCCGATCTGCAAATCGTAGTCCTACGCAAGGTTCTTTAACACACAAGGTTGTGCCATTAAGACCCCTGTAAAGCTTCCCCTTCGCGGGAGTGCGGAGGAGGTGGTCTGATGACGTCAGCTGTCTTACAGCAGGGCTCTAGCTAGTTTAGTGCACCGAAGGAAGGTCAAAGCAGTCGCAAATGTCATTTGTCTCTTGTTCAAAGAGCTGTTGTTTTTTCCTGCTTCTAGAATAATTTTTGTGTATATATAGTATGTGGAATAGCTAAGTTTGTTTGCAAATAATTTATTCTTTCGAGATGCCTTCGAGTTCCTGCACTGTTGCAGACTGCAAGAATAACTACAGAAATACCAAAGGACCCCCAATTACATAACACATATTTCCGAAAGTGACTGAGATCTGCAGGCTATGGAAATTACGCTGTAAACGAAGTGATACTTTGTTTTTTTTTTAATCCAGAATCAGGGGCGTATGGATGGTGGGTTCACGGCTTCAGCAAAAACATTTTAAAGAATAGACCTTTTTGCGGAAACTTCACATGAATAAACAAATAGTCAGGAATTTTTTGCGGCAGCTTTAAAATGAGTATAAAAAATAATAGTAGTTTTTGGTTGTTGTTTTTACTGAAATTTAAATTTATAAAAACTGGGTGACGGGAAAGCAGTTATTTCAGAAGACCTGGGGCCACTTTTCATATCCATAGCAAAGGCTCCAATGAATGTATATTAACAAGAGAATGTGAAAGAAATATCAGTTCAATGAACGAAAATGTTTTATCGATGACGGTAAGGTGTTATGAATTAGTTTTTTTGCACGCCTGCTTCAGAATATAATGAACTGAAAATTGTTTTTTTCGGTATATGCAGAGACATATGTCGTTTTTTTTATAACAGAGTCAAGAGAAAAGATTTTACTAAGTGCAAAACATTGTGACATTATGTTGTGTTTTTTATATTCAAAAGTAAATAATTTACGCAGTTTTGCTTTTTTTTTTTTTTTTTCGTGCCATGATTCTTAATTGTTACTTATTTATTTTCTTACTTATGTTCTGTATTTTCATATAAATCGTAAAATTTCATTAGGCACTCTCACAGAAGTTACGTGTTTTGTAGGCCTGATCGCGAGGCGTTTCAAAGAGGCTGGCCTTAGTTGCTAAAAGAATAAAATTTGCATGACATGTTCAACTTTTGCGTAACTGTTTTGTAGTATTTTCTAGTGGTATAAAAACTAGGGCAATTATTTCAATTACAACGAGCAGATTTGTGTTACACGCAGTAAAGCGCAATAATTTTGGTCTTACGCAAAATACCTGTAGATTCCAAAGAATTTTAATGATTAAAATGCCTATAACTTAATTAATAGCATGGAATTAAATAACTAATTGAGTGCTAATAGATTTTTGCAAAAGTGTCTAGAAGAATTTTTTTTGCGGTGGGCTCCGAGATTTTCAGGTACGCCACTGTCCAAAATGCTACCTACTATTTGCTTCAAATATATGTAAAAGTGAACTTGTGGGGTTGCCGCAGAAAAAGCATTGAGCGGATGTTCCACCCAATCCATGGCGAACATGAAATTAAAAAAAGAGAAAAATATTACGAGAAACGTATCAGAGGAAATGGAAATAAATTCCTCTAAAATTCAGCAGAGGCATTAAACTTTTGATGAAAACACGTACTATGAATCGAATGAGGCACATCGATTCGCAGCTGAAAGAGAAAGAAAAAAAATTAAGAAAACTCAAGCTTCTGAAGATGACTACATGAAGAAAGGATTTTTTTTTACAAATTTTTTATTTCTCACATTTGTTCAATGGCGCCCCGATGATTTCTTTATATGGGTGGGCAAAAATATTGAAGATGCAAATTAAAATACACCGGAGAAAACATCTCCGAAAATATTGGTAAGTTTTAAAAATATCTCCGCCATATTAAAGTATTTCCAATGATTCATGAAATATATATTTAAAATCACATAAATATATATTTAAAAAATACGCAGCCAATAACGAAAAACAAAGGACCAAGCGATACTGGGCCCCTGGACCGACCCAACTAAGAAACGCCAGAGCATTTGTTTATTTACAGAATTTTGCATAAGAAATCTTTAGATTATTCTCTGAGAGCATGCTGATACTTAGTGATAATCAAATTCGGAGACAAATAAATATAATTTGAAATTCATTTATTACAGAACTAAATATACGAAGTGATTACGCGAACGCACTGCTTCTACCAACAAACTGCCTGTATGTCAATAGACAGCAGACAACTCTCGTGTTCGCTCTGTTCTTTTGTACGGCAGGTGACGTCAGAGGGAATGCTGTGCAGGAAAGCTCATCCGTACTCTCTTATAAGCAAACCTACGTTCTGACGGATCAATCAGAACTGAGCCTACTTGCATTTTTTTTTTCGATCACATTGATAATGGAATATTGTCATCATTTTCTTCCTTGTCTTCATCGACTTCCGTGGGCTTCAGTCCTGCCTTATTACGGGGTTTCTGGGGGAAAACCCGGCATTTTTGCATAGGACAGTTCCACGACGTAAATTTGCATATTTTCTGCGAGGCAGTCTTCCTGTGCTGCAGACGACTGAAAGAGGGTACGTAAGGAATCAAACGAGGCGTGAAGAACATGACACCACCCATGCGTTCAACTTGTACCGCGGTCAATTGCAGTAGCTATAAGTTAGAAATATTGGTTCTACTGCGACATTACTGGCAACGGGGTTTGAAACAGTATTCCCTCTAAGCTGCGCAGCGACTTAACTTCCTCAGCGCAGTAAGCATTTTAGATTAAAAGTATTATCCTTGATAATTTGATATGCAAAGAAACTGTATTTTATGCGTAAACTTGCTTTTCCTAATTTCCAATGATTTTATTTCAGAAGTAAGTTTGAGCTTCTCATTTTTTATAAAAATAAAAATTTTAATTAATGAAGCGTTTTTTATATTTTTTATTTAAAATCAATTCAGGAAAAAAACGGTGATAAAAATGGGAGGATTAGAAAAAATAAGGGTTACAATTCAAGTTCCAACTTCTACTGCATTAGGGAGAGAAGCTGAGAAAATAAAATTTTTTGCCCAAGTGGTTTTGATGAATGCCCAGCTCATTCGGTTAGGCGCCCATTGCCCATGGCCGCTTAGAGGGAAATTTGTTTATTTTGCCCAAGTGGTTTTGATGCCTCCCCAGCTCATTGGGTTAGGCGCGCATTGCCCATGGCCGCTTAGTGGGAATATTGTTTATTTTGCCCAAGTGGTTTTGATGCCTCCCCAGCTCATTCGGTTAGGCGCCCATGGCCGCTTAGAGGGAAAATTGTTTATTTTGCCCAAGTGGTTTTGATGCCTGCCCAGCTCATTGGGTTACGCACGCATTGTCCATGGCCGCTTAGAGGGAAAATTGTTTATTTTGCCCAAGTGGTTTTGATGCCTGACCAGCTCATTTGGGTTAGGCTCGCATTGCCCATGGCCGCTTAGAGGGAATATTGTTTATTTTGCCCAAGCGGTTTTGATGCCTGACCAGCTCATTGGGTTAGGCACGCATTGCCCATAGCCGCTTAGAGGGAATATTGTTTATTTTGCCCAAGTGGTTTTGATGCCTGCCCAGCTCATTGGGTTAGGCACGCATTGCCCATGGTCGCTTAGAGGGAATATTGTTTATTTTGCCCAAGTGGTTTTGATGCCTGCCCAGCTCATTGGGTTAGGCACGCATTGCCCATGGCCGCTTAGAGGGAATATTGTTTATTTTGCCTAAGTGGTTTTGATGCCTGCCCAGCTCATTGGGTTCGGCACGCATTGCCCATGGTCGCTTAGAGGGAATATTGTTTATTTTGCCCAAGTGGTTTTGATGCCTGCCCAGCTCATTGGGTTAGGCACGCATTGCCCATGGCCGCTTAGAGGGAATATATCGTTTATTTTGCCCAAGTGGTTTTGATGCCTGCCCAGCTCATTGGGTTAGGCTCGCATTGCCCATGGCCGCTTAGAGGGAATATTGTTTATTTTGCCCAAGTGGTTTTGATGCCTGCCCAGCTCATTGGGTTAGTCTCGCATTGCCCATGGCCGCTTAGAGGGAATATTGTTTATTTTGCCCAAGTGGTTTTGATACCTGGCCAGCTCATTGGGTTAGGCGCCCATTGCCCATGGCCGCTTAGAGGGAATATTGTTTATTTTGACCAAGTGGTTTTGATGCCTGCCCAGCTCATTGGGTTAGGCTCGCATTGCCCATGACCGCTTAGAGGGAATATTGTTTATTTTGCCCAAGTGGTTTTGATACCTGCCCAGCTCATTGGGTCAGGCGCCCATTGCCCATGGCCGCTTAGAGGGAATATTGTTTATTTTGCCCAAGTGGTTTTGATGCCTGCCCAGCTCATTTGGTTAGGCACGCATTGCCCATAGCCGCTTAGAGGGAATATTGTTTATTTTGCCCAAGTGGTTTTGATGCCTGGCCCAGCTCATTGGGTTAGGCGCACGCATTGTCCATGGCCGCTTAGAGGGAAAATTGTTTATTTTGCCCAAGTGGTTTTGATGCCTGACCAGCTCATTGGGTTAGGCACGCATTGCCCATAGCCGCTTAGAGGGAATATTGTTTATTTTGCCCAAGTGGTTTTGATGCCTGCCCAGCTCATTGGGTTAGGCACGCATTGCCCATGGTCGCTTAGAGGGAATATTGTTTATTTTGCCCAAGTGGTTTTGATGCCTGCCCAGCTCATTGGGTTAGGCACGCATTGCCCATGGCCGCTTAGAGGGAATATTGTTTATTTTGCCCAAGTGGTTTTGATGCCTGCCCAGCTCATTGGGTTAGGCACGCATTGCCCATGGTCGCTTAGAGGGAATATTGTTTATTTTGCCCAAGTGGTTTTGATGCCTGCCCAGCTCATTGGGTTAGGCACGCCCATTGCCCATGGCCGCTTAGAGGGAATATTGTTTATTTTGCCCAAGTGGTTTTGATGCCTGCCCAGCTCATTCGGTTAGGCGCGCATTGCCCATGGCCGCTTAGGGGGAATATATGTTTATTTTGAACAAGTGGTTTTGATGCCTCCCCAGCTCATTGGGTTTGGCGCGCATTGCCCATGGCCGCTTAGAGGGAATATAGGTTTGACGCTACTGAAGCAGTCCGAAAAATTAACGAAGTTGAAGGCGAAGGCGTGGCAGTTACTTTGACCGCGCAAACACGCACCGTGAGGTGCCGCATGAAGCTCACCCCACCTCATGCTCAACGACGTGTCGAGCTATGCAAAGGATTGTCTCCCAGATCCGTACGTGCCATTTCCGTACAAAAGGAATTGTGTCCCATTTCCGTACATTGCAGGTGGCTTGCCATTGCCGTACAGTTTCGCCGCGCCTGGTAACAGACAGAGGTGAGGAGGGGGATACTAAGGGAGAAAGTAAATGCCGATTCACTGCAGCACTGTCCGAATTCCTCCAGCGTAACAGAGAGACAGGTCATCATTCATTGTTTTCGTCAACCAATTGGCGCTCAAGGTAGGATAGGCGAGAACAGCAATAAAAACTGAAGGGCAAACAGGCTGCACACTAATACCATCTTTACAGTCTTCAGCATTCGTCGGAGATGTTTAATTTCATGTGTGATATTTTGCGTTTTTTATTTTAAATGGAAATCATTCAGAAGACTGAAAATAAACCCGCTGCCATGTACGAAGGGCATCAGTACCGGCAGCATAGAAAAATCAAACAGGGCGTCATTAGTTGGTTGTGTATAAAAGAAAGAAGTGAGAATTGCAGTGAAACATTGTAGAATAAAGACGCTATCGTTGTAAATGTGTCTCCACACGTCTGCAAGCCAGACATAGCGTTGGCAGAGGTAAAGAAAAGCGTTTTTCACGCAACAAAAAGGACGAGAGAGAATGAGGAGCCTATTTCACAAATATACCTGGAATACATGTATCCCCTTTTAAGATAAGGTTACAAATTCGTAACAGATATTCCACTGTTACCTTCACTGAAATCTTCTTAATACAGAATCAGAAGGAAAGCGACTGGCGAAACAAGGAAACCACCAACTGCAGAGCTTGTCAATATACTTATGAAATATCTGCAAGTTGCGGTAAAAATGGAAATTCCAACTCCGGAAATCTCCCCCATATTCGGTATTTCGTGTAAAATGCAATTTGTACACGACCCTTAACTCAAAAAGGCGGGAGAATTTTACTATGGGGAATTTTCAAATGTGGGGGAACTTTTCCGTGCATGGTAATAGTCCAAATGAAAAAGAAAGATAAGTTCTTTGTTTTAACCCCTTGCAGTGGCGTAGCAGAAAAACTCGGGATCCTCCCGCAAAAAAGTATCTGCGAGACTCTTCCGTGAAAATCTATTAGCTTTCAATTACTGAAATTTTAAAAAGCCATATTAGGTTTTATGGGCCTTTTAATAATTAAAATTCTTTGGTACCTACAGGCATGTTTCGTAAACCCAAAATTACAGCACTTTATTGCGTGTAAACAAATGTTTACGTGGTAATTAAAATGACTGCCTTTGTTGTATATCAATAGAAAGTACTACAAACATTTAGACCAGAGTAAATCATATCATGCAACTTTTATTCTTCTTAAAGAAATAAGACCAGCCTCTTTTAAAATGCCTCACGATCACACACACGAAACACTTGTCTAATGACATTTAGCAATTTGTACGAAAATACAGAACGTTCATAAGCAAATAAATAACAATTAAGAATTGTAGCACAAAAAAGTAGAAATACTTAAATTGTATACTCTTGAATATTAAAAAAAAAAATGCACTTAACGTAATGCCGCAACGTTTTGCCCATTGAAAGAAAATCCCAGAAAAAATTATAAATAATTAAATTTAAATAAACGGGCTCAACAGTGGCGCCAGCGAATTCGCTCTGTGCACCGAAAATGAAATTTAGATTGTGAGCTCAAAGTCAGAAGTCTCAAAAATATAAAAGTGTAAAAGCCTAAAAAACACAAACACGAAATCTATTCTCCTAACAATTTTAAGGCAAGAGAAGAAACAAAAAATAAAAAAACAATAAAAATGCCATGACTGTGAATAGGACCTTAAGTCCTCGCAAAGAAAAAAAAATGCTTTTCTTTTTAATATATTTCGTTCAACCCTGCCTCAAAAATTCCTGACTATTTCTTTTATAGTTTCGTATGAAGTTTCCGTAAAAGATTTTGTAAAATCTTCTTCCTGAAGCTAGAGTTCATGAACCCTCCCGCACTGGAGAGAGGGGGGGGTTCCGGGGGTTGTCAGTACAACCCGGATCCTCTGTCTTTCTTCACGCATATCTCACTCACATCTGTGTACGGAAATGGCACTAGACGATCTGGATGTGTACGGAAATGGGACAAAAATGCATTTGTACGGAAATGGCACGTACGGATCTGGGACGACACCGTGCAAAGAACTGCTTAGAAATCCACGCAGTACTCGATTTATCAAACGAATACTTACTGGGGATGAAAGTGGATATATCTGGGTAATCCAGGCTCTTCCCAATAATGGTTGAATTGAGGTGAAACAGTTATACCTACCCCCAAACGCAGATGTTTTGAGAAAAAGTTCATGTTGTGTGTTAGTGGAATTATGAAGGTGTAATCCATTTTGAGCTCATTCCGAATGGTCAGGGACACCAGTCTAATTTCTTCCTTCACAAAATTGTTTCAAAATTAATCTCTTGTAACGTTTTCCAGAACTGAAATACTTTCCACTTCCAAAAGTTCGGATCAGGAAATTAATTAATTTGCTTGAATTTTTCCTCTACGGTTTAGTAACACGTAGCATAACTGAAAACACACACGATGTCAGATTTCTGAGGAAGCGATATCTCCGCTGCTTTGCCATTTCCTACTAGCTTCCACATCATGCAGGAATATTGCTCTAAATCTATATCCTTTTGTGACCTTGTATCGAATTGTGACCTTGTATCGAATAATTGTGACCTTGTATCGATCCTTTTTGTGACCTTGTATCGAATCTCACTCATTTTATGTCCAGCAGAGAAAGTACTTGGGAGAGAGATAAACAAAAAGAAAAGAACAAATACAGAAAGAAACAACAATTAAAAAATAAAGGTAAAAATTGGTTGCGTCCTTTTGTTTAACAAAAGCAACCGATAAAATAACATGTAGAACAATTGGTCGGATAAAGATCTTTCGGCTGGGGGGCGATAGCTTTATATACAATCATCAATTAAAGTAATTGATTGTTAATTTTTTTTTCATCCAAAAATTGAGATGTGTGTTCTTCAGCGAACTGTCGCTACCAGGACAAATGACGTGCACACCTGCTTCGTTTTCCCACAGAGAATCGAGACAAGTGTTCTCAGAGCGCCGAAAGTCTTTAGGCGCTTAGAGTTCCCGCCGAAATTGTGTGTGACAGTCTCTGGAGGTTTGGGAAGCGACGACTGAAGCATTGAACACGTGGGAGACACGCGTTTCCCAGAGATCCGGCCGCTTGCCGTCCTTCTCTTCGTCCTTCGAGAGGCGAGGCGCGTGGGAAACAACGACAATGACTGGCCGAATGCATTGACACGTGACTCGAAATGGAGTGGCAGCCTTCTGGCGTTATTTCTCGGCCATGCACGCATCATCGGCGGAAACGCACAATCCAGTTACATTCTCTCTGGTCGTATTTTATTCATTTTAAAAAACTTCGATTGATCACCCAGAAAATCTGTTTGTTCCTTTGACTGCATCTGGACCTATGATTTGACACTTCGCATAAAATATCGGAAAACAATTTTTTAATAGTTTAATACAAATCGTGGCAATAAAACTATTAGTTACCCAGATTACGTTGCATATTTTGCCTTTGTGTGAACAGAACGGTCTTAAACACAGATATGAACGATAGACATGGTTGTCTCCCACTTCCGGGGACAACCGTTTTTAGCGTTTATACCGTTTTTGGTTTATGTTATGCCCTTTCCGCACAAAGAAAATTTGTCCCATTTCCGTACATAGACAGATCAGTTAATGTAATTTCCTTACAGTGGTGACGCCTGGCATCATATGTGGAAAATGCTAAGGGAGAAAACAAATGCTGATCCCCTTTTTGAATTCCAACGACGTCGAAGATATCACCATTCGTGGTTTTCGTCAACTAATAGGTGAATGTATAGCGCTCATGGAGAATGCTTAGGGAGAAACTAAATTTGCTAGTACGAGAAAAACTGTGAAAATAAATAATTAAAAAAAAAATCCAGGAATCAATTAGTCGAAATGGCAAAAGCGGCAGCAAAGGATACATCTAGTCTAGCTTCTGCCGTTGATCTAGAGCAGATACAATATATATATATATATCATCATCATCATCATCATTGTCAACCATTATCAATCCACTGCTGGACGAAGGTCTCCCCAAGTTTCCTCCACAACGGTCTGTCTTGTGCCAGTCTCCTCCATGTCACCCCTGCATACTTTCGAATTTCATCCACCCATCTCCCATGTGGTCTTCTTCTGGGTCTTTTCCTGTCCCTTGGAATCCAATCTAAAATTTCGGCTGTCCATCGATGATCTGTCCTTCTGGCAGTATGTCCAGCCCATTGCCATTTCAGGGATTTAACTCTGATCATGATGTCTTCCACTCTTGTCATTTTTCGGATCCACGAGTTCCTCTTCTTATCTCTCCTGGTTACACCAAGTATGCACCTCTCCATGCTTGCTTTGAGTTGTCTGCAGCCTTTGTATGTCTCTTTTAGTTAAGGTCCACGTCTCTGCACCATACGTAAGCACTGGAAGGATGCATTGATCAAACACTTTTCTTTTAAGACATAATGGCATATTGCTCTTGAAAATTATGCTGTTTCTTCCAAAAGCTCTCCAGGCAAGTTTTGTACGCCGATTAATTTCTTCATCAATGTGACCCTCACTTGATATCTGCTGTCCAAGATAAACGTACGTGTCTGTTATCTCCAGCTTTTCTCCATCAATCGATAAATCTTCATTTCTTGTAAAAGCATTGAACATCACTTTTGTCTTCTGAAAGTTCATTTTTAATCCCACTTCTTTACTCTTGTCAGCAAGTTCCTGGATCATACTCTGCAGCTCTGATGGGCTAGTTGCAAAAATGACTACGTCATCAGCAAAACGAAGGTGGGTTAGATAATCTCCATTAATCTTGATCCCTTTGTTTTCCCAGCTCAGTGACTGAAAAACACCCTCCAATGTGGCATTAAAGAGCTTCGGAGATATGGTGTCACCTTGTCTCACTCATTTTCCAATTTTTATGTGTGTTGTATTTTCAAATAGCCGAATCTTTGCACTTGCATTTTCATAGATGTTATTAATAATATTAATGTATGCATCTTCAATACCGCAGGTTTTCAGAGCCATTGTAACTGCTGATGGTTTCACCGAATCAAAGGCTTTTTCATAATCGATAAAAGCCATGCACAATGGAAGTTCATATTCCCTCGCTCTTTCAATTAGTTCTCTCAGCACATGGCTATGATCTATTGTGCTGTAGCCACTCCTGAATCCAGCTTGTTCTCTCGGTTGAGCCATGTCCAGTGTTACCTTCAAGCGGTGTGAAAGAACTTTAGTGAAGATTTTATAAACTACTGATAGGAGGCTGATAGGTCTGTAGTTTCCGAGATCCTCAATGTCACCTTTCTTATGTAGCAGGATCATTGTAGCGGTGTTCCAATCCTCAGGAATCTTTCCTTCATTAAGGCATCTAGTGAAAATTTGGGCGAGTACTGTTTCGATTTCTCCACTTGCTTCTTGTATGATGTCTACAGTAATTCCATCTTCTCCTGGAGCTTTTCCCCGCTTCATGTTCTTGATTGCATGTGCAACTTCTGCTGGGAAGGACTGGAAGAACTCTGGTACTGGTATCTTTCATGATGTCTGGAGTGCATGTATCATCCCTTTCATATAATTTGGAGTAGAAATCTTTCACTCTTGTCAAAATTTCGCCTCTATTTCTTGTTACAGAACCATCTTCTTTTCTCAGTGCCATAATCTGTTTTCTTCCCTTACTGAGATGTCCCTTTGCTATCTTTAGGCTTTGGTTGTTTTCAATTGCTTTCCTTACTAGTTCACAGTTGAATTTCCTTACGTCTTCAGTGATACTTTTTCGTACTGTCTTGCATAGCTCTATATATTACCACTTTGGAAGTCACATCTTCTTTAGTTGTCCTCATCTCTCTTCTTTTTTGCATCAACATTTTCGTTTTTCCTGATAATTTATTTACATGCAACTTGTTCTTAGACCCAGCTAATTTTGTTGCTGTTTCCATAAGAGCTTTGGTTACTTTTCTGTTAACTTCAGAGATGTCCACTTCTTCCGATGTTAGGCCTTCTAAAGCAGAGAACCTGTTCTTCAGTTCCAACTTGAAGGATATATATATATATATATATATATATATATATATATATGGGATGTAAGGTCTGGTGATGCGTAACATCACAGCCTCTCCTTGACAAATGTCAACCCCGCCTTCTCGTGGTACATCCTGTTCCCACTAAAGGGGCTCTGGCGACCGCCAATAGCGGTATAACTATACCATCGGGATTAGAGGAAATGCTATCCCACACTCACCAACCCGCTTGGCCAGCGTGGTGAGTTATGGCCAAACCCCTCCAAAATGATTAAACAACTTAAATCTTGGCCCTCAGTCTCCGGCAGCTGGAATGTACCTGGCCAAGGCAGCGGCCAGTGTGACATGAAGGCAGAGGGTGCTAAGAATCCCCGGAGGACCGGACTAGGCTGCCATCTGATGCTGACCTTGGCTACGTACAACGGACGCTCCCTATCTTCTGATTCAAGGCTTCTTGAATTGGAAGAGGAACTACAAAGGATCAAGTGGGACATCGTGGGGCTAAGTGAGGTAAGGAGAAAAGGAGAAGATCTCATCGAACTGAAAAGTGGACATCTCTTCTACTATCGTGGGACAGATACTGGCAGAACTAGTGGTGTTGGATTTATAATAAACAAGAAACTGAAGGATAAAGTTGTAGAAGTTGAAAGTTCCTCTGACAGAGCTGCACGACTTGTTATCCAACTCTCAAAAAGATACCAGGCTCAGATTATTCAAACTTATGCACCCACCACAAGTCATCCTGAAGAAGAAATTGAAGAATTTTATGAGGAAATTTGTCATCTAAATAATAAAGGTAAGCAGCACTTGAAAATAATTATGGGAGATTTCAATGCAAAAATAGGGCAACAGCAACAGAATGAAACTTCAGTAGGTAAATTCGGTTACGGCAACAGAAACCAGCGTGGAAATACTCTCGTTGAGTTTGCAGAGGCAGAAGGGTTTTTCATCTTGAACTCCTTCTTCAAGAAAAAGCCACACAGGAAATGGACATGGAGACATCCAAATGGGACGACAACTGAAATTGATTTTATTATGTGTAACAAAAAATTCGTCATAGAAGACTGCAGTGTGCTAAACAAGTTCAACACAGGTAGTGACCATAGATTGGTGAGATGTAAGATGCACCTCAACACCAAACTTGAACGTGGCAAGCTCATAAGACAAACAAAATCTATTGACATAACCAACCTTAAAAAACACCATAATACCTTCAAGTTGGAACTGAAGAACAGGTTCTCTGCTTTAGAAGGCCTAACATCGGAAGAAGTGGACATCTCTGAAGTTAACAGAAAAGTAACCAAAGCTCTTATGGAAACAGCAACAAAATTAGCTGGGTCTAAGAACAAGTTGCATGTAAATAAATTATCAGGAAAAACGAAAATGTTGATGCAAAAAAGAAGAGAGATGAGGACAACTAAAGAAGATGTGACTTCCAAATTGGAATATATAGAGCTATGCAAGACAGTAAGAAAAAGTATCACTGAAGACGTAAGAAAATT
This sequence comes from Macrothele yani, assembly GCA_039090855.1. Classification (NCBI taxonomy): domain Eukaryota; kingdom Metazoa; phylum Arthropoda; class Arachnida; order Araneae; family Macrothelidae; genus Macrothele; species Macrothele yani. The sequence continues at coordinate 137,811,928 of CM077005.1, read as the reverse complement.
CAACTGTGAACTAGTGAGGAAAGCAATTGAAAACAACCAAAGCCTAAAGATAGCAAAGGGACATCTCAGTAAGGGAAGAAAACAGATTATGGCACTGAGAAAAGAAGATGGTTCTGTAACAAGAAATAGAGGCGAAATTTTGACAAGAGTGAAAGATTTCTATCCCAAATTATATGAAAGGGATGATACATGCACTCCAGACATCATGAAAGATACCAGTACCAGAGTTCCTTCCAGTCCTTCCAAGCAGAAGTTGCACATGCAATCAAGAACATGAAGCGGGGAAAAGCTCCAGGAGAAGATGGAATTTACTGTAGACATCATACAAGAAGCAAGTGGAGAAATTGAAACAATACTCGCCCAAATTTTCACTCGATGCCTTAATGAAGGAAAGATTCCTGAGGATTGGAACACCGCTACAATGATCCTGCTACATAAGAAAGGTGACATTGAGGATCTCGGAAACTACAGACCTATCAGCCTCCTATCAGTAGTTTATAAAATCTTCACTAAAGTTCTTTCACACCGCTTGAAGGTAACACTGGACATGGCTCAACCGAGAGAACAAGCTGGATTCAGGAGTGGCTACAGCACAATAGATCATATCCACGTACTGAGAGAACTAATTGAAAGAGCGAGGGAATATGAACTTCCATTGTGCATGGCTTTTATCGATTATGAAAAAGCCTTTGATTCGGTGAAACCATCAGCAGTTACAATGGCTCTGAAAACCTGCGGTATTGAAGATGCATACATTAATATTATTAATAACAGCTATGAAAATGCAAGTGCAAAGATTCGGCTGTTTGAAAATACAACACACATAAAAATTGGAAAGGGAGTGAGACAAGGTGACACCATATCTCCGAAGCTCTTTAATGCCACATTGGAGGGTGTTTTTCAGTCGCTGAGCTGGGAAAACAAAGGGATAAAGATTAATGGAGATTATCTAACCCACCTTCGTTTTGCTGATGACATAGTCATTTTTGCAACTACCCCATCAGAGCTACAGAGTATGATCCAGGAACTTGCTGACAAGAATAAAGAAGTGGGATTAAAAATGAACTTTCAGAAGACAAAAGTGATGTTCAATGCTTTTACAAGAAATGAAGATTTATTGATTGATGGAGAAAAGCTGGAGATAACAGACACGTACGTTTATCTTGGACAGCAGATATCAAGTGAGGGTCACATTGATGAAGAAATTAATCGGCGTACAAAACTTGCCTGGAGAGCTTTTGGAAGAAACAGCATAATTTTCAAGAGCAATATGCCATTATGTCTTAAAAGAAAAGTGTTTGATCAATGCATCCTTCCAGTGCTTACGTATGGTGCAGAGACGTGGACCTTAACTAAAAGAGATATACAAAGACTGCAGACAACTCAAAACAGCATGGAGAGGTGCATGCTTCGTGTAACCAGGAGAGATAAGAAGAGGAACTCGTGGATCCGAAAAATGACAAGAGTGGAAGACATCATGATCAGAGTTAAATCCCTGAAATGGCAATGGGCTGGACATACTGCCAGAAGGACAGATCATCGATGGACAGCCGAAATTTTAGATTGGATTCCAAGGGACAGGAAAAGACCCAGAAGAAGACCACATGGGAGATGGGTGGATGAAATTCGAAAGTATGCAGGGGTGACATGGAGGAGACTGGCACAAGACAGACCGTTGTGGAGGAAACTTGGGGAGACCTTCGTCCAGCAGTGGATTGATAATGGTTGACAATGATGATGATGATGATATATATATATATATATATATATAGAAAAAATATCTCTAAATAACACATAATGTTCTCATGTCACTGTCAACGACAGCAGGCACGCATTAGTACTAGTTCCACATGAAAAAGAAAGATAAGATATTTGACTTATACCTTTGACATAATCCTCTGTCTTCCTGCACCTATATTTCACTACTTAAGAAAGACCATATATTTGTGTACGGAAGTGGGACAAAAATTCCTTTGTACAGAAATGGGGCAAAATTACTTTGTACGGAAATGGAATAGAAAAAAATGTACAAAAATGGCCCATATCGAAGTCATCCTTAGCAAAGTTTGAAAACATCCTTAACAAAGTTTGAGATCGAGGCGATTTAACCTGCCTTGTTGATTCCTGAAATTTGTTTTTCCTTTTTACCCCATGAAAATTTTTGTCGGGGAAGGAACATGAAAGTGGTTTTCTCCCATATTAAGCTGAAATAAAGTGAGTACTTTTCTATGTTTTCCAAGACGTAGCAGATTACCATCATCATGTCAAAAACAGCAACAAATCAGGGCACGCATACGGGGGGGGGGGGGGGTCCTGGGGGTCCGAACCTCCTCAACGTTTAAATTTGCATCTCTTTTACAGATAGATACTTTTTTGCAGTAGCGCAAACATTACTCTTGAATAATCGCAACACCAATGCATTTAAACATGATTCTTTGCAAATTATCAAATTGGTGTAAATATTTATTTATGATTTGATAGACAGTCAATGGGCAAAATATTAGAGATACCTACCTAATAGCGTGTTCGTCCTCCTCTAACGCGAATGCAGCCTGTTCACGCCGAGGCATCGACTCCAGCAGATGACGGAGGGTTTCCGGAGGTAATGCCAGTTCTGCTTTTTGCAGCATTGTCCACAACTCCCTCAGAGACGTCGGTCCATGGATCTAATGTCCAGCAACACGGCATCCCAGAGAACTTCCACAGGGTTTAAATCCAGGAACGTTGGGATCACTGAATAGTTCCAAACTCTGATGAGTGTTCCTCGAGCCATGCCTGGGTGGTTGCGGCCCGGTGGGGCCGCGCATTGTCTTGCTAGAACAAACCATCGGCCGCAGGATGCGCAGAAGGCCATGAAAGCGTCTAGGTGATCAGCCAACATATGCTGGCAGCGCGCAGTGTTTAAGGACCACTCCAGACGCACTCAGGAACCTAATGTGTCCCATGGGAATGCTCCCCAAACCATCACAAAGCCACGGCCGCTTTGAACAGAGCTGACCTACAACTGGGAAGGAAGAGCGTGCGAGGTCTTGTGTGGCCACGTTTATCGGAACCACGCATACTCATTTGACAAACCGACAAGGGAATTTGTACACTAGAGAAAACTGCACGCTATATTGTACCAAACATATAATTTCATCACCTAACAATGAAATATGAAGTTTGCACCCTGCAGAAACTAAAAAAATGTCTCTCAGATCTTGAACACGCTTATCTTTGCTCCTTTTAGGGGGAGGGGGAAAGAAAGAAGATTTGGCTGCTAGAAAGAGAAATGTGACCAAATACAGAGGTACGGTAGAAAGAAAAAGCGCTTAATGCCAGCACTCCTATTATTTTGAGAAGCGCTGTACTTGGCGAGCAATTTTGAAGCAGATGTTTAAAAACTGTCTTTCACAAATTCTTTAATCTACGCGTATTTATTTTTGACATGGGAGACATAAAAATTTGGAAAAGAATGTAGCGTAGCCGTTAGTACAATTAATTGAAATCTCAGCTAGTCGTTCATATATAACAGCATATATTTTTTTCTCTTCCCATCATTGAAGGTGGTGCGTCTAAAAAACTAGTGTGAGAAAATGTTTCTTCCGCGAAGATGAGGAGTGGAATCTTGTGGAAGATGACAGCTTCCGGTGGGCATCTCAGCACGATGCCAATCAGTTGAAGCATGCTGAGGAGTCCCACTGTATGAGCCTAGTCCTTCTTATGGGATCTCAGGCTTCCTCGCTCTCTCTGTGAACATCTTCATTTATGGATAATTCATACGCTACGTTGCCTTCCAATGCAGTTCATCGAGTTGCTCGCACGGCTCTCTACGTCTCAGCATGCTCAGCCCTTATGAGCAGATAAAAAGAAAATATGCCTCTTTATTTTCATATCCTATGCTCTTCTCTCTCTTCTCTTTCTTTGGAACAGTAAGATTTCAAATGAAGAAAAAATGCAGAGCGCACATGGATAATGGAAACGGCGTGTAGTGCACTTACAAAGAAACGTTTAGTTTTTTTTGTAGCACGTCTTTTAACATATGCATTTTTGTCCATCCGTCTGTGGACATAGCACTCCCGCTTCTATGCAAAGGTGTCACAGGTAAAATTCCTTTTGTGTGAGACATATGCAGGCATATCCAAATGAAGATTTTCAAAGCACATTATTTGGATCACTGGCATACATTAAGTCTACGAAAGTAATCTGGAATTGAAAGGGCAGAAGTACTAATAGCGTTATGAGTAAAGCTTTAGAAAAACTTCAGCTGGGGTTGCTAAAGCGCCAAAATGTGGATCAGTTATCAGCCACGCTTCCACACGTATCTGTATAGACAATGGCTATGTTAGAAATAACGAAATAAATTTCTCCGTCATTTTTGGTCCACGCCGGGATCGGACCCGAGGCCACGTATTCCGGAACAAGTCGCTCTACCAACTGAGCTACGCAGACGTTCGTTCTCGCTGCTATCTGCCTTTATGTCGTGTGCGTCCTGCGGGGCAGGCACGTCACATAGGTTCTCCCCATTTTAATTAGTTTTAGGAGTAGAATTTGCGAGCGGAAAAAAAAAAAAAGGAATTTACGACATTCAAGTTGCCATATTCTTGAAATGTGATGAACAAATGACGATAAATTTGAGTTTTGTGAATACCTTTTGCCTGGTAGCAGCCCTCACCAGCTTTCTTTTCCATTTCCATTGACAATCATAACCCTGAGCAACCTACAGATTTTTTGCCCTCCTGACCCTTAACACAGAACTGCCTACACATGAATTACGTGTTTAAACTTCAGCCTTGTCAATGACCAGGTGAATAGAAGCGCGGGCTTCTGGCCAGTTGTCCGAGGCTGGGCCCGGTCCGAGTCCCGGAAGTGGCATGGGCTGCATTTCTGTCCTAAGCGCTGACTCTCTTCCGTCCTTGTACCCAGTGTGGTCCCAAATTCAGGACGAGCGACTGCTAGCCCCAAATGGCCCCGGTGTGGCTCCAAATTCAGGACGAGTGACTTCCCATGCTCACGGTGGTCGTTAAACCCTGAAATAAAAATAATAATAAAAAAATCTCATTTTCAAGGAAGTCGTTTCTGTAGTCATAACGAAGACTGGTATTATGAGAAACACTTAACAAATTTGTAGATATACAACCTACATCCGAAAAGTTCCAGGACAGACGCAATAAAGATATAGAAAAGTACCATACTTAAAATTAACGCTCGTCACTAAAACACTACCTTTCTGAATTAACACACAGTTTCCAGCGTTTCTGAAGATCATGAAAACAGTTTTGGAAGGCACTTCCCGGGATGTCCACAAGTTGTTTGTGATGGCTGCTTGGATAGATGAAATGTCTGCATGATACTGTGAGTGGGTTTCTCTCCATTCAGCGCTTTGTCTCTTGGTTTGTGGAACATACTCCAGGCACCATGTTTCATCTCCTGCAATGATTCTGAAGCAAAAATCAGGATCCTCAACTGCAGTGCCCAACAGATCAATGAACGAGCCTCTTTTTGGTCATCATTCGTTTTCCCAGATCCTCGCGTAGAATCGCATGACAGATGGACTTACTAATGCCCACCGACTCAGCCAAAAGACTCACTGTAATTCGGCGATCTTTCTTTAACTGATTCCGCACGTCTTCGATTTTCCGCACACTGGAGGGATGTCCAGATCTCCGGTCTTCATCAAAGGATTCCCGCACGTCACGAAACCGTGCACACCATTCGAAAACTCTGTTGCGGGATAATGCTGTCTCCATACGCTTCTTTTAACATTCTGTGAGTTTCAGTAGAGGATTTAATAATAATAATAATACGTTTTATTCTTGTTGTTACATTTAGGATTTAATAATAAACATGAATATTTTTTATTATAGAGAACAGCAAGGGAGAATCAGGGAAAAGGCCTCAGAGAGTCCTTACAAAAGCCCTGATTTCCCATATATATAGACAAACAAGCACAGGTTCATCAAATGCAGCAGTGATGTTAGGTGCTAGTTATATTATAAATAATTTGTTTATTATATTTTTTAGCTTATTTTTTAATAAATTTAGGTTATGTATTGAAGTCAACTCGACAGGCAGTGCATTCATTCCAAAATTCAGGACCAACATAATTTAAACTTATTTTAATAATCATGAAAGTTTTTTGATTTATGGGTCTTAATAATGATCTATGTCTCGTTTCATAGTTATAAGTATGAAAATTATACTGTATAAGTTATAAGTATGAAAATTATACCAAGTTTCCAACAAAAACGGATATTTACTCTCTGCTGTTCCATGGCTAACTGTGTTCATGACATAAGAAACAGACCATCGAGAAAATCCGTCATATCTGGTACGAGTATCTAATTCGTTTTCTACTGGCATCCGACGTTCTTGATTTTGGTTCTCTAACAAGAACTGGTGTACCTTTTTGGACTGCTTTCAATTCTCTACTATAAGTGACAATGTTCTTCCAAAAATAAAACCCTGAGCGCGCGTGTGTGTGTGTGTGTGTGTGTGTGTGAGAGAGAGAGAGAGAGAGAGAACGCCAGTTTTACTAAATAAAGTTACAGATTTTTCAGCTGTGTACACTACTATGTTTAATTTTCTAGATGCATTGTTTCAAACTGATTTAGTGTGTGTTTCATTATTGTGTGACGACTGAGTTTATAGTCCAAAAAAGGAAAATACAACTATGGGTCTCAGCAAAAATTCCAAATATTATCCTGGGGCTTGGAACTTTCCATACTAGAAAAATTATAATTATTTGCATTGGAACTTATGTGACACTGTGTAAAAGAAGTACTTGCAGAAGCAGAGTTTGCAGCCCCCATGACGCAATGGTCTGAGCGCTGGCTTCTGGCCGTTCTTCCGCGTGGGTACGGGTTCGAGTCATGGATGAGTCATGAATGATGTGTTTGTTTTACGGCACTGGCTCTCTCCCTTCCCTATAACTATTGGCTCCAAATTAAGGACGTACGAGTTCTTATAGTCTTTAGAGTTGATCGCCGAGGTCGCTAAATTCCGAAACAAAAAGAAAAAAATAGAAAACGCTCTCATTACTCACGAGGCGTGCATGGAATCTCATTTATAGCAGAAGCAATAAGCGCTTGCCATGGTAGCAGTTCTTTGAGAAGAATGGTCCAAAGAAGCGTGCAGTTTTTTTTTTTAAAAGAGTAAAATGCTTGCAAAGGGCTTTGAAACTCCAATTTCTGTTAAGTTTGTCAATACTGAGCCTCATTGATCGTACAGTATTAATGAAGACTTCAGATAGTTTGTACAGCAAAGATGCAAGTAATAAAAATGTTCAGATACTGGAACACGCTACTCACAAGCGTATTTCCTGTTCTGTGAGATATTTTTCGGGCTGGCAGGATGAACATCTGGGGACTTCATGTTTCTTCGCTTCGGGGAGCACCTTCTTTAATTTTTGTTTTTAGTGAAGTTAACTGAGCCAGATCGGGAAATATTCACCTAGAAAATTGTCTGAAACTGAGAGAAATGCATCCAAATATTTACGAAGACTTCATGAAATGGCATTTTGTTCTTCAGCAAACTTCAACAACAAAGCAATGGACCAGACATTTGAACTAATGTTCAATTAAGCCAGTGAAGGATAGTGGTGGGATTATTCGGATCACACGACAGAAAGATGCTGTTGCTCAAAGACACGGACTAAACAGTTTTATCTCACAATGTGTGGTATCCAGGTGAACGATGAGTATACACACAGTGCGGCAGTTAAGTAATGAGACTGATTTTTTTAATCCCAGTAAAACCCACGGGTTGGGAAGGCATGGTATTTTGATAAGTAATTTATTAGCTATGCGGTGGCAACAGCGTTTGCGAGAGAATTGCGCTGATGATTATTTATAAAGTAATAAATGAATATTTATTACTTTGAATTGTGCTGATGATTAGAATGGCATTAATGGCCATTCTAATCCGTGGACAAAACCAGGTCCTAAGTCACCAGTTCTTCAGATATCTTCACAGAAATGATCAAAGAAATAATATTGCCAAGTACATAGCAAATGCATAAGTACATTATTTTTTTCTTCATGGAGAATCATCTTAGACAGTTGAATTGTTGTGTGATATGTACGGGGCTGATTGCCTACCTCGTGCACATATATTCTAATGGTATGCACGTTTCAAGAATGGGCAAGAAAATTTGGAAAATGACGAAAGGCCCGGATACCCGATTTCAGTGCGCATGTCTGAACTCATTGAGAAAGTTCGCGAAAAGATAAAAAGTGATCGTTGTCTAGCCTGAGGGTGCTGGAATGGGGGAAGGAAACGATTCGTCAAATTTTAGTGGAAAATTTGGGGAGGGAGAGTTTGTGTCCGCATGTCTTGTCGAATCACCAGAAACGTGCGCTAGTGGAGTATACAAATGACATTCTGAAGACTGTAGAAACAATACAAAATGTTCTCCAAAGCATTGTGACAGATGACGAAACATGGTGCTTTCGTTATGATCCTGAAATGATGCGTCAGAGTGCTCAGTGGAAGTCAAAAGAAGATAAAGTTACAGAAGTCCAAAATCAAGACAATGCTTGTGTTCTTTTACGACAGGAAGGGAATTCTGCATCACGAGTTCATTCCTGGAGGCACAATTGTCACCGGCATTACTTACGCATCCAGTTTAGAACAATTGTGGAAAAGGATCGTTCGTGTCAGGCTTAAGTACAAAAACGGGCAATGGTTTCTTCTTCACGATAATGCACCTGCACACGGCGTAATAAGAGTATAGCAATTTCTGGCACGAAAACAAATGTGTGTATTCAACTATTCCCCCTATTCTCCAGATTTGTCACCGTGTTACTTATGTGCTTTATATTCCCTAAAAGCTGTCTTTAAAAGGAAAATATTTTCAAGACATTGAAGACATACAAAGAACTGTGGCATCAGCTCTTCACTCCATAAAAAAATGACCTGTGCATTTCCTTATTTTTCGTTTGCTGATCGTACCAGCTCTTGTATTAACGCAGGAGTAATGTACTTCGAATAAAATATATACACGTAAGTTTTCCTGCTTTTCCATTTTTTAAAAACAATTCAGTCTCATTGCTTAATTGCTGCACTGTGTACGATACATCGTAAGTTTTCTTCTAGCCGAACAATTGCAAGCGAGGAGAAAGTCAAGAAAAATGTGCATTTTATCAATGAAACGCTATATCCATTCGATGAAATTAAGGAAGGCCCAAGGATCTTATCACAGTTCGGCATTTCACTGATACTGAAGAGGCCTTTAAGCTGGAAATGTCTTGACACTGGAGAAAAACAATACTTGACTTGTCTTCATTCATAAGATTAGGAAATTATTCAAAACTGTACGGCGTCAAGTAACATACCATCTGATCAAACGAGAAAACATTCCATGTACAAAAGGAAGCCACTGATGCTTTGAGGTTTATTGATGTGGCACAAGAAAGAGGTAATTTTGTTGACCATTTGGTGTGCTGGGAACTTACACCTACTTATTTCTTGCTAGCAAAAGGTGGTTTCTCCAGAAAATGAAGAACTCTAAAACAGTTAATGCTTTTGAGGACTTGCCCCCAGAAATAATTCAACAACACCTATACCTCAGGCATCTCTTCCAACTACAACCATGTTTGGCTTCATGCATTATCTACTGGGATGCCATTGTTACGGAAATTTACCACTAGAATTTTAGGCAAATATATTAATCTCATTTCGCTACTTTTGTTTCGCTTTAGTGCTCCATTTCCTTTGTTTCCACGATGCGTGAGAAACTTTTGCTGCGTCACGTCGGTATAGAAACTTCGGAAACACGGTTTATTTAGAGACGCCAGGCTGTTGCACCTTAAGGGTCTGGGCCTTTGTATTTCGTAGACGCATTAGTATTGTCGATTTGGATGTCTCCATGTCCATTTCCTGTGTGGCTTTTTCTTGAAAAAGGAGTTCAAGATGAAAAACTCTTCTGCCTCTGCAAACTCAAGGAGAGTATTTCCACGCTGGTTTCTGTTGCCGTGAACGAATTTACCAACTGAAGTTTCATTCTGTTGCCGTTGCCCTATTTTTGCATTGAAATCTCCCATAATTATCTTCAAGTGCTGCTTACCTTTATTATTTAGATGACGAATTTCCTCATAATTTTTTTCAATTTCTTCTTCAGCATGACTTGTGGTGGGTGCATAAGTTTGAATAATCTGAGCCTGGTATCTTCTCGAGAGTTGGATAACGAGTCGTGCAGCTCTGTCAGAGGAACTTTCAACTTCTACAACTTTATCCTTCAGTTTCTTGTTTATTATAAATCCAACACCACTAGTTCTGCCAGTATCTGTCCCACGATAGTAGAAGAGATGTCCACTTTTCAGTTCAATGAAATCTTCTCCTTTTCTCCTTACCTCACTTAGCCCGATGATGTCCCACTTGATCCTTTGTAGTTCCTCTTCCAATTCAAGAAGCCTTGAATCAGAAGATAGGGAGCGTCCATTATACGTAGCCAAGGTCAGCATCAGATGGCAGCCTAGTCCGGTCCTCCGGTGATTCTTAGCACCCTCTGCCTTCATGTCGCACTGGCCGCTGCCTTGGCCAGGTACATTCCAGCTGCCAGGAGACTGAGGGCCAAGATTTAAGTTGTACAGGTATATTCTCTTATGTGTTTCAAAAACGGCTGCCCGTGGCTGCGTCCTGAAGGTTGTCGCCAATTAAAGGTCTCTTATGCTGTGACGTACTACAGAGGTGAATCACGTGTCAATACGATGTGCAGTGGTACATTCCGTCCGTGTAGCTTAGTTGGGAGTGCAACTTAGTCCGGGGTGAGGGGCGCGCTTCGATCTCCCTCACGGAGAAATTTGTGTTTTCACAATCCATTGTTTTCTATTGGTGATAACATTCGTGCCAGTTTGGAGGGTGCAACCAGAATGCGAGTGACCGTCAACAGGTTTCACTGTACGTGACTGTGACTTCGTACAGGCCACTTAACATCTGAAGAAAGCAAGGCTTCATTTCAAAACCGTAAAATAAACAGTACGATAACATTGATCTCCGACAGAATTCCAGGATTTTCAAAGTGCAAATTAACAAATGCTGTAGTATTATCTACCGCTGGAACCCCTGGGGGAGGGGGTCACGATTCGAAAACTATGAAAAATAATGAATCGCCAGTCCGACCGGGAGCAGATTTTAAGGTTTTATGAACTGCAACTCAGATCTTCTGCGGGCATCGGGTTACGGATACCGCTGAAACCATGATGTTAATCCCCAAATTATAAAATATCAGGAATTTTTATTCTAATCCGGAACAGATTTTCTAGGTTTAAAAATTACAACTCAACAAATTCTCTGCCGCCCAAGGTGGCGCAGTGGTCTAAGCGATGGCCTCTGATCATTCTTCCGAAAGGGGTCCGGGTTCGAACCCCGGTGAGGCATGGATGTTGTGTTTGTCTTACGGCACTGGCTCTCTCCCTTTTCTGGAACCAGTGGGTGGAGTGGGTGTAGCGTACGTGGGCGAAGCGTACAACCCAAAATCGTGGGCGAAGCGTACACTTCTTCGTCGGTTGGGTTATCCCCCTGGTTGCCATCCCCCTTGCACGTGCGGGCCGGGCCGCCTCCAGGGCTGGTGAACACGTGTAACAAACACGTACAATTGGGGTTGTCATTAACCGGGTCCGTTTCAGTGTGCGTTCATTTGTGCGCTGCGATTTGAAGTGTTTGTAATTATTTCCTTCAGAAGAACATATTATATTGTCATGGAATCTGGTGAATTGTTATCAACTAGAAATGGAAAACCTTGTTTGATAGCAGATGGCTACCAACACCGATTGCATAGAAAAAGCAAAGAATGTATCAGTTGGCTATGTACAAAAGAGAAAAGGAACAGATGCAGGGGATGTATTAAAACGAATTTTAAATATGAAATAATAAGTCGAACGGATCATTCTTGTGTGCCAAATATTGCAGAAATAGAGGTAAAAAAGACAATGGATATCTGTAGAAAAAGAGTTAGAGACGAAGTTTCAGTACCAGTGCATAGGATTTTTCAAGAAGAAATGAGAAATATTTATTCAAGAGGATATGACCTAGTAACTGAAGTACCAATATATGGAAATGCCAAAACTTCACTGTGTGCAGAAAGAAGAAAAGTATTAGGAAGTACTCAAAACCCTACAGAAAGTAATGATATTGTATTTCCTGAAAATGTTCTTCACCTATCGAACGACGAAAGTTTTCTTCGATTGGATTTTACAAATAATTATGGGAAAAGAATTCTCGTGTTCGCAGGTGAAAACGTTAAACATCTTTTGACAAGTGGAGACACCTTTTTTTTTTTGATGGAACATTCAAGAGTTGTCCGAAACAGTTCACACAATTGTATACTGTGCATGTTGATTGTGGAAGCACGGCACTTGAAACAAATGTTTATCCTGTTATATTTGCATTATTACCCGATAAACGAGAAGAAACATATTATGCTTTGTTTAGCGAATTAAAAAGTTGGTGCCCAGAATGGACACCAAAAGTTATAAAAGTAGATTTTGAAGTAGCAGCAATTTCAGCAATCAAAATGATCTTCTCTCAAACAACAATATCTGGTTGTAATTTTCACTACAATCAATGCTTGTGGCGAAAAATCCAGGAAGTAGGACTCGTGACGGAATATAAATCAAATGAAGAGATAAGGAAGATATGCAAAATGTGTTCGGCATTAGCCTACATACCACTTTCAAATGTTAGAAGATGCATGGCTTATCATAATGGAAGATACTCCAAAAAACGGTAAGTTATCCACATTTCTTGATTATTTCGTTGAACAATGGATGGATAATTCTATTATTCCTGTCGAGATCTGGAATGTTCATGTCAGCGCCATAGGACAAATAATGCAGTAGAAGGTTGGAATTCGAAATTAAATAGAATTATTGGCAAAAAGCAACCAAATGTTCATTTTTTAATTAAGATTCTGAAAGAGGAATCTCAATATGTCTCGTTTTTGCTAAAGTCTAAAGAATTAGGAGAAACTGTTGGAAAAAGGAGAAAAGTTTACATAAAATTAGACGAAAGAATAAATAATATTATAACGGAGTTTGAAAAACACAAAACCTGCGAAAATGCTTAACAGCTTTAAGCTATGCAACAAAGATAGATTAATTTAGTGGTGAACCAATGCTAAATAAGGCATTGCCCAGTCACAAGACTGGGGAAAAACTGTGGGGAAAGTTTGCAGTAAAATACAATTGAAAATCACATTTTCAAAACAAACATGTACAATTTTGTTATTATGTACTTTGTAAATTGAATGACGGCTCCAATTGTATTTCACTTAATTTTTCTGTATTTTTGTATGCGTTACAAATGAATTTCAAATAAAAAAAAAAGTAATAAAATAAAATTAAACAGCTGAAATGATTTTTATTTTACTTTCATAGATTCCTTCTGGTAAAAATTTTTTTATAGCTATAAATGCGAACTGTAAACTGTGGCCATAAAACCAACTTGTATGAGTTACGAAAGAATCCTCAAAATTTCTCCCTCCCCTCCCTCCCTTCCAAACATGCTGTACGCTTCGCCCACGTAACCAACCAGTGACCCTAAATTAGGGACTGACCACTGCTTATAGCCCATTGAGTTGCTCACGGTAATCGTTAAACCTCCAATCAACAAATTCTCTGAGAAGCATCTGCTACCGCAGGAACCCTGGGGGAGGGGTTCATCACAAAAATGTAAACTATGTAGGGCGTTCAAATGCAAACGAGGATTTAGTTGCCGTCTGAGGGTGTACGGACGCCCATAGCTTAGTTTTCAGGAAACAGAACTTGTAACCACAAATAACATACATAAACCCCATAGCAGATCTCCCAATGCCTTCATGTTATCTAACAGTTATTATCACACTCTCAACACATAAATTTAACTGGAAACCAGAAGTCTCAAAAACTAGATTAAAAAAAAAAAAAAAGATGGATAAATTAAATTAGAATGCATGTTGGGACAAGAAGGAAATTTCATTGCCATTCTTTTGATCCTTTTGGCCACTTATGTCACATGCATCAAGAAACTCCAGTAATCACTCAATTGGTCCTCAAGAATAAAAAAAACATACACTCAAAACAAATTTCTGTGAAAAATTTCGAGAGATCTCTGTCCAGTAATGAATAGCTAAGGCAGATGATGATATATTTTCCATTTATTCGCCTTTCATACTGTACGTATGAACGCTGTTCTCAAAAATACAATGGAAAATTTCATCGTTACTTTCTACTGCAAAAATTTCCGCTTTTTCTACTGTAAATTCCCAAAGTTTTTTCTTTCTTTACTCAATAGAAACGCATTCAGAAGTTCTAGAGAAAAATCAGCAATCAAAGTGAGTGTCATCGTAAAAATTTCTGTAGTACCTTCCAAGGACGAAAAGACATAGTCCGATTTCCAGGGAGGGCAAATGACCCCCCCCCCCCATGGGCGCTTACGCGTCCGCCTCCCAATGCTCATGGTATCATGCTTTTCCAGACCAGTAAAGACAATTAATTGCGTTGTGGCTGGCAAGCATGAAGAGTCGAGTAACGACATTTCAACAAAATTTTGGGACTTTATTACTCATGGAAAGCCTTGCGCAAAAAATTTAAGCCAGAAAAAGCTGCCCTTCGTGTTTGTCCTATTTCAAGAATTTTCTTTTTTTGCGCAAATTTCATTTTTCTTTCATAGAGAAGCAGGCTATGTTTCCTACAGCAATCAAGCTGCGTTACAGTTTGAACTTTTCGATAAAATATGCTGATATCGACATCTGAAAATATAAGTAACATTTCCCCCTCTTATCTATTTCCCATCGCAGCGCGAAAAGTAAACCCCTCCCAGAAACACTGTGCTGTCGCCTGATTGGCGGAAAGTGAGCTTGGCGGTTTGATATGACTTCCAAGGCGTCAGGCAGTGAATGAAATACTATAAGAGAATATTTATTAAAAGGTATTTTCAGCGTAAATACATAATATTCGTCAAATAAAGCAATAATGTTCAATAATAAGTTATTTTATTAAGAAAAAGAATTGAATTTTAGCATCATACGCGCAGATAACTTTAGAACTATATATACTGGCGCATTAACACATCAGCATAGTGGAACGGTGAGCTGGTAAGAGAATGGCCTTTAGTTAGTTTCCGAGAAGCTCGTGGTGATGGAGGCGATGTAATCTCGTGTCTGTGAAGTATTGTCAACAATGTGTGTGTTCTTGTTTTTGTGATTTCCTCTGTACATTCGTGATCTGGATAATTCTTTCGCGTTGGATATTGGATACATCTCATCAATGTGCGTCTCGACTACAACAACTACTGGGCATAATTGATCGAGGACTAAACAATGTGTTTCCGTCGGAGTTTTGTGATCATCTGGTCGGTCATCATCCTCTCTGTGCTCTGTCCTAGTCGGGTACAAGGTAAGTGTGTGGCGATAACTGTCATCTCTTTGTGTCTTTCTCTTTACAAAGTAAACGTCCGATACAACTCTACATGTAGGCATTATTATATTGCCATTAACCATAATAATTTTTCAATGACATGGGAAATTTTTTTAATTGAATGTAGTTAAATAAAGGAAGAATAATATTATCACCTAAGAATTTATCAAAGTAAATTTCAGACATGCCTTAATGTTTAATGAAGCCGTTTGAAGGAAAATACACCTGTTTATTTGCAAATACTGTTTCAATTAATTAAGTCAGATTGCTGTCAAATCTGTAGGCTTCTCTGCAATCATATTGCATCGCGCAAGAAATGCGACATGTATCATTATTGTCAACCATTATCAATCCACTGCTGGATGAATGTTTCAATGTTCTCTCCAAGTTTCTTCCAGAACGGTCTGTCCTGGGCCAGGATCTTCCATGTCACTCCCGCATGCTTTCGAATTTCATCCACCCATCTCCCACGTGGTCTTCTTTTGGGTCTTTTCCTCTCTTTCGGAATCCAGTCCAAAATTTTGGTTGTATATCAGTAATCCGTTCTCCTGGCAATATGTCCAGCCCATTGCATTTCAGGAGTTTGACTCTGATCATGATGTCTTCCACTCTTATCGTTTTTCTTATCCACGAGTTCCCCTTCTTTTTTGGTTACACCAAGCATGCATCTCTCCATCCATTTTTAAGAGCATATTGCTCTTCCAAAAGCTCTCCAACTAAGTTTTATACGCCGATTAATTTCTTCATCGGTATGACCCTTGCTTGATATCTGCTGCCCAAGGTTAATGCAGGATTCTGTTCCTTTTCGCCATCGACTGCTAAATCTTCATTTCTTGTAAAAGCATTGCACATCAGTTTTGTCTTCCGAAAGTTCATTTTAAATCCCACTTCTTTATTGCCCTTGTCAGCAAGTTCCTGGATCATACTCTGAAGGGGTAGTTGTAAAAATGACGTTATCCGCAAAACGAAGATGAGTTAAATAATCTCCATTAGTCTTTATCCCTTTGTTTTCCCAGTTCAATGAATGAAAAACATATATTATATGTCATCATTATCAATCCACTGCTGGATGAAGGTCTTCCCAAGTTTCTTCTACAACTGTCTTGAGCCAGTTGTAACGTACCAGGAGAGGAGATGTGACGTACCTGCCAGCAGGACGCACACGACATAAAGGCAGATAGGAATCAGAACAAATGTCCGCGTAGCTTAATTGGTAGAGCAACTTGTTCCGGAATAAGCGGCCTCGGGTTCGAATCCCGGCGTAGACCAAAAATGACGGAGAAATTCACTTCGTTATAATGGCGCCCGAACTATCCGGATGACCCGACCGTTCAAAATCTCGCATTGGTGTGATGTTATTTCCACACCGCGAGATAGGAAAAATATGAGCAGCACTTCGAAAAAAAAAAAAAAAAAGTAAGGGGGGAGATGATGTAACGTACCAGGAGAGGAGATGTGACGTACCTGCCAGCAGGACGCACACGACATAAAGGCAGATAGGAATCAGAACAAATGTCCGCGTAGCTTAATTGGTAGAGCAACTTGTTCCGGAATAAGCTGCCTCGGGTTCGAATCCCGGCGTAGACCAAAAATGACGGAGAAATTCACTTCGTTATACAGTCTCATCCATGTCACTCCCACATACTTTCGAATTTCATCCACCCATCTCCCACGTGGTCTTCTGGGTCTTTTTCTGTTCCTTGGTATCCCGTGTGATATTTCAATTGTCTGTCGGCGGTCCGTTCATCTAGAAATATATCTCCAGCCCATTGCTATTTCAGGGATTTTTATTTTAATCATGATGTCTTCTATTTTATATATTATAAGACATCATGATCAAAGTTCGATATGTAACTTTTTTTTTCTGCTAGATAAAATAATATGTCTTAGGCCTTTATTTAATACACATATTCCAGAAAAGAGTATAATTTTTTTTTATTTTTAATGTATTACTGTTATTGCAAATTTGATTAAAAAACGAAAAATTAACTATAAAAGGATGTTAGCAGAGCAATTTGTGTTAAAGAAATCAATTGCATACGAAGTAACCTGAAAAATGATTTTTTTAATTCAGTAATTTTTTAAATTCTAATTGTACGTATTGTCTAATTTCAATAGCTTCAATTTTTCCTTAATTTTTTTTAAATTGCATACATCTTTGACGGTTCTGCAATATAAAATTTTGGGGACTGCGTATTATTTGTTCAGTTGTTTTATTATTCCGTCGTGCCTTTGTACAAGATTCAGAGCATTTTAGGTTAAGGCAAATCACTTCGTATCAATTCACCATGTTTTCAGCACTAAATAATCGGGCAGTGATAAAAGTAAAAAAAAAAAAATCTAGAAAAACGATCAGGTGCTAAAAAAGAGTATGACAACTCGTCAAAGAAGTACCCTTAATAGGTATCCTTCAAACTACATTCTTAAAACAAAATTTTCACGGTACGTAAGAAAGAAAATGCATACTTCCAACGTTAAAGGCCCAGGAGCATTTTGTTGTCAGCGAGTGTATGTGAATATATCAAAATTTGTTTGGTAAGACAGTGGTTCTCTACCTATAGGTCGCGGAAAGATTTCGAATAGTTGGCGCTTCAATCTCCGCGAATATTAACATAATGCAATATAAAGTAACACATGTAAAATAAAATTAATGAAAAAACAAAACCTGTTCATAACTACGTGTAACTATTTCTAAACGGCAATAGTTCGTGTAAATTTAATTTAAACTAAATATAAATTGTTTCTTTACATTAATATTTAAACGGAATTTCGTTTTTCTTATGATTATCCCGGATCACGAAATATGAATGTGTGCTAACAGTAAAAGTGGGTTGCTATAGTAACGAGGTTGAGAACTAACTTCTGGTCAAATATAATAAGACATTTTTAACATAAAAGTCGAAGAAATTATGTTTTTATTTCTCGCTGTAAAACATGAATGGATCTGGTTATAAGATCCATTGAAGAAAAAGGAAGCTAATAAGTGATCCAAAAGCACAAGTCAATGTCGAAACAGTGTTTATAGGAGTGGTGTTCTCATGTGGTGTCAATATGGCGAACATTATGCCCTATGATGGAATTCGGTAAGGATAATTCTCTCTTACGCCACAAGAATGTTATAAACAAACCTTTAATGACCAAGAGGTCGTGAGACTTCAAATATAGCGAAACATGTGGTAAGTTTGATTTGGGGAAAGTTTTTTTTTTTTTTTTTTTTTTCCGGCAATAGAAACAATTTAGAACTTTGTATAGTAGTTTTATGCTTGCTCTTAACTATAGTCACGTGAAACCTAACCGTCTACAGCACAGATGTAGGTTGCCTGTTTGATTTTTTCTTTTTGTGACAACTGAGGTATTTTATATTTTTATGCTTACACTTTACCAAACATCAATCGTCACAAATGATCTCACAACGGCATCACGTTTGGTCAATAATTTTGAATGTTAGTTATTCCGCATCAATTTCTCCTTTAGATGAGTTTTCTTTCCTTCTCCCTTCTCTTAAACATTTTTGATTTCCCATAAAATGGTGTTGGCTTGCTGATAAACAATTACTTTTCAATGAATGAACTGATTAGATGCTAGGTGGTTTTCTCCAGAAATTGCGACTAACAGGTTGGAATCGAGACAATATTCCCCAGATTTTCCCCAAGGTACCATTCTCACGGTTTCTTAAGCCGTACAGGAAATTTTGAGCTTTGTGTAATAAGCCTTTTCTAGGAAAGAGGAAGAAATTTCGAGCATTAAAGAAGGGGAAGTCCCCCTCCTACGCTATCGCAGACGTCACTGGTAAAAAGACACTGCTGAACTGATAGCATCTAATCTTTGGCATTTTCTCTGAGATTTGTTTCAACGCCTGACCTTGTCCAGAGTCCTTTTCGTATTCCTGGAAAATCTTGACACTATTAAGTGAGCAGAATAATAAAAATGCCGCTTTCCCAGACTTCCATTTTCCTCGATGCTTGATTTAGATCACTTATAAAACAAACGCTATTATTGGCAACATATAAAGTGCAGAGGTGATGTTCGGCGAAATTTAAATTTTTTATTATTCGGTTTTTGAGTTGGAAAAAGAAGTAGGAAACTCGATTTTATTTTATAGAACGCAATGAAAGAATATAAAATTCGATACCGGAGTATTAATTACCTCTGCCAATAAGTTCCTTACACCCATGCCGGAGTTTTAAGGCATATTCTAGAGACATAAACATGTATTCTGGTATTGAAATTGTCAGTGAAAAAACGTTTGGCTGATGGAAGTTTCAGTAAAAAGTAACTGTACATCTACTTTGGAAACAGTGAGTCGAAATGAATGTTTTTTTTAAATGCAATTGTAAATATTCGCGTTTTGATCCAAATATCAGTAGTGCATTTCTTTTTTATTGCTGTTGCTCGATTTTCCGCAATGCCAAAGATAAGGTTGTCCAATTTAATTTTATTTCTGCTAGCTGGAAGTGGTAAATTACTTTACAGGCTGTGTTATTACATTTGCAAGTGCTAAATTAATTATGTTTTTAATGAGCGTTTTTTAGAACTCGGGCTAAATTCAACATGGAAAATTTCAGACACAGAAGAAACCAATTTATCCCTTCCTTACGCACCATTACCGCGTGTTGCATTTCTTAAGATTACCGTGAAGGTCGTCCGAAAGCACTGTATTTCAGAGTTTCCGATTGACCCTCCGGATTTTTAATTCAGGCTTATCTTCAGAAACCATATTCGCATTGAAAAGTTCTCCAGTGTAACTGAACTATATCTGTCGGCGTATTTCCGTGCTGGAAATTATGTATGTGTTCGAAGAAGCACAACAAAATTTTGCTGTTGCAGTGCATGAACGTAGGCTTTCGGATTGTTTTTTCCGCTGTCGTTCTGCTTTAGGAGGCATTTAAAATTTCTGTATTAAGATCCCGTGCCCCGCTATTGAGAGCACTACTTTATTTTGAGCTGGTGACGTTTTAATTCTTCACTGTTAATTTCCGCGGAGTGTGTTTTGGTGTTTCCAACAGTCTTACAAGCCTTATCCCACTTTGAACAATTCAGAGATTTGTCCCCCGTTTTAATTTAGGAGGTATTTTTGTTTTAATTTTCCTCTAATATTGCTTTTGCTTTGTTGCTGAATGTCAATCGTAGACTCTGGGATAACTAATGTCTGAAATGAATTGTAATGATATCGGTAAGAATTTGACCCCACGAGTCTTAACAGCCCTTAGAAATAGGAAGATATGAGATTTACGCCAGGCTGCCCGATAGGAAATACTAAGCAAGGTTAGTAGTATACTAACCTTGATACTAAGTAAGTGTTTGACCTCTTCGTTGTCAACATGTCAGGGAAGAGAGCGCGCAGAGGGAGGGGGTGGGGTGGGGGGCGCAGGGCTCGCCAGATCCAGTGAGTATAGATACGAGTAGACCATAAAGCCCTGTTCCGCCCATTCACGAACGTTCTAAGACCTGGTTCGCTTCCCCCTACCCCCCAGATTTTCCCACATATGGCCCAGCCCAGTCGGCCTAAAAATCAAGCTTTCAAGACCCAGTTTCAGGCTTCCAATTTATATATAGCCCGACCCGTCGATCACTCTGATTTTCGCCCGCGGGTGGCCTAGTGGGCAACGTTCGTGACTGCCACCGAAAGGACCTCAGGTTCGATCCCAGGCAGGTACGAACGCTCGATCCACTAAATATCCGCCGTGCGTCGGATGGGCACGTTAAGCCGTCGGACCTCGGGTACTGACCCACCGGTAATAAATAAGGGCGTCTTCCTCCCCTTTCTACTTCGCTTCCGTGTCACTTTCCTATCGAGCACTCTAGCCCAAATCTCCTAGCTTCCTATTTCTGAGGGTTGTTTAAGACCTGGGGTCAAACACTCCCTTCCTAAAAAATCCTCTACATATGATGACTGTGATTTTCGTAATCCTTCACCCGCTTAAAGAAAACTGAAAGCCAACAGATGAGATCACAGGATAAAAAAACAACAACAACATCTCAATGTTTTAGACTTCATTCAGTGTTTCAACTGCTTAGGAACAGGATTACATGGGTGATAGGGAGAGAGACAGTTCTCTCTGTTATAAATTCTAAATGAAAGACCTCTAAAATGTGTATTTAAAGGGAATTACGTTCGAGTGTAAATCAAATTGGAGTTTATTTGCTAATTTATGTGGAGGTAATGTAAAGAACAACTGATTACGTCACAAGCCAGTCATTATTTTTCTAACTGAAATGATTTTATTATTCAGCAGGAAAAGGCTGAATGTTCTAGCCGTATGTTAAAAGCCCGGCACGAATTTGGATTTTTAAAGAAAAAAGGCCACGCCAGTGGAGACCTATAGCAGTGAGTAATTTAGCGAGATTTTTCATCCCTTATGTCCACTGCCCGTTTTGAGAAATATTTGGAATCTTCAAGAAATTAGCACGTGTTTCGAAACCGTAGGTGCAGGACGCGGAGATTCACTCCACAAGCCACGTTTTTAAATTTAGAAGGTTTGTAGTTAACGAAATTTTCAGTCAAGTTTGTTTTTTCTACAAAAAAAAAGCGTAAATTCTAGGCCTATTGTCTCACAATAACAGTGCACGATGCAGTAGAGCCATTCCTGCGTCTTAAGAGGGGAGGGGGTAAACAAACAACTCCCGTTCTTAAGGTTTCTGACGTTGTGAATGCACATTATTTTGTCCCATGTGCGTGTTTAGCAGAATTTTATTTCTGTGGAATTTGGATCGGGCGGACAACTAGTTGAATTGACTGCAAATGAAGAGTAAGAGACGGAATGGCGAGAGCTGTCTTGGGCCACCGTCACGATGTTCACAGCTCGCCGGGTTGGGCTGGCTACGCTGTTCGTGCGTGCGTGTGTGTGTGTGTGTGTCTGTTGTGTTGTCTTGGGGCGACAAGGCGGTGTGTTCCCACGGTCGGCGATGTCGTGCTTCGGTGGTTCTCCCTCACTGGTTGCTCTTCGGAGGGGAATAACAGCGGGGGCTCTCCTTTCACCGGGTCTTGAGAGGAATTAGGAGGCGGAACATAGCCCCCCCCCCCGGTATCACCACACCTTACTCTCGCCCTTATTTTATCCCTCCCATAGTCAGACCCCTCTGGGATATTTCTTCCAGCTACCGTCACCTTACGTGATCCAGGGGCACTTTTATAGGGAAACGCCAAGCAAGGGTTGCTAGAAACTAGCGCAGTTTTTTTACTTTTTCTGCACCTGAATATCATCATTTAAACCCTTCGTATTAACCACTGTGTCCCTTAAAAGAATTAATAAATTTCAGCAGCCACCCCCGCTTTTTACGTTAGTGATTCGTGCTATCCATTTAATGGTTAGTCAGATAATTGCTGTTTAATGCATGATTAAAGCACGAGGTCCATAGAACCACGTAACGCAGAGTGACGTTTCATTTAATTTAAAATAAAAAACGTTAAAACTATATACACGAGATAAAGAAGCTCTTTTAGCTCGTGTATATAGTTTTAAAGTGTTTTTTTAATTAAATGTATCTTCACCCTGCGTTACGTGGTTCTATGGGCCTCGTTCTTTAATCGTGCATCAAACAGCAATTAATCTGACTTGCCATTTTACTTGCACGAAGTTCACTCGTCTTTGATCTATTTACTGGTTTGAGCAGTCTCGGTGAGCTAAGGAACGGGCTGAGCCTTGCGTTCATCTCTTGGAAAATATTCAAAAATTATAAATCAGCACCACTGGTACCCGATCATGAGAAAATCATGTTTGGAAAATTAAAATGCTTGAAGATGTGAAGTTATGTTCTTTCGGCAATGGAGGATCGATTTCATTTAGCTAAATTTCTTCATCGTGAGCGACCCAGTGAATTTTTTTTCCAACTCGGTGTGGAAGGTGTGCCAATTTTAAACGAAGCTTATTACACTGCTGGACAATTGCTAAGGACGGATCATAAACGGCTATATAAGCGCATAAAAAAGTAAGTGTGGTTGGATGCCAAGTGAAATAAAATAATGTCAGAATGCCAGGACATTACAAGAAAGACAATTTATTGTGCTCTGAAATCCAGAAGGCTTTGGAACGTGTTCAAGGGACGAACAGGCCATTTTGTGCAGAATACGTAAACGTGAAAAAAATGCAATTACCGTCCGCAGGCGTTCCGGCGTAAGATGTCAATGCACGGGATATGGCCACCATGGGGGGCGATGCAAGATTCCACACGTCGTGTCATGCTTTGCACAACATTATCAAGCAGCTGTTGGGGTAATTTATCCCATTCCTCTGTCAGTGCACGGATGAGGGTGTCCTTGTTTATTGGAGGGCATTGGCGACCAGCAAGACTCCTCCCCAAAGCATCCCACACATTTTCAATGGGATTCAGATCTGGAGAACGTGCTGGCCATACGAGGCGTTGAATATCCTCGCTCTCAAGACACTCCTGGACAGCGACTGTTCGATGAAATGTTGCGTTGTCGTCCATGAAAATGAATCTATCACCGACAGCACCACGAAACATGCGAACATGAGGTAGCAGAACATCATTAATGTATCGTTGGCCAGTCATAGTCCCAGTTGGAAGCACATAGAGGGACGTACGGCCATTGATCATGATGCCAGCCCATACCATGACACTACATGTCGGATATCGGTCCCTTTCCTGTATGTTTGCTGGACAATATGCAGTACCACTGTCACGCCAGATCAGTTTTCGTCGACAATCAGACGATAGACTGTATCTACTCTCGTCTGAGAAGAGGACAGCAGACCAGTCGTTATCAGTCCAATTGCGATGTTGATGGCACCATTGCAAGCGGGCGGTACAGTGACGTCTGGACAATGGGATGCACACAACAGGACGGCGGGCGTATAGTCCTCCTTCATGCAAACGTCTGGCGACAGTTTTTCGGGAGATCCGCTTGCCAGTAGCAGTCATAAACTGATTTGCTACCTCACTAGCTGTGCTGCGCCGGTGTCTTTTTGTTGGTAGCACTATGTACCGATCTTCTGCAGGTGTCGTACTGTGAACACGACCTCCCCCGTGACGTTTGCTACACTCTCCATTTGTTTGAAATGATTTCCAAAGCCTTGAAACAACACTGTGGCTGACGTCGAACTCCCTGGCAACATCTGTTATTTTTCGCCCTTCTTCAATCTTGCCAATAATACGGCCACGCGTAAAATCATCTAGGTGATGTCGGGAAGACATACTGAAAATTGCAAGTTCGTCAATTGATTCTTTCCCTTTCAACTTTGCGTTTGAACAACAACGGTCAATACGCGTCAAATCCTTTATATCTCTTATCAGCGCTATGGCGTCACGAACAAGTTCGGCAATCCAAAATTTGCATACGCACAACACGTCTTACGGTATCCCGCACTTATTCTAATTTCCACATTTTCCTGCCTTCCATTTTATGGTTGCTATCGTTGCTATTGGCATCCGTCCTTAGCAATTGTCCGGCAGTGTAATTACCTATAGACCTGTGTCATACTATGCTTAAGCTACCAAGATCCGGTTCTTAGAAATTTGGCTCTGCGGTTGAACATTTTCACCAGCTTGTTTTTCAGGTGGTAAATATAACCCCAGCATTAATGTTGAATAAGTACTAAAAATGAAATTACTGGAGCGGCATAATCATTTCTGGAATTAAATTACTGAGTGCTATGCATTACCTTTTCATGGCAAAAGGAAATACCGGTGAGAGAGAGAATCGACTTTTATGGGAATTTATTCATAGTCCTACCACTGCACCTAAGAACGTGTCAGTTGAGATTTTGATGAAATCTACGTAATAGTGAGGGTTGAGTCAGTCGCTGCAGCGTGCCCCCCCCCCACCCCGGGGGTTTTACTCGACTGATTTCCACCTGAGAACAAAAAAGTCGTTTAAAAATTTGTCATCTTAACGTAAATACTACCGGAAACCAAATGCAGTCTTTGTGTTTCAATTTGTGATATAACTCTTTTAGTATTTTCTTTTGATAGCAATAAATAAATACGTGGTTAAGACACCACTTAGTCCGTCTGTCTGAAAACAGCATGTCTTCGCATGCGCAGTTCGGATTGCAATTTCTGTTATCACACTAGATAGTGTTAAATAATGATTCACGAGTTTTCTGATAATTACTAATCCACTAAAAACAAGTAGATAGAAAGCCACCTAACAAATGGATTATTTACTTCCCGAAAAAAACAACAACAACCTCTCCCAAGTCGAGCTGGCGAGTACGCCATCGGCATTGTTATCTCCCCGTGACCCATAATTTTTAAATTCGCATTCCACTTCTCTGTTGTATAGCTGATTGAATCGTAGCTTGGCAGATAGAAAAGTCAAAAAGTACAAAAACAGAATCTTGTGATTCCCCTGCCCTACTGTTCGCGATTCGTTGCGAAGTAACAAACACATGGACTTGGACTTTCACTACTACAGTTTTTTTTTGTTGAATAAGCCTTGTGAACTGCTCTCCATGTTTACATATTTTTTTACTTTTCTACAGGGAAGAGCAAAGTAAGAATTTGCAGATCGCGTAGGACATAAAACTTGTCAAAGCACAATCAGTCGATACCAAGCTTTCATTATTTCCAAAAGATTTTACACTTCTTAGATCGAATATATGTGCTCAATGCGATGTCTGATAATAAAAGTGCTTGTTGAATAATTTTCTTTCCATCTCACTCGTGGTCTTTTCTCCTAAACTGATGCACACATCTCAGCGTCATGCCCAGCAGCGTTGGAAGTAATTCTGCCAATGTAAAATGAAATACTGTTAAAAAAATTCAGTTTAGGAAGGGCAATAAGTCGCGTAATGTACGGTCAGGACCGCACGATGTGTATACCAACGGTGGCATTGTTATTTTGCCAAGAATGGTCACCCTGTTAAAAAATGTATTGTTGAACAGTAGCAGAAAAACGATTTTTCGGCACCTTTGTAACACAAATTCTTTCGTGTTCTGCTGATGTGGAAACTGACTGTAGAATTATTTCTAACCAATGAGTGCTTTTTTTCCCACATGTGCTTGCCTTTTTTTTTTTTATAACAAAACCCCAAATTGCTCAGTATTCTCTGCATGTAAGGTTTTTTCCAAGATGAGCGGCTCACCGATTCTGCTAGACCATGAAAACAAACGAGCTGCAATCTTAAATTTGATGTTGGAATTAAATCATATTTTGGTAAGTTTAACATTTCCTTTGACATCGGTTCTCACGGCAAGAGCGTGACGTAACAGCCAGACATCCTCAGTGGGTAATTGTAATTCCCTGCGATGCTCTGAACTTTGCCATCTAGCATTTTATGGAATGCCATTAGGTCTCAGTGACAAGTACTACGTATTGAAACCCACATTGTTTCATTTTTTTTTAGTTATGTTGTAGAGCATGTATGGCTTATTTTATTTTATTTTTTATTACGAGTTTAACACTACCAAGAGCAGTTCGTAAGGGCTCTAAGCAGTTGGGGCTCCAAATTTGAAGTCACTGGTTCTGGGAAAGGAAGAGAGGAGCCAGCGCCGTGGGGTAAACAACCACTAACGCCTCAGCCGGGAGACTAGCCAGAAACCCGCGCCTCTAAATACACGACCACTGTGTGCGGCGTATGCCGACTTGCACCTGCTCATTTGTTACAAGCATTCTCATCTCGTTGCTATATTGACGTTTCCTTTTTTGACCCTTTTCATTTTCAGTCCTGATAAAAGGACGGCTGTTGCCATTTATACATATATTTATTATGGCGTATTTTGTATCATAATCAACGGAAATATGGCGTAGCGTCGTGCGTTTCTGTAAAGACTGACGACGCACCAGCTTAACATCACGGCATGTATCAAAACTCGTACCGTTTCTTAAGTACATCTTTAGACCTTCGCCATGAGGTGAGAAAGATAGCTGGCTCCAGTTAACAGAATATTCCTGAGTGATTTCAGTGCAGTTTGTTGGAGGAAAGTAATATGTGTGCATTGCGGAATGCCCAGTGTTTCTCCGCAGTGAGCAAACGCGTCAGTGGTGTGGATTTTGCGGACACTGATGTACCCCCTGATTAGGGACGCGCCAACCGCTGACGCAATCCCAACACTGTCTATAAAACCCCTCTCTGCAAGAAGATGGAGAAAGTAGGCAGCTGGTGGCCTAGTGGTTAAAGTTCGTGACTGCCACGGAGACCTCGGGTTCGATCCCAGGCAGGTACGGACGCTCAAACCACTAAATATCCGCAATGCGTCGGATGGGCACGTTAAGCCGACTGCCCCCCCGGTAATAAATAAGGGCGTCTTCCTCCTTCTTTCTACCTTGCTTCCGTGTCACTTTCCTATTGGACACTCTAGTCCAAATCTTCTAGCTTCCTATTTCTAAGGGTTGTTTTAAGACCTGGGGTCCGACACTCCCTTCCTAAAATCCCCTACATATGATCTGATCAGATGAGAAAAGTAGGATCGATGCCGTAAAATACTGAGGTATAATTTCGATGCAACCTGTGATGCATTGTTTTCTCATTGGCGATACTTTCTGGAGGCAGTGATAAAAGAAGTTTAGCAGATTTTTTTTTACTGCTAAAATTAAAATCTCATAAATTTATATGCTCCATTGTGATTTGGTATGGTTTTAAAAAATAATAATCATTTTAAAGTAAAAATGTGTTGTAATTATACCGACGGTAATGGAAAATGATTAAAAGAATATGGACCGGCTGACGATCTAAAGGCATGTTCGCCGAAACTAAAGTAATCGCCAACTGTAAATATATTACTTCAACCTGTCTGCAGATACCACTGCTCGGTCCTCTTTGTCCACAAAATGCATGTTCCGCAAAATCTACGGAGCTAACGCGCCACTTACATTTGTAAAAATACTTTAATAGCAGTCGTAAGACTTGGGGGGGGGCATGATTCGATAATTTCATATTTTAAAAGGATTAAATAGTTTTCTCGGCATTTTTGAAGGAGAAATAGTAAAACCTTCGTTTTTTTGTGGAATGCGGAGGTAATAGCTCAAAAAACATTATTTCACGGGATGGGGTCAATTCCGAACACCTTAAAATCAGGGTAGAAGGAAGCGAGTATTTACGTTCATATTTTTTACTTACGAGTATAATACTGATTAATGTTTATTCATTTTTTTCTAGTGAAGTAAGGCGCCTTTGTTTTTCGATATCAGTAAAAGAAATCTTAATAATATGCTCTCGACCAACAGCGAATAAACTGTTCGTAAAATCAGTAAAAGACAGGATGTCAAGAATAGATAAGTCAAAATGGTTAATCACGGAGAGCTTAAATGAAACAAGAAGTTCCAGGTTAATGCCCGAAAATCTTTCGAAGAAACTTGGATGTTAATGGCCACGGTACGTTAAAAACAGGAAGGTATTCTGTGCGTCCTGTGAGAAGAGGTGCGTGGAATTCCGTCGAACCCCTTGCCACTGCACTGGAATGCCTGCTAAGCAAGTCTCCGGAAAGCACCTGTGGATATTTCTTAGTTTTGCTAATTATGTAGAGCAAAGTTGTTCAGAGGCTTGGCGGTGTGTTTTTTTCTCTATGAAATATTTTTTGTACCACATCGTATCTCTCACAGGCACTGAGGAATTCTCAAGCAGTTTCTCTTCCCTTCTATCATAATGTGGGAAGATCAGGAGCAGAACGGAGAAATGAAATCCGGTGACAGATGATGGAAAATCTGCGGATGGTTGGTTGCTTAGGAACTGTGTCGGTATGTGTGTGCGTGCGCAGATGGGACGGGGACATGGTCGGAGGCACCGATTCGTGTATCATCATCACCGTTCGTATGTGTGCGCTTTCCCACATCCTTTCTCTCTGGGTGGATGGATGGATGGATGATGACACAAGAGGTCACCATCTATGGGACAGGAACTCGGGGATTGAATTGCTGCGAAGTCCAGGAGGATGTTGCGGTGGAAAACTGGATATCATCTTTCATAGTTACGGTGGTTTCCAGACTTGCTGGCTTCATGAAAATAGCTGTGCTGTTGAAGGTGGTACTTTTCGGACCCGTACGATGGCTGGCTTCATGAAAATGTAGCTGTGCTGTTGAAGGTGGTACTTTTTGGACACGCACGATGAAGTCATAAATACTGGCAGAATCATAATTAAGATCTGTTATCTCTGTACTTTTAGTTACATTTGATCTTGCGTTTCTGCATAAAAAAACAAAATATTAAAAAACTCCTTATTAGTTTTTTTATTAATTTTTTAGGTACCTATTTAGTAACGTAACCTTAGGTTTCTAATGGAATGACATCCGCAGCTGAACGATTATTCTCGGTTGTTATTGGTCAAAAATAAAGGCACTTTCCTACGGGTTTTCTCGGAATTAAGTATAGGGTATTTCAGTAAACAATATTCTCTAATGATATCGAGTCATCTAATGGCAGTCAATTTTGATCACAGCGCTGGCCTGCAATGCTCAGGGCATAGTGCGAATCTCAGACGAGTCTTCTTAGTGTATTTGTTTTCAGTAACGACCCTTCGTTCCCTGGGCCCTTTTAGTAGAATTTCAATCATTATTTGTCAGTTACCCCCTCTGCATGTTTATTAAACTGTTTGATGAAAAGTGTTACAGAGAGTTTGGAAATCATTCGTTTCCGGGAATGCAAATTCTTCAGTAGGCTTTTCTTTGTCATCAGCATGGGGAGACTTATCGATATCTTTTCAGGATGCTATTAGTGAGGCATTAATAATTACTACGGTTACAAACAGCATCTCCTTGAGCGTGTATTTGTGTGTTGGGGAGTTTCAGTAAACGTTTATTGTTTTATTGTACTAATTTTAAATTAGCCTTCAGCGTCAGCAAAGCGGTGAGTGAAAGCCAAGCCAGACTACGTAATTAGTTTATTGCTCTTGTGACGTCACAGTGCGTTTTCCCCAAAGAGAGAGGGAGCGAGAGAACGGAAAGAAGGAATCATAGAGAGACATCGGATAGAGGGCGGAAAAGGTTAGGGGAGGTGTTTTTAGGCTTCTGAAAGGTCAGCTGCAAGGAGAGAAGTAATTTTATTATGTAGAACTGGAGAAATACGAAAGAGCGGATCACTATGAAATAATAAATAGCGCGATATATGAAAGAGTTAAAAAATATAGCTAATTCCAAAGCAAACCGATAAGAATATAATATCAAGCCTTAGTCGAAACAAATGCTGCTAAAGTCACAAATGCGTTCACTGCTTTCTTCACAATATTTCTTACTTCTATTAAGGGTTGCAATTAGGTAATAAGAACGAACCCAATCGCGGGAAGTTTGTTAACAATGCCCCCAAAGCATATATTTATTTCTGTTGGCGTTGAATGAGCTGCTAATGAAATGATATTCAACTTTTTAAACGTTACTACATTTGTCGGAATGCAACTCAAACATAAAAAAATTTGAGCTGTCCTTGAGGTTTTTAGGAGCTCTCAGTTGCCCAAAGTGCATCACGTCAAATCGACATATCTGAGTAACGCATGGTCAGTCGGGCTCACGTTCATTAGTCTGGGATGCCCCTGCGTCTTTCAGTTAGTAGCTCAAATTTTGGTTCCCTAAAAGCTTTGCAGCTCAATTAGTGTTCAGTTCCTGAACTGGAAACCGAAGTCTGTTGTCACGATGTAGATCATCCCCGTAACGATAAGTAGAAGTCCGGCGCGTGGTACGTTTTGCACCTTGGTCCCCAAAATATCAGACACGGGCACCGTGTTGACTTGTGCTTTCAACAAAACCACGGGGACATTCCTCTGAGTGGCCGCTCGGTTCAACGTAATTTCTTAGGGTTGATCGCCGTAATTGTTTCTTCACATGCTGATATATACGTCTCAGCAGATTTGCTTTTCAGCAGATAATGTTCAGGATTTAAACATCCAATATCACATGGAACTCCCACGCGAATTCGCATGTAAGCAGCGTCGTTCCCATTATATATTTCATATTTCGCCACTTGTAATTAGCAAAGCTAAAATGTGGTGGCAGTAATTGGTGGTTTCGAACATTGTGCTTGCAGACCCTCCCCCCGCGCTCCCTTTAAACGTCTTGCGATCGTTTATTCTCTGAAGCAGTTAAACTAATAATTAAAAGATATAGCAACAGCAAGACTTGATAAACCAAGTTCACCGTCAACAGAAAGACACCAGGCGTTTCTTTCTGTAAACTACATCGTTGTTCCATTATTCACTGATTTGCACTTATCGTTGGAAAAATTTGCCGATCGAGAAATTTAATGATCACCCTTAAAATTTTGTGGCTCTTCAACTGTCTGTGAAAATTTCTATGGCTGCTCCCGCACGTACATAGTTCAAATCTCAAGTAATGTGTGCATAAAATCCTTGCATTTTGAATTTTTTGTTTTCTCTTCTAGCGCGTCAAAGAAATTATTTACGGTTACGATGGGTTATCATAGTTTGCGAAACGATGCAATAAGTTTTCCCGCGTGCTAGTGAAAAATCGTGTACGCACAGCGTTAAACGTTGTTCAGATTTAGAAATTGACTGATATTTGCATTTCAAGGTTCAAAAGAAAGCAGGCAGATCTACAATCGTTCCAGGAGGAGCATGCGTAATAATACTTTATATTCATTTAAGTTCACTTTGGCAAATAGCTAGGAGACCAGGATGAAAAGTTCTTACACGTAAAAAAGTTCGGACTTTCTTTTCAGCAAGTTCGTGAATTTGTTTCACAGTAATTTCGCTGGGTTTCATAGCTTTAGCGTGGTCACGTTCGATAAACACTCCATTTCTGATCGAACTGCACTAGTGTGTTAATGCAGCGTAAGTGGAATTCTGATTAGGTGAAGGGTTCAATATACCTAGATTAGCAGCTGACGTGTTGCTATAATAAATAACAGATTTTTTAATTAAAGAATTACAACCGTTTTCTATAAAATCTGAACAACACGTCAGTAGCACAAAAGATTGGAAACCGTGTCTTTCGGTTTTTAGTGATGGCGCATGTGAGAATAGCTCTAGATCTGAACTTTTCCCATGACACTAGGTGTCGAGAAATCTGTCATGTCGAGTCACTGATAAGAATTTCCTCGAGGTTTACACATTTAGGTGTTGAAAGGCAATGCATTTCCTGATGAAATCGAGCGGCTCGGCCGATGCATTCCCGTTGTGATTATAAATAGAACATACTTCCATATGTGAGAATTCGTCGCTACTTCTGCAAAGGAATTCCTCCCCATCACTCTTCCCCGTGTTCAGCAGCTAAAAGTAGACCACTAGCAACAGGTGAAATTCCGCATGTAGGTGTCAAAAACATGGGCACCTAATTTCTCCACAAATTCATTCCTTGCACATGCGTATATAGTACGTCTCAGTTTATTTCTCCCTTTCAATTTTAATGAGGAATCGATCGTGATCAGTTTTCCTTGCCTTCAGTAAAGGCATAAAATTAATTACTCAGAAATACATCTCTCATTGAAATGCTTAACCGAACATGTTTGGGAATTTTCGAACACTTGTAAGTATCTCCGTTTTACCTTTATTGATGACCGTATTTTCAGACTTCATCTATAATGCCATGTTTTGATTAAAAGATACGTATTTTAAAGTTTCAGTGAGGTTTTATCTAAGGAATGCAAAGTACAGTTTGGAAACTAATAAAAATGGTTTGAAGGAGAACGAACAGTAGAATGTTTTGAGGGATCAGGAACTGTATGCTGTAAGGATGATAATGCATTATGCTTTTTTTTGGCTTTTCTAAATGTTTCTTGTAGAGACAGCAGCTTATTAACAATAATTTGGTAGTAGCAGTCTTTCTTTGAATTTATAGATTGGGGTAACAAAAAAGAAAGAAAAAAGAGTTGTGAATTTCGAATAAGCGGTATCGACATGCACTTTGTTTACCTTTACTCTTGATTTGAACCGCCGAAAATGAGAAATTTAACCAGGTGGGGTACTTTTTGCCTCAGTGTAGCTGTGGACCAAGAACCTTGGCTGTGGACAAAGAACACAGAAAGTGCTTATGAAAGGATTACCTATCAGAGATGTGAAAATATTTTTTTTAAGTTTCAAACACGCGAAAAAGTATAGTAATCGTTGAGATAACATTCTCAAGATTTTAATGGGGAGGAGGGGCGAAAGTAGCTTGTCATAAGTACCCCGCAGTCCTAAAAAGTGATTCCCTCAAGGTAGTTTTGTTTGCCTGGTGCACTCAGGTACGTGAATGATCTCCAGGTGTTTTCCTGGAATCCTTCCTCACCAGGTGTTTTATATGCTGCTGTAGCTGTAGGTATCTTGCATTACAAACTAACACGTTTGCTTAATTTCCGCGAATTTGCACGCAAACTTCATGAGGTTTTAAAACTCGAATTGCCGATCTTGTCAGAAGTGGATCTTTATTGAACTACGGTAACAGGTACCCAATGTCCCACTTAACCACTTACACGTAATCAATAAGCGTTCCAGATGTAGGAACACACGGGTTTAGTAGCTTTTAAACGCATCCTACGATAGTCAGGGACTGGTTGAGAGGCTCAATATTTATTAGCTAGGATCGGGTTAGTAATTTTTTAGATCTAAATTTTTAGTTGGGTGTCTGCCAACATGATGTTACTGGGTAGTGTTATTATTTTAGTTGTCCCGCAAAGTGTCAGGAACGTGAAAATAATTGATGCAAAATAATGTAAGAAAAAGGTTCGAAAATATCCATTCTAACAGGCGTGTATTTGTAAAGCATTACAGCGGATGCCACAAATCTACCATTTTAAAGAGAAATTCTTTTCGGCTTGCTTTAAAAGAGGCAGTGTCTGAGGGCAAGCTGTTTAAACGAAGGAGAAAATGAAGCTTGTGCTTTTATGTTCATGAGAACGGGTGACCTTACTCGTCTGTTTATTTAAACAGATATCTATCTTTTGGCTCACATCTTGTACCGCAGTTTTAAAAACATCACTGAAAAAACAATTTCAAATGTTTTATATTAAAGCAGCAAAAAATGAACCTGAACTATAGTATAGAGGGAGAAAAATAAAATACTTGATAATATCCTGATTCTGTGTAACCAGGGGAAGGGCCAGGCAAAGCCGTCTAGAGAACACAAAGCCATGACATTAGAGAGATGAGTTCCCTGCGTTTATGACGTCACTTTTAAGTTACATGGACTGATACGTCGGTGTCGTGCTTGACGTCACACACGACGGCGTTGGAAACCAATATGAAGCCTTGGTTTCCTCGTGACGTCACTAAAGATGGAACTCATTTTTCAAGTGTTATGGCCTTGTTTTGTAGACGGCTTTATGCCAGGCCGGGCGGCGCCCGACCTGTGCTCCTTATTGCGTGCCCTAGCGACTCACACTGCAGTCCAGTGCCCGACGTCTTTTATATCGTTTGCCCGACTTCATTTATATTCTTTGCCCGACGTCAGTCAGCCGCCCCCAACTTCTCTGTCTGTCTACAGACCTGAGTGTAACATAAACTTACGTCTGATGCTCAGAAATCGGGCATTTCACGATGAGTGTCCTTGCCATTGCAACAACGTCCTTAGCCGTTGCACAGTTCCTGATGCACGCGTTTGCGTTTCGTCTGTTTTGACTATCTCAGTTTTCCGTCTCAAGTTTCTTCTAATTGCTTGTAGTCGTTTTACACATCGCGAATTCGCGCGCGGTCAGATGCTAATAATCTGATAACAGAATAAGCTTCGGCATGGTGTAACCATGGTTAATACTGAAAATGCTTTTCTCGAAATTTGAAGAAGCTGTGAAAAACTGGAGGAGGATTTTTTTTTATCATAATTGTTTTCGTACGTATATCGTAAAGCGAATTTTTGTTGTCTATCTCCTGGAATTTTTTTTTTTTTTTTTTTGGTCGCAATGTGCTTTAAAAAAAAAAAGAAAAGGGAACGGTGGCAAAATAGTGTGTACACTTGCGTATTCTAGCGCGAAACTGCACACTCCAAAGTGCCGGAAAACTTTCAGAAAGTCGCGGGTAATCGCTCTTTTTATTTTGTTGTTTTACGAAAATCAGCAAAAACTAACGGAGAAAACTGGCTGACATTGTTAATTTTTACTGGATCTCTCCAAGGAACAGCTGCTAAACAAAGTCTTTTAAAAAAGCATGTGTGATTGTTTTTAAATTTCTTTTATTGATGTTAACTGTTGGGAACGAAAAGTAATATTTGGTTTATAACCAAAGACAGCAAATTAAGAATGGCCGCCTTTAATCTTCACGCCGTTGTCAAAGTTAATAAATACATTTTTATTTCTCGATGCTTAGAAAAATACACTTTTGTCCTAAAGTCCGGAAAGCAATAGCGCCAAATAATCCAAAACTCCCAATGAAATGTTGCGATGTTCACTTCATAACATACTCAAATGGACAAGAGAAACAAATACCCGCAGTGAAATTTGCATATCAGTGAACAAAATGCTGTCCAATATGTAAATTGAGTTACATGCATTGAGTTAAAGCGGATAATTGAGTTACAACGGGAAACGGTAAGACATTCATTCCTCTTGACAGAGTGTGTAAGAAGCGTTCCGGTGGCTGCATGATTTCCTTATGTCCCATGCATGTGTATCCGAAGCTGTACGGTTGCAAACGATAGGATGACTAGAAGCAGCCCAGTGGCTCAGGTCGCTAACTCTTGAACACCCACTATAGTGGTTTCATGTTTACGGCAGCAATTTAACAACACCGGTGGGGGCGACACGAAGGCCTGGCCAAGGTCGTCCAAGACCTACGACACTTCGTGAGGACTGTTATGCCGCTTTAACCGCATGGCGTCAATAGTATTCGGTGCTCACCGCTGCAATTGCAATTAGGGTATCAAGGCAAACGTTTAAAAGGCTTAATTGCAATTGGCCTTTATGCTAGGAGACCCATGGGTTGTGTCCCGCTAACTGCGTCTCACAGAACAGCTCGCTTCAATTGGTGCAGGCAGCGTCGTTACTGGAGCCCAGACTAGTGGGACGGTGTTCTTTTTACAGACGAGTCCAGATTCAGTCTACAAACAGATTCTCGTCGGCATTTCCCCTGGAGGTAACACGGAACCCGTAAAGATCCTGAAAACGTCTGCCAACGAGACTACTTCGGAGGTGGTGGTCTGCTCTTGTGGAGTGGCATTATGTTCAACGGCCGCACACCACTCCACGTGTTCGTAGGAGGAAATATGAATGATGAGCGCTATATGGGCTAGAATCTAGAGCCCTATGTCGGACTTTTTCGGGAGCCGTCGGCCGTAAGTTCTTAATGGATGATAACGCTCGCCAGCACACGACTCAGCTTGTCGAGTTTCTGCAGAGCGAAGATATTCGGCGTATGGGGTGTGCATGACTGAGATACTCTGGGATGACATGCACCAGCTCGTCAGCCCCTATCAGAGCTCTTTCCGAGCTACGCATCGAATAATGAGATTCATTGGCTCCAAAGCTCATCAACAACCTGTTGATGAGTATGTATCGTCGTTGTGAGAGTTGTCACATTTGTTATTAAGACATTTTTAGGTTACATTCGTACATCCCACATTGGCGACATTTGCGGATGTGACCTTGTATACGCAAAATGTGTTCATATTTGTCTGCTGTTATAAAATGTTTGTCACCCTTATGATTGCAGATGCCGAACGGCCCTACTTGATGTTACGTGTTTTCCTTTTCATCAATGTGAATGCCTTCCGGACTTTATTTTTGACACTAGTATAGGTTATTTCATTCGCAAGTGCCAAGAACTAATATTCCCATTTTCTGATGCAGAGTAACAATGACGCTTTCAGGACACACACATAGTACTCCTGATACGCAAACTAAGTCAACGTACGTAACAAAGCTTCATTCAGGAAATAAGTATAGTAACTCCATAGACATCAAGGCTACGTTCTGGGAAAAGGGAGTGTTGTGAAAAGCCGCAGCAGCTTAAAGTTAATTAAAAACATTTTGTTGTGTTTCAGTGGGAACTTTAATAGCCCCAAAGTACTGAAATCTTTTTTATACTTGAAATAGTAAGAAAGAGGGAGGAAGGGTAGCGGATCAAGTTTCGTTAAAACAAGCTGAACTAAGACAGAAATTTCCTTTCATAATGGGCTCGCATTTATTTCCCTGATTGATCTGTGTTCTATCAAAGCCATCTAATTAGAATAACATAACTCCAACACATAAAACACACCCAGGAAATTCTAACATTTCACGGTCGACACACACATTTTAAGAAACAGAGAAAATTATACCCATTTGTCAGTTTTCAGGCATGTGGATTATTTCTTTTTGTCATAAATGATTTCAAAAGTTAGAGAAAAATAAGCAGTATTAAAAATTCAAAATGTGATGGAGTATATTGTACTGTACACGTAAATATTCATTTCAATTACTATTCTCAAGTATTATGGAAAATTTAAAAGTTTTTTTTTTCTTTGCACCGCGGCGAGAGACATGTATCTCAGAACTCACCAAATATTGTCTGACTTTTGTTTTGAGAATAATGATCATGACATAAAACTGTTTGCTGCACGTATCTCCTGAATCAATATTTTTGTTTTATTTTAAGTTATTAATCTTTAAATTTGAACAATATTGAAGAGAAATACTGGACAAATTAATCGCGTTAACCGAAACCTTAAAATTAATACTTCAGCTATAAATATTAATTTTCTGAAGTAAGGATTTTTAAATGGAGCATTTTAAAATCCTTCACGTTTTAAATATATTTCTTTTCCAAGTTAGGCATCGACCAAAACTGTGGTGTTATATTAGTTTTAAGTTTTTATTCAAAAATCTGGATTATTCGAAAAATGAATGAAATTTTATCGTATTGTACTGCTCAAAACGGAAGGCGCATCAATGAGGAGATGACGTATAGTTATGAAAATCATAGGACGCAAAGTGCTGTCAAAGACAGATCAATGAACGAAATGAGAAAAGTTGATACGAATGATCAATGAACGAAATGAGAAAAGTTCATATGCCTGCTTTTATTCAAGATTGTTCAGTGCGAAGTTGGTCCACGTCGGACACTTATACGCAGATGACGAGGCATGTTGCCAATGAGATCATCAAGGTGCGCTCAGGTATAGCATTCCAAGGGGCAACCAACTGGGCACGCAGCTGCCCTGCGGTAGGGAGTCGGCGGGAAGAGTACCCACACGCAAGAGGCTGATCTTTGCAACATGAGCTGTATGTGGACGGGCATTGTCATTTTGCAGAATTGTACCCGTCGTAGCGGCAAGGAAAGGCATCGTTCGGCGGGATTGATAGTGACGTCAACGCACCGTCTCAGTGCCAGGAATATGGACAAATGATATCCTGCTGTCGTTTCTCACACTAGTGTAGTCACGTCGTGTCGTTGTACAGTGACATATTGTAAATGTTTGCCCATGTCGATGACGATGGTGCCATGCGGATGCGGTGTCATCTGTCACCCCGAAACAGATCCTGGACTCTCCTGTGAATGGCAGACTCCCCCATTCCACGGTCTAGTGTATCTCTCTACACCATTCTCTATGTCGGGCTTTGCGATGAGACAGCAACGGTAGGTTCCACGTTGGACGTCTGGCCCGTTGCCCTACCTCATGCACACTTCATCGTATTATTTGAGCGGACACCACTGTACCCGCAGGAGCTCACTACCAGACCATCACGTGGTGTGATCTGGTGGTTTGTTCCACCTAATACGCGTCGCATTATTCGGTGCTTATTACGCAACGTTGTACAGTGCTCACATTTCACCGCACCTGTATGGAAAATGTTCGTAAGCTGTGACCGAGTTCTCGCTTATCGACGATCTTCGGCAGCTCTACTTCAGTCAGTTCAACACAAGTGTCCCGTCGGCGTCTCCTCGCATATTGCGAACCTTTATGACGATGAGGCAAGCACGATGTGTTCAAGACAGACAAAAAGGCAGAGTGATTACTTATGGGCGCATCATTTTTTGACGCTATAAAATGCACCGAGTAAGAATATTTTCTGTTACGTAACTTCAGGAACTTTCAGATATAGGTTCCCTCCTATCCAAATGAATTTTGTGAAATTTAATTCGACCGGAATGTATGATTGGGCTCTCTTCAGACTTTAGCGCCAGTGAAAAGTAATGTTAACTGACCAAACATAACGATTGTTCGCAGATATCGTGCGGTGACTGGATGACCAAAGCTAACAAGTGCTTGTTCTTTAAGTGAAACGGCTCTCACGTTCTTAAGAAAATGTGCTTTTGAACGCAGAAAGTGCACGAAGCGAATTGAGGAATACAGATAGGACAAACCTGACTAGAGTTTGCCGAAAAAAATAAAATAAT
The DNA here is from genome assembly GCA_039090855.1 of Macrothele yani. Classification (NCBI taxonomy): domain Eukaryota; kingdom Metazoa; phylum Arthropoda; class Arachnida; order Araneae; family Macrothelidae; genus Macrothele; species Macrothele yani. The sequence continues at coordinate 137,772,425 of CM077005.1, read as the reverse complement.
CAAAGGAGTATTTTTACTCCTTTGAAAAAATGTAGGGGGTAATTTTTAAATGTGGCGTGGGGAGTATTTTAGAAAAATTAACAGATGAAATTTAAAAAAAAAACTTACAAAAATGCTGGGCAATTATGAAAAATCAGTCCAGATTTTTTTCATATTAAAAATATTTTTTATATGAGAATTTGGACCCGTTTTGCTTCTTGTTTTAGTAATAAATATAATCGTATTTTAAAACAATAACATTAACTTTACAATGTTTTGTAATGGTCACATGGAACAGTTGCGTGTTTGAGAAGTGAATACATTGCACATTTGACATTCTCAGTAAGTTCCACAGCCACATTTGTCTTTTGTACACACAGCATCCAGTGCTTAAATTTTCATTTTGCTGATATCTTTGCTTCCGTTCCCATTTCTTCATTGTCGCTTTTTTTATTTTTTTATGCCATTGCATGACAATTTTATCCATCATACTGAAAGAACTTTGTCTGAGGACCATGAATGCATGACAGCTTTCACTTTTTCAGATAAAAGATAAATAGTGTAACTTTGAGAATTGAATACTTTTGAACATCATGCATCAATTCTTACAAATTTTTCAGCTTCGTCACTTTCGTTTTCGCATTCCTCCCCCCTCGCGCTTTTATCGAGCTGAAATGCAAACCTTTTTTGAGGGAATATTTAAGAACACAGAATGCATATTCGGAACATCGTTGGGAAAAAAAAAAATACAGTTACAGGATAAATCTTTGCTACGTCCGATTTCCGTTTTCGGACATTTTCCCTCCATTTTCAAGTTGAAACACAAATATTAATGTAATGAAATGATATTTAACAACAATACTAGGCAGAGGAAGCATCGCCTGAAAAATAAAATTACGATTACGGGAGAAATCTTCACTGCGTCTAACTTCCGTTTTCAAAAGTTTTGAAAGATGAAACTTCCATTTTCGAAAGTTTCAGGCGGAAAACATCCCCCAACACTACCGATTGCCCCAAAATTTCAGTTCAGTTATGCATCGATCTTGAGGATAACTCAAATTATGACGGAAAAGGAGAAATTCCTCGAAGCCGTGGCGCTCTCATTCCTGAAGATTACTGGGGAATTTTTGCGCCGTCGAATTTCCATTTTCGCAAATTTTTCCTCCATTTTCAAACTGAAATACAAATATTTATGGAATAAAATTATGTATAACAACAATACTGGACAGAGGCAACATCGCACGAAAACGAAATTACGCTTACGGAGAAAATCTTTATTTCGTTTACTTCCGTTTTTGAAAGACGAAATATCGTCCCGACGCGTATTTTTACGCGTTACTCGATGCGTATTTTTACCGTTTCTCGATACGTATTTTTACACGTCGAGAAAAATTCCGGATGCGTATTTTCACGCATACAGGAAAACTCCCGATGCGTATTTTTACGCGTAGGTAAAATTTCGTTGCGTAAACAGACTTTTCGACGCGTAATTACGCATTTTGGCGAACTCTGAGCCTGACTTCAAATAAATTTTGCTTTTGTGAAGTATAGTGAATGTTTTCTGATGACAGAATCACGAAGGTCGCTCAGTTTTGTTAATCATAGTAAACAGTAAAAACGTGATTGTTGCTGTTGACGTAACCTCGTCACCAGTTTTTAGCGTGACCGATATGTTCGATTCAAACAAGTTGGCTCACAAACATAAATTTTCAAAAAAGGCATTGCATTGAATGCCTGACAAAATTAGCCCCCCCCCTTTTCGTAGGGTTAAAAAACATGAATGTTGTGAAATTCTCTTTTTTGCATGTATCAATATTCGGAAAAGTATTTTTCATTATAGTGTATAAGCAGACATAATTACTATTAGATTGCTGTAACTGTATGTGTTATAATTATTTATTTGGTTTCCATTTGCAGGACTTGTGTCGTGTTCACCAAACCCTTGTAAAAACGGTGCTTCATGTATTTCCAGTCCTAGAGGAGAACCATACTGCAAGTAAGTTCACTTATTTTCATCTGGTGTGATTTGAATTCTTTTTTCACTGTTTTTTGAGATGTGTGAGTTCATGAGAGGTTAAATATTTGTTCAACCGTAATAGAATATGTACGTCATCGAAAAAGACATCGATATATAGTTAGTGAAGTGGGAGCTGTGTTTATGTATTTTCTCATTGTCACCTTAATGACAGTTTTACCGAGTCGCGTGACATACGGTGAAAAAAATAAAAATGTGGAGATACATACATCCAGTGTAAACGTGTTTTTTTTTTTTTTTTAATTTCTTCTGTTAACTGGCGTAACTTAAGTCAACAAACATATTGACTTTTCCTGTTGGGGTGGTTTATTCATGTTCTGTTTTGAACCAAGCCAGTGTGGACTTCCAAGGACACTATCGCTCAATTAAACCAAAAGATTTTTCGAATGTTTTTTTTTTTTCCTGCTTGTTCAGAGTAGAATGAGGTACTTGCAGGTAAGGAGAGTTGTTAAATGCTATTCTGAGGTCATATTTAAAGTTTAAAGGGATCGAAAATGAAGTCAGCTGAGCAGTGGAATCTGGCATCCCCCAGTCGGTCTGTCTGCATGGGGAGGGACAGACAATTCCGTTAGTCGTCACGTGATCGGGGTTCATCATTGTTGCCTCCAACGGTCCCGTGTGAAATAGAGGCAGGTGGGTCGGTGGCCATGGCAACCCTCTGTTCGCTTCCTAAAAGCAGCCGTTGGTAATAATCCACCAACCGACGGAAAAAAAAGTCCCCATCTTTCATTCAATGTTTCAGATATAAGTCACGAAAATGCTTGTGAATAGGTACATGTATATACTTCGCCGTGATGGTGATATTTGCTCTCCTGCACGAAATAAAGGAGAATTTTTGCATACTCTCCGGTACACGTTTGCTGTGGAAGAGAAGTAATGAAGTCAGAGCGGAGTAGTATATGGTTTTCACTTCAACCACTGTTATATTTCTACGTCCAGAGACAATGAAAATTATGTTGCCCTCACTGTTGGGTGATCTCGGTCAGAGTTTTGCGTTTTAAGAAGGAACGTTGTATTATATGTGTTACTCCTTCACTAAAATCGCAGCTTTGCAGTATCGGAACAAATCTTGAACCTCATTTCAAGATTTGCTTCTGTGTTGATTTAATAATCTATGCGAAAACGGAATTATTTCGAAGCTCAAACTCATTTCAGCTGTCGGAAGGGTTTTCACTTCTGATTAGTAAAAAAATTAACATTTAACAATGAAATGATATCGTTACAGATTGAATGGGATGGATGTCTTTAGCAACTCTAAAGTAATCATTAGTGTCGTATGTAAAAACCAAAAACATTACATCTTCTATCCCTCTGCGTAGAATATACTGATCTGACTGTGTTAGAAACTAATTGAAAGGGGCGATCGAATCCGTATGAAAGTAAGAAGGAAAAATCTGTATCCCCGACGATTTTTCCTTTTTTCAAAGGGACCTGTGTAGAACGCCTAAATGACAATTTAAAATTCCTTACGAAAGATTGCCCAGAAAATACTAGAATGAATCCCTCTCCGAGGTACAGTGCGTCCATGTTTATGTTTAAGGACTATTCAAGGAGCATTAAACTATCAGGATCCTTTACAAATCGTGAAGTAAAATTTATTTGGCTTTTTGTAACAGAACACCGTCTCAGCTATGTTTAGTTTTAGCATTTAACACGTACAAAGAACATGAGCATCGGACAATAAAGGCACAAACAAGAAAGCTGCCTCTAAGTAATTTATAATATTTCTTATGCACTCATTATTGTCATCCGTCATCTCTGTCTCGAGTTTATCTTTTAACCACCCGTTCTGTCAAAGTATGTCCCCCCCCAATGTTACTGATAAGGTTTTTTTTTTTTTTTTGCTTAACATGAGAGTTGATGGTCCAAGTCCGGCTTTGGTTCAACGATGTTTTCTGCATGTACATGGTGTGTGTGTTAATAATCATGAACAATCTTGACTGATGATATACAAAGGGTTTTATTCTTCCAAATTAAAAATTAGCGGATACCAAGGTGTTGTTATTAGGAACGGATAAAAGCTTCTTTTGACTCCTGCCTTAATTATTTAGGACTAAAAACGCTAGTACTGCATTAATGTTGCACTTAATTGGGGTGACGTTCGAAAATAATTCGCCGATCATTGGTTTGCGAACTAAACCAGAAATTTCCAAAGAGCTGAGGTTGGCAGATGACTGCAGAAAACAGGCGACGTATGAATGTTGGAGGACAGTAGTGCGTTGTGTCTCCAGAGTTGCGCATGCGCTCTCCTATAGTTCGTTCAACTAAAGAGTGCCGCGAATCCTATTGATATCAATGATGTGTGTGGTTCTTATTTAGTTGAACAGACTACACTTTCAGAGTTGTGAGCACGCTTGTGCTTGGAAAGGAGAGAAAGTTGGAAATGTGACCACAAACAGCTACCCAAGAGACGGATTATCTTCTTGTGACCGCTGAAAAATGAATTTCACGAACATACTCGTTGTGTGGTTTAACCCTGTGTATGCGTAGTGAGGGAAACTGCAGTAACCTTGATCTGTATATGGGTAGCTAAAGAGTACAGGCCCAGCGATCAACAAGCAGTGTGTAAGACCTATTTGAAAGCACATGGCTGCACGATGTACCGATAAACTCCTTTTTCGGAAATGAGGAAGCTAAAATTCCCGCTTCTTTCACAGAATCCTTTCCCGCAGTGTTTCTATTGCTTGTCAGTTATTTTATAATCAAATTAAGTTCTTTAATTTCTGAATAATTCATACGTAGCCTTATACTGCTAAAGATGCCAGTATTGTGCTTTAGAAATAATTATGCATTTAGATGACACATGCCTTTTTACAGAAAAATGTTCATTTCTTTGCATGGCTAACAAAATCAATTTAACGATAAAATCTCATGATCACAAACATACCCAGTTGAGCAGTTACAATGGTAATTGCCCGACGAAGGAGTTAACGTGAACTTTTTTTGTTCTTTTGTGATGATAGATGAGGCAATCAGCCATTTATCACTGACTCCTCGGTAATCGATAATATTACGTCGGTGGAGATTTGTGTGATAAAATCCAGCCGTTCATTCAAATTATAACTACGAGTTGATCAACAACCGTACCTTGATTCTTTCTACATTAATATCTAAAAGCAGGATAAATATATGGAGTTCGTTTCAGGCCATATCTATAATATGCTAAGTGACCACCAGTACCGGTTTGACCATGTTCAAAAATCAACCTTAGTCTATGAAGAACTGGCCACTTCGAATTCTGCCGATCTGAACCCTGACGTCGTTGCCATCTTGTGTGGACATCCACCCGTCGGTCGGCCACTCAGACGACGCGGACGAGAAGGCAATCTCAAGTCGCTTGGCGAGTCTGGCGGGTTGGGTCAGAAGAAGGGAGGGGAGAAAGGGTGGGAAGACACGAGGGTGGGAGTTAGGGAATTCGACTCAGTGCATCAAGAAGGGTGGGACGGCAGTAAAACGTGCTACTGCTTGAAGACATCGGAGCAGCTGCTTGTTGCCTCAGGAACCAAGCTCTCTTCTGATGGCTTCGGACGCTGTTATTACCAGATCGGTTTCCTTCGGGGCCTTCCACAAATCTACGCATTTCATCTTTCGGTATCGAACTAAGAATCTCACTGAAAGTTGCCTGCTAAGTTTAACCTGAAATGATGGAATTCGTAACAGAATTATTAATAGCCGTTTTTGTTTAAATCACAAATACCTTTCTGTTGCGATAAAACTGAGAAAAAAATGTGTTTAAAATCACCAACCTCCATTCTTAAGATACACGGGTGTGGTACGATAATAATGAACAACTTTACGATTTCAGTTTATAGAAGACTGTGTAGTAATAAAATTAGTTTCACATCCTTCGACTTTGACATGTCATGATGCACGACAGCGATGATTTTCATTTGTTTCGAGTGAAGAAATCTGCTATTTCAGTTTTTGTTTCGAGTAGACTATATTTTTCGCCTTATCTCTTTGAATGCCGACGATATTTTCATCTTCCCGATTCATTTTGTAGCTCAGAAAATATTTAATGTGATTCCCTGCCATTTAAGTTTCTTCAGAAGGAAACAAACTTCATTTGAAAAGTTGCACATTTTTGTAACGATGATGGTTGATAATAATAGTTGCATATAATTAATTGCTTAGCAGAATTTCTCCGTGATTCGCTCTTGGCAAGGGTAAGATTGAATTGAGTGCTTTTTTGTCTCTTAAGTCTCTGGTGGGAAAGTTGTGGTGTAAATTGAAGCTGCATGCAGAAAGTCAGCTAAATTGAGTCCCCATCAACGTTACTGCTATCTGATATAATGAATTGCTTGATTTTAATTTCCCTGATAACATATTTTACAATAGAGTAACGACAAAGTTCAGATATAATTAAGCTTCCATGCCCGAGTTGCAAGAAAGTTCGAATATACTTATTCTAACAGCAGACAAAACTAAAGAGCACTAAGTTATAATACACTATATATACGTTGAAATAAATATTATGCATGTCAGTTACACGAAATGAAAACGTTATGAAACTGCATAAAAGTTTACCGTCGTAATAACAGAGACAAAACGTGATTTCACTTTATAAACTGTTATTACAGAAATGACAAGAGAACGTAATGGCACCCTGAAAATTCGTATTTCTCCAACTAAGCAGAGTGATGGAATTTGTCTAAAACTCAAAAACTACGTCGTATATATCTCCAGTTTTGTTTGTTTTTTTTGCTTTTTTTATTACGTGTAGTTAGAGTCAAAAGCAGTTTTAACTAAACAAGCATTGAAATACTTAATTATTTTCTTCTGATGTTTCCTCAGTCCCAGAAAAGTTCAGTCATGAGTTCAAGTATATAATCTCCACCTGTGAATTCTCACAAATGTACATACAGAAGCTCCGGAAAGAAAGCCCTTCGGCCAACAAGTGTAATTAACATTCCGACAGGAGTGCCATTCAGTAACTTTGCTTTCAAATGTTTTCGGAGAACATCATTTGTAACCTATCATCATTTAAGAACGGGAGCATTGATTGGGGCCTCTTAATCATTCGGTGGCTGCAATCATGCTTCTTTCTATTGTATTTTTTATACAATTAAACCTATTTTCCCAGCATCAGCAAGTAGTCTGTACTTGTGTAAATTTCCACAGAGATGAATTTAACGCAGAAATTTGTTAAGACGAATAGTCAGTTTATGAATTCTTCTCGCTTGGGTCGTTTACACTTTCTGGATTTGAGACTACATTTATCATACGGGGACATAAAACGGCAACATCGAGTAGTTATTTAATTGTCCACCATGGAACTTTTCAAGAGAAAGAATGTAATGAAGAGGAACTAAACTTCTCATAACTCAACTAAAAACACTGAAATATAGCATCAGCTACCAAATGCAAGAACACAGGAACTCAAACTTTTGAAATCGATTGTTGTAAAACATTTGCAGTTTTTACTCCAGATCTTGGGTGAAACTGTAAAACAATGTAAGTTTGGACATGTCTTCAACTCAGGAATACAAATGACTTCATTATGCTTGCCCATTTGGGAAACATAATGAAGTCATTTGTTTGCCCTAATGAAGCGGCCATTTTGTTTGTACAGTGAAACATGATAATTATTTTTTGCAAGTATGAATCTAGGGCGTATATTAAGTTCCTTATACCCCTTGACATGGAGGAGACTGGCACAAGACAGACCGTTGTGGAGGAAACTTGGGGAGACCTTCGTCTAGCAGTGGATTGATAATGGTTGACAATGATGATGATGATGATGATACCCCATAACAGTGATCAGTGTAAACACAAAAAAAAAAAAAAAGCAATATTAGCCCGTATTGCAACCTACACTAATTGAATTGAGAAAATTTGTGAAAAAAGTAGTTCTTACGAATGGTTTCCCTAAAATATGTTACCTTGGAGGAGGGCGATAAAAAATTTGCAAATGTTTACCAAAACGTTGAGATTTGGGGAATGTAAGTGGACATAATTTTTGTAACATATATGCAAGAAATTTACATTTCGAGCCATGACAGCTCATGTGGAAAGTCTGCTTTCGCAAGGAATTAACAAAATGGTTGTTGATTTTAGTTTAACCTTATGCGACTCTGTAATTAAATAACTATTGTATTTATCATTAAAATGAATATTACGAGAATTATACATAGCATGCTTCCAGTATACAACTGAATGTTATGATTTTTATGAAGGCACAGTTATGTACCTTCGAAAGATGTAGGTACCATTATAAAATACCATATAAGCATATTACCCCTAAATGATATATGCAGAAATAAATAAATAAATAAGTACTTATTAGGGAAACGACACTGATCACGACTTATCAGATAGCAAATTCCAAACACTCGATAAACTTAATGTTTAATTTTTTTAAGTGAAATTTTTATTATTTTTTTCGTGAAATGTGTTTACGAGCTTGATTAATTGCAGAGCCCGTTTTGATTTACCATTTGTAACTTTTAAGTGAAATTTTTATTCGAAAATATTTTTTTCGAGAAATGTGTTTACGAACTTGATTAATTACAGATCCCTTTCTGATCTACCAATTGTAAATCAGGTTTTTCGTTTTATGAAGAAAAGTACGAGGTTTCTGTGTTGCCGATGGCAATTCAATAATTTGCAATCCGTGTCATTTCCGGAGATATCACAGGTGTGAGCAGGTAAAGAAATAACTTCTGGGTTACTATAAAGTCTTTTTATTTTTAAAGAAATTATAGTTCATCAAGCCGAAGAATTTTCTTTCAGGAAATGGTTTCCTCCACTGCGTTATTTTGGAGGCAGCGAATGTTGAACTTGGTTCACCGTAGATGTGTGTATGTATCGGTGTGCCTTTTTTGTCAGAGATAGATTTTCTGATTAGTGTTTGAATGAAAACATTGGAGAGTTGAAACAAGTACCGTAAATGCACCATAGCGATGCAAGATTGTGCAGAGGGAGGGAGGAAGGGACAGGGGAAATAAAAAAAAATCAACCTAGATTCCTTGCCTTGTAAGAGTGTTTGTGTGGACAAGCTTTTAAAGAAGTGGCCCCAGGGATTTTGTGGCCGAGACCAGCTCCTTCGCAGCAGAGCCAGATGGTGAATAGTTGTTGTGTGCCGCGCAGTTCGTTCCTTTGTTCCACCAACGGCGTTCCCACGGCTGCCGGGCTAAGGAGACCCCGTCACGAACAGGCCAGCCACGCTCTCTTGCTTACTCTGCTCAGGGGATCGTGCACAAATTGCGATTCGGACGCTGATCCTTCCTACCGATAAACGCAATTCTCAACAGTTCTCCCGACTTTTTCTTTTCCTCGCGCAAGTGGAAACGGATTTTCGCTGAAATAAGAAAGAAAGCTAGGTGGATCAAGACTTTTCTGGCTCAAAAACGCTTTGGGAAAGTTTTTAAATTCGCGCGATAATTAATTTATTTTTCTCCCCAGAATGGTGATATGTACTATTTGTTCAGTGGAGTTACTTCATTCGGCGGAAATGCCCTCATACGCCTTTTATTATTACCAACATTCAAGTTCCCGTTTGCACAAAATGCAGAAAGACAACAAAACTTTATTCTTGGAGTAGTTTTAACCAGGGACATCGCTAGACTTCGAAATTCAGGGTGGGCGAGTAGTATTTTTGCTGAGGCGAGTTTGATAACTTTATTTACCAAACAATGAAAGAAAAAAACAATTTCTTTGAATAAAGCTCATGTTGAAAACTGGCTTCCCAGTTTCTTCAAGTAAACACTTAATCAAATATCTAATATGTTTTTTTTCCTTCTAGGAAATATTTTAATTAAAAGCGCAAATTTTCGGAGAAAACTCTTCTTCTTCAGTCACTATCGCGGTTACGGTTTTTTTTTTATCAGATCTTGCCAGATGTTAGGCAGTGACAAACCTCTGCAGTCATTGATGATGGAATTTAGATTTTTCTCAATTTCTATTCCTTCTTTTAACTTTTTTTTTTTAAGTTACTTTGAAGTTCAAGGGAAGAAGATAGTTCAAGGAAAAGGTATTTTAAAATGTAATTGTGGACTATCCTACATAAGAGAGACAGGTTGCAGACTAGAAACTCGAATAGCAGAACATAAAGCAGCCATAAAAAAATCCTATAACAAGAGAGGATTCGATAGGCATGTTAGCGAACCTTGGTCACAACATGGACTGGAATTCACTTCAAGTCATCAGTTTCTAAAGGAACTTTCAAAAAAGAAAATTAAAAGGAGCAATAGAAGTTGAGAAAAATCAAAATTCCATCATCAGTGGCTCCCTGCCTAACATCTGGCAAGATATGGAGGAAAATAACCGTAACCGCGATAGCGATGGAGAAAGAGTGACAACAAAAGACTACCTCAAGGAGAAGAGTTTTCTGCGAAATTTTGCGTTTTTAATTAAAATATTTCCTAGAAGCAAAAACCCTTATTAGATGTTTGATTAAGAATTTTTAATGCTTTACACCATCGGCTGCAAAGGAATTCCGTGCACCCCCATCCCCGATATGCCCATTAATTTTGGAACTGTACTGAATGTTTTGCATTTTTCGGAATTCAAAAGAATATAAAGTTTGTGGTCTTGTTTTGTTAATGTTTTGTCTATCCATTTTTAATAAAATTAATAAATCCTGAAAATTTACATACTTGTATAACAAACAAGACACACTGCCACCAACAGCAATACCACGCACAGATTAAAAGATAATTTTATGCCTAGGAAAAAGGTCTGAAAGCAAAGTTTTCGTGGATTACGGTTGTGAGGAAATAAGGACCCGCAGACACAATACTTTCCCCCTCCTTAACTCCCTTCCTGCAAGCCGACAACCTTGTCTTGCACTTATCTCTTCCAAAGTAGTCATCGGCCACATTCTGCTCCCTCACTGCCTGGGGACAACGAGGGAGCTGGTATAGCTTTAGACCCTACCTTAGTATAATATCACATACAATCAGCAGAGCAATGGCCTCCCTCAGTGAATTTCTATCCACCCTTCTCATTCGCCCCTGGCCATACTAACATGAACTAAAGGCTCAAACTAAGGATTCGGAAGAGTGGAGAACAGTTTAAATTTTCATGCCCCTCCGGATGCTAATTCGATAACTTTTCTTCGCAGAAGTAAACAACGCACTTCCAGGGAGGAAATATGTAGGGCTACACTGGCACAAGATAGACCGTTGTGGAGGAAACTTGGGGAGACCTTCGTCCAGTAGTGGATTGACAATTATGATGACACAACGAAAAACATGAGACATTATTACTAAGAAAATTTCAGATTATATTTTAAAGTAAAAAACATTGAAAAATGGCACATCTTGAACTGAGTGGGCGACAGGGTGGGCGCCGCATTCCCTTGGCGACGTCCCTGATTTTAACGTGGCCGTTCCGGTGTCGCAGTATCCTAAGCGCTGGTTTCTGGCCGCTCGTCTAAATGCGCCTGGGTTGTGCCCACGTCTTACGACAGTGGCTCTCTCTCTCTCCATTGGAACCAACTATCACAAATTAGGCTCATGGCCTTTAAAGTTGATCCTGGTGGTCGTTTAACCTCGAAATAAAACAAGTGGCAGGTGGCGAGTGACAAATTTTTAGCCCAGTGTCCTCTCCTATAGTTTTCTTAGGATAACTTATGCAGTTGTTTACATTGCAAGAGAACAAGTATGAAAAAGTGTTAGTCTGGGAGGTAAAAGCGGAGATGAGCTTAAGAAAAAAAAATATAAGGACTTTGACATTAATTATTAGATCTCGTCACATGTTACACCGAGCTTCTGCGGTAACTCAAATGTTTGATGTGTGAAGAAACAGTTAAGCAGTATGCAGTTCCATAGTTCTGTTTGCTGAAGGTTAACCTTTAGGCGAATTACACAGGTGTAAATAACCATCACGTGACTCTGTATATGTTCAGCATGTAAATATGATACTACCTTTAAGGTAAAGCCCAGGGGCGTATTTAGAGGGGGAGGGGGTCTCGCCTCCCCGAAAGTGTTTCATTTCTTTGTTAAAATGCGACTTGACTTCAGAAAATAATGCTTTAATTTTTTCTTCAATTTTTCATTAACTTTTATTTTGTCTTGATGGATTTCAAAAAACTTCCATGTTCGGTCGCCCAACCCCGAAAAATAAATTTTACATACGCCCCTGTAAAGTCTAATTCAATATTAGATATGTATAGAAATTGAAAAATAATTCCCTTGAGATTATTGAAATAAGTTTTTCCTATATCTCTTCTAATTGTCGAAAAAATAATCACATCGGGAACAAGTTTCTGCTATGCGAAATTTGTTGTGCCTAATTAGTTAATTTTCGTAACACATTTTTCAGCTGCTAGTGGATGTAAGTAGCTCTTTCTGTAAGTATCAAGTAGAAGTAAGTTCCATTTTGTAGGTGTTTTATCAATTGTATTATTATTATTATTATTATTATTATTTTAACAGGCTCCGTTCACTATGATTAACTCCACTCGCACTGCGTATTTTTAAATAATGCGAGTTTTTCCCTAGGTGGTGTAAGCGTATTTTTTTAAGCCGAATTTTTAAGTTTTCTAATAATGTGCTTCGAAATATTTGCTTCGTGCCAGAAAGACGTGCTCATTACAACCGAATATTCGGTGTTATCTTTCTGGTTGAGTTATTTGCATCTACAGAACAAGTTGTCCAAAAAAATTTTAAAATTTTATATGCATCAGTGGAATCTTAAGAATGTTAAGTTTAAACTAAATCTATTACCCATATTAGCTGGCTAAATTTACAAGAAATAGCAGGAATTGGGCCCTCCGACATTTGAATGTTTTACGTGATTATGAATTATTTAATTAAATAATTCTTAGCTAAGCGCAGTTCTTACGTGCTGTCGTTGCTTCAGTAATTACACCTGTGCGCTTTTTCTTTTTTACCCTGGAACACATAATATGACGATGCACTTAACAAAAAATGTTTATTCCGTAGATAGTCGTATTGGAGAAAGTATCGGCGGCTTTATGTCCAAAAAAAAAAAAAAAAAAACTTTTGATGTAATCTAAGCGTGACAAAGATTGTCCCTCGCCCAGTGCATCGACTTGACTCAAAAGTCTTTCCAAATATTTTACGTGAAGAATTCTGAATAGATTGTCAGGCAATTGTGCGCAGTTCGTCTGGTTTGTCATTAATCCTCAATAGTTACTTTTAGCCTGTGCTGTCATTGGTGGAGGCTTAGGACATATGCGCAAAGTGTGTTGGTCGTTGATTTAAATTTTTATTTACTTCAGTTTGCATGTTAGGTAGACATTTTGTTTGTTGACATTTTTATAACAACCTTGTTGGCTATAACAGGCAATAAATAGTAGTTTCCGTTTTTTCAGCCTTGCGCACCCTTGAAGTGTGATTGCTTTTTTTTTTTTTTTTTTTTTTTCCCTTCTTTGATCCTTTTCCCCGACCTTCAATCTTGAAAAAGCAGAATCGTATGAAGCGGGAGGGGGGGGAGTGAAGCCTCGCATTCCTCTGAAATTCGTGCCTCACGAGTGACCGTCGGGGCGGCAGCAGATGGTTTAAGCGTTATCATTAACCGGTCACTTCATCCCTTTTCACGCTGAAACAAAGCCATTTGTGTAAATCACGGCAAGCCAGCTAGCTTATGATGCGATGTGTGTGCATTCTTACGAGAACTCTCGCTCACACACACACACGTGTTGCTTAGAGCCTCCCTCGTGGAAGTGTGGAGGGATGACGAGAAATGATAACCAGCAGCTGCGTCTGGAGGTCAAAGGTTGATCTCGAGCACCCTGTGAAAGAAGCTTTCCTTTCTTTTTCCCAGTTTTTTTAATCATTAAAAAGTCTTTTCGCAGTCGGTTGCGGTAGCCATGTTATGTTTTCTGCTTCTATTTTAGACATCTGCTCCTCAGAAATGTTTCCGTCGATGACTTTTTTTGTTTGATATACATCTGTTTTTTCATAATTCCTGTGGTGTAAGAAAAAGGAATCAAGGATGATATCGCCGAACAACTCTTTCGAACGTTCTTGGGATTACCGACGGAAAAAAAAAAAAAATCTACTGTAATTTTCAAGTACAAGCTAACACATTTTCTGTAATACTCACAGGCCCCGGAGCTAACGTCGTGGATGTGTTCTGAAAAACGACGTGTGATATAAAAAACAGAAGGTACGTTTGGTTACGCCGTTCCTTTCCTTTTCACCTGAAACATAGGATAAAGGAAACTTATGTTTTGCGTTGTTTCTCATCGTGGCATTAGGCCTGCAATAAACGCACGTCATTAGTGGTCTCAGCAGGTCAAGCCCTCCACCCCCAAAACAATCGCCATCTTTCTACCCCCTCCCCCCACACACATGCTTCATATGTACATTGTGCACACATAAAGATGCTACAGTCTTTTGAACATACTTATAGTCTTTTTAAGGGAAACTGTATCTATATTTCTTGACGATATATCGCCGCCCGGGGCAATTCCGGTCAAAAATCAATAACATTCAATTATTATAAAAACTATGAAAGCTAGTATCTCCAATTTTGGCATGGAGTAAGTACATTGTTATATGCTCTTTATAAAAATTTTACTTCATCATAAATTAATTCTTAATTTGATTAATTATAATTATTAAGTGACCAATAATTACCCCGGGTTGGGGTAATTCCTGGTCACTTCTGGGGTAATATTGGTCAGTACCATATTTGATATATAAATGGAGTAATGATTTTTTTACGATAATCTGTTAAAACATTTAAACTAAATATATGAAGTTATATTAACCATATAGCCAAAAAGGAGAACAATATACACTGTGTAGTGGCTTAAATACAATTTTATTGGATATGCCGAAGTCTTGCTCTTAAATTCTACATTATCCAAAGTATTTCTTACAACATTTGTATGCAACATTTATTGGCTCATCATTCACTGTAAATGGATCAACACCTTGCAAATCTACTGGTCCATAGAAAATGTACTGAATGTTTTATAGTTTCTTGTCTGACTCGCTTAGGCCAACGCAAGCAAGTTTCCAGCTCCTTTTTCTAGAAATTTTACTTCTTTGTTTGTTTGTGACTTTCCCAATATAAAAAGGATCTTTATCATAATACACAGCATAATAACTGTGCTGTTCTACTGCATTATGGATATTTCTCAAAACCATTTTCGCATTTTGCAATGAAGTATGTTTACCTAACTGTTTAATCAAATTTAAATCATTCATATCTTCAGAGCAACTGCTGTTATCCTCTGATTCACTTGGAAATTTAAAGGAGCACCTACAGGCTCTGTTTCTGTTTTGTTTTTTAAGCTTGCTAAACAGGCCTGCAAAGTTGAAAAAATGCATATCTACAGCTCTAGCAGCTGTATGTGCACTGAAATTTTCATTTTCCATCTTATATATTGCCTCATCATGATGCATAAATTTCACAGAAACTGTATAATATTAGCCCATATAGTTAACACAGAAAGTACACTAAAATAATATACTAAATTTTTAGAAAAATGGAATACAGGGTAAAAAACAAGTTGAATAACTAACATTTAGGCAATATGCACATGTTTGTAGCACCACAAATTATCACATGCAGTTACCGTTAGAGATGCTTTGCAGTTACAGTTAAGAATGTCGCTTTGCAGTTAGGGTTAAAAAGTTGCATGATAAATATGATCACAGAGGTTGGATGGCCACAATAAGTAAGATATCAAGCGTAAATACTGGAAAACTACACTGACCCGGAATTACTCCGTTGACCAGGAATTACCCCTGAAAAATGGGGGAAAGTTTGGTATATTCCTATAAATTAATTTAGAATAGCATAAGAGAATCTTAAATTTCCTTTTAGAAGCTATGGTAGTTTATAATTTTACAAAAAAAGAAAAAAAGTTAAATACGTGTAATTAAAACTTTATTAATGACAAAGATCTTTGCAAATGTGTGTACTTACTTAGGCCAATGTTGTTTTACAGAAACTTAACTAGTAGGTTTTAAAATATATTTTTTTCATAATAAATTTCAACTTGAGGAACAAATGAGTTATGCATTGCAAAGTAGAATGTTCAAATTGTTTCTATGATTTTTTTACTTTGGTGAAGTGTTATTTTGATTAAAAAAAAGTATGTGACCAAGAATTTCCCCGGAAATTTAGTGACCGGGAATTACCCCAAGTGACGACATGTACAAAACAACATAAAGTGAAATGTATGCTCTGAATAGCTATATGAGAAATAGTAAAGTGAGTACTCAGAAATGCTGACCAATAAAATACGTAGTGTTAATGATTAAGATAACCTTTAGCTCGAAATACTTGAAAGAGAAAAAGAGAGAAAAAATTTACATCATCTATTTTGCATTAACAAACTTCGCATATATGAAACAACTTCTTTCCAAAGAGTATTTTCTCCATATTGATTTCGATGGAAACGAAAATAGGTGATTGTTTTGTGGTTTTTATGGCTGAAAGTACGATTATTATTATTTCATTTTTCGGTGAAGATTTGGTCACGAAAGAATTTTACTATTACGTAGCACCGTGATCAGTTTTCTTGATTTTTTTTTTTTTTTCAAATTATAGAGCTTCCACCCCACACAAAGAAACGAGATTAAATATCTGAAAACCGTAGTGTTCAGCACTCAAGTTACTAGCAGGGTTTTTAAATGTTACCAGGAAATTCAAAATTGCGATGCAGTATTGGTGAATTTAGGGTTTCGTAGTATATTTTAGCTAATTCCTCAATTGTATAATCTACTGTAGTTCTTTAGGGTTGGGCGAACTCTCGTTTTTTTCATTTTTTTTTCCAAAATTGTTTAAATACCGAAAAATTCTCGAAACGGAAATTGTAGCTGTTATGAAGTGGATTGAGCGAAGAGATTTATAGTAAGTATACGAGTTTGCCAAGACTATCTAGGGTGAGTAACTATTCAGATCGAGAACAGGAAGATAGTGTAGTATTCCTTGTCAAATGGTAGCGTCACAGGCCGAATTTGCGGAGACGTGTTATAATAAAAATATTGGTTGGCGATTTGATTTGTATTGAAACATCTGTCGCGCTCTTTGAAATCCTTATATCTGTTTTGCATTTAAGGTAACGAATATATTTCGTTATTGGACGGCTTTATTATTATTACTGTTATTATTTTCATTTAGTGCACTGCTACGTTTGCTTCTAGGCACTAACCTTCAAAGAATCTTACGTGCGATTAAACAAAAACAAGGGATACCTTTGGGTTTCGTGAAGGTTAACCGCAAGAAAGCACTATATAGATTTGTCTCGACTTCTCTAGGGCCGAATGTAAAAATCAGGGACCACCAAAAGCGTTTTACGAGGGCTTGGTTGGGTCTCTGCCATTTCATCACCCCGTATTAGGGGGTGATGGCCATTTCCCCCGTTTTAATCCCTTTGGACTTTTAGCGGCCTCGCCAGTTTTGTTGTCCTTTGTGGCTGGGGATGTAAACGATGGGGGAGGCGAAGTTGTGAATGAGAACGCTGGTCACGTGAGGACCGACGTGCCGTCGTGTGGGAGGAGGCGGTCCGCGTTGCTGAAGATCACCGGAAGTGACCTTCGGAGGAATGGGGTGCTCTTTTACCGGAAGATGTTGAGTCCAGCTGCTCGTCATCTATACCCATGGAAATACATAATGAATTTCCCGCCTGTTCGTTATCTAATGAATGAAAGAGGAAACCGAAAAGCGGCTTCAGCACAATGGCTTTCCTATGGCTTGTAGTTAATTCTACTTTTTGGGCTGAAAAGTTTTGTCTTTTATTCAGGAAAAGTCCAAGAGATATATAATGAATGATACTGACGTGCGCATGCGTAATTTTTTGCATCTCAGTTGGAATGTACGCCATAATTCCACTTTATGGGACAAAATGGCGACTTTCCTCTCGACGCCGGGACTATTTCTTACTTCTTTTACACTGGTTTATTTTGGGTAGACCTCTCGAACTGCATATAATTATAGGGGGTAAACGGTAAAAATACCCCCGAAAACTGAAAAGCGGAAAAAATGTCCCCGGAAGAAATACCCCCAGAACAAACGGTTCACTGTAAACTGCCACACAGGAACACTGATGTGTGGCAGTGTTAAGGTGTGGCAATTTACCGGCAACCCTGCCACACATCTTTCAGCAACTTGGCCATAAAAGTTCAAGGGGGGGGCTATACTGAGAACTGAATTGGGAACTCCAAACGAATTTCGCAAAAACGTTCCATGTAAGCCAGGCGAGAATTGTACTTTAATTTGAAGAAATAAATTGACGAGGATCCGAGGTACACTTGGAGAGGGGGACTTAACCCCCAACTTCCGTAATATTAGATTCTGGGCCGCTGGAGTCTGTCAGTGTATCCAGGCTGTTCCCCTTAAAGCGCCCGCAAGGTCCGTGAGCTTTGGGAGAGGGTCCTCCAAAATGTTGAAATGGCCGTAGAGCTGTAAACATTAGAATCATGCTTTACATAATGATTCTGCACACGACCACGAATTTTCAGGAGAGTGGGGTGCAAGTTTCTAAGAGCGCAGACAAGTCTTCAAGGTAAGGGATTTGCTCGCAATTTCTATGCTTCATGCTGTGTTTAATGGTAAACTATGTATGCTTCCCCAGAAATTTGGTGAAGCCTGTGCGAGGGATACGAGGTGCTTGGTTTGGAGGGCGCTACCCCCAACTTCCGTAATTTTATATTCTGGACCTCTAGAGTCGGTCAGTGTATCCTCGATGTTACCCCTGAATAGCTCTTAGAAACGAGGGGGGGTACCCCACTCCTGAACATTCGTGGTCGTGTACAGAATCATTATATAAAACATGGTACTAATGTTTACAGCTCTACGTGCATTTTAACATTTTGGGGGAAGCCCCTCCCCAAGCTCATGGACCTCGCGGACACTTCAAGGGGAACTTCCTGGATACACTGACAGAATCCAGCTGCCTAGAATATAATATTACGGAAGTTCGGGATAGAGCCCCCCCCCAGTGTACCTCGGATCCTCGGCAATTTATTTCTTCAAATTAAAGTACAATTCTCGCTTGGCTTACATGGAACGTTTTCGCGAAATTCGTTTCCCAATTCAGTTATCAATGTAGGCCCAGAAACGGCAATCTTTATAGCCCCCTCCCCCTTTTGATCTTTTGTTTGTAGCCAAGTTGCTGAAAGATAAGTGGCAGGGTTGCCGGTAACTTGCCACACCGGAACACTGCCACGCATCAGTGTTCCTGTGTGGCAGTTTACAGTGAACCGTTTGTTCTGGGGGTATTTCTTCCGGGGGGCCTTTTTTCCGCTTTTCAATTTTCAGGGGTATTTTCTCCGGGGGTATTTCTTCCTGGGGATGTTTTTTACCTACATCCAATTATAGGGATAGGTTTGCAAATTTCCTTTACTTGTCAGACTGCGTCCATGAAGCTTAAAATTTTTATATTATAGACGGGAAAACAGTTGTAAACGAATTCTGATGCGGCATAACAAAACTGAAAATCTTGTTCAATGATGCAATCGTCGCCATTTGTTCAAAAGTCAGTTGTGTGTGTACACAGGTAGATATTTTCGCAAGAGTAAAGTAAAAGCCGAATGGATGTTGTCTAAAGTCCTGTTTTCCCCGTAAAGTCAAGCGGTGTCATTAGAATTTTATTTGTTAGGATTGTCGCAGTTGAATATACGTAATAATTTGAGAAAATGCTTACTGGAAGTAACCGAGTTTGTGAAAAAAGGCTAATAGTCTGAAAGATATGTCAGTTAAATTTCATGGATTTTAGGAGGACATGGGCTATTAACAGTGGCAGATCTCTTTCAGAGTCAGTTGTATATCGTAAACTTGTTTCCAGTGCAGTACACTACTGGGTAAAGTCAGGTATTATTGACGGTATGAAGAGATAATTCATGCCGTATGTAACGGATCTTATAAAATAGGACGTGTAATGTATGAAGATAAACAAGTAGCAATTTCATCTTTTCCATGTTATCTAATTTTCTTTCGTGGTTCAGTGTTCTGAGAGAATTTAGCGTGAACACGGGCTTATACCACTACCTAATAGTGCCACACATTAATCATTGCACAAGTATGTACGTAAAGCTTTTATCACTGTTCCGGGTGCTTGTGGCTGTTATTAATTGTAAACCTTGCTCTTTCTTATTAAGCTTAGCAAGCGTTCACTTCCCTGCACGCTGCAATATCTCATAGGGTTTACACCCACAGGATGGTTCAGACGCAGCTACCTATGTCCCATGAGTCTTTTTTTGTTTTCTTTTGGTTTTTTATTGGAGGTTTAACGACCACCGTGAGCAACTCAATGGGCTATAAGCAGTCGCCCTTCCCAAATTTAGGGTCACTGGTTCCAGGGAAGGGAGAGAACCAGTGCCGTAAGACAAACACAACATCCATGCCTCACCGGGGCGGCCCCATGAGTCTTTAGTGTTGCCTGACGGAAACTATGTTACATTAGATTGAACGAACGTAGAGGATCACACAGAGCAGAGAATAGACAGATTAAAGAAGTAGGAGTGTGAGATTATTAGTACGAGTTAACATTGTGGCGGATGTCAGTCTATGACGCCACACGAGCACTCATCAGGAGAGGAAGCTTGGGCAGTGGGGACGTAACAGATAATCTTATTCGTAGCGGGTGGTTCAATACTCCGGGTTCGATGGCTTGGTGTGCCCATTCCGCGCACGCCGAGTATTCGGTGGTTGAGAACAACACAGCCTACCTGGGATAGATCCCTCAATCTAGTCGGGAGGCAGTTGCTCTAATTACAAGGCCGCTCGCGGCACCAAAAGGCTTAGCAAGAGTCTTGTCTTGTAGGACACATAGCGAACTGTATTCTTTCTTCAACCAGAGTTCTTCAAGATTATCAAGCAGGTAATAAGAGAATCTTGCAATGTCCATGTAGAACTCTTTCAATTTTGATTTCTTTAACATTCAAAAATAACGGAAAACCAGGTGTCGTGTCTTTCTGTGATCATGATTTCCCATGAGTATCGTTGTGCATTTCGATTTTTAGCAGTATCGCTCTGTTCACGGTACGCATATAGTCCCTACGTACCGAAAGAAAAAAAATCCATAGTCATTCAGGCGTAATGACTATGAAGCTACCTTTTTGTACCGTTATAATTACTTTAATGCGAAATTTAAGTTGCTAAAATTTAGTTCTTTCCGGGGATTGGCGTCCTTCCAGTCGTCGTAAGAGTGGTCTTTGGTTTGAAGCCTGTGGATTAACGCAGGTGATTTGATTGACATACGTGTGATATACGATTGTGGATCTCAGATACCGCTAACGTTGTGGAATGGTCTTTTTTTCTTTTCTTTTTTAAAGGTCTAATGAGCACCGTTAGCAACTCAATGGGTTATATTATAAGCAGTCGCCCGTCCCTAATGTAAGGCCACTGGTTCCAGCGAAGGGAGAGAGAGTCAGTGCCATATGACAAGCACGCCATCCCTGTCGTACTGGGATTCGAATTCGGATTCGTCTTGGACGAATGATTAGAAGCCAGCACCTCGTACCACTCGGCCACTAGGTGCAACAGGAATGGTCTTCCGTTCCTGTACAAAAAATTGTTTCTGAAAAATAAAAAGCATGATTTGGATATATTCGTAAAATCCAAAATCTTAACAGGAGCTCCTTGTTTCCAACCAATTACCCGTTTTTATTAGGTATCCGTAAAAAATAAGTACATAGAAAAAAGCATTTATTCGTCCAGCATATATCAAAATCATTTTGATTGGGTGGATAGATTTCAATCTTGTGTTGCTCAGTCAGAGTGTGCGGTGTCTCTGAAGCAGAAGGACTTCGAGGATGCCATTTATGAGAGCCCGTCGTGCAGAACGGATTCGATGCAATTTAAATTTATAAGTGCAGATGTCGAGCATCAGCAAACCATGTGTGGTTAATCTTAAAGAAAAAAATTATCTTGCTCATCATATACATTTCTGTTCTGCCTGTATCTGGGATGGAACACATTGCATGTTACTTAGGGTTGCTGGATAGGCAAGCGACGTGCGAGTGCACAATAATTGTGTATATTTTATCTTTAGGACAATTTGAGTGGACCTAGCGTGCTTTCCAATTTCTTTTAGTTAATCGCTGCATTTTGAAAATTTCAAGGGCAAAACTACTGTTATGTTTTAACAGGAAAGCATTGTGCCAATGTAATATGGCACAATGCTTCGTAATATGCATCAATAATATGGATCATCGTAATATGCATCAATTTTCATCCTACTCCGATAGCCGAGTGGTCAGAGGCGCGGGCATTTGTCTATTCCTTGGAGCTGGGCCCGGGTTCGAGTTCAAGTCCTGGATAATCTAGGGCGGTGCGCTTTGCTCACGGCTCTGGTTTTCTTCCCATCCCGGAATCAGTGGCTCTAATGATAAATGAGGAGGATTATCTCAAAATAAAAAGTATCAACGGGGGGAAAAATCTCGTATATAGATCACTGCTATGGAACCAAGTAGAAAAGATTTGCTCACGGCCCTGGTTTTTTTTCCCATCCCAGGATAAGTGGCTGTAATGTTAAATGAGGAGGATTATCTCAAAATAAAAACTATCAACGGGGGGAAAAATCTCATATATAGATCATTGCTATGGAACCAAGTAGAAAAGATGTTTAGATGCCATTGCAGAAAAGACTATAAAAAGAAATGTAAGTCAGAGAACAGCGGTGTGGCCCTCAACAAATGAATAGATACATAAAATAAAATAAAATAAAAGTGTCCCTGTGTTCGAAAAATGTATTGCTTATGTGTTACGATCGGTGTATCGATTCAATGTGAGCATTTAATTCTTAAACATGGTAAGTTCATTTGAACGTAAATTATGCAATTGGGAGTATCTTTGCACATGCGTACGCGTACAGGAGCTGTAAAAAATATCTAAACAAAAAAAGGCAAAGCTCTGACTAAAAGCATTCCACTAAAAAGCTAGTGCAAAGGTGCAACGCAGGAGGATAAGCCCCTAAAGAAAATGTACGGATTAAAAAAATAATGATAAAAGAAAAGGAAAAATTCCACAAGGAGGTACAAAATAGGGCGCGCTCAAAGGATAAATACTTATACTCAGGAGCATGTCATTGCAAAATGCCGTAACGCCAGTTATAGAGTTTGTTTGAGAAAAGTAGGGTATATGTAATCATAAATATTCTTTATGCAACGTAGATTTAGGGGTTGTTAATAAACACAGACCAAGTTGCGCTAGGCCCTACCGTAAAAGTACCCCAGCACTTTAGAGCCCTGCTATGTTCCATTACACGAATATAGAGAAAGTAAGAAAGTCTTCAGTTTAATCAACACACGTAGAAGTTTGTTGAACGTGTTACTAGCACGTAGGACATACATACACAGTCTGTCTGAGAATTATCACAGTTAATTATCGTGCGCACATCTTGTTAATTTTTGATATCACTATCTGCGGGTAAAACGTGCTTATTTAGGGACACGCAAGATGTGGTTGGTGAGTCTTAAGCATATTCTTCAGAAAGAAGGCTTTGTTCGTAGTGCTGACACTGCGTTCACTCGCATGGAGTACCATCCAGTAAACCCGTTAATTCCGCAAAACAATGAAAGGAAGTGACGTGTCTTCCATATTTTACTCAGTCACTAGCCAAGTCGTATTGTGTTGCACGTGGTTGGGGGAAAGGTCAACGCCTTCGAAGATGACCCCTGGAAACTACGTGGCCACTGTTGTGGTCCGGTATTGCCATTGTTTGGACCTCCCGTTGCAGTATTTTTACCCCCACCCTACCATAACGTTCCGTGCTTTCGAAGAAGAGAATTAAACTGCGGTGGAAGTTCCTCTCTCCTCGCACCCCTTTTTTTCTTTCTCACTCATATCTTTCTACACGAAACACTTGGCAATTAAGTGAGGATGAAACAGCTTTCATCACAATTAGTTTATTTTTCGTATTTTCTTTCTTCTCGTTCTCTTTCATTTTTGCATCCATCGAGATTGGCAGTATCAGATAAAGAAGTGAGAGTCATACAGGTAGATTTCAATATGACGCACATCATTTAAGAACTCGTTTTTTTTTTTTTTTAATTTAATCTTTTTTTTTTCACGACCACCGTGAGCTATTCTACTGGCTATAAGCAGTGACCCGTTCCAAATTTGGGCCACTCTTTGTTAGAAGTTCTCCAAAATTCTCAAGTACATAAGCATGCGTAATGTATGTTAAAACTCGGAATTTCAAAAGGTCCGTAAAATATTTTTGAGTGAAAAAAAAAAAAAAAACAGTTTTATAGTGGTTTAATTTAAGAAACCAAGTATTTTTTTTTTATTTTTTTTTAAAGGGCTTTTTTTGGAAAACAAAGTTCCCTGTAAATTTTCCTCACCACAATTGTGTTCTCTATCTAGGGGAAAACGTTTTGTTATTAAAAAAACAATTCATAGAAAAAAATAGATTTGTCCATAGAAGCTTATAGACTGAAAGGACACTGCTAATTTTATGTTTTCTCTGTAATTACTCCCAACACAAGTAAGTGAATTGTCTCACTTAATTCAGTTTTTTGTTTTTTGTTACTGTTATAAGACCTGAATTGCAGCCAAATTCTGAAATGTCGGTCGTTGTGAACAGCATCGTACAAAGAATGTTGTTGGTGCTTATGTCTCATGGTTCTGCAAGGAATCCTTTTTGTATCGTTATTGTGCCATTAATTGGGGTGATCAAAAGTTCCCTCTAAATCACAGAGTACGTACAAAGAATGTCTTTATCAGCCCTGGTGGCGTAGTGATGTAAGCGCTGGCTTATTACGGCAGTTCGTCCGATACGGGCATGGGTTCGAATCTCAGATGAGACGTGCGTAATGTTTGTCCTACGGTTCTGGTTATTTCCCGTCCCTAGAGCCAGTGACCCTAAATTAGGGACGGGCTACTGTTCATCCTACCCTCTGGGAAAAGAAAAAAAAAGAAAAAAAAAAAAAAAAGATGGCGTTGTGACATAGCCTCAAGGTTCAGAGGATCCGTAGACACAACCCTTAGCGCGTCATTCGTTGTTCTACAACATTCATCAAGTTCGATGAGCTTTAACGAATTACGAGATTCTACCAGCATTTTGGAAAACCCCTGAACGCGATGCAGTCTCAGAAAAGTAGCCGATATCTGATTTACTCGTAGAATCACTGTCACCATAAAGGTGAAAGGGAAGAAACCAGAATCATGGGATTCTAAATTGGAAGTTGTTAATAATTCCATATGAACTACTCAAGGTAGATCAAATCCACAAGACCATGCTTCTTGAGTCGATCGAGAACCGGGTTAGGTTGCTGAGAGTTTCTCTGGTAAAGCCGATGCAAAAAGGAGATGACTAAGTAAGGCAGAGTCCCTGTTGTGTTGCAACTGAGACAAGGTGGAAAGATCTTACAACCCAACTCGATCTTCATTGATCTCAAAGGACAAGTCTTACCTATTGCCGATGAACTCGAGGGCTGTTCCAGGTTGAAGTCCAAAATACCAGCTGTGTGTAGGAAGGTGTCTTCATCCAAGTCAAATTGTCGGTAGCCCTGCTTTGTGAAAAAAGCTTCATTGAAAGTTAAACTGCAAGGAATGATGGTACGTCCTGACAATCCTCTTCAATCAAACAGTCAGCAAGCTCATTGTCTTGGAGACTGACACGAGAATCTGCTGAAAGTGCATTTCGCCATGATAAGATAAACGCTTTAACGTATGAATAATGTTTCTGCTAGTTTCTTCATTAAGATTCGTCCAGTTGCGCAGGTGTTGTAAACTGGAAAGTACACGTGAAAAGTACGTTGTAATCACTTGGTCTTCTGGAAACTACGGATGTCTGGAGTGCCTTAGACTTAGAACCTGTACACAGAATCGACACTATCTACATGTCTGGAAAATACTGAGGCTTTATTAGTGCATTTCAGGTGACAGTTTGCCTCAGATTTTCATAGTGCCTACAAATTCCTGTCAGGAATTTATTGTTGGAAATTAATGCTTGGTCTTCTCTCTCTACTGCAAGACCATGACAACGACTTGGTTTACATTTCGTAAATTAAATCATAAGGATGATATCAAGTTGCAGTTTTGGACTAAAAGTCTCTTTAAAAACAGATTTGTCATGCCAAACTTCAGGGCCGTAAAAAGAAGAAAACAAGAATGTACTTAGAAAACCAGTAAGTATTATTTTCAATATTTATATGGAATGCATGTGCCACTTAAACGGAGTGTGCAATGCAAAAGAAATGGTTGTAGTGATTTTGGTAAAACTAATGAAAGGAAGACGATTTAGGAATGGACACTTTTTAAAAGCTCGCGAGTTGCGAAATTTTCTTTTTTTACAGCCAGCGTGCCTGTTAAACCATAATATTGTATATTAGAAAAAAACATTTGTGGAAGGAAGATGTGCAATATGATTTCAGCGTTAAAAACTGGAAGTTCACACTATTTTTACCGCGAATGAATATGAAACTTTTACAAATAAAATAATAAAAAAAAATAATTTCTGGATCATTGAGAACCGCAAGAGGCAGGCACTGGGTTTGCGATGAATGAAAATAAGTCTGTTAGATTAGAAAGCTTTGTTTAATTTAAAGATTTGATATCGTTATGTAAAAGCATTCACATTGGCACTTTATCCTCAAATTGGTTCCAAGTATCTGTTAGACAAAAAAAAAAAAAAAAAAAGAGAGAGAGAGAGAGAGGGAGAGAAAAAAATGAAAATTTTAGGTAGATGTAATTATTGTCTGTAAAATCAGATAAACAATGATAAGTAATTAGAGGCTACAAGTATAGTATCGTTCTCTGAAATAGATAATTGTTCTTTTGTTGAATTTTACCGTATTATTTCTGGTGAGAAATTATTTGTGATGATTGAGGTATTTATTTTTTGGTCCTGAAGCAAATCCATGAGGAACTACCTTCCATTTTTTGATTATCGATGTAGACTTTGTTTGAATAAGTAGCTGGAAACAAGGAGCGTATTTTGGGATAGTCGTGGACGTCTTGCGTGCGAGGCCTACGAGGAGAGAGAGAGAGAGAGAGAGAGAGAGAGAGAGATCAGTTTATTATAATATTCTAACGACTGGCGAGCGTAATTCGTGTAGTTTGATTGTCAGAATAACTGCGCTTCCCAGTGATTGCATTCGGCGATATGGATTTTCCTTTTTTTTTTCCACCTTGAACGGGAGGTAGCGAACGTTATGATGAGAAAAATAAAGAGAAAAACAGAGATATCCCCTCCTCGCTTCGCTCCACTGAGCATGGGATACCCGGAGTGGCATTCAGAGCACGGTCAAACAAAGCAGCGAACTCCGATGTTCTATTGTTAGGATATGCAATTGCGGGACTTGCCACCTGGAAAGTTGACCATGGATTGCGGAAGATTACCTGCAAAGCCTTCCAAATGCAAGCGTAATGTGTGAGCTACGACATGTGGAACGCTTCCGATACATACATACACCACTGTCCTTTAAAATAAAAATGAAAAAATGAATTTACATTGTGATGTTCCATAGGTAAGGTCCCTGAAATACGAACATACCAGATCCTCAAAGAATACCGGGTGCAATCCGTAGATATTAACCAAAAAAAAAAAAAAAAAAAAAAAAAAGAAGAAAGTTAGTTTTGCAGTTCTGCAGAAAAGAAGGAACAGTTACCAAGATGAAAGGCCCAACCAAAATTTCTGCTGCTTCATCACGAACATTCATAGTCGCTGTCGAGAGTGTATGAAAAGAGTGTCGAGTAACACCCCACAAATTCGGACTAACCAGGATAAAGGTAATGCGAATAAGTGAAACGATTGTAGCCTTGAAATCGTGCGCTGTGCATGCCCCTTTTCAAGAACGGTGTGGTTACGAGGCGAGTATTGCTTTGTTGTCTTTGGAAGTGGTGCCAATCTGAATATTCGCGTTTCTTACGTTTTAAGTTGTTGCCTTCGGCTCTTTTATTTAACCGTCAGACCCAATAACTTTTATGAAACGTTTTCCAGTCCTTTAGCATTGTATAGCTTTTTTACTTATAGGATTGTATGACATATAGAACGATCGTGTAGAGCGGTCGGTTGCTGGGGCCTAAGAAATCGAGTTACGTTCTTCGGCACATGGTTATCAGAAATTGTAATGCTTCATCATGCTACTTTTTGATCGTTCTTTCACAATCATTTATGTATTTTGATCAGTCTTTTGCTGTGGAATGCAGAAAATTATCCTTGATCGCGTTGAAAAATGGAGTGCGTGTTAATGTATGTTGATGAATATCCACGAGCTCATACAATTTTCGAAGCATCTTTTTGATAATTGTTAAAGATTCAAATCCAAATGCATTGTAAAATTATAGCTTGTTGGAGTAGTAGGTCTTCGTGGCAGATGTGACTTCGATCCTTTCGGGGAGGACGTATGGCTCGTTTTTCCGTCTTTAAAACGCTGCTGGTTAGTTCCGACTGGAGATTGAATATAAGTAGTATTTTTAATGATTATGAGATAGTTTCATCCTACGTCAGCAAATGTTTCTGTGAACACGTATGGAATCCCCGTACCCCTAGTAAATTTCAAAGTTTATTGTGTAGCATTACGGAA
The DNA here is from genome assembly GCA_039090855.1 of Macrothele yani. Taxonomy (NCBI): domain Eukaryota; kingdom Metazoa; phylum Arthropoda; class Arachnida; order Araneae; family Macrothelidae; genus Macrothele; species Macrothele yani. The sequence continues at coordinate 137,744,006 of CM077005.1, read as the reverse complement.
AGTGGAGTTACGGATTTAAATATGTGGATTTCTGTCTTGAGGTTGGTAAATGCAGTTCTGCACGTGTTCACGTCTGAAAGTAAATGAATTAGGAAACTGAACTGTCGTAAGTAATAACAGAAACATTTCTGTTATTCTGGAGTTCACGGCACTCGCGATTGTTCTACAACTTTGTCATTTTTCAAATCCACTTAAATAGTTTGGAGCTCCTTTGATTTCAGATCAGATCATATGCAGAGGATTTTAGGAAGGGAGTGCCTGACCCCAGGACTTAAACAACCCTTAGAAATAGGAAGCTAGGAGATTTGGGCTAGAGTGCCCGATAGGAAAATGACACGGAAGCCAGGTAAAAAGGGGGAGGAAGACGCCCTTATTTATTTCCGGAGGGCAAGTACCCGGGGTCCGACGCACGGCGGATATTTAGCGGTTCGAGCGTTCGTACCTGCCTGGGATCGAACCTGAGGTTTCTCCGTGGCAGTCACGACGTTGACCACTAGGCTATGTGCGACCGCTTCTTTGATTTCAGAACTCTGTGATCATTTTAATTTATGTTTTAGAAGTATTTACTGCTATTGGCAAAGGAATTTCACGGATAAATTGAGATTTCTTGTGAGCATTGTGGAATGGTGCGGAATTATTTATTTTATTTATTTATTTCAGAAGCTGCACTTGTTTCATTGACATGGCATTTGTTCTTTCGTCTTGTTTACTTTACAAATGTTTTCATGTGCTAGTGAATAGCATTCAGTGAGGCATTTACTATACATGTGTATTCACGTACAAATCTGAATGAATGGGAAACTCAAATCTTGGCCCAAGCCAGTGATGATACAAGAATTTCTGCGTGTGTCTCATCTGAATGTACTGCCTTCTGAGAAATAAACATGTGAAATATGTTTACTTGAACATTTTTTCATGATGTAAATAGCATTTTCAAAACATTTGAATCGTCGCAGTAATATGCATCCAAACGAACCAAGACAATCAATTTTTCGCTGTGTCGTCAGCTTAGTTTTCCATGGCTACATCTAATTGAGATAAGAGTCCATTATTCCACTGACGTGCTGAACCCCGTGGGATATTTATGATGGCTTGTCGAAGAGAAAACCGGTAGCGTTCTAGTTTCGTCGGATCCTTTGTTCTTGTAGTGTTTATGTCGCTGTGGCATTGCGTCAGCTCACAGTGGACGCCATCTTCATTAATGACGGAGCATGCGCAGTTTACCCGTAGGCATTGTTGCGTGGTCAGCCATGCAGAACAGAAGATTGCTGAGGTAGAGAACGATTATCATCGCCAAATGAGGGATGACGAGGCCTCTCCCCCATCCCAACCACCATGCATACATACACACATATGCACGCATACAGAGTGGACAACCGTAATACAGTAATTTACTATTTCTACTGTGGAACTATTAGAGATTCCGAAAATGCTGCGGGGGAAAGAGTGAATTATTTTTCTTACGAAGTTTCTGTTTTGACCACTTCTTTCTCGGATAGGGGGAAAAACTATCACCGCACTTCCAGCTGAGTCTGAACTTTGGGCGGCTGGTATCATGTAGCCAGCCGTATGCAGAATTGGCTTAAGTTACTGTGCTTGCGAGTACATTAATATGTTGATTACGGAGAAAATTCATGTAATTTTCCAATCGTTCTGTGTTAAGGAAAGTAATAAATTATTGCGCCTGAGAATTTTTCTACTAAAAGATGAAATAGTGATTTGTGGATATTTTGCATGTAGAATATCTTCGTACAATTAAGTTACTCCTAGTCCTTCAGATTTATAGTAAGTAAACTCTTGAGGAGCAAAACCATTCGAACTGAATAAAGCTATAGGGCATAATTTGAAGCTGTTAAAATTTAATTAGCAAAATTATGGACACGTTCATGAATCAACAGTTAGTGAAATGGAGAAAACGTGGGAAAATTAATATATCTGCTAGCAATTGAATGAAACAAACTTCTTAGCTGAATTTTGTTTACTTTCGTAGCGGAGTGAATTAAGTTAATATTTTTTTTCATTTAATTAAGAGGATTCATTAACAAAACCATACTTAATTCTAGTAATAAAAGTAATATGACTATTCCTAGAAGTGATTCCCTTACAAACTTTTAAACGTATGGTATGTGGATCATATTGTTATTTTAAGCAACAAAAATAACTCTTCCATGTGCCTTACGAAACTTTTTCAGTGCTCTGGATGAAGGTCAGATTTTCACCATGGAGATGCAGAAATGAAGTAAGCCGAACAATTTGGATGATATATATGGGAAATCAAGGAAAAATTGAAGCACAGATACACAGAGCTGGCTTAAGGACCCGCTGGGCCTTCTCTCCAGGGATATGTATTTTGCAACTTCCTCGGAGAGAGGGGAAAAATGACTGAATGATAGTAACCTTGGGTGTATGTGAAGGGGAAAATGGTAATATTTCATAAATTTCATTCGATGTAATTCATAGAACAACATATATTTTCATGGTTGGTCCATTACTTGACTAGTACGCAGTTGATCTGTAAAGCAACTTTCAGGATGACTTTGCTGAAAACATTTGCTAATATTTTCCTGAAATTAATTAAGCCACTCCTAAGCTTAACAATATTAATAAAAAAATGAACATCTAAATTGTAGTTGAGTATACTTTTTATTAAACTTTAGTTAGCTACATGGTTCAGATGAAGCGTTTACGAGATTTGGCAACCGAAAACTCATCAGTTATCCTCAACGTACTCATTTCTGTCAGTAACTCGTGCTCAGTACTCATGAAAGAGAGAGAGAGGTAGTTCAGTCTTTTTCGGCCCGTACTGACTCTTATTTCGTTTCAGTTTTGAAAGAGAGCGTTCACCACAGCAGTTGGTAACCATGAGAGTGAGGTAAATCTTCAGCACAATCTCGGTAATATACCTAGAGAAGAACAATTTCTAACAACCAGTGTAATCTTTAGGTTGGCAATATCAGCGCTAAGCCCGTAGCACGTGCTACATGTGCTACTAGGATAAACCCACCCTGTGGATACAGACGAACCTCTTTTAAGCATCCCCGCTTTAACCAGCCACACTTGCTTTTCGCCTACTGTAACTTTGGTATGGATTTTCCTGAATACTTGTTCATTGGAAATTCCTTCGATGAACGGGCACCTCGCTGTCCACATATACGCTAAGAGCACCAAATGTTTTGGAAGCATGTTAATCACCATTTTTAAACTGCCATGTGCATAGGAAACAAGTAAAGAAGCTTAGCTGCCCCGGCGGTGTAGTGGTCTAAGCGCTGGGTTCTGACCATTTATCGGAGTGGTCCCGGGTTCGAGTCCTGAATGAGCCTTGAGCTGCGTGCTTGTGTTGCGGCACTGGCCCCCTCCCTAGAACCAGTGACCTTAAATTAAGGGTGGGCGACTGCTTATACCTCATAGAGTTGCTCATGATGAACAGAAAACCTTAAAGAAAAGGCTTTTAAATGTAGGAAAAATAATTATTTTTTAATCTATTCAATATAAAGATGAATGTTAGTATAAAATGACATTTTCAACAACTTAATTGAAAAATAATAGACTTACCAAATACATAAGAATTTTTTAAGTTAATAACTGGCAACTGCAAGAAGAACCTGGCAATAGAATTTAAATTCTTTTTGTGTCAACAGAAACTGTTGACACAGTTCCTATTCAATGAGAAGAACAGGCATTGATAAAATCTAGAGCCCAGAAACGTCTGTAAAAACAAAAGAACTCGGGAGATGAGAAAAAATAAGTGAACGTTCTTCAAGTCAAAATAGAATTAAGGATATTAATCTGAGTAAAGCCTTGAGTAAGTGTTTTAATTACAGTAAATACATTTTTTTATCTACATGCAAACCCTACCTACAAAATCTGCTAATAATTTGGAAACTATGCGCGTAGTCTACATTCTGCTACTCTGGGTCTCAATAAACTAAACTTGTAACACTCATCAGGTTCAACGTGTATACAACTCAATACAACACTTTCGTCTAGAATACATCTAGCTTGCAAATTACAACACAATGATGCAATAATCTATCCACGTCACACCACACCACACTTTTCGCTGCTTGCTCCATACATTATATAACTCGTTCTTATCATGTCAACACACACACACACACACACACACACACACACACACACACACACACGTCATTCATCCTGACCTCAAGAATGCTGCCACAAAACATTCATTGAGTGAGAATAATATAACTTTAAAGTTGAAAGGTTTACCGAGAATGAACTCAAAATTTACATAGAGAAAGAAGCTGAAAATGAAAGTTAAATTAGAGTATACGTCATAAAATAGAACTAACAGCTCGTCCAACAAAAGAAGAACCACAAAATTCATTCATCTCAATAACATCTGTGATACTTTGGTTGAACGGACTGTAGAAGAAACAATTCTAATATCAGCAAAAGGTATGGGAGCTGCTATGATATCCTTCCTGTGTTCACATGTTTCTTAATGCCAAACACTAATGAACAAACAGAAAGCAGTTAATAGTTGACTTTCAAATGCAGTGCTCCTACAAGTTCAGATGTCAAATGTTTCACTCCTGCTATGGTCAACATGGAAGTTTCTCTTGATGGGATTTCACATTTCTGGTAAATTTGCAACTCTCCCAGATTGATTAGTAGTGTTAAGAAAAGAAGGTTTCACCAGTTTTCCTTAGAGGTTGAAATTTCCCTCTCAAGCCTTGGGGATGTTATTTACATATTTCACTACTCTGAGGTCAGGCAGTGGAAAGTGAACAAGTTATGTCTATGGCCCGCACATAGAGCAGTCTCTCGCATAACCAAACAGAGGGAGAGACAGGGAGGCCCGTACATAGACCGCTGTCTCTCGCATAACCAGAGGGAGAGACAGGGAGGCTCGCACATAGACCGCGGTCTCTCGCATATCCAAACAGAGTAAGAGACAGGCAGGCCCGCACATAGACAGCGGGCTCTCGCATAACCAAACAGAGGGAGAGACAGGGAGGCAACACACTTTAGAAACACAGTGATCTTTGTAAAAGGAAAGAAAAGAAAAGTTGAACTGGTAATATATAATATATACATAAATTCATTAAATTACAGCAAGCTCAGTATTACAAAGTACAGAAGAAAAACGTTGTGTAGGACTGTAGAAGAAAGCTCGCAATATAAATTGGCTACATAAAAGCAATAAAAATTATTAAAAAAAAAAAAAAGAAAGAAAAAGGCAATTTAGGAGAGGGAAGGTTCGGATCTCTCAAATGCGTTCTTGGCAAACAGCAGTAGCAGTAAGTTCATTCTTCGAAGCTCCTTCGAAAGCAGAGGACGAAAGTCCCATTTTCGAAATGGGCAATTTCTTGTCACTGTAATCACCAAAGGGCATCTGCAAAGCTTAGAAAACAGTGTAAAAACTCTCCTTTCAATAGCTTTAAGGAAACACTTGTAATTTGCAGTGAAGGTTTTTATATGTTGCAGTGCAACGAATTGCCGGTTCTGACAGTTGATGTTTGTTCTTCGTTTCCAGAGGGCTGCAAAAAGCAACTGAAGTTGACTTACTACTTACTGCATACGTACTTCTAATAAAGAACTTGATGGAATGCGAATAAGCATCCCTCTTATGAAATGGTATGGAAGATACATGTTCTTCAGGCCACCAAAGTCCATTTTTTAATAATGTCAAAATCCATTTAAAAAATAAATAAATTCCACCCGGGCTCGTATAACTCACTGCGCCATTTCTATCGATTTTCAAACTAATTTGGCTAGTTTTATGATTTTACTCACTGCCGTGGTTTACCATGCGTTTAACTGCCCAGTAGGGGCGCAATATTTGAGATCGCCGGATGTAAATAATCCGAAAAGGGGGCTTCGGGCGGGTGGTGACCATCATAAATTCCTATTCCTTCCTTCTACTGATTTCCTATTTGCTGCCTGCTGAATGTCCTCGGCCATTACCCAGCAAATGACATTGTAATTAAATCTTAAACATAACTTTTGTTTGTTTTTATCCGTTGTGGGAATGTTACGTGATTCGCTAACATCAGTCGTATAAAGGTCTGCTGCGTGCATTGATCATATCCTTACGTTATCAAAAACGGCGAGCTCAAGCATGAAGAAATATCATCCCCAACTTACCGTCCGCATTTAATCCATGGCGGAACAATTCAGAAACACAGATTCAATCTTTTTCAAGGGAGTAAACAAGTTTCCAGTTCAGGTCCTGTCAAACTTGATACATGTGTTCAATAAAATAGTGTACTGTAAGCAGTGTTGTCTGGGATTAGAAGATGAAAAAAAGCTGTGCAGTCACGTAATTAATCAAACAACTCGCGCTTTTCCACGAAATGTGTTTCTGAAACTTGTTAATTAAAACTCGTTCAAATGAAGTCTTTCGAGCGGCTGTGCGATCGTTATTGTCAAGCAGAGCACGTCGTTGCGAACTATTACAAACAACCGGTAGAATTAACAACTCCCTTTTGGGGGGGGGGGGGTCCGTCGGAATGGCAGGTTCCGAATTCTCAGGGCCGTAATTACTCCATTTATAACCCCTTCTCTTTTTCGAATTAAATCCCAGAATGAAGAAAGAAAGTCGTTTCTCATACTTGGGCAATTAGAGATACCAACTATCCCTGCAGGAGTGGATTCAAACCGAGTCAGGTTTTCTGGTCCCACAAGGGGTCATTCTACGGTTAACGACCAGATACGATCAACAAAAATATCTGGTGTTGCACAACCTGGTTCTGAAGTTTTCCGAGAACACTTTTTTTTTTTTTTCCCTTTTCTCGTTTTTTGTTTTTATTAATGTGTGGAACAATAGCAACTTCCCAGTAAAAGCAGTTTTTAAGTTTAACCTTTCTAATAATCATAACGTCTCACTCTATAGCGCTTAGCATTTCTTCACTGTTTCTGTTTTGACGATCACCACGTACTTGCTTCCTCTGAAACTTAAGGAAACAAACACGAGAAACTAATATGCTTCTTCACCAACTGATTTAAGCGTTTAATTGCGTGTTTAGGGAATGCAAAGAGCGGTATTAATGGTTAGTTGTAGTACATTCTTGTTAAACAATTCTGGAGGATTAGTTCCCGGGGGCTTTTGAGAATTCAGAAATCTATCATGTACGTCGTTCAGCGGAGTATGAGGGAGTGCGGGTGGAAAATTGCGTCAGCTTGCCAGGGATTGTTTCATCCGTTCTTTTGGGGTTCTTAAACACATTTCGTTCAAATGTTTTGAAAAAAATTGCCTAGCCTAGACGAAATAAACAACAGTTTCGTACTGTGTAAAGGGTACTTTTTTCCACTTTTGACCAAATAGACTATAAACATTTTTTAAAACAACGCTTGGAAATATCAAATTTCGTCTCTACAGTTCTTCATTTCGTTCTATAAAAAAAATTCCTTAGTTTACCTCTACTTTTGGTGACATTAGGGGCATGAAAAGAGGAGATACGCTCGGGAATATACATACATACATATGCTTGAGACAGTATTGCTGTGCTTACAATTTTTCAATACTGCTATAATAATAAATATAATATTTTAATCTATAATATCGGTTAAAGTTAATTTATGAAAGTATCTAACATTTTTCTAGCCTCCCCTACATTATTTGTAGTCTTGCTTAGAATTTAGCACTAGCTACGGCTCGGCCTAGCAGAGTAGTTGTATGCACCATGAAAAAAATAGAAATAAATAAATAAAAATGTGGGCTATCTTTCAGAATAAAGGTATCGCATCTAATGCGAACTTTTGTTAGCTTTTGCTGATCGGAAAATATTTTCCAGCAGGATTTATCGCAAGAAACAAATTTATCGCGATTTGTACAAACACAAGCGCCATTTACCATGAAGATTTGCAAAAGAATAAACAATTGTATTGAAATATTGGTTGCGCTTTTCTTTTGGGATCCGATTTTTAAGCAGATAATTTTACCCGCAGAAGGACTGAGAGAAGTAGCAATACAAATATTATCATTATTCTTATCACTTAAATACACGCCGCGGTAGAAAAATTTCCGTACATTCTTCCTATTTTGTTGTGGAAATTTTGTTATCAGGGTTGGAAACGTATGAGCTGACAACTTGATCAAATTGTCAACTTTCTATTTAAAGGAATGTTTCGAAGATTATACTTCCTTAAACAAATTTTAAACATGGAAAATGTACCTTATACTATGTATTATAATGCTCTTCAGTTAGTGCCGACATTTCTGTATTTCGTTTCGCGGTGGGGCTTATGATATAGTGCTTGGGGCTCCTTTTTGTTCAAGGTCTGCGTTTCATAAGTCGCATTCCATTGAACTGATATAATAGATTTCTACGATGTGCAATCGTTGTGTGCTTTCCACATCACCTGCTTGTGCACCAGCAGAAAAAAGAACTACCCTAATTCCGGGTTTTACTGGAACCTGCTGCTGGCAGATGGTTTCGTGTCTTCGCCGAAGCAGGTGGCCATCCAAGTTTGCTCCGTAAGAGTTGTAATGTGTTCACATCAGTTGCCGACATTAATGGGATGCAGATTTTTCCCGTAATTTTATTTTTTCCTTCAAATGTCTGTTTCTTCGGGCTCGAGACATCTGCACCTACCATCCCCACACTGGGTTCGAACAAGGACGCATTTCTTTATCTCAGTTATTGAATTATTATTTTTTATGATTTGCATGTGTTAACATCAATATTAATTGATGGGGAAATTAGGATGGTATTAAAAACCTGCTGGATATTCAAGATCTGGCAAAATTGTGCTAATGGAACGATTCGCAGATGTTCGGTTGTGGTTTAATTTCCCCTTCCTTGCACTTGTTTGTGCAGCTACTGATTGAGCTCATTTATTCTAACGACAGTTATCCCTGTTGACGAAAATACTGTAGAGTGAACATATCTTTGCTACAAAATGTAGACTTGCGAAATTGTCTATCAGCTCAATAACATTTTTATTAAATCGTTTCACAAAACTCAAAATGAAAGCTGCTTGAAATTTTCTACTGAACTTTCCAAAACGGGAGAAAAAAAAAAAAAATAAGTGCCTGAAACATCCATTTGCAAAATTACGGGTACTACGAAATTGGCATCCTATGTGTTTTTCTTTATTGACTGAGAGTGAGGAATAGTTGATTCACTGTCTAAAAAAATTGTTGGCATCAAAGGTGACTGCGTAACAGTTTTTTAGGATCTTGAAACAGCTAACTCACATTTTGTTTAAAAGCGTTTTGTAGAAGTGTGCTCGAGAACGTTCGGTGTTCATCAAGAGCGCTAATATTTTAGGTATTTGAATTAACTGACTTAAGAAAAGAATTTGACTAGTAATCAAGCATCTAGGCAAAATTTTAAATTTTGTTTTAGAAAAAGCAAGCTTGGGTATTTAAAAGAATTTATACGTCATCGAGAAAAAGTGCAACATAAGTTATGCATTCATAGCGTGGTCTGTCATTTCCATAGAGCCCGCTAACTCTAATCGAAAGCTAGTGAGGTCCGTTTAGGGTTTGCTGGCTGTAATCGAAAGCTAGTGAGGTCCGTAGGGTCTGCTGGCTGTAATCGAAAGCTAGTGAGGTCCGTAGGGTCTGCTGGCTGTAATCGAAAGCTAGTGAGGTCCGTAGGGTCTGCTGGCTGTAATCGAAAGCTAGTGAGGTCCGTAGGGTCTGCTGGCTGTAATCGAAAGCTAGTGGGGTCCGTAGGGTCTGCTGGCTGTAATCGAAAGCTAGTGAGGTCCGTAGGGTCTGCTGGCTGTAATCGAAAGCTAGTGAGGTCCGTAGGGTCTGCTGGCTGTAATCGAAAGCTAGTGAGGTCCGTAGGGTCTGCTGGCTGTAATCGAAAGCTAGTGGGGTCCGTAGGGTCTGCTGGCTGTAATCGAAAGCTAGTGAGGTCCGTAGGGTCTGCTGGCTGTAATCGAAAGCTAGTGAGGTCCGTAGGGTCTGCTGGCTGTAATCGAAAGCTAGTGAGGTCCGTAGGGTCTGCTGGCTGTAATCGAAAGCTAGTGGGGTCCGTAGGGTCTGCTGGCTGTAATCGAAAGCTAGTGAGGTCCGTAGGGTCTGCTGGCTGTAATCGAAAGCTAGTGAGGTCCGTAGGGTCTGCTGGCTGTAATCGAAAGCTAGTGGGGTCCGTAGGGTCTGCTGGCTGTAATCGAAAGCTAGTGAGCTCATGTAAAAGTCTGGGGAGATCAGGGAACACTGAAATATGTTTTGTTCAATGCTTTTTTATTCTTTCCATTAGAAAATTGAACATATTTTTTAACAAGAGTGAGTGCATTATTAACATGTCAGACGCAGTGACTTGGAAATGAAAATTCCAAGACAGGGGCGATATCGTCTCCGCAGATGTACAGTATTATGTGTAATTTTCAGAGAGAAATCTCTGCTTACGAAATTATAAATATGGTACATTTAATTGAAATGCAAAAGAAACATATTTTTTCCGATCTGTTCTAGAAACAGAAGTATGCTGATTAATTTCTAGTGAACATTTGTTCCGATTAGCCGGAAATTGTGAGAACACATTTTGGCCTTCCGATCCGGTGTCCAAAGAATGTTTGCAGGTCTTTTGAAATCACAGGTATCGTGAAGAACACAACAAAACAGAATTTTCTCCCGTTATAGGGGCGAAATTTGACATAAAGAGAAATAACGCATGCATGAAAAAAATGTAGGTGTGCATATGTGTATCCAAAAGAATTATTCCAGTTCGTCTTCCATAAGCGGATCTGCCCAAGATCATGTCCAAAATGATTGCTTATGTAAAATTAAAATTAAAAAAAGAATGAGAAACAGCTAACCGCTATTTGTTGTGTGTCGCCATTTATATGTATTCGCCCTTGTGCATCTAAATTTAGGCATTTTTTCCCGAGAGAAATGGATATTCCTAAGTGCCGTGATCTTCAGCAGCTCAAATAAATACTTTAAACCCAGTTTTTGCTGTCTCCTTTGTTTATAAGTTGATCACGTGGTCCTCTGCATTGTAGGTACCAAGACTATGTAATCTGTGATCTAACTTAAAAAGAAAAAAAGAGCCGTTTGAATTGTTTTTCCTAAACTTCAAAGGACTTAACATTCCAGGCATCCATCTGTAATGCAAATCAGTAGTGAATTGAGACAAAACAATGGACGGCAAATTTTCGCTCTGAAAAAACAAAAAAACAAAAAAAACTTAAGTAATACGATTCAGTAGTACCAGACCGCTTCTACTTTGTCTGAGTTCTCTGAAAGAGAGGAAACACATATTTTAGATTTGAACGACAAAACGTAAATTGTTCTATAATTTCGGTTTCTTCCGTTCTGTGTAATTACTCTGTTTAAAAACCGCATAAGTCCTCTTTCAGACTTTGTTTTTAGTCAGAGTTTGACTTTCACTGCTGTGTTTAACTGAGATGACGAATGGCTTCTGACCATTCGTCCAAGATCGGTCCAGTGAGTCATGGATGTTGTGTTTGTCTTACGGCACTGGCTCTCTCCCTTCCCGGGAATCAGTGACCCTAATTTAGGGACGGGCGACTGCTTATAGCCCATTGAGTTGCTCACGGTGGTCGTTAACCCAAATAAAAAAAAATATGTATATAATAAGAAGACACTAATTATTTTTTTTTTTGTTACTTTTCATGCAGAAATGATCATGAAATTTCTCATATTAAGATGTAACCATGCAAGAAATTCCAGTTTCGGTGTAACAAGAATGGACGAGTTTAGAATCAGTTTGTGTTCTTAACGTTAGACATTTTTTGTAACATTTTAAGATGTGTGTCTGCTCGTCTGTTAATCATCTATCGATCGAGTTAATTTAACTTCGAAAATGGCTTATTTCTGTGCTTATACTGGGCATATGCGTTTTGCTCTTTTTGAAATCACGATTTCCTTCTGTAGCAGATATCTTTGAATAAGCTTGCGCATGTCAAAAAATCGCGTGTTATTTTCGTATTTGGCCATCTATCTGTCACGAGCAGGATATTCTCATTTCTGGATTTCAGACTGAAAAAAAAAAATCTTCTGCGATGAGTAGAAGGAAGCATGACCATGATTTTTAGCATATTTTATCCGACGTGTGGCATAATCTGTACTTGCAGTTGTCACATCATCATTCTTTCTGAATAAAGTAAATACATGGAATAAAGTGAAAATATACCAATAATTCGTGGAATATTCCTCTAGCCATGATTTGGTGATTGTGGATGTGTGCGGGGGCATAAAACCAGCATTGAGGTCTACCATGAAGAATTAATTATTTCTTCGGAGAAATTCGTTTCTCAAATATACATTCTTAGAACAGATACTGCAACAAATAAACAGTAAATTCAAATACCTGTGAATGCGATAGAGGCATGCGAAAGCAAATGTGTGCTGTATATTTTCAAGATTTTCACGAAGCGATTTCTTTTGTTTTGTTTTTATTGTACTTGTCAGGATATGTTTTCTTCTGGGAGAGTTGAAAAACTTCATTTTGAATAATTCGTGGTTAGAGATGGGGGTTGGAGGTGGGGGTGAAGCTTAGCACGAGGTAGTTTTCCTGGGTGTAACAAAGTTTACGTCTGGATTATATTGCCTTTCCAGCATTGTTGGGAAAAGGATAAGGCACCTCTCTATGGACGCGCCATCGCCGTTGTCAGGATTGCTTGTAATTATGGAATATGGAACAATATGGAATATTCAGATTTATTGTTTTAAAGATCGGCTCGGTCCAAGTTTGAACGTTTGGAGCTTACTGCGTTCCCTGTCCGTTTTAGGCTTCCAGCTTTCAGTATTTTCATCTGTAATAAACGAACGCGCCCTATTCGTCATGTGATGTCTTCCATTTCTCTCCGTGATCTTCGTTAACACTCTGTTAAGACGAACTAAAGCCAACACAAAAGACAAAGAGTGGAAACGGAATTTCATTGCAATGCTTTAGACTTCGATTGTGTGGGAACAGGCTTATGGCCAGTGGAGATCGAGTAGAGAGTGAGACTAACATTTCGGTTAAGAAATACACGAAATGCTACCTAAAATAATATCTGTTTAGAGACAATCATCTCTCTCCTTCGACTATAATTTGTTTTCCCGACAAAATCAAATTTCATTACATTTTATTTGCTAATTTGAATTAGTAGTATGATAAATTTCCGTAAGGAATAACTGATGTCTCAGGTCCCTTTCACACTGCGGATCGAACGGCTTATTTATTTATTTTTTTTTTTTTTTTTTGAATCCAGCAAACTGCTAAATCTTAGCTCTGATCCTGCGTGGGATGCCCTAAGCCGTGGCCTCCGAGAAAAGAAGGCAACGACACTTTATTAAGTGACGTTACACGAACCGTGAGGTCCAGTCATGTTATTTAAAAATTATTTTAAAAAATAAATAGTGGTTACTATGAGATGTAATTTTGCTTATTTTTGTTTTTTATTGAATTAAAACAGATTAAAAGGAAAAAGTTATGTTAATTTTATCTTGCTATTGTCTTTTTATTCGAAATAAACAATAATTGAGTAAGATTAAGACACTTTAGTGTAACCTCTATTTACTTTGAAAAGAAATTTAAAATAAATATGACTGAACCTGACTGAGATTGTGACGTTACTTAATTGTTATGGCCTTCAGTTATCGAAGATCACGCCCGAGCCAGAACTGTGCAGACCTCCAAAGCAGAGTATATGACAATAACAAAGTGTGAGAGCATTTGTGACACATCCCAAATTTAACCTTTCTTTTCAGTCTATTCTTATGCGAAATTCTGTTTCTTCTTCGTTAGATTTTCCTTCTGAACGGCACATAACTTCCCCGAATTTGGTTGTATTTTTTTGGCAACAACAGAAACTGAGAATAAACAGACCGCGTCCAAAGCAAAAAGAGTGTGGCGAAAGAGGCTTTACTGAATGTATTTTGACGCACGCTATCGTGATATATACATTGAAATAGTCTTGTCTATGTGATTGGTCTTGTGAATATGTAAACGAAGCTGTATGCGACATTTAAAGAGAAATTGTGTTTATGGGTGTAATTCGACAACCAGGAAGCAAATAAAGTGTTACATTTCTTGACATTTCTTGCTATGTCGATTCCTGAGACCGTTAGTGGCAATGTATAGGTGTTCTGTGTTGTGTTAAACATTTATTTAGTAGTAGTGTTTCAACACACGAACCTAAAACGAAGTCAGAAACAATAAAAACGTTGTACATTCGAAAGTGCAATCAGAATAAATTCAGAGAAATAATAACATGCGGGTGATTTATTTAGCAAATCGTATAATATCGGATGACAACTGTGATTAAGAAATGAACATAGACAGTCATGGAGAAAACGGCATTTTTCAAGTTTTTGATCATACTCATCAATATCAGAATTTCTCTGAAGACGAAATTAGTTTTGGAATGCGACATTGTGCCGGTCTTGATTAATGTTTTAGAATAATGGGCAGTGCCGCCAGCTTTTGATTAACAGATCATAGCAACTGAGATACAGTTTTTAAGGGCGTCTGTTAAAAGTGTCGCTGAAGTTAGAAAAGAGGTAATGGAATACCTGGTTTTTCAAAACAGCTGGAAGGAAAACGAGAACAGATAGTACAAAGAAGAACGTTTTGAAAAGTATATCAAAAAGAGTGAACTCTAAAATTAAAAAAAACCCCTAGTTAATACACTGTAAAAAAGATATAATAACGATGTAACGGGAACATATGCTTTTTGAATCTTTTGTATAAAGTATTCCTTCGAATATGAGAGCAGGAATGTAGATACCCTCCTTATATTCGGTAAACAGCGGAACATAACTGGAAACTAACCTGTCTTCTAGAGAAAGAAAGTTATGGAAGACCAGAGTCACCAAATGACCTTGATATTGGAGAGAGAGAAAGAGAGAGAGGGAGAGGGAGACGTGTAACTTGAAATTTGTACGGTGTCTAACGAAGGAGAGCAGTCATCACACACAAATTTCAACGGGAATCCAGCCCAAGATTTAAGTTTTAACTATTAGCTATGGGCCACCTTACCCTGAGTCACTTTGCACATTTGGCAAATAGGTAGGTAAGCTGAAAATGTAAAATAATGAATATACATTATTAATTTATGAATAAAACAGGGAGGGTGATTGAAAGCAGCTATGAGAAAAAGCTGCAGAAAACTAGTAAGCGTTTTAGATTTTATGAACAGCGGTGTTTCCCGTATAAACGTTTTTATGGGGGAATTAGATTTGTGATAGTTTGGAAAAACAATCACAGTCTAAAGAACTTTTTTCTTCCTCCTTGAATGAGCTGAAGCGGGAGCACTTTTCTCAGTTCCATTTCTGCGGTGCTGACACCTTTTGCTAGGTATCTCACCCCTAGCTCTTCCCAGCCTGCAAAAAATCAGATCACTCCCTCCTGTAAAGTTAACAAACAGTAAGATACTGAGACAGAGGGGAAGGGGGAGTACTGCTGAGACCTGTGGGAAAAGGGCATCGCACAGTGATCCTTACCTGCTGCTCAACATCTGATCCCCTTATCTTTACTTACCTTGCGTTTAGAACAGCACTCTAACAAGTAAGTCTCCTGCTATTGGTAGAGGAAATCATCACCTGCCTCTTGCAGAAGGTCACTCAGGAGGGAAGGAAGACGGCAGCTGGCTGAGATTTGGTAGAGCAGGCTAGACGGACCACCTGGACTGCTGGCTCACTTTTGGCGGCAGGTTTTTCCCTCCGCACTTCTTCCATACATCACGAAAGTGCGGCAGGTCTGTTTTCAAACGAGAAAACTCCTTTGTCACCAGGTGCCTAATTTATGTAATTTTCGGTTTCTTCCTGTTTCTGTTACGTACATTACAAATAGGTAATATTCTCCGTACCCCCTTAAAGATCTCTTCCATTGGGTGGGGTGGGGTGGGGGGGGGGTGTTATGAAAACATCATACGCTTCTGAAGCATTACAATCACCTGCGAGACCTGCTTTATACGTGAAACAGAAAATTTTCGTATTGCACATGTAATTAGGTTTGCTTTTTGACAAAAATCAGACTGAAAAATCAAGTTATCAACAAACACTAGACTTTTCAGCAGGCTTCTCGGAACATGTTGTTGTTCCTTAATTGGAACAACAGATTGTTAATTATTCATTTAAGTGTAGTTTGATGTTATTAAAGTAGCATCAAGTCGTTTATTTGTCTTCACGTTATACTGGAATAATAAGTAGAACACGAAATTGTTCGCGTTACAGAGTAGTAAAATGTTATTTAATTAGTCTTCATAGAAAACCAACGTGTTTTTCTATGAAGACTAATTAAATAAGCGTTTTGTCTTGACAATAAGTTATGTTACGTTGCTACAATAAATATGCAACAGATTCTTAATTAATTTTGCAGTATAACAGCATCAGGTAGTTAATAAGTCTCCTCCTTTAAAGCAACTTCAGCTTATTTCGTTTTTGAGTGAAACATTAGATTCGTTAAAGAGCTTCAGTATAACGTTAGATTTTTAATAAATATGCGTAAGATGGTGTTAGAACCGAAACAATAGTTTATTAAAATAACATAATCATTTATCAGGCTTCTTCACGTAGTGAGTTCTCAGGGAAATGAATGGATTAACGGACGACTAAATGAATCAGACTTCCTCACGATCCGAGTTCTCTTCTGGCTTAAGCGGTTTTGTTCATGGCCATACCTTGTTCACGTGCGTGATAATCTTCACAACTCACTCACGTTTTTGCCTACTGAGAACAACATTATCTGTTTTCTCTGTATTGTTTTATATAGAAGGCTAAAAGTGCTCACTATCAGTTTTTACTGCTGGCTGTTTAAAAATCTCAAACATTTGATTGTTAGTTATTCAGACCACTAATTAAACTTGTTTTTATGAGAATAGAAGGTTTAGTGTGGATTAATTGTCACCAACACCTAACCATAAAATCTAGCAGTTTCTGGAAAAACGTCGCAGTAACATACAATAGCCATACACCAAGAAATGGCCGGAGGAAAAAAATGTTCCACATTTGCTGCACTTAAAATAGTTAACATTTTCTTTTCTTCCACAAACTTCAAAAATGTAATAGGATATTCTCTAGGCAGCAGTTACATCTATCCAGAAAAAGAAGTCCTCGAACGTTAAGAAATGCCCCTACCCTTAAAAAAAAAAAAACAGGAAGAAAACGCAGTTCCGAAATTTGCTGCATTTAGTAAACATTTTCTTTTCTTCCACAGACTTCGAAAATGCAATAAAAAGAATTCTGTAGTCAGCTACCTTTATCCATCAGAATTCCCGAATTTTTTGGAAAATGTTATTAGAGTGTTTAGACTATAGTCGCATTAAAATGACTGTAACGGAGAATTAAAAATCAAATTTAAAAACGTATGACGTGCATCCCAATTTACATATCTTCTCCTTTGATATGTCTTCAAGCATTGTGTTATCTTGACATGTTGCAAAGTTCATTCTTCAGTGATTTCTGTTGGATAAAGACTTGCCAAGGCGTGGCGATGCCTGAAGAGCAAACATCCTGGTGTGTTAATTATTTATTTATTCAGCCGCTTTAATTTTCGGACGAATAATTATAGAAGAGTAAGATTTCAATAACCTTGACTATTTCACGATTGCGTGCGTGCTTTTATGGATACCGACTGTGTGTTTCTTGAGTTTGAGTTGGAACTTCTGAAATCCCAACGACCTGTGTCAGTCAGCGTAAATAATGGACGTTCGTCTCAAAGCATCCGGATTGAGAGTCCCTGACCTGCTGTAAAACTATTTCCTTTCTATAAGAGAAGGGAGAGTTCTGTCCCCCAGGAAGAGATCACAATCAGTTCAGAGCGTGTGTATGAATCGGACGTCGCCTAAGAATAGAAAATCGCTTCGGGTCAGTTTGCTAGCCCCAGTAATGTAAAGCGAACTTTGAGGTGTCTATCTGTCCCTCGGGTCTAAGCAGGGCTGGGTCTAAGTGCCCCAGAACTTCTTTTTGTGTGGATTGCCAATTGGCGGCATCCGTTGTCCCTATCTGTAGCAATTGAACTTCTCTCGGGCTGCATTGTCATCATCCTTAGTGTACTATTAGTGAAAACGATGAAAAGCCATTCCCTTAATGAATGGGGAGTGTTCTTGACTGTGCTTTTGTACTTCAAAGCATTTTGCACGATCCCAAGGCTTCTTAACTCATTTCTCACGTTGTCATTTATCAGGACACAATACCCCTTGAAACAAGACGATTTCATCTGATCCTCAGCACTTTATTCCTAGTAGGACTAAGTAAACCCAACGCATAGTTCAGGCATATTTCGCCATGTGCGTCCACTCAAACGCATGCGATTCAAGTGTGTTCTTACCCTCACGTTAACGTCATTTCATGAGTACCACATTCAATCTTATTTACGACTCAGTACTTCTTTTTATGAGTTTATGATTCAGGTTTATGATATTTTGTAGTGTTTTCACCCGTAAGCAGATTTTCGGGACCTTGATCACAGTTTTTCCTTGAATCCAAGCAGACGATCAGCCTGGTTATCCAGATGGTAACTTGCCGTGATAACGCAAGTTACGGCAAGTTACGAATTTGAAAATTCGTAACTTGCCGTGATAACTTGATTGAACCCAGTTGCTTGTAGGCGTACAAACGCGCGCGCGTGGTGCTTGAACGCACAACACTCGTGTTCTTCGACCATGTAGCACATTTTCCTTTGCAATTCATGTTAGTTGTGTTCTGAATAAGAACAACAAGGAATTAAAAAAACAAAACAAACGAAGTCTCATTGTACTTCAGTATTTAGATATCAAACAGTACTGTACTGTTGTACATTTCTTGAAAAAATGACAGAAAATTCGAAACTACTGAAATTTTCCCATTCGCGAAGGAATTCCTGCGCACCGGCGCGGCGCCCTGTACGGGTGACGTATGTCTGATTTCCCTCAGAAAATTGCCTTTTCTTATTCTGCTGTTGTCGTTAGCGGAGCTTAAATTCGAGGTTCAAAGTACTGCTCTTTTTTTTTTTTTTACTATTTAGCAACAAGTTTTAAGAAAAGTTTTTCAGATTCAGATGTTGCCAGCTAAATGTAGGGGTGGTATTGAACGTAGTTACGAGAAATTAAGAAATCGAACATAGAACAATAAAGACAATAGTTTTCGCATCATGCCTGTGGAAGGCTTCAAGAATTTTGCAAATTTTGGATAAATGCTGAATACAAAAAGAAAAAAGAAAGGATACACACATTGCTAAGGCTTGTGTGAGTGTGTGTAATTAATTTCTCTAGCTATTGATTTTTTTTTTCTGGTGTGTAACATGATGCACTGAAAACAGTTGTCGCTGATGAACAGTTTGGTTTTAAGCATGAATTTTTTTAGATATTAAATCAACCCTTTCAAACGTTTTGTCCTTATTTCAGCGTGATTTGAAGGTCTAAAAATTGCGGCCAGGAACTTCGCTTCCTTGAATTATTTTCAAGCGATCGAATGTAATAAATTGAGTTCTGGACCTCCAATTTACGGTGGCACCTAACCAACTCCATTGCTTTTGTCTTTCAATTTGCACCAAAAAGCTAAAAATTCTTGTTTTCAGCTTCGACTACTTTTCACCTAACAAGTCGTATTTTACGACTAGGACCATTTCTTTTACAATTGGGGCCCGCAATGTACTTCAATTGTAAGTAGTTTGCCTCGTTCACAGATACTGCAAGTTAAGGTGGTAAACAGTAATCATACTACCATGGTAATCGAAAATCACACTGCTACTGATTGTCGCTACTGCTTTGACGGTTGCTTTCAAGAATTGTCAACCCGTGCGCAACTCTTGTCGAACTGATGTACGTAACCCTTAGTTTGTGATCAGTGGCGCAACATTTCAATCCCACTGCGTAATTAGTTTAGAATTTCCCAACTTCCTCAGGTTTTCCAACTTTCAGGTATCTAAACCAGATTTTTTTAAACACAAATTTTTAGCTTTTTCGTTATTAAATATTACATAACAGACGTTCAACTTTTCACTATTTAAATGTAGAACTACCGATCTATGTGTAAAAAGTTACATGTTTATAATAAAGGAAGCTAAAATTGGTCATGTTGCATATTTGATCATTTATTATAATAACCCCACCCCATTTGCACAAAAAAAGTCTCAGGTTGTCAACGTAGGGCAATTTTGTGCATGTTGTATATAGACATTTCTGTGGAGTGTCGTCAGCAAGGTACCACTGCACGTAGTTTTTCATTACGTTACGAGCCAAATGTGTGCCTAATAGACGAGGTTCTAAGGTAGAATTAATTATGTTCTTGAACCGTTAAAGGCGGTGATTTCGTTCGGCACTTTTCATGTAAGTCTTTTTCTTTTGCTAATTAATAATGCATAGGGATTTTTCACTTTTCAGTTGCGCCATAAAATATTTAACTGAAAAGCTGTACTGCCAATTTTTTTTATGAAGATTTCGTTTCCAGGCAACGACGGGAAGGAGAGGGTCTTCTTCCAGGTCTAGAGCCCTGGTCTTCTTCTGTATCGGCTTATAGTCCATTTGTTCTCTTGTGCTATTGTGCGTTGGATGCAGAGCAGTTCCAGTTTACCCTCAGCCCCAGGAGGTCCTTAAAAGGGAGGGGAACATGGATGTCTGGGACAGGGGTCGGGGGGGTACGGTATATTATGTGGAAAGCTAGGAGACCAGCTTAACTGCTCCACCCCACATCACTCGATGGGATACAACTTCTTTCAAATAGGAACATAAATGTCTGTCACCGTGGGGGGTATGAGCTGCTACCGGATGTCCACATAGCGAATTCAGAACACCTATAATAGCAACCCTGTTTACAGCGCAGGATTCCTTAAGTTTTACCGACACCCATTTGTATTTTTGATTTGTTCTTATAAGAGCTGATTTCTAAATTGCGAATCATAACAAATGATACACATTTTGAAGATGACAATCCGATTTTTGGTGTAAATGTGACAAAGATAGTAAGTCAGATAATATCCGAAAACTTGAAAATTTCATCGTCCTGGAGCGGGAGTCGAATCCGCGTCTCCCAGATAGCACCCGAGTATGCACCACGCAGAACGACCAAGTCTCAAGTTTCCGATAAATTTGAATATAACCATCACACAGGGGCGGCGGAAAGTCAAGTTCGTTGACCGGGCCCGAAATTTCGAATCGGAGTGCCCCTCTCTTCCCGCTTCCCGGAACAAACAGAAGAAAAAACAATGCCTATGTTGGGGATTAGGACTACTCAACCACTTACTTAGAGGAACTTTCTAAGGCACATTACAACAATCGCACATATGCCTAATAAAAAATTAATAAAAATAAAAATGTTGGTTGAAACTGTTGAAATTATTGCCCGGGCCCGGGCGGTTCCGCCGCCACTGCCATCACAGGATTATCATTTTCAAAATTTGTAATACATATATGGTGTAATCCCGTATTTCTTTCATGATTACAAATGATATTAGTTACGTGTTTTGCTTATCGTTTTACCCGAGCACTTATACACTACGCCATTGGCGCTTCCTTCATTTCGGCTGTAGAATTCCGTTTCTTTCAACATTCTAACTAGTGTATTTTAAACGTGTGCGAATGGTTTACTCGTAACCTATATTAAGTGACCTATATCCCTTCACTTTTCACTGTGAGTCTTTAAGTGTCACGGCTCATAACACTTGAAAATGCATTGGCACTTTGCTGGTAACTAATGAGGTAAATCCGAACACATCGTATTTTAAAATCTTATGGAAACAGATGTATTTCTTCGGGTACGGAGAAGGTGCCACACCGAGAACGGGACACATTGGAATTTCAGTGCCATAAAACTGTTCTGCATAAAAAAATTTCGTGAGGCTATATTTCCCACTACTTGAAGCAAACTATTGTGCATAAAATATTTTTTTTAATATTCCATTTTCAGTACGAAATTTAGACATTTCCATGATTTTCGGGCCAAAGACTGCGAAAAACTGGCCACAAAAATTTTAAGGGACCGTATAAAAATTGCGTTCTCCCGAGACTGTGACACAAAATTTCCGTAATTTCTTATTTACGATATTTTTCAAGGTATATAAACTACAGCTAAACAAATTCTCTGCGGGTATGTGCAAACCCAGGAAACTTGTCGGGGAGGGGAGGGGGGGGGGGTCTAAAACCTAAAATATAAAGAATTTCTGGTCCGATCGAGAGATTTTCAGCGTTTACAAGAGCTACAACTCAACAAATTATCTGAGGGCATGTGCCTACTAAGGAAACCTGTCGGGGCGGGTGGGGGTAATACCAAAAGTGTAAATATATAAAGAATTTCTCGTCCGATCAGGAGATTTTCAGCGTTTACATGTTACAACTCAACAAATTATCTGAGGGCATGTGCTGCCTCAGGAAACTGTCTGGAGGGGGATCTCCCGATCGGACCAGAAATTCTTTGTATTTTATACTTTTGGTGTTACTCTCCCCCGACAGGTTTCCTCCTGAGTCAGCACATGCCCTCAGATATTTTGCAGACTTGTAGATTTAAACCCTGAAATCTTTTGTTGAGTCGTAGATCATAAGCACTTTTTTTATAAAGAATTACATTAATTATCGCAATTAAGAAAAAACGAAATTACGGAAACTTTATATGACTCAGATAACCAACTTCTGGGGGTCGTGGCCATGAAGCGGTCAAAAACGCAATTTTTATAAGGCTCTTAAAATTTTTGTGGCCAGTTCTCCTACAACCGTATTTCTTACCACTTTCTGTAACATATATACCAAAGCTATTACAAAACCCAGCATAACGGCTTCCACACATTTGCTTTTAGTACACACAATTTTACGAAAAAAAAAAAACACCGTACCTTTGAAATGATTGCAAATAATTAACATTTTGAATTCATTTTAATTTTTTAAGCGCCCAAATAAAAAATAAATTGTTATATTGAAAGAAAAGCATACTGTTTTGTTAGTCCTTAATTTGCAAAAAAAAAAAAGTGACAAAAATGATGTAACTCAAACTAACAAGTCAACAAATTTTCTCAAAGAACAGTTTTTTTTTTTTTTTTACGTTTTAGCCAAATTTAGTTTGATTTGTAGTTGGACAAATTACTCATTTTACCTTTCTTGTAGATTTTGGGGGATTTAAATACTGCTCAGTTTGTTTTTCACAAAATTATCTTTAAAATATTCAGCCATGTATCTGTTTAAAACTTAAACAAAATTATGCAAATACCCCGTTTGAGTTTGAGGAGATAGTACGAGGGTATGTATCATCATCAGCTGACAGAATAAGCGTTACTGCTTGTTAATCGTGCCTTCCATTTTAGATTGACTTTTCCTCTGTAGCGCTTGATATGCCCAAAATCGTAAACAGTTGCTCCGACATAGAGACCTTTGTAAAAATTTAGATGTCGAGTTCTGTACTTTATATTTCTAAAAAAATTCTCCTACTAAAGGTCACTGATCTCAGATTATTCGTGTTTGAAGGTTGCGTGTTGAAGGTGAGGGTGGTTGGGAAATCAGATTATTCTTGCAAACGAATGACTACTGCGTAACGACATCCCTAGAAGGATGGTATGTGGTAAATCTGTTTTTCTCATATAACCACTGGGCTATGACATTTTTCTTAGTGTCATTATAGGCACGGAGGAGGGTACAACACCCTCTCTCGATGAAGGTTGGTCAGGGAGGTAACGGCATCCTCTGTACGATACCCAGCGACGAGGAGTTTCCACCAGGTGGCGTTCCATTTGAGATGCTTGCAAGCAGGTGCCGCAGGACGTTCCCAAGAGAAAAAGTTCAGAGGCAGGAAGTCCGTGTGCACTGGAATGTGACCTCCCACCAATGGGATTACTAGTTCCTACAGCGACATCTACCGGCGCAATGATTTAATTACTTCAGGAAAAACGTACCCGCCGCTTAATGTTTCAATTCAACAAACAAGGCTCAGAACTGATTATCAGGAGCAGAAGGTGGGGTCATTTTTCGCTGATCCCTTTGAATAAAAATTGTATTAAATATCGACAACGCATTAAATAAATGAACAACTGAAACCATGAAAAATCGTAACACTGCAGAATAGGAAGTTATAAACAACCTGTTTTGAGAGTTATGATCATGATGATTCAGTAAACTAAAATAATTTGATAATTCCTCATAAAAATCTTTGTATGCCTTTAAAAAAACTTGTAACTCAGTTTTGAGTGGATAAACAAATGCGATGCAGTCGCCGCTAAACAGATAAAACTTCCCCTTCCCCACGGAATCTGTTGTTTGCAAAAATAAATTCTGCATTCGTGTGTCGTTAATCTGGGGCGTTTATATTTTCACCAGGAACAAACTAGTCCTAGGGAGAGTGGTGAGCGTGATGACTTACGCATAAGATGCTAACGTAAGTTGCGCGACTGCTAAATAACCCTGACCCAGTTCTGATAATGTGGAAGAATGAGAGCCGTTGGATTTCTGTTTTAAAGTTGCTTAGAAATCGGGCATAAATCAAGTTTTGACAGCGATGTGAAAAAGTGCGGTTTATTCTTTGAGATTTTCATCTTAAAACAGCTTATCATACAGATTAACACTGAATATCGCAAATACTTGGAAGATTGGAAGAGACATGTCCATCTCGTTCTCTCTCCCCCATCGGAAGAGAATCGAATGCATTTCTTAGAAGTTAGCTGTGATGAAATGCGTTTGTAATAATGCACAGAGTGATGGTTGCAGCAAGGTTAGGATTCTATCTTCTTGTCGAAAACTTTGTGATGCATATCGTGTATTTTCTTTTGCAACTTTCTTCCATCTTAGGAACCACAGTCGCATAGTTCGATGACTGCTGGCTCCTCTAGTCCTTCCCTAATTTGGAATTACTAGCTGTGAAAAGAACTTAGACAACGACAAAAGTATTCTGTGGTGGTAAAAGTTAAGAACGTTTGTTTTTCAACGTAGTGACAATGACATACCAGTAAATTTTAAAAGTAACAGTTTCTTAAGGGGGGGGGGGGAGCTGAAGACAGATTGAATTAATTATATTTTTGCTAAACACACCCGGATCAACACTTAATGTGTTGATCAGTTCAAGTGGATATCACAGCGTACAGGTATGAAATGTTTTACCAGTATTGCTATGCCCCCAATTTTAATCGGAATTGGAAACAAAAATGATACGCAACTCATGTCTTTTTTTTATTAATAATGAGAATATAATTTCCAGAAAGAGATTTAAAATTAAGATTTAAACTGTATTTCGGAAACACTTGAAACCGTGAACAAAATTCTGATGTACATGTTGTGTCTCCCAGGCAGTCAGCTTGGTATGTTTCTTTCTCATTTGTAGTACACGTTACCGCCAATTGACAGGAAAATTCTACCCAACGAAAAACTCTTAAAATATCCATCATGCATACTTCTCTAGAAGCCAAATAGAAAATTACAGTCGTTCTTCTAGAAGCTTAAATATCACGATAAGTACTAATTAATATATATTTGGTACTAATGAATAAAGTATTAATTAATGTATATATTTGGCACTGATAAAGCAAGTACTAATATATATTTGGTACTGGTGAAGAAAGTGCGTATATAGTTTTGGTACCAATGAATAAAGTACTAATATATATTTGGTACTGATGAATAAAGTACTAATAAGACAATGATGATGATATATATACGAGTATATATATCATCATCATTGTCAACCATTATCAATCCACTGCTGGACGAAGGTCTCCCCAAGTTTCCTCCTTAACGGTCTGTCTTGTGCCAGTCTCCTCCATGTCACTCCCGAATATTTTCGAATTTCATCCACCCATCTCCCATGCGGTCTTCTTCTGGGTCTTTTCCTGTCCCTTGGAATCCAATCTAAAATTTCGACTGTCCATCGATGGTCTGTCCTTCTGGCAGTATGTCCAGCCCATTGCCATTTCAGGGATTTAACTCTGATCATGATGTCTTCCACTCTTGTCATTTTTCGGATCCACGAGTTCCTCTTCTTATCTCTCCTGGTTACAACAAGCATGCATCTCTCCATGTGCTTCTTTGAGTTGTCTGCAGCCTTTGTATGTCTCTTTTAGTTAAGGTCCACGTCTCTGCACCATACGTAAGCACCGGAAGGATGCATTGATCAAACACTTTTCTTTTAAGACATAATGGCATATTCTCTTGAAAATTATGCTGTTTCTTCCAAAAGCTCTCCAGGCAAGTTTTGTACGCCGATTAATTTCTTCATCAATGTGACCCTCACTTGATATCTGCTGTCCAAGATAAACATACGTGTCTGTTATCTCCAGCTTTTCTCCATCAATCGATAAATCTTCATTTCGTGTAAAAGCATTGAACATCACTTTTGTCTTCTGAAAGTTCATTTTTAATCCCACTTCTTTACTCTTGTCAGCAAGTTCCTGGATCATACTCTGCAACTCTGATGATGTAGTTGCAAAATTGACTACGTCATCAGCAACACGAAAAGGAGTTAAATAATCTCCATTAATCTTTATCCCTTTGTTTTCCCAGTTTAATGATTGAAAGACATTTTGCAATGTGGCATTAAGAGCTTGGGAGATATGGTGTTACCTTGTCTCACTCCCTTTCCAATTTTTGTGCTGTATCCTCACCTACCTAATGAGGCGTTGGTCCACCTTTCTGTAAAATCATGGCTGGCAGACGCATAGGAACAGATTTCACAAGGTGTCGAACATCCTCCATTCATAACTTCACAAGGTGTCGAACATCCTCCATTCATAACTTCACAAGGTTTCGAACATCCTCCATTCATAACTTCACAAGGTGTCGAACATCCTCCATTCATAACTTCACAAGGTGTCGAACATCCTCCATTCATAACTTCACAAGGTGTCGAACATCCTCCATTCATAACATCACTAGGTGTTGAACACCTCCATTCATCACTTCACAAGGTGTCGAACATCCTCCATTGGTAACTTCACAAGGTGTCGAACATCCTCCATTCATAACTTCACAAGGTGTCGAACATCCTCCATTCATAACATCACTAGGTGTTGAACACCTCCATTCATCACTTCACAAGGTGTCGAACATCCTCCATTCATAACTTCACAAGGTGTCGAACATCCTCCATTCATAACTTCACAAGGTGTCGAACATCCTCCATTGATAACTTCACAAGGTGTCGAACATCCTCCATTCATAACTTGACTGATGTTTGCTGCAGGAGCTCCGTCAGTTCTCACTCATTCCGTGGAGTAGGATCAGTAGTTCTCACATCCCGTTCCAGCATATCTCACAAATATTGAACAGGGTTACAGTCAGGGGAGTTTGGGGGCCAAGACAATGTGTTGGGAATTCGTTGTCGTGTTCCTCCAACCACTCAGTAGACACCGTGCGTTGTCCTGTTGAAAGATGGCATTGTGGTCCGGGCAAGCCTCATGCAGATATTGATGGAGATGGTCGGCTAACAGGTTCCTGTTGCATCCACCATTCAGTGTGTGTGGGATGAAAACCAACGGACCCAGGGCTTGCCAGGAAAAAAACTCCCCAGACCAGAACACCACCACCGGCCCGTTGAATATCAACTGTACATCCAGAAGATAGGACTTCATGTTGTTTGCGCCATATGTGAACCGGCCATCAGCATGGTGCAGCAGGAAATGGGACTCATCCCTCCAGAGGACCTCCCATCTATGGAGGGTCAATTACCGACATTCTTTGGTCCGTACTTGTCGTTGTTTGTGTTGAGTGGGCGTCATCATGGGTACCTTCGTTGTTCTCCGTCGTACTTTGTATCCCAGGCCAAACAAGGTACGGCGAATGGTGCATGTGGAAATAGGTCCAACTGCAACACTGTTGGACTGTTGGGTGAGCTGGGTGACTGTCGCACGTCGTTGCTGAGATACTAGTCGTAACACCCGACGCTCACCTCTAGAATCATCCGCACGTGGCTGACCAATGTGAGCCATTCTGCTGGATGTCTGTGCATGGTTAATCCAGTCCTGATACACCCTTGATACAATAGTGCGGAGGCAGCCAACTAGTACGGCTGTTTCCGAAATACTGGCACCTGCCCTCCAGGCCTCAACTATCTGGTCAAGGTCAAATTAGCTTTCGCCATGTTTTCCCGTTACTGGCAAACGTTTACTGATTACCTACAGAGGATAGGTGTGCATAGTTTATAGTAGGCGCATGTAACGGTGATATCACGTGGTACTTCGTTATTGCTCCGAATATGTAAAACGGTTGGGGCGTATTCAAAATCAAAGCTAACTCAGTGTATTCAACAACGTTGGAAAACTCATAAAGCTGCCACGGCCAACTGTGTGAAAACGATTGAAAAGAATCAATATGTGTGTGTGAGCTTTGAGTTCATCTGGTGAGCTTGCCTCTTCTATGCACAGCGTCAAGATGATTTAAGCTAGGCATTAGTGCACTTCAGTTAGAAGAGAAGAATCCTTTAGGTCGAAACTTAGACTTCATGAAGCAGATTTAGCAGTGGAAGAAATGTGGCAAAAATGCTCCTTGTGTTAAAAGTTTACTTGTCGTTGAAACAGAAGGGAAATTTGGTTCTGTTTTGCTGCTTTGCAGCAACAAGGTAGTAGGATTTGTAAAACGTTTCAGGCATGTCCTCTCTACAGCAACAAATGGCATCATCATTTCATTTCAAGGAGAATACAACACCGAAATTCAGTCACCGATCTTCCTCAGTACCATGTGATAATTAATCAGACGCATGAGACGTATGGAAAACGCCATCGTTAACAAAACTTTGTTTAGCTAAAGTGGGAAGCTTGCCATTGTTATACAAAACGAAGCGAACTTATTTTGTCTGATGTAAACATTTAAGGGAGCTGATTCCCTTACTGGATTTATTTGTATCTACGTATTATCTGTTTTTATATCATGAAAGAAGAGTTCAACAACACTTACTCTTGCAGTACCGCCTACAACCGTAATTTCTTCATATCCATCTCCATGAAGAAGTGCTGATGATTGGTGACCCCGGCTCATCCTTATGGCATAAATCAATGGCAGTGCTTCCTTAAGTTGTGAATCTAACCTGAATAAACGGCATTCCCATGAATCGCTCCTATTACCAGAAATTTCTGGTCATATGGATACGGAAAAGTGGAAAACGGAGTTTTTCCGTTAATATACAAGTATGAAAGTAATTGCGGAAAGGTTTATGAACATTCAGAATTTTCCGTTAAAACATCTTAAAAACTGAAATTTAAGTCAATATAAGAAAGGAGTTGGGGAAAGGTTTCTGGAAATTCAAAATTTTCATGGCGTACGAAAAATCCGTGAGATTCAAGTTTCTTTCCGTCATTTCACGGAAAAGGTTTTATCAGAAACATGCTTCGTTAATTCATGAAAGGAATCACAGAAAGTGTCTCATGAATTTCAGATTTTTTTTTTACAGTGCTTTATATTTGGCTATGAATCAAAAGATGTGTGTATAACATGAATGAATCTAGTTTGTTTTGTAGGATGTTACCAAATAAATTGGTTTCAAAAAGAAGGTGAGAAAGGTTGCAAAAAGATGAAAGATAGAATACAATAGTTCACTGTGTAAAATGCTAATGGTACTGAAAACGAAGTGTTGATGTTGCAGGAAAATGTAAAAAAAAAAAAAAAAAAAAACGTTGTTTGAAATTTTTTTGTTATGAACTATATTTAATCACCATGTTTTCAATCCCTACGTTCTCACAATTAGACCCGATACATAATAACGCATATTTGTTTTATTTCTTCCTTTTACCGCGAACCAATTAATTTACCCGTTTTTTATATGAACTTCATTAAACTGAGTGCCACCCTCACTTACTGCTAGTTTAGCATGATGAAGAGAACATTGCGGTTTAAAGATGTTCGACTAAATACAGTATATATTATGTGCATAAGTCACAGGGAAAGCGTAAGGAAATGGAATAATATGACAATTCGCTGTTCTTAAAATACGAGAACAACGGAAGAACCTAAACGTCGTGTATTTTGTTTCCAGAAATTATCTCGTTAATTTTTACCAACTTCCTATTTTATTTTATTTATTTATTTTTCGTAAGGTTTCATACTAATGACACAATGTCCGTGATGCGTAATAAACTTGTAATAAGCTCACATGTACGCAAGCAAGAAAAAAAAAGCTCCTTTGTTGAAACAGAGATAGTGTTAATCGCCGATTAATAATATAGTTATAGAGACTCCAGAAATTCCCG
Organism: Macrothele yani; assembly: GCA_039090855.1. Lineage (NCBI taxonomy): Eukaryota > Metazoa > Arthropoda > Arachnida > Araneae > Macrothelidae > Macrothele > Macrothele yani. The sequence goes on along the minus strand of CM077005.1, from coordinate 137,714,007 downwards.
CCCGTTTCAGCTTTATTTAGCCTTTTGTACATGGCGGTGTTGTTGCTAGAATATCAAGTGAATTTATACCCGTCACCGGAACAGGAAGAGCAACTGTAAATGTTTTCAAATTCAGAATAACCAAATCACGAGGTTGAGTGCGCCAGAGGACAAAACAAAACGGACGCCAACCGAGTCCAGAAAGCGCACCTGCTGAAAAAGTGTTGCAGCAGTGATCGTGGGACGATTGTCAGTCAGTCCAAGGCTGACTCTCTGACCATGTGAACTGAGGGCGCGGTCTGTTCCCTACGTTCCTTTTTTTATTTAATCCCCCTTCCCGCTTTGCTGCTGCTGAAGCTATAGCAGTACCAGTTTATTTAGAAAACATAGAGGGATAATTTCCTGTAATTCTCGTTTGGGAACTTGACCACTTTGCATAATGAAAAGCAGCATATTACATTATCAACACTGCTCCAGGCATTTAAACATTTTAGCCTTATTTGCTCTGAATATTGCTCTTTGAATTTTATTTTATTAACTGAGTAGCTCTGTTGTAAAAGGCATTTAAACGGGTTATGTTTCTTATTAAAAATAATTATGGTTTTTATTGGTATTAAAGAAATCTGGTGTGCCAACCTTTGGGGATTAGCATATCAATTGCCGGTGAACTAAGAAATGTTTAACCACGACGCTAACACACAATGAATGAGAAACACTCATCTTGAAATGTCCCACATTTTCGTGTGATGAACGAATTCCTTCGATTTTGGATTAAAACCGTCACATTTGTTTCCCGTTGCTTCCTGGATTACTGATATTTATCATGCGCTAAAAATCCGATGAAAAATATGCTCTGGAGAATGAATCTTTCTGTGGCTTTCCTTGAGCACTTGAGTGAAACTGTGTATAAACCTGGAAGGCTTCCTGTTTGAAATCTAAGATTCGTTACCAAATCTGTTGTGAAGACGTCCTTGTCATCAAATATAGTTTTGTAACGAAATATGCAATTAATTTAATTATGGCTTGTTAAATTTGACAATTTTGCCGAAACTTTAAAGGTTAATCCAACATCAAGGGAGTAAGTAGTAAGGAGAATACCAAGTCGATCAGTTTATTCTCAAAACACTTGAAACCCGTAAAACCTGGCAAACTAGATGTAATTCAAGTCCGGCGTTTCCCGAAGAACGGCGTGATCCCAGGATCGTTAGGTTGAAAGCTGATGGGTGGATTTAAGATGCGGGAATTTTGTTGTGTCGTGTTATACAAATTTCATCATACTTTTTATTCGAATAACAGCAAGAGCTTACTAAATTAATTATACTCAGCAAATTTTACGGTATTTTCAGCGGATTCTATTTCAAAAAATAGTTTCGTTTGTTTCTTATTTTTCAGAGATGTATAATGATGTCAGATAAACTTTCACATGCGTCACCCAAATGTTAAAACAAAAATAATTATGGACCCGGTATTTTCTGAAATATTAGTTAATTGTTTTTTAAGCTCAATAACTCATTTTGTTTTATCTTATAGAGGGAAAGTGTTATGGGCCACCCCGGTGACTGAATGGTCAGAGGTGTTGGTCCATGACCACTTGTCTGAGGTGGGGCCCCATACAGTGGCCCCAAGTCAGAGACAGACGACTGCCTATAGCCTTTAGAGGTGTTAATGGTGGCCGTTAAATCCCGAGTACGAAAAAATAAATAATAATAAAAAAACCAAACCAAAACAAAACGATATCATAGGTTGTGGTACTGATCGTATTTACTTTGTATATCTATATCGAGCACTATTAGTAGATGTTCTCGATGCTACTACGTGTTTCTGAAAAAACCCGACAAACATGCGTTTTGCTGTATGCAATCCTCTAGTACCTCCGGAATGCAGTCAGTATATGTCTGACATTATCCAGTCTGACCATGTGTGTGTGTATATAGGACACAGAAGTCCCGTTACGCCTATTTCTCGTTATTAGCTTATTAAAAGATGCGTTAATTATGTATTAAATAAAGAAGCGCGTATTTGTTTCACGCTAAGGAGAAACTCAAAATTATCTCAGAATTCACAAATTTGTTTGTCATGTGAGACATATACCCAGTCTAGATTTTTTAAATGAATTAGAACTTCGTTTTTAGATATCGAAGCGATTGCTATCTGTACTGTCTATGCTATTTGCGTAAGAATTTCATATTTAAAGTCAGGAGAAAAATATCAGTCAAGAAAAATCGTAGATAACCCCCCCCCCTCCATGCGGGCTGTATTTGAACGAATTAATTAAATAAAATGACGCTGTATTTTGAGTTACCTTAGGTTTCTTGTAGACAGACTTGGTGTGCAAATATCTGTCAAGGACTTCTGTCTCATATTAACCACCCACTTTCAAGACAGAGTTCCAGTTCGAAAGTTTGTTTGAAATCACTGATAAATCATGGAGTAAATGTTCTAAATCCTGATAGTGTTTATTTATGATTTTTTTTCTTAACTTTCATTGATGGCTGCTAGCATAGTGATTGTGTGTATAGGTGTTGCATATTTCAAAGTTAATTTTGTCTTACCAAAAAGACAAGAGTCCATATTATAGATTAGTTTCCTGTTTTCCTAGTAGTTGCTTATAGATGCCATTAGATCTTAGAGAATGAGACTAAAAGGAAGTTCTTACACTTGAAATTATGTGCGAAAAGTATATACCTCGAACGTCGTAGATTCTTTTCTGGAGCAGAAAACAAATACGCAAATATCAAGGAAAATGGGAACATCTAAAATTCTTCTTTAGCGCAGTATTAAACAAGAAAATTACATATATTTGTTGTATTTCTGGATGATGGGCGATTTTGGCTTTATACTGAAAAGAAAATACATTGATGTAAGCTAATTAAAAGCGTGTTCCACGGGTAAATGACTTTTGAATATGATAGCTTCTCATGCCTAGTAGTACCTCTCTCTCTCTCTTTGCAGTTAAGAGAAATTGCCTGTCTTAATTTTGGGGCACCAGTAGACCAGTAGGGAAGGGAAAAGCTAATGCCTTAAGGATAAGACATCAGTGTCTCATTCTGGATTTGAACCTTGTTCTCCCATCATTACGAGTTACAGTCGCGTTCCCTGGACAGTTTAACTGAGAACCTTCAGTTAGAGGAATTTTGTCATAACCACAACGTTGCTTCAGTAACTCTCATAGGCAGGCCTTGAGTAAAACCAAAGGAATTTATGTTTTTGCTGAAGTTGCTATTTGAAAAGCCTTAAAAGTAGCTGCTCATTCTTTATTTCTGAAGACCAGTTTTATATTTTAACGTCTAATAACAGTCGCGAAATATGTGCAAGATATTTAATTTTGACCCCAACAAAAAAGTATAGTGTAATATTTGGACGTTGCTAAAAGTGATGTAATTGTTTGTAATTATGCCGTTAGCGCCGTCAGATGATTTTGCTGAATACGTGGTTATAATTCGAAAAAGCTGATTAAATCTTTGAATGGAATTTGTGCGAAACGGTTACTGCTACCAGATGGGAAGCCAGTTATGATTACCGTAGAGCAAGTGTGTGTGAGCAAAGATCATGATTCCTATTTCTGGGGTGTTGTTGCCGGCTGGGCATCTGTGGACAACTGTTTGCAACAATAGCAACTCTAGGGTCGTGATCAGGAAAGCGGAACCAGGCATTGTCACCATTTACGCATCGGTTTTTAGCTCGCGAAAAACTCGATTGGGAAGGTATTGTTGCGGTAGATCCGGCCCGAACTTGAGCACCTGTTCTATTCGCATCACTTGTGAACCCCTGCGGACTTGATCGTCGTGTATTCATGGCGGTTCACATCACCATATATGACTGCTTAAATGTACACCTCCCGTTTTAGATATCTGCTGGGTTATATAATCACTCATCGAGGCCTCGTGACACATGTACTCCCCTCGATGAAGGTTTTAGAAACTCGAATGATCACCTGTTTCAAAGCCACTCAAAAGACGACAGTTGGTCGGTTGTTGGGCGATAACGGGGAGGGAGTTGAGTTTCTAGAACAATATCCGCATTAGGAAGTCTCTGAATAGAAACTGTGACAGTTGGCCTATACTTCGTTTAGGAGCAATGCCTCCGTTATTAACCCAAGCTCCCAGTCAGCGTCGTATTCGCTGAACTAAATCCGTCTATATCGGATTAGTTTATCACTTAAAATCCAAAGTGACACTTTCGTCGCCTCTTCGGCCCCCCCCTTCTAAAGACAACATCTGCTGTCGCCAGTGGAAGCGTAGTAACCTTTTACAGATAACGCATTCGGTTAGCATTTATATTGGCAAAGATTTTGTCGAAGTGATTTTAACGTTGTCTCTCGCTTATATTTTTTACGTTGTTATTTTTTACTTAATTTTTAAAATTTGCTGTTCTAGAAACCATTCTTAATCATGCAACAGATGCAAGTTCTTAATCCTGCATATCCGTTCGTAAAATTTCACGCATTTAAAATAATATGCTGTATCTGTTTTTGTGGGCATTTCTCCGCTGCAGAAATTAACCGAATGCATATTTTTCTACGATGCAATAAAATATTCTGTTCTGATGCTTCAGATTTGTTTTGCCTAGTTCATCATTCGGTAGTACAATTTCTCTAACAAATTGGAATTCCTTGATATTTCAAAAGTCACTTCAACGGAGAGCGTGCCTTACTTATTGAGCATTCAGTATGTCAGGTATAACAAAAGTTCTTAAAAGTTTTTTTGTAGACACCAAGAACTTTTAAACCGTAAATCTGTTGACCACAAAGTGATGGCTCGTGTCATATGATCCCGGTTTTGGAGGACCGAAGAAAACCACATGACGTGTAATGTACTGTAGTGGACTATTATTATAAAATAGAGAAAATAAATCTCACCCACCCCTCCTTTCACACTGAAAAAAAAAAAAAAAAGAAAAAGAAAAGAAAAAAAGGAAAGACTCCCCCCTCCCCCCAAAATGAATAATAAAAACAATTTTTAATTAAAACGGGCTCAAGAAGGCGCGAGCACAAGACTCTGCAGTAAAAGAGGAAAATTAGATGGTATGTCTCAAATAAATAAATGAGAAAAGCCTAACAAAACGTAAACAAAATTATTAGAAGCCTATCTAACCAATTTAAACGTATCTAAATTTGCAGCGAAAGAAAGAAAAGTCAATCAATTCTCAGTTGCATGCCCCCCCCCTCCCATCATGGAGCAAGCAGTAAGTGGAGGCAGCCCAGCCAGTTTCTTCGTTTACTGCGAGAAAGGAGGTTGAATGCAGCAAATCCACCCATCAGCTTTCAATATTATATGTAAAATATGGGTAAAATTTCCGGGGTCGGCATTTCGATTTTTACCACAATTTACAGATGTTCTACAAGTACCAGTAAAATGTGGGGGAAATTTCCGGGCTCGGCATTCAAACTTTCACCGCAGTTTATGAGCGTATAGTAACAGGCGTCTTAGAAGTAGCAGGCTGGAAAGGCGGGGAAAATTTCCTTGTCTTCATAAAAACCGTCTGTTACAATAAACTGAGGTGAAAGTCGAAATGCCGACCCCGGAATTTCCCACACATTTCACTGGTACTTGTAGAACATCTCTACGTTGCGGTGAAAATCGAAATGCTGACCCCGGGAATTTCACTTATATTGTACTTGTACACATCTGTAAATTGCCGTAAAAATGGAAATACCAACCCCGGTAATTTCCCCCACATATTTGTGCTACTTGTAAAACTGCAGTTAATTTTAAACTGCTTGAAAAGGGAAATGGTGATCCCGGAATCTCCCTCACATTCGTTATTTTGTGTGAAATTCAATTTGTGCACGGTCCCTGACTGAAAAAGGTGGAGGAGTTTTCCAATGTGGGGGAATTTACCGGTTACCCTTCGCCACATGACGTGGTTAATGCTAAGATTTGTAAACGTAGCCTTGTGGATTTCAGAGTTTAAATTTTCCAACATTTGATTTTATGGAGAACGTTTCCATACCTTCGTACTGGTACAGATTTGGCCAAATGATCAGTCTGGAATGTAACAGGGTATCAGCATATGGTTTGAAGTTCTTCTGCACTTTCGTTTTGCACATGATTTTACACACACACACACACACTCTCTCTCTCTCTCTCTCTCTCTCTCACACACACACACACTCTCTCTCTCTCTCTCTCTCTCTCTCACACACACACGCGCACACACACGCACACACGCACACAGAGAGAGAGAGAGAGAGAGAGAGAGAGACAGAGACAGACAGGTGGTTTTCACTCATATTGTCACGTCTCAATGTTATTAGCTCAAGTGATATGACGAAAAACCTTGTTATAAATTATTCAGAAATAGTATTTCGCCTTAAATGATAGCCGAATAGTGATTTTAATCTTGACAGTTTTTCGACAACTTTTAAAACCAAAAAGTTTGTCTACAGGATTTCTGACTTTTTGGCAGTTATAAAAGTTTCCCCTGCAGTTGTTTTTCAAACATTTCGCGTGATTATCCATAAGCACTCTGTCCAGGGAATTTCTTGCTTTATATGTGCCTTACTCTTAAGTGATTTCCAAACAACGACTCTTAGCTTTGTGTGTTCCACGAAAGGCAGAGCAGGTAGGATTTGTGATGATTCTTCAAAGTCCGTGAATCAGGGACATATATAGAAAATGTTTTCGGGGGCGACAAAAATGAAAGTTTTTGAAATCTATCAGGGGAAAATAAAAGTTAATGGAGAATAGAAGAAAACATTTAAGCAGTATTTTCTAATGTAAAATCAATGAATTTTTATTAAATTAAAACATTTTTGTAATGTTAAGTTGCATTTTAACAAAAAATGAAACATTTTCCGGGGGGGGGTTCTCTAAAAACGCCCCTGCAGTGGTGAATCATTAAGTCAAACACGGAGCATCCCCACATTTTTGTTTTTAAGAGCGTTATCGAGCACTGTCCTATATAGTACATTTGATGCCTTGGGCAAGGGAGTAACATCCCACCCCTCATTTTTATTTGGAGACTTTAGAGAACACGAAGTATTATTTTTATTTCCCTCCAAAATCCGCGAATATCAATCACAATTATCCTAATTTTTGTCTTAGCACAATCACAGAACTGAAAAAATAATCTTTGTCACGCAAGTATTAAAAAAAAAAAAAAAACTTTTACCGTAAAGAATTTCAGAAAACACTCAAAATTTCTGTGTTAAATGTTCCATTTCTCACAGGTATTGCTACTTTGGATGCTTTCACTTAAAAGCAATTTCTGTGTTGAATGTTCCATTTCTCACAAGTATTGCTACTTTGGATGCTTTCACTTAAAAGCAACGTGGTGTTGTTTCAGCCACGTGTGACTTAGATACTTATTATTAAACAGAAACTTGTGGATAAAGTTTCGCTCGGATCAACAGCACCCTTTTTCGAAGGTGTTGTCAGCGCTTTGAATGATGATAATCTTTTAGCAGACGGGCGCACTCGTTTTTACGAGTTCCAAATAATAACCCAGTGTGCTCCTTTAGTAATTTACTTTGTTTCGGTACTCAAACATTTAGGATAGTGGAAATATTTCACGTCATTTTTAATTCATATAACTTTGTTTAAAATACGTCGAGCATGCTCAGCATGAAAGCCAGCAACCAGGCTGTTTATATTAGCATGGCTATCGAAACCACTGGATATCGTAGGCGACAGTTGTTACCCATAGCCCCCCTCCCCCAACGGGCAAGCTGGGGAACAGCTGTGATCTAATTGGCGAAAGGTCACAAAACTATCATAGTTTGCTTTTTGACGTATTTGGACTCCTTCTATATCAGTCAAAAAGCAATTATTGCGCCTGTCGTCATGTTAAGCTCAGTGGGTCTTAACGTGTTTTGTGGAAAAAGCAGAGTTCCTGAATATTTCTCTGCAAATTCTATGACAAATTCCTGACCATCCGCCAGTTATGTCGCACCTGTTATGCATAGTGACAGTTATGCATAGTTACGCATAGTGCGTCCACCTTATTAGTTATGCCCTAACGGCAGGAAGGTGGACGTACTGTGCATTACTGTCGTTTACGAGAGTCGTACGATGTAAACAAACTGGGTTGTATTAATAGCTTTCCTGCTGAGCATGCTCGACATATTTTTGATGAAGTTATGAAATTACATGAGTATAAAATGTTCTTATTAACTCATTGGGTTGCTAAGGACTCGTAAAAACGAGTGCGTCCGTTTTCTGAAAGATTATCTTTAATGCTCATCTCCTTTTGTTATTGATTTTCTTAAATCTTTCGATATTCAAAAGCCCGCATTTTTTCACCAGATCGATCAGCCCTAACATATATGTCTGGTTGCTTTAGAATGTGAAAAATAATTTCTTTGATAATTTTTTCTCTCAAATATGAAGTCATTAAAGACTGAGATTCAACACTTATGTGTTTTTCTATCTTTCCTTTTATACACTAACCCAACTTAAAAGTGCACACAAATGAGCATGAATGTTAATGTAATAAAAATTACAATTTTTCTTGTGTAAAATGCATATAGTCAGCTGATTTTTCATTGTAAAAATGATGCCTTCATTTGGGATTGTGTCTATCTGTCGTTAGCTCTTTCTGTCCACCCCATCACTCTATCCACTTCTTTCACTCCAGTGAATTAAATTAAAGTAGTTTCATTTTTTATGCAGTCAATCATAATTGCTGGTAAAAAATTAATCAGCAATGAATACAATTTAATTGATGTTTAGAACAACATAATGAAAAGCAATGCTGGATTTAGACACATAGCAACACATTTCTTGAAACTTACTCATCTATTTTTTCCCCCTCTGTGTGGATTTTTTTATTTGCATGGCATGCCTGTTGCATGTAGTAAACCGTACTGACGACAGTAATTCTGTGTCATGATCTGCAGAGCAAGGGCACAAAAATTGCTCAGACAGGGTGGCCACAAATTCTTATGATTGGGAGAAGGTGATAATTGTGAAGCTCATCCTGGCATTTTTCAAAGAGAAAAAGGGTCATTTCCCATATTAATTGTTATTTTGCTTGGAAAGGTTAGGAGGAATAACCCTCCTGTATTTTCATTGAGAAGCATGAAGTTCCAAAGTACCTTATCCTTGCACTGATTCTTTGTAGTTGTAATGCTGATTCTGCTTCATTTATTTATTTATCCTGAGTAGTTAAAACTTGGCCATAATCTTAAGCAATTCTTTGTCTGTGTGTTAATGCCTCTTGTGTGTATATGCTTATTTGCAAATTGTTCATTTGCAATATTTGTGAAGCTTAGGATTTTACTAAAGTGAGAAACATTGGCAGCCTGACACTAAATTGAGCATTGAATATCACATTAGTGATGTCATCTACACGAATGCAAATGCTCATTGTTTGCAGTGTAGTTTATCACAGATCTAAAGCTTGATGTTTTTCTTAAGCAAAACAGGTAACTCTTCAGCTTATCAGGTTTAAAAGCATGTAAATGTGTATTTCAGTCTTTACTTATGACACAAATCTACAGATGTGTGTGTGTATTTGCATCATAAATGAAATGGAAACATACTTTTGCAAATTTTTCAGCCTAATATATATGCCAGCATGAAAGCAATTAATTAATTAAGATGCATGTTGATGACTTGTTGTTTAATAACAAAAATTATGTTTGTTTTCTTGTCAGCTGTCCGCCTATGTATGTTGGAGAGTATTGCCAGCACATGAACCCTTGTCAAACAGGCCCAGGTCCTCGCTGCCAGAATGGTGGTACATGCAATGTAGGATTGTCAATGAAAAATGCAGCTCCAACATTTTCCTGTTCCTGTCCAGTAGGGTACTCCGCATCACTGTGTGAGATTGCTGTGCCCAACAGCTGTAACAGCAATCCATGCCAAAATGGGGGAACCTGTGCACTCATCACCCTGGACAATTACACCTGTACTTGTGCAGCAGGATACAGAGGTATGTATAAATGTCAGCTACAAACTTCATTTTACAGCACACCAATTATTGTGCCTTTTTGGTCTTTTGTATATAACCAGCAAAATATTGTTTAGCTTTTCAGAATTTTTTAATTCAAATTTTAGAGTGAAAATTATCCCCAGTCTGTAGCTCTTCTTAGTTGAAGTTGGACAGTTCTTTCTGCTGAAGTTTACTGAAGCAAAATTATCCTTATGATTGTGAGGTTCCTGAAAATGGTTTTCATAAAAGACACTTTTACTTTTGTCAACTTTATAGGTGACTGTGCATTAAAATTAAAAGCCCGTCGCTAGGATAGAGGCACAATTTTCAAAATTGGCATGCTTCCTTGAGATTTCATGGATATTTATTGCAACATAATTTTAAACTCTCGCTTGCAAGTTACAAAAATGTGGATTAACATATCTTTTGATTATCATGAAATGTTTGCTTACCTTGGGGTTTTCCTGAAGCCAGTCATCTTTGAGTTTTTCAAAATACCTTTTGTCATTTTTCTTCATTCAGAAAAAAATAGGTTTAAATGTAAGGAAGAGAAGGGATTTATCTAATACAGTGAGAAAACTGGAACATCCTTGAAAATGGAAAAACAGTTGTAACTCAAATTCCCAAACTAGATTTCCATACAGAACAGTGGACAACGGCATATGCATCATTGACATCTTATGTCGAAAAATAAATAAATAAATAAATAAATAAAATTTATACAAAAAGTGCAGCATTTATTGACAGGAAAAAACACTTAAAAGAAATCAGTCTATAAACTGATGTTGTATGCAGTTATAGATTAGAAGAATTAAATATTTTCTTCAGAAATTGATCAAGAAATAATCCTTCCAAGTAAATGACAAATGCATAAGAATATTTTATTTATATGTCAACAAACTTGTCATCATATCATTCACTGTTTCTCATGTTGTTATAAAATTGCGCACGGGAAATGTCGATATTACAATATATACTAAAATTTTTTTATTTCAACTTGTTATTCACACTCCTTCTCGAGGTATTATTTGCAGCAATCCAATTTCAGTACTGAATCTCTTTTAGTTTTCTGCGTAGCCATGCCTTCTGAAAACTTAAAAATTGCATGATCGTGGAGTACAAATTGAACATGCATCTCCTGATTTTCAGTTGACTATGCTGCCATTCCACCATAGCAACAGACTTCCAAGCAACTGAAGCTAATTAGTGGTAGCTTAGGAATCTGAACTATTTGTGCTAGTTGAAGCAATACAATGCTTCTTCATAGCATTAATGACCATTCTAATCTGTGGACAAATCCTAAGTCACCAGTTCTTCAGATATCATCACAGAAGTTATCAAAGAAATAATCTTTCCAAGTACATAGCAAAATCACAAGTACATTTTTTTTTTTTTTTTGCTGCATGGAGAACAGTGAACTAAAGGCAACTCAATGCTTGAAATAATAAAATCATATTACCAAAAGTAATTATTTCATTTTATGTGCAAGTTTGCTGAGTTAATCTTTGGGGACAAGACACACTTGTTTTCTGAGTTGTGTACTTTTTTTTAAATTAAAAAAATACTTTTTAGAGGTATATATGGCATGCAGGTACACTGAAAAGCAATTGAATTAGAGATACCTGTCTAGCAACGTGTAGCACCACCTTTCGCCGCAGGTGTTGACGGCGGCGATTCGTCTTGACTTGGACTCGACAAGACACCGGAAGCGTTGGGAAGCCATACGGATCCACGACGCCTGAACAAGCTCCTACAGTTCACGAAGATTTGATGGAGGGGGTCAGAGCCTCGAACATCTCTCTCGATGGCATCCCAGACGTGCTCGATGGGATTGAGGTCAGGTGACCTAGCTGGCCAAGGAAGCAAGGTCACATTGGTGGAGTGTTCATCCAACCATTCGGAAACAATTCGGAAGCGATGGCACGGTGCATTGTCTTGTTGCAGGATGAGGTCCCCAGTGGGATGTTGAAGACGCACAAACAGGCGCAAATGGTCGTCCAGGATATCCCGGTAACGTTGACCTGTGAGGGACGATGTCACACATACCAGGGGCCCCATTTCAGTCCACGTAAACAGTCCCCAGACTAGAATGCCACCCCCACCAGCTTGAAAAGTACCCTGCTGGCAAGAAGGATCCATCGCTTCATGTAGTTTGCACCATACTCATATTCTGCCATCCACATGTACCAACGCAAATCTCGACTCATCAGTCCAGGCAACATTTTCCCACATGTCTAGGGTCCAGTGGCAATGTTCCCGCGCCCATGCTGATCTTTGCACCCTGTGATGTACGGTCAGCCGCGTGACCCTTGTGGGACGATGGCTTCTGTACCCCATAGCGAGGAGATGGTTCTCGATGGTGTGGCTGCTTACGCGTTTTTGTGCACCAGTGTTAAATTGCTGAGTGATTTCTTGCACTGTGGCCCATCTATCTGCTGTTACAATGCGTGCTAGTCGACGATGACCCCGCTCATCCACACACTGTTGTCCACGGCAGTTGGCCCTTGCAGGGATGGTTTTACCGGATTCAATGTACTCATGGTGCACCCATGATACAGTGATGCAGGAAAATCCCAGTGCCTGCATGACTTCCGAGATGGAGTGACCCATTCGGGAGGCCCCGATAATTTGCCCACGATCAAATGCACTTAGATCCTTCGTCTTACCCATACTGCGTCCGACTCTTACTGATTCCCGTCGCATCACTCCTTATATTGTCGGATCGCTGCATACGTCATGTCATTTCCATTTACAGGGCCGCCCACAGCGCCACATTTGCATAATGCCAGCTGTCTCTAATTCAATTGCTCTTCAGTGTATATCCTTTGTTCAGAAAAGAAAGGTAGAAAAAAACGCACACATGAAATGACTTACTTGTACAATTGGTTGTGTATTAACTAATTATTTACCATAAAAATGTCAAGAAATTGAATGTTCTGCTTCATGAATTAACTTTTTCCTGTGAGGGTATGAATTAACATTTGTGTTAAAGTAATCCCCTACTCGTAGAAAATTATCTACTTGGCCACAGATATCATATCATCACTTTTACTAACTCATCTTCTTAGAACTCTGTGGTCAAACCGGGCACTATATATGGTATAAAACAATTTTCCAAATCCTCTTTTGTATTTTTCTAAGAAGTTATGTCCCTTAATGATGATATTTTTATGAAAAAATAACGACCCTATAGTTCTCCTGTGGCAACAGGTTAGAAAAACGTTTTTGAAAACTGCAATTTTGTGTTGTATTTCTACAATCAAAAAGTTGTTAATTTATATTTTGTAATTAAACTGTGTAGCATTAGAATTTTATAATCACCCTTTGTACAGTAAAAAACAACAACAACAATAGTGATTTATCAATTTTTTTAGTTGATATGTACCAACTTCATTACAGGTGCCCATTGTGAAGAGGTAGACCACTGCGCTCCCCACCCTTGCCGTAATGGTGCTTCGTGCCACTCTAGGAAGGATAAGTACAAGTGCACATGTGCAGAAGGTTTCACTGGTGTCACCTGCACAAATGATATAGACGAATGTCGGCAAGATCCCTGCATGAATGGTCGCTGTGTCAACACTGTGGGATCTTACAGGTAAATCATTTAAATATCAACTTCTATTTCTGTCTAGTGTGGTTTTAATGAATGTGTTACCTATAAACAACAAGACAAAAAGAGCATTTTGCAGTGTTGCAAGCATCAAGTGATTAAAAAAAACCCTCAAAAAAGTGCACTAATATTTTATGAATGTTAAAAACATTAGGTTATCTAGACAAAGGTAAAGACTGCTAGAAAGATTTCTTTCAAATGCTCCTTAACTCTAATACAGAACACTGACTACATAAAAAGCCATTGAAATTTTTTTGTAGTCATTCCGTCTCAAATTAATGACCTGTTTTATTCAGCATTATTCCTAAATATGATTAGTGTTGCACTTATGAATGACTATGACGAAATTTGTTCAAGTAGTCATTTTGCGGTTTTTAAAATTTTTTTTTACTATTTAGCATTTAGATTATATTAATGGGTTTGTATGTGAAGCCAAGCATGACAGTCGATATAGTTCATTTGTGGCACTGTCTGTTGTTCATTTTTAATTTAGGGAAAAGTGCGAGTGAAACATATGGTTCAATATGTCAGGTAAATGGAGAAACGGTTATGGGTGAGCGGACGTGTTGAGAATGGTTTGCCAGGTTTAAGAAAGGTGATCTAAGCTTGGAAGACAAGCCACATGCAGGTAGACTGCTGAAACTCGCAGACGAGGAGCTAAAATCGCTGTTGCAAGAGGATGCCACATAATCGACCACGCAACTGGCGAAACTTTTGAAAGTAGGTCAATCGATGGTGGTACAGCATCTACAGGCCTTGGGGAAGATCCAGAAGATTGCTAAGTGGATTCCACATACTTTAACGGAGCATAATATTGGTCAACAATTGGGCATCTGCATGCCATTACTGAAGAGGTTTCAAGGGAAGAAATTCTTGTGGAAGGTTGACACCGGGGATGAAAAATGGGTCTATTGCGACAACCCTGTACACAAGCGATCCTGGGCTGATGCAGTAGTGGGATATGCATGGAGTGCTGTACTTTGAACTGTTGAAACCGCATGAAACAATCACTGCACAATGATATAGCTATCAATTGATGAAACTGAATGCCGCAAACGAGCAAAAACACCCATGGACAGGTAAAGAACGCCGCCCAGTCATCCTGTTATGCCAGACCACATGTCTGTGCCTCTACAAAATCAACCCTTGAACTGGAAGGTTTTACCACACCTGGCTTACTCCCCAGACATTGACCCCTCAGACTTTCATCTGTTTTGCTCTATGCAACATGTCCCAGCCCAACAGTGGTTCACCACAGTTCCAGAGGTGGAAAATTTCATCACTGCATTCTTCAGCTCAAAACCAGAGTCCTATCACAGGAGCATTCATTTGTTGCCTGAAAAATGGCAGACGGTCATCGATGCTAATGGCCAATATTTCGTTGAATAAACGTGTACTGGTTTCCTGATTGTTCCTGTCTCCTTTCTCCCTAAAATGGCAGAAACTTTTGCATACCCCTAATGCATATAAAAAAAAGCATTAACTTTTCTGTTTACATGTATGTGTGGTGTTTTCGCCTTTTTTATTATTTGCTTCAAATTCTGTAATTTTTAAAAGCTTTTCATGGAACACTTAACATGAATTTTGGATGTAGGTATGAGAAATGTCTATAGAATGTGCCCCCTATACCCTATAACATTATCCAAACAATAGTGTTCAGGCTTTGCTGTGTTCTGCTTATGGCTGAGTTTTGTTTCTTCTTTAGTTTGTGATGAAAGGGGAGGGGGTAAATTGTCAATTGTGTGCAAGTCATGCCACCATTCATGGGTCAAACCAGATATCAATATAGCTATGGGAGGCTTGTATGTTATTTTACAAGTCTTGAATCAGATGCCTGAAGTGGAAATTTTGTGCAGTATGGCTTCTATTATTATTTGTGAGTTTGCTTATTTAGCAGACTAGAGAAACGAATTCCATTATTTGCTTATTTCAACTGAAAGGAATGTTTACACTTTTGTACATAATAGGTTAAATGAAAGACGAAAATATAGATTGAAGTGTAGAAAATGGTTAAGTTGAAATTTGTTCTGAGTCAGATTTTATTTATATGAGTAAGCTTTAAAAAGTGACCTGTTTGTAATATGTATATCCTTTTGAATTCATATATGGAGAGAGAGAGAGAGAGAGAGAGAGAGAGAGAGAGAGAGAGAGAGAGAGAGAGAGAGAGAGAGAGAGATTATTTGTCAGCATCTGATCTGCGTTGTTTGTGTTGCATTTCAAGTATACACCCTTGATTATGTCAAGAGCACTGAGAACAGCTGTTCTGTTGTCATATCAGGTGCATTCTTTTTGATATCTGTGCACATTATGTGTCTCAGTGTGTGATGAAGTTTTCATGTGAAATAACTCATTCATCACTGCTATGAAATAGTGAACTGAGTTTGGACTTCAGATGATGTGTAGTTTCATATTGCTTTGGTAATTAAACTGAAACATTTTTAAATTTTTTTACACCACTAATTTGTAGCCTATGGCTGTCATTGTAAAATGTTTATGAACATTAATTTTTGCAGATGCATGTGTGAAACCGGCTACACTGGACAGAACTGTGAGTCACAATACATCCCTTGTGAGCCTAGTCCTTGTGAGAATGGGGGAACGTGTCGTGCCTTAGATTCACTAAATTACCAGTGCTCTTGTCCAGATGGTAAGTCTTTATTTTCAATGTATTGATTACGTGTCTTTTCTTTAATCTGAGCCAATATTGAAAAACAATTCTTTCTCCAGCAGTAAGTTTTTAAGTATTAATAAGAAAATAAATAAATAAATTGCATTTCAATTGTTACTTCTGAATCAGAGCATGGATCTCTAAAAAATAAAAAAGGAAAAAAAAGATATACAGAGGCTGCAGAATATTCAAAGAAGCATGAAGAGATACATGTTTGTTAGCCAAGAAAGGTATGAAAAGGAGCCCCTGTATTAGGAAAATGACAAGGGCAGAAGATATCATGATAACAGAAAAGACACTCAAGTGGCAATGGGCGGGATATATTGCTAGAACTGTCCACCTCTAGACAATTGAAATACTATTATGCAAAGAGAAAGGAATGGACTCAGAAGAAGACCATGTGAGGGATAGGTAAATGAAATATGGAAGCATGCAAGAATGACATGGAAGAGAATTTCTCAAGATAGAGTTGTGGAAGAGACTTGGGGAGACCTTCATCCAGCAGTGGGTTGAGAATAGTTGAAGTTGATTATTTGCAGGGTTGCAAGGGTCGCACTGCCAATCGCAATTTGCAAAACAATTTTTTTTTTTTTTTTTTTTAAGTATTGGCGATTATTGTTTATGGGTAGTAATGAATTCAAAACTGAAAATAAGTGTATATTTCTTCCTATTAGGATTCAGGATCTATAACATGATATTTTGCAGCTTAATTGTGAAGAATCAATAACCTATTGTTTTGTGTACTATTATAACACTTTATTGTTTTTATATTTCCAATGGAGAGTGAATGAAATTGGTGACTTCAGATTACATTTGGCAACAAACAGTAGAATTTGGCAAATGGGTTGGCCAGAACAACCACTGATATATATTATGGCAACATTCTAAAGATCCTATGCTTCCTTGCAGCACTGCTTCGACTAGTGATTGATCAGATTCCCTAGCTATAACTGCTTAGCTTCAGTTACTTAGAGCCACATTGCCCTAGGAGGTGTA
Organism: Macrothele yani; assembly: GCA_039090855.1. Classification (NCBI taxonomy): domain Eukaryota; kingdom Metazoa; phylum Arthropoda; class Arachnida; order Araneae; family Macrothelidae; genus Macrothele; species Macrothele yani. The sequence goes on along the minus strand of CM077005.1, from coordinate 137,696,878 downwards.
ACAGTTAGCATGCTTGAACAGAAATTGGGAGATGTGGGTTTGGCCCCTCTCTATGGTGATGGAATTTTCAAGTTTTCTGCAGAGGTGTTACAAGATGATCAGTAAACTACAGGTAATTCAGCACACAATTCTGATTGTCATGTAAAATCTAGCAAATTTCCATGTAATTATGAGGAATATTTCTTCCTTAATTTCTATACAGAAAAGTATTTTTTGTTCAATTTAAGACACAACTTTTTAGTCTGTGAGCAAGAATTGTAAATGGCATGTTAGGCTCCAAGGATTTCCAGTGATGATTTCTTTGTACCTTGATTCAGTTTTTTTCAGTAACTGTGAGGCATTTTGGCATTTCTTAGTTTAGTTTGCCAACTTTTCATAATTAAAATTACTATTGTTTTACTTGAATTGGTTTCAACATTTTTATATCATTACTGCTTTTGCTTTTCGTTTTTAATAATTTCTGTTACTTTGTTAGATTTACTTTAAAAAAAAGTTTTATAGCATTAATTTGCTTTACATCATTTGTTGCTTTATGGCCACCATGAGAAATGAAGACCAAAAGGAATGATGCATCATTAATGTGTGCTGCTGGTTTGGGGAAGGAAAAAGAAACAGAGTTGAACGACAAGTACAACACTCATGTCTCTTATGGAATCTGTATGTTTTTCTTTCTTGTGAGAATCTAGTGTGGAAACAACATGGCTACAACTTTGCTTTAATGCTTCCAGATTTGTGATATGCCTCCTTTATAGTTTGTTATATGTATTGCTCCTGCTGTGTAGTAATCCATGTGTAAAATACCTTGTACTACGGTTTGTATTCAAAAGCAATATCCATTAAATTTTGCACTTCTTTACAGGGGTGCAGAAAATTTTCAGAGCCCAATATTTCCCCAGAACATAATTTTTTTTGTCCGAAATTTCCCCCAAAAACTGTAGCGAATTTTCATGCAAGTTTAAGCAATTATTAGAGTATATGTTGACAATTAAGAACTATTCTTAAAGCCTATTACTTACAAATTTGAAAAAGCAAACAAACAAACAAACAAAACTGATATTTATATTAGATTCAAAATGTTAAATATAAACTTAGATTTAAAATGTCTGAAACATTTTTGGGTCTAGGCGAAAACAGTGGCAGGGCAGAGAGGCTGAAAAAGTAAACAGTAAAAACAAAATAAAAAAATTCTGTAATTAACTATAATTTATTTCATTCTAGCTTTCAGGCATCTAATTGGGCCAAATAATTTTACTGAATAAAATTTAAATCCGACTGAAATCCATGAAACATGCTTGGGTCATTCGCTTTAAAATGTCCAGAACCCGCAAAATTTCTTCAAATCAGCGCCTATGACACATTCGCTGCTATTAGTTTCAGAAACGTTTATTAGCATGACTAGTGGTTGCGTTGTACTTGTTACTCATGCCACACTGTCTCCTCCTTGGCATTAGTAAAGTCATTTGGGCTCAGTGAATCATCTGCCAGCGGCAGCTGGGAGTACGTCACTGTGCTCATCATAACCTCTTGTATTCATAAGAACACGACATTTTTCAAAATGATTACCTGATTACCGTGCAGTCACGTTATATTCATTGTTAATAAGTCAATTTTTTTTATTAGAGGTTTAACGACCACCGTGAGCAACTCAGTCGCCCATCCCTAATTTAAGGCCACTGGTTCCAGGGAAGGGAGAGAGCCTGTAAGACAAACACAACATCCATGCCTCACCGGGATTCAAACGCAGACCTATATCAAGCAAATGATCAGAAGCCATTGCTTAGACCACAGCACCACTGGGGCGGCAAAGTCAATTTTTCATTTTATTATTATTATTATTATTATTATTATTATTTTACCCCAGGACAAAAATTTCCCCAGAGCTGCCTTAATTTCCCCCGAACCTCGTTTGCATGTTCAGACAAATTCTGCACCACTGCTTCTTTATACTTTATAAGTCACATATGTGGACCAGTGATAAACAATTTTTTAAGGATGTTTTTATTCTTGTTTTTACTGTGTATACTGTACTTCTGTTTAGATGCATAGAAGCTATCAATGCATGCATCTTTTTATGTGACACTTCCTTTGTATGTAACACTATAAAAGAAAATCACAACATTTGTTTCCTTTCTAGGATTCACTGGACCTAACTGTGAAGTAAACATTGATGACTGTCCTGGGAATATGTGTCAAAATGGGGCAACTTGTATTGATGGTATTGGGAGTTACACTTGTCAGTGTCCACCAACATACACTGGTAAGTATATTACTTCTGTACATGCATGCTGTGATGTATATCTCTAAATGAATTTGGTTACATAACATTGAACCTCTCAAAACTCATGGGTAAATTCCCACAAGAAGTAAAATAAAATAGTGTAGCATACAAATGCTGATGTCTGAGCTTGACACTTGTATTTGTGTATCATTTCATATAGCAAATTCTACGTGTATGAATGATCCTAGTGTAAAGGAATCTGTAGAGAGAAAAGTGGGCCACTCTGCATCTCTCAGCCTGTTTATGAAAAAGGTCAGATAATCTGATTCCTTCCATCACAACTCACCTGCTTTTCCAAGTTCTGCATTGATGCATCCCACAACCCTGAAAGTTGAAACCTCAATGTCCAAAGCTGTTTCTGAGCCTGTAGAGCAGGTGGAAGTGGGATGTTGACAGATCTATGGAGGAGATTGAGGCTTTCTCCTCCTCTTCCTTCCCCTTCTCTCTTGCCACCACTGCTGTTTAGGGTGAGCACTGCTTCTTGAACCTAAGTCCCTTGATTTTAAGTGGCAAACTCTAGGATTACACAGATGCAATTTAAAACATTCAGTTAATTACTGTATCTATGGTTTTCATGTATTTATAAAGCTGCTGTATTAAGTATTTATGTAATATATAAGTTCAGTGCTGTCATTGTTTTATGTCCACAGTAACAGTATAAGGCTATTTTGTGTGTGTGTGTGTGTGTGTGTGTGTGTGTGTGTGTTATAGTGTATAGGGGTGCTTAGTGAAATCTGACTTCTCTTAAAGATCTTTAGAACAAATTCTTATATATAGCATGTAGAATGCTTTTATTTGTTCACTGATTTTGTCACGATTTCATTTTTCTGCAAACCTTGCACTGACCCAAAATGTATGAGGTGCAATCCAAAAGTTTCAAAAATTACAGAAATCCCAAATTTCACCTAACTTTCCAAATTAGTTTGCTACATGCCTTTTTGGAATAATTTGCTTGGACACAGGCATCAGTTATTCTGTCGCCACTGGAGAAAATCCAGAAACTCAGATGCTATATGTTTTGATGATTAATTCATTACTTTCATCAATGTTTCCCTGAAACTCCTTTCTTGATATTGTCAGGCTTTGAGGAATTTTTTAAAGTCCAATATTAAAAATATCGGAGCCTTTTTTTTTTTTCATCAAAGTTTGAATTTTTGTTTTTCATTGTATTTGTATGGTAATAAAGTCAGCCCAAAATTAATCATAAGTTACTGCTTATCCACATAAAATTTGTGAAAGGTTGTTTTGGGAAAATTTCTTTCTTTAACTATATTTGTATTTTCAATTTGATATTTTAGGATATTAGAAAAAACATCTTTCCCAGTATGTTGAAGACATGTTTTAACAAGTGAGAGATTATTGCTTGTGATGTTTCTGCAATGCTTTTGCAAACTGTGACTTGTGCTGCAATTAGTTAAGTTACTTCAGTACATCTCACTACTTACTTCATGTATTCTGCATGAGTTATGAAGATAATTTAAAATTCCCAATGTTTGATTTACAAATATTTCTTATGTTTTCTTAATATTGCAACTCAATATTCAAATTGCATTGAACAATAAGTTCTATTTCTTTTTCACACGTGAAAATTCAAGCACATATTAAACTGGTAAAAAAGAAGATGCCTAAGTTATATAGATATTTGACTCAAAGTATCAAGTGTGTGTTTAGGACACCTTGAAAGTAATAAGAAATTAATGTTCAGAGTATTGCCATAAGGTACTCTCTCCATTTAAGTGATAACAAGGATTTTATTTACATCAAGGAAAATAGTGTTTAAAACTAAAGGGAAATAAAGGATGTATATAGAGTTATATGATTCAAAGTTCTTGAGCACTCACTATAGCACGTATAATATATTTAAAAACCCATTCATTGTAAAAAAGAAATAAATTCATACTTTTTTTTGTTTCAAACTTCAGTAAAAGCTGATGTCTTTTCATCATTGATTGGAAGGATTTTACTGATGTCTTTCATCATTGATTAGAAGGATTTTGTTTATGTCTTTTCATCAATTTTGATTGGAAGGATATTAATTTTGCTATCAAATTTTTTTATTACTATACATTTCAGACTACTGATAATATCTATTCAGTTGCACTTTAGCAATATCTTTATGTAATTATGATAAAGTATTTTTTCTCTTTTATTATGTAGGCTCTTATTGTGGCAAAGATGTGGATGAGTGTTCTGTGAGACCAAGTGTTTGCAAGAATGGAGCCACATGCATCAACACAGTTGGTGGCTATTCCTGCATTTGTGTCAATGGTTGGTCAGGTGTGGACTGCAGTGAGAACATTGATGACTGTGCAGTTGCAGCTTGCTTTAATGGAGCCACATGTCATGATCGAGTTGGCTCCTTCTATTGCCAGTGTGCACCTGGAAAAACTGGTTAGTACACTCTTTAATTCCCCTGTAATTTCAATTATCAGTTCACCTGTTTTTTTCTTAACTTTTGTATTAGTAGTTATGTAGTTCTTATTTATCTAGAATCTCCAAATACCATGGTTGGAGTTCATATATTGATTGTAACATGTAACTGCAGGAAAGGGCTGAAAGTTTTTGTAAGGCTTAAAAAGTTTGTTAGGAGAAAGAAGCAACTGAGTGATATAAAAATAGCAAACGATTTGCAAGGTAAACAAAATGTGTGAATTTGTAGAAATAGCAAAAAGAGTTGCAAGGTCAACATGTGTGAATTTTGTTCATAAGTCTGTTACCAAAAGAGATTTTCTAGTAACTGAATGTTTTAAGTGATTCAAATTGAGAAAGCAGTTCTATTTCTCTATACAACTTTACAAGTGTCATTTGTGGCACAAATGTACCATATTTTCACCGTTTTCTATGTAGCCACTTCTTCAGAAAACTTGAAAGACTTTACAAATGTTATGCTGAGAGCGTGGCTTCTTCATAACTTTTCAAATTAAGGTAACAAGATGAAAACCAGGATATTTTAAATATATGGTAGCAGAGCAAAATAGGAAAATTTCATGGGTGGACACAAAATGGCTGCTAAAGATCAATTTTTTCATAGACTAATTACTGGATGCAAAATAGAAAAACCTCATGGGTGGACACAAAATGGCTGGTGAAGACTAATTTTCCATGACTGCAGTGAGAATCTGATGAAGTACTGAATGCAAAATAGGAAAACTATGGGTGGGCACAAAAATGGTTGCTGAAGATTAACTTTTTCATAGACTAATTCATCATCATCATCATTGTCAACCATTATCAATCCACTGCTGGACGAAGGTCTCCCCAAGTTTCCTCCACAACGGTCTGTCTTGTGCCAGTCTCCTCCATGTCACCCCTGCATACTTTTGAATTTCATCCACCCATCTCCCATGTGGTCTTCTTCTGGGTCTTTTCCTGTCCCTTGGAATCCAATCTAAAATTTCGGCTGTCCATCGATGATCTGTCCTTCTGGCAGTATGTCCAGCCCATTGCCATTTCAGGGATTTAACTCTGACCATGATGTCTTCCACTCTCGTCATTTTTCGGATCCACGAGTTCCTCTTCTTATCTCTCCTGGTTACACCAAGCATGCACCTCTCCATGCTTCTTTGAGTTGTCTGCAGCCTTTGTATGTCTCTTTTAGTTAAGGTCCACGTCTCTGCACCATACGTAAGCACTGGAAGGATGCATTGATCAAACACTTTTCTTTTAAGACATAATGGCATATTGCTCTTGAAAATTATGCTGTTTCTTCCAAAAGCTCTCCAGGCAAGTTTTGTGCGCCGATTAATTTCTTCATCAATGTGACCCTCACTTGATATCTGCTGTCCAAGATAAACGTATGTGTCTGTTATCTCCAGCTTTTCTCCATCAATCGATAAATCTTCATTTCTTGTAAAAGCATTGAACATCACTTTTGTCTTCTGAAAGTTCATTTTTAATCCCACTTCTTTACTCTTGTCAGCAAGTTCCTGGATCATACTCTGCAGCTCTGATGGGGTAGTTGCAAAAATGACTACGTCATCAGCAAAACGAAGGTGGGTTAGATAATCTCCATTAATCTTTATCCCCTTGTTTTCCCAGCTCAGCGACTGAAAAACACCCTCCAATGTGGCATTAAAGAGCTTCGGAGATATGGTGTCACCTTGTCTCACTCCCTTTCCAATTTTTACGTGTGTTGTATTTTCAAACAGCCTAATCTTTGCACTTGCATTTTCATAGATGTTATTAATAATATTAATGTATGCATCTTCAATACCGCAGGTTTTCAGAGCCATTGTAACTGCTGATGGTTTCACCGAATCAAAGGCTTTTTCATAATCGATAAAAGCCATGCACAATGGAAGTTCATATTCCCTCGCTCTTTCAATTAGTTCTCTCAGCACGTGGATATGATCTATTGTGCTGTAGCCACTCCTGAATCCAGCTTGTTCTCTTGGTTGAGCCATGTCCAGTGTTACCTTCAAGCGGTGTGAAAGAACTTTAGTGAAGATTTTATAAACTACTGATAGGAGGCTGATAGGTCTGTAGTTTCCGAGATCCTCAATGTCACCTTTCTTATGTAGCAGGATCATTGTAGCGGTGTTCCAATCCTCAGGAATCTTTCCTTCATTAAGGCATCGAGTGAAAATTTGGGCGAGTACTGTTTCGATTTCTCCACTTGCTTCTTGTATGATGTCTACAGTAATTCCATCTTCTCCTGGAGCTTTTCCTCGCTTCATGTTCTTGATTGCATGTGCAACTTCTGCTGGAAGGACTGGAGGAACTCTGGTACTGGTATCTTTCATGATGTCTGGAGTGCATATATCATCCCTTTCATATAATTTGGAGTAGAAATCTTTCACTCTTGTCAAAATTTCGCCTCTATTTCTTGTTACAGAACCATCTTCTTTTCTCAGTGCCATAATCTGTTTTCTTCCCTTACTGAGATGTCCCTTTGCTATCTTTAGGTTTTGGTTGTTTTCAATTGCTTTCCTCACTAGTTCACAGTTGAATTTCCTTACGTCTTCAGTGATACTTTTTCTTACTGTCTTGCATAGCTCTATATATTCCACTTTGGAAGTCACATCTTCTTTAGTTGTCCTCATCTCTCTTCTTTTTTGCATCAACATTTTCGTTTTTCCTGATAATTTGTTTACATGCAACTTGTTCTTAGACCCAGCTAATTTTGTTGCTGTTTCCATAAGAGCTTTGGTTACTTTTCTGTTAACTTCAGAAATATCCACTTCTTCCGAAGTTAGGCCTTCTAAAGCAGAGAATCTGTTCTTCAGTTCCAATTTGAAGGTATTATGGTGTTTTTTAAGGTTGATTATGTCAATAGATTTTGTTTGTCTTATGAGCTTGCCACGTTCAAGTTTGGTGTTGAGGTGCATCTTACATCTCACCAATCTATGGTCACTACCTGTGTTGAACTTGTTTAGCACACTGCAGTCTTCTATGACGAATTTTTTGTTACACATAATAAAATCAATTTCACTTGTCGTCCCATTTGGATGTCTCCATGTCCATTTCCTGTGTGGCTTTTTCTTGAAGAAGGAGTTCAAGATGAAAAACCTTTCTGCCTCTGCAAACTCAACGAGAGTATTTCCACGCTGGTTTCTGTTGCCGTGACCGAATTTACCTACTGAAGTTTCATTCTGTTGCCGTTGGCCTATTTTTGCATTGAAATCTCCCATAATTATTTTCAAGTGCTGCTTACCTTTATTATTTAGATGACAAATTTCCTCATAAAATTCTTCAATTTCTTCTTCAGGATGACTTGTGGTGGGTGCATAAGTTTGAATAATCTGAGCCTGGTATCTTTTCGAGAGTTGGATAACAAGTCGTGCAGCTCTGTCAGAGGAACTTTCAACTTCTACAACTTTATCCTTCAGTTTCTTGTTTATTATAAATCCAACACCACTAGTTCTGCCAGTATCTGTCCCACGATAGTAGAAGAGATGTCCACTTTTCAGTTCGATGAGATCTTCTCCTTTTCTCCTTACCTCACTTAGCCCCACGATGTCCCACTTGATCCTTTGTAGTTCCTCTTCCAATTCAAGAAGCCTTGAATCAGAAGATAGGAAGCGTCCATTGTAAGTAGCCAAGGTCAGCATCAGATGGCAGCCTAGTCCGGTCCTCCGGGGATTCTTAGCACCCTCTGCCTTCATGTCGCACTGGCCGCTGCCTTGGCCAGGTACATTCCAGCTGCCGGAGACTGAGGGCCAAGATGGGATGTAAGGTCAGGTGATGCGTAACATCACAGCCTCTCCTTGACAAATGTCAACCCCGCCTTCTCGTGGTGCATCCTGTTCCCACTAAAGGGGCTCTGACGACCGCCCATAGCGGTATAACTATACCATCGGGATTAGAGGAAATGCTATCCCACACTCACCAACCCGCTTGGCCAGCGTGGTGAGTTATGGCCAAACCCCTCCAAAATGATTCCACAATAGACTAATTACTGGATACAAAATATGAAACTTAATGGGTGAACACAATATGGCTGGTGAAGATTAATTTTTCATACACTAATTACTGGATGTTTCAAATTAACAACAACACAAAGTATTGCCATTAACACAGAAAGCTGAATGGCATCTAATGAAGATACTTATGATTGGTAAGTTAGTTTAATGATGTGTGGCTGGTAGAGGGGCCTTTGTAATGTAGTAAGTGTGTAGCACTGTATTATTACCAAATTTAAAATGCTTGTTGTATTATAAAGTGAAAATAAAAACAACTGATTGCAAATGGGATAATAAGGGGCATACTGATGGCCCCTCAACCCCCCCCATAGTGTGTGTGTGTGGGGGGGTTTCATGGTTGAAAGGGCCTCTAACCTGAGCAAAAAGATTTGATTTTATGAAATTTTTGTGGAAACTTCGTATGAAACTTTTTAAAGAAATAGCCAAGAATTACGGAAGCTTTGAATAAAGTATTAAGATGAAAACCATTTTTTTCTCAGTAAATATGTAAAATATTCAGAAATCATTTCCATTGCTTTAGTTCATAAAAACTGGATGACGGGAAAGCAACTATTCAAGAGAACTTGAAATCCCTTTTCACAGCCCTCGCAATACCTTCTGTGCATGTATGTTAACAAGAGAATGTGAAAGAAGTATCAGTTCAATGAGTGGAATTTTTGTACCAATGAATATAATGTGTACAGTTGTTTGCACGTAACTACGCATCCTTCAGAATATAATGAATTAAAAGAGGTTCTTCGTGGGAGTGAAAAATCAGACCTGTGTCATTTTTTTTATAACAGTCAAAATATTTTTTACTGTGTGCAAAACATCGTGGCATTATGTTAAGCATGTTTTTTATATTCCAGAGCAGATAATTTAAGTAGTTTCACATTTTTTATGCTACAGTTCTTATTCATTACTTAGTTATTTTCTTACTTATGTTGTGACATTTCGTATAAATCGGAAAAATCATTAGACATTTGCATATTTTGTGTGTGCAATTGTGAGGTATCTCAAAGAGGTTGGCCTTATTAGGTACTTTCAAATAATAAATTTTGCATAACATGATTAACTTTGACATAAGTATTTTGAAGTAATATGTATTGGAATAAAACCAGGGCAATAATTTTAATCACAACGTACACATCTGTGTTTCATGCAATAAAGGGGAATAATTTTTATTTTACGAAAAATACTCATAGGTTCCAAAGAATTTGATTTATTAAAACACCCATAAGGTCTAGTTAATCATATGGAAATTAAAAAAAATGAGTAATTGAAAGCTAATAGATTTTTGGAAAAGGGCCTCAAAAGCATTTTTTGCGGGGGCCTCGAGTTTTTCCAGTACACCACTGGGGATAATGTTGTATCACTGGCACATTCATTCTGCCATTAGTTCTTTTCAGCAGTTCATGAACCATGTGCAGTTGTTAATAATTTTAAGTTGACGCTAACAGAAAAAAAGGAGAGATGCTTATTCAACATGTAGAACATTATCTATGTTAACATTATTTGTTGAAGCCATGTATTTTTTATTTTCTAGGATTATTGTGTCACTTGGATGATGCTTGTGCCAGCAATCCATGCCATGCTGGTGCCATTTGTGATACAAGCCCAATTGATGGCACATATATTTGTTCCTGCCCTAGTGGCTTCAAAGGTGTTGATTGTACCCAAGATGTTGATGAATGTGAAGAAGGTAAGACTTTTTAATTCAATTTGGATATTAATGCTTTTATTTTATTTATTGTTCATATGATTTCTAAGCTGTATTTGGCAATAAGTTGTAAAGTGTAACCACCCTGTTGGAGCATGTGCAGTATTTGAGTTTTAATAATATCTTCTACCAATTCTGATATCAAGAAATTCAACAGTTGCTGCTCTGTCCCATCTCTATTATCAGATATTATGTTTCCATTGTTGTGGCATTGATTTTTCAGTTTTACTTTCTTTAAGAGTTTACACAGGTTTTCAGTTATTGGCCTGTTTTGGTAGTAACAAAATACATTCTGAAAACGATTCTGTATTTTCACAGCCAAAATTTACTCTCGACCTTTAGTTTTCAATTCCCTGTAGCAGAACTATTTCAGCATACTACCAAATTGTACAGTACATTAATTTATGGGCTATGATTTTAGGATCAGACTTAGTCCAATGCTAATTTACCAGAACATTTATGTAATGAAAACTGTATGAATAAGCAGGAATGTTAAAAAAAATTGTTACTTAATTGTTGTATTAAAATTCTTCTGAAAGATTTAAAATTTTCAATTAGAAACTAATGTTATATTTGCCCGAGTATATGTTGAAATTATTTTTATTCTTTTGAAAACTTCAGTGTTGTATTTCTAGTAAGAATAATTATTAACTTTCAAGCAGTTTATGTATATACCTTCTGAAAAGTATTAAGATAAAAATGTAACATCAGAGCTGTTACAAAATAATTTTTGAAATAAAAGTTTGTTATAAATTTTGACATTGCTGCTCTTTTTAAAGATAGTGAATGAATCTCTATTGCAGAGTTTGTCTTTCATAACAAATTAATTTTATTTTTGGCATAAAAATACCATAGGTCTACTGCTTTTTTATATCACTAACTGCTTAGAAATCTTTAAGAGATTTATTCTTATTGATTTCTGTGATACAGATTTCATTCTAAGATATCTTTTGCAATATCTGCTGCAGTTTTTGATCTTATTCTTCTTTTATCCCTACTTCTGGCATGCTGGCACTTTCTTATTATTCATGGAAATATTTCAAATAGGTGTTTTCTTTCTTTTTGGAACCTATGTTTATACTAATTTTGAATGAATTTACTTGTTTTTTTGTCATCATCATTTCACAACACACAAAATCTGAAATGTTTCACATATTTGGAAAATATACTTTGAGTCTACTCTTACTTTCTAAATCCAAGATATTTTTCAGAATGTGCTTATGTATGCAGATGTGAATTAGAGCTCAGTGTTTTGTTAAGTTGATCTCCCAAAGTTGTTAAAATAAGAGTAGACTCAAGTAAATAGTACCCTCTTTTAACTCAAGTAAATAGTATCCTTTTCACTACAGATGGATTAATTTTGCAGAATATCTGTTTCTTACAGGTTCACCTTGTGAGCATGGTGGCACTTGTGTTAATACACCTGGTTCATTTCACTGTAACTGTACTCGTGGTTTCACTGGTCCTCGATGTGAGATCAATATCAATGAATGTGACTCTAACCCGTGCAAAAATGAAGGGACTTGCTTGGATGAACGAGGTGGATTTCGCTGTGTCTGTATGCCAGGTAAATACATTTTCTCTCTCCATTTATTTACTAGTTTAAATTGTAATAGTCAGTATTGTATGTTTTATATATTTATGTATTTTTTAAGGTTTGCTCTGATTTATCATTTTTGAAGTTAATGTGTATTCCTCAAGCAAAGTTTTTATTGTAGTTCTTTTTATAGTACAGTAGATCCCGATTAATTGGGACACATTGGGGATAGAATACTTTGGCCCAATTATGTAGAGCTTTATCCCAAAAAGCTAATTTGGGATGTTCTTCAAGAATTGTCCCAAATAAACAGCTGTCCAGTTAACAATTAACTGGAATGTACTGTATATGAACTATAGAAAAAAAGAAGAAAAAGTGCATACATACATACAAATTGCTAAGCTGTTCATCTAGAATTCAGGTGTTAGCTCCTCAAAGCAAGATTATCTGCTAAATCAAAGTTACTGATGGTATTAGATTTTACTTACTATTGGTGTGTCAAATCTCCATTTAAAATAATCATGGCACACAACTCAAAGCTTCACTGACATCCATCATCAATACACATGTTATTAGGAATTCTGACTTTTAATGAGTTATATGGTATCCAGTAGCATTATTTCATTGTTCTCCTTCCTCACTAGATCAGCATTTTATGAAGTGTGCAACCGTGAAGCTTCCTTTGGAGAAACTGTGACATACTGTGTGACATGACATACTACTGGGGTGACCCATGAGTCAAATCGACAATGAAGCAGCAATAAGCCTGTTGGCATAGTTGAATTGGGAGAACAGCCACTCCAGAGTAGGAAGATGTGGCTTCAAAACACCACTGGCAGTGAAAGGTTACAAAATTTAGAAATTGTAAGAGTGGCCCTTTTTCAATGCTGGGCTCCTCACATCATGGTGTTCCACACCACAGTAGTTCTGCTATTGATTGTGCCATTTGTGTGTGATGCTTGTTAGTTATATATTGTTAACTAATTTGCTGTGTAACTAGGCACAATTTTAGTACACATGTTGAGCCCTACCATAAGAATGAGGGTTAGCACTTACCATAGATTTCTTAGTAAGTGGGCTATAACTATGTCAAACCATATTAGGAGTTTTCCTGCTTGGTTTTACCTAATGGTTTTAATTATATTAGCGTGTGAATGGGGAATGCTTGCCTTATGAAAATATAGCATAATTTTATTTTCCTTGATTACTATAATCAAATTTCTGCCTCCTTGAAATTTTGATGAATTCAGTTCAATGGTAATTTGATTACTCTGCTAAAAACTGGCCTACATTGAATTCACATATCCAATTTATTCCTACCTAAGATGCTTGTTCTGTGACTTTCCCAAGCTAGGGTCAAGCAAGGTGTGGGAAATCATGAAAAACTCTGTCTCAACCTGAAAGATGAACCTTGTTTTTGATATCCTAATGTATGTTCTTTGCAAATGCTGAGTCCATTTTTATGTAATTGTGATTCTGTGTATGTTTTATTCTTTGTGTTTAGCCATAAAACTGAATTGGTTATGCATTAATATTGTTTCATTTTAAGTAGACTTGATAACTAACATTGTTAATAAAAATAGTTTGTATCAAATTTGGAAAAAAGAAATATATTTTGTTCATGTTATTACTAAGTTTATTACTACCAGGATTTTATACAAATGTAGAGGAAACATGGTGAATGATTCTGCAGTTCTGGATAGATAGTATTAATTCAAATTAATCATGCTTTCATTACTTTTTTTTTGTTAAGTTTGGCTTGAAATAATGTTCTTTATAATCCCGAAGAAGTCTGTAAGACAACCAGCATGTGAAATTGTTGTATTCAACAGAAATGCTTTGCAGCTGTTGTGATTTAATATAGATCACAATGATTAAAATTTTTGTTTAATTATACTTCTCATACATTGTTAAATCTGATATTCTACCTTTATTCCTAAAGGTATTTTTAAAGAACAAAAAATTATATGTTATATATATATATACTAAAGAGCAAAGCCAAAAACATAAAAAAAACTTTATAATTTAAAACGAAAGTTGCAAAATAACCTGAAGATCAAAACGCGCAACGCAGCAGTTATGAAAATTCAGAATTCACATTCTATTAAGAAGAGACTGAAGTACAATCTGGAATTTGGACATTTGAGTAAAGTAAAGAATGAAAAGGTGCAACTGAATTCCCATTTGAACTTGGTTCATTATGTTTGAAGTATTCCTTAGTGGTGGCAGGATGTATTGATTGCCCTCATGGGCTCCCATTTTGTATTGTACTTTATTTATGAAACTGTCTCATGTATAAAATTATGCTGTATGAGCTTTGGTACTCTTAAATGTTATTATATTCATTTTTTTACATTGAGTTCACCTTTCTTATTTTTAATATATTATTTTTTTTCATGATTTTTTCTGTTGTCTATTGGTATTGCTTTCCAACATACTAAATACCTTTAGGGTTTGACAAGTGTAATGATAACTTAATTTTTCTTCGAGACTGATTATGTTATTTGTTTGTTTGTGGGTTTGATGACTGCTGTGAGCTACTCAATGGGCTATAAGCAGTCGCCTGTCCTAAATTTGGAGCCAGTGGCTCCACACCCAGACCCATCACGGACGAGTAGAGCCACTGATCCTGGGGGTTCCCAATCAATATTTTTTGTTCTGTGTAATTAAATAACCTGCTGTAACCTCATAAGGTGGACCAAGCGCCATCTTATGAGGCCAAAGCGATTTATTTCCAAAAAATTAGTAAATAACAAAATAAGTAAATTTTTTCCCCATATTCAGCACTGCTCATTTAATAAGAAACTGGATTGCCAGCCCAGGTATTGTGTTTGCCATGTTCTTGTGATATGTGAATAATATTTAAAACAATTATCAAAAATAAAAGAAATGAAAATGCAGAAACGTGTATAATCTCTAGCACCTTTATTTTTTACCTATTTATTTTTAGTGTTTTTGTTCTTTGTTTAAGTAATCCAGCTAATTTCTCAATTTTTTAAATAAATGTTTGGAAATAAAATCTGGATATTTTTGTAAAATCACAGGCTGAGAGTTTTATTTTTTTTAAATATTAATATTCAGCAAAAAAATATTTCTGTTTCCTTGTTCATTTGCTGGTGACCAGTTACAGTTGCGTTTTAAAATATACGTCGATTCTCGTAGTTTATCTTTTTGCCCTTTTGCCCTCCTTGACAGTGGAAGAGACTTGCCCCTTCCACATCGGATCTCTTCACCC
The DNA here is from genome assembly GCA_039090855.1 of Macrothele yani. Classification (NCBI taxonomy): domain Eukaryota; kingdom Metazoa; phylum Arthropoda; class Arachnida; order Araneae; family Macrothelidae; genus Macrothele; species Macrothele yani. The sequence goes on along the minus strand of CM077005.1, from coordinate 137,681,707 downwards.
CCCCTAATAATTTGGGTGAAGTCGGCGCCCCAGCTCGGAAGTAACCCTCGGCTACCATGGAAGAAACACTGTTGATGTCTTAACATGAATGTTTATGCTAACGACAGGTGTACAGTATACTTGAGAGTATCGGATAAGTTTATTTATTTTTTCAAACATCGTGGCTGAAAAGCTAAATTTGCCCGAGGAGCGCAGGAACACAATTTTGATATATACAAAACGTCGGCTTGGGCAGTGGCGGCCCCCACCCCTAGTCAGTAGGAAGACCATCCGACAACCGCGGTTTCGGAAAAGTTTAGCATCGTGAATAACGTGATATGGTTTGTGCCACGCAACAAAAATTTTGTGTATAATTAGGAATTTTTTTTTTTTTTTTACGTGATAATGTATTAAATGCCCTTTCCCTTTATGTTTTTAGTTGCCGTGTGATTTAATTATTACAGTTGAAATTTATTTAGATTGCGGTAAGAATTAACCTGTGATTTTATTGATGCTATTGAAATATGTTTAGATTGCAGCAAAAGAATTCCTACGCGATTTTCACAATTAGAGTTTTTGTTCCGCTGCTACCGAATAAAATGAGGTTACTACGAAATTTACGGGCCTGGTCCGATATTCAATCATCGTTGCAATTCGCTTTTCTCAGTAATTTTGAACAGGTTTAATTTGTAGATAATGTCCGGTGGCTGAAGAGAAACGTGTTTTCTGATGCTTTGAAACATTTAACGTTCCTCTCTTTCTCCTCCCTCCAGGCTAGTACAGACAGTGCAGCTAGCTTTCTTTAAGAAGCAAACCTGTCTTCGATCCCTTGGTTGACTGCTGCTTCCTCACGCCCTGCCCCCTCCTCTCTTGGAAACGCATCTGTTTTCCTGTGACCCCTATCGGAGCTGGTGTTGCGCCTTTCCCAAAGGAAAGAGCACCCGGGTTCATCGGGAGGTCATCGTCAGCCCCACCGCACTGACTACCGCTTGCTTACTTACAAGGACATTCCATTTAAGGGGCTGTATCCTAAACACGATTTTGTGTAGACTCCCCTCTTCTTTTTCCCCCCTACCTTTTGCGCGAATGTATAGCTTTATCAATAAATGTGACCTATTTTTAATTCTAAGGGTTTTTTTTCCTGTTGTTTTTTTTGCATGTGTACAGTATTTCCGTCGGTGCTTCGTGGATGTTACTTGTAAATTTATGTTAGTTTGCTTTGCCTACCCATGCGATTCGATCCTCTGGTGAGCATTGGAAGTATTATAGGAAAATAAAAGACAGTAACTCAAAGCGTAAATACTAAATTTTTAGCATTTCTTTTGAAAATAATTCTGTGCTCCATGAATACCACTTCAATACCGTTTGTATGTGCGAGTCAGCGATATCTACGTGTCAAATTTTCGTACTAGAAAAATTCTCAATGCAGAAAATTCATTTTACCTGCGATAGCTGTAATTCCGACGAAAATTTTTGCTGCTCTTTCAATCTTTTCGGATAAGAACGTTTTTATCTCAACGGTGTTTTAACTTCGACATATTTGATTTGATAAAAAAAAACCAAAAAAAACTTTTAATGTAAACTAGCTTTACCCAAGCAGCATGCTATCTAGTATTCATACTGTGGAGGGTAAAAGTTTATTTGCATTTGGAACTGTGTATCTGTTTTCGAAATCTGTAGTATTATTTTTATGTTCAGCTGCTCTAAATAAAAATAACACAATCCTCCACGCACTTTGAATGCAAAATTTTCCCACTAGGTGGCATAAATGTAGACTGTTTGTTGAGCATGGCCTGAGCCTCTATGGGCGGGACTAGAAAAGTACTTAGTTGTGACATAATTGAGTAAATGCAGAAATTGGCAGCTAGTTTCCACGTTCAATTCAAACCTATAAGGTTGTGACAAAATCTATTATCTAATTTTGTAAACAAATATGAAGCCCATAGTGAAGTGAAAAATGATTTAGGTTTTGAAAAACTGCTATCAGGTGAACTGCAGTTTGCAAGTTGGCCACAAGTGTTTGGGAAAGGGGTATTCTGAGATCGGCATTGAAAAATCCCTGCTTTTTCACTCATATATTACTTGCTTCTTTTTTTTCCCCCCCTTTCCTTTACTTTTTGTGTGTGTGTGTGTGTCATGAACCAGCTTTTCTGCTAGCTTGTACGAATCAGCCGTACAATGTACGAATTTGACCTCTTTGTACGATTGTACGGGTTACTTGCTAAATGTACGAATTTTCCGGAAGACGCTAAAAATAACCTGTATTTTCTGTGAGTGTGTAAAAAAGAAAAATCGTACCAAGGCTTTTTAAAATTCAGGGGGAGATGGCGGGATCCTCCCCCCCCAAAAAAAAATTTAAACTCCCGCCGAAATAAAGTTGTTAGGAGGAAGGCTCCCGCCTTACGAAATTTAACAAAAAAATAATATATATATCATCATCATCATCATTGTCAACCATTATCAATCCACTGCTGGACGAAGGTCTCCCAAAGTTTCCTCCACAACGGTCTGTCTTGTGCCAGTCTCCTCCATGTCACCCCTGCATACTTTCGAATTTCATCCACCCATCTCCCATGTGGTCTTCTTCTGGGCCTTTTCCTGTCCCTTGGAATCCAATCTAAAATTTCGGCTGTCCATCGATGATCTGTCCTTCTGGCAGTATGTCCAGCCCATTGCCATTTCAGGGATTTAACTCTGATCATGATGTCTTCCACTCTTGTCATTTTTCGGATCCACGAGTTCCTCTTCTTATCTCTCATGGTTACACCAAGTATGCACCTCTCCATGCTACTTTGAGTTGTCTGCAGCCTTTGTATGTCTCTTTTAGTTAAGGTCCACGTCTCTGCACCATACGTAAGCACTGGAAGGATGCATTGATCAAACACTTTTCTTTTAAGACATAATGGCATATTGCTCTTGAAAATTATGCTGTTTCTTCCAAAAGCTCTCCAGGCAAGTTTTGTACGCCGATTAATTTCTTCATCAATGTGACCCTCACTTGATATCTGCTGTCCAAGATAAACGTATGTGTCTGTTATCTCCAGCTTTTCTCCATCAATCGATAAATCTTCATTTCTTGTAAAAGCATTGAACATCACTTTTGTCTTCTGAAAGTTCATTTTTAATCCCACTTCTTTACTCTTGTCAGCAAGTTCCTGGATCATACTCTGCAGCTCTGATGGGCTAGTTGCAAAAATGACTACGTCATCAGCAAAACGAAGGTGAGTTAGATAATCTCCATTAATCTTTATCCCCTTGTTTTCCCAGCTCAGTGACTGAAAAACACCCTCCAATGTGGCATTAAAGAGCTTCGGAGATATGGTGTCACCTTGTCTCACTCCCTTTCCAATTTTTATGTGTGTTATATATAAATATGAAATCTTGGGTCCGTTTTCGGACCACTCACAAGATTTGAGCGTTAAAAACGTATCCTTCGTAAGATTACGCGCGTTAGAAATGGACCTTTCAGAGTTCCGAAAATTGCAATCGAATACTCGTTTATGTCAGAAATATAATCAGTTTCTGGACACGTAAGTCGGCTTCCATATACAGCCGCATGAGCAGTTCATTTTGCATATTGTGGACTGTTACGAATCGGGCATGAGATTCCTCTTCCTCGGATTCGCGGAATTCCGCTTTTTTTTTTTTTTTTTTTTTTTTCTAATCATGTCGGTTATACTCGAGATCGATGCAAAACTGAAGATAATGTTTTATATTTGGAGGATTAGTGTGTGTGTGTGTGGGGAAGGGGGGGGTCGTTTCCCGTCTGGGAACGGTATTCCGTTTTTCAGAATTTCCAAAAACGAAAGTTAAACAGAGTAAAATTTTTTCCCGTAATAGTAATTTCTTTTCGTCGGTTGTCTGTCCAGTATTGTTACTAAATACCAATTTATTGCATAAATGCTGGTATTTCAGCTTGAAAGCGTAGACAGCAATTTCCAATAACGGAAGTTCGACGGAGCAAAAATTTCCTTGTAAACTTTAGGCATGAGTTTCTGCCGCGGAACTCTGCCTTTGTTGTCATCATTTGCCGCATTCTCGAGAACGATGCAAAACTATTTATGGGGTGGGGGTCTGGCTGGGGACCGAATTTCGTCTTTCAAAACTTTCGAAAACGGAAGTTAGACGAACCGCAGATTTAATCCATAATGTTTCTTTTTCTCGATATTCCTTCTGCTCAGTATTATTGTAAAATATAATTTTGTTCGATAACTGATTGTGTTTCAGCTTGAAATGTAGGAAAAATTTCCGAAAACGGAAGTCGGACTGAGCGAAGATTTTTTCTTAATCACATTTTTTCGCGATGTTCCCACTATCTGCATTATTGTTAAATGCTCCCCCCGCGAAATAGTGAAATAGTTTCAAAGTGAAAAACTGGACATTCCTCATCTCAGGAGAATTTCGAACCAAGTCTTGATTATGTGAACTGCAAACATTTTGTAATATTCAAGAAGAGATGTTTTTTTCAGAGCTGAAGAGTGAAGAGAAACATGTTCTCAAAAATAAATTAGTTGACACTTCTAAAGCCAAAACCTGTACATGGCAATGTCAAGTCAAGGTTCATTTCCTCTTTTGTGAATGAGAAGGACTGTAGATTTCTTTCCTCCACAGTGTAAATCTTTTTGAAGTTTGAGTGTGTGGAACCTGAATGTATAAAACAAGACAGACAACACACATTTTAGTGCAGTCTTTCAGGAGCCTCGCAGACCATTTTTTTTTTCAAAACTTAATGAAGAAGATGTTATGGAATATTCACAATTCAAACATTGCTGTAAACGAAGAGTGTAGTTCCAATTTACAAAGTTTTGTAAGAGTTTTATAAGCAACCATCTGTATCCATTTTCATTAGTGTCAAAGGTTCTTCTGCAAGTAGGTCTTATGTTGCATTTAACAAATGTACCGCATGAATGTGGCTTTAGCACACAAAATAGGATTAAGTCAAAATTTAGAAATTCAATGAGCAACAGAAATACATATTTCTTAAATTGGGCCAGCAGAGTCTCAGAAAAAAACAAAACAAAAAACAAGCTGATCTAAGCTTGCTAACTGTGGCAAGAAATGAAAGACAGACGCAAATAATTTAGGCACAATTTTATGATATCAATGTACTACAAAACGAACAACTCTGTGTTTGTAAAGTGAATTATGGTAATTTGTATAAGATTGAATGTAGTGAATTTTTTGATCTAATTAACCTGTTTGTTGTAAAAACCAAGTATAGCTTATATTGTTTGAAAAATTACTACTGTTTTCCCAGAGTCATATATTAAGTCACATATCCAAACAGTGGCACACCAAGGAATTCCTATGGGGGGGGGGGGGGGGGGTTGGAGATGTATATTTAGGTATGTGTACATATGCACATAGTATCATCATCATCATCATCAACCATTATCAATCCACTGCTGGACTAAGGTCTCCCCAAGTTTCCTCCACAACGGTCTGTCTTGTGCCAGTCTCCTCCATGTCACTCCCACATACTTCGAATTTCATCCACCCGCCTCCCATGTGGTCTTCTTCTGGGTCTTTTCCTGTCCCTTGGAATCCAATCTAAAATTTTGGCTGTCCATCGATGGTCTGTCCTTCTGGCAGTATGTCCAGCCCATTGCCATTTCAGGGATTTAACTCCGATCATGATGTCTTCCACTCCTGTCATTCTTTGGATCCACGAGTTCCTCTTCTTATCTCTCCTGGTTACACCAAGAATGCACCTCTCCATGCTGTTTTGAGTTGTCTGCAGCCTTTGTATGTGTCTTTTAGTTAAGGTCCACGTCTCTGCAACATACGTAAGCACTGGAAGGATGCATTGATCAAACACACAATGGCATATTGCTCTTGAAAATTATGCTGTTTCTTCTAAAAGCTCTCCAGGCAAGTTTGTACGCCGATTAATTTCTTCATCAATGTGACCCTCACTTGATATCTGCTGTCCAAGATAAACGTATGTGTCTGTTATCTCCAGCTTTTCTCCATCAATCAATAAATCTTCATTTCTTGTAAAAGCATTGAACATCACTTTTGTCTTCTGAAAGTTCATTTTTAATCCCACTTCTTTACTCTTGTCAGCAAGTTCCTGGATCATACTCTGCAGCTCTGATGGGGTAGTTGCAAAAATGACTACGTCATCAGCAAAACGAAGGTGAGTTAGATAATCTCCATTAATCTTTATCCCTTTGTTTTCCCAGTTCAGTGATTGAAAGACATTTTCCAATGTGGCATTAAAGAGCTTCGGAGATATGGTGTCACCTTGTCTCACTCCCTTTCCAATTTTTATGTTTGTTGTATTTTCAAACAGCCGAATCTTTGCACTTACATTTTCATAGATGTTATTAATAATATTAATGTATGCATCCTCAATGCTGCAGGATTTCAGAGCCATTGTAACTGCTGATGGTTTCACCGAATCAAAGGCTTTTTCATAATCGATAAAAGCCACGCACAATGAAAGTTCATATTCCCTCGCTCTTTCAATTAGTTCTCTCAGTACGTGGATATAATCTATTGTGCTGTAGCCACTCCTGAATCTAGCTTGTTCTCTCGGTTGAGCCATGTCCAGTGTTACCTTCAAACGGTGTGAAAGAACTTTTGTGAAGATTTTATAAACCACTGATAGGAGGCTGATAGATCTGTAGTTCCTGAGATCCTCAATGTCACCTTTTTTTATGTACCAGGATCATTGTAACGTTGTTCCAATCCTCAGGAATCTTCCCTTCATTAAGGAATCGAGTGAAAATTTGGGCGAGTACTGTTTCGATTTCTCCACTTGCTTCTTGTATGATATCTACAGTAATTCCATCTTCTCCTGGAGCTTTTCCGCATTTCATGTTCTTGATTGCATGTGCAACTTCTGCTGGAAGGACTGGAAGAATTCTGGTACTGGTACCTTTCATGATGTCCGGAGTACATGTATCATCCCTTTCATATAATTTGGAGTAGAAGTCTTCCACTCTTGTCAAGATTTCACCTCTATTTCTTGTTACAGAGCCATCTTCTTTTCTCAGTGCCATAATCTGTTTTCTTCTCTTACTGAGATGTTCCTTTGCTATCTTTAGGCTTTGGTTGTTTTCAATTGATTTCCTCACTAGTTCACAGTTGAATTTCCTTACGTCTTCAGTGATACTTTTTCGTACTGTCTTGCATAGCTCTATATATTCCACTTTGGAAGTCACATCTTCTTTAGTTGTCCTCATCTCTCTTCTTTTTTGCATCAACATTTTGGTTTTTCCTGATAATTTGTTCACATGCAACTTGTTCTTAGACCCAGCCAATTTTGTTGCTGTTTCCATAACAGCTTTGGCTACTTTTCTGTTAACTTCAGAAATATCCACTTCTTCCGATGTCAGGCTTTCTAAAGCAGAGAATCTGTTCTTCAGTTCCAACTTGAAGGTATTATGGTGTTTTTTAAGGTTGGTTATGTCAATACATTTTGTTTGTCTTATGAGCTTGCTAGTTCGAGTTTAGTGTTGAGATGCATCTTACATCTCACCAATCTATGGTCACTACCTGTGTTGAACTTGTTTAGCATACTGCAGTCTTCTATGACGAATTTTTTGTTACACATAATAAAATCAATTTCACTTGTCATCCCATTTGGATGTCTCCATGTCCATTTCCTGTGTGGCTTTTTCTTGAAAAAGGAGTTCAAGATGAAAACCCCTTCTTCCTCTGCAAACTCAACGAGAGTATTTCCACGCCGGTTTCTGTTGCCGTGACCGAATTTACCTACTGAAGTTTCATTCTGTTGCTGTTGCCCTATTTTTTCATTGAAATCTCCCATAATTATCTTCAAGTGCTGCTTACCTTTATTATTTAGATGACGAATTTCCTCATAAAATTTTTCAATTTCTTCTTCAGGATGACTTGTGGTGGGTGCATAAGTTTGAATAATCTTAGCCTTGTATCTTCTTGAGAGTTGGATAACGAGTCGTGCAGCTCTGTCAGAGGAACTTTCAACTTCTACAACTTTATCCTTCAGTTTCTTGTTTATTATTAATCCAACACCACTAGTTCTGCCAGTATCTGTCCCACAATAGTAGAAGAGATGTCCACTTTTCAGTTCAATGAGATCTTCTCCTTTTCTCCTTACCTCACTTAGCCCGACGATGTCCCACTTGATCCTTTGTAGTTCCTCTTCCAATTCATGAAGCCTTGAATCAGAAGATAGGGAGAGTCCATTATACATAGCCAAGGTCAACATCAGATGGCAGCCTAGTTCGGTCCTCCGGTGATTCTTAGCACCCTCTGCCTTCATGTTGCACTGGCCGCTGCCTTGACCAGGTACATTCCAGCTGCCGGGGACTGGGGGCCAAGATTTAAGTTGTGGAGTCATTTTGGAGGGGTTTGACCATAACTCACCAAGCTGGCCAAGCGGGTTGGTGAGTGTGGGATAGCATTTCCTCTAATCCCGATGGTATAGTTATACCGCTATTGGCGGTCGTCAGAGCCCCTTTAGTGGGAACAGGATGCACCACGAGAAGGCAGGGTTGACATTTGTCAAGGAGAGGCTGTGATGTTACGCATCACCTGACCTTACATCCCGCACATAGTATATATGTATATATATATATTCTAAAAAGAAGAGACTGAAGCTAAAATTTTTTTTTAAAACTCACACCAAGTACAACATATAAAAGGTTATGTATTGACCGTTGTGAGTAGAAGGAGAAAAAAAAAATAACCACTGAATGCAGAAAGTGTCGAGAATACTGAGCCTTGGCTTTATCAAGGACCAGCAAAAACTCTGCATTTTCTCACTTCCACAAAGACCTATTTGGAAACGGGTTTCTGCAAAGTCATGGATGCAAGTAATTAACCCACCTAAAAATATATATATATATGTCATGTCCACCGCAGAGTGGTATGACCTAGCTTAAGTTAACAATTTGGATTACATCTATAACTCTCCTGGCCCAACCCTATATATATATATACTTTCCTGGGCATCCAGCTTTTACTACGTGGGCAGGTAAATAATTTCTGCGTATGCCTAGCCGGGTATGTAACTTTTCAGATATTTTGTAATGAAGAATTGTACTAATTTTAACAAATAATTGTATTAATTTCAACATCCATAAGCTGGCAGGTATAATTGCTAGTAATCCTCATTGATAAGGGGTTTTGTGACACCTGGTGCGTTAGTTTCTTTTTAGATTACATCTGTTGCATTGGCCAGTTGTTACATTTAAACTCAAGTTGTTGTTTTTCATTGTCATTATAGTAGCTTGAATTAAAAATTTCTGGGATATTCTGGATAAGTGTATTTTGATGAATTTTTGCTTGTAGCAAAAATGGTACTAAATTTTATTTCCAGTTAAATTGTGTGAATTAAAATGATTTAATGAATATCATTTCATGAGGTTTTTTCAATAATGAATATGACACTGTGCTCAACAAGATTTTTTATTTTTAGGTTATAGTGGATCACACTGTGAAGAAGACATAGATGAGTGCTCACCAAACCCATGTCTTAATGGTGGCATTTGTAGCGACAGAATCAATGGTTTCAAATGCCTTTGTCCAATTGGTTTCTCTGGAAGAAAATGTGAAGTCAATGAAGATGACTGTTTGACTCACCCTTGTCAAAATGGTGGGAATTGCACTGATGGGATAGCAAGCTACACATGCAGTTGTCATCCTGGTAATTTTTTATCCCATGACTTTATATTTGTAGTGTTAATTTAAATTTAACAAAAGTCTTTGTATCAATGCACATTTATAATTTTAAAAAGGACAGGAGGGAGGGAGTTAGATAAAGAAAACAAACTTCCTGCAGGAATTCAATGTAATTCCTACACTTATCGATAAGCACAGAGACATAGCATGAATTTAGACTTTTTTCCCCCACCAAAATCTGTGTAAAAGAAAGTTCGATTTCCTCTGCTGAAAAAAAGAACCTCCACACTTGCAGTCTTCAGTATTTCAATCTAAGTATATCTACCTGATCCCCTGAAAAATTCTGTTACCACCACAGGGGAAGGAAATGGGAGAGAAATCTTAAAATGTTGGCTGTTGCCATCCTACTCTCAAAATTCTGATAATGTCCCACATGTATAAGCTTTTATAAGAATTTTTTTCATATTAATAACTAAGCACGTTTCAGTCAGAAATACCATGCTGTCATATCCCTTCCTCTGTCTAGCCTTCATCCACAAAGGTCTCAAGGCAACACAACCAGCCAGCTAATGCCTCCTCCACTTGGCACTAGTAGTAAAGTTAAAAGCAGTACTTTTTTCATGTGATTTGAATTCAAGAAAACACATTTTCTCATTTTTTTACAAGGATTTGGGAGATATTAATTTTTTTCTTTGAGTGTAAGAATCCTCCTACAGATACCTGCATGCACAGAGAAAGCTATGCCCCATAGTACATGCATATGTATATTAAAATAAATTGAAAATATTTGCTTTGATGATATTTTCATTATTTCAGTAATAAATATTTTTTTTCTGGTTTCCCATTTTGGAAGTGATATTCTTGATCATAAGCTTTGCATGGATTTTTTATATCATTAATTGTGCATTTCATTTGTTGAATGCATTTAGTAGACCACTTTGTCACTTATATTGTGATTATTGATGATAAATTAAGATATTGCTTTTGGTTTTCTGTGTAAAGAAGAGAAATATTAATGTTTTATTACTTTTTGCCAGGATTTACAGGGACTAACTGTGAGACAAATATTAATGATTGCCAGTCATCGCCATGCTTTCAGGGAGAGTGCATTGATGGCACGAATTCCTTCATTTGTAGCTGTAATCCAGGATTTACTGGGCTGCTTTGTCAGACTCAGATTAATGAATGTCTGAGTAAACCATGCCAACATGGTGGAATATGTGAAGACCTAGTTAATGGTTACCAGTGTCGCTGCAGAGCTGGAACATCTGGACGGAATTGTGAATATAATATTAATGAATGTTCCAGCAATCCTTGTCGAAATGGTGCAGCTTGCATAGATGGAATTAATTCATACACTTGCCAATGTCTTCCTGGATTTCAAGGTAAGTTATTTTCATGTTTTTTCCCCACTAGGTTCATTTCTAAGTTATTGTCTTAAAATTTAAAGGATTTTTTCTTGGACACTATGTTATACTCATTCATTTCATTAAGCAATATAAAATATTGTCAGTATTGTTATCTGCCTCTTATAAAATTGCAGATGTACACTGAAAACTCAGTTTTGTATAATGTACAAATAACATTTTTTAACAAAAATTGTATAGCTATTAAATATTGCTGTACTTCTTGATTAATGAGGCTCCAGCCAAAAAATGTAATACTACATGAAAATTATTTTTTCTTATCTATTGGAGACTTTTTAGTAACAAACAAACAAATAGACAAACAAACAGACTCTTTTAGTGTACAACATAATTTTTGTGTGAACTCCATTCTTAAACCTTTTCAGTTATCATTGATAAATAATATTTCTAGTGAATTTATCATCAGTAGGACTCTTACAACAGAATGTCAGCAGTGATTAAAACTTTTAGTTATGCGATAAAATTAAATTTAATTCTCCTGTTGGGCATTATTTAATAAATACACATTGAAACAAGTCATTAAAATTCATCAAGTCATTGAAACTGTAAGTCATTGAAATCCATCTGTGTGTATTTGAACTATGAACATCAGTACTTAGATGTATGCCAATATGACTTACTATGCATCATTCAAAGTTTTGTCAGCAATTATCATTGACGAAGTAGCATATTTTGATTATACAAAATTTTGGTGGTGAGCTCAAAACTTATGACTTCAGTAACATGGCAGAGAGTTCTTTAAAATATACTTAGAAATATTATTGTTAAGAGGATTTTAAAGCTGGTTAACTAGAAATTGAACAGAATACCTCTAAAAATTATGTAGTTTTAAAAGCAGGCAAAGTATCAATATGAGTTAGGTATTTAAAATACATTAGATCTGATAATACAGGATCAGACTATAGAATTATAATTTCTCAATTGAAATGCCATGTTATTGTTTATCATTTAACACATTATTTTTTTCAGGTAGAACCATTTAATGGTGGTTTTAACTGCTGTAACTTTACATGTTATATTTCCTTTGAGTGAAAAGCGATTTCTCAGTTGGAAGTTATTAATATTCACTGCGAATATATATCTCGGTAATCGAATGTGATTCAAGGAAAAATCTTTCTCGTACCTCTCGGTTGTAGGTGGTCGATGTTCAAATCTTTGCATGGTTGTTCTCATCAGGTTCTTGAGTGTAGGCTTTTTTAGAAGTTAGTCCACACATTTTCTTGAGTAAGATATACTTTTTTAGTTACACTGAAGAACCTGATGAGAATAACCGTGCAAAGATTTGAACATCGACCACCTACAACCGAGAGGTACGTGAAAGATTTTTCCTTGAATCACATTCAATTACCGAGATATATATTCACAGTGAATATTAATAACTTCCAACTGAGAAATTGCTATTCACTCAAAGGAAATATAACATGTAAAAAGTTACAACAGTTAAAACCACCATTAAATGGTTCTACCTGAAAAAAATAACGTATGAAAAACATGTTTTTAAATCTCGATATGTCGAGAAATACGTGCATATCATTTAACACTTGTTTATTATTAATGCAAATGAATAATCTTGTTATTTGCATTGCACTTGAGGGTTGTAAATTGATGCAGATTTCATGAGCTCCAGATTCTTCAGCACAAAGCACAAAAGGTAATCAGAATTATAAGCTTTTACTTTGATTTCAGGATCAGATAAATAAATTTATTCATTTACATGATTACTAATCATGGAGCCATTACCACCAAGTAAATTAACAAATTATGGCTTATTATTCTTTGTTTAAACAGTTACTGATGAGTGTATTGCCAATATTTAGGGTAATACCAGTCTTTAATAACTTACCAATTAATATGTTTCAATTTTTGGATTGTTGCCAATGTGCTTATAATGAAATTTTGGATGAATTTCAAATCCTTGTACAATTTGCTGATATGTATACGATTTTTGGGTAACTGTTCACCTCTGGCCAGTTTCCAATCTGTACGATATCAGTGTTCAGATGATTACTAGTTTTTGTGCAGTTAGCAGCTTAGAAACTGGTGATTATGCTACTTAAAGGAAGCTAATAGAAATAATATTGTGATTGTTTATTACGGCTTGAATTTCTGCTTAGTTTTGAATGTGTGATGCACAATGAAATGTTAATTCTATTTGTGATATTTAATTTTTTCTATCTTATTTTGGTCAGGTCTTCACTGTGAAACAAACATTGATGAGTGTGCTAGTAACCCTTGTGCTAATGGTGGAGTATGTACTGACATGGTAAATGGATTTAAATGCGACTGCCCTCGAGGATATTATGATGCTCGCTGTCTCTCAGATGTTAATGAATGTGCTAGTAATCCGTGTTTGAATGGTGGAACTTGTGAAGATGAAGTGAACCGCTTCATCTGTCACTGCATTGACGGTTAGTAATTTAAATTCATATAAATGATTCATTTTTCTAAGAAACATACTTAATTCAAAATCATAAATGTTACATATGCCTTGCACCAGAGTTGATCTGTTTTCGCTGTAAGGAGTGAAAGCACTTGCTTTTATTATAATGTAATGAACACATGTCCCATCCACTTTACTGCCATGGGTGTTGCAAAAGCTTGGTACCTGTGGGGTAGGATTCTATTCTATTCAGAAAATTTGGGGTTCATGAAGGAAGATAGTTGTGTAAGACATTGTTCTTTCTACTGAGTGAGAGCCTGACTCTTATCAAAGGAGGTTAAATAAGAAAGAAACTTAGATACTTATTCTGATTTAGTAAATTTCAATTGAAATTTACATGCTAATCTCAAGACATCAAATTTATCCATATGTCCAACTCACAGATCTTAAGAGAAAATGGATGGATGATTTATGAGAGGGTGGAATAAGTTCCTCTTTTACCAAATGAGCTATTCATAAAAGTGTCTGCAAAGTCCATGTCTTCCTTTAGTTTTTTCTACAAGGAAGATAATGTAGGAACCTGTTTCCTCAAAAAATTCATAGCAGAAATGGTGCTTCAAACTAAACATCAGTGAAATCTTTTTTTTTTTTTTTTTTTGATTGGAGGTATAATGAGCACCATGAGCAACTCAGTGGGCTATAAGCAGTTGCCCGTCCCTAATTTAGTGCCATTGGTTCCAGGGAAGGGAGAGAGCTAGTGCCGTAAGGCAAGCACAACATCCATGACTCACCAGGATCTGAACCTGGACCCATCTCGGATGAATGGTCATAAGCCAGCGCTTAGATCACTGCACCACCAGGGAGCCATAGAAATCTTCAAACTCATGTTTAGGAGCTGCTCTTGTTCCTTTTATATTTATAGTGGTAAAGGCATTTTTTCTTCTTTTAATTCTTTTTTGTATTGCTTTAGAACATTCTGGTGGCTATGACATTACAAACATTACTAAAGGGCACAGTTGAACATTGTGTACAATTTTTGTCCTGTTTCATCATTATCACCTTTTCCATAACTTCTTGCTTGGCATTCTCAAGACTGAATGTTTTGATTCACTATTTATCCCAACTTCTGATTTCAGTAGGTAGTTTTAATGGGAAAGCATTGGATACAGAAAAGGGATGTCACTGGGAATACCTCCCACACATCAAGTAGCCTGCCTCCTATCCCCCCACGAGAAATGTAAGAAGAGAGACATGTTGGGTACATTTTCTGATAGAAATAAGTTCCTTCACTCCTTTGGAGCATCAAAAATCAATCAGACCTGTTGTTCTTCTTTAAATGAACAAACTTAATTAAGAATTTCATGCTTTTGTTTTGCTACCGTAAGTATTATTAATGTTCATTTCTTTTTCTGTGCAGCACTATAGCTATTGACATGATAAACCTAATGTCACTTACTTGACAATATGGGAAAGGTTTTCATGGCTCTGTGGGGAGACTGTCACTAGGATATAGATTTGAATTCAAAATAAACTTAGCTGTATGATATATTGCACATGGCATTTATGATACAGTGGGATGTAATGCCTATTGCTCACTCTTCCTATGTGATATAGCAGTAAAACTAATAAGATAAGAAACAATTAAATTAAATAGAAAATGTTTGGAAGTGTAATTTTGCTTTGTTTGCTTATTTCATTCATTAAATTTATTCTACTTTTTGATGGCACTTATGATTGTTGTGGCCTTTCTCATCAGTATATTTAGATCAGTAATTCACTGCAAATCAAATGTCATTTAAGGAGCTTTGATGTTAAATGAAGGAACTTTATTATCATTTTTACCCTGTGGTAATTTTACAATAATCACACACAAGAAAACATATATTTATAGTGGAAAACATATATTTATAGATGTTTTATACAATAAGTGTATAAAACATCTTTCAATTTAGAACATCAGAATTATGGGAAACCAGCTGGATAATTCTCTTGCTGAAAACTAAGGAAGTAGCAAATGGATAGGTTTTACAATAACTTTCATTATTTAATTTTTTAATTCAAAAATTTATTAGTATTAACAACAATGTAACTTTTAAATGCAGTTAGCATTCATTTGTGAGACCAGTAGCAGTGTAACATGTGCTGCATAACACTGTTGTTATAATCAAGAATTCAGTATTTAAAAAAAGTGTTGCCATGGCACAAATGCATTCTAGAAGTGTTCCTTCTGTTCACATAAATTTGAAACTAATTCTCTTAACTTTGTTGGTGCTTTAAATATTGCATCTGCTCTTAAAATTTTGGTGTGTAGTATGACTTGCTTGAACCTTCTTTTAATAGTGTGGGAATAACTCTTTTTGTGGTAGGATGTGAATCTCTTTGATTTTGCTTCATTGTGGTTCTGTTCTATAGTCAGTCGAATTTTTCTTTGTATTGCTAACTCAGCAAGATCATCATTTTTCTGCATGAAGGCTTTGATGCCTGAGGAAAGAATTGATGCACTCACTCATTTTTCTCAGGAAATTCTTTTTGATAGGCTGTGTAAGAATTAAAGGTATTTCGTGTTGAGTTGTAGACAAGAAGATTTGAAAGTTGTCGGATCGCGGTAACTTTTCTAGGAGCCAACGTACACACACACACCACACTTTAAATTTCCTTTTCAAAAATGTAGAATCTAAAAACATCTTTATTTACAATTTAAAATTATGGTAAATAAAAACTCTGGCGAGCACTTTCGCGACCACTATGGCCGCATCATCAGGCCATTGAGTGAAACCAGATTAGAACGGCACAAGGTTAAATAGTGACAGATAGGAGCACAAGTAATACACATTATGTAAATGAACACATAAGTCATTGCCATTCACTGTGAATTGTTAAAAGTTCCTTATAATCATTCAGATTCTTCCTCCCGTGAGTACTGCAAAATCAGGTTTCTCCAGGTAGATTGAGGAATGTATACAGGCGCATCCTCATTACAGCGTTTTGGTCCAAATTTTATGATAAGAGACTCTCAGTAAAAAGCATAGAGTGTTTATTAGAAGCAGTCGACAGTAAGTTCGCATTGTCCTAATTTGGCTTTGAATTTATCTTCCATGATCCCTGGTGTAAGGTTTACCATTGAGATTGAGGAATCTGGGTCACTTCCTTATCTAGACTTTTTGGTTTCCCACACTTCTGATCACTCACATTTCGACTTTTAAGTTTATCGAAAACCAACCTCAACCCCTCTCTTCAATTCATTCACTCCAACCCCCTACAAACTTTCAGCACTTAGAATCCTTGTACACAGAGATTTTACTCACTCATCAACTTCTGATAGCTGGAATGTAGAAATAAGAAAAATTACTGAGATTGCTGATGTACATGGATACCAAGCTGGTTGTGTTCAAAGACTTGTTCAACAATATGAACGGAAAACTTTCACAACACTGACTAGAAATGTACCCACAATTAAGTATGTGGGGAGAATGGACTACCAGAAATCTGTGGTCTCTTTATTAAAAAGCACATGTAAAAAATACTCTATTGGGTTCGGGGTTAAAACCCAAAACCTAGTTTCATTAATTAGACATGATAGAGACGTAGTTCCAACTACTTCCCGCTTTGGAGTGTATAACATCCCTCTAGTGGACAGGAATGGACAATCGGCAGATCTTTGCTATGTGGGCTCGACCTTTCGAAGCCTAGGTACTCGCTGGGCTGAACACAGATATGCCATCCGTAAGGAATCTGCTGCTTTGACATTGTCAAAAACTGTTATTGAAAAAGACTTAAGACCTGATTGGGACAATGCGAACTTATGATCAATTGCTTCTAATAAATGCCCTATGCTTTTTACCGAGAGTCTATATATTATAAAATTTGGACCAAAATGCTGTAATGAGGACGTGCCTGTATACATTCCCCCTCTACCTGGAGAAACCTGATTTTGCAGTACTCACGGGAGGAAGAATCTGAATGATTATAAGGAACTTTTAGCAATTCGTAGTGAATGGCAATGACTTATGTGTTCATTTACATAATGTGTATTACTTGTGTTGCTATCTGTTACTATTTAACCTTGTGCCGTTCTAATCTGGTTTCACTCAGCAGCCTGATGATGCGGCCATAGTTTCTGCAGTAACCAGGTTTCATTGCCATACATCACAGTAGGAACTATTGCACTTTCATACACAGCCATGCAGGACTCTCTTGAGAATCCATCATTCCTGTGAAAACCTCCCAAAGCAGCCATGACTTTCAATGAAGAATTCACTTGCCTACTAATTTCACCATCCAATTTGTTCTCTCTGTCGAACATGCTTCCTAAATACACAAACTCATTCACCTGGTCAATCACTGTGCCATTTAGAGTTATATTACATTCAGTACTACCAGTTCCTCTCTCAAAAATAAACCATAACTTTGTTTTTTTCCTTATTTTACTGATTTTGAAATTCATGCAAGCTTTGTACATCTGAAACAACATACTCTGCAACTCACTTTTGCTCTGTTCTAACAGGACAGTGTCATCAGCATACAGCAGTCTGCACATATAGATATCACCAAGACATAGACCAGTATTATCTATTTTGGCATCACACCTGCATGCATCCATAAATATATTAAACAGCCATGGTGACATTACACAACCTTGTCTGACTCCTACACCAATAGAAAACCATTTTGATAAAACACCATTAACTTGTACACAAGCTGTATTGCCAGCATACATAAGTTAATAATATAACATAGGTAAGTTAAGAAATGTGCCACAAGATATCCAGAATACTGGAACAGAATAAGTTGATTTGAAAAAGTACTGAGAATGATGCTAATTCATTTGATTCATGAAGTTCAGTAGTATTTTATTTAGTTTTATTTGAATGATACGACAAACAGGAATAAAAAGCAGTGAAAACATGATGACTTTACTCAAAACTGCTTTGAGTTCTGTCGTGTTCACTTGCATCATTTTCCTCTTCATGATTTCTATTTATTGAGAGGTGAAACAGCACTTTGAAATACACTTGCTGAATTGAGCAAGACAGTAAATCATATATTATTCAAGCAATTCATGTATTAATTCAGCTTTGGAAAGTAGACCATTTTAATGCAATTAAAACAGGTGCAGCATTTCAAAATTTCAAACTAGCATTTGTCCAAATATATTTAGTGAGAACATCGAAATACTGCATTAAAAGTTTGTGATTTTTCCAGAGCTCAAGACTGAATCGTCAGTTTTCATTCTTCAGCCCTTTTGATGAGTGGTTGATTTTTAAATTTTCTTTCAGGATACGGTGGCCACCGGTGCGAAGTTGAAATTGACGAGTGTCAATCAAATCCTTGCCAACATGGAGGAAGTTGCCAGGATCGTCTTGCAGGATATGACTGTTCATGCCTACCTGGCTATAGTGGACAGAATTGTGAGACTAATATTGATGATTGTGCCAGCAGCCCTTGTCTGAATGGTGGTTCCTGTATAGATCTTGTTGACGCTTACCAGTGTGTTTGTGAAGTTCCGTTTACTGGCCAAAGATGTGATACTGAACTCAACCCTTGCATGCCTAACAAGTGCAAAAATAGTGCTAAGTGTACACCCTCCTCCAACTATTTGGATTTTGCATGTTCCTGTGAATTAGGGTATACAGGTGAGTGTACAGAAAATACAGCTATTAGTACTGTATACATAATTAAAAAAATATATATTTCAATGGTTAAAGTATGTGAAGTTGAGAAATTTTTGTAAGATGTTGGGAATTTAAACAGTAGGCATTATAATGTTTTATTTTGCATGAGCTGCACAGATCAAACTAAAGAAATATATATGATCTTTAAAAATGATTCTACATGCAATTCTGGTAAAAATATTGCATTTGGTGTAAAATGCAGGAATATTATATTTCACATAAAATGTGACTGTAAAATTAATAGGGAATGTATACATTATAAGAAGTTGTATGTGGTTAAAAATAGAGTGAGTGGCTGTACACCTTCAACACTTTACTATTCTGTATGGAGAGGGGATTTTGTAGTTTTTCTATCTATTGAACAAATTGCTCCTGATGATTTCTAGAGGTCAGGTATAGGCTGTAGCAAAGGTTTTGTCAAAGTACTAGAGATGGGCCAGAAATCATGTCACTGTTATTTGTCACCATTACTGAAAAAATCACTGTCACCATTACAACCAGTGACAAAAGTAATGTTCCAAATTCATTGATAAGAATGTCATCATTATCCATGTCTGATCAATGTTTGGAGACCAAAATCACTATTACTTCATAGTTTCAGTTACCATGCCACTACATCTACACAGTTGTCTACACTTCTGTTGAAACATCATAGAGGTTGCTAGTGATGATGTGAGCTTTCTTTCAGTGTCCCCTTTTTCTTACACTTAAGATTGTTTTTGTTTTGACAAAGCAAGCTGATTGTAACAGTGATTTTGTCTCTGTTACAATGGGGCAGTGACTTGCTGTTCTGTTACTGCTCCATCACTCCTGTCATAAACAGTGATTTTGTCACTGTTACAAGTAAGACAGTGACTCACAGTTCCGGCTTCTTTACGGCTTCATCACTGCTGTTGTAAATGGTGATTTTGTCACTGTTTAAAGTCACCATTGTCCCTGTGACAGAAAAATCACTGTTAAGCCCACCTGTACAAAGAATGTTCATAAAAAAATGTTCAAGTGTTGTGCCATATAACTGCACTTTTGTGTTTGAAATCTATCATGCATTCATTAGCACTTAAATTTATCATAACTGTTGAGGAAAATGAATTATTATTGAAGTTTATTCAAGCAGAACCACTGAGAATAGGAGATATAACAACAGATAGAAAGATGTAGGTGTATGGCTTTTCCCTGGTGTTATGTATGACACTTTTGAAACTTACCTGAACCTTTTAAGTTTAAATTATCACAAATATTTTTTAACTTTATGCCAGAAAAGAACATCATAATATGAAATGTAGACATATAAAGCCATATTTTGTGAAAAGGATTTGTCTACTGTGACACCATGGTTATATCACTAATAAATGTATTTCTCATGTACTTGTTCATGAGTCTAGATTGGGGGGGGTAACCATGCCAGTGGTTACATTATAATAACAAATTTGACTTGAATTATTTAATGCTTGTGCAAAAACAGTAAACTTGTTCCGAGAGCCAAGATTTGTAGAACTGTCGGGAAGACGAAACTACCATATATGATATGGTATAGGTGCATTGTAGTTACTGAATCATAAATTTAAATTTGTTGTTGGATAACCACTTTAAAGCTACTGACCTGACAACAGTTTCATGTGAATCATTTTTTTGTTCAACATAAGCAATGTTGTCAAAGTTAGGCTGGGTGACACTGGACGTGTAGGATGAAAGTGTTGCGTTGCCTACCTGGGGATTTTTCTCAAATTTTGAACCTTATACCAAGATAAGTGATTATATTCTGTGCTATTTTAACCACAAAATTTCCCTGTTTGAAGTGGCAGTTTTTTCTCGTGCATTGTTTATCCCATTCTTACAAATTTTGTTATTACTACCCCTTCAGAAAGAAAACTGATGGATGCAGTAACATGACAGGGTCAGGAATTCAGTTGAAGTACATTCTTCTGTATTGCATGTGGGTTGGGCACTTCTTTTATGTCAGACAAGTTAATGAAGTCTTGTGGTATGGACATGTATTTTGTGGGTGGTGGAAAATTGCTTATACAATATACATGTGTTGCATTACCATACAGTAGTTTGCAGGCCAAATTAGTGTTAGAACAAGTTAGACCAAAAGTGTATAGTTTAATATTTCTGGTAGAAATAGTAATATATTGAAGGGAGAAATTGTAATAAGATTTCATTATTTCTGCACAGGCCATTTATGAAGCATGTAGTAAACCAGAATTAATTACTTGCTGTATTTGTCCCAGTTTGCATAGATTTTTTATGCGGCTTAACTCGAACACCTATGATTTCACCACTGTGAAAATATGAAATTACTGAGAACCAAGTTTATTTAGGCATTACTAAGAACCGAGTTTATTTAGGCATTACTGAGTGAGAACCAAGTTTATTTAGGCATTACTGAGAACTAATACTCTCTTCAATATATAAACGTTTGTCAAAAGTATATTCAGTATTTTGTTCTGTAGTGGCTATGTTTCACTATGATACATAGGAAGGACATCAGAAGTACATTCCTGTGTATATATTTTGCAAAACATTAAGAACATATACAGGTTTCCCACGGTCCTTGAAAGTCCTTTAATTTTGTAAGAGTCCTTGAAAAGTACTTCATCCCCCCCTGTTCACTAAATTTCAGAATAGCCACAGTTCACTGAAGAGAAGCTATCACCAAAATGTCACAGGTGGCTGTGCTGTATTGTATTGTAGAACGTTCTTTTGGAATCAGGAGCACATAGCTGTCACATTTCCAGTTCTCACGGGGTTGTGATTCTGAACTACGATAAGCGAATGTTAGGTGTAAGTGTAAGGTACTAGCATCTCAAACTGAGTTTGCAATCTACTGAATGCTTGTAGGCCAGGAATACAGTCTAAAGTTTTGGTTGTCCGTCGGTGGTCTGTTCTTCTGGCAATATGTCCAGCTTATCGCCATTTCAGGGATTTTACTCTGATCATGATGTCTTCCATATATATATAAAGAGGTACAGTATACATCTGTAGCTCTGTTGGAACAATAATACTTCACCAAAGTATGTCTTTATGTTTAGATACAACTATAATTTTAATTGAACTTTTTGACTGTTTGTTGTAACTTAGTGGCGTTTCATGAGAGTTCTTATTGGGCGTGAATATAGTCTTGGAAAGTCCTGGAAAAGTCCTTGATTTTTTTTGGTGGAAAACGAGTGGGAACTATGATATATTTTTCCATGCTTCTTTTGAGAAAAAAATGACAAATCATAAGAGCAACATTTCAAGTACACATATGTGCATAAAATGTTGTAGAATCATGAAAGAAATACGGGATTACGCCATATAATACAAATTTTGAAGATGACAATCCGATTTTTGGTGTAAATGTGACAAGAATGGTAAGTCAGATTATATCCGAAAACTTGAAAATTTTCATCGTCCTGCAGCGGGACTCAAACCCGCGTCTCCCAGAGAGCGCCCGGGTATGCTAACCACTACACCACCCAGAACGACCAAGTTTCAAGTTTCCGATCAATTTGAATATAACCATCACAGGATTCACTAGTGGAAGCAACCGGCATTCATGTTTAGCAAATCTGGAGGTTAAGAATCCTATCCCGTGATTGCCCAGAGAAGCAGATAAATCATGAAAGAAATACGGGATTATGCCATATAATACAAATTTTGAAGATGACAATCCGATTTTTGGCATAAATGTGACAAGGATCGTAAGTCAGATAATATCCGAAAACTTGAAATTTTTTTTTTTTCATCGTCCTGGAGCGGGACTCGAACGTGCGTTCTTCCAGATAGCGCCCGGGTATGCTTCGACTAGCGAATCCTGTGATGGTTATATTCAAATTGATCAGAAACTTGAAACTTGGTCGTTCTGGGTGGTGTAGTGGTTACCATACCCGGGCACTATCTGGGAGACGCGGGTTCGAGTCCCACTCCAGGACAATGAAAATTTTCAAGTTTTTGGATATTATCTGACTTACCATCCTTGTCACGTTTACGCCAAAAATCGGATTGTCATCTTCAAAATTTGTATTATATGGCATAATCCCGTATTTCTTTCATGATTTATCTGCTTCTCCGGGCAATCACGGGATAGGATTCTTAACCTCCAGATTCGCTAAACATGAATGCCGGTTGCTTCGACTAGCGAATCCTGTGATGGTTATATTCAAATTGATCGGAAACTTGAAACTTGGTCGTTCTGGGTGGTGTAGTGGTTAGCATACCCGGGCGCTATCTGGGAGACGCGGGTTTGAGTCCCGCTCCAGGCCGATGAAAATTTTCAAGTTTTCGGATATTATCTGACTTACCATCCTTGTCACATTTACGCCAAAAATCGAATTGTCATCTTCAAAATTTGTATGTTGTAGAATTCTTACACCATTTCTTTTGTGTTTAATGTTCATTGTTTTTAAGTGTAATGCTAAATGTTATTTTTGCATTGTTTCTTCACAGGCCATTTATGCAATGCTGATATTAATGAATGTGCCATCTCTTCTCCTTGCCGTAATGGGGCAACTTGTGTCAACACTAATGGGTCATACAACTGTGTCTGTGCCAAGGGTTACGAAGGCAGGGACTGCCTTGTCAACACTGATGACTGTGCATCTTGTAAGTGTTTTATTTCTTATAATTGTTAACCATTCAGCTATTTGAAATAAGCAACAGGATAATAAACATGTTGATTTTTAAACACTTTTAATTAATTACTGCTTGATAATAATTGTCAGGGCACATAATTGAAAGGATTGAATTCACTGTCAAAATTAAATATCTGCAATTTTTTTTTCAGTTTTCTTGAATTTTGGCGGATTCCTTCCTTGACTGACATAATTAAAAAAAATAGAAATGTTTTTATTTATGAATTAATCAGAAACACAGCAGATTTATTTTAGAAATCACTGTTAATAATTACATTGCAAAATATCTGCTTCAAATTGTGTTCACCATAATATGTTTTGTTACCAGTCCAGTACAGCACCTGTTTACCTTGTTACCTCAGTATTACTAATAGGCTCTTTATGGGCTAAAGGCAAATTTGGATCTTGCCTTCTGGTTTTTAAGTCAAGGATTTTGATTTGCAGATGATGATTTTCCAAAGTGGTGATGTATTTGCAGAGCTTACATTGTCCCAAAGTTTTCCATGATTTCAGCACAAAGTGCAATGGGAAATAGTTAAGAGGTGCAGGTGCCATAATCGTTTAAATTTGAAAACAAATATTGGCTGCAATATTCCATAGACCATTGATAAAAAATTGGCCTGTGCAGCCCTTCATTTCTAGGATATTGTAATTTCAAGCATGTTAGTTCAGCTGAAGTGTGCTATTTATATTTAGCAAACACAGATGGTACATTGTGAGAATATTGGAAGTCAGATTCAGAGTCTTTTTATGTGAAAGAAGCAAGTATGAGGGACACGACATTAATGATATGTATTCTGTGGTTGTTAATCGACAGACCAACGTACTCATGCTGAGCACTTGTAAGCATTTGACTACCAAGTGGCTGTTAACTTCATTGTTGTAGCTAACGTTTCATGACCAATGAGATATTCTGATTAATCCAATATTGGTTTCTTTATGAGAACCACAGGCAGAATTTGATGTGCTTTGATGACTTTGAATTACATGTACATGTATTGTGCATTGAAGAATTTTTTGCTCATGATACATAATAACTTGCATTTCAACTTTTTTTCTGCTTAATTCTTGTCATTTTATTACTGCTCATAAAACAAATAACTGCTCACCACATTGACATGTGATGTCAGTAATTATGCCAATGATTTAGAAAAACAAAAAAATAAAAATTTTGTTCCAAAAAATTGCATTTTTTAAAGAATTTGTAAATTTTTAGTTTTTTTTATAATGAAGATCTGCCAGTACCTTTCCATGAACTTTGGGATATAAAGTTTCAGTATATTTAGTTGGATTTTTTTATATTTTTTATGATTATGAAAAATATTTTTTTATTTTCCTTGTTTTGTTAGCTAAATTTGCTGAATGCTATTAATCTAAAAATGATTCATACATATAAGCTGGATGTTTAAGAGGCGTGCTCTTGGAATCTGAAATTTACACATTTATATATTTTCTTTCATTTTGCAAAGCATCTGGGTATTTTCTTTTTTAAATTAAACACAAGATTTGCATTAATTCTAACCTGTTCCTTATCTCAACGAATTTAAAACTTATTCATATCCATTGTGGAATCTTATGATTAGACCCATGAGCTGTGTTATGCTAAACTAGTAGTATCTCTTTATGACAGAATTTCCAAGTATCTTAAAAGAAACTAAATTTATACTTCTGTAAAATATGCAGAAAGTTAAGCACAATAAATCCCCTTGTTAACATTTGCAGTCTGGTTTATTTCATATGTGATTACAAGGAATTACTTGTCAGTGGTTTAAATGCCAGTAATTAAACTAGCCTTCAACGCAACATTTTAACATTTGCACTTTGTCATTATGTAGTTGTCATTACCAGTGGTGAACTGGTGATCCATAAACAGCCCAGTAAGCTGTTCCTTGCAGTCCATTATTGGAATGGAATTATCAGAGTACCCAAATTCTGAAATTAATAATATATCACCATCGTCATTTCGTATTTAAACGTCTTTTCAACACAAATGTATGAATTACTGTAGGGTTAGTGTTGAGCCACAGAAATTGGTTAATAATATTTCACCATTTTTCCGGGATATGGTATTTATCAGATATCCATAGTAAAATGTAATATTGAAAAATAAGTTTTATTTTTGTTGCTGAAGAAATGGATGTATTACATTCCTAACAGAGATTGTCGAAACTTGTGTTC
Organism: Macrothele yani; assembly: GCA_039090855.1. Lineage (NCBI taxonomy): Eukaryota > Metazoa > Arthropoda > Arachnida > Araneae > Macrothelidae > Macrothele > Macrothele yani. The sequence goes on along the minus strand of CM077005.1, from coordinate 137,655,846 downwards.
CATTTTTATGAATTTTATTGCATAGCTGAATTCGGAATTGTAAAAGTTTCTTCGCTTTTAGTGAGAAGGAAAATTCCATCTAAGGCAAAATCCACTATAAACAAAGTGAATACGAAAAACATCTTTAATAAATTAGAAACTGTTTGAATTAAAAGAATTCCATAACAAATTTACAAAGTGAGAGAAATCAAGAGTGCAAAAATTAATGAGTGTTTAATCACTTTAAAATCAAACAGGCATTTTCACTGTTGCTTAGACTTTTCAAAAACTGCAGTTCAATAATTCGCACCATTGCAAGGCCCAAAAAATAGTAAATCAGATGCCAATCCATGAAAAAAAAATAAAAATAAAAAGAATCGAGATATACATGAGTTTAGAACAAGTGGCGATCAGCAATACGCACTTCAGGAGACTGTATAAAAATTGCACTAAATTGCACATATCTATTCCACTATGTCTAGCAGACACACTGGGGTGTTCACCAGAGAAAAAACAATCATTTTATTAAAGAGTTGTTCAACTGCAATTAGCAAAAGCATGGTGCACTATAGGAAATCAATCAAAAAAGGGATGGAGTTTAACTTAGAAAGTTGGTGAAGGAGTAGCATGAAAAACAGTATTTGATTTAACAGACCATTTGGTTACACGTAGGTCTTTTTCTTTCAAGCCGTCAAAATGCTAAACAAATTTGCCTTTTCAACATAATTTTCTTCTATAAGCATGGTGAAGTACACACATATACATGCACAAAAGTTTTTTTGTTTTTTTTTGTTTTTGAAATAGCAAGGGGCCTACCGGACCAAAATATGGCGGTCCACCTGGAATTCACCTAGCGTTTCATCCGGTAATTACTGTTGTATGGCTATGCAATGATGGTTAATCATTGCATAGCCATACAACAGTAATTACCGTATTTTCCCAGTATTTTCAATAGATTAGCAATTTTTGTGATTCATGTTGAGATCATGGAGACACATTGCCATCGTTAAGATGATTGTTCAGATATACTGTTAAAATTTTTGTGTAAGTGTGCCATTATCTCATGTTTTCAAATATGAGTGACTGAACAGACACTGTCTCTTCTCTAGTTCCTTGCCAGAATGGAGGCACTTGCTTAGATGGCATTGGAGAATATACATGCTTATGTGTTGATGGATTTGGTGGAAAACTTTGTGAGAATGATATCAATGAATGTGCCAGCTCACCTTGCCAAAATGGTGCCACATGCAATGATTATGTCAACAGTTACACATGCACATGCCCTTTGGGATTCAGTGGAACTAACTGTCAGACTAATGATGAAGATTGTACAACTAGGTAAGTTATGAGCAAATATTGTTGCTAATTAATTAGTTTTGGACCAGTTTTCTGTGTTTTAAGTACAGGGTGATTCATAAAGAAGTATACAGTTTCCAGATGCTGTAAAACAGTAACAGTTAAAGACATGGACCACAACTGTGAACCGTTAGGTAGATGTACTCATAAAGTTTGTGTCCCGCTACTGAGGGAAGTGACGGAGGCGATAGCGTGCATGTCACGTGACTAGTCAGTTAAAATGGCAGCATCTGCAGTGGAGAAGGCGTTTTGTGTTCTTGAATTGAGCAAAACGTAATCTGTAACTGTTGTGCAACGACATGTTTGATCACGATTCAGAAAAGAACCTCCAACCAGAAAATCTATCTACGGTTGGCATAAAAAAATTGAAACTACAGGCTGTTTGTGCAAACTTAAAAGTCCTGGATGAGCACGTGTATCGGAAGAAGTCATTGATAGTGTTTGCACCGCCATTCAACGAAGCCCGGGAAAATCAACGCGGAGGGTGAGTTGTAAAGTGCAGATTTCACAGCCCACTGTCTGGAGAATTTTGAGAAAGAAGCTGAAAATGATTTCATACAAAGCCACTATCACTGCACTTGATTCAGGTATCATACCTCACATTTGGGTGATAATGGATTACCGGCTCGATGTGTGTTGTGTGACTAAGGGTGCACACATATAACATCTGTGACTGTCTCTAAAAAAACTTGAAACATTCCCCTACAATTCTGTTACAGGTAACATAAAATATCTTACATTGTTCTTATTTTATAGTGTGTTGAAACTGTATACTTCTTTATGAATCACCCTGTATTTCAAAATTTATATGTATTTGAGCGGTTTATTTGAAAAGGAAATACTGAATGTCAGGAATGTATTCTCATAAATCTTCAGATTTTTGTTGAAACAAAACCCCAAGATTGTTATCCAAACAGTTGCAAACCAAAATTTAGTAACCAAATTTTCTGATTTCTGAGATAAACTTAGATGATTTATTCTGGAATTAAACATACTTCTTTTTCCTTTGTACTGCATTAAAAATGGGTTGTTTTTGAAAATACATGGGGGAAGGGGTTGGGCTGTGCACATTTCTTTTATTCATGTGTCTGTTCTTTTATTCATTATTCAGTTTATTATTATGAATCGAGTTAACTCTCATGATTTTCTTTTAATTCATTAAAAAGCCTTAAAGATTAAAGTTTTGCAAAACCAGTTTTTCAGACTTGGAGGTGTTTCAACAAAGTTTATAATTCATTGCATATATCATGCTAGCTCCAAAATCAAGGAAGTATTTAATATATATTTATTCAAATTTTCAGTTGGCTCTCTAGACACACTTTAAAGTAAAGATTAACAAAGTTTAGAAACTTTATTTTTTTGATCTGGCTGTTCCACAAAAATTTCTACAAACCTTCAAATTTGTTAATTCATATTGTACAATTTCTCACCAGGGGCTGCCGTTGTCTTGTTTTCATTACACATGACTGTTTCTACATCAGCACATACAGAGCATTACTTTTGTGTGTTACTCACATGCCTTTAAGGAATGCTTTGCTTTGTTGTCCTCCAATGACATTATTCTAATTATGATTCTCAATGAGATGTGTAATACTAGCTGATGACTTTACCTGCACCGTCAAAGTGTTGACTTCGCAGGGAAACGTTGAACTCTCTCGAAAGTTTTGGGATTCATAGGATCCCTGATGGCGCTGCAATAGCTAGCCCGTCAGTCACCGGAAACCACAGTCTTTCACTCGGACAGATTCGGCCTAGAGACCTGTGGGGTTCTGCCTCCCCACGGGACCGGTACCTTACACCCTTCTGTCACAACCCGTGTGTGCGACGTGCTATGGGCAGTTGGGACAAGCAACTTTCTTCAAAATTATCTCATCTCGTGGCCGGGAGATCGCCCGCCAACGCGAGTTTTTGGGACAGATGTCCTTAAAAAAAAAATGTTTAAATAATAGACTTGCCATATCATGCATTTTTCATCCTGAAACCAAATCAAAGGATTTGGAGTAGATCTTTTTCTGTTTGGTATTCTGCAGTGTATGGAAGAGGTATCCATAATCCGGGTTCATATATTTGTCTGTGCTCTGACTTCTTTAAATGCAAATTCAAGAAAATTAAGATATTCTATAAAACTGTGATGTGAGACCCACTGATCATTACTGATTCATCCACATAATTTGCAGAAAATACCATTTACAATATTAATGAATTGTCATGCACAATAAAATATCCTGTATCTGTAGATCCAACAAGTGAGTTTTAAAGGTAATTGCTGTTTAACCCACTACTATGACTCCCACATTTTCCTTTTGTGTCTTCCCAGCCACACATTGAAACTACCTTTTACGTTCATTGCAAATTCACAGGTACATAGCAAAATTTTCTGATGCAACACAATCTACAACTTGGTGTCTCATTCTGTATTTCAGTGTTATTTTTATAACATTGTAAGTTAGAGCCATTTATACATTTAATACAATTTTGTATTGAACGTATTATGGGCAATCAGTACATTGCTTATAAATATTGATTTCATATTTGGTTACATTGCAATTAAATTGAAAATGACTGTAGTTTCAAATTTAACCAGTTTCATTTTTCTGTGGACTTAAAAATTGAAATGGGTAACCCCCTCTCCACAAGAATTGCTAATACACTATGAATCCATGTACATAAGAGTTGTCAGTGTTATGAACTCTTGGCAATTTTAATACTGATTTAAGCACACACCAGCAACCATTTTGGCTGCAGTTGCTGCATCAGTGCTGTGGTGAAGAATATGAATTCTAATCTTTAGAATTTTTATTTTTTCAGTTTTCATAAAGAGATAATAAGAAAACAATGAAGCCTGTCAATGCCCACTTGTTTTTGAAAATTGAAATTTATTATAAATATCTCCAAATTTTAGTTTTTTTCTAAGGAATAAAAGGAACTAATAAGTCCAATTTTTGGATAGCACCCTCACCCTTCCTCAGGAATACAGCTATAGCTGTATTCCTGAGGAAGGGTAGGGGTGCTACCCAAAAATTCGACTTATTAATTCATTAATTCCTTTTATTCCTTAGAGCCCCCCCCCCGCCCCATAATTTGGAGATATTTATAATGCATTAAGTCTCGGAATAGCTATGTCATCAGTTATTAAACATTAGTGAAATGACTGCTTCTCACAGTGTAGATTATCATTCCCATTAACGTAATTTTGAAGTTGATGAAAAAAGTAAGAATGCTGAAACTCACCTTCTTTATAATTAGGCTATAATCAACAAGAAATATGGCTGTCGTCCAACCATACATGTTTCATTTCCTAGCTAAATCAAATAGAGATCATATCATTAACATACTTACAGCGGATGTAAACAATGAGTACTGCTGCCAACTTCTGATATGTTAAAATTAGAATACAATCAATACAATAATATCACAAAAGTAACCTCTGTTCAGTGATTAAATGGAACCAAAATTCTTTTATTTTATTTTCACAGAAAGGGACAAAGCATGTTTCACAAAAACTACAATGCCAAATTTTTTTTGCTTAAAATGATATTCAAATAATGCTTATAAACAGGCTTGATCCCTTTCACTTGAAGGCCCATTCTTTATACAACCATCAAGATTAGTTACCGCATCGCTTGTTATAAGCAGTGGCGTAACTACCAGCCCTGCAGCCCCAGCAGCTGCAGGGGGTGCAGGTAATGAAGGGACATACTACAGTTGCCAGTTAGTTTTATTATTAAAAAATCTGAGCACACACAAAAACAAACAAACAAATAAATAACCCAAAGATTCGTATTTTCCTTTAAAATAGATTTAGCTTTGCCTAAATAAAAGTAAATGTCACGTTTCACTTTTAAAACAGTGATGTCCTACAGATTTAAAGCGTTGGCCCCGAGATGTAATATGATTGCTCTGTGATGTATTGTAAAACAATCGCTCTGCAGTGGGTTGTAAATAACATGATTGCTCTCCAATTGTCCTCTCTGGGAAAATGTAAGGCCACAGGGGGATTCTCCACACAGGGTGTGGGAAACAGTCAGTCACCTAGAACTAGTTATAGGACAGGCACCAATATTTATTCATAGTAGCTGCATATCTGCACATAAAAGGGTGATTTCTTCAAGCAATTTTAGTTTTGGACAAAACAATTACATGTTGCTGTTGCTTTTAGTTCTTCTTTATAGTAAGTATATCAATCTCATTCACTGTGTAGAAACTTTAATATACAAGCTAATGACATCCATTTGCATAAGTCATAAAAGCGCCCAAGTGTAGCACAGCATTGGCAAAAAAAAAAAAAAAAAAAAAGTGGCAAGGAAAGCATGTGAAGTAACTTCCAAAACTCTACCAGTTCTTTTTGCTGCAGAATTAAGCTCAAGTGCCATTTTTGATTAAAAGAATGATGATTTCTTTAGCATTGCAATTGTTCAAAGTTTAGAAACAGATATTTTAAAGAAACCAAGCACTTTGGAAACAAGTGAAAGTAAAGTGGGCGATTATGAAGTCTTATAGTATCTTAACGATTTGAATATATTTTAACGAATTCATTTCTCATGATAAAATGTATATTCATGTTCATGCATTGGTCCATGTTAATTCTGATTGGCTGATTGATGATGACCTTGTATTATGTACTTCTGTCCCAAAAATTACTTAAAAAGTTAAAACTACAGGGCTTCTAGGTACCTCCTTACTTTTCGAGACCCCCCCCCCTCGCCACACCACCACCACACACTCGCATGCCGCGCAAAAAACACATCCTCCCTCGTGTTTGAAATCCTGGGAAAAGTACTGTGCTTAAAGGGTACTGAAGTAAATCTTGCGGTGGTGGCAGGAGTGCATATTGTGCTAGTTACACCACTGATTATAAGATAACTAAAGTGATAGGAATAAAAGAAAAGTTTGTATCAGTGTCACTGAGATTCATTACTGTGAACTGCTATTGTAGTCTGACTTTGCTAGGCCAGAGAAAATAATTTTTACAACAAATTCGAGCTATTTCTACCATCCTGCCAGACTGTTTTCAATTTTCTTTTCCATTTTCTGAGGAAATAGAGAGGAGAAGAGGTAAAAGCACAAGAAGAAATCTATAGAATTTTTATTTTCTGGATTTACTGTAATTTATAGAATGAATCACACTGTAGTTATACCATCCTCCAAAGCCACTGTTTTTTGGTGATTTGTTAGGACTTACTTAATGATAAAGATATGACATATATCAGAATAAAAGTTTTTTGATGACAGTATTTTCTTTCTTTTTTTGTAAATATTATTTTTCATACATACCTGCTGTCTTATCATTGCCTAAAATGACCATTTCTTTTCGTACATTTTCTATAAATATGTTTGAGAAAAAATGTGAATTAGATATTATGAATATTGCAAGAAGTTAAAACATACTGAGTGTATGGATTTCATTATGGTTTTATTTCTTTCAGCTCCTGCATGAATGGTGGTACATGCATTGATGGCATTAACAATTATATATGTCAGTGCACGCCAGGGTACACTGGTTCCAACTGCCAGTATCATATCAATGAATGTGATTCCCAACCTTGCCTCAGTGGTGGGACCTGTATTGACCATGTAGGTTATTATTCCTGTCACTGCCCCTTTGGCTACACAGGACTTCGTTGTGAGGTAAGATATCTTTGTGTTTTTTTTTTTTTTTTAATGTTCTGTTATTTGTGCAAACACAAAATTCCTCATAAGTCTAAATTATTTGATGCATTTTTCTTGAGGTTTGTATAACCTCATACTTTTCCCCAAATGATGTGCTTAAAAAATATTGACATGCATGTCTTCTTGAGGTTCAAAATTTTAGTTACTATTTGAAATATTTTTTTTTTTTTTTTGAGAACTACAGGTGAAACGAAATTGTAAGTTTTCATAATGTTTCTGACTTGAAAAATTGCTTAAAATTCAGTAGGCTAATTGTCTGTGTATATACTGTATGTCATGGAAATGGCTTTATGGCTTTTTCTTTTTCTTTTTTTTTTACTTCATTTTATTTTATTTTCCATTATCAGACATTCGTCGATTGGTGTAGCAACAGCCCTTGTTTGAACGGAGCAACTTGCAAACAGATGAATAATACCTACCGATGCACATGTCAGCCTGGCTGGACAGGCATGCTTTGTGATGTATCAATGGTTTCTTGCACAGATGCTGCTATTCAGAAAGGTAAGTTGATCACAGTTAAAATTTTCAATTTATTTAAATTTTCCTGTGAGGGTTTATGTTGCATTATCTCCAAAAGTGTAAAGGAGATGAACATTTTATATTCAAATGCCATTATTTGTATGTACAAGAGAAAAAAAAAAACAAAACTTGAATCATAAAAGCCCTAGGAAAGCTAGAATGAGGAATTTTTTTTATTGGAAAATGCATGTATAATAATTTGTCTAAATTATTGGTTTTTAAAATGATTTCAAAAGCTTTGTGAGAGCAAAGCATGAGTACCAAAAATATGAAAACGTAGGAATGAACAATCAATTTAATGTACAGTTTTGTGAAACCATGAGACATAAACACCTGTTTATCAGCATCAGTTTAGTATTGGCAGTTCTTTTGTTGACCTTTCAATATACACCACAAGTGATTCATTAGCTGGTATCTCAGAACTGTATCTTAAATCTTTCTCTCCACTTTTTCTAGTTTTCTGTGAAAGATAATTACCATTCTGCTGTTATTTTTAAGACATCTTGTATTGTACATTGTAGAGGAGGAGGAAAATGGTACAGAGCTGTTCTGTCATGGAACAAAATAACTTTGCATAAAAGCTGAGCACATGCATACATCAAGTTTTCATTTGTTGATAGCTACTCTTATTGGCCAGCATAATGCTCTTTAGGTCACACACATGCATACTTGAGCTTTTACCTTGTAAATTTCCCAAGAATCTGCCACAAGGTAACATGAACTGCATTACTAGAATTACTCATGACCATTCCTCTGCTGTGCAAATTATTGATGAGTGAAACAGGGCTCTGTCTCGTCCTCCCCCCTTCATGAAAAACATTTTAGCATTCCATAATTGGTTTAAGAATACAATTCCAGAGTGAATTATTCAGTCAGTTGTGTACTTTCCAAATAAAAGTATTCACACTTGCCAAGTTTTATGACTTGTCCTTAAAACTTATGGAAATTCTACTTGTTTTATGATTATTTTATGGAATGACTTTTTTTACAAATTTTTGATTCTAAGTAAAAAAAACAATGCTGTCTTATGCACAATTTAAAAATTTAATATTAAAAACATATATACAAGTTAAAATATATGCACATTAGACCTTTCGAGTTTACAATAAACTCATCCTCAGATGTAATAGAATGCACAAACACAAGCGACAAGGTGTTAGTTATATATACCATGGTAGTTGTGTCACAAGTGACGTATGTCCAATGAGGTTTTAACGCATGTGCGGAAATAATTGGTCAAACTCAATTTCTGGAGACTCAGGGTGTTTTTCCTGGTCCATTAACTGTTTCCAAGGGAGGGGGATAGTACAAGGAGAGTCATCATTGCAGCATAAATGACTGTATTTACAAATCAGTAAACTTTCTGTAAAAAGGATAGTAGAACGATGTCTAGGGGTATTCAGTATAATTGCTGCCTCCCAAATAAGAGTATGCATACCCGCTAAATAGGACCTGGAGAGAGCTGTAGAAGTTGAAGAGGTTTTAATGTTATACTTGTGTTCCAAAACTCTACATTTCAAGGAACGAGAGGTTGAACCCACATATATCGTGTTCTGCCCTTTCTCCAGTGAAGCCTTCAGTGGTATGGCATAAATGCCATGTTGATTGTCCAGTTCAACCCTGTCTCTGTCACTTTTTATAATTACTGAGATGTTATCAGTCTTGATCCCAAATCCGATGTTATATTTTTTACAAATACCTTTCAAGGGGTTGGTAACTCCAGGTATAAAAGGAATGGATCCGACATATTAGATACAACAGTGTTGGAAAATTATTCCCAGTTTATTAAGCTTACCAAAGTTGGATGGTGATGCAACAGGGGAAAATATGTTTAAAGTTACTGGATACTGAACTGGGGAAAAAATCAATACCATGGCACAATTGTTTTGCATTCTCATCAGATAATGCATCTTCTATAGTAAGAAAATATAAAGGTGTCATAAAGTTTCTCAGGGGAGAAATCCAAATATGGTAATTTATGGTTGCACCTGCCATCTATTGCATTTAGCTGCCAAAAGGGGAGCTAAGGAGCTGAAAATTGATGTTGAAAATTTTGTGGTTGGCATATACTATTTTTTGCCTAAAAGCACCAACCAAATTGAAGCATTTAAAATGTGCCAAAAGGTTTGTAATCTTGAAAGTCACCAAATTATTAAATATGTGCATACCAGATGGCTTTCATTAGATCAAGTTATTAATCGTTTTCTTGAACAGTGGGAGTCCTTGGGAAAATATTTTGGAGAAAAATATGACTAGGCAAAGTTGTGAGAAATACTTTTCTATTCAGAAAAAATTGGGTCTCCTGAGATAAAGCTGTACCTCCTCTTTCTACAGCAAGCTTTGCCCTTTTTCTGCAAGACAAATATCCTACTGCAAAATGAATCCCTAATTGTTCATCGACTACATCGTGGACTAATTTCTCTACTTAGTGAACTTATAGCACTATTCATTAAACCATCTGCTGTTATACAAACTGAGAATGTATTGACCATACCAATTTCTGATAGGAAACATCAAAAGTCAGATGAGGAACTTGTCATTGGAAGCAAAACTCGGCAGTACCTGAATAACAGCAATTTGTCTAAAAATGAAGTAATTTCTTTCTATCGGTCTGTGAGATTATATTATCAGAAATGCTGTGAGTACATGCTTAAAAAATTTCAGTTGAATGATCAGATTCTGCTGCATGCTGAAGTGGTTGATGTAAGTCTTAGAACAAGCAGTAAATTTTGTTCTGTTAACTATTTTGTTGACCTCTTTGGTAATTTCTCTGATGAAGAAAAGAATCTGTTAGAAGTTGAGTTTGCAAGTTTCCAAGTAGATAAGTTAAATAGTAACATTGTAAACTGTGAGCAAACTGATCAAGCGTGTACATTAATTAAAGATTTAAAAGATCACAATTGTGTCTTAAAGTACAAAGTCTTGCCATTACTAATGCACAGAATACTCTTGGACACCACACAGCAAAGCTGCTTGCGAACGAGTGTTCAGTACTGTTTGCAACGCAAGAATCAGAACGATTTTCATTCTAATTTGTCCGTGCACATGTTGCAATCCCTACTTGAGGAAAAATCAAGAATGACTGCCCTTAATCTGAGTTGCCACCAGCATAACTTTACGACTGAAGTGTTAATGAAAGCTAAATAAGCAATAGCTTTAGTTATATATATATACATATATTTGCATTTTCATCTCTGCAGATGAATTCATTGTATTTACATTTTTATCACAGCTTCAATTTTAGTGAATTATGAACATTAATTTAACAGAACTTGACCTTGATGAGGAAAAACAGTTTAACAGTTTAAATATATGTTTTATAAGCATACATATATATATATAATATATAGCAAAAGCAAATTAAGTGAAGAAACAAAAACCTTTGAACAAATTTGAAATTCCATAGCGCCAGAGGCTGCATAAGAGAAAGATCAAATAACAATAATGCAAAACATCGAACAAAATTTTGAACTAGAAAAACGAAAAAAAAACAAGAAAAGAACAAACGAGAAAAAGAACATCTTGTTGCTTGCCCTTGACGAAGCCAACAAGGAGTCAGTCATTAATATGCTTCCCTGCATTCTTATGTTCGGTATTTTTTCTTCGCCTAGTTCGGGTGAATGGATTTGGTGATTGCTGTTCTTTTTCTCGTTTTTTTGTTTTTCTAGTTCAAAATTTTGTTTTTTGTTATATATATATATATAACAAAAAACCCTAGCTGGATGAAAAGAACAAGCAGAACTTTTATATATTTCAAAGGAGCAGAGGTGTTTGTAATCTTCAAAGCAATGTTTATTTTGTAAGTATAATGATTGAGTAATTTATTTTGTCTTTTCTTATACAGTATAATGTGCATTGCTTTTGTAAAAACACATGGCCACATGAAAAAATACTCTGCGGAGTGCATGACTCTGCTCCTGACAGCCCCTTTTGAAAGTTGGCATCTCTGTTGTTAGTATCAATTCAGTGAAGTATGTTATGGTTAAATATTAATAATCTCTTTCAGTATTAGTATCTATTTATGTAATTAGCTCATCTGTGTGACTCACATAAAAAATATTGTTTTCTCACATAAAAAATCTATTCTTCAGGCATTGACTTGCAAAACTTGTGCAAAAATAGTGGAGCATGTGAAAACATTGGTAACAGTCACCGCTGTATATGCCAAGATGGTTATGATGGAAGCTACTGCCAGCATGAAATTAATGAATGTTCCTCCCAGCCATGTCAGAATGGAGCTACATGCAATGATCTTATTGGACAGTATTCTTGTGATTGCCCCCAGGCTTTCAGGGTAAGTTCATTGCACATCACAATCATCAAGGGAAAGATTTAATGCATGCAATTATTATTGAAATTTGAACAAAATTCACAAATTGGACATACTGCTGGCCTGTATTTATGGTTCAGTTGAAATTATATGTATGTTAATTCTTGTTCAGAAAGAAAAGACATCAAGATTTGTTGTCATTTTAATGAGATTACTGAACCTTTTTCAAGACAACTTTGATGGTAGTATCCAGGTTAGGTTACATATTTGATCCTCTAATCTTAAGTATGTCTTGCAAATGTAAATCTGTTTTTCTTGTGTGTAGCTTTGATTTGTGAGCTTCATGTGCAAAAATGTTTGCACCTACATATAAATGCCCCCAAATTAAAGGGCGATCTTTGGCAAATGCCCTCTCATTTGAGTAATTATCTTCTGTTAAGCAGGAAAAAAAAATCTTTTTGTTTCAATGTATCATTGGTGTGCAAATCTGTCAAATTAAACTGAGAGATAGAGTCTGCTGTTCTCTGGGATTCAGAGGTTAGCTCCATAAAGAAAAAACAAACTACCAGGTAATTTTTAACTGATTATTTACTTACTGTTGCCATATCAAACTTCTCCATTTACAGAGATCTTGACATACAACTCGGGCTTCACTGACATCAATCACACGATGCACACAAGATCTTCTATGCTTCATACTCATTATCTTTTTCCTACGCAGACACACCTGAATCTGATCCTCCCATGACTTCCTTGGCCTTTCTCTGCCTTTCCTTCTTGCCACTTCGGCTAAAAAAAAAAAATCTTAGTAAGCATCTCATCACCCATTGTTTCAACATGGCCAAACCACCGAAGCATATTAGTCTCCACCTTGCTAACAACATTTTGCTTCACATCACACAACTGCAACACATCTTCATTCCTCACACAATCAAGCCGTGAGTCTTGCCACAAACCGCCCGTAAGTAACACATTTCTCCAACACACAAACAACTCCTATGTTTCTTTTGTAGCAGCCAGGTTTCATTGCCATACATCAGAGTAGGAACAATTACACTTTCATACACAGCCATGTGCGACTCTCTAGAAAACCCATCTTTCCTGTGAAAACCTCCCAGAGCAGCTATGACTTTCAATGAAGAATTCACTCGCCTACTAATTTCACCATCTAATTTGTTCTATCTGTCAAACATGCTTCCTAAATGCACAAACTCATTCATCCTGGTCAATCACTGTGCTGTTTAGACTAATATTACATTCAGTACTACCAGTACCTCTCTCAAAAAATATAATTTTGGTTTTCCCCTTATTTATACTCAGTTTGAATTTCATGCAAACTTCGTACATCTGGGACAACATACTCTGCAACTCACTTTTGCTCTCTCTGCCAACTGAACTGTGTCATCAGCATACAGCAATCTGCACACACGGAGATTGCCAAGACATAGACCAGTATTATCTATTTTGGCATCACGCATGCACACATCCATAAATATATTAAACAGCCATGGTGACATTTCAATACCTTGCCTGACTCCTGCACCAAAAGAAAACCATTTTGATAAAACACCATTCACTCGTACACAGGCTCTACTGCCAGCGTACATGGCTTTTACACTATTAAGTAGATTCCCAGTAACACCATATTTATTCAGTACATTCCACAGAAGTGTCCTATTTACTCGGTCATAAGCTTTCTCTAAATCTATGAAGGCAGGAAAAACTTTCTTGCCAACAGCCAGATACTTTTTAATCATCATGCGTAATACAAAAATTTGGTTGGTGCAGCCTTTACCAGGCATAAAACCACTCTGAACATCCCACACTTTCTCTGAAGTAAGACCCCATACTTTTTCAATAACAACCTTACCAAACACTTTCCCTGGCACACTCAGTAGGCTAATACCACGCTAGTTCTTGCACTCAGTCGGATCGCCTTTTCTTTTATACAAGGGAACAAAGATAGCATCCTTCCAATCTCGAGAGACCATTCCTAACTCCCAGAACAGCTGGCAAATTTCAGTTAAGCAGTCAGTTACAGAGTCACCACCATATTTCAACATCTCAGCAGTTGTGCCATCAACTACCGGAGCCTTACCATTCTGGATAGATTTTAGAGCTTTATACACATCTTCTCTTGAGATCCCTCCTGTGCTTCCATCCTTCACTGTGACATCATCTGCTTCTGCCTCAGAATCACCTTTTCTTTCTTGATCTAATAACTCAAAAAAAGTATTCCCCCATTTTTCACTTAACTCATTGGACTCCCATATCATTTCCCCGATCTGTTTTCGAGACAAAGGTTAAATTCATTACTTTTCCACAGAGTAGTAACATTAGTAAATTCTGCTGGGTAAAAGTTTTTTTTGGGGGTGTGAAAGGAGAGTGTTGATTTTGTTGCGAGTCTGCTTAGAGACTTCTAAATTCACTTCAAAGGACTGTGAGCAATTTAAATCTTCTATTGTTTTTAAACCACCTTCAGGCTGAAGTTGTACAAATTCAGTAACATAAACCCAGTGTTTTATTGGAAACTTTCTCAGTGTTTAACAGGACTCTGTAGTTTGAATTTGATCAAAATAATAATAGATTAAAAGTATAGCTCATATGTAGGCTCTTTCTTGACTGAAAATTTACAATTGAAGCTATTCAAATTCTCAGGTGACTCAGTCAGAAGTTCAGGGTCCCTTAACCACATGCAGGAATAGGGGAAACTGGTGCTATTTAATCATTCAGAATTTCTCTAGTTTTCATCATCCCACTCTGCATTGTTTAGGCATGCAGGTATTCAGGTATACTGCTGGCACTGACTTTAACAATAACCTTCCTCAATTTCTTTCTATCCATTGTTTTCTATATGTAATATACTGCTTCCTCAATTATGGATAACCAACTAATTTCTTCATTTAGATTAAAAAAAAAAGACAATAAATAAATAAAAATAAAAAACAACTAGGAATAATTCATGATTTAAATAGTTTACTTCTACTGTGATACAAAACATCACCATATTCTGTTTTAGTGGCAGCCATTTAAGTTTAGGATTGATAATGATTCAAATATAAGTAACTGTGAAAGTGACTGTTTTTGAGACAAAGGTTCAATTCATTACTTTTCCACAGAGTAACATTAGTAAATTCTGCTGGGTAAAAGTTTTTTGGGGTGTTGAAGGAAAGTATTGATAATGTTGTGTAAATATATTATTTAACTATATTATTTAATCCAGCCAGGCTCTCTGCTTCATAGTTATATCTTTTAATTTATCCAACTTAATTTCCAGTAATTTTTTAGTTGTTTCAAAGCTTTGAAAAGATACATTTCAAATATATTTGGAAAAATGTCTTTCCCAATAGATATAGTTTTTAGGCTCTTAAGCATTGTCAGTTCTAGTCTCATCCTTCTAGTTCATTCAGAAAAATATGAAGAAATGTCTTATATCACTTTTTGAGTGAACTCTAAGGATGAAACTCCTGTAGATCATGCATTCCCTATATTACTGTGATGAAGTGTATTTATCTGTTGCTTCCATTGTTACAAATGGCAGAAGCTTTCAAGTTCATGGAAAAGAAAATGGTGTTATGTTGGCTTGATAGGTAATGACAGAAATTTTCATGTTCAGATGTTTTGTACTTCTGTGATTTCATCTGTCATGAAAATTATATAACTTTTTCTTTATCAGGAAAGCTAAAGCACGAACACATGTACACACACACACATACAGTGTCTACCACTTTATGACTTAATGTTAATTTGTTGTATTAACAGTACCAGTATGAACAATAGTTCATTTTCGTAGTCACTTTAATGCAGTACCAGTATTAACTGCTGACTTGCCACACCACATGCAAAACAACTGTCACATTATATCATATCGTGGAGCGAACACTTATTCATATTATGTACCATAATATGTGTTGCTGAGAATGAAATCCATTGGATCAAAATTAAGCTGCAACATGTGAATGCCTCATGGATATCTTTAATCAATTAATTGATTGAATGAGTGACCATTCTATTCTCTTTTGTATTGAACTTGGTGATCGATACTGAATTACTAACTTGTATACCAAAATCATTCTGCTCTTGAGCACTGAAGTTTCAACATGGTGATGTCCAGCAGAACAATATGACATAGTTTGTGAGTAGTTCTTGTACCCATGATGTAGAAAGTTGAACACAATCAGGCTGTCAAATTGAAGTGCAGAAATACAGTATATGTTGAGATTTTCTTCAGTTCATTCATTACTTATGCCTGTGTACCACAAGGAATCATCCATAATAAAAATGTTCAGGCATATTTTTAGCACAGACCACTTAAAAAATATGGTTTAATGTTTGTTTTTTCTTATTTTTTGGGGGCCCATGTTTTAGTGGCTTTTTAAAAATGGTATTGGACATTTAAAGGTGGAGGAATTTCGTAAGAAATCTCAACATACTTGAAACAAGTTGAAGAATATGTAAAGTCTTACCTGTGTAAAGGTTTATAGTGTGACCTAAATAAAGCTGTTTTGAGCCAGTTTGGTGCTAAAGAAAAAGTTATAATAGTAGGGGATTTCAATGCTAGAGTAGGTGTGCAGAATGCAATTTCTGACAATGTTCTGGGTAAGTTTAATGATCCTTGTGTGAATTATAATGGTGAAAGATTAATTGAACTCTGCATTGGGAATGATTTGTATGTATCTAATACATTTTTCAACCACACGTATATACACACATATACTTGGGAAAATCGTACTCTTGGTCAAAAGAGTGTGATAGATTTTGTTGTTTACGATCAGCGTTTGAAACACTTAGTTGTTGACACCCGTGTGATGAGAGGTGCGGATGTTGGTTCTGATCATTATTTGGTTGTGTCACGAGTGAAACTTAATGTTGGTTGGAGGAAAAAGAATAGGAAGAGACCCAGGATAGAAAGAATAAAGGTTGATAGGCTCCTTGAAGATCATCAGCGGTATTCTGACTTACTCAGAGAACGACTGAAGGATCTGAAATCTTGTGAGAGGGATGTAGAAAAGAAGTGGGAATGTTTTAAGAACTGTGTTGTCACTGCTGCTGAAGAGGTCTGTGGCACCACAATAGTGGGTAACAATAGAGGTGATGCTTGGTGGAATAGTGAGATTGAAGAGGCAGTAAAGAGAAAGAAGGAAGCCTATTTGGAGATGTTGCAAGGTAGAGTCTCTGTTGATGAATATCGCTGTAAGAAGCGTGAAGCTGCTAAGCTGGTTTGCCACAGTAAGGCAAAAGATAGGAAGGAGAAAGTGGAAAGGCATGAACTGGCTTTTTGGAAAGATAGGAAGTCCTTTTGGAAGTACACGAGACTCAGGAAAAATAGGGGAAACAAAGTTGTAAGTTGTGTGAAGAATGAGATTGGGGAAATGTTATGGGAGCCCAATGAGTTAAGTGACAGATGGGGCGAATACTTCTGTGAGTTATTAAATCAGGATAGCAAAAATGATTCTGAGACAGATGCAGATGATGTCACAATGAGGGATGAAAGCACAGGAGGGATCTCAAGAGAAGAAGTGTGTAAAGCTCTAAAATCTCTTCAGAATGGTAAGGCTCCAGGACTTGATGGCATAACTGCAGAGATGTTTAAGTATGGTGGCGACTCTATAATTGACCGGTTAACTGAAATTTGCCAGTTGTGCTGGGAGTTAGGAATGGTCCCTAGGGATTGGAAGGATGCTATCATTGTTCCCTTGTATAAGGGAAATGGTGATAAGACTGAATGCACGAACTATCGTGGTATTAGCCTACTGAGTGTGCCAGGGAAAGTGTTTGGTAAGGTTGTTATTGAAAAAGTACAGGGTCTTACATCAGAGAAAGTGTAGGATGTTCAGAGTGGTTTTATGCCTGGTAAAGGCTGCACTAACCAGATAATGGATATCAGTGAAGCATGAGTTGTATGTCAAGATCACTGTAAATGGCGAAGTTTGATACGACAACAATAAGAAAAAAATATCTGTAAGTTTGTATTTCTTTTTAGAGCTAACCTCTGAATCTCAGAGAACATCTTAGTGATATGATGTACTTAAAAATCTTAAACCTATGTCATGTAAATATACAGTGATTAAATGAAAACCAATATTGTGTATGATTTTTCTAGGTTTAAATTGCGAGTTCAACATTAACGATTGTGATCCTAATCCTTGCCGCAATGGAGGAACATGTCATGATTTAGTGAATAAGTTCGTTTGTTCGTGTCCACATGGAACTCTAGGCATCCTTTGTGAGATCAATGTCAATGAATGTTTCAAAGGAGCCTGCCATCACGATGGCACTTGCATTGACAAAGTTGGGAGCTATGAATGCCAGTGCCAACCAGGATATGTTGGACCAAGGTAAGTTCCTTTAATCTAATAATTGAAAGTTGAAGCATTTGTTACTTTTTCAGATTCATTCAAATAGCAATACGAAAATAATTTTAATTTTTAGTTCTTTTTATATTCAAATATTTTTTCATATTCAAGTAGGGATTCTTGCACTACAGAAATGGAAGTGTAATAATCACTGATAATAAAAAGAATGGAATTTGCAAACAATTTTAATTGTACTTACTTTTGGTAGCTGATTTGTTTTATAAAACTTTTGAAAAATCACATAGAAGCATGTGTACTTGTTCATTTTGTTTTCAAATGTATGTCTCAAAAGATCTGAAATGTGCCCTCTAATTATATAACATATGTAACAATAATTTTTATTCACCTGCTGTGTAGAAGCTTAGCAAATCAACATCAATTTCAAGGTCTGAGATCTGAGTTATTTCACTTCTTTCTCTATCTTTTGCAAATTTCTTGTTTATGCTGTCACCCTAGTTCTCTTTAAATTAGGTCAAACAATAGAAAGATCATCACCGAATTTTGTTAGCATCAAATGCTTGATTTTCATGATGAATCCACACAGAGCACAGTTTTTATTTGAGAAGCCTTAAGAAAAAGAATTATTTGAAATTAATAAATCAAATTATTTATTTTCAACCACTAAACAAAAAGTTGTGATTAATTTCTTTTATTTATTTTTTTATTTTTTTATTTTTTTTTTTAATTTAATGGTAGAGTATTAAATTTCATTTAGGAAAACTTTTCATGAATTTTGGTTAATTTTATTCAAAGAAAGAAAACTTTATAAACTTAGCCCAGCAAATTTTAAAAAAGCTACATTGTGTGAATACATTATAGAAACTTTACTGTTTAAATTATTAATTGGAAAATTAAGTGGGTTGAGATAAATAATTAGAATACAGGATATTAAAGAGTCACATAACCTATATATGTATAACATGTATTAACTGGCAAGAAATATGTGATACAAAATTCCCAAATTATATTTAAGAGTTGGAAATGACCATTTTCAGTGGCTCAGGCTTTCATTCTTTTCTGCATGTGTGTGCCTAGTGATGCATTTCTGAACTGAACTGTAAGTATAAACAGTAAATCATCTGCCCTCTTCTCTATTCATGCGCTTCCCAGACTTTCATGGAAGAGTTCACATGCATAAAAAATCAACATAAAGTTTTCCTAAACCAAAACCTAGTCAGAATGACCAAAGAAAAACAGAAGTTTCTTTTTATGGCACATGAGGCCAGTACCTTCTGCATTCAGAACTTAGGGTCTAGCTTCAGGAGGCTCATTATAGTCAGTTATATGTATGTGTTGTTAATGCAACTATTATTTAATTACAGCCATCAATAACGACTCATATTTTGGTATAGGTTATGTGACTTTTCAAACACCTGGCAAAATAATATTCAGTTGATTTTGCTGCTGTTAGGCAGTAATATTACTATTTTATACTTTTTAAGGGACCACCTTAACTTAAAGCAAAACCAAGGAAATGAAAATTATGGAATCTAAAAAGAAATATAAGCAAATCCTGTAAAATAGAAATTAAAAAAAAATTGACAGGCCATTCAGAAAGTATGTATTTCTGTAATGGCTTGCTAGTGCATTTACTTTCACACTATATAACAGGTTGGATATCAATGCAAATATAGTGCATAGCAAGTTAATTTCATTAAGAGGCAAAATTCTGTCTTGATTTCTGATATATGTGTAATTTACTTCTATCTTAAATGCTAATTGTGATAATATTGTTCTCAATATCAAACTGGTCACATGTGCCTTCTGGTTGCTTCTAATTCTGCTGTTTTGCATAGTATACCAGTTGTTCAATGCATGGGTGAAATTGCCTCATAAACCTCAAGATCACCATCACATGTTATGCAGTCTTCATGCTGCACTCAAATTAGCTGAAGGTAGTTGTGAACTGTTGTAGTCATTTTCATCACAGAATCCCATTGCATTATCATCATTGCTGCCAACATCAGCTATTCGCCTCCAGTTTTCTAGTATTGCAGACAGCATATCCAGCTTCATCTGTGTGACATTCTGATGAAGAGATTCTACTGTCATGACTACAATTTGTTGTAACACTTGAATGCATGGATAATTCCTGAATTTAAGAGTTATTGCTACTTTAAACAGGTAGCTGAGAGAAATACAACCTTAATGTCCCTGAGCATTGTGTTCTTCACTGAAACCATGTACCAAAAGTAAATTTTAGTTCTGGTAGCAGAAGTTTCAGTGATTACCATTGCTTGGGGAAGATTCAGAGTTGACGTGACTTTTCAATATCTTCCTGATTTTTCATCACACAGTTTAGTTCCAAACAGGACATTACTTCAGTGCACATTTGGATATGTATGACTGCTTATGCTTGCTGAAGTACTTGTCTTGTCACTTAATGTAATTATTTTTGTTTCCCTGTGTTATCCCTATTCATCCTCTTACTCAGAAATTTGGCTTAGTCCACAATAAAATTTTGCAGTGCAGTCATGCTCCGACTGATTGAATACATGCATTCATATTGTAAACAATTTCTGATGGATGAATACTGAAAAATATAGTCATGAGATTTGCAGTAATTGTTTTTTGTATTGGGCAGAGAGGGATTAACATTTTGCCAGAACCAGGTGTCAGGACAGAGAGAGAGTTAAATGACTGCTTGAATTTCTTTTTCATGTGAAGCAAAAGCTACTGAACAGTTTTTCATCTTCAGAAAGTATTCAGAGTAAAGGAACTTCCAAGGAAGAAAGAATTTGAGGGAGATGTGCATGTTGGTGACACTTTTGTAATCAAAAATTGCATTTCTGATGGCAAAAGTGTCATGATTTTAACACAACAGTCTTTCAAAATGAATTAACTAAGATCTGAATTTTTTATAAAAAGAGATCCTGCTGAATGACTAAAATGTAAGGATTTCAGTTTCCTAAAACCCATACTATTTTTTAAGTGGTTTGTGTTAACTATGAATAAATAAATGGGCATATAAATTTTTCTAGCACAATTAAATATTCATATAAAAGACAAACAGATGATTCTGAGATGAAAGTTTTCATTTCATTTGATTGTTTTTATTTCTTATTTCTGCACCTTTGGAGAGATGAAAGTGTTCCATGTGTTTATTTAAGTCATACAGTGAAATATTTCATTTAAAAAATTAACACAGGTAGGGTAGGTAGCCCCATTGTCTTGAATAAAAAATTTATGATCTGTATTATGTAATGTGGACTTTTGGGCTAAAAATGAAATGCAACAAATCGTTGGACAAAACATGAAATTCAAATTCAGAGAGAACTTGCAGAAATATAAATTTAGTTAAAATATACTGTTCTTGTAGACATTTTTGCAGGATCATACAAGTGCAAAACTTCATGAAGCATAAAATCAAAGATTTTTTTATGCTCCAGTAGGAAATCTGCATGATTCTTGAATAAAATAATGGAACTCCTGTCAGTCACATGTACATTTCTTCATCCCCTCTTTTTGCTGATGTTTTTGATTGTTTTTAGTTTGATAATTGAAATGTGTGTGTGTGTGTGTGTGTGTGTGTGTGTGTGTTTTGTTTTCACCAGAAAATATGGTTTAGTCATTCAAACATATTCTTTTTCTGTTTCAGATGTGAAGGCGATGTTAACGAGTGTCTGACCGATCCTTGTAGTCACCCAGGCACCCAAGACTGTGTTCAGTTGGTTAACGATTACCGTTGTGATTGCAAACCAGGATATATGGGTAGACATTGTGAGGTCAAAGTGGATTTTTGTGCTGTAAATCCATGTATGAATGGCGGAGTGTGTAGTAATGGTCCCGATGCTTCACCAATCTGTGTATGCCCAGAGGTTAGTTAACCTTGCAATATGCTTACAAAAAATTTTAACTGTGCATTTGCATTTAGTCTTCACTTTCAGCACACACACATGAACACGCATCAAGTTGTGTTCATGTGTGTGATTGCAAAAATTTTCATTCTCACTTAGAAGTAGCGGCTGCAACTGATTTTGAGATTACAGTGCGTGTCTTTTCATTCCGATTACCATATTTAAATGATGTTTACATTAAAGTGGCATGCATCAGAATCCAAAAGTAAATTATTGTAGCTGGTTCGTACTGGGGAGGAGATGCTGCTGCATTCATGCGATAAAGTTGTGGAAAACGTTTTCTCATATTGTGCCTAGAAAATTGTTCATATCTTAAACTTTCTGTCTGTGGAAATGAAAACATATCTTCTGGGAGTAAAAATAGGCCAAACAAACATTTAGGAGCAAAATTGTTGATTTGTGTTGCATGAACATAATAAGTATTTATTGTGGCTGTTCAGTTGTGCTGAAGGCATTTTATTTGTCCTCCTTTCAATATGTCATATGATAAACAGACCATTTCTTTAAGTTTAGTGCAGTTTCATCAGTATTTTTACCTATAAGAAAGATTTCATGCTTTCTACATACATACATACATACATATGTATGTATGTATGTATGTATGTATATATATAGAAATTACGAAATTTCAGATTCTCCAAAAAATATAATATCCAATACTGATTTTTTAAAGATGCCATAGAGCTTGATTGGAAGGATACTGTATTCAGGAAGAAAGAAAATGTATGCTATAAAAAAAAAAACTGAAGTTATTTAATGAGGGAAGTGGAAGAATTTTGTCAGTGACAGTTATTTTAATGTAACTATGTTCCAGTTTTCATTTGTGAGCTATTTGAAAATGATTCCAGTTGAGTACTTTGAGAAATTTTTTTCATTTGCCTTACAGAGGTTTTTCAACAATCAAGTGATAATGATTATAGATTCAACAACACTCCACCTATCAAACAAGTTATTGCCATTTTTCATCAATCTTAGTTAGTCGTGCATTTATGTATGTATGTTTGCTTGTTCATTTCATAATTAACTTTTGTACTCCTTTTTCAATATTTTAGGGATTTTGGGGTGACACATGTTCGATGACCAATAGTACGTGTTCAAGTAATCCATGTAAGAACAATGGCCAGTGCAGACCAACTAGACATGGCTACTTCTGTGTGTGCCCCTTTGGCATAGGTGGTAGGCACTGTGAAAAAGATCTCAATGATGAATGCCTTTCTTCACCATGTCTTAATAATGGAATTTGTTTTGACAGATTCGGTAAGAGTTCTTGCACATTTTCATTACAATTTCTATTTTGTTCCCAGAAACAGTTTTTAAGTTTATTAACTTCAAGATTGTGTTCAACAGCTTCTTTATAAATATTTTTAAAGAAATTTTATCGCAAATCATTTCTAATTTACATTATGGTAATAGAACCTATGTCACCACTTCATGTATTTCAGTGAGAAGTTATTTAATTGACAGTTATCTTACAGTTTTGTCATGGCAATGCATAACACCATTCACTGCAATTTTACTCTGGCCAGTTGCATTAGTATGCCATGTCATATGTAAAGTAACTTACAGCTACAACCCACCCACAAGGAAATTATTTTTAAGGAAAGCACTTCTCTGTTAAAGACACTCACACATATTAAAGTGATACAAATTACCAAAAAAATTGCAAGGATTGAAATCAGTGAACTGCATGTGTAACAGTTATTGTGTGTTGCAATGCTGCCTACCTTACATGATGCTGTAATCATAAGTGAATTTCTAAACATGAAAGTGGTGATTTTAAATTATTCTCAGAGCACACTAGATTAGTTTCCTTTTTTTTTACCCAATGAAGTGTGATTGTTGCATTTTAGAAAACAAAAATGCATTCCATTCTTATCCTAATATATTTTTTGTTGGCAATTTTTGTCTTCAAAGTTCATGAATGATAATTTATGTCTTGAATTAATAATAGTTTACCTTTTATGCTTGATCATGGGATTTGCTTTTAAAAGTTTTAGATTTAATGGCTAAAAACATTGTTTTATTAGTAGTACAAGGGTATTCTTAAGCTGGTTTACAGAAAAACAAATATGGTAAAAGCTAGTGCTTTGAGTCATTTCATATACAAAGAAATAGTTCATTTAGATGCAGTCTTTTATTTTACATTAAGACAAACTAAAAAATTAAGAAATTGATTAAAATCTTAAAATTTAAGGAACAATTAGAAATTAAGATTGTTTAATTAATAAAACCAAAGAGACAAACTTTACATAATGTAAGAGTTGGAGAAATTTCTCATCATGTTAAAAATTATTTATTTCAGAAAAGTCGTGTTAAAAAAAGCAAAAAAAGCGAAGTGTTTTTAAATCAAATGTACAGTCAAGACTCCAAAAAAGCAAGAAATTATTATAATTAACTTTGAAAATTCCACTGTCCCCCCTTTTGTATCAGTTGCCGAAAGAAGCAGTGTGCAAAACCAAATTGTTTTGACAGGCCGACAATTGTATCAAAGATGAAGAAAAGATTGCACTTATTCAGTACTACAATGATGACAATGCTGAACATGACTTTGTGGTAGCAGAATATATCATTCCTTAGTCAACTGAAAAGACCACGAAATTCACAGAGATGGAGCGACTCAGAAAACAAACCAAAATTACAACAACTCCAAACCAGAAAAAAAAACTTCAGCCACTTGGAAAATTCTGACCAGTGCTAAATTTATCCATCTAAATACAAACAGGAAATCAAGAACCTGAAAATTAACTCCTGATCTAACAGAAAATGGGATTCTCCAAAGAGGAACTGGATATTGATCATGGAATGTTGTATATGCAAAGAATTTTCTCATGTTCCTAATGAATCTTCTTTTTAAACTTTTTTTTTTTTTTTTACCCTTTGTTTTCTTTGATGTTTCCACATACTGGAAGACATTGAAAGAACTGAGATAAGTGTTAAATAAATGTTATAAGTATAACAGGTAATGAAGCCTAATTTTATAATGCAGAAAATTTATACTACAGTGATAAAAGTTGAAACTTCTGTTCAGCATAAATTTTTTTAAAGAATAAATTTATTGAAGAATATTTAAAAAGTAAATTTTCTATTCACATTACATGCATATCACTAAGCTGTTCTGTGAGATTCAGAGATTAGTTCCACAAAGAAATACAAACTACCAGTTAAATTTTTAACTGATTATTTACTTACTGTTGCCATATCAAACTTCCCCATTTTCTATTCACAATTATTAGAAATAAAAATTATATAAATCTGTTAAATTCAAGAAAGATTTCAACTATATTATTTCAAAAAAATATGCTCGTTTGGTCACTGAATGAAAAATAAAGCTAATTCACAGTTGTAAACACTCGTAATCTTAATATTTTTTTTCTTCTGTGTGGTCAAACTTGCACTTATGGAAGAGTAAGACCCATTTTAAAATATATTTGCATTTTAAGATTCATGCAGTTGCATACATAAAATGTTTAGTAGCATTCACAGTATTATGGACTGAAAATTTTGTTTTTATTCAAACATTTTGCTTTTAATTCTTAACAGAAATGTCAAATTAGAAAATTTTAACTAATTTGTTTAACTGAAATAAATTCAAAATTATGAATTTTTTTATCAAATAACAATGCTTTTTTTTATTTTCAGGTAAATTTGAATGTGACTGTCTACCTGAATGGAATGGTGTTCGCTGTGAAATATATGATCCATCATTTGAAGGAGGAATAGCCAGTATAATTCACAGAGTGCCCCCTCACAAGTCATTGGAAGAGGAGCGGAAAGTATGCCATCTGAACCATTGTGAGCAGAAGTCTGGCAATAGAATTTGTGATGAAGACTGCAACAGCTATGCATGCAATTTTGATGGAGGAGATTGCTCATTAGGTAATGTTTCAGTTCTCAAAATTCTTCAAGATCAGAAAACATTTAGAAACTTAAAACTTTCATAAAATGCTGTTTTATGACACTATTCCAAATGGACTGTGAATTTTTTTAAATATTTCACATGCATTTGATGAATGTTTATTATTTTATATAATAATAATGTTTATTCTTCTATTCTTCTTCTTGATTTCTTTTTGCGTACAACTTCCATGATATCACCCCCCCCCCTCAAAAAAAAAAAAAAAGAAACAAGAGAGAGAGAGAGAGAGAGAGAGAGAGAGAGAGAGAGAGAGAGAGAGAGAGAGAGAGAGAGAGAGAGAGAGATCGATCAAGGGTTATGCAGTTCTAATATTTTTTTTAATACATATACAAACTTTCAGTCCCAATTGCTTTTTATTACTTAATGATTTTCGATATATTCAAGTTCCACAAAATTAAATCTCAAAGTACGAGATCAAGTTCCATCCAATTTTAATACTTTTAGTCACATATTATCAGTTTACTCTTCCTGCTTATAAATTTGACCCCCCCCCCCCTTTTTTTTGGTTGGAGGCGTTTTTTTTTTTTTTTTTTTTTTTTTGTCGACCACAGTGAGCAGCTCAATGGGCTATAAGTAGTTGCCTGTCCCTAATTTAGGATCACTGGTTTCAGGGAAGGGAGAGAGCCAGTGCCATAAGACAAACACAACATCCATGCCTCACCGGGATTCGAACCCGGACCCCTTTTGGACGAATGATCAGAGGCCATCACTTAGACCACTGCACCACTGTGGCGGCAATTTGACCTTCAGACATGTTATTGCAATGAGCT
Organism: Macrothele yani; assembly: GCA_039090855.1. Classification (NCBI taxonomy): domain Eukaryota; kingdom Metazoa; phylum Arthropoda; class Arachnida; order Araneae; family Macrothelidae; genus Macrothele; species Macrothele yani. The sequence goes on along the minus strand of CM077005.1, from coordinate 137,629,153 downwards.
ACTGATAATGGTTTGAGACCAACTTCTTCCATCGCCTTTAGTCCATTTTAAATACTGCATGTAACACATCACTTCCTGAATAAGTAATGGCTGATTTTACATCTCTAAGTTCACCTCGTTGTAGGCCTGTACCTTGCCCTCCAGTATGATATCACAGAATGTAATATCTGCTTAGGAAATCTTTCATTTTCCATGTAACATACATTCCTAAATGACCTCCATTTGCTCTCATAATATTTTCTTCCTACAGGAAAGGTATCTAGCTTAGGTCTAATACCTGTTTACTTACTAATTCTGTTTCATCTCTGAAACATGTTTTCCCATGATAATTTTCTTACAACTCTTACGTCAGCAGCTTCTAAACATCTTACCGAGCTGTCTGCCATAAGATAGGATAGGTATGAATCAGGTATGCCAACTACTCAATTATAAATTCTTGGTCATAATATTTTCTTATTGATACCACTCCTCTGTTGGCATAAATTGTAAATGTTGCATCACTGACAAATACTTTTTCCCATTCAGCAGTGATACAGTGGTAATTTGCTTCATTCTGTGGACTTGAGGTAACAGCTTTACAACTCTTAAGTAGCCATTGATACACAGTAGTGTTAAAGCAAGTTGCACTGTGATAATCAATCAACTGTCTTTTTAACCAAGATGTTAACTTCCCTGTCTGTAATGAGAAAGTGACTCAGAATCACATCATGAAAGCTGGTATAGTTTTCATATCCCTTGTGGGACAACTGTGTAGCATCTTTAGTGTGTCTGTATAGCATTTAATAGTTCAAACTACTCTTGCCTGGTTACTGTTTACTAGCAATAATTGAGTCATGCTGTGCACAGTAAATGCAATGATCTAGTAACATTTCTTATATTGCAAAAAATTACAATTTCAGCTTGAAACACTGACTTGTATACTACAGCACACTGTATTTGTAATTTTACACATGGATTGTAAATCCCAAGTGCTTGTCTATAGAATGGTTGCATGATTGTCTGTTTGATATTCTGTTGGTTAATTAATATGGACCAGCAACCTGAAATTTTCAGCAATTAAAGATTTATTTGGTATTCATGTTTTATCATTAACTTTTGATTCAAGAATGATTATCAAAAAATCTTAGTACAGAATTGAAATCCCAAGCAAATTAGCATATTTTAACAATATAAGAAAATTATTTTGGTTTATTACTACTTTACTATTATTGTTGCTGAGATAACTACCTTAATTATTTTCTTGCATGTTTTTTTATCTCCTTCAAACTGGACTTCCATTGTTTTTGGAGCAATAACCAGTTTCCTTCAGTTGTTTTTTCCCCACCTCTTGGAGAAACTCTTTCAAGTGTTAAAACAGCATTTTTCTTGTGTGAAATTTTCAAAACCAACAGAACATACTTACATACAATAACATACTTTTAACATAACATACTTTTCAGTATGTGATTTTCCAATTTGTTTGAAAGCTGTGAAGCAATTGAAACTTAAAATTATTTGCTGTAAATGTGAAAAGATACAAAGTTTTTTCTTACCTGATAACACTACATGGTTTTAATGATAGCAGTTATGGCCCTCATTGTTTCATCTCTGCTGTTCAGTTTTTAAAGAGATCTGAAGATAAAAGACACAGAAAAAAAAAAAATAAGTAGTACTTCTTTAGGTATTAATTATCCTAAAGAAGTGGCACAAGAGAAGCAATACTGCATAGTTTTTATGTGAACTGCTTTTAAAGTTTTCTAAATAATTTTAAAACTTTATGACAAAACTGTTTTAATATTTAAAAAAAATTGAGCAATGAAAATCCAATATACAGGGTATGACAAAATATGTGAGATAATGGATATTTGGGTAATTACCTTGGCTAAAATAATATCAGACTGGTAATAAACCCAAATAATTTCCATACATATTTAGATAAAATAAGGTCATCATGTCTTTAAATATTGTTTCTGGAAATACATGAACAATACTGAAATATTTTAATATGGATTTATTATCCTTTAATTTAATGTATTATTGTATATTTGCAAATTTTCAAGTTTTTGTTTTGCTGTTCTGCGACACAAGCATCCACTTTTGTACATATTTAGTACATTTACTTATCTGTTTTATAAATTTGCTTTAGGTTTGAATCCATGGATGAATTGTACAGCAGGTATTAAGTGCTGGGATGTCTTCAGGAATGGTGAATGTAACATTGAATGCAACAATATTGATTGCCTTTACGATGGTTTTGATTGTGAGCAGAGACTTCTTCCTTGCAAGTAAGTTCCTGCTTTTTTTGTTACCATCAAAATTTTACCTGAGCAGTCATGTGCAGTGTATTGAGTTCTTTCTTTTTGGGTATTTCTAGTAATGGCAATAGATATACTAATGTGATGTTCATGAATAAATACATTTTCTGCTTTTTAAACTGAGTAGTCTGTACATACCATTTTATAGAAGTAAAAAAAAAAAAATCTGCCATGCTGATATATTTATCCACAATAATCTTTGTACATTCTAGTAATCATGTACCATTCCAGTTAGTTCATTCACTGGTATAAGGTGGAACCTGTTTTTACAGCACATTAGGGGCATTCTAAAATTTGTTTTAATATGGCATATATATCAAAGATCTGGAACTGTCATCGTGGTGATTACAATGTTTGTTTTGCTGACATCAGTCTAGTTCTCAGCTCAGAATTTTTCATTAACAGTAACATTCTCCCTAGAAAATTACTTTAGCCACTAATGAATGATGAAGAAACAAGAGCATAACATGAATAATTCCAATTTTTTTAATGACAATTTTCATATTGGCAAAAGTAGTACTTAAAAGTAATAGTAGTGTTGCATAATATATTAATGCCTTCACTTACAGGGTTAATGTAACTCTATGACAAATCTCTCCCTCCAGAATACTAATTGAAAGCCTTAGTTTCCAATGTGCTAAAGCTACTTTTCCAACTGAACCAAAGGTACTTTTAGTAGCACCTATAGCCAAATTTAATTTGTTTCATGAAAACATTTGTTGAACACCAAACAGAAGTCATCGCTCTTTCCACATTAATAAGTGAGTCACAAACATTCTCATCGGCCGCGACCGGGAATCGAACCCAGAGTCTTCCAGTTATGTGCCGGACACGCTACCACTGCACCACAACTGCCTTGAATTCTCCAGACTCACAAGTGGTTAACTGCCAAACCACATGGCAGGTTGCTTCATTGAGCCCTGCACAGTGCTGGGGATTCACCAAAGATGGAAAGCAGCAACTGAACAAATAACTAGGAGGTGATTGAATAATTAATTCATACACTCGACTTGGATCAAGAACACCAAACAGAAGTCATAGCTCTTTCAACGTTTATAAGTGAGTCATGGAAAAATTCTTATCAGCCGCTACTGGGAATGTGGTGCAGTGGTAGCATGTCCGGCGCGTAACTGGAAACCCTGCTTTCGATCCCCGGTGGCGGCCGATGAGAATTTTTCCGTGACTCACGTATAAACGTGGAAAGAGCTATGACTTCTGTTTGGTGTTCCTGACCCACGTCGAGTGTATGAATTAATTATACATTTGTTGAAATCATGCATTATTGTTGCAAATTACTAAAAATGAATATCAGCATTGGAAAAAATAATCTAGGAAAAACAAAATGAATAAGCCCAGTGAAAAAAGAAAACTTTATCTACATATTCCAAGCAGTTGGGTGGCAAAGAAATATAGCCTAGTCGCCTGCCCAGCCAAAAGGCTTTAGACAGAACATTAAACAGTTCCTGCCCCAAAAGTATGGCCCTTGAACAGGAATCAGAAACTTTTGCTGTTGAGGTACAGGTTCTGTAAAAAGTTGGAGAAACTCATTCATCGTACCTTAAGTGCATTTCCTGTATTAAATGAAACAACTATATTGTTGCATAATAGCATACTGAATCATAGAATATCAACTTATATGCCAAGAGCTAAGATTTCAAATCGTAGATGATATGTGGGTGTTGTGCTCAGTGTGTAGTTCTACACTTTTGTTCACTTCCTAGAATCAGTGGTAGTAAGTTAAAGATAGATTACTCTTAGTCTTAAGTGTTTGCATGCTTTTGAGAACTGCCAAGTGCTATTCATGATAAGATATTGATCATCAGAATATGCACTAGTACTGGTATTACTTGGTTTAATAGACACTTATATAACATACCTGAGAACAAAGAAGTCTTAAACTGATGGAGCAATAAAGATATTAATATGCATCTTGCATCTGCAGTTACTAAACATTTGGAGATTAATTTGCTGCCTTTGAAATATGCCAAGATTTTCAGTAACAGTGAACTGCTTGCAACAACATCACAAAGTGTTATGTTTTAATTAATTAGAGAACACAGAAACTCAAAAAGGAAGATTAAATTAGAGGTATATATACATCACAGAAGAGAGGAATGGTAGGAATGAAACAACAACTGCTTGCAACAACAGCATAAAAAGTGTAATGTTTTAGTTAATTAGAGAACACAGAAACTCAAAAAGGAAGGTTAAATTAGAGGCAGATATACATCACACAAGAAAGGAATGATAGGAATGTATGCACCCTTCATGATTGGGAATTAACCAAAGGAAGCATAGCAATACTTGAAACAACTTCCACCCATTATTCCGCACATATTTTGATACTAAAAAACCTATCAAAGCACATGTCATGCATCTCAAAAGAATATTTGCTACAGGTGTGAACATATTCAAAAGATGAACTTCTTATAACAACATCATAAGATCAGTAGAATGGAAGGAACATATGGCCTTTTTGTAATTATATAAGTTAAATGAATAGTAAAAAACAATCTTGAAATAAATTGATACATGATGAACAGAATGCAGATATATTGTATGTATCATCACTGTATTGTATTTATCACGTGGAAATGTAAGTTTTGATCATAGATCATTACTGATGGAATAATTTTACAAAATGAGCAGAAACATCTGAGTAATAAGCAAGATTCTGGTTCCAGAAGTGTGGATGACTGGTCATGAGTTTATACTATTTGACCTATCTTTTTTATGTTAATTTTTAGCCAATATAAGTGCAACAACTGATGATTTGCACATGATTGATGAATATGATTTTTTTTTTTTAAATTTGATAACTAAAGTGCATGTCAGACAAGGCAAAAAAAAAGTTCTTAAATGTATATATTAAGAACATATCTTCAGGCAAATGCACTATATATATATATATATATATATATATATATATATATGAACAGTAAAATTATTCAAAATCAGAATCACAAAATATGAGTTAATGAAAATATACAGAAATACCATAAGACAGCACCACAGCAGCTTATTAAAACTGGGTTCTATAATATTATCACATGCATTTAGACAATCACTTATATACATTGACACACATGAAAAAAATGAAGTTAAATCCCTATTATAAAGGGAAATACAAAAGTAAAATGATATGATATATGGACAAGAAAAAAAAAAAGAAAAATCCTTAACTCTCCAAGAACTATCCATAAAAGAAGAACACTACCTGTTAGATTAGACTGTTCTCTTCAGGGGAACACCAGTCTAAGGGTGACCTTTCAAAACAGGAAACCGGTTTGTAGTATACAAAAACTGCCTGTGTATCCCCTAGGTCACTGGTTGCAGTGATGAATAAATTTGAACAAAATCAATAACAGAACAAATGAACAAAAAACGAAATATACAATAATATTAAACAGTAAAAAATATTGAACAGTAAAAAATCAAAAATCAAAAGTGTTCAATCTTCTTACCCCCTTGCAGTTACAAGTATCCAAAAGGAACAATCCAACAGATAAGGAGCAGCATGTCCTCCCCTCCCCCTGACCGCTTAAACTGAAAATGCTAGACACGCAATCCCACAGGATAACCCACATAGGAGTATTGGTTACAGTTAAAGTGACAGTAAGTGTAGAAACGACAAAGTATTAATTGGAAGTCTTCAGCCACACTTGACCCGTCATGTGGCACTTGTGAAAAAAGAAGATAGTTTAATATTGTGAGATCATTTGTTAGTGATGTGCCAGATATTTATAGCTGAATGTTTGTCAAAAAATCGCATACATACCTCACTATTCAACAATTGACAAAAAGCCTTTAACAAAAACCTTTGAGGGTAGCAATTGGACAAAAATGTCTTAAATAGTCTTCTCAAGTTTGTTAACAAAATCTCTGAGTTATTACATATTTGAATACCTCTATAAAACGCAGAGATTATTAAATTTTTCAGTACATTTTTTGATACATTTGAGTTCCAGTGGATATAATAGTCGACATTGAAGTTATAATTACGTCTTTTGTCATCATATATTGATACAATCGGCGAATCCTCGGTGTATCGTATATCCAAATCCAAGAATTGTACCCTGTTTTCGTTAGCTTTAGTTGTTTCTAGGGTTAGACACTTTGGATATATTTCCATTGACTGGGCTTCAAAATCACAGTAGTTGAAGGTAATTACATCATCAATGTATCGGAACATTGTTTGATTTGAGTTCACAAGAGAGGTTGCAAAGTTTTTTTCATATTTATATAGGTATATGTTAGCAAGAAGACTTGAAAATGAGGTGCCCATTGGTATACCTCGAACTTGAAGAAACAATTGCTTGCCCATTCCCAGATAGTTGTTGAAGACACAAAGGGCCATTAAGTTTGTCCAATAGTTCTTCTCAATCGCCAAGAGGTGCTTAAAATCTCGAAAAAGTAAGTCGCACACATTCTCAAGGTCTTTTAGGTCTATGGATGTGGACTTCAAATCGACTTGAAATTTTAACAATGAACATGTTCAGGTCTGATTTAATCACTTTCATAAGGTCCTGAGTCTGGAGATTTCTCTATATATATATATGTTGGGGGGGGTTGAAGGACATCCTAAATTAGCTCTTTGAGATAGAGCTTTGTATAATTCATAATTGGGACAGCTGCTTAATTGGGCCAAAGTAGTATACATATAAGGTACATTATTGCTGTCAGTGAATTGGTACTCTCATGATATTATAATTGTCTTGTGCAAAAATACTCTAAAATTAATTAATGCTATTATTTCTTGTGTTAATAAATTATTTCATTTCCAGTGAACACTATGACACATACTGCTTGCATAACTATGGAAATGGCCGCTGTGACAATGGGTGCAACAATGAAGAGTGCAACTGGGATGGTTTAGACTGTGAGCGAGACCCTCCTGTTCTTGCAGTGGGATCACTTGTAGTCATAGTTCTAATGGAGCCAGAGGTACGAATTTGTCTGCTGCAATTCTTTACAGCTTATGTTAAAGTTTTGTTTTCCAAAATATACATATCTTCAGGCAAATGTGCTCATGTTACATGTGTGTGTGTGTGTGTGTGTGTGTGTGTGAGTGAAAGAGAGAGAAAGAGAAAGCAACTGTAAATAATACTTGCCTCAATAAATCTTGTAATGTACAATCCAATGTTGAAAAAATGAAAGTTTCTGAGGTAAACTTAAACCAAAAAAAAAAAAAAAAATAGGAATGCTAATGTATACTCCAATAAATAAAAAACAACAACCCCAAAATATAAGGCCTTATATCTATTACTACATGTCACCATTTAACTGTGTTGAAAAAAATTTCAATGACTGCTACCTCACATCCGAATTTTCTGAATAAAGTAAAAGGAATTATACTTTAGTCTCTCCTGGGTGGACTTTAAAAGAAACAGAACATTTGAATAACAGTGATGCCACTCTGAAATGATATGCTGAACTAAACATACCTACATGAAAAAGTATCTGGATTTCATAAAGCAACTAGAAAAAGAAACAGAGCTTAAAAAGCAACTGATTTTCAGAGTTGCTAGAAGACATACAATTCACTGGTGGTTGTGGTCTGTTAAACAATTATATAATATTGTTTTCAGAAATGATTTGCATTTGGTTAGAGTAGTATACTAAAGTTTGGTCTTTATTATGTCTATGAGTAGTGAGACTGTTCAAGATCTGGCAAAAATTAAATCATTTGAACAGAACACCCTTGCTGTGTTTAGGGCATGGCGAGATATGCAGCAGCATGAAATTGAGCAGCCTACAGAAACAAAAAACAAATTATACATATTTAAAATTTTTGTGTCACTGAATCTGTATTCATATACTAGAAAGTAAGTAAGAATAATAATACTTCTCATAGAAAGTAAGAATAATAATACTTCTCATAGAAAGTAAGAATAATAATTAGGTCCCAGACTTTGATGACCAAAAAATTCCTTATAAATGCATTTAAAAGTAGAAGAAAATGTCCATAAAAATTGCAAAAAATGCCCATAAAATGAAAAAAAAAATGCCCTTAACATTTTTAAAGAAAAACCTACCTAGAACAGTTCTTACAGTAAATTTCGCCAAAAATTGTTGTATTGTCTTAAAAAATATAGATAAATTATATTTCTTTTCTTTAAAATAAATATTAATAAAAAAAAAAAAAACAAATTAGTAACTGCATAAGAAAAAGAAAGAACGTACCAATCCCATATGAATTTTATTTGCTTGTACTCTGAAAGTCTTTCTTCATGTAAGTGCATCATAATTGCACTGAATTATAAGGTGCATCTTAATGTTTTCGAAGGTAAATGAACGTCTATTATCTGTAGGTTTGACAGGGGCATACTTCAATGGATGTGACAGGGACATACTTGAAAAAAACAGCTTCACTTACAGCTAGTTCTTCTATTTCAAAACTGTGTGTTTCTCCAGTTAATATATGTGAGATTTTCTTCAAAGTCTGGAATCCAACATTTTTTTTCTAGAACATTGTTTAATTTGGCAAAGATAGATTATCCAACCTTGCCTTTGGCTCCTTTAAGAACTTGACTTGCTTTTTCAACGTAACTGATTGCATCGATGAGTTCCATACCCTGTTTTTCTAAACATGTAATCGTTGAGGCCAAAATGCCGAAGTTTGACTTAATGTAGGCTAGATTTCCTTCTGTTTTATTTTCCGAGAACACGTGTTGGGCAATTTGAATTAAAGCGGCATCACCAGTTTGAAAACTATTTACTATAGACTTCACAGGCTGGAAATTTCATTTCATTTATTTCATTATGGGGTTACATTTGACTATATTACATTTTCAAAATTAATTTTATAACATATAGTATTAAGAAAAACAAAATTTTTTCTTAATACTATATGTTATAAAATTATCACTGGTAATATATGCATGCATTCAGCCATGTCCCCCAACGTGTTATTACTGGCTGTGGAGGTAAGGCTAGGCCAGGAGCTTGAGATTTGAAACATTGTATGCGATATGGTGCTTTTAAGAATATTGTTTTGACATTGGATACGAGTCGATCAATATTAGGATAATTTGCACAGATTTCTTTGGCAGTGCGATGTAAAGCCTGGGCAAGGCAAGTGACATGCACCAGCTTGGAATAAAATCCTTTAATTGATTTTCCTGCTTTAACCAGCATCAGTCAAAAAGAGGATGTCGTCATGTTGTATACCACCAGGCCATAAAAGAAATAAGGATTTGTCAAATAATTGACAGATCGCTGAGTGATTCACTTTCTCTATGATTTCCGTATTCAGAAAAAATATTTTGCCAGGGCAATCTGGCTCAAGTGTCCCTAATATGATGTTGGCAACAGAACGACCCTGAGCATCATTCGTTTCATCATTAGACACAAACATTTTTTTTTCCTTTTACACTGTCCCTAATTTTGTCCATTGTTTTGGTGTAACACTCACGTATGTAGTTTTTTTTCGTAGTGTAGACTCGTCAGGTATGACATGACCAGTGTGTTTTTCCAAAAACTGGTGAAATTTAGGATGATTTAACTTTTCCAGTGGAATATTCACAGAAACGAAAACTTCACACAACTCTTTATAAAATGGTGACTTCTTGGATGGTGTCGATGAACAGTTGTCCATAATTAAAATTGAGATTCCTGCGACTTTTTCTTTGCAAATTCAACAGCTCGAATATGCTTTTCTCGTCCAATATGCTGCACAATGGTAAATTGCTTTTGTGCTGCAACTTTAGTTTCACATAGTTTGCAAAACAGAATTACTCCATCAGTAGAAAAAACATTTTCTCCGAACTTCGAAACAAACTTGCGTAAATAGCAAGATTGAGAAGGTTTGCATTTAAGCATCTTTGGAAATAAACTGCTACTTTTCTTTTCAGGCTGGAAATAATGACTGGAGTACGTACTAACAGCTTCCATACAATTCCAGATGCTTTAAGTGTAACCCCTCAACCACTCAGAACAGATTCTGCCTGGTACCAGAAGGTTGGGGGGCAATGGAAAAACATCCTACCTAACCCTTTCACAAACAGTGGTTCAAAAATCTTAGGCACAAATATTTCTATTCCATTTCCTTCCCTTCTGAAGACCCAACAAAATGAGGATTACTCTCAGATGTTCCTTGTGGAGAGTGACACCTAACCCCAAGTAATGCTTCCTAGAATTTGAGTTACCTGTTTCATGGGGGAAATCTTTTCAGTTCCTGAGGGAGAAGGTTGAGTATGTGTGGGGGAGGGGTGCAGGCGTTGCTTCGGGGACGAAAGACCTCCTAAGGTACACAGGCCGAATCACTCACATCCAAGCGCCGATCGGTTATTTCTCTCTCACACCCATCTTTGTGACTCGGGGTTGTTGGAGGTATGTCCAAAGCCAGTGGCTCTTTTGAGGTGGTCAGACATCGGTTTTCTTTTGAGGAGGACACCCAGCTTCGGAGTCTTATCAGCACAATCAACTACGTATGACATTCCCAATGTCTCAAGGGGTGAAGAAATGCCATAGTTGTTTGATTGAAGGGCATTGTCGACCACTTCTGGACTGCACATAAAAAAGAAAGAAAATGCAAAAAAAGTGACAAAAAATACGCTAAATTGCAAAAATCCTCCCAAAATGCCAAAAGAATTTTAGAAAAGGCTGCAAAATGCCCTAAAAATGCCTAAAAATGCATTAAAGAGGCAAAGGGCCCTAAAAAAAAAAAAATGCAAAAGTCATTAAAGTGCAGGCCCTAATAATAATACTTCTCATTTCCCCATGAGAAATGCAGCTAAGTGGACATCACTAAATTTAAATTGCACATTCTTTCATTTTGCTGAGTAATTAAGAATTATGTGGACATGTCCTAATGGTTTCTTTATTTCTTTGTTGATATGTTTTAGGTATTCCACAACAACAGCATTCCATTTTTGAGAGAACTTGGTCACGCTTTAAGAACAAATGTGAAGGTCAAAACAGATGATGAAGGACATCCTATGATCTATCCATGGAAGGCATCATCTTCTGATTTGGATATTGGACGACCTCGTGGACAAATAGGGTCAGTACAGTCCCTTCTAATGCAGTAAAATTATCATGTCATGAATAAATAGAAAGCAAATGTGATCAAAATTTATTGCACAATTCAACAGAATCAAGTCACTACCATAAGCTGTAAATGGTATTTAATTAAAAAAAATTAAGTGGTGCTAAAGATATTTTTACTGGGAATAGAGATGATATTCTTTAGTATTATTTTCAGACATAAAGCTGTATAGTAGTCTTAACAGAATATTGCAATAGAACATAATTTAGACTACATTAGTAGGATGCTTTCCTGGTGCAATGCAAATAAAAACATACTGCAAAGAATTTCTGATACACCAAAAATGCAATTATAGTAGAGGGTTAGTATATGTCATTTCGGTTGTGGCAAGTGTTGTGTTTAGTGTTGATCTTTTTAAGGAATTCCTATATAATGTAATTTATTATGTTGGTGAACTAAACCTTGATTTTTACAAAATTATATTTCTGTTCTTTTATATGTGCTTCTCCTTTAGTAATTTGTGTAACAAGAGAATAATATAGGTTATGCTGTGTTAGTTTTTTTAACCCGATCAAATAACTACATAAAAAAGTTAAAAACATTCATAACTCACATAGCTCAGATATTAGCTCTGTAAGCTCAATTTTTTGGGCAGTGGGCATTTTAACTGCTGGTTCATGCCTGTCAATTTTGGATTCCCATTCCCATAGCTTTTGGTTTTCTTAGGAGTTTACTTAGAAAGTGAAGATGGTTCCACGGTAAAGCAAGTTCTACACCAGTGCTGAGTTTGCCCGAGGTATGTCAGCTTGAGCCCATTCGAGCTCAAATTCTATATTGCAAGATAGAGCCCGGGCCCGAACAAGCCCCAAAACTGTGACTAGCCTGTTTAGGTATTAATTAAAATAATCTCCTCTTCCAGACTTCTACTTTCTCACCCCCCTGCAGCTTGCAGGTGTCTTTCTCAACTGGGGAGTAGAGAAGGGACCTCTATCTGTTTCTATAGTATAGTTGCACATTTTTTTTTTTTTTTTTTTTAACCGTTCATTTCTTCCCAAAATGTCCCTGGCAGCCGGAAAAGATTGAGAGGCGCTGCACAATCCACGTACTTTGCTCATAGGAATAAACAGTAGAATGACCTGTTGCGTGGAGATAGGGGCAAAATTTTGTTGGCATGCTATCTATTATCTAGTATCTATAGTTCTTCAAGAAGCTTTACTTTCACAGAAGAAATCCATGAATACGTGACCTATGGCATTTGTTGCCCAAGCCCAGAACAAATATCCCTCCAGAATCCCCACCCACAGCCCAGAACAAATATCCCTCCAGGGTCTCCACCCCCAGCCCAGACACAGTTGCTGAAAATTTCTCTTTATCAAGTAGGAAGTGTAAGAATAGTCTTGCATTCTAAATCATACAGTAGTACATTTAAAAAGAACATTCTCTCTGAGCCCAAGCCTGAACCATGTAAATATCATACAGCCTGAGTCTGGTTCTGACCTGTGCTTGGTTTTGGGTTTGGGCTCAGCCCATCTCAGCACTGTTTTACACACAGAGAACAGAAAAAGATTCGAAAATTCATTCAACAAGCCAAATTTATTGGAATTTAATCAGATGTTTCCAGTAAAACTGTTTTGATGCTCTTTGACAATTTAACACCATTCGCACTTTTCACTTATGTTGCAATTCTCTGTTAATGTCTTACTTTTAATGAGAGCATTAGTATTGAAATAATAGTAGTTTTATGAGTCTGCAGACTAGCATCTTATGTTCTCTTGCTGTCCCAAACCAGAACTGTGTTTTTTTTTTTTTTCAGACAATTTTAGTGTTAAGCATTTCTACTTCACTGTCTATCTTTCATCACATGACTGTAGGATGTAGTGTTTTCAATATCCTACACAGTTCTTAAAGAAATTATTGTATTAATTGTTTTAATTTATCTTCCCCATGAATGTAGTGTGCATGTATATACAGGGTCCTTAAGAAAGTCCACCCCCCCCTCTCTCTAACTTTTAAACCGTGTATCGTACTGCCACAAAAGTAGCGTGTACCTACAGGAAAGTGGCCATGCACAATCGATTGGACGTGCTTGTAGCGCACCTAGTGGTGAAATACAGAACTTAGCAAAACTAACTCTGAAACCAAGAGAGATACGCAAAAAAGTCCAATTACAAAATGAAAGAGCAGTATTTAATTAAATTAATACAAAACAACACTTGGTTCAACAGAAACACTTACAGAAAAGACAAGACACGTTAAAGTAGTAAACTTTAAATTACACACAAACCAACACAAATGCAACACACAGTTCATGTAGTACAGGTGCAACTAACCTGGTGATTGGTCTACCATACACATTGTTCAAAGTGTGTACCATCAGCGATGATGCACATGCACATCTGGACTCGGGACAGAAATGCATCTCGAACAGCATGCAGCATCGCAGGGGTTACAGAATTACAGGCCCTGATGATTCGTTCCTTTAAACCTGCCACACTGGAAGGTTCCGTAGAGTACACTTGATCCTTCAAGTATTCCCAAAAGAAGAAGTCCATCGGTGTTAGGTCAGGTGACCATAGCGGCCATTCCGTACAACCACCATACCCAATAATATTGTTGCCGAACGTGTGAGATAAGAACAAGCAAACTGGAAAGGTTTTGTGGGAAGGGCAGTCGTCATGTTGAAACCATATGCTTCGTAACGTAGTCAAAGGAACATCATCCAACCAATCGCTTACTGAACCACATAACAGCTGCAAGTAATGTTGACCTGTTAAATTTCCCTCAATGAACACAGGTCTAATTATAGATGTTTGCCACATTCCACACCACACATTAAGTGACCAGCATACTTGATGGCGTGCTTGTCTCGTCATGTGTGGATTTCTCACACCCCAGTAGTAGGAGTTCTGGTGATTGATGATCCCGTCCCTTGTAAATGTTGTCTTGTCAGTCCATAGGATGTTGTCCACAAACCATGGCTTTTCCTGTAAGGTGTTCAAGACAAAGTTACAAAAGTCATACTGCATTTGAAGGTCTCCAGGCATCAGGTTTTGCACGAGAGCATCACGATAGAGATGCACACCATGTTTGTTCAAGATTTGCCACACCCAATATGCCGATAATCCACACGCATGTCTCACTGCAGTCGTCCTACTTCAGGGATTTGCAAAAACATAGCCCAAAACATCTGCAGAATGTACTCACACACCAGCACCAATGGGACAACCGGAACGATGACACTCAGCAACGCTTCCTGTTTCTCGCAAGTGCAGGACAACTTTGGCAATTGTTTGTGCTGCTGGATGCTGACGAGTGGAAAACCATACTCTATACAACCTTGCAACTTTTTTTGCATTCTGCTGACATTTACCGTACTACAGGACCATATCACAGTACTCGTCATTCGTGAAGATAACCATCTACCTACCGACCTCTTATTCTGATTCACTCTCAATTCCCACCCATCATTTATAGCCCTTCAGCTGTCCGACGTCATTTTACGTCAAACTTGAAATTAGCATGATTACTTGTTATATCAAGTAACCAATTTTCTGTTGCTGTCGCGTGGTAGCAGCCAGACATCAGAAGCTTTGTTCGCGTTTTCTTGTCTTTTCTGTAAGTGTTTCTGTTGAACCAAGTGTCATTTTGTACTAATTAAACACCGCTCTTTCATTTTGTAATTGGACTTTTTTTGCGTATCTCTTGGTTTCAGAGTTAGTTTTGCTAAGTTCCGTATTTCGCCACTAGGGGCGCTACAAGCACATCCAATCGATTGCGCATGGTCACTTTCCTATAGGTACACGTTACTTCCATAGCGGTATGATACACCACGTTTAAAAGTTAGAGGGAGGTAAACAAACTTTTTTATATTTTTTTTTATATTGAAGGTTTAACGACCACCGTAAGCAACTCATTGGGCTATAAGCAGTCGCCCGTCCCTAATTTAGGATCACTGGTTCCAGGGAAGGGAGAGAGCCAGTGCCGTAAGACAAACACAGCATCCATGCCTCACCGGGATTCGAACCCGGACCCCTTTCGGACGAATGATCAGAAGCCATCGCTTAGACCACTGCGCCACCGGGGCGGCAAATGGACTTTCCTAAGAACCCTGTATATGAACACGCACACATATCACATTGTTTGTCTGTGCATATGCATTATGTTAGTAAAGTGCTGGGATCACCCAAGAAATACAGACATCATTTTTATTACAGCAGTTACAGCAGCCCATGTCTGACTTATATCACATCATTTAGTCTAATTTGTACTTCTAGTGAGTTTCATAGAAAATTAGTCTTCATGCAGGACTCTCTTGACCCCTATCAATGATGTTGGCACAATCAATTCTCAATCATTGTTCTAGTCAATTGATGTTCTGATGGGTTTAGATTGTGATTTTTATTGGCAGTCCATTACAGCCATGTTGTTCGCAGACTAAGCCAGTGTTTGAGTGCATGTACCTTGCTGCATGGCAAAGGACATAATTTTGCATGAACAGGTACAACCCCATTACCATAGCATTCCATAGCTGCTGTATTATCAAGTGTAGGGAGGTATACTTTCCAGTTCTTAGTAGTATTGATAAATACCAGTTAACCAGTCCCATGCCATGAAAAATACCACCACACTTTCACCAACATGCTTTACTAATAAAACAGTGTGGTCTTCTTGCCTGTATCGTTTGCTAGCCTGTCACCAAATGCAAGTTTTCCCTCTTGATGAAAACTGAGTGTCATGAGATATTTTTCTCTGTAAAGTTGCCATCTCCAGTCATGCTGAGTTCATTTTTTTATATTTTAGCACCACTGCAATGGTTGTCAAGTACAACTGTTGTTATCAGAAGTTTGTGGAAATTCAGTGCATTGTTATTTGTTCATGGAAATTCAATGTATGCAATGCTCAGGTCACTATTCTCACATTTGCACTCACTATTGAATTCTTTTACCTCTTGTGTGATTGTGCTTCAGCTTTTCTTGTAAAAATGCTTGACAACAGTCTTAAGGAAAACCCTTTCTGTGAAAATGCATGTTGTCCTGTTCTGAGTCTATCATGCCATTTCTGTTCAGCCCTACAAGATGATGTCTGATTACCTGTCTGTGTTTGAAGTCATGAAGTTCTATGCATTGCACTTCAGTTGAAAGTATCTTTAGTGCATGCTGATATTTCCTTATATTTGTAGCTCTACAGAATATCATGTGCCTTCTTGCATAATCTGTGCATTATGTGGGCTTCAGTGTGTCTCCATGCTTTTAACAATACAGTCCATGTAGAATTAGAACACAGAAGCTAAATTAAACCAGGCAATATGTATGTTTCTTAATGTAATGACATAAGTGCACCAATTAAATTTAATGTAATGAAACAAAATTTCAGCAGAAGCTGAAACTTTTATTTTTGTTGATATGCAGTAACTCACACTTCATGGTCTCTGTATGCACAGCACTTCAGTTTATTTTTTAAATTTCTTCAATTAAGTTTTTATCTTTTAGATATCACAGCTGTTTCCAAAAATTAACTGAAAGAAGTCATATTGTTGACATATCAGTGCTATGATTAACTGTCACTGATGTTGTAAAATCCACTGGATTTTAAGAATTGCATAATTCTGGAGTGACAATTGAACCTGCAGCTGTCTATTCCTATCTGAGCAGGCTACTATTGCACTACACCAGAACAAGCATTTTTGTGTGCAACTGAAAGAGGATAGTTGATAAATTAATCATAAGATTGATTTCTATGTAAAAAATGAAGAAAGAAATTGCTTTATGTAATTGTTGTGCACTTTGGAGATCAAATGGTCATTATTTTCTGTGATGTTTCTGAAGCAGTTTTGCTTATCAGTCACATGGAGGGAGTGTTTTTGATTGCCATGGGAGAGGTTTATTTTTCAGCCTTATTTGTTTAATTTCATTTAATTTCTTTGTGAACTGTGCACAGAATCCCTATGTATAAAATAATTTTTGAGGTAAATTTCTTACATAATTGAACTTCAGGAATGAAAGAAGAGATAGTGAAATATAAAAAGAGATAGTCATAGCACCAAGTGGATTTTATTATTTTTTTATTGATGTAAAATATACAAGTTGTGCTAGCTGTTTTTTAATGTTTCCAAGATTGAAGTGTGTCCTTTGCAAGATGTAAAGCACCTGAAAAAATTATGTGCAATTCTTTTTATAAAGTCTTAATATAGTGTGATTATCGATTATTTTATTTAATGTGCACAGTGCACACACGCATTCATGTACAGAGAGAAAACTTTAAAAGAATTGATTTAAAGGTATATGGAATTTGATCTGAAGTATGTGATTTAAATTTTTTAGTATGAATTATTAATGCTTATGTATTACTTTTTTCCTCCCGCAGAACTCAAGTTTATTTAGAAATAGATAACAGGCGTTGTTCCCGTTTGATGAATGGTGAATGTTTTGACACAGCTGGAAAGGTAAATGCATTCGCATTTAGCATATTCAGTTTAACATGTAATGTTATGTGCAGATTTATATACTCAATATTTTTAACAGGCTGATTAATTAAACATGGTGAATTGAAATCTGAACTGAATAAAAATGAAAACATTTTGCATTCAAGATTATCCACTTCAAATACGTTTAGTTTTCAAGTGAGGATATAGGGTCACAAATGTCTACTTCAGTTTTATTTGCTGATTAAAATAAATAAATAAAATTTTGAAAAGGTATTTTCCTGGTAAATTAAGCATAGAAAGGTAGACAGATTTATTTGTAACTGACGTATCATTTTGTTTGTAACTGACTATCGTTTTTGGAGCAAGTTCATTTTTAAAACTTTGATTATTTTTAACAACCAGATTGCCATATTGAATTGTGTTTAGTTCATTGTTCTCCATGTAGCATCCTGAGAAAACTAGAATATTTCATCACCCTGGAGCAGGTCTGATTCCTGCTCCAGAGGGCAGTGTAACTTCCAAGTTTTCTGCGGAGATGTTACATGGAGAACAGCGTACTAAAAACAATTTGGTAGCACAGTCTGATTGCTGAAAATAATGTATTTGTGAAGAATATTTCTTATTTAATTTCTATGGTGAAAGTTTCATATTTGTACTTATGCTGTCCATGAAACTCAACCTGTTCTATGCTGCACTCATGTTATGAAATTCAAAATGTATCTGACATTTCAGCCATTGTAGGGGCTTTAAGTTTCAACTTCATAATCTTTTTCATCTGTTAATTCTGATCTCAGATGGGCATTTGCTTTCTTAAGGTTTCAGAATCATTTGCAGTAATATTAGGTAGTTTGTCTACAATTTCACCCCCCTTCCTTTGAAAATCCTCTGTGATTAAAACAATTCTATTTGTCTTTCAGACACTTGTGTTTTCAAAATGAAGCTAAAAAAAGTGCAGGGCCTTTATGAAATTAATTTGTTTTGCCAAACCATTTGCATTCAAGTTATATAAGTAAAGACTATTTTCTATGTCCCAGACTGAATAGTTAAATCACTGACATGTCTGTAGGTTTGAAAATTACCTTTATGTGTTTTAACAACACATTAATGATGTGTTCAACATAGTTAGCAAGAAGTAGAATTACAGTGTGTTATGCTTTTGCATCCTTCCAGTGCTTACGTATGGTGCAGAGACGTGGACCTTAACTAAAAGAGACATACAAAGGCTGCAGACAACTCAAAGAAGCATGGAGAGGTGCATGCTTGGTATAACCAGGAGAGATAAGAAGAGGAACTCGTGGATCCGAAAAATGACGAGAGTGGAAGACATCATGATCAGAGTTAAATCCCTGAAATGGCAATGGGCTGGACATACTGCCAGAAGGACAGACCATAGATGGACAGCCGAAATTTTAGATTGGATTCCAAGGGACAGGAAAAGACCCAGAAAAAGACCACATGGGAGATGGGTGGATGAAATTCGTAAATATGCGGGAGTGACATGGAGGAGACTGGCACAAGACAGATCGTTGTGGAGGAAACTTGGGGAGACCTTCGTCCAGCAGTGGATTGATAATGGTTGACAATGATGATGATGATGATGCTTTAATATGGATTTGATTTTATCTTTTCCACTGTTCTTTCTCACACAGTTTAGTTATTTTATTTTTCTGCCCTCTGAATCTTGCTTTGATATCTTTTCTGAATTTTGCACAAAAGAGAGTAAGAAATTCCCAACTATATACTGCTGCTTTTATTTTTTAACTTTCGATAAGAGTTTCAGAATTGTGATCTTATCATTAAGATAATATTTTTTTGCACTCCTTCTATTACAATATTAAAGAGAGATGTCAATGCACCCACCATCTTTCATGAAGCAGCACTGAAAGGTAATGAGACAAGACCTTTGGGATGTTAACTTTTACAAGACACTTCTCAAAATCTTTAACTACTATTGGTCTCCCGAAGAATGATTTTTTTCTTTTCTATTCTGATGAAATCCTGGAAAAAGGTGGAGCATTACTTTTTTTATTGTTGAAATCCCCAGAAGGATCCAACAAAATCCAAATATCTTGGTATCAAGTGTCATTCCAGTTGATCCTTTGTGTACTAATATTGCCATTTGGAAGAAAGCTGTGAGGAAAGTTGTGAAAGTGGTTCCACCTAAAATCTCTGGCTTATGCTTCCAATGGTAAAACTTCTTTACATATTTTCTTTGCAATTAATGTATTCCCAAGGATGAAACTTTGCACATTGATAAAACTAACTTTAAATTATAGCATGGGATACTTAATACTTGCTAAAACATAACCATAATTATTTTAAAAATCAATAATTTGTCTTTTGAGCAATATTCATACCTGTTAATAGATGGCACGACCCGTACATTGATGACGTCAGTAGACAAATATATGTTGGATTGCTTAATTATGGTTATGTTTTAGCAGGTATTAAGTATCCCATACTATAGCTTAAAATTAGTTTTATTGATGTGCAAATTTTCATCCTTGGGAATACATTAATTGCAAAGAAAATATGTAAAGAAGTTTTACCATTGAAAACATAAGGCACAGATTTTAGGTGGAACCACCTTAATGCTTTAAGTGTCTGTCACACTGTGATAGTATACTATGATAAAGGGATTAACCCTTGGCATTGTTAAATTAAATGCCAATTTCAAGCAAAATATTACAAAAATGAAGTGCTGATTATAATAAATATGTTTTCAGGCACTAGGACAGGATATAATAATTGTGTTATCATTATATGAGAAACAACGTTGTCTATGATCACAATAAATAGCATCCAGTATATGAACAGATTGCAGTTGTTGAATAACAAATTACTTTTTCTGGACGTAATGCAAATTCATCTTATATATTCATTTTTTGAAGTGTGCTTGAGTAAAGTGTTGTGTGTGAAAATATGCATACAGATTCAGTGACACAAAAATTTTAATTATGTATAATTTGTTTTTTGTTTCTGTAGGCTGCTCAATTTCTTGCTGCTGCACATTCTCGCCATACCCTTAACACAGCATTTCACATCAAGGAAGTGCGAGAGTCACCCGAAATGGGAGAGTCACCTGGTCCTGGTGATGGCTATGACAATATTATTTACTTTATTGTTGGTGCAACAGTTGTTGTTATTGTTGGACTGCTTGTGGGTGTTCTTGTTAATACCCAAAAGAAGCGTGCTAGAGGAATCACTTGGTTCCCTGAAGGATTCTTTAGAAATAACAGTGGACAGCATCGTCGCTCAAGGAGACGTGGCCCAGATGGTCAAGAAATGAGGTAAATACCCCCCCCCTTTTTTTTTCATTCTTCTTTTTAATTTGTCTTGCTCTCTGTCTGTTTTTTCATGTGCTATGGAGATGTGTTTTTAATTGTTGCCTTAAGCACATGTATACTGAACACTGATATAACAAAAAATAATACTTTAGTATTATGATTAAAAAGGTTAAAGAAGGAAAGAATTATACAGAGTGTCCGAGAATTATTGGACACATTACAAAATTATATAAAGCAAAACATTAAACAGATAGAAAGAAACTGACTATACTAACTTACAATGTAACTACACAAGTTAATAAATTTTGATGTGAGATCCCTTGGTTGCTCGTAATACTTCCAAGCAATACTCAGTTTCATGCCATGTATTAGCAAGCATCTGAGGAGTTGTAGAACTAATAGCAGCTGTGATACACTGCTTCAGTTCCTGCAAATCAGTACAAAGCGTCTGATAGACACGATCCTTCATGTAACCCCACATGAAATAATCCAATGAAGTTAGATCTGGAGATTGAGGAGGCCACGGAATGTGACCACCATGCCCAATCCATCTGTTGGGGAAATGCTCATTTAGGCACTTACGTACACATGTTGAGCAGTGCAGAGGTGCACCGTCTTGTTGGAAAATGATGTCATATCTTTTGATCTGTGGTATAGCAAAATTTTCTAGCATATCCAAGTAAATGTCACCATTTATGTTTTTTTTGCAGAAGAAGAAAGGGCCGATCACTTCTCTTTTTGATAGGGTGCACTACACATTAAACTTTTGGAGAATCACGTTTCAGTTCAATAGCAGCATGAGGCGGTTCACTGCCCCATATCCTACAGTTGTGATGATTCACAATACCTGATACATGAAATGTGGATTCATCACTAAAAAATATAGTACTGAGAAAGTTTTCGTTGTTTTCCCCTCGATTCAGCATATCCACAGCGAAATCGTATCGCAGAGTGTGATCATTTACATGTATCTTTTGCACTTTTTGAATTGTATAAGCATGAAACTTTAATTTCTTGTGCAAGATATTGTGAACTGTCGATTTCGGAATGCACAGTTCTCTGTTTGCTTTATGAACGGATTCCCTGGGGCTTCGTCGGAAACTTTCAAAAACTTGATCAACCATCTCACCACTGATGCTAGGCCTACCAGCTTCTCCACAATGTTCCACATTGACAGTTTCTTAAAACTGTTTCATCCACCGCTTAATTGAATTCGTTGACGGAGGATTACAACCATACTCTAACGGTACCGTCTCTTAACTTTAATGACAGACTCTAATTCCGCAAGCCATAACATACACACACATTGCCTTCTGCTGTATGGATGACATGACTACTGATTGCACATTTCTCATACATTCCAGGCCACACCTAGTGCCATCTATCGGATTCTGGGAATAACAGTTCTGCAAAACAAAAATATAGAAACCGTGTTAGTAATATATGACATAGAAAAACAGACAATGCTCATAGTTTTTTTTTTTGTACATAATTTTGTAATGTGTCCAATAATTCTTGGACACCCTGTAGTATTATAAGGAAAGTATTAGTATTATCTTCTGTAATATCAGTGTTCTAAATTAAAGCTTTTCAAGCATTTTCTGAAAATAAGCAGCTGTTTTCAAAATGCAGTTACTACACTGATGGATGGGAAGAGTGTATGCTAATGATAAAAATGCAGCTTCTGAATAAGCAGAACATTGGTGCAAATTTTATAACAGTAAGATGAGTGATAAAAAAATTCTGTGTTCATCCTGACTACCTTGATGTTAACGCTATAAACTGGATCGAATGGAAAAAAGGTAGTTACTCTGCGGAAATAGTTAGCTGGGTTTTATGGTACAAAAGAGGAACATATGGCTAGAATAGCAAAGTTACAAAATGACAAGATAGAAAATGTTTGCATTTAAAGTGATGTTTCAAACAGATCATGTCGTGAGGCATGCAAAACTGTGACTTGCATGTATGATTAATACAAAGCCATTGACAGTACAATATGATTACATTAGTGCATACATACACTGTATGCACTAATGTATTAGTACATACATACACTGTATGTACTAATGTAATCATATTGTACTGTCAATGGCTTTGTATTAATCATACATGCAAGTAACTACTGATGTTAAGTAAATGTGTAAGTGAAATAGACAGTTTTGAAAGTAAATAGTAAGTCAACTAACCACTCACATTTGTAAGTGTATCTTACTGTGAGGAGTGAATTTTCTGAAGAAAGAGAAAATTCATTTTGAAGATTATAGTTACGAAATAATAAGTTATTGTTGTGTGTGTTTCATTTATTGAGCTTTTCAAATGAGTTCTCTGTGTGTTGCTAATTTTGTAATGCTCTACTTTTGACCTACAGAAACCTACACAAGCAGTGCTCAGTGAACCACATGGATGTGGTGGACAATGGGTCACTCCCTCCAGACAGTGGACAGTGGAGTGATGACGAGATGGACCACCCTCCGATGAAAAGAAGAAAGAGTGATCGATCTCCTGATCCCAGTTTTGGCGATACGCACACAGTTATGACTACAACTGATTATGATGACAACGATCCTCGACCTTGGACTCAGCAACACTTAGATGCAGCAGACATTCGGAATCCTGACATTCTGGCTCTGACTCCTCCCCAAGGAGACACTGACATGGATCCCAACAGCGTTGATGTTGACGTCAGAGGACCAGGTACATAGTTTTGTATTCTGTTTGACATAAGTGGATCCTTCCACATCATATTATCATATACTACTGACCACCCCATCACAGATTCGTATGCATTTTTTTTCACGAGTAGATATCTGCCACATATTAGTTCCTAAAGTTTCAATTTTTTATTCCTCATAGATAAGAATTTTTAAATAGCAGAAATATAAAATCACATTTCTATAACAGTTTTTCATATCAATCCATAAGTGAAGTGTACAAGTTTGTCTGGTGTAAATTTTGAGTTACATGCAATGTGAGATGCTATTTCCAAAACTAAACAAAGCTATGTGGTGCTACACTTAGAAAGCCATAAAAGTTATTGAGTATAAAAAAGAGATTTGAACTAAAACATGACGAAAGAAAGAAAGAAAACTATCGTGGTTTTTTTTTTCCCCTGTGAGATGTGAAATGAATTTTTAAATGTGGTACATGGCCCATGCTTTGTCACTAAAAGCCACTCAGTTGAATGTGCTATGCAGAGGGGTTTGCCGGGAAATGTTGCGGTGATTCAGATGTGAGGCTGATAGATAGCTAATTCACCAGTACACGATTAGTTCCTACTGTATTCGAAGGACAGGAAGTGCATTATTACTATGCTGTGAAGCACATGAATTAATAAAAGCCTGAATATATAGCTAAAACATAAATGCCTCTGATAGAGAAATTTCCAAATACTGAGGTGTTTTGCCATTCAAAAATGAAGAAAACAAGAATTCGTAAAGTGTTTTTACCATATACCGTAATTTCGGGTAGATAAGCTGTGGCGTATATGAGTTCCAAATTAAATTTTCGGCCAGCGTGGCTTGTACAGCATAACGCCGTATACAGCTTTTTTTTTCTTTTCTTTTCTTTTTTTTTTTTTTTTTTTGCGTAGCGAAATTGTGTAACAAAAAACGTTTTGGCTTGTTTCATTCTTTTTTCCGCGGGAAGATATCTCAATAGAGAGGGAATGGAATAATGATGTTACAGCAACGTACAATAAATTCCACCCACCCCTTCTTAAAACAAGACATGAAAATAATAGGTTATAGGATTGAGGTGGGACAGGCAAGAGAAAGGTGACCGATAAAACTCTGGAAAACATCCTTGGCTGGGGTAAACTTTGCAGGGAATCGATCTTGTTAGCAAGGATCGCCCTTGTTTCATGCTCCTAGCAACTAACTCTCTTTGAACTCATGACTTCATCAGCTTCGCTCCGAGGCTAACACACTCTCTCCCCTCTTGAAACGGGATATCCTACTACCATACAAGATCGATTGTCATTGGTCAATGACAGCATGTGCAAATTTTGTCAGTGATGTGTGCGTTCATTGCATTCAGTTCGCCAAATCGCATTTCCTCGAGTACGCTACACGTAGTTCTATGTTATCATGGAAAGTAAAACGACGAAACGCAGAAGTTATACTTCTAGTTTTAAGCTAATGGTAAACAAATATGTTTTTACGAATCCTGGAAAAACATCAAAACTTCGACTACTATTTGGGCTTCACTGAAGCAAACATTATTTCTAAAAACTGCGGTGAAACACCAGAAGACAGTGAAAGTGATGCGGATGACCATGAAGTTTTTTTAGATGATGAGCTTTTAAAACTTTTTAATTCATTCGGACAGTGAAGTTTTCCGATTTTGATGGATTTGATTGAAAACCCATGGGTACCAGATATTTTCAGAACGTTGTGCGTGTATTTTTAAAATTCTTGAGGTATAAATGTTTTATAATTGATTTAAACGCCATATGAATTCTTCGAGTAAATTTTTATGAAAGGTAGTAGGATAAGTGTTATCCTTAAGATTGAATCTTGTTTAATTGATATTTTTATTTATTATTTGAAAGATCAGGTACCATATTTTTATCTACGTAATGTTTTCAAGACTCCGCCATGGTACTACCCCACCTTACTGCGAGGGTGCGGCGTATACGGTTTTGCGGTGTTTCTGCTGATTTTATTTTCATTTCACCCTTTTTTTATCGCTGCGGCATATACACCAGTGTGGCTTATTTACGCAAAATTACGGTAGTTAAACAATAAATTCAAACTATTTAAATTATTGAGTGGACATTAAATTTCCTGTGTTTGCACTTAAAGTCTGCTTGTTGCATGACCCTGTATTTCCAAGTGCTGGCTCAAACATGTAATATGCATTATCATGATTATAAAAATTTTGGTATATGCAGAACTTTTTTGCTCACAAATGTAGTTATTTCTGTTACTAACTGGAATAGAAATATGAAAGTCATCATTCTTACATAATTTCTTCCAATGTACAAATTTCTATATTCACTATTTTGTGTTTTTTTTTAACACATGTAATGTGTATAGTATATTTTTATGTGACTTCATACACAATAAATGCTGAGTGGCATACCATCTTATCACAAAACACATACTGTATATTATAATAGGAATCTTAGAAAAGGATAATAATAAAAATATTTTTTCTGGTTATTGGAAAAAATAAATAAGCACTTCAAATTAAATTATATAAAAACAGAGCAAATGCTTACTAGTTGAATAATAGTTGTATAGTTATTAGCTTTACATTAATGATATATAATTGAAATTTGTCATTCTCTCACCACAGTAGAATTTAGTTGTTTAATGTTCTTATTATACACTATCTACCAACAAGTAATTGGACACCTGTGATAGCAAAGGAAAACAAAGTTTATTCACCTTCAATAGTTGGTGAAGCCTCCACGAGCGGCGATTACAGCTGCGACCCTCCGGGGCATACTCTCAACCAGGTGTTGTACGACTGCTGGCAGTATTTTCTTCCACTCGGCTTGGAGACGACAGGTCAGTTCCTTCACCGATTTCGGACGGTGGGGGCACCCCTTAAGTCGACGCTCCAACTCGTCCCAGAGGTGCTCGATAGGGTTAAGGTCCGGGCTCTGCACAGGCCAGTCCATTCGATTAACCCCATTGTTACCATACCAAGCCATGGTGGACCTCGCAACATGACAGGTGGCATTGTCATTCTGAAATTAACATGGGTCCACCCCGTAAAACTGCCACAACTTAGGAAGTGCATGGTCATCCAAAATGGTGCAGTAGGTCTCGGCGTTGAGTCTACCCGGAATTGCGACCAAGAGTCCCGTGCCATACCAGGCGAAAAACCTCCATAGCATAATTCCACCGCCGCCGAACTTCACAGTTGGCACAATACATTCCGGCAGGAGGTGTTCTCCAGGCAGACGCCAAACCCAGACCCTGTCATCCAAACGGTAGAGGGTGAACCTTGATTCGTTGCTCCAGAGAACCTGTTTCCACTGTTCAACGGTCCACTGTCGACGTTCTTTGCACCACGTTAGCCGAGCAGCGCTATTGGACTTGGTGATCAAAAGGCTTGTGGGCGGCAGCACGTCCATGATAACCGAGCAGATGGGATTCCTTACGGATAGTATTCATCGAAAGAACACTCCCGGATGCCTGTTGAAATTCCTCGTGAATGTGGCCCATCGATTTGGGTGCGGTTCTTCCGAATTTCTCTGGCCAGCACCCGTCGGTCTCTAACTCCCAGTTTTGTGGGTCTGCCGGGTCGGGGCACATTCCAACAGTCACCTCTCATCTTCCACTTGCCAATCACATAGGCCACTGTCGATTTTGGGTACTTCAACTTGCTTGATATGTCACGTATGGATCGGCCATTTTTGTGATACCCGATGATTACACCTTTCTCGAAATCAGAGAGCTCCGAACCGTGTGGCATCTTGCGTGCGACTGGTTGCGTTGTTTCCCACATGATATTTAACGGCGGCGACCGGGACGTGTATCAGGACCGCAGATATTGTCGATTGCAGGGGTGTCCAATTACTTGTTGGTAGATAGTGTATATAACAAACTTTGTTGCTTATTTATGTTTCTTATATAAACTGCTTTGGATTCTTTCTTCTTAAATCCTTCTTTTTAAATAATGGAGTAAATTAGGCTTTAAATACTGTAACAATTTAAAACATGATTAATGTAAATTATTTTTCAGTTAAAAAATTATCTCCTAACCGAAGTGTGCCTGAAACAAACATAGAGGCTATAAAACAGTATTAATATATTATAAGCTTTTATATATTTATATAACAATATCTTTGAAAGTATTTTTGAAATTTGTTTTAATTAATATCTTTCACCTATGGTTTTAAAAAATAGATAAAATAGTTTTTAAATCCTTAAGTTAAAACTTGCTCAAATTATTTCCAAATCATTGCTGTTCACAAACAATTTTTTTTCATTTATTAATCCAGCACAGCAACTGTTAATGCATTAGAATATAGAAAACGAAAGTTGAATTGCAGGAACATTTTACTTCTACTGCACATTTTGTGAATCCAAAAATCATAAATGTAAACCAAAGATAGTTTTTCTGAGTTGTAATGTTTGTATGTAGATGTAGTTATTACTGAGTTTTCCTTTCTAAACTTGTTTTTTTCTCCCTTAATTTAGGTGGTCTCACACCTTTGATGCTGGCATCATTTCGAAGTGGTGGCATTGATACTGGGGAGGACATGGAAGACGACGATGGTTCTGTGAGCATGATTCAAGATCTTCTTATGCAAGGAGCCCAAATCAATATGACTACTGAACGGACAGGTACAGATAATTATATTTGCAATATCTGCTAAGACCTACATATAATAATTCTGTAGTTACTTTATCTTGCAGCCTTCATCTTTCTCCTTTATTTACATCTCCTAGCTGGTGTGACTGTTTATTATGTGAAAATGATCATATAATTGGAATTGACTTCTTCTTACCTACCTAACTCTTATGCTATTTTTCCTTTCATACTTCTTTCCATGCATGGTGAATAATGCACTTTTATTGTTTTTTGCTTTGTTGTCTAATTCTTGTATTGTTGTTTATCATTTCCATTTGTTCTTTTTATCTTCCTTTCAAAAGTGTGTTGTACAAAGTGTTTATGCATGGCACAATTACAGTACACATTTTGCTGCTGCAGCAGCAAAAGTAATACTGAAAAAAGGATATGCAGATGTTTAAAGATTACATCAAGAAAATTGATTTAGAAAAGAATTTGGTTAGAAGATAATGAAATATGTTAGAATAAAATTAAAAAAAATATGGAAATGGAGTTTTAGTTTTATTCATTGGAATTATATTTTTAATTAAGTTAATGACATTCTCAGGCATAAGTTTTCTGGAATGTATTTCTGTATTTAAAAGGGTTTTATGTAAGACCAAACTTGTATTAACCTTAGAAGGTTTTAAACCTGCAATTCATCATGCATCATACAGGTTAATGCAAGCACCTTTTTTTCTTTTTCAGTTTGACGACCACCGTGAGCAACTCAATGGGCTATAAGCAGTTGCTCATCCCTAATTAGGTACACTAACTCTACATAAAAGAGATAGCCAGTCACAAGACAAACACAACATCCATGCCTCAATGGAATTCGAACCCGGACCCATCTTGGATGAATGATCAGAAGCCAGAACTTAGACCACTGCACCCCTGGGGTGGCACAAGTACATGTAAATAAATTATTTGCTGCTACTGTTGTGCTGATTTCTTTGGCTGTTTCTTTCTGCCATACAGTATTTACCACTTGTCTTATGTGCTCACTATTTTTGTTGTTTTGGCAGAATAATTCTCTTTTGGATAATAGGCCTTTTGGAGCAAATGAATTTTAAATTTTTAACAATTCTATCCATCTAAATACCAACAAGGCATAATTAACAGAAATAGAGTTCAGTCTTTGGAATGTAATAAATTAAATGGGGATGCTAATCTGTAGTCTTGGCATTAATTGTTTGACTCCCAACTTTTTCACCAAATGATACACTTTCTGTATTGCACATGCAGGAGGAATAAAAATTAAACACCAGGGCCATAAAATAAGCAGAAATTCATTTCACTTAATAGAAAAGAAGCACTCTCTAATGGGAATATAGATGTGCGTGCGCGCGTGCGTGTGTGTGTGTGTGCACGCACGTACATGTGCACTCGTGTGTGTGTGTGAATTAATTTCTTGAGCCTTACTGTAGCATAGTAAAAAATTTAAAATTATAATTTACGTGCTGATATATTAATTAAAAAACCAGCATTCTGTAACATTTTTATAATACATTGCAAACTTACCCAGAAATGAGAATTAAATTTGTGTTATGGATTACATTACATTGAGGAACAGACAGGAACTGCATTTGGATCATAAAATACAGTTAGATTTGTTTAACTTTTGAGATATTTGTATAACAATCAGATTGCTACTGTGATTGAAAGAGAAGACCTAACTGGGGTGATTATCAAATTTGTCTGAGAAAATCTCCTTTAAATTCCCTAGAAGATACAGCAATGATTTGCAAACTTCACTTCAGCTGTAAAAAAGTTGCTTAAGTTTTTCCTTTTCTTGAAGTTGTAGGTATTCTTTAAAACCACAAATCATATCTCTTTCATTAAGCTGAAACTTGTTAGTTAACTTCCTGATTCTTTGTTCACATGACATAGTATACTTCTGTTTATATATAGTGTATCATTGTGCATAGGTTGTACAGTGATAAATTATTTCTTATGTTACCATAATTAAATATTGTTGCATGTTATAATTATTATGGTATTTTTAATTAAATTGTCATTCCAGAACTCAAAATTTTGTGTTAAAGAAGGTGCCAGAATGCTGTGTATATATATACCAGAGCTGAGTTTGGGCTCAATTTTAAGAGCCCGAGCCTGTCCAAGCCCAAAGTATGTCAGCCTGAGCCCAAATTTTATATTGCAAAATAGAGCCCAGGCCCAAACAAGCCCAAAAACTATGAATTAACCTGTTTTAAGTAATAATAATAAAAAAATAGTTTCTTCCAGTCTTCCACTCTTTCTTCCCCATGCTATTAACCAATATCTTTCTCAACTGTGGAGTGAGAAACAGATGAATATCTATTTCTGTAGTTTTCTTTGACCATTAATTTCTTCCTGTTTCGGGCCCGGGGCATCAGGAAAAATCAGGAGGCACAACAATCTATGTTGTACGTTGCTCAATAGAAATAGCAGGGAGCTGCCCCACTGAGATAGGGAGCAAAATTTCGTCAACTTGCTATCTATTAATACTATCTATAGTTCTTAAAGAAGCTTTTCCTTTGCAGAAATCCAGTGATTCATGGCCAATGATATTTGTTACCCAAGCCCAGAATGAAGAGCCATGGCAAGTTCCCACTTCCCATCTAGACCCAGTTGCCGAAGAATTCTCTTTAACAACTAGAAATTGTGAAAAAAAAAAAGTCTTGTGCGCTAAATCATACAAAATCGCATTAAAAAGTACGAAAATTCTCTTTCTCTCAGAGCCCGAGCCCAAGCTCCAGTAAGTATTGTGCAACCTGAGCCCGGTTCGGCACTGATATATATACTAGGTGTTTCAAAGAAGATTGATACAAGTTTTTATCTCTTCAACATTTGATCCCACTTGCCAACTTTCATTAGAAAAAATACTCAAAATGATGTAAAGACTTACGACATGGCAGTTGCACTCTTGTGGGTGGCATTTGCATAAAAAAAAAAATGTTTTTATTCGGCCTTCACGGTAAAAAAGTTCAATAAAAAAAGTTGTGCAGTGCCCTAATTAGTCTAAAAAACAAACCCTGTCATTCTTCTTGCAAAACTCGCTGAGATATCCATGATCCAAATTGTAAAAAATGTATTATCTGGAGCCCTTACTCACTTCGAGCACTCCAGAGGTATGCAGCGAAACAAGCTACTACTGTTCCCTGCAAACGGGCTCTAGACGATACATTTCTTACAATTTTTATTGCAAATATCTTTGCAAGCAGAATGAGGGTTGCTTTTTTTTAGACTAATTAGGAAATCATACAACTTTTTTTTTTTTTATTGAACTTTTTTTTTCTGTGAAGGCTGTATAATTTTGTGTGCAAATGCCACCCACAGGGGTGCAACTGCCATGTCATAAGTCTTTACGTCATTTAATTTTGAGTATTTATATATATATATATATTGCTTGCTACTTCCATTACTTAAGATCATTGAAAATTTTAGTGAAAACACAAAGTATTTTACTCTCAATAATATGTTTGTGTTGCTGTTTTTCCAGGTGAGACCTCCTTGCATTTAGCTGCACGTTATGCAAGAGCAGATGCAGCCAAAAGACTTCTGGATGCAGGTGCTGATGCCAATGCCCAGGACAACACTGGGAGAACTCCTTTGCATGCTTCTGTAGCTGCGGATGCTCAAGGTGTTTTCCAGGTATGTTCATTACAGAGTGTATGTACTTCTTTGCTCTGCAGCTGAAATACTTTTTTTTATTTTTGGCTTTCCATTGGTATAAAATGAGGGTAGTGTGAAATTCAAAGACTGGGTTTGATCAGTTGCTTTATAAACATGATGAATTAAAGTGACCAGTGTTTGTAATGATATTTCTCAATACATGTAAAAAAATTGTGTCCTCTTTCCCCTCCTTTGTAACTTATGCTCATTTGTTGGAAGTGTCTTTTTCAGCAGAAGGTACTAACCCCCCCCTCCCCCTTCAGTGATCAAGAGTTACCAGATACAAATAGCAGATTGTATTTTTAAATATGTGAAACAGCACTAGCAAAATTCTGGAAAGTTTTATGACCATAATAGTTATATTTTAATATACCTTTTTAGTAATGGAATAAATATTTAAAAGCTAAGAGAAAAGCTCTGAACACTTGTTTGAAACATAATTCATATTACCCACCTGAGTGTATAATAAGATAAGATTTGTTTTGTAGGAAATTATTGTGATCATTAATGAGACATTGACAATAATTATCAATCTTTGTCATAAGGAACTTGGAGGAAATGTGTTTTTGTTTTTGATTCAACTGGTTCCTTTGCTTTGGTTGTATCCTCAGCCAGCAAGTGTTCTGATATGTAGAACTGAACAGAACAGGGATTGGCACCCTATGGCATGCAGAGCTATTTTTAATGGCATGTAGCAAGTTCCAAGCAACAGAGCACAGGAAAAAAGAAATAATAATAAGCAATGGTGAATAAGTCAGTATTTAATATTTAGTAGTTTCTTATTAACAGCTTACTTGAGTAAAAAGGGTGAAAACAAACTACTGAGAGAATATAATTTCCATGTGAATAATTTTCTTTTTATTTATTTATTTATTTATTTATTTATTTATTTATTCAGTTCAGTGAAAGGTGGGAAATTTAACATTTGCAGCTGCAGCAAAACACTAAACTATCCCTTATTAATTATAGTATTTACATAGGATAATAACATTAGTCTCATAATGTGTCTGCATGCAATAAATCAAATTGGTTCCTGTGTGGCATTTCCACTCAATAACTAGAATGAGTTTTACAAACACTTGAATTATTTGTTAAAATAATGTGATATTCTTTTTCCAGATTCTTCTCCGTAATCGTGCCACTAACCTTAATGCAAGAATGCATGATGGGACCACACCATTGATTTTAGCTGCAAGGCTGGCCATTGAGGGTATGGTGGAAATCTTAATCAACGCAGATGCTGACATCAATGCATCAGATGACCATGGTAAGCACTACTGGGGAAAAGAAAATCATTACAAGTGTTACTTTGCATTGTTCTACTGTGTTTTTCTAAAACATCAGTAACATTGTCTTATGTTACATGTGAATGATGGAGAATTAAAAGAAAATCAGCAGCTAATTTAGCTAATTGTTTTATTGAGACAGCATTGACACTTTTAGGTACAGCAAATCCTTGGCTTATTTGACAAATGTTGTAGGCAAATCTCACATAAGCTAGATTTTGAACTATGGCGTAGATTTTTTTTTTTTTTTTTATATATATGTATAAAGTAAGAGAAAAGTGACTAGCTTTGTTCTTTATAACTCACGAAGCCTGACATACAAAAAGTAATTTTTTTTTCTATCAGTGCTTTATTTGTCACATTACAAAAACACATCATAAAAATATTTGTTTAGTTATGTTAATCCTGTTATCAGTAAGATGCTGGGCTTTGATTTAGATTGTACTCATCAGATATTATGGTGATATCTCTAGAAAAGAGCTGAAAGTTTTTGGAGCTGGTTCTTGATGAGATGGTGTCCCCCCACCCCTATATATATACATACATACATACATACATACATATCACTAAGCTGTTCTCTGGGATTCAGAGGTTAGCTCCATAAAGAAAAAAACAAACTACCAGATAATTTTTAACTGATTATTTACTTACTGTTGCCGTATCAAACTTCTCCATTTACAGTGATCTTGACATACAACTCGGGCTTCACTGACATCCATCACACGATGCACACAAGATCTTCTATGCTTCATACACATGATATTTTTCTCATGCAGACACTCCTGAATCTGATCCTCCCATCCATGACTTCGAAAAGTGTGAGTTCATTGATCAAGTGAATAAATGTCATAAGAACGTTAAAAGGTATTTCTGTTACATTTAACAATAAGACTCGGCAAACAAAGCTTTTAAAGTGAGGCATCTAGGATGATGTAGTTACATTCATATATACCACAGTCACAATATCAAGGCTAGGGAAACAAGCCTCTGAAATCCTACTTGTTAACCCTAACCTCATGTGATTTAGTTAGTATATTTCACACTGCAATACATATGTGCTAATAGTGTGTAACTCAGAATGTTTTTTTTTTTTTTTTTTTTACTTGTTTGCTTGCATGAAATCTTATGAATACAAGGTACATTCTTGTCAAATACTGGTAACATTTAAAGCCATTGCAGTCCAAAATATTTGAATGTCAAATATTTATAAGATGTCTACTAACTTAGAATAAATAGTTTCACAAATGAAGCTGTCAGTAAGGTGGAGACTAATATTCTTAGGTGGTTTGGTCATGTTGAAAGAATGAGTAATGAGATGCTTACTAAGAGAATTTTTTCAGCTAAGTGGCAGGAAAGAAAGGTAGAGGAAGGCACAGGAAATCTTGGTTGGACTAAATTCAGGAATTGCTGCATGAGAAAAAGATTATGAGTATGAAGTACAAAAGGTCTTGTGTGTGTCGTGTGATAGATGTCAGTGAAGCTTGAGCTGTATGCCAAGATTGCTGAGTGAAGACCTTTGATATATCAACAGTAAGTAAAATCTAGTTCCAAAAGTTAAACATTAATCTGGCAGATATACTTTCTTTGAGGAGCTAACCTCTGAGTCTCAGAGAACAGCTTTGTGATATGTATGTATGAAAATTAGGTTGTCAATGCTACAAGGAGGCATCAGATTGCTCCAACAAATAAAAATAAGAAGTTGTTCAGATTCCTAAGCAACAGTTGCTTAGTCCTAGTTACTTGAAAATGCATTATTTGGGATTGTGTAATGGTAAAATGCTTAATTAGAAATTGGGAGATGCAGATTTTACTTTCTCTCCAGGTCGATGCAATTTTCAAGTTTTCTGAAGTGATAACTACATAAGAAATAGTGAAAGTACAGCATCTCTGCACCAATAATAGTGTTTAAATGGTCAAAAATTCTACTGAGGCAATTCTGAGATATTAAGAATTTATTGTGTGGGTGCTCTTTTGAAAGGAAACATGTCTAATGTAAATACTAAACATTTTCCACAGTCATTTATTTATTTTTTAAATGTCCTTTCATGCAGACTTTTGAAATCCCTTAACTGAAATCTTGCTAATTTACTCTTTGAAATAATGCTGTGTTCCAATGTAGGGACATGCTTAATTAATCCTCTGTTCAGTTAGATCACATTGATTTTTAGGAGGAAGAACATACTTGCAATTACTGACTTCAGACAATAAAAATTAGATACTGTCACATCACTTGCAAAAAAACACTGGACATGGCTCAAGCAAGAAGAAAAATTTGATTCAGGACTGGATCATAACCATGTACTGAAGGTACTAATTGACAGAGCAAATTAATATGAACTCCCACTATGTATGGCTATTAATTATTAAGTCATCAGCAGTTATAATGTTGAAATCCTGCAGTATTGAAGATGCATATGCTGATATTAATAAACATCTATGAAAATGCAAGTGGTTTGACTGTTTGAGGACACAGCTGGTATAAAAATTGGAAGTGAGATGAGGGCACCATATCCCCCAAGCTCCTCATCCTCAGTGCCACACTGAAGATTTTATCTCAGTCATTGAACTGGAAAGACAATGGGATAATGATTAATAGAAATAGTTAATCTCTCTCTTTGTGCTGAGGACAGTCATTTTTGCAAATACCTCCTTAGAACTGCAGTGTATCATCCAGGAACTTGCTAACAAGAGTGGAGTATGAAAACTTTAAAACACGTTTAAGAATTTAAAAACATGGTAAGAAGTATGAAACTTTAAAACATACTTAAGTTAGATGAGAAACTTTAAAGGAGACTTCAACTGATTACTTCAGTCTTCGTCAACTTTGTGACAAATGGACAATGACGATGGTAGTGGTTGCCAACTCCCTTAAATTAAAGTTTCTTACATAACTTAAGCCTGTTTTAAAGTTTCATACTTCTTATTATTAATGGTTATGTGTTTATGTCCTAATTTCATCATGTGAAGAAATGGGATTAAAGATAAGCATACAGAAAACAAAATTAATGTACAATGCTTTTTCAAAACTGTAGATTTAGCAACTGATAATGTAGCCCTTGCTTGATTGATACCTGTTGTCTGTCTTCATTCAACATTCGACGGCAGATATCAAGCAAGGGTTACATCAGAGAAGACGTTAATAGGCATATAAAACTTGTCTGGATTGCATTTGAAAGAAACTATACTTTTAAAGGGCAGTTTGCCATTATTTCTTAAAAGAAAAGTATTTAATCAATGCATTGTTCCAGTTCTCACTTATGGAGAAGCTGTGGATGACTCAAAGCAGTGTGAAGAGATGCATGCTTGGTGTAACCATGAAAGGTATGAAAGGAACTCGTAGATCAGGAAAATGAAAAAAGTGGATGACATCATAATCAAAGTACATGATCAAAGTAAAGACTTTCAAGTGGGGATATGCTAGACATATTGCTATTATAGAGGAGCTGACCACTGTTGGACAACTGAACTACTAAACTGCATCCCAGGGTTTGGGAAATGACCCAGGAGAAGGCCATATGGGAGATAAGTTGATGACATTTGAAAGCATGCTGGATTGCCGTGAAAGAGAATTGCTGAAGACAGAGAGTTGTGAAAGGGAATTGGGGGTGATTATAATAATTTGTTTCTTATGCTATTTTGTTGTGAGCATCTGAAACTCAAATGCATTGCCATATCAGAAATAAAGTTGGTTGTAAAAAATTGCATGAGAAAAATGGGTAAGCAAGAAGAACATCAATCTAAAAAAATAAAACAGCTCCAAGTGGTGAAAAAAAAACAAGAGATCATACATGATTTGAAAAATAAAATAAAAAATGCAACTTTCTATACAAAACATGTATATAGTACTGCAGGCTTTTTACCAGTTTGAAATATTATTTAGAAATTAGATGTCATAATTCTGTTTGCAGTGACAACTTTTGATAGGTCATTAGTGTATTTATCTTAGAATTCATATTTTACATATAGGTTCTTTTGAAAAAAGTATGTGTGCACATTGTATTAATGTGCATCTAGAACATGTTTTGTGCAGTAAATAATACAGAAAATTTCATTTCCAAATATATATATAGCGTGTAGTATAAATATGATTATATTTATACTACATGCCATATAACTTAAGAAATTTGTCACACGAGATAAAAATATCTTTGCATTATCCTTCTTTCTATAATGTAAATACTGATTTGAGTCTCTCTATTTAGGTAAAACTGCCCTTCATTGGGCTGCAGCAGTCAACAATGTTGAAGCAGTACGTGTACTTCTCGCTCATGGAGCCAATCGTGATGCTCAAGATGATAAAGAAGAAACACCCCTCTTCCTTGCTGCAAGGGAAGGAAGTTATGCTGCAGCAAAAGTCATGCTGGAACATTTTGCTAATCGTGACATTACTGATCACATGGACAGATTACCTCGGGATGTTGCATTTGAGAGGATGCATCACGACATTGTGCAGCTGCTCGACGAGTATGTGCCACCAAGCCCTCAGATGAACATTCCCACCAATGCTCCCATGGGATCACCAGGGATGGCTCCTCCCAATATCATGGGATCCACCAAGTCAGCAAAACAGAAGAAAAGGCCAAAGTTGCACACCATTGCTGGCTTACCTTTAAAAGACAGTGACATCTTATGTAGTGATGCAAGTGTCAGGAGAAAATCGTCCATGAAGAAGCGGAAGGAGCCGCCAATGTTGATGCAGGGCCTGGATGGATCTGTCACTTTATCTCCTGTGAACTCCCTGGAGTCTCCTCACACTACTGGGTATCCAGATGGAACTCCATCACCACTTGATTCTCTCATATTTAATGGTCAGAGTATTGGAATGTCCCATCCCAGTCTTGTTGGAATAGATGGCAGCTTGACGTTGACAAACAAGCAGCCACCATCTTATGAAGATTGTGTCAATGCTGCAGCACATATTTATGGTGTCATGGGAATTGATGCTTTGAACCTAGGGCTTGGAGCTCCATTGTATACCAACAGTGTTATGTTGCACAATGCCCAACAATCTCAGGGCATTAAGCCAAACCATCCAAGGCAGAATTCTATGCCTTGCAGCCTGCCACAGTCTCAGGGCATCCCCAATTCTCTGTCGTATACCATGTCATCCACTCTAAACAAGCAGCGACCATCACTGCCAACATCTCCCACGCACATGGCAGCCATGCGTGCTGCTCACCAACAAAAAACTGCACAGATGCAGCAACAGCAGCATCCTAGTGTCAACCCAACTTATGACTATCCTCCCATGACAGACCTCCATCATATGCTAACTGCACCCCCCAAAACAACAGCAACGAACACTTCATCTAACCAGCAGGTAGTGTACTCACAGCCATACCACTACCCAACACCTCCATCCCAGCACAGTCAAAGTGGTGCCGAAGCAACTCCTCAGCATTATCTCCTTGGTCCAGAGACGTACCTTACGCCATCTCCTGAATCTCCTGGACAGTGGTCCAGCTCTTCTCCTCATTCAGCTCAATCAGACTGGTCAGAAGGTATTTCAAGCCCAATGGGCCCCCCAAATATGCATCCCATGTCAGTTGAACAGCAAAAGACTCAGAATCAGCAACAGCAGCAACAGTTACAACAGTCTCATCAAGCCCAAGAGGCAGTGTTCATTTGAAACATTGTGTACAGTACAAGACTGAAATAACAGATTTTAAAAACATAATATATGTATTAGTGGCATAAATAATAACTCAATGGATTTTTCACAAATCATATGAATGTCCTTCACTGTCAGTTGCTGTACATCAGTCACATAGCTTGTGTGGATGGCTGTGCCTTCCACTTCATTTGAAATGTATTCATGGCATACATTCATTTCCAAACAGATTATTGTTGTGTTGTTTGAAATAGTAATGCAGTTGTACAAAATAAAGGAAATGGTGTAACATTGCAATGCCAAAATGCAAAAGAGAATGAGCCAAGAACAAGCTTTTTGTAGCACTGTTTTGTAACCTCATTTGAATAGATTTTGAAAGATTATGCTGACGTTATCAGTCAAGTCTACAGGCTTTAAACTTTCCACTTAAGTGAGTGATTTGAACTCTAAATATAATCACTCAAACATCAGAACTACGCTCAAATCTAATGAAATGTAACTGTTGTAGTTGTGGCACACCAAAATCTACTTACATGAAATTGGAAAGTGATTGTAAATGTATTTAGTAAAAGACAGAGTTTGGAAAACACATGTACATAATTAATGAACATGCCATAAGTGAACATTTTATATGTTGTGCATATATGTATGTATTTATTTTCTGTGTTTTGTAATTCTAATTTGTACAGTAAATGTTTTGTAATATTTTAATTTCGCAAAATAGCAACGTATTTCATTTACCCTTCTAAATTGAATACAGCTTCATGAAGAAATAGGCAATTTTTTCACACAAGGCAAACACAGGCATATTTAAGCAATAAAAACGTCTTTATCAGATGTAGAATTATTACATTTTCACTGGCCAGATTGAATCTGATGATTTAAAAATAAGATTTTGTATGTCATCTACAACTTGACAGTATTTGATAATATTAGGGATGACAAACAGATTATTTATACACAAACTTAGGTTGCAGACTATTATTAATATATTTATTGCAAATAGAACAACCTAGTTTGTTAAGGTCATGGTTAATGTTAAAAGGTTCTTGGCCCTTGGAAGTTATTTCTAAATACTAGAATGATTTAATAATTTTTATGATATTTTTCAATAAGTTTTTTTACAGAAGAAAAATTTAGAATTTAATGTTTGAATCATCTATAATTATTCATTCTTTCTGCCCTATTAGCTTAATAGGATATCATTATATGAAATCTCTTCATTAATGTTTCTGTGAACAAGCAAGTAGTAAAGAGATGAAAATCAAGTATTTTTCACTTATGTCAAATTAAATTTGCAGATGTTTGAAGCAGCAGTAGAAGTCACCACTTCTTAATTGTTTGTAGTCTACAGATCTACACTTTCTTGGTAATAAACATTCCATGGGTGAAGAAAACCTCAAATAATTTTTTTAGCCAGGGTATTGCATATGTTTGTTGTGAACTACATTCCATTCCTTTAACATTCAATGAGTTCTTCCACTTTGTTTCCAGGTTTTACCAATATAAATCCCTCCTCAGTGTTGATGCAAGTTAAATATTGTTTATGCTATTAACACAACATTTGTTAATCCATTTTTATTCTGTTTTTATTTTATTGGATATACATGCAACATAAAGTAATACAAAAGAAGTTAATATTCAGGTCAGTTTGTGTTAATGATTAGAAGTTGAACATCAATTTTCTCTTGCCTTATGTTTTCCATTGTTAGAAAAGAATTCCATCCTGATGGTGAAATGACACTGTGAAGAGGTTTTTATGCTATGGAAGTTCCGTCTCCCCAATAGCATCTTCAATTCTTTGACCCCACTCCCAAAGCATTCCATATAATTATCATAAAATACTTCTAAGCATTTTATTATACATTAAAATATATCTAAACATTTTAAGATTTTCTGTTTATTCGCAATGCGAGAGATACAGTATGTGAATTTTGAGAAAATAAAGTAAACTTTTCAGCTTTATTCTCAGGATGACCAGAGTATTTTCTTTTGTTATTTATTATGAGCACTAGCTTACAGGCAACTCTTTTCTTGCTTTGCCATTTCCAATTTGTGATCACCTAGCAAGGTTCATTAATTGCCGACTCTCTGCCTTTACCTGAAAAGGCATCATTATCTGTATAATAGTTCATAGCAGCATACATTTTTGGCATTTGATGCCAGGATACAGAAAAGCATGATATGACATGTGCCTGTTTTTTATAATCTTTTGGAATGTTTCTTAAGACTTTCAGTGGTTTCAACATTTGATCCAATTGTCATAATATGAATCCCAGATACTTTATAGAGAACCACATGATGCAGAGTAAAGATCCTTGACTGAACAAATAGGTTTTGCAACATGGATATGAACCAAGATATAAAACTGCTGTAAATAAGGACAAGAAAAACACCAATTACTTATAATTAACAACTGTTGTAAAAGAGGGAGAAATATGGAAAGGGAGTGAAAAAATGCCAAATGTAAAAAGACCGTACAACTTCATTTGTAGACTCAGTACTGAGTCTACAACTTCATTTTGTAGCAGGAACCCCATATTTTTATTTATTATAAATAGCATTGCAGTTGCACCTGATTAGATTTTAATAATTTTAAATATATCTAGTGAACATTAATACCTCCAGTTTGCTGAAATGCACTTATAGTAGGAGGAAATATGTGATTTTAACATTTTTGATTCTGTAATTTCTGTAGCTAGCTCATTCAGTTTTAATATTTTAGTTGGGCTTAACTTAGCCCTGATTTTTAAAATTAAAATTTACTGGTTGTTGATCAAAGTTACTAAAATGTACAAAAATCCTAAACCAGAATGTGACTTTATAATTTTCCAGACTACACTATTATTGTTAGATAAATAGATTTCATGGTTATTATATACAGGGTAAAAGTTGTTGTTCTGCTTAGTTGTTAGCTTGGAAATTAATACACAAGAAATTATTTCTGCTGCATTCTAGAACAGTTAAGTATCATTACAGTTCTATATTTTGCATAAGCATAAAGATGTTTATTTATAATAAATTTTTGTTGTTTTTACTCACTTCTCTGAGAGTTCAGAATACATTTTTTTTTTAAATACGAGACTCAATTCTGTGAAATACCAATTAATTTCATTTTCATTTCGTAACTGTTGTAAACAATGTAGGGACACCCAATCTCACAGATCACCTGAAGTGATTTTGGGTAACTGTGACTACTGAGTTGCAGAAAAATGGGATTTCAATTTGGGCTTCCATGCTCCCATCAGCACAAATAGAAGTTGCTGTGACTTTAACCAAATACTGCTCATAGCATGTCTTAGAAAATGTATTTTGTAATTTTTTGAGAGAATGTAATGTCTGTAAATTCAAGGTCACATTATTTTTGAAACATTTATTTTTATTAAAGGCTTTTTTATACAAAAAATAATTTATACAATTCAGTGAATATCCTGAAGCTTTTCATAAATGAATATACATTTTGTATATATCTGTGAATGTTATGTATTATTATAAAATAAAAGTGTCATTTAGAAGAAAAAAAGGTTTCTATGTAACTTTTTGCACTAAATTTCTAGAAATTGTGATTTCTTTTACATCTTGGTGGTGATCAGTTAACCAGATTCAACTTCCATCTGGTAGCAGATATTTTTTATTTCATCTCATCTTTATAATGCCATGCATCGATGAGCTATTACATTATGACCACCTACCTAATAAAGCAGTAGGACCTCCTTTACCCCGCAAAACAGCTGCCACTTGACAAGGCATCGATTCGATAAGGTGGCGATAGGTATCCTGGGGTATCTGGTACCATAATGTCAACAGCAGGTTCTCCAGTTCCCGTACATTTCGGGGTGGTGGTGGTGGTTTAGTGTGAACACACTTTTCTTAGTCGAACCACAAATGTCCGATTCGGTTCATGTCAGGGGAATTTGGAGGCCAGGGAACTAACAGAAAGTCACCAGCATGTTCCGCGAGCCACTCCTTGACGATTCTGGCATTGTTGCATGGCACATTATCCTGTTGGTAATGGACGTCACCAGCATGGAACACAGTTGCCATGAATGGGTGAACTGGGTCGGCAGCAATGTTCAGATACCTGACAGCTGTCAGGGATTGGGATAATGGGGTTTAAAGTGTCCCAAGAAAACATCGCCCACAGCATAACACCACCGCTCGGTTTCGTCCAACAGCGCATCCAGGTGCCGTAACCTCCGTTGGTAATCAGCGTATCCACGCTCAGGTGTCTACGCGATGCACCAGGAATCTTGATTCGTCAGACCAAGCCAATTTCTTCCAATCATCTAGGGTCCAATCTCGATCTTGGGCCCATTTTA
This sequence comes from Macrothele yani, assembly GCA_039090855.1. NCBI lineage: Eukaryota > Metazoa > Arthropoda > Arachnida > Araneae > Macrothelidae > Macrothele > Macrothele yani. The sequence continues at coordinate 137,586,002 of CM077005.1, read as the reverse complement.
TGAATTTCTGCGATGACGCGCAGTGAACCTGGGGACCAGACTGGGTCTTTGGCTACGCGGGCCCATATGCAGAAGGCTGCAATGAACTGAGTGCTGCGACACATTGCCCTGATCACCTCTGTTATAGCTACGGGTGATTTGTCACACTGTGCCCCTGTAGTCACTGTGAATAATGCATGACAGTCTCTGCTTCCCTCTGGCATGAATGAACTCTGGACGACGGTTCGTCGTTTGGCCATCTGTGCACCACTTTTGATATATACTCACTACAGTGGCATGTGAACAAGCCACACTTTTTCCAAAATCGCAGTTCTAAGGCGCCGTGCCACCACAATTTGTCCTTTATCAAACCCCAATAAATCGGCAGTTTTCCCCATTCTGACTCCGAACACTGTACTAACCGAAAGCCAGTTCTTGGATTGTATACATATTGATCTTCAGGTTATTTTGCAACTTTCGTTTTAAATTCAAAAGTTTTTCCTTAGTTTTCAGCTTTGCTCTTCAGTATATATATATATATATATATATATATATATTGTCTGTCTTGTGCCAGTCTCCTCCATGTCACCCCTGCATACTTTCGAATTTCATCCACCCATCTCCCATGTGGTCTTCTTCTGCGTCTTTTCCTGTCCCTTGGAATCCAATCTAAAATTTCGGCTGTCCATCGATGATCTGTCCTTCTGGCAGTATGTCCAGCCCATTGCCATTTCAGGGATTTAACTCTGATCATGATGTCTTCCACTCTTGTCATTTTTCGGATCCACGAGTTCCTCTTCTTATCTCTCCTGGTTACACCAAGAATGCACCTCTCCATGCTGTTTTGAGTTGTCTGCAGCCTTTGTATGTCTCTTTTAGTTAAGGTCCACGTCTCTGCACCATACGTAAGCACTGGAAGGATGCATTGATCAAACACTTTTCTTTTAAGACATAATGGCATATTGCTCTTGAAAATTATGCTGTTTCTTCCAAAAGCTCTCCAGGCAAGTTTTGTACGCCGATTAATTTCTTCATCAATGTGACCCTCACTTGATATCTGCTGTCCAAGATAAGCGTACGTGTCTGTTATCTCCAGCTTTTCTCCATCAATCGATAAATCTTCATTTCTTGTAAAAGCATTGAACATCACTTTTGTCTTCTGAAAGTTCATTTTTAATCCCACTTCTTTACTCTTGTCAGCAAGTTCCTGGATCATACTCTGCAGCTCTGATGGGGTAGTTGCAAAAATGACTACGTCATCAGCAAAACGAAGGTGGGTTAGATAATCTCCATTAATCTTTATCCCCTTGTTTTCCCAGCTCAGCGACTGAAAAACACCCTCCAATGTGGCATTAAAGAGCTTCGGAGATATGGTGTCACCTTGTCTCACTCCCTTTCCAATTTTTATGTGTGTTGTATTTTCAAACAGCCTAATCTTTGCACTTGCATTTTCATAGATGTTATTAATAATATTAATGTATGCATCTTCAATACCGCAGGTTTTCAGAGCCATTGTAACTGCTGATGGTTTCACCGAATCAAAGGCTTTTTCATAATCGATAAAAGCCATGCACAATGGAAGTTCATATTCCCTCGCTCTTTCAATTAGTTCTCTCAGCACGTGGATATGATCTATTGTGCTGTAGCCACTCCTGAATCCAGCTTGTTCTCTCGGTTGAGCCATGTCCAGTGTTACCTTCAAGCGGTGTGAAAGAACTTTAGTGAAGATTTTATAAACTACTGATAGGAGGCTGATAGGTCTGTAGTTTCTGAGATCCTCAATGTCACCTTTCTTATGTAGCAGGATCATTGTAGCGGTGTTCCAATCCTCAGGAATCTTTCCTTCATTAAGGCATCGAGTGAAAATTTGGGCGAGTACTGTTTCGATTTCTCCACTTGCTTCTTGTGTGATGTCTACAGTAATTCCATCTTCCCTGGAGCTTTTCCTCGCTTCATGTTCTTGATTGCATGTGCAACTTCTGCTGGAAGGACTGGAGGAACTTTGGTACTGGTATCTTTCATGATGTCTGGAGTGCATATATCATCCCTTTCATATAATTTGGAGTAGAAATCTTTCACTCTTGTCAAAATTTCGCCTCTATTTCTTGTTACAGAACCATCTTCTTTTTCTCAGTGCCATAATCTGTTTTCTTCCCTTACTGAGATGTCCCTTTGCTATCTTTAGGCTTTGGTTGTTTTCAATTGCTTTCCTCACTAGTTCACAGTTGAATTTTCTTACATCTTCAGTGATACTTTTTCTTACTGTCTTGCATAGCTCTATATATTCCACTTTGGAAGTCATATCTTCTTTAGTTGTCCTCATCTCTCTTCTTTTTGCATCAACATTTTCGTTTTTCCTGATAATTTATTTACATGCAACTTGTTCTTGGACCCAGCTAATTTTGTTGCTGTTTCCATAAGAGCTTTGGTTATTTTTCTGTTAACTTCAGAGATGTCCACTTCTTCCGATGTTAAGCCTTCTAAAGCAGAGAACCTGTTCTTCAGTTCCAACTTGAAGGTATTATGGTGTTTTTTAAGGTTGGTTATGTCAATAGATTTTGTTTGTCTTATGAGCTTGCCACGTTCAAGTTTAGTGTTGAGGTGCCTCTTACATCTCACCAATCTATGGTCACTACCTGTGTTGAACTTGTTTAGCACTCTGCAGTCTTCTATGACGAATTTTTTGTTACACATAATAAAATCAATTTCACTTGTCGTCCCATTTGGATGTCTCCATGTCCATTTCCTGTGTGGCTTTTTCTTGAAGAAGGAGTTCAAGATGAAAAACCCTTCTGCCTCTGCAAACTCAACGAGAGTATTTCCACGCTGGTTTCTGTTGCCATGACCGAATTTACCTACTGAAGTTTCATTCTGTTGCCGTTGCCCTATTTTTGCATTGAAATCTCCCATAATTATTTTCAAGTGCTGCTTACCTTTATTATTTAGATGACAAATTTCCTCATAAAATTCTTCAATTTCTTCTTCAGGATGACTTGTGGTGCGTGCATAAGTTTGAATAATCTGAGCCTGGTATCTTTTCGAGAGTTGGATAACAAGTCGTGCAGCTCTGTCAGAGGAACTTTCAACTTCTACAACTTTATCCTTCAGTTTCTTGTTTATTATAAATCCAACACCACTAGTTCTGCCAGTATCTGTCCCACGATAGTAGAAGAGATGTCCACTTTTCAGTTCGATGAGATCTTCTCCTTTTCTCCTTACCTCACTTAGCCCCACGATGTCCCACTTGATCCTTTGTAGTTCCTCTTCCAATTCAAGAAGCCTTGGATCAGAAGATAGGGAGCGTCCATTGTAAGTAGCCAAGGTCAGCATCAGATGGCAGCCTAGTCCGGTCCTCCGGGGATTCTTAGCACCCTCTGCCTTCATGTCACACTGGCCGCTGCCTTGGCCAGGTACATTCCAGCTGCCGGAGACTGAGGGCCAAGATTTAAGTTGTGGAATCATTTTGGAGGGGTTTGGCCATAACTCACCACGCTGGCCAAGCGGATTGGTGAGTGTGGGATAGAATTTCCTCTAATCCCGATGGTATAGTTATACCGCTATGGGCGGTCGTCAGAGCCCCTTTAGTGGGAACAGGATGCACCACGAGAAGGCGGGGTTGACATTTGTCAAGGAGAGGCTGTGATGTTACGCATCACCTGACCTTACATCCCATATATATATATATATATCATATATATATATATATATATATCATATATATATATCATCATCATCATTGTCAACCATTATCAATCCACTGCTGGACGAAGGTCTCCCCAAGTTTCCTCCACAACGATCTGTCTTGTGCCAGTCTCCTCCATGTCACCCTGCATACTTTCGAATTTCATCCACCCATCTCCCATGTGGTCTTCTTCTGGGTCTTTTCCTGTCCCTTGGAATCCAATCTAAAATTTCGGCTGTCCATCGATGATCTGTCCTTCTGGCAGTATGTCCAGCCCATTGCCATTTCAGGGATTTAACTCTGATCATGATGTCTTCCACTCTTGTCATTTTTCGGATCCACGTGTTCCTCTTCTTATCTCTCCTGGTTACACCAAGCATGCACCTCTCCATGCTTTTTTGAGTTGTCTGCAGCCTTTGTATGTCTCTTTTAGTTAAGGTCCACGTCTCTGCACCATACGTAAGCACTGGAAGGATGCATTGATCAAACACTTTTCTTTTAAGACATAATGGCATATTGCTCTTGAAAATTATGCTGTTTCTTCCAAAAGCTCTCCAGGCAAGTTTTGTACGCCGATTAATTTCTTCATCAATGTGACCCTCACTTGATATCTGCTGTCCAAGATAAACGTACGTATCTGCTATCTCCAGCTTTTCTCCATCAATCGATAAATCTTCATTTCTTGTAAAAGCATTGAACATCACTTTTGTCTTCTGAAAGTTCATTTTTAATCCCACTTCTTTACTCTTGTCAGTAAGTTCCTGGATCATACTCTGCAGCTCTGATGGGCTAGTTGCAAAAATGACTACGTCATCAGCAAAACGAAGGTGGGTTAGATAATCTCCATTAATCTTTATCCCCTTGTTTTCCCAGCTCAGTGACTGAAAAACACCCTCCAATGTGGCATTAAAGAGCTTCGGAGATGTGGTGTCACCTTGTCTCATTCCCTTTCCAATTTTTATATGTGTTGTATTTTCAAACAGCCTAATCTTTTGCAATTGCATTTTCATAGATGTTATTAATAATATTAATGTATGCATCTTCAATACCGCAGGTTTTCAGAGCCATTGTAACTGCTGATGGTTTCACCGAATCAAAGGCTTTTTCATAATCGATAAAAGCCATGCACAATGGAAGTTCATATTCCCTCGCTCTTTCAATTAGTTCTCTCAGCACATGGATATGATCTATTGTGCTGTAGCCACTCCTGAATCCAGCTTGTTCTCTCGGTTGAGCCATGTCCAGTGTTACCTTCAAGCGGTGTGAAAGAACTTTAGTGAAGATTTTATAAACTACTGATAGGAGGCTGATAGGTCTGTAGTTTCCGAGATCCTCAATGTCACCTTTCTTATGTAGCAGGATCATTGTAGCAGTGTTCCAATCCTCAGGAATCTTTCCTTCATTAAGGCATCGAGTGAAAATTTGGGCAAGTACTGTTTCGATTTCTCCACTTGCTTCTTGTATGATGTCTACAGTAATTCCATCTTCTCCTGGAGCTTTTCCCCGCTTCATGTTCTTGATTGCATGTGCAACTTCTGCTGGAAGGACTGGAGGAACTCTGGTACTGGTATCTTTCATGATGTCTGGAGTGCATGTATCATCCCTTTCATATAATTTGGAGTAGAAATCTTTCACTCTTGTCAAAATTTCGCCTCTATTTCTTGTTACAGAACCATCTTCTTTTCTCAGTGCCATAATCTGTTTTCTTCCCTTACTGAGATGTCCCTTTGCTATCTTCAGGCTTTGGTTGTTTTCAATTGCTTTCCTCACTAGTTCACAGTTGAATTTTTCTTACGTCTTCAGTGATACTTTTTCGTACTGTCTTGCATAGCTCTATATATTCCACTTTGGAAGTCACATCTTCTTTAGTTGTCCTCATCTCTCTTCTTTTTTGCATCAACATTTTCGTTTTTCCTGATAATTTATTTACATGCAACTTGTTCTTAGACCCAGCTAATTTTGTTGCTGTTTCCATAAGAGCTTTGGTTACTTTTCTGTTAACTTCAGAGATGTCCACTTCTTCCGATGTTAGGCCTTCTAAAGCAGAGAACCTGTTCTTCAGTTCCAACTTGAAGGTATTAGGGTGTTTTTTAAGGTTGGTTATGTCAATAGATTTTGTTTGTCTTATGAGCTTGCCACGTTCAAGTTTAGTGTTGAGGTGCATCTTACATCTCACCAATCTATGGTCACTACCTGTGTTGAACTTGTTTAGCACACTGCAGTCTTCTATGACGAATTTTTTGTTACACATAATAAAATCAATTTCACTTGTTGTCCCATTTGGATGTCTCCATGTCCATTTCCTGTGTGGCTTTTTCTTGAAGAAGGAGTTCAAGATGAAAAACCCTTCTGCCTCTGCAAACTCAACGAGAGTATTTCCACGCTGGTTTCTGTTGCCGTGACCGAATTTACCTACTGAAGTTTCATTCTGTTGCCGTTGCCCTATTTTTGCATTGAAATCTCCCATTATTATCTTTAAGTGCTGCTTACCTTTATTATTTAGATGACAAATTTCCTCATAAAATTCTTCAATTTCTTCTTCGGGATGACTTGTGGTGGGTGCATAAGTTTGAATAATCTGAGCCTGGTATCTTCTCGATAGTTGGATTACGAGTCGTGCAGCTCTGTCAGAGGAACTTTCAACTTCTACCACTTTATCCTTCAGTTTCTTGTTTATTATAAATCCAACACCACTAGTTCTGCCAGTATCTGTCCCACGATAGTAGAAGAGATGTCCACTTTTCAGTTCAATGAGATCTTCTCCTTTTCTCCTTACCTCACTTAGCCCCACGATGTCCCACTTGATCCTTTGTAGTTCCTCTTCCAATTCAAGAAGCCTTGAATCAGAAGATAGGGAGCGTCCATTGTACGTTGCCAAGGTCAGCATCAGATGGCAGCCTAGTCCGGTCCTCCGGGGATTCTTAGCACCCTCTGCCTTCATGTCGCACTGGCCGCTGCCTTGGCCAGGTACATTCCAGCTGCCGGAGACTGAGGGCCAAGATTTAAGTTGTGGAGTCATTTTGGAGGGGTTTGGCCATAACTCACCACGCTGGCCAAGCGGGTTGGTGAGTGTGGGATAGAATTTCCTCTGATCCCGATGGTATAGTTATACCGCTATTGGCGGTCGTCAGAGCCCCTTTAGTGGGAACAGGATGCACCACGAGAAGGCGGGGTTGACATTTGTCAAGGAGAGGCTGTGATGTTACGCATCACCTGACCTTACATCCCATATATATATATATATATATATATATATATATATATATATATATATATATATATCACGGGATGTACATATCATATATATATATATATATTCTATTAAGAAGATGCCTAAGCAAAAAAATACATATATAATTTTGACTCACACCAAGTACAACATAGAAAAGGTTATGTATCTACCTGTGTGAGTAAAAGGAGAAAAGATAAAAAAATAAAATAAAACAACTGAATGTAGAAGGTGTCGAGAATACTGAGCCTTGGCTTTATCAAGGACTCACTTCCACAAAGACCTAGTTGGAAATGGGTTTCTGCAAGGCCATAGATGCAAGTAACATTCCCACCTAAAATAGTTTTAAAAATATATATATGTCATGTCCTCCGCAGAGTTGCATGACCTAGCACTAGTTAACAATTTCGCTTGCATCCATTAACCTTCCTGGCTCCGACCCATGCTCTTCATCTGTTACTATTAAACAGAGAGAAGAAGATTAAAGAGAACTCAAGCTGTGAGAGTGACATAATAATTAGAAATAATTTTCAGCTATAACGAAATGCCAAGTTCGCCTGAGAGAGAATTTAAGCCGGAAATTCAATGCAAAAGAAATCCAAATTTTTACACTGCAATTTAAAAAAGGAAATATTAATTTTTAAAAAACAGATTTTTGAAAGAAAACTTGAGTCTAAAACCCCCTACTCTACAACTTATGACAGCACGAAAACGAGAATAAGTTAAAGACAATAATTAACTAAAGAAAACTTTGTGAAAGTTATATGCCTTAAACAGTTAGTTGCAATATGTACAAAGTATTTCAGCAGTGCTTTAAGTGCATAATTAATTAGTTATTAAGAACTTAACTACTTTGAAAATACAGCGCATAGAAAAGGAACAAGCTTAGCCATCTTCTGTTCCTAGGTACCCCAAAAGACGCGCAAAGTTACAAAGAAAAGAAAGAGTTAAAACCCGCAAAAATGTTAACAGACAAGCCAGTGCCTAAAAGCTGAAAAGCTAAAAAACAACAGAGAAAAAGTACATGAAGTACAAACATTGAACTTATAAAACCTAGAACCCAAAAACAAGGAAGAGAGCTTACCTCTTGTGTGACAAAAACTTTCTCCTCACAAGAGTAAAACATGGCTGACCTCTTCCGCCACTCCCTAGTCGCTGGGGGCAGAGAGGGCGGGCTGACGGCCTCCTCAAACAGAAAGAAGCCAACTCGCGGAGATTTTAACCAGAGAAAAAAAATATATAAACATAAGACTGTGGATCTGTATGATCAGAAAGAGCAGAATTAACTCTCCAGAATACATGAGAAATATTATAAAATACACGAGTAGTGTACTTAATAATCTTTGCATGTATTAAATCACCTTAGTGAGCTTCTATAGATTAATCAGAATCTTATTAATTTTAATGTTGGTTTTACTATTTTTAGTATAGCTATCCTAGTGATGAATAACTAGTTTTCTTTTTTATTTGTTTTTATTTTCTTTTATAACCAGATTTTTAAGCTTTTTTTGTGATTTTGTTTATATTATTTAATTTTTTTGTTTTAATAGGACCTTCATATCCATAGCACTAAGGTTCCTTTAGGTAGTTAATAGGCATCCTCTAGCCAACTTCCTTACGGCTTTGATTGGTCAGAATCATATTATTAACTGTGTAGAAAATTAAGGCAGATCTGCCAACCTTACTCTATTATTCAGAATAATTTTTCTTAAAGTTCTTTTGATGAAAGAAGAAGGAATTTCGTTCTCTAGAAAACTATCTAATAGTATATTAATGTGGTAATTGAAGTCCAAATTGTTGCTGCAAATTCTTGAAATTCTTAGGACCTGAGAAATTAGTACATTCTCAATTACTTTGGTTGAAATGTTATTATTCCAGTGTAGATATTTAATTACTTTGAAAGGAAAATTAACTCTTTTATCAAAGAGGCTAATAGATGGGTTACCTCTGTTGAGCTTAATGCTTAAGTCTAGGAACTCAAGTTCCTGAATTACTGTGGTTGGATTTACATAAGTTAAGAGAGCTAGGATAGATATTATCAAAATCACTCTCTATAACTTCAGAATTATTGATACACAGCAGATCATCAATATATCTAAAAGTGTAAAGGTAGTTATCTGAGCAGGTGGGGTGATTTTTTAATGAATTTATATTCCTTAAAAGAACAGGAATAGATTAGCGATATTCGTGGACGTTGATGTTCCCATGGGAATACCGTTCACTTGCTTATAGAGAGCATTATTATATAAGATATGGTTATTTTTTATGCAGCAATTGAGATAAGAGTTCCAAGTTCCTACATTAACAAATTGGTTAAGTTTAAATTCTGCATACAGCTCTTTAAAGGTAGTGATTATATCTGATAGAGGCAGATTAGTATATAGGTTTTCAAAATCATAACTATTAATATCTAGGGGACAAACTTTGAGTATAGTAGAAATTACTTCTGCATTATTATTAATTATCCAAAAATCTCTGTACATCAAGTTAGAACAGTTTCTAATGTGTTTCAAAACCTTCTTTAAGACATCTTCAAAAGCAAGATCTATTTTCTTTTTATGACTTCTTACTCCACTAGCTATGAACCTGAACTTCACAGGATCCTTATGAAACTTAACCGTTGCAAAAAGAAATGGAAATTCAGGCCCATATCTTCTAGTTTGTGGAATTTTAAGTTTCTTGAAGAATGCCTTAAACCGATTTTCTAACTGCTTGGTAGAATAACTTACGGGCTCGTATGTTAACTCTATTATTGAGTTCCATAGTTAACAATTCAAAATAGAACTTCTTACAGATAATTGCAAAATTATTGCTAGCTTTATCCGTAGTGGTAAAAATAAATTGGTCTTGTAGTTTGGAGAGTGACCTTTTAGCTTCTCCTGAGAAAAAGAGATTTCTGTCGAAACAAAAGTCCAGACCTGCCAACTCACCAGTGAAGCTATTGATTATATTATATTTCCATTCTGCGAAGGCCTCAATAGGCTGATTGTACGTTAAACTGGTTTTTACGATGTACCTATTAACATCTTGAGTGAAGCTCTCAAGAATCCTTTCTTTGGAAATTGTGAAGGAAGGTCTGAATTTAGAGCCAGACTCTAATAAATTCCTAAGCTTTTCATTTTCAACAAAACTCAAGTTTCCGGTGATAATATGGTTGTAATTCTTATCATAGTGAACTGTTTCTTTATGTTCATCACAAGAACATGTAGTAATTACAGGAATGTAGTTCGAAGAGTTAAGTTTGTAGTTTTTAACTACTGACCCTAGGGTCTTAACATATTTAAAACTTACAATAGACTGGTGCCTGTGGATGGGAAAAAAAATTGCATTATTGTAGAACAGCTTCCTTACATTGAGATTATCGTAGGCTTTATTTAGAAACCTGATGGTTACAAAATTACTGGAAAATTCTTTAAGAGAAATTTTATCTTTAAGAATATGTTTAAGAATGTCCAGAACCAAAGCAAAAACATGCTTATCAACATGGTCAGCAGTTTCATTCCAGAATTTGAAAACTTTTAAGGACAGAGTGCTTGAAGGACTTGAGAATTTTGTAAGTATTTTTAACAAAATTAGTGCCAGTTTTAAAGCTTTCCAGAGTTATTAGCAAGTTAGCAAAATCAACTTTGCTTGATGTGCGAAATAACCTCTGTCCTCTATTACCTCTAGTGCAGCTCTTATTATTAACAAGAAAGAAGAGTTCACGAATTGAAAATTTATGCTGATTATGCTTATTGTCAGATAGAGTGGAATTAAGGCCATAGGGATAAAGAGACTGATGCTGCAAAATTTCAAGGGATTCAGTTTCTAGCCGAGCATAGAGGTCAGGGATAATATGTAGTACCTCTATTTTCACTTTGTCAAAACCATGAGTATGGAAATGCTCTAATTCAAAGGTAGAGTACTGGTTGGCGTTTGTGGAGGGGTTCACTCCTGAATTAGAGAACTTGTTAACTAGAGACCTGTGACCATTAATCCTAAGATGAAGAGGATTTTTACTTTGGCCAATATAGCTAAGGTTGCAGACAGTACAGGTGAGCTTATAGATGGTATTGTAGGCTTTGCAAAACTTGTTGGAGCAATTATCCTCAACAGAAGAATACAGGTAAGGATCTGCAGATTTACATGTCAAACAACGTTTGTCATTTCATAACTTTAGATTACCTTTGCCAGCGAGTTCATACACTATGGGAAAGGGTGCTAGCCTAACCGAGCGGGAGGACTTAAAATATCTGAGCTGACCTCCAATCCTTTCATCGTCCTTAGAACTCCACTTGGGCCAAAACATACAAATTCTGAGCAAACCAACTAGGAAAACTTCTTAGAAATAAGCAGTCCAAGAAAAGACCAAACTCAGTATAAACTACACTCCAAAAGGCTGCATCCAAAACATACTAAAAAGAAAAATTAGAAATAAAAGTGAATTGCAAATAAATAGAAAATGAAAAAAACCTGAAAAAAAAATAATAAAACATATATATATATCACGGGATGTAAGGTCAGGTGATGCGTAACATCACAGCCTCTCCTTGACAAATGTCAACCCCGCCTTCTCGTGGTGCATCCTGTTCCCACTAAAGGGGCTCTGACGACCGCCAATAGCGGTATAACTATACCATCGGGATTAGAGGAAATTCTATCCCACACTCACCAACCCGCTTGGCCAGCGTGGTGAGTTATGGCCAAACCCCTCCAAAATGACTCTACAACTTAAATCTTGGCCCTCAGTCTCCGGCAGCTGGAATGTACCTGGCCAAGGCAGCGCCCAGTGCGACATGAAGGCAGAGGGTGCTAAGAATCCCCGGAGGACCGGACTAGGCTGCCATCTGATGCTGACCTTGGCAACGTACAATGGACGCTCCCTATCTTCTGATTCAAGGCTTCTTGAATTGGAAGAGGAACTACAAAGGATCAAATGGGACATCGTGGGGCTAAGTAAGGTAAGGAGAAAAGGAGAAGATCTCATCGAACTGAAAAGTGGACATCTCTTCTACTATCGTGGGACAGATACTGGCAGAACTAGTGGTGTTGGATTTATAATAAACAAGAAACTGAAGGATAAAGTGGTAGAAGTTGAAAGTTCCTCTGACAGAGCTGCACGACTCGTTATCCAACTATCGAGAAGATACCAGGCTCAGATTATTCAAACTTATGCACCCACCACAAGTCATCCTGAAGAAGAAATTGAAGAATTTTATGAGGAAATTTGTCATCTAAATAATAAAGGTAAGCAGCACTTGAAAATAATTATGGGAGATTTCAATGCAAAAATAGGGCAACGGCAACAGAATGAAACTTCAGTAGGTAAATTCGGTCACGGCAACAGAAACCAGCGTGGAAATACTCTCGTTGAGTTTGCAGAGGCAGAAGGGTTTTTCATCTTGAACTCCTTCTTCAAGAAAAAGCCACACAGGAAATGGACATGGAGACATCCAAATGGGACGACAAGTGAAATTGATTTTATTATGTGTAACAAAAAATTTGTCATAGAAGACTGCAGTGTGCTAAACAAGTTCAACACAGGTAGTGACCATAGATTGGTGAGATGTAAGAGGCACCTCAACACTAAACTTGAACGTGGCAAGCTCATAAGACAAACAAAATCTATTGACATAACCAACCTTAAAAAACACCATAATACCTTCAAGTTGGAACTGAAGAACAGGTTCTCTGCTTTAGAAGGCCTAACATCGGAAGAAGTGGACATCTCTGAAGTTAACAGAAAAATAACCAAAGCTCTTATGGAAACAGCAACAAAATTAGCTGGGTCTAAGAACAAGTTGCATGTAAATAAATTATCAGGAAAAACGAAAATGTTGATGCAAAAAAAGAAGAGAGATGAGGACAACTAAAGAAGATGTGACTTCCAAAGTGGAATATATAGAGCTATGCAAGACAGTACGAAAAAGTATCACTGAAGACGTAAGAAAATTCAACTGTGAACTAGTGAGGAAAGCAATTGAAAACAACCAAAGCCTAAAGATAGCAAAGGGACATCTCAGTAAGGGAAGAAAACAGATTATGGCACTGAGAAAAGAAGATGGTTTTGTAACAAGAAATAGAGGCGAAATTTTGACAAGAGTGAAAGATTTCTACTCCAAATTATATGAAAGGGATGATACATGTACTCCAGACATCATGAAAGGTACCAGTACCAGAGTTCTTCCAGTCCTTCCAGCAGAAGTTGCACATGCAATCAAGAACATGAAGTGGGGAAAAGCTCCAGGAGAAGATGGAATTACTGTAGACATCATACAAGAAGCAAGTGGAGAAATCGAAACAGTACTCGCCCAAATTTTCACTCGATGCCTTAATGAAGGAAAGATTCCTGAGGATTGGAACACCGCTACAATGATCCTGCTACATAAGAAAGGTGACATTGAGGATCTCGGAAACTACAGACCTATCAGCCTCCTATCAGTAGTTTATAAAATCTTCACTAAAGTTCTTTCACACCGCTTGAAGGTAACACTGGACATGGCTCAACCGAGAGAACAAGCTGGATTCAGGAGTGGCTACAGCACAATAGATCATATCCATGTGCTGAGAGAACTAATTGAAAGAGCGAGGGAATATGAACTTCCATTGTGCATGGCTTTTATCGATTATGAAAAAGCCTTTGATTCGGTGAAACCATCAGCAGTTACAATGGCTCTGAAAACCTGCGGTATTGAAGATGCATACATTAATATTATTAATAACATCTATGAAAATGCAAGTGCAAAGATTAGGCTGTTTGAAAATACAACACACGTAAAAATTGGAAAGGGAGCGAGACAAGGTGACACCATATCTCCGAAGCTCTTTAATGCCACATTGGAGGGTGTTTTTCAGTCGCTGAGCTGGGAAAACAAGGGGATAAAGATTAATGGAGATTATCTAACCCACCTTCGTTTTGCTGATGACACAGTCATTTTTGCAACTAGCCCATCAGAGCTGCAGAGTATGATCCAGGAACTTGATGACAAGAGTAAAGAAGTGGGATTAAAAATGAACTTTGCAGAAGACAAAAGTGATGTTCAATGCTTTTACAAGAAATGAAGATTTATCGATTGATGGAGAAAAGCTGGAGATAACAGATACGTACGTTTATCTTGGACAGCAGATATCAAGTGAGGGTCACATTGATGAAGAAATTAATCGGCGTACAAAACTTGCCTGGAGAGCTTTTGGAAGAAACAGCATAATTTTCAAGAGCAATATGCCATTATGTCTTAAAAGAAAAGTGTTTGATCAATGCATCCTTCCAGTGCTTACGTATGGTGCAGAGACGTGGACCTTAACTAAAAGAGACGTACAAAGGCTGCAGACAACTCAAAGCAGCATGGAGAGGTGCATACTTGGTGTAACCAGGAGAGATAAGAAGAGGAACTCGTGGATCCGAAAAATGACAAGAGTGGAAGACATCATGATCAGAGTTAAATCCCTGAAATGGCAATTTGCTGGACATACTGCCAGAAGGACAGATCATCGATGGACAGCCGAAATTTTAGATTGGATTCCAAAGGACAGGAAAAGACCCAGAAGAAGACCACATGGGAGATGGGTGGATGAAATTCGAAAGTATGCAGGGGTGACATGTAGGAGACTGGCACAAGACAGACCGTTGTGGAGGAAACTTGGGGAGACCTTCGTCCAGCAGTGGATTGATAATGGTTGACAATGATGATGATGATGATGATATATATCACTACAGTAAGTTAAAAGTATCTGGCTGTTGGTAAGAAAGTTTTTTCTGCCTTCATAGATTTAGAGAAAGCTTACGACCGAGTAAATTCGACACTTTTGTGGAAGGTATTGAATGAATATGGTGTTACTGGGAATCTACTTAATAGTGTAAAAGCCATGTATGCTGGTATAAAGCTTGTGTACGAGTGAATGGTGTTTTATCAAAATGGTTTTCTATTGGTGCAGGAGTTAGACAAGGTTTTGTAATGTCACCATGGCTGTTTAATATATTTATGGATGCGTGAATGCGTGATGCCAAAATAGATAATAGTGGTTTATATCTTGGTGATATCCGTGTGTGCAGATTGCTGTATGCTGATGACACTGTCCTGTTGGCAGAGAGCAAAAGTGAGTTGCAGAGTATGTTGACTCGGATGCATGAAGTTTGCATTAAATTCAAACTGAGTATAAATAAGGGAAAAACCAAAGTAATGGTGTTTGAGAGAGGAACTGGTAGCACTGAATGTAATGTAAGTATAAACGGCACAGTGATTGACCAGGTGAGTGAGTTTGTGTATTTAGGAAGCATGTTTGACAGAGAGAACAAATTGGATGGTGAAATTAGTAGGCGAGTGAATTCTTCATTGAAAGTCATAGCTGCTCTGGGAGGTTTTCACAGGAATGATGGGTACTCTAGAGAGTCCCGAATGGCTGTGTTTGAAAGTGTAATTGTTCCTACTCTGATGTATGGCAGTGAAACCTGGGTACTGCAGAAGAAACATAGGAGTCGTTTGTGTGCTGAAGAAATGCGTTACTTACGGGGGAGGGGGGGGTTGTGGCAAGACAAGGTCTCATTGTGTGAGGAATGGAGATGTGTTGCAGTTGTGTGATGTGAAGCAAAATGTTGTTAGCAAGGTGGAGACCAATATGCTTCAGTGGTTTGCTCATGTTGAAAGAATGAGTGATCAGATTCTTATTAAGAAAGTATGGCATGCAATGGATATCAATGTATCAATGAAGCCCGAGTTGTATGCCAAGATTGCTGTAAATGGAGAATTTTGATACGACAACAGTAAGTAAAAATATCTGGTAGTTTGTATTTCTTTTTGGAGCTAACCTCTGAATCTCAGAGAACAGCTTAGTGATATGTATGTAAGTTAATGTTAATACTGTGAGAATAAAAATATCTATAATAGTGTGTTGAAATCCGTCTTGAAAACCATGACACATATTATATGACCTGTTCAGTAATTGAAGTACATATAGTGTTTGAGAATAACTCACATATTCCTTTCATAACTGATGTAATAAGTTTTGAAATAAACACTTGGTTAGAAGCTTTTAAATTGAAAATTTAGCATGGGTTAAATCAGAATTTTAAAGAGCTTTACTGTATGTTGTATGAATAATTATTGCATGGGAATTTGTTTGTTTATCAGTCTAACAACCACTGTGAGCAACTCTAGGTGATATAAGATGTTGCTCGTCCCTTATTTAGAGTAATTGATTCCAGGGAAGAGAGATCCCGTGTCGTAAGACAAACACGGCATCCATGCCT
Organism: Macrothele yani; assembly: GCA_039090855.1. Classification (NCBI taxonomy): domain Eukaryota; kingdom Metazoa; phylum Arthropoda; class Arachnida; order Araneae; family Macrothelidae; genus Macrothele; species Macrothele yani. The sequence goes on along the minus strand of CM077005.1, from coordinate 137,569,886 downwards.
CGCAGGATTTGAACCTGGACCCATGTTGGACGAATGGTCTGGAGCCAGAGCTTAGACTACTGTGCCATCGGGGTGGCCATGGATATTTAGACTATACTAGTAGATATCGGACCAATCCTCTGTTGTGAAAATCCATATTACTTGCAGAGTAGGTAGTTATACTACACTATAAGTCACTGGACACCTCTAAGAGAAACACAAAATAGCATTTATTGACATACATTATTATGGTGTCAGTCCACCTTTGGCCTTAATGCATGCACCGACCCTTTGAGGTATGCTTTCAACAAGGTTTTGGAACACAGCAATGGGTATGTGCTTCCATTCAATACATAATGCTGCTGCTAACTGTTGCTTCATAGTAGGCCTTGGTTCCAAACTTCTTATGCAGCACTCTAATTCATCCCATAGGTGCTCTATGGGATTAAGATCAGGGCTATGTGCTGGCCAGTCCACACAGGATACGGAATTATCGTCAAACCATGCTGTATCAGTCCTTGCTTTATGGCTTGGTGCATTATCCTGCTGGTACCAACAAGGCTTGGTTCCATAGTATTGCCACAGAGTTGGTAGGATGTAATTGTCCAGAATGTCGAGGTAGATGTGCTGGTTAACAGGTTTGTCCACGATAATCAATGGGCCGGGACCATACCACAAAAACACCCTCACACGAGTACACTGCCAGCTCCAGACTTGACCGCAAGAACAATACACTGTGGTAAATAGGGTTCCCCTGGCTGACCCCATACCCACCATGGCCATCAGACTGATGGATCATGTATCTGGATTCATCAGTCCATAGGACCTGTTTCCATTGATCTACGGTCCACAGTAATTATTCTTTTCACCATGCTAAATGACAAGTAGCATTCCGAGTGGAGATGAAAAGCCTATGAGCAGCCGCACGACCACGGTAACCCATTCAATGAAGTTCTCTGCAAATGATACATGTACATACCAAGGTTCCAGCATTTTTACTCACCTATGCACTGAGGTCTTGTGTAGTACTCTGTCGATTAGCTGTAACGACTCTCCCGAGACTTCGACGTCCTCTATCACTGATTTTCTTTGGTCTGCCGATACGTTTTGCTGCTTCAGGCACGCCACGTGTCTTCCACTTATTCAGTACATCCAAAACAGTTGACTTGGGTATGTTTAAACGCCTCTCGGTTTCTTTTGTGGACAACCTACCAATATAACACCCAACAATCTTTCCTTTCTCTACATTTTCTCGCCGTGACATTTTCACTGAACCTCACAGTGCCATATGATTGCGGTCAGCAGCAGGCTTGTTTTTATATTATTTGCAGCTGTAATGTGCATCTGAAAAAACAGCAAATCCATTCATTTGCTTTTGAAGGGGTGTCTGGTGACTTTTGTCAATATAGTGTATTTTGAGTAGATGTGCTTTCTTAGGTATTGATTCCAGTTCAGTGGCTCATTGGTGTGCTTGTTGACAAACTATCACATGCAATGATGGGTTTGCAGTGATAATTAGGTAGGGTTGTTGAACACCTGACAATCAATATGCCATTGATATCAGGTGGCCCACTGCATTGTCTGTCTTTCCTGGCTTTTGTGACTTGAGACATCTTTCAGCAAGAAGTATCTTGCTGAAAGTTGTTCTCACTAGACTGTGGCTATCCACATCCCTAGACTTCACATTTCTTGGGTGTATTCAGGATATTGTACATATTTTTGCGGGCTCATTCTCAACTAGGGCAGAATGCAGCTGCACTGTGAAAGTAATTTCCTGTGCTGCAGTGCACCAGTCCATAGGTCCACATACGAGTTGTGCAATTGATCATGAACCAGAGCAGTTTCACTGTGTACCAACAATGCCTGTTGTCTATTACATTTTCTATTGACATTTAAAAAAATAAAACCACATTATTTCCATTGATCATATATACTGATTTTCAGAAGATTCTCCATTTTAGGGTGAGGTAGTTTCAGTGTTACAAGCTCTTCACTGCAGTCTGGGAAAAATGAAAATGTTTTTGATTATATCTTCTGCAAATGTGCACAAATGCTTCATCTTAAAACATCACATGAAAACTGGCATCCATGTAATGCTTTCTTCTTTTTTTTTTTTTTTTTTTATTCAAGGTTTAACGACCACCGTGAGCAACTCAATGGGCTATAAGCAGTCGCCCGTCCCTAATTTAGGGTCACTGGTTCCAGGGAAGGGAGAGAGCCAGTGCCGTAAGACAAACACAACATCCATGCCTCACCGGGATTCGAACCCGGACCCCGTTCGGACAAATGATCAGAGGCCATTGCTTTCTTCTTTAGAGGACCAAAAGAAAGATGGTGATTATAGAGGAAATAATTTTAGATGACAAGACAAGTAAAGAATCAAATTATTTTTTTTGTTGCAGCAGTGGAGAGATATTGTCCATTTGTTATGATGCAAGAGAATGTTTGTTGACCACAAAACAATGAGAGTGAAAGAAAGGTAGATGAGTCTGTAGCATAAGTTAAGATGGTAGGATGTGTGTGGTAAGAGGCAACTTGTCCCTTCAGTATGTTTCACTTTTGTAAATAATTATATTTTATTTTTTCAAATAATACGATTAATCAACATGAGAGTCTGCCCTTCATTAAGTTCAAATTTGCAATTAGAATTCCTTGTTGAATCACCAAAAAATGAGGGGTTACACTTTTCGTTGCATGTTAAGATCTGGTAGTTTGACCCCAAAAAAACTTACCAGCTTATGAAGACAAGTAGAACACTGACTCATCTATGAGTGCAACTAGACCAAATTGCACTCATGGATGAGTCAGTGTTTTACTTTGTCTTCATAGGCTAGTAAATTGCCATTACTGGTGCAGACAAAACAACTTTATGAACTGCGTTACAAATATTCTCCAAGCAACATTTACTATAACTGTAGTCCTGAGGAAGGGTAGGGGACCTACCTGGAAATTTGACATATTTCCTTTTATTCTGTAAAAAAACCCCATAATCTGGAGATATTTGTAATGCATTAAGTCTAGCAATATCCATGTCATTAATTCTTACCAAGTTTATGACCCCCCCCCAGCAGAGAGTGGTGTATTGTGGGATCCTATTTGACATTAGTTTTGTACTTTGTGGGCAATTTTCAGATGCAAAATTCTCCCACTAATTAACTGACATTACTGCATATTTCTTTTGCCTGATAATGTAGCTTCTATATGTGGAAATAGCGAGAGTTCTCTTAGCCACACCTAATATTTAACATATTTTCGATTTTTTTTCACTGTTTAATTCCCACTACACAACTCTAAGGTTTCAAAATCGCTTTATTCTAATTTATCATAAGAAAACATAAGAGGGAGACGTACAGTATTGGGCGTCTCACTGTTATCAGTTGTTTGTCCAAAATTTAGAGCCATTGGTTCTAGGGAAAGAAGACAGCCATCACTGTAAGACAAACTCACAACCCATACCTCCTCCAGGACTCAAATACAGCCCCAATCAGGTAAATGGTTAGGAGCTAGCACTGGGATGGCTAATTTAGATTTTTCAGCTGTACAGTTTTCATATTTGGTGGTGTATGTGTGCATTTGTTTTTGGCGAGGTGCCATCTTTTTTTTTTTTTTTTTTTTTAAGGTTGAACTGGAATGTGTGCATACAGTACCCTTTTTTCATTTCACATAACTTTTCTGTTTTTGCAAGTCAAAATTAAGAAAAAAGAAAACGTTTTTACATCGAATAAATTGTCCAAGATATTGTCCAGCAACAATTTTTTCACCAGGTAATGTACATACATGCACATATACACTGAGTGGCCACTTTATTATGACCACCTGACAGTTTTAAGCAAATGAGCTATGGCTGCACGCTGCCGCCGCCAGAGGGCGAGGCTAGTACAAAATGGGAAAGCTTAGTGCTTGCGACAGTAGTAGAAGTGATTTTTGGGTAACGAGATGGGTAAAAAAATGCGATTTGACGAACTTTCAACGTGGGATGATTGTAGGAGCTCGGAGCCATGGAGCGAGTATCACTGAAACCGCCACATTCGTGAAATGTTCCAGAGCAGCTGTTGTTAAAGTGTTTAAAAAAGACTGGACTGTCAGCCAAAAACTGGGTCTCTACGTGCAACGTGTGGTCGTCATCGACTAGTGACTTCTAGGGAAGGAACGGAGAGTGTCCAGACTGGTAACAGACAACAGAAGGGCAACAGGGCAGCAAATTACAGACCATCTTAATCAAGGATTCCCTCAAATGATCTCTGCACGCACTGTTCGCCGTGCACTGCATCGGATGGGATATGGCAGCTGAAGGCCTGTGTTAACACCTTTGCTGTCTGCAGTTAACAAGAGAAAACGTCTCCAGTTTGTACAGGAGCACAAGGATTGGACAGTCGATAGTTGAAAACAAATTATGTGGTCTGATGAATCACGTTTTCAGTTGCACCATGCCGATTGCCGAGTAAGATAATTTGGCGGAAACAGCATGAAAGCATGGACCCCAAATGCATTGCTACAACCCTTCAAGCTGGTGGAGGCAACATTATGGTTTGGGGAATGTTTTCATGGCATGCTTTGGGCCCTTTAATTCGTGTTGATCAACGTCTGACTGGCACATCATATCTAAACATCGTTGCGGACCAAGTGCATCCTGTCATGTGGATGGTTTATCCCAATGGCGATGGCTACTTTCAACCAGATAATGCGTCCTGCCATAGTGCTCATATTGTGCAGGATTGGTTTCAGGAACATGCAGGTGAGTTTACTTTGCTTAGGCGGCCCCCACAATCTCCAGATCTCAACCCCATTGAGAATTTGTGGGGTGAAGTTGAACGAGACATCAGACAGCTGGATCCACAGCCCTGCAATCTCTCACTCCTGAAAAGTGCTATTCATCAAGCATAGTCTTAGATTCCACAAACCACCTATCAACATCTTGTGGAGTCTATGCCACGAAGAATCGACACAGTATTAAAGGCAAAAGGTGGCCCAACGAAGTACTGAGGGAATGGTCATAGTAAAATGGCCACTCAGTGTATATTGAGATGCTAGTTTACTAGGTACACCTGCCCACGTCACATAAACGACTCACTCCAACATGTAAAGCAGCATGTGAGCACTGTGTGAGCTCTAAACTAGGCAGAGCAGCTTATCAAGCATCAGCATTCTATTGAGGGTTAGAATGAGCAAAACGAATGATCTGAGGGACTGAATGGGGGCATGATAGTTAGCACCAGATATAGTGATTCAAGCATCTTGCAAACGGCCATTCTCTGGGTTTTTCACTCATAACCATAGCTAGATTTTACCGTGAATGATGTGCCACACAAAAAACTTCCAGCAATCTGATTTCTTGTTTTTGGAAACAGCTGGTGAATCAAAGGGGTTAAAAGAAAGGTCATGATGTTGTTTGATATGCTTTGTATTCAAAGGTGATCATCAGCACACCAATGTTGAATTATGCAGTGATTTGCCAGATTGTGGTTGGTCTGTTTGCTTGCAGAATTCTTGTCTGTCTCTTTCGATTCCTGATTCACCAGCTGTTTTTGTCCACAGGATTGCGGGTGGCTGGAAAGTTTTTGCCTGTTGCCCCTTCCCAGTAAGTTATAACCCTTGTGCATGAAAAATCAAAAATCACAACATGTTCAGAGGCTTTCAATCACTGGTTTTTCCCATTCTGACCACCAGTCGAACTCTAAATGATGAACTTATGTTCAACTAACTGGTTTTCCTGATTTGTACTGTGCTCACCTGCCATACTGTCTTACATGTTGTAATGATCCATTTATTTGACTTGGTTAGGTGTACCTAATAAATTGGCACTTTAGTGAATGTTTCAGCCATGTTATCACTCTTGATACTGTTAGCATACCGATGCCTTACTTACAAATAATTCTTCATGAAAATACTTAACACGCAAACTGCTATTGTAAATTGGGAAACCAGGAAATATTGAAATATACAGGGTACAGTATAACATTTTCTAACCCGAATCGCTCATGATATGGCCATTGTAGCATTTTGCATAACTGCAGTGGATATTGAACAAACTATGTAAAAAATCTGTGTGAAGAATGTACACTCTCTCAGCAAATTAGTGCATAAAGTATTTTTCGGCAGTAAGTGAAATGGGTAAACAACATTCGGTGGGAAACCAGGAGGAAGTACAAAGTTATGCAATATTGTTTTTCTGCAATGTATGCATAATACTGCAACTTTTCTTACCTTTTCCTGTTTTGACATTTAACAATCACCATGAGCAACTTGTAGGCCTAAAAGCAGTCACCTGTCCCTACTTCATGGCCACTGGTTCCAGGGAGGGGAGAAAGCCACTTGTGCCTCATCCAGGACTCTGACCTGGGTTGAACTTGGGCAACTAGCCAGAAACCAGTGCTTCTCGCTACTGGGACAGTGCTGCGACTTCATGCATGATTAATATGCTCACATAGTGATAGTGAACAGTTCTCATAAAGTTCAAGGTTTCGCACTCTATCCGAAACAAGTTAGTATGACTTCATTGAATGAAAGTCTTTCTGCACAGTGGTTTCAAATGGTTTTGATATAATATCAGTGCTGCTCATGCAGCTGCATTATCGATGAAGAAACAGCGTTATTAAGGGAATACAATATGTAAATAATGTATGTAAATAGTAGATGGAGAATGAGTAAACATTTGGTAGTACTCATCGTACAATCAACTTACACAAAACACCACATGCACCTTGATGTTGCAGAGGTGCCAGCTTTTGCATTACAAACAAGAAACATCTGTCACGATACCATGTATTCCCCATGTTCATCGTCGACAACAGTTATACCTGTTGGTTGTCAGAACCTCATCTATCAAAGCAGTGTAGACTTTGCTACAAGCGTGACGAATTTGCTCTCGAAAATCCAGCAACGGTTGGGGTGCCAGACTCTGGATTTCAGGTAACTTCACAGAACAAAATCCAAGAGGAAAGGAATTTAGGTCTGATGACATTTTCTTGTGTTGTTTCATTTCAAGATCTAAAGACCACCATGAGCAACACATATGGTTATAAAAAGTCTCCCGTCCCTGATTTAAGACTGCTAGTTCCAGGGAAGGGATAAAACCAGTGCAATTGGACAAACACACTAGCCATGCCTCACCCGGAACTCAAACCCTGACCCAACACGAACGAATTGGTCAGAGACCAAAGCCTCAGACCACTTGGTCACCGATGCGGTCCTGGTGATTTCAGTAACTACTCTTACTGTATAAGGCTGCCATAGCTTTTAATGTGTCAATGGAATGATTGGCTGCAAGAATGTTGCTGCAGCCAATCATTCTCAGTAACTACTCTTACTGTATAAGGCTTCATCAACATGATGACTCGATAACATTCCTGTTGACCACGCCAATCTTTGAGTAGAATTACAGCTGTGGATGCTACTGCCTCTGCACTTGTCCACTCTCAATGCAGCACCCGAGACGTACTTAATAGCTGAATGAGTGTGGCACTTATTTTATGAGCATCAGCCTCATCGATATGATACAGTACCCCTGCAGGCTTTACCCCCATTACTAGAACATGGAAAATCCATGTAAGGTAAATCCATCATTAGGTGTGTTGGGTCTGTGAACATCTGATCTGGTATTTGGAATAAACAATTGTTGGATCAGTGCTGCTCTAAGGTATTCTCACTGGACAGTGGCTTATGCAACTGCTCTGTGATATCCCATGCTAGACATTTTTAATGGGATTCCCCTTCATTTATGCTTCCGCATGTTTCAACACGATGGCACACCAGAACACTACACAGCGTTGGTCAGCAACATTCTTGCAGCCAATCATTCCATTGACACATTAAAAGCTATGGCAGCCTTATACAGTAAGAGTAGTTACTGAAATCACCAGGACCGCATCGGTGACCAAGTGGTCTGAGGCTTTGGTCTCTGACCAATTCGTCCGTGTTGGGTCTGGGTTTGAGTTCCGGGTGAGTCATGGCTGGTGTGTTTGTCCAATTGCACTGGTTTTATCAATTCCCTGGAACTAGCGGTCTTAAATCAGGGACGGGCGACTTTTTATAACCATATGTGTTGCTCATGGTGGTCTTTAGATCTTGAAATGAAACAACACAGGAAATTGCCATCAGACCTAAATTCCTTTCCTCTTGGATTATGTTCTGTGAAGTTCCGCATGTTTCAACACGATGGCACGATGGCACAGTAGTCTGGCAGCCCAACCGTTGCAGGATTTTCGAAAGCAAATTCGTCACGCTTGTAGCAAAGTCTACACCGCTATGATGGATGAGGTTCTGACAGCCAACAGGTATAACTGTTGTCGACGGTGAACATGGGGAATACATGGTATCGTGACAGATATGTTTCTTGTTTGTAATACAGAAGCTGGCGCCTCTGCAACACCAAGATGCATGTGATGTTTTGTGTAAGTTGATTGTACGATGAGTACTACCAAATGTTTACTACTCATTCTCCATCTACTATTTACATATTGTATTCCCTTAATGACGCTGTTTCTTCATCGATAATTGAAGTTTTACGGGTCTTACCTAAAGGCCTTTCCTACGTGGGTCTCCTTATTGCAGGGCCCCAAGTTCTTCCTTTGACTCTCGTTTTTTCATGACAGGGTTGTCGCAAACGAATAATTTAGCCTACTCTGCAATTGACTTTTGCGTTATCCGTTGCTGATTTGGAGTTCGGGTTGAAACTATGAAGGATCATCCCAGTGTCGTTGATATTTTGTGATTGGTACCTGTGATAGTACCAGGGATTTACCCCCCCCCCCCATTCCCTCAGAAACTCCCATAAAGTATCTCACCACCCTCCATTTGGAATTGGGCACACAGGTACACTGTATATACGAAGTTCACAGTAAGTCCTTATCAGCTATGTAATTAATAGTCGAACGCATGTAGCTACAGTTATGAACGTGATGTGTAGGTATACTAAAGTGACTCTTATCTCGAAAACTATGAAAGATGCGGAAAAAAATTGAATTACAAAGTTGCAGAGCACTACCGATTTGGTACGAAATGACACCTTGCGTACAGGAATAGCGGGAATAAAACGCGTGAAATGCTAATTTGTCGGTATTTGAATCCCGTCAGTGCTACGTCCCTAATCGCGTCACAAAGCAGCAAATTGTGAGAAATAGCTAAGGCAACTGCAAAAACTGACGTGTGAGCGATGCACAACATACTACACACAGTAATGAAGGCAGCACGAAGACATAGGAAAATGAGAAGTACACGTTAGACATAAGCACACGAGAAATGAATGAGAGCCACACATTTTACTGTCTGTGTTCGATGTGCCCCCCGTCTGCCACAATACGCATTTGTATTCGGGACAGAGCTTCTCGTCTCACGTTTTATTTAGCAGCATTTCACGTGGCACGCTGGTACAGGCATCGGTAATGCGGCCGCCCGGTGGCGCAGTGGTGTAAGCGATAGCTTCTGATCATATGTCCGAAAAGGGTCCGGGTTCGAATCCCGGTGAGGCATGGATGTTGTGTTTGTCTTACGGCACTGGCTCTCTCCCTTCCCTGGAACCAGTGACCCTAAATTAGGGACGGGCGACTGCTTTATAGCCAATTGAGTTGCTCACGGTGGTCGCTAAACCTCCAATAAAAAAATCGGTAATGCGACGTCGTACATCCTGCATAGTCGTCGGTTCGGTCTGATATACCTGTTCTTTGAGATAGTCCCAAAAAAGAAGTCCAATGGGGTCAGGTCCGGTGACCGTGGAGGCCACTCTACACTACCACCATAGCCGATGACCTGTTGGCCAAACGTGTAAGACCAGGATTATTGTTTTTCTGCCGGATGATGAGCAGGGGCGCCGTCATGTTGGAACCACAGAGTTCGCAGTTCGAACAACGGCAGATCATCCAAAAAGCCCGGCAATACGTTCAGTAGCAGCTCCACATATCGACGTTCCGTTAACGTTCCCTCGTAGAACACAGGTCGTATCAGTCTATTGTTCCAAATGCCACTTCCAAACATTAACGGACCACCGCACCTGATGCCGGACTTGTCGTCCCCGTGACGGATTTTCTTGCCCCCGACAATAGTCGTTTTGTCTATTTAACACCCGGATCGGCTGAATTTTGTCTCGTCCGTCCAAAGGAAGTTAGCTAAGTTTCTCAGACGGGAACACAAAAGATTGATGGACATCCTAATGTTGGAGGAAGAGTACAAATCTCAAGGACAACCGCTGGAAACGGCTCACACGTGTCCAAGGCCAATTTGCAGGGATCCACCCACGAATTCGCGAAACTTCCGTCGAAAACCCTGGAAAATACACGAATTGCTTGGGCGACAACTGGAATCGAACCCACAACAGTTGTATATCACACAGACACGAGGCTAGTTAGTGATTAGACAACTGCGTATGTAGGTGGTCATATAAATGTTTAATAATGTTTACTTATCGAGTGCTGGGCCTGAGATTCAAGTTCACAATGTTTTATTATGAGTACTACCACAACACTTAAGTAGGATCCGTATTCATCTATACCAGCATGCACTTTTTTTTTGTTCATGTTCACAGACTCTGGGCATCTTTGCAATGGCAATGTTTGAAACAGGAGCTTTGTTGCCGGAAAACTGTTGTGACTTTGAGATTTTCAGTTTTTCTTGACGAATGCCCCAAAAACCATCAAAAATACAACTTGCGTTTTATTTCTGCAAAATATTCCAGCTTTCTTAGTTTATGGCTAATATGAATAAGATACAATTGCAGATATAATGTCTTAAAGCCTTCTGTCAACTCAAATGGAATGTAAGTATCTTAAGATGCACATGCATTTCATTTAGTTTCTCTTGGATAAATTCCATCGCCATCTAATCTATTTCTTGTCATTTACAATTCCAGTTTTCCGAAAATGATCAACCAGTGACAAGAGCATCAACTGATAAGGGATAAAAGTACCGAGATATACTTCGTGAAACGTTTTGTTAATGTGAATATTATCGTGTTGTAATAAATAATCAATTGTAAAAATCTGATGTCTCTGACAAAATAAAATGCCTTATTGCTCGCGCAGAATTCAAAGCACTACTGGCTATGAGCGAGACGTGTAAAATTGGGATTATCGGGCAGTGAAACACAAAAATATGTGGCTTTTCAGTTTCTTTGGTCCCTCTCCATACCCATAATGAGAACGAACGACCTACTCAAAAGTCTCTCTTGGATTTTTTTTTATTGGGGGTTTAACGACCACGGTGAGCAACTCGATGGGCTATAAGCAATCACTCGTCCCTAATTTAGGCCCACTGGTTCCAGGGAAGGGAGAGAGCCAGTACCATAACACAAACACAATGTCCATGCCTCACCGAGATTCGAACCCAGACCCAACTCGGACGAATGATTAGAAGCCATTCCTTAGACCACCACGCCCCTGGTGGCGCAGTGGTCTAAGCAATGGCTTCTAATATTTAATTTACTCTCACCATTAAGTCCAAAAAGGACATAATGGTGGATAATTTTACTATCCACCATTAAGTCCTTTTGGGACTTAATGGTGGATAGTAAAATTTAGTAGATATTGTAGAATTCTAGAATAAGGTAAATCGTTAGATAAAATCTGGGATAAACTGACATTATGAAGCCGTAACACTAGAAGTTACTTTTGCTTTTTGAAAAATGAAAATTTCATTTCTGATAGAAAAAAAAAACTGTTTAGTATTTTCCGTGAAATATTGTCATATTGAAAATTTTCAGAATGTAAGTAGTCTTCACAATGAGGATGTGACGGGCAGCTTGGTTGTTCATATACAGACTAAGCAAGAACTAAAAGTATGACAAAAATACTGTATATTAACATACATATTGCTCCTAATTTTTAAGTGTGCAGTTCAAACGCATAATTTGTCATAAAATGCACGCAGAAAAAAAGTCTTCCGAGTGAGCTCAATGATAAAAACTTCAATCATAGAAGTTTTACGAAAACATACAATATGCAGTAAACCCTGATAAGTTGAGATGCCTTTGTAAAGACGCCACTTGACCCTTTAATCAACTGCCATCCCTTTGTGATTACGAACATGGACTGAGTGATCACTTTTTGAAGTGATGGCACAACTGCATAAGATACTAGGAAAGTTTTGATCTGTCTCATCTGGAGAAATGTCAGAACTTCAGTGTCTTTCGGAGTAATACATACCGATTTGGTGAATGACCATAATTTGCCTTTGAGGAGCAAGATTCAGATGCTTGCTTTGAGGAACTAACCTCTGAATATCAGAGAACAGCTTAATGATATGTATGCATGTGTATGGCAAAACGGCAGAGAATGCAACGGCTTTCTGATCTGCCTTGTTTCATTGCTTGCAGCAATGGCAGAATGGCCGCATTTTTTTGGAATAATGGCACAACTACACAAAATGTATGGTTTTTTGTTTGTTTGTTTGTTTGGGGGTTAAATGACCGCCTTGAACAACTCGATGGGCTGTAAGCAGTCGCCCGTCCCTAATTTAAGGTCACTGGTTCCAGGGAAAGGAGAGAACCGGTGCTTTAAGACATCCATGCTTCACCGAGATTCGAACCCAGACTCATCTCGGTAGAATGGTCATTAGCCAGCGATTAGACCACTGCGCCGCCGGGCAGCCAAGTGGCTTAAAATTTTATTTTACTTAGTGCATTGTCTGTATTATATGGCAAAGGTGCAGAATTTTCTGGAATAATGGAACGACTGCGAAGGACAGAGGTGCCGTTTAAACTGTCGTAGTGCATTTTCTGGAGCAATGGTGAAATTACAGCGTCAGAGTAAGTTAAAGAAGTAAAAATTCAAGTAAAAAATGCTGTAAGATTAATTTAAACATTTAGAACATGCAACAGTTTAGAGAAAAAGCTAAATTTTTCGGAAGTGAATATTCTTAGGTGGATATGCGGTGCCACCAGTAAGGACAAAATAGAAATGAGACGGTGCCAGTGCGAAGGGTTCAAAACTACCCCAGCCCCTTTCTAAGTATAAGATTGCTGCCTCTATGCTCCTTCTATGTAGAAATTTAAGAGCCGCCACTGGAACGAGAGAATAGAAGTAGCACTTAAAGTGACTGCCATTTCGAATGAAGATCCAACTACCCAGGCTGTGCTTTTGTAATGATTTACTGAGAGGGAAGATAGAATGCGTGGGATGTATAGTTATGAACTGTGAAAGAAGAAAGATTGCGTGAGACGTACAGTTATGAATTGAGAAGGAAGAAAGAGTGCGTGCGATGTAGACTTGTGAACTAAGAAGGAAGAAAGAGTGCGTGTGACGTACAGTTATGAACTAAGAAGGAAGAAAGAGTGCGTGTGACGTACAGTTATGAACTAAGAAGGAAGAAAGATTGCGTGCGATGTAGAGTTGTGAACTAAGAAGGAAGAAAGAGTGCGTGCGATGTAGAGTTGTGAACTAAAAAGAAAGAAAGAGCGCGTGTGACGTACAGTCATGAACTTAGACGGAAGAAAGAGTGCGCGCGATGTAGAGTTGTGAACTAAGAAGGGAGAAAGAGTGTGTGGGAAGTACACTTATGAACATGGAGCTACCAGGAAAATGAGGAATATGAAGACCTAAGATGAGATGTAGGGATCGGTTGAACAATGACGTAAAAGAAAAGAACAGAGAAAAAGAGAAGAAAGATCCACAACAGCCGTCTCACCTTTCTGTGGGAGTAATCATGCTGCAGGTAAAGAACTGGCCAGAGGTGATGCTCATTTCACTAGGTTTTTATTCACCACACTGCCGTGCGTGGGATTTGGCTTTTTAACTTAAGGCTGTAAAATACATTAAACATCAGCGGTAGCTACTGTAAAACAAAACTGCGCAGACCTAGTATATTAAGAAAAACTTAGAGGAGAAACACTTCTGGAATTTTGTTATTCATGGAAAATATTCAGGTTCCGCAAGGGAAATTAAGTACTTAAGGAAATGACAGAACTCTGTTTAATTATACTTTAAATAATGAAAACATTGTAGTACACACAAAGCACCGTCTTGCTGTGAATGGTGATTCAACCGAGTGCGTTTCTATGGTCAGTAATACTTTTTAGTGATGTGAATCCTTTCTTTTTAGGACATTAAGATCAGAATAGCTTAAAATGGATTTCTGAAAATACCAAACTTACACCCACGTGTTTTCACATTCTAGTAATTCTTTCCATTTAGGAAGCAAACAGCTTACAAAGCAAATATGTTTTCGGAGTACTAAAAGGTCAGAGTTCATAAGAATTATGCAGAACGATGGTGGAAAAGCCTTTCTTTCTTCTAGTTCTCTTCGGAGAAGCACGCATTTTGTTTGTAAATGTCAAAAATCCGCGGAGGTTAATTATTTCGCAATTTCTAAGCGCAGTGGTCCATCTTGTTACATGTTCAATGAAATATTGATAAAACTTGGTTACATGTCCTTCTCGTCATAAAAACGCAGTAATTTCTTTGGCTGCAATCAATAAAGAAAAATTGAGCTATATGTTGCACGCAACAACCCTTTTGTTCTTATCCTCTTCACATGCAAGATACACTTCACTGAATCTTCATTCTGATCACGCATTTCATTTCGTAATAGCGATCCTGTGTAAAAAAGAGAGAGAGAGAGAGAGAGAATTAGGGACACTTTGGCTCTCAAATTATGAAAGAAAAGAGAACGTTCATAAAATTCTGCAGATGCTGGGAAATTCCTGTCAGTATTAGCTTTTTCTGTTTAGACATTGGATTTAAATTAAAATTATTTAGAATAATTGGAACAAATAAAGCAATGACATCGAAAACTTATCGCTCTATGGCTTATTTATTTTTCTTTTTGTCTTTGAAATACTAGAAACGGGAGAGCAAGTGTAGTGCAATTTCATGACTTTTTCCTATTTCACAGCAGTCGATGTCCGAATTGTTCTCTCGTCTACGTACACAGGGTGTCCATAACTAATTGCATAAAGACAGTGGTATGAAATTCCGGGGAAGGAAATAAGACTGTCATGTTTTTTTATTTTTTTTATTCATTTATCCATTTGTAAAGCTTCCTTCCTCTTTTAAATAATCCTGTGGTGAAACCATGAAAGTGAAACAAATGAAAATCTAGAATTAGTTCTTGGGACTGTGAAGTAGAAATGAAGTAATGATTGCCT
This sequence comes from Macrothele yani, assembly GCA_039090855.1. Taxonomy (NCBI): domain Eukaryota; kingdom Metazoa; phylum Arthropoda; class Arachnida; order Araneae; family Macrothelidae; genus Macrothele; species Macrothele yani. Next base: position 137,554,837 of record CM077005.1, on the reverse strand, counting down.
CGCCCCCCTACCCCCGCTTTCCTTTTTTTTTTTTTTTTTTTTGCTCTATACTTTTTGTAGGTAATTACAAAAATTACCCAAAACTCTACTACACTATTTATAATTATAACATACGATTCACATAAGTCTAAAATTTCCTTTAATGGCGTAAATACAACACTGAATATGTACTGAGCTTTCGCACTCAGCTGGGAGGCTTCGTGTGGGTTTACTTCTCAGAGCTTTTGAACGGTCACACAGACAACACTGAAACAATTAAAAAATGTTCCATACTTCGCAACAATCAGTTGTTCCGTTCACGTGAAAGTCCGTGGTTGATGTATTTTGCACACGTAGTGTGGGGAATAGAATTGGCTGTCCATTTGGTATGATTTTTGAAGCAACTGATAGGTCCAAGGACAAATATTCGTTGCACGGGTGCGGATGAGATAGCGTTTCCCCATGGTGCGTGAGCATGATATATCAATAACAGACTTTCACATAAACGGAACAACTGGATTACTCCAAAGTATGGAACATTTTTGAATTGTTTCAGCGTTGCCTGTGAACGTTCTAAGCTCTGAGAATTGACCGCAGACGACGCCTCCCAGCGGAGTGCGAAAGTTCGTCATATATTGAGTATTGTATTTACGCCATTAAAGGAAATTTTTGACTTTTTATAGGTAGTATTCGTACTTTCAATAGAAACTAAATATTCAGACGCTGTTGAAGTGTGTTAGATCAAGATTCATGTACTTGAGTAAGAAACAGATGGACATAATGGCCATTAAAAGGTAGTACATTTACTTCATAGTTCCAAACACCGTGGACCTTATCTAGAAGTTGATGTTATCTCCATATTAGAGAAAGAATTATTAAAAGAAATTTGCGTACTTTGGTAGCGGAAATGGAGAACGGATTTTTATCTTGTAAAATTTATTCTGACGCATTTAAAGAACTAAAACTTGATGCGCCACAATTCTTAACTACCCACTGCTGTTAATTCAAATGATGTTTGTCCTATTATTATTTGCATTACATCTGGATGTTGAAACATTTTAAATTCACTCGTTCTTCAGGTCTTTCGCTGTTTAGAGAGCATTTCGGAATCCTTGACCAACTTGTGACAGAAAATGCTGTGATATTTAATTCGCATCATTACAGTCAGTCGAATGAAATATAAAAGACAAAAATTCTTATGCTATAAGTCGTTTTTCTGCATGCGACGCATAGGATACAAACTAGCCCATGAGAATGGACATTAAAATGGTAAATTTCATCTGAATAGCGACGCTCTGAAAACAGTGATGCATTCCCCCGGCGGAGGGTTTTTAGCTGCTTCTGTTGAATATTTTATGGTAAAATTTGAATCTTCATCATACAAATATAAAAAAAAAAAAAAAATATTGATCACCATAACACGTAAGTACGCTATGTTTCTATCGTTAAATCTTTCTGTGATGAAATACCCAGGGGTTCCTAATACTGTACAATTACTTAACGATAGGAACTTCATAATTTCTAACAAACTTTCTGTTGGAGTTAGTTTTTTGATCGCGTTTTTTTTAATGTGATATGCTTCTTTTTATCACACCCAGAACTTCACAACAGCTTTTAAATCAGTCACCTCTTCCTATGGCGCCTTCTTCCATCTGGCATTTTCTCTACTGAAAATTTTCCATACGCTTTAGGAGCTTGATTTTATACATACCTCCAAAACAGTTTCAGAATTTTCAAAGGAAATTATCTTAAAAAAAATGAAAGGACCCAGAGCTTTAAGAAATACCTTTCAAGAAATATGATACCATTGCATATGTATGAACAAAGGCTTGTACACATGTATAGACAAGGGCTTGTACACGTACAAAATAATTTGTTGAATATACATTCTACGTCAAAAAAATAGTTGCACCCAGTAGGACGTGTCGGATTACAATGCTATTCGGGAGGGAGGTAAAGGTTACCAGGAACAATAAATGATTAAACATTGAGACTGATATGGGCAATATTTATTGAGCTACACGGCAATAAGTAGTGACTCTCAGTATGTCGTCGAGCCGCCGTGTTTGCTCACACAGCATGCCAGACGTCTCGGCATGGAGTTGTACAGGTTCCTAATGGTGTCCTGCGATAAGCAATCCCATGCAGCTTAAATCTTCTCACGCAGGCAGTTCGTGCAGATTGTGCGGTAGGGATGGAGTATGGATAGCGCGTCCAATAGCATCCCACACATTTTCAATCGGCGATAGGTCTAGAAATGTGGCTGGCCTTGGCAGAGTGTCAGCGCCATGAAGGCAAGCTCTCGAGACAGCAGCAGTATGCGGACGAGCGATGTCCTGTTGGAAAATCGCACCGGAGTGAGCATTCAAAAAGGTAAGGCCACTGGTTGCAGGACCTCATTAACGTAACGTTGGGCTGCCAAAGTGCCTGTGATGAACACCAAAGATGATCTGGCATCGTAGGCGATTGCATTCCACACCATGCCTTCTGGACATGTGACGCTCGACAACAAACCGTTCATTTTGGCGCTAACCACGGTGCCTCCACACACGGATTCGTTGGTCGTCTCCTCCAAGACTAGAGCGGGACTAGTCATTGAAGATCACCCGCTGCCATTCTGAGTGGCTCCATGACAGTCTGGCAGGACAACATTGCAGTCTTTGGCGATGATGCAATTTTGTTAAGGACAGTCGTCGTAACGGTCTGCGTGCTTGTAGTCCTACGTTGTACAGCCGTCTGCCAATAGTGCTGGCACTAATCCGACGATGCATTGAGGGCACCACTGCTTACTGAATATCCGCAGTCGCGGCTGTTGGGTAATTCCGCGCATGTTGGACAACCACGTCGGTCCTCTCTCTCTCCGTGGTTCGTCTAGGTATCCCAGACCTTTCCTGTCGCAGCTACGTGCCTTGTTCTATCAACTGACGCCAAGAGTATGCTATGGTGATATCCGCACGACTGATGTGGTGCGTAATACGGCTATAAGACCATCACGCTTCCCGGAGCCACACGATACGGCCCTTCTCAAACTCCTTCAACTGCTCGAATTGCTTCCAAACTTTTCTCCGAGGCATACTTCACTTGCAAAGGATGCAACTAACACAACAGCACGAGTCAGAATGGCAAGCACGCGCTACGGGACGACCTTATATAGCCAGTCAGGCACAGCTCTACGACCCTTCCTTGCTTACATCACATGCGCGCCGCGCGTGGTGCTTGAATCATTTGCATGTCTCACGATGTCAAACCTACCCACCAAGTTTCACTTCTGTGGGTTGTTTCCTTCTGGGTGCAGCTATTTTTTTTGACGTAGAGTGTATATACAGTAGATATGCTTCGATCACCATGAGCAATTAACGAGGCTATGGGGGGTCGTACATCCCAAACTTGTGGTTACTGGCTCTGAAGAAGGAAAAGAGCAAGGTCATCAGGCGGGTGGAAATTCATGCCTTATTTGGGACTCCGGCTCTGGGCCAACTCGAAAGGATAGCCATTGCTTCAGACTGCTCGGCCACGGGGAGGCATAATGGTTCTAAATTTTCATTGTTAACAAACCTTGAAAATTCCATGAACTGACATTTGAAAGAAGTTACACATGCCACTCAGAGATCCCTACCGTCGATGAACAAATACTTCTTTCCTATTCTGGCTGACAGCAACTGCACAGCATGACGCCATCTTCTGAATAACTGAACGGAAATTGGAACACGATTGCATCCTCATTATAGTGAAAGGCTTGTAAATAAAACGAATTCACTGAAATACAATCATCGTCAAAAAAAAAAAAAAAAAAAATAGTTGCACACAGAAGGAAGCAACCGACAGGAATGAAACTTGGTGGGTAGGTTTGACATCGTGAGACATGCAAATGATTCAAGTATCACGCTCGGCAGCGCAGTTCCGCAAGCAAGGAGGGATCTTAGCGTTGTGCCTGACCGGTTATATGAGGTCGTCCCGTTGCGCGCTCTTGCCATTCTGACTCGTGCTGTTGTGTTGGTTGCATCCTTTACAAGTGAAATATGCCTCGGAGAAAAGTTCGGAAGTAATTCGAGCTGTTGGAGGAGTTCAAGAGGGGCCGCATCGTCGGGCTCCAGGAAGCGGGATGGTCTTATCGCCGTATTGCGCGCCATACCGGTCGTGCGGATATCACCATAGCACGCTGTTGGCGGCAGTGGACAGAACAAGGCCCGCAGCAGCAACAGGAAGGGTCAGGGGGACCTAGACGAAACGCGGAGAGAGACGACCGACGGATTGTCCGACATGCGCGGATTGACCCAACAGCCACGATTGCGGATATTCAGTAAGTAGTCGTGCCCTCCATGCATCGTCCGATTAGTGCCAGCCCCAATTGGCAGACGGCTGCACGACGCGACGTAGGACAACACGCACGCAGACCGTTACAACTACTTCCCTTAACACCATTGCATCGTCGCCAAAGACTGCAACGGTGTTTGCCAGACTGTCAAGGAGCCACTCAGAATGGCAGCGGGTGATCTTCAGTGACAAGTCCCGGTTTTATCTTGGAGGAGACGACCAACGAATCCATGTGTGGAGTCACTGTGGCCAACGCGAAGATGAACGGTTTGCTGCCGAGCGTCACATGACCAGAAGGCCTGGTGTCATGGTGTGGGGTGCAATTGGCTACGATGTCAGATCATTTTTGGTGTTCATCACAGGCACTTTTACAGCCTAACGTTACGTTAATGAGGTCCTGCAACCAGTGACCCTACCTTTTCTGAACACTCACTCCGGTGTGATTTTTCAACAGGACAACGCTCGTCCGCACACTGCTGCTGTCTCGAGAGCTTGCCTTCATGGAACTGGCACTCTGTGAAGGCCAGCCGCATCGCCAGACCTATCGCCGATTGAAAATGTGTGGGACGCTATTGGACGCGCTATCTATACTCCACCCCTACCGCACAACCTGCGGGAACTGCGTGAGAAGATTCAAGCTGCATGGGATGGCTTATCGCAGGAAACCATTAGGAGCCTGTACAACTCCATGCCGAGACGTCTGGTATGCTGTGTGAACAAACATAGCGGCCCGACGCTATACTGAGAGACACTACTAATTGCCGTGTAGCTCAATAAATATTGCCCATATCAGTCTCAACGTTTAATAATTTATTGTTCATGGTGACCTTTACCTTCCTCCCGAATAGCATTGCAATCCGAAACGTCCTACTGGGTGCAACTATTTTTTTTGACGATGATTGTACATTCGGACTGAACAGGGTAGGGCCAACCCAACTAGAAATTCATAGAAACAGCACGGAGGTGAAGATGAAGATTTAATAAAATATGCTCAACACTTGAGACAACAGGCACACGCTATGAGTCAGCCTCTTTGAAGGAAATGCCTTTTCCGAAATTCTTAACCTCCTGTGACTCGTTCATAGAGAGCAGGGAATAATTTCGGGCCTAATATGTTGCTCTCTCTTGATAATATTAGCTTACTAAAGATCTCTGAATGAAAACATGTTTACTGAGATGAGAGAAAAAATAAAACAAAAAACAACAGGCATGAGAGCCTATTTCGAATATTGAGAAAATGGTGAATTTTCGTGATATACAATCCAGCCTTCAATAACAACAAAGACAGTAACTGCTTTTCGACGTTTAGCATGTTCCTTCGAAGTTACTAATACACAATTACATTTCACTTTTGCAATTGAATACATCATGATCAAAGATAACGTAGCAGTGTCTGTATTAACATTAACATGCACTGTAAAATATAAGTGGTATGAATTCACTGAAAATTTCTGAAAATAATGTGCAGCAAAATTACCGGTAAGTGCCAGCGCGTCTTTCAACGGAATTTCCGTTGTTGAAAGCACCCGGTTTTTTTAACTTCCGTATCTTCACAGATTTTCCGTAGTCAGTAATGCTGTTTATTTGAGAAAAGTCCGTTTCAGGTTTTACAGTATTCAGGCAGAAATTTCGCAAAATCCAACACACTGAAAATTTCAGCTCTTACGCGAGAGAATACCTTTGCGCCGGTGGTGGGGATAGAGCCCGATTCCTTTGTGGTTAAAGCCGCGTGTTTTAACCGCTGAGCCAGAAAGGACTAGGGACGCCCCGGTGGCGCAGTGGTCTAAGCAATGGCTTATGACTATTCGTCCGAGAAAGGCCCGGTTCGAATCCCGGTGAGGCAAGAATGTTGTGTTTTTCTTACGGCACTGGTTCTCTTCTTTCCCTGGAACCAGTTACCCCAAATTCGGGACGGGCGACTGCTTTTAGCCCATTGAGTTGCTCACGGTGGTCGTTAAACCTTTAATAAAAATAAAAAAGTCTTAGGAATCAAACTCACGTTCAAGGGAAAAACTAATTGGGCGATGAGGATTTTTTTTTTTTTTTCGTTAATGCGAGTGATTTGGTCATTTTATTTTCTATTGGAGCTTATTATTTTTTCAATGCGTTTGTAATAATTTTATTTTTTCTGTTGGAGGCCTTATTACAAATTACGTATTTTTTTAATCGTGATTTTTTGAAGTAACAGAATGCTTTGGAACTTGAGAAAATATACCCATCCTTCGACCAAGTTTGATTGCTGTCCTGTTCCTTCTAGAGTAAGGCCATTATTTGATGCATTGTCCCTCGGGTTGGAATTTCACAACATTTAAAATCTGTGGACGCCAACAGACAATACCAACACAGTATATGCGGAACTGTATTTGTATAAGGTTGGTTACTTACAGGTTCTATAATGAATAAAAATTTGGAGCCATTTAGTAACAGAAAATCCTGTGCGAGTAGAACAAACAAAAAATAGTAAGACTAGAATGAGAGATGCCATTAAGTAAGAAGTTCCACATTTTACTTAATGTACCGGAAAACGTATTCTAGATATACTGTATTACCGATGCTAAAACAGTAAAATGTGCCGCTAGGTCTGCATCTATCAAAATACGATATCCTGCAATAAGAATTACAAAACAATTTAAGACCAAAATTTTATAGGTTTCAAGGTTTACGCAAAACTTTATGGACGAAGGAGAAGGAACACAGACCTCTTATTATACAGGACCTCCTCACTGGTCGAGTTGTCAGAGCCGTGGACTTCTGCCCAGTCGGGCCTGATGATACGTTTATCCCTTGGCGCTGGTGCTCCAAGTCCTCTGGAACACATAGAACCAAATTAGTGACAGGGGGCCGCCTATAACACGGTATGTTTACGTCAGTCGTTAATCCCATAAACAAACAAACAAATCATTGCAAAAGAACGAAGGTTCCAAAATTTAAAGGTTTACTCAATATCGTATAATATACGGTTTATTAGCACAAGGAAAAACACTCGAAGGTCTTGCAATTCAACCACCTCGATGCAAAGCATTAGTAATAAACCGAGCATGAAAACTCCGATTCTGACCGAATCGAGGTACAAAACCCGGAAATCAGAAGTTAAGTGACATTTCAGACACTTTGAAATGCTGGAGGTAGATCGTTAGAAAATGATAAAATACCGACAAGAATAGAATCACTGATTCAGAATAACGGTAGATCTTCTTTTGATCATTATCAGCGGGAATACATCAGGTTGTGTAGATCCAGATAAAACAATAATTTTTAATGCGTTCGTTTATCTGTAGGTTCTCAGAGAACTTTGTAGAACATAAATTCAACTCTGAATAATTAATTAACTCCTAACAGCTAAACAATCAACACAAGAGATGAGAGATTTCCATGATAAATCCGGCACTTTATCCCTTACCTCACTGAAAGGTCAAATCCACGTGGTTGTCAGGACTTCACACAAAATTCAATCCAAAAGCAGCACTAGTCGATTTCATGTATGCATCTCAACAAGCCTCATATCAACGCTGAACAATCTTCTCGTAATCTCGACTTCACGTACACTAACTACTGTTTATGAAAACTGCAACACCATGAAGGATTGCTGATATTAGCTTGGAACTTACAGGGAATGTACAATAGGGCGGGACATGCAAATAATTAAAATGTCAGTGAAAATCCTCATGAGGTTTCGGAGCAGCGCCCTCTGAACTGTTCTGTCTTGGGTGTAAAGAGCTGCCTTAAACGAGATGTTGCAATCAGTGAAGAGCCGACTTTGAGTCGAAAGGGTGGTTCTCGTGTCTCACTATGCTCCGATATCCGAAGAAGGTCGCGTTATGAATACCTGACGGACTTCGAGCGAGGAAGGATTTTTAGGATGAGAGAAGCTGGAATTTTCCACCGCAAAATTGCCTCTCGCAAGGGATGAAACGCCAGTAAGGTGATGCGAACGTGGATCAGTGGACAAATGAGGCTCGGACGCACAAAAATCCGGCAAATGGTCCGCAAAATCGTATGAATTCACGGGATGACAGACACCTCTACCACATGGCAATGATCGATCGCACAGCGACATCCACGGTGTCAGCGCAGCAGTGGAGCACTGTCGCAGGTCAGGCTTTGTCCTCCAACACAGCTCAACTTCATCTACTTAACAGACAACAGAGGACTGGTCGCTAGTAGCCTATTGCTGCGCGCTCCTTTGACCCTCAGCTTCAGACGCATCAGGCTGCAGTGAGGTCTCGAACAGACATTGGCGCGCTGATTGGCGGCAGGTCGTGCTTTCAGGCGAGTTACGATTCGACTTGATACATCATGATGATTGCACACGTGTTTGAAGACATCGGGGTGAACGGCACCTTTGCAGCATCATACCGGCCAAATGCCAAGCGTTTTGGTTTGGAGCGCCATTGAGTTTAATTTGCGATCCGCCTGATGCGAATTGAGGGAACCTTAAACAGCCAGCGATGCAGCAGGGATGTTTTAGAAGAAGAGGTGTTACCCTTCCTTCAGAATTGTCCTGGCGCTATAATCCAGCAGTACAATGCTCGGCCACATGTGGCCTAGAATGTCCAAGACCTCTTTCATGCACGGCAGACACCTCTTTTTTCCCGGCCTGCACGTCTCCCCGATCGGACATGTCTGGGAGGGACGTAGTAGCTAAGCGACAGGCCCGTCAAGCGCTTTCGCCAGCCAGCAGAAACGAACTCTAGTTTCCCATAGAAGCAGTCTCACAGGCTATTTCCCAGCAGAAATGAACTCTAGTCTCCCATAGAAGCAGTCTCACAGGCTATTTCCCAGCAGAAATGGACTCTAGTTTCATATAGAAGCAGTCTCACAGCCTATTTCCCAGCAGAAATGAGCTCTAGTTTCCCATAGAAGCAGTCTCACAGGCTATTTCCCAGCAGAAATGGACTCTAGTTTCCCATAGAAGCAGTCTCACAGGCTATTTCCCAGCAGAAATGAACTCTAGTTTCCCATAGAAGCAGTCTCACAGGCTATTTCCCAGCAGAAATGAACTCTAGTTTCCCATAGAAGCAGTCTCACAGGCTATTTCCCAGCAGAAATGAACTCTAGTTTCCCATAGAAGCAGTCTCACAGGCTATTTCCCAGCAGAAATGGACTCTAGTTTCCCATAGAAGCAGTCTCACAGGCTATTTTCCAGCAGAAATGAACTCTAGTTTCCCATAGAAGCAGTCTCACAGGCTATTTTCCAGCAGAAATGAACTCTAGTTTCCCATAGAAGCAGTCTCACAGGCTATTTCCCAGCAGAAATGGACTCTAGTTTCCCATAGAAGCAGTCTCACAGGCTATTTTCCAGCAGAAATGAACTCTAGTTTCCCATAGAAGCAGTCTCACAGGCTATTTCCCAGCAGAAATGGACTCTAGTTTCCCATAGAAGCAGTCTCACAGGCTATTTTCCAGCAGAAATGAACTCTAGTTTCCCATAGAAGCAGTCTCACAGGCTATTTTCCAGCAGAAATGAACTCTAGTTTCCCATAGAAGCAGTCTCACAGGCTATTTCCCAGCAGAAATGAACTCTAGTTTCCCATAGAAGCAGTCTCACAGGCTATTTCCCAGCAGAAATGAACTCTAGTTTCCCATAGAAGCAGTCTCACAGGCTATTTCCCAGCAGAAATGAACTCTAGTTTCCCATAGAAGCAGTCTCACAGGCTATTTCCCAGCAGAAATGAACTCTAGTTTCCCATAGAAGCAGTCTCACAGGCTATTTCCCAGCAGAAATGAACTCTAGTTTCCCATAGAAGCAGTCTCACAGGCTATTTCCCAGCAGAAATGAACTCTAGTTTCCCATAGAAGCAGTCTCACAGGCCATTTCCCAGCAGAAATGAACTCTAGTTTCCCATAGAAGCAGTCTCACAGGCTATTTCCCAGCAGAAATGAACTCTAGTTTCCCATAGAAGCAGTCTCACAGGCTATTTCCCAGCAGAAATGAACTCTAGTTTCCCATAGAAGCAGTCTCACAGGCTATTTCCCAGCAGAAATGAACTCTAGTTTCCCATAGAAGCAGTCTCACAGGCTATTTCCCAGCAGAAATGAACTCTAGTTTCCCATAGAAGCAGTCTCACAGGCTATTTCCCAGCAGAAATGGACTCTAGTTTCCCATAGAAGCAGTCTCACAGGCTATTTCCCAGCAGAAATGAACTCTAGTTTCCCATAGAAGCAGTCTCACAGGCTATTTCCCAGCAGAAATGGACTCTAGTTTCCCATAGAAGCAGTCTCACAGGCTATTTCCCAGCAGAAATGAACTCTAGTTTCCCATAGAAGCAGTCTCACAGGCTATTTCCCAGCAGAAATGAACTCTAGTTTCCCATAGAAGCAGTCTCACAGGCTATTTCCCAGCAGAAATGGACTCTAGTTTCCCATAGAAGCAGTCTCACAGGCTATTTCCCAGCAGAAATGGACTCTAGTTTCCCATAGAAGCAGTCTCACAGGCTATTTCCCAGCAGAAATGGACTCTAGTTTCCCATAGAAGCAGTCTCACAGGCTATTTCCCAGCAGAAATGAACTCTAGTTTCCCATAGAAGCAGTCTCACAGGCTATTTCCCAGCAGAAATGAACTCTAGTTTCCCATAGAAGCAGTCTCACAGGCTATTTCCCAGCAGAAATGAACTCTAGTTTCCCATAGAAGCAGTCTCACAGGCTATTTCCCAGCAGAAATGAACTCTAGTTTCCCATAGAAGCAGTCTCACAGGCTATTTCCCAGCAGAAATGAACTCTAGTTTCCCATAGAAGCAGTCTCACAGGCCATTTCCCAGCAGAAATGAACTCTAGTTTCCCATAGAAGCAGTCTCACAGGCTATTTCCCAGCAGAAATGAACTCTAGTTTCCCATAGAAGCAGTCTCACAGGCTATTTCCCAGCAGAAATGAACTCTAGTTTCCCATAGAAGCAGTCTCACAGGCTATTTCCCAGCAGAAATGAACTCTAGTTTCCCATAGAAGCAGTCTCACAGGCCATTTCCCAGCAGAAATGAACTCTAGTTTCCCATAGAAGCAGTCTCACAGGCCATTTCCCAGCAGAAATGAACTCTAGTTTCCCATAGAAGCAGTCTCACAGGCTATTTCCCAGCAGAAATGAACTCTAGTTTCCCATAGAAGCAGTCTCACAGGCTATTTCCCAGCAGAAATGAACTCTAGTTTCCCATAGAAGCAGTCTCACAGGCCATTTCCCAGCAGAAATGAACTCTAGTTTCCCATAGAAGCAGTCTCACAGGCTATTTCCCAGCAGAAATGAACTCTAGTTTCCCATAGAAGCAGTCTCACAGGCTATTTCCCAGCAGAAATGAACTCTAGTTTCCCATAGAAGCAGTCTCACAGGCTATTTCCCAGCAGAAATGAACTCTAGTTTCCCATAGAAGCAGTCTCACAGGCTATTTCCCAGCAGAAATGAACTCTAGTTTCCCATAGAAGCAGTCTCACAGGCTATTTCCCAGCAGAAATGAACTCTAGTTTCCCATAGAAGCAGTCTCACAGGCCATTTCCCAGCAGAAATGAACTCTAGTTTCCCATAGAAGCAGTCTCACAGGCTATTTCCCAGCAGAAATGAACTCTAGTTTCCCATAGAAGCAGTCTCACAGGCTATTTCCCAGCAGAAATGAACTCTAGTTTCCCATAGAAGCAGTCTCACAGGCTATTTCCCAGCAGAAATGAACTCTAGTTTCCCATAGAAGCAGTCTCACAGGCTATTTCCCAGCAGAAATGAACTCTAGTTTCCCATAGAAGCAGTCTCACAGGCTATTTCCCAGCAGAAATGAACTCTAGTTTCCCATAGAAGCAGTCTCACAGGCTATTTCCCAGCAGAAATGAACTCTAGTTTCCCATAGAAGCAGTCTCACAGGCTATTTCCCAGCAGAAATGAACTCTAGTTTCCCATAGAAGCAGTCTCACAGGCCATTTCCCAGCAGAAATGAACTCTAGTTTCCCATAGAAGCAGTCTCACAGGCTATTTCCCAGCAGAAATGAACTCTAGTTTCCCATAGAAGCAGTCTCACAGGCTATTTCCCAGCAGAAATGAACTCTAGTTTCCCATAGAAGCAGTCTCACAGGCTATTTCCCAGCAGAAATGAACTCTAGTTTCCCATAGAAGCAGTCTCACAGGCTATTTCCCAGCAGAAATGAACTCTAGTTTCCCATAGAAGCAGTCTCACAGGCCATTTCCCAGCAGAAATGAACTCTAGTTTCCCATAGAAGCAGTCTCACAGGCTATTTCCCAGCAGAAATGAACTCTAGTTTCCCATAGAAGCAGTCTCACAGGCCATTTCCCAGCAGAAATGAACTCTAGTTTCCCATAGAAGCAGTCTCACAGGCTATTTCCCAGCAGAAATGAACTCTAGTTTCCCATAGAAGCAGTCTCACAGGCCATTTCCCAGCAGAAATGAACTCTAGTTTCCCATAGAAGCAGTCTCACAGGCTATTTCCCAGCAGAAATGAACTCTAGTTTCCCATAGAAGCAGTCTCACAGGCTATTTCCCAGCAGAAATGAACTCTAGTTTCCCATAGAAGCAGTCTCACAGGCTATTTCCCAGCAGAAATGAACTCTAGTTTCCCATAGAAGCAGTCTCACAGGCCATTTCCCAGCAGAAATGAACTCTAGTTTCCCATAGAAGCAGTCTCACAGGCCATTTCCCAGCAGAAATGAACTCTAGTTTCCCATAGAAGCAGTCTCACAGGCTATTTCCCAGCAGAAATGAACTCTAGTTTCCCATAGAAGCAGTCTCACAGGCCATTTCCCAGCAGAAATGAACTCTAGTTTCCCATAGAAGCAGTCTCACAGGCTATTTCCCAGCAGAAATGAACTCTAGTTTCCCATAGAAGCAGTCTCACAGGCTATTTCCCAGCAGAAATGAACTCTAGTTTCCCATAGAAGCAGTCTCACAGGCTATTTCCCAGCAGAAATGAACTCTAGTTTCCCATAGAAGCAGTCTCACAGGCTATTTCCCAGCAGAAATGAACTCTAGTTTCCCATAGAAGCAGTCTCACAGGCCATTTCCCAGCAGAAATGAACTCTAGTTTCCCATAGAAGCAGTCTCACAGGCTATTTCCCAGCAGAAATGAACTCTAGTTTCCCATAGAAGCAGTCTCACAGGCTATTTCCCAGCAGAAATGAACTCTAGTTTCCCATAGAAGCAGTCTCACAGGCTATTTCCCAGCAGAAATGGACTCTAGTTTCCCATAGAAGCAGTCTCACAGGCTATTTCCCAGCAGAAATGAACTCTAGTTTCCCATAGAAGCAGTCTCACAGGCTATTTCCCAGCAGAAATGGACTCTAGTTTCCCATAGAAGCAGTCTCACAGGCTATTTCCCAGCAGAAATGAACTCTAGTTTCCCATAGAAGCAGTCTCACAGGCTATTTCCCAGCAGAAATGAACTCTAGTTTCCCATAGAAGCAGTCTCACAGGCTATTTCCCAGCAGAAATGAACTCTAGTTTCCCATAGAAGCAGTCTCACAGGCTATTTCCCAGCAGAAATGAACTCTAGTTTCCCATAGAAGCAGTCTCACAGGCTATTTCCCAGCAGAAATGAACTCTAGTTTCCCATAGAAGCAGTCTCACAGGCTATTTCCCAGCAGAAATGAACTCTAGTTTCCCATAGAAGCAGTCTCACAGGCTATTTCCCAGCAGAAATGAACTCTAGTTTCCCATAGAAGCAGTCTCACAGGCCATTTCCCAGCAGAAATGAACTCTAGTTTCCCATAGAAGCAGTCTCACAGGCTATTTCCCAGCAGAAATGAACTCTAGTTTCCCATAGAAGCAGTCTCACAGGCTATTTCCCAGCAGAAATGAACTCTAGTTTCCCATAGAAGCAGTCTCACAGGCTATTTCCCAGCAGAAATGAACTCTAGTTTCCCATAGAAGCAGTCTCACAGGCCATTTCCCAGCAGAAATGAACTCTAGTTTCCCATAGAAGCAGTCTCACAGGCCATTTCCCAGCAGAAATGAACTCTAGTTTCCCATAGAAGCAGTCTCACAGGCCATTTCCCAGCAGAAATGAACTCTAGTTTCCCATAGAAGCAGTCTCACAGGCTATTTCCCAGCAGAAATGAACTCTAGTTTCCCATAGAAGCAGTCTCACAGGCTATTTCCCAGCAGAAATGAACTCTAGTTTCCCATAGAAGCAGTCTCACAGGCTATTTCCCAGCAGAAATGAACTCTAGTTTCCCATAGAAGCAGTCTCACAGGCCATTTCCCAGCAGAAATGAACTCTAGTTTCCCATAGAAGCAGTCTCACAGGCTATTTCCCAGCAGAAATGAACTCTAGTTTCCCATAGAAGCAGTCTCACAGGCCATTTCCCAGCAGAAATGAACTCTAGTTTCCCATAGAAGCAGTCTCACAGGCTATTTCCCAGCAGAAATGAACTCTAGTTTCCCATAGAAGCAGTCTCACAGGCTATTTCCCAGCAGAAATGAACTCTAGTTTCCCATAGAAGCAGTCTCACAGGCTATTTCCCAGCAGAAATGAACTCTAGTTTCCCATAGAAGCAGTCTCACAGGCTATTTCCCAGCAGAAATGAACTCTAGTTTCCCATAGAAGCAGTCTCACAGGCTATTTCCCAGCAGAAATGAACTCTAGTTTCCCATAGAAGCAGTCTCACAGGCTATTTCCCAGCAGAAATGAACTCTAGTTTCCCATAGAAGCAGTCTCACAGGCTATTTCCCAGCAGAAATGAACTCTAGTTTCCCATAGAAGCAGTCTCACAGGCCATTTCCCAGCAGAAATGAACTCTAGTTTCCCATAGAAGCAGTCTCACAGGCTATTTCCCAGCAGAAATGAACTCTAGTTTCCCATAGAAGCAGTCTCACAGGCTATTTCCCAGCAGAAATGAACTCTAGTTTCCCATAGAAGCAGTCTCACAGGCTATTTCCCAGCAGAAATGAACTCTAGTTTCCCATAGAAGCAGTCTCACAGGCTATTTCCCAGCAGAAATGAACTCTAGTTTCCCATAGAAGCAGTCTCACAGGCTATTTCCCAGCAGAAATGAACTCTAGTTTCCCATAGAAGCAGTCTCACAGGCCATTTCCCAGCAGAAATGAACTCTAGTTTCCCATAGAAGCAGTCTCACAGGCTATTTCCCAGCAGAAATGAACTCTAGTTTCCCATAGAAGCAGTCTCACAGGCCATTTCCCAGCAGAAATGAACTCTAGTTTCCCATAGAAGCAGTCTCACAGGCCATTTCCCAGCAGAAATGAACTCTAGTTTCCCATAGAAGCAGTCTCACAGGCTATTTCCCAGCAGAAATGAACTCTAGTTTCCCATAGAAGCAGTCTCACAGGCCATTTCCCAGCAGAAATGAACTCTAGTTTCCCATAGAAGCAGTCTCACAGGCTATTTCCCAGCAGAAATGAACTCTAGTTTCCCATAGAAGCAGTCTCACAGGCTATTTCCCAGCAGAAATGAACTCTAGTTTCCCATAGAAGCAGTCTCACAGGCTATTTCCCAGCAGAAATGAACTCTAGTTTCCCATAGAAGCAGTCTCACAGGCTATTTCCCAGCAGAAATGAACTCTAGTTTCCCATAGAAGCAGTCTCACAGGCCATTTCCCAGCAGAAATGAACTCTAGTTTCCCATAGAAGCAGTCTCACAGGCTATTTCCCAGCAGAAATGAACTCTAGTTTCCCATAGAAGCAGTCTCACAGGCCATTTCCCAGCAGAAATGAACTCTAGTTTCCCATAGAAGCAGTCTCACAGGCTATTTCCCAGCAGAAATGAACTCTAGTTTCCCATAGAAGCAGTCTCACAGGCTATTTCCCAGCAGAAATGAACTCTAGTTTCCCATAGAAGCAGTCTCACAGGCTATTTCCCAGCAGAAATGAACTCTAGTTTCCCATAGAAGCAGTCTCACAGGCTATTTCCCAGCAGAAATGAACTCTAGTTTCCCATAGAAGCAGTCTCACAGGCTATTTCCCAGCAGAAATGAACTCTAGTTTCCCATAGAAGCAGTCTCACAGGCTATTTCCCAGCAGAAATGAACTCTAGTTTCCCATAGAAGCAGTCTCACAGGCTATTTCCCAGCAGAAATGAACTCTAGTTTCCCATAGAAGCAGTCTCACAGGCTATTTCCCAGCAGAAATGAACTCTAGTTTCCCATAGAAGCAGTCTCACAGGCTATTTCCCAGCAGAAATGAACTCTAGTTTCCCATAGAAGCAGTCTCACAGGCTATTTCCCAGCAGAAATGAACTCTAGTTTCCCATAGAAGCAGTCTCACAGGCTATTTCCCAGCAGAAATGAACTCTAGTTTCCCATAGAAGCAGTCTCACAGGCTATTTCCCAGCAGAAATGAACTCTAGTTTCCCATAGAAGCAGTCTCACAGGCTATTTCCCAGCAGAAATGAACTCTAGTTTCCCATAGAAGCAGTCTCACAGGCTATTTCCCAGCAGAAATGAACTCTAGTTTCCCATAGAAGCAGTCTCACAGGCTATTTCCCAGCAGAAATGAACTCTAGTTTCCCATAGAAGCAGTCTCACAGGCTATTTCCCAGCAGAAATGAACTCTAGTTTCCCATAGAAGCAGTCTCACAGGCTATTTCCCAGCAGAAATGAACTCTAGTTTCCCATAGAAGCAGTCTCACAG
This sequence comes from Macrothele yani, assembly GCA_039090855.1. Taxonomy (NCBI): domain Eukaryota; kingdom Metazoa; phylum Arthropoda; class Arachnida; order Araneae; family Macrothelidae; genus Macrothele; species Macrothele yani. The sequence continues at coordinate 137,537,974 of CM077005.1, read as the reverse complement.
GCTATTTCCCAGCAGAAATGAACTCTAGTTTCCCATAGAAGCAGTCTCACAGGCCATTTCCCAGCAGAAATGAACTCTAGTTTCCCATAGAAGCAGTCTCACAGGCTATTTCCCAGCAGAAATGAACTCTAGTTTCCCATAGAAGCAGTCTCACAGGCTATTTCCCAGCAGAAATGAACTCTAGTTTCCCATAGAAGCAGTCTCACAGGCTATTTCCCAGCAGAAATGAACTCTAGTTTCCCATAGAAGCAGTCTCACAGGCTATTTCCCAGCAGAAATGAACTCTAGTTTCCCATAGAAGCAGTCTCACAGGCTATTTCCCAGCAGAAATGAACTCTAGTTTCCCATAGAAGCAGTCTCACAGGCTATTTCCCAGCAGAAATGAACTCTAGTTTCCCATAGAAGCAGTCTCACAGGCTATTTCCCAGCAGAAATGAACTCTAGTTTCCCATAGAAGCAGTCTCACAGGCTATTTCCCAGCAGAAATGAACTCTAGTTTCCCATAGAAGCAGTCTCACAGGCTATTTCCCAGCAGAAATGAACTCTAGTTTCCCATAGAAGCAGTCTCACAGGCTATTTCCCAGCAGAAATGAACTCTAGTTTCCCATAGAAGCAGTCTCACAGGCTATTTCCCAGCAGAAATGAACTCTAGTTTCCCATAGAAGCAGTCTCACAGGCTATTTCCCAGCAGAAATGAACTCTAGTTTCCCATAGAAGCAGTCTCACAGGCCATTTCCCAGCAGAAATGAACTCTAGTTTCCCATAGAAGCAGTCTCACAGGCTATTTCCCAGCAGAAATGAACTCTAGTTTCCCATAGAAGCAGTCTCACAGGCTATTTCCCAGCAGAAATGAACTCTAGTTTCCCATAGAAGCAGTCTCACAGGCTATTTCCCAGCAGAAATGAACTCTAGTTTCCCATAGAAGCAGTCTCACAGGCTATTTCCCAGCAGAAATGAACTCTAGTTTCCCATAGAAGCAGTCTCACAGGCTATTTCCCAGCAGAAATGAACTCTAGTTTCCCATAGAAGCAGTCTCACAGGCTATTTTCCAGCAGAAATGAACTCTAGTTTCCCATAGAAGCAGTCTCACAGGCTATTTCCCAGCAGAAATGAACTCTAGTTTCCCATAGAAGCAGTCTCACAGGCTATTTCCCAGCAGAAATGAACTCTAGTTTCCCATAGAAGCAGTCTCACAGGCTATTTCCCAGCAGAAATGAACTCTAGTTTCCCATAGAAGCAGTCTCACAGGCTATTTCCCAGCAGAAATGAACTCTAGTTTCCCATAGAAGCAGTCTCACAGGCCATTTCCCAGCAGAAATGAACTCTAGTTTCCCATAGAAGCAGTCTCACAGGCTATTTCCCAGCAGAAATGAACTCTAGTTTCCCATAGAAGCAGTCTCACAGGCTATTTCCCAGCAGAAATGAACTCTAGTTTCCCATAGAAGCAGTCTCACAGGCTATTTCCCAGCAGAAATGAACTCTAGTTTCCCATAGAAGCAGTCTCACAGGCTATTTCCCAGCAGAAATGAACTCTAGTTTCCCATAGAAGCAGTCTCACAGGCTATTTCCCAGCAGAAATGAACTCTAGTTTCCCATAGAAGCAGTCTCACAGGCTATTTCCCAGCAGAAATGAACTCTAGTTTCCCATAGAAGCAGTCTCACAGGCTATTTCCCAGCAGAAATGAACTCTAGTTTCCCATAGAAGCAGTCTCACAGGCTATTTCCCAGCAGAAATGAACTCTAGTTTCCCATAGAAGCAGTCTCACAGGCTATTTCCCAGCAGAAATGAACTCTAGTTTCCCATAGAAGCAGTCTCACAGGCTATTTCCCAGCAGAAATGAACTCTAGTTTCCCATAGAAGCAGTCTCACAGGCTATTTCCCAGCAGAAATGAACTCTAGTTTCCCATAGAAGCAGTCTCACAGGCTATTTCCCAGCAGAAATGAACTCTAGTTTCCCATAGAAGCAGTCTCACAGGCTATTTCCCAGCAGAAATGAACTCTAGTTTCCCATAGAAGCAGTCTCACAGGCTATTTCCCAGCAGAAATGAACTCTAGTTTCCCATAGAAGCAGTCTCACAGGCTATTTCCCAGCAGAAATGAACTCTAGTTTCCCATAGAAGCAGTCTCACAGGCTATTTCCCAGCAGAAATGAACTCTAGTTTCCCATAGAAGCAGTCTCACAGGCTATTTCCCAGCAGAAATGAACTCTAGTTTCCCATAGAAGCAGTCTCACAGGCCATTTCCCAGCAGAAATGAACTCTAGTTTCCCATAGAAGCAGTCTCACAGGCTATTTCCCAGCAGAAATGAACTCTAGTTTCCCATAGAAGCAGTCTCACAGGCTATTTCCCAGCAGAAATGAACTCTAGTTTCCCATAGAAGCAGTCTCACAGGCTATTTCCCAGCAGAAATGAACTCTAGTTTCCCATAGAAGCAGTCTCACAGGCTATTTCCCAGCAGAAATGAACTCTAGTTTCCCATAGAAGCAGTCTCACAGGCTATTTCCCAGCAGAAATGAACTCTAGTTTCCCATAGAAGCAGTCTCACAGGCTATTTCCCAGCAGAAATGAACTCTAGTTTCCCATAGAAGCAGTCTCACAGGCCATTTCCCAGCAGAAATGAACTCTAGTTTCCCATAGAAGCAGTCTCACAGGCTATTTCCCAGCAGAAATGAACTCTAGTTTCCCATAGAAGCAGTCTCACAGGCTATTTCCCAGCAGAAATGAACTCTAGTTTCCCATAGAAGCAGTCTCACAGGCTATTTCCCAGCAGAAATGAACTCTAGTTTCCCATAGAAGCAGTCTCACAGGCTATTTCCCAGCAGAAATGAACTCTAGTTTCCCATAGAAGCAGTCTCACAGGCTATTTCCCAGCAGAAATGAACTCTAGTTTCCCATAGAAGCAGTCTCACAGGCCATTTCCCAGCAGAAATGAACTCTAGTTTCCCATAGAAGCAGTCTCACAGGCTATTTCCCAGCAGAAATGAACTCTAGTTTCCCATAGAAGCAGTCTCACAGGCTATTTCCCAGCAGAAATGAACTCTAGTTTCCCATAGAAGCAGTCTCACAGGCTATTTCCCAGCAGAAATGAACTCTAGTTTCCCATAGAAGCAGTCTCACAGGCTATTTCCCAGCAGAAATGAACTCTAGTTTCCCATAGAAGCAGTCTCACAGGCTATTTCCCAGCAGAAATGAACTCTAGTTTCCCATAGAAGCAGTCTCACAGGCCATTTCCCAGCAGAAATGAACTCTAGTTTCCCATAGAAGCAGTCTCACAGGCTATTTCCCAGCAGAAATGAACTCTAGTTTCCCATAGAAGCAGTCTCACAGGCTATTTCCCAGCAGAAATGAACTCTAGTTTCCCATAGAAGCAGTCTCACAGGCCATTTCCCAGCAGAAATGAACTCTAGTTTCCCATAGAAGCAGTCTCACAGGCCATTTCCCAGCAGAAATGAACTCTAGTTTCCCATAGAAGCAGTCTCACAGGCTATTTCCCAGCAGAAATGAACTCTAGTTTCCCATAGAAGCAGTCTCACAGGCTATTTCCCAGCAGAAATGAACTCTAGTTTCCCATAGAAGCAGTCTCACAGGCCATTTCCCAGCAGAAATGAACTCTAGTTTCCCATAGAAGCAGTCTCACAGGCTATTTCCCAGCAGAAATGAACTCTAGTTTCCCATAGAAGCAGTCTCACAGGCTATTTCCCAGCAGAAATGAACTCTAGTTTCCCATAGAAGCAGTCTCACAGGCTATTTCCCAGCAGAAATGAACTCTAGTTTCCCATAGAAGCAGTCTCACAGGCTATTTCCCAGCAGAAATGAACTCTAGTTTCCCATAGAAGCAGTCTCACAGGCTATTTCCCAGCAGAAATGAACTCTAGTTTCCCATAGAAGCAGTCTCACAGGCTATTTCCCAGCAGAAATGAACTCTAGTTTCCCATAGAAGCAGTCTCACAGGCTATTTCCCAGCAGAAATGAACTCTAGTTTCCCATAGAAGCAGTCTCACAGGCTATTTCCCAGCAGAAATGAACTCTAGTTTCCCATAGAAGCAGTCTCACAGGCTATTTCCCAGCAGAAATGAACTCTAGTTTCCCATAGAAGCAGTCTCACAGGCTATTTCCCAGCAGAAATGAACTCTAGTTTCCCATAGAAGCAGTCTCACAGGCTATTTCCCAGCAGAAATGAACTCTAGTTTCCCATAGAAGCAGTCTCACAGGCTATTTCCCAGCAGAAATGAACTCTAGTTTCCCATAGAAGCAGTCTCACAGGCTATTTCCCAGCAGAAATGAACTCTAGTTTCCCATAGAAGCAGTCTCACAGGCTATTTCCCAGCAGAAATGAACTCTAGTTTCCCATAGAAGCAGTCTCACAGGCCATTTCCCAGCAGAAATGAACTCTAGTTTCCCATAGAAGCAGTCTCACAGGCCATTTCCCAGCAGAAATGAACTCTAGTTTCCCATAGAAGCAGTCTCACAGGCTATTTCCCAGCAGAAATGAACTCTAGTTTCCCATAGAAGCAGTCTCACAGGCTATTTCCCAGCAGAAATGAACTCTAGTTTCCCATAGAAGCAGTCTCACAGGCTATTTCCCAGCAGAAATGAACTCTAGTTTCCCATAGAAGCAGTCTCACAGGCTATTTCCCAGCAGAAATGAACTCTAGTTTCCCATAGAAGCAGTCTCACAGGCTATTTCCCAGCAGAAATGAACTCTAGTTTCCCATAGAAGCAGTCTCACAGGCTATTTCCCAGCAGAAATGAACTCTAGTTTCCCATAGAAGCAGTCTCACAGGCTATTTCCCAGCAGAAATGAACTCTAGTTTCCCATAGAAGCAGTCTCACAGGCTATTTCCCAGCAGAAATGAACTCTAGTTTCCCATAGAAGCAGTCTCACAGGCTATTTCCCAGCAGAAATGAACTCTAGTTTCCCATAGAAGCAGTCTCACAGGCTATTTCCCAGCAGAAATGAACTCTAGTTTCCCATAGAAGCAGTCTCACAGGCTATTTCCCAGCAGAAATGAACTCTAGTTTCCCATAGAAGCAGTCTCACAGGCTATTTCCCAGCAGAAATGAACTCTAGTTTCCCATAGAAGCAGTCTCACAGGCTATTTCCCAGCAGAAATGAACTCTAGTTTCCCATAGAAGCAGTCTCACAGGCTATTTCCCAGCAGAAATGAACTCTAGTTTCCCATAGAAGCAGTCTCACAGGCTATTTCCCAGCAGAAATGAACTCTAGTTTCCCATAGAAGCAGTCTCACAGGCTATTTCCCAGCAGAAATGAACTCTAGTTTCCCATAGAAGCAGTCTCACAGGCTATTTCCCAGCAGAAATGAACTCTAGTTTCCCATAGAAGCAGTCTCACAGGCTATTTCCCAGCAGAAATGAACTCTAGTTTCCCATAGAAGCAGTCTCACAGGCTATTTCCCAGCAGAAATGAACTCTAGTTTCCCATAGAAGCAGTCTCACAGGCTATTTCCCAGCAGAAATGAACTCTAGTTTCCCATAGAAGCAGTCTCACAGGCTATTTCCCAGCAGAAATGAACTCTAGTTTCCCATAGAAGCAGTCTCACAGGCTATTTCCCAGCAGAAATGAACTCTAGTTTCCCATAGAAGCAGTCTCACAGGCTATTTCCCAGCAGAAATGAACTCTAGTTTCCCATAGAAGCAGTCTCACAGGCTATTTCCCAGCAGAAATGAACTCTAGTTTCCCATAGAAGCAGTCTCACAGGCTATTTCCCAGCAGAAATGAACTCTAGTTTCCCATAGAAGCAGTCTCACAGGCTATTTCCCAGCAGAAATGAACTCTAGTTTCCCATAGAAGCAGTCTCACAGGCTATTTCCCAGCAGAAATGAACTCTAGTTTCCCATAGAAGCAGTCTCACAGGCTATTTCCCAGCAGAAATGAACTCTAGTTTCCCATAGAAGCAGTCTCACAGGCTATTTCCCAGCAGAAATGAACTCTAGTTTCCCATAGAAGCAGTCTCACAGGCTATTTCCCAGCAGAAATGAACTCTAGTTTCCCATAGAAGCAGTCTCACAGGCTATTTCCCAGCAGAAATGAACTCTAGTTTCCCATAGAAGCAGTCTCACAGGCTATTTCCCAGCAGAAATGAACTCTAGTTTCCCATAGAAGCAGTCTCACAGGCTATTTCCCAGCAGAAATGAACTCTAGTTTCCCATAGAAGCAGTCTCACAGGCTATTTCCCAGCAGAAATGAACTCTAGTTTCCCATAGAAGCAGTCTCACAGGCTATTTCCCAGCAGAAATGAACTCTAGTTTCCCATAGAAGCAGTCTCACAGGCTATTTCCCAGCAGAAATGAACTCTAGTTTCCCATAGAAGCAGTCTCACAGGCTATTTCCCAGCAGAAATGAACTCTAGTTTCCCATAGAAGCAGTCTCACAGGCTATTTCCCAGCAGAAATGAACTCTAGTTTCCCATAGAAGCAGTCTCACAGGCTATTTCCCAGCAGAAATGAACTCTAGTTTCCCATAGAAGCAGTCTCACAGGCTATTTCCCAGCAGAAATGAACTCTAGTTTCCCATAGAAGCAGTCTCACAGGCTATTTCCCAGCAGAAATGAACTCTAGTTTCCCATAGAAGCAGTCTCACAGGCTATTTCCCAGCAGAAATGAACTCTAGTTTCCCATAGAAGCAGTCTCACAGGCTATTTCCCAGCAGAAATGAACTCTAGTTTCCCATAGAAGCAGTCTCACAGGCTATTTCCCAGCAGAAATGAACTCTAGTTTCCCATAGAAGCAGTCTCACAGGCTATTTCCCAGCAGAAATGAACTCTAGTTTCCCATAGAAGCAGTCTCACAGGCTATTTCCCAGCAGAAATGAACTCTAGTTTCCCATAGAAGCAGTCTCACAGGCTATTTCCCAGCAGAAATGAACTCTAGTTTCCCATAGAAGCAGTCTCACAGGCTATTTCCCAGCAGAAATGAACTCTAGTTTCCCATAGAAGCAGTCTCACAGGCTATTTCCCAGCAGAAATGAACTCTAGTTTCCCATAGAAGCAGTCTCACAGGCTATTTCCCAGCAGAAATGAACTCTAGTTTCCCATAGAAGCAGTCTCACAGGCTATTTTCCCAGCAGAAATGAACTCTAGTTTCCCATAGAAGCAGTCTCACAGGCTATTTCCCAGCAGAAATGAACTCTAGTTTCCCATAGAAGCAGTCTCACAGGCTATTTCCCAGCAGAAATGAACTCTAGTTTCCCATAGAAGCAGTCTCACAGGCTATTTCCCAGCAGAAATGAACTCTAGTTTCCCATAGAAGCAGTCTCACAGGCTATTTCCCAGCAGAAATGAACTCTAGTTTCCCATAGAAGCAGTCTCACAGGCTATTTCCCAGCAGAAATGAACTCTAGTTTCCCATAGAAGCAGTCTCACAGGCTATTTCCCAGCAGAAATGAACTCTAGTTTCCCATAGAAGCAGTCTCACAGGCTATTTCCCAGCAGAAATGAACTCTAGTTTCCCATAGAAGCAGTCTCACAGGCTATTTCCCAGCAGAAATGAACTCTAGTTTCCCATAGAAGCAGTCTCACAGGCTATTTCCCAGCAGAAATGAACTCTAGTTTCCCATAGAAGCAGTCTCACAGGCTATTTCCCAGCAGAAATGAACTCTAGTTTCCCATAGAAGCAGTCTCACAGGCTATTTCCCAGCAGAAATGAACTCTAGTTTCCCATAGAAGCAGTCTCACAGGCTATTTCCCAGCAGAAATGAACTCTAGTTTCCCATAGAAGCAGTCTCACAGGCTATTTCCCAGCAGAAATGAACTCTAGTTTCCCATAGAAGCAGTCTCACAGGCTATTTCCCAGCAGAAATGAACTCTAGTTTCCCATAGAAGCAGTCTCACAGGCTATTTCCCAGCAGAAATGAACTCTAGTTTCCCATAGAAGCAGTCTCACAGGCTATTTCCCAGCAGAAATGAACTCTAGTTTCCCATAGAAGCAGTCTCACAGGCTATTTCCCAGCAGAAATGAACTCTAGTTTCCCATAGAAGCAGTCTCACAGGCTATTTCCCAGCAGAAATGAACTCTAGTTTCCCATAGAAGCAGTCTCACAGGCTATTTCCCAGCAGAAATGAACTCTAGTTTCCCATAGAAGCAGTCTCACAGGCTATTTCCCAGCAGAAATGAACTCTAGTTTCCCATAGAAGCAGTCTCACAGGCTATTTCCCAGCAGAAATGAACTCTAGTTTCCCATAGAAGCAGTCTCACAGGCCATTTCCCAGCAGAAATGAACTCTAGTTTCCCATAGAAGCAGTCTCACAGGCTATTTCCCAGCAGAAATGAACTCTAGTTTCCCATAGAAGCAGTCTCACAGGCTATTTCCCAGCAGAAATGAACTCTAGTTTCCCATAGAAGCAGTCTCACAGTTCCCAGAAATGAACTCTAGTTTCCCATAGAAGCAGTCTCACAGGCTATTTCCCAGCAGAAATGAACTCTAGTTTCCCATAGAAGCAGTCTCACAGGCTATTTCCCAGCAGAAATGAACTCTAGTTTCCCATAGAAGCAGTCTCACAGGCTATTTCCCAGCAGAAATGAACTCTAGTTTCCCATAGAAGCAGTCTCACAGGCTATTTCCCAGCAGAAATGAACTCTAGTTTCCCATAGAAGCAGTCTCACAGGCTATTTCCCAGCAGAAATGAACTCTAGTTTCCCATAGAAGCAGTCTCACAGGCTATTTCCCAGCAGAAATGAACTCTAGTTTCCCATAGAAGCAGTCTCACAGGCTATTTCCCAGCAGAAATGAACTCTAGTTTCCCATAGAAGCAGTCTCACAGGCTATTTCCCAGCAGAAATGAACTCTAGTTTCCCATAGAAGCAGTCTCACAGGCTATTTCCCAGCAGAAATGAACTCTAGTTTCCCATAGAAGCAGTCTCACAGGCTATTTCCCAGCAGAAATGAACTCTAGTTTCCCATAGAAGCAGTCTCACAGGCTATTTCCCAGCAGAAATGAACTCTAGTTTCCCATAGAAGCAGTCTCACAGGCTATTTCCCAGCAGAAATGAACTCTAGTTTCCCATAGAAGCAGTCTCACAGGCTATTTCCCAGCAGAAATGAACTCTAGTTTCCCATAGAAGCAGTCTCACAGGCTATTTCCCAGCAGAAATGAACTCTAGTTTCCCATAGAAGCAGTCTCACAGGCTATTTCCCAGCAGAAATGAACTCTAGTTTCCCATAGAAGCAGTCTCACAGGCTATTTCCCAGCAGAAATGAACTCTAGTTTCCCATAGAAGCAGTCTCACAGGCTATTTCCCAGCAGAAATGAACTCTAGTTTCCCATAGAAGCAGTCTCACAGGCTATTTCCCAGCAGAAATGAACTCTAGTTTCCCATAGAAGCAGTCTCACAGGCTATTTCCCAGCAGAAATGAACTCTAGTTTCCCATAGAAGCAGTCTCACAGGCTATTTCCCAGCAGAAATGAACTCTAGTTTCCCATAGAAGCAGTCTCACAGGCTATTTCCCAGCAGAAATGAACTCTAGTTTCCCATAGAAGCAGTCTCACAGGCTATTTCCCAGCAGAAATGAACTCTAGTTTCCCATAGAAGCAGTCTCACAGGCTATTTCCCAGCAGAAATGAACTCTAGTTTCCCATAGAAGCAGTCTCACAGGCTATTTCCCAGCAGAAATGAACTCTAGTTTCCCATAGAAGCAGTCTCACAGGCTATTTCCCAGCAGAAATGAACTCTAGTTTCCCATAGAAGCAGTCTCACAGGCTATTTCCCAGCAGAAATGAACTCTAGTTTCCCATAGAAGCAGTCTCACAGGCTATTTCCCAGCAGAAATGAACTCTAGTTTCCCATAGAAGCAGTCTCACAGGCTATTTCCCAGCAGAAATGAACTCTAGTTTCCCATAGAAGCAGTCTCACAGGCTATTTCCCAGCAGAAATGAACTCTAGTTTCCCATAGAAGCAGTCTCACAGGCTATTTCCCAGCAGAAATGAACTCTAGTTTCCCATAGAAGCAGTCTCACAGGCTATTTCCCAGCAGAAATGAACTCTAGTTTCCCATAGAAGCAGTCTCACAGGCTATTTCCCAGCAGAAATGAACTCTAGTTTCCCATAGAAGCAGTCTCACAGGCTATTTCCCAGCAGAAATGAACTCTAGTTTCCCATAGAAGCAGTCTCACAGGCTATTTCCCAGCAGAAATGAACTCTAGTTTCCCATAGAAGCAGTCTCACAGGCTATTTCCCAGCAGAAATGAACTCTAGTTTCCCATAGAAGCAGTCTCACAGGCTATTTCCCAGCAGAAATGAACTCTAGTTTCCCATAGAAGCAGTCTCACAGGCTATTTCCCAGCAGAAATGAACTCTAGTTTCCCATAGAAGCAGTCTCACAGGCTATTTCCCAGCAGAAATGAACTCTAGTTTCCCATAGAAGCAGTCTCACAGGCTATTTCCCAGCAGAAATGAACTCTAGTTTCCCATAGAAGCAGTCTCACAGGCTATTTCCCAGCAGAAATGAACTCTAGTTTCCCATAGAAGCAGTCTCACAGGCTATTTCCCAGCAGAAATGAACTCTAGTTTCCCATAGAAGCAGTCTCACAGGCTATTTCCCAGCAGAAATGAACTCTAGTTTCCCATAGAAGCAGTCTCACAGGCTATTTCCCAGCAGAAATGAACTCTAGTTTCCCATAGAAGCAGTCTCACAGGCTATTTCCCAGCAGAAATGAACTCTAGTTTCCCATAGAAGCAGTCTCACAGGCTATTTCCCAGCAGAAATGAACTCTAGTTTCCCATAGAAGCAGTCTCACAGGCTATTTCCCAGCAGAAATGAACTCTAGTTTCCCATAGAAGCAGTCTCACAGGCTATTTCCCAGCAGAAATGAACTCTAGTTTCCCATAGAAGCAGTCTCACAGGCTATTTCCCAGCAGAAATGAACTCTAGTTTCCCATAGAAGCAGTCTCACAGGCTATTTCCCAGCAGAAATGAACTCTAGTTTCCCATAGAAGCAGTCTCACAGGCTATTTCCCAGCAGAAATGAACTCTAGTTTCCCATAGAAGCAGTCTCACAGGCTATTTCCCAGCAGAAATGAACTCTAGTTTCCCATAGAAGCAGTCTCACAGGCTATTTCCCAGCAGAAATGAACTCTAGTTTCCCATAGAAGCAGTCTCACAGGCTATTTCCCAGCAGAAATGAACTCTAGTTTCCCATAGAAGCAGTCTCACAGGCTATTTCCCAGCAGAAATGAACTCTAGTTTCCCATAGAAGCAGTCTCACAGGCTATTTCCCAGCAGAAATGAACTCTAGTTTCCCATAGAAGCAGTCTCACAGGCTATTTCCCAGCAGAAATGAACTCTAGTTTCCCATAGAAGCAGTCTCACAGGCTATTTCCCAGCAGAAATGAACTCTAGTTTCCCATAGAAGCAGTCTCACAGGCTATTTCCCAGCAGAAATGAACTCTAGTTTCCCATAGAAGCAGTCTCACAGGCTATTTCCCAGCAGAAATGAACTCTAGTTTCCCATAGAAGCAGTCTCACAGGCTATTTCCCAGCAGAAATGAACTCTAGTTTCCCATAGAAGCAGTCTCACAGGCTATTTCCCAGCAGAAATGAACTCTAGTTTCCCATAGAAGCAGTCTCACAGGCTATTTCCCAGCAGAAATGAACTCTAGTTTCCCATAGAAGCAGTCTCACAGGCTATTTCCCAGCAGAAATGAACTCTAGTTTCCCATAGAAGCAGTCTCACAGGCTATTTCCCAGCAGAAATGAACTCTAGTTTCCCATAGAAGCAGTCTCACAGGCTATTTCCCAGCAGAAATGAACTCTAGTTTCCCATAGAAGCAGTCTCACAGGCTATTTCCCAGCAGAAATGAACTCTAGTTTCCCATAGAAGCAGTCTCACAGGCTATTTCCCAGCAGAAATGAACTCTAGTTTCCCATAGAAGCAGTCTCACAGGCTATTTCCCAGCAGAAATGAACTCTAGTTTCCCATAGAAGCAGTCTCACAGGCTATTTCCCAGCAGAAATGAACTCTAGTTTCCCATAGAAGCAGTCTCACAGGCTATTTCCCAGCAGAAATGAACTCTAGTTTCCCATAGAAGCAGTCTCACAGGCTATTTCCCAGCAGAAATGAACTCTAGTTTCACACTAGAGAGAAGCAGTCTCTGAGCTGTTTTCCCAGTAAAAGGCAAACTCTAGACTCCCATAAACAGTCTCTGAGCTATTTCCCAGCAGAAATGAACTCTAGTTTCCCATAGAAGCAGTCTCACAGGCTATTTCCCAGCAGAAATGAACTCTAGTTTCCCATAGAAGCAGTCTCACAGGCTATTTCCCAGCAGAAATGAACTCTAGTTTCCCATAGAAGCAGTCTCACAGGCTATTTCCCAGCAGAAATGAACTCTAGTTTCCCATAGAAGCAGTCTCACAGGCTATTTCCCAGCAGAAATGAACTCTAGTTTCCCATAGAAGCAGTCTCACAGGCTATTTCCCAGCAGAAATGAACTCTAGTTTCCCATAGAAGCAGTCTCACAGGCTATTTCCCAGCAGAAATGAACTCTAGTTTCCCATAGAAGCAGTCTCACAGGCTATTTCCCAGCAGAAATGAACTCTAGTTTCCCATAGAAGCAGTCTCACAGGCTATTTCCCAGCAGAAATGAACTCTAGTTTCCCATAGAAGCAGTCTCACAGGCTATTTCCCAGCAGAAATGAACTCTAGTTTCCCATAGAAGCAGTCTCACAGGCTATTTCCCAGCAGAAATGAACTCTAGTTTCCCATAGAAGCAGTCTCACAGGCTATTTCCCAGCAGAAATGAACTCTAGTTTCCCATAGAAGCAGTCTCACAGGCTATTTCCCAGCAGAAATGAACTCTAGTTTCCCATAGAAGCAGTCTCACAGGCTATTTCCCAGCAGAAATGAACTCTAGTTTCCCATAGAAGCAGTCTCACAGGCTATTTCCCAGCAGAAATGAACTCTAGTTTCCCATAGAAGCAGTCTCACAGGCTATTTCCCAGCAGAAATGAACTCTAGTTTCCCATAGAAGCAGTCTCACAGGCTATTTCCCAGCAGAAATGAACTCTAGTTTCCCATAGAAGCAGTCTCACAGGCCATTTCCCAGCAGAAATGAACTCTAGTTTCCCATAGAAGCAGTCTCACAGGCTATTTCCCAGCAGAAATGAACTCTAGTTTCCCATAGAAGCAGTCTCACAGGCTATTTCCCAGCAGAAATGAACTCTAGTTTCCCATAGAAGCAGTCTCACAGGCTATTTCCCAGCAGAAATGAACTCTAGTTTCCCATAGAAGCAGTCTCACAGGCTATTTCCCAGCAGAAATGAACTCTAGTTTCCCATAGAAGCAGTCTCACAGGCTATTTCCCAGCAGAAATGAACTCTAGTTTCCCATAGAAGCAGTCTCACAGGCTATTTCCCAGCAGAAATGAACTCTAGTTTCCCATAGAAGCAGTCTCACAGGCTATTTCCCAGCAGAAATGAACTCTAGTTTCCCATAGAAGCAGTCTCACAGGCCATTTCCCAGCAGAAATGAACTCTAGTTTCCCATAGAAGCAGTCTCACAGGCTATTTCCCAGCAGAAATGAACTCTAGTTTCCCATAGAAGCAGTCTCACAGGCTATTTCCCAGCAGAAATGAACTCTAGTTTCCCATAGAAGCAGTCTCACAGGCTATTTCCCAGCAGAAATGAACTCTAGTTTCCCATAGAAGCAGTCTCACAGGCTATTTCCCAGCAGAAATGAACTCTAGTTTCCCATAGAAGCAGTCTCACAGGCTATTTCCCAGCAGAAATGAACTCTAGTTTCCCATAGAAGCAGTCTCACAGGCTATTTCCCAGCAGAAATGAACTCTAGTTTCCCATAGAAGCAGTCTCACAGGCTATTTCCCAGCAGAAATGAACTCTAGTTTCCCATAGAAGCAGTCTCACAGGCTATTTCCCAGCAGAAATGAACTCTAGTTTCCCATAGAAGCAGTCTCACAGGCTATTTCCCAGCAGAAATGAACTCTAGTTTCCCATAGAAGCAGTCTCACAGGCTATTTCCCAGCAGAAATGAACTCTAGTTTCCCATAGAAGCAGTCTCACAGGCTATTTCCCAGCAGAAATGAACTCTAGTTTCCCATAGAAGCAGTCTCACAGGCTATTTCCCAGCAGAAATGAACTCTAGTTTCCCATAGAAGCAGTCTCACAGGCTATTTCCCAGCAGAAATGAACTCTAGTTTCCCATAGAAGCAGTCTCACAGGCTATTTCCCAGCAGAAATGAACTCTAGTTTCCCATAGAAGCAGTCTCACAGGCTATTTCCCAGCAGAAATGAACTCTAGTTTCCCATAGAAGCAGTCTCACAGGCTATTTCCCAGCAGAAATGAACTCTAGTTTCCCATAGAAGCAGTCTCACAGGCTATTTCCCAGCAGAAATGAACTCTAGTTTCCCATAGAAGCAGTCTCACAGGCTATTTCCCAGCAGAAATGAACTCTAGTTTCCCATAGAAGCAGTCTCACAGGCTATTTCCCAGCAGAAATGAACTCTAGTTTCCCATAGAAGCAGTCTCACAGGCTATTTCCCAGCAGAAATGAACTCTAGTTTCCCATAGAAGCAGTCTCACAGGCTATTTCCCAGCAGAAATGAACTCTAGTTTCCCATAGAAGCAGTCTCACAGGCTATTTCCCAGCAGAAATGAACTCTAGTTTCCCATAGAAGCAGTCTCACAGGCTATTTCCCAGCAGAAATGAACTCTAGTTTCCCATAGAAGCAGTCTCACAGGCTATTTCCCAGCAGAAATGAACTCTAGTTTCCCATAGAAGCAGTCTCACAGGCTATTTCCCAGCAGAAATGAACTCTAGTTTCCCATAGAAGCAGTCTCACAGGCTATTTCCCAGCAGAAATGAACTCTAGTTTCCCATAGAAGCAGTCTCACAGGCCATTTCCCAGCAGAAATGAACTCTAGTTTCCCATAGAAGCAGTCTCACAGGCTATTTCCCAGCAGAAATGAACTCTAGTTTCCCATAGAAGCAGTCTCACAGGCTATTTCCCAGCAGAAATGAACTCTAGTTTCCCATAGAAGCAGTCTCACAGGCTATTTCCCAGCAGAAATGAACTCTAGTTTCCCATAGAAGCAGTCTCACAGGCTATTTCCCAGCAGAAATGAACTCTAGTTTCCCATAGAAGCAGTCTCACAGGCTATTTCCCAGCAGAAATGAACTCTAGTTTCCCATAGAAGCAGTCTCACAGGCTATTTCCCAGCAGAAATGAACTCTAGTTTCCCATAGAAGCAGTCTCACAGGCTATTTCCCAGCAGAAATGAACTCTAGTTTCCCATAGAAGCAGTCTCACAGGCTATTTCCCAGCAGAAATGAACTCTAGTTTCCCATAGAAGCAGTCTCACAGGCTATTTCCCAGCAGAAATGAACTCTAGTTTCCCATAGAAGCAGTCTCACAGGCTATTTCCCAGCAGAAATGAACTCTAGTTTCCCATAGAAGCAGTCTCACAGGCTATTTCCCAGCAGAAATGAACTCTAGTTTCCCATAGAAGCAGTCTCACAGGCTATTTCCCAGCAGAAATGAACTCTAGTTTCCCATAGAAGCAGTCTCACAGGCTATTTCCCAGCAGAAATGAACTCTAGTTTCCCATAGAAGCAGTCTCACAGGCTATTTCCCAGCAGAAATGAACTCTAGTTTCCCATAGAAGCAGTCTCACAGGCTATTTCCCAGCAGAAATGAACTCTAGTTTCCCATAGAAGCAGTCTCACAGGCTATTTCCCAGCAGAAATGAACTCTAGTTTCCCATAGAAGCAGTCTCACAGGCTATTTCCCAGCAGAAATGAACTCTAGTTTCCCATAGAAGCAGTCTCACAGGCTATTTCCCAGCAGAAATGAACTCTAGTTTCCCATAGAAGCAGTCTCACAGGCTATTTCCCAGCAGAAATGAACTCTAGTTTCCCATAGAAGCAGTCTCACAGGCTATTTCCCAGCAGAAATGAACTCTAGTTTCCCATAGAAGCAGTCTCACAGGCTATTTCCCAGCAGAAATGAACTCTAGTTTCCCATAGAAGCAGTCTCACAGGCTATTTCCCAGCAGAAATGAACTCTAGTTTCCCATAGAAGCAGTCTCACAGGCTATTTCCCAGCAGAAATGAACTCTAGTTTCCCATAGAAGCAGTCTCACAGGCTATTTCCCAGCAGAAATGAACTCTAGTTTCCCATAGAAGCAGTCTCACAGGCTATTTCCCAGCAGAAATGAACTCTAGTTTCCCATAGAAGCAGTCTCACAGGCTATTTCCCAGCAGAAATGAACTCTAGTTTCCCATAGAAGCAGTCTCACAGGCTATTTCCCAGCAGAAATGAACTCTAGTTTCCCATAGAAGCAGTCTCACAGGCTATTTCCCAGCAGAAATGAACTCTAGTTTCCCATAGAAGCAGTCTCACAGGCTATTTCCCAGCAGAAATGAACTCTAGTTTCCCATAGAAGCAGTCTCACAGGCTATTTCCCAGCAGAAATGAACTCTAGTTTCCCATAGAAGCAGTCTCACAGGCTATTTCCCAGCAGAAATGAACTCTAGTTTCCCATAGAAGCAGTCTCACAGGCTATTTCCCAGCAGAAATGAACTCTAGTTTCCCATAGAAGCAGTCTCACAGGCTATTTCCCAGCAGAAATGAACTCTAGTTTCCCATAGAAGCAGTCTCACAGGCTATTTCCCAGCAGAAATGAACTCTAGTTTCCCATAGAAGCAGTCTCACAGGCTATTTCCCAGCAGAAATGAACTCTAGTTTCCCATAGAAGCAGTCTCACAGGCTATTTCCCAGCAGAAATGAACTCTAGTTTCCCATAGAAGCAGTCTCACAGGCTATTTCCCAGCAGAAATGAACTCTAGTTTCCCATAGAAGCAGTCTCACAGGCTATTTCCCAGCAGAAATGAACTCTAGTTTCCCATAGAAGCAGTCTCACAGGCTATTTCCCAGCAGAAATGAACTCTAGTTTCCCATAGAAGCAGTCTCACAGGCTATTTCCCAGCAGAAATGAACTCTAGTTTCCCATAGAAGCAGTCTCACAGGCTATTTCCCAGCAGAAATGAACTCTAGTTTCCCATAGAAGCAGTCTCACAGGCTATTTCCCAGCAGAAATGAACTCTAGTTTCCCATAGAAGCAGTCTCACAGGCTATTTCCCAGCAGAAATGAACTCTAGTTTCCCATAGAAGCAGTCTCACAGGCTATTTCCCAGCAGAAATGAACTCTAGTTTCCCATAGAAGCAGTCTCACAGGCTATTTCCCAGCAGAAATGAACTCTAGTTTCCCATAGAAGCAGTCTCACAGGCTATTTCCCAGCAGAAATGAACTCTAGTTTCCCATAGAAGCAGTCTCACAGGCTATTTCCCAGCAGAAATGAACTCTAGTTTCCCATAGAAGCAGTCTCACAGGCTATTTCCCAGCAGAAATGAACTCTAGTTTCCCATAGAAGCAGTCTCACAGGCTATTTCCCAGCAGAAATGAACTCTAGTTTCCCATAGAAGCAGTCTCACAGGCTATTTCCCAGCAGAAATGAACTCTAGTTTCCCATAGAAGCAGTCTCACAGGCTATTTCCCAGCAGAAATGAACTCTAGTTTCCCATAGAAGCAGTCTCACAGGCTATTTCCCAGCAGAAATGAACTCTAGTTTCCCATAGAAGCAGTCTCACAGGCTATTTCCCAGCAGAAATGAACTCTAGTTTCCCATAGAAGCAGTCTCACAGGCTATTTCCCAGCAGAAATGAACTCTAGTTTCCCATAGAAGCAGTCTCACAGGCTATTTCCCAGCAGAAATGAACTCTAGTTTCCCATAGAAGCAGTCTCACAGGCTATTTCCCAGCAGAAATGAACTCTAGTTTCCCATAGAAGCAGTCTCACAGGCTATTTCCCAGCAGAAATGAACTCTAGTTTCCCATAGAAGCAGTCTCACAGGCTATTTCCCAGCAGAAATGAACTCTAGTTTCCCATAGAAGCAGTCTCACAGGCTATTTCCCAGCAGAAATGAACTCTAGTTTCCCATAGAAGCAGTCTCACAGGCTATTTCCCAGCAGAAATGAACTCTAGTTTCCCATAGAAGCAGTCTCACAGGCTATTTCCCAGCAGAAATGAACTCTAGTTTCCCATAGAAGCAGTCTCACAGGCTATTTCCCAGCAGAAATGAACTCTAGTTTCCCATAGAAGCAGTCTCACAGGCTATTTCCCAGCAGAAATGAACTCTAGTTTCCCATAGAAGCAGTCTCACAGGCTATTTCCCAGCAGAAATGAACTCTAGTTTCCCATAGAAGCAGTCTCACAGGCTATTTCCCAGCAGAAATGAACTCTAGTTTCCCATAGAAGCAGTCTCACAGGCTATTTCCCAGCAGAAATGAACTCTAGTTTCCCATAGAAGCAGTCTCACAGGCTATTTCCCAGCAGAAATGAACTCTAGTTTCCCATAGAAGCAGTCTCACAGGCTATTTCCCAGCAGAAATGAACTCTAGTTTCCCATAGAAGCAGTCTCACAGGCTATTTCCCAGCAGAAATGAACTCTAGTTTCCCATAGAAGCAGTCTCACAGGCTATTTCCCAGCAGAAATGAACTCTAGTTTCCCATAGAAGCAGTCTCACAGGCTATTTCCCAGCAGAAATGAACTCTAGTTTCCCATAGAAGCAGTCTCACAGGCTATTTCCCAGCAGAAATGAACTCTAGTTTCCCATAGAAGCAGTCTCACAGGCTATTTCCCAGCAGAAATGAACTCTAGTTTCCCATAGAAGCAGTCTCACAGGCTATTTCCCAGCAGAAATGAACTCTAGTTTCCCATAGAAGCAGTCTCACAGGCTATTTCCCAGCAGAAATGAACTCTAGTTTCCCATAGAAGCAGTCTCACAGGCTATTTCCCAGCAGAAATGAACTCTAGTTTCCCATAGAAGCAGTCTCACAGGCTATTTCCCAGCAGAAATGAACTCTAGTTTCCCATAGAAGCAGTCTCACAGGCTATTTCCCAGCAGAAATGAACTCTAGTTTCCCATAGAAGCAGTCTCACAGGCTATTTCCCAGCAGAAATGAACTCTAGTTTCCCATAGAAGCAGTCTCACAGGCTATTTCCCAGCAGAAATGAACTCTAGTTTCCCATAGAAGCAGTCTCACAGGCTATTTCCCAGCAGAAATGAACTCTAGTTTCCCATAGAAGCAGTCTCACAGGCTATTTCCCAGCAGAAATGAACTCTAGTTTCCCATAGAAGCAGTCTCACAGGCTATTTCCCAGCAGAAATGAACTCTAGTTTCCCATAGAAGCAGTCTCACAGGCTATTTCCCAGCAGAAATGAACTCTAGTTTCCCATAGAAGCAGTCTCACAGGCTATTTCCCAGCAGAAATGAACTCTAGTTTCCCATAGAAGCAGTCTCACAGGCTATTTCCCAGCAGAAATGAACTCTAGTTTCCCATAGAAGCAGTCTCACAGGCTATTTCCCAGCAGAAATGAACTCTAGTTTCCCATAGAAGCAGTCTCACAGGCTATTTCCCAGCAGAAATGAACTCTAGTTTCCCATAGAAGCAGTCTCACAGGCTATTTCCCAGCAGAAATGAACTCTAGTTTCCCATAGAAGCAGTCTCACAGGCTATTTCCCAGCAGAAATGAACTCTAGTTTCCCATAGAAGCAGTCTCACAGGCTATTTCCCAGCAGAAATGAACTCTAGTTTCCCATAGAAGCAGTCTCACAGGCTATTTCCCAGCAGAAATGAACTCTAGTTTCCCATAGAAGCAGTCTCACAGGCTATTTCCCAGCAGAAATGAACTCTAGTTTCCCATAGAAGCAGTCTCACAGGCTATTTCCCAGCAGAAATGAACTCTAGTTTCCCATAGAAGCAGTCTCACAGGCTATTTCCCAGCAGAAATGAACTCTAGTTTCCCATAGAAGCAGTCTCACAGGCTATTTCCCAGCAGAAATGAACTCTAGTTTCCCATAGAAGCAGTCTCACAGGCTATTTCCCAGCAGAAATGAACTCTAGTTTCCCATAGAAGCAGTCTCACAGGCTATTTCCCAGCAGAAATGAACTCTAGTTTCCCATAGAAGCAGTCTCACAGGCTATTTCCCAGCAGAAATGAACTCTAGTTTCCCATAGAAGCAGTCTCACAGGCTATTTCCCAGCAGAAATGAACTCTAGTTTCCCATAGAAGCAGTCTCACAGGCTATTTCCCAGCAGAAATGAACTCTAGTTTCCCATAGAAGCAGTCTCACAGGCTATTTCCCAGCAGAAATGAACTCTAGTTTCCCATAGAAGCAGTCTCACAGGCCATTTCCCAGCAGAAATGAACTCTAGTTTCCCATAGAAGCAGTCTCACAGGCTATTTCCCAGCAGAAATGAACTCTAGTTTCCCATAGAAGCAGTCTCACAGGCTATTTCCCAGCAGAAATGAACTCTAGTTTCCCATAGAAGCAGTCTCACAGGCTATTTCCCAGCAGAAATGAACTCTAGTTTCCCATAGAAGCAGTCTCACAGGCTATTTCCCAGCAGAAATGAACTCTAGTTTCCCATAGAAGCAGTCTCACAGGCTATTTCCCAGCAGAAATGAACTCTAGTTTCCCATAGAAGCAGTCTCACAGGCTATTTCCCAGCAGAAATGAACTCTAGTTTCCCATAGAAGCAGTCTCACAGGCTATTTCCCAGCAGAAATGAACTCTAGTTTCCCATAGAAGCAGTCTCACAGGCTATTTCCCAGCAGAAATGAACTCTAGTTTCCCATAGAAGCAGTCTCACAGGCTATTTCCCAGCAGAAATGAACTCTAGTTTCCCATAGAAGCAGTCTCACAGGCTATTTCCCAGCAGAAATGAACTCTAGTTTCCCATAGAAGCAGTCTCACAGGCTATTTCCCAGCAGAAATG
Source organism: Macrothele yani (assembly GCA_039090855.1). Lineage (NCBI taxonomy): Eukaryota > Metazoa > Arthropoda > Arachnida > Araneae > Macrothelidae > Macrothele > Macrothele yani. Next base: position 137,517,158 of record CM077005.1, on the reverse strand, counting down.
AACTCTAGTTTCCCATAGAAGCAGTCTCACAGGCTATTTCCCAGCAGAAATGAACTCTAGTTTCCCATAGAAGCAGTCTCACAGGCTATTTCCCAGCAGAAATGAACTCTAGTTTCCCATAGAAGCAGTCTCACAGGCTATTTCCCAGCAGAAATGAACTCTAGTTTCCCATAGAAGCAGTCTCACAGGCTATTTCCCAGCAGAAATGAACTCTAGTTTCCCATAGAAGCAGTCTCACAGGCTATTTCCCAGCAGAAATGAACTCTAGTTTCCCATAGAAGCAGTCTCACAGGCTATTTCCCAGCAGAAATGAACTCTAGTTTCCCATAGAAGCAGTCTCACAGGCTATTTCCCAGCAGAAATGAACTCTAGTTTCCCATAGAAGCAGTCTCACAGGCTATTTCCCAGCAGAAATGAACTCTAGTTTCCCATAGAAGCAGTCTCACAGGCTATTTCCCAGCAGAAATGAACTCTAGTTTCCCATAGAAGCAGTCTCACAGGCTATTTCCCAGCAGAAATGAACTCTAGTTTCCCATAGAAGCAGTCTCACAGGCTATTTCCCAGCAGAAATGAACTCTAGTTTCCCATAGAAGCAGTCTCACAGGCTATTTCCCAGCAGAAATGAACTCTAGTTTCCCATAGAAGCAGTCTCACAGGCTATTTCCCAGCAGAAATGAACTCTAGTTTCCCATAGAAGCAGTCTCACAGGCTATTTCCCAGCAGAAATGAACTCTAGTTTCCCATAGAAGCAGTCTCACAGGCTATTTCCCAGCAGAAATGAACTCTAGTTTCCCATAGAAGCAGTCTCACAGGCTATTTCCCAGCAGAAATGAACTCTAGTTTCCCATAGAAGCAGTCTCACAGGCTATTTCCCAGCAGAAATGAACTCTAGTTTCCCATAGAAGCAGTCTCACAGGCTATTTCCCAGCAGAAATGAACTCTAGTTTCCCATAGAAGCAGTCTCACAGGCTATTTCCCAGCAGAAATGAACTCTAGTTTCCCATAGAAGCAGTCTCACAGGCTATTTCCCAGCAGAAATGAACTCTAGTTTCCCATAGAAGCAGTCTCACAGGCTATTTCCCAGCAGAAATGAACTCTAGTTTCCCATAGAAGCAGTCTCACAGGCTATTTCCCAGCAGAAATGAACTCTAGTTTCCCATAGAAGCAGTCTCACAGGCCATTTCCCAGCAGAAATGAACTCTAGTTTCCCATAGAAGCAGTCTCACAGGCTATTTCCCAGCAGAAATGAACTCTAGTTTCCCATAGAAGCAGTCTCACAGGCTATTTCCCAGCAGAAATGAACTCTAGTTTCCCATAGAAGCAGTCTCACAGGCTATTTCCCAGCAGAAATGAACTCTAGTTTCCCATAGAAGCAGTCTCACAGGCTATTTCCCAGCAGAAATGAACTCTAGTTTCCCATAGAAGCAGTCTCACAGGCTATTTCCCAGCAGAAATGAACTCTAGTTTCCCATAGAAGCAGTCTCACAGGCTATTTCCCAGCAGAAATGAACTCTAGTTTCCCATAGAAGCAGTCTCACAGGCTATTTCCCAGCAGAAATGAACTCTAGTTTCCCATAGAAGCAGTCTCACAGGCTATTTCCCAGCAGAAATGAACTCTAGTTTCCCATAGAAGCAGTCTCACAGGCTATTTCCCAGCAGAAATGAACTCTAGTTTCCCATAGAAGCAGTCTCACAGGCTATTTCCCAGCAGAAATGAACTCTAGTTTCCCATAGAAGCAGTCTCACAGGCTATTTCCCAGCAGAAATGAACTCTAGTTTCCCATAGAAGCAGTCTCACAGGCCATTTCCCAGCAGAAATGAACTCTAGTTTCCCATAGAAGCAGTCTCACAGGCTATTTCCCAGCAGAAATGAACTCTAGTTTCCCATAGAAGCAGTCTCACAGGCTATTTCCCAGCAGAAATGAACTCTAGTTTCCCATAGAAGCAGTCTCACAGGCTATTTCCCAGCAGAAATGAACTCTAGTTTCCCATAGAAGCAGTCTCACAGGCTATTTCCCAGCAGAAATGAACTCTAGTTTCCCATAGAAGCAGTCTCACAGGCTATTTCCCAGCAGAAATGAACTCTAGTTTCCCATAGAAGCAGTCTCACAGGCTATTTCCCAGCAGAAATGAACTCTAGTTTCCCATAGAAGCAGTCTCACAGGCTATTTCCCAGCAGAAATGAACTCTAGTTTCCCATAGAAGCAGTCTCACAGGCTATTTCCCAGCAGAAATGAACTCTAGTTTCCCATAGAAGCAGTCTCACAGGCTATTTCCCAGCAGAAATGAACTCTAGTTTCCCATAGAAGCAGTCTCACAGGCCATTTCCCAGCAGAAATGAACTCTAGTTTCCCATAGAAGCAGTCTCACAGGCTATTTCCCAGCAGAAATGAACTCTAGTTTCCCATAGAAGCAGTCTCACAGGCTATTTCCCAGCAGAAATGAACTCTAGTTTCCCATAGAAGCAGTCTCACAGGCTATTTCCCAGCAGAAATGAACTCTAGTTTCCCATAGAAGCAGTCTCACAGGCTATTTCCCAGCAGAAATGAACTCTAGTTTCCCATAGAAGCAGTCTCACAGGCTATTTCCCAGCAGAAATGAACTCTAGTTTCCCATAGAAGCAGTCTCACAGGCCATTTCCCAGCAGAAATGAACTCTAGTTTCCCATAGAAGCAGTCTCACAGGCTATTTCCCAGCAGAAATGAACTCTAGTTTCCCATAGAAGCAGTCTCACAGGCTATTTCCCAGCAGAAATGAACTCTAGTTTCCCATAGAAGCAGTCTCACAGGCTATTTCCCAGCAGAAATGAACTCTAGTTTCCCATAGAAGCAGTCTCACAGGCTATTTCCCAGCAGAAATGAACTCTAGTTTCCCATAGAAGCAGTCTCACAGGCTATTTCCCAGCAGAAATGAACTCTAGTTTCCCATAGAAGCAGTCTCACAGGCTATTTCCCAGCAGAAATGAACTCTAGTTTCCCATAGAAGCAGTCTCACAGGCTATTTCCCAGCAGAAATGAACTCTAGTTTCCCATAGAAGCAGTCTCACAGGCTATTTCCCAGCAGAAATGAACTCTAGTTTCCCATAGAAGCAGTCTCACAGGCTATTTCCCAGCAGAAATGAACTCTAGTTTCCCATAGAAGCAGTCTCACAGGCTATTTCCCAGCAGAAATGAACTCTAGTTTCCCATAGAAGCAGTCTCACAGGCTATTTCCCAGCAGAAATGAACTCTAGTTTCCCATAGAAGCAGTCTCACAGGCTATTTCCCAGCAGAAATGAACTCTAGTTTCCCATAGAAGCAGTCTCACAGGCTATTTCCCAGCAGAAATGAACTCTAGTTTCCCATAGAAGCAGTCTCACAGGCTATTTCCCAGCAGAAATGAACTCTAGTTTCCCATAGAAGCAGTCTCACAGGCTATTTCCCAGCAGAAATGAACTCTAGTTTCCCATAGAAGCAGTCTCACAGGCTATTTCCCAGCAGAAATGAACTCTAGTTTCCCATAGAAGCAGTCTCACAGGCTATTTCCCAGCAGAAATGAACTCTAGTTTCCCATAGAAGCAGTCTCACAGGCTATTTCCCAGCAGAAATGAACTCTAGTTTCCCATAGAAGCAGTCTCACAGGCTATTTCCCAGCAGAAATGAACTCTAGTTTCCCATAGAAGCAGTCTCACAGGCTATTTCCCAGCAGAAATGAACTCTAGTTTCCCATAGAAGCAGTCTCACAGGCTATTTCCCAGCAGAAATGAACTCTAGTTTCCCATAGAAGCAGTCTCACAGGCTATTTCCCAGCAGAAATGAACTCTAGTTTCCCATAGAAGCAGTCTCACAGGCTATTTCCCAGCAGAAATGAACTCTAGTTTCCCATAGAAGCAGTCTCACAGGCTATTTCCCAGCAGAAATGAACTCTAGTTTCCCATAGAAGCAGTCTCACAGGCTATTTCCCAGCAGAAATGAACTCTAGTTTCCCATAGAAGCAGTCTCACAGGCTATTTCCCAGCAGAAATGAACTCTAGTTTCCCATAGAAGCAGTCTCACAGGCTATTTCCCAGCAGAAATGAACTCTAGTTTCCCATAGAAGCAGTCTCACAGGCTATTTCCCAGCAGAAATGAACTCTAGTTTCCCATAGAAGCAGTCTCACAGGCTATTTCCCAGCAGAAATGAACTCTAGTTTCCCATAGAAGCAGTCTCACAGGCTATTTCCCAGCAGAAATGAACTCTAGTTTCCCATAGAAGCAGTCTCACAGGCTATTTCCCAGCAGAAATGAACTCTAGTTTCCCATAGAAGCAGTCTCACAGGCTATTTCCCAGCAGAAATGAACTCTAGTTTCCCATAGAAGCAGTCTCACAGGCTATTTCCCAGCAGAAATGAACTCTAGTTTCCCATAGAAGCAGTCTCACAGGCTATTTCCCAGCAGAAATGAACTCTAGTTTCCCATAGAAGCAGTCTCACAGGCTATTTCCCAGCAGAAATGAACTCTAGTTTCCCATAGAAGCAGTCTCACAGGCTATTTCCCAGCAGAAATGAACTCTAGTTTCCCATAGAAGCAGTCTCACAGGCTATTTCCCAGCAGAAATGAACTCTAGTTTCCCATAGAAGCAGTCTCACAGGCTATTTCCCAGCAGAAATGAACTCTAGTTTCCCATAGAAGCAGTCTCACAGGCTATTTCCCAGCAGAAATGAACTCTAGTTTCCCATAGAAGCAGTCTCACAGGCTATTTCCCAGCAGAAATGAACTCTAGTTTCCCATAGAAGCAGTCTCACAGGCTATTTCCCAGCAGAAATGAACTCTAGTTTCCCATAGAAGCAGTCTCACAGGCTATTTCCCAGCAGAAATGAACTCTAGTTTCCCATAGAAGCAGTCTCACAGGCTATTTCCCAGCAGAAATGAACTCTAGTTTCCCATAGAAGCAGTCTCACAGGCTATTTCCCAGCAGAAATGAACTCTAGTTTCCCATAGAAGCAGTCTCACAGGCTATTTCCCAGCAGAAATGAACTCTAGTTTCCCATAGAAGCAGTCTCACAGGCTATTTCCCAGCAGAAATGAACTCTAGTTTCCCATAGAAGCAGTCTCACAGGCTATTTCCCAGCAGAAATGAACTCTAGTTTCCCATAGAAGCAGTCTCACAGGCTATTTCCCAGCAGAAATGAACTCTAGTTTCCCATAGAAGCAGTCTCACAGGCTATTTCCCAGCAGAAATGAACTCTAGTTTCCCATAGAAGCAGTCTCACAGGCTATTTCCCAGCAGAAATGAACTCTAGTTTCCCATAGAAGCAGTCTCACAGGCTATTTCCCAGCAGAAATGAACTCTAGTTTCCCATAGAAGCAGTCTCACAGGCTATTTCCCAGCAGAAATGAACTCTAGTTTCCCATAGAAGCAGTCTCACAGGCTATTTCCCAGCAGAAAATGAACTCTAGTTTCCCATAGAAGCAGTCTCACAGGCTATTTCCCAGCAGAAATGAACTCTAGTTTCCCATAGAAGCAGTCTCACAGGCTATTTCCCAGCAGAAATGAACTCTAGTTTCCCATAGAAGCAGTCTCACAGGCTATTTCCCAGCAGAAATGAACTCTAGTTTCCCATAGAAGCAGTCTCACAGGCTATTTCCCAGCAGAAATGAACTCTAGTTTCCCATAGAAGCAGTCTCACAGGCTATTTCCCAGCAGAAATGAACTCTAGTTTCCCATAGAAGCAGTCTCACAGGCTATTTCCCAGCAGAAATGAACTCTAGTTTCCCATAGAAGCAGTCTCACAGGCTATTTCCCAGCAGAAATGAACTCTAGTTTCCCATAGAAGCAGTCTCACAGGCTATTTCCCAGCAGAAATGAACTCTAGTTTCCCATAGAAGCAGTCTCACAGGCTATTTCCCAGCAGAAATGAACTCTAGTTTCCCATAGAAGCAGTCTCACAGGCTATTTCCCAGCAGAAATGAACTCTAGTTTCCCATAGAAGCAGTCTCACAGGCTATTTCCCAGCAGAAATGAACTCTAGTTTCCCATAGAAGCAGTCTCACAGGCTATTTCCCAGCAGAAATGAACTCTAGTTTCCCATAGAAGCAGTCTCACAGGCTATTTCCCAGCAGAAATGAACTCTAGTTTCCCATAGAAGCAGTCTCACAGGCTATTTCCCAGCAGAAATGAACTCTAGTTTCCCATAGAAGCAGTCTCACAGGCTATTTCCCAGCAGAAATGAACTCTAGTTTCCCATAGAAGCAGTCTCACAGGCTATTTCCCAGCAGAAATGAACTCTAGTTTCCCATAGAAGCAGTCTCACAGGCTATTTCCCAGCAGAAATGAACTCTAGTTTCCCATAGAAGCAGTCTCACAGGCTATTTCCCAGCAGAAATGAACTCTAGTTTCCCATAGAAGCAGTCTCACAGGCTATTTCCCAGCAGAAATGAACTCTAGTTTCCCATAGAAGCAGTCTCACAGGCTATTTCCCAGCAGAAATGAACTCTAGTTTCCCATAGAAGCAGTCTCACAGGCTATTTCCCAGCAGAAATGAACTCTAGTTTCCCATAGAAGCAGTCTCACAGGCTATTTCCCAGCAGAAATGAACTCTAGTTTCCCATAGAAGCAGTCTCACAGGCTATTTCCCAGCAGAAATGAACTCTAGTTTCCCATAGAAGCAGTCTCACAGGCTATTTCCCAGCAGAAATGAACTCTAGTTTCCCATAGAAGCAGTCTCACAGGCTATTTCCCAGCAGAAATGAACTCTAGTTTCCCATAGAAGCAGTCTCACAGGCTATTTCCCAGCAGAAATGAACTCTAGTTTCCCATAGAAGCAGTCTCACAGGCTATTTCCCAGCAGAAATGAACTCTAGTTTCCCATAGAAGCAGTCTCACAGGCTATTTCCCAGCAGAAATGAACTCTAGTTTCCCATAGAAGCAGTCTCACAGGCTATTTCCCAGCAGAAATGAACTCTAGTTTCCCATAGAAGCAGTCTCACAGGCTATTTCCCAGCAGAAATGAACTCTAGTTTCCCATAGAAGCAGTCTCACAGGCTATTTCCCAGCAGAAATGAACTCTAGTTTCCCATAGAAGCAGTCTCACAGGCTATTTCCCAGCAGAAATGAACTCTAGTTTCCCATAGAAGCAGTCTCACAGGCTATTTCCCAGCAGAAATGAACTCTAGTTTCCCATAGAAGCAGTCTCACAGGCTATTTCCCAGCAGAAATGAACTCTAGTTTCCCATAGAAGCAGTCTCACAGGCTATTTCCCAGCAGAAATGAACTCTAGTTTCCCATAGAAGCAGTCTCACAGGCTATTTCCCAGCAGAAATGAACTCTAGTTTCCCATAGAAGCAGTCTCACAGGCTATTTCCCAGCAGAAATGAACTCTAGTTTCCCATAGAAGCAGTCTCACAGGCTATTTCCCAGCAGAAATGAACTCTAGTTTCCCATAGAAGCAGTCTCACAGGCTATTTCCCAGCAGAAATGAACTCTAGTTTCCCATAGAAGCAGTCTCACAGGCTATTTCCCAGCAGAAATGAACTCTAGTTTCCCATAGAAGCAGTCTCACAGGCTATTTCCCAGCAGAAATGAACTCTAGTTTCCCATAGAAGCAGTCTCACAGGCTATTTCCCAGCAGAAATGAACTCTAGTTTCCCATAGAAGCAGTCTCACAGGCTATTTCCCAGCAGAAATGAACTCTAGTTTCCCATAGAAGCAGTCTCACAGGCTATTTCCCAGCAGAAATGAACTCTAGTTTCCCATAGAAGCAGTCTCACAGGCTATTTCCCAGCAGAAATGAACTCTAGTTTCCCATAGAAGCAGTCTCACAGGCTATTTCCCAGCAGAAATGAACTCTAGTTTCCCATAGAAGCAGTCTCACAGGCTATTTCCCAGCAGAAATGAACTCTAGTTTCCCATAGAAGCAGTCTCACAGGCTATTTCCCAGCAGAAATGAACTCTAGTTTCCCATAGAAGCAGTCTCACAGGCTATTTCCCAGCAGAAATGAACTCTAGTTTCCCATAGAAGCAGTCTCACAGGCTATTTCCCAGCAGAAATGAACTCTAGTTTCCCATAGAAGCAGTCTCACAGGCTATTTCCCAGCAGAAATGAACTCTAGTTTCCCATAGAAGCAGTCTCACAGGCTATTTCCCAGCAGAAATGAACTCTAGTTTCCCATAGAAGCAGTCTCACAGGCTATTTCCCAGCAGAAATGAACTCTAGTTTCCCATAGAAGCAGTCTCACAGGCTATTTCCCAGCAGAAATGAACTCTAGTTTCCCATAGAAGCAGTCTCACAGGCTATTTCCCAGCAGAAATGAACTCTAGTTTCCCATAGAAGCAGTCTCACAGGCTATTTCCCAGCAGAAATGAACTCTAGTTTCCCATAGAAGCAGTCTCACAGGCTATTTCCCAGCAGAAATGAACTCTAGTTTCCCATAGAAGCAGTCTCACAGGCTATTTCCCAGCAGAAATGAACTCTAGTTTCCCATAGAAGCAGTCTCACAGGCTATTTCCCAGCAGAAATGAACTCTAGTTTCCCATAGAAGCAGTCTCACAGGCTATTTCCCAGCAGAAATGAACTCTAGTTTCCCATAGAAGCAGTCTCACAGGCTATTTCCCAGCAGAAATGAACTCTAGTTTCCCATAGAAGCAGTCTCACAGGCTATTTCCCAGCAGAAATGAACTCTAGTTTCCCATAGAAGCAGTCTCACAGGCTATTTCCCAGCAGAAATGAACTCTAGTTTCCCATAGAAGCAGTCTCACAGGCTATTTCCCAGCAGAAATGAACTCTAGTTTCCCATAGAAGCAGTCTCACAGGCTATTTCCCAGCAGAAATGAACTCTAGTTTCCCATAGAAGCAGTCTCACAGGCTATTTCCCAGCAGAAATGAACTCTAGTTTCCCATAGAAGCAGTCTCACAGGCTATTTCCCAGCAGAAATGAACTCTAGTTTCCCATAGAAGCAGTCTCACAGGCTATTTCCCAGCAGAAATGAACTCTAGTTTCCCATAGAAGCAGTCTCACAGGCTATTTCCCAGCAGAAATGAACTCTAGTTTCCCATAGAAGCAGTCTCACAGGCTATTTCCCAGCAGAAATGAACTCTAGTTTCCCATAGAAGCAGTCTCACAGGCTATTTCCCAGCAGAAATGAACTCTAGTTTCCCATAGAAGCAGTCTCACAGGCTATTTCCCAGCAGAAATGAACTCTAGTTTCCCATAGAAGCAGTCTCACAGGCTATTTCCCAGCAGAAATGAACTCTAGTTTCCCATAGAAGCAGTCTCACAGGCTATTTCCCAGCAGAAATGAACTCTAGTTTCCCATAGAAGCAGTCTCACAGGCTATTTCCCAGCAGAAATGAACTCTAGTTTCCCATAGAAGCAGTCTCACAGGCTATTTCCCAGCAGAAATGAACTCTAGTTTCCCATAGAAGCAGTCTCACAGGCTATTTCCCAGCAGAAATGAACTCTAGTTTCCCATAGAAGCAGTCTCACAGGCTATTTCCCAGCAGAAATGAACTCTAGTTTCCCATAGAAGCAGTCTCACAGGCTATTTCCCAGCAGAAATGAACTCTAGTTTCCCATAGAAGCAGTCTCACAGGCTATTTCCCAGCAGAAATGAACTCTAGTTTCCCATAGAAGCAGTCTCACAGGCTATTTCCCAGCAGAAATGAACTCTAGTTTCCCATAGAAGCAGTCTCACAGGCTATTTCCCAGCAGAAATGAACTCTAGTTTCCCATAGAAGCAGTCTCACAGGCTATTTCCCAGCAGAAATGAACTCTAGTTTCCCATAGAAGCAGTCTCACAGGCTATTTCCCAGCAGAAATGAACTCTAGTTTCCCATAGAAGCAGTCTCACAGGCTATTTCCCAGCAGAAATGAACTCTAGTTTCCCATAGAAGCAGTCTCACAGGCTATTTCCCAGCAGAAATGAACTCTAGTTTCCCATAGAAGCAGTCTCACAGGCTATTTCCCAGCAGAAATGAACTCTAGTTTCCCATAGAAGCAGTCTCACAGGCTATTTCCCAGCAGAAATGAACTCTAGTTTCCCATAGAAGCAGTCTCACAGGCTATTTCCCAGCAGAAATGAACTCTAGTTTCCCATAGAAGCAGTCTCACAGGCTATTTCCCAGCAGAAATGAACTCTAGTTTCCCATAGAAGCAGTCTCACAGGCTATTTCCCAGCAGAAATGAACTCTAGTTTCCCATAGAAGCAGTCTCACAGGCTATTTCCCAGCAGAAATGAACTCTAGTTTCCCATAGAAGCAGTCTCACAGGCTATTTCCCAGCAGAAATGAACTCTAGTTTCCCATAGAAGCAGTCTCACAGGCTATTTCCCAGCAGAAATGAACTCTAGTTTCCCATAGAAGCAGTCTCACAGGCTATTTCCCAGCAGAAATGAACTCTAGTTTCCCATAGAAGCAGTCTCACAGGCTATTTCCCAGCAGAAATGAACTCTAGTTTCCCATAGAAGCAGTCTCACAGGCTATTTCCCAGCAGAAATGAACTCTAGTTTCCCATAGAAGCAGTCTCACAGGCTATTTCCCAGCAGAAATGAACTCTAGTTTCCCATAGAAGCAGTCTCACAGGCTATTTCCCAGCAGAAATGAACTCTAGTTTCCCATAGAAGCAGTCTCACAGGCTATTTCCCAGCAGAAATGAACTCTAGTTTCCCATAGAAGCAGTCTCACAGGCTATTTCCCAGCAGAAATGAACTCTAGTTTCCCATAGAAGCAGTCTCACAGGCTATTTCCCAGCAGAAATGAACTCTAGTTTCCCATAGAAGCAGTCTCACAGGCTATTTCCCAGCAGAAATGAACTCTAGTTTCCCATAGAAGCAGTCTCACAGGCTATTTCCCAGCAGAAATGAACTCTAGTTTCCCATAGAAGCAGTCTCACAGGCTATTTCCCAGCAGAAATGAACTCTAGTTTCCCATAGAAGCAGTCTCACAGGCTATTTCCCAGCAGAAATGAACTCTAGTTTCCCATAGAAGCAGTCTCACAGGCTATTTCCCAGCAGAAATGAACTCTAGTTTCCCATAGAAGCAGTCTCACAGGCTATTTCCCAGCAGAAATGAACTCTAGTTTCCCATAGAAGCAGTCTCACAGGCTATTTCCCAGCAGAAATGAACTCTAGTTTCCCATAGAAGCAGTCTCACAGGCTATTTCCCAGCAGAAATGAACTCTAGTTTCCCATAGAAGCAGTCTCACAGGCTATTTCCCAGCAGAAATGAACTCTAGTTTCCCATAGAAGCAGTCTCACAGGCTATTTCCCAGCAGAAATGAACTCTAGTTTCCCATAGAAGCAGTCTCACAGGCTATTTCCCAGCAGAAATGAACTCTAGTTTCCCATAGAAGCAGTCTCACAGGCCATTTCCCAGCAGAAATGAACTCTAGTTTCCCATAGAAGCAGTCTCACAGGCTATTTCCCAGCAGAAATGAACTCTAGTTTCCCATAGAAGCAGTCTCACAGGCTATTTCCCAGCAGAAATGAACTCTAGTTTCCCATAGAAGCAGTCTCACAGGCTATTTCCCAGCAGAAATGAACTCTAGTTTCCCATAGAAGCAGTCTCACAGGCCATTTCCCAGCAGAAATGAACTCTAGTTTCCCATAGAAGCAGTCTCACAGGCTATTTCCCAGCAGAAATGAACTCTAGTTTCCCATAGAAGCAGTCTCACAGGCTATTTCCCAGCAGAAATGAACTCTAGTTTCCCATAGAAGCAGTCTCACAGGCTATTTCCCAGCAGAAATGAACTCTAGTTTCCCATAGAAGCAGTCTCACAGGCTATTTCCCAGCAGAAATGAACTCTAGTTTCCCATAGAAGCAGTCTCACAGGCTATTTCCCAGCAGAAATGAACTCTAGTTTCCCATAGAAGCAGTCTCACAGGCTATTTCCCAGCAGAAATGAACTCTAGTTTCCCATAGAAGCAGTCTCACAGGCTATTTCCCAGCAGAAATGAACTCTAGTTTCCCATAGAAGCAGTCTCACAGGCTATTTCCCAGCAGAAATGAACTCTAGTTTCCCATAGAAGCAGTCTCACAGGCTATTTCCCAGCAGAAATGAACTCTAGTTTCCCATAGAAGCAGTCTCACAGGCCATTTCCCAGCAGAAATGAACTCTAGTTTCCCATAGAAGCAGTCTCACAGGCTATTTCCCAGCAGAAATGAACTCTAGTTTCCCATAGAAGCAGTCTCACAGGCTATTTCCCAGCAGAAATGAACTCTAGTTTCCCATAGAAGCAGTCTCACAGGCTATTTCCCAGCAGAAATGAACTCTAGTTTCCCATAGAAGCAGTCTCACAGGCTATTTCCCAGCAGAAATGAACTCTAGTTTCCCATAGAAGCAGTCTCACAGGCTATTTCCCAGCAGAAATGAACTCTAGTTTCCCATAGAAGCAGTCTCACAGGCCATTTCCCAGCAGAAATGAACTCTAGTTTCCCATAGAAGCAGTCTCACAGGCTATTTCCCAGCAGAAATGAACTCTAGTTTCCCATAGAAGCAGTCTCACAGGCCATTTCCCAGCAGAAATGAACTCTAGTTTCCCATAGAAGCAGTCTCACAGGCTATTTCCCAGCAGAAATGAACTCTAGTTTCCCATAGAAGCAGTCTCACAGGCTATTTCCCAGCAGAAATGAACTCTAGTTTCCCATAGAAGCAGTCTCACAGGCTATTTCCCAGCAGAAATGAACTCTAGTTTCCCATAGAAGCAGTCTCACAGGCTATTTCCCAGGACGGTAACAATCTTTTATTCAATGCCACGCCATTAAGAGGCTGTTATTGTCGCTCAATGTGGCTTGACACGATGCCGAGCTTTGATATGAAAGAATCTTGTATAGCTCTACAAATGTAATCAGTTATCTCCTGTAACACGAGGAATCTGTGATCTAAATTTCATTTGAATACTGCGATTTTTGTTGGTGTTGCAATTTTCACAAACAGCAGTGTACATAGATCTCGACAACTCCACCAATTTCATTCAGTATTGTCATTTTATGTTTGTGTGACCCACTGTCTGTGTTGCGAAATAGTATATGCTGTTCGGAAAAGTAATCTGTCGTTCTTAACTAAGAAGTAACTAGATTTACAGAAGAAAACAAAAAATCAAAAGGATGATTAAATAGAGGTATACGTCACACATTCTTCAGCAATTTAACCGTGATTGGCTGGATTATGTTAATAATATGTCGACCTTTTCAGAGCACCGCATCCTTGATTCTATACAATTTTGTGATTCTGGCGAAAGCCTGAAATAGGAGTGTAGGGGTGAGACATAGACTTTCGTGCTAAGTCCCGCCTTCTTTCCGATAGGCGTCCGTGAGTTAATTTAACAACTTCCCCTACAGCAAATAATCTGAGGTTCTCACTTTCGTAATTTATTAATAATAAATTTATCATCCAGGCCCTTCTTCCTCCGCATTTTTGTGTAATTATCCGCGAATCAAGGAAGGGAGAGAATGGCTACTGTAAGGCACTTCATCAACTTCAATAAATACTTCGTGAATAAAAAAGAGAATAAATTTAATGAATCAAAGTACTAGTGAGAGTCTGATTCCTGTGCCAATGTCCACGTCGACGAATTTGTGTCGCATGCGTCGTCCGTCACGAATTTTTCAATCTCAAATCCGTTGCCCTATCATCGGCGCAAAAAGACTCGCCTTTTGCAAAGATCATGCAAGTTGGATGTCGGATGAATGGAAAAAGTCTACTGCCCTGATGCCGAGTTTTTGAATCCACTCCGTGGATGGTCGTGTACGAATTTGGCGCAAACAGCATGAGACACTTGATTCATCCTGCATGGTCTACAGAGTGCAAGCCACTGGAGGCGGTTGTATGGCGTGGGGATATGTTTACCTGGAAGGAACTTGGACCCCTGGTGCATGTAGAACAACGTATGACTGGTGTCCACTATCGTGAATTATTGTTGACTCTATACACACAGCAATGTTGCACTTTTTTCCGAATGTCTTCCATGACAATGCGCCCAGCCACAGGTCCAATGTTGTGCAGGAATGGTTTGAGGAACACAGCTCTGACTTCCAGCATATCGAATGGCCTCCGAACTCCCCCGATGTAAATCCCATAGAGCATTCTGGGGACACTGTAGATCGGCATATCAGGCAGCTGAATACACCAATCACATCCATACCATAGCTCACAACTGCTTCCTTGGCCATAGCTCACAACTGCTTACTGAATAGATTCCACGTCGGATAACAGTTGTACTGAGGGCGAAACGAGGACTTAAGAAATATTAGGTAGATGGTCATAATTCAGTGATTACTCAGTGTATAAACACACACACACACACACACACACACGCGCGCGCGCTATTGACAAAAGTCACCGGACATCTAGAAGGGAAACACAACATAGCATTTATTGACATACATTAGTACGGTGTCGGTCCACTTTGGCCTTAACACATGCACTGACCCTTCGAGACATACTTTCGATAGGCTTTGGAACACAGCGATAGCTTTGCGCTTCCATTCAGTACATAATGCTGCCACTAACTGTTGCTTCGTAGCAGGCACACTGCCAGCTCCAAACTTGACCGTAGGAACAGCACACTGTGGCAAATAGCGTTCCCCCGGCTGCCGCCATACCCACACACGGCCATCAGACTGATGGATCGTGTATCTGGATTTATCAGACCATAGGACCCGTTTCCATTGATCTACGGTCCACGATAAGTGTTCTTTACACCATGCTGAACGACGAGTAGCATTCCGAATGGAGATGAAAAGCTTATGAGCAGCCGCACGACCACGGTAACCCATGGAATGAAGTTCTCTGGGAATGGTACGTGCACATACCGAGGTTCCGGCATTTTTACTCACCTGTACACTGAGGTCTTGTGCAGTACTCCATCGATTAGCTGTAACGACTCTCTTGAGGCTTCGACGTCCTCTGTCACTGATTTTCTTTGGTCTGCAGGTATGTTTTGCTGCTTCAGGCACGCCATGTGTCTCTCACTTATTCAGTACATCCAAAACAGTTGACTTGGGTATGTTTAAACGCCTCTCGGTTTCTCTTATGGACAATCCACTAATATAACACCCAACAATCTTTCCTTTCTCAAAGTCAGTACTCTCCCGCAGCGACATTTTTTTTTTTTTTTTTTTGATTGGAGGTTTAACGACCACCGTGAGCAACTCAATGGGCTATAAGCAGTCGCCCGTCCCTAATTTAGGGTCACTGGTTCCAGGGAAGGGAGAGAACCAGTGCCGTAAGACAAACACAACATCCATGCCTTACCGGGATTCGAACCCGAACCCCTTACGGACGAACGATCAGAGGCAAGCGCCTTAGACCACTGCGCCACCGGGGCGGCCCGCGACATTTTCACTCAACCTCACAGTGCGATAAGATTGCGGTCAGCTGCGGGCTTGTTTTTATACCGTTTGCAGCTGTACGCACTTCTTAATGCAGCGGATCCGTTCATTTGCTTTTGAAGGGGTGTCCGCTGACTTTTGCCAATATAGTGTGTATATATATATATACTGTCGTAACAGAATAATATGATAATATGACCACCTACCGAATAATGGGAATAACCACTCTTGGCCCGGACGACAGTGGCGAGATGGCGTGCTATGAACATAGTAATGAAGCTCTGAAGGTTGCCCGAGGCACACGTGTCCATTCGGATTGCAGAAAAGTACGGAGGTCCCTGAGGTAACGGGGTTGTGAGTTGAACCTGTCGATCCAAACAGCTCCACAAGTGCTTTATGGTATTAAGGTCAGGTGATTTCGCCTGCCAAGAGAGAATGGAGACATCGCTGTCGTATTCCTGAAATCAGTCACGCACCCCCCTTAGCAACTTGGCAGGGCGCATTGTTTTGTTAGTAGACACATTCACCACCAGGGTTAACGTCCAACATGATGTATGTGGTCAGCGAGGATGGACAGGTAGCATTGGCGTTCAGGGACCCATCCTGTGGTACCAGCGGTCCCAGGCCATAGCAGGCAAATAGTCCCCAGACATGCACACTGCCACCTCCGGCCTGTACTTGACCAACAAGCGTGTCCGGGTGTTGGTTCACGTGTGTCTGACGCCGTATTCGCCACCGACCGTCACTTCTGTTTAGTAGAAGAAACCTCGATTCGTCGGAGAAGGCAAACTTTTCCCACTCTTCAACTGTCAAATGACGGTAGTCCCATGCGAAATGCAGGCGTAGTTGTCGATGGACCTGGGTTGACATGGGTGCCTTGACGCAGCTTCTACTCCGGAGACCCATGCGTAACAGGGTCCGCTCTGCTGTTATCCGGGACACGTACTTGGGTGCCCCAGCGTTCATTTGCGTGGTCAATGGCTGCACTGTTGTGCGTTGATTACCCTTTATCAGTCGACGGAGGTTACGTTATCCTCTGAGGTCGATGGCCTTTGGGGCTTTATAGTTATGACGTCGGGAGGTACTCGGTGTGCCAGCGGTACATTCTTAGTATACCCTTACTACAGCACAGCGCAAACAGCTCCTGAAGTCTGCTGTTTCTGAGATGCTTCCACCCTTGGCGCGGTAGTCGATGATCATTCCTTTTTGAACGTCCACGAAATCACTACCTGTGCATACATGTGTCGGGGCTTAACGACCATCAGGAATAACTCTGAGCGATATAAGTATTCTCCCGTTTCTAATTTCGGGCTGCAGGAAAGGTACAGAGACAGAGCAGTAAGACAAACTCACTGAGCATACTACCCAGAACTTTTTTTTTTTTTTTTTTTGATTGGAGGTTTAACGACCCCCGTGAGCAACTCAATGGGCTATAAGCAGTTGCTTGTCCCTAATTTAGGGTCACTGGTTCCAGGGAAGGGAGAGAGAGCCAGTGCCGTAAGACAAACACAACATCCATGCCTCACCGGGATTCGAACCCGGACCCCTTACGGACGAATGATCAGAGGCCAGCCTACCCAGAACTCGGGCTCAGGCTGGGCTAAGACGACTGGTCAGAAACGTACTCATCTGACCACTCGGCCAATGGAGTGGTGATTATCGCTGAAGTTGAAACAAGTAAGATGCAGCAACATGATGACACCGTCAAATATTTGGAAGTATTAATTTGATATTTTGAACAGATACCGAGATTTCCTTAAAGTTGAAGATCCACTGTGATCTCAACATAATACGTAATGTTAAAATTTTACAAAAGTGAGAATACGACCTGCAAGACCTTGTAACATCATGTCCCGAAGCAGAATTTTGTAACTATAGTGCATACTTAACATAAGCACCATGAGGGACTGTCTTTGAAACACCGCACTCCGTTGGCGCTGGTGTGTCGACTACCACCAGCCAACCTTCGCTATTTCGTTAAAAATATCATAATTTTTTTCTTTATTTTTTTTTTTACTCGCTTCTTTTTTCCCGTCTTTTATCTCTTGTATGGGAAGAACTTGAATTGTGCTAAATTTTTGTGGAGATGTTAAAAGGAATGTCGCCAGACATTCGAGATTAAATGGAACCAGCCTTTTACTACATAATGGATGCAAAAATCATTACTTGAAGTAATTCAGCTATGTCAACTATTGCGTTTCTGGCGGTGTTTTTAAAGAATAGCCGCGAAAATTAGCATAATCGCCGTCCTGTGTTATTTGTTGTTGTTTCTTCGGAGAACCGAAAGATCTTGCGAAACACCGCCGACGCCCTGTTATCGATCATTCTTCACGAACCTGGCGCTGCGTTTTGGCGGTTCACACCCACCCACGAACACACACATACACACACATACACATACACTGGAGCTGCATACATCCGTTCAACGGCTCCCTGAAACACCATGACGACAACGTATGCTGTCCATAATACTATTTTCTTTTTTATCAGTTTCCCATCGCTTAAGCGTGAATGAAGTTCTCAACACTCTCAATATTGGAATTTCCGCATGTACTTGGTTTTTAAATTCCCGAGGTACAGAAACAGAAGTGCGGTTGTCTCAAAATTCAGCTGATTGTCATTTCTTTTAGCCACATTTCTTTGAAAATAAAATAATGAAATTGTAACACAACTTTGTCTCCCTGCCTTTGCATGTTCGGATTCTTGAGAATTATCCTCAAAGCAGTTCTTTCCCCTAAAAAAAAAAAAAAAAAAGAAACTTACGCTGGTCTACATTTTAAAGAAATTTTCCTATGACTGGATGTAATAGATGGCTATAAATCTTTTTGTGTTGAAGATTTCAAGAATTATAATACTTTTTGATCACGACAAAGAAATTTACAAACCGGAGTAGTAAAAGAAATAATAATAATAATAAGGACAAAAATATGGTTCTCCTGTTTAACAGAAACGTAGATGATACACTCACGGACAATGAAATTTGCGTATCTAGAAGAAAACACGCTACAACCGCGAAACTTTGCAAATAGCTGCAGTGCGTGCTGGTATGCAAATGAGCCACGTTTGGTGCGAGTGCACATGACCGCACGCCCTGTGGTGGCGCTGCAAGCATGAACCGGCAGCCTTATAAACTGGTGTGTAGTCGATGCCCCGTGAAAGCGAAAAGCACCAGCCGACGCAAGCAAAAGTACAGAGTGAGAAGAATGCCGGGTAGATGCCAGAGACGTCGATTTACGCGATTTAAAGACCTTGAGAGAGACTTGATCATCGGGATGAAAACCGCAGGGTGGTCGGCGCGCCATATAGCACCCCACGTGGATCGTTCTGACCATACAGTCCGACTGTGTTGGGAGCAGTGGACACGTGACGGCACTGCCACACGGCGGAGCGGCTCCGGACGGACCAGGAGGACCACCGGTAGGAAGGATCGACGGATCGTGCGCCAGGCACGTACAGATCCAACGGGTACCCGGCTCACTATACAGGCAGATGTAGCGGCTCCCGTGTGCCCACGAACCATTTCCCGACGCATCGAGGGAAGCGAATCTGCGATCCCAGCGCCCCTAACGTGTGCTACCATTAACTCCGGAACATCGCTGGCTCCATGTGCAGCGGTGCCAGGCCAGGGCGACGGGTAACGCCCCAGACTGGCAACGTGTGGTGTTTAGCGGTGAGTCCCGCTTCGTTTTGGGGACAGATGATCATCGTGTCCGGGTGTGGAGGTCCCCGGGTCAACGGCACAATCCCAACCTCGCTATCGAGCGCCACACCTCCCGCAGTGCGAGCATTATGGTCTGGGGAGCCATTGCCTACGATAACCGATCAGCTCTAGTAGTGGTACGTGGATCATTGACGGGCCAGCGGCATGTAGATGAGATCCTACCGCCCCATGTGCTCCTATTCGTGGCCGGGATTCCAGGTGGGCTATACCAGCAGGATAATGCTCGCCCGTACACGGCTCGGGTTGCCCAGGACTGCCTACGTAATGTCCAGACACTTCCATGTCCTGCCTGCTCCCCGGACATATCCTCTATCGAGCATATGTGGGACCAGTTGAAACGCCGGCTGCAGCCGTGCCGCAGTATCCAGAATTTGGAGCACACCGTCCAACACGTGTGGGCCAGTCTACTGCAGGACAACAGCAGGCGTCTGTTCGCCTCTATGCCGGACCGTATTGCAGCATGTATCGGCGCACGAGGCGGGGCGATGCGCTATTGAAGATGGCCGGACTGCGTGTGACAGATTCCTCTGGAACTGTCCTGCAGTTCTGTTTTTGCCATCACGTGTATCATTCATCTGTATTATTACGTCCATAAAATTTCAGTTCAATCCGATGCTTCCTTCTTGGTGCGCAAATTTCATTGTCCGTGAGTGTATATATCAGCCAGTATATGTCAAGTGGGATGTATTCCAAGGGACAGGAAAAGACCCAGAAGAAGGCCACATGGGAGATGGGTGGATGAAATTCGAAAGTATGCAGGGGTGACATGGAGGAGACTGGCACAAGACAGACCGTTGTGGAGGAAACTTGGGGAGACCTTCGTCCAGCAGTGGATTGATAATGGTTGACAATGATGATGATGATGATATGTCAAGTAGTTACGCTAGCTATTAAAAACATATTTACGATGCAAACTTGCGTATAGTAATTGTCCATAAATTTTCACTTTGCTTCTTATCATCAGTGACATAGTGCTAAGAAAACAAGTGCTTTTAGCGTTAAACAACCTGGAAGACTCAAAATTTTCAAATGCAATTCAAAATTCGAATTGTTGGTCCTGTTTCGAATCGCGGTGACGCATGGATGTGTTTGTCTTACGGATCTGGCTCTTTCCCTTCCCTGGAACCAGTGGCCTTAAATTAGGGATGGGCGACTACTATACCCCATCAAATTGCTTAAGTTGATCGTTATACCCAGTGACGTATCGGAAAAACTTGGGGTGCCTCCCCGAAAAATATGTATGTTCGAGGCCCTTTTGCAAAAATCTTTATTAGCTTTCAATTACTGAAATTTTAAAATTTCATATTAATTTTAGGTTTTATTGGCGTTTTAATCACTCAAATTCTTTGGAATTTACAGGTACTTTTCGTTAAACCAAAATTATTGCTCTTTATTGCTTGTAACAGAAATTTTCACGTTGTAATTAAAATGATTGTCCTAGTTTTATATCATTACAAAGTACTACAAAACAGTTACGCCAGAGTTAATCATATCATGTATATTTTATTCTTTTAGAGAACTAAGGCAACTTCGTTGAATTGTCACACACACATAAAACACAAAGACAGTGTCTAATGACCATTTCTGATTTATACAAAAATACGAAACATGAGTAAACAAATAAATAAGTAATAATTATGAATTATGGCATACAAAAAGTAAAAGTACAGCCCACATTGTTTTGCATATAGAACTTTTATTTTTATTTGACCCGTGAAGAACATTTTTTAGTTCATTATATTATGAAGGGTACGTAGTTATGTGCAAAAAACTATGTAGAATACACAACACCTTATCCTCATTGTTATAAAAATAAAAAGTTCATTATATTATGAAGGGTACGTAGTTATGTGCAAAAAACTATGTATAATACACAACACCTTATCCTCATTGTTATAAAAATTAAAAGTTCATTATATTATGAAGGGTACGTAGTTATGTGCAAAAAACTATGTATAATACACAACACCTTATCCTCATTGTTATAAAAATTAAAAGTTCATTATATTATGAAGGGTACGTAGTTATGTGCAAAAAACTATGTAGAATACACAACACCTTATCCTCATTGTTATAAAAATTAAAAGTTCATTATATTATGAAGGGTACATAGTTATGTGCAAAAAACTATGTATAATACACAACACCTCATCCTCATTGTTATAAAAATTAAAAGTTCATTATATTATGAAGGGTACGTAGTTATGTGCAAAAAACTATGTATAATACACAACACCTCATCCTCATTGTTATAAAAATTAAAAGTTCATTATATTATGAAGGGTACGTAGTTATGTGCAAAAAACTATGTAGAATACACAACACCTTATCCTCATTGTTATAAAAATTAAAAGTTAATTATATTATGAAGGGTACGTAGTTATGTGCAAAAAACTATGTATAATACACAACACCTTATCCTCATTGTTATAAAAATTAAAAGTTAATTATATTATGAAGGGTACGTAGTTATGTGCAATTAACTATGTATAATACACAACACCTTATCCTCATTGATATAAAAATAAAAAGTTCATTATATTATGAAGGGTACGTAGTTATGTGCAAAAACTATGTACAATACACAACACCTTATCCTCATTGTTATAAAAATTAAAAGTTCATTATATTATGAAGGGTATGTAGTTATGTGCAAAAAACTATGTATAATACACAACACCTTATCCTCATTGTTATAAAAATTAAAAGTTCATTATATTATGAAGGGTACGTAGTTATGTGCAAAAACTATGTATAATACACAACACCTTATCCTCATTGTTATAAAAATTTCAAACTGATATTTCTTTCGCATTCTCTCGTTAATATGCATGTATAGGAACTAGTGCTATAGCTGTGAAAAGGGGACTCAATTTGCTTGGAATAGCTATTTCCCCCGTCTTCCACTTTTTATGAAAGAAAACCGCGAAAATGGTTTCCAAATATTTTACCTACTTATTGCACAAAATACCAAATTTTTCTTTCTTTTTAATACTTCATTCAAAGCTGCTGTCAAAAATTTCTGACTTTATACGAGTTTGTTATTTTTAAAAATAAGCAGCTTCATATGCAGTTTTCGCATATGAAGCTGCTTATTTTTAACCCAGAAGCCCTGTCCTTCACCGCAATGCAGGGATTGGGGTCTATCAGCACGCCCCTGGTTAAACCCCCAAACCAAAATAAATCAGCACATTGCAATTGATAAGAAAAAGGCAACATAGCTCAAACAACGCAATTGTTGTGGACTTCAGTAATCGGCGCTGAGTTTTTATCGCCTGCGGTGAAACTTTACTATACAAATTTGGAAGTTGTGAATCCGTTTATTGGTGTAAATATGACATGAATGGTAAGTCAAACAATATACGAAAACTTGAACATTTTGTGGTTCTGGAGCGGGAATCGAACTCGCGTTTAATTAGCATATGTGGGTCTCACCGGGAGACGCGGGTTCGATTCCAGCTCCAGGACGACGAAATTTTCAGGTTTTTGGATATTATTGACTTAATCATTCATGTCATATTTACACCAATAAACGGATTCACAACTTCCAAGTTTGCACTGTATAATGGATAGTAAGGAAATAAAGAAATAGTAAAGGTTCAATGAATGAATCCCGTATTTCATTCATTGAACCTTTACTATTTCTTTATTTCTTCCGGATTAATATGCAAATTAAAAAATGGATATGGGTAAGTAAAAATGAAAAGGTAACAAAATATATGTAGTGAAGTGTACGCATTAACGAATATTCACGCAGCATCGGGTTGTGTAAAAAGTCATTTTGCATTTGGCGATAGATATCGTTGGTGCCTATTTTAAAGGTTATTATTATTATTATTATTATTATTTTGGAGGTTTAACGACCAACGTGAGCAACTCGACGGGCTATAAGCCGTCCGCCGTCCCAAATTTAGGGCCACTGGTTCCAGGGAGGAAGGGAGAGAGCCCATGCCATAACCAGGGGGCGTATATAAATTTCTTTTTCGGGTGGGATGGGAAGGGGGGGGGCAAAAAATGGAAGTTTCCCGAATTCTCCAGAACAAAATAAAAGTTAATAAAAATAGAAGAAAAAAAATTAAATTTTCTAATGTAAATTGATGGATTTTTATTAAATTAAAACATTTCTTTTCTAATGTAAGTAGCATTTTAACAAAAAAACATAAAAAAAAAAAAATGAAACACTTTCGGGGAGAGGGGGCAAAGCTTCTTGATCACCTCCTCTATCCCTGGTCGTAACGCACTGATGACTTCGTCCTGCTCCCCCAGTGAAGTGCCTCTGTACGGATAAATGGAAATCTTTTAGAATTTTAGATTAAAGATGTTGCGAAAGGCAACCCTACCGTAGAGGTGCTGGTTCGCCCACCCCGCACGGATCAGCCGGGCGGCCAGCTGGCTGGTGCTACCCAAGGTTAGCAGAAGAGAAAGAGCGCTTTTATGCAGCCGTTTTTTGCGGCGCGTTTTATGGACGGCAAAAAACGTGGCGTTTTTTGCCGTTGTTGCCTGTCCTTTTATGCGGACGTTTCGTGCCGCGCGCTTCGACGACGGCAGATTGTGTGGTCAATGTTGCCAGTGACTCTTCGCATTCTATGCAGAGTGGAAGATGGATCCGTGCGTGATGTATTGTTTGTATCGGCGAAAAATATCACAATCTGTTGTCGAAGACAATAACATTTTCAGCAGTTATTTAATTTATTTTTTTTTCAAAAATTTTCAAAACCTGAGTGCTTTCAAAACACCTGAACATGATGCCCAAATTTTTTTATTTTTTATTTTTCAATTAAAAATTTTGATTTATTTCTGATTTTCATTACCAGGACAGTTCAAATTGTAAAAAATCTTGTAAAAGACGCAAAACTTTTTTTTTTTCAACACCACTGGGGCACTTGAGGCTTAAAAATTTGCAGTGATGCACGTCTTGGGTACTTTCGAGTTTTCTACCCCCAACCAATACGAATTAATTTTTGTTATTCTTAATGTGTCTAATATCTTCGTTATACATGGTATGGTCACAAGTAAAATAACTGTAATTTGACTCTCCCGGATTTTTCTCTCTCACCTTTTACATACACATTGCATGCAAAAAATGAGAAAGCTATTCCACATCAGCAATTTTCATTGGCAATTTGCACCGAAATCGTACTTGAACGCTGGATGAATTAAAAGAGAAGTACAGTTGCATCATTCGCAATAATGTACTTTTTTTATTCAAAGCTGAAACAGCGTCAGCAAAGCGACAGGCTACAAGCTAGTAATAAATAATATTAAGATTAAACAATAATAATAACAGTTTGAACTAACCAAGACTATGTTTCTCTTTAAAATCCGATCATTCGAACTCCGGGTTAAATAGAGTGCATACTTCGATCCACTGATTTCTTTCAGGTTTTTATTTTTGTAGTCATCCGATGATGAATCCCAAATTCCTCTATTATTTTTAATAGCATCTATAAAACGTTCTGTTTCAACATCATCCATTTCTTATAAAATATAACAATGTCACTTCAACTAGCACAATGTAATCCCATGGCGATGGACAGTGGACACTTTGCAGACCGGTTGCCAGCGAGCCTTGGATTGTAGAGGGGGGGGGGGGGGTTGATTTATTACAAGCCGACGGCAGGAAACGCAGCGTCTGCATAAATAGTTCCACTCACCACCATTTACTTAGAAAAGCTGAGCGTCTTTTTGCTGCCCGGCGTCCTCTAGAACACGACGCGACCGCGCAAGAAAACGCGACGTCAGTGCATAAAAGGAACAGCTTGTCCCAATTGCTTTACACAATGGGAGCCGCGGATGGCTTAGTGGTTAGTGTTTCAGATCATCGATGCTGGGTCCCCAGGTTCTAGCCTGGGCCATGATCTTTCAGAGATGGTATGATTTACTAACAATCGCTGAATATCGGACGAGCACGTAAAGTGACGGCCCCCAGGCTGGACCCACTGGTTAAATGGGTATCCTTTCCTATGTCCTCCCTGAAATTCTCTCACCCATCTATGTGCAATATCGTACTTGTACGGTGGCGCCATCTACTGTACTCTAATCTCACTACAAACTGTTCTGTCATTCCTTCCGTTTCTGTGTCCTGCCCAAAAGGCGATCTCGCTGTAGGTGGCTGGGACCTAAACTCTACTCCCTGTGGACGGAAGTCCTACGTGAAAATGACAAATGCTCAGTGCAATTGCTTTACAGAACGGACGTTTTTTGCGGTCGCCGAAACGCGCGGCAAGAAACGCTTGCATAAAAGGGGCCGAAGAGAACGTTGTCTCGATCCCTATACTTCCCTGCAGTCACATTTTGGGTGGGGGAGTGACGTCAGTGACAGACCAGCGGTCAAGGTCAACACTCACCCATCCCTTCACGAAAGAGCTAAATCCTATGTAATTTCAATGTAATCTCACTTTGAGCTCAGGAGTTTTTTGTGTAGCAACATTTTTCAGAGTGATCTATTAACTGTTACCTAGTAACAGTCATAGCTACTGTTTTATGTGACTGACTACCAGGGATGAGATGTATTGTTGCAATTTGCAACAACAGTTTGAAGAAAACTAAAAAAGATCCTGACAAAAAGAACGTAATGTATAATTCTTTTCCAAAAGATCCAGAACTCGGGAAAAAGTGGATTCAGCTTTGTCGCAGAGATGAGAAATAGAACCCAGCATCCTGTACTGTGTTCAGAACATTTTGAACCCAAAGATTATGAGCGGGATTTGAAATTCGAACTTTTAAATTTGCCACCAACAGAAAATTAAAAAGTTTTGCCCTCTCTTCAAAAACTTTGCTGAAAAGTTCTGAGGTTATAAAACACGTGGATTCCTGCTCTAAGAAAAGACTTACTCAAAGAGAAACTAAAGATAGGATTTCTGATTTGTTACAAGTAAACCATTCAGATAACAGTTCTGAGAAGCAAATTGCAGTGGAATCGGATGGAGTAACAGAAATCAGAGATACAGAATATGGCGCATAAATGTGTAAATATAGGCAGTTGCTGACTGAAAATATTGCGTTACGCGAAAAGGTGTACAATCAACAAAAAGAAATAAGGGATTCAGTTCTAAAAATACGCAAATTGAAATATGAAATTGTTGCAATGAAACGAAAAAATGTTTGTAAAAAAAAATGTTGAACTTCAAGTTCGTTCAATACTTCTCAAGATATTTACAAGGGGTCAAGTAAATATGCTTTTGAATAAAAAAAAGATTGTTTGGTCCAATGAGAATATATCGATCGCTTTGACTCTGCGATACATGAGTAAGAGGTCATATATTTATTTACGAAGTGAACTGAATTATCTCCTGCCTGGATTATCAACTATGCAGAAATGGGCGGCCGATATTAATCCCCAACAAGGTACCATGACGGACGTACTAAAAATTATGAAAACTGGGCATAATACAGAAAAACACTAATACCCAGACTGATGAAAAGTGCTGCTCCCCGTTGGAGTCAAAAGTAATGAAAAAATGTCCAAAGATTTATACGATGCTTATTCTATGCAAGCGACAACGATAGTGTATTAAATACACAGCAATGCCTAACCACAGTAACTGAAGATGATGGCCGAGAGTATCTTGCTGGTTGGGTAGCCAAAAAAATATAAAGAAAAACACCCACATCTGAGAGGTTACACATCAAAACATAAAACTGTACATATTGAGGAATCATGGATAAATCATCTGTCATTTGGAGGACTCATTCAACTATCTCTTGAATGGTCTACTATCGCTAAAAATAGAATACGAATTTCTTAAACAAAACATAAATTACATTATAAGTAAAGAGCCTTATATCGTAAAACCCTTATACGTTAACCGAAAACGCATCTCTGTTGTTTCCTGGATTTCCCACAGAGGTACTTAGAGGTATAGTGGGGCATATGTTAAGATGAGAATTATAATTAGGAAAACATATTTGAATGAAAAGCTGGAGTCCAGCCTAACTGCCAAAAGAAATACCAGAAATGAAGATGACATTCGCTCAAAGAAGCAAAAACCTATGTGAAAATAGTAAATTAGGGAAAAAAAAAAAAACTTAGACCTACCCATTTAGAAATAACCTTTAGTTTTGCGGATTGGTGTGATTAAATCAATTATAAGTATTTTAATTAGATTATAACTCATGTTCCTAAATCATGAAAAGCCGAAGAAATAGAACTGCAACTACAGTAAACGTAAGTACAAAATAATACACTTTATGCTTCAGTCGGAAATGTTCAATTTTTATAATGCACATGTATAATATGTTTTTCTTTCTTTTTTCTAACCTTTTACACAGTATGTGCATTTACGTAAATACGTATTTGCATTTGCCAAGACATATTTGTTTCCGCAAAAGTGTTCATGACATTCCTTATGAATCCGGATTCACACCAAGATTTTTCTCATACTCTTCCTCTTCTTCGCACGCAGTTTCCTGACTCGGAGTCACAGATGCACACCGATAAGTCATTACATTATGGCCACCTACTTAATAAGTTGTACAGGACCCACTTTAGCCAGCAAAACAGCGGCCACTCGGCGAGGCATCGATTCGGAGAGGTGGCGATAGGTATCCTGGGGTATCCGGTATCATAATGTCAACAGCAAGTCCTCCAGTTCCCGTACATTTCGGGGTGGTAGTGATTTAGCGCGAACCAGCTTTTTGAAGTCGAACCACAAATGTTCGATTGGGTTCACGTCAGGTGAATTTGGAGGCCAGGGCATTAACAGAAAGTCACCAGCATGTTCCTCGAATCACTCCTTGAAGATTCTGGCAGTGTGGCATGGTGCAGTATCCTATTGGTAATGGCCATCACCAGCAGGGAACACAATTGCCATGAATGGGTGGACTTGGTCAGCAACGATGTTCAGATACCTGACAGCTGTCAGAGATTGTGCTATTAAGATAATGGTGTCTATAAAAGTGTCCCAAGAAAACATCGCCCACAGAATAACACCGCCGCCGCCCACCTGTTTCCACCCAATGTTGCATCTAAGTGCCATTGCCTCCGTTGGTAATCGGCGTGTTCGCGCTCGGCCGTGTGCGCGATGCACCAGAAATCTTGATTCGTCAGATAAAGCCACTTTTTCCCAATCATCCACAGTTCAATCTCGATTACTTTGGCCCATTTCATGCGCTGTTAGCGATGACCTGCAGTGAACATGGAGACCCGGATGGGTCTTCGGCTACGCAGGCTCATGCGCAGAATGCTGCAATAAACTGTGTGCTGTGACACATTGCCCTGATTACCGCTGTTGTAGCTGTGGGTGATTTATCGCACGGTGACTCTGCTGTCGCTGTGAACAATGCGCGACAGCCTCCGTTCCCCCATGGCACCAATGAGCTGCGGACGACACACAGCTAGACGACGGTTCGTCGTTTGACCGTCTGTGCACCACTTTTGATACGTACTCACTACAGCGGCACGTGAATAACCCAGAAGCCGTGCCGTTTCCGAGATCGTAGTTCGAAGGCGCTAAGGCATCACAATTTGTCCTTTATCAAACACCGATAAATCGGCAGCTTTACCCATTCTGACCGAAAGCCGGCTCTTACTAACCAAAAGCCATTCACTAACCGAAAGCCGGTTCTCGGATTGTATGCATATATTGCTCTGAGAACTTCACCTGCGCCACCGTTCGGTCTCCATGCGCGCTCATTTCTCTAGGCTGGGGGTGCTCATAATGTAACGGCTCATCGGTTTATATTAGAGTTCGGCTCAAATCTCCGGGTCTAGAAAATAGATTCGATAATTCCATTTCTTTTTAATCGATTCTATACATATATTAAAAAGTCAATAATTTTCTATAGACAGAGGGTGTTCAAAAAGTAATGCCTCCATATTTATATATAAGTCCAGTGGCAAAGTATCAAATTGAAATAAAACAAGAACAAAGCTCAGAATTTCTACTTTAGTTCATATATTTTATTTTTCTGCATAATTCCTCCTACGCTCGATGCAGGTACTCCAACGTTTAAGAAGTTTTCTAAACCAGTTTCTGTAAAAATCTTCAGGTTGTTCTCATAACCATTTCCTCGTAGCGGCTTCAATATCTTCGTCACAGGTGAACTGAATTCCTTTCAGATGTCTCTGGAGAGCCGAAAACAACCAGGAGTCGAACGGCGTCAATCTGGGCTGCAGGTAGGGTATTCAAAACTTTAAACATGATTTTCTATTAGGTCTTTGAAGAGAAAGGACTGGCGTGGGATCTGGCGTTGTCGTGTTGCAAAATCATTGGATCCCGCCACCCCGCACGCGGTTTTTCTTTGCTTTAATTTTTTTAAAGGTATGCACGTAGCTCTCAGAGTTGATAGTCGTACCTTTGACTTGTACTCGTAATGAATAATGCCTCTGTATTCCCAGAACACAGTGAACATGCACTTACAGGCAGAAATTTGAGTTTTGAATTTCTTCGCTCGAGGAGAAGATGGGTGTCGGACTCCAGCGATTCATTTTTCATTCCTGGATCATAATGGTAAAACCAACTCCCATCACCAGTCACAATGCTTTGGAGAAGATCACTTCTATATTTTCATAACAAGAAAGCAACCTTTGACGTGTTTCAAGTCTTGAATTTTGCCGCTCTGGTGGCGCTGGCTTGTGACCATTCGTCCGAGAAGGGTACGGGTTCGAATCCCGTGAGGCATGGATGTTGCGTTTGTCTTACGGCGCTGGCTGTCTCCCTTCCCTGGAACCAGTGACCGTAAATTAGGAACGGGCCACTGCTTATAGCCCATCGAGTTGCTCACGGTGGTCGTTAAATCTTGAATTAAAAAAAAAGTCTTCATTTCAGTCGTTAGGTGATGCGGTGCCCAACGAGCACACACTTCTTTATTTTCTAAAACGTTAACAATGCCAGTAACATTACCTAAACTAATGTGCAGCTTATGTGCTATGGTTCTCTGAGTTACTCTTCAATTTTCTCTGACGAGCTCATCGATTTTTTGTCTGGTCAAATCCAAAGTTGCAATTACGGGCCTTCCACTCCGCGGCTGATCCTTTATGGCCAACATTCCTTCACTGTCATCAAACAAAGATCTTCGCTCTTTCCACGTTAATAAGTGAGTCACGGAAAAATTCTCATTGACCGCCACCGGGAGTCGAACCCAGGGTCTTCCAGTTACGCGCCGGATATGCTTCCGCTACACCACAGCGGCCTCGAATTCCTCCACACTCACACACGCTAACTGCCAAGCCAAGTTGGCAAGTTGCTTCTTGGAGCCCCGCACAATGCTGGGGATTCACCAAAGATGGTGAGCAGCAACTGAAGAAATAATTAGAAGGCGAATGAATAATTAATACAAGCATATTAATAATTCTCATGTTTTAGAGAAATTTTTTATAGAGCGGTAGGTGTGACCAAAATTTCCCAGTTCTTATTAACATTGTGTTAGTTGCTAGGCGGTGGAAACGGATTTGAAAAAGTCCCCGATGTTTTCGGTCTTGCGGAGACGATATCTCCATAGTTAAGGTTACGAAGGTACTCATCTGCAAGCGCTCAGGTATTGTAGAACATTTAAAATTTTCATCTCTCTTTCTGCCTCTGGAGTTTCTTTATCATTTTTCTCTCTGTGTGCCAATTTTCCCTCCCTCCTCCCTTTTATTTTATTCATTTATTATTTTTTACTTCGAAAAAGCGTGCTCATTATATTTAACGGACTCACCGGTGGTGTCAGCTCTGTCACTGAGATTACATCACTTTCAGAAGCAGAAAGTTTGCGCTTTATTTATTTATTTATTTTCTTTTTGTAAAGGGAGCTGAATTATCTTGCAGGATGCGATCTATGAATCATCGACTAACGAAAAATTACCTTACCACGAAGAAAAGCAAAATAGTAATGGTAATAGCAACGCAACTTCTGGTTGAGGAGAAAACTCTGAAAGATTCAAAAATACAAATGATTAGTATTTCATTTAGAGCAGATGAGCTGCATTAGTAGTCACTCAATGTGGCAGAAGAAGGAGTCTCAGATGACGTCTGACCCGTTCGATATTTCCCCAAGGATAAGCCCCTATCACTGAGAGCCGAAAGAGAACGAATGATTTCTGAATGAATAAAGCGGGAATGGCCAATAAAGAAGTATTGCGTCTTGTGGGGAGCCATTATGGCCATATGCAACGTCTGTAGACCTGTTGACGTCAGGATTGGAGACAAAAGCGCAGATACACTCCGACTCTCAGTGGAGATAGGCATCTGGAGCGACTGGCAATGAAGATAAGCATCTAGAGTGCCTGGCGTTACAAAACAGGGAAGCTATCACATCTTTACATATTCGTGACGTCTGGCGACAAACCCCTTTCTCTCCAATCTCTCAACATCAGTTGCTTATGTATTTGCGCAGTACCGTTGCCTTACAGTGCCTTTACTGTTCAGTGCTTTTCTGAGTCACAGGATGTCGCGCCAGAATGAAAAAGGAACATCAGCAACAGTGCTTAGCGATAAGTCCAGTTTCACTCTGTTCCGTCATGGCAGACCACACAGAGGTCTGCCTCTGTGTGGCCACTAACTACAGTCAGTGTTCGCGGTACAGACAGGCAGGTCTGAGATCATGTGTAATTTCACGAGGCTGTATTAGCCGCAGAACTAAGACTTGCGCCTTTAACCGTAAACTAAAATGTCCCTGTTGCCACTCAGAATCACATATCCCATTCAACGCGTTGCGTCATGCGATGGGGGATTTTGAAAACTGTAGCTTGTAAAAACGGCTTCCTTAGCTGCAAGCCATTTTTTAGACTTACAACGTCTTTTGCTCTTCAGGTATTTGTCGTTAGATGGTGGCTTAAAGATCCTGGGACTAATGTCGGGCTCGACCTTTTCCATGTACACTGTTAAAAATTTTGTTGCAGGATGCACCAAAAAGTGTTACTACACCAGCTGCAACACTTTTGGGACAAAGGTAAATTATTGCGTGATGCATGAAATACACAAAAACATGACGCAATTATGCACCACGGTATTGTATTCAACCTGCATGGTGCGAAGCTGCACTTATTACATCATGTTTATGCATTTTTCAGGCATCACACAATGGTTTACGAGTAGACACTTAATCCGTCCAAGCACGATAATTAACCAATAGGCAGTATGGACCTCAACAGAATCCACAAAACTAAAAGCTTTTAATTAAAATACAATTACAATACAATTAAAATGCAAGTGCTTTCGGACCAACTATTGGTCTATCTTTTGGCCTGGAGCAAGCAGCCGAGGACGTCTGTCTTCTATGGTCTTGTTTACTGCATATGTGAATCTGATTGGTACAGTCAGTTCACGTAGTCAATCGAATGGAATCCATGTCATGAAATTATACTTTTAAGTAATGCCATTATAGTCTTCCATACCGGTTAACCTTTTCTTCTTCGTAACCACAGTTCTCCAGGGCATAAAGGTATGCATCTCGGAAGTTCATCGTTACAACATTACGATGATTTATGGAAGATATGAAGACTTTCAGTAAAAAGTGTAGCGCTTTTTGTCCGAGTGCTTGTTAGGATCTGCGCCTCTTCCCACACAGGTAGGTGGGTGCTTTTGTTAATAGTTCTCGCAAGTGCCGTGTTAGATGAATGTGACCTAATATCATATTTGTGTTCACTCAATCTTTGATTTAAGGTCCTGGTGGTCAATCCGATATATAATTTGTCAACATCCCCTGGATCAATAGCTTTTAGTGGGATCTGATACACGCCCTGTCTGTCTCCTATGGGAATAATGTCCCTGTCCCTTTTAATAAAGGTCTTGATGGTGGTAGTTTGTAATCCAAAGTCCATTTGGTATTTTCTGCAATGATTCTTGAGAATGTTGGTCATTCCATGAATATGCTTCACGGACCCAATGAACTTCGGGTTTACTGTTTCTCTACTCAATGTAGTGAGTGCAGTTAATCCAATGTTCCGCTACACGCTTCTAACCACTCCATCAGAATATCCATACTCGTGTGCAATTGCAGTTATCTCGTTCATTTCCTCTCTTCTAAGTTTTTGGTTCGACGTGTGTGCCCTCCTGAAAAGAAAGAACAAGGCAGACAATTTATAGCTCATTGGTTGTGCCGAATCATAAGGAATGAGCGTAAGAGGAGGTAGGGGTTGTACGAGTTGGGACTGAAATAATGTTTTTGTGTCCAGAAACTTTAAGTGATTGTAGAAGCTGAAAAGAATGATTGGTGTTGTTTCAATATATAAGATACGCTAGTACTGAGCAACATGAGTATTTGTTTTAAAGACTTCTGTTCTCTTAGGCAGAATACAGTATTCAGCAAGTTTCCCCCTTCTCAGAGAGCATACCAAACCTTCTGGCGAGTAGTCTGAGGCGCTGTCTTCTGATCATTTGTCCTGGATGACCCCGCGTTCGAATCCTGGTGAGGTATGGGTGGTGTGTTTATCCGATGGCGCATGTTCTGTTTTATTCCAGGAACCAGAATAGCAAAGTTAGGGGCTGAGGACTACTTATGCCATCAGGGCTGCTTATGTTAGGGACGGGGAACTACTTATGTCCCTCAGGGCTACTCATCTTAGGGACGGGGACTACTTATGTCTCTCAGTGCTGCGCATGTTAGGGACAGGGACTACCTATGCCCCTCAGGGACGCCCATGGTGGTCGTAAAATCCTAAAACAAATAATAATAACGATAATATAATATTAATAATAATGACAATCCTGTGTGGTATCGGCGCTTCGTTCTTCGCTGGTGATACGTGCAGTAAAGAAAAACATTCTGTGAACTGCAATCATTGATAGTTCAGTTTTGTCAGTTAGACGTCCCACTAAATACGCACGATTCTAAATGTGATAGCATTGATGTGGTCATGGCAAACTCCATATCATAAAAAAACTGAAACCCTCTTAAGCGATTTTCTCGCTTAGTCACATTCTCGCTGGACATTAAGTGCAAACTTCAGTTTAGAAGCCGCATGATGTGAGAGGTCTCACTAAAATTCTGGCATTTCAAATTTTTGTGTGTTGATTTACTGCTTTGCACAAAAACATACGAGTTGTGTTAACATTTAAACGCTTACTACTACTGTCAAAATGCTATTCAATTCTGACAGTTAAAGGAACAATTGTTCAATAATAAAGTGACATGGTCTCATATTGAACCTTGGTGGTTTTAATACAGGATGTTTTTGTTTATTTCCTCTGAACCAACCACTGTTGGTAGCTTTTATAAAAATGAAAAACTGGAGATGCGTGTCTTCTCTTATCACTACAAACACGAAAAATAATTGTAAGAAGCATCCAAAGGACACTTAAGAATTTGTATCGAATCATAACCACACAAAAAATTCAATTAACATTTCCTAACGCAGAAACAATACAGCGAATATACACTCAATGGACAAATCATTGGAGATACCTACCTAATAACGTGTTGGTCATCCTCCAGCACGAATGACAACTTGAACACGGCAAGGCATGAGCTGCAACAGATTCCTGAGGGTTTCCGGAGGTAATGCCAGCTCTTCCTGTTGCAGCATTGTCCACAACTCCACCCAAGACGCTGGTCCAGGATCCATGGATCTGCTGTTCCGTACCACTGCATCCT
Source organism: Macrothele yani (assembly GCA_039090855.1). Classification (NCBI taxonomy): domain Eukaryota; kingdom Metazoa; phylum Arthropoda; class Arachnida; order Araneae; family Macrothelidae; genus Macrothele; species Macrothele yani. The sequence goes on along the minus strand of CM077005.1, from coordinate 137,482,635 downwards.
AGAGAGCTTCCACAGGATTTAAATCCGGGGACGTTGGGGGCTACGGGATGGTTCCAAACTGAAATGAGTAATTTTTAACCAATGCCTTGGTGGTTACCGTCCAGTGGGCCGGAGCATTGTCTTCTGAAACAGATCACGGCCGCAGGATGCGCGAAGGCCATGAAATAGTGTAGGTGATCAGCCAGCACATGCTGGTTGCGTGCAGCGGTTAAGAACCTCACCAGAAACATTAAGGACCTAATGTGTCCCATGAAAAGGCTACCTAAACCAACATTTCATGGGACACATTCTCCTTGAAAAGAGCCGACCTGGCACGACGGAGTATAGCCTCATGCTATCGACGCCACACCCCCACACTCCCGTCAGCTCGGTACAACTGGAAACGGGACTCATGTGACCACACGACGCGGTGCCACTCTGCAGAGGTCCAGTTTTGATATTCTCGGCACCAGGCGAGGTGTAATGTCCAATGACGAGCAGTCAACAGTGGCACAGGAGTAGGGCGTCGGCTTCCTTCGACCAGGATATGGAACGTCCGCCATACCCTTCGCTCGCTGATGCTGCTTGGGCTTCCGACATTTAACCGGGATGTGATTTAAGCCGCCGTTGCCAAGCGATCAGTCTGCAAAAGTCTGGATAGTTTATGTCAACTCCGTTCATCAATGGCACGTGGTTTGACACCTCTTGCTCTCTTGGCGCTGATTCGTCCGTCGATGGTATACTCGCGGTTCACCCTTGGTAGGTAACACTTGGGAACCTTAGGGTTCTTTCCACTTGAGCGATAGAATGACCCATTTCCCTTGCGCCGATAATGCGTCCACGATCAAAATCGCCCAGATAACTACGTTTACCCATGTTCGTCGATTGGTTGATTAATTTTTTTTATTCAGAGTTTAACGACCACCGTGAGCGATTATCAATGCTATAAGCAATCTCCCATACCTAATTTGAGGCCACTGGTTCCAGGGAGGGAGAGAGCCAGCGCCATCAGATAAACACACCACCCGTTCCTCATTCGGACCACGAATCCAGCCATCTCTAATGAATAGTCAAAAGGAAGCGTCTCAGACCACTGGGCATCCGGGGCCAAAAGGAAGCGTCTCAGACCACTGGGCATCCGGGGCCAAAAGGAAGCGTCTCAGACCCCTAGGCATCTAGGGCCAAAAGGAAGCGTCTCAGACCACTAGGCATTCGAGGCGACCAGCTTGGCTCCCGAAATTTCATTCGGGAGATAGGATAATTTAAGATTCACCCCGTTCCGGACGCTTTTCGGTATTGCGTGAAGAAATATTGCTAATAATTGAGTTCGACCCTCATCAAACCTATAAGGTTCCGATAGATCTTCAGTTCATCGGACAACTGCCATGAGGAGAATTCAGGTGATTGAAATGGTCCGAAAACTGGATCATTAAAAGGGTACCCAATCAATTATTGGCAAAGAACCGAAGGCATAGAGAGACGCTAAGTGTATATCTGCAATATTGGTAAAAAACCGATCCTTTCTTTGATCGAATAGTGACTCAGACAAAAAGTGGGTGCCCAAAGAAGGTCTACGTTTAGTGTGATTGCAAAGGAATTATTCATCACGAAATGTTGATACCCAAGCAAACGATCACTGAGAGTCTTTACTTTCAACAGCTTGACAGAGTAAACGAGATCACTTCAAAGAAGGCGTCCCAATTTGCAGAATGGGAAAGGTGTTCTTTTCCATCACGACAACGCTAGACCTTATGCGACTATTGCAACATAGCACAAGTTGCTGGGACTTGGATGGGAACATCCTCGCACACCGTATTCACCGGACTTACCACCAACAAATTTTTACTTGTTTCCGTCACTGCAGAATCTCGTGGCTGGTGAATCCATGCAAGATCCTGTAGAGGTTGAAGCGGCGGTTCAAATGATTTTCGACTTCAAACAAGGTACTTTCTTTTGACAGCGCAATTAAACAGCTAGCAGAACGATGGGAACAGGTCATCAATAATAATGGGGGCTGTGCAATAAATTGAAATAAAATTTATGTAAGTAAAAACGCAGCTTTCTTTTTCATGTTTACAAACGGCGAAAAGCTCTTAATTAGGAAGGCGTCTGCATAATTCTTTTCCAATTTATCCAGAAAAGAACTGGCATAATGATACCTTTACTTTTCGGATTTTTCTCCGTAAAACATCTAGAAGTAAATTTTGTTTTTCCAGTTTTTGTTGACAATTCCTTGAAATAATGAGAACTCTCTCAGCTTTTGAGTGTGGTAACACACCTGGTAAAAGTATGAATTCCTTTTCTGTTTATCCCGTTGAGGAATTTGAAAGAGCGAAAAAGCCTTTCACATAGTAATAATCTTCTCCACTATATGAAAACCTTGTACTTATTTGTTCCAGCAGTATCTATGGGAAAATTAAAACCTACCTCTTACTCTTTGTTACAGCAAGGTCTCTGGTAATATATATATATCACTGTTTTATTCTGACAAGGTTTCTCTGTCTGGTAAAGTTAAAACCACCTCCTCACTATTAGTCTCTGTGAGATTTTTGCTATTTTTCCCGGTGACGTATTTAGTTAAGTGAGATGTTCTTTCTTTCTTTTTCTATTTTTTTCCCTTTACTAGACTAGGTCCATGGCCAGTGAGAATTTTTGCCTAACTATTTATTTTTAATTTTGTAAAGTTCAGTAACAGAACGCAAATCTTTCCTTAGCTGATTGTACCAGTGAGATTTCCGGAAAACTCTGAAGTCTGACCCTTTCCTTTTCTAGCACCAAGGTGGCTTCACGGTGAGCGGTGGAGTTCCCTCATCGGTTATCTGCTGTCTGTTTTAGTTTACTGTAGGCGTTCCTTGTCTGTCGCGGATGTCCATCGCTCCCCTTGCGATTGATTATTGATTTTGCGTTTTTTTTTCTAAGCTAAGCAATTTCTTTTCTTTCTGTTCTTTCTACTCTACAAGTATTTAAATGAGAAATCATTCGCATCCATTGTGCGAAAAGTACAACGAACTCTTCCATTGAATTTTACGATTTAGTGTGCGTTGCTTTTGTTATTATGCGGTCGCTAAGCGCCCTTGAAGAAGCGCAGTTTCCGAGAGGGACAGGCGCCTGAGCTGTCCTTTCTGAAGAAAAAGTCTTCTTTAAATATGGGAAGCCGCAGATCATTCAGTCGTCTCTGATCCTCGTCTCTGAGTGGGGAATCCCAGCAGAGGGAAAAGTGATTGCTCTCTGTCGCTCTTCATCGATCTCTCTCTCTCTCTCTCTCTGTGAAGAGCAGTGGTGGAAAAGCACGTGACTTCTTGTTTTGTGCCATCTGTGATACTAAACAAAAGAGAGCGCACTCCGTGGTTCGTCAGGCATTCACAGCTGTTGGGTGCTCACACTGACAACCAGCAGCTAATGGGATGGGATGTATGCTGCGTGCGGGATACGTTGAGCCTATGTCATCTCCGTCTTCTGTCCCTTTTCTAGCCGTTGACACTGCTCATGTCTACAGGAAAATAAATAACTTAATTTAGTTCTCAGGGAACATTTCCCAATTTGCTCTTACGCCGGTGATGGCTTTCGCTCTAATATTGTTCTTTCGTCTCCTCAGTGGCGGTGAGTAAACTTTCATCAATTTTTAGGTCTAATTTTCTCTCTGGAAAGTAGTTATTCGCAAGAGACAAAACAAGAAAACATAAAAGTGTGAAAATTTAGTGATGGGTTTAGAATTTGTGTTGACAGAATTCATACATACAAGCATATCACTAAGTCGTTCTCTGAGATTCTGAGGCTAGATCCTCAAAGAAAGCTCATCCGACAGATTAAAGTTTAAAACTGATGGTGCTAAGATTTTACTTATTGTTGAAGTATCAAACTCTCCATTTACAGCGATCACGGTGCACAACTCGAGCTCCACTGACATCCATCACACGTCTTACACAAAACCCTCTGTACTTCACACTCATTATCCCTTTCTCATGCAGATATTCCTGAATCAGGTTCTTGTATGTTTTCCTTGGCCTTCTACTTTTTCTTTCCTCCACTTCGACTGAATGAATTCTCTAAGTAAGTATCTCACAACTCATTCTTTCAATATAGCAAAATCACCTTAGAATATTTGTCTCCAGCTTACTAACAACATTTAGCTTCACACTGAACATCTTTGTTCATCACATGATCAGAACGTGTCTTGCTCCCCCCTCTTTCCCCATTGACTTTCATGATGTTGACAGAATTCACATTTGAAAAATGCAAATATAAAAAATATATATAAAAATGTATAAAAATATATAAAATATACAAAATATATTAATTATGATATTGACAAAATTCACATTTGAAGAATGCAAATTACATCCTGACAAATAAAACTCATCTCAGCAGAGAAAAACACAAGCTTCCTAGATTGGCAAAATTTCTAGCTGTGACAGACTATTTATTCAGAAGTAGAATGCCTCCATTCTCGAAAACTTATCTTGACAAATTAATAAATATTGGATTTAATTACGCAAAGCACATGTATATGTATGCATGTATGAAGCTCCAAAATACAAACAACTCGGACTGTTTAGACGCTAACATTGACAAAGTATGATAAACAGAAAGCAGCTGTACTGCAATAAGTTATAAACATTTTTAAACAAGCTCAAATCTAATGTCTTGATTTTTTCTGCATTTCGCTCAGTTTTTTTTTTTTAGTTCGGGAATTAAATCAAAATTTAATGGTACATTCATCAGTCACTGTGAAAGCATTAGAAACTTTTTTTCAAAATCCATTTTAAATTCAGTGTAATTTTGAAATTAAAACCGGTGTCCAAGGCGGATTTCCCGATGGACCATTCAAGAAATGGCCTATTTTCTCGTAATCTTTTAGTCTGAATTTTTTTAACGAATAATTATTTTTCAACTTATTGATAGAAATCGATAGCTTTATTTGTGAATATCTGTCTGAAAAATTATTTTTCTAAGAAAAAAAAAAGCGTTTCTTTCTATCTATAATTTGGGGGTTTGCTCTAAAAAGACATAGCAAAATTCTCTGCACTTATACGAGAAAAGTGCAGCCGGACCAAATACACTGTTATAAATTAATTAACAAAAAGCTAATTACAGTTGAACGTAGGTCTTTGGACTTGCAGCTCAGCGATAGGTAGGCCCTACCATCCTTTTCTAATTTCGACAGCGACACTACACCCATTGCATTGGCCTAACATCCCCACACCATTATTTACACACAGACAAAGTGATTCTTAGGCAGAGATATTCCGAAATTCGTGTTCCCCCAGCATTTGTCTTAAAAGAAAGAACGATTTAGCACAGAGCTGGTTCATATGGATCAAACTATGGGTCGATTGAAGGCAGGGACGTCGCTAGATTTCGAAATCAGGATAGGCGAGTATTATTTTTGCTGGGGCGAGTTTAATAGTAACTGTATTTACAAAATACTGAAAGAAAGTATTTGTTTTCTTCTTTTACAAGCTGCAAAGGTATTTGCAACACCCCCGCCCCTCTCCTGGATACATACTAGTTAATTTTGGAACTGTCTTGCAGTTTTTGTCCTTTTTGGAGAACAAAACAATCTAAAGTTTGGAGTCATATTCCATCCATTTTTTAAAAAAAATAGTAAAACCTAAAGAGTTACGTACCCGTGTAATAAACATGACACTCTGCCATCAGCACCAGAAACATGCCCTGATCAAAAGAAAATTGCATGCCTAGGAGAAAGATCTTAAAGCAAATGTTTTCGCGGATTAAGGTTGAGGGGAAATGTTCATGTCAGTATGATTAACTTGCACATTTCCCCTCAACAGTTCAAGTTAGTACGATTCCAACACGCAGAATATACCGTTCTCCTCCTTAACTCCTTTCCTTCAAGCCAGCAACCTTGTCTTGCACTCATCTCTACCAAATTAGTCGTCAGCTAGACCTGCTCCCTCATTACCCTAGGGCTGGCTTAAGAGCGCTGGTATAGCTTTAAATTCATCTTCCTGTGTTGGGATCCCCTGCTTAGTAGCACAAACAAACAGCAGAGCAATTACTAACGACTCAGCGAATTCCCTTTCACCCTCTTCATTCGCGCCTGTCATACTTACTTGAAAAAATGCTTAAATTGAGAATTTGGACGAATGGAGAGCATGGCTATTCGTCCAAATTCTTATGGCACTGCGGATGCTATGTTGCTAACATTTCTACGGAGAAGGAAAAACGCACTTTCTAGGGGGAAATACGTTCGGCAACACGGCGAAAAACACGGGAGTCATTATTCCTTGACAAATTCCAGATTATATTTTAAAGTTAAAAACATTAAAATACGGCATGTCTTGAACAGGGTGGGCAATATAATTTTCAGGGTGTGCTACAGCCCACCATCGCACCCCCTTGACGACGTCCTTGACTGAATGAGGAGGTATCAATACTATGAATAGAGGTACCAATGCGCATTTATTTGGTAATTGATCACGCAGTACGTGATCAGTGGCCAAATAAATCTAAAATTTAATTACGTAGGAAAATCGTTATGTGGCATGTGCACACATTTCGACTCTCAGAATAACCTTCATGATGATTAAGTCGGAACTAGGGTTTTCGAGAGACTCATGATTTTGTCAAAACCAAATTTTTCAAAGCAAAAAGTTGTCCAGTACAACATTTGAGCGTGGTTTGATTCTACGTTCAATCACGAGCGTATTTAGAAAATTCTTTTACCGTTAAATTATTGTTAAAACTCGTTCACGACTGAATTGTTTTTAAAATGCATTTTTCGACACTTCTCTTTCATTTAGGATCTAACAGATTTTTTTTACGTGAGAGAATTTATGAGGTATTTCCCTGTAGGTATGTGTGTTTTTGTAATAGACCGCAAGACTGAAATTCCTGATCTGGTTTGGTCGTCGCAATCCACCCCTGCCGGTGTCTTATCTTCTACATAACATAGCTCTCCTTTAACCATTGCCTCTCTGCCTATAGCGACTGTTCTTCAGGGGGTACAGATTTTCAAGATTTTATTTGTATACGTTGGTCACATGAAAAACTTGCTGAATCAAATTCTGTGTGAACTGGATCCTGCTTTCTGATCATAGATATTTTCCGTTGTTTGCTGGCATTTGAAGAATTCACGACGTTCTCCTAAACCAATACCGGGAATCCATGGTTTCCATTTGAAAGTGCTGGTTATTCAAACTTTATCTATCTTTATTTTGTGTGAATTAGGAAGCACATATTATCTCTACAATATTTACTTGATAGCTAAAAACTGAATGCATAGACATCCTTTTAATTTAAAAGGCGAAGTCTACATGTTTAGTGAAAGAAAAAATTGAATACTATTGTATATCGACATTCTAAGGCAGTCCCACGAAAAGAAAATTAGCGATTCAGTTAGGTTTCTCACAACAAAGTCAAAACTGTGTTGGATTTCAGACATGGATTTTTAAGCGCAACAAGATTTTGTGGTCGACCACGCGGAGATATAAGCCGCCGGCTAAGACAGATGAACCATAGTGCGTAACGTGAGCACAATTCGAAGATGTAGCGATTTGACGGACGTTAAAAAAAATGATTATCGGCTATTGCGCCAAGGATGCAAGCATCTCAGAAACAGCAGACTTTGTGGGCTTTTCGCGAGGTGCTGTAGTAAGGGTGTACCAAGAATGGACCGTTGGCACACCGAGTACCTTCCGACGTCATAACTGTTGAGCTCAAAAGGCCATCTACCGCAGAGGAGTACGTCGCCTCCGTCGACTGGTAAAGGGCAGTAACTGACCACCAAAATGAAAGCTGGGGCACCCAGATACGTGTCCCCGATAAGAGTAGAGCGAACCCTGTTACGCATGGGTCTCCGGAATCGACACTACGTCAAGGCTCCCATATAAACCCAGGTCCAGCGGCAACGACGCCTGCAGTTTGCATGGGACTACCGTCATTAGACAGTGGAAGAAAGGTTGCCTTCTCCGACGAATCGGGGTTTCCACTCCATAATAGTGACGGGCGGTGGCGGATACGGCGTCAGACTCACAAGAACCAACACCCAGATGCACTTGTCTGTCAAGCACAGACCGGCGGTGGCAGTGTGCATGTGTCGGGGATGTTTTCCCCGGTATGACCTGGGACCGCTGGTACCACTGGATGAGTCCCTGAACGCCAATGGCTACATATCCATCTTCACTGACCACATGCATTCCTTCATTTCGGACGTTTACCCTGGTGGTGATAGTGTCTACCAAGAGGACAATGCGCCCTGGCATGTAGCTAAGGGGGTGCGTGACTGGTTCCAGAAACACGACAGCGATATCTCCGTTCTCCCTTGGCCGGCGAAATCGCTCGACCTCAATCCCATAGAGCACTTGTGAGCTATTTGGATCGACAGGTTAGACGTGCTAATTCAGAACCACGTCATCTCCGGGACCTCCGCGCCCTGCTACATTTCGAATGGGCACGTGTGCCTCGGGCAACCTTCCAGCACCTCATTGCGTCCATGTCACGATTTCTCGCCGCTGTCATCCGGGCCAAGGGTGGTTATTTCCATTATTAGGTTGGTGGTCATGCTATTCTGATACGACCGTGTATCAATCGGTATTAATACCATTTGCGTATTTTTTTAAAGTGTGCATTGCAAATTCAACTTTGAAACTGTGTACTGTAAGACTTGAGTGCCTCTGTACGTATAGGCTTGACAAGCGGTCAGAAGAGGGGTCTGCACAAGCCTTAATTTGGGAAGTCTGGCCCGGCCGGATCGGAATTTCCAGTTTCGGGTGGTTTAGACTTTCATCAAGCGTTCTCTACCACTTATTGCAAATACCGCAAGGCTTTCTTTACATCTGGGGTCTTCAACACGTAATACGCGGAGTATTTTTTAAATGGCTCCACGAGACTTCTGCAAAGGAAATTTTAAAACGAAAAAAAAAATGCATTTTTTTCGAAATGGAGAAATGAATATCCAGATACCTTGGATGCATGGACTTTGAATTTCTAAATCTTCTATGAGCTGCGATAAATTATGTAACTGAAAGTTTTAAAGAGTACTGGAAAATATAGACATATCTGGTACACTGTAAAAAAATTCTGAAATTCATGAGACACTTTTCGTCATTTCTTTCGTGAATTAACGAAGCATATTGCTGATACCTTTTCCGTGAAATGACAGAAAGAAACCTGCATTTCGCGGATTTTTCGTACCATGAGAAAATTCTTAATTTTCAGAAACCTTTCCGCAGTTTCTTTCTTATATTGACGGTAAATTACCGTTTTAGAGATGTGTTAACGGAAGAAACCTTTCCGCAGTTCCTTTCGTATATCAACGGAAAAACTCCGTTCTCACTTTTTCCGTATCCGTATGACGCGAAATTACCGGTAATAGGTGCGATTGGTGAAAATACGTGAGGTTTGATTAACTTTTAAATTTTAATCGTCTGCCGAATTTTGAAGTTCCGTAGCGAAATCGGATATTGTGGATAGCATATCGCACGAATTTTGTTTATTGTGGCGCAGGATACTTCTTCTCTTCTTCCCTATTTTGTGTACCAGCTATTTATTATATATATTATGTTACTCTAAGAAACGGGTACTTAATTTTTTGTTCAGATGGTTACACGATGTCTATGTATCACTTTTTGGACAACTTTAAAAGCTATTATAGCTACAAAGAGTAAATTTTATATTTAGGAGGACTTTTTGTTAAATAATGCAATGGAAAAATACATTTCACCTTTTTTAAAGATAACTGAAAATCATTGTCAGTAAAAAAATTAAGTTGCAAAGCATTTTGTTGCTTCGAAAAATCTCGATGAAAAATACTTAATTTGCGAAAAGTCCTCGTACAAAAAAAAACAACAAAAAAACATTACAAACCTATTCAGCAAAACAATAAGCTCTAACAGAAAATAAAATGATTAAATCACTCGTATAAATGACAAAACAAAAATCATTGTAGCGCAGTTTGTTTTACGATGTACGTGACTGGAACTACCGAGTGTTTGTGGCTCAAAGGTTCAAGGCGTGCGTTACGTCTTGAACCATCCCAAACGGCGCGAGTTCGATCCTGATTGGAGCGGAAGGATTATCTGTGGAAAGGGCTGGAAAATGCTCGGTCTGCGGAATTGCAGTTTAAATACGGAAAGACCTGAAATGGATTTTTCTGACAACGGAAAATCTGTGCAATTACGGAAGTTAAAATAAACGGGCACTTTTAGAAATGGAAATTTCTGAAAAACACGAGCACCTGTTGGCAACTTTGCTGCACGTTATTTTCAGAAATTGTCCGTGCTTTCACACCATACGTTTTGGGATTCAAAATCGCTCTGAAAAAATCGATATTCATCATGAACATATACATTTTTACTCTTCTTTTTCATATGGTCCGCGAGTCTTCTATTTTGTCATGTGGTCCGTGATTCAAAAAAGGCCGAAGACTTCTGGAAGAAACAAAGCTGCTCTATCGATGTAACTACTTTATTAGTAAAAGGAATGTAACGCACCAGTCTACATACTTCTGTTACATGTATGTAAACGCTTTTCCCTCTTCTACACTTAAATGTAATCAAGGTAGCCAGAGGTGTACTAATAGCCGCGACCCGCCGTTCAGCTGTTTGAAAACAACGACCCTGAGGGAAAACAGCACGGGACAGCGAAAGGTTGTTGTGAAAGCGGGTCAGAAGACTCGTACAGGCCAACAGACGCAGCGCTGTTCAATAGTTTACTACCCAAAACAACTGGAGTAAACCTGGAACAGTGTCAGTCATGACCATGCGTCGCATGTGTGGGCTATAACAGCAGACCACCCCGACGACATCCTATCTTAAATACGATTCATCGGCGCAAAAGACTCGCCTGGTGCAAAGATCATGCACGTTTGACGTCGAATGACTAAACACAGTGCGCTGCTCTAACGAGTCCCGTTTTTGACTCCACTTTGTGGATGGTCGTGTACTTATTTGGTGCAAACAACATGAGACACTCGATCCATTCTGTATGGTATCCACAGTGCACTAGAGGCGGTTCTGTGGTGTGGGACATGTTTACCTAGCAAGAATTTGGACCTCTGGTGCATATGAAAAAACATATGACTGGTGCCCACTACACTGCTAAAACTTATAATGAATTAGCTTTATTCACTTTCCGCTAAGCTAATTATTATGCATGATTCTCTTCCTACCAGCTAGCTAATGATATACTTGTACTAAGCTTCAAAATAATGAATTCAAAAGGGTGTTGTTACTAGTTAATTACGAACTTAAACAAAGTCTCAACGCTGGTTATTTATAGGAATCAAATAAATGTTATAAACCTAACAGCCAGACAGAGGTCTGACAAAAACTATGAATTGAGAAAGACTGACTTACTGAAAACTTCTTTATTTCAACGACTCTTGGTCAACTAAGGTACACACAACACTAGTAGAACAATAATGAATAATCACTCCTCGTAATATACACGCTTTCGCTTAACGACCACAAGCTCTCCTCGTAACAACACAAAGCTCCCCTAAGTCTCGATGAACGCGCCTATATACTAGATACCACCACGTCATGACTTACACTCATTGCCAGATCTCATTCAGCGGGTGAAATAATATTTCGTTCAGTAGGAAGATAATTTACATAGTAAAATAAAATAACCAGAGATAGTAAAATCAAAAGGAAAGTGAATATAGAGTATACGTTACAAACTTTTGTGATAAGTTGCACCAAAAAGTGGTGCCACAGCAGCTGCACCACGCTATGGTACAAGGCTGCACCACATTATGCTGGAAGTTTGTTTGGTGTATCTTTTCTCAGAAAGTGGTGCAGCTAGTGTAGTACCACTTTCTGGTGCAACCTATGACAAAATTTTTAGCAGTGTATCGTGAATTGCTTGCTGACTCTGTACACCCAGCAGTGTTTTACTTTTTTTCCGAACAGCGACACGACGGTGTCTCCCAAGACGACAATGGGCCGAGCCACAGGTCCAATGTTATGTAGGAATGGTTCGAGGAACACAGTTCAGAGTTCCAGCACATCGATTGGCCTCCGAATTCCCCCTATATCAATCCCGTAGAGAACTTCTGGGACACTATGGAACTGCATATCAGGCGTTTGGATACACCAATCAGCTCCATACCTGCACTGAAGGCCGCACTACACACCGCTTCGTTAGCCGACCATCAAAGTGTACTCCCTTGCTTTGATGGTCGGTTAGCCAGTTGGTTAGCCGTGCCGCCCAACTGCTTCCGGCATCTTACTGAATCTATGCCACGTCGAATAATTGCTGTACTCACGGCGAAAGGAGGATCTACAAAGTATTGTTTAGGTGGTCATAATTTAGTGATCACTGACCTGTCTAGTAACGTGTAGCACCACCTTTCGCCCTGATGACGACGGCGATTCGTCTCGGCATGGACTCGACAAGACACCGGAAGCGTTGGGAAGCCATACGGATCCACGACCCCTGAACAAGCTCCCACAGTTCACGAAGATTTGATGAAGGAGGGTCAGAGCCTCGAACATCTCTCTCGACGGCATCCCAGATGTGCTCGATGGGATTGAGGTCAGGTGACCTAGCTGGCCAATGAAGCGAGGTCACGTCGATGGAGTGTTCATCCAACCATTCGGATACAATTCGGGAGCGATGGCAACGTGCATTGTCATGTTGCAGGATGAGGTCCCCAGTGGGATGTTGAAGACGCACAAACGGGAGCAAATGGTCGTCCAGGATATTCCGGTAACGTTGACCTGTGAGGGACGATGTCACACGTACCAGGGGTCCCATTTCAGTCCACGTAAACAGTCCCCAGATGAGAATGCCACCCCCACAAGCTTGAAGAATACCCTGCTGGCAAGAAGGATCCATCGCTTCATGTGGTTTGCGTAGTACTCGCATCCTGCCATCCGCATGTACCAACGTGAATCTCGAATGTGCGGTGAGCAGCGGTACCCTCGTGAGACGATGGTTTCTGTACCCCATAGCGAGGAGATGGTTCTGGATGGTGTGGCTGCTTACACGTTTTTGTGCACCAGCGTTAAATTGTCGAGTAATTTCTTGCACTGTGGCCCGTCTATCCGATGTTACAATGCGAGCTAGCCGACGATGACCTCGCTCATCCACAAGCTGTTGTCCACGGCTGTTGACCCTTGCAGGGATGGTTTTACCGGATTCGATGTACTCACGGTGCACCCGTGACACAGTGGCTCGTGAAAATCCCAGTGCCTGCACGACTTCCGAGATGGAGTGACCCATTCGTCTGGCCCCGACAATACGCCCACGATCAAATGCGCTTAGATCCTCGTCTTACACATACAGCGTCCGACTATTACTGATTTCCGTCGCATCACTCCTTGTATTGTCGGATCGCTGCATACGTCATGTCGTTTCCGTTTACAGGGCAGCCCACAGCGCCACATTTGCATGACGCCAGCTGTCTCTAATTCAATTGCTCTTCAGTGTATATTAAAAAGTGTTAGATATGGTTTCTGCAGCTGATAGGCAAATATAAATGTAAATTATTCATGCAATTTGCCTTGGTATTTTGCTCTCAGTGCCGTACGTAAGAATATGCATATAAATATCACCGTCAAAATTTGTATCTTTAATGGGCCGCGGGTGGACTAGTGGTCAACGTTCGTGACTGCCACGGAGAAGACCTCGGGTTCTTTCCCAGGCAGGTACGGACGCTCTAACCATTAAATATTCGTCGTGCGTCGGATGGGCACGTTAACCCGTCGGGTCCCGGGTACTGGCCTCCCGGTAATAAATAAAGGCGTCTTTCTCCCTCTTTCTACCTCACTTTCGTGTCACTTTCCTATCAGGCACTCTAACCCAAATCTCCTAGCTTCCTATTTCTAAGGGTTGTTTAGGACCTGAGGTCAGACACTCACTTCCTAAAATCCTCTACATATGATCAGATCTGTATCTTTAATTTAAATCTAAAGATAAGAAAAAGTAGCTGAAAAGTAGTGTAGCCAGCTACTGTACGGAAAAAGTAGTTGTAGCTGTAGCAAGCTACTTTTTCAAGAATGTAGTTGTAACAGTAGCTAGCTGCTTTTGAAAAGTAGCTTTTCAATTAGTGGTTAATAATATGGAATTAAAAAAAATAACTAATTGAGTGCTAACTGGTCATTGAAAAAGGGCCTCGAATTTTTTTTTTTTTTTTTTTTTTTTTTTTTTTTTTGCGGGAGTGCCCCGAGATTTTCCGGTACGCCACTAAAGGTAGCCTTTGTTTTTCAAATGTGTAAACAAATACTTCGAACTTCCTCGTCTTAGTTGTAAAAACGAATGGTGCCAGAAGCTCGCTTTCGTTTCGGATAGCTGGAAACTCTGTGTTCATGGAAACACTTCTTGGAAAAGATAAACAGTCACGTGTCATAGTCGCTAAAGCCAACGAAGTGAAAACGGAATTTGATTTCAACCATTAAAGAGATAAACCGTCCCATTTCAGAGTCTCATTCTATAGCCCAGCTTATCGGTTTTGGCTGTAATTAATCAATGTATCGGGTGTCGGTTTGTCTGTTGTTTTGTCCCGTGAACCTCCAGTGAATACATTTTTACCTCTATCACCCCCAGGGAATGCACTCTTACCTCTAGAAACGACCGACGCTACTGCACGATTAAAAAACTTGTTCGCACACGATCTATAAGTTGAGAAGTTTAATATACCTTGAAATGTACATGCTAAAAATTACACTAGATCTTTCGGGTGGGCTGCGCAACCCATCTTCAGGTGTAACACTGTAAACGGACGCAAGACATCGGGACCCCATATACATGAAGGTGAAAGGATGACGTAAGCAAACAAATATGGACTTTGAAGAGATTCAGAATAGTTCAGTTGCCAATATTATGACATGGACTGAACAAAATTGTCAGCAGGTTCGCATCTCAAATTCATCACAAGTTGTCTGCAAGGCAGGGGTAGGTAAGTAGGAAGATCTTCATTACAACACTTGTGTCCAAAACTGGAAATGACCAAGCTTTTATCCAAGTGTGTTAATCTTTTATACTGTAATATTTGTGTTCAGACAGACGGACTCCCAGTGTACGCAGTGTGGATACAATGTACATTTGGCTTTCAGAGTCGGATTCATTACGTCTCAGAGGAATACAGTAAACACCAGATTATGTAAGGTGGGGACTGGTTTTTACAATTAAGAATAAGTTATTCGTTTTTTTTCCAAAAGCCAGATTAAACTTACTGCAAGCACTTCTCAGAATGTCAGAGATTTGTGGTTAGTACTGAATAGATCCCACAAACTTATCTTGCCTAGTTTTACGAATTAGGGTTGTGTTGGCCAAACGGTTCACATCTCTATGGGTTTTTGATACACAATTCCTTGAATAACCATGTTCTTCAGCGATGACTGAAATTTCCCGTAGTTCAATTTTACGTGCTCATTTAATTGTGTTGTGCACGAATTCTGTATTGGATTTACACTCTTACATCCAGATGAATACATTCTTACGTGGAGATCCTATCCAGTCAGTGTTCCACTGATCTACATGGTGACCGTAAATTCAGATGGCTTTGGATTCTTTATGGAAGACATCGTGCCGTGTCATTCGTTAGTTCAAGAATAGTTCGAAGATCATGTTCCAGCTTTTTATGAACTCCTGTGCCCACCAAATTCTTCCGAACTGAATCTGATCTAATACTAGGGGTTGCCATGGAAACAACATTCGCCGGTCCACGCCAGGGCCTCATTCCGGCGCCAAACTTCCTGATGCCATTTTGTCCATCTGATACAAAATAACTGAGTACACCTTCGGCGGTCTGGTAGACCTGCTGCCAGTGCAAGAGATTATTACAGCGAAAGGCGGCCCAGTACGATATTAAGCAAGTGGTTATAATTTTGTGGTGCATAAGTGGATTCATCCTGAACGACGTTTGAAGAATGGTAACATAACAGCAACTGAGAAAGAGTAAGATCAGACAAAACTAATGAAAAGCAGAAATTCCAGACACAGTTTTCTTATCAGCGTCAAGTATAAATTCACCTTTTTGAGACATTTTTAGCAACATGTCTATTCATATGACATGTGCGTATACGAAAGAAGTTTAACCGCATAAGACATACAATACAAATTTTGAAGATGTGAATCCGTTTATTGGTGTAAATATGGCATGGGTGTTAGTCAGATAATATCCGAAAACTTGAAATTTTCGTCATTCGGTGTTATGTGACTTAACATGCATGTCACATTTACACCAATAAACGAATTCACATCTTCCAAATTTGTACTGTACAATGGTGTTATCCAGTATTTCATTAACCGCATAAGGCATTTTGTAGAACTGTCCTTTGAGTGGGATTTCCAAATTTTGGTTTAAATTCGTTCCTTCAGTTAGCCTACCAACCTGTCCTCATCACTTTGTGACGAACTACAGAGGTGAAAACATGTGACAAATCTGCGGTGAGACATTCTGTCCGCGTACCTCAGTTGGGAAAGCGACTTACTCGGGAGTGAGGGTACACGGCTTCGATGCCCGTCGCGAACAAACTGGTGTTTTCACCTGTTTTTTTGTTTTTGTTTTTGTTTTTTTGAATTTTTTGCTGGCACTTAAGTGAATACGAGTTCATTTCCTAAATAACAGCGGCTCTAAGCACAAATTTGCCCCTAAACCCTATCTCTACAACAGTCTGATATGGAATCAGTGACATTAAATTGTGGTACGTCAGGGACACACAGAACAAAGTTCGTGTAGCCAACTCCAGACTATTGAACTCTTATGTTAAACATAACTAAAGCAATTAGCAATACAATTTGACACTCAGGTTCGACAAGGTGATGAACAAATAGAAACCAGTTTTTCTCAGGAGGATTGGTTTTAAAAATTAAAATTAGTTTTGAATATTTTTCCAACCAGAAGGGACATTTTTCAGATATGCACATACCTGTGCCATCTCATTTGTCATTAGACTAAGGCACACACGAAAAATCGTTGCTTACCCATACATCAGAGAAACCATTCACAGGGCAATTAAAATCAGACAAAACTTGAAATCACTGACACCGTAAATCAACTTAAATTCTGGTAATTGGGGAATCACATGGTACTAGCACAGATTAAAAATACTTATAGTGGTACAGGTTTCAAAGAACACGCAAGGAGAAAGTCTTCTCTGTTATTTTTATATACTGAGAAGTATTATTTATATTCATGGAGTTATTAATGTGGAGCTACGACCTACGAGGCAAGCGGAGAACAGAAGAAACTAAACGAAGGTAGAGGGACTCTTTAAACACCACTCAACTACCACTTTCCTAGAGGGAAAGCTTTTTTGTTTGAAACTGTACTGAAAAGAAAACGGGGAAAAAGTTAATTTAGGAAAATAAGCGGACGATTAGAGCAATAAAAAGGGAAATAAATTAGAATAAGTAGCTCCTTTGAACTCTCGAATTTTTAATGCTTCACCCAGAACTCAAAACTGCAACAGATGGAGCAATTATGAAACTGCCGCAAGAGTGCTTCGAAGAACTGCAAGACAAACGAAAAAAGAATGAAGGAAACAGCATTACTTCTTATTCGGCAGGCACATTTTAAAGGAAATATTGCATATTTAAAAAAAGTAAGAGAGAGAGAGAGATAGAGAGAGCACTACATTTCTGTCTAACAATGGTTTATAAACAGTAGCATTGCAAAGTGTTTCTCCATGGTAACGTTGTGATGCTTTGTACTGAATCACCCACAAGAATGCAATAAACAGTTCGAGTTTTGTCACTGCCATATATGCTATTGAAAACTTTTTTCGTAAAGTAATTCATTTTTGTTTCAGAAAATATCACCCAAAACGTCTTGCAAATACCAATGCTTACGGCTATGTCTAAATTTCGAGCTCAGCTGTCTTTGTGGAAACAACTTTGAATATTTCCCCAGGAAAAACAATTGTTTCCATGACATACAAAATGATGAAGGGCTGACGACATTCATGTAGGGAACACTATTTACGCTAACTCTACAGTGATACATGTGATTTCCAGGTGCTATACCCTAAATACTACTCATGGAAGTACTTAATTGCAGCTACCAACATTTTCAGGGATGTATTACATCATTGTAATATACATATATAGTGCTGTAAAAAATTAATTTGTGGTAAACCTGTCTGGGAGAATAAGACATCACATAACGGAAAACAGGTGAAAAGTTTGCTCAGCAGTATTAACTCTGCAAGCAAGCTGGAGAAATCTGCAAATCTTTACTTTTTATACTCAAAACCGTTTTCTGACAGCGGAACGTTTTTCAATGGAAACATTTTCTCAAATCTCACTTTACAAAAAGGCTTTTGTAAATTAAATTTGTTTCTTCTTTCTTTGGGTGTAATATACTCCTCTGATTTGGTTTTATGGTAATCAGTGGATGTTAGTACTCAGAGAGATTTAAAAAAAAAAAAGGTTAAAAGGGGGGAGAAAAAGGAAAAAAGAACGTCTCATCACTAATTCATTCCCGAAGTATTTATGCATCAGAAAAACCCAACTAAAAAGTGCGAAGACTTTCAATCGCTCGTTTTGGTGTAACGTGTGAACTGTATTTTGTTGCACAGTAACATCATTAATAAATATAGTATGGGGAAATGGTGCAATTGGATGATAATTCGGACGCAAGGAAAACTTACAACAGCGGCAGATCTGATGCATTCTAAAATAACAGCGGGGGGGGGAAGAGTCTGTTTCTGTTTTTCTTTGGGTGTAATATACTTCTCTGATGTTTTTTTTTTTTTTTTTGGAGGGTTAACGACCACCGTGAGCAACTCAATAGGCTATAAGCAGTCGCCCACCCCTAATTTAGGGTCACTGGTTTCAGGGAAGAAAGAGAGAGAGTCAGTACCGTAAGACAAACACAACATCCACGCCTCACCGGGATTCAAACCCGGACCCCATTGCTTAGACCACTGCGCCGCTGGGGCGGCTAATTTGGTTCTGTGCCAATTAGTTCACTGCACACCATATTAAAGGCATTTCCATTGGTTGAAGAAACTGGTTCTGTGGCAAGTATTTATTTAGTTCGATCTCCGACCCTTAGTTGGGAAAATCAAGGTGAGCCTTATGTTCTCCGTAATTCGTAATAATAGAGAAAATCTTGACCTCCATCCCATCCTTCTAAAAATAGAACCTTAAAAAGTCCCCTTAAAAATTTAAAAGAGGACTCAAGAAAGGAGCTGGAACTAGGTTCTCTGCACCACAAGATCTCAAACAAACTAAAGCAGATAGACAGCACAGAAAAACACTAACAATCTAACAATTTCGACCTAAAGAAAGCAAGTTAGTAAAATCATGCAATGCATTGATTATGATACGCTTTCCAACATACCAGAAATCAGTACTCAAGTTACTACTCAAGTTATGAGGATAATGGCTGTGGAATAAATCTCGCTCCTATGCCCTAACTTTGACCCCATTTCGATGACATTCTACAGAACCGGTTCAGTATATCTGCGGAATAACATACTAAAGTTTTGTCGCAACAGAAGAATTTTTACGTGAGTTATGAGAGTAATGGCTGCGGATTAAATCATGCTTCTGTGTCATGACCTTGGACCCCATTTCGTTGATATTCTACAGAACCGGTTAACTATACCTCTGGAACAACATGATAAAGTTTTGTCGCAATCGAAGCATTTTTACGTAAGTTATGACGCACATGGGCAATGGAATGGATCCATCTCCTATGTCTGGCCTTTGACCCCATTTTGCCCATTTTCAATAGGGTTTGTCCCCAGGTGGTTTCCAACCACATACTAAAATTTCATAGAAATCGAACCATTTTTACGCAAGTTATGACGCACAAGGGCAATGGAATGGATCCCGCTCTTATGTCCTGCTTGTCCTTTGACCCCATTTTGCCCATTTTTGATAGGGTTCGTCCCCAGGTGGTTCCCTACCACATACTAAAATTCCATCGAAATCGAACTCTTTTTACGTAAGTTATGACGCATAAGGGAAATGGAATGGATCTCGCTCCTATGTCCTGACCTTTGACCCCATTTCGCCCATTTTTAATAGGGTTCGTTCCCAGGTGGTCCACTATCACATACTAAAATTTCATCGAAATCGAACCATTTTTGCGTGAGTTATCGTGCGGACGGACAGACGGACAAAGCTGGAGCATATACGCTTCTTCAACCTACGGTTGAAAAGCGTAAAAAAGAAAAGGGCTCCCATTCCTTCTAAGCCCCAACCAAAATAATATAAATCCTGATTTACAAGAGTACTTGATAATATAAATCCTGATTTACAAGAGTACTTGATAATATAAATCCTGATTTACAAGAGTACTTGATAATATAAATCCTACCCTTTCGGCTTGGAAAAAACACCTACAAATGAAGAACTGACGTCTCAGTTTTCGCGAGAAAGCAACTTCTTTAGCTTGTTCAAAGTTGCACCAATTTCTTTTTCAGAAGAGCAGGAAGGCGATCTCTTCCTAGTTCGCCTAGACGAGTCTTTCCAAGATTGTCTTCCTGTAGAAGAAGAGAAAATACTGGAATTTTTTGTGAAGGATGTGCTCACGTAGCTTTTACAAATCTCCTCAATATCATAAAGAAACCCAGCACTTCAAATATTTGTGGGGTCTGTGCAATAGAACAACAAAACACGAAGAACCCTATGTTCTTGAATACAAGACAAAGCTTATTTAAATATTACTGGGCTTTACCGCTTTCTCAGAGTTTCTCCAATGCCACGTCGTCAGTTCGTCAGACCCTTCTCAGTGAACTATCCTGCTCAAAATAATTAGGTGAGCATGTGACTTTGGAGACATTATGCAAGTCAATCGTGTGATATCTTTACCGAAACGTGGGAAACACAAGTCGAGTATGACGTAGACAACTGAATCATGCACATCCTTACGAAAATTAGTGTCTGTGACTTCAGAATGCTTAAATCACTAATTGGGATCAAAATGAAGGTTTTTCCAGGAGCTTCCTTATTCTACCGCGTTTATCGTGACACTTCGTTTCTTGAAGTTTTTGGTTCAAATGATGCCAAAGCGCTCAATATAATGATTTACTGGAAAGAACGGCCTGGAGAGCTATTGGAAGGCTGAAAGCAAGTCAACCACAGCAGGTGGTAGCAGAAGTCATTGGAGTGTCACTAAGTGTGATTTCCCGCCTGTGCACACGACTTCAGGATACGGGAAATTCTCAAGATGGCACGATTAACAACACCCAAGAGCAACTACAGCAAGGAACGACCGTTATCTATTGTTTACAGCCCGTCGGAACAGGCGGGGAAATGCCACTCAGCTCCAGCAAGAACTTCTCGTGTCAACAGGACGCAGATTGTCAATCAAACTATCCGCAATCGCCTTCGCCAAGGTGGTCTTTATGCACGTAGATCAACGGTGCGTGTCCCTTTAACCGCACGACACTGTACGGCCAGTAGGAACTGGGCTGAAGGACATCGTGGTTGGGGACGCGACGAGTCGAGTCAAGCTCTCTTCTCTGACGAGTCGAAATTCAGTCTGGAGTCTGACAGTCGACGAGATACTTATTTTGAGGAAACCTAGCACACAAAATAACCCAGATTTTGTGCAGGAAATGTCACATTACGGTGGACATGGTCTGGGCGGGCATCGATCACCGCTCACAATCGGATATCAAAATTATCTTTTCTTTTTTCTTCCTGTTCAGAGAGAGAGATGCGTATCTCTTAGCCCGCTCTCCTCAAACTCCAGAACACTTCTCCTTTTTCATCCCCAAGCTGCAAATGGAGGTGTATGTACTTCATCCCCCAACCATCTGGGCATTTACTGAGTCCTCGTTATCCGTACTTATAGCATTGCTTGGAATTTTTCCTACGTGGAAGCTGATACCGTAAAACCATTTTCGGAGTAATAAAGTCCTTTCAACACAGAACTTCATAAACTCTCTGCTAAAGACGTTCTTCTCGGAATGTATGGATCCTCTGCTCACCACCTCACTAACGGCTGGCTGAAAACTACTAAAGGGACCATCTGCTATTGCCATAAGGCGTTAATAAAGAAAGGAGGAATTTAGCTCATGAGATGGTATTAAATGGTATTAAAAGAAAGTTATTAGTGCTAACTTTCACTGAAATTAATACGACCACGGTAACATAAAAAGGGTTTCCTCAGTAAAGGAGGGGTAATCTTGTATTCTGCTCTAATTATTTCAAAAATGTTTCCAATAGCAGCGAAAAAAATTCATTCTTGCATACCGTAGTATACTGACAATTTCATTAGGATTAATTATGAGTTTATAAATGATTGCTTCAGTTCTGATCAACCATTATCGCGCATTTTTAGAATGTTTTCTTGGAGGTTTTTCATGGTCTTCCTGTAGTTCTGATCGATATACAGTATTTTTACGTTACTGTGTGGGAACGAAATATGAACAAAACGATTGATTTCGGAGGACAAGCATGACCTAAACACTTTGCTACTGGTTAATGTCTTTATTCTAACCAGGAAAAAAACACGAGGCAATAACTTCTCTCAGCGAAATTATTACATTGTGTCCTATTGCAATATGAATCGATTTTTGGAAAGTATAGTACGTATATACACATAACAACAAAACGTATCGAGACGCCGATGCATTCTTTTTTTTTTTTTTGATTGGAGGTTTAACGCACCGTGAGCAACTCAATGGGCTATAAGTAGTCGCCCGTCCATAATTTAGGCTCACTGGTTCCAGGGAAGGGAGAGAGCCAGTGCCGTAAAACAAACACAACATCCATGCCTCACCGGGATTTGAACCCAGACCCCTTACGAACGAATGATCAGAGGCCATCGCTTAGACCACTGCGCCACCGGGGCGGCGATGCATTCTTACGAAGGATAGTAAAAACTGACACTGGAAAATGAAATACTGTGACAGCACTTTGCCTTAAAAGACCCCCCCCCCCCACACACACGACATTTAATTTGTATATACCTTCCAGAAAACTGTAAGAATGTTTTTCTTTTTATTCTTTTTGAACTCCGCGGATAGTATGGCGCGACTTATGGCAGACCGCCTGAGACAAAAATATGTCTCAATTGAAATCCTTATAGCGTTAAAATATGTGCCGCATACTAATCGTGTTAGTATCTTCGTAAACAGCATGGAGTCTAATTCGCGTTCTGCGCAATACATCGTGCGCGCGACGCTCCCCTCGCTCCCCGTGCGAGGGGAGATCCTGCAATATTTCTGGGTGTTCCGCCGCGTTTGACTCAGTCTGTCTCGTCAACACGACTGTGCGTGGTATCATTTTAAAGCTCTCTACGAGATCTATTCCAATATACACTATATTGACAAAAGTCATCTGACACCTAGAAGAGAAACACAACATAGCATTTATTGACATATATTAGTACAGTGTCGGTCCACCTTTGGCCTTAATGCATGCACTGACCCTTCGAGACAAGCTTTCGACAAGGTTTTGGAACACAGCCATAGGTATGCGCTTCCATTCAGTACATAATGCTGCTGCTAACTGTTGCTTCGTAGTAGGCCTTGGTTCCAAATTTCTTATGCGATGCTCTAATTAATCCCATAGGTGCTCTATGGGATTAAGATCAGTGCTCTGTGCTGGCCAGTCCACACACGGTACGGAATTATCGTCAAAGCACTCTGTAACAGTTTATACTATTACCACAGAGTTGGTAGATCATAATTGTCCAGAATATCGAGGTAGACGTGCTGGTTAACAGATTTGTCCACGATAACCAATGGGCCAGGACTATACCACGAAAAAATCCCACACACGAGTACAATGCCAGCTCCAAACTTAACAGTAGGAAAAGCGCACTGTGGTAAACAGCGTTCTCCCGGCTGCCGCCATACCCACACACGGCCATCAGACTGATAGATGGTGTATCTGGATCCATCAGTCCATAGGACCTGTTTCTATTTATCTATGGTCCATGATAAATGTTCTTTACACCATGCAAAAGGAAGAGTAGCATTCCGAGTGGAGATGAAAGGCTTATGAGCAGCCGCACGACCACGGTAACCCATGGAATGAAGTTCTCTGCGAATGGTACATGTACATACCGAGGTTCCAGCATTTTTACTCGCCTGTACACTGAGGTCTTGTGCAGTACTCCGTCGATTAGCTGTAACGACTCTCCTGAGGCTTCAACGTCCTCAATCACTGATTTTCTTTGGTTTGTTGGTACGTTTTGCTGCTTCAGACACGCCATGTGTCTCCCACTTATTCAGTACATCCAAAACAGTTGACTTGGGTATGGTTAAACGCCTCTCGGTTTCTCTTCTGGACAACTCACTTATATAACACCCAACAATCTTTCCTTTCTCAAAGTCAATTCTCTCCCGCCGTTACATTTTCACTCAACCTCACTGTGCGATATGTTCACGGTCAGCTGCAGACTTGTTTTACACCGTTTGCAGCTGATCGCACATCTTAACAACGCAGCGGATCCGCTCATTTACTTTTTAAGGGGTGTCTGGTGACTTT
Source organism: Macrothele yani (assembly GCA_039090855.1). Taxonomy (NCBI): domain Eukaryota; kingdom Metazoa; phylum Arthropoda; class Arachnida; order Araneae; family Macrothelidae; genus Macrothele; species Macrothele yani. The sequence goes on along the minus strand of CM077005.1, from coordinate 137,458,287 downwards.
TGTCAATATAGTGTATAAAGACCATATCGCAGTGGTTCAAACTAAAATTTTTAAAATTGTTTTCGTGTGAACGGGTTAACATTTCAACAATGCCGCGGAATTCGCAGAATGAACACAAGCAAAAGTAGAGAAAAACGAGAGGCAAGAGCAAGTGATGAGGAATGTAAGAAGCCCGAGCACCACGTTGAGTAATTCGTGTATCGATCTGCTTTGTATTCACAATGTATCCAGCATTATTTATACAAATTATGTAAGCTACTTTTCATATCATAGACCGGTGTTGGCTATAACAAATTAAGTAAACGTTTTGAAACCATACTCGACTAGCTCATTTCTACTCTCCGATCTGCAAGTCGTAGTCCTACGTTCCAAACTGACGGCTCAATCAGAACTGATCCTACTTGCATTTGGTTTCAATAAAATCAATCTATAAGGGATTTGTTTTCTGTAAAACTGTGGTATCGCATAGTAAGATATTTTGACTGTTTCAGCATAAATCCTTTTTTAAGTATGTAAATTATGTAAAGATTTTTTTATAAATAATATTGATGTTCAGAAGTGGCAATAATACGTTTACATAACATGCTCTCAAGAGGACTTCTTTAACATATTATATTGGTATCCTTCAGATGTAGGGGACCATATTTGTTCCTTATGAAATCTGTTTAAAAGTTATGTTTTTTTTTATAAAATTGGCATTTAAAAGTGGCATAAAGCAACGATTCAAAACGACACCCGCCAAAAAACGTTTTCGCTTAAAATATGGACTATTTTTTTCTTAACTGGTGTACCCCAATAAGAAATTCAGTAAACAATCCTTTTAAAAAGAACATCATTTTGAATAAAGAAGGTATCTAAGTTATCATTATAAACACCGTATTATAAAATCTGTCTGAAAAGAATGTTTTTAAGTAAAAGCATTTTCTTTTTACATATTTGGAGAAATGGGGGTACAGTACGTGTGTATGTGTAGGACATTATGCATCGCTACAAACTTTTTTATTTTTAGAGAATATTGAAATTGTGTTGTTTTTTTTCACACCGAATGTTTGGTGTGATTCCTTATTGTTTTTGTTTGCGAAACTAACTCACTGTAGGGAATTTTTCTTTAAAACCCACATCAAGGTTAAACTCAGTTACTCAGACTTGTCCTTTGCTTTCTTTGCAGCGAACTGTTTGATGACAGTTCAGGATACAGTGAACATCAACGTACCAGGCGACCTACCAGGAGGTGTCCAATTTCATAATATTATAGCAGTGGATAATGCAACCGGTTTACGAATACACGAACCCAAATTCCGGATCCTGAAGACAACCGTCTTTGGTCCCGAAGATGCTGGAACAGCACCGGACACATTCGCATTACAACATGAAGAAGGAAATGTCTACGTATTCTCTATAGCGAATGGAATGCCACTAGGTAAGTAGCTACCTAAAGGATAGGCTTGAACATTTGCTATTCACTATTTTTATTTACATTACAAAGATTTTTGTAACGTTCATTAGATCTACCGGTTCAACGGCCACCCTAGTCTCGTACTCTTGATGTTTTTCCTGTGTTTGTGCAGTCCAGGTACACACCGTTGTAATCGTTGACAATGCAAATCCAAATTTCGTGGTAATTTCCGAGATGGAGTGACCCATCTCCCGGGTGCCTACTATAACACCACTTTCGAAATCGCTTAAATCCTGATAAGGTGCCATTTAAACTGCGAATGCTACTACTTGAACTTGGGGAGATACCGTTGATCGAACTCGCATTAATGTAACGTTTCGGAGTCTGAAATGAAAGCAAAGTAACCGTGCTAGCGGTGGAAGAGGAATGTCACATGAGCAAGAGGGGCAAACAATTGCCTCCTATGATGCAAATCCTGTAATGTGCTCACGTTGCAGACAGATTTGTTAGGGTGTATTATCGGTTTCTCTCACAACACGTTTAGTACCTCTATTTCGGGATTTTACGACAACCACGAGCAATTTAGAGAGCTATAAGCAGTCGCCCATCCCTGGTTTAGGGTCACCGATTCCAGGGGAGAGATATAGCCAGCACTATCTGACAAGTACACCACTCATGGCTCATTTGGTCACTGAATCCAGACCTATCTCGGACGAATGATCAGATCAGATCATATGTAAAGGATTTTAGGAAGGGAGTGTCTGACCCCAGGTCTTAAACAACCCTTGGAAGCAGGAAGCTACGAGATTTGAGCTAGAGTGCCCGACAAGAATGTCACACGGAAGCGAGGTAGAAAGGGGGAGGGAGACGCCCTTATTTATTACCGGGGGCCAGTACCCGAGGTCCAACGGCTTAACGTGCCCATCCAACGCACGGCGGATATTTGTTGGTTTGAGCGTTCATACCTGCGGGGATCAAACCTGAGACCTCTCCGTAGCAGTCACGAACGTTGACCACTTGGCCATCCGCGGCCCTCGGACGAATGAACCAAAAAGCCAGCGCCTTATACCGATTGGCCGCTGGAAGGGCGGGGGACAAAATTTTTGGATAAAAAGTCACCTCCAGGAGAAAGCAGGGTAAAAACCTCCAAGGGTTGAAACACAGATACACAGAAAAAATTTGTCAGCTGATTTTTTTGTATTTTTCTAATATCTCCATCTTATTTATTTATTTATAGATTTTTTTTTTATTTTTATTTTTTGAGGGAACCCAGTAATTAAATTGTGTAGAATGGTGTCAAGCCTACACTTTTTTGCAAAAAAGAAATTCCTTGTAACTTTTGGCTGTGATTTTATAAAAATCGCTCTTAGTGTTTTAAGTATCAGGTGAGATATTTTGCATTTAAAAATAAAATGGGAATTTGTGTGCACTGAATACAAATGCATAGCTTCGCTTTCACAACATAGCTGAAGTGATGCCTTAATCTTCAGCTGAACCTCCTCCAATGTGAAAATTTTCACAAGCTGCCTGATTGTTTTCAACCACTCAGCGACAGCTGAGAGAGAGCGAGGGAGAGAGAGAAGGGGAGTGAAAGATAGAGAAAGAGGGAGAGAGAGAAAGAGAGTGAGAAGGAGAGAGAGAAGGGGAGTAAAAGATAGAGAGAGAGGGAGAGAGAGAAAGAGAGTGAGAAGGAGAGAGAGAAGGGGAGTGAAAGATAGAGAGAGAGGGAGAGAGAGAAAGAGAGTGAGGGAGAGAGAGAGAAAGAGAGTGAGAAGGAGAGAGAGAGAGAGAGAGAGAGAGGTGTTTTTTCTTATTTTTTGGTTTTTCTATCCTGACTACCAGCAAATTCGCAAATTCAGCAATTAGGGCAGATAATAAACCAGTCCCAGTCTTCATGAAATATACAATCTAATAACATGACCTATTGATCGACATCATAGCAAAATTCTAATCAAGTATTTCTGCTGACATACGGAAGTGAAGTTCCTTCAACTTGCCGTTTTTCTTGAAGATTTAATCCCTATAATCCGCGATTCGATGAGCCTTTCGAAAGGGGAAAAAAGTAGAGGAAATTAGAAGCGGGTGCAGAGTGACATGATAGGAGAGATACTAAAGAAAGGTAAGGAAATAACTAGAGTTTTAGAAATAGATGGTTTTCGTTTAAGTGTCGAAATTGTAAGCTGCCCTACATAAGCAGATTTCCCTTCATAGACAAGCTGCTTTTGTATGAGTTACGCCATAAGCACTTAACATGAAGATAGGAGACCTGCCACGTGTCTTCATTTCCGTAGTGAAAAAATCCATTAGCAAAGTGGGAACCACAAGGGTAAACTTTCTCGCTGCTGTTGTGTGGACTCTTTGCCGCCGTTGCGATTATGATCAGTCGGAAATCCAAAGCCTTATTCGTATATCTGTGTTTAACATATGTCTACAAATATTTTTTGTCAACTGAGAATCATTTATGAAGCTTGATAAACATGATCAAAAGGGTGCCCTTTTTTTAAAACAGTGTACCCTGTTATTTTATTAAACTTATTCCGTCATCACGAAGCTTTTACTTTATAAATTGTATTGTACACTGAAGAGCAATTGAATTAGAGACAGCTGGCCCTGTAAACGGAAACGACATGACGTAAGCAGCGATCCTACAATATAAGGAGTGATGCGACGGGAATCACTAAGAGCCGGACGCAGTATGGGTAAGACGAAGGATCTAAGCGCATTTGATCGTAGGGAAATTGTCGGGACCCGACGAATGGGCCACTCCATCTCGGAAGTCGTGCAGGCACTGGGATTTTCACGAGCCACTGTGTCACGGGTGCACCGTGAGTACATCGAATCCGGTAAAACCATCCCTGCAAGGGCCAACTGCCGTGGGCAACAGAGTGTGGATGAGCGGGGTCATCGTCGGCTAGCTCGCATTGTAACAACGGATATATGGGCCACAGTGCAAGAAATCATTCGGCAACTTAACGCTGGTGCACAAAAACGTGTAAGCAGCCACACCATCCAGAACCATCTCCTCGCTATGGGGTACAGAAGCCATCGTCCCACGAGGGTACCGCTGCTCACCGCACATCACAGGGTGCAAAGATTAGCATGGACACGGGAACATCGCCACTGGACCCCAGACATGTGGGAAAATGTTGCCTGGACTGATGAGTCGAGATTCACGTCGGTACATGCGGATGGCAGGATGCGAGTACAGCGCAAACCACATGAAGCGATGGATCCTTCTTGCCAGCAGGGTATTCTTCAAGCTTGTGGGGGTGGTATTCTCATCTGGGGACTGTTTACGTGGACTGAAATGGGACCCCTGGTACGTGTGACATCGTCCCTCACAGGTCAACGTTACCGGAATATCCTGGACGACCATTTGCTCCCGTTTGTGCGTCTTCAACATCCCACTGGGGACCTCATCCTGCAACAAGACAATACACTGTGCCATCGCTTCCGAATTGTATCCGAATGGTTGAATGAGCACTCCACCGACGTGACCTCGCTTCCTTGGCCAGCTAGATCACTTGACCTCAATCCCATCGAGCACATCTGGGTTGCCATCGAGAGAGATGTTCGAGGCTCTGACCCTCCTCCATCAAATCTTCGTGAACTGTGGTAGCTTGTTCAGGGGTCGTTGATTCGTATGGCTTCCCAACGCTTCCGGTGTCTTGTCGAGTCTATGCCGAGACGAATCGCCGCCGTTATCAGGGCGAAAGGTGGTGCTACACGTTACTAGACAGGTATCTCTAATTCAATTGCTCTTTTCAGCTGCATGTCATCATCATCATCATCATTGTCAACCATTATCAATCCACTGCTGGACGAAGGTCTCCCCAAGTTTCCTCCACAACGGTCTGTCTTGTGCCAGTCTCCTCCATGTCACCCCTGCATACTTTCGAATTTCATCCACCCATCTCCCATGTGGTCTTCTTCTGGGTCTTTTCTTGTCCCTTGGAATCCAATCTAAAATTTCGGCTGTCCATCGATGATCTGTCCTTCTGGCAGTATGTCCAGCCCATTGCCATTTCAGGGATTTAACTCTGATCATGATGTCTTCCACTCTTGTCATTTTTCGGATCCACGAGTTCCTCTTCTTATCTCTCCTGGTTACCCCAAGCATGCACCTCTCCATGCTTCTTTGAGTTGTCTGGAGCCTTTGTATGTCTCTTTTAGTTAAGGTCCACGTCTCTGCACCATACGTAAGCACTGGAAGGATGCATTGATCAAACACTTTTCTTTTAAGACATAATGGCATATTGCTCTTGAAAATTATGCTGTTTCTTCCAAAAGCTCTCCAGGCAAGTTTTGTACGCCGATTAATTTCTTCATCAATGTGACCCTCACTTGATATCTGCTGTCCAAGATAAACGAACGTGTCTGTTATCTCCAGCTTTTTTCCATCAATCGATAAATCTTCATTTCTTGTAAAAGCATTGAACATCACTTTTGTCTTCTGAAAGTTCATTTTTAATCCCACTTCTTTACTCTTGTCATCAAGTTCCTGGATCATACTCTGCAGCTCTGATGGGGTAGTTGCAAAAATGACTACGTCATCTGCAAAACGAAGGTGGGTTAGATAATCTCCATTAATCTTTATCCCCTTGTTTTCCCAGCTCAGCGACTGAAAAACACCCTCCAATGTGGCATTGAAGAGCTTCGGAGATATGGTGTCACCTTGTCTCACTCCCTTTCCAATTTTTACGTGTGTTGTATTTTCAAACAGCCTAATCTTTGCACTTGCATTTTCATAGATGTTATTAATAATATTAATGTATGCATCTTCAATACCGCAGGTTTTCAGAGCCATTGTAACTGCTGATGGTTTCACCGAATCAAAGGCTTTTTCATAATCGATAAAAGCCATGCACAATGGAAGTTCATATTCCCTCGCTCTTTCAATTAGTTCTCTCAGCACGTGGATATGATCTATTGTGCTGTAGCCACTCCTGAATCCAGCTTGTTCTCTCGGTTGAGCCATGTCCAGTGTTACCTTCAAGCGGTGTGAAAGAACTTTAGTGAAGATTTTATAAACTACTGATAGGAGGCTGATAGGTCTGTAGTTTCCGAGATCCTCAATGTCACCTTTCTTATGTAGCAGGATCATTGTAGCGGTGTTCCAATCCTCAGGAATCTTTCCTTCATTAAGGCATCGAGTGAAAATTTGGGCGAGTACTGTTTCGATTTCTCCACTTGCTTCTTGTATGATGTCTACAGTAATTCCATCTTCTCCTGGAGCTTTTCCTCTCTTCATGTTCTTGATTGCATGTGCAACTTCTGCTGGAAGGACTGGAGGAACTCTGGTACTGGTATCTTTCATGATGTCTGGAGTGCATATATCATCCCTTTCATATAATTTGGAGTAGAAATCTTTCACTCTTGTCAAAATTTCTCCTCTATTTCTTGTTACAGAACCATCTTCTTTTCTCAGTGCCATAATCTGTTTTCTTCCCTTACTGAGATGTCCCTTTGCTATCTTTAGGCTTTGGTTGTTTTCAATTGCTTTCCTCACTAGTTCACAGTTGAATTTCCTTACGTCTTCAGTGATACTTTTTCTTACTGTCTTGCATAGCTCTATATATTCCACTTTGGAAGTCACATCTTTAGTTGTCCTCATCTCTCTTCTTTTTTGCATCAACATTTTGGTTTTTCCTGATAATTTGTTCACATGCAACTTGTTCTTAGACCCAGCTAATTTTGTTGCTGTTTCCATAAGAGCTTTGGTTACTTTTCTGTTAACTTCAGAGATGTCCACTTCTTCCGATGTTAGGCCTTCTAAAGCAGAGAACCTGTTCTTCAGTTCTAACTTGAAGGTATTATGGTGTTTTTTAAGGTTGGTTATGTCAATAGATTTTGTTTGTCTTATGAGCTTGCCACGTTCAAGTTTAGTGTTGAGGTGCATCTTACATCTCACCAATCTATGGTCACTACCTGTGTTGAACTTGTTTAGCACACTGCAGTCTTCTATGACGAATTTTTTGTTACACATAATAAAATCAATTTCACTTGTCGTCCCATTTGGATGTCTCCATGTCCATTTCCTGTGTGGCTTTTTCTTGAAGAAGGAGTTCAAGATGAAAAACCCTTCTGCCTCTGCAAACTCAACGAGAGTATTTCCACGCTGGTTTCTGTTGCCATGACCGAATTTACCTACTGAAGTTTCATTCTGTTGCTGTTGCCCTATTTTTGCATTGAAATCTCCCATAATTATCTTCAAGTGCTGCTTACCTTTATTATTTAGATGACAAATTTCCTCATAAAATTCTTCAATCAGCTGCATGTATATTCGCGCAAATTACTTAATGATACGTTTTCCAATTAGTCACACAACAGATATTAAAGGAAATCAATCGCCAGTCACAGTTTGTTCGTATTATATAGGCCCAACTATGTTTTACCAAATACCGTGCCATATACACTGACGGAAAAAAATCCCAACACCAAGAAAGGGTTGTGTTAGATAAACGACAGTTGGTAGGCGGTGAGAGTATATCTGTAAGATTACGTCTATGCAAATTTCGCAAGACTTTATTTCGCTATAGATAACAATTACTAAAAAAAGCGTTTTATATTTAGCATACCTACTTTTTTTTTTTTTTTACTTTTTGCTGTGAGTGTAAATACAATAAATACACATTAGTTCGCAAAGTCCTTTCGCTGGGCAATTTCGCGAAAATATTCACTTCAACTGACGCGGAAGTGAGGTAATAGTGTAGGGGGTATATATCGGCGCCTGACGCCGAAATGCAGAAATTTCAAAAAATAAATTATGAAATACCACAGGCCACAGAAAAGTTCCGAATACAAAGTTGTATAGATGTACTCATGAGATACAGAAACTACGTTACGACATATGAATTAGGAAGACGGCGGGTGGAAAACCGCATTAGAGACAAATGATAGGGCAAGACAAGAGGCGAACACTTACTATGTGATAAAGTACTTTACTTTAGCGCGTACTCTAAGAGGCAACCGTCATTACAATGCAATGTTGGGCACGTGTAGCAGTGCTCGGATGAACGGCATTCAGTGTGGCTCCATCGAATGAATCTGACGTACGTGTCAGATCAGGTGAACGTGCCGACCAAGTCACAAGATCCCCTGGATCGATCTATGGACCTTCAAATGTAGACGTCAAACAGGTACGTATGCAGGAGCTGTTCATGAGGTGGTGCTACATTTCATGGACTTTCAAAAGTAGAAGTCAAACAGGTACGTATGCAGGAGCTGTTCATGAGGTGGTGCTACATTTCATGGACTTTCAAAAGTAGACGTCAAACAGGTACGTATGCAGGAGCTGCTCATGAGGTGGTGCTACATTTCATGGACTTTCAAAAGTAGACGTCAAACAGGTACTTATGCAGGAGCTGTTCATGAGGTGGTGCTACATTTCATGGACTTTCAAAAGTAGACGTCAAACAGGTGCGTATGCAGGAGCTGTTCATGAGGTGGTGCTACATTTCATGGACTTTCAAAAGTAGACGTCAAACAGGTACGTATGCAGGAGCTGTTCATGAGGTGGTGCTACATTTCATGGACTTTCAAAAGTAGACGTCAAACAGGTACGTATGCAGGAGCTGTTCATGAGGTGGTGCTACATTTCATGGACTTTCAAAAGTAGACGTCAAACAGGTACGTATGCAGGAGCTGTTCATGAGGTGGTGCTACATTTCATGGACTTTCAAAAGTAGACGTCAAACAGGTACGTATGCAGGAGCTGTTCATGAGGTGGTGCTACATTTCATGGATTTTCAAAAGTAGACGTCAAACAGGTACATATGCAGGAGCTGTTCCATGAGGTGGTGCTCCATTCAGCTGCATGTATATTCGCGCAAATTACTTAATGATACCTTTTCCAACTAGTCACCCAACAGATATTAAATGAAATCAATCGCCAGTCATAGTTTGTTCGTATTATATTGGTCCAACTATGTTTTACCAAATACCGTGCCATACATTTATGTACAGTTGGATTAAGTAACGGGCGTTTTGAATTTATCGCTGGTTCCCAGTGGGCCAGCAATGGTCGTTGAAGCCACCACTGTTGAATTCCGCTCTATCTTTTCCACATTATGTTGTAAAGAAAGTTAGGAGATTCTTCCACTGAGCTCAGGTGGCAATTGCACACGTTCAGTATCTGTTACGCGTTATCGGCCAGCAAGATATCTTTCTGAAGTTCTCGATGCGGCCGAACATGATGTTTATGAAGACATGACATAACGACTCAACCCAATTGCGACAGCTGCTTCCCGTGTTTGGATGCGATGTTACGCCGGCACATTGGGTTGATATCTATACCTCCGCGGACGCGTCGGTGGCGCAGTGGTCTAAGCGATGGCCTCTGATCATTCGTCCGAAAGGGATCCGGGTTCGAATCACGGTGAGGCAGGGATGTTGTGTTTGTTTTACGGCACTGGCTCTCTCCCTTCCCTGGAACCAGTGACCGTAAATTAGGGACGGGCGACTGCTTATAGCCCATTGAGTTGCTCACGGTAGTCGTTAAACCTTCAATAAAAAAAAATCGCGACAGGGTCTGCACTCTACACGATCTCGGACGCTCTGTTGTGCTTCCCGTAGCTCGAATTAGAGAGACGGTGTTGAGTATGGTATGGTTCTTATGCGTGGGCCAATAACTCTCAGGAACGACGTTGAAATGAAGTTTTGTAATAGCACGGGATTTCTACGTGCATTCGCCGTACAGAAGAACCACTTCGCAATATTCCGTGTGTGTGCAACTGGGCATGATGTTTGTTGTTTTCTTCTGGGACGGTGTTTGAATCGCACTGAACCCCATACATCTGGTTGTGCGGTTTATCAGTTTTGACACTACCGGCAGTGCTTTGCCTATTGTTACTTTGCGTGCACAGCATATTGTGTTTCTGGTTGATTTAACAACCCTGTAAAACCTCTAGCCAACCATGAAAACTCTAGCAATGTCCCGTCATGTAATTACCTTTTATTGCAGTCCTTCGCCGTTTTTTTTTCTTCTTTGGGAAGGTGTAACACAGATTTCTATGTAATGTTAAAATAGCAGAAAAAGACTTACAAACTTGGTTCCAAGAATCCAAAGAAAGTTTCAGTGAAGTATTGATGATTATTGCTGGTTTCTCGTACATTGGGAAATTAAAGTTAGAAAAGTAGAAAAAGTTAAGAAAAGTAGAAAAGTTGAAAAGAATGCTAAAATCAATTCTACATATTACCAAAAATAATATTCTAACTCCTTTATTTAAAAAGGAAATACCATTCCTTTATCCACAGAGACTTCAAGGAGTAAACGATAAGGCTACCAGTCATACATCCAAATCTACCAATCTATTTCTTGAAAAAATGAAAAAAAAAAAAAAAGAAGAAAAAAAAAGGGATATGTGTCAAATCTATACTTTTGCCCATATTCCTTCAAAGTCCCCTGATGTGTAACCAATGGACTATTTTGCCTTCGGACTGCTAAAAAGAGAGCTTCCTAAACGCAGACCTAAAACAATAATTGGACTATGAAAAGAAGTGGAATAAAATACCACCACCAATTTTAAGAAATGCCCTGTTATCATGGAAACTTAGATGTAGGTTCATATCCAGAGAAAGGGCTATGAGATAGAACATTAAAAAAATAACTAATTTTATTTTAAACATTAATTATATTGCTGGAAAATCGTTCAAAAATGCGTGAACATCCTCTGTATTATTCATAGAGAAGTGTTGTTTTGTCAAATATTACTTAATCAGAAATATTAAATAAGTCAATGTTTATGTGTTAAAAATTGAGTGATGATTTGAGTGTTGCTATCTTCTTAATTGTGTCTGATCTTACGCTACGGGTTCACTTCCGTTTCCTCCCGGACGTTGCATCAAAATTGGCTTTCAAGTCTTTCTAGGCTAATTATAATTCGCCTAGAAAGACTTGATACGCAACGTTATGTTTCAATGGGCATTGACTGAAATCGAGACACCGTAATATCGTTACGATAATTTAAAGGGCAAAAGGCGGGGGCGATAGAATGAAGTTGCTAGGAAATATAATATAGAATTCCTTAATGTTCAAAAAAGTTACTCCAGATGGGACTATTAAACCTGTATTGAATGTTCCAGGAAGTTTTAGTTTTTGGGGGATCAAGGGCCACATAAAAAGGTTCTGGGCCCGCGGGTTGGCGACCCTTTCTCTGGGACATAAGTTGGAATAAACCAAATTTTCAATAAAAACCGAAACAGCAGCATTAAATCAACAAAATCAACGGTGTTTAGGTGTGTAAAAATGGCATGGTATACCGGCATCGCAATCATTACTTCGAACCTAATTCTCAATTGGAAACATAATGCATGGGTATTTTTAAATTCTCAAGTAGAAGTTTATTTACAATGAAAAATTTACAAAAATATCTCTCCGATAAACAAAACTGTATACATGAATTAAAAACTACATCAACGATTTAGGGCAATAGGAAAAAACAGGCGTGAAATGTGAGGGGATAAATTTTATTACTGACTTCAACGCAGGGAGGTGAAAAAACAACAGAAAGAGGAAACATATAGTAAAGGTAAACGAACTATGTCACAGCACTGCTCGATGCTATAAAAAATACAAATAGTGGTGCACATAAATGACAACAGCTGAGGTGGAAAAAAATTAACAATGAATAAATTGCAAAACAACCTCTCAAATGAGAAAATTTACACATGAATTAAAAATCTACAAAAGCAACATAGTTCAACAGGAACAAACATTTCTTGTATGTGAGGGGATACATGCACAACAACCTTTATTGCAGAAAGATCCCCATGAAAGTACCAGCATCAGTCTAAACCTCGCAGTTTTACTACAAATAGGCGGGTTTTGGTGGCATTCGACAGATCAACCTCAATATAGTAAATTTCTTACTCCTTGTTTCAAGAAACGAGCATTGTAATGATTTAGTATTTTCTGATTTATTCATTCATCTTCCAAAATAGCATCAGTTTTTTGTGCACAAAGAGCTCACCACCAACAGCTCACTTTATTGTATTTTTTCTCCCCAACTTATTAGTAGCATTGAGCTTAAAAGACGTCGTCTAACTATTCATTTTTTCTTCTTTTCTTCCATGACCTAGAAACTCACGATAGCTGACAAGCCGGAACAAAAAAAGGAAATGGGAAAGTCGTCGCCACCGTAATTGACGCAACCACACGCTGCAGAATATGAAACTAAGCTTCAAAATATTGGAATGTATAGTGAACAGAAAAACTACGATCAATATGTAGGTGTGACCAACATCAAGTAACTATACTGTAGTTTCATGTCCTGGAGTTGGAATTCATTTTCACTCAGCCCTTATTCGTTCTTACTCAGAAAGTGCTTTAGTTTTGCTTTTTCAACTCTCTTCTCCTTTTCTTTTGATGCAGTTACTATGTTTAATGTTCCTAAATTGCTCTGAAGGCTTTAGTTTAGAGTTATCAGCTCCACAAAAGGCAAAGAACGAGAATTGTCTTAGATGCATGAAGCACATATTCACTCAGAAAAAGAACTTTGGCCGTCGAACAAGAAATTATTCACCAACTCACGCTTTCTTGAATTAATCATGGTAAAAAATTGCCAGAATGTACCTTAAAAATTAAGTTTGATAAAACTCCCGAAGACGGAAACACACAGAAGAGTTCGAACAAAATGATCAACTTGAGTTGGTTTCATTCTTAATATCGGCTTGAGTTAGTTTCATTCTTAATATCAGCTTGAGTTGATTTCATTCTTAATTTCAGCTTCAGTTCGTTTTATTCTTAATATCAGTCTGATTTTGTTTTATTCTTAATATTAGCTTGAGTTGATTTCATTCTTAATTTCAGTTTCAGTTCGTTTTATTCTTAATATCAGCCTGATTTTGTTTTATTCTTAATATTAGCTTGAATTGATTTCATTCTTAATTTCAGTTTCAGTTCGTTTTATTCTTAATATCAGCCTGATTTTGTTTTATTCTTAATATTAGCTTGAGTTGATTTCATTCTTAATTTCAGCTTGTTTTTTTGTTTTTTTTTGATTGGAGGTTTAACGACCACCGTGAGCAACTCAATGAGCTATAAGCAGTCTCCCGTCCCTAATTTATGGTCACTGGTTCCAGGGAAGGGAGAGATCCAGTGCCGTAAGACAAACACAACATCCATGCCTCACCGGGATTCGAACCCGGACCCCTTACGGACGAATGATCAGAGGCCATCGCTTAGACCACTGCGCCACCGGGGCGGCAATTTCAGCTTGAGTTCGTTTTATTCTTAGTATTAACTTCATTTCGTTTTATTCTTAATATCAGCTTGAGTTCGTTTTATTCTTAATATCAGCTTCAGTTTGTTTTATTCTTAATATCAGCTTGAGTTCGTTTTATTCTTAATTTCAGTTGTCCACCACAATGGGCTTTGACGTTTTTTTTTCATTATACGAGGAGCTGCACACGTAATGCAAAACAGATGATGTCGAGAACCAAGACGAAATTTTTAAAACTTTGGGCTGTCGAAAACTAGCGGGTTTAAAAACTGTGTGGGAATTGCCTTATGGAATTGGTTATGATGAAAATAAATCGCAATGTTGAAAATATTTTGAAAATTATGAAGTAGCAGAGATCTGTGTGACATTTTTTTATCCTGCTTAACAGAATAAGGATAAGAAGGATCGTGTTTCCTGAAGCGAGATAAAAGAACAGTGGGAGGTGGGACAAGTGCTTCATGTTCAGTGCTTCAGTGGGAGGTGGGACAAGTGCTTCATGTTCAGTGCTTCAGTGGGAGGTGGGACAAGTGCTTCATCTCAAGTTCAGTTCATATGTTGTATTTGAACCCTTTATACGTGGTGATTACTTCGTACACATTCAGCAGAAATGCGTTATGCTGTATAATACAGTTATGCACGTTATGTTAAGCCTGAGCTTTTAATGACTAGTCGACACGTGTTTAATTATGTTATAATATTTTATACCCATTCGTTTTACATTTTAATTAATTTAAGTTTTGCATATAACTTTGCAACAGAATACCTAAAAGGTCTTAGAATACGAAAAGGTATTTTTTTGTGTGAGGCATATGAAAGGGCACATATACCGACGAGCGAACCAAGCAAAGCGAAGAACAGCAGTTAGTAACAAGTAAGCCTAATCTGATAGTTTGAATGTGCTTTACAGTGAAATTACCATATCATCTAGAACTCAAGATTGTAAAATTACTAAGACCTTCTTTGCATTCTGTTGCAAAGTTATACGAAAAAAATTTAAATTATTTAAAATGTAAAACGAATGGGTATAAAATATTTATAACATTTAAACACGTGTCGACTGGTCATTAAAAGCTCAGGTTTAACATAACGTGAGCAACTAACAGCAGAAGGTATTTCTGCTGAACGTGTACGAGACAAGTGCTGACAGTTTCCAACAGTAATGCTCACGGTAGTAGTATCTCTAAAAGAGCAAAGACTGTAGGTACATCATTCGCCCAACTGAAAGGGCCAGAAGGAATCAACGACCATAAGGTTTCTCAACAGAAAACCTTTACAACATCAAGAGGTTTTAGGGATCATCACTCAACTTGTGAGAACTATAAACACTCTAGTGTTAGACGCGCCTAAAATTTAAGAAGAATAGAAAGTTTCTAAAAAAACAACAACATGTATTCCAAAAAAGAAAAGAAAAAAAAAAGATGAGAGACAAAAGAAAAGAAAAGAAAAAAACCCTTCTTCCACAGTAAAAACTGTGTGAACAGAATAGTATCGTGCAGAAATTTGTCATTTTTCGCTGCAGAAGGTTAATACGTTATATTAAAAAAAGCTTCAATAAAAGCTGGTAAAAGCTTTTGCAGCCCCGGTGGTGCAGTGGTCTAAACGCTGGCTTATGACCATTCGTCCGAGATGGGTCCGGGTTCGAATCCCGTTAAGAAATGGATGTTGTGATTACAGCCCTGGATCTCTCTCTTCCCTGGAACCAGTGGCCCTAAATTAGGGACGACCGGCGACTGCACATAAACCCTTTTTTGCCATGAGCAACTCGTAATGCCCATCGAGTTGCTGACGGTGGCATTAAACCTTCGATCAAAAAAAAAAAAAAAAAGCTTTTTCACGAAGCTCTTGACCTGCCTCGTTTGACCACCTGAGCTGTTCCATCTCTGAATTTATCAGAATCGCATTTTGCAAAGAAAATGTCTTTGATATGACATGGCACATTAAAAGAAGCAATTAGATGAAAAACGGGAAATTAAGTTCGAAGATGTTTAACATGCTAACGAGAGTTGAATTTAGATATATTTTCGTTACTTACTCTACTGGTATATCGTTACATTCTTTTAATGCTACACTGAAATTATTCAGATGTTGCACATTATATAGTTTTTGACTAAAAAAAATGGCTTGACTTAAAAACAATAATAACTGATGAAACAGAGGTAACACCACTCAGAGATGTTCGATTCGGAATGAATAGGCAGAGACTCCAAAAAGAGAATTTAAGTTTTCTGATTACTCAAATAATGTTTTAGGCAATGCGGGAAACACAGGAATTCTACAAATTAAAGAAATAAAAAAGAGTAACTCAAAATGCAAGTTTATGTGTTAGAAGATAGTTAGCGACTGTTTTTATTTTGCGATTTCCTTAAAAGCGCGTAATGTTTTGTTTGGTCAGTAATTCATGTTTGCAATATTCACGCTCATTTTCGAAATGTTTCCAGATGATTATACAAATTACACTTTTGCGATGGAAATTGAAGGAAGCGCATCCCGAGATCCCATCATGCAAAATATGACTGTGGTGATTAATGTCGTCGACTGGGGAGAAACGCCTTGCAGTCTACGAGAAGAACTTTGTTTCCCGTACTCGAAACTTCACTATGAAGTTCCTGAGTCACTTCGCAAAGGGACTGTCATTGCATCTGTGAAACCGACCTTTTCTCGCCGGCTATGTCCAGATATTCAACACTCTTACAATCTGCCTTCCACAGGTAAGTTCACATTCTTAAACTTATTTTATATGTGGTGAGGTTAGGGATTCCGTAATGATTTCAGTTCACTAGGTGTAAGTAAGATTAAAATCAGCCTACATGAATGAAATGAATGGTTTCACTTGATTCATGAGATGCATATGAGTGAAATGAATAGTTTCGATTTGCTCATTTGGCAAATGGGTAGTTAGATTGAATGAATAAAACGAATGCTTCAATTTAACTCATCAGGTGACTTAAACTACTTAAGTGAATGTTTTCATTGGAATGTTTTACTGTATATTGGAGTTATAGATTCATTAGGTATATAGTGGGGTTTGCGAACTGTGTGAATGAAATAAATGGCTTCAATTGGTTCATTAAGTGTTTGTAGGGTGATGCAGTGAAAATGAACCCGTTTTGCCGGTGGTGGAATTCGAAATTCCTAGCCCCGGAGCCAGTTATTCTCCCGACTGTACTACACCAACGAAGTTTATCGGTGCAACGTACCCTACCTGAAGGTACGCAAGTATACTTCGCTGGTGTAGTATACTTGTGCACCCTCAGGTAAGTCACAATTCATAAAGAACGAAACCCAGAGTTTGGGCTATAAATCGTGAATAGAAGCAGTGACCGACACCAAGTTATTTTTACATCAGCGAGTATTTCATGTCCAGTCGTTCAGCACATGTGAGCCAATCGCCCCTTCCTGCTGACGTCAGGTGACAGTTTCTTGTGGCCTTCATTTTCCACATGCGTCGATCACTCATGTTTCATGTCGAACCTGTTATAGAAGCATGTGTTTCTTGTGCGTATTTTCCTCATTACTGGCTCATTCCCACGCGGTACACAAGGAATATAGAAGGGAATTTACGGGCGCGATATCCCAACTACGTCCCGATATGTAATTCAGTACGAAAATGAAGATTCCAGGTCACTTTTGCAAGAATTCGAGAAACATCGACCACAGATGCCTAATGATACGGTAGCGGACGTACGTTTCAGGTTAGAGCAATCGTCCAGAAAATCCCTGCGAATATTGTTTACTTTTCTTCCTCGTTTTCAGTTCGCCCGAAATACTCGACGTCCCGTAGCTTAGTGGTTTACGGATGAGACATAGTTCCATTTCTCTGGATAAGCGAACTCACAGAACTCCAGGATATACACGCACGGACAATGAAATTTACGCACCTAAAAAAACATGCTACAGCCGCGAAACTTTGCAAATAGCTATAATGCGTGCTTTTATAAAAATGATCCACGTTTGGTGCGATTGCGTGGCACCTCACCCCCTGTGGAGGCACTGCAAGCATGAACCGGCAGCCTTATAAACCGACATGCAATCGATGCCCCATGAAAGCTTAAAGCACCGACCGACGCAAGCAACAGTATAAAGTTAAAAGAATGCAGGGTAGACGCCAGAGACGTGGATTTAGGCAACTTACGGACATAGAGAGAGGCCTGATCGGCGTCCCGTATAGCTCGCCACGTGGATCGTTTTGACCATACAGTCCAACTGTGTTGGGGGATAGTGGACAAGTGACGGCACTGTCAAACGGCGGAGCGGCCCCGGACGGACCAGGAAGACCACCGGTAGAGAGAATCGACGGATCGTGCGTCAGGCACGGACGGATCCCACGGGGACCCGGTCCACTATACAGGCAGATGCAGCGGTTCCTGTGTGCCCACAAACATTTCCCGACGCATCGAGGGAAGCGAATATGCGATCCCAGTGCCCATTACGTGTCTTCCATTAACACCGGAACATTGCCGGCTCCGTTTGCAGTGTTGCCAGGGCAGAGCGACGTGTAGTGTTTAGCGATGGGGGCCACTTCGTTTTGGGGACAGATGATCATCGTGTATGGGAGTGGAGGTCCCCGGGTCAACGGCACAATCCCAGTCTCGCTATCGAGCGCCACACCTCCCCCCTGCAGGCATTATGGTCTGGGGAGCCATTGCCTACGATAGCCGATCAGCTCTAGTAGTAGTACGTGGATCATTGACGGGCCAGCGGTATGTAGATGAGATCCTACAGTCCCATGTGCTACCATTCCTGGTAGAGATTCCAGGTGCACTATAACAGTAGGATAATGCCTGCCCACACATGGTTTGGGTTGCCCAGGACTGCCTACGTCATTTCTAGGCACTTCCATGGCCTTCCCGCTCCCCGGACATGTCCCCTGTCCAGCATGTGTGGAACCAGTTAAAACGCCAGCGTGTTGCACTATCCGGGATTTGGAGCACACCGTCTAACACGTGTAGGCCAGTTTGCCGCAGGACAACATCAGGCGTCTGTTTGCCTCCATGCCGGACCGCATTGCAGCATGTATCACCGCATGAGGCGGTGCGACGCACTATTGAAGATGACCTGACTGCGTGCCACAGATCCCTCTGCAATTGTCCTGCAGCTCTGTTTTTGCCATCATGTGTATCATTCATCTGTATTATTACGTCCATAAAATTTCAGTTTAATCCGATGCTTTCTTCTTGGTGCGCAAATTTCATTGTCCGTGAGTTTATGTTGCTGAGAATCCTCATGCGATTCACGAAGAACCAGTGCACCCAGAAAAAGTGGGAGTTTAGTTCTCCGTTTCAGGTAAAAGGATCATGTGCTTCCTCTGTTTCGTAAGAACTGTGGATACCACCATATTTTATCGCAGTTTGTGGAGCAACCGGATGATGTGAAACTTATTAAAAGTCACTTCCAGCAAAGGTGGAGGAGCATTCCACTCGTTAAGGAAATCCATGGTCATGACACATTTTCTTCGAGAACTGAGCGATTTCCAAGAATTTATGGGCCCCACGGTCTTCACACCTAACTGCTCCTGCTTTCGTTTTATGGAGTTAGGAAAGGTGCTGAGCGTAACAGACACCACATACTGATGTATTGAAAGAAAACACTGCAAAAGAAAGAAGTCGGGCAAACTGACAACTTGGTATCGAGACGCACCAAGCTCAGCACTTACAGCACACAATACGACGTCTTTTTACTCATCTTTTTTTTTTTTTTTTTTTTTGGAGGTTTAACGACCACCGTGAGCAATTCAATGGGCTATAAGCAGTCACCCGTCCGTAATTTAGGGTCACTGGTTCCAGGGAAGGGAGAGAGCCAGTGCCGTAAGACAAACACAACATCCATGCCTCCGGGATTCGAACCCGGACCCCTTTCGGACGAATGATCAGAGGCCAACGCCTTAGACCAATGCGCCACCGGGGCGGCTTTACTCATTTTAGAACAACGTATGTGTCCATTCATTGTCATCAAATTTAATTCACACGTCCTTGATCCTTGATCTACAGTCGAATGTGTGAGTTTCGTTCTAGATGAATCACTCTGAAAGCGCGTGAATGTCTGTAAAATACCAGAGATAATTATAGAAAGATATCTATCATTTTCTATAAAATTAGGCACATCAGTGTAGTTGACACTATATGCATCAAAGTGCCTAGTTTTGTACCTAGTTGAGATTAGGTGCACTGAGGTGCCCAGTGCGTGATCAGAAATCATTAGCCTCATTTAGGAACTCGTATGTAAAAATAAATTACATGTGATTGATTAAAAGTCCAGCTCTGAACGCTAGAAATCAGCATTATAATTACTTGCCCACCGAGCACTAATTCAGAACTTCATTCAAAGGATACATGCTATTTAGAATACGACGTTGACTCCCTTGTGTGAGAAAAATGTATCTATAATTTTCTACAAAACATTAAAAAGAAACAATTTTTTTTATTAACGTTTGGATGCTCTGGAAGTTATCTGAAGAAACGCATCTGAATGAATTCTATTTTTTATCAGTTTTCCTGAAAGTTTTCCTTTTTTTTTTCTCTGCTTTTTTTGCTGGTTGAATAAGCAGTTGGTTGACTCCAGGTAAACGTCCATGTGACAAAATAATTCTAAAAGGTCTTTTCCTGATTTGTCACAGATGGTGTACAAATTGCTTTAAAGTGTGCATACAAAGAATTAGAAATTCCAGTACTCAACGTGGTTCCCGATTGATACAAGAATTTTTGTATCTCGCAAAACAAGTTATGAGGTGTTTCGTACGCATTTAGAGCAGTGAGAGAGACAATAGAGGGACTAAAGAAGAAACAAATGTAAATAATGTATTTCTTTATAGGTATTTTACGTCAACGTAACCAGTATATGCTTTTCATTTTGCAAACTGTGTTTATTTTGCAGGACCTTTAGCTGTGGAAGCAGAAACAGGGGAAATTTCCGTTTCAGATGAGTTAGACTTTGAACACATTCAGCGATACAACGTGAATCTCACCTGCCGATTGGTCAACGTAAAGAATGAGGAGTCTGCGTTCTTCAGTGCAGGTGTCACACTCCTAGTGAAAGATGTTGATGACAACGCACCATATTTGCAGCAGAGTACCAGCTCGTTACTGGAAATTGATACCACCTTCATCAGCGCGGTACGTGGTACATATATCTTGTAAAGTAAAAAGAAAATGCCTTATTTTCTTAATGTATGAGGTGTACGTTCTCTCAAGATTAAACCTTTCCTATTAGAAGTGCATTTTCCGCTTATTAGATATTACATCAGTATGTCTCGTGTGAAATGGGAAACAACATTCCATAAAAGGCAATCATTTAAGTATCGAAAGTTTTTTTTTTTTTTTACTGAGATTAACGGATTCCTGTTCATGTTTATGGTGCTTTCACCAACATTTATTATTTTTTGTTTTGAAAAATTTAAAGATTAAGATTTCTCTTGGACAGAATTTCATTCAGAACCTTTAAGTTTCATCTTCGGTTTTTATTTTTTATTATAATTTTAATTCTTTTTTTGATTCGAGGTTTAACGACCACCGTGAGCAACTCAATGGGCTATAAGCAGTCGCCCGTCCCTAATTTAGGGCCACTGGGTCCAGGGAAGGGAGAGAGCCAGTGCCGTAAGACAAACACAACATCCATGCCTCACCGGAATTCGAACCCGCGCCCCTTTCGGACGAACGATCAGATGCCATCGCCTTAGACCACTGCGCCACCGGGGCGGCTAATTTTAATTCTTCCTATCGCTCGCCTGACACTGAGGAACGAGTTATTTCAAATTTTCGTACAGTTTTCTTTTTAGCACGTCTTTTTTAAAAAAGGTGGCGCTTATGTTACCGGTTTGTCTGTCCGTTCGTCAGTGGATGCCATATCTCAGCAAATAGTAGTCCAATTTAAAATATTCCTCCTTCGTTGGATAGAGTTTCCGGTGCGACATGTTTTTATATAATTTAAAATTTTTCAAGTAGTTCATAGACTTTCCGCTAGGGGACGATAAGGAAATTCGCGTTTCCCCCATATCATCATCATCATCATCATTGTCAACCATTATCAATCCACTGCTGGACGAAGGTCTCCCCAAGTTTCCTCCACAACGGTCTGTCTTGTGCCAGTCTCCTCCATGTCACCCCTGCATACTTTCGAATTTCATCCACCCATCTCCCATGTGGTCTTCTTCTGGGTCTTTTCCTGTCCCTTGGAATCCAATCTAAAATTTCGGCTGTCCATCGATGATCTGTCCTTCTGGCAGTATGTCCAGCCCATTGCCATTTCAGGGATTTAACTCTGATCATGATGTCTTCCACTCTTGTCATTTTTCGGATCCACGAGTTCCTCTTCTTATCTCTCCTGGTTACACCAAGTATGCACCTCTCCATGCTGCTTTGAGTTGTCTGCAGCCTTTGTATGTCTCTTTTAGTTAAGGTCCACGTCTCTGCACCATACGTAAGCACTGGAAGGATGCATTGATCAAACACTTTTCTTTTAAAACATAATGGCATATTGCTCTTGAAAATTATGCTGTTTCTTCCAAAAGCTCTCCAGGCAAGTTTTGTACGCCGATTAATTTCTTCATCAATGTGACCCTCACTTGATATCTGCTGTCCAAGATAAACGTACGTGTCTGTTATCTCCAGCTTTTCTCCATCAATCGATAAATCTTCATTTCTTGTAAAAGCATTGAACATCACTTTTGTCTTCTGAAAGTTGATTTTTAATCCCACTTCTTTACTCTTGTCAGCAAGTTCCTGGATCATACTCTGCAGCTCTGATGGGCTAGTTGCAAAAATGACTATGTCATCAGCAAAACGAAGGTGGGTTAAATAATCTCCATTAATCTTTATCCCCTTGTTTTCCCAGCTCAGTGACTGAAAAACACCCTCCAATGAGGCATTAAAGAGCTTCGGAGATATGGTGTCACCTTGTCTCACTCCCTTTCCAATTTTTATGTGTGTTGTATTTTCAAACAGCCTAATCTTTGCACTTGCATTTTCATAAATGTTATTAATAATATTAATGTATGCATCTTCAATGCCGCAGGTTTTCAGAGCCATTGTAACTGCTGATGGTTTCACCGAATCAAAGGCTTTTTCATAATCGATAAAAGCCATGCACAATGGAAGTTCATATTCCCTCGCTCTTTCAATTAGTTCTCTCAGCACATGGATATGATCTATTGTGCTGTAGCCACTCCTGAATCCAGCTTGTTCTCTCGGTTGAGCCATGTCCAGTGTTACCTTCAAGCGGTGTGAAAGAACTTTAGTGAAGATTTTATAAACTACTGATAGGAGGCTGATAGGTCTGTAGTTTCCGAGATCCTCAATGTCACCTTTCTTATGTAGCAGGATCATTGTAGCGGTGTTCCAGTCCTCAGGAATCTTTCCTTCATTAAGGCATCGAGTGAAAATTTGGGCGAGTACTGTTTCGATTTCTCCACTTGCTTCTTGTATGATGTCTACAGTAATACCATCTTCTCCTGGAGCTTTTCCCCGCTTCATGTTCTTGATTGCATGTGCAACTTCTGCTGGAAGGACTGGAGGAACTCTGGTACTGGTATCTTTCATAATGTCTGGTATCTTTCATATTCCCCCATATATCTGCTTCTAAAACTCCGATTTGAAAAATTCTTCCTGTATCGCATACAGCTCCTGATGGGAAATGTTTTGAATATAATATCTAATATTTGTTAAAAAATGGTTTGGCCACCAGGGTGCATAAGTGTTAATTTCTGCTTCTGGTGTATTTGCAGCAAAATCTGAGCTCCTGAAAACTTGATTGAAAAAATTATTTCGTGGACCGATACCGCTCACATCGAAAAACTTTTTGAGAATTCTTTCTTCATAAAATAATGCATGGTTTTCCTGCCAGAGTCGTAGATACGTATCTTATATTTGTCGACATCTCTGCTTCTAAGAGTCCGATTTGAAAAATTATTTCTTTGTTCGACAGCGTTTCCGCTGCGAAATGTCTCTCATATAATTTCAAATTGTTCTTAACGCACAACACTGCCACCATAGGGCGTAAATTCACGTTTCCATTTACAGCAATATGTGCGGGATTAAAAACCCGATTGAAAAACTTCTTTCTTCGGTCAGATACTACTGTTTTTCACACCGGTTCCATTGACTTTGAACAGCTTTGATAAATTTAATTCGCTTCAGAACGGATCCAAAAGACGTGCTCATTACAACCGTAAATTCAGTGTCGTCTTTCTTGTTTAGTTTTGAGTGGTCTGAATTTTTTTCACGGTCTCGCAATGTAAAATCATCTTACACGTTTCACTGACAACTCTGTTTCATTGCTTATTTCTTTAATTTCCCTAATTTTAGCTTATACGTTTTTGTTAGGGAGTTTGGTTGATTGAATTTTTAATTCCTTTCCTCTAATTATTTTATCATTAAATTGGAAAGATACAAGACGGATCTTTCTTTTTATAACTGTTATCAGGCATTTTGTCCCTCTTCCCATGTTCATGTCAGACGGCAGAAACCAATTTCTCTCTGCTTTTCTGAGAATTACTCTGCGAATCTCTGAGATATTCTATCGATGGAAATCGTAGCTAATGGTAAATTAATTCCAGTAGTACTTCTTGCGGGATCTTAATCTTCGGGCATCTCTCTCTCTCTCTCGCTCGCTCGCTCACTGTCTCTTTCTCTTTCTTTTTAATAATAACCTTGACTTACTATTTGGACGTTTTGGTTAGTTTAAGCATCTTCGGATCTTGCTTCCTGAAGACTTCAAACACACGCACATGAAGGATTTCTCGCACCGTCTGCTAAACTTTTTCTGATTTAGATTAAATTCATTCGGTTCGTTCATGCTCCGACACTGGCAAAAAATAAATCTTTCTTTCCACTGCGTTATACAGAAATTCGACGCTTTGTAGGCTACTTATCGACTGCAGCGTCAATCAATGTTTTGTTTTAGTTGCCCCTAAATCAAAGATGCAAAAAAACTTAATTTACAGCGAAATTATTCGTGAAAGGTGTATCCGTAGTGCATAGCACTATGGACACACCTTTCACGAATAATGAGTTTTTCTTAATGCCCAAAAGTACACTGCTGGCCACCCAAAATGCAACACCAAGAAGGACACGAGATAGCAAAGCCAGATTTACTGGACACATAACAACAGATACAAAGATGAAACAATTGAGCTTACAGGCCCGTGTGACTTGCGGAACACGCAGACATCAATAGTTCGTGTGGCCCCCATGGCTGGCTATAATGGCCGCTACACGCCGCAGCATCGAACGAAAGAGGCTTTGGATGTGGGCTTGGGGTATGTCGGTCCAGGCTGCTTCCACACGTTGCCACAGTTCATCAGGCGTAGCAACGGGTGCTGCTTGCCGGGCCACTCGGTTGCCGATCAGAGACCAGACGTGTTCGATGGGCGACATATCGGGAGAACAGGAGGGCCACGGCAGCAGTGACACCTGGTGGGCTGTGAAGATTGTTGCACGATGCGTGCCACGTGTGGGCGCTCATTGTCCTGTTGAAACGTGGCCGCTGGCAGGTCCTGCAGATAAGGGAGGACTACAGGCTCCAAAACGTCGCAGATGCAGCGGTGGCTGTTGAGTGTACCGGCGATGCGTACCAGAGGAGTGCGGGTGTCATATCCAATTGCGCCCCAAACCATAACGCCAGGCGACGGACCGGTATGTCGATGTATAATGCAGGCGTCATACAGTCTCTCGCCGCGGTGCCGCCACACGCGGATCCGACCATCGTGTTGTTGCAGGCAGAAGCGGGATTCGTCGGAGAAGACAATGTCGTGCCATTCCGTAGTCCAGGTGCGGCGTTCAACGGTCCACTACCGCCGAACTCGCCGGTGGTGTAACGTCAATGGTAATCGGAGTAATGGGCGCCGTGCGACAAGTCCCCGCTCCTGCAAACGACGTCGAACGGTACGTGCTGACACAGGTTGTTGCGCATCTCACCCTAATTCCTGCGCTAACGTTCGTGATGTGGCGGTGCAAGCCGTCAATGCCCGCCGCACAACATGCCGGTACTCTCGTTTGGTGGTGTGCCCCGGCTGCGGCAATCACACACGTCGGTCCGTCCGTCCCTCCTGCACCAACCGAATCCATACTCGCCTCACTGTGGCTGGATGTCGTCCCACACGGGCGCCAATGTCTCGGTGCGACAAACCGCTATCGCGATAAGCCACTATTCGTCCTCTGTCGAGCTCCGAAACGTGCTGGAATGACTGCCGTATTCTGCGACGAGGCATCAGGAAGCTTCCCACGCACAGGTCCGGCAGCACAACACACTTCCACTACTTACACCCCGCCTTCTGTGCACCCTTCTTATAGTGCTTTTCGGTGGCGTGTCGGGCGCACATGATTTGCATATGCCCTGCAATGCTAATCGTTTGCATGTCCTCTCGCGGGCGACGCATGCTGCGAATTTCAGGCCAATCGGATGCCTTCTTCTTGGTGTTGCATTTTGGGTGGTGAGCAGTGTAGTTCAATTGCGCTTGTCTTAAAAACGTGAGTGAAATTTTCATGGAAACTTAAAGCACGTAAGAGATTCAAAATTTTGTAACGCAGCAGGAAAGAATGAGTTGTTAAAATAAATGGTGATGTACTAATTGAAGTAGGACACAAAATAGTTGGTGCACAACCGTGCTCCTTGAAACGTGACAGAAAACTTCAAGGCAAAACCTGACAACTTTTGATTGTATTAGTACTGGCAAAATGTTACCAGAATTATTGCTGTCTGCTTGCGAAGAAGCGAATGGTAAGCCTCTGTTTTTCGCAGCACCAAGAAGTTTTAGAGCTGACGTAGTCCGCGAATGTGAGATTAATGCTCATTGGCTGGGAGAACTTGTAATTTATGAAGTGACAAAAGTTGCTTGTGGGATATGCATCGTGTAACGTACAAGTTTTTCTGCGCCGAGCATCGAACCTGGATCCCTTCCCACCGGAGTAAGTAACTCTCCCAACTGAGCTACACGGATATGTGCTCTCACTGCTATCTGCCTTTATCTCATGTGTGTCCTGGGATGCAGGCACGTCACAGTCATGTAGCTGGAAAGAGAAATCCTGGCTTTTTCAAGTAGGTGTAGCTGCGAAAGAAATGTCGTAGTTCCAAATAACTGTGGAGGAATTGCTTAGACAAAGAAGCACTTCGGTCACTTTGCGGTCGTTTTTCAGTCGGAATATTTCATCCAAGTTTCTTTTAGAATTCCTAGGTACATATACTTCATTCCGCAAATAAAAGAAGACAGTAGCAAGAGATTTTTTGTAGCAGTTAAGCACCAGTTCTTTTCCCTTGTTTTTCCCATCTCTCGAAAACCATCACAGGAAATTTCAAAACCTAAAGCCGTTGAAATTTCACTTATGGGAAATCCCTTAATCAGCTTGCCAGGAGTGAAATTCATTTGTGTGGCCCATGTCCAACAAATAAAATTCACTGTAGAGGAGCTGTAAAAGTTTAGAAAACAATTTTTCGGGGAGGAAATGCTATAGTTCATTTTTTTCTTTTACTAAAACGAGAGTAATTTCCATTATTTTTGTTGCCTTCGGGTCCTAAAAGTGCCAAGTTGCTCAGTGTTCGAGTGATGTAGGGTTTTGGCTCCTGACTTTCTTTCTTATTAACGAATCTGGGCTCGGTCACCAGGGCGCAACAGGAATGACATGTTCGTTTTTCCGAGGATAATTCTTTATCCCTTCCGGAAGCAGTAGCCTTAAATTAGGGATGGACGACTCCTTGAAGCCTTAGGTGTTCATGAGGATCTACAGCATTTAACTGACGTAAAAGCCCCAACTTGTCAGGGTAAATTTGATGTAAGAGAAACTGTTTCTAATTTTGCATTACAAACATGATCACAAACGCTGGGTCGTTCTACTTCTGTCACCCGATAGCACACTGTGACAGTTTTCCTCAAACATGTTCACAAGTTATTTTTTAATTACATACTGTGTGCTATTCCAACGTAATGATGATGCTCCTGTTCAGAGCTATAGGTAAGATATTCTTTCTTTCCCCCTTAGTTGTACTACCCTGTGGTGTTGCGAAAAATTGCCGTATAATATGTAAATTTTATGAAATGTCACGGACCTCCCAGAGAGTGCTAGGTGTATCCGTATACCATGAGACCTGCAATATTTAAAACAAGCGTTTCGAAAGGTCAAATAATTTGTATCAGTACTCAGGTTATAAACTGCTAAAACCACTCAACGTACATGCGGTTTTTCTGATTTATTGCTGGCCACATTTTCGTGGCCACCCTTAAATCGTGGAAGACTAGGAAAGTTCTGGCAACCATCAAAGTTTCAGATCGCCAAATCAGTTTGACTGCGATTTTTAAAACGGTTTTGTTATTAAGCTTCGAAAGCAGTGGAAATGTGGTACCTTCTCTCAGAATGAATGCGTTTTTTTACGCTTTCCAACGGTAGGTTGTAGAAGCGTATATGCTCCAGCTTTGGCCGTCCGTCCGTCCGTCCGTCTGTCGGCACGATAACTCACGTAAAAATGGTTCGATTTCGATGAAATTTTAGCATGTGGTAGGGGACTATCTGGGGACGAACCCTATTGAAAATGGGACAAATGGGGTCAAAGGTCACGACATAAGAGCGGAATTCTTTCAATTGTCCTTATGTGTCATAACTTGCGTAAATATGTTCCGATTTCAATGAAATTTTAGTATGTGGTAGGGGACCACCTGGGAAAGAACCCTATTTAAAATGGGTGAAGTGGAGTGAAAGATCAGGACATATGAGCGGGATGCATTCCATTGCCCTTATGCGTCATAAGGTACGTAAAAATGGTTCCATTTCGATGAAATTTTAGTATGTGGTAGGGGACCACCTGGAGAGGAACCCTATTGAAAATGGGACAAATAGAGTCAAAGGTCAGGACATAGGATCGAGATCCATTCCATCGCCCTTATCCCACACTATTAAGGTGGACATCAAGTAATTTTGCTTCCTATATTTCCAATGGAAAACCTTTTGTACACATTTCCTTCACAATAAGTGTGTTCCCAAGGATGGAAATTTGAACATCGATTAAAATAACTTCATACTATAACTTGGAATACTTAACATTTTCTAAAACATAAGCATCATTATATTAGAAAACAATAACGTTTCCTTTGGTGGTGTTGAAACCAGAAAAAAGATGGCGCGACCATTACTATGATGACGTCAGTGGGCAAATAAATGTTGGATTGCATAATTACGGTTATGGTTTAGAAAATATTAAGTATTCCAAGTTATGAAATGAAGCTATTTTAATCGATGTTCAGATTTTCATCCTTGGGAACGCATTTATTGTGTACAAAATGTGTACAGAAGTCTTTCCATTGGAAGTATAGGAAGCAAAATTACTTGACGTCCACCTTAAAGTAGCAATTCTTGTATGTATGTATATACATTTTATTTTGAAAACGGCTCTAAGAATTTTGATGAAAGTCATTAACCTACAGTTTTCTGGTACTAGAAATCGATTTAGCTTGATCTCGACTTTAGGAGAATTCGTTTAGTGGGTTAAATAACCACCCCGAATTATAACGTTTTTAATGTCATGGTGTCGTTCCATTAATGTTACCAATGCTTAGAAATCTTATGACATCACAATCTGGTGTTTGGAAATGTTGGCGCGCGGTCACGCCATCTGTCTCATTACGTCACGCGTTGTGTGTGGATCCTATTAAAGTTTTATGACGTCACACTTTTGCGAGCAGATGGTCCTGATTCCCATCTGCCCCATTACGTCACGCGTTGTGTGCGTATGTCCGTCCGCACGATAACTCGCGTAACAATCGTTCGATTTCGATGAAATTTTAGTATCTGGTAGGAGTTCACCTGGGAAGGAACCCTGTTTAAAGTGAACGAAATGGGGGTCAAAGGTCAGTACATAGGAGCGGAATCCATTCCACTGCTGTTATGCGTCATAACTAACGTAAAAAATGTTCGATTTCGATGAAACTTTAG
The DNA here is from genome assembly GCA_039090855.1 of Macrothele yani. Classification (NCBI taxonomy): domain Eukaryota; kingdom Metazoa; phylum Arthropoda; class Arachnida; order Araneae; family Macrothelidae; genus Macrothele; species Macrothele yani. Next base: position 137,428,762 of record CM077005.1, on the reverse strand, counting down.
TATGTGGTAGGGGACCACCTGGCGACAAACCCTATTGAAAATGGGTGAAATGGGGTCAAAGGAGCGGAATCATTTCCATCACCATTATGCGTCATAACTTACGTAAAAATGCTTCGATTTGGATGAAATGTTAGTATGTTGTAGGTGCCTGCCTGGGGAAGAATTCTATTGAGAATGGGCGAAATGGGGTCAAAGGTTAGGACACAGGAGCGGGATCTATTCCATAGCCCTTATGCATCATTACTTACGTAAAAATGCTTCGATTGCGACAAAACTTTATCATGTTATTTCGGAGGTATACCGAACCGGTTCTGTTGAATACAATCGAAATGGAATCAAAGGTCAGGGCACAGGACTGAGATTTATTCCAAGAGTGATAACTTGAGTAATGATTTCTGGTATGTTAGAAAGCGTATCATAATCAATGCATTGCATGATTTTACTAACTTGTTTGTAATGGTTTTGGTATTACACGAAAGAGTTTTCAATTTTACAGCGAAACACATTTTTGGTTCTCCAAAATATTCCAGATATTTAAAGAATACAAAACAAAGTATTTGACAGTATGAAGAAATAAGCGTTTCTTGCTTCCAACGAGCGGAAAATCACTTCATGAATCAACGCTGAAGCGAACTATATCGAAAAAGATATACAGTGATATGCCAGTATATTTGGTACACCGACTTAGTCACATAAATGGTTTACTCCAACACGTAAGACGACACGTGAACTTGGTGCATGGCATCAGTCAAGCAAACCAGGTCGTTGAGCACCAGCTAGCGTTCAATTGACCGTCGAAATGGGCAAAAGGAATGATCGGAGCGTCTTTGAACGTGGCATGTTAGTTGGCGCCAGGCGTGCCAACTAACATGGAACATCTTTGAAACGACCTTTCTTGATTTTCACACATAATAAATACAAGAGTTTACAACGAATAAAATGTAAGAGTTAACAGTGAATAAAAGCAAGATTTAACAGGAATAAAAGCAATAGTTTACAGTGAATGGTGCGAAACGGAAGAAAATTTTCAGCAATCTGCAATCCTGTAGATAAAAACAACTGATGGATCAGAGGCGACAAAGAAAACTGACGCGAATGATGTAAGTGAATAGACGAGTCACAATACTGCAAATCACTGCGGAATTCCTTTGATATGCCGAGGGTAATCTACGAACTCACCACGTATCTGAAGATATCTCGAATGGGCTACAACAGCCAACGATCTTGTTGCCAGAATCATTTGACCCTTCTTGGATACCACCTTTTCCATTCACAGGATCGCCGATTGCTGGAAGTTTTTTGCATGTCACACACTCTTGCTATGATTATGCTTGAACTAGTACGTCTCTCTTGCTATGATTATGCTTGAACAGCCCTGGAGGACGGACTGTTTGGTAGATGCTTGAACTAGTACGTCTCTCTTGCTATGATTATGCTTGAACAGCATTGGAGGACGGACTGTTTGGTAGATGCTTGAACTAGTACGTCTCTCTTGCTATGATTATGCTTGAACAGCCCTGGAGGACGGACTGTTTGGTAGATGCTTGAACTAGTACGTCTCTCTTGCTATGATTGTGCTTGAACAGCATTGGAGGACGGACTGTTTGGTAGATGTTTGAACTAGTACGTCTCTCTTGCTATGATTGTGCTTGAACAGCATTGGAGGACGGACTGTTTGGTAGATGCTTGAACTAGTACGTCTCTCTTGCTATGATTGTGCTTGAACAGCATTGGAGGACGGACTGTTTGGTAGATGCTTGAACTAGTACGTCTAGCGCCAAGTACCACGCTAGTTTCAAAATCATTCAGAACACTCGTCTCGCCCATTACGACCCTCAACAGAACGCTGACTGACGCTCGACGAGCTAATCTGCCTGATTTATACCATACACGGCCAGCACGTGATGCCTTACAAGGCGGAGTCAGCCATTTATCATGCAGCTAAGGCAGCTAAGCTACACGGACGGAATGTGCCGCTGCAGATTTGTCGTCTTGACACGTGCTTTTCCCATGTAGTACGTCACATGATAACCTCTTCATTTTCTTCTTTCTTTTTGAAGCGAACAACGAATTTGCATTAATTCTAGACGATGGGTGGAACAAACATCACACATTTTTCGAAGAACCCAACGGCCAGTTCATCCACATCTACGTTCGGAGGCCAATGTGAAAACACAAGTTTGTCCGTGACGGAGTAAGTTGCTCTCCCAACTAAGCTACACGGATGGAATGTATCGCTGCAGATTTGTTGTCTGGGCAAGTGTTTTTCTCTTTAGTACGTCACAACTTTAGGATAGACCTCGTGAATGACACTGTCAGAAGACGTGACAGAAACGCACAAATTTGAAACTGTAATTATTACTTAGCGGTACAATTAATGCTATTAATTCAGATTTGATGTTTCAGTTTCAAGGCTAGGGTTGATTGTTTATTTTTAATCTCCTTGCAGGGCAAAGCCCTCCCACAGTTTATGAGCGTCCTGGACAAAGACACTCGTGAAGTCAACAATATCTCCGTGTCTCTGATCGATCCACAGGACTTGTTTTCTGTAAAAGAGATCATTACCTTTGACAATGCTGTCAGGAATCAAATGCTCATCAGTGCTGGTAAGAAAACGTTTACTGTTATTAGCATTTTTATTTTATTTTTTATTTCAGGCATTGTGGTTGGTTTCTAAAACAGCTCGGAAATTTCTCCTGGATAGTTGTGGTCTCAATGATAATGTTCCTCTACGGACACACCCATATGCACAAACACAATGGCATTTGAGAGACACACACGAGTGCGAAGTTCTGAAAATTCGAAAACATATCTTAATTCATTTTGTCAGATAACATTACAATCTGTAAGTTGGAGAAATTGTGCGCATCACGTTGTTGAACTATTTTGGATTTATGATGAATGGGGAAATAGGAACGTAGTAAGGTAGGCGAGAGTAAGGCGTTGAAACCAAAATAAAGTAAAACTGAATGAGGATCAAAAACTCATGAATGAGGCACGCACGTATGATAAAATAGATATAAATTGGGCAATGAGATCATGATAAAAACAAGTTTGAGTGCGGAAATAGGACTGTGATAAATTAGTTGTGAAAAAGGGCATGAAAAGCAGGTACAAATGTGACAATAAAGTCGTAATACCATAGGCGGGAGTAAGCCAATAACAGCATGGTAATGTAGGTACAAAAGAAGGAATAAAAGTATGATATGAATATAGTGTATCAAAATGAAGGTAGAAAACTTGTCTTTCAAATTGCAATTATACAGGGTGATTCATAAAGAAGTATACAGTTTCAACGCGCTATAAAACAAGAACAATGTAAAATATTTTATGTTATCTGTAACAAAATTGTAGGGGAATGTTTCAAGTTCTTTTAGAGACAGTCACAGATGTTATATGTGTGCACCCTTAGTCACACGACACACATCGAGCCGGTAATCCATTTCCGCCCAAACGCGAGGTAAGATATCTGAATCAAGTGCAGTGATAGTGGCTGTGATACGCTGTTTCAGCTCGGCTAGATCATCAGGAAGGCAAGGGGCGAATACCTTGTCCTTTACGTACGTAGGAGGTGGAGTTATGGTGTGAGAATGTTTCAACTGGTACGGTGGGGGTTCATTGCTTGTTATTCATGGCAACATGAATTCTGTGCTGTACAGAGATGTCCTGGATAACTCAATGCTCGCAACATTGTGGCAGTTCTACGGACACGACGATTGTTTCTTCCAGGACGACAATGACACTTGTCATGTTTCCAGGGCTATAATGGAGTTATAACGAAGTGAATTTCTCCGTCATTTTTATCCTCGCCGGGATTCGAACCCGGGTCCCCTCATTCCGGAATAAGTTGCTCTACCAATTGAGCTACGCGGACATTTTATTCTGATTCCTATCTGCCTTTATGTCGAGTGCGTTCTTCTGGCAGGTACGTCACATCTCCTGGTACGTTACATCATCTCCCCCTTATTTTTTATTTTTTTCGAAGTGCTGCTCTTATTTTTCCTATCTCGCGGTGTGGAAATAACATCACACCATTGCGAGATTGTGAACGGTCGGGTCATCCGGATAGTTCGGGCGCCATTATAACGAAGTGAATTTCTCCGTCATTTTTATCCGCGCCAGGATTCGAACCCGGGTCCCCTCATTCCGGAATAAGTTGCTCTACCAATTGAGCTACGCGGACATTTTATTCTGATTCCTATCTGCCTTTATGTCGTGTGCGTCCTTCTGGCAGGTACGTCACATCTCCTGGTACGTTACAGAGTGGTATGCGGAAAATGAAGTCTCGCGGATGAACTGGCCTGCTCAGAGCCCGGACGTCAATCCCATTGAACACCTATGGGATTAAATTGAATGACAAGTGAGATCTAGACCAACAGGACCTTCCTCACTGACAGAGTTGGTCGATATACTCAAGGCGGAATGGAGGAACATCCAGCTAGTTGTATTCCATGGATTTGTGGACAGTTTACCTCGACGGGTGGCTACTGTAATCTCTGCGAATGGAGGACCTACCCTCTACTCATGTAAATACAGTACTGTTTTTCCATTTGCTTACAGTGTCTAATCACTTTTGTCCACATAGTGTACATAGTTAGATAGATAGATTAATAGCAATAGTGCGCAAAAGTAGCTGTTGGTGGTAGTTAGTATGTGGGTGAACTTTTTTTGAGATTATCATGTACCTTCAGTTGCCGTTAGCCTTTTATTTCACAATTTTCTTCCGAAACAAACATTTTTGCAGAAAAAAGAACTGAAACGACAAACTTTCTTTTGGTGGACAATTTGCCATCGGCGTGAAAAAGTAGCAATGTGGTTACTTCAGTACATATTGAATAATTTTATCATCATCTGGAGATATCTTTGCAACAATTAGTTTTTTTTAAACATATTAATATTAAATATGTGTGTGTGTGTGTGTGTGTGGTCCTTGTTTCAATTGAAAATTATAGTCACAACGCCTTATCTCGCGCAGTGTTAAAACGGGAATGTCGTAGATGATGATGATCAGACAACTTCCATTTAGGAAGGGGTATCACACACCTTTGCGGTCTCACTATATCCCATGTCTGGAAATAGAAAAGAAGAGTGCGAGCGCCAAGGTGTCCCCCAAGGAAGATCAGAAGGGAATGTCGTAGAATCTGTTCTCTGGCAATATAATAGGTTACCGAAAGTTGTAAAAGTTATCTCACTTCCCCACTGGGAGGCGTTGTTGCCGGTTCATATCATTCTCACGTCAATAAACGGTAGAAGGAGATATTTTAACTGCTGTGTTTGTTATAAATTAAACCCTGTCTCGGTTGTCTAAGACGAGTAATTAATACCATTATAAGAATTATTGAGAATTTTGAGAAATCAGTTCCGGTGAAAACCGGACAACTGCCGATTTGCCCTGTCTTCAGAGTTCTAAAAGGCAGGTATGCCTAGGTATCGTAGTGTAATGAAGTATTATTTTCTCTTGCAAGATTTGAGGGGGAAAGGAAATGGCAAACAGCCTTCAATAAAATAAGTTTTGCAAATAATTGTTAAAATATAAAAGATTTGTGGAGCATGGCAGCCAATCCCAATATATCTCAGGACAGAGTTGTGTGAAGTTGTTTTATGATTACCACAGTAAATGTCCGAATCTTGTGAAGTCTGCGAATAAAGTAAAAATGATCGATATTTTTATAGCCAAACTTAACACTTTTCAGGAAGAAGCAGCGAAGACAAGGATTTATATTCCAACCTGTAGGATTGATGAAGTCTGCGTGAATTAGACAATTGTGGGCGCTATGCCGGTGAATGACTCTCTGTCTGCAAGAAGGAGGAGCATCGAAACATAATAAAGACGACTTGAACTTCAACAACAGATTAAATTCTACCTTTGTAGATTATTTAGTTCCGCAATAATTAAATAAACACACTGACTTATGAGCTCACCCAAAACACACAGGGTCCAAAAATCAGTTGCATGCATTTTTTCGGGAAGCATTTCTTCTGAGGGAATGTGCCAAATTCGGTTATGCAAATCAGAGATGGAAACGGGTAAGCGGGTTGATAATTTCTTGCGGGTCAAACGGGTCGGGTCAAGGTGTTCCTGACCCGATTTTGATCTGGTTTTATTTCCGTTTTATTTTTGAAAAGAAAAAGTATTTCAAAGAAAAATGCATACTGTGGAATTTTATGCTCGATAACTGGTGCCAGCGGAGTGAAAAATGATTTGTCATACAAAAATATTGCCGTCTCTTTCTTAAAGCAAAGATTTCCACCGACCGATGATACCATATCATAAAACTATACTTTGCGTTTTTTTTTCAGTGCGATTGATTGTCCAGAGCACGATACAGGCAAATGCCTATCGCCTGTTTCTCTGGTGATTCATTCCCTCACATCACGCGGGTCACGTGAGATTGAGAGCTGCTTTTCACATCGCATCTTTTGCATTGAGCATTCAGAGGTATTCGTTTGACGTGCTAACATCCCATTCCCGTTGCATGTCGTGTCGGAATTAATGACTTATTTGTTAATATGGATGAATTTAATACTAAGGAGATTGAAAAAAGCATCGAGGTCAACAAATACAATGCTTGTTGAACACAGAAAGAGAAGAGTGAATACTGGAAGTTGTTTCGTCTCATTAAGAAACCAGAATATATTTTACGGCAGCATCAACTTTCACAAGATCGTGATGCATTGAAAGTTTCCAAAATGTGAATGTTGATTTCATGAATGTCCCTTCCTTCTGAGGGGCAATGATGAAATCAACATCCACATTTTGGAAACCTTCAACTCATCAGAAGCTTGTGAAAATTGGTGTTGCTGTGAAACCTATTTTGAAGCTTGATATGTTATCAAAAAAAAAAAAACAGAAAATAAACTGAAATTAAACATACAACAAGTTACTTAATTCAAAAATTTTGAGTGTAGCACCATCAGAATTAAGTGGAACAGCCTTAACATTACTACGGGGCGACATTTTGACTGTCGCAGATGTCTTGTGTAAAACAATTAGGTTATGTTTTACAAATGAAGGACGACGATTTCAACACTTCCTGTAAGTGAGTAAATTATTCGTTCCCGTAATACATCTGTTTAATTTCTATATAACCGACCGTATAACCTACGATATCCACTGCGGAGAGTCTTTTTGAAGGTCTGTATATCATCCCCTGTATCATACAAGTAATTATGTATAATTATAAATTGAGTTTCGAATTTATAGTTCAAAGCATATTTTTCCGGGTCAAACCCTGGTCGAGCCCAATTATGTGACGTCTGAATCCGGGTTGGGCCCGGGTCCAAAATGTTTGACCCATTTCCAACTCTGATGCAAATAATAAGTTCATGATCCTACAGGAGTTGATCTGTTTCCCATCTGGCAATATCAGTGATTCCATTTTAAAACTGTAACGTGTTTATGGCAGTCTGTCACATTCTGATAAGGATAAAAATACAATGCTGATCACGTCATGGGAGCCAAAGTTTCCTTTCGAATACGGAAACGATATCAGCACTACGTCGAAAGATTTCATGTATGCCGTTCAAGATAAGTTTCCCTTTCAGTTAGACAACTACATTGGCTATCACGTAACCGCAATACAGAGCCAAGCGAGCGGTGTCATGTCAACAACTGATGTTTGTGTCAGACGTTTGGTGTTGATTAAAATGTAGTTGAACCTTTTCCCAAACCTATATTTGTATTGAGATGAGTTACGAAATTTAAAAAAAAAATGTGCGTTATTTTAACAGTGAAGTGGTTCGTTCTCCAAGAAAAAACATAAGAACAAAACTTTTTTTCGTTATTTTCTTTCTGATCTGGTAAAACCTTTTCTTGCAGAAGAAAGTGTAAATTCTTAAAAAATGGAATTCTACGTATATAGATTTGATTGCGAAGTAGCTAGAGGGAGTTCACCACTCCCATAACACTGCACTGAACGAGGCCACCACTTACAGTTTCGTGTTTTGAAATGCTGTTTCGTGCTTAAGTTCGTCGCTTGGTTTCTGGATTATGAGCGCAAATTTCACTTTAGTAGTGTTTCTATCACTGATGCATTAAAGTTTTGCAAAAAGATAAAAACAAAGATGACTATGAAAACATGTGAATGATGAAAATTAGTTAAAGAATGGAAAAGTGCCGTTCAACAGTTTTTGAGTGGTGCGAGAGGGGAAGCATCGCCCTACACTATGGGTTTATTCCGAAATAAAACGTTTGTTTGAACAAGCGTTTTATTTATGCAGGAACCAACAAATAATCGTATTTCGTGTGACGTCCGCACACTGCATTGTCTTAAACGATCGGAAGTGCGGCATCGCGATGTAAACTATCATAAAAATGCACTTGCACGCTCATCCACGGTTACTCAAAGATTTTTTGACCCAAAACAAGATGCCTCGACTACGACAGTCCCTTTTTTGAGTTACAGTTGCTAAAAAACTTTCAAACACAAATACTGTTCGATGAGAGAATAAATTCCCAGTTTGCAGGAAATGTGTTTTTCTCCGACGGGTGTACTTCCGGCAGTATGTCGTGCCGAAATGGTGTACTTCCGGCAGTATGTCGTGCCGAAATGGTGTACTTCCGGCAGTATGTCGTGCCGAAATGGTGTACTTCCGGCAGTATGTCGTGCCGAAATGGTGTACTTCCGGCAGTATGTCGTGCCGAAGTGGTGTACTTCCGGCAGTATGTCGTGCCGAAATGGTGTACTTCCGGCAGTATGTCGTGCCGAAATGGTGTACTTCCGGCAGTATGTCGTGCCGAAATGGTGTACTTCCGGCAGTATGTCGTGCCGAAGTGATGTACTTCCAGCAGTATGTCGTGCCGAAATGGTGTACTTCCGGCAGTATGTTGTGCCGAAATGGTGTACTTCGAAAGGAAATTTACCTACAACTGTGTAAATTGAATTTTTTTCTTTTTTGTTTCCTATCTTCAGTCTGAACTATTTTTGACGATATTTTGTGACTTCCCAGATCAGTGTTTCTCTCTCTGTTCGTAACGTGGATCTAATGTACAAGTAAGTAGCATTACTTTGTCGGGTCATTCGCGTGAGAAAAGAAACGAAGCAATTATAAAAGAGATTGCTCAACCATGTCGGAAACTTGTTAATGATATTAATTTTACGTTTATGATCAATATTTATTTTAAAACGCCATAAAACAAATTCAAGCAATTTCGAATCGATTCCGGCTGTGGCGGTTTCTTATATATATAAGGATTCGTTCCCTTGATGTGATACGGAGAAAAACCAATTAAGAAGAACCATTTTTGCTAATGTTTGTATCTTAACGACAGTTACTGGAGTCAAGTTTTGGCATAAGAAAAAAAAATAATCAATTTTAAATCCTCCGCTCATCGAACCAATCGGCGGCATCATCAACATGAATCTTTTCGTAACTATCTGAGCGTTTTTACAGTTTAAACACATCTTGAATGTGCACTTTTAGAGCATTGTTGACCTTGATTTTGTAACTCCCAGCTTCAAATGTATCGAGAGACTTATCAGATAAAAGGCGGAACGACTGAATAGGAAAAGACGGTATTCTTAGTGTGCTTGGAAAGGCCAAGAAACCTTGGTCCATTTGAGCTTTCAAAGGCACTGGGAAGCGCTTCGTGAGGCAGCAGGAATAGAGCATAGAAATTTCACAGGCTCAACGAGCTGCTAATGCTGAAGATCATCGACAAAGTGTTGAGCAAGGAGCAGAAGAGCAGTCACAAACCCGGAAAATTACTGGAGCTGATCCTTACCCTCGAAGGCGAGAATCAGGGACAATTATAACACGCTTCTAAGTAATAATATAATTTCTATGTCATTACTTGATAGCAAAACAATCCTTTAAATACAAATTTCTTAGTTTATTTAACATCAAATGCACATTATCTTATTTTGTGCCTTATGTGTGGTAAAACACGGAACATAATTCATTCACACATGGCTAAGTGGCACGAAATTTCAGCTATCTGCGGTAGTTTCGGGATTTTGGGATGATAAAGATAAATGATGATAAAAATGATAGCTATAATATAATAAAAAGATGACAAAAATTGCGACATAATCAATATAATAAAAATAATACGAGATGATATATGATATAGTAAAAAGATGTATATATAATGTTAACAATGATAAATATTAACGCCTTATATGTAACGCGCTCGGCTAGATATCGAGAGTTCTGTTGGTTCAATTCCACAGCGGTTGCTGAAAAACAATTTTTCGGATGCTGTGTGTTTCTGGAACGTGGAAAGAGCGATGTATTTATTTATTAACTGTCGCCACGTATTTGGAGTATTTTCACCTAAGATTAACGCCATTTGAAGAGTGCACGGAAATCAACTGAATGGTAAGGCCATTGGCATTAATCAGAAATATTCGACAGAGCCTTGAGTCACGCAACGAGGGAACTGCTAGGTGATCTGATGCCAAAATAGGTAAAAAGTATTTATCATTAGTTTGAAAAATCAATGTATTTTGCAGCTCCATTGTTACATTCTTTGCACTCGGCGGTTTGGAATGCAGTTTCAAGCAGTGTATGCAATTACACGAAAACACAGTTTGATTTCTTTTGTTGACAAAGTTATGTATATGGGAAATACACGTTTCAGTTTTTCACAAATATTATAAGCCATGTCATTACAAGCGACACATTTTTTATCATTGTCATAGTTTCCTTTAATATCTTTTTTCATAAAGAACGATGTGTAATATAAATATATATTGCCGAAAAGGCTAAATGCCGTTTGTTTTTGTTTTTGTTTGTTTTTAGTGGTTGTTGCATCGGAACAATTCAGTTTTCCAGAGGAAACTTATAATTTTTCTGCAGTATTCGTCGACGAAGGTTTGGTTACAAACGAAGAAAATAAGGTGAGCCGTTTTTAAATATGTGCTAAATGTTACTCTAAAAGCGTTCGGAGTGAAAAATATTGTTATAGTTGTACCACTTTCGTCAGTAAATAAGTTCATAAAGCATATAACTTGCGCTATTTATCCCCCAACTGTAAGAAGGAAAATATAAGTGGAATTGTATATTGGAACCTATATTCGATTACTTCTGTGCAAAGTCCGCACCTAGACTGAGAAATCTGTAATATCGTAGGACAAGCTTTTCGGTTTTGTATGGCAAGTTTGTGTTTTGTATTATCAGTCATTTGGGAGATCCAAACGCCTGCCATATATGGTAGTTGCTGCTCCATTTAACATATATTCAAATGTTATTGAAGATGAAGCACCGAAACCCTTCTGTTTCTAAGAACCACTTGCAAGACCGACGACACTAACTTTGGATCAACGGCTGGAAGTTGTTTCGATAAACCCGCCTTAATCTCCTTTGAAAAACGTATTTTAATTTCGCTTTATTTGATCTTTACGTAAGCGAGTCGCGTCTTCATCATTACTGTGTATTCATCTTATGACCAAAGCGGCTGAAAGGCAATCAACTAAAAGAGACATAACTGAGCTCTCAAGCCTGGTAAATTTAACAGGGATTCATTAGTACGTCAGCTGGTACTTTCCGCCGCTATTTCGGGGTAAGGTAACTCATCAAACTTGGTTTCAGTCCCTATAGCGTTGGTGCGAATGAAATGTCCGGTGTGAACGAGCAGTGGAGACAGCTCCCCACTACAGCGAAATGGAATCACCCACAGGTGTTACGGGTATTACGTCACAGAGTTACTATAAATAACTAGCACGTGTGTGAAGATCAAGGGTCAGGCGTGGTTTGTTTGGACATAACGTGGCTTTGCAAAGAAACATGCAGACGCCGGATTTGAGTGTCATCTTCCTGTATGAATTTAAACTGCGCCATTCTGCAGCAATTGCCGATCGAAACGTTAAAAAAGAGTTTGGGGAGAATCCAGCCAACGAACTAACCGGGCGATGGTTTGTGAAGCCTCGAAGCGGAGTTACGAACCACGTGGTCACCACCCTGTTGCTGTTTCTGACGATGTTCTATTACGTGTGGTTGAAGCGGACCCACAAAAAACGTGTCGTGAGATAGCGGAAGAGGTAGGTGTCCACCACACGACAGTTGTTCGGCGTGTGGCTGCGCTGGGTAAGGTCAAAAAGCTGAACATGTGGCTGCCGCATGAGTTGACAACTGCCAACAAGACTATTCGTTTGGAAGTCTGCACGCCGCTGCTTCCTACGAATAAACAGGAACTGCATCGAATCGTCACCTGTGACGAGAAGTGGAGTCCTTTATGATAATCGGAAACGATCTGCACAATGGTTAAGCAAGGCACAGGCTGCTGGCCGGCATCCTAAGTCACCCCAACCCACCAAGAAGATGATGCTCCATGTCTGGCGGTACACAGCTGGGATAATTCATTGAAGTTTCTTGGCAAGAGGCCAAACCATCACTGCAGAACGTTATTGTGCTAAATTACACCAGATGCACCGGTAATTGCTGCAGAAACAACCAGCTTTGGTAGTACTCTTCTGCTCCAGGATAAAGCTCGCTCTCATGTCGCACAACGAACGATGCTGACACTAAGTGCCTTGGGCTATGAAGCTGTCTCATGACTTGTCTGGGACAGACTATCATATTTTTCGTCGCGTGGATCACTTCCTGTCCGGGAAACAGTTCACGACAGACAACGACGTTCAACGTGCAGTTGATTACTTCTTTGGGTCCCAGCCACAGGAAGTTTTTCGTTCCGGGATCATAGTCTTGCCGAACAGATGGCGACTATGTGTCGATGCCGAGTTGGATTATTTTGCCTAGATAAATTGTCCTACTTTTCCGTTCTCGCCGTCCACGTGTACTGGTCCTTTGCCGGCCATTTCATTCGCACTAACCCAATATATGAATACCTGACTTCTGCAATACTCATCTGTAACGTACTACAGAAGGGAAGCACGTGTCACGACGTTAAATCTGCAGCGATACATTCCGTCCGTGTAGCCTAGTTGGGAGTGCAACTTACCCCGGAGTAAGGGGGCGCAGGTTTGACCTCGTCACAGACAAACTTGTGTTTTCACAAATCTCAAATTGAATTTCACTTCATAACTCCTGCTTATTAACTACAACAGAAGCTTAGAATTTCTGTCCTCCTACCTCATCTGAAACCTTCAATGCTCCTAGCTATAAATCCTGTGTGCACTTTGCATGTGGTTAACTGATCGCTCAGAATCACACGCTTCCCTAGTCCGAGAACTTCCTTAGGTATACGCCTGAGCTCACTGTCCAAGCCTGACTTTTCTGGCTAGCCAAATCCCTCCATTTTTACCATAATCCCACGTTCTTTGTGTTAGTGTCTTCCTCCTTCCTTACGTCGACATACTGTATATTCCGGCATTTTGCCCCGACGCCATGTCCTCCAGCTGAGCGTTTGGGCGCAAACCCCAAGCGTTTTTAATTTGCCAACCTTGCTTTTGTAAAACTGCTTCCCGAAAATAGCAGTAATGGTACAGATGTAATACAGCATTATTAAAAGAATACACTTCTGCTTCACATTTGCATATCCAGTGACTCGCTGTTGCCTCTACCGGACGTTAATTTGTCTTAGGTTTTGCTTCCACAATGCAAGGTGCCAAAAGGTACAGTAGTGAGTCTCTTTCAATTTCGCTCGGACTGATCTGTTCTTTTTTTACTCTTGTCTGTAACATCCCATAAGCAGGAAAAATATTGTGCTGCTGACGACAGTCTGTTTGCAGTTGCAGGGCCTGATGCTCGATCTCTCTAACAACGGAATCTTCACCTGTGCTTCTCATGAAAATGGCTCTTGAATATTAGAGTTATACAAACATATAACATTCACCAAAACTTTCCGCTGATGTCCAATAATTAATTTGCATTTTTTACGTCGTTAATGTTTGGATAAATTAAATCATCCTTTAATTTCTGGTGACCCTCACACACGACCTCATATGACGTTATGTCTTCCGCTTCTGTTATAACTCCCCTGATTTCCCAGTCAAGAAAGTTTTAGCAGTCTTTCGCCGTAGTATGTGAATTTATCCCCCTCCGCCTCCTAAGCTTCTCTACCTGTTGGAGATGAATTTCTGCCGCTGGTGTGTGGGTTGCATTCATCAGGAGTGCAAATGCACAGACGTTGGATTTGGATCTCTGTTTCAGTTTTGCAACTGTGTTCGACCGACTGTCATTCTCCCCCTTCCCGTACCAGGCCACGGTGGAGTGCGGGTGCCACCGCGATACCGCAACACCGAGGGGCTGCTTCTTTGGATTGCTTGACCAGGAGGGGAAGCAGCTGATTCCGAACAGACGGACCACCCGTGCCGACACCGGGACTTGAGCTCCAGCTCAACTCATAGGAGAGATCTGAAGACCGCGACTTAGATAACTCTTTTATGTGTAGTCTATTGTCACCTCTCATGTCGGCATCACTTCTGTGTCTGTTCTCTTTTTTGTAGCTGCCATCCCAGGTCTGTGTTTTATTTCCACACCTGATTTCTGAGCTGGTAAACTTCTATACCATCTGATAGCATTTTCTTGACTTGATCTTACCGAAATGCAGGCATGTTACTTCTCTAGCACATCAAAATTAAAATTTTTTAATTTTTAAATTCTTTTACGCCACAAATGTTGAACTATTTGATGTTATTTCACTAGTTCTACTGGCATATTATCTATTAGTATTTACTCCTAATTGTTTCTTTTGATCTAAAGACCATTGCATTTTTTAAATTGATATTTTCATATTATCTTTTTTTGTTTTCAGATCATAGATTACATTGTTTCGGAGTTCTTTTTCGGATATTCCAAGGAGGATTTTATGGTCGGCATATAATAAATGTGCCAAATTTTTGTTTTATATTTATATCCCTTTTGCAGACATTTGTTTCTATTCTCGGAATGTTTTCCAAATATGAATTAAATAAGACTGAGAGGCTGTGCATTGAGCTCGTCCGTTGCTTTTCCTTATTGTTCTGGAAAGAGTGCTATTTATTTTATTTTTTATGTAATTCTCTGAAAAGCATGCATTCCGTGGCTTCAGCTATTATTGTTTTTTGGAAAATCAATGTTTATTAAGGATTGCATGAACTCGGTTAGAATAGATGACGTGAATGCTATTAAAACAACGATGGCCATGTACATGGGTAGGTGAAACTCGTTTCTTTTCTCCATCGGTTGTTTGATACAAAAAAGGAAGAGCAATGTTTGATCTCCTCTTTCTTTAATTAAACGCTGTTCAATCGATGGTGATTCATTATACGAGGAATATATTGTTTGATGACTGACATGCTGGTGATTTCTGACCCATCATAAACAGATGTTTCTGTTGAAATCACAAACAGAAATTCCTTGCGCTATAAGGAAATGTCCTTTTACTTTAGATAAACGCATGCGTGCATTTGTTTGTGATTTCTATATGCATTTGTGGTGCGAAATTAAGAGACACAAAAATCCAAGTCATGGTATATATGTTGGGTTATAAGAAAGGCAGAATTATATATCTGCATTCTGAAACTGAATAAAGAACAACGAAATTATAAGGATATTGTTACGGAGAGTTAGAAAGTATTCATTACCGAAAATATAATTTCGTGTAGCAGGTCATTCTTTGTCTTCATCATCTAACTGTCAGCCTAAGGAAAGTTCACGAAGCCAGTCAAGATCCCTATCAGCAAAGGCAATTGCCATTTGTTTAGAGTTTCAAACAGCGTTTATAGAGCAGTCGAACTTTGTACGTTGCCTTAGTGTTTTGTTGTACTCATTTTAACTTTTCCTTCAGCATGCAACGACCAATAACAGGGTGAACGAAAGCGGGCCATACTTCGTAATTATTTTTTGCCTTTATGGGATAACTATGAATTTTCTTTAAAGCGAAGAGGCGAACGTGGGAAGATCTTTTCTCTCAAACGAATACTGTTGGCAACATAATTGAGGTTGAATGAACGTGACGTATGCCTGAGATAAGATAAGAACGAGAGATAAAAAAGGACGACGAAACTGTTGCTTGGCGAGCGTTGTTAAAGAGAGCGTTGCTTGAAAAGCGTTGTGTTAAGAGCTGTGTGGTGTGTGGAGAGTTTAATGCAATATGCAATGCTAAGTTACGATGTGTTGGCTACATCCTGAATAGAGCATCTTTTCCGTAAGTTTGACTTCTGTTTAAATGTTTCGTCTGGCCGTTAAGGTTTAATTTAGGAACTATTTCTTCGTATGGTGACGTTTTTAAAATGACGTAGAAGTAAGACAAGACTTCTACGTCATACAGGGTAATACGAAAGAGTGAATAACTAAGAAAAAGAATTAACAGCGAGGTAAATAATAGTAAATAATTTTATAATTCCAGGACAAACATAATGATACGTTTTAGCTGATAATAATGTGGTGCAAATTATTCCTATCTGTTTATTCATGATATATCTTTCATGTGCTGAGAGTTGCAGATCTGCATCAGAACAAACCCAAGCGGGAAAGATAGATGAGAACTTCCGCAACAATATACATCGTACTCCAAAGGGTTAAACGCATGTGAATATTAAAATGCAAGGATACAACTACAACGTTCATGTTACTTGTAATGCTGTCTAAACAAAATTAAAAGCACATACACCTCATTTTTCAGTAATAACTGATTGTAAGTGAATGTCGATTCCGAACAGTGTCGATAATTATGGTATCGTGGTACATCCGTACAATGAAAATTTTGTGTCAGATCCGTACAAGCAAGCATTCGTCAACTGTGTTCCCCAAACTCTTTCGCAGGATATGAGGGAGGCAAACTGATCGTGCGTGACTTCGGTACAAAATGTGAAAGTCATTACTTTGTGAAATTGAAAGGATAAATTATAGTGTTATTTATCATTGTTGATAAATATACTATCTTTGAGCCAAAACTGATTAAGTCCCGTAGAGGTTAATGATATTTTAAATTTAGATTATTTCGTAGGAAAATAAGTATTTTCGAATTGAAATACATCCTGTGTTTTAAGTTCACATAAAGGGTACCAGGTGAAAAGAGTCCATAGGCATCTTCTAGGTATGAGTTAGTTAAATTCCTTTTTGTACTCAACTGACACAAAAACGTAGGACTGCAGTAGATCTCAAATACACTCACGGACAATGAAATTTGCGCATCTAGAAGAAAACATGCTGCAACCGCGAAACTTTGCAAATAGCTAGAGTGCGTGCTGGTATGCAAATGATCCACGTTTGGTCCGATTGCGCATGATCACACACCCTGTAGTGGCGCTGCAAGCAAGAACCGGCAGCCTTATAAAGCGGTGTGTAGTCGATGCCTCACGAAAGCGAAAAGCACCGGCCGACGCAAGCAAGAGTACAGAGTGACAAGAATGCCAGGCAGACAACAGAGACGTCGATTTACGCAACTTACGGACTTTGAGAGAGGCCTAATCATCGGGCTGAAAACCGCAGGGTGATCGGCGCGCCGTATAGCCCGCCATAGGGATCGTTCTGACCATACCGTCCGACCATGTTGGGAGCAGTAAACACGTGACGGCACTGCCACACGGCGGAGCGGCTCCGGAAACACCAGGAGGACCACCGCGAGAGAGGATAAACGGATCGTGCGCCAGGAACGAACGAATGCCATTGGTACCCGGTCCACTATACAGGCAGATGTAGCGGCTCCTGTGTGCCCACGAACCATTTCCCGACGCCTCGCGGATGCGAACCTGCGATCACAGCGCCACTTACGTGTGTTGTTATTAACACCGGAACATCGCCGGCTCCGTTTGCAGTGGTACCAGGCCAGAGCGACGTGGAATGCCACAAACCGGCGACGTGTGGTGTTTAGCGATGAGTGCCGCTTCGTTTTGGGGACAGATGAAAATCGTGTCCGGGTGTGGAAGTCCCCGGGTCAACGACACAATCCCAACCTCGCTATCGAAGGCCACATCTCCCGCACTGCAGGCATTACGGTCTGGGGAGCCATAGCCTACTATAGCCGAATAGCTCTAGTAGTGGTACGCGGATCACTGACGGTCCAGCGGTATGTGGATGAGATCCTATGGCCTCATGTGCTCTCATTCCTAGTCGGGATTCCAGGGGCGCTATACCAGCAGGATAAGGCCCGCCCGCACAGGGTTCGGGGTCCCCGGGACTGCCGACGTCATGTCGAGACACTTCCATGGCCTTCCTGCTCCTCGAACATGTCTCCTATCGAGCATGTGTGGGACCAGTTGAAGCGCCGGCTGCCACCGTGCCGCAGTATCCGGGATTTGGAGCACACCGTCCATCTCGTGTGGGCCAGACTGCCGCAGGACAACATCAGGCGTCAGTTCACCTCCACGCCAGACCGTATTGCAGCACAAGGCAGTGCGACGCGCTATTGAAAATGACCGGACTACGTGTCACAGATCCCTCAGTAATTGTCCTGCAGCTCTGTTTTTGCCATCATGTGTATCATTCATCTGTCCATAAAAGTTCAGTTCAATCCGATGCTTCCTTCTTGGTGCGCAAATTTCATTGTCCATGAGTGTACTGCTAAACATGAGTCACACAGTTATGTACAGCTGTACGTCGTATGTTCTCGGTAAAATATAACCAAAGGTCAAAAGGAATACAGATTTTAAATTATAAATTATTTTTACTATAAATTCGCTCGAGCGGCACTCTTATCTCCAGTGACAGGGAAAGATTGAATCACAATACGGTACTTTCTTGTATATCCTCATGAGCACACCGAACAAAAAATTAGTCACCCCTGGCAGAATTTACCTAATAACGGGTGACGGCGCCTCTTGCTTTGATAACAGCATGAATCATGTGTGGTACAGACTCCACGAGGTTGTGGATGTATTGAACATCGATTTGCAGGCAGTCGTGCGTCAGTTGGTCACGAAGTTCCGCCAGAGTACGTGGGTGTCTATTCCGGCGTTTCACCTTCTATTCCAAATGATCCCACAGATTTTCAATAGGATTTAAATCTGGGGATTTGGAGGGCTAGTCGTGGTGAGACAGTGCCACTGAGACACAGTTTTAGCCTTGTGCACACGGCAATTGTCATCTTGGAAGACAGGAGTGTAATGTGATGCATCTCCTGGAGATGTAGGGCAAAGGCCAACACTTCGTCATTCAGAATGCGGAGGTACGCATACTGGTTCAAATTCATCGCCACTGTAACAAAAGGGCCCATTTCGTGGTACGAAAAACATCCCCAAAACATGACAGAACCCCATTGAGCTTGAACAACATCTTCGACAGAATCAAGTGAAAGGCTTCATTGGGCCTGCGGTGCACTTGTCGCCTCCCATCGTTGAAGTTCAAACAAGAACGAGACCAAATTACTCGTTT
The DNA here is from genome assembly GCA_039090855.1 of Macrothele yani. Taxonomy (NCBI): domain Eukaryota; kingdom Metazoa; phylum Arthropoda; class Arachnida; order Araneae; family Macrothelidae; genus Macrothele; species Macrothele yani. Next base: position 137,409,565 of record CM077005.1, on the reverse strand, counting down.
CCAGTCCTTCACAGTAAAGTTCTTGTGCCTCTGAGCCCATTGATAACGTGCGACTTTGTGACTTGCTGTTAAAAGAGTCATCTTCCGTGGTACTCTGCTCCAGATATCCATCGCATGCAGTTCTCGTCGCAATTTTCTTTCGGAAATTGGTTGGAGTGTTCTTTCATTGTCTATTTGGAGCAATTGCTGCCTGGTTTGAAACCGATTTGCAGTTGCTAGGCGTAAAACATGGCGGCGGTCCCTGTTGGTGAGAATCGTTTTCCGGTCACCGTTACGTCGCCGATTTTCAGTTGATTGCGAAATACACCTCTTTTTGTAAACCCTCTGGACAGTACGCTTTGACGCACCAACAAATGGGGTGACTTCATTCATTTTGTGTCCGTGGGCAGGGCGAAACACGATGGCTCCTTTTTGTCACTCAGTAACGTTTGTGCTTGCGACCCATATTGCAGACTAATTTCAACTCACACGTTGCTCTTGACCACTGCACGAGACAGAAATGATCCTGTAGACCACCTCAGTGCCATTTATCTCCCAACAATGCTACCACGGCGCCCTCTGTGCAACCGGTAACTTCCTACTGTCATTTTTGTTAAGGGTGACTTTTTTTTGTCCAGTGTGCTTATATACAAAGAACATTTCTATTTTTATAGACGATCACGTTTTAGAAATTTAAATATACATATGTACGCATGTACAGTTCTTTGTGTGCTTTTGAAGGTCGTGAGTTTATCGACATTGTTGATTATATATATTTCATAAATAACAGGGTTACATTTAAAATCTTAATTATAACACTGCCATACTTATACAGTCTACAGGAATATTTCAAATCTGTAGTTCGAAATCAAATTTATCTTTTGTTTAAATTTTATGTAGCTCTGAATGAAATTCTTAAGCGCACCCCTGCTATGTCCACTGCAGTAAAAATCAGTGTCTGCGGCAATCGAGCAAGAGACATTTAAGTAGGGGCGACAGCACCTATTAGTCCAGAGAGAGTAACAAATCGTCTTATTCTGCGATTTGTCCAGATTTCGTCAACACCCAGAGACGTCTCTGTGTCTGAAGATCCTCAGGAACACGCTGCGGGCAGCATTTGTGCCAACTCAGTTCTGTGGCGGTTCAGACTTTGTGTTGAGAAGAATCTGCTTTGCCGGCCGCACAGATCTGTATGTTTGGTCACGTGAATGCAAGCGCATACAGAAACGACATCATCAGGAATACTGTGACACGTTTCAACGGCGCTATAGACCACAGTTTCCTCTTTGTGGGTTAGAGAGCGCGACCTTATCGAGTTCATATCATAGTTTGCGACCTCGAAGATATCTGTATTCCATGTTTGTCACGTCTGAGATGGGGTACGCATCATTCTACCCCTACAATACTTTCAAAACTTTGTGATATTTTGCCTCGTCTGTAGAAGGCGCTTCCCAAAAGCCAGCTGCCTCATCTCGTCCGAGAAGGTATCACAAAATACTGACTGACTGAGGTAAGCCTCGTGTAATTCTCCTTCTGAGTTAATGAGAGTTCTCTCGTTTGAACGCCGATACCATGCTTCACCTTTGCTCTGACCATTTCATGTCTATTTTGTGTTCTGCATCCATGCCGTCCGTAAGTAAACGCGTACGGTTACTTTACGTGCTTTTGATCTGATTTTTTCCGTACCCCCAAACTCTTGTGAAGCCGTTTACGTAGGCCATTTCAAAAGTTTTGCACTGCGCAGGCGCTGCCCGTAGGATGACGAAATCGCTCCAATCGTTGCGACAGTTGTGAGTCAGATTTCAGTATACAAAGTTGTGTCTACGTTTGCTGGCTAATTTGTTCCTGTTCCGAAAATTTCTGCCTAGAAATGGAGGAAGAAAGTGAGCCAGGTCAGATCTCGCTTAGCGAACAGCGAATCCCCTACCGAATTTTTTTTTTTTTTTTTTTTTTGATTGGAGGTTTAACGACCACCGTGAGCAACTCAATGGGCTATAAGCAGTCGCCCGTCCCTAATTTAGGGTCACTGGTTCCAGGGAAGGGAGAGAGCCAGTGCCGTAAGACAAACACAACATCCATGCCTCACCGGGATTCGAACCCGGACCCCTTCGGACGAATGATCAGAGGCCAACGCCTTAGACCACTGCGCCACCGGGGCGGCCTACTACCGAAATTCATAAAACTTTGTGTGAAGTTTGTTTTGTTAGTGTAGTGGATCGTAGCACAGTGTCATGGTGGGATTCTCGTCTCCGCCAAGGTCGGAAAAGCATCGAAGACCACCCAAGAAGCGACCGGCCATCAGATGCAACGAACGACACTTCTGTGGTTATCGTCAACACCAGTTTGGAAGAAGATCTACGGAAAGCGTGAAGGGATTGTATATGAAACAAACATGTCAACCGCTCCTTGTCTACAAAAAATTCGCATTTCTACACAAAGATTCGACATAGAAGGCCCGACATGCTCGAAGCTGGTGTCATCATTTTGCACGACAATGCCAGGCCGCATGTTTCCCGTACAGTAAGAGACGTTCTGGAAATGTATGGATGGGAATTGCTTCCCCACACACCATACAGTCCTGACATGAGCCCACCAGACTATGACTTGTTCCCAAAACTGAAGAAGCCACTCCGCGGGAAACGACTCAGGATGTTTCTAATGAGGTGACCCGAGTAATCCGACGCCTCAACAATAGGGGTGTCTGGACTGGAATACAAGACTTGTCCAAACGTTGGGCCGCTGTCATAAAGAAACATGGAGATTACTTCGAAGGCCTATACAGGAATGTTGTGAAATAATTTCGTTTTTTAAGACATAACCCACAGTGTGCAAAACATTTGAATTATACACCCCCTCGGCGCGCGCGCTCACACACACAAACACACACTTTCAGAATTTTATAATTTGTTATGCATTTTATGCCTTGCCTTTCTTGTTAAATCTTTATATGTTAATAAGTAGTTATCAATAAATCAATAAATATACAGAGCTCGACCAGGAGGGAGATACGAAGATAAAGTTGGAGAACAGGTATTTCAATTTCAGTCAAGTTTCGAATCATTAATATGTGTATTTTCAGACAAAAAATCTGAATATAATACTTTATTAAAATGTTTTTATTGAGATATACGTACATTCATTAAAGTCTCTTGTTCGTTTTTTCTCTCTTAGGTGATCTTTCACGTTGTGATCATCAACAAAACACACAGTTCTAGTTTTCACTATACACCCCCACCAGGTTTCCAGCTTAAAGCAAACATATCCAGGAATGCCCAAACATATTCAAAGGTGAGTGAATATAATATTTTTTTAATAAAACATGGTAACTATGAAAGTATTTCTTTTTCTTTCAGAGACAAAAAGCATTTAATACTGTAATGTTAAGCACCACCCACTGTTTCTAAGTCCAGACGTGACGTTTCAGTGAGCAGATGTGTCTAAAGTGTTACATTTTATCATTGATTGTTTTCTTGAACAGGAAACAAAGTTGGAGTATTTCTATTTGAAGTCTCTTACTATTCTGGTCACAAAAAGTTACGGATATCGTGGTTTCGAAGGGGAAAACGTGGGTATATGCAAATTTAGCGACTACTGGAGGTCGGTTTTCAGCGTGGGTAGCTACGTCGTATGTAAATTAGCATCATGACAATACAGCACATGGCGTGCGAGCTCTGATAAAAGTACCCCGTGAAAAGTGCAAAATGGGTCGTTTCACCGCTTGGTCTTGCAGTTTGCTGAATGTATTACCTTCAGTGTGGGATTAACCTAAAATGATGTCCAGACGATGTTTAAGCATTGAGAATCCAAATAGTGCTGTTTCAGGCAGGTTTAAGGCAAATCGATGTGGCTGTTGCTTTAGGAGTTTCACAAAGTGGAGTAAGTCGGCTACACACAAGATTTCCAGAGCATGGAAATGTTGCAGATCGACCCTGGAATGGTCGTCCGAGGGTAACCACTAGGAGGCAAGATCGCTGCCTGACAGTAAATGCTCGGAGAAGGTCTAACATCACCAGTAGCAAACTTCGGGAATCACTTCGAGCTGCTTCTGGTGTTGCAATATGTTCTCAAACGCTACGAAACCGTCTTCACGGTTTATACATGTATAGCATTGACATTAGCACAGCGTCGTTAAAGATGCACTTCGGTCAAACAGTACATGTCATGGAATATAGAGTGGAACCATGTACTTTTCACAGACGGATCCTGTTTCCCTCTATATCCTGATACTCGACGAGGACACGTATGGAGGAGATCCGGCACACAAATGCAAAAACACTCTTTGCAGTTTGTCCACCCTTACCAGCGGGGGTAAGTTCTGGTCTGGGAAGGAGTGTGTTTTAATGGCCGTACTTCCTTGTATTTTTGTCAAGGCAACATGAATGGCTCAGTGTGCCGAAACGAGATCATTGTGTCTGTTGTGACACTGTAACGCGCTGCAATTGGACATGCACTTCGTTTTTTCGATGTCAATGCAATCGGTCACCGTGCCAGGAGCATACATGCTTCAGGAGCTGGAAAGTCATGGGCTTGAATCATTAGAGATGCCTCCGAGGTATCCTCATCTTAATATTATTGAGAACATTTGAGACGCTGTACAGCGACGTTTCGAATAACCCCGTTGCATACCCCAGTACAATGGCAGACCTCGGTAACGTGTTGCCTGTAAGATTGGACGAGCTGCCCCAGACACTCATCATTAATGTCATTGCAAGTATGCTTCATAGATGTCAAGAGGTTCTTCGACACAGGGGTGGTGTTACCGGATACTAAAATTTAGAGTTATGGACATTCTCCGAATTTACCTTTTTGTCTATATTGCAGTGCTACATTGGTGTGTTCAGAAATTGCTCAATAAATTGTTTGTGTAAGCGTACTCTTTATCGTTTGTGTTACGTAGCTTCACTAAAGTTATTCCAATGCGTTTTATTATACTTGAGTCAGATACATACAACCTTCATTGCATGTAATATCCCTAACTTTTTGCCACCAGTATATTTTATGGACTCAACTCAAAAAGAGGTCCCCCTTGAATCTCAAAATGCGTTGAATGCTCATTCATCTAGCTCTACCACCTGATTAGTTACTATTTAGTGAAGAGTAGACATTGGATTAGGTAGAAGCAAGTGGAGAAATCGAAACAGTACTCGCCCAAATTTTCACTCGATGCCTTAATGAAGGAAAGATTCTTGAGGATTGGAACACCGCTACAATGATCCTGCTACATAAGAAAGGTGACATTGAGGATCTCGGAAACTACAGACCTATCAGCCTCCTATCAGTAGTTTATAAAATCTTCACTAAAGTTCTTTCACACCGCTTGAAGGTAACACTGGACATGGCTCAACCGAGAGAACAAGCTGGATTCAGGAGTGGCTACAGCACAATAGATCATATCCATGTGCTGAGAGAACTAATTGAAAGAGCGAGGGAATATGAACTTCCATTGTGCATGGCTTTTATCGATTATGAAAAAGCCTTTGATTCGGTGAAACCATCAGCAGTTACAATGGCTCTGAAAACCTGCGGTATTGAAGATGCATACATTAATATTATTAATAACATCTATGAAAATGCAAGTGCAAAGATTCGGCTGTTTGAAAATACAACACACATAAAAATTGGAAAGGGAGTGAGACAAGGTGACACCATATCTCCGAAGCTCTTTAATGCCACATTGGAGGGTGTTTTTCAGTCACTGAGCTGGGAAAACAAGGGGATAAAGATTAATGGAGATTATCTAACCCACATCGGCGTACAAAACTTGCCTGGAGAGCTTTTGGAAGAAACAGCATAATTTTCAAGAGCAATATGCCATTATGTCTTAAAAGAAAAGTGTTTGATCAATGCATCCTTCCAGTGCTTACGTATGGTGCAGAGACGTGGACCTTAACTAAAAGAGACATACAAAGGCTGCAGACAACTCAAAGAGGCATGGAGAGGTGCATACTTGGTGTAACCAGGAGAGACAAGAAGAGGAACTCGTGGATTCGAAAAATGACAAGAGTGAAAGACATCATGATCAGAGTTAAATCCCTGAAATGGCAATAGGCTGGACATACTGCCAGAAGGACAGATCATCGATGGACAGCCGAAATTTTAGATTGGATTCCAAGGGACAGGAAAAGACCCAGAAGAAGACCACATGGGAGATGGGTGGATGAAATTCGAAAGTATGCAGGGGTGACATGGAGGAGACTGGCACAAGACAGACCGTTGTGGAGGAAACTTGGGGAGACCTTCGTCCAGCAGTGGATTGATAATGGTTGACAATGATGATGATGATATGCATTTTCATATTTGGATACGGAAATTTTAGACATTTTAAACTCCATATAAGTGCACATTGTGCATATTTTAAAGAAAATGCATATTTTCCGCATGTTTCCAAAAAAAAAAAAAAAAGAATTGCTTTTTTTCCTATACCGTCGTACTTGTGGGACATTTTTGCGTTGAAGAAATTCGAAAGAAAAAATGCATGCAATTCCTATTGGCACACGAAACTTCTGTGCTGAGGTGCTTCAAACAATGACATTCTCTTTCTGGGAGAGGTGACCACCCAGCCCTATGGACCCGGATGGATCTGTTTGCATCGATTGCAGCGTGAAGGAAACTCTCAGTGCTCCCTCAATGATGGGTGAGAAAACAGTAACGGGAGCTCCCAGGAAAACAAAGAATGTGCTGCTCTTAAAGCTAGGAGAGACGTATCACAGCCCGATAGCCTCCGGGTTAAGCAAGAACAGTGTTAATAAGCGTCACTCCCACTTTGCCCTTTGCTCTCAACCTAACACCAAAAGGAGCTTAAAGAATCTTTTTACCAGGGGATCTATTTCAAAAGAAGGTTCGGGGTTGGAAGGAAATGTGGAGGTAATCTCTATTTAAAAAAAAATCCCCTGTGGTTACTTAAGTACACCCTTTTGCATTTCCCTGCATTTCCGTTTATCGTCTCTGTTTTGAGAGTGTCCCTGCATCCCTTTCAACTCTCCTTTCCCCCAAATTTCACTCTCAGCTGGGTCTTGGCTCCTGACAACTTACGATTTTTAAGGCTCGATTTGACAACGGTATATTTAAAATATTTTTCCAAAACACTCTGACGTTTCGAAAAAACGTGTCATAACAGCAATATGACAGAAAAAACTGCTCAGTAAACAAAGACGATCATTCTGAGCAATTACTCTGTTGCTTTTTGCTGTAAAGGCTGGGGATTACTCTTCACATGGGATTTAGCTTTCTGTATTTTCTACAGTAGTTACGCTCCTTGACCAACACAGAAGCCCCTTCTTTCACCTCTGCTAGTACACGTTTTCTTCCTAGCTGTGGCGAAAACATATTGAACAACGTACTCAAAATCTTTGTTAACTGTGACAGCTGTGTTTTAAAGGGTTTATACCCACAGGGAAGGTTCAGATTGAACTATTTATGCCCCGTGGGACTTTTGTGCTGCATATCAGCAAAGAAATTAAATTAGACTGAAATGTGACAGAAGATAGACCGATCAGAGAAAAACACTGAAAGTGGGAGTCACCATAGTTGGGAGTGCCATACTATGACATCACAACGAACACTTCCATGATTGGAGAGCGGAGTAGATGGCCTTATTTGTAACGAGGGTCAAATGCCTCGACGTCTTGATGTGTCCATCCGAAGCACGGCTGGTATTTAGTGATTCAGATCAACTCAGCTTGCCTGGGATCGATCCTTCGACCAACTGGCCGGAAGGCGGTTTCCGTAACCATTAGGCCACTCGCGACCCTTTCTCTTCGATAGCGAATTTTCATTTGCAAGAAATGGACCCGAAATGCTAAAATTTGCAAGTATTTCAAGCATGAAATTTTGTTTTGCCGGATACGGAAGTGATTTTGTCAGTGATGGATCTATAGTACAATGGCTGCTGTGCGGGAAAAAATACACACTGGGGGAAAAAAAGTTCAGATTTGCCAGCATGTAACACCTGCTACTAATATTGTAGCAAAAGAAAAAGCATAACCAGCGGCGGCAGCAAAGTTCCGACTTAATCTCTTTTGACCAAGTCAGTCACAGTCATCTGCAATTTCTTCAGTGCTATGACAAGTATCACTCTCTCATTTGACACATTAAACAAAAAAACTTAGAGGATTCTTGAAAAACTATTGCATGAATCAACACTCTGAAACAGCCACCGTGAGACAAAATTATCTTCATGAGCCTTATGTGAATACAGTTAACGCCTTTTGACGAAACATTGGTAAAAACTATTGGTCGATATTTGTAGATGACAACAGATTCTTTTTGTTGCACTACTGTGCGTTTGATTTGTGGAATGTCAGTTACGGAGCCTTCTTGCCATCTCTGTCAATTTGTTGGCCTCTACCATTCACGTAAAGTCCAATCACTCAAGTATCGCAAGCTTTATTAACAGCTAAGCCACAAAGTTGTCAGAAATCGATATATATCCATGATGTTCACAAGCAGCAGTGTCGTCAGCAATTCTTAAGGCCATTTTGCCATTCAAAGAGAACACACTCTTCTGTTGCACATCGTTGTGTGCGGCTACAGTTAAATAATCTTAGATGCGATTATTCAGATAAGTAGCACTTTGAGAAGATTACTACACTCGCTTTGCCATTACCAGATAATATTTTTAGAGCATGTGGATGAGTTTCAGAAATAAGGCTTTCGCAAAACCATCAGTCTGTTCATTGCGATCCCGGTATTGTGTCCCACCTTTATCTAAACACAAAGGAAGGACAATCAGTCGCTATCGGTTGCTCCATTAAGCTTCGTTTGTGCCACCATTCTTATTTCTTTTTGGACAGATAAGCCTGCTTGCTCTCACCCAACAACACATCAATAGGTTTCTCTTCATTAAAATTTGACCATGAAGAACACCCTCAGCGCCTGAGATTTTGACAGCTAGAGATTTTTAAAACATTCAGTTTTTCCGAAGCCCTGATCAATAAATGCTGGATCAATGAGACCTTTCTTTGCTGCATGGTTAGAGAAGAAAAAGTGGCAGTAAAAGCAAGATGCTACATCTCCTGGTGGACTATAATCCTAACCACCCATACTTTTCTTACCAATTGGATTGACAGAAAACTTTTATTTCCACTCCCAATTTTACTTCTAGGAAACTAGGGTTGTCTGAAGGGTTGCCAGGGCTTCTAGGATTGTCTGTCCTTCCGTCTTTCTCCTACTAGGAAACATGCTGAGTTTTGGCTAATAATGACTTCTAGATAATCAAGACGAGTTTTCGTATTTATGTTCAATTGCTTTGAATAGCATCTAGACTGATCTGAATTCAGAAACAAAGTTTGTTGGTCATTATTCAGTCTTTTGCACGTAATGAAACTAGTGGTGGCATCATCAGCATCCAGGTTCTTAACTGAAGAGTTGCATTTGCACTATTATCCGCGTATTCATTACAATTCAATTTCAAAACTTCCGTAATTGTCTGAACCATGAAGCGATTAATATTTTAAAACTAAGAGGGCATTTAACATATAATTGAATTAAATTATAAAGTCACAGATTATGTTATCTCATTAGGACACGTGCGACCAAGTTTACAAACACTGTTGGTAGATCTGCGCTTGGCACACCCGATGCAACTGCTTGTCTAGATTAAACAGGCAGAGGAAAGGACAAGTCAATTCGTCACCTATATCAATTTGTCGCATGTCAACTCGTCGCTGACAAATACGTCACGTTCTCAATTTTTATTTACATAAAACTCTCATGCAGGAAAGCGTACGATTTGGGTTGTCTGTCCTTCCGTCTCGCTCCTACAAGAACGGTACTTAGGCTCCAAAATTTTGATTTTCTGGTTTGTCTTCCTCATGGACGGAAACAACTGTGTAAGGTTTCAGACATCGCTCCTTCCCTGTCCTTTCCTTCGTCAGTTTCTCTGTTTGTCGGTCCGCAGAATTATATTTCTGTTTCTAACGACCAGTGAAGAAATTCTTCCTGTAATTGACAGATACAGATATGTGTACAAGATTGTCGGTGTCTATCCTTATGTCCATCCATCAAACAAATTGATGGATGGACATAAGGATAATACCTCCCCTTCTTGTGATCAGATTGAAAAAAAATTGTCTAATTATTTTGAAGTGAAGATAGGCGCACACATCGCCGAATGAACGGAAGGAAAAACAGGATGAATTGACGCAGGCGACAAATTTGTCCGCGACGAGTTATTACAGGCGATGAACTGACGAATAACCGTCATAGGTGGAGAACCAATGGCAATGCGGCGTACAGCGGTAGTACTGGTAACGCATGTTGGCAGAGTGCACGGGCTGTTTGTACAGTTCCACGACATTTTGCGTTACGTAATTCGGCGCTTTAAAATTAAAGAAGAGTACTACGAGACTAAATTAAAACACAAAGCCACTTCTTTATGAAATATTACGGCACATCCCGTACACATTCCTGTGGATGGAATGACGATTCCTTTTATAACGTTGCCTTGCTCCCTGATGAAAAGATGTAATAATGATTCATTTCGAGGATACGTTACTCCCTTTTGTATAAAAGTAAGAGAGTGACCACCGTGCTTAGCGGACGGTATAGGTGAACGAATTTATAAAAAACATGGAGTTTTAAAAACAAAGATTTCCTGTTCCAAGCATAAGAATTATTGACACCGAGCTCGTAGCCTTTAAGAGAGGGAGGGGGAGGGGGGCAATAAAACTCTTTTACATATTTTGAATAAATATTGTGAGCTTTATCCTTGACTGCTAAAGTTTCGATTGGCTTTATTGTGCATCTCGAATAGATTCACAAGCTTTACTGCCAATCTTATGAAAGAATCAGCAGCTTCACTTCATAGAGTTACTAGTTCTTATTGCATTTTCTAATCGCATGTTATATACATTATTGAGCAACTGTTTACTGTGTATTATTGCGTGACTTGTTGAAAAACACCAGAGATAATTAGGAAGAAAACTATCATTTTCTGTGGCTAGCAGAATTGCGCAAAATTTCATTTCGTTCAGAATATTCTGGAATGCATCATGCCTTGGTTTATCGCTTTATCGTGGATGAGCCTCCTAAACTTTCCTGCGTTTCGTGTAGACCTGCTCACCTTTGCTGAATTTGGTGTCGCTGAGTATAATGACTAGACTCATGATCTTAATGAAATATTAGTAGGAATAATATCGAACCCCTTTGAGATGAACTGAATGCCGCATTAATTTGAAAATTTTCAGTGGTTATTAAGTCTAGTTAAAAGCAGTTTGGGCCTTTAAATTTAAACAGCTGGAAGTTGTGAAGTTAGGAAAATTGTGGCCAGACAATGAATTCTAGTTTTAACACAGCAGCAATGAATGCAGTGGCAAGGGGATTTGTGTGAAAAATGCCAAAGGATGCTGTTCACGACCTTATTACATTGAGACGGGAAACTGTACAGGAGGTGGGCAAAGACTGGCAATCAAGAGCATTGCCTATGGTAATCACTGTAGAAGATACACAGGGAAATTAACTGAAAAGAATTAGAGAGTACCGGAATTATAGTCAGGTGAAACTGATGTATTCTTTACCGCATCTAGAAGTTTTTGGGTAAATTGGGGTACAGTATCTCGAAATGTGAGAAAAATATTTGATGGCTGTGAGAACTTGAAACTTCTGAAAATCTGTGGATACCATTCATGGCCACTTATGTATGAAGTTAAGTATGAAAATAAGCTAAAGCCATTTTCTGCATTTAAAATTCAAGAAACGGTAAGTTTGGATTCTTTCATAACTATTAGAATGCATTTTAAAGTTGGTTACCGACGAGAAGACATAAATGTTTGCGGTGTTAAAATTTGGTTTAATGCTTCTTCTATTTTGATCTAGGTAGCCCAACCTTTTCACGTGGCCATTAATCAAGGCTATCAGTTCCATTTAGAATCCAGGAGAAGACTGTTTTCCGTTACTAACAGAACAGGAATCATCTATGTGAAGAACCACACCCTTCTCAGATCCTTTCCTTCCGACAGTGTTCGGCTGAACTTAACGTGGCACAGCAAAGACCAAATAGAAAACCACTGTATCGTAATTGTCAAGATATTTAATTCTGGTAAGTCCTTCACAGCATGAAAGACAGGTTTTAATGGGAAATCTCAGTTCGAGCAAAATATGAATGATTTTCATTTTTGTTGAACAAATATTCGAGCTTAGCACTTTTATAATAAGAATCACGATTAATGTTATTCCATTAAAAAGTTGCCATGAAAATCAAGAGTCTGTAGTGCATGGAACCATGCCCAGTTTTTGCTTAAACCTGGAACTCTTTTGGAGCAGTTTGTTCTTCATTGAAATGATTGAACGTCGAAATAGAAATGCTCATGGAAAGTTTTACTTGGTGAGGAATTCAGAAGTCTTCTGAAGCAAGAGTGAATGAGTGAGTAAAGCAAACCGCGTAACCCTGGCTCAGGTGGGCACAACGTGCGTTTTTTTTTTTTTTTGTGTGTGTCAACGGCCATAATGAACAACACCAAAAGCAGTCGTTCGTTTCTAATGTGAGGACAACTGCTTCCAGGGAAGGGAGAGAGACAGTGCTGCAAGACAAACACACCATCCATAGCCATCAGGGATTCGAACCCAGGCCTAGCTCGAACGGCCAGTCAGAAATCCACGCCTCTGACCATTCGGTCACCGGAGTGTCAATGTCGTGTTTTTTGTTTCTTTTGTTTCCGGCTTTACGAGCACCATGAATAACTTTCAAGGCTGTAAGTAGTCGCTCGTCTTTAATTTGGAGTCGCTGGTTCCAGAGAGAGAAGAGATCCAGCACCATCGGACAAACACATCCCTCATGCCGGTAGAACGGTCAGAAGAAAGCTCCTCAGGCGTCTCCGCCACCTGCGCGGCAGTGTGCGTGTTGGGAGACTCTGTTCACTGCAATGTGATGGACAGCGGTAGCATGTGCCAAGCCTGCTAGCAGGTTTCTTGAGAAATGCCCATAATATTACTACAAAATGGCTGTTGATTGCCTGCATGAAACGAGCTGCAGGGAATTATTGAATGTTGGATTTTTAATCAGACAAACTGATTTTTCTTTAAAGAATCATATAGTTTTGTGGAGAATTTAAGCAATGCCCCCAAAGTTCTCCATTTTTGGAATATTGCGATATCCAAATACGGAGGTTTAAAGAGTCAAGTCAGGAATAGTTTGGAGGAGAAACATCGTTCAATTTGAAAGATAAACATATTTTCTAATTTGTTTTCCTTTTTTCTCCTTCTTCTTTTTTAAGGACATTCTGCAGTGGCCTAAATGAGAAAAAAGATGCAAGAAATATTTACAACAGAGAAAGAGAGAGATATATAGAGAGGATTTCTGTTAAATAGTTGTTTCGCAAGATGATAAGGGTAAATTTTTTATCACTTTTTATGAAAACAAATTGAGTTTCACATAATGACTGAGTGAAAAACAAAGGATAAAAGGGCAAAATAGTCAGCAAAACTCTCACTGAAATGTAGAGGAGATCAATTGTGAAAAACGAAAGCAAGGGATATTGACCCCTGATATGTAAAAGAAGAGTGAATATAAAAACAGTTCCCTGTTCTGAAATACGAAGAGAGTATACGAAGAAAGTTATTCCTGATATAAAAGAGAACGAGGAGAGTTGGTAAAAGAATGGATCCTTGAGGTAGTGTTTAAGTAATGCTAATGAAATATCCATCAGAACTATCTACCTTAACAATGATGTTTTTGCTAAGACCAAGGATGCTTCACGGGTGTCAAAAACTTAAGGACGAATTGGAAAAAGTATAATAACGTCGTAAATAGCAGCAGCACCAAATACAATTAACTTAGGACCGTGTCTGGGAACAGGAGCAACAGCACATGCGTAATAATGGAGCATAACGTGTGGTTTGCGCGACATGAAAACGCAGTTCAATAGCATTAGTTGAACGGAAGTCACCCTACGGCGTGTGTTGCATATATTCGATTGTGTTTGTTCTGTGCTAGAGACAACGAAATGGCCTTTCGGGAACATCTTGATGATTTTACTTGTAGCCGAATAATGTGTGTGGCCCAAGAGTTCAGATTGATGAGGCTCAATCTGAACTCTTGCATTGAAGGCTCGAGGAGGAGCGAACTGTGATGTGTATGGCCCAGGAGTTCAGATTGATGATGCTCAATCTGAACTCTCGGATTTCAAGCTCGAGGAGGAGCGAATTGTGATGTGTGTGATCCAAGAATTCAGATTGATGAGGCTCAACCTGAACTCTTGGATTGGAGGGTCGAGGAGGAGAGAACTGCAATGTGTGTGGCCCAAGAGTTCAGAGTGATGAGACTCAAATTGAACTCTTGGATTGTAGGCTCGAGGAGAAGCGAACTGTGGTGTTGTAGCCAAAGAGTTGAGTATCGCCAATAGCATCGTATCGCGTGCACGCGTCAGTCTTCAGGATTGCAGGTATAGCTGTGCAAAAGACCGGTTGTGGACGTCCACTTAAAACCATCTTCAATGAGGACCACTTTCTGGTCCTACAGGCGAAGAGGGATCGACACCAGACGGCAAATAACCTTGCAAAACAGCTGAACATGAGCACAGGCTGGACAGTATCGCCGTTTACAGTGGTCAGGCGACTGCATAAAGGTGGACTGTTTGCTCGTAGACCAATACGCTGTGTTCCATTTACAACTTCTCGCCAGGGACACCGTTTACAGTGGTCCGGAGAATATGAAGGCCTAGACAGCAGAAGAGTGGGACGGTACTCTTTACTGATGTGAGTAGATTTAGTCACTCTAGCGATTCTAGACGTCAGCTAATCAGGCTTGAAGTAGGCATTCGGTATCGCCCCGAAAACGTCAATTAAAGGGATAGATATGACCACCGTGGTGTTCTCGTGTCGGAAAACATTCTGATCGATGGACATAAGGTGCTTCAGAAACTAGAAGGAGGTACTGTAGCCGGTGCGTGCTATTGTAATGAGGTAATCCTTCCCCATGTTCGTCCGTTCCGAGGTGCTACTGGCACACAGCTGGACGATAATGCCACATTACCATGGTATAGTGGTTAAATGCTAAAAGTCTATCGTACGAAAGGTCACTAAAGTAATTCACCGATGCTGTCACACGTACGGTCATTCACAAACATAATTTTCAAATTGTAGGTCAAGATTAAAAACACTTTATTTACAATTAAAAATTAATATTTACACGCGAGATCTTTCGGGGCTGAACATAGCACCCATCATCAGGCTCAAGCGCCACGAAATACAGGAGCAGACATTATATACTGTCAAACACGACCCACTATTCACTCGGTTTTCTCAATCACCGGTGATGCCATCAACAAATCGTTAAAGTCCAAAAAATCAAGTCTTAATATCTTATCCTAAAAAGTCCTCTTCTTCAGAGTTGTGTGAGGAGGGGCAACCATCTTTCTCCACTGTCTTGGAACAAATGTCGGGAGTACAATGTTACAGCATTGGGTGAACATAAATACGCTCTTCGTTCTGGAACGGTTTCCACAGCTTTCACTCAAGCTGTTAACCAGGGAGGTTACTCCCCAGATTGGACAAATGTTAGGGTACTTAACTCAAGTGTTAATAAACGTACTGTCTTCCTTACGGAAAGCCTCTTCATTCTTGCATATGGGGAAACATGCTGTAACATTGAACTCCCGACATTTGTTCCAAGACAGTGGAGAAAGATGGTTGCCCCCTCCTCACACAACTCTGAAGAAGAGGACTTTATAGGATAAGATATTAAGACTTGATTTTTTGGACTTTAACGATTTGTTGATGGCAT
Organism: Macrothele yani; assembly: GCA_039090855.1. Lineage (NCBI taxonomy): Eukaryota > Metazoa > Arthropoda > Arachnida > Araneae > Macrothelidae > Macrothele > Macrothele yani. The sequence goes on along the minus strand of CM077005.1, from coordinate 137,393,868 downwards.
CACCGGTGATTGAGAAAACCGAGTGAATAGTGGGTCGTGTTTGACAGTATATAATGTCTGCTCCTGTATTTCGTGGCGCTTGAGCCTGATGATGGGTGCTATGTTCAGCCCCGAAAGATCTCGCGTGTAAATATTAATTTTTAATTGTAAATAAAGTGTTTTTGATCTTGACCTACAATTTGAAAATTATGTTTGTGAATGACCGTACGTGTGACAGCAGCGGTGAATTACTTTAGTGGTATAGTGGTTGTTGGTGAGCTGTTGGAAAGTGAAGACATTCAGCGGAGGGATTGACCAGGACATTCCTCCGACCTAAGTCCTGTAGAACACGTTTGGAACGCTCTGAGGAGACGCGTTGCGGCACGTCAATACACACACCAGAAACTGCCCAAAAGCTAAAGATGGCGCTGATGGAAGATTTGGGCGATGCTACAGCAAGAACTCATCAACAACCTAGTGTGAAGTATGGACAGACTGCAAATCATGCATCAACGCTAGGCGTAATCATATCCCCTACTGAGAACTTTCTCTTTTCCCTTAGCACCGTCTTTGGCAATGATGTATTTATATCGTAGCACCGAGTGATATGTAACCAATTCTGAATAAAGTTCCATTATATCCATTAGTGTCTGTAGTTGCGTCGGTGTTGTTTCCGTCATCATTTCGGTAAGTAATGGAGTTCGTATGGTTTGAATTTCACATATCCAGGCCTTTCCTGCGAGACGTTACAGATCAAAACCTGGCTCGTTCTTAAGTTTTGCATAGCAGTGTAGAATGAAAATGATAGAAAATGAGACCAACTCATGTTAATGGAATTTTTCAGAAAATTGTGATATCGGATTTTATTCTCGCAAATCTCTTAAGTTGTTCATTTGACTTAAAATCAAAAGCTCTGGGTTACCTTATTTTACCAATAAATGTTAATCCATTTCACTATTGTGTGTGTGTGTGTGTGTGTTTGAATAGCGTATTATAAATTTTTCTCAAAAAAGAAAAATGCCTCATTTTTGAGAGGTATGTAAATATTATTTCCCTTAAAAATTAAGTAATTTTCTAACATACTTTTTCTTTGCATCAAGAGCATAACAAGTTATTTCCTTTTGTAAATAGAGTGAATATTTACGGCCAGAAATAAGAGAGAGAAGACTGATTTCTGCCTTTTGTTTATTTTTCACATTTGCTGCAGAGCTTGCTGGAGGAAAGTGCGGTAAGTAAACTTCGTATAAAATTTAAAGAGACGTATTAGTGTCACGCAATAAGAATACACCCATTTTTAATTTTTCATATCCACAGAAAAATTATAAATCGAAATGTGTGGCACTTTGTTGTTGCTCTGTCGTATACCGTAACTACATCAATTCATTGTAAATACTCGCGTTCGAATTTAATTAATTTCCAAAATGAGATTTTCCGCAGAAAATCGTGCTATGTCATTTCCCTTCTTTTCTTGTTTCGACCAATCATTTATTTCTACGATAACTTGCAGCCTCGAATCCCAAACAAAAATAATATTTTTTTACGCTGAAATTTGAGCCAATGGAGCACCATGTTATTATCAACCTAGTTTACAACCTGTATGCCGTGACATAACAGAAAATTAAGACCCGCTATGCAAATATAGGTCAACGTCTGCTTATACCAGGCTTATACGGGGAGGTGCGACAGTTCAATTCCCAGAATGCACCTATAGAAAACATGTGTGCGTACCTGTACACTATCGGCTACTATCACCTTCGAAGTAATTCCCTTCCGCAGCTATGCATTTAGTTAGACGCTGTTGCCATTGCTGGAAACATACCTGAAACTCTGTTTCTGGAATACTCTTGTGTTCATTTGTCACCTTCGAAGTAATCCCCTTCCGCAACTATGCATTTAGTTAGACGCTGTTGCCATTGTGGAATCATACCTGAACTCTGTGACCCGGATCTGACCCTGACAAATCTGCTTTGAACTATAAATTCGAAATTCAATTTATAATTATGTATGATCATGTGTAAATATATATATGTATAAACCGGGCGCGTTCAAAAGTCTCTCCTCAGTGGTTATCATAGATCACATGGTCGTAGGTTACAGAGAAATCGAACAAATGAATTACGTGAACGTATAATTTATCCACTTACTTACAGGAAGTGTTGAAACTGTCGTCCTTCATTTACAAAACATAACAACTGTTTTAGACATGTTTTCAAAAGTCCCTCCGCAGTAATGTTAAGGCTGTTCGACTTCATTCTGATGGCGCTGCAGTCAAAACTTTTGAATTAAGTAACTTGTGATATGTTTAATTTCAGTTTCTGCTGTTTTCTTGATAACATATCAAGCTTCAGAATATGTTTCACAGCAACACCAATTTTCACAAGCTTCTGATGAGTTGAAGGTTTCCAAAATGTGGATGTTGATTTCATCATTGCTCCTCAGAAGGAAGGGACATTCATGAAATCAACATTCACATTTTGGAAACTTTCAACTCATTCACAAGTTGTGAAAATTGTTGCTGCTGTGAAACATATTCTAGTTCCTTAATTAGACGAAACAACTTCCAGCATTTACACTCTTCCCCTTTTCGTTTTCAACATGCACGTATTTGTTGGCCTGAACCCTTTTCTTTATTCTCCTTAATATTAAATTCATCTATATTAACAAATAAGGCATTAATTCCGACACGACATGCAATGGGAACGTGGTGTTAGCACGTCAAATGAAAACCTCTAAATGCTCAATGAAAACGATGCCATGTGAAAAGTAACTGTCCGTCTTACCGTGTGACACGCGAGGTGTGAGAGAAAGAATCACCAGAGAAGCAGGTGACAGGCGCTTGCCCGTGTCTTTGTCCGGACAATCGCACTGAAAATAAACGCAAAGGAAGTATCGTTTTACGATATGGTGTTGGTGTGTCTATCGTCGGCGCCGTACTGTCGTTCAGTGGAAATCTTCGTTCCTTTAAGAAAGTGATGGCAATATTTTTGTATGACAAATAATTTTTCACTCCGCTAGCACCAGTATCGAACACAAAATTCCACAGTACGTATTTTTCTCTGAATTTTTTTTTTTCTTTTCAAAAATAAAAAGGAAATAAAACCGGGTCGAAATCGGGTCAGCAACTCCTTGGCCCGATCCCGCTTGACCCGCAAGAAATTGTCAACCTGTTGGCCGGTGACCCGTTTCCATCTCTGATTGAAATTGTGAACCGGTTGGCCGGTGACCCGTTTCCATCTCTGATTGAAATTGTGAACATGTTGGCCGGTGACCCGTTTCCATCTCTGATTGAAATTGTCAACCTGTTGGCCGGTGATCCGTTTCCATCTCTGAATGAAATTGTCAACCTGTTGGCCGGTGACCCGTTTTCATCTCTGATTGAAATTGTCAACCTGTTGGCCGGTGATCCGTTTCCATCTCTGATTGAAATTGTCAACCTGTTGGCCGGTTACCCGTTTCCATCTCTGATTGAAATTGTCAACCTGTTGGCCTATGACCCGTTTCTATCTCTGATTTAAATTGTCAACCTGTTGGTCGGTGACCCGTTTCCATCTCTGATTGAAATTGTCAACCTGTTGGCCGGTGGCCCGTTTCCATCTCTGATTTAAATTGTCAACCTGTTGGCCGGTGACCCGTTTCCATCTCTGATTGAAATAGGCAATTCGGCGATGTATCGGTAATTGCCTACTTCTGAAAGGTAGCGCTCTACAGAGCTGCAGTCCCAGCAACCCGCCTCTAAAATTCATTCTCTTTTTCAAGAGCAGTAGGTTTCATTCTAACCATGTATACGGGTAAACATCTCAGGACAATGTGCTCATGTCGTAGAGACCCATGGCGCTAAAATCACCTAAAAGGTATTTTGGGATAAAATAAAAAAATAAAAAATATTGTTTCTCTACCTGTTCTGTTCTTTAAAGAAATATTTATTTCTTCTCCTTTTTATCGCATTCTAAAAAAATGAACTAAAGCTACCTTTTTATCGCTCCTACAAATCTGCTGATGATTCAACCTCTGCAACGACTCAGCAAAATGGTCATGTTCTCTTCTGAAAAGGATGAAGAATTACGAACATCGTCGTCTGAAAAAAGGCTCAATGAACGTGCAGTGCTAGCTATTAATTCTGATTTAATCAAAAATTTGAATGTAAATTGTTATTGAAATCATTCTACCTGTTCTGTCCTTTTGAACCCTTTTATGCTTAGCGCTTTTATGTATCCTCCTATAAGTTTGACAATTATAAATACTTTCTTAAAATTAAATAAAATTGTGTATGTTGCATGTTGTTTGCTTTCAGATTTTCGAAATCGTTTCTTGTATAGTAGTTGCATAGGGATTAAACTTAGCTTTTTTTCCTATTTTACATATTCATAGAAAAGGTAGTTATTAAAAAGAAATATCTTTGTGTATTTGGGGCGGAAAAAATTGACTTCCCTAGGTTGCAGAGGCGAAAGGGAATGAATTATTTGTAGGGACAAAGGGTTCAGACTTAGGGCGAGTAGCTGTTGTGAACACACGCACATACATACACATACGCATTTAATAAAAAAATCAAAATTATTATTTTAGCAATTTTACTAAATTGTCATAAAGCCCAGATGTGGAAGGAGAAATAGAAATCGTTAAGTGTGTTCCTATCTAATTTTGCATAGTAAGTAGTGCAGTACTTTCATCTTTCAGTTCCGTATTCTAAGTTTGGGGCCAGCAATGCTGCTAACAATTGAAGATTCTCCCTTGCGGTAAAATGTAAGGAATGATGCGAGAGGGAAACAGCAGAACACAGGCATCTCTTAGCCTCAATAACAAATTTAACTGTCTCCGTGACAGAGCTTTGAAAACTGCAAAATCAGCGAGATGAAATTTATTGCCATGTGGAATAATCAGGCAGCACATATTTCTTCCAATGACTGCATACTTCTCTTTACAGTTATTTTATTTAGTGAAACCAAAATTCATGTTAACTTTTACCACTAATATCGTGGAGGAATACGTTTTAATACGGCCCATACAAATACATGTTTTCCGATTCTTTTCCAATCCCCGAGAAGAGCAAGTGAAGAAGATTGGCGAAAACGTGAGAGCTATTTCGAGTCAAATGAGGCACTTGAATTTTTGCGCACAAGTCAGAGTAGAATGAATCCGTTCTCACAACATGTGCACTTCAGTAACAGGAGCACGAACTGGCTTTTTAACTTCTCCCATTATCAAAACATTCCACTGCTGTTCTTTTTAGATGGTAACACTTTTCTTAGGAGCAGAGTTTCGCGCAACGTAATTTTAAAACTAATAAAGACGCTATTATAAATCGCTATTAAGTTTAATTATGTCATACTTCCCTTAGCGAACTTTCATCCAAAGGATAGATTGCAGTTATTTGTTCGAGTAGATTACGCATTTCTGTTCTGTTTAGCGTTTCAGAATTGCATCTATTTTCAGCATCTTATTTTACTATACAGGAAAGACGACTTCATAAAAGATTTGTTCACTATCATTTATGTAATGCCCTAAATAATCGTGTTTCCAATGGTGCTTCCCCTTTCTGTTTTTCTAGGGCGTTTCAGAATGAATTAATTAGTTTCTCATGTTCAGATGCTTATTTGACGAAATTATGTTTATTCACATAATTTTGAATACTGCCTTACTTTTGTACTACATTGTCCTTGATAATTTTTCTGCGTAGCATTTTGTTAGTGCGATTTTCCTATCCCGCTTTGGGTTCAACTTATTTGCAACTCTTTATTTGATAAAAAAAGACTATGATACGAAGGAAGTGATAACTAAAGAAAATATAACTTTCCTTCATGTTGATTTTGCAATTAAGAATAGTTTTTAGGATATCAGGTGTTGTCCCTAAATTAGCTCAGTGAAACAATTAATGTACAGTTATTTACTTTCTATTCCTTACTTTTAATCCTTTCCTAATTCACCTTACTTTCCATGTCTAATCATATTGGGCTGCGTCCGACTTTTCGAAAGCACCAGTAAAGCTCCTCCCTTGCTGTACTCCCTCCCGTAACATTATGTGTCGACCCCTAAAGTCTTCGTTCGAACCATTCGCTGTTACATCCCCCTTGCTCTGAAGAAAATAGCTCATAACGCCGTACAAGTTGTAAACTCATTATGTACTGTCTGGGGCCCTTTCATGTCCCTTGCTCGCTTAGCCTGAGGTACAGATACTGTACATGATTTCTCATTATTGGGGATATCAACTTCTTAGCTGTAAGAACTTCGTTCGAACCATTCGCGGTTACACCCTCCTTGCTTTCAATAAAACAGCTCGTAACGCCGTAAAGGTTGTAAACTCATGTACTGTCTGGGACCGTTTCATGTTCCTTACTTGCTTAACCTTAGGTACAGATACAGGATTTCTCATTATTAGTGATATCAACTTCTTAGCTGTAAGAACTCCGTTCAAACCATTCGCTGTTGCATCCCCCTTGGTCTGAAGAAAACAGCTCGTAACACTGTAAAGGTTGTAAACTCATTATACGCCGTAAAGGTTGTAAACTTGTCTGGGGCCCTTTTATGTTGCTTGCTTAGCCTGGGGTACAGATATATGATTTCTCATTATTAATGACATGAACTTCTTAGCTGTAAGAACTGTAACGGACAATACTCGATTGTTCTGGGGAACACTTTTGAAGTGCCACTAATGATCGTTGCTGATGTGCTCTTAATGGCGTTGTAAACTTTTCTCTTTGCTGCGTGTGAGATGGTGACAGAAGGACCTGCTCAGGTATTATATTCCTGGTAAAAAGTATTTCCGGGTAACAATTTGAAAACTGGATTCTCACTCATAACAGAAAACTGTTTTCTTGTTTCCTTAAGTTAATGAAATCTTGTTATGTTTTTGCTCTAAAAGACAATGCATCTGGATGTGCCATACATGGTAACGAGGAATCGTGCAAGAAATCTTGTGGCAAAGGTTCACCTGATGGCCTCTGCCAATGGCGTAGGCAGCCAGATCCTGATAAACTAACTCAAGACTATGCTACATGCTCTCCTGACTTTGGGACGTGTCCTGACGGAATCTGTGACGAGCTAGAGGCCACTGATGTTTCGCTCTGTCCTCAAGACTGTTCTGGTAAGCAAACGGCTAGTCCTATTCCTTTCTATCTAACTTTTTTTCTCTCTCTTTTTTTTTTTTTATTTTTTTGTAGTGCGCATTTCAGCTTAAATAGGTGACATAAATCTGCAGTGCGAACCCTTCGCTTTAGTCTTTTTGCACATTTGTGACGCAACGGAGGTAAAGCACGTCTCAAGATGACAAATTTGCAGCGATACATTCCCTTCGTGTAGCTTAGTTGGGAGAGCAACTTACTCCGGAGTTAGGAGGCGCTGCTTCGATCTCTGTCACGTACAATTTTGTGTTTTCACATTGGTGCCCGAATCTAAAAATGTATGTACCGGCTGTGAGTTCTTCGAAAAATGAAAAATGTGTGGTTTGTGTTCCACACATCGTCTGGAATTAATGAAAATTCGTTCTTCGCTTCCAAAAAAGAAAAAAATGAAGAGGGAGATGATGTGACGTACTGCAGGTGCAAAGCACGTGCCAAGACGACAAATCTGCAGTGGTATATTCCGCCCGTGTAGCTTAGTTGGGAGAGCAACTTACTGTGGAGCGAAGGGGCGCGACTTCGATCTTCGTCATGGACAAATTTGTGTTTTCACTCATACACTTATCTATAACGAAGTAAATTTCTCCGTCATTTTTATCCGCGCCAGGATTAGAACCCGGGTCCCCTCATTCCGGAATAAGTTGCTCTACCAATTGAGCTACGCGGACGTTTTATTCTGATTCCTATCTGCCTTTATGTCCTGTGCGTCCTTCTGGCAGGTACGTCACATCTCCTGGTACGTTACATCATCTCCCCTAATTTTTTTTTTTTTTTTTTTTTTTTTTTTTTGAAGTGCTGGAGAAGGGATTCTCTTATTTTTCCTATCTCGCGGTGTGGAAATAACATCACACCATTGCGAGATTTTGAACGGTCGGGTCATCCGGATAGTTCGGGCGCCATTATAACGAAGTAAATTTCTCCGTCATTTTTATCCGCGCCAGGATTCGAACCCGGATCCCCTCATTCCGGAATAAGTCACTCTACCAATTGAGCTACGCGGACGTTTTATTCTGATTCCTATCTGCCTTTATGTCGTGTGCGTCCTTCTGGCAGGTACGTCACATCTCCTGGTACGTTACATCATCTCCCCCTTATTTTTTTTTTTATTTTTTTTTTGAAGTGCTGGAGAAGGGATTCTCTTATTTTTCCTATCTCGCGGTGTGGAAATAACATCACACCAATGCGAGATTTTGAACGGTCGGGTCATCCGGATAGTTCGGGCGCCATTATAACGAAATGAATTTCTCCGTCATTTTTATCCGCGCCAGGATTAGAACCCGGGTCCCCTCATTCCGGAATAAGTTGCTCTACCAATTGAGCTACGCGGACGTTTTATTCTGATTCCTATCTGCCTTTATGTCGTGTGCGTCCTTCGGGAAGGTACGTCACATCTCCTGGTACGTTACATCATCTCCCCCTGATTTTTTTTTTTTTTTCGAAGTGCTGGAGAAAGGATTCTCTTATTTTTCCTATCTCGCGGTGTGGAAATAACATCACACCATTGCGAGATTTTGAATGGTCGGGTCATCCAGATAGTTCGGGCGCCATTATAACGAAGTAAATTTCTCCGTCATTTCTGTATCCGCGCCAGGATTCGAACCCGGATCCCCTCATTCCGGAATAAGTCACTCTACCAATTGAGCTACGCGGACGTTTTATTCTGATTCCTATCTGCCTTTACGTCGTGTGCGTCCTTCTGGCAGGTACGTCACATCTCCTGTTACGTTACATATCTTTTAGGTTATTCCTGAACGTCTCATAAGACGAATTAACATTAGCATTCTTGGCATCTTATATGCTGTATACAAGCGGTTATCTGACTTTTAGCGACCTCGGTTATTTAGCATGAATTAAGTTAGCGAGGAAGCCATAATATATTTTTTTCAGCAAATTAGAGGAAATGCTGCAGTGCTTTCTGCAATTTATATACATTGAACAAATACTGTATTTTTTAGCAGGGCAGATCCAGAAGCTTTCTGTTTTTGGGGAAGAGCGGTTTTCTTTTCTGAGAGAACAAAAGAAACTATTAAAAGGCTACAGGGTGATCAGAATCGACCGCACAATAAACCTACCGGACGATTCCTCGTGGAGAAAGAAGCCGAAAACCGTTGTCCGATCGGACTTTGCATTCCGGAGATATACGCGTCGAAATTTCGTGACGTCACATCCGGTAGCGCACATGCTCGTTGAAAAGGGACGTGGATAGTTATACAGACGCACGTAGCACAAGGCAATCAAACCGCCTCGGTGGCGCACTGGTCTAAGGCGATGGCTTCTGATCATTTGTCCGAAAGGGGTCCGGATTCGGATCCCGTTGAAGCATGGATGTTGTGTTTGTCCTACCGCACTGACCAGCAGCCGTGCGATCACGCGACAGTTCGGTGTGCACCAAAGTACCGTACTTGCCGTTCTACAAGACGAAGACCTGCATCCATATCCCATCCCACGGGTGCAAGGCCTATTACCGCAGGATTATCCTCGAAGACAGGCATACTGTGATTGGCTGCTACAGCAACATGTTGCCAATAATAATTTCATCCGCCGGATCTTGTGGACTGATGAAGCAAAGTTTACACGACAGGGCATCTGCAACACCCATAATAGTCATGCTTGGGCATTGGACAATCCGCACGCAACACGTGAACACGCTTACCAGGTCCGGTGGAGTGTTAATATCTGGTATGGTATTGTGGGCGATATCCTAGTGGGACCATATCTTTTTCTCGAACGTGTCACAGCTGCCAACTACATGGTGTTCCTGCGTGGTGTTCTGCCGGACTTACTGAAAAACACATCATCGGCTGTTTTCAGCAATCTATGGTTCCAGCATGATGGAGCACCGGCGCATTACGCTGCAAATGTTCGCCAGTGGCTGGATACGGAATAACCCGGTCGGTGGCTTGGCCGTTGTGGTCCTGTCGCATGGTCCGCTAGATCTCCGGATCTTAACCCATTGGACTTCTTCCTCTGGGGTCATCTAAAGGAACTGGTATATCGACGGCCTGTCAACAGCCTGCACGACCTAGTGGCCACCTTACACGTGGCCCTCACAACTGTAACACCTGCTATGCTGCAACGCATGCAGATGTCTATTCCTCGGCGGGCTGCCGCCTGTTCCGCACTACAAAGTGGTCATTTTGAACACATAATGTAATCTGACACGAATCCACGTGTTTTATCATTTGTGTTGTAGTGGTACACATCAATAAATTACATGTTTTAGGTCAAAGTGATTGGGTAAGTTATTTCTAATGTCTGTTTTCTTATCGGATGTGACGTCACGAACTTTTGGCGCGTATATCTCCGGAATGCGACGTCCGATCGGACAACGGTTTTCGGCTTCTTTCTCCACGAGGAATCTTCCGCTAGGTTTATTATGCGTTCGATTCTGATCACCCTGTATATGTATATTTATTTATTTTGTGTTTATTCATATCGGCAGCTATCAGAATGGCCATTGCCACTGCTATAGGGTAATGGTACGAAGTGTTAGTCCGAGATGGGTTCGGGTACGAATTACGGGTGAGGCATAAATGATGTACTTGTCTTACGGCACTCGTTTTGTCCCCTCCCTGGAATCAGTGGCCCAAATTAGGTACGGGCGACTGCTTATAGCCCATTGAGTTTCTCACAATGGTCGTTAAACTCCCCCAAAAGTAATCTTATTAAATATTAACATCAAGTAGCATCAGCCGCGAAATCATCATTATTCTCATCGCAGTGAATTATTAGTGTCTTGAGAAAATGACTTTTATGATTTTTAAACCTGTAAGTCTCAATAAAATCTTTCAAAACAGATGTTTCGCCCGTATGCAGTGTTTCAAAATGAATTTCTATTTATTCCACATCTTCAGGATGTTCTGCTCATTCTTTGGGTTATCGGAGATTTTAATTCCAACGTTTATGCAAATACGAGGTTAAATATTCCTTCCGCTCGCATAAAATTTGTAAAATTCCTCAGCTGTTAATGTATTTTTGTGTAAATTATTGCTATTTAAAGAGTTTGCAGCCTAGAAGATGTGTGCGTGCGTACAGTCTTCATGATTATGTATGAGCATGTGTGTACATTTCATTAACCACATGGGAAATTTACTAACCGCTCAGCATCTAAACGAGAAGAGAGATGCGGTAATACAATACTAGTGACTACAAACAATGACAATATGTAAAAAGAAATTTTTAAGAAATGATGCCCTTCATAAGGTCTTCTGAATCATCCGAATCTAATGAATTACAATTAGTACATTATTTTTGCACTTGTTTGAACTTAGAAAAAAGGGAAAATTTTAGTCCATCAAAGAACTAAATACATCATTCAAAGTCGAAAATCAAAGTAATGCTTTTAAACATGGAGAGCGTGGAACATATTTTCTTTCTCTTTCATCTGAAGTTATTTCAACAGAGTACTCAATTCCCAAATTTACAGCAAATTTCAGTAGTTGTGAAAAATTTCACAAAAATCAAAGAACAGTATAAGTAAGTAAAAAGTTAATCATTTACGGTCTTCGCTAATTTAATGGAAAATAATCAGCTTTAGAGGCGGGGAGAAGGGGGTCGTCGTCCCAATCTCCCTCTGTTGTATCAACTACTGCTGTTAGGAATGAAATAATGAATTGAAATCATGAGTTGCCAGAAAAGCAAGGTGGGCGATTTTAATGCGTGCTTCATATTGTGTTTACACATAAGGAACGTTGAAAATAAATGTGACTATTGGTGCAGTAGTTTTGTCGACCGCCAGTTTTCCGCACCGGGGAGGTTTTTTTTTTTTTTTCGAAATGCGATACCTCAATAACTGCCGGGTAGTCTCTAACATCTCTTTTTTCTAATTATTTTCGTCAGGGGAGGAAAGCGATTATTGATCCAAAAGAAGATTCTTAAATAGTGTTTCAAAATAATGCAAATTTAGCGGATTCCACGAAGTCTCAAGTATTTCTTCTTTTCTCTGTGAACATAAATATCTACCACTTTCCGAGATCATTCTCTAGCACGAGATCTTTCATTCAACTTTTTTCACAAGATTAAAAAACAACAGATTTAAATGAAAGAAAATGACAGGTTTTATGCAGAAGAATTGGGGAACTCTCTATTGTCCTTCCGTGGTCATTCAGCCACTGTCGTAAGATCGTAGGAATTTGACTACTCCTAAAACGAAGACTCGAGTTTGAATCCCGACAATTCATGGAGATGCATTTCATTTTTCCGTAGTCTACGGTTGTCCATTTAAGTTGGGTAGACCCCTGGCCTGTACAGGGCTGGTCTGAAGTGCGAACTGAAGGGCCTGCGTATCTCGTACTTATTTTTTCTTTTACTCGGAATGGGATTTCAAAATTTTCTTGTTGGCGAGTGAACTGACTAAGGCCATTGCTAACTAACTAGCTATTCCAAACAGGGTAAATGTCGAAGTTTTACTTTTTATTTTTGTGACATTTTCATAAGTCAGACATGAATGTGAATAGCAAGTAGAAACCTAGTATAAGGCGTTGTGACATATATGTGTAAATACAGGACCTAAGTGTGACGTACGTGTTTCAGTGTATATAGTATTCATGTAGCAGTGTTAGCAACAGCTGTAAGTAGTATGTTCAAAGTGAGTGATGGTAGCTATTTAAATAAGGCAGTGTTCGTTAAGTAAGTTTTGCACCAGTTGTTGTGTTATGTAAAAAATGTATTTAGTTGATAACGAGGAACAGTACACCAATTAAGTAGGAAATAGTAACACTATACTAGTGATCCGATTTATTGGCGTAGGAAATAAACACATAAGCGTTTCCAAACTTTCGCACATCAACCACATGGCTTTTTCAAGGAAGTTAGACAGAAACTGCGAACTGAATAATAGAACGCATTGATATTTACTGTAAATGTTAATGCGAAAATGTGTTTATTGTAAATATAACGCATTATCTATTTATTGTCAAGCCAAGTTCCCACGTTCAAGTTGTTTAAGCGTTCTATTATTCAGTTTGCAGTTTCTGTCTAACTTCCTTGAAAAAGCCATCTGGTTGATGTGCGAATGCTTGGAAACGCTAACTAACTAGCTATTCCTACGATCTTACGACAGTGGCTGAATGACCACGGAAGGACAATAGACACATGTCTATTTCCCACGCCAATAAATCGGTTCACTAGTATAGTGTTACTATTTCCTATGTATTTAGTTGTTTCTGCTCTTATTAGTAGTCTCTTTTTATGAGGATTATCAATTGCATTAAAAAGGTATTGTTGCAATAGGCGTCTGTACTGAACTTGAGTTTTCCCCTTGAACAGTCCGAACCAAATAGTATTGAAAGATTTCCTCTAAAGTATAGGAAGAGGATTCATTATTCGTAATACCTTCTTTACAAGGCCGTGCCTTGAGCTATTACTATCCATTGTACAGTCTCCAACAACGTTTTTGTTGCCAAAGCTAAACAAAGCATTAAAAACCGCAATTTGTGATCTTTGCATTAGATGAGTGGCCATGAATATCTTCAAATGCGAGAAAAAAAGTTGGTAACATTCAGATCTCACCAGAGACTCTCGAAGTAGCGCCTGACATTTAGTTGCACTTTACTCTTTTCATAAATGAAGACGTTTTGCAGATCTAATTAATATAAAGAAAAATTCCACGTCTATGAAGAATCTGAAACTCAACGTTTCTCTTAATTTCTTTTTATAGTTTCCTTTAGCTTTTGCTACTCAGTTCTTTAACTATTCTTTCGTTCACCAGCTTCAATTTGCTTTTCTTTCTCCTGTTCTCGGGGTGCATACTTAGAGTATGTAAACTTTTTAAAAGTGTATGAGTTGAAAAGCGGATTGCTCTTCTTTAATTTCAATAGCTGAAGACGATGGCGTCTAGGAAAGCATGGGTGGTCTGTTTGTCTTAAGACACCAGTTCTCCCTTCCCTGGAACAAGTGGCCCTAAATTAGGGACGGGCAACTGTGCTTATAGCGTTTAGAGTTGCTCATGGTGATTGCCATTTATATACCTCTCCCGCCCCCTCCTCCAAAAAAAAAAAAAAAAAAAAAAAAGAACAGGAATAAATGAGTAAAAATACGGTAGGTATGCGTGCGCATACTTAGTTTATTAAAAACTGTTGGCAGAATAACCACACATACGCAATACAATTTTTTCAAACAACAAAAACAGTGCTATCTACTCTCCATGGCACAAAGGTATTATGTGTCAGCAAATTGTACTTTCAGTACTTTCACATTGACAATATCTATAGCTATAGTGTGACAATGCATTACAGTGCCGTTAAGAAACACAAGGATAATGTAGCTTCATCAACTAACACCAAGAAGTTAATAAGACACTTTAAACAACACAAAGCACAGTGTGTGATAATTTTGACCCCGCGAAAAGAAATTACCCGGTATATAGTCCAAGACATGCCGAGAAACACCTGTCTCATGGAAGAAAAACAGCACCGTGTGCAAGATATAAGAAAAATTGGTACACTAAACTGACACCCCCCCCCCCCCCCCCAAAAAAAAACTGCCGCCAGAAGGAACAACACAAACAGTGAGGCACAGTGCAACTTAACTGAAAAAGATAGGTAATATTTAATAGATTTATCAAACATACTTACATGCAACAAAAAAAGAAACAAATATTAAAGATAACATGGGTAATTCTAAAAACAGAAAAACAAACATGAGAGAAACAAACACTCAATGTAAGAACATTTAGAATGCTGGCAGTAATGTATCGGAGACTTAAGAAACCAGGGAAATATAACGTAAGCAAAAAACAATACGGTAAGTATGCGTGCGCATATCTAGTTATTTAAAAACTGGAAGTGGAATAACCGCATATATACAATCATAGCGTATAGCTCCCGCTATGAAGAATAACCGTTATTACTAATCTTCGTGCGTTTTATACGTTTTCATAAAGCAGCTCTCAACTTCGTGCAGCTAGGACGTCTCATCATATAATTTTATTGGCAACAGTATTTATCGGTTCTAAAAATTCCGATTGAAAAGTAATTTCTTAGTAAGATATCTTTCTTTACGAAGAACAATTTGCGCTCATATTGTTCTTCAAAAATCACTCAGTTTTCTCACCAGATGTTTACAAGTTACATTAAAATTTGTTACATATCGTTTTCTCCAACTGTTTAATTTTGAAAATTCATTTTGCTTCGGATATTTTGCGCTATGATTAATGTTTTACGCACAATTTATGATTTCCTCTTAATGCATTCTGCTGCTGGTGGGCGCAAGTAGCTTTTTCTAGTTGCAAATGTTTTACCGATTCTAGGGATTCAGTTAAAAAAAATCGTTTTGAAACTGGTTTCTTTCACTATGAAAAACCCTATTCATTTTTTAAAATTTGAAGTTTTTTTCCATGGGACGTAAACCCATGGAAAAACTTTTCTTCTCTGATTTTCTCGGTTTCTATAACCTGCTTTAGAATATTTTTTTTTTTTTTGTAATTGTTGTTGTAAACGATTCAAGATACGTGCTTACTGTACCAGAGAATTCGACGTCGTCTTCCTTATTTCTTCTTTAGAAGATTTTGATTCATTGTAATGCAACGTGTTATGAGTTTTGGTCTGAAGAAATAATAATTTCTCTTTTTCACGAAAAATGGGTACTAATTGAAAGGCTCTACGGTTAGTAAGACTGTCTTGCTGCGTTTCCCTACGGCTTTCCGTGAATTCCAAACGCTTGCTGCCTTTTCAGGAACCTTAAAGGCAGTCCGTGTACCTTTCGACATGTTTAAGCTATGTAGACTAATTCAGCTACCATTTAACCTTTCCCAAAACTTTTATGCCACTCTAACTGTGTTGAGGCTTTGCAGTGAGTTGCTAAGCTAGGCCCCGGTGTCTTACGGCTTTTGTCCTGGAGGTGCCTTTCCAATTCAGCAGTCTTTCAACCATTCCCAGGACTCTGCCAGTCCAGCTGCTTACGCTATCTTATAGATTATTTCGTCCAATGCAGTACACTCTAGATTTGATAATCAAGAAGACCTTTACCGAGACTACGAGGCGTGGTTGATTGTTTTGGGATTTTTATAAGACACTGCTCATACAAGTTGGAACTGACTGGGGCCGCGGGTGGCCCAGTGGTCAGCGCTCGTGACTGCCAAGGACGAATCTCAAGTTCGATCCCAGGCAGGTACAAACGCTCGAGCCACTAAATATCCGCCTTGCGTCGGATGGGCACGTTAAGCCGTCGGGCCCTGGATACTGCCCCCACCCCCAGTAATAAATAAGGCGTCTTCCTCTCCATTTTTACCTCGCTTCTGTATCACTTTTCCATCGGGCACTCTAGCCCAAATCTCTTAGCTTCCTATTTCTAAGGGTTGTTTTAAACAACCTTGGGGTCAGACACTCCCTTCCTAAAATCCTGTACATGTGATCTGATCTGGAACTGACTGGCACAAGCCAACAAGCAAGTTCTACTTAAAAGTGTTGGAAGTCTGATTTTGTTTGGGGACGATGAGATGCCATCGCTGGTGTTATTTGGATTCAAAACTGAAAAGCGTAAGAAATTTAAATTAAGTTGAATGTAAAAGATTCATGCCAGCTGAAATCAGTCGAGTTATCATTCATCTAACAAGTAAATGAAGTGATTTTTTTAAATCATGCATTGTATTATCTTTGTACAGTCACCATATTGGTAACCATTAGCTTTTTTTTTCCTTTCCCCAGATCACACAGTTGGGGAAGCCGTTCCCTTTCTCACAGGCAAAGGTATTCACCTTGCTGCTGGAAATTGCAGCTGTGATGCGATCGGGAGCTGCTCTTGCATACGAGATCACGCACCAGGAAATCGAACGAAGTTCGAGACATTGAATCGAGAAAGGGGAAAAGATCAGCCAGTCCTTGGTGTCAAACAAATCCCGAGACAACCTGAATCAAAAACAGTATCATTATCTTCTGATGCAAACAACGTTGATGGTGAGACAATAGCTTAGAATTTCCTATATGTTAACGCTGACATTTTTTGCTCTTTGTGTATCAGTCACTTCTTCAATAAATTTATTTCGCAATATTTGCCTTAAAATTGTAATGTCATGCTACTAATCTAATGTTTTACTCGCTGTCTTTGTTTTGTTTTGCATATTTGAGCCAAAATCTTAGCACAGCAATGTTTTAGAAATATATTGATGGAATAACAAATAGCAACTGAAAATTCGAATTGCACAGAACAGATTATTTCTAACAAATTTTTTATTACCCGTGTAAATTAAAAAACATAATCAGGGAGGGAGTTTATGATTCATTGTGTTATGCTGTAATAGAATATTAAACTTTTAATACCCAAGAAACACATATGGCGTATTAAATCCGTTTATTTTTGTGGTGTAATAAGCACAAAGATTCGCCAAGCTTTCGCACTCGACTGGGAGGCTTTTCAAGGAAATGATAGACATAAAAATTTCTATGTCTACCATTTCCTTGAAAAAGCCTCCCAGTGGAGTGCGAAACCTTGGCGAATCTTTGTGCTTATTACACCACAAAAATAAACGGATTTAATACGCTATAGGCGTTTCTTGAGTGTTCACAGTCTGCTGTATTTAAAATAACGTTATTAAACTTTTAGCGATTAAAATATTAAGGTCTGAAATCAGTGCTTCAAACTATTTTACTTTGAAATGCCCAATATTTATTAAATTATAATACCCGATACCCTTGATTCTGGAAGTCAGAGTTATGCTTTTGTTATGGTTGCAAAAATTGGTGATTGCATCGAAATCGAAAGCGTAAGAGGAAAAGAAAGATTAATGTGAAAAAAATTCTTTGTGTCACTAATTCGATGCAATTTGCAAACAAATCAAAACCAGAAATGTGGTTACTTTTTGTATATTTTTATCTCACATTTCACTTTCCGTATTATCTAAAAAGTGAGATGCGCTAGTTTATAATGTTCGTATTTGGTACTGCCCTAAAACTTAAAAACGCCTGAGGGGAAAAAAAGAAACCCCAAAAAATTTAGCATAATTCTCCCTATCACAAACCTATTGATTTGCAAGATTTTTGCGATCTTATAGGCGGTTTCTGAGGCTAAAAAACAAACAACAACAACAAAAAAAACATTTTTTGCGACTTTATAAAATATTGTTTAGGTTTAAAACCTCAACGTTTTGCGACCTTAAAACGGATTGCTTAAGCCTAATATCCTAACATCCGTATTTTTAGCAACGTCATTTTTAAGGTTAGAATGCCTAACCCTAAAAATATCCAAGTCCTAACGGAGTATCTAATCTTAAAAATTGTATTTTCCACGACGTCGTTGCAGTTGCTGAAGCTTAAGTTTAGAAACAGTGTTATTAATAAAGTCACATCCTTAAACTTAAATATGGCATTTTCAGGAAATCCCTAGCTTAATTCATATGAATCAACATTTCCGTATCCTGTAATTATTAGCGCATTTTGAATGAAATAATCTTCTGAACAGATAGTCTGTTATGTTGAGACAATAGCGGGCCAGTAAATAACTTGTCCTTCTGTATTCCGCACAAGGGCAAGTGGTTCTTCTATTGATAAGGGAGAAGCACACACTGTACTTGAACTGTCCCTGATTTTTTGTGTTCTTGGAATCTACTAATCTCGTATAGGAAAGCATGGTCTTTACGCCATAGAACCCCAAAACCAACCAACCAGCCTTGATTGCAAATGAGTAGCCCAAAATGTATGGCAAGAATAGCGAGCTTATTCTTCTGCTTGTGTGTGTGTGTATGTTTGGAAAGTAAAATGCAATTATTGGAGAGAAATCAATTGGATATTGATTATGATAAAATTTTGGAAGCACAGTGCTACTCATCAAGCTCCTGATTTCTGCCCTACCTGCTTTGCTATCACTACGGGTGGTGGCTGTTATGGAAATGAGGATGCTTCTCTAGAACATTTCATCCGATGATTCAGCCCCATATACTTTGGTCAATTGAAAATACGTTGCCTTGGATTCTGTAATGGCTAACACATTATAAAAAAATCGGAAGATACAGTACGAAATCGTACTGACGGTTTTCAAACTTTCTGAGGTGTTGCTTCTGTAGAATATACTCCTTATGACGACAAGCTGGATACGTGGACGTCTTGTAAAAACACGCATTACTGTCGTTCTCTGACATAATACTAGAATTCATTGGCTGATAATGAAAAAAGTTTCAAGCGTACTTTTGTTTATTAGAAATGCGCGTCAATCTTATTTTTATAACTGCATCTCTTTGAAACTTGGTAGCACTATATCACAGCTAATTTACTTTCGCTGGAAATCTCATATACGGTGTTGTAATACGAGTACCTGCAGGTTTTAATGGATTTTTGGAAATTCATTAAACAGTTCAGCTCAGATAATTTACAAACACATTCTAGCGTGCAGAGAAAATACAGCAAAACAAACTGCCTCTTCGGAGGGGCGCATCCTCATATCATATATTCCTCTTATTATTTTGCACTTTATCTTTTGAAGCATACGACCCGAACCGAACGCCATCCAATATGTTTCAAATGTAAATGATCTCTTACGGAAACTTTTCACGAGTAAATCACTTTGGTGCTAATTTCTCCAGAAGAGGACCACTTTCACGATAACTTTCAGTTGTTCGTTAATTTTTATGACAATCTTTTAACAACTGAGAAGATTTTATGATAAATTTTCTTGCATTAAGCAACTTCGTGCCGCGATAATCCCGACCAAACAACTTCATCCATCTATCCATCCATCTCGTCCACCCATGGCGGGTTGAGTCCCGCAAAGAGGACTCTGAGCCCTTGAGGGTTACTGGCAAATTAATGCAGCCGGCTTACCATTCCTATGCTGCATACGGGTAAGGGACAAAGTGCGTCCGAGGTCGACTTCACAGGGAATCATCTACGCGATCGCGCAGCTGTAGAACAAAAAATAAGATTTCTGTTAAATAAGGTTTTCCGCCTGAACGAAAAAATTATGTTCTTGATCATTGAATGACCTCTCGGTACCCTAGAAGTCAAAAGCATGGGTCTGTACTGATCATCAGCGACAGGCCCGAGCCCTGGATAAGTACAGGTGGCGCTGGCTCTTTGCCGCAACTTGCGGACCCAACTGAGGACCGGGCTGCCGCTTGTACCTTAAACCTTTATATCCACAAATCATCAAACACGATTTTAATGTATTGCTGATCAAAGATGATAATTATTTTAAGTATTTCATCTCGTTAAAGGTCTTTTACACCGGGGACACTCGATCCATCCTGCATAGTCACTACAGCGCTAGCTGGTGGAGACTTGTATGGTGTGGGGCATGTTTACCTGACAGGAAGTTGGACCCCTGGTGCATGCGGAACAACGAATGACTAGTGCTCACTACTGTGAATTACTTGCTGATCTTGTACACCCAGCAAAGTTGCACTTTTTCCCGAAGGTCGACGGTGTTTTCCAAGAAGACAATGCGCCGAGCCATAGGTTCAATGTTGTGCAGGAATGGTTTGAGGAACACAGTTCAGACTTCCAGCATATTGATTGTCCTCCGAACTCCCCGATATCAATCCCCTGGAACCCTTGTGAGACACTATGGAATGGTATATCGGGCGTCTGGATACACGAATCACCTCCATACCTGCACTGAAGGCTGCATTACACACAACGTCGTTGGCCATACCAGCCAACTTCTTCCAGTATCTTATTGAATAGATGCCACGTCCGATAGCTGCTGTACTGAGGGCGAAAGAAGGACCTACGAAGTATTAGGTAGGTGGTCATAATAATTCAGTGACTGTATATAAAACTGAACAAGCTCTTTTCTCCGTTATCCAATCACTGTCAAACATTATGTGCATCTGTCAGATACTAAAGTTTCCATCATATATGTAGAAGCGACTGAACTTTTCCTTTGTATTCTGTACTTTTATTAAATCAGTGAGATTCCCTTATTTGCATTTGTATAATATATCATTAATATTAAAATATGTTATGCATAGGCTTTTTAAAAGACTTTCACTTCTCAACAGGTCTCGACAGAATCGCCGGCTGTGGTCCTGTATGCTTAATTACAGTTGGAGTCATTTTCCTAACTACTGTGATCCTTGCAGCGTCCCTAGCAGTATTCCGGTATGTGAGAAAATCCCAAGATCAACACAAATATGTGGGTAACAGAGTTCCCTTAACTGCCGTTGTATCAGATTACGTGGACCACACAATAGCAACATCATCAGGAAGTGAGATTCAGCCCGATTCTGCTGTGGACAAATCCACGGTGAGCAAAAGCCGACGTTCGCTTTCTTTTCTTTTTCTTTTCGGGGAAAGTTGGGAGGGTGGGGAACGGGTAGATATAACTCTGTTGGTCAGATAAAGTTCTGTTCAACCAACATTTGGGAAATAGATGACATCGACAATTTTATTGACTTCCCAACTTGGCAATCTGTTGTTGAATATATTTCAAATACGTGGAGATAACGTAAATATATGATGTCATCGCTCTGTCGACGTTATTTTATAAACAACGAATAGCAACTGAAAATTGTTCATCCGACACCGCTGGGATCGAACCCCAGATTTTCAGTTGCTATTCGTTGTTTATATTTATTTATTTATATCTGTTGTTGTTTCTAGTCACGAAAGTGCATGAGATATTAGGGGGATCGGAAGGTAATGTCGTTTTTGGAAAAGAAGAGAAATACTGTTTGCAACAGAAGAAATTTATTTCTTAATCAATTGCATAATCGCCATCATAATCAATAACACTTACCCATCGTGAAACCAAACTCTTACTGCCGTCTTTATAAAAATACGTTGGCTGTTACGCAAAGAAGTCCGAGAGCCCCGTTTTGACATCTTCAATATTGTAGAATCTTTTCCCATTAAAATTGCTGCAGAAATTTGAACAAATGATAATCAGATGGCGCAATGTCAGGGGAATAAGGGGTGGGGCAGAAATTCCCAGCCAAAATCTCTGATCTTCTGCTGGGTCCGTCGAGCCGTGTGAGTTTTCACGTTGTCATGCTGGAGGATGATACCTTTTCTGTTGACCAGTGCTGAAATTTTTACAGTAAGAGCTTGCTTCAAACGGCCAGTTGTGGACAATAGAGGTCTACCGTTACAGTCTGTCAAGGTTCCAAGAGTTCAAAGTGAGCTATGCCAGCGGTAGTCCATCAAACACAGAATATACCCGTCCCCCCCCATGGAAATGTTGTAGCAAACGCTCATGCCTATGAGCAATGCAGAATGCGAGCGGGGGCTCAGCATTATGAACAACATTGTGGCACCAGCAAGAAATGCGCTCATGGTTAAAATGTATCATCTTTGCTGACAGTAAATATTTGTGGTCCACAAATTTCCCAGTGGGATCCTCTTCCATATGTAAAACGCTGGATGTCCCAAGGAAAAAACAGTGCCATTGCTTATTGTAAAAATAGACTTGATGCAGAGAGAGACAAATTGAAGGAAGCCTTGTGGAAACTATTATAGACCTTGTGCAACTGTTAATGTTGTAAGCCCAGATATATTTTTTGTGCATTTCACTAGTTATATTTCAATTACAATTTACTGATATGAGTAAACGCATATGTTTGTCAAACTAGTCTTTAAAAAGTACAGTATTATTTTACATTTTACAGCATATTCATTCAAATATCAATATCAATAAGGCAATAATTGTTCAATGTTTCTACAGTCTTAAGTGAAATTAAGCCGTTAACTTCACCAGAATATATAAATAAAATTTTTAAAAATGTTGCGACGATCTAGCAATAGCCTCACATTTATGATCCTTTTTAAGGGCCCCGGTGCTCATTCGTTTAGAAATTTAACCACTGCTATGGCAGTAAACAAGAAGATTTAAAAGCTGTCGATGAACGGTAACACGTGCATCGACATCTTTTAAATTTTCTTGTCTACAACTCAGCACGAAATACCTTTAATTCTTATGGCAGTAACTTCGAGCTCATTCCGGCAGCAAGACTATTCCTTTATTGCTACTACTATAAATGGGAGAAAAGTGGAAATAACAATGATAGTTCGAATAAAAGTTTCGATTGAAATCATTTACCGATTTATATCCTTCTTGTGTTCTTCGTGTTGATTGACGTGTTTTCCGTAATTTCAGACAAAGCCTCAGCCTGTTTCTCTTTCTATGAATACATATACATATTTCTCTTGAGAATTGGCACCAAAATAAAACCAACCAACAAGGAAATCATTTTTCCTGGCATAATCCTTTTCCATAGCACATGCTCATAATGTCCCCATGTCCCAGAGGTGGTTTAGGGAACTATGGTCGACGGTGGCATGTTTCATAGATTCCATTATCGACGAACTGATTAGATTCTTGGGAAACAGTCCATGGCGTTCTATTCCATTTCCAGCGAAAAAGTAATTATGTGGTAATGAATGCGTTAATTGATTTATCGAAGAATTTTACTGCTGTTGTTGCAAGATATTTTGCAAGATAATATTCGCAGAACTTCTTAATTAACGATTCTTTCATTTTTCGAATTATGAGAAGGTAGATACTAAGCCTTTCTCTCAGGATGTAGTCATTGCGCGAATTGCGATGCATCAGCAACGTACCGCACCCGTTTCTACCAACCTATCCGGCACTATAGATTTCCTTTACTCGCATAGAAACCGAAAAGCAGTTCGTTGATGATTTCAGTGTAGATGCGTGTTTTTCTAAACTTGGATCCTGTGCTGCATGAAGTGTAATTGAAAGATCATGCAATTAATAATGTTTTCTCTATTGATTTCAGGGGAAAAGCAAATGGGAGTTTCCACGTGATCGACTTGTTTTCAAAGAAACACTCGGAGAAGGTGAATTTGGAAAAGTCATAAAAGCCCAAGCTTGGGAAATCGGAAACCGGCCTGGTTATTCCACTGTTGCCATAAAAATGATAAAAGGTCAGCATTTTGTTTTCTTTCGCATAGTTTTCCATTGATTATATCTGTTGTATAAAGTGCAAACGTCATTTTTCTACGTAGTAAAGCGTTTAATCCTTCATTTTATTAAGAATCAATATTTATTCTGATGGAGAAATCAAAGCAGACTTAATTTAATAGCTCTCTGCAACAAAAGCATTTTTATTAACTTAATAGGATTTAAATTAAATCATTAAATTAATAAAATTCAAAATAAAATTATTAATTTAATAGAATTTAAAATAAAATTATTACCATAATAAAATTTAAGAGTAAATGCGTTTTAAATCTGTAACACCTCAGCTTTAAAAATTGAAATCCTTCAATATCATCTCAAAGATTTAAAGCGAAAGAACAACTGCTGTTACATAAGTGTTAGGTTTAAAGTTAAAACCAGAAACTCGCAGAAATATAAAACAGAAAAAATTAATGAAAAAAGAAAGTAATAAAACAGAATCGTTGAATAAGAAAACAACTTTTGACAGTCCATTCACATGGTTAGCTGTACTGCCTTCAGAGAATCAATTCATGTAAATGTATGTATAGCAGCTTACTTGTGCGGTGTTTTATATGAATATATGGTATATAACCCGCGTATGTTATTTTAAATTAAACATTTGATGTACGACTGTTCAAGAAAGAGAAGAAATAAAGCATCAGGAAATAAAAATCTTGCTTATGTTGCTCAGTATGAGAAATTTAATAATTCTTTGTCTTTTAGAGTGTTGGTTACTAAGCTTCTGTTTGATTTTCCTGTAAGGTATTACAACAATTTCACATTTATTATGAATTCATTTTTTTCATTATGAATAGTAACTGCATTCGCATAATTGCAAAATATCCCCAAAACGAATTCAATCTTTTATGAAGGACTTTCAAATGGTGCCCAAAGTTTATAGCTCTCCCCAAACAGGAATATTCCATAGCGGCTGCATTTTACGGGAACGTACGCCAAAATACTTCATTCTCCCAACAATTTTGCTAAACAATTCATTTTTCCTAAATAAACCAGTCTCAGGTTATAAGCTCTCCCTTCCAGTCCAAGGCATGACGAGAAAGGGATAGTCCCTCTGACACGGACAGCATGCCACTAAGTAAAAACGAGTGACTGAAACATCCTCTCTCTTATTATTTCGTCTGGATTGTTATAACCCTTTCCTCAGGTAATCAGTCAGAAAGCATATGTCAATCAACGACCTAAACGACAACTGTCAACAACAGAGCTAAGAAGAAAGCGACGCTTTCTGACGCACACGCTTAATCGTTTCAGCCGCCTTTGGTTCACTTAGATAGCGAATGCATCCGTTTCAGTGGATTTCAGCATATTTTGCTATCTCCGAGTTAATTCGTTCCAGCTGCTTAAAGGGTTAAATACCTCATCATCGCCGTAGTCTGTTGCTTCAAAAAAAGATTTTAAAAAAATTATTGTTGCATACAATGGTGGTGAATTGTTCCCAAGTCGATGATGAGAGTCCGCATTATCTTCCCCATCGCAAATGTTTTTTCATCATCTTCTAGCTCTTTCATGATGGCTACACTGTCTTTCACTGGTAACACTTTTCTCTTAGGAATTTTGTCACTTACAAAACGGCCACGTGAGACTGACCACTGATTAATTACACACATGAAGCAAAAAACGGCACTGATCCTGGTAACGCAGCGTTCACTAGGAGGGTGAAAAGGACAATGGAACAATTCCAGAAATTATTATATCCTGTTTGTCCTCAATCGACATTCCCATTCCACTGCTTTCCTATCCCTTTCTAAAATCGTTGCGCAGAAATCCACTTAATACATGAGCGTGAAACCCTTTTCGCTTAGGAATAATTCACCTATTTTCAACTCTGCTAATGTGATACTCCCAAGGCGCAGCCCCTTAGAATGTACGGCAGAGGGACTCTAAGTCTCTTGCTGAGCATTTGGTGTATTCCCTGTCCATTGCTTTTCTATTAAAATCATTCTATTAACACACCGAGATTTCCCTGCGCTGTTTCAATTTCGTTCTACATGCCACCATTTCTGTACCTCCATTTCGAGACTAGTACGCAATCGATTTTCTCTTCTGATTACATATTGAATTTCACAACAATTTGTTATTTTTATTCGTTAAAGTGGCCATCATAGTTTCTTTCTCTCTTCTTATATCCCGGGATTTTATTAAACCCTGTTCGTTAAAAACGATTAAATTAGCTTTGAGTTAACATTATACCAAACAGAAGTTACTGCATTGCTCGTAAAATCCGGGATCTCACTAAGTACGGGACTGTTATAACTGGGTTGTACCTGGGAACCAGGATAAATCATGGGCTCCACATAACATCTGCGCTGTTTGTGTTGAAGAACTAAGGCCGTGGACAAAAGGTAAGAAATAATTCATTCGTTTTGGTGTGCCAATGATCTAGAGGAAACCAAAAAATCACAGAAATGACTGCCGCCTTTGTAATCAGCACTTGCAACATCTGCAAACATATCTCAAACAACTTATACATCTAGAATTTTGTAGACCTGTGCTGTCTGATTTTGGTAGACGGTACAGAATAAAAAGCACTGAAATAAAAATGTATTTTCCTTTCATTAGAAAAAGTATCTGCTGAAAAGATTTCATTTCCATATTATTCTGCTCATTAAACTGAAACTGACAACGAATTTAAAGTGAGACGGGCATTGGTAGTTTGTCTGTGAATAATTATTCATTAATACTGAAGTCCGGGATATCCGATCTTTGCTAGGTTTTTTTTTATTTTTTGAAGAAATGACGGTGATCCTGGGCAACGCATGGGATAGTGACGGAGTTCCAGATTAAATTTTCAGAATTTCTTTCCTTAAATAGAGCCAAGGGCAAAGAACAGCACGCAGATGAAATTTTTAAGCAGTTCTCATGACAAGTGTGTTGGTAACTCTAGGTAACAGAAATATCACAGAAGAGCATCCGAATCAATTTTTAAGGTCGCTCACGAAAACATATGAGTGTTGACAGGTGATGTAAATGGGGCGGGAAGTTTTTACCTAGTCATATTCTTAGGCTGCAATAGTAGAAGATATACAACTAAGCTCAGATGACCTGAGACGTTGAGAAGCGTTTTCGAGATACATTTTTTGCGCAGATGTTATTAATTATGCCAGTGCTGGTAAATTATGAATGAAATATGCCTTCTATGACAAATGATAAATGGCAATTATATATAATTTGTGACTTCAGAACTTCTGGTGTTGAGGTAGAATGAAAATACCAACGTTTACCACAATATCTTTTATTGTGGTAAACGTTGGTATATTCAATCGATAAATGACGATTTAATGGCTTCTTGAAACTTAGATTTTTGTAGAAAACATTGTTACCCGCTGTCGCCCCAGATTACCGAAACGTCGTTGTGTTAAACTTTCAGAATATTGTGCTAGAGGACAAATTGGTGACTTTAATCTTGGAGTGGAGAAACTCTTTGAAAACAAATTTAATCAAAGGTACATCTGTCTATATAAAATATTTCAAGTTGATTATGAGAAGGGGAAAACTTTGCCTCTACTTTCGAAAACCACCATTTTCAATGAATGCACTAACATGTAATTAATATTAACTTATATGTTAATCAGAACCGGTGGCAAACTTTTGGAAGATGACTTAACTTTGCCCAGTACATTGTGTTTTTCTTATTTTACCTTTCTGTTGCAGAATGTGGTACAGACTCGGAAGAGCAAGATCTAATCTCTGAGTTCAATCTTCTCAAAGAAGTATCTCATCCCAACATCATTCAGCTTCTGGGAGCTTGCACATCAAAAGGTACAGTAATATGTTCCGCTATTTTACTTTACACTCGCACAGCAATGACGAATTTCAAATAGTCATAATTATGCGTATTTACAAAAGTTTTGCATTTGAATTTTTCCTCATTTTTCTTTTTCTTCGCTTACGACTTCAAAGATGTGAGAGGGCGCTTATGCATAAAAAGGAGTCACCCGTGTCAAATTCAAAGCCGACGCACACATATCACACACAGTTTTTGTTGCTCTGCTAAGTGTAAGGACGCATTTTTTTGCACTGCCTGCGGTACCACTGAACGCCTTCTTTTTAATGTACTGTACATTTTGTGTTCTCGTTGCAGATTCCAGCCCCTTTTCCAGGATTACCAGCCGTTTGGATTTGCTGTCATCAATTCTGAAATTTTGCCTGCCAGAACCACAGTATTTCAGAGAGAATTACAAATATCAGAGGAATAGATGGTAGCAGCTTCGTCCGAGCAGCAGTGTACGCAGCAATCTTCTGGACAATACCATATCTGAGTTGCACCTAAAGAAAGTTTTCGTAAAACTCCTGCAACTTCAGATAACAGCTTAGCCACCAAAAATAAAAATGGACGAAAAATTGAGATGACATCAATGGCAGAGAACTTACCAATACCAAGGATTTGAGCAATAAATAAGACCTCATCAATAACTGACATGATTTATCCTCCTTTCTGAAGTAAATGCACTATTTCCAGAAAAATAAATAAGAGCCCCGTCATGGTAGGTAATTATGTTCGAACTCGCCCGCTATTTCCTTCAAAAATATTTTTTCTACTACAAGTCCGACAAATTCCGTAAGCTCTCAAAAAATAAGAACTCACGACATCCTAACACCATCCAGGAATTACGACGGTGTGCTTTCAAGTTCCTCATCTTCTCGCCTCGTCTAATTTTTATTTTATTTTTCAAGTCATAAAACAGCTGGTTAATCAGAGGGGTCAAATTGTGACGTATATTCTAATGTAACTTTCCTTTTCAGTTCCTGTATCTAAGTATAGTTTGGTTCGTTCTTCATTAAACGGTTTCCGAACTTAACGCCACATTTTCTCTCTAGACAGAATGCTATGTGGCAACCTGAATTGAGGTCGGAAGGTAAGTAACGTATGTGTGAAACTGAGATAAGCAGGTTGTTTACGATGTGTCGGGGCGCTGGTTGATTGGCTTTGCTTTGCTACTCAGCTCTGCTGTCGTTAGAATATAGGTAGAGATTGTTCTAATGAAATTGGAAAGAGATTTGTTATGCGAATGGGAAAATCTGGTGTCAGCGAAGCGTGATTGAAGCGCGTGTATTGAAAGCAGCGCTTCATTATTGCTGAAGTGACATTTGTTGTCAGTGCGACGTGGATATTATCGTGTATTCTGTGTGCCGCTTATTCCACTATTAAAGTAACCGTTGAAGTGGCTACTGTTTTACTGATTTGAATAAAAGGTTGAAACTTTAAGCAGATCTCTTAATGTATTTTTGAAGAGACATTTCTGTTTTTAATTAAGAACATTTACAGCTATAAAGTTAAGCTATCCGGGATTAAGCTAAAGCTTATCAGTTACTATAATTCATCAATATTGGGTCCTACACTGAAGTGCCAAAACTCATGGGATAGCAGTATGCAAATTTTTAATTGGCGCTGTCATCGTATAAAGGCTTCGACACACGCCACAACTCTTAACAGATGCGAGGTGTAATCTCGTGAGTCAGGTTGAACAACCGCCAGTAGGATTATGGCAAGCCGACGTGAATTATCAGAGTTTGAACGAGGCATGGCAGTGGGAGCCAGACGGATGGGGCGTTCATTTTCCGAAGTTGTGCGAACATTTAACTTTTCTCGATTCACGGTGTCACGTGTGTATCGGGAATATCTCATGGAAGGCATTACCACCCACCGAGAACAGCGCAGTGGCCGACCACGGGTACTGAATGACCGTGACCAGCAGCGTCTGACCAGGATTGCCCATCTTAACAGACAAGCGACACTGGCACAAATAACATCCTCATTCAAAGCAGGAAGTACTAGAGACATATCCATCAGGCCAGTGCAACGTAATTTAGAGTCCATCAGGCCAGTGCAACGTAATTTAGAGTCCATGGGTATAGGAGCAGAAGACCCATGAGAGTGACTTTGTTAACACCACGGCATCGGACACAGCGCCTCGCCTGGGATCGTGAACACGATAATTGGAAACTGGAAGACTGGCAACATGTGGCGTGGTCCGATGAGTCACGCTACCAGTTGTTACGAGCTGTTCGTAGGGTTCCGGTATGGCACAGACCCCATGAGGCCATGGACCCAAGCTGTCAACAAGGCACTGTGCAAGCTGTTGGTGGTTCCATATATGGGTGGGAGTGTGTTTACGTGGCACGGGTTGGGTCCTCTGGTCCTCGTAAACATGTCATTAACCTGTCATCGCTTTGTTGCTTTGCTGGGTGACCATTTGCAGCCTTCATGGGCTTTATGTACCCCAACAACTATGGGATTTTCCAGGCGGACAATGCACCATGTCACCGGGCCCAAGTTGTTCAAAATTGGTTCGAGGAGCCTTCTGGACAGTTCCGACAGATGGTGTGGCCACCACGTTCTCCCGACACGAACCCAATAGAGCTCTTATGGGACGTGGTGGACATTCGCACTAAAGATCAGGCACCTACAAGCACCAGGCAACTCGGGGCGGCTGTTCAGACGGCATGGCTCAACATCTCTCCAGAAGTTTTCCGGCCACTTGTGGAATCGGTGCCACGTCGAGTTGCTGCACCTCGCCGGGCTAGAGCAGGTCCTACACGATACTAGGTACGTATCTCATGACTTTTGGCATTTCAGTGTAAAGAAACTGACTTTTCACGTGTATTTATCTGCTTAAAACCACAGAACACCATACCATAAGACTGGGCGAGAATCGCGGAAGCGATTAGACTGGCCACAACCCAGCAAATAACTGCAAAATTCAACATGGGTGCGCCGAGGATCATATCAGAACGCATTATGTGTTGGGCCATGTCACGAATGTGCTACAATAACCGACGACAATGCCGCCAGTCTCTGTCTTTGACGCTATCTGATCCACCAGCCGCTTTCGTCCACAGGATCACCTATTGCTGGGAAAGTTTTGCCAGTCTTTGTCTTTGACGCTATCTGATCCAACAGCCGCTTTCGTCCACAGGATCACCTATTGCTGGGAAAATTTTGCCAGTCTCTGTCTTTGACGCTCTCTGATCCACCAGCCGCTTTCGTCCACAGGATCACCTATTGCTGGGAAAATTTTGCCAGTCTCTGTCTTTGACGCTCTCTGATACATCAGCCGCTTTCGTCCACAGGATCACCTATTGCTGGGAAAGTTTTGCCAGTCTCTGTCTTTGACGCTCTCTGATCCACCAGCCGCTTTCTTCCACAGGATCACCTATTGCTGGGAAAATTTGCCAGTCTCTGTCTTTGACGCTCTCTGATCCACCAGCCGCTTTCGTCCACAGGATCACCTATTGCTGGGAAAATTTTGCCAGTCTCTGTCTTTGACGCTCTCTGATCCACCAGCCGCTTTCGTCCACAGGATCACCTATTGCTGGGAAAATTTTGCCAGTCTCTGTCTTTGACGCTCTCTGATACATCAGCCGCTTTCGTCCACAGGATCACCTATTGCTGGGAAAGTTTTGCCAGTCTCTGTCTTTGACGCTCTCTGATCCACCAGCCGCTTTCGTCCACAGGATCACCTATTGCTGGGAAAATTTTGCCAGTCTCTGTCTTTGACGCTCTCTGATACATCAGCCGCTTTCGTCCACAGGATCACCTATTGCTGGGAAAGTTTTGTCAGTCTCTGTCTTTGACGCTCTCTGATCCACCAGCCGCTTTCGTCCACAGGATCACATATTGCTGGGAAAGTTTTGCCAGTCTATGTCTTTGACGCTCTCTGATCCACCAGCCGCTTTCGTCCACAGGATCACCTATTGCTGGGAAAGTTTTGCAGCACCATGTACGGCTGCCATGGCTTTGCGTGAAAAACCTAGGAGCACGGCCATTTGGTAGACGCTCGAAGCAGCACGCCTGGTGCCAACTATCATGCCACGTTCAAAGTCGTTCCGATCAATCATTTTGCCCATTCCAATCCTCAAACGAAAGATAACTAATTCTCGACATGCTGGTCTGCCTCATTTATAGTTCACACCGCTCTTGCGTGACGTCATACGTGTTGGATTGAGCTATTTATGCGATGAGAGTGTACGAGTGCAGAGAAACCTCTCTTAGCGATCACCCCTTTTTGACTACTACCCTTCATTACAACCGCTTTTCGTTGGAACCGATTTCAAAACCCATAGCGCTAATGTTAACCTTCCCTCTATTAAAAGACCGCTCACCCCGTCTTAACGATCTTTGCGTAAGGAGCACTTCACGAAAACTGCGTTGTCCGAATTACCATTCCCGCTGAAAATTTTCTCTATACTCTGGAACCATGAAACAATCAATTAAACAAATTTGCTCTAGTTGGATTGGTCACTTTAAATGGCTAGAAAGTTTCCTCCCGCACGGAAGTGAGTGAGTGTGTGTGTGTGTGTGTGTGTTGGGGGGGGGGATAAAGGAGTTATCGCCGATGACAGGCAGTTCGAATGGCTTACACAGTAACGTAAAGAAAGACAAAGACCTCGTTCCCACAATTCCTACTACAAAGGCTGAAAAAGTTAGTGATAGTTAAACTCATCTTTACTTCACTCCCCTTTTTGGTCAGACAGAAGACACTTAAGAGGGATGAGTGTTCTGAAAGGGGAAAAATTAGGAAACTATTCTGTGAGCTGAAAGAAAACTTAGAAAGAATCGTGCTGAAAGAAAAGTCTTATAAACTTAAGTAGACGACATTAGTACATTAGTTTTTCAAATCATTTTTTTAGATTACCACTGTAGGTCCTTTCCAAATTGTGTAACTGTACTACATGTAGGTACGTAATATTTTTTTTATTACTCGACTTTACACACACACACACATACATACTGTACTGTGCTGTAAATAAACTGGAATGCATCATGTTTGAAATGTAGCTATTCAGAGTGCGCAATTTATAAAAGTTATTCAGTAGTTTACAAAGGTTTAATCTCTTCATTGGATATGCCATTAAAACCTTCCCCCATTTAGCGACCACCCCTCTGAACGACCGCTTTTTAGAAGAATCAGCAGTGGTCGCTTTACAGAGGTTTGTTTCACTGCACTTAATCGTTTTTTTACAAGTGCACGAAAGGTAAATTCGTTTTACTAATCAAACGGAGAAAAAAGTCTGTCCTCAAGATCCTGAAATAAAAAAATGTTCCGCCAAGTAATAATAATTTTGATTAAAAAGACATGTAATTACTTGCGGGGCTATCTTGAATAAATAAACACCTCAAAAACAAACAGTTGAATATATTTTCGACCGTGAATTCACACAGCTCAGAATTATTTTTTTTGCTCTGTATGACAAATCTTTTGCGCACTTCATAAAGCTACATGTTTTCCCAATTACTCATCTCGGCTTTGATCATTCTTCGAATTTCTTAATCCTTTTCTCATTCTCAACCGGAAAGTGTACTCCAGACAGCAGACACCGTGTCGCCGCAATCCTCGCATTCCGTTGAAAAGAAAAATCATCCCTTTAAGCGGATGAAACGCTCTGAAACATTTTAACAGGCACGCACAACTATCACTTTTGGCACGAAATCAACGGTTGCATTAACTCCTCAAATTAGCTCGTTTTCCAACAGACACATATGAACATAATCGCTTTGCACATCCATTCCGGCCCATTGAATTTTTTACGTTAAAAGAATTTTGATATTCTTTGCCAGTTGGTCACTTCTTGGAAAATACTGATACATGTACCACAAAAATGTCGTTTTATTTAGCCAAAGATAACGATAAAAAATAAATTTTGTAGGATGCGGGAAAAAACAGCAACAAAGAAATGGAAATCAACTCAATAATTATGGTGAATGAAAATATAGGACTTATGTGTCTGTGTGCAACCAAAACATTTGGGAGGTTTATGGTCCAACTTACATTAAATATATATGAAATTTTTTCCAACCATCTTCATCTTCAGAAAACTACAGTGAGGAAGGTTATCATCTTCACTGAACAGATGTGCTGTGGGGAAACAAACACGCACTTTCTCCATCTAGCTGAAAACGCAAAATATATGAACATTTATGGTGATGCTTGCATCTATCTGAAACGGAAATAATTTTTGGCATAACTTCTGAGCCGAGACCTCGTGATGAGTGGGAATACAGACAAAACGATAAATTAAGTACGTTCAGGATATTTTCGGCATATGTATATACTGTATGTACATGTCAAACGACGTCGCAATAACGGAAAAACAAACTCAAAATTTTGGAATATTTTGCGAGTGTGATATCTGCGAGTGTGAATATTTTGCGAGTGTGAATCTATAATCTTAGTTCTCTCAGGTCGTGTTTTCAGAACTGTAAAATAAATAATTCTTTACCCCTGTTGTTTTAAGTTATGGTTTATGTATGAATACCTTTTTCAAGGCGGACCACTGTACGTGATTGTAGAATATGCCGAATGCGGATCATTGAGGAATTACCTGCGAAAGGTGCGAAGGTCTCAAGAAACACCACGATGTCGAACCGTCTGCAACCCGGCCTACTTTGAGGAAGGCTATCTGGGTGACCAGGAAATGCGAAGCAACCCTTTACGAAGAGAACTCTTCTCATTTGCGTGGCAGATTTCCAAAGGCATGGCCTACCTAGCTGACATGAAGGTACGTACAGCGAATTATTATCTGTAAAACAAAGAACTAATTATGAGAAAGCATGAAATGCTAATAAAACAAAAAATGCAACCACCATATTGTACGCATTAGAAACACAAGTTTCATTTTTTTTATAGGAGGTTTAACGACCACCGTGATCAACTCAATGGGCTATAAGCAGTCGCCCGTCCCTAATTTAGGGTCACTAATTCCAGGGAAGGGAGAGAGCCAGTGCCGTAAGATAAACACAACATCCATGGCTCACGGGATTCGAACCCGGACCCCTTTCGGACGAATGATCAGAGGCCATCGCTCAGACCACCACCGGGGCGGCCAAGTTTCATTTGCAGCGGGTGGTACTATAACAAAGTGAATTTCTCCGTCATTTTCGGTCTACGCCGGGATTCGAACCCGAGTACGCTTATTCCGGAACAAGCAGCTCTACCAACTGAGCTACGCAGACATGTATTCTGATTCCTATCTGCCTTTATGTCATGTGCGTCCTGCTGGCAGGTACGTCACATCTCCCCCCCGAAAGAGGGCCGGGGGCATGGCACACGGATCAGCCGTGACCATGAATCGCTGCAGGCAGACAACCACTGTAGAACGTGCACTTGAGAACTCCCAGTCAATCTGGTGTGTGGAATGCAACGTCACACACATTTATTTTTCGAAGCACTGGAGAAGGGATTCTCTGATTTTTCCTATCTCGCGGTGTGGAAATAACATCACACCAATGCGAGATTTTGAACGGTCGGGTCATCCGGGTAGTTCGGGCGCCATTATAACGAAGTGAATTTCTCCGTCATTTTTGGTCTACGCCGGGATTCGAACCCGAGTACGCTTATTCCGGAACAAGCAGCTCTACCAACTGAGCTACGCAGACATGTATTCTGATTCCTATCTGCCTTTATGTCGTGTGCGTCCTTCTGGCAGGTACGTCACATCTCCTGGTACGTTACAGTACTTACAACGTACGTTTGCTTCTGTACATCGTAAGTACCACAAAACTGGAGATGGGTGGTTGCCCCTCCCACGGAACCAGCGACCCAAAATCGGAGATTGGCGGTTGCCTCTCCCATGGAACTAGCATCCCAAAACCGGAGACGGACGGTGGCCCGTGCCACGGAACCAGCTACCCAAAACCGGAGATGGGCGGCTGCCGGTAAACCTGAGAGCTGCTTATGATGGTCACTAAACCCCGCAATTAAAAACAAGAATGATGACACCAAATTTTCGGTTGTAATGAGCACGTCGTTTGAATCTTTCCGATGCGAATAAAATTTATCAAAGTTATTAAGAGTCAATAGGACCAGTTAGAAAAAAAAAAATCAGCCAGGTTTCTACAATCGATAAAACATCCAGAAATAGAAACAACTACTTACTTCAACTAGCGGCTAAAAAGTATGTTACGAAAATGAACAAATGGCGCACAAAAAATTTCTCACAGCAGAAGGAAGGTAGCAGAGAAAAAGGGATTTTCAAATCCAACAGTTAAAAGAAATATGGAAGGAAACATGATATAACACTACGCACACAAGCGGAAGGAATTTGCATAATGGAAAAATTGAAAATATGCAAAAAGTATTCTTCATAACAAAAGCTATGATAAGGAAACAGAATTTTCAGCTACGTCTCCAAGAAGCAGAGATAGCGAGAAAAGGTTTTGACCTTTACGCCCCCTAGCGGGAAAGCTGTGCATTATTTAAAGATAATAATTTCCCCCATATTTACTGTAGGGTGTTCAGAAGCCGAGGCTGTAAACGGAAGTACACAAACACCACCTAGTGACAGAACTGTGAACTATGCAATTCTTCAAGTACAAACCTAAAGTGTTGCACAAGGTAAATGGTATCCGGTGTTAAATGAATTTCTTAAAACGCACATTTAGAAGCAGATATATAGACCAAAACGGATTAAACGTTTGCGCCTCTTAGCGGCGAAATTCTTCATTATTTTTGAAAGAAAATGTACACAAAACGTTTTCATAGTAATATCTGACCAAAAAAGAATTTTTTCAATCGGGTTTTTAGTCCCGCAGATATTGTTGTAAACTGAAACGTAAACTTACGCCCCTTACTGGCACACTTGTACATTAGGAAAAAAAAATGAAATTTTATGAGAAACATTTCGCACCGGAAACGCTCTTCAACAAAGAAAGAATTAAAAAGAACGACAAAATCTGTTTATTGGCATAAGACAGCAAACAAAAGGTTGCAAGCTTTCAGCACCTACGGGTGCCTTCTTCAGGCTTAGACGTGGTTTTGGAACAACGTTAGTAATCTAAATGAATGTACATAAAATTTAAAATTGCATGTGAAAAATAAAAATGTATAACAACGTGACAGCACGGCACGTGCGGAAACAGAGGAATCAGGTCCTTTCACGAGAGGCACGCAGGAACATGCGCCATATCAAAAGTAGCTCCATTGACACGTCATCGTTGTAGACATCATTGCTAAACAAGATCTCCAGAGACTCCCTGATGGCTGTACCTCTGGCGGTAGTGTATGGTGCAACCTGTTGCAAATCGGCCCATTGTGGAGTGGCAGAAGATGTCATGACCTCCCTAGATAGGGCAGTGGACGATTTATTATTCAAGACGTCTCTTCTATGTTCGGACAAACGAGTCGCAAAGGACCTCTTTGTCATGCCAATATAAAACTTGGTATTTCCATCCTGGTATCGAAGGGGTATGGAATACACCCCCGCGTTAGCAAGTAAAGTGCTGCGGCTTCCGGATGAAAGTAGGAATTGTGATATTGACCTAGGGTGGCAAATTCCAACTCCAAGCCTTAACTTCTTAAATGCATTCCGGATGAAATAGGAAAGTCCCGGTACGTACGGAAAGGAGCCGATGAACCTCTGACTGGGTTCCTTGATACGACGACGTTGATTAACAAACTCAAGTTCGGCGCTCCTAAAGATGTCATCGATTTCATACTGGTTATAGCCTGCAGCTGAGGCCAACGATTTAATATTGTTAATTTCCGCAATCCTGGACGCGTCATTTGAAGAGTGGGAAAACGCTCGTTTAGCTCGATGTCTGAAAAATGCCAATTTGTGGGTAGCCGGCCCAAAAGATGAGGGTAAAATTAAATTTGGGGTATAAGTGGACTTATAATAAACCTCAGTCGAAAAAGTTCCATAAAGCGGTTTAGTGACGAGGACGTCCAGGAAAGGAAGGGAATCATCATTGGCGCAAACCATAGTAAACTTGATGTCATTACGGAGGGAATTGATGAAGGAGAAGAAATCATCCAATTCTTCCAACCCGTGAGGCCAAACAAAAAATATATCGTCTACATAACGAAGCCATAATGCAGGTACCAATCCGGTTCTATTTAGGATATGTGATTCTAGCGGCCTTAACACAGCCTCAGCAAGCACAGAGGACATCAGGAAGCCCATAGCCACCCCTCTCGACTGTTTAAATACTTGGTTGTTAAAACCGAAATAATTAGAGTCTATTACAACGTCGATTGCATAAGAGATAGCCGCCAACGACTCTTGGGAGAACAAAGTCGATTCCAGTAACGCTTGTTTTATGGTGCAAGATGCTTCCTCTGCCGGTACTGACGGAAAAAGTGAAACTATATCAAACGTACCAATGATGTGATGTGGAGTCACTGTGAAGTCTTTAACTCTGTTGATAAAATCCACTGATGACCGAAGCACCGTGGAGGATGACGGTAAGAACGGAGCAACGAAACCAGCTAAACTTCGTTCAATATTTATCGACGGGGCAGACCTCCTCGTGACGATGGGGCGTAGTGGGTTGCCTTGCTTATGATTCTTAACTCTAGCTTGTAAGGATGGGATTTTTTGGTCCTGGAGGAAGCCAAGCAGACTCACGGGTTGGAAGAATTGGATGATTTCTTCTCCTTCATCAATTCCCTCCATAATGACATCAAGTTTACTATGGTTTGCGCCAATGATGATTCCCTTCCTTTCCTGGACGTCCTCGTCACTAAACCGCTTTATGGAACTTTTTCGACTGAGGTTTATTATAAGCCCACTTATACTCCAAATTTAATTTTACCTTCATCTTTTGGGCCGGCTACCCACAAATTGGCATTTTTCAGACATCGAGCTAAACGAGCGTTTTCCCACTCTTCAAATGACGCGTCCAGGATTGCGGAAATCAACAATATTAAATCGTTGGCCTCAGCTGCAGGCTATTAAGAGTATGAAATCGATGACATCTTTAGGAGCGCCGAACTTGGGTTTGTTAATCAACGTCGTCGTATCAAGGAACCCAGTCAGAGGTTCATCGGCTCCTTTCCGTACGTACCGGGACTTTCCTATTTCATCCGGAATGCATTTAAGAAGTTAGGGCTTGGAGTTGGAATTTGCCACCCTAGGTCAATATCACAATTCGTACTTTCATCCGGAAGCCGCAGCACTTTACTTGCTAACGCAGGGGTGTATTCCATACCCCTTCGATACCAGGATGGAAATACCAAGTTTTATATTGGCATGACAAAGAGGTCCTTTGCGACTCGTTTGTCCGAACATAGAAGAGACGTCTTGAATAATAAATCGTCCACTGCCCTATCTAGGGAGGTCATGACATCTTCTGCCACTCCACAATGGGCCGATTTGCAACAGGTTGCTCCATACACTACCGCCAGAGGTACAGCCATCAGGGAGTCTCTGGAGATCTTGTTTAGCAATGATGTCTGCAACCATGACGTGTCAATGGAGCTGCCTTTGATATGGCGCATGTTCCTGCGTGCCTCTCGTGAAAGGACCTGATTCCTCTGTTTCCGCACGTGCCGTGCTGTCACGTTGTTATACATTTTTATTTTTCACATGCAATTTTAAATTTTATGTACATTCATTTAGATTACTTACGTTGTTCCAAAACCACGTCTAAGCCTGAAGAAGGCACCCGTAGGTGCTGAAAGCTTGCAACCTTTTGCTTGCTGTCTTATGCCAATAAACGGATTTTATCGTTCTTTACTTAGTTGTTTGGCGTATTACTACCAGTTTTTATCTTGTTTAAAGAAAGAATTTTTCAAATCGGACTCTTAGAAGCAGAGATATCGACAAAAATAAGATATGCATCTACGCTTCCTGGAGGAAAAACGATACACTATTTTAAGCAAGAGGTATTCCCAAAAGGTTTTCGGAGGTGAGCGGTATTGATACACGAAATAATATTTTCAGTCGAGTTTTCAGAAGCTCAGATATTGCTGCAAATACGTCAGAAGCAGAAATAAGACCTTATGCCCCCTGGCGGCCAAACCATTCTTTACAAAAAACTAGAAGTTACATTCAAAACATTTTCCATTAGGAGCTGTATCCGATGAAGGAATTAATTTTTAAATCGGACTTTTAGAAAAAGAGATATCGGGCAAAACGTAAGTTACCTTTACACCCCCTAGCGGCAAATCAATGCATTACCTGAAAAAGAGACTGTACGTGAAATAGCCTTGGTAAAAATGGCACCGAAAGAAAAAATGTTTTTTATCAATCATATATTTAGAAGAAAGTACATGGAATAAAATGTGTTATGAATTCGATATCATCTGCATTTAGCCCTCTAGGGCGAAGTTGTTCATCGGGTAATAAACTGGAATGCAAGGATCATCATTCTCACATTTCAGGCTTCCCAATGCAAAACAAGTTTTTCACATTAAATTAATAGTTTCAGAGATATTGTGTCCACAGGTAGACGGACGGACGGACAAAATAATAACATAAGCACGATCTCTTTTTGCAAAAGATGTACTAAAAATAATCTTCGAGAGACTAAAAGTGTTTATCTAGAAGATAGCGAGACAATGCACTTTCTCTTACGGCATTCCAAATATCGTATTTCCCCTGTCCATGCTTATATTAGAGAAGCAGTTAATCGTTGCGCAGTTTTATGGTGTTGAAATCTCTTTAGTACACAACGTCGAACAAGCCGAAATTACAAAAGTTGCACGAGATCCCATGTTGCACTGCTGAACACACTGACAGTTAAAAAAAGTGAAAAAGCGCCTTCCCCCCCCCCCCCTTGCGTATCCTGAATGTTAATAAAAAACGGCATGTCAAATCGTTGATTGTCTAGGAGAGAAGGAACAGGGGGGGGACAACGGCCACATTGTCAGCTCTGAAGGCTATAATCCACCCCGTCCCCAATTTGGGGTCATTAGTTCCAGAGACGGGGCAGAGACAGCGCTACCAGACAAGCGTCATGCCTCATCCGGGGATCTGATCCGGGACCATCTCGAACGAAAGACAAAAGGCAAGCGCCACAAACCACTGGGCTACCAAGAAAAAAAATTAACTGTTGATAAAGATTTTTGATTTGTCTTCGTTAATTGTGTTTTGTTATATATTTTCTGTTAATAAATCTTAAACTA
The DNA here is from genome assembly GCA_039090855.1 of Macrothele yani. Taxonomy (NCBI): domain Eukaryota; kingdom Metazoa; phylum Arthropoda; class Arachnida; order Araneae; family Macrothelidae; genus Macrothele; species Macrothele yani. The sequence goes on along the minus strand of CM077005.1, from coordinate 137,353,082 downwards.
CACTACACATTTTGAAGATATAAATCTGTTTTTTTTTGGTGTAAATATGACATGGATGGTAAGTCAGGTAATATCCGAAAACTTGAAAATTTCGTCATCTAGGAGCGGAAATCAAATCCGCGTCTTCCGGATAGCGCCCGAGTATGCCAATCATTACAGCACCCAGAACAACCAAGTCTCAAGTTTCCGATTAATTTGAATATAACCATCACAGGAATATTTTATTAATATATCACTAATATATATAATATATTATAAATATATATACGTATAAAATGGGATATATATCAATAATATATTCCATTCATAATCCTAAACTAACTGATTAAATAATGGAATTTGAATGAAATGTTTTACTGCAGTGTGTCATAAAAGCTGTTAGAAGCAACTTCCGCGAAAGCGCACTTCCTTTGAGGGTATAGGAGCTCGCCGACTGTGATACCTAAAACAGTTAGCCTCTCCGGTGGCCGAGTGGTACGAGACGCTGGCTTCTGGCCATTGTCCGAGATGGGCTCGAGTCGCATGGATCGTGTGCTTGTCTTACGGCACTGGCTCTCTCCCTTTCCTATAACCAGTGGCCCCAAATTAGGAACGACCGACTGCTTATATCCCACAGAGTTGTTCACTGTGGTTGTTAAACCCCCAAATAGAGAACAACAAAATTAGATACTTGCAGTGAAGAGATTTTTTGAGCTTTATCGTGTTCTCCTGTTCTAGGGAATTTCTTTGCCCTCACAAGGAGACAGTCACTAATTTTTCCACACTGATGTGTTGATGAGTTTAAAAGGGTGTTCTAATTAGTATCTTAGAAAGAATAATCATCTAAGTGGCAGGTCAGTGTTCTGAACGACATAAAATTATTTATTTTTTCTGCGGGACAGATAAACTGGCTTCTTAAGAGTATAGCTTGGCTCAAGCCTGAGAAGGCACATGGAATCATGCGCGCATTTCTTTTCTCCTCTGAGAGCTACAGCTGTTTTAGCGCCACCTTTGAATGTAAAGCCACGTTGATTTTCGATGCCTTCGATATTTATTGAAGCATCGAGCTCACAGAAAGTATTTGTGATCACGAATTGGTGTTCATAGTGCATCACATGTATTTAGATGATCTTTCTGTGGTAAACCTGTTTATTGACAGTGTAACTCGCGCCTCTTGATAAATTCGGATACCCATTTTTATGGCATACCTTCTGCAGAATACACTGTCCCAGACATAGCAGCAGTAATATCCTTTTATATTGGGGGATCTTTCAGAACACGCTACTCTATTTTTTTCTGAATATCATTCTAACTTTGCCTTCCACGATAGCTTTTTTTGAACTCACGCAATCGCAAATAGTTTTTTTCTGGACTGTATAAGAGCTTGTGCCCGTCTTACTTTCATAATACTGCGTCGTTTATATTGGAACAATGATTGACTCCTGGCAGCAGAAACGTCGCTAGACTTCGAAATCAGGATGTGCGAGCGTTATTTCTGGTGTGGGCAAGCTTGATAGCAACTTTTTCTTTCTTTACGAAACACTGAAAGAACACATTTTTAATGTTTTTTTCCTTTTAATTGAAGGTTAAATGACCACCGGGAGCAATTCAATGGGCTATAAGCAGTCACCCGTCCCTAATTTAAGGCCACTGGTTCTAGGGAAGGGAGAGAGCCCGTGCCGTAAGACAAAAACAACATCCATGCCTCACCGGGATTCGAATCCAGACTCTTCTCTGACGAATGATCATAAGCAAGCGCTTAGACCACTGCGCCAGCGGGGCGGTTTCAATGCTTTTCACTACAGGCTACAAAATAGTTCGTCGAATTCCTATCTCCTCCATCTGGACACGCATACATACATGGACCTGACTAGTTACGCCACGGGTGTAAGATAAAAGTATTGGTGGAATGTCGCCTTCAACATTTCGCTTGCTCTAGATGCATTGTATTAAATTTCTTTTCAAAATTTTCCATTTTTGCTTACGAGAATAATACTGTACTTGAACAATTTATTGAAAAGAAAAAAGGTTATCTAAATCAAATTTTAACGTTGTGCCCCACAGACACAACATCTCACCCTTCCTTAACTTCCTTCCTCCCAGCCAGCGACTTTGCCTTGCACTCCTCTAATACAAAGCAGTCGTCAGCCACTTCCTGCACTTTCACTGGCAGTCTTAAGGACGCTAGTGTAGCTTTAGACTCTACTTTTCGAGTTGGAATCCCCTATTTTGTAAAGAAAACAAACAGAACATTCAGCAAGGAACCCCTCAGCGAATTCCTATCCACCCTCCTGATTAGCCCCCTGGTCATTCAAACATGAAAAAGAGGCTGACACTAAAGAATTGGAAGAGTGGGGAACAAATGAATTTTCATGGCCCTGGGGTGCTATTTTGATAACCATTTTTGGAGACTTAAACAACGCACTTCCCATGGGAAAATACGTAGAGCTACATGAAATAAAACACAAGACTTATTACTTGGCCAAGTGCAGATTATATTGTAAAGTTAAATATATTGAAAAATGGCCTACTTTGAACTGGGTGTGCGACAAATTTCAGAGTGGGCTCAAGCCCTCCTCGTGACCCCTGCCTGGCAGCCTTTGAGGGGTGATCATTGATTCAGTGTAGAGACGATTATGTAAATGATACGTGATATAATGACTGGATTTTCACTTTTGAGATTACGCATTCACAAATTATAGCCGTAACTAGAATCACAGGATAGTTCTGTATCAACCGCGCATTATGTCTGTCGACTGGATTCCCACATTTGAGGTAATACGTTTGCAAAACCTCAACGGTGGTTTCAATCACAGACAACCCCATGTCGTTTCATAAGATACTCATTACTTGAATTAAGAATTGGCCAGAATCAGGAATATCGATAATAAATCTGGAAACCAAATCGTATTCATTCGATTTCGGTTCCAAATCACTTTCGTAATTGTCATTTTCCCAAAACTCTTTTATTTGTGTGTGTGAACATGAAAGAAGAGATTGAAAATTTTTAAGGAAATCGTCCGTTCCGTTGACTTAAGAATTTTCCGAGGAGATTCGATACACGTATATTATCTTTTATTTTTATGGATTATCTTTTTGAGGAAGCTACAAGCGCGAGAGTTTATCTCAGCAGATTTTAAGAAGTTAAGGAAATCTACGAGATCCTGATTTCGTCGTCTTTGGTCCCTTGATTTGCATGCGTTGGAAAAGCTTTATAATAATTGCGCGACTTCGCCGGGCAGCTAGTCTCTAGGATTCAGAAGTAGCCAGGAGGAAAGAACAGTTGGGTTGATGGTATATATATATATATACAGTCCTATCAGAATAATATGACCACCCCCAGAAATCACAGTGTACCCGCCCAGGCAAGTCACAGACTGCATGTGACAAGGTCTACCACAGGGAGATATAAGTGACCGGCCAGGACAGATGAGCCATAGTGCGTAATGTTAGCACAATAGGCAGAGGTAGTGATTTGACGGACGTGCAAAACGAAATGATCATCGGCTACTGCGCGAAGGGTGGAAGCATCTCAGAAACAGCGCATTTCGTGGGCTGTTCGCGAGGTGCTGTAGTAAGGGTGGATCAAGAATGGACTGTTGGCACACCGAGTACCTCCCGACGTCATAACTGTAGAGCCCCAAAGGCCATCGACCCCAGAGGAGAACGGCGCCTGCGTCGACTGGTAAAGGACAATCGACGCGCAACAGTGCAGCAATTGACCTCGCAAATGAACGCTGGTGCACCCCAGGTACGTGTCCCCGATAACAGTAGAGCGAACGCCGTAACGCATGGGTCTCCGGAGTCGACGCTGCGTCAAGGCGCCCATGTTAACCCAGGTCCATCAGCAACGACACCTGTAGTTCTCATGGGAGTACAGTCATTGGACAGTGGAAGAGTGGGAAAAGGTTGCGTTCTCCGACGAATCGAGGTGTCTATTCCACAAAAGGCTGGGTGGTGGCGGATAAGGCGTCAGGCACACGGAAGTCAACACCTGGACACGCTTGTCGGTCAAGTACAGACAGTGTGCATGTCTGGGGGATGTTTTTCTGGTGTGACCTGGGACCGCTGGTACCACTGGATGGGTCCCTTAATACCAATGGCTACGTGTCCCTCCTCGCTGACCACATACATCCCTTCATGTTGGACACTTACCCTGGTGGTGAAGGTATCTACCAACAGCACAATGCGCCCTGCTATGTCGCTAAGGGGTGCGTGATTGGTTCCAGGAACACGACAGCAATGTCTCCGTTCTCCCTTGGCCGGCAAAATCGCCCGATCTCAATCCCATAGAGAACTTGAGGGACTATCTGGAAGGACATGCTCGGCGTGCCGATCAAAAAACCACGTCATCTTCGGAACCTCCGTGCTCTGCTGCAGTCCGAATGGGCATGTGTGCCTCAGACAACTTTCCAGGACCTCATTGCGTCCATGCCACGCCGTCTCGCCGCAGTCATCAATGCCAAGGGTGGTTATTTCCATTATTAGGTAGATGGTAATATTATTCTGATACGACCGTGTAAAATCAGAGAGAAAATCATTTTTTTCTTCGGCTGTTTTAATTTGAGAACCATTATGCTGTGGTGTAAATTTAAAGTAAATTCTTTCACCAATAACTCAGAGGTTCTCTACTTTCTAGAAGTCTTGATTCCGGACAGGTCAAAGTATTTATGTGCTTAACGTGTGATATATCGGCTACTTTACACCGGAATGTCTGCTGTGAAACTGTTGTTTTTCTGATTCTTAAAGCAGTGGCATTATGCTTCGGTGAGTGATTTCGGTAGCGTAATTGTATGCACAGGGTGTGCGTCAGGTGTTTACTGAAAAGGCTTCGTTACTTGAACTAACTGTACACTACACGAGACAAAGAGGTGTGGCTCTTTCCTTAATGCAGCCATAGGATATGTTCGCTCTAGAGTCATAGCCGCACGCGTGTCCATCCATCACATGGTTACCGAACGAAATGTGCGTTCAATTCGTCACGAAACGACAGCCTTGGCCCACTCGCACTGTGACTATTATTGTAGTATACACAAATTAAGTTTTTCTTGTGTTCTGTTGGAGTGCAGCTGTTTTTCGAAACAGACTTTCTTGAGGAAGAGGGAAAAGACAGAATTTCATTATCGATTGTTAAATGATGTCGGGAATACGGGTTTTAATGTCGGTGTATTTCTGTACTTGACTAATGAGTACGGAAGCTGGCTTTGTTTAGCTCGATTTTAAATCCCTTCGTGAGCTGAATTTTGAGCTGTGTTAAATTATATGTTAGGCATTCATTACGCCTTCTTCTCTCTTTTCCTATCACGCATAGATATTGATTATTCACTTCTTACAGGAATTTTAACTGCATAAAGTCATAATAACACACGTAATCTGCTTTATCCTCAAACCATTGTATGTTCATCTGAACTGTGCAGTTCTGAATCCCTCCAATTGAATTCTTACAGAAGAATCCGCAAGATGATACAATGATACCTATTAAAATGTCACCCATTTCAACTTCACGGAATTATAATTTTTTTCCAGATAGGACTTCTTGAAAGTTATGGAAACCCCGGCGGGTGTATCATTACTTTTGAAATAATCCGGTTGCCTCAAAATTTTCCGTATTGAATTTTGGGTGAGTTGACTTCCGTGACTAATACAAATTGAAGTCAAAGTTTTATCATCGCTGATGATTCAAGAGCTGTAGGCAGTTCGAGTATCTTGGGATGAACCGCTACCAGACTCTATCCTTAATCGCTATAATTTTCTATAAACTGAGTTAAGATTTTATTACCATACAGTAAAAGAGAGTATTGCATTATTTTACTCATAAAATTAGATAGATACCATGAAATGTTTTGCACATCTTAAAGGGAAAACTGGAACGTTCCAGGTTGAGTCACTGGACATACCAACCAGAAATAAACTTCTTATTTACCTTGAATAAAAAACGTTATTATTTATTTTTAAATATCCTTCAATGCCTGATTACTATTATCATTATTATATACTTAAATAAAAATGTGTGGCACTTTTTCTCACAAAATAAAAATAAATGTGGAATTTTCCTTAATTTGAAATTTAATGATGGCAGGTGGTGCATAGGGATCTAGCAGCTAGAAATATTCTTCTGATGGAGAACAAAATCATCAAAATATCGGATTTTGGACTCAGCAGAGATGTCTACGAAGGAGACACCTACTTGAAAACAACTAAGGTAATGATTTCATACTGTGACATTCCTTCGCTTTAATTTGTGAGATTGAAATTCATGTTCTACCTATTTTATGATAAATTTTGTATCCAATTAAATCAATTTCATTTACCCTACCTTTTCGCTTTTCAGAGTCGAGTTCCTGTGAAGTGGATGGCCATCGAGTCTTTAGGGGATCACATCTACACAACGAAAAGTGATGTGTAAGTCATTTCCGGTTGCTACTGGAAATTGCAGTTTTATTATGATCTATTTTTCACTTGTAACTATGCTAAAAGTTACTTTGTCAACCAAGACATAGACTACCGCAGAATCGTGTCATTTTTAATTGTGTTAATCAGGTTGGTGCGAAGACAATTTCGTAGAGTTTATCCCTTGAAAAAGAAAGTTTCCTATCGTAAGCAGCAAAAGAAATCAAAATTTCCCTCCTGTTTAAATATCTTCTGGTGCTTTGAACGGAATACATGTTCCTCTTTTCTAGGCCTAAGTGTTTTTCAAATTGTTTTAGGAGGGTCGCATTTTCTCGCAACGTTTAGCCTGCTTTAAAATAACTCGAATATTTTGATCTATCTGGAAATATGAGTGCTTTTTTTCTGAACGGTTTTTAACACTTGCTGAATAATTAATATTTCCAACCATAGCTTGTTTCTACATACGAGAGGTATTTCGGGTGTCGCACAGTGATCGGCGTTAACACATCTTGACTCTGCGCAGGGAAGAGCAGTTTGCGAGATAAATCCCCCGGTACTCATCGATTTTATTTGGCCCCATTCTTCACAGATGGACGACGGCAGCTTTGAGCATCTTTCGCTGTTGCTGTCATGGATATAGCTCTCAAAAATTGTCAGACTTAGTCTCACTTCCTATGGTTTTCCATCTCAGCGTGGTAATTGCTTTTTGTCCAATTCATTCATGAACTACACTAAGAGTTTTCCCAGCTCAACTCTCCTTGCTGCTTTGAAATTTCGGAATTCCTTGCCTGGTTGCATCTTCCCAATGAATTACGGGTTTCATCTGTTTCGATAATAAGTAACTGAACTTCTTTTAAGTAGATTCATATTACAAAAGAGAATTTCAGAATTGACTACTGCAGTATGCACTATTATTTAGGTCTTCCACTATGTATTCTGACTAAACAGGCAAATGAGGGTAAATATATAATGTAGTCGCAAAAATGACTATGTCATCAGCAAAATGATAATTTATCTCACCTTCGTTTTGCTGATGACAGTCAGTTTTGCAACTACCCCTTCAGAGCTGCAGAGTATGATCCAGGAACTTTCTGACCAGAGTAAAGAAGAGGTATTAAAAATGAACTCTCAGGAAACAAAATTGATGCACAATACTTTTACAAGAAATGAAGATTTAGCTATGATGGGAGAAATCTGGAGGTAACAGATACCTACACTTACCTTGGACAAGAGATATCAAGCGAGGATCACATTGAGGAAGAAATTAGTCGGCGTATAAAACTTGGTTGGAGAGCTTTTGGAAGAAACAGTACAATTTTCAAGAGCAATATGTCACTATGTTTTAAAAGAAAAGTGTTTAGTCAACGCATCGTTCCAGCGCTTACGTACAGAGCAGAGAAGTGGACCTTAACTATAAAAGACACAAAGTCTGTAGACAGGTGAAAGAAGTATCAAGAGATGAATGCTTGGTGTAATCGGGAAAGATTAGAAGAGGAACTCGAGGATCAGGAAAATCACAAGAGTGGAAGACATCTTTATCAAAGTAAAATCCCTGAAATGGCAATGGGCTGGAAGTATTGCTAGATGAACTAACCACCGATGGACAACTGAAATACTAGACTAGATACCAAGGGACAGAAAAAGGCTCAGAAGAAGCCTACGTTGGATATGGGTGGACGAAACTCGAAAGCATGCCTGAGTGCTTTCGAATTTCGTCGACCCATATACAACGTGGTTTTGCTCAAGACGGGCCGTTGGAAAAGAAACTTCGGGAGACTTTCATCCAGCAGTGGGTTGGTAATGTTTAACAATGATGATGATGATATAATTTTCAATAAGTTATTATTACTGAAGATTAACAAAAGCTGTAAATATTCTCATGTTATGACTCTGATAAACAGCTGCCGAAATCGATAACCTTAGAAGTGATGTGTAACGTACCAGGAGATGTGACGTACCTGCCCGAAGGACGCACACGACATAAAGGCAGATAGGAATCAGAATAAAACGTCCGCGTAGCTCAATTGGTAGAGTGACTTATTCCGGAATGAGGGGATCCGGGTTCGAACCCTGGCGTGGACAGAAATGACGGAGAAATTTACTTCGTTATAGATGTTTCAAATGTTGTCTTTAATTTGAAGACAGAATTCATTGAAGCACCTTTGGTTTAGGGATATCTCATACTGTTGGCTAATGGCACTAGGCTTATTTGTCCTAATATAAGATTGCATTTGTTGTCAATGTCTGTGTTGTAATTATGAATGTCGCTGAAGAGATCTCATAACAGGCGAGCTTCGCTTCAGGGAAACATAGTATAATATTGCAAATCAAGGCTAAATAATTTTAATGTAAATTATCTTAGAGAAAATAATACATTCAGAATTGACCAGGATTGATCAGGGCAACCAGATAAGACACATATCCCTCATGATTTATAACATAAGAGCTGATCCCTACAACTATTTCAGAAGAGATCTCGTGATCATGACAAAACTTCTTTGATGGCTGAAGTTCTGACTTCTATCTGAGGCACAATAAACTCATGTTCAGAAGATCACTGATGCCGCCCTTTTGGTTTGCTGCAGACCTGTCTTCTAGCATTTGCGGAGAAAACAGAAAAAGATAATTTACCCCTTAAAACCTGTCCGAAGTACCCAAGTTTCCTATCATTGGAACTCTGAAGAATGCTCGATCTTTAAAATTTTAGAGAAGAGAGTCCTTCAAAAGCACTTCTCTCTTTCCTTCTGCAGAAAAAGAAACTCACTACATAGCGTATTAACACTCCTAATCAAATTCTTCAGTTTTCTGCGTGCTATTTTAACTCTAACCAGCTAGAACCAATTAACTTAGGGTTAACAAAATAGTCTGAAATCAGCTCGAACGAATATATTCGTTTGTCATTCTAAGTGGTCATTTGGGGGGTTATGATTGTCATTAATCGTTGCTGTCTGATTACCTTTCCCGTTAAGAATGCTAAGAAAAGGGGATGAACCTAAAAGAAAGGAAAAAAGTTGTTTGAGTAACTTATTTCTACCCACTGGCATGATATCATTGTTCGAGGGACAACTGCTTCTGAAGCATTCCTTTGGTAATGGAACAAAGAACAAAGAATTATAAGGGATTCAGACTACATAATGTAAGACTAAGGACTGTGAGGGAGCACTTACAACCAGCGACAGATGTATAGTATGCCCTCCTGCGATGAAAGAAGAAAAGCTTTTGGTATAACCCGGTCGCTATGGGAACACTTCTGCTTGAGGAGTGTACGAAAATTTGGGCAACTTTTCGTTCAAGTAAATCGGCCCCTTAAAGAGTTAAGAAACCATCTGGGGAGCCGGTAGAATCCAGTAGGAAAATACGAGCTGAAATAATTTTCTATATGAATCTGAAACCTTCAGTTTCTCTTGATGGGAATATCCTTATTGTTTTACAACTTAGGTAAGTCACTAAAAGATTTTTCTCAATAGCTTATAATATCTTTGTTTCAGTTGAGGAGCAAACCCATCCTTGATTCTAAATAATGGAATCCTTCAAATTCTTTGGTCTCCTGCCCTTTTCATTTAATGTCCGGAATTCGTTTTCTCCCCAATCATGGTAACTTTAGCTTTACTCAATTTAGAAATAAACCTTTCTTTTCACTTTTGACCCCAAATCCTGAGATTGTTCTATATCTGCGTCGGAACATCAGATTCAAGTTATCAGCACTTCTAAAACTGTTTTACCTCCTCCTTATATGACACCATTGCCAGCATCAACAAATACATTATGTAAAGCATTTTTAGCACACAAACTATGGAATGCAGCGATGAAGAAGCTAGACATACAGCAATTAGTGTGGTCTTGAGGAACGTTTTTCCTAATTTGAGCCACCCAACATTTTCCACAGGGTTTCTCAAAAACAGTTGACTAAGTACATGCATTTTGGCCAATTCTATGAAACCTTTTGGAAATTTCCTATGCTTTCTGTTATTAGTATTTCTCAACAAGGGTGTATCCACTATTCAGTAAGTTTTTATAGAGTTTTAAGTAAGCACAATCCTTGTATATCCCGAATTAAAGAGGAAAGTAAGAGAAGTACAGATTAAGTTGGAAAAGGAATCAGGATTATTGAAAAAATCATGGAAGATAAAGTGAGAGTTGAAAGATTTAAAACTAAAAGGAAAAAGGACGAGTCAATGCAATCAAATTAATGGAATAATTTTTCAACTCCCGATTTAAGATTTTCATCGAAGTTGACACATTTTAAATTGAATATCAAGAGAAATCCAGCAGAGGTCGTGTGACCAACATTGGCCCAAACCTGAATCAAGCAACTCTTTGCTGGATACAAAGTCTTCGCAGCTGGTTGTTTCATACGGATTTCAACAAGACCCTCCGATTTAGTTCTCTAACATTCATTCATTGAGACGACAATTCACGTTTTCTGCTTCTCGGGAGCTGCGTTCATTTGTATGCCTCTTGCCATAGCGCCAATGAAGTGCTTTCTCGATTTGGAAATATAAGTTATTAAAATGCACGAAAAAAAGGGTGGTCTGGCATGTAGAATCTGTTATTAGCATGATGAAAATTAAAGTGTTCCCATTTCAATGGCTTCCATGGATGCACCTGTATTAAACTGAAACCTGTCTAAAACGGGAAATATTTTCAGTCCCTTGGATTTAGTCTTACATAGGTTTCACTACCTTATTTAGAGCTGTATGCTTAAGCATCACCTTCCGCCCAAGTGATTACTACGATAGCTTGTGGCTCTTACGGGTTCTAAGAAAATTCATATGCTGACATTAACAAAAAAAAAAAAAAAAAAGAGAGAGAGAGAGAGAGAGTCTCATCTCATGAAATGATTCTTGCATTTCGTCCATTTTGTAAAGCGTGTGACGCTTGTTGATTACTTTTTTTTCTTATTTCAGATGGTCCTTTGGTATCGTTATGTGGGAGCTAATCACACTAGGTAAGAACACCAGAATGATTATTCACTAAATGACTAATGATGTGAATGTTTTGCTCTTAATAGACACATGGTTGTGATAAATGGGCACGTGATAAGAGAAAAACAATCGGAAACGGAACGAGAGATGCATCTACAGTACGTAGATCTACGGGAAGTGTCCGTTCAACAATTTCAATTAAAACATACTTGTGTTTTCACTCAAGAAATTTTTAACGAGTTCTGATATTACATTCCGATGAACAGGGAGTGGGCTGAATAATATGAACACCCAGGAAAAGGAGGTTTTACATGCCTAATAGGATGTGGGACCCCATTTGTCATTCAAAACTTCCTGAATCCTCCTTGGAATGGACGCATACAAATCCTGGATGGTGGTTAGTGGGATGTTACACCATTCTTCATGCAGAAACTGCTCCAGGTCCTTGAGAGATGCAGGAGGAGGATAATGGGATCATACTCTGTTTTCCAATACAAACCACAGTGGCTCGATGATGTTGAAGTGTGGTGATTAGTGAGGCCAAGGAAGGTGTGAAAGTTCGTCCTCATGTTCCTCAACCCATGACTGCACATTCCGAGCTCTGTGAATTGGGATATTGTCATCTTGATAGGTGACGTCCCCTGCAGGAAACAATGCCTGGGCCATTAGATGGACTTGGTTGGCCAAAATGGTTTCATTCAGCCTGCCAGTCATCCGCCATTTCAAGATGATCAGGGGACCTGCAGAAAACCACGATATGACTGCCCAGAGCATGACATAACCACCACCATGCTGCACTGTTTGGAGCAAATAGTCTGGGTTGTACGCTCCGGACGGTGTTCACACATAAACACGTCCCGCAGTGTGGAATAGTGTGAATGTGGATTCATTAGACCATATTACACGCTTCCACGCATCAGAAGTCCATGTTGAATGCTCCTGGCACCACTGTCGTCGCCGTTGTCACCCGGGTCACCAGAGGTTTTGCAATAACGGCTCTGCCATGAATATCTTGTTTATGCAGTTCCATGAGCACTGTTTTCGTTGCTACTGGGGCCAGGAGATGCAGACTGAGCTCTACACTAATTTTAGACGTCGTGGTCTTCTTATTACGGATAACGATCCTCTTTAATGCTCTCCTTCGCTATCAGTCATGGTCTTTTTCCGTCCACTCTTGTGTTTCGCAGACAAGGTTTTGCCACGAACACGGTAGGATGTCATGACGCATACCGATAGCCTCGATGGCCCCACTACCCTGGCGACTGTTGTAACGAAGGCACCAAAAAGCAGGCCATCAACAATTAACCCTCTTTCGAAGCCCGTTAGGTCGCTAATTTCGACGTCACCCTGAAAGTAGTTTTGTAACAAAACACTTTAAATGCACTTAAACAGGACCTTGAGGTTCTAAACAGAGCTACTGTACTACAACTAAAAAGTGGTGGATACCTTCGTGTATTGTGACGTACGCAGATGCATTAAAAGTCACGTCTCTGAGCGTGGTGTTCACATTATTCTGTCCAACCCATGTATTTCCCGATAACTTTAATGCAGTCATTGCATTGCATCTTTGTTACCAGCTGTAACACTTGTCTTCCGTAATAACCTTTGTAAACTAAGCCTCTGTGGATTTCTGAAGTTCTTCATTGTCTCTGAAAAGCATTCAGCAGCTTCAGAAAAGGTCCAGCATTGCACAGGGCAGTGCAGAATTTCCATATTCTAATGTTATTCCTGTTAATGCTAGCAGCAGCAATTTTTCGGTCCCTAAAATTCAGATACTCAACAGCTACAAATTGCAAATTAAATTGTTGAATTCTGGCAACTGCCATTGTTGGATGGCTACGTTGTGGAAAAGTACTGGAAAAGAGTATTTGAAAAGTTTATTGAAATTGAAGATTTTATGTGAGAGTCTGATCTGCGTTTCTTATGCGACATTATGACAATTCTCGAATGACCTGAATGTGAAGCTTCGTGGAAGAGGAAAATTGATTAGTGACCAAGCCAAACATGTTCCTGAATTTACCACCAAACCGTCTCTTATCTTGACACAGAAACAGAAGCTTTTAATCATTTTCCGGTTCTCTCAAAATTCTTTGAACAAAATGTAATTCACATTCACGACTGAAAGCTAATGTTGATTGGATGAAAATCTTCCTCTAAAGTTTGAAATGCCCGTCTCCGATTTTGACAAATTTAAACAAGCGTTTATGCTTCTGCGTGATCCATTTCGAGTCGATATTTTTCATTTCAGCAAGGAAGCGACTTCGTTTTGTGTCTTTAGATAGGCGGAGTTTTGAAACAGAAGTGGTTGCTCTGCAAAATGTGGAACACTTACAGCTCTATAAAAATATCTCAATCAATCAGATGTGGGAATTGATTCTGACTGAACAGCAGTGTTTCGAAACACTGAAGCCGCCCCGGTGGTGCAGTGGTCTAAGTTTTGGCTTCTGACCGTACGAAATGGTTCCAGATTCGAATCCCGTAAGGCATGGACATTGTGTTTATCTTCCGACACTAGCTTTTTCCCTTCCGTGGAGTCAGTGACCCTAAATTAGGGACAGGCCATTGCTTATTAGCCATCGAGTTGCCCATGATGGTCATTAAACCCGCAAACAATCCAACATTGAAACTCGGAATTGTCCAGTTATTTAATTTTCTCTGCAGTGGGAATCATAAAGCCCAAAAGTTGACCTTGCGTCATTTATGAGGGTATGGAAGCTGAGTTACGTGATGCAGATTCAACAATTTCTGAAACTTTTCAAAGACAAAGAATATCAACGGTCGCATTGATTTCTGGTCAGTTTTCCACATGTGTTTTAAAGCTAAAGAGAACAAACTTAAGAAAAGTAAATCTTCGTAAATTATTAAATGTTCGTGACCCCCCCCCACACACACATATGTGTATGTGTTTCAGTACAACAGATTTCGTTCTTAATTTCTGTAATGTTGCAAATTTTGTCTTGAATATGCGGTGGCCACCACAGTTCTAATCAGTATCTCCAAATAATCATAGTTGTTGTATTTCAAAAATAAAATAAAGAAAAAAAAAGTATTTTTCAAAGATTTCTTGAGTTATTTACGTCATATACGTAGTTAGTTTTATTTTTTCCCCAAGAAAATATGACGACATTTATGCGGAAAGAACTTTTTTGGAGCTAATGAAAAGGTGCATTAACGGTAATGACCGAGATTACTGTGGGATTCGTTAAAATGGAATAATGATCATACAAACTCCGTGCGACGGGAGAAACTTATCAGAATTTTTTAGAATTCCTGGTTCTCGTAGATATCTTGCTGGCGTTAATTATTCATTCAAAAGAAGCTCTATAATTGAAACTGAAAATTTTCTGATACAATATAAATGGCAATAATTTTCGGTACTGTCCTTTCGTGAAACTACTCATGCATTTAAACAGCCTTGCCCTCATTTCAGAAATATTTTATTTTTGTCTGTTAATCATAAGCAGTGTAATGGTGAATGCTGTAACAACGGACTCCTAGCAGCTTCTTTTGGTTGCATAACCTAAACAGTAGGATAGTTTTCAGACCGAGAAGGTGGTCTCTTCAATAAATGATAATCAAACATAACGCAGGCGTAAATTATTTTTGAGAACTTTGCACTGGAAACAATTTTATAGAGTGAATATTCTATTCAACTCATTTTTCTTACCGAATGGACAAGGAATTTTGCTTTTAATAGAAAAAACAAAGTGAAATAAGTATGCAAAAATTTTCGAATTTTTCACGAGAAGCAATGCCTTACAGTACTGCATGATATTTCTGTCGTGTATTTTTATTGAGAAAGTAGATTTTATTTTTAGAAAAATAATTTTTGAGGTTTCTTGTCTTATACCGTATATAAAGTATGTTACTTCTTAACATGCGCTAACTTGTTGCCAGTTGCGTATGATAAAAATAAAAGACTGAGGAAATTGCATACCAACATTGAAATTTATGGACATCGATGAAAACATTTCCATTCGTTATGTGATACCAACGAAGGGGAAGAAAGACAGATATACAATAGTATTCATGAACTGTTTTGGATGATTGCGCAATTAGTTGTTCAATCGCTTAGGAGCATTCACTCGAGTTCTCCAGGACATTTTCAACAATGGTGTATAATAGGTAGAGTAGTTGTTATTTAGGCATTAGGTTTCCATCAAGGTTGTCAAGTTAGCTTTTCTTATTTAATGCTTTTTTTTTGACTAGCAGATTGAATGACCACTTTTAGTGACAGGGAAAACGTTAAAGCTAGAAATTAATGCTAGATGATCACCAACGTGATGTTGATAACCATCTTGTCACGTATCCATTGTTCTGCACTGGTAAAGGGAAAGCAAAATCGAATCGCTAACCGAACCTATTTCTGCTGCTGTTATTCTTCAGAGCTGTCATATAATTCCGAACGCGATAAAAACTGAAAAGAACCTAAATTAATTGCTCTGTAGTATTGAAATGCAACCGTTACTACTATTAGAACAATCGGTAAGCTATGACTGAATTAAGATCGTTGCTGAAAAAGAAGCGATGACATATCCAAACGAATTTTTGACCTTCTCAAATTTGCGAAATCTATCCTTAAAATGTAATATTAAAAACTAGATAGCCAGTCATTCTAAAATTCAGAATGCCCAAGGCTTATGAAGTAGAATCAGATTACTTATTCATACTGAAAAATCTAATGAAAGCAATAAATTTAACTGGACTCCGTGAGCGAATACTTAGTGAATACAAAAATATCATTAATACCGATAAGTATGCTGTGACCTTTCAAGACACTGCAATTCCTTATTCACCCACTACTCGCTAATCCGATTAATAAAGTGTAAGTAAAAGTCCACTGCTGTTTATAAAAATTGCAAAAACAGATGACGAAGTGGTATTATACGGCAAATCCCTTACGATACAAGACATACACGATGCAGTACAGTGTTGTAAGTGCAGAAGAAGACACAGTATTCAGTGTTCAGTGTATTCGCCCCGAACGGCGAAAACGGCGTGGTATTGAACTGAAGAGTTTCTGAATCTGTTTGTGGAATGTCATGCCATCATGCTTGGTAGAGGTCGGCGTCACTTGGAGGGCCAGTTCCCGAGCGGCCACAGTCTACCGAGCGACAACGCTTTTAATGAGCGATAAATCTGGAAAGCGTGCAGGCCAAGAAATAAATGAAACTTGATGTGCATCAAGGAGATCTAAGACATTCCGTGCCTCATGTGGCTGGGCATTGTTTTGTTAAAAGGTAGAGATGGTACTGTCTGAAGATACGGTAAGGCTTTTGTCCCCAAAATGTCCTCTACTGTATATACCACTGGCTGTTCAAGGTACCGGCAATGCGTACATGGAGGGAAGTGAACGAAACCCGTTAGCTCCGCACACCATAACGCTCCGTGCGGGGGCCGAATAACTCTCCGAAATGCATGCCTCCAACAACCATTCACTAGAGGATCTCCGTACGAGGGTCCTTCTTTCGTGGTTCGTCAGGTTAAACAGCGAGTCGTCTGTAAACATTATACAATGCCATTCGTCACGCCAGTGTCTCCATTCTTAACATCATTGCAGTCTCTCACGTCGATGTATGGGTCAACGGAAATCCTGGCAACTGACGGCGAGCTGTGAATTCTCTCGGCATCAAACGGCGTCAAACAGAGGCTGCGGATAACTGACGTGTGACAAATCTCCAGTATTGCGTCAATGTTTGGGACCTGGCTCTACGGTCCGCCAAGCTTATGCGGTACATGTGCTGGTTATCCCGTTCATACGTACGGCGTGGAGCCGCGGACGGCTTAGTAGTTAGCGAGTCAGACTGTCAATGGAGGGTCCCCAGGTTCAATCCTGGACTGATCTTCTAGAAATAGTGTGATTTGCTATCAATCGCTGAAAATCCGCCGTGCATCGGACGAGTACGTTAAATGACGGCCCCCGGGTTGGATCCCCTGGTTACGTTGGGTATCCATTCCTACTCCCTCCTGACTTTCTCTCACCCCTCTATGAGCAACATCGCACTTGTACGGTGGCGCCATCTACTGTGCTCTCTCTCCCTTACAAACTGTTCTGTCAAAGTCGCTAGACTTGATCTCACTCCTTCCGTTTCTGTGCCCTGCCCAAAAGGCGGACCCGCTGTAGGTGGTTTGGGCCTAAACCTTCTCTGTGGACGGAAGTCCTACATGAAAAATGCCTGGCTGTCTCTCACAAGATGTCTCTGTCTGTCATTCGTATGGCGGTGTGTTCGAAACCCCTTGCGTCGGTGCGTCACACCCTCCTCTTTCCTACTGCTGTCAGACTAGTATTACTGAGCTTGCAGTCCTTACGATGTCACGAAAGACAACCCGACTGTCCGCATTCCTACAATTCTGTCTCGCTCTAAGTCTTATAACTGCATATATAGATTTCTTTTGAGGCGGCGTGGCATGGTCATTTGATAGCCATGTTACACTTCCCGCATTCACGCGAGGTAATTTTATAAACACGTACTCTGTGGCCTCCTTTTGCATCTACACCAGATCAGTTGAGAGAGCTTGGCTCTCACATAAAATTTGCATACGTTCTGCGGCTGAAATAATTTGCATCTCCTACCTTGACCTACCCATCGTAGAAGTTAACCCATTCCGAGGAGTTTTTTGTATTGTTGCAATTTCAATAGGCAGCAGTGTATTGAAATGCAACAGAAGCAGGGTTGGCTTTCGATTCCCTCAATTATGTCCAGATGTAAATACATAATAATTGTATTAAGAGCTAAAATCGGAAAGATTTTTTTTATTTTTATTTTTTTGTGGGAAATGAAAGAAAAACAAAGGAAACTCCTAAGTATAACCATTATTGTAACTCTACAGAAATAAGAGCACTAATGTAGATAGATGTAGGATGTCACTAGAAAGGGGAAAAACCAAAAACAGGGCAAATGCACCAATTACAGAGATGGAGGATGCAGCAAGACTGCGCTGATGCGTGTATACTGAGGAATATGAAAAACTCGAGGAATTTCGTGTTTTGAACATGGTGTTACTAGAAAAGGGAGAGGAACTCGTAGAATCTAATGGAGGGACAGTGTAAAGAACAACGTGAAAGAAAAGAAAATGAGGGCGGTGACGCACGAAAGAAATGAGTGAGGGAAAAAGATTAGCAAAATATTGAAGGGAAAAAAGACTAATGTAATGACTGATGCGATCCCACTTTTCAGAGCACTCGGTATGTATGTGCTAATTCTTAATATACTCTATACAAGCTATTTTCAGTTTCTTTCTGCAAAAATATTTTTCTGATTTCCTGTCATCTCCACTTTGTGGAGCTAAATCTTCTTCATGTTTAATTACAGATACTTTTACTTAATAGCACAAAAACCAATTTAGGACCACTCCTGGTTTTCCATATATATTAATGACCTTCCTTTTTGCATTGATGGACCTTGTCTCTTATTCGCTGATGATCTCAAGCTTTATCGCAATGTACAGACTCCTGATGACTTTCTTGCTCTTCAAACTGACATTAATAATCTACTTCAGTGGTGTACATTAAACCATCTCCACCTCAACATCTCCAAGTTTCCTTTTCGCGGAAAAGGAAACCAATTCTTTACTACAAAGCAGGCGACTCTTCTCTTAGCCGGGCAAACGATGTCCAGGACTTGGGAGCCACGTTTGATTCGAACTTGAATTTCAAAAGTCACATCAAAAGAATTGTACGTACAGCGTATAGAAGTCTTGGATTGATCATGCAACATTCCAAGTATTTCTCGAATACTCAGACACTTATTCGCATTTTTGAGACTACGGTAAGATCCTCACTGGAGTATGCGGCGATCATTTGAAGCCCTAGTCTTGTAACTATAGTAAATGAAATCGAGAAAGTTAAAAAACAATTAGACACCTTTCTTACAAATCGACTGGTATTTATATAGCGGACATCCCGACGTCTGACTTTCAGACATTCTTCAAGATGACCTCTCTGCAATCGAGGAGGAAGGCTCTCCAACTCAAGTTTCTGCATGGCTTCATCAATGGAGAGATTGATGATACTCAAATTGTTAACCAACTAAATTTCCGTGCCCCATGTTTACCGAGGACAAAATGTGAACTATTTGCAGTGCCATTTTGCAGGACTGATGTTGTAAAAAATTCTCCGTTATGCAAAATGTATAGGATTCACAATTCACTTGAAGAATGTCCGGATATTTTTAATGTAAGTAATAATATTTTTCATAAGGCATGTTTTGCAAGGCTGTAAATACCACTATGACAATTCCTGTAACTAGATATATCATCTGTAGGGATGTGCTTACAAATAATACATAAATAAATAAACCACAGAGATTCATTTAATTTTTTTCTATTTGTTGTAAACAGAAGATGCAGTCTTGAATATGCTGAAGTATTGCACGGGAAGTACTACTTTATAATTTTGGTTTTCTCCGTTCAGGTGCAAGTCCTTATCCTGGAATTATGTCAGAGGGATTATACCATCTCCTTAAAGAAGGTTACAGAATGCCTCAACCGGAAAATTGCCCAAAGGAATTGTAAGCACTTTGAAAATTATCTATATTTTACTGAAACTTATTCCTAATAAATCATGAAATAGTTTTATGTTCTGCAATGTTTAAACAGTTTTAAAAATGTACTTCTCACCGATATGTGAAATATTCAAAGATGATATGAGTACTCGTAAATTAAAAAAATATTTACAGTACATACTGTTTGTTACTCATACTTCTAAACTATAGTTGGTCGTATTACTGTTAACGTGAACTCTCTGTCCCGGGGACGCAGTAGTCTGAGCGCTGGTTTCTGACCATTCGTCTCAGTGGGCCTGGGTTCGACTCGCCGATGAGTCATAGGTGGTATGTTTATCTTATGGAACTGGACCCCCTCCCTGGGATCAGTGGCCTTAAGTTTAGGGCGGACGATTACTTTATAGCTCTTGAGTTGCTCACGGTGGTCGTTAAACTCCCTAAATGAAAAAAAAATTAGCTGAATGTTTTACGTACGAATTTATTAGGCATTATATAATTTGTGATAACTAAACTTGTGGTATTAAGATAAAATAACAAGTTAGTAAAATCATGCAATGCATTGATTATGATACGCTTTCCAACATACCAGAAATCATTACTCAAGTTATGAGGATAATGGCTGTGGAATAAATCTCAGTCCTCTGCCCTGACCTTTGATCCCATTTCGATGATATTCAACAGAACCGGTTCAGTATACCTCCGAAATAACATGATAAAGTTTTGTTGCAATCGAAGCATTTTTACGTAAATTATGATGCATAAGGGCTATGGAATAGATCCCGCTTCTGTGTCCTAACCTTTGACCCCATTTCGCCCATTTTCAATAGAATTCGTCTCCAAGCAGGCCCGTACAACATACTAACACTTCATCCAAATCGAAGCACTTTTACGTAAGTTATGACGCATAATGGCAATGGAAGTGATTCCGCTCCTATGTCCTGACCTTTGACCCTATTTTGCCCATTTTCAATAGGGTTTGTCCCCATGTGGTCCCCTGCCACATACTAAAATTTCATCGAAATCGAACCCTATTTACGCAAGTTATGACGCATAAGGGCAATGGAATGGATACCGCTCCTATGTCGTGACCTTTGACCCCACTTCACCCATTTTCAATAGGGTTCGTCCCCAGTGGTCCCCTACTACATACTAAAATTTCATTGAAATCAAAATATTCTTACGTGGGTTATCGTGCGGACAGACGGACGGACGGACAAAGCTGGATCATATATGCTTCTTCAACCTACTATTGGAAAGCGTAGAAAATAGTAATGTTTCTCACAATAAAATGTTTATTATACATCGACTATAGTTTCGCAGAGCGTTTGGCTCGGCATCATCAGGACGAATGGAGCGTACACATTTAGTTTACACTTATTCATAGTTTAAACCAGTGGACGTCAACCTTTTCCCTACTGCCCACTACTGGGCAATTCAAGCTTTCATGGTGGGTGGTGAGGGTTTTTATCCGCTGTTGCAAATTTTGTTCTTCCGCCATATATCGAATACATTGCTAACAACTTCGCGAGTTTGACTCTTTAAAATATGCTTTTGCAATTTACTTTTGAATTCCATCTCTAAACTTTGGATATAGATAATTAAAACAAGGTAATCCGTAAATACCATCGTGGATTTGTTGCTTATTTGAAGGAAGAAGTGCCAAACGTTTTGCGTATTCATTGTATTGTGCACAGACATCTTGTAAGAAAACATTTGGGTACAAATCTCCATTCATCATTAAGTATAATAATTACAGCTGCAAATAAGATAAAATCTAATGCCAAAGATGATTCGACAGCTGTGCCAGGACAATAATGAGCAATTTAATAGGTTACTTTTACACACAGAAGTCCGATGGCTCTCAAAGGGTACATGCCTGTTACGTTTTGTAGCATTAAATGATAGTGTCATACCGTTTTTTGAAAGTAATAATTAGGCTGGTCTCTGTCAACAATTAAAAATAGTAAAGAATGATGCCTTTTATTTAGCAGACATTTTCAAGAGATTTAATGAAATTAGCCTGCAGCTTCAAGGAACCAATATAACTTTTATGAGTTGCAAAAATATTGTGTCATTATTTATCGAAAAACTTTATCTTCTTCGTCATAATCTTTTGAAGAGAGAATTTCATCAGTTTCCCGAATTGTCATCTATAAAAGATGACGTAACTCCAGACGGGATTGAAAGGTTCAGTAGCCACCTCAACGAATTTAAATTGGATATGAAAAAACGACTTAAAAATATTTTGAACCTGAAGGTGTATGACTGGATGATAAATCTTTTTACTGCAGATTTTGCTGAGGTTGATATAACTTGCCAAGAAGTACTATTAGAATTTAAATATGGTGAAGAGAGCAAATATAATTTCGATAGTAGTGGATGGTGTATAACTAAATGATAAATCTTTTACTGCAGATTTTGCTGAGGTTGATATAACTTGCCAAGAAGAACTATTAGAATTTAAATATGGTGAAGAGAGCAAATATAATTTCGATAGTAGTGGATGGTGTATAACTGGATGATAAATCTTTTACTGCAGATTTTGCTGAGGTTGATATAACTTGCCAAGAAGAACTATTAGAATTTAAATATGGTGAAGAGAGCAAATATAATTTCGATAGTAGTGGATGGTGTATAACTGGATGATAAATCTTTTACTGCAGATTTTGCTGAGGTTGATATAACTTGCCAAGAAGAACTATTAGAATTTAAATATGGTGAAGAGAGCAAATATAATTTCGATAGTAGTGGATGGTGTATAACTGGATGATAAATCTTTTTACTGCAGATTTTGCTGAGCTTGATATAACTTGCCAAGAAGAACTATTAGAATTTAAATATGGTGAAGAGAGCAAATATAATTTCGATAGTAGTGGATGGTGTATAACTGGATGATAAATCTTTTTACTGCAGATTTTGCTGAGCTTGATATAACTTGCCAAGAAGAACTATTAGAATTTAAATATGGTGAAGAGAGCAAATATAATTTCGATAGTAGTGGATGGTGTATAACTGGATGATAAATCTTTTTACTGCAGATTTTGCTGAGGTTGATATAACTTGCCAAGAAGAACTATTAGAATTTAAATATGGTGAAGAGAGCAAATATAATTTCGATAGTAGTGGATGGTGTATAACTAAATGATAAATCTTTTACTGCAGATTTTGCTGAGGTTGATATAACTTGCCAAGAAGAACTATTAGAATTTAAATATGGTGAAGAGAGCAAATATAATTTCGATAGTAGTGGATGGTGTATAACTGGATGATAAATCTTTTTACTGCAGATTTTGCTGAGCTTGATATAACTTGCCAAGAAGAGCTATTAGAATTTAAATATGGTGAAGAGAGCAAATATAATTTCGATAGTAGTGGATGGTGTATAACTGGATGATAAATCTTTTTACTGCAGATTTTGCTGAGCTTGATATAACTTGCCAAGAAGAACTATTAGAATTTAAATATGGTGAAGAGAGCAAATATAATTTCGATAGTAGTGGATGGTGTATAACTGGATGATAAATCTTTTTACTGCAGATTTTGCTGAGGTTGATATAACTTGCCAAGAAGAACTATTAGAATTTAAATATGGTGAAGAGAGCAAATATAATTTCGATAGTAGTGGATGGTGTATAACTAAATGATAAATCTTTTACTGCAGATTTTGCTGAGGTTGATATAACTTGCCAAGAAGAACTATTAGAATTTAAATATGGTGAAGAGAGCAAATATAATTTCGATAGTAGTGGATGGTGTATAACTGGATGATAAATCTTTTTACTGCAGATTTTGCTGAGGTTGATATAACTTGCCAAGAAGAACTATTAGAATTTAAATATGGTGAAGAGAGCAAATATAATTTCGATAGTAGTGGATGGTGTATAACTAAATGATAAATCTTTTACTGCAGATTTTGCTGAGGTTGATATAACTTGCCAAGAAGAACTATTAGAATTTAAATATGGTAAAGAGAGCAAATATAATTTCGATAGTAGTGGATGCCAAAAACTCTGGCAAAATAAAAAAATGCCTGTGTTATATCCTGATATGTGGAAAATGATATTTAATTTATTGATATCTTTTTCTACCTCATATCTTGTAGAATCAGGCTTTAGTGCTGTTAATCATATCACCAAACAGAGAAACCGTCTGAATATCACCGAAAGAGGAGACCTTCGTTTGTTATTCACGAAAATCGAACCAGGTATCAAATATTTAGTCTCGCAGCATCAGCCTCAAGGATCTCAGTAATCATTAACTAAAGGGGATTTTTTTTCACATTTAACTCTCATTTTGTTCAATTTGAGCAGCGCCCGCACTAGTAGGCGCTGTATCGATGAAGATGTAGAAATTCATTAAATTGAAATTATCTACGTATAAAGATACGTAAAGTATAAATAAAAAGATAAATTTCAGTACATATTTTTTATAAACCCTCCCCTCTAAAAATTACTTCGCACTTGCACTAAATTGAGTTACTGCAGCACCGGTGGGCGGTGAGGAAATTTTACCATCAACAAAGATACAAAAGTGAGCTGTAAATATTTAGTTTACGCTGCATTCGTCCTGATGATGCTGAGCCAAACGCTCTGCGCAACTGTAATCGATGTATAATAAACATTTTATTGCGAGAAACGTTGCTATTTTTCTTCTATTTCATTAGGCATTATTGAATTTTTGTAAATGAAATCGTAATCATTCTGTAAAGAAAACATTTAGCTTAGGATTCTTCTGTAAAGACCATTTCTAGTAAAATATGACTGAACTGAGAAAAACAAGAACAAAAAGAAATATAATTTTATACATTTAGAAAAACAATTTTTGTTTGTAGAAGAAATGTGCCTTCAAAGGCGTCTTCATTTCTTTTGTATAAGTAATTGGTAAAGAAATTGCAACGCCAGGAACTGACCCATTACTTGATTATGAAGATGCGCCAGTGTCTTTGATACACATTTCGAGAAATTGTAAATCTTCTGTAAAATTTTCTCTCAGTAGCGACGTCCAAAAGTAATCAATCAGATGGCAAGATTTATTACTAGGGAAAATCATGTGCGAGGCACGTACTTTTCCATTTCCCTAAAGAATACACTAAAATCCGATTAATTGGGCCATCGGTTAATTGGAGCAACCATTTATTTGGAACAACTTTTGAAGAACATCCCAAATTAGCTCTTTGGGATAAAGCTTCGCATAATTGTGGCAGACACTTAATAGGACCAAAGTGTTCTAGCTCCAGTGTGTTGCAATTAACCGGAATCTGAGGCCCAAAGTGTACGGTTCCGGAGATTGAGGGGTTTAAGGTCTTGACTTCTGATCATTCGTCTGTGTTAAGCCTTAGTTCGGGTCTCCGATGATTTATGGGTATGGGTGGTGTGCTTGTCTGATGGCGCTGTTCTTTCCCTTCCCGGAAACCAGTGGCCCGAAATTAGGGACTGGCGACTGCTTATTGCCCATAGAGCTGCTCACGGTGGCCCTTACACCTTGGAAGACCAAAGTGTACCTGGAACATCCCCTCTGCGCTACCTGAACTGAAAAAGAGTCATAATAGCGAATATCGGAGTTGACATGCGTTGTTCTACCATGACACCTCGAAAAATTGGGACGGTCCAACCTGCAACTATCTCTTTGCCCGGCCCAGCTAGCTCAACCCTGCAGAGAGGACTGTCTTAAGAGTGTTGACATTCTTAAATTAACTTAAGTAAACAGCGGCAGTGCATAAATTTTACAACACAAATCAAACTCAACAGTTTAATATCTATCAGTCCTTAATTAGTTACAATTTATCATAACTTCTCTTCGCTCTAAAGGCCAGAAATTAATGCATTTACCTTGAAATGGTCAATGAAACAGAAAAAACGCTCACGAACGCCAACATAATCATTATTCAACACCACAGTCTTTGAGTAAAAGTCCATCCGCAGCATAAACACGAACTGGAACGTAAGCAAAGAAGCCAACAAGCACAGTCGACGAGGACAACCATACCGCATCATCATCAAGAAGTCAACCCCCCCCCGCTGCTGTACTGGCACTTATTTGCAGATAGAAGAAGAATCCACCAGAGAAATGCAGCCAACGCTCGACCAAATCCACGAATGAAGTGGAATATGCATGGAGTCCATAGCATAATTAACAGAGACTCAGCATAGACACTCCGGCGCTGTCTCGTCACACGTCAGCAGGCAGAGGAATGAACCAGGAACATCCAGCCAACGCTCGACCAAGTTCCCAAATGAAGTGGAATATGCCTAGAAGTCCGTAGCAGAGACTCAGCATAGACACCCCGGCGCTGTCCCGTCACACATGAGGAGGCAGAGGAATCAATCAGGAACATCCAGCCAACGCTCGACCAAGTCCCCGAATGAAGTGAAATATGCACGGAGGTCCGTAGCATCAGTAGCAGATACTTAGCATATACACTCCGGCGCTGTCTTGTCACACATCACCAGGCAGATGAATCAACCACGAACATCCAGCCAACGCTCGAGCAAGTTCCCGAATGAAATGGAATGTGCATGGAGATCCGAAGCATTATTAGCAAGGACTCAGCATAGACATTCCGGCGCTGTCTCGTCACACATCAGCAGGCAGAGGAATGAACCAGGAACATCCAGCAAACGCTCGACCAAGTTCCCAAAGGAAGTGGAATATGCATGGAAGTCCGTAGCAGAGACTCCGCGTAGACACCCCGGCGCTGTCACGTCACACATCAGCAGGCAGAGGAATCAACCAGGAACATCCAGCCAACGCTCGACCAAGTCCCCGAATGAAGTGAAATATGCACGGAGGTCCGTAGCATCAGTATCAGAGACTCAGCATAGACACCCCGGCGCTGTCACGTCACACATCAGCAGGCAGAGGAATGAACCAGGAACATCCAGCCTACGCTCGACCAAGTCCCCGAATGAAGGGCATTATGCACGGAGGTCCGTAGCAGAGACTCAGTATAGACATCCAGGCGCTGCCTCGTGACACATCCGTAGTCAGAAGGATCAACCAAGAGCATAAAGACTCCATCATCCTCTACTAAACGTTTACAGCTGTATGACCCACATCAGCATAGTCGCCGACTATAGGGGGGGGGGCAAGGTGAATCTTGCCCCCGCAATAATATTACTAAGGGGCAGTGCCCAGCGAATATTTTTTGTCCTGCTTAATTAAATAATCGCTTTGGCCTCATAAAGTGGACCAAGCTCCACCTTGTGAAGCCAAAGCGATTTTTTTCCGAAAAAATTATAAATAACAAAATAAGTAAACTTTTTTCCCATATAAAGCATTGCTTATTTGATAAGAAACTTGATTTTCAGTCCCGTATTTTGTTCGACATGCTCTCGTGATGTTTAAAACAATTATGAAAAATAAAATAAATAAAAATACAGAAAAGTATAATCTTTTGCGCCTTTATGTATCTACGTATTATGTATCTATTTATTTTTTGCGCTTTTTGTTCTTCGTCTGAGTAACAGTGCTAATTTTTCATATTTTTGATAAACGTTTGGAAACAAAATCTCTCAGGATAGTTTTATAAAATCGCAGGCTGAATTTCATTTGTAGAAATTTTAATTTCAGCAAAAGAATGTTTCTATTTCCTTGTTCATTTGCTGATGAGCAATTACAATTGCATTTCAAAATATACGTCGAGTCTCCTAGTTTATCATTTTGCTCGTCCCCCCCCTTTTAATTTTTATTCTTCTCCTGACAAAGGAACAGACGTTCTTCCTCACACGTCTGATCTCTTCACGCCTGCCCTCTCAATAATTTGGTAAAGTCGTCGGCTCGCCTCCACATTAGATCAACCATCTCATCCACAGATGTCGTGAACCATCAAACAACCATCATGGTAACAATTAGTAGTCCCCCACCTCTCATAGAGGTGAGAGAGAGCGTGTGTATGTGAAATGAATCTATCGTGCGTGTTCTTTTATCTCACTCGAGAACAAAGAGCCACGCATTTCCAAATTATGCAGATGCCTACTGAACAAAGAGTCCAGGTACTCACGTTCCAGAAGTATGCAAATACCCATGGCAGGACATTGATCGAAGAAGAAGAACTCTAAGGAAGCATCTTGAGGCCGTTGATTCCCTCTTAGGCTCCTATCAGATTACCCGCAACGTGACAATCTGCCGTGTGTAGTGCAATAACCTCCTTGGTGTAGTGTGTCTTGGATAATGACGGCAGGCATATTGAATATTTGTACGGAAATGTTCACTTACACTACCTAGCGACATAACTGTGCATTTGGAAAAAAAAATAGATGCAGAGTGTTCCCGAGATGAATGGCATTTCATGGAAGAGCATTTTTTATTCCGACTTTTAGAACTACAGATACCGTGAAAAATGAAATACGTGTACTCTGCTAGAGAAAAAATTATGCATTATTTTGGGCATGAAATACAAATAAAATGTTTTCAGTAGTAAGCGTTGTTGGAGCAAAATAAATATTTTTACACTGGCTTTTCGACGCATAGATACGGTTTCAAATAACCTTAAATAAATTATGCGCTTACACCCTCTACTGAAAAAATTGTGTGTAACAGAAAATGGAAATTATGCCCAAAATATTCTTCACCATGGTTGCTTCCCGTCGCATTCTTCTTCTTTTTCTTCTTTTTGAAATTCTACTTTTACTAAGGGGAGATATCTGGCAATATATGGCATACTGATATTTACGCCCCTAGAGGGAAAATTGTGCATTATTTTGAAAAGGAAATGTAGGCAAAATGTTCCCCGTTGTGATAGTGTTTAATCAAAAAGAATTCTTCAGTTGGGCTGTTAGAAGCATAGATGTAGCTGCAAATATGTTCTATGCGGAAATCTGTAGATACGCCCCCGTGTGGCATCGTTCCTTAGAAAAACAAGGAATTCCATTCAAAGTGTTCCTCACATTTTTAGTCCCGATATTTCTGTTTCTAATCGAACTCTTAGAAACAGAAATACCGGGAAAAAATTACACTCTACTGTTTATGAAATCGCTACACCATGAAGGATTGATTGTATTAGCTTAAAACTTACAGGATATGTACACAAATTGGGACACGCAAATGATTAAAAAAAATGTCTGTAAAGCATTTCTGTAAAAATGCGCTTGCAGTTTCATGGCATCGCCCGCTGAATTGTCCGGTCTTGGGTGTAAAGAGCTGAACTGTCCAGTCTTGGGTGTAAAGAGCTGAATTGTCAGGCATTGGTTGTAAAGAGCTGAATTGTCAGGCATTGGTTGTAAAGAGCTGAATTGTCAGGTCTTGGTTGTAAAGAGCTGAACTGTCCAGTCTTGGGTGTAAAGAGCTGAACTGTCCGGTCTTGGGTGTAAAGAGCTGAATTGTCCGGTCTTGGGTGTAAAGAGGTGAGCGGTTCGGTCTTGAGTGTAAAGAGCTGAACTATCCGGTCTTGGGTGTAAAGAGCTGAACGGTCCGGTCTTGAGTGTAAGGAGCTGAACTATCCGGTCTTGGGTGTAAAGAGCTGAACTGTCCGGTCTTGGGTGTAAAGAGCGTGCTCAAACGAGACGTTTCAATCAGTGAAGGGCCAAAGTTGAGTCGAAACGGTGGTTCTTATGCAATATGAACACTTGTCGGACTTTGAGTAAGGAAGTATTGTCAGGATGAAAGAACTGGATTTTCCTATACCTTGAAATTGCCAATCGTATGGAACGAAACGCCAGTACAGTGGTGTGAACGTGGCGTCAGTGGACTGATGAGGCTCGGACGTACAGAAATCCAGGAATTTTTTTATTGGAGGTTTAACGACTACCGTGAGCAACTCAATGAGCTATAAGCAGTTGCCCGTCCCTAATTTAGGGATATTAGTTCCAGGGAAGAGAGACAGCCAGTGCCGTAAGACAAACACAACATCCATGCCTCAACGGGATTCAAACCCGGACCCCTTTCGGACGAATGATCAGAAGCCATTGCTTATACAACTGCGCCACCGGAACGGCAAATCGGGGAAATGAACCGCAACACCGCACGACTGCACGGGATGATAGACACCTCTACCGCATGGCAGTGACCGATTGCACAGCCACATCCACGGTGTTAGTGCAGCAGTGGAGCACTGTCACATGTCAGGGGCTTTGTCCTCCAGCACAGTTCGACGTCGTCTACTTAACAGAGGACTAGTCACTAGAATCCCATTGCTGCACATTTCTTTGACCCTACAGACGTGTGTATTTCCAATGGGGTCTCGAACACAGACATTGGTGCGCTGATTGGCAACAAGTCTGATGATTCACGATTCACTAGATGCATCATAATGGTCGCATACGTGTTCGAAAACATCGTGGTGAACGGCACCTTGCAGCGGGCATTTTGGAGGGTCATACCGGCACAACGCCAAGCGCCTTGGTTTTGGGCGCCATTGGGTTCAATTTTTGATCTCAAAAGAAACGAATAGAGGGAACTCTCAGCATCCAGCGATAGATCAGGGATGTTTTAGAGGCAGAGGTGATACCCTTCTTTCAGAGTTATCCTGGCGCTATATTCCATCAGGACAATGCTCGGCCACATGTGGCCTGGAATGTCCAAGACCTCTTCCATGCACGGAAAATACCGCTTCTTCCCTGACCTGCACGTTCGCCGGATATGTCCTAGATCGAACATGTCTGGAATATGGTCGCTAAACGACTGTCCCGTCAAGCGCCTCCACTAGTCATCACAAATGAACTCTTGTCTCGCATAGAAGCAGCCTAACAGGCTATTTCCCAGGACGATATCAAAAACCTCTTCTATTCAGTACCACTCGTGTAGTGGCTGTTATTGTTGCTCGAAGTGACTTCACACGATACTGAGTTTTGAAGCGAAAAATCTTGTATAGCTCTACAAATGTAAACAGTTATCTCCTGTAACATGAGGAATCTGTGACATAAGTTTCATTTGAATAGCGCGATTCCTTCTTGGTGTTTCAGTGTTCACAAGCAGCAATGTAATGCATTTACCCTCCCTAGCGCAAAATTGTTCGTAATTTTCAGAAGAAACTGTATGCTAAATGGATTTCGGTTTAAAAGGTATCGGTGGAAAAGAGTGCTGTTTAATTCGGATGTTGAGAAATGGAATAAAATGTAATCTGAATTCGATAGCACTTGCACTTACGCCCCTGGCGGAGAAGTGGTGCTTGGGAAAACGACCCTTACATCAGTGTTATCGTCCTCATGGTTCGTGATTTCCGATGCAAAAAGAACTTTTCAAATCGGAATAATAGGTGTAGATATATGCTTTCCACAGTCGGACGAACATAGTGGTAACATATGCACGTACTCGTTTTTAGCACGTCTTTTGTAAAAAAAGATCGTGCTTCTGTTATCGGTTTGTCCGTCCGTCCGTCCGTCCGTCAGTCCGTCAGTCAGTCCGTCCGTCAGTCCGTCCGTCTGTACCCACGGAATCTCTGCAACTATTAGTCCGATTTGAAAAATTCTTTTTGCATTCGGAAGCTTGAAATATGCAAATGATGATCCTTTTTTTCGTTTTTTTTTACGATGCACAATTTTGCCGGTAGGGGGCGTAAATGCAGATGATGTCGAATTCAAAATTACGTTTTAATCCACATATTTGCTTCTAAACATCCGATTGAAAAAAATATTTTATCTTTCGATTCTATTTATGCCGAAGAGTATTTTAGATATAGTTTCATTTTCAAATTACGCATAGATTTTCCGCTAGGGGGCGTAAAAGTAAATTACATTTTTTCCGATAACTCTTCTCCTAAAACTCCGATTTGAAAAATCTTTATTTCAGCGGATACATCTCCTAATGGAAAATCTTTTGCACATAA
The DNA here is from genome assembly GCA_039090855.1 of Macrothele yani. Taxonomy (NCBI): domain Eukaryota; kingdom Metazoa; phylum Arthropoda; class Arachnida; order Araneae; family Macrothelidae; genus Macrothele; species Macrothele yani. Next base: position 137,321,523 of record CM077005.1, on the reverse strand, counting down.
TTTCGAATTTTTGGTAATGAATACTTTGGCCACCAGGGAGCGTAAGTGTTAATTTTTGCTTCTGATGTATTTGCCATAAAATCTAAGCTTCTAAAATACCAATTGAAAATTTTTTTTCGTGGACTGATGCACTCACATCGATAAACCTTTTCGGAATACTTTCTTCCTAAAATACTCCACAGTTTCTCCGCCAGGGGGCGTAGATGTATATCTTATTTTTGTCAATATCTCTACTTCTAGGAGTCCGATTTGAAAAATTCCGTCTTTGTTGGATAGTGTTTTCCGTGTGACATGTTTTTCATATAATTTCAAAATTTTCAAGTAATCATAGACTTTCCGCTAGGGGGCGTAAAGGTAAATTGCGTTTCGCCCTACATCTTTGCTTCTAAATCTCCGATTTGAAAAATTCTCTCTGCACCGGATACATCTTCTGATGGGAAATCGTTTGCACATATTTTCTAATTTTTGTAAAAAAATGGTTTGGCCACCACGGGGCGTAAATCTTAATTTCCGCTTCTGATGTATTTGCAGCAAAATGTTAGCTTCTAAATTTTCGATTAAAAAAAACATCTTTGTAGACCGATACTACTCATGTCGACAAACCTTTTAGGAACATTTTCTTCTTAAAATAGTGCATGGTTTCTACGCCAGGGGCGTAGATGTATATCTTATTTTTGTCAATATCTCTACTTCTAGGGGTTCGATTTGAAAAATTCCTTTTTTGTTGGATAGTGTTTCCAGTATGACATGTGCTTCATATAATTTCAAAATTTTCAAGTAATTCATAGACTTTCCGCTAGGGGGCGAAAAGCTAAATTGACTTTCTCCCTTTATTTCTGCTTCTAAATCTCCGATTTGAAAAATTCTTTCTGCACCGGATACAGCTCCTGATGGGAAATCGTTTGCACATAATTTCTAGTTTTTGTAAAAAAATGGTTTGGCCACCAGGTGGCGCAAGTCTTAATTTCCACTTCTGATGTATTTGCAGCAAAATATGAGCTTCTAAAATCTCGATTGAAAAAAGTCTTTTGTTGACCGATTCCACTCATGTCGCCAAACCTTTTAGGAATACTTTCTTCTGGAAATAATGCATGGTTTCTACGCCAGGGGCGTAGATGTATACCTTATTTTTGTCAATATCTCTACTTCTAAAAGTCCAATTTGAAAAATTCCTTCGTTGTTGGATAGTGTTTCCGATGCGAAATGCTTTTCCTATAAATTCAAAAATTTCACGTAAATCATTTAAGACTTTCCGCTAGGGCGCATAAAGGTAAATTGCGTTTTCTGCTCCTAAAACTCCGATTTGAAAAATTCTTCCTGTATCGCATACAAGACCTCATGGAAAATATTTTTCACATAATTTCTAATGTTTTGTAAAGAATGGTTTGGCCACCAGGGGTCATAAGTGTTAATTTCTGCTTCTGATGTATTTGTAGCAAAATCTGGGCTCCTGAAAACTCGACTAAAATTTTTTTTTTTTGACCGATACCGCTCATATAGATAAACCTTTTGAGAATACTTTCTTCCTAAAATAATGCATGGTTTTTTCCACCAGGGGATGTAAAGTCACATCTTATTTTGTCGATATCTCTGTTTCTAAGAGTTCGTAAGCTCAAGATTCCGTTTACAGCAATATCTGAGGGATTAAAGACCCTATTCAAAAACTTCTTTCTTCCGTCAGATACTATTGTTTTCTATACCGGTTCCATTGCCTTTGAATAGCTTTGATAAATTTATTTTGCGTCAGAACGGATTCAAAAGACGTGCTTATTACACCCGAAAATTCGGTGTCATCTTTCTTGTTTTTTTTTCAAAAGGAGCGCTAAAAAAGATCTGATATTACATGCTGTTGCTGTAGAATGAATTTATTGTACCTCCTCGTCTGTGCACTTTGTTACTACAATTCGAAATCTGCAAAGAGAGATTTACTCCCATATACTGTTGAGAGAATTTAAATGATTAGAAATGGTTATTATGATTCACTTTTCCATTTTTCCTGCTGGATCCCAGTGGGCAACCATGAGTGTGAATGATATTAGGCTTGCTGGTGACCTAACGGGTACGAGATGAATCCTGTGTCGAGGTTCTGAGTTCGAGCACCGAGCGGGACATCATTGTCCTGGTTCACAGGTTCTTGTTCCTTCTTTGTCCTGGAGCCCGAGACGCTGGATTGAGGACCGGAAAGAGGTTTTACCCTTTGGTGTTCACGGATGTTAAAACCCCTCATTTGGCGATGTTTACAGGTAATTCCAGCAGAACCAGTGATTAGCGCTGAAAGCAGTCCTAAGCACTTCGTTTGTGTTCACTCTTTACAACCCTTATAAGTATGAAGTGTTGTCTAAATTTCATTAATGCCACTATTCTAATATTTCTTTTTCAAATTTTCCTTAGCTACCAAATAATGTACGCTTGCTGGCGGACTATTCCTCGAGAACGGCCATCATTTAAGGAACTCGTACAAAAACTGGAAAGAATGCTGCAGGATACCGTGGTAAGTAAATTGAGAGTACGAAATATACATTTTCGTAATCTCTAATTGAAACCTTTCAGTTTTCCGATGTGGAATGCAAAAAAAAAAAAAAAAAAAAATCTAAGTTCTCGAAAATAAGGCGTACACCACGCCATTTGTTTGACCCGTTTGATTTTGATCATTTGAGTAAATACGATGTTCAGTAAAAAAAGGAATCGGTATTTGTCATCTTACTATGAATCTCCTTACACTCAAGAAATGCTTATAGCGTAGAAAATCCGTTTATTTAGTGGTGTAATACGCATACAAATTCACCAAGCTTTCGCTCTCCACTGGGAGGCTTTTTCAAGGAATTGATAGGCATAAAATTTTATGTCTACCATTGTCTTGAAAAAGCCTCCCAGAATAAAAACACTAACGAGCTCTCCTTCTGGAATCCGTTTATTTGTGTGGTGATAAATACCACAAAAATAAACGGATTTACCACGCCATAAGCATTTTTTGAGTATCCACGGTCTGGTGTATTTAAAATAATGTTATCTCCTTACATTTCATCTGTTGATTAACAGATGCGAATTGTAATGCTGCCAAAGAGAGGACAAGTCAAAACGTTTTGTAAAACGGAGACACATGCGTGGCAATGCGAAAATTTAGAAAACTTTGAAATTCTGAGAAAATCCATCACATAACTGGGGACTTGGAAGTTCTAACAAGTTCCCTTTTTCGAATTTCGACATCAAGCAGGTCACTGTTACTCAGACAATAATGGAAAGCAATCTGCCGAATTTTGAAGTATCTACTACGATTTTCCAATGAGTTACGGGTGTCGCAGACATTCTGTTTAATAATTACATATATATGTACGATAGGTGGCATATAAATCTTGCAGTGGTGCTCCCAGTAAAGATTAATGAACTGTACGGATATAACTACCATCAACGTAAGTTCTTTGGCTTAGAAATATGCACGTTGTAAACCTATTTCCCGACCTACCTTCATATATGAAATAAATTATTCGCATTTTTCGACCATTGGATCTTCTATTGTCCTACATTAGAGTGGAAATTGCCTGTAGTACATATCAGTCTCAGTGATGAACTACATAGCCTACGAAAGAAATGAATGCAGGGTAAGTCTAAATGGCATAGTGATTGACCAGGTGAATGTGTTTGTGTATTTAGGAAGCATGTTTGACAGAGAGAACAAATTGGATGGTGAAATTAGTAGGCGAGGAAATTCTTCATTGAAAGTCATGGCTGCTCTGGGAGGATTTCACAGGAATGATGGATTCTCAAGGAAGTCCCGAATGGCTGTGTATGAAAGTGTAATTGTTCCTACTCTCATGTATGGCAGTGAAACCTGGGTACTACAGAAAGACATAGGATACGTTTGTGTGCTAGAGAAATGCGTTACTTACTGGGGGTTTCTGGGAAAACACGTTCAGATCATGTGAGGAATGAAGATGTGTTGCAGTTGTGTAATGTGAAGCAAAATGTTGCTAGCAAGGTGGAGACTAACACTCTTAAGTGGTTTGGACATGTTGAAAGAATGAGTGACGAGATGCTTACTAAGAATTTTTTTTTTTTTTTTTTTGCCCAAGTGGCAGGCAGAGGAAGGCCAAGGAAGTCATGGGAGGATCAGATTGAAGAGTGTCTGAATGAGAAAAAGATTATGAGTATGAAGTGTAGAAGGTCTTGTGTACATACGTCGTGTGATGGATGTCAATGAAGCCCGTGTTGTGTGTCAAGATCACTATAAATGGAGAAGTTTGATACGGCAACAGAAAGTAAATAATCAGTCAAAAATTTATCTGGTGGTTTGTATTTCTTTGTGGAGCTAATCTCAGAGAACACCTTAGGGATTTGTATTATTAGTTAAATGTTTATTTGGCACATGGTCTTTCTTTGAGGAGCTAACCTCTGAATATCAGAGAACAGCTTAATGATATGTATGTATGTATGTATGTATGTATGTATGTATGTATGTATTGTAACGTATACTCTCGATTCACTTTCCTTTTGATTTTTACTATCTCTGGTTATTTTATTTTACTATGTAAAGTATCTTCTTACTGAACGAGATGTTATTTCACCCGCTGAATGAGATCTGGCAATGAGTGTAAGTCATGACGTGGTGGTAGCCAGTATAAATAGGCGCGTTCAACGATACCAAGAGAGAGTTTGTTTATGAAGAGAGTTTTTTGTTGATGTGCGTAGGGTGAGCTGTTGTTTATGTGTCAGAGAGCGTTGGTTTATGTGAAAGAGAGCGTTTGTTGTTGTACGAAGTGAACTGTGGTTTATGTGCAAAGAGATCTTCGTTTATGTGAGAGCGAAAAGTTGACCAAATAAAAGATTGCTTTCGTAAGTACGTCTTTCTCAGTTCATAGTTTTGTCAGATCTCTGTCTGGCTGTTAGGTTTATTTCATTTAGTGTTATTAGTAACAACCAGCATAAGACTTTATTCATCTTAATTACTACTACAACATTACTACCAGTTATAAGCTTGTTCATTATTGTTACTACACTACTAGCAGGAAAGTTTATTCATGATTTAATTAACAAACAACAACCATTAGAAGAAGCATTATAAAGCATTATACTTAGCTTAGTACAAGCATTGAATTCATTATAATATTAATGAAAGCTATATTCACTATAATTAGCTTGGTAGCAGAAGGCTTATTCATTATAGTACACTGCTGGACAATTGCTAAGGACGGATCATAAACGGCTATATAGCGCATAAAAAAGTAAGTGTGGTTGGACGCCAAGTGAAGTAAAATAATGTCAGAATGCCAGGACATTACAAGAAAGACAATTTATTGTGCTCTGAAATCCAGAAGGCTCTGGAACGTGTTCAAGGGACAAACAGGCCATTTTGTGCAGAATACGTAAACGTGAAAAAAATGCAATTACCGTCCGCAGGCGTTCCGGCGTAAGAGTCAATACGGGATATGGCCACCATGGAGGGCGATGCAAGATTCCACACGTCGTGTCATGCTTTGCACAACATTATCAAGCAGCTGTTGGGGTAATTTATCCCATTCCTCTGTCAGTGCACGGATGAGGGTGTCCTTGTTTATTGGAGGGAATTGGCGAAAAGCAAGACTCCTCCCCAAAGCATCCCACACATTTTCAATGGGATTCAGATCTGGAGAACGTGCTGGCCATACGAGGCGTTGAATATCCTCGCTCTCAAGACACTCCTGGACAGCGACTGTTCGATGACATGTTGCGTTGTCGTCCATGAAAATGAATCTATCACCGACAGCACCACGGAACATGCGAACATGAGGTAGCAGAACATCATTAATGTATCGTTGGCCAGTCATAGTCCCAGTTGAAACCACATAGAGGGACGTACGGCCATTGATCATGATTCCAGCTCATACCATGACACTACATGTCGGATATCGGTCCCTTTCCTGTATGTTTGCTGGACAATATGTAGTACCACTATCACGCCAGATCAGTTGTCGTCGACAATCAGACGATAGACTGTATCTACTCTCATCTGAGAAGAGGACAGCAGACCAGTCGTTGTCAGTCCAATTGCGATGTTGATGGCACCATTGCAAACGGGCGGTACGGTGACGTCTGGACAATGGGATGCACACGACAGGACGGCGGGCGTATTGTCCTCCTTCATGCAAACGCCTGGCGACAGTTTATCGGGAGATCCGCTTGCCAGTAGCAGCCATAAACTGATTTGCTACCTCACTAGCTGTGCTGCGCCGGTGTCTTTTTGTTGATAGCACTATGTACCGATCTTCTGCAGGTGTCGTACTGCGAACACGACCTCCCCCGTGACGTTTGCTACACTCTCCATTTGTTTGAAATGATTTCCAAAGCCTTGGAACAACACTGTGGCTGACGTCGAACTCCCTGGCCACATCTGTTATTTTTCGCCCTTCTTCAATCTTGCCAATAATACGGCCACGCGTAAAATCATCTAGGTGATGTCGGGAAGACATACTGAAAATTGCAAGTTTGTCAATTAATTCTTTCCCTTTCAACTTTGCGTTTGAACAACAACGGTCAATACGCGTCAAATCCTTTATATCTCTTATCTGCGCTATGACGTCACGAACAAGTTCGGCAATCCAAAATTTGCATACGCACAACACGTCTTACTGTATCCCGCACTTATGCTAATTTTCACATTTTCCTGCCTTCCATTTTATGGTTGCTATCGTTGCTATTGTCATCCGTCCTTAGCAATTGTCCGGCAGTGTATGTATGAAACTTCTTCTGGACACTGGTTCTTCCTCTTTCACTTAATTGTAACATAGACAGCTGAGCACATGTTTAGTAATAATTCATACTAACGTATTATTTTCGTAATGAGTGGGATGGTTTCTTGAATAAAATCTTACCGTTGTATGCAAGAAGTTAAATGTTTGTTTTTAAAGGTTTCACTATTTCAGGAGAGTCTTTTATAGTGAATATTATGATTTATTTGTAAGGAGAGTGAAACTTTATTATTGCTGCTATGGATACCAAATATTTGCAATTTTTTCCCATTGTGGTGTAGGATTATTTACCTCTCACTTCCGAAGAAATGAGGACAGTGAAGCCCGAATGCGGCGCAGCTGAAGCATCTTCCTCGTCTCCGATGTTGCCGACACCTGTCAAGAACTCCAAAAGAAGTATGTGCACGTATATACACTTCTGAACCATTAATATTCGAACACCTTGTCTACAAATCATCTTTATTTACAGAAAATTTGATATGGAGCGCTGAAACCTTTGGCCGTTATGACGGCCGCTAGGATTCGTGGACTGCTCTTCACCAGTTTCTTGTAAATGTCCCCGACTTCCAGACTGCTCTTCACCAGTTTCTTGTAAATGTCCCCGACTTCCAGACTGCTCTTCACCAGTTTCTTGTAAATGTCCCCGACTTCCAGACTGCTCTTCACCAGTTTCTTGTAAATGTCCCCGACTTCCAGACTGCTCTTCACCAGTTTCTTGTAAATGTCCCCGACTTCCAGACTGCTCTTCACCAGTTTCTTGTAAATGTCCCCGACTTCCAGACTGCTCTTCACCAGTTTCTTGTAAATGTCCCCGACTTCCAGACTGCTCTTCACCAGTTTCTTGTAAATGTCCCCGACTTCCAGACTGCTCTTCACCAGTTTCTTGTAAATGTCCCCGACTTCCAGACTGCTCTTCACCAGTTTCTTGTAAATGTCCCCGTGTTTAATCTGCCATTCGGCCTTCAAAGCAGTCAACAGTTCAGCTTTATTTGCTGGGCGATCTCTTCTTCCACGCACTCGATGGTCCATTCTTCCCAGAGTTTCTCTCTAGGGTTCAGCTCAGGACTGTGCTGACCAGTCCACCGCTTAAACTCCCATGTCCTCGAATCAATGCGTAAAAACGCGTGAAGTACTTTCAATGGAGAAAAAATTAGAGATACCTACCTAATAGCGTGTTGGTTCTTCTCAAGCGCGAATAATAGCATGCACACGCCAAGGCGTCGACTCCACCAGATGCCGGAGGGTTTTTAGGAGGTAACAACAGCCATGGCTGTTGTTGCAGCCTTGTCCACAACTCCACCAGTTGCCGGAGGGTTTTTCGAAGGTAACAACAGCCATGGCTGTTGTTGCAGCGTTGTCCACAACTCCACCAGAGACGTCGGTCCAGGATCCGTGGATCTGATGTTCATCTCCACGGCACCCCAGAGAACTTCTACAGGTTTTTGATCCGTGGACCTTGGGAGCTACTGGATGGTTCCAAAGCTCAGATGAGTGTTTCTCGAGCCATGCCGTGGTTGCAGCCCGGCGGGGTGAAGCATTGTTCTTCTGGAACACAGAATCGGCCGCAGGATGCGCAAAAGCCATGAAAGCGTGTTGGTGATCAGCCAGCACATGCTGATAGCGCGTAGCGGTGAAGGACCTCTCCAGAAACACTAAGGGACTTAATGTGTCCCACGAGGAGGCTCCCCAAACCATCACAGAGACACCACAGCCTTGAACAGAGCCGACTGGCCATCACGAAGCCATGGATTCATGCTACGTACTCGTGTTCAGCTGTACTGTAGCATCCCGTGCCTGAGGGTATAAAACGTGCGTCGTACCATTCGCTCGCTGACTCTGCTTGAGCCTCCAACATTTAACCTCGATGTGATTTACGCACCCTTTCCAAGCGGTCGGTCCGTAAAAGCCTGGATAGCCTACGTCGACCCCGGTCATTAATGGCGTGTGGTCGGGCACTCCTTGCTCTCTGGGCACTGGTACGTCCGTCGAAGACATACTTGCGGTACACCCTTGATACGGTTTCCTTTGGCAATTCTAGGGTTCTTACCACTTGAGCGATAGAATGACCCATGTGTCTTGCGCTGACAATACATTCACGATCAAAGTCGCTCAGATTACCACGTTTACCCGTGTTCGTTGACTGTGATACACTTTCAGGAAGCCCTGCTTCCCGCGTACTTATCACCTGCGTTTGGTTTGGGCTTGTTCCACTATGTACAGGGGATGACCATGCCAACTTACCATAATCCCTATCTTTAATGTTGTTTCTACTGAGTGTATGACATGGTGCGTTGTCCTGTGACATGGTTACGGGCCTTCCCCAAAGTACTGCCGCAACGTCGGTAACGTACAATTGTTCAGGATGTCTAGGTAGAACTCAGCATCAATCGTTTTGTTCTAAACGACTAGTGGGCAGCCACGAAATACAAAATAATAATTAGAATAATAACAGTATAATAAAAAATTATAGAAAATACATTTTAAATGAGGATCTGCAAAATGATAAATGTAAAAGATGTATGAACACTGAGACCATTGAACACATTTGCGGGGGATGCACCACGCTGGGAAACGTTGATTATATACAGTGACATAATAATTTTGCTAAAATCATTCATCTATAATGAGCACACGGTACAGAACTATCAGTGTCAGAAGTATCATACTATAACTATCAACCCACTGAGGTACTAGGTAATAAACAATACAAACTATATTGGGACCGTGAGATTAAAACAGACGTAACCATTTCTGCCAATCGTCCAGACATAGTGCTGTATGACAAAAGGCAGAAGGAGGCAGTCTAATAATATTCAGAATACCTATGCAACAAAAATTAACAAGTATGTGGAACTGGTTGCAGAAATTAAACAGATTGGAAGCTGACAAACAGTTATCTCTGCAAATGGTATAATTCCTTAAACTCTTTTCCCAGCTTGATGCCCCAAGTCTACATCTAAGGCCCAAAATCCAAGACGCAGTAATTCTCTATACGTGCCATATCGTACGACGATTTTAAAACCATGAGTGACTATGTCTTTACTTGACTTCATGTCCGTACTAACAAGTGGACCATGCTACAGATGCCATTGCTGTAGATAAGAAAATTAAATAAAATATAATAATAATAATAACGGATCCATACCATAACGCTACCTCCACCAAACTTGATTGTCAATATGATACAGTCGGAAATGTAGTTTTCTCCTGAGATCTTCCGCACCCAAGAACTAGAATCAGACTGGTGTACTGTGTATCGTGACTCGTCAGTCCAAAGCATAGTTTTCTACTGATGTACAATTCAAGATCGACGTTAGTTTCGGATGTTTACAGATTGTTTTTTTTTTTGACAGATTCAGCTCCAGTTTGCTCCATTTGCATATCACATCACTAACCATCGACCTAGGGATTTTTAATGCCGCTGAAAAGTCACGTATGGGGCGATTGTTTATGTGGTATCCCGTTACGATCTAGGAAACGGCGCGGCATTTGCAAGTTCCTGATCATCCAGCTGCTTCACAAACTCATTAAAGATTTCCAAGTATCGGTCGGTATTCACCAAGCTCCCCGTTCTCTCCAGCTTCTTCACCAATTTCGAAATGGTGGATGGTTTACGCCCACCAAATTTCTTCAGAAAATTCTTCTGACCTAATACTAACACTCAATGAACACACGCTCTTCAATTGAGTACCCCGTCTTCATTCGACCTCCTCGCTTAAACTGTCTGCGAAGACAAGCTATTCCCCCACCACTGCTAGACAGACAGTGCGGCGCCACCCAGCTGCTGGTGAGACATTTTATTCACAGGTAATGCATGTCGACTGCTTCGTCAGGGAATAAAGAACCGCCCCGTTTGGGTTTCACGCTCTTTCGAGTGTCACGCTCGTCGTATATTCCCCATCTCACGTAATCCAGCAACATGCTACACACGTGGTGTAAGTTTGTGAATAAATTGTTTGTTTAAATGATTTAACGCTTGAGAATTATATTATAATTCTACAGTTTAGTTTTGGTTTTCTTTCAGCAGAGGAATTCCTTTTGAATGGACAAGGGTCTGTGAAGAGGAGCAAACTTTCGAAGCCTTGTCTTTATTTCAGCAAATCTCCTGACACGAATTATGAAAGTCGCCGTCTTCTGCAAACACCTTCAGAAGAATCTACATCAGCTTAACTATTGTGTGATGAATGCCCGGAGCCTATTTTTCTGCTTATGCAATTTTTTTACACGCAAGCTGGTTTAACATCATAGTATGTTAGCAAGTATGCAGAGTCTTGAGTGACTGGCCGGTAGATGAAGGAACACCACCGAGGAATGGAGATACAGTTCTAGCTGTAGATATTTCGAAACGAATTTTAAATTATTAACAAGAATTTTCTGTGTTTCCATTTTAAGAATTATCAGTGTAAAATTTTCTGTGTCTCTTTGGTGCTGAATTTCTCAGAGTTACATTGATTTAGTCTTAATAGTATCATACGAGTTATACCTCTTGTCTATAATATGTATGTATATACAACTTCCGCATTTCTTCTTTGAAACATACTCATAATATTTTACATCTTGATAAAATTGGAATCTTTGGTAGAATCAGTGCATCAAGCAGCAGAAAACTCTGTCCACTTAAGGAAATCTTTCTACTGAAAGTTTTCCCGTTTATCAAGAGGTAAAAGCTAACGACACAATGTGCAAAATCATCTACACGATAATTTCGGATTATTATATAGCACTCATCGCAAGCAAGATGAATTTATTTAAACCAGCTAAGAACACTGTCGCTGTATTACTTTAAATCATTACCATTCTTTAAGATACCGAAATAAAAAATGAATGGCGTTAATCTAACAAAATTGAAAGATTCAGTTACATGTGGGCAATTTCAAACGTAGACATGTAGAGTTATCAATGCAAGACGTTCGCCGGACGAGAAACAGAAATTATCTACCACTTCAAGAATATGGATTCTGTAACAGCAGTTGAAAATGACAGGGCGTAACATCTGAAAAACTGTATCTTAATCAACATCTTTTTATGCAGACGAACTGAGTCTAGAACGAATTATGGCGTTCTAGACTCAGCTAGCCTGCATTAGAAGTTAGAAGCGCCTGCTTCAGTAATTCATACTTGAACTATGGTAAAAGCATAATTCTTCGTTCCTTAAAGTTAGTGATGCATTGTATCCAAATGAAACCCTTTTTAACAAACACAGCTCTGAAGCGACGAATGTTAGATTCTTTTATTCTAAGTCCTTTCATGGTGTCATTTCAACACTTTCACCAGTTATCGTATGTTTAAAAATCACATAATTAAAACAGGGATTTATTTTCAAAGGAGTTTAAGTGATTTTCAGCCTAATATCACTTGCAAGATTTATAAACTGTTTTTTATGCAAAATGGGAAAATGATGAGGCAAAGCACAGGATAATAAAGAATATATGCAAAGAAATACAGAGTGATTCACTCGAGGCTTTACTTTACCCCAAAAAAGCCCATAATTTTGAAAGGAGAAAACATTTCAAGCTGAGATTCGATATGACTTCAGTTTACCCATTTTTGCCGTCCTCTGGCAGGTGGAATATGACAGTCCTGTTTCTTGCGACAGCCTGCGTAACGATTTCTTTGGAGACTGTAACACCCTCTTTTTCACACATTGCTGGTCGACCTCCTAAATGCGTGTCAACAAGGCTTCCTGTCGTCTCAAGATTCTTCGCAAGATTTGAAATCGTTGGCTTCCTAGGTGGTTCCATACCGGGAAATTTCTTCTTAAACTAATTCTGACACTCCTTGAACGAGCCGGAATTCCAATAACTTCGAACGATAAACTCGCGCTCAGCAATGGTGAACACCATCGTGCTCGACGCTAGCTGACGGACAAAGAGAATGGGGCGAAACTGTTCATACTAGACGCCGTGTATTGTGGCGCCATCTGGACATACGAGCCAAACGGAGCAGATATGGATGCGATTGTCAGAACGTACAGCACTTTGTCTTCAAATTTAAGCTTGAAATATTTTCCCTTTTCAAAATTATTGCGTTCTTTTTGGGTAAAGACCCGAGTCAATCACTCAGTACTTGTCGCAAAGGAAAATGTCAGTTCGCTTCAGCGAAGCAGCAAGGTTCCTAATATTTAAATTTTCACCATCAATTTAAATGCTGCCGCAACATTAGTGCAAGTTGTGGCACTTGTAAAGTAAAGCACGCAAGTTGTGGCATATCAGTGGAAAAAATACATTAAAAATCATTGCAAAGGTTCAGGACCCATGAACAAATTCTTAATACGTATTTCCAATGTAGCCTTAAAGTTAACATAAAAGGAGAAGTACCGGACATTTTGTATAAGTATGTTTTTTTGTTGTTATTTTGGAATTTTTTTTTGGTTGGAGGTTTAACGACCACCGTGAGCAACTCAATGGGCTATAAGCAGTCGCCCGTTCCTAATTTAGGGTCACTGGTTCCAGAGAAGGAAGAGCCGTAAGACAAACACAACATCCATGCCACACCGGGATTCGAACCCGGACTCCGTTCGGACGAATGATCAGAGGCCATCGCTTAGACCACTGCGCCACCGGGGTGGCTTATTTTGGAGTTTAACGGCCATTGTGCAAACTCAATGGGCTGTAAACTGTCGCCCGTCCCTAATTTAGGAGCATATTTTCCAAGGAAGGGGAGAGCCAGTGCCGCAAGACAAACACATCATCCATGCCGTAACGGGATTCGAGCTCGGACCCATCTCGTACGAATGGTCAGAAGCATCTCATACCACTTGGCCGCTGGGTGGCACAAATATCTTAAAAATAGTTCTTCGTGAAACTTATGCTCATCATATAAATTCTGAGATAGCACATACACACAAAAGAAAGAAAAATCATGGAAAGATGTCCGAAACGTATAACAAAAGACATTTTGTGTACCTGAATACCATACTGGCTTTAACGATTTTCTTAATTCCTGTAAAGTGCGTTCGCATTCACCAAAATATTTCTAATTACAGAAATGTTTTGCAAGTACTGCCGAGTAGTTAGTAAAGTCACTCATAACAAGCATTATGAAGTCCTCTTTGTACATTTCCCAAAGAAACATTGGTAGTATCTCTTGTGTGGAGAGTGATGGTGCATCGACAAAAAACGTCATGGACTCCATGCGTTTCCTGAAAAACACAATTTAGTGAAAAAAAACAAGTGTGTATTTGTTGTTAAAAAGACATGATGTACTCCATCAATTTTTTTCCTTCCGAAATGAATGATGGGTGCTGAGCAGAGAGAGAAAGGTTCTTTCAAACAATACCAGGAATTTTTCTTTCATTAGCTCAAAAGAGAACATTAGACATGTTCATGTCAAAGTCAACTGCTTTATATCTTTCTGAAGGTAAAGCAGAATAAAAAAGTTGCAAGTATTTGTCAAATATACATCACAATGTTTCAAACATTCGCTCAGGCACAACTACACTGACGGAAAAAAATCCCAACACCAAGAAGGGGTTGTGTTAGATAAACGACAGTTGGTAGCCGGCCGGCCACGTGGCACTACTGAGAGGGAAGACCGCCGTGTACGGCGTATGGTCGTGGGGCATCGTACCGCGTCTGCGGCAGCAATTCGAGCTGCAGTTGCCACCACAGTGACACAACGAACTGTTACAAATCGGTTACTTAAAGGACATCTCCGAGCCAGACGCCCTGTAGCGTGCATTCCCCTTACTCCAAACCACCGCCGTTTGCGACGTCAGTGGTGTCAAGCTAGAGCTCATTGGAAGACGGGGTGGAGATCTGTTGTGTTTTCTGATGAAAGCCGGTTCTGCCTGGGTGCCAGTGATGGCCGTGTGTTGGTTAGAAGGAGGCCAGGTGAGCGCCTGCAACCAACCTGTCTGCGGCCGAGACACACTGGACCTACACCTGGAGTTATGGTCTGGGGAGCAATTTCCTATGACAGCAGGAGCACTCTCGTGGTTATCCCACGCACCCTGACGGCACAGTTGTACGTCGGTCTGGTGATTCAACCTGTTGTGCTGCCATTCATGAACAGCATTCCAGGGGGTATTTTCCAACAGGATAACGCTCGCCCGCATACCGCTGTTGTAACCCAACATGCTCTACAGAGTGTCGACATGTTGCCGTGGCCTACTAGATCACCAGATCTTTCACCAATCGAGCACGTATGGGACATCATTGGACGACAACTCCAGTGTCACCCCCAACCAGCATTAACCGTCCTTGTATTGACCGACCAAGTGCAACAGGCATGGAACTCCATCCCACAAACTGACATCCAGCACCTGTACGACACAATGCATGAACGTTTGCGTGCTTGCATTCAACATTCTGGCGGTTACACCGGTTATTAATGTACCAGCATTTCACATTTAAAATGGCTCTTCTCGCGCTTACAATAAGCTGTGATCTTGAAACCTTAATCGATTAAATATGTTACCTATACAAATGTATTGCCGCCATTTCATTCCTCTACAACTATTTTTTCGTGGTGTTGGGATTTTTTTCCGTCAGTGTAATTACGTCTAATAATAATAATAATAATAAACGCGGTCTTAATGAGGGAGAGAGAGAGAGAGAGGAAGACATCATTTTGTTAGTATTCGAGTTGAATAGGTAAACAACAAATTCATGAATCATATCTTAAAGTTGCAGACAGTAATTCGTTATCATCAACATCCGCAGATATATCATTCACTCATTTAATTATTTATTATGCTATTGTACAAAGGATTTGAAGCAGAGAGATGTTTAAAGAAACACGCCCAGTTTTACAGCCTTCATTAGGGCTGGAATTTCTTCAGGATGCACTTTTAAGGAAGTCATCCATAGATGTCGATCGAGACCTTAAAAGGGCATGTCTGATCTCTGGAGAATCTCCAAGGTAATATTGGAAACTAGAAAGAATGCTTTAGAAAATTTGTAAATACGACTGGGATTGTTCAAAAGAATTGTTACTCAAATGAAATTTCTGAAATTTTAGGAAATGTACATTAATAATTACTGTAAGCAATTTTTGATTTAAGTTTGAAAATAAAAATGAAATAATTTTATTAAGT
This sequence comes from Macrothele yani, assembly GCA_039090855.1. Lineage (NCBI taxonomy): Eukaryota > Metazoa > Arthropoda > Arachnida > Araneae > Macrothelidae > Macrothele > Macrothele yani. The sequence goes on along the minus strand of CM077005.1, from coordinate 137,305,764 downwards.
GTGGTATGGTTCTTTAAAAAAAATTCAGATTTTTAAAGTTCTTAAACATTTCTCTCATTGCACTTAACGATGATTAACCACGGTTCACTTTATTGCATTATGCATTAACACGAAGTACATTAAACTTCAAGTTCACCGATGATTTAACCCGAAATACAACAGGAAGTTCATATAATAATACAGCACTTTATCATTTTTGTACGTAGTTTTCAGCATTTTTAGCTAAATTTGCAAAATGCTCATTCCATTTTTTTGCCTTTTACACAAATTTATAAAATTAAGCTTACCATTGAATAACTTTGCGCAGTTTGAAAATGGATTTGGTGGCTTGGCATAAACAACTGGGTAACATCTCATTTTATGACGCCCTCGGGAATTTTCTCACAGCGATGAAAAGTATGGATACAGTAACACCTTTTTTAATTCTCTATAGGTTTTTTAATTCTCTATAGGTTAATACCTTTTTTTAATTCTCTATAGGCTAATACCTTTTTTTTTTAATTCTCTATAGGTTAATACATTTTTTTATTCTCTATAGGTTAATACCTTTTTTAATTCTCTATAAGTTGATACCTTTTTTTAATTCTCTATAGGTTAATACCTTTTTTAATTCTCTATAGGTTAATACCTTTTTTTAATTCTCTATAGGTTAATATCTTTTTTAATTCTCTATAGGTTAATCCCGTATTTTGACGTAAATGAAATTCGGTAGTTGAAAATATACAAATACGATATTTTAATGGGTTAGTTTGCGTTGTTCTTCATTTCTAATTTGAAACTGCATTCCAGCCGAACAGTGGCTAAAAATCTGAATTATTCGAAGTAATTTTAACCTAACTTCCAATAAATTTTGCTGAAAAAAAATATAGAGTGGGAGAAAAAGAAAGAAAACCCTAACAGTACTCTGTGTATTTCTTGATACACGAATACTCACATACTAGATGACGTCAGAGCAACATGTAAACTCGTGCTGTGTTTCTTAACGGAGAAGCAACCGTTCATTCTTCCCAGTTCCAGCTAATCTTTTTTGCAGCTGTGTTCTTGGTAATCCGTAGGAACCAAAGTAATATCTCTGATTTCCATCCTCATCGAATATCTTCTCTCTCTCTCTCGCTATCTATCTATCTATCTATCTATCTAACTATCTATCTATATCTATCTATCTATATCTATCTATCTATCTAACTATCTATCTATATCTATCTATCTATATCTATCTATCTATATCTATCTATCTATCTCTCTTCATCTAGTCACATTTCATTTCAGATTCTAAAATAAGAACTCCAATATTCGGGAGGGAATTTACACTTGTGGGTCTCCAAAGTGTGTGTGTGCGTGGGAAATTCTTGCAACTAAGAAAGAATGCAAGTGACCTCGAGCGCGAGGATGACGAATATTTTAACCACATTCTTATTTAGAGATTGTATAGTAAATTTGTTATAATTAAATAAAAAATGTGCGATGGATGAGTAGGAAAAACAGAAAAATTAATTCGAAAAGTAAAAACAAATATTTTCCTGCTCATTTTCTATTAGCAAAATAAAATGTACCATCTGATATGATAGATAGTGTAATAAATTTAATAAACGTAGCTAAATAAAACTTAAACCATTTTCATCTTTAAAACGTTTTCTGTTTAGAGATATAATGTTATATAAACTGACTAAGCATTACCGCTACAAAAATTCTCCGTATCATAAAACCCCTAGTAACCATAGGTGTTATCAAACCATAATAATCCTCCTTGGCTAACTTTTACAGATAGTCATGGAATATATAATTATGATACCGAAAGTCGTTTTGTGATTTATGACTCGTCACAACCGTGTGAGGACACTGCGCTAGCTCGGTATGAGTCTGAAAGAATAACCACTACTTAAAATTTGTCCCATCATTACCACGAAACATGAGTAAAAGGAGAAGACGTGGGAAAGACAAGTACAAAAAAACAAACAAAAAATCATCGGGAAATTGTAAAAAAATGAAAGAAAAAGAGATAAAAGTGAAATAGCAGAAGTATTTGCACAAACTCACTATCTGTTAAATATGCCGTCGAATCTAAACAACTGGATTTTAGTTGAACAACATGCTTTACAAGAGATTGATATTTCGGAAGTGATAGAAATGATTGAAGGCTGACAAAACCGCATTGAAAATGAGCACGGAATTCAAATGCTCAAGTGAACGGTTCAGAAGCGAGTCAGGAGCGATGGAGCAATACTTGACAAACTTTATAATTGGATAAAACGCTGTTGTTAGCTTTGATTCAGCAGAGAAGTAGAGAGGAAAGGTGATACATACATCATCACGCAGTATACTCAAAAAACTTTTAAACATGGACTATTGTTTTATAATACGCAACCGAAAAAGCTCATTAAAGAGAATAAGAGCATAGGAAGGTAAGGATACAAAGAGAAAGTCACAGTTTTGTAATGTTATGAAACAGAAAACAACGAAAGATTTCGTTGCGAAGTTTGAAAGAATGCGTTGCATTAAAACCCCAATATTATCGACCATTTTAAAGCCTGCCGCACACATAAAGATGTTATACACTGAAGGGCAATTGAATTAGAGACAGCTGGCGTTATGCAAATATGGCGCTGTGGGCGGCCCTGTAAACGGAAACGACATGACGTATGCAGCGATCCGACAATATAAGGAGTGATGCGACGGGAATCAGTAAGAGTCGGACGTAGTATGGGTAAGAAGAAGGATCTAAACGCATTTGATCGTGGGTAAATTGTTGGGCCCGACGAATGGGTCACTCCATCTCGGAAGTCGTGCAGGCACTGGGATTTTCACGAGCCACTGTGTCACGGGTGCACCGTGAGTACATCGAATCCGGTAAAACCATCCCTGCAAGGGCAAACTGCTGTAACAACAGCGTGTGAATGAGCGGGGTCATCGTCGGCTAGCTCGCATTGCGACAGCGGATAGACGGGCCACAGTGCAAGAAATCACTCGGCAATTTAACGCTGGTGCACAAAAACGTGTAAGCAGCCACACCATCCAGAACCATCTACTCGCTATGGGGTACAAAAGCCATCGTCAGACGAGGGTACCGCTGCTGACCGCACATCACAGGGTGCAAAGATTAGCATGGGCGCGGGAACATCGCCACTGGACCCTAGACATGTGGGAAAATGTTGCCTGGACTGATGAGTTGAGATTCACGTTGGTACATGCGGATGGCAGGATACGAGTACGGCGCAAACCACATGAGGCGATGGATCCTTCTTGCCAGCAGGGTACTCTTCAAGCTGGTGAAGGTGGCATTCTCGTCTGGGGACTGTGTACGTGGACTGAAATGGGACTCCTGGTACGTGTGACATCGTCCCTCACAGGTCAACGTTACCGGGATATCCTGGACAACCATTTGCTCCCGTTTGTGCGTCTTCAACATCCCACTGGGGACCTCATCCTGCAACAGACAATGCACCGTGCCATCGCTCCCGAATTGTATCCGAACACTCCACCGACGTGACCTCGCTTCCTTGGCCAGCTAGGTCACCTGACCTCAATCCCATCGAGCACATCAGTGATGCCATCGAGAGAGATGTTCGATGCTCTGACCCCCTCCATCAAATCTTCGTGAACTGTGGGAGCTTGCTCATGGGCCGTGGATCCGAATGGCTTCCCAACGCTTCCGGTGTCTTGTCGAGTCCAGGCCGAGACGAATCGCCGCCGTCATCAGGCCGAAAGGTGGTGCTACACGTTACTAGACAGGTATCTCTAATTCAATTACTCTTCAGTGTATAACATAACATGTTACCGCAGAACAGCGCAGTACCGTTCATTCGATATAGTATACCTTCCTGGACATTGGAGTGTGGTGGTTTCAAAGAAAATGGTCCCATAATGAAATATGCTGTGAAGCCACACCATACCGTCACATCTTAATATGTGCTCTATAGAGGTCTTCCGTGAACAGCAGCTGTTCGTGCAGATTCCCATATTCGACAGTTCTGCCAGTACACAGTCCCAGTAAGAGTGAAATGTGCCTCATCTGCCCATATGATAGCCCAAGGCCACAGGCTGTCAACCTCTATGCTAGCCAGGAATCGGAGGGCGAAGTCCCAGCTTTGTTCCTTGCCTCCCGGAAGCAGTTTTTGGCATCATACGTGTCCTGTACGAATATCATCCCACGGTAGAGAGCAGCACTTTGCCATCGTTCTGGCATTGCTGTGTGAGAGTGCGTTTCGGCTTGCCCTATAGGCACTGGCAACTGCAACTTCTTCCACAAAATTTTCGGACACTGGTGGACGTCCTCTTCCCGACGCTCTACTCAACTCTCCAGTGTCTTCCTACCTCCATATCACCCTCTTCAACACCGTCTCTGTAATTCTAATTCGCCGATACTGGCGTAGGGCACTATTCGTATTACTCTGATTTTGATAATAAAATTTTACCAGTAAGCCACATTCCTTCTTTTTTAGAGCGGTGACGTACCGGAAAATCTCCCCCCCCCGCAAAAATTTCTTCGAGGCCATTTTGCGAAATTCTATTAGCATTCAATTACTTAAATTTTTAATTCTATATTATTAACTAGGTTTTGTAGACGTTTTATTAATTAAAATTCTTTGGAACCTACTGGTATTTTTCGTAAAACCAAATTCATTGCACTCTACTGCGTGTCACACAAATGTGTACTTTGTAATTGAAATAGTTGCCCTAATTTTATACCAATAGAAAATGTTACAAAACAGTTACTCCAAAGTTGAACATATGAAAATACAGAACATAAGTAAGCAAATAAATAAATAGAAATTAAGAATTGTGACCCCCAAAAAAAGTAAAAATGCTTAAAGTATTTGCTCTTGAATATAAAAAACACACTTAACATAATGTTACAATGTTTTGCACACAATAAAAATTCTTCTCTTGACTCTATTATAAAAAAAAAATGACATAGGACTTTGCTTCTCCCACCGAAGACCACCCTTTCCGTTCATTATATTCTGAAGCATGCGTAGTTACGTGTAAACAGTTTTAATACATAACACCTTATCCTCATTGGCAAAAACTTTTCATTGAATTGGTATTTCTTCCACATTCTGTTGTTAATATACATGTAAAGGAACTATTGCTATGATTGTGAGAAGGAGCATCAGGTCCTCTGAAGTAGGGCCTTTTCGACTTTCTACTGGTAGTTTAACGACCACCGTGAGCAACTCAATGGGCTATCTTTACGATCCGGAAACGAAGAATCAATCCATGGAATGGCGTCACACCTCTTCACCAAGGTCTAAAAAGTTCAAGAGCCAGCGATCAGCACAGAACTGTTTTGGTGACTGTTTTTTGGGGATGACAGGGGTGTCATTCTCCTTGATTTTCGAGAACGTGGCCGTACAGTGACCAGCGAGCGGTACATTGAGACACTCAAGAAGCTTGGAGAAGCCATAAGGAGGAAGAGACCAAACAAGAATCTCAAAAGGATCCACATTCATCATGACAATGCAAGACCACAAACTTCTTTGGCAACAAATCAGGCTGGTTGGTGGTCCCCCATCCACCATACAGCCCAGATCTGGCACCCTCCGACTTCCACCTGTTCGGTCCAATGAAGGACAGTCTCCGAGGACAACGATTTGATGACACAGACGTGGTGAAAGTGGCTGTGAAGAAGTGGGTACAACAGTCCACACCTGCATTTTTTCAAAGAGGATTCGAGAGTTGGGTTCAACGATGGCGCAAATGCACCGCTTGCTATGGAGACTATGTTGAGTAGTACCTTTGTATAGAGAAAGAGTTACTCTACCAACACTTGAAATTTGAACGAACTCTGTCACTTAATAAAGAAGTTATGCTTACTTTTGCACTACTTTCGGTACAGCCCTATAGTACTGGGGACTTTATTATCTTGGATCAGTGTAACGGATATCATGCTCTTACGGAAGTTGTGAGTTGGATTCCCGACTCCAGGGAGATGTGATTGTCAAATTTTCTGATTAAAGTCACATGGTGAACAGTAAACAAGACAATTGCTATTCTGTTTTTCGCCTTAAAAATCCTATGTTCCTTACCTTTTGCCCTAAGTTTTTCAACACAAACAGTGCGGACCTTATGCCGAACCCATTATTTGTCCAGATCACCAAATTTCATTCCAGAGTATGCTTACTAAGCTGTTTTTACAAAGTATAAATGCTCTACTGTTGCTCTTTAGTGGTTAACTCCCCACAAATATAATACATCCTTATGTAGCCATTGTAAAAGACACTGCTATCTACTGCATTAAAACCAAACGCAAACACAATACACTACAATGCAATTTTTTGTTTGTTTAACGACTACCGTGAGCAATTCGATGGTCTATAAAACAGTCGCCCGTCCCAAATATAGGGACACTGGTCAAAGGGAAAGAAGAGAATCAGTGTCGTAAGAAAAACACAATATGAAATGCCTCATCGGGATTCGAACCTGGATCTATCTGGGACGAATGATCAGAAGCCAACGCTTAGACCACTGCGCCACCGAGGCGGTCACAAATACAATAGACAACTACAATACAGAGATACAACTCAAACTGGCAGCTTTCAACATTATACACATGTGGAGATAATGCCAAGTGCAAGTTCAGACATATTTGACTGCTCTGTTACCTCTCTCAGTACTTTTTCTTCCCTCCTCAAGTGATACCAGATTCATGTTCAGACTTGTTGCTGTAAGGCCATAAAATAAACAACATCTGAGTGGAGTTGAAGCAACATACTACTACTTTATGAAATAGTTACACGAGAACAGTACTCGTATATGAAGTAAATACAATGAAAGCAGCAATTTAAGTGATTAAGGGTGATTTTAAGTGAAAAACAAGCTTGGAATCTGGCAAAAAATCTACCTATCAAGTGTAGTTAATAACTTACGCAAAATGGAAAAAAAGTGGCACACATAGTACAGAATGATCCCCATTTTCAGTTTAGAAGACAATAGAAGAGCACAACATACAGTATATAGATAAACTGAAACTTCATACCAACAACTGAAAAGGTCCTGTTCTAAGATGGTTGTAAACATTCGTTAAAATATCTCTCTAAAAAAACTTTTTCGGTGCAGTCCTTTTAGACCAGTAGAAATACAATATTCCATTAAACTCACGTGATCATGCATTCTGTGACAGCTTCAGTTTTCTGAAGCAGGGCAATTATTGAAAAAAAAACAAAAAACCCACATTTCAGAACATTGTAAGAAATATTGTGGAAGAACTGAAAGGACTTTTAAAAAAAATATTCTCAGCAGAATTTCCAAGTATCGAATGATAACATTTTGAATGGCAGCATATCCATCAAAATTTCTCTGCAGACTGGTTTTTCTTATTATCTAATGTGGTACAGCATTTTTTATGATTATAGGAAAAAAACGTGTTTAATGTATATATGATAAATAAATAGCATATAGAGATTCATGCAGCATATTAGGAAAATAGAAGGATCAGTTTTGAAGGTAAAAATAAAAACTGGAATATTTTATATTTCCAGCAATTTATTTAGTTTTTGAGTTAAATAAAAACAGAGAAAAAGCTTCAGAACATAACTTCATTTTTATTTTTAAAACCAACATATAAAAAAAAAGAGAGTAAATATCACCGACAATGAAAAGTGAAACCAACATAAATAAATGATTGTGATAAAGTGCTTTGTTACGCTTTTCATAGTTCATTCTTCCTGAGATAACAAAATACCACAATTAGTATGCCAGCCAGTCACACAAAGGTCATGTTCAGTGCCCGACGACACCAGGATTTGAAAACAACTTTACCGTGCTTTTTTCCTCTCATGTGCATTTTGTAGGGACTCCTTCCTGTAAACCTCATGTTGCAACGCTTGCAAGAATATCCGTTAATTTTTCTGTTCGTCAACACATTTTTCAGCTGTGAAATTATGACGTCATTTTCTCTGGTCCATACACTGGACGAGGTTCCATTTTGGATTGATGCTTTAAGCTCTTTTTGATGCTTTTTCCCTTTTAGGTGACACAAAAAGGACTCTGGTCCGTTCGCCTTTACGTCACATACAGGGCAGTACGTAGGATCATCTTCAGCAATCCACTTTTCTTCTTCCTTTTCTAGCACAGAACCCTCTTTGCTAGGTAATAAATTACCCTCAGAAGGGAACTTTCCTCGATGAGATCGGCTTGTCATGTGATCGAAATATGGTATGACGTCATTAAACTTCCGGCAGCAGGACTCACAAGTGAATGCTGAAAACTTGGTCTTCTTGTAAGAACTCGATTCCTGCAAAATTAAGTCATTCATTTTAGAGAACTCTTTGCAAAAGCGCTGTAAATGACACAAAAATCTAAAATCGAAGGGTAGGATTTACACAGTCAAATAATTACATCATATCTAAGGGTAAAATACATGACGTGAGGCCATTAAAATTAACAGTAAAAGAACTCAGAAATCATTCCCAAAGGCTTGATTTGAAATCTCATAACGACTTCATCAAACATACGATAACAGAGGTCAAGCTACTGAAAGAACACAATTATGTCACCCGGTAATTTAAGAACATGTCAGAAGTCAAAGACTAATTTCAGAATAAAAATACGGCAAGATGTCGTTAAACTTGCATTAAGTTACAAAAGTATCAAACACTCAATTTGAAACTTCATATTGGCCGATCCAGGATTTTTTAAAAGCGGAGGTGGTCTAGATTTTTTGTACGATTTTATTTAAAAGAAAACTAACAATACATATCAAGCATACACATCAATCAATGCAAGGCGTTCTTTTTTTTTTTTTCTTTTTTTTCATTATAGGAGTGAAATTTGACCTGCCAATGAATGGTGTAGTACACGCTTCATTCATGAGGTTCAAACTCACGCGTGTACTTATAAAATTATATATAAACTGGAAATAAAAACCGCTGTTTTAAGCCCTAATTTAGAACACTATACACAGATTGCTCTTCAATAAAACAGGAGAAAAAAATTGAGCCAACAGCAGGATATGTAGTATAAAACGTATTAAAATTTAAAATCTTATGTTATTAATTCGGTATCACAAGACTTTTACAAAAAAAAAAAAAAAAAATGTCAAGAAACCAGACTTACTTTTCGGAAAAGCTACTATGATCTTGAGATCCGGTAAATTATTATTCAAGGATTCAAATTTTTTATCACCAGGTTTCATTTCACGTACACTATGAAAAATAAATAAAAAAGATTAAAAAAAAAAACCTTGACCAGTTGTCAGATCATACATATTAAGCAGAAAGACAGCACCCAAGCGAATGACAATGTCCAAGTGAAACATTGAAAATTTCGTTACTGCCTTCCTTCGTTTCTGAATTTTTGCTCAATTTTATTCAGAATAAGGAAAGCTATGGATCCTTTCTGCTTTGCCTACGAGCTGTAAATTATTCCCATTATTTTTCTATCCCTGATTTTCCATGAATCAGAAAAATTCATCTTTGGTCCATTACCTTTCCAATTCTTCCTGATGATTGCAAAGCGTTACCCGAAATGGGTTGGTCTCGGATAGCAAACATTTGCAAAAAATATTTATTTCCCGTTTTACCTTTAAGTGGAACATATTTAGCCATCAGAAATTTACTGTTCGTTTGGTGGAAATTGCGAAAGAGTTTTTCTGAAGAAATAAAACTTCTGAACACAAAAATATAACCCCCTTCTCTTTCTCAACTGATACTAATTCTTTTATTCTTCAAGGGTTTGACTAACTTCAAAATATCCAAATTTATTATTTGTTATTACCAAACTTTAGGTTTTGAATTATTCTAATAATTCTCTTGCCGTTGCTATTTTTTGCTGATAGACTTTCTCAATCGGCTGCTTATAGCCTCTACATCTTCAGTAATTTTTCTTTCCAATCAGGGTAGCGTATGCCTGATCTCACATTCCTATCCGTCGGAGAAATGTAGCATAGTGTGCAGAGCAACTTATTCTAAAATGTTGGTTAGGAAACATGACCATTAGCATTAGTGTTCCATCAGACTGATTACGACTGATTATGGAGCCATGGAAAGTTCGTGGGCTGAAATCTAGAAGACAAGTTCAATCTGAGAAAGTTTCTAAGAGGAATAATCGTTGACGGACGGGGAGTGGCAGTGTTCCTATTTCGGACGTACTTGTTTGTCTGGCTGTGCACACTACAAGGTGATGACAGACTAAACAAGAAAGATGACATCGACTTTTTGGTTGTTGTTTTTTTTTTTTTGATTGGAGGTTTAACGACCACCGTGAGCAACTCAATGGGCTATAAGCAGTCGCCCGTCCCTAATTTAGGGTCACTGGTTCCAGGGAAGGGAGAGAGCCAGTGCCGTAAGACAAACACAACATCCATGCCTCACCGGGATTCGAACCCGGACCCCGTTCAGACGAATGATCAGAGGCCATCGCTTAGACCACTGCGCCACCGGGGCGGCCTTTTTTTTTGGTTGTAATGAGCACATCTTTTGAATCCGTTCTGACGCACATTAAGTTTATCAAAGCTATTCAAAGTCAATGGAACCGGTATGAAAAACAGTAATATCTGACGGAAAAAAGTTTTTCAATCGGTTTTTAATTCCGCACATATTGCTGTAAACCGAAACGTGAAATTACGCCCTCTGGTAGCAGACTTGCACGCTAAGAAAAATTTGAAATTATATGAGAAACATTTAGCAGCGGAAACGCTCTCCAACAAAGAAATAATTTTTCAAATCGGACTCTTAGAAGCAGAGATATCAACAAATATAAGACATGCATTTATGCCCTCTGGCGGAGAAACCATGCTTTTTTTAAGAAGAAAATATCTCGAAAAGGTTTATCGACGTGAGTGGTATCGGTTCACGGAAGAATTTTTTCAATCCAAATTTTAGAAGCTCACATTTTGCTGCAAATACATCACAGGCAGTAATTAACACTTACGCCCCCTGGTGGACTAACTATTCATTGCCAAATATTAGATATTATATGCAAAACATTTCTCATCAGGAGCTGTACACGATACAGGAAGAATTTTTCAAATCGGAGTTTTAGAAGCGGAGATATCGGGGAAACGCAATTTACCTTAACGTTCCCTAGCGGAAAGTCTATGAATTACTTAAAATTTTGAAATTATATGTAAATATTTTCCACCGGAAATGATATCCAACAAAGAAGGAATTTTTCAAATCGGACTTTTAGATGTAGAGATATTTGCAAAAATAAGATATATATCTACGCCCCGTGGCGGAGAAACCATGCATTATTTTAAGAAGAAAACATTCCGAAAAGATTTATCTACGTGAGTAGAATCGGTCCACCAACGAAGTGTTTTCAATCGAGATTTTGGAAGCTCTGATTTTGCTACAAATACATCAAAAGCGGAAATTAAGGCTTACGCCCCTGGTGGCCAAATAATTTTTAACCAAAAATTAGAAATTATGTGCAAAAGATTTCCCATTAGGAGGTGTATCCCCAGTAGAATTTTTTTTTTTCAAATCGAAGTTTTCGACGCAGAGATATCGGGGAAAACGCACTTTACTATTACGCCCACTAGCGGAAAATCTATGCGTAACTTGAAAAAGTGACTATACCTAAAATAGTCTTCGACATAAATGGAATCGAAAAGTAAAATTTTCTTTTTCAATCGGATGCTTGGAAGCAAATATATGGAATAAAATGCATTTTGAATTCGATATCATCTGCGCTTACACTCTCTAGCGGCGAAATTGTGCATCTTAAAAAAAAACAAAATACAGAATCATCATTCGCACATTTCAAGCTTCACAATGCAGACGGAATTTTTCAAATCGGACTAACAGTTGCAGAAATACGGAGTTCACAGGACGGACAAGCCAGTAACGTAAGCACGATGTTTTTTACAAAAGACGTTCTAAAAAGAAGTTAAGAACAGCAGAAATTGCGCTTAGAGGACAGAAATGGGAAGTGACAGTACAGGATGAGAAGCTACTTAGTGTATGATGGTTGGATGGCTATCATGAACGTTATGACTTCCCAGCACGAAAAGGGACCCAGAAGACTGGTTTCCACATGGTAACTGGGTAGTACTCCCCACAGGTTGGTGTGCAGGAGACGAAGACCCATTCTAAATCCTATTATACTACCAGATTCAAACAACTTTAGCTCCCTCAGGGTCTAGAACACTCACACGAGAACATTCATGGATGGCAAAAGTTCTATAGTTCGGACGAGTCCAGATATCAGCAGCAGCCTGCCGCTCGCATTTGGAGAAAACAAGAACTAGTTTTGTTCTTTGCAAGCTTAGTGGAGGACAAATTAAGTATGGGATTATGGGTCTTTTAGGCTTTCATTTTGGTTTCTGGGTATAACGATCACCACCAGCAACTCTAAGGACTACAAGTAGTCGTCCGCATTTTTCTTTCAGGAAAGGAAAGAGCCAGTGTCGTAGGATAAACCCACTGCTTCTTTTCTTTCAGGAAAGGAAAGAGCCAGTGGCGTAGGAAAAATCCACTGCTTCTTTTCTTTCAGGAAATGAAAGAGCCAGTGGCGTAGGATAAATCCACTGCTGCTTTTCTTTCAGGAAATGAAAGAGCCAGTGGCGTAGGATAAACCCACTGCTTATGCCTCGGGAGTCGAACCCATATTGGACGACTAGTCAAAAACCTATGCCTCTAACCACTTGGTCTCTGGGGCGTATAGAAGCTCTCCTTCGAGGAGAGTGCTGTCGCGATATGACGCTGGGTCAAACATGATATGATCGCTGGGTCAAACATGATTAACAGGAACATTTTCACTTGTTCCTGTGAATCATGTTTGACCCAGCAATGGTAAGCTCCACTGGAGAAAGTGCATCCTTGTACATTCCGGATATCAGCTGACAAAATATATGTTCGTTGTCTTTCTCAAATTGAAACTTCATCAGTGTCAGTTGGCAGAATGTGTTCACCGATTGACGTTTCTAATGTTAATCACAATTTTGTTCAAGCAATTGCGTTGGCTTTGATGTAATCATTTGTTTCATTTTTTGCATTAAAAACAAGGAAATAACGTGTTTCAAAGATTAAAAAAAATTAGGTATTTCACTGCCATTTATGACGAAGTAAATTTCTCCCTCATTTTCATACCAGGGGCGGGATTCGAACCCACAACTCTCGGCTCCGAGTGCTATTCACTATACTACACTGGCATGTGCACTCACTGCTATTTGCCTTTATCTCATGTGCGTCCTGCGGGGCAGGCAAGTCACATTTTCCCGCTTACCCCGAAACAGGGCCGGGGGCATGGCCCATGAGACCATGTGTGGCTGTAGGCAGTCATCCCACGAAGAATGTGCATTTGAGAAATCCCAGGCAATTTTTTGTGTGTAGAACGTAGCATCACGCTGATTTATTTTTTCGAAGCATTGAAGAAGGGATTCTCATTTTTCCTGTCTCGCCGTGTGGAAAGAACATCATACCACTGCGAGAAACCTAACAGTCAGACCATCCTGGAAGTTTGGGTGCCAATATACGTAACCATTTTTTGTGTGTGAGACTGGTGTTACGCTATGTCTAAAACCATGACTAAGGAAATGTTGAACTAAATGAGAATACGATGCAATAGTTGCACGGTTCAAATTAAGGTTTAACGGCCAGACGAAACATATACGGAAGTCCAACTTACGATAACCTTTTATTGGTCCAGCAATATTTGACGAAATCCACTGAGAGTTTTACACTTCACATATATATGCTTTAATTATCTGTCGTATAATCTGTCTTAACAACGACTGAACATCACACACGCACATACACCAAGCAACTGCTGTATCGTCCTTTTTATCTATCGTTCTTATCACATTCATACGTCACTCTCTCTCTCTGACCTCAAAAGTGTTGCCATCCTCATTCATGCGAGAGAGAAGATGTCACGTTAAGTTTGGAAAGTGTAAAAGAGAACAAACTCAAACAAACGCAGCTTTCGAACATTCCAGGTCATTCTTTGTCTAGGCGTGGGAGACATCCCAGACTTCGGATGGCAACAGAACGACGCTTTAGAACATGCTATCATTGCCTTTGAACAATAAAGATTTACCTGAAGGAAGTAGATAAGATCTTCCATTAGGGTAAAAATACACACGATACTTTGTTGAAACCAGACAGGGGCCAGGATGTCTGGCAGTTCTATTGTAACCTTTTATATTCTGATGCACGTTGTTTACTAATCTGTGTATTCACATGTGCCATCAGCGCTCATTAGGATCCGTGCGTTTAGAATTGCAACAGCCACGGCGCATTAAAGATTCTAGGTGTAGCCAGTGTTTCTTTCAGGCATATATCCGGGGGCGAAGCCCTCCCGGAAACGACCGTTCGCCGCCCCGTAGACATTTTATGTTATCGAGCTAAATGCTAATAAATTCAGGCTATAATGAAAAAGGAAGTTTAGTTTCTTTTGAAGCTACCAACATTTCTCCAATTCTATATATTTTTTAATTTGTTCAAGTATTATAGTTTATTTTGCTAAAAAGTGTTTTAAGACGCATGCCATTCTTCAAAACACTATAAGTAGACTAATCATACCTCATAGTCAGGGAATCGCGATTCAGGGTCAAGAGTGTGTTGAATGCATTTTAATCGATATAAATTTCAAGCCTGCTGAAACCAAGACGCAGATCCTGATCCCCCCCTCCCCTTTCGTTTAGCTAAAAAAGTTTGTTTTTGAAATGTTTGAAGAAATTACTACATCAGGGGCGTGTATACAGAATTTCTTCTAGGAGAAGGGGCGACGAAAAAAGTAAGGTTTTGAAATCCACCTGAAGAAAATTAAAGTTAATGAAAAATAGAAGAAAAATTAAAGCATTTTTTTCTAATGTATGTTAATGCATTTTTATTAAATTAAAACCTTATTGTTAATGTAAGTCGCATTTTAACCAAAAAAAAAAAAAAAAAAAAAAAAAAGAAATACTTTCGAGAGAACCAAGACTCCCTGGCCCCCCACTAAATACGTCCCTGTACTATATATATATATGTATATATAATAATTACTTCTATATATGTAGATATGGTAGTTAAAAGATATATTTATAGCAAATGGAAAACTTGCCCCCTCTAAGGTTCCATTTGCGCCCCCGGTCAAAAAGTTCTGAAAGAAACACTGGGTGTAGCGAAACCGTAGATCAGCTAACGTTAGTTCACCGCCCAGTCAAGGACGGGTGACCCCGAAGGAAGTGGAGGAGAGAGCGCGGAGAGGGAGTCGGGTGACCTTCGTTAGGAGCACCAGGGCCGCGGATGGCCTAGTGGTCAACGTTCCTGACCGCTACGCAGAAACCTCAGGTTCGATCCCAGGCAGGTGGGAACGCTCGGACCACTAAATATACGCCGTGCGTCGGATGGGAACGTGAAGCCGTCGGACCCCGGGTACTGGCTCCCCGGTAACAAATAAGGGTGTCTTCTTCCCCCTTTCTACCTCGCTTCCGTGTCACTTTCCTATAGGGCACTCTATCTCAAATCTCCTAGCTTCCTATTTCTAAGGGCTGTTTAAGACCTGGGGTCAGACACTCCCTTCCTAAAATCCTCTGCATATGATCTGATCTGATCTGTTAGGAGCACCCAAGGCAGGAGGGTTAAGATCGCCTCCGAGTGGGAGAAGCAGGTAAGTAGGAACCAATAGGAAGTAGGAAAGATGCTCGCCCGGAGAGGGCGCATCGGAAAAAGATAGAATCGTTTTCGAGTCTTCACTCTGCACGTGTGAAGGTTGGATTTTGAAGAGGAGCCGGGTTCAAGCGAGGTTTTCCCGAAGTTACGGGAATTGTGCGGACACGGTGATACAGGCCTTACGAGGATCTTACCGCCATAGACTTATTTTTCTTCTATTGCGTGTATGCGTGTAACAACGGACTGACGTTCAAGTGATTCAGGCTATGTGTAGCTCTCACTTACTCCGCAAATTAGGTAAAAGGAAATAACGGGTCCTAGAGTAGAATAACGGGTCCTAATAACGGGAGCAGCATAGAGAATGAGTCGATTTGAAGCCGCTTCATCTATTGCACCAGTAAACCACGGAATCGTGAAATCGCGACTGCATGACTCTATGCTAAAATTAAAACTTGTTGAATTTTATTTATGCCTGTTAAATTCTTCGTGCCTGAGTGATTATTCTGCAATCCTTACCTCCCCTCTCTCGATAGCAGATTTATCCATGGAAAGCTGAGAGAACGAGCGCATCACTATCCTTATTATATATTAATTGGATAGTTCTATTGCAAAGAACCTCTCCTCTATTGTGCTGCGGGCATAGGCGTAGCCAAGGGGGTGGTCCTCGGGTCCGGACCCTCCTTGAGGGGAAATTTAGTATGAATTTAAAGCGATATATATGTATATATGGGGCATTCACCAATGAACCAAACCCATGGACCCTTCCCCCTTAAGAAATTTCTGGCTAAGCCACTGGCTGCGAGGATAATTTTTTTGAATCACGGAAAGATAAGACCGACGTGGTCTATGATAATTAGCATAAGGCTTTCCGCCCCTACACCAAGAAATATTTAATAGCAGACTGTTTTGAAAAATATGACGACACAAAGTGCCACAAGTAGCTTACCGGATATTACATAAAGGGAGTTTAGACTGATCACAAGTTCTGCTTAAACCATGGGCTGTGACGCATATTCTAATTAAACCCTCATTCTTAGTTCCTGTCTCTTACGCAAATTTGGTTTCTCGTCAAACGTTTTTAGCCTGAACGCCACAATTTTCTCATTCGATGAATTTGTATTTGGCAACCCTAACGACAGGTCAAAGAGTAATGACGTATGCTCAAGCGGAAAATAAGAACTGCTGTTTTGGAATGTATAACCCTGACTTGTGTAGACGCTCGCTCACTCACTCACTGTTCACGCCCCCTTGTTTAAGAGTTCGATTCTGACTATGTTTGACGACTATGCTGTTTTGAGTTGGACATTGCGAATTGTTACGAATAGTTATTTACGATTTATACTGAAGCGAGCTCAGTGTTGTATAATGCTGAGATAGAGAGAATTGGTTATATTTGGACCTTGTATGCACGACCTTTCACTCAATCTAGCCTTTATCTTGAAGTGCTTAGTTAGCTATAGTATGTTTAATTAAGAATTACAACTATGTGCAATGTTTAAATCTATCCGGTTCAACAAGTATTACAATTAAGATTAAACGAAAGTAAGGCTAACAAGCTCATTATTACTATCTTACGCAGAAACAATCATAACATTAGGATAATAGTGGTTACAAACCATTCACGTATTCCTTAAAATAACTAGTATTCTAGAGGGTCATCTTTCTGATTAGAATAAAAGCCATATCAAAAGAAAAACTGACACCGAATTATTATTTGCAATAAACACGTGATATAAAACAGAATACGTGATAATATAAAGTATAATAATCACTTTGTAGCTGTTGGCATATGAAATGTTAAAACTGAGAGTTCACAATAAATGGCAAAATGTCCACCATAAAGAGTACAGTACAACACAAAAAGTACTTTTTTAGTCGGTATTTCAGCGCCAAAAATATACTGTACTTGTAAATAACTATATCTTTCCTCAACAGTACCAGAAAACTGAATGATAGTAACAGAAAATTCATGGAAAATATTATTTAGAAAGAAGTTCATCCAAAGCAAATAACTTTTGGATTTTCAGAAATGGAGATATCGACAAAATAAAAATGATCATTTGTTTCTTCTCAGTGGAAAAGTTATGCATCACTAGAAGAAGGATTCTTTTTTTAGTTTAACGACCTTCGTGAGCAAGTCGATGGGCTATAAGAAATTTCCCGTCCCTAATTTAAGGTCACTGGTTCCAGGGAATGGCGAAAGCCAGCGCCGTAAGCCAACACAACATTCATGCCTCACTGAGATTCGAACCCGGACCCATCACGGACAGACGGTCGTAAGTCTTAGACCACTGCGCAACTGAGGCTGCAGGAAGAGAACGTACATAAGTAAAATCTTCACAATTACTGACATCCCGTGCAAAAGAAATTCTTGCAAGTGCTATTTGAAAACGAACCTAAGACTTCAGATGCAAAATATGCACTTCCTCCTTCCCCACTTTCCCTTAACAGAAGAACTGTGTATTAGGGAAAAGTAAGATATACACGGTCGTATCAGAATAATACGACCACCTACCTTATAATAGGGATGACCACCCTTGGCCCAGATGCCAGCAGCGAAACGGCGTGGCATGGACGCAATGAGGCCTTGGAAGGTTGCTTGCGGCACACGTGCCAATTCGGACTACAGCAGAGCACGGAGGTTCCGGAGATGACGTGGATGCGGGTCGGCACGTCGAACCTGTCGATCTAAATAGTCCCACAAGTGCTCTATGGGATTCAGGTCTGGAGATTTCGCCGGCAAAGGGAGAAAGGAGACATTGCTGTCGTCTTCCTGGAACCAATTGCTCACCCCCTTAGCGACGTTGTTGCACATTGTTCTGTTGGTAGACACCGTCACCACCAGAGAGTAAACGTCCAACACGAAGGGATGCATGTGGTCAGCGAGGATGGACAGGTAGCCAGTTGGCGTTCAGGGACAGATCCGGTGGTACCCCAGATCATACCACGAAAACATTCCCCAGACATGCGCACTACCACCGCCGGCCTGCACTTGACCGACAAGCGTGCTCGGGTGTTGGTTCTTGTGTGTCTGACGCCATATTCGCCATCGCCTGTCACTATATAATAGAAACCTCGATTCGGCAACCTTTCCCCACTCTTCAACTGTCCAATGACGGTAGTCCCATGCGAACTGCAGGCATCGTTGCCGATGGACCTGGGTTAGCATGGGAGCCATGACGCAGCGTCGACTCCGGAGACCCACGAGTAACAGGATTTGCTCTACTGTTATTGGCGTCACGTACCTGTGTACCCCAGCGTTCATTTGTGAGGTCAATTGCTGCACTGTTGCGCGTCGATTGCACTTTACCAGTCTACGTAGGCGACGTTCTCCTCTGGGTTGATAGCCTTTGGGGCTCCACAGTTATGGTATCGAGAGGTACTCGGGGTGTGCCCATGGTCCATCCTTGGTACATCCTTACTACAGCACCTTGCGAATAGCCCGCGAAATCTGTTGTTTCTGAGATGCTTCAACCCTTGGCGTGGTAACCGATGATCATTCCTTTTTTGCATCCTCGTCAAATAACTACTTCTGCCCATTGTACTCGCGTGACGCATTATGTCTCATCTGTCCAGGGGCGGATCCAGAAGTTTACTCTAGTGGGAGGGGGAGCTGTTTTTCGGGTATAAAAGGGGGCGGAGAAGACATTATGGAAGGTTTGTTTTTAGATATAACAAAGATATAACGTTAGTATATATACGCACCGAAGTGCCAGAAAAACTGGTACACCAGTCTAATACTTAATAGGTCCCCCACGGTAGCGCAGGACTGCAGAAATACGACGGGGCATGGACTCCACTAGCTTCTGAAAATATGCTGTATGCAATGCACACCATACTTCCTGCACAGCGTTCCACAATGCGGGTGTATTCTGAGGTCTCGGATTCCTGTGTTCGATAGCGCGTTGCTTGGCATCCCAAATGTGTTCTATCACGTCCAGATCTGGGGATTTGGGTGGGAATGGCAACACCCCAAACTCAGATGAATGCTCCTCTAACCATAATGTGGCGTCCCGGCACTTTCGCGGAGGTGCATTGTCCTGTTAAAACAGGCCCAACCCATCAGCATGAATGCAGGACATCAACAGGTGTACCTCGTCAGAAAGGATCCGCACATAGCATTGGCCGGTCACAGACGTTTGTAGACTTACCAGGAGTCCCAGTGAAGTCAAGCTAAATGCACCACATACCATTACAGACAGCCCCCCCCCCTCAGCCGGTATAGTTCCCTGTTGACAGGCGGGATCCATGGCTTCATGGGGTTTGCGCCACACACGAATCCTTCCAACTGCGCGATACCGTTGGAAACGCGACTCGTCAGACCAGGCTACTTGTTTCCAGCCATCAAGTGTCCAGTGGCGGTGTTGCCGTGCCCAAACGAGGCGCATAGCTCTGTGTCGTGTACCTATCAAGGGGACTTGAGTTGGGCGTCGGCTCCCAAAGCCAATATCGTGCAGAGTACTTTGCACAGTCCGGACGCTGATGGTTGTTGAGGCTCCAACATTGAATTCCGATTATACCTGCGAGAGTTTTGCACGCCTATCGCGTGAAACGATTCTTGACAGCCGACGATGGTCACGTTCACCCAATGTCTTTTTACGGTCACACTGAATCGTTTGTTGGAGGTTTTGCCGGAATTCGTGTAGTCACGGTACACCATTGCAATGGTCGTCCGTGAAAATACGAACTTCGTTTCTACCTCCGTAATACTATGGCCCACCTCACGAGCGCCAACTATGACACTGCGTTGAAAATCGCTTAAATCGTTATTACTTGTCATTCTCAAGCCGAAAACAGCTCTGACAGCTGGCAAGGATGTCTATCGCTTTATATACGCACTAGCGGACGCAACCGAGTACGCGCATAGGTGACGTTGTTATGTAATTTGCATAAGCTCGTCTGTACTAGTTTTTCTGGCACTTCAGTGTATATACATGTGGTCCTCCATTCAGGTCCCGGAGCCTCTTGCTGTATCAAAAGCAAATGAACGGATCCGCTACGTTGTTCAAAAGGGAGGTACAGCTGCAAACGGTATAAAAACAAACCTGCAGCTGACCGCGATCATATCGCACTGAGAGGTTGAGTGAAATGTAGCGGCAGGGGAGAACTGGAACTGACTTTGAGAAAGGAAATATTGTTGGCTGTTATAATAGTGGGTTGTCCATAAGAGAAACCGAGGGGCGTTTAAATATACCCAAGCCAACTGTTTTGGATGTACTGAATAAGTGGAAGACACATGGCGCGCCTGAAGCAGCAAACGTACCGGCAGACCAAAGAAAATCAGTGGTAGATGACGTCGAAACATCAGTAGAGTCGTTACAGCTGATCGACGGAGCACAAGACCTCAGTGTACAGGTGAGTAACAATGCTGAAACCTCGGTATGTACATGTACCATTCGCAGAGAACTTCATTCCATGGGTTACCGTGGTCGAGCGGCTGCTCATAAGCCTTTCATCTCCACTCGGAATGCTACTCGTCGTTTAGCATGGTGTAAAGAACATTTATCATGGACTGTAGATCAATGGAAACGGGTCCTATGGTCTGATAAATCCAGATACACGATCCATCAGTCTGATGGCCGTGTGTGGGTATGGGGGCAGCCGGGGGAACTCTATTTACCACAGTGTACTGTTCCTACGGTCAAGTTTGGAGCTGACAGTGTACTCGTATGGCGGTGTTTTTGGTGGTATGGTCTCGGCCAAGTGGTTATCGTGGACAAACCTGTTAACCAGCACGTCTACCTCGATATTCTGGACAATTATGCCCTACCAAATCTGTAGCAATACTATGGAACCGAGACTTGTTGGTACCAGAAGGAGAATGCACCGAGCCATAAAGCAAGGACTGTTACAGCGTGGTTTGACGATAATTCCGTATCGTGTGTGGACTGGCCAGCACAGAGCCTTCATCTTAATCCCATAGAGCACATATGGGATTAAGATCAAAGCATTTTTCACGAATTTGTTTATTATTTTTTTAAATAATTTGTTTTATATATGACATTTTTACAAAGTTTGTTTACTACCCAATCAAGATACGTACGTAGATCAGACTGTTATTCACAGTTTCTCTCACCTACTCTGATTTCAGTACCAAGCTTTGCCTTACCCTGTTTCAAGACGTTACAAACGCCAGACGATATGACAATAGCAAAAAACTAACAAAGAATACCCACATGCTTTTCCACCGCTGTTCCTGCCTTACCTCCCTCCCTCCCTCTCTCTCTCTCTCTCTCTCTCTCTCTCTCTCTCTCTTACATTACCTCTCTTTTTTTACTGAAGCTAAATTAATGTAATACGTATTTTAAATAGAATAATATAATACCGTAGTAAGTTTAATTGTTAAATTTCTTTTAGAAAATCTTCGCTACTTTAAACGGAAAAACTTTGTTAGGGTATAGTTTTTAAAAGACGTAGTAACTTTCTTTCTTTGTACTGGGGTTTAACGACCATCATGACCAACTCTAAAAAATATACAATGGTGTGCAAATTAATTGGGACAAAGTGAAAAAAGTTCGTTTCCTTGAGTTCATCTGGACGTTGCTCGTTATTTACGGAAGTGAGCGTACGCAAACGTAGGCATGCGACCGTAACCATCCAGAACCGGTTTTTGCTAGGTTCATCTCATCGAGTTTATATTTGGTGGAGACACCACTCCTATCCACGCAGCACTGCCCGCCATAAGTCACCGTCCGTGCTGAAAGTGACGTCATATGCAGGCACGACGCAGCCGCAGAATAGAAGCGGTTTTGAAACCAATGGAAGAAAAGCTTCTAGTCGTATAGACAGATAAAATGAGTAATTCAATAATTTTTATCAATCATACACAAGCTTACTGTTTTATCAACTGTATAATTTAGTTCTTTTTTTGCCTGTATGTGACGTCATGCCAACGATTGGCCGTGACCTATGGCGGCAGAGTCAGTGGTGTCTCCATCTAATATAAGCTCGATGGTTCATCTGCCTAGTGGCAGACGGAAAGGACCTCAGGTTCGATCCCAGGCAGGTACGAACGCTCGATCCACTAAATATCCGCCGTGCGAAGGATGGGCACGTTAAGCCGTCGGACCCCGGGTACTGGCCCCCCGATAATAAATAAGGGCGTCTTCCTGTCACTCTCCTATCTGGCACTCTAGCCCAAATCTCCTACCTTCCTATTTCTAAGGGTTGTTTAGGACCCGGGGTCAGACACTCTCTTCCTAAAATCCTCTGCATATGATCTGATCTGCCTATAGTGGCAGATTACGATCAGTTCTGAGCCGGCGTTTGATAACAGCTTACTGCGATTGTGACGTACCTGCCAGCAGGACGCACATGACATAAAGGCAGATAGGATTCAGAACAAATGTCTGCGTAGCTCAGTTGGTAGAGCTGCTTGTTCCGGAATAAGCGTACTCGGGTTCGAATCCCGGCGTAGACCGAAAATGACGGAGAAATTTACTTCGTTATAATGGCGCCCGAACTACCCGGATGACCCGACCGTTCAAAATCTCGCTTTGGTGTGATGTTATTTCCACACCGCGAGATAGGAAAAATCAGAGAATCCCTTCTCCAATGCTTCGAAAAATAAATGTGTGTGACGTTGCATTCCACACACCAGATTGACGGGGAGTTCTCAAGTGCACGTTCTTCAGTGGTTGTCTGCCTGCAACGATTCATGGTCACGGCTGACCCGTAGGCCATGCCCCCGGCCCTCTTTCGGGGGAGATGTGACGTACCTGCCAGCAGGACGCACATGACATAAAGGCAGATAGGATTCAGAACAAATGTCTGCGTAGCTCAGTTGGTAGAGCTGCTTGTTCCGGAATAAGCGTACTCGGGTTCGAATCCCGGCGTAGACCGAAAATGACGGAGAAATTTACTTCGTTATACGATGATAACAGCTCGATCCACTAAATACAGCTCGATCCACCAGTGAGTTTGCGGTGTAAAGTGCAGTAATGGATATTTCGCTAAGGAAAGGCGCTGAAGTTTTAGCGCTCAAGAAAAATACTTCGATGACTATTCGTGAGATTTCTGCGGCCACAGACGTCAGCAAGTCCAATGTTTCAAGACTATTGAAAGACTACAAAGATAGTGGATTGATTCCACCAAAACGAAAAGGAATCTGGGGCAAAAACGTAAAACATCACCACGAACTGGTGAATTGATAATGAGGAAAAGTGTAATATGTGGATCAGTGACAAGTCAGGACTTGCAGAGATAGTTAGAAGCCGGAGGTGTAAATATACACTCATCCACAGTGCGCCGCAGACTATTAGTAGCTGGACTACCTGCGAGGAGACCTGTAAAAAAAGCAGCTCCTGACAGTTTCAATGAAGAAGAAACGCTTGCGATGGGCTAAAAAATATAATCACCGTACTTCTGATGATTGGGAAAGAGTGATGTTTAGTGATGAGTTCCAGGGTCGGATTGACCCACTGGGATACCGGGACATTTCCTGGTGGACCATTCGAGAAATGGCCCACTTTCTCCTATTCTTTTTGTCTGGATTTTTTTTAAGGAACGAAAGGTACTTGTTTTGGTACTTGTGAATATAACACAATGGTAAACTTCATTTGTGCTTTTTCCTATTTAAAAGGCTATTTACATGAAAAAAAAAAAAAAAAAAAGAAGAAAAACAGAACAACTTTCTTTCTATTTATGTTGCGCGTTGGCTACAAAATAAAATAAAACAGCAAAGTTCTCAACACGCCTGTGAGAAAAGTACCTTCTGACCAAGAAAGCTGTTATAAATTAATTAAGATAAGACTAACTACAGTTATATGTTAGTTGCTGGATTTCGGAACCCAAGGTCATTGGTATGCCTTACCCTCATGTAATATTCTGTCGTCCCCTTACACTTATCCATTGACTGACACAGAGCTTGCTTCTTCGGCAGGGGTATTACGAAATCTGTGTGCCACAGCCATGTATCTTGAAAGAAACAAAGGTTTACCGGTACTAGTTCATAGGTTAAAATAATGGGTAGACTTAGAAAAGGCCTCTATTCAAGGAGGTGGTACCAATACCATTGCGCAGTAGGCAGTCAGTAAATAAATACAAAAATTAATTGCGTAGAGAAATTGCTATGTGGCATGTGCGCATTTTAACCGTCAGAATGATCTTCACAGTGATTTAGTTGGAAATGGGGTCTTCAAGGGAATCTGGATTTTTTTTTTTTTTTTCCGTCAAAATCAAATTTTTAAAGAAAATTGGTACAACATCCCGGTTTGAGCGTAGCTTGATGCTACGTTCAATCACTAAAGGTTTTTTTTAAAATTGTTTCACTAACAAAATTATTCACAATGGAATTCGTTTACAGTTCAAGTTAAAATTTGTTCACAACTGAATTTGTTTTACGGCGCATATTTCAACAGTTGTGCTTCATCCAGGATCTAACAGAATTATTTTCATGAGGAAATTTATGACGTCTTCTCCTGTCTGTATGTGGGCTTTTATAGTGGATCCAAAGACTAAAATTCTCTGCTTGGTTTGGTCGTCCGAATCCGCCCCTGATGTGGTCCATTTTGTTGTCCAAGGACAGAGAAAATCTGTTGTACGACGGAGTAAAGGTGAACCTTTTCGGGAAGCATATTTACAACAGAAGGTGAAACACCCAGTTAAAAAGATGTTTTGGGGGTGTTTCACCTTTGAAAGACCTGGAAGCCTGCGTCCTATTGAGGGGATAATGAATTCCGATAAATATTGTGAAATAATACAACGGACAGTTATTCCAGAGATGGAGAAGTGCTTTAATGGTGCGCATGACATTTTTCAGCATGACCTTGCTCCATGCCTCACTTCCCAAAAAAGTACAGGCAGTGATGAAAGAAAAGAAGATTGACATTCTAGAGTGTCCTGGAAGTTCACCTGATCTCAGTCCCATTGAGAATATGTGAGCCATTGTGAAATCTAGGCTCAAAAAGACTAATTATTCAACAGTGAAAGACCTCATTTCGAACATTATTCATGTGTGATATTTTGACTCGGAACTCAACTGTTTTTTTGCCAGAAATTCAGTGCCAAAACGTGTTAAACAAGTTATTGCAGCCAAAGGTGGCCACATAAAATAATAGAAAGCTCGTAATCCATTCATGTATGAAAGGTATGCAGTAAATGTTGAAATCTAACCTTGTCCCAATTAATTTGCACATCGCAGTAAATCACATTGGTTTCTGACTATTCATTCCTAATTTGGGACTACTGGTTCCAGGGAAAGGATAGAGCCAGCGCCGTAAGACAAACACACCATCCATGCTTCATTCGGCACTCGAACCCGGGAATATCTCTGACGAATATCCAAAAAACCAACATTTCAAACCACTCGGTCTCAGTGGTTAAAGGACAGCAGCAAGCAATGCGAAATAAAAAGTATGTACTGCACCAACTGAAATTAGGACACGTTTACATGATTTACTTACTTATGTTTTATATTTGCAATAAAATTTTTTTTTTGCCTCCAAAATATCGAACAGAAGTACTGAATGTCTGTAGTTAATGAAATTCCTATTTTAATAATCTCATTTAAAGTTTTTCAGTTACACCTTAAAAATGTTAAAAAGCCAAGTTTAAGGGGATCTCCCTCTGTTTGAGTCGACTGCTAGGGGACCATAATTCAAAGAAATTTGCTGTTCTTTTAAGCGACTTAAAACCT
This sequence comes from Macrothele yani, assembly GCA_039090855.1. NCBI lineage: Eukaryota > Metazoa > Arthropoda > Arachnida > Araneae > Macrothelidae > Macrothele > Macrothele yani. Next base: position 137,279,589 of record CM077005.1, on the reverse strand, counting down.
GCGAATGAGAGAATAATTTCGAATGGCTATTCAAAAAGAAAATTACTCTAAGAGTATTAAACGTTTTGCTTACATTAAAAAATTCTCAGAAATTCTTGAAACGTTCAAAAAATCAATGATGTAAATGTGAGAAACATAATAAGTACGTAAAACAAAATAAATGTAAAGGAAATTCTTAATATATTGCAGTGAATTGATGTTTTAATATTAAGTCCTACTGCAATCAAGTAGACCATTCTGTCCAAGTTTATGGCAATTTTATCGAGAGTTCTCTTCATAGTATGAATTTATATTAAAACCGAAATAAAAGTTCAATGCCAGTTTTTTGAATGAAAGTACTTGTGAAAACGAAAATTATTCTAAACTTTTGTTATTTCTACGTAGTGTGCATTTTGGTGAACATTTTTATTCCTTTCAGTGCATTTGGTGAAAAAATCCACATCAGTGGTATAAATTATACATGGAAAATTCAAAGAGTAATCATTACAATTCAAATACAGGTTCGTTTTTACGTTCATGTGTTAATTATAAATTTGAGATCATTTTATTTTCTTCACACAGAGGCTCTCCCGTGTATTCACCGCAAACAGGGCCAATTTTAACCACTGCAATAGCTGAACGTGTTACACAGGAAGCAAGTTTTAAAAATAAGAAAAGTGGCAAGAAGAAAAGAGCGCAAGCAAAGATTGTGACAAGGAAACTAGAATTAAAACACGAAATTTCTACTACCCATTCTAGGTGTTTTAGTAATTTTCCTTTTACCCAGATTTGAATGGTGTTGAATTAATAGGAGAAAGGAGGGGAAACATCTAGTTGTTAAAATTATTAAAATGAATAATTTTACTCCTTTCTGCAGTGGAAAGTGTTCCCTGTAATGATTTTTATTTCAGAGGTGCAACAGAAATTCTAATGAAAAACATTTTTCTTACCTTACACGCCGCCATTTGATTTGGAATTCCGTTTTTTGTTTCAGGCAATTGCTCCATAGTTAGCAGTCTTTCCAAGAGCAGCAGCAGAATAAAGAAAGAGTGCCCCTTATCAACAGATTGCTCCTTGCCGATCTGTAAAGCAGCTGATATCAAATTGCCTACCGAGAGCGAGCGAGCCAGAGAGAGACGGTTACGTACGGAGAGTGCCTTAATGAACGATTTGTATGAAACCGAAACTACTCGCCGCTACGTTTTGCTTTGCAATGACAAACATGAACTAAAAACGACTCTGCCGCCGAAAAGTTACTGACAGTAATGACTTTCAGTTTCTTAGAGGAAGTTCAACTGAAAAATAAAACTCTTGTACTGGAATTATACGATTTTTTAATTCGTAATTCAAAGAAGCAAATCCCCTTAAGCTGTGCACAGGGTATTCACTCAAGATTACGCTTAGGTATAATATTTTCTTTTCCAATGCAAAGTTTCCCATCCTGTCAGACGAAACATGGGGTCATGAAAGCAACATTTAACACTCAAGAAAAAGTTGATAGGCAAACAGTTTCTCTGAGGCAAGTGATCAAAGGAAGAAAACCGAGACTCAAGAACAGTTATTGATTTATTGCTTACCCAGCTACAAACCGCAGCGTATTCTAAAATTGCTACAGCTTACGATGTGTTTATCTAACTTTAATCCAAAGGTATTTCTCCGAGCAGGATCTATGCGCCAGTGTGTACAAAACGTATTTTAACAGCTTTGGGTCTCCCGCGAGACCTTGTCAAGAGTCGAAAGGAAAAATGGACAGAAAGAACACAAGACGGCGGGCTCGCTGTTTATCGCTAAGAATCTCTCTCTCTCTCATACACGCACACACACGTATGCATGAACGCCAGGTTCTATGTATCGCAATCGAAAACGAAAATCTCAGAATTCAGCGTTGTAGTTCGGTTGCATTGCCTTTTTGAGTCCGAGAAAATAAGTAGCAATACATGCTACGTAAGGGTTTGATTCTTTGTTTCATGAATAATAAAGTATCAAGCTCGTGTCTTCATAAACCTAAAAATGCTTTTGCTCCACTAAAATCTTTTGATTGTATAACGAAGTAAATTTCTCCGTCATTTTTGGTCTACGCCGGGATTCGAACCCGAGGCCGCTTATTGCGGAACAAGTCGCTCTACCAACTGAGCTTGATTCCTATCTGCCTTTATGTCGTGTGCGTCCTGCTGGCAGGTACGTCACATCTCCTGGTACGTTACATCATCTCCCCCTTATTATTTTTTTTTTTTTTTTCGAAGTGCTGGAGAAAGGATTCTCTTATTTTTCCTATCTCGCGGTGTGGAAAGAACATCACACCGATGCGAGATTTTGAACGGTCGGGTCATCCGGATAGTTCGGGCGCCATTATAACGAAGTGAATTTCTCCGTCATTTTTATCCGCGCCAGGATTCGAACCCGAGGCCGCTTATTCCGGAACAAGTCACTCTACCAACTGAGCTACGCAGACATTTATTCTGATTCCTATCTGCCTTTATGTCGTGTGCGTCCTGCTGGCAGGTACGTCACATCTCCTGGTACGTTACAATTGTTTTTTAGTAGTTTTAGACTCTTGTGTTGAAATAGTACTACATGTGTAACACATCACTTATATTACCACTAACAGTCTCAGGAATCGATATAGCTAGTGTTGTGGCGGAAATCTCAGCCACGTTAAGTAAGGTGATTATAATAGACAGCCAAAAGTAAACTTGAAGGAAATTTTTGAATTTAGACTAAAATTTAACTTTGGGAGATGGGTAGATGCATTTTGAAACAACCAAAAAATGAAATTTATAAAAAGAAACTTTGAGATGTCATATTTGTTATAGCACACATGAGTTTTCACCTGTGATAGTGTTTCTGTGAATACTGAACACTTTTTGTTTTTTCACACCCGAGGAATAACTATAGCACTGTGTTTTTGGTACATGTGTAATATAAATGCTACATTTTGTTCACACACATAGAGAGAGAGAAAAAATATTTACACTGCTCTTACTTTAATTCTGCTGAGTATGCTTTTCCTTTCCCTCTTGCTGGGCTGATTAATATCAAAACAAAAGGAACAGCATTGTAACTGCCAGTTCACACTATATACTTTTTTCTTTCGTGAAAAAAAAACCCACGCCTTTCTCGCACGCCCCACAGAACAAAGAAGGAAAAAAACAAATGAGAAATAAAATTTCTGTAACTTTTTCCTGACTTTCTCTCTGGATCCAAAGATCGAACCCAGGGGAGGTGAAATCTAAGTTTACGAAAAGTTTAACACCAAATCACTCCAGGGAAGAATCGTCACCCTTTCCTGAACTGACCACTATTACCCCTTCGCTTAATTTTTTTCTTTCAAGAAAAATGTGGATAATGTTGATGAAAATCTGAAAACATTGATCAGGTGTCCACAGATCTTCAGCAACATATCACTGCATTCCTCCCATGGGAGACAAAAAAAAAAAAAAAAAAAACGGGAAGAAAAACTTAGAGAGACATACCAAAGCCACATGGAAATGTACCATGTCCTGAGCAAGGAACAGAAAAAACAACATTTTAAACATGACAGAAAACTGGCATGAACTATCACACCCAACACCTCAATTACTTAACATACATACAACACAATTTCCTGGAATTCCAGGAGCTGCAATGCGCTCCCTGGACACAACCAAACTCTACTTATCACTCGTAAGTATGAACCCTAAATCAATGAAAATAGACAAAAGTGAATTGTTGGCTTGGCAGTGGAAATTGGAATTGACAGGAAAATTCTCACCAAACGACCACTACACTATACGAGACCTCAAATTTACAATATGCTTCACTTGATTTATCAATACTACAGAAAACATAATTGTTTCATACACTACACTTAAGGTACCAATCAATAATATCACACGACTATTTACACGCAACGTTGCAACTGAATTTGAGTGCACTATTTACTTCCGAGCTATGAATCCACGACCATCTCTAGGAGGCAAACTATACCTAGGTGTCAACACAGTACTTGTGAGTATGCGACTGGCTCTCGGCCTTGAAGGACCAGCTTGCTCCACTACCGGAGTACTTGCTGGAATTTGTATACTCGCCTGCTCATTAACCACTTCAGGAGTGCCGGCTGGAATTTGAACACTCGCCTGTTCACTCACCACTGCAGGAGTGCTGGCTGGAGTTTGAATACTCGCCTGCTCATTAACCACTTCAGATATTTTCATTTAACAACAACTTATCAGTATTATTACAACACTTTGGAATTATTTGGCATTCAGTGTCTTCATAAAAATTGAGCCATGGCACGCATCCTAGGACACGGCACCATTTATGTTGTGGCGGAAATCTCAGCCACGTTAAGTAAGGTGATTATAATAGACAGTCAAAAGTAAACTTGAAGGAAAATTCTGAATTTAGACTAAAATTTAACTTTGGGAGATGGGTAGATGCATTTTGAAACAACCAAAAAATGAAATTTATAAAAAGAAACTTTGAGATGTCATATTTGTTATAGCACACATGAGTTTTCACCTGTGATAGTGTTTCTGTGAATACTGAACATTTTTTGTTTTTCCACACCCGAGGAATAACTATAGCACTGTGTTTTTGGTACATGTGTAATATAAATGCTACATTTTGTTCACACACATAGAGAGAAAAAAATTATTCACACTGCTCTTACTTTAATTCTGCTGAGTATGTTTTTCCTTTCCCTCCTGCTGGGCTGAGTAATATCAAAACAAAAGGAACAGCATTGTAACTGCCAGTTCACACTATATACTTTTTTCTTTCGTGAAAAAAAAAAACCCACACCTTTCTCGCACGCCCCACAGAACAAAGAAGGAAACAAAACAAATGAGAAATAGAATTTCTGTAACTTTTTCCTGACTTTCTTTCTGGATCCAAAGATCGAACCTAGGGGAGGTGAAATCTAAGTTTACGAAAAGTTTAACAGCAAATCACTCCAGGGAAGAATCGTCACCCTTTCCTGAACTGATCACTATTACCCCTTCGATTAATTTTTTTCTTTCAAGAAAAACGTGGATAATGTTGATGAAAATCTGAAAACATTGATCAGGTGTCCACAGATTTTCAGCAACATATCACTAGAAACATCAAGAAATAGAACTTACAACGGCTTATTTGCTTTCTGTTGAATTACACTCGCAATCACAATTCCTCTTTGACCAAATTGCATAGCTTCGTTGACTTTTTAACAATATCAGTTACATAGATAAGACTATTTCAATGTATATATCAAGATAGCACGCGTCAAAATACATTCAGTAAACCATCTTCGGCCGTACTACCACCACACACTCTTTTTACTTTCTACGTGGCCTTTTTATTCTCACTGTCAGTTGTTGCCAAAAAGTAGAAGGAAATTCGAGGAAGTGACGTGCCGTACAGAAGGAAAATCTAACGGAGAAATAACACAATTTACGTAAGAATAGAAACTCCAAAAAAGAAGGTTATGTCAGATACCACATCACACCACTTAGCCTGAGTACATTTAATTACAGAACTTTTATGATACTCCAGAGAAATCTTTGATGCCAAGACCCATAGCGAGGATGTAACATAAAACAATCAGGATTATCAATAATCCTGATTAAGTTCCTCCTCTCAAATTTTACTAAAGGTAATCCATATCATTTCTAGGGATTATTCACAGTGATCCAATTAATAGTTTTTGGAATTATGCAAAAGTTATACAGTTTATAATTTTTGAGGTTTCCGCGAGTTCAAACCTTTAGCGCTTATTCAAAGTGTTCCAGCTCGTCCTTAACACTGAATAACACTTCTGGTAGCTTCGGAGTGGTCCGTCAAAAATATAAAATGCGCCAATAAGAGCAGAAGACTAGAATTTTCCAGTTTATCCGGAGTTTCCTGAACAGTGGCGGATCGTGTTGCTTAAAATGTTAAGTGCTACGACTTTCGCCCCTCCCCTTCCCCTTTCCAATAAAGACCTTGGAATTGGGACGCAACGGGCTTAGCCCCCACCATCCATTGAAAAAAGAAAAAAGATTAATAAAAGAGAAATGAAGGCAGTTTGAGATGTTTTCCGTAATTATATACCAATTTAATATGAATTATTAATCACTTTTTTTCACCATTTTAGTTTATTTATCGCATTTTTAGTGTTAGTAATTAAATTTATAACCTTATATTCGACAAAATATTAAACCTAATGTTTGCAGAATATACGGATTTATTAATCTGCAACGACTTCAATTGCCAAGAAAACATTCAGCTACAGATTATCTAAAAAAAAAAAAAAAAAGATATTTACTCAAGTGTTTTGAAAAATACGTTATTTATTTCCGTATTTTTAATGGGAAATATTTTTCCTGTTTCTTTTTTCAATGTACAATCACCTTTGCAAACTTATTATCTGTGGCTTTTAATGTACTTTTGAAGAACTTATATACGAATTAACTAAATTACTCTACGTATAATACTCTAAAGAGCTTATGAAATGCAGAAAAGTATATATAATATAAACACCCAGATCTGTCTGTCTCTCTGGAACGCCTGATGTCACAGCAACTTCTGCATTGTTGCGCCATCACTTATTGATCAATTCGTGTGTGCTCTCCCGATTTCAAAATGATTGCCTGCTATATAATAGCAGCGATCACTTTTAGATGTCAAGGTGATTGCATGCTAATTTAAAAACATTGCATTATTAATGACTCAAGTTCTATTTATTCGATCTACAAAATTCGAATTGAAATCTTAATATCACGGCAAGTTGCATTTGTACATTAATGTAACTTAGCACAATTCGAAGATTAATTTGTATGATTTAATTATTTTTTACTTTTTTAAATTAACTAACTTTTGGAATTTAGCGCTGATTATTTTATACATTTTGCAAAATATCGATCTATCTAAATGCTCTAACCAATAGTAAAAACTGAAATCTTGCGATGCCGAAGTGAGCAAAATTGCATCTTAAAAGCAGATGTTGCTCCAAAAGCACATTGTCGATAATTTAGTTAGTTCCGATTTGTAATGCGAGATGTCGCATTATTTTGTAGAAAAAGCTTCGGCATGAAGTTTCAAACTAACCTTCGAATAGGACAGCCCAAAACAAACCGTGAACGGAATAACATGTGTGCTGGAGAAAAAGTAACTTAACGTGAAAAATCAAAGCAAAAGTTAAGGTAAGTTTACAGGAAAACAACTGGAATACAAGGGGAATTGTTAAACAACAAATATTTCGCACATAATGTTTATTTGTCGCTAGGTCTTTTGAAAAATGGAAATAAATAGCATATAATTTTCACTTCTAACATAAGTGAGTTCTTACTATATCAGTTTTTACTATATTTCTTTACAAAAAAAGCCGGCGTTTATTTGATTTGTTTTCAATCTACTTCAATTAAAAATTTCACTCCGTCACAGGGCTGGCAACATCCCCTATATATTAATCTTTATTTAAAGCTTAAAAACAACCGTCCTAGGACGGTTGTTTGGTAATATATGCACATGGATCAAGCTTCAGTTTTAGTCTCCCTTCAAAAATCATCATGAATCCTAAGGATTTCACTTAGGATTTATTTATACTTTTACTCAGGAGCCTAAGGAGTTTTACTTCGATTTTCCCCACTAAAATTTGAAGAAAATGGTCGTTTCAACAAAAAATTTACTGGACTAATTGTAGTCACCATTCAAGGAATTAAGAGATCATCACCATTCAAGAAATTAAAAGATAACGAAAACTTCCCTACAAAGAACAAAAAATAGAAGCGCATCAAAAGAACTGAACTGATTTATCGCGCAGATTTCTTGAGAGCACGATAATAATCAGATAAGCTTTCAATGAGTAAACTGTGGGTTGTCAACACCAAACTAGTAAAAACAAAAACAAATATAATCCGTATTTATTGGTGTATAGTATAGGAAATTAAATAAAATCTTCCCCGAAGATTTCTCCATCAACCGACGGTTTTTCCAGGCGGTTACAAATGAAAAACAAAATCAAATGACAATCTAATTAGAAATAAACAAATAAGCATACAACTACGCTCGCACAGCTACAATCACGCAGGTAATGGGGATGTAGGAAACAGCACCAACAAATTTCAGTGCTGCCTTTCCCTTTACCTAGTTCGTTTGTTTGCCTCCGTATTTGCTATGATGTCTTCCACTCGAGAGGTGTCGAATCCTCCAGCTATGGCGAGATCTTTCAGAGCTCCAATTTCGGCTTCATATTCTACTTTCTCAGTACATAGCTCTCTGGACCGTTTAGTCCTGTATTTGAAGAGTGCGTATTTATGTGCTGTTGGGTTGGCTGAAGTTTGCAGAATGGGGTTATTCACATGTGTGGGCTTATACTGTACGTAGTACACGTTGGTACTAATTGCACCCGATGCAATTAGTACAAATGTGTAGTAGTAAAAAATTCTCAGCACGGAAAAAAAAGTGGTTCCACGCGCTTTACGGATGCAGGTATATACAGTATATATGGTCTTCCCTTACTGTACCCAGACTTGTCCACTAAGCATTATGTGGGCCTCACTAAAAGGTCCTTTAGTGCGAGAATGTCACAGCATAAAAGGGATGTAAAGCAAAAGAAACTTTCTACAGCCCTTGCCACGGAGGTAGCTAGCTATCCAGGGGACACAACCGCAATGGCAGAGCATACGCAGGATTGCTCCATACAGAGATGCTAGAACGGAAGCCATTAAAAAAACTGTTAAAATCTTAACACGCCATGATGTGTGCAAAAATGAGGTCTCAATGGATTTCCTTGTGGCCTGGAACCGTCTGTTTGGCTTCAGAAATATATAGGATGCAATGACTCTGTATACTTTAACGACTTTGCGTGCTTGGATCATATATCATATAACATTTCAATTTATTACCCGTGTGATTGTAGCTTGTGCGAGCGTGGTTGAATGGTTATTTATTTATTTCTAATTAGACTGTCATTTGATTCTGTTTTTCTTTTGTAACCTCCTGAAGAAGCCGTCCGTCGAAGGAGAAAGCTTGTAGGGAAGATTTTATTTTCCTACTAGGCACCAATGAACAGCGGCGTCGGAACCGCGGGGGCAGAAAGGGCAGTTGCCCCAGCAGGCAAATGAGTGTGGGGGCAAAATATAACATTTGCCCCCTCAGTTTTCTTCCTTTTCAAATTATATATGTTTGTGATTGGAAATCTGAAACATTTTTTTTGTTGTTGTTTGTTTCATTTTAAGTTCGGTTTGATAGAGAATGAGTATTGCTCCTGATTTTTTACCATGAACTATCTAGGAATCTGAATATATTTTTAATGCCACTCCTGAGAGGACAAGAAATGCTAGAACCATTAAACAGACCAGAGGGCTGGTTCCTTTTTGAAGAACAGCAACGTTTTGTGTCTCCTTGGGTGCAAAAAATTAGTCTTCCTCTAAAAAATGAGTAAAAATAAATGGAAGTAGGGTGCGAAATGAGATATAAGTTCTTCAATGTTTAATTAAAGCGTCTACTGCTACAATCCCTGCGGAATGTATATCAATCTGGAAGTATCAAAATCTATAGTTTAACGCCGTTTATGTGTACAATTATAGTTTAGATTTAGAAACTACGTATATAGATATGAAAGTTTTTTTTATAGATGAATATTTTGCTGATGACATAGTCATTTTTGCAACTACCCCATCAGAGCTACAGAGTATGATCCAGGAACTTGCTGACAAGAGTAAAGAAGTGGGATTAAAAATGAACTTTCAGAAGACAAAAGTGATGTTCAATGCTTTTACAAGAAATGAAGATTTATCGATTGATGGAGAAAAGCTGGAGATAACAGACACGTACGTTTATCTTGGACAGCAGATATCAAGTGAGGGTCACATTGGTGAAGAAATTAATCGGCGTACAAAACTTGCCTGGAGAGCTTTTGGAAGAAACAGCATAATTTTCAAGAGCAATATGCCATTATGTCTTAAAAGAAAAGTGTTTGATCAATGCATCCTTCCAGTGGTTACGTATGGTGCAGAGACGTGGACCTTAGCTAAAAGAGACATACAAAGGCTGCAGACAACTCAAAGAAGCTTGGAGAGGTGCATGCTTGGTGTAAACAGGAGAGATAAGAAGAGGAACACGTGGATCCGGAAAATGACAAGAGTGGAAGACATCATGATCAGAGTTAAATCCCTGAAATGGCAATGGGCTGGACATACTGCCAGAAGAACAGACCATCGCTGGACAGCCGAAATTTTAGATTGGATTCCAAGGGACAGGAAAAGACCCAGAAGAAGACCACATGGAAGATGGGTGGATGAAATTCGAAAGTATGCGGGAGTGACATGGAGGAGACTGGCACAAGACAGACCGTTGTGGTGGAAACTTGGGGAGACCTTCGTCCAGCAGTGGATTGATAATGGTTGACAATGATGATGATGAATATTTAATCGAAAAAAATTTCAGCAAAATTTCGTAATGAAGTCAGCACATCTTCTTTTACAAGTAGTAGGATACATTTTATGCCATGATAAAATATTTTGTTCTGTGACATCTTGCCCCTGCTGTCAAAAAAGAGTTCCGACGCCACTGCCAATGAATACGGATTATATTGGTTTCGTTGTTATTAGAGAAGCTTTCCTTCTGTTTTGGTCAGCTCTCGCATCCTGCAGGAATTGTGGGAGAAACAGTTGCCCTTTGCACTGTCCCCAGTTCTGATAGGAGAAAGAGGGAAGGGGATGTCACAAACCGTAGCTTGCTGCTGGCTATCGTGGACACTGCTAAGTTTCTTGTGGACTGCTTGAGAAGACCGAAGGGGGTGTGGTAGGTGGCAAGAGAGCCACATTGTTATAGTTCAAGGTTGTAGCTGGGGATGGGCGATATTTATAAAAGCATCGATATTGACATCATTTGATATTTCTGGGCTTGATATATTCTATCGAAAATATCACTATTGAAAATTCAATATACCAGATCGATTTTTTGATATTTTTGATCTGATGTCTTTTCGATACTCCTAATTTCAATACGACTGATATTCCGGTTTATTCACTGCCTCAGGGTTATCACAGAATGCGATTTTATGCCAAGTATTGCCAGTTGGCTTGTTCGCTCAAACTGCAGTCACTAAAACTTCTGTGTGGCGCCATTTGAAAATTTGCATAGCTTGAGTGCCAAAGTGCGTATGAAGAAATGGTGCCCATAAATTATTCTCTACAGAGATTTCTGGAAAGGATAGAAATCGAGAGCAGACATTTTTCCTTGAGCAGATCTAGTAATCGGGAAGTCAAGTAATATTACGTTAATCTCGACATTACTACATGAGATCGCACTTTGATGGCCACCCAGCTGAGTAATTTATTTCGTGACATGCGGAGAAAGAGCATAGATCCCTCAGGTGGAATCACATCGAACATACGGTGATATATTGAATATCACGCAATGCCAATGTATTGAATATCGCGCCGATATATTGAAAACTGATGTACTGATTTTTCCGATATAAAGAAACTGCGATATCAATATTAAATATCAGAATATCGGGCGAAAATATCGATATTTCGATATGTTGATAAATCGCGTCCATTCCTAAGCTGCGCTAACCCAAGGTACAGTCAGTATATTGTAGTCTTGGTGCTACGTACAGAACATGAAAGACTGATTGGCGAACAAAAACTTTCTTTGGCTACGGCCCTACTGAAAATCAAATTTTATGCTAACTGCAAATCATATGCATGAGCTTTCTTCTACAATGCACAATACCAATCGCAATTAAAAACTTTTTTGCGTACTACAGCACGGTAGCACGTAATCACCAGCCGCCATTGTTCCTGAAGTGAATTAAGCGAACGCCTCATAACTCTTTCTTTAATGATCTGGGTTCGAGTACCGGTCAGGCATTAGTTTAATGTTTTTGTTGTTTGTCCCTTTGGCACTTCTTCTTATCTCTAGTCAGGGCGTTTAATTACAATTCAGATTTCTCATTGACTTCTATGGAGATCAGCCGAATTCTCCATCAAAAAGTGCAGCGATGACAATACGCCAAGAAGAAAAAGAAAAATTCCCGATTGAAAAAAACGTCGTTTGTAGACCGATACTACTCATGTTGACAAACCTTTTAGAAGCATTTTCTTCTTAAAATAGTGCATGGTTTCTGCGCCAGGGGGCGTAGATGTATATCTTATTTTTGTCAATATCTCGACTTCTAGGAGTCCGATTTAAAAAATTCCTTCTTTGTTGGATAGTGTTTCTAGTGTGACATGTTTTTACTATAAATTCAAAAATTTCAAGTAATTCATACACTTTCCGCTAGGGGGCGTAAAGGTAAATTGCGTTTCTCACTATCTCTGTGCTTCTAAATATCCGATTTGAAAAATTCTTTCTGCACCCGATACAGCTCCTGATGGGAAATCGTTTGCATATAATTTCTATTTTTTGTAAAAAAATGGTTTGGCCACCAGGTGGCGTAAGTCTTAATTTCAGCTTCTGATGTAGTTGCAGCAAAACATGAGCTTCTAAAATCTCGATTGAAAAATCCAATTAAATCGAAAATTCCATGCAGGGTTTACTAAGCGAACCAGAATTTTGAGTTTTACAACGCCTTCTGCCGCTGGTAAGGACTCCAATTCAATGTATGTTACAAATCACCAGCAACTCGAGTACACAAGACTTTTTAAAATAAATACTTCAGGAGAACCTTTCAAACACCTGAACTTTTGATTCTATAGAGCATGTTGAATGAATACAGCAAGAGGTCACTAAGTCAAGAATTACACATCGACATATTCACTTCTGAAATGTGGGAGTGCCAATACGAATGATGAAAATAGACGGTTTGTTTTGGAGAATCGTTTAGTGCTTCAAATCTGGGCGGATTCTCTCTCTTTCTCTCTTTCTCTCTCTCTCACGCACACACACATGCATTTTATACGCCTATGTTCTTTTACATGCAGATAAATTAAAAAAAAAAAATTAAAAATATTAAAATGAGTAAAAACTGAAACTTAAGAAATGCATAATTCAGCTAAAAATGTCGATCACAAAGAGCAGGTTACGTGTCAACTGAAGCAGTTTCGTTTTGTACGCTTTCCAACCGTAGGTTGAAGAAAATGGTTCGATTTCGATGAAATTTTAGTCTGTGGTAGGGGACAACCTGGGAAGGAACCCTATTGAAAATGGGCTAAATCGGGTCAAAGGTGACATAGGAGCGGGATCCATTCCATCGCTCTTATGCGTCATAGCTTACGTAAAAATGTCTCGATTGCGACAAAACTTCATCATGTTGTTCCGGCGATGTACTGAACAGGTTCTCTTTAATATAATCGAAATGGCTTCAAAGGTTAGGGTACAGCAGCGAGATTTATTCCACAGCCATTATGCTCATAACTTGACTAAAAATACTTCTACTGCGACAAAACTTTAGTATGTTGTTCCGGAGGTATACTGAACCAATTCTATTTAATATCATCGAAATGGTGTCAAAGGTCAAGGCACAGGAGCGAGATTTATTGCACAGCCATTATCCTCATAACTTGACTAAAAATGCATCTATTGCGACAAAACTTTAGAATGTTGTTCCGGAGGTATGCTGGACCAATATCATCGAAATGGGGTCAAAGGTCAGGGCATAAGAGCGAGATTTATTCCACAGCCATTGTCCTCATAACTTGATTAATGATTTCTGGTATGTTGGAAAGCGTATCATAATCCATGCATTGCTTGATTCTACTAACTTGTTTTAATTGCGCATTTGAAAAGTAGTGAAAGCAATTGAAATTCACTAATTGTTTTCCTACCTAATTGTACATAGTAATTATCGTAATAAATGAGCATATTCAGTTCATCGATGTTATGCAGTAATCAAAAGGACAAAACCTACACACCTCGGTAATTTAAACTTTGAGAGGAAGGCCTCAGAAGATATACATTTCTAAATATACGTTACCAAAGAAACCGCTGCTGTTAGACATCGCTTCAAACAATTAGATGATGCCGTATCTTCCTGACGACCGTGCGGTCTTTTATGTACCGAATTGTTACTGTGAATGAATTTGAGATTGGTACTGTCAAGGTTGGTAGAATCTATTAACCATGTTCTAAATCAAACCTGCAACATTGTTACTAGTTCAACATTCCGCCGTGCGGATAACTTACTAAATGATACGAAAGCAAAACAGTCGAATTCCCTCTGGCTGCGAGCCCTTAGCTGAGTCCCAGAACAAAATTTATTGTTTAGGGTCAAAAACTCTGAAAATTGCAAAATCAGAGAGAAAATTTTCAAACGTAAAAATCTTACACAAATCACAAATGGAATTCATAGATATAAATGCCAGCCAAAATTTCCTCTGCAGTAATTTTTTTTTTTTTTTTTGGGGGGGGGGGGTATTGTGTACTTTTGTTCACCATTATTTAGGGGATACGCCGTGCCCCACTGTTCCTGCCCACTTTCACCACTGGCCAGTGCCCAGCACTCTGATCCAATACTAATCCTTTGTATGTTGCAACAAAATATAATAAACATAAACGATGACACCGATACGCCAAAGGCGCAGAAAACATTTTCTTTTTTACTTTTACAAAATAACGCAGATACTTCTACAAAATTTCACAATCAGATAGAACTTCGAGAAAATTCCAGGTAAACGAAAATATCACGCCCACCGGCAGACAATATCGCGCGCTTTTCTAAAAAGTATGACGCATAGGTGCGCAGAAAATTCTATTCCAAACAAAATTTAAAATTTTGGTTCTGTTTAACGCTAAACGAAGCAAAAAGATTTTCCGGCCCGTGTTTTGTAAGTGAAATATCCGTTAGTAGAATCAATTCTTTGGTAGAATCTAAGAACATTCAAAACATCGGGGAGGCCAAAACTATAATGTTCACTATTCCCAGGACCGGTTTTTCAAGGTCGCACAGGATGTCCCCTGTGTGTAAACAATTACGTTCCCCTCAATTTTAGCTCTAAGGGAAAGGAATGGGGTTGGCCAACAACGAATCCTTCTGCTCTAAGCAGGTCTACAGCAAAGTCCCAAATTTCTTTCACAGTACAAAGGGAGGAGGTCGAGTTTACAGTATATTTCTTTTATATCAGATCAAATATGGGATGCATTGCAGATAGAATCAAATATTGATTATGTCTGTTACCTGCAAAGTAAGTCTGTTTTTCTTGAATAGAATTTTATATGTTTTAACAAACTTGATACAAATTTTCCCCATCAATCAGAGCGGGCCTTGTAAACGCTGTGTTCCGACATATCAAAGTACTGTACTTGGGTCAATCACATGATATCAAGGTGTCTCATTCCGGATTTCTTTATGGGTATCCCAAAATATTGAAGATAGAAATAAAAATACCCCAAAGAAAATATCTCCCAAACTAATGGGAACCGATAAAAATATATTCGACATATTAATGTCCATTTCCAATTATTGTAAAATATATATTTACAAATTTAAACAAATATATTAAAAAATAAGCACCCCATAAGAAAGTGATACCTCATGTGGGTGTGCCCGGGTTTCTGGGCCACACCTCTGACTGAGCCATTGCAAGAGTTCACCCTTCCAAATCTTCATCTAATTCCCGATCATGGGAGTCTCATAGACGTTGTAGGATCTCTATATACTGTGTAAAACAAAATAGGAAAATGTGAGTGTTTCCGTAAGCGAATTGTTCGACCACTTCTAAACGAACCAGATATCTGAAAATTGGCATGCTGAAAAGTACATATTAAGGTCCGCATACCTAGAAAAGTTCGGAAAAAAAAAAAAAAAAAAATTCGGCTTTGGAATACTATCTGCTTGAATTTTTCTATCACTTCTGCAACTACAAAATCCTGAAAACCGTAGAATTCAAAAGCGAGGCTTAGCTTTACTGTTCAAAATGCTGATAGGTTTAAGATACATACAATTATGCCAGAAACGTTGAAATGCTATGAAATTTTGATTTAAAATTAAGGGGCGCCAAAACCTGCTCCGTTTTACGTCAAACCATATGCATTAGCGTCACGACACTGTTCTTAATCGTGAAGCAGTTACGGATCTTAAATTGCTCTGCTATTTTTAATTACTTTCTCCTTCTTTCTTTTTTTTTTAAGGTTTAACAACCACCACGAACAACTCAATGGGCTATAGGCAGTCGCCCGTCCCTAATTTAGGATAACTGGTTCCAGGGAAGGGAGAGAGCCAGCACCGTAAGACAAACACAAGATCCATGCCTCACGAGATTCGAACCCAGACCCATCTCGGACGAATGATCAGAAGCCATCGCTTAGACCACTGCGCCACCGGGGTGGCAATTTTATGTTCAAACATGATTTTATTAATTGACTGTCAGGAGAACGGGCATAGCTGCTAATATGTCAAGGTAGTCCCAAAGTAATGAGACTGATTCTTACGTGGGGCAGAAGTGTAATGCAGTAAATATACTGACACTTACACACTTCCGAAGTATTCTCCCTCTACCTGAATACACCAGTCCCACCTTTCTATCCATTTCCGGTAGGTGTGTTCGGAGCCCTTCCTAGACATGTAGTTAAGGATACCCATCACAGCATTCTTCAGTTCAATATTTGATGCAAACCGACCCCACGAAGTTTTTTCTTTACTTCGGGGAATAGGTAGAAGTCACACGGCAACATGTCCGGTGAATACGGAGAACGCGATATGATTTCGATCGTGTCTTCCGCATTCGCCTATTCTTGTTTGGCCTATTCCTGCTACGTCAAAAGTTAATGGGTTCCGCCATTTTAGGCGAGGAAAGAATTCTTGATTCGTCTATTCCTGTCTCGCCTAAAACTTTTCCTTGCTAGAGGGGAGAGATTCACCTGGAGCAAACTTCCTTTTCCCCCTATTCTTGTTTCGCTTATTCCTGCTACGTCGAAAGTTAATGGGGCGAGAAAATGCTATCACATTATTTCGCTTAAGCTTTGGCGGAGTGATTTAAAAAAAAGATATAACTTTACCTCCCTTTTTTTTTTTAAATCGAAACACTAAATCTTTCGTGTGTTGAAAAAAAGGACATTTTTTCCCGTGAAAAACAAAACAAAACTAGTTTTAGCCTTCAAGGATTGCGATTGCAGCGCCGGTCTCGGACGCGCAGGCACGCGGAATCGCACGAAAGTTTAATTATTTGCATGTCTTCCCTCCCCGTAGCGAGTTTCATGTTAATCAGGTACGGTTTTACTTGGTACGCAGATTTTTATGACAATGAGTGTATATATACTTATACACACACATATCGAGTTAAAACTGAATTATGACCTCCCGTATCAAAAGTGGATGGGGCCCGCTGACCACGTAATTTCCTGAAGGGAGTTGTTAGTAGACCGACGTGACATATATAAGGTGTGAGTAAAAGGTGGGAAAATAAAGAGGAGTTTGATAGGTAAACGCACGGATTTATCGGACTTTGAGAAAAGGCAGATTGTGGAAGCTCGGATAGCGGGAGCCTCGATTTTCCAAACCGTTGAACTGGTGGGTTGTTCGCGATCCGCCGTAGTTAAAGAGCACCAGGACTGGCGTGAGATTGGTCAAACAACGACCCAGAGGCAACTTGCAACGACCCAGAGACAAAATTGCAAAGGACAGCGAAAGGTTGATATGAGATGTGAGCGTCGGGTCCGACGACTCATACAGTCCAACAGAGGCAACGCTGTTCAACAGTTGACAGAGGCAACGCTCGAACAGTATCTGTCATGTCCATGCGTCGCACGCTTGCACGTATCGGCTATAAATGCAGACGACCCCGACGACATCCTTTTCTAAAAACGGGTCATCGGCGCAAAAGACTCGCCTGATGCAAAGATCTTGCAAGTTGGACGTCTGATGATTGAAAAAAAGTATGCTGATCTCACGAGTCTCGTTTTCTTGTCCACTCCGTGGATTGTCGTTAACGTATTTGGCGCAAACAGTATGACGCACTCGATCCCTCCTGAATCGCCTCCACAAATCAAGCGGTGGAGACGGTTGTATGGTCTGGGACATGTTCACCTGGCAGTAACTTGGACCCGTGATGCATGTGGAAAAACGTATGACTGGTGCCCAGGGCCGGATGGAGCTCTTGCGGGGCCCTGGGCGAATTTTCATTGCGGGGCCCTGGGCGAAATATCATTGCGGGGCCCTGGGCGAAATTTCATTGCGGGGCCCGGAGCAAAATTTCATTGTGGGCACTAAAAAATAAATCCCATATTTTAATAAAGTCGTTTCTGAAAATTATCGTTCGTGAGGAAGACACACGAACACTACCGTAAAGACAAAATGATTATTTTAGAGAAGTATTTGCTTTAAGCTTAAAAAAAAGACCATAATACGGACTGAAAGTTCAGAGAGAGAGAGAAAGAGAAATAGAGAGAGAGAGAGAAAGGAAGAGAGATTGTGAGAGAGAGAAAGACAGAGAAAAGAGAGAGAGAGAGAGAGAGAGAGAGAGAGAAAGAAAGACAGAAAGAGAAAGAGAGAGTAAAAAGTGTTAAAATATACAATTTTCTTTCCCGGGAGAAGAGGTTTAGGTTGCATTGTGACTCTTATAACAGCTTATTCACAAAATGATAAAAAGATACCTGCTTAGCGAATATTTTTTGCATTGCGAATATTTTGTATAGGAAATATAATAAGGATCCCTCTAAAACAAATTGGTATAAAGAGTTTTTTCCCCTGATACATGTTTAGTGATTGATTTCTAATGCACAGTGGAGTAACTGACAAATTAGTGACATTCTAAACTCTTATATGCCTTCATATATGAAAGTTGCCTTTTTTTTTTTTTTTTTCTTGTAAATGTTGGAAAAGTGGCCTCCATGTGTAGCCCGAAAGTAACTTGGATATTGTTCTTTTCATTTCCTTAAATTTAAATCAGGTTTTCACACAAATTGTTGAATATATAGACTATAAGTAGGGGGCCACAAGATGATTAAATTTAATTTGCTATTTCATGAATGCGGAAAAGATTAAGGTGGTTACAAAATCATTTCGAATCTGCAAATCTCAGTGTCCGAACGACGAACAGGGGGGATAGTGTATTCAAAAATGGGGAGATTGGAAACAAACAAAAAACTTCAAAGATATATTTTTAAGGGCCTTGCGCCCCAAAAGTTACAAAAGAAATGTAGTTAATTTTTTTTTATAGAAAATTATTTTATTTTCTATACTGCCCTGAAGGCGCGGGGCTCGGGGCGACCGCCCCGTTTGACCCTATGGTCCAGCCGGCCCTGCTGGTGCCCACTATCGTGAATTGCTTGCTGACTCTGTACAACCAACATTGTTGCATTTTTTTTAATGGAGACGGCGTCTTTCTAGATGACAATGCGCCAAACCACTGGTAGAATGATAGGCAGGAATATAAAAAATTTTTTGAAAATATTCAATAGCCTGATTCAATTCCAATACAACGCAAATTATTATCACACCCTGTGTGGGACAAATTTAAAAGTAACTAGCTTTACTACCCGGCTGTGCCCGGGATTAAGGCTAATTAATTTCATATTCCCTTTATGTCACTGAAAAAATCGGGGAAAAAATTGAAGCTTGCAAGAAAGAAAAAAGCTGTTTTCACAAATTCGGTCATTACCAATTATTTATTCATATAGTGTGATTATTTCAGCAGTTGGCCGTACACAACATTTTTGGTTTCTCCTTCATCGGAGACAATACATAATTTTGTTGGATCCTTTGCTCTTGACATTCCAACATCTGTAGAATCAAACGGACTAAAAGCATTACGAATTATTTAACACGCGTCCATGAGACACAGCATTGGAACACTGACTGAACAAAATTCGTTAACAATTTGTTATCGACAAACAAATGCATCACGTGCTTTCGCTTTCAGACGTCTTTGAGGGGCTCTGGAATAAAAAAATTAAAAACGTATCATTGCGAATATTTTATGAAACTGGCTGAAATTTTAATGAACACCATAAATCGTCAATAGGAACATAACTTCCAAATTTCGCCTGAATCGGTAAATAACTTTTTAAATTAGCCGTCAAAATTTTATTAACCGTTTCTGCGTATACATTTCTGTTTTTCGATTAATTAAAAATTCCATACCTATTTTAAAAAGTTTTGACCGGATTCCGGTGAAATTTTGAGGGACTCCTCAGGATTCTTACCAATTCATGATGTTGACAAAAATTTCAGCCCGTTTCGTAAAGATTTCACAAAGTTGGTTTTTACATTTTTTTAAGCACACTTCTCAAAGAATAGAAACACCTGTGGATGAATGCAGTCACGTGCTTTCAGATTTGGAACAGATAATGATGACGTAGCAAACGACGCTGACTGTAAACGTATCTTTGCGAATATTTTATGAAACTGGCTGAAATTTTAATGAACACCATAAATCGTCAATAGGAACATGACCTCTAAATTTCGCCTTAATCGGTAAATAACTTTTTAAATTACCGGCAAAATTTTATTAACCGTTTCTGCAATCCGGTCATCTTCATTTCTGTTTACCGATGAATTAAAAATTCCATGCCTATTTTAAAGAGTTTTGACCGGATTCCGATGAAATTTTGAGGTACTCCTCTTATCAACAATTCATGGTATTGATAAAAATTTCAGCCCGTTTTGTTAAGATTTGTTTTGCATTTTCGTTAATAAGTTCGTTTTTGCATTTTTTTATGCACAGTTCTCAAAGAACACAAACACCCGTGGATATGCGTGATGTGCAGCGGCGATGAATGCAGTCACGTGTTTTCAGATTTGGGACAGTTAACGATGACGTAGCAAATGACACGACGCTGACTTTATTGATTAGCTTATTAATTAATTCATAACTTGCGAACGGAATAACTTAGATTTTAAATATTTGCGTTGACCTAGAAATTCCAGTATTAATAAGCTACGTAAATTTCATGATGCCACAGTTCGGCGTTCGAGAGTTTTTGCTGCTTCTGACAAACAAACAGACCTTTTGTGTTTTACATATTAGATAAGTTTAATGGGAAGCGAAGTGAAGAATCTGAAGTTCAAGATGCTTTGTATTATTCAATTATTGTAGATTCGACTCCCGATATCCCCTACACGGTCCAATTCACTTTCATCTTAAGATTTTAATCAGAATTCTTCTTGCGCTAAACATAATTTTAATTAGAAAAGCCTTCACAGCACTATCATCATCATCATCATCATCACCATTGTCAACCATTATCAATCCACTGCTGGACGAAAGTCGCCCCAAGTTTCCTCCACAACGGTCTGTCCTGTGCCAGTCTCCACCATGTCACTCCCGCATATTTTCGAATTTCATCCACCCATCTCCCATGTGGTCTTCTTCTGGGTCTTTTCCTGTTCCTTGGAATCCAATCTAAAATTTCGGCTGTTCATCGATGGTCTGTCCTTCTGGCAGTATGTCCAGCCCATTGCCATTTCAGGGATTTAACTCTGATCAAGATGTTTTCCACTCTCGTCATTTTTCGGATCCATGAGTTCCTCTTCTTATCTCTCCTGGTTACACCAAGCATGCACCTCTTCAAGCTTCTTTGAGTTGTCTGCAGCCTTTGTATGTCTCTTTTAGTTAAGGTCCACGTCTCTGCACCACACGTAAGCACTGGAAGAAGGCATTGATCAAACACTTTTCTTTTAAGACATAATGGCATATTGCTCTTGAAAATTATGCTGTTTCTTCCAAAAGCTCTCCAGGTAAGTTTTGTACGCCGATTAATTTCTTCATCAATGTGACCCTTACTTGATATCTGCTGTCCAAGATAAACGTACGTGTCTGTTATCTCCAGCTTTTCTCCATCAATCGATAAATCTTCATTTCTTGTAAAAGCATTGAACATCACTTTTGTCTTCTGAAAGTTCATTTTTAATCCCACTTCTTCACTCTTGTCAGCAAGTTCCTGGATCATACTCTGCAGCTTTGGTGGGGTAGTTGCACAAATAACTACGTCATCAGCAAAACGAAGGTGGGTTAGATAATCTCCATTAATCTTTATCCCTTTGTTTTCCCAGTTCAGTGATTGAAAGACATTTTCCAATGTGGCATTAAAGAGCTTCGGAGATATGGTGTCACCTTGTCTCACTCCTTTTCCAATTTTTATGTGTGTTGTATTTTCAAACAGCCGAATCTTTGCACTTTAATTTTCATAGATGTTATTAATAATATTAATGTATGCATCTTCAATACCGCAGGATTTCAGAGCCATTGTAACTGCTGATGGTTTCACCGAATATAACTGCTGATGGTTTCACAGCACTATAAATACAGTATATTTATTAATACTGCCTGTACTTAAAATAGCATTTTTAAAGTACAGCAACTTACAAGATCTTTCAAAGCACCGAGTGCTCCATCGTCAGCTATTTCAATAAATATAAACAAAACAACGGATAAAAACAAGAAGCATTTTCAAACTACGCGATCACGTGATAACAATAACGAGGTTTACAATAAATGTAGTGGAAACTTGGTCATGTGCTAATAGGATTCAACAAAATAACAATACTAGGTATATATATATACACACAGGATAATTAATAGGTTAACATTAAACATCAAACTGTAAGTGAATTTTAGGAGTGCTTTGGTGCTTTGAAAGATCTTGTAAGTTGCTGTACCTTAAAAATGCTATTTTAAGTACAGGCAGTATTAATAAATATACTGTATTTATCGTGCTGTGAAGGCTTTTCTAATTAAAATTCTAATCTTAAGAATTTTTGGAAAAGAAGGACATATAAAAGCAATGTTTTTGGTTTTCTCAAATCGAGAATCATGATTCCGTATATTTAGAAAAAATTGTATTGGAATCATTAAAGGATCTATCAGTTGACATCAAAAACTGTAGAGACCAAACATACGATAATGCAGCAAACTTGTCCGATAAATACAGTGGATTACAAGCGACATTAAAAAAAAAAAAAACTTATTAAAAGAACAACCTATGTACCATGTGCTAGTTTTTTTTCTTTTAATAAGCATTGCATTATTTTAACTTTGTTCAGAATTTATACGTATATCTTTGTCTTCTAGACGATGGGATATTCGCATAAATAGCTTGCCGGACTCTCAATCCGAACATATAAGGAGAATAGATGGGCAGCAAGAGCTGACAGCAGTTTAAGCTTCAAGATGGATTACAAGAACATCAAGGAAACATTAATTCAAATTAGTGCGAATGGCAATGAAAAATGAATGGGTAAATTAGAGGCAGAAAAGTATTACAATATTTTAATGAATATGAAATAGCTTTATTAACAGTTTTATGGGACAAACTGTTACAACGAATAAACAGTAAGAGCAAATCGTTACAAGGTGTACAATCCAATTTATACAACAACAACTCTTCTCAAATCTCTTTCTAAATTCATTATGGATGTCAGAAGCAACTTTTAAGATATTGGGAACAATGCAAATTTACTTACAGAAAATCGGAACTGCAAAGACAGCAGAATGAAAACAAGGGAAAAACTGAATAAAAAAATGAAATTTTTTTTAACAGTACGTTTTTGTAATTCTAACGGTGAACCCTCATATTTTGTTCTTAAACGGGTTAATCATTATTTACGTAATTCAGTTAATCAGTTCCATTTATATCAGTTGGCACTTATATTTATCGAAAATGATGCTCTTCAGTCATTAGATTATGAATTAATTATTGACAAATTCGCTAAATTAAAATCGAGAAATGTTTATATGACTGCTATGAATAGTTTTTTTGACTTGTATAATTATGACTGCTATGCTATGTATACAAAATAACCAAGATACACTGCTGGCCACCCAAAATGCAACACCAAGAAGGACACGAGATAGCAAAGCCATATTTACTTGACACATGACAGATACAAAGATGAAACGATTGAGCTTACAGGCCCGTGCGAATTGCGGAACACGCAGACAACAATAGTTCGTGTGGCTCCCATGGCTGGCAATAACGGCCGCTACACGCCGCGGCGTCGAACAAAAGAGGCTTTGGATGTTGGCTTGGGGTATGTCGGTCCAGACTGCTTCCACACGTTGCCACAGTTCATCAGGCGTAGCCGCGGGTGGTGCTCGCCGGGCCACTTGGTTGCCGATCAGCGACCACACGTGTTCGATGGGCTACATATCGGGAGAACAGGCGGGCCACGGCAGCAGTGACACCTGGTGGGCTGTGAAGAATTGTTGCACGATGCGTGCCCCATGCGGGCGCACATTGTCCTGTTGAAACGTGGCCGCTGGCAGGTACTGCAGGTAAGGGAGGACTACAAGCTCCAAAACGTCGGAGATGTAGCGGTGGCTGTTGAGTGTACCGGCGATGCGTACCAGAGGGGTGCGGGTGTCATACCCATTATGCCCCAAACCATAACGCCAGGCGACGGACCGGTATGGCGATGCATAATGCAGGCGTCATACAGTCTATCGCCGCGGTGTCGCCACACGAGCATCTGACCATCGTGGTGTTGCTGGCAGAAGTAGGATTCGTCTGAGAAGACAGTGTCGTGCCATTCCGTAGTCCAGGTGCGGCGTTCAACGGCCCACTACCGCCGCACTCGCCGGTGGTGTAACGTCAATGGTAATCGGAGCAATGGGCGCCGTGCGACAAGTCCCCGCTCCTGCAGACGACGTCGAACGTTACGTGCTGACACAGGTTTTTGCGCAACACACTCTAATTCCTGCGCTAACGTTCGTGATGTGACGGTGCGAGCCGTCAATGCCCGCCGCACAACATGCCGGTCCTCTCGATCGGTGGTGCGCCGCGGCTGCGGCAATCGCTCACGTCGGTCCGTCCGTCCCTCTTGCACCCACCGAATCCATACTCGCCTCACTGTGGCTGGATGTCGTCCCACACGGGCGCCGATGTCTCGATAAGATAAACCGCTGTCGCGATAAGCCACTATTCGTCCTCTGTCGAACTCCGAAACGCGCTGGAATGACTGCCATATTCTGCGACGAGGCATCAGGAAGCTTCCCACGCACAGGTCCGGCAGCACAACACACTGCACATCTTACACCCCGCCTTCTGTGTACCCTTCTTATAGTGCTTCTCGGTGGCGTGCCGGGCGCACACGATTTGCATATGCCCTGCAATGCTAATCGTTCGCATGTCCTCTTGCGGGCGACGCATGCTGCGAATTTCAGGCAAATCGGATGCTTCCTTCTTGGTGTTGCATTTTGGGTGGCCAGCAGTGTATTTCATTTACTTTTATTCAAAACAAGAACTGATTCTGTTTATATACGTAACCATTACTTACTATTTAACATTACTGAATGGAATGTGCAGGGGGATTTTTTCTATTGCACGAATATACGATTTTTCATGTATGCGTTTTTGTTTAACG
This sequence comes from Macrothele yani, assembly GCA_039090855.1. Classification (NCBI taxonomy): domain Eukaryota; kingdom Metazoa; phylum Arthropoda; class Arachnida; order Araneae; family Macrothelidae; genus Macrothele; species Macrothele yani. The sequence goes on along the minus strand of CM077005.1, from coordinate 137,254,424 downwards.
GAAAACAATAAATGCTGTATTTTTCAATTCATGCATTTTGGAATATCCTTAAAAAACTAATAAATTTTTTCAGGGGGACTCAAAATCAGGTTGCGCTTGGGGACTCCAAAACTCTTAATCCGCCACTGACGCCATCCTTGATGTAACGCCACAATGTCGCGGCAGTATATCAGGGGTTAACTGTATATTGGGAAACCAAGGAGGGGTGATCCTTTATTCTACGGATTTTTCCAGTTCGTCTTCTTGAAAAAACACCATGAGAAATAGCCATAGACGCTATCTGGTGGAGAAATTGTGCAACAGGAAAACGAAAATATGTGCGGAAAAAACAATGAACTTGGTTCGAATCCTGGGTAATAAATAGATGTTGTGTTCGCTTTAATATTCCTCTTCGCTCTATCTCAGGAACTAGAGGACCTAAATTGGGAACGACCGCCTTGACGCTCATTGGGGAAAGCAGGGAAGAGGGTTGTTAAACTCAGAATACTGCCTCGGTGACGCAGTGGTCTAAGCGATGGCTGTGAGGCAGGGATGTTGTGTTTGTCTTACGGCGCTGGCTCTCTCCCTTCCCTGGAGCCAGTGGCCCTAAATTAGGGACGGGCGATTGCTTATAGCCCACTGAGTTGCTCACGGTGGTCGTTAAACCTCCAATAAAAAAAAAAAACTCAAAATTTACTGTATACAGATTTTTTTTAATTTTGTTTCTTGAGCTTTTGGAAGAAACAGCATAATTTTCAAGAGCAATATGCCATTATGTCTTAAAAGAAAAGTGTTTGATCAATGCATCCTTCCAGTGCTTACGTATGGTGCAGAGACGTGGACCTTAACTAAAAGAGACGTACAAAGGCTGCAGACAACTCAAAGCAGCATGGAGAGGTGCATACTTGGTGTAACCAGGAGAGATAAGAAGAGGAACTCGTGGATCCGAAAAATGACAGGAGTGGAAGACATCATGATCAGAGTTAAATCCCTGAAATGGCAATGGACTGGACATATTGCCAGAAGAACAGACCATCGATGGACAGCCGAAATTTTAGATTGGATTCCAAGGAACAGGAAAACACCCAGAAGAAGACCACATGTGAGATGGGTGGATGAAATTCGAAAGTATGCGGGAGTGACATGGAGGAGACTGGCACAAGACAGACCGTTGTGGAGGAAACTTGGGGAGACCTTCGTCCAGCAGTGGATTGATAATGGTTGACAATGATGATGATGACAACTCCTGGAAGCTGTGATATCATATGCGCGGATGGACAATCAAAATAATACAAGAAAGTCTTTTTTCATCTTCAGAAGATACAAGTAAAAAAAACACGCTACAAATCTGAGAAGTAGCTGTATTAATAGAATCCCTCAACCCCCCACCCCACCCCATTCCCCCACGTATCTCAAGGCTCGTTCAGTTTATTTCTTCGTTCAAAAGATGCTTAGCTTCGTTTCGGTATCCCTAAGAAAAAGTAAAAAGGTGCAAGCACATTGCTATCTACGAAAAGAAACCTATCGCTGATGGTTTCCGCAGAGCGTCACGCTTTTATCCGGCTTAGATTATCTGAATTTTCCGGAGAATAATGAAAACAATCAGCGATAAAAGAAAAAGAGAGATCAGAAAATCGCCATGCATTTGAACGACACAGCTGGCGAATTGGAAGTCACGTTTCGGTTTGTGCTAGGATAAATGCGTCACAATGGCATTTCAGCCGATTGCGTATTTAAAGGACTTTATTTCACACACTCTCAGATATACAGACGTGGCGGATTTGAGCACGTATCGGTGAGTTATTACTTTTGTTGTTCTGTATTCGTCGTGGATGTTTACATCAAAGCGCAGAATATTCATCTATAATAATGCATAATTACAACGGAAGGTAGCGTAAAAAGTCCGAAGAATATTCGTAAGTAATTCACACGATAAAAAGCATACCATTATGAGGTTGTTTCTGGAAATGTCTGAAATTTATATTCAATACGAAAGACTTTTTCCCTAATTGAAGCTCTTTGATGATTACAATGTTGTTTTTTTTTACAAATCATTAACGTTAGATTCTGTTCTTGATACATCATTGTATTCTTACAAAATTTTGGTTTGGTCCATACACGGGGAAAATCACATGACGACGGGGAAGGACGTGTATCCATCAACTTTTTCCTGAGGAAGACTGTCGCTCTCAACTTTTGGCTTTAGTGTGTCACCCAACATACTGCGCTTCCCTAAATTTTTCAATTTCAAAAATTAATTTTTTCTAGAACTTAAAATAAGGAATCATTGAGTTCTGAATTTTTCTAATACCAAATGCACCACTGTGAAGTTATCAATGTGTGTAATATGATAATATGGGAACAGGATTTGCTGGGTAACGTGGGTGGACACAGCATGAACCTCCGCCCTCCGGCACTGTACCCTTACTAATGCTCCTTGCTTGCTCCGGACGTCTTATATGTAATATGTAGACCCACAGTGACCCTCCTACTTTATGGCATGTCATTCAATCAGTTCTATGATTTCACTGTTAATCACGGTGAGAAAGACCGCAGGCAGCAGTGGTCGTTTTCACCCTGGTAAAGTTTTGAGCGCCAGTATTCCATGGTAAAGTTTTGAGCGCCAGTATTCCATGGTAAAGTTTTGAGCGCCAGTATTCCATGGTAAAGTTTTGAGCGCCAGTATTCCATGGTAAAGTTTTGAGCGCCAGTATTCCATGGTAAAGTTTTGAGCGCCAGTATTCCATGGTAAAGTTTTGAGCGCCAGTATTCCATGGTAAAGTTTTGAGCGCCAGTATTCCATGGTAAAGTTTTGAGCGCCAGTATTTCTTTCACTGTTTCTTACTTTATGTAGTCAATCGATGACGTTCACTGATCTTCTAATCGATAATTGAGTAATTGTGCCATAACTATACAAGTTTTATCAAATTTAGTTGTGGCTGCTGACACACTCTCTCTGATTTCCCGTGTTTATTTTACTAACCATGTTCTTTGTTTAAATGTAACTGAAATACAGTGGTGTAGTGCTAATTGAAGAAGTACAGGAACACGCGGGGCCTTTATGCCTTCAATACCTTTCCCTTCTTGCCCCCATTACGTCTCTCCCCTTCTCATTTTCTTAGCACGTCTTTTGTTAAAAAAAAAAAAAAAAGATCGTGCTTATGTTATCGGTTTGTCAGTCCGTCAGTCTGTGGACACCATATCTCTGCAACTATTAGTCCGATTTGAAAAATTATTTTTGCATTGGGAATCCTGAAATATGCGAATGGTGATCCTTTATTTCGTTTTTTAAATGCACATTTTTGCCGCTAGAGGGCATAAATGCGGATGATATCGAATTCAAAATACATTTTATTCCATCCCAGCAAAAACACAAGTGCTGGGAAACTGCTGGCCTCCAGCTGGCAGTGATGGCTCATTGCTGGCTGAAATCTGCCGCTCACGGCCCGGTAGTGGTCAGTTGGTGGCAGCGCTATCAGTTGGCGAGCCATTGATGGCCCTGCAGCATCGCCGTGAATTGTGGGCCTACAAACAAGTGCCACTAGTGGCCCGTTGCTGGCAACCAATGCAACCCCCCAACAGCAGGTGGAAGCATCGGGACTGCGCATGCGCAGAAGCAACACTTGCTGTGTCTCTCATGGTACCAGTTAGTTGAAGACGACGCTATCGCCATCGTGTTATTTTAGTGGATGTTAAGAAAAAAATTCATATGTGGAGAGGCGAATTAATTTCCTAATGAAATTTTACGTCGACGAAGATATCAGATTAAACCGTGAAATACTAGATTACAGCCATGAAATACACCCACTCCATTCCCATGAATAACAATTCATGGAAACCGCTTGAAACACATATCCTGGAAAACCATTAAAATAGCGTTTGTTGGAAAAAAAAGAATTATACGCGTACAAAATTTATTAATTATTTGAAAGAAAAAAAAAGCAACGCTATGTGGTGTACTCATCCATGGGTTGAATGCACAAGACTGGGAGGAATTCGCTTCTAAAACTAACGAGAAGTAAAATAAAATATCTTTTACTCTTTAAAACAAATGTAGCTTCGGACAACGGAAAGGAAAGACACAACGTTAAAAATGTAACAGAATGTGACATGAACCCAGGTAAATATATATTTATTCAACAATCTCTTTTCAAGACGGCAAGGACAGTGCAAAATTTCGAAAGCGACTCTAAGTATGTACACGCCTTGAAAATGAGTGAAGTTCCCTTAAGGTAAACAAAAAAACTATCGTTACGTTAAAAAAATTAATTTATCAATTATATGAAACTGACTTTTATGAAAAATACCTCTCAATATTAAGAGGGAAGCATTCCGATTACAAATTGCATACCAAACAGATAGCTTCCAGCACATGTCTGAGCGTAGTGGATTAGCCCGGTCGGTCGCGAGCGCGGCTTCCACGCAAACGGCCCAGGATCAATTCTAGCCAGATGCAAACGAGCGTTTTCCCGGTCTGTTGAGAAACTTTCCCCAGCGCGGTGTGTTAATTCGTAAGGGTAGAAAAAAAATTGTAGCTTTAGGAAACTGCGGTTTTCCTTGCTTTTTTTTTTTAATTATTATTATGGCGACTACTGGGAAATTGGTGGACAAGATTCGGCAAGCACCAGTTACGTCACGTGGGTGCTGGCTGCCACTGACGGACCACATTAGGCTAGCCATCATTTCTGGCACGTGCTTGCAGGGCCACTGAAGGGCCACTTGGGGCAGCTACTGCCTGTGATGGACGACTGATGGCCCTGTTGTGGCATATGACAACTGATGGGGTGCCAACTGTTGGCCTGAACTGCTGGCCCTTCTGTTGGCCGCCCGGACATTTTACTGACGGTTCGGCAGCGGCAACATAGTGCTGGGCCAGCAATCATGTTTTTGCTGGGATATATTTGCTTTTAAACATCCGATTGAATTTTTTTACCATTCGATTCCATTTATGTCGAAGAGTCTTTTAGGTATAGTAAAGTTTCGAAATAACGCTTAGATTTTCCGCTAGGGGGCGTAAAAGTAAACTGCGTTTTTCCCAATATCTCTACTTCCAGCAGATACAGCTTCTGATTGGAAATCTTTTGTATATATATCGTTATTTTTGGTAAAGAGTGGCTTCGCCACCATGGGGCGTAAGTATTAATTTCTACTTCTGATGTATTTGCAACAAAAGCTGAGCTTCTAAAATCTCGATTGAAAAAATTCGTTCGTGGACCGATGCCACTGAGGTTGATAAACTTTTCGGGATATTTTCTTCTTAAAATTGTGCATGGTTTTTCCGCCAGGGGTCGTAGATGAATATCTTATTTTTGTCAATATCTCTACTTCTAAGAGTCCGATATGAAAAATTCCTTCTTTGTTGGACAGCGTTTCCGGTGCGAAATGTTTTTTATATAATTTCAAAATTTTCAATTAATTCATAGACTTTCCACTAGGGGCGTAAAGGCAAATTGCGTTTTCCCCGATGACTCTGCTTCTCAAACTCTGATTTGAAAAATTGTTTCAAAACCGGATACAACTTCTGATGGGAAATCTTTTACATGTAATTTCTGATTCTGGTAAAAAATGGTTTAGCCACCAGGTGGCGTAATCCTTAATTTCCGCTTCTGATGTATTCGCAACAAAATCTGAGAAATAAAGCACGTGATATTCCCTAAGTCATAGACCTGTTTCACTGCTTGAAAACTTATCTTCGCAAAGATACTTCAACAACGTTCAGTACATCGACTGAACTCCCGGACCCGTAAGACTGGGCGTCCGTTCAACTCGAAAACCCCTCGAGCCCTGTCTCCCGGAGAACTTGTCCTGAAATTCCCGAAAACAGACTAACACTCCAGGGCTAGAGAATAAGGAAGGGCTGACTCATCCTTTTGTTTAGTTTGACTCAAGATGCCCTAGAGAGTTTGTTCTGTCAAATAAGAGGCATGGGCGCTTTTTATGACCACCCTTCACCTACGGAAGTTATTAGTCGTTTAAAACACATATTGCTGGCAAATAAATTGCCTAATACTGTATGTCCAAAAAAGTTAATACAGATTTTCAAGAAGGTAAAACGCCCCAAACATATTTGACAGCAAAGCTACTAAAAGAAGCTTTCACTACAGCTGATAATCAAGAAATTCTTGATGAAGTATCTGGAGAAATAAACGCAAATGACTCAGAAGCTTTAGAAAAAAATTGTAATGAGCCATGGCCGCAAAATTGGGACGACGACATACTTAAAACAGTTGAAAATGAGCAATGTAATGCTGAGAAATAAGCTGTGAGTTATGTCGCAGGTTATATTGCCTTATCGCTTACGTGATAAAGATCCCTCCCTCGGAACAATTTCTAGAAATGCCGAAGATTTTCCACCTGCTCAATGGATTAAAACTTTATCACTCGGGGGATTAACGGTGCCTTATCCAAAGTTGATGAGAACGGTAGATCAATTTGAAATAATTTTTAAGTCAATTCACGGGACAGAGAGTTCCCGAGAGAAAGGAATAATTCGAAAAGAGAAGAAAGGTTTCCTGGCACCTGAAAAGAAGATGTGAAAATTTATTGGCGCATACGAACATTTATCAGAATTTGGTATATTAATCACAACAAAGATTTAGTGTCGGAAAGAAAATCAAATCAAAAGAAAACCAAACGGATAAACGTTTTTTTGACTTCCGTTAGAAAATGTAGCACGACGACGTCAATATCTAAACCTGGTGAATATCTTCCTCCTTTTTAACTATACAGGTATGTTAATAAATTTTTCTTTTTCTATTATTTACGCCTTCCGATAAAATAAACAAAAACGTTACTTGCTACTCTATATACGTATATAACGTTCTGAGTTGTGTAAAAAAAATATAATACGTGCAATGGTGTTCAGCTTACTCCGACAGCTATGACTTCTGCCCTCGGAGACAGCATCCCAAATCGTCAGTGTCTCGCAGTGACGTCACGTCCTCCCCAGCAAACCGACTTGCTTTTGACTGCCTGGTGGGCCAGCCCTTCTCTATTCTCTAGCCCTGCTAACATTCTCAGTTCTCTCATGCGCCGACCTCTCCCACCTTCGTCAGCCCTGCGCACCTGTCACGTGCGTGGTCCTGCCCTGAGGCGTCCCACTCCCTTATTACTCTCTCTGCTGATGTCACGTCACGATGGTCAGCGCGTCTCTTTTTCCGTTAACCGGCCTCGCCCTTTCTGTTTACGAATTCCTCGCTTTCTGCAGTAGGTGATCGGCACGTCTGATGTCCCATTAGCGGTTTTCTCTTTGAAAACTTAACTTTCCGCAAAGTACAGGAAACATCGAATATAATGCACACTGCTACATGGATACAACGAGTAAAGTATAGGTTCCCAGACATTCAGGCATCTGCTCTCCGTTGACAATACTAGCGGTTGTCGTTTGCTTAATTACTGATGCCTATCTGCTTAGGAACGGCATCGCGCTTCCCAGAGCGTTAGAATCTCAGAATCTCTTTGTCATACACCAATACCTTGTAAAAATGTTCTGGAACAATCTATTGCTCTGTTATACATTTGAATCATATTTTGAGTTCATTTAATTATTACACATACGCTGAAGAGCCAGAAAAACTGGTACAGACGTGCTTATGCAAAATACAAAGCAACGTCACCTATGCGCGTACTCGGTTGCGTCCACCAGTGCGTATATAAAGCGATAGACATCCTTGCAAGCTGTCAGAGCTGTTTTCGGCATGAGAATGACAAGTAATAGCGATTTAAGCGCTTTTCAACGCGGTGTCATAGCTGGCGCTCGTGAGATGGGCCATAGTATTTCGGAGGTAGAAACGAAGTTCGGTTTTTCACGGACGACCATTGCAAGGGACTACAAGAATGCCGTGACTACAAGAATTCCGGCAAAACCTCCACCCTACGATACCAGGGTGGCCGTAAAAAGACATTGGGTGAACGTGACCATCGTCGGCTGTCAAGAATCGTTTCACGCGATAAGCGTGCAACACTCTCGCAGTTATCATCGGAATTCAATGCTGGAGCCTCAACAAGCATCAGCGTCCGGACTGTGCAACGTACCCTGCACGATATGGGCTTTGGGAGCCGACGCTCAACTCGAGTTCCCTTGATGCGTGCACGACACAGAGCTATGCGCCTCGCTTGGGAACGGCAACACCCCCACTGGACACTTGATGACTGGAAACAAATAGCCTGGTCTGATGGAAGGATTTGTGTGTGGCGCAAACCCCATGAATCCATGGATCCCGCCTGCCAACAGGGAACTGTACCGGCTGGTGGGGGTCCGTAATGGTATGGGGTGTGTTTAGATGGACTTCACTGGGACCCCTGGTACGTCTACAAACGTCTGTGACCGGCCAACCCTACCCAGCAAAAACAGTCTTGCTGGGCCAGCACTGGGCCGTTGCTGGCAGCCAGCACACCATCAATAGCCCAGCACTATGTTGCCGCTGCCGAACCGTCAATAAAATGTCCGGGCGGCCAACAGAAGGGCCAGCAGTTGGCACCCCATCAGTTGTCATACGCCACAACAGGGCCATCAGTGGTCCATCGCAGGCAGTAGCTGCCACAAGTGGCCCTTCAGTGGCCTTGCAAGCACGTGCCAGAAATGATGGCTAGCCTAATGTGGTCTGATAGTGTGTCGTTAATGGCAGCCAGCAACCACGTGACGTAAATGGTGGCTTGCAGAATCTTGTCCGCCAATTTCCCAGTAGTCAAAAAAAAAAAAAAAAAAATAGCAAGGATAACCGCAGTTTCTCAAAGCTACAATTTCTTTTTTCTACCCTTAGAAGCTTGGGAAATAACGCACTGCGCTGGAGAAAGTTTCTCAACAGACCGGAAAATCGCCCGCGTGCATCTGAGTAGATTTCTACCTGGGCCGTTCGCGTGGTAGCTGAGCAGTCTACCGACCGGGCTAATTTGCCAAGCTCGAGCGCATGCTTGAACTGTTTGTTTCGTACATAATGTGTAACCGAATGCTTCCCTCTTTCATTTTACAATATTGCGAGGTATTTTTCATAAAAGTCAGTTTCATATAATTCATAAATTTATTTTTTCAACGTAACGATAGTTTTTTTTTTTAATTTTAAGGGAACTTCACTCATTTTCAAGGCGTGTACATACTTAGAGTCGCTTTCCAAAGTTTTGTACTGTCCTTGCCGTCTTGAAAAGAGATTGTTGAATTAATATATATTTACCCGGGTTCATGTCACATTCTGTTACATTTTTAACGTTATGTCTTTCATTTCCGTTGTCAGAAGCTACATTTGTTTTAAAGAGTAAAATATATTTTATTTCACTTCTCGTTATTTTTAGAGCAAATTGCTATCGGGATACTGGGGCCTAAAGTGTCCCCAAAAAAACATCGCACATAGTATAACACAGCAGACGGCGGCCTGTTTCCGCCCAACAGTGCATCCAGGTGCCATAGCCTCAGTTGGCAATCGGCGTATCCGCGCTCGGCCGTCTACGTGAAACAACAGGCCACTTTTTTCCAATCATCCACGGTCCAATCTCGATTATCTTGGGCCCATTTCATGCGTTGTTGGCGATGACGTGCAGTGAGAATTGGGACCCGGCTGGGTCTTCGGCTATGCAGTCCCATGTGCGGAATGCTGGGCGGTTCGTTGTTTTGCCCTCTGTGCACCACTTTTGATACGTGCTCATTACAGCGGCACGTGAACCACCACAAGCCGCGTCGTTTCCGAGATCTTAGTTCCGAGGCTCCGTGCCATCACAATTTGTCATTTATCAAACTCCGATAAATCGGCAGCTTTCCCCATTCTGACTCCGAACACTCTACTAACCGGAAGCCGATGCTGGGGTATACTGCTCTGTGAACTTCCCCTGCGCCACCGTTTGGTCTCCCGGTGCGCTCATTTTTGTGGGCTGGGGATGGTCAAACAGGAATGGCTCATTGGTATAAATGATTATGTGGAAGATTAGTTGTGACTTTTTTGAATTGGGAGTAATGTCACAGCACTTTCTTAATTAGATCTTGCCTCAGAGGTTGCGCGTGTCGTTATGGGGTCAACCCGAGCTTTTTCCAATTCAGGCAGTTAGGACTGTCCATGGCAGTCATCAATACTCAGGCTATTATCATAACATGGAAACTAATGTACGGTTGCCAAAATTGTTTGAGTGAACACGAGATGGATGGCATTCTAATACAGTGAGCCGTTTCAGAAGCGACTTAGACTGCGAATAGCTTGATCGGCCTCATTTAACATGTCCTACACCATAAATCCCACACTGGTCTTACAGATCGGACCGATTTTCACGAATATTGCCTCGGAATACTGAACTTGACGTCCGAACGGAACCAACGCAACCAGACAACACAGCACCCATGCCACATCAGGTACTCGAAAGATTAACCAGAGGTCTGTACTTCTGACCACTCGACCATTGGAGACTTAAATATCTTCTCCTGATCGATATATCTTTCTAGGGGCCGCGGGTGGCTTACTGGTGAACGTCCCTGACTGCCACGGAGGTAACCTCAGGTTCGATCCCGGGCAGGTACGAACGCTCGAACCACTAAATATCAGCCGTGCGTCGGATGGGCTCGTTAAGCCGTCGGACCTCGGGTACTGGCCCTCCGGTAATAAATAAGGGCGTCTTCCTCCCCCTTTCCACCTCGCTTCCATGTCACTTTCCTATCGGGCACTCTAGCCCAAATTTCCTAGCTTCCTAATTCTAAGGGTTGTTTGAGACCTGGGGTCAGACACTCCCTTTCTAAAATCCTCTACATATGATCTGATATATCTTTCTACGGTTAAGACATCCAACATTCAGAAAGTCTTAGGAGAATTCAAATTCGTGCAGAAATAGTCAAAAGTGAGCGAGGTAGTTGCCTTCAAAACACGATCTTAATAACAAGAGTCACTCACAATACAAATTTAAATTCGTTGGCTGAATTTAAAGATTTTACTGTATATACAAATATAAGAACTTTCAGGTTTCCCCAGAACCCACCATCAGAAACAGAAGAGTGTTGCGTGACATAATATAGATATCAGATATTATTATGACAAAATTTCACGTGGCATCAAATTGTAAAACAACGTGGCATGTATCATGAAATAAAGAAAATAAAGAAAATGGAATGCAGGTATACATACAATACTGCATTGTAAAAATAAAGGAAGGTTATGCTGTAATGACAATGTTCCAGTATCTATACCTACAATCTGGAAACTATTTTCAGGTCCGAGTACGAGGCAAACTGAGGACGAAATCACTTAATCTCGATTTCTGCTATAGTGTTCCTTGTTGTATCTCCAGATGAGAACAACACAATTAATTTAGTTACCTACTAACCTTCCTTTATTTTTACAATGCAGTATTGTATGTATACCTACATTCCATTTTCTTTATTTCATGGAACAAGCCACGTTGTTTGACAATTTGATGCCACGTGACATTATGTCATCTTAATATCTGATATCTATATTATGTCACGTAACACTTTCTTTAAACTTATTCCTTCTTTTGTATTTGATGATGGGTTCTAGGGAAACCTGAAAGTTCTTATATTTGTATTTACAATAAAATCTTTAAATTCAGCCGACGAATTTAAATTTGTATTGTGAGTGACTCTTGTTATTAAGATCGTGCATTGAAGGCAACTATCTCGATTACTTTTGATTCAGAAAGTCGTTTAACAAAAGTAGGTCATGCACAAGTTCTAGCGTCTGAACAACATTTAGTTATACACTGAGTGGCCACTTTATTATGACTACCCCCTCAGTACTTCGTTGGGCCACCTTTTGCCTTTAATACTGCGTCGATTCTTCTTGGCATGGACTCCACGAGATGGTTATAGGTGGTTTGTGGAATCTGAGACCATGCTTGATGAATAGCACTTTCCAGGAGTGTGAGATTGCAGGGTTGTGGATTCAGCTGTCTGATGGCTCGTTCAACTTTACCCCACAAATTCTCAATGGGGTTGAGATCTGGAGATTGTGGGGGCCACATAAGCAAAGTAAACTCACCGGAATGTTCCTGAAACCAATCCTGTACAATACGAGCATTATGGCAGGACCCATTATCTTGTTGAAAGTAGCCATCGCCATTGGGATAAACCATCCACATGACGGGATGCACTTGGTCCGCAACGATGTTTAGATATGATGTGTCAGTCAGACGTTGATCAACACGAATTAAAGGGCCCAAAGTAGGCCAGGAAAACATTCCCCAAACCATAACATTGCGTCCACCAGCTTGAAGGGTTGTAGCAATGCATTTGGGGTCTATACTTTCGTGCTGTTTCCGCCAGATTCTCACTCGGCCATCGGCATGGTGCAACTGAAAACGTGATTCATCGGACCACATAATTTTCTTCCAATTATCGACTATCCTTGTGCTCCTGTGCGAACTGGAGACGTTTTCTCTTGTTAACTGCAGGCAGCAAAGGTGTTAACACAGGCCTTCGGCTGCCATATCCCATCCGATGCAGTGTACGGCGAACAGTGCGTGCAGAGATCATTTGGGGGAATCCTTGATTAAGATGGTCTGCAATTTGTTGCACTGTTGCCCTTCTGTTGTCTGTTACCAGTCTGGACACTCTCCGTTCCTCCCGAGCAGTCACTAGTCGATGACGATCACACGCTGCACGTAGAGACCCAGCTTTTTGGCTGACAGTCCAGTCTTTAAACACTTTAACAACAGCTGCTCTGGAACATTTCATGAATGCGGCGGTTTCGGTGATACTCGCTCCATGGCTCCGAGCTCCTACAATCATCCCACGCTGAAAGTCCGTCATATCGAATTTTTTTAACTATCTCGTCACCCAAAAAGGAGATTAGGGGAAATCGGAATTCGGGTAAAAGCGATTTCGGGTAAACGCGATTGGGGTAAACGTGTTTAGGCCAAACATGAATAAGGGGAAACGAGATTTAGAGAAAACGAGATTAGGGCAAACGAAATTAGGGGAAATGGGAATTCGGGTAAAAGCGATTTCGGATAAACGCGATTGGGGTAAACGTGTTTATGGCAATCGGGAATTAGGGAAACGAGATTTAGGGAAAACAAAATTAGGGGAAATGGGAATTCGGGTAAAAGCGATTTCGGGGAAACGCAATTGGGGTAAACGTGTTTAGGGCATATGTGAATTAGGGGAAATGAGATTTAGGGGAAACGAGATTTGGGCAAACGAAATTAGGGGAAGTGGGAATTCGGGTAAAAGCGATATCGGGGAAACGCAATTGGGGTAAACGTGATTAGGGCAAACCAGAATTAGGGGAAAGGATTAGGGGAAGTGAGGCTACGAGAATTTGAATGGATAAATAAATACGTATAGTCGGATTTTTTTATTTGGCACTTGACGATAATGGAATCGCCTGATTTTGGAGGTGCGGCAAGCACTTTCCGGGTCTAAACACACGTGATTTGCAGCAAGAAGGGAGAACGCTAAGGACTCCCTAGTAATATCACCCTAGAGCGGAATTCTTCTTGAAAGCATGGCAGTAAACATTGCTTGATCTGAACGGGAGAAGAGGGCTTCTTTGTCTCTTAAGTGATTTTTCTTAAAGGAGCAGTGCGATCTCTCCATCCAGCGATTATGTTCCCAGCAAGCAATGTGAGACAATGAGCAAAAAAACAATGCAGTGGGCGGGGAGAGAATGCTTCGATACGTCGCACTCAAAATGCTTGCACCTCCAAAAATAGGCGATTCCATTATCGTTAAGTGCCAAGTAAAATAAATCCGACCTAACACACGTTCTTAGCAAAAATGCGGAGAAAGTACCACCGCAACTAAGACGAAGCGGCCGTTCTGGTGGGGTAGTGGTCTAAGCGCCGACTTATGATCATTCGTTAGAGATGAGTCCGGGTTCGAACCCTCGTGAGGCATGCATGTTGTTTTTGTCTTACGGCACTGATTCTCTCTCCCTTCCCTGGAACCAGTAGCCCTAAATTAGACACGGGCGAATGCTTATAGCCCAACGTGGTAGTCTAATATTAAACCCCAATCAAACAAAAAATGAAGAGGATAATAAGTCACTAAAATGATGTTAAACTTACGCTTTTTGCTCTTCTGTTAGTTTTTTTGCCTATTTTGTTAAAACTGGATACATATAAAGTGATTTTTTTTCAGGATGTCCATTATTTTACAATTTTCTTTTACCATATTCCTGCGCAAGTGATTTGTTTTTAGCTTTGTACAGGTTTTAATATATTTTTTATTTTTTTTCCGAAAGTTTACACAATAAACTTAAATAGTTAGAAATCAATAGTGCCTATAGAACTACTGATTTTGGTTTTCAGTAATTCTATTTTCGGAAGGGAACCAAAATAAGCTTCTGTCCGTGAGATAGTCTGGAATGTTTAGAATTATTTGAGCCACTTAGATTAACATGTTCTGACAATAACTTAACTGCAAGTGTCACCAGAACTGTAGGTACTGCTGATTTCTAATTCTGAAAAAAGCCAAAACCATTTATTTGTCCACTGACACATCAATATACACGTCGCACAATCTATTAGCAGATCTCAACATTACTCAAGGGAAAATTATTGATTTTCAATGTAATTATGGTTAAATTTTAGCAAATATTAAGTATGGCATGCTATAATTTATTAAACAGCACACACTGAGATAGAAACTATATGACGAATTAAATTCCTCTATCATTTTTATGCCAGGGGCAAGATTCGAACCCACAACTCTCGGCTCCGGAGCTCATGTGCGCTCACTGCTATCTCTGCCTTTATCTCATGTGCGTCCCGCGGGGATGCCACGTCACAACTATTTGAAGTGTATTATGCTAATAATTAAATGCGCAGTGCAACTTGAATCTCAATCGAAAGCCCCAGGAAGCTGAAAGCGCACAGAATTAGTTTAACAGAGCAGTTTCCACCAGAACCAAGCGCCGGCAGTCGAGCTCATAAACCCAGCTCTGCTTTCTGTGGACTGAATCCTGCGTGTCTATTTTTGGCCGCTGTTTTTTCTTTGTACTAAGACGCGCATCTCCAATACGGCGAATGAACACGGAACGGAAGTAAAAAAAAAAAAAAAAAAAGAATGAGGGCCTATCTCTCGCTCTTTAGAATCTACGTACTTAAGGTTCAGAAGAAAGGTTGAAACTAATATCCCTCTTACCGCCCGTAAAATATCATCTCTCTTACGAATATTTTTGTATTTTTGTCAGCTTAAACACGAACAGGCCTAGCCTACAAATTTCTCACTCATATTGCCATCACCATAACTCTAAGTAAAAATATCAACATGTGAGTCAGCAGCAGGCAAGTGGTTCGAATCACAGCAACGCAAAAAACGCAAAACAATAAACTACATCTTATCCCCTACCCTCCACCCCCGAGCTTTGTAAACAACAGCACATTGTATTTATGAAGGATTTTGGTGCGGTATTCAATATTGAGCACGCGTAAGTGAACATGTTTAAGAAACAGCTTTCACAGAAATTCTATATTCCATATTAAAGATTTTTCTGTTCGTTAATGATTTGTTTTCATTCGTATTGTTTTTTTTTTAAATTGTATATTTGATACGTGGTTTTGACGGGATATTACGATGAGTTACGATTCGAGGTTACTTTTTCGGACTACGGAATGCTTTTCCAGAATCTTTAATTCTCTTCGTTGATTATTTAGATGGGTTTGGTCGATGCAAAGAGAAATATGGAGAGTTGCATGTCAGAAGTAGCGGATTGCTGGTGTAATTTTAATATACACAGATACAAGTCAGATGTGATCTTCTGCCAGGGGAAGTGAAGATGGGCGTCTTGTGTGATGTCAAAAATAGAGTTCGCTCTAAATTGCTGGGGCTAAACACATCAAACATTTCTCGACTGCTATTTATTTAGAATGAGACCATCCCAGACATGTTGAAAACGGACCATTCTTTCTTTAACATGATGACACTCCTCTTTTCCCTATACTCTTCAGCACAGAAAAGAGGAGTAAAATATGTTTGTAGGAAAAGTGGTCACCGGAGAACTGGCCACAAAAACTTTAAGGGGCCGTATAAAAATTGCGTTTTTGACCGCTTCGTGGCCACGACCCGCAGAGGTTGGTTAACTGAGCCATAGAAAGTTTTCGTAATTTCGTCTTTTCTTAATTGCGATAATTAATGTAATTCTTTATAAAAAATGCTTATGATCTACAACTCAACAAAGGATTTCAGGGTTTACAAACTACAACAAGTCTGCAAATTATCTGAGAGTATGTGCTGACTCAGGAAACGTGTCTGGGGAGGGGGGGGATAACAAAAGTGTAAAATATGAAGAATTTCTCGTCCGATCGCGAGATTTTCAGCATTTACAAGCTACAACTCGACAAATTTTCTGAGGGCATACTTAGGCAACCTGTCGGGGGAAGGAGGGGGGGGAGGAATACCTAAAATATAAAACATAAAGTATTTCTGGTCCGATGGGGAAATTTTCAGCGTTTACAAGCTACAGCTCCACATTACCTGGGGCATGCGTTGCCTCAGGAAACCTGTCGAAGGGGGTGGTGTTAATATTTTCAGTATTAACACTCCCTCCCCACCGGTTTCAGGAGTCAACACATGCCTTCAGATAATTTGTTGAGTTGTAGCTTGTAAACGCTGAAAATCTCCCGATCGCACCAGAAATGCTTCATATTTTACACTTTTGGAATCCCCCTTCTCCCGCCCGAGACAGGTTTTCTGTGTCAGCAATGTCCGCAGAGAGTTTGTTGCGATGTAATTTGTAAACGCTCAAAATCTCCCGATCTGACCTGAAATTCTTTAAATTTTACACTTTTGGTACCCCCCCCCCAAAAAAAAAAAAAAAAGGTTTCCTGAGTAGGCACAGGCACTCGGATAATTTATTTAGCTATAATTTATAAACCCTGAAAAATATCGTACATAAGATAATACGAAGTTACGGAACTTTTATCTGTGTCAGATAGCCAATCTCGGGAGACGTAGCCACGGAGCAGCACAGAACGCAATTTTTATACGGCCTCTTAAAATTTTTGTGGTCAGTTCTCTGGTGGCCAGTCCTCCGGTGACCAGCTCTCCAGTGGTCAGTTCTCTGGTGGCCAATTCCCCGCTTTGTCTGGAAATGTCTAATTTTTTACTGAAAATGAAATATTAAAAAATATATTTTATGAACAATAATTGCTCAAGTAGTGGGGAATATAGCCACATGAAATTTGTTTATGCAGAGCAATTTTATGGCACTTAAATTCCAATGTGTCCAGTTCGCCGGTGGCCACTTCTCCGTACCCGGTAAAATATATTTATATTCCTTTCTTTCTGCGTGCAAAATAGTTATTCCATTCGAAAACTGCCACCCTTTCCGAAATGTGTCCATATCAGTTGTTTAAAATGTTTAAGTGTCATAGTTCTCCAATTTCTTGTTAAATAAGCGTTGAAGTTAGAAACTTCAGATCGATTTTTACGAGCACTAGAAATTTTGTTTAACCTTGTTTTGTTTCTGTTTGGGTGTTTAACGACAACTGTAAGGCCTATAGTCGCCCGTTTCTAATGTAGGGTCACTGGTTCCAGGAAGAGGGGAGAACCAGTGTTTTAAGACAAGTGCACCAGCTATGCCTTGCCCGGGATTCGAGCCCAGGCCCAATCGGTCAGTAACCAGCTGCTTAAACCAGTTCGCCACCGGCGAGGCCATGTTTTTTTACTTCCCTTTCATGAAAGTGCTACTTCACCAATAATTGCACTTTTGAACATTTCTACCCATTCGGTCTACTCTAAAATTTTAAGTGTTTGCATCGTAATGGTAAAAGACTGCTAACATGAGCACCCTGAAATGTTTAGAAGTCGATACTTATGCAAAACGTAGAAATGCGGAAAAGAAGACACAACACCCAAATTCCTGATTTCAAATTTGTTGCATGTAAGATATTATTATGCCATCTTCGTTTCAGGATAACATTTGGTTACGCAATTATACTGAAAGTATAATTTATTGTATAGACCAGTGCAAATAACGTGCGTTCCCACACAATAGCAGCAACATATCTTGATATGGACTCTACCAAGTATTGAAAATGTTCGGATGGTATTGTGCAGCCTATGATTCGAAAACATACATTGGTAAATCACCAGGAGTCACCGGTAGTGGGTATAAGGATCGAATATATCACTCCACTTCGTCCCACACATGCCCAATTGGGTTCAGATCCGGAGATTAAGAAGGCCGTTTGAGGGTTACGAGCTCACGTGAATGATATCCACCCTGTCCTTCATCAGACAGGAGCTACAAGACATGGAGTTGTCTTGTGGAAGGAAGGTTGTTTTGGAATATGGATCCCCATTAACGGGCGTAGGTGATAGACGAGTACATCAGCATAGCCGTGTGCGGTTATGATGGTCACAGTAGGTATAAAAAACCCAAGTTTACCCACGTGAACACGCCCCAGGATATTACATCACCTCCACCGACCTGCACTACTCCGACTTGAAAGTTAGCGTCCATGGTTTTATGTAAACTACGCCACACAAGCATCCTGCCGCCCGCATGATGTAGTTGGTAACCAGATTCGTCAGACCAAGGTACTCGTTTTCAGTGCTCCACGGTGCAATGGCGATGCTCCCTCGCCCACTGCAGCCCAATAGACCGATGACGCGCTGTCAACAAGGGTACTCAATGTGGGCGTCTGCTGCCATGCCTAGATATCTCATCGTACGTCGGATTGCCCCTGCACAAACCTTTGTCGGTTTAATGCCGACGATATCCTTTTCACTGTGTGGGCCTTCGTTCCGACGTTACGATTCAGGAAATGCGGCGCCTACCTCGAAAACAAACGGCCCGTTAGTGACCACATTTTTCCAGGAGGCTGCCGACTTTACCGATTTTGCTGTAGTCTTGGTATACACACGTACGCCATATATTCTTCAACCTAACTCCCTCGCAGTGAATATCTATCTGTCGCTGAACGAAGTCGCTCAGGTCACCGTGCTTACGCATCATCAAAGTCCGGGGTACCCTACAGAGAGGTAGGTATCTAATCCACACAAGTCTTTATGGCGACAGTAATTCCTGGCGGAGATGACGTCTTTCAGAAAGACAATGCTCCATGCCAAACTGCGAAGGTTCAGGAATGGTTCCAAGAACATGAAGAGGAATTCTATTTATTGCCATAGCCCCCAAATTTACTAGACATGAATCTTATCGATCATTTGTGGTTTGAGTTGGAAAAACGGGTACGGTCAATATCACCCAAACGACGTAGTTTACGAAAATTGCGGGATCTTCTGTTGCAGTCGTGGTACCAAAAATCAAGAGACACCTGCAAACATCTCACTGAATCTTTGCTTCATTGGGCGAGAGTTCGTTTGGCGGTGAGAGAAGGACCTACATCATATTAGGCAGGTGGTTTTAATGTTGAAAATAGTATAATGTGGAATTTGGTTTTAATGTTTTGGCTGATTAGTGTATAGGACAACAACAGTATGGTGAACAAATAACACTCCAAGTCCTCGAGAACGGGACACCGGTCTCGGGAGAGGAAGTAAAAAGAGAAGACACTCAGTAAAATAAAAATCTTTGGAAGAATTTGATAGTCGAAGGTCTGTACGATTGATTACCATTTTAATTCATTCGGTGTATACGAAAATAACTTCTTACAGGTCAGGAAACGTCTTCTTCGGTATAAAATCTAGACGATACACAAGAAGGAAAGGTGGCACACATTTTTGCAAACACATCCTGGAGGGGGGCGTCATTTTCTAGTGCTGCAGCATCCTGTTTTGATCACAAGTTAGATGAATGCACACCCTATCCAGATGATGGAAAAATTCGCACTGAGCTTTTTCCCCTTCTGAGGCTCAGACATACAGTTGTTTACCTTTCTTGATCTGCAACTTTTCTGGGGAATTCTGGAATGGAAAAGTTGGAAATATTTTTTCACCCTTCACAAACCCTTTGCTAAAACGAAAGCAAGAAAAAGTTCTGTCTCAATCAGATGTAACCTCGAATAGGTAAAGATAAAACCGAAAGGTGTGCTGTTGATGTTAAAATTACTCGTCAAAGAGTTACATTTTACTGGTCGAGACCCACAAACTTCGTTTCCAACTCATCGTCATAACGAAATACACTGCCTGACAGAGAAAATGCCACACCATGAAGGACTGCTCGAAAACAGACCAAACTGCACGCACAGATAGCCAAGTAGGTCCTGAACAAATGATTTAATTGTCACATACAGAATAGGCTTCAGTGGCCGAATATACAGGATGATCAAAAAGGAATGTGGCCCCCATTTTGGACGACACAGCGTTGAATCTGACGTGACATTGAGGCAATGAGAGTCCGAATAGAGTCCTAGGATATCGTGGGCCATGTGGTGTTGATCCGAGTCCACAGTTCATCTTCATTTTGCAGGGGTGGGAGGGTACTCAACCGACGTCAAATCGTGTCCCACAGATGCTCGATGGGCGAGAGGTCGGGGGATCGTGCTGGCTACGGAAGCATCCGAACACCGTGTAAAGCATGCAGGCTGATCCGAGCGCTATGCGACCGGGCGTTATCCTGTTGAAAAACAGAGTTTGTCATGCCCTGCAGATACGGTAGTGCCATGGACCGCAGCACTTCATCAATATAGCGACCTGCTGTCAATGTGCCCGTTATGCGCCCCAGCGGTGAGCGGCTGTTTGCGCGATAGCCCCCAAACCATGATTCTATGTTGCCAGGCCGTGTGGCTTTCCACAATGGCGGAACAATCCGCCAGTTGGCCACGTCACCTCCAGAATCTCACACTGCGATCATCTGTGGTGAGGCAGAACCGCGATTCATCGCTGAACACCACACCGTTCCATTCGGCACCACACGCAGCTCTGGAGCGACACCAGGACAAGCGGTGACGACGACGGCTTGCTGTTCAGGACAGCCTTCACAACGGACAGATGGACAGCAAACCAGACGCAGCCAGTCGTCACATCCAAGCCTCCCCGTACACTCCACAAAATATCACCCGTTGTGGCCTGTGGGTTCGCTACAGTGACGTCAGATGCCACGATCAGTGCGCTCGGACGTCCGTCTCCGTGCTCCGTTCCCTCTATGACGTTGCACAGATCCTTCCTGGGACCACTATCTCCAAATGCGACCGACGGTTGTGGCATCACGCTGCGCTTCTTCCGCAATACGACGCAAGGACCATCCAGCGGTACGAAGGCCTGCGTTGACACCTCTCGTGAACTTTTCGGTTTGACGAAATTGCGTACGACGGCATCTTAACGGCATTGGCACCCCTTGTTCGTTCTCCAGACACGGTTACAGAAGAACCACTCAGTTTTGGCGTCCGTGACGACGTCTCGACTGATGGCCACACAGGCTGGTTGTCCGTTTATATCCCGCGCGCCGTTCGTGCGATTGGCCTACAAATGCAATCATTTGCCTAACTTGTACTTGTGCACCAATCCTGCAATTTTCACGGCGCTGCGTTCACGTCTTCGTGGTGTGGCATTTTCTATGTCAGGCAGTGTATCCTTCCACCGCGCCATTCGGGATGGGCATCCTAATCAGAACGCTTTTCAAGAACTTCCCGACTTCGCGCGTATCATTCCTCTTTGCTTACATAAAACCTGCTCACACCCAACATGAAGTGGCAAATGAAGTACAGTGTAGTTCATGTTAATTTATGAGCTTATTTTTAGAATTTCCCTATAATAGATGTTTTAATGATTTTTTTTTTTTTTTTGTAAATGGATTTTACGAAGGAAATTTATCGAACTAAAAAAAAAATTAAACTAAAAAAAAACTAAAAAAAAAATTTTTTGGGTCCGGAGTAACTTTTTTTTTTTTTCGTGCAAAGCAAATCTCATCCTTTTTTTCCGTGAAACTAAATTTGCCACGAATGATGATTGGAAAAAAATATCATCAGATATTTATTTTCTGCTATTTGTAATGCACAGCACTCTATCCGAAGGATGCGCGGGAAAATTTCCACCAATAAAATGTGCGTTTATTAAGATTCTGTATCGAATTATGATGTATAAATCTCATATATAAAATAAGTTTTCCATAAGGATTAATGAAATAGTTTATCAAATAAGTTTTCCATATGGATTAATTAAATAGTTTATCAAATAAGTTTTCCATATGGATTAATTAAATAGTTTATCAAATAAGTTTTCCATATGGATTAATTAAATAGTTTATCAAATAAGTTTTCCATATGGATTAATTATTGTTTTCCATATGGATTAATTAAATAGTATAAAGCAGCGATAAAAGTAAGAGTTGTCCATATTGTGAACTACTTCCTTTGCCGATTCACGTTGGGTGTGGGTAGGTTCCATGTAAACAAAGCGAAACGATACACGCGAAGTCGGGAAGTACTTGAGAAGCATTCTGAATCAGAAGTCTATCTCAAGGAGGTCAGAGCCGCCCCGGTGGCGCAGTGGTTTAAGGCGATGGCCTCTTATTATTCGTCTGAAAGGGGTCCGGGTTCGAATCCCGGTGAGGCATGGATGTTGTGTTTGTCTTACGGCACTGGCCCTTTCCCTTCCCTGGAACCAGTGACCCTAAATTAGGGACGGGCGACTGCTTATAGCCCATTGAGTTGCTCACGGTGTTCGTTAAACCTCCAATTTAAAAAAAAAAAAGAGGGCAGAATAGATGGAGTAAGGATGACGTCACAAACTTGAAGCACTTTGAACAGACAACTTTAAATTTATAACGAGGAACAATACACCAATTCAGTAGTAAATAGTAACTCTGTACTAGTGATCCGATTTATTGGCGTATAAAATAAACACATAAGCGTTTCCAAGCTTTCGCACATCAACCAGATGGCTTTTTCAAGGAAGTTAGACAGAAACAGCCATCTGGTTGAAAAAGCCATCTGGTTGATGTGCGCAAGCTTGGAAACGCTTATGTGTTTATTTTATACGCCAATAAATCGGATCACTAGTACAGCGTTACTATTTAGACGACTTTAAGGTTGTCACCAGAGGCAGACGGCAACAGAGGGCGGCGGAGGTTGTGATTGGCTGTGACGTCATGAGCGTGACGTTTCTGTGGCTTCACTTTGATTACACAAGGGGAATCGCTGTCCCTTACTAAATCTAATTTAACCTCCTTGGTCTATCCTAAAGAAGTAATACAGTACTGCTTGTAAGGTGATTTTTCTTTGCTATCAATATCCTGTGCAGGATGAGAAGAGCCGATATGACATGATTGGCTAGGCCAAAGAGTAAGAGCTTTTTGAATTTCCCCCATGTTTACTGTTTTATTTTCCCTTCATGGTGGCAGATGGCCCTGCGACGTATTTTCTGCTGGGACGGGCAGATGGTCTGGAAGTGTATGCGTCCGGAAGAATCGCCATATTGACGCTTTGAACTTTTTCTGTCGTTGATAAACCTCGCCGAATAAGCGCTTCGAAGGATGAACAATATTTATTCTTCTAAATATCCAGTTTAGTCTCAATTTCTTTTATTTACTCAGTTAGTTAACTCCTGTTTTATTTAAAAGGAGCTTCTTTATTTCTGCCCATTCGAATCACAAGTTAGCGTACCGTTCGCTACAGAAGTATGTGTTCTTGTCATACTGTCTCAATTAGATCATAACCATTTATTTTATTTGATTTCGTTGAAGTTTATTTTTCAACCCGAGTTGCAGCATTTGATTTCTTTATCAGTGTGTGTTTTTTTACAAATTCTTTTATTGGTATATAACTTAATGGTCTGAAAGTTTTTGTTCTTCGTTTCAGGTGCTTTGTTGCTCCCGTAATCTGACCAAAAGGTCTGTGCCTCAAACGCAAGCGATGGATTTAACGAGCAGGAAGAAGAACATTGATGACACAAAAGCGGCAGAACAGTCCAGTAAAACCTACAAGGAAGATTTAAAACTGCACTCGGACTACAGTGCTAGGAAGCGTAATACACGAACTGATCCTACTCCAGCAATAACAGGTGAATACCTCACACCAGAATACTCTTCTTTGAAAAAGTATTTCAAGTGCGACATTTGCCATATCGACATCCAAGGTATTACTTCATTCGAGAATCACCTGAGTGGAAATAGACATAAAAAGCGATTGATACAACTCAGCCTAATGAAGAAGCATAAGAACTCCGAATCGCTGGGCTTTCTTGAATGTGGCAGCATTTCTCGTCCAGAATCAGATGAATGTAAACGTAATGATAAAGAACAGGTAACCAAAGCTTGCAATGATTGCCGTGTAACTTTTAGTAGCGTTGACAGTTTTGAAGAGCACTTAGTAAGTGATTATCATAAAGCTCAGTCACAGAGAACGAAATTATTTAAGTGCGCGAAATTTGACGACTTAAAATTGTTGGACAAAACCAGAGGGGATGGCATGGATCATGCCGAACACCCTGAGCAGTGCAACACTTGCAATAAAAGTTTTTGTGGACCCCAAGCTCTTCATGAGCATTTATCTAGCAACTTTCACAAGGTTCAGTGTTTCAAGCAAAGCGAAAAAACGAAGGTGAATTCTACTATTACCAAAGATGACGCTGAAACTAAGTTGTGCTCTACGGAGAGAGAACATATGGATCTGTTAACTCCCTGCTGTGAAATATGTTCAAAGAACTTTACGGGACAAATTCCTTATAAACAGCACATATCAAGTGCAGGGCATTTGAAGAAAGTGAAGAACGCTAAACTTGTAAGTAAACTCAAATCCACCTTGCAGTGTGACGGAGATGGATTCCTTCTTGAAAAAGACAAGAGTAATTGTTTTCCGGATGAGGAGCAACAACCCTCGCAAACTTATAGCCCTTCAAAACGTAAATGCACGGTGGAGAAGCTACTAAAAGTGCAGAACCACTTTCCTGAGTTGAGAATGACACGAATTACAGGTTCCGATGTGCCTTTGAACACTGGGTCAGACACTCTTAACGAGAATATGTTTCTAGTGTGCCCACTGTGCCAGCAGTCACTCAGCAGTCCAGAATCTGCAGTGGAACACTGTGTTAGCGAAGAACACCTCAGTGCCAAGAAACGCAGGGACACTGGGATGTGAGGATTCTCCATAGAATAAAAACCCTGCCAAGTGTTACGATAACAATTATTTGCACAGCTAAATTCTAAAAACTATGCCTCGTTTGCAACAAATAAAACAGCGAACTTCACTTGAAATGGTTATAATAATTACTCAGCAAAGAAATTAAACAGCACTTCAGAAACGGTGATCTCATACTTTCGAGTGCGTGAACATTTCTGATAGCTATATTAAAAAAATACTTAAAAATATATCACTAAATGCTTTGATGTCAATTGACGCATAAGTGTTCGAGTCATACTTTCCTTTGTTTGCGAACTTCTTTTTCACTTTATGCACAAAATATCAGTTGTAGTTAAAAATCAGCTCAAACAAAGTGATGATAACTAGAAGCTCAGGATTGGTTAAAAAATGCTTATATAAAGTATCAAAATGTGTGAAAGTAAGACTACAAGGAACTGATTTATGAAAAATTCCAATTCATATGACCCGAGCTTTTGTTATCAGACCAGTTTCGGGAAGCCATGATTCGTCTTTACAACAGATCAGACAAACTGAAGGAGGAAATTCTGATGAATTACAGATTCCAATGCGCGGAAATACAAGTATGTGCTCCATAGAACAGACATCATTTCTTTTTTTCACGAATGCTTAAAGCGTCCTTTATTAATTTATTTCCATGCTGTCAATCAAACTCAAAAACAATTTGTTGTCTAAAATACGTTTTTCCAAAACAAATTTGTGCGCAGTCATAAACTATTCGAATATTTATTAGGTAACTATCACGCTGCAAAAGTCTCTTACCATAACATCGTTAATTAAAAGTTTTCTATGTGCTATTTAAATACCATTATTCATGATATATTCGAATCTATGATATTTAAACAATACTGGTCTTTGTAAACTGCAGTATGTGATGATAATAAATATATTTTGTAAAATCATGAAAGAAATACGGGATTACACCATACAATGCACATTTTTAAGATGACAACCCGATTTTTGGTGTAAACGTGACAAGGATGGTAAGTCAGATAATATCCGAAAACTTGAAAATTTCAAACTTGAGACTTGATCATTTTGGATGGTGTAGTGGTTAGCGTACCCAAGCGCTATCTGGGAGACGCGGTTTCGGGTCCCGCTCCAGGACGATAAAATTTTCAAGTTTTCGGATATTACCTGACTTACCACCCTTGTCACATTTACACTAAACATCGGATTGTCATCTTCAAAATATATTTTGTTTGACATTTAGTGACGGAATCTTCTAAAGAGCGTCCACAGATTATTTAAATTGATATGCATATTATGCGAAAAAGCTCCTATAAATGCTTTGTAAAAGAGCGAAGCTATAAATTGTAAAAAAAGTAACGAAGCATGGAACTGATTTGTTAGTTTAATACGAGTAAAATGCATAGAAACGAAGATTTCTAAATAAATGTAGATAGAGCAAAATATTAACAACTTTTCTTGGGAAAACGAAAGTGAATGAAAAACGTTTTATTACTACATTGGATGTTAACAATTACTTAGGATGTACTTCCCAAACAGAACGCTTTCAATTAGTTCCCGATTTTGAGTATATCGTTCCGTTTTGTTTACATAAAACCTGATCATAACCAACGTGAAAGAAAGTAGTTTATGATAAATTTTATGCGGATTTCTTTCACAATTCCGTTATAATAGACGCCTCAGTGACTATTTTTATTTGTAAATACATTTTATGAAGGAAATATGTCGAATAATAGTACTGCGTTTCTTCTTCTTTTGTTTTCATTCGAAAGAATCAGAGAAGCCATACTTCCAAATCGAAAGAATTATTGGCCGATAGCCTAATAGAATATTTGCTCCGACGGTTTTGTAAAAATCAAAATTTAGATGCATTTGAACAATTAATTGAAGTACTTCGTTCGACCGAGTAGAAAAATGAATGTTAGACACATTAATTTCGTGATATTATTATACTTCACATGAAAAAGGGCATTGCATTACGGTACTTTATGGAAATATGACGCATAAATCTGTGATATGAAATAAATGTATTATTATTTTCCACGCTGTTAAAACTTGGTACTTAGAAATAAGCAAAATGTACTCGTTTTTGAGTACATTCTGGGCTCATAATAGCTCCGAGTACTTGTGTCTCATTTTTGGAAAAGACACGTACTCATTTTTGAGTACATACAGGGAATCAATTGTGAGTATATCTGGTATTTCTAATTTGAAATATACACTATACTGATAAAAGTCATCGGGCACCCCTTCAAAAGCAAATGAACGGATCCGCTGCGTTGTTAAGATGCGCGGTGCAGCTGCAAACGGTATAAAAACAAGCCTGCAGCTGACAGCGATCGTATCGCACTGTGAGGCTGAGTGAAAATGTCTCGGCGGGAGAGAACTGACTTCGAGAAAGGAAATATTGTTGGGTGTTATATTAGTGGGTTGTCCATAAGAGAAACCGAGAGGCGTTTAAACATACCCAAGTCAACTGTTTTGGATGTACTGAATAAGTGGAAGACACATGGCGTTTCTGAAGCAGCAAAACGTACCGGCAGACCAAAGAAAATCAGTGACGACGTCGAAGCCTCAGGAGAGTCGTTACAGCTAATCGACGGAGTACTGCACAAGACCTCAGTGTACAGGTGAGTAAAAATGATGGAACCTCGATATGTACACGTACCATTCGCAGAGAACTTCATTCCATGCGTTACTGTGGATCGTGCGGCTGCTCATAAGCCTTTCATCCCCACTCGGAATGCTACTCGTCGTTTTGCATGCTGTAAGGAACATTTATCGTGGACTGTAGATCAATGGAAACGGGTCCTATGGACTGTATGACGTAGAAGTCTTTTCGTACTTCTACATTATTTTAAAAACATAACCATAAGATGAAATAGTTCCTAAATTAAACCTTAACGGCCAGACGAAACACGTAAACAACAGAAGTCAAACTTACGGAAAAGATGTTTTATTCAAGGATGTAGCCAACACATCGTAACACAGCATAGCATATTGCAATAAACGCTCCACACACCACACAGCTCTACACAGCTCTTAACACAACGCTCTACAACACAACGCTCTCTTCACAACGCTGTCCAGCAACGCTCGCCTCCACAACAGTTTTTTTGTCCTTTTTTATCTCTCGTTCTTGTCTTATATCAGGCATACGTCACGTTCATTCAACCTCAATTATGTTGGCAACAGTATTCGTTTGAGAGAAAAGATATCACGTTAAGAGTGAGAATAAACTCAAGATTTACATAGGGAAAGAAACTAAAAAGGAAAGTTAATTTAGAATATACGTCACAAATGATGAATCCAGATACACGATCTATCAGTCTGATGGCCGTGTGTTGGTATGGCGGCAGCCTGGGGAACGCTATTTATCACAGCAAATCATACAGACCGACAAGTTTGAAGCTGGCAGTGTACTCGTGTGGGGGTGGCTTTTGTTGTTTGGTCCCGGGCCATTGGTTATCGTGGACAAACCTGTTAACCAGCACGTCTACCTCGATATTCTGGACAATTATGCCCTACCAACTCTGTGGCAATACTATGGAAACGAGCCTTGCTGGCACCAACAGGATAATGCCCCGGACCATAAAGCAAGGACTCTTACGGCGTGGTTTGACGATAATTCCGTATCGTGTGTGGACTGCCCAGCACAGAGATCTGATCTTAATCCCATAGAGCATCTATGGGATGAATTACAGCGATGCACAAGAAGTTTAGAATCAAGGCCTGCTACTAAGCAACAGTTAGCGGCAGCATTATGTACTGAAGGGAAGCGCATACCTATCGCTGTGTTCCAAAACCTTATCGAAAGCATGTCTCGAAGGGTCAGTGCATGCATTAAGGCCAAAGGTGGATCGACACCATACTAATGTATGCCAATAAATGCTATGTTGTGTTTCTCTTCTAGGTATCTGTTGACTTTTGTCAGTATAGTGTATGTACTAATTTTTGAGTACATATATTTCAAATATATGTGTTCTAACTTTATTCAGCTTCTGTGCGCAGTCGGGCAGGTCACAGAAACTGAGGGAAGTTAGAGTGAATGCAGCAATGCGACAGGATAGTTTGTAAGTGAAGGAGAGCACACTAGAGGGTGCCACCACACAAGCGTACGATTTTGCACAGAGAAGGCAGCGAGAAATTGGGGGGGGGGGGCTTAGGAATGTAGGAATGAACACCTTTATATGTAACCGGGGAATTCCTGCACTCGGTCCGTCACCTAACGTGCTCGTCCGATGCACGGAGGATATTCAGCGATTGTTGGAAATTTACACCACCACGCCTATCAGGTTAGTTTTGAACCTGGGGTCCCTCCATCAGGAGTCTGAATCTCTAACCACTAAACCATCCGCGGTTCTATTTCTAATTTCAGATCAGATCATATGTAGAGGATTTTAGGAAGGAAGTGTCTGACCCCAGGTCTTACACAACACTTAGAAATAGGAAGCTAGGAGATTTGGGCTAGAGTGCCCGATAGGAAAGTGACACGAAAGCGAGGTAGAAAATTTCGAAATTTGGAATACGTGTACTCCATACATGCTAATTTATTCATAGAATCGACTGGAAGTATATTATTCGGTGGCACATCGTATGTACTCGTTGTCACATGTTGTGAAAATGGACCGCACAATATTATGACAAATATAGTGATGAAGCGAAAATATATTATTTATGAGAGTGACACTTAATGTAAAAACGTACACAAAGATACTTTATGCATAATTAAATTACTTGTGATTAGTGATTTTGTTGTACTAATTATTTATGTGTGTGTCAATTTACACATTTATTAAACAATTTCTCTTGAAATCTATAATATCTAAAATGAAGTAATACGAGATTATATTTATATTTATTGACGAAGTTATTTGTAAGTACGTATGGTTACTTATATTTGAGCATGTCATGTACTCGTTTACGATACGATTGTGCTTAAAAAAAACAAGTAGGTTCAGGTTCTCATTTTTAAGTAGATATTTTTAACAGTGCATAATAAAATAAATGCCTATAATTATTTCCATTACAGTAAGATTTATTTCGATGAAAATAGTTAAAAAATCTGTATCTATCGTGAACTACTTTCTTTCACGTTGGGTGCGATCAGGTTCTATGTAAACAAAGCGGAACGATATACTCGAATTCAGGAACTACTTGAAAGCGTTCTGATTCGGAAGTACAGCAATTACTTATTTTAGGGAACAGTTCTTTGAAGCTTCCCCTTGATATTTTTTTATGCTGTTTTAGACAAACAAGTACATAATAAAGGTAATCAACGACGAACGTGAACGCGGTATCCCAGCGGTATCGCTAGCATAGGCTGATTCGAGAACTACCAATGTATAATCGCAAAAATGCCCATTTCCGAAGTTTAGGGAGCGGGTGGCCTAGTGATTAGAGCAATCGTGTTCCGACCAGTTGGTCTCGGACTAGGCTCAGGTAGGCTGTGTTGCACCGAACCACAGAATATCCATCGTGCATCGGATGGGCATCTTAAGCCGTCGTTACAAATAATGGACTCCACGTTACAAATAAGGTCGTATGTTCCTTCCCCCTCTCTGTTCTATGTTCCGTGGAAGTGCTCGTTGTGACGTCGTAGTATGGCACTGCCAACTATGTGGACTCGCACTTTCCATATGGCACTCCTACTTGTTTGCTTTATTCCAAGCCTCTACATTCCATCTGATGCCACTTCCTACTTCGCCTGACTCGATAGTCATTTCGTGACCCACCCAGTAGTTAAGCTCTATACCAGCGGTTCCTAACTTTTTTGTGGGTGATTCTAAAGCAGAGAATGACTCGCTAGCCTACCATGGGAACGTCAACAGCCAGTGATATTTACCATAAATGAACAAATACTAATGTTGTTTCTTGAACACTGCATAACTTAGCGATTGAAAATTTTAATTTATGTCATTTGTTTTTAATAAAACTTATTATATCACTAACATTAAAGTCAATTAAAAAGTTAAAATGGAATAAATTTGTAACGTACTGGATATACGGATACTTCGCATAAACAGAACTGAGTAATTACACGAAAAACTGAGTGAAAAATAAACCATATGCTTTATTTGTTTAAAACAAAGAGTGTTTAACGACGCGCGGAACTTCGCGAATCTCACCTGCAACAAAATACAATGAAACACGTAATATTTGGTATAGACGATCATTTTAAGAGTATCGTTAATGCGCAACAGCAATGATTCCATAATATGAGTAATATTTTTAATTCTACGTTCTACAGATTCAACACCTTTCCTTGTGTTTAAGTATAAGCGGGGAACTTACATTGTGCTAATTGGAAATCAGTTTTTACGTATTCCAGTCAGTGTTTTTGATGACCGTTAAGAATTCTTGAAAAACTTCAGTCTCATTCATTCTGCAGTTCCTTCTAAATAGATTCCAGAAGCCAGTCAGCCAGACCTCCCTTAGTCACGGAGCGTTTTAACGCACGGCAGCGGGACTCAATGTTTCGAGTATGAGCACCAGAATCTGGGTCAACAAAAGTTTCAGAGTAATTCACAGTTTCATGAATAAAATATCCATCTTCAGTCAAATGGACGTAGGCCCTCCACTGATCAGATATCATTGTTGTTGTTTCCTTTGCTACACACTTTTTTATGATAGGATAAGATGTTCCGCAGAACGTTTGTTCTCCGGGCATATCTCTAATCGTAATTCTTTTGCATCTCTTTCAATCATTCCAAGGATCCAAGTTCCCTCCATACACCTTCCAACATAGTTTTTCTCTTTCCAATTTTTGTCGCATCAATCTCAACTGTTTTCCCTACTCCTCCAATTTGTCCTCCTTTCCTCCCCAAGCTGAAACATATGTGAATTTATCTTCTCTATATTAGTTATACCAGTCACTTATTGTTTCCGAAGAGGTTGCCAAGCCATCGTGAATGGACGTCTCCCTTATACAGCCGAATCATAGTCTAAATTACAAGCAAAGTTGTACGTTATTAACAATACCTTCTGAGGATACAACACTGTTTTAGTAAAGCAGGTTTCTCGTGCCCTAGAGGCAGATTGTCCACGACGGCCATCAGTATGATATTTCGGACGACTGAACATTCCAGTACCATGCTCTTTGGATAACAATATCATGTTGTGTCCTTCTTAACATTTCCTTGTTACACAGAGATTAAATCTTCGTTTTCATACCATGCATCAATACATGTTTGCCTGTCTTTGACAGCTTCAGTACACATCCTAAAAAACTCCAGTTCAACATACAGATCTTCGTCATTTCCAGTACACCATCTTGACTCAACATACAGACACTTCGTCATTTACGGCGATAACAACGTCGTAAGCATATTGTAGGTGGGATTGGCGATGTTCCGCGCGTTAAAAGAACACACACACAACAATTCTCATTCGAGTATTAACATTAATCTCACGCAAACAACTAAAATGGCATGGAAAATGCAAACCATATGGTACAGCATAAAATAAAAAAATCGACTGAAAAATGACTGATAACATTTTTTAACTTGAACAAAACCTTTTTGCAGTATTAATTTGGCATTGCGAAACATTTTATTTCAGAAAAAGTATGTGAAAATTTTAAAGTTACATTTCTATATTCAGTCAAATGCAACGATGTAATTTCTACCTTTCACTTGTGATATTTATGATGTATTACACTCGACTCGACTGTAACTCATCTAAACGAGATCCTCTCTCATGCGGGAAAAATGTGAGGGCGGGAAGGAGGGGGAGGGAGCTTCACTGCCTCTATTACACATGCAGTTCACGCCTAGAACTCTCCTCTCTTTTCAGTACTGTCGAATTGAACATTGGAAGTACTACGACTTTAAGTACAACTAAACTGTACCGTACAATAATAAGGCGTGTTTATTAGTAAGTTAAAATTTAACTGCTTCATTATGTTTAAAATTAACAAACGCAGATTTAATATTCCATTTTCTTGATCATCCTCTTTGAATTTAGAAACAAATTCAGATTTTTGTTTTCATAATTAAGGACTATCCTCCAGGAGCTCAAAGTATTGTCTGGACAATACTTTGAGTTCCTTGGGGACAGTGAAGGCGATGATTTAGGGAAGGGGATGGGCTAAGGATCCAAAGGATCACCCCAAAAACAAATGCTGTGAGATATCTCCCGTGGGAGCTTGACAAATCAATGGGATACATAGGTACAAGGAAGTCTCTGGCGACACACAGAGAGCGACATATTGTAGAATACTAACCAGGTTCACGCAAAAATCTCCGTATCAGTACAGCGAGCAAAACCTCCTAACACATGACAACAAATATGAAAATGCTGCCGTTACGGCGTAGCGGTTCGGCGAAAGTACCACGTCTGCGTATCAACAGTTAGCACAATGACAAATGGCTGCCCGCCCCAGCGAATACGAACCGCGCATCGAGCAGGGCATACGAGGTATAAAGAGCAAAGCTCATACGCAGGGGTAATTGTGACAACGGATTGCGGTTGCATTAACCTCCACGAACTGTGAGGATGTCTGGATGTTGGATCCGTACACGATACGAGCAGTTCAGTGAATTTGAGAGAGGACGTATAATTGGGCCGAGAGAGTCGTAGCACCAGGTATAGTTGGTGAAGTCGTCGTAGCACCAGGTATTTGGGTCTGAGTGACGTTGGCGCCAATGGCTTGAGAAGGGGACAACCCAGCGGCATGCATGCAGTGGACGACCGACTACAAAGACAAAACGCGAAAGGCAAGAGCCGCACAAAGAGAACCATATTCGTCGCTTTCAACCACCGATGGACATATTGCGTCCCCTACGGGTACGGAAGTGGCCATCTGGACTAGAGGTATGCACGGGCCTTAATTTGGAAAGCCCGGCCCGTATATTTCTCCTGTTTCCAAGGCTCGGGCTGGCAAGTAAAATTCCAACAATTACTAAATCACGAATTTGACACCTGGTGCACTCGGCTATTCGACTCCTGAAGAGTTTTCGTTTTCTTCATCGCTACACGTATTCTATTACAATAAACGTTAATTCGAAATATTTCTGTGACTCTATATAAGTCACATGACGTTCGGGGAGGGAGGAGGGGCTTGTACACTCCAAAATATTTCATGTAAACGACAATTTCCGTGCCTTTCTTCAAATTTTCTGGGTTTTCAAATTAACATTGCCTGCCGCTGGACCCGAAATATCTTTGGGGAGTAAGGAGGGGGGGGTTATTTCGAAAAGTACGAAATATCCGGAATTATGAGTCTGATCGTTCAACTTTACATTGTCTACAAGCACATATTCTCCGGAAGCGATTTTTTCGCGAAAAATCTTTCGCTTTCTTAAACTCCATAATAAGCATGGAAAAGTATTTATCAGCAACACTGAAGTGAGCATATGCTAGGGAAAACAACGACAGACTGTCCAGCTAACTAGTATCACAGAAGTTTTGGAAACGGCTGGGCTGGGATACATAAGGGTTCATTTGCCATCTGCCGACTCCCTGAGAGTACAAATGGGAAAACAACGACAGACTGCCCAGATAACCAGTGTCACCGAAGTTTTGAAAACGGCTGGGCTTGGATACCGAAGGATTCATTTGCCATCTGCTGACTCCCTGAGAGTTCAAATGGGAAAACAACGACAGACTGCCCAGCTAACCAGTGACACCGAAGTTTTGAAAACGGCTGGGCTGGGATACCGAAGGATTCATTTGCCATCTGCTGACTCCCTGAGAGTTCAAATGGGAAAACAACGACAGACTGCCCAGCTAACCAGTGACACCGAAGTTTTGAAAACGGCTGGGCTGGGATACCGAAGGATTTATTTGCCATCTGCTGACTCCCTGAGAGTTCAAATGAGAAAACAACGACAGACTGCCCAGCTAACCAGTGACACCGAAGTTTTGAAAACGGCTGGGCTGGGATACCGAAGGATTCATTTGCCATCTGCTGACTCCCTGAGAGTTCAAATGGGAAAACAACGACAGACTGCCCAGCTAACCAGTGACACCGAAGTTTTGAAAACGGCTGGGCTGGGATACCGAAGGATTCATTTGCCATCTGCTGACTCCCTGAGAGTTCAAATGGGAAAACAACGACAGACTGCCCAGCTAACCAGTGTCACCGAAGTTTTGAAAACGGCTGGGCTGGGATACCGAAGGATTCATTTGCCATCTGCTGACTCCCTGAGAGTTCAAATGGGAAAACAACGACAGACTGCCCAGCTAACCAGTGTCACCGAAGTTTTGAAAACGGCTGGGCTTGGATACCGAAGGATTCATTTGCCATCTGCTGACTCCCTGAGAGTTCAAATGGGAAAACAACGACAGCCTGCCCAGCTAACCAGTGTCACGGGAGTTTTGAAAACGGCTGGGCTGGGATACCGAAGGATTCATTTGCCATCTGCTGACTCCCTGAGAGTTCAAATGGGAA
This sequence comes from Macrothele yani, assembly GCA_039090855.1. NCBI lineage: Eukaryota > Metazoa > Arthropoda > Arachnida > Araneae > Macrothelidae > Macrothele > Macrothele yani. Next base: position 137,219,149 of record CM077005.1, on the reverse strand, counting down.
AACAACGACAGACTGCCCAGTTAACCAGTGTCACTGAAGTTTTGAAAACCGCTGGGCTGGGATACCGAAGGATTCATTTGCCATCTGCTGACTACCTGAGAGTACAAATGGGAAAAATACGGCACAGATTTATACACTGAAAAAGTTTTTCCCAGCCCATTTCTCCTGTGCCATTTAAGACAACGTAATAGCTTTTCACATATCTAGAGAACAAAGTGCCGCCGACCAGAACAATAGTAAAGATCGTCTGCGAGCAGGTGGCTCGGTTTATAAATGCTGCAGTTAATAGCCTGCTGTATAGCACGAGAGGAGAATGAAAGTTAGAGAGAGAGAGAGAGAGAGAGAGGGGGGGACCACATTCACATTGAAAAACTAAGGGAGATGACTTCACAAATCCCTAGGGATGGGCTCAGCAACAGAGATGTCACCATACGCTACGGTGCCAACAATCCACGACGCTATGTGTGCTTATCTGTCAGCATCTGCTTCACAAATCCCTAGGGATGGGCTCAGAAACTGAGACTTCTCTATCTGGTAGGGCTTAACGGTACAAACTATTTAATTATAGCTAATAAATCCGAAGGGAGAGAGAAATGGTGAAAATCTTCCAAATACGTGGAGACAATGTAAATAGTCATAGCTCTTTCCACGTTTTTAGCAACCGAAAAATAGTTATTCGATACCAAGACTTTTGCTGGATTACAGACCTAGGAGCGTCAGACCTTTGGAGGGACCAAACGTCAGGTGGGAAGATTGTATAAGGAGAGTGTAAGTGTAACAACGGGAAGAACCGACTGAGGAGTAATGGTGGAAGATCGAGGCGTCCGGTGGCGAAAGCTGGAAATATTACGCGGTCACTTAAACCCAAATGCGTCATGATGATGGTAATGATGCCAGCTACTACTGTATGACAACCCTTTATTTGCATTGCTATTTCGAATAATGCACAGTGTTTCTAATGGAAGCGCAAATGTTTACTTCTACTTGTGACCGTAGCATCATCTTGTAAGTCCTATAGACAAGAAAGGCAGGTTTCCTTACACTGTTAACAATATTTTACGTGAATCTTCTTATACCGATATTCAGTTATCTGTGGTGCCGCGTCAACTCGCCAGTAAACTAGAGTTGCAATGAATGAAATGCGGGATTACACCATTGTAGGCCTACAATACAAATTTGAAAGATGTGATATGAACCTCCAGATTCGCTATATACATGTATGAATGCCGGTTGCTTCGACTAGCAAATCCTGTTATGGTTATATTGAAATTAATCGTAAACTTGGAACTTGAGCGTTCTGGGTGGCGTTGTGGTTAGCACATTCGCGCGCTATCCGGTAGACGCGAGTTCGATATCCCGCTCGAGGACGACAAAATTTTCAAGTTTTCGGATACTATCTGACTTAACATCCATTTCATATTTACACCAATAAATGGATTCACACCATCCAAACTAGAGTTTAACTGTTCTCCATAATTATTTTCACTTGACGGAGGTCAGTTCACACTGTGTTCTGATGAATCTGAATACACTGAAGAAGCAGAACTGGCATTCAGTTTTTCGAGCAGAATCATAAGAATGTGTGTAGCAGACCCAGAAACATTTCTCGACAAAATATCTACCGGTGATGAAAGGTGGATTAAAAATCTGCAAGGCTTTATTTGGCAAAAACCCAACATGGACCATAAAAGACTGTTCAAGGCCCTGTACATATCCTGCTAGTTTTAGAATTTTAAATTGCAGCACGGCTCGATGATCTCTTTCTCTCCCTCTCTTTTTTGAGTTTTGTGTTACTGGGTTTATCGACCACCACGAGCAACTCTTTGGGATATAAGAAGTCATCTGTTCCCAATTTGGGGGCCACTGGTTCTGGAGAACAGGGAAGCCAGCGCAATCTGCGATGCTCACCACCCATTGTCGCGTACTACAGAGGTGACGCACATGTCAAGACGACAAATAGCATTAAAAGCCCTTGACGGAGTAGCTTAATTAGGAAAGTATTCGGCTCTGAAGCAGAAGGGTGTGAGTTTGAGTTTAGGAACCGGCAAATTTGTGGCTCACATTAGCACCCGAAGGTAAAAATGGATCTACTGGCCGTCGAGTTCTTCTAAACATGTGTTTTTTCTACCACACATCGTCTGCAATTAATCAGAATTCCTGGTTCTACACTGAAGTTCCAGAAGTCAATTGATACGCACCTACTATCGTATAGGACCTCCTCTAGCCCGGAGAAGTGCAAAAACTCGACGTGGAATCGATTCCACAAGTGGCCGGAAGACTTCTGGAGAGATGTTGAGCCATGCCGTCTGAACAGCCGCCCACAGTTCCCTGGTATTTGTAGGTGCGGGATCTTGGGTGCGAATGGACCTTTCCACCACGTTCCATAAGTAATCTATCGGGTTCATGTGGAGCGACGTTGTGGTGGCCACACCATCCGTCGGAACTGTCCAGAATGCTCCTCTAACCAATTTGCACAACTTGAGCCCGATGACATGGTGCATTGTCTGCCTGCAAAATCGCATCGTTGTTGGGGTACTTGAAGTCCATGAAGGGCTGCAAACGGTCACCCAGCAAAGAAACAAAGCGAGTACCGATTAATGGCGTGTTTACGAGGACTAGAGAACCCAAACCTTGCCACGTGAAGATACCCCACACATGTATGGGACCACCACCAGCTTGCAAAGTGCCTTGTTGACAGCTTGCGTTCATGACCTCACGGAGTCTGCTCCACACCCAAACCCTACTATCAGCTCATAATAACTGCTAGCGTGACTCATCGGACCACGCCACATGTTGCCTGCCTTCCAGAGCCCAATTGCCGTGTTCACGAGCCCAGGTGAGGCGTTGTCTGTGTCTGATGTCGTGGTGTTAACAAAAGCACTCTAGTGGGTCTTCTGCTCCCATACCCCATAGACACTAAATTACGTTGCACTGATCTGATGGATATGTCTCCGGTACATCCTGCATTGAATGTGGATGTTATTTGAGCCAATGTCACTTGTCTGTTAGCATAGACAATCGTAATCAGACGCAGCTGGTCACGGTCATTCAGCATCCATGGTCGGCCACTGCGCTGTCCACGGTTGGTGGTGATGCCTTCCATGAGGTATTCTCGATACACACGTGACACCGTGGAATGAGGAATGTTGAATGTTTGCACAGCTTCGGAAACTGAATGTCCCATCCGTCTGGCTCCCACCACCATGCCTCGTTCAAACTCCGATAATCCATGTTGGATTGCTATAATCCTACTGGCGGTTGTTCAGTCTGATTCACGAGATTTCCCCTCTCAACTGATAAAAATTGTGGCGTGCGTCGAAGCCATTTTACGACGGCTGGGGCAGTTAAAAATTTGTAATACCTCTATCCCATGACTTTTGGCACTTCAGTATATAGCGAGCTTCGTTTAAGCATAGTTTACCAGCTGACCTGGAAACCTTCGATTTTCGTCCTAGCCCTTTCTTAAGGGGGATATGTATGACGTACTACAGAGGTCAAGACGGCAAGTATCAGTGAAATGCCCTTGGCGGCGTAGCTTTATTGGGAAAACATTCGGTTCCGAAGCAGAGGGACGTGTGTTCGATTTCCACTAAAGACAGAAATTTAGGTTTCACTCCATATCGCATCAAGAAGCAGAGTCCAGGCTCGTCTCCAATGAAACGAGAGATCCGAAGCCAGTGCCTCAGACCACTCAGCCGATGGGGCCAATCACAAGTAATGATTTGATTTTGTAAAATCCAAAAATCCAATGGTGCAGTGGTAGCATATCCGGCGCGTAACTGGAAGACCTGGGTTCGATTCCCGGTGGCCGCAAATTAGAATTTTTCCGTGGCTCACTTATCAACGTGGAAAGAGCAATGACTTCTGTTTGGTGTTCCTGATCCACGTCGAGTGTATGAATTAATAAACGAACGCGGTTAGTGATGCACTTTCACATTTTTTATTTTACTCTGTGATGTTTGTCACCTTTACACCCTCTTAAGTGGAACTTAAACCAACAGAAAGGAAGAGCAGGCTGAAAACAATTTTGTATACTATCTCATGGTACCCTAACTCTTTAAAATGAATGCGAACAGCTGTATAAGTTATAGTGACGGGGGAGAAAAAGAGTGTAACATTTTTGTTAAAAAATCTAAATGAACTTTCTCTCGGAACGTATGCATCTGGAGAAAATCACCATTTCAGTGTGGTATGAAATTGGATTTTTGAATTTTACAAAATCAAATTTACTAGTTTAAATCAGTAGCGTGCGGAAGGAATATATAGAGCAACTGATTATGTCACAAAGTCACTCCTAATTTTGAGAGCCGAGATGTTTCTCGTTAATCCAGTAAGAAAATGTTAACTAAATCTTCTGGCCCATCGGCTGGTAAGTTCTTTATAGACCTCTAATGTGGTTTGTTATCCTGATCCTGAAACCAAAAAAGAGAACCTCTGCCCTCAAGAAAATTTCAACAGAATCATCGCGTGCAAAGATACGGCCACCATGTTTTGGAAATCTAGCGTACTGCTTATTACTACTTGGAATGCAAGAAAGAATCATAGGAGATTTATAAACTGAAGTATTTGCACTTCAAGCTACACTGGCGGAAAGTGAAAAAACAACACCAAGAAGGAGACGTCTGATACCAACGAAATTTATACAGCATAATAACGGAATACAGAGGATAACGCAATCAAAACATTATGGCAAAATACAGCTGTATTTGCTGGTAGACTGAAAAATAACATTTCCATGTAACATGGTTAGTACGAGGTTGAACCGCCATGAACTGCGTCACACTGTGCAATTCTGGCATGGAGTCTGTCGTAGAGATGTTGGATGTAAGTTTGTGGTATTGAGTTCCAAGCATACTAAACCTGGACACGAAAATCGGGGATGGTCGTGGCTGGCCGTGGAAACCGGATAAGTCGTTGTCCCATAAAATCCCACACGTGCTCAATGGGGGACAAATCCGGTGAACGTGCAGGCCATGGAAGTTGTCTCACACCCTGAAGTGCATGTTGCGTTGCACGTGCCGCGTGTTGGCTTGCGTTATCTTGCTGGAAAACACCACGATGGACAGACCTTACAAATGGCACAACAACGGGCTGAATGATGTTGTTGATGTAGGAGATACTGTTTAACGTACCCGGTACAAACACTAGTTGTGTACGGGAGTGATAGCTGATCGCTCCCCACATCAGGAGACCAGGTGTAGGCCCTGTATGTTGCTGGCGGATCCAAGAAAGGTAGAGACGCTCCCCTGTGCGTCTGCGAACACGCATACGGCCATCGGAGGCTCCCAAGCAGAATCTGCTTTCATCACTGAACACGACAGATCGCCATTGCGTTCTCCAGTGCAGACGTTGACGACACCACTGCAGCCGTTCCTGACGGTGGGCTGGTGTCAGAGGTACACATGCCAGAGACACACGTGCACGTAGTCATGCATCCAGTAGACGGTTGCGGATTGTTCGCACAGTCACCTCAGGGGCAACGGCAGCTCGGATTTGCGTCGCAGTGGATGTTCTGCTTGACAACGCCGCTCTTCTTATGCGTCGATCGGTCCGCTCATCAGTCCGTCTGTGACTCCCGGTTCCACGTCTTCTCGTGTGAGAATGTTCCTCGGACCATCTACGCCACCATCGTACCACCACCGATACTTCCCGTCCAATTCGCTCCGCAATACGACGATACGACCACCCGGCCTCGCGGAGTCCGACTAAACGACCTCGCTCAAAGTCCGATAACTGCTGAAATCGTACACGTCTTCCATGTCCAGGCATTGCAGCTTCTTCAGGGTCTTCGCGCGTGTCCGTACGCCGACGACTGATTACATTCACTTCGCCGTACTCCTTAAATACCACCGACTATACTCTGCATATTATGCCGTGCTGTGGCGTAAGCGCTCACCGGCTGGTCCCGAAATTGACATCACACCTACGTAAACTCGACCCCATTAACATACTTGTATGTAAATTTCATGATCGTCCGCCAATTCCTTCTTGGTGTTTTTTTTTCACTTTCCGCTAGTGTATATCACAAAAGAAAAGAAATGATGGGAAAACAAACCACAGGTGTTCTGCTTGTGAACAACAATGCCCCTACTCACAAAACGCTAACAGCTAGTAGTCGTTGCTGTGAGAGACATAATCGTTCATGAATTGAAATACCCAAACTACAGTCCAGAGCTGTGTCCTTAGGGACTGTTTCCTGTTCTGCAACTCGAAGAAAAACGGACGTTGTTCTGTAGGCAACGATAACTGAAATATGCCATTTCGAGGTACTTGAAGAATCAAACACGTAAGTACTTTTGTAACGGTGTTTCCTTTTTGCTTAACATATAGAAAAGTGAGTCAAAGGCAGGATCAGGATATACTGAAAGATAGGAAAAAATGTTTCCAGTTAATCGTTAATTCTTTGGTAGCTAATCTGTAGAATGTCCCTCGTCCTTTTTACGGAATTAAAGATGCAGTAAACTGCAACATGTCCCTTTAGAAGTACAGCAGGGTCCGAATTATTTCTCCTTTCCTGTACTTTAAAATGGTATATTTGAAAAGTTCTGCGAGGGAAGAGGCTGCGCCAAAAAATAAAAAAAAAATAAAGCAAAAGGCGCATATGCTTCCTAGGTGTCAAACGTACCATCTCAATAGCAAGATAAGAGCAATAAAACGTCTAAGGTATTAACTAGATGTACAATGCAACGTACTTCACCATTAAAATTCCATTTCTTTTTTAATTGTTTTTATTAAATGTGAGAACCATTTCCTTAGACATCTTTTCACAATGCTAAATAGACATAGCTATCCTATAGAAGCATATCTTTTTCGAACTGTAAACAACACAATGACACACACACACACACACACACAATTACGTAAATAACTGTTAATCGACGAAATTCTTGATTAACTGTCATTTGTGTGGGGAAAAGATATACCTTCCCTGATGCATTTAAGTGGGAATAAAAGACCTATATTTTTTGGTGCATGTACACAGCTCGACATAGAAAATGCTTCGCCATGAAGGAATGAACGAAATGAAACGAAATTTATCACACATGTAGACAAGTGAAACGTGTTACGTCACCACTATACTTCTGCTCCCACGCACAATGAAGTTTGCTCCTTCTTAATTCTCCAAGCGAAGTTAACAATTTACCTGTACTATTATTGCAGAGTCGATCACACTTCCCTTCGTCGGTATCACTGTACACGTCGTTTTCTCTGCTGCCGATATCGACACTCAGCTGCCCTAACCAACTACTTTCCACTTCAGTGTTTTACCTTCACCAGGACTATTTTTCTTCTGTGCAACGTTTCTGCTCCACTGCCTTGTTAGACTTATTTGAACAACTTACTTCACTTTCCTTTTTTGTTAATCATCGTACTTTTGCTGCTTTATTTTTTGATACCATTTTTGTCAGCGGACTCATAGACTCTTACTCAACTGCTCAACCTTACTACCAGCTTAATTCTGTTTGTCTTCTAATGCTAGCTTACTTCGTAAAAATGTTTTTGTGGCTGCCTGCGTGCGCCTTCTTTTTATACCTTACGCAAGAATACTGTTTGTGATTATAGCGCCTGCGAGCGCCCTTTTACTCCTATTTATTGTTCTTGTATATGCTCTGTATAGGGGTTCTTATACCCACCATTCTGAGCAATAAAGATCTTATGAAAAGAATCCCACGACACTGAAATGCAGTGCGCCTATGTCATATCACGTGAATGCAACTTGGCATTGAACATCCATTTGTTTACCGTTTTGCATTTTGACTGTCTGGAACTCTCTATTTACATTACATTGTATTTCTGCTTGATGAAACCCACCGTTGGTGGTGAAAGCTAACGTTTATTTATTTGTGTTTTTAATACATCATTAAACGGACATTTTTGCACTTTATTGTTTTCTAGGGTCTCTAACTTAGACCGTAGATCGGGTATTGGAATGCTGAATTATGTTGCAGTTCTTAAAAGTAAAAAATGGAACTTTTTACGAAAATTTTGTACGGCGTCCCCTTGACCCCATCCGAAAACCGTCTACGGTCTACGTTAGAGTACCATGAGATAGTATACCAAATTTGGTGGTTCTAAATTGAAAACTAGATTTTACGGAAATTTTGTGTGGTTGCCCCTTGACCCCGGGTTCCGACCAACCCCGGCTCCGACCCCATCCCAAAACCGTCTACAGTCTAAGTTAGGGTACCATAGATAGTATACTAAATTTGGTATTCTAAATTGAAAACTACATTTTACAGAAATTTTGTGCTGGGGCCCCTTGACATCGGGTAAGTTAGGGTACCATGAGATAGTATACCGAAATTGGTTATTCTAATTTGAAAACTGTAGATTTTACGAAAATTTTGTATGGGAGCCCTTTGACCACGAGTTCCGACCTTTTCCAAAAACCGTCTACGGTCTAAGTTAAGGTACCATGAGATAGTATACCAAATTTGGTTGTTCTAAATTAAAAACTGTAGATTTTACGAAAACTTTGTAAGGGAGCCCCTTGACCACGGGCCCCGACCTCTTCCAAAACCATCTACGGTCTAACTTAAGAGAGCCATAAGATAGTATACCAAATTTGGTGGTTCTAAATTGAAAACTGTAGATTTGTATAGCGGACATATAAACAAATAGACAAACATTCAATTACATACACAGTGGAGTCACATTATTGTGACCACCTCCTATTTTTGACGCCATCAGCGCGCAGTCAATGAAAGAAGGCACGTGTCGTGAGTTGGCTTGCAGGGCATATAAGGTATGCTGTAGGCATTCTGAAAACATATCACTCGTTGCTCTCATGGTTAAAAGGAGCGATTTATCAGATTTGCAAAATGGGATGATTATCGGCTTTCGGGCCAAGAGTGGCAATATTTCTAAAACAGCGCGGTTTGTGGACTGTTCGCGTGCTGCTATGGTTAAAGTGTATTGCGATTAAAAAAAGACACCATTGCGAATAAGCGACGTGCAAACTGCGGAGCACCACGTGCCATTGATGTGAGAGGGAAACGTCAGCTTCGAAGGTGCGTGAGGGCCGATCGACACGCTACAGTGGAGCAACTCACTGGCCGAATGGAACAGGAGGGCTAGCGGAAGTGTGTCTAAAACGACAGTTCAGCGGACCCTGCTGCGTATGGGGCTCCGTTGCAGACTCATGGTCATTGCACCTATGCTAACGAAGGTGCATCGGCAGAAATGGCTTACATTTGTACGGCAGTATCGGAATTGGACCTCCGTTGATTGGCAAATGATTGCCTTCTCGATGAGTCATGCTTTCTGCTTCATCGAACGGATGGAAGTTGGTGTATAAGGCGAGAAACATCGGAGAACGAACACTCTTCAACCATTGTTGGAAGAATACAAACTGGATGGGGCAGCGTTATGGTCTGGGGAATGTTTTCCTGGCATTCCGTGGGTCCACTCATACCTGTGGAAGGTACTATGGACCAAATTCGTTATGAATCCATCCTTGCAGACCACGCACACCCATACATGCTGATTGTCTTCCCTGGGTCGGATGGGATCTTACAGAACGACAATGCGACGTGTCACACCTCTAGAAATGTCCGAGAGTGGTTGGCAGAGCGCGATGAAGACTTCAAAGTAGACTTAAACCCAATTGAGAATCTGTGAGACCACCTCGATCGTGTTGTTTGCTCTATGGATCCTCCACCACGCACCCTCTAGTAGCTGTCAGATGCACTGCAGTCAGCATGGCTCCACATACCTGTGAACACTTTCCAGCACCTTATTGAGTCACTCCCGACCCGTCTAGCTGCTGTTCGCGCTGCACACGGCGGTTACTCTGCATGGATATTAGCTGGTGGTCACAATAATGTGACTCGACTGTGTATATAGATGTATTGAAAGTTGAATTGGTGGCGAAAGGAAAAAAACACTACAAATTATAATATATTTTATTGCATTGCAAAGGTAATAAAGCCTATGAAAATCAAATTTCCTTTCAACAGCTGTGTCTGTCTATAAAAATCCCGATTCCAGATTAACGGAAATTCTCATAACTAAGAATCTGAGAATCAAATATGTAGCCCATGAATTGATGGTTCTTTTTCTGCTAATCCTAAGTGCATTCATTTGAAACTAAAATGATGAATAATGATGATACATCTAGGGTTCTATTGCACTACACCACGAAATGATGGAAATATAAAATTGCGTCCCAGAAATGAATCAATTTTTGAATAATGCTTATGTGTGTGTGAGTCATAAAAAAATCGGAACCGATTTTTCATCCAAACCGAGAGTAAACAACATTGCCTTTTCTGATAGGATCAAGATTAAACTTTGGCTGTACCAAAAAGGAACACGGCGACGCTGTCACAATTCTCTCAAAATTGTAACATGTTGAGCTACCTATAAAAGAATTGAAGAACTGTGTATTTTTGAAAACCTAAAATTCAAAATTTACCGTGTTATCGCAAAAAAATTATTTACATATAACCGAAATGAAAAAGCAATAGAAACAACAGTAAACTATCGGAACTAAAGAAGAATTCCGTATAAAAGTGAAAAACGTATAATTGCAAAACGTGTAGCCGAGGTTACAGTTCATATTCTTCTACACTGCTGGCCACACAAAATGCAGCACCAAGAAGGAAGCATCCGATTGGCCTGAAATTCGCAGCATGCATCGCCCGCGAGAGAACATGCAAACGATTAGCATTGCAGGGCATATGCAAATCATGTGCGCCCGGCACGCCACCGAGAAGCACTATAAGAAGGGTGCACAGAAGGTGGGGTGTAAGTAGTGGAAGTGTGTTGTGCTGCCGGACCTGTGCGTGGGAAGCTTCCTGATGCCTCGTCGCTAGAGACTGTATGACGCCTGCATTATGCATCGCCATACCAGTCCGTCGCCTGGCGTTACGGTTTGGGGCGCAATTGGATATGACACCTTCACCCCTCTGGTACGCATCGCCGTACCAGAGGAGTGCAGGTGTTAACAGCCACCGCTACATTTCCGACGTTTTTGAGCCTGTAATCCTCCCTTACCTGCAGGACCTGCCAGCGGCCACGTTTCAACAGGACACTGCGCGCCCGCGCGTGGCACGCATCGTGCAACAATTCTTAACGGCCCACCAGATGTCACTGCTGCCGTGGCCCGCCTGTTCTCCCGATATGTCGCCCATCGAACACGTCTGGTCGCTGATCGGCAACCGAGTGGCCCGGCAAGCATCACCCGCGGCTACGCCTGATGAACTGTGGCAACGTGTGGAGGCAGCCTGGACCGACATAACCCAAGCCCACATCCAAAGCCTCTTTCGTTCGATGCCGCGGCGTGTAGCGGCCGTTATTGCCAGCCATGTGGGCAACAGGAACTATTGATGACTGCGTGTTCCGCAAGTCGCACGGGCCTGTAAGCTCAATCGTTTCATCTTTGTATCTGTTGTTATGTGTCCAGTAAATCTGGCTTTGCTATCTCGTGTCCTTCTTGATGTTGCATTTTGGGTGGCCAGCAGTGTATATACGTTCATCATCAACCATTCTGAATTTGCTGCTGAATGAAGGTCTCCCTAAGTCTCATCCACAACTCTCTGTCTTGAATAATAATTCTTTTCCTTGTCATTGCAGCATGCTTTCGAATTTTATTCCCACAATTTATAACCTCGTTCTCACAAAAGGGACTTCGGTGACACCAATCAATAGAGATACAACTATATCACTGCCATTAGAACAAATTATATCACACACTTTACGAAACCACGTGGCCAGTTTAAAGATAAGGGTGATGAGCAGGTGACATGGGCATCCCCCGCGCAGAATGGAACAGGCCTAAACCGAACGCAGGCGATAAATAGGCGGACAGCAGGGCTTCCTAACAGGGTATCGCAATCTACAAACATGGTAAACGGGGTGATCTGAGCGACTTTGATCATGGACGCATTATTCGCTCAAGACAGATGGGTCATCATATCGCCCAAGTGGTAAGAACCCTAGGGCTTCCAAGGGCAACTGTATCAAGGGTTTACCGCGAGTATATTATCAATGGACCTACCAGGACTCAGACTGCAAGCGGTGGCCAACCACATGCCACTGATGACCGAGGTCGTCGTAGGCCATCCAGGCTCGTACAGATCAACCCCTTGGCAAGGCGTAAATCACATCCGGGTGAAATTTCGGAGGCCTAAGCAGTGTCAGTGAGCAGATGACACGGCGTACGCTTTACATACCCTGCGCAGTGCGCTACGGGAGCTGACGCTCTACTCGTGTGACACTGTTGCCTGCTCGTCATCGGATATTACTCCTCACTTGATGCCGGGAACACAAAAACTAGACTTCTGTAGGGCGGCGAGGCATCGCGTAGTCAGACAAATCTCATTTTTAGCTGTACCGAGCTGAAGGGAGGGTGCGGGTGTGGCATCGATAGCATGAGGCCATTGCCCCGTCCTCCCAGGTCGGCTCTGTTCAACGCGATGGTGGCTTTGTAATGGTTTGGGGAGTCTTCTAATGGGACACATTAGGTCTCTTAGAGTGTCTGGAAAGGTCCTTCACCGCTGAGTGCTACTAGCATGTGCTGACTAATCACCTACTTGGTTTCATGCCCGCTGGGGATCCTGCCGCCAATGGCCTGTTTCAGCAGGACAATACGCCGCCACATCTGGCTGCAACCATTTAGGCGTGGCTCGAGAAACACTCATCAGAGTTTGGAACCATCCAGTGACCCCCTAGGTCCCAGGATTTAAACTCTGTGGAAGCTCTCTTGGATGCCGTGGAACGGAACATCAGAGCTATGGATCCTGCATCGACGTTTTAAACTCTGTGGAAGCTCTCTTGGGTATTACTCCTAAAAAAAGTGGTGTTATGAGCCATCAAAATTCTAAAATACAATATTTCCAAAATGTTTCCACAGTTTTGGCCGCTATTGTATCTCCTGTTAGTCCAAGTTCCAATGCTTTTAAAAAAGACAAATGGCACAGAATTCTTGAGTATAATGACCACTTTTCTTGAATCCTTTCCAACAAAGAATAACACGTTTAAGAAAAGAAAATCGTTGATCAGCGGATCAGAAATTGCTTGTTGTTTTAAGATACACAATGTCCGCTTTATACAGGGTGTCCCACAAAGGACTCCTTGATTTTAAAATGAAATAACTCGGAAACGGAGATCGATATTAGAACAAAACAAGTGGTATGTTTATTTGAAAAGCCGTAAAAATCTGTTACAAAAGTTTCAAAATTACTTACACATGTTGCCGACAGGTGGCGCTGTACGCTGTAGTCGCAGTGCGGTTCTATAAATAATGCTGTGAAGCACAGAGCGATCAGTCTTCGGACAGTTTCGCTGTCGAAACGTGAAAGGAGGTTAACGTACTGAAGGAAGTGGATGAAGTCATGTATTCCGTGGAGCAACGTGTTTTTCTGGTACTCGAGTATCAGGGACTTCGTGGTTTATGCAAGATGGGGCCCGATCACATTTTTGCCTTTCTTGAGGATTACTTCGGGAATAGAGTCATCGCTTTGAACTATTCCACACTTACTGGAACAGGCATGGATTGGCCTCCATATTCACCCGATCTTACCCCCTGCGGCTACTTTTTGTGGGGCACATTGAATGACACTGTTTTCCAGAACAATTCTGCAACACTGGACGAGCTTGAAGAGTTGATCGGTGAGGCATGTGCGTCCATTTCCGATGACACACTACAGAGGGTGACTGAAAATTATATTCTTCGTTTGCGCCATCTCTGTGCTGCGAAAGGTGCACATTTTGAATCGATTGTCATGTGATTGAAACGACTGCTTGCAAAGGACAGTTTATAGACTATTTCTCGGACGCCCTACTGCGACTAAAGCGTACAGCGCCACCTGTCGGCAACATTTGTAAGTAATTTTAAAACTTCTGTATCAGATTTTTACGGCTTTCAAAATAAACATACCACTTGTTTTGTTCTCCTATCGATCTCCGTTTCCGAGTAATTTCATTTTAAAATCAGGGAGTCCTTTGTGGGACACCCTGTAGTAAGTGGAATGAGTCACAAAAGAGTTTTTGCAATCAAATTCCAAGAATCTGTAAAACATTTGTAAGAAAAAGTAGCACTATTCAATTATTAGCGGCCGAAAGGGACATTAAAAAATCACTACCTGTACACAAAATCCTCCTCATACCGGAAGCTACCCGGAACAAAAGGAATTTTTCAAATCGGCAAGTAAGAATCAGAGATCTGGAGGAAAACGAAGTATAACTACACGCCTTCTAGCGGTAAAACTGCATAAATGATCTTTATGTCGTGAGCTATGAGACAAAAAACGAATTTTTCAAATGCATATTTTAAAATCAGAGATACAAAAAAGAGTTATACACATATGCCCTCTAACGGAAATTTATTTGAGGGAAATGTTGCCAATCTTTACAACAGCGAAAGGTATATAGTACAAAAGAATATTTTCAATGGATTTTTTTTTTTGATTGATTTTTTTTATTGGAGGTTTAACGACCACCGTGAGCAACTCAATGGGCTATAAACAGTCGCCCGTCCCTAATTTAGGATCACTGGCTCCAGGGAAGGGAGAGAGCCTGTGCCGTAAGACAAACACAACATCCATGCCTAATCGGGATTCGAACCCGGACCCCTTTCGGACGAGTGATCAGAGGCCATCGCTTAGTTTCAATATTCGCTTTTATTCACTTAAAAAAATTACAACAGAACATTCCCAACCTCACACGCAGTGTGAGAGAAGGGGAGAAATAAAACAAAATGCAGGTATTTACAATGAAATGGTAATTGTACAAATGAGCAATGACAGGCATTGCATTATTTGCTGTAAACAGCTGTAGCTCTGGAATAATTGTTCATTGAAGTCTTGGAACATCACTGGAGCGAATCAATTTAGAGAAAAAAATTCGCGCAGTTCTAGTGACATGGGAATCACTGGTGGCAGAGAGTCACTGTAAGCATGAAGAGAACTGTGTACAAAAGGTGACATCAGGAGGAAGCAAACACAGTCCAGTTCCAGGAGGGAACAGTAAAAATAGAAAGTTCCGACGTAGGTTTAAGAGTATTAAAACAGCAGATGAACAGTCTGGGCACTAGAAAACCGAAAGCAGGGACGACACGGCGACCATGTTTTGAAGAAGGCAGGTAACCATGCCGTATCATTCGCCAAGGAGTATTCCAGGGTGAGTCTGGCTTTAACCCTGTTGCGGTAGTGTGCAACCAAGGAGGTAGAGAATGTGATATGATCTGGATCTTGGAACTGTAGCAGGTGAGAGAAAATAATATATTTAGCTAGGATAAATAAATACGAACAAACTGGTAAAATAGAGGTGAAACTTGTAGAACTTTGGCCGAGGAAACGATAATCTTCTAGGGTGAGATCACTGGTACAAGAAGGATGTGCAAGTTGGAACATACTATGAAATAGTGGGAGCAGCGTCGGACAGTAAACAAACATGTGTAAGACGTCTCCAACGACGTTACAAACACGACA
Source organism: Macrothele yani (assembly GCA_039090855.1). NCBI lineage: Eukaryota > Metazoa > Arthropoda > Arachnida > Araneae > Macrothelidae > Macrothele > Macrothele yani. The sequence continues at coordinate 137,203,715 of CM077005.1, read as the reverse complement.
GAGATCTGATGATACTATATTTCTCCGGAACAAAGTCGAAGGGACAGGCAGTCGATTGTGTAAAAACCTCCAGTGCACATTAAGTTCTGAGGAGAGGGCCGGTGAATGTTGGGCTGTAGACCAGACCGAGGTTAGTGCAAAAGAAGGAACAGAGGGAATAGGGCAAGGTACCGCAGAAGAAGAACGGAGAAAACGGTACAGGGTGCGGGTGGAAAGGCTGTGGAGAGGAGGAGGTCACCGGAAAAGGGAAGGAAGAACGGGAAAGGGAGAGAGGCAGAGGAAACGGAAAGGAGGCCAGAGGAATCGAGGCCATCGCTTAGACCACTGCGCCACCGGGGCAGCATGGATTTTTTGTAGAACACAATCAAACTTTACCTACTTCTGAACGGTGTTTAACTACTTCATTGAGACTGTTCCATGTCTATGACGAGACAATTGTTGGAATTATTTTTCCAAAATCATTGCAACAAGTTTATTGAAAGTTTTAATTTCATTAAGTGTTTGATGTACGCAAAATTTTTTTTTAGTTCAGTTACACAGACAGATTTTGTACAAACTCAACTTGTAGTTGGTCCCTCTGAAATAGAGGAATTCAAATACACCAAAGGAATAAACATCTCGGGAGGCCACGCGTGAGAGATATTTAGAGAGAAATGCTAACGTACTCATGGTTTAGGTTTGTGAGCGCTAAAAGTTCGGAGGTGAGCTTTTGGGAATGCATCTCTCTAGCAGAGAAAACCAGACGCCGTACTCAAGAAATGTTTTTAACTGAAGTTCTTGAAGAAATTCGTGTCAATAACACTAACTGTTAAAATGCCGTCGTTGCACAATATAACATGAAAATCAAATTTAACGATAAAATGATTTTTATTTACACCAAAAAAAACGTTGAAAGTCAAAATCACATTCCTAGATCTTTCGTGCTGGCTCCCAGCACATCCTCAGGTGAATGCTAAAAAAGATATTGTAAAAATTTGAAAAAGAGTCCACCATGGAACGTCACTCTTGTTTACATACACCGCGTTCAGGTCCCGAATGACTTCAAAAAACATCACCACCTTCTGACTAATGATTGTTGTGTCTTAATTAATTGTTATTGAGTGAGTTCTGAAATAAAGTTCGAGTTAGTGGTTTATTTGGTCCTTTTTATTTAAAATTAATTGTATTCAAGGCGGAGGTGTAAATCTGGTACTTCATCATTACAACATTTATCACCATTATTGACGATGTGTAAACTCTCAGCTAGCAAAGTCGCATTTCTGTTGTTGTGACTGGAAATAACTGTTGCCTCATTCCATAGAGGGATGAGGGCTTCTTGGTTAACTAATATTGCACGGGCTGTAGAGTTTGAATGTATTTTGGCACTGTACTTGTGTTTCGCAATACGAAAGTTTAAATTCCTCATGGTGGATCCAATGTAAATCCGATCTATGTCCACGGTATCCAGGGCTTTTAAAGGTATTTTATAAACTCCGAATCTGCTATTACGCGGAATTGGGTCCCGATCTTTTTTAATAGTTGACATTAAGTTCTAGGTTTTAATTCCAAAATCCAAGTTGTATTTTTTACATGATGTTTTAAGTATATTTATAACTTTTGGAATATAATCCACTGACCCAACATAGTTCCGCTGTTTGGGTTCCTTAGTTAATGTAGAAAAGTGTGTTCATATTTTTCGATGGATCCTGCTTACTATATTTCTGAGATACCCATAATCGTCTGCTATATCATTTATTTGATTTAATTCTAGTCTCCTGGAGGTAATGATTGAGCAATGTGCATAAGCTCTACGGATGAGAAATGAGAAACTGAAATGCAGATACGTAGTTTATACGTATCACGGGGTGCTGAATGATATGATATAATTGCTGATGCTGCACTAGGTTTGCGGTATACGGAGAAAGAAATAGTTTGTGATATTGGGTTTCTTTTCAGCAGAAAAACTAAAACTGGTATAGTATAATTTTGTTCAAGTTCAACTGTAAAATTAACTGAGGTAATCTGCGAAGACATCAGTTCAACAAATTCATATAAGGAATCTACATCATGGTTCCAGAAAACAAGAATATCATCTATGTGTCGTAGATATAAGCATGGAGCTACTGGAGTAAGTTGTAAAACTCTTTCCTGTAAATCTTGTAATACAATCTCTGCCAGGAGAGGTGAGAGTGGGGAGCCTAGGTGCTCCTTCTTTTTGTTGGTAAATGGCATCTTGAAATTTGAAATAAGTCATTTTGAAAACCAATTTCAAGGCTTCCATGAAAGCTTGGATTTCCAGATCCTGCCAATAACAGGGGATGGAATGCCATTACTTTCTGTTTCATTCACACTTATAAAAAATTGAATCAAAAGATACTGTATATGTGAATTCGCTTTTAGAGGAAAGGGGCATTCGTTTATTGGCAGTTCGTAAGGAACCTCAGAGCAAAAGCATGACCGGCAATGGTTTAAACGGGCCAACTTCCACTGTCAAAATGGATATAATTAGGAAGGAATACCACTTGTAAGTAACGGGACATTGTTCCACTATATCTTCTCAATACGAATTCCTTAAAGTAGTAAATTATATAACCAGAGGCCCCAGGTTCAAAACCAATTTTTTTTTATTATACCAAGAACTGTATTTTCAAAAGTTTACTCAAAAGAAGACCAAGAAAACTACTAGTTTGCCTTTCAGAAACCTGGCGGAAGTTTACGCGAAGCCTTTGCTCAAATGATAGTCTATATAATAAACTAACCATATTTGTGTGAAATAACAAAAAACAATGTAAGTATGTTTTTACTACTAATGCTAACTCATGTATAATACAATTTGGGCTACTTTGTTTTCAACATTTGATGACCCTGCAAACATCTAAGACAATAAGGAATCAACCATCTCTAATTCGGGGCTTCTGGCTGCAGGAAGGGAGAGAACCAAAACTATATAGAAGTGCAAACACAACATGCTAAAACGGATATAATTACAACTACTTTGGCCCAAGATTCAAAGCCAATTTTGGCCCAAGATTCAAAGCCAATTTTTGTCAGAGTTGCATAATTGTCGAAAAAAAAAATTTATCAGGTCAGAACTGAATGTTAAACCAGGAAATATTGTAAGTAAAATATTCATATCTATCGTTATGATTCTTCACATTTCAAGAATATATGAACTTGTTAGAAGAGTTCCCGAAGATTCTGGTGCCAAATATGTTTAAAACAGGTAAAGTTATAAAATCATTGTTTGTATAAATTCAATACATGTGCAACTGTGGATAGAACTTTTTTTATTTTATTATATCTCTGTTTTAGAGAACTTGTTTTCAAAAGCTTTATCTCTCATTTTTTTATTTAATAATTTTTTTTCTAATGTCATAATTTAATATTTTAAGTAAGTCATTTAAGTTTAACTTGTCTTCAGTGCATTCTTCCTGACGAAACTGCTGCTTTAAATGGTACACGGCTATGAGTTTTCTTTTCAATAGGTTTAAAGGCCTAAATAAAGTGGCCAGATAGTGTAAATACTGTTGCGAACATAAAATATAAGATTGTTTAAAGATATAATTTCATGTGTTTAAATTTACCACAATTGTAAAGCGTATGCGACAACACCATGACAAGCAATTATTTTTTTAAAATATATATTGTTCCTATTTTTACAAATTTTTGCCTCTGAGATACGAAATTCCAGTTCTGAGGTTCTAGGGACAGTCCATTCCACTTCATTAGGCTTCGAAATGATGTCCAATTTAATGAGTTCAGTTATAATGGCAACCTATTCAACGCTGTGTACAGCTGATGAACAAACTGATACGATAAGAAAGAACTCTTTTTTTTTTTTTTTCAAAAGAAATACTAAGCTAAAAAGAAATGTTTCAATAGTTTGTGAAGAAATCTGATTTTCGAATTTGTATTGTAAACATCATGTTAAAACCGATAATTTTTTTTGAGGAATTTTGTAAGACCTGAAAGTTTTCTGTGGTCCTAAAACATACAGGCATTGATTTATTAAATGAGAACTGGAAATTTGCCAAGAGCAATCCGTACACGTCATCGCTGCTAACGGAAAAAGTGTTTTTAGTTTTGAACCACACATGTGTGAGTAACAACGTAAGGCTCTGATACAAGCACAGAGCCGCAAAGGACCATGACCTCAGGCAGTTTGCGTTGCGGGATAATTTTGGTTTCACATTCCGAAAACAAAAACTATGCGTCAATGAAATCATCAACTGAAAGTACAGAGCAACGCACGAGCCGTTATCGGTCCAGCTGGCATCATAGGACTTCACTGATCGAAGCATTTTTAGGTTCAGTTTTATTTTCATAGAAATTGGGGAGCAAGGTTACCGAGCGAGGGCGCTGTTGGCTTGGGTGCTCCTTGTAGAGGAAGCATCTTAGTTCGGTATATGTTGGGAAGCGAAGTGAAACCGAAAATGAGTCGATTTTAAAAAGTGATTCCCTAACCCCTAATGTCATACTCGGAGAGGATAGCATTCTGGAAGAACTTGCCGTGCTCTTGGCGATACTTTACTGGAACGAAAAACGGTAAGCTTTAGATTTTATTTCAAAGAAATGTCTCTCACACGATTTTTTCCCTTTAGGACGGACTCAAAATTTTATTTATTAGGTTGCGAAGAAAAATTACAATAGCTTGCCTTTATAATTAAATGAATTAATTGGGACATCATTTCGAAGCTTCATGAGATAAAATGAAGTGGACTCTCCCAAGAACCTCAGAAGTGAAATTTCGTATTTCAGAGGCAAAAATTTATAAAAACAGGAGCAATATATATTTGTAAAAATAATTTCATTGCGTATCATGATGCTATCGCATACGCGTTACTACGATGATAAATTTAAACGTTAAATTTTAACCTTAAACAAGCTGGTATTTTATGTTCGCAATACTAGTTATAACCATCTGGACTCTTTATTAAGACTCTCATAGCCGTGTGCCATTTAAAACAGCAACTTCGTGAGGAAGAATACGCTGAGGATAAGTGAACTTAAATAACTTACTTAAAATATCGAAATATGGCATCAGGAATTTATTAAATGAAAAAAAATGAGAAACTTCCGAAAAACATGTTCTCCAAAACAGAGATATAATAAAGAAAAAAAAATGCTCTATCCTCAATTGCACATGCATTGAATTTATACAAACAATGATTTTACAATTGGACCTGTTTTAGATATATTTGGCACCATAATCTTCGAGAACTTATCTAACAAGTTCATATATTTTTGAAATGTGAAAAATACGTCATGATAGATATGAATATTTTATATATGTATTTTTGTGGTTCAACACTCAGTTCTCACCCGCTCAATTTTTTTCGATAATTATACAACCATTACAAAAATTTGGCTATGAATCTCGGGACAAGGTATGGATGTTGTGTTTGGCCTTTTAGTTTTGGGTCTATCCCTCTCCTGCAGCGAGACGCCCTGAGTTAGAGATGGTTGACTCTTTATAGTCTTAGATGGTTGTGGGGTCACTAAACGCTGAAAAAAAAAGAGAGTACAAATTATACTTAACACACATAAGTTGTTATCGTTAGTAGTATAAATATATTTACATTGTCTCGTCATAGACGTGAAACAATCTCGATGAAGTAGTTAAGCACCGTATAGAAGTAGATATCAGGCAAGATTTATGATATTTTGTAACTGGTGAAGCGTTTCAAATTTGTGCAAAATTTAGAGCGCTGGACACTGAAGATATTTCTGCTAAAATACATTTAAATTTTAAACTGTGCAACGTGTACTCTAATTTAACTTTCCTTTTTAGTTCCTATATCTATGTACATTTCGGTTCGTTCTCGTTAAGTTTTTTCCAAGCTTAACATTTACATTTCTTCTCTCGACTGAATGTTTTTTGGCAAATGCATTGAGGCCGGAGGTTGAGTGACGTAACTGAGTGGCTTACGATATATTCGGGCTCTCTACTTTCGAGTTATGTCGTCGGGGCTCTCGTTAGAATGCTGCTGGACTTTGTTCGTAATTGATTTGAAAAAATTTGTTATTCGAGCGCGTAGGCTAACTTGAAGATTAGAGTTTGACGTCATTGTTTATTTCTTCCGCTTTGATTACCACGCTTGTTTGATCATCGAAGAAATAAGTTGTTTTCAAGCTAATGTCAGTAGGATATTATTTGATGTTGCGACAATGTGTTGTTCAGCTGTTGAAGTGTTGTTTTCGATACATGCCTGAGATAGAATGAAAGGTTAAAACTGTAAGTACAAGACTTTAATTTCTAGGCCGCCAAGACCATTAAGTGTCGATTTATATAAAGCAGTATTCTGACTCGCGTAATATATTCTAATGAGACACTTTTCGTCATGTATAATTAACTAAAAACATTACAATTGACCACGAAAAACTGGTTGATTTCTCCTGGATTTCTTTTGAGGGGCTTGAGTAACGCAGAAGTGAATTCGAGATGTTTTCGTTCATTGTCAATATGCAGCCGATACGCAATTAATCATTTCTTGCAGGAAATCATCGCCTTCATTATATTTAGTAGTGTTCATTAATTTATGTTATGGCATATGACAAAGTTTCTTTGTTATTTTCAGTATTGGTATATTTGTGTTAGCAATTTAAGCATATGCTGTATATTTTAAGTATAACTTTGTTGCTAACACATCCACAAGTTTATGTTTTTACAAACGTTCTAGTAATAATGGCATTTCAGTGATTTCATTATTCGCTATCGTTTAAGCCTCCAGGCGTACAAGCAGTGTTTTTATTTGACTCAATTTTTAGACAAACGACACCTATTTTTTGGCACGGAGGAAAATGAAATGATCCCTAGAAACGTCGTAGGCCAAGATCCCCTAATTCCTGATTTTTAGAGTCACTGTCGCCAGAAGCAGAAGTTCGACAAACGTAATATCCGTGACTTTTCCAGTGAACACAGCACAACCTTATGTTAAAGCCTTTTGATAGACGTAGTCAATTAGTCTTTAATACTGGTTGTTGTGTCAGGTCGTGCACTAAATCTTTCATTGTTTTTTAACTCCGGTGGGAGATTGTAACCACTTTAACCCCTATCTCTGATGCTTCTCCTTAAGATTTGAAAGGGTTATCCTAATTCGAGTGGAATAAGCGTTGCACTTAACTAACATACGAAAAGACTGGCCTTGTATACACCAGAAAAATATTTTTAGATGAATGCTGTGCGTGTCGCCTTGGTGGCGTAGTAGTCTAAGCGCCAGGCTTTTGACCTTTCGTTCGAGATGGGTCCTGGTCCGAATCCCGGTGAGACATGGATGTTGTATTTGTCTTACATCACTGGCTCTCTCCCTTCCCTGGAACCAGTGGCCCTAAATTAGGGACGAGTGACTGCTTAAATCCCATTAAGTTGCTCTCGTCATGGTCGCTAAACCTCCAACTGAAAAAAAAGGAATTATGGAATGGAATTTGCTAAACATTTGCTCTTCGTAATGAATTGAGCATATCACCAAGAACGACTATTTTCAATCCACTGCTGGATGAAGGTCTTTCCAAGCTTCTTCCACAACTCTGTCTTTGACCATCTTGTTCCATGTCACTCCTGCATGATTTCAAATTTCACCTACCCATCACCCACGTGGTCCCTTTCTGGGTCTTTTCCAGTCCATTGGTATCCTGATGTTTTAGCTGTTTAACGACGGGGTCCGTTGTTCTGGAAATATGTCTAGTCCATTGCCATTTTAGGGATTTTACCTTGATAATGATGTCATAAACTCTCATCGTTTACCTGATCCAAGAGTTATTTTTCCAGTCATTTTTAGTTACACCAAACATGCATCTTTGCATGTTTTTTTCAGTTGTCAGCAGACTCTGAATGTATATCTTCGTTAAAGTCCATGCCTATGATACATAAGTAAGAACTGGAAGGATGCATTGATTAACACTTTTCTTTTAAGACACAAAGGTAAATTGTTGTTGAAAAGTGAACTATTTCTGCCAATGCCGTCATACGCCTATTAATTCTTTCCCAGATTCTTTCCACGCTTTATACAATGAGTCGCCACTTTATTATGACGACCCCCTCAGTACTTCGTTGGGCCACCTTTTGCCTTTAATACTGCGTCAATTCTTCGTGGCATGGACTCCACGAGATGTCGATAGGTGGTTTGTGGAATCTGAGATCATGCTTGATGAATAGCACTTTCCAGGAGTGTGAGATTGCAGGGTTGTGGATCCAGCTGTCTCATGGCTCGTTCAACTTCATCCCACAAATTCTCAATGGGATTGAGATCTGGAGATTGTGGGGGCCACCTAAGCAAAGTAAACTCACCGGAATGTTCCTGAAACCAATCCTGTACAATACGAGCACTATGGCAGGACGCATTATATTGTTGAAAGTAGCCATCGCCATTGAGATAAGCTAACCACATGACAGGATGCACTTGGTCCGCAACGATGTTTAGATATGATGTGCCAGCCAGACGTTGATCAACACGAATTAAAGGGCCCAAAGCATGCCTGGAAAACATTCCCCAAACCATAGCGTTGCTTCCACCAGCTTGAAGGGTTTTAGCAATGCATTTGGGGTCCATGTTTTCGTGCTGTTTCCGCCGAATTCTCACTCGGCCATCGGCATGGTGCAACTGAAAACGTGATTCATCGGACCACATAATTTGTTTCCAATTATCGACTGTCCAATCTTTGTACTCCTGTGAGAACTGGAGACGTTTTCTTTTGTTAACTTCAGGTAGCAAAGGTGTTCGAACAGGCCTTCGGCTGCCATATCCCATCCGATGTAGTGTACGGCGAACAGTGCGTGCAGAGATCATTTGAGGGGATCCTTGATTAAGATGGTCTGTAATTTGCCGCACTGTTGCCCTTCTGTTGTCTATTACGAGTCTGGACACTCTCCGTTCCGCCCGAGCAGTCACTAGTCGATGACAACCACACGTTGCACGTAGAGACCCAGTTTTTTGGCTGACAGTCCAGTCTTGAAACACTTTAACAACGGCTGCTATTGAAACATTTCACGAATGTTGCGGTTTTGGTGATACTCGCTCCATGGCTCTCAGCTCCTACAATCATCCCACGTTAAAAGTCTGTCAAATCGAATTTTTTACCCATCTCGTCAGCCAAAAATCACTTCTACTAGTCTCGCAAGCACTAAGCTTTCCCTTTTTATACTAGCCTCACCCTTTGGCGGCAACAGCGTGCAGCCATAGCTCATTTGCCTAAAACTGTCAGGTGGTCCTAATAAAGTGGCCACGCAGTGTATATTTTTTGTCCAAAGTAGATATAGGCATCAGCTATACATTGTATGTATCGTCGTCATCAACCATTATTGATGCACTGCTGGATGAAGATCTCTCTCTCTCCCCCAAATCTCTTACACAACTTTCTCTCCTCCATGTCACTCCAACATGATTTCATCCACACATTTTCCGCATGGTCTTCTTCTGGGTCCTTTTCTGTCCTTTGGAATTCTATCTAGTATTTCAATTGTCCAACGGTGGTGAGTTTTATTAGCATTATGCACAGCCCATTGCCCCCTTGAGGGTCTTCACTTTAATCATGATATCTTTAACTCTTGCCATTTTCCGGATCCATGGGTTTATCTTTCCTGGTTACGCCAAGCGTGCGTCTATCCATACTTCTTTTTAGTTGTCGGCAGTCTCTGTATGTGTTTTTAGTTAAATCCATGTCTCTTATCCATAAGTAAGAACTGGAAGCATCAATCGATAACTTTTTATGACATAATAGCAAATCGCTCTTAAAAATTCTACTGTTTCTTCCAAACGCACTCCAGCTAAATTTCTTACACTTATTAATTTCTCCTTCAATGCGGCTTAATATTTATGATCCAAGACAAACGTAAGCGTCAGTTCCCTTGAACCTCTAAATCTTCAGGTTTTGTAAAAGCATAGTTCATCAGTTGTGACAGTTAATTAGAGTACTGGTGCATCGATAGCGTTATTTTGAGTACCATTGTATCATGGTCTTTGAAGAATTACCACACTGATATCTACGAAATTTTATTTTCGATAAAAAGCATACGAAACAGGTCTTTTTCTTTCCCCATCAGCACAAAATAGTTAAAACTAAAGTTGAAATTTTTATGCTCACCGTAGCAACTCTTATACGAGTAATTTGTCAGTAATCCACTAATGGGATTTATAGCTGTGATTTTAACATTTTTTTCTGTCTTTAAACAACAGAATTGGAGGAGGGTCTAAAATATTTTTGGAGACTTATTGGTACGTACAACTGTTTAGTTTATAATGAAAAGGTCTAAGCCAGGTATCATGGGGGCATGGACCTTTCCCACTGGGTGTGCTAATGTCCCAGAAAGCAGACGCTTTACGCCTTTTACACAACATGAGGGCACGGATCAATCGTTTCAGATTGGACAGACCCCAAACCACATCTTATCAAAATAAATTTTTTTATGTAGAGGTGGAAACTGCTTTCTTATCGGCTTTTGGTGAATTCGTATTCTTCAAATGAATGAAACTGCTACAGAGAACAATAAAAAATCTCTGCATGATTTATGTCAAGGTATTATTCTGGACTTTCTTTTCTGCTCCCCTTGTGGTATGCGAAAAAAAAAAAATCACGACTGCCCATCTCTGTGTTAGAAAACTAGAATACAGTTCCACTTGAATGTAAATAAATACTATTCTGTATGCGCCTCTTTATCCTTAACTTATCTCTTATGTGAATAATAAATAAAATAGGTCCATTTGTACAGGGCACTCATGTGTTCCATAACTCCCCTCTTTTCTTACATTAACTGGCATTTTAATTTTATGTAATGAAAGTGCATAGTATTATTTCCTAAATGTGCTATATAAACGGTGTACTTAGTTAAACGGGAGGTAAGCTTGCACACAGATATATCAAGCATAAATGAAATATGATTTAGTATTCACAATTCAAAGTAATCTAGTGTGGAACGGGTTTGGTCCGGGTTACATTATTTTTTCCTATGGATTCCACCTCTGACATCTCTAGTTCCTCAGAAAAAAGAAGTATTTCTACAGATCATTACATGAACGCAAAGAAGGTTTTAGATCCTCCTTATCCTGCGACAAACAAAAGCGTTATCTCAGCTCTTTTTTAAAACATCCGGCTTCCGGTTTTCCACCTAAGGTTATTTCGGACAAAGAGGGAAAGATGAACAGGGTGAATACAATCTTATAGTCAGTGCAGTTTCTGAGATTTTCCTGATTGCGGTGCATGATGTTAGGCTTGTGTATAATATATATCCCTGTCATGGTTAACTGAAATCGGATTTCATCTCCTAAAAATCGTAATAATGACTGTACTAGTACAGCGAAGTGGAATACGCTTATATTCTCCAACAAATTAATTAACTGAGATTTAACGAAGGGCGCCCATATAGGTTTCGAGGGGGCATTTGCCCTCCCCTGGAAATAGGACCATGTCCTTCCTGTACTTGGGAGGTACTACAGAGGTTTTCGCAATAACACTAATTCTGATTTTTCAGTTGAACTTTTAGATGCGAGAGTATGTAGTAAAAACAGGGAAAACGTTGGGAATTTCTAGTTAAAAAAAGGCAGAAATTTACAGTACAAACTAATAAGGAAATTTCTCATTGCATGTTGCAGAACAGCGTACGTACATAAAGTATGAAAAGAGAAGAAATGAAAAACATATCATCCTCAACAGCAACTGTCTACTGTTACAGGAAGATCCCTCGAAATTTAACACCAGAAATTTATCAAGGTATTTTTTTTTATTCTTGATGACCAACTGAATTATCTCCAGGGTTTCGTAGTGCATATAACACAAGTTACCAAAAGCATGAAACGAATGAAAAAGAAATTTTCTAATTGTCCTAATAAGCTGTCTAATTTATCAATCTTTTTTATGTAATTTTTGAGTTTTCCGGTTCCCAATTAAATTCGTTGAAAGTGTGCTAAAATTGGTTAGATAACACAAGAGGATACATTGGAAATTTTCATATCGTGTTTGTATATGTTATTCGTAGTTACAATTTTTGTTTGTGCCCGGTTGAAAACTAAGCTGTAGGAGACGACCATGTTCATGGCTATAATCTCTTCTCGTTTAAGAGGAGAGCCATTTACAGTTCTGTTAATATTCTTCTTTGCCAGAAAAAGTCAGACAGTTGCTCATTAAAGAAACGGAAACACTGACTGCTTATTTGAGGTAGACGTATTCACTTCCTTTCGAAGCAGCGTCGAACAGCTGTTAAGATTTGTTCATAGTTGCTCAAGGACAACTGTAAGTTTCAGAACACTCTATTGGACATAACAAAACTGACTTCAATAGGTACACAGCTGGCCACCTAAAATGCAACACCAAGAAGGACACGAGATAGCAAAGCCAGATTTACTGGACACATAACAACAGATACAAAGATAAAACGATTGAGCTTACAGGCCCGTGCGACAAACGAAAGAGGCTTTGGATGCGGACTTGGGGTATGTCGGTCCAGGCTGCTTCCACACGTTGCCACAGTTCATCAGGCGTAGCCGCGGGTGGTGCTTGCCGGACCACTCGGTTGCCGATCAGCGACCAGACGTGTTCGATGGGAGACATATCGGGAGAACAGGCGGGCCACGGCAGCAGTGACACCTGGTGGTCCGTGAAGAATTGTTGCACAATGCGTGCCACCTGCGGGCGCGCATTGTCCTGTTGAGACGTGGCCGCTGGCAGGTCCAGCAGGTAAGGGAGGACTACAGGCAGGGCCGGATAGAGCTTTTGCGGGGCTCGGGGCGAAAGGCCCCGGAGCAAAATTACATTGCTTGCACTAGGAAATAAATCTCATATTTTAATAAAGTCGTTACGTGAAAAATGTCCATAAAGAATACCCAGGATGTGAAACCCACAAATTTGCCTGTGACGGCGACGAATTCGCATCCCTCTGCGCTCCGGAGCTGAATGCTTTACCGTTTAAGATACACCGACGGAATTTATCTCTAACTTTTCCTCTTTGACATGTGCTTCACTTTTGTAGTACTTCAAAACGAAAACTATCGTAAAAACAAAATGATTATCTCAAAGAAGCATTTGCTTTAAGCTGAAGAAAAAGACCAGAATATGCGTTGAAAGTTCAGAGAGAGAGAGAGGGCGTAAAACTGTTAAAATCTACGGTTTTCTTTCCCAGGAGATGGGGTTGAGGTTGTATTTTCACTTATTGTATAAAAACTCCTTCACTAAATGACAAAAAGCTACGTGCGTAGCGAAACTTTTTGGATTGCGAATATTTTTGTGTAAAAATAATAAATAATAATTTCGTATATAGTTTTTTTCTCCTGATGCATGTTTTAGTGATTGACTTTTAATGCAAAATGGAGTAACTGACAAATTAGTGACTTTTTAAACTTTTATACGCGCTCATTTGTGATTTTTTTTAAGAAAAATTCCAGTGATGTTTTTAAAGTCACTAAATAAATGGCCTCCATGTGTAGCCCGAAACCAACTTTGATATTGTTCTTTTTTATTTTATTTTAAATTTAAGTATCTGGTTTGCACGCAAATTGTTAATTATATAAAAGCAAGGGCCACAAAATGATGAAATTAAATTTGCGATTTCACGAATTCGGAAAATATCAAAGTCCTTACAATAATCACTTGAAATCTACAGATCTCCGTATTTGTACGGCGAAGGGCGATCACCTATTCGAAAACCGGGGGATTGGAAACAAACAATAAAAAAATTACAAAAAGAAACATCTTTTTAAGAGCCTCGCACCCGAAAAATTACACATAAAAATAATAATTGTAAAAAATTCTAACTATTTTTTTCTTAAACTGCGGGGCCCCTTAAAGGCGCGACCGCCCCGTTTGCCCCTATGGTCCAGCCGGCCCTGACTACAGGCTCCAAAATGTCGGAGATGTAGTGGTGGCTGTTGAGTGTACCGGCGATGCGTACCAGAGGGGTGCGGGTGTCATATCCAATTGCGCCCCAAACCATAACACCAGGCGACGGACCAGTATGGCGATGCATAATGCAGGCGTCATACAGTTTCTAGCCGCGGTGCCGCCACACGCGGATCAGACCATCGTGGTGTTGCAGGCAGAAGCGGGATTCGTCGGAGAAGACAATGTCGTGCCTTTCCGTAGTTCAGGTGCGGCGTTCAACGGCCCACTGCCGCAGCACTCGCCGGTGGTGTAACGTCAATGGTAATCGGAGCAATGGGCGCCGTGTGGCAAGTCCCCCGCTCCTGCAGACGACGTCGAACGGTACGTGCTGACACAGGTTGTTGCGCAACACACTCTAATTCCTGCGCTAACGTTCGTGATGTGACGGTGCGAGCCGTCAATGCCCGCCGCACAACATGCCGGTCCTCTCGTTCGGTGGTGCGCCGCGGCTGCGGCAATCGCTCACGTCGGTCCGTCCGTCCCTCCTGCACCCACCGAATCCATACTCGCCTCACTGTGGCTGGATGTCGTCCCACACGGGCGCCGATGTTTCGGTACGATAAACCGCTGTCGCGATATGCCATTATTCGTCCTCTGTCGAACTCCGAAACGTGCTGGAATGACTGCTGTATTCTGCGACGAGGCATCAGGAAGCTTCCCACGCACAGGTCCGGCAGCTCAACACACTTCCACTACTTACACCCCGCCTTCTGTGCACCCTTCTTATAGTGCTTCTCGGTGGCGTGACGGGCGCACGTGATTTGCATATGCCCTGCAATGCTAATCGTTTGCATGTCCTCTCGCGGGCGACGCATGCTGCGAATTTCAGGCCAATCGGATGCTTCCTTCTTGGTGTTGCATTTTGGGTGGCCAGCAGTGTATATAATTTTCGTGTGATCTTCATGGACAATATTTTTCACGAAACGTTATTAAAATATGAAATTTATTTTCTAGGGTCGGCAACGAAATTTTGCTTTCGGGCTAGCAAAAATACCACCCGGCCCTGATTCCTGATATAAAATATTCCCTATAGGAGCGTAACTTTCGATTTTCCTTGTACTTCAACTAGATTTCCACTTCGAGTTGTCGTGCTCTGTAAAAGCCATTTTTCAATTGAAGCTAACTTTATTCGTGATTAATACAAGTCACATACTTTTTAATTTCCAAATGCAGTATTTTCCCTGCCGTGGGGCATGTCGGTGCGTTTACGTTTGGGGCTGCGCCTGCACTGCCGAAAGTCCGATTGGGAAAAATCTCTTTTCGCCTCAGATTGCTGAAGACATGATCACTGTTTTTCATGGGTCTTTCAGCATTTCTGATAGGAAATTTTATCGCTAGGTGATACTAACTTAAAACTTTTGTTTGACGATATCTTAGCTTCCAAGAGTAGATTGAAAAAACAAAACAAAAACAAAACTTTTAGCATCGATAACTTCCAACAGTGATGGATATTAAACTCATGCTTTCAGAATTCCCGAATTTTGTTATTTTCTTTGCTAGGAAGCAAAACGTGGTGCTTTATTTAATTTAGAAAACTATTATTGACGTCACAGTTCAAAAGGAGAATGAATTATCTTTGGAGTACGTCGATATAAAATTTTTGCCAAAAAATCTCATAACGCTGGATAATTCAGGGCATCTTATTTACGAGGATTAAGATTTTCCTTGAATTTTCTTATTTTTCATGTTGCTCAATTCTTCCGTTTGATGGCGCAAACACTTACTTAGAGAAGTAAGATTAGAAAAATTCATTTTGCATCGGGTAGCTAACTAAAAGTATAGAAACACCTTCTGATTCTCCTGCAATATTTCCCAGCATGACAAACGAGGTAACCTAATTGTGCACACTTTTGTAGAAATTTCAGTTTCTTGTCAAGTAGTGATTTCAATTAGCGTGGAGTTGTTGGCCGTCAGTACACTATTAAACGTGAAATTTTTACACATGTCCATACTCGGTTTAACATAAATTTAGTACAAGTCTAGATATATATAATCATCATCATCATCATCGTAAACCATTATCAATCCACTGCTGGACGAAGGTCTCCCCAAGTTTCCTCCACAACGGTCTGTCTTGTGCCAGTCTCCTACATGTCACTTCCGCATACTTTCGAATTTCATCCACCCATCTCCCATGTGGTCTTCTTCTGGGTCGTTTCCTGTCCCTTGGAATCCAATCTAAAATTTCGGCTGTCCATCGATAGTTTGTCCTTCTGGCAGTATGTCCAGCCTATTGCCATTTCAGGGATTTAACTCTGATCATGATGTCTTCCACTCTTGTCATTTTTCGGATCCACGAGTTCCTCTTCTCATCTCTCCTATTTACACCAGGCATGCACCTCTCAATGCATCTTTGAGTTGCCTGCAGCCTTTGTATGTCTCTTTTAGTTAAGGTCCACGTCTCTGCACCATACGTAAGCACTGGAAGGATGCATTGATCAAACACTTTTCCTTTAAGACATAATGGCATATTGCTCTTGAAAATTATGCTGTTTCTTCCAAAAGATCTCTAGGCAAGTTTTGTACGCCGATTAATTTCTTCATCAATGTGACCCTCACTTGATATCTGCTGTCCAAGATAAACGTACGTGTCTGTTATCTCCAGCTTTTCTCCATCAATCGATAAATCTTCATTTCTTGTAAAAGCATTGAACATCACATTTGTCTTCTGAAAGTTCAATTTTAATCCCACTTCTTTACTCTTGTCAGCAAGTTCCTGGATCATATTCTGCAGCTCTGATGGGGTAGTTGCGAAATGACTACGTCATCAGCAAAACGAAGGTGGGTTAGATAATCTCCATTAATCTTTATCCCTTTGTTTTTCCAGTTCAGTGATTGAAAGACATTTTCCAATGTGGCATTAAAGAGCTTGGAAGATATGGTGTCACCGTGTCTCACTCCCTTTCCAATTTTTATGTCTGTTGTAGTTTCAAAAAGCCGAATCTTTGCACTTGCATTTTCATAGATGTTATTAATAATATTAATGTATGCATCTTCAATACCGCAGGATTTCAGAGCCATTGTAACTGCTGATGGTTTCACCGAATCAAAGGCTTTTTCATAATCGATAAAAACCATGCACAATGGAAGTTTATATTCCCTCGCTCTTTTAATTAGTTCTCTCAGTACGTGGATATGATCTATGGTGCTGTAGTTCTCCACTTGCTTCTTGTATAATGTCTACAGTAATTCCATCTTCTTCTGGAGCTTTTCCCCGCTTCATGTTCTTGATTGCATGTGCAACTTCTGCTGAGAGGACTGGAGGAACTCTGGTACTGGTACCTTTCATGATGTCTGGAGTACATGTATCATCCCTTTCATATAATTTGGAGTAGAAATCTTTTACTCTTGTCAAAATATCGCCTCTATTTCTTGTTACAGAACCATCTTCTTTTCTCAGTGCCATAATCTGTTTTCTTCCCTTACTGAGATGTCCCTTTGCTATCTTTAGGCTTTGGTTGTTTTCAGTTGCTTTCCTCACTAGTTCACAGTTGAATTTCCTTACGTCTTCAGTGATACTTTTTCGTACTGTCTTGCATAGCTCTATGTATTCCACTTTGGAAGTCACATCTTTTTTAGTTGTCCTAATCTCTCATATTTTTTGCATCAACATTTTGGTTTTTCCTGATAATTTGTTCACATGCAACTTGTTCTTAGACCCATCTAATTTTGTTGCTGTTTCCATAAGAGCTTTGGTTACTTTTCTGTTAACTTCAGAAATATCCACTTCTTCCAATGTTAGGCCTTCTAAAGCAGAGAATCTGTTCTTCAGTTCCAACTTGAAGGCATTATGGTGTTTTTTAAGGTTAGTTATGTCAATACATTATGTTTGCCTTATGAGCTTGCCACGTTCAAGTTTAGTGTTGAGGTGCATCTTACATCTCACCAATCTATGGTCACTACCTGTGTTGAACTTGTTTAGCACACTGCAGTCTTGTATGACGAATTGTTTGTTACACATAGTAAAATCAATTTCACTTGTTGTCCCATTTGGATGTCTCCATGTCCATTTCCTGTGTGGCTTTTTGTTGAAAAACGAGTTCAAGATGAAAAACCCTTCTGCCTCTGCAAACTCAACGAGAGTATTTCCACGTTGGTTTCTGTTGCCGCGACCGAATTTATCTACTGAAGTTTCATTCTGTTGCCGTTGCCCTATTTTTGCATTGAAATCTCCCATAATTATCTTCAAGTGCTGCTTACCTTTATTATTTCGATGACGAATTTCCTCATAAAATTCTTCAATTTCTTCTTCAGGATGACTTGTGGTGGGTACATAAGTTTGAATAATCTGAGCCTGGTATCTTCTCGAGAGTTGGATAACGAGTCGTGCAGCTCTGTCAGAGGAACTTTCAACTTCTACAACTTTATCCTTCAGTTTTTTGTTTATTATAAATCCAACACCACTAGTTCTGCCAGTATCTTTCCCACGATAGTAGAAGAGATGTCCACTTTTCAGTTCAATGAAATCTTCTCCTTTTCTCCTTACCTCACATAGCCCGACGATGTCCCACTTGATCCTTTGTAGTTCCTCTTCCAATTCAAGAAGCCTTGAATCAGAAGATAGGGAGCGTCCATTATACGTAGCTAAGGTCAGCATCAGATGGCGGCCTAGTCCGGTCCTCCGGGGAGTCTTAGCACCCTCTGCCTACATGTCGCACTGGTCGCTGCCTTGGCCAGGTACATTCCAGCTGCCGGAGACTGAGGGCCAAAATTTAAGTTGTGGAGCCATTTTGGAGGGGTTTGGCCATAACTCAACACGCTGACCAAGCGGGTTGGTGAGTGTGGGATAGCATTTCCTTTAATCCCGGTGGTATAGTTATACCGCTATTGGCGGTCGTCAGAGCCCCTTTTGTGCTTTAGTGGGACCAGGATGCACCACGAGAAGGCGGGGTTGACATTTGTCAAGGAGAGGCTGTGATGTTACGCATCACCTGACCTTACATCCTATATCATCATCATCATCATCATTGTCAACCATTATCAATCCACTGCTGGACGAAGGTCTCCCCAAGTTTCCTCCACAACGGTCTGTCTTGTGCCAGTCTCCTCCATGTCACTCCCGCATATTTACGAATTTCATCCACCCATCTCCCATGTGGTCTTTTTCTGGGTCTTTTCCTGTCCCTTGGAATCCAATCTAAAATTTCGGCTGTCCATCTATGGTCTGTCCTTCTGGCAGTATGTCCAGCCCATTGCCATTTCAGGGATTTAACTCTGATCATGATGTCTTCCACTCTCGTCATTTTTCGGATCCACGAGTTCCTCTTCTTATCTCTCCTGGTTATACCAAGCATGCACCTCTCCATGCTTCTTTGAGTTGTCTGCAGCCTTTGTATGTCTCTTTTAGTTAAGGTCCACGTCTCTGCACCATACGTAAGCACTGGAAGGATGCATTGATCAAACACTTTTCCTTTAAGACATAATGGCATATTGCTCTTGAAAATTATGCTGTTTCTTCCAAAAGATCTCTAGGCAAGTTTTGTACGCCGATTAATTTCTTCATCAATGTGACCCTCACTTGATATCTGCTGTCCAAGATAAACATACGTATCTGTTATCTCCAGTTTTTCTCCATCAATCGATAAATCTTCATTTCTTGTAAAAGCATTGAACATCACTTTTGTCTTCTGAAAGTTCATTTTTAATCCCACTTCTTTACTCTTGTCAGCAAGTTCCTGGATCATACTCTGCAGCTCTGATGGGGTAGTTGCAAAAATGACTACGTCATCAGCAAAACGAAGGTGGGTTAGATATTCTCCATTAATCTTTATCCCTTTGTTTTCCCAGTTCAGTGATTGAAAGACATTTTCCAATGTCGCATTAAAGAGCTTCGGAGATATGGTGTCACTTTGTCTCACTCCCTTTCCAATTTTTATGTGTGTTGTATTTTCAAACAGCCGAATCTTTGCACTTGCATTTTCATAGATGTTATTAATAATATTAATGTATGCATCTTCAATACCGCAGGATTTCAGAGCCATTGTAACTGCTGATGGTTTCACCGAATCAAAGGCTTTTTCATAATCGATAAAAGCCATGCACAATGGAAGTTCATATTCCCTCGCTCTTTCAATTAGTTCTCTCAGTACGTGGATATGATCTATTGTGCTGTAGCCACTCGTGAATCCAGCTTGTTCTCTCGGTTGAGCCATGTCCAGTGTTACCTTCAAGCGGTGTGAAAGAACTTTAGTGAAGATTTTATAAACCACTGATAGGAGGCTGATAGGTCTGTAGTTCCTGAGATCCTCAATGTCACCTTTTTTATGTAGCAGGATCATTGTAGCATTGTTCCAATCCTCAGGAATCTTCCCTTCATTAAGGCATCGAGTGAAAATTTGGGCGAGTACTGTTTCAATTTCTCCACTTGCTTCTTGTATGATGTCTATAGTAATTCCATCTTCTCCTGGAGCTTTCCCCGGCTTCATGTTCTTGATTGCATGAGCAACTTCTGCTGGGAGGACTGGGAGAACTCTGGTACTCGTATCTTTCATGATGTCTGGAGTACATGTATCATCCCTTTCATATAATTTGGAGTAGAAATCTTTCACTCTTGTCAAAATTTCGCCTCTATTTCTTGTTATAGAACCATCTTCTTTTCTCAGAGCCATAATCTGTTTTCTTCCCTTACTGAGATGTCCCTTTGCTATCTTAAGGCTTTGGTTGTTTTCAATTGCTTTCCTCACTAGCTCACAGTTGAATTTCCTTACGTCTTCAGTGATACTTTTTCGTGTTGTCTTGCATAGCTCTATATATTCCACTTTGGAAGTCACATCTTCTTTAGTTGTCCTTATCTCTCTTCTTTTTTGCATCAACATTTTGGTTTTTCCTGATAATTTGTTCACATGCAACTTGTTCTTAGACCCAGCTAATTTTGTTGCCGTTTCCATTAGAGCTTTGGTTACTTTTCTGTTAACTTCCGAAATATCCACTTCTTCCGATGTTAGGCCTTCTAAAGCAGAGAATCTGTTCTTCAGTTCCAACTTGAAAGTATTATGGTGTTTTTTAAGGTTGGTTATGTCAATACATTTTGTTTGTCTTATGAGCTTGCCACGTTCCAGTTTAGTGTTGAGGTGCATCTTACATCTCACCAATCTATGGTCACTACCTGTGTTGAACTGGTTCAGCACACTGCAGTCTTCGATGACGAATTTTTTGTTACACATAATAAAATCAATTTCACTTGTCGTCCCAATTGGATGTCTCCATGTCCATTTCCTGTGTGGCTTTTTCTTGAAAAAGGAGTTCAAGATGAAAAATCCTTCTGCCTCTGCAAACTCAACGAGAATATTTCCACGCTGGTTTCTGTTGCCGTGACCGAATTTACCTACTGAAGTTTCATTCTGTTGCCGTTGCCCTATTTTTGCATTGATATGTAACGTACAAGATCTTTCAAAACGAAGTGCGTTTCATCGTCAGGTACAACAACAATAATTAAATATTAGAACAAAAGCATATTTTGAACTTAATAGTATTACGTTGCGGGCTCGTGGGATGACACAAATTATCATAGAATAAACATATATACATACACGTTGTTGTCACGATAAGTGCATATAGATGTGAAGTATTATAAACAAGATGATTATGTCTTTACTGTTTTCACTTTGGGGATTTTTTTTGTGTCGGTGTTTCCACATAGGATTACACTGTACATAAACGTATAACTTGCCTGCTTTCGATTTCATGCTAAATAAGTCAGAGCTGTTGTAACAAAAGCATGTTCTTGGGAAACACATTTTGTGAGCACAGGTAAGGTTTATTCAGTACAAGGAAGAAGATGAAAAAAGGAAGAAAAGACGTGTTGAAAAGAGTTAAAGCAGCGAATATTTCCAATTCAGCGTTATCTTTATTTACAGAAAACATATTAAAAGGGTTAATATCTACTCTCGATCATATCTTATTTTCTTCTTTTAATTTATTCCAGCGGGAAGATCGCTTAAGTATCTCGAAGTTGCACTGGGTAATCTCTTGAACTTAGGAAGGTCACAATATTCGATGCTTGACCTTGCACGGCAGATATGTCAATATACATACACTAGCTCGCTTAAAGATAAGAACGTTTAGGAAAATAACGAGTTTAAATATGTATTACCACAGCCAGTGTAGATAACATGACTTCCAAAGATTGCTATTAAATAAGAACAACAGCTTCCTATTTTGGAACTATGAGGCATCCATATTTCATGCAACACAAGTCAGAGGTTTATGAAAATATGCAGCTGATCGTCGCTAGCTTTTTGAATTTCCAGGGACAAGCAGAAATAGGATTTTATTTTAGAGGACAAAAACATATAGCTCTTCGGCGAACAGGGAACCTTCCAAAACTAAACTCTCGGGTAAAATCTGTAACCTGTATCTTATTCTGAACAAACTGAGAGTAGTAACTTTAGGATTTTCAGATTATTGGATATAAATTTGTAGAGACAATGTTAAGAGCTTTTAAGCAATACACAGTAAAATGCACCAGAACCACGAAGTCACAAAGTTTACAATGTGGGAGATAACTTCTGGAACAAAGGTTTTCGGCTCAGCATAGGTGTTCTCTTTTATCAGCTCTGGTTTACTCATTTGCTTGGAGCCATAAATTACCTCCGAGTTGGTTACACATGTTCTTTGATATGAGCCGGAGATTTGTTAACTCCCTCTCTTTTCGAAGTTTACGGAGCAACTGGCACTGTGACAGATTCAGAAATTCTCTGGATTTTGACAGTTTTCTGTGTGTGTGTGTGTGTATGCAGGCGCCAACACAAAGGGGGCCCGGGATGGCCCCATGTTATTTTTATACATGTTCTTATTTTATGCCAAAAACAACTGTTCTATGCAAAGAAAAAGTGCCCCCACCCCAGCAGCAAATATCAAAGAAAAGTTTAATGTTTTTCTGGTATCATCATCATCATCATTGTCAACCATTATCAATCCACTGCTGGACGAAGGTCTCCCCAAGTTTCTTCCACAACGGTCTGTCTTGTGCCAGTCTCCTCCATGTCACTCCCACATACTTTCGAATTTCATCCACCCATCTTCCATGTGGTCTTCTTCTGGGTCTTTTCCTGTCCCTTGGAATCCAATCTAAAATTTCGGCTGTCCATCGATGGTCTGTTCTTCTGGCAGTATGTCCAGCCCATTGCCATTTCAGGGATTTAACTCTGATCATGATGTCTTCCACTCTTGTCATTTTTCGGATCCACGAGTTCCTCTTCTTATCTCTCCTGGTTATACCAAGCATGCACCTCTCCATGTGCTTCTTTGAGTTGTCTGCAGCCTTTGTATGTCTCTTTTAGTTAAGGTCCACGTCTCCGCACCATACGTAAGCACTGGAAGGATGCATTGATCAAACACTTTTCTTTTAAGACATAATGGCATATTGCTCTTGAAAATTATGCTGTTTCTTCCAAAAGCTCTCCAGGCAAGTTTTGTACGCCGATTAATTTCTTCACCAATGTGACCCTCACTTGATATCTGCTATCCAAGATAAACGTACGTGTCTGTTATCTTCAGCTCTTATCCATCAATCGATAAATCTTCATTTCTTGTAAAAACATTGTACATCACTTTTGTCTTCTGAAAGTTCATTTTTAATCCCACTTCTTTACTCTTGTCAGCAAGTTCCTGGATCATACTCTGTAGCTCTGATGGGGTAGTTGCAAAAATGACTATGTCATCAGGAAAACGAAGGTGGGTTAGATAATCTCCATTAATCTTTATCCCTTTGTTTTCCCAGTTCAGTGATTGAAAGACATTTTCCAATGTGGCATTAAAGAGCTTCGGAGATATGATGTCACCTTGTCTCACTCCTTTTCCAATTTTTATGTGTGTTGTATTTTCAAACAGCCGAATCTTTGCACTTGCATTTTCATAGATGTTATTAATAATATTAATGTATGCATCTTCAATACCGCAGGATTTCAGAGCCATTGCAACTGCTGATGGTTTCACCGAATCAAAGGCTTTTTCATAATCGATAAAAGCCATGCACAATAGAAGTTCATATTCCCTCGCTCTTTCAATTAGTTCTCTCAGTACGTGGATATGATCTATTGTGCTGTAGCCACTCCTGAATCCAGCTTGTTCTCTCGGTTGAGCCATGTCCAGTGTCACCTTCAAGCGGTGTGAAAGAACTTTAGTGAAGATTTTATAAACCACTGATAGGAGGCTGATAGGTCTGTAGTTCCTGAGATCCTCAATGTCACCTTTTTTATGTAGCAAGATCATTGTAGCGTTGTTCCAATCCTCAGGAATCTTCCCTTCATTAAGGCATCGAGTGAAAATTTGGGAGAGTACTGTTTCGATTTCTCCATTTGCTTCTTGTATGATGTCTACAGTAATTCCATCTTCTCCTGGAGCTTTTCCCCGCTTCATGTTCTTGATTGCATGTGCAACTTCTGCTGGAAGGACTGGAAGAACTCTGGTACTGGTACCTTTCATGATGTCTGGAATACATGTATCATCCCTTTCATATAATTTGGAGTAGAAATCTTTCACTCTTGTCAAAATTTCGCCTCTATTTCTTGTTACAGAACCATCTTCTTTTCTCAGTGCCATAATCTGTTTTTTCCCCTTACTGAGATGTCCCTTTGCTATCTTTAGGCTTTGGTTGTTTTCAATTGCTTTCCTTACTAGTTCACAGTTGAATTTCCTTACGTCTTCAGTGATACTTTTTCGTACTGTCTTGCATAGCTCTATATATTCCACTTTGGAAGTCACATCTTCTTTAGTTGTCCTCATCACTCTTCTTTTTTGCATCAACATTTTGGTTTTTCCTGATAATTTGTTCACATGCACATTGTTCTTAGACCCAGCTAATTCTGTTGCTGTTTCCATAAGAGCTTTGGTTACTTTTCTGTTAACTTCAGAAATATCCACTTCTTCTGATGTTAGGCCTTCTAAAGCAGAGAATCTGTTCTTCAGTTCCAAGTTGAAGGTATTATGGTGTTTTTTAAGGTTGGTTATGTCAATACATTTTGTTTGTCTTATGAGCTTGCTACGTTCGAGTTTAGTGTTGAGGTGCATCTTACATCTCACCAATCTATGGTCACTGCCTGTGTTGAACTTGTTTAGCACACTGCAGTCTTCATTGCATTATATATTTATTCGGTTAGAAAGCTTGGTCTGTGCTGTGCCTTTTAGCCGATTGTCTCAAAGGCTGTGCACATACAACCGACAACAAATGCAAAGTTGTACAGTGTTGAAAGTGAGTATACAAGTGTTTCACAAGCAATCCTAGGCTGCTGTTCTTTTGTTTAGCAACATTTTTGGTTTAGGTAAGTAACAGGACACGAAAAAGAGAGAACAATGAGACTTGAAACAGATTGAAATAACATTTTTCCTTTTCTTTATTTTTGACGTAGGACTAGGTCTAACTCAGCGGATAGTATGGGGCGACTTGCGGCCGACCGCCTGTGACAAAAATAGGTCCCAATTAAAACCATTAAAGCGTTGAAAATAGGTGCCGCACACTAATCGTGTTAGCATATTCGTAAACACCATGGAGTCCAATTCGCGTACTGCGCAATACATCGTGCGCACGGGAGATGATGCAATATTTCTGGGTGTGCCGCCGCGTTTGACTCAGTCTATCTCGGCAACTGTGAGCGCAGCGCACTGTGAGCGCATCATTTTTTTTTTAAAACGTGCGTGGTATCGTTTTAAAGCTATCGACAACATTTATTCAAATATATAAAGAAAATATCGTAGTGGTTTGAACTAAAGGCCTAGTGGTCAACGTTCGTGACTGCTACGGGGAGGTCACAGGTTTGATCCCAGGCAGGTACGAACCCTCGCTCCCCTAAATATTCGTCGTGCGTCGAATGGGCACGTTAAACTGACGGACCCCGGGTACTGGCCCCCTGTTATAAATAAGGGCGTCTTATTCCCCCTTTCTACCTCGCTTCCGTGTGACATTCCTGTCAGGCACTCTAGCCCAAATCTCTTAGCTTCCTACTTCTAAGGGTTGTTTAAGACCTGGTGTCAGACTCATTATCTGATCTAATCTCTACATTTGATCTGGTTTAAACTAAAATAAAAAAAATGTTTTCGTGTCAACGGGTTAAAATTTTCGACAATGCCGCCGAATTCGCAGAATGAACGCAAGCAAAAGTGGAGAAAACCAAAATGAGATGCTCGATAGTGATGAGGAATGTAAGAAGCCCAAGAAGACAAAGTACCACGTTAGGTACTTATGTATCGATCTGCTTTGTGTTCGCAATGTTTTTATAATTATTTTTAAAAATTATGTAAGCTACTTTTCATATATCATAGACCTGCGTTGGCTATAACAAATTAAATAAACTCTTTGAAACCATACTCGACTAGCTCATTTCAACTCTCCGATCTGCAAGTCGTAGTCCAACGTTCCAAACTGACGACTCAGTCAGAACTGAGCCTATCTGTACTTTTTTTTTTAATCAGATCATTGAATAAAAGTACATCTGATTCTTTAAATTTTGATTAAACTGAAACAAAACATTACCAGTATCTTACAGTTGTTGAATGAGCCCTGGGACTCATAAAGGAATCCTCTTTATTTGTGCCCTAGTGTTTAAAAATACCATCTATGATAGATAAGATGTCTTGATTGATAAGGTGTTTTGATTGCTTCTGTGATTGATAAGATGTCTTGCATGATTTTTGTCTTTTTCATTTTTCTTTCACTCTAATGAGGTGGCTGCAATACGTAAAGCAAATATGTAGTCAAGCAGAGACAGCAAAAGAGATGACTTTGTTTAAATTGTGAAAACATTTCCCTGGGTGTCTGTCGTATGAGTACATACCTGTACAATCTTTGAGATTGTGGGCTACAGGGCACAGTACCGAACAAACTTTAACTGAATAAATATTCCATAGACTGTATACCAGAAAAACATTCAACTTTTTAAATTATTGAGGTGACACTTTTCTTTACACAGAACAGTTGTTTTGGCACAAAAGGTATAAAGTGTGAGAGGGCGCCCATGTATAAAGTGTGAGAGGGCGCCCCCTCCCCATGGCGTCCCTCTCTGTATCTGCGCCTGAATGAACACACCATTTATAAAAGAAAGCTAAATTTCGAGTTTTTTTAACTTCCTCTGCAGCAAAAATTCTATGCATAATACTGTTGATCCAAGTTCTTTTCGCAATGAAATTTTAATTTATGCATAATACTGTTGATCCACGTTCTTTTCGCAAAGAAAGCTTAATTTATGCATTATACCGTTGATCGAAGTTCTTTTCGCAAGAAAAGTTTAATTTATGCATAATACTGTTGATCCAAATCCTTTTTCATTTCGTCGCTTATAAAGAGTGTAGCAATCTTAGAAAAAAATCAAGTATACATTTACGCCACATAGAAAGAAAAATGTGCAATCGCAAAATATAAGGGAAATACTGAGCACAATAATTACTATCCAAATGAAAAGTGATTTTTATAATATACTTTTTTAGAAACATAGACGCCATAACAATACAAATAAACATCCATGACAACTTTTCGAGAAACTGTGGTCGAGGAAAAACTGAAAAATTGCAACCGTCCGTGCGCACCTTTATTTAATACAAAAACGATACCTCAAACACATCTTTTAGAGTAAAAAAAAATACAGGTAGGCTCAGTTTTGACTGAGCCGTCAGTTTGGAACGCAGGACTACGACTTGCAGATCGGAGAACTGAAATGAGCTACTCGAGTATGATTTCAAAGCGTTTATTTAGTTTGTTATAGCCAACACAGGTCTATGATATGAAAAGTAGCTTACATAATTTTTATAAAAAATGCTGGATACATTGCAAACACAAAGCAGATTGATACACGAATTACTCAACGTGGTTCTCTGTCTTCTTAGGCTTCTTACATTCCTCATCACTTGCTCTTGCCTCTCGTTTTGATTTTGTCCACTTTTGCTTGCGTTCATTCTGCGAATTCCGCGGCATTGTCGGAAATGTTAACCCGTTCACACGAAATCAATTTTTAAAATTTTTAGTTTAAACCAATGCGATATGTTCTTTATACACTGGCGGAAAGTGAAAAAAGAACACCAAGAAGGAGACGTCTGATACTAACGAAATTTATACCGCATAATAACGGAAGACAGAGGATAACGTGATCAAAACATTATGGCAAAAAAAGCTGTATTTGCTGGTAAACTGAAAAAAAACATTTCCATGTAACATGGTTAGTACGAGGTTGAACCGCCATGAACTGCGTCACACTGTGCAATTCTGGCATGGAGTCTGTCGTACAGATGTTGGATGTAAGTTTGGGGTATTGAGTTCCAAGCATCCTCAACCTGGACGCGTAAATTGGGGATGGTCGTGGCTGCCCGTGGAGACCGGATAAGTCGTTGTCCCATAAAATCACACACGTGCTCAATGGGGGACAAATCCGGTGAACATGCAGGCCATGGAAGTTGTCTCACACCCTGAAGTGCATGTTGCGTTGCACGTGCCGTGTGTGGGCGTGCGTTATCTTGCTGGAAAACACCACGATGGATCGACCTTACAAATGGCACAACAACGGGCTGAATGATGTTGTTGATGTAGGAGGTGCTGTTTAACGTACCCGGTACAAACACTAGTTGTGTACGGGAGTGATAGGTGATCACTCCCCACACCAGGTGTAGGCCCTGTGTGTCGCTGGCGGATGCAAGAAGGGTGGAGACACTCCCCTGTGCGTCTGCGAACACGCATACGGCCATCGGAGGCTCCCAAGCAGAATCTGCTTTCATCGCTGAACACGACAGATCGCCATTGCGTTCTCCAGTGCAGACGTTGGCGACACCACTGCAGCCGTTCCGGACGGTGGGCTGGAGTCAGAGGTACACATGCCACAGGCACATGTGCACGTAGTCCTGCATCCAGTAGACGGTTGCGGTTTGTTCTCACAGTCACCTCAGGTGCAACAGCACTCGGATTTGCGTCGCAGTGGATGTTCTGCTTGACAACGCCGCTCTTCTTATGGGGTGATCGGTCCGCTCATCAGTCCGTCTGTGACTCCCGGTTCCACGTCTTCTCGTGTGGGAATGTTCCTCGGACCATCTACGCCACCATCGTACCACCACCGATACTTCCCGTCCAATTCGCTCCGCAATACGACGATACAACCACCCGGCCTCGCGGAGTCCGACTAGACGACCTCGCTCAAAGTCCGATAACTGCTGAAATCGTACACGTCTTCCATGTCCAGGCATTGCAGCTTCTTCAGGGTCTTCGCACGTGTCCGTACGCCGACGACTGATTACATTCACTTCGCCGTACTCCTTAAATACCACGGACGATAATTTGCAGATTATGCCGTGCTGTGTCGTAAGCGCTCACCGATTGGTCCCGAAATTAACATCACACCTACGTAAACTCGACCCCATTAACATATGTAAATTTCATGATCGTCCGCCAATTCCTTCTTGGTGTTCTTTTTTCACTTTTCGCCAGTGTATATTTGAACATATCTCGTCGAGAGCTTTAAAACGGTGCTATGCACAGTCGTTTTGCCCTCACGGTTGTCCAGATAAACAGCGTTATTGTCCAAAGTGTTCACCGGTTCACAAGGAAACAATTTTTTAAATGCTCAGTTAAAACCACTGCGAAATGTTCGTATATGTTTGAACAGACCTCGCCCCGAGCTTTAAATCAATACCACGTACAGTTGTCGTGTTGCCGAGATAGACTGAGTCAAACGCGGCGGCACACCCAGAAATATTGCATCATGTTTCCTGCGCACAGGGAGCGAGAGGAGCGTCGCCCGCACGATGTATTGCGCAGTACGTGAATTAAACTCCATCTTGTTTATGAATATGCTAACACGATTAGTGTGCGGCACGTATTTTTAACGCTATAATGATTTCAATTGGGACCTATTTTTGTCGCAGGCTGTCGGCCGTAAGTCTCCCCATACTATCCGCGGAGTTAGACGTAGTCCTGCAACAAAATATCGGAATAAATGAATTTCTTTACGGTTTTATTTGCTTGTTTGATTTAACAACTCTCTCGAGCACCGAAGGCAACAAAGAGTCGCCCGTCCCTAATTTAGAGACACTGTTTCCAGGAAATGGACAAAGCCAAAGTCGTAAGACAAGTACAACACACAAACTTCATCTGGGACTTGAAACTCCGACGACCCGTCGGAAGCTTGCATATGTAACCCCTCTGCCATCGGGACGGCTCACAGATTTTGAGCGTAGTGATACGGTGTGAAAGCTTTGTTTCGCAAATTAAATTAAAATTTCTTTGTAAACTAAAGCAACAATAACGCTTGTTGAACAAAACTTGTATTTAATGCGTTAGGCGCTTTCTGTATGCTTGGCACTTTTTTGGGACATTGAGGTCCTTGCACCAATGAAGACCAACCAACCAAACTTCTATATGTATCGCATTTCGGTTCAAATCTGAAGCCCATAGTTTTCCAGCTGCATTTATGAGTTGTCACCCAATGCACAAAGCGGACCTCCGAACATTAGAGTGGTTTTAAAAAGCACCAATTCTGGATATCTCAAAAAAAAAAAAAAAAAAAAAAAAAAAAAAAATCAGCTTATTTCTACCACAAAACATTTGTTTTGCTGCTGTCTACCATGTCTTTGACATACACTCCAATGGAGAAATATGAAAACTGAGATGTTTATTCTGTAGCTTGGAAGGTGGGAGGGACAGAAGACCTCGTGAACATCTATAGCTAGGGAAGGACAGTGACTACCAGGATAATAAATACAACATCCACGTGTTGCCTTGGGTTTTGTATCCAGATCGAACACTACAAGAAGTCTGACTGCCCCTTTGTCTGTTCGTCTGAATGGAAAAATCTCCAATAATGGTTAAATATGTGGGGGAAATTTCCGGGTCGGCATTTCAAACCTTTATCGAAGTTCATAATACTGCAAGTAGCTGGATGGGGTGGGGGAAATTTCCGGGTTAGTATTTCCATTCTTACAGCGGTTTTTCGCGAAAAAGTCTTTTAATCAGCAGGCTGGCAGGGTGGGGGAAAATTCCGTTGTCGGCAATTCGATTTTCACCGCAATTTACAGTAAAAAACGATCTTACAAGTAGCAGGATTGGGAGGGGGGTAAAATTTCGGGATTAGTATTTCCATACTCAGCGCGATCCCGGGAGATTGGTACGTGGCAAAACCGTACCTGGGATATTGGTACCGTTCTGTTGCTGAGGCGTTACGGGGGATATACAAATTGCATTAACGGAAGACCGTTCCTCTTTGGTGATTGTCGTTGTTGAATAGCTGTTCTCTTGGTGGAAAACTCGTATGCTTTCTTCCACCGTTAGGCAAACACACCGCGGACAACTCCTACACCATCTCATATGAGGGAATGTACACAAATTGCATTTCGTCTGAGATATGTCAAAGTCTAGGAGATTCCTAGTGACATAAAAACGATATATAAGATCCGGTCCACTGTAAACTGCCGCACAGGAAAAATGCCACATGTTTTCCATTAAGGAGGCTGGGCACAAATTGCCGTTCCTCCGAGGAGCACTTCGAATGTGTGGCAGTTTTCCAAGTTTCCGAATCCTGTGTGGCAGTTTTTCAAGGTGCCTAAAGACGGGAAGGAGCTCTATTGTTTGTCTGAATTTTCATGCCGGTCCAACTGGCCACAGAAGTTCAACGGGGGGAGGGGGCGCATAAAGATTGCGGTTTCTTGGCCTATACTGAGAATAGAAGTTATTAATATTTCTCTTTTACTTAATTAATTCAGATCCTACACCTAGGCCATTTTAACAGTTTGTGATCTATCGCCTTCATATTCATAGCGTTTACATGTCAAACCAAGTTGGTAAAAGTGAGCTTTTAGTTAGGCACAAAATATTAATTCATAGGCCCTAGGCCTCGGCCTTTTAAACAGTTTTTATTATACCCATGTCACATTCACAACGTTTAGATGTCAAGTCAAGTTAATAGTGTTGAGTTTTTACATAGGCATGGAATATTAATTCACAGGGCCTAGGCCATTTTACCAGTTTTTATTCTATCAATGTCATATTCACAACGTTTACACAGCAAATCAAGTTAATAATATTGGGCGTTTCCCAAGGCACCAAATATTAATTCATAGACCCTAGGCGTAGGCCTTTTTGACAGTTTGTATTCCATCGACTTCATATTTATAACGTTTACGTATCAACTCAAGTTAGCAGCCCCGGTGGCGCAGTGGTCTAAGCGATAGCCTCTGATCATTCGTCCGAAAGGGGTCTGGGTTCGAATCCCGGTGAGGCATGGATGTTGTGTTTGTCTTACGGCACTGCCTCTCTCTCTTCCCTGGAACCAGTGACCCTAAATTAGGGACGGGCGACTGCTTATAGCCCATTGAGTTGCTCACGGTGGTCGTTAAACCTACAATAAAAAAAAAAAAAAAAAAACTCAGGTTAATATCGTTGCGCTTTTACTTAGGCAGTAAATATAAAGTCCCAGGCCTAGGAATTAATATTTCATGCCTAAGTAAAAGCGCAGTAATATTAACTTGATTTGCTGTGTAAACGTTGTGAATATGAGATTGGTAGAATAAAAACTGTTAAAGCGGCCAAGGCCTATGAATTAATATTTAACGCCTAAGTAAAAGTGCAATGCTATTGACTTTATTTGATATGTAAACGTTACGAATACGAAGTCGGCGGATTAAAAGCTGTTAAAAAGGTCTAGGTGTTGGGCCTATGAATTAATTAAGTAAAAGAGAAATAATACAAATTTGAGATGTTATGTAAATATTTAGCGCCTAAGTAAAAGTGCGGCGTTATTAAAAAATCCTACCTTATCATCCTTTTCTCAACACAGCAAGAGACATGATGTAATTCCGTTGTTTCGTCCAACACTGTAGTTTTAAGAAATGTACTAAGTCACGGCAATTTATTTCTTCAAAGTAAAGTAAAATTCTCGCTTGGCTTACATAGAATGGTTTCTCGAAATTTGTTTGGAGTTTCCAATTAAATTCTCTATATGAGCCAAGAAACGGCGATCTTTATCCCCCCCCCCCCAATTTTTTGTGTCCAGTTAACCTAAACTGGTATGAACCGGCGTGAAAATTCAGACAAACAAAACAGCTCTTTCCGGTCGTTAGCCACACCTTGGAAAACTGCCACACATTCAAATTGGTGTTCCATGTGGCCGGGCACATGTGGAACACCAATTTGTGCCCGGTCCCATAGTGAAAAACATGTGTCAATTTTCCTGCAACCCCACCACACTTGGTAAATAATGAAAGTATGTCCCCCCAACCCGACATTCAAACAGTATGTCAAATCGACTTATGATGGCAATCAAAACGCTCATCTCGGACTTTTTTACCGATCACCGTAAAATTCGTATTTCTTCCACAAAATTTTCAGGGGATGTTAGTTGCTCACATTTAGAAAGAAGGGTTGTACATACGTTGCAAGATAATGATGTCGCATTTATTTATAATTGAGAATGAAGTTTGTTGCGCTTGTCAGATTTAAACAGAAATACGTATATTTTTGTTATCTGGGTGAAGTGGCCAAGAAAGTGCAATTTTATATTGTCCGAATTCATAAGTATCTTATGTTAAATAATAAAATTTTGGTCGAAAATCATAGAAACTTTAGACATTCTTAACTATCAGAATACTTAATATTAGGGTTAAACACGAAAAATAGCCGTAGAAGAATCGCAAAGAAACTTGCTTTTCTGGTACACAGGGAGAAATCTTTTTCCGACAACTTCACCACACGCCAGTTGTTCCAGCTGCGCCAATTGCTTAAAGCATACTTAGAGCATCAGCATGTCCTTTTCTGGTCATCATCATCATCATCATCATTGTCAACCATTATCAATCCACTGCTGGACGAAGGTATCCCCAAGTTTCCTCCACAAGTCTGTCTTGTGCCAGTCTCCTCCATGTCACTCCCACAGGTTCACTGTAAACTGCCACACCGGAAGATTGCCACACAAGAAAACTGCCACACGATTTTCATTAAGGGGCCGGGCACAAATTGCTATTCCTTCGAGGAACACTTTGAATGTGTGGCAGTTTTCCAAGTTTCCGAATTATGTGTGGCAGTTTCCCAAGGTGCCTAACGATGGGAAGGAGCTCTTTTGTTTGTCTGAATTTTCATGTCGGTTCATACTTACGGCAACTGGCCACAGAAGTTCGAGGGAGGGGGGGGGGGTATAAAGTATGCCGTTTCTTGGCCTATATTGAGAATTGAATTGGGGACTCCAAACAAATTTCGAGAAAACGTTCTATTTAAGCGCCAAGCGTTCAGGAAAGAACAATAAGGTGGATTTTTTTTAATAACGCTGCACTTTTACTTAGGCACTAAATATTTACATAACATATCAAATTTGTAATATTTTTCTTTTACTTAATTAATTCATAGGCCCTACACCTCGGCCTTTTTACAGCTTTTAATTCGCCGACTCTATATTCATAAAGCTTACGTATCAAATCAAGTCAATAGCATTGCTGTTTTACTTAGGCACTAAATAGTCATAGGCCACAGGCATAGGCCCTTTTAACAGGTTTTATTCTATCAGTGTCATATTCACAACGTTTACACATCAAATCAAGTTACTAATATTGCGCTTTTATTTAGGTACGAAATATTTATTCACTAGGGCCCTTTTACCAGTTTTTATTCTACCAATGCCATGTTCACAACGTTTAAGAAAAAATCAAGTTAATAATATTGGGCATTTACTTAGGCACGAAATATTAATTCATAGGCCCTAGGTCTAGGCCTTTTTAATAGTTTTCACTTGATCACTGCAATATTCACAACATTTACACATCAAATCAAGTTACTAATATTGCGCTTTTATTTAGGTACGAAATATTTATTCACTAGGGCCCTTTTACTAGTTTTTATTCTACCAATGCACAACGTTTACACAGAAAATCATGTTAATAATATTGGGCGTTTTCTTAGGCACGAAATATTAATTCATATGCCCTAGGCCTTTTTAATAGCTTTTACTTGATCAATGCCACATTCACAACGTTTACACAACAAATAAATGTAATAATATTGCGCTTTTACTTAGGCACGAAATATTAATTCACTGGCCCTAGGCCTATGAATTTATATTTCGTGCCTCAGTAAACGCCCAATATTATTAACACGATTCGCTGTGTAAACGTTGTGAATATGACATTGGTAAAATAAAAACTGGTAAAAGGGCCTAGGCATAGGGCCTGTGAATAAATATTTGGTGCCTAAATAAAAGCGTAATATTATGAACTTAATTTGATGTATAAACGTTGTGAATATGGCATTGGTAGAATAAAAACTGTCAAAAAGGCCTACGCCTAGGGCCTATGAATTAATATTTCCTGCCTAAGTAAAAGCGCAATATTATTACATTTATTTGTTGTGTAAATGTTGTGAATATTGCAGAGATCAAGTGAAAACTATTAAAAAGGCCTAGACCTAGGGCATATGAATTAATATTTCGTGCCTAAGTAAATGCCCAATATTATTAACTTGATTTTTTCTTAAACGTTGTGAACATGGCATTGGTAGAATAAAAACTGGTAAAAGGGCCTAAACCTAGGCCTGGATCCTGTGGATAAATATTTCGTGCCTAAATAGAAGCGCAATATTATTAACTTGATTTGATGTGTAAACGTTGTAAATATGACGCTGATAGAATAAAACCTGTTAAAAAGGCCCTATGCCTGTGGCCTATGACTATTTAGTGCCTAAGTAAAACAGCAATGCTATTGACTTGATTTGATACGTAAGCGTTATGAATATAAAGTCGGCAAATTAAAAGCTGTTAAAAAGGTCGAGGTGTAGGGCATATGAATTAATTAGGTAAAAGAAAAATACTGCAAATTTGATATGTTATGTAAATATTTAGTGCCTAAGTAAAAGTACAGCGTTATTAAAAAATTCCCACCTCATTGGTCTTTCCTGAACAAAACAATTTTTGCTTGGCTTACATAGAACGTTTTTTCGAAATTTGTTTGGTGTTCCCAATTCAATTCTCAATATAGGCCAAGAAAGAACAATTTTTAT
The DNA here is from genome assembly GCA_039090855.1 of Macrothele yani. Classification (NCBI taxonomy): domain Eukaryota; kingdom Metazoa; phylum Arthropoda; class Arachnida; order Araneae; family Macrothelidae; genus Macrothele; species Macrothele yani. Next base: position 137,167,924 of record CM077005.1, on the reverse strand, counting down.
ACCCCCCCTCGAACTTCTGTGGCCAGTTGCCCTAAGTATGAACCGACATGAAAATTCAGACAAACAAAAGAGCTCTTTCCCATCGTTAGGCACCTTAGGAAACTGCCACACATAATTCGGAATCTTGGAAAACTGCCACACTAGAAAAATGCCACACATTCAAAGTGTTCCTCGGAGGAATAGCAATTTCTGCCCGGCCCCTTAATGAAAATCGTGTGGCAGTTTTCCTGTGTGGCGGTCTTCCTCCAACCACTCCCGCATACTTTCGAATTTCATCCACCCACCTCCCACGTGGTCTTCTTCTGGGTCTTTTTCTGTTCCTTGGAATCCAATCTGAAATTTCGGCTGTCCATCGATGGTCTGTCCTTCTGGCAGTATGTCCAGCCCATTGTCATTTCAGAGATTTCACTTTGATCATGATGTCTTCCACTCTTGTCATTTTTCGGATCCACGAGTTCCTCTTCTTATCTCTCCTGGTTACACCAAGCATGCACCTCTCCATGCTGCTTTGAGTTGTCTGCAGCCTTTGTATATCTCTTTTAGTTAAGGTCCATGTCTCTGCACCATACGTAAGCACTAGAAGGATGCACTGATCAAACACTTTTCTTTTAAGACATAATGGCATATTGCTCTTGAAAATTATGCTGTTTCTTCCGAAAGCTCTCCAGGCAAAGTTTTGTACGCCGATTAATTTCTTCATCAATGTGACCCTCACTTGATATCTGCTGTCTAAGATAAACGTACGTGTCTGTTATCTCCAGCTTTTCCCCATCAACCGATAAATCTTCATTTCTTGTAAAAGCATTGAACATCACTTTTGTCTTCTGAAAGTTCAATTTTAATCCCACTTCTTTACTTTTGTCAGCAAGTTCCTGGATCATATTCTGCAGCTCTGATGGGGTAGTTGCAAAAATGACTACGTCATCAGCAAAACGAAGGTGAGTTAGATAATCTCCATTAATCTTTATCCCTTTGTTTTCCCAGTTCAATGATTGAAAGACATTTTCCAATGTGGCATTAAAGAGCTTCGGAGATATGGTGTCACCTTGTCTCACTCCCTTTCCAATTTTTATGTGTGTTGTATTTTCAAACGTTTTCTGGTACACAGGAATAAATCTTTTGTTCTATACTCCCACCCTTATCCCACAACACGAACGACTGCAGTTATCCTAAGAAAGCAAATGAACACCTTGTAATTCTAGGGAGTTCGACAGGGAACGAGGCACATTATCATACCTGCTACTACCCCTACATGTGGGAGAATTCAATTTCGCCGGCTCCATTTGTTCAAGACCCTACCAGGAAGTGAAGATCTTTTGGCGGAGGATTCTCCCTAAGACAGTTTTTGTACGCAGGGGTCCGACGGGGACAATAAAACAATTTAACAGTTACGGAGACAGCGTCTTAGCTGCCATTTAATGACACAATAAAAAGAGCTGCAGCTCAGTCTATCACTGGAAAGAATATCTTGACGTTTATTTATGACCACTGCTTTGATCTAACTTGCTACCAGTGGATGTTAGAATAGAACGGCTGGCTCATATAGGCTTCGGACTCGCGGATCCATGTATAACTATGAACGCGGTCGTGTGACGTCAGCATGTTGGAACCAAGGCTAACTAGCCTTGGTTGGAACGGAGCCGCCAGCTTGATGGCTGCAGTGAGATTGTAATGAAAGCTAACGAGCATTTCAGTACCTTTTGCAAAAATATATAGATTCATTCTAGGTATTTAACAGACTTAAATAAAAAGTAGGAGGAAAGACTGGAGTATCTGGTAAAGACAAATTAAAATTTTTATTATACACACACAATACGTTTAAATTTTCAGGTCACAAGTTTTCCTGTCAACATCTTCCTCCAGCAGATGTGTACATTAAAATATATTTGATCTGCGAGATTGCTCAAATAGATCACCTGAAATGAAAAGTATCTTTTTTTTCCACGTTTCCTTCTCTGTTTAATTTCTTAAATTTCGAACAGCAATAATAAAATTGCAAATTTTTTCGTTTTTCCTTAAACTTTATTTGTGGTGTTTTCGTAGTAAGTCTTCGACGTCTTTCTAAATCAGTATTGTTTTCGTTTTTTTTTTTTTTTAAGAAAAGCAGTAACGCACTACTTTTAAATTAGGAACTTTAAATGCGAGAAATTTTAAAAGAACCAGAAAGATAACACAATGTCCTTATTCATTTGTATACCATTGTTAAAAATCTATGAATTAATGAATATATATTTTTGTATAGAGTTTTGTATAATTAATGAATGTATATTTTTGTATTGCCCCCACTTTGGTTGAACATCAAATGCATTTGCATTCGAATTACTGCTATATATGCGCTTATACACTGAAGAGCAATTGATTTAGAGATACCTGTCTAGTAACGTGTAGCACCACCTTTCGTACTGATGACGGCGGCGATTCGTCTCGGCATGGACTCGACAAGACACCGGAAGCGTTGGAAAGCCATACGGATCCACAACCCCTGAACAAGCTCCCACAGTTCACGAAGATTTGATGGAAGGGGGTCAGAGCCTCGAACATCTCTCTCGATGGCATCCCAGATGTGCTCGATGTGATTGAGGTCAGGTGACCTAGCTGACCAAGGAAGCGAGATCACGTCGGTGGAGTGTTCATCCAACTATTTGGATACAATTCGGGAGCGATGGCACGGTGCATTGTCTTGTCAGGATAAGGTCCCCAGTGGGATGTTGAAGACGCACAAACGGGAGCAAATGGTCGTCCAGGATATCCCGGCAACGTTGATATGTGAGGGACGATGTCACACGTACCATGGGTCCCATTTCAGTCCACGTAAGCAGTCCTCAGACAAAAATGCCACCCCTACCAGCTTGAAAAGTACCCTGCTGGCAAGAAGGATCCATCGCTTCTTGTGGTTTGCGCCGTACTCGTATCCTGCCATCCGCATGTACCAATGTGAATCTCGACACATCAGTCCAGGCAACATTTCCCCACATGTCTAGGGTCCAGTGGCGATGTTCCCGCGCCCATGCTAATCTTTGCACCTTGTGATGTGCGGTCAGCAGCGGTACCCTCGTGGGCTTATGTACCCCACATCGAGATGATTCTGGATGGTGTGGCTGCTTACACGTTTTTGTGCACCAGCGTTAAATTGCCGAGTGATTTCTTGCACTGTGGCCCGTCTATCCGCTTTTACAATGCGAGCTAGCCGACGATGACCCCGCTCATCCACACGCTGTTATCCACGGTAGTTGGCCCTTGCAGGGATGGTTTTACCGAATTCGATGTACTCACGGTGCACCCGTGACACAGTGGCTCGTGAAAATCCCAGTGCCTGCACGACTTCCGAGATGGAGTGACCCATTCGTCGGGCCCCGACAATTTGCCCACGATCAGATGCGCTTAGATCCTTCGTCTTACCCATACTGCGTCCGACTCTTACTGATTCCCGTCGCATCACTCCTTATATTGTCGGATCGCTGCATACGTCATGTTGTTTCCGTTTACAGGGCCGCCCACAGCACCACATTTGCATAACGCCATCTGTCTCTAATTCAAGTGCTCTTCAGTGTATATTAAATGGTTAGCGCACTTTTAATACGCGCTTCCACTTTTAACAGTTTTTTATTCTTTTAATCAATAATTTTCAGCTTTGTTTTCAGAACTTTGATATCATACAATAGTTGCATTCGTAATTTTCTCTGCCGTGTTCCGTTAGCTTTCATTTTCAACGCCTTGGTTCTCTCCAGTTTTAAAAGTTGAATTTCTTTTTTTAAGAGATGCAACATTTTCAAGTAGCAATCTATTTTTCTCCTTTATTTTGATACAGCAAGAACTGATATCCCCTGATGTTTCATCAACTTCGTAACAGAGCTCCTGCGTTTCTTGCACAGAAACCTTTTTCGGACTTGAAATATCTTCGTTTGCGCTTTTTTTACTTCGTGGAGTGACACTGTGTTCGTTTTGCTGATAGTTCGGGGCCGCAGGTGGCCTAGTGGGCAACGTTCGTGACTGCCCCGGAAAGGACATCAGGTTCGATCCCAGGCAGGTACGAACGCTCGATCCACTAAATATCCGCTGTACGGGCACGTTAAGCCGTCGGACCCCGGGTACTGGCCCCGCGGTAATAAATAAGGGCGTCTTCCTCCCCCTTTCTACTTCACTTCCGTGTCACTTTCCTATCGGGCACTCTAGCCCAAATCTCCTAGCTTCCTATTTCTAAGGGTTGTTTAAGACCTGGGGTCAGACACCCTCTTCCTAAAATCCTCTACATATTTTTTTTTTTTTTTTGATTGGAGGTTTAACGACCACCGTGAGCAACTCAATGGGCTATAAGCAGTCGCCCGTCCCTAATTTAGGGTCACTGGTTCCAGGGAAGGGAGAGAGCCAGTGCTGTAAGACAAACACAACATCCATGCCTCACCGGGATTCGAACCCGACCCCTTTCGGACGAATGATCAGAGGCCATCGCTTAGACCACTGCGCCACCGGGGCGGGCCCTCTACATATGATCATTTTGTTGACAGTTCGGCAGATTGAGGATATGCACCCCGTTTTGTTTCAGTATTTTTTTTTTCTCCGGATATCCAAGTAGGCGATTTTTTAAATCATGGTCGTAATCGGATGGATGAAAATGTTCGCTGCAAACTCCAGCATTCGCTACATTGACAGAGTCTGACCTATAGCACTTGTTCAGCCATTCCTAATCTGGATTTTTCAAAGGAAATGCGTGGCACCAATACAATGACCTTTATTTTTTTTGTAATGGTTCTTAGCATCACAACCAGCCTGCTGATTGCAAGACCGTTTTTTACGAAAAAGCGCGGTAACAGTCAAAATACTAACCCGGAAATTTCCCCTACCTACTTGCAAGTACTATGAACTGCGATAAAGGTTTGAAATGCCGACCCCGGAAATTTCCCCCACATATTTGTGCGGCTGAATGTTGTTTTAAAGTGGATGAAAATAGAAATGGTGACACCGGAAACCTCCCCATCCTGAAAGTCGAAATGCCGACCCCGGAATTTCCCCCACCCTGCAGATTGAAAGACCGTTTCCCATTAAAAACCGCGGTAAAAGTGGAAATACTAACCCGGAAATTTCCCCACCTCATCCAGCTACTTGCAAGACTATTTATTATAAACAGCGATAAATGCTTAAAATTCCGACCCCGGAATTTCCCCCACATATTTGTGCAAGTTGCTCGGCTGCATCTTGTTTTAAACAGCGTGGAAATGGAAATGATTACCCAGGAAATCTCCCCCACATTCGATATTTTGTGTCAAATGCAATTTGTGCATGGTCCCCAACTGAAAAAGATGGGGGATTTTCCCTGTGGGTGTACCGTCCATCCATCAACACAAATGAAATCTGAATCTCCTGTTATTGTGTTAAATGGCACAGTACTTATCACTGCAATTTCTAAATTCCTTTTGCCCATAACTTTAATCAAAATCACATGATAGGCAGTTTTTACATGTTCAGTTGATTTGATAACATATGAAGAGGAATCTGTTTTTCCACAAATTTTTGATACACTTAGTAAATGATTTCAGAGTCTATGTGACGAAGAGGCAGAGTTAAACCTTTTGACATCAGAAACATTGTCTGCTGTCATGAAATTTCTTATAGCACTAGAATATGCGATAGAATTTCATTGTCAGAAACATAATGAACTGAGTTGTTACTATTAGGAAAATTTTATCACACATTACTCACAATCTAAAAATCTACACCTTCACCTTTTCTTATTTCAATTTTAAATGATAACTGACATACAGTATGTCTATAAACTGTATGTATAAGGTGACCAGATATTGGAACACTGATTTGAGGACAAAATGGGGTGGCCTCCCCAAATCGGCAGATCATTTGGGGACACATACATGCTCAAAATAAATATGCAAATCTCTTTGTCACAAAACTGTATTGATCCTATAAGTGCCATATTACATGTGGAAATTTATATTTTAAAAGGATATGTCTTGTGGAATATTGGTAATTTATACTGACAAAGAAGACCTATGATGGCGAGAACATATTAGCAGAAATGAAATGCTTTACCTTAGGTATATGTGTGAAATTAAAATCAAGCTGCATACTAATGAATGAACTGCATGGCGAATTTTTCACTTTGGTAAAGTTTTGGGAGGAACTCCGAACAAGTACAATCGAAATTTGGCAGCCCCAGTGGTGCAGTGCTCTTAGTGCTAGCCACTGACAATTCTTACAAGTTGGTATGGGTTCAAGTCCTGAATGAGGCATTGGTGGTGCATTTGCCTTACAGCACGTGCTCTCTCCTTTCCCAGAACGAATGTCCCCAAATTCGGCACAGGTGACTGCTTATAGTCTTTAGAGTTGCTCATGGTGGTTGTTAAACTCAGAAGAAGGGGGAAAAAAAAAAAAAGTCAAAATTTGTTTTCACACGAAGCATGTTGGAAAATTAGTACAACGAACACTATTTTTAAGAATATTTTTCATTAGAAATCTAACGAGCTAATGAAAAAGTGTAAATTTGAGGACTATTTGCGTCCCCAAAGGCATGAGACGTTTTTGGGGACTGTAAACTAAATTCGAGGACTGTCCTCAAGAATTCGAGACTTCTGGCCAGCTTATGTATGTATCCAGTATTAAGTTAAATGTAGAAAAGACAAAGTTCTTGAATTTCCTGAATATATGTTGTATGAAATACAATGAACATGCCTTCTTTCTAGCTTGTCACACACTGAAACTGATAATATCCTTTTTTGAAGCATTACTATGAAACCAATTCTGAATAATATTAAAACAGCTTCCTCTTTTTTCAGTTGCAGGTTGAAATCAAATTCTGGACAGAGCCAGTAAGGAAAAGGCTGACATCTTTTGCTGGACGTAGAACTGTTTACCATGGAGAAAAAAGATCCCTCATCAGACTTGGCAAAGGCACTTGAAGATGCAGCAATGGACAATGATTGGGTTGATGTCTCTGCAATATCGAATGGTTCTTCCAAAGACCCTGCTATTGCAATAACAGGGCTTGATTTATCACCAAACGATAATATAATCACGTGCAAAATCTGCCAAGTAAGCTTTTCTGGCATTACACCCTATGAGCAGCACATACATGGAAATAAGCATAAGAAGAAAATTATAAAAGATGCTATGAAGAAGAAATATGGCCCTAAATATTTAGAAGCATTGGAGAACAAAGGGTCTGGAAATGAATCTCTTGAAGAAACAAAAGACACTGCAGAAGAAAGTGATGACACAGTCTTCACATGTGAAGTCTGCAACAAAATATGCACTGGAATTTTAAATTATAAACTGCATGTAAATGGAAAGCAACATAAAAAACAAATTAATAAAAAAAATGTTATTGAGAAGCTCAAAGAAGATTCTACGATTGACCTTGATGATAAAAGCCATGGACTGGAAGATTCTGTTTATGACACCATGCCCCAGGTAAAGCCATTTGGACAGTGTGATGTATGTAAAAAGAAATTTTCAGGACCTCAGGCTCTGCGGGATCATTTCTCTAGCGGTACGCACCAAAAGAAATTGGACATGCAAAATCTTACTGAAAAACTGATCGCAAAAGAACAACCTACTGAAGCAGATGACAGTGGATCAGTAAATCCAGATTCTGACAGTTTTGGAGGTGGAGATTTCTTTGCTCAGTGCAAGGTTTGCATGAAAAACTTTTCAGGTCCAATTCCGTACCAGCAGCACTTGATAAGTGAAACACACGAAAAAAAATTGAAAAAGTTAAACTTACAGAAAAAATGAAATCACTTTCGATGAATGATGAAAAAGTAAGCAATTTCTGCTGCAAAGACTGTGACAGATCTTTCTGCATACCAGAAGAGTTTGAGCAGCATCTTAAAAGTTCATCCCATACAAAGAGAAAAACCAAGCAGCAGATGGTGGAAAAGTTACAGAGTGAGTACCCTGAGGTGGAGGTACAGCAGATGGGGGCCAATGAAAATTATTTACTAAGTGACATCCCTCTACCTGAGGATGGCACTGTCTTAATGTGCAATGTGTGCCATAAAAGTTTTACTGGTCCAGAAAGTGCATTAGCTCATTTCACAAGTGTGAAGCATGTGAAGGCTAAGAAACAACATCTGCTTTTGGTCAACTATAGAAAGCAGGAAAATAAGCATGAAAATCTGTAGTGGCTGTAACTGTATTATATATAACTTGCAATATCCTACTTACCTTTTTTTTTATCTACTTAGCTATGTGTTTGACACTCCATTATCATTAATATCCTACTTACCTTTTTTTATCTACTTAGCTATGTGTTTGACACTCCATTATCATTTAACGTATTAAGCAGGCTTTAAAGAGCTTCGTTAAGTCTGCTAGGCAAGCCTCTTCTAAATGTTTCACAGTTTTGAAATTTTTGACATTTTTCAAAAATGAATGTTATATATTAGTGTCACTATAAATATGCTTCCAAAACTGAACTATTAAATCAAACAAATAATACTCCAAATTGAAGAAGAAAAACAACAACAACCCTGGCATCGTTATATTAAAGAAAAATGTTGCTTTGTACTCTTCTTATGGAATTTATGTTTAACAACGTAGTTTCTGTGTTCCATATGCATAATTCATACTTAAAAATTGTCATATTAAATTTCTGAATATTACTAATTTTGGTTAGTCAAATAACATCACTGTGTTTATGTGTCATTATTATGCACCAATGCATTTAAAAAGCTACTGTTTTTTACTTAAAAATTAAAATGTCCTTACTACTGAAGCAGGTTTAGCAGTACCATCATATTGAAAAATTATATCACAATAAAAATCAGTTATCATACAAATATTGAGACCTTATCAGCTAAAACAATTAAGCAGTGCTGGATAATGTTAAGAGTTTGGGGTATGTTAGGCAAAGTTAGTTTCATAATTTCCAAAATAGCAGGCTTTTAAGAAAAAAATATACGATAAAAACCGCATACTTGCACAGAACCACTATATTTAACCATACATAATACAATAAGAATTTTTTCGAACTATTATTGGAAGTGCTTGTGGGGTCCGCACTTTTTTTTTTGTTGATTTAATATCCATCTATTACTATAATTAGGAGCTTCAAAAATAATGATGGGTGTATGCAGGGGTGGATTTCCAACTAGGCGCACACCTAGGGCCCCAGAGCTTGAGGGGCCATGAAGAAGTTAAAATAATTAAGCCTTCCTTTTAGTGGTAGGTAAAACAATGATTCATGCTTCACACACTTCTCATTGTTTAAGGCACATACTTAACTAACCTGCTGTGACATAAATTACTTTCATGCTACTTTCAGCCAAAGGAAAACATCTGTTCCCCTTCTCTCCCCCTCCCACAATTTGCAATGAGGAGTGCTTGTAGAAATTGTCTTGATGATACGGGGGTGTTTGCTGTTTATTGTCTTTCTCCTTTGGGGTAGGGTAATTAAGTTCTTCCTCAGCCCTAATCACTCTAAACCAAAACAGCTAATATTTAGGCTGAAAAAATATAGAAATTTGATATCACACTATTTATCTTTTCTTATTTAATAGTGTTAAAATTTTTTTATTGTTCTACAACATTTTCTTATTACTTTCTCCTCCTCTGGTTTAATACTGATAATTATCAAGTATTCTCACGTTTTCTAGACCTTAAATTGACATAAAACTAACTATTGAAAAAGCAATAAAAGTTTCAATGATACTCTTACTTAAAAAGCTGTGGTTCCTACTCTTACATTTCCAAACTGGATCTTTTGCATTTAATCCTTATGCTTCTGTTTCTGACAACTGCAATGCAGGTATAAAAAAATGTGTCGAATATTTATGACATAAGAAAAAAGATGCAGCCCTCAATTTTCTCATGAAAATAATATGAAAAAATGCTTTCAAGAAACTTTTCACATGCTCGCTTTCCTGCACTGACTGATGAAATTCTTACTCTTCAACTTTCTTGGTCCATGACTTTCGTTAATGCCATGGAGAAATTCAGCAGTCCATGGCGGCTGAATTTCTTTGATTTAAGGAACTGTTCGCCACAGGAAAACTCCTCCATGAAAAGTCATCCACCTTTTTCAAGTGAAGTACTGTGCACAAATTGTATTTTACCTGTATGTTCTAATGTGAAAATGAAAAACTTTTCCAGTTGGCAATGTCTTCAAGTATTTTATTTTTGCTGGATAGCATGCTCATTGCCTACTAATTTGCCGATAATGTACAAAACAAGATGATTTTCTAAAGCTGAAGCAATGGAAAGAGCATGTTTTGTAATTGAAACGTGTACCAATTTCACGACAATTTATATTGAATGTACTGATAAATTTAGTGAAATTCCATTTTCAGCACACTTTGCGTTAAATTTACAAAGTAACTAATGACTGAAAAAGTGCTAAAGTATCAAGTTTTGCCAAATGTATTAAACTCAAAAAGAACTTTTTGCTGTAACTGAAATGGTCTGTTCTAGAGATGAGTTCGGGCTCAATTTTAGGAGCCCGGGCCCGCCCTGGTCTCGGATTCTTGGAAAATTTTGCTTATCAAGGCTTGCATTTATGCATCATACACTGGCCAAAGATATGGCCCAAGCAAGGATTAGTTTAAAAATCATCAGTTTAAAAAGTTTAGTTCAGTTAATCCACTTCACAATATTTATTAAATATGTTTTTAGAAATACTACGCATAAAGCCAAATGTTCTAAAATATGGTTTTGAAAATAAATAATCAACATGCCCTTCCACCGTATCAGGGGAATCAGTAATTTTGGTAAAAGCTGAAGAAAAGAAAATCGTTTAGAAACAAAAAATTCCATTCGTTATTTCTTTTTGATTTCTAAATTTACTTTATTTTTGAATAAATTGCATTATAAAACGTACAATGCCGTACAGACAGCTGCAAGTGTTTGAAATTTTGACTGTAGAAAACTAATCTTTGCAATATAATTTACATATATGCTAATTGGTAAAGGTAGCTTAGAGTGATGTAGTAGAATATAAAACAAAAGCATATAGGGAAATTTCCAAAATTAGAAAAAAGAAGAATGTAAAACCTTCCAGACCAGATTATTCTGCAGTAAGTAACATTAACAAAGCTTTGCGCTTAATAGTATAATAATCACAATATTATCATATGTGTGTGTGTGCAGTGTTCAGATCAAGTTCATCATGAAAAAAAAAAAAAAAAAAAAAAAGAGAAGAGAGAGAGAGAGAGAGAGAGAGAGAGCGCTTCAACTTGATCTTCTTTTCTCTAAAACTCGACTTGCTGCACTAAAAACCAACGTCACCCCAAAAATCGCGGGTGAGGAAATTTAAAAAAATAAATAACAATACTTCTAACTGCACAATTTTGGAAATTAATACATCATTTTAAAGTAAGATTCTTGATTTTTAATAAAATAAAAAAAATGGGAATGTGATTTTTTTTCCCAGTTTTTTGATACAGACCTCCTTAAACTAATCCTTGCTTGGGCCATAGCTTTGGACAATGCATAATGCAAGTCTTGCTAAGCAAAATTTGTCTTGCAATGGCAGCCAGCTTAGGAAATGGAAAATCCTTCCACCATGGTAACAAATCCACAAAGAAATTTAACACGTGCAATTCAACCAGACTCGGAATTACACGTGTTGAATTAATTACAGTAATGAAATTCAAGACATGTAATTCCGATCCCGGGTTTTTTGGTAGTTAATGAATTCTGAGCCTATCCGAGCCCGGGCCCGAGCTCATCTCTAGTCTGTTCATAGCCTAAAGCTCAAATTTACCAAATTTCAACTTTGAGAACTCCGAACAAGAATTTTATGAACTATTAGTGAACTCTGAAAAATAAGCAAAATTTAATGATTTTTTATGTCCTATCTATCATTTGCAAAAATAATTTTTGAGAAATCTGTGAAAACCAAATTTTTTGGCCTTCAGTGCCTCTAGCAGAAAATTAATGAACTAATTGGAAAATTTAAATATTCAAGAAGGAAAAGTTAGCTAAATCTGAGAGGCTCAAAAATAAAGTTTTCCTCTATGTTCAATACTTTCTTCACAACAGACCTTTAATTTTTGAAATTTTCGATTTTGACAGACCTTAGCGGCAAATTCATAAAGTGCATGGGATAATTAAAGTGACAAACTTAATATCCTTTGATTTCCTATTAGCAGCAAAAATTATTTTTGAAATATCTCTAAAAACAAAAAAGTTTGATGTGCATAGACAAGTGATTATATTAGCACTGTTTCTTACAAAACATTCTAATAATAGGAAGATAGAATGCCAATTTAAACAGCATAAAAACTTTTCTCTCTTGACTTTACTTTTTTTTTTTTTTTTTGTGAATCTGAAGGATGCAAATTTATGAGGCAATAAAAAAGGGAGGGGGCCCCTGGATCTTTTAGAACAAAGGGACCCAAAAGATTGAAAGTCGCCTCTGAGTGCGAAAATGAATTGGGATGAAAAATTCCATTTAGGCAATTATTGTTATACTCTTTCTTGATTTTAATATCATACTATACTAAATACTACAATATTATTAATAAAGACAGCAATATTACAATTTTTAATACTTTATCTAGTTCAGTAAATGCACACTTAACTGTTTGATACTTTTCAGAACTCCTACACATGGTTCATACACTTTTTCAATCACAAAATTCCAGGATTTTTAGATTTAATGGAACAATTTAAAATAATGGAAACTTTCCAGGACATACAATCCAAACACTCTTACTTAAAATATAATGAAAGCATAGGTCTGTTCAACCTGTAACCTACAACAAACAACTTCTTACATGCTTGGGCAAACTTAATACAGAATGCAGAGTGTTAAAAATGTTGTCCGTTGCAGCAAATCAGAAACTTAGAATCACGGATAAATACTGAAATACCAAAAATGTCACTGGAAATGTGACCAGGTTTAATATCTACTAAACTTTTGTATACTATACTATACTACACTGTTTTTGAGAAACTTTTATTTTTCTACTTTGGCTTTAGTTCAATGATTGAAACAAATAACAGAATAAAAAACAACAACATGAAACTCAAAAACACATAGGTATGTGGCATTACTCTTAAAATGCTTTCATATGTCACACAATCAAAACGTAAAATACTATTTATATTTAATTGTTTTGAAATAATGCTTACAGTGGAAATTTTAAGTTAAGGAAAAGTGACATCAAATGAAATATCTGGTCAAAGGACTAAAGGGATTGTTATTTCTTAAACACATAATCATGGGAGCAAGTATTTGTGTTACATTTTATTTAGGGATGGGATTTTCAACATAATATTGATGCTGTAGCTATGTTTTAAATTTATACTTGCCAGCAAACAAAGTATGCACAAAAATTTCCAACATGAAATGAAAGAGAATAATGGGAAAACCTTGAATCCAAGAGCTGTGTACAACTGCATTCATAGTGATCAAGGCAATTTAACTGGGCATGATTAGAAAACTAATTATAGAAGATGCAGTGATTAGTTTGCTCAGAAAATTCTAAGAAACAACTAGATTTAAGTTTGTGACATTAGAAAGCAATCTAATTTTATGGCAAATTTTTATATAAAGCATTCATTAGCAAATTTCAGTAAAGGTCAAATAATCTGCACACACACACATAATAAAAAAAAAAAAAAAAAAAAAAAAATCAGCTACTTACTTCCACCAGTGGCTAAAAGGTGTGTTATGAAAATTAACAAATGGCTCAAAAGATGTTTCGTGCAGCAGGAAGGTATTAGAGACAAAAAGGTTTTCAAATCAAACAGTTAAAAGAAGAGATAGAGAAAGAAACATGATATAACTGTATGCCATTTAGTGGAAGAATTTTGCTCAATGAAAAAATTGAAAACAGGCTAAAGGTATTCCTCATAGCAAAAGCTATGCTAAGGAAAAATAACTTTTCAAATACGTCTCCCAGAAGTGGAGATAGCAAGAAAAACGTTTTGACCTTTACAATCTCTAGGGGAAAAGTTGTACACATTATTTGAAGAGGATCTTCTTATTGTAGCAAAAATCTTATTCACTCTCCATCTTTATTATAGCAAATGACATACAGTAAAAAAAGAAATTTCTCCATAGAGTTTTTAGAGGCAGAGATAGGCTGCAAATGGAAGTACATAAACAACACCTAGTAGCAGAATTTTGAACCACAAACCTCCTCAAATACAAACCTAAAGTGTTCCATAAGGTAAATGGTATCTGTTGCTAAAATAATTTTTTAAAATCAGACGTTTAGAATTACGGATATTGAGAAAAATATATTAAATACACTGACGGAAAAAAAAAATCCCAACACCAAGAAGGGGTTGTGTTAGATAAACAACAGTTGGTAGGCGGCGAGAGTACATCTGTAAGATGACGTCTATGCAAATTTCGCGCTCAGCGCCTCGGAACATGCAAAGCAGGTTTGCTGTAAATACGCGCTGTAATGTTCGTGAGCGTTAGTTATCGTTGAGATTTGACGTAGGGTGTTGATGTTAGTCAAGAATGCCTTTAAGAAGATGAAGAAGCCATTATCAACAGCTCACGGAGTTTGAACGAGGTCATGTAATAGGGCTACGAGAAGGTGGATTTTCTTTTCGCAATATTGCAGAACGACTTGGCAGGAACGTAGCCACTGTGCATGATTGTTGGCAGCGGTGGTCAAGGGCAGGTACTGCCTCAAGAAGACCGGGTTCCGGCCGGCCACGTGGCACTACTGAGAGGGAAGACCGCCATGTACGGCGTATGGCCGTGGCGCATTGTACTGCGTCTACGGCAGCAATTCGAGCTGCAGTTGCCACCACAGTGACACAACGAACTGTTACAAATCGGTTACTTGAAGGACAGCTCCGAGCCAGATGCCCTGTGGCGTGCATTCCACTTACTCCAAACCACTGCCGTTTGCAACGTCAGTGGTGTCAAGCTAGAGCTCATTGGAGGACGGAGTGGAGATCTGTTGTGTTTTCTGATGAAAGCCGGTTCTGCCTGGGTGCCAGTGATGGCCGTGTGTTGGTTAGAAGGAGGCCAGGTGAGCGCCTGCAACCAACCTGTCTGCGGCCGAGATACACTGGACCTACACCTGGAGTTATGGTCTGGGGAGCAATTTCCTATGACAGCAGGAGCACTCTCGTGGTTATCCCATGAACCCTGAATGCACAGTTGTACGTCGGTCTGGTGATTCAACCTGTTGTGCTGCCATTCATGAACAGCATTCCAGGGGTGTTTTCCAACAGGATAACGCTCGCCCGCATACCACTGTTGTAACCCAACATGCTCTACAGAGTGTCGATATGTTGCCGTGGCCTACTAGATCACCAGATCTTTCTCCAATCGAGCACGTATGGGACATCATTGGACGACAACTCCAGCGTCCCCCCAACCAGCATTAACCGTCCCTGTATTGACCGACCAAGTGCAACAGGCATGGAACTCCATCCCACAAACTGACATCCAGCACCTGTACGACACAATGCATGAACGTTTGCGTGCTTGCATTCAACATTCTGGCGGTTACACCGGTTATTAATGTACCAGCATTTCACATTTAAAATGGCTCTTTTCGCGCTTACAATAAGCTGTGATCTTGAAACCTTAATCGATTAAATATGTTACCTATACAAATGTATTGCCGCCATTTCATTCCTCTACAACTATTTCTTCGTGGTGTTGGGATTTTTTTTCCGTCAGTGTATTTGCGTTCCCTAGTGGCGAAATTGTGCATTATTTGGGGGGGGGATACACACAAGGAATTTTCATAGTTAGTAGTATCTGGTTGAAAGAGAATATTTTTCAATCGAGTTATTGCTGTAAACGGAAATGTGAACTGACGCTCTATAGTGGCGCACTTGTGTGTTAAGAAATATTTAAAATTATATGAGAAACATTTCGCACCAAAATTGTTCTCCAACAAAGAAAGAATTTTTCAAATCGTTCTCCTAGAAACAGAGATATGGACAAAAATAAGATATATGTGTACGCTCCCTGGTGGAAAAATTATGCACTATTTAAGCAGGAGGTATTCTCAAAAAGTTTTTGAAGCAAGACGCCAAAAGATGCTAATAACGCAGCTTCAGTCTTCCTAACAGACAAGAAAACCAACAGCCCCCCCCCCAACGCATTTTTCAGAAGGGCAAAGAAAATTTGTCAGACATAAGTTATGTCAGTAGAAAAATCTTCAATTACAAAACATTGTGCAGGGACAAAAAGGCCAGAATGGATAAAATTCCAGGACATGTAACAGATTTTTAGGACATTTCCAGGACAAAATGGAATTCAAGGACTTTTCCAGGATGTGTACGAACCATGCTCCTACATGTTCCCAACCATTTATAAATTTCCTGTGTATATAAATACTTCTAAGAGTGGCTTCACAAATTTTCACCCATTATAATTGCATGTTATATTTTGTTGGACTGCATATAAAAAAATCATTTAGATTTTGGCCTTTCTTAATTTTAGTCTAATTAATCTGTTTTGGGTAGGTACAGGGACACAAAATTAAAGGATAGAAAATTTTTAATGATCAGAACAACAATTTCTTTCAATATATTTGACTAGTTGAGTTCTACAAATTCCTATTATTGCACTACCTTTTTCAGTGCCAAAAACAAACAAAAAAAGTGACTATAAAATATTCACCGATGCTGTCGCACGTAGTCATTCACAAACATAATTTCCAAATTGCAAGTCAAGATTAAAACACTTTATTTACAATTAAAAATTAATATTTACACGCGAGATCTTTCGGGGTTGAACATAGCATCCATCATCAGGCTCCAAGCGCCACGAAACACAAGAGCAGACATTATATATTGTCAACACGACCCACAATTCACTCGGTTTTCCCAATCACCGGTGATGCCATCAATAAATCGTTAAAGTCCAAAAATCAGGTCTTAATTTCTTATCAGATATATTCCTCTTCTTCAGAGTTGTGTACAGAGGGGGCAACCATCCTTCTCCACTGTTTTGGAACAAATGTCGGGAATTCAATGTTACAACATGTTTTCCCATATGCAATAATGAAGAGGCTTTCCGTAAGGAAGACAGTACGTTTATTAACATTTGAGTTAAGTACCCTAACATTTGTCCAATCTGGCGAGTAACCTCCCTGGTTAACAACAGCATTAGTGAAAGCTGTGGAAACTGTTCCAGAACGAAGAGAGTATTTATGTTCACCCATTCTGACATTTACGGTTCTTACGGTAGAACCTATATAGTATTTATCTGCACTGTCTGAGTCTTCATGAATTAATGGTATGCAGCAGACACCTGGTTTGTTAAGAGCTGGGACTATCTCTATCATTTCTTATCAAGGAAAAGAGGTTTCTTGTAGACACTCCAAATGTTAGATTGTGTTTGTGACAGGCTTTTCTTAAGATAGACACAAGAGTTGGAATGTAATCAACTTTGCCTTTGTACTTGGTAGGTTTTCTCCTCTCAGTGGACAAAGTCGTGAATCTCAGTCTTTGAAATTGTTGTAAAAGTCCTTGAAAGAAGTTGACAGAGAACCTAAACAATAAGGCCAAGTTTTGAACTCTAGAAAGTTCATCACGTCGAGTTCTACTTGTCGAAGAATGGGTGAAGGCACGTCTTATTAGGGAAACGTAGAGCTGAAGCTCTATGGTCAGGAGGGTGAGAAGAAGTGAATGGGATCATGCAAGGTATGAACGTCGGTTTACGGAAAACACAATGTTTGATTTTATTGGAATTCAAATTTCGAGACAGTAAAATGTCTAGGAAAGGCAATTTTCCCTCTTTTTCAAGGTCTTTTGTAAACTTTATAGTTGGAAACTGGGTAGAAAGACAATCTACAAATTCATCCAGTAAAGGTAAAGAATGGGGCCAAAAAACCAACATGTCATCTATGTACCTAATCAACAGTGACGGTTGATAAAGGAAGTCCAACATGACCTTATTTTCTAGATACTGCATGAGAATGAGTGTAGAACATGCTAGTGAAGCTCGGAGTGTGTTGTTTATGTTACTTCGAAAGATCCGCGAAGCACTTTTTCACATTTTTTTTGTTTGCTGCTCATCGGAAGAAAGTTGTCTTTTTCTTGACAGTTGTACTGTGTACAAGTATCCCTCTTCCTTCCTCACTTTTTAATATTCGTGTTTTTACTTATTGTATTTCGAAACATTTAATGCATAATAATTTACTTTTGTTTCTTTTTCATTTTTTGTGTGTGAAGATGAGAATTTTATGTTTAACATTTACAGAACGGAACAAGCTTTTGGTTTTCGTTGTTTGCATGCAAAGTGATTTTATTTTATTTATTTTTCTTTTGTTTTGTCTTTACATTTCTGCTGTTTTTCGTATGGAATTTTCTTATTAGAAATCGTTTATCAACAGAAAATATAAAACACATTAACCATTAACATAGAAGGGACAGGTTATAAGGAATTCAATTTTAGAATTGCACATGAAAAATGGTTAAAGAAAAAACATCGTCGCATTGTAAATTAATGAATTTTTTTAATTTTTTTTTAAACTCGAGTGTTTTTATTGGTCTCTAAATAAATTTTCCTAAATAAATGCTTAATTGTTTATAAAAAATGATAAAAGAAATTTCAAAATGCTAAAATGTTTTTGGAGATTTTAGCTAAAATGCTAAAGGTTTTCAAAAGCCAGTTCATACACTGTACTAAACGATAACAGAATGGGCATTTTTTCTCATCGAATCTCAGCCATGAGTTTGTTTGCTCCTTTTTTGCCACAGGAAAATAAAAACATTTTAAAACATTATAATTGAATTATGCAGTTTACCCAAAACAATTTGAGTACTTATCATAGCTGTGCCTCTTCCTCAATGAGAAGGAGGGCACAGGTGAGAATATAATTGACATGTTACAAAACTATATAACTATATCAGTCAAATTAAGAACAAGGTAGTGTAGAACATGCTAAGTTACGTATAAAAAGTTTAAGGCAAATATATTTCAGCCATTACTATGGCCTTCATCAGTACAACTACGATTGGTTTACGGTGCCAGATTGGAAAGGTAAGTTTTGTAATGGTAACTCTGGGTGACGTGATGCAATGAGGGATTTCCAGATGTAAGGAATGAAAATGGAGAGCTTAGAGTTGCACTTTTTGGAAAATCGTAGTCGCACTGATGAAGGCCATAGTAATGGCTTAAATATATTTGCCTTAAACTTTTTATACGTAACTTAGCGTGTTCTACACTACCTTCTTCTTAATTTGTTTGTTACTTACGTGCTCTGCCTACCACTCATTTACTCTACCAGTCACTATCACAGTACAAACTAGCTCTACCACTAATAAAAAATTGAAGCTTTTCTTCTCAAACAGAATATGTACAAAACATTTAATGCATAAAATGGAGGAAAAATTACTACATGAAAAATCTGCCAAGTGTTCTGATGCACAGCTTTCACTTTGGAGCTCATTTGACTCACAGGTGCAGGCTATTATCACTGCAGATTTATTTCGCACAAAAAGCCCTTTTCCGCATTTAAAAAACGTCATTACACAGTGTCTAAATTATTACTTTAATAAATACTATGCATTACATATAGCAGTGAGGATGTGGTTGCTTTGCCATGTAATGGTGGGTATGAACAGGCATAGGTACCCATATGGGAAGAGGGGCAGCAGGAAGAGTCACTTGATCTCACCTAGAAATCTATGCAATTTGTGTTGTTGGGAGGCATTACAAAGATTTTTCCCGTAGTACTAATTCTCATTACCAAGTTTCTGTTTAACTTCTGCATGTGAACATGGTAAAAAAAAGCAATGCTTGGAAACCGAGAGTAAGGGCCATGCAATGCACCAGGATTAGAGGGTGGGCCAAAAAAAACTTTTTTTTAAATTTGCATAACGCCTAGTGCGGAAAAGTTGCCATTTGGGTCAACAAGAATAACAAAAGAAAGTTTTTTTGACCGCATTGGGCTGTAAGCAAAAACGGATTGAATTTTTTTGTAATCGAAATCGAGTAACCTCTAGTGCGGAAAAGTGTCCTTTAGTGTTCCCAATAACAGCGAAAAAAAGTTTTGAATTTGATCAATATGCTATGTCTCCACACTGCACGTGAAGTTCACTATTTCCTTCCCACATTTGGCCCGTAGGCCTAGGTTAGGTAAAGGCATCTTGGCATGTAGGGCATCGGAAATATCCGTAGGAAATTGCATTGTTCTAAGTGCACCATGCATGTGCATGTGTAGTACACACAGTTTGCTTTGTAATGTGTAGCTCTTCACTTGTTTCCAATGTCACGTATGGAAACAACCCAGAACTCGCCACGAGGTGGTGGCTACAGTTCTAGTTCCGCCCACTCTTTCTCCAGCTCAGAATTTTATTTTCACGTGGTATATCTTGTTCAGTAATCCGCTTTACTCGAAAAATGTGGCATTAATTGCCATTATGCAACTGTTGCTTTTATGAACGAATCTCTAGCTTCAAGTCTACACACTGAGGTAGCTGCTTTGGTCACCAGTTTCACGCCATGTTCCACATCTTGCGTGTGGCAGGGAAACTTGGTTATTTCTTTGCCAACTACTGCAGAAGTTGCGATTAGTCGATCCAGATCTTTGTCTGAGATGTGTTTTGTCAGGGGTGATTCGGTAAGGCGCGTTTTAGTCCAATAGATCATCTCATAATATTCATTATCATCCAAATTTAATTGTGGCACTTTGAATTCTCTCATGACGTCATTCATTTGTTGTTCTCCAGCTTTCTTTATTCATCACCATCCAAGAGCTCTAACGTGGGTGCGTTCGTCCGCAATCATACTTAGCAATATATTCTCTGGGTGACTGAAGAACGTGTTTCTCTTGATCACTGCATCAATGATTACTTTTGCACTTCAAATCCATGAAGCGCGATAAGTTGATCAGTTTCCAAAAGTGTTTGGCCCCTTCTGTGCACGAAGGCTTCTTCTTTACGGTAAACCAGACCAGGGCATGTAAAATCATTATGTAGTTGGCAACACAGATCAAAGTTTGAGATGGGTTTTGAATGGCGACGTAGAGGCGCATGACTGTCAGCTGTCGTCAGCCACCGCGAATGTGACAGTGGTTCTGGATTTCTTCTAGAAAGGCTGACATCACAGCCTCCCTGTGACACGGCGCAAAAGATTTCCAGTAAATACTCTGGTCGGTACTCAGCTCACGTGTATCCTGCAATTCTTTTATGTGTTCTGCCCATTCTACATGACTAGCTGCAAAGTCAACTACTGGGAGATTTTCACAGCCGTCGGGAGCTGCCCCAATCTCTCCTGAACGAGTTGTAGGATCTGTTGATTTACCACCGAGTTCATCAAGCAAATGGCGAAATGGAAGTTCATTGAAATGGAACAAGCACACCAGCCACTGCAAAGAGCGTTGCAACTGAAGTTCCAGTTACACATAGCACCGTTTTTCCTGCCGGTATTTATAACAGTTCCATCGCACCCTAAAGCAATGAGAAAACTTGGGTCAATGCCATTAACTTCTAAAAAATTAGTGATGCTGTTTACGATGCTTCTGCTATGATCTGAAGTGGGGATCACATGGGTGAGGTACTTCGATCCAGGTTCCTCCAAGAGAGCAATGTGCTCTTCTTTCTTCTCGGAACGATAATATTTATCATCTTTCTTATCTAGGAACAAGACTGAGTCATTCCTTCTATCAAATTAGAGTCCTTGAACGACTTTTCTGTCTGTCTGTCTGTCTGGACTTTTCCCTTTACATCCTTAGATAGCTTAATTTTTTCACGGATAATTTTGATTTTATCAATGACCTTCTAGAGACTATCAACTGTAATGATGTCCAGTAGAGATTCGTTCATAAGAGCAACAATTGCATCACAGAAATTAATGCCACATTTTTCGAGTAAAGCGAATTACCGAACAAGATATACCACATAGAAATAAAATTCTGAGCTGGAGGGAGGGTGGGCGGAACTCGAACTGTAGCCACCTCCTCGTGGTGAGTTCTGGGTTGTTTCCATATGTTACATTGGAAGCAAGCGAAGAGCTGCACGCTACACATTGCAAAGCAAACTGAGTGTACTACACATGCATGGTGCACTCAGAACAGCACAATTTCCTGCGGATTTTTCCGATGCCCTATGTGCCAGGATGCCTTTACCTAGCCTAGGCCTGCGGGCCAAATGTGGGAAGAAAATGGTGAACTTTGTGTGCAGTGCGGAGACATAGCATAATGATCAACTTCAAAACGTTTTTTCCACTGTTATTTGGAACAGTAAAGGACACTTTTCTGCACTAGGGGTTACTCGATTTCAATTACAAAAAAATTCCATCCGTTTTTGCTTACGGCCCAATGCGGTCAGAAAAACACGAACTTAGTGTGCTGTGCGGTGACGTAAGATATTGGTCAATTTCAAAAAAACTTTCTTTTGTTATTCTTGTTGACCCAAATGGCAACTTTTCCGCACTAGGCAATATGTAAACTAAAAAAAAATAAAAAAATTCTGCCCACCCTAACCAGGGTCTCGAAGTTATCCTAAAACCTCTAACCTACAGAAAACTTATATAAGAATAGAGGGGGGGGGGGAGAAAAGAAGAGAGAGAAGCAGAGTTAGATTGAACAAAATTACAAAAATTCAATAATTACAAACTAGTAACTAAACAAAAACTCAACTTAATATACACATTTTCATGGACTGCCCTTCTGAATTTTGATCTCCTGTATATAGAATAAGCAAACTGCCCAAAATTTGGTGTTTGCAAGGTTCACCACAGACAGCTGCAGAAGAACTAGACCTGAAAGTGTTGCCTCTTACCTTTTCATGTCAGAGGAAGTAGACACACTGTTATGCTTATTCTGGGAAGAAAACAGAACCATGGCATTAAAACCAACAGATTGGTGGGTAATTGTCACGAGGGGGTCAGAGTGGAGGTGTGTTGTATAACGACACCAAAATACATTTGTGACTCCAATTCAGTATCAAAGAACTCCAACCTGTGGTTTCAGTCAAGCAACTGTTACTGAC
The DNA here is from genome assembly GCA_039090855.1 of Macrothele yani. NCBI lineage: Eukaryota > Metazoa > Arthropoda > Arachnida > Araneae > Macrothelidae > Macrothele > Macrothele yani. The sequence goes on along the minus strand of CM077005.1, from coordinate 137,145,046 downwards.
CTTGAGAAAGCTGTTTTTTAACCGACTGTCAATTGGATGTTTGATCACAGACACTCTCCCAGTCTCCCCTTCCACTACTACCCTACACTCATCTTCACATATGATTATCTAGGCACAAGTCAGCCTATCTACTTTGCTTATTCTGAGTTTCTGTTATCATTATCATTTAACTATTTTGAAGTCTTACAAATTCGACATCATTTACTTTGAAGTACTGAGGAATTTCGAATCAAAGAAGAAACTAGAACATCATGACACATTACTATAGAGTTTCAATGAAGTAGAAATACTTGTAAGTCTTGAATGGCCAATAATTATTCCCGACATTTGAATGATGTAAAATATTTTACATAATCAGCAACCAACTGATACTCGGGTGAGTGTTGCATTAATATTTGGTCCACAATAACAATTGTTTAATCTACAAAACAAAAACATATATTGGTGAAATATTTATATATTGCTATTCAATGTACTAATGAACAGAGTAATTATTCACTCTATGATTGTAAGTGAAAATTTTCTTATCTACATAAACAATGTTCAACGCCACCCTGGTGGCAAAGTGGTCATAAGCACTGGCTTTTGATAATTCGCTCGAGATGGGTTTGGGTTCAAATCCCCGTGAGGCATGGATGTCGTGTTTGTCTTACGGCACTGGCTCTATCCCTTCCCTGGAACCAGTGGTCTAAAATTTGGGGACTGCTTTTAGCCCATTGAGTTGCCCATAGTGGTCGTCAAACCTTTAAAAAAAAGTTCACTAAGACTTTTTTTTTTTTTTTTGCATGGCGAGGTAACTTCATTAGTGGTTTTACATCTGAGCCATGATAAAACACACACTGCCTCTGACCAAGAGGGTCAAGTGCAGATTTACATTAAAAATACTTAAATTTTCAACTGCATTTTGGACCACACTACATACTCATTCATACCAGCATTGCCACTGATGCACTGTAGCACATAAATTACCCCCCTCCCCAAAGCACCCACAATTACAAATTCTATGCGTCCTTTGGAACCCACATTTTATTTCAGATTTTTTTTAACATGCCATTTTGCAAAAGTCAAATTTGTAAGGATTAGGGAAATAGTAAAAACAGCCAGCAATGCACCATCTCTTAATATTATGTAAATATACAATACAAGATTTTGTAAATGTACAAATGTAGTGATTAATTTATTAAACCTTTCAGCTCTTTTAATCAATATTGGAACAGCTGAAATTTGAAAAACAAACAAGTTTACATTTAATGAGAGCACTGTGAACGATTATACTCAACTAAAAGTTGTACGTCTACTTCAATGATTGTTTGTTAAAAGTAAAAAGAAAAACTGTTCAAAAGCAGTCATCACACAGTTCGTGTTTTGAAAAATAAAAACCAATCCGGTGTTCTGAGCCGACTTAAAATGCATTCTTTGTGTAGTTAAAAAAACTTCACAACTAACCAGATAATTATGTAGTTATGGTGGACACAAACTACAGACACACAAACAGACTGACATTCAGAAACCACTTCGAAAATAGTGAAATGGTATTCGGAGGACCCCAAAACATGTATTTCCGTTGAAATCTCGAATTCAAATTTTTGCACGATTACAATACTTCCTCATACTAATGTATGAGAAAGTAATAAGAAAAATTATAGGAAATACAGTACAAAGGCTCAAAATATAGGAAATATAAGATGGGTAGGAGCATTGTTTGCGTATATGCGCACACACAACTCTTCCCCAAACCAAAATAATACATCTGGCGAGGAAAGTTAACCGAAATTTACTTTTTGCACTTAGATAACATTCCCAATATAGAGATCAAAAATCACTATCTAGTGCACAAGGTTGTTAACAAAGTTATAACTCAGAGCCTTCTCAATGGCATTTTCTAATTTTTCAATCCATCTGCCACATAAAACATTACTTTACTGACCACAAACTTTTTTTCATATCACATAAATCTTTTTTTTTAAAAGCCATGGTATAAAACTGACTTTACAGACCAAAATGGAAAAATACAGACTAAAACTGACCAATCTGAAAAATACTGACTTTTACTGATTTTACTGAGCATTTTCTATCCCTGCAGTAGTCATCTATATAAGCTATGCAACATAACCAAAGAAACCTAGATCCTGAACTTTTTTAGCATGTTGAAACATGATCAAATCTGACAATACACTTGTTTATATTCATTCCTAATACCCTAGAGAACATGTATAAACATTCTCAACCTAGCCAGTAAGATTCCTCACTTTTCGCTATAAACAAATTAAACCGGTTGGGACATTATCAACCTGAGCTTCCTCACACCACCAACACTACCATTCACGGCGCGATTTCACCGATTAGCAACTAGCAAATAGCTAGTGAAAAATCAAATTTGCTAGTGAAAAAAAATCGCAGTAGCAAATATTGCTAGTAAGGTAATTTCTTTATTTAAAGTAACCAAAAATCATTATTAATCCACGAAGTTTACATAACAGTTTCTATTATCACTTGTTAAAACAGCGACGATCAGCGATTCTCTTTCGCCAATTTCCTTTCGACACTTAATACCCATCCTCCCCATATCTTTCATCCCTTCCAAACTGTCGTAGAAGCGCATTGAAACTCCTCTCCATCGTGCCCTCATTGATCTATTACAGAAACTGAACTTGACGTCGGCAATGGTTGCTGTGGCAACCCAGAGCTCTGGAATGGATCGGTTGTTTGACCACCTGCTCTGCCACATTCCCTTCTTTTGCCCCACGAACTTTGTCCTCAACTCCTGTCGTACCCTAAGCCAAGCGATCGCCTACTTCCACAAGTCTTGATAGTCAGTCGTGCATACATCAAATACTGCGCTCTAATGATCAGTGATGAATAAGCAAGAATAATTCCACTTATTCGGATGGTAGACAAAACCGAAAGAATCAAACCAAGATGTTACTGGAAAATAGCCTGGCAACACTGGCAAAAGTCTTATCCATAGTAACTAGCCTTATTACGTGGCATAGATAGATGCTTTTTTACAAAACGTGTTCGTGGAGAGGGTAAACGATTACGGAAGAAACTTTTGCTTCGTCTGACTTCTGGTTTTGGAAATTTTCCTTGTATTTTCAAGCTGAAATACAAATATTTATCCAGTAAAATGTTAATGAGCAATAATGCTTGACAGAGGCAACATCGTGAGAAAAAAAAAATTATGATTATGGAAAAAATCCGAATTCCGTCGACCTTTCGTTTTCTAGTTTCGTAAAGACAGAATTCTAATAATAATGAAAAAAGCCGGAATTCCTTGAATTCGCGAAAGAATCTCATGCCTGAAGATTACAGAAAAATTTTGCAGCAGCCAACTTCCGTTTTTGCAAATTGTTCTCCACAGTTTCAAGCTAAAATGCAAACATTTATGCAATAAAATGATATTTAACAAGAAAAGCGGACATAAAGACAACATTGGGAGAAAAATTCGCGATTACGACAAATTTTCTTACTCCGTTTCACTACTGTGTTCGAAAGTTTTGAAGCACGAAATTTCGTCTCCAGATGGAAAACGACCCCCCCCAAAATATCGATCTTCAGAATGATCTAACTGATGACAAAAAAAAAAAAAGGCGGGGTTCCGCAAATCCATGTAAGAATTTCGTGTATATCATAAAAATAATAGCAAAAGAAAAATTTGAAACAAAATGAAAATTTGTAGAATCCGTAGTTTTGATAGTGAGTTCCGTAGTCAGACAACTAATTCCGTAGAAACTACGGCATTGTGTGGTAGTGGGCAGATATGAAGTGTGTAGAAGTTTACAGAAATATGTGCGATACTTCCACTTAGTACTGCATGTTGTGAGGTGGGATTCAGTTTTTTAAAAAGAATACCAGAGCAATTCCATGTCAGATCAATCACCTTCTTGACCTCACCATTTCTGATTTTGATGAAATTTGGTATGAAGCACACATATGACAAGGTAAGTAATTCTGCCAATTTTCAGATTTTTATTTTGAAAATTGTCCAAGATACACACATAATAAAAATCGAAATTTTCGTAAAAAATGACAAACTCGCACACTTATAAAATGGCTGTAAATTTGTTCCTAATTGTAGTAGAGTGACAATTCAAACACAGTTGCAAAGCTAAAGGATTGAGCTTTCTATAGATGCCATACATGACCTTCTTACAACAGATTAAAGTTTCAAGGTCATCCACTGTGACCTTTGACCTTGAATATCTCAAAACATACCATCTTAAAAAATTACGAAAAAAATATATTTTATTGCTACAACATTCTTCTACCCATGTGCCAGATATTAGGCTGGCACCGCTATGGCAAGGCAGTGTAGGATTAATAGGAGTGTCATGCTGCACCCTTCTGTATGTAAGGCACAGAGACATACCATGCAATAAATATTTCTTACGTTGAGGATTTGTGTTTATTATACATGAAATGTGTATATATTATAATAGATCAACAGATTTATCAGAAATATGCTATGTGACAGCAATTTTACTTGATAGACACAATTTTCAGCAGTAAATAATGTCAACAAATCTTTGAGATCAGAGAAAACTCCACCCATTTTAGCCAATGGCAGGGCTTCTTCTTAGCCAATGACAAAGCTTCTTATTAGAGCCAATGACAGGGTTTCTTATTAAAGCCAATGGCAAGGCTTCTTATTACAGCCAATGAGAAATCTTACTGGTACACCATTTTACATTTGCTGTTATTTCAATTCTGAGCTTGTGAGTGTATGGTTATCAATTTATCTGTAACATTGTTAACTGCTTAATTGTTATTTTATTTTATCTTTATTTAATCAATTTCTTTTTATCTTTATTTAATCAATTTCTTTTTATCAAATTATATTTATTTATCATTTTTTTTTTTGCAGGTGCAGTTTCATTAACCAAAATGGACTTTAAAAGTCAAATTTTTTGTTGCAATCCTCTGGGTAAAAGTGGACACACAAGGTTTAGAAAGAATCTGAGAAAAAGTACAGCTTGGATGGTTCAGAAATGTCCAAATATAACATTAGAACAGAAAATATGTAGTTCATGCAGAAAATCTATCTCTGAAATGCCAGGTCCTTCATGTATAATTGAAACAGATGCAGAGGCAGAACAACCTTGGTTAAGTGAAGATAATTCAGAAGGAGTGGTGAAGAGTGAGATATGGACTGACAGAGACACAACTTTGGATAGTCTGAATGATACGTTACTTTCTCTAGGCGAATCTCCTGTGAAAAAAAAAGATTAGGTGTTGGACAGTACAGTAAGAAGAAATATCAGAAAATTGGTGAAGTGATAAAAGACTACATAGGTGTTCCAGAATGTGATAATCCTGTGACAGTGTCTGATGAATCGGTCATGATTTCACAGTTGAAAGAAAAATTTCAAGAAACAGACTCTAGCAGTGTTTAAGTCCAAATACTAACAATATTACCTAGAACCTGGAGTATTTGTAAAATTCAGGAAGAATTTGGTGTAACATATTACATGGCACGAAAGTCTAAAAATCTTGTGGAAGAGCAGGGTATTTTAGCAACTCCAAATCCTAGGCCTGGGAAAACTCTCAGTGACAGCACAGTAGAAAACGTTATTGCATACTATAATAGTGATGAAGTGAGCTGTTGTTTACCAGGAAAAAAAGATTTTGTTACAATGATGGAATCAGGATCAAAAGTACAAAAACAGAAATGTCTTATTCTAGGAAATTTGAAAGAGATATTTCAAGGATTTAAAGACAAGAATCCTAATGTCAAAGTAGGGTTTTCAAAGTTCTGTGGTTTACGCCAAAAGAATTGTGTGCTGGCTGGTGCAAGTGGAACACACTGTGTCTGTGTGTGTTGTGCTCATGAAAATGTAAAACTTATGCTAGCAGGGTGCAAATTGCAAGACTTAACTCGTAATGATGAACTACCAGTTAGGACATACAAAGATTGCCTTGCAAGAATAACTTGTAACCCTCCTCTTCCAGAATGCTTCTTCTTCAAGTGTGATTCTTGTCCTGGTATAGCACACTTACTAGAGCAAATAAGTAGCTTATTCACCATGAATGGGATTGATGAAATTGTATATAAATTGTGGACTACAACTGATCGCACAACACTTATGACAGTCTGTAACACTGTAGAAGAATTCCTTGAGACCTTTGAATCAAAAGTGAAATTGCTATTGCCACATTCTTTTATAGCTATTCAGCAGTCATACTTTCTGTCAAATTTGAAAGAAAACCTTGATAATAATCAGTGTGTTGTGTTGTGCGATTTTGCTGAGAATTATTCCTTCATACTGCAGGATGCAGTCCAAGGATACCACTGGAACAATTCCCAAGCTACTATTCACCCTTTCGTCGTGTACTACAAAAGTTCACACACACTTCAGTTGGATCATGTTTCTTTTGTTGTCATCTCAGAATGTCTTAAGCATGACATTATCAGTGTTCATCTTTTCCAGAGCCAATTGTTGCAGTTTATATCATCACATTTTGACAAGAAAGTAGAACACATCTATTACTTCTCAGACGGTGCAGCCTCACAGTATAAGAACAGGAAGAATTTTGTCAATCTGTGCCATCATGATGTAGATTTTGGTATCACAGCTGAGTGGCATTTCTTTGCCACCTCACATGGAAAGGGGCCATGTGATGGTGTGGCAGGCACCATTAAGAGATTAGCTGCACGTGCCAGCCTTCAGTGTTCATACAATGACCAAATTATGACACCGTGACAACTGTATGATTGGGCTTCCAGAAACATTCCTTCGTGCCATTTTAAATACAGCACGGACAAGGACTATGAGAACCACAAGGAGTTTCTCGAGATACGTCATGCTAGTGCTCGACCAATTCCTGGTACTCAAAAACTTTACTGTGTAATACCAGTAAGCCGCACAGCTATTAAAACCAAGACGTATTCAAACTCAACTGAATACAAGGTTGAGTCAGTATTGCTAAATCCAATAGAACTGGATCTGGAGGATATTCGTGGCTATGTTATTGTTGAGTATGATAACCAGTGGTGGGTTGGTTGTGTTTTGGATGTGAACATTCATACAGAACAAGTTAAGATAAGTTTTCTGCACCCACATGGACCTTCAATGTCTTTCACATACCCACAGAAGCCAGATATATTAGAAGTGGATAAAACAGCGGTCATTACGAAGGTTGACCAACGAACAGCAACAGGTCGGACATATTTTATGGAGAGAAGCAAAATAAAGATGGTCACTAGCAAGATGGCATCACATTCTTTTGGTTTGCAACCTTATTAACCAAGCGGTTCTCTTGTATGTGTACACCACTAATATAACCTGTAACACATTGTGAAATTAATACATACATGCATCTGGAAAAGAGTTATTGTACATTTGTCCAAACCTAACCTGGAGGACATAAACTCCTATTAATCCTACACTGCCTTGCCAGCCTAATATCTGGCACATGGGTAGAAGAATGTTGTAGCAATAAAATATATATATATATTTTCGTAATTTTTTAAGATGGCATGTTTTGAGATATTCAAGGTCAAAGGTCACAGTGGATGACCTTGAAACTTTAATCTGTTGTAAGAAGGTCATGTATGGTATCTTTAGAAAGCTCAATGCTTTAGCTTTGCAGCTGTGTTGCAATTGTCACTGTACTACAATTAGGAAAACAGTTACAGCCATTTATAAGTGTGCGAGTTTGTCATTTTTTATGAAAATTTTTGATTTTTATTATGTGTGTATCTTGGACAATTTTCAAAATAAAAATCTGAAAATTGGCAGAATTACTTACCTTATCATATGTGTGCTTCATACCAAATTTCATCAAAATCAGAAATGGTGAGGTCAAAAACTTATTTTTTTTTTATTGATCTGACGTGGAATGTCCCACCAGCGGATTGGAGGAACAATTTGTCTGTTGAAACTTTAAATGCTCTGATGACAATTGAAATACAAGGGCCACAAGAAGAGATTTTTAATCCACGGTCAGCAGTTATAAAGTGGTATGATGACAAAGTGATACACCCTGAGCGTAAACCATATGGGAAGAAATCTGAATTAGAATGTCAGTGAAATATATTCATGTGGTATGAGAATTTGTTAATTTGCTAGTGAGCAAAAAGATGAAACTTGCCCTGCTACCATTGCCCTCCCCCCCTCCGCTTATTTTCTCTTTGTATTTATTCTTGAGTCTCACTCTAATACATATTAAATGAAAGTAAGAAATCACTTTTGCATAGGATTTTTAGAATCAAGAATAGGATACCAGATTTCGAGTTAAACGGGAGTTTCACTCTAAATGAAACTACAAACACGAGTTTTGCAAGAAAACCTGACGTGATGGAATTTTTTGAGTATTTTTCCCGATTTCAGTGAGTAAAAATCTATAAGAAACAGTATAAAAGTATTGTGCAGTTTTTTGGTTGCAGACCTGTGTAATCGGTAAATGTGTGCTTTCGCGCCCTAAATTATTTCGTCGGAAAAATGTAACTGTGTGGGAAAAGTGTGACTTACAATTTTTTAAGCATACCAAATAATGGGGAAATGTGCATAAATACACACTGGCGGAAAGTGAAAAGAGAACACCAAGAAAAAATTGGCGGACGATAATGAAATTTACATATGTTAATGGGGTCGAGTTTACGTAGGTGTGATGTTAATTTCGGGACCAACCGGTGAGCGCTTACGCCACAGCACGGCATAATATGCAAATTATCGTCAGTGGTATTTAAGGAGTACGGCGAAGTGAATGTAATAAGTCGTCGGCGTACGGACACGTGCGAAGACCCTGAAAAAGCTGCAATGCCTGGACATGGAAGATGTGTACGATTTCAGCAGTTATTCGACTTTGAGCGAGGTCATCTAGTCGGACTCCGCGAGGCCGGGTGGTCGTATCGTCGTATTGTGGAGCGAATTGGACGGGAAGTATCAGTGGTGGTACGATGGTGGCGTAGATGGTCCGAGGAACATTCCCACACGAGAAGACATGGAACCGGGAGTCACAGACGTACTGATGAGTGGACCGATCGATGCATAAGAAGAGCGGCGTTGTCAAGCAGAACACCCACTGCGACGCAAATCCGAGCTGCCGTTGCACCTGAGGTGACTGTGCGAACAATCCACAACCGTCTACTGGATGTAGGATTACGTGCACGTATGCCTCTGGCATGTGTACCTCTGACTCCAGCCCACCGTCAGGAACGGCTGCAGTGGTGTCGCCAACATCTGCACTGGAGAACGCAATGGCGATCTGTCGTGTTCAGCGATGAAAGCAGATTCTGCTTGGGAGCCTCCGATGGCCGTACGCGTGTTCGCAGACGCACAGGGGAGCATCTCCACCCTTCTTGCATCCGCCAGCGACACACAGGGCCTACACCTGGTCTCCTGGTGTGGGGAGCGATCAGCTATCACTCCTGTACACAACTAGTGTTTGTACCGGGTACGTTACAGCACCTCCTGCATCAACATCATTATTCAGCTCATTGTTGTGCCATTTGTAAGGTCGGTCCAGCATGTTTCCCAGCAAGATAACGCACGTCCACACACGACACGTGCAACGCAACATGCACTTCAGGGTGTGAAACAACTTCCATGGCCTGCACGTTCACCGGATTTGTCCCCCATTGAGCATGTGTGGGATTTTATGGGACAACGACTTATCCGGTCTCCACGGCCAGCCACGACCATCCGCGATTTACGCGTCCAGGTTGAGGATGCTTGGAACTCAATACCCCAAACTTACATCCAACATCTGTACGACAGACTCCATGCCAGAATTGCACAATGTGACGCATTTCATGGCAGTTCAACCTCGTACTAACCATGTTACATGGAAATGTTATTTTTCAGTTTACCAGCAAATACAGCTTTATTTTGCCATAATGTTTTGATCACGTCATCCTCTGTATTCCGTTATTATGCTGTATAAATTTCGTTGGTATCAGAAGTCTCCTTCTTGGTGTTCTTTTTTTACTTTCCGCCATTGTAGTATTTGTAGATAAAAGGAAATAAATTTTCTGAAGTATTAACCTGCGAGTACGACGGTTTGTAGCAGTTGGTGCGGGAAGCTGAAGAGATGCTAACGGCCACGACGTGAAGGTTCCATGCATCGGAACAGAGTACAATTTGGTAGTGAATGTGAGGAAGAATACAACAGGAGTGGGTATAGGTGCAGACTGTAATTTTAGCTAAGTGGCCAGTGGCCGGTAAGTCCAAAAAAGTTAGTGGCCTCAAAAAAAAAACCCGGTTGATACGTTAGCATATCTTAGTGGCCAAAAAAATCTACAGCATAAGAAAGAGGTCGGGGAGGGTAATAGAAACGTTAACGTAATTGCTATTATTTACATGGATAACTTTATCTGAACATAAAAGCAGCCACTAACTGTGCAAAAAAAAAAAAAAACATTTTGTAAATCTCCCCCCCCCCCTGGGATTACTCATTTCAAAAACATTCATAGCATCGGTGGAAATTTTCAAGCATCAGTGAAAACCTCGAAGGCTCAATATTTTTGATAATAAGCCGCCGAAGAATTCGTACTTTTCCATCTGCATCAGTAAATGGGCACATCGGTGGGTAAAATCTCTGCTGAATATAGGTAATTACTCACCAATCTAAATCAAGTAACCAATAATATTTGCTGAAATGCTCAATGGATCGGTGGAAACCTCAATGCTTTTTCGATGTATTGGTTCCTGTAGTACTGAGGAAAAGCACTGGGTTTTGCCGACCAAACATTCAATTCACGACATAAGAAGCTTATGTTCCCTTTTTCTATACAAGAATGCAACAAAAAGAAATTCGTTTACTTTGCTTAGAAGCTATTCTTTACCAATTTCAAGCATCTGTCTTTAAACCTCGATGTATCAGCTTCTGCTACATTGAGGTTTAAGCACCGATTATTGGTGGCAGAACTTCAATATTAAAAAAATAGAGGTTTTTCCCCCATCCTTAGTTAGGACTGGTTTCACGTCTTTTACTTCCGAATTATTGTAATTTTGTTAATTGGCACTAAAAATGACAAATGACCAAATTGGTGACCACTGAAATAAATTTAGTCGCCAGAGTTGTCAGTTAATCACCATCTGGTGAGTGCTAATTTGCACCTATAGGAGTGGGGTGTATTTCGGAAGAGTGTGATGCGGCATGCAATCGTGCGCAAGTAGAAGTAGTTCAAACCTGTTTTTTTTTATTAAGATATATGCGGAATGTTGTTATTATTAGTTTCACAATGTCTCCCAATGGAAAGAAAATAAAGAATGTAAATGAATTTATGTACGACAAAAGTTTTGAGGAAGAAGTTTTTGGTTCCGGTTGAACCCAAAGTTTTGTTTATGGTTTGGAAGATGTGCTGGGGTAGGTGAATTCTTCAAGCACTTCATTTGTAGTTCTGCTGTTATTCCGTACATCGTAGCTCACATTTTTTCCTAGTGAAACGGATTTTTTCAAAATAAATGATTTTCTTCAATTCAGATATCATACTATGGCAGGGAGGCCTACAGCTTTTCGTACTGTGGTGGATAATGAAATTTTAAGCCCTGACGAAATCCGAAATGAAGTGTGGAGGAGACTGACAATTTTGTACTTACGCTTTCTCAAAATTACCCTTTAAAAAAACACATCTTACAATGCTGCGTAAAACCGACCTCTTTCCTTCCGCATATTCCTACAAGACGCTTCAATGACTACGTACTGCTCAACCGCTTGCTTCTGTATTCTTCCACCTGTTACTTGCCCTTCTCAACGGAACTTCCATTCACCGGACTGCACCTTGATGCCGTCGCCGCTCCATCATCCTATCCTAGGGCCTAATACACATACTCTTCCAAATCATTGTACTCGCAGGTTAATACTTCAGAAAAATTATTTCCTTTTGTCTACAAATACTATATTTTTTCACCTTTCCCAATTATTTTGCATGCTGAAAAAAATGTGCGTCACACTTTTCTCACACAGTTAAATTTTTCCGACGAAATAATTTAGGACGCTAAAGTACACATTTACCAAATAATCTTCACCATGAGTAAAATAGAAAGGCAAAAGAATTTTTTGAATTGGATATTTCGAAGCAAATGTATGGAATAAAATGTATTTTGAATTCGATCTGCATTTACATCCTCTAGCGGCGAAATTGTGCATTGCAAGAAAAATCAAAATAAAGGGTCATCATTCGCACATTTCAAGCTTTCTAATGCAAAAAGAATTTTTTAAATCGGACTATTAGTTGCAGAGATATTGTGTCTACAGATGGTAGGACGGACAAACCGATAACATAAGCACGATCTTTTTTTACAAAAGACGTGCTAAAAAACACCACTCTCTTTAACAGAACATTTTTAAAAGAAAAAAAAAAAGTGCACTTCGCAAATCTGTTGGAGTAACATAGACAAAAGCTTACTGCCCAGGGCGAGGAGTGTGAGAAAATGTGTCACATCTGGCGCGCTCGTGCCAGTTCTGACGTTATGTGAGCAACAGTCAGGAGGTAAAAGTGGGAAAAACACATGCAGGTGTTTCTCAGCGAGCATCGCTTCAGAGCATCAGAAAAACCATTACATTAAACATTTGAAATATATGTATACATTGTTCAGAATAATTGCACAATTAAAGTGTAAATATAAAACACATTTTATAAAGGTTCATGACATAAAAATTAGAGGAATACACAACACTTCTACAACGTTAAATAAAATATAATCTAGGAAGAATCAATATTAATTACAATATTAAATTTCGAAGGCGAATACGATAAGGCAGCAAATGCATGCAGCTGCTGTGGTGGGACGTTTTCTTTGGCTGGTTGCCAAAGACAGAGAAAAAGATATTTTCTTTTGCTCTGGGCAAAGAATATACACTCTGCTCTGAACCTAACCTCAAAGCTTTGATTGCAGCTGTTCGTAGTAATCGGCAATGAAAAAAATCGTATTATACTAAATTCTCCATTGAAAAATTAATTAAATGCATAGTCTGTAGTATGTGGTTGTTAACCGTAGAAACTACGGAGAATCCGTAGTAAATGGCATATCTGCACACAACACATACATAGAAAATTAAATCCGTCGATGATCAAATGAAACCAAAACCACTCGCCAACACCGGAGCCTCCACTAAGAACCATGACATCACCACATAAGCACATTTTTTTATGCTGCAATATCAACACCCCAAATCGTGAGAAATTTCCCATCATCCCACACTGTGCACTCCTGCAACATGACACGACATACGGGCGAGAAACAATGAAGAAGCACTCCGTTTATAAGTTGGAGGAAGTTTACTTGGCCATGAAAATCGCGAATCAGACATTCTGAGTTCTGAAAGTAAAATTAAGGACTTGGTTAAATATTAAGTACTTTTAAGCCCTTTTTTTGACCCGTGCAAATCCTGTTATTGCCTTCCACAATAGCAAAGGAATTATGCATAAGGAATTTGTGCCCAGTGGACAAACTGTTACTGCTGCATTTTATGTGGACGTTCTGAAACATCTTCTGTAAAGAAACCATAGTGTGAAGCCAAAGTATCAAGAAGAGTGCAGTTGGTTTTTTTTGCACGACAATGCCCCTTCTCACAAGGCAGTCTCTGTTCCGAGAGTTTTTGGCCACAAAGGACTGCATGTTGTCACATTAGTGTTCTCCCTAGACTTTTTTTTACAGCCGGGCAGCAAGAAATTTTAGCTGGGTGGTACTTTTAATGACCCCTTCCTCAATAGAAAAAAATGTTTTGCTGAACATTATTATACTTATTAAACATCTTTAGCAATGTGGTAGGCATTATAATGTAACATCCTAAACAATGTAAAAAAATTGGACAAAAATGGTAAAAAATGAGTATTTACTAACAAATCATATGAAGCAGATTTTTTTTTTTTTTTTTTATAGATTGAAGGTTTAACGACCACCTTAAGCAAATCAATAGGCTATAAGCAGTTGCTCGTTCCTAATTTAGGGCCACTGGTTCTAGGTACGGGAGAGAACCAGTGCCGTAAGGCAAACACAACGTCCATGCCTCACCGGAATTCAAACCTGGACCCTTCTCAGATGAATGGTCATAAGCCAGCATTTAGACCACTGTGCCATCGGGGCAGTGACGCAGATTTCAGCCGGTTTTTATCAACACTGATGGGGTACGTGGGAATAAGCTTTCCATTCTTACTATTATGTGCATGTGAAAACATTCATTAAAGGAACTATAGCCAGGCAGAAGACAAAATTAACTGGGCAGGCCGCCCAGTAAGAAGGCTCTAGGGAGATCACTACTCACCCTCCTTATTCGCCAGACTTAGCTCCATGTGACTACATCCTATTTCCCAAACTCAAAGCACCACTTAAAGGGTGCTATTTTGATGATGTACAGACCATCCAGAATGCTGTGATAAGGGTTCTTTACAGCATTCCTGTAACAGCTTTCAAGCAGTCATTTGACACACTTTGTGAGTGTGCAAACTCAGGGCTTCAAAAATATCTGAAAAGTTACATGCCCAGTTGGGCATGTGCAAAAAATATTTACCTGCCCAGGAAGTAAAAGTTAGATGCCCACAAACTTTTATCTTTTAAGATAACAAAACAGAAGTCTCATTTTTTTAAAATTAAAAATTATTAACTTTTCATACATCTTTTGCATTGCCATTTTAAAGTGTCTGTATTCAAAATGCACAAAAGTGTATATCTCAAGTTTTAAGAAGGGCAATAATACTGAAGATGGTATTTGAGAGACTTAGCAATAATGCCATTCTAATAATTAATGACTTCATGGCTTCCTCTAATTACTTTCAATACCGTAAATACTTAACAGGAATTATAGAGGATAAATTTATTAAGGTACATTACCTCTCAAATTTTCGATCTAATGTACCTTAATGAACAAGCGAGCACACGATCATTCTCCTTGCATGCGTGGTTTGTGCTGCAGATCATTGACAACATGGCAGGTGTGATTCTGAATCCGTCCAAGGTGGATCAGAGAGTGGCGATTCAGTTCCTAACATCAGAAGGATGCCAACCAGTTGACATTCTTCGCAGAATGCAGGAGTATGGTGACAAATGTGTGTTGAAGACAATAGTGACGGATTGGGTGCGGATGCAGAGATGCCAACCTGTTTCAGATATTTTCAGTAGTACTCGTACAAATTTTCAGTAGTTTTGGCCATTTTTCGGTAGTCATACCAAAAAGAATAATTTTAACCGAGGAAAACAACTCATTTAATTTAATTAGCATTTTTTTTCAATTTATTCATTTATATACATGAAAATCTGTATCAAAATATTCCAAATTTTTCATGGAAAGTAATATACACCATGACTGATACATTTTTTTTATACAAAAAAAAAAAAAAAAAAATTGATTAAATAGCTTTCTTTAGTGATTTCCCTGTACAGTGTTTTGCAGATTTGAGTTCCTCAGCAGAAAATCTTTTTTCATAACACACTTGCCCAGAGGAGAACATATTCATTTTTGCAATAAGACGTGCTTCTACAGTTTCTAAACCTAAATTAGGTCGAAAACGGGCTTGATTTTTTTCGCACTAAACTAAAATCTCTCTCACTCACAGCATTCGAGTGTGGAACTACAAGTATCGCAAACATTACTTTCGAGAGAATAGTATACTTAACCGCTCCATTACAGCCTCTTAATTTTGAGATTTCTGACCAAGTGACATATATTCTATCTGTTACTGCTATGATCTCTAATTTGTCAGCTTGATAACAAGGAATTACGCTTCCAGTATATCAAGTTCATTTTCAACTATTATAAATGGAAGGCGTTTGACTATGTGTAATACAGAAGTAAATGATGTTATGGCTCTAAGTGAAGGATCTACTACTTCTGCATGTTTTAAGGATTCATCACAGATCAGTATCTTTTCTTGAACATAAGAACATTCTTCAATGTGAAATTTTCCGACAGATGTACAGAACTTAGAAAGTTAATTTTCGTTTAAAATGATTTCGCTTTAATACATTCTTGTTTTTACTCCAATTACCAGTAGTGTCCTTTCCGATTTTTCTTTTTTGAAAAACTTATTTGAAAAATTAAGCTCAACATCACCATCAGCTATGAGAGTAGGCTTCACAAACCCCTTGGATGCCATGACAATTTTATCCATCATGCTGAAAGAACTTTCAGTTTGAGGACCATGAATGCTTGATAGCTTTCACTATTTTAGATAAAAGGTAGTGTAACTTGAAGAATATGAATGCTTCTGAATATCATGCATCAATTCTTACAAATTTTCCAGCTTTTTCACTTTCGTTTTCAGACTCTCCTCCCTTTATCAAGCTGAAATGCAAACCTTTTTTGGGGGAATATGTAAGAACACAGGATACACGTTCGGAACATCGTTGGGGAAAAAAATTAGAGTTATGGGAGGAACCTTTGCTACGTCCGATTTCCCTTCCATATTCAAGGTGAAATACAAATATTTACGAAATAAAATGAAATTTAACAACAATACTAGGCAGAGGAAACATTGCGTGAAAAATAAAATTATGATTACGGGAGAAATCTGCACTATTTCTGAAAGTTTTGAAAGACGAAATTTCTGTCTTCGAAATTTTCCGGCGGAAAGTATCCTTCACTACTACCAACTGCCCCAAAATTTCTGTTCAGTTATGCATCTATCTCAAAGATAACCCAAATTACGACGAAAAAGCAGAAATTCCTCGAAGCCAAAGATTAGACAGGAATTTTTACGCCGTTGAATTTTCGTTTTCGGAAATTTCCACTCCATTTTCAGAGTGAAATACAAAGTTTTATGGAATAAAATTATGTATAACAATACTGGACAGAGGCAACATCGCAGGAAAACGAAATTACGATTACGGAAGAAATCTTTATTTCGTTCACTTCCGATTTTGAAAGGCGAAATGCTGTTCCGATGCATATTTTTACGCGTTGGTAAAATTCTTCAATGCATAGTTTCATGCGTTTTTCGATGTGTGTTTTTGCACGTTGATGTGTATTTTACGCGTTTCTCGACGCATATTTTTACATGTTGATGCATACTTTACGCTCTTCACGACGTGTATTTCTACGAGTCGCGAAAAATTCCAGAGGCATATTTTTACGCGTTGGTAAAATTTTGATGCGTACTAGACGCGTAATTACGCATTTAGGAGAACTCTGCAATGAAATCCAAGCATACTTTTCTGCAACGCAAGAAAAAAACTTCAAAATATTAATTACTGACATGAACGGTTGACGCACAATTAAAAAAAACCAACTCCGATGCCAAAATCGTTTGGTGCAGAACGTGAGGCAATGACACTCACGTTCTGCATCAAACGATTTTCAACAGCTTGCTGCTGCACTGTGAAAAAGCTTCAGGCCGAACTCCGCCCACGTCCACCAAAGCGAGCTACGCTCAACGTCCCCAGAATATGGCATGCTGGGGAAGGAGGGTTTGCACTTAGAATGACTCAGCACAAGGCCACACTCATCGAGTTCTGGCTGCTCGCGCTAAGATCTGAGCAGCTTTGAGAGGCAGAACTGGAGGTGCAGGCAGCATCGCAAGCAAGATGAATGATGGATCATCAAGTGGCCGCTGTTGCGTTGGGAAGGGGAACAAGCAAAATAAAAATTAATAACTTCTTATAATTTTCTGTAGAAAAATCACGGTTTTCCGTATTCCGTAGTACAAGAGCTTTTTCCGCAGGAACTACGGAGATTCCGTAGTTGTTGGCATCTCTGCGGATGTATCGGGAAAATATGAGGAAACGAAAGATCTTCTGTGGCAGGGTCAAGCGCCTGTTGTTGCATCAGACCAAGCCATCTCCAAGATTGATGCAGCAATACGGGTGGACGGTCGTCGAAGTCATGTTTGCTAGCAGAGGAATTTGCGATGCCATTTTGGACAGTTCAAACAGTGGTTACGAAGACACTGCAGTATCGGAAGGTGTGTTCACATTGGATCCCACGGATGCTGACCAACCACCATAAGGAAGAACGCATGGGTTGGAGCTTGAACCATTTGCTGTGTTACTAAGCGGAGGGTGATGCATTTCTGCCGCGCATAGTGGCAGGTGAAGAATTGTGGTGCCACCACTTTGAACAATCCAGCAAGCATGGAATGGAAATATCCAGGATCACTAAAACACAAAAAATTCAAGTCGCAGGCTTCCGCTGGTAAGGTTATGCTGACCGCATTTTTTGACCATGAAGGGCTTTTATCGGTGAACATCAATGCCAACAGCTACAAGGACATACTGCAAAAAGCAATCAAGAATAAGTGACCCTGAATGCTTTCACGTAGTGTCATTTTGTTGCATACTAATGCACATCTGCATGTTGTGCACATCGTGCAGGATGCATTAGCACGGAAAGGGTGGGAGGTTCTGCAACACCCAGCCTATAGCCCCGATCTGTCACCATGCGACTTTCATTCGTTCGGACCCTTAAAAAAACCTCTAAAGGGACAACAATTCTACTCTGATGCAGATGTCATGGTTGTGGTGACCAAATGGTTCAAGGAGCAATCCAAATAGTTCTTTGTGGACGGTATCCGCCATCTCCCCAAGCAGTGGGATGCGTGCCTGAATGCCGACTTCTAATGAACACGGGTGAATACTTACTTACTTATATATTGCTTTGTTTAATTCTGCCATACCAGTGGATGTACTTTTTCGTTCGTCTTAATAAAAGCCACTCCAACAGGTTTCATTTGATCACGCCCAATACTCGGAATGAAATGCAGTGGTGGAGTTTTCTTTGCCCACGATAGTGGTGCACAGCCTTTATATAAAGAAAGCACACTGACATACGGAATTAGTGGAAGAGTCGTCAATCGGAAGCCCACCTAATTTTTCCTTTGGTTACAACTTGTTACACTGCATTTCATGGCAGGCCAGTTGCTCTCAATCTCATGCGTGTTTACAAGGCTAGTACTTCATCTTGTGTGAAGTCTACAGTATGTTTCAATAGGTAGCTCACTAGTCTGTCATCCAGGCTCTGCATGATTCTGGATAAGAGGCAGCAGTGTCTTGGCAGAACAGCTATGATCATGCCACATCTCCACCCTGAAGCTTTTGGAAGCTCTGTTTAAAAATCTCATTGTTCCAAATGCCCTTAACAAGGTGACTGCAAGATGTATTGATATAATTTTTTACGACTCTTTATCCCTAGAATGGTAATGTGGGTAAATTTTATGCATATCACATAAGAAAAAGAATTCAGTGCTTTAATGTTAAGCAGAATCCAATCAGGCAGAACTATGCTGTCCTCGGACTGTTGATTCCATAGAAACATCACCTCCTTGTGTCTTTGTTCTTTTGAACGGGTACATCATCTGAAGCAACTGTGTAAATTTTACTCATCATTACCCATACACACAAATTGTTGTACAAAAATTTTACTATATTTACTAATAATGCAATAAATTATTTGTTGTGAAGATTTTTATATCTCATCTTCGGTATCTGTGGTGCACTGTTTCAGGTATTTTAGAACAGATGATAGCGATGCAGATCCGGATTTTGTGCTTCCTGAAGAATTGATTTGTGATGAGGTCAGAAAAACTGAAGAACTTCCAACACAAGGTAAGAAGAGAAAGATCGTGCACTAAACATTCAGTAGATCCTATTTTCAGTGAAGAGCAAAGATGTAAAGAGGAATTTGTTGATGCATAAAATATCAAAATTTCTGAAACTGTCTTAGTTGGCTTTATGTGGAAAACTCAAGAGTGCAGTTCTTAGTGGTAAAACTTCAAAAAGAAATATTGTACAAGTGCTCCCTGCACCATTGTCCTCAGCATCATCTTCATATGACCCAACAGAGCACTTTTCAAATTATACTTTTCTGATGAAATCATTGATACAATTCTTCTCCACACAAATAAAGACAAAACAAAAATAAGGAATGACAGAAAGTCTGTCATGAACATACATCATGTCCACAAAAGACTCGTTTTTAAAACGTGTGAAAGGATAATTGTCTTGTACTCATATCATGAGTGCTTTTGCACTCTATACACATTATGTCTAGAGTTGTCTCTCAGATCAATGCGTCGATGTCGCACTGCACAAAATTGTATCCGTAATATCTAACACTATATTTACTGTAGGAAAAAACGTATCGGATGCAGGAACACTCCAGGTGTCAAACATATTTAAAGACAGTCATATGTCATTGATGAAGCATTAAAGTAGTCCACTATTACGGGTTACACAAAAGAATATCAGTCATTAAAAAATGCGATAGTTTAGATATACTGCTAAAGTTCCAACAGGTTGACCTATCGAACCTATAACAGTATATCTTAACTATCACATTTTTTAACGACTGATATTCTTTCGTGTAACCCATAATAGTGGACTACTTTAATGCTTCATCAATTACATATGACTTTGAATAAGATTGACACCTGTACTGTTCCTACATCCGATACATTTTTTCCTACAGTAAATACTAGTGTTAAATATTACGGATACAATTTTGTGCAGCGCGATATCAATGCATCGATCTGAGAGACAACTCTAGACATAACGTCTATAGAGTTCAAAAGCATTCGTGAGATGAGTACAAGACAAAAATAAGGAAGGGAGTAAGCCACTAAAAAGGTTGCAATTCATGCCACAGGTTAAGCTACGGTTGCTATTTTCACGAAATGCGATGAGTTAATCCAAAATGCGAGAGAAAAATTAGTGTTCATAGCAAAACAGTGGCAGCAGTTTAAATATCAACCCATCAGCAGATTCTGCTCCAGCTTTTCTACTTTTATGAAAACTAGTTTCTGAAATTCTGGCAGCGATTCGCACTCCGCTATTATCATCTTAATTCTTATGTGTATGCTCCTTCAGCACGTGTTGGCTCAATTACTCCCTCTATACACTTTAGAGCACTCCATAAATGATAGGGCGAGGCTGGAATTACTTATAGAGGCTAGAGGAATTAGACCCCCTCCCCCATTCAAAGTTCAACTTTAAACAAGTCAGCTGGTTTAAACTTGAACAGGATTCTAAAAAGGAATTGGGTCCATCTACAGTATTCCAACAAGTCCATAAGACATTAGTTCTCACCGATGTCCAAAGCATTGTTGGTGTGAATAATTCAATTGAGGTTATGATTTTCTAAGTGACAAAAGCGGCTAACTATCTTTAGCATTTTGCTACAACTTTCTTGCCTATTTTAGCATTTTTAGAGCCAGCTTAAACTCATGCTACCGTTACTTAAATACCTGACGAAAGAATGGCAGCAGCACTAAATAAACAAAGAACTAAAAGCAGTTATGGAAGAAGCACTAAAAAGAAAAGGAGGACTTCATACTAAGAGTGATGCTAAATCCCAACATGGACCATGAAAGTACTGCACATATTGTTCTTATACCAAAAAAAAAAAAAAAAAAAAAAGGCAAACAACTACCAAAAGCCAGTTTGATGGGAGATCAAGTGAAGAAAGGCATGGATGCTAAAACTATTTTTTTTTCTAAACTTCAATTTCAGTTTTTTTATTTAGTGAAATCTACCTTATCATTTAACATAAATACTTTTAATTGAGTATTAGGAAAACTTAATGTAGAATTTCAGTTATTAATTTTCTTAAAAATCTTGGTTTTTGAAAAGTGCGACGTTTTAGCATGTAGTTAAGTCAGGTTATTTTGAATTTACCTACGTCAAACTTTCAATTTAAGTTTATCAAAATTAAGTAGTTAAATAAAGGAATGAAGCATTCCTAATAACTTTGTCAAAAACAACTTTTATCCGTGAATGTTTATCATATGCGTAATTTTTACTCATTGTTACCAATAGTGTACTATTGTTTAACCGTTCCAGGGTTAACAGAACAGCGTTACCATATATGACAAGCCTATAACAGTATGTGAGGGGCATCACATTTTGAATGGAAAGTTCAGAATAAGCATGCTCTAACTGTGTTGATTCATCCCATTAATATGTTTTGTTTGACTTTTTGATTACCAAATTCATACACCTAGTCCACCTGGAAGATCATGTTGTGCCCCTCTAAAGACTTCTTGATCATCAGCAACAATCAGTTCTTGTGTTCAAAAGCAGCAACTTTTGCACACAAACATTTGAAATCCTACAACTTCACACACCTTAAATACAGATTATATTACCAGTATACAACAACACAGCTTGGAGAGAGCATCCCACAAATGCAAATAATGCTATTGGAAGGAGTGCCATTTTACTGGAGCTCATGTTACTCCAGAAAGAAGAGACATTCTGCTTCTTGAGAGGTGTGATATTACATGTCAGAGCTTGAAATCAAAATTCTGAAGTGTGAGAGAATAATAAATATTTGCTCATAACTTTATAATCAATGACACTGGAAAAAAACCCAGTTGGACTTTCAAATCTAAGTGCATAACATAATTTCATATATCAATCTGCTTTGTATACATCATGAGGCAAACAAACTAGCTCTGCATAAATTTCAAGTGGGAGTATATTTTACAGAAAAATAATAATTTAAATGCTGCAATAACACTGATACTCGGCTAATGTATTTTATTATTTTTTACATAAAAATGCACTCTTTTACACAAAAGTAGTACAGAATGATAGCAAAACGGGCATTTTTTTAGTCAAATTTTAGCCATCAGCTTGTTCCCTTCTTTTCTGCAGCAAGAAAATTAACACATTTACAAAAATGATAATTAATTGAACTATGCAGTTTACCCATAATTTTATTTTGAGTACCTTGACATATACCAATTCTAATTCAACACTGTCTCTTTCATGAATGGGGGAACGGGTACAACTAGGAATATAACCGACATGCCACAAAACTATGTCACTCATTATCACTAGGAAAACCATCTCTGCTGTTACAGAAAGACAATAAGAAATTTGACCAAAAAAAATTTGGAGCCTTTTTTTTTCAAATAAAATATGTATAAAACATTAATTGCATAAAAGTCTTCCGCATGAAGGATGAATCGGCCAGCCAAATGTTCTAATGTACAAGTGCCGTTGCACAGCTTTCACCTTACAGACCAAATGTACCCTACATGAAATACAGTAACGGAGAAGTTTCTTTGCCGCATGATGGTGGATATGCACAGGACTAATGTGGACACACAGCTGCAATACTTGATGCACTGAGATATAGACCACCCAAAAAACCTAAAGTGAGTGCAGCTTTGTAAATAAGAACAATTGAAAGGAAAGCCACTTAGATGTGCATGTGTACAAAAACCATAAAAATAACTACACAAATTTATATATGTAAAATTTTTTTATAATTGCTCAAATGAATAATTACTGAATTATCCAGCTTATCTTTCAAATGTTGCAGTGACAGTTTACTTTTTCTGGTTAGACAAAGCAAGCAAACATACTGAAATAATGTACATAAATAATAATGTTTACAACCTTTTTCTTCTGCACATATCTAGAACAGCAACATCACTGAAGCTAATCCTAATTATGAAACAGTGAAATCAAAAGAATGATCCTCCTCTTGTGTACCATCCTCGGCTAACACCAGATGGTTCATCTTTTACGTCCACCTGATCTGGTTCCAAGACACCTTCTTCATCCTCACTATCAGATTCACTGGAGGAGGGGGCATTTTCTCTTGCTTTATCTCACCTTCTTCAAGGGATTCTGATGAGGAAATCTCGCCTTCTTCCTCTTCTTCTCCCACGGCCCATTTACTTGAGCCACCTTCAAACACTGCAGTTTCTGTTACATCTGCAAGGAAGTTCTGCACCCTGAGAATATTTTCAGAATGCTCAACTTCATGAGTGGCGATATTTTGCATTTCTTGTTCATCCTCTTGTTTAACTTTCTCAGCAATGTCAATTGGCTTTGGAATCTCAACAACTAACTTTTTGAAGTTTCCAAAAGCTATTTTGTGTTTTGCACCAAGAACTGTGTTAGTCTTTAGCATGGAAACAAAACCAACTGTTTCGTTGATGTTTCTTTTATAGGCATCACTGTCAATAGAATTCCTTATTACTTGCGTAACAACCTGAGCCCGTTTTACGGCCAAGTCTGTGCACTGAAGTATTTTTTCCTTGGTAAGCAAGAGTCCACCACTAAAATGTGATAAACATATTTCTTGGTGGGCATTCACTCCAATAACAACCCGACCCTCAGCAACCCTTTCTTCTATCTCTAGCGGGTCAATCAGCACATATTCTCCGTCGTCATACACAGCCATTGTAATGATGACTGGCATGTGATGCAAATTGAGAGGTACAGGATTGTGGTCTTCTATAGAGTGGACAGTTACGTCTGTACCGATAACAGTGACATCTGGCCTACGGAAATGTGCAAGAGCTGCCACAGCTGCGATGCTCCCGCATTCTAAAAGATTACCGTCGTGATTCAATACGGTGACATCCACACGAATATTCCACGCCTTTTCACCGGCGACAATGCAGAGGATTCTAAATCCAGGCAGCGGGAGTCACGGATGCATCTTTCCAAGAGCCTGGCATTCTCCACACCTTCCGTTGACATCTTTCCACTTTCGAAATTTGGCGCACCCATTGGAGAAAGTTCAAGATAGACTTGTAACGAACCTTCTGTAGGACGCGATGGCTTTGGCTGCGAAATGTCACAAGATACCTGTGCCAGAACTCTGGTGTTTCCCAGCATTACGGTGCAGCAACCGTGTTCCACACCAAAAGCAATTTCAACAGTGCGGCCGTCATACTGCGTTCGACCATCTAGTCGAATGCGAGGTCCTTCTCTAGAGCAAATAGTGGATAAAAAACTTCGTTCACAGTTCGAAGTCAATACCTTCATCTTCAAAGCACGAAAAAGCCAAGTAGCTCAGCGAACAGAACTTCTTAAAATCACAAAAGCAGATATACACGGTCTTGCTTGCATACATGTGTATCTATCTATGGTAATTTACTTCAGTTACGGTTAAATTTTCTCACAGTGAAAATGTTGTACATGCCAGATTTCTTAGGAAAAACCGCTTTGTAAAATTCCTTCCTTTTTTTGTTTTTGTTTTGGGGTTTAACGACAAATGTGAGCAGTCGCCAGCCCATAATTTAGTCACTGATTCCAGAAAATTAAGAGAACCAAGCAGATACTTACGCATCTGACCAATGGAGAAGGAAGGGGGGGCAAAATCCGTTCTGAATTTTCCCCTTGAAAACACACACACGCACGCACAATGATTAAGTTGATGAGCTCGTATTGGGGCAGACAACACATAAAAAGAGATACACTTTTCTATTGTCAAAATGATCTTTTCGAGCATAATTAATAACTTGAGGGCCGCCCCGGTGGCGCAGTGGCCTAAGGCGCTGCCCTCTGATCATTCGTCCGTAAGGGGTCCGGGTTCGTATCCCGGTCAGGCATGGATGTTGTGTTTGTTTTACGGCACTGGCCTCTCCCTTCCCTGGAACCAGTGACCCTAAATTAGGGACGGGCGACTGCTTATAGCCCATTGAGTTGCTCACGGTGGTCGTTAAACCTCCAATAAAAAAAAAAATAACTTGAGGAGGAAAACTACCAAATAAGAAAGTAAATAATAATAATACGAAAAAAAAGTAATAAAACATATAATTATTTGAGGAAAAGAAAAAAATTGGAAAGGAAGGTCTTTTGTTGTAGTTTTAACGACTACCGTGAGCTAGCAGCTCAGTGGGCTATAAGCAGTCTCCCGCCAGCTCCTAATTTAGGGCCACTGGTTCCAGGGAAAGAAGAGAACCAGCGCCGTATGACAGTTTTCCAGTCTATGTATCTTAAAGGTCTTTGAGAATAACACAACTTTTGATTTTCCTACGGAACTGCCTAGCTTTCTTCCCTAAACTTGTGCTTTAAAATTAGTGTGAGTGACTGCTCACAGGTCTTAAAGTTTCTCATATTGGGCGTGGAATCTTTTGCAAACAAAAAAATACCGCAGTCAATGAACATTTAGAAAAGCCTTTAAGATTAGTTTGTTTTGCAGGATGATTGTTAGTTTTTCACTTCTTGTCCATAAAAAAGTAATACGTACACTAATTTCTAGAGTTTCTCCCAGTCGTTGCGTTACTCAGAAGAACAGAATATTGCGTGCTGTTTTCTTTTCTTTTTTCAAAAGTTAAATTTAAAGTCTTATAGCGTTTTTAAAAGTACTGAAAAAACTCATCATCAACATCATTGGCGCAATAGGACGGCGGTAAAGTCAAGTCACAGTTGAAGTTGATTGCGGAAACGTAAACTGAACTGAGTACCACTACCAACCATCATAAATTCTTCTAAAGTGATGTATGTGTTTTAAAAAACATTGCTGGAAGGGGTAGGTGCACGTTCAAAAGTAAGTTTAACAATAATTTTTTTTTTCTACACTTTCTAAAAGGTTTCGTATTGAGCATGAATTTTTCTCAAATTGAAATTAGGGTGTACATTAGTTTTCTGATTGCATCATTAGAAATGCTGAATAAAACACCACAAGAGAATCATATATAACTATATACGTTATGTAAATAGTATTGTTAAGTGGAGCCAAAACATGTCTAGATCTTTTTTCTTTTAGACGCATATATTTTGTATTTAAAATTTATAAGTTTACATATTGCATTACAGTTAAATAACAGCTTCTGTGGGCATGTTGAAATTCTCACACAAACTTTCAAATTACCCGTGGACTTCAGTTTTAATTTTTCTATCTGCATGAGTGGTTGTCACAGGAACTGTGATTCCATTACATCATCATCAACCACCCCAAGTTTCCTCCACAACGGTCTGTCTTGTGCCAGTCTCCTCCATGTCACTCCCGCATACTTTCGAATTTCATCCACCCATCGCCCATGTGGTCTTCTGGGTCTTTTCCTGTTCCTTGGAATCCAATCTAAAATTCCGGCTGTCCATCGATGGTCTGTCCTTCTGGCAGTATGTCCAGCCCATTGCCATTTCAGGGATTTAACTCTGACCATGATGTCTTCCACTCTTGTCATTTTTCTGATCCACGATTTCCTCTTCTTATCTCTCCTGGTTACACCAAGCATGCACCTCTCCATGTGCTTCTTTGAGTTGTCTGCAGCCTTTGTATGTCTGTTTTAGTTAAGGTTCACGTCTCTGCCCCATATGTAAGCACTGGAAGGATGCATTGATCAAACACTTTTCTTTTAAGACATAATGGCATATTGCTCTTGAAAATTATGCTACTTCTTCCAAAAGCTCTCCAGGCAAGTTTTGTACGCCGTTTAAGTTCACCAATGTGACCCTCACTTGATATCTGCTGTCCAAGATAAACGTACGTGTCTGTTATCACCAGCTTTTCTCCATCAATCGATAAATCTTCATTTCTTGTAAAAGCATTGAACATCACTTTTGTCTTCTGAAAGTTCATTTTTAATCCCACTTCTTTACTCTTGTCAGCAAGTTCCTGGATCATAATCTGCAGCTGTGATGGGGTAGTTGCCAAAATGACTACGTCATCAGCAAAATGAAGGTGGGTTAGATAATCTCCATTAATTTTTATCCCTTTGTTTTCCCAGTTCAGTGATTGAAAGACATTTTCCAATGTGGCATTAAAGAGCTTCGGAGATATGGTGTCACCTTGTCTCACTCCCTTTCCAATTTTTATGTATGTTGTATTTTCAAACAGCTGAATCTTTGCACTTGCATTTTCATAGATGGTATTAATAATATTAATGTATGCATCTTCAATACCGCAGCATTTCAGAGCCATTGTAACTGCTGATGATTTCACTGAATCAAAGGCTTTTTCATAATCGATAAAAGCCATACACAATGAAAGTTCACATTCCCTCGCTCTTTCAATTAGTTCTCTCAGTATGTGGATATGATCTATTGTGCTGTAGCCACTCCTGAATCCAGCTTGTTCTCTCGGTTGAGCCATGTCCAGTGTTACCTTCAAGCGGTGTGAAATAACTTTAGTGAAGATTTTATAAACCACTGATAGGAGGCTGATAGGTCTGTAGTTCCTGAGATCCTCAATGTCACCTTTTTTATGTAGCAGGATCATTGTAGTGTTGTTGCAATCCTCAGGAATCTTCCCTTCATTAAGGCATCGAGTGAAAATTTGGGCGAGTACTGTTTCGATTTCTCCACTTGCTTCTTGTATGATGTCTACAGTAATTCCATCTTCTCCTGGAGCTTTTCCCCGTTTCATGTTCTTGATTGCATGTGCAACTTCTACTGGGAGGACTGGAAGAACTCTGGTACCTTTCATGATATCTGGAGTACATGTATCATCCCTTTCATATGATTTGGAGTAGAAATCTTTCACTCTTGTCAAAATTTCACCTCTATTTCTTGTTACAGAACCATCTTCTTTTCTCAGTGCCATAATTTGTTTTCTTCCCTTACTGAGATTTCCCTTTGCTATCTTTAGGCTTTGGTTGTTTTCAATTGCTTTCCTCACTAGTTCACAGTTGAATTTCCTTACGTCTTCAGTGATACTTTTTCGTACTGTCTTGCATAGCTCTATATATTCCACTTTGGAAGTCATATCTTCTTTAGTTGTCCTCATCTCTCTTCTTTTTTTTAATTCATTTTTCATTTTTGTGTTGATATTTTTGGGCTATTATTATTTGTTTGTAGAAACAGGTGTATTATTTTTAGTCCTTTATTTAATGGTGTGATTTTTTGTAATGTTCTTTTTTTTTTTGTCTTTTTTTATGGATTTTTCTTTTTCTACATGCAAGTTACAAGACCCCACCACACTAGACACAGCCTGGAAATCACTTCTAAAAAAAGAAAAAAATCCATCAAAAAAGACAAAAAAAAAAAAAAAGAACATTACAAAAAATCAGACCATTAAATAAAGGACTGAAAATAATACACCTGTTTCTACAAACAAATAATAATAGCCCAAAAGTATCTACACAAAAATGAAAAATGAATTATACTTACGACTGATACCTACCAACTCATCCAATAGATGGCGACACATGAGAAACAAGTCACCTAACACATACATGACCGCAAACCTTCCTTTCGATTCCCGACATGCAACTCCAGGACTACACACACGCGAGGAACCCTCTTGTTAGAAGCAGAGGCCCAACGATGGTAGTATGGTACAAACCGAAAGTGCTCGCCGTAACGTTTGATTGTGAGAATGAATGAATGTAGAACTGAAAATATATAACCTAATTGTTTTATTTCAAAAATTTTTTTTTTTTTTATAACTAACCAAAAACCCGTAACAAAAAGACTTCTTGGGCCGGGAGCACGTGCCTCACAGAGCAACAACGTGCAAAATACTTTGACAATATCAGGTAAACAATAATTTAGATATTATGTATTTTTACCTGATGTTTTGTGAGGTACTCTTTAACAGTGAAATATTTCTCACCATGTTCGTTAACAGAGCTCTACATTTTCTTCCACTTTTTCTTCATTCATAAAGGATCATGTATATTTCTTTTGTTTCTGGGACAGTATGTGCTTTTTCCTTTTCTTTAAAACCCAACCCATAAAATCATAGATTCTGTCCGTATGAGCTATAGATTGTGTTGTATCTCTTTATATCGATGTTGATGGAGATGTTAGATTTTTAGCTCCAATCTTCATTTTCTTGACACACATGATCTTTACCCATACTGCTGCAGAAGCTGCTTGACGTCAGCTTACAGCATACTAATGCAATGCAGTAATGTAGAAAAAATGCCAGTACAAGAGACAGAGTAAAGATGATGTATTTCAAGAAAATGAAGACTGAAGCTAAAAATTCTAACATTTCCATCAACATCGCAGCAAGGAGGTACTGCACTGCAGGGCTCGATTTCGACTGGTAGTTAGCAAATCTAGAAAGCAAATGCATTTTGCTAGTGATGAAAAGTGGTTCTAGCAAAAGTTGCAAGTGGAAAAATTTTGGATGTTTTAGTGTGAACTGTAAAGCGCCACTGCATTGCGCATGTGGAACATTTTAGACACCTACAAAATGGAACAACTGCTCTCTATAAACGAATGTTTCTTGAAAAGTACAAACATTATAAAAACATTTTGGCACTAGTAGAAATATCCAGTATTTTTCCTTTCCCTTATCTACCTCTGCATGTGAGGTTGGGTTCAGTTTCATGAAGAGAATCCAGGGTGATTGGAGGGGCAGTTTAAACTTACAAACATTGAATGCTCTCATGAGTATTGAGGTTGAAAATCTGTCCGAAGACAAGTTTGACCCTAGGCCTGCAGTTGTAAAGTGGTATGATGAAAAGACCCGAAACCCACATCATAAACCATATGGAAAATAACTTAAGATTTTGAATAGTGTTCTTGAATTTTGTGAATAAAGTTAAATAAAAAATGTTTTTTTAAATATCTGTATTCAAATTAAATTGTTGGAATTAATCTGTCAGGTCATGAAAAGGTGAGTTATATCAAAATATTTGTAATCTTTTCAGCATTACAATGTGACAGTTACAGGGGTGAAATCAAAATTTGTCATGATTGACTAATGGAGGGAGAGTTAAGAAACTTTTGCTAGTAGATAATGCAATTTGCTAGTAAAAGTAAGGCTACTGCACTGTCTATAGTTTGTACAAGGAACAGAATCTATGATTTCATGGGTTAGGTTTTAAAGAAAAGGAAAATGGAGTACAAACTGTCCCAGAAACAAACAAAATATATATATGATGCTTCTATGAAAGGAAAAAAATGTGAAAGAAAAGTTAGACCTGCAGCTCTAGTGAAGAAAATGCAGGGCTCTGTTGAACGTTTTGTAATAGATTTTTTTGTAAAGATTTTGTAATCAATTTTTATTTTTGAAAATGGAATGTAAAACTCAGTGATGGAAAGTTTGCGCCAAAACTGCAACAATTTCATTATCTTGCACCAAACTGCTACAAATTACGAAAGAAAGTTATATTTGTGCCCAAGTGCGCCAAAAAAACCTGCCGTGCAAAAAAAATGTTTTCACGGCAAAAAATGCAGTTTTAAACTGTGAATCAAATGACGCTTTTTTAAGGTCTATGTGTAATTTGGTTAAATGTATAACGACGCTCAATCAACACGTACCCCAAATCCCAACATTTCGGAATATTTTTCACCTACCTTTTAATTCGTTGTTTTTCGGCATAAGTGGCGAATAGGTTTCGCAATGTAGGTGGAGCTTATGGAGGAGGAGTTTTGTTGTAATCATGTGGTATGTAGAAGAAACAATGCTGTACGTTATGAAATTCTGAAGAAGATTATTTACAGATGGCTTGGTGGTCTTTTGGAGTGTTGTGCAATTCAGATTGTTTATATGTCATAACAATCTCAATTGCACAACACTAAAGTGCCATGTGGCATATTAAATGAAAGCCCAACTGAAGATCTTTAAAATAAGCCATAATTCATGAGCCTAGCTCTACTATAACCAGATGAATTGGCAGTTCCAGTTCGCTCAGCTGATGAAATTTCATTTTTTTTTTGAAATTTTAAAATTCAATAACTAAACAAACTAATTCATTAAAAATTCTGAAAAAAATCATGTTTGTTTATATTGACGGAAACTACAAATATACCAAGTTTCATGAAAATCAAAAATGGTCAGGTTGAAAATGCTATTTTTGCTGGTTGATTTGACATATAATGACTCTACTGGAAAGCTCATTGGCACACACACCCAGGCTGAAATGGCTTCAATTCCAAATCCTTTCTCATTATTTTTTGAACTCTGGAGGATGGAATGTTTCTCTGATGACATTTTTTGCAACTATTTTAGTAGTTATGTGAAAGTTCCGATCACCCTTAAACATTGTGTTGAACTTCTATTACATGGCTAGTTAATTATATTATTATTCAATCTATATATTGAATTAGTATTACTGTTTCACACGTTATATGAAATTCTAATGTTATACGGGAAAATGATGCTCCAAAGTTGATATGTATAATTCAAATATTTTACATTGCATTTAACAGCCATGAACTTACCTATTTATCTCTAGTTGTTAGCCAATCTGTAAATCTCCACTTTGAGTACGGAATATCGTTGAAAATTTCATTTCTTTAATTATTATATATTTGCTGGTACTGTTGATCTGTGGCATCAACACGCTTAAAATAATGTGTACGATTTGAAAACGAGCAAAAAGATTAATATTTTAAAAAGTAGAAGCTGAATGAAATGCAAAAATTCATTTAAGAATGCTTAGCAATGGAAGTTGAAAACCTTACTTGAATAATTAAAAGAACATGAATTTAAAACCTGAACTTCATTGGCTGATGTAATTCTGACCTGTAGAGGTTATTTACATCTGTGCAACGATGACAAAGCAAATATGTCCAAACGGAAGATAAAGAACATCCAAAAGAACACCATTTCCCCGTTCCGCTATTATCACCCATACTAGTTTCGACTAATGTTTAGTCGTCTTCAGTGGGAATATTCATGTAATCCAACGTGCTTGTTGTTATACAGCCATACTTCATGCAACCCGAAGCACCAACTCCTGCTCGACACCAGCCAATGTCTTTGCACGTTTCTTCTTAGGTTCTGAATAGGTAAATTCATGGCTGTTAAATGCAATGTAAAATATTTGAATTACATATATCAACTTTGAATCATTGTTTTCCAGTATAATGTTAGAATCTCGTATAACGTGTGAAACAGTAATACTAATTCAATATATAGATTGAATAATAATATATTTCAGTGGTGATCTCCAGTAGGAGGCTTCAACAACGTATGTATGGTGTTGTATTCAAGAAGATACTGATTTACCGTATTCTGTTATATCAATTCATCAAATATAATTTGTTGAATTCTTTACGTGGTTATAATTCATGTTATACATAAATGTATAACATGAATTATAATGACGAAATGTGAGTAACATTCTGAAACTTAAATTATTATATATTTATATTACAAGCATTTCCTGAAGACATTTCAATAATAACGTGAGAAACAGTAAAATATGCAGCAACAGAATTGTTGACATTTATGTATTACAGTATTCTGGTTGACCAGAATACTTCAAATCAGTATCTTCTGGGAAATGCCTTATTTCCGAGTGCTGTTATAATTTCATGCATAAGAGCGGCCTTAAATCGAATGTCTGCAAAAGTTTTGTCCTGAGGACCCAATCTCATGCATAGGGACTTTGTGGCCAATCTGTATAGACATTCTGAAAGTTAAAGAGGTATACATTAGAACCTGCTTATAACCAGACTGTATTTAACGAGCAAACAAAACATTTTCTTTAGTATAACATTAATTTAATGCTAATTTGATTGTTTTTAACAAACAAAATTTAATGTAATCCTTAGATTTAATGAGGGAAAGAAAAGCTAAGGTGATCAATTTTAACAGGCAAAGACAAAGTAACAAAATTTAATGAAATTCCTTATTTAACAAGTTAAAGAAGATCTGGACACTGACCTAGAATGGAAGAATAGAAATGTAGGTATACAAGATGAAATCGCAATAGTGAAGGGGAATCTTGATGTGCTAGTGGAAGAATGTTAATAGAAAAGCAACAGGGATGGAGTACAACAAATCTTCAACAAGTGAGTTCTGCATGAGACCCTTTCTGTCACCCACTCCAAGGGGGACTGCCTTGGGAGTTTCCACATGATGTCAGCTTGAGGATTCACTAGTGCTATGTTTTCGTGTAAGTGCTTATTTTATTTTAATTTGTACTACTGTAGTTAACTATCAAATCTTTTATGGATATATAATATAAATTTATATACATGATTATCATGTATGCATATTTTTACATGATGGGAGTTTTTACCCGAAAACAGATTTTGCGAGGAATTCTGTTGGTCCTGAGCTCCTTGTTATAAGCAGATTCTACTGTATATAAAGTCAAATATATGCTTTATTGTAATTCATACATTTAATTTGTTGGTAATAGTTAAGAGAACTAGGGTTGAATGTGATCCAAAGTTAAAAATCAGCTTTACATAAGGGTCCCATCTAAAGATTAAAATTGGTGATTTTTTCAAGTGGCCATTGGCCAGTGGGTGAACAAAATCTAGTGGCCACTTTCCTTACGGCTATTTCGTGTTATATACACATTTTATCATTGTACTTGTATACCTTTCACTTATTTAGACATAGTTAAATTTAAGCTTAGTAGTTACAAGGGCCCACTGTCTATTGTCCAGTGTAATTAAATGAATACATATAATCTTAAAAGTTACATTTTTCTTCAATCACATCAACCAAGTTTTCTAGACAGTTTATA
Source organism: Macrothele yani (assembly GCA_039090855.1). Lineage (NCBI taxonomy): Eukaryota > Metazoa > Arthropoda > Arachnida > Araneae > Macrothelidae > Macrothele > Macrothele yani. The sequence continues at coordinate 137,111,040 of CM077005.1, read as the reverse complement.
TTGGAAAGATAATTTAATCATTTTTATTTGGTCTCTCGCTATGTTCACAAATAAAATATCTCAATCTCTCCACCATAAATTGATATAGCAGTGGATGGGTCAAAATTTTGAAACAGTACTTACTTTTCCTTACTTTATTTAATTTACTGTATTTTCTAAAGTCATTCTTTGCACGAGTATTGTCTTGTCATCAAGAACATTGCCCACAATGCTGGCATTCTCTTAACTTCTGCATTGTTTGGCATAACAGTCAGCAGTATTGGGTATTTCAACAATTTGTGCTATGACCTTCATGTACTAAAAACTTCTTGTTTTTTGTTTCTCTAGCAGTTTTTAGTGAGTTATTGATGGTCAAAAATGTTCAGACATTATGTTTCGAAGCTGCTTCCATTCTGCTAATTTTTACTTTTCATTCCATTTATTTTTGGTTAGGTTTTTCTTGGTGTCAAAATGAAAACTGGCTGTATAGCTTTCAAAAATGAATTTGATATCTTATAGCAGAATCATTTTGTGGTACAGCTGAGATTGGGAGAAATGTGATACCAACTTGGCCACTTTATTTTACAGACTCACAATGATTCCTGACCACTAACAGAAAATATTCAGTAATTTCCTGGGTTGTTCTAATAAACATTACATTAAAAACATTGATAAACCTTCCCAGGTGTTGAAAATATAGTCATGACGAAATAAGAACACATGCAAAGTATCCTGATTCCATCGGATTCTGTCCAGTTTTCGAACCCAGTGTCAGGTGTGTTTTTTTATTTTTTTTTATTTTCAGAAAACGTTCAGTTTAGGTAGAATTTTAATGATTTGTCATTTTTCCTGTTTGCCCACCACAGACCTTCCAAATACTACGAATTCTCCACAGTCACTACGAAAATCGTTGATCGCTGCGGAGTACGGGAAACATCGAATATACTACGGAATTAAAAATCTAACAGCCTGTTCTTCAAAACCAATCAATACGGAAAGTGTTTTTACTTTTTCGCTTTTTTAAAGCTAGATTAAATTTCAAAATCGGTACTTATTCCGCCCGTGATGGAATCAGCCTTTTCCGTGACCCGTAAAATGACTATCACAGCAATGTGAACAATACAGTACTGATTTTTTATGTATAGTTTCGCTGAAAAACTGGTGTTTATCCATTCGTTAGTAACATTTTACCGTATTAAGGGGCAGACAAGAGTTTTTTTTTATTTTGTTTAAAGCCAACTTCACACGTGCAAAGGAAACACGACTCTGCATGAAATGAAAGACTGCGCGCTGCTGCGGAAAGTGAAGTCCCAATTTTCTACCTTTGATTTCTTTTTGTAAACAAAAGGGAAAATACTTGCCCATTTTGTTTGATGATAAGCAAGAAGTGCCTAAGCAATAGAAAATCGTGCAGTTTCACAGAAACCAAACTTTAAAAAACGAGCTGCTGAAGACTAGTTGTGATGCCACAGTTCCATCTAAAGCCACAGGTGTCCGTCCATTCCTGATATGGTTACTTTGTGCACCAACTGAAGTGGAAAAACAAACAGCCACCCCCGTTCTTGAAGAGTGAATCTATAAATAGATCGTACCCACTTATTTGCGGAGGAGAGGGCTGTTTTTCACCACACGTGAGTTGGATGATTTGAAAATGCATTTCCTATAACAGGAGCATTTTAAAAACGCAAATTAATTCTTTAACAATGAAACAAGGCAAATTTTCGAGCGTGGCGACTAAAGTTATTTTTTCTACTGGACATTTTATTTTACCCAGTCACCACGTGGGGAGTGGCGACCGCTAATTTTAATCTTCAGTGTCATCCCCTCTTCAGTAATTAAGAACATCGCCAAAGTATTGGCAAGCAAAGTTTCACCATTCTTTTTCTGTGGCAGCGGTAAACAGTTAAAAGAAAGAGAAAAATTGTAATTGGCATAATATAGCTGTTTGAAGTATTGTCATTGTTCCAAGAAACTAGTGCATTATACTCGTCTGCTGTAGTAATATCTCTGGCTGAACTTTTGTTTGGTACAGCCTAAGAATTTTTACCCCGCACGGGGATAACCGGTTTTCCGGTTATTTGGGGAGCGGCGCCCCCACAGCCCGAGCGTTACTTGTGACGGATCAATTTTTCATTTCGTCTTGAACAATTATATAACCGAAGGGACAGCTGTTCATCCAGCTGCTGGGGGATGGCGTCCCCACGGCCCGAGCCAACATGTAATATATGTGATGATTTTCACATTTTTTATGTTTTTTTCACTTGACCTGAACCCGCCTCAGTTGTAGGTTGCTGAGGTTGTGATTATGCGCCAGCTCAGGATTTTAGTTTCTCGTTTTCTTTCCTGTCTTCTTCATTTCATGTTCCTTTCTTTGTTTTTTCCGAGCTGGTTAGCTAGACCTACCTGCGCGTTTGCCGTGTGCGGTGACCCGTAAGGTGGAAAAGGGGATGCTGGAGGCTGAGGTTTCTGGAGGCCTGGGTGTTGTTGTCGCCAGTTGCCAACACTCCTCTTTGCCCCCTGCTTCACCCTAAACGGGCGGCTGGGAACTAACCCACTCCTAGTCAATGAGGTCTGTGGCCGAGTGGAGCCCAGACCTCTAACGGCTTGTCGTCTCGTACGACAGGGTGAGTCTGGGGATAGGGTGAGCATGCCAAAGGGGTGTTCCCCAGGCATGGGAAAGTCTGGGTGCTCGCCGAGCGCATGTCTGCCCTATCAACTTGCTATATCCGCTTGCTATCCCTAGAGCCGTGTCCTGCGTCCACTTGGGCTTGCGGACCTCCGGTTCTCCCTTGTTGGGCTCGATTGTGGGTGGGGAAGTCTGCGGATGAATCCTTTATTTTTTCATGGCAGACAATAAAATTTCCCAGGAACCCAAAACTAAAAGAGTTATGGAGGAAGGTTCAGGTCCTTCCGCCAAAAAATTTGTCGCTGATGTTTCCAATGCTAGATTTTTTTTTGTGCACTCATTGGACCCTTCAAAGCCTTTGAGTGCCAAAAGTCCATTTTGGATCCATAAAGCACTGCAATCAATTGCAAGCTCTCCTAAAAGCGTCAAGAAGCTCCAGTCTGGAGATCTTCTTGTTGAGATGTCTACTGTGGCCTACAGTTCCACACTTATCAACACCAGCATGCTGCTTGAGACTCCGGTCAAAATAACACCACACGGTTACCTAAATTCATCTCGAGGTGTTGTCTCCTCTCGGGATCTTATTGATTGCACTGAGGAGGAACTTCTCGAAGAACTGAGGAGCCAACATGTTACGGGTGTGCGGCGTATTTCTTTTAGGAGGAATGGGCAGTTTGTCCCATCCTGGAACATTATCTTGACATTCAACTGCCCTTCCCTGCCTACATCCATCAAGGCAGGGTATCTCCACCTCGAGGTACAACCGTACATTCCTAACCCGTTGAGATGTTTTAGGTGCCAGTCGTACGGCCACTCTCAGCAGTCACGTAGGAGTAATCCTAGGTGTGGACGCTGTGGTGCCACAGAGCATCTACTTTCAGAATGTGTGGCCGAGGCCGAGTTTTGTGTGAACTGCAAGGGTTCACACCCAGCATCAGCCAAAGATTGTCCCAAGTGGAAGGAGGAGAAGGAAATCCAAAGGCTCAAAACTGTGGAAAATATTTCCTATCCTGAGGCCAGAAGAAGAGTGGTTCCTGTTACATCTGATCGGCGATCATACGCTTCAGTGGTGGTTGCCAAATCTACGGTTGCCATTCAGACCGACATTCAGATCCCCCTAAATGTCCATTCAATGTGGAAGAAATCATCGCAGCCGGACTGGACGCACTCCAGTCGCGAGCTAGGGGTCTGAAAGCTGCACCCGCTACTTCACCGAAGCAGACTCACTCCAACACCAGCAAGGGAACTCAGGCCACTTCTTCTGGCAAAAACACCTACACCACCACTAACACCAAGGTCAAGGATAAGAAGAGCGTTTCTTCTCCTCCAAAGTCTCAGCCAAACAATCAACGGCGAGCGAATCCCGCTAAGACACTTGGGACGAAGCATTCACCAATCTTGGCCCCTGGTCACACACCCCCAAATCTGGGGGAATGCTCATCAGAGGAAATGGAGGCTGACCAAGTTTAACCATTTCCTTTTTCATTTCATTTTTACCCATGGGTTCAATAATTCAGTGGAACTGCCGAGGTTTTCGCACCAGTTTTGATGTGAAACATCTGCTTTATTTGTACTCTCCGGTGTGCCTTTGTCTTCAGGAGACAAAGCTTAAACCATCGGACCTGCTTTCAGTTCGAGGCTACAGTGCATTTCGGACAGACCACTCGTCTGGAAATATAGCCTGTGGAGGTGTCGCTATTTTCGTCCCTCACAGGGTTCCGGTATCTTCCGTCGCGGTTTCCTCAACTGTGCAGGCCGTGGCGGTTCGTATTTCTATGCCTGTGCCTCTTACTGTTTGCAGTGTTTATCTACCACCGGATGAGGATGTTAGCGTCTCTGTTCTGGAGAGCTTGATTGATCAGCTGCCTTCACCCTTCCTTCTTTTGGGTGACTTTAATGCTCATCATCCTTTGTGGGGTAGTGTCAGCGTCAGCGCTAGAGGTCGTCGCATAGAGTCTCTTCTGTGCTCGGCCTCTGTGTGCCTTTTAAACACCGGTGCTGACACTTACTTCCATGAGCCGACAAGATCCTTCAGTGCGATCGATTTGACCTTGGTTTCACCATCGATCATTGCTGACTGGTCGTGGACGGTGTGTAAGGATCTCCACGGGAGCGACCACTTTCCAATCGTCCTCTGGCACCATGCAAACGTGCCATATTCTGCCTCCCGCCCACCTCGATGGAGGATGGATTGTGCCAGATGGGAGGTCTTCACATCGTCCGCGGTGATATCTTCTGAAATGGTGACCCAAGAGTCAATCGACGCAGCTGTACTTAAAGTCACATGTATTCTTCAGGCAGCTGATCTTTCAATTCCTAAAACATCTGCGAAGCTCCCCAGAATTCCGAAACCTTGGTGGAACCCTGAATGCGCAGTGGCTAGGAGAGCTCAACACAAGGCCTGGTCTACTTTTCGGCGTTATCCAACCGAGGCTAATCTCGTTGCTTTCAAACGTGCTAAATCCTATGCTCGGTTGGTGCGTCGACGTAGCAAGAGGGAGTCTTGGATCCAGTATGTATCATCTCTTACCTCACGTGCCAATTCGAAAACTGTGTGGGAAAGGATTCGTAAGATCCGGGGTACCTACAGTTCACACCAGATTGCCATTCTCGAGAGTAACGGCTGCACATATGCTGAAGGCGGGGAGATTGCAGATTGTTTGGGGGAGGCGTTTGCCTCCGTTTCGAGTGATCTGGCATATCCGGCCTCCTTTCATAGGATTCAATCCTCCGTGGAACGCCAGAGAATCTCTTTTGCGCCGTATACCGACACTGGTTATAACTCCCCCTTCAGCATGTGTGAACTTCGGGTGGCTCTGCATCGGTCCGGCGCTACTTCTGTCGGTCCCGATGACATCCACTACGACATGCTCCGTCATCTCTCGCAGTCGTCTCTCGAGAACCTTTTAATCTTATACAACCGCATCTGGTTAGAACACAGTTTTCCGGAGTCTTGGCGAAAGGCTTTTGTTCTACCTTTTCCGAAGCCTGGCAAGGATCCTAAGTCTCCCTCTAGTTATCGCCCAATTGCTCTCACTAGCTGTCTGTGTAAAGTTCTCGAACGCATGGTTAACTCACGATTAATTCATTTTTTAGAACATCATCAACTACTTTCACCATCACAAAGCGGTTTTCGGCGTCATCGTTCACCTCACGATCATCTCCTGCACCTTGAGACATCTGTGCGCGAGGCGTTCGTGCGTAGGCAGCACCTGGTTTCTGTATTCTTTGACATCGAGAAAGCCTATGATCGTGCGTGGCGGCACGGGATTATCCGTGACCTCCACGCATGCGGATTGCGAGGAAATCTTCCGACATTTATTGTAAATTTTCTTCGCAATCGGGTGTTCCAGGTGTGCCTGGGTACGACGCTATCTGCAACATTCCATCAAAAACAAGGTGTTCCTCAAGGTTGCATTTTATCTGTCACATTGTTCATCCTGCGCATTAATTGTCTCCTCACAAATCTTCCTCCTGCGGTTTCGGCTACTGTGTATGTCGATGACTTGCACATCTTCTGCTCGTCATCGAGCATGCGTTTCATTGAAAGGCAGTTGCAGTCTGCAATTCACCAGATTTTTAAAGCGGCGAATAGCAATGGTTTCGTTCTTTCTCCCGACAAGACAGCGTGTGTTCATTTCTGCCGGAGGCGTGGCCTCCATCCTGACCCCGAGCTGTATTTGGACCGTGCAGCCATTCCAGTTTTGCCGGAGACCAAGTTCCTTGGACTGACTGTCGACCGTGTGCTTACGTTCCGTGTGCACGTTCGGTGGCTCAAGTTTCCTGTCTGCGTGCTCTTTCTATTCTAAAAATCCTTTCGAGAGTTTCGTGGGGCGCAGACAGGATCTCTTTGTTTCGCATTTACCACTCCTTAATTCGGTTGAAACTGGATTATGGCTGTATCGTGTATGGCTCGGCTCGTCCTTCCGTTCTCCGGCCTCTGGACGCTGTTCATCATCAGGCGCTGCGTCTTTGTACGGGAGCATTTCGAACATCTCCGATTCCCAGCCTTTACGCTGATGTGAACGAACCATCGCTTGATTTACGCCGTCTGCAGCTGTCTGTTCACTTTTACTTGAAACTTCGGTCTCTTCCAGACCATCCTTTGTACGGTGCAGTTTTCCATCCTCAGCATGCTCGTTTATTTGAGAACCGGCCCTCGTGCATTCCAACCTTCGGTCTTCGTATGACGGCCGTAGCTCGTGATGCAGGGCTCGACTTGTCACTTGTTGGAGAGACCAGGGGCTTTGTTGGAGATCCTCCATGGCACCCACTTGGTGTCATGGTTGATACCACCTTTACGTCTTTCGACAAATCCTCAACCTCTGCGTCAGTGTACCAGCAGCTCTTCACTGAGCACCGTGCCCTCAAAACTGAATACACTCCCATTTTCACTGATGGCTCCAAGATGCATGGAGTCGTTGGATCCGCAGCTGTCTGTGTTGATGACGTGTCAGTAGCGCGGATCCCAGCTGAGGCCACGGTGTTTTCGGCGGAGATGCATGCTGTGTATCTTGCACTTCTTCATGTTCAGTCGAGTTCTCATCATAGGGCTATGGTCTATACGGATTCCTTAAGTGTCCTGCAGTCTTTGTCATCGCTGGACTATTGTAATCATCCTTTTCTTTTGAACGTACGAAGGCTTCTTCGTTCCTTGCTCGAGGCAGGTGTCCAGATTCAATTCTTCTGGATTCCTGGGCATGTTGGAATCTCGGGTAACGAGTGTGCTGATGCGGCCGCTAGATCTGCTTCCTCTTTGGTCGTCACACCCTTGCCACTCTTTCATCGTGATTTTCGATTTCTTGTTCGTGATCATATCAAATGAACGTGGCAGAGTCTGTGGGACCAACAGGTGGAAAATAAACTGCATCGTATAAAACCTATTCTCGAAATCTGGAACTCCTCATCTCGTCGGAACCGCAAGGAGGAAGTGGTGCTTGCGCGTCTCTGCATTGGGCATTGTCGTTTCACTCACCGCTTTTTGCTGTGTGGCGACACTGCGACGATGTGTGAGACGTGCAATTGCCGACTCACTGTCATTCATCTTTTGTGTAGCTGTGTTCGTTTTCGTGGTGTACGTTTCCATTATTTTCATTCTCATTTGTTGACCGAGGACGCCGCTACTCTGCAGCGGATCCTGGATGACCACTGCGATACTGTCGCTGTGTTTTCCTTTTTACAAGAAATTGACTTTTTTAAACGCATTTAGATTTTAGCTCTTCCATCATCCTCATTTTTCAGTTTTAATGAATCAACCGAATTTTAAACATTGTATCATGTTTTTAATGCTGTTTGTTTCATTGTCTTTTAGCCCTTCCATCACTCTCATTTTTCACTTTTACTTAATCAGCCAGGTTTTAAGTTTTTTACCATATTTTTGATACTGTTTGTCTGTCCTGTGTCTTGTCTTGTGTTTGGCACTCTTTGGCCAGACATGGCCTTTGCGCCATAAAAACTAACAAACCAACCAACCTAAGAATTTTTACATATGGCATTCAATAAAATGAAGCATTCTGTAAACCTGTCATGACTGTCTTATGTACATATTTGATTCCAGAGTATGGATGAAACTGATGGTAATTAAATATCACGCTTCTGGCATTAAAGGAAAATTGAAAAATGTTGAAGCCTTTCAACACTATCATGGGTCTTGAATAAATATGATGTTTGCAGGTGATCAAGATGATGTTGAAAGGCTTGTGTGTTTTTCAATTTTTCTGTAATGTAACAAGCGTGATATTTAATTATCTTCAGCTATTCATTATGTGTGCATTGTGTACTTATTATTCATTAACTATGTGCATGAAGCATTGGAGACTGACAAAACTGCATAAAACACATTTATCATAGTGTTATTGTGCAAGTTTTGTTGTGTGTGGATGCTGAGGCTTGTATTGGTTAACCAGAATGATTAAGCAACTGTGCTTATTTTATGAACAGGTCTGAAGTGCATTTCTCAAACTTTTTGAATTGTCATGATGCGGCGTCGGAGCGCTAAGCATGTCCCAACACATACACCATATGCAACTCGAACGCCTCGTTCCAGGAATTTGTTGGCACAGCCTACTTCAACCTCTGACAGAACTGAAAGAAGGTTTCAAGGTGTGGTTTCAATTTAATCTTTTTATTTATTATTACTTTTTTTTTTATTTGATATTGCCAAGAATAAGTTTGCCATTTATGTGCTTATATGAGAAGATGTATTTGCAAAAGATTTAAAAAAAAAATGTGGATATGTTTGTTTACTTTTTTGCATTTTCACAATTATTGCACAATTAGTATTTTTGCTCTATCAGGAAAATTATTTTTATTCTTCATGAATGTTATTTAATTAAAGAAACAACAACATTGAATTAAGTGCTGCTGTGTAATTCAGTGGAGTTGTATCTTATGCTGGCGTTAGGTTTCTAAGATTACATGCTAGGCAAAAATGACATTGTCAAAATTACTGTTGAAGATCCCTTAAATTTCCCATGAAGTACAGTGAACACAGGAACGAGATTCTTCCACAAATTCACTGAATCCCTTCCCCTTTTTGTCATCAATGAAAAACTAAATCTAGAGATCAATGAAAAACTTTGTGGATTATACAGACTGCAACTATTACGGATTCTTCATAGTGCCTACAGAAATCGGATTACGGAAGGCACCTGATACACTATGTAAATAAAAATCTCAGTGAAATAGTATTTTTAATCATATGTGTAAAGTTTATTTTTGTGTTTTCTAGATTCTAACATTCATTAACAGGGCTTGAAAAATACCATGCCCGAGATGCCTGGGGTGCATGTAAATTATTGGCTTGGGCAGTTAAATGAAAAATTTGGTTTCTTGATCCAGGCAATTAAATTTAAAAATAAAAAAGTTTGGATTATAATTTTTTACTACCAAAATAAAAAAAAATAAAAAAATAAAAAGTCATTTGTCCCATGTCAAGTTTCATTTTACTGCTAATCACCAGAAAAGTTGTATTATTGTTATGGAGTGCCAAGGACAGAAGAATATAACTTATTTAATTATATTATATATTATCTTTAATTATATCATGTTCTATGTCCAGAAATTGGAACTATATATAGTTTTGCTCCAAATGTTGTTTATTAGTCAGCAATGAGACACATGCCTCTGATGGAACTATCCTCTGGTGTTTAGTGGCAAAGACTGAGAACTTTAACAAAAGGAACATGGCTGAATCACTAAATTTCTCAATTTCATCATCATACCAATTTCAGGATCATCTTTAAACTTGAATTACATGATTTTGTGTATTGAACATTTTCAACACAGACCCTTAAAACAGAAATGCAAAACAAGTAAACAATGTTCTTATTTTTTAATGAACAAAAAAATGAGGGTTCTGATTTGTTGTCTTAAAAGATAATTTTCCTGGGCATTTTACTATTTGGGTAGGTTAAATAATTTCTGCACATGCCCAGCTGGATATGTAACTTTCCAGATATTTTTCAAGCTCTTATTAAACTTTTTAGAGAGTGTTTCGTGGATGATTTCAATATCGTTGCATTTCTTATTTGCTTTTTCAATTGTTTTGGATGTCTAAGCGTCTCTGGTCAGGTAACAGGGTTATCACCGCTCATGGAATCCCGGAAACGTCCTGAAATTTTATTTCCCTTTCCAGATCTTAAAAAGTCCCAAATTTATCGCACATTTGCATCAAGTCCTAATATTTGTACAATATTTAGAATTATTTCCTGCAATGAACAATTTTAAGAAAAAGATTGAAAAATTAGGGCAAAATGGCCAGGGATTGGAAAAATCGGGGAACGTGCCAATCTCACAAAGGTTTCGTACTGCCGGAAATGACTGCTCTAGCAGCGATGAGAATGTTACAACATTTTCCAATTTCGCATTTTCAATTTTTCTGAAGAAGTTTCTTGGTTTTTTTTTATTATTATTATTTTACTCTCATTATATTCATATTTTTTTTATATTTTTCTGACTGTGCTTCTTGTGGTCACATTATCACTAAAAGTGAAAAAGCTACGTCGTATTTTTTAGGAATTTTTCCTAATGTACTGCATGTTTTCCTGTTTCTCTTAGTATTTTCTTAAAACCAATCAGTTGGAAGCAGCATTTTTACTTCGGTCTCCTTTTTTTAAAGTGAAATTAAATTTCAACCAGTGGGTCAAATGGTGAATCAAGAATTCTAGAAGCAAGTCTTATACAACTTTTATGGAGCTATATTTGTTGCCTTCGTCCCCAGTTGTGGAAATCCAGAAATTGGTTCTTGCTCTGTGATAACAGAAGACCACATTATATGCTGTCAGTCCAATAGTTCCTGGCTCACCATCAAATCGCTGTGTTGCCACATGCATCATATTCCCCGGATTTATGACTCTGTGACTTGTTTCTGTTCTCCAGGATAAAACAGGCACTAAAAGGACAGTATCATGCAGACATTAGATCTATCCAAGCAGCTGTGATAAAACAACTTGCAGGTATCTCAGAAAGTGCCATCTGGAAATGTTTTCAGGATCTTCAGAAATGTTGGAAACTGTGTCGATTCAGAAGGGCGGTATTTTGAAGCTGGCCAGCATTAATTGTGAATATGGTACTTTTTTATATTCTGTATTGCCTCAGTTCTGGAACTTTTTGGACGTAGGTTGTACATAAGAACAGTGGCAACACTCCTCCCAATCCTGAGGAACAAATATAAATTCCAACACAACGGACAAATTTCAGCTAACCAGACAATAACAATGCCACCATCTACTGCTGTTAGCTGATGGATGACCCCCCCCCCACACACACACTTTGATATATTTTTATGAGTGTGAGATCCAAATTTGCTTTCAGAAATTTTTGGCTTCCAGATGGGTATCAGGGCCTTCTGTAAATGAACTGTCAACTATTAAAGATGAATTTGTGATAATTTTTACTTGATAGTTTAACTGATTTCCAAAATAAAGTTCTAATTGTGCAGATGTAAAAAAAAAAATTATGTAAAACAAATATTGTTTTACAGTAACTGATATAGTAATTTTCATTTGCTGTTAAAACATAATATTTTGACAGCAAATCCTGTCCACTTAAATATCCTTAGTTACTGTCCTCTTATTAGACTGTGAGGACCATGAATGCATGATAGTTCACTATTTTTGATTAGATAAAGTGTAACTTTGAGGATATTAATACTTTTGAAAACCATTCTTACAAACTTTTCTGCTTTGTCACTTTCGTTTTTGGACCCCCCCCCCCATCAAGATGAAATGCAAACCTGTTTTTGGGGAATATTTAAGAACATGGACACATGTTCGGAACATCGTTGGGAGAAAAAATTACAGTTAAGGGAGAAATCTTTGCTACGTCTGATTTCTGTTTTCGAACATTTCCCCTCCATTTTCAAGGTGAAATACAAATATTTATGAAATAAATTGATATTTAACAACAATCCCTAGGCAGAGGAAACAACGCGTTAAAAATAAAATTACGTTACGGGAAAAATCTTCAATATGTCTAACTTCCGTTTTCGAAAGTTTTGAAAGATAAAATTTCCGTTTTCGAAAGTTTCAGGTGGAAAGCATCCTTCACCAGTACCAATTGCCCCAAAATTTCTGTTCAGTTATGCATTGATCTCGAGAATAACACAAATTAAGACGTAAAAGGAGAAATTCTAGAAGCCATGGCACTCTCATGCCTGAAGATTACAGGGGAATTTTCGCGCCATTGAATTTCCGTTTTTGGAAAATTTCCCTCCGGTTTCAAACTGAAATTCAAATATTTATGGAATAAAGTGATATATAACAATACTGGGAAGAGGCAACATCGCGAGAAAACAAAATTACAATTACAGAAAATATCTTTATTTTGCTTACTTCCGTTTTTAAAATTGAAATACCGTCCCGATGCGTATCTTTACATGTTGATAAAACTCTTCAGAGTGTATTTTACGTGTTTCTCGATGCATATTTTTACGCGTCGAGAAAAATTCCCGATGCATATTTTTACGCGTCGAGAAAAATTCCCGATGCATATTTTCACGCAGTGGTAAAATTTTGATGCGTAAACACACTTTTCCATGCGTACTAGACGTGTAATTACGCATTTTGGCGAACTCTGGTTAGTGCAACATGCTAAAAAATGATGTGCCATAAGCCAAGAAGTTATATTGACGTTAGATTTACAATGAATTGATTCAAAGGACAACCGATGTGTAAAGCAATGAACAGAACAAATAATCATACAATTCTTCAGTTGCAATTACGGAATTTCAGGCAAGCCGTAGCTCCGCTCTGCTTCGGGTTGAGAGGGGCGCTTGGAAAGGTCCAATGATCACTGTGGGAGGATCCTGCTCATTGTTCAAGGTCACTTCTTTAACTTGCTTGTGTCTTGTGTGATGTCAGTGCGGATGAGAAGGGGAAGTCAGCAAGGTGAACGCGTGCTATTGTTACACAGTTTTACACGTTAAGTGCATCTTGTAGATGAATTAAGAAACATAGCAGGGGGGGGGCAATTCTTGCAAACCACTAAGAATCGCAAACAAAACTAATCATACTAACATGCAGTAGAAAATACATGTAGTCGCGATTTGTTCCCTGATGTCAAATCACTGGTTGCCAAATGCAAAAACGCAGTGCATTTCGCTCATGGCACCCGTTAATTTCAAACCCTATTCAGCTCATACAGTCATATGAGTGTATGACTGACTGTATGAGCTGAATTGCCCAGTTTTTGTCACTGTCTGTAAAATTCGTGATGCATTTTATTTGGTTTTTGGTGTTGTTGCAATCAGATATGTCACATATTTTTGTTCCAAGTAAAATGCAGATGCACATGTTTACTTCTAGCATTGATAATTTCCTTTTTACTTCACTGCACAATTGAAAGAAATGGCCAAAGAACTTAACTGTTAATAGTGAAAATGCTGCACAAGTATTTATAATGTAATTTTACTTTCACCATTGTGCAAACAATTTTGTGAATTTATCTGAAGAATTTCAAGACTTCCTCTTGCAAATGTTTTTGTGGTTCTTTCATTTTCTAAATTTAATGCCAATCAATGTTAAAAACCTTAAAAAGATGTCCCTTCTTTTCAGGTTCACTATCCGTGACAAGGTCTGCCAAAGAAATTTGTCCCTTTTGTTGTCAAACCAGACTTCTTTTACTGTTGAACTTTGGGATCAGGCCTGATATCTTGCAAGTGGTTAAAAAGTCGCGGTGGGAGCATTCCTTCTCCAGTTTCAGTCAAAAATGTTTAAAGGCGTTCCGCATTGCTCGGAGAATGGCAAAAACAAATTGATAATGAGGAACAGTACACCAATTATGTAGAAAATAGGAGACCAAAACTTGATCTCCATTGACCATGTCATTGTAGACCAAGTGCTACTCTCTGTGTATGAAATTGCACAGATTGTGCAACCCGATCGCCTTCAACATCTTGAGCCTTCGTGTAAATATGTTAGTCCAAAGATTCCAATCTTCCTTATCCTCCACACAAAAAACAAACAAACTGGATTACCTGAAATCGTCCTAGACTCCAAAATCTAAAGACCTCGCCATTCCATTCATAAGTATTTCGAGCCTGACGCTTTCCCAAGATGAAACAAAAGTTTTGGAGCTTGGACCAAAATTCTGCTTCTGAACCAGATCGAACCCAAAAAGCGTCGTCTCTGAATTTGAAAGTGTAATATCGTGAGTTCCAGACAACACCACAGATGAACTACACCAGCTCTGTGCTTCTAAATTATGATGTTGGTTCAATCTTACCAAAGTGCCTAATAAATTTATAATTCTGAGGCCAATTTCGATCCGTAGAAATGACTAGTCCGTAATGTTGACTCTAACAGACAAATCTGGCCAGATAATGATTATGGACGCAGCAGACTACAATAAGAAACTTGAAGATTTTATCACTGACTCTGGTTCTATAGCCCTTCAAAGGAACACTCTAAATTCTTAGATTGCACAGGTACAAAGAGCTGCCCAGTTACCCACTATTCCAGACAATCTCAAGAAAGCTGCCAAACTACTACCAGGACCTCAGATCCCAAAGCTCTTCGGAAGACTTAAGCACCTTAAGCCCGGCAAACCATTGAGACCCATCGTAACCAGGAAGTCAGCACCAATGTACCACTTAGAGAAAGCACTATCCAAATTCCTATGTAGTTTCCTTCCTGAATCGGACTTTGTAATAAATTCCACTCTGGATTTTATAATGAAAGCCAAGCAACTAACTGTTCTACCCTGAAGGCTACATTATGGGAGATTCAACGTGGTTTCCCTTTACCCGTGTATCCCTGTTCTACAAGCCATCAGAATATTAAAGAAGGCCATATCAAATTCAGCATTTTATATGCAGGAGTCATATCTCAGCATCTTCAATTTAATAGACTTGGTCTCTAATACTGGCTTCTACAGTTCCCAAGGACAAGTATATAAAAAGAATAATGGCACTTTAATAAGATCCTCACTTTCACCCATCTTTGCAGAAGCAATATTTCACCCAGTTGAGCAGAATATATTCTCCAGCATCACCTCATGGCCTACCACCTGGCTGCGTTATGGGGATGACATATTTTTCGAGTGGCCTCACGAAAAGAGACTCTTCCAATTTTCCTTGATACAATCAATGATATGCATGCTACGATCAATTTCACTATGGAGCTTGAACACAACAATGTTTTACCTTATCTGGATGTTTTATTGAGCAAATTGCCTGACAACTGCCTCGGTACACAAGTCTGCTATAAACCCATGTCCATCTCCAACCTGATGCTCTGCAGTTCTTTCTGTCCTGCAGAATCAAAACAGCTATCTTCCATTCTGAATTAGAAGAGCCTTCGTCGTCTCCTCTGATACTCATTGTAGACAACACAAAATTGAAAGTGTCATCAAGTTGGCCACTGATGTAGGATATTCATTGAATCAGATACGTAACTTTATCCAAAAAGCCAAGGTCAAACATTCTAATCTTCCTATGCCACAGCTTCGTTATTTAGGCTCAACTCCCTACATACTAAATGTGTCTTACAAACTCAATAATGCCCTCAAGAAGATAAACTACGTTGTCAGCATAAGACCTCCTGCATCTTTATGTACTATGTTACAGTGAAATACCAAAAAACCACCTCTTTCCAGCAAAGCAGGTGCTTATGCGAACCCCCTACAATATTCAGATGGCTCTAAATGATACTACATTGGAATGACCAAGCGTTCATTTGGAATCGGAGTCAACAAGCATAAAACGGACACAAAATATGGTAAAGCGGCCACTTTCCTATCCAGAGAAGTCAAATTCAAGTCAGCTACTCTTATGTGGAATGATGTAAAGAAATTAGCTACCTACTCAACCCCTAAATGTACAGCCATTTGGGAAACCATGGAGATCATCACCAACAGTGATACTTGTGATGCTAGCATCGCACTTGAGTTGCCACCAATTTGGAACCGGTTCTTCAAGTAACTCCTCCCTACCAGGATACCGCGTGCACAGCCAACGTGATAACTCGTATCTTTAAATGAATATAATGTCATATTTTTTTATTGTCAAGTTAAGTCACCACTTTCAAATTGTTAAAGCGTTCTATTATTCAGTTTGCAGCTTCTGTCTATCTTTATTGAAAAAACCATCTGGTTGATGTGCGAAAGCTTGGAAATGCCTATGTTATATTCCCATGCCAATAAAATGGATCACTAGTATAGTTACTATTTTCTACAAGAGAAAACAGGTGAACATGCTTCCTGTGCTGAAAAGTGAAGGAACACTAGACTTTTTGTTAATTTTGTATGTGTGTGTATCAGTGGCGAAGCGTGACTTTGTAAGTAAGAGAAGCAATGCAGTTAATATGCGATAAATAGATGGCAAAAGTGATATGAATAAAAATTTATAATAAGTAAAATCAACAAGTGACCCGTAGTTTACTGTATATGCTACGTTGACAATACGGCATGGCAGAAAGCATCGTAAGACCCCCCCCCCCATGCGCGGTACCACCAAAAAGAAATTTCTATGAAGAAGTTCAAATGCAAAGATTTATAAAAAAAAAATGTTTAGTGAAAATGTTGAAAGGGAAAGAAACTTGTCTACCCCCACAACGAAAAGAATAGGGGGTTGCTTCTATCAGAGCTGAGACGGGCTGAGCCCGAGCCCGAAAGCCGTAGAATGTTTACTACGGTTCGCGCTCTTAGAAAGAGGGAGAATGAGATAATTTTTTTTATTTTTAAATGTGATTTTATATGATTTATATATAAAATCACATTTATATAAATGTGATTTTATATGATTTTATAGAGAATTTTTTTTATTTATAAATGTGATTTAATATGATTATGAAAATGATCCAAAAGACAGAGAAAGTATTTTTTCTAGAATGCAGTCTTCGTAGTTTTGGGAGTTCACGTGGCCGTGTACTGTAGATGTGCCAGAGTCCATTGCTTCCATGGTGCTTACATTCCTCAGAAGAGTCACAGAAACAAATAGCTACACTAATAAAAATAACGCTTACTTTTATATTCCTGAAATAATGACATGTCACCGCTAAAAAACGCGCAACATAAAACTACTGAAAGTTCAAACCACAAGCCAATAATGGAACTGAATCAACTAATTACACCAACACAGAAAACTTTTGACAAATTGCAACTTCAAACTATTGTTACGGGAATCCTCTGAGTGCTGAGTCTGACTGAACGTTTGGAAAGAGCGCATGCAGTGTTACCAGATGTTAAAAATGAAAATTCCCCAAGCTATAGTATGATTTTCCCCAAAATTGGCGTTTCCAAACGGAAATTCCTCAAATTTTTTTCTTTTAAGTTTATGACAAATTGATTTATGACTATAAAATACAGCAACTTATTGTCTCTTCGTGGGATTTTATAGTAACTGTTTGGAAAAACACATGCACAAAAAAAATATATAGGCCATCTTTAATTCTTTTTAAGTATGTCAAGCACTGAAATTTACAAAATGTTTTTTTCTTTCAAATTATTTTGCACATTCCACCATATAGCAATTTATCCCCCTCCCCTCACCTCCGTAGTGAGGCCAGGGCGGCACTGGAGGTGTTGGTGTTAAGAACGTTTTTGCACAATTAAGTATTAGGCCGCAGTGCCAGAGGAAGGATGCATCGAGGGACAACTTTAATGGGAACTATTTAATAAATAATCTCTTACAAGTATAACCTTTTTATTGTTTTCCAAATTATTATTTATTCAAGTTACAGCTAACTCTGAGAAAATGCCTCAAGTAATCATTCTCAATTTTATTCCCAGAGCGAGACTATTTCGAACTACTACTGACAATTCCCCCAAAATTCATCTGTAAAATTATTTCCCCCAAAATTCATCTGTAAAATTATTTCCCCAAAACTTTCCCAGCAGCTAAATATTTCCCCAAAATGAGGAAAAAAACCCAACCAATCTGGCAACACTGAGCGCATGCTTAAGAAACTCTCTTGTGTGGTTCTGCCTTCGGCGCAGTGGAAGCGTTTGGTAGAATGCTTCGCCATGCTCTATGCTTAGCACAGTATTACTGGCTGTGGTTGGCCCCTCTGCGGGTGGGCATGCCGTGTTACTGAGGTTCAGCGGGATGCATTATCTGCGGTGCTTCCAACGAGTGACTTACGTACAAGGCATTTGTTCTTGTTTTTGTAAAAATATGAATATGAATTTGCTTTCTTAAAAATGAAAGATACTGAAAAAAAGGCCCGCTGCATTATGTTGGTGTGATATTTTTATTTTTTACTTTAATGCTTCATATTTTTAATTCACTCAAAAGAAAGCGCATGAACCAAAGAGAAGCAATGCTTCCCTTGCTTCCATTGACGCTTCGCCACTGGTGTGTATGTATGTATGTATCTGTCCTGCAGAAAGCCAGTACCTCTAAAGTGTCGAAAAAAAAAAAAAATCAATAGAGTACCTTGGTACTCTTGTAGATAATTTATGCTATGCATTTCTCGCATGCCAAGATCTTTGTGGATGTGAAATAAAACAAGTGATTTGAGAGTATACATTTATTTGCGTCCAACACATTGCATTTATTTGCGTCACTCACGACCACATCAAGCCACAGTCTGGTACATACTAAGTGGAATTAAATCATAACAGCAAACAATAAGGTTTACTACTTAGGTGGATTAATGAATGTTATTGTTGTAAAACCAATGAAAGAAGATATGTGAGTCATAAAAGAAAATATTTACTAAACTATCACAGCAACAATAGTAACATGGTTCCCACAGTCCTTGAAAACTCCTTGAATTTAATTTTTGCTTTCAAGGGCCCTTGAAAGTCCTTGAATTTCGTAAGGGTCCTTGAAAATACTTGATTCCCCCCCCCCCTTTCACCGAATTTCAGAATAGTTTCAGTTAGTTGAAAAGAAACTGTTGCTAAAATGTCGCAGGTGGCTGCACCGAATTGTGGAACACTCTTTTGGAATTAGGAGCACGTGGGTGTCACATTTCTGTTTTTCACATGGTTATGATTCTGAACTAGCATAAGTGAATGGGAGGGGGTGTAAGGTACTAGCATCTCAAACCAGGCATGTGATCTCCTAAATGCTTGTAGCCAAGTGCATGCAAGGAGAAATTTTGCTTTCACTGTTTTCTCCATGGTATAATGTTTACTTTTTCACACGGCTGTTGATTGTAAACGTGTGATGAAACAGCAGCCAGCTAGTATAAAGATGCAAATCTTAGTGGCAAGGAATGCAAAGGTCTACATGTGGTGCTACAAAGTGTGCTTATCTAATCTAATCTGTTTTGGAATAGCACCTCATTTTACTACAGCAGTTTTTAGGTATGCTAATGAACTAGACTTCTACACATTATTGTTTGATGAGAGTTTGAGCCATGCTATGCAGTCAAAGCAGATGCACTATCAATATCATGTTTGCTTCTGAAGTGTAGAAAAGATCCTAATTCTTAGCAGATATTTTACCTCTGTTTTCATGGGTCACTCTATTGCTGAATTAACATTGGCATCTCTGTGATGCTACACAAAAACTTAAATTGTTCGACATGTTCAACATATCAATGGATAGTCCAGCAGTTACCTGAAGTGAAAGGTTTCTAGCCTTCTGAAAGCAGAAATTAAAAAGGAGTTTGGTTGCCAAATGGTTAACATATGTAGTTGTGGTATTCGTACACTGAACAATTGTTTTAAACATGGATGCACAGCTTCTTCATGAAATGTATGAGAGGAAGTCAGAAAAACACTTTCCCAACATCATATACACTGACGGAAAAAAAAAAATCCCAACACCACGAAAAAATAGTTGTAGAGGAATGAAATGGCGGCAATACATTTGTATAGGTAACATACTTAATTGATTAAGGTTTCAAGATCACAGCTTATTGTAAGCGCGAGAAGAGCCATTTTAAATGTGAAATGCTGGTACATTAATAACAGGTGTAACCGCCAGAATGTTGAATGCAAGCACGCAAACGTTCATGCATTGTGTCGTACAGAGGCTGGATGTCAGTTTGTGGGATGGAGTTCCATGCCTGTTGCACTTGATCGGTCAATACAGGGACGGTTAATGCTGGTTGGGGGGACGCTGGAGTTGTCGTCCAATGATGTCCCATACGTGCTCGATTGGAGAAAGATCTGGTGATCTAGCAGGCCACGGCAACATATCGACACTCTGTATAGCATGTTGGGTTACAACAGCGGTATGCGGGCGAGCGTTATCCTGTTGGAAAACACCCCTGGAATGCTGTTCATGAATGGCAGCACAACAGGTTGAATCACCAGACCGACGTACAACTGTGCCGTCAGGGTGCATGGGTTAACCACGAGAGTGCTCCTGCTGTCATAGGAAATTGCTCCCCAGACCATAACTCCAGGTGTAGGTCCAGTGTGTCTCGGCCGCAGACAGGTTAGTTGCAGGCGCTCACCTGGCTTCCTTCTAACCAACACACGGCCATCACTGGCACCCAGGCAGAACCAGCTTTCATCAGAAAACACAACAGATCTCCACTCCGTCCTCCTATGAGCTCTAGCTTGACACCACTGACGTTGCAAACGGCAGTGGTTTGGAGTAAGTGGAATGCACGCTACAGGGCGTCTGGCTCGGAGCTGTCCTTCAAGTAACCGATTTTTAACAGTTCGTTGTGTCACTGTGGTGGCAACTGCAGCTCGAATTGCTCCAGCAGACGCGGTACGATGCGCCAAGGCCATACGCCGTACACGGCGGTCTTCCCTCTCAGTAGTGCCACGTGGCCGGCCGGAACCCGGTCTTCTTGAGGCAGTACCTTCCCTTGACCACCGCTGCCAACAATCATGCACAGTGGCTACATTCCTGCCAAGTCGTTCTGCAATATTGCGGAACGAAAATCCACCTTCTCGTAGCCCTATTACACGACCTCGTTTCAAACTCCGTGAGCTGTTGATAATGGCTTCTTCGTCTTATTAAAGGCATTCTTGACTAACATCAACACACTACGTCGAATCTCAACGATAATTAACGCTCACGAACGTTACAGCGTGTATTTACAGCAAACCTGCTTTGCATGTTCCGAGGGGCGCTACTAGCGCCACACATATGCGCCGAGTGCGAAATTTGGATAGACGTCATCTGACAGATGTACTCTCACCGCCTACCAACTGTCGTTTATCTAACACAACCCCTTCTTGGTGTTGGGATTTTTTTTCGTCAGTGTATTTTGTATTTATTAATATGAAGTAAAGTACGTACATCTGAGATACAGCCATCTGTACACTATTTCTCAACATAGTCACCTTGTCTGTTGAGACACTTGCCAAGCCAGAAGATATATGTGTCAAAACCTTGTCTATAAAAGTTTGGTGGTTGTCCATACAGCCACTATTTCCCTGCGCGCTTCACAGCATCATCTGACGGGAATCGTTTCCAATGAAAGTGCTGCTTCAACCATGGAAAGAGGTGAAAATCTGAAGGAGCCAGATCAAGGCTGTAGGCTGGATATTGCAGAATTTCCCATTCCCAGCTTTCCAACAGATTCACTGTGTAATGAGCTACATGTGGGCGAGCATTGTCATGCAACAAAAGCATGTATTGGGATGACATTTCAGGCCTTTTTCGTTGAACAGCTCTCTTCAGTCTCTTCAGGGTAGCTTGATAAGCAGCAGCATTGATTCTTGTTGTGAAAGATGTGAAATCCATCAGAAGTACACCATACATGTCCCAGAATACGGTCGCCATGATCTTTCCGCTGCTGGTGGATGTCTTAAATTTTTTGGCAACATGATATTCTGTTACTTTCTTGAGTCAAAGACCCAATCCATGGTCTGGATGCTTCCACACCATGGATTGGGTATTTGATTTAGGAGGGTAACAGAATATCCATGTTTCATCTCCGGTGATGATGTGTAATAAGAAATTGTCACCATGTTCATTGAAGCGAAACAGATGAATGAAAGAAGCACCCATGCAGTTATTCTTGTGTTTCTCTGTCAGTTGTCTGGAAACCCACCTACTGCACACTTGGTCATCCTCTATATTTTGAAGTCGCAAACTGACAACCATCCATAAATTCTTTATGCCATCTGTACATTGTTGAATTTCCTAGACATTCATCTTTATAAGTCTCTTGCATAAGACTGAAAGTCTCTCTGGCAAAATTTTTAAGTTGACAGCAAAATTTAATGGCTCATCTTTGTTCCCCTTTCACATTCATTTTTTCGAAAAATCACAGTGCGAAAACATTTGTTAGGGGTTCACGAAACAATGCTTATTTAACTGCACACTACCAACGACGCATGGGGTTCATGAAACAATGCTTATTTAACTGCACACTACCAACAACGCATGCGTGATAAACAGGTGTGGCCAGTTGCTATGGTTACTACGACTACAGTTTTTTCAAGACTTGTTCCAAGGTCAAACACAGTATTGCACATTATTTATAAAACATTCTCAGTTGTTTTGGGACAAGCTATGTATATTATGCTGTAGGTCCAAAAATTGGAACCATAAGTAGTTTTACTCCAGACGTTCTTCATAGTCAGCAACTGGGATGCCTGCCTCTGAAGGAATTGCCTCTGGTGTTTTGTGACAAATAGCAAAAACTTTAATGAAAAAAACATGGTGCAATCACTAAATTTCTCAAATATCAATTTCCATCATCGTCTTAAAACTTGAGATACATACTTTTGTGCATTGAGCATTTTGAATACAGACCGTTAAAACGGAAATATGAAATGTGTAAGAAACGTTCATCATAATTTTTAACTAAAAAAAAGGAGGGTTCTCATTTGTTATTCTAAAAGAATTAATTTTTCTGGGCATCCAGCTTTTACTGCCTGGGCAGATAAATAATTTCTGCACATGTTCAGCTGGGCATGTAATTTTTCAGATATTTTTTAAGCCCTGCTTCATAGTTCACTACCAAAGGGACTCTCCATTGTTACCATTTTTAGTTGAAGATGTTAAAAAAATAGTATTGGACTGTTTGAAATGTTTTGTTATGTTGAAACTTGAGAAACTAAATGAGATGAACACTGCATATGATGCGACCATTTTTGATTTCACTACTACCTCTGCAAATTCATGCATCTGTCAAGTGAGCCTTGGCTTCACTGGGGATAACTTGTTTAAGTTACTGAGTTCCAAGTAAAAAGTGATAAGGAAACCTGAAATCTTGTGGAACAATAATACCTCACTAAAGTTTTCTGCTATGTTTGGATATAACCAGGCCTTGATTTCATATTTTTTTTAGCAGTAGGGACATTCCACGTCAGATCAATAAAAAAAAATAAGTTTTTGACCTCACCATTTCTGATTTTGATGAAATTTGGTATGAAGCACACATATGACAAGGTAAGTAATTCTGCCAATTTTCAGATTTTTATTTTGAAAATTGTCCAAGATACACACATAATAAAAATCGAAATTTTCGTAAAAAATGACAAACTCGCACACTTATAAATGGCTGTAACTGTTTTCCTAATTGTAGTGCAGTGACAATTGAAACACAGATGCAAAGCTAAAGCATTGAGCTTTCTATAGATACCATACATGACCTTCTTACAACAGATTAAAGTTTCAAGGTCATCCACTGTGACCTTTGACCTTGAATATCTCAAAACATGCCATCTTAAAAAATTACGAAAAAAATATATTTTATTGCTACAACATTCTTCTACCCATGTGCCAGATATTAGGCTGGCAAGGCAGTGTAGGATTAATAGGAGTATATGTCCTCCAGGTTAGGTTCGGACAAATGTACAATAACTGTTTTCCAGATGCATGTATGTATTAATTTCACAATGTGTTACAGGTTATATTAGTGGTGTACTTATAAATGGCTGTAACTGAACCGCTTGGTTAATAAGGTTGCAAACCAAGAGAATGTGATGCCATCTTTCTAGTGACCATCTCTATTTCGCTTCTCTCCATAAAATATGTCCGACCTGTTGCTGTTCGTAGGTCAACCTTCGTAATGACCGCTGTTTTATCCACTTCTAATATATCTGGCTTCTGTGGGTATGTGAAAGACACTGAAGGTCCATGTGGGTGCAGAAAACTTATCTTAACTTGTTCTGTATGAATGTTCACATCCAAAACACAACCAACCCACCACTGGTTATCATACTCAACAATAACATAGCCACGAATATCCTCCAGATCCAGTTCTATTGGATTTAGCAATACTGACTCAGCCTTGTATTCAGTTGAGTTTGAATACGTCTTGGTTTTAATAGCTGTGCGGCTTACTGGTATTACACAGTGAAGTTTTTGAGTACCAGGAATTGGTCGAGCACTAGCATGACGTATCTCGAGGAACTCCTTGTGGTTCTCATAGTCCTTGTCCGTGCTGTATTTAAAATGGCACGAAGGAATGTTTCTGGAAGCCCAATCATACAGTTGTCGCGGTGTCATAATTTGGTCATTGTATGAACACTGAAGGCTGGCACGTGCAACTAATCTCTTAATGGTGCCTGCCACGCCATCACATGGCCCCTTTCCATGTGAGGTGGCAAAGAAATGCCACTCAGCTGTGATACCAAAATCTACATCATGATGGCACAGATTGATAAAATTCTTCCTGTTCTTATACTGTGAGGCTGCACCGTCTGAGAAGTAATAGATGTGTTCTACTTTCTTGTCAAAATGTGATGATATAAACTGCAACAATTGGCTCTGGAAAAGGTGAACACTGATAGTGTCATGCTTAAGACATTCTGAGATGACAACAAAAGAAACATGATCCAACTGAAGTGTGTGTGAACTTTTGTAGTACACAACGAAAGGGTGAATAGTAGCTTGGCAATTGTTCCAGTGGTATCCTTGGACTGCATCCTGCAGTATGAAGGAATAATTCTCAGCAAAATCGCACAACACAACACACTGATTATCATCAAGGTTTTCTTTCAGATTTGACTGAAAGTATGACTGCTGAATAGCTATAAAAGAATGTGGCAATAGCAATTTCACTTTTGATTCAAAGGTCTCAAGGAATTCTTCTACAGTGTTACAGACTGTCATAAGTGTTGTGCGATCAGTTGTAGTCCACAATTTATATACAATTTCATCAATCCCATTCATGGTGAATAAGCTACTTATTTGCTCTAGTAAGTGTGCTATACCAGGACAAGAATCACACTTGAAGAAGAAGCATTCTGGAAGAGGAGGGTTACAAGTTATTCTTGCAAGGCAATCTTTGTATGTCCTAACTGGTAATTCATCATTACGAGTTAAGTCTTGCAATTTGCACCCTGCTAGCATAAGTTTTACATTTTCATGAGCACAACACACACAGACACAGTGTGTTCCACTTGCACCAGCCAGCACACAATTCTTTGGGCGTAAGCCACAAAACTTTGAAAACCCTACTTTGACATTAGGATTCTTGTCTTTAAATCCTTGAAATATCTCTTTGAAATTTCCTAGAATAAGACATTTCTGTTTTTGTACTTTTGATCCTGATTCCATCATTGTAACAAAATCTTTTTTCCTGGTAAACAATGGCTCACTTCATCACTATTATAGTATGCAATAATGTTTTCAACTGTGCTGTCACTGAGAGTTTTCCCAGGCCCAGGATTTGGAGTTGCTAAAATACCCTGCTCTTCCACATGATTTTTAGACTTTCGTGCCATGTAATATGTTACACCAAATTCTTCCTGAATTTTACGAATACTCCAGGTTCTAGGTAATATTGTTAGTATTTGGACTTTAACACTGCTAGAGTCTGTTTCTTGAAATTTTTCTTTCAACTGTGAAATCATGACCGATTCATCAGACACTGTCACAGGATTATCACATTCTGGAACACCTATGTAGTCTTTTATCACTTCACCAATTTTCTGATATTTCTTCTTACTGTACTGTCCAACACCTAATCTTTTTTTTTTCACAGGAGATTCGCCTAGAGAAAGTAACGTATCATTCAGACTATCCAAAGTTGTGTCTCTGTCAGTCCATATCTCACTCTTCACCACTCCTTCTGAATTATCTTCACTTAACCGAGGTTGTTCTGCCTCTGCATCTGTTTCAATTATACATGAAGGACCTGGCATTTCAGAGATAGTTTTTCTGCATGAACTACATATTTTCTGTTTTAATGTTATATTTGGACATTTCTGAACCATCCAAGGCTGTACTTTTCTCAGATTCTTTCTAAACCTTGTGTGTCCACTTTTACCCAGAGGATTGCAACAAAAAATTTGACTTTTAAAGTCCATTTTGGTTAATGAAACTGCACCTGCAAAAAAAAAAATGATAAATAAATATAATTTGATAAAAAGAAATTGATTAAATAAAGATAAAAAGAAATTGATTAAATAAAGATAAAATAAAATAACAATTAAGCAGTTAACAATGTTACAGATAAATTGATAACCATACACTCACAAGCTCAGAATTGAAATAACAGCAAATGTAAAATGGTGTACCAGTAAGATTTCTCATTGGCTGTAATAAGAAGCCTTGCCATTGGCTTTAATAAGAAACCCTGTCATTGGCTCTAATAAGAAGCTTTGTCATTGGCTAAGAAGAAGCCCTGCCATTGGCTAAAATGGGTGGAGTTTTCTCTGATCTCAAAGATTTGTTGACATTATTTACTGCTGAAAATTGTGTCTATCAAGTAAAATTGCTGTCACATAGCATATTTCTGATAAATCTGTTGATCTATTATAATATATACACATTTCATGTATAATAAACACAAATCCTCAACGTAAGAAATATTTATTGCATGGTATGTCTCTGTGCCTTACATACAGAAGGGTGCAGCATGACACTCCTATTAATCCTACACTGCCTTGCCATAGCGGTGCCAGCCTAATATCTGGCACATGGGTAGAAGAATGTTGTAGCAATAAAATATATTTTTTTCGTAATTTTTTAAGATGGTATATTTTGAGATATTCAAAGTCAAAGGGGGTGACCTTGAAACTTTAATCTGTTGTAAGAAGGTCATGTATGGTATCTATAGAAAGCTCAATCCTTTAGCTTTGCAACTGTGTTTGAATTGTCACTGTACTACAATTAGGAAAAAATTTACAGCCATTTATAAGTGTGCGAGTTTGTCATTTTTTACGAAAATTTCGATTTTTATTATGTGTGTATCTTGGACAATTTTCAAAATAAAAATCTGAAAATTGGCAGAATTACTTACCTTGTCATATGTGTGCTTCATACCAAATTTCATCAAAATCAGAAATGGTGAGGTCAAGAAGGTGATTGATCTGACATGGAATTGCTCAGTAGCAACACTTGCTAGTGGCCTTATTTTTTACCAGCAAATTGCATTATCTGCCAGCGAAAGTTTATTAACGTTGTAGTTTATACAAAAGAAACTTTTAACATGTCCCCCTCCATTAGTCAATCAGGACACATTTTGATTTCACCCCTGTAACTGTCGCATCGTAATGCTAAAAACATTACAAATATTTTAGATATAATTCACCTTTTCATGACCTGACAGATTAATTCTAACAATTTAATTTGAATGCAGATATTAAAAAAAAACATTTTTTATTTAACTTTATTCACAAAATTCAAGAACACTATTCAAAATCTTAAGTTATTTTTCATATGGTTTACGATGTGGGTTTCGGGTCTTTTCATCATACCACTTTAAAACAGCAGGCCTGGGGTCAAATTTGTTTTCGGACAGACCTTCAACCTCAATACTCATGAGAGCATTCAATGTTTGTAAGTTTAAACTGCCCCTCCAATCACCTTGGATACTCTTTATGAAACTGAACCCAACCTCACGTGCAGAAGTAGATAAGAGAAATGTACTGGATATTTCTACTGATGCCAAAATATTTTTATAATGTTTATACTTTTCAAGAAACATTCATTTCCAGAAAGCAGTTGTTCCTTTTTGTATGTGTCTACAATATTTCACATGTGCAATGCAGTGACACTTTACAGTTCACACTAAAATATTCAAAATTTTTCCACTTGTAACTTTTGCTAGAACCACTTTTTATCACTAGCCAAATGCATTTGCTTGCTAGCAATTTGCTACTACCTACCGGTCAAAATTGAGCCCTGGATATAACTATAATTTTAATTGAACTTTTTGACTGTTTGTTACAACTTATTTCAATGTTTAATGAGAGTTCTTTTTGGGCATGAATATGATCTTGGAAATTTCTGTGAGTCCTTGAAAAGTCCTGGAAAAGTCCTTTATTTCTTTTATGGAAAAAGAGTGGGAATTATGTAATAAGTATTTTGGCCATATAGTTTTTCAAAAACGATGTCATTATTATATAATTACTATTCACATTTAGACGAACATAAGAAACGAACCTGACAGTGATGAAATGTAATGTAACTACGCAAGTCCATCTGCACAAGCTAAATTCTGTCCTCAAGATAGAAAGAATAGCTGAATTGTAAGTGTGTTAGTGAGGGGGATTGGTAACTTTTGGTCTAGGATATTTACAGGTTACACTCCATTGTGTTTATACATCGGTTTAAAGGTCTCTTCAACAACAACAGATTTCCCCGTGCGCCGATCAAGAAGAAGCCAAATTTCGCTACAGCGCACCGTCTTTATAGTACCAGAAATTAATTTTTGTAATGCCTTTTATCACATTTAGCATTAGGTTATTGTAATTTACACAGATTGCAATGAGGTATTGTCATGTTTATGTAAAATGTGATGAAATTAATGTTTGGTGATAATTTAGTAAAAATATATTGTTGAGTAACAATGAAATTAACTATTGTTGCATCACTTGGTGGGGCAACATTCAAAAATCAGATTTCAACAATGGTTTTGAATACTTCCATTACCCATTTTTGTTACATAGAAATTTTTTATTTGGGATTTACTTTAGCACTGTCAAGTAAGATGCGCACAGCATCAAAAATCTTCGGTTGTCTAAATTCAGTTTCTGAAACAGGGTTCTCATTGTCCTTATAAATCCTAAAAGTCATTAAAAATTAAAAGTACTTATTTTTCTTAACTGGTTGTTCTAAATCCAGAAGTTGCATTTTAGAGCCTACAACTTCTAGTGCTGGTTGGCCATTTTGGCTATGACATCATGTGATATCAGCTGAAAGCACTGAGCAGTATAAGTAATTTGCTGGAAAAAGTGAAGGACCATTGGCTAAATTAAGACCATCACCGTCTTTTAGTACTGACATTTCACTTTAGCATTTCTCCTTTTCATATATGTAAATAGCAATTATTCAGTTATACTGTGAGAAAATGAAGAACAAAAGTGAAGTCTTGAACTGTGATTTTGACCTTAATTTTGTAATTTAAACCATGAGATTATTACATATCTTGAATTCAACTTTAACTACCGTTTTACAATTTGCATACTGTTTATTGCACATGTGATTATTCTCTCAGACTGGAAAACTAATTTGACTAATAGAACTGTCTTTTAAATTGCATAATTTCTAATTTATTGCAGCCACCCTCAAAGTTAAATTATATGGAAGAGTATTTATTGCACACTTCATCAGCATACTTCAATTTGCATAGTTAAGTCATGTGTAAAAGTATATTTGTACTCATGTTGTTGTTGCATACGGAATTGGTAATGTCCTTAAAGGTTTTTCAGGGTGCTTAAAAGTTCTTAAAAATGCTTATTTTTTGTGTGAGAGAAAGACCGAGGACCCTGTAAAAATCAAACATAATGCAAGTTTAGTGGCAGCAGTTTTTCATCCTTGCAGGAGGGGCTTCGTTTTGTATTAACTACATTTTTCATTACATGCTGGTATTAGAGTATTATTAAAATCCAAAATAATTCTTTTGCTCTGTCTGCAACAGATATTCGTTTGCTGTGTTACTGTTGTTTTCTGGACCAAACAACATTTCTTATGTACAGTTTACTTGTTGTGCTAGATGCTGGTTAACCAAAATAATGCTTTAAAATTAATGAATTTCTGCCTCATAAAATATGAATACTTAACACTAAGAACTTAAAAATTTTATCCTTATTTTAAAAAATGAAGCCAAACAGAGTAAAGTATTGCAGTGCTTAGAACACAATGAAAACAACAACAACAGTTGAGTGCTAAAATAGTTGTGCATGTATCATTTTGCAGTATTATATGTATGTATATTTAAAAGTGATATAATTTAAGTATTGTCCTTTTCAGAGTTGGTGTGTTTCAAAAAGTGGCGTGTTTACCATGTTAGCCCTTTGACCTATTTCAGCTACGAAGAAAGCAAATTGCGAGAATATGCACGTATTTTGCAATCATATCTGGAAATTGTAAGAACATAGAGTCAATTTTATAGTTTCATAATTTTTGTTGTTGTGTGTTTCAATACTTAACATTTGAACAGTTCTGTGAGTTTTCATTATGAAATTTTATGTTCAGCATTTTTCTTATTTATCATACTCTTTTTGTCCCAGATCTCTATGAATGGGATGTGTTTCATCCTGAAATGTCCATAAACCGATCTAGACGAATTATTATATAACTTTAATTCCTATGTTTTGTGGAGGGTTTTTGGGAAGGATATGTGTTTATTTTGATGCAAATAATTGAAAAATATTTCCCTGTTCTGTGCATGCTAAACTTTACTGATGGCAGTTTTTAGGCATTAACCTATTGTTTTATTTCTACATAACAATTAATAATAATTTTTATTTCTTAAATGGTAAATAAATAATAAAGATAAAAATGAATTATGGTATTTACAAATTGAGGGTGACAGCTATTTACAGTGTGAATATTTGAGGGTTGTACCAAAAGTAATGTAAAAGTGGTCATACATTTTTTATTAACTGACAGAGGTCGTTCAAATTGCACATGTTGGTAGAGTAACTCTTCCTCTATACAAAAGTATTACTCAACTTAGTCTCTATCACAAGCAATGCATTCGCACCATCGTTGAACCCAACTCTCGAATCCTCTTTGAAAAAATTCAGGTGTGGGCTGTTCTACCCCACTTCTTCACAGACACTTTTAATTTATCTGTGTTGTCAAATCGTTGTTCCCAGAGACTGTCCTTCATTGGACCAAACAGGTGGAAGTCCGAGGGCGCCAGATCCGGGCTGTATGATGGATGCGGGACCACCGACCAGCCTAATTTGCTGATCGCCTAATTTGTGAGTGTGGTCTCACATTGTTATGATGAATGTGGATCCTTTTCAGATTCTTGTTGTCCCTTCCTCCTTATGACTTCTCTAAGCGTCTTGAGTGTCACATTGTACTGCTTGATGGTCGCGGTATGGCCACGTTCCAGAAAATCAAAGAGAATGACATCCCTGTCATCCCAAAAAACAGTCACCATGACTTTCTGTGCTGATTGCTGGCTCTTGAACTTCTTAGGCCTTGGTGAAGAGGTGTGACGCCATTCCATGGATTGATTCTTCGTTTCCGGATCGTAAAGATATGCCCATGTTTCATCCCCTGTCACCAGATCGGAAAAAAACAATGTGTTTTCATTGGCTTCAAACACTTCCAGCAGATCAGGCAGAGCAGACTTCCACCCTTCTCTCCTTCAAATTGGGTGTCATCTGCAGAGGCACCCACTTTGCACACACTTTCCAATACCCTAAGTCTTTCACCATCTTCTGCATGGCATTAGAACAATTCTTGATGTTGACATCTCACGCTTAAGTTACTTAAAAATTAACAAATAGTGGAACGTTTCGGTAGCAACTTCTAACTTCATCAGCCATGGAATGAAACACATGGTATTAGCATCAGTAGTTGCCAGATTTAAAAATAGCTTTCCAAATCATAGGTATGTTAAAACCTATGATCCTATGATTTGGAAAGCTATATATACAGTATATATAATTTGGTAGTACTTACCGAAGCATCAACTGGCGATTAGTGGAACATAACGCTGATGTTAATAAAGGCAATTCTTCTACCTCCCTTTCAATTTTAACCATTAGCGATATGTCCGTGATTCCCGATTGGCAAAATGTTAAATGCATGGCTCCATTCAGCAATCGGAAAGCCCTCAGATACCGTGAAAGCATTGAAATCTTCCTTACTCCGAACACCTGTAATACATACCCATCATTTGGAAAGCTACTTTGAAATCTGGCAACTACTGATGCTAATACCACGTGTTTTATTCCATGGTTGATCAAGGTAGAAGTCGCTACTGAAACATCCCACTACTCTGTAAACATTCTGTAGCCTTCTGTGTATGTTGGATAGTCAAGAACTCAATGATGGCATGTTGTCTCTGCTTGGAATCCATTATTTACCTGCAATGGAGAAGTGTTACTACAGAGGAAGGGTTACTCTATCAACATGTGCAATTTGAATGATCTCTCAGTTAATAAAGTTATGCCCATTTTTGCATTACTTTCTGTATAGCCCTTGTATGAACAGATGAATGGAGGCATATTTCCACCTCATAATCACAAAAAATTGTGTAGTCACCCTTGCTGAAGGGATATACCATGCTGATAAAACAGAGATTTAGCTGATATTGTACCTAAATTATTGTCCATGAATAGGGATCCCAGATACGTACATTGGAAAAAAATATGGGACACTTACGACTGAGGGTGAAAGTTTAGTATGCACATCCATCACATATGCCAGTCTTGAAAAATGATTCTAACTATTCTTATTAATCAATTAGTCTTGCAATACTTTTCTGAGGAATGAATTTCACTTAACAATTGTTCGTTTTTAAGAATCATGTCATGGTTTTAACACCTTTTTCTGGAATGAAATATCGGACCATCAATGGCACTAATTTTGAAGCACCATGGTTTGAAGCGTCAATCAGGATAGATATTTCCAGTTTGAATTGCTTGATTGCAAATGGAACCAAAACATTTACAATTAATGCTTGTGTTTTTGTTTGCCTACACGTAAATTTTCTGTCATATAACTTACGTATTATTTTAGATGTACAATCCATTGATCGAAAACTCTGGTTATGGAAACACGTGTGATACATGAAAGTTGCTTCCACTGCAGCAAGATTCTTTTCCACTTTCCCCATTACTTTCTTAGTAAAGAAATCACTGACTTTTGCACTTGTACTAGTCGAGATGCAGATTTATGTCTTTTCGTTTTGTAGCAACGTGCTGGGCAATGTAGGACTTTCCGCCATGCTCGACGCTAAACAAGCCACCACAAACCGTACACTCCACTTTATCTGTCTCGCCCAATTTAGTAGATTTAAAAAAAATACAGAAATTCAGTTTTTAAAGCGTCTGTAAAATCACACTTCGTTTTCGGCATTTTCAATGTTCAACAGGGCCACAGGAGAATTGAAAAACCATACATTTTAACAGCAGCCGTACAGCAATTAATATGCCACAAGCACCAACCTGTTTCTCTCGGAGCAAGCTACTAAAATGGTGTGGGCCAAGCAGATCGTTCCACTGCGGTTAGATTACTGACTGCATCCACCAGGTGTCGAAGTCCCATGCCCTCTCCTCTCCTCCTCTTCCCTCCCCTCCCCCGATATCAATCTGCCATGGC
Source organism: Macrothele yani (assembly GCA_039090855.1). Lineage (NCBI taxonomy): Eukaryota > Metazoa > Arthropoda > Arachnida > Araneae > Macrothelidae > Macrothele > Macrothele yani. The sequence goes on along the minus strand of CM077005.1, from coordinate 137,077,609 downwards.
TATGCTTGCCTACGTAAGGAGAGCATTGACCAGAGTTGGACGCGGGAGATAACAGTCAGCTTGGGTGAAGTTTGGCGTGCAGGTTTTAAAATATGTTTGTAAAAGAATAGAAATTGTAACTCATCAATTTTGTTAAATTTCAGTCTTGAACTCTGAAATACAGGACAAAAAGCTGTCCCGAACAGTTTTCTCGGGACAGTGGGAGGCATTAGCCAAAAATGGGGCAATCCCGTATTTTACAGGACGTCTGGGATCCCTACCCATGAATGGCAGCTCGTTACAATATGTGGCCAATTGAAAATGTATATTATTTTCAGAAAGGTATGATGGAAAGTTTCCAGTCTGTAAGTTTGGAGATTTAATTATTATTTAGGATCAGAGAGAAAGTACCATTAATGATAGTAAACCCTTGTTCACGTGATTTCCGTTGTCAATGCAATGCTGTTGCTGTTCTTTCTCTAACAGCCTTTCTGTAGTCTCCTTGGAGAAGTGTTGTTGTTAGTCAGCCTTAAAAGTGACAGACTAATTTTTACTGTGCTGCTTGCATTGTTGGATATATATTGTTGAATGTACGATTGCGATGGAAGGTGTAAATGATGTATTTGAGGGATAAATACATCGGTTATTTTGAAAGTATGTGGATTAGTAACACTGCACCATTGTTATGGAAATGAGTAGCATGTTTCCTGTGGGGGGAAGATTTTGTCATCCGTGCTGTGTTAGTTTGAGTGAAGGCAACATGCAGTCTTTCTTTGTGGATGTGGTATAATAGTTCATATGAAATGTGTATTACAATGGCAGATGATCATGATATACTGCTAATTACCTGACAAAGAATCCAGATTGAATTTTGTGTAAAGTTACGCAAAAGTGACCAGGAAACGCTTCAGATGATTCAAGAAGCGTTAGGCAGGTCAGCGGTGTTCAAGTGGTGGAAGCATTTCAAGAATGACAAACGCATTGTGCAGGATTGCTGGTGTAGCAAGATGTCATGAAATTGTAAAGTCGTGCCTGAAGATGTCTTGCATTTGTGTGCAAGATTGGTGTCATGTGATCTTACTAAAGAACAAAAACAATGCCGTGTTGAACTTTGTAATGCTTTTCTTCAAAGAGTCAGTCTAAACAGATTCTGACTTTTCGAATCGAACAGTCACCGTAGATGAATCTTGAATAAAATATTTTGTTCCAAAATCAAAACGGCAGGTAAGCATATGGAAACGCACCGACTCGCCGCCTCCCAAGAAATTCCGAGTTTGTGGTTCTTCAAGAAATTGATGTTGATTTTGATGGTATGAGTGCCAGAGAAGTATTAAGTATTGCAACATATTGGGTGTCTAAGAAACAAACTGTTAATTCACAATATTATGCTCATATTTAGTACGAATTCACCTGAAGAGAGCAATGCTCAGGAAAGGACCAGAACTGCTTAATCAAGAATGGTTTCTTCTTCAGGATCATGTGAGGCTGCATGTGTCCCAAGTAGCAATGCAAGCTTTGGAGAAAATCGGCAGCCAACGTCTATCACATCCTCCATACAGCTCAAACCTCGCACCCTGCAATTTCTGGGATTTTCCAACACTTAAGGAAGAGTTGAGTGGAAGGAAGGTTAATACAAATGAGGAAGTGAAGGCTGCCACATCCTCTACTTTAAAGTGACTTTCACAAAATGGACTGCAACCAGGGTTCGCCCAGTTCGAAGAAACCCACAGGGTTTCTTCGGGCTGGGCCCAGTTGCAAAAACCCACCTGGGTTTTTTCAAAATTAGATTCTATTTTTTCATCTACAATATTCCAAATTTAATCAGCACCCAGTAAAATATTTTCTTTTACAATCAATAACAATAGGAATAATGACTAGATTCTCTTTCTTGCCTTCTCAAAAGTGATGGTTGACCGATTTTATTATTTAGCAACACAAAACAATCCTTTCAGATCAGCTGACAAAGCAACTGATGTGAAATAAGAAAATTAAACATTAATCCTGAAAACAATAAATGGTTGCTTATAAATAGCTTCCCACCTATAAAGAATAACTATAAAATAGACCAACATTATCTATACTATAGAAAAAAATTAGAGAAACAGAATATAACATACTTAGCTTCTAACTCAAATATTATCTTTAAATAAAATTTGCCTGAGGTATTATTTGTGTGCGGCATGTAAACTGCAATGGTTTTTGGCTATTTACAAAGATCACCTAAAAATTAAACAATGGTTCAGATAATAATTTTTTTTTGGTTTGTGTTTTACTAGAACCTCAAATGCAGTCTCAAATTATCATAGTTTCGTGACCCACACAATTTTCAAATATTTTCAAACCTCTGAGTTTTTCTGTAAAACCGCCACATTTAAATAATTAATGCATTCTCAGGGGTTTTAGTCAGAAAAAGAAATACTGATCTACAGGAAATTTGGATCCAAAAAGGTATAAACTGAACAAGTTTTGTGGCTTTCTCTATCCCAAGCCTATTTTGTAATTTATTCCAAACTAGTTGAAACATAGAGAAAATTCTCTCAATGGAGGCAGATGAAGCTGGTGATGAATGTGGCATACAAAGTTAGGAAATCCTGCAGGCCATTTTGAATTTGAATTCTTTTCAGACTTTTTTGCCATGACTTGCCATCCTTTTATGAAAGAAACCTGGCTGATGGCACTTTCTTTCATCATTGATGTTAGGTAATAGTCTGTATCATTAATTTTGAAAGCCTTTACACCAGGCAAATACACGGTTGTATCAGACTAATATGACCACCTACCTAATAATGGGATGACAGCTGCGAGATGTCGGGGTATGGACTCGCTGAGGCCCTGGAAGGTTGCCCGAGGCACGTGTTCCCATTCGGACTGCAGCAGAGCATGGAGATCCTAGAGATGACGTAGTTGTGGGTTGGCATGCCGAAATTTTCGATCTAAATAGTCCCATAAGTGCTTTAGGGAATTGAGGTCGGGTGATTTTGTCGGCCGAGGAAAAACGGAGACATCGCTGTCGTGTTCCTGGAACCAGTCGTGCACCGCCTTAGCGACGTGACAGGGTGCATTGTCCTTTAGATACCATCACCACCAGGGTAAGCATCCAATGTGAAGGGATGCATGTGGTCTGCAAGAATGAACAGGTAGCTACTGGAGTTCAGGGACCCATCCAGTAGTACCAGCGATCCCACAGCATACAAGGAAAATATCCCACAGACATGCATACTGCTGCCGCTTGCCTGTACTTGACCAACAAGCATGTCCGGGTGTTGGTTCTCGTGTGTCTGATGCCGTGTGCATCACTGTCCGTGAAGGAGAAATCCTGATTTGTCGGTGAAGGCAACCTTTTTTCCACTGTCCAATGACAGTAGTCTCATGCGAACTACAGACATCATTGCCAATGGCCCTGGGTTAACATGAGTGCTTTGACGCAGCGTTGGCTCCGGGGACCCATGCGTAACAGGGTTTGCTCTACTGTTATCTGGGACACGTACTTGGGTACCCCAGCATTATTTGCATGGTCAATTGCTGCACTATTGCGTGTAGGATTGCCCTTTACAAGTTGACGGAGGTGACATTCTCCTAGGGTTGATGGCCTTTGGGGCTCCACAGTAATGATGTCGAGAGGGACTCGGTGTGCTGGCGGTCCAATCTTCATACACCTTTACTACAGCACCCTGCAAATAGCTCCCAAAGTCTGCTGTTTCTGAGATGCTCCCACCCTTGGCGCGGTAACCAACGATCATTCTTTTTTTAACATCCATGAAATCATCACATCTGCCCATTGTGCTCACGTTACGCACTATGTCTCATCTGTCCTGGCCAGCCACTTATATCTTCATGTGGTTGACCTTGTCACGTGCACTCTGTGACACACCTGGATGAGTACACAATGATTCCTGGGTGGTCATATTCGACTGTGTAATCAGGGGGAAATTTGGATATCCACTCTTCTGCAATACTCTTCAGTTCTTGGTTAAGTTTCTGACCTCTGTATTTTGGATCCATGAGGTTTGCTAGAAAATGTTGTGCAAGAATTGCTTGTTCAAACCTTTTTAAAATCTAGATGGCAGAACTGCAGGATTTCTTCTTGTAGTAAATCCAGCTATATTTCAACAGCAACTGAAACAGTCTCTCTCTGAAGTGTGTCCTGTATGCCAGCAACAACGGATAACTGCTTTTCCAGATTCATAGCTTCATGGTAAATGTCATTTTATCCAAGATTTTTTAAATAGATAAATCAAATTCCTCAATATGCTCTTAAGATATTTCTCCGTATTTGTGATAATTGGCCACAAATGTTTTAACACAATCAGGATGAAAGTTGCACCTTGTTTCATTAGGTAGTTGTGGCATTGCGCCAGGCTTTTCTTTGAACCATCCGTGTGGTTGATGTAGGCCTACATTACAAAAATATTTTTGCACCGCCGCAATCTGCTTTAAAAACAGTCTTTGGGGGAAACATCTTTTTCTAACAAATTCAACACATGTGCTGAGCATCCATATGTTATGAGAGTTGGATATCTTTCATTTAAAATTTTCCACATTTTTATCATTTTATATGATTTGCATCTTTAAAGGCATTAAATACCAACAAAAGTGCGCATATTTACGTGCAAGTCATTAATGACATATCAATCAGAAAAGCCAAACACTTACCTAAAAGCTCTTGGCTACTTTCTTGCTATACACTTCATGCACGTCAATTAGAACATCCTGTTAGGTAGCTGGCCTTCAAAGGTTGAAAACTTCTTGCTAATAGGACGCTGTTTTATATTCGTTCTTCCGGTCATGAAACATCATATTTTTATTCACAGGACAAAAAACGCTGACTTCTCTGCTGTCACACATGTAACATAGATCTTCATCACTAGGTGTATACTCACTGTAACGTGAGTGTTGTCAACTTTCATTATACCTATTTTTTATCTTATTCCTCTTTCACTCCCCCATATGCAACATGGCCTTAAAATTCACAATTCAAAAAATGGTACTCACTTCGAAAACACTTATTCACTCACCCAATAAATACTCATATATAGTACTCTCAACAATTTACACTCCCCGTAAAACCACTCTAAGGTACACTATATACAACACATTCATACACTCAATTAAAACCACTATGTACATAATTACACTTTTTACATTCCACGGCAGTCAAACTGTTGTCAACTGTGACTAATGTAGTGCTCCATCTGCCTCATATACCGCACAAACCCTACAGCAAACGCCAACCTCATTCAGCCCGTCATACACAATCCCCTAGTGCTTTCAACAGTATCCCTGTCGTCCTCAGGAGGCCGATGTGTCTCTCTGCCAACCACAGCTCAAGTGAGCAAAGTCATTGAGGTTCTGGCTTCAGTCGCAAACTCTGCATCGTTGTGCCTCTGGCGCCATCTATTGTCAGTGCTGTTCTCTTTTCTTTTTTTCCCTCTTAATTGTTCTTCAATTTTTATTAAGGCTTTCCACTGTTCGTTTAAGTTGCTTGGTTCATTAATGTTACACACTCTGGATCTGTTTTTTTCAATTAATACTGATTCCGCAATTCTCAACTGCCTTTCGTTTTTACAGCTCTTAATGATTTTAGTATCTTCGAACTTCGGACATTGGTGATTTTCTAGACAATAATGGGTTAATGCTGTCTTAGCTTCTTTTTTATTCTAATTACTCATATGTTGGTGTAATCTACACTTTAACTTGTTCTTAGTGCTGCCTATGTATGACAAAGGTCATATATTTATTTTTATTCTAATTACTCGTATGTTGGTGTAATCTACACTTTAACTTGTTCTTAGTGCTGCCTATATATGACAAAGGTCATATATTTATTTTTATTCTAATTACTCATATGTTGGTGTAATCTACAAACTTGTTCTTAGTGCTGCCTATATATGACAAAGGTCATATATTTGTCATATATAGGCAGCACTAAGAACAAGTTAAAGTGTAGATTACACCAACATACGAGTAATTAGAATAAAAATAAATATATGACCTTTGTCATACATAGGCAGCACTAAGAACAAGTTAAAGTGTAGATTATACCAACATATGAGTAATTAGAATAAAAAAGAAGCTAAGACAGCATTAACCCATTATTGTCTAGAAAATCACCAATGTCCGAAGTTCGAAGATACTAAAATCATTAAGAGCTGTAAAAACGAAAGGCAGTTGAGAATTGCGGAATCAGTATTAATTGAAAAAAACAGATCCAGAGTGTGTAACATTAATGAACCAAGCAACTTAAACGAACAGTGGAAAGCCTTAATAAAAATTGAAGAACAATTAAGAGGGAAAAAAGAAAAGAGAACAGCACTGACAATAGATGGCGCCAGAGGCACAACGATGCAGAGTTTGCGACTGAAGCCAGAACCTCAATGACTTTGCTCACTTGAGATGTGGTTGGCAGAGAGACACATCGGCCTCCTGAGGACGACAGGGATACTGTTGAAAGCACTAGGGGATTGTGTATGACGGGCTGAATGAGGTTGGCGTTTGCTGTAGGGTTTGTGCGGTATATGAGGCAGATGGAGCACTACATTAGTCACAGTTGACAACAGTTTGACTGCCGTGGAATGTAAAAAGTGTAATTATGTACATAGTGGTTTTAATTGAGTGTATGAATGTGTTGTATATAGTGTACCTTAGAGTGGTTTTACGGGGAGTGTAAATTGTTGAGAGTACTATATATGAGTATTTATTGGGTGAGTGAATAAGTGTTTTCGAAGTGAGTACCATTTTTTGAATTGTGAATTTTAAGGCCATGTTGCATATGGGGGAGTGAAAGAGGAATAAGATAAAAAATAGGTGTAATGAAAGTTGACAACACTCACGTTATATTGAGTATACACCTAGTGATGACGAGCTATGTTACATGTCAGACGGCAGACAGAAGTCAGCGTTTTTTGTCCTGTGAATAAAAATACGATGTTTCATGACCGGAAGAACAAATATAAAACAGCGTCCTATAAACTAGAAGTTTTCTACCTCTGAAGGCCAGCTACATAACAGGATGTTCTAATTGACGTGCATGAACTGTATAGCAAGAAAGTAGCCAAGAGCTTTTAGGTAAGTGTTTGGCTTTTCTGATTGATATGTTTTTTATCATTTTGTTTTTGCTCTCGGTCACAATAGCAAAAACAGGTTTTCCAAATTTTCTTCACACTCCTTTATGGCCGCCTCTAATTTAGAAGCACAATGTTTTGCTGTTTTCTTTTCTGATCCAGTATCATCAGCATACAGCAAAAAACTTTCTGTTCCGGTATGGACACAAATAGCTTAGACTGGTTCATTCTTCACACTGCACCAACCATCTATGGTGAGAGTCAAACTGCCTAATTTTATGTTTCTGAAAGCTGAGATTCAATTTCTTCTACTGCAGTATCAAACAGTTTTCCATCAATGGCTTTTGCTGAGGGTGGTTGATGTCCAGGTCTCAGTGTTTCAATCATAATTTCAAACTGATCCAATTCTGCTGCATTAAATCGTATGTTAGCAGCATTAAAAAAAGAAAAAAAAAAGAATAGCCACTGTTTTATCATGAGATTCCTTTTAAAGTCCCTTTTGTGCTTTTAAGACAGAATTTACTCATTGATTGTCGCTTCTTTGTTTTTTTTACAACAGTACTCGATAAAACCCCCAAAAAAACCAGGTGGGCTAGGTTTTTTCAAACCCTGACTGCAACACATGTTTCAGAAGCTTGTGGGCCATTGTAAATTCTGTATAGCATGAAAAGGTTGCTATTTCAAAAGGGAAGCCCATGCCTCCAAGTAACACAGACTCGGAACACTGACCTCAGTGCACTTACCTTTGGAGCAGCCCTCGTAATCCTGATCAGCATAGGAGCTGCACATAAAGAAAAATCTGCATTTCTTTAAGATATTCAATATAAAATTCTCACTGGCCATAAGAGTCTCATTCCGGAATGACATGTGTTAGACATTGATGGATATGATCTAACAAATAACTTAGAATATGTTGCATTGTCATTATTAGAACTTTGCCAATCTAAGATTAGAAGTCTTGTTTTAATTTTAAGCATCTAACCTAAAGACTAGCTTAGTGCAACCAATAATACGTGAACAAAACATAGTAACATCGTAGATAAATAAATATATCATGAAATTCTGTTCCACATGTTGTACTTATTACTAGGACAGGAGGAACAAGCTTTATATCTTGTTGTATACACATAGCTAAGTTTCAGGATATGAAACTAACTGATAAAGATTTGATAAAAGTTAAACTCCCCATACCCATTTTGTTGGTCACCGCTCCCTTATCGTTGGCGTTGCTGTTTTTATAGGGATAAAAAACAAACAGAATGCAAAATGAATGAAGTTGAGTTTAAAACCATTAACAAATAAAAGCAGAGCTAAAACCATGAACAAAGAAAAAAGCCAAGTGAAATAGATAAAAAGTAGTTTTAAAATCTGAAGAAACTTTGGTTCCTGCTATGTATATCGCTATATTCCCCAACGCCACATCCAAATGCATTTCAACCATGTTGACATGGCTTTCATCAGTGGTAGATTATGTTTTTGTCAGCACTGCTGATTCATTACTGCTTTGAGGATTTACTGCCAGCTTATCATATATCTGCATGATCTCTGTGAAACAGAATTTCAAGATGATATATTTATTCATCTAATGTGTTACTTGTAATAACTGCCTGATAAACAATCAATCTTGTGCAGTTTTTGTATTTATCACTTCTAACATTTGTATGCATCTTTTTGCAGTGGAGATAGCAACTGTACTTTATAAGGGACCCATTTACCTACTGCGGCGTTCGAATTATTCGGTGGTCCGCTGGCCATTGGCAAGTAAAATTTTTTTTTTCGTTTGTTCTGGAATTTACAAATTTATAAAGAACTGCACCAGATTTCAAAATATCCAGGTTTGGCTATGGCAGTTTTCAGGTGTTTTGAAATTCAGATATTTACTACTCAAAAACTGAATATCGGAATTGCAAACTATTACTTCAGTTTTATGAAAATTTAGATTATTGCAAACCAAGGTCCAAATCAAAATATTTTGTAGATCGTACTACAAATTTTAATTTGAAATTAACTATATACACAGTCGAGTCACATTATTGTGATCACCTCCTATTTTTGATGTCAACAGCGCGTAGCCGATGAAAGAAGGCACATGTCGTGAGCTGGCTTGGTGGGTATACAAGATGTGCTGTAGGCATTCTGAAAACATATCGCTCGTTGCTCTCATGGATAAAAGGAGCGATTTATCAGATTTCCAAAAAAGGATGATTATCGGCTTTCGGGCCAAGGGTGGCAGTATTTCTGAAACAGTTCAGTTTGTGAACTGTTCACATGCTGCTGTGGTTAAAGTGTATTGTGATTGGAGAAATGGCACCATTGCGAATAAGCGATGTGGAAACTGCGGAGCACCACGTGCCATTGATGTGAGAGGTGAACGTCGACTGCGAAGTTGCGTTTGGGCCGATCGACATGCTACAGTAGAGCAACTCACTGGCCGAATGAACCAGGGGGCTACCAGAAGTGTGTCTAAAACAACAGTTCAGCAAAACCTGCTGCATATGGGGCTCCGATGCCGACGAATGGTCACCACATCTATGCTAACGAAGGTGCATTGGCAGAAAAGGCTTACATTTGCACAGCAGTATTGGAATTGGACCTCCACTGATTGGCAGAGGATTGCCTTCTCTGAAGAGTCACATTTTATGCTTCATCGAATGGATGGATGTTGGCATGTAAGGCGAGAAACATCGAAGAACAAACACTCTTCAATTATTGCAGGAAGAAAACAAGCTTGTGGGGGTAGCCTTATGGTCTGGGGAATGTTTTTGTGACATTCTCTGGGTCCACTCATACCTGTGGAAGGCACTATGGACCCAATTCATTATGAATCTATCCTTGCAGACCACATACACCCATACATATTGATTGTCTTCCCTGGGGCGGATGGGATCTTCCAGCATGACAATGCGATGTGTCATACAGCTAGAAATGTTCGAGAGTGGTTGGAAGAGCACAATGAAGACTTCATAGTACTTCCCTGGCCCCCTAATTCCCCAGACTTAAACCCAATTGAGCATCTGTTGTTCGCTCTATGGATTTTCCACCACGCTCCCTCCAGCAGCTGTCAGATGCACTGAAGTCAGCATGGCTCCACATACCTGTGAACACCTTCCAGCGCCTTATTGAGTCACGCCCAGCCCCGTCTAGCTGCTCTCCACGCTGCACACGGCTGTTATCCTGGATATTAGCTGGTGGTCACAATAATGTTACTCGACTGTGTATTACTCTTCAGTGTACTGCTTGATACAAATACCATATGCATATTTAATGTATTAGTATTTGTGCCATTTCTGCACCAGTAAGAATGAGTGGGCCACCATGTTTTAGTTTGAACTGGCTCTGCTGGAAAGCGTTTGTTTCTTTTTTTTCCGCTGTTTTCTAATTTCTACAACTGCTTATTGTGCTTTGTGTTTTATTTATGTATTATTTGCATGCATACATGTACACATTCTGTTGCTCTAAATTAGTAATATACAGCTCGAATGAAATTATACATTATTCTTTTACATATTCTGTAAATGTGTTAGTTTTTCTTTCAAAGGCTCGTGGGCATTTTGGTGGACCAGTGACTTGCAAAGTCTGCTGGGCCTGTAGAAAATTTATTTCTAACTCTAACACTGTACTGTTCTGCCTGAGCCCTTAAGTTCAATCTAATGTAACTTCATTTCCAATATGCAGCACAAAAGTCCCCTTGGGATACAAATGGTTGCGTCTAAACCTTCCCTGTGAGTGGAAATCTTATGAGATATTACAGAGAGCACCACACTTGAAATATTGTGTGTATATAGAAAAGGAGAAATTCAGAAACAAGGCATCTTTAAGTCAGATTTTTGGTTGAATACCGGTGCATTTTGTTATCTGATAAAGTGAAAATTTTAAGCCTGCATTTCTTAAGTTTATTAGCTGTCATTGCTTTTGTCCTTGAAATGTTATTTAAATGTTCTTAATCATATTTCTGCATCACAAATAATGTCTATATTGCTTGCTTTTTAGGTATAATAATAATGTGCTAAAATATAATTTTAAGTACTCTGTACTATAAGCATCATGGACTCAATTAAATTCCCAGTGTTAAAGTTACATAGAGTAAATGGGACAATACAGGGATTCCAAACCTTGAAGTCAGTGGTGTGGAACTTGAGGCATTCAGACTGTTACAGTCAGAGGATCTCTAATGATTGATCGGGCAGAAAGCAAATGAAATGCTTGTTAAACGTGCATGCTACTTTTAAACATGTTTCTTTATTTTGTGTGATTCTTTCAGCAGTCACCCTGCCATATTACTCTAGTTGTTAGTTTTACAGTGATACATCAGGTTTTTTTTTGTTGTACAAAGTTGAAATCATATATTTTGTTTTGATATTCATTATGGTATTGGTTCCAGGGTAAAAAGAGTAATGCTGCTGCTTTAGTTGGTCAACAAAGTGCCTATTCAGTTGTTTTATCTGTTATTAAAGGAGTAGCTTGCAGTGAAAGTAAGTTGCATTGTTTGATTTGTGATCATAATATTTGTATAGTTAATGAATTAAAAAGTTCAAAAATTATATGGCATTACTAAGAGTAAAATAATTTGGGTTATGTATGTTTTTCATTTAAACATGCATGTACTACTATAAGTATTCAGGCATGTCTCCATTATGACTATAAGATCGCACTGAAATCTCTAGCATGTACAGTGTTGTGCTAAGGTTACCAGCAGTATTTACACTGAAGAGCAATTGAATTAGAGATACCTGTCTAGTAACGTGTAGTACCACCTTTAGCCATGATGACGACGGCGATTTGTCTCGTCATCGACTCGACAAGACACCGGAAGCGTTGGGAAGCCGTACGGATGCACGACCCCTGAACAAGCTCCCACAGTTCACAAAGATTTGATGGAGAGGGGTCAGAGCCTCGAACATCTCTCTCAATGGCATCCCAGATGTGCTCCATGGGATTGAGGTCAGGTGGCCAAGTAAGCGAGGTGACGTCGGTGGAGTGTTCATCCAACCATTCGGATACAATTCGGGAGCGATGGCACGGTTCATTGTCTTGTTGCAGGATGAGGTCCCCAGTGGGATGTTGAAGACGCACAAACAGGAGCAAATGGTCGTCCAGGATATCCCGGTAACGTTGACCTGTGAAGGACGATGTCACATGTACCAGGGGTCCCATTTCAGTCCACGTAAACAGTCCCCAGACGAGAATGCCACCCCCACCAGCATGAAGAGTACCCTGCTGGCAAGAAGGATCCATCGTTTCATGTGGTTTGCGCCGTACTCGTATCCTGCCATCCACATGTACCAACGTGAATCTCGACGACTCATCAGTCCAGGCAACATTTCCCCACATGTCTAGGGTCCAGTGGTGATATTCCCGCGTCCATGCTATTCTTTGCACCCAGTGATGTGTGTTCAGCAGCGGTACCCTCATGGGACGATGGCTTCTGTACCCCATAGCGAGGAGATGGTTCTGGATGGTGTGGCTGCTTACACGTTTTTGTACACCAGGGTTAAATTGACAAGTGATTTCTTGCACTGTGGCCCGTCTATCTGTTGTTACAATGCGAGCTAGCCGACGATGACCCCGCTCATCCATGCGCTGTTGTCCACGGCAGTTGGCCTTTGCAGGGATAGTTTTACCGTATTCGACGTACTCACGATGCACCCGTGACACAGTGGCTCGTGAAAATCCCAGTGCCTGCACGACTTCCGAGATGGAGTGACCCATGCGTCGGGCCCCAAAAATTTGCCCACGATAAAATGCGCTTAGATCCTTCGTCTTACCCATACTGCGTCCGACTCTATTGCATCACTCCTTATATTGTTGGGTTGCTGCATACGTCATTTCGTTTCCGTTTACAGGGCCGCCCACAGCACCACATTTGCATAATGCCAGCTGTCTCAAATTCAATTGCTCTTCAGTGTATATTACTTGCTTGGAAAAAGCCACAGTGGAGAACTAATAGACTCTAAAGATACTGCATGCCATGGATACTACATCCACTGTGTCTGTGTATGAGGAAACATGGGGAGCATGAGGAGTGAGTTCCTTGTGTTTTCACTGAGAAATTCTAATATCCTCAGAGTTTGAACACCTGAAATTTAAAGAGAAGTCCTTAAATGGGTCTTTTTCTCCTTATTTTCCCCATGCACTCCAGAAAAAGTCCATAAATTTAATTTTATCCTGAAAATGATTGTTCTTCGAACTTTTTTGATGTCTTCCATTGTTCATTTAGCAGGCGGTTGGTGCACTTTTCCATTTTTTTTTTTTTCAAAATTCATGATTTCCTGTTGTTTGCCGGAAGCTATTTTTAGGTTCACTTTTTCCAGCTGTCATGCACTCAGTCCTCTCCTGATTGGGGGAGCAACAGGTGTAATTGTATGAATTTCTTCACATTCCTCAGCATTGTTTCAGTGAAGACTCGGGCACTCTAAGTGGATTCTCCATAATCACTATGGAAATTGGTGGTCTGCTATGGGATACGTCAAACTGAATGTGCTACGAAAATTTCAGAGAAATAATGTTTTCCAACATATCTGTGTAAAATTTATTTTTATTCATAACATTTATTAAAAATTTTTGGGGTCGCTCATTGGATGTTTTTAATGTGATATTTCTTCGATATTTTTTTGGTATTTTTTGGATGCCTTCGTGAAGCATTGAAAATGATTGTTCAGCAAAAACAAAAACATTCCGTGATTATCAGAATTTCAAATTTTTCTAAGTTGCTGTCTTGTTTTCATTTTTCTTCCTGATTATATTCTTAGTTTTATATTTTTCTGATCATGTTTCCCATTTTGAATATCTGTGGCAAAAGTGAAAAATAGCTACTACATATTTTTATGAATTTTTCTAACAAAATGCATGTTTTCCTATTTCTAACAGCATCTTCTTCAAAAATAATCAGTGGAGCAGGCATTTCTGCGCCCCCTTTTACCTTTTTAAAGTGAAACAAAATTTCTAAATCCGTACTTAATCTGTCCGTGATGAAATCTGAGCCATAGTGAGAAGAGTTGGCAAGAAAACACGTAACACACAAAACATTAAAAGAATTCTTGAAATCGTCATCACACGCATAAGTTACGTTAGAAAGGCAACAAAAAAATTCTGGCAATTTTAAAACTAAGCAGAAGAAACCTGAATCTGCCAAGAAAAAGTATGAAATCGAAAGTGTTCCTTGTGTAGAAGAAATATTCTTTCATAATACGTGGAAATTATATCACTATTATTAACACAGCAATCATATATCTCTGAATTTCCAGTATTTTACCATTTCACACATAATTAATCACAGAAAATTTGAAAATTATACCGCTCTGCAGTGCAAATCGAACCCGCATCTCCTGATTTCTGTCCAAGGAGATGTGTGTAACGGGTAGCATGATCAAATGGAAATTGGGAGATGCGGGTTTGATTCCCACTCAAGGGCGATGTAATTTTCAAGTTTTGTGATGTGATTAATTACGTGAGAAATGCTAAAATACTGGCAATTCAGGGATGTCTGATTGCTGTGTTAATAATAGAAAAGTGTTCCTGTCATTTCTTCAAACACCACAGACATAGAGAAAAATACCAAAATCTTAAACCTTTCCTCCAACAACTGAAACTGGTGTAATTTCATTTGGCCTTGACTTTGTGGTTACTTCAATGGTAGTTTCTTATGAATTACTAGCATTGAAGGTAATTTCAGTGATGGAAAGTTTGCTCCAAACTGCGCCAATTTCGTTATCTTGTGCCAAACTGCTACAAATTACGAAAAAAATATTTGCGTCCAACTGTGCCGAGACGGCAATCCACAGCAAAAATTGCTGAATGAAAAAAATGTTTTCAAGGCAAACATAATTTGGTGAAAACGACGCTTAATCAACACGTACCGTACCACCAATCCCAAAATTTCGGAGTGTTTCTCACCTACCTTCTAATTCATTGTTTTTTTGGCAAAAGTGATGAAAAAACAACGATTTTTGCGATGTAGGAAATTAAATTGTTTTTGCTTATGGAGGAGGAATTTTGTTGTAATCACGTGGTATGTAGGAGAAACGATGCTGTACGTTATGAAATCCTGATGATGATTGTTTACTGATAGTTTGGCGGTCTTTCGGAGTGCTGTGCAATTGAGATTGTTTATATGTCGTTCCCTGCTCTTTGGGATAGCGCAGTTATTTCATTCCGGGCGAGGTGCGCAATTACGTAAATACAGCATAGGGTCAGTCATTAGCTATTTCGTTGACGCGGAGGACGACTGAAAATGGCTCTCCCGTGGCAGGATACAATGGTTCCGTTTCTAAAGAATTCATAGGTATTCAGAGATGCCAACTTTTACGGATTTTCACTCCATCTTACGGTTTTACGGAAGTCACCCAAAAATATTACGCACTTTACAGATAGTCCCTTAATCGCCTTCGATGTTCTGACTTCCCCTGACAGTGGAGGCGGAGTTTGTGACGTGATTCCCCATACAGCCATTTGAGAGTACCGTGCGCAAAAGTCAAGAGGGAACTCAGCTCAGTGCCTTTTGCCAATTCTTTACATTGATTGCATGTGGCTTTGTGCTTGTGAAAATTTCGGTGCAAACATTTTAACCCTTTCCACTCGACTGTTGGCTGACACCCGACATTGGGAAATCGCTGAATAGCTCACCCGCCACTCTGATGACGCCTCTATAACTCGCATGTCGATGGTCGCGAGACGTTTCTTTTCGTTGAATAGGTCGGGTGTCACTCGCCACGCCGATGACGCCCCTATAGCTTGCATGTCAAGGCTCGCGAGATGTTTCTCTTTCACCGGATAAAGAAACGTCATCCGTGTGTCGGGTGTCACCCGCCATGCTGATGATGCCTCTATGGCTCACATGTCGGTGCTCGCGAGAAATTTTGTTTTCACCGAATAGCTCGCGTGCCGGGTGTTATCTGCCACGCCTATGACGCCTCTATAGCTCAGATGTCGGCACTCGTGAGGAATTTCTTTTCGCCGAATAGGTCGGGTGTCACCCCCCCACGCCTATGACACCTCTATAGCTCGTATGTCAGGGCTTGTGAGACATTTCTTTTTCGCCGAATATCTTGCATGTCGGGTGTCACCCTCCATACCAATGATGCCTCTATAGCTCGCATGTTGGCGCTTGCGAGACATTTCTTTTTCGCAGAATAGCTTGCGTGTCGGGTGTCATCCTCTGTGCTCAGTACGCCTCTATAGATCGTAGGTTGGGGCTTGCGAGACATTTATTTTTCGCTGAATATTGCACATGTCAGGTGGCACCCTCCATGCCGATGACGTCTCTATAGCTCGCGAGACAATTCTTTTTTGCTGAATAGGTCGGGTATCAGCTGCCACGCTGATGATGCCTCCATAGCTCATATGTCGGGGCTGGCGAGCTAAAGCTGAGCTTTCACTGCTAAGTTGTGGCCTCTACTGCAGAAAAGAAAAAAAAAAAAAAAATGCGAGTTCTGTGCGAGTATGGGTGAAAAGTTATTTGAGTGGAAAGGGTTAATTTAGATTAAAATGAAACAAAATGTAGCAGTGAAACAGCTATGACAACAAAAAGAACGAAGTCAGATAAAACTTATCGTCAAGTGTATCACGGTATGTATAGTAAAGAATAGCCTTTTTATGAAGCATCTAAAGTTTTGCTGAATCACGTTTTATAAGCCATGTGGCTGCGATTTTAGCCTGTCACAAGGCGGCCGCGATTATTGTAGGCGTCATGCGGAGAGCAAGAAGCACAAAGATCATGTCAAAAGATTAAATGGAGATGTGAGTAAAATTAATGTAACCAAAAAACCTCTGACAGCTTATAAAGAATCCTGGAAAAAATATCAAGAGCAGATTAGTGTTGGAAAAATGCACCAAAACAAGCAAAAAAGAGAAGAAATTGAATGCTCACAAGGTGATTTGAAATGGGAAGAAGCTGAACATTTGCAGCTGGATTCCCTCATAAAATGTTAAACAATGATGAGATGAACATTGAATGTGGCATAAAAAAAAGACATGAGTGCAATAGAAAGTGGACAGATACTATTAAAAGAAGCAAAACAAAACATGGCTAACTATCTTAAAAAATTAGAAAATAATAGAAGTGAGCAATTAAATATTGAGAAAGCAGCAAAAAATTAAACATTTTTTGTAAAATAAATGATTAATAATAGAATTCTGCTATGGTTACAAATTGTTTGATCTATTTGAAAACTAAAATGTTTGCATATGTGTGTGTGTATTTCAATGCAAGATGTTTTAAATTTGAGTAGGGTGAATCTATTTCCAAAACATTTTTTGCTTAAGAGTTTGTTCTATCTACTAATATTTTACCTGCTCTAAAAAATGTTTTCTTACACCAAAAAGGTGTTTTATCTGCTCCGAAAATGTGTTTCGCCTGCTCCAAAAATGTATTTTACCTGCTCTAAAATTTTATTTTACCTGCTCCAAAAATGTATTTCACCTGCTCCAAAAACACATTTTGCTGCTCCAAAAATGTATTTTACCTGCTCCAAAAATGCATTTCGCTGCTCCAAAAATGGTTTTGCAACTTTCCATCACTGTAATTTATCCCAGCTGTTTTTTCTAATGTTTTTAATAGCATCAGGATTCATGAAATACTTTTGAGTTTTATCCTTTTTTGTGGCATCCTCAAACGAAGAATGGTCTTTTAGTGTATTGTGTATTTTTTGGCATACAGTCAAAGGCTGAAATTTGTATTTCCATATTTTCTGCTCAGGGCTCAATTTCTGTAGTTTCTGTGGCAAACCTGCAGTTGTAATTCTTATCTTTGGTTTACAAATGACTAAGACTGATTCTGCAGTGCAAATTTTGTAGTTTTCTGTGATCCAATATTAATTAATTCAATTTTTTCATAAACGTGCATTCCAATATTCCTCAAATTTGTTTATTATTGCAAACTGAAAATCTTTCTGTTGTATGTTCTGCAAAAGTTATTCACATTCCAGTTTTTAGCATTGTAACTATTTTGTTGAAGTGTCTAATTCAAAATGCCCGAATTTTGTGTATGAATATACATATTTATCTTTGAGTTGGTGAAATCGAAACAGTACTCGCCCAAATTTTCTCTCGATGCCTTAATGAAGGGAAGATTCCTGAGGATTGGAACAACGCTACAATGATCTTGCTACATAACAAAGGTGACATTGAGGATCTCAGGAACTACAGACCTATCAGCCTCCTATCAGTGGTTTATAAAATCTTCACTAAAGTTCTTTCACACCGCTTGAAGGTGACACTGGACATGGCTCAACCGAGAGAACAAGCTGGATTCAGGAGTGGCTACAGCACAATAGATCATATCCACGTGCTGAGAAAACTAATTGAAAGAGCGAGGGAATATGAATTTCCATTGTGCATGGCTTTTATCGATTATGAAAAAGCCGTTGATTCGGTGAAACCATCAGCAGTTACAATGGCTCTGAAATCCTGCGGTATTGAAGATGCGTACATTAATATTATTAATAACATTTATGAAAATGCAAGTGCAAAGATTCGGCTGTTTGAAAATACAACACACATAAAAATTGGAAAAGGAGTGAGACAAGGTGACACCATATCTCCGAAGCTCTTTAATGCCACATTGGAAAATGTCTTTCAATCACTGAACTGAGAAAACAAAGGGATAAAGATTAATGGAGATTATATAACCCACCTTCGTTTTGCTGATGACATAGTCATTTTTGCAACTACCCCATCAGAGCTGCAGAGTATGATCCAGGAACTTGCTGACAAGAGTAAAGAAGTGGGATTAAAAATGAACTTTCAGAAGACAAAAGTGATGTTCAATGCTTTTACAAGAAATGAAGATTTATCGATTGATGGAGAAAAGCTGGAGATAACAGTCACGTACGTTTATCTTGGACAGCAGATATCAAGTGAGGGTCACATTGATGAAGAAATTAATCGGCGTACAAAACTTGCCTGGAGAGCTTTTGGAAGAAACAGCACAATTTTCAAGAGCAATATGCCATTATGTCTTAAAAGAAAAGTGTTTGATCAATGCATCCTTCCAGTGCTTACGTATGGTGCAGAGACGTGGACCTTAACTAAAAGAGACATACAAAGGCTGCAGACAACCCAAAGAAGCGTGGAAAGGTGCATGCTTGGTGTAACCAGGAGAGATAAGAAGAGGAACTTGTGGATCCGAAAAATGACAAGAGTGGAAGACATCATGATCAGAGTTAAATCCCTGAAATGGCAATGGGCTGGGCATACTGCCAGAAGGACAGACCATCGATGGACAGCCAAAATTTTAGATTGGATTCCAAGGGACAGGAAAAGACCCAAAAGAAGACCACATGGAAGATGTGTGGATGAAATTCGAAAGTATGCGGGAGTGACATGGAGGAGACTGGCACAAGACAGACAGTTGTGGAGGAAACTTAGGGAGACCTTCGTCCAGCAGTGGATTGATAATGATTGACAATGATGATGATATAAGATAACCCTTTCAGCAAACACAAGCTTGAAAACTCAAAAAATGAACCAATGTTCTGAACGAACACCCTAGATACACCCAACAGGAAAAACGGCAAATGGTTTGAACCTTTGCGGTTTTTCGTGTTGGGTGTATCTAGGGTGTTTCGTTCCAAACATTGGTTCGTTTTTTGAGTTTTCGAGTTTGTGTTTGCTGAAAGGGTTATCTTATATATAATCAATCAGGATTTGGGTTTGCTGCTTTTTAGCGCAGCTTGGTTTTTTACTTTGATTTTTCTTTGTGGTTTGCTCGGTTCGAATTTGCATAGAATATTTTAATAATTCTGTATATATATATTTCAGTTCAGACTGATTCTGAGATTCTTAATTTGTTTTCTGATTTAAGTGTAGTCAATAGTTTAATTTTTTCAAAGTTTGGAAAACCTTTATTTTTTAAACAGTTCTGTATCGTTCCAGTCTTTTCTTTCTGTATTTGCCAGTATGTTATATGTTGTTTCAACCCATTTTTAAACTTAATGTCCTAGATTTTAGGTTTTCTGAGCTTTATTGGAATTTCATAAATACCCACAGAATCCAATAATTTAGGTTTTTGTTTATTATTTATTATGAAATGTTTTTGTGAATTTACAGATTTACCAAGGTAAAAATTATTATTTTTTTGCCTAATCTGACTAGTAAGTCTTTTAATAAATGGAAATGGACCAGCATATTTCTCTGCATTCATGCCATTTTTTTAATTTTAAATCATTATCTTTTTTGTTTAATCTGCTTAAATCTTCATAAATCAATTTATTTATTGTATTTGCATTGTAACCATATTTTTTACATGTTTTATATATTTAAATTATTCTCTATACTTTTTGTTGTAATTCATCATATTAGAAGGCTTGTATAATGTGTGTTAGTGCATGCATGGGTACTGCCAGAATTTTTTAAACAGGGGCTAGGGATTAAATAATGACACTTTTTTCTACCATTTTGATTTTGTGTTATAAACACAAGATATATAATCAAAATGGGGGGAAAAATGTGTATTTGTTACTGAAAGAAGCAAATGAACATTTAGTAATAAATACACATAATTAAAATTGTAAAAATACTTCACCAAATTCTAGGGGGACAACAACCCCTCCCTTTTCCCCTGCAAGTACCTCCAAGCATGTGATAGCTCATAATATTAACATTCATTTTTAGTTTTGTGCCAGTCTCCTTACTTAAACCCATGATCCAGGTGTTTCAGTTTGATATCACTCTCATGATTCTTTTTGTTTCCTCTCCCCTCTTTTTAGCTGACAGTAATGCTATTAAAATAACGATTTCTTCTAGAGCTCATAATGGTAAGTACTAAGATTTTATCAGAGTTTAATATGTTATCAACTAAGCATTTTATCAGCCTGCTTCTTTTTCGGTTTCCTACAAATTGTAACCCATTTGTACCTATAACAGACGTAAATATGTAGACTAATTTTGATATATAGTGAAATATTTTTTCTTGAAGTTTTAAAGTGGTGCCCACATGTAATTTTTTTTTGTAGAATTCCTTAGATTCATAATGCAGTTGTAAGGGAACCTATTGTTATTTGTATTGCAAAGCTAGCAGTGTTGTAAAAGAAGTTAAGTCCCAATTCATTTATTAGATTTTGTAGCATTTTTTTCTACAATGAGCAAAAAAATCAAAGCAGTAGGCTAGTGAGAAAAGCCTAGTGTTTCTATTTGAAAAAGCTTAAATTCTGAAAGAAAAATAAATGCTGCACACAAACTGAGTTTCCTGTGCACACGGTAAGGAAGCCATTATCATGTGTCTTGTGTCAGCTCTTATTGCTGAGTCCAAAGTCTGGTAAAACTTCTATTTTGCACTTTTTTCTCCATGTGAATTCTGCGAGACATATTTCGATGAATTCAACAATGACACAAAGGCTGTAGCTTGCCGTATATTTGAAATCATGGTCTAACTGTCTGCATTGTAATTGGTATAATTGACTCTCACTGTATTCAGTGTAAGATAACTATAACAGATGAGAAGAAACCTAGCTTACACAAATAAATCTCACAACAATTTCCAACATACATACATATCATTAAGCTGTTCTCTGAGATTCAGAGGTTGACTCCTCAAAGAAAGACCATGTGCCAAATAAGAAACTAGAATTTACTTACTGTTGGTGTATCAAATTTTTCCATTTACATTGATCTCGGCACATACAGGGTGTCTACTGGTCATGAAAGCCATGAAAGTCATGAAATTGAGCAGGTGGTCATGAAGTATTGAAAAAGTAATGAAATTGAGTTGGTGGTCATGATTTTTTTTTTGTATCAGCACCTGAATGAAGACAAGTTTGCACACCTAGAAGAAAACACAAACCGGCACCCTCATAAACCGGTATGTAGTCGATGCCCCATGACATATTTATATATATATATATAAACAGAATGAAAAGAATGAAACTTCAGTAGGTAAATTCGGTCACGGCAGCAGAAACCAGCGTGGAAATACTCTCGTTGAGTTTGCAGAGGCAGAAGGGTTTTTCATCTTGAACTCCTTCTTCAAGAAAAAGCCACACAGGAAATGGACATGGAGACATCCAAATGGGACGACAAGTGAAATTGAATTTATTATGTGTAACAAAAAATTCATCATAGAAGACTGCAGTGTGCTAAACAAGTTCAACACAGGTAGTGACCATAGATTGGTGAGATGTAAGATGCACCTCAACACTAAACTTGAACGTGGCAAGCTCATAAGACAAACAAAATCTATTGACATAACCAACCTTAAAAAACACCATAATACCTTCAAGTTGGAACTGAAGAACAGGTTCTCTGCTTTAGAAGGCCTAACATCGGAAGAAGTGGACATCTCTGAAGTTAACAGAAAAGTAACCAAAGCTCTTATGGAAACAGCAACAAAATTAGCTGGGTCTAAGAACAAGTTGCATGTAAATAAATTATCAGGAAAAACGAAAATGTTGATGCAAAAAAGAAGAGAGATGAGGACAACTAAAGAAGATGTGACTTCCAAAGTGGAATATATAGAGCTATGCAAGACAGTAAGAAAAGTATCACTGAAGACGTAAGAAAATTCAACTGTGAACTAGTTAGGAAAGCAATTGAAAACAACCAAAGCCTAAAGATAGCAAAGGGACATCTGAGTAAGGGAAGAAAACAGATTATGGCACTGAGAAAAGAAGATGGTTCTGTAACAAGAAATAGAGGCGAAATTTTGACAAGAGTGAAAGATTTCTATTCCAAATTATATGAAAGGGATGATACATGCACTCCAGACATCATGAAAGATACCAGTACCAGAGTTCCTCCAGTCCTTCCAGCAGAAGTTGCACATGCAATCAAGAACATGAAGCGGGGAAAAGCTCCAGGAGAAGATGGAATTACTGTAGACATCATACAAGAAGCAAGTGGAGAAATCGAAACAGTACTCGCCCAAATTTTCACTCGATGCCTTAATAAAGGAAAGATTCCTGAGGATTGGAACACCGCTACAATGATCCTGCTACATAAGAAAGGTGACATTGAGGATCTTGGAAACTACAGACCTATCAGCCTCCTATCAGTAGTTTATAAAATCTTCACTAAAGTTCTTTCACACCGCTTGAAGGTAACACTGGACATGGCTCAACCGAGAGAACAAGCTGGATTCAGGAGTGGCTACAGCACAATAGATCATATCCACGTGCTGAGAGAACTAATTGAAAGAGTGAGGGAATATGAACTTCCATTGTGCATGGCTTTTATCGATTATGAAAAAGCCTTTGATTCGGTGAAACCATCAGCAGTTACAATGGCTCTGAAAACCTGCGGTATTGAAGATGCATACATTAATATTATTAATAACATCTATGAAAATGCAAGTGCAAAGATTAGGCTGTTTGAAAATACAACACACGTAAAAATTGGAAAGGGAGTGAGACAAGGTGACACCATATCTCCGAAGCTCTTTAATGCCACTTTGGAGGGTATTTTTCAGTCGCTGAGCTGGGAAACAAGGGGATAAAGATTAATGGAGATTATCTAACCCACCTTCGTTTTGCTGATGACGTAGTCATTTTTGCAACTACCCCATTAGAGCTGCAGAGTATGATCCAGGAACTTGCTGACAAGAGTAAAGAAGTGGGATTAAAAATGAACTTTCAGAAGACAAAAGTGATGTTCAATGCTTTTACAAGAAATGAAGATTTATCGATTGATGGAGAAAAGCTGGAGATAACAGACACGTACGTTTATCTTGGACAGCAGATATCAAGTGAGGGCCACATTGATGAAGAAATTAATCGGCGTACAAAACTTGCCTGGAGAGCTTTTGGAAGAAACAGCATAATTTTCAAGAGCAATATGCCATTATGTCTTAAAAGAAAAGTGTTTGATCAATGCATCCTTCCAGTGCTTACGTATGGTGCAGAGACGTGGACCTTAACTAAAAGAGACATACAAAGGCTGCAGACAACTCAAAGCAGCATGGAGAGGTGCATGCTTGGTGTAACCAGGAGAGATAAGAACAGGAACTCGTGGATCCGAAAAATGACAAGAGTGGAAGACATCATGATCAGAGTTAAATCCCTGAAATGGCAATGGGCTGGACATACTGCCAGAAGGACAGATCATCGATGGACAGCCGAAATTTTAGATTGGATTCCAAGGGACAGGAAAAGACCCAGAAGAAGACCACATGGGAGATGGGTGGATGAAATTCGAAAGTATGCAGGGGGGACATGGAGGAGACTGGCACAAGACAGACCGTTGTGGAGGAAACTTGGGGAGACCTTCGTCCAGCAGTGGATTGATAATGGTTGACAATGATGATGATGATGATGATATATATATAACATGGCTTCATCAAAAGCTGATGTTGTGAAGAGAATATTTGCAATTTTCTGAATCTTCTAAAAAACAACTGAAACAGTTCAATCCTAAGGAGGACAAACTTGATCACTTCTTCATGAATTTACTACCAAGTGTGAACCATGGCTATAAAGTTCTTACAGAAGCTGCTACGCATGTTTCATGGCAATGCTGCAGTTGAAAGAGGCTTTTCTGCTAACAAAGAACTTTTAAATGAAAACTTAGAAGAAGATGCAGTAGTTGCAGAAAGAAGTGTTTACAGTGCAATACTATTGTTAGGTGGTTTAGCTAATAGTGAGAAAGAACTGAATGTGGACATCAGAAAATCAATGATATTAGCTGTCAAAAATGCTTCATCAAAAAGAGTAGAAGCCTTAAAGAAGAAGAAATCTGATGAAGATGAAGTGGCCAATTGTAAAAGGAGAGCAGTCCAAGAACTAAAAAAAACCTTAAAGATAAGAAAAGAAAGCTTATAGAAAAGGCAAAAGAAGAAGCTGAAGTTCTAGATTCTGAAGATAGCAAGTTTAGCTGAGATACTTGAACACTAAGTCTTTCATTGTGAAATTTCAGTCTCCATAAATTTTGGACATTCATAGTTTTTATATTGCCTTAATAAAAACTTGTAAGTTTTTACAGCATTACCATGTTAAAAGAATTTGTGTATTAATAGATGTAATGATAAATATTTCTGAAAATAGCCGTACCCCATCCTAGATGAGAGTTGAATGTTTTTATTTCTTTAAACACATAGAATTTGGTGAATGGCATAGTGCAAGCCATACATAATTACATTATTCATTTTAAGCAATTTTAGTGACATAAGAATTACATTCAGCTTTCATCTCAACTGGCTTTCGGGTAGGGGTTCATTAAAAAGCATCCCCCTTTGTAGCCATTTTCGCAGTAATATTATAGACACATCAGTTTTGCCTAAACTGTTGTTGCATGGAATTAATTTCAGTGTTTGTAAAATTAAAAAATAACCTGGGATCTCAAGCCAAGGGTACTAGATTATGAGTCTAGAATGGTTGTCATTGTGCCACGCATTGTCGAGAAGTCATGAATTTAACCGAAGATGTCATGAATAGGTCATGAAAAAGTCATGAATTTGGTTTATTGAAAATCAGTAGACACCCTGACATAGATCGAGCTTCATTGACATCCATCACACGCTGCACACAAGACCTTTTGTACTTCATACTCATAATCTTTTTCTTAAGCAGACATTCTTGAATCTGGTCCTTCCATAATTTCCTTGGCCTTCCTCTACCTTTCTTTCCTGCTACTTGGGCTAAAAAAATTCTCTTAGTCAGCACCTCATCACTCATTCTTTCACCATAGCCAAACCACCTAAGAATATTAGTCTCCACCTCACTAACAACATTTTGCCTCACATTACACATCTGCAACACATCTTCATTCCTCACATGATCACAGCGTGTCTTGCCACAAACACCCCGTAAGCAATGCATCTCCCAAGCATACAAACAACTTCTATGTCTTTTTTCCAGTACTCAGCTTTCACATCAGAGTAGGAACAATTACATTTTCATATACAGCCACTCATGACTATCGTGAGAACCCATCATTCCTGTGAAATCCTCCTCGCGTAGTCGTGACTTTTAAAGAAGAATTCACTTGTCTACTAATTTTGCCATCAAATTTGTTCTCTCTGTCAAACATACACTGAACAGCAATGGAATTAGATATTCCTATCTAGTAACGTATAGCACCACCTTTCGCCCTGATGACAGTGGCGATTCGTCTCGGCATGGACTCGACAAGACACCAGAAGTGTTGGGAAGCCATACGGATCCACGACCCCTGAACAAGCTCCCACAGTTCACGAAGATTTGATGGAGGGGGATCAGAGCCTCAAACATCTCTCTTGATGGCATCCCAGATGTGCTCGATGGGATTGATGAGGTCAGGTGACCTAACTGGCCAAGGAAGCGAGGTCATGTCGGTAGAGTGTTCATCCACCCATTTGGATACAATTCGGGAGCGATGGCACGGTGCATTGTCTTGTTGCAGGATGAAATCCCCAGTTGGATGTTGAAGATGCACAAATGGCAGCATATGGTCGTCCAGGAAATCCTGGTAACGTTGACCTGTAAGGGATGATGTCGCACGTACCAGGGATCTGATTTCAGTCCACGTAAAGAGTCCCCAGACCAGAATGCCAACCCCACCAGCTTGAAGAGTACCCTGCTGGCAAGAAGGATCCATCGCTTCATGTGGTTTGCACCATACTCGTATCCTGCCATCTGCATGTACCAACGTAAATCTCGACTCATCAGTCCAGGTAACATTTTTCCACATGTCTAGGGTCCAGTTGCGATGTTCTCGCGCCCATGCTAATCTTCGCACCCTGTGATGTGCGGTCAGCAGCGGTACCCTCGTGGGACGATGGCTTCTGTACCCCATAGCGAGGAGATGGTTCTGGATGGTGTGGCTGCTTACACGTTTTTGTGCACCAGCATTAAATTGCAGAGTGATTTCTTGCACTGTTGCCCGTCTATCCGCTGTTACAATGCAAGCTAGCCGACGATGACCCCACTCATCCACATGTTGTTGTCCACGGCAGTTGGCCCTTGCAGGGATGGTTTTACCGGATTCGATGTACTCACGGTGCACCCGTGACACAGTGGCTCGTGAAAATCCCAATGCCTGCACAACTTCCGAAATGGAGTGACCCATTCGTCGGGCCCCGACAATTTGCCCACGATCAAATGCACCTAGATCCTTCGTCTTACCCATACTGTGCCACCCCGGTGGCGCAGTGGTCTAAGGCGTTGGCCTCTGATCATTCGTCCGTAAGGGGTCCGGGTTCGAATCCCGGTCAGGCATGGATGGATGTTGTGTTTGTCTTACGGCGCTGGCTCTCTCCCTTCCCTGGAACCAGTGACCCTAAATTAGGGACGGGCGACTGCTTATAGCCCATTGAGTTGCTCACGGTGGTCGTTAAACCTCCATTCAAAAAAAAAAAAAAAAAAAAAAAAATTACCCATACTGCGTTCGACTTTTACTGATTCCCATTGCGTCACTCCTTATATTGTCGGATCGCTGCATACGTCATGTCGTTTCCGTTTACAGGGCGGCCCACAGCGCCACATTTGCATAACGTCAGCTGTCTCTAATTCAATTGCTCTTCAGTGTACTTCCTGAATATACAAACTCATTCATCTAGTCAAATACTGTGTCATTTAGAGTTATCTTGCATTCAGTACTAACAGTTCTTTGCCCCAAAACTATAACTTTGGTTTTCCCCTTATTTATACTCAGTTTAGATTTTGTACAAATTTCGTACATCCGGGACAATATATTCTGCAACTCATTATTGCTCTCTGCCAACAGGACTGTGTCATCAGCATAGAGCAATGGTTCCCAAACTTTTTCGATTCTCGACGCTCTTGCTGAATCCTGGTTTTCCCAAGGTGCCCTATGTCAAATTCTAACAAGTACACTTAGGTAAAAATAAATAAAACATGTATTAAAGATCACAAAAAAAAATGTAATTGAAAAAATTCAACTAATTACATATAATTAGTGGGATGGATGAGCCTGTTAATCACCGCACATTTTCCCAAATCTTGGAATCAAACTGGACACAGCCACTCTCATTTCCTTCTCCACATTGATTTTCGCGCAATACTTAGTTTTGATCACAGCTACCGCCAAAAACACAGCTTCGCACAAATAAAAAGTCACCAATGGAATTAAAATTCTCTGAGCTTTACCACTCAGAAGGGGATATTCATCTTTTACTGATATCGAAAATTCAGGTAACTCCATGCTGCTAAATTTTGTTTTCAAAGTATTGTCGCAAGTCAGCTCAGTAAGATTCTCTTCTGCAGCAGTAAATTCAGATGGAGCAGTGGCATGAAATGGATCTTGAATCCATACAGATTTATTGATATTATCATTTTGAAAATATTTCTCAAAATCTCAAACCAGGTGATAAGCTGTGATAAGTGTTCTTCAAAAATGCATGTCATGCCTCGAGAGAAAATAACTCCATTGGAGGTCAAAAACTGTTGCAACAAGGGGAAACATTCTTTACCCCAGTCTTCATTCATTTTTCTTTACCATAGTTTTAGTTTTTTTATAAAAGCTGAAATTTTCTCAATCAACTTTAAAAGGTGCATGCTTCTTTCCTGCAGGGGGAGATTCAGAGTATTCATCTTTTCAAAAATATCACATAAGTATGCTAGTTTTACCAAAAAATCTTCATTCACAAAATTTTCAGTATACTTGTGGTCTTCCTCTTTAAGAAAAATATAAATTTCCTGTCACAGGTCAAACGTACGAGACAAAACATTACCACGAGAGAGCCATCCCGAAGTGCTGTAGTTCAACAAAGACATGTGCTCAGATCCCATATCCTCACATAGTTTTTGGTAAACCCTTGCCTTCAGCGGCCAAGTTTTTATAAAGTTTACTACATTCACTACATATTTCAAGACCTGGTGCAATGTAAGACTCAGATATTTTGATGCAAGTGCTTCCCTGTGAATAACGCAATGGGTCCACAGTGCATCAGGTGCTTTGCTTGGAAATAGGTGCCTGCAATCCTCCATAACAGCCTGACATAGAACGAACATCATCAGTACAGACACCAATGCACTTAGTCCACCCCAAATTATTTTCGGATATAAAAGTATCGAGGATCTCGAACAAGTCTTGAGCCTTAGCACTACCAGTGATACTTTTACAAAAGAGAAGGTCTTCTTCAATGTTATTACCATTTATAAACCGTACATAGCAAATTAAGTGAGCATCATTATTATTATTATCTGTGGCTTCATCCAGCTGCAACCCAAATTCCTTACCTTTCATTTTTTCAATTAATTGATCATCAACATCCTCCGCTATATGCTGTATTCTGTGACTGATGGTGTTATTGGACAAAGGCACATTTGAAAGCAGCTTCCCAGCAGACTCATGAATCATAATGTTCAACATATCTACAGCAGCAGGTAGAATGAGTTCTTCTGCGATGGTATGAGGCTTCTTACATTTTGTGATTCTATGTGCCACCTTGTAAGATGCTAGTAAAGCATTGCTTGGTATTGATGCCTGTTTATAAAACTACCTTTTGTTAACTCTTGTAACTTTCTCGTAAAGCAATCAACTAAGCATGCTGGGATGATTGTTTTTTAAATGTGTTTCAACTTACTTAGTAGCATGCACTCTGGCACCAAAACTTTCATACACAGTACACACTGTGGCCTCTCTTCACCACTGACTTCTGTCGACGTAAAACCAAAGTCCAAATAACTGTCATCATATTTTCAATATTTACGCTTCTATTTGACGGTGTGCCCTCTTTATTTTCACTTTCACAGTGCTTATTACTGTTTAGTATAAACCGATCCATTTTTAAAAATATATACGAGAAGAAAAACTTCAAAAACTTCTTCACTTAATCACAACAATATTCAGTTGATACGCCGAAAGCTTACAAACTCCGAAACTCAGCGACAGAGCATCAACATAACAGACTGCTAACCGCCAAATGAGTCACAAATGACAACTGATGATCATATTTAAAGGATCTGGTGACCTTGAAAAATCTGGACTGAGAGTCTCATTTCTAGACGCCCGGAGAATGAGGAAGAAATGTTTATCGAAGCATGGAGGTTGGTGCGAAAGCTCAGGTTACTTCTGGTAGTGGCTGCACGTAATACAAAAGTGTGCCCGTCGGGCGGCAATCGTGCGGGAGGAAAGCTCATGCTTGTAACATTATTGTAGAGCCCCATCTAGCAACCATTTCTAGAGGCTTCTGCAAACAGTTATTGCTAAGTGAGCTACAGGTTTGCACCAGGTTCGCTAGATGTTGCATCCTATCACATTGAATTGAAAATGGAAATGAAATTATGAAAAGTTTGTAATATTTTGTGGTGCCCCTGTGAGGAAGCCGCTGCTCCCTGGGTGCCACGGCACACTCTTTGGGAACCACTGACATAGAGCAATCTGCACACATGGATATTACCAAGACATAAACCAGTATTATCCATTTTGTCATCACACATGCATGCTTCCATAAATATATTAAACAGCCAGGTTGACATTACACAACCTTGTCTGATTCTTGCATCAATAGGAAACCATTTTGATAAAACACCATTCACTCATACACATGCTCTACTGCCAGCATACATATGACTTTCACACAATTAAGTAAATTCCCAGTAATACCATATTTATTCAATACCTTTCAGAGAAGTATCTTATTTGTTCTGTCATAAGTTTTTTTTTGAATCTATGAAGGCAGCAAACACTTTCTTACCAACAGACAGATACTTTTCAATCATCATGCCTAATACAAAAATTTGATTAGTGCAGCCATTACTAGGCATAAAACCACTCTGTACATCCCACACTTTCTATGATGTAAGACCTCATACCTTATCAATAATAACCTTTCTTAAACAATTTAAACACAATTAAATATGAACAAATAGATGTACAGAGCTCCACTATGCAGTAAAATGAAGCTAATGGCACAAAGAACTGTTTGCCATCCGACTGGTTTCTAGACAATAAGCCATGTGTGAGACACTTGCGCAGAGACATTACTTATTGAACACGCCTCATAGTTTTAGAAGTTTTTTATAGCAAGAGTTTCAAACAGAGCCAAACAGATACACATTTGTTGTCAGGAATTTTCATACATAGCAATTTTTGTGGATGGCATACACTGTCAAACAGCAGAGAAAATAAGATAACAAAAAATGCTAGACAGTAAATTTGATATTAAATATTTTGTAAATGTTACATATTACCTTGACATTCAAGTAGAGAAGTTATTTATGTTTGATGCTAATATTTTGCACATTGTTTCCGTTTTATGTAGATAAAGGCATCTTTTTCACTGGTATCTTACTGTCTGTTGAGCGTGAGAAACAGTATGGCAGCAGGCATCATTTCAGAGCTGGTAGTATATTTCTCCCTGTGCTTTTGGCAGATAGTAATGTTGCTACTACTTCAATTGTGATAAATTTCTTAGAGGTAAGGGTAGGAACAGCTTAATTCATATTTGCTGTAGTAGTGCTGCAAAAGTTGCTTAATTCATAGTTGCTGTAGTAGCTTATTTCCTGTCTGGAATTTTCCATACAGTATATGGTATTTGTAATTTTTGCCTTTCACACACAGATTGCTGAATTGGAAGTAAGAAAGTAAAATATAAGATGAGCAAGTATAAATAATTTTGTTGCTTTAACTAAAAGATGGTTTTCAGGTTTTGCATAAACAAATCCCTATCAGTTCAACAAAGTTAATATCACACCTTCAGAATACATTTTCCCCCATTTAATTACAGTAGATTTAAATGTGTACAAAAACAATTCTGATTCATCCTGATATAGACTATGGTAATATATACTTACTTTTGAAGTAAATAAAATTGAGTGAAATGTTTCTGAAGTGTCCACATTTAGTATTGAATGTAATTCACAAAGTGGAGTTGTTCCAAAACTTTATAGTTATATAACTTAAAATTACTTCAAATTTTGCCAACATTTCAGATACCTAGTTGTGTGTTGGAGGGAGATATATTTAATAGGGATCATGATAGACAACTAGGGGACCTGAAATATCTATGTATCACATGAGTCTAATGAAAACCTTAAAAGTGCAATAAAAAATTCAAAATACAGTGTCATTGTCATGTAATTTAGCAATATTGTTACCAATGACTAAACATTTCCCTATAGGTGGCAGCACAGTGCAGACAAGCTTAGTAATGCCACAGTAGCATTGCAAAGATGGCCACCCCACTTGAGACATGCACCAAAAAAATAATGTTCTGTCATTGGTTTTTTGAGTAGTGAAGGCATGAAACCTATTGAAATTCATCATTGAATGAAGTTGCAGTATGGTGATGCATATATGTCATTCCAGCAAGTGTACGAATGGACTGGGAAGTTCCGAAACAGTGCGAGTTCTGTGACAGATTTTCCTCGATCGGGTCAGGCGCATAGAGTAGTGACACCAGAGTCCATTACAGCAGTTGAAGGCATTGTGATGGGAAATTGCCGAGTAATGGTGGATGAAATAGCCGCACTTTTGAACATCAGTCATGGTTCAGTGCATCACATCATTGATGATGTGCTTCAGTTCAACAAAGTGTCTGCAAGCTGGGTGCCTCACCAGGTGACTCCAGAATTGAAATGCTGATGTGTTGATGCCTGTCAAGAACTTTTGTGGCACTTTGAACAGGGGTCATTGTGTTCCGGATATTTCCGGATTTCTAGAATTTTTAGAGCAATCAATTCCAGAAATCAAGAATTTTGAAAATCTCAGTTTTCCCCCTACCATTTCCCCCTCAAATGTGTGTAGTTTTTCCCAGAAACTTCCTGACTTTACATAGTAAATGGGTTCACATTGATTGTTGTAGCTGCAGTGCGTAAGCACCAGCATTATTGCACAGAGATGACTACCCTGTTTATGGGTGTGCTTAAAGCCAGCAGTGCTGTTTTTTCAGCGATCTCAGGATTCCTCACCATTACCTACAAAGGCCCTACTAATGGATGGAGCAGTGCATGCGTGTAGAGCGCAAACAACAGAACTTGTATTGAGCCATAGTGCCCGATAAGTTACGGGGGCTGTGATTAAACTGAAGCTCTGACATCATGAAGTCGACTGCAGCGTACCATCGACCTATAACAGAACTGCCCATTGATGGACAGCTGGTCCTGGAACCACCGCAAACCATGTGAATTTGTTTCCCAGGAACTACCACAAACCACGTGAATTTGTCCGTTTGAACCAAAGAATATAAAGCGGTGCGTTCCGTTGTTTGAACTTTGACTCGGCTTCATTTTCAAATCTGATTCGTATTCCATTGTCATCTGTATCAATATCTATGTTATCCGATTCAATAGCTTTTTGGTTTATCGTTTTTATACTCAGCTTTTGTGTATTGCCTGTATTTCCGACCACTTGGCTTTGATTGTGACAGGAGTTGAGGCCAAAATTCGTCAGGAGAACGAAATGAGGTTGGTTCTGAGCAGCTGCTTGCCATCCGTTCCAGAGCACTGGGTTGCCGTAGCAACCATTGTCGATGTCATGGGGTTGCAAGTGCTGCATTCTATGAAAGTCAGTTTCAACGGGCTGTTGTGGCTACTTCCACTCTGTGTCTTCCTGACTTTATGCACGTTTTCTTTCGTCTGTCTGAGAGTCTTCTGGCAAAGGAGTGGAAATTGTCTCTTTTTGTTTAATGTGAGTGAGTGTCACAGTTTTAATTCTGGATGAGCTATAATTATCTTTATGATAAGCTTTTTCTATTGTTAAAATGAGGTTTTTATCTGAGAAAGATGATGATGTGAGCCTCGAGTAAGCAATTAAAAACAAATTTTGCTGGGATTGGCTTATCAGAAAGGATTCTCATGGTGATATTGTGGGTGCATGGTGCTGAAAAGTTGACTTTGAAGGCTCCTGCTTTTGTTTATGGTGTAACACTGTTATAAAATACAGCAATGAAGGATTCAAATCAATAGATAAGCATTCTAATTCAGTGATGCATGGAAAGACTCATACGTCAGTTAAAAGCTCTTTGACTTTGTGTTCATATTCAAATGATTCATCTTCAATTCCTAAAAGAAACAGTTGATATAGTAAACAAAAAAGTGAGAGAAGAAGCTATTATTTATAGCAGAGAATTCACTGTCATTTTCCTTCGCACCCAAAATAATAGAATTAGCAAAACCTCTATCAAAGGATATGCCTGCCCTTAATACATTGTCTATGAACAGGACTACTGCTGCCTATAAGCTCAAGTATGGTGTTGCAAAGACTATTAAAGATGAACAGTTTTCAACTCTGAATAACACATTCTTTTCTTTAAACATTGATGAAAGTACAAGCAGGGCCAATGAAAGCATTTTAGCCATACTTGTT
This sequence comes from Macrothele yani, assembly GCA_039090855.1. Lineage (NCBI taxonomy): Eukaryota > Metazoa > Arthropoda > Arachnida > Araneae > Macrothelidae > Macrothele > Macrothele yani. The sequence continues at coordinate 137,043,398 of CM077005.1, read as the reverse complement.
CAGCAATTTGAAGAAAGGCGAAGCAAAGTCATTTTGAGGCACCTGGCATCTGTACAGCTTGCAGATTGTAGTGGCACGGCCATATATGCAGCTCTTGTTGATCTATTTGAGGAGAATAAAATTCCCTTCAGAAACTTAATTAGCAATCTAATAAAGTCCTGCAATACCATGCGAGGCAAGAAAAGTGGCGTTGAAGCACGGTTACAGAAAAATCAAGCTCCACACCTGTTGGACATTGATGGGGAAACATGCCATACAGTACAATGCTGTTTTCAGTGTTTTGCATGAAAATTTCTGCAAGGTCTAAAGGATCCAAAAGACAGAGATCCTTTGGACCCTTTAGATCATTCTGGTGTATACCTCATCCCTGTGTCTACTTCCTCAGGTGAAAACTGTTATATTGGCAGCACTTTTCGTTCACTCAACTGCAGAATTATGGAACATAAAATGGATGTCAGAAAAAGCCTTCCTACTTCTGCTCCTTCTCTTCTGACAATTGAAGATACCTCTGCCACTCCAAACTGAACCAAAAGGATTGCATCTTTCTCAAACAAATTTTCCTTATGCTACAACAAAAGCATTGAAATTCTCTTCAGTAAACATTCTTGTAATTCAGATGCACCCTTCACCATTCTGATTAATTGGAAATCTGTACTGGCAACAGTTAGAGAAATGATATCCACCACATGAATAGTTGCTACTAGTGTGAACAAGGCTGATGTTTCAGCCAAAAGATGTTACTGATCTTTAATGTTAAATAAATATGTAATAAATCATTGTATGGAAAATTCCTCTTCATTATTGAATTCACCATATTACGTCAAGTGCCTTTTCTGCCAATTCTTAGGAGTTTCCCACTTGGATGACACTTGAAAATGGCATTCCTATGCTGAAAATAATAATTTTATGCGATTGTTACATGCACGAGAAATTAAATATGGTAAATTAATTTTCATGATATTCATGGAAAAATTGTTGTCTATGTAGTAATACAAACTGTAATTTTCAACATTTTTAATAGTCCCTCTTCCTAGTTGTTTTTTAAGCATGTTCATTATTTTCTGCTGAAAAAAGTGATGGTAAAAATTTCCATGTTCTTTTTGTGTTCTGTAACTTTCTGTCATGGCCATCTATTTCCTTACCTTGTCTCCTTTACTTGATTTCACACTGGTATGTGGAATAGGTAGCTTAAAATGTTAACCACAATATTGTATGATGAATCCTTTCTAAATGTCATTATTGGCACAAAGGTTCCACATTTTCATTGTTTTCTGTCTAGCCTGTCTTGAGAAACCTTGAAAATTAAATCGCCATGTAGAGGAAATTGAACCTGCATCTCCTGATTTCTGTTCAAGCATGCAGTCCATTACACCACGCAAAACAACGAAGTTCCAAGGAAATGAAGCTTAAGCAGATGTACCATAATCTTCTTTGTATAATCCATGTAGTATCTGTTAAAAAAGTTTAAAATTTAGGTTCTGTGTGGGTTATACACCAATGCAGATAAATATACTACTTTAAAAAATAAAAAAAGATTTTTTGCCATACTTTCATTTTTTAAAAATATGTGTTGTAATTTTCAGGAGAGGTTGTATATTAGGAAAATTACCAAAGATGCATTAATAAGAGGAAAACATAATGCAATAGGAAGATAGAATTCTGCAAACAGTTAGAAAGAAGTTTTGTTTTTTATTTTATAGCATTTTGACTGAAAATATAATGCAATGATGGTAGTATTATTTGCTCTCACAAACAGTCACGTGCTATGGGAAGCTCAGCCTCATACATGTTCATGGGTTACACAGGTCTAACTATAGTAATGTTGAAAAAGCTTGGATTTTTACTCATTACACCCTTGAAAGTAATACAAACACACTTAAAAATGAGTTCCTTTTTAGATATGGAGATCACCTACCCCGTTTCTTTGGACTGCTGCTGGTTCATTTGTGAATTGTGACTTTTCTGTTGGAAATTACTGTTTGTGATCAACATTGCAGGTGCATATTACACTTCAATTTTTTTTTTCTGAATTTGTGGATTATACAAAGGAAAATATAGTAGCTTAGAACAGTGTTCCACAACCCTTTTTTACTCGCTGCACACCATAAATTATCCATGACTCAACATGGCACACCAAAATGTTAATCCCATCAAAAACATATGATATGACACTATTGATATAAATATGTAATGTAATCAACCTATTTTATTATTATTATTTTCTTTATTCGAAATATACGAATCACAGCCTCTGACAAACAAAATAAACAGCAAATTATCATTGACTGGTATTGTTGAAACTGATACGAGTTTCCACCGGAGACCTAGGTATCAGTCAAGAATCGGCGTAAAATATATGATGTCCCAAGTAAAGCTGTCTTCTGCAGTTCTGTAGGTGGCATATCAGAAAGCTGAAATTTTTCAAAACGACTCATAAAATTTTTTGACATTGTTCCAAGTGCCCCGATGACAATGGGGACTACTGTTGTGTGTTTAGTCCATAACCGGGTAACTTCTATGGCCAGGTCTCTATATTTAGTCATTTTTTCCAATTCTTTTTCATTGACTGGCATCTCCAAGGATCGCTATATCAATTAGCCAGACTTTCCGATTTTCTATGACTGTTATGTCTGGTGTATTATGTTCTATGTGTCGATCGGTTTGAATTCTAAAATCCCACAAGATCTTGACTTCATTATTTTCTATGACTTTCTCAGCCTTGTGTTCCCATGAGTTTTTTGATGCTGGCAGATTGTGCTTTCTGCATGATGACCAATGAATCAATTGTGCAACCCTATCATGTCTAACTTTGTAATCTGATTATTATTATTATTGTTATTATTGTTATTATTATTATTATTATTATTATTATTATATTGTTATATTATTATTCTATTCTATTTTAAAAACAGAAATTGACTCGTGCTTTTATTAACAATTTATGAACTGTAATTCACTGTAGAAAATACAAGAAAATACACTTTTCTATTACTATTAAAGTAAATAATTCTACTCATACCTTCAATGTGATACTTGTGCCTGCTTAGCTGCACGCAGGCGGCTGATCCGTGGCAGAATTGTTGACAATGCAAGTCTCATTTCTTCATGATGGATTTGAGTCTCCCTCCTTGATGTTTTAATTTCAGTCAACGTCGAGAAGTTCAGTTCACACAAATATGTAGTTGAAAATGGCAATAACATATTAACTGCCATCTCGGAGATAGCCGGGTATTCACTCCTTATTACTAACCAAAATGTGTCCAAAGGCACTTTGAGAAGTTTTAATTTCAATGTTCTGTCTGCTTTTAAATCTGCAAGTTCCTCTTGTATATTAATCAGAAGAGGTTTTGAATTCGTAACGAATGGATCACGAACCCAGTCGAAATCTTGAAAACTCTCTCCAAAATATTTCTTGAACTTCTGTTGCAAGATTTCTAAATGTTCTATAATTAAGTTCATCACCACTTTATTACCATCAGCAAGTGTCCATACAGTCAGGAACATCTCAAACGACCCATTTTCAACTATCTGTATCCACAAATTCAGCTTATTCACAAATCGTTTCATCTTATCCATACTAGTCAGAATATTTTCGTTCCTACCTTGCATTTTTCTGTTCAGCTCATTCAAATGTACGAAAATATTGAAAAGATATGCCAACTTTACATACCCATTCATCATCAGCAAATAAATCCACGGACTCGTGCCCCTCAACATTCAAAAATGCATGCACCTCCTCTTTAAGTTCAAATATTCGCGTTAACGCTTTTCTTCATGATCCTGATACAAAACGGAAAACAGCCGCGAATTTAGGGTCCGCGATTTGATGAGGTTCACGACCTTTACTACTTTGTCCAGCACAACTTTCAGAAAAGATGGCAAAGACTTAAAAACAATGGTTTTGCGGTGAATGAGACAATTATCGCATCGTATGCTAGGATTTACTTCGCGTACTTTAGCTACAAATCCTTTCATTCGGCCTGTCATAGAAGCAGCTCCTTTTGTACAAACACTAATGCAATCCTTTCATTTCAATTCATTATGGAGCACATATTCATTAGTCACATGAAATATTTCTTCACCAGTGGCTCGCTCGGGAAGTTTTTTGCAAGAAAAGAAATTAGTTGCAATTACATCTCCATCGATGTACCGAATGTAGGCAAATGTAGGCAAGAAGTTGTGCGTGACCGCTAATATGAGTGGACTCGTCGATCTGAAGTGAGAACTGACTACTGTTGATTTTTCCTTCATAATGTCAATGTCACTGGACATGTCACTAACTCGGCGACTGATTGTGTCAGCAGAGAGAGGAATTTTTGAAATTTCATTAGCAGCTTCTGAACCCAGGACTATTTTTACCATCTCTTTGCAAGCAGGCATTAACAATGTTTCAGCTATTGCGTGGTGCTTTTTTTTTTTTTTTTTTGCATTTACGATAAGTTTGGCTACCTTATAGCTAGCTTCCTGTATTTTTTCCGAAACACGTACTGTTGCAGTCATGAACGTTGCTTGTTTTTCATTTTGTTCCAACAACCGATGGAAATAATTGATATCTTTGCTTGACAGAGAAGAATGTTTTGTTGACAAATGTCGTTTCAATTTACTGGGAACCGTAGCAGCATTACTGAGCTTTTCACCACAAACAATACACTCGGGGATTGGGCATGTTTTATCACCCCCCCCCCCAAAAAAAAAAAACCAAACAAACAACGTATGATAAATAATTATTCACTATACTGCCGGTGCACTAATTTTTTTTTTTTTCCGGCCTCAATGCTTTCACTACTTGCACTCGTGGACAGAATACTCTGTACAAAACTTGTCCATATAGAAAAAATAAAATAGTTTAATAGTAATAGAAAATAGCAAGACTGACTAGCAATCACAATTTTGGACTACTTCGTGATGGAATTGAAATAATTGTAAGATGTGACACATTACCGACTTATTTAAAATAAAGTTTAACAATGGGTGGGTGCCTCGGCACACAAAAAACTTAATAAAGTTGAAGAAGCACTAACAAACAGGGACAAATACCAAAACAACGTAATAAAATAATAAAAGACAGGGAAAGGTTTGCTGATTCCCGCACTTTTAGGGGAAAGCGTACACAGAACATGTGACAAGTGTAACAAAGAAACCTCATAGCGCAGCGGTAGAGGCAAGAAATACAAATATATCAATAAGCAAAACTATGATTAACAACAATTGTGAGTAAATACTTTGCATTTAATTTCTTAGAATACATAAACATTCGCAGCATGTAATAAACAATAAACAAGCATCATCTTATTTAATCAGTGCAGTGGCGGAGAATGGAATACAAGCATATGAAACACGGTAATTGGGATAAAATTAAAAAATAAAACTCTACAATTAATTTCTTACAATAGGATAATAAATAAAAGTTCGTGTCACACCTTTCACCTTGTGGGGGCACACCGGTTGCGGAGCACTGGGTTAGAATACTGTTCAGATTTGTGCTGTTCAAAGCAGTCTGGTGCTTCCTCGTAGCATCGATACAACACTTTCTCACATCCATGTATGGATATAGGTCACAAGTTCCATTGCTTCAGAGAATATCTTAGATAACAATGGAAAATGAATCCTACTGAAGAAATCATTTTTCACAAATACGTGGAAGGCATATATGCAAATGTCATTATGGCTGATGCTTCCACGTAGTGTCGATGACAATTTCTCATCCAGGAATGGATATAGGTGACAATTTTCAGTGCTCAGAGTACATCTTAGATATCAATGGAAAACGAATCCTACTGAAGAAGCAATTCTTCATGAATACATGGAAGGTATATGCAAATGTCATTATCGGAATGAAGGTGATCTATATTCATACCTAAATGTGAGAAAGGGTTCTATTGATTCTATGAGGGAGCGTTGGATTGCTTGAACTATTGCAAATCTGAACAGTATTCAGATTTCTAAGCTACATCAGCATAGCTTCAGGTGCTTACAACTTTGTTATCATGAGTGGTGTAATGGTAGCATGTTCGACTGGAAATCGGGAGATGTGAGTTTGATACTCTGCTCAAGCATCATGCAGGTTTCAAGTTTTCTGAAGTGGTGGCAACATGGGAAACAGTGAAAATATGGCACTTTTGTGCTAATAATGACAGTTGTGTTGCCCTCCATATATTTGTGAAAAATTATTTCTTCTGGGGATTTGTTTTACATTGATATCTAAGATGAATCCATTCTAACTGAAAATACTCACATAAATATGTTAAACATACTTTCTGCATGTAGTGCCCCACTTTTGAAATATTTCAGTAAAAGGTGATCTTTTGCTTTAATTAAATGATAGGTCATTAATATATTGTATTGCATTCTGAAATGTCACTATAATGTGTTGTTTATGGTAAATTTGGAATGTTTTCCCTGTTGTTCGGTATCTTTTTTATTTTTCTAAAAGACAGTGTTATGCAGATCAGTATGCAAATTTTTGTTTTCCAATTTTATAAAAATGTTGCTTGTGTTCTGTTACCATAGGCTTGTCTGATGTTATTTGTGTATTTGCAGGTTACTTTCGGGTGCGTTGTTAATCCTCTTATTTTTTCATCCTGTCATCTTATGTGGATGTTGGCAATGTGGGCTGAAAACCAATATGGTAAGTTCGTTTTACTGTCTCACTCTTTTTTATATTTTTATTCTTGGTAACTTTGAACATGTTTAAAAATTGCAAGATAAGTCTTAAAAAATATTATCGAGAAATTCTATTGCAAGTAAAGAACAACAGTTGAGAATCTGTAGAGTGAAACATTGGGATGCTGTGAACTAGATTATTTTGCAGTATAATAGGAAGACCCATATGTCGGTCTACTTCAGTTTTGACTGGATAAATATTTGTAACTTGAGTAATTTCTAAGTTTCATTGTTGCAGGTAGATATCCAAACTTCTTGATGAACAGGCTTCTGCCATATGTTTGTTGGCACATCTTCTGGAAGAAAAAGAAAAAAAAAATCCTTATAAAATTACTTAGTTCATATACCTGCCCATCTCCATGTGCTGTCATAGATATCTCCATGCATATCAGTAAAAAAATGTTAGTTTGATGGCTTGGGCCATGAGAATGATGATCTTGGCATTGTCTGCTTTGTATTTCTTTTCTTTTCTTGTTCTTCTTTTTTTTTTTTTTTTTTTTCCAGTGCGCAGTTTTCATGCTAGGTGGCATATATTTCTTTTTTCTTCTTTTTCATATATTTTGCATATTATCTCTGCTTCTGTTTGTTGTATAGGTAAAATTAAATTATTTTTAGCATCGGATTGTAGGAACTCGCAGCAAAATGTTCCATGCATTTTCTACTTGATGCTGTGCTAGTTTACCTACTTGGTGTCCAAAATCTGCATTTTTTCATGGTGGCATAGATGCAGATTTGCATTTTAAGTAATGTTTCCTGAAAGCAATTTTAAAACACCTTTTTTGGTAACTGTAATCATGGTCAAAAAATTTCTCTGCATTTTCCAGGTTTTGTGGATTCAGATATTTCTCTCTGAGTGCCATAAATTTTGATATCTCAGTGATATCTCATTTCTTGCAGAATGAGTAGAGAAGATTCTGTTAACATTGGTCAGTTATAATATTGTGCACACAGTTTGATTTTCCAGATGCGCTGTTTTCCTGCAAAACTACATAAAAGTAGGTTTGTATTTTGCAGCATGTTGTTTACATACATACATACATACATACATATCACTAAGCTATTTTCTGAGATTCAGAGGTTAGCTCCAAAAAGAAATACAACCTACCAATAGTTTTTACTTACTGTTGCCATATCAAGCTTCTCCATTTACAGCGATCTTGACATACAACTCGGGCTTCACTGACATCCATTACATCCTGTACACAAGATCTTCTATACTTCATACTCATAATTTGTTTCTCATGCAGACACTCCTGAATCTGATCCTCCCATAACTTCCTTGGCCTTCCTCTGCCTTTCCTTCCTGCCACTTGGGCTAAAAAGATTTTTGTAGTAAACATCTCATCACTCATTCTTTCAACATGGCCAAACCACCAAAGCATATCAGTCTCCACCTTGCTAACAACATTTTGCTTCACATCACACAACTGCAACACATCTTCATTCCTCACACAATCAGAACGTGTCTTGCCACAACCCCCTGTAAGTAACGCATTTCTCCAGCACGCAAACGACTTCTATGTTTCTTCTGTAGTACCCAGGTTTCACTACCATACATCAGAGTAGGAACAATTACACTTTCACACACAGCCATGCAGGACTCTCTAGAGAACAAAACCTTTCCTGTGAAAACCCACCAGAGCAGCCATGACTTTCAATGAAGAATTCACTTGCCTACTAATTTCACCATCCAATTTGTTCTCTCTGTCAAACATGCTTCCTAAATACACAAACTCACTCACCTGGTCAATCACTATGCTATTTACACTTAAATTACATTCAGTGCTACCAGTTCCTCTCTCAAAAACCATAACTTTGGTTTTTCCCTGATTTAGACTCAATTTGAATTTCATGCAAACTTCGTACATCTGGGACAACATACTCTGCAACTCTTGCTCTCTGCCAACAGGACAGTGTCATCAGCATACAGCAATCTGCACACACAGATATCACCAAGACATAAACCAGTATTATCTATTTTGGCATCACGCATGCACACATCCATAAATATATTAAACAGCCATGGGGACATTTCACAGCCTTGCCTGACTCTTGCACCAATAGAAAACCATTTTGATAAAACACCATTCACTCATACATGGGCTCTACTGCCAGCATACATAGCTTTTACACTATTAAGTATATTTCCAGTAACACCATATTCATTCAATACCTTCCACAAAAGTGTCCTATTTACTCGGTCATAAGCTTTCTCTAAATCTATGAAGGCAGCAAAAACTTTCTTACCAACAGCCAGATACTTTTCAATCATCATGCGTAATGCAAAAATTTGGTTAGTGCAGCCTTTACCAGGCATAAAACCACTCTGAACATCCCACACTTTCTCTGCTGTAAGACCTCGTACGTTTTCAATAACAACCTTACCAAACACTTTCCCTGGCACACTTAATAGGCTAATACCACAATAGTTTTTGCAGTCAGTCTGATCACCTTTTCCCTTATACAAGGGAACAATGATAGTATCTTTCCAATTCTGAGGGACCCTTCCTAACTCCCAGCGCAACTGGCAAATGTCAGTTAACCAGTCAATTACAGAGTCACCATCACTTCTTTGTAACATAGGTGCCTTTTTAACTACATCATGTCTTTATCCAAAAGTTAGGTTTTAGGATTCAAAACCTCTCTGAAACAATTTATATTTATGCTAAACACATGCATTTTTGCTCTCCTTTTTCATGTGGAGCAGTCCTATTCATTTTGTCATGTGGCCCACCAGTCCTATTCATTTTGTCATGTGGCCCACCAGTCCTATTCATTTTGTCATGTGATCACCAGTCCTATTGCATTTTGTCATGTGGCCCACCAGTCCTATTCATTTTGTTGTGTGATCACCAGTCCTATTGCATTTTGTCATGTGGCCCACCAGTACTATTCATTTTGTCATGTGATCACCAGTCCTATTGCATTTTGTTATGTGGCCCACCAGTCCTATTCATTTTGCCATGTGATTACTAGTCTTATTGCATTTTGTTGTATGGCCTGCCAGTTCTATTTCACTTTGTCATATTGCCCATGATTCAGAAAAAATGAAGACCTTCTGTACTAGATGGTGTAAATTTTGATTTTTAGTTTTATGATGTACAGGGTGGATTAGAAAAAAAAAACGTGCTGTGACGATGATCGGTAATATCTGCATGCTTTTTAATTTTCCAAGTGTGCTATTTTCCTGATGTGTGTGCCATAACTATATACAACATGCCCTTGTATGAGGGTTCCATTCCTGAAAAGAACCATTATTTGTAAATTTGCAGTTGATCAACTTAAGATTTTATGAGAAACTAAAGTCACAATTCAACCTGTCACAGTCCCTCAGGCACTTATTTTTTTCATGTATAATAAAGTAAAATAACAGCATCAGACTAAAGTAAAAAGCAACTCATGTAGGAAATAATACTGTATGAATAGTTTTTAAATGAATTTCTGTAAACATATGTTGTGTGCAATTTGATGCTGTGAGTTGTACCACACTAAATGTGTATGTGTAGTCAGAAAAAAATATTTTCAAGTTAAAGCATAAAGAAACGGACTTAAAAATACTAACAAAAATGTGATAACTCAATTTCATTTATTAAGTTATAGATTTCCACCAGATCTGTATGTTTTGTTTTCTCTTGCTATATGCTGCATGCTTTTTACTCTTCTTCCAAGAACTGAATACTAAATGTGTTTTATGTTGAAAAGCACAATAAATTTATCATTATCATCTCATGTCTATGTATCAGTACAGTGTACGGGCATATACAAGGGAGGTATCAATAAGTTTGCTTCATGATATATTGTGTATTTGCTATCATTGAAGAATTATTGTAACCCACTTTTGTCAACGCCTATTCTTGTGGTAGTTAAAGGATCAAATGTGAAGTTCACATGATTAATGGCTGAAGTTCACATGATTAATGGCTGAAGTTCATATCATTAATGGCTGGTTTTTTTTATTAGTTGTGAAGAAGAGAAAGTGTATTGAAACAAACTTCGACAAAGAGATGCATGCCATTATGAAGTACCTTTTTTGTTAAAGGCCTGAGCCCAAAGGCTGTCCAAGAGAATATGATGGTAACAATGCCTAATGATTGCCTATCCCTACAGCATGGTCAAGAACTGAGTGGCTGAATTTAAAAGGGGTTGGGCATCCACACAAGACGCAACCCATAGTGGAAGATCAGTGACACAATGAACTTGAGAAAACATCGTTGCTGTGCCAACTTGACAATAGAAACTTGGTGTGTTAGCATCCACAACAGCACTGAAGTTCTGAACTTATCCTATGAATATCTACATCATATTTTTCATGATGAGTTGCAGATGAGAAAGGTGTCTGCAAAATGGGTACCAAATTGTTTGACTCTGCAACAGAAATGAGAAAGTATTGTTTGTGCAAAAGCTATTTTTGACCATTTTGGACAGTATTCTTCCAATTTTGTGAGCTGACTTGTGACTATGGATGAAACTTGTATTTACCACTATGATCCAGAGATCAAACAACAATCCATGAATTGGCGGCATTCTATGGCTCTATCCCAAAAAATTTCAACAGCAGCCATCTGCTGACAAGGTGTTTGTATTTCAGTCTTTTGGAATAGTGAAGGCGTGATCCTCACTGATTAAAATTTGGAATCCAAGAAAACCAACAACAGTGCCTGTTATTGTGATCTACCATGCCAACTGCATCATAAACTTAAAGAAGAATCTTGAGAAAAACTCTCCAGAGGAATCATCTTTTTGCAGGACAATGCTGCAGGACACAAAGCTCACAAAACAGTGAATCTCCTTTGAGGTCTGCACTTCAAATTGTTGCCTCATGCACCCTATTAACACCCCAGATTTAGCCCCCTCTGATTATCTTTTCCCACCACTAAAAAAATATCTCAAGGGACATGATTTTGAGACAAATGAGGATGTTAAGTGCACTGTGAGTATGCATGGTTAGAAATTTTTTTCAGAGGGGTTTGAATTAGATGGAGAAGCATTGTACTAAGCATGTGCAGTTAAAGGAAGATTATGCTAAATAGAAATATAGTGCATTTTCATGCAGCTCCAGTCTTTCTGTATTGGATCACAAACTTATTGATACCCCCTCATATTTCTCTCAGACTACTATGAAAAAATAAAAAAATATCCTTATATGTGGTAAACTTTCTTTTTCTGTCCACAGCTAGATTTTCTGCAGCTACCATATTGCTTCCTCAGCAACTAATGGCTGGTTTCACACCTCCAATCCATCTTGTTCCTGGGTTGCTGCCTGCTATCACTAAATTAAAAATCTGTGTAAGCTATCTTTCATCTTTCATGTAACATATTTATCCAAGTTATGTTACTATATTCTCCTAAACTTTTTCTTTTTCTGAAACACCCAGCTTAGTTCTAATGTCTACATTACTAATTCTCTTTTGTGCTACTGAATCCACATTTTCCCCAGTATTCTTACCGAATTTCATGCTCACAGCAGCTGACCTCCTGTGGAATCCTTTGTTTTTCACCCAGTTCTCACTGCAATATTAGAGCATAGATCTAAATTAGGTCTAAGTTCTGCATTGTTAACAAGAAAACTTTAGTTTTCTGACTATCCTTTTTCATGCGTAAAATAGATTTTAGTTGTATCCAGATTAAATCCAGTAGTCAGAGTGACTTAGGTGGAATTTTAATCAAAACTTTTAAGGTTAAAATTGTGGTTGAAACACAGTTGATTATCTGTGCATATATGTGCTAGGCAGTGGAGTTGCATTAGGTAATGGAATGTACAGAGAGTTTTCTGCTTTACTTATATTTGTAGCTGGCAAATTCACAATAGGCAAGGGGCTATAGTGCTACATCTCTGCACTTTTCGAAGTCACATCTGAATTACTTTTTCCTTTTGATGATCTTTTATACCATACCTAAGATTTTTTCATAAACATGTTAGTGTTTCTTCATAATTTAAAAGCTTTCTGCTAGGTAGTTGGTAGGTACATACATATTTCAGAGGTTATCTCCACAAAGAAATATGAACTACCATGTAAATTTGTAACTAATTATTTATTTACTGTTGCCGTATCAAACTTCATTTATGTTGATCTTGACATACGACGCAGGCTTCACTGACATCCATTACCTGATGTACACAAGACCTTCTATACATCATACTCAAAATCTTTTTCTCATGCAAACACTCCTGAATCTGATCCTCCATGACTTCCTTGGCTTTCCTCTGCCTTTCTTTCCTGCCACATGGGCCAAAAATTTTTTGTTAGTAAGCATCTCATCACTCATTCTTTCAATATGGCCAAACCACCAAAGCATATTAGTCTCCACCTTGCTAACAACATTTTGCTTCTTCACATTACATAACTGCAACACATCTTCATTTCTCACATGATCTGAACGTGTCTTGCCCCCCCCCCCATAAGTAACGCATTTCTCCAGCACACAAACGACTTCTTTCAATATAGCATTCACTCACCTACTGATTTCACCATCTAATTTTAAAATGGAGCAAAGATTTCTAATGCAATTACAATTTTTTTTTTCCCATGATGTTTTTACTATCATGTGTTGTTGTTAAATGTTATTTCCCCCATAAATGTTTGCATTTAAACTTGATAAAAAGAGGGAAAGAATTCCGAAACTGGAAGTTATGAAGTTGGAAAATTTGTAAAAAATTTTATATGGTGTTCAGAAGTATTCATATTTTCAAAGTTAAACCATTTATCTAAAATAGTGAAAGCTTTGATTTTATGCATTCATGGTGCTCAGGTTAAAAGTTATCTCAGCATGATGGATGTAATTATAGTCACCTGAAGACAAGACAAAAAAGAAAAGCAGCAATAAAAACATTGGCAAAAAGGGAATTTCATGTAATGTAATGAATACAATGATGAAGGAAAATTTTATGCTTATGATTTATTACATAATATACATTAAAATTTTGTTAGATCCTTTGGCAGATATATACATTAAAATTTTGTTAGATTAGCATTCACACTGGTAGCAAGTATTCATGTGGTGAACTAATAATAAATAATAAGTGTGAAATTGTTCTTCATTATTGTATTATTATAACAATAAAAAAACGGGAGGGGAGAAAATATCAGCAGAAAGAAAAATTAAGTAATGGATGCAACGCAGCTGCAGAGTCAACAAAAGACATGTCTGTGGAATTTGCTTAAAATAAAGCAAGGTGTGGGTGGGTGGGTGTGTGCTCACAAGAGGAAACTTGAGCTGGTGTTCCAGCATGTAAAAATAAAATAAAAATAAAACACAGCATTTGAAGCAATGTCCTTTAAAACCATTTTTTGTTGTTGTTTACTGCAGAAAAGACATAGGAGTCGTTTGTGTGCTGGGGAGATGCGTCACTTACGGGGGTTTTATGGTAAGACACGCGGTGATCATGTGATAAATGAAGATGTGTTGCAGATGTGTACTCTGAGGCAAAATGTTGTTAGTAAGGTACAGATTAATATTCTTAGATGGTTTGGCCATGTTGAAAGAATGAGTGATGAGGTGCTGACTAAAATAATTTTTTCTGCCCAAGTGGAGGAAAGAAAAGTAGAGGAAGGCCAAGGAAATCTTGGGAGGAACAGTTCAGGAATGTCTGCTCAAGAAAAAGATTATGAGTATGAAGTACAAAAGGTCTTGTGTGTAGCGTGTGATGGGTGTTAATGAAGCTCGAGCGGTGTGCAGAAATTGTTGCAAATGGAGACATTTGATGCACCAACAGTAAGTAATTTCTAGTTCTATCAGTTAAATGTGTACTTGGCACTTTTCTTTCTTTGAGGAGCTAACCTCTGAATCTCAGAGAACAGCTTAATGATATGTATGCATGTATGTTTTTAATTCAGTAATTTTATATTGTGAATACAGTGATGTGCTCTAGTTTAATATTAACATAAATACTTTACAGTGAACAATTCCATCTTGCTCATGCTTTGTTTTATTCACACTCTCTAGCTGCACATTCTGATTTTTCACTGTTTTAAAAAGTTCAGCTTTTTTTTTCTTCCTCAGTCTCATGTAGTGTTGAAGAAAAGGGGTCAAACATTACTTGCCGTAATGATTTTTATATTTTCTGTGACAACCGTGAAAGCCAATTTTTTAAAGCGAGTTGAAGGTTCATTTTTCTTTTAGGGAGCTAATCTCTGAATCTCAGAGAACAGCTTAGTGGTGTGTGTGTGTGTGTGTGTGTGTGTGTGTGTGTGTGTGTGTGTGTGTGTGAGAGAGAGAGAGAGAGAGGGAGAGAGAGAGAGAAAGAAAGAAAGAGAGAGAGAGAGAAAGAAAGAAAGAGAGAGAGAGAGCGCTAACTAAAGATCTTGTAGACAACATAGTGTTGTAACTTCAATGAGTAGTCCACAACGTGTCACTAGCACCTTTGCATTTTGGACATTTTCAATATGCCCATCTTCAGATATTTTGCCAGATCTATTGTTGGTCACGTTCATTATGAAGGCAGCAACTCATCTGAACTTTATCTTTTTGCTAGATTTTTCTCCACTTGTTAAATTTTGTTAACTGATCAGGTTTCACTTATTCTACTCGTTAAGTTTTATCAACTGATGCAAATTGATAATACCATTAAATTAAATTTTAACTGATAGAATTATCTAGACACAAGATCTGAAAACATTAAGGAGAGAGCACACATGAAGAGAGTGTCCCTATTTCATTGCCATCTTATGTAGGAGAAATGAGAGATAATGCTTTTAACTTGAATATTTTATCCTTGTGGTTTTATTTCTGACATTTTTAAGTGAAATTATTCACTGTCACAGCAACATGATAAAAAGGAGCAAACAGCAACAAAAACATAGTTGAACACTTCGGGACCCAGCATGCCTGAGCCTGCTGCAAGCAGTACATTGCGGGCTTCCTTCACATATAACCTTTGAATAATCCTCTAACAATTAGAGAAGAAGAATTTGTTTACAGAAGTCATTCAATCCTACAGGTTGAAATTCAGTAACATCACTCTTCAAGCCATAAGTTTTACCAGAGAGTTAATATCTATGAGTGCTAAGCTAAGTATTGAAGTGCACCTGAATAAATATCAACCATAAGAAATGAGTATTCCTGTATTTTCAAGAAAAGATGTTCACATGTACTGCATTACATACTAGAAATTTCTGAAGCATTTGAGCATTTGTTGTTTAATTTTAACATCATATATAAGTGAGAAACGAATTTTCTTGAATAAATAATTTTTCGTAAATACTGTACATGGAAGGCAATACAAATGTGCCGTATTTTCACTGTTTTCATGTAGCAACTCCTTCAGAAAACTTGAAAATTACATTGCCCCAGAGCGGGAATCAAACCCGCATCTCCCGATTTCCGTTCGAGTATGCTATCCATTACACAACCCAGAAGAAGGAAGTTCCAAGCAACTGAAGCTAAGCAGATGTAGCTTAGAAATCTGAGAACCGTTCATATTTGCACTAGTTGAAGCTATTCCGTGCTTTCTTGTAGCATCACATGGCCTTTCCTCACATCTGGGGTCAGATGCAGGTCACTAGTTCCAGTGCTTCAGAGAACATCATACATAAGTGGGAAACAAATTTCCCTGAAGAAATAATTCTTCACAAATACATGGAAGGCAATACAAATATAAACAATCATTAGCACAAATGTGCTGTATCTCCACTGTTTCCATGTAGCAGCTCCTTCAGAAAACTTGAAAATTACACTTCCCCAGAGCAGGAATTCGGACGGAGTTGCTACATGGAAACAGTGAAAATATGGCACATTTGTGCCAATGATTACATTTAATTTTAATATAACTTTTAGGAAAGGGAGTTAATGTCACTAGTCATTCTGTTTGATATGTGTAACACGGCGCAAAATTTGCGGTCACCAATGGCAATCAGAAATTTATTGTTGGCGAGCAGTAAAAATATTATTTTGTTTTCCTGTTCGGCATTTGATGCTGTTGGGCGGTATCTTCACAAAAATATTTTTAGCTCAAACAGTATCTTCACAAAAATAATTTGAACTGTGATGGTGTCTTCACTTTCAGTAAAATGCTATCTTAAAAATATTTCAGTGTGAGAGGCATCTTGAGTATTGTATTTAACTGTGCTTTTTTTTTTTTTTTTTTCCCCGTCGTTATGAAATGTGTTCAGTAAAATGGTCTCCGACAGAGACGTATCAATCACTGCGTCGTCACCAGTGAGCCAATGAGAGCCTCTTCCGTAGGCTGCGTAGTGAGCGACAGCTGATGTGAAGCTCACTGAAAGGAACCCCAAAGCATTGTGGGAGGAAGCGTTTCTTCCTCGCGTGAATTTCTAGGTCTAACTGATTGAGGATGGGCATGTCGGTGGATATTCATTCCCGAAACATTCACACATCCATAATATGGGTGGAACTTTTCGATTTATCAGCGAAAACCATGATGTTTTGCTAAAGAACCAATGAATTCGCATCTTTCCCATCTGCAGCAGTTATTGGCACATCGATGAATAAATCGCCGTTCAATATATCGGTGATAGCTCACTAATTCAACATCGAGTAACCATAATATTTGTTAAAGTGCTTGATATATCGTTAACCGCGATGCATTGGCTCCAGTAACATAGAGGATAAGAACTTGACTTTCGGCGACGAAACATAGCAGAAAAACGGCAAAAAAATTGCTAATTCACGACATAGAAAGGAGATATTCCCTTTCTCAGTATAGGAATACAAAAAGAAAGGTGACATTTCCTTTCTCTGTATAAGAATATGAAAAAGACAAATTCATTTACTTATCGCAGAAAAATTTCGAGTTGATTGCACTATTGCCGTTTCAAACATCGGTCACGAAACCTTGATTTTTTAATTTTTTGGAGAGGGCATTGGAGGACTTATATCGGTTCTTGTAACATCAAGGAAAAGAACTCTATTTTCGGTGATGAAACATCGAACAAAACGGCGAAAGGGTCCCTAATTCTCATGACCTAAGATTATATTTAAAAGAATGCAGCAAAGAGATATTCATTTACTTAACGTACGAAATATTCTTTTGCAGTTTCTAACGTCGATTATCATTTGAAAAAACGTCGATTCTCAAAAACACTGATATTTTCCCCCATCCGTACTCCGATTAATCTTTGCTGTACCAGTTGGGATTCCGGGAAACATATTTATGTACATATGAGGAAAAGGAGCATGGTGGTGGAGCTGCTGACAATTCGCTTTATGGGGGGATCAGGTTGTGGTGTATAACCAACATTTTTTTAAATGTTATTTTAGTTATTTCTTTTCCTCCAGCACTCAAAAATGTTGGCTTTTGATGACTTTTCTGGTTTAATGCAACCTGGAGGGTTATTATTATTACTATTATTTTCTGAGATCTCAGCTGTAGCACAATCACAGAGTTGTATATATATATATATATAAATATTTGCATACACAATCATTAAAACAGAAAACTTGCAGCAAATTCACTGTCTCTTGCATGTCACAGTGGTGTGATGGCGAGTGAAAATTGTTTTTGATTAGTAGAGTTAGACCTGAAATTTTGAGCCCTGTGTGTAATTTGTTCATGATTGTGGAAAGGTCTTGATCATGGAAGAAGATTGTCCATCTCAAACACTTACTCACTCAACCTTCATCTGCCTAAGCACTACCCAAGTTCACACTCTTCTTGGTCAGTCTGTACAATGTACATGCATACTATTTGTATGTTCTTCTCAGTCTTTTCTGATTTTGCAATTTAAGTTACTGATTTATGTAACTGTAAAGTGCATCATATTTTCACGGTGAAATTGCAAATGCTGATGATCAGAAATATGGTGATGTGAATGAAGGACCTAGAAGAGTAATAATGCATAAATAAAATCTGAATGTACTTAAGAGCATAGACTTTGACTGTGTGGGTGCTCAAGGACTTGAGCAAGGACATAGACTTTGACTGTGTGGGTGCTCAAGGACTTGAGCATCCCTGAAATTTCTTGTTGCAATATGTAATACTTATTTTCATTATGTTGTGGGGAAAACCAAGAAAGGTTATGGATATTTATAAAATTTAAGGCCAATATAAAAATAGAAGGTAAATATTGAAGTAAGGCAAAAATTAAAATTTGGGAGATGGGTGGATGCATTTTGAAACAAAAGTGTTTATGTGGTGGCTATATTCTTGTTACTGTGAATAGACAATTAGGTTTTCACTTGTAAGTGTGCTTGTGTGTACACATATACAATTTTGTTTTCACCACTTGTACTATTTCTATATGTTATGACATCACACTGTATTCGTGTTACATGTGTATAAATGTGTCAACTCTGGAAAAATCAGTAATTTTGGAACTCGTGTATAAAGCATAAAAAAAAAAAAATGGTCGTGTAATCATCACTTCATTGTGTTAAATAGACATTGGTATATCTTGTGTCAATAACTCCGATTCTCGTCCTAGGCCAACGTCAAAGCGTTGGTTGATGAATGCGATGGCTCAGAATCTATGAAACACACCTAGAAATCGAATGCCAACTTGCCAAAATTTGGTTTTTGAAAGGCTAATGCCTGTATTTATTTTGGTATAACACAACATGAATAACCAAGAAAGGTATTAGTATTGCTATGAGAGCATTACTACATTTACAATTGAGCACTTCTTTAAGCCTTCACTGGCCCACTCAAATGTAGAGATCAACAATTCAATTAACAGAACTTATAGCCAGGGTAGAGAGTACACACACACACACACACACACATATATATATATATATATATATATATGCAACTTATGATTATATGAATATATGCAACATTCCAGGCAAAACTCAAAAAGTGGTTTTCTTAAGGCTCGTAAGTGCCTTCAAATTAAAATTTTGACATTAGTTGGCATTCGATTTCTAGGTGTGTCTCATCAACCAACGCTTTGATGTTGGCCTAGGACGAGAATCAGAGTTATTGACACAAGATATACCAATATCTATTTAACATAATGAAGTGATGATTACACGACCATTTTTTTTTATGCTTTATACACGAGTTCCAAAATTACTGATTTTTCCAGAGTTGACACATTTATACACATGTAACACGAATACAGTGTGATGTCATAACATATAGAAATAGTACAAGTGGTGAAAACAAAATTGTATATGTGTACACACAAGCACACTTACAAGTGAAAACCTAATTGTCTATTCACAGTAACAAGAATATAGCCACCACATAAACACTTTTGTTTCAAAATGCATCCACCTATCTCCCAAATTTTAATTTTTGCCTAAATTCAATATTTACCTTCTATTTTTATATTGGCCTTAAATTTTATAAATATCCATAATCTTTCTTGGTTTCCCCCTACAACATAAATGCTGCCATGACCAAGATTCGATCTCAGGGGAGGCAAAATCTGAGTTTTCAAAATTTTAACAGAAAACCAATTCAGGAAAGAATCGTCACCCCTCCCTGAACTGATCACCATTTCTTTTTCGATTTGCTCCACGAAAAAGCATGGATAATGTTGATGAAAATCTGAAAGACAGTGATCAGGTGTCTACAAATTTTCAGCAACATATCAATTATATGAAAAATTAAATTGTAAGAATCAAAGCAGAACTCAAGAATTTGTTATAAAATATGAAATATCTTTTTTCAGGAAATCATGCATTGCTGCTGAAAACTTCTTAACAAACGAGATTGGCAAGCAACGGAGTGGTTGGAAAGTGCAGTAGCGAATGATTTTTGTACCCTGTCTTGCTAATTATTTAAAGTTGTTCAAGCTCTCCTTCATTTAGGCCTTAATTAATAAATGAAGCAAGGTGCAAAATGCCATAATTTATTTTTATGCTACCAATGTTTTCATTGATTTAGTTTATCTAATTTACACAGAATGATTCAAAATCTGAAATTTAAAAATTTGCTGTAAATACTTCAAATTTCATAATTGTATGATTTAAATTCAGTACTTAAAAGCAAATTTAACATATTCAATCAAAGAAAACCAGTTTAAAAACTGGGAATTATAACCAGTTGCTTACTTTTTAGTGACTGGCCCTATGCGATCTTTGCATGTGCATAGGGCAACACTTCATGTTAACTGGTCCACTCACTCTCTCAAGGGAAAAGGTGTTTCCAGGGTGCAATTTTGTGGCAAACTCATATGCAGAATAATGATGTTAGAGGGCAGATTTCATTGAAATTGTACAGTAACTCATTCAGTGACATCATGGATCGGACATGAGATGAGAATAGATCCTGAGGCTCCACTTCATGAAAAATGCATTGTGTTCAATTATTCCAAGTAAAAAAAAAAAAAAAAAAAAAATTAAATAAATTGCATTAAGATTTTCTGGCTTTATCATTCAAATAGTCCATCACAAGACATTTTACAGGATACTTCATATGGTCTGCTTTGCAGTGAATGACAATAATGGGCTTAGCACCAATACTAATATTTAAAATTTCAACCTTTAAAAACAATACCTGCCTTTTGAATTTGGGTACCCCTTGAAATTTTCAGAAGTTGGTGCCTATTCTTAAGAGCTGTGAATTCAGTGACTGAACATGTGATGTCATTTGTGATACAGGTTGTAGAGAAACACTCTTGCCAAGAAGGCAAAAGGAAGCAGTATACATGTAACTTCTCTTGGTAATGTCATTTTAGACAAGTCCCTTGATCACATAAATAATGGAACTTACGTTTGTGGCCTCATTATCACATACCTGCCAACTCTTCCAGATGTTCCGGAAGTTTTCCGATTTTTTGCAGTCTTCCGGTTTTCTGGCCTGAAGAACTTTTCCTCCGGGTTTTAAAATTTTCTGTATTTTTTGCTAAAAATATCCCTATAAAAAATATATATATCAAAGATGGGAATTCTGCACCATTGTGCGCCAGAATCCTCGTGGCCTGTTGCCATCGTTGGGACTTCGGCTCACACCATTCTGCTTGGCGCTGAATAAGATCATGTGGTGGGAAGAAAGATTCACAGACTCCAAATGCTGCAGATTTTACATAGTTACTATGGAAATGGTCAATCTGCTATGGACGACGGAAAACATTGAGTATGCTATGGAAATCGTCGGTCTGCTATGGACGACGGAAAACGTCGAGTGTGCTATGGAAATCGTGGATCTGCTACGGACGGCGGAAAACGTTGAGTATGTTATGGAAATCTTCGACCCGTCACGGATGACAGAAAACATCGAGTATTCTATGGAAATCAAAAATCTCAGTGAAATAACATTATTTAACATCTGTGTAAAGTTTATTTTCATGTTTTCAAGATCCTAACACTTGTTAATGCATTCTAAAGACCACCGTGAGCTACTCCCATTCTGTGTAGACACTTATTACATTTACTGCAGGATTCCTATTGGTGTTTAAGGAAAACTAGAAAAAGAGAAAATGTTAGCTCCACTTAGTGTTTCTCAACTTCAGAAGCAGGTCCGTGTCCCTGATAATGTTAAATAAAGCAGATGAAAACAGTATAGGTTTGAAAAGAAAAAATGTAGACATTGAAAGAGGCCAGGTACTTCTAAGGAATGAAAAATGTCCGATATTTTGGCACGTACGGGGGGGGGGGGGGGGGGCAAAGAGCAGCAAGAAAAAAAGTGAAATTCTGCGTAGGTATCCAAAAGGATAGAATTTTTTTCTTGCTGACTTGTATGGATGGAGTGTTTCAAAATCTAGTAAATTATACATAATGGACTTCTTTATTAATCTTTCCCTTGTTTTGTTGAAGTGCATATAAAAATTTGTGTGTAACTATTGCAAAACAAGATGTACAGTTTTAGCTCTGTGTGGACATTTTATATTGTATAACAAACTTGCTGATTATTATGTAATCTGGATTTCTTTTTGGCAATCTTCTGGTTTTTCATTAAATTCAGTAGGCAGCTATGTTATCATGGGAAACATTGATATGACGCATTAAGTATAGGTATTGTAAAGAAATAAAGTATAGGTATTGTAAAGAAATATGATCAGATTAGGGTGCTGAACATGTTACCCTTATTTTCATTATTTCTTATGAGAAATCAGTGTTTGACTTTCACAACTTCACCTTACACAAAGAATGTATGTATTGTGTTACAAGCTGGGTATACTTTTTTGTGTAGATGACAATATTGCTGTAAAGTAAAAATGATAACATGTTGGGATTGCATGTGATGTATTGGTACAGGGACTCTGTCCTGAGGTACTTCATTCCAAAATTACAGTGTACACTTCATAATGAAGACCTAGAATATAGCTGACTGATTTGGATGGAAACCGGTCATTGTAACAGAAATGGCAATCTTGAAGGTGTTGTAAGAGGACCATCCAAAAAGTAAGTACTGTTTGGGAAAAAAAACCCCAAAAAACTAATTTTTAATGTGAGATAAATTCTACATACTGTAATCTACTTTTCAACATATTCCCCATGAATGCTAAGGCATTTGTCATATCAGGGCACAAGTTTCTGAATATTCTCCTCACAGAAGTCTGTGTCTGGATTTTGAGCCACCGCCGAGCCGTTGCCTTCAGGTTGTCATCGTCATCAAACCGCAGGCCGTGAAGAAATTGTTTCAAGTGGAGAAACAAATGATAGTCACTGGGTTTGACACCCAGTGGGCTGTAGGGAGAGTGGACCAGCTGCCCCCCATCCAAATTTGGTGACCAGATTTTGAGTTACATTTGCGGCTTATGTGGCCTTGTGTTGTCACGGAGAAAGAACAACTCCCTTTGCTCAGCATGCCACACCGTTTGTTTTGAATTGCGCAACATAACTTTCTCAATGCCACACAACAAACAGCTGCATTTACTGTCGTGCCTTTAGGCAGGAATTCCACCATCAAACTTTCTTTACTGTACCAAACTACAGTGCACATGACCTTCCTTGTTGACTTGGTCTGTTTGAATTTTTTGGCTGTAGCCGAGACCATGTGTTTCCATTGCAAGGACTGCTTATTTGATTCAGGTGAGATGTGAGAGACCCAAGTATCATCTCTCGTCACTTATAGCTTGAATAACCATTGCCTTTTTCCGCATACTGCCCCAAAAGTTCCAAAGCAGATCCCATCTGCTTTTTTTTGGGCTCTTCCATCAACATCTTTGGCACCCATAGTGCACACACACACTTTGCAGTACTGAAGCTTTTTTGTAATGATTTTGAAACTTCAGGGAAATGTTCTGATAGATAGAAATTGTGAGGTGTTGGTTCTCTTTAATGTTTTCATTCACTCTCTTCACCAAATCTTTCGTAACCAGAGGCCTACCACGAAGAACAACAGAGCATTCATCATGGACACTCTGTCATCCTTTATTGAACATTTGAACCCACTTCTGCACCATTCTTGCACTCACATGTTTTGTTTGTAAATTTCACAAATTTGCTGATGAATCTCACTTGATCGGACATTTCTCACATTCAGAAGCCTAACTTCACAATCGACGAGCCAATCTATTAACGTACACATTATTAATGCAAAGCACAAACTTTTAACATAAGTATAACCTCACAAAATGGCATCAGAGTGTGGGTAATGGATGGGGCCACACAACTGTGCATGTTCGACTCTGGAGTGAATACTTTCACGGGAGTGATGTGCAAATAATATTTATGTTCTGAATGGTTCCCGCACATTTTGTAATGAACGGAAGTTCATTACATTCTTGTGTGTGAACACTGCTTTGCTATGCAGATAAAAGTAATGAAACTAGATTCTTAGAGGCACATAATTCAAATTCCACTGTTGAATAATTTTAATAATGTTTATCAAAACAGGATCTTTTCCCTTAAAGAATGTCTTTTCCCTTAAAGAATGAGTGACATTATATAAAAGATTTTAGACATCACATCATATCATCAGATTCTTATTTTCTTCGCATTACTTATTTGTCTCTAAAATATTTTCAGTCATAATTTCCTCTGATGTTTAGCCATGATATATCTTTTATTGTATTCTTGTAATCCAGTAGCCAGTCTTGAGGGTTTGCATTTTCTTTTTGATTTAGAGGATGGAAATAAACCACTGATGATAGAATATGCACTACCTTACAAAGAACTTAATACTATACAGTATACTCTTGATGCTAAAACAATAAAGAATGTTTGGAGTAGGTAAGTTGCTATTTAAATATAATTGCATTTATAAGGTGATTTGGCAGTACATTTCAGTACTTTTCTTTTCCGTTGTATCCCACCAGAAAAAAAGAAATCAGTTTTTTTATTCTCTGTCCCTTTTTTTTTACAACGGCTGTTCCATAAAAAACTGAGAGTAAAATCACACAAAATGAAGAAATATAGGTGCAGGGAAATATATATTATTGATTCTTTCTCAAAATATCTTCCCTCGGATGATATGCAATGGCCTCATCGTTCAATCCACTTTTTAAAGCATGTGGCAAAGGCATTTTGTGGAAGCTGCTTTAGCGATCCCTGTACAGCTTGTATAACCTCAGCATCTGTGTTGAATGTTGTGCCACGGAACTTCTTCTGCTTTGTTGGAAATAACCAGAAATCTTAGGAGGCAAGGTCAGTATTGTAGACAAGCTGTGGCATGATTTCAATACTGCATTTTGTAAGAAACTGCTGAACACAAGCAGCCACATGTGGGCAGGCATTATCATGGTGTAGGGTCCACTTGCCCACCAGTTCCCGTCGCTTAAACGATATGTGTGATCGCAGATGCTTCAAGACTGAAATGTAATACTCAGCATTGACAATAATTTGTGGAAGAACGGCATGAACACGTTACGTACTTCGTGAGGGGGTCGAAATAGTGGACGCATGTTTCATCAGCAGTTATTATTGTGTTTAGAAAGTTTTAATCCTTTGCAATAATTTGTTTCCTCCCAGGACACACCTGAACTCTAGCTAATAATTATTTTCTCATCAAATGGTGAGGTACCCATCTGGAACACACATGATGGAGCAGTAATTTGCCGCATACAATGCGGAATGCTGACGTTTTTGAAATATAAGTTGACATTGCTATGTCTTCACACGTCATTTGTCGATCTTCTGGCTGGATTGCCCAAACAGTGTTAACAATACGCTCCATAACAACATTTTCAGGTTGAGCAGGCCTAGGAGCAAGTTCTACCAACAAATGCTTTTTTTTTAAATCATGGTGCCATCTAAAATTTTTTGACACACCCAAACATTTATCTTTGTAAGCTTTTTTCATTAAATCCACTGTTTCTGGAGACATTTTACCCAAACAATAGCAAAATTTTATTGCACAACGCATTGCATTTCTTAATCTGAATCACTTACCTCCATAGCTGTATGGTGAAATGCAGACGTACCTTAACCAACTGCATAATAACAAAACCAGAATCCTCTGCCACAGCTAATGACTGTTCCCTTAATTTAGTTAGCCGTCTGCGTGGTTATTTTCCTCCTTCGCACTGTTGCCAACTCAAAAAAAATTACTCTCAGTTTTTATGGAACAACCTTTGTATTTAAACTCATATCCATCAATTCATTAGGGAAACGCCTTCAATAACTTATTTCCGTAGCACTGCATATTGAAATGGTGCCTGCCAGCTGGCTGAAATGAGAATTGCTCATTTATTTCTAGCATCCGCCTAACTTTGTGTTGATTATGTATCCCAAATTCATCTGTTTCAGCCCCTCCCCTCCCATACAAACATTCCTCCTTTGTTCTTGTGTTAGCGACATCTAACCTTTTAACTGTAACTTTTATTTGCATTCATAAAAAGTGAGGGTAGATTAAGTAGATTTTTAGGGTAGTTGAAAGCTCGCCTAAAGTTACGTATAATGTAACTAGTTATTTGTAATTTTAAGCGTGCTTCCAACTATCATAAAAACCTACTTGTTTTTGGTTATGTGCATTGCCTGCCACTCATTTATGATCAGGGAAAGTAGATTTAAACATGTACTACATAAAACAAGTTAAGCTGGCTTTTTTCTGACCAATCTTTTATTAAAATGCCTTGTTGTTAGTAAACAGTATGCTTCACAGATTCTGTTGCCTGAGAGCAACAAATTTTTTATTTGGATATTTCTTGTTCAGCAGTATGTGTTACATTCTTTCCAATTGTTCAATATGCCCAGGGTTTACATGGCCCCTGGAATCCTGGAATTTGGTTTCTGTTTTTTCCAGGCCTGGGAAGTTCTTGATTCTTCATATTTTTGTGAAGGGTTCTAAAATAGTCCTGGCATTATTATTATGGTTTTTTTTTTTTAGTTTTCTTTTTGCAGAGGGGGGAAAAAATTGGCCAAAATGTTTTGATTGATTGCATCATTTTATTCTAACACCCTGTGGCATCTGCTCATGATGACATCATTTCTTTCCATGGAGTGTAAAGATGTGGTTTTATGCCTTTAATCTCATAAGATGCTGCAGTGCATGATGTTTGAGTGCCATATTTCCAGTCACCTTAGTTTCTGGCATTGCAGTTATGTGCAGTTGGAGTCACAACAGTGTGGAAACCTTCCTATGAGTCCAAGATGGCAGTTCCTTCTAGCACATGCTATGCTCACTGAAGAAGGTTGATATCTAGCCTCCCTCTCTCCCTGCTGGCAATGTGTGTGTGTAAATAGGGAATCTTCAGTGCCATGTAAAATTTGTTTTGTATTATTAAAATTGTATTTTTTTACTAGGTTCTTCAGATTACTTCATATAAATTTTATACAGAGCATTTTATATATGGGGGGGGGGGGGGATTTTGCCACTTCAATGAAGATGTAACACACTGATGAACACTCTGTAACAGTGGAATTCATAGAACTTCATAAAAATTCCAAGTGCATAGTAAATTTCAGCCCAGTTTGCAAAAAATATGAAACAAAGCTCTATGTTTCTAGCAAAAAATTATGCTCTTGGAATTTATTTTCTGTAAATGTGTATGGATCCTGTATATCCTGAGAATTACTTGACCAATTTTGTCAAGCCAGCTTTGAATTAACATTCTTCTCTTCCTCAGTACCTAACAAGATTACATAACATGCCTTGTTCACTTGGAAGTTTCCCTTCACAAGTGATGCTTAAAATATTCTCTTATCTTTATTTAAACATTCCTTACTTAGAGTTTTGTACATGCTAAGTGGATCACAAACTAATTTATTTGTGATTCACTTGACATAAGCTTGTTTCTTTTACAATTTTTTTATTTCTGGGGTTAAACGACCACCACAAGCTACTTTTAGGGCTATAAGAATACACCCAGTCCTAATTTAGGATTGTTCCATGATGGGGGAGGCAGTCGGTACCATAGAATAAGCACACCACTGGTACTTCATCCAGGGCTTGAACCCTAGCCCAGCTGAGATGAGTAACCAGAATGGTTTAAAACTCAGGCTTCACGTGACAATAACACATAAACATATAAAACGAGCGAAACACACAGAGTCACGTACAGTAGAAGGTTCGTTTAGCGGTAGCTTTCGGTCATCCTACGACCTTGATCACCCGCGATCGACTGGATCGGCTGGTTGCCAGAACTACAATTTGAAGTTGGGATGTTGGAAATGTTGCCAGATTTTAGAAGAGAGATCCAAATTAATGGGATTTGGTGAGGGGTCTCTGAATTGCAGTTTTTGGTGAACAAAATTTCAATGCTCTCTTGGAAACGCAGAGATGCCTTGTTGATGAAAGGGGCAACTTTTTTGGTTTCTTTCCAAATGGGAACTGCAGAGGTGTCTTCAAGGGTTAGTGCAGATAAAGCTGTCCTTGGAAGACCATTGGAAACATCTTTTTTGTGTTCACCAAGTCTTGTTTTGATGCTTCGGTATGTGCTTCCAATATACACTGAGAGACCAGAGGAAGTTGAAATAGGAATAGCATAAACTCCAGGGGTGTCCAAAGGTGAGGCAGGATCCCTGTCTTTAAGCAGGTACATTATTGCAGAAAGGTTTGGTTTCACTGTGAGAGTGTAGCCCATAGTTTTGAAAAGTTTACACATCTTATAAGAGAAGGATCCATGGAAAGGGATGGAACCAATGAATGGTGGGTTTTCCATTATTATTGGTGAAAGAGCAGACAGATTTTTCAAGTGGGAATTTTGGAGGAATTTTTGAATTGTAGAAGGTGGGAATTGATGGGCTTCGGCAATTTTCTTTATGGTGTCAATTTCTTCATTGAAGGAAGATTCAGTGTTGCAGACAATCCTGGCACGATTGACATAAGTTTTAAAGGCTGCAAATTTGTGAGCAGTTGGGGAGTGGGATGAAAATGGGATTATGTTTGTTATTGCAGAGGGTTTTCTGTAGACAAATCTGTTGAGATGATTCCCATGCCTTGCGAGGTGGACATCCAAAAAGTCAATGCCTTGCTGTGATTCTTCATTGATGGTGAATTTTATTGATGGGAACTTTAGGGAAATCTTTTCAAGAGATTCAAGGTCAGTTCTATTGTGTGGCCAAATTACAAAAATATCATCAACATATCAAAGCCAAATGGAAGGTTGTAGATTGTGTTCCATGACTATGTTTTTTTCGATATGGTGCATGAAAACTTCAGCCAGAAGTGGAGAGAGAGGTGAACCCATCGGATGTCCTTCTTTCTGACAGTAGCATTTGTTGTTGAACTTGAAACAATTAAGATCTCTCAGAGTTTGAAGGCAGTCATACAGGTCTTTTGTTAGTGGACCAGAGAGTGATTGGTTTTCTTTTAGCAATTGTACTAGCAGCATATGAGAGTGAAAAGGAGGGACTGAAGGGAAGAGAGAGACTACATTCAGAGTGAACATTTTATCAGAGGGTTCAATGCTAGGAGGGAGTTTTTTAATGAACACTTTATGGGAGGAAATGGACAAAAGATGCCTGGAGGTGAGATGTTTACATTTTCCCACAATCCTCTTTTCAAGGTTACTGGTGGGAGAGAAAGTATATTCCACGAGTGGTCAAAGAGGGAAACCAGTTTTATGAAGTTTAATCTGGAAGAATAAGCGTGGAGTTTGGAAATATGGTGGTGGTGTAAAATCTCCAAGAAAGGCCTTTAGAGTGGGTTTCTTGTTGAATCTTTCAACTGCAGTTTTAAGTTTGGGGGTGGTATAAGATTTTAGAGCCTTGCAGTTTGAAGTTGAGAGGAATGATTCAGCTTTTTCATCGAGAACAGTTTTGGAGATAATGACAGGGCAGCCAGTTTTATCAGCTTTACAGATTGCAAGATTCTTTTCATTCATTAGATTGCTGATTTCTTTGAGGAATGAGGAAGAATACTGCAGGGGTTTCTTTTCCACTTTTGCAAGATAGAGTGCTGCCTTGGCATGGAGGATTGGTTGAGCTCCGGGTTCAGTACGGTGAACTGCTGCTTCCAGCATGGAGATCGTGGCTTTTAGATTTAGATTAGTTTCAGGAGTGAATTTTGGCCCAAGTGAAAGGAAGGCTTCCAGTTTTGGAAGAAGTGAAGTATCCGAGAGATTCACGAAGCGGGGGGGGGGGGGATTGCAGCTGTGATAGGAGAAGGTCTCGCGGGACTCTTTTTGTAGAGTAGAAACTGAAATTTCTTGTAGTGTTTTGAGGTTTCATTTTCAGTCACTGTAGTAACGATTTTGGAGATGCATATCATAAAGATATCTAGCAAAGATGAATGGGTTTGGGAACTTGGAGCTTGGTATTCGGAATAGCAAAGGAGTTCGTTTTTACTGATGTTTCCGCGGAGGTCGCAGATTGCGGTTCGGAGCAATTTTTCCTTGGTTTCTTGGAGGATTTTAGAACAGCGTCCAGAAAAAATAGGTTTACATACTTGGAAAAACTTGAGGGAAGACCATTGAAGACTTGCAGCTCAACAGAAACAATAGTTGACAAAAGAGTTTTGCCACATGTACGCGGTGATTACGGAAACATGCCCAGTCCTGATTCCAGTTGATAAGTGATTTCCTGAAAGTTGTGTTGACCTGTAACATGGTTTAAAACTCAGGTTTCACGTGACAATAACACACAAACATAAAACAAGTGAAACACACAAAGTCACGTACAGTAGAAGGTTCGTTTAGCGGTAGCTTTCGGTCATCCTACGACCTTGATCACCCGCGATCGACTGGATGGGCTGGTTGGCTGGTTGCCAGAACTACAATTTGAAGTTGGGATGTTGGAAATATTGCCAGATTTTAGAAGAGAGATCCAAATTAATGGGATTTGGTGAGGGGTCTCTGAATTGTAGTTTTTGGTGAACAAAATTTCAATGCTCTCTTGGAAATGCAGAGATGCCTTGTTGATGAAAGGGGCAACTTTTTCGGTTTCTTTCCAAATGGGAACTGCAGAGGTGTCTTCAAGGGTTATTGTAGATAAAGCTGTTTTTGGAAGACCATTGGAAACTTTTTTTTTGTGTTCACCAAGTCTTGTTTTGATGCTTCGGTATGTGCTTCCAATATCCTTCAATGAAGAAATTGACACCATAAAGAAAATTGCCGAAGCCCATCAATTCCCACCTTCTACAATTCAAAAATTCCTTCAAAATTCCCACTTGAAAAATTTGTCTGCTCTCTCACCAATAATAATGGAAAAACCACCATCCATTGGTTCCATCCCTTTCCATGGATCCTTCTCTTATAAGATGTGTAAACTTTTCAAAACTATGGGCTACACTCTCACAGTGAAACCAAACCCTTCTGCAATAATGTGCCTGCTTAAAGACAGGGATCCTGCCTCACCTTTGGACACCCCTGGAGTTTATGCTATTCCTATTTCAACTTCCTCTGGTCTCTCAGTGTATATTGGAAGCACATACCGAAGCATCAAAACAAGACTTGGTGAACACAAAAAAGGTGTTTCCAATGGTCTTCCAAAGACAGCTTGATCTACACTAACCCTTGAAGACACCTCTGCAGTTCCCATTTGGAAAGAAACAAAAAAAGTTGCCCATTTCATCAACAAGGCATCTCTGCGTTTCCAATAGAGCATTGAAATTTTGTTCACCAAAAACTGCAATTTAGAGACCCTCACCAAATCCCATTTATTTGGATCTCTCTTCTAAAATCTGGCAATATTTCCAACATCCCAACTTCAAATTGTAGTTCTGGCCCATCCAACCAGCCCATCCCTTCCAGTCGCTCGCGGGTGATCAAGGTCGTAGGATGACCGAAAGCTACCGCTAAAAGAACCTTCTACCGTATGTGACTCTGTGTGTTTCGCTCGTTTTATATGTTTATGAGTAACCAGAAACCATCACCTCTGACACTTGACCACTGGAGCAGTTTTTGCAGTCTCACTCAGCTTTTTACAGCTTTATCCAAAACGAGATTCTGATCTTCCAACCTTCACAAAGTTCTTTCCACACTCCAGTTTCAATTACAGAAATTGCCTTTCTGTGCTGCTGATGTTTGAATTGCCTTTTTGAACAACCTTTGTTAATTTGTCAGTGGAAAGTTATTTGCTTTGTGATCCACTCAACCTCAGATTCGGTATGGGCTTGTGCAATTATGTATGCACTTTTTTTTTTTTTTTTTTTACACAATTTTCTCCTTAGACCAGTGAAAAAGAAATCTGGCACATCAGATCTTTCACAGCTGTTGGTTCGCATGCTGTGTTGCTGAGGTAAAATACTCTGATTGATAAAGCTAGTTCTCAATATCATGCCTAGAACTTCACAGAGTGAATCTTTTTCCAGTTGACCTCCAGTCACATTTGTGTTGAAAGGCAAATAAAACTCAAACTGGAAAGAGGTAAAGGGAAGGTATTGGTACAAATTGGTAAAGGATAAAATAGTTTTTGCTTTGAAATGATATGTTCTCAGTACATGTTGAGCATCACTTATTCAAAATGATTGGGGCTGAGCATGTTTCATATTCTGAAATCTTTTGATTTACTTGCAAGTAGGCTGTGTTTCACCTTTATTCATTACTGTAATTTACCAGTCTCTACCTGTGATGCTATGTGTTGATTAAATTATATGAGTTTTATGGTTTAGTTAGGGTTTATGTAACGTATACAATAAAAACAGAAAGTCTGCAACAAACAGAGCATTAAATTTCACTACGGTTGAACATAATTTAAATTGATTATATGAAAAAGGTTGAAGGAGAAGGAACACAAGAAGCTTTTGATGGACTGGGATGTGAATGTTCTGACGATGAGAATACACTGTGCTAGATGAAAAAAAGTTGGCACCATAGCTTTTTTCTGGAGTCATCTGTCTCACTAGCAGTGGCAATGTTTTTTGTTGCAGAAGTGTCTTTGATTTTATAAACTTCCATGATTTCATGCTCTGTTGTGAATCCATGCTACTTGTAGTCCTCCAATGTGTCCCTCATGCATTTTCACCATGTCATCTGTGGGTACTTCTTCCATTGTGTTAACAATTTCATCTTTACTGTTATCATCATGATACCTTGAATTAGAATAATTTCAGCTATTTCATCTTCAGTCATTGAGTGAATAATTTTAGCCTCATTACATGCCAAGAACTTCTTTGGCATCCACTTCCTCCAGTTTACTGATGGCATCTGAGGGGGTATCCCTTTAGCTTATGCAAGGAGATCTGACATAATCTTTTTCTCAGTTGTCATAGGGAATTCTTCAAATTCGTAAGTTTGTTCATCACTGTCATTGATAACAGTCACAGGTTGTGATAAGCACGCACTAGAATATCTTTATCTCTGAGGGTTGTACTGAAAGTAACGCAAAAAAGTGGGCATAACTTTTTTATTAACTGACAGAGGTTGCTGAAATTGCACATGTTGGTAGTGTAACTCTTCCTCTATAGTAACCCTTCTGCTTCACTAATAAATAATGAATTCCAAGCAGAAGCAGCGTGCCGTCATTGAGCTTTTTATGAAGGAAGGGTGCAGGCTCTCTGATATCCACAAAAGGCTACAGAATGTTTACAGAGATGACACCATTGACAAGAGCAATGTGCACAGATGGATGAAGAAGTTTAAACAAGGGGAAACCAGCACTGAAGACAAACCACACAGTGGGAGACCGTCATCTGCGACCACTGACACGAATTGATTCACTTGGAGAGACGAGTCACCACCCATGAGCTTTGTTGCACCACTATGTGGTCACAATGTCATACAGAAGATGGTGGAAAACTTAGGGTATAGTAGTGTTTTCCCTAGATTTTTTTTTTACAGCCAGGCGGCAAGAAATTTTACCTGGGTGGTACTTTGCAGGACCCCTTCTCCAATCAAAAATAAAAAATGGTCTTGCTTTACATTATACTTATTCCATACCTTATAATAGCATGTTTGGCATTCTAATGCCCTTGCTATCATTTAACGAGAAGCGAACCTAAAAAGGTAAGCTGTCATATATTACTTGCCATACTTATTAAACATCTTTACCAGTGTGGTGGGCATTAATGTAACATAGCGTGATAAACAAAGTTAGCAAATTGTACAAAAATGGGTAAAAAAAATGTGTATTTACTAACAAATTATATTCGACACATTTTTTTTTTTTTGATAGATTGAATGTTTAACAACCACCATAGGATATAAGCAGCTGCTTGTCCCTAATTTAGGGCCACTGGTTTCAGGGAAGAGAGATAACCAGTTCTTTAAGATAAACACAACTTCCATGCCTCACAGGGATTTGAACGGGGACCCTTCTTGGATGAATAGTCATAAGCCAGCGCTTAGAACATTGCACCACCAGGGCGGTGACACAGATTTCAGTCAGTTTTCATTAACACTGATGGTGTATATGGGAATAAGTTTTCCATTCTTACTATTTATTATGTGCATTGTGAAAACATTCATTAAAGGAAATATAGTCGGGCGGCGAACAAAAACCCTGGGCGGGCCGCCCAGTAAAAATGCTCTAAGGAGAACACTATATAGGAAAGTGTGGGCAAAGAGGGTACCTTAGTAGTTGACACCTGATTTGAAGGAGAGAAGGTGTGGAAGTCTGCACTGATTCGCTGGAAGCGTTTTGAAGCCAATGAAGACATGTTTTTATCTGATCTGGTGACAAGGGATGAAACGTGGGCATATCTTTATGATTTGGAAATGAAGAATCAATCCATGGAATGGCAATTGCACCTCTTCACCAAGGCCTAAGAAGTTTAAAACCCAGCAATCAGCACAGAAAGTTATGGTGACTGTTTTAGTTTGGGGGTGGCAGGGGCATCGTTCTCCTTGACTTTCTGGAACGTGGCTGTACTGTGACCAATGAGCAGTACATTGAGACACTCAAGAAGCTTAGGGAAGCCATAAGAAGGAAGAAACCGAACAAGAATCTGAAAAGGATCCACATTCACCATGACAATGTGTGACCACACATATCTTTGGCACCAAATTAGGCTGTTCGGTGGTTCCCTATCCACCGTATATCCCAAATCTGGCACCCTTTGACTTCCACTGTTTGGTCCAATGAAGGGAAGTTTCTAGGGACAATGATTTGATGACAGAGATGAGGTGAAAGTGGCTGTAAAGAAGTGAGTACAACAGTCCACACTTGAATTCTTTCAAAGAGAATTTGAGAGTTGGGTTCAACAATGGCACAAATGTATTGCTTGTGATGGAGACTATATTGAGTAGTGCCTTTGTATAGAGAAATAGTTACTATACCAACATGTGCAATTTGAACAACACCTTTCACTTAATAAAAAAAGTTATACCCACTTTTGCCTTACAACAACCCTTGTATGATGTTACATGCGTTAGTTTGACAAAGATGGTATTCTTCAAATTTAACTGCATTTGGAAACCTTCCACACCTACTCTTCTGTTCATTGCTGCCTATGTGCTGTTCAATAAAAAGCTTTTATTTTGCTCTTCATTAATCCAAGTATAGCTTGATCACAGGGATGAATTATGAAGCTACATTCTGCAGAAAGTAGAAGGCATAGACTCTTTTTGGCATGAAGTTCAGTTAGAAGATAAGCAGAAGTTGTCAAGTCACTGTCAGAAAGGGAGATAGGTCCGAATACTTGATGTGTACTGCTAGTTCCGTCCCCTGCATAGCCTCTTTCTTCATGAAAATGCTTTTATACTGCTGTTAAGGAACTTTCTTGGTTCTTATTTAGTGTATCAAATTTTCTTCCCTCATCAATTATCATACACAAATTATTAAAATATCTTGCCTGTTGTATTCTCTTCCTCTGCACTACACAGTTAAATTGTGGGGTTCAACTTAAGACAAATGATTCTTATTACTGTTCAACATTTATCTTCATCTCCCCCCCTTTTTTTACATTCAACTTCTTGAGGCTATACTGTAATTTATTTAAACTTCTAGAAATTAATAATAAGTCATCATAGCATAACTACTGACACCAAAACCATCTACTTGAACATCTGATTCTTAAAAAATACTTTATGCAATGAATAAATTGATTGTGGATCAAAAAAATAATTAAGACTACCTGCATCCCAGGTGGTTTACCCCCAGATTCAATCGCGGATATCTTACCTGTATGTTGCAATGCTCACATACTTTTAACAGACTTCAACAGCTTGCATAACATTACATAGCTTTTTGATGCACTGGATAAGTTTTTTTATAGGCTTTTTCTCAAGAGGCATTCCAGAATCAGTGAACACTGCATAAATATCATAATCCATCTAATGAAACTGTGTGGACAACAAAGAACCTAAATCTCAGGTGAATCTTTTCCAACACAGAAGAATTTTTCAAATCAGATTTTTAGAAAAGGTGAAAATTAGTGAAAAAGCAAATGCATATACACCGAATAGTGAAAAAACTGGGCATCATTTAAAATGCACAGTGTGTGCAGCATTTTTCATAGTGAATGAAACCAGTTACAAATGGAAGTTTTTCAACCAGATTTCTAGAACTGGTAAAACATTTGCAAGTATAATGAAGAGTATATGCACACATTCAACAGAAATATTCATTAGAAAAATCATAAATTGCATACAAAATGATTCTCATAGTGGGAGATATCTAAAGTAAAAGGAATTTTTCAAATCAAACAATTAGAAGAGATAATGTTGCAAAATACTCCAGTGTGTATACCACAACAAGGATAGCATAATTTTTTTCGACAGCTGGAACATGCTTGAATTCTTTTTTTTTTTTTTTTTTTTTTTTTTGTGGGGATGAAGGGTGTTGGGTTGCAGTCTGACTACAGTGGAATCTATTGTATTTTCAAATGCTAATACCACACCAGTTTGTACTTAACTTCTTTACAGCAGAATAAATCAGACTACACCTGTTGCCAAGAACATATTTCCATAATGTGGTTCTTGTTTCACTGATGCCTACTGCACTTTGGTTGAATTTTTTGAATTTCTTAGCTTATTAGGCATCTTTCTCATTTATTCACTGTGAATCTGTGTATCAAGCTTATTAGGCATCTTTCTCATTTATTCACTGCAAATCTGTGTATCAAGCTTGATCTCTTCATATTTACCTCATAATTTTTTGAAAGAGCTTTTCCTGTAGGTGGCTATTTTATTTTAGAATAAATTTTGTCCATGAGTGGTGAAAGCACAGGAGAGAAAGTAAATGGCCCCATTTCTTCATCTTCTATGGAGATAGATGGCTTGTGATGCTGGATTTTCCTAGTTCCTCAAAGAGGATGTTCATTGCACTAGTTTGCTTCATTGCTATTCAGTTTGGGCTTAGAAGTGTGTTATATGTGTGTGAGCTTATTTGGCTTAAGCTTATCTTGGGCTGGCTAATGTATGTACACTGACAGAAAAAAAATCCCAACACCAAGAAGGGGTTGTGTTAGATAAACGACAGTTGGTAGGCGGTGAGAGTACATCTGTAAGATGACGTCTATGCAAATTTTGTGCTCTGCGCATACGTGTGGCGCTGGTAGTGCCCCTCGGAACATGCAAAGCAGGTTTGCTGTAAATACGCGCTGTAACGTTCGTGAGCGTTAGTTATCATTGAGATTCGACGTAGGGAGTTCATGTTAGTCAAGAATGCCTTTAAGAAGACGAAGAAGCCATTATCAACAGCTTACGGAGTTTGAACGAGGTCGTGTAATAGGGCTACGAAAAGGTGGATTTTCTTTCCGCAATATTGCAGAACGACTTAGCAAGAATGTAGCCACTGTGCATGATTGTTTGTAGCCACTGTGCATGATTGGTCAAGGGAAGGTACTGCCTCTAGAAGACCGGGTTCCAGCCGGCTACATGGCACTACTGTGAGGGAAGACCGCCATGTACGGCGTATGGCCGTGGCACATCGTACCGCGTCTGCGGCAGCAATTCAAGCTGCAGTTGCCACCACAGTGACACAACGAACTGTTAAAAATCGGTTACTTGAAAGACAGCTCTGAGCCAGACGCCCTGTAGCGTGCATTCCACTTACTCCAAACCACTGCCGTTTGCGACGTCAGTGGTGTCAAGCTATAGCTCATTGGAGGACGGAGTGGAGATCTGTTGTGTTTTCTGATGAAAACCGGTTCTGCCTGGGTGCCAGTGATGGCCGTGTGTTGGTTAGAAGGAGGCCAGGTGAGCGCCTGCAACCAACCTGTCTGCGGCCGAGACACACTGGACCTACACCTGGAGTTATGGTCTGGGGAGCAATTTCCTATGACAGCAAGAGCACTCTCGTGGTTATCCCACGCTCCCTGACGGCACAGTTGTACGTCGGTCTGGTGATTCAACATGTTGTGCTGCCATTCATGAACAGCATTCCAGGGGGTGTTTTCCAACAGGATAACGCTCGCCCGCATACCGCTGTTGTAACCCAACATGCTCTACAGCGTGTCGACATGTTGCCGTGGCCTGCTAGATCACCAGATCTTTCACCAGTCGAGCACGTATGGGACATCATTGGACGACAACTCCAGCTTCACCCCCAACCAGCATTAACTGTCCCTGTATTGACCGACTAAGTGCAACAGGCATGGAACTCCATCCCACAAACTGACATCCAGCACCTGTACGACACAATGCATGAACGTTTGCGTGCTTGCATTCAACATTCTGGCGGTTACACCGGTTATTAATGTACCAGCATTTCACATTTAAAATGTCTCTTCTCCGCTTACGATAAGCTGTGATCTTGAAACCTTAATCGATTAAATATGTTACTTATACAAATGTATTGCCGCCATTTCATTCCTCTACAACTATTTTTTCGTGGTGTTGGGATTTTTTTTTCGTCAGTGTATGTGTGTGAGCTTATTTGACTTAAGCTTATGTCAGGCTGGCTAATGTATGTAGTAGTCCTTCCCTTTAATTTCCCTGCACTTGAAGAGAGCTTCTGCAGCACACCATGAAGTAGTGGAACAGGACTCCAGGAGATCAGCTGTAGCCACTCCTACATGCCTTCCTCTGAAGTTGTAGGCAGTTCTCCCGCTATGAAAGTGGCCATTTTTTACAATTGGCTTTTATTTTCTTTTTGTAATTTGAGGTTTGTATAACTTTTCTTAAATGTATTAGGTTGAATATTCACTGTGTTTTAATACTGTTTCTGAATGCTTATATCAATTTTGAATGAACAGTTTTTAATATTTGTGAAAATGATCTGTTGAGATTTATTGCTGTTACTATGCTTATCTTGTTTATTTTTATGTATCTCATGTATCTTTCCACTTTGAGGACACTTAACTCATTGCAGGATTCACGATCCTAAGTCAAATGTAATGTATGATACAGAAGTGGATTCTTTTATAAAGTCCTTGGAGAAGCACTTTGAAGAATTGTTTAAAATTAACTTGGCGGTAAGTACAACTAGCAATTTTAATTTGTAAAGTAAACATTTGTGTTATAAAGTGTATTTAAATGAAAGTGGAGACATGTCTAGGGTAAAAATTTATTATCTAGATGCAGTTGCTATGGTTACTGTGGCAGACATTTCATCATGAAATGAGGATTTTTGTTATCTCAGAAGAAAATCGGTAACAGTGCTGCAGCTGCTCATCAAGTATGAAGTGCTGTACTGTTAAGAGGTTTTCCATTGGGTATGTTGCAAGGGAAGATGTCAGTGCTTTAAAAAGAATTATTAGCAGTTTGAATGAAATTGATTTAACATTGTTGTTTTCAACTGGTTAAGACATGGGTGCATGTGACTATGCAAGAGGGCTGATGATCTGTCATAAATGTAGATTTAGGAATTTATGAAAGGACCATGATAATCAAAGAAGAGAAGTAATTCTGCACTTGCCTTTTTGGCCAGGGAAGAAGTTTCTTCTTGTTGACTTTGCAATCTGCCAGATTAAAACTACATAATGTGGTTGAATGAGAATTGACAAGTGGTGGCATTGCATGCTCATTTGCCATTTACTGGTGTATTGTGGTGAGACCTGGATTTATCTCCTCTGATGATACAGTTGATATTTTCATGTAGGATAAAATGTAGATGTTAGGCCATTGTCAAAGTCTTCT
The DNA here is from genome assembly GCA_039090855.1 of Macrothele yani. Classification (NCBI taxonomy): domain Eukaryota; kingdom Metazoa; phylum Arthropoda; class Arachnida; order Araneae; family Macrothelidae; genus Macrothele; species Macrothele yani. Next base: position 137,003,607 of record CM077005.1, on the reverse strand, counting down.
TTTTAACCGACATGTTTTCCCATGTGGCAGGGGTCTTGCGGAAATGAAGATGTTAATGCAATATTGCTTATGCAGTTCCACTACTGGTAAGATAATTAATCTGTTACTCATCACTGTGTTATTACTTATGTCAACAATTGCATTTGTTGTGACTTCATATCTCTGTCTTGAGTGAAGAGCATTAGAATAAGCAGCAACTTTATGTCCTACAAGTATTCCTATCACCAATTTTGTACCACAGTTCTACTCAAGTAAGTCTGTTAACATCACCTTCATATGCCTGAAAACCTTTTGGCTAATATGACATTCCTTTCTCGTTTTTTTATGATGTCACCATGTTGAGCTTCAGATGCTTCAACATTGTAACACATTTCAGATTTGTATTCAACCAGCCTCACATTCCTGCAGATTCACACAGCTTCTTCTGGTGTTCCGAACTGTAGCAAACGTGTGTACTCAGCTTTGCTTTGTAAAAAGGTGCAGAAATAATTTTTTGTGGTAAGCAAATATTTGACATGCCCACTTTTCATTTCAATGCACCTTATAGATTATGGCCATATGTCTGCAGTATGTATTTATAATTAAGTTAATTAGCAAATCTGCTGAACAATATATCATGTAAATGAATTGCAACATTATGATAATTATTTTACAAGGCATCTATGCTTTCCATTAAAAGATAACAGCTGTAAAGACCAATATATTGTTCAACCTACCTGTCATCTTGCAAATGGCACCATGGAATTCAGTGTCGCTTCAGCTTGTGAACTAGTAACACTCCTGAGCTCATTCTGAAAATGGAACTTAAGCGAGTTCCAAAATGCCATGCATCAACATTTTTCACTCAAATGATTTTCAAGGCCATGTGGATAATGTGGGTTTTATGTCTCATAAAAGCATGTGCAGATGATTTTAAAAAGGTTTTTATACATGTAGTCAGTTTAAAATTGTACCTCTGATAAAAGATTTAGATCAGGGATGCCAAGATGTTTACCATTGCCCATGCAGTCATTTATAGTCACCCACAACCCCTTGGAAATAAATGTTAGGCAATTATTTCCACAACCCCTTGGAAATAAATGTTAGGCATTACCCATCTAAACAAAAATTGTGCCAATGTGCAGCGTTGTGACAGGAAACAAAAAGTAAAGGCCAAAAAATTCACGAGAGGACCAGATTCAGGTATGCCTGAAAGAAAAGATAAATATCATAAGGACGAAAGCTCTTATGTGAGATGTGTGTGATGGACGTCAGTGCAACTTGAGTTGTATGCTAAGATCTCTCTGTAAATAAAGATGTTTAATGCATCAGCAGTAAGTAAAATCTTAATTCCACATCAGTAACTGTGATATGGCAGATGATCTTGCTTTGAGGAGCTAACCCCTGAATCTCTGAGAACAGTTTAGGAACATACAGGGTGCACATAAATGATTACCTTCATTTAAGTGTAACTTTTAAATGAAAACTGGTAATTAAACACAGTTTTAAATGTAAGTAGCCAGGTTTTGATACATGGTTAATGAACTTAAACTTTCCTATGTTTTTTGGGTAACTGTTGCTCCATAATATGTTCTTGCAGTCCTGATATCTGGAACAACTGTTGCATAAATCACATCTTTAACATAACCTTACAGAAAGAAATCCAGTAAAGTAAGATCTGGTGATCTTGAAGGCCATGGGATTGGTCCGTCTTTGTCAATTCATTGATTTGAAAATGTTGCATTGGGATTTTCATGTATTTGCTCCCAATGAGGGGATGTCCCATCTTGTTGAAAGATAATGGTTGGCTGCCTGTTCTGCTACTGGAGGATGGTGAGAATATCCAGGTACACATTTGTGGAAACTGTTTTCTCAGCAAAGAAGAAAGGACCTATCATCTGGTCATGCATTATCCTACACCAGACATTGATTTTTGGACTCTCCTGAATATGCATGCCTTTGCCATGTGGGTTTTCTGATCCCAAAGTAAGCATGTTTTTTCTGTTGTACCACTAAGATGAACTGAGCCGTGTCTGAAATTCATGCATATAGCCAGAAGTCATTATCCTTGTCAATGAGTTTCAAAATATTAGCAAATATTTCATGTTTTGGGCAGTCATTAGGCTGCTGTTCATGAAGAATTTATAACTGGTAGGCATGAAATGGCAAATGATTGTAACACCTTGTGCACTGCAAACTTTGGTATTTGTAGTTGGCATGAATCTTCTCTCACTGATATCTGTGATGACAGTGTGAAAACAGCTTGAATACTTCCCACTGTCTCATCAGAAACTGATGGTCTACCAATGGTGGTTCCCTTTCTGCTGTTGCTGTGAATTTTGTATGCACAACTTATTTAACTTCACATTAGGTAGCTTCTTTCTGTTCTTTGTTCTGAACTTTTGTGGAACACTGACAGGATATTTTATTACTGCCAGCTACACAACACACTATACTTTCTCTGTCACACATGCCACCTTAATTGCACAGCTGCTACAGCACTCCTAGTGGTGGATGCGGTAGATAAGACACCAGCACAGAAAAACTGTAAAAAGGAAATTAATCTGAGACTCGTCGAAGAAAAAATTACTGCATACTGCAATAAATATTATCATTTATGGGCACCATGTATGTATGTATGTATGAATAAATGAATGAATGAATGAATGAATTAATTAATCAAACAGCTTTTCCATTTTCTACACGTATACATTTTCATTTCCTTGACTGCAGGTACCATTCAAAATTGTTTCTGCAAGATGGCAGTGTAAGATTTAAAATAAATGGATCTTGGCCTTGCACTCATGCATGCATGCATTCACACATCATCATAACATCTACATGATTCAAACAGGTACCAATACATATACACTTACCTTGCCCTATATATGGATGCATCTGGTATGCTTGCATGTGCAAAATACTACTCTTACTGACTTGGGAATTGATGTTCTATTATAGAGTCGTGCTGCATGAGTTTACTAATAAGTATGAATGCTGAATCCATAAGGCTAAAAACTCATTCCAGTCCATTTTAAAGTCTGTTACATGGCCATGAGCAGTTATTTCACCTTTTGTATCAGTTAAGGTAAGATTAGGAATTCCCAAAACTCTAGGATTTAGGTTTTGGAATTCCTAATTTGTTTAGTTGTATTAGATATTTTGCTTCTGAGATTTCTTCTTCATCTCTTTTTGTTTTTATTATTATGGTTACATACAGAAATTATTTAGTAAGGTAGGAGAGTATCTCATCAATTTAATATTGTGTTTAAATTAATATTAAGATTACTACACAAGTTGGCTCAAATGAGTGAATTCCATTTTAGTCACACTAGTTTGGACAAACGTGCCTGATTTTTAAATCTTTAGTTAAAATGACTTCACATGAGACATAAAATTGTAGCACCTTAAGCATTAACATGAATAGCCAGTCTTCTGCCTTTTCTCTCAAACTACAATGGACTCTCTGTAGTAACTACGGAAATCATCGGTCTGCTACGGATTACAGAAAGCATCAGATATACTACGGAAATAAAAAATCTCAGTAAAGTGACATTTTTAACGATGTGCGTTATGTTTAATTTCATGTTTTCTAGATTCTAATATTCATTAAACATTTTGGAGAGTGTTTCTTGAATATTTTCGATATCGTTGCATTTCATTTCTTCCGTGATTTTTCAGTATGTTTGGGATGTCCAAGTGTCTCTGGCCATGTGCAGAGTTATCATGGTTCGTGGAATCCCGGGGGACATCCTGGAAATTTTAGTTCCCTTTCCAGAGCTTGGAAAATCCTTAATTTTGTGTATTTTTGCTTAAGTACTAGAATTCTTTCCTGCAGAGAATTTTTTTTTCGTTCATTGCAGGAAAAACAAACACTTTTTTTGTTTCATTTTTGGGGTGTTTGAAGACAACCATGAACAACTTCCAGTCTGTGTAGGCACTTAATTTGTTTACTATAAGATTTTTACTGGAATATACATTGTGTGTGATTTTTGAGGTAAACTAAAAAAAATGTATTGGAGCCATTTGGTGTTTCTCCCAACATGCCTTGAATTTTTGGATAATTTTTTAAGCAAAAATTTCCTTTTATATGAATGTTCACTATCATTTTGCTGCTCTGGCAATTCGTTTTTTACCGAGTGCGTAATCGCTTATTTTTATTCATTACTACTGAAAAACGCTGAAAACTACGGATTTTGTTAGTGTTCACTGCAAAAAAATTTCAATCAGGGTTGGAGTCCTTGATAAGCTTCTAATTCACAATTTTTGCTTATTTATGAACATCCAAAGAACAAGTTTCTTTTGACAATTGTGTAATCCTCTTTGAATGGATGGAACCATTGAAAAATTGTGCATAACTTATCTCCAAATGTTATTTGTGTAAACTGATAAGATTTGGTGGATGGCATCGTGTTTTCTCAAAGATGCATGACATACTGTTTTAGATTATCAGATCTGGGAAGTTTCATGCTTATCAAAAATAGTTTGTATTTTAAAGCAACTGTGAATGTTAAGGAATAAAAGCAAGTTTAAGTACTTGAAGATGTGTTGTAATTTATTGGAAATATGAATTGCTTAAAGCTCTGTCTCTGTGCCGTTCTGTTTTGTCAGCGGTAAATGCTATCCCAGTATATTTTCATCAGTTCTTGCATGTTTATTTAGTGGCGAATCAGCTTAGCTGGTTCGCCAGAGTAAAGCAAAAGAGAGGAAGGAGAAGGTGAAAAGGCATGAATTGGCTTTTTAGAAAGATTGGAAGACTTTCTGGAATTACAAGAGACTCACGAAAAATAGGGGAAACAAAGTTGTAAGTTGTGTGAATAATAGGATCGGGGAAATGATATGGGAGTCCAATGATTTAAGTGAAAGATAGGGTGAATACTTTGATGAGCTATTAGATCGAAAAAGCAAAGGTGATCCTGAGGCAGAAGCAGATGATGTCACAGTGACGGAGAGAAGCACAGGAGGGGTCTCAAGAGAAGAGGTGTGTAAAGCTCTAAAATCTCTTCAGAATAGTAAGGCTTCAGGAGTTGATGGCATAACTGCCGAGTTGTTGAAATTAGGTGGTGATTCTGTAATTGACTGATTAACCAAAATCTGCCAGTTGTGCTGGGGGTCCAGAATGGTTCCTCGGGATTGAAAGGATGTTATCATTGTTCCCTTGTATAAAAGAAAAGATGATCAGACTGACTGCAAGAACTATAGAGGCATTAGCTTTACTAAGTGTGCCAGGGAAAGTGTTTGGTTAGGCCATTATTGAAGAAGTACGGGGTCTTACATCAGAGAAAGTGTGGGAGGTTCAGAGTGGTTTTATGTCTGGTAAAGGCTGCACTAACCAATTTTTTGCTTTACGCATGATGATTGAAAAGTATCTGGCTGTTGGTAAGAAAGTTTTTGCTGCCTTCATAGATTTAGAGAAAGCTTATGACCGAGTAAATAGGACACTTTTGTGGAAGGTATTGAATGAATATGGTGTTACTGAGAATCTACTTAATAGTGTAAAAGCCATGTATGCTGTCAGTAGAGCTTGTGTACAAGTTAATGGTGTTTTATGAAAATGATTTTCTATTGGCACAGGAGTCAGGCAAGGTTGTGTATGGTCACCATGGCTGTTTAATATATTTATGGATGTGTGTATGCATGAAGCCAAAATAGGTAATACTGGTTTATGTCTTGGTGATATCTGTGTGTGCAGATTACTGTATACTGATGGCACTGTCCCGTTGGCAGAGAGCAAAGGTGAGTTGCAGAGTATAGTGTCCCGGATGTATAAGTTTGCATGGAATTCAAACTGAGTATAAATAAGGGGAAAACCAAAGTTATTGTTTTTGAGAGAGGAACTGGTAGTACTGAATGTAATATAAGTCTAAATGGCACAGTGATTGACCAGGTGAATGAGTTTGTGTATTTAGAAAGCCTGTTTCACAGAGAGAACAAATTGGATGGTGAAATTAGTAGGCAAGTGAATTCTTCATTGAAAGTCATGGCTGCTTTATGAGGTTTTCACAGGAATGATGGGTTCTCAAGATAGTCCCTCATGGCTGTGTATGGAAGTGTAATTGTCCCTACTCTGATATATGGCAGTGAAACCTGGGTAGTACAGAAGAAACATAGGAGTCATTTGTGTGCTGGAGAAGTGCATTACTTATGTGGGGTTTGTGGCAAGACCTGTTCTAATTGTGTTAGGAATTAGAAAAATGTGTTGCAGTTGTGTAATGTAAAACAAAATGTTGGCAAGGTGGAGACTTATATGCTTCGGTGGTTTAGGCATGTTGAAAGAATGAGTGAAGACATGCTTACTAAGAAAATCTTTTAGCCCAAGTGGCAAGAAGGAAAGGCGGAGGAAGGCCAAGGAAGTCATGGAAGGATCAAATTCAGGAGTGTCTGCATGAGAAAAAGATAATGAATATAAAATATAGAAAATGTTGTATATAGTGTGTGATGGATATCCGTGAAGCCCAAGTTGTATGTCAAGATCGCTGTAAATGGAGAAGTTTGATACGGCAACAGTAAGTAAAAATTATCTGGTAGTTTGTTTTTCTTTGTGAAGCTAACCTCTGAATCTCAGAGAACAGTTTATTGATGATGAAGTAAGTGTTTAATACATACATTCCTACATACCTATCACTAAGCTGTTCTCTGAGATTCAGAGGTTAGCTCCAAAACAAAATACAAACTACCAGATATTTTTACTTACTGTTGTCATATCAAACTTCTCCATTTACAGCGATCTTGACATACAACTCGGGCTTCATGGATATCCATTACACGCCGTACACAAGATCTTTTATACTTCATACTCATAATCTTTTTCTCACGCAGACACTCCTGAATCTGATCCACCCATGTCTTCCTTGGCTTTCCTCTGCCTTTCCTTCCTGCTGCTTGGGCTAAAAAATTTTTCTTAGTAAGCATCTCATCGCTCATTCTTTCAACTTGGCCAAACTACTGAAGCATATTGGTCTTCACCTTGCTAACAACATTTTGCTTCACATCACACAACTGCAACACATCTTCATTCCTCACACAATCAAGCCGTGTCTTGCCACAAACCGCCCGTAAGTAACGCATTTCTCCAACACACAAACAACTCCTATGATTCTGTAGCAGCCAGGTTTCATTGCCATACATCAGAGTAGGAACAATTACACTTTCATACACAGCCATGTGCGACTCTCTAGAAAACCCATCTTTCCTGTGAAAACCTCCCAGAGCAGCTATGACTTTCAATGAAGAATTCACTCACCTACTAATTTCACCATCCAATTTGTTCTCTCTGCCAAACATGCTTCCTAAATACACAAAGTCATTCACCTGGTCAATCACAGTGCCATTTATACTTACATTAGATTCAGTGCCACCAGTTCCTCTCTCAAACACCATAACTTTGGTTTCCCTTATTTATACTAAGTTTGAATTTCATGCAGACTTCGTACATCCGAGACAACATACTCTGCAAATCACTTTTGCTCTCTGCTAACAGGAAAGTGTCATCAGCATACAGCAATCTGCACACACGTATATAACCAAGACATAAACCACTATCGTCTATTTTGGCATCACGCATGCGCACATCCATTAATATATTATACAGCCATGGTGACATTACGCAACCTTGTCTAACTCCTGCACCAATAGAAAACCATTTTGATAAAACACCATTCACTTGTACTCAAGCTCTACTACCAGCATACATCGCTTTTACACTATTTAGTAGATTCCCAGTAACACCATATTCATTCAATACTTTCCACAAAAGTGTCCTATTTACTCGGTCATAAGCTTTCTCTAAATCTATGAAGGCAGCAAAAACTTTCTTACCAACAGCCAGATACTTTTGAATCATCTCAAGTAATGCAAAAATTTTGTTTAGTGCAGCCTTTACCAGGCATAAAACCACTCTGAACATCCCACACTTTCTCTTATGTAAGACCGTGTACTTTTTAAATAACAACCTTACCAAACACTTTCCCTGGCACACTTACTACACTAATACCACGATAGTTCTTGCATTCAGTCTGATCATCTTTTCCCTTATGCAAGGGAACAATAAAAGCATCCTTCCAATGTCGAGGGGCCATTCCTAACTCCCAGCACAATTGGCAAATTTCAGTTAACCAGTGAATTACAGAGTCACCGCCATATTTGATGATCTTTTTAAATATGTTAATGGACATAACAGGAACATATCAATAGAATCCTGTGTGTGCAAGTGTTCCAACTGACATTACATTCTGTACAAGATAAAATTTTGTAAAATGTATGAAGTTACAGAGGCATACAAAAATCCTAGACAGTAGCTTGTTTACCCTTTGTAGTAATTCTCCTCCACCCCATGCAATCTAGCACTTAACTAACTACTACATCGTATGCCTATTTCCTGCCATGTTTTGTAAACAGCACTTTTCATTCATCCTAGTCCTTCTCCTTATGTAACAATCCAAACTACTCGATATCTCAATCCTAGAACTTTCGTTATATGCTGAATTATTTAGTCACCCAAGATAGATTTACTTGAAAAATAAATAAATAATGAGAAGCAATTCACAAATAATTTTTTTTCTCTCTCTCTCTTTCTTGGAGTGTTTCGTTGTACACTTTTTCAATTGAGTTCAGGTGTTTGCTTATGCTATTCCTTGTAATTTTTGCAATTAGCCATTCACTGTTTTATAGGCCTTCCTTGTTAACTTAACCTTTCTGTCTATGTTTTCAGCACTTGCACTATTCTAATTCCAGCAGACCTTAAGATTGCATAGGGCATACTTTTATACCTTCCCCATTAATCTTTCACTCCTTTTTTTTTTAAGTCTAAAAAAAAAAAAAAAAAAAAAAAACTAAACTATACTACATAATATCTAAGGTATTTTACCTGATATTGTCAAAGTATTTCTCACATTGTTTGCTCTGTGAGGCACGTGCTCCCGGCCCCGAGAGGTCTCTTACGTTACGGATCTTTGGTTAGTTATAAAAATATTTTTTTGCAGAAATAAAACAGGTTATATATTTTTAATTTGTTTCCAATGTGTTGCCATCTGTTGTATGAGTTGGTAGGTATCAGTCGTAAGTATAATTATATTGTGTGTCTCTATGTGTTAGGTGATTTGTTTCTAATGTGTCGCCATCTATTGGATGTGTTGGTAGGTATCAGTCGAAAGTATAATTCTTTTCTGTAAATATTTTTGGGCTATTATTATTTGTTCATAGAAATAGGTGTAATATTTTTTTCCCTTTGTTTATTGGTGTAATTTTTTGTAATGTTCTTTTTTTTTTTTTTGCCTTTTTTATGGCTTTTTTCTTGTTTTATAAGTGATTTCCAAGCTGTGTCTAGTGTGGTGGGGTCTTGTAAATTGCATATTTTATCTTTTTTTTGTTCAATTATAACACTTTCGGAAATTCTTAATTCTTTTTTGTTTGTGTGGGTGGTTAGTAATTTAATATTTTCAAAGTCAGGGTATTGTTTATGTTTAACACAGTTTTGGATAAATGCAGTTTTTTCTTCTTTTTTGTTCCAGTTTTTTATGTATTGATGTAATCTTTTTATTAATCTATTTTTTGTGCTGCCAATGTATAATATGTGGTCTTCAGAACTCTGTGAAACAATAGGAATTTCATATACGCCTGCTGATTGTAGTATATTATTGTTACTTTTTTTCTTTATAATTAAGTCACCAATATTCTGAACTGAATGTCCAAAAATAATGCGGTGTTTGTTCATTAATCTTAAAAAATTTCCACTTAGTCCTCTAATAAAAGGGAAAGAACCTGAAAATTTGTATTTCTTTTTGGGATGTTTTGTCTAGACTTTTCATTTCATCTTGTATTCAAAAATCAGCTTTTTGACAGTTTTTGTGTCATATCCAAATTGTTTGGTTGTGTTGATAATCCACTAGATTTCTTCTCTGTATTTTCTATTTGAGGATAAAATATACTACAATCAGCAGGTGTGTATGAAATTCCTGTTGTTTCACAGAGTTCTGAAGACCACATATCATACACTGGCAGCACAAAAAATAGATTAATAAAAATATTACATCAACACATAAAAAACTGGAACAAAAAAGAAGAAAAAACTGCCCTTATCCAACACTATATTAAACATAAACAGTACCCTGATTTTGAAAATATTAAATTACTAACCACCCACACAAACGAAAAAGAATTAAGAATTTCCGAAAGCGTTATAATTGAACAAAAAAAAGATAAAATATGCAATTTACAAGACCCCACCACACTAGACACAGCTTGGAAATCACTTATAAAACAAGAAAAAATCCATAAAAAAGGCAAAAAAAAAAAAGAACATTACAAAAAATTACACCAATAAACAAAGGAAAAAAATATTACACCTATTTCTATGAACAAATAATAATAGCCCCAAAATATTTACAGAAAAGAATTATACTTACGACTGATACCTACCAACTCATACAATAGATGGCGACACATTGGAAATAAACCACCTAACACATACAGGCAGCAAACCTTCCCATCGATTCCCGACATGCAACTCCAAAACCACACACACGCGAGGAACCCTCGTGTAGAAATAATGGCCCGAAGATGGCGGTAAATGTACCGCAGAAAGCGCTCGCCCTAACAACAAACCCCGTGTGAGACATCTCCTGACTCGATGAGTATAACTCTTTCTACTAAAATCTTTTAATTAATAGTAAATTTTAAATGTTTGAATGTGCAAGTGAATGAATGTGGAACTGGAAATATATAACCTAACTGTTTTATTTCTGCAAAAAATTTTTTTTTTTTATAACTAACCAAAGGTCCGTAACGTAAGTGACCTCTCGTGGCCAAGAGCACGTGCCTCACAGAGCAAACAACGTGAGAAATACTTTGACAATATCAGGTAAAATACCTTAGATATTATATATAGTTTAATTAAAAGCATGTTTATAACATAAAACAACCTATAAGGTTGTCTCATGAATTGCATTTTTCGTAAAGAAAAACTATTAGGGATGTATAACACATTTATTTATATATAATTCTCCTTTTAGTTAAACCTTACCCTATTTTGCCGAATTTTGTTGAGTTTCAATGGTTATACTATTTTTACTAATGTATCATGATTTGAAATTTTACCTACTTTATCTTTAAGAACTTTTTGAAGTGAAATAGTGAATATTTTTCCTATTTATCTTCACAATTTTATTAATTCTGGTCATATTTTCAGCAATTTCCTTTGCGTTCAGTTGGGACTCCTGCTGCTTCTGTGCACTCAAATGGCTCCATCAAGGTGAGTTACTTTTAACACAAGATTAGTAATTAAAAAATGCTTGAAACAGTCTTTGTTCACAATATCTATTTTTAAATACAATTTTGCAATACTGTAGCATGGCGGTCTGTCGTAGTGAGCGATGGGTTTGCCTCCTCGGGCGCTCCGTGGTAACAATGGCACACACAACAGCACCTAGGGCCCCTGTGAATCTTGGAGAGGTGCTAGCTAGTTCTGTGTGACATTGGCAAAAAGACCCCAACTCACTATGCTTTGTTCCAGAATCCTTAGATTGAATGTCCAACTGGAACCGTCAGCTGTGGGCTAAACCCCCATACTGATGTACTTACCTGATTAAAAAGACAAAAATAAATATTAAAAATGACTCAAGTGTGGGATATGGTGGACATACCACACTTGAGAAGGATGGTCCACCATGGAATCGACCTGGACTTTCAAAATAGTGTATGAGAAAGAGATCTTGGCTGAGTGAATGTAAGATTGGTGTATGGAATACTAGAGGTATAAATGGCAAGATGAATGAGGTGATTGAAAAGATGATAAGTATAGATTGGATGTGCTGTGTGTAAGTGAAACCAAAAAGAAAGAAATTGGGATTTAAGAAGTGAATGGCATGGTGAGTGTGGTCTGGAGTATTGGATAATGTGCGAGGACAGGCTGGTGTAGGTGTGATTCCAAGTGAAAAGATGAAAAATAACTTTATTCACCATAGTTGCATAAGTGAGGGAATTCTCTGCATTCGTTTGAAAGTGAAAATTCAGAGAATTGTTGTTGTTGTAGTGTATGCTCCTTGTGACTCAGAACCTTCTGATAAGAATGAAGATTTCTGGAATGAGCTAAAAGCTGCTTTGAGCCAGCTTGGTGCTAAAAAAGAATATATATATGATAGCAGGGAATTTCAATGCTAGAGTAGGTGTGCAGAATGCAATTTCTGACAATGTTCTGGGTAAGTTTAATGATCCCTTGTGTGAATGATAATGGTGAAAGATTAATTGAACTCTGCATTGAGAATGGTTTGTGTGTATCTAATACATTTTTCAACCACAAGTATATCCACACATATACTTGGGAAAATCGTACTCTTGGTCAAAAGAGTGTGATAGATTTTGTTGTGTACAATCAGCGTCTGAAACACTTAGTTGTTGACACCCGTGTGATGAGAGGTGCGGATGTTGGTTCTGATCATTTCTTGGTATTGTCACGAGTGAAACTTAATGTTGGTTGGAGGAAAAGGAATAGGAAGAGACCCAGGATAGAAAGAATAAAGGTTGATAGGCTCCTTGAAGATCGTTAGCATTATTCTGACTTACTCAGAGAACGACTGAAGGAGCTGAAGTCTGGTGAGAGGGATGTAAAAAAGAAGTGGGAATGTTTTAAGAACTGTGTTGTCACTGCTGCTAAAGAGGTCTGTGGCACCACAATAGTGGGTAATGATAGAGGTGATGCTTGGTGGAATAGTGAGATTGAAGAGGCAGATGCTTGGTGGAATATTGAGATTGAAAAGGAATTGTGATATTAAAGAGAAAGAAGGAAGCCCATTTGGGGATGTTGCAAGGTAGAGTTTCTGTGGATGAATATCGCTGTAAGAAGCATGAAGCTGCTAAGCTGGTTCGCCAGAGTAAGGCAACAGATAGGAAGGGGAAGGTGGAAAGGCATGAATTGGCTTTTGGAAAGATGGAAAGACTTTCTCGAAGTACACGAGACTCAGGGAAAAATAGGAGAAACAAAGTTGTAAGTTGTGTGGAGAATAGGATCGGGGAAATGATATGGGAGCCCCATGAGTTAAGTGAAAGATGGGGTGAATACTTCTGTGAGTTTTTAGATCATGAAAGCAAAGATGATTCTGTAACAGATGCAGATGGTGTCACAGTGAGGGATGGAAGCACAGGAGGGATCTCAAGAGAACATGTGTGTTAAGCTCTAAAATCTCTTCATAATGGTAAGGCTCCGGGACTTGATGGCATAACTGCCGAGATGTTGAAATATGGTGGTGATTCTGTAATTGACTGGAATTTGCCAGTTGTGCTGGGAGTTAGGAATGATTCCTCGGGATTGGAAGGATGCTATTATTGTTCCCTTGTATGAGGGCAAATGTGATCAGGCTGAATGCAAGAACTATCGTGGTATTAGCCTACTAAGTGTGCCAGGGAAAGTGTTTGGTAAGGTTGTTATTGAAAAAGTACATGGTGTTACATAAGAGAAAGTGTGGGATGTTCAGAGTGGTTTTATGCCTGGTAAAGGCTGCACTAACCAAATTTTTGCATTACGTGTGATGATAAAAAAGTATCTGGCTGTTGGTAAGAAAGTTTATGTTGCTTTCATAGATTTAGCAAAAGCTTACGACCGAGTAAACAGAACACTTTTGTGGAAGGTATTGAATGAATATGGTGTTACTGGGAATCTACTAAATAGTGTAAAAGCCATGTATGCTGGTAGTAGAGCTTGTGTATGGGTGAATGGTGTTTTATCAAAATCGTTTTATATTCGTGCAGGAGTCAGACAAGGTTGTCTAATGTCACCATGGCTGTTTAATATATTTATGGATGCGTGCATGTGTGATGCCAAAATAGATAATAGTGGTATATGTCTTGGTCACATATACCACTATTATCTATTTTGGCGTCACGATGTAGTAAGTTTGCATGAAATTCAAACTGAGTATAAATAAGGGAAAACCCAAAGTTTGGTCTTTGAGAGAGGAACTGGTAGCATAGGCGTAGCCAAGGGGGTGGTCCTCGGGTCCGGACCCCCCGCCCCTCTTGAGGGGAGATTTAGTATGAATTTAAAGTGATATATATGTATACATGGGCCTTTCACCAATGAACCAAACCCATGGACCCCCCCATGGGTTTGGTTCATTGAAATTTCTCAAATTTCTGTGGCGTAGTCAGAAATTTGAGAAATTTCTGACTACGCCACTGACTGGTAGCACTGAATGTAATGGAAGTATAGATGGCACTGTGATTGACCAGGTGAGTGAGTTTGTGTATTTAGGAAGCATGTTTGACGGAGAGAACAAATTGGATGTTGAAATTAGTAGGCAAGTGAATTCTTCATTGAAAATCATAGTTGCTCTGGGAGGTTTTCACAGGAAAGTTTTGTTCTCTAGAGAGTCCCACATGGCTGTGTATGAGAGTGTAATTGTTCCTACTATGATTTATGGTAGTGAAACCTGGGTACTACAGAAGAAACATAGAAGTCATTTGTGTGCTGGATAAATGCATTACTTGCAAAGGGGGGTAGGGTGGCAAGACACGGTCTAATGGTGTGAGGAATGAAGATGTGCTGCAGTTCTGTGATGTGAAGCAAAATGTTGTTAGCAAGGTGGAGACTAATATGCTTCGGTGGTTTGGCCATGTTGAAAGAATGAGTGATGAGATGCTTACTAAGAAAATCTTTTTAGCCCAAGTGGCAGGAAGGAAAGGCAGAGGAAGGCCAAAAAAGACATGAGAGGATCAGATTCAGGAGTGTCTTCATGAGAAAAAAATTATGAGTATGAAGTATAAAAGATCTTGTGTACGGCGTGTAATGGATATCAGTAAAGCCAGAGCTGTACGTCAAGATTGCAGTAAATGGAGAAGTTTGATACGACAACAGTAAGTAAAAATATCTGGTAGTTTATATTTCTTTTTGGAGCTAATCTCTGAATCTCAGAGAACAGCTTAGTGATATGTATGTATGTAATATATTCATGTTTAAAACACAGTGATCAAAGGACAGCATCAAGAATTCACATATATTTTTTCTTTATGAATGTTTATTTATCTACTACCGAGAAGAATCACAATTAATCTGGTATTTTTTCTTTCTTTTTTTTTAAGCTCATTTTCTGTTACATGTCTGTTGAAAACCACATGTTTTATCTTATGTTTCTTCAGTGAAGTTGTAATACAGTGTAACTTGTCTAATTCAAATGTTTTTAATTCAAATTCTTGGCAAATTCGAATATTTCGTTCGGTCCCTTGAATTTTCTATATCATCATTGTCAACCATTATCAATCCACTGCTGGACGAAGGTCTCCCCAAGTTTCCTCCACAACGGTCTGTCTTGTGCCAGTCTCCTCCATGTCACTCCCGCGTACTTTCGAATTTCATCCACCCATCTCCCATGTGGTCTTCTTCTGGGTCTTTTCCTGTCCCTTGGAATCCAATCTAAAATTTCGGCTGTCCATCGATGGCCTGTCCTTCTGGCAGTATGTCCAGCCCATTGCCATTTCAGGGATTTAACTCTGATCATGATGTCTTCCACTCTTGTCATTTTTCGGATCCACGAGTTCCTTTTCTTATCTCTCCTGGTTACACCAAGCATGCACCTCTCCATGCTACTTTGAGTTGTCTGCAGCCTTTGTATGTCTCTTTTAGTTAAGGTCCACATCTCTGCACCATACATAAGCACTGGAAGGATGCATTGATCAAACACTTTTCTTTTAAGACAAAATGGCATATTGCTCTTGAAAATCATACTGTTTCTTCCAAAAACACTCCAGGCAAGTTTTGTACACCGATTAATTTCTTCATCAATGTGACCCTCACTTGATATCTACTGTCCAAGATAAATGTAGGTATTGGTCATCTCTAGCTTTTCCCCATCAATCGATAAATCTTAATTTTTTGTAAAAGCATTGTACATAACTTTTGTCTTCTGAAAGTTCATTTTTAATCCCACTTCTTTACTCTTGTCAGCAAGTCCCTGGATCATGCTCTGCAGCTCTGATGGGGTAGTTGCAAAAATGACTATGTCATCAGCAAAACGAAGGTGGGTTAGATAATCTCGATTAATCTTTATCCCTTTGTTTTCCCAGTTCAGTGATTGAAAGACATTTTCCAATGTGGCATTAAAGAGCTTCGGAGATATGGTGTCACCTTGTCTCACTCCCTTTCCAATTTTTATGTGTGTTGTATTTTCACTGAGCCAAATTTTTGAACTTGCATTTTCATAGATGTTATTAATAATATTAATGTATGCATCTTCAATACTGCAGGATTTCAGAGCCATTGTAACTGCTGATGGTTTCACTGAATCAAAGGCTTTTTCATAATCGATAAAAGCCATGCACAATGGAAGTTCATATTCCCTCGCTCTTTCAATTAGTTCTCTCAATACGTGGGTATGATCTATAGTACTGTAGCCACTCCTGAATCCAGCTTGTTCTCTCGGTTGAGCCATGTCCATTGTTACCTTCAAGCGGTGTGAAAGAACTTCAGTGAAGATTTTATAAACCACTGATAGGAGGCTGATAGGTCTGTAGTTCCTGAGATCCTCAATGTCACCTTTTTTATGTAGCAGGATCATTGTAGCGTTGTTCCAATCCTCAGGAATCTTCCCTTCATTAAGGCATCGAGTGAAAATTTGGGCGAGTACTGTTTCGAGATCTCCACTTGCTTTTTGTATGATGTCTACAGTAATTCCATCTTCTCCTGGAGCTTTTCCCCGCTTCATGTTCTTGATTGCATGTGCAACTTCTGCTGGGAGGACTGGAAGAACTCTGGTACTGGTACCTTTCACGATGTCTGGAGTACATGTATCATCCCTTTCATATACACTGACGGAAAAAAAAATCCCAACACCACGAAAAAATAGTTGTAGAGGAATGAAATGGCGGCAATACATTTGTATAGGTAACATATTTAATCGAGTAAGGTTTCAAGATCACAGCTTAATGTAAGCGCGAGAAGAGCCATTTTAAATGTGAAATGCTGATACATTGATAACCAGTGTAACCGCCAGAATGTTGAATGCAAGCACGCAAATGTTCATGCATTGTGTCGTACAGGTGCTGGATGTCAGTTTGTGGGATGGAGTTCCATGCCTGTTGCACTTGGTCGATCAATACAGGGACGGTTAATGCTGGTTGGGGGTGACGCTGGAGTTGTCGTCCATTGATGTCCCATACGTGCACGATTGGTGAAAGATCTGGTGATCTAGCAGGCCACGGCAACATGTCGACACTCTGTAGAGCATGTTGGGTTACAACAGCGGTATGCGGGCGAGCGTTATCCTGTTGGAAAACACCCTCTGGAATGCTGTTCATGAATGGCAGCACAACAGGTTGAATCACCAGACCGACGTACAACTGTGCCGTCAAGGAGCGTGGGATAACCACGACAGTGCTCTTGCTGTCATAGGAAATTGCTCCCCAGACCATAACTCCAGGTGTAGGTCCAGTGTGTCTCGGCTGCAGACAGGTTGGTTGCAGGCGCTCACCTGGCCACCTTCTAACCAACACACGGCCATCACTGGCACCCAGGCAGAAACGGCTTTCATCAGAAAACGCAACAGATCTCCACTCCGTCCTCCAATGAGCTCTAGCTTGACACCACTGACGTTGCAAACGGCAGTGGTTTGGAGTAAGTGGAATGCACGCTACAGGGCGTCTGGCTCGGAGCTGTCCTTCACGTAACCGATTTGTAATAGTTCGTTGTGTCACTGTGGTGGCAACTGCAGCTTGAATTGCTGCCGCAGACGCGGTACGATGCGCCACGGCCATACGCCGCACACGGCGGTCTTCCCTCTCAGTAGTGCCACGTGGGCGGCCGGAACCCGGTCTTCTTGAGGCAGTACCTTCCCTTGACTACCGCTGCCAACAATTATGCACAGTGGCTACATTCCTGCCAAGTCGTTCTGCACATATTGCGGAAAGAAAATCCACCTTCTCGTAGCCCTATTACATGACCTCGTTCAAACTCTGTGATCTGTTGATAATGGCTTCTTCGTCTTCTTAAAGGCATTCTAGACTAATATCAACACACTACATCGAATCTCAACGCTAACTAACGCTCACGAACGTTACAGCGCGTATTTACAGTAAACCTGCTTTGCATGTTCCGAGGGGCGTTACTATCGCCACATGTATGCGCCGAGCGAAATTTGCATAGACGTCATCTTACAGATGTACTCTTACCGCCTACCAACTGTCGTTTATCTAACACAACCCCTTCTTGGTGTTGGGATTTTTTTTTTCTGCCAATGTAATTTGGAGTAGAAATCTTTCACTCTTGTCAAAATTTCGCCTCTATTTCTTGTTACTGAACCATCTTTTTTTCTCAGTGCCATAATCTGTTTTCTGCCCTTACTGAGATGTCCCTTTGCTATCTTTAGGCTTTGGTTGTTTTCAATTGCTTTCCTCACTAGTTCACAGTTGAATTTCCTTACGTTTTCAGTGATACTTTTTCGTACTGTCTTGCATAGCTCTATATATTCCATTTTGGAAGTTACATCTTCTTTAGTTGTCCTCATCTCTCTTCTTTTTTGCATCAACATTTTGGTTTTTCCTGATAATTTGTTCACATGCAACTTGTTCTTAGACCCAGCTAATTTTGTTGCAGTTTCCATAAGAGCTTTGGTTACTTTTCTGTTAACTTCAGAAATATCCACTTCTTCCGATGTTAGGCTTTCTAAAGCAGAGAATCTGTTCTTCAGTTCCAACTTGAAGGTATTATGGTGTTTTTTAAGGTTGGTTATGTCAATACATTTTGTTTGTCTTATGAGCTTGCCACGTTCAAGTTTAGTGTTGAGGTGCATCTTACATCTCACCAATCGATGGTAACTACCTGTGTTGAACTTGTTTGGCACACTGCAGTCTTCTATGACGAATTTTTTGTTACACATAATAAAATCAATTTCATTTGTCGTCCCATTTGGATGTCTCCATGTCCATTTCCTGTGTGGCTTTTTCTTGAAAAAGGAGTTCAAGATGAAAAACCTTTGTGCCTCTGCAAACTCAACGAGAGTATTTCCACGCTGGTTTCTGTTACCGTGACCGAATTTACCTACTGAAGTTTCATTCTGTTGCCGTATTTTTGCATTGAAATCTCCCATGATTATCTTCAAGTGCTGCTTACCTTTATTATTTAGATGACGAATTTCCTCATAAAATTCTTCAATTTCTTCTTCAGGATGACTTGTGGTGGGTGCATAAGTTTGAATAATCTGAGCCTTGTATCTTCTCGAGAGTTGGATAACGAGTCGTGCAGCTCTGTCAGAGGAACTTTCAACTTCTACAACTTTATTCTTCAGTTTCTTGTTTATTATAAATCCAACACCACTAGTTCTGCCAGTATCTGTCCCACGATAGTAGAAGAGATGTCCACTTTTCAGGTCAATGAGATCTCCTTTTCTCTTTACCTCACTTAGCCCGACGATGTCCCAGTTGATCCTTTGTAGTTCCTCTTCCAATTCAAGAAGCCTTGAATCAGAAGATAGTTAGCGTCCATTATACATAGCCAAGGTCAGCATCAGATGGCAGCCTAGTCCAGTCTTCCGGGGTTTCTTAGCACCCTCTGCCTTCATGTTGCACTGGCCGCAAATTTTCTATATAAATAATGTTAAAAAAACACCTTTAATTCGAAGAAAACCCATTTTCGTAATCTCATGTTTTCAACAATTACCTTTCAAAATGGGTACGTACTGTTCTGGATGAAGCTCCGAGTGTTGTTACAAGGTCGAGGTCACAAGTGCCAATTCTGCCTGCTCTAGGTTTGCCTGAAAGCTGTTGTCATGGATCTGGTGGTGAGTGGCGAGAAGGGGTCAAGGTCACGACACTTCCGCTGTAGGCTGTTACCGTAGATGTTTAGTTTGTTTGCATTTACAGGAGGTGAACAATGTAACTGCCTGCTCCGGTTGTTTTAATGTCTGTTTGTGTTTATGAGTAGTGCTGTAACCTGCTGTGCCTAAGTTTTTCGTAATGTCTTTGTGTAGACCAGCCCGCGGTGAGTACAAAACATTGACTTTAGCTCAAAAGACGGAAGTGATTCATGAAGTGGAAAAGGGATTAAAAAAAGGACTCAGATTGCAAAGGACTTTGGCATTCCTCCCAATACGTTATCCACTTATCTAAAAAATAAGTATAAAATTTTGAATACTCTTGGGACTCAGCATAGTGGTGGAGAAAGGAAAAGGGTAAGAGGACCGGACAATGCTGATGTTGAGGAGAGCGTGTTGAAGTGGTTTAAGAAGGCACGTGGCAAAAGCATTCTACTAAGTGGCACCCTGATTAGAGCTAAAGCTGAAGTATTTGCCACTGAATTGTGGAAAAATGATTTTAAGGCCAGTACTGGCTTTTTCTTGAGGGATTTAAAGAAAGAAATGGCATTTCTTTTAAATCTATTTGTGGGGAAAATGCTAAAAATTAAAAATTGCCTTTTAAAAATGCTAAAGAAAAATAGCTTGTAAAAATATTAGGTGCTTGAATTAATTCCCACTGTTTTTTGCCACACAAACACCTGTGTGTTGCTACAGAACGGTACAGGATAGTCTATTCAAAGTAGTGTCCGTTAGCAGCTACGACCCTTTCCCACTGTTGGGGTAACAAATGGATTCTGCGGTAGAAAAATACAGGTTCTTTCGAGGCGAACCATTCATCGAGCCATTTTTGAATATCAGACAGAAAGGAAGTACTGCTCCGACAGGCCATGTTGTAGCGACCGGAACAAACAAAAGTCCGAGGGAGCAATGTTCAGGGAATAAGGTGGGTGAGGTAAAACGTCCCAGCCGAGTGTCTGCAAGAGTTCCTTCACAGATTTGGCTGCATGAGGCCTAGTGTTGTCATGGAGAAGAATAACCTTTTCATGTCTTTTGGCATATTGCGGCTGTTTCTCCATGAGTGCACGTTTCACATCGAGTAATTGATGTCAGTACCGTTCAACATTGATAGTTTCACCAGGTTGCAGCAGCTCAGAATACACAACACCGACTTGATCCCACCAAATGCACAGCATCACCTTCCTGCCATGGATGTCCGGTTTAAGCGTGGAGGTTGATGGTTCGCCGGGACGAACCCATGATATCTTGCACTTAGGATTGTCGTAACGAATCCATTTTTCATCGCCAGTCACTATTCGATGGAAAAACAACTTCCGTTTTTGTCGTTGCAGCAGCAATTCACACATGGTTTCACGTTTGGTGAGGTCGCTTTCCCACAAAGCATGTAGGATCCAGTTTCCGAGCTTCTGGATCATTCCCATTGCCTTTAAACGTTTGCTAACCGTTGACTCAT
This sequence comes from Macrothele yani, assembly GCA_039090855.1. Classification (NCBI taxonomy): domain Eukaryota; kingdom Metazoa; phylum Arthropoda; class Arachnida; order Araneae; family Macrothelidae; genus Macrothele; species Macrothele yani. The sequence goes on along the minus strand of CM077005.1, from coordinate 136,982,385 downwards.
CGACCTGTAGTGCTTCAGACAACTTGTGGAGCATCTGACATGAATCCTCGTCCAATAAGGCTTCTAATGCGCCATCTTCGAACTTTTTGGCTGCCCAGGGCGCTCTTTGTTTTTCACGTCATATTCATTGGCTTTGAAGCGTCGGAACCACTCTCTGCATGTTGTTTCTGATTGGACATGTTCACCATAGGCCTGCGCTAGCAAACGATGACTTTCCGCTGCAGATTTCTTGAGATGAAAGCAGAAGAGTAATGCTTCCTGCAAATGCTCCTTTTTTGTATGAAACTCGACATCGTGAATGCGATACAAACTCGTGTTCTGTGCCCTCTGATCGCGTGCCACACACTGCTTCGCCCAGACTACGGACGGTATGTGCGTGCACAAGGGAGGCCACGTGTGGCCCCGGTCACAGCGCACCACTGCTGCGCGCTATTGGGCAACGCCGGGAATTAATTCAAGCACCTAATAGATAAAAAAATTCAGAAAGAAAACAGAATGATCTTGTTGTTTGTTAACCTAGAAGCAGCTAATGAGTGGAAGGAAGAACTGTTAGAAATGATTGGGAACACAGCCCCTACAGACATTTTCAATGTCGACGAAACAGGTTTATTTTTCAAATGTACCCCAGACAAAACAGCCTTCAAAGGTGAATTCTGCCGTGGTGGAAAACATAGCAAGGAACGGATAATGATTTTAGTCAGAGCTAATATGGATGGATCGGAGAAACTTCCTTTATTTGGTAAATCAGCTAATTCACACTGCTTCAAAAATGTAAAAACTAAGCCAGTTGAATATGAAGTAAATAAAAAAGCATGGATGATGAGTGACATCTTCGAAAAATGGCTTCTAAAAACAGATAAAATATTTCAGAAAGAAAACAGAACGATCTTGTTGTTTATTGACAACCGTACAGAACATAACACCATACCTCTGCTGGAAAATGTATAGGTTTTGTTCTTTGCGCCAAATATGACACAGTAGTCCAACCCATGGATCAGGTCGTGATTAAGAACTTTAAGCACTTCTACCGATGCCATGTAGTCCAGACAATTCTGTCAGATATCGATACACAAGATTGCTTCAAAATCGACCTTCTACAAGCTGGGCGCATGACTCGCAGTGCATGACAACAAGTTAAACCTGAAACTATAGCCAACTGTTTCTGAAAAGCAGGCTTCCAGCTCCCCGATGATGAGTCTCGACTACATCAAGATAATGGTGGTGAGGAGATCATACCCACTGTGGAGTACTGGGAAAATGTAGGCTGTGATGTACCATATGAGGCTTTTGTGAACGTTGATGACAGTTGAACTGTTTGTGGTGAGCTCTCAGATGATGAGATCTTGGCTGATGTTTTGAATCTTGTTCCTGTTCCACTGTCAATTTAAAAGATGGATAAATATCATTATACTTTTTTGTCAAGTCTTCAAGTTCTTCATTTTTTAGCCTGGACAACAGAAAAATGTCATCAACATACCTGCAGTATATCAGTGGTGGATCTTCTAGTTTACCAATTATCTTTGTTTCTATGTCACTTATTATTACCTCAGCAAATAAAGTTGACAATGGTGACCCCATAAGTCCACCATAATTTTGTTTGTAAATCTTGTTATTGAACATAAAAATGTTATTTTCATATATGTACAATAAAATTTCTTTTAATTCTTCAATTTGTACTTCATTCATTGTATGTAACTTATATAATTTTTCAACAATTATGTCAATTGCCTAAGGTAGTGGTGTGCTAGGTAACAGAGCACAAACATCCAAACTAGCCATATGATATTCACTTAAATCTTGTTTAATTACTTTCATTTTTTCAATGAATTCGTAAGTATTCTTCACAGTGAACCTTGTCTTCATGAACATTGGTGACAAATACTTGAAGATATTTTTTTTCCAATTTTATTAATGGGGAAATTACTTTTTGATACTATCACTCTCATAGGTGTATCAGGCTTATGAGTTTTGATTTTTGCAAACATTTTGGTATCCCTGTACCCATAGGTGTGTACGATTTCTTTATTTCTTCAGGCAAAGTGCTGTGATTTCTTATTCTAGCCAAGTATCTCACTTGACATTCAGTTGGGCCTCTTGTCAGAATACTGCAATTCAAATCTTGTATTGCTCTATTCATTTTTTGACTATATTCACCTACGTTTAGAATCACTATTTGTCCTGTTTTATCAGCTTCACAATATTTAATCGTTGTGTCATCTCTTAGTTTTATCATTTGTTCTTTCTCATACTGAATTTTATCTAAATGATATTTTTTATTCCTTTTTTCATTAAATTCTTTCAAAACAGTTCTATACAATTTACTTATAAATTTTTCACGATCTTCTGCAGGTACATAACGTGTCATTTCCTCAAGGTTAGGTATTAATTCTTCAGTCTTCGGCAAGCCACACGGAAACGCAAATTTCTTTCCCCTCTGCAAAACAAATAATACCTTTAAAGATGCAAATAATATGATAGAGAATTACGCACATAATTCTGAGTGGACGAATTTGAGGCGAGAGGTTTTCAGTCGTGATAGTAATCTGATAATATGCGCTATAGAAGTCAATCTTGCAACTTCGAGATGCGAGACATTACGGCATATAAGAAAGCTAAAATTAAATTATTAAAGTCAGAAAATCAAGAAGAATTTTTGGTGACATGCCGAGACCTTGAACTAACACCGAAATATTTGAAAATAAAGAATTACCCAGTCACTATAAAAGATAATAAAATCATCCAAGAGTGCCAAAAAAAGAGATTAAGAGCTGAAATTGCCAATAAAAAAAATTAATTTTTAATTTAAATAAGACATGCTTTGAATAAAGCTCATGTTGAGAAATGGCTTCCTAGTTTAATTGAATTAGTAATCTAAAGCAACTTATGGGAATTTACTAGGAAATTTTTTTCTTTAATAGCAAATTTTCGGAGAAAACTCTTCTCCTTCTTCAGGCTGTCTTGTTGTTGTCACTTTTTACTTGTCACTATCACGGTTACGGTTTACCTTGACGGTTACGGTTAACCTTGACGGTTTAGGTTATTTTTCAACAAATCCTGCCAGATGTTAGGCAGGGAAAATCCTTTGCAGTCATTGATGATGGAATTTTGATTTTTCTCAATCTCTATTCCTTCTTTCAGTTTTCTTTTTGGAAATTGCTTTGGAAACTGATTACTTTAAGGGAATTCCAATCCATGCTGTGCCCAGTTTCTCTAACATGCCTATCTAATCCAGTCTTGTTGAGCAATTTTTTATAGCTGCTTTATGCTCAGCTATACGAGTTTCTAGTCTGCGACCTGTTTCACCTATGTAAGATAGTCCACAACTACAATTTACTTCATAAACTACTCCTTGCATTTTTAAAATATCTTCTTCTCTTTGAACTATTTTAGGGAAAATTTTTTTAACTTTGTTCTCTAAACTTGGAGCTAGCCTAATATTGTATTTTTTACTAATTCTCTTTAAAGCCTCAAATAAACCTTTGTGATAAGAAATTTTTCTAGTGAATTTTACTTGTTGCTTTTGTGGGTTCTTCGTACCATTAAAATTCAGAAGCTTCTCAATTTCTTCTTTAGGATAGTTATTCTCTGCAAGTATGACTTTAAGCTCTTCTTTATGGGCTTCTTTTTTATCTGCAGTAGAAACTATTTTATTAATTTTTTCTAAAAACTGACTTGCTACATTTTTCTTAATAGAAACTGGATGATACGAATTGAAATCCAGTAGTCTTTTAGTATTCATTGGTTTTTTATACCAACTAGTGAGGAATTTTTCATCTTCATAATAGATAGTAATATCTAAGAAGTTTATTCTTCTTTCTTTTTGAAGTTCACAAGTAAAAAGTGACAACAACAAGACAGCCTGAAGAAGGAGAAGAGTTTTCTCCGAAAATTTGCTATTAAAGAAAAAATTTCCTAGTAAATTCCCATAAGTTGCTTTAGATTATTAAGACATGCTTTTACATTTATTGAATATAATATATAATAAAGAGTATAGAAATTTTTATGGTTCCTGGAAAGATGAGATTTTAGATATAACCTTGAGAGAAATATTTGACATCGCGGAATACGAAAGAAAAAGTTCAAAAACAGTCATTGCAAAAAAGTTACATGCAATGATGGATTGCTAAAAAGTACATGAACAACGGGAGAATATGTATGAAGTTTATCAGAATAAAGCCAATTTGGCCTTCAGCTTCTCGCAGAGAGCTGTTTTGCAGAGGGGAAAGAAATTTGCATTTCCTCGTGGCCTGCCGAAGACTGAAGAATTGATATCTAACCTTGAGGAAATGACACGTTATGTACCTGCAGAAGATCGTGAAAATTTTAGAAGTAAATTGTATAGAATTGTTTTGAAAGAATTTAATGAAAAATGTAATAAAAAATATCATTTAGATAATATTCAGTATGAGAAAGAACAAATGATAAAACTAAGAGATGACCCAACGATTAAATTTTGTGAGGTACAGGGATACCAAAAATGTTTGCAAAAATAAAAACTCGTAAGCCTGATACACCTATGAGAACGATAGTATCAAAAAGGAATTCCCCATTAATAAAATTGGAAAAAAATATCCACAAGTATTTGGTACCAATGTTCATGAAGACAAGGTTCACTGTGAAGAATACTTACAAATTCATTGAAAAAATTAAAGTAATTAAACAAGATTTAAGTGAATATCATGGCTAGTTTGGATGTTTGTGCTCTGTTACCTAGCACACCAGTACCTTAGGCAATTGACATAATTGTTGAAAAATTATATAAGTTACATACAATGAATGAAGTACAAATTGAAGAATTAAAAGAAATTTTATTGTACATATATGAAAATAACATTTTTATGTTCAATAACAAGATTTACAAACAAAATTATGGTGAACCTATGGGGTCACCATTGTCAACTTTATTTGCTGAGGTAATAATAAGTGACATAGAAACAAAGATAATTGGTAAACTAGAAGATCCACCACTGATATACTGCAGGTATGTTGATGACATTTTTCTGTTGTCCAGGCTAAAAAATGAAGAACTTGAAGACTTGACAAAAAAGTATAATGATATTTATCCATCTTTTAAATTGACAGTGGAACAGGAACAAGATAATACATTGGCATTTTTGGATATTATGGTAATCAAAACAAATGACAATATACAATACAGAGTGCATAGAAAATCATCATATATTCCTGTATTAATACCTTTTCAGTCATCACACCCATTAACACATAAAAAAAGTAGTGTCAAAACACTAATTAAAAGAAGTTTAACACACTCATCAAAAGAACAATATAAAAAAGAAGAAATTGAATATATTGAAAAAATTGCACATGATTTTGGTTACCCTAAACAGGTATTAAAGAAATGGATTTATGAAGTAACTCAAGCAAATAATAAGGACAATAATGGTAAAAAACCCTATTAAAATATGTAGGAGCAATTCCATATGTTGACGGTATTTCTGCTGAAATGAATAAGGTTTGTGGCAAATATGACATACAAGTAGGAAATAAGGTACATACTATAAAAAATATAGTAATAAAAAACGAAAAAATCAGCCAACTAGATAGAGCAGGTGTATATGAGATTCCTATAAATCAGAAACCACCTTTGTCATACATAGGCAGCACTAAAAACAAGTTAAAGTATTGATTGCACCAACATATGAGTAATTGGAATAAAAAGAAGCTAAGACTGCATTAACCCAATATTGTCTAGAAAATCACCAATGTCCGAAGTTCGAAGATATTAATATTGTTAAGAACTGTAAAAACGAAAGGCAGTTAAGAATTGCGGAATCCGTATTAATTGAAAAAAAAACAGATCAAGAGTGTGTAACATTAATGAACCAAGCAACTTAAATGAACAGTGGAAAGCCGTAATAAAAATTGAACAACAATTAAGAGAGAAAAAAAGAAAAGAGAGCAGCACTGACAATAGATTGCGCCAGAGACACAAAGATGTAGAGATTGCGACTGAAGCCGGAACCTCAATGACTTTGCTCACTTGAGCTGTGGTAGGCAGAGAGACACATCGGCCTCCTGAGGACGACAGAGATTCTGTTGAAAGCGCTAGAGGATTGTATATGATGGGCTGAATGAGGTTGGCGTTTGCTGTAGGGTTTGCGCGGTATATGAGGCAGATGGAGCCCTACATTAGTCACAGTTGACAACAGTTTGACTGCAGTGGAATGTTAATAGTGTAATTCTGTACATAGTGGTTTTAATTGAGTGTATGGATGTGTTGTTTGTTGTGTACCTTAGAGTGGTTTTTATGGGGAGTGTAAATGGTTGAGAGTACTATATATGGGTATTTATTAAGTGGGTGAATAAGTGTTTTTGAAGTGAGTACCATTTTTTGAATTGTGAATTTTAAGGCCATGTTGCATATGGGGGAGTGAAAGAAGAATACGATAAAAAAATTGGCATAATGAAAGTTGACAACATTCACATTATAGTGAGTATACACCTTATGATGACGAGCTTTGTTACATCTCAGACGGCAGACTGAAGTCAGCGTTTTTGTCCTGTGTATAAAAATGCGATGTTTCATGACTGGAAGAAGGAATATAAAACAGCGCCCTATATAAGCAAGGAGTTGTTTTTCAACCTTTGAAGGCCAGCTACATAACATGTTATAATTGACGTGAATGAAGCGTATAGCAAAAAGTAACCAAGAGCTTTTTAGGTAAGTGGTTGGTGTTTTTGATTGATATGTCATTAATGACTTGCACATAAATATGCGCACTTTGTTGGTATTTAATACCTTTAAAGATGCAAATAATATGATATATTCAATCATTGCCTCTGTGCTCTCCATTAGAACTATTTTCCCAATACAGTGGTCACACACACAAGCTGTGATTTTATCTTGGCTTTGACAATAAAAACGCTCTGCTTTATTATCTTGTTTTGTTTTTATTTGTCAAGAAGCTAAATAATGTGAAAATGAAAGCAACAGGCAAAAACTTGTTCTTTTTTATTTGTTTTAACAAAACTAATTTATTTACATTGTCTCTGAATGTTGCTTATAGTACATGCATACATACATACATACATATCACTAAGCTGTTCTCTGGGATTCAGAAGTTAGTTCCACAAAGAAAAAAATAAACTACCAAATACATTTTGAACTGATTTTGAACTGATCTATCCTGTGTTGTTGCTGATAGTAATATTTTATATTAAGCCATGTAAGAAGTCATGAGACCATATTAAAAATAAAATTGATGTATCACATAAAAAAGAGGACTGTATACAGAGTTGCCAATCATAAGCTAATGAATGCATTTCTGAAATCTTGAGTAGGCAACTTTTTATGTATGATGTCTCTGTCTGTTTTCATGTTTTATGATAAACATTTCAACCATAGAGTTCTTATCAAACATTACAGTGCACATACACATATCTTAACTGTACAAAATAATAGATGTTTAGTGAGAATCATAAGATTTAGTAGTTTTTAATAAGTCTTAAAGAAGGAAGTATTTAAAAAATGTAGTAATGAGTGACTCTTTGGTTCAAATGAAATTGGCTCAAATTATATACTATAATTTAGGACTACAAAGCTTGCGGTGTTAAGATAGAATAATAATAACAACAACGTTTCACACAATAAAATGTTTATTATACATCGACTATAGTTTCGCAGAGCATTTGGCTTTGCTTCCTCAGGATGAATGGAGCGTAAACATTTAAATCATCGTGACATCATCAGAATTCTGTCGGTCACAGGTTTTGTTGAGTTGTTTCCACACGCTTGAAAGAAATGGAGTCGACGTCATGTCGTTAACAAGCCGTGATGAGTTCCGGTATATGTGGAAAGCTTCTAATATATTAAGCTTGATAGTAGAGTCCGGTTTATCAACAAGCATAGCGTTTCCAAACAAAAATTTATGGTTATTTTCGTGACAATGTTGAGCTATAGACGACTTCTTCAGTTCATAGTTCCATACATAGGTCTTGTGCTCCTTCACATGGAAACTTAAAGCCCTGCGGGTCTGTCCTATATATGAAAGACCACATTCACAAGGTATCTGATAAATTCCTCGGGAGTTTAAGTCTTTGACGTAGTCTTTTGATCCGTACAATTCATTTTGTTTATGGGTTTGAAAATAACTTTGAAATTAAAACTTTTAAGGATTTTTGAAATTCCGAAGCAAATCTGAGGAACAAATGGGATAACTGCCCAATTCTTTCGTATTGGGAGGTCTATAGGCATGAACGTGCAGAAGGCTTTGGTTTCCTAAATTTTTGGACAGCTTTGTCTATAACAGAAGGGCTGTATCCTCTGTGTGCTGCAATTCGTTTAAGAAAATCAAGCTCTTTCTGTAAGGAATCCTCAGTTGAGCAGATATGCATTGCACGATATACATATGTGAAGAAGGCAGAGTACTTTTGTTTAAATGGATGATTTGATTTTGCATGAGGGGGTAAGGAAACAGCAAATGGGTTTTGATAAACTGTTGTACTAAAGGATCCTTCAGAGCATGACACAAGAACATTAAGGAATGGTAAGCAGCCATTATTTTCAGTCTCATATGTGAACTGTATATGAGGATCAATTGAATTGATAAGTTCAACTAATTTAGGTATTTCCAAGTTCATGTCATTCCAGATAACAAAAGTATCATCTACATATCGAATCCGCAGGTCAAATGTAACAAGCTGAAATAGTTGGTCTTCAAAGTAGCGCATGTAGACTTCACATAAAATAGGTGACAGCGGGCTACCCATTGCAAGGCCTTCTGTCTGTCGGAAAAATCTTCCATGAAAAAGGAAACTGTTTTGTCTTATATAAATTTCCACCAGTCTCAAAATTTCTTCTATTTCCGGTTGGCTGAAATGATGTTCTTTGAGACTTGCTTCCAATGCTTGGAGAGCTCCATTCACTGGGATACTTGTGAACATGGATTTCACATCGAAGGTTAACATGAACTGATTGTTAAATGCATGTCACTTTGGCCGATTGACAAAATCAATGGAATTTTTACAGATGTTGTGTTCGAAGAAGTCGTTAAAGTCGATAGTTTCGAAGATAGAAATTTGGCCAACTTATGTGTAGCTGATCCTATATTGCTGACTATGGGACGAAAGGGGACACCAATCTTGTGTATCTTCGGAAGTGCATAGAAACGTGGACAACGGGAATATGAGGGCTTCAGATGATTTTTTGAGCTTTGGTCAAGGGTTACACAACTTGTTACCACTTTCCGAACTTCCTTTAATTGTTTCTCCGATGGGTCATTTTTCATTTCCTTGTAGGGTCCCTTGGAAATAAGTTTTTCGACCTCTGCCTCATAATAGTTTTTGACCTCTGCCTCGGAGAAACAATTAAAGGAAGTTCGAGATCGATGGACAAATGAAGAGAATTTCCTTGGGGATTAATTGGGGTCAGGGGTCATTTTTCCTTCTGGTGACGACACTTCGTCTTTCAAAACTTACGAAAACGGAGTCGAGGTTTTTTTCCTGTAATTGTGATTTCTTCTTCTTGCGATGTTCCTCCTTCTCAGTATTATTGTTAAACATGATTTTATTCCACAAATATTTGCATTTCAGCTTGAAAATGGAGGGAAAATTTCTGAAAACGGAAGTTGGATGGTGCGAAAATTTCCCTTAATCTTCAGGCATGAGATTCTTAATCGGATTCTAAGAATTTCGTCCTTTACGTCATCATTTGGGTATTCTCTAGATTGATGCATAACTGTGCAGAATTGGGGTGGTGCGGATGATTCAGACTGTCAGAACTTTCAAGAATGGAAGTTAGACACAGTGAAAATTTCTTTCGTAATTGTAAATTTTTTCTTGCGATGTTCCTTTTGCACACTATTGTTGTTAAATATAATTTTATTCCATAAATATTTATATTTAAGCATGAAAAATTAAAATGAAGTTTCTGAAAACGAAAGTCGGACAGAGAGAAGATTTTCACCGTATTCCCCCCCCCGTGCGAGGTCCCCTCTATCCTGTGTTGTTAAATGTTATCCCCACCCCCCATAAATATTTGCATTTCAGCTTGAGAAGTGGGGAATTTTTTCTGGAAATAGAAGTGAGGGAGTTAGTAAATTCATAAGAATTGATACATGGCACAGAGATGCCAACAACTACGGAATCTCCGTAGTTCCTACGGAAAAAACTCTTGTTCTACGGAATACGGAAAACCGTGATTTTTCTACGGAAAATTAACGGAAGTTATTAATTTTTATTTTGCTTGTTCCCCTTCCCAACGCAACGGCGACCACTTGACGATCCGTCATTCGTCTTGCTTGCGAGTCATTCTAAGTGAAAACCCTTCCTCCCCAGCATGCAACATTCTGGGGATGTTGAGCGTAGCTCGCTTTGGTGGACGTGGGCGGAGTTCGGCCTGAAGCTCTTTCTCAGTGCAGCGACAAGCTGTTGAAAATCGTTTGGTGCAGAATGTGAGTGTCATTGCCTGAGGGTTTTTTTTTTAAATCGTGCGTCGACCATTCATGTCAGTAATTAGTATTTTGAAGTTTTTTTCTTGCGTTGCCGAAAAGTATGCTTAGATTTCGTTGTGCAGAGTTCGCCAAAAAGTGTAATTACGCGTCTAGTACGCATATAAATTTTACCAACGCGTAAAAATATGCATCAGGAATTTTTCGCGACGGGTAGAAATACACGTCGTGAAGCGTGTAAAGTACGCATCAACACATAAAAATATGCATCGAGAAACGCGTAAAATACACATCAACGCACAAAAACACACATCGAAGAATTTTACCAACGCGTAAAAATACGCATCGGGACAGCATTTCGCCTTTCAAAATCGGAAGTGAACGAAATAAAGATTTCTTCCGTAATCGTAATTTCGTTTTCCTGCGACGTTGCCTCTGTCCAGTATTGTTGTTATACATAATTTTATTCCATAAATCTTTGTATTTCACTTTGAAAATGGAGGGAAAATTTCTGAAAACGGAAATTGGACAGCACAAAAATTCCCGTGTAATCTTCAGCTTCGAGGAATTTCTGCTTTTTCGACGTAATTTGGGTTATCCTCCAGATCGATGCATAACTGAACAGAAACTTTGGGGCAATTGGTAGTGGTGAAGGATGCTTTCCGCCTGAAACTTTCGAAAACGGAAATTTCGTCTTTCAAAACTTACGGAAACAGTGAAGATTTCTCCCGTAATCGTAATTTTATTTTTTACGCGATGTTTTTTCTGCCTAGTATTGTTGTTAAATTTCATTTTATTTCTTAAATATTTGTATTTCACTTTGAATATGGAAGGGAAATGTCCGAAAACGGAAATCGGACGTAGCAAAGGTTTCTCCCGTAACTGTAACCCCCCCCCAACGATTTCCGAACGTGTATCCTGTGTTCTTACATATTCCCCCTAAAAAGGTTTGCATTTCAGCTTGATAAAGGGGGGAGAATCCGAAAACGAAAGTGACGAAGCTGAAAAATTTGTAAGAATTGGTGCATGATATTCAAAAGCATTCATATTCTCCAAGTTACACTACCTTTTATCTAAAATAGTGAAAGCTATCATGCATTCATGGTCCTCAAACTGAAAGTTCTTTCAGCATGATGGATAAAATTGTCATGGCATCCAAGGTGTTTGTGAGGCCTACTGTCGTAGCCGATGGTGATGTTGAGCTTAATTTTTCAAATAACCGTTTTTCAAAAAATGAAAAATCAGAAAGGACACAACTGGTAATTGGAGTAAAAAACAAGAATGTATTAAACGAAAAGGAACTTTCTAAGTTCTATACATCTGTTGGAAAATTTCACGTTGAAGAATGCTCTTATATTCAAGAAAAAATACTGATCTATGATAAATTCTTAAAACATGCAGAAGTAGTAGATCCTTCACTTAGAGCCATAACACCATTTACTTCTGTATTACACATAGTCAAACGCCTTCCATTTATAATAGTTGAAAATGAATTTGATATACTGGAAGCGGAATTCCTTGTTATCAAGCTGACAAATTAGAGACCATAGCAGTAACAGATAGAATAGATATCACTTGGTCAGAAATCAAAATTAAGAGGCTGTAATGGAGCGGTTAAGTATACTATTCTCTCGAAAGTAATGCTTGCAATACTTGTAGTTCCACACTCGAATGCTGTGAGTAAGAGATTTTAGTTTAGTGCAAAAAAATCAGGCTTGTTTCCAACCTAATTTATTAGCTGTTTAATCAATTTTTTGTTGTGTAAAAAAAATTTATCAGTCATGGTGTATATTATTTTCCATGTGAAAAATTTGGAATATTTTGATACAGATTTTCATGTATATAAATGAATAAGTAAGTAAAAAAAATGCTAATTGAATTAAATGAGTTGTTTTCCTCAGTTAAAATTATTCTTTTTGGTATGACTACTGAAAAATGGCCAAAACTACTGAAAATTTGTACGAGTACTACTGAAAATATCTGAAACAGGTTGGCATCTCTGCATGGCGTATAGTATTCATATTTTCAAAGTTACACCATTTATCTAAAGGAGTGAAAGCTTTGATGCCATGCATTCATAGTCCTTAGAATGAAAGTTCTTTCAGCATGATGAATAAAACTGCCATATGAGGGCATAAGAAAAAGAGAAAGAAAAGCAAAAATGATGAAAAAAATGGTGAAATGGAAAGGGAAAGATACTAGCAGAAAAATAAATAAATAATAATGAGTAGTGGATTCTATGCAGATGCAGTCAACAAATCACAAATATGGCAGGAAACTTCAGCTGATGTTCTAGCTAGTAAAACAAAATAAGAAAAAATAAATACGTTTAAAGGCAATGTCTTTTAAAACCATTTTATTTTGTTTTGTATTCAGTAATTTTACATTGTGAAAACATGTAAAATGTGCTTCAGTTCAATATTTACCTAAATAAATTACAGTGAACATTTCTGCCTTATTCAATGCTACATTATATTAATTTTTTTTTGCTGTGAGGTCTGATTTATAACCCAGTTAAAACGTTCAGCTTTTTTTTTTTTTTTATACTTCATCAGTCTCATGTATGAAGAAATTGATTCCATGGAGAAGATCATAAGGCAATTAAACAACTTTAGAAACTGTGGTCATTACCCAAGAACATCATAAAAGGGACTTTTCCCATCAATGGGAGCAACTATGCCTAACATTTTTGGTAAAATAAAAACCCACAAAAAGTTTGAACCACATAAGACCCTCATTTCCCCAAAACATGACACCTAAAATTAATTTGGAAAAAGTACTTTACAAGTATCTAAAAACGTTTTAATTGCCATAAGTGCACAGCAAAAAATAAAGCAATGTAATTGTCCAAATAAAAATAAGTGGTCAATTCATTTCATCATTGCTGGTCTAGGCATTAATTTCTCTGTACCCCACAGAAGAAGTAATTGTTCTCATTAAGAAATAATTAAATAATTTGCGTGTGGAGATGAAACAGAAGCAACTGATAAAACATTAAATTTCATCATCATTAACAACAACTATTTGCAATTTAACAAGGTTAATCAGAGCAGTCCAGTAGGATCACCATTTTGAAGTTTTTTTTTTTTTTTTAGAAATAATTTTACATGACATAGAAAATTTAGTTTTAATGATCCAAATAACGAAAATTCAGCTGTATACAATAGATGTGCAGATGATACCATTATCATTTGGGAATTTCAGAAAAAACAATTATATGAATTTTTTTACATTATTTTTCCTGAAAATGTTCAGGGATGGAGTTTAACTTAAAAGCCTCAGTGAGAGATTAAACAAAAAATCTAGAGGTATAAGAGAAAAAAATGTCATAATCAGAAAAGTTTTCACTTGAAACATTTCTCAGTTAGGTTATGGACGAGAAATAATGCTTTAAAAATGTTACTGGCATTTGTAAAGATTCAGTCACCTTACAAACTCACATGTCAATGACATTAGTTTTGTAAATGCATATTTATAAAATAAAACCACATTTTTTATGGTTTTCATCTTGTGGTTTTTATGTGTAAAATGAAATATGAATTTAAACAGTAAAGATAAATTAACTTTATTGTAATAATCATAATAATAATGAAATACATTAAAATTGTCCAAAATTCCATAATTTCCCTGAGCTTTTTAGTTATGCTGATGTTTCAGATCCCATAGCTGTTTAACAGAATCCATTGTCAGAGCATTGTATGCTCACAGAATAACTTCACTGGAGGGAAGGGAACAATTATATTATAAATGGCAGCATAATTATAAACAACTCGGAAAGCTAAGTATTTTTGAACATATTCTTTCATATTTTTAAAATTAAAATGTAAGTTACAGTGTAACACATTTCAACTTTTAATGTTCCTTGGCCAGTGTTTTTACATGCATTTGGCATGAAGCACATTAACACCCATAGTTTGGCTTTTAAATTGCTTGTGACCACCATAGTGTTCATATACTTTTGGACTTGAATTTCAATCACATATAAAAGTATGACTGGTATATTGCATTAGTTATGTCATTGTGACTCATTCCCTGCATGGAGCTGGTGTCTTCAATTAAGGATGTGTAACCATCCACATGTTTAGTGATCTCTTTGTTGGTGGGAAGACTTCAACCAATTAAAACATTATATGCTAATTTTGTTGTCTTGTTTAAGTAAACAAACTGTTTTAACCTTGCTGTAGTATACTTTTTTATCATTAGTGCTTTAAAAAATCCATTTTATTTGCAGATCCTCAATCCAAATGCAGTGAGACACATCTTAAGGCATCTTACTAGCCTGGCACAAGAAATTGTGATTCGTTAATATATTTATTGACACTTATCCTTGATATGTACATTGGAAAGACATGTTGTATTTTATTTTGCCTCATTATGAGGTATTTTACTATTTAATCTCATTTTGAGATTTGTATATTTTTACTTTTATGTGGACATTGACATTATGCTATTTTATGTTACATCTCAGACACTGTATCACTTACTTTTATACAGAAATAATTTGACTTTCTTAAATTGCTTTCTGAATGTAGGCACATTTGACCTAGCAATAAAATAATTCATGGCTCAATAAAGAATTCAGATTCTGCATTGGCGCCTGACGCACTGGTCCAACTACCACTCATATTAGATATCTGCTGTGTTGCCATTACACATTGTATAATAATTTTTGGAGCCATTTAATGAATTTGAAATTCCAGAGTTTTTGAAAATTTTCAAGACTTGGATAGAGAACAAGTTCCCAATTTGTAATCATCTGTACGAGTAGAGTGTAGATGTTTGTGTTCTAACCTGTTTTTAGTGAATAGGAATGAGCAATATTTCTTCTGCAAAATTGTACATGTGTTACTGTACCATTTTTCAATAATAATAATAATTATTATTATTTTCTTTATTCGAAATATACGAATCACAGCCTCTGACAAACAAAATAAACAGCAAATTATCATTGACTGGTATTGTTGAACTGATACGAGTTTCCACCGGAGACCTAGGTATCAGTCAAGAATCGGCGTAAAATATATGATGTCCCAAGTAAAGCTGTCTTCTGCAGGTGGCATATCAAAAAATTACAATTTTGAAATTATTAGTGATATTATTATTATTATTATTATTATTATTATTATTATTCAGGCAATTTTATGAACTGAAGCATAAAAACTCTGCAAAATGGAGATAAAAAGAACTAACTAGGGATAAAATACTTGTCTTTGAAAGGCATGTCTCTGTAGGAGGTTTATGCTGATATGGTGCAGACTTTGGGGGATATGGCTTATATATATTTGACAGTTGTCAAGTAGCATTAAGGATTTCTTTGTCACAGGGGATCTTGCGATGATGCAGAGCACTTTAAAAGACCCTCCACATCCATCTCTGAGGAAAACATCAAGTACATTCATAACCTCATGATGCATGACAGACAGACTGGTGAATAGCTGAGTCTATAGGTATTTCTATCAACAGTATTGATTCAATCCTGATGAATCCTTTGAAGATAAAAAAGTCCAGTTCATGATATGCCCCCCCCTACAAATGCCAGCAGATGTGGCCAAGGCATGCTGCAAATGAATGTGCCTTGAGTTGCCAACTTGAACATGCTTTGTGCAGATCCAATAATTTTTTTCTTCTGGATGGTTTCAATGGGTGAAACACAGGTTCATCATTTTGACAACATGAAAATGGGCACTATTGTCATTGGTACATAGTGCCAACTTCATAAGTAACTTTGTGCAGTAATCAAGAAAAAGAGGTTCAGTAACTGCAAAGAGGTCTTTCTCCTTCATGATAACGTAATGAGTCATTCTTCACAGATTGCGAAGACTGCCATACAGACTGCAGAAATTTAGTTTCCTCAGCACCCACCCTATTCTCCAGTCCTTTGGCCCCTAGTGACATTATTTGTTCCTTAAACTGAAGAAAATAAATGTAAAAATCTTCTGAGAGAGATACTGTATATACTCGTGTATAGGTTGACCCCCGCGATTTTTATCTGAATACTTGCAGTTTTTGTATATCCCGTGTATAAGTCGACCTCCCGTTTTTTATGAGAATATCTGCAGTTTTTGTATACCTCTATCTTGTGTATAAATTAAAAAAAAAATCATCTACCTTGTGTATAAATTAAAAAAAAAAAATATTTCATGAGGATGCGCCCACATGTGAAAATGCAAACCTACTACTTATTGTTGTAGCTGGTTCTCGCAATGTTGCTTGCGGCAGTTTCCTGCAAAATGTGGGTGGAATCGAGGCACAATTCTGGGAAGATGATAGTGCTCACCACCCTGGTTAGAGAGTTTTCAGGGGAAAGTTACACATTTTAACAATATATGAACCCACTTTTGCACATAGTCCCCCCATTAATGGAGAGTAAAGCATTTGTTCCCGCAGCAAACAAATCGTGATGCATTTACCAAACATCGTAAGGCAGGCACATCGTCATTTGAAAAAAGAAAAAAAACAACTTCTTGAAACATATTTAGAAAGCATAAATAGGTCTTGATGTCAACCTGATAGTTTTTTTATCCCATAAAGAATATGCATGCCGTAAAAAATAAATGTGTACCTATTGAAGTTTTCAATGGATTTCTTCAAAATTTAAAATGAATCTTTATTTTGATGTATTGTGGACACTAAAATTTGCACGCAACTATTTAAAAAATTGAAGAAAATTTGTTTTATAAAATTTTCTCCCACTGCCCTGTGCAGCGTAGCAGTTGTCGGTCAACTGCTGAGCTGGACGAGTGTGTGATTGACAGAGAGGTCGTTTATCTACTCCCGAGTTTCATCCCCCCCTCTCCACCGTGTTTGTGACAAACAATCAGCTTTAGTGACAAAACCAAACATCACCCCATTCAGTAAAGATGCAATCCTTTTTGCTCGCTCTTAGTCTTCAGAAAAGGTTACTGTTTGTTTGATTTTTAGAGCCAGGGCACACTCAATTTAATAACAAACGTAAGTAGGTTGTTAAACTCAATGCACTTTTTTACTATCAGTGGCAATGTTATTCTGAGCGATCGGCCAAGTTTTGGGGATGCATTGATCAAATTACCGCTGTTCTGTAGATTGTCACGCCTCTCTTCTCCGCCGTCGCTAAGCAGTGGCAGCGGTCTCCTTTTTCAATAGTCTGTTCTTCATTCCTCCGTCGAGAATTGAGCACGGTCGTAGGTCACGGCACGGTACAACTTAAACTACTGGGTGACGTGTTCACCTCTTTCCTCTGGGTGATTTACCAGCGGGGCAGTCAAGGCCATATCGACAGATCTAAAAGACATCCTTGCGAAATGAGTTTTTCTATTAGTGAATAAAAAAACTGGTACATATAAAATCAAGAAAATTCTTAGCAATAACTTTCTTCTGTACCAGTAACACCCGGAGAATGACTAAATATACAACTGCAAATGAACTGATGGTGCAAAAGGCTAAGTATGCGCATTTTCATAAGGCATCAAAATTTTGGTTTTCAACCTATCAGAAATATTTTCTGTGTATAGTTCAACACCCTAACTTCGACCTAAATATTTCATTAAAAAAGTAGACCTATACACGAGTATATACGGTATGTGTTCAAATCTAAGGTTGTCACAGCTGTGTCTGCGTGGTTGAAAAAAAAATCAAGAAACCAATTTTTTTTCCTACCGGGTTCAAGGCACTAGAGCAGATATGGGGAACCTTTGCATGTTGGAAGGCTGCATATTAAGTTAGCTGTTATCTAACTAGGCCACATTCAAGAAACTTCAATTAAATATACTTTGAAATGTACATTATTTTGTACAATTCTTGTTATGTATTAACTAACATCACAAAATGAAAAAAAAATTGTTAATTCTAAAGTTAACTGACCTTTTAATAACTTTGTTGTGACTGCTTTTTGTTGGAAAGCATTTGCATATTTGGTTGCAACATGGAGGTCCGCAGTTTTATCTGATCCTTTAGATGGGTGTCCGTCACTTGTGACCTTAAGGGCGCCTTGATTTGGGTTAGGTAGG
Source organism: Macrothele yani (assembly GCA_039090855.1). Classification (NCBI taxonomy): domain Eukaryota; kingdom Metazoa; phylum Arthropoda; class Arachnida; order Araneae; family Macrothelidae; genus Macrothele; species Macrothele yani. The sequence goes on along the minus strand of CM077005.1, from coordinate 136,963,991 downwards.
AGAATGTAGATTTGCAGCAATAAAAGTGGTTAAAAAGCAAGAAAGCATTTATTTAATGCATATTGCCAGAGGCGTGGGTATTCTATATTTCATCTGGACCCTTCTTTGCATCAAATAAGGTCTTTAAAATGTCATCTTCTGAGAGCTCAATCAATTCCATCTGTAGTTCCTTAGGAGCCATAGAATAAAATCATCAGTGTAGCCGGTGTCAAAATACCCCTTATGACTTACTAATGTTTTATGTTTCAATTGTGGCCACCAGTCAAGGAGCATTATTTTGTTGAAAATTCTTTCACCCTGTGGTATTTTAAATATGGTCATTTTAAGATTAAATTAAAAATAATAAAAGACAAAAACATATTTATAAAAATAAAAGGGTTTGTTCTACAAAATTTGGATTCACTCAGAAGGCGGTACTTTATGGCCTAGAAGGCCGCAGGTTCCCCACCCCTGCACTAGAGCATCGGTGAGAAAAGTATGACACAGTGATTGTGCCAAAAAAAAAAAAAAAAAAAAAAAAAAAAAGAAAAGAAATGGTACAATTTTTTTTGTTTCAGAATATGAGCTTTCTGAATGACCCTCACATACGGAACAGTTTCACGGACAGGGACTTTTCTTTTCTACAAGGAATCAGTTTACATATACAGTGGAACCTCAGTTATACGTTTTTCACTTTTATATTGGGTATATAAATAAGTTTTGAGGGATTTCCGTTCGGTGTTGTACTTATTACTGCTCGCATGTGTTTTAAGGTGGCAACACTGTGATATCGCAGTACGAGATGCCAGCTGTCAGAGTCGGTATATGACGTTCGATTGAGGTGCGGAGACGTATTTGTTTTACTCGAGGGAAAATGGCAACTTTCGTCCCGACAAAACAGCATTTGCGGGAAGTGTTAGTGCATTACTTTATTGTCAAGAAAAGTGCTGCCGACAGCTATCGCTTAATGTCAGAAAACTATGGTGAACATTCCCCATCCATAAAAACATGTGAGTAATTGGTTTAGACAATTCAAAAGGAACGATTTCGATGTCAGTGATAAAGAACGTTCTGGACCACCCAAAAAAATTGCTGATGCCGAATTGGAAGCTTTACTCGACGAGGATTCGTGCCAGACCCAAAAAGAACTAGCAGCAGCATTAAATGTTAGTCAGCTATGCATTTCACAACATTTAACTGCCATGGAAATGGTGCAAAAAGAAGGGAATTGGGTTCCACATGCTTTGCGGGAAAGAGACCTTGAGCGTCGAAAAACCATTTGCGAATTGCTGCTTCAAAGGCAAAAAAGATTTTTTTTTTTTTCATCATATTATTACTGCCGACGAGAAATGGATATGGTACCATAACCCTAAACGGCAGAAAGCATGGGTGAAACCAGGTCCTTCAATACCAAAAAGCAATATCCATGGTTCAAAGGTAATGCTGTGTATCTGGTGGTACTAGAAGGGTGTGATCCACTATGAACTGCTGAAACCATCAGAAACTATTACTGGTGATCAGTATCGAACCCAATTAATGCGTTTAAAACGAGCTCTCGCGCAAAAACAGCCGGAATGGGAGAATAGGCACAACAAAGTCATCTTACAGCGTGACAACGCAGGACCATATGTTTCTGGACCTGTGAAAAAGTACTTACAAGGATCCGACTGGGAAGTTCTACCCCACCCGCCATATTCACCAGATATTACGCCATCGGATTACCATTTGTTCTGGTCGATGCAGTTAGCACTTTCTGGAGAATGGTTTAGTTCTTATGAACACATCAAAAATTGGCTGGGCAACTGGATCTCTTCCAAGGAACTGGAATTCTTCCCTCGGGGCATATGTTCACTGCCCAAAAGATGGGGTAAAGTTGTAGCTTCAGAGGGAGCATACTTCGATTAATATTAAAATATTGTTTCTGTTATCCAAGAACGTGTTTTGTTCACCTCAAATCCCTCAAAACTTATTTATATACCCAATACATAATTCTGTGTTAGTTCCGGTATTTTACTGTAGTTTCTGATGCTTTTTTAAACTCTGTTATACGTAATAAATTTTTACTCTTTTTGCAATTATAGGTTAAGATTTAAATTTCAGATTATAAAAAATACACAGTTCTTTTATATGCAACGTGGTATGCTACAACATTGAGAGAATTGAGACAGCACTGTTGTGCTCCTTCTTCAAAGCGAGTACTTGTCCTTCATGCAGCCAAAGTTGAACCTTGATCCCATCACAGAATGAGTATGTTGTTTCCTTTTAATTTGGGGGAAACATCTGTGCTATTTAAAATTGGTAAATCATGGGGTTGTGGCTGCACTATTTCATGGCTTGGTTGAATAGAATCCTAAATGTATCATCAGTATTCAACATTCTGGTTTCAATGGATGCAGTCAGGATCCACAGAAAAAGCTGTTCATTCATGAGTTCCATAACGAAGCACTGGCTTAAGTTCCTTAGTTGTGAGGATTTTGCTTAGTCTGGAATCAGGATTTTTATAGACAGATAGTCATCAAAAACAAGTTTGATTTTCATTTTATGATTTTTGCAGTGCAATAAAATATATAATTTGTAACGCTTTTTTCTTCAGTTGACGCCATTTCGACTTTAAATGAACCATCATTAAGGAACATCTTATACTCCTTTAAAGCATAAATTTTACAATAGTATTTAACATTTTGAAATTTCCTTTATACGATTTTTAAGGCCATCCCTTAAAAAACCCACATATAACCGAAATATCACTGTATTTAGTAGCTGCAAAATAGGTGTGAAGTGCCTGGGAATGATGATTTGTTTTCCTGCAGGAGTTTCTTTTCTATAATGGGAACCTGAAAATCTATTCATAATATTCAGTTTAACTTCTACATCGATGAGCCATTACATTATGACCACCTACCAAATAAACTGTAGGATCCCCTTTAGCCCACAAAACAGCAGCCGCTCTGCGAGGCATCGATTCGATGAGGTGGCAATAGGTATCCTGGAGTATCTGGTACCATAATATCAACAGCAAGTCCACCAGTTCCCATACATTTCAGGGTGGTGGTGATTTTTCCAAGTCGAACCACAAATGTTCGATTGGTTCATGTCAGATAAATTTGGAGGCCAGGGTATTAACAGAAAGTCACCAGCATGTTCCTCAAACCACTCCTTGACAATTCTGGCAGGGTGGCATGGCGCATTATCCTGTTGTAATGGCCATCATCAGCAGGAAACACAGTTGCCATGAATGGGTGAACTTGGTAACGCAACGATGCACAGATACCTGACAGCTGTCAGGTATCATGCTGTTGGGATAATGGGGCCTAAAGTGTTCCAAAAAACATCGCCCACCGCATAACACCGCCGCCGCCTGCTTGTTTCCGCCCAACAGTGCATCCAGGTGCCAAAGCCTCAGTTGGTAATCGGCGTATCTGCGCTCAGCCGTCTACGTGGTGCACCAGGAATCTTGATTCGTCAGACCAGGCCACGTTCTTCCAATCATCCACAGTCTAATCTCGATGATCTTGGGCCCATTTCATGTGTTGTTGTTGGTGACGTGCAGTGAACATGGGGACCTGGCTGGGTCTTCGGCTGTGCAGGCCCATGCGCAAAAGGTTGTGATGAATTGTGTGCTGTAACACATTGCTCTGATCACAACTGTTGTAGCTGTGGGTGGTTTGTCACATTGTGGTCGCTGTGAACAATGTGCGACAGCTTCCGCTCCCCTCTGGCATCAATGAGCTGTGGATGACACACGGCTGGACAACGGCTTGTCATTTAGCCATCTTTGCACTACTTTTAATACGTACTCACTACAGCGGCACACGAACAACGCTCAAGCCATGCCATTTCCGAGATCGTAGTTCCGAGGCGCCATGCCATCACAACTCGGCTGTTTCAAAATTTAGCTGTTTCAGCCTTTGCCCTCTTACTGGATGAGATGCTATCTTGCTTACGTGCAAGTATCAGAGCCCATCTAGCGGAAGGGGGGGTGGCTGCAGCCCCAGGCCCCACATTTTTAGGGGTCCCAGAATCATGCAGGATGCTTGAAGAATTGACAGAGTTATACAGTTTTTTTTTTAGATAGCAAAAACTATAAGAAACTGCCTTGTGAAAAATTTCTTCTAATTCTTTCCGCTTTTTTAGGAGGAGCTCGCAGTCCTTCCTCAAATCTTTTACGAAAGCATTCCAGATTTTTCTTTTGTACACATCTGTAATTGGAGGAAATTTTCGTACATTAAGAATTCGTTTGAATCATCATTTTGTCCACTACTTCGATATAATTTAAACAAGCTGAACCAGGGGGGGGGGACTACATCATAAATGCCGCCCCGGTGGCGCAGTGGTCTAAGCGATGGCCTCTGATCATTCGTCCGAACGGGGTCCGGGTTCGAATCCCGGTGAGGCATGGATGTTGTGTTTGTCTTACGGCACTGGCTCTCTCCCTTCCCTGGAACCAGTGACCCTAAATTAGGGACGGGCGACTGCTTATAGCCCATTGAGTTGCTCACGGTGGTCGTTAAACCTCCAATAAAAAAAACCCCAGCATAACTGAACTGGTATCCATTTTTGAACAATACATTTTTATATTTTCTTGTTAACGCAGATTCGCCCATGAATCATGGGATACCCACTTCAATACGGCGGGCATATTTTTATGGCTTCCTTTTCATATTTTGGGAAAGTTTTCTCCTGGGTATTTTTATTCATTCACCCATAGTGAAATCCTGGATGTGCCACTATTACTGGGGCCCCAAAATACTGTCCAGCCCCGGACCCCCTGTCTCCTTACATGTGCTCTGACAAGTATAATTATTTCACACATATACCAGTATGATATACCGGCATGTTTTGGGCACATACCACTCTAACAAAACAACAACCACAAAAACATTTAAATATCCACATGTAGCTCTGAACAACAGAGGAAGAGAAACGACACGACTTCTGAAGCATTAAGAGGAACAATAAGGAAATAACTTCCAGAAATTAAAAACAACTTAACGACATGCAATGGATTTCCTGTCGCGTAATGCTTATTCTGTTGATTTGAAAAACATCTATTCACATCCTTGTTTGAGCGCCTTAAGATTGATTGGTTTGCGTGGAACGTTCGTTGGTAAGAAGGTATTGTGCTTATTTTCTTTTGTAGAAGTGCTGTTCATTCATGTACGATGCAGGAATATACACTCTTTGTCAAAAAAACCCCGAAGCACCTAGAAGGAATGATCTAATCGAGATGAAAATTGGTATGTACAATGCTCATCAGAGATGAACACTGGTCCGGGCTATGACAAAAAACCCGGAAAGATCCGGGCCTGCCCCGGGTGGGCAAGTCTTATATAAAATATTTGACTAACGGGCCCGGGATCAAGTTAATTTTCCCTTTCACTTCTTTTAATTAATTTTATTTAACACTCTTAACCGAATTAGCTAACACAATGGGAAACGCATAATTGAATGATTAGGCTATAATCTCTCTTTTGTTCTTTGCCTGAAATTGCGTGCATTTCGTGACTCAAAAACGTCAGTCAGTGTTTTAAGTAATAACTACGTATTTTTCCCTAGGTACAGTGAAAACTGATATTGTTGCATTAGGTTTGCTCTGTCCTGGTATATATAGGGGGTAGGAATTACAAATCAAGCCAGACTTCTTTCCTTAATTTTAATTGCCTTTGAAAAAGAAAATTATGTGGGTCTGATTGCGCTAAAAAATTATGTCTTCTTGCTAACTAACTATATATGTGACATCGAGGAAACAAGGATATCCATAATTATATATGCAATGGCCGTTCCGTAAAAACTGAGAGTAAAATCACACAAAATGAAGAAATATACGTACAGCAAAATACACGGAAATTCAAAATGGTTGCCCCGATTACAAATGACAACGTCTTTATGAAGATATACAGCTTTTATCCCTACACAAGAAAAAAGGAAATTAATACACACAATTCACGTGGATTAGGAACATCAAATAGAAGTCATCGCTCTTTCCACATTTATAAGTGAGTCACGGAAAAATTCTCATCGGCCGCTACCGGGAATCGAACCCATTGTGCGGGGCTCCAAGAAGCAATTTGCGTGTGGTTTGGTAGTTAGTCGTGAGTCTGGAGAATTCGAGGCCGCTCTGATGCAGTGGTAGCATGTCCAGCGCGTAACTGGAAGACCCTGGGTTCGATTCCCGGTGGCGGCCGATTGGAATTTTTCCGTGACTCATAAAACGTGGAAAGAGCGATGACTTTTGTTTGATGAAAAAGAAGGAAGTTTACAGTTTTATTGGAACCTACTGCTGTGTTGCTGTGGTGATGTCGGAAAGGGAGCTGCCCGTGCGCCAAAGCCACTGGGAAGAAATGGCGACTGCAGCAGAAAAGGCGTTTTGCGTGATGGAGTTTGAAAAGTGTCATTCTGTTGTTACTCATACTTACTCCTTGTGATTTCTTTTTGTTGGGGTATGTCAAAGACCATGTGTATGTGGCACCTTTGCCCAGAACACTGAAAGAACTGAAGATGCGCATTCAGCTTGCCCTAGCATCAGTGACTACGGACATGCTTCATAATGTATGGCGTGAAATGGATTACCGTTTAGATGTTGTCCACGTGAACCAGGGAAGTCACATAGACCATTTGTAAGGTATGGAAACAAAATTTTAAACTTCTTTCTTTATTGTGCAACAATGTGTTCATAAACCAGATATTGTCATTTGTAATCGGTGCAATCATTTTGAATTAACCTGTATATGTTATTCTTTCTCAAAGTATCTTCCCTTGAATGATATGCAACGGTCTCATTGTTCAGTCCACCTTTTAAAGCATGTGGCGAAGGCATTTTGGGGAAACTGCTTTAGCGATCCCTGTCGGGGCAAGGTCAGGGCTGTAGGCAGGCTGTGGCGTGATTTCAATACTGTATTCAAGTATTTCATAAGAAACTGTTATATCATAAGAAATTGTTGAACACAAGCAGCCACATGTGTTCAGGCGTTATCATGGTGTAAGGTTCACTTGGCTGCCAGTTCCGGTTGTTTAATTGATATGTGTCGTCTCGGGCGCTTCAAAACTGAAATGTAATACTCAGCATTGACAGTAATTTGTGAAGGAATGGCATGCTGGTAGACTACACCTTTATGATCAAAGAAAATTATCATCATTACCCTCCCAGCTGATTTTGTTTGGCGGATTTTTGTTTCGGAGGAGGCGAGCCTCCTGGTGTGGTTGATTACTCGTTGCGCGCGTGGAGCCATGTTTCATCTGCAGTTATTACTGTGTTTAGAAAGTTTGGATCCTTTGCAATCATTTGTTTCCACTCATGACACACCTAAACTCAGGCTAACAATTGTTCAATTAATTTATACACTCGACGTGGATTCGGAACATCAAAGAGAAATAATCGCTCTTTCCACGTTAATAAGTGAGTTTCGGAAAAAGTCATCGGCCGCCACCGGAAATCGAACCCAGGGTCTCCCAGTTACGCGCCGGAAATGTTACCACTGCGCCGCAGCGGCCTAGCATGTCTGTGCGTAACTGAAAGACCCTGGGTTCGATTTCCGGTGGCTGCCGATGAGAATTTTTCTGGGACTCACTTATTAACGTGGAAAGAGCGATGACTTCTGTTTGATGTAACAACTGTTCTCTCGTCAGGTGATGAGGTACCCATCTGGAACACACACGATGCAGCAGTAATTTGTCGTCGCGTAGAATGCGAAATGCCGACGTTTTTGAAATATTAGTTAACACCGCTATGTCTTCACACACCATTCGTCGGTCTCTTTACAGGATTGCCAAAACAGTGTTAACAATACGCTCTGTAACAGCACTTTCAGGTCGACCAGGCATAGGAGCGAGTTCTGCCAACAAACGCCCTTTTTTGAAATCACGCTGCCATTTAAAAATTGTTGACTCACCCAAACATGTATGTTTGTAAGCATTTTTCATTAAATCAACTGTTTCTGGAGCCATTTTACCCAAACGATAGCAAAATCTTATCGCACAACGCATTTCAATTTCTTAACTACGAATCACTCATCTTCATAGATGTATGGCGAAATGCAGGCGTACCTTAATGAACTGCGCAATAACAAAACAAGAATAGTCTCCCACGGCTAATAACTGTTGCCGTAGATACTTCCTTAATTCAGTTAGTCGTCTGCGTGGTTTTTTTCCCCTTCGCACAGTTGCCAACCCCAAAAAATTATTCTCAGTTTTTATGGAACGGCCTTTTTACATAGTATAAACAACTGTAAATTGCATTGGACATCATTCAGTGCTGCACTTGTATTTTTATGTACACTCACGGACAATGAAATTTGCGCACCTAGAAGAAAACATGCTACAACCGCGAAACTTTGCAAATAGCTAGAGCGCGTACTAGTATGCAAATGGTCCACGTTTCGTACGATTGCGCATGACAGCACACCCTGTAGTGGTGCTGCAAGCAGGAACCGGCAGCCTTGTAAACCAGCGTGTAGTCGATGCCCCATGAAAGCGAAAAGCACCAGCCGAAGCAAGCAAGAGCACAGAGTGACAAGAATGCCGGATAGACGCCACAGACGTCAATTTACGCAATGTACAGACTTTGAGAGAAGCCTGATCATCGGGCTGAAAACCGTAGGGTGGTCGGCGCGCCGTATATCGCGCCACGTGGATCGTTCTGACCATGCCGTCCGACTGTGTTGGGAGCAGTTGACACTTGATGGTACAGACACACGGCGGAGCGGCTCCGGACGGACGAGGAGGATCGACGGATCGTGCGCCAGGCACGAACGGATCCCACGGGGGCCCGGTCCACTATGCAGGCAGATGTAGCGGCCCATGTGTACCCATGAAACATTTTTCGACGCCTCACGGAAGCGAATCTGCGATCCCAGCGCCCCTTACGTGTGCTGCCATTAACACCGGAACATCGCCGGCTCCGTGTGCAGTGGTACCAAGCCAGAGTGACGTGGAACGCCACAGACTGGTGACGTGGGGCGTTTAGCGATGCGTGCCGCTTCGTTTTGGGGACAGATGATTATCGTGTCGGGGGTTTAGAGGTCCCGGGGTCAACGGCACAATCCAACCTGGCTATCGAGCGCCACACTTTCTGGGGAGTCATAGCCGATAAGCTGTAGTAGTGGTACGTGGATCATTGACGGCCCAGTGGTATATGGATGAGATCCTACGGCCCCATGTGCTGCCATTCCTAGCCGGGATGCCAGGTGCGCTATACCAGCAGGATAATGCCCGCCTGCGCACCGCTCGGGTTGCCCAGGACTGCCTACGTCATGTCGAGACACTTCCATGGCCTGCCCACTCCCCGGATATGTTCTCTATCGAGCATGTGTGGGAGATCAGTTGAAACGCCAGCTGGCGCCATGCCGCACTATCCGGGATTTGGAGCACATCGTCCAACACGTGTGGGCCAGTCTGCAGCAGGACAGCATCAAGCGTCTGTTCGCCTCCATGCCGAACCGTACTGCAGCATGTATCGCCGCACGAGGCGGTGCGACGCGCTATTGAAGATAACCGGAGTGCGTGCCACAGATCCCCCTGTAATTGTCCTGCAGCTCTGTTTATGCCATCATGTGTATCATTACGTCCGTAAAATTTCAGTTCAATCCGATGCTTCCTTCTTGGTACGCAAATTTCATTTTCCGTGAGTGTATTTGTTAGACAGATGAAGTTTTCGTTCCCTTTTTCAGCAAAACCAGGGGAGAAGTTGCAGGTGAGTTCCACAAAATTCAAGGCTGTCATTTACAGAATGCTTGTGACGATTCAATTTTGTCCTGACAAAAACTTGAGGGATAATTCGTTAGTGTGGAAGCAGATCTCTTATATTCTAGAGCTCAAATTGTTTCGCAAAGCCTAATAATATTTAAATTGAATGCCTTGCATAAATATTTCGAGTTCACATTTTGTTGCGGGTATTTTTTTTAAATATAATTAATTAAACATATCTTTTTACAACCACACCACACCGTAAGGAACAATAATATCTTCCCTAACGTATTGTATAGCGAGCGAGAACCCGTAACCACCGATGCTGGAATTCAAAGCCATGTCTTCTTTCTTCGGTGTCCGATATTCTCCCAACACAGCTACGCTGGCAAGTCTTATTGCAGCAGCTGGCCATTTTGATTCATGCGCTATCTCAGTAGTGCGTTAAAATTGTATATATGGAAAAGGGAAAACAAGACACCATGACACTGGATTAGCCGCCGAGGTGGCTCAGTGGTCTAAGCGCTGGCTTCTGACCATTCTTCTGAAATGGGTCCGGGTTCGAATCCCGGTGAGGCATGAATGTTGCGTTTGTCTTACAGTACTGGTTCTCTCCCTTCTCTTGAGCCAGTAGTCCTAAATTAGGGACGGGCGCCTGCGTATAGCTGATGGAGTTGCTCACGGTGGTCGTTAAACCTGAAAAAAAAAAAAAATGGATTTAGGGAAAGATGTAAATACGAGTAAATTAAAAACTTGACATCATTCGCAAAGCAAGCCGCTGCACTTCCATCCTGTTTCCATAAAAGAAAATTACTCAAGACTGCACCTTTCTTTTTTTACCACCTATATCGTCAAAATTCATTTTTTATAAAAATGACACATAGTTTCGGATGTCGACACCCATATTTCCCTTTGACTATCCTAGTTTTCAGATCTTAAGGAGCTTTGATCAACTCACCGGAAGCAAAGTGAATAAAATTTATTTTTGTCCAAGAAGAAAGGGAAATGTTTAAAAAGTTTCTGTAAAATTTGTCGGAGTTCGAAAAGACTTACGGGTTTTCAAATAAAAGTACATGAGAAAATAAACGAAAACAAACAAACAAAAAACGAGTATTGTGTTGAACCTTTTCATTATTTAAAGTTTTTTTTTTTTTTCTGCGGGCGAATAAGGAGATCGTATTTCTGGGGAACCCATGCTTCTGGAAGGAAAGAGATAAACACACATCGACTTGAATTGAGTTGTTTTGAGTCTGAGCTCGTTCCCACATAGATTTGCACAGCCAGAAAAAGCGTACGAATAATATGCGACTGAGACTACACATATTTTCTCACAACTAGTAGAAAAATGTAAAAACCTCATACAGTGGGCAAAAAAAGTTTTAAAGTTACCGTGTCTTTAATACATTAGCTGTTTTGCTAGCAAGGAAGAAGTTATACGATTTGTATCTAGAGAATCTACTACGTGGTTAATCCGCAGGTCACATCAAATATTAGTAGACCACCTGCTTTGATGCTATGTCTCCCTCGTGCCAGAACGGAACGTCCGGTAAGCAGTAGTGTTCATAACACTGGTCAACAAATTTGGACTATTTTTTCTGGTTATCAAATTATTTCTTAATGTATTTTGGGCCGCTGATCATGATAATGACGATTAAATTGACATATTGGCTCTTATTTTACAAAACAATTATATACTGTATATACACGGTCGAGTCACATTGTTGTGGCCACCAGCTAATATCCAGAGTAACCGCCGTGTGCAGCGCGGACAGCAGCTAGACAGGCTGGGAGTGACTCAATAAGGTGCTGGAAGGTGTTCACAGGTTTGTGGAGCCATGCTGACTGCAGTGCATCTGAGAGTTGCTGTAGGGTACGTGGTGGAGGATCCATAGAGCGAACAACATGATTGAGGTGGTCTCACAGATGCTCATTTGGGTTTAAGTCTAGAGAATCAGGCGGCCAGGGAAGAACTATGAAGTCTTCATCGTGCTGTTCCAACAAGTCTTGGACATTTCTAGCTGTGTGACACGTCGCATTGTCATGCTAGAAGATCCCATCCGTCCCAGGGAAGACAATCAGCATGCATGGGTGTACGTGGTCTGCAAGGATGGATTCATAATGAATTTGGTCCATAGTGCCTTCCACAGGTATGAGTGGACTCAGGGAATGCCATAAAAACATTCCCCAGATGATAACGCTGCCTTCACCAGCTTGTGTTCTTCCAGCAATGGTTAAAGAGTGTTTGCTCTCCGATGTTTCTCGCCTTAAACGTCAAAATCCATCCGTTCGATGAAGCAGAAAACGTAACTCAGCGGAGAATGCAATACTTTGCCAATCTGCGGAGGTCCAATTCTGATACTGCCGTGCAAATGTAAACCTTTTCTGCTGATGCACCTTCGTTAGCATATGTGCAGTGACCACCCGTCTGCTTCGGAGCCCCATACACAGCAGGGTTCGCTGAACTGTCGTTTTAGAGACAGTTCCGGTAGCCCCCTGGTTCATTCGGCCAGTGTGTTGCTTTACTATATCGTGTCGATCGGGCTTCACACTCCTTCGCAGCCGACGTTCACCTCTTGCATCAATGACTCGTGGTTCTGCGTAGTTTCCACGGCGCTTATTCACAATGGTGCCATTTCTCCAATCACGATACACTTTAAACAGTTCACAAACTGCGTTGTTTCAGAAATACTGACACCCTTGGCCCGAAAGCCGATAATCATCTCTTTTCGCAAATGTGATAAATCGCTTCTTTTATCCATGACAGCGATGAGTGATATGTTTTCAGAATGCCTACAGCACACCTTAAATACCTTTCAATCCAGCTCACGACACGTTCCTTCTTTCACTGGCTACGCGCTGTTGACCTCAAAAGTAGGAGATGGTCACATATAATGTGACGCGACTGTGTATATATATTAAGTGTACAAATAAGTTTTAAAGCATTTTTTGTGTGACGTATGCCAGTAATTTACATATCCGATATTCTCCCGCGTTGTTGTCATGTAACCGTAACTGGGCAAGAGTATAAAATGTGACACAGAAGTTTGCCCAACAGTCAAATGTACTTGCACAGTGGTAGGTGAAAGATGGCAAGCGATACTGCATTCGTTACGAATTTCATCAAGGAGAAAGTATTGCAAAAGCATGTGCATCCATCTGTTCTGTTCTGGGGAAGAATATCGTATCGAAAATCATGTGTGAGTTGTGGTTCATACGGTTTAGAGCAGGTGATTTTGATGTTAGCGATCGAGAACGCAGCGGCGCCCCGCAGAAGGTTGCACATGAGGAACTGCAAGCATTTCTGGATGAATATTCGTCTCAAACGCAAAAAGACCTAGCTGAACAACTGCGGGTAACGCGACAAACCATTTCCCCCGCACGGGGTTAACTGGTTTTCTAGTTATTTGGGGAGTTACACCCCACGGTCCGAGCTGACCTTGTGACGGATCATCTTGTCATTTCATCTTGGTACTACGATAATATCACTGCAGGGACAACTGTTCATTCAGCTGATGGGAAGTGGCGCCCCCACGGCCCGAGCCGACATATACTGTCTGATGTTTTCCCCAGTTTTTAGGCTTTTTGTTTTTCTCTTGACACGCACCCGCCTCAGTTGTAGGTTACTGAGGTTGTGAAAATGCGCTAGTGCCGGAGTTTAGTTTCTCGTTCTATTGATTTTTTTTATTGGAGGTTTACCGACCACCGTGAGCAACTCAATGGGCTATAAGTAGTCGCCCGTCCATAATTTAGGGTCACTGGTTCCAGGGAAGGGAGAGAGCCAGTGCCGTAAGACAAACACAACATCCATGCCTCACTGGGATTCGAACCCGGACCCTTCTCGGACGAATGATCAGAAGCCATCGCTTAGACCACTGCGCCACCGGGGCGGCATTGATATTTCCTTTATTCTCCATTTTATGTTCCCCTCTTTGTTTTTCTGACCTGGTTAGCTAGACCTACCTGCACGTTTGCCGTGTGCGGTGACCCGTAAGGTGTAAAAGGGGATGCTGGAGGCTAAGGTTTCTGGGGGCCGGGGTGTCGTTGTCGCCAGCTACCAACACTCCTCTTTGCCCTCTGCTTCACCCTAAACGGGCGGCTAGGAACTAAACCACTCCTCGTCAATGAAGTTTGTGTCCGAGTGGAGTCCAAACTTCTAACGGCTTGTCGTTCCGTAGGAGCGGGTGCGTCTGGGGATAGTGTTTACATGCCAAAAGGGTGTTACCAAGACACGGGAAAGTCTCGGTACTCGCCGAGCGCATGTCTTTCCTATCAACTTGCTGTATCCGACGCTCAATTCTAGAGCGGTGTCCTGCGTCCATTTGGGATTGCGGACCTCCGGCTCTCTCTTGTTGGGCTCCGTGGTGGATAGGGAAGTCGGTGGACGAATTCTTTCTTTTTCTTTATGGCTTCCACTAATGTTTCCCAAGAGGCTACAAGCAAACGACGTATTGGGGAAGGTTCAGCCCCTTCCTCTAAGAAGCATGTCCTTGATTCTTCGAATGCTCGTTTTTTCTTTAAGCACTCATTGGACCCTTCATTTTGGATAAACAACTTCATTCCATTGCAAGCTCTCCTAAGCACGTCAAGAAACACCAGTCTGGAGATCATCTTGTAGGCCACAGTTCCACATTTCTTCACACTACCTTGCTGCTTGAGGCTCCTGTAAAAAAATAACACCCCATGACTACCTTAATACATCTCGAGGTGTTGTCTCCTCTCGGGACCTAATTGAATGTACCGAGGATTAACTTCTGGAAGAACTGAGGAGTCAACACGTTAAGTGTGTGCGGCATATTCTTTTCAGGCGGAATGGGCAGCCAGTCCCATCCCTTAACACCACTTTAACATTTGACAGCCCGTCTCTGCCTACGTCCATCAAGGCAGGGTATCTCCACCTTGAGGTACATCCGCACATCCCTAACCCTCTGAGATGTTTTAAGTGTCAGAACTATGGTCACTCGCAGCAGTCGTGCAGGAGTTCCCCTCGATGTGGACTCTGTGGCTCCACGGAGCATCGTTTACAAGACTGTATGGCTGAGGTCGAATTTTGTGAGAACTGCAAGGGTCACATTCAGCATCAGCAAAGGAGTGTCCGAAGAGGATGGAGGAAAAGGAAATCCAACGGCTAAAAACGGTTGAGAATATTGCTTATTCAGAAGCCAGAAGGAGGGTGGTTCCTGTTCAACATACTCGGCAGTATTGCGCATCTGTGGTGGTCTCCAAGACAACAGTTGATGACCAAACGGATGTCCAGATCCCTGTAAAATGTCCATACCATCTGGATGATATTATTACAGTTGGGATGGAAGCACTCCAAGCAGGTGCTAGGAGTCTGAAATCGACGGCCACCACTTCGCCGACGCGCTCTCCTAACACCACCAGCACCGGGACTCAAAACGTTTCTTCTGGACGGAAAAAGAACAAAGAGCAGAAGGTTGCTACTTCTCCCAAATATGAATCTAAAACGCAACATCAGGGCACCACTCAGAACTCATGGGACAAAGTACCGTCCCGTATTGTCACCAGATAAAACGCCTCCACATCTGGTGAAAACATTACAAGGCGCACAGATGGACACTGATCTCGTTTAAGTGGTCTGTTTAATTCACATTATTTACTACTATTTTTCTCTCTCTTCTTCTAGCCATCGGTTCCATCATTCAGAGGAACTTTGAGATTTTCGGACACGAATTGAAGACGTGAAACATTTGCTTTCGTCTTACTCTCCGGTGTGCCTTTGTCTACAAGAGGCAAAACTTAAACTATCAGACCTGCTTTCAGTTCGAGGCTACAGTGCATTTCGGAAAGATAATATATCAGGAGATATAGCCTGTGGGGGAGTTGCCATTCTTGTCCCTCACAGTGTTACGGTTTCTCTTGTTACGGTCTCCACAACTTTACAGTCCGATGCGGTTCGTATTTTCGTGCTTGTGCCTCTTATTGTTTGCAGTGTCTATCTGTCACCGGATGAGAATGTGAGCACCCCAGTGCTTGAGAGTTTGGTTGATCAGCTGCTTCCACCCCTCCATCTGATGGGTGACTTCAATTCCCATCATCCTTTTTGGAGTAGTGTCAGCATCAGCAAGAGAGGCCGTAGACGAGTCTCTTATGTCCTCGACCTTAACACCTGTGCTGACAATTACTTCCATGAGGCAACAAGATCTTTCAGTGCGATCGATTTGAGCTTGGGATTACCATCAATTATTGCTGATTGGTCGTGGACGGTATGTAACGACTTTCATGGGAGCGACCATTTTCCAATTGTACTCTCGCATAATGTGAGTATGCCACCTTCCGCCTCCCACCCTCCTCGATGGAGGATGGATCGTGCCCGATGGGAGGTCTTCGCATCGTCTGCAGTGATATCTTCTGCCATGGTGACCCAATCATCAATCGACGCAGCTGTTTTCGATGTTACAACTTGTATTATTCAGGCAGCTGATCTTTCAATACCAAAGACATTAACGACGCTCCCACGAAGTCCGAAGCCTTGGTGGACCACTGAATGCGCAGCGGCTAGGAGAGCTAAACATAAGGCCTGGTGTACATTTCGGCGTTATCCAACTGATGCTAATCTCATTGCATTTAAACGAGGAAGATCCTACGCTCGGCTGGTGCGTCGATGAAGCAAGAGGAAGTCTTGGATTGCCGCCCTGGTGGCGCAGTGGTCTAAGGCGCTGGCCTCTGATTATTCGTCTGTAAGGGGTCTGGGTTCGAATCCCGGTGAGGCATGGATGTTGTGTTTGTCTTACGGCACTGGCTCTCTCCCTTCCCTGCAACCAGTGACCCTAAATTAGGGACGGGCGACTGCTTATAGCCCATTGAGTTGCTCACGGTGGCAGTTAAACCTCCAATCAAAAAAAAAAAAAGTCTTGGATTCAGTATGTTTCATCTCTCAATTCACGCGCCAGTTCTAAAATTGTGTGGGGAAAGATTCGTAAGATACGGGGTAACTATAGTTCTCACCAGATTTCCATTCTCGAGAGTAACGGCTGCACATATGCTGAAATCGGGGAGATTGCAGATTGTTTGGGTGAGGCGTTTTTCTTTGTGTCCAGTGATCTGGCTTATCCTTCCTCTTTTCAGAGGATTAAGTCCCAAGCTGAACGCCAGAGAATCTCCTTTGCGCCTTTTAATTACAACGATGATAACTCCTCCTTCAGCATGGTTGAACTTCGGGTGGCTCTGCATCGGTCCGGCGCGACATCTGTCGGTCCCGATGGCATCCACTATGCTATGATCCGTCATTTACGCAGTCGTCTCTCGATAATCTTTTAGTCCTCTTCAATTGCATTTGGTTGGAGCACAGTTTCCCGGAATCTTGGCTAAAAGCTTTTGCTCTACCTTTTCCCAAGCCTTGCAAAGATTCTAAGTCTCCCTCTAGTTATCGTCCAATTGCTATCACTAGCTGCCTGTGTAAAGTTCTTGAACGCATGGTTGATTTCCGGTTAGTTCATTTTTTAGAACAACGTCAAGTACGTTCACCATCACAAAGCGGCTTTTGCTGGCTTCGTTCATCTCCTGCGCCTTAAGACATCTGTACGCGAGGTGACAGTGCGTAGGCAGCACCTGGTTTCCGTTTCCTTTTACATTGAGAAAGCGTACGATCGAACGTGACGTCACGGTATTCTCCGTGACCTCCACGAAAGAGCCAACATTGATCTCCAATTTTCTTCGCAATCGGGTGTTCCAGGTGCGCCTGGGTACGACGCTCTCGGCTCTGTTCCATCGAGAACAAAGTGTTTCTCAACGTTGCATTTTATCTGTCACATAGTTCATCCTACGCATTAATTGTCTTCTCAAAAATCTTCCTGCTACGGTTTCGGCTACTGTTTATGTAGATGACTTGCACATTTTCTTTTCTTCTTCAAGTATGCATTTTATTGAAAGGCAGTTGCGGTCTGCGATTAACCAGATCGTTAAAGCGGCGAACAGCAATGTTTTAGTTATTTCTCTCGACAAAACAGCGTGTGTCCATTTCTGCCGGAGTCGTGGCCTCCATCCTGACCCAGAGCTCTATTTAGACCGTGCAGCCATATCAGTTTTGCCAGACACCAGGTTCCTTGGACTGGCGGTCGACCGTGCGTTTACGTTCCGTGCGCACGTCCAACGGCTAAAGACTTCCTGTCTGCGGGGCATATCGATACTTAAGATCCTTTCGTCGGTCCCGTGGGGTGCAGACACAATGTCTTTATTTCGCTTTTACCATACTCTGATACGGTCGAAACTGGATTATGATTGTATCGTGTATGGCTCTGCTCGTCGTTCCGTTCTCCGGCCCTTGGTTCACCATCAAGTTCTGCGTCTTTGTACGGGAGCATTTCGAACATCCCCGATTCCCAGCCTTTATGCCGACGCGAACGAACCATCGCTTGAATTACGCCGTCTGCAGCTGTCTTTTCAATTTTACTTGAAACTTCGATCTCTTCCGGACCATCCTTTGTACGATGCAGTTCTTTATCCCCAGCATGCTCGTTTATTTGAGAACCTGCCCTTGTGCATTCCAACCTTCGGTCTTCGTATGGCGGCCATTGCTCGTGATGCAGGGCTCGACTTTTCGCTTGTTGGAGAGACCGGGATCGTTGAGGACCCGCCGTGGCTTCCTTTTGAGGTAGCCACTGATCTCAGCTTTACTTCTTTTGATAAGTCCTCAAATCCTGCTCCAGTGTACCAGCAGCTCTTTGCTGAACACAGTTCCTTCAATTCTGAGTATCTTCTAGTTTTCACCGACGGATCTAAGATGGGTGCTGTGTCGGATCCGCCGCAGTCTGTGTTGATCACGTTTCAGTATCGCGGAAACCAACTGAGGAAACGGTGTTTTCGGCGGAGATGCATGCTATGTATCTCGCCCTTCTTCATGTTCAGTAAAGTTCTCATCATCGTGCTATGGTCTATACGGATTCCTTAAGTGTCATGCAATCTTTGTCCTCTGTTGATTGCCGTGACCATCTTTTTGTCTTTGACGTGAGAAGGAGCTCCGTTGTTTACTCTAGGCTGGTTTCCAGGTTTAATTTTGCTGGATTCCTGGGCATGTTGGAATCTCGGGTAACGAGTCTGCTGATGTGGCTGCGAGATCTGCTTCCTCTTTGGTCATCACGCCCCTGCCACTGTTTCACCGGGATTTGCGTTTTCTGATCCGTGATTATATCAAGTGAACGCGGCAGGGTCAGTGGGACCAACAGGTTGACAATAACCTGCATCGTATCAAACCAGTTCTTGGTGTCTGGAATTCTTCATTTCGCCGAAACCGTAGGGAGGAAGTTGTACTCGTACGTCTCCGCATTGGGCATTGTGGTTTCACTCACCGCTATTTGCTGTATGGTGACACTGTCCCGATGTGTGGGACGCGTGGTGTACTTTTAACAGTTGTTCATATTTTATATTCATGTCGTCGTTTTGCTCGTGATCTTGTTAGTCATTTCCTTTTACCCACTTTACCAGACGACTCAGAAACTCTGGGTCGCCTTTTAAATAATCGTTGTGATGCGTCTTGTATGTTGTCATTTCTTCGTTCTGCGGGTGTTTTTCGTTTTAGATAGTTTCTCTTTCATCGGCCATTTACACTTTTTATATTGTTCTGTTTTATACCAACATTCTTAAACCTTTCATATTGTTCTGTTTTTATCTCATAAGAATTTTTTTCCTTTAATATTGTTTTTGTTACGCTATATGTGATTCCTTGTCCCGGTGTTGTCTTTTAGCGCTTTGTTGTTTTATAGGCCTTTTACACCACTTGTTCTGTTATGTGTCGTTTCCTTTTAATTTTGTTTTATAAAATTCTGACACCATTGGATTTGGCGCTCTTTGGCCCTTTTAGGCCCTTGCGCCATAAAACACCAACCAACCAACCAACCAACCAACCAACAAACAAACCATTTCCTATCGTTTACGCGCAATGGGAAAGATTCAGAAGGAAGGCAAATTGGTGCCACATGATCTGAGCCAGAGGAACAAGGATGAGCGTGTCATGAAGTGTTTGAATCTGTTAATAAACAATACAAAAAGTCTTTTCTGTGGAAAATCGTTACGGGTGATGAAAAGTGGATATCGTACGACAATCCCAAACACAAAAAAACACTGGGTAGACCCCAGCGAAGCAACGACTTCGACACCGAAACGAAATATTTACTCCAAGAAAGTTCTGCTGTGCATCTGGTTGTATATGAAGGGTGTGCTCCATTATCAACTATCAGAACAGGGTCAAACTGTTTCTGCTGATTTCTACAAGCAACAATTTCTGCGATTGAACCAGGAAATCTGTCGGAAACGTCCATTGACAGGAAAAGGATTGCTTCCCGTGAAATTACTGCATGACAACGCTAGGCCGCATGATGCGAAATCCGTCAAGGAAACGTTATTGACGCTTGGCTGGGAAGTTTTGGAGCAACTGGCGTATAGTCCCGAAATAGCCCCTTTAGACTATTTGTTCCGATAGATGCAACAAGGTTTTTCTGCTGCACGGTTCCGGACATGTAACGAAGTGCAAAAATGGGTTGACGACTTCATCGCGTCACGCGACGAAGTATTCTTCATGGCTGGAATCCGTCAGCTGCCTGATCGATGGCGGAAGGTGATAGATAATGACGGCGCATATTTTGATTCGTAAAGGTATTGTTGTTTTCTCTCTGATTACAGGTTCCGTTATCTTAAAACGCTTTAAAACTTATTTGTACCCATAATACAAATTTACCTGCCTTAACTACGTCTTCTTTTTGACTCTCACTTGTATTCAGTTTTTGGGGATTCTGTTTTTAACATTCGACAATAATCAACTAACATGGCAGAACTCCGCTTATTATGCAATCATACCTCTGTGCTATCGTCATGTCCTGATGGAAACGTTCACCATGCTTTGCACTAACTGCGCCACAGTATGGTGGGAAGAAATCGACCTATGAATACAAGAAGTGCGTTTTCATAGGACATGTTGCACCCCATTTCTTTATAAGAATTTATAAAATATCCTACAAACTCTCTGAATTTTTTTGTTTTAGCATTTCCCAGAATGCCAACTGAAACACACCGAAATAATTTTCATGCTGTTTTCTCCCTTTCACTGAGCACACATTCAAAATGATCATCCTTGAAAAGTTGCTTTATTTGTGAGCCAATGAGCACGCCTATTTTAATCTTTCCTGCATTAAGTCTTGGAAATTTCTATTTCAGAACCATTCATATCTAAAGCCTTGACGAAGTTCTTCATTATCCCCAGTTTTATGAGCAGTGGGAGTAGCAAAACTTTACTTGATTCTTTCAAGATGCTACTTTCTTAATTCCGGGCATTAATGATTTTTTTTTATGGGTATCTTTTGCACTCATAAAATATTTGGTGTAACACTTTTATAATCCTAACAGAATGGCGATCATCTTTAAATCACTTCATATTTGCCACTCATACTTCTGATAATGTACACCTAATATGAATTTTTTCATGCTTGCATACGTTTCTTTTGTGTGGACTCCGTATGCAATAGGGATAGAAGAAAACTTATTTCCATTGTGTAATACGAGGCCACACAGTTAGTTTTAAGGCTCACCTCAAAGTCATCTATAAATAGCCGCCACTCTTCAGGAACGTGTCTCATGTTAATTGTTGCCAATAACATCATTACAGAAAGTGAAGTCCTTTTGTTTGACAGAATTTTTCCAAATCTTTATCTGTGGTACGAAATTGTGTTACTTTCAGAGATTCCATTGTTGTAACCTTGATGCCAAAAGCTCAGATTTCTTTTTTGGAAGTTCCAGATCTCTGATGAGGTTGTTAAGTTCGAACTGTGTTTGAACAAAATTTTGGATCCCTTGAAGTTGATGGCTGCTGTGATTCATTGCGTAAACCATGTTCATCAATGTATTCATCAGATTCAACAAGAAAAAATCAGGCGGTATTGGCCTTCCATGTTCTTCTCGAGAAAATAGTACGCAAGGAGATGCCGAATGCAACAGCAGAACTACTGCGGTTGAGTTTTGAAGCCATTCCGCCTTCGCAGTGAGCCACGTCATATGGCTAAGGACGGAATGGTTGAGTTTTGAAGCCATATTCGTCCTTCTCCACGAGTCTCGGGACAAATCGCTGAAGACATATTTGGATATGAAACTGTCTTTCTGTTCTTCACAGTCATACCTTCTTTGAAAGGAGGCACCATACAGAAATAACAGCCTGTAGTGTGGTTTGTTGGCTCTCTCCAAATCATTGGCACTACAAAGGGCATAAAATGTCCCTTACTGTTCACTCACGTACTCAGTTTTGAAGCACAGGTATTGCAGCATACTTGGGCCCATTTCATATCAAGATCACCGATTTTGCAACTGAAATGCAAGAAATATGCTTTTTAATACTTCAGTTACAGATGTAAACGCTTTCTTCTTTTAAACTAAAGTATAAACAACGTAGTCCTTGATCCCGAAATATGTAAACAAACACTTAACTTCGTCATCTCCATTGAAGCAAAGAATCGATCCTAAAGCTCGTTTCACTTCCGTGAACTCTGTTTACGTAAACATTTCTCATAAAAGAAAAATAAAAGTCACGTGATTTAGTCTCTAAATTCACGAAGTGAAAACGTTGATTTGAACCTTTAAAAAAAACCCCGTCCCATTTCTGATTCTCATCTTACAGCCCTGTTTGTCAGTTCCAGCTGTAATCAATCAACATCCAATGGCGGATGGAGTCTTTTGTTTCACTGAGATAACTTCGCCATCTGATTATTAAAAACGTTAGTCTTCGTTTTGTGAGACGACAACTGTTTTTTCATCCAGAAGCAAAATGCTAAACTTTCCAGCACAGACCCAGCTCCAGCTCCAGCTCAGAATGTTTAACTTAACCGATGAAAAAAAGCCCGTCTCGTGAGCAACTCTAGTCAGAAAACCAACTTACGGAGAAGTGAACACAGAAAACTTCAAAGTGCAAATTTTGTACGACACCCTAACGGTTTGTTGGTCGCTTTTCCAAACTGTCACTACACTTTAGCAGACCCTTTAATAAAATCCAGTTTTCGATAAACTGAATCATCGGTGAAATGATCATTTGATGAAATTAAGTTTAGGTGAAGCGATCCTCTTTTCGATCAAGTAACCCTTCAGCGAATGCTTCTGTCGATCAAAAAAATTCGATTAAGTAACCCTTCAGCGAAATGTTTCTTTCGATCTAGTGAACTTCGGCTACTGAATTTGCCCCCTATCAATTGAATTTGAGTTCTAGAGGATGACGTGCTTGCTAATCCGATCTAAAAATGGATCTCTAGCCTCAGCGTTTGTTCAAAAGTGGCTTCGTGGTATTATGACAGCTCTTTTGCAAAATTGGATTTGGCTGTTTCCAAGATTGCTCAGTAGGAGCACGCCAACATGAGTAAAAAAACAACAGCTAAAACACAGTAAGTGTTTAATCCTTTAAATGCGACTACCAAATTACAAATGTCGCGAGTTTTCTTTTATTTATAGCTGTGCTTCTTTGCTAAGCTCTTTCGTGTAATCATAAAGACAACGAAATGATTATGTAAGAGTATTGTCTTTGCTACCAGAGGGAAGGAATTCTTGAAGAAACTCAACAGCGCTTCGGAGAAACCTCACAGTTACATTTATTTATTGCAAGGCGTCACACCAGAGTAAGTTCCATTTGTTTTTTTAGTTTCTATAAGATTTATCTTTTCTTTCTTTCTTTTTTTTAGTTTTTTTAAGATTTCTTGTTCGAGGTTCCACTTCCACCATAAGGGTTTATTGCTCTAAGGAGTTGTACAACACTAAAATGGCGGTCACTGGTTAAAAGGAAAGGGGGTGGCCAGTGCCTTAGGAAAACACATCGTCCAGGATCACCCAGAGCTTCGACTCGAACCCAGCACCGATAATTAGTCGGAAGACCCCACATCTTATCACTCAACCATCGGGGGCTCACTATTTTACACATAAAAATTTCTTTCTTACTTTGGGTGTGCTGTTGGCAATGTAAAGAGGAGCGGAAGTTCAACATTGATATTATTTCCTGTTGCGTTATTTTTTATTGACCTTCGTGGTCTGTTATTTTTTATCATCATGCAAACTTCGTTGCCAGTTGCTGACCCTTGAGTTTTAACTATAAGAAGACACTTATATTAAGCACTCATTTATAAATTTTCATTCAGTTTTGTAAACACGTATTTCAGGAATCAACTGTTTTGCGTTCAAAACTTAAACTTTTATTTTGGATTTACCTGAAGCAACAAAATAAGCTGGGTTTTTTTCCAAAGAAAAAACAAAGGCATGGAACTTTATTTTATAAATTTCGATCAGATTAAATAAAGGAAATCACGCTTCTCTTGTTTCCAGAAAAACACACCTTAACTTCCTGGGATGAAAATGCACATCCGCTAGATTTTCAATTAACATTCTCTTTACACTGGAAGGAAGTTGGGTAAGTAGGCTTTTGCCATTTGCATTACCATCTTCTGTAAGGATTTGATTAAAATTATTTGGAATCGCATAAGGGATAATGCGGGGTAAACACCAAATAACTGAACAGCATTAGCAACATGTGAAATGCATGAAGAAAAGCATCGCGACATTTTGTGAATAAATACATACAGCAAAACGAGTGTCAGGGTAAAAAGAAAATATATGTTTCGCTTACATAGCCTACTATAGCTGATTTATTTTGGGGTTGCTGGGCTCAGTGGCGTTACCATAACTTGTAAAAGTTAATGAACTGTGTTACAGTGCCACCACTGGCCAAAATTAGGGTAGTACGAACAAAACGTGATAAAACATTTGAAATCTATGAAACCACGCAAGTGTTTAGCAATGCATTGGGGTATAACTACAAAACGAGTGCGCAAATTCCATCTTCACACCCGTTTTTATAACATTTGCAGGGGTTGCATCAAAATAAAAAAATTTGCTGTTAGATACTTTAAAATGTAAAGAAAGTAACAAACAGAACAATCACCTTGTACAGCTGAACACGCTCGATATTGTGGACCATGCTCAATGTAAGGCCATTCAGATCTGAGGGAGCAAATCCCATTCTGTCCCTAGATGAATTTTTGAAAGACCAGATAGGTTGTTACCTGCTTTCATTGCGTCACTCGACAGCATCCCACCTCTGTTCGATGGGATTGAGACCTAGGAATCTTGCTGGACAGGACATTTGTTGAATATTTTCAATTTCGAAGGATTCGTCCACGTAATGAGCTTTATTACGATGCACTTTGTCGTTCATGAAAATAAATTTTATACCAACAAGGGTCGTACATAGGTTTCAAAGATAGGGTATCTATGTTTCTCAGCAATTATAGCTCCTCCATCAAAGATATGGAGCCGAGAACTTCTCCACACTAGCACACTGCTTTCATCTTACATGATCAGTGTGAAAACACTTCATCTTACATGACCAGTGTGAAAACACAAGTTTGTCCGCCACGGCCATCGAAACCGTGTTTCCTCACTCCGGAGTAAGTCGCTCTGCCAACTGAGCTACGCGGGCAGAATGTCTCGCTGCAGATTTGTCGTCTTGACACATGTTTTCACCTATGTAGTACGTCACACCAGTTTTCCGATGTTAGATGGATGATGACGCTTTCTTGGAAACTTAAAATTAAGCAGCTTGTAAAACTTCGGGACTCGTCAGAAAGCAGAACTGCAGCCCATTGGTCAGTGCTTCAAGTCACATTTTCGCGGTCCCAGGTTCGATACGCTTTTCACCGACTGTGGATCAGCGGGAGAAGAAATCATGAGCTTCCTAGCATAAAGCTCACTTACGTTTTGCCGTCGTGATACAGTTCAACAGGTACTTTTTTCAAGTGTGTGTCACATCAGCATCGAGAGACAGCTGCTACCAGGCCATTGTAGTGTTCAGTTTTACAATAAGATAAATATAATGGGCAGTTCGGTTGGGCGTAGCTCAAGGAAAATCTTAGCCAATTGTTCTCGTAATGCTTTCCTTTCCCGCAACTGCTTTTATAATGTTGGAACAACCTTTCACGGCACATTAAACCACCGTACGACCTTTGCATGAGGTTATCCTTTTTAAATCATCCAATATACCTCCATCTCAAAGAACCACCCAAACGTTGATGAATTGTCATCTTTAGTACTCTCAAAGTGCCCAAACGAGTGAACATGCAGAGTTTTGAGAATGGAGCAATGTGGTACAAATCCGACTTCTTACACAAATGAGAAAGTTGCGTGTGACAGGGATTTGGGAGATCACAAACCATTTTTGGTGGTATATTCCGATTGTGCTTAATAATGGTATTATGCTCGCGACGTTTAACCGTGGGGACACTATTACTAAAATGCAGGATATTGACAGAAAACACTGTGTTACTTTAATTTTTTAAATTAATGCACTTCTTTATAGTACAAGTAATTTTTATTATTGATAACGAGAAGTTACTCATTGAAAGAGCTTAGGAAACTTGAAGAATGAGATCCAAAAGTCGGGGCTGATGAAAGAACAAGTATCTGAATGAGCTTCGATACACTAGGGTGAATCTAAAGTTCGTCCCTTTTACAGCTAAAAATTCAGTGATGCAGGAAAGCTACACATTCACATCTCATTCTGCAAAGTGCAAGCCGTTGTTTTCCATAGTCCTATGCCAACGTTCAGAGAGAGCCATGATTACACTGCGGAACCACTTGGCAGGTTTTGAGGACACAAACTGTATGATGTGTTGAGGACAAAAACCACTGAAGCGAAGTGCTGCCCTCGTAGGAAATGGGCTATGGAACGAAATACGAGTAGGTGGTAGTTGGATAAGGCAAAGTCCTTACTCTATGGAGGAAGGGTTACGATTTCAACTCTTTCCAATTTCTGTATTTTTTGGAGGACTATTGTGGAGGTGTGACTTAGACATAATCTCCTTGCAGTAACGCTCGTTTCTTATTGATTAGCGTTAGGTAGGTTTGACACAGGGCATCATGGACACGCTGCAGTTGTTTGGTATAGAAGCTTTCGTCCACAGCCTGACTATCTGGCATGAGTTCCCAGGGCACAGTGCCCTCACAGTTCCACGAAATGCACAGCTGGACGTTCCTCTCGAACCGTCCCTTTTGACTTCTGGATGTGCTCCACGGCCACTGGTTTACAGTGGTAGGATAACGAAGGAATAATTACTTTTCATCACCTGTGACGTTACGACGCGAACTATCCAATGGCGCTGCAGGAGAAAACAAGCCGGTGGAGATGAAGAATGATGGTGAATTTGGAAGACCCCACCTCAATTGAGAACTGCCGTGCACTGGTTTCCACATCTTTCACCCGGTTGGTGGTCGTCGGACGTCATCACCTCGGCTTGTCTTCGAGACTAGAGTCCCTGGCACTGAAACTTCAGAGCCATTTTCGTGCAGTGCTGCTGTCTACTCTTTCCTCACCTTCAGCAGCAAAAATTCCCTCACTGCTGCTTCCTCATTTAACCCTTTTTTTCAATAATGGTGTAGGAGCACCCAAACACCACGTTTATCTACCTCCATCATCTGCTCACGTGACAACACAATGTGGATGCATAACAAATTCATCTCATTAGCCGCGCATTTCACGTCAAATGACGCTGGCGCGCGTTTCTCACAGGAATGGAGGCTCAACTTTATGTGTAACTCAAAAAGGGATAAACTTTTGACTCACTCTGGTATCTGTACATTATGAAAAGTATTAAATCACTCAAAGCTTTTGACTGTAAGGAATAAACGAAATTAAGTTCGGCATGAACTGGAGAGGAGCATACCTATACTATGCAGTGTATTGTTTGTGAAGAAGTTATCAAATCTGACTTAGGTGCATAAGAAGCTGTAAAACAATAAATACACACAATTGACGTGGATTAGGAACACATCAAACAGAAGTCATCGCTCTTTCCACGTTTATAAGTGAGTCACGGAAAAATCCTAATCGGCCGCAACCGGGAGTCGAAACCAGGGTCTTCCAGTTACGCGCCAGACATGCTACCACTGCGTCACAGCGGCCTCGAATTCCTCCAGACTCACATACGACTAACTGCCAAGCCAAAGACCCTGTTTTCGACTCCCGGTTTCGGCCAATGAGGATTTTTCCGTGACTCACTTATAAACGTGGAAAGAGCGATGACTTCTGTTTGATTTTTCTAAGGTTTTACGTACCTAATAGGTTGTGGGACCACCTTTTGGCATTCGAAACCACCTGAATCCCCCTTGGAGTGGACGCATACAAATCCTGGGGGGTGGTTAGTGGGATGTTATACCATTCTTCATGCAGAAACTGCTCCAGATCATTAAGAGACACAGGAGGAGGATAACTGGATCTTAGTATGTTTTCCAACACAGGCCTCAGCAGCTCGATGATGTTTAAATCTGGTGATTAGGGAGGCCAAGGAAGGTGTGAAAGTTCGTCCTCATGTTCCTCAAACTATGATTGGACATTCCGAGCTCTGTGAATTGGGGCGTTATCATCTTGATAGATGACATCCGCTGCAGGAAGCAATGCCTGAATCATTGGATGGACTTGGTCGGCCAAAATGTATTCATACGCCCTACTAGTCATGCGCTCTTTCAAGGTGATCAGGAGACCTACTGAAAACCACGATATGACCGCTTTGAGCATAACAGAACCACCACCTTGCTGCACTGTTGGGAACGGACAGTCTGGGTTGTACGCTTCTGACGGTGTTCTCCACACGTAAATACGTCCTGAGGTGGGGAATATTGTGGGTGTGGATTCATCCGACCACATTATACGTTTCAATGCATCGGCAGTTCACGTTGCATTCACCTGGCACCACTGCTTTTGCCGTTGTGCATTCACCTGGTTCACCAGAGGTTTTGCAATAGCAGCTCTGCCATGAATATCTTGTTTATGCAGTTCCTTGCGCACTGTTTGCTTTGATCTTGGGGTCTGGAGATGCAGATTGAGCTCCGCACTAATTTTCTACGCCGTGGTCTTATTACGGGTGACACTCCTCTTTAATACTCACCTGTCTCTATCAGTCAGAGTCGTTTTCCGGCCGCACTTGTGCTTCGAAGACGAGGTTTTGCCACGAACACTGTGGGCTGTCACGACGCTCGACACAGTAGCTCTCGATACTCCCACTACCCTGGTGACTGTTGTCACGAAGGTACCAACTAGACGGCCACCAACAATTAGTCTTCTTTCGAGGTCCATTAGGTTGCTCATTTCGTCGTTATCTTGAAAGAAATTTTGCAATAAGACACTTTCAATGCACTTAAACAGGACCTTGAGGTCCTGAACAAAGTTGCTACAACCAAAAAGTGGTGGATACCTTTGCGTATTGCGACGTACGCAGCTGCATTAAAAGTCACGTCTCTGAGCGTGGTGTGCACATTATTCTGTCCAACTCCTGTACATCAAAAGCCATTTTGCCACAAAAAGGCCAACAATAATTTTTGATTCTGATATTGATAGGTAAGTTAAATATAGAAATTTTTTCTTTTGCTGCCTCCTGGCTAGGCTGTCCGGCGCTCAGCATAAAAAAATAAAGGTTTAGAATATCAGAAAACAGCTGAATACCTCAGACTTTAATGAATTTATAAAAGAATGTTTATTAAAAATAAAAGGTTTTAGAAATTTCTAAAGTAACTTTGTTGGCAAACACTGTGACCCAAAGAAACATGGGCGGTTATCAATACAAAGTTTGCTGGTTAAAAAAAGGCAGCGAAGATATTTAGCATCCAAGAAAAAGAAAACACCAATTTTAGAAGCGAAATACACCAATTTTCTTACGCTGCATTTGCTCGGGAAAACGAGTTATCAAGGGGATCTCTATTTGTCAAGAACACCTAATGCTACATTCAGCTCTAATATTTTCAACTTAGTAGATTTAGTTTAGAATAAATAAACTGCCATAGAAACACATACAGTGGTGCCCAAAAGTTGAAAACGAAGTTCAAAAAATGAGAAATTTTTCAGAATTTGCTTAACTGAATTGAAGAACACTGCCATATATTTCTAATATTTGGTAAAGAATGGTTTAGCCACCAGGGGCGTAAGTGTTAATTTCTGATTCTGATGTATTTGAAGAAAAATCTGAGCTTCTAAAATCTGAGTTGAAAAAAAAAATCATTTGTGGACCGATACTGCTCACATCAATAAATCTTTTCGGAGTATTTTCTTCTTAAAATAATGCATGGCTTTTCCGACAGGGGGCGTAGAGGCATATTTTATATTTGTCGATATCTCTGTTTCTGAAAGTCAGATTTGAAAAATTCTTTCTTTGCTGGAGAGCGTTTCCGCTGCAAAATGTTTCTCATATAATTTCAAATTTTTCCTTTTTTTTTTTTTTTTTTTTTTTTTGATTGGAGGTTTAACGACCACCGTGAGCAACTCAATGGGCTATAAGCAGTCGCCCGTCCCTAATTTAGAGTCACTGGTTCCAGGGAAGGGAGAGAGCCAGTGCCGTAAGACAAACACAACATCCATGCCTGACCGGGATTCGAACCCGGACCCCGTTCGGACGAATGATCACAGGCCATCGCTTAGACCACTGCGCCACCGGGGCGGCCAAATTTTTCCTTACGCACAAGTCTGCCACCACAGGGCGTAAGTTCACGATTAAGTTTACCGCAAATATCTGTGGGACTAAAAATCCGATTGAAAAACTTTTTCGGTCAGATACTACTTTTTTCCATACCAGTTTCATTGACTTTGAATAGCTTTGATAAATTTAATTCGGTTCAGAGCGGATTCAAAAGACGTGCTAATCACACCCGAAAATTCGGTGTCATGTTTCTTGTTTACAAATGTTTTTCATACACGAAAAATAAAATGGAACAGAAATTTGTGAATCGGAAATACGTTCCTGACAGAAAATATGCATTTTTGCCATCTAGTGGAGAACTGCTCGTACGGAAAAATAAGAAATATGTGAAAACAATTCCACATAGTAAAAACTGTGCGACGCAAAGAGGGTTTTTAAACCAAAGTTTTCGAAGCAGAAATAGCAAGGAAAATAGAGTACACCTTTACGACCATTGGGTAAAAAACCTTGTATCTTTTGCCGTGAAACTGTGCGAAAAATCGTTTCCATTATAAGAGGTAACCAACAGGAGAAACGATTTTTTTCAGTCTTACTTTTAGAGGCACATATGCAGAATAAAACGTACATATGTCAGGCTCAATAACATCTGTATTAGCACCGCCTCTCGGCAAGAGATGCGAGTATATTGCATTGCAAACGCACCGTAAGGTGTCGATTGTCTTTCTGTAAAGATTTCCAATAGAAAGACGGATTTTGAAACGACTAAGTAGGGCACAGATATCGTGTTTACAGACAGATACTTTTAGCGCTTTCTTTGTTCCGGAAATACGTGTTAGAAATAAAATCTCTCCAGTAGGTCAAAACTAGTCGTAAATCCTATGTTGTCCAGGAAAATAGCATATAAACTTCGATGGTGACTGGTTGATGATATCTCTCTATTCTAAAAAAAAAAAAAAAAAAAAAAAAAGAACCGCCGCCGCAGCTGTTTTAGAAATTTCCCGACACTCGCGCTTTCCTAGCTCGCAGCGCGAAAAGTATTAAACACAAAAATATGAAATTCAGTTCGTTTGTAGAGAATTGTTGGGAAAACACTCTGAAATAAACCGTTTTTCGATTCTGGCGATACTTCAAGAGCTGTTGTATTTCAAAATTAAGGTAAGCAAAAAAGTGCTATCAGTTCGCGTTACGAACACACTAACAGCAACAAAACCACGAAACTTTGTAGGCATGTAGGGCCATGGCCGAATTTTTGCGCCTCGTTGCTCTTGTTTTGAATTTCGATTTAATTTACGAGAAATTAAATTTTTAAATTTCACAAAATTCTCTACGTAGCGATGGGATGCATTTAAAAAACCCCCGCATATATGGCAAACTATAAATCATAACGCATTGATATTTTTACAGCATAAACTCGCAACTGTCATCCTTCTTTTAAAATCAATTTTTTTAAAAGAAAAATTCATTTTATGATTTTTAAGCATTTTTTTAAAGAGACAAAGGAAGGAAACGAGCGGCTTACTCTCTCTTCAGCGTTAACCACACAGAAAAGTTCTGGCCCCGTAACCTGCTGCCATGGTGATGCAGCTATTTTCAGCCCTCTCTTCTCATTGGGTGAAAGGACAGGCTGCAATCAAACTGGTAATGACGCAATGCTTAACGACGTAATGATGCTTTTAAAGTTCGGCGTTTTCCGCTGGCATACGTGAATACCTATGTAAATATAGGCTTTCGCCTCGTATATGAAAAGCAAAGAGGGAAAATGCGAGTGTGTTCGTCCGTGAATTGTTTGACTACTTACTTCTAAATGACCTAGACATCTGACAATTGGCATGCTGATAGGCGTACCTAGAAAAAAAAAAGTATGAAAACCAAAAAAAAAAAAAAAAAAAAAAGTCTGCTTTGGAACATTGCCTGCTTGAACTTTTCGTGAATTGTTTGACACTTCTAAATGACCTAGAGATCTGAAAATTATCATGCTGCTTTTCTAGACATCCGGTCTTAAAGTCCGGAAATCTAGAAAAAAACAAAAAAACATGGCGGATTTGGAACATTGTCTGCTTGAAATTTTCGCGAATTGTTAGACCACTTCAAAATAACCTAGAGATATAAAATTTTTCATGCTGGTAGATATTAAAGTCCGGATGCCTCTAAATGCACGAAAAAACAAAACAAAGAAAAAAATAAAAGCAACGCTTTGAAACATTGTCTGCTTGAATTTTTCTACCACTTCTACATCTACAAAAAAGTCTGAAAGCCAAAACATTCAAAAGGGTGGCTTAGCTTCATTGTTTCGAAATGCTGATAGGTTCAAAGATAATTTTCTCAGAATCACTGAAATCCCTTGAAAATTTCAAATTTTGATTTAAAATTAAGGGGCGCCAAAGCCTACTCCGTTTTACGTCAAACCGTATGCATTGACGTCACGACGCTGTTCTAAATCGCAAAACAGTTACGGATTTTAAATTACTTTTCCCTTTCTTCAATTTTATGTTCAAAAATATAGATTCACCGTTCGAAGAGAGGGCATGATTGCTAGTTTGTGTCAATTAAAACAAAGCCTTAACACACACACACACACACACAAATGAAAAGAAATTGCATTTGTGTGTTTTTACTTTCATTGTCTCTTTAAATATTATTCATTTATAAAACGGCCAGGATTCAGCTCACGTAGAAGAATCATCGTCGTATTGAATCGAAAAACCAAATAAATTATTTTAACATTAAGTAGTAAGTACCTATTCACTAGAGGCCATTCTATAAAGAACCCATAATTTTTAAAACTTCAAAATTAAAAAAATTAAATTTGCTTCAGAGCATTCACATTGAGTGTTCTTACCATTACGTCAAAATTTCCCCATAATATTCCAAAACAGTCAAATATTATTTCTAAACTGTTGCTTGAAAAGATTTTTCATTCTGAGACCTAAACGAGTAAATGGAGAAGTGTAGCTCTAACAGTTTGGGACGAAATAACGTTATTTATTATGGCGGACGTATTGGCCTGGGCAATTTCGGCAGAGTGCAATCTGAAAGGAATCATTTTATTGTTACGTAAAAAATGTTTCTGAAGAAAAAAGGTTATGTAGCACGTACTATGAACTCATCAGCAAACGTTTTGAGTTGTACGAAAATTCTTGAACCATAGATTAACTGCACTGTTCAAACCAACAACCATAAATTTTTAAAACTTCTTGTTTTTTAATTTTTCAGATGGACGAAAACTCCATACATGCCATAGATGTATAGCAAAAAAATTTGCACCGTTTTGGGTGCAATACTCTTCCTCAAGATCAGCTTCTGTGATGCTGCAGGTAAATGAGATCTGATTTCATCTGAATCAAAACGTATCACAAATCTCTTATCCACTTCTATCTGTCTGTTAAAACGTCTCCTAGAAACAAAATTTCTTGACGCATTACACTTTCTCATGTTCCGCTTCTGCGATGACAAAGGTAAAAGTGGTCTGATTGCAAAATTAAAATAATGCGTACCTTCCTCCCCGTTATGTAACTTTGCCTGTCTATTAACAGTAACTTTTCTAAAAACGAAATCTCTTCGTGCATTACTCTTTCACATGTTCAACTTCTACCATGTGGAAGCTAGCTCAGTTCTGACAATTAATTTAAATCAAAATTTACCATTCAGTTTCTTATACAGTATACTTTTATCTATCCGTCAATTAACAATACTGTAAGTTGTTTTTTTAAAAAAATGTTGGTGCATTATAAATATTCCTGTTCATCTTCTGCAATGTGGAGAGTAACTGAGTACTTATTTTTAATTTAAATCCATATGCATCACCCAACCCCATATGTACCTTTGTCTATGTATTGGCAACAAGTCTTGGACATATAAAAAATCGCTTAGTGCAACAAAATTTCTGAATTGCTTCATATTAAAGTACTTTTCGTTTAACACTAACACTACTGGCATGACACCACGGGCTGTGTGATGCCAAGATTTACGCATCTGAGAAGAATTCGATATTCGAAGAACTTACAATAACATTTTCTGTTTTAGATCAGTAAAAACAATCAATTATTCAACTTAATGTCTCTGAGTCTGAAAACGGTTGAAAGAAAAATTCGAAATGGAGTTCCAAGAAATTATCGACTTTTATTTGAAAGAAAACTGGGTTTTATTTTCAGTATCCCAGAACGGTATTTATATTTTTTGGGTGCAACTGAAATGCAGTCCAACAGGCAAAAACATTGCATCCGGAAAACTGGATCACTGTTTGCTTTCTTTAAAGTCTGGCTACTGGAAACGCTGGATGTTTTAAAGACCTGCTCTAGTCAATGCCAGAAAAGGCTCCAAAAATCGTAATCTTTAAATATGGAAACTATAATTGAAACTAGTTATGTCATGATGCAATGAAAACGACGTTAGAGCTTCTCCATGCACGGACGTATGGGAATAATACGACCACCGGGATCACAGTGTACCCGCCCAGGCAGGTCACGGAGTGCACGCGACAAGGTCGACCACACGGAAATATAAGCGCCCGGCCAGGACAGGTGAGCCATAGTGCGTAACGTGAGCACAGTGGGAAGAGGTAGTGATTTGATGAATGTTCAAAAACAGAATGATCATCTGCTATCGCGCCAAGGGTGGAAGCATCTCAGAAACAGCAGACTTCGTGGGTTATTCGCGAGGTGCTGTAGTAAGTGAACCATGAATGGACCGCTTGCACACCGAGTACCACCCGACGTCATAACTGTGAAGCCTCAAATTCCATCGATCACAGAGGAGAAAGTCGCCTCCGTCGACCGGTAAAGGGCAACAGACGCCCAACCAACAATACAGCAATTGACCACGCAAAGGAACGCTTGGGCACGCAGGTACGTGTCCCCGATAACAGTAAAGTCAACCCTGTTACGCGTGGTTCTCCGGAGTCGACGCTCTGTCAATGCACACATGTTAACCTAGGTCCATAGGCGACGACGCCTGTAATTCGCATGGGACTACCGTCATTTAACAGTGGAAGAATGGGAAAAGGTTGCCTTCTCCGACGAATCGAGGTTTCTACTCCACAGAAGTGACGGGCGGTGGCGGACATGGTGTCAGACACACGCGAACCAACACCCGGACACGCTTGTCGGTCAAGTACAGGCCGGAGGTGGCAGTGTGCATGTCTGGGGAATGTTTTCCTGGTATGACCTGGGACCGCTGGTACCACTGGATGGGTCCCTGAACGACAACGGCTACCTGTTCATCCTCGCTGACCATGTGCATCTCTTCATGTTGGACGTTTACCCTGGTGGTGATGGTGTCTACCAACAGGACAATGCGCCATGACACGTCACTAAGAGGGTGCGTGACTGGTTCCAGGAACAGGACAGCGATGTTTCCTTTCTCCCTTGGCCTGCGAAATCGCCCGACATCAATTCCATAAAGTACTTGTGGGACTATTTGTATCGACAGGTTCGGCGTGCCGTCCCACAACCACATCTACTCCTGGACCTCCGTGCTCTGTTGCAGTCCGAATGGGCACATGTGTCTCGGGCAACCTCCCAGGGCCTCATTGCGCACATGACATGAGGTATCGCCCGCTGTCATTCGGGCCGTGGGTGGTTGTTCCCATTATTAGGTAGGTGGTCATATTATTCTGATACGTCTGTGTACTTAAGGTTCTTTAATTGGGGGCTTTTCAAAGTAATCATCAGTTACTTTATTCAAGAAACATGGAAGTTTACAAGAAGAGAGAACAATACCGTGTTGGAAATGAACAAGAAATTTTATTGTTTCCGAAGATTTGGAAACGAAGTGTTCCTTAAAAAAATTTAGGAAAAATACAAGAATAGTTACTACGTTGTCTGGCATTTAAGGTTCTTGAGGAAATGCTACTCAAGATGAAAGACTAAAAAAAAATTGGACTTCACAGCACATTTTGTGAGATGAACAGTGTTACAGTGGCTCACGATAAAATATGCTTTTAAGAGGAAAAGAAACTGAGTCACGGAATTTGCTTGAGAAGTGACATAAGCATTTGCATCAACTAAGATTGTTTTGAAATTTAATCTCATAACTCAAACTGTAGCACCAGAAAGATTCATTCTGTGATTCATTCTCCTATGTAAAAGTCAAACATAAATAACGTGCTTCAAGGCTATTGAAGCAATATTTCAGTAGAAGACATCATGGCCGCCCGGTGGAGCAGTCGTCTGGCTTAGGAGTTTAGATAAAGCGCCGTAGCTTACCAGACCTATTACCCGGGACCTATCAAACCTATGAGACTGGGCCTATCTCGGACGAGATAGATTTCGGCTATGGTCTTGGAATAGTCATGGATAACATGTTTCTCTTACGGCACTGTATCTCTCACTGCCTTGGAACAAGTTGCCCTAAATTAAGGAAGTGGAAAATGCATATGTCCACAGTGTTCGTTAAACCTCGGAGTAATAAAAAAAAAGGGTTCCCATAGGACAACTCGAAGAACTCTCCGTATGATTGAGTGTAATGGCGTTCTACCCAAGCGAAACGTTCATCTGCCCTTCGCAACATGAGAACCACCCCCTCCCCCACCACCACCTTTGATGATATAAGCGATACTAAACAGGTAGAATCGGCAAACGATGTGCTTTTTTATTATGCTGTATTTATATTGTATGGAAGGAAGAGTCATGTACACGCCTTCGATGGTGAAGTCAATTCAGTAAAATAGCAGGCAGCTTTGACCACGAAATCATTCGTAACGATTATTCGAAGTATACTTGAATGGTGCTCTTTATTGTTTTCAAAGTTTCGCAGACCAAATGCTTCCCCAGAAGTTCGACTACTTTACACCTCAATGGCGATACAATGAATGACCCAGCGTAATAAATCTGTGGATTTCACAGTACCTGCCTGCCTTTAAAATCACACGGAATTGAATCCTACAGTGGATCGCAATTGTCAGTCAATCCAAACTGTCGAATCAGGAGCATTCTTTTAAAAGTGATCACAGAATGTTCTGCAGTTACACGGCTTGCATATTCCTACAGGATTGAACACTTAATTTTTCGACAGTATTTAAGTATGTTACGCATTTTTACTGAACCACTTCGTACCAAATATATAGCTGGAATGGAATGAGGTGTACACAATATACACCCACGAGCCTTTACATTATGACCACCTTCCTAATAAGCTGTAGGACCCCCTTTAGCCCGCAAAGCAACGGCCACTCGGCGAGGCATCGATTCGATGAGGTGGCGATAGGTATCCTATGGTACCTGTTACAATAATGTCAACAGCCGGTCCTCCAGTTCCCATACATTTAGGGGTGGTGGTGATTTAGCGCGAACCCACTTTTCCAAGTCGAACCACAAATGTTCGATTGAGTTCATGTCAGGTATATTTGGAGAACAGGGCATTAACAGAAAGTCACCAGCATGTTTCTCGAACCACTCCTTGACGATTCTGGCAGTGTGGCGTGGCGCATTATCTTACTTGAAATGGCCATCACCAGCAGAGAACACAGTTGCCACGATTAGGTGAACTTGGTTCGCAATGATATTCAGATTCCTGACAGCTGTCAGGGATTGTACTTTTGGGGCCTAAAGTGTCCAAAGAAAACATTGCGCACAGCATAACACCGCCGCCGGCCTGTTTCCGCTCGACAGCGAATCCAGATGTCATTGTCTTCGTTGGTAATCGGCGTATGTGCGCTCGACCGTCTACGTGATGCACCAGGAATCTGGATTCGTCATACCAGGCCACTTTCTTCCAATCATCCACGGTCCCATCTCGATAGTCTTGGGCCCATTTCACGTACTGTTGGCGATGACGTGCAGTGAGAATGAGGACCCGGCTGGGTCTTCAGCATTGTAGGCCCATGCGCAGAAGGCTGCGATGAACTGTGCGCTCTGACACATTGCCCTGATCGCCACTGTTGTAGGTGCGGGTGATTTGTCGCACTGTGGCCCTGCGGTGGCTGTGAACAATGGGCGACAGTCTCCGTTCCCATCTGGAATCATTGAGCTTTGCAAGTGGTGCACGTTCGCCATTTGTCCATCCGTGCACCACTTTTGATACGTACTCACTACAGCGGCACGTAAACGTTCCAGAGGTCGTAGTTCCGAGGCGTCGTGCCATCACAATTTGTCCTTTATCAAACCCCGATAAATCGGCAGCTTTTCCCATTCTGACTCCGAACACTCTACTAACCGAAAGCCGGTCCACAGGTTGCATGTATACTGATCTGTGAACTTCACCTGCGTCACAGTTCGGTCTCCAGGCGCGCTCATTTCTCTATGCCGGGCGGTTGGGGGTAGTCTTAATGAAATAGCTCATCGGTGTAGCTGAAATAGAATGAGGTGGAAACATGTCGTTTGATTTCAACCTGTAGTGATTCTCTGACAGTCGTTACTAGGCCGGCCTTGTGGCGGAAATTTCTGATTATTCGTTCGAGATGGGTCCGGGCTCGAATTCCGGTGAGGCATGATTTTGTTTTTGTCTTACTTCCCGTGCTCGCTTCTTTCCTTGGAACCAGTGGTGCAAAATTACGAACGATCGACTGCCTATGTTAACCCATTGCGTTGCTCACGGCGATCGTTAACCCCCTCACCTTCGAAAAAAGTCGTCACGAGTACAACCAATCTTGCTCTCATCAGTCCATCCTTCCCAATAAATTAAGTAAAAACTGTTGCATTGTTGTCACGATATTTGATTTGTCTTCATAGCTAAACGACAATCGTATTTTCCATTGCCCGCATTGTTCTGTTGTTGCAACTGTCATTACGAGTACAGTCTTGGTTGGAGCCTTCTAGGCAGGGAATTACTATCTTTCACAGTAAACGCGACATTTTAAAGAAGGTAAATATTTATTCAAGGGGCGAACGTAATGTGAATTACAATTCAAACAGACAAAACTAAGAAACGTTTTGTCGGTTTGAATTGTAATTCACATTACAGTATTTTCACGAGTTTACTAAAAGTCAAAAACTGTTATTGCATTCAGCAAAAGTAAGTCACTTGACATGATTTCAGACAAGGATACATTAAACTCAGTTAATTGAGCTATTTTATTGTTAATTTTTACTGCATACACAGTTAGGCATTAGACTGGAAATGTTAAATTGCCTGTTTCGCTTAACTATTTATGTGCACTGAATTAATAACACAGCAATAAGACAGCTCCGAATTGCGTGTATTTTACTGTTTCTCACATAACATAGTCACGTCAGAAAACTTGAAACTTGCATCGTCCTGGAGCGGGAATCGAACCCGTATTTCCCGTTTTCTGTTCGAGCATGGTATTAGAGGCTATTCTGATTCTTATCACTCAGATACTTGGGGCTCCTTCGTCCTGGGGGGTGTAATGGGTACCATGCTCGAACGGAAATAGTGTGATACTGGTTCGATTCCCGTTCCAACACACTGTACTTCTCAAGTTTGCTGACGTGACTATGTTACGCGAGGAACAGTAAAATACATGCAATTCGTAGCTGCCTGATTGCTGTGTTAATAATTCAGATGAATTTCCACGTAATATGTGCAGAATATTTCTACCACACTATTTATGTGTACGTGTGCGTGTTCAAGATATGAATGAATTTACCGGCTGTTTACAATAATTAATTGTTTTGTGCACATCTATTTTTAGAAGGAACTTGTGGAGGAAATTTTGTCGCAACAGAAGGAACATTTCAGAGCCCGAACTTTCGAAACAAATATAATAGTCCTCAAAACTGTATCTGGAACATCACTGTCAGAGATGGGTATCAAATTGCACTGCAGTTCCTGTCATTTGATGTAATCATTATTATTTTTTACCATCTGTTTAATCAATGATGTCAAATGTTTACCGTTATATTTCCTACGTACACTGCTGGCCACCCAAAATGCAACACCAAGAAGGACACGAGATAGCTAAGCCAGATTTACTGGACACATAACAACAGATACAAAAATGAAACGATTGAGCTTACAGGCCCGTGCGACTTGCGGAACACGCAGACATCAATAGTTCGTGTGGTCCCCATGGCTGGCAATAACGACCGCTACACGCCGCGGCATCGAACGAAAGAGGCTTTGGATGTGGGCTTGGGGTATGTCGCTCCAGGCTGCTTCCACACGTTGCCACAGTTCATCAGGCGTAGTCGCGAGTGGTGCTTGCCGGGCCACTCGGTTGCCGATCAGCGACCACACGTGTTCGATGGACAATTCTTCACGGCCCACCAGGTGTCACTGGTGGGCCGTGAAGAATTGTTGCACGATGCATGCCACGTGCGGGCGTGCATTGTCCTGTTGAAACGTTGCCGCTGGTAGGTCCTGCAGGTAAGGGAGGACTACAGGCTCCAAAACGTCGGAGATGTAGCGATGGCTGTTGAGTGTACCGGTGATGTGTACCAGAGGGATGCGGGTATCATATCCAATTGCGCCCCAAACCATAACGCCAGGCGACGGTCAGGTATGGCGATGCATAATGCACACGTCATACAGTCTCTCGCCGCGGTTCCGCCACACGCGGATCTGACCATCGTGGTGTTGCAGGCAGAAGCGGAATTCGTCGGAGAAGACAATGTCGTACCATTCCATAGCCCAGGTGCAGCGTTCAACGGCCCACTACAGCTGCACTCACCGGTGGTGTAACGTCAATGGTAATCGGAGCAATGGGCGCCGTGCGACAAGTCCCCGCTCCTGCAGACGACGTCGAACGGTACGTGATGACACAGGTTGTTGCACAACACACCCTAATTCCAGCGTTAACGTTCGTGATGTGGCGGTGCGAGCCGTCAATGCACGCCGCACAATATTTCAATCCTCTCGTTCGGTGGTGTGCCGCGGCTGCGGCAATCGCTCACATCGGTCCATCCGTCCCTCTTGCACCCACCGAATCCATACTCGCCTCACTGTGGCTGGATGTCGTCCCACATGGGCGCCGATGTCTCGGTACGATAAACCGCTGTCGCGATAAGCCACTATTCGTCCTGTGTCGAACTCCGAAACGTGCTGGAATGACTGCCATATTCTGCGACGAGGCATCAGGAAGCTTCCCAAGCACAGGTCCGGCAGCACAACACACTTCCACTACTTACACCCCGCCTTCTGTGCACCTTTCTTATAGAGCATTGCAGGGCATATTTGCATATGCCCTGCAATGTTAATCGTTTGCATGCCCTCTCGCGGGCGACGCATGCTGCGAATTTCAGGCCAAACGGATGCCTCCTTCTTGGTGTTGCATTTTGGGTGGCCAGCACTGTAGTTATTTTTATATGTAGTTATATTTTCATAGCAGCTATTTTTTTTTTGACAGTAAACGGATATTTTACAAACTTTCTTCCAATAAAAAAGTAAGTCAAATGATATGCAAAATACGGTAAATGCGTTTGATAAGTAATATGTTTTACAACACTAAAATTAGCAGTCATATCGATAGTGTTTCGGCGTAACAACGATACAAAATTCCTGATTTTAAGTACCTGATTATGGTACTTAAAATCAAAAATTTTGCATTGAAAAGAAATCAAAATTGTTTAAAATTTTTTCTTTGTGAAAATACACGCTATATATTTTTTGTTTTACAGTTCTCATTATCGATTATTGATTCCTGCGCTCATTATCTCTTCAAGAACCATTTTCGGAACACCAACGGTCGCGACATTTAGATTGTTTTTTTAACATACTGCATTCTGTTGACTTCCTGTCTTTTAAGGCCATTCCAGGTTTCTGTTCCCTGTCGTTTCACATCCTGTCCTGCGTTATGTACATCCCTTATTAAACTTTCCTTTGGAGTTTCTATTCCTAATGTAAATTTTGTTACTTCTCAGTTATATTTTCTCCTACTGAACGGCACATTACTTCCCCGAAGTTTCATGTACTTTGTGGCAAAGCCGACAATGAGTTAAGGAACAAATAAAACGTCGTCGCGAGCAAAGCGTGTGTGAAGTGGTGTAGAGATTGTTGCGAAATTAGAAATTTTTGAAAGTGAAGAGATTGTACAGAGTGTTTACACCAATGAGCATTACATTATGACCACCTACCTAATAAGCTGTAGGACCCCCTTTAGCCCGCGAAGCAACGGCCACTCGGCGAGGCATCGATTTGATCAGGTAGCGATAGGTATCCTGGAGTATTTGCTACCATAATGTCAACAACAGGCTCTCCAGTTCCCGTACATTTCGGGGTGGGGTGATTTAGCGCGAACCCGCTTTTCCAAGTTGAACCACAAAGTTCGATTGGATTCATGTCAGGTGAATTTGGAGGCCCGGGCATTAATAGAAAGCCACCAGCATGTTCCTCAAACCACTTCTTGAAGATTCTGACAGTGTGGCATGGCGCATTATCCTGTTGGTAATGACCATCGTTAGCAGGGAACACAGGTGCCATGAATTGGTGAACTTGGTCCGCAACGATGTTTAGATACTTGACAGCTGTCAGGGATTGCGCTACTGGGATAATGGGGCCTAAAGTGTCCCAAGAGAACATCGCCCACTGCGTAACACCGCCGGCGGCGGCCTATTTCCGCCCAAAAGTGCGTCCAGGTGCCATAGCCTCAGTTGGTAATCAGCGTATCCGCGCTCGGTCCA
Source organism: Macrothele yani (assembly GCA_039090855.1). Lineage (NCBI taxonomy): Eukaryota > Metazoa > Arthropoda > Arachnida > Araneae > Macrothelidae > Macrothele > Macrothele yani. The sequence continues at coordinate 136,921,384 of CM077005.1, read as the reverse complement.
ATCTCGATGATCTTGGGCCCATTTCATGCGCTGTTGGCGATGACGTGCAGTGAGCATGGGGACCCGGCTGGGTCTTTGGCCACGCAGGACAATGCGCAGAAGGCTGCGATGAACTATGTCAGATTACCATGATCACCACTGTTGTAGCTGCGGGTTTTGTCGCACGGTGGCCCTGCGGTCGCTGTGAACAATACGCGACAGTCTCCGTTCCCCTCTGACATCAGTGAGCTGCGGACAATATATGTCTGGACGACGGTTTGTTATTTGGCCATCTGTGCACCACTTTTGATACGTAGTCACTACAGCGGCACGTGAACAACCCACAAGCCGCTCCGTTTCCGAGATTGTTTTTCCGCGGCGCCGTGCGATCACGATTTGTCCTTTTTCAAACTCCGATAAATCGGTAGCTTTCCCCCTTCCGATTTCGAACAGTCTACTAAAAGAAAGCCGGTCCTTGGGTTGTATATATACTGCTCTTTGAACTTCAGCTGCGCCACCGTTCGGTCTCCATGCGCGCTCATTTCTCTAAGCTGGGGGTGGTCATAATGTAATGATTCATCGGTGTATGTTACCACCAGATGAATTATTGATGGTCACTGTTAATTGCATACTACAAAAGTGCTGCTGTATACTATTGATAGTATATCAAGTTCCACACCAGTGTGACTTTCATATTTGAAAGAATCAATATTTGGAATTGTTTCGTAAGTTTATCATTTCTATGGCCCCTCGAATTTTTCGTTGAGTCAGACTAAGTTACTTGCATGCTCAGGAAGTGTTTTTGGTTAATTTCCAAATTACTAAGACCACTGCACCTGGAATGATATTTTCTGGGTCAACTTACGCAGCATGCTGTTTCGCATATCTGCTTCTTCAAACAGTTCTTGCAGAGCGGTTCTGTAACTACGAGTATTGCTAAATAGTGACAGACACTTAGCACACATTGAAAGCGATAGCCTAGAGAGGACTCTGCGCTTACTGTACACTGAAGAGCAATTGAATTATAGATACCTGTCTAGGCATGGACTCGACAAAACTCCGGAAGCGTTGGGAAGAGATACGGATTCATGACCCCTGAACAAGCTCCCACAGTTCACGAAGATTTGATGGAGGGGGTCAGAGCCTCGAACATCTCTCTCGATGGCATCCCAGATGTGCTCGATGGAATTGAGGTGAGGTGACCTAGCTGGCCAAGGAAGCGAAGTTACGTCGGTGGAGTGTTCATCCAACCATTCGGATACAATTCGGGAGCGATGGCACGGTGCATTGTGTTGTTTCAGGATGAGGTCCCCAGTGGGATGTTGAAGATGCACAAACGGGAGCAAATGGTCGTCCAGGATATCCCGGTAACGTTGACCTGTGAGGGACGATGTCACACGTACCAGGGGTCCCATTTCAGTCCACGTAGACAGCCGCCAGACGAGAATGCCACCCCCACCAACTTGAAGAGTACCCTGCTGGTAAGAAGGATCCATCGCTTCGTGTGGTTTGCGCCGTACTCGTATCCTGCCATTCACATGTACCAACGTGAATCTCGACTCATCAGTCCAGGCAACATTTTCCCACATGTCTAGGGTCCAGTGGCGATGTTCTCGCGCCCATGCTAATCTTTGCACCCTGTGATGGGCAGTCAGCAGCGGTACCCTCGTGGGACGATGGCTTCTGTACCCCATAGCGAGGAGATGGTTCTGGATGGTGTGGCTGCTTACACGTTTTTGTGCACCAGCGTTAAATTGCCGAGCGATTTCTTGCACTGGAGCCCGTCTATCTGCTGTCACAATGCGAGCTAGCCGACGATGACCCCGCTCATCCACACGCTGTTGTCCATGAAAGTTGGCCCTTGCAGGGATGGTTTTACCGGATTCGATGTACTCACGGTGCACCCGTGATACAGTGGCGCATGAAAATCCCAGTGTCTGCACGACTTCCGAGATGGAGTAACCCATTCGTCGGGTCCCGACAATTTGCCCACGATCAAATGCACTTAGATCCTTCGTCTTACTCATACTGCGTCCGACTCTTACTGATTCCCGTCGCATCACTTCTTATATTGTTGGATCGCTGCATACGTCATTTCGTTTCCGTTTACAGGGCCGCCCACAGCGCCACATTTGCATAACGCCAGCTGTCTCAAATTCAATTGCTCTTCAGTGTATATTGCCTTATCTTTCAATGGGAAAATATGAAATACCTCGGATGCTAAGAAGCAACTGTTATATTTGAAGAAGCTATATGTATATCTCTGTAAAAAAGAAATAAACTTCTTTTCTCCTCAACAAAATTGTCCCCCAGGAGCAGTGTCGCGCATTAGGTATAAAACGAAATCTTGAAAGGTAGTAATGAAATTAATGGATGGACACATGTGTATGTTGTTTAGGGAGGCAGATGCATGGTTGCTAGGAAAATATCTGTACGAAATGTACAGATATTTTCCTAGCAACCATACATATATAAAAGCATCAAACAGATCCGGCAAAGAGCCCATTTGTTTCTGCAGATATACTGCGTTTGAATATGAAGACCTTTCACGTTATGCGGTGGAGTCAGTTCTGTTCTGGGAGTTCATTTCTAAACGTTTCAAATCTACTCATCCGGCTGTCGATCCTGAGCTCGAGACCGCGATGATAGAAAAACAGCGGCTTGCAGACATTAGGACGTAGATTTTAATTTAACTTTCATTGTTGTTTCTTTTTCTATGTAAATTTCAGTTCATTCTCTTTAGGCGTTTTCCACTTTAACGTTATATTTTCTCACTCGCTGAATGGTGTTGACAATAGTCATGAGGTCGGAGTGCGTGACATGTGCGTGTTAACGGATAAGAACGAGAGATATACACGGTTGAGTGGCATTATTGTGATCACCAGCTAATATTCAGAGTAATAGCCGTATGCAGCGTGGACAGCAGCTACAATTATTTTCCATATTTAATTATACATTGTTTGTGTTGGAGCAAAACATCATAACCTTTTTCTGCAGTTTTATAACTTAGAGTAAACTAGCAGCTACAGTAGGTTTGGAACTATTGAAAACATTTTTAATTTCTACTTTTCGAACTTGTCTTTATCAGCCTTTTACGTTAGGAAAATATTTCTCATTCCAACAGATTCACTCCATAAACCACAAGGTGTGATGAATCCAGATTTGTTAAAAGAAATCTCCTCAGAGTGTTATATCATTAGTCAGATGTTGAAAAGTGTATCTCTCGACGGATTTGTTTCGACTGAGAAATTTTCAGATTCTGCATTCATTTTGTTTTGTTTATTTTCTATGTTTAATACCTTAGCTCTATAATTCTTGTGAGATTGTGCTTGAGGGGGCTGTGTTTTATGATGCCTTTTATCTTAATCTCTTTATAATACCTGGACGGAGGAAATAATAGGAGTTTCCGAAATGAAATAACCATAGGAAATAAAACCACCCTTTGATTGTTATTGTGTCCACTATGATGAAGAAGTATTAAGAAAGAATGTTGGTTTAATATGAGTGTAAACACCAACAAAAACATTTCGAACACACTTCACCGTTACTTACTTTCTTAGGCATTATGAAACCTCTTTCTGTTGTCCTCGATTAGAAGCTCTCCCAGGAACTCTGCAAAACAGCCAGTTTTTATCAAGCCACACTGGCTGCAGTGAGTCCGCGAATCATTTCCTTAGATCGTCTTCGGACAAAACAAAGTTTAATAAGGTCAGTAAGGATACGAGAAAAATGACTATAGTGTTCCAGGTTGTATATTGAACAAAGGCAGATAAAAGTTTCCTGAGCGAGCAATGAAGACGTATCTTGAAAGAAAAGTAAAATTGGCAATAGAACAAATAAAAAAATGGAAGGCATGTGGTGTGTATATGCCAGACGAAACACTAAATTAATAAATAAAGCACTCTGAACATCCTAATAAAATTATTTAACGATATCTACGCCACAGGCGAAAGTCTTAAAGAGATTCCAGAAAAGTCTAAAATGTATCCTTCCCAAAGTTCAGGAATACCAAAAGATGGAAAATGTCTCCTACCTCAATCTCGAAAAGTTCTAAAAATAATAATAATGCTGAACATAAATACACTCTTTGCCCTCCCCCCCCAAAAAAAAGAACAAAAACAAACAAACAAACAAAAGAAGAAGAAAAAACGAAACACACAGGAGGAAGGGAGCATTCAATCGAGATGAAAATTGCCTTGTGCAATGTACATGCATAGGAAAGACATCACGTTGTAGCGCCACCTCTGGCTCGGATATAAACGATTACCCTGCGTGGCATAGACGCATACGGTTCACGGATACTGTCCTGAGGTATAGCATGCCAGATGGTGTCCAAATTGTGGGCCAGTTCGCCAACATTCTGGGATGGGTGTAGGTGGCGTCCCATCATGTCCCAAACATGTTCGATCGGTGAGAGGTCGGGCAATCGGGCTGGCCTTGGAAGAGTGTCAACATTACGAATGCAGGTTTGGAAAAGAAGTCATTCTGTGTGTGGATGGGCATTATCCTGTTCAAAAATTGCTCGGTGATGATGCGACAGGAATGGTAACACAATAGCTCGTAGAATGTCGTCGACGTATCGTTCAGCTGTCACAGAGTGTTACGGGAGGACAACCAAGGGTGTCCGGCTATTGTAGAAAATGGCTCCCCAGACAGTCACTCCAGGGGTGCGAGCCGCGTGCTGTCCCACATATGTGGTAAAAGAAGGATCCGTGTGCTGGTCGGCTGGAACCCAGATGCATATGCGCTGGTCATCGGCGCCAAGTGCAAACCGTGACTCATGACTGAAGACTGCACGACGCCACTGGACACTATCCAACGTTGATTGGGCGCGACACCACTGCAACCGGTGCCAGTGATGCTCGCTGGTCAATGATAAGCGGCGGAGTGGCCTCAAATGTAGTCCCCGTGCTGGCAACGGTCCGGATGGCCACTTCCGTACCCAAAAACGACGCAACATGGCCACGGATGCTTGAGAGCGACCAATTCAGTTCTGTTCGCGCGGCCATCACAGTCTCTCGATCGTCGCGTTCTGTCGTTGCCCTCGGCTTCACACTGCCCACGTGTCACTGGGTTGTGCCCTCTTCGACCCATTTGCGCCAACATCGTCCGATTGCCGCCTCGTTCCAACCAAATGGCGGTCGATACGGACTTGATCAACCGGCCTCTCTCAGCCCAATTATACGTCCTCTCTCAAACTCGCTCAACTGCTTGTATTTTGCACGAATCCGACGTCGAGGCAGGCTCACACTCCGTGCAGGTTAATGCAACCGCAATCCGCTGCCGCAATTGTCCCTGCGCGTGAGCTTAGCTCTTGATATACGCTCCTCGATGAGCGGTTCCCATTTGCTGTGGCGGTCCACTATTCAGTCATTGGTAGTTATGTTTTAATCATTTGCATATTCAGCCCTGAAGCACTTGCATGCGGAGTTTCAACAGGATTGAACGACTTTCTCGGGGTGCTTCGTCTTTTTTTTTACAAAGAGTGTATGAATAAACTGAAAGTTATGGTATGGTGAACAATGCTGTTTTAAGGCTAATAGAAGAACATGCGATGCCGTTTTTGAGTAATTGCATAAAGAAATACAATGGCCGTTCCATAAAAACTGAGAGTAAAATCACACAAAATGAAAAAATATTGGTACAACAAAATATATGTTATTCTTTCTCGAAGTACCTTCCCTCTGATGATATTCAAGAGTCACATTGTTCAGTCCACTTTTCAAAGCATGTGGCGAAGGCATTTTGTGCAAGCTGCTGCAGCGACCCCTGTGCAGCTTGAATAAGGTCAGCATCTGTGTTGAATGTTGCGCCACGGAACTTTTCCTTCATTGTTGGAAACAACCAAAAATCTCACCGGGCGAGGTCAGGACTGTGGGCAGGCGTGGCATGATTTCAATGCTGCATTTCGTAGAAAACTGTTGAACACAAGCAGCCACATGTAGGCGGGCATTATCATGGTGTAGGGTCTACTTGCTCACCAGTTCCGATCGCTTAATCGATATTTGTAGTCGCAGACGCTTCAAAACTAAAATGTAAAACTCAGTATTGACAGTAACTTGTGGAGGAACGTCATGCTGGTAGACTACACCTTTATGATCAAAGAAAATTATCATCATCTTCCAGATGATTTGGTTTGGCGGACTTTCTTTTGGAGGAGGTCAGCCTGTGTGTTTCCAGACACTCGTTGCGCGCTTCGTGAGGGGGTCGAAATAGTGGACCCATGTTTCATCGGCAGTTGTTACTGTGTTTAGAAAGTTTGGATCCTTTGCAATTATTTGTTTCCATTCAAGACACACCTGAACTCTGGCTAACAATTGTTCTCTCGTCAGGTGATGAGGTACCTATACGGAACACACAAGATACAGCAGTAATTTGTCGCGTATAATGCGGAATGTCGACGTTTTTGAAATATTAGTTGACGCCACTATGTCTTCATACGTCATTCGGCGTTCTTCCTGCAGGATTCCCCAAACAATGTTAACAATACTCTCCGTAACAACATTCAGGTCGACCAGACCTAGGAGCGAGTTCTGCCTACAAACGCCCTTTTATGAAATCATAGTGCCATCTAAAAATCGTTGACTCACCCGAACATTTATCTTTGTAAGCTTTTTTAATTAAACCAACTGCTTCTGGGATCGTTTTACCCAAACGATAGCAAAATGCTATCGCACAACACCTTTCACTTTTTAACTCTGAATTACTCACCCCCATAGCTGTATGGTGAAATGTAGACGTACCTTAAACAACTGCGCAATAACAAAAGAAGAATCGTCTGCCACGGCTAATAACTGTTGCCATTGATACTTCTTTAATTCAGTTAGTCGTCTGCGTGGTTATTTTTTGCCTTGGCACTGTTGCCAACTCAAATAAAAATTACACTCAGTTTTATGGAATGGCCTTCGTAATTAAATTAAACCTTAATCTCGGATTTATATACTTTGAAAAGTCTTTAGAATGTTGATCACGGTGAGCTTATATACATATATACAGTATATATATATATACGCTCGTACGCGCGAATCACTCATCTTGCAGCATTTCAAATGAAAGGGACTTGGATAGTGGACGGTTGCTTTCTTTGGGTTTTATGGTTTTCCATCAACAGTATTAGCAAAACAGCCATTTTGTAAAGGTAGCCCGATGTGCTGTGATTCACATCGGAGGTGACTTCAGGTTGCTCGTATAAGTAGAATACGGGTTCCAATACTGAACAAGATATGCACGCTGTATTTATCATGTGTGGCATTTTTTAACCTGAATCTGTGGAGTGCAGGATGGTCAAAAGCTGGAGACTTTTTGCCCCAAACTGCGAATATTTCTGGCGATGTATTAGACGGCATTCGAAGGTCTATGAGTTTTTTGCTGGAAACAAACAGAGAAAGACACGAAAAAGTTGAATAGTTGCACAAGGATTTTTTAGCACAGCCACGTTGACATGAGATTAATACATGGCTGATTTTAGTAGCGACAACTAATGGATTCAGAAATGAATTTATCAAGAAAATTCTTAATGGATATGTTGTAGTGGTTAAATATTATAACTATACTAGTGATCCGTAATTGAAATAAAAGTTTCCAAGCTTTCGCAAATCTACCAGATGGCTTCCTTGAGAAAGCCATCTGGTTGATGTGCGAAAGCTTGAAAACTTTTATTTCTATTCTACGCCAAGAAATTTCGGATCACTAGTACAGTTATACTATTTAAGTACAGTTAGTGTATTGTTCCTTGTTATTAATTAATTTATGTTATAGTGGTTTCCTTCATTTTTCATATGGAAATGAAATCTTTGCCTTTAAATAGACCTGTGTTCTGTTAAAAGAGGCTACGCTTTCGTTGAGATCGAGGATGCAAATTTGTATGGGTAACATCTGTTTTAAATTAATACGCACTTTACTAACTGCAAGAACTGCATCTTACATAATAAACTGTGATGGAGTAATGAAGGTGAGGTTATCAGTACTGGAGACTTGGAAATTTACCCAGACAATCTAAAATACGAAGAAGCGTATAAGGACACACTACGGAATAAATGCCTAGTAAATGAAGACATACCGTGCAGTAGAGTTTAAGTAGCTGCACGTTGCATTTGTGCAACTTACAGCTCCGTAATGTGAACATAAGCGGATCTCACGATCATGTACAACTCATTTGATAATTATTTTAAGGGAAGTTTTGCCCCTACATTGTTCCGCCAGCGCCAATTTACTGGAGAACGGTGTCTTTTATAAAGTCTCGATATTATGAAAGACACAGCAGAATGAAGACTGGAAGAAAAGCTATGCTTAATGTACTTTGAGAAAAATAGTACAAAAATTCAGAATATCATGCAACTGTAGTAGTTTTGCCGGTTACAAAATGTTCATTCTATACACACAGGCCGCTGAATTAGAGACCATTATGTAGATGTATGTGAACGTCACTTACGCAGCGTATATGCAAAATGCGTAATCATGTGCGTCACCACGTGATCTAGGCAATAAACCTGCTTCTGGTCAGTAATCGTTAGGAGTATTGCTCACAATGGGAAAACAAGCATCTTTCGGAGTTAGATAAAGGGCTTATCGCGGGTGCCCGTTCGGTTCATTGGTTTCTCAAAAGGTGAAATATACCAGGTCTTCAATAATAGTTAAGATAACCCACTTTGCTTGTCTAAGAGGCATAACTGTGGCACGACGACAATGTGTCAGGAACGAGATAGCCGTCTTCTGAGAAGGCTTGTATGGAGAAACAGGACTTCCTGTGTGCAGAAATTGACCTGAACATTCAATAAAGGCTGTTCCCGACTTCGACTTATATCTCTGCGAATATGAGCAGGGAGCTGAAGATTATCGGTGTCGGCAATCGCACGCATATATGGAAACCACTGATTTCTGCGAAGAAACGTGAAGTTTGTTGACAGTAGTGTCAGGAATACCGTGACTGGACACAGGAGAACTGGAGAAAAAGTCACCTTCACCAACGAGCCGTGATACACCTTCTCCAAAGAGCCGTAATACACCTTCTCCAACGACGGTAGGCAGAGAGTTTGGCGGAAGCCCCATGTAGCAATGGGACCAGCTTGCCTTGTAAACACTCCTTAAGGTTCTGGAAGTTGTGCCATGGTGTGGGGCACACTCTGTTGGAACGGAACGGGTTTTCTGATATTTCTGGAAAGTCGGATGTACTCCAAGGATTGTCTGAACATTGTTGCCGATCAAGTCCATCCTGCAATGCTGACTTCTTATCCAGCAGGTGACAGCTGTTTCATGGACGACAGTGCTGCTCTCTATCGCGCAAGATATCTTCAACAGTGGTTCAGCGAGCATGACAGCGACTTCCACCATCTTCCCCGGCCACCACAAAGCCCTACCAAACCCCATTCAGAATGTATGGGACATACAAGAAAAACAGATCCCACAGCAAAGACCTCTTCCGTCAAATCTGAGCAAGTTAAAAGACTGTCTGGTGAACGCCTGGTATGCTGTAGATGTAGATGCTCTCCAACACTTTGTGGAATCTATGCCAAACCGTATACGTGCTGTGTTCAGGGTAAAGAAGGTCCAACTCAATATAGCATAAAAATTTCTAATTCAATGGCAGGTATGTGTACCAGAGTTTATACGACAAATGTATTGTTGCATACTAAACACTGTACCTTGCTTCGCACAGTTATAATTTTCATTTAAATATAAGGCATGGTTTTATATTTTCCTCTTGACATTACCAAATTTGCTTTAGTCATGATACCTGTCTAAACATAATGCCATTCTTTCTGAAAGCCATAAAAGACAATTACGTAAGTCAGAGTTATAGGCTTTAAAATCAAAGAATCTCCCACACCGGCTTCTGATCAAATGATCATGATCCTATGTAGAGGAGTTTAGGAAGGGAGTCTCTGACTCCAGGTCTTAAACAACCCTTAGAAATAGGAAGCTAGGAGATTTGGGCTCGAGTGCCCGATAGGAAAGTGACACGGAAGCGAAGTAGAAAGGGAGGAAGCCGCCCTTATTTATTACCGGGGGGGCCAGTACCCGGGGTCCGACGGCTTAACGTGCCCATCCGACGCACGGAGGATATTTTGTGGATCGAGTGTTCGTACCTGCCCGGGATCGAACCTGAGGTTCTTTCCGTGGCAGTCACGAACGTTGCCCACTAGGCCACCCTCGGCCCCACCGGCTTCTGAAGTGTTGCAGGTGATTTATAAACTCAAATCCACAGGGCTGTCGTAGACGAATCTATGGATGCATTTGTGAAGCCACGTGAACTCATGTTTCATGAAACATAAATCACCAGGGAGACACGGCGACTTAATTTATTTTTGTTGAAGTAGTTGTATACTTTTTTGATATTGTTTTTTCTGATAGTATAACATTTGCGATACATGTATATGTACAGTACACTACTGTTTGTGAAAATTGCAACACCGAGAAAGAATTGTACTATTCAAATGACATTTCTATCACAGATTCCTCATGTTACAGAAGATAGTTGATAACATTTGTAGAGCTATACAAGATTTTTCCGCTCCAAAATTCGGTATCGCGTGCAGCTGCATGGAGCAACAATAACAGCCTCTACATGGCGTGGCACTGAATCAAGGGAAGAGGTTTTTGATATCGCCCTAAAGAATAGCCTGCCAGACAGCGAGACCAGAGTTCATTTGCAGTGACTGGCGGAAGCGCTTGACGGTCCAGTCGCTTAGCTACCATGTTCGAGATATGTTCGATCGGGAAGATATCCGGTGAACATGCAGGACAGGGAAGAAGAAAAGGTATCTGCCTTGCATGGAAGAGGTCTTGGACAATCCAAGCAACATATGGCCGAAAATTGTCTGGCTGGAATATAACAGCAAAACAACTCTAAAAAAAAGTATCATCAACTGTGCCTTTAGAACATCCCTGATATATCGCTGGCTGTTGAGGATTCCCACACTTTGTATCAGGGGAGATCGCGAACTGAACCCAATAACGTCCCGAACCATGACGCTTGGTATTGTGCCGGTATGACGATGCAAAGTGCCATTTCCCACGATGTCTTCGAACACGAACGCAACCATCATGGTGCATCAAGTTGAGTCGTGACTCGTCAGAAAACACAACCTCTTGCCCTTCAGTGCGCCAATGTCTGTGTTCGAAACCGCATTGCACTCTGAGGTGTTTGTTGTTGAGGGTCAAATGAATGCGCACAACGGGCTGTCAGCGACCAGTCCTCTGCTAACAAGACGGCGTCAAACTGTGCTGGAGAACAAAGCCTGACCTGTGACAGCACTCCACTGCTGCGCTAACACCGCCGACATTGCTGTGCGATCGGTCACTGCCATGCAGTTTAGGCGTCTCTTATTCCGTGCAGTCGTGCGATTTTGCTGGCTATTTCCCGGATTTGCGTGCGTGCGAGATTCATCTGCCCACTGACGTCATATTCGTTTTACTGTACGAGCGTTTCGTCTTGTGCGAGTAGTAAATTTTGTGGCAGGAAAATCCGACTTCTCTCATCCCAACAATCCTTATCGCTCAAAGTCCGTCAGTTGTTCATAATGCCATGCAGTCGAGGTGTCTGTCATCCCGTGCAATTTTACAGTCCATTTCCCAGATTTGCGTGTGTCCGAGTGTCATCAGTTCACTGACGCTGCGTTTGCATCATGGTACTGGCATTTGGTCCCGTACGAGTGGTAAAGTTTGTGGCCGGAAAATCCGACTTCTCTCATCCCAACAATCCTTATCGCTCAAAGTCCGTCAGTTGTTCATAATACCATGCAGTCGAGGTGTCTGTCATCCCGTGCAATTTTACAGTCCATTTCCCAGATTTGTGTGTGTCCGAGTGTCATCAGTCCACTGACGCCGCGTTCGCATCATTGTACTGGCGTTTAGTCCCGTACGAGTGGTAAAGTTTGTGGCAGGAAAATCCGACTTCTCTCATTCCAACAATCCTCATCGCTCAAAGTCCGTCAGTTGTTCATAATGCCATGCAGTAGAGGTGTCTGTCACCCCGTGCAATTTTACATTCCATTTCCCAGATTTGTGTGTGTCCGAGTGTCATCAATCTACTGACGCCGCGTTCGCATCATTGTACTGGCGTTTTGTCCCGTGCGAGTGGTAAAGTTTGTGGCAGAAAAATCCGACTTCTCTCATCCTAACAATCCTTATCGCGCAAAGTCCGTCAGATGTTCATAATGCGACCTTCTTCGGTGACGGGCATAGTGATACACAAGAGACACCCTTTCGACTCAATGTCGGCTCTTCACTGATTGCAACATCTCGTTTGTGCCTGCTTCAAAGCCCGTTAGCTGTTCATAATGCGACCTTCTTCGACGGGACACAGTGAGACACAAGAGACACCTTTTCGACTCAATGTCGGCTTTTCATTGATTGCAAGGAGAGTCAAGTGGGAGCTACACCGAAACCGCATGCGCATTTTCACTGACATTTTGATCATTTGCATGTTCCAACCTGTTGTACATGTCCTGTATACCAGCAGTCTTTCATGGTGTTGCAATTTTCACAATGAATAGTGTATTATTTTTTTAATAGTATGTCTGATGTTCTCCGGAACAATTGACTGATTAGACTGATGTGTGTGTGTGTGTGCGTGTGTGTGTGCGCGCGTGTGTGTGTTTGCGTCTAAGCCACTAGACAATTAACCTTCCTTTCATGCAAGTGATGAAAAAGTACAGGAATTGGGAGCAAATTCTCACATACACAAAAATTGCTTGTTTTCTTTGATGACACGGTGTGTTTAAATTATGAAAATTGTTGATTTAAACATTTTGGCGTATTTTTCCTAAGGACAACACAAGTACTCTTTGAATTAAATATAAAGTTAAGTTAGGCTTCTCAGAATGATTCATCATAGGTTTTAAAATTTAAATGCTTTACCATACATTTATATTCTAGTGTGAATCGTACATATTTTTATTCAATTTTGCAGATAAAGGAAGACAGTACTTGCGACTTCGACTTCCTAAAAGTTTTCGATGGATACGGAGAGGATAACCAAAGATTGCGCACATATTGTGGAGAAAAAAATCCCGGAGTCATTCGTTCCTTGAAAAATAAAATGACTGTCATGTTCGAATCAAAGGATGGAGAGGGAAAATCAGGCTTCTCGGCTAATTTCACTGAAGGTATTGTTTAACGGACATATTTTGGAAATGTTTGGCTGTCTAACATTGAACGTGTTGGTTAAATTCTAGTGCCAGCGCTGTGAAAAACATTATTGAAAGTAATTAACTAAAAAACAACGACATAGTCCATTCGAAGATATTCACATTTCGAAATACATTGCCTTTGATATCCTTCGGTTAAATAAAAGAATTTCGGGACCTTTCCTGTTATCTGCCCGCCACAGTTTGCTTTTGTTCATTGTTATGTAAAATGACACTATTTGACTTCCGAATAAAAACGCTTTCAAGATATTCTCGATTTTGAGTGTATTGTTCCGCTTTGTTTACATGAAACCTGATCACACCCAACATTAGAGAAAGTAGCTCACGATAAATGTTATGGGAATTTTTTAATTGCTATATAAAATGACACTATAAAGAGCAAAAACCTATTTATTCGCTTTTTAATGAAATTTAAACTGTTTAAGAAATATATAAAAGAAAAAACATATACAGTATAAGAAAACAAATGAAAACCAGTAGGCACAAATCAAGTACCAATATAACTCCGGGGGACAATACGCTACGATATATTTCATAATTTCTAAAAACGAATCGTCGTTAGTTTTAAATCTTTTTCGCCACATAAATTCACATAATTCTAAAGCGCAGACAAACGATTAAAAGAACATTCCTTCCGAATGAACACACATAATTCCAAAGCGCAGACAAGGAGTCAAAAGAATGTGATCACTGCGCATAGGTAATACGCATAGAGAAGCATGTGATTACTGCGCATCTGCTGCCAAAGGCTCTGTGTTCTACCAAGGCTGAACTGGATCCTATCAGGCTGTAACATTAAAGTTGAAGACAATAGACTTTTGGTGATTGGCCAGTGGGCGTCAGGGACGATTTCAGCCTTTAGACGGCACTGCGTCCCAAGGTATAAACAATTCAGTTTTCACGTTGTTTGAATTGCTGGATTGTGTATGTTCGTCGTTTTTCTTGTGTTTCTTTTAAAAAAACCTTACAGTTTTAAAACCAAACTGATGTTTTTACAACAAAATCTAACCCATTTTTAAAATGGTTTACTGTTTGCGTGCTGATGTTCACATCTTCTGAGAACAAAACCGTGGGATTTTCATTCTACGAGTTCCTCTCATATCAGAACCTAAAACAACTGTTGCAGAAAGCAATATCTCGTCAGGATTTTGCTCCAAATGGCAACTCACCTTCAACTGTTGTTTGTGGTAAGCATTTTCAGTCTGATAATTACGTACCTAATTAAATTTTAGAAAAAAACCTCTGCTATATAAACAGATATTAAGTAAAATAGTAGGTAAATGTGTAGATTTGCGCTTTAAATTATTTCGTCGGAAAAATGTTAGTTCCTGGAAAAAGTGCAACGTACAGATTTGACAGTATGGAAATAAATGGCAAATGGTGCAGAAATTTCCTGTTTTAAATGTCTTTTAAATATTTTTATTTTAATATTCACGGCATCGCACTTACACGTAAATATTACCACAAAAATCTTTAAAAGACATTTGAAACAGGAAATTTCTAAAAAAACAAAACAAAAAAAAAACCAGGAAATTTCTAGAAAAAAAAAACAAAAAAAAAAAAAAACAGGAAATTTCTAAAAAAAAAAAAAAAAAAAAAACAACAACAGGAAATTTCTAAAAAAAAACCTTAAAAAAAACCCCAGGAAATTTCTAGAAAAAGTGAGGAACATACACAATCCAGACAATTTACACAACGTGGAAACTGAGTTGTTTATACCTTGGGATGCAATGCTATCAAACGGCTAAAATCATCCCTAACGCCCACTGGGCAATCACCAAAAGTCTACTGTCTTCAAAGTTAATGTTATAGCCTGTTCTTCATCCAGTGCAGCCTTGGTTCTACTTTTGAAATCCGGAACTAGTTGAAAGCGTTCTTATTCAGAAGTCAAATAGTGGCGGGCAAATAACAGGAAAGGTCTGAATTTTATTCTAAAATAAACTCGATCCATCCATGTTTATATAAAAGAACTTAGGAACATTCAAATCGTCGAATATATTCAATAAAAATTCATTTGGAACTCTTACACACTGTGACGTACCTGCCAGCAGGACGCACACGACATAAAGGCAGATAGGAATCAGAATAAAAATGTCTGCGTAGCTCAGTTGGTAGAGCGACTTGTTCCGGAATAAGCGGCCTCGGGTTCGAATCCCGGCGTAGACCAAAAATGACGGAGAAATTTACTTCGTTATAATGGCGCCCGAACAGGGACTTTAATGGATCTGGAACATCGGTCTGCTGTCGGTCAGGAAATCCCGGCGGTTGACGGGAACGGTCAGGAATGGCGGAAATCCGTCGGTCCGAAACGGCTGAAGGCTGTGGGTCCGGAAATCCCTGCGGCTGAGAAGAACGGTCAGGAATGGCGGAAGTCTGGCGGTCCGGAAATCCCTGCGGCTGAGAAGAACGGTCAGGAACGTCTGAAGTCTGGCGGTCCGGAAATCCCTGCGGCTGAGAAGAACGGTCAGGAACGTCTGAAGTCTGGCGGTCCGGAAATCCCTGCGGCTGATAGGAACGGGCTCCCCAGGCTTTTGATATAAAGTCCCTGTTCGGGCGCCAATTATAATGAATTAGCTTTATTTTGCTTTCCGCTAAGCTAATTATAATGAATAAGCTCTTCCTACCAGCTAGCTAATGATAATAATGAAGCTTTCCTACTGAGCTTAAGTATAATGCTTCATGCTACTGAATGATATACTTGTACTAAGCTTCAAATAGTGAATTCAAATGGTTGTTGTTACTAGTTAATTAAGAACATGAATAAAGTCTTAACGCTGGTTGTTAATGGTAATAAACTAATGATATAAACCTAACAGCCTGACAGAGGTCTGACAAAAACTATGAATTGAGAAAGACGAACTTACGGCAAGCTTTTTATTCGGTACGCTTGATCATCCAAAGCACACACACAACTTGTTTTACAATAATGAAGAATCACTAATCACAAACAACAAAATCTCTCCTTATAACAAAATCTCTCCTTATAACAACAAAATCTCTCCCTCAACAACAACGCTCTCCCTAAGTCTCGTTGAACGCGCCTATATATACTGGCTACCACCACGTCATGACTTACACTCATTGCCAGATCTCATTCATCGGGTGAAATAATATTTCGTTCAGTAAGAAGATAATTTACATAGAAAAATAAAATAACCAGAGATAGTAAAATCAAAAGGAAAGTGAATATAGAGTATACGTTACAACACAAGCTACTACTTACACGTCTAAACAACAAAATGCGAAGAAACAGTTTGTTTCGGTTCTTCTGGCCAACGTTATCTCACGAGCAGGAGCGCGTCACGGTCTTGTGCAATGCGTGCCTTGTCACGTGCTTTACTCGTAAAACATGTTATTGTCATGCTGTGAGTAAATAAATCTATTTTGGACAAAATGTATACAGCAGTCCCGGGTTGCTCACCTATTACAACAAGATTTATTTGTGGAGAAAAAAAAATCCTGGAGTCATTCTTTCCTCGAAAAAAAGGTTTATTTTTTTACGAAATCTTTCGAAGCAGTCTCTTATATGATGATATTTCACATCAATATGTTTTATTCTGTTATTGTTCTTTTCACATTGTGACAGTTTTATAGTTGCTTAATTGTCCTCTAATACGGAAATGGGTAAGTCTTCTTTTAAATGAACACCGTCTAAAAGTTGGGTCGTACACATAAAATATTGTGTAGACTGAGCGACACGTATTCTGCTTCTGCTAATGATAGTGCAACGGTATTTTGTTTTCGAGATTTCCATGAAACACAGGTGTTTCCCAGTAACCTCACATTCCCAGAAGTCGATTTCCTCTCTCGTCTGTTTTGTGCCAAATCTGCATCACAGTAAACTGTTAGCACTGGCTTTTCTTCTGCAGGAAGTTTTATTTGAGATCTTTAGTGGTGCTTAAATAACGAATAACACGTTTTACACCATTCCAATCTGGCTGTCTTGGGTTCTCATTTCTTCTACTCAGTATGCGTTGCCGATGCTATATCTGGCCTTGTAACATTTGAAATATGCATTAGTGAACCTATCGCTTGACGGTATCTCGTATTGGTGCTTCTAATAAACCTTCCTCTCCTTGCAACTGATGATAACTTGTTTGAAGGGGTGCATAAGTTGGTTTTGTATCTTTTAATTGAAAAAGTTTTACCAACTCTTCAATTTTCTTTTGTTGACTTAAATAGAAGTCTCCAATAAAGTCGTTCGAGATCTGAATACCTAGATATAACTTTACTTCTCCTAGGCTTGTAATTTCATACTCCTTTTTTTTAGTAAATTTTCAATTTCTTTAATTTGAGATTCATGCTTGGCACTGACAAGCATGTCATCAACATATACAATGAGGTAGATTGTATTATCTCCTTCTGACTTTGTAAACAAACAACAACCAGCTTTACTTTGTTCAAATTCGCTTATCCTTAATGTTTCTCCTAGATCTTCATTCCATACTTTAGAGGCTTGTTTTAAACAGTAAATAGATTTTTTGCAGTTTACAAACTTACTTTCTTCTCCTTTCTAAATTTATCCATCTGGAAGTAGCATGTACAGCTCTTCATCTAACTTCCCATGAAGGAAAGCTGACTTAACGTCAAAGTGACATACCTTCAAATTTTTATCAGAAGCTGCTGCAAAACAACTCGTATAGTTGAATGTTTAACCATTGGCGCAAATGTTTCATCAAAATCCATACCAAAGCGCTGAGTATCACATTTTTCTAATAAGTTTGCTTTATACTTTATTTTTTCAGATTTTTCATTTAATTTTGTTTTAAAAACCCACTTACAACCTACTGTTTTCTTAGCTTTTGGTAAATCTGCTGAAGTCCAAGTTTTATTTTCTTTAAGATAATTAATTTTTATTGTATTGCTGCAATTCATTTTTCTTTTTGTTCCTTTTGAAGCTTATAAATTTCTTCCATTGATTTTTGATCTAGGCCTTGAATAACTTCTTACCTTTCAGCTTTCTAACTCAGTCTTTTGGGCGGTTTTCCTTTGGTCAGTCCCTCTGACTTTCTTATCTGCGAATCTTCTGTTTCAGATATACTCGATTCCTTAAATTCTTCTCTGTTTCCTTCTTTTATTTGATATTTTATATAAAAAAAACATACCATCAACTCCTTTTTCATGAGATCGATCTTCAAATACTTTTTCCAAAAATTTTACAGATCTTGTTATTTTTACATTTTTTGTTCCTGTATATATTCTTTATCCCGTACTTCTAAGATCATAAATTCTAGAGCTAGCGTTGTGAAAAAAGTTATTGAAGCTACTTAACTATAAAACAACGACATAGTTCGTTCAAAGATATTCGCATTTCGAAATACATTACCTTTGACATCCTTTGGTTAAATAAAATAATTTTATAATAAAGTAAACTGGATGCATCCATTTATATATAAAAGAACTTAGGAATATTCAAATCGCTAAATATATTCAATAAAATTCCTTTGGAACTCTCACACACAAACTACGACTTACACAACGCCAAAACAACAAAACTACGAAGAAACAATTTGTTTCAGTTCTTCTGGTCAACGTCATCTCACGAGCAGGAGCGCGTTATGGTCTCGTACAGCGCGTGCCCTGGTTATGTGCTTTACTCGCAAAACATGTTGTTGTCATGCTGTGAGTAAACAAGTCTATTCTGGACAGATTGTGTACAACAGAATATATCTGTTCTGTACGTGTTGAGATACGATCCGTTACTTTGCTTTCTTTCCTTTCTTTTACAAAAGGCATTTTAAGATGATTTTGCCTTTTGCGTACCTAATAACGTTTAAAAATTGTCTGTATTTTTGACTCATGTAATTGCATTTTGTATATTTTCTGGCTGTATTAAACTATCTAAAAATTAGTACACTACAAAATAGAGCAATTTAAATCAGTGAACACATTTCATCGTTTTTGGCGAAATTACCTTCAGCGTATAGAAATCTTGGATTCATCATGCCTCATTCCAATCTTGGATTCATCATGCCTCATTCCAAATATTTGTCGAACACTCAGACACTTATTCGCATTTCTGAGACTACGGTCAAATCTTCACTAGAGTATGCGGTGGTCGTTTGGAACTTTAACCTCGTAACTCTAGTAAATGTTATTAAGAAGGTTCAGAAAAGATTTCTACAACACCTTTCTCACAAATCTATTGGTGTTTATGTCGCGGATATCCCGACGGCCGACTTGTCATTCTTCAAGATGACCTCTCTACAATCGAGAAGGAAGGCCCTCAAACTTCAGTTTCTGCACGGTGTCATCGGTGGAGAGATAGATGATATTCAAATTGCAAACCAATTAAGTTTCTGTGTGCCACGTTTACCAAGGACAGAATGTGAAGTATTTGCAGTACCATTCTGCAGGACTGACGCTGAAAAAAATTCATTATGCAAAATGTATAGATTTCACAACTCACTTCAAGAATGTCTGAATAGTTTTAACGTAAGTCATAATTTTATGTTTTGCAAGAGTAATTATCACTTTTAACGCACTATGATATTAACGCACAATGATGTTATAACAATTCCTGTAAGTAGATCTATCATCTGTAGGGATATGCTTACAAATAAATAAATAAAAAAGTAACTACTTCTGCTCATCGTTAATGAAGAGTATGTGGCTAACTTCAAAACGACAACTGAGACATTCGTATTCTTTTATGACCACAACATTTTGAACAAGTCTCTTGAATAAGTACGTGCTTCTCCCAGCAATGTCCGTTCATCGACTTGGTTCTCGTTCTGACAGTAGATGCGTAAAATTGTTTTTGCATTGGACAGCACCAACCACAATGACGAAGACAGACTCAAGTACGTTAGAATTTTTGCCAAATGTTTCCTACATATGCCGTACAATTATTATTACGTTTTGCAGAACATTTAAACTTTTAATAGTAAGATTAAGTAAAAATTCTTAATTCTTTCCGTATTCAATAGCTTATGGTACGCCAGAAGTTTCACTTGCAATTTTTTTTGCGACTTAAGATGCATAAATATCAGTTAAGGGTACACGAAACGATGCAAGTTCAAAGCGCTTAAAGCATAATACAAATTCGTTTATTTAGGGGATTCATACAATAAATGCTATTTGCTAAGCTTTCGCTCTCCCTTTGGAAGCTTTTCCAAGGTAGTGGTTATACATATTTGTCTATTTGCAATGGCATATGTAGGAATATTTATGTCTAATGCCTCCCAGTAAAGAGCGAAAGTTTTGCGATTTGTAAATACTGTATTACGCACTAAATAAACGTATTTTACTACACTATAAGCGTTTTGAGCATGCTAAGATGTGAAGTTTTACTTCTTGGATTGCAGCTGTGAATATATTTCTAACAGACATTGTACTATAAGAAAGATGTGTATATGTTTCAAAGAGATTATACAAAGTGTTTTTTGCATTTGGCAATGAATCTCTGCTTCTATTTGTAATTTTTGAAGAATTACCTTCACATCCGATAGTTGTAGTTACGAAGGAATATTATTATTGAAATTCCAAAATGTTTTCCACTAGATGGTGTAGATTAAGACTTTTAGTTCAGCGACGTCGACGTTTGTATCTGTTGAAATGAAGAAATGAAGAAAAAGTTCTTTCAGCATCGGTGAGATCAAGTAGGAATCAATTATATCAAATATGGTTCAATATATCAGATGCAGTGTTTTCCCACTAGAGGGTAAACAGTACATATGCATCGATCACAATACCAGCGCTTCTCAAAATCTAATTTCAAAATGCTCTTTAGTTCGATTGTTGTAATCAAAACCAAGGTTTCGCACTCATTTTGCATGTTTTTCAACTTAACGGTTTTCTTACAGACTGCATAAAATTTGTCTCTTTTTAAATCAGGCTTCTATAAACGTTTTGAGCATAGTTTTACTAAGAGCGCAGTCCAAGTTGTATGAAACTGGCGGCTGATAATCCTTTGGTTGGTAAAATCTGAGTACAGCAACGCTTGGCAGGTGTTTCTATGACACGAAAAGAACAATTCTGCAGAAAAACTGCGGAAACAAGGAACACACGCATTTTAAATGTTAGAATCACCCGGTTTACCCAAAGAGATGCATTTCACTGGCCTTTGTCAGAGCATATAGACAAAATCGCAGAGCCGACTTCCTCGAAAAAGAAGAATCCACCGATGAAATCCCCTATAAAACCCCACCAAACTGTGACTTTTAGAGAATGGAGTAGAATCTCACGCATATTGTGGGGATTTTCTGTTGCCCAAATTCTGCAGTTGTGCGTATAACCATACGCCTATTCATTTTCCAGTTCATTCCAAGCAAGAAATCGCAGTGCTAATGCTTTTCGTGCATCCCGGTCCGGGCGAGGCAAGTTTGGAATTTGAAAAATCTCGTAAGGATAACAGTGCAGTAATATTCTTAAAACTTTGTGAATCGTGCTCAATGACTTGCGTAAAGACTCATCAATATGCAGTGAGCTACTGCTTCTTACGGCATTTAACATCCAGTCTTCCTCTTACGCTGTGCCTACATCTTCCACGGTCGGTTGGTGGAGTGGCTTCCTTCCTTTGCCAGGTTTGAAGCCCAAAGAATATGTTTTTTCAAGCTTCCGAATCATTTTATGTAAGCAATTTGCAGACAGTTTTTAAGCCTTTAACATTATGAACCTGCACGCTGCTGTTAAGACACAACTGCTACTCTGTGAAAACAACTTTACGAGAAGTCACTATATTTTTGTGACAGTCCCACTCCGCTTTAAAACGTTGACTATTCACCTGCGGTGAAATGACGCATTCCGTATACGCCGGCTTGAGAATGTGAACTTTAATCATAGACACCCGAAATTTTACACAAACAAGGAAAGGCGTAATTTTGGGATTGACTATAGACACGATTACTACTTTGAACTCAAGTGTTTTGTGCACTAGGGGCTATTTCTGCGTTTCGATTTCGATCAAACAGCAAAATGCTTTTTTGGAAAATGAAAAACATAAAAAAAAAGAGAAAGGAAGGAAGACATGTGTATTAAGATTACTAGGAAATAGGAAACGACTACGTTGTCATTCTGGGACTTCAACACAACGTGCATCCGTAGTTTGTTTCTAATAGGTGTGTCTTTCAGCGTGTTAGTGTAAGAAGCATCATGCAGGAGATCTTATCATTGAGAGCGGGAAAGTTTCGATGAACATTGCAAATCCGATTTTTTCGTGAGTTATTTTCGTTAAGTCCATTAAAATTTTCCACCTAGTGGAGGAATGGTACTAGGCGTTGTCTTTTAATCATTTGTCCCAGATGAGTTGAAACTCAAACCCTGAGTGAGTCATCGATGGTGTGCTTCTCTTACGGCATGGCCACTCTTCTTTCTCTGTAACTAATTGTTTCAAATCAGAGAACGGTGGCTGCTTATAACACATTGAGTTGCTCACGGCGAAACCACGGCGGGGTTTTACGAACGCAATGTGCAAATGCGAGCCATCTGCGTGACGACACTGTTACATTTTCTTCGGTCAATAAAATCCTGTTTGGGTTTTTCCAGTGGCCTATTTAAACGATGGATAAGACGAAGGTTATGATAGGAATCTTCCTATTAGGTAACCCAACTAATAAATGAATTATAAAACAACGCAAGAAGAGAATGATGCAAGTCGATACCGTTACTTGATCCCTGGTAGGGGCGGATTGGCCCACCAAGACACCGAAATATTTATCTGTGGACCATTCGAGAAATGACCAAATATTTCGTATCCTCTTTGTTTGGATTGTTTAAAAAGAACAAACAATTAATTTGGTCCTAATAAATAAGAACCGTTAATTTCATTTGAGATTTACAGTTTATTATCTGTCTAAAAAGTTCTTGCTTTTAAAAAGCTTGGCGTTTTCTTCTGTCTGTACACTGAAGTGCCTAAAATAATGGCATACGTACCTACTATCGTGTACGACCTCCTTTAGCCCGGCAAAGTGCAGCAACTCGACGTGGCATTGATTCCACAACTGGCCGGGACTTCTGGAGAGAAGCTGTCTGAACAGCCGCCCACAGTTCCCTGGTATTTGTAGGTGCGGGATATTGGGTGCGAATAGACCTTTCCAACACGTCCCATATATGCTCTGTTGGGTTCATGTCGGGCAAACGTGGTGGCCACACGATCCGTCGGAACTGCCCGGAAGGCTCCTTGAACCAATTTCGGACTACTTGGGCCCGATGACATCATGCATTGTCTGCCTGGAACATCCCATTGTTGTTGGGGTACATGAAGTCCATGAAGGGCTGCAAATGGTCACCCAGCAGAGTAACAAAGCAAGTACCGGCTAATGACGTGTTTACAAAGACCAGAGGACCTAAACCGTGCCACGTAAAGACACCCCGCGCATGTATGGAACCACCACCAGCTTGCAAAGTGCCTTGTTGACAGCTTGGGTCCATGGTATCATGGGTTCTGCCCCAAACCCGAACCCTATCATCAGCTCGTAACAACTGGGAGCGTGACTCATCGGACCGTGCCACATGTTGCCAGTCTTTCAGGGTACAATTACCGTGTTCACGAGCCCAGGTGAAGCGCTGTGTCCGATGTCGTGGTGTTAAGATTGGTACTCTGGTGGGTCTTCTGCTCCCATACCCCATGGACGCTACATTACTCTGCACTGACCTGATGGATATGTCTCTGGTGCCTCCTGCATTGAGTGTGGATGTTATTTGAACTAGTGTCGCTTGTCTATCAGCATTGTCCTAGTCAGACGCCACTGGTCACAGTCATTCAGCACACGTGGTCGGCCACTGCGTTGTCCACGGTGGGTGGTATTGCCTTCCATGAGGTATTCTCGGTACACACGTAATACTGTGGATCGATAAATATTGAATGTTCGCAGAACTTCGGTAATTGAATGTTCCATCTACATAGAGTTTGAACGAGGCAATCCAATTACTGGAGTTTGAACGAGGCAATCCAATTACTGGAGTTTGAACGAGGCAATCCAATTACTGGAGTTTGAACGAGGCAATCCAATTACTGGAGTTTGAACGAGGTATGGTTCCTACTACCATGCCTCGTTCAAACTCCAATAATTAACGTCGGCTTGCCATAATCCTACTGACGATTGTTTAACCTGACTCACGAGATTACACTTCGCAACTGATAAAAATCTTTGCGTGTGTCGAAGCCTTTATACGACGGCAGCGCCAGTTAAAAATTTGTATGCTGCTATTCCATGACTTTTGGCACTTCAGTGTGTATATGTTGTGCGTTTCCTCTAAAATTACAAAGCAAAGTTTTCTCTACTTCAGTGAAAATTTCACCGCTGAATCAAACACGCTATTATAAATAAATTAAGCTAACTACGGTTAAGCATAGGTCATTGGAAGTGGAACCAAAGGGACATTGGTATAGGCCCTACCCTCCTTTTGTAATCCTGAAGGAAGCGCTAGTAACAGTTTTGATTGTCCATCATACCTACACCATTATCCACATAAAGGGATAGATTACAAAGCCACTGTTCGGCAAAGATGTTCAAAATCCGTGTCCCACAGACATTTATCTCAAAGGAAACAACAATTAACCGGTTCTGGCTCATGGATAAAACTGGTAGTTCATGAGTCAAAATAATAGGTACACTTTAGAAAGGCGTCTATTCATGGATGTTGTAATAACATTGCGCAATAGACTATCAATTGCCTAATAAATATAATACATTTATAGAGTACATCACCCCGTTGACCATGGTTCGATATGTTACGTTCAATAAGGAATCGACTTGTAAAAGTCTTTCACCCTTAAACTGCTCTTAAAATTTGTTCACGACTGAATTAGTTTTTGAATGCATGTTACAATACAATAAATTTATTTCATCCTGGAGGAATTTCTGAGGTGTTCCTGTGTGGGTACGAGTGTTTCTGTAATGGTCCAAACGATTAAAATTCCCGGCCTGGTTTCGTCGACCCAATCCGTCCCTGATCCCGGGTCATGGATACAGAAGTCTTAGAGTCATCGTGTCTAAAGAAGACACTCCTTTTCAAATATGACAACTACACCATATTTCACAACGTATTGCATAAAACACAGGTAATACAAGGTATGATGAAATCATCCTCAGTCAGCGTTCAGACATCTAGAATATTATCTTTAACTGTACGTCTATGTCAGTTATTCCCGGCGTGAATTTAGTTTTGATTTTTTTCATTTCGTGGACATTTTTGCTTTTGAGAAATCAAAAGGCCGAAAGGTGATAACGCTCTCTGACTGAGAAAATGATGAAAGTATGGCACGGAAAGTTTGGGATTATTCAAGGAATATCTAAGACCTGTTCCTAATGCGGAGTATAAAATGATCTCCACTCCAGTGGCTGAATGGTCAGAGGCGACGGTTTCTGGCTATATCTCCGAGCTTGGCACAGGCTCGAGCACCGCATGAGACATGAGTAGCACTTTTGACGTGTGGCGCTGATCCTCTCTCACTCTGGAATAAATTGTCCAACCCTAAAGTCGGGCGACTATTTATACTCATCATGGTGGGCATTTACCCCCCACCTTCTTGAAAAAATCTTGGTCGAAAAACCTAAAGTGTCGTCCGAGCCGAGGCGAATGCTTAACGGCATCCAGGCAAGAAGCTTTGCATCCCCACATCTAAGTCCTCAGCTGTACTCAAACCAGTTTAATATCAGGTTAGTTGAACGTTCGTGGATGAAACCATTTCTCTCGGTAGGTGAGAAAGGGTAAAGTGCTTCCAGTTCCGCTCACGATGCTCGCCTTCTACTTTTGAGAGGCAGAGCGTGAAAAATAATGGCGACTAATTCTTGTTCACCGAGTTCGATGGAGATGGATGCTGGCCACTCCAGTAGTGCAGTGGTCTAAGCGATGGCTTCTGTCCAGTCGTTGGAGGTGGGTCCGCGGTCGAATCTCGGTGAGGTATGGATGTTGCAGCTGTTTTACGGCACTGGTGTTTCTACCTTCCCTGGAACCAGTGGCCCTAAATTAGAGACGGGCGACTGCTTCTAGCTAATTGAGTTGCTCACGGTGGTCGTTAAACCCCCAATAGAAAAAATAAGGATGTAGACTTGCTTTAATTTGTTTATTTAGAAGTAACTGGCGGTAGGGACAAATTTGGCTAAAGACCGTCGAAGAAAAAATAAATAACACGCTAAGGCCAGTTCTAATAGTGAAAATTAGAACTACTGAGAATGATGTGGTCGCATGGCAATCACGCTGACGCTGAGGACACTTGCCGAAACGAGTAACTGTGTAAATTGGGAGTGGACTGGGTTTGTTTGCTCATTTTGGAGTTTAACGATCACCGTGAGCATCTAAGATTCTAACTCGACATCTTTCCTTAATTTTGCGTCATTGATTCGAGGAAAGAGATCAAACCAGAGCATTGGAGTAACACACCACACATGAATTATCCGGAACTCGAACCCAGGCATATTTACGATGATTATCCAGATATCTGCACTTCTGACCACTCAGTGTTTGCTTTGAAAGAAGACTCTAGACTCACAAACACTGACCACACACTGGTTTTAAACAATCCTGTAGACTGTATTTACTCATGAAAATAACTAATACTGCGAAGTTGTGATGGTGTCTTTTAACAGGAGTTGACGTGGTACTCGAAACACACAGCCATGATATCTGCTTACTTTTCACTTAAACTGCACATAACTTTCTAATATCTCGATGTTTGCAAGTTGACTTTTATTTCGTCTTTTTAAATCAGTATGCCCTAAAAATTCTTCAACTGGGGTAGGTGCATTTCTCCAGACCCCAAACACTGTGTAGCCCTGATGACCAGTATGTACAACTCTCCTGATATAAATGAAAAATTTTGCTTCACATTTGGGCACAAAATAACAGCCTGGCGGAATTGTCAAATTTCCACACTTTCTTTGTTGCCGTCTAAAAAAAGCTGATTGTACAAAAGAGATTTATCAGTGTGCTAGAGAACAAACACATACAGATACACCCACAAACGACATAAAATTACACTAACTGTATATAAAATTTGCTCACTGCAGTTGCTGAAGAAATGTACTTGGTTTTGTAAAATAAAGTATTTTTGTAATACCTTTGCATCCAAATTTATATTTCTTGAAACCGTTACTCTCATTTTTAAAATATTCTTACGGCCATCAAAACAGCAGCATTTCCAATATATAAAAAAAAGTCTCTTTAGTGAGCACAGAACTCAAAGTATTTCATGTCGTTTTGAATATTTGCATATGTTTTGACTTTTAAAGAGATAACATTTTGTGTTTTCGATGTGCAAGTGTATATGTTTTTGCTCAGTTGAATTCCAGAATGAATCTTGTGGAGAAGACTTTAATTCAGAAAGCGGGAATTTCAGCAGCCCAAACTACCCAGACACATACCTTCCTGGTGAAGAATGTATTTGGAAAATCACTGTACCTGAAGGCTACCAAGTCAGTCTGATATTCAGGACATTTGCTGTAAGATTTGATTTTTCCAACTTTGCATGCACTACACAGAATAATGTTTCTTCTTATCCTCTGAAATATATTCAGTTTATTGAAGATGCTTGTTACAGAATGATCTCTTTATTTTGAAATTTCTTCAAGGCTAATGCTCTAGAATTTCCTAAAAATACGTTTCTTATTACATGAACTTTTTAACATTGAAACGATTTTTGCATAATTGCTAATTTTCCCATGTCTATTAATGCATACCTCAAGAGTATCAGTTCAGTTGCAGATACAGAAAAAAATCAGTTAGATGAAGAGAGAAAATTATTATTTTTTCGCTTTCTCCATATAATTTGACACCTGAGATAATAAAAAAATTCAGAAATGGGATGCTAATTCTACTCCTGATGATACCACGCTCTCTACAGAATGCAACTCTTTGGAATTTATTCTTTTCTTGTGCGAAAGGTAAAACTGCAGATTTTCTTTTTGATATGTACACTCAGTAGACAAAACATCAGAGATAAGGATGAGGGGTAGTTTACGTGGGCATTCCCCACGTATAGTAGAACAAACCCAAACCGAAAGCTGGCAATAAGTAGGCAGACAGCAGGGCTTCCTAACTGTATATCTCAATAGAGGACGACCATGCCTAAAAGTGGTGACATGAGCGAATTTGATCGTGGAAGTATTATCGGCACAAGACAGATGGGTCATTCTATCGTCCAAGTAGAAAGATCTCTAGGATTTCCGAGGACAACTGTATCAAGGATGTACCGCGAGTATACCATCGACGGACGTATCAGCGCTCAGGGAACAAGAGGTGGCTGACCACACGCCATTGCTCAGATCATTAGATCAGATCACATGTAGAGGGTTTTAGGAAGGGAGTGGTGTCTGACCCCAGGTCTCAAACATCCCTTAGGAATAGGAAGCTAGAAGATTTAGGCTAGAATGCTCGATAGGAGAGTGACACGGAAGCGAAGTAGGAAAGCGGAGGAAGACCCCTTTATTTATTACCGGGGGAAGGGGGGCAGTGCCCAGAGCCCGACGGCTTAACGTGCCCATCCAACGCACGATGCATATTTAGTGGTTCGAGCGTTCGTACTTGCCTGGAATCAAACCCGAGGTCTTCTCCAAGGCAATCACGAACGTTGACCACTAGGCCACCCGCGGCCCCACACGGCATTGAAGACCGGGGTCGACGTAGATAATTACTTCATTAATTGCTTTATTTTTTTTTATCATTATTATTCTTCATGAGACTGTCTAAAAGAATCAGCCACTTTATACGAGCTTTTGATCACTTGAATGTTTCTAACAGCACAGCGGATGTAACGGCAACTAAAATCTGGACTATTATCTGACTAGTTAAAAACCCAGTGGGGCCTACGGTCTGTTCCAGCAGGACAAAGCGCTACCTCACCGGGCAGCAACCACCCAATGGGGCCTACGGTCTGTTCCAGCAGGACAGAGCGCTACCTCACCGGGCAGCAACCACCCAATGGGGCCTACGGTCTGTTCCAGCAGGACAAAGCGCTACCTCACCGGGCAGCAACCACCCAATGGGGCCTACGGTCTGTTCCAGCAGGACAAAGCGCTACCTCACCGGGCAGCAACCACCCAATGGGGCCTACGGTCTGTTCCAGCAGGACAAAGCGCTACCTCACCGGGCAGCAACCACCCGATGGGGCCTACGGTCTGTTCCAGCAGGACAGAGCGCCACCTCACCGGGCAGCATGGGACCTACGGTCTGTTCCAGCAGGACAAAGCGCTGCCTCACCGGCCAGCAATCACCCAAGCATGGTTCTAGGAAGGGAACACTGATCTGAGTTTGGGACCATCCAGTGGCTCCCGAAGTCAGCAGATTTAAACCTTGTGGAAGCTCTCTGTGATTCTTTGAAGCGGAACATCAGATCCATGGATCGTGGACCGACATCTCCGGCGGAATTGTGGACGACCCTGCGACATGCATGGCTGGCATTACCTTCGGCATCTGGCGGAGTCGATGCCTTTGCGTGCATAGGTTTTTAGTAGCGCTACAGGAGGACTGACAAGCTATTAGATAGAGTGTATTAAGATATGCAAAGCGCTGGTCAGCGTAGTCATCATTGCAACTGTAGGTTTGCTAATGAAAATTTAAATTAATAAATTACTGGACTGATCAAATATAGAAGTGTTGAAATAGCATGTTAGGAAAAACTTTATGCAAAAGAGAAATTCTTACACACATTATGTGCATAAAAAAGAAAGAAAAAACAAAGTAAAAGATAATCGTCATCAATCTCGTGAAGCGACACATGTCACATTTTTGTAGAAAAAGATTTCTGAAATCATTCCACACGTTTTTTACAGAAGAGAGGAGATTCATCTGGAACATTTTTTTTGGATGATGAAATTCAAAGCACACATTTTGTTAAAAGATAAAGAATACATATACTGAAGATGCTTTGGAAAGTTAAAATGAACTCATGACACAGAGTGTAGAAAAATATAAGAAACATTTTGTCCAAAGATGAAGAAAATAATTTCGAACATCTTTTACAAAGATGACACAAAACATACCTTTGTAAACAAAGGCGGAAAAAAAAGGTTTTTATGAATGATTATACCTCAGTTCAGGAAATCAAATCATTTCAGTAGCAGCAGAGAGATCTGTCATGGTAGAATTAACATAATTTCATACCTTACTGCACAGAAGCTATATGCATGGTTGAGAGACTAGGTTAGAACGAAAACACTTACTATTTATTATCTCAACATCCAGATTTTCTGAAGGAAATAGCCTGTGTTTATATAGTATCTATTTCGCAGGTATTCATGCTAAATGTTGATATTGTTTTTGTTTTTTTTACAGAAAGGAGAATAATTCGATGGGCATGTCTAATAATGTTTGGTTAAAACGACAATGTATTTCTGATACATACATGTTCTATTATGACAAAAAAAGCAATTTTGATCTGAACAATATTTTTATTGTATTATGTAATATTCCCTGATGAATTCCCCGAAAGTTTACTACCAAATATGTAGTTCTATGCTTCAGAAAGAGTTGAATTCATCTGGACCATCAGAAAGTATACTCAAAATAAAGCGTTCAATTTGTTGTGATGTTTCCGGTGAAGTTCGAACACACCGAGTTATGGCGACAGTGTTAAGAACTGAACGAAATGTTTCAATGTCGCAGCGGCATCCAAAATAAGGGCGCAATTGTTTGTACTTCAGACAATAATTGTCAGTTTTTAAGTTTATTAGGAGAATTCAAATTCGTGCGGAAATAGTTAAAAGTAATAGAGGTAGTGGCCTTCAATGCACGATCTTGATAAGTAGAGCCACTCACAATACAAATTTAAATTCGTCGGCTGAATTTAAAATTTTTATTGTATATACAAGTATACGAATTTAAATTTGTATTGTGAGTGACTATACTTATCAAGATCGTGCATTGAAAGCAACTACCTCTATTACTTTTGAGTTTTTAAATTCTTCCATTAGGAAACCAATGGTAGCTTTAAAATATATTTCTTAATAATTCGACAAATGACTTGATAGGTACTAAATTATGTGGAAACAAACAGACCAAACGAAGAAAATATCTAGTATTCGGTTTCTGCTTTGTCAGACCTGCTGTTTTAGGCATTTCTTTTATGTTTCTTTTTTTTGTTGCCATTGTATTGAAGCACGCTTTGATTTGGGTTGCTTTAGAATCACAGAACACTGTAAGCATAACCTTCCCTTCTGATGACAAAAAAAAATTTGGAATTTCTTGGTTAAAGGTGAAGAGAGAAGTTGCCATTGCATTGAAGCACGTTTTGATTTGGGTTGCTTTAGAATCACAGAACACTGTAATCATAACTTTCCCTTCTGATGACAAAATTTGGAATTTCTTGGTTGAAGGTGAAGAGGGATGTTGCCATTGCATTGAAGCACGCTTTGATTTGGGTTACTTTAGAATTATAGAACACTGTAAGCGTGACCTTCCCTTCTGATGACAAAATTTGGAATTTCTTGGTTGAAGGTGAAGAGGGATGTTGCCATTGCATTGAAGCACGCTTTGGTTTGGGTTACTTTAGAATCATAGAACACTAAGCATAACCTTCCCTTCTGATGAAAAAAATTGGAATTTTTTGGTTGAAGATGAAGAGGGATGTTGCCATTGTATTGAAGCACGTTTTGATTTGGGTTGCTTTAGAATCACAGAACACTGTAAGCATAACTTTCCCTTCTGATGACAAAATTTGGAATTTCTTGGTTGAAGGTGAAGAGAGATGTTGCCATTGCATTGAAGCACGCTTTGATTTGGGTTACTTTAGAATCATAGAACATTGTAAGCATAACCTTCCCTTCTGATGACAAAATTTGGAATTTCTTGGTTGAAGGTGAAGAGGGGTGTTGCCATTGCATTGAAGCACGTTTTGATTTGGGTTGCTTTAGAATTACAGAACACTGTAATCACAACTTTCCCTTCTGATGACAAAATTTGGAATTTCTTGGTTGAAGGTGAAGAGGGATGTTGCCATTGCATTGAAGCACGCTTTGATTTGGGTTGCTTTAGAATCACAGAACACTGTAAGCATAACTTTCCCTTCTGATGACAAAATTTGGAATTTCTTGGTTGAAGGTGTAGAGAGATGTTGCCATGGCATTGAAGCACGTTTTGATTTGGGTTGCTTTAGAATCACAGAACACTGTAAGCATAACTTTCCCTTCTGATGACAAAATTTGGAATTTCTCGGTTGAAGGTGAAGAGGGATGTTGCCATTGCATTGAAGCACGCTTTGATTTGGGTTGCTTTAGAATCACAGAACACTGTAAGCATAACTTTCCCTTCTGATGACAAAATTTGGAATTTCTTGGTTGAAGATGTAGAGAGATGTTGCCATTGCATTGAAGCACGCTTTGATTTGGGTTACTTTAGAATTATAGAAACTGTAAGCATAACCTTCCCTTCTGATGACAAAATTTGGAATTTCTTGGTTGAAGGTGAAGAGGGATGTTGCCATTGCATTGAAGCACGCTTTGATTTGGGTTACTTTAGAATCATAGAAACTGTAAGCATAACCTTCCCGTCTGATGACAAAATTTGGAATTTCTTGGTTGAAGGTGAAGAGGGATGTTGCCAATGTATTGAAGCACGCTGTGATTTGGGTTGGTAGTGATGCATCCATGATTCGTCCCTAGTAACAATCCTGTTAAGCATGACTTCTCTTTCACATACGTACCTAGACAGACGTTGCAAGGACAGGTCCACTCGGCTCATTTTGTGCTCATGAGTCAGTTCTCTGTGCATCCACTGTGCGTACACTTTCCGGAAATTTAAATGATAAGCAAGAAAGACGTCGAGAGGAAATAAGCAGGAGAAGAGCTGCGGCAAAATAGGCGCCCAAATCACATAATGGAGAAAGACCTCGAAAGGAAATAAGCAGAGACATCCTCCAGCGGATAGAACTTCGAGGTTTACCTTACCTGAGCGATGCGGACTACTGCTGACACCGGGTAATTAATAGCAAGGCTATAAAATAAATAAATTCACTTTGGATCTCGCCCTTTGGATTTAACTGCTATAATTAATATATAGCCAGTGCCGTTAATGCCCACCAGATGGAGACGTCTCAGTAGCTAAGCCCATCTTACGGATTTATAATGTCAGATGCTGACAGAAAAAACGCACATAGCGCCGTGGATTGTTGGCCACCGTGGTGTAAGGCTAACGCGCTCGGCTAGATATCGAGAGATCCGGGATTCAATTTTCCGTCGGCGGCCGAATAACAATTTTTCGGTTGCTGTGCGTTGCTAAACGTGGAAAGAGCGATGTCTTTGTTTATTCACTGATGCCACGTATTTCGAAGATTTTCAATTTCACTCAGCAAGGCTAAAGCCGAGCAAGGTAGGCTGTCACCACATTTTTTCACCCTAATGTCATAGTGTGCGCATCATACTTGAACTGAACTCTCAGTGAACATACATCTGCAGTGATTACATAAAGAAAGCTGCATCGAACTGCTCTGGTCGCTACTGTGCATCCATTAAAATCTTTAGGAGTGCACTCCATATCATATGATTCACAAGCAGGCCAGAATGACATTAAGAAATCTAATTCTCTTCCCCATTGGCGTAAGGCCCGTGAACATGCATGCATGCAAAGGTGTTATTGTCTTCTATTGTAAATATTTGTATAAACAGTTTATCTTTTAAATTGGGATCTGTATAATAAAATAGCATGCATATCCTTTGCTGCTAATAAATTATCATAATATGCCTGTGTCAATGCTTCTGTGCTTAGCCGGAGCTAAAGTGTGCATCTGTGTCACGAAGTTTATTATAGTTATCAAAATGGGTAGTAGCACTTGAAGTAGAACATGGCGGAACATTAATCCAGTTTTTTGCCACCATTAGACCACGGTGGAACATTAATCCAGTTTTCTTTGCCACCATTAGACCACGGTGGAACATTAATCCAGTTTTCTTTGCCACCATTAGACCACGGTGGAACATTAATCCAGTTTTCTTTGCCACCATTAGACCACGGTGGAACATTAATCCAGTTTTCTTTGCCACCATTAGACCACGGTAGAACATTAATCCAGTTTTCTTTGCCACCATTAGACCACGGTGGAACATTAATCCAGTTTTCTTTGCCACCATTAGATCACGGTGGAACATTAATCCAGTTTTCTTTGCCACCATTAGATCACGGTGGAACATTAATCCAGTTTTCTTTGCCACCATTAGACCACGGTGGAACATTAATCCAGTTTTCTTTGCCACCATTAGACCACGGTGGAACATTAATCTAATCTAGCTTTCCTTATTTATTATTAAATGTGCGTGTCACTCAATTATGAACTTGTGCCGTCATTTAGTGTTTATGTAAGATTGTCTAGCTCGCAGATTACAGCTCTCTAGAGCAAAAATCTAATTTCAACAGCTACATCGAGAAGGGAGGGTTATCATAAACACAGCGAAATATTCAAAACACCATAGCCAAAACTGATAAATATTTGATACATTTTTGTGTTACATTTCGGGATTTTCTGTTCGGATTTTTTGTACTTTATTTCAGTTGTCGTCGTCATTCTTCTTCCAGAAAGAAGAATCGGCCAATTTCTAGCAACCATATTGCTGGAAAGTATACGAGGAAATCTTACTATCCCACCATTTCAACAATACAGCAGTGCATATCGTGTATGGAGTATTTAGTGACGGTTTACTTAACTAATAACTGGTTCTTTATATTTTCCATAGTTCTTTAGCATAGATGCAAATGATGAATAATTACATGTTGTATTTTTTAACCAAAAGCATTAGAATTGTATTACTTCATTTAGCAAAATTTGAATTCTAACGTTTAAGAGCTGTGATCACTGTTTTCTTGAAAATCGGAATTTCCTTTCTATTCTGCAGGTAAAAGGAATAATTAAATGCCTCAACGATTTCGTAGAAGTGTTTGACGGACATGAGATGAACAGGTCTCTTTCGAAGATATGTGGAAGTAAAGTTCCCAAAGCCTTTTATTCGTCGCACAATAGAATGACAGTTAAATTCAAATCCAATCATGTTGGACAGAGAGAAGGGTTTTCCGCATATTTTAAAGCAGGTGTGTTGTTACCGGATGTCTTAATAATCGCATTTTTCGGAATATAAGCGCACTTTTTCCCCATAACAAATTGGCGTCAAAATCCACCTGCGTCTTATATACTGAAGATCATTACTGTTGCTATGAATGCATATGCATGTATGGTGTATGAAGACTGCTAAATGAGTTAAAATGTTATCGCTTTATCTTAGATTAATTGATATACTTCGTATAATATTACTGTATCGCGAATGTTTATATACAGTATATTATACTTTTGTATTTATCCATTGTTAACTACGCGTGCATATTTTCCATGAACTGCGCCTGCTATCGTGCTAGACACGTGTAATTGTGCTAGTGGGCATACTTGCGCGTTCGTGAGTTAATGAAGTGAAATACAGCTATCGTGATAAACATGCGTGTTTGCGCCCGTGTGCATACCCGTGCGTTCGTGAGTTAAAGATGTAAAATACAGCTATCGTGCTAGACATGTGTATTTGTGCCCGTGTGCACACCTGTGCGTTCGTGAGTTAATGATCTAAAATACAGTTTAAGTACATATCTCATATGTTGTACATAGAGATCTGAAACGGACATAGAAGCATTATCATAATTCCTTTGAAAAGCAAAGTGTATGACGTATACTCTAAATTAACTTGCATTTTTAGTTTCTTTCTCTGCGTAAATTTTGAGTTCGTTCTCTTTAAGAGTTTCAACGTTACCGTTATGTTTTTTTCGCTCAATGAATGTTTTGTGTCATCAGTTTTGAGACGTGTCTTAATGTACATTTTGTGTCGTAAGTGAGTGACATGTGTGTGTGTTTGCATGACAAGAACGAGCTACATAATTTTGGAGCAAGCAACGAAAATTGTAGTGTGATGTGGGAAGATTACTACAGAAATTTGTTGGAACTGGTAGATTAGATGTAAATACGTCAAAACTAATTTGATAGAGGCTCAGTAATGTGAATTTCTACAATAAAGACCGTTTTCTTGTAAGTGGCTTCAAAGACTTCTTTCTCTCTTCTGACCCTTAGGGTGCCTAATTTAGCTTTCTGTGGAACTAAGGTTTTGCTTTAATGTACTAGATATCTGAGGCTTTAGAGTACAAAGTCCCAGTGATACGAGAACAACGGACTGATGGTACGAAGTTAATGTTTAAGTAGAGACTTAATAGAAATAGAAGGGAAAGAACAACCCATTTCAGGTCGAAACATTACAACAGACGCTTAAGGCAGCCACCAGCAAATTGAAGGTAAATTATTGCAGCTGTAAATTCTTCGGTGTACACAGAACTTTCATAGAGAAACGCACAAACCTTATTCATTCACAATAACATAAATACTATATTTGAAATTTTTTTTGGAAAAATCCATTCGTGAAAGGTTCACTTCAACTGGGAGAACGTACCGTTATTTGTCGCTTAGGACGGAAGATGACGTCACATCCGACTGTCTCGCTTCCTTGCCGTTCGTCTACTATCTGCAGAGGCTAGCCAGTTCGCTTCTTCGACGAAATTTTTTATTTCGAACGGTTCTTGGTAAGATTTAGATAAAAAAAAAAGCAATTCCCCGTTCTCAAGAATTGCTAGTACACCACAGAATGCTGATAGGCTGCGACTAAATCCACTTTACTTTGACAAATCAGTCATGCAGCGAGGATGACCATCCGAACAAAAAAAAAGTTTTTTTTTATTGGAGGTTTAACGACCACCGTGAATAACTCATTGGGCTATAAGTAGTCTCCCATCCCTAACTTAGGGCCACTAGGTCCACGTAAGGGAGAAAGCCAGCGCCAATAGACAAACCCAGACCCATTTCGGACAAATGATCAGAAGCCATCGCTTGACCACTGCACCACCGGACGGGTAAAAACCGCCGTATGAAGGTGTTACAAACAATAACAAGGCTGTTGAAGGTGTGAAAAAAATAACAAGGACGTATGAAGGCGTGACAAACAATAACATAGCTACATAAAGGTGTGACAAATAATAACAAGGCTGTATGAAGGTGTGACAAACAATAACAGAGCTACATGAAGGTGTGACAAACAATAACAAGGCTGTTGAAGGTGTGAAAAAAATAACAAGAACGTATAAAGGTGTGACAAACAATAACAGAGCTACATGAAGGTATGACAAATAATAACAAGGCTGTATGACAGTGTGACAAGCAATAACAGAACTGCATGAAGGTATGACAAACAATAACAAGGCTGTTGAAGGTGTAACAAATAATAACAAGGCTGTATGAAGGTGTGACAAACAATAACAGAGCTACATAAAGGTACGACAAACAATAAAAAGGCTGTGAAGGTGTGACAAACAATAACAAGGATGTATGGTGTGACAAACAATAACCAGGATGTATGAAGGTGTGACAAACAATAACAGAGATACATGAAGGTATGACAAATAATAACAGAGCTACATGAAGGTGTGACAAATAATAACAAGGCTGTATGACAGTGTGACAAGCAATAACAGAACTGCATGAAGGTACGACAGACAATAAAAAGGCTGTTGAAGGTGTGACAAATAATAACAAGGCTGTATGAAGGTGTGACAAACAATAACAGAGCTACATAAAGGTACGACAGACAATAAAAAGGCTGTTGAAGGTGTGACAAACAATAACAAGGATGTATGGTGTGACAAACAATAACCAGGATGTATGAAGGTGTGACAAACAATAACAGAGATACATGAAGGTATGACAAATAATAACAGAGCTACATGAA
The DNA here is from genome assembly GCA_039090855.1 of Macrothele yani. Classification (NCBI taxonomy): domain Eukaryota; kingdom Metazoa; phylum Arthropoda; class Arachnida; order Araneae; family Macrothelidae; genus Macrothele; species Macrothele yani. The sequence continues at coordinate 136,883,583 of CM077005.1, read as the reverse complement.
AGTGTGACAAATAATAACAAGGATATTTGAAGGTGTGACAAACAATAACAGAGATACACGAATGTGTGATAAATAATAACAAGGCTGTATGACAGTGTGACAAGCAATAACAGAGCTACATAAAGGTACGACAGACAATAAAAAGGCTGTTGAAGGTGTGACAAACAATAACAAGGATGTATGGTGTGACAAACAATAACCAGGATGTATGAAGGTGTGACAAACAATAACAGAGATACATGAAGGTATGACAAATAATAACAGAGCTACATGAAGGTGTGACAAATAATAACAAGGCTGTATGAAGGTGTGACAAACAATAAAAAGGCTGTATGAAGGTTTGACAAACAATAAAAAGGCTGTATGAAGGTGTGACATAGAGGAGAAATCCTGCAGCACATGCATGCCATTGGCTGATGGACTGAGTGGCGTTTTTGTATATAGCTTTTCACCAATGGTATCACATACTGCTTACTTCGCTAAGATTCAAAGATTCATAATCTGGTGTATGACGTATACTATAATTTAACTTTCATTTTTAGTTGTCTTTCTCTATGTAAATTTTGAGTTCATTCTCCTTCAGCGTTTCAACCTTACATTTTTCTCGCTCACGGAATGATGTTGGCAACAATTTTGAGGTCAGAGTGCGTGATGTGTGCGTGTTGACAGATAAGTGCGAAAGATATAATGTGGAAGTGAGCAGCGAAAGTGTGGTGATGTTGTGCGGAGTGGATAGCTTAATGTGGCCTTACGTTGTATTTTAACGACTTTCTATATGTAAAGAAGTTGTGATGAAACGGCAGGTGTGACAACGCACACCCAATTTATTAATATAATTAACAGGAATAAGGAAATAACAGCAACTATAGGTTTGAAAAAGCAAAAAAGAAAAAATTCTAGCAACATTAAAAAGGTGACAGGAAACAAAAATTGTCAAAACGCAAAAGAATGACAAAAACTGTGTGACATAAATCTTGCCTCAATGAACAAGCCACAGTTGGTAACATTCAGTTAGTAACATGTTAATCAAAAGAACAATACTAAATGCATTGCATATACACCGATGAGCTATTACATTATGACCACCTACCAATTAAGCTGCAGGACCCTTTTAACCAGCAAAACAGTGACAACTCGGTGAGGCATCGATTCAGTGAGGTGGCAATAGGTATCCTGGAGTATCTGGTACCATAATGCCAACTACAGGTCATATAATAGTTCCCGTACATTTCAGGCTGGTGTTAATTTAATGTGAACCCGCTTTTCGAAGTCGAACCACAAATGTTCGATTGGGTTCATATCAGGTAAATTTGGAGGCCAGAGCATTAACAGAAAGTCCCCAGCAAGTTCCTATCACCACCCCTTGACGATTATCGCAGTGTGGCATGGTACATTATCCTGTGGTAATGGCCATCACCAGCAGGAAACACAGTTGCCATGATTGGGTGAACTTGGTTCGCAACGATATTCAGATTCCTGGAGCTGTCAGGGATTGTGCTTTTAGGATAATGGGGCCTAAAGTGTCCCAAGAAAACATCGTCCATAACAAAACACCGCCGCCACCGGTCTGTTTCCGCCCAACAGTGCATCCAGGTGCCATAGCCTCCGTTTGTAATCGGCGTATCCGCGTTCACCCGTCTACGTGATGCACCAGGAATCTTGATTCGTCAGACCAGGCCATTTTCTTCCAATCATCCACGATCCAATCTCGATGATCTTGGGCACACTTCATGCGTTGTTGGCGATGACGTGCAGTGAGCATGGGGACTTAGCTGGGTCTTCGGCTACTCAGGCTCATGCGCAGAAGGCTGAGATGAACTGTGTGCTGTGACACATTGCCCTGATCACCACTCTAGTAGCTGCGGGTGATTTGTCGCACTGTGGCCCTGCGGTCGCTGTGTACACTGCGCGGCAGTCTTCGCTCCCCTCTTTCATCAATGAGCTGCGGACGACAGTTCGTCGTTTGGCCATCTGTGCACCACTTTTGATACGTACTCACTACAGCGGCACGTGAACAACCCACTCGCCTCGCCGTTTCTGAGATCGTAGTTCCGATGCGCCGCGCCATCACAGTTTGTCCTTTGTCAAAGTCCGATAAATCGGCAGCTTTTTCCATTCTGACGACGAACACTCTACTAACTGAAAGCTGGTCCTCGGGTTGTATATATACTGGTATACTGCTCTGCGAACTCACCTGCGCCACCGTTCGGTCTCCGGACGCGTTCATTTCTCTATACTGGGGATGGTCATAATGTTGTGGCTCTTCGGTTGTAGATTTAATTCAACCCAATTAATACAAAAATAGCCAACAGATAGTGTAAGCTTAGGCTCATATTATATTGAGCTTAGGCTCATATTATATTGAAAAACCACACCTGGAAACATCAATACCAGGAATGTTACGTAGTATATAGTAGTCGGTGTTCCTTGACGCACATTCGCATATCTTTTATACGTTGAGAATAAATGTCATAATAATTTGAAGTAATTCTGGCTGCCAATTATATTTAATGATCCAGCTCAACAAATTATTGAGCCGTGACACACCCCTACTTAAGGTCTGATGTCCTTCAAGGAATATCGATGTAATACATCGTGCTTTCTTCGAAGGTATAAAAACACTTTTACAAAGCTTGATAATCAAACAGGTCATAGGATTCATATTATTCTTCCAATAACGCCTCGATCAATTCACATTTCTGTTGTGCAAGCGACAGTCGTGGAACAGGTGGCACTTTAAACGCCGAATCAGACGACACAGACCGATCAATCTCACTCCGTGTACTCGTTTCACCAGATTCAACTGCTTTAGTACGTTTAAGTTTGGCACTGTTCGTGATCTTTTGGTTAACGAAATCACATCCTCCACCTCAGATGCATACTTGGACGTGTTGTTAGTCGCTGGACCACCTGAAGATAACACTGAAGATAAATTATTGTCAGAATCACTTCCCTGTACTGCCATCTCAGTCGTCTTGGCATATACTTTATTATTATTATTATTTGATTGGAGGTTTAACCTCCACCGTGAGCAACTCAGTGGGCTGTAAGCAGCAGCTCGTCCCTAATTTAGGGCCAATGATTCCAGGGAAGGGAGAGTGCCAGCACCGTAAGATAGACACAACATCCAGGCTTCACCGTAATTCGAACCCGGACCCATCTCGTACGAATGGTCAGAAGCCATCGCTTGGACCATTGGGCCACCGGCGGCCCTTGGCAGATTCAGTTACTACAGTAGGAGATTTCGATATGGTCCCAGTTTGTTTCAAGGAAGATCCCATATCACACATTCAGTCAACACACCTTCTTGTAATTGCCCAGGATCCAATTTCGCTGACATCCGAGCCGAGGTGATAGACTCTCTCCGTTGTAGTGACACACTGTTATAATGAGAAGATTCCTCCGGAATAGACTTTCGCAAGTGTCCTTTGGCACCCTGCAACGGAATCCTGTTACCTCGGGGCGGACACTGTGCACGGTCATTCTCTGGTACAAGACAAGGGTAACAATACTGCCCAGTATAAATATTAAAGGATTTCCGTGTGCCAATTACAACTATAGCTTCGTGCGGACAATAAGGCATCGTAAGTTCATCTTGAAATACAAATCGTACTTATCTTTTCATACCACTAACATGATCATAAGTGGAATTCTTTGGTGCCTCAAGCACGCGAGTAACTGACCGACAATTGTACACTTCTGCGAAAGTAAAAATGGAAGGGCTGAATCCGGGATCTCAAGTAGCACTGAATAAAATGTAACAATAAGTGGTTGCTCCTTAAGAGACGTTGGGTACAACAACTGTTGCCCATGGAAATGCCTTTCTGAATAACTAAATGGCGTGCATCTTTTTCCTTAAATAAAACGGAAATACCTCTTGTACTCCTGAAATACCCTTTACCGATTCCTTTGGAATAAGATGTCCAAATGCAGCCACTTATATAAGCAGCACAGTCTGCTGTTACGCATGAAATATTACTGTACGATCTAAGAAAGTAATAAATTCTTGGGCTACCTTGGAATCTTCTTGAATTATAATCCGCACGCCTTGTCCCTGATGCGTAATCACTGGTTCAGTACTTCATGCACGTTGACTAAATGCGTCCGATGAGTCAACCACAGAAGTCCAACTATGTACAACCTCAGTAGATGGGGAAGACACAGGATCCAAGACAGATTAAATACCCTTGGTAGAGAAAGAAAACTTATCAGATGCCAGATCAGTCAACTTATCAACTAACGACACATGACGTGAGGAACTCCCGGACGGCACCTCCACTCCCTGTCCAACGAGATCCTGCACACCAGAAGAGGTCTCCGTTTCTATGGGGACACTTGCTGAAGTCGATATACACTGAAGTTCCAGAAAAACTGGTACAGACGAGCTTATGCAAAATACATAGCAACGTAAACTATGCGCGTACTCGGTTACCCCCGCCAGTGCGTATATAAAGCGATTTACATCCTTGCCAGCTGTCAGAGCTGTTTTCGGCATGAAAATGACAAGTAATAACGATTTAAGCGATTTTCAACACGGTGTCATAGCTGGCGCTCGTGAGATGGGCCATAGTATTTCGGAGGTAGAAACGAAGTTCGGATTTTCACGGACGACCATTGAAAGGGTGTACCGTGACTACAAGAATTCCGGCAAAACCTCCAACCTACGATACCAGTGGCCGTAAAAAGACATTGGGTGAACGTGACTATCGTCGGCTGTCAAGAATCGTTTCACGCGATAGACGTGCAACACTCTCGCAGGTATCATCGGAATTCAATGCTGGAGTCTCAACAAGCATCAGCGTCCGGACTGTGCAACGTACCCTGCACGATATGGGCTTTGGGAGCCGACGCCCAACTCAAGCCCCCTTGATGGATGCACGACACAGAGCTATGGCACGGCAACACCGCCGCTGGACACTTGATGACTGGAAACAGGTAGCCTGGTCTGACGAGTCGCGTTTCCAACTGTATCGCGAAGATGAAAGGATTCGTATGTGGCGCAAACCCCATGAAGCCATGGATCCCACCTGTGAACAAGGAACTGTACCGGCTAGTGGGGAGTCCGTAATGGTATGCGGTGTGTTTAGTTAGACTTCACTGGGACCCTTGGTACGTCTAATAACGTCTGCAACCGGCCAACGCTATGTGCGCATTCTTTCTGACGAGGTACACCCGTTCATGCCCTGCATTTATGCTGATCGGTTGGGCCTGTTCCAACAGGACAATGCAAGTGTCACGATGCCACATTATGGTTAGAAGAGCATTCATCTGAGTTTGGGGTGTTGCCATTTTCACCCAAGTCCCCAGATCTGAACGTGATAGAACACATTTGGGATGCCATGCAACGCGCTATCAAACACAGGAATCCGAGACCTCGGAATACACCCGAATTGTGGAACGCTCTGCAGGAAGTATGGTGTGCATTACCTACAGCATATTTCCAGAATGTAGTGGAGATATGTATTTCTGCAGTCCAGCGCTTCCGTGAGGGACCTATTAAGTATTAGGCTGGTGTACCAGTTTTTCTGGCACTTCAGTGTAAGTTCCTGCCGTACCACCGACTGTGACGCAAGAGACGTCACTCGGACACGACGTTGAGCTTCCGGTCTCGAAGGACGGGCTTCATTTGCATTTCCAGCAAATGTACAGTAAACACAGGAGATGTGATAATAGAAAACAGGGATATACCACAAACATCGAGCTTAAACTCGATGGCCACAAACTGGAGCTTACCAAAGCACTTGAAGTACGTAGAACTATTCCTTGGACATTCACAAACATACATATCCTCACTTTCCAAGCTTTACCAAACATTGCTCTTAAACATTTTGTTCGAAATACTTGTAATCTATTTTCGCGACTAGTGCCAAGGATATTGTCATCTAAAACGATTCACAACCGGGCACATCCGACGTCTCTGAACGAGAGAATTCATAAATAAACTAATAGATGGCAGTACGAGTCAGACATTGTTCGTTTTCTGCGCCTCACAGTGCAGCCAATCTCCTTGTTTCATTGTCGGGCTTCGTATCAAGCATGAATCCTCTAAATTATGATGAGTAAGATTGAATAATTCTTCATTAAGAAAGTGCCTTTTGCCAAGAAAGTTAGGGACGTGCCAAATACTGTCAATAATCGGCAAGCAGTCTTCTTCTTCTATGAGAACGCCACGATGAAATGACTTTTAACGCAGTGACAACATTTTCATATAAAAAATAAAAACCGATAAAGAAGCGACTGCCAACAAGTTGCAATGCTTTATGTTTAGTGTTTTACCCAATTAAAACAATGTAGAACTTAAAAGCCGAAAGGAAATCATTTCTGGATCCAAAATAGATTTTAACTTTAAATTTTATCAAAACCCAAAATACATGTATTCTTTAGAAAATTGAAAATTAAGATATTCATAAATACAATGTTTCCTTTTTTTCCAAAATTCAGCGAGAATTGGTGACATATATTTGTGTAGAACAAATTTCATATAATAAAATTCCGTGCTGTTTTTTAAATTCAAATAAAACTGAGGTGAACCTTTGTTCAGTTTTATTATAGAAAACGTATGTTTTTCTATAAACACGTGGTTTGAAGAACTGCTTCGTTTTGTTTTCTGCAAACAAAGCACGCTTTTTTGTTTGTTTATTTTGTTTTAACGACTACCGTGAACAACACGACAGGCTGTAAGCAGTCTTTCGTCCTTAATTTAGGGACGCTGGCTGTAGGGAAGTGAAAGAGATTCAGTACCGTAAGGCAAATACAACATCCATGCCTCACTGGGATTAGAGCCGGACCCATGTCACATAAACGATTAGCGTGTAGACCACTACGCTGAGGAGACGAAGCACCTTGGTCCTAAAAAATAAGAGCTATTTACAACTTAGCCCCATATTTTTAGTGTAGTGGATTAGTACTTCCGTATGATCTACAATTGACAAAACTCTTCTTTTTTGGGGTAAAAGGAAGTAACTTATCAAGCTTCAACTAAGAACATTTACTTTAATTAATGCTTTTATTTATCAATGATCTTCTCATTTTATCTTTTGTGACTTGTGGAAAATTAACTCGTGGTTCATAAAGCCTTTACGTCTTTTCGTACAGTTAAGAATTGCTCAAAATCTACAAGTCCAGCATATTCCAACTGGTGGCTGTATAAGGGTTATTGCTACATGGTTTATGCTTCAAAGGAAAAAAGCACGTGGTACAGTGCAAGGACTTTTTGTCGAGAAAGCGGCGCTTCCTTGGCATCCATCCACTCAGAGGAAGAATTTAACTTCGTTCTTGATCTGGTAAGTTATACTTGAATGCATACAGCAATTGCTTTCAAATGTAGTATACTTCGCTTTTTCTTGAAATATGCACTGCAATTCATTGCAAAACTTCATAAAAAAATCGAACACAATATCAATCATTTACTACACCACGATGGAAACACAGTTCTTTTTAACCATCCCTCACTGACATTAGAAATCTTTCTGTATTTGGAACTAAAATCAAATAAGAACACAAAAAATCATATAACATTTCAGAAGTAAAGGCATCAAATGAAGTGTTATATATGGTAATAGCGTCGAAACGATCTACAAATGCACTGGAGTGCATACATTATGGAAGTCTTACGTTTTTGCGGTTTTGTAAAAAATGAAGCAGAATTTTTGTCACAATTAGCATTCATTGTATTTGGTAAGACAGTGATTAGTTAAACCATATACAAACGTTTTGATGCTGCTTCGAAAACGCAAATTAGCAACAACTTTAAAACAAACTCGCCTGGCTCTTCCTTTTATTCATGATTTAGGAACAGTGGCAGCTGTGGCTTTTAATTTTTGTTCGATGTCCTTGCGGTGCCACTTGAATGAAAAATATAGGTGTAGAGCCACCAAAAGCATGGGGATGGGGCAGATATATGAATGTGTCCGAAAGTGTCACATCAAAGAAATGGCAACAGTTTCAATGTACAATACCATGCTCCAGGCAGACATTTCGTGATTGGTCACAGCACATAACAGCTGAAAATGACCGGCATGTAGCCCTAACTGCAAAGCGTAGTAAACGCCTGACAGCCTTTCAATTATCTTTGGAGATTGCTTCGACAACAGCAAGCTCAGAATCACGGTGGTCTGTGTTCAGAAGGCTTCACAAAAAAGGACTGTATTCTAGGAAACTTTAGGGTCTGCATTCGTCTTATCTGTGGCCGCAAGAGAGCTCGAATAGCATGGAGTGTCGCAATTACATATGCTCAGTAGTCTAACAGCGTCGCAATTAGACTACTGAACATATGTACTATTCACACACGAGTCAAGATTCCAATACGTCTGAAGAGAAGTAGGCGCCCGAAATCACTCCGCTTTTTTTTTTTTTTTTTTTTGATTGAAGGTTTAACGACCACCTTGAGCAACTCAATGGGCTATAAGCAGTCGCCCGTCCCTAATTTAGGGTCACTGGTTCCATGGAAGGGAGAGAGCCAGTGCCGTAAGACAAACACAACATCCATGCCTCAACGGGATTCGAACCCGAACCCCTTTCGGACAAATGATCAGAGGCCATCGCTTAGACCACTGCGCCACAGGGGCGGCCTTTTTATTTGTAACGACCACCGTGAGCAACTTATGACGAAGCAAATTTTTCCATCATTTTTATGCCAGGGGAGGAATTCGAACCAGCAACTCCCAAGCTACGAGTGCTATCCACTATACTACACTGGCATGTGCTCTCACTGCTGTCTGCCTTTATCTCATGTGCGTCCTGCGGAGCAGACACGTCACATCTTTCTTCGGACATCTGTGGACGACCTGCTTCATGGTCGTCTAATAACGTCCCCTTGGTTTCCAATTTCTTCGATAATGCCCAAATGGTGGACTTGCTCGCCGGATGTCTGACCGCAGACCTCCAGGAATTGCTGCTGACAAGACTTTATCGATTCTGTTTTCGAATAAGTGCGAACAATATACACTCGCTCCTCCAAAGTATACCGATAGATTTTCACACGTACGCGAACAGCCACGAGCACGAGCACTCACTATCAACAACCGCATGGTGTAGACACGCTCAGCGAATGGCATAACAAAGCAGCAGAGAGGCACGTCCGAGTGGGTGGTGGACAGCGCCGGGTTCAATGCCGTCCAGACGCAAGTGGTGGCCACTTCCAGCACATGTTGTGATATCATCACATTTCGCACGAAATGAGGTGATTCCACTTCAAATTTCGTTGCAATATCTTCATTGGTGTTAATATTATTAAAGAAATGCGTGGTTCGGCAGCGAGAGGGACATCCTATATTTATTTACTTGAAACATTTATTAAGTGGTTGAGATGTTTGCCTTACTTCTGTAATTGATGTACAACAGTGTATTTCATTTACATGTGATTTATTATTAAACTTTTCATGAATATATGCACCATTTATTGAAAAGAGTTAAGAGTTTCATATTACCAGTGTCGTGAGAAGAAGAGCGTTCAATGTCAATTTTCAACACCTCATAAATTGTTCTCCACTCCACTGATCAAACTACAGGTAATAGTCTAACCTTGGATTTGAGTACCCATTGAATCCCGTGTAGAACATTAGTAAAGTACAGAACATTTAGTAAAGTGATACTGTGGAACGTAAATAACATGTAAGTTCTTTGTCAAGTGATTTACCTGTTTTAGGAAATCGTAAAATTGGCGAAATATATACCGTAAAAATGTCTTCACAACGTGGGTACAGAAATATCTCTCTGAAGCGGCCGCATATATGAAATAACGGGAAATATACGGTCAGGTGATGCGTAACATCACAGCCTCTCCTTGACAAATGTCAACCCCGCCTTCTCGTGGTGCATCCTGTTCCCACTAAAGGGGCTCTGACGACCGCCCATAGCGGTATAACTATACCATCGGGATTAGAGGAAATTCTATCCCACACTCACCAACCCGCTTGGCCAGCGTGGTGAGTTATGGCCAAACCCCTCCAAAATGACTCCACAACTTAAATCTTGGCCCTCAGTCTCCGGCAGCTGGAATGTACCTGGCCAAGGCAGCGGCCAGTGCGACATGAAGGCAGAGGGTGCTAAGAATCCCCGGAGGACCGGACTAGGCTGCCATCTGATGCTGACCTTGGCTACTTACAATGGACGCTCCCTATCTTCTGATTCAAGGCTTCTTGAATTGGAAGAGGAACTACAAAGGATCAAGTGGGACATCGTGGGGCTAAGTGAGGTAAGGAGAAAAGGAGAAGATCTCATCGAACTGAAAAGTGGACATCTCTTCTACTATCGTGGGACAGATACTGGCAGAACTAGTGGTGTTGGATTTATAATAAACAAGAAACTGAAGGATAAAGTTGTAGAAGTTGAAAGTTCCTCTGACAGAGCTGCACGACTTGTTATCCAACTCTCGAAAAGATACCAGGCTCGGATTATTCAAACTTATGCACCCACCACAAGTCATCCTGAAGAAGAAATTGAAGAATTTTATGAGGAAATTTGTCATCTAAATAATAAAGGTAAGCAGCACTTGAAAATAATTATGGGAGATTTCAATGCAAAAATAGGGCAACGGCAACAGAATGAAACTTCAGTAGGTAAATTCGGTCACGGCAACAGAAACCAGCGTGGAAATACTCTCGTTGAGTTTGCAGAGGCAGAAGGGTTTTTCATCTTGAACTCCTTCTTCAAGAAAAAGCCACACAGGAAATGGACATGGAGACATCCAAATGGGACGACAAGTGAAATTGATTTTATTATGTGTAACAAAAAATTCGTCATAGAAGACTGCAGTGTGCTAAACAAGTTCAACACAGGTAGTGACCATAGATTGGTGAGATGTAATATGCACCTCAACACTAAACTTGAACGTAGCAAGCTCATAAGGCAAACAAAATGTATTGAAATAACCAACCTTAAAAAACACCATAATACCTTCAAGTTAGAACTGAAGAACAGGTTCTCTGCTTTAGAAGACCTAACATCGGAAGAAGTGGACATCTCTGAAGTTAACAGAAAAGTAACCAAAGCTCTTATGGAAACAGCAACAAAATTAGCTGGGTCTAAGAACAAGTTGCATGTGAACAAATTATCAGGAAAAACCAAAATGTTGATGCAAAAAAGAAGAGAGATGAGGACAACTAAAGAAGATGTGACTTCCAAAGTGGAATATATAGAGCTATGCAAGACAGTAAGAAAAAGTATCACTGAAGACGTAAGGAAATTCAACTGTGAACTAGTGAGGAAAGCAATTGAAAACAACCAAAGCCTAAAGATAGCAAAGGGACATCTCAGTAAGGGAAGAAAACAGATTATGGCACTGAGAAAAGAAGATGGTTCTGTAACAAGAAATAGAGGCGAAATTTTGACAAGAGTGAAAGATTTCTACTCCAAATTATATGAAAGGGATGATACATGCACTCCAGACATCATTAAAGATACCAGTACCAGAGTTCCTCCAGTCCTTCCAGCAGAAGTTGCACATGCAATCAAGAACATGAAGCGGGGAAAAGCTCCAGGAGAAGATGGAATTACTGTAGACATCATACAAGAAGCAAGTGGAGAAATCGAAACAGTACTCGCCCAAATTTTCACTCGATGCCTTAATGAAGGAAAGATTCCTGAGGATTGGAACACCGCTACAATGATCCTGCTACATAAGAAAGGTGACATTGAGGATCTCGGAAACTACAGACCTATCAGCCTCCTATCAGTAGTTTATAAAATCTTCACTAAAGTTCTTTCACACCGCTTGAAGGTAACACTGGACATGGCTCAACCGAGAGAACAAGCTGGATTCAGGAGTGGCTACAGCACAATAGATCATATCCACGTGCAGAGAGAACTAATTGAAAGAGCGAGGGAATATGAACTTCCATTGTGCATGGCTTTTATCGATTATGAAAAAGCCTTTGATTCGGTGAAACCATCAGCAGTTACAATGGCTCTGAAAACCTGCGGTATTGAAGATGCATACATTAATATTATTAATAACATCTATGAAAATGCAAGTGCAAAGATTCGGCTGTTTGAAAATACAACACACGTAAAAATTGGAAAGGGAGTGAGACAAGGTGACACCATATCTCCGAAGCTCTTTAATGCCACATTGGAGGGTGTTTTTCAGTCGCTGAGCTGGGAAAACAAGGGGATAAAGATTAATGGAGATTATCTAACCCACCTTCGTTTTGCTGATGACGTAGTCATTTTTGCAACTACCCCATCAGAGCTGCAGAGTATGATCCAGGAACTTGCTGACAAGAGTAAAGAAGTGGGATTAAAAATGAACTTTCAGAAGACAAAAGTGATGTTCAATGCTTTTACTAGAAATGAAGATTTATCGATTGATGGAGAAAAGCTGGAGATAACAGACACGTACGTTTATCTTGGACAGCAGATATCAAGTGAGGGTCACATTGATGAAGAAATTAATAGGCGTACAAAACTTGCCTGGAGAGCTTTTGGAAGAAACAGCATAATTTTCAAGAGCAATATGCCATTATGTCTTAAAAGAAAAGTGTTTGATCAATGCATCCTTCCAGTGCTTACGTATGGTGCAGAGACGTGGACCTTAACTAAAAGAGACATACAAAGGCTGCAGACAACTCAAAGAAGGATGGAGAGGTGCATGCTTGGTGTAACCAGGAGAGATAAGAAGAGGAACTTGTGGATCCGAAAAATGACAAGAGTAGAAGACATCATGATCAGAGTTAAATCCCTGAAATGGCAATGGGCTGGACATACTGCCAGAAGGACAGATCATCGATGGACAGCCGAAATTTTAGATTGGATTCCAAGGGACAGGAAAAGACCCAGAAGAAGACCACATGGGAGATGGGTGGATGAAATTCGAAAGTATGCAGGGGTGACATGGAGGAGACTGGCACAAGACAGACCGTTGTGGAGGAAACTTGGGGAGACCTTCGTCCAGCAGTGGATTGATAATGGTTGACAATGATGATGATGATGATACATAGCATCTATAAAATCTTTCCCACATCACAAAAATTAATATGAGAAATGTATTACAGGTACAAGAAACGAATTGCACGACAACGATGGTACACAAGTAAAGTTTTATTTTCAGTGTTAGTACATTTCCCCACGGGCGCCATTTGTGCCCCGGGGGACATCTAAGTGATATTCGATTTCACGCCATGTTTGATTTAACATCTCAGCAGAGACAGAACCAATGACGCCCGCTATTCTGCTCTTCTACGTCTCGACATCCGAACACTGCTAAAGGAAACTTGATCTTTTACATAACACCATAGGAAAAAGTCTAGAGAGGTTATGTCGGGCGATTGAGGTGGCCATGTCATGGGACCGTAGCGGCCAATCCATCTGTCCGGAAATGTGGCATTCAGAAGCTCACGAACATTTATTGACCAATATGGTGGGGCACCGTCTTGTAGAAAAATAACCAAAGGTTGGAGTGCATACAACTGAGGTGCTACAAAAAGTTCCAGCATATCCAAGTTACAGGTGCTACAAAAAGTTGCAGCATATCCAAGTACACGTTACATTAATACAGACATTTAACGTGGACCAGGAACATCAAACAAAGATCTTTCGCTCTTTCCACGTTAATAAGTGAGTTTTCCGTGACTCACTTATAAACGTGGAAAGAGCTAAGATCTTTGTTTGATGTTCCTGGTACACGTTAAATGTCTGTATTAATTATTCATTCGCCTTCTGATTATTTATTCAGTTGCTGCTTACTATCTTTGGTGAATCCCTAGCATTGTGCGGGGCTCCTAGAAGCAACCTGCCAAATTGGCTTGGCAGTTAGCGTGTGTGAGTCTGGAGGAATTCGAGGCCGCTGTGGTGTAGCGGAAGAATATCCGGCGCGTAACTGGAAGACCCTGGGTTCGACTTCCGGTGGCGGCCAATGAGAATTTTTCCGTGACTCACTTATAAACGTGGAAAGAGCGAAAGATCTTTGTTTGATGTACAAGATACATGTTCCCGTGGGCACTATGTTCCCGCACCATACGTTCACTGTTTGTTGTTTAGTGACATATATGGGGCTTTAAACTTTTCATTTGTTGTTTAGCCCTCTGTTGTTTGGTGATATAATGTGATTTTCTGATCCTCAGATTCGCACATTGTGCCTATTTACTGTACTATGGATGAGGAATGTGGCTTCATCGGAGAAACAGACACGGTGCAGATAATCACTATCATGAACTATGCGCTGCAACATCTCCGTCACAAATGCAGCACGGCGAGGCCGGTCATCCGACTGAAGAGCTTGAACGATCGGTACCTTGTAAGCATACAGATGAAGACGTTTGTGTAGAATTTTAAACCGTGGCACGGGAATTCCAATTGGCAGTGAAGCACGATGAATGGATTTCCTGCGGCATCGCAGAAATGTCTCCTGAACAGCTGCAGCTGTTCTCTTGTGTAACAGGTAGTCGGCCCGCTCGGGGGAGATAGCCAACACAACCGGTCGCTTTAAACTTTTCATACCAAGCTTTTATGCTTTTTTAGTCCCGTGGTGATCGTCTGTACAATTTTCTTAAATGACGCTGGACAGTAACCACCGATTTGTTCTCATGGAACCACAACACGTACGCCGTTTTTACTTGTATGGAAGCCATAATTGATGAAATGTACCTTTTATTAATCAGCAGCGCTCACACAAAGAACAGAAAAAAAACTTTATGAGTGCTGCTATGTTATGTTGCCAACCATTTTATTTTAACTTACATAGATTTTTCATATTAATTTTTGTAATGTGAGAAAGACTTTATAGACATCCTGCATATTGAATTTAATGACAGAATGGAACAAAAACCTGGAAATTGCTAAGATGCGAGAAAGAGGCTTAAAACAGATAATCGAACTGCTTTAATAAAGATCAGAAATTTTTGTTGTAAAAGAGCAAAACACCGATACTTCCATACAGAATTCTTTTCTGCCAACAATCTTTGAATGTTTTCACACTGAGATAGTGGTGCACCAACATTTTAAAGTATAACGAAGTGAATTTCTCCGTCATTTTTATCCGCGCCGGGGTTCGAACCCGGGTCCACTCATTCCGGAATAAGTTGCTCTACCAATTAAGCTACGCGGACATTGATTCTAATTGCTATCTGCCTTTATGTCGTGTGCGTCCTTCTGGCAGGTACGTCACATCTCCTGGTACGTTACAAAAGGTGTTACTTCTATTTCTTTTTTCATCATGATTATTTATACACATCTTGAAATAAAAGTTTTAAGCAAAAAGCCATTCGACAGTCAAATTTCTATTTAGTTTTTTAAGTTTTGTTGGGTAGAATATACAGAGTGAAATCAGATATTTCAGCATTTTATTGAAGCAACGTTCTACAATCTCAGTGTTGGAACATCTCATTTATTGAGATTAATTTTCAAACGAGAACACTGCACTAAAATTTCGATTTCTGAATACAACGCAATCAGATTTCACTTGCCCATGTACAAAAAGCGATTCATTTTCACGTTGCGAATCAATATCCTACAGTTTTCAACCTAGATATGTTTTTTTAAGGTGAGCGCGCAAATGGGTTTATCACTCCCAGTGAATTATCTTCCGCTACCTTTGGTTCTAACACCTGCTGTTCTTTCAGTTCGCTGCTTTATTTCTGTGCCGGCTTTATTCAAACGCACGCAAAATTTTATATCTGCTCTTTGCTCCAGTTTTAAATCCATATTGAGTTACAGAAACACGTCTGAACTCTACGCCATCTACTGGAAGAATGAACTAGTGGAGCGCGGTAACGACGCGTCGTCACGTGACTGACATTGCAGGTGTTCCAACAGAGGGAGCTGTATTTTTTTGGATGGGTTGTTTTGCGCAATGACGACACTCTCGTTACTTTTTGGACAACCAATGTACATATCTCGGGAACTATGAATTACTCCTAAACTCTTGGAAAACACGAATAAATTACGTATATGTGCTTGAACTTAGTGAACGCACTGAAACCGTCATGACTGCCCCGGCGACGGAGTGGTTCAAGGCGCTGGCCTTGGTTCAGTAGTTCAAGATGGGTCCGGGTTCGAATCCCGATTGAGGCGCAGATGGCGTGTTTTAGCCAATGAAAGGGAACCAGTGGCTCCAAATTAGTAACGGACGGCTGCTCATAGCTCATTGAGCTGCTACATGGTGGTCGTTAGATCTCCAAATAAACAAGCGCCAATCTGCCATCTAACGTTAAGATTCATCGTCTTGAACTATAGTATTGTTAAAGTACTGTTCAAAGGCGTTACTAAGGATGGGCAACGGAAGAAACTCAAAGGAGGGCGGAAAAACCACTGCTTGGAATCAGATTAAAATTGAAATTTTAACTTTTGCACCAGTTTCTGGCACAATCAAAATTCGAATTTCTTCCTCAAAATCTTCAGAGGATTCTAGATGTTCACATTCAGAAATAAAGGAGCGATTATATGGTCCGTCCAACTAGAGAAGAACTACGGACTTCGTCCACAACAATGGGGTTCCGCGGGCTTTCTTTAGTTGGATGGATTATATACGTACGTTGCAGGATAAGGATGTTATTCGCATTGTTGAAGATTCTCTGGGGGCTATTCGATCATTTCTGTGGCTGCGAGCCAATACTACCAATTAAATTCCGTCCATTTTATGTGGTACCTAAGGTCCGAACTCCCAAACAGCTACAAAAATCTACACAAGCACTAACGGTTTGATTGTGCCTTCCGCGTAGAGTTAACATTCGAATATAAACTTATTTAATTTTGTCGAGAAGTGTATTATTACACTACCCGACATTATTACTACACTGCTGGACAATTGCTAAGGACGGATCATAAACGGCTATATAGCGCATAAAAAAGTAAGTGTGGTTGGATGCCAAGTGAAATAAAATAATGTCAGAATGACAGGACAGTACAAGAAAGACAATTTATTGTGCTATGAAATCCAGAAGGCTTTGGAACGTGTTCAAGGGACAAACAGGCCATTTTGTGCAGAATACGTAAACGTGAAAAAAATGCAATTACCGTCCGCAGGCGTTCCGGCGTAAGATGTCAATACGGGATATGGCCACCATGGAGGGCGATGCAAGATTCCACACGTCGTGTCATGCTTTGCACAACATTAGCAAGCAGCTGTTGGGGTAATTTATCCCATTCCTCTGTCAGTTCACGGATGAGGGTGTCCTTGTTTATTGGAGGGCATTGTCGACCAGCAAGACTCCTCCCCAAAGCATCCCACACATTTTCAATGGGATTCAGATCTGGAGAACGTGCTGGCCATACGAGGCGTTGAATATCCTCGCTCTCAAGACACTCCTGGACAGCGACTGTTCGATGACATGTTGCGTTGTCGTCCATGAAAATGAATCTATCACCGACAGCACCACGGAACATGAGAACATGAGGTAGCAGAACATCATTAATGTATCGTTGGCCAGTCATATCCCTAGTTGGAAGCACATAGAGGGGCGTACAGCCAATGATCATGATGCCAACCCATACCATGGCACTACATGGCGGATATCGGTCCCTTTCCTGTATGTTTGCTGGACAATATGCAGTACCACTATCACGCCAGATCAGTTGCCGTCGACAATCAGACGATAGGCTGTATCTACTCTCATGTGAGAAGAGGACAGCAGACCAGTCGTTATCAGTCCAATTGCGATGTTGATGGCACCATTGCAAACGGGCGGTACGGTGACGTCTGGACAATGGGATGCACACAACAGGACGGCGGGCGTATAGTCCTCCTTCATGCAAACGTCTGGTGACAGTTTTTCGGGAGATCCGTTTGCCAGTAGCAGCCATAAACTGATTTGCTACCTCACTAGCTGTGCTGCGCCGGTGTCTTTTTGTTGATAGCACTATGTACCGATCTTCTGCAGGTGTCGTACTGCAAACACGACCTCCCCCGTGACGTTTGCTACACTCTCCATTTGTTTGAAATGATTTCCAAAGCCTTGAAACAACACTGTGGCTGACGTCGAACTCCCTGGCAACATCTGTTATTTTTCGCCCTTCTTCAATCTTGCCAATAATACGGCCACGCGTAAAATCATCTAGGTGATGTCGGGAAGACATACTGAAAATTGCAAGTTCGTCAATTGATTCTTTACCTTTCAACTTTGCGTTTGAACAACAACGGTCAACAAATCCTTTATATCTCTTATAGCGCTATGACGTCACGAACAAGTTCGGCAATCCAAAATTTGCATACGCACAACACGTCTTACTGTGTCCCGCACTTATGCTAATTTCCACATTTTCCTGCCTTCCATTTTATGGTTGCTATCGTTGCTACTGTCATCTGTCCTTAGCAATTGTCCGGCAGTGTACTATAATATGATAATTAATTAATTCTCTCTCTCCGTACAATATATATATACACCAATGAGCCACTACATTATGAACACCTACCTAATAAGCTGTAGGACCTTCTTTAGCCCGCAAAACAGCGGCCACTCGGAGAGGCATCGATTCGATGAGGTGGCGATATGTATCCTGGGGTATCTGGTACCATAATGTCAACAGCAGGTCCTCCAGTTTCCGTACACTTCGGAGAAGTGGTGATTTAGAGCGAACCCGCTTTTCCAAGTCGAACCACAAATGTTCGATTGGGTTCATGTCAGGTGAATTTGGAGGCCAGGGCATTAACAGAAAGTCCCCGGCATGTTCCTCAAACCACTTCTTGACGATTCTGGTAATGTAGCATGGCGCATTATCCTGTTGGTAGTAGCCATCACCAGCAGGAAACACAGTTGCCATGAATGGGTGAACTTGGTCCGCAACGATGTAGATACCTGACAGCTGTCAGGGATTGTGCTGTCGGGATAATGGGGCCTAAAGTGTCCCAATAAAACATTGCCCACCTCATAACACCGCCTCCGCTTGCCTGTTTCCGCCCAACAGTGCATCCAGGTGCCAAAGCATCCGTTGGTAATTTATCGGCGTATCCGCACTAGATCGTCTACGTGATGCACCAGGAATCTTGACTCGTCAGACCAGGCCACTTTCTTCCAATCATCCACGGTCCAATCTTGATGATCTTGGGCCCATTTCATGCGTTGTTGGCGATGACGTGCAGTGAGCATGGGGACCCGGCTGGGTGTTCGGCTACGCAGGCCCACGCACAGAACTGTGTGCTGTGACACCTTGTCCTGATCACCACTGTTGGTTGTAGCTGCGGGTGATTTGTCGCACTGTGGCCCTGCGGTCGCTGTGAACAATGCTCGACAGTCTCCGCTCCCCTCTGGCATCAATGAGCAGTGGATGACACACGGCTGGACGAGGGTTCGTCGTTTGACCATCTGTGCACCACTTTTGATACGTACTCACTACAGCGACACGTGAACAACCCACAAGCAGCGCCGTTTCCATCGTAGTTCCGATGCGCCGTGCCATCACAATTTGACCCTCATCAAACTCCGATAAATCGGCAGCTTTTCCCATTCTTACTCCGAACACTTTACTAACCGAAAGCCGGTCCTCGGGCTGCATATACAAGGTGTATAGTGTTCTGTGATTTTCACTTGCGCTACCGTTCTGTCTCCAGGCGCGCTCACTATATATAAGGTTGAAAGAAAGATGGGAACGCAGTATTTTGTGATTTTCTCCGGGCACAGAAATGCCTCGTTACGCTTTTGGTACAGTGCATTCATACGCTTATCTCATGTATTTATTTCTCTATTAAAATACTTAGTAACAATATTTGATTTGATTCGTACACAGCACACAGGAAATGAGATTGCAAGTAATTCTTGGATTGGACTCAAGGCGAATGCTTCTAAATGGTCAGACGATACTCTTCTCAGTTTCACGAAATGGAATACGAATGACAATTCTAGAAGTCACTACAATTCTGAAGTTTGTGTTTCTATCAATACCACGACAAGTAAATATTTTCATTAATCTTTTTATAAAGTAAAGTTACTCGTTTTATTTTGATCTCAAAAAAATGTGACTAAGCACTTTTTTGCTTTTTCTACGAATTGCTAAATAAGACATCTGTTTCCTTGAGTTATTAAAGAAGTACTAAGAAAAGAGCAAACTTTCAAAGTTTATGAGAGTTTCATTTACGACTGATCCATTTACGAATGCTCAGAGTGTTACCGATGTATTATGTGTGAAACTTTACAAAATATTAGCGACGTAATATTTTGGTAAGGACGGAAACAAAGAGCATTTTTTTTATTACAATAGCGTTTTTTTTTGTAGAAAGATGTTGAAGCTCTCGAAAAGTCAGCAATAGTTAATTAAACAAAAGCACACTTCGAAAACATAACGCGAGTAATTTTCATGTTTTGCCGAAACGACAGTCAGTTCTGCACTTCTCATGCATTTCTTTTCTCGTCTGTCCGTACGGTTCTGTTTATTAATCATCGATGAAGAAGAGCTATTCTCTTTGATACAATTGCTTTCTAAAAAATATGTCGTGAACAATACTAGGAATATTCTCTACCTACATTCTACCTTCTCATTCGACTGTTCATACAGTACCTGCAGTTCTGTTTCAACCATCGAAATGTACTTAGATCCCTAGATAATCCTGATATTAATGTTTTGGGTCCGTCACGAACCATCCTTGATACTGTATCAAGAATTTTCTGGGATCATGTTCCGCCGCGAACCATGATTTCTGCAAATTCTTGAAATCAGGTTTCGGGTCAGCCGCGAACCATGATTTCTGTAAATTCTTGAAATCAGGTTTCGGGTCCGCCACGAACCATAATTAATACTATATCAAGAATTTGCTGGGATCATGGTCCGCCGCGAACCATAATTAATACTATATCAAGAATTTGCTGGGATCATGGTCCGCCGCGAACCATAATTAATACTATATCAAGAATTTGCTGGGATCATGGTCCGCCGCGAACCATAATTAATACTATATCAAGAATTTGCTGGGATCATGGTCCGCCGCGAACCATGATTTCTGTAAATTCTTGAAATCAGGTTTCGGGTCCGCTGCGAACCATAATTAATACTTTATCAAGAATTTGCTGGGATCATGGTCCGCCGCGAACCATGATTTCTGCAAATTCTGCCGCGAACCATGATTTCTACAAATTCTTGATATCAAGTTTCGGGTCTGCCGCGAACCATGCTGGATACTGTATCAAGAATTTGCTGGGATCATGGTCCGCCGCGAACCATAATTAATACTATATCAAGAATTTGCTGGGATCATGGTCCGCCGCGAACCATAATTAATACTATATCAAGAATTTGCTGGGATCATGGTCCGCCGCGAACCATAATTAATACTATATCAAGAATTTGCTGGGATCATGGTCCGCCGCGAACCATGATTTCTGTAAATTCTTGAAATCAGGTTTCGGGTCCGCTGCGAACCATAATTAATACTATATCAAGAATTTGCTGGGATCATGGTCCGCCGCGAACCATGATTTCTGTAAATTCTTGAAATCAGGTTTCGTGTCCGCCGCGAACCATAATTAATACTTTATCAAGAATTTGCTGGGATCATGGTCCGCCGCGAACCATAATTAATACTATATCAAGAATTTGCTGGGATCATGGTCCGCCGCGAACCATAATTAATACTATATCAAGAATTTGCTGGGATCATGGTCTGCCGCGAACCATAATTAATACTTTATCAAGAATTTGCTGGGATCATGGTCCGCCGCGAACCATGATTTCTGCAAATTCTGCCGCGAACCATGATTTCTACAAATTCTTGATATCAAGTTTCGGGTCTGCCGCGAACCATGCTGGATACTGTATCAAGAATTTGCTGAGATCATGGTCCGCCGCGAACCATGATCCCTGCAAATTCGTGATATCAGGCTTCGTGTCCGCCGCGAATCACGCTTGAAGTAACTCTCTGTAGATGAAGGAATTCGCACTAATTCCAGACGATATGTGGAAGAAGCATCACATATTTTTTTGAAGAACCTAACTGCCAGTGATTCCATTTCCACAGTCGGGCGCCAATGTCAAAACAAATTTCCGCTGACTGGGATCGAATCCGCATTCATCTGTTCCGGAGCCGAGACGGAATGTATAGTTGCAGCTTTTGCTGTCTTGACATGTGCTTCACCTCTGTAGTACGTCACAGCTGGTTAAACGTTCTGCGTCTTTCTGTAGCTTTCCAAGTAGTATATCCACCCATATACGACTGGATGTAAGGTCAGGTGATGCGTAACATCACAGCCTCTCCTTGACAAATGTCAACCCCGCCTTCTCGTGGTGCATCCTGTTCCCACTAAAGGGGCTCTGACGACCGCCAATAGCGGTATAACTATACCATCGGGATCAGAGGAAATGCTATCCCACACTCACCAACCCGCTTGGCCAGCGTGGTGAGTTATGGCCAAACACCTCCAAAATGACTCTACAACTTAAATCTTGGCCCTCAGTCTCCGGCAGCTCGAATGTACCTGGCCAAGGCAGCGGCCAGTGCGACATGAAGGCAGAGGGTGCTAAGAATCCCCGGAGGACCGGACTAGGCTGCCATTTGATGCTGACCTTGGCTACCTATAACGGACGCTCCCTATCTTCTGATTCAAGGCTTCTTGAATTGGAAGAGGAACTACAAAGGATCAAGTGGGACATCGTCGGGCTAAGTGAGGTAAGGAGAAAAGGAGAAGATCTCATTGAACTGAAAAGTTGACATCTCTTCTATTATCGTGGGACAGATACTGGCAGAACTAGTGGTGTTGGATTTATAATAAACAAGAAACTGAAGGATAAAGTTCTAGAAGTTGAAAGTTCCTCTGACAGAGCTGCACGACTCGTTATCCAACTATCGAGAAGATACCAGGCTCAGATTATTCAAACTTATGCACCCACCACAAGTCATCCTGAAGAAGAAATTGAAGAATTTTATGAGGAAATTCGTCATCTAAATAATAAAGGTAAGCAGCACTTGAAGATAATTATGGGAGATTTCAATGCAAAAATAGGGCAACGGCAACAGAATGAAACTTCAGTAGGTAAATTCGGTCACGGCAACAGAAACCAGCGTGGAAATACTCTCGTTGAGTTTGCAGAGGCAGAAGGATTTTTCATCTTGAACTCCTTTTTCAAGAAAAAGCCACACAGGAAATGGACATGGAGACATCCAATTGGAACGACAAGTGAAATTGATTTTATTATGTGTAACAAAAAATTCGTCATCGAAGACTGCAGTGTGCTGAACAAGTTCAACACAGGTAGTGACCATAGATTGGTGAGATGTAAGATGCACCTCAACACTAAACTGGAACGTGGCAAGCTCATAAGACAAACAAAATGTATTGACATAACCAACCTTAAAAAACACCATAATACTTTCAAGTTGGAACTGAAGAACAGATTCTCTGCTTTAGAAGGCCTAACATCGGAAGAAGTGGATATTTCGGAAGTTAACAGAAAAGTAACCAAAGCTCTAATGGAAACGGCAACAAAATTAGCTGGGTCTAAGAACAAGTTGCATGTGAACAAATTATCAGGAAAAACCAAAATGTTGATGCAAAAAAGAAGAGAGATGAGGACAACTAAAGTAGATGTGACTTCCAAAGTGGAATATATAGAGCTATGCAAGACAACACGAAAAAGTATCACTGAAGACGTAAGGAAATTCAACTGTGAGCTAGTGAGGAAAGCAATTGAAAACAACCAAAGCCTTAAGATAGCAAAGGGACATCTCAGTAAGGGAAGAAAACAGATTATGGCTCTGAGAAAAGAAGATGGTTCTATAACAAGAAATAGAGGCGAAATTTTGACAAGAGTGAATGATTTCTACTCCAAATTATATGAAAGGGATGATACATGTACTCCAGACATCATGAAAGGTACCAGAGTTCTTCCAGTCCTCCCAGCAGAAGTTGCTCATGCAATCAAGAACATGAAGCGAGGGAAAGCTCCAGGAGAAGATGGAATTACTATAGACATCATACAAGAAGCAAGTGGAGAAATTGAAACAGTACTCGCCCAAATTTTCACTCGATGCCTTAATGAAGGGAAGATTCCTGAGGATTGGAACAATGCTACAATGATCCTGCTACATAAAAAAGGTGACATTGAGGATCTCAGGAACTACAGACCTATCAGCCTCCTATCAGTGGTTTATAAAATCTTCACTAAAGTTCTTTCACACCGCTTGAAGGTAACACTGGACATGGCTCAACCGAGAGAACAAGCTGGATTCAGGAGTGGCTACAGCACAATAGATCATATCCACGTACTGAGAGAACTGATTGAAAGAGCGAGGGAATATGAACTTCCATTGTGCATGGCTTTTATCGATTATGAAAAAGCCTTTGATTCGGTGAAACCATCAGCAGTTACCATGGCTCTGAAATCCTGCGGTATTGAAGATGCATACATTAATATTATTAATAACATCTATGAAAATGCAAGTGCAAAGATTCGGCTGTTGGAAAATACAACACACATAAAAATTGGAAAGGGAGTGAGACAAGGTGACACCATATCTCCGAAGCTCTTTAATGCCACATTGGAAAATGTCTTTCAATCACTGAACTGGGAAAACAAAGGGATAAAGATTAATGGAGATTATCTAACCCACCTTCGTTTTGCTGATGACGTAGTCATTTTTGCAACTACACCATCAGAGCTGCAGTGTATGATCCAAGAACTTGCTGACAAGAGTAAAGAAGTGGGATTAAAAATGAACTTTCAGAAGACAAAAGTGATGTTCAATGCTTTTACAAGAAATGAAGATTTATCGATTGATGGAGAAAAACTGGAGATAACAGATACGTATGTTTATCTTGGACAGCAGATATCAAGTGAGGGTCACATTGATGAAGAAATTAATCGGCGTACAAAACTTGCCTGGAGAGCTTTTGGAAGAAACAGCATAATTTTCAAGAGCAATATGCCATTATGTCTTAAAAGAAAAGTGTTTGATCAATGCATCCTTCCAGTGCTTACGTATGGTGCAGAGACGTGGACCTTAACTAAAAGAGACATACAAAAGCTGCAGACAACTCAAAGAAGCATGGAGAGGTGCATGCTTGGTATAACCAGGAGAGATAAGAAGAGGAACTCGTGGATCCGAAAAATGACGAGAGTGGAAGACATCATGATCAGAGTTAAATCCCTGAAATGGCAATGGGCTGGACATACTGCCAGAAGGACAGACCATAGATGGACAGCCGAAATTCTAGATTGGAATCCAAGGGACAGGAAAAGACCCAGAAAAAGACCACATGGGAGATGGGTGGATGAAATTCGTAAATATGCGGGAGTGACATGGAGGAGACTGGCACAAGACAGACCGTTGTGGAGGAAACTTGGGGAGACCTTCGTCCAGCAGTGGATTGATAATGGTTGACAATGATGATGATGATGATACGACTTTGTGTCTTGATGCATAAGTGCTGCTTTAATCGCGCTTAAAATGATTAGCCATTCATGCTGTATCAGAATGCAGAAATTCCTGTGTAAACTATAGTTTACCTGAAAGTTACAACACGCACATTTTAAATCGGGGGTGCTGTACATTGCCATAGAAAGAGAGCGAGAAAAGAAAACTATGGAACTTAAAAGCTAATGGGCATGAAATCTCAAATAGAAGTCATCGCTCTTTCCACGTTTATAAGTGAGTCACGGAAAAATTCTCATCGGCTGCCATCGGGAATCGAACCCAGGGTCTTCCAGTTATGCACCGGACATGCTACTACTGCACCACATTGGCCTGGAAGCATGTCCAACGCGTAACTAGAAGACCATTGGTTCGATTCCCGGTAGCGGCCGATGAGAATTTTTCCGTGACTCACTTATAAACGTGGAAAGAGCGAATACCTTTGTTTGATGTACAGAATTTAGGAGAATTTGGCCAGTTCAAATTATCTTCATATAAGGTGTTTCTTAAAAGGAAACTCATTTCGAAAGGTACACCTTTTAATTGCGTCATCTCTCATTACAGCAGAAACAGTGGTTAATTTGGAGAGAATAACTTCCGGGTTAATTTCAAATCCAAAATTTGTCTTGCGTGATTTCGTATCCCCGAAATGATTAGAAAATTTTAAAATTTGAAATGGTATATGCACTGAAGTGCCAAAAGTCATGGGGTAGTATATGCAAATTTTTAACTGGCGCTGCGGTTGTAAAAAGGCTTCGACTCACGCCACGATTTTTATCAGTTGCGAGGTGTAATCTCGTGAGTCAGGTTGAACAACCGTCAGTAGGATTATGGCAAGCCGACGGGAATTATTGGAGTTTGAACGAGGCATAATAGTGGGAGCTAGACGGATGAAACATTAAGTTTCCTAAGCTGTGAGAACATTCAACATTCCTCCATCCACGGTGTCACGTGTGTACCGAGAATACCTTATGGAAGGCATTACAACCCACCGTGGACAGCATAGTGGCCGACCACGGGTGCTGAATGACCGTGACCAGCGGTGTCTGACCAGGATTATCCATGCAAACAGACAAGCAACACTGGCTCAAATAACATCCACATTCAATGCAGGAGGTACCACCGACATATCCATCATGTCAGTGCAGCGTACGCTAGCGTCCATAGGGTATGGGAGCAGAAGAACCACCACACAGCCTTTGTTGACACCACGACACCGAACACCGTGCCTCACCTGGGCTCGTGAATGCAGTAATTGGACTCTGGAAGACTGGCAACATGTGACGTGGTCCGATTAGTCATGCTACTAGTTGTTACGAGCTGATAGTAGGGTTCGTGTGTGGCGTAGACTTCATGAGGCCATGGATCAAAGCTGCCAGAAAGGCACTGTGAAAGCTGGTGGTGGTTCCATACATGTGTGGGGTCTTTACGTGGCACGGTTTGGTTCCCCTGGTTCCCGTAAACACATCATGAGTCGGTACTCGCTTTGTTACTCTGCTGTATGACCATTTTCAGCCCTTCATGGACTTCAACTACTACAACAATGATGGGAATTTCTAGGCCGACAGTGCACCATGTCATCGGGCCCAAGTTGTCCAAAATTGGTTCGAGGAGCCTGCTGAGCAGTTCCGACGGATGGTGTTGCCACCACGTTCGCATGACAGGAACCCAATAGAGCATTTATGGGAAGTGGTGGAAGGTCCATTCGCACCCAAGATCCTTCCTGCACCTACAAATACCAGGGAACTGTGGGCGGCTGTTCAGATAGCATTGCTCAACATCTCCCAAGAAGTCTTCCGGCAATTTGTGGAAATGCCGCCCCCGGTGGCGCAGTGGTCTAAGCAATGGCCTCTGATCATTCGTCCGAACGGGGTCTGGGTTCGAATCCTGATGAGGCATGGATGTTGTTGTTGTCTTACGGCACTGGCTCTCTCCCTTCCCTGGAACCAGTTACCCTAAATTAGGAACGGGCGACTGCTTATAGCCCATTGAGTTGCTCACGGTGGTCGTTAAAATTCCAATAAAAAAAAACTTGTGGAATCAATGCCTTCAATGTAGTTTCTTTGGAAAATATCCGATATACAACATACTACCTGTTCTAAAAAATTGTAATTCTCAATTCTTTGAAAAGTATTTTTTAAACGCATACGCACTCTGCGACTGCGAAATTGTAATTCTAGTTTTTGAATATAGATGTCAATTTATTTTAAACTTCATTTGCTGTGTTAATTTCAGAATCCTGGATGAAAGAAAACTGCAATTTTATGTTATCTACAATGATCTGCAAAATTCCTGAGAGTAATGAGTCTGTTTCAAAAGCCAACTCTAAAGGATTCTGCCCTGACGAATGGCACAACTTAGGTAAATATTGCAACGCTGTTTACACAAGAGAATTCCTGAGAGTAATGAGGCTGTTTCTCCTTTAGTCAATTCTGAAGGATTCTGCCTTGACGAATGGCACATCTTAGGTAAATATTGCAGCGCTGTTTACACAAGAGAGTTCCTGAGAGTAATGAGGCTGTTTCTCCTTTAGTCAATTATGAAGGATTCTGCCTTGACGAATGGCACATCTTAGGTAAATATTGCAGCGCTATTTACACAAGAGAATTCCTGAGAGTAATGAGGCTGTTTCTCCTTTAGTCAATTCTGAAGGATTCTGCCCTGACGAATGGCACATCTTAGGTAAATATTGCAGCGCTATTTACACAAGAGAATTCCTGAGAGTAATGAGGCTGTTTCTCTTTTAGTCAACTGTGAAGGATTCTGTCCTGACGAATGGCACACCTTAGGTAAATATTGCAGCGCTGTTTACACAAGAGAATTCCTGAGAGTAATGAGGCTGTTTCTCCTTTAGTCAATTCTGAAGGATTCTGCCTTGACGAATGGCACATCTTAGGTAAATATTGCAGCGCTGTTTACACAAGAGAATTCCTGAGAGTAATGAGGCTGTTTCTCCTTTAGTCAATTCTGAAGGATTCTGCCTTGACGAATGGCACATCTTAGGTAAATATTGCAGCGCTATTTACACAAGAGAATTCGTGAGAGTAATGAGGCTGTTTCTCCTTTAGTCAATTCTGAAGGATTCTGCCTTGACGAATGGCACATCTTAGGTAAATATTGCAGCGCTGTTTACACAAGAGAATTCCTGAGAGTAATGAGGCTGTTTCTCCTTTAGTCAATTCTGAAGGATTCTGCCTTGACGAATGGCACATCTTAGGTAAATATTGCAGCGCTGTTTACACAAGAGAATTCCTGAGAGTAATGAGGCTGTTTCTCCTTTAGTCAATTCTGAAGGATTCTGCCTTGACGAATGGCACATCTTAGGTAAATATTGCAGCGCTATTTACACAAGAGAATTCGTGAGAGTAATGAGGCTGTTTCTCCTTTAGTCAATTCTGAAGGATTCTGCCTTGACGAATGGCACATCTTAGGTAAATATTGCAGCGCTGTTTACACAAGAGAATTCCTGAGAGTAATGAGGCTGTTTCTCCTTTAGTCAATTCTGAAGGATTCTGCCTTGACGAATGGCACATCTTAGGTAAATATTGCAGCGCTGTTTACACAAGAGAATTCCTGAGAGTAATGAGGCTGTTTCTCCTTTAGTCAATTCTGAAGGATTCTGCCTTGACGAATGGCACATCTTAGGTAAATATTGCAGCGCTATTTACACAAGAGAATTCCTGAGAGTAATGAGGCTGTTTCTCCTTTAGTCAATTCTGAAGGATTCTGCCTTGACGAATGGCACATCTTAGGTAAATATTGCAGCGCTATTTACACAAGAGAATTCCTGAGAGTAATGAGGCTGTTTCTCCTTTAGTCAATTCTGAAGGATTCTGCCTTGACGAATGGCACATCTTAGGTAAATATTGCAGCGCTGTTTACACAAGAGAATTCCTGAGAGTAATGAGGCTGTTTCTCCTTTAGTCAATTCTGAAGGATTCTGCCTTGACGAATGGCACATCTTAGGTAAATATTGCAGCGCTATTTACACAAGAGAATTCGTGAGAGTAATGAGGCTGTTTCTCCTTTAGTCAATTCTGAAGGATTCTGCCTTGACGAATGGCACATCTTAGGTAAATATTGCAGCGCTGTTTACACAAGAGAATTCCTGAGAGTAATGAGGCTGTTTCTCCTTTAGTCAATTCTGAAGGATTCTGCCTTGACAAATGGCACATCTTAGGTAAATATTGCAGCGCTGTTTACACAAGAGAATTCCTGAGAGTAATGAGGCTGTTTCTCCTTTAGTCAATTCTGAAGGATTCTGCCTTGACGAATGGCACATCTTAGGTAAATATTGCAGCGCTATTTACACAAGAGAATTCGTGAGAGTAATGAGGCTGTTTCTCCTTTAGTCAATTCTGAAGGATTCTGCCTTGACGAATGGCACATCTTAGGTAAATATTGCAGCGCTGTTTACACAAGAGAATTCCTGAGAGTAATGAGGCTGTTTCTCCTTTAGTCAATTCTGAAGGATTCTGCCTTGACGAATGGCACATCTTAGGTAAATATTGCAGCGCTGTTTACACAAGAGAATTCCTGAGAGTAATGAGGCTGTTTCTCCTTTAGTCAATTCTGAAGGATTCTGCCTTGACGAATGGCACATCTTAGGTAAATATTGCAGCGCTATTTACACAAGAGAATTCCTGAGAGTAATGAGGCTGTTTCTCCTTTAGTCAACTGTGAAGGATTCTGTCCTGATGAATGGCACACCTTAGGTAAATATTGTAACTATGTTTACACAAGACAATTTCTGAGAGTTATGAAGCTGCTTTCACTTTAGTCTACTCTGAAGGATTCTGCCCTGACAAATGACACAACTTAGGTAAATATTGCAACGCTGTTTACATAAAGTAGTTATGCGTATGTACACCAGTTGGCTCAAAAGTCCGTTTAAATTTCGTAACTTTATAACAAAAGAACAGATGCGTGTATTACAGTGCAGTTTGCACGGAAAGCATGAGATAGTAAGCGGATTTTGTTTGGCAACGGAATAAGTTTTAGTTCGTAAAGGCGATGAGAGAAGGCCTTACACACGCGGCGAAACCATAAAAGATATTCAAATGTGGTTATAGGAGCACATAACTTTCAGGAGGGGGCAAACAGAAATTGTAACTAAGAATTACATGTACAAATATCATATGCAAATTTTCATGTGCCTTCTTGTTATCTAATCGTTTTTACCACACTTACATACATACATACATACATATCACTAAGCTGTTCTCTGAGTTTCGGAGGACAGCTCCTCAAAGAAATACAAACTACCAGATAAATTTTTAACTGATAATTTACATACTCTTGCCGTATGAATCTTCTCCATTTACAGCGATCTCGACTCGGGCTTCACTAACATCCATTACACGCCGTACACAAGATCTTCTATACTTCATACTCATGATCTTTTTTCTTTTGCAGACATTCCTGAATCGGATCCTCCCATGACTTCCTTGGCCTTCCTTGCCTTTCTTTACTGCCACCTGGGTTAAAAACATTTCTTAGTAAACATCTCATCACTCATTCTTTCAACATGGCCGAACCCGAAGCATATTAGTCTCCACCTTGCTGACAACATTTTGCTTCACGTTACACAACCGCAACACATCTTCATTCCTCACACAATCAGAACGTGTCTTGCCCAAACCCCTCGTAAGTAACGCATTTCTCCAGCACCCAAACGACTCCTATGTTTCTTCTGTAGTACCCAGGTTTCACTGCTATGCATCAGGGTAGGAACAATTACACTGTGGCTCAGTGGTGTAAGCGATGGCCTCTGATCATTCGTCCGAAAGAGGCCCGGGTTCAAATCACGGTGAGGCATGGATGTTGTGTTTGTCTTACGGCACTGGCTCTTTCCCTTCCCTGGAACCAGTGACCCTAAATTACGGACGGGCGACTGCTTATAGCCCATTGAGTTGCTCACGGTGGTCGTTAAACCTCCAATCAAAAAACAAAAAAAAACCCTACAACAACTACACTTTCATACGCAGCTATCGGGAACTCTCTTGAGAACCCATCATTCCTGTGAAAACCTCCCAAAGCAGTTATGACTTTCAATGAAGAATTCACTCGCCTTACTAATTTCACCATCCAATTTGTTCTCTCTGTCAGAGATGCTTCCCAAATACAGAAACTCATTCATCTGGTTAATGACGGTACCATTTAGACTTATATTACATTCAGTACTAATAGTTCCTCGCTCAAAAACCATAACTTTGTTTTTTTCTTTATTTATACTCAGTTTGAATTTATGCAAACTCCGCACACCCGGAACAACATATTCTGCATCTCACTTTTGCTCTCTGCCAACAGGACAGTGTCATCAGCATAGAGCGATCTGCACACACGGATATTACCAAGATATAAACTAGTATTGTCCATCTTGGCATCACGAATGCACGCATATATAAATATATTAAACAACCATGGTGATGTTACACAAACTTGTTTGACTTCTGCACCAATAGAAAACATTTACCACCCTTTCCACACATAAATTTAATTGAAAGCCAGAAGGCCCAAGAACTGCATAACAAAAGATGGATAAATTAAATTAGACAGCATGTTAGGATAATAAGGAAATATCTTTGATGCTGTTTTGATCACTTTGGCCTCTTGGGTAGAGATTACGTAATAGGTCATCAAGAATAAACAAATATCCTCAAGACAAATTTCTGAGAAAATTTTTAAAAAAGCTTTGTGTGCACAGGACGATACGTTTTTCATTTCTTCGTGGTTCCTACTGTAGGCATGCACGCTGTTCTATAACATGCAATGGGAAATTTCATTATTACTCTCTACTATAAATCTCTACTTTTTCTACTCAAAATTTCCTACGTTTTTGTTATTTGGATTGCATACATACGCATTCAGAAGTTCTACGGAAAAATTAAGTAATCAGAATTAGGGTTATCTTGAAAACTCCCCTAGTACCTTCCAAGAACAGAAAGGGTATGATCGGGTTTCCAGGGAGGGTAAATGCCCCTCCCCTTGCCCTCTATATGGGCGCCCATGAATGTGGTGTAAATAGTGTTTACGAGGAGTGTCGCTATGATGTTATCTGCCCCTTGTTAGTAAATCATCTTTAAGTAAGCGGAAAATCGGCAACAGAAGCTTTGCGAAAGTAGTTCCGAACAGAGATAGGACCAAAGAAAAGCTTATCACCAGTGCAGTTTCTGGTAAGATGATTTGAAGGAACTGGAATTTTGCTGAGTCGTCTCCGATGCAGCAGGAAACCAGGGTTAAGTGAGTCCCGTTCGAATGCTATGGCAACCCAAATGGACTAACTAGCATCTCATACGAAAAGTGGAACAAATATATAATTTCATTTTTCATGCTACAAATGTGTTTCTTTGATTAAACTATATACTTTTAGTAACCAGCAGTTAATACAATGCTCCACAACCCGAAGTACAGTTTAAATAATTGCTGAGAAGGAAGTTATGCATCCGTAGTGATCCACAAATTTCTGAGACGGGAGAGCAGTGCGTTAGAGCATCTTTATTTAATAAGAACATCATATCGTGAAGCCGATTAGTTTTACATAAAATAATTCTATAACTTTTTAGCCGAAGAAGGACTTTTATTAATAGTAGGCAACAAATATTAATCATGGATTTTTAAATTATGACCACACTGTGTTTATATAATTTGAATCGGATAACCAATCGAAAGTCAGCACTGAAAACACGACCTAGCAGAGCGAACATCGGGATTACGAATGCTATTTTGATGTGACTTTTCTTGCAGAAAGGATTCATCTCTTTATTTAGAACAGCTCAGAGAGAGAGAGAGAGAGAGAGAGAGAGAGAGAGAGAGATAGATAGATAGATAGATAGATAGATAGAGAGAGGGAAAAAGAGACAGAGAAACAGGGAGAGAGAAAGAGAGAGGGAAATAGTGCACATACACGCACACAAAAACAGGTCTAGAGGACCGTGTCTCTGCCTTTTGAATCCGTGTTTGTGGTAGGCTTACAAATGACAGTATGTTATATTCCCAGCAAGAAAATTGAAAATCATCTAATATTTGTGCCTTTGTTTTTGAAGGTTTACCCACAAGAAGAACTGCCAGTTTTGACTTAACTCACAGTTATTCGATACGATTTAAATCTGGGGAATCCGATGGCGATGGAAAAACTATGAGATCTGACACTGATAAAAGTCATCTGAGCCATGTGTACACACATTAAGTACAGTGACACCGTGCATTATATTGATTACCTACTCAGCTGGCTCTGAAGAACAAGATATTTGTGCGTGGTCGAGTGGTCCGCAAAAATGTTGACTTTGCGCGAAACATCATGTGATACCTACAGGCGCCAGGTGCTCTATAAGCGCACACAAAGAAAAAAAAACTTTTTTCTCCCAGAAATTTCGCAAGATATTTTACTGTCTACAGCAATCTGTGTTCCTCAAAGTTTTTGTTTTATATGTCCAAAAATAATTTATGTTTTCTGTCACGTTTAAATTAAAATTGAGAATGTTACATTATTCTAAGATCGGCGTTAGCTTATCAGTGATATGAGAAAATATTTGGAAAATGTGCACCAAAACGCACTTCTTAAGGGACATTTTCGAAGGGAAACGGATCTAAATGATCACCATGATCAACTACAAGAGCTATGAAGAGTCATTAGTCGCTAACCTTGGGCAAATGACGCCTGGGTAGAGAAAGGGAGAGAGAGAGAGAGCCAGGTTGCAAACGATTCGTCCTTACTCGTACGACATGACAAAAATGTATGTGTCTGACCACTTATAACCAGGGGCGGGTATTTTTGGGAGAAAGTAGGTTACTCTGTTCCAAGACAGCGATCCACTGAAAAAGGGTCTGTCTTCCATTTCGAAAATTTTGATTCCCGTGGTATTTTTTATTTAAATGGAATGGGTAGGTGGACAAATATTTTATCTCTGCATTTCAGAAGAGAAAGCAGTATTCGATTCAAAGGTATTCATTATCATATCAACAGACTGCATGCAGAGCATCTGTCATAAAAGTCTCAAGTTCCTTTGGATTTAGAATGCATTTTCCTTCTAATATTTACTGTTTATTTGTTGGAAAATATTTTGTACAACATAGCTACACCTAAAACAGTAGTGCAGTTCTATTTTCTCTGCATTCAAACTAACGCTTTTATTATAACATGCTCTTATAATACCTGCACTCACATCTTGTACTGTTCATAACAACATTTTGATACGATTGTGTTTATGTTTGTTTTCCCAGGTGAGAAATGCTACAGATTCTTTGGTTGGGATGTAAAGGAAAGAGAAACGTGGATGAACGCAAGTAAGAAGTGCCTAGAAAGTAACTCTACTTTGGTTTCAATTCATAGCAAAATGGAACAAGGTTAGTAGATTTAGACATTTCATTGCCAGTAACAGTGAAACAATTTCCCTCACGCCACCGTGCATTCTGTATTAACTGAGATAAATTTACCTCGTATTTCCTTCGTCTAAATTAATAGATTTAGGTTGTTATGTTGTATTTTTGCAAGTCAACAACAATGGGTAATCACATGCCTGGCTTTGAGTGGTGATTCTCATATAAATCCACACCTGATTTTTTGGAGACACATGATTCATACAAGCATACAACTGATCCAACAAAATGCTGAAAATACAACTGATCCTACAAAATGCTGAAAATACGGTCTACCCTCGTTCGTACAATTATTCTTCCGGCTGTCACTTTTGTCCGCATTAGAAGGACTGCAATGTGTGATCAAAAAATATTCAGTCTGGGTTTATTAGAAAAAAAAAGCACGAGACTTACAGATTTGAAACCTAATCGCCTTAGCAGGAGTCCCCTTCCGAAGTAACACACTTAGCCCAGCGCTGTTTACACTTCTCGAAGTATTTTTGAAGTCATCTTTTGAAATAGCGTACAGCTGGCTCGTCGTATTTTGAGATATCTCTTCATTATCTTGAAATCTTTTTTCCTTTCAAGTGGTATTTGATCTTTGGGAAGAGAAAAAAGTCTGGCGAATTGGGTGGCTGTCGGGCATGCGCAATGCGGTGCTTTACAGGAAACTGCTGCACAAGTTGCGATGCAGGGGCATCCGTGTCATCATTGTGGAGTTGTAATTCGCCCACTTTCACGCAATGCCTACTTTTTTTTTTTTTTTGATTGGAGGTTTAACGACCACCGTGAGCAACTCAAATGGGCTATAAGCAGTCGCCCGTCCCTAATTTAGGGTTACTGGTTCCAGGGAAGGGAGAGAGCCAGTGCCGTAAGACAAACATAACATCCATGCCTGACCGGGATTCGAACCCGGACCCCGTACGGACGAATGATCAGAGGCCAACGCCTTAGACCACTGCGCCACCGGGGTGGCACCTACTTTTTGAAACAAAACTTTGCGACGAAATGGTTCCTCAGACGCCGCAGGATTTGACAGTGGTACTCCTTCTTGATTGTCTGTCCTGACCGTATTCACGATGTTCAATTCTCTCATAATTGAAGAGAAGAAACAGTCAGCATCGTCTTGACATTGCTGCTTCTCTGTCGTGCTGTTTTGGGTCTGGGAGAATTTGTGGTCTTCCACTGTGAAGAGTGCGTGTTAGTTTCGGGGCCGTATACATAAACCCACGACTCTTCATCGTTATGATAGTTTTTAAAAAGTTTCATCGTTTTCGACGCACTCAAGCAAGTCACTAGCAGCTGAAGCAGCACGGGCCTGTTTTTGTTCAGCTGAGAGTACGGTGTATGATAAGTCAGGTGATACAACTCTCCGTACTGCTAACAGTTTGGAAAGGGATTGTTAACGTCACAGCTCACTAGGGGGCGTTCCAGAGTTGTGGGCCGACCGTTCATGCAAACCGTCATAGGATTACATGGTGTTTAACACTTCATCAGTGCTAAATTGATATTTATCTTGAGTATTTTTAATTTATTACTTTGTGCAATTATATTGTATGAAGTTCCAGAAACGTTAAAGTTTCTGCACAGGAAGTAGAGTACGTCAACTCTTTTTACTTAAGCGGGAGATAAATTTACAGAGCAGCTAAACGTCAGACTACAATCTGTTCAATATTTATGTTTTTAACATGGGGAGAAAATGTTTTGTACCGAACTGTAACTTTTTCTACGTTAAGAGCATATAATGAATAAAATTCTCCGGCTGGACGTGTAGTGCAGGAAAGCTTACGTTAAGTCACGTTAGGGTTATTGAAAGGTTACTTGACGCAGCTAAAGTGTGCTTAAACTTCAAAGTGCTAGAGTTTGTTTAGGTAAGACAAGCACGTGCAATAAATTCCAAGAATATGGAATTTATTTTTACTCAGCGTTCCTCATTATCTTGAATATCACTAATATAACTTCGGTTTTAGTACATTTGTACCTTGAAGGCTCCTTATTAGAGCGGTAAACACAATATACCCTGAACTTAACGTAAACACTCAATGAAATAGACTTAACGGCCAGACAGAGGTCTGACAATAAAATGAACTAAGTAAACGTACTCACTTTTAAACTTTTATTGGGGAGCTCCTGGTATTACTCAAATACACACTACAAAATAACACAACTACTGATAGCCCGAACTTTCGTAATATCGTAATATCGTAGAAACGTAGGTAAATCGCATATCAATAATCAGGAAGAACCTATCACATATAAAACGAAGCTCCTCAGTTTACTTGAGCGCGCCTATATATATATACTGCATACCACCACGTCATGACTCACACTCGTTGCCACATATAATTCAGCGGGAGAAACAACATCTCGTTAAGTGAGAAGATAATTTGCATAGGAAAATAAAATAACAAGAGATAGTAAAATAAAAAAGAAACTGAATATAGAGTATACGTTACAAGCATTAGCTGTTGTTTAAACGTAGGATCACTAATTTTATCCCTGATATCAAATATGTTCATCGTACTATATGCACGCAGATCTGAGAAAGCTCCGCAGAGAAAAATCAAGCATTTTACAGCAATGCACTTTATCTGCCGCCATCGCCAGCGCAGATGGGGAAGACCCTTATTCATTAGTATGATTAGGTACAAAAATAACACACATGTGTAAGATATATTCAATAATCGTAAATGAAAACATGATTAGTGAATGATTTTTAGAGGGGAAGATTAATCGAAATTATTTTTTTGCGAAATATTCGGTAAGTTTCAAAACCAGCAGTTTCCGTTAACGATGCTCCAATGACCTCCGCAAAAACCCAAAACTTGTAGAAAAATTAATATTCCATGCGAAGAATTGCTCTTTCGAATGTACAGTACCATCTCATTTTACAAAAAATACAAATGTTTTGACGATAAAGGGTCTATTATCTATTGTCTCAGTAAAAAAACTCAGCATCGTCTGCTCAGAAATCTTCACGTTAGAGTACTCACTCTGTGGCAAGAAAATTATGTATGCATATCGCTTATTTGATATATTTCTACGAGCAAGGAGCAAAAGTACATGTTTGTGAAGCGTTCCAGGTAGTTTTTTTTTCTAATTCCAAGCAAAATAGCATTCGTAAAAGACGGATGTTACTGCCGCTTCCTTCCGTAAGAAACCATATCATCATCATCATCATTGTCAACCATTATCAATCCACTGCTGGACGAAGGTCTCCCCAAGTTTCCTCCACAACGGTCTGTCTTGTGCCAGTCTCCTCCATGCCACTCCCGCATATTTACGAATTTCATCCACCCATCTCCCATGTGGTCTTTTTCTGGGTCTTTTCCTGTCCCTTGGAATCCAATCTAAAATTTCGGCTGTCCATCTATGGTCTGTCCTTCTGGCAGTATGTCCAGCCCATTGCCATTTCAGGGATTTAACTCTGATCATGATGTCTTCCACTCTCGTCATTTTTCGGATCCATGAGTTCCTCTTCTTATCTCTCCTGGTTAGACCAAGCATGCACCTCTCCATGCTTCTTTGAGTTGTCTGCAGCCTTTGTATGTCTCTTTTAGTTAAGGTCCACGTCTCTGCACCATACGTAAGCACTGGAAGGATGCATTGATCAAACACTTTTCTTTTAAGACATAGTGGCATATTGCTCTTGAAAATTATGCTGTTTCTTCCAAAAGCTCTCCAGGCAAGTTTTGTACGCCGATTAATTTCTTCATCAATGTGACCCTCACTTGATATCTGCTGTCCAAGATAAACATACGTATCTGTTATCTCCAGTTTTTCTCCATCAATCGATAAATCTTCATTTCTTGTAAAAGCATTGAACATCACTTTTGTCTTCTGAAAGTTCATTTTTAATCCCACTTCTTTACTCTTGTCAGCAAGTTCCTGGATCATACTCTGCAGCTCTGATGGGGTAGTTGCAAAAATGACTACGTCATCAGCAAAACGAAGGTGGGTTAGATAATCTCCATTAATCTTTATCCCTTTGTTTTCCCAGTTCAGTGATTGAAAGACATTTTCCAATGTGGCATTAAAGAGCTTCGGAGATATGGTGTCACCTTGTCTCACTCCCTTTCCAATTTTTATGTGTGTTGTATTTTCAAACAACCGAATCTTTGCACTTGCATTTTCATAGATGTTATTAATAATATTAATGTATGCATCTTCAATACCGCAGGATTTCAGAGCCGTGGTAACTGCTGATGGTTTCACCGAATCAAAGGCTTTTTCATAATCGATAAAAGCCATGCACAATGGAAGTTCATATTCCCTCGCTCTTTCAATTAGTTCTCTCAGTACGTGGATATGATCTATTGTGCTGTAGCCACTCCTGAATCCAGCTTGTTCTCTCGGTTGAGCCATGTCCAGTGTTACCTTCAAGCGGTGTGAAAGAACTTTAGTGAAGATTTTATAAACCACTGATAGGAGGCTGATAGGTCTGTAGTTCCTGAGATCCTCAATGTCACCTTTTTTATGTAGCAGGATCATTGTAGCATTGTTCCAATCCTCAGGAATCTTCCCTTCATTAAGGCATCGAGTGAAAATTTGGGCGAGTACTGTTTCAATTTCTCCACTTGCTTCTTGTATGATGTCTATAGTAATTCCATCTTCTCCTGGAGCTTTCCCCCGCTTCATGTTCTTGATCGCATGAGCAACTTCTGCTGGGAGGACTGGAAGAACTCTGGTACCTTTCATGATGTCTGGAGAACATGTATCATCCCTTTCATATAATTTGGAGTAGAAATCTTTCACTCTTGTCAAAATTTCGCCTCTATTTCTTGTTATAGAACCATCTTCTTTTCTCAGAGCCATAATCTGTTTTCTTCCCTTACTGAGATGTCCCTTTGCTATCTTAAGGCTTTGGTTGTTTTCAATTGCTTTCCTCACTAGCTCACAGTTGAATTTCCTTACGTCTTCAGTGATACTTTTTCGTGTTGTCTTGCATAGCTCTATATATTCCACTTTGGAAGTCACATCTTCTTTAGTTGTCCTCATCTCTCTTCTTTTTTGCATCAACATTTTGGTTTTTCCTGATAATTTGTTCACATGCAACTTGTTCTTAGACCCAGCTAATTTTGTTGCTGTTTCCATTAGAGCTTTGGTTACTTTTCTGTTAACTTCCGAAATATCCACTTCTTCCGATGTTAGGCCTTCTAAAGCAGAGAATCTGTTCTTCAGTTCCAACTTGAAAGTATTATGGTGTTTTTTAAGGTTGGTTATGTCAATACATTTTGTTTGTCTTATGAGCTTGCCACGTTCCAGTTTAGTGTTGAGGTGCATCTTACATCTCACCAATCTATGGTCACTACCTGTGTTGAACTTGTTCAGCACACTGCAGTCTTCGATGACGAATTTTTTGTTACACATAATAAAATCAATTTCACTTGTTGTCCCAATTGGATGTCTCCATGTCCATTTCCTGTGTGGCTTTTTCTTGAAAAAGGAGTTCAAGATGAAAAATCCTTCTGCCTCTGCAAACTCAACGAGAGTATTTCCACGCTGGTTTCTGTTGCCGTGACCGAATTTACCTACTGAAGTTTCATTCTGTTGCCGTTGCCCTATTTTTGCATTGAAATCTCCCATAATTATCTTCAAGTGCTGCTTACCTTTATTATTTAGATGACGAATTTCCTCATAAAATTCTTCAATTTCTTCTTCAGGATGACTTGTGGTGGGTGCATAAGTTTGAATAATCTGAGCCTGGTATCTTCTCGATAGTTGGATAACGAGTCGTGCAGCTCTGTCAGAGGAACTTTCAACTTCTACCACTTTATCCTTCAGTTTCTTGTTTATTATAAATCCAACACCACTAGTTCTGCCAGTATCTGTCCCACGATAATAGAAGAGATGTCCACTTTTCAGTTCAATGAGATCTTCTCCTTTTCTCCTTACCTCACTTAGCCCGACGATGTCCCACTTGATCCTTTGTAGTTCCTCTTCCAATTCAAGAAGCCTTGAATCAGAAGATAGGGAGCGTCCGTTATAGGTAGCCAGGGTCAGCATCAAATGGCAGCCTAGTCCGGTCCTCCGGGGATTCTTAGCACCCTCTGCCTTCATGTCGCACTGGCCGCTGCCTTGGCCAGGTACATTCCAGCTGCCGGAGACTGAGGGCCAAGATTTAAGTTGTAGAGTCATTTTGGAGGTGTTTGGCCATAACTCACCACGCTGGCCAAGCGGGTTGGTGAGTGTGGGATAGCATTTCCTCTGATCCCGATGGTATAGTTATACCGCTATTGGCGGTCGTCAGAGCCCCTTTAGTGGGAACAGGATGCCATATAGGTTGTATTAAATCATCGGACACACGTTCGTCGTGCCATCTAGTGTCAAGTGACATTAACGGACGATTTTTCCCACCAGAGTCGTACCACCTGATTATCGTACACCGTGGCTGAGAGCAATTTTGGCACAGATTTGGCTGAGACACGCCTCATACCGAAATCGTCCGTAAGAATCGACTGAACTGAACACGAAATAATTTTGAAAGTTTTCAGCTAACTCACGAATAGTGATTCGGCCACTTTCCCGCACAGCTGTGCTCAGAAGTGAGACATTATTTTCACTTTTGCTGGTTGCGGGATTTCCAGTCCGTTCATCACTTTCAACTCACGACCATCTTTACAACACTTGCGCATGTCTTCCTCATAGATGTTTTGTAAGTATGTGTCTTTGAAAGTTTCGCTAAGTTTTTGGCAAGATATGATGCTAATTCTTTGATCATTTTTTTCGACATGATAAATGCGACAAACATCTTCACACACGTTAAGAAGAAAGCACTGCTGTAAAATAATTGGATAAGCAAGGGAGACGTGACTCAAGGAACATGCGTAATAGGTTCCGAGGTCAACCTGTGCCAAACCACTTCCTAATGTGTTGTACGAGTCCGAACTTATGCAACCAGTCCGGTTAAATTTCAATCATATGTCATATGTACTTTAAACTTCTTCCATGAATGACTTCAGTGATAGTACAACATTAAGCTTTAAGCGTCATAGCATTTAGCAGTGCAGCTCCAAATCACCACTATATACAAAAATGTAGTTGCGCATTTAAATAACTTTGTCAACGTGCGGAATGGCAAAAACTGCAACTTATGTGCGCATTTTGCTTTATCGATTCATCTATTCATGCATCGATTAAGATTTTAACTAATTAATTGGTTAATGCTGATTTAAAAAATGTATGGATAATAGAATAAAGCTTAAATTTCTACGGATCTTTAATGAAGTACACAAAGATAAAAAAAAGTTCATTCATAAAATTTTTTCCAGTAACAAATCTCTAATGAAGAACACAAAAATTAAAAAAAAGTTCATTCATCAATTTTTTAAAAATAAAATGATGCCCAGAATTCGTTTAATATTACATCGTAGAAAATCGTTAATGTATAAATTTTTGCTGGACATAGAAAATGCCACACCGAGAAATATTTGTCGGAGCGCCATTCGAATTTTGGAAGAGTTGTGGATAGTTGCTTTGTTTGAAATTTGCAGTGGCAAACCAATCACGTGATCGACGAGAGAGATAAAAAGGCAAAACAGCTCACCGTAACTATGCCTCGTTGTCCTCAGCTGGGCATGTAGACCACTGTGCCTATGTCATCTTGGTGACGAAAGCACGTGTAAGGAGTGAAAATTCCTGGGATTCCAAAGTCCATCTCGAATCCTACCATCACACGGATAGCTTTTTCTTTGGAACTTGTGGGAAGTCATTGCTTCATCTTTGGATTGGTTATTCCTTGCTTAGCATCGAGGCAGAAACACATAGATGTAAAATAACTGTTGGCAAAATGTAGCGACATTGGTTGGTGCAAAGCAACGTGCGTCGCCGTAGTGAACATAGGCGGACCTCCGAATACTTCGATCATTTCATTCGATGGCAGAAGGTAGCAACAGCACAATGCACAGCTCACGACATTTGACGAGGTCCAAAAGCAGCTACGAACACCCCTGTATTATTGACACGGACTGTGAATTGCAGATTGGCTGAGGCAGGTTTGTACTCTTGCCAGCCTTTGCAACGACTGCCACCCACTACAGCACATCGTCGCACAAGGTTGCAGTGATGCCGTACCAGATAAGCATGGCAGGACGAATGGAACCATGTATTATTCAACGACGCGTCTCACTTCTGTCTCAGGGACGACAGCCGCCGATTGTGAATCTGAGGACAACCAGGTCACCCGGCTGATCTTGTTGCCATCCGTAATCGTCATACAGCCCCTCAGGCTAGTGTTAAAGTCTGGGGCGCTATTAGTTTCAACAGGTGTTCCCGACTCGTACGTATAGTGGGTGCAATGACAGCACGGTGGCACGTATATAAGTTGCTGCAGTCCGTTTTATTATCGCATTTCCGTAGTATCTCTGATGCCCAGTTTCAACGAGATAATACGCACCCGCTCACTGCTAACGTGAGTAGACAGTGCCTACAATGTGTTCTGGTGCTGCTCTGGCCAGCGCGATCCCCCACGTTTTCCCAACAGAGAGCATGTGGGAAGTCATCGGCAAATGAATCAATGCCTTATAGCGTAAATGTCCTTTACCGGTGGCAGTATCTAATATTCATCCTTCTGCTGAATGCTTTCACAATTAATCTACACCGACGAAGTTTGTCGCTGCGACTTTGCCATCTTGACATTTACGTTGCCTCTGAGGTAGAACGCCACATCCTCTTCAAGACATCCTCGTAATGTCAAGGAATTGCATACACAGATCAACATATTCAGCGATACCTTATGACACCATACGGAAAATTTCCCCCTCGATGCCACACATTGTTACCGAATGTATGGCCATGGCGTTGTTCATAGGATCCACTGACTTAGGCCGCATTTTACTGTCTCCTCGCCCATTGCTTTCGTGTAATGCTTCAGAAAGTAAATCTCATCTTTTCCATCTATTCCTCTACATGTGTGGTAAGTTCAGTTTTATTTCTTGCATTCCTTCATGTGTGGTATTTTCTGTCGAGCATTGTACAAGAAAAACTTCTGTGTGTACGGTTATTGAAGTTAGGTGGACGAAACAGAACTTATTTCGTGAATTAAGATGCGACAGAAAATTACCAGGAAACAAACCATTTACCCTAAGTTGTAAGATGGAAAAAATGACGCTATTTTTCTTTGTTATACATCGAATCTCGATGACATTTTCTAACCGGCTAAGATCTAGAAATAAATCATCAATAACATCGTCATTGCCTTGATAACATGCCTAACGTTTGTCATATTCTGAACTTCTCCAGAGGTTGGTGGTGGAGAAACGAGCTCAGATTCATCTTCATGTTCCGTAATACACATCTGAACATATCTTTTAACTTCATTAATATCATGATCATCATCTAGTTTATCAGCTATGGAACATCTTCATCGAAGCTACCGAAGAATGTCGCCATTCACTTCTTGAGGGATTTTAATCCCGACATTTGGGGATCCTCGCAGTAAATCACCGAAAAGAGGATTCAGATCTCCAGGAATTGCTTGACATTCATTTATCACGTCTGAAGGATCCCGATGCATTATTTCAAACCTTGAATAACGAAGGCAATTTCTTATCACTGTGAAAGGCATTCTCCATCCAGGACCACCTGTATTTCGATTAAGGTGACAGATATTCTCCATCCAGGGCAACCTGTATTTCGATTAAGGTGAAAGACATTCTCCATCCAGGACCACCTGTATTTCGATAAAGGTGAAAGACATTCTACATCCAGGATAACCTGTATTTCGATTAAGATGAAAGGCATTATCCATCCAGGACAACCTGTA
Organism: Macrothele yani; assembly: GCA_039090855.1. Lineage (NCBI taxonomy): Eukaryota > Metazoa > Arthropoda > Arachnida > Araneae > Macrothelidae > Macrothele > Macrothele yani. Next base: position 136,839,196 of record CM077005.1, on the reverse strand, counting down.
TTTCGATTAATGTGCAAGACATTTCCATCCAGGACCACCTGTATTCCTATTAAGGTGAAAGACATTCTTCATCCAGGACAACCTGTATTTCTGTTAAGATGAAAGGCTCTCCAGGTATTCCGTTATGCTTTCGTTAATCAATAGTACTTTCTGTTTCAATTGGAATCCCCTTGCTTTAGAGAAACAACTCTGAAGGAAACTTGTTGAGATGTGCTAGACATCCATCAGATCGATAAGCAGAATTATAACCAATACCAATTAACGACAGCACTGTGGAAGGCGTGCAGGGGCGTATGAATGTCATACTCAGAATGGTCCAGAAAGGAATATTTGGAAATGAGCAAGAGACCCCTCATAGCTGGAGTCAAAGTATACAAAAGAGGGATTTTGTAGAAGAAATAGCCACGGCCACCCTATTCAGTGACGTAACAGCACACTCAGCCGTATCAGTGTGGCCTGATACAAAGATAATCGCGCCATAGGCAGACTTTGAAAGCAGAGTGATTAGAAACTGTTGAAACACTAACTCATAGCCACCCTTGCAAGGGAAACCTTCTCCTATATATTCTTATCTTGACGAAATCTCCTAGAAGGCATTATATAATAAACCTGCTAAAGCTAGTCTATCACACTACCGAGTTATTGCTACGAGATTACGTTCTGTTCTTTTTAACGGGCTTATTGTTAAAATGAGTAGCACCTTTTGGAATGAACATTTGAATTTCAATTTAGAGATTACACTGTAGCATTTTCAGCATTGAGAAAGCCTCCTAGTAGAAGTAAAAGCTCATTTAATTTAGGGAAACACTCTAATATTAATTTTATACTATTAAAAACCAATTTAAGAATGTAATAATCTAAGCTTACTTTGGTATTGTTTCATGGTGTACACTTTTCTTTGTTAATTAGCATTTTTCCTGGCAATTTGCTCCTTACTAAATCGCACTCTGGACATCATCCTCTTAAGAATAATCTTCCAGTACTTTTTCCTTGTCTAACTGTACCAACGATTTGGATTCAGCTCTCCAAAGAATTCACTATCACTGATTCTTAGCTAAAACAAAATTTGTGGGTAATTGCTGTTCATACTCGTATGATGTGAGTTACTTAATGCTTCCGTACCTGCAAAAAGTGATTCTTAAAGCAACAGCTAACAGAAAAAAATATCAGAGCGTATGAAAAATATAGCAGGCCTTTCCTGGAATTATTGTATCTTTCCGCAAATGTCTTTTAAACGAAGTCCCACAGAAATACCAGCGATGCCATCGCTAAAAAGGATAAAAATTTAATTGCAATATTTTTCCATTCTTTATACTTAGTTCATATTTCGTATAACGCACTCATGCATCCATTAGCCGATGTATCGCAATTCAATTTGAATTCGACCAATCTCATATTTGCTCAAAGAAACACCCATAAAACACTAATTAGGAAATAACTGTTGAATTCCTGAACTGTGTCGGACGGACGTAAAACTGTAAAAATTCTGTGCAAAGAACTTAAACTTACACTATTACGGTTTTGCAGTATTTCAGGAATTTGGAAACTAACTGTACTTCTTGAGTTTCCTTTCTGAGAGAGCAAGTTTCTATATTAAATTAAAATGGCAATATATCATCTATAAGGAAAAAATCCATTTGCAAGCTGCGTTTGAAAAAGTATAACGAAGTAAATTTCTCCGTCATTTTTATCCGCGCCGGGGCTCGAACCCGGATCCCCTCATTCCGGAATAAGTCCCTCTACCAATTGAGCTACGCGGACGTTTTATTCTGATTCCTATCTGCCTTTATGTCGTGTGCGTCCTTCTGGCAGGTACGTCACATCTCCTGGTACGTTACATCATCTCCCCCTTATTTTTATTTTTCTTCGAAGTGCTGGAGAAGGGATTCTCTTATTTTTCCTATCTCGCGGTGTGGAAATAACATCACACCAATGCGAGATTTTTGAACGGTCGGGTCATCCGGATAGTTCGGGCGCCATTATAACGAAGTAAATTTCTCCGTCATTTTTATCCGCACCATGATTCGAACCCGGGTCCCCTCATTCCGGAATAAGTTGCTCTACCAATTGAGCTACGCGGACGTTTTATTCTGATTCCTATCTGCCTTTATGTCGTGTGCGTCCTTCTGGCAGGTACGTCACATCTCCTGGTACGTTACAAAAGAGGTGACTAAAGTTTACGAAGATTTAATTTTAAAAAGGTGTAACTGGAGCGCTTACGTATGTAATGCACCAGTTAATGTTTATAGTGAACTTCGTTGTGCATAAGTCACACTTTGTCAGAATTCACCAAACGGCCAGTTATAAACAATCAACACTTACATGTATATACACTACATTAACAAAAGTCACTGGACACTCCTTCAAAAGCAAATGAACGGATCCACTGCGTTGTTAAGATGCGCGGTACAGCTGCAAATGGTATAAAAACAAGTCTGCAGATGACCGCGATCATATCTCACTGTGAGGTTGAGTGAAAATGTCGCGGTGGAAGAGAACTGACTTTGAGAAAGGAAAGATTGTCGGGTGTTATATTAGTGGGTTGTCCATACGAGAAACCGAGAGACGTTTAATCATACCCAGGTCAACTGATTTGGATGTACTGAATGAGTGGAAAACACATGGCGTGCCTAAAGCAGCAAAACGTACCAGCAGATCAAACAAAATCAGTGATAGAGGACGTCGAAGCCTCAGGAGAGTCGTTACTGCTAATCGTCGGAGTACTGCACAAGACCTCAGTGTACAGGTGAGTAAAAATCCTGGAACCTCGGTATGTACACGTACCATTCGCAAAAAACTTCATTCCATGGGTTACCGTGGTCGTGCGGCTGCTCATAAGCCTTTCATGTCCACTCGGAATGCTTATCGTCGTTTAGCATGGTATAAAGAACATTTATCGTCGTTTAGCATGGTATAAAGAACATTTATCGTGGACCGTAGATAAGTGGAAACGAATGCTATGGACTGATGAATCCACATACACGATCCATCAGTCTGATGGCCGTGTGTGGGTATAGCGGCAGCCGGGGAACGTTATTTACCACAGTGTACTGTTCTTACGGTCAAGTTTGAAGCTGGCAGTGTACTCGTGTGGGGGTGTTTTTTGTGGTATAGTCCCGGGCCATTGGTTATCGTGGACAAACCTGTTAACCAGCACGTATACCTTGATATTCTAGACAATTATGCCCTACAAACTCTGTGGTAATACTATGGAACCGAACCTTGTTGGTACCAACAGGATAATGTACCGAGGCATAAAGCAAAGACTGTTACGGCGTGGTTTCACGATAATTCCGTATCGTGTGTGGACTGGCCAGCACAGAGCGCTGATCTTAATCCCATAGAACAGCTATGGGATGAATTAGAGTACCGCATAAGAAGTTTCGAACCAGGGCCTACTACTGAGCAACAGTTAGCTGCAGCATTATGTACTGAATGAAAGCGCATAGCTATCGCTGTGTTCCGAAACCTTGTTGAAAGCATGTCTCGAAGGGTCAGTGCATGTATTAAGGCCAAAGGTGGACCGACACCGTACTAATGTATGTCCATAAATGCTATGTTGTGTTTGTCTTCTAGGTGTCTGGTGACTTCTGTAAATATAGTGTATTATTATAACGAATTCTTCTTTTATTTGTTTCACTTATGTGAATCGGTGTAAATGCAGAAATCTGTGAATTTATTCGTCAGTTGATTACAAGGACCTCAGCATCCCTTATAACAGCGTTCAACAGTCAACTCGCCAACAAGAACAACTCTCATACATGAACCTCGTCGCAGATAAATCGATATATCTTTGTCGTATATAAATCTCTCGAAAACTCCACATTAAGTAATTTACGCTCAGCTCTCTTCTACTCAGTGTCGATATTTTTATCTGGCGCTGACTCACTGTAAGGGTTGCCAAATTATAAAATCTGTTCGGGGAAGAAATGTGTCGTTCAGTGAGAAAATGTTTAACGAAAAGAAACTAAATTTACACAAAATTAAAAAACTCAAAAGATGTATACGTCACATAGATGTATACGTCACAAGCTTAAGGTTCTACATCGATGGAATTGAATGATTAAATGGTGTTCAAATGGTGGCTCGTTAGCTAGATTACGTCAATTTATCTTCAGCATATTTGTCTTAACGGAATTCTCATTCAAAAGGCTACACGGACTTTCGCAGACACAATACGATAGTGACCGTAAACTAGCCAGCCAGAACATTTAATTATTTAGTCCGATCACATTTTAGTTGATTAATATCGCAAAACACCAAATAGTGATTGTGTCTAAGACGTCTAAAAATAGTTTCAGTCATTTTATGCTATCGAAACCCAAATGAAAAGTTAAAGTACCAGTACCATCTTACATTTTTACGAAGGTATCTGGTATTGGAAATGTTGAATGTGCTGTCTTTAACTTCTGTGTTAATAGTAATAACATGTAAATCTTTTTCCTTTCGAGTGGGGTGAATTTCATGGCTTATGATGATTCTGAGTATTTCAGTGAAACTCATGTAAAATTTCACTGATTCTCTGAAAACACAAGTTTGTCTGTGACGAAAATTGAACGTACGCTCCCCTCACTCCAACTAAGCTACACGTATGGAATATATCGATGCAGATTTATTGTGTTGACACGTGCTTTACCTCTGTAGTACGTCACAATTTCTTCTGTCTTTTTAGATTTCATTACTCAGAATGCACTGGGCATCGCCAACAGTTTCTGGATTGGCATGAAATTCTCAACATCTGAGAAAGCATTTCTATGGGAGGATAAATCAGTTACAGATTTTGTGAATTGGAAGCCTGATAAACCTGGGCAAAAGGTATAAAAGTATTATTGCCAGTTAATCTGTTTTTATTGAAAAGTATATATACACACATGCATCTTGCTCGGGGTACGAACTCAAATAATGTAAAAGAATACACGCTGACATACTTTTACTTCTACAGAAACAGTATATACCCTGCTAAAAATAAATAAATAAACAGAGATACTACAGAAGTGACCGTTCACGGACAGATACATGACAGATTTGTAATGAGAACATGAATGTGACCGAAAGGAGCATAGCACATGGCAAAACAGACAACACACGAAACCTTTAAGCAGATTGATGACAAATTTGTATCACCATACAACACGTGATTGTAAAGTTACAAATGAAAAAAATGGAAAAAAGTTGTTCCTGCTGACATCTAGTTGGTTGAATAGTTGCTGGCGACCGCTAAAACAGTGGTAAAAAAGGGGGAAATTGTTTCGCGTGATATCTAGTAGGTTGAATGATTGCCAGCGACCGCTAAAACCGTGATTAAAAATGGAAGAAAGTTGTTTTCCGGCTGACATCTAGTAGGTTGAATGGTTGCCAGCGACCGCTAAAACAGTGATTAAAAGTGGAGAAAAGTTGTTCCTACTGACATCTAGTAGGTTGAATGGTTGCCAGCGGCCGCTAAAACTGTGATTAAAAATGGAAGAAAGTTGTTTTCCTGCTGACATCTAGTAGGTTGAATGGTTGCCAGCGACCGCTAAAACAGTGATTAAAAGTGGAGAAAAGTTGTTCCTACTGACATCTAGTAGGTTGAATGGTTGCCAGCGACCGCTAAAACTGTGATTAAAAATGGAGGAAAGTTGTTCCTGCTGACATCTAGTAGGTTGAATGGTTGCCAGCGACCGCTAAAACAGTGGTAGATCTGTGCGGTATCGAAAGGATGAGATTATGCATTAGTTCGTAAGGACTATTCCACTTGGAGGGCATGGTCCAGTTGCTGAAACGTTAAGGGAAGGGAGGTATGAGCTGCAACACGTCTTCTCAGCATGTACGATACGTGATCACTAGTATTGAAGTTGAGAAAGCGCGAAGTTCAATCTATACGCTATATGATCTCTTCACGAAACATATTTTCTGTCAGCTGCGTAGATGGTGGCGTGCAATATCATCTATGAAGAGAAAGATATCCCCAACTCCTGCAGCATGTGGCATATCTATAAGTCGCAGGATTTCATCTTGATATCTGACAGCCGTTGGTTGTTCATTTCGTACAAAGCAGAACTCTGCAAGACCGTCAGTGCTGACGCTCACTGACGTAAGTAATCCACCACCTCCATTACCTAGACTTCCTGCAAGAAGACTGGGTTATTTCATGCTACTCGTTCACACAAGAGAAGTACGCTAAGATTATCAAACTGCAGGCTGAACCAGAACTCATCCGTGAAAAGCACAGAGCGCTACAGTTCACGGTCCTACCCATTCAACCCACTTTATGTGGGCTCTTCGGTGATGTGAAGGGCGAGCTACGTACACTATCGGTCGCCGGTGGAACCAACTGCGTACGGCCTGTGTGAATAAACGTCTTCTTGTGGCCACAGTAAACAGACATTGCGATTCAGTTTCATTTCGTCATCGGTACCTACGATCGAGTAAACGCAAATGCCGGTTGTCTTGTGCGGATATTGATGTCATCAGACCATGGCTTTATCCTCTTCGTGCTTTTCCGTTTCTTGGAAACACCTCCACCGTCTACTGATGACAATATGAAACACCACAACTGCTTCTGCTACTATCTCCTGTGTCTGGCCAGCTTCCAGCTTTCCGATTGTTCTCCAAGCTGTCGATTGTGGTAAATTGCGCCGCTGAGACGATGTTGAACTAAAAAGCACTAACAGCTGCAAGTTTCTGCTGAATGTGAACGACTCAACGAGCGCGATACATATAGCTGGTTTGCTTTATGTTTCGGTAAAGTACGCAGATGCCTCATTGCTTCTGATTTGCATGTTACGATCTTATTGATTTCTGATTTTCATGTTGCTTCTGATTTGCATGTTACTTCTGATTTGCATGTTACTTCTGATTTGCATGTCAGGCTTCCGGTAATTTTATGATGACCGCATTGTTTTGACCATGAAAGGCTTTCGGTCGTGGACTTTAAAGAGCCTCACGTGAACATCAATTCCAACTGCTACAAGGACACACTGGACAAGCTGCATACAGCCATCAAGAATATGCCACCCGGCATGCTTTCACGTAGTATGATTCTGTTGCACAATGCTCATCAGTATGTTGCGAACATTGTGCAGGATGCGTTATCGCGGAAAGGGTGGAAGGTTCTGCACCACCCGGCTTGCAGCCCCGATATGTCACCATGTGACTTTCATTTGTTTGGACCCTTAAAAAAAGCTCTAAAGGGACTACGATTCCCCTCCAATGCAGGTGACCGAATGATTCAAGGAACAACCAAAGTTCTTCTTTGCGGACGCTATCCGCCGTTTCCACAAGCAGTGGGATGTGTGTCTCAATGCCTATGGTGACTTCTAACGAACACTAGTGCATTCTTGCTTCCTTATATATTTCTTAGCTTAATTATGCCACACCTAGGGATGTACCTTTTTGTTCGTCTTAATAAAACCACTCGAATGGGTTTCATTTGATCACGCCTAATAAAATACCTCGATCAGCGGTAAATGCTTTCCAGGACGATTGATAACATATTATCACACAAGAAGAAGTCGTTCCGTACGTGATGTTTCACCGATATTGAAGATTCCTAGGTCGGCGGTTGAGGGTGTAATATGCAAACTGAAGCGGGCTGGTGATGAATCTGCCATCAAACGACCCGGAAAACCTGTGAAACTAACAAAGTGTGACAAGATAGTTCTGCCAAGGACAGCCAGTTAAGAACATAATTCAAAATCGTCTAAAGTCACGTAAACCAAATGCAGGAAATTTTGGACTGATGTCAACACTAGTCGAGTGCTCATAACGCTGCACGACATATGCTATCATGCTCAAGTATCCATCTAAAGCTTCTAATAACATTAACAAGTTAGTAAAATCATGCAATGCATTGATTATGATACGCTTTCCAATATACTAGAAATCATTACTCAAGCTATTACTCAAGTTATGAGGAAAATGGCTGTGGAATAAATCTCACCCCTGTGCCCTGACCTTTGATCCATTTGGATGATATTCAACAGAACTGGTTCAGTATATTTCCGAAATAACATGATAAAGTTTTGTCGCAATCGAAGCAATTTTACGTAAGTTATGATGCATAAGGGCTATGGAACAGATCCCGCTTCTGTGTCCTAACCTTTGACACATTTCGCCCATTTTCAATAGGATTCGTCCCCAGGAAGGTCCCTACAACATACCAACATTTCATCTAAATGGAAACATTTTTACGTAAGTTATGACTCATAATAGCGATGGAAGTAATTTCGCTCCTATGTCCTGACCTTTGACCCCCATTTCGCCAATTTTCAATAGGGTTTGTCCCAAGGTGGTCCCCTACCACATACTAAAATTTAATCGAAATCTAACCTTTTTTACGTTAGTTATAACGCATAAGAGCATTGGAATGGATCCCGCTCTTATGTCCTGACCTTTGAAGCCATTTCGTTCACTTTCAATAGGGTTCCTTCCCAGGTGTTCCCCTACCACATACTAAAAGTTCATCGAAATCGAACGATTTTTACTCGAGTTATCGTGCGGAGGAACATACGCACACAACTAGTGACGTAATGAAGCTGATGGGAATCGTGATCATCTGCTAGCAAGGTGTGACGTCATAAAACTTTAATAGGATCCACAAACAATGCGTGACGTTATGAGATAGATGGCATGACCGCGCGCCAACATCTAATGGGGCGACGCCATGACACCACACTACAAACTTGGTAATTCGGGGTGGTTATTTTACCCACTAAACAAATTTTCTTAAAGTCGAGATCAAGCTAAATCGATTTCTAGTACCAGAAAACGGTAGGTTAACGACTTTCATCAAAATCCTCAGAGCCGTTTTCAAAATAAATTTACATACATACAAGAATTTCTCCTTTAAGGTGAACGTCAAGTAATTTTGCTTCCTGTACTTCGAATGAAAAAATTTCTGTACACATTTTCTTCATAATTAATGCGTTCCCAAGGACGAAAATTTGAACATCGATTAACATATCTTCATTTTATAACTTGCAATACTTAATGTTTTCTAAAACATAACCATAATTATGCAATCCAACATTTGTTTGTCTACTGACGTCATCAAAGTACAGGTCGCGCATCCTTTTTCTGGTTTCAACACCACCAAAGGAAAAGTTACTGATTTTTAATGTAATTATTGTTATGTTTTAGAAAATATTAAGTATTCCAAGTTGTAATAAAGTTATTTTAATCGATGTTCAAATTTTCATCCTTGGGAACACATTAATTATGAAAGAAATGTGTACAAAAGTTTTTCCATTGGAAGTATAGGAAGCAAAATACTTGACGTCCACCTTAATAATATGGGATAAGAGCGATGGAATGAATCGCATTCCTATGTCCTGACCTTTGACCTCATTTCGTCCACATTCAATAGGGTTCGTCCCCAGGTGGTTCCCTACCACATATTGAAATTTCATCGAAATCGAACCATTTTTACGCACGTTATGACGCATAAGGGCAATGGAATGAATCCCGCTCTTATGTCCTAACCTTTGATCCCACTTCCCCCATTTTGAATAAGATTCGTCCCCAGGCGGACCCCTAACACATACTAAAATTTCATTGAAATCGAACCATATTTACGCAAGTTGTGATGCATAAGGGCAATGGAATGATCCCGCTCCTACCTCGTGACCTTTGACCACATTTGTCCCATTTTCAATAGGGTTCGTCGCCGGGTGGTCCCCTACCACATACTATAATTTCATCGAAATCGAACCATTTTTACGCCAGTTATCGTGCGGACAGACGGACGGACAAAGCTGGAGCATATACGCTTCTTCAACCTACGGTTGGAAAGCGTAAATTAATGACACACGCCGATTAGGTTGGTGTAAGGAACGTCTTTTTTGGACTGTAGACCAATTGAAAATTGTAGTTTGGACCTACGAGTCACGATACACAGTATACCAGTCTGATATCTTTCCTGGGTGTTACTGATACAAATGTACCTTCCGGACTGTACTATCGCGACAATTAGTGGAGCCGGAGGGATGGTATGAGTTGATTTCCGTGTTTCGACTTGGGCATATTAGCCGTTTTGGACCAAATCATGACTGTTGATTCTGCTGTCGGGATGGTTTCCTTACCTTACTGACTACAACAAGAAACATATTTGCTAAGGACATACACTGACGGAAAAAAAAATCCCAACACCAAGAAGGGGTTGTGTTAGATAAACGACAGTTGGTAGGCGGTGAGAGTACATCTGTAAGATGACGTCTATGCAAATTTCGCGCTCGGCGCATACGTGTGGCGCTAGTAGCGCCCCTCGGAATATGCAAAGCAGGTTTGCTGTAAATACGCGCTGTAACGTTCGTGAGCGTTAGTTATCGTTGAGATTCGACGTAGGGTGTTGATGTTAGTCAAGAATGCCTTTAAGAAGACGAAGAAGCCATTGACAACAGCTCACGGAGTTTGAACAAGGTCGTGTAATAGGGCTACGAGAAGGTGGATTTTCTATCCGCAATATTGTAGAACGACTTGGCAGGAATGTAGCCACTGTGCATAATTGTTGGCAGCGGTAGTCAAGGGAAGGTACTGCCTCAAGAAGACCGGGTTCCGGCCGCCCACGTGGCACTACTGAGGGGGAAGACCGCCGTGTACGGCGTATGGCCGTGGCGCATCGTACCGCGTCTGCGGCAGCAATTCGAGCTGCAGTTGCCACCACAGTGACACGACGAACTGTTACAAATCGGTTACTTGAAGGACAGCTCCGAGCCAGACGCCCTGTAGCGTGCATTCCACTTACTCCAAACCACTGCCGTTTGCGACGTCAGTGGTGTCAAGCTAGAGCTCATTGGAAGACGGAGTGGAGATCTGTTGTGTTTTCTGATGAAAGCCGGTTCTGCCTGGGTGCCAGTGATGGCCGTGTGTTGGTTAGAAGGAGGCCAGGTGAGCGCCTGCAACCAACCTGTCTGCGGCCGAGACACACTGGACCTACACCCGGAGTTATGGTCTGGGGAGCGATTTCCTATGACAGCAGGAGCACTCTCGTGGTTATCCCACGCACCCTGACGGCACAGTTGTACGTCGGTCTGGTGATTCAACCTGTTGTGCTGCCATTCATGAACAGCATTCCAGGGGGTGTTTTCCAACAGGATAACGCTCGCCCGCATACCGCTGTTGTAACCTAATATGCTCTACAGAGTGTCGACATGTTGCCGTGGCCTGCTAGATCACCAGATCTTTCTCCAATCGAGCACGTATAGGACATCATTGGACGACAACTCCAGCGTCAGCCCCAACCAGCATTAACCGTCCCTGTATTGACCGACCAAGTGCAACAGGCATGGAACTCCATCCCACAAACTGACATCCAGCACCTGTACGACACAATGCATGAACGTTTGCGTGCTTGCATTCAACATTCTGGCGGTTACACCGGTTATTAATGTACCAGCATTTCACATTTAAAATGGCTCTTCTCGCGCTTACAATAAGCTGTGATCTTGAAACCTTAATAGATTAAATATGTTACCTATACAAATGTATTGCCGCTATTTCATTCCTCTACAACTATTCTTTCGTGGTGTTGGGATTTTTTTCCGTCAGTGTATGAAGTCTATACAATGGGAAAAACATAATTTGGAACGCATTAAGTTCTTTAGGTTAAAGGAACTTAATGTTGTGTCAATTTTTATTATTAGGTTAAACTATGTCAATTTTGGTGCAGTAGCTATGAAAGAAACTGAACGACACAGGAGAAATGATATTCAAAGTAATGCATGGGGTATGAATAAGAAATGTATGACACGTAAGATAATTTACATTTCCTTTCGCCTCCCCGGTGGCGTAGTGGGTAAAGCCCTGGCTTATTACCTTTCGCCGGAGATGGGTCTGGGTTCGAATCCCGGTGAAGCGTGAATGTTGTGTGTTTGTGTTACGGCCCTGGTTCTCTCCCTTCCCTAGAACCAGTGGCCTTAAATTAGGGACAGGCGGCCTCTTATAGGTCACTGAGTTGCTCACTCGGTAGCAGTTAAACCTCCAGCCAACAGCAACAACATTTTCTTTCCAAATTAAAAATGTAAGTACGTAGAAATGCGATGTAGAACGAAAAGAGAAAATATATAGTAAAATTGAACATATCAGTAGAACTAATAACGTAATATCAGTTGCTCCGTTTTGAAAATGTATTGGTTTGATTCAAATGTAATATCCGCTTTTTGGGGATGGATATGTTCGGCCTCTCCAGGTGCTCTCCAGGAACATCACATAGCACAGCTCACAAGGTTAACATATATTTGATGTAGTTGTGTGTCTTATTTCGGGATAAGCTTCAACAGCGAATGCACAGGTTTCGGCAAAGCAGATAATAAAGACCAGCTGTGCGTAATTTTTCTTTAAGCTCTGGTCAATTGTGCACTACCTATGTTGTGACACCACTTTGGGGAAGGCCCATGCGTCAATCAGCAGAACAACGCACTATGCAATACTGATGCTTGCGTTATTGCAGATTGGTTTGAGGACATGAATGTTATCAAGTGGGACTAACCAGCCAAAATGTTTTGACCTGAACCATATAGAGAATCTCTTGGATGAATTCGGTCATCAGGTGCGTGAAAGAAGAGGTCTCCCAACAAACAAAGCTAACCTAGTCACTCTTTTGAAGGCCTAATGGCAGAACATATCTGTGAGCGTTTAAAAAATACTGGTCGAGAGTATAGCACACGAAGACTACGTGTCTTCATTAGGACGAAAGGTTTCAACACACAACACTAACTTTTCTCTAAGTAAAGATTATTTGTAGACATACGGTTGCCTGATATTAACAGTAAATAAATCTTATTGCTCTGAATCCCGAACCAGTGTATTTTTTGTGTCTGGTATTTCCATTTTCATATTGCTCTTTTTGTGTGACGAAATTTCCCTCTTTTTTGTGCAGTCTAAATGTGCACTTATGCGCATTACTCAGTCGGAGTTAGGAAAATGGGATGATGTAAGCTGCAATTTTCATGCTGCGTACATCTGCCAAATTCCCAAGGGTAAGTTTTCACTACTTGTTACTATTTGTTTTACTTTGCACAGTAGATGAATATATATTCACCATTAAATGAATATTTGGTCCAGTGTTTGGAAACAGTTTTGAGTCAAGTGTTATGGAAATATGCGCTGAAATTTCAAAAGATTTAGACATTTTACCATGCAGATATTTGTTTAAGCACTAAAATATACGATGAGGTTGTGAAAAGTAATGATATTGCCAGCTTTACCCGTCTTCAGCAGTTTTGATCGAGACAGCTCGTGTGGTATGTTTTTCCTTCAAGTTAATTTAGTTAGTACTATTAACGTCACTGATTTTCTCGGCTTTTATGCGTTTTTCCCACGGGATTTCGTAAGAAAACGGCATGACGATAATGAAGCAAAATGGTATGCCACGTATCCTGCGACAGAAATATTTGACACAATTTTATGCGAATGAAAAGATGGTCCTGAAATCTTTGTAATGTTACGGAATGCGTTTTCATCAATGCCTTGATTTATGGTGCTTTGATGGTAGATGCTATAGAGCTTTGATGTTTTGATAATGTTAAAACTAAGGTGCATTTATAGACCTTACCATTCACCACTGCAAACTTAAAAACATATCTTTTACAGGAGTTTGCACCATACATAATCTTTTTGGGAAATAGAGGCTTATGAGCTAGTAGTCAAACAAATATAGAGAGAAACTCTGCGAATATACTACCTATAAAAAGCTACTTTCCAGATCCCTGATGCAAAATAGGTATTCTTTGGCTTTCTACTCCAGTGATGCATACGTACATTGAATCATTATTCTGCAGAAATGCCATGCTCATCTAACTCGATCTCGAATAATTATTCGGATATGTTATGACATGAAGATTACAAACTTACAGAAGATAACGGGGAACTTATTGTACAGTATTACCGTCTTTGCACGATCCCAAAGGATTCAATCTATGCACGAATATAAGATCTCAACAGACTTCAGCCGCGAGTTTTTCTTGCACGAATTTAATCTCTCAACAGACAGGGGGAAAGTAATATTTCGAGTTGTATATTGTGTACTGAGTTCAGGGTGTTTGTAAACTGATTGAGAGCATTGTGTTCATATATTTTAGACACATCGTTCGGTAATATTCTACAGATGTTGCGTAACAATAAATTGTAGAGAAATTCATAGAAGTTCATTAAAAAGAAACCGTAGACAGACTTGTCTGAATTCCCGCAAACGACTGCACAATAGTATCATGATGAAAATGGTAGTTATCCTTCTGAACAACAACATGATCTTTGGTAAGTAACACAAACTATGGATGATCATGATCAGTGAAAAACTGATGCGTGCTTCAAGCCATGGTGAACCTGCCAGAAATAATCGCAAGAATTTTCAAGCAAGGTGAAACACTTACTCACGTACGTACTTTTCCTTCATACTTGGGGACTACCGCTAACAGGATACACTTCGACACGACTAGCAGGCTATCCTACAATACTGCCATTCTAAAATGCGTTGAGTTATTCTATGGGTTCTCTAGGGTGTCTCTGAGACACACGAATAGCGGCAAATGAAGGGAACACAACTGATAAAGCAGCTGGATGTTAAAAGCGAGTTTTTGACAGCCCTTATCTAGGCTATTAGGGGTGCTATTCAAATGCGAGCTGGAAACGACCTGGACGTTGAAACTTTAGTCATTTGCATGTCTGGCCAAGAAGTGTTTCCACACTGGCCTTCACAGTTTCTAAGTGATCTTTGGGATGCAACAAGTTTTTCATCTAAGAGTATAGATCAAAGAGCGGAAGAAAATAATTTCTGGAAATCGAAAAATCGCATTTAAAAAAGCAAAAAGTGGAAGACCATCTGTTTTTGGTGATTTCGTGAAGAAATTGAGAGAGGCTTACATTCGATCGTCGACAAAATCTCTTTTTCAAGCGACACAGAAAATGCAAGTACACAAGACTACATTCGGCGAAGAACATAAGAATAAAATTGCACTGCTAGAAATATTAATTGCCCCCAAAATTGAATCCGGATGATCATCTCAGACCGTGCATATTTTTCTCTTGATACATTGTGCATAATCGATGAAGACAATTTGCTTTTACAAAATGTGTGCTTTGCTAAAGGAGCGAAGTTTCATACTAAAACAAGCAGACGAAATATGAGAAACTTAGATGTAGAAAAACAGGATTCTGTAAGGACAGCTGTATCAGCGACAGATCTAGGGTTAGTGTCCGATGTAATTGTTACATTACATAATTACTGATACTTCCTTTTTCTAAGAGACTATGGTGACCGCGGACGTGTACTTGAGGAATAGAATTAATTTACGGTATTCTGCGATTAAAAGATAAATACACCAAACGCTGTCTTTGTGCAAAACTGTTCTGCCACTATAGGGTATGCTCATCTATGTAGCTTTGCATTAGTGTTGCCAAATTAATGTGTTAGCAAGGACAAACGGACTTCATGGCTTACGTAATCACCTGGCTTAAAACCTGCATATATTCCTATTATGTTTTTGTAAGAGACAAGGTGTAACACACACACAGAGAGAGAGAGAGAGAGAGAGAGAGAGAGAGAGAGAGAGAGAGAGAGAGAGAGAGAGAGAGAGAGATATATATATATATATATATATATATATATATATATATATGCCTTTTCTTGACATTCCCAGTCGGTAAAATGAGAAAGCGTTTTTTTGTCTCATGCCCGACTTTATTGAAAGCCGACAATGAGGGATCGATAAAGAATTGTTAAGGATTTATTCATTTTTTTCATATTTCCCATTTAAACAGATCATTTACTCACTTTCACACCATTTACTTAATGTAAAGATTTATTAGGAATTCAAAATTTGTTTACGCTACTAATTTGTTGAACAGATAAATATAGAACATCAATCTAAAACGAGTTCTCGGATTAAAAAACAAGTTAACACCAAGTAAAAATATTTCTCACAGATATGCTATCAAATCTAAATTTCAAGTGATGCCACAATAAGTACTTATAATTCTAGTAATGTTCTTTCATATCTGTTATTCATTTATATCTTTCATACAGAGCTTTTAAAACATTTTTGTGGGTGGAGGAACCTGCCCCTCTCCCCGCAAAGGATAAAAGAATATTACTATAATTATAGTACTTATTGTCCCCGCGACACATAAAAAATTACTCTGGATCCTACTTATGAATTCGTGATTTAAATTATTTCTCTGTAATTTTAATATTATTTTATTCCAATATTTTAAAGACTATTTTTTATTGGCGTAAAAAAACATATTGCCCAACTTTCAACTCCTGCTGGCTGCTTCACCGAGGAAGACTAGTACTACAAAACATATCACGACAAAGTCCCTCTAGGTATGCGAAAGCTTGGCCATATCAGTCCAATAAAAATCAGATTTTTGTAATAGCTTGTATCAATTTGTGTGCAATCGTGCTTCCTACCCAGTGCTGTAGGAACGCTTTTGATTTAGGGGGTACAAGCTCATGAACCTTACATCTCAAGGATTAAGCCATCTATGGATGACCCCCTCCGAATTTTTTTGGGGGGGTTAGTATATTAGAGTTTTTATAAAATACGTATACTGATCAGGAATTCATCCGAATGAACATTGTTATCATATTACTATTAACTATTACCATTATTGTTTTTATTGCTGACAAAAAGTTCACATTATTAATTTCTTATCAGAAAATGAATGGAGAAGTTTTTTTTTGTGTTCTCTCTTTTTAATTTTTGTACTTTTTTTTCCATTAAAATATTGAGCAGGGACAAGTCAACATTAGGATGAATTTCTGTCAGCAGGGTTTGGAAAAGAGGGATTTCTCAGGAAATGTTATATAACTCTTTACAAGAACGAATTAAATTTCTTATCATTTTTGTTTACGTTAATAAAGTAAATCCGCAGTAAAATAAAAACTGCTCTACCCGCGAAGATAGTACCATCGAAGCATTATGAAGTCTATATTAAAAACTTTGAACGATACATAGGCTGACAATTGATGTAAAAAGCACATTAGTCTGGTGCAAAGCTAAATGATGGTGGAGATATTGAGGAATTGGAGTTCTATGAGTGGTATGTGAAATCCGTAATGCACTTTTTGTATTGCTACAGATCTTAAGACAGAAAACAATTTTAGTGCCGGGGCTGCGGGCGCTGAAATGTCCACTTGTGCATTAATTTTTTTTAAAGTGCAGAAAGGACGACCTGATCAAGATGCATGGAATTTTAAGAGAAAAGAAACACTGATCACAAGTATGTTATCAAGCTCTAGCCCTACCATATGCTGTTTGAAGTTATTAACAAAAACCTCGCACTCGTCGTTTCCCTGCAGAACTAATTTGCTAAAGTTTCCTAAATGGTTGGCCAGTTTTTGGTGGATGAAAAGCCTCCCACTACAAGCTTCGGATATAAAAAAAAAGCAGATGACCCGTGATATTTCTTTGAAAAAAAAGAGAATAAAAAAAATAAGTAGCATATAAATTTTACAGTTCACTCTTTATGAATGATTGGTTTGTGTTTGCTCATATCTGGAGGAGGGGGGGGTTACAGTAGATATTAATGTACCCCTCTCCAAAATTTGGGGGGTACATTGTACCCCTGTACCCCCGTTCCTACGCCACTGTTTCTATATACTTATCTACAAGTATTAAAATTTATTCATGAATACTGGAAAATTTATGGTGTGAAATAGAATATCTTGAATGTTGTTTATACTACCAATTTTACACACGTGGAGCTTTATTAATTTTGCAGAAGAATTTTGTGATTTGATGTTCACACTTGATGCTAATGTATGTATTTGTCTTTATTTATTTATTAGAATGTTATTTACATTTGCAATCATAGTTATAATTTGTGACACTGTGTTTTCTAATATTTTAAGGGTAATACAACATACATTCAATGCGCGAAACATTAGGTCCTCCTCTGCCACGAATAATAGTCTGCACACGCCGAGGCATCGACTCAACCAGATGCCGGGGGTTTCCGGAGGTAATGCCAGCTGTGCCTCTTGCAGCATTGTCCACAACTCCGCCCGAGTCGTCGGTCCACGATCCATGCATCTAAATTTTGAAGATGACAATCCGTTCTTTGGTGTAAATATGACAAGGATGGTAAGTCAGATAATATCCGAAAACTTGAAAAATTTTGTCGTCCTGGAGCGGGAAACGAACTTGCGTCTCCCAGGTAGCGCCTGGGTATGCCAACCTTTCCCGCTCCAGGACGACGAAAATTTTCAAGTTTTCGGATATTACCTGACTTACCATCCTTGTCCTATTTACACCAAAAAACGGATTGTCCTCTTCAACATTTGTATTGTGTGGTGTAATCCCGTATTCCATTTCTAATCAATGGATCTGATGTTCCAATCCACGGCATCCGAGAGAGCTTCCACAGCGTTTAAAACCCAAGACTTTGAGGGCCACTGGATGGCTCCAAACTCAGATGAATGTTCCTCGAGCCATACCTGGGTGGTTGTGGCCCAGTGGGGTGGCACATTGTCCTTCTGGAACAGACCACCATCGGCCGCAGGATGCGCGAAGGCCATGAAAGCGTGTTGGTGATCAGCCGGCACACACTGGTAGCGATCAGCGGTGAAGGACTTCTACAGGCACACGAAGGGATCAAATGTGTCCCATGAGAAAGCTACCGAAACCATCATAGAGCCACCACCGCTTTGAACAGAGCCGACCTGGCACGACGAGGCCTCACCCTGTCGACGGCGCAACCGCACCCTCCCGTCAACTCGGTGCAGCTGGAAACGGGATTCATCTGACCACACGACGCCGCTACACTCTACAGAGGGCCCAGTTTTGATGTTCCCGGAACCAGGCTAGGCGTAATGTCCGATGACGAGCAGTCATCAGTGGAACACGAGTAGGGCGTCGGCTACCGTAGCCCATGGTATGCATCGTACCGTTCAATCACTGACGCTGATTGGTCCTCCGACAATTAACTGGATGTAATTTGTGCAGCCGTTGCCAAGCGATCGGTCTGTACAAGCTTGGATAGTCTACGTCGACCCCAGTCATCAATGGCGTGCAATTGGCCACCGCTTGCTTTTCGTGCGCTGGTACGTCCGTCGATGGTGTACTCGTGGTATCACCTTGATACTGTTTCCCTCGGGAACCCTAGGGTGCTTACCACTTTTGCGAAAGAATGACCCATCTGTTTTGCACCGACAATCGTCCACGATCAAAGTTGCTCAGATTATCACGTTTATCCATGTTCTTCTTTTGCAGTATACTGTTGGGAAGCCCTTCTCTTCGCCTATTTATCGCCTGCGTTCGGTTCGGGGCTGTTCCACTCTGCACGGGGGAGGCGCATGTCAACAACCCATCACCCTATCTCCAATGCTTTGCCTACTGAATGTATACTTTCTTAGCCGCCCCAAGGAACGATTGTTCAAATGGGCGGGCCTCTGATCAATCATCAGATTTCGTGCTCCTGCTGACCCATTTATTGTGTGCTTCCCTGCTCTGTTCTTTCATGGGATCAGTATCCACACCTTGGAAACGGGAGCTACTTCCTATTGATTTAATAGATAACGGGCACCTCTTTTAACCCCAAGAAAGATAAAACTTTGTTTTCTTTAGTAAGATGATGCGCTGTGTTTTCTATTGCAGATCCTAAACATAACACTCGTGGTCGGAACCCAGCATTTTGTGCAGACCTGAAGGACTGGAAGCAATCAGGATTATCGTGCTACAAAGTATTTGGGGAAAATCGCCTGTCTTGGTCTAAATCCCAAAATAATTGCTTGCTCTTCAAGGGCAATTTAGCAACTATAAAGGATTTTGCAGTAAATGAATTTTTGCGTCTTCAGTTAAAAGAACTAGAGGACAACTTTTTCTGGACTGGAATGAGATTCAAGGTAAATGGATGTTTAACAACTTTGAAAATGCTCAAGAATGCGAAATTTCTTTCTTCGAACGCACAAATTCGTTGGTTCGTTATCAGATTTTAATACCGCAAGAACGGTAAGCAACAAATGTATTATTTAAAATAAAATAAAAATGTATAATCGTAGAACACAGGGAACGAAGAGCTAAAAATTTGATTCACGGCACACAGAAATGAGGTTTAAATTGCAAACGATCGTATGTCCAAACTGAAGCCAACCAGTGCAAGAGGAAAAGGACAGTGCGGACGGCACGTCATACAGTTCACTTAAAAGGTTATCCAGGAATGCTGAATCCCTTTAAAGTTAATGAAGCACAAAAACCAGAATAGTCATGTAAAAAGAAAAACAATTCTGAATTTGATATAGTTTCTATGAAATTCAAGCTGAGTGTAAATAAGGGAAACCCAAAGTTATAGTTTTTGAGCGAGGAACTGTTAGTACTGAATGCAAGGTAAGTTTTAATAGCATAGAGATTGACCAGGTGAATGGGTTTTTATATTTAGGAAGTATTTGATAATAAGGAACTATACTAAAAATACTTTAACTACAGTATATTAGGAAACCGAATTTCTTGGCGCAGAGTAGAAATCAAACTTTTCAAGATTTCTCACATCAACCAGATGGCTTTTTCAAGCAAGAAAGACAGCTAACTGAACATTGGATAATAGAACACTTCAACAATTTGAACGCGATGACTCGTGTGTGTGTGTGTGTGTGTGTGTGTGTGACTAGACTATAAATGAATAGGCGCAAATGTGACTATTCATTCGAAGAAACGAGGTCACATTGATTGAGCACGCGCTACCGTGGTAGAAAATGCAGCATTATTTGAAGAATTGATTTTAAATGCGTGGCAACTCAAGAAAGACGCTTCGTGGAACCTTGGAAATCTTGACCTCGCTGATGGTCAAGATTTCCAAGGTTTCGCGAACGGCAGTAGATTTGGGTGTGGGGTATGAAGCTAATTTCTTTATATCATTCCGCATAGGATCAGTGGACTTGACTGTTCTTGATAAGGCGGTGGTTATTTTTCCGTCTTTTGTATTTCTTTTATGTTCGTTGATTTTAATTCCAAATGACGTTTATTCATTCCGATGCAGTATCGCCTAGAGCAGTCCGGATGTTGTAGTGGGATGGCATAAACACTTGCCTCACTGAGAAAAGGGGGCATGTCAACATTTTTTTTAAGCATCGTATATTTAGGACGCCGAAGATCTAATGCCGACACCGAAGTTCATTCTTCTCAGTGCGTTTTTGAGTTGATAGGAAACATTTTGTATGTAGGGAATAAAGCCCAGGTAGCGAAGTTGCGACATAGAAATAGGTAGTTCTGGCTTTTTCGACAAAGTTATGCATCTGGTTCGACGTATATCCTGCCTCAGCGGCCAGTTCAACGATGGTTTTTAGTTCGGATTGTCTAAAACGAACATCGGAGGAGACGGCGAAGGCTGTTCTAATTCGATAACGGAAGAAGACTGTCTTGTAATCATCAAGGCAGAATGAACTGCGGAGCATCAGGTCGGGAACGGAGGTGGGTTTATAATAGACTTCCGTACGAAAGCGAATGTCATGCAGTTTGCTCACCAAGACAAGGCAAAGTACCTCTGCGTGCAAGTTCCATAGTGAAATTGATCGTAGGGTGTATATCATTGACTTTATCTAGGAAAATGGGAGAGTCTTTTTTGTGAGGCCACATGAAATATACGTCGCCCCCTTATCGCAGCTAGGTGGTAGGCCTTGGGGTGTTATTGGTGAATATATTCTGCTGAATGGGACGAAGTGTTGCTTCCGGGAGGACAGCTGAAAGTGAAGATCCCTTCGGAGAGCCAACTACTTGTTTATAAATTTACCCATAGAAACTGAAGTAGCTGGAATTTGAGACCAAGTCCATTAATTGGAAGATGCTGAGGCAAGAGTCCTGCGAATAAACTGATGAATTAGATATAGCCTCTTTCAATGTTATGATGGCTAACTGCTCGGGGACCGATTGGTAAAGGGAAACCATGTCGAAACTGCAGTTAATATCGTGTTGTTGAAAAGTGAGTTGCTTGGTTTTCGTGATAAAAGTTAGTACAAAGTTCGATTCAAGTAGATGACTAGTCAGGAATCTGGATAACGCTTCATCTAAATGGTAGGTCGGTGCTGATCTTCGAGACACCATCGGTCTCAATGGACTGCCGGGCTTGTGGTGTTTAAGTCTTCCAAAGAGTTTTGGGATCTGGTCCCTTCTCGACATTTGAACAGCTTGCAAGACATTCGGCTTGATCCCAAAGTTCCTTAATTTCAAAACTTCAGTAAAATGATCATGGTTCAAGAAGAAAAAGGACACATTTCTTCGTCAGACTTTTGTCAAGGATAGCGAACCTAAGAAGAAAGGACGTCATATCTTTGGCAGCCAAGTGCTATTCGCTATATATGAAGTTTCATGGATTTTGCGCCTCGAATACCTTCAACAACCTAACCCTCCAAGTGGATTTGTTAGTCGAAAGATTTCAGTCTTCTCATTTCTCTAAACACAGCAAAAAAAAATCGATCACTTGAAGTCTTCACAGGCCCATAAACCTAAAGAGTTCACCATTCCCTTCGCATATATTTCTAGCCGGACACTCTCCCTAGAAAAACTAAAGTTTTGGAACTTGGACCAAAGTTCTGCTTCTGATAGAAACCGAACCCACAAAAGCGTCGTTTCTGAGTTTGAAAGCAAAATATCGCAGGTTCCGGAAGACGCTAAAGATGAACTACGACAGCTGTGTTGCTCTAGGCTGAGATCTCGATATAAACTAAATCAAACGCTTGGTAATTTTAAAATTCCAAGGGTGATTTCGAATCTTAGAAATGACAGTTGAATAGTGTTGACGCTAACGGACAAATCCGGCCAGATAGCAATTATGAACACAGAGGATAGCTAAAAGCAACTAGAGGACTTTATATCCGATTCTGAATCTACGGTTTTGCGAACGAACCCTCTAAATTCTTGGATTGCACAGGTACAACGAGCTGCAAGACTAACTGCTCTTCCGGACGATTTCAAGATAGTCAAATTACCGCCTGGCCCTCACATCCCAGAACTCTTTGGAGGGCTTAAACACCACAAGCCCAGCAATCCATTAAGATCGGTTGTGTCCAGAAGGCCCGCATCGACCTACCATTTAGAGAAGGCATTATCCAAATTTCTGACTAGTCATTTACTGGAATTGGACTTTGTAATAACTTTAGATTTCATCACGAAAACCAAGCAACTCAATGTTCGACAATACGATATTATCGGCAGTTTCGACGTGGTTTCCCTTTACGCATCGGTCCCAGTGCCGTAAGCCAGCAGAACATCGAAAGAGGCCATATTTAATA
Source organism: Macrothele yani (assembly GCA_039090855.1). Taxonomy (NCBI): domain Eukaryota; kingdom Metazoa; phylum Arthropoda; class Arachnida; order Araneae; family Macrothelidae; genus Macrothele; species Macrothele yani. The sequence continues at coordinate 136,815,996 of CM077005.1, read as the reverse complement.
CATCAGTTTATTTGCAGGTCTTGCCTCAGCATTTTCAAATTAATGGACTTGGTCTCAAATTCCAGCTACTTCAGTTTCTGAGGATAAATTTATAAACAAGTAGTTGGCTCTCCGATGGGATCTTCGTTTTCAGCGGTTCTCGCGGAAGCCATACTTCGCCCCACTGAACAAAATATATTCACCTATATCCCCCCTAGGCCTATCACCTGGATGCGATAAGCCGACGACGTATTTTTTATATGGCCTCACGGAAAGGACTCTCCCATTTTCCCTAGATAAAGTCAATGATATACACCCTACGATCAATTTTACTATAGAGATTGCACAAAGACGTACCTTACCTTATCTCGATGTCTCAGTGAGCAAATCGGATGACAACCGCCTTCGTACGGAAGTCTATCATAAACCCACCTCTGTTCCCAACCTGATGCTTCGCAGTTAATTCTGCCCTGACGATTACAAGACGACCTTCTTCCGTTTTCGAATTAGAAGAGCCTTCGCAGAACGCTTGGTCATTCCAATGTAGTATCGTTTAGAGCAGTCCGGATTTCAATCACAGTCAACGAGCATAAAAAGGACTGAAAATACGGTGAAGTAACAAAGGCCATATCCAGAGAAGTCAAATTCAAGTCCGCTACTCCCATGTGGGAACATATAAAGACATTGGCTGCTACCTACTCTACCCCCGAATGTACAGCCATTCGCGAAAAACTTTGAGATCATTACCAACAGTGATACTTGCAATGATAGCGTCTCCCTCGAGTTGCCACGAATTTGGAACTAGTTCTTCAAGTAACGCTTTCTCTGTACCAGGATACCGCGTGTATAATCAACGTGATACCTCGTATCTTTAAATGAATATAACGTCATTTCTATTTATTTGCAAGTCAAGTCACCGCGTTCAAGTTTTTAAAGTGTTCTATTATTTTTGAGATTGCGGAATTTGCCTAATCTCTTTGAAAAATCATCTGGTTGATGCGCAAAAGCCTGGAAACGCTTATTTATATATTCCCATGCCAAAAAATCGGATAAATGGTATAGTTTTACTATTTATTACATAATTTGTATACAGTTCCTCGTTATTAATTAGCACAAAGTTGCATTGTGTTTTCCTACATGTCTATGTTCCTAATACGTAATTCTGCGTGCATTATTTTTCTATTTGGAAATGACTTACGTATTCCACGAATCCAGTTGAAACACTTCTTCTTGCAACTAATTTCATTCACTACAAAAAGAAATGCGGACGTGGTGTACTTTAGTTAACGTGCAGCATTTTCAGTAGGACACGTAAATTAATTTCTTTTTTGTTGTTGATTTTTACGCTTATACAGAGTCTGCATTACAATATTACTTTTGTGCAGGAAAAGATTCACAGGACGTGCTTACTGTATTTCAGAAGTCGGTGCAATCTTTCTTTTTTTATTTTGCTGGAGTTACAGATCCAACTGAGCTCTGTCCTCTTATTTTCTTTACAAAGTTTCGAAAAGTTTCACGTGGCTCTCAGAGTCAGACGTTGTGTCTCTCATCAACTCACAAGGACTTTAAGAAAGCTTTTGTATCTTGATATCACGCAACTGCTGCTTTGACTCAGTTTACTATCTTTGTGGCTATAATACACCAAATGCTCACCAGCAAACTCTAATTAAACATTAACTCACAGTAATTTAGTTCTGAAAGTACCGTAGTTGATTACTGTTACACAATAAAATCTTGGGCGTTTAACTATTACATAATGCCTTGGAGTGTATCCAGGCATGGGCGCCCATATAAAGGAGCAAGAGGGGCATTTGCTCTCCTCTGGAAATCGGACGATACCGTTTCTCTTCTTAGAAGTTCCCAGAGATTTTCGCGATGACATTAATTCTTATTGCTAATTTTTCTGTATGACTTATGGTTGCCGTAAAAGTAAGAAAAACGCTGGAAATTTCCAGTGGAATAGGGTGAAATTCAGAGCAAAGTAATAATAAAGTTTCCCATCGCAAGCGAAGAAGTGCAAAATACAGTAAAACATCACTTACCCATGGTAATTGGGGACGCTAGAGTCCGGTAATTAACAAACACGGTTAATACAAATTATGTTTTATTGGGTTAAATACATAAAAAAGACCCATATAAAAACATTATTGTAGTGTCTAAATACAAAACAGAACATTTTAAAATTCATTTAGATAGATATAGTTATCAGATATTCAAATGAATTTCAAAATGTTAAGTATGTTCATGATTTTAGTTTGCTTTTCTGTTATTTTACTGATCCACTGGCATAAAGAATTACAGAGGATCACGTTTAATCCTTTCCAACGGATTACCGAACCTCAGATATACGACGTTTTACTGCATATCAACTTCTGCAGCACCTATTCACTGAGATCTCTTGAAATATTTCCAAAAAATTTGCCTTGAGTGTATTTTTTTCACTATTGATGGCAAGTTGAGTGATTTCTGGGGTTTTGTCACACATGTGACACAAATGACCAAAATAATAAACAAACAAGAAAGATGACACCGAATATTCGGGTGTAATAAGCACGCCTTTTGAATCCGTTCTGACGCAAATTAAATTTATCAAAGCTATTCAAAGTCAATGGAACCGGTATGCAAAACAATAGTATCTGACGAAAGAAAGAAGATTTTCAATCGGGTTTTTAATCCCTCAGATAGTGCTGTAAACGGAATCGTGAGCTTAAGCCCTCTGGTTGTAGACTTGTGCGTTAAGAAAAACATGAATTTATAGAAGAAGCATTTCACACCGGAAACGCTCTCCAACACAGAAAGAATATTTAAAATCGGACTCTTAGAAACAGAGATATCGACAAAAAATAAGACGTGACTTTACGTCCCCTGGTGGGAAAACCATGCATTATTTTAGGAAGAAAGTATTCTCAAAAGATTTTTCCATATGAGCGGTATCGGTCCAAGAAAAAAATAGTCCAAGTTTCAGGAGCCCAGATTTTGCTACAAATACGTCAGAAGCAGAAATTAACACTTATGCCCCTGGTGGCCAAACCATTCTTTACCAAACATTAGAAGTTATGTGAAAAATATTTTCCATCAGGTCTTGTATGCAATACAGGAAGAATTTTTCAAATCGCAGTTTTAGAAGCAGAAATAACGCAGAAAACGCAAATTTACCGTTGTGCCCCCTAGCGGAAAGTCTATATTTTACCTGAAAGTTTTAAATATAGAAAAACATTTCGCATCGGAAACACTATCCAACAAAGAAGGAATTTTTCAAATCGGACTCCTAGAAGTAGAGATATTGACAAAAATAAGATATATATCTACGCCCACTAGGGGAGAAACCATGCATTATTTTAAGAACAAATTGTTTCTAAAAGACTTGTCGACATGAGTACCATCGGTCTACAAACGACGTTTTTTTCGATCGAGAACTTAGAAGATCTTTGAAATCGGACTAATAGTTGCAGAGATATCGTGGGTACAGGCGGACGGACGGACAGAGAAACCGATAAGATAAGCACGATCTTTTTTTACAAAAGATGTGCTAAAAATAGAAAAAAATTATTTCTTATTTTCGAAACATGATGTATATTTTACTTTTGTCAATATCTATACTTCTAGGAGTCCGACTTGAAAAATTCCTTCTTTGTTGGATAGTGTTTTTAGTGTGGCACGTTTTTCATATAATTTCAAAATTTTCAAGTAATTCATAGACTTCCCGCTAGGGAGCGTAGAGGTAAATTGCGTTTCCCTCTATATCTCTGCTTCTAAATCTCCGATTTGAAAAATTCTTTCTGCACCGGATACAGCTCTTGATGGGAAATCCTTTACATATAATTTATAATTTTTGTAAAAAAAAATGGTTTGACCACCAGGTGGCGTAAGTCTTAATTTCCGCTTCTGATGTATTTGCAGCAAAATATGAGCTTCCAGAATCTCGGTTGAAAAACAAGTCGTCTGTTGACCGATACTACTCATGTCGACAAACGTTTTAGGAACATTTTTTTCTTGAAATAATGCATGGTTTTTACGCCAGGGGCGTGGATGTATATATTATTTTTGTGAATATCTCTACTTCTAGGAGTCTGATTTGAAAAATTCCTTCTTTGTTGGATGGTGTTTCCAATGCGAAATGTTTTTCCTATAAATCCAAAATTTTCAAGTAAATGATAGACTTTCCGCTACGGGGCACAAAGGTAAATTGCGTTTTCTGCGTTATTTCTGCTTCTAAAACTCCGATTTGAACAATTCTTCCTGTATCGCATACAAGACCTGATGGAAACTATTTTGCACATAATTTCTAATGTTTGGTAAAGAATGTTTGTCAACCAAGGGGCATAAGTGTTAATTTCTGCTTCTGATGTATTTGGAGCAAAATCTGGGCTCCTGAAAACTCGACTAAATTTTTTTTTGGACCGGTACCGCTCATATGGAAACACCTTTTGGAATACTTTCTTCCTAAAATAATGCGTGGTTTTCCCGCCAGGGGACGTAAAGTAGCATCTTTTTTTGTCGATATATCTGTTTCTAAAAGTCCGATTTGAAAAATTCTTTGTGTGTTGGAGAGCGTTTCCGGTGTGAAATGTTTCTCATATAAATTCATGTTTTCCTTAACGCACAAGTCTGCAACCAGAGGGCGTAAGCTCACGATTCCGTTTACAGCAATATCTGAGGGATTAAAAACCCGATTGAAAAACTTCTTTCGTCCGCCAGAAACTATTGTTTTCCATACCGGTTCCATTGAGTTTGAATGGCTTTGATAAATTTAATTTGCGTCAGAACGGATTCAAAAGACGTGCTTATTACAAACGAAAATTCAGTGTCATCTTTCTTGTTTTATGTAGTTTTTGGGTCTTCTGGCTTTTAATTAAATTTATGCTTGAGAGTGTGGCAAAAATGGTTAGATAAGATGGAGGCATAGTGCAAATTTGCATTTGGTGTTTGTACATGTATTTTTAGTCCCTGGTTCCTTTGCAACATTACATCGCAACGATTTGTTTTAAAAAATCTGTTCCAGTGCTTCGAAATTATTGAAAACTAAAAGATTTTAGTGATATTTTGGTGTTTTGTAATTATTATTTACACTGCTGGCCACCCAAAATGCAACACCAAGAAGGAAGCATCCGATTAGCCTGAAATTCGGAGCATGCGTTGCCGTGAGAGAACATGCAAACGATTAGCATTGCAGCGCATTTGCAAATCATGTGCACCCGGCACGCCACCGAGAAGCACTATAAGAAGGGTGCACAGAAGGCGGGGTGTAAGTAGTGGAAGTGTGTTGTGCTGCGGGACCTGTGCGTGGGAAGCTTCCTGATGCCTCGTCGCAGAATACGGCAGTCATTCCAGCACGTTTCGGAGTTCGACAGAGGAAGAATAGTGGCTTATTGCGACAGCGGTTTATCCAGACACAGTGAGGCGAGTATGGATTCGGTGGGTGCAGGAGGGACGGACGGACCGACGTGAGCGATTGCCGCAGCCACGGCACAACACCGAACGAGAGGACCGGCATGTTGTGTGGCGGAATTTGACGGCTCGCACCGCCACATCACAAACGTTAGCGCAGGAATTATGGTGTGTTGCGCAACAACCTGTGTCAGCACGTACCGTTCGACGTCGTCTGCAGGAGCTGGGACTTATCGCACCGCGCCCATTGCTCCGATTACCATTTACGTTACACCACCAGCGAGTGCGGCGGCAGTGGACCGTTGAACGCCGCACCTGAACTACGGAATGGCACGACATTTTCTTCTCCAACGAATCCCGCTTCTACCTGCAAGACCACGATGGTCGGATCCGCGTGTGGCGGCACAACGGCGAAAGACTGTATGACGCCTGCATTATGCATCCCCATACCGGTCCATCGCTTGGCGTTATGGTTTGGGGCGCAATTGGATATGACACCCGCACCCCTCTGGTACGCATCGCCGGTACCCTCAACAGCCACAGCTTCATCTACGACGTTTTGGAGCCTGTAGTCCTCCCTTGCCTGCAGGACCTGCCAGCGGCCACGTTTCAACAGGACAATGCGCGCCCGCACGTGGCAGGCATCGTGCAACAATTCTTCACGGCCCACCAGGTTTCACGGCTGCCGTGGCCCGCCTGTTTTCCCGATATGTCACCCATCGAACACGTCTGGTCGCTGATAGGCAACCGAGTAGCCCGGCAAGCACCACCCGCGGCTACGCCTGATGAACTGTGGCAACGTGTGGAAGCAGCCTGGACCGATACGCCCCAAGCTCACATCCAAAGTCTCTTTCGTTCGATGCCGCGGCGTGTAGGGGCCGTTATTTCCAGCCATGGGGGCCACACGAACAATTGATGTCTGCGTGTTCCGCAAGTCGCACGGGCCTGTAAGCTCAATCGTTTCATCGTTGTATCTGTTGTTATGTGTCCAGTAAATCTGGCTTTGCTATCTCGTGTCCTTCTTGGTGTTGCATTTTGGGTGGCCAGCAGTGTACTACGGTTATGCTTCCTGTGGTGAGACTTTTGATGTATTGGCTATGAAATGTTCGCACCTTGTTCTTGTCAGTTTGTGTGACTTAATAATTTATTTTAATATGTAACGTTTGAAAATAACACTTTCTTTAGAATATATTTCATTATGTGTATGTCTTAATGAAAATATGATGTTACTTGCAAAAATCGAATTGTATGAAAATAGTTGTACTTTTGAAGTTTTGTAATGGTTATACATTTGAAGTGCTGCAATCTTTTAGTTACTTTGGTTACATTGCATGCTGCGTGCAACCGTTAATTTTTATGATATAGAAAGCCTCAGTTCATTAATTTTGTTTGTACATTTATATTACCAATGGTATTACTGTATTCTTGGACTTTTGTTGTTTATTGTGATTGTACATGTAGTCCTGGGTGCGTATGGACTAAATTCTGTTTTGTTGTGGTGTGGCATGAAATTGTAGTTAAATAAGTAAATGAAATGAAAATGTCTGTTTGCCCCCCTCCTGAAAGCTAAGCTTTGGGCGACCATGTATTCAGGGGTGTGTATATTGATGGCGTTCCAGGCATGCGACGTACACCCACGGAATTGCAATGTGACGAAGAATATATATTTGGATTCATTCATATAAAAAATTCCCCCAAGTGTTTTCTAAGGTTTACCTAAAATTAAATCCCGTGCACAACATTTTTATAAATATGGGAAGTTTCGGCGAGTAAACATTGTATCAGGTTCACGTAACAAGCTCGAATCTCGGGCGTGTGATCCTAAACAAAAACACCTTTAAGTTCTTTAAAGAAACGTGCAGATGGTGCTGCAGATCAGATTCTTTGTTTTTCTGTGGTTCCAAAGTGACCGGTAAGGCGCGTTAAGGTGTATAGTTACCCTATATCACCCGGGAGAAGAAATCGACTCAAAATCGCTATATGTACATATATATATATATACACTATCTACCAACAAGTAATTGGACACCCCTGCAATCGACGATATCTGCGGTCTTGATACACGTCACGGCCGCCGCCGTTAAATATCGTGTAGGAAACAACAACGCAACCAGTCGCATGCAAGATGCCACGCAGTTCGGAGCTCTCTGATTTCGAGAAAGGTGTAATCGTCGGGTATCACAGAAATGGCCAATCCATACGTGACATATCCAGCGAGTTGAAGTACCCAAAATCGACAGTGGCCTACGTGATTGGCAAATGGAAGATGAGAGGTGAGTGTCGAAATGCGCCCCGATTCGGCAGACCCACAAAACTGGGAGTTAGAGACCGACTGGTGCTGGCCAGAGAAACTCGGAAGAACCGCACCAAAGCGACGGGCCACATCCACGAAGAGTTTCAACAGGCATCCGGGAGTGTTCTTTCGATGAATACTATCCGTAAGGAATCCCATCTGCTCGGTTATCATGGACGTGCTGCCGCCCACAAGCCTTTGATCACCAAGTCCAATAGCGCTGCTCGGCTAACGTGGTGCAAAGAACGTCGACAGTGGACCGTTGAACAGTGGAAACAGGTTCTCTAGAGCGACGAATCAAGGATCACCCTCTACCGTTTGGATGGCAGGGTCTAGGTTTGACGTCTGCCTGGAGAACGCCTCCTGCCGGAATGTATTGTGCCAACTGTGAAGTTCGGCGGCGGTGGAATTATGCTATGGGTGTGTTTCTCCTGGTATGGTACGGGACCCTTGGTCGCAATTCCTGGTAGACTCAACGCCGAGACCTACTGCACCATTTTGGATGACCATGCGCTTTCTACGTTGTGGCAGTTTTACGGGGTGGTCCCATGTTTCTTTCATGATGATAATGCCACCTGCCATGTTGCGAGGTCCACCATGGCTTGGTATGGTGACAATGGGGTTAATCGAATGAACTGGCCTGTGCAGAGCCCGGACCTTAACCCTATCGAGCACCTCTGGGACGAGTTGGAGCGTCGACTTAAGGGATGCCCCCACCGTCCGAAATCGGTGAAGGAACTGACCTGTCTTCTCCAAGCCGAGTGGAAGAAAATACCGCTAGCCGTCGTACAACGCCTGGTTGAGAGTATGCCCAGGAGGGTCGCAGTTGTAATCGCCGCTCGTGGAGGCTCCACCAACTAGTGAAGGTGAATAAACTTCGTTTTCCTTTGCTATCACAGGTGTCCAATTACTTGCTGGTAGATAGTGTATATATATCATCGGGATGTAAGGTCAGGTGATGCGTAACATCACAGCCTCTCCTTGACAAATGTCAACCCCGCCTTCTCGTGGTGCATCCTGTTCCCACTAAAGGGGCTCTGACAACCGCAAATAGCGGTATAACTATACCATCGGGATCAGAGGAAATGCTATCCCACACTCACCAACCCGCTTGGCCAGCGTGGTGAGTTATGGCCAAACACCTCCAAAATGACTCTACAACTTAAATCTTGGCCCTCAGTCTCCGGCAGCTGGAATGTACCTGGCCAAGGCAGCGGCCAGTGCGACATGAAGGCAGAGGGTGCTAAGAATCCCCGGAGGACCGGACTAGGCTGCCATTTGATGCTGACCTTGGCTACCTACAACGGACGCTCCCTATCTTCTGATTCAAGGCTTCTTGAATTGGAAGAGGAACTACAAAGGATCAAGTGGGACATCGTCGGGCTAAGTGAGGTAAGGAGAAAAGGAGAAGATCTCATTGAACTGAAAAGTGGACATCTCTTCTATTATCGAGGGACAGATACTGGCAGAACTAGTGGTGTTGGATTTATAATAAACAAGAAACTGAAGGATAAAGTGGTAGAAGTTGAAAGTTCCTCTGACAGAGCTGCACGACTCGTTATCCAACTATCGAGAAGATACCAGGCTCAGATTATTCAAACTTATGCACCCACCACAAGTCATCCTGAAGAAGAAATTGAAGAATTTTATGAGGAAATTCGTCATCTAAATAATAAAGGTAAGCAGCACTTGAAGATAATTATGGGAGATTTCAATGCAAAAATAGGGCACCGGCAACAGAATGAAACTTCAGTAGGTAAATTCGGTCACGGCAACAGAAACCAGCGTGGAAATACTCTCGTTGAGTTTGCAGAGGCAGAAGGATTTTTCATCTTGAATTCCTTTTTCAAGAAAAAGCCACACAGGAAATGGACATGGAGACATCCAATTGGGACGACAAGTGAAATTGATTTTATTATGTGTAACAAAAAATTCGTCATCGAAGACTGCAGTGTGCTAAACAAGTTCAACACAGGTAATGACCATAGATTGGTGAGATGTAAGATGCACCTCAACACTAAACTGGAACGTGGCAAGCTCATAAGACAAACAAAATGTATTGACATAACCAACCTTAGAAAACACCATAATACTTTCAAGTTGGAACTAAAGAACAGATTCTCTGCTTTAGATGGCCTAACATCGGAAGAAGTGGATATTTCGGAAGTTAACAGAAAAGTAACCAAAGCTCTTATGGAAACAGCAACAAAATTAGCTGGGTCTAAGAACAAGTTGCATGTAAACAAATTATCAGGAAAAACCAAAATGTTGATGCAAAAAAGAAGAGAGATGAGGACAACTAAAGAAGATGTGACTTCCAAAGTGGAATATATAGAGCTATGCAAGACAGCACGAAAAAGTATCACTGAAGACGTAAGGAAATTCAACTGTGAGCTAGTGAGGAAAGCAATTGAAAACAACCAAAGCCTAAAGATAGCAAAGGGACATCTCAGTAAGGGAAGAAAACAGATTATGGCTCTGAGAAAAGAAGATGGTTCTATAACAAGAAATAGAGGCGAAATTTTGACAAGAGTGAAAGATTTCTACTCCAAATTATATGAAAGGGATGATACATGTACTCCAGACATCATGAAAGGTACCAGAGTTCTTCCAGTCCTCCCAGCAGAAGTTGCTCATGCAATCAAGAACATGAAGCGGGGGAAAGCTCCAGGAGAAGATGGAATTACTATAGACATCATACAAGAAGCAAGTGAAGAAATTGAAACAGTACTCGCCCAAATTTTCACTCGATGCCTTAATGAAGGGAAGATTCCTGAGGATTGGAACAATGCTACAATGATCCTGCTACATAAAAAAGGTGACATTGAGGATCTCAGGAACTACAGACCTATCAGCCTCCTATCAGTGGTTTATAAAATCTTCACTAAAGTTCTTTCACACCGCTTGAAGGTAACACTGGACATGGCTCAATCGAGAGAACAAGCTGGATTCAGGAGTGGCTACAGCCCAATAGATCATATCCATGTACTGAGAGAACTAATTGAAAGAGCGAGGGAATATGAACTTCCATTGTGCATGGCTTTTATCGATTATGAAAAAGCCTTTGATTCGGTGAAACCATCAGCAGTTACCACGACTCTGAAATCCTGCGGTATTGAAGATGCATACATTAATATTATTAATAACATCTATGAAAATGCAAGTGCAAAGATTCGGCTGTTTGAAAATACAACACACATAAAAATTGGAAAGGGAGTGAGACAAGGTGACACCATATCTCCGAAGCTCTTTAATGCCACATTGGAAAATGTCTTTCAATCACTGAACTGGGAAAACAAAGGGATAAAGATTAATGGAGATTATCTAACCCACCTTCGTTTTGCTGATGACGTAGTCATTTTTGCAACTAGCCCATCAGAGCTGCAGAGTATGATCCAGGAACTTGCTGACAAGAGTAAAGAAGTGGGATTAAAAATGAACTTTCAGAAGTCAAAAGTGATGTTCAATGCTTTTACAAGAAATGAAGATTTATCGATTGATGGAGAAAAACTGGAGATAACAGATACGTATGTTTATCTTGGACAGCAGATATCAAGTGAGGGTCACATTGATGAAGAAATTAATCGGCGTACAAAACTTGCCTGGAGAGCTTTTGGAAGAAACAGCATAATTTTCAAGAGCAATATGCCATTATGTCTTAAAAGAAAAGTGTTTGATCAATGCATCCTTCCAGTGCTTACGTATGGTGCAGAGACGTGGACCTTAACTAAAAGAGACATACAAAGGCTGCAGACAACTCAAAGAAGCATGGAGAGGTGCATGCTTGGTATAACCAGGAGAGATAAGAAGAGGAACTCGTGGATCCGAAAAATGACGAGAGTGGAAGACATCATGATCAGAGTTAAATCCCTGAAATGGCAATGGGCTGGACATACTGCCAGAAGGACAGACCATAGATGGACAGCCGAAATTTTAGATTGGATTCCAAGGGACAGGAAAAGACCCAGAAAAAGACCACATGGGAGATGGGTGGATGAAATTCGTAAATATGCGGGAGTGACATGGAGGAGACTGGCACAAGACAGACCGTTGTGGAGGAAACTTGGGGAGACCTTCGTCCAGCAGTGGATTGATAATGGTTGACAATGATGATGATGATGATGATCATCACTCCCGCATATTTACGAATTTCATCCACCCATCTCCCATGTGGTCTTCTTCTGGGTCTTTTCCTGTCCCTTGGAATCCAATCTAAAATTTCGGCTGTCCATCGATGATCTGTCCTTCTGGCAGTATGTCCAGCCCATTGCCATTTCAGGGATTTACCTCTGATCATGATGTCTTCCACTCTTGTCATTTTTGGATCCACGAGTTCCTCTTCTTATCTCTCCTGGTTACACCAAGTATGCACCTCTCCATGCTGTTTTGAGTTGTCTGCAGCCTTTGTATGTCTCTTTTAGTTAAGGTCCACGTCTCTGCACCATACGTAAGCACTGGAAGGATGCATTGATCAAACACTTTTCTTTTAAGACATAATGGCATATTGCTCTTGAAAATTATGCTGTTTCTTCCAAAGGCTCTCCAGGCAAGTTTTGTACGCCGATTAATTTCTTCATCAATGTGACCCTCACTTGATATCTGCTGTCCAAGATAAACGTACGTGTCTGTTATCTCCAGCTTTTCTCCATCAATCGATAAATCTTCATTTCTTGTAAAAGCATTGAACATCACTTTTGTCTTCTGAAAGTTCATTTTTAATCCCACTTCTTTACTCTTGTCAGCAAGTTCCTGGATCATACTCTGCAGCTCTGATGGGCTAGTTGCAAAAATGACTACGTCATCAGCAAAACGAAGGTGGGTTAGATAATCTCCATTAATCTTTATCCCCTTGTTTTCCCAGCTCAGCGACTGAAAAACACACTCCAATGTGGCATTAAAGAGCTTCGGAGATATGGTGTCACCTTGTCTCACTCCCTTTCCAATTTTTATGTGTGTTGTATTTTCAAACAGCCTAATCTTTGCACTTGCATTTTCATAGATGTTATTAATAATATTAATGCATGCATCTTCAATACCGCAGGTTTTCAGAGCCATTGTAACTGCTGATGGTTTCACCGAATCAAAGGCTTTTTCATAATCGATAAAAGCCATGCACAATGGAAGTTCATATTCCCTCGCTCTTTCAATTAGTTCTCTCAGCACATGGATATGATCTATTGTGCTGTAGCCACTCCTGAATCCAGCTTGTTCTCTCGGTTGAGCCATGTCCAGTGTTACCTTCAAGCGGTGTGAAAGAACTTTAGTGAAGATTTTATAAACTACTGATAGGAGGCTGATAGGTCTGTAGTTTCCGAGATCCTCAATGTCACCTTTCTTATGTAGCAGGATCATTGTAGCGGTGTTCCAATCTTCAGGAATCTTTCCTTCATTAAGGCATCGAGTGAAAATTTGGGCGAGTACTGTTTCGATTTCTCCACTTGCTTCTTGTATGATGTCTACAGTAATTCCATCTTCTCCTGGAGCTTTTCCCCGCTTCATGTTCTTGATTGCATGTGCAACTTCTGCTGGAAGGACTGGAGGAACTCTGGTACTGGTATCTTTCATGATGTCTGGAGTGCATGTATCATCCCTTTCATATAATTTGGAGTAGAAATCTTTCACTCTTGTCAAAATTTCGCCTCTATTTCTTGTCACAGAACCATCTTCTTTTCTCAGTGCCATAATCTGTTTTCTTCCCTTACTGAGATGTCCCTTTGCTATCTTTAGGCTTTGGTTGTTTTCAATTGCTTTCCTCACTAGTTCACAGTTGAATTTTCTTACGTCTTCAGTGATACTTTTTCGTACTGTCTTGCATAGCTCTATATATTCCACTTTGGAAGTCACATCTTCTTTAGTTGTCCTCATCTCTCTTCTTTTTGCATCAACATTTTCGTTTTTCCTGATAATTTATTTACATGCAACTTGTTCTTAGACCCAGCTAATTTTGTTGCTGTTTCCATAAGAGCTTTGGTTACTTTTCTGTTAACTTCAGAGATGTCCACTTCTTCCGATGTTAGGCCTTCTAAAGCAGAGAACCTGTTCTTCAGTTCCAACTTGAAGGTATTATGGTGTTTTTTAAGGTTGGTTATGTCAATAGATTTTGTTTGTCTTATGAGCTTGCCACGTTCAAGTTTTGAGGTGCATCTTACATCTCACCAATCTATGGTCACTACCTGTGTTGAACTTGTTTAGCACACTGCAGTCTTCTATGACGAATTTTTTGTTACACATAATAAAATCAAATTCACTTGTCATCCCATTTGGATGTCTCCATGTCCATTTCCTGTGTGGCTTTTTCTTGAAGAAGGAGTTCAAGATGAAAAACCCTTCTGCCTCTGCAAACTCAACGAGAGTATTTCCACGCTGGTTTCTGTTGCCGTGACCGAATTTACCTACTGAAGTTTCATTCTGTTGCCGGTGCCCTATTTTTGCATTGAAATCTCCCATAATTATCTTCAAGTGCTGCTTACCTTTATTATTTAGATGACGAATTTCCTCATAAAATTCTTCAATTTCTTCTTCAGGATGACTTGTGGTGGGTGCATAAGTTTGAATAATCTGAGCCTGGTATCTTCTCGATAGTTGGATAACGAGTCGTGCAGCTCTGTCAGAGGAACTTTCAACTTCTACTACTTTATCCTTCAGTTTCTTGTTTATTATAAATCCAGCACCACTAGTTCTGCCAGTATCTGTCCCACGATAGTAGAAGAGATGTCCACTTTTCAGTTCGATGAGATCTTCTCCTTTTCTCCTTACCTCACTTAGCCCCACAATGTCCCACTTGATCCTTTGTAGTTCCTCTTCCAATTCAAGAAGCCTTGAATCAGAAGATAGGGAGCGTCCATTGTACGTTGCCAAGGTCAGCATCAGATGGCAGCCTAGTCCGGTCCTCCGGGGATTCTTAGCACCCTCTGCCTTCATGTCGCACTGGCCGCTGCCTTGGCCAGGTACATTCCAGCTGCCGGAGACTGAGGGCCAAGATTTAAGTTGTGGAGTCATTTTGGAGGGGTTTGGCCATGACTCACCACGCTGGCCAAGCGGGTTGGTGAGTGTGGGATAGCATTTCCTCTGATCCCGATGGTATAGTTATACCGCTATTGGCGGTCGTCAGAGCCCCTTTAGTGGGAACAGGATGCACCACGAGAAGGCGGGGTTGACATTTGTCAAGGAGAGGCTGTGATGTTACGCATCACCTGACCTTACATCCCGTGTATATATATATATATATATATATTTTTTTTTTTTTTCGATTGGAGTTTAACGGCCACCGTGAGCAACTCAGTGAGCTATAAGCAGTCGTCCGTCCTTAATTTAGGGCCACTTGTTCCAAGGGAAGGGAGAGAGTTAACGCCGTAAGACAAACACAACATCCATGCCCAAACGGGATTCGAACCCGGACCCATCTCGGACGTATGATCAGTAGCCATCGGTTAAGCCACTGTGCCGTTGGGGTGGCATCGGTATTTCGTGGATAAATCTAATGAAGCGTTGTGTCATGAGGTGATGTTTTTTTCTCTGTGTGGCTGCGATTAGAATTAGTCCATAAATAAGTGAGCGAAAATAAATTTTTCAAGCTGTTCTTTGCTTCAATCCCGTAATATAATATTTTCCTAAGTAATTAGTTTTTCAATTTTCTGAACGGGTTATATGGCGTATTTAAAAATCATAAAATGTACATAATTCTTGCTCCAGTACTTGCGAAGGTTTTCTGATCTTCGCTCAGCGGAGCGAAAAGATTTTGTACCCTCCGCGCTAATCACGTAATCAACGCGCGTGACGTTTAGCTATCATTTTTTCTCTTTTTTATTAACTGAGAGCCTTTATGCTGCCCATAATAATGGTTTGAATAGTTTAAATCATATCATTTAATATATTTAAGTATTCGGAATTATTCTACAATTAAATGCAATGGAGTAATTGAGAAGGCAGCATCTGCATCATTCACTTTTAAAAGCCAATAAAAATTATGCACGTTCAAATTAATGAGTGAATTTTGTTGAGAAGATTGGATAAACCTTTTGTTTTCGCAAAAAAACCAACACACAACCTAAACGAGAAAGCAACGCCACTGAGCGTAACAGCGAGGTTTATAAAAGTGAAATATCTAATTCATCTGAAACCCTTCCGAGACCATAAATTTCAAGAACTGTTGTTTGAAAACAAAGGTACTTCGTGCAGGTCAGGATTAAATTTTCCAACTAGAAACAGAACTTTCTGTTTTTGTGTTTACCACTTTTATTATTTACTTTAATATTTTTGTCTCTCACACATTTTTTTTTATCCTTTTTCTCCAAACTGTATGATAACGCCGCTCCTACACACCTGCTTATCACAATAATTTTATAATAATAGACTGTGAATACTTAAAATTGAATTCTATTTCCTTATTAACTTTTTAGGATAATGATAAGAACACATGGATTGGAACGCCATCACTGGATTACTACAGCAACTGGATAAATGGCGGAAAACCGTCAGTAGGTTTGGGAGCGAACAGCTGCGGAGCCATTGACACAAAAGGCAATTGGATCGTCAGGGACTGCAGCGAAAATCTTCAATACATATGCGAAGTACGAAACGGTAAGCAGTCGAAAATATGGAAGATATTTCAACAATAGAAGAAAAATTACCATATCGTAAGAATTATGACGTATAACCTTTTGTCGGTGGGGAAATTCGAGTCACCGCCCCTTTTGCGCAGTGGTCTCAGCGACGGCCTCTGATCATTCGTCCGAAACGGGTCCGGGTTCGAATCCCGGTGAGCCATGGATGTTGTGTTTGCCGTACGGCACTGGTTCTTTTCCTTCCCTCGAACCGATGGCCCTGAATTAGGGACGGGCGACTGTTTATAACCCATTGAGATACTCGAGGCGGTCGTTAAACCTCCAATAAAAAAAAAAAAAAGAAAAAAAGAATTCGAGTCCACCTATACTGAGAGGCTGTTGTCCCAACTGAACTACACCGGCAGGCTAATCGCTGCTTTATTGTCGATTTGACTCAGGCGTCACCTCAGTTGTACGTTATCTGCATCATGTCACGTGGTACATTACAGAATGCAGAATTGATAATCCTAGAGAGACGGGAGTTTGTGGTCATGGATTTTCCTGCTCCAATCATGTACGTCCGATAAATTCTTTTTTATGTCATACTAAACAGTTCTCCCACCTCATTATAAGTCTTCTGTGTCCTATTTTCCGGGTGGCTTCAGGCTTATAATACGTGAAATACCACGTAATATTTTCTCGTGTTCCAAGCATGCCCACAATAGCGCAATCTTACTTAATATTTTACGAAATTTATGAATATTATATTTTTTAAATATTCTAAATAATATTTTAATTATCTATTTTGTGCTTATTTATTAAAAGTAACTTTACTGGGACTTTACAAATTTGACATAGCAGAAACCCATACTTACTCGGTCAGTGCGGGAATGAGAGAGCTGTGATTTGATCTGCCCTTGAAAAAACCACAGCTGCCAAAATTTTCAACATTCCTTCTAGCTGTGTACATGAAGCAGTTTGGACTAGGTCTTAGATTTCATAAAGTTTAAAATTGATTTGTTTCTGAGAGTAGTTGTGTTTAAACTTTGGTGCACTGCCTGACAGAGAAAATGTCACACCAGGAAGGAATGCTCAAAAACGGACCAAACTGCACACACAGGTAGCTAAATAGGTCCTGAACAAATGATTGAATTCTCACATACGGACTCCAGTGGCCGAAGATACAGGATGATCAATAAGGAGTGTGGCCCACATTTTGGGCGACACAGCGTTGAATTCGACGTGGCATCAAGGCAATGAGAGTCCGAATAGAGTCCTGGGGTATCGTGGAACATGTGGTGTTGATCCGAGTCCACAGTTCATCTTCAATTTTGCTGGGGTGTGAGGGTAATCAAGCGAAGCCCAATTGCGTCCCACATATGCTCGATTGACGGCAGGTCGTGGGATCGTGCTGGCCACGGAAGCATCCGCTCACCGTGTATAGCATTCAGGATGATCCGAGCGATATGCGGCCGGGATTTATCCTGTCGAAAAACGACGTTTGGGATGCCCTTTAGTACGATAGTGCCACGGGCTCAGCAGCTCGTCAACATTGCGGCGTGCCGTCAATGTGATCGTAATGTGTACCAGCAGTGAGCGGGGTTTGGCGCTGTTAGCACCCCACACCGCGATTCCAGGTTTTCGGGCCGAGGGCGCTCCACAATGGTAGAAGAATCCGCCCGTTGGCCACGTCGCCTCCAGACTCTCACACGGCGATCATCCGTGGTGAGACAGAACCGCGATTCGTTGCTGAACACCACACTGTTTCATTCGGCACCTCATGGAGCTCTGGAGCGACACCAGGCCAAGCGGTGAGGACCATGGCTCGCTGTTAAGGGTAGCATCCGCAACGGACGGCTGGACAGCAAACCAGACGCAGCCAACCGGCGCGACAATGCCCGCGTCGATATCGAAGTATCCAAACCTCCCCGTGCTCTCTGCAAAACGTCTTCCGTTGTGCCCTGTGGGTCCGCTACGGAATGACGCCGGATGCGACGATCGGTGAGCTCGGACGCACGTCTCCGTGGTCCGGTCCTCCTACGACGTTGCACAGATCCTTCCTTGGATCACTGTCTCCAAATGCAACCGATGGTTGTGTCATCACGTTGCGTTTCTTCCGTAATACAACGCAAGGACCAGCCGGCGGCACGAAGGCCTACGATGACACTTGTCGTGAAGGCACCCGTTTGACCAAATCGCATACAACGGAGTCTTAACGGCATTGGCACCCTTTGTTCATTCTCCAGACAAGGTTACAGCAGAACCTCACTTCTCGCAGCCGTGACGACGTCTCGACTAATGGCCTCACGGGTTGGTTGTCCACTTACATACCGCGCGCCGTCTGTGCGATTGACTTGCAAATGCAATCATTTGCATAACTTGTGCCAGTGCACCCACTCTGCAATTTGCATGGCGCTGCGTTCAAATTGCAGGCTGGGTGCACAATCACCCTGCTTCGTGCTGTGACATTTTCTCTGTCAGGCAGCGTATATACACTGCTGTTAATGGAAATTGCAACACCAATGAAGAAACAAGCAATCACAATGGAACTTATGAGAGTGATTAGTTATAGTACAAGCTGCAAAAGATCACAATTACATACCACTTCGTGATGAGGAAGGCCAAAAAATTAGTAATAAGTAAATCCATCATGGGCGGTGATAACCGACCCCACACGCCGTGGGGTCGGGTATTGTCTTGTTGGAAGACGGCTCTCCGGATCGCCTGAAGGAAGCATAGAAGTACAGCTTTCAACATTTCCGTGATGTAGCGTTGACTGTTCAATGAGCCTGTGATGCGTAGAAGGAGAGGGCGTGTTTGAGAAGCAATAGCGCCCCAGACCATCACGCTCGGCGTGGGACCGGTTTGGCGCTGCACAATGCAGCCTTCCAGATGCCGTTCACTACGGTATCTGCTAACAAGGATTCACCTGGCGTAATGCATTAGACTGAACCTGGACTCCTCCAAATACACAATATGTTTCCATTGATCACTCCAGTTTCGAAGTTCACGGCACCAGTGATATCGCTGGCGCCTATGATTCGGGTTCGAGGGAAGTCGCAGCAATGGACGGCGAACCACGAGACCTCTGTGCAGCAATTGGGGACGAACAGTGCTTGCAGGCATCATATGATATGTGACCATCTTCCAGTGCTGCGCAACTGTAGTGGATGGTGATGTTCAAGGAAGTCGTAGCAATAGACGGCGAACAACGAGACCGCTGTGTAGCAATTGGTAATGAACAGTGCTTGCAGGCCTCATACGATATGTGACCATCTTCCAGGGCTGCGCAACTGTAGTGGATGGTGTTGTTCAAGGGAAGTCGTACAATAGACGGCGAACAACGAGTCCTCTGTGTAGCAATTGGTGATGAACAGTGCTTGCAGGCATCATACGATATGTGACCGTCTTCCAGTGCTGCGCAACTGTAGTGGATGGTGTTGTTCAAGGTAAGTCGTAGCAATAGACGGCGAACAACGAGGCCTCTGTGTAGCAATTGGTGATGAACAGTGCTTGCAGGCATCATACGATATGCGACCGTCTTCCAGTGCTGCGCAACTGTAGTGGATGGTGTTGTTCAAGGTAAGTCGTAGCAATAGACGGCGAACAACGAGGCCTCTGTGTAGCAATTGGTGATGAACAGTGCTTGCAGGCATCATACGATATGTGACCATCTTCCAATGCTGCGCAACTGTAGTGGATGGTGTTGTTCAAGGTAAGTCGTAGCAATAGACGGCGAACAACGAGGCCTCTGTGTAGCAATTGGTGATGAACAGTGCTTGCAGGCATCATACGATATGTGACCATCTTCCAGTGCTGCGCAACTGTAGTGGATGGTGTTGTTCAAGGGAAGTCGTAGCAATAGACGGCGAACAACAAGGCCTCTCTGTAGCAATAGACGGCGAACAACGAGGCCTCTCTGTAGCAATTGGTGACGAACAGTGCTTGCTGGCATCATACGATATGTGACCATCTTCCAGTGCTGCGCAACTGAAAGATGGTGCTGCGCAACACCATCAAATGTCGTGGATGGTGTTGTGCGCGACGTCACTGTCATAAGGTGCGAGTGCCTGTCTTCTCGCTCAGTCGTGAGATTTCGAGCTCCTGACCCTACACGACGATGCGTAGAACCTTCTGCTGTCCATTGACGCCATGTACGCGTAACGGTAGTTGCTTTACACCTAATGCGTGCAGCAATATCACGGTATGATAAACCACCTTGTGGCGTAAAGGAAGTTTTGACCTTTACGCTAACTTAAAATATCAACATCTTAATAAATTGTTCCTAAATGAAACAAACCTTAACGGCCAGACAAAACATATGAACAGAAGTCAACTTACGGAAAATGTCCTTTATTCGGAATGGAATGCATTACACTCTCCACACATTTATCTCAACACTATTCAATTCTCTCGTACAACACTTTCTTAACAACGCTCATCATAATCGCTCACAATAATAGCTCTTATCAACACCTCTCTATAATCGCTCTTATCAACACCTCTCTATAATCGCTCTTATCAACACCTCTCTCACAACAGATCAGTCGTCCTTTTTATCTCTTGTTCTTATCTTATTAAATGCATACGTCACGTGCATTCAACCTCAATTGTGTTGCCAAACGTATTCGTTTGAAGGAAAAGATATTTCGTTAAGCGTGAAGAATACTGAGAATAAACTCAAGATTTACATAGGGAAAGAAACTAAAAAAGGAAAGTTAATCTAGAATATACGTCACAAAGTTCTCTGAGTCCAACGATTCTACCTATTTCAAACTCCGTCAAGTGTTCGTAAGGTTGTCTCGTCCTCCTACGCGGCATGTTTACGTGTTAACAACTGCGTACGGTCAAGTTTAGCTATAGGAAGTTTAAAAACCTGCTCTCAATACGGATTCTTTCATACCCCCTTGTGTGATGTTTCCGAAGGCGTTGCGAGCGCCTCATGTTTGCATATGTGCTGCAATTGTAATAATTTGCATCTGCCATGATACCCTATCCACCCTGCAAATTTCATGAAAATCCGAGGTTTTCTTCATGGTGTTGCAATTTATATATATATACATATACATGTATATACGTATGTCATGGATAAAAGGAGAGATTCCAAAACAGCATACAGTATATACTGTATATATATGTGTATGTATGGGAGATTTCAATGCAAAAATAGGGCAACGGCAACAGAATGAAACTTCAGTAGGTAAATTCGGTCACGGCAACAGAAACCAGCGTGGAAATACTCTCGTTGAGTTTGCAGAGGCAGAAGGGTTTTTCATCTTGAACTCCTTCTTCAAGAAAAAGCCACACAGGAAATGGACATGAAGACATCCAAATGGGACGACAAGTGAAATTGATTTTATTATGTGTAACAAAAAAATTTGTCATAGAAGACTGCAGTGTGCTAAACAAGTTCAACACAGGTAGTGACCATAGATTGGTGAGATGTAAGATGCACCTCAACACCAAACTTGAACGTGGCAAGCTCATAAGACAAACAAAATCTATTGACATAACCAACCTTAAAAAACACCATAATACCTTCAAGTTGGAACTGAAGAACAGGTTCTCTGCTTTAGAAGGCCTAACATCGGAAGAAGTGGACATCTCTGAAGTTAACAGAAAAGTAACCAAAGCTGTTATGGAAACAGCAACAAAATTAGCTGGGTCTAAGAACAAGTTGCATGTGAACAAATTATCAGGAAAAACGAAAATGTTGATGCAAAAAAGAAGAGAGATGAGGACAACTAAAGAAGATGTGACTTCCAAAGTGGAATATATAGAGCTATGCAAGACAGTAAGAAAAAGTATCACTGAAGACGTAAGAAAATTCAACTGTGAACTAGTGAGGAAAGCAATTGAAAACAACCAAAGCCTAAAGATAGCAAAGGGACATCTCAGTAAGGGAAGAAAACAGATTATGGCACTGAGAAAAGAAGATGGTTCTGTAACAAGAAATAGAGGCGAAATTTTGACAAGAGTGAAAGATTTCTACTCCAAATTATATGAAAGGGATGATACATGCACTCCAGACATCATGAAAGATACCAGTACCAGAGTTCCTCCAGTCCTTCCAGCAGAAGTTGCACATGCAATCAAGAACATGAAGCGGGGAAAAGCTCCAGGAGAAGATGGAATTACTGTAGACATCATACAAGAAGCAAGTGGAGAAATTGAAACAGTACTCGCCCAAATTTTCACTCGATGCCTTAATGAAGGAAAAATTCCTGAGGATTGGAACACCGCTACAATGATCTTGCTACATAAGAAAGGTGACATTGAGGATCTCGGAAACTACAGACCTATCAGCCTCCTATCAGTAGTTTATAAAATCTTCACTAAAGTTCTTTCACACCGCTTGAAGGTAACACTGGACATGGCTCAACCGAGAGAACAAGCTGGATTCAGGAGTGGCTACAGCACAATAGATCATATCCACGTACTGAGAGAACTAATTGAAAGAGCGAGGGAATATGAACTTCCATTGTGCATGGCTTTTATCGATTATGAAAAAGCCTTTGATTCGGTGAAACCATCAGCAGTTACAATGGCTCTGAAATCCTGCGGTATTGAAGATGCATACATTAATATTATTAATAACATCTATGAAAATGCAAGTGCAAAGATTCGGCTGTTTGAAAATACAACACACATAAAAATTGGAAAGGGAGTGAGACAAGGTGACACCATATCTCCGAAGCTCTTTAATGCCACATTGGAGGGTGTTTTTCAGTCGCTGAGCTGGGAAAACAAAGGGATAAAGATTAATGGAGATTATCTAACCCACCTTCGTTTTGCTGATGACGTAGTCATTTTTGCAACTACCCCATCAGAGCTGCAGAGTATGATCCAGGAACTTGCTGACAAGAGTAAAGAAGTGGGATTAAAAATGAACTTTCAGAAGACAAAAGTGATGTTCAATGCTTTTACAAGAAATGAAGATTTATTGATTGATGGAGAAAAGCTGGAGATAACAGACACGTACGTTTATCTTGGACAGCAGATATCAAGTGAGGGTCACATTGATGAAGAAATTAATCGGCGTACAAAACTTGCCTGGAGAGCTTTTGGAAGAAACAGCATAATTTTCAAGAGCAATATGCCATTATGTCTTAAAAGAAAAGTGTTTGATCAATGCATCCTTCCAGTGCTTACGTATGGTGCAGAGACGTGGACCTTAACTAAAAGAGTTATACAAAGACTGCAGGCAACTCAAAGTAGCATGGAGAGGTGCATGCTTCGTGTAACCAGGAGAGATAAGAAGAGGAACTCGTGGATCCGAAAAATGACAAGAGTAGAAGACATCATGATCAGAGTTAAATCCCTGAAATGGCAATGGGCTGGACATACTGCCAGAAGGACAGATCATCGATGGACAGCCGAAATTTTAGATTGGATTACAAGGGACAGGAAAAGACCCAGAAGAAGACCACATGGGAGATGGGTGGATGAAATTCGAAAGTATGCAGGGGTGACATGGAGAAGACTGGCACAAGACAGACCGTTGTGGAGGAAACTTGGGGAGACCTTCGTCCAGCAGTGGATTGATAATGGTTGACAATGATGATGATGATGATATATATACAGACATACTCACGGACAATGAAATTTGCGCACCGAGAAGGAAGCATCGGATTGAACTGAAATTTTATGAACGTAATGATACAGATGATGGCAAAAACAGAGCTGCAGGTCAATTACAGAGGGATCTGTGGCACGCAGTCCGATCATCTTCAATAGCGCGTCGCACCGCCTCGTGCGGCGATACATGCTGCAATGCGGTCCGGCATGGAGGCGAACAGACGCCTGATGTCCTGCGGCGGACTAGCCCACACATATCGGACGGTGTACTCAAAATCCTGGATGGTGCGGCACGGCAGCAGCTAGAGTTTCAACTGGTCCCACACATGCTCGATAGGGGATATGTCCGGGGAGAGGGAAGGTCATGGAGATGTCAGCAAATGGCGTAAGAAGTCCTAGGCAAACCGATTCGTGTGCGGACGGGCATTATCCTGCTGGTATAGCGCACCTGGAATTCCGGCCAGTAATGGCAACACATGGGGCCGTAGGATCGCATCCACATACCCCTGGCTTGTCAATGATCCAAGTACCACTACCAGAGCTGATCGGATATCGTAGACAATGGCTCCTTAGACCATAATGCCTGCAGTGGGGGAGCTGTGGCGCTCTATAGCAAGTCTGAGTTTCTGCCGTTAACCAAGGGACCTCCACATCCCAACACGACGATTATCGGTCTCCAAAACGACGCGGCAGTAATCGCTAAACACCACACGTCACCAGCCTGCGGCGTTCTACACCGCTCTGGCCTGGCTCCACTGCCCACAGAGCGGGCACAATGTTCGGGTGTTAATGGCAGAAAAAATGTAAGTGGCGCTGGGACCGCTGGTTCGCAACCGCGAGGTTTCGGGAAGTGATTCGTAGGCACACGGGAACCGCTACATCTGCTTGTGTAGTGGGCTAAGTTCCCATGGGATGCGTTTGTGGCTAGCCCACGATCCGTCTATCCTCTTTACCGGTGGTCCTCCTTGTCCGTCTGGAGCCGATCCGTCGTGTAGCAGTGTCGTCACGTGTCCACTGCTCCCAACACAGTCCGACGGTATGGTCAGAACGATCCCCTTCGCTGCCTATACGGCGCACCGGCCAGCCTCTGGGTTTCAGCCCGATGATCAGGCCTCTCTCAAAGTCCGTAAGTTGCGTAAATCGAAGTCTCTGGTGCCTACCCGGAATTCTTGTCACTCTGTACTCTCGCTTGCGTTAGCCGGTGCTTTTCGCATTCATGGGGCATCGACTACGCGCGGGTTTATAAGACTGCCGCTTCGCGATCGCAACGCCACAACAGGGTGTGCGGTCAGGCAAAATAGCACCAAACGTAGATCGTTTGCGTACTAGCTCGCACTCTAGCTATTTGCAAAGTTTCGCGATTGTGGCATGTTTTCTTCCAGATGCGCAAATTCCACTGTCCGTGAGTGAATATGCTGTCATAGATAAAAGGAACGATTTATCAGATTTTCAAAAAAGAATGGCTATCGGCTTTCGGGACAAGGGTGGCAGTATTTCCGAAACTGCGCAGTTTGGGAACTGTTCGCGTGCTGCTGTGGTTAAAGTGTATCTTGATTGGAGAAATGACACCATTACGAATAAACGACGTGCAAACAGCGGAGCACCACGTGACGTTGATGTGAGTGGTGAATGTATGCTGCGTAGGTGCGCGAGAGCCGATTCACACGCCACAGTAGAGCAACTCACTGGCCGAATGAAACACGGTGCTACCGGAATTGTGTCTAAAACGACAATTCACCGAACCCTGCTGCGTATGGAGCTCCGATTCGGACGGATGGTCCCAGCATCTGTGCTAACGAAGGTGCATCGGCAGAAAAGTCTTACATTTGCACGGGAGTATCGGAATTGGACTCCCGCTGATTGGTAAAGAATTGCCTTCTCCGATGAGTCACGTTTTGTGCTTCATCGAACGGATGAACGTTGGCGTATAAGGCGAAAAACATCGGAGAACAAACACTCTTCAACCATTGCTGGAAGAACACAAGCTGGTGGGAGCAGCGTTATGATCCGGGGAATGTTTTCGTTGCATTCCCTGGGTCCACTGATACCTGTGGAAGGCATTATGGACTTAATTAGTTATGAATCCATCCTTGCAGATCACGAACACCCATACATTTTCATTATCTTCCCTGGGGCGAATGGGATCTCCCACCACGAATGCGACGTGTCGCACAGCTAGAAATGTCTGAGAGTGGTTGGAAGAGCACGATAAAGACTTCAAAGTACTTCCCTGGCGCCATAATTCCCCAGACGTAAACCCGATTGAGCATCTGTGGGACCACCTCGACCGTGTTGGTCGCTCTATGGATCCTCCACCACGCACCCTCCAGCAACGGTCAAATGTACTGCAGTCAGCTTCACATACCTGTGAACACCTTCCAGCAACTTATTGAGTCCCTCCCAATCCGTCTAGGTACTGTCCTCGCAACTCACGGCAGTTACTCTCGTGGTCACAATAATGTGATTCGACAGTGTATATTATATCATCTGCTTCCTGTTCTGCCGGTTTGTCTGCAACGATTTTCTTATATATATGTATGTATACTGTATATACACATAGTAAAAGTCGGATATTACGAGAGCTGACAAAAAAAGCGGAAAAGTAGTACAAGTATAACGGACTTCTCGTTATAGCCGGATCATACAAATAATACGTACATAGTATAGTTATTTTATTATAACACAAAAATAACAGCACTACACAATAAAGAAAAGTGATCGAAACAATACATATTACATTCCTGATGTTAGTGCTTGATTCAGCTAGGGATTTAGAAAAAATAGAAATCGAGAGTCTTTTGCTTCTTCTTAAACATTGATGATCGTAATACCCAACTCCCGACTTTAATGGAAATTGCCACTTCTTCAATAGGTGCATTTGACGCACTATAAAATTCCCCGATGGTGTTTAAAGCTTCCATGAGTTCTGACTGAGACGGCATGATTTCATTTCTATCCTCTTTATCATCCTGATCTTTTGCTAAGCTTTCTTTTTCTGATTCCAAGACTTCTGTACCACACATGTCATTCACTACATCCGCGTCAGCACCGACATATTCTTGAAAGCTAAATGTCAATCCCATCTTTTTTGGCAATAACGCTCCATTCATCTGCTTCCTGTTCTGCAGGTTTGTCTGCAACGATTTTCTTATTCTAATCATCATTGGTAACGAAACAAGCATGTCTTAATCATGCTTCAATGTGCTTTCTTGGCAGTTCATTCCATGCCACGGCAAAAGCTTTAATGGCCTCAAGACGTTCCACTTCACTGGTTTATCATCTGATGACGTCCGCCTGAGAGCGTCATGTACCGGAATCCAACTGTCCAAAAAACTAAAATTCTCGTTTTATCCAACCGTCCAAACAACTAAAATTTTCGTTAACTTTTATCATCGGTCTACCAACAGGAATGTTTTTGGCTCGATTATGGCAAAAAAACACATAAACAATGTTTGTTCCAATTCCTTATGTTCACCACTTCGCAACTTCATGGATTTCGCCGATGCGTTATTCTGAAAAACCGTCTCCTTGATTTTCTCTTTGTTCTTTAAAATTGTAAACAGCTTTAAAGACGCAAGACCAATTTTTCTTGCGATCTCCCTTTTCGATTTCAGACTTTTTTCACATTCACACAAAACTTTTAACTTTGTTTCCAAAGTCAAATCTTTCCTTTTATTCTTCATTTAGTGAAAGAAAAACACGCGACGTACACGTGTAAAAATGTTTTGACATCCTACCGTTGTGGATCCGAGTTGAAGAAAGCGGGAGGACAGCATCCGAAGAGCCAAGCAGACAAACCACTGGTGACTCATTTCATGAAAATGTTCCGACTTCCCACCTTCGTGCAGAGGGGTGGAAGAAAACGGGGGACAGTATACAAAGAGAACTGGCAGACTAACGATTGGTGACTGATCGCTGTGTACAGCTGTACGCGTTTATCTCCCCACCACTTCCTGCAATTTCAGGGAAATAATTTGATGGAAATTATTGATAGAAGAAAGATTGGCCATGAAAGCCTCTCATTACAGAGGGCGCTCCTTAGATTTGCAAATCGTAAGAAACGAAGTTCTTTCCTATCTTTAACATTAACAAATTGACGATGCATTTTGAATATCTCGTAACAGCGGGATTCTCGCAATAAGCCGTTCTCGTAATATCGGACTTTTAATCTATCTATCTATCTATCTATCTATCTATCTATCTATCTATCTATCTATCTATCTATCTATCTATCTATCTATCTATCTATCTATCTATCTATCTATTCTATCTATTCTATCTATTCTATCTAATCTATCTAATCTATCTATCTATCGAGTGTGTGTGTGTGTGCGTATGATGTTGAAGTGAGGATATGCGTGCTTCGGTGCGTATCCTACAGTCTTGAAAACTATGTTTTCCAACTTCATTGACCGCTTTCTACGCAGTGTACGCCTAATAATAGTGTTTTCTTCGAAGTTTTTTTGTGTCGTTTGAATTATTGTTCTCACCTCTGCCTTCGTCAAATACTAACCACAGGTGTTCAAATGTTGCGGATCTTTTCATTTCTTCTGTTTCAAATGTTAGCAACAAAACCGAAATATTCCTATTCTTCACTGCAGAACAAGGGCTCTGGAATTTGTTTCAAAGCGCTGCTTCCTTCATACATATTTAACTTTATTTTACATACATCAGATTGTGAATACTCAAGAGACGCATATAGCGCATTAAATCCATATTTTTGTGGTGTAATCAGTACAAAGATTCGCCAAGCTTTCGCGCTCCACTGGGAATGTTTTTCAAAGCAATGGTAGACATAAAAATGCAGGGAATTGGAACACTAAAGACCGAAGATGATTTTTGAAAACAACGTGGGTGACACCACGAGCATATTACATGAATTTTTATCACGCACTTATATGGAGCGTCGCGATGTGTTTCCATCTTTTAATAACGCATGCCAAACCATTGGTAGTTCAGTAGATACCATATCATTGCATGCCACTTTGCTGGATAGGATTTTCACTGTTTCCTTGATGGCGATCTATTTAAAATTCATGTAAGGGGCAATTCTTGTAATATTATTCTGTACAGGAGCAGCCGAGGAATGCATGGCTTCTCTGGCGAGGGCTGTATTGTGCATGTCCTGGTTCACACTTCGCACGTGTTCTTTACATCTACGGAATGACAAAGCGATCTTTGGACACTAGATGTAAAGAACACGTACGAAATGTCAACCAGGACATGCAGAATGCAGCCCTCGCCAGAGAAGTCATTATTGCTCTGCCGCTCCTGTATGGAATAATATTAGAAGAATTGCCCCTGACACGAATTTTAAAGAGACTGCCATCAGGGAAACAGTCGAAATCCTATCCAGCAAACTGACATGCAATGATATGGTCTCTACTGAACTACCAATGGTTTGGTGTGCGTTATTAAAAGATGTAAGCACATCACGACGCACTGTATAATTGCGTGATAAAAATTTATATAATATGCTCGTGGTGTCACCCACGTTGTTTTAAAAAATCATCTTCGTTCTTTACGTGTTCCGATTCCCTACATTTTTATGTCTACCATTGCCTTGAAAAACCCTGGTGAATCTTTGTACTGATTACACCTAAAAATAAACAACTGATTTAATACGCTATATGCGTCTCTTGAATATATCTATTGTTGTTGCAACAACAATGTCAAAGAACAATAGACGCACTGCACAATATTTAGAATTTTTAAACTTTACCAAACTTTTTAAAAAGGCAACTTGTTTTACACATGCATACATACATGTTTAAATATATAGAGAGGCATCTAGAATTATTGCCATTGTAGACCATTATGTTTTGTATTGAATATGCACATCGCAGTTTGGCAATGTATCAGAAAATTATCTATTTTCTACCAGGCAGCAGGACCTAGTGAGGATTTTCTTTGTAAGACACGAGTGTCTCAGAGAAGACGCGTCTCTTAAAGACGGTGATTCTCTTTGAACGTAGCATTTACGCTTGCTACAGTAGTGAGAAACAATGGTTTGTCGCCAAACTAAACAGACGTAGTGCGCAGTGATGTTGAATTCCTTAAAAAAATCTTACTTAAGGTTTTGTTCTAGTCCACGGAATTTCCTTCTGGAAGTACGTGAAGCCATGATTCCGTTAAAAGCGGTGTCAGGATTTCGGTAGAGGCAAAATCTTTTTCAAATAAAAGTCCGTGTGTGTTATTGCGAGTTGAAATCGGTCACACAATTATTTTGCGTCCACCGCTAATCTATATCGTACCATAAGACGTAGTTCTGCATCAAAAATACTTAATTACGATATTTGCATTTTTGCCTTCTGACTTCCAGCCTGATATAATCATCAATAATTAAAAGGCACTGCTGAGTTTTTGTTTTCATTATTTTGTAAGGTTTACTTACTGTAAGTTTCATGTAAGTATCATAAAAAGGGTATTCAGGTGTTTTATGCTTTATTAATTCTCCATTTTCTTTGTGCTTTAGTTATGAGGCGATAATTATATTATTCTACTCCCTTAAAATTAAGTATCTCATTCTGAGAGCCTAGAAGGTTCTGTATCTATATCTGCTTAGGTTTTTACCGGTGTGCTTCCTCTTTTTGCTTTCCAGAAAGTCCAGTGATAGCTTCTAACAGATCAGATTTAGTATGTCCGGAAACAGCAGAAAAGTGGAAAAACATCGGAATAAATTTTTGTTATATTGTTGGAACAGAGGTGAAGCCAACATGGAATGAAGCAAAACTGTTTTGTGAAAAAAAGGTAAGAAAATGCAATGTTTGGCTTAATTTAAACACAATTGTTTCTTTTTGTGTGTGTCCAAGAGATCATTCTGGAATTTTCCTGACTCAATGTAAGTACACGTTCTAAGTTTTATGTATGGCATGTGGAACCTACACACGTGCACAGATGTTTTCAGGAACGCTCACTTAAATGAAAAAATACGGACACGATAACGACAAATATCACGCGCCTTCAGTAAAACAAAAGAGACACAATAAGGACAACCATCATGCGCCCTTCAAGAAAAACTAGGGACACGCTAACGGCAAACATGATGCGCCTTCAGTGAATAATAGGGACATGATAACGACAAACATGATGTGCCTTCAGTAAAAAACAGAGACACAATAAGGACAAACATCATGCGCCCTTCAGGAAAAAATAGGGACACAATAACGACAAACATCATGCGCCTTCAGTAAAAACTAGGGACACGATAACGACAAACATGATGCGCCTTCAGTGAAAAATAGGGACACGATAACGACAAACATCATGCGCCCTTCAGGAAAAAATAGGGACACAATAACGACAAACATCATGCGCCTTCAATAAAAACTAGGGACACGATAACGACAAACATGATGCGCCTTCAGTGAAAAATAGGGACACGATAACGACAAACATCATGCGCCTTCAGTGAAAACTAGGGACACGATATCATGCGCCTTCAGTGAAAAATAGGGACACGATAACGAAAAACACCATGGGTCTTCAGGAAAAAATAGAGACACAATAACGACAAACATCATGCGCCTTCAGTAAAAAGTAGGGACACGATAACGACAAACATGATGCGCCTTCAGTAAAAAACTGAGACACAATAGCGACAAACATCATGCATCTTCAGTAAAAAATAGGGGCACGATACCGACAAACATGATGCGTCTTCAGTGAAAAATAGGGACACGATAACGACAAACATCATGCGTCTTTAAACAAACATCATGTGTCTTTAAGTAAAAAATAGAGACACAATAAGGACAAACAACATGAGCCTTCAGTAAAAAATAGGAACACGATAACGAAAAGCATAATGCGCCTTCAGTGAAAAATAGAGACTCGTTAACGACAAACATTATGCGTCTTCAGTAAAACATACCTTGCTGTATGTGTCAGAGGGACTAGCCCTTTCTCCATCATGCCTTAAATAAGAACGAACGTTTAACACCAGTGCTAGGTTTATGGTCAGTACTGCTCAGATCTGGAGGAACGAAAAGGTTTTCCCGCAGCTTTCGTGAAACCTATCAACTATGTGAAAATTTTAATTTGGGAATCGCAGAAAATTTTGGGCACGGTTTAGTTCAGGTACATCGATCGCTTAAATGGCTAAGATTGTTGGTAATGGTGTTTTAAAAAATAATACGGACACGATAGTGACAAAAATAATGACAAAATAATACTTACACGATAACGATAAACGTAATGAGCCTTCATTAAAAATAGGGACACGATAATGACAAACATAATGTGCCTTCAGGGCACGGTTTAGTTCAGGTACATCGATCGCTTGAATGGCTAAGATTGTTGGTAATTGTGTTTTTGTTTTCTTTACATTTATCAAAAAACCATCTTCGCTAATTTTTCTCTACCCATAGAAGAAAATAGTAATTCTCATCAGATTTTTAAATTTTTTTCTTAAGGTAAGATGCTAATAATGATGGAATATCTAGCTGTGCATCAGTATATGGAGAAGCAAACAGCAAAAACATTCGTGCTGAAATAACACTTGGTAAAAAAAATTTGCCTAAGCAAGATTCAAAACCAATGCATTTATCCCGATCATGTTTAAAAGATGAAATTTATTTACAGCTAAAAGCTCTCGTTAAAATAAGTAAAGACGAGATCTTTCGAGGTCACCTTGATCTCATCCTTAGGCCGAACACCACAAAGAACGATTGCACAGATACATGTATACAGCATGAAAGACCCCAAAAAGGCAGTAGCAATCACAGAACACGTTGCCAATAAAGTTCAAAACTAATCACGTAGTGCCTGCGTAAGATCTCTATGTGCTATGTTCATAAGTAAAGCTCTCCATGGGTGAGGGACCGTAAGCATATACTGTATAAACTTTCGGTAAACAAGACAATACACTTAAAGGAAAGAGTGGTAAGTATCCTGGCTTGGTTCCATTTCGGGGTATGGCTTTTGCGAGCCACAATCCTGGTAAGTGCAGTATTGGTCATGCTAGAGCGGATAGAGTATCTGTGCTCAGATGACCTGACACCAAGAGTCCGAAGTGTAGATCCTGTGTGTATCATATCTGCTTCCGATTTTGAGTTGGATTCCAAGGAGATGTAGTACACACCATGTTTTTGCATTAGGTGAACAGGATCCCTGTCTCTCCGTATCAGTGAAAAACTGTTCTGGACTCGGAAAAAAGTCTAGGTTGTGTTTCTTGCAATGATTCTTTAAAGTATGGACGATCGGTGGAACGAAGTCCATGGCACCAACAAAGTGTGCCACAGGAACATCACGAAGCCAGGTTGTAACTGTCCTCCGTCTCAACGCACTTAACCTTAAAATGTGTTCCACGTGAAATCGTTAATGTTCAATTCATCGAGCTAATCATCAGTCAAGTAACTAATATGCCGTTGCTACAGGTCGCATATAATAGCATATTTGCTACTTGACACCATGTGAAAAACCATGCCTCAACGCTATCTGTAAAACGATCGAAAGTTACCTACGACGAAAAATGACCGTGGATGAATGTGTAAAGGCACTGCGAATCAAAAATAGCAAAGCCGCCTACTTGTGGTTACCTGCGTGGGCACAGGTGTAAGGAATAAGCACTGAGGCAAACGTTGGTTTTCTATAAACTGAAAAGTCAGCCACATTGAGACATTTTTGCGTGAAAGCAGTAAATCAAGGAAAGGAATAGATCCCTCTTGCTCGAGTTCCAAAGTGAATTTTAATGAAGGAAACTGCGAGGACATAACTTCAACAAATTGAAAGAACGAATCTACACTATAATGTCAAAACAAGAGGATATCATCGACATGGCTAATGAACAATAGTGGTTTAAAGGGGTCATTTTCAAGAACGCTATCATCCAGGGTCTGCAATATAATCTCTATGCGAGATCGGGAGGGAGAGGGAGGAGCCCATAGGTGTTCCTGCCAGTTGCTGATAAGTAACACCCTCAAACCTAAAAAATGTGCGACTAGACACAAATCTTAAAGTTGACATAACGGCTTCTACATCCAACTGGGAAATGTTAGGACTATTGACGAGTTTTCCATCAATGATATCATGTACCGAATCCAGAGGGACGCTTGGGAAGAGGGAAACCACGTCCAACTAAGCCATTATGAAAGGGGTACCTGCTGCATCCAAGTGTTTAATCTGTTCCACAGAGTGAACGGAGCTCCGAACAGAAAACCTGAAGTTGAGGGTAAATGGGGTGAGGTAAGCACACAATGCTTTTTCTAACTGTATGGTCGGATTTGCCAACCCTGAGACAAGGGGGCGAACGAGATGGCCTGGTTTATGAAGTTTTACCTTCCCAAAGATCTGATAGGCCCTGGGTCCATTGAGAAGGGGGGTATATTATCCAAAATGCACTGAGGTAAGAACCCCTGGTTCTTGAGTTTACTAAGTTGAAAAATTGTGGATGCGGTAGGTTCTGATCTAACAATAGTAGGAGGAATTTCGGAAATGGCCTCCAGCATTTTGGATTGGTAACATGATTTATCCATACGAATAATTTGCTGAGTCTTGTCCGCCAAAGTAATGGAGAGACCAGGGTTTTTAGATAAAGCCAAAAGTTGACTCCTTTCCTATTTCAGACTCTGATTAGATAAGCGGAAATACCTAGACGAAAACGGGGAGAGGAACCTTGATATTGAATACCTGGACACATCTTGCCCATCAGTTGGCAAAGCTAGTATAATATTTTCTACCTGAGGAATGATTTTAAATGAATGACTTTGTTCTACGGGGAAGCAAAATTTAAGCACTCGGTTTAAAGCTATTTTATTTATTAAGTATGTCGATGATATCCTCCTGTTATGACAGTATAATGTGGATTCGCTTTCTCAATTTGTTGAAGTTGTGTTCTTGCAGCTTCCTTCATTAAAATTCACTTTAGAACTTGAGCAAGTGGAGTCTATTCCTTTCCTTGATTTACTACTTTCACACAAAAATGGCTCCAATGTGGTCGATTTTTCGGTTTTTAGAAATCACCGATTGCCACAGCGCTTATTTCTTACACCTTTGCCCACCCAGGTAACCACAAGTTGGCGATTATGCGATTTTTGACTCGCAGAGCTTTTACACATTCGTCCACGGTCATTTTTCGTCGTAGGGAAATTTCGATCGTCTTGCAAATAGTGTTGAGGCTATCTGTAAGACGATCGAAGATTGATCGTCTTACAGATAACATTATTTTTTACGTGGAACCTTTTTAAGGTTATTACGTGCACACAGACGGAGGACAGCAACAACCTTGCTTCGTGATGTTCCTGTTACCCGGTTTATTGGTGCCACGGACCTCGTACCACCGATCGTCCATATTTTAAAGAATCATTGCAAGAAACACAACCTAGACTTTGGTGTCCAAGGCCATAACAGTTTTTCACTGATACGGAAAGACAGAGATCCTGTTCACCCATTGAACAAACATGATGTGTACTACATCCCCTTGGAATCCAACTCAACATCGGATGAAGATATGATATATAATACATAGGACCTATACTTCGGACTCTTGGCGGCAGGTTATCTGAGCACAGATACCCTATACGCTTGGGGTTGACAAATACTACCCTTGTCAGGATTTTTGCTCCGGGAAGCCATACCCCGAATGGGACCCAGCCAGGATACTTATCACTCTTATATTTAAGTGTATTGTCTTGTTAACCGAAAGCTTATACACACGATCGAGTCACATTATTGTGATCACCAGCTAATATACAGAGTAACCGTCGTGTACAGCGCGGACAGTAACTAGACGGGCGGAGAGTGACTCAATAAGGTGCTGGAAGGTATTCACAGGTACGTGGAGCCATGCTGACTGCAGTGAATCTGACCGATACTGGAGTGTGCGTTGTGGAAGACCAATAGAGCGAACAACACAAGCAAGGGGTCCACAGATGCTCAATTAGGTTTAACTGGTGGAATTATGGGGCCAGGGAAGTACTTTGAAGTCTTCATCGTGTTCTTCCAACCGCTCTCGGACATTTTTAGCTGTGTGACACGTCGCATTGTCGTGCTGGAAGATCCCATCAGCCGCAGGAAAGACAATGAGCATGTATGAGTGTACGTGGTCTGCAAGGATGGATTCATAACGAATACGGTCCGTAATCCCTTCTACAGGTATGAGTGGGCCCAGGGAATTCCACAAGAACTTACATTCCCCAGACCATAATGCTGCCCCCACCAGCTTGTGTTCTTCCAGCAATGGTTGAAGAGTGTTTGTTCTCCGATGTGTCTCGCCTTACACGCCAACGTCCATCCGTTCGATGAGGCAGAAAACGTGACCCGTCGGAGAAGGCAATCCTTTGCCAATCAGTGGAGGTCCAAATCCGATACTGCCGTGGAAATATAAGCCTTTTCTGCCGATGCACCTTCGTTAGCACAGGTGCAACGGCCATCCGTCTGCATCGGAGTCCAATACGCAGCAGAATTCGCTGAACTGTCGTTTTAGACACACACCCGGTAGCCCCTTGGTTCATTCAGCCAATGAGTCGTTCCATTGTAGCGTGTCTATCGGTCCTCACGCACCTTCGCTGCCGACGTTCACCTCTCACATCAATGGCACGTGGTGCTCCGCAGTTTCAACGACGCTTATTCGCAATAGTGCCATTTCGCCAATCACGATACAATTTTACCACAGCAGCACGCCAACAGTTCACAAACCGCGCTGTTTCAGAAATACTGCCACCTTTGGCCCGGATACCGATAATCATCCTTTTTAGCAAATCTGATAAATCCATGACAGCAACAAATGATATGTTTTCGCAAGAGAGAGATTTCCTATCTGAGATTGAGAGACCCGAACCCGCAGCGCTCTGCGCCTTTTGTCAGGTGAAAAAGAAGAAGATAAGATATTTGGGAACAGATTTCCCTGATAGAACAGCATGAAAGAAAAATACAGAAATATTAGAGCAAAAGGAGTATACGGTTTCCCGTTAAGTATTGAAGTTGTAAGCTACCCTACATACTTACCTGCAACAAATCAATCAAATCAAGTCATCCCGCAGTCAACGCCCGGCCACAGGGAACCGGGGAAAGGACAGGGAAAAGGGGTGCCTAAAAAAAGAAAAGAACCACACAAGAAAAATCCGACAGATAAACACCCAGTTTTCTCACAAAACCATGTGTTGCAAGGCACCTTAAACCATACATTTGTCGTTTGCTCAGTTCCCGTGTAGGAGTCGGCTTTTTTTTTAAACCAAGTATCTTGTTTCTGGGCCAGTCTCATATATGTGGACTGTAATATTTCTTTTTACAAAACAAGTTCGGCCCCTAAAAGAGCCTTTTTTTAACAAGATTTCTTCACATGTGAAGAATACCCTCCGAACACTAGTCCTAATTATTGTTATTTTTTTTGCTAGGGTAGCTGTGAATTGGGTTCATTTCTAGAACTTTATTCAAGATAGCTTTTGGCCTTTTATAACTGTCAGTTTCATTGGCAGTATAGTTAATTGGCCTCTCTGACCAGCGGATTAGGATGAATCTTAGCTTTTTCATAGTATCTTTTAGCTAAGTCATACATCGTATAATGGACAGAACTAATATTTAGCATGCTTCGGATAGCATGGTTTGAAGTTCTTCCATCAAGCCCAACCATATAACGTAGTGTTTTATTTTGAAATGAGGTAATCTTATTTTTCAGCTGTTTGTTGCAGTTACCCCAGATAGGAGAGGCATAAGTAATAACAGTGCTGATACAGGCTTTCCATATCAAAGTTTTGTTTTTCCTGCTAAGAATTTTATTTTTTATTATTGGCTGGAGACTTCCTCTTATCTTAAGAGATTTGGTCAGAGTTTCTTTAATATGCTTGTTCCAGTTTAGGTTGTGGTCCATAAAAAGTCCTAAATATTTAACATCATTTACCCAAGGTATTTTTTTTATACATTTCTATTTCAAAGTCTGGATTGTGATTGCATTTAATCCTAGAAAATAGAATTTCTTGAGTTTTTTCAGCATTGATTTTGATTTTCCAATCTAAGAAATACTTCTCAAGTTTTTCAACATAATGTTGCAACATGAAAGTTTGCTTGATTTTTATTTTTGGAAATATAAGCGAGTGCAGTGTCATCAGCATAAAGAGCTGTAGTCAGATTCCTGTTATTATAGTTGGGAAAGTCTGACGTAAAGATAGAGTACAGCGTTGGCGCGAGTACACTGCCTTGCGGTACACCAGCTTCGATTTTTTTTAACGATTTTTTTCCATTGATTTTTACACAGAATGTTCTGTTAGTGAGGTATGATTTGATTATATGTATAATCCAGGGTGGGAAATCATGTGCTATTAGCTTGTAGATAATTGCCTCATGTTGGCATTTATCGAATGCTTTTGCCACATCCGGAAAGATGGCTGCTGTGTGTTCTTTTTTTACT
Organism: Macrothele yani; assembly: GCA_039090855.1. Lineage (NCBI taxonomy): Eukaryota > Metazoa > Arthropoda > Arachnida > Araneae > Macrothelidae > Macrothele > Macrothele yani. The sequence goes on along the minus strand of CM077005.1, from coordinate 136,777,871 downwards.
ATTCGTTCAGCACATTTTCCAGTTATTCTAGAGAGTTGGTGCGCCGTGGAGTGTTTATCTCTAAAACCTCCTTGAATAAATGGAATTACTGGGAATTTCTTACAGAATTGTTGCATTCTACTAAGAATTATTTTTTTCAAAGATTTTTCCCATGGTTGGGAGCAACGAAATCGGTCTGTGATTTTCAGGAATTGCCGGGTTTTTACCTGGCTTGGGTAATAATATTACCTCTGCTGTCTTCCAAACATCAGGGAAATAATGTTATTTAATGGCACAATTGTATATTTTAGTAAGGGTTTGCACATACTCTTCCGGTAATGTTTTCATAATTTTATTATTTACGCCATCATCGCCCGGTGCCTTTTTATTTTTAAGATTATTAATATGAAACCTAACTTCCCTTTAACTGATGGGTAGTGGTTTTTCAAAATCTGGGGGAACAACAATTTTTTTTTGGCCCTTAAAAGGTGTCTTGTTTTTTCTTATCTTTTCAGTTTCTGGCGTTCCGGACCCAAGAGAGGTCGTAGCACCTTTAATTTGAAGTTGCTGCTCGACTTTTGCATTTTTTTGTATTCCGGACCCGAGAGAGGTCGTATCCACTTTGTTTAGAGGTTGCTGTCTATCGGACGTAAGAGAGGCCGTAGAATTTGCTACTTTTGGCTGCTGTTTTCTATGCCTTGTCCTCCTATTTTTTTAAAAAGAGCCTTTCTGTTTACTTTTAATTGGGGATGTTAACACAGGTTTTTTTTTACTAGTAAATTCTTCATAGAGTTGTGCATTTTGGGTGATGACTCTAGAATTTTCTACATCCTCCGCATGTTTAAAATAAGTATCCAGGGCCTTTTTCATTTTAATGGCTACATCAGTGTCAGGGATATAATTTATTTTAAACTGTTTTTTTAGTGAGTTTGCAAACATTTTTGCTTTTTCTTCGTCAGTTCTACTTACTGTCCCATCATCTTTTCGCAATGCCTGCAGCACACCTTATGTACCCTCCAATCCAGCTCAAGACAGGTGCCTTCTTTCATTGGGTACGCGCTGTTGACATCAAAATTAGGAGGTATTCATAATAATGTGACTCTACTGTGTATATTGAAAAAGCGCAATGTTTGTTGTGATGACGAAGTACCTTGTGGTCCCTCACACATGGAGAGCTTTATTTATGAACATACCACATAGAAATCTTAGCCGCCCCGGTGGCGCAGTGGTCTAAGCGATGGCCTCTGATCATTCGTCCGAACGGGGTCCGGGTTCGAATCCCGGTGAGGCATGGATGTTGTGTTTGTCTTACGGCACTGGCTCTCTCCCTTCCCTGGAACCAGTGACCCTAAATTAGGGACGGGCGACTGCTTATAGCCCATTGAGTTGCTCAAGGTGGTCGTTAAACCGCCAATCCAAAAAAAAAAAAAAATAAATAAATCTTACTCAGGCACTATGTGATTCATCTGTGCAATCGTTCTTTTTGGTGTTCGGCCTGAGGATGAAGTCAAGGTGACCTCGAAAAAGCTCGCCTTTACTTATTTTAAGTAGTGTTTTTTAGCTGTAAATAAAATTCATCTTTTAAGCGTGATTGAGCTAAATGCATTGGTTTTGAATCGTGCTTAGACAGTCTTTTATTTTACCAAGAGTATAAGGAGAAAAAAGAGTATGGCTCAAGACAGGGAGTTGTTAAAGATATTTTTTGGTTGAAGGTTTAACGACCATCGTGAGCAACTCAATGGTCTATAAGCAATCGCCCGTCCCCAATTTAGAGTCGCTGGTTCCAGGGAAGGGATGGAACCAGTACCATAAGACAAACACAACATCATGCCTCACCAGGATTCGAACCCGGACACTTTTCGGATGAATGGTCACAAGCCAGCACTTTGACTAGTGCGCCGAGATTTTTTTTTTTTTTTTTTTTTTTTATTTGAGGTTTCACGACCACCGTGAGCAACTCAATGGGATATAAGCAGTCGCCCGTCCCTAATTTAGGACCACTGGTTCCAGGGAAGGATGAGAGATAGTGCCGTAAGACAAACACAACATCCATGCCTCACCGGGATTCGAACCCGGACACTTTTCGGATGAATGGTCACAAGCCAGCCCTTTGACTAGTAGTGCGCGAAATATTTTTTTTTTTTTTTTTTTTTTTTTATTTGAGGTTTCACGACCACCGTGAGCAACTCAATGGGCTATAAGCAGTCGCCCGTCCCTAATTTAGGACCACTGGTTCCAGAGAAGGGAGAGAGCCTGTGCCGTAAGACAAACACAACATCCATGCCTCATCGGGATTCGAACCCGGACACTTTTCGGATGAATGGTCACAAGCCAGCCCTTTGACTAGTGCGCCGAATTTTTTTTTTTTTTTTTATTTGAGGTTTCACGACCACCGTGAGCAACTCAATGGGCTATAAGCAGTCGCCCGTCCCTAATTTAGGACCACTGGTTCCAGGGAAGGGAGAGAGCCAGTGGCGTAAGACAAACACAACATCCATGCCTCACCGGGATTCGAACCCGTACCCCGTTCTGACGAATGATCAGAGGCCATCGCTTAGACCACTGCGCCACCGGGGCGGCGCGCCGAGATTTGGATTCATCAGTGGATTCAGAAAGGTTGATGACTACAATGATCAGTCAAAAGTGGCCTTTTCCGCCGATTTTCACATATTTATAAAAAAAAACTGAAACAGAAATTTCCATAAAATGTTCACTCTTTTTGCCTTGAGATTATACAGGGTGACCATAAATAAATATACAATTTCAGTATGCTATTGAGAAAAAATGAAATAAATAAAAACTCACTTTTAATGTCAAAACACATGGTAACTTTGAAAGGTTTTTTAAAACTGTCAATAGGTCTCTGCTTGTGCTCCTTTGGTTGCTGGCAAGTTGTCTGTACGATTGTCCAGTTCCATCCACGTACGCTGCAGAATGTCTGGAGTAACAAGGAGGAAGGCTGTAGTAATGCGTTCTTTGAGCTCAGATGTAACCTTTTTCTTGTACACAATGTCTTTAATAAAGCCCTAAAGAAAAAAAATCTCATGAATATTTTTAATATCAGGAAAACAGGGTGACCATGCCGTTAGACCCCCACGTCCAATCCAACGCCCTGGAAAATGGTGTTCTAAAGATTTGCGTACATCCAAAGACCAGAGTGGAGGCGCTCCGTCTTGAAAGTAAATGATGTCTTGAATTCCTGGAGTTGTGGAATTGCGCATTGTTCTAACATGTCCAGGTTCGATATGCCAAAAACAGTTGGTTCAGCGAAGAAAAAGGACACTATCACTCTGTCTTCCATTATACCAGTCCAGACATTAACCTTCGGGCTGTCTCTCTTGTGTGTTACGACCACATGGGGATTTTCCATGCCCCAGATTCAGAAGTTACGTTTATTGACTCTGCCAGAAACATGGAATGTCTACTCATCGCTGAAACAGATCCCTGAAAGGAGTGTGGAGTCTTCGTCAATGCGATTAAACATGTCTATTGCAAACACTTTTCGACGAGGTTGAGCATTTGGTCGAAGTTTCTGCACTAACTGCACTTTATATGCACACAGGCATGGATGCTTATGCAGAACCTTGTGAACCGTTGCTCGCGGATTTTCGAGTTCACGACTGGCGATGCGGCCGGACTTCTTTGGGCTCATAAGATAAGCAGTACGCACGTCTTCCACCTTTTCGTTTGAAATGGAAGGTCTCCCAGTGCATTTGGCTTTCAAACACTCCCTGTTGCTTTGCTCCTTCGTGTCTGCAGCTGTCTCTTGTACTCCGTTCTGAACTTACGCTGAACTGTTGTTAGAGAACGTAACTCTGCAAACCAAAAAACACACGCTGCTCTCTCCATTGGGAAAGCCACGTCTGTTGTATTCCGTGTTTGACGAGATTTTTCATTACATTAGACACCTGGCGCCATCTATCATTTGACTTAATAAACTTTAACACTTGCTACGTCTCATGACGGTAAAAGTAATAAAGCATACTGAAGTTGTACGCTTCATTTATAGACACCCTGTACATTAACACTCTAGGGATATATATGTATCTGTCCGCCTCAAAAGCGTTTATTAATTTGACTATTTCTTTTAGAATCTCAGTGGTGTAATCATTACAGAACGTTTCGTTCGCTCCAGCTTTCTCTTATTCAGCAGGAAGAGCCACCATATTTGAATTTCTATGGTGAATCTTTGGGCATTTACTAAGAAATATAGCTATGTTATGAAGAACATTAACACTGACATGGTGTGTAGTTTATTTTAACAGTGAAACAACAATGAAACGCCTTCCTTTGTGATTTTGACCCCAAAACTGAAGACGTCTTTCAATAATTACACAGCTTGAAGTATGAACTCTATTAAATATTCGTTTTATTGGTGTAAAAACCAGATTTATTGCTTAGCTTACTGTCATCAATAAGACGTGTTTTTCAAGGCCGAGGAAGGCGACCAACTGGATCTCCCGTCGTTCCATTAACTTAAATGCGAGAACTGCTTGACTGAACTGTAACGGCAGAGAAACACTTGAACATCAGGCGAGAATTCCACATTTTTAATAGGTACTAAATGTCACGCTGGGTAATGACTATATTTAACATTTAATTACATATCCGCGGTAGCTCTAAGCACCGACATCAATGCCGGCCTGTCTGCTGATGGTATTAACAAATGAATAAAAAGTATTAATAAATGAATAAGAATATATTACAATTGCTTGAGACATTCTCTTTTGAGATAAGGAAAATTTTTATAATTCATTTAAAATATTGTAAAAAAATACTTCTCCTATTTAAAGTAAATAGTTCATTATTTCTAAGAAATTGTTTTCAGTATATTGCACTACGTTTTACATTTCATATTACTTTTTTTCCCATGTAGGTGGAGATTTGGCAATTTTTCCTTCTTCTAAAGAACTGAGTTACTTAATATCTTTTATGAAAGGCCTTAAACAATATTTACATATTGGATTGTTCAAAAAAGGAAGTGGTTCGTAATATTTCAATTTTGTATTTATTTATTCTGTAAATATATGCATTATTTGCTCTTAGCGGACATATACCTAACAGAATGCAGATAATTCTATTCGGTATATGTCCCCTAAGATTTAAAAAATCTTTGCTTTGAATTCAAAACGCAATTGTGTAATTCATACCACATGAACTGCGATCTTAGTATATACCATACTGGCACTTCTTTAGGGCTAGAGTTTTGATACGAATACTAAAAGTATAAACGAGATTTTGTAGATGTTTGAAAACCTTAAATAGAAAAGGACATGGCTTTCCGAATGGTTTGGCAGAATTTCAAATGCATGCAGATTTGTATGCTCCATGGATTCAGAATTATTTTTTGCAGAGGAAGAACAACCCACGGAGGTGTAGGTTCAAGAACAAACGATCAGCGGAGAAAATTATATTCATATCCTTCAGAGATGACGATGGTATCATCTCCATGGATTGTCTGAGACATAGTCCGAGAGTGAACAATATCTGCTATGTTGTCGACAACCGAAAATCTTACAGCAGTTGTCAGGAAGAAGAGTAAGTATTAAGTTATTTTAAATTCATCGATTTACACACCTCCACGTCTTTTGTTATAAATCAGACCGTTGCAAAAATGTGATGGTTTGTGACCCCACTTCCTCGTTACATTTCAGATTAAGCAGCGTCAGAATTTCCCGCATTCATCCCAACAAATATTGTATCCAGCAAACCAGAATTTCATTTCATGGATTCTTGGAAATATCTTGAAACAAATAGATGAGGTACTGCTCTCCATAAGTTTTCGAAAGAGTAATCTAATCTCCATTTACGACAAATGCATCACGTACGCCGTAAATTGCCATACAGTGTGCTTTTGATCGATAGATAAAAATCGAAAGAAATGCCGATAGAAAGTGTCCTCCATCGACACATACATCGAAACACACTCAAACGTGACGCTGTATATTATCGAAGGTCCTCCTCAGCATGTCCTCATCAATAGTCCGGATTGCTGCACTGATGCTGCTTTCTAAGTCTTCTAACGTGCAAGGCTCATTGTAGTAAGCACGACACTTCATATATCACCGTAAGAAAAATTCAGAAGGAGTCAAATCGGGTTAATGAGGAGGCTACAGTCCTTTGATGATCACTTGGCCAACGAAGAAAGAGTAAATTTCGCTCATGCTCACACGGGAGGCGTGGCATGTCGCTCCATCCTATTGAAAGTACCGCATTGTCAAATCGATGTCTGTTTATTTGTCCACAACAAACTGTCTGAAAATGTTCACATATGACGCCAAGTTTAATACGCTCCTGAAGAAAATGGGTCTAATTATTCTGGTTCGGGACAAAGCACAGCAAGCACTGACTTTTGCAGGATGTAATGGGGTTTCGTGTAATTCGTGTGGATTACGTATAGGCCAGATACGGAAGTTTTGGGAATTGGCATACCCGTCTAAATGAAACTATGCTTCGTCAGTGAACTACGTGAAATCCAAAATGTTCGGCATTGGGAGTAATAATGTCAGAAACCGGTGGCAATGAGACACACGCTTTTCAAGATCCGGGTCTTGCAACTCTTGCACAGCTGTCACATGGTACAGATGATGCAACGCTTTCTTCGTGGCTCTTTAGCAGTTGGAAATAGAATACCCAGTTTCTTGTGACAAATGTCGTAGTGACTTCTTTGGTGATGCCAGCGTCCCTTACTTCACGTTTTCGATTTTTCTTCCACTAAAGGAAGACGTCCGCCACTGTTGGTTCAAAAACACTGCCCGTGGTTTCAAATTTCTTGGCTAACTTGGCGATATAACGTTTGTCTGGTGCTTTTCTTCCCCCAGACGTATCCATGAATTCACTCCGTTTACCCTTATAGACTTTGTTATCCAATAGCTTTTCAAAATAAACACCCGTTCCGCAACAGTATACACAGCCTTCCTGAAAGACGTTCAACGACACAGTAAAACACGCAGATTGCCTCCGGACAGAATCAGTGTGCCCGGCAATCTGGGGAATGACGTCACAATGAGTCGTCGCCTTATCAGGAAAATCGCTCCCGCGCACTTCTCAACAATCAAGGTCACTTGTAGACCAAACATCGTGTTTCTATGCAGAGTGGGAAGAAAACAGTAGTTGGCTCTTTTGGGGGTGGAGTGGGGGAACTACCAAGTGCAATACCCTGTATATATAAATATATATATATATATATATATTCTATATATATATATATATATATATATATATATATATATAGAATATATGTATATATATATATATATATAGGCGTACAAAACTTGCCTGGAGAGCTTTTGGAAGAAACAGCATAATTTTCAAGAGCAATATGCCATTATGTCTTAAAAGAAAAGTGTTTGATCAATGCATCCTTCCAGTGCTTACGTATGGTGCAGAGACGTGGACCTTAACTAAAAGAGACATACAAAGGCTGCAGACAACTCAAAGAAGCATGGAGAGGTGCATGCTTGGTATAACCAGGAGAGATAAGAAGAGGAACTCGTGGATCCGAAAAATGACAAGAGTGGAAGACATCATGATCAGAGTTAAATCCCTGAAATGGCAATGGGCTGGACATACTGCCAGAAGGACAGACCATAGATGGACAGCCGAAATTTTAGATTGGATTCCAAGGGACAGGAAAAGACCCAGAAAAAGACCACATGGGAGATGGGTGGATGAAATTCGTAAATATGCGGGAGTGACATGGAGGAGACTGGCACAAGACAGACCGTTGTGGAGGAAACTTGGGGGAGACCTTCGTCCAGCAGTGGATTGATAATGGTTGACAATGATGATGATGATGATATATTCTATTGAGAAGAGACCTAAGCAAAAAAAATTATATATTTTTGACTCCTACCAAGTACAACATAGAAAGGGTTATATGTCTACCGGTGTGAGTAAAAGGAGAAAAAGATAAAAAATAAAATAAAACAACTGAATGTAGAAAGTGTCGAGAATACTGAGCCTTGGCTTTATCAAGGACCAGCAAAAACTCTGCATTTTCTCACTTCCACAAAGACCTAGTTGGAAATGGGTTTCTGCAAAGCCATGGATGCAAGTAATAAGCCCACCAAAAATTGTTTTAAAATTTTATGTACAGAGATTTTTGGATAATTAATAATAATGCAGAGGTAATTTCTACTATACTCAAAGTAAGTCCCTTAGATATTAATAGTTATTATTTTGAGAACCTATATACAAATCTGCCTCTATCAGATATAATCACTACCTTTAAAGAGCTGTATGCAGAATTTAAACTTAACCAATTTGTTAATGTAGGAGCCTGGAACTCTTATCTCAATTGCTGCATAAAAAATAACCATATCTTATATAATAATACTCTCTATAAGCAAGTGAACGGTATCCCCATGGGAACATCAACCTCCACGAATATTGCCAATCTATTCCTGTTCTTTAAGGAATATAAATTCATTAAAAATCACCCCACCTGCTCACCTTTACACATTTAGATATATTGATGATCTGCTGTGTATCAATAATTCAGAAGTTATAGAGAGTGACTTTGATAATATCTATCCTAGCTCTCTTAACTTATGTAAAACCAACCACAGTAATCAGGAACTTGAGTTCCTAGACTTAAGCATTAAGCTCAACAGAGGTAACCCATCTATTAGCCTCTTCGATAAAAGAGTTAATTTTCCTTTCAAAGTAATTAAATATCTACACTGGAATAATATCATATCAACCAAAGTAATTGAGAATGTACTAATTTCTCAGGTCCTAAGAATTTCAAGAATTTGCAGCAACAATTTGGACTTCAATTACCACATTAATTTACTATTAGATAGTTTTCTAGAGAATGAAATTCCTTTATCTTTCATCAAAAGAACTTTAAGAAAAATTATTCTGAATAATAGAGTAAGGTTGGCAGATCTGCTTTAATTTTCTACACAGTTAATAATATGATTCTGACCAATCAAAGCCGTAAGGAAGTTGGCTAGAGGATGCCTATTAACTACTAAAAGGAACCTTAGTGCTATGGATATGAAGGTCCTATTAAAACAAAAAATTAAATAATACAGACAAAATCACAAAAAAAGCATAAAAATCTGTTTATAAAAGAAAATAAAAACAAATAAAAAAGAAAACTAGTTATTCACTCACTAGAATAGCTATACTAAAAATAGTAAAACTAACGTTAAAATTAATAAGATTCTGAATAATCTATAGAAGCTCACTAAGGTGATTTAATACATGCAAAGATTATTAAATACACCACTTGTGTATTTTATAATATTTCTCATGTATTCTGTAGAGTTAATTCTGCTCTTTCTGATCATACAGGTCCACAGTCTTAAGTATATATATTTTTTTCTCTGGATAAAATCTCCGCGAGTTGGTTTCTTTCAGTGTGAGGAGGCCATCAGCCCCACCCACACTGCCCCCCAGCGACTAGGGAGTGGCAGTCGTGTTTGGAAGTTTGGGGAAAAAGTCGGCCATGTTTCCTCTTGAGTGGAGAAAGTTTAGCTGCATAAGAGGTAAGCTCTCTTCATTGTCTTAGGGTTTTAGGTTTTATAAGTTCAATGTTTGTACTTCTTGTATTTTTTCTCTGTTGATTTTTGCTTTTTAGCATTTAGGCACTGGCTAGACTGTTAACATTTTTGCGGGTTTTAACTCTTTCTTTTCTTGGTAACTTTGCGCGTCTTTTAGGAACTTAGGCCCAGAAGCTGGCTAAGCATAGTTCCTTTACTTTGCGCTGTATTTTCAAAGTAGTTAAGGTCTTACTAACTACTTAATTATGCACTTAAAGCACTGCTGAAATACTTTGTACATATTGCAACTAATTGTTTATGTCATATAACTTTCACAAAGCTTTTCTTTAGGTAATTATTGTCTTTAATTTATTCTCGTTTTTGTGTTTTCAGAAGTTGCGGAGTAGGGGGTTTTAGAATCAAGTTTTCTTTCAAAAATCTGAGTTTTAAAAAATTAATATTTCCTTTTTCAATTGCAATGTAAAAATTTGGAATTCTTTTGTATTACTTTTCAGGTTTATATTCTCTCTCAGGCGAACTTGGCGTTTCGTTATAGCTGAAAATTATTTCTAATTATTATGTCACTCTCACAACTTGAGTTCTCTTTAATCTTCTTCTCTCTGTTTAATAGTAACAGATGAAGAGCATGGGTCGGGCCATGGAAGTTATGGATGCAAGCTAAATTGTTAACTAGCGCTAGGTCATACAACTCTGCGGAGGTCATGACATATATATAAATTTTAAAACAATTTTTGGTAGGCTTATTACTTGCATCCATGGCTTTGCAGAAACCCATTTCCAACTAGGTCTTTGTGGAAGTGAGAAAATGCAGAGTTTTTGCTGGTCCTTGATAAAGCCAAGGCTCAGTATTCTCGACACTTTCTACATTCAGTTGTTTTATTTTATTTTTTATCTTTTCTCCTTTTACTCACACCGGTAGACATATAACCCTTTCTATGTTGTACTTGGTAGGAGTCAAAAATATATAATTTTTTTTGCTTAGGTCTCTTCTTAATAGAATGTGAATTCTGAATTTTCGTAACTGCTGCGTTGCGCGTTTCGATCTTCAGGTTAATTTTGCAACTTTCGTTTTAAATTCTAAAGTTTTTCCTTAGTTTTCAGCATTGCTCTTCAGTATATATATATCATCATCATCATCATTGTCAACCATTATCAATCCACTGCTGGACGAAGGTCTCCCCAAGTTTCCTCCACAACGGTCTGTCTTGTGCCAGTCTCCTCCATCCAGCTGCCGGAGACTGAGGGCCAAGATTTAAGTTGTGGAGTCATTTTGGAGGGGTTTGGCCATAACTCACCACGCTGGCCAAGCGGGTTGGTGAGTGTGTAATAGCATTTCCTCTAATCCCGATGGTATAGTTATACCGCTATTGGCGGTCGTCAGAGCCCCTTTAGTGGGAACAGGATGTACCACGAGAAGGCGGGGTTGACATTTGTCAAGGAGAGGCTGTGATGTTACGCATCACCTGACCTTACATCCCATATATATATATATATATATGTATATAAAGATGAGAATCATACAAAAAGTTAATGAGCCCATATAGACTCATCGTCAAAAAAATAGTTGCATCCAGAAGGAAGTGTCGGATTACAATGCTATTCTGGAGGAAAAAGCTTATTAGGAAAAATAAATGATTAAAATTTAGGCTGATGCAGGCAATATTTATTGAGCTACACGCCAATAAGTACTGTCTCTCAGTATGGGGTTGGGCCGCCATGTTTGCTCACACAGCATGCCAAACGTCTCGGCATGGAGTTGTACAGATTCCTATTGGTGTCCTCCAATATAAGCCATCCCATGCAGCTTGATTCTCCTAACGCAGTTCCTGCAGATTGTGCGGTACGGGTGCAGTGTGGATAGCCCATCCAATGGTTTTCCACGCATTTTCAATGGGTGATAAGTCTGGCGATGCGGCTGGCCATGGCCGAGTGTCAGTGCCTTGAAGGCAAGCTCTCAAGACAGCAGTAGTATGGGGATAAGCGTTGTTCTGTTGGAAAATCGCACTGGAGTGAGCGTTCAGAAAAGGAAGGGCCCCTGGTTGCAGGACTTCGTTAACGTAACGTTGGGCTGTCAAAGTGCCTGTAATGAATACCAAAGAAGATGATCTGGCATCGTAGGCAATTGAGCCCCACACCATGACACCAGACCTTCTGGATGTGTGACGCTCGATAACAAACCGTTCATCTTGGCGCTGACCACGGTGCCTCCACACACGGATTCGGGGGTCTCCTCCAAGACAAAAGCGGAACTCGTCACTGAATATCACCCGCTGCCATTCTGCGTGGCTCCATGACAGTCTGGAACGACACCATTGCAGCCTTTGGCGAAGATGCCCTGGTGTTAAAGGCAGTCGTCGTAACGGTCTGCGTTCGTGTAGTCCTACGTTGTGCAGCCGTCTGCCAATGGTTCTGGCCCAAATCGGAAGATTCACGGAGGGCACCACTGCTCGCTGAATATCCACAATCGTGGCTGTTGGGTCACTCCGAGCTGTCGGGCAACCCGTCGGTCCTCTCTCTCTGTGGTTCGTCTAGGTCTCTCAGACGCTTCCTGCCGCTGCTGTGTGTCTTGTTCTATCCACTGCCGCCGACAGCGGGCTATTGTGATATTAGCACGACCTGTATGGCGCGCAATACGGTGATAACACCATCCCGCTTCCTGGAACCCGACGATGGCGTCCCTCTCGAATTCCTCCAACTGCTCGAATTGCTTCTGAACTTTTCTCCGAGGTATATTTCACTTGCAAAGGATGCAACCAACACAACAGCACAAGTCAAAATGGCAAGCACGCCCAACGGGACGATCTTATATAGCCGGTCAGGCACAGCGCTACGACCCCTCCTGGCTTGCGTCACATGCCCGGCCGAGCGTGATACTTGAATCATTTGCATGTCTCCCGATGTCAAACCTACCCACCAAATTTCATACCTGTCGGTTGCTTCCTTTTGGGTGTAATTATTTTTTTGACGATGAGTGTATTAAAATTGTTAAATTTCTTGTTTCAGTAAGGTGCCTTACTTTTAAATCCTTTTTGGGTGTCCCTCTGTTTAATACTGGCTTCCCTGTTTTATAACTTGCAAATTTGGCCTATGTCATTGAGTTAATTACTAAGCAAGTTTGTTGTAGCAGAAACCCATTTCCAGGTTTCTGGAGAGGGAAAAGAGAACGTTATCCATGCCGGTCCTTGAAAAAGCCATGGACGGCGGTCTCTTTTTTCTATATATATATATTTTTTTTTTTTTTTTGCTACTACCCCTTCAGAGCTGCAGAGTATGATCCAGGAACTTGCTGACAACAGTAAAGAAGTGTGATTAAAAACGAACTTTCAGAAGACAAAAGTGATATACAATGCTTTTACAAGAAGCGAAGGTTTATCGATTGATGGAGAAAAGCTTGAGACAACCGATACCGACATTTATCTTGGGCAGCAGATATCAAATGAAAGTCACATTGATGAAGAAATTAATCGGCGTATAAATCTTGGTTGGAGAGCTTTTGGAAGAAACAGTACAATTCTTAAGAGTAGTATGCCATTATTTCTTAAAAGAAAGGTTCTTAATCAATGCATCTTGTCAGTGCTTACGTATGGAGCAGAGACATGGACCTTAACTGAAAAAAACAAACAAAAAGACTGCAGATATCTCAAAGAAGCATGGAGAGATGCATGCTTGGTGTAACAAGGAAAGATAAGAAGAGGAACATATGGACAAGGAAAATGACAGAAGTGGACGACATCCTGACCAGAGTGAAGTCATTGAAATGGCAATGGGCTGTACACGTTGCGAAGATGAACTGACCACCGATAGACAACCGAAATTTAGACTGGATTCCAAAGGACAGAAAAAGACCCAGAAGAAGACCGAGAGAGATGGATGGATGAAATTCGAAAGCATGCCGGAGTGACATAGGAGACAGGCTCAAGACAGACAATTGTGGAAGAAACTTGGGGAGACCTTCATCTCGCAGTGGATAGATAACGATTGACAATGATGATGATGATGATACACACATACATATAATATAGAGCATATAAATATGATTCAATCTATTCAAGATATATACCTCCTCACGAACACGAATAACTTCCATATGTTTATAATAACTATCATAACTTCTGCTATATTGATGATCTAATCAGTTTTAATTCGTTTTCGGTGTCATTTGTATGGAAAGAGATTTATCCTAAAGATTTAATTTTATTGAAAACTAACATTGATGGCTGTTTAAGCTTCCTGGATCTGGAAATTGTGGTAGAAAGGAAAGGTATCTCCATTGATGTATTTGATAAAAGAATGACTTTTGAGTTTGCTCCAACATTCTTGAGTCACTGGTCATCCAACATTCCAAAAAATACACGTAGAAACATCATAATTTCTCAGTTTCTCAGAATTACTCGAATATGTAATAATAAAACAAATACCATAAAACTGCTAAAAAGTATTCTCCACCTTAATAAACAATAATTACCCATTGGTTTCTGTTTGTTTCATTACAAAAAATTACTAACTTCTTTCAACTCCAGTAGGACCTACAAGATCAGTATATGCAATGCAATTACACATTCTTCTTTAAATAATCAAGTTTCAGGGCTACAATAAACAGTTACTATACTTCGAGCCGCCCCGGAAAATTTATTAACATATTTGGCTTTCGTCCAAGCAGAAATAAAGATTTATGGGGTTTAATTACGGAGTTGCTACATTCGGAACGTACCATATATCCCATTACAGGAGTCACGTGAAGTTTCCCACTATCCGTACTTTGCAGTCTAGTGTTTACATCTCTGCTAGCATGGACTTAACATCATAATTTTTGGAATGGTATTATGTTCCTTCTTTTCATGTAGGGAAGACTGGGTGCCCAAATTTCTAAATTGCTAAGGACGGCTCTTTTCTGCCCTTCAGACTTACTGTGCACCCACATGAATGCTGAAAATTGAGGGTGTGTTCAGGGATCGGGCATGCCATTCCCTGAAGAGTGGTTTCCGGCTACTGACCACCGAAGTATTTATAGATGTTTTTTCGTTATCAGTGTCTTTGTATTAGTGAGGAGACGTATATATCTTAAAGGGACTGAATCATATGTTCAGTATATACACGATCGAATCACATTATTGTGACCACCAGCTGATATCCAGAGTAACCGTCGTGTGCAGCGCGGACAGCAGCTAGACGAACTGGGAGTGACTCAATAAGATGCTGGAGGGTGTTCATAGGTATGTGGAGCCATGCTGACAGCACTACATCTGACAGCTGCTGAAGCGTGTGTGGTGGAGGATGAATAGAGCGAACAACACGATTCAGGTGGTCCCACAGATGCTCAATCGGGTGTAAGTCTGGGGAATTAGGGGGCCAGCGAAGTGCTTTGAAGTCTTCATCGTGCTCTTACACAACCTTCTCGGACATTTCTAGCTGTGTGACACATCGCATTGTGATGCTGGAAGATCCCATCAGCCCCTGGGAAGACAATCAGGACTGCAAGGATGGATCCATTAGCATCTGTGTACGTTGACTGCAAGGATGGATTCATAACAAATTCGGTCCATAGTGCCTTCCACAAGTACTGTATGCGTGAACCCAGAGAATGCCACGAAATCATTCCCCAGACCATAACACTGCCCCCACCAGCTTGTGTTCTGTCAGCAATGTTTGAAGAGTGTTTATTCTCCGATGTTTTTCGCCTTATACGCCAACGTCCACCCGTTCGATGAAGCAGAAAATGTGACTTTTCCGGTACTGCCGTGCAAATGTAAGATGTAACCTTCGTTAGCAGAGGTGCAGTGACCATCCGTCTGCATCGGAGCCCCATACGCAGCAGGGATAGCTGAACTACCGTTTTAGACACACTTCCGGTAGCCCATGGTACATTCGGCCTGTGAGCTGCTCCACTGTAGTTTGTCGATCGGCCCTCACGCATTTTAGAAGTTCACCTCTTATATCAATGACACGTGCTGCTCCGCAGTTTCCACGACGCTTATTCCCAATAGTGCCATTTCTGCAATCACGATACACTTTAACCACAGTAGCACGCAAACAGTTCACAAACTGTGCTGTTTCTGAAATACTACAACCCTTGGCCCGAAAGCCGATAACCATCCGTTTTTGCAAATCTGATAAATCATTCCTTTTATCCATGACAGCAACGAGTGATATGCTTTCAGATTGCCTATAGCACACCTTGTATACCCTCTAAGACAGATCACGACACGTGCCTGCTTTCTTTGGCTACGCGCCATTGACGTCAAAAGTAGGAGGTGGTCACAATAATGTGCCTAGACTGTGTGTGTATATATATATATATATATATACACTGGCGTGCAAAAATTAAGGACGAGACGGTTTTTCGAATGTAACGTCGTGCAGATGGGCTCCACATTGACTCAAATCATACCATAAGATTCCCAAGATGTAAGAATATGGGACAAGTGAGCAAAACCGTCCAAACAAGGAATCCAAAGGAGACAAAGGCACTTTATTGAAAAGGTAGCTTCGAACACAACTGGACAGAAGACAAAAACGTCCATGTGACAAGCGGCTGCCAAGAAAAATCCAGTCTTTAGTAAGGGATGTGTTCACCCCTAACTGCGTTGCAGGATTTACAACGTCTGTCCATGCTGAGGACGAGTTTGTCAAGAAGCTGTTGAGCCATCGCGGCCCATTCCTCTTGTAGCGCCAATCGCAGATGCGGAATCGTTACTAGCAGCTGCTAACGTGCTGCCAAGCGTCTCCCGAGAAGGTCCCACACGTGTTCGAGTGGATTTACGTCAGGAGACCTTGCGGGCCAATCCATGCGTTGAATATCTTCACTCTCCAGCAGCTATACGACAGCCACTGTACGATGAGGTGTAGCGTTGTCGTCCATGAAGAGGAACTCAGGACCCACAGCACCTCTAAACAGACGCCCGTGAGGCAGGAGAACCTCGGTACAATAGCGGACACCAGTGACTGAACCTCCTGGGAAGATGTGGAGGTCAGTACGGCTATCAAGCATGATACCGCCCCAAACGAAAACTCCGCCACCTCCAAACCGGTCCCTTTCGATGATGTTGGAGGTGCGATTGCGTGTTACCTGCTCTCTCCAGATGTGTATACGTCCAGAATCGCTCGTAAGACTAAATCGGCTATCATCCGTAAAGAGAACTCGACCCCATTGCTACTGTGTCCAGTAATTGTGTTCCTGGCACCAGAGAAACGCCGTCTCCGATGAGCAGGCGTTAATGGCACACACCGTACTGGTCGTTGTGCAAATATAACACCTTCGTGCAGCCTCCTGGCCTCAGTAAAACGCGAAAACGGACGTCCAGTTGTCTGTTGCATGTGGCTTGCGATTTCTCCCGCTGACTGCCGTCTGTCTCTTCTCGCCTGTAGGACAATATACCGGTCGTCCGCCGCCGTGGTTACTCGTGGACGACCACTGCTAAACTCTGGGGCAGTTGTTCCTGTAGTTTGAAATGCTCTCCAAGCTCGCGATCCCGAACTCCTCGGCCACACTAGTCACACTTCGACCTTCTTCCAACTTCCCAATGACGCGACCTCGGGTAAAGTCATCCAGATGGCGTCTACTGGATTGCCTGTTGGCCATATCACACGGTGGCAGCAACTAGACGTCGTTCAAACCGATGTACACCATGCAATAGCTTTCACTTAATTGCTGTTTCCTATCGTGTGCTTTATACCCTTCCGACACTCCCCCCTTACGTCATGCTGCATATATGCTAATGCCCTACCGTACCGAACCCTAGTCTATCTTCTGAGTGGTCTTTTGGCCCGTTCTTACTGCCCGTTCCGCTGTTATGCTAATTTCTCCTGTTCGTCCTTAATTTTTGCACACCAGTGTATAAAGTATTGCAAATAATTGAAAATCACACAGAACAGAACAAGAAGCCTGAAAAGGCATGCACATTCTATAGCTGTAGAATGCTTAATCTAAGATGAAATATAAAGTAAATAGGTAAATAATACAATAAGGAATTAAATATAGGGCCGATCTCTTCAGGGGAACACTGGCCCTGGCGACCTTTCGATTCGTGTATAGGCAAAATGTTGAAAGCCACCCGTGTGTTCCCGAGGTCACCAAAATAATCAAGCCAAGAAGTTATAAAAAAGCAAGCAAACAACAAAATTAACTAATATAATTGTAGATCAAATCAGAGATATATTAAGACAATGGAACACTATTCCAGACATTTAGACACTAGATATCCAACCAAGTCAATATTAGTTATTGGAGTGTATTAGACTTTTGTGCAGTAAGTACTAGGTGTAACAGAAGATAGCAAAGATAGGTAAGTAGGGAGTGTTGCCTTAAGAGTTAACTAAATCTTCGACCACGAGAGACCTGTCATGTGGTGCATTTAGAAAGAAGAAAGTTTTAACTTTGTGAGGTCATTTGTTAGTCAGTTGTGTAACGTACCTGGAGATGTGACGTACCTGCCAGAAGGACGCACACGACATAAAGGCAGATATGAATCAGAATAAAACGTCCGAGTAGCTCAACTGTTAGAGCGACTTGTTCCGGAATAAGCGGCCTCGGGTTCGAATCCCGGCGTAGACCAAAAATGACGGAGAAATTTACTTCGTTATAATGGCGCCCGAACTATCCGATGACCCGACCGTTCAAAATCTCGTAATGGTGTGATGTTATTTCCACACCGCGAGATAGGAAAAATCAGAGAATCCTTTCTCCAGCACTTCGAAAAAAAAAATAATAATAAGGGGGAGATGATGTAACGTACCAGGAGATGTGACGTACCTGCCAGAAGGACGCACACGTCATAAAGGCAGATAGGAATCAGAATAAAACGTCCGCGTAGCTCAACTGGTAGAGTGACTTATTCCGGAATGAGGGGACCCGGGTTCGAATCCTGGCGGGGATAAAAATGACGGAGAAATTTACTTCGTTATAGTTGCTGTAATGTAATTGGTTTGTGCTGGACAAAGAATTTTTTGGAAATGTTAGTTTAAGAGTTGACCAAAATATCTCTTAAGAAATGGAAGTGGAAAGCCATTAGAAAGTAGTGTGTTAAATAATTGTTTTAATTGTATGATGAGAGCTTCTGAGTTATTACAAAGGTGAATACATCTGAAATATTCAGATATTATGATATTTCTGAAGACTTGGGTGGAAATGTTTGATCCCCAGTTGCTTAAAAAATTCACTTTAAAAGTATAGCTTCTTCTTTTGTCAAAAATAGTGGTAACACCATTATTGATTTCAATGTCTAGATAGTGCACATTCTGGTCACAACATCTGGTCAAAACTAGGTCCAAACTTTCTAGATAGATTTCTTTTATTTTTGTGTCAAAATTGTCGAAGTTAAAAACTATTAAGTCATCTATATACCTAAAAATGTTACTGTTTTCAGGCAGATGAGTGAATGTCCTTTCATATATACATGCAGGTATAAATTTGCTAGAATGCTAGAAAAGACTGAGCCAATGGGTATTCCTTGGGTTTGGAGATATATTTTTGAACCCAAAGCCAGATAGTTATTAAATATACACATGGTTTTTAAGTGATTCCAGTTTTCTCTTGTTATTTTCAGTATATCATGGTATTCTTCATATAAAATATTGCAAATGCGCTCTAAGTCGTTGAGATTGATTGACGTAAAGAGAATTTTAAAGTCGTATGTCTGTATGTCTAGTTTTAGATTACGCTAATATATAATGTAAGACATACATACATGAATACCATTTTCACTACTTTAAGCCTATGTCTATTTTGACTTTTCTTTTAATCTTTTTTATTCTAATATCATTATAAAAACTAGGTTAAGAAATTCTGTACGATTTGATATTTTCAATATATGAAAGAAAAATTCTTACCTTTGAAATACTAGACAGTAAATTCGAATAGGATTGTGTTTTTTATTCAATACCCCTATTACACGTTCTCTACTTATATGTATCGCTCTTTTCAAAGGGGTTCATCCACTAGTTGATTTAGCATTTGTTCCGAGTAAAATGTGAATAGACAAAGTCATCGCTCTTTATACGTTTTCTTTAATTAACACACAGCAACCGAAAAATTGTATTTCGACACCGAAAATAAAGAAAACGTGGAAAGAGCGATGACTTTGCCTATTTACATTGCCTCCACGTATTTGGAAGGTTTTCGCCGAGTAAAATACTTAATAATCTTTGCTTGTGTCAAATATCATGAATTCAGAGAAAATACAGGACTGTGAACAAATGTTATTTAGTAAATTTTTAGTTGTATTACTATTTCATGTCTGAAAAAAAACGAAAAAGAAACACTGTATGAATTCTTTCAAAGTTGTAGAATACCGGCTTATGTATTAAATAATGTAAATATAAAAGAATCAAAGAACCGTTAATTTTTGATAATCTGAAATTCAAAATTTACGTATAATCGCAAAAACGTATGAATAAATTACGTATAACTAAATTGAAAACAGACAAAGGATAGAACCTACAGTAAAATATCGGGACTAGCTCAGCATTACGTATAAAGTGAAAAACGTATAACTGAAAAACATATAATCGAAGATCCACTATAAATACATATATAAGAAGCGCATAATGTGCACCATACATAAGTTTTCATCGTTTGATGAAGGTGACGCGTCCAGAGTATTTTTCTTAAATTCTTGAAATAATGTTTTAATATCACACGTAGCGGAACAACGACTGATTTCTCTAAAGCCATAAATTTCATTATTTTAATAATTTGGATATTTAAAGAAAAGTAAAACGGATTTCCGAGACTTAGCCAATATCATAACAGATGGTGAAAAACCTCATCGTTGTAGAGATGAATATGCTGAATCGATAAGCGCTGTCACTAGAAAAGAGCAAAATCAGGATTCTGAGTATAATGTTTAACAGTTAGTGTAACTGACTGCGGAGGAATCTCGAGTTGATGTTTAAGATAGCCAAAGAAATAAGACTGTCATGGTATAGACATGTATTGCAAAGGGACGAAGTTTGAAGAGAACGTAAAATTATGAGCATGCAGCCCAGAGGAAGACGCAGCAAAGTTAAACCTAAAATAAGTAATATGGAAGACTGTAAACAATGATTAAAATAGGAAGGAGAGATGTGAAGCAAATCAGAATGAAGTGGAAAGGGTAGTTCACAGCAGCTCTTACACATAATTGTGAAACTAATAATAATGCATATGAGGAAGAAAATAAATCTTAAGACGCCCCTGTGAAGTTGCCAGAGATTAGCCCCAGCGATGTCCCAGCCACACACACACTCTGGTTCTCTCATCTTGAAACTACAGGCCCTCAATCAGTGACAGGAGACTTCTTTTAGCCCAAAGACTGGCTCATGGTAGACCTTAAGCACCATGGCAATGAAATATGTAAAAA
This sequence comes from Macrothele yani, assembly GCA_039090855.1. Lineage (NCBI taxonomy): Eukaryota > Metazoa > Arthropoda > Arachnida > Araneae > Macrothelidae > Macrothele > Macrothele yani. Next base: position 136,757,044 of record CM077005.1, on the reverse strand, counting down.
CATGGAAATCTCAAAATGTTCAAGGGAATGTTGATGTCGGAGATAATCAGTTTGCATAGCAAACTTTTAGTTTATCAACGTACACTGGTGTGCAAAAATTAAGGACGAAGAGGAGAAATTAGCATAACAACGGAACGAGCAGGCAGAACGGACCGAAAGACCACTCAGGAGATAGACTAGTGTCTGGTACGGTAGGGCATGCGCATATATGCAGCATGATGTAGGGGTGGGGGTAAGAGTGTCGGAAGGGTATAAAGCACACGGGCGGTGTACGTTCAGCAATTCGGTGAAAGCTATTGCACGGCGTACATCAGTTTGAACGACGTCGAGTTGCTGCCACCGTGTGATATGGCCAACAGGCAATCCAGTAGACGGCATCTGGATGACTTTACCCGAGGTCGCGTCATTGGGAAGTTGGAAGAAGGTCGAAGTGTGACTAGTGTAGCCGAGGAGTTCGGGATCGCTCACAGCATCGTTTCACGATGAGCATTTCAAACGACAGGAACAGCTGTTAGAGAGTTTAGCAGTGGTCGTCCACGAGCAACCACGGTGGCGGACGACCGGTATATTGTCCTACAGGCAAGAAGAGACAGACGGCAGACAGCGGGAGAAATCGCAAGGCACATGCAACAGACAATAGACGTCCGTTATCGCGTTTTACCGTGGCCAGGAGGCTGCACAAAGTTGGTCTATTTGCACGACGACCAGTACGGTGAGTGCCATTAACGCCTACTCATCGGACACGGTGGTTTCTGTGGTGCCAAGAACACAAGAACTGGACACATTAGCAATGGGGTTGAGTTTCTTTACGGATGATAGCCGATTTAGTCTTACGAGCGATTCTGGACGTATACACATCTGGAGAGAGCAGGTAACACGCAATCACACCTCCAACATCATCGAAAGGGACCGGTTTGGAGGTTTTGGAGTTTTCGTTGGGGCGGTATCACACTTGGTAGCCGTACTGACCTCCACATCTTCCAAAGAGGTTCAGTCACTGGTGTCGGCTATTGTACCGAGGTTCTCCTGTCTCACGTGCGTCTGTTCAGAGGTGCTGTAGGTCCTGAGTTCCTCTTCATGGACGACAACGCTACACCTCATCGTACAATGGCTGTCGCAGAGCTGTTGGAGAGTGAAGATATTCAACGCATGGATTGTTTCGCAAGGTCCCCGGACCTAAATCCAATCGAACACGCGTGGGACCTTCTCGAGAGACACTTGGTAGCACGTCACCAGCCGCCAGCAGCGATTCTGCAGCTGCGATTGGTGCTAGATGAGGAATGGGCCGCGACGCCTCAACAGCTCCTTGACAACTTCATCCTCAGCATGGACAGACGTTGTAAGTCCTGCAACGCAGTCAGGGGTGATCATATCCCCTACTAAAGTCTGGACTTTTCTTGGCAGCCGCCTGTCACATGGACGTTTCTGTCCAGTTGTGCTCGAAGCTACCTTTTCAATAAAGTGCCTTTGTATCTTTTGGATTCCTTGTTTGGACGGTTTTGCTCACTTGTCCCATATTCTTACATCTTGGGGATCTTATGGTATGATTTAAGTCGATGTGGAGCACTTCTGCACGGCGTTACATTGGAAAAACCGTCTCGTCCTTAATTTTTGCACGCCAGTGTATTTTCAACGGCTCAAAAATAATTGAACATAGTCACTCGGGATACGTGGCAGCGTCACTTCCTCGTCAGATTCGTAACAGATGTGTTATTCTGCATCTGTGTGCCGTAGTGTCTTTCATAGTTCTATGATTATTGCTCTATTTCTGTATTTACGTTCGGTTAAAATGTTCTCGAAGACTTACTGACAATGATCCACGCTATTAGTATTACTCTCCATGGAGAAAAACATTTTTTGCGAGGCCATCAAGCGTAAATTATGTAGAAAGTCAGCACGCCGTAGAAAATGGGGTATAGTTGGGTAGAATGCGTTTATTTGTATATTAATGATAAGGTGAAATTTTGATTCGCCACCCAGATGGCGCAGTGGTCTAAGCGCTAGTTTCTGACTATTCGTCCGAGATGGGTCCTGGTTCGAATCTCGGTGAGGCATGGATGTTGTGTTTGTCTAACAGCACTGACTCTTTCCCCTTTTCTGTAACCAGTGGCCTTAAATCAGGGACGAGTGACTGCTTATCACCTATCGATTTTCTCACAGTGGTCTTTAAACCCGAATTCATTTACCAGATTGAATTGAAACCTTGTTTCCGAACAGCTCTGTGTATCGTATATGTAAATTTATTTACCACAATTGTGAAATGTTTTGTTACGAGCTGGCCGTTTTCGACTTAGTATGATCTTCTGAAAGCTTTTCGTTTTTTAGGAAATTTCACTTGGCTCGATGGGAGTATAAATGAGTACAATTTCTGGAAGGATGATAAATCGAATGACCGTAGAGATGATTGCGTGCAATTGTACCCTGAAAACCCTACCTTGTATCACACGAAGTGCAGTACAAAGGGATTTTTCATTTGTTCCATTCTTAAAGGTGAGTTACTTAAATTTCAAAAGTTCAGCTTCTTGATCTTCATTGCTAAATATGGTTCTACCATTCCATGTAATCTCCCGTCCATAGACTTGTATCAAGGTGGGTCATAGATGCAATATTTATACTTCTACGCCATTGGCTCAGTTCCTTTTTTAAAATCAGTGATCCTGTATCAAAAATTCACATTATCATACCATTAGATGTTTATGGAAGCTATTAAATTATGGAAATAAAAAACACTTTAATGTCACATATTCGTTGCAGCACCAAACAATACATGTCACTCTACTCGTTGCAGCATCTACTCTCACCATTTTTGCTGATGTTTTCTCATTACATTGCCGAAGCTCTTCCGAGTTAAAATAAAATCTTACATGTTCGTTGCGTAACCTGAGCACCAACATTTAATATCTGCATAGATTGCATAAAAATGTGTTTCTCTCCGTACTCATGCCTCCTCGAACGTATTCCTCCGCAAAGGTATAGTGGTTGAGTATGAATTAGAAAGTAAGCTTTGTGTGTATCTCTCTTAGTGCATTTGGGAAACATCATTTGACAGTTCCAGGTGGATTTAGAAGTTGCTATTTACTGAACAGTTGAGAAACCTTTATTGCAATATAAATTACGTAAGCTACTCTGCGGAACAAAACAAATAAAAAAGATCAATCAATAATTTGTAGATACACATGTATCGTCGATTCCTGTTCGATACCATGTCTGATTTTGAAGTTGGAAGGCTCCGTTCCCAGCTTTTTTTTTCAGCTTCCTTAAATGCTGTAATCAATGGAGATTATCCATGGAGCTAAAAAGATGGTAACCATCAACCAGCTATTCACAGTGGATGAGTCATGGAGAAAAACTGGTAGACGGAAGGACTTTTGTCGTACTACATGAGAGCTGGCTGAGATCGAGCTTCCTTTGTTTCGAACCGCGGCCTGAGGTTTGGGCGTTGTCTTGCTGGAGGATCACCTGCTTTTTGTTTACTAATCTGTGGAGCTGAGTTGAAGTAACAGAGTTCACTCTCCCCAGCTACGTTGAATGCAGGGTGGCATTGATGACATGTCCATTACGAGCCAGTTCAAAGTGCGGCCCTTCCTAAAAATTCCACTAAATGCATACCATTTCCTTCGTTCCGAATCATTCGTTCACTGGGACAGAACATGAGGGTAGGTTGAGGTCGAGCTACGGCATTTATGAGTTTGGATTGTTGAAGTAAACCAGTTTTCCGCAAAACGAAACATTTCTTTAGATGAAACGGTGGTCGCGTTGGTTGCTTCGCAAGGAATTTCCTGCAGAAAACTTTATCATGGTTATACTTGTTCAGTATTCAGTTCATTCGAAGCACCTCTGTAGCTTCTGGGGGACATTAGCGATGCGATGCAGATGCCATTTTAGCAATTGAGTTCAGATAATAGCCCGGCAGTGTTTCCCAATGAATCATCTTTAACTGTGTGGCATATACAATAATTTTCTACCTACGGTTACTGGACTTTCCGATTTCAGTTTTCCTTTGAAGCTTATGAGAACACTTTGGAATTCCTTGAAATGAGATTGAGTGGCGCGAAAGCAGAGTACCTTCTCGAAAATTTCTTATAGTCTTTCGGGCTGCTTTGATCGTTTTTTCTGGTAATGAATAAGAAATGCTAAACGTTCAGTACCTAAACTCACTTATTATGAAACGTTTGGAGCCGTTGAAATTATGGTTCAGGTACCTGTAAAAGGCACTGGCACAAACGGACTCAGTGAACTAGATATTTCCCCTCTTTTCTTCGTGTAAATGTATTAAATTCTACATGGTTAAATCTTTAGCTATGAACTTTGCATATGGAAAGATACACTAACTTACGAATTGCCTCAGCACTTCTTCACAAGCATTGACGTATTCATGTCCTATTATTAAATTTATGTCACATTAAGAGTTTTACATTAGTAATAGCGTTCGAATTATTTGATGGTCCGAGACCACTAAAAATCGAGTTGGGCAACGAAAATCAAAATGGCCGGGTAGTGGTCTTCAAAGTGGGGTGCGTGGCACGATTCTTAGGGCAGCGCGAAAATTTTTTAGATTCATGGATTCAAACGAACATTCGAGTGAGAAGATTGTCTATATCTATTCTATTTCTTTCCATTTTCTTTATTAACGTCATGCTATGATTACAGTCCCATGATTAGCAGCGTGTTTTAGGCTCGGTTTCCACCCCTCGAATCCCCAGACCTTTTTTTCATATTATCTCGCAGCACTCATCAGCACCGAGCGGATCTGAGAATAAAGCGGCCTGCTGCAAGATGAGGTTTACAATTGTATGTCTTTATTTAAATCAGTCTTTGTAGGGATTTAATAGACATATGTATAGTACAGTATATATATAGTGACATATAGATAGTGTATATATATATATATATATATATATATATATATATATATATATATATATATATATATATATATATATTCTATAAAGAAGATACCTAAGCAAAAAAATACATATATAATTTTGACTCACACCTAATACAACATAGAAAAGGTTATGTATCTACCTGTGTGAGTAAAAGGAGAAAAAGATAAAAAAATAAAATAAAACAACTGTATATATATACACACTGTATTGACAAAAGTCACTAGAAACCTAGAAGAGAAACACAACATAGCCTTTATTAACATACATTAGTACGGTATCGGTCCACCTTTGGCCTTAATGCATGCACTGACCCTTCGAGACATGCTTTCGACAAGGTTTTGGAACACAGCGATAGGTATGTGCTCCCATTCAGTACATAATGCTGCCACTAACTGTTCCTTTGTAGTAGGCCTTAGTTCCACACTTCTTATGCGGCGCTCTAATTCATCCCATAGGTGCTCTATGGGATTAAGATCAGGACTGTGTACTGGCCAGTCCACACACGATACGGAATTATCGTCAATCCACGCCGTAATAGTCCTTGCTTTATGGCTCGGTGCATTATCCAGCTGGAACCAACAAGGATCGGTTCCATAGTATTACCAGAGAGTTGGCAGAGCTTAATTGTCCAGAATATCGACGTAGACGTAGTGGTTAACAGGTTTGTCCACGATAACAAATGGGCCGGGACCATGCCACGAAAAATAACCGCACACGAGTACACTACCAGCTTCAAACTTGACCGTAGGAACAGTACACTGTGGTAAGTAGTGTTACCCCGGCTGCCGCCATACCCACACGCGCCCATCAGACTGATGGATCGTGTATCAGGATTCATCAGTCCATGGGACCCGTTTCCATTGATCTACGGTCCACGATAAATATTCTTTACACTATGCTAAACGACGAGTAGCATTCCGATTGGAGATGGATGGCTTATGAGCAGCCGCTCGACCACGGTAACCCATGAAATGAAGTTCTCTGTGAAGGGTACATGTACATACCGATGTTCCAGCATTTTTACTCACCTATACACTTAGGTCTTGTGCAGTTAGCTTTAACGACTTTCTTGAGGCTTCGACGTCCCATATCACTGATTTTCTTTGGTCTGCAGAAACGTTTTGCTGCTTCAGGCACATCATGTGTGTTGCACTTATTCAGGACATCCAAAACAGTTGACTTGGGTATGTTTAAACGCTTCTCGGTTTCTCTTATCGACAACCCACTAATATAACACCCACAATCTTTTCTTTCTCAAAGTCAGTTTTCTCCCTCCGCGATATTTTCACTCAACCTCACAGTGCGATATGATCGCGGTCAGCTGCAGGCTTTTTTTTCATACCGTTTGCAGCTCTACTATGCGTCTTAACGACGCAGCGGATCCGTTCATTTGCTTTTGAAGGGGTGTCCGGTGACTTGTCAGTATAGTGTATATACATATGTAATCTTTATGATGTATGTATGTATATTTAGCATATATAAACACAAGGGGTGCGCGATAAGTAGTTTTCGTCAATGCAAGGGTGCTTCACGAAGAAAGTTTGCAGACCACTGGTCTAAGTAGCCTTTTTCTAGATAAAGTCACGGAACCCGGTGGCTATCACATTTGGATAAAACATTGAATAATTTTGGAGACATTTTTGATTCACTGAAATCACAACAGGAAAACTGCGATGTGTCTTCCGAAACACAATCTATATCTGTTGCTAGTAGACTGATAAAATCCATGAAATCAAAGACATTCATTTGTGTTGCAGTAGAATTATCAGATGTGGGGTCTTCTGTCGGCAGAAGCTTTTTCTTTATCTTAAAACAGTGACATGCCACACTGTTTCATGCATCCGTACGTGCAGTTACGAGAGTGTTCAATGACCGGAAGGAAGACCCTGAAAAATTGGAAAAAGGATATGTGTTGGACGAAAATTAGAATGTGATACAAAACGGAAAAGTGCAGGATAGTGAGCACTATTTCCCTCAGTATGTTGAGCAAATAACTGAGCAACTGAAAGTTAGGTATCATGACATGAGTGTAAGTTTAACTTCAGTGAGTAAGACCTTATCCTTGTCCGAATTGCTACTGAAACCATGTCAAGCGAACCTTGGGAAGGAATAAATCAGGGCACTGATTTATGAAGAGAATAATGTACTGCATAAATTCAAAATTTATACAGTTTTTATAGAAGTTGACTGCATTTCCTTAAAAACGTCACAATATTCTTGCAATGTAGGACATGCTAAACCGCCCTGGGGAGACAAAATTTCAATACCATATCAGGTAGGAAATGTTTTTGCTATGATTGCAGTTTCACATGCTATCCTTTGAAAATCAGTCGAGTATGAAGGGAGGATCAGAAATATCAGGGACATGAAAGCAGAGGGGCGAAACTTAACGCTGAAACTGTTTCAGACTAAATGAGAGTATAACTAAGAGTAAATACCCCAGATATTGCACAACTTGATGTATTTCCGGTACTGTCCATTCAGCTGAAAAGATAAGAAAAAAAAACTGCTACTGAGCTTTACATCCATCAAAATACTTTCTAGAGGTAAACGTCATTTGCAAATTCATGACTTGGCATGCGCAATGTTAAATATTTCTTAATATTCGTGTTCTATTATTTAGATAAATTGAAATTAAAGTTTGTGCTTTGCTGCACTTAGAATGCTGTGGGCATATAAAATGTATTAATATTGAGGAAATTTTGGGGCCAGTAAAAATGGGTGACGACCACCAATTTCTGATATGCAATGGTCTTCACGTCTAGTGAAGTTTTTTCTAAAATTCAGCCGCTGTTAGTAGAAGTGTTTCGACTTGTTTGTATATTCAAACTCTAAGTTTTATAAGTTCTTTTCTTCCAATTTTCTAACTTCTACATTTTCAAAAACGTTTTTTTCCTGTCATTTCAGTTCCACGACCCGAAACTACTTTTGCTCCAAAGGAAGAAGAAGGTAAGTTTTGCAGTAGTGGATTACCAGTCTGTTATCTGGTTTGGAAATTACATATAAGGGAAAAAGCGGTTGTTTATAAATATTTCATTTAAAAGCAGTATTTTTCTTAAAATATAACTCCGTATCAAATGAAATGATTATTAAAGTTTACAGAAAATGCTTTTCAAAGACACTAATGTTTTGAAGATAAATGTCTAGATTCCATGTCAGGGAAGTTTAAGACAACAGTGTAATAGATTTGAGAAAAGCGGAGTTTAAATTAAAATGGTACTAGTGATCCGAACTTCTTGGCGTAGAATATAAATCAAAGTTTCGAAGCTTTCGCACACCAACCAGATGGCTTTTTCATGGAAAGAAGACAGCTAACTGCAAACTGGGTAATGGAACATTTCAACAATTTGAACGTCGTGACTTAACTAGACGATAACTGAATAGGCGCAAATGTGATCAGGCATTCAAAGAAACGAGGTCGCGTTGGTCGGGCGGGCGGTACTGTGGTAGAAAACACAGCATTATTTGAAGAACTGATTCCAAATGCGTGGCAACTTGAGTGAGACGCTATCATTGCAAGCCTCGCTGCTGGTCAAGATTTCCAAGGTTTCGCGAATGGCAGTAGATTTAGGTGTGGAGTATGAAGCTAATTTCTTGATATCATTTCAAATAGGATCAGCGGACTTGAACTTGACCTCTCTTGATAGGGCAGTGTTATGTTACCGTCTTTTGTATCCCTCTTATGTTCCTTGATTCTAATTCCAAACGATCGTTTGGTCATTCCGATGTAGTTTCGCTCGGAGCCGTTCAAGTATTGTAGTGAGATTGCATAAACACCTGTTTATGAAAAAAGGGATTCAAAAGACGGTAACATAACCACTCCCCTATCAAGAGAGGTCAAGTTCAAGTCCACTGATTCTGTTTGAAATGATATCACGAAATTAGCTTCATATTCCACACCTAAATCTACTGCCATTCGCGAAACCTTGGAAATCTTGACCAGCAGCGAGGCTTGCAATGAAAGCGTCTCTCTCGACTTGCCACGCATTTGGAATCAGTTCTTCAAATAATGCTGTGTTTTCTACCATATTACCGCGCGACCAACCAAAGTGACCTCATTTCTTCGAATGTCTGATCACATTTGCGCCAATTCATTTACTGTCTAGTCAAGTCACCACGTTCAAATTGTTGAAGTGTTCCATTATCCAGTTTACAGTTAGCTGTCTACTTTCCTTGAAAAAGCCATTTGGTTGATGTGCGAAAGCTTCGAAACTTTGATTTATATTCTACGCAAAGGAATTTGGATCACTAGTACTATTTAAAGTGTAATTGGCGTACAGTTCCTTGTTATTATTAAAGAGTTCAAATTATTGATTTAACTTCGAACCAACTGCAGTTCATTCTGCTCTGATTCATACAAGAGAGCTTTCTTCAGTTCTCGAATTAGGAGAGCCTTCGCCGTCTCCACCGATGTTCACTCTAGACAATGCGAACTAAAAAACATAACCGAACTGGCCACTGAGGCAGGATACACCTGGAACCAACTGCAGTTCATTCTGCCTTGATTCTTACAAGACAGCTTTCTTCAGTTCTTGAATTAGAAGAGCTTTTGCCGTCTCCACCGATATTCACTCTAGACAATGCGAACTAAAAAACATAACCGAACTGGCCACTGAGGCAGGATACACCTCAAACCAACTGCAGTTCATTCTGCCCTGATTCTTACAAGACAGCTTTCTTCAGTTCTTGAATTAGAAGAGCCTTCGCCGGCTCCACCGATGTTCACTCTAGACAATGCGAACTAAAAAACATAACCGAACTGGCCACTGAGGCAGGATACACCTCGAACCAACTGCAGTTCATTCTGCCCAGATTCTTACAAGGCAGCTTTCTTCCGTTCTCGAATTAGAAGAGCCTTCGCCGTCTCCAGCGATTTTCCGATTTTCACTCTAGACAATGCGAACTAAAAAACATAACCGAACTGGCCACTGAGGCAGGATACACCTCGAACCAACTGCAGTTCATTCTGCCCTGATTCTTACAAGACAGCTTTCTTCAGTGCTCGAATTAGAACAGCTTTCGCCGTCTCCACCGATGTTCACTGTAGAGAATTCGAACTAAAAAACATAACCGAACTGGCCACTGAGGTAGGATACACCTCGAACCAACTGTAGTTCATTCTGCCCTGATTCTTACAAGACAGCTTTCTTCAGTTCTTGAATTAGAAGAGCCTTCACCGGCTCCACTGATGTTCACTCTAGACAATGCGAACTAAGAAACATAACCAAACTGGCCACTGAGAAAGATACACCTCGAACCAACTGCTGTTCATTCTGCCCTGATTCTTACAAGACAGCTTTCTTCCTTTCTTGAATTAGAAGAGCCTTCGCCGGCTCCACCGATGTTCACTCTAGACAATGCGAACTAAAAACATAACCAAACTGGCCACTGAGGCAGGATACACCTCGAACCAGATACGAAATTTTATAGAAAAATCCAGATCTAGCCGTGGTAATCCTTCTGTGTCGCAACTAAGCTACCTGGACTATATTCCTTACATTCCAAGTGCTCCCGAGTAACTCAAGAACTCTCTCAGGAAGATGAATTTCGGTGTCAGCATAAGGTCTCCGGCATTTTTATATACCATGCTTAGAGGAAAAATTGACAAGCCCCCTCTTCTCAACGAGGCAGATGTTTATACCATCCCACTACCATATACGGACGACTCCCAGCGATAATATATCGGAATGACCAAGCGTTCGTTTAGAATCAGACTCAACGAACATAAAAGAGACGAAAGGGACGGAAAAGTAACCACTGCCCTGTCGGGAGAAGTCAAGTTCAAGTTACTGATCCTATGTGGGATGATATGTGAGTTTGCTTCCCATTCCACGCTTAAATCTACTGCCATTCGCGAAACCTTAGAGATCATTACCAACAGTGAGGCTTGCAATGACACCGTCTGTCTAGAATTGCCAATAGTTTGGAACCAGTTCGTCAAATAATGCTCCGTTTTCTCGTACGGTACAGCGTACCTAGGCAACACCAGGCCTCGTTTCTGTGAATGAATAATTACATTCGCATCTGTTCATTTATTGTCTAGTCAAAAAGTTACCGTGTTAAAATTGTTGAAGTGCTCTATTATTAAGTTTGCAGTCTACCTTCCTTGAAAATATCATCTGGTTGATGTGCGAAAGTTTAAAAACCTTGATTTCTATTTTACGCCAAGAAATTCGGATCACTAGTATAGTTATACTGATTTGAGTATAGTTGGTGCACAGTTCCTGTCTATTAATTACAAATATTTTATTTTTTCATGTTATTTTAGTTTCTGCAACTCACATTTCTACTTCAGCAATGCCCGAAGAAGCGAATGGTAAGTTTCCCAAATTTTTATGATAGAAGGAAACCACTGTTTATAAGAAATTGATTCATCAGGAGCTTGTATGTTATTTGTTTCTTAAAATACTAGATTATACAATCTAACCAAACAAAAACATTTCATAAGCTATCGTTTCTTTAATATTTAGCCAACCGTACTGTACCTTTGGCTAAATAAAAACACACCATTGTATCAGAATAATATGACTACCTACCTAATAATGGGAATAACCACCCTCGGACCGGATGACAGCAGCGAGATGGCGGGCGCCGACACAATGAGGCCCTGGCAGGTTGCCCGAGGCCCACGTGCCCTTTTGGACTGCAGCAAAGCACGGAGGTCCGGTAGATGACGTGGTTGCGTGCCGGCACGTAGAACCTGTAGATCCAAATAGTATCAAAAGGGATCTATGGGATTGAGATGGGGCGATTTCGCCGGCCAAGGGAGAAAAGAAGCATCGCTGTCGTGTTCCTGAAATCAGTCACGCACCCCCTTAGCATCGTGGCAGGGCGCATTGTCCTACTGGTAGACACCATCATCACCAGGGTAAACGTCTAACACGAAGGAATACATGTGGTCAGCGAAGATGGACAGGCAACCATTGGCGTTCAGGGATTCATCCAGTGGTACCAGCCGTACCAGCATACCAGGAAAACATCCCACAGACCACCGCCTGTCACTTCTGTGGAGTAGAATCTTCGATTCGTCGGAGAAGGAAACCTCTTTCCACTGCCACACTGTCCAACAACGGTAGTCTTATTAGAACTACAGGCATCGTTGCCGATGTACCTGGGTTAACTAGGGCGGCTTGACGCAACGTAGACTCCGGAGATCCATGCGTAACAGGGTTCACTCTACTGTTATCGGGGACACATACTTGGGTGTCCCATCGTTCATTTGCTTGGTAAATTGGTGCCCTGTGGCACGATTGCCCTTTACCAGTCGACGGAAGCGACGTTTTCTTCTGGGGTCGGTGACATTTGCGGCTCCGCAGTTAGGACGTAGGGAGGCACTCTTTGTGCTAGAGGTCCATTCTTGGTACACCCTTACTACAGCACCTCGCGAACAGCCCACGAAGTCTGCTGTTTCTGAGATACTTCCAGTCTTGATGAGATAGCCGATAATCATTCCTTTCTGCACGTCCGTCAAATCACTACCTCTGCCCATTGTGCTCAAGTTACTCACTATGGCTCATCAGTCCTAGCTGGCAGCTTACATCACCGTGTGATGGTCAACCTGTCACGTGCACTCTGTGACGCCCTTTGACGGTATACTGTGATTTCAGGGGTGGTCATATTATTCTGATACGAATGTGCATACCAATATATATAATTTTTTATATGTGTATTTGTATTATTACATATGTTGGTAAATAATATAGTATACCAATACATATAATATAAATATAACAGTGACCAAAATGATATTAGACAGCACGAACTATTGTAACAAAATTTTCAAGAGATCTGTTGGCGACTTATACGATGGTATCCCTGCTTTCTCAACTCACACCCTACGGCAAAAAAATACAAAAAGCTTCAAACAACAAAAATCATTGACGAGAACTGCGTACTTTTACTCACTCTGCTATGGGCACAATTTTAAATCAGAAATTTATGCAAAGATGCATCATTTTTTAAGGCATTTAAAACTTTTGGCGAGTTTTATCGGAAGCCTGACCCTCCTTATGTAAGATCCTTTACAAGCTTTTTTTTTCATACTTTTTTACGCTTTCCAAGCTTTTCCCGTCCGTCTGTCCGTCCGTCCGTCCGTCCGTCTGTCTGTCGGCACGATAACTCACGTAAAAATGGTTCGATTTCGATGAAATTTTAGTATATGGTAGGGGACCACCAGTGGACGAACCCTATTGAAAATGGGTGAAGTGGGGTCAAAGGTCACGCCATAAGAGCAGGATCCATTCAATTGCCCTTATGCGTCATAACTTGCGTAAATATGGTTCGATTTCGATGAAATTTCAGTATGTGGTAGGGAACTACTTGGGCACGAACCCTATTGAAAATTGGCAAATTGGGGTCAAAGGTCAGGCAGGGCATAAGAGCGGGATTTATTCCATTGCCCTTATGCGTCATAACTTGCGTAAAAATGGTTCGATTTTGATGAAATTTTGGTATGTGGTAAGGAACCACTTGGGAACGAAACCTATTGAAAATGGGTGGAATGGGTCAAAGGTCAGGACATAAAAGCGGGATCAATTTCATTGCCTTTATGCGTCATAACATGCGTAAATATGGTTCGATTTCGATGGAATTTTAGTATTTGGTTAGGAACCACGTGGGGATGAACCTTATTGAAAATGGGCGAAATGGGGTCAAAGGTCAAGGCATAGAGGTGGAATCCATTCCATTGCCATTATGCGTCATAACATGCGTAAATATGGTTCGATTTCGATGAAATTTTAGTATGTGGTAGGTAACCACCTGGGCACGAACCCTATTGAAAATGGGTGAAATGGGGTCAAAGGTCAGGCAGGACATAAGAGCGGGATTTGTTCCATTGCCCTTATGCGTCATAACTTGCGTAAAAATGGTTCGATTTCGATGAAATTTTAGTATGTGGTAGGAAGCCACCTGGGCACAAACCCTATTGAAAATGGACGAAATGAGGTGAAAGGTCAGGACACTGGAGTGGAATCCATTCCATTGCCCTTGTGCATAACTTACCAAAAAATGTTTCGATTGCGACAAAACGTTATCATATTGTTCCGGAGGTATAGTAAACCGGTTCTGTTGAATATCAACGAAATGGGGTCAAAGGTCATTGCACAAAAGCAAAAAGCAGAAGCCATTATTCTCATAGCTTGCGTAAAACTGCTTCTATTGCGACAAAACTTTCGTATGTTATTCTTGAGGTGTACTGAACCAGTTCTGTTGAATATCATCGAAATGGGGACAAAGGTCAGGACACAGGAGCGAGAGTTTTTCTACAGCCATTATCCTCATAACTTGAGTAACAATTTCTGGTATGTTGGAAAGCGTATAATAATCAATGCATTGCATGATTTTACTAACTTGCTCAGTTATAATCTTTCAGGCATCTGAATGTAATCGTATTTTTCTTTATACACAAGCAAACATTCTGTGAATACGAGCTCGTGAATCTACACTCATTGTCATTAAAATACGCGCACCAAGAAGGAGGCGTAGGATCGAAATGAGATTTTAGTAGTGAGATGGTACATACCAAGGACAGAAGTGATTATTATATCACAGCAGCAGGATGATTTCCAGCGGATATACGGTACACATTCCGGTCAGCGTTAGTACCGCATACATGCAGTGATACGATCTGGCATGGAGTCAAAAAGACGCTGTATGTTATCCTGGGACACATTGGAGAGTGCAGAGGGAGCTTCTTGCAACTGACGCTCTAAATCACGAACACTCGAACATAGAGAAAGCTGGCGTCCCATCTGAACACACACGTGCTCGATGGGCGAGAATTCAGGTGATCTGGTAGGCCACGGAAGCGTCGAAGCATGACGTAGACAGTCCTGGGAAACCCGAACCTTCTGCAGACGGGCGTTATCTTTTTGGAAAATGGCTCCAGGCCGCCCCACCACGAAACACAGAACATGGGGACAGGATCTCCTGTAAGTAGCGCTGGGCAGTCAATGTTCCTCGGATCACTGCGAGGGAAGTCCAGCTGTCATGCTCGATGGCTCTCCAGACCATCACGTCGGCAGTTCGGAACGTGTGCAGCTGTACAGTGAGGTGAGGATTGTAGCGCTCACCTGCGGTCCTCCACACTCTAACACAGTGGTCTTCCGTTCCCATACAGAAGCGGGATTCGTCGCTGAACACTATACGTCGCCAGTCCGTAGCATTTCACGTTGCTTGCTGCTGACATCACTACAATCGACGCCGACGATGGTCAGGTGTAAATGAAGAAAACGTAAGGGCCGTCGAGAGTGCAGATTCGCCTCTGCCAGGCGTCTGTAAATGGTTTTGGAGGACACAAGAGTACCTTGTCCAGCCGCCACATGTCTCTGGATATTGGACAAGGACGTTGTTGCATCTGTGCGTTCCGCAACCACGATACCACGGTCCTCTCTGCTGGTAGCATGTCTGGGGGCCGTCTCGTATCCATTGCTCCCAACGCGATCGTACCGCACTGTCCGACCGGCTCAAATGGTGGCCGATTCGGCGCGCTGGCCACCCTGCCTCTCTCATCCGGACGATACGGCCTCGCTCATACTCCGTCAGTTGTCCGTACGCACATCTAAGGCGGCTCCTCGGCATATCTACAGCTCAGAGATCTCACCTGACTCTTACCGCGCACTTCCGCAGGAATGTGGTGTCTCCTGCGCGGTGCCTTATAAGCCCCAAGGATTGCGATTTCAGCACCGGGCGTGAACGCGCGGGTATGCAGAATCGCTCGAAACTTTAATCATTTGTATGTCTGCCCTCCCCGTAGCTATTCCCCGAGTTTCGCGTTAATCGCGCGGTTTTTTTCTTGGTGCGCGGATTTTTATGACAATAAGTGCATTTCTGTCCAAATATGCATCTAAATTTAATGTCTGATGCAAGCTTTTGAACTGTTCCAGTGACTCTTGCAGTTAAACTATATTCAGCGTTGTCATGACGCAAAATTTTGAATTAAGAAAATCAATGATGAAAAAAAAATTAGTGATATGTTTTTATGCGTAGATTTCTCCTGGAGAATTAAAGCTATAATTATACTCTTTGGTTTTATCGATTTCTCCTGAGCTGTTAATATTGTAATTTTCATTTTGGTTTTACAGATTGCAACTGATTTTTTAGTTTTCTTTGCTTTTACGGTTTTCTGAGATAAATTTTGGTCTTTTAAATTTTTTTGATGTTTGTCGTAGAGTATTAAACCAAAAGAAAGAAATACAAAACAACCTACTCAACATACACTGAAATCTCAAAAGTCATGGGCTACGTACCCAGTATCGTGTAGTACATCGTCTAGCCCGGCGAAGTGCAGTAACTCGACGCGGCATCGATTCCACAAGTGGCCGAAAGTCTTCTGGAGATTTGTTAAGCCATGCTGTTCAAACAGCCTCCCACAGTTCCCTGGTATTTGTAGGTGCAGGTTCTGGGATGCAAATGTACCTTTTCACCACGTCCCATAAGAGCCCTATTGGGTTCATGTTGGGCAAACGTGGTGGCCACCATCTGTCGGGACTGTCCAAAATGCTCCTCGAACGAATTTTAGACAACTTGGGCTAGATGACATGGTGCATTGTCCGCCTGGAAAATCCCATCGTTCGTTGTTGGGGTACATGAAGTCCATGAAGAGCTGAAAATGGTCCCCCAGCAAAGCAACAAAGCGATTACTGGTTAATGACGTGTTTACTAGGACCAGAAGACCCAAACCGTGCAACGTAAATTCATCCCCCACATGTATAGAACCACCACCAGCTTGCACAGTGCCTTGTTCACAGCTTGGGTACATGGCCTTATGGGGTCTGCGTCACGTCCGAACCCTACCGTCATCACGTAACAACTGGTAGCGTGACTCATCGGACCACGCCACATATTGCCAGTCTTCCAGAGTCCAATTATTGTGTTCAGGAGCCCAGGCGAGGCGTTATGACCGATGTTGTGGTGTTAACAAAGGCACTCTGGTGGGTCTTTTGCTCCCATACACTGCTAAAAATTTGTGGTATGTTGCACCAAAAAGTGGTACTACTCCAGCTGCACCACGTTCTGAGAAATGATACACAATTATGTGGTGCAAATAAAACGAAACGACATATTGTAACTTTGCTGTACGTTATGGAACAAAGTTACGCCACAAAATGGTAAAAGGTTGCGCCATGTTGTTGGGTTTTATTTGCACCATACAGTGGTGTATCATTTCTAAGAAAGTGGTGCAGTGGGGAAGCACCACTTTTTGGTGCAACATACCTCAAAAGTTTTAACAGTGTATGGGAGCAGAAGACCCACCAGAGTGTCTTTGTTAACACCACGAGATCGGTCACAACGCCTCAGTTGGGTTACTGAACACAATAATTGGACTCTGGAAGACTGGGAATATGTGGCGTGGTCCTATGAAGCACTGACCTGATCGATATGTTTCTGGTACCTCTTGCATTGAATGTGGATGTTATTTGAGCCAGTGTCGCTTGTCTGTTAACATGGATAATCCTTGTCAGACGCTGCTGGTCACGGTCATTCAGCACCCGTGGGCGGCCACTAAGGTATCCACGGTGGGTGGTAATCCCTTCCATGAGGTATTCTCGCTACACACGTGACACCGTGAATCGAGAAATGTTGAATGTTCGCACAACTTCGGAAACTGAATTTCTCATCCTGTCTCCCAGTACCATGCCTTATTCAAACTCTGATAATTCACGTCGGCTTGTCAGAATCCTACTGGCGGTTGTTCAACCAGAATCACGAGATTACAACTGCAACTGATAAAAGACGTGGCGTGCGTCTGAATCTTTATACGACGGCAGCGCCAGTTAAAGATTTGTATACTGCTATCCCATAACTTTTGGCACTTCAGTGTATATGAATTTATAAATTCAGTATATCAATGATTAGACTAGAACTTTTTCTCGTGTGTGAAGTCTTTGTTTAATACAAGGTGGGATAAAAAAGTATCCAGACTGGATGTATTGAAAACAAGTATAATACTTAAGGATTTGAAACTTAATCACCTTCTAAGTAGTCCCCTTCGGAAACCACACACTTAGCCTAGCGCTGTTTCTACTGCTCGAATCATTTTTTGAAGTCATCTGAAATAGCGAACAGATGCTTCGTCGCATTCTATGTCATATCTCCTCAATATCTTGAAATCTTTTTCCTTTCAAGTAGTATTTGATTTTTGGGGAGAGAAGCAAGTCGTAAGGAGTGAAATCTGGCGAATACGGTGGCTGTCGGACCTGTGCAGTGGTTTGCAAGAAATTGCTGCACAAGTTGTGATGCATGGCAAGCGCGTTGTCATCATGGAGTTGCCACTAGACACTATAACCCAATGCCGTCAATTTGCGACGAACAGTGCCCATCAAACTGGACAGTAGTATTGCAGGTCGATTGTGTGGCCTGATGGAGCTTATTCCTGATACACAATTCCCTCATCAATAAAAAAAAACAGTCAGCGTCGTACTGACGTTGCTGCAGCCCTGTTGTGCTTTGTTTTGGGATCTGCAAGAGTCTGGGGTCCTCCACTGTAAAGAATGGGCCTTAATTTCAGGTTCATACCCATAAACCCACGATTGGTTACCAGTTATGATAGTTTTTAAAAGTTTTCGCTGCTTTCGATGCACTAAAGCAGGTCACTAGTAGCTGAAACATTGGTGTGTGTGTGTGTGTGTGTGTTTGCTCAGCTGAGAGCAGTTTTGCCAGGATTTTGGCTCAGCGGAGTTTCATGCCCAAATCTTTTGCAAGAATGGACTGAACTGAGCCGAGACTGATATTGAAGTCTTCAGATAACTCACGAATAATGATTCGTCGAACTTGGCCGCCCAGCTGTGCGACCGAGTTTGACATCGTTTTCAGTCTTGCTGATTGCGGGTCTCCCAGACCGTTCATGACTCTCAACACTTATACGACTCAACACTTATCATCAATCTCAACACTTATACGACCATCTTTAAAACATTTTTACCACTCATTAATTTGTGCACGACTCATGCAATCCTCCCCATGGACTTCGTGTAACTTTATGTGCCTTTGCAATTTTTGCCAAATTTTTGGCAAAATTTGCTGCAAATACGTTGATCAATTTTATCTCCGACATGACAAATACGATGAACAGCTGCACACACGCAAGAACAAAGCACTACTGCACTACTATATACACTGAAGTGCCAGAAAAATTGGTACACGAGTCTAATACTTGGTAGGTCCCACACGGGAGCGCAGGACTGCAGAAATACGACGGCGCATGGACTCCACTAGCTTCTGGAAATATGCTGTAGGCAATGCACACCGTATTTCATGCAGAGCGTTCTACGATTCGGGAGTATTCCGAATTTTCGGATTCCCGTGTACGATTGGGCGTTGCATGGTATCCCAAATGTGTTCTATCACGTTCAGATCTGGGGACTTGGGTGGGAATGGCAACACCCCAAACTCAGATGAATGCTCCTCTAACCATAATGTGCCGTACCGACACTTGCATTGTTCTGTTGGAACAGGCCCAACCGATCAGCATGAATGCAGGGCATGAACGGGTGTACCTCGTCAAAAAGGATGCGCACATAGCATTGGCCGGTTACAGACGTTTATAGACGTACCAGGGGTCACGGTGAAGTCCAACTAAACACACTCCATACCATTACGGACCCCCCAGCAGCCGGTACAGTTCCTCCCTATTGACAGGTGTGATCCATGTCTTCATGGGGTTTGCGCCACACACGAATAATTCCGTCTACCCGATACAGTAGGAAACGCGACTCGTCAGACCAGGCTACTTGTTTCCAGTTATCAAGTGGCCAGTGGCGGTGTTGCCGTGCCCAAGCGAGCCGCATACCTCTGTGTCGGGCACCCATCAAGGAGACTCTAGTAGGGCGTCGGCTCCCAAAGCCCATATTGTGCAGAGTACGTTGCACAGTCCGGATGCTGATACTTGTTGAGGCTCCAGCATTGAATTCCGATGATACCTGTGAGAGTGTTGTACCCCTATCGCGTGAAACTATTCTTGACAGCCGACGATGGCCACGTTCACCCAGTGTCTTTTTATGGCCACACTGGTATCGTAGGTTGGACGTTTTGCCGGAATTCTTGTAGTAACGGTACACCCTTGCAATGATCGTCCGTGAAAATCCGAACTTCGTTTCTACCTCCGGAATACTATGGCCCATCTCACGAGCGCCAACTATGACACCGCGTTGAAAAGCGCTTAAATCGCTATTACTTGTCATTCTCATGCCGAAAACAGCTCGGACAGCTAGCAAGGATGTCTATCGCTTTATATACGCACTGGCGGACGCAACCGAGTACGCGCATAGGTGACGTTGCTATGTATTTTGCATAAGCTTGTCTGTACCTGTTTTTCTGGCACTTCAGTGTACATATACCACCGATGGGCCACTACATTATGACCACCTACCTAATAAGCTGTAGGATTTCCTTTAGGACGCAAAACAGCTGCCAACTGGAGAGGCATCGATTCGATGAGGTGGTGATAGGTATCTGGAGCTGTCTGATACCATAATGTCAACAGCAGGTTCTCCACTTCCCGTAGATTTCTAGAAGGTGGTGATTTGGCAAGAACCCGCTTTTCCAAGTCGAACCACAAATGTTTGATTGGGTTCATGTCAGGTGAATTTGGAGGCCAGGGCATTAACAGAAAGTTACCGGTATGTTCTTTGCACCATTCCTTGACGCTTCTGGCAGTGTGGCATGGCCATCACCAGCAGGGAACACAGTTGCCATGGTGGGTGAACTTGGTCCGCAACGATGTTCAGATACCTAACTCCTGTCAGGGATTCTGCTATTGGAATGGTGGGGCCTTAAGTGTCTCAAGAAAACATCGCCCACAGCATCACACCACCGCCGTCGGCCTGTTTCAGCTGAACAATGCATCCAGGTGTCGTAGCTTCCGTTGGTAATCAGCGTATCCCAGCTCGGTTGTCTACGTGATGCTGCAGGAATCTTGAATCATCAGACCATGCCACTTTCTTCCAATCATCCACGGTCCAATCTTCATGATACTGTGCCCATTTCATGTGTTGTTGGCGATGACGTGGAGTGTGCATGGTGACCCGACTGGGTCTTCCCCTACGCAGGCTCATGCGCAGAAGGCTCTGATGAATTGTATGCTGTGAAACATTACCCTAATCACCACTGTTGGTTGTACGGGTGATTTTTCGCACTGTGGCCTTTCCGTCGCTGTGAAAATGCGCGACAGTCTCCGCTCCCCTCTGGCATCAGTGAGCTGCGGACGACACACGGCTGGAGAACGGTTCGTCGTTTATACATCTGTGCACTACTTTTGATACGCACTTACTACAGCGGCACGTGAAAAACCCGCGCACTTTCCGAGATCGTAGTTTTGAGGCACCGTGCCATCACAATTTGCCGTTTATCAAACCCCGATAAGTCGGCAACTTTTCCCATTATGACTACGAACGCTCTACTAACCGACAGATGGCTCTCTGGTTTATATGCCGCTCTGTGGACTTCACCTGCGCCACCTTTTGGTATCCAGTCGCGCTCATTTATCTAAGCTGAAGTTGGTCTTAATGGAATGACTTATCGGTATGTGTATATATACACTATATTGACAAAAGTCACCAGACACCTATAAGAGAAACACAACATAGCTTTTATTGACATAAATTAGTACGGTGTCGGTCCACCTTTGACCCTAATGCATACACTGACCCTTCGAGACATGATTTCGACAAGGTTTTGGAACACAGCGATAGGTATGGGCTACCATTCGGTACATAATGCTGCCTCAAACTGATACTTAATAGTAGGCCTTGGTTCCAAAATTCTTATGCGGAGCTCTATTTCATCCCATAGATGCTCTATAGTATTACGATCAGGGCTCTGTGCTGGCCAGTCCACACACGATACGAAGTTATCATCAAACCACGCCGTAACAGCCCTTGCTTTATGGCTCGGTGCATTATCCTGTTGATACCAGCAAGGGTGGGTTCCATAGTATTTCCACAGAGTTGGTAGGGCATAACTGTCGAGAATATCAAGGTAGATGTGCTGGTTAACAAGTTTGTTCACGATAACCAATGGGCCGGGAACATACCAAGAAAAGACCCCCACACGAGTACACTGCTACCTCCAAACTTGACCGTAGGAAGAGTACACTTTGGTAAATAGCGTTCCCCCGGTTGCCGCCATACCCTCACACGTCCATCAGGCTGATGGATCGTGTATCTGGATTCATCAGTCCATAGGTCCCGCTTCCATTGATCTACGGTCCACGATAAATGTTTTTAACACCATGCTAAACGACGAGTAGCAGTTCGAGTGGAGATGAAAGGCTTATGAGCAGCGGCATGAGCACGATAACCCTTGTGTAACGTACCAGGAGATGTGACGTACCTGCCAGAAGGACGCACACGACATAAAGGCAGATAGGAATAAGAATAAAACGTCCGCGTAGCTCAATTGGTAGAGCAACTTATTCCGGAATGAGGGGACCCGGGTTCGAATCCTGGCGCGGATAAAAATGACGGAGAAATTTACTTCGTTATACTTGGAATGAAGTTACGTGCGAATTGTACGTGTACATACCGAGATTCCAGTATTTTTACTCACCTGTACACTGAGGTCTTGTGCAGTACTCCGTCGATTAGCTGTAACGGCTCTTCTGAGGCTTCGACATCCTCTATCACTGATTTTCTTTGGTCTGCCGGTACGTTTTGCTACTTCAGGCACGCCGTATGTCTTCAACTTTTTCAGTACATCCAAGAAAGGTGACTTGGATATTTTTAAACGCCTCTCGGTTTCTCTTATGGACAACCCACTAATATAACACCCAACAATATTTCCTTTCTCAAAGTCTGTTCTCTCCCGCCGCGACATTTTCACTCAACCTCACAGTGCGATATGATCTTGGTCAACTGCGGGCTTGTTTTTATACTATATATATATAAACCCGGACGAGCGGGGGAGGGAGACGTAGCTGACCACACAGGGGTAGTAGGTTTCAATGCCAGTCTGGGCCAAACTGCTGCGTCGAACTTACAGAACCAGTCCGGATACTTTTTGATCACATCTTGTAGGTCAACGCCTGTAGCTTCAGTAAAAACCCGAAATACCAAAATTGGTAAAAGAACGATATTTAAGAGCTAAAATTCCAGAGGCGGCTGAATAACATAATATGGTTATACATGAATAATTTCGGGAGTAAATACCTTCTTGAAAACTGCATTTACAGCAAAACTAATTTGCCTTTAGCACAGTAATCAGAAGGCGTTGTAACAACTTTATAAACAAAGTATAACTAGGTGTGATTTCTTTGAACTAATCAGAATGAAGTTGATGCAAATATGCTAATAGAAAAATGTGCATGAAAAAGTTTTCGAATTATCGTGTGCAAAACTGGTGAACATGTATATGACTTACTTCATTCGGTGAAAAACATGCAATGTTCTTAGCGAACTGTACTTCTTCATCCACAGATCGTCCATCAAATATAGATCTAATCATAGGACTCTCTACTTTGAGCGCAGTTCTTGTGCTTTCACTCTCTGTGTCATTGTTTGTCATCAGAAGATACTGCAAAAATAAGGTAACTCCCTTTATTTTTATTTCCCTTTCTCAAAATTGTTAACAAATACCAACTAAAAAATTTGTTCTTGTATTTCATTATTGTATAATAAGCCCAAACCTATTAATAATTCTCTTTATCTGGGTTTTTGAAAACGTGCTGAAAACTAGATATTGCTGTCCACGACTTTAAACTAAAAGTAGGATATCAATTATTTAGAAATTACTAACATGAAAATATGCTTCACTAAGCTTAATTAAGGAAACAAGAGGGGCTTGCATAACGTTCGTGCCGTTACAAGGAAATAATATGAAAATCATTTTTTTAACATTTGCTGTTTTTTTTGTTCTTTCAGAAATAGACTGGTACGCACTCTTCGCGAGAACTAGTCAGTAGTTCTCGCTACAATGTTTCGAAGTGACACGCTCGCAATGTTAAAAATTATGGCAGTTCTTGTCGAATTTCTGAATTTGCAGAATAAATTAGTCATCAAAATCCATGAGGCGGCAAAAATGGTTTATAAACAAAACATCCATGCCTCACAGGGATTCGAACCCGGACCCATCTCGTACGAATGGTCAGAAACCAGCGCCACTAAGGCGTCAGCGTTTATCTACATTAGCTTGGAAGTACGGATATGCAAATGAAGGGAAAATCTAGTCTGGCAACATCTAAGATGCGGGAGATGACATGGATTACGTTAGTTAAAGGGATCGTTGTCGTTGTGGAAAAGTGGATACTGCACATTAAAGAAGCCGCTGCTGACCCCAAATCTATTTACCATCAAAAGATAATGTTCTTTGTACGTCGTAGAGGAATGCAATATTGATGTGTATGATAGAAAACGCGCTACACGGCGAACCGAACCGCATTTGAAACGCGATTCCCGAAACGCGTTGGCTGCTGATGTCAGCAAAGGACATGGGAAAGTGTTTTACGTCATTAGTACTGTGGACCCGGATGATTGGTTAATTCGAGGGATGGTTGTCAACCCCTGAAACGCGATTTCCGACAGTTATTCAGACACGCAAAGGCTGATGCGGCATCACCGGTATCCAAAGATGCCTGCACGAAGCTGATGCGTAAGAATGGCGCCCTAGCTTCTGTTTACCGATCACAATAAGCGACGGAAAGCCACCTTGGAGTGCTACGAGGAACAAGCTGTGTTTTTTGGCAAATGAAAGAAAAACGTCCGAGAACAAAACCGACTCCAGCGCATAATATTCCGATTTTCAGCAGAAAGTCTAGACAATCTGTGCCGCCCGGTGACGAAGTCGAATAAGCCCTGTCCTGTGAGCGTTCGTCCGAGTCTTTGTTTTTAAAACATAAACGGTGCATTTGTCTTACGCAGCTGGCCTATCCCTTACTTGGAACCAGTGGGCCTAAAGTAGGGACGAGCCCCTGCTAATTGCCCATTGAGTTGCTCGCAATGGTCGTTGAAACCACAATAGAAAAAAAGGACTGGAAAATCTAGACGAAGAGATAAATTAATTCAGGCATTTAACGTGGACCAGGAAGATCAAACAAAGATCATCGCTCTTTCCACGTTTATAAGTGAGTCACGGAAAAATTCTCATTGGCCGCCACCGGGAGTCGAACCCAGGGTCTTCCAATTACGCGCCGGATATGCTTCCGCTACACCACAGCGGCCTAGAATTCCTACAGACTCACACACGCTAACTGCCAAGCCAATTAGGCAGATTTGTGCGGGGCTCCAAGACGCAAACTGGCTTGGCAACAAAGATCATAAAATTGGCTTGGCAGTTAGAGTGTGTGAGTCTGTAGGAATTCTAGGCCGCTGTGGTGTAGCGGAAGCATATCCGGCGCGTAACTGGAAGACCTTGCGTTCGACTCCCGGTGGCGGCCAATGAGAATTTTTCCGTGTCTCACTTATAAAGGTGAAAATAGCGAAGATCTTTGTTTGATGACGAAGAGATCATTGAGAAATTTTTTGATTCACTTCCTAATCGTATATATACTACAGCTAGAGACGGCACACGTAGCAGTAATGTTACTCTGACATCCACGTATCCGCAGCACTCAACAGTCTCGAAATATGATCTTTTCTTCGTCTCTCGGCTATCTTTTATCTTATTTCTTCGAGTTATACTTGCGACATTCCTTCTAAGTGAGACATGTGTTTTTGATGTTCTCCAGTTCTAATATTTACTTTTCCATCTTTCTTTTCAACACAATCTCACACGCTCACATTTAGCTTTGAGTTCTGCGTGAACTTCGCATGTGTTTTCTATTTAGGGTCTGCGTTATGATTTACATAAACTGCAGCTGGTCGTACTCTTTGCTTAAATAAATCCTTTTCATTTCGAAGAAATTGCTCAATATACTTTTCTTCCTTGACTTTTCTCACCACCCTTCTGTTGCGAAAAATAGATAGTATCATAAATTTTTACCAGTTACACGCTATCGAACTAAACATTTTCTTTTGCTTTCAGCTGAATTATTTTCATGGGCTATCAGTTACTATTGAGAAACAGAACTACGATAGAACAATTCCTTAGTATCAAATTTGTATAATAAGTTTTGCAAAAGTAAAGAGTGAGTTCTTGTAATTTCGCGAAACTAATGAATCACACGAACCTCTCAGGCCTAAAAAGAAACTATATTCCCTAAAGAACGAAAGAATTGGAACAACAGTGGAATGAACAAATTCCGGGTATAAACTGTTTTCTATCCTTCGCGTGGTAAGTTTTCCATTTTAAATTTTCTATCTTAGAGACAAAGATTAAAAAAAATCAAGTTCTTTCGCAAAAAGCACGGTGTGCGTTTTATTAGGACCATTCTACTGTTATACCAGTGTGAAAGAACACTCTAAGTGATTTTATTTAAATAACATTTGCTTGTAACAATCATACTTAAGAATTGTTGAGCCAGAAGAAAGCGAAGGTGAAGCATTAAAAATTGGTAACGTTTGTTTATTATAAAAGCTTACTTTGGCAACATTTTCAAGTAACACTTAATCAAAATCAAGGATCCAGCCCAGCGTTAGCGAAAATTGTTCCAAAAGTTGAACTCCCTGATCTTGTAATTTGTGAAGTAACTAATGCGATATTTCTGTGCTTGATTTACGGAGTATTAAGTTCATCTGTTACTTTCTCCTCAGTTCATCCGTAACTTTTACTCCATATGCGAATGATTCCTTTCCTAATAATTGGGAAATCACCTTGTTGCTTTGATTTTATCCTGCTTAGGAAATATTAGACATGTCCAACTTCTTACAGTGTGATATAAAAGTGCAGAATGTAATTTGTTTATGCTAGTTTCAATCATGGGCAATGTTTAAAAAACTTTATAAAAACGTCTCTGACTTGAGATATGTCTCGTTGTCTGACGCATTAGAAAAGTGTGATCACGCATTTCCAAAAATAAGTTAATAGTATTTTAGGATCCGTTGGGAAAATCCGACATGACGTAGCTGGGAAAATCCGACTTACTTTAAACGTCAAGAGACATGGCAAGTGTTAAAGTTTGTTAAGTCAGATGACAGATGGCGCCAGGTGTCTCACGTAATGAAAAATCTCGTCAAACACGGAATACAACAGACATGACTTCTCTAGTGGGGAAATCAGCGAGTGTGCTTTGGCTTGCGGAGTCAAAATCTCTAATAACAGTTCAGCGTAAGTTCAGAACGGAGTACAAGAGATAGTCGCTGACACGAAGGAGCATCGAACAATGGCTAAATAAAATCAAAGCAACGGGAAGTGTTTTGAAAGGCAAAAGCACTGGCAGACCTTCCATTTCGGACGAAATGGTGGAACACGTGCGTAAGGCTTATCTCAGGAGCCAGAAGAAGTCCGTCCGCGTCGCCAGTTGTGAATTTGAAATACCGCGAGCAACGGTTCACAAAGTTCTGCCTAAACGTCAACGCCTATATGGATATAAAGTGAAGTTAGTGCAAAAACTTCGACAAAATGATCAAGCACGTCGAATAGTATTTGCGGTCGACATGCTTAATCGCATTGACGAAGACTCCACACTCCTTTCACGGATCTGTTTCAGCGATGAGTCGAGCTTCCATGTTTCTGGCAGAGTGAATAAACATAACTGCCGAAACTGTGGCATGGAAAATCCCCCACACGAGAGAGACAGCCCGAAGATTAATGTCTGGACTGACCTAATGGAAGACAGAGTGATAGGGTCCTTTTTCTTCTCTGAACCAACTGTTACTGGCAAAACTTACCTGACATTTTATAACAATTCGCTGTTCCACAACTCCAGGATATTCAAGACATAATTTTCCAGCCAGATGGAGCGCCTCCGTACTGGTCTTTGGATGTAGGCAGATCTTTAGACCCCCATTTTCCAGGGCGTTGGGTCCTAGGGCATGACCACCCCGTTCTCCTGATATTACCCCATGCGACTTTTTTGGGGAAAGGTGCTTTATTAAGGACATTGTGTACAAGAAAAAGTTACGTCTATCACTGAGCTCAATTAACGCATTATTAGAGCCATCCTCCTTGTTACACCTGCCATTCTGCTGTATACATGGGTGGAGCTGGACTATAGTTTAGACATCCTGCGAGCAGCCAACGGAGCACACGTGAGACTTACTGACATTAAAATTTTTTTCCACAGTTACCATGTGTTTTGACGTTAAAAGTAAATTGTTATTTAATGTATTTGCTTTTCAATAACATACTGAAGTTGTATATTTCATTTATGGGCACCCTGTATTATATGTTACCAGAATAGTTTTCGAATCAAAGAGAAAAAAATGAAGGGATACTAGCATTGGAAATAGTAGGAGATAAATTGCTTACGCCTCAGTGAGTTTTTTGTTATCATGACAGTGAGTAAACGTTAAAACGGTGGAGATTATCGCAATTCTTTTAATGTTTAGAAAGTAACCCGCTTTGTTAGCAGTTTTCTTATATCTGAGTGTTAAGTGAAGCTTTAATGTTACCGTTTTTTTCTCCGCATAGTCCGCCGACCGCGAAATTCAGGAAAAAAACTACCGTCTGATCTGTACCCGCGATGTTGAATAAAAACCGTAATTTCCTACAGAAAAATGCGATTCACAGGATGATTCAGCAGTCGGAAAAAACCTAAAAAAATATTTTCTTATTAGAAAAAATTACTTTCATTTTTAAATGCTCTTCAGTTACTTTCAAATTAGTAAAGAGCAAAAGTTATGAGTTTTTTTACAGTATTACGCGACAATTCCGCAGTTAGACTGCGGCGCCCGCGAACGCGTGTGACGCTGAGCTTTCCGCAGCACGTGATCACTCACGAAAACAAATAATATCACCTTCACTGAATCGTATTTTCTGTCAAAATGTTCGTAAACAGAAAAAAATATTTCTTTCGTATTGCTTTACGTTTTCATGTTGTTAGCACACTTCTGGCAATTTTCTAAATATACGAACTCGCCGAACAGTTACGACGCAGATCTTTTAAAAATGGAAGTGCCGCAAAAAAGTTATTTTTTTTTTCAATGCGGTGTGTTTTCTGCATCGGCGTAATATCCACAGAACCTGAATTTACAACTTTTTACAAGATGATCCGCGGAATATATGGCGAAAAATACGGTACCTAAAAAGGTAAGAAGGTGTTTAAGTGACGAAAAACAATTATCGCTCGCTATTGAAGGAAATAAACGCGCATCTGGATAACAGTTCGTTATTTTTAATTTCATTATGCATAATGTGTTATTTAAAAAAGGCGTTGCCTATATTTTTTCCTGTGAATTTGATCTTTCAAAATAAGTTGATTAATTCATATAATGTTTTGAAAATGAATGATATATTCATTTTACATTTCAGAAAGGGAAATCGTTGAATCAAGCACTTTTCCCCTCAACAGTGACGGGAAAAACAGGTATTGATTTAAATATTCCCATTCAGGATCAGGTAGACGACTTGTCTTACAACAGCAAATGGGAATTTCCAAAGTCCAAACTGACGTTTGGTATGTATACACAAATTCCATAACAGTTGAGGTACACTTTTTGAGTATTTTACGCTTTTTAAAACCATGCCGAAAACTTATTTATAACTAGTTTTTTTTCTTCGGATTTCCTTTCTTTAGAAACCTGTCTTTCACAGGAACAAACAACTTATGTGACACTTTTTATTCCGAGAATATACTGCTAGTTTGTACTATAGTTGGTTCAAGCAGAATTTAAAGGCAGCCCAATTCAGATATACTTTAATAGGAACATTTTTTTCTGCAAATAATTCATAATCGCCGTGCGATTGTTTTTCTTTTTTTCTGTTAGAGTCTCATTCACTACAAATTTAAACCTTTGACCCACCCTTTTTCGAAAATAAAGTAGTAGAGCACTAGAATCAAAGGTCAGTGAGTATTCCTTTCATAAACGGAATCTCCTTGCCAAATATCGTTTTATAGACAACGTTGTCTTTAAAGTTGATCAATCTTCTTGCATTGCAGGCATGTGTACAGGTTTGAAATATCATAAAATCAACGAGGTAATAACTAGATGAATCATAGCATGATTCTCGATGCAAAGAATTACGCTTATTTACAGAATATAAATCCACAAACTATTTTAGCAGGAGAGGAAGGCCAAAATGTTTAACGAACAGGAATTTCGTCCTGAAGAAGGAGAAAATGACTGAACTTTCAAAATAAATGCTCAAAAAATTTGATATTCATTCGTTACAACGCAGCTGTAACTAATTTTTAACAGCAGCGACATATTGAGCTCGTAAAACACGAGAAGAGGAACGTAAAGAAAATTATCTTAACGAATGAGGGAACACCATATTACACTACTCCAGAAGCCAAATGCTTTAGTCTCTGTGGCATGTATAAAAATGAAAGAACACTACATGATCAAAAGTACCCCAGCACCCCTTAAGTAGGGACTCTGCCCCTGTACGTCTCAACCATGGCCCATACACACATAAAAAGATGCACGTCACTTGTAAAACATCATAGACAAGCAGAGACGTAACAAAGTGTTCCTACGCTCGGGACAAACCATAAAATACTGCATCCCTATCTGTCTTTCCATCTGATAGATAGATAGACAGATACACTGCTGGACAGTTGCTAAGGACGGATCATAAACGGCTATATAGCGCATAAAAAAGTAAGTGTGGTTGGATGCCAAGTGAAATAAAATAATGTCAGAATGCCAGGACATTACAAGAAAGACAATTTATTGAGCTCTGAAATCCAGAAGGCTTTGGAACGTGTTCAAGGGACAAACAGGCAATTTTGTGCAGAATACGTAAACGTGAAAAAATGCAATTACCGTCCGCAGGCGTTCCGGCGTAAGATGTCAATACGGGATATGGCCACCATGGAGGGCGATGCAAGATTCCACACGTCGTGTCATGCTTTGCACAACATTATCAAGCAGCTGTTGGGGTAATTTATCCCATTCCTCTGTCAGTTCACGGATGAGGGTGTCCTTGTTTATTGGAGGGCATTGGCGACCAGCAAGACTCCTCCCCAAAGCATCCCACACATTTTCAATGGGATTCAGATCTGGAGAACGTGCTGGCCGTACGAGGCGTTCAATGTCCTCGCTCTCAAGACACTCCTGGACAGCGACTGTTCGATGACATGTTGCGTTGTCGTCCATGAAAACGAATCTATCACCGACCGCACCACGGAACATGCGAACATGAGGTAAAAGTACATCATTAATGTACCGTTGGCCAGTCATAGTCCCAGTTGGAAGCACATAGAGGGACGTACGGCCATTGATCATGATGCCAGCCCATACCATGACACAACATGTCGGATATCGGTCCCTTTCCTGTATGTTTTGCTAGACAATATGCAGTACCACTATCACGCCAGATCAGCTGTCGTTGACAATCAGACGATAGACTGTATCTACTCTCATCTGAGAAGAGAACAGCAGACCAGTCGTTATCAGTCCAATTGCGATGTTGATGAAACCATTGCAAACGGGTGGTACGGTGACGTCTGGACAATGGGATGCACACAACAGGACGGCGGGCGTATAGTCCTCCTTCATGCAAACGTCTGGTGACAGTTTTTCGGGAGATCCGTTTGCCAGTAGCAGCCATAAACTGATTTGCTACCTCACTAGCTGTGCTGCGCCGGTGTCTTTTTGTTGATAGCACTATGTACCGATCTTCTGCAGGTGTCGTACTGCAAACACGACCTCCCCCGTGACGTTTGCTACACTCTCCATTCGTTTGAAATGATTTCCAAAGCCTTGAAACAACACTGTGGCAGACGTCGAACTCCCTGGCAACATCTGCTATTTTTCGCCCTTCTTCAATCTTGCCAATAATACGGCCACGCGTAAAATCATCTAGTTGATGTCGGGAAGACATACTGAAAATTGCAAGTTCGTCAATTGATTCTTTCCCTTTCAACTTTGCGTTTGAACAACAACGGTCAATACGCGTCAAATCCTTTATATCTCTTATCAGCGCTATGACGTCACGAACAAGTTCGGCAATCCAAAATTTGCATACGCACAACACGTCTTACTGTGTCCCGCACTTATGCTAATTTCCACATTTTCCTGCCTTCCATTTTACGGTTGCTATCGTTGCTATTGTCATCCGTCCTTAGCAATTGTCTGGAAGTGTATTTACCGGGGTCCTAACAAAAATTCTGCACACTGTCCATTTTTGAGAAAAGTGTGAAGTAACAGAGAAAACTTACCTTCTTGCCGTTCAGTGTACTCACCTGCGCTGCTAATGACAGCTTTCGAGTGGTGAGGTAGGTCCTGGACTCCCCGTAGTACGCCATTTTTGTTCAGCTGTCGTGTTACTCGGGTGACGTCGAATGACAGTTTGTCAAGCGATTCGTAGCGGATGCCACGTAGCCAATTTTTTAAATTTGGGAATATATCAAAGTCGGATGGACTGAGATCAGGGCTGTATGGTGGGTGTGATAAAGTCTCCCAGCCATATTTCGACAAATGTCCCTGTACCGACGCTACACCATGACACGATGCGCTTTCATGCAGCAAGATTGCTTCCGCTTCCAACAAGTTGGGGGCGATTTTGACGAATTTTCGGTCTCAACTTTGTCCTCAGAAAGAACTTGTGCTTCGATCAAGAGTTTCTTCCCCACAAACTTATTGCAAGGTAATATGGATCTGTGTCGGAGCTTTTTCCCGGAGACTTTCTATTTTCGTGTACGAGCGCTGTTCTAACCCCGTGAGGCCGCCCCGGTGGCGCAGTGGTCTAAGCGATGACCTCTGATCATTCGTCCGAAAGGGATCCGGGTTCGAATCCCGGTGAGGCATGGATGTTGTGTTTGTCTTACGGCTCTGGCACTCTCCCTTCCCTGGAACCAGTGACCCTAATTTAGGGACGGGCGACTGCTTATAGCCCATTGAGTTGCTCACGGTGGTCGTTAAACCTCCTATCAAAAAAATAAACAAACCCCGTGACTCAACCTGAGGAGCTGCACGCTTCCATTTCCAAACCTTCCCACGTCAACAGCAAATGATAGCGCGTCGTTGTGACAACACAGCGTGGCTGAGAGTTTGACCTTGAAATGATGAAATCATTTTTCTGATTGCATCATGCGCTTCCGTTTTAGAATAACCTATGCAGAACTTTTCTTATGACTCTCCTATTCCTGATTTACTAGTTAACATACACATGTAAGTACACGATGCTCAACAAAACAAGGTTTACGTCATATCAAACTCAGTCTATTTGTGCAGCTTTTGCCAGCTTCTCCGGAATTTTGACCTTCGGTATCACATGAAACGGGCCCAATCAGCAGGCAGTCGTGGTTCGCAGTCACAGTAATGATAGAATAGTCCCCAGAGAATCTTCAACAATGTAAACGACATCCTTATCTTTCATCCTCCACCCAACTAAGGGAAAACTGCAGGCTCCATTGCTGACCACGAGGGCCGTGGCTCTTCTTGAGTTGTTCGGACTCAATAAGAGCTCAAACCGCGCCTTCACTTTTGATTGTGAGCAACTAACATCCCTTAAAAATTTTGAGAAAGAAATTCGAATTTTCAGGACATCGAAATTGACAAAACACATTATAAGCAAATTCTGACAAAGAACGACAAAGTATGGCGAGATAAAAAAAAAAAAAAAAGGAAGAAACTGGTGCAAAGTTTTCAATTCCAGATTTTATTAGATTGCAATCGGTGATTTTTGCGCCTTCTCTGTTAAGCTGCGCCTGGAGCCGCAACCCCGCTGGTCCCTTTCTATTAATAATTACGCTTCTGTGCTCGTAGAGAAGCTTCAATAAATAGGCACGGTCATAGGACGTTATCTTAGTTAAAAAGTCAGTTCGGAATTTTTGCTTTGCTGCAGTTACCACGATTAGCTGTTAGTGATGTTGCTTTGCAGAAGCGCAGAACTTTTCAGGATCTGAAAATAATTTCATGCTGT
This sequence comes from Macrothele yani, assembly GCA_039090855.1. Classification (NCBI taxonomy): domain Eukaryota; kingdom Metazoa; phylum Arthropoda; class Arachnida; order Araneae; family Macrothelidae; genus Macrothele; species Macrothele yani. The sequence continues at coordinate 136,723,313 of CM077005.1, read as the reverse complement.
TAAACTCCTTTGGTATATGAAAGATCTCTTTTCATTTCCGTTTCTGTTTTATTCTATTTAGAATGATTCAATTTTACATTATTTTTTTCATTTCAGTAAAAAAAGGAACATATTCCATTGTAAACCGTAAATGCTGACTAATAATATGGCATTAAAGCGTAACATGATATTTAAAGTTTCTTAATTTATTACTGTGCCACCTAAATTACATTGACATCAACGAACAATCTCCGTTTCGCTATACGAAACCCAGTTTTCGGTAGTTTTCCTGTGCATGCCTCAGGTTGCGTTTAATATACACTGCTGGCCACCCAAAATGCAACACCAAGAAGGAAGCATCCGATTGGCCTGAAATTCGCAGCATGCATCGCCCGCAAGAGGACATGCAAACGATTAGCATTGCAGGGCATATGCCACCGAGAAGCACTATAAGAAGGGTGCACAGAAGGCGGGGTGTAAGTAGTGGAAGTGTGTTGTGCTGCCGGACCTGTGCTTGGGAAGCTTCCTGATGCCTCGTCGCAGAATACGGCAGTCATTCCAGCACGTTTCGGAGTTCAACAGAGGACGAACAGTGACTTGTCGCGACAGCGGTTTATCGTACCGAGACATCGGCGCCCATGTGGGATGACATCCAGCCACAGTGAGACGAGTATGGATTCGGTGGGTGCAGGAGGAACGGACGGACAGATGTGAGCGATTGCCGCGGCCGCGGCACACCACCGAACGAGAGGACCGGCATGTTGTGCGGCGGACATTGATGGCTCGCACCGCCACATCACGAACGTTAGCGCAGGAATTAGGGTGAGTTGCGCAACAACCTGTGTCAGCACGTACCGTTCGACGTCGTCTGCAGGAGCGGGGACTTGTCGCACGGCGCTCATTGCTCCGATTACCACTGACGTTACACCACCGGCGAGTGCGGCGGCAGTGGGCCGTTGAACGCCGCACTTGGACTACGGAATGGCACGACATTGTCTTCTCCGACGAATCCCGCTTCTGCTTGCAACACCACGATGGTCGGATCCGCGTGTGGCGGCACCGCGGCGAGAGACTGTATGACGCTTTCATTATGCATCGCCATACCGGTCTGTCGCCTGGTGTTATGGTTTGGGTTGCTAGCAGTGTAAATACCTTTTGTTTGGATTCGCTAACATGCTGTCAATGTACAGTAATTAAAAAGTTCTCAGAATAAAATCCTGAAATGACAAAATTTCAATGCTCCTATTTCTACGAGCATCTCGTACACATTTATTGAGAATGTTACAAGTATTAATTTCCAGACTTGACTTCAATTCACATATCTCGTACTCATGCTTCACACTGAATATAATGTTCTAATGATCAAGACGTATATCTCCGTGAGTACCATGTTTTTATATTTTTTGCTGTCTGTTCTTCCCGATGGGGAAGTTACAACATTTTTAATTAATCAGTGACAAAAATATCTTTAGTGTTAGCTGTCATGGCTTATGAGTCCTGGAACCCTAATAGCCTAAGCGCAGTTCGAAGGTCCACCGAATTTTCTTCGTTCTTTGAAGAGAAGACGTGTGTTGTTTGTATATTTGTATAGTACCTCAACAAGTGACAGTTCTCAACTTACACTTATGCTTTGAAAAGATTTTTCCATTCACACCACCATCATGTGGTTTGGAAGACCGCAGTCTGCGTCTTGTTATCCCATAATGAAAAAGCCACTTTAAGCTGTGTTACTCGTTTTTCTATTTTACTCCGAAAATGCGAAAGCTCAGCATTTTCTTCATGCCTATTTTTCATTCAAATAATTATTTTATGCCACATCTTAGTATTATCATGTTGTGCCTGTTATTTAATTAAAGGATTTTCATTAAATATTGGATTACATATATCTGTTTCTCTGTGCCATATAGGTATGTGAAGTTACGTCTTATTTGTTTTTTTCGTTTATGTGATGTGAGGACATTACGATCGATTAACGCTTCGCCGTCCCGTTCCATCTTTTTTACGCTTTCCAAACGTAGATTGAAAAAGCGTACATGCTCCAGCTTTGTCCGTCTGTCCGTCCGCACGATAACGCGTAAAAATTTTTCGATTTCGATGAAATTTTAGTATGTGGTAGGAGACCCCCTGGGGACGAAATCTATTGAAAATGGACGAAATGGGGTCAAAGGTCACGACTAGGATCCATTCCATTGACCTTATGCGTCATAACTTCCGTAAAAATAGTTCGATTTCGATGAAATTTTAGTATGTGGTAGGGGACCACCCCCACACAAACCCTATTGAGAATGGACGAAATGGGGGTCAAAGGTCACGACATAGGTGCGGGATCCATTCTATTGTCCCTATGCGTCATAACTTGCGTAAAAATAGTTCGATTTCGATGACAGATTAGTATGTGGTAGGGAATCACCGTGGAATGAATGCTGTTAAAAATGGACGAAATAGGGTCAAATGTCAGGACATAGGAGTGGGATCCATTCCATAGCCCTTATGCGTCATAACTTACGTAAAGATGTTTTGATTTCCATGAAATTTTAGTATATGGTAGGGGACCACCTGGGGTCAAATTTTATTGAAAACGGACGAAATGGGGTCAAAGATCAGGGCATAGGTGCGGGATCAATTCCATTGCCCTAATGCGTCATAACTTACGTAAAAATGCTTCGATTGCGACAAAAGTTTATCATGTTATTCCAGAGGTACACTGAACAGGTTCTGTTGAATATAATCTAAATGCGGTCGAAGGTCAGGACACAGGAGCGAGATTTATTCCGCAGCCATTATCCTCATAAGTTGACTAAAAATGCTTCGATTGCGACAAAACTTTATCATCTTGTTCCGGAGGTATACTGAATCGGTTATGTATAATATTGTCGAAATGGGGTCAAAGGTGAGGACACAGGATCGATATTTATTTCACAGCCATTATCCTCATATGTAACTTTGGTAATGATTTCCGGCATGCTGGAAAGCGTATCATAATCAATGCATTGCATGATTTTACTAACTTGTTTATTTAAAACCTTCACTGTTAGCATCATTGTAATCCAAAACATTGAACTGTTTTCTTTTTGGGAATATTGTTTTCTTCTTATTTGTCTGAGTTGCTTTTCATTTTTTTCACTGATCTAGTGAAAAAATAAGTTTTTTACCGCGTCTTGGAACTGAATTATAAATAATAAAAGATAATAAGTTATTTTAAGAAATATAAATACTCGTATTAAACTAAATAATAAATTGTTTTACTGTATCTCTACAACTGAAGTGTATATAACGCTACGATGCATACATGCAGTAGAGTTCGTTGTATTTTGTCTTCCATCGATGAATTATGAAGGAAATGTCCTTACTCCTCGATCGCAGGGAATGTGTTCAGAGAATGTGAATTAGTCATTCAATTATGAATCTACTTCAAAAGTAGTCTGTTCATGTGAAATGTCAAATCACATATTTCATGAGTTTATTCATCTGAAACGCTTTAGTAATGTTGTAAAAATGTAAAAATATATGATTTTTGTGAATTTCAGGGAAAACGTTAGGTCAAGGAGCATTTGGTAAAGTTACTAAAGCAAAAGCTGATGGAATAACTGAGCCTGGAACTTCAACGACTGTGGCTGTGAAGGTCCTAAAAGGTCAATTTTTCTAAGAGGGTTTTTCAAGTCTCGTGTGTTGGTGAAAACCAACAGCACCATTCTTTCCGTTCCGCTTACCTTCCTTCTTTATTTAAGGTTTACCTGTTCCGTGTTTGCTATTTCATTCGTGCTGTAGTTTTACCTTATTTGGGATTTATGACGATAAGAGTGTTACTTGTCATTTATTGTTTTACGAGAGTCATAACAAAAGTTCATCACACGTTAATCTAAAACGGAAGCGGATGATACAATCGGGAAAATGATTGCGTCATGTCAAGGGCAGACTCTCAGCAACGCAGTGGTGTCAGAACGACGCGCTATCATTTGCTGTGTGGACGTGGTAGGGTTCGGAAATGGAAGCTTCCAGCACCTTAGGTAGAGTCACCCCGTTATACCAGCGCTCGTACGTGAAAACAGAAACTCTGCGGAGAAAATCTCCGACACAGATCCACACTGCCTTGCAAGAAGTTTGTGGGAAAGAAACTCTTGATCAAAGCACAATTTCTCGCTGAGCATCACACTTTCGGGAGAACCGAAGCAGCATCGAAGATGATCACCGCTCAGGCCGATCTCAAACGACAACAGACAAAACATCTGTCACCGTTGTTGCAACGCTTCTCGAAGAGAATCGCCGTTTCACAGTCGAATGGATTCCTCTTCAAGAAAATTTGTCCACCATGTCTGTTGATCGAAAAATAAAAATCGCCGCGCGCTGTGAGCCCCATCAACTCACCCCCGAGCAGAAGGCAGCCAGAGTGAGCATCGCACGGGATCACTCCCACAGGTTCGAAAAGGAGGGCGACACCTTCCTGAACAGAATTATCGCAATTGATGAGACTTGGACCGGTGATTTTGAGCCGGAACTCAAGTCACAATCAGCGGAACGGAGGCATCGAAGTTCCCTACATCCCTCAAAGTGTCGTCGGCAACAGTCCAAAGTGAAGCAAATGATGATTTTTGCGTACGATGCCCAGGGTGTTGTGGTCTCTGATCGAGTGCCGGTAGAGCAAAATGTCAACGCGAAATATTATCGTGACTTTCTGAGGACCAAGTTGAGACCGAAAATTCGTCAAAATCTCCCGAACGTTTTGGAAGCGGGAGCGACCTTGCAGCAGGACAGACAACACATCGTGTCATTGTGCAGCACGGTACGGGGACGTTTGTCGAAATATGGCTGGGAAGCATTATCTCACCCACCATGCAGCCCTGATGTCAATCTATCCGACTTTGATTTTTTAGCAGAGTTAAAAAATCGGCTAGTGGCATCCGCTAGGAATTGTTTGACGAACTGTCATTGGACGTAACCCGAGTAATACAATAGCTGAACAAAGATGGCGGACTACGGAGTATTCAGGACCTACCTCACCGCTGGCAAGCTGTCATTAGCAGCGAAGGGGAGTACATTGAATGGCAGTAAGATAAGTTTTTCCCGTTACTTCACACTTTTCTCAAAAATGGACAGTGTGCACAACTTTTGTTAGGATTCCCCTTGAAGCATAAATGATCAATTATTGAAATTTCTTTACTTCGTTTTATGTACAAGAAATAAAAAAAAAGTTTCATCTGAAAAACATTCTGTGCTCACTATGCACAGCAAATGACTCTTCTTAAGAGGTGATATAAAAGAACGTTTGTGCTTCCTGCAACAGATAATGCATTCTCTGAGTACTACGGGTGTATCACTTTATGTTTAAAAATTCATATGTTGTGAATTCCCATAAAAAGCCTTTGCATTCATTTCCTAAAATTAATTCTAATTCTGTTAAATTGTGAATTAAATGGTAGCAGAATTATTAGGAGTCTGCTTTGCCATTAGTGGCGCTAAAATTATTATGCATAGTTAAGCCCTGTTTAAGAGCCCCTGACGTCAGAGGACCCAAAGATGATTAAGAAAAGGAATTTTTTAACCCAAACCAGCCAACAAAAATGAAAGATGAGAGATTCAGAGAAAAGTAAATGTAATCATACCTCAGAAGAGCTATTTTTAGTTCGCTAGTATCTTATGGTGTCAGCAATGCAGAGGACGACGTTGGTATGATGCCAAACACTGAACTACAGATTTAGAAAAGCAGAAGACATTTTCAGGGTAAATGTGTTGTTCAGAATTCAGACATACACGGTCGTATCAGAATAATAACACCACCCTCGGAATCACAGTGCACCTGCCCAGGCACGTCACAGAGTGCACGTGACAAGGTCGAGCACACAGACACACAAGCGGCCGGCCAGAACAGATGAGCCATAGTGCGGTACGTGAGCACAATGGGCAGAGCTAGTGATGTAACGGACTTCCAAAGAGGAATGATCATTTGCTATCGTGCCAAGGGTGAAAGCATATTAGAAACAGCAGACTTCGTGGGCTGTTCGCGAGGCGCTCTAGTAAGGGTGTACCAAGAATGGACCGCTGGCACACTGAGTATCTCAAAAACCATCGGCCTCAGAGGAAAACGTCGCCCCTTTGACTGGTAAAGGGCAATCGGTGCGCAACAATGCAGCAATTGACCATGCAAATGAGCTCTGGTGCACCCAGGTACGTGTCCCCGATAACAGTAGAGTAAATCCTGTTAGATCTGAGTCTCCGGAGTCGACGCTGTGTCAAGGTGCCCATGTTTACCAAGGTCCATCGGCAATGACACCTAAAGTTCGCATGGGACTACCGTCATTGGACAGTGGAAGAGTGGAAATAGGTTGCCATCTCCGACGATTAGAGTTTTTACTCCACAGAAGTGACGGGCGGTGGCGGATATGACGTCACACGCAGGAGAACCAACACCCGGACACGCTTTTCGGTAAAGTACAGGGTAGTGGTGGCAGTGCGCATGTATGGGGGATGTTTTTCTGGTACGACTTGGGACAGCTGGTACAACTGGATGGGTCCCTGAACGCCAATGGCTACCTGTCCATCCTCGCTGACCACATGCAACCGGATGTTCACGTTGAACGCTTACCCTGGTAGCGATGGCGTCTACCAACAGAACAATGCGCCGTGCCACTTCGCTAAGGGCGTGCGTGACTGGTTCCAGAATCACGACAGCGATGTACCCGTTCTCCCTTGGCCGGCAAAATCTACGGATCTTAATCGCTTAGAGCACTTCTGGGACTATTTGGATCGACAGGTTCGACGTGCCGACCCACAGCCACGTCATCTCCGGGACCACCGGGCTCTGCTGCAGTTCGAATGGGCACGTGTGCCTCTGGCAACCTTCCAGGGCCTCATTGCGTCCATGCCACGCCGTCTCGCCGCTGTCATCCAGGCCAAGGGTGGCTATTTCTATTATTAAGTAGGTGGTCATATTATTCTGATACGACTGTGTATGTATAGCGTAAATTAAAGAAAGATTTATCGGTGTGTAAAGTGTTTTCAATAATTAGGGATTGTTGGAGCTTCAGAACCTACTCATATTAATGGAAGGCGATATTTAAAAATTTGGCGACAATGTGCACCATATATACGATAAGGATCTATTAAAAATTTCGCCATTTAACTTTTGCAAATAGTTTCAGATGCCTTATAAAAAGGAAAATTCAACTTATAAATTCAATTGAAGAACGCTCAGAATTATTAATGATGAAGTTTAACAATTTTTCATGCAGTAATCCGCGACTGCCAATTGAGTTGCTCACGGTGAGCGTTAAACCTTGAATAAAAAACAAAACAAAACAAAACAAAACAACTAAAACTTTAATTAGCCGAACGTCTCTAAAGCTTAACTTATACCTAACACTAAATCTTACTTTAGTTAATTCTAAAATATCATTCAGAAAGTTGAAAATAGTCAGAAATTACTAGCGAAATACAATGTTTCAGTAGCAACTGAAACATCTTTCAGTTCATGCCATCGAAGCCCCAGAGACAGATAAATTTAGGTGGAGATATAGCTTTCTGCTCATAGATAACGCTGAAAATCGTGCTGTTTTTGAGACCCCTTCTTGTCTTAGTTTTGTGAGTGAATTTCGTGGTCTTTCCCTTATCAGATGGTGATTTCTGAAAAAGCTTAGAAGGCATCTTAGATTTCCAGCACATCATTTCCGATTGATATAAGTTAGCGGGTAGAAAAGCCAATAAAGTGTAATGTAAGTGATTTAAATAATTACTGAAATCCTAAACAAAAGTCGATAACCACTCTGTTTGTATGAAAACTTTTAATATTCAAGGAAAAGGTATGGAAGTGCCACGTTTCCAGTACTTGGCCTACGCAGAGCTCCACCTATTAATGATATGAAACACTACTCCAACACGCGGAGATGTAATTTTAAAATATGCCTTATAATTTTTTTCTGAAATTTACAAGCCATTGCCGACAGTTCAGTGCCTTCTTCATTTGTAAAAGTCATTGGCGACAATTCGAAAAAGCCATTGCCGACAGTTCAGTGCCTTCTTCATTTGTAAAAGCCATTGCCGACAGTTCGAAAAAGCCACTGCCGACAGTTCAGTTCCTTCTTCATTTCTAAAAGCCATTACCGACAGCTCGAAAAAGTCATTGCCGACAGTTGCGTGCCTTCTTCATTTGTAAAAGCCATTGCCGACAGTTCGAAAAAGCCATTGCCGACAGTTCAGTGCCTTCTTCATTTGTAAAAGCCATTGCCGACAGTTCAGTGCCTTCTTCATTTGTAAAAGCCATTGCCGACAGTTCAGTGCCTTCTTCATTTGTAAAAGCCATTGCCGACAGCTCGAAAAAGTCATTGCCGACAGTTCAGTGCCTTCTTCATTTGTAAAAGCCATTGCCGACAGCTCAGTGCCTTCTTCATTTGTAAAAGCCATTGCCGACAGTTCAGTGCCTTCTTCATTTGTAAAAGCTATTGCCGACAATTCGAAAAAGCCATTGCCGACAATTCGAAAAAGCCATTGCCGACAATTCAGTGCCTTCTTCATTTGTAAAAGCCATTGCCGACAGTTCAGTGCATTCTTTATTTGTAAAAACCATTGCCGACATTCCGAAAAAGCCATTGCAGACAGTTCAGTGCTTTCTTCATTTGTAAAAGCCATTGCCGACAGTTCGAAAAAGCCATTGCCGACAATTCAGTGCCTTCTTCATTTGTAAAAGCCATTGCCGACAGTTCAAAAAAGTCATTGCCGACAGTTGAGTGCCTTCTTCATTTGTGTGCCAATTTTCACCAGTCAAAAAGCATTTCTTGTATGTGAAATTATGCAACTCAATTTTCAACGTTGCAACTATAGTGGCACATTTTTACTTGACGTCCACCTTAAATACCAAAAAAATTAATGAGAGATTTTTTTTTCTTTTTTTGATTGGAGGTTTAAGGCCCACCGTGAGCAACTCAATGGGCTATAAGCAGTCGCCCGTCCCTAATTTAGGGCCACTGATTCCAAGGAAGGAAGAGAGCCAGTGCCGTAAGACCAACAGAACATCCATGCCTCACCGGGATCCAAACCCGGACCTCTTTCGGACTAATGATCAGAGGCCATCGTTTAGGCCTGCAGTTAGAGATTTTACCAATGTAAAAGGTAGACAGAAAGAGCTGTTGATTTGAGTATCTATTATCAATTTATGTATAAGAATGTAAGAATTTTTTCTAATGAAGTAAATTTTTTCTAATGAAGCAAATTAAAATGTGTGTATAATGCAAATTCGGAAGCTGTGATCCGTTTATTGGTGTAAATATGACATGGATGGTAAATCAGATAATATCAGAAAACTTGAGAATTTCGTCGTCCTGGAGCGGTAATCGAACCCGCGTCTCCCGGTTAGCGCCCGAATATTCTAACCACTAAACCACACAGAACGACTAAGTTTCAAGTTCCCGATTAATTTGAATATAATCATCTCAGGACTTGCATATTCATGTATTTACCATTTAAGTCATATTTACACCAATACACGGATTCACAGCTTCTAAATTTGCAGTGTACAATGTGTGAAAATACAAGTTTGTCCGCGACGGGCATCGATTCCGTGTACTCTGCTTCCGGAGTAAGTTGCTCTCCCAACTGAGCTACGCGGACAGAATGTCTCGTTCCAGATTTGTCGTTTTGACACATGTTGTCACCTCTGTAGTACGTCACATAATCTCCCTCTTAATTTTTTCTTTTTTGTCTTTTGAAGCGAGGTAGGAATTTTTCATCAATTCCAAACAATGTGTGGAACAAACATCACACATTTTTCGAACAACCCCAAAACCAGTGGATCCAGTTTCGCAATCGGGCGTCAATGTGAAAACACGAGTTTCACCTCTGTAGTACGTCGCAAATGGTATAATCCCGTATTTTATACATTAAAATGTATGCATTTTAAATTATTTTTTTAAATTTTGCAATTAGAACAGAAGTGGAGTGCTGGCAGTTTTTCAAATTTGACTTAAGGGCAGAAAATTTGCAATTACACCATTGGCTGCCGTAGCTCAGAGTCCCATCGTACATCCAAAGTATTTTTTCACAAATCTTCGTAGGTGGCACGTAGCTCAATACCGAGGTTATTCTATCCACTGAGACCCTCCATCAGTGTTTCCAGTTTCGTGGATTTCCCGCCAAATTGGGCTATTTTCGATGTTTGAATGCTGCAGGTTTTTGAACTACATCAATGTTTGTCCATTGTTTCTCGGATTGGTTTTACTTTACTTAATTTTTCTGTTGGATTTCATGTCTTGTGGAAGTGTATTAAGCGATTATTTTAACGTTCTGCATTACTATGCACACAAAAAAGCTCTGGGAGAGAGACGTTGTGTATCGTCGAAACATGTGTTATGGTGCTAACAGTTTTTTTCTTAACATGCAGAACATTTCACTCTGTACAACATTACCTCCCCTTGATCACAATGGAAACATACCATCTTTTCATAAATAGGACAGTTAACTTCAACCAACCAAGAACAGGTGCTTCGGCGTATATAATATGATTAACATATAATTTGAATTATTTGATTAAAATTATTTGTCTTTTCATAACTAAATATTTTTCATATATTTTGGATTTTCATCGCAGAATCTGATTGATTTACAGCCATATTTTAAAGACTTAATTAGTATTTAATTTACACACTAATTTTGACCACTGATTCCTAATTATATCACTCTGTGTAATTTTTTTAAAGTTTTTAAAATTTATTTGTTCTTGAAGAGAATTTAAAGAAAAATCAGAAAAATACAGTACCACAATTAGACATCACAGCATAATACATGTTTGAATCAATACGAGGCGCGCAAACACCTGCAGTTTCATCTATGTGAACAATTTTTATATACATACATACATATCACTAAGATGTTCTCTGAGATTCAGAGGTTAGCTCCCCAAAGAAAGTATATCTGCCAGATTAATGTTTAACTTTTCGAACTAGACTTTAATTATTGTTGATGTATCAAATTGTAACGTACCAGGAGATGTGACGTACCTGCCAGAAGGACGCACACGACATAAAGACAGATAGGAATCAGAATAAAACGTCCGCGTAGCTCAATTGGTAGAGTGACTTGTTCCGGAATAAGGGGATCCTGGTTCGAATCCTGGCGTGGACAGAAATGACGGAGAAATTTACTTCGTTGTAAAATGATCAAATGCCCCCATTTACAGCGATCTTGGCATACAGATCGAGCTTCACTGACACACGACGCACACAAGACCTTTTGTACTTCATACTCAAAATCGTTTTCTCATGCAGACATTTCTGAATCTGGTCCTTCCAAAATTTCCTGGGCCATCCTCTACTTTTCTTTCCTGCCACTTGGAATGAAAAAATTCTCTTAGTAAGCATCTCATCACTGATTCTTTCACATGGCCATCTAAGAATAATAATCTTCACCTTACTAACAACATTTTGCTTCACATTACATAACTGCAATACATCTTCATTCCTTTAATTATCAGAGTGTGTTTTGCCACAAACCCCACTGTAAGTAACGCATCTCCCCAGCACACAAATGACTCCTATGTCTGTTCTGCAGTACCCAGGCTTCAGTGCCATACATCTGACTAGGAACAATTACACTTTCATACACAGCCATGCTGGACTTCCTTCAGAATCCATCATTACTGTGAAATCCTCCAAAAGCAGCTATGACTCTCAATGAAGAATTCACTCTCCTACTAATTTCACCATCCAAATTTGTTCTGTCTGTCAAACATGCTTCCTAAATACACAAACTCACTCACCTGGTTAGTGACTGTGCCATTTAGATTCATGTTACATTCAGTACTACCAGTTTCTCGCCGAAAAACCATAACTTTGGATTTTCCCTTTTTTATACTCAGTTTGAATTTCATGCAAACTTCGTACAACCGGGACAACATACTCTGCAACTCACTTTGCTCTTTGCCAACAGAACGATGTCATCAGCAATTTTTGCACATATAAAATTTAATTTCCAATACTGTTCATATTAATATGAATGAAATTCGTTAACCAAAATGTTAACTTTAAGTTATGTTTAAGTGATAATTATTGGGTAACTTTTTTTGAGGCAGTTGTGCTGTGTTTTGCTATCTGGCAACACTGCCTTCCATTGCAACACAGAAGAGGCGACGCACACCACGACCACCTACCGTCAGTTCAGGACCATATTTTCTCCCGCGGCTTTCGATCTTCCCAGTTTTGGCGTAGTCCTACCGCATGCTGGAATCTCAGATGTTCTGCCTTCGCGGACATGGAACACCATGTCTTCCTCGCACGACTAGCAGCTCTTGATCGAGCTCGCAAAGGACGCTTGCCAACCAATTACACAATCGCAAGTACACTGTACAGCAATCAATATATTAAGTGGTATTTAAATAAAGTATAGGAAGACTACCACTCTACTCTTTCAAAATGTCCAGGTTATAAGTTTGATGATTTTTCCAGCTTGTGCTGTAAGGCCATTTTTAGACCACTCTTTCACCTTTTGTCAGTTCATTTGGGCTAAAACGGAGATACACTCATTGGTTTTTGCCTTTAGTACTATTTCCTGGCCACGGTTCTTCAATTTTGGAGAGTTGCAGTGTAAAGGCTTCCCTTGTCAGTTGAGAGAGCGACTTACTCCGGAGTGAAGGGACATGCACGGACAAACTTGTGTTTTCATATTGGCTCCCGATTGTGGAAAATGAATCCACTGGCCGTTGGGTTTTTCGAAAAATGTGTGATGTTTGTTCCACACATTGTTTGGAAATAATGAAAAATCCTTTCTTACTACACAGGTGAAAAATCCTTTCTTACGTAATACAGAGGTAAAAACATGTGTCAAGAAGACAAATATTCAGCGAGACTTTCTGTCTGCGTAGCTCAGTTGGGAGAGCGACTTACTACGGAGTGAAGGGACACGCACGGACAAACTTGTGTTTTCATATTGGCTCCCGATTGTGGAAAATGAATCCACTGGCCGTTGGGTTTTTCGAAAAATGTGTGATGTTTGTTCCACACATTGTTTGGAAATAATGAAAAATCCTTTCTTACTACACAGGTGAAAAATCCTTTCTTACGTAATACAGAGGTAAAAACATGTGTCAAGAAGACAAATATTCAGCGAGACTTTCTGTCTGCGTAGCTCAGTTGGGAGAGCGACTTACTACGGAGTGAAGGGACACGCACGGACAAACTTGTGTTTTCATATTGGCTCCCGATTGTGGAAAATGAATCCACTGGCCGTTGGGTTTTTCGAAAAATGTGTGATGTTTGTTCCACACATTGTTTGGAAATAATGAAAAATCCTTTCTTACTACACAGGTGAAAAATCCTTTCTTACGTAATACAGAGGTAAAAACATGTGTCAAGAAGACAAATATTCAGCGAGACTTTCTGTCTGCGTAGCTCAGTTGGGAGAGCGACTTACTACGGAGTGAAGGGACACGCACGGACAAACTTGTGTTTTCATATTGGCTCCCGATTGTGGAAAATGAATCCACTGGCCGTTGGGTTTTTCGAAAAATGTGTGATGTTTGTTCCACACATTGTTTGGAAATAATGAAAAATCCTTTCTTACTACACAGGTGAAAAATCCTTTCTTACGTAATACAGAGGTAAAAACATGTGTCAAGAAGACAAATATTCAGCGAGACTTTCTGTCTGCGTAGCTCAGTTGGGAGAGCGACTTACTACGGAGTGAAGGGACACGCACGGACAAACTTGTGTTTTCATATTGGCTCCCGATTGTGGAAAATGAATCCACTGGCCGTTGGGTTTTTCGAAAAATGTGTGATGTTTGTTCCACACATTGTTTGGAAATAATGAAAAATCCTTTCTTACTACACAGGTGAAAAATCCTTTCTTACGTAATACAGAGGTAAAAACATGTGTCAAGAAGACAAATATTCAGCGAGACTTTCTGTCTGCGTAGCTCAGTTGGGAGAGCGACTTACTACGGAGTGAAGGGACACGCACGGACAAACTTGTGTTTTCATATTGGCTCCCGATTGTGGAAAATGAATCCACTGGCCGTTGGGTTTTTCGAAAAATGTGTGATGTTTGTTCCACACATTGTTTGGAAATAATGAAAAATCCTTTCTTACTACACAGGTGAAAAATCCTTTCTTACGTAATACAGAGGTAAAAACATGTGTCAAGAAGACAAATATTCAGCGAGACTTTCTGTCTGCGTAGCTCAGTTGGGAGAGCGACTTACTACGGAGTGAAGGGACACGCACGGACAAACTTGTGTTTTCATATTGGCTCCCGATTGTGGAAAATGAATCCACTGGCCGTTGGGTTTTTCGAAAAATGTGTGATGTTTGTTCCACACATTGTTTGGAAATAATGAAAAATCCTTTCTTACTACACAGGTGAAAAATCCTTTCTTACGTAATACAGAGGCAAAAACATGTGTCAAGAAGACAAATATTCAGCGAGACTTTCTGTCTGCGTAGCTCAGTTGGGAGAGCGACTTACTACGGAGTGAAGGGACACGCACGGACAAACTTGTGTTTTCATATTGGCTCCCGATTGTGGAAAATGAATCCACTGGCCGTTGGGTTTTTCGAAAAATGTGTGATGTTTGTTCCACACATTGTTTGGAAATAATGAAAAATCCTTTCTTACTACACAGGTGAAAAATCCTTTCTTACGTAATACAGAGGTAAAAACATGTGTCAAGAAGACAAATATTCAGCGAGACTTTCTGTCTGCGTAGCTCAGTTGGGAGAGCGACTTACTACGGAGTGAAGGGACACGCACGGACAAACTTGTGTTTTCATATTGGCTCCCGATTATGGAAAATGAATCCACTGGCTGTTGGGTTCTTCGAAAAATGTGTGATGTTTGTTCCACACATTGTTTGGAAATAATGAAAAATCCTTTCTTACTACACAGGTGAAAAATCCTTTCTTACGTAATACAGAGGTAAAAACATGTGTCAAGAAGACAAATATTCAGCGAGACTTTCTGTCTGCGTAGCTCAGTTGGGAGAGCGACTTACTACGGAGTGAAGGGACACGCACGGACAAACTTGTGTTTTCATATTGGCTCCCGATTATGGAAAATGAATCCACTGGCCGTTGGGTTTTTCGAAAAATGTGTGATGTTTGTTCCACACATTGTTTGGAAATAATGAAAAATCCTTTCTTACTACACAGGTGAACAATCCTTTCTTACGTAATACAGAGGTAAAAACATGTGTCAAGAAGACAAATATTCAGCGAGACTTTCTGTCTGCGTAGCTCAGTTGGGAGAGCGACTTACTACGGAGTGAAGGGACACGCACGGACAAACTTGTGTTTTCATATTGGCTCCCGATTGTGGAAAATGAATCCACTGGTCGTTGGGTTCTTCGAAAAATGTGTGATGTTTGTTCCACACATTGTTTGGAAATAATGAAAAATCCTTACTTACTACACAGGTGAAAAATCCTTTCTTACGTAATACAGAGGTAAAAACATGTGTCAAGAAGACAAATATTCAGCGAGACTTTCTGTCTGCGTAACTCAGTTGGGAGAGCGACTTACTACGGAGTGAGGCGATTTGGATTCGTTGCCCGTCGCGGGCAAACTTGTGTTTTCACATCGGGCTTATAAAATCTCGAGAAAATATAAGACAAAAGCATAGGAAAAGGCTCGCTATACATTAGGTAGGTGTTTAACCTAATACAGCCCTCGGGGTGTTCCTCCGGGCCGCTTCTTTTGTGGTGGGGTAAGGCAGGTTAGTGGAAAAGTGTAAAAGAGTGAATACTTAAAACTGTTATCATGTGCATTGGAATTTACTTTCTCTGTTGCAGATAAATTTAATCCGATTCATCAGAAGGCTTTAGTAACAGAGCTGAAGATTCTTATGAACCTTGGACATCATGTGAATATTCTGAATTTACTCGGAGCTGTAACCAAGTCTTGCAATGGTAAATATATTTCCTCTGCTTATTGAGTAACATGAACTACTCAGGACGTTTTATTGCATTAATTTATTCATTGTAACGTTTTAGTTTTCAATTTCTTCAATGGTTAAACCCATCATATATTTTCTACAATAAAAAAATATCTTTGTCTACTGAAGCACTTTTGGGTGTCAGAGTTAGGTCTTGAGGCAACATTCTAATCCCCAAATCAAATACAAAGTAAATACGAATCTTCTGCTTCAATCCACCGTGCCTCACTCAAGATAATTTGACCCCTCTAAACAAGTGCATGATACAATCATTTGCCAAGATACACAGTGAGTGTTATAGGAGAGGCATGAATTACCACTACATCTTAAGAGGAAAATTTGAATTCTCCCTACCTTTTAAAGGGGAAATAGGAATTTTATTTGTTTGGAGGTTTAACGACCACCACGTGAGCAACTCGATGAGCTATAAGCAGTCGCTCCTCCCTAATTTAGGGCCACTGGCTCCAGGAAAGGGAAAGAACCAGTGCCGCAGGACAAACCCAACATGTATGACTCACCGGAATTCGAAACCTCATCTCGGACGAATGGTCAGGACTTAGACCACTGCGCCACCGGATTTCCGCAGCACCTTAAAAACACATACTATTGACGATGATATATCCTTCTTATTTTGGAGTTAAAAATTAAGAAATGACAGACTGCGCAAAGTGAAAATTCAAACTGCGCAGTTTAGATGATCTGACGACATTAAAATGTAAGAACGAACTTTTATTTACGATAATTTGCAGTTCACTTAAGATATTGAAGAATAAACATCGAAACCCCGTATATATACGTTGGCCTATTGAAAGACTTACAATTTGTTTTGTATTATCACGATCTGAGAATGGAATTCTTTTTCATTTGGTACGGAAACAATTAAAAAGTTATTTACTAAATTTAAACTTAATTACAACTTTCCTTCTAAGTGCTTATTTCTAAAAGGAGGTCTGTATTATAGCATCGCTTTGGGAAGGAGTTGGAGAATACCCGAAAACAGTAGGAAAATGTCTTGCATTTCCATGCCTTCTTTCGTTTCGAACCTTACAGAGTGAATCACGCGAAGAACAAAGTTCCGAAGCCCACGCTTTTGATGTGATAAGTATTGGAGATCAGATTTCCGCTGTTCAGAAAGTCTCGCCATGTGTAGATACACTTAAACACTGTCGTCATCCATCTTGTTTTTTTTTTTTTTTTTTTTTTGGATTGGAGGTTTAACGACCACCGTGAGCAACTCAATGGGCTATAAGCAGTCGCCTGTCCCTAATTTAGGGTCACTGGTTCCAGGGAAGGGAGAGAGCCAGTGCCGTAAGACAAACACAAAATCCATGCCTCACCGGGATTCGAACCCAAACCCCTTTCGGACGAATGATCAGAGGCCATCGCTTAGACCACTGCGCCACCGGGGCTGCCCATCTGTAACGTACCAGGAGATGTGACGTACCTGCCAGCAGGACGCACACGACATAAAGGCAGATAGGAATCAGAATAATCGTCTGCGTAGCTCAGTTGGTAGAGCTGCTTGTTCCGGAATAAGCGTACTCGGGTTCGAATCCCGGCGTAGACCAAAAATGACGGAGAAATTTACTTCGTTATACATCTTGTTTTGAAGTCGATCGTGAACATAATATTTGACATTGTTCTGCTTGCATTAACAAATGCTATATTAAAAGTGACCGCTTTTGTATCGGGATTTGTTTTCGTTTGGTTTGCCTACCGCCGTGAGGAGCTCTTAGAGCTATAAACTGTCGTCCGTCGATAATCTAGATCCACTGCTTTCAGGCAAGGGACAGAGGACAACGCCATCAGACCCTCGGCCGACGGGACTGAAAAGTGAAATGTGGCAGAATTTCGAAGGCATTCTTTCTTTGAATTCAATTTACGTCAAAAGCACAGGTAGAAAATATGTTGTAAAAAGTTTATCTGAAACCAGATGAAAAAGTTACTAGTCTAGAAAAATTTGTTTCAACAATATGTGATCTAATTAAACAATTTTACAAGTAAAATGCATACCGTTTGCAGCACTTTATGTTACATTAAATTGATTATGATAGACAAAATAAGGACGTTTACTTATTTTTATAATTGTGGTATTGTTATATCAGATTTGAAGAAAACCCATGCAACCTCTCTGACAGATATGTGTAGGATTTTTTGATCGACATTACATGATTGGTGATCGTACATTTATATTCATCCAAAATGCTCAATACTTGTGCTTCTGTAATATTTAACATCAACGATAGATAACATATGGTATTTTTGACGTCGTGTGAAGTTCTTTGCTAGTAAATCCTATCAAAACACAGAACTATTAATAGTTCATATAAAATAGTCTTTTGATACCGAACACGCACTGTTCAAATCCACCAAGAATAAAAGTATATCAAACTTAAATTCACTAATACATTTCAACAAATGCTCTACATAATTTTAAATTATATACTATGTGAAGTTCAGATTTTTAGATATTATTAATATCAGAATCTGAACTTCAGTTTTGAAAAGGTGCGCCTGCATCAGAATTTCTTAAAATATCGCGCGTGCACTATCGAATTTACTCTCGTGTATACAGCTGTATCAGAATATGACCACCTATCTAATAATGTGAATAGCCACCCATGGCCCGAGTCACAACGGCGAGACGGTTTGACACGCACACAATGAGACCCTGGAATGTTGACCGAGGCACACGTGCCCATTCGGACTGCAACAGAGCCATGAGGTCCCGGAGATGACGTGGTTGTGTGTCGGCACGTCGAACCTGTCTATCCAAATAATCCCACAAATGCTCTACGGGATTGAGGTCGGTTGAGTTCGCCGGCCAAGGGGAACGGAGACATCGCTGTCGTGTTCCTGGAACCAGTCACGCTCCCCCTTAGTGACGTTTCTGTTAGGAATTAATATAAGAAATATGACTGTCAGAGTTCCTCGACATTTGAACCAGAAGCCTCAGCGCACATTTACCAGAATTGCAGGTGGCGCTGCTCGAAACTTTTTTATTTGTTTGCTCTAGCGAGCGTTGCCTGAATCCCCTTCTGCCGCTCACGTCGGTTAGTAATCTAAGTGGTTGATCTTTGGCTGAACAACAACAATGTCGGTGATATATATAGAGCCGGCGTGTTAGAATAGTGAGTTATTACCTTTTTGTGGAGATGTACAATAAATATTAGTGTGTTGTCATTGAAGCGTTTATATGTGTGGAATCCATTTTTCTGTCTGTGATAAGTAAGGATAGATCTTCCTGCAGCTGGTAAGTGGCTTACTGCGTTACTTAAAAGGCTATCATCAATTATAGATTTTATTTATTTAGAAATAACTAACAGTTTCACAGCGCATTGTCCTGTTAGGAGACACCATCACCACCAGGGTAAACGTCCAACATGAAGGGGCACATCGTCAGCGAGGTTGACAGGTAGTCATTGGCATTTAGGGACCCATCCAGTGGTACCAGCGATCACAGTTCATAGCCGGAAAACACCCCCCCCCAGACATGCACACTGCCACCACCAGCCTGTACTTGTCCGACAAGTGTGACCAAAGCTGGAACGGATGTTGGTTCTGGTATGTCTGACGACACATCCGCCACCGCCCGTCACTTCTGTGGAGTAGAAACCTCGATTCGTCGGAGAAGGCAGCCTTTTTCCACTATTACACTGTCCAATACAGTAGTACCATGAGAAGTACAGACGTCGTTGCCGATTGACCTGGGTTAACATGGGCTCCTTGGCGCACCGTTGACTACGGAGACCTATCCGTAACAGGGTTGACACTACTGTTATCGGGGACACTTACCTGAGTGCTCCAGCGTTCATTTCTGTGGTCAATTGTTGCACTGTTGCGCGTCGATTACCTTCACCGGTCGACGGAGGCGGGCTCCTTGACGCAACATGGGCTCCTTGACATAGCGTTGATTCCGGAGACCCATGCGTAACAGGGTTGACACTACTGTTATCGGGGACACTTACCTGAGTGCCCCAGCGTTTATTTCCGTGGTCAGTTGTTGCACTGGTTTGCGTCGATTGCCTTTACCAGTCGACGGAGGCGGGCTCCTTGACACAGCGTTGATTCCGGAGACCCATGCGTAACAGGGTTGACACTACTGTTATCTGGGACACTTACCTGAGTGTCCCAGCGTTCATTTCCGTGGTCAATGTTTGTTGCGCGTCGATTGCCTTTACCAGTCGACGGAGGCGACGTTCTCCTAAAGGGCTAATGACCTTTGGGGCTCTACAGTTATGACGTCAGGAAGTACTCGGTGCACAAGTGGTCCATTCTTGGTACACCCTAACCACGGCACCTCACGAACAGCCGACGAAGTCTGCTGTTTTTGAGATGTTTCCACCCTTGGCACGGTAGCCGATTATCATTTCTTTTTGAGCGTCCATCAAATCTCTACCTCTGCCCATTGTGCTCACGTCACGCACTTATAGCTCATTTATCCTGACCGGCCGCTTATATCTTCGTGTGGTCGACGTTATCACGTGTACTCTGGGACGCGCCTTGGCGGGTGTACTGTGATTCCGGGGGTGGTCATATTACTCTCATACAACTGTGATATAATATTGGAAATGAATATAACGAAACAGCGTTGCGTGGTTCAGTGTGATTTTAAATCGCAATTTGGGATTCCGATTCAGTGAACATGTCTGATAGAGCGAATAGTAAAAACATATGTTACGCAGGTGCAAACAGGAAATCCGTGAGTACTTGCAAGTGCTAACGTGCAAGCTCGTTCGCTGATATATTGCATACTTCCAGAAGACATTAAATCCTACCTCTCTTTACACGGGCGTAGTGTTTTGCTTAAGAACTGTGCGTGCGAGTGTGTGTGTGTGTAAGTCAGTTAATTTACACGTCATATATAAGAAATAATGACAAATTGTCTGTATTTAGTTTTTGTGTTTACAACACACATAACATCCAATTAGTACTAATTGTATAAATCTACACATTTCCTTTGCATTTACTTTACAGGAGGGTTGATGGTGATTGTGGAGTACTGTCGTTACGGTAATCTGAGGACCTTTCTGCTGAAGAATCGTCACAAATTCATTTCTGATGAAGATCATCAAACAGAAGATTTAGACACACCTTCAGAGTCTGGAAGTTCTACTTCAGAAGACGAGTCTAACAGTCTTATAACTCGGAACTCTTCTGTAATCTCTCATACAGTGGAGTAAGAGTCGACAAAGATAAAATAAATACTTCTCTAAATTCTCGTTCATATTGCAAAAATGCCAGGCTATATAAATCGAGAAATCTCTCTCTCTCTCAATAAATTAGAAAATAAATGACGAAATGCCTCTTCTATACCACTACGGTCTTGCTAAACTACATGTGCACTCTTCAGTCGTAGATTACTAAAATGAAGCAGGTTTAGACAAGTAGCTAACTTTGTTTTTAGACTATTCGGTTCGGAGATGTAACTTTTGTTTTTCGCAAAATGTTCCTTGTCGGAAATGGCAGGATATATCACTAAATGTAGTTACATCTAACAGTTACACATACTCAAGAAATGCTTATAGTGTAGTAAATCAGTTTATTTTTTGTGGTGTAATTCGTCAAGCTTTCACTCTCCACTGTGAGGCTTTTTCAAGGCAATGTGACAGCTTGGCGAACCTTTATTACATATTACCCACAAAAATAAACAGATTTACTACGCTATAAGCGTCTCTTGAGAATTCGTGATCTGGTGTATTTAAAATAACATTAACAATTATACTTTGTTACAAATGTTTAGAAAGAAAAAAACAGCCCTTTTCTTACAAAACATCCGTTTGTTAAATAAATTGGGTAAACTATTTAAATAACAAGGAACTGTGCACCAACTATACTTAAACAGTATAACTATACTAATCATTCGAATTTCTTGGCGTAGAATAGAAATTAAAGTTTCCCAGCCTTCCCACATCAACCAGATGGCTTTTTCAAGGAAGGTAGACAGCAACCTGTATTAGGAACCGTTCCTTCTCCAGTTTGAGTCTCAGCTGTCGGAACAGTTTAGAGGCGTTCCACATTGCTCGGAGAGTGAAAAAACTAGTTAAATAACAAGGAACTGTACACTAACTATACTTAAATAGTATAACTATACTAATAATCCGAATTTCTTGGTGTAGAATAGAAATCAAAGTTTCTAAGCTTTCGCACATCAACCAGCTTGGAAACTTTGATTTCAATTCTCGTACACCAAGAAATTCGGATTACTAGTATAGTTATATTATTTGGATAAGCTATTTGTATTGAACTAGGAAGAATGAAAGAGCAATGCAGTAAAAAAAGTGGAAAGGGCTTTATAAGCCTAAATAATTAGTTTATTCAACAAGCTGTACATCTGTTACTTTATTTTTCGTCTAACGAAGCAAAATAGGAAAGACACTTCTGAACTAAAAAATTATCAAAACAATCTGGTTTCCAGAAATTAATGAACAATATGAAATTTTGAAGTGTCTCGTAAACTATAAGGAGTTTTTACATACAATTTAATATTCTCCTTCACTCGTATGTGCAAAGTAAGAAGACTAATTCTTAATTTAAAGAAGAAACAGCAATTAATCATGCTTGGTTACAAAAAAATGCTTAAAACGAAATAGTTCAAGTGAGTCATTTTGGCACTAGTGAGGTTCATCCCTCAGAACAACACATGCTTCACAATGACGTTTCGAGCTCATAGTTGTAGTGTCTATATGTTGTTCTAAAAATAACAATCATTGCTGTACCAAGGCGTTTAGAAGCTCTTGCAGGTTTCGGGATGGGGGGGTGAAGGGATGCGGCACGTGGGCTACAGCATCTCATGTATGCTCAGTGGGGTTCAGGTCAGGGAAACGAGATGACCACTTCATAAGGTTGTTGGTGTTCTCCTCAAGGTATTGGTCAACATTTATAGCCCGGCAAGGCTGTTCATTACCATCCTGTAGGATAAAAGTGTCTCCAATTGAACCTACATAAGGTCTAACCAAGTGTTTGACTCCTATAAATCTGAGCATTCATAAACCTAGTTTGAAGTACTTAGAGATCTGTGCGGACGCCCAAATATATGCCTTCCCACAACGTGGCATCACCACCATCATAAGTGTCGCTTTCCAGGACGTTTAAAAGACGATGATGTGTCCTTGGTTCTTTCTAGGTAAATCTTTATCTGCAATCACTATGGAGAGGAAATATAGATTTATCCGTTAAGAGAACTGAAATCCACTGCTCATAACCCCTGTTGACATAACTGCTGCACCGATTGAGACGTTCTGTTTTATAAAGAGAAATCAGAAGGATTCACGCCATTGGTCTTTTATCATAAAGACATACACCGATGAGTTTTTACATTATAATCACCTACCCAATAAGCTGTAAGACCCTCTTTAACCCGCAAAACAGCGGCCACTCGGCGAGGCATCGTTTCGATGAGGTGGCGACAGGTATACTTTGGTATCTGGTACCATACGGTCAACAGCAGGTACTCTAGTTTACGTGCATTTCGGGGGATAATGATTTAACGCGAACCCGCTTTTCCAAGTGGAACCACAAATGTTCGATTGGGTGGCCAGGGCATTAGCAGAAAGTTACTAGCATGCTCCTTGAACCAGTTCTTGACCATTCTGGCAGTGTGAGATGGCGCATTATCCTCTTGGTAATGGCCACCACCAGCAGCAAAGATAGTTGCCATGAATGGGGGAACGTTGTCCGCAACGATGTCGAGATACCTGACAGCTGTCAGAGATTGTGCTATTGGGATAATGGGGCCTAAAGTGCCTTAAGAAAACATCACCCACGGCATAACACAGCCCCAGCTGGTCTGTTTCCGCACAACAGTACATCCAGGTGCCACAGCTTTGGTTGGCGACCTGCGTATCCACACTCGGCCGCCGTCTACTTGATGCACCAGGAATCTTGATTCGTTACATACCAGGCCACTTTCTTCCACTCATTCACGGTCCGACCTCGATGATTTTGGGCCCATTTTATGCGACGTTGGTGATGACGTGCAGTGAGCATGGGTACTAGGCTGGGTCTTTGGATATTCAGGCCCATGCGCAGAAGGCTGCGATGAACTGTGTGCTGTGACACATTGCCCTAATCACCTCTGTTGTAGCTGTGGGTTATTTGTCGGACTGCGGCTCTGCGGTCGCTGTGAACAATGCACGACAGTCTCCGCTCCTCTCTGGTATCAATCAGCTGGGGATGACGGGTCGTAGTTTGGTCATCTGTGCACCACTTTTGATACGTACTCACTACAGCGACACGTGAACAACCCACTCGCCTCGCCGTTTCCGTGATCGAAGTTCCGAGGCACCGTGACATCAAAATTTGTCCTTTATCAAACTCCGATAAACCAGCAGCTTTTCCCATTCTGACTCCGAACACTCTACTAACCGAAACCCAGTCCTCGGCTCGTATATATACTGCTCTGTGAACTTCACCTGCGCCACTATTCGGTCTCAAGGTGCGCTCATTTCTCTAGACTGGGGGTGGTCATACTGTAATGGCTCATCACTGCATTCGTGAGGTCTCCTGCACACCGTGGAAGGAGATACCATTTTTTCTGTTGCTGCAATATGATCCGTATGTACTTGGCTTTTCTTCTTCCAGCACTCAGCTTCATATACCGGCCATCTCTTGAAGTTATGGCCTGAGACTTTCCATTACTAAACCTTCTCGATGCCGTATTTGTCTTTCAAAATGCGGATCCAAGCTGATGGACTATTGAACGACATCAGTTTAATGAAAGCTTCTGCTGGTCTTACGGATAAGTGACAAAAAGTGAATAGATTTTTTGATTCCGCTTAAAGAGGTAAAAATTAAACTGCACTAACTGTACTTCCCGCTTCGGTAGGCGAGTTGTCTGAGCCGCTGGCTTCTGATCAGTCGTCTGATGTTATCTCGGGTTCGAGCCCCGGATGGGATATATAGTGTGCTTGTCCGATGACGGTGGCTTTGGCCCTGTCCCGAAAGCAGTTGCCATAAATTTCTAATAATAATAGCTTTTCAAGTTGTTCATCGTGGTCATTAAACCGTGAAATTTTTAAAATTATCTTTAAGCTTAACAACAAATCATTTGTTACATCATTTCTAATTTCAAGCTCTTTAAATGTGTTCTAGAAATACAATATACATATTGTACTCCGTGCTGCTGCATTATACATGTTGAAATACTTTTCTTTGGATTTCCTAAGTTTTTAATCAAATAGTGCACTTTGCGTGCAATACATATCGCGTGCTTTTCCCACATCCTAACAAATGACGAGCTGTTAAGCCAGATTTTCGGGTTTGATAATTATTTGGGTACTAATTCATATGATCGTAGTAGAGATTGCTGTACAGGAATATACGTATGAAGACAAGAGGCCGATAATTACCGTACCAAGAGTATGAAAGCTTTCACAAGTATGCAGATAAATTAACATGGCTTATAATTTTGTACTGCAGAACACTAAATACAACGGTCGTTCCATAGAAACAGAGTAAAATCACACAAAATGAAGAAATATAGGCACAGCAAAATATATGTTATTCTTCATCAAAGAATCTTCCTCAGATGGTTTGCAACGGCCCCATTGTTCAATCCACTTTTCAAAGCATGTGGTGAAGGCATTTTGTGGAAGCTGCTTTAGCGACCTCTGTACAGCTTGAATAACGTCAGCATCTGTGTTGAATGTTGCACCACGGAACTTCTCCTTCATTATTGGAAACAACTAGAAATCGCAAGGGGCGAGGCTAGGACTGTAGGAAGGCTGTGGCATGATTTCAATACTACATTTCGTTAGAAACTATTGAGCACAAGCAGCCACATGTGGGCGGGCGTTATCATGGTGTAGGGTGCATTTGCCCACCAGTTCCGGTCGCTTAATCGATATGTGTCGTCGCAGATGCTTCAAGACTGAAATGTAATACTCAGCATTGACAGTAATTGGTGGAGGAATGGAATGCTGGTAGACTACGCCTTTATGATCAAAGAAAATTATCATCATCACCTTCCCAGCTAATTTGGTTTTGCGGACTTTTTCGTAGGAGGCGAGGATGTATGTTTCCAGGTATTTGTTGCGCGCTTCGTGAGATGGTAGAAATAGTGGACCCATATTTCATCGGCAGTTATTACTGTGCTTAGAAAGTTTGGATCCTTTGCAATAATTTGTTTCCACTCATGACATACTTGATCTCTGGGTAACAATTTTTCTCTCGTCCGGTGATGAGGTACCCGTCTGGAACACACACGATACAGCAGTAATTTGTCGCGTAGGATGCCGAATGGATGCCGACGTTTTTGAAATATTAGTTGACGACGTTATGTCTTCACACGTCATTCGTCGACCTCCTTGCAGGATTGCCCAAACAGTGTCAACAATACGTTCCGTAACAACACTTTCAGGTCGACCAGGCCTAGGAGCGAGTTCTGCCGACAAATGCCCTTTTGTGAAATCATGATGCCATCTAATAATGGTTGACTCGCCCAAACATTTATCTTTGTAAGCTTTTTCATTTAAATCAATTGCTCCTGAAGCCGTTTTACCCAAACGATAGCCAAATTTTATCGCACAACACATTTCACTTCTTTACTCTGAATCACTCACCTCCATAGCTGTATGGCGAAATGCAGACGTACCTTAAACAACTGCGGAATTACGAAACTAGAATCGTCTCCCACGGCTAATAACTGTTGCCATAGCTACTTCCATAATTCAGTTAGTCGTCTGCGTAGTTATTTTCCCCCTTCGCACTGTTGCCGACTCAAAAGAAAAAATTACTCTCAGTTTTTATGGAACGAGCTTTGTATTTATATACAGTATATTTCCTCATTTTTACGGTTGCACTTTTTGGCATTAATGTTCTACATGATTTTATTATTTAATGACATTAGAAAAATATGTAATTGAACTTTCTGATAAATAATTTACGGATTTAAGAGAAGTGCATTTTTTTCAAGAGATAAAACACTACTACATACACTGCTGGCCACCCAAAATGCAACACCAAGAAGGAAGCATCCGATTGGCCTGGAATTCGCAGCATGAGTAGCCCGCGATAGAACATGCAAACGATTAGCATTGCAGGGCACACGCAAATCATGTGCGCCCAGCACGCCACCGAGAAATACTATAAGAAGGGTGCACAGAAGGCGGGGTGTAAGTAGTGTAAGTGTGCTGTGCTGCCGGACCTGTGCGTGGGAAGCTTCCTGATGCTTCGTCGCAGAATACGGTAGTCATTCCAGCACGTTCCGGAGTTTGGCAGGCGACGAATAGTGGCTCATCGCGACAGCGGTTTATCGTACCGAGACATCGGCGCTCGTGTGGACGACATTCAGCCACAGTGAGGCGACTGTGGATTCGGTGGGTGCAGGAGGGACGGACGGACCAACGTGAGCGATTGCCGCAGCCGCGGCACAATACCAAACGAGAGGACCGGCATGTTGTGCGGCGGACATTGACGGCTCGCACCGCCACATCACGAACGGCAGCGCAGGAATTAGGGTGGGTTGCGCAACAACCTGTGTCAGCACGTACCATTAGACGTCGTCTGCAGGAGCGGGGACTTATATCACGGCGTCAATTGCTCCGAATACCATTGACGTTACACCACCGGCGAGTGAGGCGGCAGTGGGCCGTTGAACGCCGCACCTAGACTACGGAATGGCACGACATTGTCTTCTCCGACGAATCCCGCTTCTGCCTGCAACACCACGATGGTCGGATCCACGTGTGGCGGCACCGCGGCGAGAGACTGAATGACGCCTGCATTATACATCGCCATGCCGGTTCGTCGCCTGGCGTTATGGTTTGGGGCGCAATTGGATATGACACCCTCACCCCTCTGGTACGCATCGCCGGTACACTCAACAGCCACTGCTACATCGCCGACGTTTTGGAGCCTGTAGTCCTCTCTTACCTGCAGGACCTGCCAGCGGCCACGTTTCAACAGGACAATGCGGGCCCGCACGTGGCACGCATCGTGGAACAATTCTTCACGGCCCACCACACTGCTGCCATGGCCCGCCTGTTCTTCCGATATGTCACCCATCGAACACGTCTGGTGGCTGATCGGCAACCGAGTGGTCCGGCAAGTACCACCCACGGCTATGCCTGATGAACTGTGGCAACGTGTGGAAGCAGCCTGGACCGACATACCCCAAGCCCACATCCAAATCCTCTTTCGTTCGATGCCGCGGCGTGTAGGGGCCGTTATTGCCAGCCATGGGGGCCACACGAACTATTGATGTCTGCGTGTTCCGCAAGTCGCACGGGCCTGTAAGCTCAATCGTTTCATCTTTGTATCTGTTGTTATGTGTCCAGTAAATCTGGCTTTGCTATCTCGTGTCCTTCTTGATGTTGCATTTTGGGTGGTCAGCAGTGTATAAATATGATATTCACAAAATGTTTAGCATGTCACATAATGCACTTTTTTAATTTGGATGAAAAGACTAACGCTCTTTTTTCAAACAGCCCTAACTCCCACCTTGAAGGAAGTTCTCGCACTCCAAGAAGCAGAAAGAAGTTCGTAACTCAAAATGATTTGATTGGCTATGGGTACCAATGTGCAAGTGGAATGAGTTACTTGTCAAAAATGAGAGTGAGTTTATCTTTGGTACTATCTATTCCTCCTACAAAATATAGATTCAAAATGATTTGGTTGGCTATAGGCACCAATGCGCCAGTGGTATGAATTACAGGGGATGGACTAAAATATGGAAACACCTGGTAAAAAGTATGGGTAAAACGACCAACGTTTTCCACGTGAAAATGTAGATCGCGCCGGAAGTCTTGATAGTGAATGTGTGCAACAAAACGTGGCAGGTAGCCACAGTTACTGTCTAGATATTGATCTGTGCGTTGCATGTGAATTATGTTTGAGCTTACAGAGTTTTAAAGAGGGCAAATTGTTGGGGCCCGTATGGGGGTTGGGGGTTG
The DNA here is from genome assembly GCA_039090855.1 of Macrothele yani. Lineage (NCBI taxonomy): Eukaryota > Metazoa > Arthropoda > Arachnida > Araneae > Macrothelidae > Macrothele > Macrothele yani. The sequence continues at coordinate 136,694,536 of CM077005.1, read as the reverse complement.
CTTCCGTGAGCAAAGTAGCAAGTTTATTTATTTACTATTATTATATTTTTGATTGGAGGTTTACCGACTACCGTGAGCAACTCAATGGATTATAAGTAGTCGCCCGTTTCCAATTTAGGGTCACCGGTTCCAGGGAAGGGAGAGAGCTAGTGCCGTAAGACAAACACAACATCCATGCCTCACCGAAATTCGAACCTGGACCCCTTACGGACGAATGATCAGAGGCCATCTCTCAGACCACTGCGCCACAGGGGCGGCGCAAATTTTTTTTTTGTTGTACCGCGAGGTACTGTTTCGAAAGTTATGACCGTATATTGTGCTTCTGGAAAAATATCATTCGATAAACACCAGCGTGGACGAAAGTGTGCGTTGAGTGACAGTGAGAGAAGGTCATTGTGGAGGATTGTTACCACAAATAAAAAGACAACAGCACTGCTGAGCTGAATAACGTGATTTCAAACCCTGTCTGTAGAAAAACAGTGCGAAGGAAACTCCATAGGTAGGGAATTTATGGTCGAGCTCCAATCGCTAAACTACTGGTTAATAACGTGAATGCAGTACGCAGGATAGAGTGGTGAAACACTGATAAAACGTGGGCTGCTGAGTAATGGAAGTCTGTCATCTGGTCTGACGAATCGACCTTTACACTGTTTCCAACCTGTGGGGCGAATTTACGTGTGGCGAACACACGCCCAAACTTACGATCCGGCGTGCCTTTTGCCAGCAGTGAAACATGGCGGCAGATCTGTCATGGTTTGGGCAGCCATGTCATGGCATTCTGCCCACCCTAATTACCTTGGGACGTCGTGGCACTGCCAAGGACTATTTAAGCATTTTGAGCGATCAAGTCCATCCCATGGTACAAACAGTGTTTCCTGCAAGCGATGCCATTTATGAAGACGATAAGGCCCCAATTCATACAACTCATATAGTTCAATCACGCTTTGCTGAGCATGCTGATGAGGTATCCCATTTTCCCTGGCCCTCTCAATCGCCAGACCTCAATATAATAGAGCCCCTATGGACCGTTTTGGAGAACAAAGTTCGTGCGCATTTTTCGCCTCCAGCATCTTTACAGGAACTGAACGGGTTGCAGGAAGAATGGTATAACATCCCATTATCCACCATCCAAGACTTATATTCGTCCATTCCCAGGAGAATCCAGGCCGTCTTGAATGCAAAAGTTGGTCCTACACCATATTAGTTATGGAATTTCTTCTTTTACCAGGTGTTTCCATATTTTTTCCATCCCCTGTACTTGTCAAAAATGAGAGTGAGTTTATCTTTGGTACTATCTATTCCTCCTACGAAATATAAACTCAAAATGATTTGATTGCCTATGTACACGAATGTGTAAGTGGAGTGAGTTACTTGTCAGGAATGAGAATGAGTTTATTATCTTTGATACTATCATTAGATTTCCTGTTACGAAATATCTATTAATGCTTTTCATCTGACTTCTTGTATTACTCGTATTTTTCGCAAAAATCGAAACTAAATATTTTCCTATTCCTGATGTTAATTACAGCATATGGACCCAAGCGACTTTGTTGGAAATTATTTCGTGTAATGGTATCATTGGAATATATGTCTTATTTTAACGTCTTGGAGTTAAAACACCACTCACTACGAATTTACCATCGTGATCAATCAGCAGGAGCCTGAGCACGAAGTAACTCATGTGGTGTTACCGTGTTTCTTAGAAAAACGGCCTCTCACCAGTGAGTGGCTCACATTGAGATCAGCTGATCCATTTTCCCAATAAATGAACCATTTTTATCACCTCACAATCAAACACTGCTTTTATTCATTGTCTCTACTGGACTTAAAATTTTTTGTTTTTTTGAAAATTTCAGAGGAGATCACGGGCCTGTCAAGCTAAAAATTTAGCTTTTTCTCCTGGCTCCTTGCTGTACATTTTAAATTGATATTAAAGGTGTTTTAATCATATTGACAACATTTGAGTGTGAAATTGTTCCCGTATTTTATATTGTAAAGTATTTATCTTCGTAACATGGGAACTATATTGTTAAAAACTGGAAAATTGTCTTATTTATATTGGTTTCATTGGTGTATTATATATTCTTGTTTACGCTTTCCAACCGTAGGTTGAAGAAGCGTATATACTCCAGCTTTGTCCGTCCGTCCGTCCGTCTGCACGATAACTCACGTGAAAATGGTTCGATTTCGACGAAATTTTAGTATGTGGTAGGGGACCACCTGGGAACGAACCCTATTGAAAATGGGCGAAGCAGGCTCAAAGGTTAGGACATAGGAGCGGGATCCATTCCATTGTTCTTATGCGTCATAACTTGCGTAAAAATTGTTCGATGTCGATGGAATTTTAGTATGTGGTAGAGAACCACCTACCCTATTGAAAATGGGCGAAACGGGGTCAAAGGTCAGGCAGGGCATAAGAGCGGGATATATTCCATTGCCCTTATGTGTCATAACTTGCGTAAAAATGGTTCCATGCCGATGAAATTTTAGTATGTGGTAAGGAACCACCTGGGCATGAACCCTATTGAAAATGGGCGAAATGGGGTCAAAGGTCAGGACACTGGAGTGGGATCCATTCCATTGCCCTTGTGCATCATAACTTACCTAAAATGCTTGGATTGCGACAAAACTTTATCATGTTGTTCCGGAGGTATAGTGAACCGGTTCTGTTAAATATCATCGAAATGGGGTCAAAGGTCAGGACACAGAAGCGTTATTTATTCTACAGCCATTATCCACATAACTTGAGTAATAATTTCTGGTATGTTGGAAAGCGTATCATAATCAATGCATTGCATGATTTTACTAACTTGTTATTATTAACCTTAGATTATATGACATATTGTTCGTTCTTTTGGGTGTTGTATTGCGATATTGTACAGCAAAAGAGTTCTAATAAATAAATAAATAAATAAATCTGAAAAATAATCAAAAGGACGGAAGTATTTTCTTAATGTCTGAACGCATCGTCACCCTGCTGCTTCTTAATGAGGAAACAGCTGAAACCTTTGGAATTTGCTATTGTTTGATCACCTGATTCATTTGACTAATGCACAACTAGTTCCTTTGTACATGTAGAAAGAATTCGAAAGTTGAATCTTAGAATTATTATTGAAAGAACGCGTTCTTGGAAAGATTCTGAATAAGTCACTGACATTTATTTTGTTTTCAGCTTAGAAAACAAAACACAACAGGTCTACTCTTCAAATATCTCTTGACAATACGAAGATAAATTTAAATTATTGCTGTCTTAATTCGTTTTTAAAGGGGGAAAATTAGTATATGCTGCGTTTTCTTTGCGTTACGAACACCCACCGTTTTACATATTCGGAGCGATAACGAAGTACCACGTGATATCAACGTCACGTGCGGCTACTATAAATTGTACGCATCTATCCTCTGTACATAATCAGTCAACGTTTTCGAGAAACGTGGAAACGTGGCGACCACGATGTACGACAGACAGGTGATTCAACTCCTCATGACTCTCGTGCTGGAAAAAAGGTTCTTTCATATAATGACCACTAGAGGGCATTAGAGGAAATGCGGGCAACTCGAATCTCAGTTCTCTGTGGCTCGAACCGTATGTGAGTAATCAAATCGGGGAAGGGGATGCTCTACATGCTGTTTTCAAACATCTGGATATAATTTGTTACAGGAAGTTAGAGCAAGGTAAGTAACTGAAATTTTTGTCTTTTCTCATACGAACGTCGCCGAATAGTATTGCTAAGCCTTAGACCCACTAGAAGGGCTTTAAGTATTCTTGACCTACTTTGAAATAAGTGAAAACTGCCTTATTGCTCTTGTCGGTTGTTTTTTTTACTGAATCTTTTAGTTTTTCGGAGTTTTCCATTCCTGTGACATGGGACGAAAATGTTTCGTTCCCGATTGCCCTTCTGGTTATGCCAGTAGTGAAGAACATGCTTCTTTATTTAAAGCATCTAAAGAGAAAAAATGCTTGCTAACGGCAGAAAGCAATCCCTGGAGCCAATCGGAAAATCAGTTCTAAGGATTTTGTTTGAGAGATTTATATGATGTGCCTGTCCGTGTCAGGCTTAACTCCACTGCTATTCCTGTAATATTTCCAGGATGTCCAACCTATCGTTCAAAGAATGTAGCAAAGCCATTACTTATTCATATGGTATACCTAATATCCACACAACTTATAATTGCCCAAAAAGCAGAGGGCTTTTGAATACTGTTAAGGAGCGTTCAAAATTTTACGCACTTAAATTTAAGAACCTCTCATTGATATGAATATTTCATGTATTATACACAGTGTGGTATTTTGCGAGTTATTTAGAAGCAAACAGCCACTGTTGCAACATTCTCAACACACACCATCACCTTTAAATGCATGGACAGAGGGCTACATGCATATCTGCTGTATAAATACACAATAACTACATTAAAGTGAAAAGATAATATAATTTTTTTTTTGGAGGTTTAACGACCACCATGAGCAACTCAATGGGCTATAAGCAGTCGCCGTCTCTAATTAGGGTCACTGGTTCCAGGGAAGGGAGAGAGCCAGTGCCGTAAGACAAACACAACATCCATGCCTCACCGGGATTCGAACCCGGACCCCTTTCGGACGAATGATCAGAGGCCATCGCTTAGACCACTGCGCCACCGGGGCGGCTAATATAAATTTACGTGTCCTATATTTATCTAAAAAAGTTTAAAATACGTGATTCAAAATGTTATGCGATCATAATTATGACGCTGGTACCTTTCTGCATCTGTATATTAAATTACATCTGCAACACTCTTTTTATATAACGGAAGCCTGCATTGGCCTATATATACGTACTATACACGAATTTATTATCAATTCTATTAAAATACGAATGTATTATCAATTCATGAACAAAATTCCCTTCATCCTTAGCACCTCCTGTTGTCGTTTAAAGGTGTGTCATTTCCACATGGAATTCTGTCTTAAAAATACGTCCTCTTTTTAGCACGTCTTTTGTAAAAAAGATTGAGCCTATGTTTTCGGTTTGTCCGTCCGTCCGTCTGTAGACATGATATCTCTGCAACTATTACTCCTATTTGAAAAATTCTTTTTCATTGGGAAACTTGAAATATGCGAATGACGATCCTTTATTTCGTTTCTTTTACGATGTACAATTTCGCCGCTAGAGGGCGTAAAGGCAGATGATGTCGAATTCAAAAATACGTTTTGTTCCATATATTTGCTTCTAAACATCCGATTGAAAAAACGCTATCTTTCGATTCCATTTATGTCGAAGAGTATTTTAGATATAGTTACTTTTTTCAAATTACGCATAGATTTTTTGCTAGGGGGCGTAAATTAAATTACATTTTCTCCGATAACTCTTCTTCTAAAACTCCGATTGGAAAAATGTTTTCTTCAGCGGATACAGCTCCTGACCAAATCTTTTTTTGCATCTAATTTCTAATATTTGGAAGTACTTTGGCCACCAGGGGGCGTAAGTGTTAATTTTTGCCATAAAATCTGAGCTCCTAAAATCTCGATTGAAAAAATTATTTCGTGGACTGATACCACTCACTTCGAAAAACTTTTTCGGAATATTTTCTTCTTAAAATATGCCATGGTTTCTCCGCCAGGGGGCGTAGACGTATATCTTATTTTTGTCAATATCTGTACTTCTAGGAGTCCGATTTGAAAAATTCCTTCTTTGTCGGATACTGTTTTCAGTGTGACATGTTCTTCATATAATTTCAAAATTTTCAAATAATTCATAGACTTCTCGCTAGGGGGCGTAAAGGTAAATTGCTTTTACCCCATTATCTCTGCTTCTAAATCTCCGATTTGAAAAATTCTTTTTGCACCAGATACAACTGCTAATGGGAAATCCTTTGCACATAATTTCTAATTTTTGTAAAAAATGGTTTAGCCACTATGTGGCGTAAGTCTTAATTTCCGCTTCTGATGTATTTGCAGCAAAATATGAGCTTCTAAAATCTCGATTGAAAATAAAGTCGTTTGTAAACCGATACTATTCATGTCGACAAACCTTTTAGGAACATTTTCTTCTTAAAATAATGCATGGTTTCTACGCCAGAGGGAACAGATGTATATCTTATTTTTTGTCAATATCTCTACTTCTAGGAGTCCGATTTGAAAAATTCCTTCCTTGTTGGATAGTGTTTCGAATACGAAATGATTTTCCTATAAATTCAAAATTTTCAAGTAAATCATAGACTTTCCGTTATATGGGGCACAAAGGTAAATTGCGTTTTCTGCGTTATTTCTGCTTCTAAAACTCCGATTTGAAAAATTCTTCCTGTATCGCATACAAGACGTGATGGAAAATAATTTTCATATAATTTCTAATGTTTGGTAAAGAATGGTTTGTCCACCAGGGGCATAAATGTTAATTTCTGCTTCTGATGTATTTGTAGCAAAATCTGGGCTCCTGAAAACTCGACTGAATTTTTTTCTTGGACCGATACTGCTCATGTATAAAAAAACCTTTATAAATAATGCATGGTTTTCCCACCAGGGGACGTAAAGTCACATCTTATTTTTGTCGATATCTCTGTGTTTAAGAGTACGATGTGAAAAATTATTTCTATGTTGGAGAGCGTTTTCTGTGCGAAATGTTTCTCACATAAACTCATATCTTTCTTAACGCACAAGTCTGAAACCAGGGGGCGTAAGCTTACGTTTAATCCTCAACATGTCCGCTTGTACCTTGGTCATATTATGAATTCAAAGTAAAATCATTTACTCCTGAGACAAACGTTTAATTCTAACAACCCCACCTGATCTTGACTTTCTGTGGGAGATAAGGGCAAAATTGAAGTAACGGGAGTAACAAAAGTAGAGAGAAATCAACAAGTCCTTTTTGAAAGGATTTCCTGAAATTTCCTTAGTCTTCTGACATATTTTTTAAGGATTCCCTTTTCCCTTCTGGAGCCCAAATTCACCGAAATGGAGAAAATTCCCTGTGTGGAACATTACTGGTTCAGACCTGGAACAATAAAAACATGGAACAATAAAAATGGAACAATAATACCTGGAACAATAAAACAATAAAAATTACTGTTTCAGACATGGAACAATAAAAACATGCCCCTTACTGAGAGATTACTTAACATGGAATTTAATTCCAACGCTAGATTCTTGAAGAAACAGGACCACACTTTCCAAAAATTTGAATCTTTTAGCTAATCTTTCCTCCTTCGTTAAATCTCCCAGTATCTGAGTTTCAAGAGCAGGCAGTAATACTCCTGACCAATTACTCACGTTCATGAGTCGTACGTGAAACTTTGGCATCGTGAGGTCATCTTGGTCAATGCATATTCAGATGAACACGTCCTTTCAAATAAATACCGAGATGCAACTACAAAGCTGTTACCATAAAGGTAGTCTAAAGCTCATCGTTAAAATGTCATTATACAACAATGATGGGCATAATCAGCTCATCTACAAATCGTAAACACGGGACTTTGAGTATCATGCACATGACTATCAGCTGTCAAATTTCTGATAACTGCCTTTCTTTTCTTTCTTTTTCTTTTTTTTTCTCTGTCAAACAGCAAGTAATTTATTTTCGTTTCAGATGATTCACCGGGACCTTGCAGCCCGCAATGTTTTACTGGCAAGCGGCAAGGTAGTGAAGATATGCGATTTTGGATTGGCTAAGGATTTGTATGATTACACTAAATACGTCAAGAAAAACGATGTAAGTAATACGAATATAAAGTAAATGGGAACCTTCCTGGCTTTTCCAAACGCTCCGCTTTTTCTTTGGATTAGAATATTTCTGCTTTATGTTGCTCCATTTTCTCAAATATTTCTTATACATTTGTCACAAAAAGTTAGGGATATTGCATGAAATGAAGGATGTATGCAACTGCCTCAAGTGACACGCATTGAAATAACATCAGTGAGGCTACGTAATACAAACGATGAAGAGTGCATTTACAACAACAATTTATTGTGCAATTTTCTGCTCACAACAAAGTGGTACTGCAATATAGACAAAATGCTAAATTTGAAGAATGTCCACACCCCTGGATTTTAGTTCCCGGTAACACCGCCTCTGTGTCGAAGAACGTCTTGAGATCTACAAAGCATGCTTGCAATAAAATTATTGATGAGTGTATGGGGCAGCTCGTTCGATATTATATGAAACACGTTATGAAAGTCTGCTGGTGTACTGGGGTATTGGTTTATAAAACGTAGTTATCCAGACGTCGCTGTACAGCGTCTCAAATGTTTGAAATAGGACTGAGGTCGAGACCTCGGAGGTAACAGTAATGATTCCATCCCATGATTTTCTAGCTTCTGAAGCACGCTCTAGGCACGGTGACTGGTTAATTGTCATTGAGAAAGCCGAATGCATGTCCAATAGCAGCGTCAAATAGTGTCACAATGGGCACAATGGTATGGTTTCGATACACTGAGGCAGTCATGTTGCCTTAACAAGCATACGAGGAAGTACGGCCATTAAAACACACTCCTGCTCAGACCAGAAGTGACTGCCGCTGGTGAGAGTGAACGGCCTTCACATGGTGTGTCGGATCTCTTCCACATGTGTCCTTGTTGAGTATCAGGATAAAGAGCGAAACGGGATTCGTCTGTGAAAATTATATGGTGCCACTCTGCATTCCATAACATTTACTGTTGGATCCAGATACATCTTTGACGACGGTGAGCTGATGCCAATGCTATACATCTCAGTAGCCTCATTGCGTTTGCGTCCATACTGTGACACCAGAAACAATTCAAAGTGATTCCCAGAGTTGGCTATTAGTGATACGAGTCTTCTCCGAGCACAAGTCACGATCTTCACTCATGATGGTTGTCCTCGGGCGACCATTTCTGGGTCGATCTACAGCATTTCCATGCTGTAGAAATCTTGTGTGTAGCCGACTTACATTTTCCGAAATCTTAAAGTAGTTGCCACATCGATCTGTCGTACACCTGCTTGTAACATGCGAACATATCTATTTCTGTTGTCAATGTTTAAAGGTCATCTGGACATCATTTTAGGTTAATCCCACACAGAAAATAATACATTCAGCAAACTTCTAGACCTAGCGAGGAAACAAACCGTTTCCAACTTTTCGCAGGGTAATTTTATTGGAGCTCGCACGCACGTGCTGTTCTGTAATGATGCTAACTTAATATGACGTAGCTACCCATGCTGATAACCGATCTCCAGTAGTCGCTAAATTTGCATATCATCACAGTTTCCCTTCGAAACAGCAATATCCATAACTTTGTATGACCAGTGTATGATACTTCTGTTCTGAAGGATTTTGCAATTATGCATGAATCCCCGTTGTTGAAGTTAAGAAATATATTTCTTACTGAAACTGCGCAGTTCAGATATTTTCTCGCTGTTACCTCAGACAATGAAAACAAAAATAACGAATTCCGACAATGCTTGACTGTCGGCCAAGCAAAGTTTTGAGGAAGTGTGCCCTTAGGAATTTCAAACAGTAACCAAACAAAACAGAAATATCTCTATTATCATGACAACACACATCCGCACTCCCCTAGCACGTCTTGAAAGAGACCCTTAAGGGACATATGTGCAACGTTATCGTAATTGCCTAAGCACCCTTGACATTATTCAAATGCACCAGGGCGAGGGGGTGGCACTTCCAGTACTTTTTTAATTGTTTACAAAGTAACACAAATAAACTTCTGCTTTGGCATTTCAGTTGGCTTGAAAAGCAACAAACTTTTGATGTGATTTCTGTTACCCTTGGGTACCGCTTTCAGAACAAGTGCGTTTGTAGGAAAATTCACAAGTGGAAAACACCATATTTTATTGCAGGGCTATTCCACAGCAGTTAGTGAAAGCACAGTAGAAAAGGACATAGCTTTACCTTCAAAATCGGGGAAAAGACTTGCATGAAAAGCACAGTTTGGATTGGCAGTCTGTTCCCCATCTCCTCGAGGTGCCGCGTGAAAGCTCTTCTACGAATACGTCAAACTGTGTCTTTTCAGCACAATTTAATTTTCTTCTAGAAACATGGTGAAGTACAAGAAAAAAATGCATATTTTTTCTTAATTAGCACGGGCCCCACCGGTCTAGAATATGACGGCCCACCGGGATTTCTCCCGGTTTCCCGCGCTCGGCCCAGTCCACACCTGCTTTTCACGTCAATTAAAGTCACACTGAAAACAATATTTTTTAAAACCTTCATGAAAATAAAAGTGAGTTTTGCGAGTAAGTGTTTTGACATTCGCGAGTGATGAAGGGATGTGATTAGCCCACACTACAGCCATATATAGACGCGATTGTGGACAGTGTTTAACTAAAACAGGGACTCTTTGATGAGGACAAATTGCTGTTATTCCTCATTCCGTGTAGCTATTTGCAAATGCCATCTGTTGTTAATACTTGTACAGTAGTGTGGAGTGCAAAAGGCAAAAAAAAAAAAAACCAAACTTTTTTTAATTTTATTGTTTCCTGACCCAACAAATGGTTCTGTTTGATTGAAAATACACAGTAAAAAATACTCGTCATCTTCAGGTTTCACACTAGGTTAAAAACATTTAATGTTAACGTCAAAAAAGTGAAAACATAAAAATAATTTTTTTACAATATTTTTGTTTCCTAACCCAACAAATGGTTGTAATTGGTAAAAACGAAGCAGGAAAAAAGTTTCAGCTTAATCACTCATCTTCAGGTTCCACACGAGATCCGAAGAAATTCATCTCGGTGTCGAACTTCGGAATTTCGTTCCGGAACTTGATTCGGCTGCGTATGAGTCCATCCTTGGCTTCTGCACCACATGTTGCAATTGACGCTTCTGCCACCAGTCTCACATTCCTCTCTACTACTTGAGAATGACAAGGGAGCTTCCCTATTTCAAACTGTGAACGGCCTCTGATCAATCTTGTTATGTCTTCGTCGCTGAGGCTCAAGGTAGCCAGTGGTTCCAAGATATTGTCCCAGCGTATCATCTCAAAATACTCCTCTGCTTTGAAATTCAGTTTGGGAAGCTCAAAATGGCGTATTTCCCCCTTCCAGTCAGTTTTTCTTGCTTTCAGTATTTTTTTCAGGCCAAGTTCTCGAATGTGTGCTCTTTCATCTTCCAGCATCGCAAACAGAATGTTTTCAGTGTGAGCAAAATAACAGTTCCTCTGAATAACTTCGTGCACGATTGCCTTAAACTTTTCTGGCAAGAATGAATTTTTCTTTATCATTCCGTGAAGATGACGTTCACCATGAGTTGCTCTCGGGATTTTCTTTATTTCAAACCAGGATGGCCCATAAACTTTTATAAGATATTCTGCTAGGAGCGTTAAGTCATCTGGTGGTCCTGCGGTTGATACGTAATGGCGAAGAATTCTGTTGGCTGTAGTGAACCATCTTGAGTGGCCCTGTAGGCTGTAGAGAATTTTGTTGGCTGTAGTGAACCATCTTGAGTGGGCCATCCTCCCAGGACTCCTGCTTGCTAAGTTTGGAAGGCACTCCCCTAGGATACTGCCCTAGAAATATCACAATTTCGCTGATATCTTTGACTGACGGATCTTTGTTGTTTCCTTTCCACAATAACTCTTTTCGAACCCAAAGGAAATGCTTCATTAAATCAGCATACGTGGGTAAAACTGTCTCTTTAAGTTGTACTGGAGTTCCAAAAACATTACAAACAAGGTCACTTCTAGTTGAGGTCATCTCTGTCCAACATAAAACACGATTGATAATACCTGTCACGCCGAACTATCAACTAGCTAACACGTCTTTGACAGAGAGACGAGTGAGTCAGCACAACGGACGCCACGCGATCTCACGTCAAGCGGGAACCATTTCCATTAGTCAAACTGGAACCCGTACTGCCATCTAGTAGCATTTTTTGGAGTTAAGTTTGCTATTTTGGTGTGGGAAGCAATTTCTAGCGCTGACAATGGCAATTTTTACAAAGTATAAATATTAACTTGAGTTGTGGAACCTCAAGATGCCAATATTTTGGGTTGAAATCTGGAGACAATTTGTTCTAGCCCATTTGGAACCTAATAATGAGTCAGGCAGTATAAATTATTGCCTGATTTTGACTATTTTGTTGTGGGAAGCAATTTCTCGAGCTCACAATGGCGATTTTGACAAATCATAAATATTCACTTGAGTTGTGGAACCTCAAGATGCCAATAGGTTGGGCTGAAATTTGGAGACAATTTGTTCTAGCCCATTTGGAACCTAATAATGAATCAGGCAATAAAAAAAAAAAAGGTTTTTCGCTCCACCCTAATGTACAGTGTCTCATTCTGGAACCACTAGTGTAGTGTTTTAGCATAATAGTTTTTATAATAATGCTGCCAGCTGCATAAAAAATAATAAGAATACTTCAATGCATTAGACATTTATTGTTTTTGTATCTGAAATAATTATAACATCAGTGACATCTCATATCAGTGAAGCGGTTCGTTGCTCAGGCATATTCTTATAACAGACCAACACTATAAAAAAATGTTCATGTTTTCAGTAATCAATCTCCATGTCTTCGTTTACGCTTCCATTCAGTACATAATGCTGCCGCTGACTGTTACTTAGTTGTAGGCCTTGGCTCCAAACTTCTTATGCGGCGCTCTAATTTATCCCATAGGTGCTCTATGGGGTAAAGATAAGAGCTATGTGCTGGCAAGTCCACACACGATAGAGAATTATCGTCAAACCACGCCGTAAGAGTCCTTGCTTTATGGTTCGGTGCATTATCCTACTGGTACCAACAAGGCTCGGTTCCATAGTATTGCCACAAAGTTGGTAGGGCATAATTGTCCAGGATATCGAGGTAGACGTAATGGTTAACAGATTTGTCTACGATAACCAATGGGCTGGGACCATACCACAAAAAACACCCTCACACGAGTACATTGCCAGCTCCAAACTTGACCGTAGGAACAGTACACTGTGGTAAATAGCGTTTACCCGGCTGCCGCCATACCCACACACAGCCATCAGACTAATCATGTATCTGGATTCATCAGTCTATAGGACCAGTATATCTGGATTCATCAGTCCATAGGACCCATGTATCTGGATTCATCAGTCCATAGGACATTTATCGGCCCACGATAAATGTTCTTTACACCATTGTCATGATCCTTCCAAAATGTAAAACTTCTGTAATGCCACTCATGTTGTAAATTTCTTTTCCGGGTGACCACGACGCTCTAAGAAAGGTAAAGCGATGTCAGGGACGATATAAAAATTGAGATAGGAAAGGGGATTCTTCGGAGAATCGCCAAGGTTGGTAAGGTTGGCCGTGCCCGAAGGCGGATGTTCGGGGAGAGAGTTGTAAAAAGGAGAGATGAGCTCAGGACACGGGGTGGGTAGGATGCAAAATGGACGCTGCTCGTTGGTTACCCACGGAAAGTGAAAATCAAGTTGTAAATAATTGTATATATATGTTCTGGTGGGATTGCTTATTAAAGAAGCTCTTGTCATGAAATAATGAAGTCATCTTATTTACGAAAATGTGATGAATAATGTAAGGATAAAGTAAGAATCATGAATGCGGAAAAGTAACGAAAGAACGGCATTCTCCTTGCTGGTCATCACAACCATGCTAAACGACGAGTAGCATTCCGAGTGGAGACGAAAGGCTTATGAGCAGCCGCACGACCACAGTAACCCATGAAATGAAGTTCTCTGCGAATAGTACGTGTACATACCGAGGTTCCAGCATTCTTACTCACCTGTACACTGAGGTATTGTGCAGTACTCCGTCGATTAGCTGTAACGACTCTCTTGAGGCTTCGACGTCTTCTATCACTGATTTTCTTTGGTCTGCTGGTACGTTTTACTGCTTCAGGCACGCCCTGTGTTTTCCACTTATTCAGTACATCCAAAACAGTTGACTTAGGTATGTTTGAACGCCTCTCGGTTTCTCTTATGGACAACCCACTAATATAACACCCAACAATCTTTCCTTTCTCCAATTCAGTTCTCTCCCGCCGAGACATTTTCACTCAACCTCACAGTGCGATATGATCGCGGTCATCTGCAGGCTTTTCATTTACCGTTTGCAGCTGTGCCGCGCATCTTAACAACGCAGCGGATCCATTCATTTGCTTTTGAAGGGATGTCCGGTGACTTTTGTCAATATAGTGTATATTCTTGTGCGCGTGTGTGTCAGGTGCGACGCTACGGAGGGTGCGCTGGGGTATGCGTTTCTTTGAGCCCACCCTTTAGCCCTTTTCCCAAATACTTCAGCAGAACACATGGCGTGAGAGAGAAAGAGAGAGAGAGAGAGAAAGAAAAGGAAAGAAAAACGACGTAGGTAAGCAAATTGGGACGAACGAAGAGACAGTAACCTGTTAAAGGATATGAAGATTCGTATCCATGGTTCCCATTCTATATATACGCTACGTACAGTATGCACCTGAAAACATTTTTAATACTAGGGATAACATTAACAGCTTGTATCGTTAGCGGTGTTTGTCTCCGGAATACGAGCCAAACGGAATAGTTCTGAGAAAAACTATAGTAGAGTTCCTCAAACGGTATAGTTTCTCAGAAAAACTATAGTAGACCTTAAAACAAAACATTTAATTATGAATAAACGTTTTTGATTTATTCTATCTCAATACCACAAGTATTGTAGTCATAAAATATATCATTATCAGCTTGACGGAAATTTTGCCAACATGTCTGCCAAACACTTCAAAATTTGTGCTCCATATCGTGCTTAGGCCTGTAATATCCCACCCAGTTCAGAGCGGTACTCGTTGCCACTGCTGTATGTGTGTGTGTGTGTGCGTGTGTGTGTGTGTGTGTGTGTGTGTAAATCCAATGTTTTATTATATTTTTACCATATCTAAAAAAAAGGGGAAACACTAATATCCCATCAATTATTTTTCAGGGACCTCCACTTCCAGTAAAGTGGATGGCTCTCGAGTCGATTGGAGACAGAACATTTTCAACGAAAAGTGATGTGTAAGAATTGTTTTTTTACTAAACTTGCGTATAGTTAACTGAATTCTCATAAAAGTGAAGGCCATTGTAACCTACGAAATTGATGAATTTAAAGTGAAATACTGTTGTCATCAACAGATTGTCATAATGCCATCTGAGCAAATCAAAGCCCTCTGCTCTCATGTATCAGGAATTTATATACACAGTATAACACAGAAATAATGCATACGTGGAATAACGTAACGTCTTTTCATACTGATCCTTTGTCGTTCTTTTTGCATTATTTAAAAACATAACCACACGATGAAAGAGTTCCTAAATTAAACCTTAACGGCCAGACGAAAAATTTAAACAGAAATCAACTTACTGTAAATGATGCTTTATTTCTCCAGCACAGATAATAGCCCTTCAGGATTTTATAGAAATAACAAAACACATCTCTAACACAAATGAACACCCCACATTCAACACCCCACGCGAGCAACTGTTGTATCGTAGTTTTTATCTATGGTTTTTATTTTATGTAGTTACACGTCACGTTCATTCTGACCTCAATTGTGTTGCCAACAGTATTCGTTTGAGAGAGAAGATATCACGTTAAGTGTGAAGTATACCTGAGAACAAACTCAAAATTTACATAGGGAAAGAAACTAAAAAGGAAAGTTAATTTAGAATATACGTCACAGTGGTTTTAACATTTTAGAAGAACACAAGAAATCGAGATACTTTTTTAGCCATTTTGCAGATATTCTGGAAATGTTTCAAAACTGAAGAATGTGGCATGTTAAAACTAAAACTTTGGTATGCAGCAAGTCTGAAGTTAACGGATTTGAAGGTGCTTCAGAGAATCCGGACGTTCTAGAATATATGATCAACATGTTGAGATGTACCATGAGGAATAGTGATCAATTGCATATGGACTTCCAGAACAACTTTACCCGCCTAACGTCAAACCCACCAACTAAATGCTCTATCCCATTAGATGCCAATTTGTTTAGATACTGGGTAGGTAATTAAGTGTACACACGACAACTACGTTGATTTTGGAAGGTTAAAATGTAAACCCTTCACGTGGTAGCTTATTACTTGATATTCCTTTTTTATTTCTTTTATTTATACTTATAGTGCCAGAGTTCTTAATCTTATGATAGTGTGTTCAATAAACTAATAGTGGAATTAAAATGTAGATATTCATTGAAAGCATAGGTACACGACAAAGATATGATATAAAGACACAATCTGCTTATAAGAAGCACTTACAATACATCTGTGGTACACAGTTACTTATTTCTTAGGCAGTTTAAACTAAGAATTCAGAATTGTATTTATGTAAATGTCTTCTGTACAAAGTCTGGACGAACTTATTTCATGCTCTTTCAGTTTCCTTAGGCAATCAACTAGTTTTTAGGCTGAATGGGATGTGTTTGGCGTTAAAAAGCTGAACCTGGCACTTGGCCTTTGCTATTTGAGGCCAACTGTGGCCCATGTCAAAGTTATTTTCTTCTCTCTTGTTTTCCGCAACGTTCCATGGCTTTGTACTCCATCCTTTGCAGTTAGCATTCTACAGAGAAACCTGGTCCTTGCCCTTGGTGTTCTATTTCTTTTCCTCCGACAGTTCTATGGCCAACTCTAGCCATAGCTCTAGGCGTTGTATGGTCAGTCCTGATCTTTGCTTAGCGTTCTACCGACAAACCCTTCCCTTTTGCTACAAACCGCGGAGACAATAGAACACCAACTTTGCCATCTGAAATCATAGGTACACTGAAAGATCATGTATCTAAGAATCCAAAAGATGAAACATCTGAGACGCCGTCGCATATTTGTCGCACTTGACCTAGTAATATGCATAATACTTGTATACTACTAGCTGTTGAATTCCCCTCTCGCGTTCTTTAAGTCTACAGTTAACAATGTTCTTGTGCTTTTCCACTCCTCTGACAATTAAAAATGCTCAGCGGAAGAAACATTTATATCCTAGATCCTGATTACTATTGTTGTCTAGAGATTTTTAACTGATACCTCCAATCCGGTCTCATCGAGCACTGTTGCTACAGTTTATCGGCTCACCTCACATCATGTTCTGCATGTGCCTTGTATTGATTAGTTGAAGAGGAGAAAGACATCAACAAATCCAACGATTTTCTTCTCTTGAAGCTCATACAATTAGAAATATCGATCATGCGACAATTAGACATACGATAGTTTTACTGGGCACCGCCATCGCAGTATTTCTTCTGCGTTTATTTTCTGATCTAAGTTTTTCACGGACGACTGGAACGTCTTTGTTAACTACATTCTCACTGAGCTTTCAATTTAGCTGTTCAGCAAGTTTTTCAAAAAGAGAACATTGCGCTGATCTATCCCAGAAAGTCTTCCTTCCAATCATTTAATGGTTTCCGAGCGGAGCGACTTTACTGGCATACATATTTTTGTAGACTCTTAGGAAGGAAGCTGAAAGCTTACAACCTAACAGTCTACTTTTTGTAAACTGTTAGTTGAGCTGAAAGCGTGCAACCAGTTGTTTACTGTTTTATGCCAATAAACGGATATTATCGTTCTTTACCTAGTTGTTTGGCGTACTACTACCGGTTTTTATCTAGCTTGTTATTAAGGAATTAAAACTTTCGTTATCAAACTTCACATCAACGTTTGAAACCGGAAAACGAAAAAAAAAATATATATTTCGGAAATCTTAAAAAACGTTGCCGTTTTTGACACAGAAGTGCAGCTTAATAGGATTTCAACGTTATTTCTAAGAATAATTTCTAATGTGTTCGATGATTTCTTACTTGCATACATGTGAATAGGTATGAAACTTCGTTAATATAAACAGGACCCTGTAAATTTTAACTGATATTTAAATGTTTCAGTTTGTTGGAAAAGCCTTTTGCTGGGTGGTTTGATCGGTGAGGCAAGGAAAGGAAGTAGCGACTTCCACTCCGCCATCGCGGGTGTCTAGTTGTCAGAAGCATTGCGTCTTGATTATGCTTCTGAAATAATCCCAGGCAGGTGTCACACTTGAGGCATGTATGACACTTCTGCCCCCCTACGCTGCCCCCCCATTCCTTCCCGGAGCTGGAGTCCCTAAATTGTGGACGAGCGATTTCTTACAGTCCAAAGAGTTATTTATTCATAGTGGCCACTAATGTCCGAAACGAAAAAAAAACTGTACTCCAAGAGGACGTAATTTACGTTTTGTGAGTAACGCATTACAAATGACGAGAGTAATAATATGCTACAAACGATGTACTAATAAGCTTCTGAGTTACGTGTTACAGCTGGCGAGATTAATATTAAGTTAAAATTGATCTTCCCATCGGCTTGCATTGATCTTCACAAGATTGTCTAGTACTCAGCAAGCTGGAGGAAGGAATGTTCTTGGAAAAGAAATTGAGCTATTTCTTCAGTATTTACTACTAAAGGTCACTTTATACTTTCATTATCGTAAAGGGAGGAACGCATTGATATGTATTCGCCAAAACATCGCTAAGTCTAGGGTTTTCTTTGTCGACAACTTTTATGGACAGATGAATGATACACCTGATGGCAAAAACAGAGCTGCAGGACAATTACAGAGGAATCTATGGCACGCAGTCCGGTCATCTTTCATAGCGCGTCGCACCGCGTCCTCCCGTGGTGCGGCGATACATGCTGCAATACGGTCCGCCTGACTATTTTCACAGTATTAGAAAATGCATGAACTCAGACTATTTTAAAAGTACTGTATTAGAAAATGCATAAATCTGACTATTTTTACAATTTTAGAATATTCGTAAACGCTGACTATTTTCACGGTATTGGAAGAGGCATAAAAAGCTGACTATTTTCACAGTATTAGAATAGGCATGAACGATTACTATTTTCACAATTTTAGAAAAGGCATAAACGCCATTTTTATGGTATTAGAAAAGGCATAAAAGCTGACTATTTTCACAATTTTAGAAAAGGCATAAACGCTATTTTCACGGTATTAGAAAAATCATGAACACTGACTATTTTCGCAGTATTAGAAAGGGCATAAACGCTGAGTATTTTCACAATATTTCAACTAATATTGGACATCAGTCTATTTTTTTATTTTAGGTTTAACGACCACCGTAAGCAACTCAATGGGATATAAGCAGTCACCCGTCCCTAAAGTAGGGCTACTAGTTCCAGGAAAGAAAAAGAGCTAGTGCCTTAAGAAAAACACAACATTCATGCCTCACGGGATTCGAACTTGGACCCATCTCGGACGAATAATCATAAGCCGGCGGTTAGACCACTGCTCCTCGAGGGGAGGAGGGGAGGGGGTGCGTCAATTGTTAGTGATTTTAAGAAAACATTTTTTATCGTGCTTCCCTTCATTTGACTTTTTCTTAATATGTTTTTTGCTAACATTTATTTTTTTGTTGAATGTACTTGCATGGTAATTTTAAACCACAAGGAAAATATTGTATTCATTTTTCAACAATTTCAGATGGTCATTTGGGGTCTTTTTGTGGGAAGTGTTCACATTTGGTGCGAATCCTTATCCAGGAATTGAGGTGGACGAGAAGTTCTACAAACAATTGTTGACAGGATATAGGATGGATCAGCCAGACATTGCTCCAGATAAAATGTAAATGTATTTCTAAAATTTTAAATTTTGTGCATTTTAATGAAAACGACATTCCTAATAAAATAATCTAAAATTTCCCTTCACGTGTGAAGAAATGGAATTTTTAACCTAGAACTGAGCACCTTATTTTGAATTAGGATAATAGAGCCCAGATTACAGTTTTGTATCAGATCCAGCATTTATTAGGTTTTAAATAAAAACATTTAAATTTTGTCTGCTAGATACCAGAGATATTTTTATCAAATTTCGCCTGTTCGTATGATGTGTCTTTTTTGATTAACCCTGCCCGTGATGTCGCCTTTTCAGAGGTTCATAACAATGAAGTTCTACCTCTTAACACAGTTCTGCTTTTTAAACTGGAGAAAAATGTCCAGGCCTACTCAAGAACGGTAAGTACTTGAACATTCTAATGGAGTATCACATTGAAATAAACACGGGAGCTGTAATTCCGATCAATCACCGCGCGACTTCTTAACGTGATTTCAAACTATTTTGGCTTATCTTCTCCAGAAGGAAATGCAGGCTTAATGTGATATACTACAAGATGTCCGCTAAGTCTGGAACGGAACCAATGGGATTTAAACTGCATGTGATTACTCACATTTACAATATGTACTTGTTAAATTTCCGGTCCTTCGTTCGTTGGTGTGGGTGTTGTTGAAGTTTTCATTTCAAAACTAGTAAGATTTGCTGAAGATGAAAGTATTTTCACACGTTATTATACGTACTTTGTTAGAATTTTTGCCCGATTATACTAAAGGTATTACTTGTTGCCACCAGTCCAGAATGATTGTAAGGTCTGGACAACCTTATTCATAATCTAATGTTTAAAGGCATGGAGAAGGATACTTGCAGTCGTTGATAGAAGCTGATCCAGTGTAATAACACAACAACTTTATTTCCATTCCAGAAATGATGAATATTTACATTGATGATGGAAATACACAGGTTGGAGTTGCGTATCTGCAGCGCATAAATGGCAGTTGACACATTACTTGTTAGAGCCCTGAGATTGAATTTCCTGTTGGAGTACATGGCTTTACTTCCGTAGAAGCATACAGTTGTTCCAATCACTTCACACTTCAGACAGTGAAAACACAACTACGGAAACGCTGGGAGTTACTACTCTTGCCAGCTATCTACTTAATTTTGATGTCTAGATCTCGGCCTAGTACTGGTAACTATCAGGTTAAACTACTAACCTCAGCTAGTGAAAAACTACGCTGGCGACCCAAACGCAGCTGTGCGCCCAAACTGTTCAGGCCTCCTTGTTCATCCTCAGAAGAAACCCTGACCTCTTTTCCCAGCGAAAACTATACGAGGAATCCTGCTCAAATCTCATGTTTTGCGTCCTCAACTTTCTCTTGGATCCTGGACAGCGCACAACTAATCAGAGGCTTACACTCTGCGCTCCCCTCCCCCAAGTCCAAAGGCATACCATGCTCTCCGCGTCTGTCACCCTTCCCATGACATAAATCAGATGTCCACTCTGCTGTTGTTATGGCTTCTGTGAATTCCACGCTCCAAATTCTTAAAACGTTGCAACCTTTCTCCGATTCCTGTGGCCTTATCACAAAAGTGGCTGCAGTTTCTTCCTCCCTTCTCTTTCACTCAATAATATCATCCCATTACCCAAGTTCAGAGTTTCCTCCTTTTTTTTTTTTTTTTGGAATTTAACACCACCATTGATTTTTTTTTCACTACTGGCAATTCTTTTCTTCTTCCTTTTTCTAACTCACACGAGGTCACCACAGTGCTGCACATGTCCACCCTGGCACCACGCCTTTTCTTAGACGGCGCACCATGTTTGCTTGGATTTTTCAAACATGTTGGGATCGGCTGCAGCACAAGCCTCGGTAATTCTCTCCTTGAGATGTCGAAGAACTCGGAGTTGTACAGCATACAGATGATGCTGGATTTGAAGTTCGTACGGATGAAGCTTTTCCTTTTTCAAAATGTCATGCATTGGGCTCTTTGGGCACTCCGATTTCAGTACCGGTGCGTCCGACGAATTCCTCTGGGCTGTCATGAAATTTGGCAATCACTCCAATTCGAGTGTTTTCACTTACTGAAGGGCAACCATGTAGAAGCTTTATCGGCGACAGATTCTATCTCTTAAATTTCTTCACCGGTTTCCCACCTGTTCTGTGCGTTATTAGATTCAGTTTAGGATGTCTTGCATTAAACTCGTCCGCTACCTCTCTCTGGGGTCATCCCTGACAACAACTAAGAAGAGCTTCCTCAACTCTGTCATCCAGTGTTGATGCCATTTCTCACCTGTAAAGAAAAGTATATTTTATCATTGGTTTTTCATCTGTAAAGAAGAACGTATTTTTTCCATTGGTTCTTCACCTGTAAGGAAAAGCGCATTTTCACCATTGATTTTTCACCTGTAGAAAACGATCCTTATCATTGGTTCTTCACCTGTAAAAAACATATTTTTACCATTGGTTTTTCACATACAAGAACATATTTTTAACATTGGTTTTCCACATGTAAAGAAAATCATTTTTTTTATTACTGGTTTTTCATCTGTAACGAAAAATGTGTTTTTCCCATTGGCCCTGTTAGAAGCATGTTTTTACCATTGGTTTTCACATGTAAAAAACATATTTTTACCATTGGTTTTTCACATGTAAAGAAACATGTATTTTTACCATTGATTTTTCACCTGAAAAAACATTTTTAGCATTGGTTTCCCACATGTAGAGAAAAACGTATTTTTACAGTTGGTTTTTCACCTGCACAGAAAAACGCATTTTTACCATTGGTTTTTCCCATGTAAAGAAAAATGTATTTTTTATCATTGGGTTGTCACCTATAAAAACATATTTTTACCATTGGTTTTCCACGTGTAAAGAAAAATTATATTTTGTACCATTGGTTTTTCCACTGCAAAGAAAAACGTATTTTTACCATTGGTTTCTCATCTGTAAAAAACATATTTTTTCCATTGGTTTCTCATCTGTAAAAAACATATTTTTTCCATTGGTTTCTCATCTGTAAAAACGTATTTTTACCATTGGCTTTCCACCTGTAAAGAAAAACGTATTTTTCCATTGTTTTTTTCATCTGTAAAAACATATTTTTACCATAGGTTTTCCACCTGTAAAGAAAAAGGTATTTTTCCATTGTTTTTTTCATCTGTAAAAACATATTTTTACCATAGGTTTTCCACCTGTAAAGAAAAACCTATATTTCCATTGTTTTTTTTCATCTGTAAAAACATATTTTTACCATTGGTTTTTCATCTGTAAAGAAAAACGTATTTTTTCCATTGTTATTTACATCTGTAAGAAACATATTTTTACCATTGGGTTTTCAGCTGTACAAAAAGGTGTAATGTCCGATGAGGAGCAGTCAACAGTGGCACTCGAGTAGGGCGTCGGTTCCGGTAGGCAACGCCTAGCGTGCACCGTACCGTTCGATCGCTGACACTGATTGGGGCTCCGGTAGGCCACGCCCAGCGTGCACCGTACCGTTCGATCGCTGACACTGAGTGGGGCTCCGGTAGTCCACGCCCAGCGTGCACCGTACCGTTCGATCGCTGACACTGAGTGGGGCTCCGGTAGTCCACGCCCAGCGTGCACCGTACCGTTCGATCGCTGACACTGATTGGGGCTCCGGTAGGCCACGCCCAGCATGCACCGTACCGTTTGATCGCTGACACTGATTGGGGCACCGGTAGGCTGCACCGTACCGTTCGATCGCTGGCACTGATTGTGGCTCCGGTAGGCCACGCCCAGCGTGCACCGTACCGTCCGATCGCTGACACCGATTGGGGCTCCGGTAGGCCACGCCCAGCGTACACCGTACTGTTCGATCGCTCACACTGATTGGGGCTCCGGTAGGCCACGCCCAGCGTGCACCGTATCGTTTGATCACTGACACTGATTGGGGCTCCAGTAGGCCACGCCCAGCGTGCACCGTATCGTTCGATCGCTGACACTGATTGGGGCTCCGGTAGGCCACGCCCAGCGTGCACCGTACTGTTCGATCGCTGACACTGATTGGGGCTCCGGTAGGCCACGCCCAGCGTACACCGCACCGTTCGATCGCTGACACTGATTGGGGCTCCGGTAGGCCACGCCCAGCGTGCACCGTACCGTTCGATCGCTGACACTGATTGGGGCTCCGGTAGGCAACGCCCAGCGTGCACCGTACCGTTCGATCGCTGACACTGGTTGGGGCTCCGGTAGGCCACGCCCACCCTGCACCGCACCGTTTGCTCGCTGATACTAATTGGACTTCCGATATTTAACCTGGATGTCATTTGCACCTCCGTGCCACGTGGTTGTCGTAGCCTGGCTAGCCTTCGACGACCTCAGTCATCAATGGCGTGTGGTTGGCCACTGTTTGTTCTCTGGGCTCTGCGGCTCACGCTTGATACGGTTCCCCTTGGGGAGTCTCGGATTATTACCACTTGGGCGATACAATGTCCCATCTGTGTTGCGCTGACAGTGCATACACGATCAAAGTAGCTCAGATAATCACTTTTACCCATGTTCGTCGATTGCGATATACTGTTGGAAAGCCCTGCTCTTCGCCAATATGACGTGTGCTTTCGGTTGGGGCCTGTTCCATTCTGATCCGGGGAAGCCAATGTCAACTGCCCATCATCTCTATCTCTAATGTTTCCCTACTGAGTGTATGTCATTGAATTGCACTAGTTAAGGTTAAAAATAGTTCCTCGACTACTATACAGAAACATTACTTTTGTATCATGATACGAAAAACTAGATTTTTCATTAACATTCCGAGGATCATTTGATAAGAGAATACAGAAGATGTCGAACTCAGAAATCTATAAATTCGAAAAGTATTTTAATTAACATATACTCTTACTTCCCTTCCTGTAAAGAAGTGCCAAATTAAATATTCGTCTTACAAGGAGGAAATAAAAATGTAAGAAGTCCTGTGATCTATTGAATACTAGGCACATACGCACATACACTCAGAAAAGGATATAATTACTCCTATTATATGTCAAAGAAAACATTGGTGCAAAGATAACGTATAATTTCTTAATGATTCGCTAAAATTTTAGTTTTAGTTTTTTAATTTAAAACCTTGCGTTTCTTTGCATTTTTAGATACAAAATAATGCAACAGTGTTGGAGGGCGAACCCAGATGAACGACCAGATTTTGAAAATCTTACTGATGCTTTGGGAGGTCTCATAAAAAAGGAGGCACAACAGGTTGGTTCTTTAAAAAATAGGTTTCGAAATTTTAATGAAACGAGTTTTTAACTCAAATGCCTTAGTTACGAAATATGGGTGAATCAGTTGCCATCTGTCTTGTTTTGAGGCTCCGCACGTCTAGTAAAAAAGTTTGAATTAAATATTTTCTGTTATAATATTACCTTATTTCGTTTACTAGACTTTGTTACACTTGTGTGCTTAAGATTTGATTCTTAACTATGCGGCTTTTGCTTTTTATTGAAACAACTCACTGAAATATTCGTTGAAAACTGAGATCTTCTGACGACATGAGATTTCTGCATCGGATACGTAGAACAAATAGGTTCTATCAAAAAGCGACTGTTCTCGTACATGAAGCAAAATTCTAGAGACTGGTGATCGTTAATGTGTCATGAAAAAAATTGTGTTATTAGAAATGACCATTTTTGAAAATAGTATTAACGCTTTATCCTGTTAGTTAGGAAATTCTGATATGAGATTTGGTGAGCATAGGGAAATTTCAAGGGAGCAGCACAGTATGTATTTAGAATAGGTCCCGCACATGCGCAGTAAAATGCTTATGCATGCCTTTGGTTTTGGGGTGCAAAGAAAAGTTTCTGTCCCTAGTGGCTTAGTGGTCAGAATCGCTGACCTCTGGCGAATCATCAGACCTGTACGAGAAGTGAAGTGTGATCACAGCCGGTGGCTTCGGCTCTTTTCACTCCCTGATTCCAGAGGTCCCAAATAAACGACCAGTGACTGCTTATAATCTTAGATACTCCTGGAGTCGTTAAACCCCAAAACATAGAAAAATGGTTCTGTTGTTATGTCCATTCATCATAGTAATGATTCGTATTTTAATATCATATTATCATCAGAAGCAGCTTAACGCGCCATTTAGACACAGCGCTATTGATACCAAGCCTCTCCATCGCTCTGAATCATATGTCTCCTCAGATCTTGCATTCATTCCTCTCAGATCGCCAAGCACTCCTTCCTTCCATCTAATCCTAGGTCTTCCCTCAGTCTTGTTTTATTTATTATGTTTACTAGCACCTCCTTCAGAATTTATCCACTCACTTTTCACACATTTCCAAGCCGTTCCAACATCTTAAAATGAGAAGAGTAGGTATTGCATTTATTCTTCTCAGATCCCCAGACACCAAGCCCATCATTCTCTCGCTCTTAGTTTATTTATTTTGTTTGCTAGAACCTCCTTCAGAATTTAGGTCGATGTCCACCCCGTTCCCATTTCTTACTTGGTCTTTTATAGAGTTTCTGAAGTTCGTCATTATATGTTCCCTCCCACATTGTATAGAGTATCATATATCTTTCTCAGTACTCTTCTTTCAAACGTCACAAGACGTCTGTCATCAGTTCTTGTAGTGAACTAGATTTCACAGTAATATGAATCACAGGCCGTAAATAACTTACTCTATGTATAATACTTTTCATGATCTTTTTGATAATACCTTTGATGTCGGTTCTTTCATAATACTAAAGTTGCACTTATCAGATCCACCCAGTCTTTCCGTAATTTCCTGATGTATATTATAATTGTTATTGACGTTTAGCACAGGTATCTGAAGTGACATATCTTCTCGAGTATACAGTCTCGAACTGTGCTGTCAGCTGGATCTTGATCATTTCTTGAAATACATACATTTATATTTAATGTTGCCCCCATTCTTTCTATGCGCTTGATATCACGAAATACAGTAGAACTCCAATTATCCGGATGAATTAGGCCCATCCGGATATTCGGAAAATCCGGATAATTGGGTTGTCCTTTTTCTGTAGGCAAAATACGTATTTTTAAGCTAAAGTGGGGGAATTTATTTTTTTAGTTTATCGTATTTTATAATAACAAATGTTATACAGTTTGAAAAATAACTATCTATTGTACAGCATTATAATTTTGTATTATTTAAATGAAAAACTGAAAACTCGTAAATAAATGAACAAAAATCTTAATTTTACTTGGCCTTGAAAGAGGAACAAGCGATCCGTATAATTGGAGTTCCGGATATCTTGAGTCCGGATAATTGGAGTTCTACTGTGCATTTTTTTCACCTTTCTTGAAGAAAATAATGATTTAAAGACGTCAACATTGTTTCCCGTAGGAAAACGCAACTGACGTCTGCGTTCTATTTTCCATATAAAAACAATGCATTGGCATACATCTAGTGCGGATTACGGGCTTCCTCCAAATTATACTTCGAAATATGAATTCCAAGGGAAATTATAATTTCCTTTTTAAATATCATGCCATTTGAAAAGTTCCTGGCTTTCTAGCCAAGGAAGGAAATACCTTTTTTAAAAATGCGTGTGCCGTCCAAATTCGTAAAGTATAGGTACACAAAAAACAAAGATTAAAGAAATTCATTTTGGAAATTAAGTTGATGTACAACATGCACTGTAATATGCAAAGCAGAATGCAACAGATATCTGAAGTTTAAAGGTTTAAGACTCGAAATATTTCTCAGGAAATTCGCTATAAGATATTTTATTTTGTACTTTCGTTTTTTATTTTGCGACCTGCGTTCTGTACTCAAAGTTTTCTAAAGTTTTCTAAAAGTTTACTAAAAGTGTACTAAAAGTTCGTATATCTCTTATACCAAGCTTATGGCAACTATATTAGAACAAACTGTGCTGCACATGGGCACGTGAACTGAATGAATAAAGCTGATAAATAGCTACTGATTTTGCTCACATCAAGATAGAAGTGCCTGCAGTATTCATAGCTCCAAAAAAATTATGAAAATATCAACTCGAAGCTACTTTTCTTGTCCCATTTTCTGACTTCGGACAATTAATTTAGGTTCTCACCGTAGTTAAAACGTAATGGACATGTACATAGTTGGAAAAAGATTAAACGTTCTAATCATGCTCTCTAAAAATGTTTTTAAGAATTTAGTATTTCTGATTTTACTCACATCAAAATATTCTCAAAATGCTCAAGTGATGCAGTATTTCATATTTTTTACTTAAAACCACTGTGATAGGATTTCTGTTTATTCATCCTCTCTTTAAAAACGCGACAGCTTATTAAAAAACTGTATAACTCATAACGTAAGCCTTTTTCGTGTGCGAGATTGGTGTTACGCTGAGTCTAAAACCATGACTAAGGAATGTTGAACTAAATAAGAATACGATGCAATAGTTTACGGCCAGGCGAAACATAAACAGAAGTTAACTTACGATAACGTTTTATTGGTCCAGCAATATTTCGGTAGATCCAACATATAACACAACAGGTAAACTTCACTTTTATCTTAGCGATCGAACTTCTACACACACACATCCACCGAGCAACTTCCGCACCGTCCTTTTTTATCTATCTTTATTATAACATTCATACGTCCCTTTCTCTGACCTCAAATGTGTTGCCAACCTCATTCTTGTTAGAGAGAAGATATCACGTTAAGTTTGGAAAATATAAAGGAGAACAAATTCAAATTTACATAGGAAAAGGAATTAAATATGAAAGTTATATTCGTATATACGTCACAAACTATACTAGGAATCTGAATTTTTTGGCGTAAAATAGAAATAAAAATTTCCAAGCATTTGCACATCAACCAGATGGCTTTTTCAAGGAAGGTAAACAGCTAACTGCAAACTGAATAACAGAATTTTTGAACAATCTGAACGCGGTGACTTGACTAGACAAAAAATGAATAGATGATAAATGTGATAATTCATTGGAAGAAACGAGATCACGTTGGTTGGGCACGTGGTACAGTGGTAGAAAACACAAAATTATTTGAAGAATTTATTCCAAATGCGTGGCAACTCTAGAGAGACTATCATTACAAGTCTCGCTGCTGGTCTTAGTCCAAACTTTGATGAAATATGAATGCATACTTGAACGGGAAAATTTGATATTTTTTGCTATAATTTAGGTAATACGCACTGTAAAGGAGTTATGAATCGCCATCCCGATCGCCGAGTGGTCAGAGGCGTAGGTTTGTAACTAGTTGTCTAAGGTGGGCTGCTGTGCGAATCTCTGATAAGACATGGATGGAGTTCCACTATTATGCCGCTAGCTGTCTCACTTCCTTAAAACCATTGGCCTCGAATTAGGAACGAAAGACTGCTTACAGCACTTAGAGTTGCTCACGTGGCCTTTGAACCCCCCCCCCAAAAAAAAAGAAAAAAAAAGAGGAAGCTATACATCCTTGAACTAATGCTCCACGGGTAAACTGAATCCATGTGAGGTGAAAGAGAACACAGAAACCGACGCTGCTAGTTTGTTTATAAGAACAATCGAAACCATAAATAACGAATTTGAAGGGAGGGTCAAAAACATTTAGCATATGCAAACTGCGTTATGACCGAATACATAAAAAAAATAGCTATTTTGGCATACTACATTATATCAGGTTAAAATTAAATAAATATAAACAATTTATCAATTAATCGAAGGAATGTAATACATGTTAATTGTAAACTATAGCTAGAAAAATAATATCAGTGAGATCTGCAATAAGCAAAACGTTTAACGAATGTAAAAATTAAACTACTGAACATTTTTGCAATTTCACCGGTTACATGTTATGTCGGATATACGAACCAGTTATCTTGTAGCCTTAGATTCTAGTGCGTGGTTAAACCACGAATTAAAAGAAAAGCAAGTTGTAGTGTTAAAGTTTTAATTGAAAACAAGCTGTATTGTTAAAGGAAAAGCAAGTTGTAGTGTAAAAGAGAAAGCAAGTTGTAGGGTTTTAAAAGAAAAGCAAGTTGTAGTGTTAAAGGGAAAACAAGTTGTAGGGTGTTAAAGGAAAAACAAGTTGTAGTTTCAACGGAAAACCAAGTTGTTTTAAAGGAAAAAGAAGTTTTAGTGTTAAAGGAAAAGCAAGTTGTAGTTTCAAAGGAAAACCAAGTTGTTTTAAAGGAAAAGCAAGTTTTAGAGTGTTAAAGGAAAGGTAAGTTGTAGAGTATCAAAAGAAAAGCAAGCTGTAGTGTTAAAAGAAAAGAGAGTTGTACTAAAACATATAATGAACATAAGACGTAAACATTTAAGTCTGACTAAATGAAAAATGGCCAAGGGTTATAAGATTGACGAACTTACGTAGCAATTCCGTCACGGACAATTTATTTGTGTTTTCACAAATTTGATTGCATAATACACATTTTCATTGCTTGTACTTAACATCATCTGTATGTGTTCTATTGCACTGTCATCTGAATTGCATTTTTCTTTTTTCCCTTGAAGCACTACTTTAACATGAATAAACGCTATGAGGAAAAAAATCGCCACAACCTGGGTAACTGTGGAAAATATGAGAAAAAAGACAGTGAACTGTTACTTCAGCCTAAGTACAGCAATATCTCTTATCCTCCAGTCGTCACTGGGAGGGATTACTACAACACCATTCATGCAAAGAAATATGTTTCCAATAGCAAAATGCAGAAACAAGCCACAGAGAAGCCAAAGCTTTTTTTTCAAGAAACTGCGGTGGATCCTCTGCTTTCAAGTGTCCAATGTGTTTAAGAAATTGACAATCGTCTCACAATTTACGGCAAATTACATATACATCTAGAGAACAAAGAGAACCTCATTCCGTAAACCAGTCCTGCCCTTTAATTTCCGCGAAAATGCCTTACCATTCATACTTTTCAACATTTTTTCATCCAGCGTGTAAATGGTTCCTACATTTTTACTGGTCCTCAGAAATGACTCAATCCTGATAGATACTTTTTGTGTTCTTTACTTTTCATTAAAAAGAGTAGAAAAACAATTCCTTATCACATTTGTCTTTCCTAATCCTGCAAGATGTTTTTCAATCCTGATAGATACTTTTTGTGTTCTTCACTTTTCATTAAAAAGAGTAGAAAAACAATTCCTTATCACATTTGTCTTGTCTAATCCTGCAAGATGTTTTTCATTAAGTTAAGAGGTTTTTCGTTATATTCATTATTACTGTCAAATAGCGAGTTCACTCAATAAATTAAAAGAAAACACTAATTCTACACTTTAATATAAACTCCATAAGTCTCATTTTAAAGGAGAATCTATTGTTTACTTGCAAGAAATTAAAAGTAATTACTAAATGGTAAGCTTTCTTATATAAGATTTTATATGAAAAGAAAAAGCGCTTTGCTTTTCATGTCAGTGCAATCGCTTTTTCGTATTCCATGAAGAAATTAATTTAGGCAACATTTCTTTACATTTTAAGATGAAATTCAATTGCAGTTATCTATGTGGCAAACTTATTAGCCCTTTCCGATATTGATCATTGTGTATGATATTTGTATTTCTCTCTGTCCAGTTAACCTTAAGTGAAACCAGAACGTAATTTGTTTTCTGCTTATGCTAAATGCCTACCAACATACTGCTGTATGATCTCTACTGAACAACTGGGATGACCATTGCAAGTAGATAAAGCTCTTGTTTTTAGTGGTTGTGTGGATCTTTTCTTTCCTTGACTTCAACTTCCTTAAAAAAACAAAATGGGTTTGTGCTACCTAGTTGTAAAAAATAGTGCCAGGATACTTAAAGGACGCCAGTTTTTTACGCACGTATTCTTGCCCCAAAAGAGCTACAATGTATCAGAATCATTTGCTATTATCCCAAACGACAGGTGCATTATTTGATTTCTGTTTAAGTTTACAATATCCTTATACAACAGAAACGAGTATATTGTACTGCATCGTTAATGGTTTCAGAGAAAAGTGCAAATTATAAAGTTCAGATTTGGTTCGCACGGAAGAACTTCACTTTCATTAGGAAGACTGACGTATGCCATTGTTCTCGTCAATCTTACCAACGAACGCAAGTTTTTTAAACCAGTCGTCTGTAATAGTAATTTGCATTACATGTAACTTACTGATAATGCAGAAGTTTGTTAACGTTTGTATGCCTTTGTGTAAAGAATAATGCAGATATTTGTGGATTATCTGTGCATTTTTGTATAATTTATATTTGTACTGGAATTGCCGTTATGGGAATATATTATATATTGTGCTGATGTTTACCACTTACTGTTACTGAAATATCATCATCATATATGCATGTTTATATGTGTGTCTTCGTTATTTCTTAATGAAATATTTGTACATTACAGCCTATTGCTAAGTCAAAGTTGCGTTCTTTTAAAATCAGTATCTTTTCATAATGCCTTTCACTCTCTTGACTTGATACATTATTTTGGCTAAACATTGTCAGCAGCGCATGCGCTCTTTGAATTCATGTGCAACATGGTGGATATATGCTATTTGCTGTCAGAATATATTAAGTGTTCTTTAGTTTCTCTTTATTTTTCCAAATAATATTGTTTTAAACAAGTTTATTTTCTGTACCAGTTATATTTCATACTATTGTGTTGTCTGCTTACGTGAGTCGTTCTGTAGCATTACCTAATTTACCATTTATACGAAAGAGAATATACTGACACTATGTATTTCTAATGCTCAAAGAGTGGGTGGCTTTCCAAGGTTTGCCACTACAGAACTAAGTACTGATGTGATTTAAAAATGAAAGCATTCAAATAATGCCTGATACACATTGTCAAAATTCAGTATGCACTGAAATTTTGTTTTACACTTGACTACATTTTCAGTCTACTTGTAACAGTCTCTAGTACCGAATAAATGGACTTTTGTTTTCAGTCGAGCCAAATTGCAATTGTGTAATGAGTGTTGGTTTCACGATGATTTGATTTAGTCAGTTGTTAAGCGGCACATTTTATCGACCTTTGGGATCTACACAGACAACCTAAAAAGTTCTTTAAATTTAAATTAGTGCTGTAAAGCATTACTTTTAAAATTGAAGAAATTCGTATTCAATATTTTATTGTCTATGATTTCTGAGTATAGGTTACAGCGTTATTGGAGATATATGACGTTGAAGAGCCAATATGGGTTAATTGAGTTCTGACAGACATGCAAAAAAGTGTCCATAAATATCTTATTAACAGCATCGGACTGCCAAACCTATACCTATGGACTGCCCCATCAATACCTGTTGAGCAATATGTAGTCTGACTGCTATTGCGCACGACTCAGGTAAGAAGTTCGTATTTTTCTTCCACCAAATACCCGCGGTGATACAGTAGTCCCTTTAAGCCGTGTGCCCCACGTTACGGACTCTTCGTTGTAAACAAGTGTACTTGGGCTTTAAACCGAGGGCTATTTAGCTCATCGTATAGTTTAACTATTACGCCCGTATTTGCACAGAAAACATTTCCAGAATGGATTTGCAAAATATTAATGACGTTCTCTTGCTTGCGAGATCACCACATTAAGTAGTTAAGCATATCTGGAGCAAGACAGAACATAGCCTAACTGCAAATCTCACACTGCACTTTCCGTGCCTAGAATGAACTTGGAAAGACAATCCTCGAAAAGACATAAACCACTTGGTCAACAGAATGCGCTCCAGAATCAGTGCTCATTCGGTACGGTATTAATTTTTGAAAACACTTATATTTTTTATTTTGATATCAGTGTTTGCTGGGATAATTTGAAGCTGTAATCATTTCTTAACATTAGGACTTCATTCCAGATTGCGTATTCTGAGTTTTCAGAAATAGCGTAAGTTTTAGAGAAATGTCAGAAATATCAGGAGTTAAGTTGTTTCTTCCAATACGATTAAATCTTCACATAAAAAGTATATGCAAAAGGTTAGAATTAAGCCGGGTTCCGATATCATTATCATCCATAATTTTCTGGGATACCGAATAAACGGCCTATTTTACCACGATGTCAATGTGCTGTGCAAAATATCTTTTTAATATTCGTATTTAAAACAAAAATGCAGCGGAAATAATAAAAAAATATGATATAAATTGATCTAAACAGCACCAAAGAAATCAGTAGAGCTTTTTCTGTACTTGCACTCTGCTACCCTGTTGTGGTAAGAGAAAAATGTAGCTTTTTTCTCTCTCTCTCTTCAGATGACCGTATTCTAGCCTTTCACAGGGTGTTTGTTCTTGAATAAACAGGATTTTGCTCTATATTCCAATTTCATCATCATCATTATCATTGTCAACCGTTATTGATCTGCTGATAGATGAAGGTCTCCATAAGTTTCATCCACAAATGTCTGTTTTAAGTCAGTCTCTTTCATGTCACTCCGGCATGCTTTCGAATTTCATCCATCATCTGACACGTGGTTTCCTCCTGGGACTTTTCCTGTCTCTTGGTATCCAGTCTAAAATTTCAGATCTCTAGCGATGGTCCGTTCTTCTTGTAACACGTCCAGCCCATTGCCATTTCAGGGATTTCACTCTGATCATAATGTATTCCACTCTTACCATTTTTCTGATCAACGAGCCGTTCTTCTTATCCTTCCTGGTTACACCAAGCACGCACATC
The DNA here is from genome assembly GCA_039090855.1 of Macrothele yani. NCBI lineage: Eukaryota > Metazoa > Arthropoda > Arachnida > Araneae > Macrothelidae > Macrothele > Macrothele yani. The sequence continues at coordinate 136,660,562 of CM077005.1, read as the reverse complement.
GCCAAGCTTCGTTCAGTTGTCTGCAGCCTTTTTTTAAAGTTAAGGTCCATGTCTCTGCTCGGCACGTAAGAACTGGAAGGATGCATTGACTAAACACTTTCCTTTTAAGATAGAATGGCTTATTTCTCTTGAAAATTGTACTGTTTCTTCCAAAAGCTCTCCAACCAAGATTTATACGCAAATTTATTTCTTTATCAATGTGACCCTCGCTTGATATCAGTTGTCCAATGTAAATGTAGGTATCGATTATTTCCAGCTTTTCCCCATCATTTGATAAGTCTATGTTTTTTAAAACCAGTGTACATCATTTTTATTTTCTAAAAGTTCATTTTTAGTCCCTCTTTTTTATTTTTACTCTTGTCAGTAAGTTCTTACATCATACTCAACAGCTCCGAGGGCGTAGTTGCAAAAATTTACCAGCACATAATACTTTTGCCATCTAACCTCCAACTGCAGCGCTAGCTGGCCACGATACAATTTTTCACTTTTTCGTCTTTGTTGAGCATTTGTCCAATGTGGAAGTAGATATTAGTCGTTCTTTTCTTTATTCTTCGGAGCATAACTGTACGTTTTCGTCTTCTTGGGGCTATTCGTAACATTGTTTTCATTCCTTCTCCGATCTGACCTGCTTTTTCTGTGACTGATCCATCTCGAGGTGTGGCATGAGCCTGGTTCCATTTTAATGCATTTAAGTAGGTGTTCTCAAATGCCGATTCCAGTCGTATGCTCTTGCTAAAAGTTTTACGTGAACTGATCAGCACCCTGAGCTACGTTTGAGATTTTAACCGGATGAATTTTTCGTGGTGTGACAGCACTAATTGCAGAAAAATGTAGCGTTGTACTCAGTGAATGAGGTGTGGTAACATCGATTTGTTTCAAATGCAGAAGGAATTGGTGCAAGTACTCACACATATATCAATACGTTATTTTGTTAGTGTAATATATATCTCTTCTGACACTTATAGGTAGTTGAATGAAATTTATATAGGAACGTATTGATTGTTCTACGTGTGAGAAAATGATTCACTGAATCAGAAAGAGAACGTATGATGAATAGCGCAAGTGAAAGCCGACGGCAATGACAATCGAGGTGAACACTCTGTAAGCCAAAGGAAGAATTTTCAAAAACTGAAGGAGATGTTTGATAGGATTTGTATTTCAGTTAAATACATGCGTAACCGTCCATAATATTGTCCAACCAATACAGAAAAGACTACATATTGGTAAAATTGGATAATATCCCGACTTAAGACTTGAGTCGTGTTTGTTCTTCTGCCAGTGATTCTCCTCAGCCCCAAGACTATAAGCTCTTAGAGATGGTGGTCATATAGACTTATATGTTCGTGGGGATTCCCTATATTCCGCAAAAAATATATAAATGAAATAAAGGAAAGTTTGTGCCGCGGGGTTATAGGAATTGTGAGAGATGTACACACAAAACCAATGAACTTTGGTACAATATCCGTTGATTTTTATTGGTGTAGAACAAATTGACAAAGCCGAGCTTTGGCTCACCAATGGGTGACTTTTTCAAGGCTGACTGATACTAAACTGTATGGAGAGAACTAACAGTAAACGTTAACAAAGCAAGTTTTTTGACTGATCTTTGTCAAAATCTTCTTAGGTTCAAAAACAAAGAAAATGCACTCTTCGTTTCCATGCTAACGGATGATGAGATGTGGATTCACCATTTTACTCCTGGATTGAAACAATAAACTACAGCATGGAAGTTTCTGAATTTTTAGGACTCCGAAGTTTCTACTCCAAGTCCTGAGGGACAACTATCAAAAAATGTTGTGGAGTACATGTACTGAGGAAAGCGCAAAAAGTCATTCATACTGAAATCAAACCCATGATAAAACAGTAAACCTAAATGCGTATTGTTAGTTGCGAGGGCTGAAGGTAAGAATTAACTGAAAGACACCTGGGTGTCCTTCTCCAGGTGTGAAAATGCAGTTTGACAAATCGATGAGATTGATATTCCACCAAATTCAAAACGGTTGCATTTGCTTGCCTGGAGCATTACAGTGCTTTTATTGTCAGTCTTCGTTTAATAATTTTTTTAAAATGTCTGTCTATTTGTAACGCTTCAGAGCACTTGGATAGGATCCCATTTCAAAATGACAAGTACGTTCAAAATACTCTCCGCGAAAGTTTGCATGACCTGTGTTTTCTTCTGATGAATCGTTGCGATGGAAAAAAATGCATTAATATCCTATGTTGAAAAAATATTTGTAATATGTATTAAAACAAATATTTGTATGGTGTATTTAATTGGCAATAATATTGCTTACTAATTAGGGAATGCTACGTTTTGAGGAGACTTAATATAATGTAATGCAACCGTGGTTGCAAATGAAAATATATATGTATTCTACGTGTTCTTGTTTTATTGATGCCTGTACTAAATAAAAGCTCATTTTCTGGCTTTGTGTATCTTTTTATTCACATATATTTTTAATAAATTGAAGAATATTTAATTGTTACTTAGATATGTCAAATTAAGGTGCACGTATTAGATTTTCATGTGCCAGAAACTTTACCAGAACTTGGATTCAATTCATAAGGCATTTTTTTCCTAAATATTGTAAATTTAATTTTTTCTGCTATTTACCCAAGAGATGGTGCTTATTTTTCTTTCAATAATTCCATTTCCGTTACATAATCTAATTGTAGTGATTTGACAGTAAAAATCTAGAGTTGACACCATTGCAAATAAGTTTCATCTACGAATCTAAGTATAAATGCTGTTGTTCGTGTGGCCGCTGGTTCCAGTCACGGGATCACGCCTGCGCACTAGGCGAACACTCCACCTATGACTCATCCGGACTCGAACACCGGCCAAACTCGGGCGATTAGACAAAAGTGCGTTCGTCTGATTACTCAAAATCTGCGGTGGCCCAAGGCCGTCTAGAAAGTACAATGCCATGATATTAGAGAGATCGATTCACTCCATTTGTGACGTCACTCTCATGTTACATGGCCTGATACGTCAGTGTCGTGTTATATACGACAGCCTTGGAAACTAATCGGAAGCCTTGGTTTCCGCGTGACGTCACTAAAAGAGGGAATTCATTTCCCTAACGTCATGGCCTTGTGTTTTCCAGACGGCCTTGGGTGGCCTCTATTTTAAAGGTGCAGATGTTTCACCAAATATTAAAATAGGTGTTCGCCATTTCGTGAGCAAACTCCGAATCGTGGAGTTTCGAAATCCCAAGGAACATTATAGTTTAGAAGACGAAACTAAATTCAAGAAGAATTTTACAGTTTATAAAGCGCAGGGAAAGGTTAGTTGGTGGAACCAATCGGAAGCTTTGGCTTCCACGTGATGTTACTGAAAGGGGGAACACATCTTTCTAGCGTCATGGCCTTGTGTTTTCTAGACGGCCTTGGGTGACCTCTATTTTAAAGGGAACAAATATCGTACTAAATATTAAAATAGGTGTTTGTCACCTCGTGAGAAAACTCCGAATCTTGGAGTTTCAAAATTCCAAGAATCGTTATAATTTCGAAGAAGAACCCAAATTCAAGAAGAATTTCACATTTTATAAAGTAGGGAAAGGTTATTTGGTGGAGAAAGGATGTTTCGAATTTACATTGTTGAAGCGGAGAAATCGTGTCTGCAGCGGATGAGGATGGAGACCAATGATACAGGAAGTATTAAACGCTCGTTCATGTTGTAGGGACCTGGTCCTAGTTGTCGCTGTTTCTTTATATATTATGGTAATCAGCGAAAGAAAGTTGTGTGCAACTGCGGAAATGAAAAGTGTTGTGTGGCTGGCATCTGCGTGATGTTTGCTTTGATGGTTGGGTAGAAGCCGGAAATTGATTTCCGCCAGTGAATTGGAGATTGTTGACCATTCGTCCTTGCTGTTCCTACTCGTTTATCCTATAAAATAACATCCGGGTGCGTTACGATGAACATGTAAGTGTATGTGGTATGTCTCCTGACTTTCCTAACATTAAAATCCTATTGGAATGAAAGATGTGCATTGCGATTTTTGATGATTATCTCCTTCTAAAAGACTGCGTTTGTTTTACAGCTCATGTTCGCTATTGGAAGCCATCACGCTCCACTTCTACGAAAAGGAAATTAACCTTTACATCCTTTATTCCGTATATCACCTTTTTTATCTCTGAGATCAGAAAGTATATAAAATAGATATGGTAAGCCAGTGTTTATAGCGTAAAAGCTACTTGTGGGGGTCGAGAATCGAACCCGCATCATTCTGCTTCGGAGCCGAATGCTTTCCCAATTAAGCTACACAAATGAAGTTTGTCCCTGAAACTTTGTAGCGACAAACTAGTTTGGGTTGTAATACGTAACATATTTTTTTTGCGTGACTGAACTCAAAAATTCGACCACCGCAGAGAAACAAAAACACTAATATTCTACTGCCTTAAGTGAGTCTATTATGCAAAGACTATAGAACAATAGCCTAAACATAAAAATGCTGCCAATTCCCAGAAATGACCAATGAATTTCCAACATACAGAAGTGAGAGGGTCACATTTGCCCTCAATTCTTATGTAGCTAAAAAAAGAGGTGGGGATGGTAGGCAAAGCAACATTCTTGCACAATTTTTCAAAATACTTTAGATAATGGTTGGGGATCTATCAGACTTAGTCTTGCTAAATGTACCGATGTTTTCGATTTGGAAAATGTAGATTTCCAAAGGAATAGTAATTTTCATTAATACAATTGAATTTTCAAAAATTATCAGATGCTTTGCTTTTTTGAAGGAAAAGCAATGTATACGATAATTTTTGAACAAAATTATAAATATCCGTTATGCGAAAAAATTCAGTGTCACTGATAAAATGTTCAGATCCTATTCATTTCATAATGATGCAAAACATCATTGTAGAAACAAAACGCCGCCAAAAGTTTACTTTTATCAAAATGTTGTACACAATTAGCGATATTATTGAGAAGCACGACATAAAAAACAGCAATTTTGTAATAAGAATATTTTTATACATAAAATATAATAACATTTATGTTTATACATAATAGATATATTTTTAAACATATCTAAGTTAATATGATTTTCCCGGTTCCACAGAAATATGGCTTACTTCAAGTGATTGATCCAGAAGGGCCAAATTGATTGCCTCAAGAACCAAATTGTCATGCCATATGCTATATCTACAATATCCGAGCCCGCTACAGAACTTCAAAATCAGATCCAGCGACAGACAATTGAAATTTATTAGTTAATCAAGGTGACCAACATAATAGGTCCACTGGATCGAAACACATTATTAACTGCTGATGTAATAACCTAGAAACTGTATGGAAAGCACCGTCTGTAGCATGGAAATGTATAATTAAAGGTCATTCCTATGGTCAGTTTCTGGAAACTCTTAAAACTGCATCTCTTGCTGTTGCAATTTTGAAGTTTTCTGAACTGATTTCATGGAACACAGTTTGATAAAGATATTTCCGTTGTATAATATATATATATATATATATATGAACTGTTGTGCTTATTCTGTACTTTGGAGATTATTCCTATGGAAAGAACTAGTTACTAGTTATGATGACCTCAATTCCTGTTGCCATTCGAGGAAAGTTACTGCTGCCAGAAGGGAGAATGGAAAGGCTTGACTAATACAACAAAACATTTCTCAGATAGAATCGTGGGGGGCTAATAAAAAAATTCTGACTAACACAGATTTTCATCTTGTACATATTTCTTTACGTCATACATAGTATGTATGAATCAGTGAAATAAGCCTCAAAGTGCATTTAAAAAAATAGGCGAACATTTCTTAGAATAATTAACTACTTATTTTAAATTACATATATGCGTTTTATCTTGCCACGGATGGCTTAGTGGTTAGTGAGTCAGACTGTCAATGCAAGGTCCTCAGGTTCGAACCTGAGCTGATCTTTCAGAGATGGTGTGATTTTACTAACAATCACTGAATATCCGCCGTGCATCGGACGAGCACGTTAAGTGACGGCCCTTCGGCTGGACCCACTGGTTAAATGGGTATCCTTTCCTATGCCCCCCTGAAATTCTCCCACCTCTCTGTGTGCAACATCGTACTTGTACGGTGGCGCCATCTACTGTACTCTAATCTCACTACAAACTGTTCTGTCAAAGTCGCTAGACTTGCTCTCATTCCTTCCGTTTCTGTGTCCTGCCCAAAAGGCGATCTCGCTGTAGGTGGCTGGGACCTAAACTCTACTCACTGTGGACGGAAGTCCTACAAGAAAATGACAAATACTGTGCTGCGTTTTATCTTAAAGCAAATTGTTGCAAAATCTGAAAGAAAAATATTACTGTGAAGGATAGTCTCCTGTTTCATCATTGCCTTATAACTTATTGATAAGTACGTTGTAAAACTTACAAAATTTTGACTTTTCCAGTTTTTTGGTTTGAGCATGTAAGGTTATAAGCAGTTTTTCGTCCCTAATTTTGGGCCACTGCCTCCAGGGAGGGCTGAGAGCTATCGCCATAAGGACTCATTCAGGACTCTGATGATCGTTTCTAGCTATTCATCTGGGCACATCTCTGACGACTAACTAGAAACCACCATCTATGATCACCGGGGCAGCGAACTTTTTATTGGTAGTGTTTTACTTTTCCTTAGGGATAAATCAGAGCGTAAAAGAGCGACGAAACAGCTTTATGTTAATAAAATAGGTAACATCTATCCCGCTTTGTTTATAATCAACAGACAGTTTTGCTGCACATAATAATCAGTGGCGTATATTCGAGGCTAGCAAGACTAGCTGCGAAGCCCAGAGAATGCACAAATAAAAGTCAATTAAATATACACAAATAAAAGTCAATTATCAACGGTATTAAGATATGTCAATGTTTTCTCTGCAAAAAAAAAAAAAAAACAAAAAAAAAATCAACACACGTGCGAATTCGCTTCTTTTGACTAAGAGAATCAGTCTGGCGAGCGAAAACCAACGGCACTCCTAGCGGAGGGATGGTGTGATCGTAACGAAACCAGATCTACCATTCTTAGCTGTGAGATTCGAAGACTTTCAATACGATCGCCAGCTAACGTTTCCATGACAACTTGAAGGAGTGGGTGAAGGGTGAATGGGCCATTGCTTTGGGAGAAGGTTCGCTCATAAAAGAGAAGACTTAGGACTACATTAGTCACTCGCATGCTCCCGCCCATAACATCACGTGTTTCGCGAGATATGTTTCAGTTGTGTGAAGTGTCAATGAATTAAACTCAGTGGTATTATATCTTAAATTCGTGGCTTTGTTGGATTCAAACAGTTTTGATAAATTTTTTGAAAGCTTTTCTGAACGTTTACTGTCAGAACTTAAAGAACCTATGCTTCAAAGTTTGATACAGTTCGACTTAAAAAATGAACTGAAAGTGTTTTATTTCCTTGATGAATACAAAAAGAAGTAAGTAACAGACATTACTTGTTATAGCAAGTTAAATAAATTGGACATTATGTTTAGAAAAAATGTACATATTAGCGGACCTAATATTAAAGTTTCCATCAACAACTGTAACAGCCAAAAGACGGTTTTCTGGATTAAAAAGAATCAAGACATATCTTAGAGCCACACAAAGACACGTAGTACATAAATAAACAAAGACATCGCTCTTTCCACGTTTTAAGTTTCTCAAGTGTTGTAGTACATTTGAGAAACTTGGCTGTTTTGTGAATAGAGAAAAACATACTTTTTTAGTAGGAAAAATTACTCGGAAGAAACGTTATGAAAACGTAACACTCAAGTTCACGCGAAAGGAAAGAAGAATAGAGTTCATGTACACATAAAGTATTCAAAAGATAAAGTGTTTAAATCCTAATCCTCATAATTATTTGGTATTGTGTTAGCAATAGCATGTACCTAAAATTTAGAAATATTTCTGCCGTTACTTAATAATTGAAAAATAAGCTTCTCAGTTTAAAAAAAGCAGTACTAGCGGGGAAGGGGTATGACCGAGATAACCTAGATCTCGGACCCCAGATACGTCGCTGTAATAAAATCCATACAAATTCTGAGGTCACGTAGAAATTACTGATTTCTACTTTTTGTTTTCGAAATCATTATAAACGGACAACACATACAATATATTACATTTATTTTGAAGTGGGTTGTTGGCAGTAATCTAGAGTGAAAGTTAACATACATCGCTTTTAAAGAATAATGACTTTTCCAGTTACATTTCGAAGGTCATTTGCTATGGAAACCAAACTGGCAATTTTTTATTTCGTAAAATATTTTTGTAAGCTTTTTATTGTGTCTAAAGCTTTGCGCTTGCGAAATAGTTTCCGAATCTCTCACACATTTTTGCCATTCCTTGAACTTTCTTCATCATTTTCAACAGATGCTGTTCTGTGTTCAATCAGTCATCAACGGAAAGCATACGATAAATATTCTTGCTAAGTTTGTTGTCTGATTTGTGAAAACACAAATTTGCCCGTGGCGGGATTCGAACACACATTATTCTGCTCCAGAGCCGAATTCTTTCGAAATTAAGCTACACAGACTTGTGCTTACCATTGCCGTCTTGACATAAGCGTCACCTCTGTAGTACGTCAATATATCTCCCTCTCCCCCTTGAGAAGGCCGGGGCCACGAAATCGCAGGTTTAGGGTCCACCGAAAACACGCTTGAAGTAACTCTCTAATAAGCATCTGGAATTAGTAAGAACTCGTCTGGAATAAGTAACAACTATCTAAAGAATTCTCATTAATTCCAGACGATGTGTCGAAGGAACATAACTCATTTTTCGAAGAACCGAACGGCCATCAGATATATCTTTACGCTCGGGCGTTAATGTGAAAACAAATATTTTCCAGTGGTGTAGCTCTAAGCCACATCCTGCTGCTCCGGAGTTGTTACTTTCCCATTCAAGCAACACTGACAAGTGCTTATCACTGCAATTGCTGCTTGATATGCGCGTCACTCCTGTAGTATGTCACAAACTCTACAAAGTCTTGTATCGAAATTTCGTTACAAACAATGAGTTACAATGTTTTTGTTTTATGTTGTATGATATGCAAAATATTTAGGTAGCCTTGCTTACGAAGGGAAAACTTCAGCTTATTGGAATGGAGACATGCCTTTAGTCTCTTCCTCCAAAAAAAAAAAAAAAATGAGTCAGTGAGATACCAGATCATCCCTCTGAGTAGGAGTTTATAAATTGCTAAATTGCTTTTCAAAGCCTTTTCTTCTTTCACACTAATTTAAAGGTCAAGATAGTTGCATTTCATGTAAAAAGAAAGAGAGGAATGAGGCAGTGGTTAATACGTAACATCAAGCTTTCGAATGTGTGAGCCGTTGTTTCACGAAAAATATTTAACATTTTGTAATATCTAATACTGAAAACTTTCAGAAAATTACGTTTCAACGAAGAGAGAAGATACCTTGTTCATGCACACAAAAAAAATGTCTTTTTTTTTTAATTTTCCTATTGTGGAATGTGCTATTTTGGTGCCTTCTGGGGGGGGGGGGGGGCAAACGCAAATCAGGGAAAAACATGAAAATGTTTCATTATGCTCATTTCAAATCGATATAGCTTCAAAATGATCTGGAAATAAATTTTGACATCCCATATTCCAGAAACACAACTATCCTGACCTAAACAAATATACATGCAGGGCCGGATGGACAATAGGGGCAACAGAGGCCGTCGCACAGGGCCTCGCGACTTCACGGGGCCCTCGCATTTATTATTGAGTCGATTTATTTTATTAGGAAATAAAAACAATATCATTTTCAGCAGAATTTTTTATATTTATTATCATTATTGTTATTTATTTATTCATTGTAAGTTTCAGGGCGCGAGGCCCTTAAAGAGATATTTAAAAAAAAATCTAGTTTCCTTAAAACCCTCCCCCCTCTTTCGAATAGGCTATCGCCCTTCGCTTTACGCATGTTGAGATTCGCAGATCTAAAGCGTGTGTGTGTGTGATTATTGTAACCACTTTAATATTTTCCGCATTCATGAAATAGCAAATTGAATTTCATCAATTTTTGGCTTCTACATTTATTTATTCAGCAATTTATGTGTATAAACCAAATACTTAATAAAAAAAAAAAGAAAAACATCAAAGTTGTTTTGGGGCTGGCATATGGAGGCCAATAATTAAGTGAATTTAAAAGCAATACTAGAAATTTGAAAAAAAACAAAAAAAACAACAATTTTCATATATGAACGCGTATGAAGGCTTAAAAAGTCACTAATTTGTCAGTTACTCCACTTTGCATTAAAAATCAATCACTGAAATATGTATCGGGGGGGGGGAATTATACGAATTTATTTTAGAGGAACCCTTGTTATGTATTTCCTACACTAAAATATTCGCTGCGCAAAAGTGTTTGCTGCGCAGATTAGTTGTATTTATTTTTTTATCATTTTGTGAAAAAGTTCCTATAAGAATTCCAATACAATCTCAACCCCTTCTCCTCGAAAAAGAAATCGTACCTTTTAACACTTTTTACTCTCTCTGAACTTTCAAAAAATATTATGTGGTATTTTCTTAAGCTTTAAGTTAATACTTCTTTGAGATAATCGTTTTGTCTTTATGAAAGTTTTCGTGTGTGTGTGTGTTCTTTGGGGACATTTTTCACGTAACGGCTTTATTAATAAATGAGATTTATTTCCTGGAAACCGTAATGAAATTTTGTTCTAGGCCCCCCAATGAAATTTCGCCCCGGGCCCCGCGAAAGCTCAATCCGGCCCTGTATACATGCATGCATGCCAATGGGGAAACTATCGAATATAAGAATATGGTAAATCTACGGGAGAATGTATATATTTAAAACAATATAATTTCTTATGTGTGAACGTATAAAAGTTTGTCCCACTTTGGTGGCGCAGCGAAAAAACCGCTTGCCTATTTTAATTGTCGAATCCCTGCCTCTAGCAATGCACTTTTTTATTGCTGTAACGTTGATTGTGTAATAATGTTGTGATCAAAGAAACACTCATTAAATAAATAAACGATTTAAAAAATACTCTACATATCTCAGTTTCTTGCATCACTATTGACGAGCTTTCACCTATCATATTTACATAATATTTTTTTTAAAAAGGTATTTGACATAAAGGAAGTATTTGTACGCTATCAAGAATGATGAAATCGAGCTGCGTGACGAATGCACAGAATAAGAATACAAAAAATAAGCTCTCCATTTTTTCAAATACATATCACTCAAAAGACCTGATAAATGCACTATTTCAAGTCGCTCAGTTAGAATCTTTGCTCTACTTTGAAGAAACGCTTTATGTTTCGAGCAAAATCTTCCAGTTTTGGCGACCATAGGTTTTGCAAAGGTCGCCTTCAATCATTACTGTTGCATGATTTTTTTAAAATGAAGCCATGATACAATCATTCAAACTGTTTTATAAAAAGCTCAGTCGTTATGTCTGTTAAACTGAGAAAATGCTACACTCTGGTCTTTAGACATTTACACACAAAAAGTTTTACTTCTACGGTATTATGAGCACTCTTTGGGGAAGTATGGAGCCAAATCTGTCACAAACACCTGCAAAAAAAAAAAAAAAAATATGGAGCCAGTCTTTTGAAATGCCTGGCGTATCTTATCTTCTTCTTTACTCCCTTCCTCTTAGAAAAATATGGGATCCTACCTGAGCACACGATGTTATTCACAAAGATTTGCGTTGATATCGGCCTTCAAGCCTTAGCTGTTTCAATCTTTGCCTTCTTATTGGATGATCTCATGCTGTTTCTAGTTGTTTACTTGTATGTGTAAGTATTATTATCTCACACCTATATACCAGTATGATACACCGGCATGTTTTTGGTAGAGACCACTTAAAAAAAAAGAAAGAAAAAACTTTTGAATATTCATATGTAGCTCTGAACGACAGAGGAAGAGGAAACCTGTCTCACCGACGTTTGGTGGCATTAAGAGGAACGATAAGAAAACAACTGCCCGGAAATTCAAGGAACAACGTATCCTGTTGGAGCACTTGAACTTCCTGTCGCGTAATACTTATAGTGTTGACCTGAAAAATTCCGCTTCACATCCTAGTTTGAAAGTTAGCGATGTCTTAGTTGGCCTGGAACGTTTATCGGTAAGCAGGTAACGTGTGTATTTTCATTTGCAAGAAGCGCTATTCACTTATGTACGATATTTCGAGATAATATATTTCAACTTACTCATGTAATATATTTCAACGTGACGCTTTTCAAAATGGTTACAGGCGAGCTGATGAATTAATAACAATGATGATAACAAGATTGGTAAAATAAATTATTATTTGATGCAACGTATGTTCAAATTGAAATTTGGTAAGCTCTGCCATAAATTTTAGTATAACTGATTAATGGTCTTATGGCCATTACGATTAAAATTAAACTGCTAAAAAAGTTAGGATACCTAGGATTTAAAACCATAGCTGCATTAAAAAATATTGATGAGTCCGAATGTCAGCCGAGAGAGTACAGAATACAACGGTATACAAATTTCGGGTTCCACATTGAAGTCACGTATGCTCAGGAGACGAGGTATAACTCGACTGTGAAGCAGTCAAGGTGCTGATGTGTGTCTTAAAGGTATGCTTTTTTAAAAGCTATTGGCAGACCAAGAACAATGCAAAAGAGAAATCTGACAGTCGAAGACAGTGTTGCCATTGCACTGATTTATCAGCAGATCTACTGATTTTGAGTCTAGTCTACTGATAGATTTTCGTAGTCTACTGATTTTCCCCTGTTTTAAGGTGGATACACCTAAAATCTTTGTCTTGTATTTCCAATGGACAAACTTCTGTAGCCATTTTCTTCACAATTAATGCGTTCCCAAGGATGAAAACTTGAACATCGATAAAAATAATTTCATATTATAGCCTAGTGTACTTAATAATTTCTAAAATTTAACCATAATTATAATAAAAATCAATAAATGTTCCTTTGGTGGTATTGAGACCAGGAAATAGATGGCATCACATCTACATGTGACTTACTAAATGCTATCACGTCGCATTCCTTTTTCAATAATTTTATTAATTTTTATAAAGAAATCAAAATTTGAGTGCATCTAAGCGCTAGCCTGGAATGTTTATAACGATTTCAGCTACTTAGATTAAATGTTCTGATAATAATGTAGCTAAAAATGTTAACAGAATTGTAGATGCTGCTGGTTTTCAATTCCGAAATAAACCAACAAACTCACCCTGTAACATTTTCAGCTAAATTATCATTAGAATATTTAATCTAAATGCTTTAAACTTTCCATACTATCGCATGGATGGACACAAGTGTTGATTGCAGTAAAAAAAAATGAAATTATTGGGGAAAATGCGACGTGATTGTATTTAATAAGTCACATGCAAATGTGGCGCCGTCTATTTGTTGGTTTCAACACCACCGAAGGAAAAGTTATTAATTTTTAATATAATTATGGTTAAGTTTTAGAAAATATTTAGTATAGTTGGCTAGAATATGAAGTTATTTTTACCGATGTTAAAATTTTCATCCTTGGAAACGTATTAATTGTGAACAAAATGGCTACAGAAGTTTACCCATTGAAAATACAAGACAAAGATTTTAGATGGATCCATCTTAAGACCACCTATACACTCAGGGACATGCTGTCTAAGAATGTCTGCATTCTTTCAGTACTCACTATCTACTGATCCAATCAACAAGACTCATCTCAGCACTGGTCTTCAGAGAACATTCTGACGAAGACTAAAATTGTTCGACACCTGCTATCAGGCCCTTTTTGTAATTCATACTTGTTGCTATGAAATATTCTTTTATTTCAGATAACCAATTAGTCTGTTATACTAAGGTTTCCCTAATTTTGTTAAAACGCACAATATTAGGAAAACGGCTATAGTACGATATTTGTATTAGTGACACTTTTTTTCTGAGTATAGCACTTATTTCATGTACTTTAGAAATATCGTTTAGTAAGAAGTGTAAGTATACAGGGTGATCAGAATAGACCGCGCAATAAACCTACCGGACGATTCCTCGTAGAGAAAGAAGCAGAAAACCGTTGTCCGTTGTCTTAACGGACGGTCGCATTCCGAAGATATACGCGGCGAAAGTTTGTGACGTCACATCCGGTAAGAATATATACGTTAGAAATAACTTACCCAATCACTTTGACAGAATTTATTGTTGTGCACCACTACAACACGAATGATAAAAAAACGTGGATTCGTGTCAGATTACAACATGTGTTCAAAATGATCACCTTGTAGTCGCGAACATTCGGCAGCCCGCCGAGGAATAGACATCTGCACGCGTTGCAGCATAGCAGGGGTTACAGTTGTGAGGGCCGCGTGTAAGGTGGCCACTAGGTCATGCAGGCTGTTGACAGGCCGTTGGTATACCAGTTCCTTTAGATGACCCCAGAGGAAGTAGTCCCATGGGATGAGATCCGGCGATCTAGCGGGCCATGCGACAGGACCACCACGGCCAAGCCATCGACCGGGTTATTCCGTATCCAGCCACTGGCGAACGTTTGCAGCATAATGCGCCGGTGCTCCATCATGCTGGAACCATAGATTGCTGAGAACAGCCAATGGTACGTTTTCCAGTAAGTCCGGCAGAACACCACGCAGGAACGCCATGTAGTTGGCAGCTGTGACACTTTCGGGAAGAAGATATGGTCCCACTAGGATATCGCCCACAATACCACACCAGATTTTAACACCCCACCGGACCTGGTGAGCGTGTTCACGTGTTACGTGCGGATTGTCCAATGTACAAACATGACTATTATGGTTGTAATCCTTGCTTCATCAGTCCACAAGATCCGGCGGATGAAACTATTACCGGCAGCATGTTGTTGTAGTAGCCACTCACAGTATGCCTGTCTTCGAGAATAATCCTGCGGTAATAGGCCTTGCACCCGTGGGATGGGATATGGATGCAGGTCTTCGTCTTGTAGAACGGCAAGTATGGTACTTTGGTGCACATCGAACTGTCGTGCGACCGCACGGCTGCTGGTCGTTGGCTCCTCCTCTATGAAATCTAGTATGGTGTCCTCGAGGGATGGTGTTCTCACAGGGGGTCCAGCGCCATTGTCTACACTTGGACGTGGTGCGACACTGCCTGTGTCGCGCATTCGAGCGTCAAGCCGCCGTACGACCTGGGCGTCCGGGTGCCGTCGTGCTGGGTATCGCTCGCTGTAGGCCCTTGCTGCACGCAATGCTGAACCATGGCATTCAGCATTGCGTGCAGCAAGGGCCGATACATGCTGCATTGTATTGCAGCATGTATCACCGCACGAGGCGGTGCGATGCGCTATTGAAGATAACCGGATTGCGTGCCACAGATCCCTTTGCAACTGTCCTGCAACTCTGTTTTTGCCATCAAGTGTATCATTCATCTGTATCATTACGTCCATAAAATTTCAGTTCAATCCGATGCTTCTTTCTTCGTGCGCAAATTTCATTGTCCGTGAGTGTATAATGATACCTCTGTTAACATTAGTAGGTTTCCCAGCAGTTGAGTTGTTTAGAGCCTAGATTTCTGATTCGTGGTACTGAAGCTTCAGGGTTCGAATCCCGGTGCAGGCTAAGAATGCCACATCTGTCGTTCTTGAACACTAGTTCATTTCTCACCCTAAAAACCTATAACTTTAAACCATGGATGGAAACTAAGGTGTCTAGAGTAAAAGTTTAAAATCAAAGTGAAATTTATTTTCGAAACAGTGTTTTCTTGAAATAAACCACCATTTGCTATGTTGCGGATACTTTCTAATACAAAACTAAAAGATTGCAGTTGTGCACGTTGCTGATCTTTGCTTTTACTTTTCGTCTTTTTTTTTCAAATGACAAGACAGGATTTGTGTGTCATGGCGCGAAGTCATATTTTCGGCAGCCTTTGGATCCTGCCTCTGCTGAAATTTATTTTGTGTGAAACTCAAGGTAAGTCGGTTTTGTTTTTATTGAAATATCTTCTTAACCTATATTTCCTGTAACTGTTGATATATGTACTGCTCCGCACTCTATTAAGACTATAAACATCAGTGTGATGTTTGAAAATCCAAGAAAATAAACACTATGCAAATCTAAAGAGCCAAATTACAAGGGGCATCCTGAAAGTAATGCCTCCTCCTCCTTAATAACTTTTGAAATTTTGAAGTGATTTTAATGAAACTGCACTGACATATACTATGATATGTCACCAATGTGGGAACACATTTTTTTCAGAATCGGAAATAAAGATCATGAATGGCAGAAAAAAGAAGCGAACCGTAATTGAATTCCTGTGAAGGAATGTGATGCTCCAGAAATGCACAGAGACACGGTGTATCGAGCTGCCATAATCGATATGAGTAATGTCCGAAGATGGATGAAGAAGTTTCAAGAGGGTGAAAGTTCCGTGTCTGACAAACAACGGAGTGGAAGACCCGCAAATGCAGTGACAGATGCCAACAGGCAAAGAATAAAAGCCTCATCACAGCTGATCGTCGTGTCACCATCCAGGGGTTGCAACAATAAACAGTGCTCACTATGTGCAGACATTGAAGAAGCTAAAGGAAGCTATCAGAAGGAAAAGACGAGACATTCCACTTCATAGTGTTGTTTTACACCATGATAACGCACGTCCTCACACCTCAATGGATACTTCGCAGGCTATTGCCAAAATGGGGTGGACGGTGATTCTCCGACCCCCCTACAGTTCTGATTTGGCTCCCTCAGACATTTTCCTGTTTGGCCCTTTGAAAAACACCCTTCGTTTCGACGATGTGACAGACTAGCTGTGAACTCATGGGTGAAATGACAGCCTCAGGAATTTTTTCAAAATGGATTTTACCAATAGATTCAAAGATGGCGGGAATGAATAGAAAGTGATGGGCACTACTTTCAAAAGGCTAGCATTATTAACAATACTTCCAAGTATTTTGCCACCAAGTTTCACATTTTTGCTGCTACAAATAAAAATCTTATGAGGGACAAGGCATTACTTTCAGGATGCCCTTTGTAAGTTGTCTTGTGCTGTAAAGCATTTGTATAAACACAGATTTGCCGGTGACATGGATCGAACCCGTATGCTTCTGCTCCGGAGCCGAATGCTTTCTCAATTAAGCTGCATCGACAGAATTTATCGCTGCTACTTTGCCGTTTTGACATGTGTTTCACCTATGTATTACGTCAAATATATCGCCCCCTCTGTAGTATGAGAGCAGGAGGCATGAAATCGCAGGTTTCGGGTTCGCCGCAAACCATGTTTGAAGTACTTTCTGTAGAAGAAGGCATTCTCATTAATTCCAGACGATGTGTGGAAGAAGCATCAGCGCAGAAGGAACCCTCATTCATTCCAGACCATGTGTGAAAGCACACATTTTCGAAGAATCAAATGTAAGTGCCAGTAGACATTCGGCGTCAACGTGAAATTCATAATTTTGCTGGGGACGGAGCCCGAATCCTTCCGCTCCGGAGCCGAATGCTTTACCAATTAATATACACCGATGATCGCTGCAACATTGCCGTCTTGACATGTACTTCAACTCTGTATTACGTCACAGATCATGAATACGTCATTCAGGTTAAGCTGGTGACCAAGTGGTCAGAGGCGCGGACTTCTGGCCTATCGTCTGAGTTTGTGTCCCGGATGAAGCATGGTTCGTGCGTTTCTTCTCCTCTGGCCTGCCGCCCTAATTTAATGTACCATTGAAAACGAAATGTTACTCTACTTGCACTGATGTGAGCTCGACGTGGTATGGAGAAGGCAGCGCTGACCTAGGAGTGTGGGTGCAGTAGAATAAAAGAAAACGGAAAAGAAAAACTTGCAGCTATGCTATAACAATCTTCATATTCATTACGGTGGGATGTTGGATATTATAGGAAAGTGAAAGAAACATAGATCTTTCTGACGTGTGCAAAGTTTTAGCAGTATTTTATTTTTCAAGATGGTCATCCTAACTTGCATTTCAAGGAGACAAGTTAATAATTTTGCTGATCTCTACAATATAAAAATGAGTACGAAAAATTTGTCTTTAATTATTTGAATCAAAACCGTAGAACGTAACAATATGCTGTTGTTAAATTGGAGAAAAACGAAAAAATATGTTTGTTGTTGACATAACAAAGAAATGCTACAATGCACAAGAAGAATGCGCTCAAATATATCGCCGAGAGCTTGGAAGTAAGTATAGCAGATCTTGGTGAAAAAAAATCATTTTTTTATTCGACTAGCGCGTGCAACGGAATGAACTATAAAACATCTCCCGTCCCTAATTTACGGGAACTGGTTCCAGGGAATGGAGAGAGCCAGTGCTGTAAGGTAAACACAACATGTATGCCTCACCGGGATTCGAACCCGGACCTTTCTCGGACGAATGTTCATAAGCCAGCGCTTAGACCACTGTGCCACCGGGGCGGCAAAAATTACTTTAAGGGTTGCCTTACATTTACTCGAAACGAGACGGAATTCGAGCCGGAACATATCAGAAGAAAAAAGAATATTGCCCGGACAGTAGATCGGAGCTATACAGACGGAATCGAAGCCAGTCAGTAGTTGTCAGGCATCTAGCGAGCTGAGATGACATAATTATTACAAAGAAATTAGAGGCAGAATGCTATACATTATTCTCGCATCTAAAAAAAGGTAGCAAAAATTGTATTTCGATATTTCCGAATGAGCTACCAAACGTTTAGAGAATTCCTGGCAATGATCGAATTAGTCACAAAGAAACAGGACAAAAAGCATCATATGGAAGTGTTTATTAAACTAATGATATTCATTGAGGGTTTTTCGTTTTTTTATGTGAGAATTTTTTTAAGAATTAAAATGCTTTACAAAAGTGAAAAGAATACAAAGCCTGATATTTCCCTTTTCACCCCCATTGAGGTTCAGTGATATTTTCGCGCATTATCTTTCATCTCAGTGTCGTATAGTGCTTGTTACGTACGTTATACACAAGAAAATGTGTGTTAAATAAAACTTTCATCTGGAGTAACTACTTCCTAGCAAAATCAGTGGAAACGCGTAACTCAGGTCGCACCGAGAAACTGCTGTTTGGTTATGCAGTTCTGTAAGTAACTGAGCTAGAAGGTTTTAAACACGCATTCGCAACTTCTTGGAAGCTTTCGAAATTTGTGAAGATATTTTCATGGAGCTATCTGCTCCGATTACCTTTCATTCCGATCTCGCATGCGTAGTGAAATCTAACTTATGGTTTTATAATCGTCATTTAAGTTGAGCTGCGCAATTTATATTTCTTTCCGCTCGTTTCTGTTCTCGGAAACTGTACGATAATCTTAAAATTACTTTATAATACTATTAAAAGATTCCAAATGCCTTTTTACGACATATCAGGGAAACAAGAGAGATCGATCACGAATACGGGATTACACCCGTGTACAATATAAATTTGCAGTTGTGATTCCGTATATTGGTGTAAATTATGACAAAAGTGGTAAGTCAAATAACTAATATCTGAAAACTTGAAAATTTCATTGTCCTGGAGCGGGAATCGAATCCGTGTCTCCCGGTTTGCGCCCGAGTATGCTAACTAGTGCACCACACAGAATGACCAAGTCTCAAGCTTCCGAGTAATTTAAATTACTCTAGAAATTTTTAATTCAAATTAACCGGAAACTTGAGACTTGGTTGTTCTGGATGGTCTCATGCTTGGGCGCAAACTGGGAGACGCGTATTCGATTCCTGCTCCAGGACGACGAAATTTTCAAGTTTTCGAATATTATTTGACTTATCACTCTTGTAATAATTTACACCAATATACGGAATCACACCTGCAAATTTGTAATGAAACAAGAGAGTACTGAAAAAGTTTGCATATCATACTTAATAAAATACATTGATTTATTCGTTTCCATAATTCCAGGAACGACAGTGTTTCAAAAATCAACATCCTATATCAAACTTCAGCAAATACTTCGAAAGTTCATGGCAGTATTTGGTTTGGTAGTATGTTGCAGGCCAGTCTAGTCTGCTGTTTCTGGAAGGAAAGAAAAGGGAAAAACACCGTCTATTTGTGAGTCATATAAAGGCTCAACCAGAGCGTAATGATGACGCCTTCCTGCTCAAGACCAGCACGTCTCAGTAAAAAGGAATAGTAAAACACATCGAAACGGAGAATTTGATGTAATTACGTTTATGTGATTTAACATTTTCCCTAAAGAGAGAAAGCCCTCCGGAAGCAGAGGAACATTTTTGAGTTTCTAAGAAAGTTAACCAGCCGACCAAAGTAAACTTTTCAGACGGGAAATTAATTTAAACGATAAAATTCCGTTCAAAAACAGCAAAGCCCAACGAAAATTGTACAGCGCATGCGTGGTCCAATATAGTTGAGTTGACTTTGAATGAAAACATTTCCTGGGAGCAACACGGCCGCCATTTACACGTGGTCGGTGGGGAAGAACCGACGTAAAAGACAAGAGAAACCACGTTTCCTTTATCAACCTAAGGGAATAGGATGCATAACATTATTCTATGTGCTCTAGAAGCAGTTCTTTACACTTACTTACAAAAGAGCATTCGCTTTCAACTGTGAAGTTTCAAATCACTGAAACCAAGTATTCCGCTAGCAGCCGTGGGGTGCATATTGTTTTGTGTGTGTGCTCCAGAAATGGGCCTTTACGCCTACTTAGAGCAAAATAACCGCCTTCAACAGCAGGTGTTCGAATCACGCTCAACCGAAACAGGGATATTTGTCGCGGTAAATTTAAATGTTCTATGCGTTGAATATCCAAGTGATCGTAACCACGGTTTCCCGTTCTATAGGGTGCATTAATTTAAATGTTCTATGCGTTGAATATCCAAGTGATCGTAACCACGGTTTCCTGTTCTATAGGGTGAAATGGTTGTCCGTTTATCATTAATACTGAAAATTACAGCAGCGAGAGCATGACAATATTTTTTCTACATGATGGTCATGTTCGCCAAAATAGGAAATTAGTTAAGAACTCACTGTACAGAATTATTTTTCAGGATATACCGAAAGAAAAAATGGTTCTCTATTCAAAGAACAATGTCACTCTACCGAATTCTCTGAATCGGCCCTCTGGTAACCAGGTTTTGTGCAGTGTAAGGCCTCCACTCGCAGCAGTGTTTAAATTGCTCGAGGAAGCATTCCGAATACAAACTAAAACAGAAGTTATTTATTCTTTTGTGTCAGCAGGGATCTCTGCAAGAGTTGATGAGACAACTTGCGTGCTACTGCCATTAGCAGGATAGCCAACGTAATGGATACTGTTGACTTAGAGGGAAACAGTTGATGTAATCGTGGAACACTAGATCATCACTGTCACGTTGCCTTAATTTCTGCCGACGTAACTTTTGTTGCACGTTTGTTCATCATCAAATTTGTTGCTGGGTTATTCCGGAATAGCACTGTCACCTGGAGTTATCATTGTTCCGGTGTTCTTGGATCCGCATTTCGGCCACAACAGGTATTTTAATTCACTAGGGTACGCTTTGCTGTATTTTGCATTCATCTTCCTGTGGGAATGACGACAGGGGGAGAGACGTACTGAAAGTAAAGTACAAGATACTGCTGAAAAAGGCTTTTCAGCGCAATTGAAAATTCACGTTCTGTAGCATTTACGAGCAAATAATTTTAATCGCTTCGGGATTTCATGGAAAAACACATCTAATGATCACCTACATTTTATCACTGATTCTGTGTGCGGTTCGTCGTGAACTTTTTCATGGTTTAAATACGATGCGGTCTACATTAACATCAGAAATTTACAGTCAAAGTTTTCCAAAAACTGTACAATCGGCTTGGTCGCTTATTTCCTAGAGTGATGATATACGTCATTATCAGAATGAAGGTACCTTTGTGTACGAAATTTTACTATGTCAAATTACATGACACATTTATCAGCTAAAACGGGTTTAGTGTCCCGTGAAATTATCTAAATTTGGGCAGCAAATTTTTAACATCTATAGTCCATGTAAATATTGAGACCAATTGAACACCTACGTAATTTATAGGGAAGAGCTGAGGTATCTTCTCACATACAATAAAATCTGTGATTCCATCACTTTTAGTGTATGTTTTATCAAACAAAAAATAAAAACAAATGAAAATCTAAAATACTATGGATACGCCAGAGTTAAGTAGAAACAAATAAGAGAAATGCTTCAAAAGACAATCAGGTCTTCATAGGTGTAAACATAATCATAGAAGATCTACCAAGGTTTTAATCGCCAACGGGCGCTTTTTCGTGGCACTAGAACAACATAGACTAAAAAATGAAAAGCATAAATGGAATAAAGTGTTTAAATGAAATTAACAATGGTCAGGTAAGATAACATTAGATTAATATCCTGCGTGGTACATCAAATACATTGTTCAGTAAAAAAATATATAACCACCTTGTGAACGTGCCTGCGCTGCAGGATGCGCATGAGATAAAGGCAGATAGCAATGAGAGCACATGCCTGCGTAGCTCAATTGGGAGAGCGACTTACTCCGGAGTGAGGGGACCCATTTTGGATGTCCGGCGTGGACAAAGATGATGGAGAAATTTACTTCGTCATATTGGTGCCCGAACTTCCCTGACGACCCGGCTGTTAGATTTCTCGCAATGGTATGATATTCTTTCCACACCGCGAGAAAGGAAAACTGAGAATTCCTTCTTCCGCGCTTCGAAAAATAAATGTGTGTGATGTTGCATTCCACACACCAAATTAACTGGGATTTCTCCAATGTACGTTCTTCAGCGAATGACTGCCTACAGCAACACACATGGTGCCGGCTGACCCATGGGTAATGCCCCCGGCCCTCTTTCGTGGGGTGGGGGTGGGGAAGATGTGACGTACCTGCACCGTTGGACGCACATGAGGTAAAGGCAGATAGCAGCGAGAGCATACGTCAACGTAGGTCAGTTGTGAGAGCGACTTACTCAGGTGTGAGTGGACCCGGATTCCTTGCCCGGCGTAGACAAAAATGACGGCGAAATTTACTTCGTCATAACCTCTGATTACAAAAGGAACCGCAGTCAGATAGCGTGCGCAGCAACGAATGCAAATCATGTAAGGCATAAAAGGACACAAACTCGGGGACGGTATGCAATTTCGCGTGAAAATGGGAAAAGAACGTGACCTAACACTGCTTGAAAAAGGAATAATTGTTAGTTACCAGTTGAAGGGTGGCAGCATTAGAGAAACGGCCGCTATTGTAGGCTGTTCCCGTGATGCAGTTTTTAGTATTCCGAGAATTAAAGGAAACCGGCAAGATCTAAAAAAATCGGAGCAATAGTGGACTCCCACGGAGCATTGACAACCGTCGGCAGTAACGTCTATCCCAACTGGTATGACCTAACAAACGGACCACAGTGGAACAACTGGCCAGAGCATTTAATGGAGCGTATCGCAGACCATAGTCCAGTAAACTCTGCTGTACATGAGTCTGCAGAGCCAACATGCACTCTATCTACCCATGATGACGGCCAGTCATCGACGATTGCCTTTTCAGACGAATCGCGTTTCTGCTTTTCCGTGTGGAAGAACGGCGAAACACTGCTGATAGAAATCATGCAGATGACTCTTGATGACCCACCAAAGATGCCTCTTGATGATCTGCGAGAAGCTCTGGTGTCTTCATGGCATAGCATCCCGACAGCAATTTTACGTCGTATGTCTACCGCATTGGAGGCACGAATTGGTCATACTTCATGTTAAAAGGTAACCATAATTTTTTGACTTGACTGTGTATACGTAATTTTTGTTTAAGTGCAAATGTGCGCTAGCCCAAACAGAGCGGTCCATACCTATGGTAGGTCTACTGACACAAAATCGTTGCATGAGAGAGAATTTCTACGGTCTCCTTTAGTAAGGTTATAACGAAGTAAATTTCTCCGTCATTTTTGGTCTACGCCGGGATTCGAACACGAGTACGCTTATTCCGGAACAAGTCGCTCTACCAACTGAGCTACGCAGACATGTATTCTAATTCCTATCTGCCTTTATGTCATGTGCGTCCTGCTGGCAGGTACGTCACATCTCCCCCCCCCCCGAAAGAGGGCCGGGGGCATGGCCCACGGATCAGCCGTGACCATGAATCGTTGCAGGCAGACAACCATTGTAGAACGTGCACTTGAGAACTCCCAGTCAATCTGGTGTGTGGAATGCAACGTCACACACATTTATTTTTCGAAGCACTGGAGAAGGGATTCTCTGATTTTTCCTGTCTCGCGGTGTGGAAATAACATCACACCAATGCGAGATTTTGAACGGTCGGGTCATCCGGATAGTTCGGGCGCCATTATAACGAAGTGAATTTCTCCGTCATTTTTATCAGCGCCGGGGTTCGAACCCGAGTACGCTTATTCCGGAACAAGTCGCTCTACCAACTGAGCTACGCAGACATGTATTCTAATTCCTATCTGCCTTTATGTCATGTGCGTCCTGCTGGCAGGTACGTCACATCTCCCCCCCCCGAAAGAGGGCCGGGGGCATGGCCCACGGATCAGCCGTGACCATGAATCGTTGCAGGCAGACAACCATTGTAGAACGTGCACTTGAGAACTCACAGTCAATCTGGTGTGTGGAATGCAACGTCACACACATTTATTTTTCGAAGCACTGGAGAAGGGATTCTCTGATTTTTCCTGTCTCGCGGTGTGGAAATAACATCACACCAATGCGAGATTTTGAACGGTCGGGTCATCCGGGTAGTTCGGGCGCCATTATAACGAAGTGAATTTCTCCGTCATTTTTATCAGCGCCGGGGTTCGAACCCGAGTACGCTTATTCCGGAACAAGTCGCTCTACCAACTGAGCTACGCAGACATGTATTCTAATTCCTATCTGCCTTTATGTCATGTGCGTCCTGCTGGCAGGTACGTCACAAGGTTCCTTTTGCGATGGCATACTGGGCTGTACTCTTGATGTTAACAGAATGGGGTTGCTTCATTAGTTGATGTTTCCCTTGACAGTGCAGTCGTCAGCTTTCTATATTGGACAACCTATTTATGTTCTTCAAGCCTTATAGTAAAGGACCTTTTTGTCATTTCTATGTAGACTCTCTTGGATCCATCAGGGTACATTATGGGGATAGAGTACACCCTAGCACCTTCAGACGCGATAGGTTGGCAATAATGGTGTACGATTATATTAGAAATGCATCTAGGTAATTTTATCCCCACATCATAGTTTAAAGATTTTAGAGCTCTTCTGAACAAGAATGCGAATTGCGGTATACTGTGTATGGGATAGACCTGATGAATCTTGGCGCTGTGCTATGACTATGAATGCGTTCCTGATTATCCTTGGGATCCTATGTTGTTCGTATCCAGAGGAAACAGCAGTTTGAGAGATTTCAATTTTAGTTTTTACAGTCTCACCATCTCAGCATAGAGAAAAGGCCCAGGCAGCACGTGATCTGATTAAAGCCTACTTGCAGTTGTCATGGCAAAAATATCTTGGGCATTATATCTAGATACATCTCACGTAGAAGCATACACTATGATCTCTAACCTACAGCGTCTGAACGTACTAGAATGTACTCCATCCCCATGATGATGGATCAAAGAAGGTCTATATAGGAATGACAAAAAGGGTCCTTTTCTGCAAGGCTTAAAGAACATAAAAGGGATATCTAATACAGCAGGCTCACGACTAAGGTATCAAGGGAAGCTTCAAATGAAGAAGCAGCCCCATTCTGGTGCAACATCAAGGGTATCGCCTCGTACATTGCAGTAAAAGGAACCTTACCAAGGGAAACTATACAGATATTTTCTCAGAGAGACGTGCAACGATTTTGTCTCGATAAGACTATCATACGCATTAACCGCCCTATTGAGGCTGAAACACAGCTGCACTAAAGTAAAAGATAACTAACTATATCTGACGTACAACGCAAAATATTAATCTAAAGTTATATCACGTGTGACCATCGTTTATTTAATTTAAACCTCTTCATTCTATTAATGCTTTTCATTTTTTTAGTCTTGTATGTGCCATAAAAATGTGCGCGTTGGCGAAGGAAAGGTTGGCCGACTTTGTATGATCATATGTACCCCTATTTAAACCAGATTATCTGTTGAAGTCTTGCACTTATTTGTTCCTAACTAAATTAAATAATCTGTTTTCTGTAGTTTTAAAGCTTACTTTTTTGGGCATACATCCCAAATATTTTTTTCTTTTGTCATTCACATGTTTTTACCAAAGTGGAACAACCAGTGATAGATACCTCAACACCAAGGAACGTCACAGTTAATTCGGGAGGAACTGCGTATCTTCAGTGCAGAGTTCACAACTTGGGAGACAAAACAGTAAGTTTTGAGCATCTGAATAGAGTAGTTTATATGCCTTTATAATATGCTTTATTTTTTACTCTCAATGGCATATGTTGAAGGTCATGCAATATTTTTGCACACAACTGTAGTAATCCGAATTTATTGGCGTAGAATAAGAATCAGTTTTCCAAACTTTCTCACATCAACCAGATGGCTTTTTCAAGGAAGATAGACAGAAACTGACTTTCTGTCCATCTTCAACAAGATCAACGACATAGAGAGAAGCTGCAGTTTCTATCTATCTTCCTTCAAAAGGCCATCTGGTTGATGTGCGAACGTTTGGAACACTCATTTTTACTCTACGCTAATAAATTCAGATTACTAGTATAGTTATACTGTTTTCTGTATTCCTTGCGATGCGAAATATATGGATAAAGCTTTGTTTCTTTTTTAGATAACGTGAAATCTTTCTTTCCAGGTTACATGGATAAGAAGGAGGGATTTTCATGTTCTTACAGTAGAAAATGTATCTTACACTGGAGACATGAGGTTTTCAACGCTTCACCCAGCAAATTCTGATGACTGGATTTTGCAGATTAAAAATGCTTATCGAAGAGACGTGGGAGTCTACGAATGTATGGTTAATACTGATCCCGTAAGGACCACTGCTAATGTTTCACTTACAGTAATAGGTTAGCAAAGCGAAGGATCTTTAATTAAATTTTCTTTTCGAAGTAACATTTCATCAGTAATTTTTTTACTTTTCAGATAACTAATGGAGCAAAATTTGGACGATCGTTTCATTTATTCTTACGCCTCCGTCGACGGAGGTGTAAGAATAAATCGTACAATGGTACCTTGCACGATTCCCGAAAATCCATTATATCTGACGTAGTTTTGTTCCCAATGGGAAGTTTTCTTTTTGTATTTGATGACGTCAGATCCTATATGGCATGCGACCTTCCCCTTGGAATGACAGTGACGGTTAACACTTGCTTGTGAATGGATGAACAATGCACCGAAATGGGATGACGAAAAGCAAATGAACAGCTAACTCAAATGGAATATGGGCTTACTCAAATGGAATATTGTGGAATATGACGTCCAGTTTCTTGCATCTGCAGCTATGCCGCGTCCAAAATCGATATTACACGCTTATCCTTGGCTTGCCAGTGAGAGTCCATATCGTGAAGAAGGGCCGACCATCACTGAGACAAGATCTGACATTACGCAAGGGAGATTTAGAGGGGAAAGGTGGTTTCACATAGGACATGAAGAACCATGGCAAACATATTATGGTCCCGAGAATGACAGGCCGCTATTCCCGTGAGATAATTATGAACTCCCTCTATCCTCGTCATTATCCCTTTTCAATCCACGACTGGATGAAAGTCTCCTCAAGTCTCTTCCACACCTTTCTGTTTTGAGCCAATCTGCTCCATGTCACTCCAGCATGCATACCAGTTTCATGCACATCTCTCCCACACGTAGTTTTCTTCTAGGTCCTTTCCTGTCCCTTAGATTCCAGTCCAGTATTTCAGTTGTCCAGTGGTGGACAGTTCTAGCAATATGTCCACTCCAGACCATTTCCTATCCACTTCTAAGTACTTTTCTGTCCTTTGGAATCAAGTCCAGTACTTCAGTTGTCCAGTAGTGGGCAGTTCTTCTAGCAATATGTTCAGTCCAGATTCTTTCCTGTCCATTTCCAGGTTCTCTCCTGTCCATTGGAATCAATACTAGCCACTTTATTACTTAATATTTACATTAATGATTTTTGTGTCTGCACTTCCGACTTTGATATTAGGTTATATGCTAATGATGCCACAACACTGACATATGGAAATAGTACAGGAATTGTAACTCAACGATTAAAGGATTATGTTTTATTACTAATCAAATGGTTAACTGTTAATAGATCTGTTATAATTAAAATAAAACAGAAATCATAATTTTTCTCTAATAATACAAATTTTGCGTATCCACATAATACGATGTCTCTTAATTGGACACCGACTGACATTGTAAAGAGTCAGACTTATTTGGGAACCATTTTTCAACATGATCTAAAGTCAAATACGCAAGTTGATTATCTCAGTAATAAGATATCTAAGACCATAGCGGTTATCAATTCTGTAATGACAAACCTTTCACCAATTTAATAATGCTGCTGCTTTATTATTCTGAAATTCAAACAAACTTTCATTATTGTATTTCAATCTGGCGAATCACAACCAACTTTAATTTGAATAAGCTACAAAGATTGCAAAACAAATTCATTAGACTTCGTGAGCTTAAATTATTATACAATCGATATTCTCGCCCTAATTTTCGTACTTCTTTTACCCCCAGGGATTTTAATATTCTATCAATTAAACAACTGTATCACTATAATATTGGTAAATTGATGTTTAAAAGAATAAAAAATAATTTATATCATGGCGTAATCAATCTTCGTACTCATAATCATAATTATGACACCAAGACTTACTACTTCCTATGTTTTCGGTGCTTGAATGTTCCGGAACCTTCCTCAATTATTCGGGTCCCTCCTTTTCCAACTCACTCTCTTGTAAACTTACATCTATTAATGATACTAATCTTTTTAAATATGAATTAAAACACCACTTACTATATGTTTGCTAAGTAACTTACTTCTCCTGGTGGTGATTCATATTTGCCTCCATTACTGTAATATTTGTGACATGCCAGCTTGATCCTCTCTGTTGCATATGTATTATTTTTTTCCTTGTTGGGAAAAGAGGACACATCAGGTCTTGTAGGCCTTTCCCCCCTTTCCATCCCAGTTGCTTACACTAATGTTTGTTTCGTACTTCTTTTTTGATTTTTTGTATTAATGCTGTGGTAACTAAAATGCTAATATATGAAATGAAGTATTCTATTATTCAATTTGCAGTTAGCTGTCTACCTTCCTTGAATAACCCATCTGGTTGATGTGCAAAAGCTTGGAAATTTTGATTTCGACTCTACGCCAAAAAATCCGATTACTACACTGCTGGCCACCCAAAATGCAACACCAGGAAGGACACGAGATAGCAAAGCCAGATTTACTGGACACATAACAACAGATACAAAGATAAAACGATTGAACTTACAGGCCCGTGCGACTTGCGGAACACGCAGACATCAATAGTTCGTGTGGCCTGCATGGCTGGCAATAACGGCCGCTACACGCCGCGGCATCGAACGAAAGAGGCTTTGGATGTGGGCTTGGGGTATGTCGGTCCAGGCTGCTTCCACACGTTGCCACAGTTCATCAGGCATAGCCGTGGGTGGTGCTTGCCGGGCCACTCGGTTGCCGATCAGCGACCAGACGTGTTCGATGGGTGACATATCGGAAGAACAGGCGGGCCATGGCAGCAGTGTGGTGGGCCGTGAAGAATTGTTCCACGATGCGTGCTACGTGCGGGCCCGCATTGTCCTGTTGAAACGTGGCCGCTGGCAGGTCCTACAGGTAAGAGAGGACTACAGGCTCCAAAACGTCGGCGATGTAGCAGTGGCTGTTGAGTGTATCGGCGATGCGTACCAGAGGGGTGAGGGTGTCATATCCAATTGCGCCCCAAACCATAACGCCAGGCGACGAACCGGCATGGCGATGTATAATGCAGGCGTCATACAGTCTCTCGCCGCGGTGCCGCCACACGTAGATCCGACCATCGTGGTGTTGCAGGCAGAAGCGGGATTCGTCGGAGAAGACAATGTCGTGCCATTCCGTAGTCCAGGTGCAGCGTTCAACGGCCCACTGCCGCCACACTCGCCGGTGGTGTAACGTCAATGGTAATCGGAACAATGGTCGACGTGCGACAAGTCCCCGCTCCTGCAAACGACGTCGAACGGTACGTGCTGACACAGGTTGTTGCGCATCACACCCTAATTCCTGCGCTAACGTTCGTGATGTGGCGGTGCAAGCCGTCAATGCCCGCCGCACAACATGCCGGTACTCTCGTTCGGTGGTGTGCCGCGGCTGCTGCAATCGCTCACGTCCGTCCGTCCGTCCCTCCTGTACCCACCGAATCCATACTCGCCTCACTGTGGCTGGATGTCGTCCCGCACGGGTGCCGATGTCTCGGTGCGATAAACCGCTGTCGCGATAAGCCACTATTCGTCCTCAGTCGAACTCCGAAACGTGCTGAAATGACTGCCGTATTCTGCGACGAGGCATCAGGAAGCTTCCCACGCACAGGTCCGGCAGCACAACCCACTTCCACTAGTTACACCCTGCCTTCTGTTCACCCTTCTTATAGTGCTTCTTGGTGGCGTGCCGGGCGCATATGATTTGCATATGCCCTGCAATGTTAATCGTTTGCATGCCCTCTCGCGGGCGACGCATGCTGCGAATTTCAGGTCAATCGGATGCTTCCTTCTTGGTGTTGCATTTTGGGTGGCCAGCTGTGTAGTATAGTTATACTATTTTAAGTCTTTATTAATTAAAACCTTGTTTGAAATTTGATGTAAAATTCGTCAAGTTAAGATGCATTTACTTGTCTTCCACAGAACCCGTAACCGCCATAATAGAAGGTCCAAATTTGTATGTGGCGATGGGGAGTTCCATAAACCTTACGTGCGTTGTCAGTCCCCTTGACGACATGACTTCCACGTTCTGGTACCACAATGCTCACATGATTAACTACGATCGCTCAGCAATAGAGATAACCGTCAACTATGATTCTCGTCAAAGCAGAGTTGTCAGTCGACTTGTCGTTGCCAATGCTCAAACGCGGGACTCAGGAAATTACACATGCGACCCATTTATGGGCAAAGCTACAAGCGTTAATGTCTATGTGCTAAACGGTAAGTAAATTTCTCCACTGCTTTCTTTGTGGCTTTTTCCAGGTATAGGAATGACTTTGAAAATTCATATAATGCTATATTGTGAAAAGTAATAAGTGTGGATTCACCGAAAATTCCTGAAAACAGCTTGCAGCAAAGTTACCTATAGGTCTTCCTTTCTGGACAAAATTTCCCATGTGAAAAATTTCTTTTTCGAATAAACAAAACTTCAGTAATTTTGATAGATTTTCCGTTTTTAGAAATTCCGGTTATTTTTTCAAAAATGACATTTTCGGGGTTTTCTGCTTTTATACAGAAATTTCCCGAGTTTTTAAGAACTTCAATTTTGATTTTTTTAGTCTCTATAAAGAAATAACTTACGTAGCCCACTACCCCTTTCTGAGCCTAAATTGACCAGCCGCATTGCTAGACTCTTTTTCTAACCAAGGAAGAGGAGGAATACTTTACCTTAGCGGAGGCTGACCTCGCAATGGTTTGCACTGCAGTGTGGAACGCTACCGACTGAGCTAGAAAGACACTTGGCAGCATGTTACGTTTAAGGTAAAAACGAAGAGGACTAGGATCTGACTAGAATTTATTTTTGACGTAAAACTACGTCTAATGGTACGATACAGATTAGCGAACATAACTGTGTGACCGATTTCAGCTTGCGATAACCGGCGTTATCGGGGGCGTGGCAACGACGCTAGTATCGTTTGATAGCGCATAGATGACATTTAGTGGCACTTATAAGTGATGGGGCCGGCGAATCAATGGAAGTTGGTGACAGCGCGCCGAAGTGCATGGTCATTTTTGTGGTCTTCGCCACGAGTATACATTTGTTTTCGTTTTCAATACTTCTGAACTAAAGGTGATTGAACAATGATTTTGGTATGCAATTACTGTTAACATAATGGACTAATTGTGAATTGAAAAAATTATAATTACGACTGTCAACAATAAAAGTAGATGGTAATTAAACTGTACTTCATTATTATTGCTCTGCTTAAACACTTTAAATGATCCCACCAAATCCAGTGATCTTGCCCTTCACTTATATTATAGATGTTCCGTAGACCTTAAAGATGGATAGTGAAACCAACTACACCAACAGCAACATTTTTAATCAGGATTTTTTTTCTCAGATTTGTAGAATTAGCGGAAAAAGACATCGAAATACGAAGGAAATGCGAAGTTTAGCCCAGAAAGGAGCTGCGGAAACTGAAAAGACTGGCAGAATAGGAAGGTTGTGGACCCAAGAAACCCCGAACTACCAATGCCGAGGGCTGCAATTTTTATTCACGATCTTATTTATCATAGACACAAGACAAGACATATGTAGTTCTACGTTCAAACACAGCTGGCGAATCCACTTCGGCCCCATCGGGGTTTTTTTTTCTGTAAGGGGACTACTTATCAAAAACTACATTTTTTTTTCTATCGCGATGTTTCAAAGTAACAGAATGTTTTGGAACTGTAGATTTTTAAAATTGTGAAAGAGTTTCAACTACATTTAAGAAAAAGTGAGACTTACTACTTCATAGTAATATTTTTCAAAACTCATAAATACAACTGACGTTCCTTAAAAACTGAGAGTAAAACCACACAAAATGAAGAAATATAAGTACAGGAAAATGTATGTTATTCTTTTTCAAAATATCTTTCCTCGGATGATACGCAACGGTCCCATCGTCCAGTCCGCTTTTGGCGAAGGCATTTTGTTTAAGCTGCTTTAGCGACCCGTGTACAACTTGAATAACGTCAGCATCTGTGTTGAATATTGCACAACGGAACTTCTTCATTGTTGGAAACAACCAGAAACCGCACGGGGCAAGGTCAGCACTGTGGGCAGGTTGTGGCATGATTTCAATACTGCATTTCGTAAGAAACTGTTGAACACAGGCAGCCACATGTGGGCAGGTGTTATCATGGTGTAGAGTACACTTGCCCACCAGTTCCGGTTGCTTAATCGATATGTGTCGTCGCACATGCTTCAAGACTGAAATGTAATACTCAGCATTGACAGTAATTTCTGGAAAAACGGCATGCTGGTAGAGTACACCTTTACGATCAAAGAAAATTATCATCATCCCCTTCCCTGCTGATTTGGTTTGGGGGACTTTTTTCCGAGGAGGCTAGCCTATGTGTCTCCAGAAACTCGCTGCGAGCTTCGTAAGGGTGCGGAAATAGTGGAATCATGTTTCATCGGCAGTTGTTACTGTGTTTAGAAAGTTTGGATCTTTTGCAATCATTTGTTTGTACTCATGACAGACCTGAACGCAGGATAATAGTTGTTCTCTCGTCAGGTGATGAGGTACCCATCTGGAACGCACACGATGCAGCAGTATTTTGTCGCGTAGAATGCGAAATGCCGACATTTTTGAAATATTAGTTGGCACCGCTATGTCTTCACACGTCATTCGTCGGTCTTCTTGCAGGATCGCCCAAACATTCTTAATAATACGCTCCGTAGCAACACTTTCAGTTCGACCAGACCTAGGAGCGAGTTCTGCTGACAAACTCACCTTTTTGAAATCATGCTGCCATCTAAAAATCGTCGACTCACCCAAACATTTATTTTTTTGTAAGCTTTTTTCATTAAATCAACTGTTTCCGGAGCCGTTTTATCTAAACGATAGCAAAAGTTTATTGCACAACGCAATTTACTTCTTAATTCTGAATCACTCACCTCCATAGTTGTATGGCGAAATGCGAACGTTCCTTAAACAACTGCGCAATATCACAACCAGAATCTCCTGCCACGGCTAATAACTGTTGCTGTAGATACTTCTTTAATTCAGTTAATCGTCTGCGTGGTTATTTCCCCCTTCTCATTGTCGCCAACTCAAAACAAATTCTCTCAGTTGTTATGGAAATGGCCTTTGTATAAGAATTGTTAACCTTTGTATAATTATTGTTATCTCGCTCCAGGGAGATGCGGGATCGGACTTGCATCTCCCGACCTCCATTCGAGCGTGCTATCCGTTACACTACCCAGGACTGCCAAGTCGCAAGTATCTGAGTGTTAAGAATCCGGCTATTCGCGTATTTTCGCCAGTCAAAACAAATTCTGATTCTTCGTCGTAGTGAAGTAAATCACCAGCCTTTTAGATAAATTCTGTCGAAGAAATATTCTTCTCATAATAAGCGGAAATTGGTCACAATTGTTAGCACACCAGTCAAACATCTCATAATTGCCAGGGCGATGCTTTTTCGTCACATTTTCTGACGTGATTAGTGTTGCGTGGTGAACTGTAAATGCAAGCAGTTCAGAGATATCTAGTAATGCCCTAATATAGACAACTATGAAATCCACCGGGAGATGCAGCAAAGTCTCGCTGCGTAGATCACTGGCAGACACGGCAGCTTTCTCCGCTGACGACCGTTGACTCTAGGACCACTAAGGAACCCATTTGGAAATTGCATTTTGTAACCGTAACCTAGGAAACACAGACAGGATTGTCAGAGGGCAGCATTCAAACTCAAATATGACTTACTACGTTGACATAGAAACATCTGCACTCTATTATAGCACGACGACGTCTTTCCTCTATACCCTTGTGCATGTACTTCTGTTTTCTCATATCTATATACGCGTTTTTATTTAGGATATATTGGGTCACCTTTTTCTAGTCTTGCTTGGTATTGGTTTGGGCTGGACTCCTCCTACTGTGCCTTAGAATATATACAATAGCTGTTGACTTACGTTCATTTACATTTCTTTTTGGTCCCATAATTCTTAGCCTAAAGTGTAAATGTCCCTTTATTTACGCAATTCGGAAAAACGGAGGTTATGCATATTACTAAAATGGTCTCTGGTGCTTGAACAAATATTTGCTTGTATGCTACGTGTTATGAGATTCCATGTAAGTGCTGTTATTACTTTATAAAATCTTTAAATTCATTAGTTGCCTCACATCTCTAAGTCCCGTAAAGGTAATAACATGTAAAAACGTTTTTTAGTGTTAGCTCTGAGTCCATTCTGACAATTTAATCTTGATAGCACTTGTTCTAAGTTGTAAATTAACAAGTGGTGTGAGATTTCTGTATCACTATTAGTTCGGGAGATAGCCTTTAGTGTCAGCTCATTGTCATACACTGACCCCATGCTTTCCCGGGACCCTTGGACTCTCACTCGTTTTCCTGCTGCAAAACTCGTTGAAACAAGTTTCTTCAGTCTGCAACGTGCATGCATTTGATGACACACGCTGCCTTTTGTATTAGTGTTTTGCACTTATTTGAGCTATGTTTAAAAGAGAAAATGTATTCTTTATTTTCATTAGTTGCCTCACTGTTTTACCTGCTGTCAGGGTAATAAGATTCAATAACATAAACAAAAGGTTGCTTCGTACAGAACACATCTAGTATTGTTTTCTTTGAACTTTACTGCAGTGTTTTAATCGATGGACGATTAAAACACTGCAGTAAATTTCAAGGAAGACAATACTAAGAAGTTTAATAATGTCATAGTTATACACATTAAAAAATTAACTAAAACCATTAAAACGACACTAGTTCTTTCGGGCTAGCAACTAGTCCTTCACAACATGCTAGCCCGAAAGAACTAGTGTCGTTTTAATGGTTTTAGTTAATTTTTTAATGTGTATAACTATGACATTATTAAACCTCTTAGTATTGTCTTCTTTGAACTTTACTGAAGTGTTTTAATCGTTCATCGATAGCAGTGCGTCTTTAATTATTGGGTGAGTGCAAAAGTTCCACCCGTTTTTGCAATAAATGCAAATTGCAATCAGAGTAGATGCGTCACAGAGGACGCTGAGATACCGAATTTTCGGCCAATAAAGCGTGGAGCAGTAGAGCACATAAAGGCACTAGGTTTGTCTGACTAAGTCATTCGTAATGGAAATTTTGGTCGGTGTAACATGACATGCGATAAGGAGCCATTAGGCAATTTTTACTGTACGAGTTCGATAAAGGCAGTACTGCAGCCGCGGCTGGCCGCAACATATGTCAAGTGTATGGGGAGGATGTAGTTGATGATATCACATGTCGCCGTTAGTTTCGGAAATTACGGGACGGAGTCAGAAGCTGTAAAGATCAACCACGTCCTGGAGGTCCATCCGTGGTATCTGACGAAGATGTGGACCGAGCCATAACAAATGACCCACATCCAACCATTCAGGAATTAGCGGAAATGTTGTCGGTACACAGAAAAACAGTGGAAAGACTGGTGCATGTGCTTGGGTTCATCACCAAGTTGGATAACTAGGTTCCGCACCGGCTTTCTGCATAGCAACGAGAGGAGAGAATCTGTACTTATGTTTCTTTGCTTTCTCGTCACAGAAATGAGCCGTTTTTGGGTCGAATTTTAACGGGTGATGAGTATTAGGTACTGTAGCGTAATGTAAAGCGTCGACAGAATGTGTGCCAAAGTGCGGAACCTTCTCCATCGACCTCAAAGGAGGACTACATCCCAAAATGGTTTTGTTGAGTGCTTGGTGGGATGTCCAGGGAATAATCCACTGGGAAGTGTTGGCTCATAACCGAACGATAAATGATGACCTTTACAACAACAGTTGGATAGATTGAGAGAACAACTGACATGGAAGCGGCCAGCACTCGTCAATTGCAAAGGCGTGATCCTTCATCATGATACCGCCAGATCTCATGCTGCTTTAATCACTCGGCAGAAATGACTGGACTTTGGTTGGGTAGTGCTACCTCACCCGCCGTATTCCACTGACCGTCCATCTACGGACTACCACCTTTTTCGATCTTCACAGAAAGTCTTCGTTCTCCAAAGCTTGGATGTTGAAGACGATGTGAAAAAGGCATTACATGAGTTTTTTGACTCTAAAACACAGGAGGTTTTCCAAGGTGGGATTCACCAACTCATAGACAGATGGCGTGGCCATACAGAATAATGGCAATTATGTGAAATCCTAGGTACGTTATTTGTTGTGTTCTCCTCCTTTCTTTGTAGCCTGCAAAAATGGGTAGAACTTATGCACACATCCAATAGATTTAATAACTTTGTTTGGTGTTAGCTGAGGGTCGATTCCAACAAAGTATTTCAGATAGCATTTGTTCTAAGCTTTAAAGCACGTGACATTAAGCACAAAAAATTAGTCACCCCCAACAGATATGACAGTAAGAAGTTACCGGTTGCGCAGAGGGTGCCGTGATAGCATTGTTGGGAGATAAATAGCACTGACGTGGCCTACAGAATAATTTCTTTTCGTGCAGTGGTGAAGAGCAATGTGTGTCTTGAATAAATTTTGCAGTGTGGGTCCTAAGACAGACGTTACTGAGTAGCAAAAAGGAGCCATAGTGTTCGGCCGTGCCCACGGACACAAAGTGAATAAAGTCGTCCAATTTGCTGGTGTGCCGAAGCGTACTGCCAGCAGGTCTACAAACAGTGGCGTACTTCGCAATCAACTGAATATCGAAGACGTAACAGTTGCCGGTAAACGATTCTCACTGACAGGGACCGCCGCTATGTTTCGCGCCTAGTAACTGCAAAT
This sequence comes from Macrothele yani, assembly GCA_039090855.1. Classification (NCBI taxonomy): domain Eukaryota; kingdom Metazoa; phylum Arthropoda; class Arachnida; order Araneae; family Macrothelidae; genus Macrothele; species Macrothele yani. The sequence continues at coordinate 136,623,147 of CM077005.1, read as the reverse complement.
CGGTTTCAAACCAGGCAACAATTGCTTCAAACAGTCAACGAAAGTCCACTAAAATCAATTTCCGTAAGGACATTGCGACGAGGACTGCATGCGATGGACATCTGGAGAAGAGTACAACGGAAGAGGTATCTTTTGACAGCAAGTCACAGAGTTGCACGTTATCAATGGACTCAGAGGCACCAAAACTTTATTATGGAGGATTGGAAACAAGTAATGTGTTCTGATGAGCATCGTTTTTGTTTGTACTCCAATGATGGGACGCGACGAGTGCATTGCAGGCCTGATGAAGCCGTTAATCCTGATTGTGTTGAAGGTGTTGTTTTGAGGACGTTTGTCGTACCAAGAAATGGGTTCTTTCTTTGCAGTGACGATGAATATAAACCAAAACGCGTACCTCCGCATTCTGAATGACGAAGTGTTGCCTTTTGCCTTACATCTCCAGGACCAGCATCATATTGCAACTCCTGTCTTCCAAGACGATAATATTCGTGTGCACAAGGCTAAAATGCGTCTGAGTGGCACGACGAACAACAACCAGCAACACCGTCTCACCTTGACTGTCCCGCCAAATCCCCAGATTTAAATCCAATTGAAAATCTGTGGGATCATTTGGAACAGAAGGTGAAAGGCCGACACAAGACACAAAACGTACTCTGGTGGAACTTCGGGACTCATTGATCTACGAGTGGCTGCAAATCGATGTTCAATACATCCACAACCTTGTAGAGTCTCTACCACAGCAGGTACATGCTGTTATGAAGGCAAGATGAACCGTCACTTGTCATCAGGTAAGTTCTAACAGTGGTGACTAATTTTTTGTCCGGTGTGCTTAGATTTCTGTATCACGCTTCTTAGTTCGGGGGATAGCCCTTGGTGTCACCTCATTTGCATAAACTGATCCCTTGCTTTTCCCATATGGGCTCTTACTCGTTTTGCTGCTCCTTGAAACAAGTTGCTTCAGTCTTCAGCATGCATGCGTTTTATGGAACACGCTGCCTTTTGTATTAGTGTATTATACCTATTTGTGCTATTTTTAAAAGATAACAATGGATCCAATACTGGCTGTGCTTTTTAGGTTACTGTCACAAACGCAATTTGCAGACCGGCCCCTTAGAGGTCCAAGGATCGATGGTGGTCAATAAAGAAAACTACCATGTCTGTCAGCGATCTACGCCGCGAGACTTCGCTGCATCTCCCGCTAGATTTCAAAGTTGTCTGAATTGTGACATTTCCAGATACCTAACTACTGCGTTAACAATTCTGACTTATTCCCGCGTATTATGAGAAGAATACTTCGTTCGCAGAATTTATACAAAATATAAAATTCAGCCTTAATAGCTGGAATAGCTTTTCCCTTAAGGGGCCTACAGACTGATACATAAACATCATACAATCACCCGTATGATTCTTTAAGTACATGGCTGTTACGGTACTACACAATAGCTGGTGCACTAACTTTGGGGGTGGGAAGATAATCCGTTACCACAATCACAGTAACCTAAATACGAGTGTAGATCAACAAGTAAGGTAAATGCTGCCGTATATTAAAGAAACTAAGAGCTACAAGTACATGCACTTCCTAAATGCAATCCCGTCATGTTTTTTTTTCAATTATTTTATTAATTTTCGGAATGGTATGAAAAATTGAATCCAGTCGTGGGGTAGTCTGGAATGTTTAGAATGATTTGAACCACTTAGATTAAAGGCTGTGACAATAACGTAGTTGAAAATATTAACAGAATTGTAGGTACTGCTAATTTTTGATTCCGAAATGAACTAGACCTCTTTCGAGGGGAGGGGAGGGGGTGGTGGGGGAGATGTGACGTACCTGCCAGCAGGACGCACACGACATAAAGGCAGATAGCAGTCAGAACGAACGTCCGCGTAGCTCAATTGGTAGAGCGACTTATTCCGGAATGAGAGTCTGGGTTCGAGCCCCGGCGTGGACAAAAATGACGGAGAAATGTATTTCGTTATAGCTTCTGATGTATTTGCAGTAAAATATGAGCTTCTAAGATCTCGATTTAAAAAAAGTCGTTTGTTGACCGATACTAGTCATGTCGACAAACCTTTTAGAAACATTTTCTTCTTGAAATACTGCATAGTTTCTACGCCAGGGGCCGTAGATCTATATCTTATTTTTGTCAACATATCTACTTCTAGGAGTCCGATTTGAAAAATTCCTTCTTTGTTGCATACTGTTTCCGATGCATAATGTGTTTTCTATAAATTCAAATTTTCAAGTAAATCATATACTTTCCGCTAGGGGGCCTACAGGTAAATTGCGTTTTCTGAGTTATTTCTGCTTCTAAAAGTCCGATTTGAAAAATTCTTCCTGTATCGCATACAAGACCTGATGGAAAATATTTTTCACATAATTTCTAATGTTTCGTATAGAATGGTTTGGCCACCAGGGGGCATAACTGTTAATTTCGGCTTCTTACGTATTTGTAGCAAAATCTGGGCTCCTGAAAACCCGAATAAATTTTTTTTTTCTTGGAACGATACAGCTCGCATGGAAAATCCTTTTAAGAATACTTTCTACCTACAATAATGCATGGTTTTCCCACCAGGGGACGTAAAGTCACATGTTATTTTTGTCGATATCTTTGTTTCTAAGAGTCCGATTTAAAAAATTATTTTTGTATTGGAGAGCCTTTCCGGTGAGAAATGTTTCTCTTATAAATTCAGGTTTTTCTTAACGCATAAGTCTGCAACCAGAGGGCGTAAGTTCACGGTTCCGTTTACAGCAATATCTCAGGGATTAAAAACCCGATTGAAAAACTTCTTTCTTCCGTCAGATACTATTGTTTTCCATACCGGTTCCATTGACTTTGAATAGCTTTGATAAATTTAATTTGCGTCAAAACGGATTCAAAAGACGTGCTTATTACACCCGAAAATTCGGTGTCATCTTTCTTGTTTTTTCTTTTTACAGGTATGACGAGTGCAGAGATGTCTTAGAAGATGAGCCAGAGTTATCACTCAGTTATTAACCAGCATACTTTACTGTTCACGCAAAAATATACATGTAAGGCTTACACCATACCGTGACATTTAAATAAATATGTTGTATCATCATTCGCCATAAGAGCTTGTATTTTATAACAATACGGCAGCAACGTAAAGATGAAATAAATGTAATTCAAACTCTGAAGTAGTTTTCTATTCTTAAACTCTACACCAATTTATGTCGCAAGTGTACAACTTCCCTCCACAATGTATTGAATATACACTGCTGGCCACCCAAAATGCAACACCAAGAAGGACACGTGATAGCAAAGCCAAATTAACTGGACACATAACAACAGATACAAAGATGAAACGATTGAGCTTACAGACCCGTGCGACTTGCGGAACACGCAGACATCAATAGTTCGTGTGGCCCACATGGCTGGCAATAACGGCCGCAACACGCTGCGGCACCGAACTAAAGAGGATTTGGATGTGGGCGTGGGGTATGTCGGTCCAGGCTGCTTCCACACGTTGCCACAGTTCATCAGGCGTAACCGGACGGGCTTGCCGGGCCATTCGGTTGCAGATCAGCGACCAGACGTGTTCGATGGGCGACATATCAGGAGAACAGGTGGGCCACGGCAGCAGTGACACCTGGTGGGCCGTGAAGAATTGTTGCACGATGCGTGCCACGTGCGGGTGCGCCTTGTCCTCTTGAAACGTGGCCGCTGGCAGGTCCTGCAGGTAAGGGAGGACTACAGGCTCCAAAACGTCGGAAATGAAGCTGTGGCTGTTGAGTGTACCGGCGATGCGTACCAGATGGGTGCGGGTGTCATATCCAATTGCGCACCAAATCATAACGCCAGGCGACGGACCCGTATGGCGATGCATAATGCAGGCGTCATACACTCTCCCGCCGCGGTGCCTCTACACGCGGATCCGACCTTCGCGGTGTTTCAGGCAGAAACGGGATTCGTCGGAGAAGACAATGTCGTGCCATTCCGTAGTCCAGGTGCGGCGTTAAATGGCCCACTGCCGCCACACTCGCCGGTGGTGTAACGTCAATGGTAATCGGAGCAATTGGTGCCGTGCGACAAGTCCTCGCTCCTGCAGACGACGTCGAACGGTACGTGCTGACACAGGTTGTTGCGCAACACACCGTAATTCTTGCGTTAACGTTCGTGATGTGGCGGTGCGAGCCGACAATGCTCGCCGCACAACATGCCGGTCCTCTCTCTCTGTGGTGTGCCGCCGCTGCGGCAAATGCTCAGGTGGGTCCGCCCGTCTCTCCTGTACCCACCGAATCCATACTCGCCTAACTGTGGCTGGATGTCGTCCCGCACGGGCGCCGATGTCTCGGTACGATAACCCGCTGTCGCGATAAGCCACTATTCGTCCTCTGTCGAACTCCGAAACGTGCTGGAATGACTGCCGCATTCTGCGACGAGGCATCAGGAAGCTTCCCACGCACAGGTCCGGCAGCACAACACACTTCCACTACTGAAACCCCGCCTTCTGAGCTACCTTCTTGTAGTGCATATGTAAATCAGTGCGCACATGATTTGCATATGCCCTGCAATGCTACTCGTGTGCATCTCCTCTCGCGGGCGACGCATGCTGCGAATTTCAGGCCAATCGGATGCTTCCTTCTTGGTGTTGCAGTTTGGGTGGCCAGCAGTGTAGTTATGGGATTGCTTTCTAACAGGCTGAATGTGTCTTTCATATTTGGGCGTTGATCACTGGGACTGTGTTCCGTCAGCGATTCACTTACTGACCTGGCAGAGCGAGAAACCCAGCCTAGTTCACTTTGCCGTGGGGCGACGCCATTATCATGTTAGTTTCCTATTTCATGCAACACATGGTGGTGTGCTTGTGCTTTTGTGCACTGTTGGATTGTTTAAAAGGTAAACATCATTTTTATATTTTGTATGGATGAATTCAGCGACTTTCACTCAGGTGAAGCTGAGTCTTATCGTCTATACACACTTACCGTCAAAATTAAACTGCTATACCGGTGCCTGAGTGGTCGGAGCGCTGGTTTCTGGCGAGTCTTGCGAGATGTGCCCGTGTTCGAGTCTTAAATAAGGCGTGAGGGCCGTATGTTCCACTTACGTCACTGGCTGGCTCGCTGCCGTAAGTGGAACATACGGCAAAAAAAGAAAAATACGCTGGCTCTTTCCTAGAAGAAAACTTTCCTAAAACATACTGGCTCTTTCCTAGAAGAAATGACCCTAAATTAGGGACGTGCGAGTACTTATGTCACCAAGCGTTGCTCATGGTGGTCGGCAAACTGCAAAATAAAAAAAAGAGCGCGAAATAGAAAAGTGTGTGAACAACAAACGAAGCAGTAGTGACTTTCCACTCTGCTTCTGCGATAGAAATGGAAATACCAAAACATGTGTTTCATGGGGAATAGCCCAAAGGCTAATGTGAAAACGTTAACGTCTTAAAAAGAATGTTTTCCATTGAAGTACTGAGGTGTACTGCAGAAGTGACGTACATGTCAAGACGGCAAATTTTTAGCGATAATTTCGGTCGGTGTAGTTTAATTGGGGAAGCAATAGGCTCCGGTGCAGAAGGATGCGATTCGAACCCCGCCACTGCCAAATTTGTGTTTCGGCACCTGATTGTGGAAATGGATCTACTGCCCGTTAGGGTCTACGAAACATGTGTGATGTTCCTTCCACACTATTATAGACCGATAGTACTCAAAGAACATGTTCCTAAAAGGTCCAACGTGATTAGTATCGTTCAACAAACTACTTTTTCTTTAATCGTTGGACATGGTTGTCGGACATGTTCTTTTTTCAAAAAGAACATGTCTGACGTGAGCAGTATCTATCGTTCAACAAACGACTTTTTTTTCAATCGAGATTTTAGAAGCTCATATTTTGCTGCAAATACATCCGAAGCGGAAATCAAGACTTACGCCACCTGGTGGCCAAACCATTTTTTTCAAAAATTTGAAATTATGTACAAAAGATTTCCCATCACGAGCTGTATCCCGTGCAGAAAGAATTTTTCAAATCGGAGGTTTAGAAGCAGAGATATAGGGAGGAAGCAATTCACCTTTACGCCACATAGCGGAAAGTCTATGGATTACTTGAAAATTTTGAAATTATATGAAAAATATGTCACAATGGAGATACTATCCAACAAATGAGGAACTTTTCAAATCAGACTCCTAGAAGTAGAGATATTGACAAAAATAAGATATACATATACGGCCCCTGGCGGAAAAACTGTGGAATATTTTAAGAAGAAAATATTCCAAAAAGGTTTATCTATGTAAGTGGCATCTGTCCACGAAATAATTTTTTCAATCGATAATTTAGAAGCTCAGATTTTATGGCAAATACATCATAAGCAAAAATTAACACTTACGCCCCCTGGTGGCCAAAGTATTCTTTACCAAAAATTCGAAATTATATGCAAAAGATTTTTCATCAGGAGGTGTATCTGCTGAAGAACAAAAATTTCAAATCGGAGTTTTAGAAGAAGAATTATCGAGAAAATGTAGTTTACTTTTACGCCCCTTAGCGAAAAATCTATGCGTAATTTGAAAAAAGTAAATGCATCTAAAATACTCTTCGACATAAGTGGAATCGAAAGACAAAATAATTTTTTCAATCGGATGTTTAGAAGCAAATATGTGGAATAAAACGTAGTTTTGAATTCGACATCATCTGCATTTACGCCCTCTAGAGACGAAATTGTACATCGTAAAACAAAACGAAATAAAGGATCATCATTCACATATTTCAGGCTTCGGAACGCAATTTTTAAATCAGACTAATAGTTGCAGAGATAGCGTGGGCACAAACGGACGGACTGACGGACGGACGGACAAACCGGTAACATAAGCACGATCTTTTTTACAAAAGACGTGCTGAAAATATATCGCACCGCAAACTCTATCCAACAAAGAAAAAAATTTCAGATCCGACACTTAGAAGCAGAAATATTGACAAAAATAAGATATATATTTACGCCCCGTGGCGGAGAAACCATGCATTATTTTAAGAATATATTCCGAAAAGGTTTGTTGTTATGATTAGTATCGGTCCACGAAAGAATTTTTTCAATAGAGATTTTAGAAGCTCATATTTTGCTGCAGATACATCAGAAGCGGAAATTAACACTTACGGCCCCTGGTGGGCAAACCGTTTTATACCAAAAATCAGAAATTATGTGCAAAGTATTTCGCAGAAGGAGCTGTATTCGATGCAGAAATAATTTTTCAAATCGGAGTTTTAGAAGCAGAGATATCAGAGGAAACACAATTTACTTTTACGGCCCCTAGCGGAGAATCTATGAGTAACTTGAAAAAGTGACTATATCTAAAATAATCTTAGCCATGAGTGGAATCGAAAGGCGAAATTATTTTTTGAATTGGATGCTTAGAAGCAAATATATGGGGTAAATGTGTTTTGAATTCGACATCAGCGATGAAAGCCCTCTAGCGATGAAATTCTGCATCATGAGAAAGAAACAAAATGAAAGGTTCGCACATTTCACGCTTCCTAATGCAAACATAATTTTTCAAATCGGATAATTAGTTGCAGAGAAATCGTGTCTACAGACGGACAAACCGATAACATAAGCACGATCTTTTTTTACAAAAGACGTGCTAAAAACATTGCGTAACAAATAAAATAAAAGAAATCAAATTCCATTTTTAACAAGTAGGAAAATTGGTATTAACTTTCATCCTTTGATTCTGTATATGTTTTGAGGTCCCAACAGTGGCCTTTTGGGTACTCTGTTAAAAACTACAAATCTAAAATTTAAATTATTGACAATAATTTGTCTCAAACAATACTTAGCCATATATATGGGCCAAAAAAGGAGGAAAACTGTATTTATAATTAAGAAAAATCGATACATTCAGAATTTCAGGAAAATGAACATGGAAAGGCAATTAAACATCTTTATGCATGTAAAAATTGGAAATGCCGAATCAAGATAGGTTGCATGCATATTCGAAAGAAAAGCTGACGTCCCTGGACAAAGTGCTTCAATTTTCAGACGGTGTAGATGTATGCCTCAAACAGGAAACAAACAAGAAAGATGACACCGAGTTTTCGGGTGTAATAAGCACCTTCTTAAAATCCGTTCTGACGCAAATTAAATTTATCAAAGCCATTCAAACTCAATTGGACCGGTATGGAAAACAATAGTCTCTGACGGAAGAAAGAAGTTTCAATCAGGGTTTTAATCCCTCAGATATTGCTGTAAACGGAACCGTGAGCTTACGCCCTCTGGTTGCAGACTTGTGCGTTAAGAAAAACATGAATTTATATGAGAAACATTTCGCACCGGAGACGCTCTCCAACACAGAAATAATTTTTCAAATCGGACACTTAGAAACAGAGATATCGACAAAAATGAGATGTTACTTTACGTCCCCTGGTGGGAAAACCATGCATTTTTTTAGGAAGAAAGTATTCTCAAAAGGTTTTTCCATATGAGCTGTATCGGCCCAAGAAAAAAAAAAAAAAAAATTAGTCGAGTCTTCAGGAGCCCAGATTTTGCTACAAATACATAAGAAGCCGAAATTAACAGTTATGTCCCCTGGTGGCCAAACCATTCTATACCAAACATTAGAAATTATGTGAAAAATGTTTTCGATCAGGTCTTGGATGCGGTACAGGAAGAATTTTTCAAATCGGAGTTTTAGAAGCAGAAAACGCAATTTACCTTCTTGCTCCCGCGTGGAAAGTCTAGGATTTACGTGAAAATTTTGAATTTATAGCAAAAACATTTCGCATCGGAAACACTGTTCAACAAAGAAGGAATTCTTCAAGCCGGACTCCTAGAAGTACAGATATTGACAAAAATAAGATATGCATGTACGCCCCCTAGCGTAGAAATCATGCATTATTTCAAGAAGAAATTGTTCCTAAAAGGTTTGTCTACATGAGTAGTATCGGTCAACAAACGACTTTTTTTTAAATCGAGTTTTTAGAAGCTCAAATTTAGCTGCAAATAAATGAGAAGCGGAAATTAAGGTTTACGCCCCCTAGTGGCCTAACCATTTAAAAAAAAAATAGAAATTATGTACAAACGATTTTCCATCAGCAGCTGTATCGGTTGCAGAAAGAAGTTTTCAAATCGGAGATTTAGAAGCAGAGATATAGGGGGAAACGCAATTTACCCCTACACGCCCTAGAGTAAAGTCTATGAATTACTTGAAAATTTTGAAATTATATGAAAAACGTGTCGCACTGAAAACACTATCCAACAAAGAAGGAACTTTTCAAATCGAACTCCTAGAAGTAGAGATATTGATAAAAATCAGATATACATCTGCGCCCCCTGGCAGTGAAAAACTGTGGAATATTTCAAGAAGAAAATATTGCGAAAAGGTTTATCGATATGAGTGGCATCAGCCCACGAAAGAATTTTTTCAATCGATATTGTAGAAGCTCAGATTTTATGGCAAATACATCAGAAGAAAAAATTACACTTACGCCCCCTGGTGGCTAAAGTATTATTTACCAAAAATTTGAAATTATATGCAAAAGATTTTGCATCGGGAGGTGTATCCGCTAAAGAATTTTTTTCAGATCGGAGTTTTAGAAGAAAATGTGATTTACTTTTACGCCCCCTAGTGGAAAATCTATGCGGAATTTGAAAAAGTAACAACATCTAAAATACTATTCGACATAAATGGAATCGAAAGGTAAAATAATTTTTTCAATCGGATGTTTAGAAGCAAATATGTGGAATAAAACGTATTTTTAAATTCGACATCATCTAAGTTTACGCCCTCTGGCGGCGAAATTGTACATCGTAAAAAACAAAATAAAATGAAGGATCATCATTCTCATATTTCAAGCTTCACAATGCAAAAAGAATTTTTCAAATCGGACTAATAGTTGTAGAGATATCGAGGGTACAGACGGACGGACGGACAAACCGGTTACATAAGCACGATCTTTTTAGAAAAGACGTGCAAAAAATTGCTGTTGCTAAATTCTATCGTACCAGGTGGTAGACCCAGAAATACGAGTAGACTAACAGGATGAGCAAAGGTATGAAATCAGCCATTTCTGATCGAAAAAAATAGTAAGGTGGAAGATGAAAATATTGTTGTGTACGTACATAGGAGATGATTCAATGCCAAAATGATTTAATTCGTTTTTCTTTATATAGTCTGTCCAAAATCATACCTGGAGGCCAGGTACGTACACAGTCGTGCAACGATGATGATAATGATGGAAAATATTATCCAGTGGATGATACTAATGGTCAGAATTTCTTGACGTTGAACAGAAATTAAAAGTTTCTAAGCTATCGCACATCAACTAGATGGCTTTTTCAACGAAGGTCTACCTTTCTTGTAAATGCCATCTGGTTGATGTGCGAAAGATTGGAAACTTTGTGGATTACTGTTCTATTCTACGCCAAGAAATTCGGATCATTAGTACAGTTATACTGCTTTGAGTGCAGTTGGCGTACAGTTCCAATTTATTAATAACGATTTATTAATAACCGAATTAATTGCTCTGGGTGACCTCCTTATTTTTTTAGCACGTCTTTTGTAAAAAAAGATCTTATTTTTTTAGCACGTCTTTTGGAAAAAGATCGTGCTCGGTTTGTCTGTCCGTCCGTCCGCCTGTACCCATGATATCTCTGGAACTATTAGTTCGATTTAAAAAAAAAGTTTGGCATTGGAAAACTTGAAATATGAGAATGATGATCCTTCATTTCGTTTTTTCTACGATGTACAATTTCGCCGCTAGAGGGCGTAAATGCAGATTATGTCGAATTCAAAAATACGTTTTATTCCACATATTTGCTTTTAAACATCCGATTGAAAAAATTATTTTGTCTTTCGATTCCATTTATGTCGAAAAGTATTTTAGATATAGTTACTTTTTCAAATTACGCATAGATTTTCTACTAAGGGGCGTAAAAGTAAATTACATTTTTCCCGATAACTCTTCTTCTAAAGCTCCGATTAGAAAATGGTTTTCTTTAGCGGACACACCTCCTGATGGAAAATCTTTTGCGTATAATTTCTAATTTTTGCAAATAAATACTTTTGCCACCAGGGGGTGTAAGTTTTAATTTTTGCTTCTGATGTATTTGTCATAAAACCTGAGCTTCTAAAATATCGATTGAAAAAATTATTTCGTGGACTGATGCCACTCACATTGACAAAACTTTTCGGAATATTTTCTTCTTAAAATATTCCACAGTTTCGCCTCCAGGGGGTGTAGATATATATCTTATTTTTGTCAATATCTCTACTGCTAGGAGTCCGATTTGAAAAACTCCTTTTTTGTTCGATAGTGTTTCCGATGCGAAATGTTTTTCCTTTAAATTCAAAATTTTCAAGTAAAACACTGACTTTCCGCTAGGGGGCACAATGGTAAATCGCGTTTTCTGCGTTATTTCTGCTCCTAAAACTCCGATTTGAAAAATTCTTCCTGTATCGCATACAAGATCTGATGGAAAATATTTTTCACATAATTTCTAATGTTTGGTAAAGAATGGTTTGGCCACCAGGGGGCATAAGTGTTAATATTTGCTTCTGATGCATTTGTAGCAAAATCTGGGATCCTGAAAATTCGACTAAATTTTTTTTTCTTGGACAGATGCCGCTCATATGGATAAAACTTTTGAGGATACTTTCTTCCTAAAATAATGCATGGTTTTCCCACCAGGGGACGTAGAGTCACATATTATTTTTGTTGATATCTCTGTTTCTAAGAGTCCGATTTGAAAAATTCTTTCTGTAGTGGAGAGCGTTTCCAGTGCGAAATGTTTCTCATATACATTCATGTTTTTCTTAACACACAAGTCTGTAACCAGAGGGCCTAAGCTGACGATTCCGTTTACAGCAATATCTGAGGGATTAAACACCCGATTGAAAAACTTCTTTCTTCCGTCAGGTACTATTGTTTTCCATACCGGTTCCATTGACTTTGAATAGCTTTGATAAATTTAATTTGCGTCAGAACGGATTCAAAAGACGTGCTTATTACACCCAAAAATTCGGTGTCATCTTTCTTGTTTCGTTTGTTATTGTGTCAGAGCTGAACAACCACTGTGAGCAAATCTGGTGGCTATAAATGGTCCTCGTCCTTGGTTTGAGGTAATTTCCGTAAGGCAAGTTTTTTTCTGCCCCATGCCAGTTCTGAGGCTCGAACTATTGCCGTCTAGAAAATACAAGGCGGCCATGGCATTATAGAAATGAATTCCCTCTTTTAGTGACTTCACGCGGAAACCAAGGCTTCGATTGGTTTCTAACACTGTGGAATATGACGTCAACACTACACCTGGCCTATCAGGCCGTGTAACATGAAAGTGACGTCACAAACACAGTGACCTGATCTCTGCAATTTCATGGATTTGTGCTTTCTAGACGACTTTGCTCCAACCCAGATCCATTCAGAATGAACTGTTAGGAGTTCGTTTGAGAGGAACACTGTGCCAGCAGGTCGTCCACTTGAGTTTATACAACGGGATTTGGATTGGTAAAACATACATACATACATACATACATATTACTAAGTTATTCTCTGATGCTCAGAGGTTAGCTCCTCACAGAAAGAACTCATTGTTGCTGTATCAGTAGTCTCCAATTACAACGATCTCGGCATATATCTAGAGCTTCATTGACATCCATCACACGCTGCACACAAGACCTTTTGTACTTCATACTCATTATCTTTTTCCCATGCAGACATTGCATTCCTGAATCTGGTCCTCCTATGCTTTCCTTGGCCTTCGTCTACATTTCTTTCCTGCCACTTGGGCTGAAAAAATTCTCTTAGTAAGCCTTCCATTACTCATTCTTTCAAAATGACCAAACCACCTAAGTATATTAGTCTCCACCTTACTAACAACATTTTGCCTCACATTACACATCTGTAACACATCTTCATTCCTCACATGACCAAAGTGTGTCTTACCACAAAGCGCCTCGTAAGTAACGCATCTCCCCAGCACACAGACGACTCCAATGTCTTTTCTGCAGAACCAAGGTTTCACTGCCATACATCAGAGTAGGAACGATTACACTTTGATATACAGCTATTCGGGACTTTCTTGATAATCCATCATTCGTGTGAAATCCTCCTAAGGTAGCTATGACTTTTAATGAAGAGTTTACTCGCCTACTAATTTCACCATCTAATTTCTTCTCTCTGTCAAACATGCTTCCCAAATATAAAAACTGGTTTACCTGATCAATTACGGTGTCATTTAGACTTATTCTGCATTCAGTACTAACAGTTCCTCGCTCAAAAACCATAACTTTGGGTTTTTCCCTTTTTTACATTCATTTTGAATTTCGCGCAAACTTCGTACATTCGGGCCAGCATACAGCGAGTTGCGGAAACTTACTTTCGCTCTCTGCCAACAGGACTGTGTCATGGATCGGCAAGACGAAGTAGCTTAATTCTTAGCATTACCGCCCCGATGCACTTGTGTTCTGAGGCGGTGGGTTCGGATCATCGATAAACCCATATTCGAGTCTCGAATGAGATATGGGTGGGGCGTTTGTCTGATGGCGCAGGTTAGGTTCTTTCCCTGGAGCCCACAGCACCAAAGTACGGGTGGGTGACTGCTGATGATCCTCCGAATGACTCATGGTGGGCGTTAACCCCCAAATCTTCACACTTCATCGTTCTTCAGATATGACACTGAACTACGGATCACACTTCACCAGTGAACTGTTTTCTAAAGAAGAAGAAACAGCCACAATTGCTTCGGGGAGGAAGAAAATCTGTTGCGGAAGTTTTAGCAAACAATGCTTTCCTTCTTTTTCTTTATTAAGTTGCTGTTATTTTCACTGCAATTTGCAAAATTAGCTAGTTGATCGCGGCTTGAAAGAACGCTTTTAAAGAGTCACGGCGGTTAAAGCTCGAATTGATTAGCTCTACCCTGCTGTAAATGGTGTCGCACGATTGGTCGAATAACGATTGGTCGACATAACGATTGGTCGACACGCGATTGGTCGACAGTAACGATTGGTCGGCAGCACGATTGGTCGACACCCGATTGGTCGACAGTAACGATTGCTCGGCAGCACGATTGGTCGACATAACGATCAGTCGACAGTAACAATTGGTCAACACAACGATTGGTCGAGATAACCATTGGTTCAGAGGACGATGGTTTACATTCGCAGCGGTACCTCTCAGAACGTACTGACCTCTCAAAACGTAACGTTCTTTTTTGGAAATAATATCTTTTAGAATGTAGTCCTCATAACGTGCAGCATTATAACATATTATTTCCAAATAGGCCCCCGTGTCATCTTTTGTACTCTAAGTGAAATCTATATAGAGGGCCTTCTGAGCGATGTTATTTCCGAAAAGGCCCCGGGGCACTTTAGGTATAGGCACCTTAGGGAAACTGCCACACATAATTCGGAAACTCGAAAAATTGCCACACCGGAAAATTGCCACACATTCAAAGCGTTTCTCGGACGAACGGCGATTTGTGCTCGTCCCCTTAATAAAAACCATGTGGCAATTTTCCGGTGGGGCAATTTTTCTGTGTGTGGCAATTTTCCGGGTTGCTTATAGATGTGTGACAATCTTCCGGTGGGGCAACTTATTCAAATTTTTTGTCCAAGTTCCGTTGACCATTTTATGTCGACCAATCGTTATATCCACCAGTCCTTACTGTGGACCAATCATTATATCGACCATTCCTTACTGTCGACCAATCGTTATGTCAATCAAACGTGCTGTCGCACAATCGTTACTGTCGACCAATCGTTACTGTCGACCAATCGTTATGTCGACTAATAATTTCTGTCGACCAATCGTTATGCCGACCAATCGTTATGCCGAGCAATCGTTATGTCAACTAATCGTTACTGTCGACCAATCGTGTGTCGGCCAAACATTATGTCGACCAATCGTTACATACCCGTTGTAAATACTCCTGCACAGAACAAACTCTCGAGTCTTTGATAATTTCAAATGACGAACGAACAAAAACTCTCACGCCCAATCAGAAACGCTAACAGGATAATTGCTTCTGTAAGTTAGATTGAAAGCAGATGTAAAGTTATCGATGAATATGTAGGTGTAATATGTAAACAAAAAAGACAAACGAAAAAAAAACAGAAACAACAACAACGTTGCTCTGAATACCGTTCTATGTGTTGTGCAATTTCACACATACGTATTAAGGCATAATTTAATCACTGTGGTATCTCATATATCTAAACGGGGAGAAAAGAAATATATCGCACTTGCTGCCGAAGCCCTAGAAACAATGGTTCTTTGCCGTGTGGTACTAAACAACGTAACAAATGGCTATCAGAAAAAAAGCAATTCTTGCGGAAACTGGTGCAATAAGCATCCTGTTTCATGCAACAGAGCTTCCTGACAGCAAGCGCGAAATCTTATAGCGTTCTAAGCCATTCCTTTCTTCAGACATTCACAGTCTCCGATGAACACGAACTTTTCATCATTTCTTGATACGTAAGTCTAACTTTTTTCTCAGACGGTTATTGTGGTATTGAAAATGATCGTAGTTGTCATAAAATAACTAATGAAAAGTATGAAATTATGTTTATAAAAGTAATAACAGTAATAATAATGATGATAATAATGGTAAAAGGAATTTGGGTAGCTAAAGAAGAAACTTTAAATATACTATTGTAGCAGTGAAGCTCCAAAACTTCAATTTCAGAAATTTTGCCACAAATCTATTGGAACTAATTAGGAATTGTCACGTATCGATTGAAATGAGAAAAGGATTATGTGTGCATGTGTTATATGTCGAAATAAGCCGTCAGTAGCTCCAGCAACTTGTAAAAAACCTGAAGGTTGTTATGCAGACAGAAATAAAACAAAGATAAAGTGTATTACATACATACATACATGCATACATACATACATAACATTAAGATGTTCTCTGGGAATTAGAGGTTAGCTCTTCAAAGAAAGACCATCAGCCAAGGAAACATTTAACTGACAGAACTAGAATTTAGGTACTGTTGGTGTATCAAATGCCTCCATTTAAATGATCTCGGTACACAGCTCGAGCTTTATCAACATCCATCACACGCTGCACACAAGACCTTTTGCACTTCATACTTATTATCCTTTTCTCATGCAAACATTCCTGAATCTGTTCCTTCCATGATTTCTTTGTCCTTCCTCTACTCTCTTTTCTTCCACATGGGCTGAACAAATTCTCTTAGTCAGCACCTCATCATTCATTCTTTCAAAATGGCCAAACCACCTAAGTATATTAGTCTCCACCTTACTAACAACATTTTGCCTCACATTACACATCTGTAACACATCTTCATTCCTCACATGATCAAAGTGTGTCTTACCACAAATCGCTCCGTAAGTAACGCATCTCCCCAGCACACAGACGAATCCTATGTCTTTTCTGCAGAACCAAGGTTTCACTGCCATACATCAGAGTGGGAACGATGACACTTTGATATACAGCTATTCGGGACTTTCTTGAGAATCTATCATTCCTGTGAAATCCTCCTAAGGTAGCTATGACTTTTAATGAAGAGTTTACTCGCCTACTAATTTCACCATCTAATTTCTTCTCTCTGTCAAACATGCTTCCTAAATACACAAACTGATTTACCAGGTCAATCACGGTGCCATTTAGGCTTATATTACATTCAGTACTACCATTTTCTCGCTCATAAACCATAACTTTGGCTTTTCCCTTATTAACACTCATTTTGAATTTCATGCAAACTTCGTACATCTGTGACAGCAAATTCTGAAAATCACTTTTGCTCTCTTCCAACAGGGCTGTGTCATCAACATAGAGTAATCTGCACACTCTGATATTACCAAAACATAAACCAGTGTTATCCATTTTGGCTTCACGCATGCATGCATCCATAAATATATTAAGCAGCCAGGGTGACATTACATAACTTAGTCTGACTCCTGCAGCAATAGAAGATCTTTTGGATAAAACCCCATTCACTCGTACACAAGTTCTACTGCCATCGCACATGGCTTTCACACTCTTAAGTAGATTCCTACTAATACCATATTTACTCAATGCCTTCCACACAAGAGTCCTGTTTATTTGGTCATAAGCTTTCTCTAAATCTGTGAAGGCAGTAAACACTTTTTTACATACTTTTCAATCATCTGGCGTAATGCGAAAATTTGATTACTGCAGCTCTTACCAGGCATAAAAACACTGTGTACATCCCGCACTTTCTCTGACGATATTATTGTACCTTATCAATAATGATCGTCCCAAACACTTTGCCTAGCACACTCAGCAAACCGATACCACGATTGTTCTTGCATTGGTCTGATTACGTTTTCCATTGTACAAGAGAACAATGAAATCATCCCTCCGGTTCTGAGGGACCATTCCTAACTCCCAACATAACTAGCAACAGAGTTACCACCACATTTTAGCATCTCAGCAGCTATGCCATCTCCTCCTGGAGCTTTACAATCCTGAGGAGATTTCAGAGCTTTACCCACCTCTTCCCTTGAGATGCCACCAGTGCTTCCATCTCTCACTATGACATCATCTACTTCTGCCTCAGGATCACCTATACTTTCATGATCTAATAAATCACAGAAATACTGATCCCATCTTTTGCTTAGCTCATTGAGTTCGTATATCCTTTCTCCAACCCTGTTTTGCACAAATTAGAATTTAAAGAATAGTGTCGGAGAAATGATGGGCATCAAGTGTATTAAAAAACCATTAATAGTTTTAATGGGTGAAATGACAGTTGTTTATAGTTTTGTGAAGTAATGTAACAGAGTGAGAAGAAAATACCTTCTGACCAGTTAGTCTGAGAGACAGTTTAACCGTACGTATCTGACTATGATACGCTGATAAATTTTGGTACACAATAGACTGAAATGTTAATATGTCCGTTTTTCGAGATTTAATTAAAAAAAGTCTGCTCATTTTGCTACGCTGAAAGTCTTCGTAAAACAAACGGAATTAATTAAATCGCGAAGCCAAGGAATACAATCATATTCTCTTGAAATCCCTTATTCGCACTTGCGAACAGTTTGTAAAGTCGTAAAATCATTGTCTTCGTATTTTTCTGTACGAAATTAACTTATATGAGTTTGTATACATTTCTAAACACCTAAAAAGTTGGATATGCTTTCTTATATGCATAAACAGGAAAAATTCGCATAAGCCTATTTTTCGGCCATTCGTTTTCCACGGAAAACAGATACAATGATGAGCAGAATTTCACCACGTCTTAATAAAACAAAATGTAACATCAGATCACAAATAGGTGCAAGAACTACGAAGAAAATAACACAGAACGGGCAGGGTAATCATATTATAGATCATTATAATCGAAGAGAAAACTTCTTCTTTCGTTTCTGTAGAGATCCATTGTGACGTACCTGCCAGCAGGACGCACACGACATAAAGGCAGATTGCAGTCAGAACAAACGTCCGCGTAGCTCAATTGGTAGAGTGACTTATTCCGGAATGAGAGGATCCGGGTTCGAATCCTGGCGTGGAGAGAAATGACGGAGAAATTTACTTCGTTATAATGGCGCCCGAACTTTCCGGATGATCCGGCTGTTCAAAATCTCGCAATGGTGTGATGTTCTTTCCACACCGCGAGATAGGAAAAATTAGAGAATCCCTTCTCCAGCGCTTCGAAAAATAAAAAAGGGTGATGTTGCATTCCACACACTAGATTTATTGGGAGTTCTCGAGTGCACGTTCTACAGCGGATGGTTGCCTGCAATGATTCATGGTAACGGCTGACCCGTGGGCCATGCCCCCGGCCCTCTTTCGGGGGGGCGGAGATGTGATGTACCTGCCAGCAGGACGCACACGACATAAAGGCAGATTGCAGTCAGAACAAATGTCCGCGTAGCTCAATTGGTAGAGTGACTTATTCCGGAATGAGGGGATCCGGGTTCGAATCCTGGCGTTGATAGAAATGACGGAGAAATTTACTTCGTTATACCATTGAAAAGGATTTTAGGCAGCGTGCAGAACAAAATTCAAATTTTGCGGAAATTTAGTAAATATCATGTACCCCACGAAAGATCAGTGCCATATTTTACAGGTGCAGGGAGGTTCAATGTCACTGAATTTCTCAATACAGGTTATATTACATCTAGGTCTATAGACGAACTTTCTAGAGTTTAAACTATTTTATATGCTTCATAGGATGTTATATCAACGATAAAATAGAAAAGCAAAAGGAAATGTTAAGAAGAAAATGACAGTCGAAAAAATTTCGGCTTTCATTATATAAACATACTAACTTCAAATAACATGTTGTTTTAAATAATGAACTTACCTAAGGCATTGCAAAATCCGTATTCAGTATGTGAAACTCATTCTCCAAAGCCTCCAGTTCACTTTCGTACAAATTGAAAAGCTCCATGTAAGCGCAGACTAATAGTTTTAACAATATTAAAAAAGTAGCCACCCCGGTTGCGCAGTGGTTTAAGCGCTGGCTGCTGATCATTCGTCTGAAATATTTCCGGGATCGGATCCCGGTGGGCCGTGAATGTTGTGTTTGTCTGACGGCATTGGCTCTGTGCTATCTCTGGAACCAGTGGCCCTAAACTAGGAATGGGCAATTGCTTATAGACCTCAAGTTGCTCATGGTGGTCGCTAATCCCAACTTAAAAAAGTAATATATAATTCGAAATAAAAATTTAAATATTTACTCTTCAACATATTCTCACAGTAAGAAAATTCTGATCTAAGCTTGTGTATTGTACATAACACTCAAAGCAATAAGTGAATAACATTAATCTCTTTCTTTACAATTTATCGGAACTCCACCTACTAGTAAAGGCAAATAAGTTAGAGCTGAAAACAATGAAAAACGGCTTAATATATTTATAGTTTAGCCAATTGTAAACGTTTTTAATTGTTTTTAACTGCAAATTGATGGTTTCTGCCGGGCGGGAATGGGGGTTTCGACATAAAGGCAATAAAATTACTAACCATGTTACGTATTACTTTGAATAAAAAAGAAATATTTGACATATAAATAATAATTCTTTTACTTTGAGAATATGTTATTTAAGATCAAATACTCAGACTTCTATTTCTAATTTTAAACATTTTAACTTCTGCGGAAGTGAATTGTTGACTACAGAGGATTCGTTTCACATACTGAATATGGATGTGATAATGTTTTAGGTAAATGAATTTCTTAAAACATCATGTTGTGCAAAATGAAATCTCACTAAAACTTTTGTCCTACGGGAAAGCGGAAAAATTTGGGCAACTATAGTCTCCAAAGTTAGGCACGAATCACCAAAATGTTCACAAAATAAACTAATAAGCATGTGTTTAATGAAGATTCCTTATCTGCCAAGTTAATTAAATGTGTGCTTTATAAAATTCAAAATTTGGATACAAGAAACTTTAATGAGAGGTCGAAACACGTCTCGGAGTGGGCAATACAGATGCCACATAAGACGGGAATGCTTTCATAAACGTGCTCTTAAGTCAAACGTCGAATGTGCGTCTTCATCTCCTCGAAATATAACAATAGGTCTGAACTAATCTAAATTTCCAAACAATATGAGTAGGTTCACTGTCTGATAGGGTTGTGGCTGTCTAACTGCCGTTTTTCTAGTTGGTCATTTTGTGAGTGCTCTATGGTGATCACTAACATTGTGCAATAAAACTGAAAAACCATCCAACTAAGGCGTTCTCAGAACCTCGTACATTATATTCAGAAACATTGAATAGCAATTCATCTTGCACCCCGCAAACCTTCGTTCTCTCGAGATAAAGTTTTTAAGATCAAGCACTTCGAGAGAAAGTGGAAACCTATGATTAGGTACATTAAAAGACAAACCTGGGCATGATGGTTTTCCAGTTCTGATGCGAATTAATATCAGCATGACTACCTCCCTGTCCATTTTTGGTGGGGAATCATCAGTATTTTTTTGCTTGTTTGCAAAATTAACGACCTCATATAAGCAGTCAGCCGCCCCTAATTTAGGGACGCTGGTTCCAGAGAAGAGGGAAAACCAGTACCGTAAGACAATCACACCATCCATGCCTCATCCGGGATTCGAACCCGGACTCCCATCTCGGATGAATGGTCATGAGCCAGCGCTTAGGCCACGGAGTCACTGGGACGGCAGGAGATATTATTTTTCGACAAGTACAAAAAAAAAGATCTTAAACGAAAACTACAAGTAAAGGAATCAAAATAAAAAATTCTATGCAGCATTGAAAACAGTACTGTGACATTCACGTCTCGTGTTCGAACCATAAGTAAACCCTTTTCCTAGAACCAGTAGCTTTAAATTATGATTCGATGATTCTTCCAAATCTTAGATATTCGGGAACCGTGGAACTAAAAATGTGAAAAGCATTCACACCTCGATAACAGTATTTACTGTATCGTTAAATTTAAACGTGTTCTTTACATAAATAATGAAACCATGTACACCATAGCGATGCATACAGTTAAAAATAACTCTTTGCACGTTGCCTTCAAGTAGCCTTGGACCATGCATTGAAGAAACCAAAATAACAACAAATGTAACTAGTGAGATATTTAGTAAAATACTCGCTGTGTAGTCCAGAAATGGTGAGTCACACATAACTGTTTCATAATCATTATCAGCGCAAAGTTCATTCGAATTAAAAATGCGATATGACAATTGTGATCATCAAATCATATAAGCTGGTTTTCAGAAAACGCACCTTAATGTTAAATCATTGAACAGACACTTCAGATGTGCATACAAAAATCCTTAAAAGAAGAAAAGATAAAAGAAACTTACTGAAATACTCCCAAGTTATAGACACACATACGAGAAAGCCCTGTAGGCTGACTTCTTAATCTGGTAGTCTCCAACAATAAGTCCAAAGTGATACACAGACTTTGCGAAGATTTAGAATCAATTTTAATAAGTTGACGTCACAGTCGGTAATGTAGGTTGGCTGTTAAGTCGATATCGTTGTTTTTAACAGTATGGATTTAACAGTAGACTTATAACAATTAGTCATCTATAAGTTGCAGATCCTGAGTTTTCACGAGCACTTATTTAATATTCAGAGTGTTGGTCTGCGAAGTAACATGGTGCACGACTTTTTTGAATATCAAACATAATTTCTGTAACTAATACGTTCATACTGCATATTTGTCTCAGCCGATATTACCGACTGTGAAGTCAACTTAACAAAATTGATTATAAATCTTTGCAAAGTCTGTGTATAACTTTGAACTTCTTGTTGGAGACCACCTGATTAAGAAGTCAGCCTGCAGCGTTTTCTCGTATGTGTGTGTTTCTATACCTTGGGAGTATTTCAGTAAGTTTCTTTTTTCTTTAACGGATTTCTGTATGCATATCTAAAGTGTCTGTTCAACGATGTATCACTAAGACACGTTTTCTGGAAACCACTTATATGATTTGATGATCACAGATGTTATATCACATTTTTAATTTGAATAAACTTTGTGCTGATGATGATTATGAAATAACTATATATGACCCACCATTTCTGAACTACACAGCGGGTATTTTACCAAATCTCGCACTAATTACATTTGCTTCTTCAATGCATGGTGTACCGCTACTTCAAGGCAAGGTGAAAAGAGTTTTTTAATTGCATACATCGTTATGGTGTATATGGTTTCATCATTCATTCAGAGCATATTTTTCACCTCTTAGGAATCAAATCCTAACTCTACGAATCAAGTTTTGATCCCAACATTCTTTATCAGAAGTTGTAGTTGGCTTACATTAAACTGCGAATGCGTGTTGAGGCTAAAACAAAGACGAAAGCACTTACAGTGGTACATATTGACTTGCTGAATGAGTTTTCTTTATTGGAGGTTTAAAGACCACCGTGAGCTACTGAATGGGCTATAAGCAGTCGCTCGTCCCTAGGTTAGGGCCACTGATTCCAGGGAAGGGAAAGGGCCAGAGCCGTAAGACAACCACAGCATCCATGCCTCAACGGAATTCGAACCCAGACGCCTTTCGGACGAATGATCAAAAGCCATCGCTTAGACCACTGCGCCAGCGGGGCGGCAAAGAATTTTCCGATATACAGGCTACAAAAGTCTGCCTTCTGTGCTTAAATTTGAACAACTTAAAATGGTAGCTTTGTGAATTTCAAATACATATATACACTGTGTTAGCTTTGTGTTAGAAACACCCACCGCTTTACATATTCGGAGCAATAACGAAGTACCACGTGATATCAATGTCACGTACGGCTATTATAAATTATGCACACATATCTTCTGTACGTTATCAGTAAAAGCTTGCTAGTAATGGGAAACGTGGCGCTTTAATTAAATTTGACCACGGTCAGAAAGTAGGAGCCCGAAAGTTAGGGGTGGCAGTATTTCGGAAACAGCCGGACGTTTTCGCTGCTTCCGTACAACTGTGCGTACTACTATATCACGGGTGTGCCAGGATTGGATT
The DNA here is from genome assembly GCA_039090855.1 of Macrothele yani. Lineage (NCBI taxonomy): Eukaryota > Metazoa > Arthropoda > Arachnida > Araneae > Macrothelidae > Macrothele > Macrothele yani. The sequence goes on along the minus strand of CM077005.1, from coordinate 136,599,799 downwards.
AACCATGCACATACATCAAGCAGAAGGGCTCACATTGGTCAGCCACGCGCGGTTGATGCTAGAGGAGAGCGTCGGTTGTCACGACTGGTATTTTAGCAAAGACTTGCAAAAGTAACTCAGCCCACCCTCCAGTACAACAGCGGTGCAGTTCGACTCAATTGCACAAGTACCATGCGCCGTACCTTGCTTCGCCTGGGGTTTCTCAGCCAGACACCAACGAGGGTACTAATGATGACGTTCAGACATCACAAACAACGCCTCACATGGGCCAAGGAACGTTGACCCTCGACTGATGGAAGAAGGTCATCTTGAATGACGAGTCCCTTTTCCTGCTGCTGATGACCGGGTTTGGATATGGCGTAAACAGCATGAATCACCTGGTTTCACATTTGGAGTTCAACAGGCCGGTGAGGCGGTGTCCCGGTCTGGGGATCTTTTTTCTGGCAATCTGTAGGTCCGTTAGTCATCATCCCACAAACACTGAATGGCGGAAGCTAAAGGGACCTGTTCGCCAATCATGTCCAGTCGTATCTGCAGGAGGTTTACCCGTACCACTGCGCCATCTTTCAACAAGACGAGAACCGTGTAATCAGTCTCGCATAACTTCTGAATGGTTGGAGGAACACGACAAAGAATTCGTCACATTGCCTTGACCCCAAACTTTCTAAGTGTAACCCTATTGAACATTTAAGGGATATGCTAGAACGTGTTGTGAAACTCGTGAAGCCCTCTCCATGGAATGAGCATGAATTGACGGAGCTGCTGCAGAGGACATAGATCAAGTTACGCATGGGGGATGTTCGGTATCTTGTAGAATCAATTCCTAGGCATCTGTGAGTCATGACTGCATAGAAAAATACAGCGCGTTATCTCCAAAAATTCTAATTTCGAGAAATCTTGCTAAGAAGCACTTTGAAATGCATTATATCAGACATCCTGGAAGTTACATCTTAATTCTGAATTTTATTACCATCGTCTTCAGGTGCTATTTATGGCCAACGCTGTCACCATGAAGCCTTTCAATTGCTTTTCGATATTACGTCATCTCAGATCTCGAATTCATTTTTATTGGATCCAAAACTACAAAGCTCATCCGTCTAGTCCTAAGTCTTCCACACGCTATTGTCTAATTTGTTTTGTCTACCACCAGGACTTCATAACTTTTGTATCCGCTCTTCTCAGATGTCCATTATCATTCCACTCTCCTACTTTGCACAAGTGGGAAGATGCTTGACCTTTCATAGAGCTGCTGTTATTCCTCGTCTCCTCATCACGTCTTCTCTTACACCTTCCTGTCTCCATATTTTGCATAGATTGTCATACATCTATCTCAGTACTTTTGTTTCAAACTTCATATGTCTGTCATCAGCACTTGCAATTGACTAGTGAACCGATACGTTAGCACTGGTTGTATATGGCTTACGTGTAATATTTATTTTGATGTCTTTTATAATACTTCTAATTTCAAGAGTTTCATATTACCCAAGTTGCACTAATTAGCACCAGCCAGGCTTTCTGTAATTTCCTGATGCACATCATTATTGCTATTAATGTTACATCACGGTGTCTGAAGTGATATATCATCTCGAATACATAATCCCCAGCTGCGAGGTCAGCTGCATCTTGATCATTTGTTGAGATGAACACTTTCTCTTTATTAGTGACAAGGCCCACACATTTACTTGCCTCTGTAAGTTTACACGTACTTTAAAGACTTCCTCACGAGAATTTGCAAATATTAAAAGATCACATCCATATGCAAAAATTAAGCACTTCCTATTTATTTTCATACTACGTTATTCGATAAATCTTTTGATCTTTTCTAGTGCGAAATTCAATAAGATTCATGATAAATACTATTCCTGTTGCAGACCAGAATTTACTTCACCGGGTTCGAGAATTCCTACAGAAAAAGAACTTTAAAGTGAATCTTTTCATCGCTCATTATTGTTAAATTCACATATTCTTGTGATACATATCCATAGATATCAATGCTTTTCACAACTCCTTTCTATTTATGCTAACATGCGCATATTTGAAAAAAATACGTAGATGTTTTTATTAAATTTAGTGTTTCCCTAATACCTGGCTCAAAATACACTCATTACCATAAAAATCCGCGCACCAAGAAAAACCCGTGCCGATTAACGCGAAACTCCGCGAACAGCTACGGGGAGGGCAGACATGCAAATAACTAAAGTTTCGTGCGATTCCGCATTCCCGCGCGTCCAAGACAGGCGCTGCAATTGTAACCCTTGGGACTTATAAGGCGCCGCGCAGGGCATTCGTCATGCATACCGAAGTGCACAGTAAGAGTCAGGTGAGATCCCTGAGCCATAGACGTGCCGAGGAGCCACCGTAGATGTGCGTACGGACAACTGACGGAGTTTAAACGAAACCGTATCATCGGAATGAGAGCGGCAAGGTGGCTGCCATGCCGAATCTGCCGCCATTTGGCCGGTCGGGCAGCACGATGTGATCGTGTTGGGAGCAATGGACACGGTAAGGCACCCGGACACAGCGGACTTGCACCGGGCGATCCAGACACACCACCAGCAGGGAAGACCTTGGGATCGTGAGAGCGGCACGTACAGATGCAGCGACGTCCTTGTCCAATATCCAGAGAGATGTGGCGGCTGTACAGGGGACTCCTCTGTCCGCCAGAACCATTTCCAGACGCCTGGCAGAGGCGAATCTGCACTCTCGACGGCCCTTACGTTTTCTGCCATTAGCACTTGACAACCGTCGGGGTCGATTGCAGTGGTGTCATCATCGAGTAACGTGGAATGCTACGGACTGGCGACGTACAGTGTTCAGCGACGAATTCAGCTTCTACATGGGAACGGACGACCACCGTGTCAGAGTGTGGATGACCCCAGGTGTGCGCTACAACCCCAACCCAACCTCACTGTACAGCGGCACACGTCCCGAACTGCAGGCGTGATGGTCTGAAGACCTATCGCGTATAACAGCTGGACTTCACTCGTAGTGATCCGAGGGAAGTTTACAGCCCAGCGCTACGTACAGGAGATCCTGTGGCCCCATGTGCTGCCTTTTCTGGAATGGCGGCCGTGAGCCATTTTACAACAAGGTAACGCCCGTCCGCACACCGCTAGGGTTTCCTAGGACTGTATACGTCAGGCTTTAACGTTCGGTGGTCTGCGAGGCCGCCTGATCTCTCACCCATCGTGCACGTGTGAGACCAGATGGGACGCCAGCTTTCTCCATGACCCAGTGTTCGTGATATAGAGCGTCAGTTGCAAGAAATGGGGGCCTATCTGCCTGATGATAACATACGGCGTCTCTTTGACTACATGCCAGACCGTATCACCGCATGTATCCGAGCACGAGGTTGTCCGACGCGGTACTAGTGCTGACAGGAATGTGTACCGTATGTCCGCGGAAATCGTCCTACTGCTGTGATATTGTAATCACTTCTGTCCTTGGTATGTACCATTCACTACTAAAATATTATTTCAATCAGACGCCTTCTTCTTGGTGCGCGGATTGTTATGACTATGAGTGTAAATATGTAATTCACCGTAGATTTTCTTTACGGAAACCACATTGGTAATCTCCAATATTTTACGCAACATAAAAATTTAGCATAAAATTTAAACCATGTCGCAGTTCTCTGGGGTGCTGTGGAGCTGAACATCAGATCCATAGATCCTGGACTGACGTCACGGATGGTGTTATGGACAATGCTGCAACAGTCATGGCTGGCATTATCTTAAGAAACACTCCGGCATCTGGTGTTGCCGATGGTTTGGTGCGTAAAGGCTGTTGGTTATTCGCACTAGAGGAGGACCAACACGCTATTAGGCAGGATGTCTAATATTTTGCCCATTGAGTGCATATGCTTCTTTGGAAATTCCATCCCTCAATTTTTCAGTAGTTGTGCATTTATGTTATTATCTCCTGCTGCTTTATTATTTTCTAACCTATGTATTGATTTTTTTTTGTTTCCTGAAGCCTTAGATCTTTTCTAAAAGACGGAACTCAATATCCTGAACGTCAGGTTGTAATGTTAGCCTATTCAGAAATTTGTGGAGGTATGTTTAAATTCCTTCAGATCATTTCCTTCTGTTATTAGGCTCTCCTCATAATTATTTTTAATTCATAATTATTTTTAATTCGTTCTACTGTTTTCCAATTCTTGAATAATTCTCTTTCTTCCCTGTCGTTTTTCTCGGTCTAGTAGTTTAGTGGTCTTTCTTCTCTGCTGCGTGTGTCGTAAATATCATCAGAATTTTATAGAGATATAAAAAAGCAGAAGGATTTTCAAAATTCATATCAGTTAATGCCAATTTGTTCACTTGTTTCGGGTAATATAATTTGCTTTGCCGTTACACTAAGAATAATTCCAAAGTTAGTCTAATTACAAAAGGGTTTGTTATGGAGTATTTTTTCATCTGTACTTACCTACAGATTCTGTCGTTATATTCAGTTTCCAATGAAGGATTCCGGTAACTCATGTCGTGGAAATAGTTGCCATTTAATACCCAATGTTTCTGTTTTTGCTTCCAACAATGCTTTACGTACACTGTGCTTTGTTTACACAAAGTTAAATGAAAATTGCAGGTGTTATATAGTTACACGAAAATCAAATTAAACCATTGTGTAACTCAGTTTAGAAGTGAAACCGAATTTTGAATGTCTGCACCATACGTACAATAAGTGCCAGATTTTCTATTGTCACACTTCAAGGGCTGCTCATTGCGATTGTTAAGCCTCGAACAAAAAAAAAGGAGAAGAAGGTAAGGCGATAAGGAGTCTTTCGGTGGTACAAATTCATTATACTGTAATTTGCAATGTTTTTTACGCTTTCCAACCGTAGGTTGAAGAAGCATATATGCTCCAGCTTTGTCCGTCTGTCTGTCTGCCTCTCCGTACGATAGCTCGCGTAAAAAATGGTTCGAGTTCGATGAACCTTAAGTATGTGGTAAGGAAGAACCTGGGGATAAACCCTACTGAAATTGGACGAAATGGGGTCAAAGGTCAGGACATAGGAGCTGGATTCATTCCATCACCCTTATGCGTCATAACGTAAGTAAAAATGCTTCGATTGCGACAAAACTTTAGTAGGTTGTTCCAGAGGTATACAGAACCAGTTCTGTTGAATATCATTGAAATAGGGTCAAATATCAGGGCACAGGAGCAAGATTTATTCCACAGCCGGTTTTTTTATCATTGGCGGTTTAACGACCACCGTGAACAACTCAATGAGCTATGAGCAGTCGCCCGTCCCTAATTTAGGGCCACTGACTCCAGGGAAGGGAGTGATCCAGTGCCGTAAAATAAACACAACATCCATGCCTCCCGGGATTCGAACCCGGACCCATCTCAGACGAATGATCAGTACCCATCGCATAGACTACCACCGGGGAGGAGCACAGCCGTTATCCTCACAACTTGACTAAAAATGCCTCTATTGCGACAAAACTTTAGCATGTTATTCCGGAGGTTTACTAAAGCAATTCTATTTAATATCATCGAAATGGGGTGAAAGGTCAGGGCACAGGAGCGAGATTTATTCCACAACCATTATCCTCATAACTTGAGCAATGATTTCTGGTATGTTGGAAAGCGTATCATAATCAATGCATTGCATGATTTTACTAACTTGTTAATGAATTACAACTGTTCCAAGTTTTCTTTTTCTTTTTGCTTTTTAGGGAGAAGAACCTTATCTGAATATTACATTCTTCATGGATCTTTATGGGATTTATTTTCTTATCGGCAGGCAAATTTTACTCTTCCTTCTCTTGCGTGAAACTGAAGGTAAAGTGTCATCACAATTTAATTTAATATTTCATTCCTCCTTCACACTTTCTCATTAGTGGTTAATTACAATATACAGTTTTCTACAAGATGTCACCAGAATTACAATAAGTAATTAAATAATTGGCAACACGTGACAATGTGCAAATATTTTTTCGCCGAAGAAAAAAGTGGCATGATGCGTATGTAGCTGTAACACGTAATTGTATATCCAAGAGGCAAAAGTTTATGACCAGCGCGTCTTTATGCAAATCGAAGCAACTGCAGGTTAAGGTCATGAAATGGTATACATAACACCTGACGCTGAGCTCTGTTAATCAGTGCTATTCTTGTTCTTCAGATCAGAAAGGCAGCGGACATCAGTAGTTGAACAAAAGCCTAATTTTAATGGCCAGACGACTGGGTGTGAGCATTTTCGAGATGGTATGGATTGTATGGTACGCACGATAAGCAGTGGATAAAACAAGAAAGATGACGCCGACTTTTCGGGTGTAATGGGCACGTCTTTTGAATCCGTTCTGATGAGAATTAAATCTATCAAAGCTATACAAAGTCAATGGAACCAGTATGGAAAACAGTAGTATCTGACCAAAGAAAGAAGTTTTTCGATCGGGCTTAACCCCGCAGATATTGCTGTAAGCGGAATCGTGAACTTACACCCTCTGGTTGCAAACTTATGAGTTAAAAAATAGAATTTATATTCGAAACATTTCGCAGCGGAAACGCTCTCCAACAAAGAATGAATTTTTCAAATCGGACTCTTCGAAGCAGAGATACGGACAAATAAAAGATATGCATCTACGCCCCCTGGTGGAAAAACCATGCATTATTTTAAGAAGTATTCTCAAAAGGTTTTCGATGTGAGAGGCATCAGTCCAAGGAAAAACATTTTCAGTTGAGTTTTTAGGAGCTCAGATTTTGCTGCAAGTACACCAGAAGCAGAAAATAATACTTATGCCCCCTGGTGGCCAAACCATTCCTTATGAAGTATTGGGGATTAAATTAAAAAAATTCCCCTCAGGAGCTGTATGCGAAACAGGAATAATTTTTCAAATAGGAGTTTTTTGTTTTTTTTTATTGGATGTTTAACGACCATCGTGAGCAACTAAATTGGCTATAATTTAGGGTCACTGGTTCCAGGGAAGGCAAAGAGCTAGTGCCGTAAGACAAACACAACATCCATGCCTCACTGGGATTCGAACCCGGACCCTTTTCGGACGAATGATCAGAGGCCAGCGCTTAGACCACTACGCCTCCTGGGCGGCAAATAGGAGATTAAGAAGCAGAAATATCGAGGAAAACGCAATTTAACTTTGCGCCCCGTTGCGGAAAGTCTATGATTTACTTGAAAATTTTGTATTTATATGAAAAACATTTCGCATTGGAAGCACTATCCAATAAAGAAGGAATTTTTCAAATCGGACTCCTAGAAGTAGAGATATTGACAAAAATAAGATATACATCTACACCCCCTGGCATAGAAACCATGCAGTATTTTAAGAAGAAAATATTCCTAAAAGATTTGTTGACATGAGTAATATCGGTCCACAAACCAATTGTTTTCAAACGAGATTTTAGACGCTCAGAGTTTGCTGCAAATACATCAGACGCGGGAATTAAGGCTTACGTCCCCTGGTGGCCAAACCATATTTTACCAAAAATTAGAAATTATATGTAAAACATTTCACATCAGGATCTGTGTTCGGTGCAGAAAGAATTTTTCAAATCGGAGTTTTAGAAGCAGAGATATCGGGTAAAACTCAATTTAGCTTTCCGCTAGGGAAAAGCTCAGATTTTTTGGCAAATACATCCGAAGCAAAAATTAACACTTACGCCTCCTGGTGGCCAAAGTATTTTTTTTTACCAAGAATTAGAAATTATGTGCAAAAGAGTTTCCGCCAGGAGCTGTATCCGCTGATAAAAAAAAAAATTGAAATCGGAATTTCAGGAGAGATATCGGGGGAAACGTAATTTACTTTTATGCCCCGTATAGCGGAAAATCTATGCGTAACTTGAAAAAATAACTGTGCTTAAAATACTCTTCAAAAATAAATGGAATTGAAAGATAAAATAATTGTTTCAATCGGGTGCTTAGAAGCAAATATATGGGATAAAATGTGTTTTAAATTCGACATCACCTACATTTCCGCCCTCCAGAGGCGGATATGTAGATGATCATCCGTGCACTGACAGAGGAATGGGATAAATTACCCCAACAGCTGCTTGATAATGTTGTGCAAAGCATGACACGACGTGTGGAATCTTGCATCGCTCTCCGTGGTGGCCATATCCCGTATTGACATCTTACGCCGGAACGCCTGCGGACGGTAATTGCATTTTTTTCACGTTTACGTATTCTGCACAAAATGGCCTGTTTGTCCCTTGAACACGTTCCAAAGCCTTCTGGATTTCTAAGCACAATAAATTGTCTTTCTTGTAATGTCCTGGCATTCTGACATTATCTTATTTCACTTGGCATCCAACCACACTTACTTTTTAATGCGCTATATAGCTGTTTATGATCCGTCCTTAGCAATTGTCCAGCAGTGTATGACCTCTACGACTTATTTAAACATAATTGCAGATCAATTACATACTTTCATGGCAACGGTACTTCCATATCGTAGTGCCCTTTTTCAGAAGGATAACGCCTCATGCAACGCTCTCCGGATTGTTCGAGAATTGTTCAAGGAACATCAGAAAATTTCTGATATCGCCTGGTCTCCAAATTCCCCAAACATCAATCAAATTTAGCATCTGTAGTTTGTGTTGGAACAGCGAATCCAATCTGTGGCTGCTCAACCACGTGACTTTCAAGATTTAAAGAATCCGCTTGCAGCGTTGTACCAGATACCAGATACCTTCAGAAATATTGTAGCGTCGAAACCTCGCCGAGTAAGAGCTGTTTTGGCTGCACGTGGAGGACGAACATCCCATTATGCTGGTGGTCATAAAGTTCTGGCTTTTCAGAGTATGTGCGGTAATCGTGGATTACCAGTGAAAGTAGGTTCTTGGTTGAAGAAGAAGCAGAATGAGAAGTGTTCGCAGGAGTGTCACTAATTAATAATTAGATATTTTCCCTAATTCTGAATAATACATATACAATATTTCAGAAAGATAATCTCTGATTCTGCTCTCGCTTGTAGAACAAACGTTTTGAAGCTGTTTAGCCTTTTTCCTGATAACTGATGTCTGAAAGCCGAGAAGATAGTCTGTGTCGGGAAAACTGCACTATTCCAGTGAGCAGCGCTCTAGTCCTTATCAACATGGTTAAGAATTTTAGATAAGAAACAAGTATGTTCGTCAAATCATAGCAACCGAAAAATTGTATTCCGGTAACTGCTGAGACCTAATCCGAGATCTCTCGATATCTAGCCGAGTGCGTTCACCTTACGCTACGGTGGCCAACAATCAACGGTCCTATATGTTTTTACCTGTCAGCTTCTGACATCACAAATCTGTAGGATGACCTCAGCAACTGAGACGATAACAATTTTTCGGGTGCTATGGGTTGACAAACGTAGAAAGAGCGATCGATGTCTTTGTCTATTCACTGACTCCACGTATTTAGAGGATTTTCACAAATATGTTCTGTCTGTGTGAATTCGAAGACCTTAAGCTTATGGTATGTATTACAAGCATCCTGCTTACGAACAAATTTATCTGTGTAAAGCAAGTCTTCCTCTTCAGAAGGAAAGATGACAGCCAACACATTTGGGTTTGGTCCAGTTAACCCATGAGTCACTTGGATCGAATTAACTCGGCTTTAGCAAATTGGACTGAAAACAACTCAAACGAATGTATTCGCTGTCCAAGAAGTGAGCCGAACGCGGCTGGAAGGAGTGAACATGGGCATCAGAAAGCGTTGCTTTCCATTATTAGCTTTGTTATTCAAAGTGGCCATTTAGGGGTCTGAGTGATTGACACTAATGCATTCAGACTGATTACATGCTAAAATGGCTACAACCACGTGGATGAACTTAATAGAGGAAATAGCAGATGTTTGTCTCCACTCAGTGGCTAGATGCCTGTATCCGGGGGACTGGCCCTTAACATCGTACCTTGGGGGATTGTACAGAGAATATAGGACAGGAAAAAAACTATTTTCATCAGTAACAGGTTAATGGCCAGTATGGCTGAGATGAGGGCCAAAAGGAAGTATGTTGTCGCTGTTTTCGTGAAACCTGGTCGCTACGAAATCATTCCTGTAAGCACTGCATCAATTTTTAACTTTAAGCAATTAATGAAAAATCTGAAGAAATGGAGAAATCAAGCAGCTAGAGGGTTGAAGATAGAAGTTTGCAGGGCATGGTGTCTTATGACTGTTACATAATCACTACAGTTTGCGTAGTTTTACTTAGTCAGTTTCTGGAATTCAAAGAGCCACAAACACTCAACGGGTTTGCTACTAGTGCAACGAACAGGATGCTTCTTACATTGCTTTGTACTGCAGTCATTCAATACACTGGAGCAGTCAGCTATGCTTCTATGAATTTATCACAAGAACATGTGGAACTATACACGTGCAGTGGCGTAAGACAAACACTCTATCCATATCTGATCCGGGACACAAACCTAGTCCTAACTTATACGAATGGTCAGAAGCCAGAGCCTAGACCATTGCGCCACCTGGACGGCATCAGAATTTCATTATGCTTTCTGCACATTCTACAACGATCAGCCATTCCTTTATGACCATTTCCAGTCTAGAGAAAATAGCGAGCGTGGAGACCGATCTGTCACGCAGGTGAAGTTCACAAAGCAGTATATATAAAAACCCAGGACTGGCTTTCGGTTAATAGACTGTTCGGAGTCAGAATGGAAAAAGCTGCCGATTTATCGGGGTTTGATAAATGACAAATTGTGAAGGCACGGAGCCTCCTACCTACGATCTCGGAAACGGGGTGGCTTGTGGGTTGTTCAAGTGCCGCTGTAGTGAGTACGTATCAAAAGTGGTGCACAAATGTCCAAACAACGAACCGTCGTCCAGCCACGTGTCGTCCACAGCTTGTTGATGCCAGAAGGGAGCGGAGACTGTCGCGCATTGTTCACAGTGACCGCAGGGCCACAGTGCGACAAATCACCCGCAGCTACAACAGTGGTGATCGGAGCAATACGTCACAGCACATAGTTCATCGCAGTCGTCTGCGCATGTTCACTGCACGTCAGCGCCAACAACGCATGAAATGGGCCTAAGAGCATCGACATTGGACCGTGGATGATTGGAAGAAAATGGCCTGGCCTGACGAATCAAGATTACTGGTGCATCACGTAGACTACCAATGGAGGCTATGATACCTGGATGCACTGTTGGGCGGAAAGAGGCCTGCGGTGGTGGTGCTATGCTCTAGGCCATGTGTTTTAAGGACACTTTAGGCTCCATTATTCCAATAGCACAATCCGTGACACCTGTCAGGTATCTGAACATCGTTGCGGACCAAGTTCACCCCTATTCATGGCAACTGTGTTTCCTACTGACAATCACTATTACCAACGAGGTAATGCGCTATTCCATACTGCCAGAATCGACTAGGAATGGTTCGAGGGGCATGATGGTAACTTTCTTTTAATGCCGTGGCTTTCAAATTCACCTGACATGAACCCAATTGAACATTTTTAGTTCGACTTTGAAAAGCGGATTTGCGCTAAATCACCACCATCCCAAAATGTACCGGAACTGGAGGACCTGCTGTTGATATTAGGATACCAGATACCCCAGGATACCTATCGGCAACTCATCGAATCGATGCCCGCAGAGTGGCCACTGTTTTGGTGGCTAAAAGGGGTCCTACAGCTTATTACGTAGGCGGCCATAATGTAATGGCTCATTTTTGTATATTGATCTTCTAAATGAAACATGTATTCACGTAGACAGGTGGCGCTGCGGTATCAGCCGAAGCAATCGTGGCGCTACAGTAATCACACGTAAAAGAGGAATGTAGCGTGCAAAGCGTTTTGAGCCCTTAGTTGGTGTGACGGGTTGGATGACATCAAAGGAACGTAAACGACCTGCCCACGGATACAGCCATGCGGCCACAGGAAGCTGTGGTCCAATTTATGACAAAACAGGGAAGACAATAAAATGAAACCTTAAGACGTATGCAGGTGGCTTACGGAAATGCGTGCCGTGCAAGCAGTACGGTCTTGAAATGGTGCAAAGAATTTCATGGTGGACGTGAAAGAACAATGAATCTGCCAAGACCTGGCCAAGCACACGCCTCTCTCACACCGGACGCAATCGCAGCAGTGGCCGAACTGGTTAAAGTTAACCCCACAATATCAGCTAGAGAGTTATCAGCTGCGATAGGCATGAGCATAGGCCCCGTTGGCACAACCGACCACCAACTGAGGTTTCCCAAAGTATGTGCGCAGTGGTTTCCACAGCACCTGATAGTGGATCTATAAATATATCGGCCGATGGGATACCTACCTAAACGTTAGGGGTTGCCTATTTCTAGCGCTATCAGCACCCGTGTGTTATGCATACATTTACCTGTGCACATATTCTTATGCTGTAATAAAGTAACTTAACTCCAACAGCTAGTCTACGTTTCATTTGGACTACCCATATACTTAGTTTTGTGATACCAACTTAACCGTCTTCATGCGTATGCTGATTTCTGAAGATGCTATTCACTTTTGGCGGAAGAAAAATTGAACGTTACAGATCATGTTAAGAAACTTTTCAGACAATCAGACAAATATTGTTTTCATCAGAGACATGCCATACTTAAGTGATATTCATCACCTCAGAAAATTTGAAAATTGCATCGCCTTGGAGCGGTATATGAACCCACATTTTCTGATATCTGTTCGAGTAGGCTGCTGTTACATCACTCAGCGTAACGAATTTTCAAGAATCTGAAGCTAAGACCTGAAACTTAGAAATCTAAAGAAACTTCAGGTTTGCACGAATTTTCAAGAATCTGAAGATAAGACTTAAAACTTAGGAATCTAAAGAAACTTCAGATTTGCACGAATTTTCGAAAATCTGAAACTAAGACCTGAAACTTAGGAATCTAATGAAACTTCAGGTTTGCACGAATTTTCAAGAATCTGAAGATAAGACTTAAAACGTAGGAATCTAAAGAAACTTCAGGTTTGCACGAATTTTCAGGAATCTGAAGCTAAGACTTGAAACTTAGGAATCTAAAGAAACTTCTGGTTCACACGAATTTTCAAAAATCTGAAGCTCAGACTTGAAACTTAGGAATCTAAAGAAACTTCAGGTTTGCACAAATTTTCGAAAATCTGAAACTAAGACCTGAAGCTTAGGAATCTAAAGAAACTTCAGGTTTGCACGAATTTCCAAAAAATCTGAAGATAAGACTTAAAACTTAGGAATCTAAAGAAACCAGGTTTGCACGAATTTTCGAAAATCTTTAACTAAGACCTGAAGCTTAGGAATCTAAAGAAATTTCAGGTTTGCGTTGCATGGAAAATCATAAAGCAAAGCATTTCTGTGTCGAAAATGATACGCTTGTATTCCAGTCATGTATTTGGTAATATATATTCTTCATTAATTTCAGTGATGATGTCTGGAGGACTAATGATTTATAATATAATCTGGGCTCCATCCTGAATGAGAAATAGTCTACCATACGAGGATATATCAGAAAGCTTCGACTATTGGAAATCTGAAGTTCATTCGAATTCCTAAACTTCCATTCCCAATCTTCAGGTTTTCTAAAACTCCGTTATTCTGGTTGGTGTAAATGTAGAATATTCGAACGGAAATTGGAAGATGGGGGTTCGATCCTGCAACAGGACAAACTGCAAGTTTTCGGTAAAGACGGGCATACGTAAAATTAAAATTAGTAGCTCCTGGGCAAAAAATAATAGGCTTGTCTGTTGCCATGTACATAAAAATTTCAGATTTCATTAATTTCTCTGACGGTAAGTGTAATTTTGGATAAGACTTGTGGGGTTCACCTTCACAACATATAGCTTAAACTAGTCACAGTAATGAGATCGTTTGTTACTAGTACAAGATTAAGCCAAAATGATTCACTAGTCCAATAGGATAGATTACACCAAAGGTATTTGACAAATAGAGGATTTAAAATACCGTTTCTGACTTTATTTCTTAATTTGCTTCGAGAATTCAACGGTTTTGTTCAGGTTATAATTGTATCTATTATTAAACACACAGTGCTACTCTTCGTCTTCGTGTGTGGAACTACTTGTAGTGGCTGTGTTTAATAAGGTTTTCAGCTTGCATGAGGAGCATACATTTTGGAAGCTAGAAAGGAGACGAACATTTTTCGCGGAGAACAGAGGAGAAACATGAGTTGTTATACGTAATATCCTTGTGTAGATCTACTTAACTAAAGTATGCATTAGGTGTCTACTTAACTAAAGTATGTATTATGTGTCTACTTAACTAAAGTATGTATTAGGTGTACAAATAAGTTTTAAAGCGTTTTTTGTGTGAAGTATACAGATAATTTACATATCCGACATTCCCTCGCGTTGTTGTCATGTGACAGTAACTGGTACAGAGTATAGAATGTGACACAGAAGTTTGCCCAACAGTCAAAGGTACTTCCACATCGGTTGCTGAAAGATGGCAAGCGATACTGCATTTATAGGATACTGAATTCGTTACCAAATTTCATCAAGGAAAAAGAGCAGCAAAAGCATGTGCATCAATCTGTCCTGTTCTGCGGGAGAATATTCAATCAAAAAGCACGTGTGAGTTTTGGTTTAGACGGTTAAAAGCAGGTGATTTTGATGTTAGCGATCGAGAACGTAGCGGCTCCTTGCTCAAAAAACCATTTCCAATCGTTTAGGAGCAATGAGAAAGATTCAGAAGGAAGGAAAATAGGTGCCACGTGACCTGAGCCAGAGAAACAAGGAAGAGCGTGTCATGAATAAACAATAACTATTGAATAAACAACACAGAAAGGCTTTCCTGTGGAAAATCATCTGGGGTGATGAAAAGTGGATACGGTACGACAATCCGAAACGCAAAAAACACTGGATAGACCCGTGAAGCAACGACGTGGACACCGAAACGCAATATTCACTTCAAGAAAGTTCTGCTGTGCATCTGGTTGGATATGAAGGGTGTGCTCTATTATGAACTATTGGAACACGGTCAAACTGATGCAGCAGATCGCTACTAGCAACAACTACTGTGATTGAACCAGGAAATCTGTCGGAAACTTCCATTCACAGGTAAAGGATAGCGCGCTGGGAAATTACTGCATGGCAACGCTAGGCCGCATGTCGCGAAATCGGTCAAGCAAACGTTATTGACGCTTGGCTGGGAAGGTTTGGAGCATCCGGCGTCTAGTTTCGACATAACCCCTTCAGACGATCATTTGTTCCGATCGATACAACATGGATTGTCTGCTGTATGGTTCCGGAGATGTGAGGAAGTTCCAAAATGGGTTGATGATTGCATCGCGTCACACGACGAAGTATTCTTCATGGCTGGAATCCGTCAGCTGCCCGACCGATGGCGGAAGGGGATAGATAATGGCAGCACATATTTTGATTCGTAAGGTATTGTTGTTTTCTGTCAAATTACACGTTGCGTTGCCTTGAAATGCTTTAAAACTTATTTGCGCACCTAATACATGAAACACAATTTGTTCCAAAATTCTCGGAATTCTAAATTTCCATTATATTTTGAGGCTATAAAGGAGAGTAAAGACACTTTTTGGTAAGTATGTCTGTGCGTGTATGTGCGTTGTGTAAGAAACAGAGAAATCAGAGAAGTATGGAGAATGTGCTCATGAAAATTTCATCAAATTATTTTGCATCTCTTTACAGGGTTTTCGGAACATCACATTTCTTCCGAAAGCGGAAGTTTTCACAGTCCGAATCACCCAATGCCTTATCCTACTTATCAAGAATACACCTGGAATATCACAGCACCAGAAGGATTTGTAATTATTCTTAATTTTAGGTCATTTGATGTAAGATATATTTAATTTCTAGTTATTTCCCGCAGTTTTACAGCATTTATTAGAAATGTTTTTAATTGGATGTATACTTTCTTGCATTTCAGCAGCCTGGTTCGTAATAAAAGATCTGTTCAATAATCTACACTCATGGACAATGAAAACTGCGCACCAAGAAGGAAGCATCGGATTGAACTGAAATTTTATGGACGTAATGATAGAGATGAATGATACACATGATGGCAAAAACAGAGCTACAAGATAATTACAGAAGGATCTGTGGCACGCAGTCCGGTCATCTTCACTAGCGCGTCGCACCGCATCGTGCGGCAAAATATGCTGCAATACGCTCCCGCATGGAGGCGAACAGACGCCTGATGTTGTCCTGCGGCAGACTGGTCCACACGTGTTGGACGGTGTTTTCCAAATCCCGGATAGAGCGCCACGACGGCAGCTGGCGTTTCAACTGGTCCCATACATGCTCGATATGGGGGCATGTCCGGGGAGCGGGTAGGCTATGGATGTGTCTGGATATGACGTAGGCATTCCTGGGCAACCCGAGCCGTGTGCGGGGGGGGGGGGGGTATCCTGCTGGTATAGCCCACCTGGAATCCCGGCCCAAAATGGGAGCACATGGGGCCGTACGATCTCATTCACATACCGCTGGCCCGTCAATGATCCACGTACTACTACTAGAGCTGATCGCCTATCGTAGGCTATGGCTCCCCAGACCGTAATGCCTGCAATGGGAGAGGTGTGGCGCTCGATAGCGAGGGTGGGATTGTGCCATTGACCCTGGGACCTCTACACCCGGACACGATGATCATCTGTCCCTAAACACCACCCGTCGCCAGTCTGTGGCATTCCACGTAGCTCTGGCCTGGCACCACTGCAAACGAAACCGGTGATGTTTCAATGTTAATGGCAGCACACGTACGGTGCGCTGGGAGCGCAGATTCGCTTCCGCGAGGCGTCCGGAAATGGTTCGTGGGCACACAGGAGCCGCTACATCTGCCTGTATAGTGAGCCGGGTCCCCGTGGGATCTGTTCGTGCCTGGCGCACGATCCGTCGATCCTTCTAACCGGTGGTCCTCCTGGTCCGTCCGGAGCCGCTCCGCCGTGTGACAGTGCCGTCACGTGTCCACTGCTCCCAACACAGTCGGACGGTATGGGCTGAACGATCCATGTGGCTGGGACGTTCTGACAATACCATACGGCGCGCCGACTACCCTGCGGTTTTCAGCCCGATGATCAGGCTTCTCTTAAAGTACTTAAATTTCTTAATCGACGTGTCTGGCGTCTACCGCCATTCTTGTTACTCTGTACTCTTCCTTGCGTAGGCCGGTGATTTTCACTTTCATGGGACATCGACTACACGCCAGTTTATAAAGCTGCCGGTTAGTGCTTGCAGTGCCACCACAGTGTGTGCGGCCACGCGCAATCGCTCCAAACGTGGATCATTTGTATAGCAACATACACTCTACCTATCTGCAAAGTTTTGGGGTTGTAACACGTTTTCCTTTAGGTACGCAAATTTCGTTGTCCCTGAGTGTGTTTAAATACCGTTTGCTACTTTATTTCTAGCCGCCCGCCATTAGGTATTTCCAGACTTGCCAACATATTTAGAGAAAAATATTTCTCTAGAATTATATTTCAGCGATGTCCGTCAGGGTTCATATGCAAAAATATATCTTATCTTAGTACGAACGACATTTGATAGGCATTTCGGTTTAATTTTACTTGCTATCTGGACAAAGACATTTTATACAGATCTTCTGAAATACAGTAGGCCATGCTCCTGTGACCATTAAAACAATGCTTTTGTTGTTAGAAATTCCCTTTTTTTCAGAAGTTCAGCTAATCACTTTATTTTTGTTTTGAGAAGGTACATTATTTGAATTAACCAAGGGGTGGTCCTTCTCTCAAAAGTATATGAATTTCGAATATGGCACACTATTTTTAACTGCATAAGATGTTTCCACAAATATTTAATAAGAACTAGACTGATAAAATATGAAGTGAAAAATTAATATTTTTATAAATAATTTTTGAAACGAAAGAAGTACTTTTTTTGTCTTGCAAAGCATACGTCAGAATTCTTCAAGGGTATAGTACTTTACCCTGAAATTGCTATCATATTATTTTACTATTATTACTAATCATATACCAATTATTCCTATTATTACTGATCATGTCATTTTTGTTTTGAGAAGGTACATTATTTGAATTAACCAAGATGTGGTCTTTTTCGCAAAAGAATATGAATTTTGAATATAGCACAATATTTTTAACTGTATAAGATGTTTCCACAAATATTAAGAATTAGACGTTAGATAAGAATTATTAGATAAGAATTAGACTGATAAAATATGAAGTGAAAGGGTATTATTTTTATAAATATTATTTGAAACGAAATATTTCTTTGTCTGCAAAGGATACGTCAAAGTTCTTCAAGGGTATAGCGCTCTGCCCTGAAATTTCATGCACAAAAGGCATGGAGGGACTGGTATGTAGGTCAGCCTACAGTATATGCCTAAAGGTAAGGCGATTACTTAGAATTCGTGAAAACATAAGAGGAACTACCAAATCATGGGTTTGAGACGTTGTAGGTGCTTTTCATCATGTTGCAAAAGTGAGTCCAAGGAGGATATTGCTTCGGAAATGTTGTATATTTCTTGCCAAGCTAACCAAATTCATACGAGTAACTGGGCACGTTCGGGTGAGGTTCAATTATTTGCATGTGTAAGTTTGAATGATTTGTTAGTCCTTTTGAGAAAGATGTAGTTGTAATGCTAGAAGAGTGAGGCTCTGTTTTCACTGATGTTGGAAGTCTTTTTCATCATTTATCGCAGAGGGGCAGGTTCTACGTCTGAATCCCTTTTTCGTCGATAGGCTTCTACGGACATAATAACAATGGATAGAATTATTCCATAGACTGAGGCTACTACCATGCGCATCCGCATCACGATGGTGAGCATGAATACGAAATTGACAGAAACTAGGCTATGGTTCCGTATTCCATTGGGTCGAATGCCCTTGGGGGTATTATAGCTTCCGTCGTACTTTGCTGTACTGGTTTCATAGAATACCTGCCTAACAAGAAAAATGCTGCCTAGAGACGAGTTCTAAGTCTCCTAAGGCACTGTGGATCATCACATCCACATCTAGGAACGACATGGAGAAAGAGTGGACTCATTTTAGAACTCCACCCACTTTGTCCGGAGCGAGCGTTTGCACCATAATTTACAGCAACAAATCGCCATCGGTACTGTTAACGGGGATTGTAAGCTTCGAAGCAAAGCTAGATTGAAGGAAATTACTGAGAGTATACGACACCGCCCTCTACAAAGAGTAGGGGCATATCGGGGTTCCAAGGGGCGGAGCACCTGGTGTAGGATTACAGGGCGCAACGCCCCCTGAAGTTCAATCACTTTTTCACAATTAATTAAGCTTAAAAGAATATGATTTTTTCAACTTTTAAAATATTAATATGTTGATACGTTTAATAATACCATTGTGACACTTTTGTTTCCTCGCAAAATCCTATTCCTCACAAAAACGAAACGTACATTTTTATTTCATTGAAAACTTTTTATCTGGCTAGAATTATTTTAATAATTATTTACAAAAAACATACACAATAAATTTTTGATAATTAAAAACAAAAAAGAAAATTCATTTAAACAATTTTTGAAAAAACAAAGCCCGGTTTCTTTTTCTTCTTCTTTCGATTTAATTATACCTCCACGTCGCTCATCAGAAGCATTTCGGTGCGTTTTCAACTATAACTTTGTGTATAGTACCGGGTTAAAATGCCTAACGTCTGGCCCGTTTACACTAATGAAGGGTAAATTCGACATGTATGGTGTATTCAATCTGCTTCGTAAATCTGTTTCAAATGTACTCATAGCACTAAAACCTCGCACACAACCCGCAGCGGAACACCGAATTGATCGAAAAAGATTCATGAACGATTTGTGACGCACTACAGAGGTAAAGCACGTATCAAGACGACAAATCTGCACCATACATTCCGTCCGTGCAGCTTAGTTGGGAGAGCATGTCACTCCGGAGTGAGGGAGCGCGAATTCGATCGCCGTCATGGACAAATTTGTGTTTTCACAATCACGAGTACCACCTTCCAACAGGATGACGATCACCCACATACTGCTGTTATGACCAAATCACGTATAGCGAATCCAACTGATCTGCGATATTTGAAAATTATTCATCTATTTAATATTTCTACTACATTGTTGAATCCTTAACCAGCATATGACACAGCTGCGTTAAGAACGAGAGACCAAGCGAATGTACCTTGCCACTTGAACCCTCAGGAACCGGCAGACATATCTTCGTCTCACCGATTAAATACGAAACAATAATGATTACACTGCTCATTAACAGATGTTACGCTTCTCTCCATTTTGTTTGATTAAACGTTTGCATTGAGCTGACAGTTTCGTTATGTATGCCTTATACATCTACTATCCAAAATCTGTTTTAATTTTCTGCAGACTGATTTTGTATGCGGCGGTTTACACCGATGTGCCATTGCATTATGACCTCCATCGGCCTGGAAAAATGAGTGCGCCTGGAGACCGAACGGTGGCGTAGGTGAAGTTTACAGAGCAGTATATATACAACCCAAGGACTGGCTTTCGGTTAGTAGAGTGTTCGGAGTCAAAATGGGGAAAGCTGCCGATTTCTCGGAGTAAAGAACAAATTGTGATGGCACGGCGCCTAACTACGATCTCAGGTGGGTTGTTCATGTGCCGCTCTAGTGAGTACATGTCGAAAGTTCTGCGCAGATGGCCATACGACGAACCGTCGTCCAGCCGTGTACCGTCCGCAGCTCATTGATGCCAGAAGGAAGCGGAGACAGTCGCTCATTTTTCACAGCGCCTGCAGGGCCACATTGAGACAAATACCCCGCGGCTAAAACAATGGTGATAAGGGTAATGTGTCACAGCCCACAGTTCATCGCAGCCTTCTGCGCATGACCTTGCGTAGCCGAAGACCCAGTGGGGTCCCCAGGCTCAATGTACGTCATCGCCAACAACGCATGAAATAGGCCGAAGATCATCGAAATTGGACGTGGATGATTGGAAGAAAGTGGCCTGCTCTAACGAATCAAGATTCCTAATGCATCACGTAGACGACAGAGCTCATATGCGCCGATTACCAATGGAGACTATGGCACCTGAATGCACAGTTGGGAGGAAACAGGCCGGAGGCGGTGTTATACCGTGAGCGATGTTTTCCTGGGGTACTTAGGTCCTTAGTATTCCAGTAGCACAATCCCCGACGGCTGTCAGGTATCTGAACATCGATGCGGACCAAGTTCACCCATTCATTGCAACTATTCCTTGCTGGTGATGACCATTTCCAACAGCATAATGCACCATGCCACACTGCTAGAATAGTCAAGCAGTGGTCCGAGAAACATGCTGGTGACTTTCTGTTAATGTCGTGGCCTCTAAATTAACCTCACATGAACCCAATCGAGCATTTGTGGTTCGACTTGGAAAGGCGGGTGCGCGCTAAATCACCACGACCCGGAAATGTACGGGAACTGGAGGACCTGCTGTTGACATTATGATACCAGATTATGCCTTGCCGAATGACCACAGTTTTGCGGGCTAAACGGGGTCCTACAGCGTATTAAGTAGGTGGCCATAATATAATGGCTTATCGGTGTAACTGTGTGTCGTGCAGTTTATAAAATCTTTTGTGGTAAGCACTCGTGTGGTAGTTTTTAAGGTAACATCCAGTCGAATTTATTAATACTGGTTTCCATCACAGACGTTAAAGGTTTTCTTCTGGTTGAAACGTGACACTTTTAAGAATGCCTATAGTAATTCATTTTCCCCTAAAGGAAAAGCAAGAATGCCTTTTTAGGCATTCTTGCTGATCGTTTTGCGTATCATTAATTTCCGTTGCATGATTACTCAGTCAGTGTGTTTGACTGACTCATACCTTCTATGACGTGCCTGCCCAGCAGGTCGCACACGATATAAAGGCAGGTAGCAGCGACAACGAACGTTCGCGTAGCTTAATTGGTAGAGCGACTTATTCCGGAATCAGGGGACCCGGGTTCGAACCCCGGCGTGGACAAAAATGACGGAGGAATTTACTTCATTATACTTCCCTAAACACGTACACTGAAGTAGGACGTTCTTGGGAACTCCCAATAGCAATCAGACACGGGCCATCCTCTCTTACGTACTCAACTATGACATTGAGATGGACTTACTGTCAGCTTCCTCCAAAGGATTCAGATGTGTACGAAACTAAAATTGCGGGAATATGGGGAAGATTCGTGATTTAAGCGACTTTTTGATGTGGCATGAAGGCGGCTGCTAGAATGACAAATGTAAGCATCTCACAAGAGAAGCCTTTCAACTGTCACTCTCCAAAATTGAAGAACCGTGGCCAGGAGATAGTACTAATAGCAAAACCAATTGGTGTATTACCGTTTTGTCCCAAATGAACTAACAAAGGTGAACGAGTGGTCTGAAAATGGCCTTACAGCACAAGTGGCGAAAATCATCGAACGTATCAATGAACAATCAGTGGCAGTTAAAAAAATTCAACAACATGTTGCTCTATCCGTTGATAAAAATTGGATATTGTGAATATGATGAGGTTTCTTTTGATAATGTTCAACGTATTTGTTTTCCAGATATCAATGACAATTTTCAATACTGTGATAACTTTGGGATCTTCCGTTGTTCTCATTGTTCCAAATTACTTTGCTTCGGTCATGTGTTCAATGCCCCAAATGTTCATTTATGCCTGGAATAAAGGTTATAACGAAGTAAATTTCTCCGTCATTTTTATCCGCGCCAGGATTTGAACCCGGGTCTACTCATTCCGGAATAAGTTGCTCTACCAATTGAGCTACGCGGACATTTTATTTTGATTCCTATCTGCCTTTATGTCACAATACATTCCGGCAGGAGACGTTCTCCAGGCAGACGCCAAACCCAGACCCCGCCATCCAAACGGTAGAGGGTGAACCTTGATTCGTCGCTTCAGAGAACCTGTTTCCACTGTTCAACGGTCCACTGTCGACGTTCTTTGCACAACGTTAGCCGAGCAGCGCTATTGGACTTGGTGATCGAAGGCTTGTGGGCGGCAGCGCTATTGGACGTGGTGATCAAAGGCTTGTGGGCAGCAGCGCTATTGGACTTGGTGATCAAAGGCTTGTGGGCGGCAGCGCGTCCATGATAACCGAGCAGATGGGCTTCCTTACGAATGATAATCATCGAAAGAACACTCCCGGATGCCTGTTGAAACTCTTCGCGGATGTGGCCCATCGATTTGGTGCGGTTCTTCCGAATTTCTCTGGCCAGCACCCGTCGGTCTCTAACTGCCAGTTTTGGGGGTCTGCCGGGTCGGGGCACATTCCGACAGTCACCTCTCATCTTCCACATGCCAATCCCGTAGGCCACTGTCGATTTTGGGTACTTCAACTCGCTGGATATGTCACGTATGGATCGGCCATTTCTGTGATACCCGACGATTACACCTTTCTCGAAATCAGAGAGCTCCGAACTGCGTGGCATCTTGCAAGCGACTGGTTGCGTTATTGTTTCCCACATGATATTTAACGGCGGCGACCGTGACGTGTATCAGGACCGCAGATATCGTCGATTGCAGGGGTGTCCAATTACTTGTTGGTAGAAAGTGTATAAAGCATGGTACCAATGTTTACAGCTCTACGTACATTTTTACATTTTGTGGGCAATCCTTCTCTCAAAGCTTACGGACATCGCGGAAGCTTCAAGGGAAACATCCTGGATACACTGACAGACTGCAGCGGTCCAGGATATAAAATTACGGAAGTTGGGGGTAGAGCCTTTAGCCCAAGTGCCTCGAATCTCTGGGCAATTTATTTCTTCAAATTAAAATACAATTCTCGCTTAGCTTACATAGAACGTTTTCTCGAAATTAGTTTGGAGTTCCCAATTCAGTTCTCAATATAGGCCAAGAAACGGCTATCGTTACATCCCCCCTTCACTTTGAACTTTTGTGGGCAGTTGCCTTAAATGCGTATGAACCGGCATAAAAATTCAGACAAACGAAAGAGTTCCTTCCCGTCGTTAGGCACTTTGTAAAACTATCAGACATAATTCGGAAACTTGGAAAACTGTCACACATTCAAAGTGTTCCTCGAAGGAACAGCATTTGTGCTCGGCCCATCAATGAAAATCATGTGCCAGTTTTTCTGTGTGGCAATTTTCCAAGTTGCTGAAAGATGTGTGGCAGTTTACCGTGAAACCTAAAATATCATTAATCACAGAGACCGGCTCTTGTTCAGTACTTATGGCAACACAGGGTAGTTAAAAATGCATACACATTTAACGGGTATCTGTTATAAAAAAATAAGCTGATCAATTCAAAATTTTTGGAAGAACGAAATTTTACGCATGACTTGGTCAAAATACTTTTAATTAAATCCCACCGGTGGTAATGTTCAAGCAGTAAGTATAAATAAATGAAATATATATAAAAATAAAAAAATAAAAATATGTGAAAACAAAATTAGGCCACTTAAGACTTCTTCCCGTGTTCAGTAAAGATAATTTCATTTTAAGAGAAAGAAAAGTTACACTTTCTGTAACATTTCAATGAATGGAGAGAGAGAGAAGTAAATTGCTAGTCTGCCGGTCTGCAACGTGCGCGCGCGGGGGGGGATTACTTGGGACATGGTGTTAAAATAGAGGGGGCAGTATCTGATCACGGTGACTGACAGCCAGCCCTGAGAGCTGGTGGAAGAAGATCCCTCGCAAAATTTTCGAGTGAAGATTAATTACACCATTAGTGCGAAGTAATACTGGGAGTGAAAAGAGAACAGTAGCTTTGACCTCATTGCCAGGATAGCTTTGCTTTGAGTATAGTTGCGGTGCTGTGGTTCACGGACCCTTCCTCTTTTGCATGACAAATGTTTCGTGTTGCGCAGCGTTATGGAGGACCTGAGACTCGTAACGCATAATTTCCCTAATTAGTCGGTTCATCTTTTAGGCGTCCCAATCACAGACAGAACAACTACATGCGATACTGTTCACAGCAACGACTACCACTTTATATCCCTTTCGACTGAGTACAGTGCGCGACTTGAACTAGTTTAAACACGTGACATGACAGCCGCAGCACATCCGTTTATACAAATATCGCAAAACTTTTGACTCACCCTCTGTGCCAAGTGCCACGAGATCCCGTTCTATTCTCTTAAATAAGGGACTTTCGAGATATTAACTCATCGCCATGCTTGCAATGAGAACCTATGTCTTGATATACATATGCTCAGCTTGCGAAAATGTTCTCACGGACAGAACATGACGAACATGCCAGCGACCGTCTATCAGGCGCTCGAGTAATTCCCTTGAGATCCTTTTTCGCTTTGTTTTTAATGCACATATTGTTAACCTAAATAGAAACTTTGTCAAATAAACTTTTGAATTTCAATTTATTAATTATGCTCTAGCATTTTAAGCTTTGAGAAAGCCTCCCAATGGGGGAGAAAACTTGGCATTTGTGCTCTACATTAATGTTACACTAATGAACAAAACATTTAAGTTTGTAAAGTTACTTTTGTACAAAGATGCACAGTTTTTTCAGTTTTCTGTTTACAGATTTAATGCGTCAAATCATAAATCTTCTTTAACTCTCATTTTTTTAGATTGAAGAAAGTCGTCTGTGTGAGTATGATAGCGTCCAAGTCCTTGATGGTACAGATGGCTCGAGTTTAGGTGTTTTTTGTGGGAGGTCGTCACCAAATGACATTCAGTCTTCGAAGAACAAGATGATTGTGAAGTTCACATCAGATGGAAGTATTCAAAAGTCAGGGTTCCTTGCTTTTTTCAGAACAGAAGGTGCTAGTGGACGAAAGGAGTATTAATTTTGTTTATATATTTCAGCAGGCTGTTTTTATTGTTTTTCAGTTTTTAGAAAACACATTTTTTACACGAACATATCATTTATATTTTAACATATTTAATTCCCTGCCAGCCTTATCTGAATCGAACAGGTGGAAGTCGGAGGGCGCCAGATCTGGGCTGTACGGTGGATGGGCTACTACCGACCAGCCTAATTTGCTGATCGCCTGATTTGTTGCCACACAGGTGTGTGGTCTCGCATTGTCATGGCGAATGTGTGGATCCTTTTCAGAATCTTGTTCGGTCTGTTCCTTCTCATGGCTTCTCTAAGCTTCTTGAGTGTTTCAATATACCATTCGCTGGTCACGGTACAGCACGTCCCAGAAATAAAAAAGAATGACACCCCTGTCATCCCAAAAAACAGTCACCATGATTTTCTGTGCTGATCGCTCGCTCTTGAACTTTTTAGGCCTTGGTGAAAAGGTGTGACGCCATTCCATGGATTGATTCTTCGTTTCCGGATCGCAAAGATACGCCCACGTTTCATCCCATGAAACCAGATCGAAACAAAAACATGTCTCCATTGGCCTCAAAACGCTTCCAGCATATCAGAGAAGACATCCATCTTTCTCTCCTTCAAATCGGGTGTCAACCTCTGAGATACCCACTTTTCAGACACTTTCCGATACCCTAAATCTTCCACCACCTCCTGTATGGCATTGTGATTACAGTGCAGTTGCGCAGCAAGCGCATGGATTGTGACTCGTCTCTCAGCGTGAATCAATTCATCCACTCGCTGACGATTCGTGTCAGTGGTCGCAGATGTTAGTCTCCCACTGCGTGGTTTGCCTTCAATGCTGGTTTACCCTTCTTTAAAAATTTTCATCCATCTGTGCACATTGCTCTTTTCAATGTTTCATCTCCGTAAACATTCTGTAGCCTTCTGTGGATGTCGGACAGCCTGCACCATTCCTTCGTCAAGAACTCAATGAGGGAACGTTGTTTCTGCTTGGAATACATTATTTATCTGCAATGAAGAAGAAGGGTTACTATAGAAAAAGAGTTACTCTACCAACATATGCAATTTGAACGACACCTGTAAGTTAATAAAAAAGTTATGCCCACTTTTGCATTACTTTCCGTACAACCCTCGTACGTTCTGAGAAGTCGCTTCATTAAAAAAATACTTTCTTTTAAAAATACGTATGTTTCACACATTTCAATTATTTCCATAAGCATCGGCGAGAGTTCATCTTCCCATGTGCGCTCCTTAGAGGGGTAATCCCGAATCTTGAAGAACATACAGTGTGCCTCAGAGAGGTCTAAACAAACTTTTGGGATATGTCCTGCACCGCATAATGGTGAAAAACAGATCCAGAAAAACATTAGGCTGGTGAGGGATTTGCATCCAAGTTGCAGCACATTTTTTGAGTGTCACTAAACATTTATGAAGTAAATTTGTTTTTTTTTTGTTTATTTCAACAGATTATATCTCATCTGATAAAAAAGTAATGCAAATAAACATCACAAAGTGTTCCATATAGTCTCACGGAGTCATTTCATTGATTGCCAAACGCAGTTGAAAATTCCCGAAGTGTTTCGAATATTTTTGCAAACCAGTTTACTAAGTACTAGCATATTAAAAAAACGGTGCAGAGTAAATATCAGTCATAAGTCAGCCTCCAGAAATAGAAATATAAAGGATTCAAATCTACAGAACGTGCAGGCCAGGCATTTGGCTCATCCTCTACCAATACAGCGGGTAGGATACGTACGATTGAGATGCTCTAGAGTAGTGATACTAAAATAAGCTGAAATCTCATTCGCATGATGATACTTCAGCTTGTTTACGTACCACTGTGCATCCTGGTGGCAACACTTCCTCAGGTGAACGATGCACACGTACCCGGTCGTCCACATGGCACAAAAGGAAAAAGAGAATAATTGGACTAGACGACTTTCAACGAATCATACAAGGTACAGTTTCGATGCTCACGTACCCACTGTGGTCGCTTTCGACAGTGACCCGATGTTACTTTGAGCAGTCGGAGTTGTTCGCCTCCACGGAGCCGCATGTTCATCAGGGTTCGATGTATTGTGTGTTGTGGCACATCACTCTGTTCACCAGCATTCAAGTTCTTGGCGAGTTGGGCCGCAGCATTTCTTGTGTAGGCTTATACCATACTTAATAGCCTTCACATACCTCTAGCGTCGATAAGGTATGATCTGCACACACCTTGACGGCGGTTTGAAGTTTCCATCCTTGGACCACTTTTTGAAGGTACTAACCACGACTGACCGTGAGCACCCGAAAGCATTGCCTTCTGGGAAATGTTATGACCCAGTCATGTGGCCAGTAAAATTTGGCCTACGTTCAACTGGCTGACGCCCCCTGCCTTCGCAATCTGAAGAACAAGAATAACACTGATTAACAGAGTTCAGTATTAGTTGTTGTTTTTACCGTTTGATGATCTTCACGCACGGTGTCGTTTATATGCAGTTGCACAACGACTGGTCATAATGTTTTATCTCTTCTTAATTATTGGGTTGATGTATAAGTTCATGCCGTTTTATTTCACGAGTGTTTCCCAGGTCAGTAGTGACGGTGCAGATTGCCAGTTGTACATCAAAATGTAGCCATTAATGTCGTGTATCTAAATCAAATTGTGTTGTGCAATTGTGGCTAATGGTGTTTTGGTTTTCAGGTCCGGAAGTACAGAGTGTCAAGAAGAGAGGAATGAACAATTCCGACATCGGCTCCTCTGCGAGCTTAACAAGGGATCCCCAGCCGCCGAGGCTACTCGAAAAATTTGTGCTCTGTATGGGGAGGCTGCTATTGCTCCGAAGACAGCCCACAAATGGTTTGATCGGTTCCGTGGTGGCAATTTTGACCTCAACGACTCTCCGCGCTCAGATCGTCCATCTCACTTTGATGAGGATCGTTCGAACCATTTCATCCACTTGCATCCGCGTCAAACTACACGAGAATTGGCCTCTGAGATGGACTGTGATCAGGCCACAGTGGTGCGACACCTGGAACGTATGGGAAAGGTCCAGAAATTGGGGTCTTGGGTGCCTCACACTCTCACCGAGAACAACAAGAACCATCGCGTTGCTCTACTGTATGTGGTTCCTTGCTCGCCCTACGTGAACTTCAGGCATCGGAGGGAATGGTTAAGCCCAACCAAGATACCCACACCACGTCCAAAACATGACCTTCATCCTGCGAAAATCATGTTGCTTGTCTGGTGGAACGTGGAAGTCCTTATTCACTAGAAAATGCTGCTGAGGAATCGGACCATCAAAGCTGCACTTTATTGTGAGCAACTCCGCCGTGTGGAAGGAGCAATTGAGCAGAAACTGCCACATCGGCCTCATGGTGACCTTCTCCAATATTATAACGCACGCCCTCACAGTGCAAACATGACTAAATGGCCATTCAGGACATGAAATGGGAGATCCTTGTACATCCGGCTTATTCCCTAGATGCCGCCTCTTCAGACTATCACCTGTTACAATTTCTGTCGAATGAACTCCGTGGCAGAAAGTTCAACAATGATGTTGATCTGCAGAATTTCCTTGATGATTTCTTCGCAGCAAAACCTGCACGTTTTTTCAAGAATGGCATAGCAGACCTATCCAAACATTGGAACACTATCATGAACAATGAGGGGAATATATAGTTGATTGATTCCGCTTTCCGTTCTGATGTAATACATTCCTGTAGCGCGGTGGAAAAAACGCATGAATTTATGCATCAATCTAATATTATTAAATTATAAAAGTGCATCGACTGCATTGTATACACTTTCGATGTCTCAAAGCAACAGATATCAGAGGGTGGACTCATACCATTGCTACACAATGCATAACAGATTAGCAAGAAAATTGCCGAAGCTTAAGGATGGAAGCATATTACTCACTCCTGTTTAGAAGAAATTACGTAAAAGTCTGCTCTGAAAATAAATCGAAACGGAGTAAGCCTTCTGAAAACAGTTTTATGAAGTATCAGATAGTAAACATCATAGAAATGTTGAAAAATAGAATAATTTATGTAACTGGGATTCCCAGTTTTGCATCATGCGCTAAGAAAGAAAGAATCAGAACAGAGAAAATACGTTTTGTGGCTAAAACACGGCATAGAAATGATTGCATATTTTGACTAACGTTACTCTAATTTTACAAAGGAGAATAGAAATTAGTCGCGTTCTATCTTATTTAATGAATATTGCCCGAGATTTGCTGCAGAAAGGGATCATACATTTTGCCATCGATTCTATGTTTGTATTTCTGTAGTTCCTCTTGTTTATTCTTCCGCAGTAGCTTGCATTAAGAACAAAATAATACAACTTCAATATTACTCGTATTACGGCTACCAGCTTAATATGCAATTTCATCACTTCACAGTATCGTCTTTGATACTTTCACAAGCCACGTCAGACAGCTGGTGTGGTTTTCATCATCCGCATGCTTCAGCATCCTCCTCTACTTGTCATGCTGTCTTCCTTCGAATTCCTCTTTTCGTCAACGAACGTGTGTCATCCCCTACTTCCTAACTGTGTAAGCCTCTACTTGACTGCAAGCCTATACTTGACTTGATCTTCGTACTTATACCTTTGCCATCACTGTATTATTGTCTCTTCCTCATACTGTAATGAAGCAGTACGGTTGTTTCTTCTGTTTTTTTACATAATTGATTCATTGTGAACCTTTTCGCTTCTCTTGTCGATATACATCGGCCCCAAAATAAACAGCATACCGTAATTGCAGAATCCCTTGTGTTACGGAGGAAAAATCACAAAAAGCAGCACTGATAGTTTTGTTCCTCCACTGTTTGTAGTATCCCTTTACTGTACGATGCTGGGATGGGATGTTTCAACTAAATAGGCGGATCATCATCATCATCATCATCATTGTCAACTATTATCAATCCACTGCTGGACGAAGGTCTCGCCAAGTTTCCTCCACAACGACCTGTCTTGTGCCAGTCTTCTCCATGTCACTCTCGCATACTTTCCAATTTCATCCACATATCCCCCATGTGGCCTTTTTCTGGGTATTTTCCTGTCCCTTGGAATCCAATCTAAAATTTCGGCTGTCCATCGATGGTCTGTCCTTCTGGCAGTATGTCCAGCTCATCGCCATTTCAGGGATTTAACTCTGATCATGACGTCTTCCTCTTGTCATTTTTCGGATCCACGAGTTCCTCTTCTTATCTCTCCTGGTTACACCAAGCATGCACCTCTCCATGCTGTCTTTGAGTTGTCTGCAGCCTTTGTAAGTCTCTTTTAGTTAAGGTCCACGTCTCTGCACCATACGTGAGCACTGGAAGGATGCATTGATCAAACACTTTTCTTTTAAGACATAATGGCATATTGCTCTTGAAAATTATGCTGTTTCTTCCAAAAGCTCTCCAGGCAAGTTTTGTACGCCGATTAATTTTTTCGTCAATGTGACCCTCACTTGATATCTGCTGTCCAAGATAAACGTACGTGTCTGTTATCTCCAGCTTTTCTCCATCAATCGCTAAATCTTCATTTCTTGTAAAAGTGTTGAACATCACTTTTGTCTTCTGAAAGTTCATTTTTAATCCCATTTCTTTACTCTTGTCAGCAAGTTCCTGGATCATACTCTGCAGCTCTGATGGGGAAGTTGCAAAAATGACTACGTCATCAGCAAAACGAAGGTGGGTTAGATCATCTCCATTAATCTTTATCACTTTGTTTTCCCAGCTCAGTGATTGAAAGACATTTTCCAATGTGGCATTAAAGAGCTTCGGAGATATTTTGTCACCTTGTCTCACTCCCTTTCCAATTTTTATGTGTGTTGTATTTTCAAACAGTCGAATCTTTGCTCTTGCATTTTCATAGATGTTATTAATATTATTAATGTACACATCTTCAATACCGCAGGATTTCAGAGCCATTGTAACTGCTGATGTTGCACCAAATCAAAGCCTTTTTTATAATCGATAGAAGCCATGCACAATGGAAGTTCATATTCCCTCGCTGAGAAAATGGGCAGACAGTCACAGATATTTCCTTAACCATATCTGCGAGAATCTATGTAGCCACTCCTTAATCCAGCTTGTTCTCTCGGTTGAGCCATGTCCAGTATTACCTTCAAGCGGTGTGAAAGAACTTTAGTGAAGAATTTATAAACCACTGATAGGAGGCTGATAGGTCTATAGTTCCTGAGATCCTCACTGTCACCTTTTTTATGTAGCAGGATCATTGTAACGCTGTTCCAATCCTCAGGAATCTTCTCTTCATTAAGGCATCGAGTGAAAACTAGGACGAGTACTATTTCAATTTCTCCACTTGCTTCTTGTATGATGTCTACAGTAATTCCATCTTCTCCTGGAGCTTTTCCATGCTTCATGTTCTTGATTGCATGTGCAACGTCTGCTGGAAGGACTGGAAGAACTCTGGTACTGTTACCTTTTATGAAGTCTGTCTGAAGTACATGTATCATCCCTTTTATATAATTTGAAGTAGAAATCTTTCACTCTTGTCAAAATTTCGCCTCTATTTCTTGTTACAGAACCATCTTCTTTTCTCAGTGCCATAATCCGTTTTCTTCCCTTACTGAGACGTCCCTTGCTATCTTTAGGCTTTGGTTGTTTTCAATTGCGTTCCTCACTAGTTCACAGTTGAATTTCCTTACGTCTTCAGTGATACTTTTTCGTACTGTCTTGCATAGCTCTATATATTCCACTTTGGAAGTCACATCTTCTTTAGTTGTCCTCATCTCTCTTCTTTTGTGCATCAACATTTTGGTTTATTCTGATAATTTGTTCGCATACAACTTGTTATTAGACCCAGCTAATTTTGTTGCTGTTTCCGTAAGAGCTTTGGTTACTTTTCTGTTAACTTCAGAGATGTCCACTTCTTCTGATGTTAGGCCTTCTAGAATAAAGAATCTGTTCCTCAATTCTAATTTGAACGTATTGTGATGCTTTTTAAGGTTGATCACGTCAATATACTTTGTTTGTTTTATGAGCTTGCCACGCTCGAGTTTAGCATTGAGGTGCATCTTACATCTTACAATTCTATGGTCACTACCTGTGTTGAACTTGTTCAGCACACTGCAGTCTTCTATGATGAATTTTTTGTTACACATAATAAAATCAATTTCCTTTGCGGCTTTTTCTTGAAAAAGGAGTTCATGATGAAAAACCCTTCTGCCTCTGCAAACTCTACGAGAGTA
The DNA here is from genome assembly GCA_039090855.1 of Macrothele yani. Classification (NCBI taxonomy): domain Eukaryota; kingdom Metazoa; phylum Arthropoda; class Arachnida; order Araneae; family Macrothelidae; genus Macrothele; species Macrothele yani. Next base: position 136,567,011 of record CM077005.1, on the reverse strand, counting down.
TTTTCACGCTAGTTTCTGTTGCCGTGACCGAATTTACCTACTGAAGTTTTATACTGTTGCCGTTGCCCTATGTTTGCATTGAAATCTTCCATAACTATCTTCAAGTGCTGCTTGCCTTTATTATTTAAATGACGAATTTCCTCATAAAATTCTTCAGTTTTTTCTTCAGGATGACTTGTGGTGGGTGCATAAGTTTGAATAATCTGAGCCTTGTATCTTCTTGAGAGTTGGATAACGAGTCGTGCAGCTCTGTCAGAGGAACTTTCAACTTCTACAGCTTTACCCTTCAGTTTTTCGTTTATTATAAATCCAACATCACCAGTTCTGCCAGTATCAGTCCCACGATAGTAGAAGAGATGTCCACTTTTTAGTTGAATGGGATCTTCTCCTTTTCTCCTTAATTCACTTAGCCCGACGATGTCCCACTTGATCCTTTGTAGTTCTTCTTCCGATTCAAGGAGCCTTGATTCAGAAGATAGGGAGCGTCCATTATACGTAGCCAAGGTCAGCATAAAATGGCAGCCTAGTCCTATCCTCCGGTGATTCTTAGCACCCTCTGCCTTCATGTCGCACTGGCCGCTGCCTTGGCCAGGTACATTCCAGCTGCCAGAGACTGAGGGCCAAGATTTAAGTTGTGGATTAAATTTGGAGGGATTTGGACATAATTCGCCACGCTGGCCAAGCGGGTTGGCGAGTGTGGGATAGCATTTCCTCTAATCCCGATGGTATAGTTATACCGCTATTGGCGGTCGTCAGAGCCCCTTTAGTGGGAACAGGATGCACCACGAGAAGGAGGAGTTGACATTTTTCAAGTAGAGGCTGTGATGTTGTGCATCACCTGACCTTACATCCCTATTGAGGATATATGCTTGTAAATCCTAAAACGTTGCGGTATTTGCCCATTTCATTCAAACAAAAATTTATTTTATTTTATCAGTTTGTTTTCGAAGATTTTTCTTTTTCTTTACTAAATTTCTGTTCTGCAGAAATATAGTAAATAAAAAGGCTGTTTCAAAATGACATACCTCTCTTCTCTGCAGCTAAACCATGTGCCAGACCTGACAGAACCTGGTTACTGTACGAAGATCATTGCTACAAGACGTATCCTTGGACGAAGTTGACGTGGAATAGGGCAAAGAATCTCTGCCAGGATAATGGCGCTAATTTAGCAACCATCAATTCCGCTGAGGAGGGAAACTTCCTTCGAGAGTTACTGAAAATGCCTTTAGAGGTATACAAATAAGTATTGCATTTATGGGAGATATTTTTTTTATTTGGGGGTTTAACAACTACTGTGAAAAACTTGATGGGTTATATGCAGTCACCAGTACCTAATTTAGTTTCACTGGTTCCAGGGAAGTGAGAGAGCCAATGCCCTAAGACAAACACAACATCCATGACCCACGGGATTCGAACCCAGACCTATCTCGGACGAATGATCAGAAATCAGCACTTAGACCACTGCGCGGCAATGAAAATATTTGATTCTTGTTTTGTACTTAAGAAATTATTTGTTGCAGATGTAGATAACTTATTCAGTGATATTGTGTCTATATGACGATAGAATTTCGTTGTTTGTGTGAACTAAACCTTATACCGTCTACATGACATGGCGGAGATGACGTACTACTGAGGTATCGCATGAGTCAAATCGACAATGATGCGGCGATAAGCCTGCCGGCATAATTCAGTTGGGATTAAAGCCGTTCCGGAGTAGGAAGACGTGATTTCGAATTTACCATTGGCAAAGAGGTTATATGTGTTACACTGGCACCCGAGCAAAGGTGAATTACCTGGCTGTTAGGTTTGAGACATTTGAGTGGTGAGTCTTCCACACAAAGCACGTAATTGGTGAAATTAATTCTTCAACAATGAAACGGTCCTTCGAACATGATTGGCTGACCAGAAATTTCCAGTTTTATGCCCTCAACTTTCTCAAGGGGAGGATGATGCAACGTACTACGTGACCTGACGTAGATGACGTGTTAGTGACATGACGGAGATGACAACAGGCGACATGATGTAGATGACGTAATACGTGGCATAATGTAGATGACATACTGGTGACATCATTTAGATAACGTAATACGGGACCTGACGTAGATGACGTATTATTGACATGACGTAGATGCCATACTGGTAACATGATGTAGATGACGTACTACGTGTATGACGTAGATGACACACTAGCGACATGATGTAGATGATATACTGGTGACGTGATGTAGATGACGTAACACGTGACCTGACGTAGATGACGTATTAGTGACATTGCGTAGATGACATACTGGTGACATGATGTAGATGACGTAGGTCACGCACTAGTGGCATGACGAAGATGACGTACTAGCGACATGATGTAGATGACATACTGGGGACATGACGTAGATGACGTAATACGTGACATGACGCAAATGGCGTACTACGTGCGCCAAGTAAATGACGTACTACGTGACGTGCCATAGATGAAGTACTAGCGACATGATGTAGATAACGTACTACGTGACATGATGTAGATAACGTACTACGTGACATGATGTAGATAACGTACTACGTGACATGAAGTAGATGACGCACAACGTGACATGATGTAGATGACGTGCTACGCGACATGGCGTAGATGACGTACTACATGACGTGATGCAGATGACGTACTATTGATATGATGTATGAGTCAACCGGCGAAGTGTATTTCAGTAAGGAGAATAATAGCCTCTTCCTGAGTAGAAAGACGTGGTCTGCAATTCGACCACCAGTAGAAAGGATTTACACAGTACCTGGTAACTTTGTGTACTCGGCTACATCAGCTACAGGGTTGAACAGATTTTATTTTTCTTGAAAACTGAAGATCGCTTTTAAACAGCAAAGTATGTGCCCAAATTTAACTGCTTCCAGCTCCGGTCGACAAATTTCATCAACGATGTTCACTATATAATAAAAACTGAATCTAGAAAAAACTGCATTCATTTTTCTACATTTGTACGATATACATACACATTTAACATTTTATTCTTTATTATTTAATTTCAACCTAAAAATGCAACACCACCTTTTGATAAAACAATCCCAATAACTTAAGTGTACAGAGTTACGACCTTTCGTATCTAAAATTAGAGAAAAAATACCATGCACACATGAATAGTGATGTAGATGACGTGCTTAATTAATATTAAAGAGGGTTTCGGTGGAAACAAGAGAAACTTCTGAGAGAAATATTGAGTTCTTTTACATGTTATTGTAATGTATTTAATGTATTTCAACTCCTCCATGTATCGCACGGCCTGAAGGTATGTGAACGTACAAAAATGTTTTAATTCCGCTTCATCTAGTGTAGCCTTAACGGCGTGACACTCAGTCTGTTGCTTCCTGTCATGCATCTTATGTACGAAGTGTGAAGCAATAATTCCGTACAGAACACTACTTGCCCGACGTTTTCGGAAGTCTTAATTCTTTTCCTTCGGGCTACTGCTGGATATAAGGTTTGGTTGCGCCGATACAGAAGAATGTACAACTGCTAAATTAAATACAGAAAGATACCGAATTTCAAACGCACCCGCTCGATGTTTTGCCCTGTAACACCATAGATTATCGGTGAAGGAGGTCAGACAATATTCGGAGTTATCTGCAGCGCCGTTTCCTGAACTCTGAATCACTTCCAGGAAACTGGAGTATGGGTAACAAGCAAAACATTGTCGCAATGGTATAAAACATTGGTTGGAATTCTCTGCTTCGGATTCTGGCTTGAAGAAACCCCACCGGTAAAGCCACAAAGCTGTGAAACTTCTTGTTGATTACTTCAACATCTGTAGTGTCAGTTCAAACCATGCAAAACCACTAGCAAGATGACAAGCTTTGTTGAAGTCTAGCATCCAGTGCTCCAGATCACTACACGTTACCGCGATACTGAAATGAAGTAGGTGAGGTCCCACGCTGAATGGAAATTACGCAACTGGGGCGTCATTCTCTTCTCGCACTTTTTTCGAATCAACTTGTTGCTTGACTACCATAGACAAGTGAGCTAGCATTCGAGCACCCTACTGAACTTTGGTGGCGGTTTGGTGCTGTTCTGTACCATGATCGTGCATGGACGCTACACGCTTTTCATTCTTGTGAAGCGCAGATGGACGGCTATGAGTTTTCGGGATAATTTTTTCCTAACAACTGCGCAACCGCGTTCCTCAAATAGACGTAACTGCGTCGTCCCAGAAGACGAAAACATTCGATATCATGTGAAGCGGATGAATACGTACCTCCTAGAAATGGCATCGCACGCACCTCCGGATATGAATTTCATCGGGCTCGCATGAAAACCACTCAACTTGTCCATGCGATACTGCAAGAATATGGCTCCTCCATGCAACTTAGACGTTGTTGAAGAGTGGTACACTTCAGATCAAAACTGCCTGAACCACTTGGTGTACAGCATGCAGCTAAGAATACGTGCTCACGTGGGCGTCGCAGAATTTTTTCCAGTTTAGTCAAAGTAAAGTTCCAGTGTAGAAGACTTTTATAAGCCGTACATCATTCGAGACAACTGCGAGAAATACAGTCGGAGTATCACTAAGTTAAGACAGAATATTGTATTCTTAAGACAAAAGTAAAATAATGTTAGAGAGATTTAATAAAAATTTAAGTATAAAATAATGGAATTAATTTTGAGAAATCTGTTCAGCTAGCAAAGAATAACTTCTTATGATAATTAAGGTGGACTATGACTGTGTTACTTCTAGTTGGAAGAAAATAATAATTGCAGTCTGTATCTTCTCTGGAATCGACTGACAACCTTTCTTATGAAATCTCCATTTTTTAGTCTCTCCCTGGTATTAGCTGATGTCACTATGACCGAGGAGAGATTAGATGGTTTTTACTCTATGCGGTACTGAAGATCTTCAATGACTTTACTCTATGCCGGGTACTGAAATATCTTCAGTGGCATGTGTTACTGTTGTTGATCGGGGCTTTAACAACCACAATGAGCAACTCAGTTGTCTATAAGCAGTCGCACTCTGTAATTTAGGGCCACAGTTTCCAGGGAAGGGGGGGAGTGTAAGTGCCGGAAAACAAACACAACATCCATGCCTCAGGGAAATTCGAACCCGGGCCCAAATCATACGAATGATCAGAAGTCATCGCTTAGACCACTGCGCCATCGGGGCGGCTCAGTGGTACGTTTTGTTGCAGGGAGTGTGCCTGCGATTTGTTCTGCCCTTGAAACTGCCGGGTAAATTTTTTCCGTTTTCTGCATTTTTTTTTGAAAGCGGAATCTTTTCTGTTTCCGCTTTTGATATCTTTTTCCAAAAGACGTACCACGACCTTGATTTTGCGTCTTAATTACTAAGACACACGCCGTACGAGGCTCAAAGGTTTTTGACTGATAAATTAAATTTATCCTAATCAAGTTTGCTAATATTTTCAGGAAGTAAATTAAAAAATTAAAATGAAGGTACCTTCCCTTTTCGAGAATCAACTTTCCCAAGAAGTTATCAAAGAATCCAAGCCCGGTGACGCAGTGGTCTAAGCTATGGCTTCTGATCAGTTGTCCGAGATGGGTCCGGGTTCGAATCTTGGTGAGGCATGGATACTGGGTTTGTCTTACAGCGATGGATCTCAACCTTCCCTTGAACCAGTGACCCTAAATCAGGGACGGGCGACCGCTTATAGCCCATTAAGTTGCTCATGGTGGTCATTATATTTCCAATCAAAATAAAAAAAAGAATCCAAATACGCAGGAAGAGAGCCAGTAGATGGATGAGCGGTAATATTCTTCCGCCGAATTCAATGGTACACAAAATTTACGCACTTTCTTTGGCCAGGTTTAGGGGGTTGGGAGAAAACGGGTTTCAGCTGTTGAGAGGTCCCATGGGAAAACATCGAATGAGGACAATGGAAAATGTGGCTTTCCGCAGGTCCGGTGGCACAGACCCCAGTCTTGAAAAAAATCGAAATTCATTCTTTCCTCACTCTGCCTTAATATTTAAAATAAATATTTTAGGGGTTACAATTTCCAGGGGTCATTTGAACCACCGTGATTCTTGTTGCGGGCGCCCATATGTGCCTGCATCATTTCTCAGGCGTTCAATTTCGTACAGCCAAGCGACTAATGGCACCGTGTAACTGGAAACTGCGACCTGATGTTTTTGTATAAATACACTCTTCTGTTCAAAAATAAAGCTTTCGGCAACTTAGTGCTATTACATTCAAATCACAATTATTCCCGAGAGCCTCCTCACACGTGCTGATAGATTATGGTGCCGCAACATGCATTTCAGGTTTATACGTAATAAGAAAAGCAATATACTCCCCTTGTTCCTTTTGCTCAAATTCCATGACAACATGTTATCGGACATACTGATACCGCAGTTTACAAATGACACCTAAAACTAAAAATAAAATGGCTGGAGTAATTCGGGCTCTCTAACATTGAATTATCTACTATTGTAAGTCCTTACTGCAACGTGTTCAATTATACGAAAATTCTTTCACAGCAACTGTATTGCGATATACTCTATATTACTGTAAAACACTAGATAAACCGTATTATTTTCTGTGGCGTACTTATCTACTGTCTTTTTATTTTGTTTAAGAATTAAACGTCATTTGGTTTTGATTACTGAAGCTGAATATTTTGAAAAAATAACTATAGAAATCCACAATTGAAAGCAATTATTGGATTGGAATGAGAGCCAATGATTTAAATTCATCATACGAGAGGGCCGATGACAGCCCTATTGCCTTTACGAATTGGGATAGTGACGATAACACCAGCGACTCTGGCACCTGTGTTTCAGTGAACAAGTTAACAGGTAAATTCTTCCGTTCCTTTTCTTACAAATTGAATTTCTTTTATTCCGATTTATACCAATTTTTTATAGCTTCAATGAAAAGGTTTCATAAATAAAGATACTTTTTTTATATTTTAATGAAAATTTTATCACTAATGAAAATCCTTGAGTCTTATAAATCGAGTAAATTTAAGTCAATCGCAATCTTATGAAATTTGCATTGAAAATTTAGTTCAGGTACGACTACCCAACATTAAAAGAACCTTTCCATACACAAAAGGTGAAAACCACACACACGCTCACTTCTTTACTTGTGTTCTATGTTTGAGAAAGAACAGCACGAACAAAACTACTAACACGCATAAGGTGGAACATCTCCTCTTGGAATGTCTTAAAGGAAAGCTCACTTTAAATGTCTTAAAGAAGGAACATCACTATTTTAAATATCTTAAAGAAGGAACCTCTTCACTTTGAACCTATTAATGGCGGAACACCTTCACTTTAAATGCCTTAAGAAAGGCGCATCTTCACTCTAAATGTCTTAAAGAAGGAGCATCTTCACTTTGAATATCGTAAAGGTGGGCATCCCTATACATATCTTAAAGAAGGAACATCTTCACTTTGAATATCGTAAAGGTGGACATCCCTATACATATCTTAAAGAAGGAACATCTTCACTTTGAATATCGTAAAGGTGGACATCCCTATACATATCTTAAAGAAGGAGCATCTTCACTTTGAATATCATAAAGGTGGACATCCCTATACACATATTAAAGAAGGAACATCTTCAATGTCATAAAAATCTTCCCTTTGAATGATTTAAAGGTAAAACATCTAAATTTTAAATGCCTCAAATGTGGAACATATTCATTTTAAATGTCTTAAACAAGGAACATGTTCACTTTGAATATCGTGAAAAAAAAACATTTTCTTCACTTTGAGTGTCTTAAAAATGGAACATCTTCATTTACATGTTTTAAAAGTGGAACATATTCACTGTAAATGTCTGGAAGAGGGAACGTCAACTTCACGCTGCATGTCATAAAGGTGAACATCTTCACTTTAAATGTCTTACAGAAGGAGTACCTTCACTTTGAATGTCTTAAAGGTGGAATACCTTCATTTTAAATGTATTATAGAAGGAGAATCTTCACTTTGAATGTCTTAAAGAAGGAAGATCTTCACTTTAAATGTCTTAAAGAAGGAATTTCTTCACTTTGTATGTCTTAAAGAAGGAACGTCTTCTTGACTTTGAATATCTTAAAGGTGGAACATTTTCACTCTGAATGTCTTAAAGAAGAAACATCTTCACTCGAATTGCCTTCAAGATGAAACATCTTACCTCTGATCGCCTTAAAAATGGAACATCTTACCTCTGATCGCCTTAAAAATGGAACATCTTACCTCTGATCGCCTTAAAAATGGAACAGCTTCGTTTTGAATTTCAGATACGGAAATTTCTTCTGTACTTTGGAAAGTTCTATACCTAAGGGAAATATTTGATTTAAGAACAGCAAAATTACAAATTTCGCTTTCGGTATGCTAATTTTTAGAGCGTAGATTATTATGGAATAGAGATCGGAGGATCTGTTGACATCAATAGGTTGTCGAAATATTTATTCTATGTGCCGCAAACTGTAATGTATCCGTAGTGGTAGATTCACACGTAAATGTATGGTAGGAGTTATTTCTGTCGTGGGTTAGAAAAAAGTTGAGACTGGAAGAAACTACCTTTTCTGAGGAATTAGAAACAGAAACATTTGGAAAAACAAAAGTAAGAAAACAGAGCGAAAATTGATGCTCATTATTTTACCGAAATGTGTTTTGTACTCTAATGCTTGCTAGTGCAACAAATGCAGAAAACCATAGAAACAAGAAGTAAGGAATTCATTTTTTAAACAATATCAGACTTCCCTGAAGAAATATTTCTTTCTAATTCCGCGCTTTTGCGTGCATCACGCGTTACTAATCAAATTATCTCCGAGAATTAAAAAATCGTTCAAAATCCCCTCCGATACAAAGATATTTTTCAAAGGAAAGATCGTAATAGTTCTTTCTTTGTCTTGTTTTCTATGCTGTCAAAGATAACAGAAACCAGAGGCAATGGGATCTGTGATGCAGTGTGTTCGCCCGTTCATACCCTATAAAGGAGAATGGTGCACTGTTGGAACTTTGTGGGATATTGTTATAGCTTGATGGGCAGAAAAGGCAAAATGTTTTGATGTTTCTGTTTTTGCTTCTTTCTATATGAAACTTTTTACCGAATCAGCCTCATTTTAAGCTTTATACCACCTTTTTAACACTGTTTGTTTGATTGTCTTGTGTCTGACGCTCTTTGGCCACACATGGCCCTTGCGCCATAAAAATTCACCTACCAACCAACCAACCTAGATGAAACTGGAAAAGTTGGCAAATCACACATTTTGGGGAGCTGCCTATATCAAATCATTGCTTAAACTAATAACAGCCAGAAAACTGCTGGTAGCATTCAGACTAAATTTCTATATTTAAGGTAAGACTTAGTCTGCGTAGAATTCTGATAAAGAATTGTCGTTTGTTTTGAGATGTCGAGATTCTGAAAAATGGTTCATTTTCTTGTGCTTTAAATAGTACACAGAACGGCTAATTCATGCCTCACCGGATTTCGAACCGGGACCCATCTCGGACGAATGTTCAGAAGCCAGGGCTAACACCAATGTGCCATAGGAGCGGCCCAAGGCATCTCAATATGCATGAATTAGTTTCGCCTTGGTAACGCTGTTCCACACACATAAAAAATTTAATTTAAAGGAATAGATGAAAAAATAATCAAATATGTAAATTAATTATTGTTTCCCATCAGAGACTTAAACATTCAGCTGTTAATAAAGATTACAAACAATATTTTACGAACCTCGTTTAGTACCTGAATAATATGTTTCAATGCATAACTGAAATAACAGTATTTTAAAAATATTTTTGCTTGACTTTACCTTGTTTACTTTCTAAAATCGAAGATAAATCATTAAATTTTTTTTCAGGTAAAATATTATTTGCAATGTGCTCTTCGAAAACAGGTACATTTCAGCACAGTTAAAAGATATGTTCATGAAATTAGCTGAAAAACATTGATTTCTTATAACTTACTATCTCTTACTTTCCTTTCAGGGCTTTGGATAAAAACGAATTGCAGTATTTCATTACCAGTAGTGTGCAAAATCAAGAAAACGAACGATTATGGGCTATCGACAACAACTTATGCACCCAGAGTGTCAGGATTTTGTCCGGACGGGTGGTTTACGTTCGGTAAGTACTGTAATATTATATTTTTAATGTTAACATTCTGTCCTGAAAACCATGAAATTAAAACCACGAAAACGTGCAATGCCTTAAATATCCCTATACTTACAGAACAAATGTAGTGTTCGTTCTATTTCTGCTAATCGTATTTTGAGTACTCCAGTGTTCTTTTTTCCTTCGTTCTCAGGCAGCACAGACTTGGAACTTAACGTCGACTCAACATTGACCCACAGTCTTTTAGAAAAACGAGACAGTGACTCAATGTTGGGTCTACGTTAAGTTGCAAAGCGCTACAATCTGGATTGGTTTTATGCTTGACTGACAGCCATCACAATTTTTTCATTTAAATTTCTAGTAGGAAAGCTCTCTCTCCGATATCACCTGAATACCGCTATTAAAGGGCGGGTTCGTGGAATATGGAGCTCTCGGAAGAGTACACAAATCAGTTCTTGATAATTTCAATTATAAGCGAATCAGGAGTCACTCAAATAACTTCATAAAAGTAATTCACGGTTAGTCTTTATTCAGCTAAATATCCTTTAGTACTTAAACAAGGTGACGAACGTGAGTTAATATTAGCAATTACTCTAGACTAAGAAACACAACACTGACATTAAAGTAGAGAACGCAGCTTTCAAATAATTCAAACGGCAATTCAACAATATCGTATCCAGAAATAGCATTAATTTCCGCCATCAATCTCAACACACCTGTTCTCAAAAACATTATATACACTATATTGACAAAAACGTCACCGGACACCTTGGAGAGAAACACAACATAGCATTTATTGACATATATTATTACGGTGTCGGTCCACCTTTGGCCTTAATGCATGCACTGACCCTTCGAAGCTCGAAGTGGTTGGGTTTTGAGCTCCGTGATTTTCGTTGCTATAAGGTGTTTATTGAGTGCTTTAGTTTCTGTGGCTGCGTGTATCTTCAAGTTGAAGTTCTACGCTTTACGTTCGTGTATCTCCCAGGTTGGTGAGTACCATATTTTTTTCATTATTCACTGTTTTATTTTTCAACCAAGCTGGTCTTTTTTCGTTAAAGTCTCGCCATTGCTTCGATGGCGGAGGCAGACAAGGGTGACGCCCACATCCTTATCTTGGCAGATCAGCCAGCTTCCTCTTCTTCTTCTACCACTCAGCTTAATGAGGTGGCTCCCGAGCGTCATTGCGACGTCATGGACACCTCTTCTTCTCCAGCTATACTCCCACCAAGTGCGGTGGTGCCAAGTCTCCTATCTACATCTCAGCAGATGATGACGTATCCGTTATCAGCAATACTGAGCTCATAGCTTCTACTTCTCATCAACTTTCTGATTCGCCCTCACTGCTAGGAGCCGCTTCGTCGAATTCTCGACCCATGTCTGCCCAAGCGTCCTATGCTTCTGCAACTTCTGGGGTCCTCACACCCCCAGTTTCATCTGCTATGCCTTTCCTGAATCCTATGTCACTGTCGTCGGTTCTACTGCTACAATTGACATACCAGAGGATTCCCGAGCTGGTCACCTTTTTTTCCTCCACTATGGAACGGGGCGTCTATTTTGATGCGCTTCCCGACACTAAGCTGTGGCAATATAGCCGAGCCCTCAAAACTATCTTACCAAAGGATGCAATAGACTTTATAGCTCGAAAACCCAGATCTGTCTTGGTCTATTTTAAGGATAAAGCGCATGCTGACCAGGTCCTTACGGAAGGTCTAACCATCAATGACGTGCATCTGTTAGCACAACCGGTTGCGCACCGCCCGGTGCAGGTGACCTTCTACCCCGTACCACCAGAAGTATCCGACGCTGCACTTTGCACCTTGCTCAGCAGGTACGGCAGAGTTGTTGGCTCCATAACAACTCTCTCTGCGGCTCCCAGAGACTCTGAAGACAAATCGATTCGAGGTTTTCGCCGCACTGCTCGAGTCCTCTTTTCATCTGATGCTCAGCTGAAAGCCGTTCCGAATGTTTTTGCACATCCGCTGTGGACAGCAACGCCGAATAGTTGAGATAATCACTTCACAGTATTGCACTATATGTCAGAGCGAAAGTCACATAAGGGCTCAGTGCCCACGTGCCTCCCTGCAAACAGCTCCACACACTACATCGTCTTCTACTTTGTCCACCAACGCTTCACAGACTTCTTCCTATTCGAGGAAAGTCGCGGAATCAAGATCTTCCAAAAGTCAGCTTACTGCCATTGGTCAACAAACGACTTTGATGCCTCCACCTCCTGCTGATCCTAAGAATTTTCCCAGGCTTCCAAAATCGACTCTCCCCTTGTACTTTTACAACCACTGCTGATGTACATGTTGACCACTCCTCAGCTTTTACCGTTGGCTCCATGACACGAGTCACAGGTAACGCTTCGGGTTCAGACTCTCCAGACGATCATGAAGCTTTAGTGGTTGCTGGAAAACGCAGTGGTGCTACTCCCCCCAAGACGAAGAAGTCAAAGACTCTGGCATCCCGAAGATCATCTCGCTCTTCTACCCGCTCATCCACTCGCTCCGTCAGCTCTCGACGACCGTTCTCCAGGTCGCTTCTACACACTTCCTCTGAGACAGCATGTGAGGGTGCCTTTCCCTCACTAGAAGAATTCACAACTTTTCTTGCTCAAAATGCTTTCCCTGCTGAGCCTCTGCCATACGAGGACGTGCTGGATTGCCTTTTAGGGTCCTCTAGCCCTTCCTCAGCACGCACTTCCATTCAGCAGTATGAAGCAGCTCTTCCACAAGTGCTGGTTCAATTACACTCACTTGAAAACACTCTTCGGCGCACTGCGGACGAGGTCCCGTGGAGTGCTTGTTTTCTCCGTCGACTCCACTCCATCACTACAGCCAGTCAATTCCTACTGCATCCCACAACTAACCTAGACATTCAAGGTGGTGTCACTTAATTGTCGCGGTTTTGCGACACCTCTTGCGAATGCGCTGGCACGAGAGGATCTTGCTCCGCTGAATGCTGATATATTACTTCTGCAGGAAACAAACTGTACTTCCACCACTCAATTTCATCAATGGCGTCAGTGGGATCATACTTTCCATCACGCCTACAGCCAACTGTCGCGTGGTGGCATGGCAGTTGGTGTTCACTCACGTTTTCGTTCAACTCTTTCCTCCTTCTCAGTGAAAAACTTATGTCGAGACTTATTACAACGAGTCTCTTTCACCGTCGCAGCTGAAAAATTTCATGTATTCAACATTTATGTTCCTTGCACTCCTACTCACGTGCCAGAGCTGTTTGCAAAACTTCGACAGGCTCTGTCACGTATTCCCATCACCGACCGGGTACTTATCGGAGGTGACTACAATTGCACTCTACATCCCCTAACTGATCGCTCTTCTTCTTCCAGAGAACACCGTACGGAAGTAGTACATCTCTTACAGTCTATCACTTCAGACTTCTCACTCGTAGATGTTCGACGCCATTTGTCACCAACCCAGACTACACATACATGGCGTGCACCAAGAGCCATTGATCCTCCTACAGCAAGATTGGATCGCTTTTATGCAACTTCTTCTTCTACCAGTAATATCAGATTCATGCTGTACACCCACAGCTTCCTCGGATCATTGCGCCATTGCCATAACAGTTTTTGCTACTTCAACACAGCCACGTACAATCCGGCCTTGGACTTTTGACGACACTCTTTTAGATGACTCAGCCTTCTGCTCATCGGTGCGAGATTTTCTTGCGGATTGGCGTACAAGGCTTCATTCTGCACCGTGCCCCCTCAACGTTTGGTTGGAAGTAAAACGCCACCTCATACTACTGGTACGAAACCTGTCATACTCGATCATGACACAACGGAGGATACGACTTGATCATACTAGGCAAATGCTTTCTTTGCTCAATCTTGCTGATCCCCTATTTCAAGTCTACCAGGCAGAATTACATTCACTTTTGGTGCCCCTTGCAAAACAAGCCCTTCAACGCCTTAAACTACAACACCTGAAACCTGATGCTTGTTCGTACGAATTCCTTACGTCATTTGAGTCAACTCGCCGATCCTCTTCTGTTCTACAGCACCTTCGTCTTCCAACTGGAGTAGTTTCATCCGAACCAGTTCCAATTTGTTCTATGGTACGTAATTACTACATTTCAAAATTTTGTGAAACTCCTCCTCTCTCCCCTACGGCTTCTGCTCTTCTGTTCTCTTCTTTGCCTCAGGTCCCTTCTCATCTTTCAGCCAGCCTCCTCCATCCTCCCACTTTAACTGAGCTCTCTGACACTTTCTCGTCCCTCAACCCCGGGCTTCACTCCTGGCCCTGACGGTCTCCCCTGTTTCTTTCTATAAGGCTTTTCTTCCTGCCCTCCTTCCATTTCTCCTCTGTGCCTTTTCTACTGCCGTGCATCTTACATCTCTTCCAAGGAAATTCACGCTCGCACATGTTGTACTTTTCCCCAAGAAGGGTGATCCGCTTGACTTGGGGAATTGGCGTCCCATCTCACTCTTAAATACTGATTATAAACTCTATACTAAATTTCTGTCCCGCCGGCTTAACCCCATACTCCCTCATATTCTCTCCACTAATCAAACCTATACTGTACCCGGGCGCTCCATCTCCCATAAGATTCAGCTTCTTAATGATCTAATTCACCTCGCCCGCTCTTGCTCAGAACCAATTGCTCTTCTTTCCCTCGATCAACGCTCAGCGTTCGATAATATTTCTCATAATTACCTTCTTGCTACATTACTAAATTTCGGCTTTCCTCCTTCCTTTGCTTCTCTTCTCATCTCCCTCTACCGGGACGCAGTTTTCCACGTCAAGCTGCTGAACCTTCTCACAGCTCCCATACCCTTTCGTCGCGGCGTGCGTCAGGGTTGCCCCTTATCCGGGCAGCTCTTCGCTCTCGCAATAGAACCTTTTTTACGCGCAGTCCATCGATCCTTCTTTGCTTCACTGCCATCGTTGGTAGCCAACACACGTCATCATGTTGCTACCTATGTTGCCTACGCCGACGATATTACATTCTGCATTCGGCAAGACTCACAATTTCACGATCTCCTCAATCTCTACAATACCTACGCCTCATGTTCCGGAGCAGCGCTAAACATAACGAAAAGCACAGGCCTATGGACCGGTTCGTGGGCTAACCGCACTGACTCTCCTTGGGGAGCAGAGTGGTCCAACACCTCTCAACGATTCCTAGGAGTCCACCTTGGAAAACCAGCAACTGCTTCACTCGTCACCTGGATGACTCTCCGGCCACGCCTACATCGTTCGGTCACAATCTGGCGGCGCGCACAATTCTGCACCTCCGTCTTTCAAAGAGCACGTCTAACACACACTTACCTGCTTTCAATGTGCACGTATTCCTGGTTGGCTTCGAAGCAACCAGCACTACGTCTTCTTGAACTCACCCGCTGTCAAACTCAGGTTATCTGGCCCGGCCATCACTGGGTCGGAGCACCTCAACTCAGCCTGTCTCCTTCCAACGGAGGCATTAGTCTACCAGACGTCAGATCCTATTACAAGGCTTATCGTGTGTCTACGTTTTTACGATCACTTGCGGCACCTGCTCCCTCTGCAGTTGCTGCTCGTAATGTCATAGTCTCTCCGCATAACCCACGCTTTACTCTCCTTTCGTTCTTACTCATGGACCACTGTCCCCTTCTCATACTTTTCCCTCCTGTCTACAAAGAGGCTATCTCCTTTCTTCGTTCCCTCCCTCTTTCTCGCTCTCTCCCTGCCTCCACAAATGACCTACTTTCTGAACCTCTTTTTTTTCTTTCTCTGCTACACCCTCCCCATCTCCCATGTTTTGCTTTTCCTTCATGGCTCCGAGCTGGAGTCGTTACTGTCAGCGATCTTGTTAACACCGATCTTTCCTGGCTCCCCTTCCCTTCTCTACCCTCTGCTCTCCGTTTCAATGCCAACTCTCACTTTGTTCACAACTCTCTTATTTCTACTATAATCTCCTGTTCCCTGAGCTTGCTACTCCCTCAGGTCTCATTTCTGTTCACTCTGCCTCTCTCCTTCTCCCATTTTTTTTGTCGTCCATTGGTCCACCTCTTCCTCTTGTCTCTTTCTCAACAGCTGATCTCTACCGTTTTCTCTCTCGCTCTTCCGCACCTCTTCCCATTTCTGGAATTCCACTTTCTTCTACCTCCGCAGTGTGGTCCGCTGCGCTTTCCCCACTTTCAGCACCCCTTGAAGTCAATTCACATTGGCTTTTCTTACACAACCGCCTCCCTGTGTCGTCGATTTTACATCGCATGACCATTTTATCTTCACCCTCCTGTCCGTATTGTGGCGTGGAGGCTGACGTCCAGCATGTCTTCATGTATTGCACAGTATTATTGCCAATACTCCATCTCGCTTTCACGCTAGCGCAACGATCCTGTGAGACCGTCCTCACCTTCAGCGCCTACCGAACACTACTTCTGAACTCTTCTTCGCCCTATTCACCTTCCGGCAGTCTGCTCCTACATCTTCGTGCTTGTAAAACATATAATTCACGTGTATCATCTTCAGCGTCCCCCCGAAGCTTCTACTGACATAAATAAAGTCAGTACTGCGTTACTTTGTCATTTTCGTAATCGCCTACTCTCCCGCCTTCGACTAGAACTTACCACTGCAGTTGCATGCTGCAGTGAACCACAGTTCCTATCAACTTGGTCACCAGCAACCACTTGGTTTGCAGGGTCGCCCACAACGCTTCACCTTACAGTCGGAACTTTTGTTTCACCTAACTCCTGATAGATACAATTTTTGCCATGCTGACTTGTCTTCAATCTCTGCTTCATCAGAGACTATTTTTTGTCTTTTCCGACAAATTATCATACATAAACTGTATTCTCTCACCACTATATTGAGCTTTGTGAATAGGTCGTTGCGTCAGCTACAAGCACCTGTAAATCTTCTTTTCATATGTCATTTTGAGAAGATTTTTCTATACACATTTCCTGTTTTTTTCTTGCTTCGCAACTGAGTGCAATCTTATTCCTCAACATTCACTGTACTATATTATTTGTACTCTCTATTTTATCAGAATTTTTTTGTTTGTCTCACTATTGTACATCACTTTTAGTAGATCAATTATTGTATAGAATCCTATGAATTGTTCGAAGCATGAGCTACTTATAATTGTCAATTTCTTTTCACGCTTTTTTTAAGCCTCTATTCTCATTCTCTTTCACATGTATCATTTCGTGTATAACTCATGTGTAAATTTTTTTGTTTTTCATTACTCATCTTGCTGAATTATGTATTCTCTCTGCGATGTCAGAGACTATTTCTTTTTACCACCTCTGACAAACCAATATATATAAATTGTAACTTCTCATTGTACAGAATCATGTATATAGGTCGTTTCACGAACCACAGACATCTGTAAACTTTGTCGTTTTTACAGTATATTCTTATCTTCAATTCCTGATTCAACAGTGTAATTTTACTTTTCAACTATGTAAATTTGTGTTCTCCAATACTCACTGTGATGAGTTGTGTCTTCTCTCTGTATTTTCAGAGATTATTTTTTCTTTGTATTCTCAGGAAAATTATTGTATATAACTATTTTTCATATCACCGTTGTATGTAACATGTAGTACCGCGAGCCACATTCATCTGTAAATTTTTCATCATCTGTCTTTCGAACTTTCGATTTCATGTTTGTCCCTTGATCACCTGCAAAGTCCTGGTTTTCCAGGTCACCCACAATGTATCACCTTTCGGTCAGAACTTTTTTTCATCAATATTGTGTAAAATTTATACTCTATAGTGCTCATCATTCTGGATTGATTTTACTCTCTGTATTACCAGAGATTCATATTGCCTCGCCAGATTTCTACTGCACTTAACTGTTGTCATGCAAATGTTGCACCGAATCATGTAATTAACGTAGCGCAAGCTGCACATTCTGTTAATTTCTCATCACCTGTCTTTTAATTCTATGTCTGCAAGGTCGAATTCTGTATTATTCCTTGCATCAATACTGTGCAAAATTAATATTGTATAACGCTCTTCAAGCTGAATTGTTCCTATTCTTTGCTTTGTCAGAGACTTTTGTTGCCTCACCAGACACTCGAGTGTAATTAACTGTTTTTTTACTATCATCAATGTACAGAACCGTGTAAATAAGCAGTAGCGTAAGCTACAAGCATCTGTAAATATTTTTTTTGTCATACATCATTTGAGATGATTTATTCAAGCACATCTCCTGTATCTTTCTTCTAATAAATACTGTGTGAAAACTGACCCTTCGAGGGATGCTTTCGACAAGGTTTCGCAACACAGCGATAGGTATACGCTTCCGTTCAGTACATAATGCTGCCGCTAACTGTTGCTTAGTAGTAGACCTTGGCTCCAAACTTCTTGTGCGGCGCTATAATTCATCCCATAGGTGCTCAATGGGATTAAGATCAGGTCTCTGTGCTGGCCAGTCCACACACGATACGGAATTATCGTCAAACCACGCCGTAACAAACCTTGCTTTATGACTCGGTGCATTATTCTGCTGGTAACAATAAGGCTTGGTTCTATAGTATGGCTACAGAGTTAGTAGGGCATAATTGTCCAGAATATCGATGTAGACATGCTGGTTAACAGGCTTGTCCAGGATAACCAATGAGCCGGGACCATACCACGAAAAACACCCCCACACGAGTACACTGCCAGCTCCAAACTTTACCGTAGGAACAATACACTGTTGTAAATAGCGTTCCCCCGGCTGCTACAACACTCTCACACGGCCAGCAAACTGATGGATCGTGTATCTGGATTCATCAGTCAATAGCACCCGTTTCCATTGATCTACGGTCCACGATAAATGCTCTTTACACCATGCTGAACGACGAGTAGCATTCCGAGTGGAGATGAAAGGCTTATGAGCAGCCGCATGATCACGGTAACCCATGGAATGAAGTTATCTGCGAATGGTACGTGTGCATACCGAGGTTCCAGCATTGTTACTAACCTGTACACTGAGGTCTTGTGAAGTACTCCGTCGATTAGCTGTAACGACTCTCCTAAGGTTTCGACGTCCTCTATCACTGATTTTCTTCGGTCTGCCTGCCGGTACGTCTTGCTGCTTCTGGCACGCCATGTGTCTCCCACGTATTCAGTACGTCCAATACAGTTCACGTGGGTATGCTTAAACGCCTGTCGGTTTCTCTTATGAACAATTCACTAGTACAACACCCAATGATCTTTCCTTTCTCAAAGTCAGTTCTCTCCCGCTGGGACATTTTCACTCAACCTGTGCACAGTGCGATATGATCGCGGTGCTTGTTTTCATACCGTTTGCAGCTGTACCGCGCATCTTAACAACACAGCGGATCCGTTCATTTGCTTGTGAAGGGGTGTCCGGCGACTTTTGTCAATATAGTGTATATGTCGTTCCGTCCTTATCTCAGACATCCACACGTCATCTTGTTCCAACCTCAGGCTGTTTCCAACCATACTCTTGCGAGAGAGAAGATATTATGTTAAGTTTCAAAAATGGTAAGAAGAACGAACTCGAATTTACACAGAGAAAAAAACTAAATAGGAAAGTTAAATTAGAGTATACGTCACACGACATACAACTCAGTTGTGATTTTTGAAATCCGAAGGTATTTTTTTCAAAATAGTGACACTAGGGAAATTCGGATGTGCAAGCAGCTCACAAGGAATTTTATTACTTTTGTTATTTTATCTTAGCGATTTTAGTGAATTACTAATGCTAATTAGCATTACAGGATGTATTTCAAATTTCAATGAGTACTCATATGTGGAAAATGAAAATAAATGTCTATTTTTTTATATTGCAGCTTAGACTCAATCATTAATTGTAGGATTGCGGTAAAAAAAGTAACAAACGAAATATATAGGTCATCCTGAAATTATATTTTATTTGAAGCAGCAAAAATATGAAACTTGGTTGCAAAATATTTGGACATATTGTTGATAATGCTAGCCTATTCAAAGTATTGTCCATCACTTTCAATACATTTCCGCCATCTTTGAACCCATTGGTAAAATCCATTTTGGAAAAATTCCTGAGGCTGTCGTTTCACTCATGAGTTCACAGCCACTTTAACGTCTCTTACATCATTGAAATGTTCTCCACGAAGGGTGGTGTTCAATGGAGCAAAAGGAAAAAATCTGAGGGAGCCAAATCAGGACAGTAAAGGGGTTGGGGCATCACCGTTCACCAGATTTTGGCAATACCCTGTGAAGTTTCCATTGAGGTGTGGGGACGTGCATTATCATGTTGTAAAACTATATTATGAAGCGGAATGTCACGTTATTTTCCTTCAGATAGCTTCCTTTAACTTCTTCAACGTGTGGTCATAGTGATCACTGTTTATTGTTGCACCCCGTTCAAGGAAATCAATTAAAATGACACCACGTTTGTCCCAGAAAATTGTCACCATCCCTTTTCTTGCGGAACGAGTTGTTTTCACCTTTTTCTGTCGAGGTTCAGATGTGCGTTGCCATTTCGCTGACGCACGTTTTGTTTCTGGGTCATGAAGAACACCCAGGTTTCATCCCCTGTCACAACATTTAAGAAAAACATTTCACCCTCCTTCTCATAACAGTCCAAGATGTTAGTTCCGGCACATCTCCACCCTTTGCTCACATTGTTCAAAGGTTAGGTTTTTGGGATCCACTTTGAACAAATTTTTCTGTTGCAAAGATCCCTAATTAATGTTTCCATAGCACTATGACTACAATGAATTGCATCAGACAACTCCTGGATGGTGACTCGATTATCACTGTGACAAGGCCTTTCATTTGTTTCCTGTTGACATCTGTCACAGTAGTTGTGGTTCTTCCCAACCTTTGTTTGTTCGACACTGAGCTTTCTCCATCTCGAAAATTCTACTCGGACATTACTCATATCGATTGTGGAATCTCTTTTCTCTCATTTATTTCCGATTATGAAAAAATATTGTTCCCACATTGGTAATATAACATTGTACATGCCAATGTAGTTTCATTGAAATCACCTCAAAATTTCAAAACTTATTAAGGAGGAGGCATTACTTTCAGGTTCCCCTTAGCAATATTGAAACGCAAAATAAGAAAACATTTTGTACTTAGAAGAAGTTCATTTTTGTCTTTTATGCCTTATGTGCTGAGGTATCTTCCATCTGGAAGAACCAATAGTAGTCACCTATCATTGCTGCGTCCCACATAACTTGATATCTCTCCCAGATGGTTCGAATATTCTAATGAAATCTTTTCACAAGCTCATCAATGACAGTTCGTAAGTTCTCGGGAAAGAAGTCGAGACGCGTGTGTCCGAAATAGATCTTCAGAAGACATTCGGTGGCTAAGATTTCCATAGTTTTTGAGAAGATCTTGAATGAGCTGATAGTATTCTTCTTCGTGATTCCCAAGAAAACCTTGAACCACAGATGTGAATGGTTTCTATGCAGCTCGCTCCTCCATTTTCAGTTTTCTTCGAAGACTGTTGTTCAGCAGCTTCTTGATCTGAGGACCAAAAAAGATGCCCCCTTTTAATTTGCCATCACTCAGTTTTCGATATTTTTCCTTCGAGGGCAAACACCTTTTACCAGTTTGTCTATAGAATTTACAAAGTTTTCATAGGCCTCAGCTTAATGGGTAGTGGTGGGAGAAGAACATCAGAAGAATAATCTGGAGGCATTCCTCACATTACTCTTTCCAAGAATAGAAACATCACTTTTGGGCCAGTCTTTCGTTTTGTTGTGTTTCTTTTTCTGGTCTTGCTGACTCACAAACACAAAAAACAGCAAAACTTTGAGAAGCCTCCGTAAAGCCAAAAGAAGATAGATATGATTTTCAATTCACCACATATTGTCCACTTAAACTGGTCGCATTTTAAAGCAGTGAGTATTTTCCCCACGTTTACATAAGATTTCTTCTTTTTCATAGGTTGTGTCACGGTAATAGAAGGTTTTTAGTTTCCTCTATGCAAGAGGACAAATTTTAAGCTAAATTTTGATGAATCTGTAAATAGACGATAAATCCTTAAGGTTGTGAGTTGTTCCAATTTCTTCTATCAGCCCTGAAATATCTAAGCAGAAACAGAAAAGCCAAAAATCTTGCATCTCGTTATAAGCAGATGAAGCAAAACTTGTCTTTCTGAACACAGAAACTCTGGTACCGTGGGCTAGAAGATTCCATTCTTAAAATCATCAACCTAAAAACTCAGCTTGTTGTTTGGCAAATCCTAGGTCTCGAATATCATCATTTAGTTCATTTCACTGAATCAGATTAGGCTTCTTTTTTTAATTGGACGTTTTACGACTGCCGTGAGTAACGCAGTGGGTTGTAATCAGTCGCCTGTTCCTAATTTAGGGCCACTGGTTCCAAAGAAGGGAGGGAACCACTGCCGTAAGGCAAACATAACATCCATGCCTCACCGTGGTTTGAACCTAGACCCATCTCGGACGAATGATCCAAAAGCATTCGCAGAGACCATTACGCCACCGGGGTGGGGCCAGATTAGGCTTGTCTAATTCTTTAGGGGTATATGTAGGATCAGGATGTGTCATCATCATCATCATTGTCAACCATTATCAATCCACTGCTGGACGAAGGTCTCCCCAAGTTTCCTCCACAACGGTCTGTCTTGTGCCAGTCTCCTCCATGTCACTCCCGCATATTTACGAATTTCATCCACCCATCTCCCATGTGGTCTTTTTCTGGGTCTTTTCCTGTCCCTTGGAATCCAATCTAAAATTTCGGCTGTCCATCTATGGTCTGTCCTTCTGGCAGTATGTCCAGCCCATTGCCATTTCAGGGATTTAACTCTGATCATGATGTCTTCCACTCTCGTCATTTTTCGGATCCACGAGTTCCTCTTCTTATCTCTCCTGGTTATACCAAGCATGCACCTCTCCATGCTTCTTTGAGTTGTCTGCAGCCTTTGTATGTCTCTTTTAGTTAAGGTCCACGTCTCTGCACCATACGTAAGCACTGGAAGGATGCATTGATCAAACACTTTTCTTTTAAGACATAATGGCATATTGCTCTTGAAAATTATGCTGTTTCTTCCAAAAGCTCTCCAGGCAAGTTTTGTACGCCGATTAATTTCTTCATCAATGTGACCCTCAATTGATATCTGCTGTCCAAGATAAACATACGTATCTGTTATCTCCAGTTTTTCTCCATCAATCGATAAATCTTCATTTCTTGTAAAAGCATTGAACATCACTTTTGTCTTCTGAAAGTTCATTTTTAATCCCACTTCTTTACTCTTGTCAGCAAGTTCCTGGATCATACTCTGCAGCTCTGATGGGGTAGTTGCAAAAATGACTACGTCATCAGCAAAACGAAGGTGGGTTAGATAATCTCCATTAATCTTTATCCCTTTGTTTTCCCAGTTCAGTGATTGAAAGACATTTTCCAATGTGGCATTAAAGAGCTTCGGAGATATGGTGTCACCTTGTCTCACTCCTTTCCAATTTTTATGTGTGTTGTATTTTCAAACAGCCGAATCTTTGCACTTGCATTTTCATAGATGTTATTAATAATACTAATGTATGCATCTTCAATACCGCAGGATTTCAGAGCCGTGGTAACTGCTGATGGTTTCACCGAATCAAAGGCTTTTTCATAATCGATAAAAGCCATGCACAATGGAAGTTCATATTCCTCGCTCTTTCAATTAGTTCTCTCAGTACGTGGATATGATCTATTGTGCTGTAGCCACTCCTGAATCCAGCTTGTTCTCTCGGTTGAGCCATGTCCAGTGTTACCTTCAAGCGGTGTGAAAGAACTTTAGTGAAGATTTTATAAACCACTGATAGGAGGCTGATAGGTCTGTAGTTCCTGAGATCCTCAATGTCACCTTTTTTATGTAGCAGGATCATTGTAGCATTGTTCCAATCCTCAGGAATCTTCCCTTCATTAAGGCATCGAGTGAAAATTTGGGCGAGTACTGTTTCAATTTCTCCACTTGCTTCTTGTATGATGTCTATAGTAATTCCATCTTCTCCTGGAGCTTTTCCCCGCTTCATGTTCTTGATTGCATGAGCAACTTCTGCTGGGAGGACTGGAAGAACTCTGGTACCTTTCATGATGTCTGGAGTACATGTATCATCCCTTTCATATAATTTGGAGTAGAAATCTTTCACTCTTGTCAAAATTTCGCCTCTATTTCTTGTTATAGAACCATCTTCTTTTCTCAGAGCCATAATCTGTTTTCTTCCCTTACTGAGATGTCCCTTTGCTATCTTTAGGCTTTGGTTGTTTTCAATTGCTTTCCTCACTAGCTCACAGTTGAATTTCCTTACGTCTTCAGTGATACTTTTTCGTGCTGTCTTGCATAGCTCTATATATTCCACTTTGGAAGTCACATCTTCTTTAGTTGTCCTCATCTCTCTTCTTTTTTGCATCAACATTTTGGTTTTTCCTGATAATTTGTTTACATGCAACTTGTTCTTAGACCCAGCTAATTTTGTTGCTGTTTCCATAAGAGCTTTGGTTACTTTTCTGTTAACTTCCGAAATATCCACTTCTTCCGATGTTAGGCCTTCTAAAGCAGAGAATCTGTTCTTCAGTTCCAACTTGAAAGTATTATGGTGTTTTTTAAGGTTGGTTATGTCAATACATTTTGTTTGTCTTATGAGCTTGCCACGTTCCAGTTTAGTGTTGAGGTGCATCTTACATCTCACCAATCTATGGTCACTACCTGTGTTGAACTTGTTTAGCACACTGCAGTCTTCGATGACGAATTTTTTGTTACACATAATAAAATCAATTTCACTTGTCGTCCCAATTGGATGTCTCCATGTCCATTTCCTGTGTGGCTTTTTCTTGAAAAAGGAATTCAAGATGAAAAATCCTTCTGCCTCTGCAAACTCAACGAGAGTATTTCCACGCTGGTTTCTGTTGCCGTGACCGAATTTACCTACTGAAGTTTCATTCTGTTGCCGTTGCCCTATTTTTGCATTGAAATCTCCCATAATTATCTTCAAGTGCTGCTTACCTTTATTATTTAGATGACGAATTTCCTCATAAAATTCTTCAATTTCTTCTTCAGGATGACTTGTGGTGGGTGCATAAGTTTGAATAATCTGAGCCTGGTATCTTCTCGATAGTTGGATAACGAGTCGTGCAGCTCTGTCAGAGGAACTTTCAACTTCTACCACTTTATCCTTCAGTTTCTTGTTTATTATAAATCCAACACCACTAGTTCTGCCAGTATCTGTCCCACGATAATAGAAGAGATGTCCACTTTTTCAGTTCAATGAGATCTTCTCCTTTTCTCCTTACCTCACTCAGCCCGACGATGTCCCACTTGATCCTTTGTAGTTCCTCTTCCAATTCAAGAAGCCTTGAATCAGAAGATAGGGAGCGTCCGTTGTAGGTAGCCAAGGTCAGCATCAAATGGCAGCCTAGTGCGGTCCTCCGGGGATTCTTAGCACCCTCTGCCTTCATGTCGCACTGGCCGCTGCCTTGGCCAGGTACATTCCAGCTGCCGGAGACTGAGGGCCAAGATTTAAGTTGTAGAGTCATTTTGGAGGTGTTTGGCCATAACTCACCACGCTGGCCAAGCGGGTTGGTGAGTGTGGGATAGCATTTCCTCTGATCCCGATGGTATAGTTATACCGCTATTTGCGGTCGTCAGAGCCCCTTTGGTGGGAACAGGATGCACCACGAGAAGGCGGGGTTGACATTTGTCAAGGATGTGTATGCGCCTCTAAGTCTTCCTCTGATGAATGTGAATCCATCTCCTCCCAGTTGCTTGGAGATGTATGTGCAGTAAAATTTAGCCTGATTTACTGTAATAGATCAACAGCAGTAAAAATAATTCTTCTAACTTAATCACTTCTTATTTCAAGATCGAAATTTTATGTATTTCGACAACCGGATCATTACTGCTGAAAAAGGAGATTAACAGCTTTACATTTTGAAATATAGCCTCTCTGGGTATTTGCACCAAAGCGAATGAAACCCGATATGGACTTTGAATTTTCAGAAAGTTTAATGGTAAAAGTTGGTGCTAGCTTCTTCAACAAAGAAGTTTCGAGAAAAAAGATCAAACGTTTTTTAAGTTTTACACAATTCAGTTATTTGTATTGCCAATCTCTTAGATAATTATCTTAAGAAGTATTTTCTGTTTTTTAGCAGTTTCAACTTAGTCTTTCAAAATAAATATTTGGCTTTAGTTGTTTCTCATTAAGATTTCTTTCCAAAATAACAGTATTTTTAGTTATAATAAATCTTTGTTCATTTAAAGGTATCAAGTGCTACAAAGTCTTTGGGAAGAAAATCAAAGAAAGGCAAACATGGTTCAAAGCACAAGAGAGATGCACAGAAATTAATTCTACATTGGTATCAATACGTAGCAAAGAAGAACAAGGTCAGTGATCTGCTCAGCATGTTAAGTCATTTTCTCTTTCTTAAAACGCACAGTAAGAAAATTAGAAATCGTATCAATGATTGTGCTGATGAAATGTAGATAAAATGAGAAACAACTTTCTATTTTTTATTACTTTTTAAATAAGTAGGTCGTTCTGATGGCCGGGAGGTCCGGGCTGTTGAATTCAAGCTAATCATCCAAGCTGGGGACCCTGCGAGAGATTTGGGTGTTGTGCTTGTCCTACGGCGGTGGTTCCATTCTCTACCGAGAACAGTTGCCCCAATTTATAGTCTCTGTCTTCTTATAATCTCAGATGCCAATGGTGGTGGATATCTCTCGAAACGAAAAAAACAACAGCATAGTCAGCCGATATAATAATAAAATTCATTGGATGTTAATATTAATAGAAAATGTTCATTGAGTAGAATAATAACATCCGGCAGGCACAGAGCAGTTGGTTAAGTCGTTATGCTATGTGCAGGTGGTGGACGTTTCTGACGGGTGTTCGAATCCCGGTCCCGCCAGCCACCGAGTCTGCGGTTTTTTCGGGGTTTTCCGCAGACTCCCTGTGTTTTGGGGGCGGAAATGCGTAGATGGTTCCCTAGGAAGTCGGCCTCGGCGCACTTTGTTCCTTGGTCCTCCCTTTTGGAGGTGGGGGTGGGGCGAACTACCCCACCTCGTAAAACACCTCTTGTTACGAAACATCACAAAAATACTCCTTGTGAAAGCCAGGGCTCGCGCAGGGCTGTCGGGTCATTGAAAAAGAAGAAAATAACAATATTCTTCTAATGTTAATATTCAGTATGTTGAACGATAATACTGTATCACATTGATATATTTTTTGTTTTCTTATTTTCTCTCTTCCGTATTTTACATAAATGCACAAAGCACGTATGTATTCTGTGTCGAAACTAAGAATGCGACAGAGCAATGGTTAATCTATATATTTAAAACACAAAACACAAGGCCGTTTCTTTCTACAATCCGCCAGCGCCACGCATTGGAGCGATTTTCATGATTTTTTTTAAATAAAAGCTACTGACCCCCAGATTTGTCATCGCTAATTTTTATTGTCATAAGTAATTTTTTGATGTTACTATGGCATTTTCTTTGTACAATCAGCCGTTGTTATTCTGGCGTTTGTTCTCGTTTCAGTACTTGTAGCCCTATCTACCTTTCTGCGGTGGTCGGACTTGGAACTAAGCCATGCTTTATGAACTACGTAGTTGTAATCGAAGTACAAAGTCACGGAACACCGGCCCCTTGGTCTTTGCTTTCTACGTGAATGAGTTTAAGCTTACTCTTAGTAAAGAGTTGTTTTGGTTTGCCGTGGAACGCCATGTTATCCATATTCTCGGTGACGGCAGCTGTTTATTTCGTACAATAATGAGGAACGCCATCGTTAAATTCGTATACGAGTAGTTGGAAAAATTTAAAATTAATGGGAATATTACGAAAATTTTGTTATTGGTGACCCATATTATACACTGCGCATTAATAATAATTCAACCGTTTATTATATAACAGTTATGCATTTTATTACGATTCGTGTTATATGGCAAGAAAAAATGTCAGTCACAGCTTTTTCAACCGTGCATGACACGGGTTATGGACTAGTAAGACTAAAATTTCCTCTTATTTGAAATACCGGTAAGATCTTGAATTTTCTTCGACTCCTAACATTTCATTTCAAATTATTTATCATTTCCCCAAGAAGATGTCTTTAATTCTACAAAAAGTATTTCGATCTCTAGTACCATCACTTCGTAAGTGGTAGAAGTTCACCCGTTCATCTGTGCAGAACACCTTATACCATGCACCTGAAAATACCAGTATGTTAACGGCATGTTATTTTCCGATAAGGAACTTAAACTACAGGACCAACGTCATGACACCGTTAATGGATATATTATTTTCAGCTGGAAGTGTAGGACCTCAGTTGGGGAAGCGCAGCGTTGCTTAGAACATCGAGGTGCATAATTCTTTTATGGTATTAGCGATAAAACCCGGTGGACCAAATTTCTCCCACGAATATTACTTCAGTTCCCTGGATTGTGCTATACAGTACATCAGGCATGACAAACCGGGAATCTTCCGGTAAATTTTTTTTATCGTTTTTGTTCTTTGGTTTAGTAACCCGAGTGAGCTTCGAAGGATATAAGAACTCATAAGAACCACCCTTCTTAATTCAAGCCACTGGTTTCAGTGAAGGAAACAATTCACCCATGTCTCATCAAGGACTCGGTCTGATGGCTAAATCGGAAAAACGCCCATGGGCCCGAGATGTGACAATTCTCGCTCAGCCCTTGCTGCGGCCTTGGAATCCGTTGACTCATCATCTGTAGGCTTCTGTGGTTCGCTGAAGCATAACAATAGCACTAGCCTAATATTTTTAATATTTCAGTTATCACTGCAACTAGCAGCAGAGAAATGCAGAATATGGTAAACGACTTATAGATGGAAAGTCTTTTAAAAGGTCTGACATGGAACACAGTAAAAATTAAATATATGAACTACACTGAAAAGGATGTAGAAAATATTTTGATTGAAGACAAACAAATTGAAAAAGTAGAAGAATACATCTATTTAGGTCAGGTAATCAGTTTCAGAGAAACTCAAGAAAGAGAAATCAGTAGAAGAATTATCCAAGGTAATAGAGCCTTTTGGAGACTTAAAGACTATTTAACCGGTGATCTTCCATTGTGTTAAAAGAAAAATCTTCAATGAATGTATTAGGTGTGCAACTTAATTCTTGGCTCCTAACCGCAAGCGATCATAGAACGTCGGCTGATAGCTGTGTGCGATAATGGCTGATTTCAGCGCCATCCAACAGCTTTCCAGGCAACCGTAACCATTCACAGCTGTAGTGACAGCAGGGACGAAAGTTGACGGTGAAAGTAATGTCGTTTGAGAAGCAACATTTGAGACACTGCCTCCTGTTCGCGTTTCAGCTGAAAACAAAGTGCCGCAGAAGCCCAGCAAATGACCTGTGCTGCTCTGGGTGAGGCTGCTGTGTCCTACAGTACGTGTAAGAGTTTTTCCAGTGGTTTAAGCAGGGAAATGTAAATCTCCGTGATGCAGAACGTCCGGGAGAGTCGCAGAAAGTTGACGATGAGGAGGTGGACCAACTGTTGGACGCGGATCCCTGTCGCACACAGTGAAAACTCGCCCAGGAACTCGGAGTAACACGGCAAGCCATGGCAAAGCGTCTGCACAAGCTTGAACGGATTCACATGGAAAGCCGTTGGGTGCCCCACCAACTCACGGCTGCGAACATGTCTAGGCGCTACTATGTTGCTGAGTCCTTGCTCTCTTCAAGAAGAAGGATTTCCTCCACAAGATTTTGACCTGTGATGAAAAGTGGATCCTCTACGATAATCCGAAGCGGCACAAATCGTGAGTTTATCCAGGTCAGCCTACCACCAGTACCGCCAAACCGAATATCCATGCCAGGAAGTTGTTGCTGTGCATATGTTGGGATCAGCACGGTGTCGTACACTATGAGTTGCTCAAACCTGGTGAAACGGTCAATGCTGAGCGTTATTGTCAGCAACTCATTCGTGTGAGTGAAGCAATGGAGGCGAAAAGGCCATACACCGGCAAGGGCAGAAGGTCGGTCCTGTTGTCTCAGGATAACGCGCGTCCTCACACCGCGAAAACGACTTTAAACACGATCACCCACCAGGGATGGGAGATTTTGTCCCACACGGCGTATTCTCCAGACTTCGCCCCGTCGGATTATTACCTCTTTTGCTCTCTGCAACATCACCTGAGTGGTACGCACTTCCCTTCTGTCGAGGAGGTCCACACAAATGTTGATGACTTTATCAACTCGAAACAGCCCTCTTTTTTCCGCAGTGGCATTCGGTAGCTCCCTGACCGATGGCTCAAACGTTTGTGTCCGAGAATTAAGTTGCACACCTACTATTAACCCCTTGCTTACTTATGGAAGTGAAACATGAAGTATCACAAAGTGACACTGTGAAGTAATAAGAGTATCGGTAAGAAAGTTAGAGTGAAGGATGTTAGGAATAAAAAGAAGAGATAGAGTTAGAAATGAAATTATAAGACAAACAACAGGGATAACAGATATTTAAAAAAATAATAAAATAATCAATTAAGATGGGCTGGAAATGTTCGAAGACTGAAAGATGAATGATGGAAAATATTAATAGCAGAATGGCAACGGAGTGGTGGAAGGAGACGAAGACGGCGCGGAGAACAAGATGAAGAGATGACCTTCAAAAATTTAGAGGTGCTAAATGGTGGACTAAGGCTAAAGATCAAGGAAGTTGGAAAAGAATGAGGGATGGTTGCAATGGGTGTCAACAGGATAAGAAGAAGAAAAAGAAAAAGAATATTTCAAGTATGTAATGCTAAATTCCTCTTCAAATGGAAAGTATGTTTTCCCTCCAAAATTGATCAAATTACTTTTACTTTTACAGAAGCAATAGAAAACAAACAAACGAACAATGTTGTTGAGACATTTTTCTGGTTTTGAAAATTCATATCAAGTAATGGTCCAGCATTTGTTTTCTGAACAAATTTGCATTGCACATTTTGTTTGTAACTTATGCTGTAATATAACATTTCTTTTTGATTTCTGTCTCTATGTAAACCTAGTTCATTCTCCTTTAAACGGTTTCTCACTTAAGGCTACATTTTCTCACCCAGATGAATGTCATTAGCAACGAGTTATAACGAAGTAAATTTCTCCGTCATTTCTGTCCACGCCAGGATTCGAACCCGGATCCCCTCATTCCGGAATAAGTCACTCTACCAATTAAGCTACGCGGACGTTTTATTCTGATTCCTATCTGCCTTTATGTCGTGTGCGTCCTTCTGGCAGGTACGTCACATCTCCTGGTACGTTACATCATCTCCCCCTTCTTTTTTTCTTTTTTTTCGAAGTGCTGGAGAAGGGATTCTCTTATTTTTCCTATCTCGCGGTGTGGAAATAAAATCACACCAATGCGAGAATTTGAATGGTCGGGTCATCCGGATAGTTCGGGCGCCATTATAACGAAGTAAATTTCTCCGTCATTTCTGTCCACGCCAGGATTCGAACCCGAGTTCGCTTATTCCGGAACAAGTCGCTCTACCAACTGAGCTACGCAGACGTTCATTCTGACTCCTATCTGCCTTTATGTCGTGTGCGTCCTGCTGGCAGGTACGTCACATCTCCTGGTACGTTACAGAGTCTTGGAATCACAGGCCATAAGACGTACGTAAGAAACTAAGGTAAGAACGATATGTTGAGATGTGTTAGAGGTGGTGTGGTGAGAGATGTCTCACACTTAGGTTGTTTTTTCATTGAGCTTGAGTTAGGTTGAACTGAGTTAGCATATATTTCGTTTAGGAGTTCCGTTAATCTAATATTGTACTTACTAACGCACGTTAAATTGAGTTCAAAATATTATTAATACTTCTAGGAGATTAGTTGGTGTTTAATGCTCAAAGTCTGAGCTGATTCTTGAGTGTTTATTTAAAAGTACTTCATTATTGTTGAAGCGACGAAAATAGTGTGTGTAATAATCTGTTAGTTCTTCTGCTACAGAAGTGATAATAGAAGTGACTACTGACTAACTGAATAGAGAGGTAAGTAAGTCTCGATGTATTCTTGAAGTTAAATTTTTGGTGTTGTGTTAAAGACTAACTAGCAAGATGTCAAGGGTTTTCAACTAAAGTGAATCACTTACAATTGAAATCAAGATTCATGTAACGTTTGTGCAGGGTGTTCGAGAATTATTGGACACATTACAAAATTATGTACAAAAAAAAAAAAAAAAAAAACTATGAGCATTCTTTATCTCAACGACTACAGTCTTGTGACGATTATATATAGATTAAGATAAAACAACGTAGTTGTCACAAATGTCTATTTTTTCAAGCCGACCATGGTTTCGCTGGGTATTGACCTAGCTTCATCAGGACGAATGGCACGTAAATATTCAAATTGTATATGACATCATAAATGGTGTTTACAGTCACGTGTTTTGGTTAGATGCTTCCACGCGCTTGATAGAAATGGGGTGGATGCCATGTCATTAACAAGTTGCCGAGACTTCTGATATATATGGAAAGCTTCCAAACTATCAAGTTTGGAGGTTGAATCTGGCTTGTCAATAAGTTTTGCTTCTTCAAAGAGAAATCTGTGGGATTTGTTTTTGCCATTATACCATTTTCCCGTGACATTGCCTTCAAAATTACAAAAATTCTCAAAACCTTTAATTTTAAGGTGATTTTTAAACCCATGAACAAAATGAGATTTTTAAGATCAAAGGACTGTGTTGAAGACAAAAACTCGTGGGGAATTTATCAAATTCCATGTGAATGTGGCGCTTCGTATATACGACAGACCCATAGAGCCTTGCGTTTTCGATTGAAGGAGCACAAGACCTACATTCGGAACTGTAATCTAAAGAAATCATCGATGGCTAAACACTGTTACCAAAAGGACCACAGATTTCTCTTTGAAGAAGCAAAACTTATTGACAAGCCAGATTCAACCTCCAAACTTGATATTTTGGAAGCTTTATATATGTATCAGAAGTCTTCGCAACTTGTTAATGACATGGCATCCACGCCATTTCTATCAAACGCGTGGAATCATCCAACCAAAACACGTGACTGTAAACACCATTTATTAAGCCATATACAATTTGAATATTTACGTGCCATTCGTCTTGATGAAGCTAGGTCAATACCCAGCGAAACCATGGTCGGCTTGAGAAATAAAAAAATAAACATTTGGGACAACTACGTTGTATTATCTTAATCTATATAAACTATAAGCATTGTTTTTTTTTATGTCATGTATTACTAAAACGGTTTCTATATTTTTGTTTTGCAGAATTGTTATTCCCAGAATCCGATAGATGGCGCTAGGTGTGGCCTGATGAGGAATGTATGAGAAATGCGCAATCATTAGTCATGTCGTCCGTACAGCAGAAGGCGATGTGCGTGTTATGGCTTGCGGAATTAAAGTCTGTCATTAAAGTTAAAAGACGGTACCGTTTAGAGTACGGTTGTAATCCTCTGTCGACGAATTCAATTAAGCGGTGGATGAAACAGTTTAAAGAAGCTGGCAATGTGGAACATCGTGGAGGAGCCGGTAGGTCTAGCGTCAGCGGTGAGATGATTGACCAAGTTAATGAAAGTTTCCGACAAAGCCCTAGGAAATCCGTTCGTAAAGCAAGCAGAGAATTGTGCATTCCGAAATGGACAGTTCACGATATCTTGCACAAGAAATTAAAGTTTCATGCTCATAAAATTCAAATAGTGAAAAAAATGCATGTAAATGATAACACTCTGCGATACGATTTCGCTGTGGATATGCTGAATAGAGTGTAAAATGACGAAAACTTTCTCAGTAGTACTGTAATTTTTAGTGATGAATCCACATTTCATGTATCAGGTATTGTGAATCGTCACAACTGTAAGATATGGGGCAGTGAACCGCTTCATGCTACTACTGAACTGGAACGTGATTCTCCAAAAGTTAATGTGTGGTGCACCCTATATCAAAAAAGGGAAATGATTGGCACTTTCTTCTTCTGCGAAAAAACCATAAATGGCGACATTTACTTGGATATGCTAGAAAATTTCGCTATACCCCAGATCAAAAAGATATGACAACGTCGTTTTCCAACAAGACAGCGCCCATCCGCATTGGTCAACGTGTGTACGTAACTGCCTAAATGAGCATTTCCCCAACAGATGGATTGGGCGTGGTGGTCACATTCCGTGGATTATTTCATCTAACTCCATTGGATTATTTCATCTGCGGTTATGTAAAGGATCATGTTTATCAGACACCTTGCACTGATTTGCAGGAACTGAAGCAGCGTATCAAATCTGCTATTAATTCCATAACTACTCAGATGCTTGCCAATAAATGGCATGAAATCGAGTATCGCTTGGACGTACTACGAGCAACCAAGGGATCTCACATCGAAATTTATTAACTTGTGTACTTACATTGTAAGTTAGTACAGTCAATTTTTTTCTATCTGTTTAATGTTTTGTTTCATATAATTTTGTAATGTGTCTAATAATTCTCGGACACCCTGTATTATAGGTTAAATTGACTTTGCACATAATTCACAACAAAACATTAGAGATAGGGGTGATGGGCAGTTCACATGGGCATCTCCCATCTAGAGTGGAACAAACTCAAATCGAAGGCAGGCAATAAATACGCGGATAGCAGGGCTTCCGAACAGTGGATTGCAATCGACGCACATCAGTCAACGTAGTTATCGGAGCGTATTGTCGACGCAAGACATATGGGGGCATTCTATCGCCCAGGTGGTAAAAACTTAAAGGTTCCCGAGGGCAACCAGATGAAGGATGTACCACGAGTATTCCAACGACAGATGTACCAGCGTGCGAAGAGGACGCGGTGGCCAACCAGAAGCATCTGATGACCGGGGTCAACTTAAACTATCAAGACTCGTACAGACCGAGCGCTCGGCAACGGCGGCGCAACTCGCATCCTAATGAAATATCTTAGGTCCAAGCAGCGTAACGAGATAACGGTACTGCGCATGAGGCATGACCTGGGCAACGGGAGCCGACCGGCTACTCTTATGCCACTTTTGATTGCTCGTCGTAGGACATTACACCTCGTTTACTACCAGGAACATCAAAACTAACCTCAGGAGAGCGGCGCCTCTTCTTATGGTCAGATGAATAATCCCGTTTACAGTTGTATCGAGCTGATGGGAGGATGCGGGTGTGGCATAGACAGCATGAGGCCATGGCCCGTCTTGCGACATCTCTGTTCAAGGCGGTGGTGGCTCTGTAACGGCTTGGGTAACCTTCTCGTGGGACACTAAAGGTCCCTTAGCGTTTCTCGAGAGGACCTTAACCACTGCGCGCTACCAGCATGTGCTAGTTGATCGCTTACACGCTTTCATGTCCTTCGCTCATCCTGCGGCCGATGATCTGTTTTGCAACAAAGTGCCACCCATGGGGTCGCAATGACTCAGGCATGGCTCGAGGAACACTCATCTGAAGTTCAAACCGTGAAATGGCACCCAAGGTCCCTGGATTTAAACCCTGCGGAATATCTTTGGGATGCCTTGGGGCGGAACACGAGATCCATGTATCCTGGACCGACGTATCGGGAGGTGTTATTCTGCAATAGACATGGCTGGCGTTACCTCTGAAAATCCTCCGGTATCTGGTGGAAGCCATGCCTCGGTGTGTGCAAGCTGTTATTTGCGTTAGAGGAGAACCAACACTCTATTAGATAGGTGTCTCTAATATTTTTTCCATTGAGTGTACGTATATTGATACACATTAAAATCTAGAAACGCTACGCGGTCGCGTGGTATGAAAAGCATTTTTCCATAGTACACAAAATGTCAAAGAGGTGGTTGCTTTTTAAATCTTTGGGAAACAACTATTTTTCTCACGGGAATTCAAAATGTCGGAACAGTGATTTACAGAGACCTAATGCGCACTTAAGCGTATATTAGATGTACAAATAAGTTTTACAGCGTTTTTTATGTGACGTATACCACTAATTTACATATCCGACATTCCCCCGTGTTGTTCCCATGTGACCTTAACTGGTCCACAGTATAAAATGTGTGGCACAGAAGTTTGCCCAACAGTCAAACCCACTTGCAGATCGGTAGGTGAAAGATGGCAAGCGATACTGCATTTATCCGACACTGCATTCGTTACGAATATCACCAAGGAAAAAGTGCTGCAAAAGCATGTGCATCAATCTGTTCTGTTCTAGGGTAAAATATTATATCGGAAAGCACGTGTGAGTTTTGGTTTAGACGGTTTAAAGCAGCTGATTTTGATGTCAGCGATCGAGAACAAAGCGGCGGCGCCCCGCAGAAGGTTGCACATGAGGAACTGCAAGCACTGCTGGATGAAGATTTCTCTCATACGCAAAACAAACTAGCTGAAAAATAGGAGGCAACCTAATAAACCCTTTCCAATCGTTTACGCGCAATGGGAAAGATTCAGAAGGAAGAAAAATGACCACGTGACCTGAACCAGAAGAACAAGGATGAGCTTGTCATGATGTGTTTGATTCTGTTGAATAAACAACACAGAAAGTCTTTCCTGTGGAAAATCGTCACGGGTGATCAAAATTGGATATGATATGACAATCCAAAACGCAAAAAAAAAAAAAAAAAAAAAAAAAAAAATTTGGTAGACCCCGGTGAAGCAACGACTTTGACACCGAAACACAATATTCACTCCAGGAAAGTTCTGGTGTGCATCTGGTGGGATATGAAGAGTGTGCTCTATTATGAACTAGTGGAACAGGGTCCAACTGTTACTGCTGATCGCTACAAACTACAATTGCTGCGAGTGAACCAATAAAATAGTCGGAAACGTCCATTCACAGAAAAAGGAGTGCGTCTCGTAAAATTATTGCATGACAACGCTTGACCGCATGTCACAAAATCGGTGAAGGAAACGTTATTGATGCTTAGCTGAGAAGTTTTGGACCACCCGGCGTATAGTCCCGACATAGCCTCTTCCGACTATCATTTGTTCCGATTGATGCAACATGGTTTGTCTGCTGTACAGTTCCGGGCATGTGACGAAGTGAAAAATAGGTTGACGACTTCATCGCGTCACACGACGAAGTATTCGTTATGTCTGGAATGCGTCAGCTGCTCGATCGATGGCGGAATGTGATTGATAATGATGGCGCATATTTTCATTCGTAAAGATATTGTTGTTTTCTCTTAAATTACATGTTGCGTTGTCTTAAAACGCTCTAAGACTTATTTGTACACCAAATAAAAATAGTAAGGAGGTAAATTAAGTTACACTGAAACGACCCCTACCGTTACATTTTGCCTGAAAACAGCAAGTGACCCAAGACTTTCTCAATGTGAAGTATTCGTTATTGTTTAAAATTATTACTTTTTCATCATACGGAACAAACGTAAATGCATTTCTTCGCCCCTGAAAATGCATTTACAAGTTTTATATTTTTATAAAAATAAGAATCTCTCTTTTTTTTTAGAATTTCTCACACTACATGTGTTGAGCAGTATCAGTTTTGCTTGGATCGGAATGCGCTTGACCTACGGTTTATTCAAATGGTCGGACGGCTCAATTCCAAATTTTACATATTGGGGAAACAATCAGCCTAGCACCCTGTACGGAGCAGAGGTTTGTACGAATTGCTATAGATTTTTATTTTTTATTTATTCATTTTTTCTCTCTATGTGTGAGCTCTTCTCCACACATAAATCTGCATTTTAACCCTTTCAAAATAAGCAAGATACATTTAAGTGCGATCATTACAGTTCAAATTCAAACTACATCAAGAAATTATGTGCACTGCCTTAAGCCTGAAGCGTGCAATGTAAACAACAGTGCATGTACACTTTAAAACATTTATTCTTTCTAGATGTAAAAGTCTAAAAATTATTATGAACGTTTATCTCGAATAGGACCAGATTGTTGTGCCTTCTATAACGAAGTAAATATCTCCGTCATTTTTGTCCACGCCGGGCATCGAACCCGGGTCTCCTCACTCCGGAATAAGTCGCTCTCCCAACTGAGCTACGCGGACGTATTCTCTCGCTGCTATCTGCCTTTGTCTCATGTGCGTCCTGCGGTGTAGGCACGTCACACTTCTTCATCGAAACACCCTCTTAAGAATCATTCAGTTCTGACAAGAATGATATCCGAAAGCGGATGTCTACATTCTAAACTTGATCATGAGCGAACAAAGTAAAAAAAAAAAAGATTTAACATGATATACCGGCATCGTTAAAGAAATTCTTTCTTAATTCGTAAACATATAAAACAATTAGAAAAGATAATTTGTGAAAACATAAATTTGTCCCCGACAGAGATCGAATCCTCGCCCCCTCACTCCGGAGTAAGGTGCTCTCCCAACTAAGCTACACGGGCGAAATGTATCGTTGCAGATTTGTCGTCTTGACACGTGCTTTGCATCTGTAGTACGTTACATCATCTCCTTCTTAATGTTTCTTTTTTCATTTTGAAGCGAAACAGGAATTTTTCATTAATTCCAGACAATGTATGGAATGAGTATCACCCATTTTTCAAAGAACCCAACGGTCAGTAGATCCCCTTTTACGTTCGGGCGCCAATGTGAAAATACAAATTTGTCCATGTAGGGGATCGAACACCGCCGCCCCGGTGGCGCAGTGGTCTAAACGATGGCTTTTGAACATTCGTCCGAGGTGGGTCCGGGTTCAAATCCCGGTGACGCATGGATGCTGTGTTTGTCTTACGGCACTGGCTCTCTCCCTTCCCTGGAAACCGTGGCCCTAAATTAGGGACGGGCGAATGCTTATAGCCCACTGAGTAGTTCACGGTGGTCATTAAACTTCCAATCAAAAAGAAAAAAAGAGGATAGAACATTCGCCCCCTCACTCCGGAATAAGTTGCTCTCCCAACTAAGCTACACAGGCGGAATATATCTCTGCAGATTTGTCGTCTTGACACGTGCTTTATCTCTGTACTACGTCACAAATTATAATTTTTCATTTTTATCCGTCTCTACTCAACGCCATATCAAACTTTCAAAACACCAGGACCTGAGTGTTATATAAAAGCAACTGTAAGGCTATTAATACTCAAAAGCAATATTATCTTGTGAAAAAAATCGTTTTCGCCGGTAATGGTATTCGAAACCACATTTGCCTTCGCCGGAGTCTGCTATTCTACAGCTTGAACTACACCGATAAAGCCTATCGCTGCAACTTTGCCTTCTTGACATGTGTTTCACCTCTGAAATAGGTATGTCTCACCACTTCCCCCTTGAAAAAGTGATGGGACGAAATCGTAGGTTTCCTGGTCACCAGGCAACCCATGCTCTAAGTACCTCGCCGTAGAAAAAGGAATTCTGATTAATTCCAGATGATGAGTGGAAGAAGCATCACACATTTTTCGAAGTCTTGAAGAAATAATTCGCATTAATTCCAGACGATATGTGGAAGCAACATATCACATTTTCCAACTTCACAGCCAGGAGATTCGCGTTTACGTTCGGGCACCAATGAGAAAGTAAGCCCGTTTTGCCGGTCGTGAGATTCCAACCCACATCTGCATTCTCTTGAGTCGGCTATTTTTACCGATTGAACTTCACCGACATATTTATCGCTGCAACTTTCCGGTCATCATTTGTACGCCGCATCTAAATCTCGGGTTAGCACAATCTAAAAAAAAGTTCGTCGTCGCGGGACGACATCTCCGTAACGCCTCAGACCCTGCCCTTCTAGAAACCGCCATTTTCACGCCACGCGATGTGGATAGGAAGCTCTCGCACTTATACGTATGAAACGCACTGTGCTGTCTCATGATGGGGACTGGAAAGAAGAGAAAGGAAAAATGGCTATTGAAGATTTCCTTGCATCTGGCGAAGAAAGAAATACAATGATTTCTTTAAGTTTATCGAACACATTCCGCGTCATGTGATTCACTGAAATTATGACGTAACATTATCCACTAGAAAAGTTATAGAACCAGTAGATAGCTACTGCTTATAACCCTAAGAGTTGCTCATGCTAGTCAATAAGTCGTTAAACCTGGAGAATTAGATACAAAGAGGTTCAGTTCTGATTGAACCGTAAGTTGGAACGAAGGTCTACGACTTGCAGATCGGAGAGTTGAAATGAGCTAGTCGAGTATGGTTTCAAAACGTTTCTTTAATTTGTTATAGCCAAGACAGGTCTATGATATGAAAAGTAGCTTACATAATTTTAACGAACACAAAGCAGAGTTCAAGATGGGCCAGGTACGGGTTCTATCATTGTGTTGGATTTTTATTTGGCGGCGGCTGCTTTCAGGCGTTCTCGATACTCTCTAGTTCGTAGGGCTTCAGTCTTCTTGGGCTTTACATTCCTCATCACTTGCTCTTACCTCTCGTTTTGATTTTTTCCACTGTTTTGCTTGCTTTCATTGTGCGAATTCCGCGGCATTGTCGAAAATGTTAACCCGTTCACACGAAAACAATTTTAAATGTTTTTAGTTTAAACAACTACGATATGTTCTTTATATATTTGAATAGATCTCATCGGGAGCTTAAAAACGATAGCACACCACGCACAGTCGTTTTGCACTCACGGTTGTCCAGATAAACAGCGATATTGTTAAAAGTGTTCACCGTTCACAAGAAAATAATTTTTAAAATTTTCAGTTCGAACCACTCCGGAATGTTCGTTGTATATTTGAAAAGATCTCGTTGAGAGCTTTAAAACGATAACAGCGCACAGTCGTGTTTTTTTATATGGCCCCATAGGAAAAAGTCCAGACATGAGAGATTGGGCGATCGTGCCGCGATGGGAACTACCTCGACTAATTCGTCGTCCTGGGAATTTAGCAACCAAGGTGTTCCGCACATTCACGCTGAAATGGGGTGGCGCTCCGTCGTGTTGGAACCACATACGTGTTTTAATGTTTGCTGGAACAGGGTTCTGTAATTCTGGAAAGACTTCTTATAAAAATACGAGGTACGTTCTCCAGTTCAGTCAGTCTGGCAGAAGATATGGACCAAGCAAATAGTCATGGACGATTCTAGCCCATACATGTATTGAGAATCGCCTCTGGTACGAATGTGAACGTGTGGTGTGCGAATAACTGGTTGCCCACACATGAGAACTGTGGGTATTAAATGTTCTGTAATTCTGGAAAGACTTCTTATAAAAATACGAGGTACGTTCTCCAGTTCAGTCAGTCTGGCAGAAGATATGGACCAAGCAAATAGTCATGGACGATTCTAGCCCATACATGTATTGAGAATCGCCGCTGGTACGAATGTGGACGTGTGGTGTGCGAATAACTGGTTGCCCACACATGAGAACTGTGGGTATTAAATATTCTCTCGTGTGTAAAGGTGCATTTGTCAGTGAATAAGACATGTGCGGGAAACTCTTGCTGCGCTGCAGTTTGCTGAAGGAACCACTGTGCAAACTCGACACGAGGCCGATAATCTACAGGTGTCAAGGCTTGCACCCGCTGTGCATGGTCGGGGTGTAAACGCTCGTGTCGTAGTATTCGCCACAGCGTCGACTGGGCATGGGAAAGTGTTCAGGTGCTACATTCCGGACGATCTCCAACCATACACGTAATTTCCTCTGTAACACGTGGCGTCCGCACACTCCCTGCACGCCCTGTGTCCTGCAAGCTGCTGACTACGGAGCCCGTGTCGCACCGATACTAGTGCAATTCTTGAAAGGTTTTACGATCTGGCACACGTCTTGTCGGAAAGCGCTTCCGGTACAGTCTTTGGGCTTTCCTCGCATTCCCGTCCGCATCTCCATACATGAAATGCATGTCCGCCTTCTCCTGATTCGTGAAACAACCCATCCCTTTGGGAAATCCACGGTAGCAATGACGACGAGTGCGAAAACCCGTGCTTATATGGGTTCAGTGGACAGCGCCCTCTAGCGCTTCAACGTTTGAGTTACGACCCTGCATTTTATGACGAAAAGTGATTGTTTAGGTGTGTTCTATCACCCCGTAAAGTTTGGCCCAACAGTTTTGAATCATTCTGTATTGCTTAACCGTAAGATATTTGGTACTCAATTTATTGTACAGGTGATTGTACGATGTCTATGTAGCAGTCTGTGGAGTCCCTAAGACAAAAGCCATATAGCTATCTAGAGTAAATTTTATATTTAGAAATTTTTTGGAAATTATATTATAAAACAGAACATTGCACCTTTTCTTAAAAAATAATGAAAGTTATTGTCATTTGAAGAAACATCTTTCACCTTGTACGTGATTCCAGTTCCTGTGACATTTTGGCTCAGTGGTTTAGACGTGTGGCTTCAACGTAAATGACCCAGGCTCGATCCTCACTACCGGCAGGCGCAAGATGATTCGTCCGCGTAAGAACTGAAATACTCAGCTTGTTGGATTTTGCGAAATTTCTGTATAAATACAGAAAAATCTGAAGATGACTTTCCTAAAACAAAAAAAGGAGATTACTGACTACGGGAAATCTGAAGATGACTTTCCTAAAACAAAAAAAAGGGAGATTACTGACTACGGGAAATCTGCGAAAATACAGGTTACAAAATCTAGGCACTTTTAAAAACGGAAATTCCGTCAAAATACGGACATTTACCGGCAACTTTGCTACACGTTGTTTTCAGAAATTTTCTGTGAATTCAGACCAATTATTTTTTTCCAGTGTATTAAGCCTCTTCATAGGCTCCTGACAAATACCCCCTATTATAATCTTAATTCATATTGAATTGACCAAATAGGGGAACTTCGTTTCTTCATATGTAATACTGTTAATAAAGACTTGAATGCTGTTGAAATGAATTCATCTGCTACTCTATTTTCCATTATTGTATAAATCTGTTGCATTGTTTACTCTTATTTGTCTAGGAAGAATGTGTGCTGTTCCAAATGAGACCTTCTGACCTGGGGGGTGGCATGATTATCCTTGCTCTTTTAAGGTTCCTTACATCTGTGAAATCTTCAAAGGTAAGAGTGCCTGAAATTGTTTCGCATTTTCGACGCGGAAACAGCCCTACGGGGTTTTTTAAATGTAAAATAAAATAGCCACTTAAGTCTTCGGATTTCATCTTCCGAGTGCTGAAACACTGCTACTTCGTAGTCAATGCATCAGACATTTCTTGTAGCAGAGGGTTGACACTCGTGCTTTTCACCAAATTACGAATGAAATTACACTACCATTTGTGAAAATTGCAACATCATAAACAGTGATGTATTCAGGCATGTTTTCGGGAGTGCTTAGCCCACCGAAAATCCATGGACGTGCCCTGTAGGCTTTTGGCTGATCACCCTTATATTTAGTCTAATTATTTTTGTTTATAGATGTAAATTTGGAGAAATTAATTTTAAAAACTTAAGAAAACGAAAGAAAATATTATAATAAAAAAAAACGCATCCATATGAACTTCGTATCTCAGTAGCATTGAGATTATTTTAAGTATTAAATTAATTTCTTTGTTTTATACACTAGAACTAAAATTGCCATCGACATATACACTGGCAGAAAGTGAAAACAGAACACCAAGAAGGAGACGTCAGATACAAACGAAATTTATACAGCATAAAAACGGAATACAGAGGATAACGTGATCAAAACATTATGGCACAATACAGCTGTATTTTCTGGTAAACTGAAAAATAACATTTCCATGTAACATGGTTAGTACGAGGTTGAACCGCCATGAACTGCGTCACACTGTGCAATTCTGGCATGGAGTCTGTCGTACAGATGTTGGATAAAAGTTTGGGGTATTGAGTTCCAAGCATCCTCAACCTGG
The DNA here is from genome assembly GCA_039090855.1 of Macrothele yani. Lineage (NCBI taxonomy): Eukaryota > Metazoa > Arthropoda > Arachnida > Araneae > Macrothelidae > Macrothele > Macrothele yani. Next base: position 136,523,396 of record CM077005.1, on the reverse strand, counting down.
ACGCGTAAATCGCGGATGGTCGTGGCTGGCCGTGGAGACCGGATAAGTCGTTGTCCCATAAAATCCCACACGTGCTCAAGGGGAGACAAATCCGGTAAACGTGCAGGCCATGGAAGTTGTTTCACACCCTGAAATGCATGTTGCGTTGCATGTGCCGTGTGCGGGCGTGCGTTATCTTGCTGGAAAACACCACGATGGACAGACCTTACAAATGGCACAACAACGGGCTGAATGATGTTGTTGATGTAGGAGGTGCTGTTTAACGTACCCGGTACAAACACTAGTTGTGTACGGGAGTGATAGTTGATCGCTCCCCACACCAGGAGACCAGGTGTAGGCCCTGTGTGTCGTTGGCGGATGCAAGAAGAGTGCAGAAGCTCCCCTGTGCGTCTGCGAACACGCATACGGCCATCGGAGGCTCCCAAGCAGAATCTGCTTTCATCGTTGAACACGACAGATCGCCATTGCGTTCTTCAGTGCAGACGTTGGCGACACCACTGCAGCCGTTCCTGACGGTGGGCTGGAGTCAGAGGTACAAATGCCAGAAGCACACGTGCACGTAGTCCTGCATCCAGTAGACGGTTGCGGATTGTTCGCATAGTCACCTCAGGTGCAACGGCAGCTTGGATTTGCGTCGCAGTGGATGTTCTGCTTGACAACGCCGCTCTTCTTATGCGTCGATCGGTCCGCTCATCAGTCCGTCTGTGACTCTCGGTTCCACGTCTTCTCGTGTGGGAATGTTCCTCAGACCATTTACGCCACCATCGTACCACCACCGATACTTTCCGTCCAATTCGCTCCGCAATACGATGATACGACAACCCGGCCTCGCGGAGTCCGACTAGACGACCTCGCTCAAAGTCCGATAACTGCTGAAATCATACACGTCTTCCATGTCCAGGCATTGCAGCTTCTTCAGGGTCTTGGCACGTGTCCGTACGCCGACGACTGATTACATTCACTTTGCCGTACTCCTTAAATACCACCGACGATAATTTGCATATTATGCCGTGCTGTGGCGTAAGCGCTCACCGGTTGGTCCCGAAATTAACATCACACCTACGTAAACTCGACCCCATTAGGATATGTACATTTCATTATCGTCCGCCAATTCCTTCTTGGTTTTCTTTTTTCACTTTCCGGCAGTGTATATTTACGTTTTTCTAAATCCGACGAGTCAATGAATTCAATAATGTATAGAGTATCTGGAAAAACAACAACAGAATTTTCGTTGTTAATTAGAGCCATAAATGACTTCACATAAAGTGTTAACAATTTAAACAATTTTTTTTAAATGTAGCTCTGAAATCAAAGTAATTATGAAAATACACTGCTGGCCACCCAAAATGCAACACCAAGAAGGAAACATCCGATTGGCCTGAAATTCGCAGCATGCGTTGCCCGCGAGAGGAAATGCAAACAATTATCATTGCAGGGCATGTGCAAATCATGTGCGCTCGGCACGCCATCGAGAAGCAATATAAGAAGGGTGCACAGAAGGCGGGGTGTAAGTAGTGGAAGTGTGTTGTGCTGCCTGACCTGTGCGTGGGAAGCTTCCTGATGCCTCGTCGCAGAATACGGCAGTCATTCCAGCACGTTTCGGAGTTCGACAGAGGACGAATAGTGGCTTATCGCGACAGCGGTTTATCGTACCGAAACATTCGCGCTCGTGTGGGACGACATCCAGCCACAGTGAGGCGAGTATGGATTCGGTGGGTGCAGGAGGGACGGACGGACAGACGTGATTGATCGCCGCAGCCGCGGCACACAACCGAACGGAAGGACCGGCATGTTGTGCGGCGGGCATTGACGGCTCGCACCGCCACATCACTAACGGTAGCGCAGGAATTAGGGTGAGTTGCGCAACAACCTGTGTCAGCACGTACCGTTCGACGTCGTCTGCAGGAGCGGGACTTGTCGCATGACGCTCATTGCTCCGATTACCATTGACGTTACACCACCGGCGAGTGCGGCGGCAGTGGGCCGTTGAACGCCGCACTTGGACTACGGAATGGCAAGACATTTTCTTCTCCGACGAATCCCGCTTCTGCCTGCAACACCACGATGGTCGGATCCGCGTGCGGCGGCACCGCGGCCAGAGACTGTATGACGCTCAATGGGATATGACACCCGCACCCCTCTGGTACGCATCGCCGGTACACCCAACAGCCACTGGAGCATCTCCGACGTTTTGGATCCTGTAGTTCTCCTTTACCTGCAGGACCTGCCAGCCGCTACGTCTCAACAGGACAATGCGCGCCCGCACGTGGCATGCATCGTGCAACAATTCTTCACTGCCTCCCAGGTGTCACTGCTGCCGTGGCCAGCCTGTTCTCCCGATATGTCGCCCATCGAACATGTCTGGTCGCTGATCGGCAACCGAGTGGCCCGGTAAGCACCACCCGCGGCTACGTCTGATGAACTGTGGCAACGTGTGGAAGCAGCCTGACCGACATTCCCCAAACCCACATCCAAAGCCTTTCTCGTTCGATGCCGCGGCGTGTAGCGGCCGTTATTGCCAGCCATGGGGGCCACACGAACTATTGATGTCTGCGTGTTCCGCAAGTCGCACGGGCCTGTAAGCTCAATCGTTTCATCTTTGAATCTGTTGTTATACGTCCAGTAAATCTGGCTGTGCTAACTCGTGTCCTTCTTGGGGTTACATTTTGGGTGGCCAGCATTGTACATACAGGGTGCATAGGAAAGTCCCTTTAGCCTGAAATAACTTGCGAACGGAAAGAGGTACAGTTATGCAAGTGAGATAATGGTATAGTAAAGCGATGACGGCCAATCGAATGCAACCAATAGTAGCGCCCCTAGTGGCGAAATGCGGAAGTTAGCTATTACAAATCGAAAAAGAAAAGAGATAGAGCAAAATTTCCAAATACGAAGTTGTAGAACGTCAATTAGTTAGTACAAAACGACATTTGGTTTCCACGGATAAGATAAATCGTCGCCTGAATACCGTAAAATGTCCGAAATCGATGGGCGACGATTCGAATCTGCATATTCACATATGCAAATGCAGACTGTGACGTTGTACCGTACCTACGGTATAAGAACCAGTAGCAGGATGTACCATGATCAGAAGTTTAGGTCTACGTACCCTGTGTGAGAATAGCGAGCTTGGATTTCTGGGGTTACGTAAAAAACCAGGTGTATGAAACAGCGCCTACAAGCCTACTGGATCTACGTCGTCGTGTTACAGATGCTTGCAATAGTGTGACACCTTCCATGCTGAGGAATGTGCATGCAGAGTTACTGTCACGAATAAAATTGTGTATCGTGGGCTTCGAGCATACTCGAGCATACCCGACATTAAGTTTTTATCACTGTGCACCAGTTTGCCTTTTTGTTTTAGTTTTGTCTAACGTCATCAAACTGTATTCACATAAGTACGCAGTTATGCAATAAATTGTGTGTATTTGCTCATACCTATGCCTGTTCCCTTCAAACGTTCACACAAAAGGTCGCGCATCGATTTGGACATTTTAGGGTATTCAGGCGACAATTTATCTTATTAGGGTAAAACAAATGTCGTTTTGTACTAATTAATTCATGCTCTACAACTGCGTAATTGGAAATTTTGCTCTATCTCTTTTAGTTTTCGATTTGCAATAGCTAACTTCCGCATTTCGACACTAGAGGGGCTGATATTGGTTGCATTCGATTGGTCGTAGTCGCTTTACTATACCGTTATCTCATTTGCATTACCGTACTTCTCTTTGCTCGCAAGTTATTCTAGGTTAAAGGGACTTTCCTATGCACCCTGTATACTGTAGAGAAAAATTTGTTGCTCTAGATGAGAATAAATTTGTTTATTAAATGGAACAATTGTCCATGTTAAAAATCTATTATGAAGCCACGCCAAATTTACTTAGTACTTTCTCTGGATGAAGATCAGGAGGGTAGAAGAAGACCAGTCCATCTTGATCATATATTCAAGAGAGGAAAACAAGAAAACAAAATTGTTTTACAGTTCTGCAAATTTTTTAAAGCCTTTTTTGTTTGATAGTTAAGTTTACTGTGGATTTGTAATCACCTACGGTATGCTGTTTGCACTGTAATACATCATCATATTGTGGTAGCTGGCATTCAGCCTTATTTTAATCTTCTGGATGTCGAATTTCCATGTATAAGGTCAAGCCTCACTGTAGCGAACGTGACGTTAAGGCTTCCAATACAACAAAATATTTGCGCTACCTGATTTTTAACGATAGCAAATTATTAAAAATTATTCCCATAATTTTTTTTTTCTGGCAGTATGAGGTTTACACTCTGTGACAAAAAGAAAATCCAGAATTTCAAACGACTAATTAATTGTTTTATTTTACTAATATATGCTAATCTAATAATATAAATTATAAGTGGCAGGGAAATGGTTTACAGCATACGTTTTTACTGTAATGATTCCTTAATAACCATAAACATGCTTGTAGTAAAACGACGATATTTTTGCCACTCCTTATGTTTGGGAAGGAAGTATATTCTCCAGCACAGTGTTATCTTACTAGCATCCTTAATATTTTACTCCTTCGCATGCTGAAATCCGCGGTGCATTACTGAATTAAAATAAAGGTATAACATTTTTACATTTTTAATCACTTGTATGTGTAGATTTCTTGTAATTTTCCTTTGCGTTATACCAGCATAAGGAAATTGTTATACCCTATTTAAAATCTTGTTATATATATATTAATGTATAGACAAAGAACATAATATGTATTAATGTACATATATAAATATATAATATTTATTAATGTACATACAAAAATAAAATTATATGTACACTATCTACCAACAAGTAATTGGACACCTGTGATAGCAAAGGAAAACGAAGTTTATTCACCTTCAATAGTTGGTGGAGCCTTCACGAGCGGTGATTACAGCTGCGACCCTCCAGGGCATACTCTCAACCAGGCATTGTACGACGGCTAGCGGTATTTTCTTTCACTCGGCTTGGAGAAGACAGGTCAGTTCCTTCACCGATTTTGGACGGTGGGGGCACCCCTTAAGTCGAAGCTCCAGCTCGTCCTAGAGGTGCTTGATAGGGTTAAGGTCCGGGCTCTGCGCAGGCCAGTCCATTCGATTAACCCCATTGGCACCATACCAAGCCATGGTGGACCTCGCAACATGACAGGTGGCATTGTCATCCTGAAAGTAACATGGGTCCACCCCGTAAAACTGCCACAACGTAGGAAGCGCATGGTCATCCAAAATGGTGCAGTAGTTGAGTCTACCAGCAATTGCTACCAAGGGTCCCGTGCCATACCAGGAGAAACACCCCCATAGCTTAATTCCACCGCCGATGAACTTCACAGTTGGCACAATACATTCCGGCAGGAGGCGTTCTCCAGGCAGACGCCAAACCCAGACACTACCATCCGAACGGTAGAGGTTGAACCTTGATTCGTCGCTCCAGAGAACCTCTTTCCACTGTTCAACGGTCCACTGTCGACGTTCTTTACACCACGTTAGCCGAGAAGCGCTATTGGACTTGATGATCAAAGGCTTGTGGGAGGCAGCACGCCAATGTTAACCGAAAAGATGGGTTTCCTTACGGATGGTATTCATTGAAAGAACACTCCCGGATGCCTGTTGAAACTCCTCGCGGATGTGGCCCACCGATTTGGTGCGGTTCTTCCGAATTTCTCTGGCCAGCACACGTCGGTCTCTAACTCCCAGTTTTGTGGGTCTGCCGGGTCGGGGCATATTCCGACAGTCACCTCTCATCTTCCACTTGCCAATCACGTAGGCCCACTGTCGATTTTGGGTACTTCAACTAGCTGGATATGTCACGTATGTATCGGCCATTTCTGTGATACCCGACGATTACACCTTTTTCGAAATCAGAGAGCTCCAAATTGCATGGCATCTTGCATGCGACTGGTTGCGTTGTTGTTTCCCACGCGATATTTAACGGCGGCGGCCGTGACGTGTATCAGGACTGTAGACATCGTCATTCCAGGAGTGTCCCATAATTTTTTTCCTAGCGGTAAAAAAACGTAGATAGAGTATTAATGTATATATGTAAATAACATGATATGTATTAATGTATATATATCATCATCATCATCATTGTCAACCATTATCAATCCACTGCTGGACGAAGGTCTCCCCAAGTGTCCTCCACAACGGTCTGCCTTGTGCCAGTCTCCTCCATGTCACTCCCGCATACTTTCGAATTTCATCCACCCATCTTCCATGTGGTCTTCTTCTGGGTCTTTTCCTGTCCCTTGGAATCCAATCTAAAATTTCGGCTGTCCATCGATGGTCTGTCCTTCTGGTAGTATGTCCAGCCCATTGCCATTTCAGGGATTTAACTCTGATCATGATGTCTTTCACCCTTGTCCACGAGTTCCTCTTCTTATCTCTCCTGGTTACACCAAGCATGCACCTCTCCATGCTGCTATGAGTTGTCTGCAGCCTTTGTATGTCTCGTTTAGTTAAGGTCCACGTCTCTGCACCATACATAAGCACTAGAAGGATGCATTGAGCAAACACTTTATTTTTAAGACATAATGGCATATTGCTCTTGAAAATTATGCTGTTTCTTCCAAAAGCTCTCCAGGCAAGTTTTGTACGCCGATTAATTTCTTCATCAATGTGACCCTCACTTGATATCTGCTGTCCAAGACAAACGTACGTGTTTGTTATCTCCAGTTTTTCTCCATCAATCGATAAATCTTCATTTCTTGTAAAAGCATTGTACAAAACTTTTGTCTTCTGAAAGTTCATTTTTAATCCCACTTCTTTACTCTTGTCAGCAAGTTCCTGGATCATACTGTGCAGCTCTGATGGGGTAGTTGCAAAAATGACTATGTCATCAGCAAAACTAAGGTGGGTTAGATAATCACCATTAATCTTTATCCCTTTGTTTTCCCAGTTCAGTGATTGAAAGACATTTTCCAATGTGGCATTAAAAAGCGTCGGAGATATGGTGTCACGTTGTCTCACTCCTTTTCCAATTTTCATGTGTGTTGTATTTTCAAACAGCCGAATCTTCGCACTTGCATTTTCATAGATGTTATTAATAATATTAATGTACGCATCTTCAATACCGCAGGATTTCAGAGCCATTGTAACTGCTGATGTTTCACCACATCAAAGGCTTTTTCATAATCGATAAAAGCCATGCACAATGGAAGTTCATATTTCCTCGCTCTTTCAATCAGTTCTCTCAGTACGTGGATATGATCTATTGTGCTGTAGCCACTCCTGAATCCAGCTTGTTCTTTTGGTTGAGCCATGTCCAGTGTCACCTTCAAGCGGTGTGAAAGAACTTTAGTGAAGATTTTATAAATCACTGATTGGAAGCTGATCGGTCTGTAGTTCCTGAGATCCTCAATGTCAGCTTTTTTATGTAGCAGGATCATTGTAGCGTTGTTCCAATCCTCAGGAATCTTCCCTTCATTAAGGCATCGAGTGAAAATTTGGGCGAGTACTGTTTCGATTTCTCCACTTGCTTCTTGTATGATGTCTACAGTAATTCCATCTTCTCCTGGAGCTTTCCCCCGCTTCATGTTCTTGATTGCATGTGCAACTTCTGCTGGGAGGACTGGAAGAACTTTGGTACTGGTGCCTTTCATGATGTCTGGAGTACATGTATCATCCCTTTCATATAATTTGGAGTAGAAATCTTTCATTCTTGTCAAAATTTCGCATGTATATCTTGTTACAGAACAATATTCTTTTCTCAGTGTCATAATCTGTTTTCTTCCCTTACTGAGATGTCCCTTTGCTATCTTTAGGCTTTGGTTGTTTTCAATTGCTATCCTCACTAGTTCACAGTTGAATTTCCTTACGTCTTCAGTGATACTTTTTCGTACTGTCTTGCATAGCTCTATATATTCCACTTTGGAAGTCACATCTTCTTTAGTTGTCCTCATCTCTCTTCTGTTTTGCATCAACATTTTGGTTTTTCCTGATAATTTTTTCACATGCAACTTGTTCTTAGCTAATTTTGTTGCTGTTTCCATAAGAGCTTTGGTTACCTAGACCCAGTTCTTAGACCCAGTTCTTAGACCCAGCTAATTTTGTTGCTGTTTCCATAAGAGCTTTGGTTACCTTTCTGTTAACTTCAGAAATATCCACTTCTTCCGATGTTAGGCCTTCTAAAGCAGATAATCTGTTCTACAGTTTCAAGTTGAAGGCAGTATGATGCTTTTTAAGGTTGGTTATGTCAATACATTTTGTTTGTCTTATGAGCTTGCCACGTTCGAGTTTAGTGTTTAGGTGCACCTTATATCTCACCAATCTATGGTCACTACCTGTGTTGAACTTGTTTAGCACACTGCAGTCTTCTGTGACGAATTTTGTGTTACACATAATAAAATCAATTTCACTTGTCGTCCCATTTGGATGTCTCCATGTCCATTTCCTGTGTGGCTTTTTCTTGAAAAAGGAGTTCAAGATGAAAAACCCTTCTGCCTCTGCAAACTCAACGAAAGTATTTCCACGCTGGTTTCTGTTGCCGTGACCGAATTTACCTACTGAAGTTTCATTCTGTTGCCGTTTCCCTATTTTTGCATTGAAATCTCCCATAATTATTTTCAAGTGCTGCTTATCTTTATTATTTAGATGAGAAATTTCCTCATAAAATTCTTCAATTTCTTCTTCAGGATGACTTGTGGTGGGTGCGTAAGTTTGAATAATCTGAACCTGGTATCTGCTCGAGAGTTGGATAACGAGTCGTGCAGCTCTGTCAGAGGAACATTCAACTTCTACAACTTTATCCTTCAGTTTCTTGTTTATTATAAATCCAACACCACTAGTTCTGCCAGTATCTGTCCCACGATAGTAGAAGAGATGTCCACTTTTCAGTTCAATGAGATCTTCTCCTTTTCTCCTTACCTCACTTAGCCCGACGATGTCCCACTTGATCCTTTGTAGTTCCTCTTCCAATTCAAGAAGACTTGAATCAGAAGATAGGGAGCGTCCATTATACGTAGCCAAGGTCAGCATCAGATGGCAGCCTAGTCCGGTCCTCCGGGAATTCTTAGCATCTTCTGCCTTCATGTCGCACTGGCCGCTGCCTTGGCCAGGTCAATTCCAGCTGCCGGAGACTGAGGGCCAAGATTTAAGTTGTGGAGTCATTTTGGATGGGTTTGGCCGTAACTCACCACGCTGGCCAAGCGGGTTGGTGAGTGTGGGGTAGAATTTCCTCTAATCCCGATGTTATAGTTATACCGCTATTGGCGGTCGTCAGAGCCCCTTTAGTGGGAACAGGATGCACCACGAGAAGGCGGGGTTGACATTTGTCAAGGAGAGGCTGTGATGTTACGCATCACCTGACCTTACATCCCGTATATATATAAATAACATGATATGTATTAATGTATATATATAAATAACATGATATGTATTAAATGTACGTATAAATAACAAATAATAACAAGTTTGAGCCCCATCAACATTTATAATTGCCCCCCGGAAAATACTCTCTTTTGAATGCATCGCTGAACATGAAAGATTGCTGGTATTAACTTGAAACTTAGAAGATATGTGCAACAAGTATGGAAATGCAAATGGTTAAAATATCAGTGAAAATGCGCACGCAATTTTGAAGCAGCGCTTTCTGAACTATCCGGTCTTGAGTGTAAAGAGCTGGCTTAAATGAGATGTTGCAATTAGTGAAGAGCCGGCATTGAGTCGAAAGAGTGTTGTAACGTACTACAGAGGTGAAAACATGTGTCAAGATGGCAAATATTGCAGCGACACATTCTGTCCGCTTAGCTGAGTTTGGAGAGCGACTTACTACGGAGTGAGGGGACCCGACTTTGATGCCCGGCAGGGACAAACTTGCACGTTATATTGGCGCACGAACTTCCAGGATGGCCCGGCTGTTCAGTTTCTCGCAATGATGTGATGTTATTTCCACACGGCGAGACAAGAAAAATGAGAATCCCTTCTTCAGTGCTTCGAAAAAATAAATCAGTGTCATGTTACATTCCACACACAAAAAATTGCCTGGGATTTCTAAAATGCACGTTCTTCATGGGATGACTGCCTACAGCGACACATGGTCCCGGCTGACACGTGGGCCATGCTCCCAGCCCCCTTTGGGGGGGGGGGATGAGATGTGACATGCCTGCACCGCAAATGAGATAAAGGCAGATAGCAGTGAGAGCACATGTCCGCGTAGCTCAGTTGGAAGAGCGACTTACTCCGGAGTGAGGGGGACCCGGATTCGATGACCAGAGCAGACAAACTTGTGTTTTCACAGTGTTTCGTGCGTGTCATTATGCCCTATCGCCGAAGAAGGTCGCATCATGAACATCGGACGGACTTTCAGTGAGGAACGATTGTTAAGATGAGTGAAGCTGGATTTTTCTACAGCGAAATTGCCACACTTACGGAAAGAAACGCCATTACAGTGACGTGTACGTGGCGTCAGTGGACAGATGAGGCTCGGACGCACAGATATCCGGGAAATGGACCGCAAAGTCGCGCGATTTCACGGGATGACAGACACCTCTACCGCATGGCAGTGACCAATCGCACAAGACATCCACGGTGCTAGCGCAGCAGTGGAGCACTGCCATAGGCCAGGCTTTGTCCACCAGTACAGTCCAACGTTATGTAATTAAGAGACAACAGAGCACTGCTCGCTAGTAGCCCATTGCTGCGCGTTCCTTTGACCCTCAACCTCAGACGCCTCAGGCTGCAATGAGGTCTCGAACAGACATGGGCGCGTTGATTGGCGACAAGTCGTGTTTTCAGACGAGTCACAATTGCCACTTAATACATCATGATGATCGCACAGTGTTCGAAAGCATCGGGGTGAACTGCAGCGTGCATTTTGCAGCATCATAGCTGCCAAATGCCAAGCATCACAGTTTTGGGCGCCATTGAGTTCAATTTGCGATCCGCCTGATGCGAATTGAGGGCACGTTATCAATCATACTGGAAGAAAACTACAACAGGTTTTAATATTTAAATGCGGCTGTTGATAAGGGAAGTACGTCTTTTAAAATCCAATTGACTGAATTCATTGCATGAAAATCAAAAGATCGTCAAACTACATGCAGCTCACAAAAGGGGTAAGGACCCCTTATTATTTTTGTACATGCTTTTTGTAAAAAAAAGCATCTATTCTAAGCAAAGAAAAATGTCACCCCAGCATGAATTTAAAAAACAATGCTTTTCTGGTATTAGTGCCATATTTATTCAGTTCCAAAGTAGGGTCTGAAGTGGGCCATGTAGTCAATTAATTCCCGTCTTATTCAGATATGTGCACATACAACAGAAGCTCAGGAACATTTTGTACAGATATGCGCACATACAGCAGAAACATAGAAACATTTTGTACAGATATGCGCACATACAGCAGAAACTCAGGAACATTTTGTACAGATATGCGCACATACAGCAGAAACTCAGGAACATTTTATGCAGATATGTGCACATATAGCACAAACTCGGGAACATTTTGTACAGATATGTGCACATACGGCAGAAACTCAGGAACATTTTGTGCAGATATGTGTATATATAGCAGAAACTCGGGAACATTTTTTACAGATATGTGCACATACAGCAGAAACTCAGGAACACTTTGTACAGATATGTGCACATACAGTAGAAGCACAGGAACACTTTGTTCTGATATGTGCGCATACAGCAGAAACTGAGGGACATTTTGTACAGATATGCACACATACGGCAGAAACTGAGGAACATTTTGTACAGATATGCGCACATATAGCAAAAACTCAGGAACATTTTGTGCAGATATATGCACATATAGCGAAACTCGGGAACATTTTGTACAGATATGTGCACATACAGCAGAAACTCAGGAACTCTTTGTACATATATGTGCACATACAGCAGAAACTGCGGAAAAATTCTTAAAATTTAAACAAGCTCAGCTTCTTTTTTGCTGTCACTGTTAGATTGCGTTTTTGTTCTACTTACAATATTGATTTCATAACAGTGAAACAAAAATCGAAGCTGAATAAAGATAAAAAAGCACGAAAGACCTAATATCGGTCATGGAGCCAAAAAACAGCGGGAGGATGGTATTTTCAAAAATTTCAACTCGAATAAAGAGGATCTCTTATAAATATCTGCGTTAATTCAACAATTGTAAGTAGCTTTTAATGTTTTGCTTCAATTTAAGACAAATTTAAAGAATCAGAAGAACTTTTATTCGTTAGATAATAATGATTCGAATAAGTTGCTTATTGATATTGGTTAGGTAGTTTAAAAAAGAAAATTTTATTGAAACGAAAGGGTACTGAAGTACCAGATTTTTATTTTCACTTCGTGATACTTTAATCGAGAAGTATTAATTTCAGTAGAGCCTCGGTTATACGTTTTCCTACGGGACGGCCGTATGAATGTAAAAACGTATAAACGAAATATAATTGCTTTGAGCATGAAATATTCCTTTAAAATGATTTTTTTAAAGTCGAATTGATGGCGAAAGAGGAGAAACACCTCACAAATTACAATATATCTTATTGCATTGTAAAAATCAGAAAGTCTATGAAAATCAAACTTTTCTGTCAACAAGTCCATCCGTCTACAGATTAACTGATTTTAGATTAAGTGAAATCCTCCTAAGAAAGTGTCTGAGACCAGTGGTTCAATGTGCAACACAAGAATTAACAGCATTTTCTCTTCGGATCTTAGATGCATCCATTTGAAACCAGAATATTAGATATCGATTATACATTTAGGACTCTGTTCTACTACGTCACGAAATGGTGTAGCCACAGTACTACGTGTCAGAGATTTAGCAATTTGTTTTTTGTATACGTGTGTGAGTCATGAAATGCGAAATCAATTTTTCATCCAAACCGACAGTAAACAACATACCCTTCTCTGATGGAATCAAGGTTCAACTTTGGTTGCACCAAGAAGGAACACAGCAAGGCTATCTCGATCCTCTCAGAGTTATAAAAATCTGCGTTACGTATAAAAGAGTCAAAGAATTGTGTATTTTATTTTTAATAATTCTGAAATTCAAATTTTAACGTATAATCGCGAAAAGCATATAGATGAATTTCGTATAATCAAATTAAAAAAGCGATTGAAACTACAGTAAAATATCGAAACTGTTATGCTGACGTACTTCGAGTTCAAATAATGACCACTGTGCGTACAATATTAGATTTACCATACTTTCATAACAACAAGTTAGTAAAATCATGCAAAGGATTTATTATGAAACGCTTTCCAACACACCAGAAATCATTAACCACGTTATTACTCAATTTATGAGGAAAACGTCTCTGGAATAAATCTCGATCATGTGCTCTGACCTTTGACCCCATTTCGATGAAATTAAGCAGAATTGGTTCGGTATACCTTCGGAACATTATACTAAAGTGTTGTCGCAATACAAGCCCCTTTAGTCAAGTTATGAGGATAATGGTTGGGGAATAAATCTCGGTCCTGTGTCCTGACTTTAGACTCCATTTTGATGATGTTCATACTTTTCAATTACATTTCTGTACTTATTTATTCCTTAATATTCCCACAATGAAAAAAAAACACTGAATTATATTTCATTACTAACGAAAACAAGAATATAATAATAGACGGACGAAGGGTTCTAAATCAACGCGGTCGGTCTCCTTAGTGGTGTATCTTTCCTTTTCACAGTTTTTTTTAACAGACCTAAACTCACTATAATTCACTTTTGTTTATCAACGGCGTCGAGCATCATGGCTTCCATTTGAACTGACCTAAACGTACAGTGCTTCTCTTCTGTTTAGCACTGCGTCCGGGCATCATGGCTTTCACAGTTTCTTATAACGCAAAACAACACAAGTAAATAAATGATCACATCATCGACAGAAATCCTTTAGAATACCAGTTTCACACACACCAAAGTCTCCTTTAGAAACATCAACACTCTAAGAAGAAACGCTTCTACTCGGACGTCGTAAATAACACGCATCGGCCTTCCCAGCATTTCTTGAAACTAGGAGCTTAGTTTCCGTGATAACCAGTTCGCAAACAAACAGGCATGCAGGTGCGTGACTTCAAACGTAAGAACGTGAGCCAACAGAAACTAACAAAAAAATTACGCATGAAAGTGAAAAATGTACAACTAAGAGAAGTTTAATTGAGATTCCACAGTGTATCCTTTTTTTTCTCTTTCCGTGAGGAATCGCAATGCGATGATTTTATCCTTTTAATCCTTGAACAGGCGACATAGAGCTATCTGTATGACAAGTAAAGCTGCCGTAAATTATGTCATCTACTCTGAGTGACTGCACCTACATTGTTTCATCGAAATAGAACATGCGAATTTAAACTTTATTACGATATACATTTGAATTCAAAGCACATAAGTGCAAGAATAAAGAGAATGTGTGGAATCAAACGATGTCCGTGCATTAAGCGTAGTTCCAAAGGCAATTATCGAGACTGGAATCGTTTTTCCGGATAGAAAGTTTTCGTGCCAGTAGGTTTCACTGTTTCGAGGATATCAGAGTCTTTTGCGAATTGTCACTGATTTACCATAGCTTGAAAATATGCCAGCGGCTTAGATGGCCGAGTTAATGTGAAGAGGCTTCTGATTTTCAGCCTACCTGGGGCCTGGGTTAGAGTTCCAGATGATACATGTTTGGTGTGCCTGTCTAATGACACTGTCTCTGTTCCTTCGCTGGAAGCAGTGGCCCAACATTGGGGACATGTGATTTCTTATACCTCTATGAATTGCTGGTGGTGATAGTAAAACCCCGAAGCAAGAAAAAAAAGGAGGAAATAGACATCTTTGAATTATTATGAAATTCAATGATTTTAAAAAAATAGACGATATCTTCAAAATAGTAAGACAAAGTAACTCTACGCAACGGGCTCTACGAATTGTTGCCATGCGACAATGTCTTCCGTCAGGCCGCGAATGTAATATATGATACAGACGTTATAAAGAGAGAAGGCAGAGAGCAAAACTAATTTCCCAGTTGTAGTTAACACACGTAACCGCAAATTATGAACATTGTTTGAAGAAACAAAGTCGAAATGTGCAATTCGAAATACATGTATAACGTAAGAGTGGAATTTCAAAATATAACGTAATAAATATATTTTATGACAACAAAACGTGTGATGATGAGATAGAATAAAATAGCCAAGTTTATACATAATTAAATATTTATTTCAACATCTATTAAAGCTTTGCGAAGCATTTGGCTCGGCTTCATCAAGACAAATGAAGCGTAAACTATTAGGACAAATGGAGCGTAAACAATGGACTATCACGCTCAATATACGAGTGTTGTACCGAAAATAATGCAAAAGTAGGCATAACGTTTTTATTAATTGACAGAGGTCTTTCAAATTGCACGTGTTGGTAGAGTAACTCTTCCTCTATAGTATCCCTTCTTCATTGCAGGCAAATAATGGATTCCAAGCAGGAGCAATATGAGGTCATTGAGTTCTGGACGAAGGAAGGGTGTTGGCTGTCCAACATCCTGCGAAAGCCACAGAACGTTTACGGAGATCATCCCATTGACATGAGCAAGGTGCGCAGATGGATGAAGAAGTTTAAAGAAGGGTAAACCAACATTGAAGGCAAACCACGCAGTGGGAGATCATCATCTGCGAACACTGACACGACTCGTCAGCGAGTGGATGAATTGATTCGAGCAGAGAGACGAGTCACAGTCCGTGGGTTTGTTGCACAACTGGGCTGTGGTTACAGTGCCATACAAAAGATGGAAAACTTAAGGTATCGGAAAATGTGTGCAAAGTGGTTTCCTCGGCAGTCGACACCCGAGTTGAAGGGGAGAAGAGTGCAAGTCTGTTCTAATATGCTGGAAGTATTTGAAGCCAATGAAGACACTATTTTTTTCCGATCTGGTGACAGGGGATAAAACGTGGGTGTATCTTTACAATCGGGAAACGAAGAAACAATCCATGGAATGACGTCACACCTCTTTACCAAGGCCTAAGAATTTCAAGAGCTAACGATCAGCACAGAGATTCATGATGACTGTAAGAGCGAACATTAATTAGGTGTGGTATTACGCTAATGAACATTAGTTAGTCATATACACTGAAGTGCTAGAAAAACTCGTGCAGACCAGCTTAAGCAAAACACATAGCAACGTCACCCATGAGCGCACTCGGTTGCGCCCGCTAGTGCATTTATAAAGCTATAAACATCCTTGCCAGCTATCAGAGCTGTTTTAGGCATGAGAATGACAAGTAATAACGATTTAAGCGATTTTCAACGCGGTGTCATAGTTGGCGCTCGTGAGATGGGCCATAGTATTTCGGAGCTAGAAACGAAGTTAGGATTTTCACGGACAACCATTGCAAGGCTGTACCGTGACTACAAGAATTCCGGCAAAACCTCCAACCTACGATACCAGTGTGGCCGTAAAAAGACATTGGGTGAACGTGACCATCGTCGGCCGTCAAGAATCGTTTCTCGCGATGAGCGTGCAACACTCTCGCAGGTACACTGGGGTGCAAAAGTTAAGGATGCGACGGTTTTTCGAATGTAACGCCGTGCAGAAGTGCTCCACATCGACTCAAATCACACCATAAGATCCCCAAGATGTAAGAATACGGGACAAGTAAGCAAACCAATACTAACAAGGAATCCAAAGCATACAAAGGCACTTTATTGAAAAGGTAGCTTCGAGCACAACTGGACAGAAGACAGAAACGTCCATGTGACAGGAGGATGCCAAGGAAAATCCAGTCTTTAGAAGGGGATATGATCACCCCTGACTGCGTTGCAGGATTGACAACGCCTGTCCATGCTGAGCACGAGGTTGTCAATTAGCTGTTGAGGCATCGCGGACCATTCCTCTTGTAGCGCCAATCGCAGCTGTGGAATCGTTGCTGGCGGATGGTAACGTGCTGCCAAGCGTCTCCCAAGAAGGTCCCACACGTGTTCTATTGGATTTAGGACCCGAGAACTTGCGGGCCAATCCATGCGTTGAATATCTTTACTCTCCAACAGTTCTGCAATATCCACTGTACGATGAGGTGTAGCGTTGTCGTCCATGAAGAAGAACTTGGGACCCACACTCTAAATAGACGCACGTGAGGCAGGAGAACCTCGGTACAATAGCGGACACCAGTGATTGAACCTCCTTGGAAGATGTGGAGGTCAGTACTGCTACCAAGAATGATACCGCCCCAAACGAAAACTCCGCCACCTCCAAACCGGCCCCTTTCAATGATGTTGGCGGTGAGATTGCCTGTTCCCTGCTCTCTCCAGATGTGTATACATCCAGAATCGCTCGTCAGACTAAATCGGCTCTCATCCGTAAGGAGAACTCGACCCCATTGCTGATGTGTCCAGTTCTTGTGTTCCTGGCATCACAGAAACCGCCGTCTCCGATGAGCAAGCGTTAATGGCACACAACGTACTGGTCGTCGTGCAAAGAGACCACCTTTGTGAAGCTTCCTGGCCACGGTAAAACGCGATAATGGACGTCTAGTTGTATTGCGATTTCTTCCGATGTCTTCCGTCTGTCTCTTCTCGCCTGTAGGATAATATACTGGTCGTCCGCCGCCGTGGTTGCTCGTGGACGACCGCTGCTAAACTCTCGGACAGCTGTTCCTGTCCTTTGAAGCGCTCTCCAAGCTCGTGAAACGATGCTGTGAGCGATCCCGAACTCCTCAGCCACACTAGTCACACTTCGACCTTCTTCCAACTTCCCAATGACGCGACCTTTGTGTAAAGTCATCCAGATGTCGTCTACTGGATTGCCTGTTGGCCATATCACACGGTGGCAGCAACTCGACGTCGTTTAAACCGATGTACACCGTGCAATAGCTTTCACCGAATTGCTGAGCGTACAGCGCCAGTGTGCTTTATACCCTTCCGACACTCCCCCTCCTACGTCATGCTGCATATATGCGCATGCCCTACCGTACCGAACCCTAGTCTATCTAGTGAGTGGTCTTTCGGTCCGTTCTGCCTGCTCGTTCCGCTGTAATGCTAATTTCTTTTCTTCGTCCTTAATTTTTGCACACCAGTGTATAATCGGAATTCAATGCTGGAGCCTCAACAAGCATCAGCGTCCGGACTGTGCAACGTACCCTGCACGATATGGGCTTTGGGAGCCGACGCCCAACTCGCGTCCACTTGATGGGTGCACGACACAGAGCTATGCGCCTCGTTGGGCACGGTAACACCGCCACTGGACACTTGATGACTGGAAACAAGTAGCCTGGTCTGACGAGTCGAGTTTGCAACTATAGCGGGCAGATGGAAGGATTCTATTGTGGTGCAAACCCCATGAAGCCATGGGTCCCGCGTTTCAACAGGGAACCGTGCCTGCTGGTGGAGGGACCGTAATGGTATTGGGTGTGTTTATCTGGACTTCACTGGGATCTCTGGTACGTCTACAAACGTCTGTGACCAACAACGCTGTGTGCGCATCTTTTCTGACGAGGTACACTCGTTCATGTCCTGCATTCATGCTGATGGGTTGGGCCTGTTTCAACATGATAATGCACCTCCATACAAGTATGGAGACACCACATTATGGTTAGAGGAGCATTCATCTTAGTTTAGGGTGCTGCCATTCCCACCCAAATCCTCAGATCTGAACATGATAGAACACATTTGGGATGCCATGAAACCCGCTATCGAACACAGGAATCCGAGACCTCAGAATAAACCCGAATTGTGGAACGCTCTGCAGGAAGAATGGTGTATTTTGCCTATAGCATATTTCCAGAAGCTAGTGGAGTCCATGTCCTATCATATTTCTGTGGTCCTGCGCTCCTGTGGGGGACCTACTAAGTATTAGACTGGTGTACCAGTTTTTCTTTCACTTCAGTGTATATGTGTATCATAATAGCACATAAAATTCCTTAAGTTTTGAAATGTTATGCGATAAGACCGACTTATCATTTGATGAACATTTATAAACCTGAATTCTGCACGTAGGTGAAAAAAAGCACATGTTTTTCACCCAACAAAGAAACAAGACATTCCTAAGATTTCGGACGTTCTGAAAGCACTCTTTGTGTATATGTGGGAAAATCCCCGGACTTCGAATTATGCCAGGGAGACATCGCAGACATAGTATCCTTGCCTTTGGACTATAAAAGTGTTATCTTAAGTAGATAGATAAAATCCACCCTGAAGAATGAGATGCACACGATACTTTGTTAAAACAAGCCTGGAGCCAGGGTGTCTGGTTTATCTGTTATAATCCTTTACGTACTAATGTATGTGGTTTCTTAATCTCTATATTCACTCGCGCCGTTGGCGTTCGGTGCGATCCGTGCGTTTAGAATTGCAATAGTCACGGCAGGTTAAAACTTTCTGGTATGCAGGTCTGGAGATCCACAGGCGGTTGCGCGCATATGGGTGAAGGACGGAAGCCACTAGAAGAGAAGGAGCGGGGAGAAGAAAGCGTGGAAGAAAAGTCAGGTGACCCTAGCAGAGAGCATCCGACGCAAGATTGTCAGGATCGCCTCCAGGCCGAGCAGAAAGTCGGAGCCAGTAGGAAAGAAGGAGAGTTTCGTCGGAGAGGGAGCAACAAAATTACAAAAAAGAGCTTTTTCTGTTTCGCTCTTGGGTTTTCGTGGGAAGAGGTTGGTGTTTAGTGTTCTCGAGGAGGAGACGCTAAGTTTTCCCGGGGTAGCGGGATTTGTGCTAGAGCGGTGATACAGGCCTATGAGGCTCCCACCGCCACAACTTTGCTTTTATTGCATGTAGTTTGAAACGATCATCGAAAAAATAAAATTGTAATAGACATACGAAGAACTCTCACTTATTGGGGAGTTAGCCACTGATGGACAATCGTTTAGCATGAGGAGGAACTTTTGGCGAACCAGCAGATATCGCAACCGATCTCTCCATTGCAACGATAGGACACAGATCAGTAACGTAGCTACGGCCGAACTTGATGCAAATATTAAATTTGTTGAATTTTATTTTTGCCTACCAACATTCTTCGTGCCTGAGTAAATGATTTTGTAATCCATTCCTCCCCTCTCTCGATAGAAGATTAATTCATAGAAAGCTGAGAGAGTGAGCGCCTCACTATCCACGTTAAATATATGTTGGATAGTTTATTTGAAAAAGAACCTCACTTCTCTTGTGCTGGGGTGAATAATTAATCAAATCAAGGAAAGTAAGACCGACATGGGTCTATGAAAATTAACATAAGACCTTACGCCCCTACAGTGACTGTGTTTTAGGATGACAAGGGTGTCATTCTCCTTGGTTTTCTGGAACGTGGCCGTACCGTGACAGGCGAGCCGTTATTTGAGACCCTCAAGAAGCTTAGAGAAACCATAAGGAGGAAGAGACCGAACAAGAATCCGAAAAGGATCCATCCACATTCACAATGACAATGCAAGAACACACACACATATTTGGCAACAAATCAGGCGATCAGCAATAATCAGGCCATCCTCCGAGAAGCCCAGATCTGGCACTCACCGATTTCCACCTGATCAGTCCAATGAAGGACAGTCTTCGGGATAAACGATTTGAGGATACAGACAAGGTGAAAGTGGCTGTGAAGAAGTGGGTACAACAGTCCACACCTGAATTCTTTCAAAGATGATTCGAGAGTTGGGTTCAACGATGATCGCAAATGCATCGCTTGTGATGGAGATCATGTTGAGTAGTACCTTTGTATAGAGGAAGAGTTACTCTACCAACATGTGCAATTTGAACGACGTCTGTCAGTTAATAAAAAAGTTACGCCCACTTTTGCATAACTTTCGGTACAACCCTTGTATCAGACGCTGCAGAGAAATAAGTCGTGCCAAAAATACACCCTAACGAAGTGTAATACTCCTGTCACTGCACGATGATAAAATTTGCTAAACATCAATTGCGATGATGTATTTGTAATTTAAATTTTCCACAAGTTAAAAGTTAAAAAGTTAAAAATATCACGAGATCTTCCGGGTTGGCTACCAACCCATCAACCCATCATCGGGTTTTAATACAAGAGATGAACACATACAGCCAAAGTACTATATATTAAGTGAAATGTTTATGACGTAAGAGTGTTGAACAACCATGACATTAGTTCACCAATTCTGCGCTGCTCAATACTCTTGCGTCACAAACATTTTACTTGATATGTAATACTTTGGCTGTATGTGTTCATCTGTTGTATTAAAACCCGATGATGGGTTGGTAGCCAACCCGAAAGATCTCGTGATATTTTTTAGCTTTTTAACTTTTAACTTGTGCGACATTTAAATTGTAAATAAATCATCTTTTAACTTTGTGCGATTGGTGTTTTGCATGTTTTATGATCGTGCAGTGACAGCAGTATTACACTTCGTTTTTATTTATTAGATGTTTCAACATATACCGTAACACTTCACGGCTTGTCAGCGACATGACGTCTACTCCATTCCTTTGAAGCGAGTGGAAACAACTCACCAACTTCCGTGATCGTCAGAACTCTGATGATGTGACAATGATTTGAATGTTTACGCTCCATTCATCTTGATGATGCCAAGTCAAATGCTCTGTGAAACTATAGTAGATGTTGAAATAAATGTTTAATTGTGAACAAAAGTTGCTATTTTATCCTATTACGTAATGTTCAAAGTACCACAAAAGACCAAATTTTTCGGCAGCCTAGGTGGGCGAGTTGTTAAAACGCTGGCTTCTGAGCATTTGTCTGAGATTGGCTTTGTTGGAGTTCCGCCCAAGGCATGGTGAGTGATATGTCTTACGGCGTTGGGCGTCTGTCTTCGTTGGGACTAGAGTCCCTAAGTTTAGGAGGAGTGATTGGTTGCTGGCCCCATAGTTGCCCATGTTCATTAAAGGTCGAAACAAAACAAAATCGTCGTCATACATCACAGGTCGGTGGAAGGATGAAATACAAAAATATGGAAGGTTTTGGGTTGGTCTGTTCCAGTTGCGCAATTTGCATAAAAGTCCGTACAGCTGACATAAATTATACGCTATACATTGTATATTGTATTTCAAATTATTTTAAGAACTCAAAAATCGACGTCTTTCGTGCAGGCTGAATTTTCTTCATTCGAGATAATTTTCTCATGTCTGGTTTCAATTTACACATTCGAGTCGCATTGTTGTGACCACCTTCTACCTTTGACGTTGTAAAAACAGAAGTTTGTCCGCGATGACCATCAAATTCATGTCCTCTCACTCCGGAGTAAGTGGCTCTCCCAACTGAGCCTCGCTGACAGAATGTCTCGCTGCAGATTTGTCGTCTTGACACATGTTTTGACCTCTGTAGTATGTCACAAGGTCAGCAGCGTGTACCCAATGAAAGAAGGCACTTGTCGTCAGCTGGCTTGGAGAGTATATAAGGTGTGCTGAAGGCAATCTTGAGACATATCACTCGTTGCTGTCATGGATAAAAGGAGAGATTTGTGAGATTTGCAAAAAGGGATGATTATCGGCTTTCGGGACAAGGGTAGCAGTATTTCTGAAACAGTGCAGTTTGTGAACTGTTCGCGTCCTGCTGTGGTTAAAGTGTATCGTGATTGGAGAAATGACACCATTGCGAATAGGCCACGTGAAAACTGCGGAGCACCATGTGCCATTGATGCGAGAAGTGAGCGTCAGCTTTGAAGGCGCGTGAGGGCCGATCAACACGCTAAAGTGGAGCAACTCACTGGCCGTATGGACCAGGGGGCTACCAGAAGTGTAGCTAAAATGACAATTCAGCGAACCCTGCTGCGTATGAGGCTCCGATGCAGATGGACGGTCACTGCACTTATACTAACGAAGGTGCATCGGCAGAAAAGGCTTACATTTGCATGGCAGTATCGGAATTGGACCTCCGCTGAATGGCAAAAGATTGCTTTCTCGGATGAGTCACGTTTTCTGCTTCATCGAAGAGATAGACTTTGCCGTATAAGGCGGGAAGCATCGGAGAACTAACACTCTTCAACCATTGCTGGCTCTGGGTCCACTCATACCTGTGGAAGGCACTATGGATCGAATTCGTTATGAATTCGTCCTTGCAGACCACATACACCCATACATGCTGATTGACTTCCCTGGAGCCGATGGGATCTTCCAGCACGACAATGTGACCTATGACACAGCTAGAAATGTCCGAGAGTGGTTGGAAGACTTCAAAGTACTTCCCTAACCCCCTCATTCTACAGACTTAAACCCAAATTGAGGAACTGTGAGACCACTTCGATCGTGTTGTTCGCTCTATGGATAGTCTACCATGTACCCTCCAGCAGCTGTCAGATGCACTGCAGCCAGCATGGCCTTAGATACCTGTGAACACCTTCCAACACCTTCCTGAGTCACTCCCAGCCCGTCTAGCTGCTGTCCGCGCTGCACAGGGGGTTACTCTGGTTATTAGCTGGTGGTCAAAATAATGTGACTAAGCCGTGTATTTGCTTTATTGTTCAACAAAGTGATATTTATTTAGTTTTTGTTCTTCCGTTTGATAAATAATGGGACACAATATCTGAGGTCACACATATATGTTGTAGGTAATATAACAAATTCCTCAGTAGTCTTCCCAAAATTGGTTCAACTCGATTGCACTCTCTTTCTTTCTTTTTGAAGCCGTAGTTCCTGTCTTGAATATATTCTTTAATTAACTAGAACATAAAATTTATTTTATTATTCTGGTCCATTCCTTTTCTGGAAGGAGAAATCGACTTGAAAACAATCCTGACTCAAAAATGAGTCATACTTCAAGATTTAATTCAAAAAATTAAGAAAAAGCAATTAAATTTCTCTTTTAAAGTATGGGTTAATAATAAGTTTTTAATTCATTTCGTCATGCAGAAACACTTTCAATCTTAAACTATATTATGAAACATTTTGTGAACCATTTTTTTTAAAGAATTGGAACACCTTTCTATTTTATAAACACGCAAAAATATATTCAAGTTAGAGAGACATTTATGAGCTCCTACTACAGAATGAGGACCATTTAGCTGAAACTTGATGTCATTCCCCTTTTATGTGCTTTTGGAGAGACACAATCAGAAAAAAAAAAGAAACATGACGTAGCTAACACTCTTGATTGAGACAATGTAGGTCCAGCTGGTTAGCTGAACTTGACACTACGATGTTACCTCAAAAAGGAATTTTTCTTATCATTTCATCTCTAAAAACTATTAGAAGTTTTACTGGCTGACAATTGATAGTATCTCTAATATATTTTTGGCGATTTTTTCTAAAGCAAGGCAAATTTTTCTTTCAGATCCCACGCATACGAGGATTAGTGAAAATCCAGCACTCTGTATGAACGCACAAAATTGGCTACGATTGGGCGCAAACTGTTACAAAACCTTTAACAGAGCGCTCCAGCTTTTTAATTGGCAACAAGCTCAACGTTTTTGCAGGATTCCTGGAGGCAGCTTAGCTACCATAACAAATTTTGCAGTTTCGAAATTTTTAAGTCAAAATCTACCAGGTTACGATGATTTTTTCTGGATTGGAATGAAAAAAATGGTATGGGCTTGTCACAGCTATCGATTATCTAAATGCAATATGAAACAGCTTATTAAATAATTCCTTCCTTTCCTAACACTAAACATTTCATGCACAAATGATATGGGCTTGTCACAGCTATCGATTATCTAAATGCAATATGAAGCAGCTTATTAAATAACTCCTTCCTTTCCTAACACTAAACATTTCATGCACAAATGAAATGGGCTTGCCACAGCTATCGATTATCTAAATGCAATATGAAGCAGCTTATTAAATAACTCCTTCCTTTCCTAACACTAAACATTTCATGCACAAATGATATGGGCTTGCCACAGCTATCGATTATCTAAATGCAATATGAAGCAGCTTATTAAATAACTCCTTCCTTTCCTAACACTAAACATTTCATGCACAAATGATATGGGCTTGCCACAGCTATCGATTATCTAAATGCAATATGAAGCAGCTTATTAAATAACTCCTTCCTTTCCTAACACTAAACATTTCATGCACAAATGATATGGGCTTGCCACAGCTATCGATTATCTAAATGCAATATGAAGCAGCTTATTAAATAACTCCTTCCTTTCCTAACACTAAACATTTCATGCACAAATGATATGGGCTTGCCACAGCGATCGATTATCTAAATGCGATATGAAGCAGCTTATTAAATAACTCCTTCCTTTCCTAACACTAAACATTTCATGCACAAATGATATGGGCTTGCCACAGCTATCGATTATCTAAATGCAATATGAAGCAGCTTATTAAATAACTCCTTCCTTTCCTAACACTAAACATTTCATGCACAAATGATATGGGCTTGCCACAGCGATCGATTATCTAAATGCGATATGAAGCAGCTTATTAAATAACTCCTTCCTTTCCTAACACTAAACATTTCATGCACAAATGATATGGGCTTGCCACAGCGATCGATTATCTAAATGCAATATGAAGCAGCTTATTAAATAACTCCTTCCTTTCCTAACACTAAACATTTCATGCACAAATGATATGGGCTTGCCACAGCTATCGATTATCTAAATGCAATATGAAGCAGCTTATTAAATAACTCCTTCCTTTCCTAACACTAAACATTTCATGCACAAATGATATGGGCTTGCCACAGCTATCGATTATCTAAATGCAATATGAAGCAGCTTATTAAATAACTCCTTCCTTTCCTAACACTAAACATTTCATGCACAAATGATATGGGCTTGCCACAGCTATCGATTATCTAAATGCAATATGAAGCAGCTTATTAAATAACTCCTTCCTTTCCTAACACTAAACATTTCATGCACAAATGATATGGGCTTGCCACAGCTATCGATTATCTAAATGCAATATGAAGCAGCTTATTAAATAACTCCTTCCTTTCCTAACACTAAACATTTCATGCACAAATGATATGGGCTTGCCACAGCTATCGATTATCTAAATGCAATATGAAGCAGCTTATTAAATAACTCCTTCCTTTCCTAACACTAAACATTTCATGCACAAATGATATGGGCTTGCCACAGCTATCGATTATCTAAATGCAATATGAAGCAGCTTATTAAATAACTCCTTCCTTTCCTAACACTAAACATTTCATGCACAAATGATATGGGCTTGCCACAGCTATCGATTATCTAAATGCAATATGAAGCAGCTTATTAAATAACTCCTTCCTTTCCTAACACTAAACATTTCATGCACAAATGATATGGGCTTGCCACAGCTATCGATTATCTAAATGCAATATGAAGCAGCTTATTAAATAACTCCTTCCTTTCCTAACACTAAACATTTCATGCACAAATGATATGGGCTTGCCACAGCTATCGATTATCTAAATGCAATATGAAGCAGCTTATTAAATAACTCCTTCCTTTCCTAACACTAAACATTTCATGCACAAATGATATGGGCTTGCCACAGCTATCGATTATCTAAATGCAATATGAAGCAGCTTATTAAATAACTCCTTCCTTTCCTAACACTAAACATTTCATGCACAAATGATATGGGCTTGCCACAGCTATCGATTATCTAAATGCAATATGAAGCAGCTTATTAAATAACTCCTTCCTTTCCTAACACTAAACATTTCATGCACAAATGATATGGGCTTGCCACAGCGATCGATTATCTAAATGCAATATGAAGCAGCTTATTAAATAACTCCTTCCTTTCCTAACACTAAACATTTCATGCACAAATGATATGGGCTTGCCACAGCTATCGATTATCTAAATGCAATATGAAGCAGCTTATTAAATAACTCCTTCCTTTCCTAACACTAAACATTTCATGCACAAATGATATGGGCTTGCCACAGCTATCGATTATCTAAATGCAATATGAAGCAGCTTATTAAATAACTCCTTCCCTTTCCTAACACTAAACATTTCATGCACAAATGATATGGGCTTGCCACAGCTATCGATTATCTAAATGCAATATGAAGCAGCTTATTAAATAACTCCTTCCTTTCCTAACACTAAACATTTCATGCACAAATGATATGGGCTTGCCACAGCTATCGATTATCTAAATGCGATATGAAGCAGCTTATTAAATAACTCCTTCCTTTCCTAACACTAAACATTTCATGCACAAATGATATGGGCTTGCCACAGCTATCGATTATCTAAATGCAATATGAAGCAGCTTATTAAATAACTCCTTCCTTTCCTAACACTAAACATTTCATGCACAAATGATATGGGCTTGCCACAGCTATCGATTATCTAAATGCAATATGAAGCAGCTTATTAAATAACTCCTTCCTTTCCTAACACTAAACATTTCATGCACAAATGATATGGGCTTGCCACAGCGATCGATTATCTAAATGCAATATGAAGCAGCTTATTAAATAACTCCTTCCTTTCCTAACACTAAACATTTCATGCACAAATGATATGGGCTTGCCACAGCTATCGATTATCTAAATGCAATATGAAGCAGCTTATTAAATAACTCCTTCCTTTCCTAACACTAAACATTTCATGCACAAATGATATGGGCTTGCCACAGCTATCGATTATCTAAATGCAATATGAAGCAGCTTATTAAATAACTCCTTCCTTTCCTAACACTAAACATTTCATGCACAAATGATATGGGCTTGCCACAGCGATCGATTATCTAAATGCGATATGAAGCAGCTTATTAAATAACTCCTTCCTTTCCTAACACTAAACATTTCATGCACAAATGATATGGGCTTGCCACAGCTATCGATTATCTAAATGCAATATGAAGCAGCTTATTAAATAACTCCTTCCTTTCCTAACACTAAACATTTCATGCACAAATAATATAGGCTTGCCACAGCTATCGATTATCTAAATGCAATATGAAGCAGCTTATTAAATAACTCCTTCCTTTCCTAACACTAAACATTTCATGCACAAATGATATGGGCTTGCCACAGCTATCGATTATCTAAATGCAATATGAAGCAGCTTATTAAATAACTCCTTCCTTTCCTAACACTAAACATTTCATGCACAAATGATATGGGCTTGCCACAGCTATCGATTATCTAAATGCAATATGAAGCAGCTTATTAAATAACTCCTTCCTTTCCTAACACTAAACATTTCATGCACAAATGATATGGGCTTGCCACAGCTATCGATTATCTAAATGCAATATGAAGCAGCTTATTAAATAACTCCTTCCTTTCCTAACACTAAACATTTCATGCACAATACACCTTAGGTCGCGGTGCTGGGTCAATGTACCCCCTCCTCCCATTGGTACAATCTGAACATTTTAAGGACATAGAGAAGAAATGAAAATAAAATAGACAACAACGAAGCGCAAGGCATGATGCAAGATGTAAATGCACGTCTTCCTATACCTGTACGTCGTAATCATGCGCTAGTAATGTTCAAGCATGAGCTCTAATGGACAGCAATCTAGTGTTGAAACTGTTTATGAGTTTGAAGAAATTTACACTTAAATAGACAAAATACTGGAGATAGAATCGCAGTCGATAATGGGTAAAAGTTGTGATCTGAGTGTCTTTGATCATGGTCGCATTGACGGCGCAAGAGAGATGGATCAGTCTACCACCTAAGTGGAACGCTACGGTTCCTGAGGGCAACCTTATCAAGGGTGTACAGCGACTATACCATCGACGGATGTACCGGCTCCCAGATAGCTAGTTAGCGGTGGCTGTCCGCAAACCACTGATGACCTGAGTCGACCTAGAGTATTCAGAGTGGTATAGGCATACCGCTTGGAAACGGCGACACTAATCACATCCAAGTTACACTACAAAAAATAAACGGATTTAATATGCTATATGCGTTTCTTGAGTATTAATATGCTATATGCGTTTCTTGAGTATTAATATGCTATATGCGTTTCTTGAGTATTAACGGTCCGGTGTATTTAAAATTCTTTGTACATTCCAAGTTGTCAAGAGCATAGTCCTATAGAAGATAACGAAGAAATTGAAAGATGTGATCATTATAATTGCCTAGATGATAAAATTACGCAGGGTAGAAATGCATTGGTTAAGACCATTATATTACGTAGGTGTGTTAATTTACAGAGATGCAGAAACAGAATTTCACAGGGAGGAAAAGCTGTTAAACGCCTGAATGGAATCTAATGGAGTGAAGAAATAACCAGAAAAAGGAAATGGGATATTTCTAAGAGTATTGTTAAGAGCACATGTGGCCGAGGCCTGGCAATTAACAGAGACGGATAGAAAGAGAAAAACAGCCGTAGAGATGGATGCTTTAAGAAGATCATGTAGAGTGTCAAGAATACAAGAAAATAACGAATTAAAGTATTAAAGAATTGATGGAAATGAAAGAAACAACTTTAGAACACATAGAGAAGAGGCAATTGCGTTGTTTTGCCATGCAAAAAGCTTCACAAATGAAAGACTGTCCAAAATTACGATGTAATTTAAATCAAACAAATGAAGAAATAGAGGCCGACCTTAAAGAAATTAGTCTGATGAAATAAAAACAGCACTTAGTCAAACTAGTCTAATGGAAGAACGGCCCTTTGATACAGAAACATGGAAAAACCTTTGGAGATTGGAAGGTGGCATCACAGGATATGGACATGGAGACATCCAAATGGGACGACAAATGAAATTGATTTTATTATGTGTAACGACAAATTCGTCATCGAAGACTGCAGTGTGCTAAACAAGTTCAACACAGGTAGTGACCATAGATTGGTGAGATGTAAAGATGCACCTCAACACTAAACTCGAAATTATGTGAAAGGGATGATACATGTACTCCAGACATCATGAAAGGTACCAGTACCAGAGTTCTCCCAGTCCTCCCAGCAGAAGTTCCACATGCAATCAAGAACATGAAGCGGGGAAAAGCTCCAGGAGAAGATGGAATTACTGTAGACATCATACAAGAAGCAAGTGGAGAAATCGAAACAGTACTCGCCCAAATTTTCACTCGATGCCTTAATTAAGGGAAGATTCCAGAAGATTGGAACAACGCTACAATGATCCTGCTAAATACAGTAAAAAGGTGACATTGAGGATCTCAGGAACAACAGACCTAACAGCCTCCTATCAGTGGTTTATAAAATCTTCACTAAAGTTCTTTCACACCGCTTGAAGATAACACTGGACATGGCTCAACCGAGAGAACAAGCTGGATTCAGGAGTGGCTACAGCACAATCGATCATATCCACGTACTGAGAGAACTAATTGAAAGAGCGAGGGAATATGAACTTCCATTGTGCATGGCTTTTATTGATTATGAAAAAGCCTTTGATTTGGTGAAACCATCAGCAGTTACAATGGCTCTGAAATCCTGCGGTATTGAAGATGCATACATTAATATTATTAATAACATCTATGAAAATGCAAGTGCAAAGATTCGGCTGTTTGAAAATACAACACACATAAAAATTGGAAAGGGAGTGAGACAAGGTGACATCATATCTCCGAAGCTCTTTAATGCCACATTGGAAAATGTCTTTCAATTACTGAACTGGGAAAACAAAGGAATAGGATTAATGGAGATTATCTAACCCCCTTCGTTTTGCTGATGAAGTTGTCATTTTTGTAACTAACCCATCAGAGCTACAGAGCATGATCCAGGAACTTTCTGACAAGAGTAAAGAATTAGGATTAAAAATGAACTTTCAGAAGACAAAAGTGATGTTCAATGCTTTTACAAGAAATGAAGATTTATCAATAGATGGAGAAAAGCTGGAGATAACAGACATATACGTTTATCTTGAACAGCAGATATCAAGTGAGGGTGACATTGATAAGGAAATAAATCGGCTTACAAAACTTGCCTGGAGAGCTTTTGGAAGTAACAGCATAATTTTCAAGAGCAATATGCCATTATGTCTTAAAAGAAAAGTATTTGATCAATGCATCCTTCCAGAGCTTACGTATGGTGCAGAGACGTGGACCTTAACTAAAAGAGACATACAAAGGCTGCAGACAATTCAAAGCAGCATGGAGAGGTGCATGCTTGGTGTAACCAGCAGAGATAACAAGAGGAACTCGTGGATCCGAAAAATGACAAGAGTAGAAGACATCATCATGATCAGAGTTATATCCCTGAAATGGCAATGGGCTGAACATACTGCAAGAAGGACAGACCATCGATGGACAGCTGAAATTTTAGATTGGATTCCAAGGGACAGCAAAAAACCCAGAAGAAGACCACTTGGGAGATGGGTGGATGAAATTCAAAAGTATGCGGGAGAGACATGGAGGAGACTGGCACAAGACAGACCGTTGTGGAGGAAACTTGGGGAGACCTTCGTCCAGCAGTGGATTGATAATGGTTGACAACGATGATGATGATATATATATATATACATTGAAGTGTCAGAAAAACTGCTACAGACGAGCTTATGCAAAATACCAATGCGCGTATTCGGTGTCGTCCGCCAGCGCGTATATAAAGCGATAGACATTCTTGCCAGCTGTCAGAGCTGTTTTCAGCATGAGAATGACAAGTAAAAACGATTTAAGTGATTTTCAACGCGGTGTCATAGTTGGCGCTCGTGAAATGGGGCATGGTATTTTGAAGGTAGAAACGAAATCCGGATTTTCACGGACGACCATTGCATAGGTGTACCGTGACTACAAGAATTCCGGAAAAACCTCCAACCAACGATACCAGTGTGGTCGTAAAAAAACGTCGGGGGAACGTAACCATCGCAGGCTGTCAAGAATCCTTTCACGCGATAGGCGTGCAACACACTCGCAGGTATCATCGGAATTCAATGCTGGAGCCTCAACAAGTACCAGCGTCCTGACTGTGCAACGTACCCTGCGCGATATGGGTTTTGGGAGCAGACGCCCAACTCGAGTCCCCTTGATGGGTGCACGACACAAAGCAATGCGCCTCGCTTGGGCACGGCAACACCGCCACTGGACACTTGATGACTAGAAACAAGTAGCCTGAGCTGACGAGTCGCATTTCCAATTGTATCGGGCAGATGGAAGGATTCGTGTGTGGCGCAAACCCCATGAAGCCGTGGATCTCGCCTGTCAACAGGGAACTGTGCCGGCTGGTGGGGGATCCGTAATGGTATAAGGTGTGTTTAGCTGGACTTCACTGGGACCCATGGTACGTCTACAAACGTCTGGGATCGGCCAACGCTATGTGCGCAATTTTTCTGGCGAGGTACACCCGTTCATGTCCTGCATTTATGCTGATGGGTTGGGCCTGTTCCAATAGGACAACGCACCTACACACAAGTGCCGGAAGGCCACAATATGGTTCGAGGAACTTTCATCTGTGACTGGGGTGTTGTCATTCCCACCCAAGTCCCCAGATCTGAACGTAATAGATCACATTTGGGATGCCATGCAACGCGCTAACGAACACAGGAATCTGAGACCTCGGAATACACCCGAATTGTGGAACGCTGTGCAGGAAGTATGGTCTACATTGCCTACAGCATATTTCCAGAAGCTAGTGGAGTCCATGCCCCGTCGTATTTCTGCAGTACTGCGCTACATATATATATATACACTGGCGTGCAAAAATTCAGGACGAGCCGGTTTCTCGAATGTAACGTCGTGCAGAAGTGCTCCACATGGACTCAAATCATACATGAAATCCCCAAGATGTAATAATATGGGACAAGTGATTAAAACCGTCCAAACAGGGAATCCAAAGGATACAAAGGCACTTTATTGAATATGTTGCTTCCAGCACAACTGGATAGAAGACAGAAACGTCCATGTGACAGGCGGCTGCCAAGAAAAATCCAAGCTTTAGTAGGAGATATGATCACCCCTGACTGCTTTGCAGGATTTACAACGTCTGTCCATGCTGAGGACGAGGTTCTCAAGGAGCTATTGAGACATCTGCGGAATCGTTGCTGGCGGCTGGTGACGTTCTGTCAAGCGTCTCCCGAGATGGTCCCACACGTGTTCGATTGGATTTAGGTCCGAGGACATTGCGGGCCAATCCATGCGTTGAATATCTTCACTCTCCAACAGCTCTGCGACAGCCACTGCACGTTAAGGTGTAGGGTTGTCGTCCATGAAGAGGAACTCAGGACCCACAGCACCTTTAAACTGACGCACGTGAGACAGGAGAACCTCAGTACAATAGCCTACACCAGTGACTGAACCTCCTTGAAAGATGTGGAGGTCAGTACGACTACCAAGCATGATACCGCCCCAAACGAGAACTCCTCCACCTACAAACCGGTCCCTTTCGACGATGTTGGAGGTGTGATTGCGTGTTCCCTGCTCTCTCCAGATGTGTATACGTCCAGAATCGCTCGTCAGACTATATCGGCTCTCATCCGTAAAGAGAACGTGACCCCGTTGCTGATGTGTCTAGTTCTTGTGTTCCTAGCACCACAGAAACAGTCGTTTCCAATGAGCAGGCGTTAATGACACACACCGTACTGGCCGTCGTGGAAATAGACCATCTTTGTGCAGCCTCCTGGCCACAGTAAAACGCGATAACGGACGTCCAGTTGTCTGTTGCATGTACCTTGCGATTTCTCCCGCTGTCTGCCGTCTGTCTCTTCTCGCCTGTAGGACAATATT
Organism: Macrothele yani; assembly: GCA_039090855.1. NCBI lineage: Eukaryota > Metazoa > Arthropoda > Arachnida > Araneae > Macrothelidae > Macrothele > Macrothele yani. The sequence goes on along the minus strand of CM077005.1, from coordinate 136,490,003 downwards.
CCTATCGTCCACCGCTGTGGTTGCTCGTGGACGACCACTGCTGAACTCTCGGGCAGCTGTTCCTCCGTTTGAAATGCTCTCCAAGTTCGTGAAACGATGCTGTGAGCGATCCCTAACTCCTCGGCCACACTAGTCACACTTCGACCTGCTTCCAACTTCCCAATGACGCGATCTCGGGTAAAGGCATCCAGATGTCGTTTACTGGATTGTCTGTTGTCCATATCACACGGTGGCAACAACTCGACGTCGTTCAAACCGATGTACACAGTGCAATAAGTTTCACCGAATTGCTGAGCGTACACCACCCGTGTGCTTTATACCCTTCCGACACTCCCCCCCCCTACGTCATGCTGCATATATGCGCATGCCGTACCGTATATATCATCATTGTCAACCATTATCAATCCACTGCTGGACGAAGGTCTCCCCAAGTTTCCTCCACAACGGTCTGTCTTGTGCCAGTCTCCTCCATGTCACTCCCGCATATTTACGAATTTCATCCACCCATCTCCCATGTGGTCTTTTTCTGGGTCTTTTCCTGTCCCTTGGAATCCAATCTAAAATTTCGGCTGTCCATCTATGGTCTGTCCTTCTGGCAGTATGTCCAGCCCATTGCCATTTCAGGGATTTAACTCTGATCATGATGTCTTCCACTCTCGTCATTTTTCGGATCCACGAGTTCCTCTTCTTATCTCTCCTGGTTATACCAAGCATGCACCTCTCCATGCTTATTTGAGTTGTCTGCAGCCTTTGTATGTCTCTTTTAGTTAAGGTCCACGTCTCTGCACCATAGGTAAGCACTGGAAGGATGCATTGATCAAACACTTTTCTTTTAAGACATAATGGCATATTGCTCTTGAAAATTATGCTGTTTCTTCCAAAAGCTCTCCAGGCAAGTTTTGTACGCAGATTAATTTCTTCATCAATGTGACCCTCACTTGATATCTGCTGTCCAAGATAAACATACGTATCTGTTATCTCCAGTTTTTCTCCATCAATCGATAAATCTTCATTTCTTGTAAAAGCATTGAACATCACTTTTGTCTTCTGAAAGTTCATTTTTAATCCCACTTCTTTACTCTTGTCAGCAAGTTCCTGGATCATACTCTGCAGCTCTGATGGGGTTGTTGCAAAAATGACTACGTCATCAGCAAAACGAAGGTGGGTTAGATAATCTCCATTAATCTTTATCCCTTTGTTTTCCCAGTTCAGTGATTGAAAGACATTTTCCAATGTGGCATTAAAGAGCTTCGGAGATATGGTGTCACCTTGTCTCACTCTCTTTCCAATTTTTATGTGTGTTGTATTTTCAAACAGCCGAATCTTTGCACTTGCATTTTCATAGATGTTATTAATAATATTAATGTATGCATCTTCAATACCGCAGGATTTCAGAGCCGTGGTAACTGCCGATGGTTTCACCGAATCAAAGGCTTTTTCATAATCGATAAAGGCCATGCACAATGGAAGTTCATATTCCCTCGCTCTTTCAATTAGTTCTCTCAGTACGTGGATATGATCTATTGTGCTGTAGCCACTCCTGAATCCAGCTTGTTCTCTCGGTTGAGCCATGTCCAGTGTTACCTTCAAGCGGTGTGAAAGAACTTTAGTGAAGATTTTATAAACCACTGATAGGAGGCTGATAGGTCTGTAGTTCCTGAGATCCTCAATGTCACCTTTTTTATGTAGCAGGATCATTGTAGCATTGTTCCAATCCTCAGGAATCTTCCCTTCATTAAGGCATCGAGTGAAAATTTGGGCGAGTACTGTTTCAATTTCTCCACTTGCTTCTTGTATGATGTCTATAGTAATTCCATCTTCTCCTGGAGCTTTCCCCCGCTTCATGTTCTTGATTGCATGAGCAACTTCTGCTGGGAGGACTGGAAGAACTCTGGTACCTTTCATGATGTCTGGAGTACATGTATCATCCCTTTCATATAATTTGGAGTAGAAATCTTTCACTCTTGTCAAAATTTCGCCTCTATTTCTTGTTATAGAACCATCTTCTTTTCTCAGAGCCATAATCTGTTTTCTTCCCTTACTGAGATGTCCCTTTGCTATCTTCAGGCTTTGGTTGTTTTCAATTGCTTTCCTCACTAGCTCACAGTTGAATTTCCTTACGTCTTCAGTGATACTTTTTCGTGTTGTCCTGCATAGCTCTATATATTCCACTTTGGAAGTCACATCTTCTTTAGTTGTCCTCATCTCTCTTCTTTTTTGCATCAACATTTTGGTTTTTCCTGATAATTTGTTCACATGCAACTTGTTCTTAGACCCAGCTAATTTTGTTGCTGTTTCCATTAGAGCTTTGGTTACTTTTCTGTTAACTTCCGAAATATCCACTTCTTCCGATGTTAGGACTTCTAAAGCAGAGAATCTGTTCTTCAGTTCCAATTTGAAAGTATTATGGTGTTTTTTAAGGTTGGTTATGTCAATACATTTTGTTTGTCTTATGAGCTTGCCAGGTTCCAGTTTAGTGTTGAGGTGCATCTTACATCTCACCAATCTATGGTCACTACCTGTGTTGAACTTGTTCAGCACACTGCAGTCTTCGATGACGAATTTTTTGTTACACATAATAAAATCAATTTCACTTGTCGTCCCAATTGGATGTCTCCATGTCCATTTCCTGTGTGGCTTTTTCTTGAAAAAGGAGTTCAAGATGAAAAACCCTTCTGCCTCTGCAAACTCAACGAGAGTATTTCCACGCTGGTTTCTGTTGCCGTGACCGAATTTACCTACTGAAGTTTCATTCTGTTGCCGTTGCCCTATTTTTGCATTGAAATCTCCCATAATTATCTTCAAGTGCTGCTTACCTTTATTATTTAGATGACGAATTTCCTCATAAAATTCTTCAATTTCTTCTTCAGGATGACTTGTGGTGGGTGCATAAGTTTGAATAATCTGAGCCTGGTATCTTCTCGATAGTTGGATAACGAGTCGTGCAGCTCTGTCAGAGGAACTTTCAACTTCTACCACTTTATCCTTCAGTTTCTTGTTTATTATATATATATATATATATATATATATATATATATATATATATTGAAAAAAGACACCGGACACCGCTTCAAAAGCAAATAAACGGATCTGCTGCTTTGTTAAGATGCGCGGTACAACTGCAAACGGTGCAAAAATAAGCCTGCATATGACCGCGATCATATCGCATTGTGAGGTTGAGTGAAATTGTTTCGGCGGAAGAGAACTGACTTTGAGAAAGGTTGTCCCTAAGTGAAACCGAGAGGTGTTTAAACATACCCAAGTCAACTGTTTCGGAGGATGTACTGAATAAGTGGAAGACACATGGCATGCCTGAAGCAGAAAAACGTACCGGCAGACTAAAGAATATTAGTGATAGAGGACGTCGAAGCCTCAGGAGAGTCATTACAGCTAATTGATGGAGTACTGCACAAGACCTCAGTGTACAGGTGAGTAAAAATGCTGAAACCTCGGTATGTACACGTACCTTTCGCATAGAACTTCATTCCATGGGTCACTGTGGTCCTACGGCTGCTCATAAGCCTTTTATCTCCACTTGGAATGCTACTCGTCGTTTAGCATGGTGTAAAGAACAATTATCGTGGACCGTAGATCAATGGAAACTGGTTATGGACTGATGAATCCATATATACGATCCATCAGTCTGATGACCATGTTTGGGTAATGCGGCAGCCGGGGATTCACCACAATGTACTGTTCCTATGGTCAAGTTTGAAGCTGGCAGTGTTCTCGTGTGGGGATGGTTTTCGTGGTATGGTCCTGGCCCATTTGCTATCGTGTAGAAACCTGTTAACCAGCACGTCTACCTCGATATTCTGGACAATTATGCCCTACAAACTCTGTGGCAATAGTATGGAACCAAAACTTATTGGTACCAGAAGGAAAATACGCCGAGTCATCAAGCAAGGACTGTTACGGCGTGGTTTGACGATAATTCCGTATCGTGTGTGGACTGGTCAGCACAGAGCCGTGATCTTAATCCCACAGGGCACGTATGTGATGAATTAGAGCGCCACATAAGAAGTTTGGAACAAAGGCCTACTACTGTACTAAGCAACAGTTACCGGCAGGATTATATACTGAATGGAAGCGTATACCTATTGCTATGCTCCAAAACCTTGTCGAAAGCATGTCTTGAAGGGTCAGTGCATGCATTAAGGACAAAGGGGAACTGACACCGTACTAATTTATGTCAATAAATGCTATGATGTGTTTCTTTCCTAGATGTCAGGTGAATTTTGTCAGTATGGTGTATATGTATATATATATATATATATATATATATATATATATATATATATATAACAACGTTTAAGAATCATCGTAAGCCATCCCGTGCATACCTGACGAAATTGGTAACGAAATTCGAACGAACCGGCAGTGTCACAGATGACGTGGGAAGCATGGTGACGAAAAGAAGAACAGCGCGGACGGCGGAAAACATCGAAGCTGCACGAGAACTCCTGCACGAAGAAGCCATTACGTCAACACGAAGACTTGCTCAGCAATTCTTGATTTGCTTCACCAGACGTATGGCTCACGGGTCATCCGCAGACGATCCCCTCAACGTTTTTCAGCCGGTCACTCTTGGCCTTCGTACAGCCCCGATTTAACGCCTTTCGAGTTCTTCTTGTGAGGCTATCTGAAAGATCGGGTGTACCAGGACAACCCGTGAACACTTCCTGACCTCCGACGTGCCATCCAACAAGAAATTGCACGGATACCGTGGAATATCTTCCGTCGGTATTGCAGCACTTCGAAGCACGTATTCGCCACATCGTGACAGCAGATGGTCATCATGTGTAACATGTAATCCATTGATTACCTTTTGCCTACTCTTACTCCTGTAAACGTCTTTTTCCTCTTCCATAAAGTAAATTAACTTTACTGTCTCTTTCTTTTGCTACTACCCAGTGAAACACCAGATATATACACTGAAGTGCCAGAAAAACTGGTACACCAGTCTAATAATTGGTACGCCCCCCACAGGAGTGCAGGACTACAGAAATACGACGGGGCATGGACTCCACTAGCTTCTGGAAATATGCTGTAGGTAATGCACACCATACTTCCTGCAAAGCGTTCCACAATTCGGGTGTATTCCGAGGTGTCAGATTCCTCTGTTCGATAGCACGTAGCATGATATCCCAAATGTGTTCTATCACGTTCAGATCTGGGGACTTGGGTGGGAATGGCAACACCCCAAACTCAGATGAATGCTCCTCTAACCATAAGGTGGTCTCCCGACACTTGTGTGGAGATGCATTGTCCTATTGAAACAGGCCCAACCCATCAGCATGAATGCAGGACATGAACGGGTGTACCTCGTCAGAAAGGATGCGCACATAGTGTTGGCCTGTCATAGACGTTTGTAGACATACCAGGGGTCCCAGCGAAGTCCAGCTAAATACACCCCATACCATTACGGACCCCCCACCAGCCGGTACAGTTCCCTGTTGACAGGCGGGTTCCATGGCTTCATGGGGTTTGCGCCACACACGAATCCTTCCATCTGCCTGAAGCAGTTGGAAACGCGACTCGTCAGACCAGGCTACTTGTTTCCAGTAATCAAGTGTCCAGTGGCGGTGTTGCCGTGCCCAAGCGAGGGGCATAGCTCTGTGTCGTGCACCCATCAAGGGGACTCGAGTTGGGCGTCGGCTCCCGAAGCCCATATCGTGCATGATACGTTGCACAGTCCGGACGCTGATGCTTGTTGACGCTCCAGCATTGAATTCCGATTATACCTGCGAAAGTGTTACACGCCTATCACGTGAAACGATTCTTGACAGCCGACGATGGGCACGTTCACTCAAAGTCTTTTTACGGCCACACTGGAATCGTTTGTTGGAGGTTTTGCCGGAATTCTTGTAGTCACGGTATACTCTTGCAATGGTCGTCCGTAAAAATCCGAACTTCTTTCCTACCTCCGAAATACTATAGCCCATCTCACGAGCCCCAACTATGACACCGCGTTGAAAATCGCTTAAATCGTTATTACTTGTCATTCTCATGCCGAAAACAGCTCTGACAGCTGGCAAGGATGTCTATCGTTTTATATACGCACTGGAGGACGCAACCGAGTACGCGCATACGTGACGCTGCTATGTATTCTGTATAAGCTTGTCTGTACCAGTTTTTCTGGCACTTCAGTGTATATGATGTATGATGATGATGTATTTAAAATAACGTTCCAGACCGTATGTAATTAACAATGAATCTTACTGTGCCTAAACTTTCAAAAATTCTGACATTTAGTTCCTCTTTCTCAGACACGTTTCATTCCTCGTGCTGAGTTTGAAATCTCCTATGTTTATCAGTTTTCGACAAACAGTCTTTAGTGACTGACAAATTAAGAAATCGCGCAAGCGTATGAAGTCAGGTCGGACAAGTATTTATTTTTGTTGTTGGCTTCTATGGTTCGGCAAAGGCGAAATGTATGGTACTTTGACGTTTTAATTTAATCATTTTACATTAAAATTCCAATTACATGTGCTCAATTTAAATATTTGGTATTTTATTAGAATGATAATGAGTATGCGTGGATTGGATCTCCGTCATTGAATTACTACAGTAACTGGATCGGAGATGAGCCACCGGAAGTTTCAAACCAGAGCAATTGTGTGGCTGTGAACAGAAGAGGAGAATGGGTAGAGAAGGATTGTTTAGAAAGCCACGCCTTCATGTGCGAAGTGCGGAAAGGTGAAACAAATTATTCAGTAAAAAAAATGTTTGCAAAATAAGTTATTACTGGAAAGGAGTTTAATCTTTCTGAATTAATAATGCTTTTTATAAAATGTAGAAAGGCGGTTCCATAAAAACTGAGAGTAATTGTTTTTGAGTTGGCAACAGTGCAAAGGAAGAAAAATAACCACGCATACGACTAATTAAGCTAAGGAAGTATCTATGGCAAAAGCTAATAGCCGTGACAGACGATTCTGGTTTTGTTATTGCGCAGTTGTTTAAGGTACGTCTGCATTTAGCCGTACAACTATAGATGTGAGTGATTAAGAATGAAGAAGGGAAATACGCTGTGCAATAAACTTTTGCTATCGTTTGGGTAAAACAGCTCCACAAACAGTCGATTTAATGAAAAAAGCTTACAAAGGTAAAAGTATGGGTGAGTCAACGATTTTTAGATGGCATCATGATTTCAAAAAAGGGCTTTTTTCGGCTGAACTCGCTCTTACGCCTGGTCGACCTGAAAGTGTTGATACGGATAGTATTGTTAACACTGTTTTTGCAATCCTGCAAGAACATCGACGAATGACGTGTGAAGACATAGCGGCGCCACCTAATATTTCGAAAACGTCGGCATTCCGCGTTCCATGCGACAAATTACTGCTGCATCGTGTGTGTTCCAGATGGGTAACTCATCACCTGACGAGATAACAATTGTTAGCCAGAATTCAGATGTGTCATGAGTGGAAATAATTGACTGCAAAGGATCCAAACTATAGTAGTAACTGCCGATGAAACATGATCCCACTATTTCGACCCCCTCAGGAAGCGTGCAGCGAGTGTTTGGAAACACACAGGTTCCCTTCCTCCGAAGAAAGTCGGCTAAACCAAATCAGTTGAGAAAGGGATGATGATAATTTTCTTTGATTATAAAGGTGAAGTCTACCAGCATGGCACTAATTCACAAATTACTGTCAATGCTGATTACTGCATTTCAGTCTTGAAGTGTCTGCGACGACACATATTGATTAAACGACCGGAACTGGAGGCAAGATAACGCCCGCTTATATGTGGCCCCACACCATGATAACACCCGCCTATATGTGGCTGCTTGTGTTCGACAGTTCTTACGAAATGCAGCATTGAAATCGTGCCACGGCCGGCCTAAAGTCCTGACTTCTCCCCGTGCGATTTCTGGTTGTTTCCAACAATGAAAAATATCCGCGGCGCAACATTCAACAGAGACGCTGACGATTTTCAGGTGTACGTGGGTCACTAAAGCAGCATCCACAAAATGCGCTCGCCATATATTTTGAGAAGTGGACTGAACGATGGGACCGTTGTACAGTATATCATCCGAGAGAAAATAGTTTGAGAAAGAAAAATATATATTTTGCTGTACCTATATTTCTTCATTTTGTGTGATTTTACTCTCAGTTTTTATGGAACAGCCGTTGTATCTTGACCTCTTGCAAGGGCATATATTTGTGTTTCTGATGAATTGCATTATCATGAAAAATTTGTGTGTGTGAGAGAGTGTGTGTGCGCGCGCGCGTGTGTGATTACAATTTTTTTTTTTTTTGTTTGAAGGTTTAACGACCACCGTGAGCAACTCAATGGGCTATAAGCAGTCGCCAGTCCCTAATTTAGGGTCACTGGTTCCAGGGAAGGGAGAGAGCCAGTGCCGTAAGACAAACACAACACCCATGCCTCACGGGATTCGAACCCGGACCCCTTCCGGACTATTGATCAGAGGCCATCGCTTAGACCACTGCGCCACCGGGGCGGCAAAATTTTGTTTCATAGGATGAACTTGTTGCGAGTGGCATAAGAATTAAAACGTCCTTCTTTGCAAAAAAGTGAATGTACTTCCAAAAGTTTCTGTTAAGTACTTTCGATGGAAATAATTTTCAACTTTTCCTTTTGAATGCCGATGATGTAAAAAAACCAAAATGCGTTTTTTTTTCTAAAATCTCTTTCTTTAAATCCCCAAACATCACAAACACAATCATTTATCGCTGAAACCTTTTTATTTTATTTTTGATTGGGGGTTTAACGGCCACCGTGAGCATCTCAATGGGCTACAAATAGTCGCCCGTCCTTAATTTAGAGCCACTGGTTCCAGGGAAGGGCGAGAGCCAATGCCATAAGACAAACACAACATCAATGCCTCACTGGATTCGAACCAGATCTATCTGGGCCGAGTGATCATTAGTCAACGCTTAGACCCACAAATTGTTTGTAGACCACTGATTAAGAACCTCCTGACAGCGCTTATATACAAATTGTTTAGACTACAGATTAGCCCGTGCTTAGACCCAAATTTTTTATAGATTAGACATTAAGGACCTTCTAACACACAACTACATACGAAACATTTTGTTAAGAATTTGTTTTTCATACGTTGTTTGTACTGAAAATTACCTAAAGTAAAGCTTCTTGATCTCAAAGACCACAATCTTGTGACGGTTACATACACTGCTGGCCCCCCAAAATGCAACACCAAGAAGGACACGAAATAGCAAACCCAGATTTACTGGACACATAACAACAGATACAAAGATGAAACGATTGAGCTTCCAGGCCCGTGCGACTTGCGGAACACGCAGACATCAATAGTTCATGTGGCACGTGTGGCCCCATGGCTCACAATAACGGTCGCTACACGCCGCGGCATCAAACGAAAGAGGCTTTGGATGTGGGCTTGGGGTATGTCGGTCCAGGCTGCTTCCACACGTTGCCACAGTTCATCAGGCGTAGCCGCGGGTGGTGCTTGCCGGGCCACTCGGTTGCCGATCAGCGACCAGACGTGTTCAATGGGCAACATATCGGCAGAAAAGGCGGGTCACGGCGGCAGTGACACCTGGTGGGCCGTGAAGAATTGTTGCTCGATGAATGCCACGTGCGAGCGCGCATTGTCCTGTTCAAACGTGCCCGCTGGCCGGTCCTGCAGTTAAAGGAGGTCTATAGGCTCCAAAACGTCGGAGATGTAGCGGTGGCTGTTGAGTGTACCGGCGATGCGTACCAGAGGGGTGCGGGTGTCATATCCAATTGCGCCCCAAGCCATAACCCTAGGCGATGGACCGGTATGGCGATGCATAATGCAGGCGTCATACAGTCTCTCGCCGCGTTACCGCCACACGCGGATCCGACCATCGTGGTGTTGCAGGCAGAAGCGGGATTTGTCGTGGAAGACAATGTCGTGCCATTCCGTAGTCCAGGTGCAGCGTTAAACGGCCCACTGCCGCCGCACTCTCCGGTGGTGTAACGTCAATGGTAATCGGAGCAACGGGCGCCGTGCGACAAGTCCCCGCTCCTGCAGACGACGTCGAACGGTACGTGCTGACACAGGTTGTTACGCAATACACCCTAATTCCTGCGCAAACTTTCGTCATGCGGCGGTGCGAGCCGTCAATGCCCGCCGAACAACATGCCGGTCCTCTCGTTCGGTGGTGTGCCGCGGCTGCGGCAATCACTCACGTCGGTCCGTCCGTCCCTCCTGCACCCACTGAATCCATACTCGCCTTGCTGTGGCTGGATGTCGTCCCACACGGGCGCCGATATCTCGGTACGATAAGCCGCTGTCGCGATAAGCCACTATTCGTCCTCTGTCGAACTCCGAAACGTGCTGGAATGACTGCCGTATTCTGCGACGAGGCATCAGGAAGTTTCCCACGTACCGTTCCTGCAGCAAAACACACTTCCACTACATACACCCCGCCTCCTGTGCAGCCTTCTTATAGTGCTCCTCGGTAGCGTGCCGGGCGCACATGATTTGCATATTTACGGGCCAATCGTCTTGATGAAGCTAGGTCAATACATAGTGAAACCATAGTTGACTTGAAAAAAATCAGTATTTGTGACGAACCACGTTGTATTCTTTTATTATAAACTAAAGTAAAGCTATTTAATTTATGCAGGACAGTGATGCCTTGACTACGTGAAGAATACCTTTTTTTAACCTTCCTTTTGTGTTTCTGTTGTCTTATGTAAACTTAATTACTTCTCGTTAAACATTTTCTCATAGTGAACGATACATTACTTCCCCGAAGAGCTTTTACAATTTGGCTAGACGGACAGTAAATCAGAGCTTCTTATAATATCTGCATTGAATGTATACGAGTAGAGAGAGATATAGTGATTTGCATGTAACAAAATTTATGCACGAGAGTTGTTGCTGTTGAAGAATTGATTATTAAACCTTGTTAAAAAAGCAACTGGTACCGTGTGGTCAAATTATAAGTGAAAACCTTAGAATCTAACTTAATATTACATTTCAGTGAATGAAGTAATTAAGAGTTAGAACAGCGTAAGTGTATTTTCTCATGCTGATTCCGTATTTTTGCGATTAATGGCAAATTATTTATTCCAAAAGTAGAATTGATGTAACGAAGCTACACACATCGTAAACCAAAAAAGTTGCACCCAGAAGAACGTGCCGGATTGCAATGCAATTCGGGAGAGAGGTAAAGATTATCAGGACCAATAAATGATTAAACATTGAGACTGATATGAGCAATATTTATTGAGCTACACAACAATAAGTAGTGTTCTTCAGTATGCCGTCGGGTCGCCATGTTTGCTCACACAGCATTCCAGACGTCTCGGCAAAGGAGTCGTACAAGATCATCTTGAATTGTCTCACGCAGTTCCAGCAGATTGTGCGGTTGGGGTGGAATATGGATAGCGTGTCCAATAGCATCCCACACGTTTTCAATCGGTGATAAGTCTGGCGATGCGGCTGGCCATAGCAGAGTGTCAGTGCCTTGAAGGCGAGTTCTCGAGACAGAAGCAATATGCGGACGAGCGTTGTCCTGTTGGAAAATCCCACCGGAGTGAGTGTTCAGAAAAGGTAGGGCCACTGGTTGCAGGACCTCATTAACGTGACGTTGGGCTGTCAAAGTGCCTGTAACCAAAGGTGATCTGGCATCGTAAGCAATTTTACCCCACACCATGACACCAGGCCTTCTGGACGTGTGCCTATCGACAACAAACCTTTCATTTTGGCGCTAACCACGGCGCCTCCACACACGTGTTCGGTGGTCGTCTCCTCCAAGACTAAAGCGGGACTCGTAACGGAAGATCACCCGTGCCATTCTGAGTTGCTCCATGACAGTCTGACACGACACCATTGCAGTTTTTGGCGACGATGCAATGATGTTAACGGCGGTCGTAGTAACGATCTGCGTTCGTGTAGTCCTACGTTGTGCTGCTGCCAGCCAATGGTGCTGGCACTAATCGGATGATGCATGAAGGGTACCACTGCTGGCTGAATACCCGCAATCGTGGCTTTTGGGTCACTCCGGGTATGTTAGACAACCTGTCGGTCCTCTTTCTCCGTGGTTCGTCTACGTCTCCTAGACCCTTGCTGTGGCTGCTGCGTGCCTTATTCTACCCACTGCCGCCTACAGCGGGGTATGATGATATTCTCACGACCGGTATGGTGCGCAATACGGCGATAAGGCCATTCCGCTTCACTGAGAATGACGATGCGGCCCTTCTTGAACTTCTACAACTGTTCGGATTGCTTCCGAACTTTTCTCCGAGGCATATTTCACTTTCAAAGGATGCAACCAACACAACAGCGCGAGCCTGAATGGCAAGCTCGCGCAACAGGACGACTTTATGTGGCCGGTTAGGCACAGCGCTATGAGACCTCATTGCTTGCGTTACATGAGCAGCTGAGCGTGATACTTGAATAATTTGCATGTCTCACGATGTCAAACCAACCTACCATGTTTCATTCCTGTTAGTTTCTTCCTTCTGGGTGCAACTATTTTTTGACGATGAGTGTATTTCAGGACATTAATTAGTAGTGACTTAAATAATCACTTAAGCAATATACCTATTTACGTATTTAAACTTAATCGTCGTGCCTTATTCAAACGAAAAATGTTCGCATGTTTTTCATTAGCGATTTAGTTTTCTTACAAATATACACTGGCGGAAAGTGGAAAAAGAACACCAAGGAGGAATTGGCGGACGATCATGAAATGTACATATGTTAATGGGGTCCAGTTTGCGTAGGTGTGATGTTAATTTCGGGACCAATCGGTGAGCGCTTACGCCACAGCACGGCATAATATGCAAATTATCGTCGGTGGTATTTAAGGAGTACGGCAAAGTGAATGCTATCAGTCGTCGGCGAACGGACACGCGCGAAGACCCTGAAGAAGCTGCAATGCCTGGACATGGAAGACGTGTAGGATTTCAGCAGTTGTTGGACTTTGAGCGAGGTAGTCTAGTTGGACTCCGCGAGGCGGGGTGGTCGTATCGTCGTATTGCGGAGCTAATTGGACGGGAATTATCGGTGGTGGTACGATGGTGGCGTAGATGGTCCGAGGAACATTCCCACACGAGAAGACGTGGAACCGGGAGTCACAGACGGACTGATGAGCGGACCGATCGACGCATAAGAAGAGCGGCGTTGTCAAGCAGAACATCCACTGCCACGCAAATCCGAGCTGCCGTTGCACCTGAGGTGACTGTGCGAACAATCTGCAACCGTCTACTGGATGCAGGACTACGTGCTCGTGTGCCTCTGGCATGTGTACCTCTGACTCCAGCCCACCGTAAGGAATGGCTGCAGTGGTGTCGCCAACGTCTGCACTGGAGAACGCAATGGCTATCTGTCGTGTTCAGCGATGAAAGCAGATTCTGCTTGGAATCCTCCGATGGCCGTATGCGTGTTCACAGACGCACAGGGGAGCGTTTCTCCCCTTTTTGCATCCGCCAGCGACACACAGGGCCTACACCTGGTCTCCTGGTATGGAGAGCGATCAGCTATCACTCCCGTACACAACTAGTGTTTGTACCGGGTACGTTAAACATCACTTCCTACATCAACAACGTCATTCAGCTCGTTGTTGTGCCATTTGTAAGGTTGGTCCATCGTGGTGTTTTCCAGCAAGATAACGCACGCCCACACACGGTACGTGCAACGCAACATGCATTTAAGGGTGTGAGACAACTTCCATGGCCTTCAAGTTCACCAGATTAGTCCCCCCTTGAGCACGTGTGGGATTTTATGGGACAACGACTTATCCGTTCTCCACGGCCAGCCACGACCATCCCCGATTTACGCGTCCAGGTTGAGGATGCTTGGAACTCAATACCCCAAACTTACATCCAACATCTGTACGACAGACTCCATGCCAGAATTGCACAGTGTGACACAGTTCATGGCGGTTCAACCTCGTAATAACCAGGTTACATGGAAATGTTATTATTCTTTTTACTAGCAAATACAGCTGTATTTTGCCATAATGTTTTGATCACGTTATCCTCTGTATTCCGTTATTATGCTGTATAAATTTCGTTGGTATCAGACGTCTCCTTCTTGGTGTTCATTTTTCACTTTTCGCCAGTGTATATGCCGCCAAAAGCTGTGTTTCTTATACTTCCGGAAGGCATTTTTATGACTCATTCAATTTGAGATTTCTAGTAAAATACGATCATCTTACTAGGGAACTTTGGATCAATTTTTTTTGTCTTCGGTTATATGTTTATTACATTCAGTCATGTCCATGTCACGTAACTTGCTTAGGGTGCAATGCCATCTCCCTGCAGTTAGTGGGCATATGCGATTCTACTCAGAATCCAAGATACACTATGTACAAATGTCATCTGCAAAACTGGAGACCATTATTCGTTTCTTACAAATTGGTCAGATCACTGGAGAATTTTAGGCTGTACAGCACACTGTGTCAGAAAGGATATCCACAACGAGTGATACTAATCTGCTTCTGAACAACATAGAGAATACAGCTCTAGCAAAAACACAAGTGCTGGGAAACTGCTGGCCACTAGCTGGCAGTGATGGGTCACTGCTGGCTGAAATGTGCCGCTCACGGCCTGGTAGCGGTCCGTTGGTGGCAGCGCCATCAGTTAGCGAGTCATTGAAGGCCCTGCAGCATCGCCGTGAATTGTGGGCCTCCAAGGAAGTGCCACTAGTGGCCCGTTGCTGGCAACCAATGCAACCCCAACAGCAGGCGGAAGCAACGGGGCTGCACATACGCGGAAGCAACACTTGCTGTGTCTCTCATGGTACCAGTTAGTTGAAGACGACGCTATCGCCATCGTGTTATATTAGTGGATGTTAAGAAGAAAATCCATATGTGGAGAGGCGAATTAATTTCCCAATGAAATTCCACGTAGACGAAGATAGCAGATTAAGCCATGAAATACTAGATTACAGCCATGAAATACACCCACTCCATTCCCATGAATAACAATTCATGGAATGGAGTGGGTGAATAACAAGAAAAAATTTAAACCGCTTGAAAAAAAGTCATGGAAAACCATTAGAGAAACGTTTGTTCGAAAAAAAATAATTACACGCGTACAAAATTTATTAATTATTTGAAAGGAAAAAAAAGCAACGCTATGTGGTGTACTCATCCATGGGTTGAATACACAAGACTGGGAGGAATTCGCTTCTAAAAATAACGAGAAGTAAAATAAAATATATTTTACTCTTTAAAACAAATGTAGCTTCGGACAACGGAAAGGAAAGACACAACGTTAAAAATGTAACAGAATGTGACATGAACCCGGGTAAATATATATTTATTCAACAATCTCTTTCAAGACGGCAAGGACAGTACAAAATTTGGAAAGCGACTCTAAGTATGTACACGCCTTGAAAATGAGTGAAGTTCCCTTACCGTAAAAAAAACTATCGTTACGTTTAAAAAAGAAATTTATGAATTATATGAAACTGACTTTTATGAAAAATACATCGCAATATTGTAAAATAAAAGAGGGAACCATTCTATTACATATTCCGCATAAAACAGACAGCTTCGAGCATACGCTCGAGCGGGGCAAATTAGTCCGGTTGGTAGAGAACTCAGCTCCCACGCAAATGGCCCTGTTTCGTATCCAGTCAGACCCAAACGGGCGTTTTTCCGGTCTGTTGAGAAAATTTCCCCAGCGCAGTTCTAAAATTCACAAGTTTCGTAAGGGTAGAAAAAAAAAGTTGTAGCTTTGGAGAATTGCGGTTGCCCTAGATTTTTTTTTTATGGCTACTACTGGGAAATTGGCGGACAAGATTTGGCAAGCCGCCAGTTACGTCACGTGGTTGCCGGCTGCCACTACCGGCAAACTAGCGGGCCACATTAGGCTAGCCATCATTTCGTGCACGTGCTTGCAGGGCCGCTGAAGGGCCACTTGTGGCAGCTACTGCCTGTTATGGACAACTGATGGCCCTGTTCTGGCATACGACAACTGACGGCGTGCCAACTGTTGGCCTGAACTGCTGGCCCTTCTGTTGGCCGCCCGGACATTTTATTGACGGTTCGGCAGCGGCAACATAGTGCTGGGCCATTGCTGGCAGTGCTGGTCCAGCAAGACTGCTTTTGCTGTGACATGCCGCTGTGCCCCAACTCCCTTTCTTCTTCGTTCTCATGAAAACGCGTTTTGTTTTTGTTCATTGGGATTACATTCGTAACGGTGTCATAACTGCACAGTGTACGATCAAATCTAAGAGAATAAATCTACAATCTTTGTTAAGCTATAGAATACAGTTTACTATAAATAAAAACTTAACATGGATATTTTCATCTCGATGTAAAAACCTAGTGTTAAACACCTGTTTGACATGTAAACACTATAAATATTTCATATGCTTTCAATGCCTATCAGCGATTTTTTAAATATGGGATTTCAAGGCTTCTAGGGCTGTTTGATTTCATATTAAAACCAAAAGCGTAACTGAAACTCGAAGGCAATCTTGTACAGGTTTGGGGAAATACGTCGCCCCTTCCGTCGTTAAGAAGACAGTTTTGGAGCTCACATGCGAGCAAACAAATAAGATCTTTTAAGGTTCAACTTTCTTATGGTTCTGTTCGTACAGTTCCAAAAAGTTTGGGTCTGCGTGTAGATCAAATGAAAGAGCTTCAGGAGCTGAAATCATTTATTAAGATAAGATAGTACGTTACTGTCTCTGGTTTCAGAATTTTACACTAAGAAAGAGCATCCTGGACAGTTCTTTTCCACAGATGAAGCCTGGTTTCATTTGAATGGACATACGAACTCAAAACGCACCCGATACTGCTCAGCGGAGAATCTAATACTCGGCAAGAAGTTCCATTACTTTTCGCTGAAGATGAAAGTTCCATTACATTCGCTGAAGATGAGTTCCGCCGCCCCCGTGGTGCAGTGGCCTAAGCGATGGCTTCAGATCATTCTTCCGAGATGGGTCCGGGTTCGAATCCCGGTGAGGCGTGGATGTTGTGTTTGTCTTAAGGCACTGTCCCTTTCCCTTCTCTGGAGTCAGTGGCCCTAAATTATTGACGGGCGACTACTTATAGCCCATTGAGTTGCTCACGGTTGTCGTTAAACCTCCAATGAAAAAAAAAGATGAGTTCCATTGCATTCGCTGAATATAAAAGTTCCATTGCATTCGCTGAATATAAAAGTTCCATTACAATCGCTGAAGATGAAAATTCCATTACATCCGCTGAAGATGAAAGTTCCATTACATTCGCTGAAGATGAAAGTTTCATTGCACTCGCTGAAGATGAAAGTTACAGTACATTCACTGAAGACAAAGGTCCCATCACATTCGCTGAAGATGAAAGTTCATTTGCATTCGCGAGCGATCTGCCATATTTCGATATAGAATAGTGGGCCTCTTTTTTTGACACCACCGTCTCTTCTAATGTTTAATACTATTTGATCTTTCAGTCTATGTGTTTTGGATGAAAAGGAATGTTTCTCGTGGTTTTAGCCAGACAGAACAACATGCCGCACTGCAAACGCATCCAAGAAATTTTATCTACAAAAAACGCATCACCCCAGATGAACCCTTGACTATACAGATCCTGCATTAATTGATTCCAGATATTTCGTTTTTGGGAGTACTTCAAAGAAAGAGTGTATGCAGATAATAATCCATTCAACCTGGAGACTGAAACTAGATATTGGTCGCTGCAAAATGGAGATCTCTTTATCGGTAATAAAGCGCGTATTTCAGAACACGTGCCTACGTGTGAATATATGTCTCTAGTAAGGCGGAGATCAATTTCAGCACCTACTATGAGACAAAAATGTTTCTTGAGAAGCCAATAGAAGGCTCATACAAGCACTGAGGCAAGTTTAAATGACAGAAAAAAAAATACTGAATCTAGAGTTAAGGAACTTCTTGCTCGTCCTGCATTCATTAGAAAGACGATATTTTGTGTCGATAATTTCGTTTTGTTCTTACAGCACAGATACAGAAGGCCCACAGTTTCTTCATCACAGGTACGATTTTTGAATTTATACCCATATAACGTTACTGCGGTGTGCTTAATCTATCTTTCGAAATTTTATTTTCGTAATGTTTATGCATTAGGAAGCTACTACTCTGAAAACTAACGTAGACAGAAATGATACGTGTTTGCAAGAGATAACAGTGGAAGTTCAAAGTCCTTCCTCCTTGTTTTGCAAAGCAAAATTTTTTCTGTGAGGCAGACGGAACGCACATGCAAATCCTATCATCATATTTCTTAGATAGATGTATATATTTTTAAACTTCTCTGCTTCTTTCTCTATAAACTGTTTTCATTTCTTCTTTTTGTTTTCTCTTCTCAGGAAACATATCTGCAGATATCATAGATGATGACTTAATGTGCCCAAACACATCGCGAAAGTGGAAAGATTTTGGCACAAAACTTTGTTACATAGTTGAATGGAAACGTCAGGTGAATAGGTATGATGCGCAAAATAGTTGCAGAAGAGAAGGTAAGGAGAAATCAGTTCTATCATTTGCTTCAATTGCTTTAAAGTTAATACCAAAAAATAATTTCTTAAGATTTCATAAAATATGAATAAATCAGATAAAAATACAGGATGAAACAAAGTGTTTTCATCAATATTCATTGATTTAGTTTGGAGAATAGATTATCATAAGACCAGCGGACCGCATCACGCACATTTTATGAGGAATGGAATATTTTGAAATGACGTCTGTATACCTTTTTAATACTGCAAAATAACTATGACGTAGCACGTTTTAAATGCATTTCTTGTAACTTCTTTCTTTGCGATTTAGCTAAATATTTCTTAAACTAAACATTTTCAAAGGAGCATTCCAAAAGTGCAAACATATGGGCTAGACTCTAAAACCTGATGAGTAATTCGTGATACAAAAGATAAGTGCTTAAAGTTCATTCGTAAATCCATTTGAATTTAAAATAACATTTACTTAATTTTTGCATTTCCTGTGGGTTTTACAAGTGAGGAAGAAAAAGGAAACTATTTTACATAGAGATTATTTGCATACACCATCAATAATTCGGTTTTCGTGTTGAGGAATGCGAAAATATATTTACAAATCCGCGAAATGTTATGCAGACCAAAATGCCAAGGAAGGGGAAATTTTGAGGTATGCTATTTCATACGCAATCGTTATTCAGTTGTTTATTTCTCATGGTACTTTCGAAAGTTTGGGGAAAATCAATCATAAATTACTCAAACTGGAATTTCCTCATCCTGTAAAAAGGAGTTCAATTAAATTGCAGCCATAATCTTATTTTAAATGCTGCTCTATTGTTTCGAATGCTATAAACATATAGCTAGGTTTTAAAAATGTGTGTACTTAGTCTCTTTCAATCCAGCTTCGCAATATGCTAGTACAAGTAAATCACCGAATCGTAAGACAAGCAAAACTAAAAGGTAGTAACCGAAAAGCAAAATAAGAGTACAAAAGTACAAGATAAAAGTAACCACCTTAGATTCGCTGCGTGAAATTCGGCCAAAGGTGAACTGAGAAAAGTTTGTTCGCTGCTGAATTTTAGTCATTATGTCTAAATCAGATGATGACGCCCAAACCTTTTAAAAACGGAACAATGTTCGGTAAAAAAAGCTGGTCTAAAGAAAACTGACAAAAACTGAGCCAACCCGGTAACCGAGTGGTCACTGGTGAATATTTCTGGATAGTAGTAGGAGTTGGGGCACTCTCAAGTCCCAAATCAGTCTTGGGTTTTGTATTTGTCTTACGGCACTGGCTCTGTGTCTTCCATGAAACCAATGAACTAAACTTAAGGACGAGTGACTACTTATAGCACTTAAAATGTCGATAAAGTCGGAAAAAGAAAAGAACAGAGACGGTGGCTAGGTTAAAAGATGAACAAAATTATTTGTTAAAGTATGAAAGAAAACATAAATGAATAACAGAAGTACATCAGTTAAAATAACAGGATTGGACCTTTCCTAAGAGTGTCATCTGTAGGAAGGTAGTTAGGGGTGAAATGAGAACAGCATGAGCTAGATATAAACATGAGGAAATTGCAAAAAAAAAAAAAAAAAACAGCCTAATAAAAACAGAATCAAAATATGCAGAATTGCTGCCAGACGTGCACTTTTGCATTGCTTACAGATTTCGCCTCAAAATTATGCAGGACATTGCAAATGAGGGAAATATCTCGTAGGGTTTATACATACACGGCGAAGACTTAAACGCTATTACCTATGTCCCATGGGACTTTTCTGTTGCGTATCAGAAATATGTAACATTAAATCAGGCCTTTTTTCAGCCGGTATGCGCCGTTACGCATAAACATTTTCAAGGAAGGCACTAAAACTTCTGAAAATTTAGCAGGGCTCTAAGCAGCAGAAAGTTAGCACAGAACGCGATCCCGCGTGAAATCAGCCAATCAAATGAATTTGATTATATAATAACACCAACAAGAGCATCTATACATCTGAAAACTCTAAGTTCACTGATGTTCATTAAGCTGGTCGGTCCTCCTGTACGTGTGTTTCGACCCTTACCTTACAAAAATTCCTGGTTCCTGAAAAGTATACATCTAGCAATTGACACTAACAGCATGGCACGGACACGTGAAAATGGCAGTAGCAATGTATTAATCGCTTTTTGGAATCTGCTTTGATATAAGGTACTCATATTTGTTATTAATTATTATTATTATTCAATAATTTATATTTAATAATAATAATAATAATAGTAAAAATACTAGGGTTGCACCGAAAGTAATTCAAAAGTAGGCATACTTTTTTTTATTAACTGACAGAGGTTCTTCTAATCACACATGTTGGTAGAGAAACTAATCCTCTATAGCAGTGGCTCCCAACCTTTTTTCGGCGATGCCCCACCTAAGTATCTCAAAAATCGTGATGCCTCCCTGTGACATATAATTCTTATTATTCAAAAAATGAACTCCTATTCACATGTTCTTTGGAAGCTTGTTAATGGCCTAAAAAGGCATTAACAAGCTTCCAAAGAACATGGCATCCGTGAAAGAGAAAAATAAAAGAACGAAATTACAGTTGAAGTACTGAGGAAGAAATCACTAAGAAATTGTTAAAAAAAATAATAATATGAAGTGATATGAAAAAACAGCAAATAAAGTTTCAAAACTTATAATAGAAAACTAAAATACATAAATATAAAATAATATTAATGGAAGCTTTTTCTGTAATACTTTGATCATTTTAATTAAAAATACAATTTTAGCTCACCTCAAGATAAGTAGACTAAAGTTAGTTAGATCCTTGTACTGCATGCCTGCTGCAGAGAGATTTCATATTAGGCACCAATTTAGTCAGCTTCAATCTCAAGTTTTCTCGTTTAGTGATATCCAATCGATTTCGTTTCTTCAGTATCAAATCATTTACAGCACTAAAGCCACATTCAGCTAAATATGAAGATGGAAACGGTAACAACAGTTTTCTTGCAAAGTTGGCTGAATTTGGGTATTTAGTTTCTGTCTCATCACAAAGCCATGCCATCGCTCCTTTTATATTGAATTAAGTTTTAACTGACTCATCCTTTTGCATTTCCGAGAGTTCTTCTTGGTACTGCATTGAAACATCAGATAGATCCACTACTCACCGGCTGCATCACCCATGTTGGAAAATCAATTTGTTTTAAATCAGAAAATCTTTCTTTCAAATCAGAGGCCAATATTTTCAGATGATCCACAGATTGCAAGCGGGGAGAAATGTTAGAGGTTTCGGGAGATTCTTCTTGCTCTGGTTTTCAGAAAACCAAAACCACAGGTTTGCCTGTGAATTTTTTTACTTTCTTCTGGCGATCTTAGCAGAAAGTAAAAAAGTATTTAGTGTGCTCATTCTCGAATTGCCCCCTCTGGGTCGTGCGCCCTACGTTGGGAACCACTGCTCTAGAGTAACCCTTTCTTCTTCATTGCAGGTAAATAACGGATTTCAAGCAGAACAAAGAGCCGTCATTGAGTTCTTGGCAAAGGAAAGGTTCAGACTTTCCGAAATCCACAGAAGGCTACAGAATGCTTACGAGGAAGACACAATTGACATGAGCAATGTGCAATGATGAATGACGTTTAAAGAAAGGGAAACCATCATTGAAAAGAAACCACGCCATGGGAGACCATCATCTGCGATCACTGACACGAATCTTCAGCGAGTGAATGAATTGATTCGTGCGGAGAGACGAGTCACAACCCGTGAACTTGTTGCACAACTGGAATGTGGTCACAATGCCATGCAGAAGATGGTGGAGGACTTAGGATATCGGAAAGTGTGCGCAAGGTGGGTACCTTTCAGCAGTTAACGCTCGATTTGAAGGAGAGAAGGTTGGAATTCTGCTCTTATCTGCAGGAAGCGTTTGAAGCTAATGAAGAGATGTTTTTGTTTTCAATCCGGTGACAGGGGATAAAACATGGGGTATCTTTACGATCCGGAAACAGTCCATGGAATAGCGTCGTACCTCTTTAACAAGGTCTAAGAAGTTCAAGATCCAGCGATGAGCACAGAAAGTCATGATGATTGCTTTTTGGGAGACAGGGTCTTGTCATTCTCCTTGAATTTCTGGAACATGGCAGTACTGTGACTAGCGAGCGGTACATTGAGACACTCAAGAAACTTAAAGAAGCCATAATGAGGAGGAGACCGAATAATAATCTAAAAAGGGTCTACATTCACCCTGACAATGCGAGACCACACACATCTTTGTCAGCAAATCAGGCGATCAGCAAATTACGTTGGTCGGAGGTCCCCCATCCACCGTACAACCAAGATCTGGCGTCCCCCGACTACCAACTGTTCGGTTCAACAAAGGACAGTCTTCGGGGATAAGGATTTGATGACGGACGAAGTAAAAGTGGCTGTAAAGAAATGGGTGTAACAGTCCACACCTGATTTGTTTCAAAGAGGCTTCGAGAGTTGGATTTAACGATGGGGCAAACGCATCGCTTGTGATGGAGACTATGTTGAGTAGTACCTTTGTACAGAGAAAGAGTTACTCTACCCACATGTGCAATTTGAACGACGTCTGTCAGTTAATAAAAACGTTTTGCCGACTTTTTACTGAACGCAATTCCCTGCTATGTTAAAGGATGATCTGAACGGCGAAGTGATGGAAGCATTTGATATGAAGCAAAAGGTGACATATTATTTCTTCCCAAAAGTTTCAATACTGTTTTAGAAAATTGAAGAGGATTTATATGTGAAAACAGTTGCGAAAATTTTGAGAAAGGGTTTTCATTGTCTAAAAATGTTTCTCCCAAAATGTAATTTATTAGCAACTGAACGTTTCTAATAACTTCAATGCAAAAGTTTTCTTATGTACATCTGTTTTTCTTTTTCACACACGCATAGGTGGAGACTTAGCGATTTTTTCAACTTCTGAAGAACTGGATTCAATACAAGAGTTTCTGAGGGGAATGGAAAAGGAATTACATATTGGAATGAAAATGCACTATCGTATGACGTATACTCTAATTTGACTTTCATTTTTAGTTTCTTTCTCTATGTAAATTTGAGCGTTTTATTCTTTATCCTGTTTAAGCGTTTTTTTTAACGTTATGTTTTTTCATTCGCTGAATGGTGGTGGCAACAGTCTTTAGGTCAGAGTGGGTATGTGCCTATGCAGATAAAAACGAGAGGTATACACTGAAGTGCCAGAAAAACTGGTACACCTGTCTAATACTTGGTAGGTCCTCCACGGAAGCGCAGGACTGCAGAAATACGACGGGGCATGGACTGCACTAGCTTCTGGAAATATGCTGTAGTAGGCAATGCACACCATACTTCCTGCAGAGTGTTACACAATTCGGGTGTATTCCGAGGTCTCGGATTCTTGTGTTCAATAGCGCGTTGAATGGCATCCCAAATGTGTTCTATCATGTTCAGATTTGGGGACTTAGGGGAATGGCAACACCCCAAACTCAGAAGAATGCTCCTCTAACCATAATGTACCGTCCCGACACTTGTGTGGAGGTGCACTGTCCTGTTGGAACAGGCCCAACACATCAGCATGGATGCAGGACATGAACGAGTGTACCTCGTCAGAAAGGATGCGCATATAGCGTTGGCCAGTCATAGACGTTTGTAGACGTACCAGAGTTCCCAATGAAGTCCAGCTAAACACATCCCATACTATTATGGACCCCCACCAGCCGGTACAGTTCCCTGTTGACAGGCGGGATCCATGGCTTCATAGAGTTTGCGCCACACACCAATCTATCCATCTTCCCGATGCAGTTGGAAACGCGACTCGTCAGACCAGGCTACTTGTTTTCAGAGTCATCAAGTGTCCAGTGGCGGTGTTGCCGTACCCAAGCGAGGCGCATAGCTCTGTGTCGTTCACCCATCAAGCAGACTCGAGTTGGGCGTCAGCTCCCAAAGCCCATATCGTGCAGGGTACGTTGCACAGTCCGGACGCTGATGCTTGTTGAGGCTCCAGCATTGAATTCCGATGATACCAGCTATAGTGTTGCACGCCTATCGCTTGAAACGATTCTTGACAGCCGACGATGGTCACGTGCACCCAATGTCTTTTTACGGCCACACTTGTATCGTAGGTTGGAGGTTTTGCCGGAATTCTTGAAGTCACGGTACACCCATGCAATGGTCGTCCGTGAAAATCCGAACTTCGTTTCTACCTTTGAAATACCATGGCCCATCTCACGAGCGCCAACTATGACACCGCGTTGAAAATCACTTAAATTGTTATTACTTGTCATTCTCATGCCGAAAACAGCTGTGACAGCTGGCAAGGATGTCTATCGCTTTATATGCGCATTGGCGGACGCAACCGAGTACGCGCGTAGGTGACGTTGCTATGTATTTTACATAAGCTCGTCTGTACCAGTTTTTCTGGCACATCAGTGTACATATAACGTTGTAGGAAGCAGGGAAAAAGTGGTGTGGTGGTGGTATGATGTCATAATCGTGGAGGATACATTAGGCTGAAGCTGCGTTTAAGTCTGCATTTTTAAGTTGTGTTGTTTTATCTTTAGTGTTTGACTTTGTGAATTTAGTTTCCTGCTTACTAACTTATTAGCTTTAAAATATCATCCAACGTCATGGAAATTGAACTGCCGATGATTGGAAGAATGTGGCCTGGTCTGACGAATCAAGATTCCTGGTGCACCGCGTAGACGGCCGAGCGCGTCTACACCGTTTATGAACGGAGGCTATGGCTCCTGGATACATTGTTGAGCGGAAACAGGCCGGAGGCGGCGGTATTATGCTGTGGGCGATGTTTTCTTGGGACACTTCCATTATACCAATAGCACAATCCCTGACAGCTGTCTGGTATCTAAAAATCGTTGCGGACTAAGTTCATCAATTCATGGCAACTGTGTTTCCTGTTGATGATGACCATTACCGGCAAGATACTGCGCCATGCCACACGGCCAGAATCGTCAGGCAGTGGTTCTAGGAACATCCTGAGGACTTTCTGTTAATGCCCCCCCCCTCGACCTTCAATTTCACCTGATATGAATCTAATAGAACATTTGTGGTTCGACTTGGAAAAGCAGGTTCGCGCTAAATAACGACCACCCCGAAGTGTATGGAAACCGGAGTACCTGCTATTGACATTACGGTATCAGATACTCCAAGATAATTATCGCCACCTCATGAAATCGATGCCTCGCCCAGTGGCCGCTGTTTTGCGGGCTAAAGGGAGTGCTACATCTTATTAGGGAGATGGTCATAATGTAATAGCTCTTCGGTGTAAGTACGTCGTTGTGGAACTTTATTTGAGTGACATTGTTTCACTTCTAGTGAGTGAATAAAAAATAAAGGTTACGTAGTCTACAGACATGTACTTTACAGACATCTTACGGCAGAAATTCTACCAAACTTAGTAGGCATACTGTTGGGCACATGCAAAAGTAATTTCTGCGGACAAAAATTGGTTCCAAAATCACCATCAGGAGATAATGGCTCTGAGAGCAGCGAAATTTATGACATTTTAAGCGCCACAGCTCAGCATACTGTAAAACGTAATATTTTTTATCTTTGCAGGTGATTGATGGCTATAAAGGAAGAGACGATCTGTTTCATGCCATTCGTGCAGTGAATGAAAGCGCGAACTGCCGGAACTTTCCTTGCTTGTGAAGCTTTTCTATCAAAACAACCGAAACGATGCTTCTGTGCTTCTGTAATTTCTTATAAGTAAACGATTCCGAAGAGGTCCACTGACACCATGTACCCTCAGAAGAAAGATCCCTCGTTTTGAGGGAAACGAATATTTAGGATGGTGCAAACCTTTTTATGCACGACAAGCTGAGAAATAACACTGCGTTTCAGTTACGTTCTACTGTTGAGCGCACTATTCATCTAATGCAGTTTCTGGTGTATCAGAATAGAGGGCATGTTGAGGAATAGTTGCTGTACGATCCATTCATTTCGGTAGCTCTATATCGTGCAAAATATCAGCACAATAGTATATGTTTATCATGTTTCTGTTTGCTTATCTGTTTTACAATTACACTGTTATAGATCACCCCATTGATGCTCCTTCACCGTCAGCAGCTGCACTGTCCCTTGGAGGTAATTTCTTAAACAATTTTGTCCACAGAAATCGCTTCTGCATATTCTCAATAGTGTTCTTATAAAGTATGGTTGAATTACGACAGCAAGATGTCTTAGCATATGAATGCGTCAGTTATGATCACCAGGTCTTTTTGGTCTTTTTTGTATGTTTCTGTAAGATTCCAACCATACTAGATTAGGTACTTAGCAAATATTTACATCGTTTCCTTCTCGTTTTTCTATTCAGCCACAATTTTCAGTTTTCTTCTCCCTTATTGCCTTAAAAAAGTTAGATACCACTTGACAAAAGTTTTCTTCTCCCTCATTGCTTTAAAAAAGTTAGATTCCCATTGACCAAAGTTTTTTTCTCCCTCATTGCTTTAAAAAAGGTAGATGCCCCTTGACCAAAGTTTTCTTCTCCCTTATTGCTTTAACAAAAGTTAGTGGCCACTTGACCAAGATGTTTTCCTGTCTTATTTAACAACACGCCCGAGTTTTCTAACATTCTGAAATTAATTATTCATCTGAAAAGTAAATCCAAGAGAAACTTAGAAATGTTGCTTACAGTAAGGACATTTACAAGTCAAAAAGGGCACTTGCTGTCGTATACTTCTGAATCAAATACCAGATGTCTTTTGAAGTTCTCCTAAAGTCACGCACATTGTCACTTGTTAAGAAAAGGAAAATACCATTGTCATGTGTTAAAAAAGAAGACAATGCAATATTCTGACGTTGTAAATGATATTAAAAATCGTTGTTTGAAAGAGTGATTTTTCTCGAGCGTCGCAAAATAAACTGCCATGTGATTACTGGGACCCACGAAAGAGAAAATAGGAAATATGGTGCAAATAAAACTTTTAAAAAATAGATAGCTTTGAGAACAATAGTTTATAGAAAAGGTAATGGTATTCTTAATAAAATATTGGAACAAAATAATATTGAATAAGTCACAAATTCATAGTAGGATCCACAGTTAAATTCTCATTTTTCATGTGTTGGAAACCGTTTCACTTCCTGTGGCTATATTGTTTTTGTACTTTAACTTTCTTTCATTGTTATTTGTTTTAGTTTTCCCTTTTCTCTCAGTTTTAAAGAATCACTTCAATATGGGTTCTTCACAGTGCTACCTGACAGGGTGATTCTAAATTAATTGTATTAAACCTGCTCCGGGTGGGTTTTAATGGGCAGACTCACCCCATGCAAAGATGTTTTGACAGATCTGTATGAAATATGTAAAAAAATATTGCTATGATTTATAAGTAGTTATTGTGAGATTTTATCTCTTGTATCCGAATGAAATTTAGTTTGAATAGTATATCTGTGAGAAATATTTTAACTTGGCGTTCTTTGTTTTTATAACCCTGAAACTCGTTTATAGTGTTCCTTACCCAAAATAGCAAAATAGCTATCTATTTATGCAAAATAGTAGCTTACCTGAATTCCTCATTTTTAGATAAATCTCCAGATTAAATAAATGGTAAGAAAGTGAGTAAAAGATGAGTTTAAATGTGATTCAAGAAAAAAAAAATATCCTTAACAAATTTTTATAAATCCTTCATGGTCGGCTTTCACTAATATCGGGTATGAAACATAAAATAAAGAAACAAGAAAATTTTGTATAAGAAAAAATAAAAAAAATTGTCGTACAAAACTTTGTCTTAGAAACAAGAAAATTTTGAAGAAATTTCTTGTTTCTAATTCAAAATTTAAAAGAAGAAATTTTGTATTAGAAACAAGAAAATTTTGTATTTTCTTTTCCTTCAAGGGATGCAGGAATGTATAACCTGATAATTCCTGTTAGCGATATTCTTAGCTTATGAAACTCTTCTGCCTCTTAATTTAGAACTCTGATGATTTAGTTACACTATAAAATATCAGACAACTCCATTTTCAGTAGCGGTAATTATGAAAATCTTTTCCTGTGGTAGACAATGAAGCACAACATTGAGATGAAGACCTTTCTACGGTAATTTCTCCAATCTCAATAAAAAAGACCGCTGTTTTAGCATCACTTAAAAGTGTAATTATAGTACTAAAAAGTGGAATTAGAAAGTTCAAATGTGATATTTCCTAAACAGTGTTGCGAGTTCTGATGCATAACTCGAACAGCACGTTCTTTTTCTGTGAATCTCATGCTAGAGTAAATAGAAAAGAAAGGTTATCATTTAATTCAAACAAGTTTAAAATTCAAACGATAATAATGATGAAAACTTAAACGACAATACTGCATGATGACGGCAGTCTTCATAATTTTTTCTACACATACTTTTCACATAAAGAGATCTATTTAGGCATAGACTATGGCACACATTTTCCATCTGCCCTTTCTCGGAACTGCTAGTTTAACCCATCGGTCGATCTGATAAAAATAACAAAAACAAACTCTAAGGGTAAAAATAAATATGCATAAACTTATTTTTTTGTAAATCTCTCCTAGTGATATTCACTGCATATTTAAAGCAAATAACAACAGAGCTATTTTTTCCACAGTATCGGCTTTCGTTCTTCCATTTGTCACATATATCATTAATTTAACCTTCTTTTGTGGGTTTCAATTCCTATGCAAACTGTTACTTCTGTGTTAGATATTTCCTTCTGTACGGCATGTCAGTTCCCAGAATTTCCTTAGCGCTGTAGCAAAAACTGACAATGGGTCAAAGGTAAATAAATGCCACTTTGAGAGAAAACTAGTGTGTGGTTGCAGTACAATGCATAATGATGAGCGTATAGTTCTACGGCACTATTTTCGTGATATAAATACCGAAATCGTCTTATCAACGAATATGTTATTGTACATACATACATACATACATATCACTAAGCTGTTCTCTGAGATTCAGAGGTTAGCTCCAAAAGGAAATACAACCTTCCAGATATCTTTACTTATTGTTGTCGTATCAAACTTCTCCATTTACAGCGTTCTTGACATACAATTCGTGCTTCACTGATATCCACTACATGCCGTACACAAGATCTTTTATACTTCATACTCATATTCTTTTCTCATGCAGACACTCCTGAATCTGATCCACCCATGTCTTCCTTGGCATTCCTCTGCCTTTCCTTCCTGCCACTTGGGATAAAAAAGATTTTCTTAGTAAGCATTTCATCACTCATTCTTTCAACATGGCCAAACCACCGAAGCATATTGGTCTCCACCTTGCTAACAAAATTTTGCTTCACATCACACAACTGCAATACATCTTCATTTCTCACACAATCATATCGTGTCTTGCCACAAACCCCACGTAAGTAACGCATTTCTCCAGCACACAAACGACTCCTATGTTTCTTCTACAGTACTCAGGTTTCACTGCCATACATCAGAGTAGGAACAATTACTGTTTCATACACAGCCATGCGGGACTCTCTAGAGAACCCATCATTCCTGTGAAAACCTCCCAGAGCAGCTATGATTTTCAAAGAAGAATTCACTCGCCTACTGATTTCACCATACAACTTGTTCTCTTTTTCAAACATGCTTCCTAAATACACAAAACTGACTCACCTGGTCAATCACAGTGCCATTTATACTTACATTACATTCAGTGCTACCAGTTCCTCTCTCAAACACCATAACTTTGGGTTTTCCCTTATTTATACTCAGTTTGAATTTCATGCAAACTTTGTGCATCCGAGTCAACATACTCTGCAACTCACTTTTGCTCTCTGCCAACAGGACAGTGTCATCAGCATACAGCAATCTGCACACACGGATATCACCAAGACATAAACCACTATTATCTATTTTGGCATCACGCATGCATGCGTCCATAAATATATTAAACAGCCATGGTGACATTACACAACCTTGTCTAACTCCTGCACCAATGGAAAACCATTTTGATAAAACACCATTCACTCGTACACAAGCTCTCCTATCAGCATACATGGCTTTTACACTATTAAATAGATTCCCAGTAACACCATATTCATTCAATACCTTCCACAAAAGTGTCCTATTGACTCGGTCGTAAGCTTTCTCTAAATCTATGAAGGCAGTAAAAACTTTCTTCCCAACAGCCAGATACTTTTCAATCATCATGCGTAATGCAAAAATCTGGTTAGTGCAGCCTTTACCAGGCATAAAACCACTCTGAACATCCCACACTTTCAATGATGTAAGACCCCGTACTTTTTCAATAACAACCTTACCAAACGTTTCCCCTGGCACACTCAGTAGGCTAACACCACGATAGTTCTTGCATTCAGTCTGATCACCTTTTCCCTTATACAAGGGAACAATAATAGCATAATTCCAATCCCGAGGGACCATTCCTAACTCCCAGCACAACTGGCAAATTTCTGTTAACCAGTCAATTATAGAGTCACCACCATATTTCAACATCTTTGCAGTTATGCCATCAACACCTGGAGCCTTACCATTCAGAAGATATTTTAGAGCTTTACACACTTCTTCTCTTGAGATCCCTCCTGTGCTTTCATCATTCATTGTGACATCATCTGCATCTGTCTCAGAATCATTTTTGCTTTCTTGATTTAATAACTCACAGAAGTATTCACCCCATCTGTCACTTAACTCATTGGGCTCCCATATCATTTCCCCAATATCATTCTTCACACAACTTACAACTTTGTTTCCCCTATTTTTTCTGAGTCTCGTGTACTTCCAGAAGGACTTTCTATCTTTCCAAAAAGCCAATTCATGCCTTTCCACTTTCTCCTTCCTATCTTTTGCCTTACTGTGGTGAACCAGCTTAGCAGCTTCACGCTTCATACAACGATATTCATCCACAAAGACTCTACTTTTTAACATCCCCAAATAGGCTTCCTTCTTTTTCTTTACTGCCTCTTCAATCTCATTATTCCACCAAACATCACCTCTATTGTTACCCACTATTGTGGTGCCATAGACCTCTTTAGCAGCAGTGACAACATAGTTCTTAAAATATTCCCACTTCTTTTCTACATCCCTCTCAACAGACTTCAGCTCCTTCAGTCGTTCTCTGAGTAAGTCAGAATAACGCTGATGACCTTCAAGGAGCCTATCAACCTTTATTCTTTCTATCCTGGGTCTATTCCTATTCCTTTTTCTCCAACCAACATTAAGTTTCACTCGTGACACTACCAAGTAATGATCAGAACCAACATCCGCACCTCTCATCACACGGGTGTCAACAACTAAATGTTTCAAATGCTGATCGTAGACAACAAAATATATCACACTCTTTTGACCAGGAGTACGATTTTCCCAAGTATATGTGTGTATATACTTGTGGTTGAAAAAAATGTATTAGATACACACAAATCATTCTCAATGCAGAGTTCAATTAATCTTTCACCATTATCATTCACACAATGATCAATATATTATTGTGATATCAACAAATCTCATTGAAAAGCGGAATCGTGATTCAGATGTGTACTTGGACAATCAAAGAACAACTTAAACATTGATACAACTTTGATACAATTATATTTCGTGCATATCAATGCCTGCGATAGTTAGGGATAAATAAGTATTGTGTTTAACGCTTCATGGTATTTCAACACAAAAATACCTAAAACATCTCGAATTAGATTAAAACGTTATACGTTATCAAAGATATGATGGACTTTTGTCCAATTTTACTTGCAGTTTGAGGTACAAGAATATAACGCTCTTCAGAGGAGATCTAGCGATTCTTTTTCACTCAATTTTACATAGCTTGCTTAAATTACTGGTATTTATTATTAGCTCTCCAAATAAGTACAAAAATGGAAAGATCACACCGAATTCTGACGTTAATGACCAGGTCTCCTGGATTTTTTTCTGGCTTAATTTTTTAAAGTCGTTTTGTTAGAGAAGGAAAAAGAAGAGCGAAAAACAAAAGGCATGCGCGTCCCTCGGCGGGAAGAAGTGAAAACATTTAAAATTTTTGCGCAGGTTTCTTTATATTAAATACAACCTATTACAATAAAAAGGGAAAAACTTCAACAAGATTCTTAAATTTGGTAAAATATTTGGGAGTAGATGTGGTTTTTTACGTTGTGCGGAGGTAGACACGTGGTCTATGAAAACTCACACACACAGTTCCTTAAAGCGAAAAAACACGTATAAGATGTGAATACCTACCTACCTATACATCATCATCACCATCATCATCATTGTCAACCATTATCAATCCACTGCTGGACGAAGGTCTCCCCAAGTTTCCTCCACAATGGTCTGTCTTGTGCCAGTCTCCTCCATGTCACCCCTGCATACTTTCGAATTTCATCCACCCATCTCCCATGTGGTTTTCTTCTGGGTCTTTTCCTGCCCCTTGGAATATAATCTAAAATTTCGGCTGTCCATCGATGATCTGTCCTTCTGGCAGTATGTCCAGCCCATTGCCATTTCAGGGATTTAACTCCGATCATGATGTCTTCCACTCTTGTCATTTTTCGGATCCACGAGTTCCTCTTCTTATCTCTCTTGGTTACACCAAGCATGCACCTCTCCATGCTGCTTTGAGTTGTCTGCAGCCTTTGTATGTCTCTTTTAGTTACACGTCTCTGTGCCATACGTAAGCACTGGAAGGTTGCATTGATCAAACACTTTTCTTTTAAGACATAATGGCATATTGCTCTTGAAAATTATGCTGTTTCTTCCAAAAGCTCTCCAGGCAAGTTTTGTACGCCGATTAATTTCTTCACCAATGTGACCCTCACTTGATATCTGCTGTCCAAGATAAACGCATGTGCCTGTTATCTCCAGCTTTTCTCCATCAATCGATAAATCTTCATTTCTTGTAAAAGCATTGAACATCACTTTTGTCTTCTGAAAGTTCATTTTTAATCCCACTTCTTTACTCTTGTCAGCAAGTTCCTGGATCATACTCTGCAGCTCTGATGGGGTAGTTGCAAAAATGACTACGTTATCAGCAAAACGAAGGTGGGTTAGATAATCTCCATTAATCTTTATCCCTTTGTTTTCCCAGGTCAGCGACTGAAAGACACCCTCCAATGTGGCATTAAAGAGCTTTGGACATATGGTGTCACCTTGTCTCACATCCTTTCCAATTTTTATGTGTGTTGTATTTTCAAACAGCCGAATCTTTGCACTTGCATTTTCATAGATGTTATAAATAATATTAATGTACGCATCTTCAATACCACAGGATTTCAGAGTCATTGTAACTGCTGATGGTTTCACCGAATGAAAGGCTTTTTCATAATCGATAAAAGCCATGCACAATGGAAGTTCATATTCCCTCGCTTTTTCAATTAGTTCTCGCAGTACGTGGATATGATCTATTGTGCTGTAGCCACTCCTGAATCCAGCTTGTTCTTTCGGTTGAGCCATGTCCAGTGTTACCTTCAAGCGGTGTGAAAGAACTCTAGTGAAGATTTTATATACCACTGATAGGAGGCTGATAGGTCTGTAGTTTCTGAGATCTTCAATGTCACCTTTTTTATGTAGAAGGATCATTGTAGCGTTGTTCCAATCCTCAGGAATCTTCCCTTCATTAAGGCATCGAGTGAAAATTTATTTGGGCGAGTACTGTTTCGATTTCTCCACTTGCTTCTTGTATGATGTCTACAGTAATTCCATCTTCTCCTGGAGCTTTCCCCCGCTTCATGTTCTTGATTGCATGTGCAAAGTCTGCTGGGAGGACTGGAAGAACTCTGGTACTGATACCTTTCATGATGTCTGGAGTACACGTATCATCCCTTTCATATAATTTGGAGTAGAAATCTTTCACTCTTGTCAAAATTTCGCCTCTATTTCTTGTTACAGAACCATCTTCTTTTCTCAGTGCCATAATCTGTTTTCTTCCCTTACTGAGATGTCCCTTTGCTATCTTTAGGCTTTGGTTGTTTTCAATTGCTTTCCTCACTAGTTCACAGTTAAATTTTCTTACGTCTTCAGTGATACTTTTCCTTACTGTCTTGCATAGCTCTATATATTCCACTTTGGAAGTCACATCTTTAGTTGTCCTCATCTCTTTTCTTTTTTGCATCAACATGTTGGTTTTTCCTGATAATTTGTTCACATGCAACTTGTTCTTAGATCCAGCTAATTTTGTTGCTGTTTCCATAAGAGCGTTGGTTACTTTTCTGTTAACTTCAGAAATATCAACTTCTTCCGATGTTAGGCCTTCTAAAGCAGAGAATCTGTTCTTCAGTTCCAACTTGAAGGTATTATGGTGTTTTTTAAGGTTGGTTATGTCAATAGATTTTGTTTGTCTTATGAGCTTGCCACGGTCAAGTTTAGTGTTGAGGTGCATCTTGCATCTCACCAATCTATGGTCACTACCTGTGTTGAACTTGTATAGCACACTGCAGTCTTCAATGACAAATGTTTTGTTACACATAAGAAAATCAATTTCAATTGTCGTCCCATTTGGATGTCCCCATGTCCATTTACTGTGTGGCTTTTTCTTGAAGAAGGAGTTCAAGATGAAAAACCCTTCTGCCTCTGCAAACTCAACGAGAGTATTTCCACGCTGGTTTCTGTTGCCGTGACCAAATTTACCTACCGAAGTTTCATTCTGTTGCTGTTGCCCTATTTTTGCATTGAAATCTCCTATAATTATCTTCAAGTGCTGCTTACCTTTATTATTTAGAAGTCGAATTTCCTCATAAAATTCTTTAATTTCTTCTTCAGGATGACTTGTGGTGGGTGCATTAGTTTGAATATTCTGAGCCTGGTATCTTTTCGAGAGTTGGATAACGAGTCGTGCAGCTCTGTCAGAGGAGCTTTCAACTTCTACAACTTTATCCTTCAGTTTCTTGTTTATTATAAATCTAATACCACTAGTTCTGCCAGTATCTGTCCCACGATAGTAGAAGAGATCTCTACTTTTCAGTTCAATGGGATCTTCTCCTTTTCTCCTTACCTCACTTAGCCCGACGATGTCCCACTTGATCCTTTGTAGTTCCTCTTCCAATTCAAGAAGCCTTGAATCAGAAGATAGGGAGCGTCCATTATACGTAGCCAAGGTCAGCATCAGATGGCAGCCTAGTCCGGTCCTCCGGGGATTCCTAGCACCCTCTGCCTTCATGTCGCACTGGCCGCTGCCTTGGCCTGGTACATTCAGGCTGCCGGAGACTGAGGGCCAAGATTTAAGTTGTGGAGTCATTTTGGAGGGGTTTGGCCATAACTCACCACGCTGGCCAAGCGGGGTGGTGAGTGTAGGACAGCATTTCCTGTAATCCCGATGGTATAGTTTAACCGCTATTGGCGGTCGTCGGAGCTCCTTTAGTGGGAACAGGATGCACCACGAGAAGGCGGGTTGACATTTGTCAAGGAGAGACTGTGATGTTACGCATCACCTGACCTTACATCCCACCTGTACATACATATCACTAAGTTGTTCTCTCAGATTCTGAGGTTAGCTCCACAAAGAAGTACAAACTACCAGATAAATTCTTAACTGATTATTTACTTGCTGTTGCCGACATACATCTCGAGCTTCCTTAACATCCATCACACGACGCCGAGAAGACCTTTTTTACTTCATACTCATAATCTTTTTTCAAGCAGGTATTCATAAATCTGGTCTTCCCATGATTTCCTGGGCCTTCATCTACCTTTCTTTCCTTCCATTTGGGCTGAAAAAATGTTCTTAGTCAGTACCTCATTCTTTCAACATGGCCAAAACGCCTAAGATTATTAGTTTCTACCTTACTAACAACATTTTGCTTCACATTACATAACTGCTACACACTTTATTCCTCGCGTGATCAGAACATGTCTTGCTACAAACCCCCGTAAGTAGCGCATTTCTGCAGAACACAAACTACTTGTATGTCTTTTCTGCAGTAACTAGGTTACACTGCCATACATCAGAGTAGGAACAATTACACTTTCATACAGAGCCATGCGGGACTCTCTTGAGAACCCATCAATCCTGTGAAAACCGCCCTAAGCACCCATGATTTTCAATGAAGAATTCACTCGCCTACTAATTTCACCATCCCACTTGTTCTCTCTGTCAAACATGCTTCCTAAATACACAAACGTATTCACCTGGTCAATCACTGTGCCTTTTGGACTTAATTAATTCATACACTCGACGTGGATCAGGAACATCAAACAGAAGTCATCGCTCTTTCCACGTTCATAAGTGAGTCACGGAAAAATTACCATCGACCGCCACTGGAATCGAACCCAAGTCTTCCAGTTACGCCAGAACATGCTACCACTGCACCAGAGCGGCCTCACAAGTGATTAACTGCCAAACCGCATGGCAGATTGCTTCATGGAGCCCCGCGCAGTGCTGGGGATTCACAAAAGATGACTTCTGTTTGGTGTTCCTGATCCATGTCGAGTGTATGAATTAATTATTCAATCGCCTCCTAGTTGTTTTTTCATTATATGTGGTAGAGGACCACTTTTGAAAGAGCCCAATTTAAAATGGGTGAAGTGAGATTAAAGGTAAGGACATAGGAGCGGGATGCTTTCCATTGCTCTTATGCGTCATAACTTGCGTAAATATGGTTCGAATTCGATGAAATTGTAGTATGTCGTAGGGACTACCTGGGGACGAACCCTATTGAAAATGGGCGAAATGAGTTCAAAGGTCAGGACATAGGATCGGGATCCATTCCATCGCCATTATCCCATACCATTAAAGGAGCACCTCTTGCATGTATGTAAATTTTATTTTGAAAACTGCTCTGAGAATTTTGATGAAAGTCGTTAACCTACCGTTTTCTGGTACTAGAAATCGATTTAGCATGATCTCGGCTTTAGGAAAATTCGTTTAGTGGATTAAATAACCACCCCGAATTATAACGTTTTTAGTGTCATGGCGTCGTCCCATTAATGTTACCCATGCTTAGAAATTTTATGACGTCCCGATCTCGCGATTGAGAATGTTGGCGTGCGGTCACGCCATCTGTCTCCTTACGTACGCGTTGTGTGTGGATCCTATTAAAGTTTTATGACATCTAACTCTTGTGAGCAGAGGATCACGATTCACATCTGCCTCATTACGTCACACGGTGTGTGCGTATGTCCGTCCGCACGATAACTAGCGTAAAAATCGTTCGATTTTGATGCAGAATAGTACACCGATTCACATATTAGAACACTAAAACTTCTGAGAAAATTTTCGGATATTACCGAGAAGCCCAACGTGCCGGGTAAAGAAAGATTCAAAGAACTAATGAGAAATTGAGAAAGAAGTACGTCTTCTTTTTTTTAATGGTATTTTAATTATTAGAGAAGTAATTTCTAACAGAATGGACATTTCCTTTTTCAGAATTACAGAAAAATTTGTAAAATGTATGCTTGTCTAATAGAAGTACAAGATTAGTAAAAATAATGAAGAAAAAATAATTTTTCTCTTTAACTCCGTATTAAATGTCTGTTTCCACCTTCCGACAGCAACCTGGAGTTCTGTGTAAGTTCTGAAATCTTCCACAAATTTTCGCATTGAAATATTTGATCCCAACATCCAAACATTTGGAAATGTCTAAAATTTCCGGAACTTAGCAAATATGAAATTTGTCGCTTTCAGTTTCTTCTGCTGTATATTTCTGTGAATTGTTTGGAAGATCTTTTACAGGACTTGAATTTTGTTTTAGGGTTTAAGGACTAACGTGAGCATCTATGCCTGTGAACAGTAGTTTTTCACTTATTTGGTACCACTGAGGAGTGGAAAGCCTGGGCCACCGAATTCGTTTTTTTTTTTTTTTTTTCGATTGTAGATTTAACGACAACTGTGAGCAACTCAATGGGCTATAAGCACTCGCCTGGCCCTAATTTAGGGCCACTGACTCCTGGGAAGGGGGAGAGCCAGTGCCATAAGACAAACACAATATCCATGCCTCTCCGGAATTCGAAGCCACACCCATCTCGGACGAATGGTCAGAAGCCATCGCTCAGACCACTGTGCCACCGGGGCGATGCCAGAGAATTCGTTTGCAGCCCTTTTCTCATTCGAGACTCGGGACGAGACACGGCTGTTGCGACTAATCAGAAGTAAAGAGCCACCACAACGGCACTTTACCTCACGAAAGTTCACCTGATGTACTTCCTTTCTTTCGAAACATTCCAAGAAATCTGTCTTCATCTCAAAACCCACCAATGAACTGTATTATTTCACCGACGCACGTTGACCGAAAGGCGGTTGTGTATCTGAGGATATCTCGAAAGACAATGAAACATATCGAGCGAATTTCATCAAATAAAGGCTACACTTAAACAGCACAGAGAGAGTAATAGCAGACGAACACTCAGGTGGCAGATTGTTCAAAGT
Organism: Macrothele yani; assembly: GCA_039090855.1. Taxonomy (NCBI): domain Eukaryota; kingdom Metazoa; phylum Arthropoda; class Arachnida; order Araneae; family Macrothelidae; genus Macrothele; species Macrothele yani. The sequence continues at coordinate 136,451,382 of CM077005.1, read as the reverse complement.
GAGAAATTGATCCCAAAAGCGAAAATGCTCATAAATTACACTCAACCTAACTTGCCTTAAGAATGTGATGAACACAACAATTAAGGAACCGAAAAAGTAAGGAACTCTTAACTTTCTCAGAATTTCACTTCTAGTGCTTACCGTAGGCTGAAGGTATGAAAAAAGCTGTTGTAAATTAAGTTCAAAATTCTGTCTGCCTTACAGTCGTTTTGTCATTCCTATGTGTTGTCCACCAAACCTAGAAATGTTTTATCCTATTAACGTTTATGATTTATTTGTACTCCCAAAGGGTCCTTGAACAAATTCAAATAGGTTGTAGAGTCCACATCATTGGGCAACTACAGCAATAACCATAAATCCAAGATGGCCGCCCAAAATACTGTAAATTTAATTATCTTGCCTTCTAATGCGTGTAGAAAGGTCATTTTTGTTTTAAATGCATTCAGCAGGCATTTCATTTTACATCATTTACGAACAAAAGAAAACATGACGAATATATCACAAGATAGCCGTCGATAGGTTACGTGTAAGGTTACGTGTAAATTATTGATATGTAAATATCACACTTGTCTGTGTATTAACAAAACAAAAACATAACACTACATTTCACATGGTTTTGATTTTTCTAATGTGGTAATCTAGCAGATACTAATTAAAGAAAGTAGTGCATATGTTATGCTAATACAGAAATATTTTCGTTTTTTAGGAATGCAACGACCGGAGCACATCATGGTAAGTGTCTCCCTACCTGCAATAGTGGTGGACTGTTACAGCAATTCAAGGTATGAGGCACCAGGAAGATAAACACGTGATGATGAGTGAGAAGGTCACTGGTGAAACAATTTGACTTCCAAAAACAATGTTTGTTTTGTGCCGAAACCTGCGCCTCTAAACATCCAGATAGGTGGGACAGAGTTGTACAGTTTGAGAGAAAAGGTGCTGGCGATGCTCCACCTTTCAAGGAAGTTGTTTCAGATTACTGCACTACTCGCAATGATGCGTCGAGTCATGAGGTTGCCTTGCGTTGCAAAGGTGTGCATGATTTATCAGCAGCAGAAGAACAGGATCACCTCCGTTGTTATGACGAATTCAGGAAAATTCCTCTGCATACTCGCCGTACATTGATGATTGATGAACAATCCATGACATTGTTAGCAGAGGAGTTATATGCAAATGGGAAAGTTCGCATATGGAATTCCACTGAATTGTATGACACGTATTTCAGTTATGGTAGACAACTAACTCGGAAGGAAATGTTTACAAAATTTGTTACCCATTTGGGTGATGAAGTTATCATCCTTCGTATGGAGGGTTGTGCATCGATTGTGGGCTTCAAAGATCTTGTTGGTAAAATTATAAAGGTGGTGAAGTTGGATAATGTAGATGAAGAGGATGAAGATGCCTACATGAGAAAAATAAAAAACGAAGCAAATGCCATTTCATTAAACCTAAAAGAGTATGATATAGGTGATTTTATATTTGTGAAAATGAAGGAACAAACGAGTGCTACACTACTCAGGTTAATCTCGAAGCCAGTGTCAAATAGTGAGATTACCAAACCGTCACTGAGTCTGTCACAATCCATGCAATACAAAATTACCAACAAACGAAATCAAACCTAATTGTGCCTGGGCGTAAAACTACATCATAAATTTGGGAGTAGTGATCTGATTCATGTTTTACATGAACATGAATACATTGTGTCATATGACGAGGTACTGCAATTCCAAAAGTCTGCAACCCGGTACGTAGGTGACAATGCTGCAACAACTCTGCATCGGATGATGGGTCTTAGTTGTACAGTAGGAATCATCTTTGGTTGGTATGACAATTTTGACTTGCTGGTGTCTACTCCAAATGGTCGTCGGGAAACGCAAACCATGGCAACAGAATTTCAGCAGCATCCAGCTGGGTCTGAAGAGGACAGTATCACTGAGCATGACATTAGTAGTTAGTCTCACAATTCCTCGTTTCAGTTCCCGTCAGGCGAGAAAATGTCAAGGTTGAGGCTCATGATGATGCTTATTAATACCTTTAGTCATGATGAGGCGGACGTATCCATCATATCCTATGTCCTTGACGCTACAAGCCGTGATAAAAGTGTTATCTGTATTGTGAGTGACAACACAGATGTGTTTATTATACTTGTCTATTGAGTATATCGGGAAAATCAGGATTCCCGAGTGCAGATGGAGCGGTGGGATGGAACGGTGCTAGATATCAATGGCACCTAGGCTAAACGTGGACCAAAATATCTGCAACTACTTGGCATGCATGCCCTCAGCGGCTGCAACACGACCTCGTATCCCTTCGGAAAAGGCAAGGTAACTGCACTAACAACGTTGCTTGCTGAGGAATTTAATGGGTTAGCCAATGAGCTGGGAGAAGTTGACGCTACATCGGAGGCCCTAATACTAGCCTACTTCACCGCTTTATATGGTCAATCGCCATGGACATCGCTCGAGTCTGCTAGATTCGAACTCTTTGCTAACAAGAAGAAAAGTCCGAAAATCATGGCCTCAACTCCAACATCCCCCGACATGTTGCAGCATGTTCTTTGGGCCCATCTTCAGGTGATACTGTGGAAAACCTGCAACCGGCATGCGCCCCCAGATGAATCGTGGGATATCACTAAATTCGGGTGGAATTTAAAGGATGGAATCCCAACTCCTGTTACTGCTGATGGTGACACAGCTCCGCCAGATCTCACTGATGCACTGAAATGTCAGTGTAAGGCACAAGGCAAGATGTGTGGCAGTGATACTTGCGGAAGCCAACAATAATGCATTTTGTGCACATCATATTGCTACTGCTCCAACATGAAGGATGTTTAAATCAATTCAGTAAAATATGCAGCAACGAACGAAGGTTGTTCAGCCGGTGGGGTTGATCCAGACGAGTCTGAAGATGTGGACCAGGATGTCGATGTTGATTTTCCTGATGATGAGGATTATCATGAGGATGGTAATCAGGTGATTATCCTGATGATGAGATTATCATAAATCTGCTGAATCCGATTACTTGGATGATGAGTGGGAGTAAATGCATTAATATTATTTATTGTAACAAATGCTTATTTTGTGTTTAATTCGGAATAAATACTGATTTTATATTTACATTTTAATAAGTATCATTTTTTAAATTAAACTCAATATACCAGTATGATTCGTAAAGTCTCACATGTGCATTATACTTTTTAGGGCGGTTATCTCATGATATAGCAGTTATGTTTTCTTTTCTTCGTGAATGATGTAAAATGAAATGTCTGCTAAAAATCTGAATAGATTTAAAACAAAAATGACCTTTCTAGGTGCGTAGAAGGCAAAATAATTAAATTTACACTATTTTGGGCGGCCATTTTGGATTTATGGCTATTGCTGTAGTTACCCAATGATGTGTTGCTCTACAACCTATTTGAATACGTTCATGGGCGCCTTGGGAGTACATATCAACCATAAAAGTGCATAGGATACAACATTTCCAGGTTAAATCGACTATTAATTACATCTTTTAGTTTCAGGTGACTTCAAATGGGTTGACGGAAGCACTGTGGACTACAATATATGGGCATATGAGAAGTCAAAGTACACGAGAAAGCCGTGTGTACAACTTTGGACTGAAGATTTATACTTGTACGATTACGATTGTAGCAAAATGGGAGGCTTTATTTGTTCCACTCCCAAAAGTAAGTTTAGTTCAAAGTATAAAAAAATCAAATGGAAATATTTAAATGTGCATTACATGACATTTGGTATAACATCAGGTTTGGAAGTTAAATTCAAAAATTTGTTTCCACTAACGGATTTTCTGGTTTTCAGTTTTGCTTATTTTACAGGAATTTACTAAACAATGGGATTTTCTTAATTCTCAGCATTTTAGTTAATACTGTACTTGTAAAATATAAAAAAAATTACATTTAATATTTAAAGCAGTGTTGCAAAAACCAGGGAGCATTGTATTTATCCAAAAAGTGCATGCCATACAGATATTTAAGTACTATGCACAAATGTACTTTGCCGCCCCGGTGGCGCAATGGTCTAAGCCAGGGGTGCACAACCTTTTTATAAGTGGGGGCCAAGTTTATTTTTACATAATAAGTGGCGGGCCGCAAGTTACCTTTTCACATAGGCACTTGCCAAACCCTACCGCTAAAGCTAATTTTACTATTATCCGAATAACCTATTTTACCAGCAGACAAAAAATGTGTTTCAATACCATTTTTGTGTCCTCTAAATGGTTTAAATCCATTTTTGAAGTTTTTTGGCAAATTGCGTTATTAAGTTATCAAATTACTGATTTACAATCAACTTACTCCTAACTGGAAAAGGTTTAGGGGTATATAAAATAAAATAATACTATCACAAGGTTGTAAAATTTTTATTTTTACAAAAAACAGAATTCTTAACATCAAAGTATATAAAAAATTAAAATCAATATATCGTCAAACTGACCATCAAATCAAGTAGTAGCCTAATGCTCCTAATGAGATGCTTGGCATTGTTTATTTTTCAATAGTCTGTCAATATCAGGTTCAATGTTAGAGATGGTAATGCGCAAGTTTCCCTCCAATAGTGTATCACTTAAACGGGAACGACACTTTGACTTTATTTGTTTCATCAAAGAAAGTCAAAGTCATAAGTAGGTACTTCCAAACAACGTTGCCGTTTTTAAAGCATGATCTTTGAGCAATTTCATTTCTTTCGGTAAGTAATTTTTGTAAAATTCTAGGAGAGAAACTTCAGAGTATTTTGTTTTTAACTCATTGTTACACTGAAGATCAATTAATTCCATCTGGAAATCTAGTGGCACTGACGCAACGTCAGTAGTGAATGGTAGAGAAAACATATCAAACAAAACCTCAAATTTTCTTATATCTTCAAATCGTCTTTTAAACTCATTGTGAAGGTCCACTACAAGAGATGCATATTTAGCCACATTTACATGGAATTCAGAACTTTCAACAAAACTTTTCATTGTTGGAAAATTTGCTAGTAGTCCATTGCTTAGTTGTGACTGCCATAAACTGAGTTTAACCTCAAATGATTTTAATATGTAACACATGTTGTTGATCATGTTGTTTTTACCTTGAAGCTTAATGTTTAATTCATTGAGATGTTGGGTCATATCAACTAAAAAACATAAATCACTTACCCATTCGCTGTTCTCAAAATGTGCTACTAGTTGAGACTCATTACGACTGTGTAAAAACATTATGATTTCTTGATGCAAGTCATACACTCGTTTCAGCATTTTCCCAGCACTAAGCCAACGAACTTGTGTAAAATAAATAACATCATCATATTGGGATTCCATGTCTGATAAGAATTCTCTGAACTGGCGGTGATTAAGAGCTCCGGCACGAAGGAAATTGACCACTTTAATCACAACCTTCATCACATGCTCCATACGTATGCTTTTAGCACACAGATTCTCTTGGTGTAAAATACAGTGAATAGTAACTAGATCACTGCACTCTTTAGCAAAATAGCTGACAGCCCCTTCTTTACTTCCAACCATGGCAGGTGCACCATCAGTTGATATGCCATGTAGTTTTTCCATATTTAAATTAAACTTCTCTAAAATATTTTTCACTTCACGATAAATATCACATCCTTTAGTTGTGTCTTTCATAGGAACCAATGCCAGTAATTCTTCTGAAATATGAAAATTCTCGTCAACACCACGCACAAAAATACAAAGCTGGGCAGTATCAGTCACATCTGTGCTTTCATCGATTGCCAGTGAGAAGTACTTGAAATCCAATATTTTTTCTTGTAGTGTTTGCTCAATGTCCACTGCCATTTCTTCTGCCCTCCTGGAAACTGTCATTCGATTAAGGCTAATTTTTGATATAATACTTTTTTCTCTGGGAATGCCACATTTGCCACTTCTTCCAAGCATTCCTTAACTAGCTCGCCATCTTGAAACGGCTTCATTCTTTTTACTAAAATCTTTGACACAATAAAACTTGCTTTTACCGCAATTTGCGATTCATCGTTAACCTTACGAAAAAGATTTTGTTGAAATTTTAATTTTCTTTGCAGTTCTTTTACTTTCTCTTTTCGCATATTACCAGAAAATTCGTTGTATTTTGAAGCATGTTTTGTCTCATAATGCCTTCTTACATTGTACTCTTTCATAACACCAACTGTTTCTTTTGCAAATTAAACACGTTCCTTTGCTGTTGTATTCAATAAAAAAATATCTCTCACTCCAGGTCTCTTGAAACACTCGACACTCGTCCGTCACTTTACGCTTTTTTACAGACACGATACTGATATTATAATAATAATGTAGAAACTCTGTAAACTGCACACAAGCTGTAACAACACACAAACAACTCACAAACGTGAACTCTGCCACGACAACAATGATACTCCCAGTGCACGACGTGGCGTCCCGTTCAGAAATAACAAACCTATAAATAGCCTAGCGCTACACCACTTCAAGGTCACACAGCGCCCTCATCCTCCCCTGCCGCACAACGATGAGTCGGTGTGTCAGTCACGTGCTCACATCCACTTGTATTGCAAGAGTGACTCCACAGTCAGTCTGAACCTTGCAGCAGTCTGGTTATGCAAAACTTAAAATCTGTCCAATAATTGTTTACTTTTTAATTTATTTTTAACAAACATTTTTATAATTTTCTTATTTCAACTAGGGCCTACAATAATGGGAAAAATTCTCATCATTCACAATATATGTATTCACGTTTTCAATAGTATAAAATATTTATCCGCGGTCCGCATAAACTGACTTTGAGGGGCCGCAAGCGGCCCGCGGGCCGCGGGTTGTGCACCCCTGGTCTAAGCGATGGCCTCTGATCATTCGTCCGAACGGGGTCCGGGTTCGAATCCCGGTGAGGCATGGATGTCGTGTTTGTCTTACGGCACTGGCTCTCTCCCTTCCCTGGAACCAGTGACCCTAAATTAGGGACGGGCGACTGCTTATAGCCCATTGAGTTGCTCACGGTGGTCGTTAAACCTCCAATCAAAAAAAAAAAACAAAACAAAAAAAAAAAAAAACAAATGTACTTTTCATCGGGAACTTACTGTGATCTGTATTCACAAAAGTTTTGGGTTAAGTGCGTAATACTTAAATGGAGCGCTGTCCCCGTAGACCCAGAAAAGAACGAGAGAAAAGTAATATTTGTAGTGCTTTACGAAGCACTAGGGATATCACACTTAAGAGATATCGACGTGCAGAAAAGTGTTACATGTGTGGAAATAAAGTTTCCAAATGTACCAAATGCACAATGGAATGCTAGTTTATTAAGTGAACCTACTATCTTAACTTAAATGGCTTACTCCAAAACTTCAGATCAGATCAGAAGATCTTAGGAAGTGTGACGTGCCTGCACCGCAGAACGCACATGAGATAAAGGCAGATAGCAATGAGAGCACATGTCGGCGTAGCTCAGTTGGGAGAACGACTTATTCCGGAGTGAGGGGACCCGGTTTCGATGTCCGGCATGGACAAAGACGATGGAGAAATTTACTTCGTCATAGAAGGGACTATCTGGCCGCAGGTCTAAAACAACCCTTAGAAATAGGAAACTAGAAAATTTGGGCTAGAGTGTGCGATAAGAAAGTGACACTGAAGCGAAGTAGAAAGAGGGAGGGAAACGCCCTTATTTATTACCGGGGCTCCAGTACAAAGGGTTCGACGGCTTAATGTGCCCATCCGACGCACGGCGGTTATTCAATGGTTCGAGCGTTCGTACCTGACTGGGATCGAACTTGAGATTTCTCCGTGGCAGTCACGAACGTTGACGACTAGACCAACCGCGGCCCCTACTCCAAAATGTGAGCGCAGTGTGCGTTATAAACGAGAATGACCAGCTCTTCCAGCTGATGTTTGACTGAGGACCGGTGTGGGAAAAACCAGTGATGAGACACTCCTTTTTTTTTTTCTTATTGGAGTTTTAAAAAATTATTTATTCGACTTGGATGACAGATACGGTCGAGTCACATTATTGTGACCACCAGCTAATATCCAGAGTAACCGCCATGTGCAGCGCGGACAGCAGCTAGACGGGCTGCGAGTGACTCAATAAGGTGCTGGAAGGTGTCCACAGGTATGTGGAGCCATTCTGACTGTAGTCATCCGACAGCTGCTGGACGGTGCGTGGTGGAGGATCATAGAGCGAAAAACACGATCAAGGTGGCCCCACAAATTCTAAATTTGGTTTAAGTCTTATTAATTAGGAGGCAAGGGGAGTACTTTGAAGTCTTCATTGTGCTCTTCCAACCATTCTCGGACATTTTTAGTTGTGTGACACGTCGCATTGTTATGCTGGAAGATCCCATCCACTCCAGAAAGAACAATCAGCATGTATCTGTGTACGTGGTCTGCAAAGATGGATTCATAACGAATTCGGTCCATAATACCTTCCACAGGTATGAGTGGACCCAGAGAATGCCACGAAAACATTCCCCAGACAATAACGCTGTCCCCACCAGCTTATGTTCTTCCAGCAATGGTTGAAGAATGTTCTCGGATGTTTCTCGCCTTATTCGCTAACGTCCATCCTTTCGATGAAGCAGAAAATGTGACTCATTGGAGAAGGCAATCCTTTGCCAATTAGTAGAGGTCCAATTCCGATACTGCCGTGCAAATGTAAGTCTTTTCTGCCGATGCACCTTTGTTACCATAGGTGCAGTGACCATCCGTCTGCGTCAGAGCCCCATACGCAGCACGGCTCGTTGAACTGTCGTTTTAGACACACTTCCGGTAGCCCCCTGGTTCATTCGGCTGGTTAGTTGCTCCACTGTAGCGTGTCGATCAGCCTTCACGCATCTTCGCATCCAACGGTCACCTCTCACATAAATGGCAGCAGTTTTCACGTCGCTTATTCTCAATGGTGCCATTTCTCCAATCACGATACACTTTAACTACAGTAGTACGCGAACAGTTTACAAACTGCGCTGTTTCAGAATTACTGCCACCCTTGGCCCGAAAGCCGATAATCTTCTCTTTTTGAAAATCTGACAAATCGCTCCTTTTATCCGTCACAGCAGCGTGTAATATGTTTTCAGATTGCCTACAGCACACCTTATATACCCTCCAAGCCAGCTTCCGACAAGTGCCTCCTTTCATTGGCTACACCCTGTTGACGTCAAAAGTAGGAAGTGGTCACAATAATGTAACTCGAATGTGTATATTGAACTTGGTTGACAGATATATATTGTGATTCGACGTCAGCAGTGACGTAAGTGAACAAGGAACTCACTGAATAAAGCCCTGAAAGACATACACAAACAACCATGCCATACCCGGGAGTCGAAGCCAGACCCCTACGTTGGGCGAATGATCAGAAGCCATCGCTTAGACCACTGCGCCACTGGGGCGGCGTGCTTCAGGGTTTAACGACTAACGTGAGCATCTATACCTGTGAACAGTAGTTTTTCACTTATTTGGTACCACTAAATAGTAGAAAGCCTGGGCCATGGAATTCTTTTTTTTTATTGGGCGTTTAACGACCACTGTGAGCAACTCAATGGGCTGTAAGCACTCGCTTGTCCCTAATTTAGGGCCACTTACTCCAGGAAAGACCAGGACCCAGTGCCACAAGACAAACACAACATCCATGCCTCACCGGGATTCGAAACCCTGGTCCATCTCGGAAGAATGGTCAGAAGCCATCGATCAGACCAGCGCGCCACCCGGGCGGCTGAGAGACTCTGAACGTGACATGATAGTTGGTACAAGGCGTTTCAATTTGAGTATCTCCCAGATGACTGTTCTTCTGGTTTTGTATGCATAACCATAACTCACATGTAGCTAACATTTACCTTCTTACACGAATCGGCGATTCTGTGTACGAAAACAGTGCATCACAGATGTTAAAGAAGACCGACGACATGGGCGTCAGCTGTTTACCTCACACGCGACTAAGTTCTGTACGTGGTGAATTCGTAGATGACATGCGCAGAGTTGGAAACGAGTCAAAAATTTCGGACCCGGAAGTCCCAAAACTGGACCTGCCGCTAACCCGACCCGATCCGGATCCGTAACTGACCCGGACAAATGTGCTTTGAACTATAAATTCGAAACTCAATTCATATATATGTACATATAAACGTAATATATGTATTCAGCCCAATAACTACTCGATGTTTAATAACTGAAATCCTTTTTTTACGCTTTTCAACCGTAGCTTGAAGAAGCGTATATGCTCCAGGTTTGTCCTTCCGCCTGTCTGTCGGCACGTTAACTCGCGTAAAAATGGTTCGATTTCGATGAAATTTTAGTATGTAGTAGGGGACCACCTGGGGACGAGCCCTATTGAATATGGAAGAAATGGGGTCAAAGGTCACGACATAGGAGTGGAATCTATTCCATTGTCCTTATGCGTCATACCTTGCGTAAATATGGTTCGATGTCGATGAAATGTTTATATGTGGTAGAGGACCACTTGGGAAAGAACCCAATTCAAAATATGTGAAGTGAGATTAAAGGTCAGGACATAGGAGCGGGATGCATTCCATTGCTCTTATGCGTCATCACTTGCGTAAATATGGTTCGAATTCGATGAAATTGTAGTATGTCGTGGGGACTACCTGGGGACGAACCCTATTGAAAATGGACGAAATGAGTTCAAAGGTCAGGACATAGGATCGGGATCCATTCCATCGCCATTATCCCATACCATTAAAGGAGCACCTCTTGCATGTATGTAAATTTTATTTTGAAAACTGCTCTAAGAATTTTGATGAAAGTCGTTAACCTACCGTTTTCTGGTACTAGAAATCGATTTAGCATGATCTTGGCTTTAGGAAAATTTGTTTAGTGGATTAAATAACCACCCCGAATTATAACGTTTTTAGTGTCATGGTGTCGTCCCATTAATGTTACTCATGCTTAGAAATTTTATGACGTCACGATCTCGCGATTGAGAATGTTGGCGTGCGGTCACGCCATCTGTATCCTAACATACGCGTTGTGTGTGGATCCTATTAAAATTTTATGACATCTAACTCTTGTGAGCAGATGGTCGCGATTCCCATCTGCCTCATTACGTCACGCGTTGTGTGCGTATGTCCGTCCGCACGATAACTCGCGTAAAAATCGTTCGATTTTGATGACTTTTTAATATGTGGTAGGGAAACATCTGGAAAGGCACCCTAATGAAAGTGAACGAAATGAGGTCAAAGGTCAGGACATAGGAGCGGGATGCATTCCATTGCTCTTATGCGTCATAACTAACGTAAACACTGTTCGATATCGATGAAATTTTAGTATGTGGTAGGGGTCTACCTGGGAACAAACCCTATTGAAAATGGGCGAAATGGTGTCAAAGGTCAGGCCATAGGAGCGGGATCACTTCCATCGCCATTATGCGTTATAACTTACGTAAAAATGCTACGATTTGTATGAAATGTTGGTATGATGTAGGAGCCTTCCTGGGGATGAATCCCATTGAAAATGGGCGAAATGGAGTCAAACGTTCGGGCACAGGAGCGGGATATATTCCATAGCCCTTATGCATTATAACGAACGTAAAAATGCTTCGATTGCGACAAAACTTTATCATGTTATTTCGGAGGTATACTGAACTGGTTTTGTAGAATATCATCGAAATTGGATCAAAGTTCAGGGCACAGGGGCGAGATTTATTCCACAGCCATTATCCTCATAACTTGAGTAATGATTTCTGGTATATTGGAAAGCGTATTATAATCAATGCATGGCATGATTTTACAAACTTGTTAATAATAAAATTTGGTTACTTGCTAAAATTTAGTGCTACTATTTTGCGTAATCCAGAATTAATGGCTTACTATGACCGTGACCATATTAGAAAGGGAATCATTATTTACGATTACACAAATGCATTTTTTGAAATGTATTTAGATTGTTCGCTCTTTCTACGTTTTGATGGAGGTGCGCATACTTTCATATAGCCCGTTAGATTTTTGGTTCCATAATCTTTTATTACACCGTCGACATCTTTCTTTGTAATTAAACACTTTCCACATTTTGAACAACAAACAAGACCAAACAACACATAATTATTTACCGGTTCCTTAATGAGACGAAACAATTTCCAGCATTCACTGTTCCCCTTTTGGTTTTCAACAAGCACGCATTTGTTGGCCTCGACTTCTTTCTCAACCTTCTTAATATTAAATCCATCCATATTAACAAATAAGGATTTAATCTCGACATGACATGTCATGGGAACGCGATGTTAGCACATCAATCGAAAACCTCTGAATGCTCAATGTAAAAAATGTGATGTGAAAAGTAACTCTTAGTTATACAGTGAACTTCGCACGCAGAGAGTGAATCAGCTAAGAAGCAGGCAAATGGCGTTTGCCTGTACCTTGCCCTAGACAATCTCACTGTAAAAGAACGCAAAGGAAGGATTTTTTTACAATATGGTGTCGGTATGTTGTCTGACGTCGGTCGGCGGAAATAGTTGCTTTAAGAAAGATACGACAATATTTTTGCATGGCGAATCATTATTCACTCCGTGGGCACCAGTATCGACTATAGAATTCCACAACGGCCATTTTTCTTTGAAATATATTTTTCTCTTTTCAAAAATAAAATGAGAATAAAACCGGGTCAAAATTGGGTCAGGAACACCTTGACCCTACCCGTTGGACTCACAAGAAATTGTCGATCCGTTGACACTTGACCCGTTTCCATCTCTGGACCTGCGGCATACCAAAGCTGAAATCTCCTCTTAGTTACCAAGTTGCGGATCGACCTTCCACTTGTACGATTCCGGCCAATCCCTTTTCATTCACCAAATGCCTTCGTCCACAGAATTTACGACTGCTCGAACCTTTTTGCATATCGCATCATTCATTTTAAATCCTTGCTCCGGTACTTTGTGAAAAGCCCAGAAAAATGGACGTTGGGAAAATTCTCCAACAGTCACGGTTGGCGCCAATTATAGTGCCACATTAAAAGAACCTCAGATTAATTATTTTATCTATTCGAATCTTCTGCCAAATGTTAAGTGATACTCGACGATCTACAGCACACTTCGTTTAAGAGCAGTCTTCCAGTGAACCATTCACGAGACGAGGGCAGGTGTACATAAATAAATTGACACCTTAATAAACAGTCGGGTGATATAACAAATTTGCACACCAAACCCGATTATTTTAAAATCATTTCCGTTCTCTGGAACTGAAATCCTACGGATGAAGATGCATTCTGTACGTGTGGTCCGATATTCATGATAAGCCCAATGTCACCAGGTGAAATACACCGATGAGATATTACATTATGACCATCACCAGCCTAGATAAATCAGAGCGCCTGGAGACCAAACGGTGGCGCAGGTGAAATTCACAGACGAATATATTTACAACCAGAGGACGGGACTTCTGTTCGTACAGTATTCAAAATGGGAAAAGCTGCCGATTTACCGGAGTTCGATAAAGGACAAATTGTGGTAGCACAGTGCCTCGGAACTACAATCTCGATAACGGCGCAACTTGTGGGTTGTTCGCGTGCCACTGCAGTGAGTACGTATCAAAAGTGGTGCACGATGGCCAAATGACAAGCCGTCGTCCAGCAGTGTGTCGACCGCAGCTCATTGATGCCAGAGGGGAGCGGAGCAGAGGGGAGCGCATTGTTCACAGCGACCGCAGGGCCCCAGTGCGACAAATCACTCGCAGCTACAACCCTGGTGATCAGGGTAATGTGTCACAGCACACAGTTCATTCCAGCCTTCTGCGCATGGGCCTGCGCAGCCAAACACCCAGACTGGTCCCCATGCTCACTGCACGTCATCAGCAGCAACGCATGAAATACGCCGATTACCAACTGAGGCTACGGCTCCTGGATGCCCTGTTGGGCGGAAACAGGACAACGGCGGCGTCGGTGTTATGCTTTGGGCGATGTTTTCTTGGGACACTTTAGTCCCTGTTAACCCCATAGCACAATCCCTGAGCTATCAGGGACCAGAGCATCGTTGCAGACTAAGTTCACCCATTCATGGCAACTGTGTTCCCTGCTGGTGATGGCCATTACCAACAGGATAATTCGCCATACGACTCTGCCAGAATCGTCGAGGAGTGGTTCGAGGGACATGCTGGTGACTTTCTGTTAATGCCCTGACAACCAAATTCACCTGACATGAGCCCAATCCAACATTTGTGGTTCGACTTGGAAAAGCGGGTTCGCGCTAAATTACCGCCACCCCGAAATGTACGGGAACTGGAAGATCTGCTGTTGGCATTATGGTACCAGATACCCCAGGATACATATCGCCACCTCACCGAATCAATGCCTCGTTGAATGGCCGCTCTTTTGCGGGGTAAACGGGGTCCAACAGTTTATAAAGCAGGTGTTCGTAATGTAATGACTCATCGTTGCAAAATATTTGTTATGCAATGTGGTAATGCTTGAAACAAAATTTTGTGTTTACATGTCTCTTTCTGAAAAGCTTTATATCCAATACCAATCAAATACTCCTGTGATGAGCAAAATTTCAAGGCAATCACTTTTCAAAGCGATTTTAAACTTCCGCCACATAAATAATAGAATTGTCTGGTTGACACGTGCACCACATAAATAGAATTGTCTGGTTGACACGTGCACCACATAAATAGAATTGTCTGGTTGACACGTGCACCACATAAATAGAATTGTCTGGTTGACACGTGCACCACATAAATAGAATTGTCTGGTTGACACGTGGTTAGCTGAGATTTTTGTAAAATGGAAACAGAAAGCAGTTAGAAGTGATTTTAGAGCTCCAAGACATATAAAATAGTACGGTCCATCATTTTTAAACCGTCACACCTGCTTACTTCCCACAAAAAATGCCTTCACAATCCGACCAGAGGGCGTGTTTTGAGTCCTCCGCACTCAAGTTCCGATAGCCTTGGCAAACTACAACCTAATCTTTGGGTGGCTTGCAGACAACAAGGATGTACAATATGGACGTCAACTAACATTGCCTATTTTTTTCATGGTACGCCGGATAGTCTTTGTGCATAAATTTGTGTAGGCACCTCATTATCCAGACGTTATCTGCTCTGTGGTAGCAGTGTAATTCCTTGTAACAATGCGGAACAGTCTACGCTCACCAGCATCAATTGCATGTTTCTCTCGTCGGTTGACAGTTTTGCCGTATTTCACGCAGTGATGGTATACACTGATGAGCTATTACATTGTAACAACCTACCTAATAAGCTGTAGGACACTCTTTAGCCCGTAAAGCAGCAACCACTCGGCGAGGCATCGATTCGATGAGTGCCGTAATGTCAACAGCAGGTCCTCCAGTTCCAGTACATTTAGGGGTGGCGGTGATTTAGCGCGAACCCGCTTTTCCAAGTTGAACCACAAATATTCGATTGGATTCATGGCAGGTGAATTTTGGAAGCCAGAGCTTTAACAGAAGTCCCCAGCATGTTCTTCGAACCACCCCTCGACGATTCTGGCAGTGTGGCATGGCGCATTATCTTTTGTTAATGGCCATCACTAGCACGGAAAACAGTTGCCATAAATGGATGAACTTGATCAGCAACGATGTTCATAAACTTGACAGCTGTCAGGGATTGTGCTATGAGGACAATGTGGCCTAAAGTGTCCCAAGAAAACATAGCCCACAACATAACACCGCCGCCGCCGTTGTGTTTCCACCCCACAGTGAATCCAGGTGCCATAGCCTCCTTTGGTAATAGGGTATCCGCGCTGCGCCGTAAACGGGATGCACTAGCAATCTTGATTCGTCAGACCACCAGGCCACTTTCTTCGAATCATCCACGATCCAATCTCGGTGATCTCGGGGGCACATTTCATGGGTTGTTGGCGATGATGTGCAGTGAGAATGGGGACCCAGCTGGGTCTTCGGCTACGCAGGCCCATGCGTGGAATCCTGCGATAAACTGTGTGGTGTGACACATTGCCCTGATCACCGCTGTTGCAGTTGTGTGTGATTTGTCGCACTCTGGCCCTGCGGTCGCTGTGAACAATGCGAGAGTCTCCTCGCTCCCGTCTGGCATCACTGAGTTGCAGACGACATGTGACTGGACGACGGTTCGTCGTTTTTCCATCTGTGCACCACTTTTGATAGGTACTCACCACAAGCCGCGCCGTTTCGGAGATCGTAGTTCCGAGGCGCCATGCCATCACAATTTATCCTTTATGAAACTCCGATAAATCGGCAGCTTTTCCCGTTCTGACTTCGAATACTCTAATAACCGAAAACCGGCCCTCGGGTTGTATGTATTGCTCCGCTAACTTTACCTGCCCCACCGTTCGGTCTCCATGCGCGCTCATTTCTCTAGGCTGGGGGTGGTCATAATGGAATGGCTTATCGGTCTAGAAATATATAACCTCAACACCCAAGCAAGGCTAATATTTCTTCACTGAATAATCGAACATATTGCTTATCTTGTTGTATTAATTGTCGTATTTATATACATTTTTCGAATATTTTGTTTAGTTTCTTGTATTTGTCTTCACAGGGTACTCGAATATATTGTTTAGCTACTGTGTGCTGGAGTAAATCGTTTAGGTTCTCAGTGCTAGAATATATTTTTTAGCTTGTAGAAAGAATGTTTAAATAAACAGATGTTTATCATAATTCTATTGTAACCGAAGAAAAAATGGTTTGTAAAACGTTGTAGCTTATTAGAAGTTTTTCTGCTGAAAAATTCCAAACAATTCCAATCAAACTTGTTTTCCGCCTTCATAATAAAACATACACTTCAGCAAGGCAACACTGCAGACTAAAAATGTTCACAAAGGGAATTTCAAAATAAATATCACTAAAATGTCAGACATTCCTTCTCAAAATGTAAAAATGAAAAAAAAAAAAACCCCGCTCACATCAAAATCACACTTTCCAAAACATCTACTCATAATACATCACCTGCTTCTTTGAATGTCATTTAAATGAAATATTCTACGTCGGAACTCCTTTAAATTTTCATAGTGCCTTTTTGTTTGATATCAACTTTGCCTGAAATTACTTTTATTTCAGTTTCAGAATTTAAAACCACTGCTGCTCCTGCATTTACAGAAAAAGTCAGCAGCCCTACAGGTATGATTTGTGATTTTAAGATTGCATACTTCTTTTACGAATAGAAATATTCTCAATTTAAGAAATTTTTTTATCAAAACATCTTGCTTAAAGTGAAAAACTATCTTATAAGCTCGGCATTACATGACTCAAGGACAACCAACGATATTCGATTTCTGAAAGTAACGAGAGGCGAAGGCTCCGGTACATTTTGCCATTTCAAGTTGTTAAGATCGCTTCTAATTAGCCTTCCTTGCCAGTTTCTCTTTTCTTATGTAAATTTTTTAACTTCTTGGTTAAATATTTACTTGTTGAAAAGTACATTATTTCCCCGAACAGCTTGCGCATTTCTGCAACGATGACAGAAAGTAACATAAAAAAAAAAAAAAAAAAAGAAAGACGAGGCTGAATGTGACTCGAGTTGCAGTGTGTAAAGATATACACCAAGCGATCAGTAAATACCGACTACCCCCTATCAAAAGTGGATGCGGCCCGTTGACCACGTGTTTTCCGAAAGGGCGCGATTAGTCAACCAAAGTAGCATATATAAGGTGTGAGTGGAGCAGTAGATAACAAAATTCGAAACGTCGTGGGTAAATGGAAGGATTTAGAGGACTTTGCGAAAGGACAGATTGTGTGAGTTTTGAGAACGGGTGCCTCGATTTCCCAAAATGATGAACTGGAAGGTTCTTCGCGAGCCGCAGTAGTTAAAGCGCACTTGGACGGCCATAAAAATGGTCAAACAATGACCAGTGGCAAAACTGCACATAACTGCGTAATGCTGATTCAAGTCGTGAGAGCCGGATCAGACGACTCATACAAGTCAACAGGCGCAGCAATGTTGAACAGTTGACTACACAACACAACACAGGTCACGTAAACTGCATCATTAAAATGACTACCCAATGCAACAGATGAACGGCAGTATTAAAATGCTGCAGAAAAGGAACGGAACTAATAACGCCAATAGTTTAAGATTTTGAGAGATATCTGCCACAGTCGCGCAAGTCTCCAAGACTGATTTACATTCCTTGAAATTCCACAGCAAGGTACTGGTTGAACGCTTAGGATGTCCACAGTGGCCGAATGATCAGAGACGCAAGATTTCGGCTATTCGTCCAAGTTTTGTTCGGGTTCGAATACCGATAGAGAATACAATACCAACAGTACAATAAGCACACCGGACAAAAAATTAGTCACCCCTAACAGAAATGACAGTAGGAAGTTACCGGTTGCACAGAGGGAACCGAAATGGCATTTTTGGGAGATACAAGGTCTTTTCTGTTTCCTGCAGTCGTGAAGAGCAACGTATGTACTGAATTTAGTCTGCAGTATTGGTTGTAAGATTTAGTCTGCAATATAGGTTGTAAGACGCACTTTACTGAGTGGCGAAAAGGAGCCATCGCGTTTGGCCATGCCGATGGACGCAAAGGGAATGAAGTTGCCCAATTTGTTAGTGTGTCGAAGCATGCTGTCCAACGGGTCTACAAACAGTGGTGTAGTTTGCAGTCAACTGAAAATCGGTGACGTAACTGTTACCGGGAAACGATTCTCACCAACAGGGATCGCCGCCATGTCTCACGCCTAGTAACTGCGAATCGGTTTCAAACCAGACAACAATCGCTCCAAATAGTCATTGAAAGTCCACTCCAACCAATCGAAAGGGCATTGCGACGAGAACTGCATGCGATGGACATCTGGACCAGAGTACCAGAGAAGAGGCATATTTTAACAGCAAGTCACAAAGCCACAAGTTATATTTATCAATGGACTCAGACACACCAAATCGTTACTGTGGAGGATTTAAAACGAGTAATTTGGTCTGATGAGTCTCATTTTTGTTTGTACTCCAATGATGGGAGGCGACAAGTGCATTGCAGGCCCAACGAAGCATTTAATCCTGATTGTGTCGAAGGTGTTGTTCAAGCTGGAGGGGATTCTGTGATGCTTTGGGGATGTTTTCGTACCACGAAATGTGCCCTCTTGTTGCAGTGACGATGAATTTGAACCAGCATGCATATCTCTGCATTCTGAATAATGAAGTGTTGTTCTTTGCTCTAAATCTCCAGGAGCAGCATCACATTAGCACTCCTGTCTCCCAAGACGACAATTCCTGTGTGCACCGGGCTAAAACTGTGTCTGAGTGGCACGATAAACAAACAACAACACTGTCTGACCTCCCCCGTTCCCCCGCCAAATTCCCAAATTTAAACCCTATTGAAAATCTGTGGGATCATTTGGAACAGAAAGTGAAACGCCGGAATAGACACCCGCGTACTCTGAAGAACTTCGAGACCATATAACGCACGAATGGATGCAAATAGTTGTTAAATACATCCAAAACCTCGTGGAGTCTCTACCACACCGAATTCATGCTGTTATCAAGGCAAGAAGCGCTGTCATCCGTTATTACGTAAGTTCTGCCAGTGGTGACTAATTTGTTGTCCGATGTGCGTAGCAGCAGCATACGGTTGCTATGTATTGGTTCTCCGAATAGCATAAGACTCTGTTATATTTGCGTACCAAACATGCTTGTATGTTTTTGTCGGAATACCCGTTTTTTGGCATTAATGGGAAATTTGAATTATTCTGATTTATTCACACTCACTCCTTGGAGAAAATCTAGCTCAGTTCACGGCTCTAGAGTATCGTACGGACCCGTAACTTATTTTGTGCGAACTTGGTCGCCTATAAAAGAAAACTTCTTGTAACGTTTTATATGCTGCTGGTATTCCTGTCTGTAGTGTACTTATTGCACCATTATATAAAGGACTTTGTATTATATTTCCTGGTAACTTGGATCTATCAGCATTCTTTTTCAATTTCAACACTAAAATGAAAAATTATAATTTGCCTCTCATGGTAATTATAGAAACACGATATATGAAATTGTAAGCAGTTAAGTGATTCTTTGATTTGAAGCATTTTACTCAAAACGAACTAATTGATACAAATTGTTGAATACGTATCTCTGAGGACGTATATAATACAGTGCAATGCTTTCTGCCAGTAATGCTGTCTTTTCAAAAGACATGCCACAAAGATACAAATTCTCTTGCTGCAAGTTCAGTTTTGCCGTGTTTGATGAACGCATTTGTTAAACAAAGGTTTTTTTCTGATCAGAAGTTTTGTACCCTAAGTTGAAATTTCGAATCGAACAAAGGCCCTGCTTTAGAAAGTATTTTCGTACAATTCCATACTTCTCAAGAGGAGGAAGAAGGTTAAAATAAAAATTTATATAACAGAATTATTCTTTTTCTTAAATTCAGACCGTGAAACGGTAGAAAAGGAATATGACCGGGCTGAAACTGAAATAGCGCTCCCCCCCCCCCCGTAGCACAATGGCCTATGTGCTGGCTTCTGAGTATTCGTCTCAGATGGTTCCGGATTCGGAAACCGGTTAGGTATGTCTTTCTTACACCACGGGCTCCTTCCCTTTCCTGATACAATTGACCCTAAATTAGGTATGGGCGACTAATTATAGATATTTGAGCTGCTCCTTCTGAATATTAAATCCCAAAACACACAAACAGAAACTATTTACTCTGTCCCTTCATCAACACAGTAAAGAAAACAAAACGGAAACAGATACCAAAACTTACCGTCAATAAACTGATCATTGCCTCGGCAAACAGAGAAACTGTTGTTCATATAGGTTCCCTATCACTTCGTCCGTGTTCATTTCCTCCAACGTTCACTTTGTCCGCTGTTCACTTAGTTCAATGTTCACTTCGTCCACTGTTCATTTCGTCCACATTCATTTCGTCCACATTCATTTCGTCCACATTCATTTCGTCCTCCGAATGAATGGAATACTGCGAAAATTATCTGTTTGTGTGATAGGTAGAAGAAAAGGTCAGCGAACGTTGCTTGCATGCGATTTTTTTTTCCTGTCTGAGTTTCTCGATTAAAATATAATGATTTTAAATGTTATTTAAAGTAAAACTAGGAACTTAATTTTGAAGAACTTTTTAACTCTTTTGTATGGTACGACGTCAATCACTATAGCATGACTCACGCTATGTTCATAAAAGGAGTCTAAAGTGGGATTTTTTAATAACGCTGCACTTTTACTTAGGCACTAAATATCTACATAAGATTCCAAGTTAATAATATTTCTCTTTTACTTACTTAGGCACTAAATAATAATTACTATGCTTCATGCGTAAGCCCTTTTGACATTTTTTATTCTGCCGATGTCATATTCAAAACGCTTACGTATCCACTCAAGGTAATCATATTGTGCTTTTACTGAGGCACGAAATATTAATTTATAAGCCCTAGGCTTAGGCCGTTTCAACAGTTTTTATTCTACGGATGTCATATTCATAAGGTTTACATATCAACTCAAGGTAACATTATTGCGCTTTTACTTAGGCACTAAATATTATTTCATATGACCTAGGCTTTTTTCACAGTTTTTATTCTAATCACGTCATATTCATATCATTTACATATCAAATTAAGGTAATAATACTGCGCATTTGCTCAGGCACTAAATATTGTTTGATAATCCCTAGGCCTAGGCCTTTTTTACAGTATTTATTCTACGGATGTCATATTCATAATGTTTATGTATCAAGTCAAGGCAATAATATTTCGCTTTTGCTCAGGCACTAAATATTATTTCATAGGCCCTAGGCCTAGGCCTTTGTCACTGTTTTTATTTTAAGTACGTCATATTCGTAATATTTTTTTATCAAATTAAGGTAATAATATTGCGCTTTTGCTCATGCACTAAATATTATTTCATAGGCCCTAGGCTTAGGCCTTTTTCAGTTTATATTCTAACTAAATTGTATTCATAACTCTTACATATCAAGTCAAGTTATTAATGTTGCACCTTTACTTCGGCTCTAAACATTAATTAGTAAACCCTAGGTCTTTTTAACAGTTTTTAAGGCATTACACTAAATATTCATAGTATTTGCATAACATATCAAGTTATTAATATTGATCTTTTACTTAGCCATAAAATATTAATTACTAGGGACTAGGACATCAGTATACTAAATATTATTTCTAGGCCTAAGGCCTATGAATTGATATTTAGTGTCTAAGTAAAAAGCGCAGTATTACTAAATTTTTATGTCATGTAAACTTTATGAATATGAGATCGGCGGATTAAAAACTGTTAAACCGCCTAAGCTTAAGGCCAGTTAATTACTATTTAGTGCTTAAGTAAAAGCGCAATATTATTACCATGACTTGATATATAAACATTATGAATATGACATCCGTAGAATAAGCAATGTAAAAAAGGCTTAGGTCACAGGCCTATGAAATAATATGTAATGACTGCGCAAAAGCGCATTATTATTACCTTAATTTGATATGTAAATGTTATGAATAGGACATCCGTACAATAAATACTGTCAAAAAAGGCATTGGCCTGGGGCCTATGAAATAATATTTAGTGTCAAAGTAAAAGCGCAGTATAATTAAATTGAGTTGACACGTGAACGTTACAAATATCACATGGTCAGAATAAAAACTGTGAAAAAATGCTAGTCCTAGGGCCTATTAAATTAAAGTTACTGCCTGAGCGAAGCTCAATATTATTACCCTGACTTAACACGTAAGCAATATGAATATGACATCCGTAGAATAAAAACTGTTGAAACGGCCTAAGCCTAGGGCTTATGAATTAATATTTCGTGCCTCAGTAAAAGCACAATATGATTACCTTGAGTGGATATGTAAACGTTTTGAATATGACATCAGCAGAATAAAAAAATGTCAAAAGGGCCTACGCATGAAGCATAGTAATTATTATTTAGTACCTAAGTAAGTAAAAGAGAAATATTAATAACTTGGCATCTTATGTAAATATTTAGTGCATATGTAAAAGTGCAGCGTTAATAAAAAATCCCACTTTACACTCCTTTTATGAACATAGCGTCAGTCATGCTATAGTGATTAACGTCGTACCGTACAAAAGAGTTAAAAAGTTCTTCAAAGTTAAGTTCCTTGTTCTACTTTAAATAGCATTTAAAGTCGTTATATTTTAATCGAGAAACTCAGAGAAGGAAAAAAAACACGGATACAAGCAATGTCTGCTGACCTTTTCTTCTACCTATCACAAAAACTCCATGAAAACAGATAATTTTCACAGTATTCCATTCATTCGGAGGACGAAATGAATGTGGACGAAATGAACGGTGTACGAAATGAACAGTGGACAAAGTGAACATTGGACTAAGTGAACAGCGAACGAAGTGAACAGTGGACAAAGTGAACGTTGGACGAAATGAACTGGACGAAGTGAGCGTGGACGAAATGAACAGGGACAAAGTGATCCGTCACCGTTCATATATACACACTTCAGAAGCATCCCGGAAAAGATGAAATTATTAGAAGCCGAAGAAGTTAGAAGAAGGGAAATGCAATCAGTCTATAGTTATCTCCTCGTTATTTCACCGACTATTACAGAAACGGAAAGAGCGAGTTCTCTAGTTGCAAAAATTCCTAGAAAAATGCGGTTGTGACTGAATCATGGCAGCATTAATGCACTTCATGATTTGGAATCACATCGATTGATGAAAGTTCTTATTTTCTGTTTGATTTGTTTGTCATTGCTTTGAAAAGTATTTTTTATTTTGAAATTTACATTCGGGTTTTAAAATGGCTCAGAAATTTATTTGCTAAACACGTCGTTAGTGTTTGATGCTCAGGAATTTCTACTTCGCAATGTTTATAAAAACATTACTGCCATTCACCTTATTCGTCTCTTGTATTATGCAAGCCTTTTTACGCCGGTATCAACACTGGTACTCCGTGAAATATATACTGAAATACCTCTGGTACCATTATCATCCATTATTAAAATCACTTCTCCCGAATGCAGTATAGGTGATGTGTTGCTTCTGCGGTCCTTCTTTTGTAGCAGTGGAGCTAAATTGGTGACTAGAGACATTCCTTTAACTCTGTGTTTTCCAGGGAGAACGTTAAACTCCGAAACAAAAAATAAAATAAACGTTTTGAGAAAAGTTACAGCTTCAGCGTGCTACTAACACGCTATATTGACAAACGTTATCGGACACCTAGAAGAGAAACACAATCAAACTTTAAAAACATGAAACTGAACGACATAACCCTCCACACCAGCATCATCCACATCGTGTGCTAAATGGAAGAATACGCTCTCAGTATATCCTGCGGGGCTGTCGATTTTCTGGTGGCGAGTGAGATACACTATAATAACAAAAGTCACCGGACACCTACAAGAGAAACACAACATAGTATTTATGGACATACATTAGTACGGTGTCCGCCTACCTTTGGTTTTAATGCATACACTGACCCTTCGAGATAGGCTTTCGACAAGGTTTTGCAACACAGAGATAGGTATGCGCTTCCATTCAGTACAAAATGCTGCCGCTAATTGTTGTTTAGTAGTAGGCCTTGGTTCCAAACTTCTTATGCGGCGCTCTAATTCATCCCATATGTGCTCTGTGGGATTAAATCAGGGCTCTGTGCTGGCCAGTTATGCGGCGCTCTAATTCATGGCGTGGTTTGACGATACGGAATTATCGTCAAACCACGCTTTAACAATCCTTGCTTTATGGCTCGGTGCATTAACCTGCTGGTACCGTTAACAGGTTTGTCCAGGATAACCAATGGGCTGGGACCATACCACGAAAACCATCCTCACACGAGTACAATGCCAGCTCCAAACTGGACCATAGGAACAGTACACTGTCGTAAATAGAGTTCCCCCGGCTGCCGCAATATCCACACACAGCCATCAGACTGATGAATCGTGTATCTGGATTCATCAGTCCATAGGCCCCTTTTTCATTGATCTACGGTACACGTTAAATGTTCTTTACATCATGCTGAACGACGAGTAGCATTCCGAGTGGAGATGAGAGGCTTATGAGCAGCCCCACGACCACGGTAACCGATGGAATAAAGTTCTCTGCGAATGGTACGTGTACATACCGAGGTTCTAGAATTTTTACTCACCTCTACACTGAGGTCTCGGGCAGTAATCCGTCGATTAGCTGTAGCGACTCTCCTGAGGCTTCGACGTCCTCGGTCACTGATTTTCTTTGGCATGCCGGTACGTTTTGCTGCTTCAGGTACGCGATGTGTCTTCCACGTATTCAGCACATCCAAAAAAGTTCACTTGGGTATGTTTAAACGCCTCTCAGTTTCTCTTATGGACAACCCACTAATACAACACCCAACAATCTTTCCTTTCTTCAAGTCAGTTCTCTTCCGCAGCGACATTTTCACTCAACCTCACAGTTTGATATGATCGCAGTCAGCAGCAGGTTTGTTTTTATACCGTTTGCAGCTCGCATCTTAACAACGCAGCGGATCCGTCCATTTACTTTTGAAGGGGTGTCCGGTGACTTGTCAATATAGTGTATTTATACTACCTTAACAGCAATGGCGATTCATTCAGTAGTTGCTTGAAAACATCACGCGTAAAGAAATGCATACGTTTGTCCAATAGTATATTTACTGGTGATAAAGCAATCCTAGATGATAAGCACTCACAAATTTATGGTGGAAATCATATAATCCCACTCGTATTCAGGGCTTAATGATTCAGGACCCACCAATGGTGTCGTGGGTTTTCGAGATGCGGTCTTGGTTAAGTCACGTGCAACTTGCCTAACAAAAAAAGTGTCAACAAACATGCTACCTTCAGCGTCTTATTAAATTAGCTAGACACAGTAACCTTGCGGCCTGGGTGATCTTTCCGGGCACAAACCTCGTGCAAAGCAATGAACGAGTTAACGTGGGGTAAACAAAATGGGCTGAACTCAACTCCAACGAGTATATTCGCTGTCTAAGAAGTGTGCCGAGCACAACTGGAGCGAATTCAATCAGGCTATATTTAGCTCGTACGAGTTACCTTGAAGACCACAGGATAGAAAAAACTGGCGTTCGCCCTCAGATTTTTTATTCAGACTAGACATTCTGGCGTATGATAGACACCAACTCCTTCTGACAAATTTACTGACAAAGGACTATGGTAGTGGGGACGAATTTAAGGAAGGAGAGAGAAGACATTTAAGAAACTTTTTTTACCCAGTTGCATGATGTTCGTTTAAGGGAGACTAGCTCTTCCCTATAAATGTTTAGGTCATGAAACAGGGAAGATAGGACTAGAAGGGGCAGCTTATTACCTACGACATGCTTATTTTCGCGGCTGATAATATGAGAGGGGGTGAATATTAATTATTCCATCGTAACTTTCGTAAACCACCGTCGCTATATGTGAACATTTCTGTTTGGAGGGAGCAAAAGTTTTGGGCACCGCTTAGTTCAAGAACAGTACATCAGCCACTCAAAGGGTTAATATCATCCGA
The DNA here is from genome assembly GCA_039090855.1 of Macrothele yani. Classification (NCBI taxonomy): domain Eukaryota; kingdom Metazoa; phylum Arthropoda; class Arachnida; order Araneae; family Macrothelidae; genus Macrothele; species Macrothele yani. The sequence continues at coordinate 136,425,060 of CM077005.1, read as the reverse complement.
AGTCCTCAAGAAAGCTGGTGCAATTTCATGGTGTCTAAGAAATGCGAGGATTCCATTGCTAAAATATCCGTCTAAAAGGTTCATGTCATTCTCATGAGGATAGGGCATTTATTCAGTTGGCCAACGAGTCATTTATTCCCTGGTTGTAATTGCAGCAATTACACGGTATTCGTTCAATAGCAAGCACATTTTGTAGTATTCCTTGACATAAGGGTATGTCCTGACTTGAACACAATGGCAGATTTACATGGACTACTGAGGAACCTGAATTCCTTTTGGAAAAAAAAATCCACAATATTTTTCTTCTAGTTAAAGTATGATCGTTAGGGAGTCTGCTTAGTGCTGCAATTGCGAAAATATATTCGCGCTTATCGATAATGTATGCTAATCACTGATTAGTGCTGTTTTATCGCATCTGCTTTATTCCTGGTTGTTCGAGCCTGTGTGGTACGTAAGACGCTTCAGAACCAGTTAGTACTGTTTATTTTGTAATGTTGTCCCTTATTATCGCAAGCCCACCCTATATATACTGTATATGCAGTTTTGCTCATTTTGACATCTCAAGATTCCAGTTTTCATTGTAGGTTAGAACGTTATAGATAGATCGATATTTTGCAAAATGTATAATTTAATCAATGCTAAACTCTGTAAACTCTGACAGTTCGATAAAATAAAGAAGTAAAACATAATTAAAGCGTACAAATTAATATTCGAATTCTGCAAAATTATATCAATATACAAACTTAGCTTGCCGTGATTTTAAGAATCCAATTTGAATTTTGTAGATCGGATAAATAGAACTCCATTCATGATAATCCAATTTTTTAAACTTGCATGCAGTCACTTTGACATCTCAAAGTAATCACGTGCAATTATATAGCACGCAATTATTTTGATATTTCAAGAGTGTTCCAGAAAGAGAGAGAGAGAGAGAGGGAAAGAGAGAGCGCGCGCGCGAGAGAGAGAGAGAGAGAGAGAGAGATAGATATTGGTGTTTATTATAAGTAATACCGAATTACTGGATGTGCCGGCAATTGTCTGTGATTTTTTTCGGATAATGTATGTGGCGGAACAATAACATTTTAGCATTGCTCAGCTTCAACCTGTTTTTAAACATGCGCACTGTAGTCGGAAATCGTTTTCCTACAACGATGAAGAATAACATCGTAAAATAATATACATACATACATACATACAATATAAGTTACTCCTCTTGTAAACGTAACTTCAATTTGAACAGAATTCACACTCCAAGATACGTGTTATAAGATCTGTTTATACACTGCTGGACAATTGCTAAGGACGGATCATAAACGGCTATATAACGCATAAAGAAGTAAGTGTGGTTGGATGCCAAGTGAAATAAAATAATGTCAGAATGCCAGGACATTACAAGAAAGACAATTTATTGTGCTCTGAAATTCAGAAGGCTTTGGAACGTATTCAAGGGACAAACAGGCCATTTTGTGCAGAATACGTAAACGTGAAAAAAATGCTATTACCGTCCACAGGCTTTCCGGCGTAAGATGTCAATACGGGATATTGCCACCATGGAGGGCGATGCAAGATTCCATTCGTCGTTACATGCTTTGCACAACATTATCAAACAGCTGTTGGGGTAATTTATCCCATTCCTCTGTCAGTGCGCGGATGAGGGTGTCCTTGTTTATTGGAGGGCATTGGCGACCAGCAAGACTCCTTCCCAAAGCATCCCACAGATTTTCAATGGGATTCAGATCTGGAGAACGTGCTGGCCATACGAGGCGTTGAATATCCTCTCTCTCAAGACACTCCTGCACAGCGACTGTTCGATGACATGTTGTGTTGTTGTCCATGAAAATGAATCTATCACCGACAGCACCACGGAACATGCGAACATGAGGTAGCAGAACATCATTAATGTATCGTTGGCCAGTCATAGTCCCAGTTGGAAGCACATAGAGGGACGTTCGGCCATTGATTATGATGCCAGCCCATACCATGACACTACATGTCGGATATCGGTCCCTTTCCTGTATGTTTGCTGGACAATATGCAGTACCACTATCACGCCAGATCAGTTGTCGTCGACAATCAGACGATAGACTGTATCTACTCTCATCTGAGAAGAGGACAGCAGACCAGTCGTTATCAGTCCAATTGCGATGTTAATGGCACCATTGCAAACGGGCGGTACGGTGACGTCTGGACAATGGGATGCACACAACAGGACGGCGGGCGTACAGTCCTCCTTCATGCAAACGTCTGGCGACAGTTTTTAGGGAGATCCGCTTGCCAGTCGCAGCCATAAACTGATTTGCTACCTCACTAGCTGTGCTGCGCCGGTGTCTTTTTGTTGATAGCACTATGTGCCGATCTTCTGCAGGTGTCGTACTGCGAACACGACCTCCCCCGTGACGTTTGCTACACTCTCCATTTGTTTGAAATGATTTCCAAAGCCTTAAAACAACACTGTGGCTGACGTCGAACTCCCTGGCAACATCTGTTATTTTTCGCCCTTCTTCAATCTTGCCAATAATACGGCCACGCGTAAAATCATCTAGGTGATGTCGGGAAGACATACTGAAAATTGCAAGTTCGTCAATTGATTCTTTCCCTTTCAACTTTGCGTTTGAACAACAACGGTCAATACGCGTCTAATCCTTTATATCTCTTATCAGCGCTATGACGTCACGAACAAGTTCGGCAATCCAAAATTTGCATACGCACAACACGTCTTACTGTATCCCACACTTATGCTAATTTCCACATTTTCCTGCCTTCCATTTTATGGTTGCTATCGTTGCTATTGTCATTCGTCCTTAGCAATTGTCCAGCAGTGTATACGTAAGTTTGGTTTTACAAAATTCAAATAAATAAATACGTCACTGTTTACCAACTGTTTCAAATCACATAAATGTTTTTCTATTTTATATCTATTTACCCAAACCATTATCTTATCATTTCAGTTCCACAATTTGAAAGTACCCTCTCCTTTGAAGGTGAAAAAATAATAGAAGAAACTGACGGTAAGCTGAGTGAATGTGAATTATAAATTTCTTTGTTTTCAGAAATTAATGAGCTCTCGATCATCTTAGGACACAGAGAGTGGAAGGTTCTTAATTAAGAACCACCTCATCCAGGGATGGGACAAAACTATCGTCTTAGGGCAAACCCGCGATTCATATTTCAACCCGAAGTTCGAAACCTGACCGATATTTGAATTATGAATTTCTCTGTTTTCAGAAATTAATGAGCCCTCGAGCATCTTACACCCAGAGAGCGGACGGTTTTTAATTAAGAGCCACCTCGTCCAGGGTTGGGACAAAACTATCGCCTTAGGGCAAACCTGCGATTCACACTTCAACTCGAAGCTCGAAACCTGACCGATAATTGAATTATGAATTTCTTTGCTTTCAGAAATTAATGAGCCCTCGAGCATCTTAGGACACAGAGAGTGGACGGTTCTTAATTAAGAGCAACCTCATCCACGGGTGGGACAAAACTATCGTCTTAGGGCAAACCTGCGATTCATACTTCAACCCGAAGCTCGAAACCTGACCAATAATTGAATTATGAATTTCTTTGTTTTCAGAAATTAATGAGCCCTCGAGCATCTTAGGACACAGAGAGTGGACGGTTCTCAATTAAGAGCAACCTCATCCACGGGTGGGACAAAACTATCGTCTTAGGGCAACCTTGCGATTCATACTTCAACCCGAAGCTCGAAACCCGACCAGTAATTGAATTATGAATTTCTTTGTTTTCAGAAATTAATGAGCCCTCGAGCATTTTAGGACACAGAGAGTGGACAGTTCTTAATTAAGAGCCACCTCATCCACGGGTGGAATAAAACTATCGTCTTAGGGCAACCTTGCGATTCATACTTCAACCCGAAGCTCGAAACCTGACCGATAATTAACAGAATGACTGAGCTTCAAACCTATTGCCAACAGGAGCATCATAAAACGTTTTGCACTAAATGCAAAACGTTTTATGATACAGGGTGGCCCAAACAAAACTATACCCATGGTAGCCCAATTTAATGATAGCTTATTTGATTACAGGTACTGACAATCCACAGTATTAACAGAACAGTTTGTTACTTGCTAATTATAACTTTTTTGGTTACAGGTGCTGACAATCCATCGAACTACATACCAGTTTACTTGTGAGGAGGTTCCCAGCAGCACATAAGATGGTCCTGACTTTGCAGCAAAGAATTTTCATCGTCGAGGCATATGTTCTTTAAAATGTGTCAACAGGAGTTTCAAACAGGGTTTAAAATTCGACCACCAACGAAGGTGCTAATAAATGATCTGGTAAAAAAGTGGCGTGCGACTGGTTCAGTGACAAATGGTGCCAGAAATTATGCCAAGAGAGTACGTACTCCAGAGAACATTGAGAACATTCGCGAGCGAATCTTACATTCTCCTAAATAATCGAAGCGTCGATTATCTCAATAAGCAGGAATTTCACGTTCTTCGTGCCAGCGAATTTTAAAACTCAGTATGGGTGCTAAACCGTAAAAAAATTCTGCATTGCATCAGTTGCAACCTCAAGAAAAACCCACACGTGTGCGATACTGCCGGTAGTTAGAAGATGAAATCGCATCTGTTATGCTGGACATGAATCTCTACTTCATTCTACTTCATGAGTCATGAGGCATAGTTCCACCTAAGTGGATATGTAAATTCCCAGAACCGTCGATATTAGAGCAAAGAAAATCCACTTCAGTTTGTGGAGACCCTTGTACATGCGCAGAAACTTGATGTGGGGTGTGCTGTGTCAGCACGTAGGATTATTACAAATTTTTCCACGAAACCATAAACTCAGCTCGATATATTCCAAACACTTTCAACTCATTTGTCAATCCGCTTACCAACGAGGAGAAGACATATTATTACTTTCAACAAGATGGAGCTACAGCTCATACGGGCCACCATTAATAGAATGAGATTTTTGAGGTGTTTAAGAAAGAGCGTGGTGTTAGTCGTGACATTGTGGCCTGCACGATCAGCTGATCTGTCTGTGAGTAACTTTTACTTGTGGTATGCAGTAAAGGGTCAGGTGTATTCCGATAACCCTAGAACTCTTTAAGAGCTTCAAACCAACATCTCCGCTGAAATTGCTAAGATTACACCACAAGTTCAAACTGTGTTCCAAAACATGCTGCGCAGAACCGACCTGTGCCTTAATAATGAGGGCGCTCATTTCCAACACCTGCTGTGGGAACTGTCTTGGACACTATAACATTAAATAAAACTTTTGCTTATTTGATTTGTTCATTTTGGTATAGTTTTGTTTGGGGCCACTATGGGTATAGTTTTGTTTGGGCCACCCTGTATAATTGTTATCATTGTCAAAGTTTAGTTCATTGTTCTACGAAGAGATTATTATTTCAGAGTGCTTGGTGCAGAGAACTATACTCAGTTTTATTTTCTGTTTTAAAATAATGCGTTTTAGAAAGAATCTGTTTGTACATTGAAATGCAGTGACTTCCGCTTTTAAGGTCCAGCAGTTATGAGACAAAACAAACCTCAATACAAACTGAGCTTTTACACATGGAAATTGCCCCTTATAAGAATCATTTTGCTGCGGATAAGGCTGAGATGTCAGGTCGTTTATTGCCAAAATTTAACTTTTCTGCCTACCTGGGCTTGCAGAAAAATTTCGAATTTTTAACCCAAAGATATGTTTTTGCCCAGAACAAGTGTTTCTAATCTCTCTTTAAAAGATAGATTTATCCCAAACAGAAAACTTTATTACTGAGGGACACCCGCGTTTATAGTCTTGGGTCACATTATTCCCTTCTTTCTTTTTTATCGTTTTAGCGAGACTAACTCTCGAACAAGTCCAAATTAGAATGGCAAAAAACATGGTCCCTCCCTAGGAGTTGATAGGGATATGGAGTCTAATGACAATAGAAAATTATTTTTGCGCTACTTACGTAATTCCTGGAAACAATATATCTCATGATTTCCTGGAAAAGGAATGACTGATCTCATATATATGTGCCACAGATAATATGGATCGCATTTGTACTATTAAAATACAGAAGGGATTCACACAGTCAGGAAGAGAGCCTGAAAAGGACACATTTCATACCAATCATTTGTTTTAAGATGGCTAGGAAAATCCTAATTTCAGAGAGAAGAATGTTATTACGGAGAACTTTGTCTTACTACTGAAACGCAGTAAAGTAGATCCTGCTGGGGAACTGAATGTTCTACAACACATTAGGGCAACATTTGAAAAGTAAGAACAGAAGTCCTTAATCTTCCAATACAAGGACTTCTGTTCTTAGATAAGAAACCCAAGAGCATCAGTTCTTGATCTTGGTATCCGTGTTTTGCCATCAAGACGTTATTTATCATCATCACGTTATGTTAGATGACACTTTTTTCCATTCCTTCTCCTTGCGTCGCGTGATGTTGCCAATATATTTTCATTTCTGTTACTTGATTTAGTCGATAATGTGTGTGGCAGGTGTAACCGATTTAAACCCATTCATCTTTCTTTTGACACCTCTAATATTACCTTCCTTTTGCGTTTTCTGTTCTCATGTGAATTTGGGTTTCTTTTTTGAAGTATTTTCTCAATTAACTGCACACTAATTCTTTTAACAAGCTTCGCAAATTGATAACCTCATCGTAAGTCAAAGTGCAATTAAAAAATACATGAAAAGAAAAGACCGACGTTCTTACTGAGTGTTACTTTTTTTAAGGCTAAAGCTGATGCAAGAAATGTTCTATCACAGAAGTACGAGATATTATGAGCCTATTACGATAAGATCGAGATATTATGAGCGTATTACGATAAGATCGAGATATTATGAGCGTATTACGATAAGATCGAGATATTATGAGCGTATTACGATTTGATCTGGGTGGATTATATTTGATAACGAACGACAATTGTTAAACGTATATCTTTACGAAACAGTAGTTTGAAGACTATTCAACTTGTTGTTACAAGCAACGTATTATTGATGTGATTGATGTTCTGCATACTGGACGTGCTGGGAGAAAGAATAAAAGGACATTAAACTTTTAAGCAGAATTCTGTGATTCTTGAATCTTGAACGGTATTGATTTTGAAACATCTGTTACACTGTGTAATTACGATTTTCAGCTAAGATTCCTACACTAACGACCGAATTAGAATATATGAATACTCAAATAATTTAATTCATCTGAAGCAAACTTAAATGTTGAAATCCTGTGATCACAAAGCACATACTATTCTGTAGGTCAATTTGTGTATTATCCAGAATAGTTTGCTCCGTTCCTCTATGTTTTAATCCCAACATTTTCATTATTCTTACTTTTTCATCAGTCAAACTCCATGTCCTACTTCATTAAGTCGTCATAAAAAGTGCACACTGATCAAATGCTTTCTGTTTCAAGCAAAGAGGCAAATTTTAAATATCTTTCTCATTTTTCCAAATGCAGTCCAGCCCAATTTAATTTTCTCTCAATTTTATTACTTTTTCAGCCATCTTTGTTAATGTCAACAAGTTGTTATAAAATAAATGTAGGAACTAACCATTTCAATCTTTTGCTTCCTAGTGTGAACGGTGTTATTTCATTTTTAAGCATCATTTTTGTTGCAATTTTCCTTATCTTTAAGCAAATCCATAAAGAGCTCCGGCATAACCCATACATTTTATTTTACAGATTTTGCAAATTCTCAGTCAAAATAATAAAAACATCTACAGATTATTAGTTGGTTAAATCCTTTGCCATTAATCATTCCATATTTTGCATGCATGTAGATCTAATAAATCGGTATCACATTTCTTGAGATGCATCTTTGGGACAACTTCAAATGGCCTGAACAAGGTTGTGCAAAACGACCCTTAGGTGTATTTTCGTGTGTGTTTAAAGTTTCTTGGTTTTGATTTGTTTTTTTCTTTTTAATTCAATGTATTTCAAATTAGCAAAATTACTCAATGTTTGTTTTGTTAACCCGAAGATTTTCTTTTCGTTTCAGTTTCTTTCCGAGAGAGTACTATGTCTCCAGATTCAGTGACAGACGATGAGAATAAGAAGTGTGAGTTGTGTTTCTGCATTACACGGTTTTGTGCTAAAATACTAGAGTGTATTTGGCTAATATTTCTTCTAAAAGACTTTCAAACACAGGGAACCAAAGATATAAGCCGCACAGTTTTTTTGTTCCTTTAATTTCAGATTGGGTCTATCACCGTACTCGGAATATCAGAAAAAATAATACAACAAATATTAAAATAAAACTCTCTTTAAGACGTAACCATATTCAACTTAACTATTCCTTTACTACCTAAAATTATTTTTCTCCAGAAAGAATTTTCTTCCTTTGCTTAAATAAATTAGGCCTCGTCTCTAGTATGTCTGGTGAAAATAATATCACGATTTCATTCCTAAATAAATTATATGATAAATATTAACTTGCATGAATAACTTGTAGTTGCCACATCTTACAGAAGATGACGGATTATAGTTAATTCTGTTATTTAGTATGCGTTCAAAGACAAAGCAAACTTTTCCTTACAAAAGCAAACTGCCAATTCTTAATTATTTTGGAAATCCTTCGGGCGGAATTAAATCTCCTTACTGTTTGTAAATATGCCAGGTAGTTTATTAGAAACTTGTTAATCGGTCAAACGTATAGAACAGTACGAATCAATCGTCTTTGCAATCCGTGAAGTACAACAACCATTTTGCAAGCTCTCATAATATAACGTCATTCCTTCGTAACGCCACTCAGCTGCCACTGAAGAAACGATCGTAAGAATATGGTTCCCGAATTGCTTCGGTAGTGTGAAGTTTTGGGATGATCATCAAGAGTTTTAAAACAATTGCTTTGCGGTAAATTTGTATGCCTCTTGTCATATTATTTCTGTTTTTTCTTCGCACTCGTCCGTAAAAACTTCATGGGTCTATGGCGTACACCTAAATTAGCTTTCATTTTTTTGTTGCCTTTTTCTTTGTATATTCTGAGTTCGTCCTCTTTTAGCGTTTAAGCTTTAACGTTATACTTTCTCACACTGAATATTATGCGGCAACAATATTGCGGACAGTGTAAGTGAAGTATGTATACTGACAGGTAAGAACGAGGAATATAACGTGGGATCAAGTAGAGGAAAGGGTATTGACGGGTGACGTTGTGGGCTGCTATTGATAAAGTACTGTAACAAGTTGTTGTAATTGGTCGATCAGATGTAAACTTGTTGAACCTAAGTTGTTAGAGATTTCGTATTCTGTATTGTATTGACGACATCGTTTTATTGAAGCTGCGTTCCGGAAATACCATGAAGTTACTCCAATAAAGACTGTTTTCCTTGTAAGTTGTTTTCAAGACTTTTCTTCTGGCAGTTAAACCATTTCGTTTACGTAGCTCAGTGTGTAATTAAGATTTGCATAATTGTATATATAGTAGCCATCTGAAAATTACAAGTACGAAATTCCAGCGATTCAACAGATGTTACAAAGGTAAAGTTTAAGGAGTGATATACAGTATCAAACGAAAAACACTAAAGGTCACGAAATCTGGTGCTGAATTCAGACCGGACTGTTGAAACACATATTTGTTTGTGTTCGGGGTTTAACGACCGCCATGAGAAATTCGATAGGCTTAAAGCAGTCAGTCGCCAGTCCCTAATTTTGGGTCACTGGTTCACGGATGCACACACGCATAGAGAGAGAGAGAGAGAGAGAGACAGAGAGAGAGAGAGAGAGAGAGAGAGAGAGAGACAGAGAGAGAGAGAGAGAGAGAGAGAGAGAGAGAGAGAGAGAGCTAGTGAGAGAGAGCTAGTGCCCTAAGAGAAACCAGAACCTAATTTGGACAAACAATCAGAAATCTGCGCCCTCAGGTTGGCTGAGTACAGATGGCGAAACTTTATTTCGAGTCAAAGTAAAAGTTGTGAAATGGGTTCGTTGATTTAAGGGTAAGAATAGACTGCCAGAAATGAAAAAACATACACATCTTCAAAAATTAATAAAAAATGATGTAAATTCACTATTCTTCATTACACTACCCGGACAAAAAGGCGTGTCTTTATGTTCTTGAAGATTGAATGCCTGGTTGTTCGTCGGTACCGATTAATTTTTACTGGTACATTTGTACCGTATTTCCACTATTACCCCCTACCGAACCGTTTCTTTCTCGTTTTAGTTTAAATCATGTCACCATTAGTGCGATCAAAAAGTTCCTAGACTAGATACGCAGCGCGCCAACAGATGGCAGTACGCAGATGCACGAGCAGCGGTCGAAGGCAGTGATCTTCATGAGCCATTGTGACGAATGGCGTCGTTCTGTGGATATCGGGAGCTGGGCTACACGGTATTTGGGGACCACGTGCAGAACACAACTGCAAATTCGGCATGGGCTGCAAAGTAGAGCAGCGAACGAACATCAACTTCTGCGTCAAATTCGGGAAATCGGGAACGGAGACGCGTGATATGTTGCAGCAGGCTTATGGCAATAAAGCAATGAGTCGTGCGAGGTGTTTTGAGTAGCATTCGCGCTTCAAGAGCGGCAGAACGGCACTGGAAGACGACGAAAGGTCAGGGCGACCGTCCACGAGCAAAACCCCCAAAAATGTGGACAAAATTTGGGGAACTGGCGCATGAAGATCGTCGGAAAACCATTTAAGACATTGTTATCATCGTTAATATGTGATACAGAACAGTGCAAAAAATTCTAACGTCAGGTTTGAACACGCACCACATTGCTGCAACGTTTGTGCCAAAGATTCTGAAGGCACTGCGTGTCGAACTCTGTCAAGATCTTCGTCAGCAGGTGGTGAATGAACCAACGTTTCTGTCGCGGGTCATCAGTGGTGACAAGACGTGGGTCTACGGTTACGACGTGGAGACCAAACAACAGTCGTCGCAATGGAAGAGCCCGGAATCTGCACAACCGAAGAAGGCCCGACAGGTCCGGAGCGCAACCCAAATCATGCTCATCGTGCTCTTCGACATTCGTGAGGTTGTGCACCGTGAATTTGACCCACAGTGCCAGACCGTCACTGCCCTTTTTTACTGCGATGTTCTGCGGTGTCTTAGGGAGGACATTCGCCGCAAACTACCTGAAATGTGGCGCAGGCGCAGTTTTCTGCTCCAACACGACAATGCAGCAGCTCACAGAGCGTTATCAACACGCCAGTTTTGCAGCCGCAGCAGCATGACTTCCCTTCCTCACCAACCTTACTCGCCGGATGTGGCCCCGTGAGACTTCTTTCTGAAGCTGAAGCTCAAGGGTCGCCGTTTTGAAACCGTGGACGAGATCCAGCGCGAATCGCAGACGGTGCTTGACACGATTCGTGAACAGCCTTCCAACAGTGGCAAAAACGCTGGCAGCGGTGTATCACTGCCCAAGGAGACTACTTTGAAGGAGATCATAGCCAGACTTAAGTAACGTAAGTACTTTATTATATATCTGCCTACTCTTGGAACTTTTTGATTGAACCTAGAAGTTTCAAGCAACAACCAAGTAGTTGAAAGCCTGTAATCTGAACAGCTTTCAGATTGGCACTAGTTGATGAAATCCAATGTTTCCTCGTTGTGCGAAAGACGTTTTTCTCATCCACGTAGGGATACGGGCCGCATATAATCAGTGAACTCCGGAAACGTGCATTTTCAAGTTTTTCGATGGCTACTCGAAAGCAACGGGAAAATGGTAATTTTGTGCTTACAGCGACATTTTTGTGTATCTATCATGTAATTAGGGAGAAATGCCCTCAAATGCAATGACACCGTCGCCCGCGGTCTGTTTCCGTCCAAACCTGCAGTCTGTGTGGTGTGCTGCTGTTCACTCGCTAGGTGTCGAATAGCAATACATTCATAGATATGATGATGAAGATAAATCTTGGATTTATTTGCTAAGGCGACTCATTTTCTATGTCCCAGCGTCCAGTCATGATTTCTGTCCCTACTGCAGTCAAAGCTGTAGATGATGGTTGGTGAACATTAGCACATGATTCTGCCGTCTACTACTTATGCTCATGCTCAAAAGGCTCCACTGAAGTATGTGCTCTGAAATGATTCTATGTGCAACCTGATTGTAGTCTACCTTTGAACGAGAGAACGTGTGCCGTTTGTTGTAAAGAAAACATTATACTTTCTCATTGTACTAGTTTTTCACTGTAGACCTGACACACCCTGCCACTGAGATCACTATGAGGGCAGAGGGAGATGGGGCAGTTAGTTTCCACTGGGTACGAAGCCATGTCGGAACCCTAGGAAACGAAAGGGCAGATCAGCTGGCGAAGGCAGCCACGCTGAAAGAGACGGTCGACGTGCAATGCAGAACGCCGCGAAGGTGCATTCGCGCAGCACTAGCACGTCGGACCATGACCGAATGGCAGGTCAGATGGGACACGGGAGAGACAGGGCGGAAGACACACAGAGTGTTTCCGAAAGTCTCGACCAAACGAGCACAGACAAATAAGTTCCTGAATCAAGTACTCAGTGGCCATGGTATCAGCCCTGAATACCTAGGCAGATTTGCCATCAGGAACTGCACTTGTCCCTGTGGAAAGAGAACGGCAAGCATAGAACACTGCGTACTCGAATGCAGTGGCTTCGCCGAATGGAGAAACACACTGATCCCAGGTGTGCAAAGAACGCGAAGATTGGATCTGCTCATCCAATCTTCCGTTAACAGGAGGGGGATAATAGCCTTGGTTGAAAGGCTAACCCTCCAGCAACATACCATCTTCCCCAATCAAACGGGGACCGAAACGCAGGAGGTGAACGTGCACACCGAAAGCGAATCGGAAGATGAATGAGGGTAGAAGTCTGTGGGAAAGCAGACGAAGAAACCACCAATGTAAATATTCTGTAAATAAATTTTGCTATCTCTTGATGTTGTAAGTCCTAAGCATGAGGACAGTGTATACATGTGTGTAGGTGTTTGAAAAAGAAAATAAAGGGAAATTATTCCCCAAAAAAGTTCGAGGGCAAGGAATCTTCCAGTCAGCGAAAAAGTAAGAAACGACCTATCCCGCCAGACAGAGCGGGAACCCAGACAAGGTATTCTAGGTCGCCTGCCAGCACGTCACCACGGGCTGGTCTCTGGGCCATTGGGGTGGCCAGGGTCCGAACCGCGTCTCAAGGCAGGATAATTGTCGCAACATTTCAAAATAACATCCAAGGTGCTCAACAAGTCCCCGTGGAGCCAAGACAGATTGGCGGAACGGGACAATGAAATCAGTATATATTACCAGCTGATATCATCATTGCTGCTTGGTGTGGGCTATTTCCACTCGTAGAGACTTTGTGTGTATAATATCGAATGATTCTATATCTGTCCATGAGTGTAAATTCCAGGAAATGTGAATAGCATACGCACAGAACACTTCCGAATACATTACGTACATGTTCAACGGCCGTTCCATAAAACCGCCGAGTAAAATCACACAAAATGAAAAAATATAGGTACAGAAAAATATATGTCATTCTTTCTCAAAGTATCATCCCTCGGATGATATGCAACTGTCGTATCGTTCAGTCCGATTTTCGAAGCACGTGGCGAAGGCATTTTGTGGAAGTTGCAGAGCGACCTGTGTAAGCTTGAATAATTTTAGCATCTGTGTTGAATGTTGCACCAAGGAACTTCTTCTTCATTGTTGAACAAAACCAGAAACTCCACGGGGCGAGGTCAGAACTGTGGGCAGGCTGTGCATGATTTCAGTACTGCATTTCGTAAGAAACTTTTGAACACAAGCAGCCACATATGGGCGAGTGTTATCATGGTGTAGTGCACACATGCCCATCAGTTCCGATCGCTTAACCGATATGTGTCGTCGCAGACGCTTCAAGACTGAAATGTAATACCCGCATTGACAGTAATTTGTGGAGGAACAGCATGTTGCTAGACTACACCTTTATGATCAAAGAAAATTATCATCATTACCTTCCCAGCTGATTTGGTTTGGCGGACTATTTTTAGGAGGAGGGGAAGCCTGTGTGTTTCCAGACACTCGTTGCGCGCTCCGTGCGTGGGTCGAAAAATTGGATCCATGTTTTATCGGTAGTTATTACTGTGTTTAGAAAGTTTGAAGCCTTTGAAATCATTTGTTTCCACTCATGGCGCATCTGAACTCTGGCTAACAATTGTTCCTTTGTCAGGTGATGAGGTACCCATCTGGAACACACACGATGCAGCAGTAATTTGTCGCGTAGAATGCGGAATGGCGACGTTTTTGAAATATTAGTTGACGCAGCTATGTCTTCATACGTGATTCGTTGGTCTTCTTACAGGATTGCCCAAACAGTGTTAACAATACGCTCGGTAATAACTCTTCCAGGTCGATTAGTCCCAGGAAGGATCCCCTTTTTTGAAATCATGGTGTCTTCTAAAATTTGTTGACTCACCCAAACATTTATCTTTGTAAGTGTTTTACATTAAATTAACTATTTCTGGAGCCGTTTTCCCCAAACGATAGCAAAATTTTATCGCACAACGCATTTCACTTCTCAACTCTGAATCACTCATCTCCATAGCAGTATGGCAATATGGAGACGTACCTTAAGCAAGTAAGCGATAACAAAACCAGAATCATCTCCCACGGTTAATAACTGTTTCCATAGATACTTTCTTAATCCAGTTAGTGGTCTGCGTGGTTAGTTTTCTTCTTTGCACTGTTGCCAACTGAAACAAATATTACTCTCAGTTTTTATGAAACGGCATTTACACATAATAGACAATTTACGATCACCTAAAACCAGATTTCTAAATGTATTTACAGATGTATGTGAAAAATGATCGAACACATTTATTTAATATGCCCGCGAGAGGAAAGGGTTGAACTCAATGAACGGCTATTGTTTCTGCCTTTTTTCTATCAGCTAACAATGAACATATTTTCACTTCCAGTAAACTCTTCTATCACAAATTCTTAGGGAAAAATAAAATAAAAGTTATTGGAATATATCACGTCACAAAAATGGGAGACAAGGATTTATTTTACATTTTGTCTTTCGTTAATTTTTTCAATTATTGCTTTGAGGTTTTCTGCAAAATTATTTTGTCGTCGTGTACATGTGCATACGCTATTTAGAAAATATCCAATCATGGGTGCTAAGTACTGAGTAATAATAAATGAATGCGAGACGTTAATGTTGCTTTCAGTAGTAACTAAGCGATAGATCATCATCATCATCATCATTGTCAACCATTATCAATCCAGTGCTAGAAGAAGGTCTCCCCAAGTTTCTTCCACAACGGTCTGTCTTGTGCCAGTCTCTTCCATGATACTCCCGCATACTTTCGAATTTCATCCACCCATCTCCCATGTGGTCTTCTTCTGGGTCTTTTCCTGTCCCTTGAAATCCAGTCTAAAATTTCAGCTGTCCATTGATGGTCTGTCCTTCTGGCAATATATCCAGCCCATTGCCATTTCAGGGATTTTACTCTGATCATGATGCCTTCCACTCTTGTCATTTATCTGATCCATGAGTTCCTCTTCTTATCTCTCCAGGTTACACCAAGCATGTACCTCTCCATGCTACTTTGAGTTGTATACAGCCTTTGTATGTCTCTTTTAGTTAAGGTCCACGTTTCTGCACCATATGTAAGCACTGGAAGGATGCACTGATCAAACACTTTTCTTTTAAGACATAATGGCCTATTGCTCTTGAAAATTATAGTGTTTCTTCCAAACGCTCTCCAGGCTAGGTTTATACGCCGATTAATTGTTTCGTCAATGTGACCCTCACTTGATATCTGCTGTCCAAGATAAATGTAGGCATTGGTTATCTCCAGCTTTTCCCCATGAATCGATAAATCTTCATTTTTTGCAAAAGCATTGTACATCACTTTTTGTCTTCTGAAAGTTCATTTTTAATCCCACATCTTTACTCTTGTCAGCAAGTTCCTGGATCATACTCTGCAGCTCTGATGGGGTAGTTGCAGCTCTACTCTGCAGCTCTGATGAGGTAAGGAGAAAAGGAGAAGATCTCATTGAACTGAAAAGTGGACATATTTTCTTTTATCGTGGGACAGATACTGGCAGAACTAGTGGTGTTGGATTTATAATAAGCGATAGATACATATTAATAAATGCTAAATATATAAATGTTTCATATGGCAATAGATACTTATTGCCACATTAAACATTTTTTAACTAAATTTCGGATTTCCTTTTTTAATGTTAAGAAATACGTTCTGCACTTTGCTCTATGATTTCTCTTGTAAACAAATGCAAATGTCAGTAGAAAAGAATTTACAATAAGAATCAATGCGGCACTTTCATTTGAAATAATCGAAGACAACAGACGAAAATCATACGGAACTTAACAACATTTGTGAATTCTTAATGGTCGCCCCGGCGGCACAATGGTCTAAGCGCTGGCATATAACCATTCGTCCAAGAAGGGTCCAGGTTCGAATCCCGTTAGGCATGGATGTTGTGTTTGTCTTACAGCACTGGCTCTCTTCCTTCCTTGGAACCAGTGACCCTAAATTAGGGACGGGCGACTGCTTATAGCCAATTTAGTTGCTCACGGTGGTCGTTAAACCATCAATAAAAAAACTATTAATTCAATGTCGTAGTAAACAAAAAGACAAAACTAGCACTGATATCGAAATATTTGCTGCTGAAGGACATTTCGGTACTTCAAGAGCTAAGATGAATCCGATTGATATCTGGACTAAATGTCCTGTGTGCTCCACGGAACACATAAGTAAGCAGAAAGTCGAGCCTAATGCTGTTTCGAAAATGTTCAAGGATCAAAGCAATCCTATTTTCGATATAACTAACTGCAGAAGCGACATCGGATCCTAAAAGGAAAAAGAAACTGGACCCAAGAACATTCGAACATCCCTTGTAGCCCGTTGAACTGAATAGTAATATATCTTCCAGGGATGGGTAAAACAGCGCGTAAAGGCAGCAGCTGAATCTCATGTATCAATCGGATATAGTGCTGATATTCGTGGTTAAGTGCTGGAAGCTGTTCGTTCACCTTGGATGGGTATTCCCTGGAGTCTACAGAAAACACCATTTCCCATTTCCAAGGAGTGTTTCATAATTACCTGAGAATCTGCACTTCTTCCCAGGGTAATTTTCATGCTGGAAAAACTCGAGTGGTACAGGATGGCAAAGCTAGGTTGATCAATATTGTATGTTCCTATTATTTTTTCTATTTTGTCTTTTTGGTTTTGTTTCAGAATCTAACCACTAGGATGAGCACCCTGAAGCGGAAATGCACCACATCTCTTAAGTGCACATCACTTGCCAGAGGGAGGATCAGAACCTGGATGGTGGGACAAGTACACTAACAGTGCACTTCTCTCACCTGAAGTCCAACCATGTATACCTCAGATACAATTTTGGCTGAGCAGAACTGGAGCGATAGGCATCAGACTGAACCTCAACTTCTTTTTTAGAATTTCGAACTGCAGGAGGTAAATTTTATCAGCAAAAATGAACAAAAAACTACAGAAGGTATTTCCCTTATACTGGGTATGATGCAGTAGTCAATGGATGTTTTCAGTGTTTTCAAGCGTACTTTCCTCCTGTGTCACCGTGAAAACTACGAGGCAATCATAGAATATCCATTTGCTGGAGTTCAGCCAGATAAACCAAATTTAAAAATTTCACTGCCATTTCTGAAGCGCTTGGTAGAAACGAAACGAGTACTATTCACCAACATGTGATTAAAGTCTAAGGAGATTCCACACTATCTCATAAGACCCTGTTTTTTTTATAATCTCTTAAACTGGATAACACATCTCAGGAGGCCAAAGAGAGGTCCCCTCGAGTGACGTACTGATCAAAGCTGTGGTTTCTACCCGTTCGTCCGAGTTGGCAGGGATTCTGCTCTCTGGTGAGGCATAGGGGTTGTGTTTGTCTTACGGTTTTGATTCACTTCCTTCCCTGGAACCAGTGATCCATAATCAGGGACATGTGACGGCTTAGACTATCGAGTTGTTTACTGTGGTCGACAAAGCCCCAAACAAAACAAGTTAAAGAAAAGAAACCATAGAGGTAAATTTTCAGTACATGATGAAGAACTGATTCATTAAGGATAAACGCAACTTGAACAAAAAATGATAAATGCACTGTCGTTACAGGAGACTGCTTCGGCATGACATGTTTCAATTTTTCCAGAACATCAGGCATCTAATATTGAAAAAGCATTAAAAGCCCTTGGTATGTGAGAAGCCAATAAGTCCATATCTGAGCTGTGATCAACTTGCTTCACAGTACAATTCATAATGAATGACGAAGCAGCGTGTGTTTTACAGGAACTTTCGTTTTTCAAAGTAATTTTATAATTGTCGAAGTTCCAATGACAATACTCGACTGTCTTTTACAGTGAGGCTGCATCGCATTTTACAGAGTGTCAAGTAACGCATTACTACAAGGAAAAATTCCCAGAAATTGACCCACGGTAATTTAAATCTGTGTGAAACGTTATGCATTGTACATATATTTCAAATTTATGGAATGTTTCTTGTCAGAACCTAACGTAACCGGTTTTTTTTCATCCGTAGCTCCTGAAAAATTTATTGGATATCTAATTCCAGTTTCCATTGCTTCGGCGATATTATCACTGCTTTTATTGGGTCTAGGTGTGAATTTCTTAAGAAAATGGTATACGCGTAAGGTAAGTCTTAAATTTTACTCTAGAAGAAATATATTTTTAAAATCTTTCTAAAATAATTTTCTGTTTTGCCTAAATTAATATGCCTCGATCATTGTCATTGTTTTTTTTTTCGTATTGTTGTCCCCATGTTGTTTTCTAATGGCAAGATTTGAAGTGATGTTTACTAACGTTAAAAAAATTTTGCGTAAGAAAATGTTACTTAAATATCATACAGAAATGTGGCAGGTGTTAAATTACATGTAGGCTTGCATTGTGTGTTTTGCATTATTGAAAAAAATGTTGAATTTATTAAACGGGATACTCTCTTTTTCCTCAGCAAAATCGCGGAATGCATGAAACAATTCTGTCAAAAAAGATGGGAAATGCAAATTTGGTCTAGGAAAGGTTTTCTTTTCGGGTAAAGAATTAGTCACATCTAGGCACCAACAAACAATTTGAAACAGATGAATTATTGGGTGCACTTCGTTATAGAAAGAAGTGCATCTGAAGTTGAATTAATCACAAAGTAAAACTAAGTCACGATCTTTTATGCAGCAAGCATAATGAATGTAAAAGTTCCTAAAGAGTCCGTGGATGCCATGACGAAGTAATTTCATAGGTAATCGGTGCGTCGGGTGTCCATAAGTTCACCATTTACGAGGGCGCTACAGATAAAACTCTTGCTGAGAATGATTTCAAATTCGCTTTTGGGACTTCTGAGGAGATGGAATTTTGTTTAACGAAAAAACAGAAATTAGATCCCAAACTAACCTCCAGGGGGATAAGCGGCGCTGTAAACATGTGCAAACAATGAGCAGCTACGGTTATACATGCAGCAACTGTCGAAATACTCTAATTGTAAGTACCCACAATGCGACAGCTTGCAAAAATCCTGCTATGAAAGCAGACATCTGCGTAATCCGTTATTTCACTGCAGGTGAGTAATCAACTTTTCAAAGAGCCATGGCATTGTCACCAGAAGATCAGGCATACCTTTTGTAAAGTTGTTTTACCCGAATAACAGTTGCGCTTTAAGAGCACACCCCAAGTTGAGAATGTTGAAGGTCTTAAAAACTGGACCAGTGACTGAAAATTGTTTACTTAAAATGATCTGGAAATTTGAAGAGACAGGCATTTTGGAGGTCAAACCTGGCAAAGGAAGGCAGCCAGTAGACCATCAGACAATAGAAGATGTAACCTATGGTGACCAGATTTTTGAGAACGAAATTGGGGACAAAATGGCATGTTGTCCACAATTGCAATGCAAAAACTGAGGACAATTTCATTACAAAATGAGAACATGATTGATAATAACGTCTGATACACTATGGTGAAGCCGATGATTAGCTAAGAATGCTATGAACTGACAAATTGTCCAGTTTAATGGGAAAACACACGGTGAACCTGAAGGATGATTTTTATGTGAAATAAGTATAAAATAAAATACTATCGCACAGAATATTCTTCTACGTTTTAAATGTTATTCAAAGCTACATTTGATTTTGTACTGAAATTTTGTTGTGATTCTCTGCAAAAAAGAAATACCTGAAGCCAGAAAGTTACTGTACACTGAGCGGACAGAAATCATAGAATACCTGTATGTTACCTCTATGAGAAGGGATATCAACTTCACTTGAGTGAACAGTTTAGTGAAAAATCTACTGAACAAAAGCTGTAAAACTGTCATTGGAATCTACCAAAAGCAACCAAATTTAACATCAACCACTTATTTATTCGCAAGAAAACGGATGCAGAAAAAAATGAAATTTATTCCTCTTCCTATAAATATTTTAGTTAAATCCAGTTAAAACAGAAACGAAAATATACCACGATTATCGAGATGGCTTTGTTCAATGCTTCGGAATGTCTTCCATTAATATTGCATGATTTCATACTTAATTCAATGAAAAACTCACCCGCTTCAGGAAATAGTTTCATACTTTTACGAGTCCATTTTCTTGCTTTCAAGTAAGTAATTAATGTTGAAAGTGGTTGCATTTGGAAAATTCAATTAATTTCTACGACTTTTGTTTAAAACATTTTTACTATTTCAGTTTTTTTTTTGAGGGAAAGTTCAAATAAAAAACAAGAAATTGAGGACATTTGACGTCCTCAATCAGTTTTTACAGAACTGATGACAAAGCATTGAAATTGAGAGCTGTCCCCAGAAAATGAGGACGTTTGCTCACCTTAATATAACCACTGTGTTAGGAAAGACAGGATGACAAATATCGAAATAAAGGCCCCGTAGCGGAATCGCGGCTACGTGCGACGTGCCTCGCATATTATACACGGCGTGCAAAAATTAAGGACGAGAAGGTTTTTCGTATGTAACGTCGTGCAGAAGTGCTCCACATCGACTCAGATCATACCATAAGATACCCAAGATGTAAGAATAAGGGACAAGTGAGCAAACCGTCCAAACAAGGAATCCAAAGGATAAAAAGGCACTTTATTGAAAAGGTAGCTTCGAGCACAACTGGACAGAAGACAGAAACGTCCATGTGACAACCGGCTGCCAAGAAAAATTCAGTCTTTAGTAGGGGATATGATCACCCCTGACCGTGTTGCAGGATTTATAACGTCTGTCCATGCTGAGGACGAGGTTGTCAAGGAGCTGTTGAGGCATCGCGGCCTATTCCTCTTGTAGCGCCAATCGCAGCTGCGGATTCGTTGCTGGCAGCTGTTGACGTGCTGCCAAGCGTCTCCCGAGAAGGTCCCACACGTGTTTGATTGGATTTAGGTCCGAGGACCTTGCGGGACAATCCATGCGTTGAATATCTTCACTCTCCAACAGCTATGCGACAGCCACTGTACGATGAGGTGTAGCGTTGTCGTCAATGAAGAGGAACTCATTACCCACAGCACCTCTAAACAGACGTACGTGAGGCAGGAGAACCTCGATACAATAGCTGACACCAGTGAATGAACCTCCTTGGAAGATGTGGAGGTCAGTACGGCTACCAAGCATGATACCGCCCCAAACGAGAACTCCGCCGCCTCCAAACCGGTCCCTTTCGGTGATGGAGGTGTGATTGCGTGTTCCCTGCTCTCTCCAGATGTGTATGCCTCCAGAACCGCTCGTCAGACTAAATCGGCTCTAATCCGTAAAGAGAACTAGACCCCATTGCTGATGTGTCCAGTTCTTTTGTTCCTGGCACCACAGAAACCGCCGCCTCCGTTGAGCAGGCGTTAATGGTACACACCGTGTTGGTCATCGTGCAAATAGACCACCTTTGTGCAGCCTCCTGGCCACGGTAAAACGCGATAACGGACGTCCAGTTGTCTGTTGCATGTGCCTTGCGATTTCTCCCGCTGTCTGCCGTCTGTCTCTTCTCGCCTGTGGGACAATATACCTGTCGTCCGCCGCCGTGGTTCCTCGTGGACGACCACTGCTAAACTCTCGGACAGCTGTTCCTGTCGTTTGAAAGGCTCTCCAAGCTCGTGAAACGATGCCGTGAGCGATGTGAGTCATCCAGATGCCGTCTACTTCATTGCCTGTTAGCCATATCACACGGTGGCAGCAACTCGACGTCGTTCAAACCGATGTACACCGTGCAATAAGCTTTCACCGCCTTGCTGAGCGTACACAGCCCGTGTGGTTTATACCCTTCCGACTCTCCCCCTCCCCTACGTCATGCTGCATATATGCGCATGCCCTACCGTACCGGACCCTAGTCTATCTCCTGAATGGTCTTTCGGTCCGTTCTGCCTGCTCGTTCCGCTGTAATGCTAATTTCTCCTCTTCGTCCTTAATTTTTGCACACCAGTGTATTTTGGTCCTGCAGACATAAATATCTCTAGAACAATACTAAATCCTCTCTTACAGACTCCTCATTATGGATGTGGGTTTTCCGTCTTTCAAAACTTTCTAATAAAAGATGTTAGACGGAGTGAAGATTTCTCTCGTAATCGTATTTTTTTTCTTGGCGACATTACCTCTATCCGGCACTGTTGTTAAATATTTGTTGCATAAATGTTTGTATTTAAGTTTGAAAATTGAGGTTATGGTTTCCGGAAACGGTAATTAAATGTATCCCTGTAATCTTAAATGCTTTTTTAGCGTTGCTTCCTCTGCCCGTATGGTTGTTAAATATAATTTAATTCTATAAATATTTGTATTTCAGCTTGAAAATTAAAGAACATTTTCCGAAAGCTGAAGGCAGTGA
The DNA here is from genome assembly GCA_039090855.1 of Macrothele yani. Lineage (NCBI taxonomy): Eukaryota > Metazoa > Arthropoda > Arachnida > Araneae > Macrothelidae > Macrothele > Macrothele yani. Next base: position 136,402,337 of record CM077005.1, on the reverse strand, counting down.
AAGGTATCTCCCGTAATAGTTTTTTTCCCAGCGGTGTTTTTACCTGCAATGTACTATTGTTTAAATACAATTTGTTTACGTGAATGGTTGTATTTGCGATCGAAAATGGAGAAAATGTTTGAAAAACGGAAGTAGGACGGAGCGAAGATTTCCCCAGTTATGTATTTTTTTTCTAGCGATGTTGCATTGGTTCTGTATTGGAACTGCTAAATACATGTGTAATTTTATTCCATAAACTTGTTTTTGTTTCAGCTCGAAAATCGAGGGCCGCCCAGCTGGCGCCGTCGTCTAAGCGCTGGTTTATGATCATTCGTCCATGAAGGGGTTCGGGTTCGAATCCCGTAGTGAGCCATGGATGTTGTGTTTGCCTTAAGTCACTGGCTCTTTCCCTTCCCTGGAGCCAGTGACCCCTAAATTAGGGACTGGCGACTGCTTATAATCCATTGAGTTGCTCACAAACCTTCAGTCAAAAAAAAAAAAAAAAAAAAAAAAATGGAGGTAAAATTGTAGGCACAGAGGGCAGAGTGTTCTTGATTGTAGTTATCAATGCAAATTCTGTAGTACCTGGGTTATGCTCCCTCTCTCTTTCTATCACTCTCACTCTCTCTGCCTCTCTAATTCTTTCCTGTGCAATTTTTATTGTTTTTTTTGCATCTAGTAGTTATTTTGTCCATTGACTATACGCATATTATTCTGTTGCACCATGATATCTGTCATAGACTGGCCAGGAACTTTATGCAATGTAAGGGAGAAGTAGCGCATGGTGTATTGTGCAGTTTTTAGTGGCAGGCCCAGAAGCACGATTCGCAAATTTGTAAGAGAAATACTGTGTTGTTATCTTTACAAGATTTCCCAGGTTCTCCACTTGCTTTCCCTTGACAGGGATGCACGAGAAACATTTGCACTTTAATTTCTTGCTTGGGGTTGAACTGGACATTGAATAAACGTTAAACATTTTTGTGGAAAGACGAAGTCCATTTCCATCCACATGATGCTATTAATGCTCACAACTTCAGAATTTATGCAACATAAAATCCACACAAGTGTGCGGAATTCACTCCACTCATCAAAAGTCACCGTATAATGTGTTTTTATAGCGGAGTTTATTATGTGTGTCTTCTTGTTACATGCTATATCAATGACCAGCGACATGCATTTAGTTTGGCGAACCAGGTGATTCCAACGGCGTGAGTGCCTCGATTCAACAGTTTTTTCTGCAGGATGGTTCTTCTCCTCACATAGAAACGCCTGTGAATCAGTCTCTGCATGTACATTTTACAAACGGATATATAATGTCCGCGTAGCGGATCTGAGCCCGTGCGACTTTTGGCTACGACATGGTATTTGCTTCAGTACTTCACGCCAATGTTCCCTCTGTAAAATGTCAGCAGCATTCAGCTTCTCCATTAGGTACATTTTCTGACTGTAAGCCGTTGTTTTTAGTTTCGGAATTTAACAACCACTGTGAGCAAATGATATGTCTATAAGTAGTCATTGACTTAGGTCCACAGGTTTTAGGGAAGGAAGAGAGACAGCGCCGTAAGACAAGCGCATCAACCATACCTTATCTTGGAAGGGAACCCTGGCCCATCTCCCATGAATGATCAGAAAGCAGCTCCTCCAACCACTTGGTCGCTTGGGCCGTAGTAAGCGTTAATCAGCCATTTAGGAATATAGTTCTTCGTTGCTATTTATGCTTATATCATCTTCGAAATGTAATTGATCTGTTATTTTAGGGCCCGATTTCTGCATACAATATCCATTACTATTATTACTTTCATATTACTTTTCCACCCATGTTCAATTTTTATCATACCATATTCATGTTTCATTTTCTTAACACAAAGGGCTTTCTTTGTGCCATATTTCTTGCCTTCCCAGTTCTGAACATTTTCTTACGTCTGTTACGATATGTGTGCGGTTTATGAAATCGATAAAGAATGTTTGTGGTTGCCGCTAAATCTTTAGCTGTTTGCTTTGTAGATTTACCACTGCTGCTTATGCTCTATTCATGACCATATATTCCTCGCATTATCTGTTCCTTTACGTTGTATTTCTTCAGTCCAAGTTAAGGATTTTAAGATTTCACCCAGTTTCTTCTAACTGCTCTCCAGTGTCACGTACGGAATCTCGTTTCTATTAAATATTAGATTGATGCATAAGTTCATGCCGTTTAATTTCACGAGTGTTTCCCACGTCTGTAGTGACGGTGCAGATGGCCAGTTGTATATTAAAATGGAATATCTCTTATTTAAATCATATTGCGTTGTGTAATTGTGGCTAATGGTTTTGTGGTTTTCAGGTCTGGAAGTATGGAGTGTCAAATAGAGAGGAATTAACATTTCCCACATCTGCTCCTCTACGAGTTTAACAACGGATTCACAGCCGCTGAGGCTACTCTACAAATTTGTGTTGTGTAGGGGAGGATGCCATTGCTCCGAGAACAGCCGGCAAATGGTTTGAGCGGTTCCGAGGTGGCAATTTTGACCTCAACTACTCTCCACGCTCAGGTCGTCCATCTCACTTTGATGAGGATCGTTTGAAGCATCTCATCCACTTGCATCCGCGTCAAACTACACGCAAATTAACCATTGAGATGGACTGTGATCAGGCTACAGTGGTGCAACACCTGGAACGTATGGGAAAGGTCCAGAAATTGGGGTCTTGAATGCCTCACACTCTTACCGAGGACAACAAGAATCAGCGTGTTGCCATATGTCGTTTCTTGCTCGCCCGTTATCGCGGATGTTCTCAGCAGCACAAACCCTTTCTGTCACGTATTGCTACAGGAGGTGAAACGTGGTGCCTGTTCGTGAATGTCAGGTATCGATGGGAATGGGTTAAGCACAAACAAGACGTCCATACCACGTCCAAAACATGACCTTTATCCTGCAAAGATCGTGTTTTGTGTCTGGTGGGATATGGAAGGCCTTATTCACTGGGAAATGCTGCCGAGGAATCAAACCATCAACGCTGCACTCTATTGTAAGCAACTCCGCAGTGTGTAGAAACCAATTCAGCAGAAACGGCAACATCCGCGCCCTGGTGTCCTTCTTCAACATGATAACGCACGCCCTCAAAGTGAAAACATGATAACGGACGCCCTAAGAATGCAAACATGACCAAAATGACCATTTAGGACATGAAATGGGAGATCCCTCCACATCCGGCCTATTCCTCAGATACCGTCCCCCCCTTCAGACTATCACCTGTTACAACCTCTGTTGAATGCACTCCGTGGTAGAACGTTCAACAATGATGTTGATCTGTAGAATTGTTTTGGCGATTTCTTCGCAGCAAACTTGCACGTTTTTTCAGGAATGGCATTGCAGACCTATCCAGACGTTGGGACACCATCGCAAACAATAAGAAAGAGGGAGGAATACATAGTTGATTGATTCTGTTTGCCTTTCTGATGTAATGCATTTCTGTAGTGGGGTTTGAAATACGGCATGGTCTTATGCATCAACCCAACAGGTGCACGTAGTGTTTTGTTTCTTGACCAATCTTAAACATTTTCTTTTTCTTCCACTCGTATCGTTTAGAGCAGAACTGCCGTTCTTATCAGTTACGTTTTATTTTACGAAGCTTTTTGTTGCGATCATCTATTTTATTCCTTTAGTCAGCTGCCTGAGGTACACTGGTGTGCACAAATTAAGGACGAAGAGGAGAAATTAGCATAACAGTGGAACGAGCAGCAGAACGAACCGAAAGACCACTCAGGAGATAGACTAGGGTCCGGTACGTTAGGGCATGCGCATATATGCAGCATGGCGTAGGAGGGGTGAAGTGTCGGATCGGTATAAAGCACACGGGCTGTGTACGCTCAGCAATTCGGTGAAAGCTATTGCACGGTGTACATCGGTTTTCACGACGTCGAGTTGCTGCCACCGTGTGATATGACTAACAGGCAATCCAGTAGACGATATCTGGATGATTTTATCCGAGGTCGCGTCATTGGGAAGTTGGAAGAAGGTCGAAGTGTGACTAGTGTGGCCAATGAGTTCGGGATCGCTCACAGTATCGTTTCACGAGCTTGGAGAGCATTTCAAACGACAGGAGCAGCTGTCCGAGAGTTTAGCAGCGGTCGTCCACCAGCAACCACCGCGGCGGACGACTGGTATATTTTCCCACAGGTGAGAAGAGACAGACGGTAGACAGCGGGAGATATTGCAAGGCACATGCAACAGAAAACTGGACGTTCGTTATCGCGTTTTACCGTGGCCAGGAGGCTGCACAAAGGTGGTCTATTTGCACGACGACCAGCACGGTGTGTGTGCCATTAACGCCTGCTCATCGGAGACGGGGGCTTCTGTGGTGCCAGGAACACAAGAACTGGACACATCAGCAATGGGGTCTAGTTCTCTTTACGGATGAGAGCCGATTTAGTCTGACAAGCGGTTCTGGACGTATACACATCTGGAGAGAGCTAGGAACACGTAATCACACCTTATTATCATCGAAAGGGACCGGTTTGGAGGTGGCGGAATTCTCGTTTGGAGCGGTATCACGCTTGGTAGCCGTACTGACCTTCACATCTTCCAAGGAGGTTCAGTCACTGGTGTCCGCTATTGTACCGAGGTTCTCCTGCCTCACGCGCGACTGTTTAGAGGTGCTGTGGGTCCTGAGTTCCTCTTCATGGACGACAACGCTACCCCTCATCGTACAGTGGCTGTCGCATAGCTGTTGGAGAGTGAAGATATTCAACGCATGGATTGGCCCGCAAGGTCCCCGGACATAAATCCAATCAAGCACGTGTGGGACCTTCTCGGGAGACGCTTGGCAGCACGTCACCAGCTGCCAGCAAATATTCCCCAGCTGCGATTGGCGCTACAAGAAGAATGGGCCGCGATGCCTCAACTGCTCCTTGACAACCTCGTCCTCAGCATGGACAGACGTTGTAAATAATGCAACGCAGTCAGGGGTGATCATATCCCCTACTAAAGACTGGATTTTTCTTGGCAGCCGCCTGTCACATGGACGTTTCTGTCTTCTGTCCAGTTGTGCTCGAAGATACCTTTTCAATAAAGTGTTTTTGTATGCTTTGCATTCCTTGTTTGGACGGTTTAGCTTACTTTTCTCATATTCTTACAACTTGGGGATCTTATGGTATGATTTGAGTCGATGTGGAGCACTTCTGCACGACGTTACATTCGAAAAACCGTCTCGTCCTTAATTTTTGCACGCCAGTGTATATCTTGGCACATAATACAGGTGTTGTGGTATAATCCATGTAGTGAACACCTGTTCATTTTCGTAGTCTTCTTGTGGTTCCACTTTCACTTGCCTTCAGATTTTAGTGTTTTCCATCTGTTCTCATCAACCTTACCGAGTATAAGAAGAACATACACCTATTGGAATAATTTTCATTTGCAACTGAAAGCCTGTTTGTGTATCATTTGTAGCTTTAATTTTTCTGAAATATTTCCATTTTTGGACTAGCTTTTAACTTTCATTCTCCATGTTTTCATCTTTGGACTATTTGCCTGAGAGGCAGAGTTATATGTGTCAGTTAGTTGCTCATAGAGTATGGCAACACATTTGTGATTCATCTTTGAATCCACACTTTATGCTCTTTTTTATAAAACGTGTACTAAATTTTTTAAATCCGACACTTTTTTATACAATGTTGTGCGAATTTGTATTTCAAGAAAATGAAAAGATTTAGTACTGGTGGATTTTTCTTCTGTGAAAAAATGGTATGTATATACGTTTTTGCAAATGACTAAGAAATGTTCCAGTTTTCGATTATTTTCGTTTTCGCACGTATCGATAACATTTAGTTTCTGTTGTATGATAAAACCATTAGTTATTTTAGTGTATTTTAATGGCTCAGTTAATTTAAATTAGTTTTGACTCATATTTCATCTGCATCTTTGTAAAGGAACAGCAGTTCTGTTTTGTTTTGTGAATCTATAAAGAAAACAATTTAAATATTAAAACAGAATGATCTCTCTTTTTTCCCAGTTTTCGAAACCCGATGTTCATGTTCGGTTAAGAGAAATATCCGATCCCTGATTTACAAGCATTGGCTTCAATCAACTTACAAAGCAAATTAGAAACAAGAAGAAATTCTCACAAGCAAATTCAAAGACGTGGGAAATAGAGCGTAAGGCGTCTTAAGACTTCATCCGCTGAGAGAATGAAGCTTTTGAAAGAAAAAAAAAACTGAAACAAATTCTATGTAGAAGATAAAGTGACGTGTTAATTGTTCAGAGATTTCATATTTGTTATCAATAATCATTGCAAATACATGTCTGCTTTCAATTTTTGATTACGTGATCCTTCAAAAAGAAATTTCGTTTGCTATGTGCTGCTGCACTTAAGTACCTCACATGAAAATACAATGTCAGCTCACAGATATTGCATATTTAGGCAGAGCCACATATTTATCATATTTACGCTATTCACAGGGGTGAAACTCTGAAGATAATAGTTGCACATAAGAAGGTTGCTAACGGGATATCGAAAAATGTGAAATTAGTCTAAAATCCTCAAATATATCATACTTTATTTTTTAGCAAAAAATAATAATCAAGAACATTGTAATTTATAAGTATATATACTAAATAAGCTTTTGCTTTAAGTTTTTAATTTGACTAAAATGGGCGTAAGATATCGAAATCATTGTCTGATTTAATTTAGAGCATACGAAAATGTGGATGAACAAATATTCTTAATGCATGTGAAAGAATACTTGAACAGTTTTATGTCGACTCATGTGAGAGCTTAAAGAACTTTCTTTTCAGAAACACATATTAAAACATTGTTTTGATTAACGCCTGTGACGCAGCAGTAAAAACATTTTTAATAGACATGATAATATTGCAGAATATTTTGTTAAATATTTGCAAAAGCTTTGATGAACAGAATTTCTCGGACATGTGAAAGAATGGTAGAAAAATTTACTTTCAATATATGCAAAAGAACTTGTGTTAGAACATTTTCCCGTGAATTCTAAAACATCATAGAACACTCATTTGTTATCAGCGCATGTGAAAACGTGATAGCTCAGAATTTCTTAGGCGTGTGTAAACTCTGTCAAATTTCCTTTTCAATACATATGAAAGCGTGATAACACATAACTTTCTGAGAAAAGTGAAAGCTGGCAGAGCAGTTTTTCTTTCAGTAAATGGGAAAGCTTTGTAGCGAAGGCGTATGTTGGTGACTTGGAGGACTAGTTACAAAGAAGTAGGTTTGTGACTAGGCGGGACAAGTTACAGAGCCGTGGGTTTTTGACTGGGGACTAGTTACAGAGGCGTAGATTTGTGACTAGGGGAAGTAATTACAGAGGCGTATGTGTGTCACTAGGCGGACAAGTTACAGGTGCGTAGGTGTGTGACTAGGGGGACTAATTACAGAGGCGTATGTTCGTGACTAGGGGGTCTAATTACAGAGGCGTATGTTGTAACTAGGAGGACTAGTTACAGAGGCGTAGGTTGGGATTGGGGGACTAGTCACAGTTCTGCGATGTGTTGGAATCACGTGACACGATATTCAATGATGCGGTAGAAGTTAGAACATGAAATGATGCTACAGAAAATTGTAACTAAAATAGAAGTGGTGACAAGAATGTTAGACACATGTGGAATACATAATCTACAGGACGGCGTAGTAGGGCAGCTAATTTTACTAGTAAAGTAGCACAATTACTAAATAAATTGTTGATAACACCTACAAAAACAGCCACGTGATATAAAATTATGCAAGCTAAAATAATTTGAATAAATAGCGCAACTGCCGATACAGTATTTCGCAAATTCTCATTAAGTTTTCCCACTTTTACTTGAGTCCCATATGTCGTTAGCGAAAGCTTTTGAGGCCGGTATACTCAAATACTCCATTGGACAAACACGTCCCAATAGAAGAAACCATGGAATAATAAATACCCTTAAAGAGAAAATAAACGTGAAGAAGGGCGATTCAAAATGAAGAAGGAATAAATTTACACTGGCAGAAAGTGAAAAAAGAACACCAAGAAGGAGACGTCTGATACCAACGAAATTTATACAGTATAATAAGGGAATACGTGATCAAAACATTATGGCAAAATACAGCTGTATTTGCTGGTAAACTGAAAAATAACATTTCCATGTAATATGGTTAGTACGCGGTTGAACTGCGTCACACTGTGCAATTCTGGCATGGAGTCTGTCGTACAGATGTTGGATGTAAGTTTGGGGTATAGAGTTCAAAGCATCCTCAACCTGGACGCGTAAATCGGGGATGGTCGTGGCTGGCCGTGGAGACCGGATAAGTCGTTGTCCCATAAAATCCCACACATGCTCAATGGGGGACAAATCCAGAGAACGTGCAGGCCATGGAAGTTGTCCCACACCTTGAAGTGCATGTTGCGTTGCATGTGCCGTGTGTGGGCGTGCGTTATCTTGCTGGAAAACACCACGATGGACCGACCTTACAAATGGCACAAAAACGGGCTGAATGATGTTGTTGATGTAGGAGGTGCTGTTTAGCGCACCCGGTACAAACACTAGATGTGTACGGGAGTGATAGCTGATCGCTCCCCACACCAGGAGACCAGGTGTAGGCCCTGTGTGTCGCTGGCGGATGCAAGAAGGGTGCAGACACTCCCTGTGCGTCTGCGAAAACGCATACGGCCATCGGAGGCTCCCAAGCAGAATCTGCTTTTATCGCTGAACACGACAGATCGCCATTGCGTTCTCCAGTGCAGACGTTGGCGACACTATTGCAGCCGTTCCTGACGGTGCGCTGGAGTCAGAGGTACACATGCCAGAGGCACACGTGCACGTAGTCCTGCATCCAGTAGACGGTTGCGGATTGTTCACACAGTCACTTCAGGTGCAACGGCACCTCAGATTTGCGTCGCAGTGGATGTTCTGCTTGACAACGCCGCTCTTCTTATGCGTCGATCAGTCCGCTCATCAGTCCGTCTGTGACTCCCGGTTCCACGTCTTCTCGTGTGGGAATGTTCCTCGGACCATCTACGCCACCATCGTACCACCACCGATACCTCCCGTCCAATTCGCTCCGCAATACGACGATACGACCACCCGGTCTCGCGGAGTCCGACTAGACGACCTTGCTAAAAGTCCGATAACTGCTGAAATGGTACACGTCTTCCATGTCCAGACATTGCAGCTTCTTCAGGGTCTTCGCACGTGTCCGTACGCAGACGACTGATTACATTCACTTCGTCGTACTTCCTTAAATACCACGGACGATAATTTGCATATTATGCCGTGCTGTGGCGTAAGCACTCACCGGTTGGTCCCGAAATTAACATCACGCCTACGTAAACTCGACCCCATTAACATATGTAAATTTCATGATCGTCCGCCAATTCCTTCTTGGTGTTCTTTTTTCACTTTCAGCCAGTGTATAAATTGTCAAAACACAATACTTAAAATTTTTTATTACTAGTCTTAAGATTACACTAGAATGTAAGAGTATATCATTGCATGAGCTTTCAGATAGTCCTCCACTGCTATGAAGGGACCAAAATGTCCCAGAAAAACATCTCGCAGAGAAGTACACCATCGCCACCTGGAAGAATATTACGATGTAAGTTTCTTTGTAATTACAACACACGCAAAATAAATATGCACACACCGTTTTTATTGAGGAAAAAAATGTGTACTATATGTTTCAATTCCTTTCATAAGGGGATCGGAAAGGATATAGTTTTCATTTTTCTAAAGCACGCTGGCTGTGTTCGTATCACCGTTTCTGTTGTGACCAACTTCGGATTGAGATGGGAAGCGATCTTCAGCACTCATAGAGGTGAATACTTTTTTAATATAAACGATGCGCAGTTAAACCAAATTAATTTCCTTTCTAAAGTCAAAAGCGAAGACGCATAAATATAGTATCAGCACAGCATTTAAAACTGTAGAACAAGAGAATATATGGACACGAAGATTAATAGAAACTCTTGCGAATAAGGCCTTTTTCTCGTACTTCTCTTTGAATTAATATTTAAATTTATTATCAAACGAAAGAGCATACGTCTCTATTCTGCTACTTGACATTGATCAAAGATAACATGGACACAATGCAAAAGACATGAAATAAAACGTGTAACACAACATCCATGTCGGATTTGAATCGCGGCGAGGCATGATGTTTATAACACAACATCCATGTCGGGTTTGAATCGCGGCGAGGCATGATGTTTATAACACAACATCCATGCCTCGCCGGGATTCGAACCCGAACCCTTCTCGGACGAATGGTCACAAGCCAGCGCTTATGACCATTCGTCCGAGAACTGCGCCACCTGGGCTGCAAATACAATTTGCAATGGAACAAAGAGCACAATAATAACCACACAATTTATGCCAGTATTATAAAAGCATCAAGTAAATTTAAAATTTTAATGATCTTAAGTTGTTCTTTCATTGTTGTGTCGTTGGTGGTGTTATAGGGAGCTCAACGGTCATCATTGACATCTGGAACTACTTGTTGGAAACACAAGGAAAGATACTGCGTGCTTCGCAGTAGTCGAAAGGTAAAAGTCCACACGAGAGAGGAGGAGAAAGAATTTTTTTAAATTCTCCTTACATCGAGCGCGTGATTCATCACATGAACTCTTATACGCTAAGTGGCAACCGAACCGAAAGGATGTTGTTCTTCATCAGCTGCAATAATGCAAGCCACGAAGAAAATGTATCCTCAATATCTTCTGTGTATAGTGCTTCTATTATATTATTTTATTAAATAATAGTTTTTTTCACCAAAGGATACCATTATTCAAGGTGAGTTTGTTCATGCATGCAATAGTTCTTCTTTTCCGAAGTTTTAAGTCCGCCATTGGGGCATTGCGCTAGTTGCTTCCGAAAGGCATCAACGTCAAAGTGTAGATAGATAAACATTCTGTTTTATGTATCACACATAATTATCACACAACCAATACTACTGACAGGCATCGTCCCTGATTTGGCATCGCCCATTTTCGGGCCAGGGTAGAGAAGAAAGCTTCTCAAAATACAAGCCTACCGATGGAGGGAATGGTTTAAAGTTTCCGATAATATTTACAAAAAAAGTGCACCACGAGAAATATTTCAGAAAAGCTTATATAAGAGGAAAAGTTCCAACTTTAGAATTATGCATTGCTAGTTTTACCTTTGAGAAATAGCAGTTGAACTGTGTACTTTATTTATATGATATATGAATTATTGTTTATAGTATCGAACTTTGAAACTTTTACTCTACCACATGAATACAGAATGGAACCATTTGCAAAGTTAATTCGACTTTCATTCCTCATTTTCCTTTAAACTTCCGCTTGGCTCAATGGACTCTATTATGCAAAAGCAGAAGCGTTTTCTATTGTTTTTCCTTTCACAAAAATTATGTCGCAAAACGTCAGAAGCAACGGGACAACTGTATTACTTGAGAGCATCCCTTGAACTGCGATTTCTGTGAAACAGTGTGCACATTTCTATTGTTTTTTTCTATTGCAACGCGGGTTTTGCTATAGATAATTAAAGGCATGTCTTTTTCTTAGACTTTTCGGCATTTATGTTTTTTTGTGTGAAAAATTTCTAATTATATTTGAAAAATGTAACGTTTTAATTTTCACAACGTTACAAGACACTGTAAAAGCTTCTGCTAAGTCATGATTTTCCTTTTTAACACAGAAAAACATTACGAAAGTGGACACGAAAACACGAACCGAAAAAGGAAATCAAAGCGGAAGAAAACAGCTGTTGACAAAGTGTTAGTATGTTGTGCAGTTCCTTTGGGAAGGCAATTCCCTTCTTGGAAATTGATGGTCGGCAAATATATAGACTTCCTTTTCTGAGTGCGTGCGCAAATAAAAGGGGCTCATTACGGAAACAGTGATTAGAAAGATAAGTTTTGTCTGAAAGTATTGCAGAGTTTTCCCAGGAAGTACCACAGATACTTCCGCGGAATATCCATGTCTTTATTATGACTTCCTGTGGGATAACCTCTCACTTTATGATTCGATATATGCACACATATACACAGACAGTAATGTCTGTGAACATTTTGCAGCTCACACACTTATCCTTTGCCGGAGCAGCTATGTAAGTTTCTTGTTTCTTCTTCTTTTCTATTTAATATTCATCGAAAATGCAGGCATTTCTTTACACGTTCCTGCTCTTAAAAGAAGATGGCGCTAACAGCACTTTCTCCTCGAGTTCAAATTGCGATCTCTAAAACGCTGAAATCTGATCCTATATTTATTCTGTAGTCCAAAAATATTAGGTTAGAAACATCAGCATTTTTCTTTAATTTTGGAGTTTTAATTGGGACCAGGAAATGAATTATTTCAGCAAATAAAAATATATCTAAAGAACGTATATTTTCTTTGAGGTAAGTCTCCTGATGAAGGAGGCTGAAGGTTTAAATTTATCGTAATGAAAAGCATTTGCTCAAATCATATTGTTACATGGCTACCTGCTGCTGCCACGTATTAGCTTCATTCATATGCTAGAGTGTTACAAGAGAATAAAGGGTTTCAAATGTGAAATCTAAGACTTACTATCATTTTTGTACCTTAGTAAAAGTCAATTTTATTAAAAAGAATAAAGAGGTCAGTTCTCTTATTGTACCAGTTTCTTCATGAACAATGAGAAGAGTAAAGTAGCTATGTGTTTATTGGTGTAAGAATATGAACAGACATTTTTTCTAAACTTTCGAGCATCGGCCGATGATATTTTAAAGCCAAACAACATAGAACAAACTGAATACAAGAACGTTACCATTTAAATATGAGTATGATTAGACAAGACAAATTAAGAGTGATTTAACACAGAGCGTGTTCTGAATTTGAATTAACGAGATGCGTTGATTGGACACGTGGCGCTTTGGAGGGGAAAAATCATAATTAAGGCATTCGATCCAAATTAGGAAACTCCAGGTAGACACTGTCGACACACACGTCATAGCTAGTGATTATTTCCAAGATTTCTCCGAAGGCTGTTGCTTCGGGTTGGAGTAGAGAGCTAATTTTTAATACCATCTAGGAATTGCGGGCACTTTGGAGGGGAAAAATCATAATTAAGGCATTCGATCCAAATTAGGAAACTCCTGGTAGACACTGTCGACACACACGTCATAGCTAGTGATTATTTCCAAGATTTCTCCGAAGGCTGTTGCTTCGGGTTGGAGTAGAGAGCTAATTTTTAATACCATCTAGGAATTGCGGGCACTTTGGAGGGGAAAAATCATAATTAAGGCATTCGATCCAAATTAGGAAACTCCTGGTAGACACTGTCGACACACACGTCATAGCTAGTGATTATTTCCAAGATTTCTCCGAAGGCTGTTGCTTCGGGTTGGAGTAGAGAGCTAATTTTTAATACCATCTAGGAATTGCGGGCACTTTGGAGGGGAAAAATCATAATTAAGGCATTCGATCCAAATTAGGAAACTCCTGGTAGACACTGTCGACACACACGTCATAGCTAGTGATTATTTCCAAGATTTCTCCGAAGGCTGTTGCTTCGGGTTGGAGTAGAGAGCTAATTTTTAATACCATCTAGGAATTGCGGGCACTTTGGAGGGAAAAATCATAATTAAGGCATTCGATCCAAATTAGGAAACTCCTGGTAGACACTGTCGACACACACGTCATAGCTAGTGATTATTTCCAAGATTTCTCCGAAGGCTGTTGCTTCGGGTTGGAGTAGAGAGCTAATTTTTAATACCATCTAGGAATTGCGGGCACTTTGGAGGGGAAAAATCATAATTAAGGCATTCGATCCAAATTAGGAAACTCCTAGTAGACACTGTCGACACACACGTCATAGCTAGTGATTATTTCCAAGATTTCTCCGAAGGCTGTTGCTTCGGGTTGGAGTAGAGAGCTAATTTTTAATACCATCTAGGAATTGCGGGCACTTTGGAGGGGAAAAATCATAATTAAGGCATTCGATCCAAATTAGGAAACTCCTGGTAGACACTGTCGACACACACGTCATAGCTAGTGATTATTTCCAAGATTTCTCCGAAGGCTGTTGCTTCGGGTTGGAGTAGAGAGCTAATTTTTAATACCATCTAGGAATTGCGGGCACTTTGGAGGGGAAAAAATCATAATTAAGGCATTCGATCCAAATTAGGAAACTCCTGGTAGACACTGTCGACACACACGTCATAGCTAGTGATTATTTCCAAGATTTCTCCGAAGGCTGTTGCTTCGGGTTGGAGTAGAGAGCTAATTTTTAATACCATCTAGGAATTGCGGGCACTTTGGAGGGGAAAAATCATAATTAAGGCATTCGATCCAAATTAGGAAACTCCTGGTAGACACTGTCGACACACACGTCATAGCTAGTGATTATTTCCAAGATTTCTCCGAAGGCTGTTGCTTCGGGTTGGAGTAGAGAGCTAATTTTTAATACCATCTAGGAATTGCGGGCACTTTGGAGGGGAAAAAATCATAATTAAGGCATTCGATCCAAATTAGGAAACTCCTGGTAGACACTGTCGACACACACGTCATAGCTAGTGATTATTTCCAAGATTTCTCCGAAGGCTGTTGCTTCGGGTTGGAGTAGAGAGCTAATTTTTAATACCATCTAGGAATTGCGGGCACTTTGGAGGGGAAAAATCATAATTAAGGCATTCGATCCAAATTAGGAAACTCCTGGTAGACACTGTCGACACACACGTCATAACTAGTGATTATTTCCAAGATTTCTCCGAAGGCTGTTGCTTCGGGTTGGAGTAGAGAGCTAATTTTTAATACCATCTAGGAATTGCGGGCACTTTGGAGGGGAAAAATCATAATTAAGGCATTCGATCCAAATTAGGAAACTCCTGGTAGACACTGTCGACACACACGTCATAGCTAGTGATTATTTCCAAGATTTCTCCGAAGGCTGTTGCTTCGGGTTGGAGTAGAGAGCTAATTTTTAATACCATCTAGGAATTGCGGGCACTTTGGAGGGGAAAAATCATAATTAAGGCATTCGATCCAAATTAGGAAACTCCTGGTAGACACTGTCGACACACACGTCATAGCTAGTGATTATTTCCAAGATTTCTCCGAAGGCTGTTGCTTCGGGTTGGAGTAGAGAGCTAATTTTTAATACCATCTAGGAATTGCGGGCACTTTGGAGGGGAAAAATCATAATTAAGGCATTCGATCCAAATTAGGAAACTCCTGGTAGACACTGTCGACACACACGTCATAGCTAGTGATTATTTCCAAGATTTCTCCGAAGGCTGTTGCTTCGGGTTGGAGTAGAGAGCTAATTTTTAATACCATCTAGGAATTGCGGGCACTTTGGAGGGGAAAAATCATAATTAAGGCATTCGATCCAAATTAGGAAACTCCTGGTAGACACTGTCGACACACACGTCATAGCTAGTGATTATTTCCAAGATTTCTCCGAAGGCTGTTGCTTCGGGTTGGAGTAGAGAGCTAATTTTTAATACCATCTAGGAATTGCGGGCACTTTGGAGGGGAAAAATCATAATTAAGGCATTCGATCCAAATTAGGAAACTCCTGGTAGACACTGTCGACACACACGTCATAGCTAGTGATTATTTCCAAGATTTCTCCGAAGGCTGTTGCTTCGGGTTGGAGTAGAGAGCTAATTTTTAATACCATCTAGGAATTGCGGGCACTTTGGAGGGGAAAAATCATAATTAAGGCATTCGATCCAAATTAGGAAACTCCTGGTAGACACTGTCGACACACACATCATAGCTAGTGATTATTTCCAAGATTTCTCCGAAGGCTGTTGCTTCGGGTTGGAGTAGAGAGCTAATTTTTAATACCATCTAGGAATTGCGGGCACTTTGGAGGGGAAAAATCATAATTAAGGCATTCGATCCAAATTAGGAAACTCCTGGTAGACACTGTCGACACACACGTCATAGCTAGTGATTATTTCCAAGATTTCTCCGAAGGCTGTTGCTTCGGGTTGGAGTAGAGAGCTAATTTTTAATACCATCTAGGAATTGCGGGCTTGACTCTCACTTCTATGAAGAGAGCTGTAGGTGCTATACCTTACTTAGCGTCTCTTTTGTGTTCGCTGATTCTGATCCGGAACGAGCGTTTAGTCATTCCGATTTAATATATTTGAGTACCATCAGGCATATTAGCGGTGTGGCATAAACTCCAGCCTCATTGGTGATTGGAGGTGTGTCTCAGCATCTTATAAGTATGCCGTAGAAGGAAATTAGAGTCTGCATTGAGTCCTGCCTTTCTAGGGCGTTCTTGATTACACAAGATGCGCCTGGAATATAGCGTATTGATTCCAGGTACTAGAGTTGAGTGGATTGGTTAGCGCTTTGCGTCAGTGTTCTTAGTCTTTTTGATGATGCTGAGTATATGACTGAGGGTGTACCCTGCTTCAGTCGCTAGATGTAAGTATTTCGTCCAGTTCGTGTTGTATGGAGAAGACATCGGAGCAGACAACCAAGGCTCTTCCAACTCATGAACTGAAAAACGCTGACATGTATTTAGCTGGACAGAATGAGCTGCAAAGCATCAGGTTAAGGACTCGCGTAAGTTTATATTATGCTTGTGAGCGGAGAGGTTGTTCGGTAATTTGGTTAACAATACATCTAGATGAGCTAGAGAGCTGTTGTTTTCAATATCCATGGTGAAACTGATAGAAGAGTGTATAGAATTGTTTTTGCCTAGGAAGAACGGCGCCTCTTTTCAGACGTTCTGTCTGGCTACGATATACAGATGACGTGTGCTTTTATGGCCACATGGAAAAGGGGCTCCTCTTTTCTTCCAAGACAAAATCACCTATACACATTCTTTCATCAGTTTCACCATGAAGATCGAAAACAACAGCACTGAAATATTTTACAAGGCAATGAATTAAGTTTTTCAGAATTTCTATCCACAAGATATCCCTTATTTGTTTGCTTTCTTTGAATTTCTGAAAATATACATTTACTGTAAAACTTAAGGTATAATTTACGTCGGTACCAAATTTAGGTACAATCTTTTTTAATTATCTGTATATCACTTTTCGTAATCACGGCATTATCTCTTATGGATTCCATGGATTTCTGCTTCCTTTGTCAATGCGCTTTCGCGCTGTATCTGAATGAACACATACATCTTCGCATTTATTTGTTTCCAGCTGTCTTTTCTGATCACTCATTCTGGTACGCATTCTCTAGTCTTAATATCGCATTCTCTTTCATGAAAGCTTCTTGTAACGTTATTTCATTTTGTGTGAATTGATTAATTTATTTTTATTTAACATGGCATGTATTGTGGGAAATTTATGAAGTAATAAAGTAATAACTTCTGCATTTATTTTTGATCTCTGAAATAGAAGTTAATAGCTCATTTCCCATACTTCAGTGTAATTCCTTTTCGGAAATTGGAAAAAAAAGTACATGAATTTTCGGGAGGAACTTTATAATTAAGAAAACGTTAAGAATATATGCTTGTTGAAAAATGGAGTCTTTGTTAAATTACAATACATAGAAACATGAACCCAAGAAAATTTTGCTTAGCAAATATCCATAAAAATGGGTGTTCATTTCAACAACTGATCTCGTTCAACTGATCCTTGGATACAAATATTCTGCTCGTGATGTAGGTATTTAAGACACTTCCTGTTGATAAGGAGATCATCCCCTGCGATAACAGTATTTGAAATAATTTTCAAATTTTAATTTCAAACTATGGATCAAGCAGATACATTTAAACACTGTGTTTTACGTGAACAGCTGTATGGTAATAATATAAAAAACATGGTCCCAAACATATAAACGTCTAAGAATTCATACATAATCATCACGCAGATAGTTTTGTACGCTTTTGACTTTAGGAAACTGTTCTGTAGTCCTTTTGTTTTATCGTACTGCATTACAAAAATGCTTTTGATATCAAGGTTTGCAGCACAAGCTTCTATTTATCGAGTGACGTGTTTCTTCAGAACACGCTTCAGTTAGTTCACATAGAAATCTTAGGGAGAAATGGTTTTATTTACTTGCGGGAGAAATGGTTTTATTTACTTGCGGGAGAAATGGTTTTATTTACTTGAGGGAGAAATGGTTTTATTTACTTGAGGGAGAAAGAGTTTTATTTATTTGATTGAGGGAGAAATGGTTTTAATTATTTGATTGAGGGAGAAATGATTTTATTTACTTGAAGGAGAAATGGTTTTATTTACTTGAGGGAGAAATGGTTTTATTTACTTGAGGGAGAAATGGTTTTATTTACTTGAGGGAGGAAATGTTTTATCTACTTGAGGGAGAAATGGTTTTATTTACTTGAGGGAGAAAATGGTTTTATCTACTTGAGGGAGAAATGGTTTTATTTACTTGAGGGAGAAATGGTTTTATGTAATTGAGGGAGAAATGGTTTTATTTACTTGAGGGAGAAATGGTTTTATTTATTTGAGGGAGAAATGGTTTTATTTACAACAGCTGCGAATTCTTTACATTTTACGATAGGAGACGCTTTAGCTTACAGTGAAATCTTAAATGGGTTCCTGGTCCAATTTAAGGTTTTATTCTATTAAACCCCTCTTGTTTCATTGTTTCTCAACTTTGTGTGCTAAATGATGCAGTTCTGCTCTTTTCGACTACTTCACTCAGAACTGGTTGTTGCCTGATATTTGGTCAGTATTTTAAATCGACCATATTCGTTTTATTCCACGCGCTCTTCACTTTTAATTAAAAAAATCTTCACTTCTAATTAAGCAGATTCGTTCCAAGCATCGTTATAGAGGCTGTTCATTTGGACGCTCGCCTCATTTAATAACGAAACAACAGAAATGTGTTAATTATTTTTCTCAAGTTGTACACCAAAATAGGGTCTTGTATTCAGCACTCCTAATTTTTTGGGTCAATGTAAATAACCTGCAAATTAAATTTTGTGTGCTGGTGTATTTACATTTGTTTTTCGTCAACCAGTATAAAGACTTGTGTTGTCCTTTTTAATCTGAAAAACGATAAAAAAACGAAGTTTTTTTTCCATTGTTCTTTAATTTTAATCTATATATTAATCCTATAAGGTTTCTTACTGTGAGTCCTATTTTGAGAGAACGGCTGAACGGAAAGATATAGTTGTGGTATCAAAGTAAAGGTATTACTATGTAGATGTGCCAGTCGAAGAGAAAAATAAGACTGGGGCACCGATTCGGGCGTGGTGGGGCAGCAAAGTTCCCATGTAAAGTTTATGGCAGAAGCGTGCGGTTGACTCACGCGCTGTTGAAAGCGGAAACATGGAGGGACTGAGATAGTCTAAAGTTCGAAGTCTCTTTCCTGGGCAAACCGTTGCGAAATGCAACGCTAGCAGGCATTCGTATTAAAGTTCTTCTCATTGGAACAGCGAACACTCTCGAAGACCTGATTGCGTTATGCCGTTGAACTGTGTGGTGCATATATACAATTTATTATTCATTCGATCCAGTTTATTTACGTAGGTAAGACGTTTTCCATTATGTAAAGATGTAAATAAACATTCCACTGACCATTGTTAGTGAAAATACTACGGGCAGTGACTGCTTATAGCCCATTGAGTTGCTCACGGTGGTCGTTAAACCTTCAGTCAAAAAAAAAATCACGAACCTGGACTATTGTCTTTACTGAAGTGGTTGAATGAATTTATCAATCAAATAAAGTTTACATTTGTTGTTTCATATGAGTTTATTCTTTAAAAAAACAACAGAAAAACTAACCGTCGACTCCGACGGGTTTCGTCTAGTTGTAGATGATTTCAACTATGTTCGAGCAAAGAATTTGCTTTACATCCTTCTTTCTGCTACATGAAAAATTTAGAATTCATGAATGGAATACGGGATTACACCATATAATACAAATATTTGAAGATGACAATCCGTTTCTTGGTGTAAATATTACATCCGTTTCTTGGTGTAAATATTACATCCGTTTCTTGGTGTAAATATTACATCCGTTTCTTGGTGTAAATATTACATCCATTTCTTGGTGTAAATATTTCAGATAATATCCGAAAACTTGAAACTTTCGTCGTCCTGGAGCGTTAAGTGGTGTAGTGGTTAGCATACCCGGGCGCTATCTGGGAGACGTGGATTCCCGCTCCAGGACGACGAAATTTTCAAGTTTTCGGATATTATCTGACTGACCAACCTTGTCATATTTACAACAAAAAACGGATTGTGATCTTCGAAATTTGTAATTTAGAATTGGTTATGTGGTTATATCTTAGAAAATTAAAATCTTTCACCTATGCGTGGCAAAAAACCAGGTGATGTTCAAAAATGTAACAGAAATGTTCACAATCGATCAAGATGCTCAGCAATTTACACTGATTCCAGGAACTTTACGTTTCAGTAGTTCTTAAAAGAAAGAACAACTTTAGTGTTCCTCTGATATATTCATGCATATTCCGTTTTCGTGGAAATGAAGGGAAATACTGAAAGGAAAAAAATCCTTAACTGCCTTTTCCATCATGAAAACAGATAGCCGTTCTTAACGAAAAAAATATTATCTGACCTTCCGAGGAAATAGCATGTAACACTGGAGAAAGTCTGAAGATTTTGTTTGATGCCCATTGAGATATTCGGGGGAATCTACAAAACCGGAAATTAAAAGAAAGTGCAAAAGAGGACGTCAGAAAACTAAGAGTGGTGTTCATAGTTGTTTTATTTCAACATCATTTCACAAAATATGTTTAGAAAATATTTATTTTTCTACAATAATGGGATATTTTTATAGAGAGATAGATCAACCTTTTCTTTTTTGTACGCTGGCTGTTATTGAAAACACAAAATGGAAAAAAAATCATTTCTTCTGGGAACAGCTGAACTCATGGGGCCCTTCTAAATTTTCCAATTTATCATTTAATTCTGTAAAGTTACTCTACTCTCCTGAGTTAATTCAGTTCTAGTGACACTAAATCACAAAAATAGACTAAAACTTATCCGAGTAACTCTGTTGATTCTTATGCTGAATTAAGCAATAAAAACCACCTTTTATCCAATGTGTGATGACAAAATTTGTCCTCAAAGAACAAAAAGTTGGCAACACAGAATACAATAATGTACACATTCAAGATCTACACTCGCAATCTGCAAATAGAAATTAATTGTTTTATCATAATGTACAGGAATTCCAAAAAAACAACAACTGTAAATTCCTTTTCATGATTTTTCTAAATAAACCGAAATCATACCTGCTCATGTATAAATAATTTCGTTATGTAATTAAGTAAGTCAGAAAAACGACAATAACTACACCCCTATAAGGCACTGATGCATATGGGATATACCACATTTATTAGTTGACCATCTTTAATTCAAATGAGCAGCTGCAATAAATGCGATGCTGCCAACGCTGATGCGAATATCGAGTAGTGCAAGACAAGAGCTTGTGCCTATTTGTCCTTGTTTATCACAGTTCACATTGCACAGAGTCGCTAGTAAAGTTATCCGCCGGCAAAAAGTAACACTTACTTAATTGTGTGATATAAGTGGTCTAAGCACTGGATTCGGACCATTCGTCATAGATAGGTCCGAGTTCAATTCCCGGTGAGGCATGGATATTGTGTTTGCCTTACGTAACCGGATGTTCCCCTTCCCTGGAATCAGTGGCCATAAACTGGGTACGGGCGACAGCTTTCCACCGAGTTGCCCACAGTGGTTGATAAACCACCAACCAACAAAGAAATAAAAGTAAAGTCATCCGCCAGGCCAACACCTCACGTACTCTGATAGCTGGCGTTCTAGTTTTTATGTAGTTGTATCAGTCTTGAACTACACATAACGTTTTCCTGTGCGAAGAACGCACCAGCGTCGACTGGGTACCGCAATGACACGAAATACACAAAGTTGATGACGCGCATTTGGCACGGAGCCACATTGCGTTATCAGGTGAGCAGAAGATGGAGGTTGATGAACGTGCTGTTCAGGTGCTCCTACTTCATTATTCAGAAAAGGGTTAAACGCGGTAATAACGGCGAGAGGAATTTTTGCAAATGAAGGCGAGGAAAGAGTGGGTAGCAGCACTGCACGAAAATAGTCCTGGGGTTTCAATCCTCGGGACATCACTCTCGAAGACAAGTCGAGGTAAGGACGTCCAAAGACCACCAGCATTGACATCCTGGTCTAAAATCCCTCTGTGAACCACGGTACCAGTACACGACAATTGGCAGCTGAGGTGGGATATTTCCAATCAACCATCGTTCATCCCCTGCACCAGGTTGGGGTCACTTCAGGTACTATCAAATGATTCCCCATGAAATGACACCTTATCAGACAGAACAACGTGTCGCTCTCCTTCGCAGTTGCTCTCAAATCAACAGGACGATATGTTGTAACGTACAGGAGATGAAACATAGGTATTCATATGCTGTGAGCTTTGTGAAATAGTGAGGCTCCTATGCATTGGAAATTAGTGCCAGATCTTCAAGCTGACGTCGGAAACCTTAATGCCGAACAACTGCAGAGTGTACATAATGCCCTTTGCGAACGCTGCTCATCGCTTATTACTAGGAAGCGAGTGTTCCTGCAGATCGAGACTGCCCCAGGTTATACCTCCAGATTTGTATGCCAAAAACTGCGGGAACTGGAAGGGGTTGAGATCCCAACCATCCATCTTACATTCCGGTTTGTGGCCCATTCAACTACAACCTTTTTCGCTCCATGTCCCATTTCCTACAAGGATGGCACTTCGGTCCAATGATGGATGTGAAAAATGGCATCAGAGAGTTTCTGTCTTCGAAACTTACATACTGGGTGGTAGCGATGTGTGATCGTCTCTCTGGTAGAATGTTGGCAAAAGACTATAGAAAACAACAGCTTCTAGTTTACAAAATGAGGTCAGCGTGTATTGCTTTCTTGCATCATCAAACCTTTTATCTGCAAACTGGACGAAAGTTTAACTAACCCAGGTAGAGAAAACCCACATAGCGTTACATGACGAAACAACATTATACCTCATCGCCTCTAATGGGGGACATAAGGCGGTTATCTCGGTTCCTTTGGTGGTTGTGCAACAAAATTATCAGATTATGAGTTCGTCCCAAAACATAATGGAAAGGAGCTCCTCGAAAGCTAATGCAACCCGTAGCTGTATAACGTAATCATCTTCTGCTGTAACTGTAGAACTTAGTCCTTAACGTCGTTGATTACGATATGTGTCGTAAAGTCAGTGTAATACCAGAAGGTACCCATAGGCATTCAAGAAAAAGCTCAATATTTGTACTTAAAAATAAATTTATTCTTCTTGCATGTCGTTTACGCCACACTCATAGCGTGGCACTGACCAAGTATATCGTAATCCAGTCCTCTAGAGTACTCAATACAATAGCAGTGATTTAACATCAAATCACAGTGTAACAACAATCAACAGCACGTCTATTATTTCTACCATCAATAACATCAGTCCCCCAAAGCAACCGCTGCATCGCATTTTTATTTAACGTTCTTATCAGTACACACATACGTCACTCTTGTTCCGACCTCAGATTGTTGCCAACGTCATTCTCGTTTCAGGGAAAAAGGCATAACGTTAAGGTTTGAAAATGTCTAAGAGAACGAACTCAAATTTACATACAAAAAGAAACTCAAAAGGAAAGTTGAAATAGGATATAGGTTACAGCTCTCTGATTTCTTCTGCTTCCAGTAAATTTGCATACACACCGACTTTCCGTAAACATGCTAATTCATCGCGACATTTAATTATGTGCGTGATGTATATAATAATTTCAGTCAGAACGTGATGCGTATAAGCAATGGTTTCTCTGTAGCTGTGGATTTGGGTGCAGCTTCAACAAAAGCCTACTACTGTCTCATTTCATTTATGAGCAATGTCTGCATTTACGAACGAGGAATTTTACGAGATGAATTTTGTTTATAATGAAAGCCAACGGAACGCTCATGCAGCGTAACTGGTGTATAAACATATGTCACTTAAAGCCTCACATCGGGATCATGGGTTCTTCAGAAATGCAGTTTATCGATTTCATGGCACTAGCGGTATACTTTAGTGCTCACATATAGGCCGTCCACGTCGGATTGATGCGAATGTTCTGCCATACGTGCTTGTCCATTCCCACTCCAAATCCTAGCAACTTGGCGAGGAAAGTGGATTCAGTCACCACTAAGTGTGACAAGTTTTTGATAGGCATCACATACGTCCGTATTACTGTCATTTTCAGAAGGCAGACACTGTACTCTAGTGATTCAGAAAGGAAGCTGAAATTTGTAACTTCGTGTGGAATACGTCTGAAGAGGATCCAGATTTCTTGTCGAGCATCTTGTAGACTTACTAGTCTTAATTCGCACAAGATGACATAATGAGCATTCGAGTTATTAATAATCCAGGATGGAAAAGGGTCAAACATAATCAAGTCAGGAGCTCCGCCAACCTTTTCTGGCGCACCCACTTAGTTGGTTCTTATTCTTATTAATGAACGATATTTACTTCTGCAAAAGGATGTAGAAGATTTCTGACACAATTTGTCACTGCAGCTGCTTAATAACACACGTTGCTAGCAAAACGGGGCACAAGCGCATTGGACTTTACAAGTAACACATTGATTAAACCATCTTTTCCACCAGCACTGGATAGAGCACTTAGGCCCAAAAGCATGACCCCAAAGTAAACAGATCTTACTACTTTCGGATTTCTTTCTTTTGGAAGCAACTTTAGTAAGGGATTTATGAAACATGAAACATCACCGTTTAATGTACTAGTATAATACTCGAACAGTAGATCACAGTTGTATGTACCAATGTTGCTGAGTATATGTTGAACAGCATGCGGAGGCAGCTGGATGAACACGTGCAGGCTTGCATTATTACTGATGGTATAGACACTATGAATATGCAAACATGTAAGATCAATCCTATATGATAGAACGGCCGTTTTACTTATTCACGTGATGTAGCATTGCCTGGATCCTAGGATGTTGCTTCTTGGTGTATGGATAATACTGTGGTTTATTCTTTTCGCAGTTCCCTCCCGTAATTTGTTTTGAGACAAACGTATGCACTATTTTTTCCGTGTTCTACAACTTTGTACTTTAGTTTCTTGCTCTCTCGGCAAAGGGAAACAAGATAATACCATTACTTTACTCATTGTGGGCTACAGAGTGGCATGTTGTTTCATCAGGTAAGGAGTTAGAGGTTTTTTGCACACCTGCACGACTAAGAGGAATGCAAGCTGACATAGTCCTCGAGATATTAACCTGATCCATGACTTTGATTGCCAGCCTGTATAGCTCACTTTCATTGCCAACCTCTTTTGCTAACTGATGTTATGAAAACAAATTGTCATCGTATATATATATATATATATATATATATATATATATAAGGCCTTATCATAGGCAATAAAAGCCGTGCATAATGGAAGGGAATATGAACTTCCATTATGCATGGCTTTTATCGACTATGAAAAGGCCTTTGATTCGTTGAAACCATCAGCAGTTACAATGGCTTTAAAATTCTGTGGTATTGAAGATGCATATATTAATATTATTCATAACATCTATGAAAATGCAAGTTGCAAATATTCAGCTATTTGAGAATACAGCACCCATAAAAATTGGAAACGGAGTGAGACAAGGTGACACTATATCTCGCAAACTCCTTAATGCCACATTGGAAAATGTCTTTCAATCATTGAACTGGGAAAGCAAAGGGCTAAAGATTAATGGAGATTATCTAACTCATCTTCGGTTTGCTGATGACGAAGTCATTTTTGCAACTACCCCATCAGAGCTGCAGAGTATGATCCAGAAACTGACTGACCAGAGTAAAGAAGTGGGATTAAAAATGAACTTTCAGAAGACAAAAGTCATGTTCAATGCTTTTACAAGAAATGAAGATTTATCGATTGATGTGTAAAAGCTGGAGATAACCAAAACCTATATTTATCTTGGACAGCAGATATCAAGTGAGGGTCACATTGATGAAAAAATTATTCGGCGTATAAAATTTGCGTGGAGAGCGTTTGGAAGAAACAGTATAATTTTCAAGAGCAGTATGCCATTATGTCTTAAAAGAAAAGTGTTTGATCAATGCATCCTTCCAGTGCTTACGTATGGTGCAGAGACGTGGACCTTAACTAAAAGAGACATACAAAGGCTGCAGACAACTCAAAGAGGCATGGAGAGGTGCATGCTTGGTGTGACCCGGAGAGATAAGAAGAGAGACTCGTGGATCCGAAAAAGGACAAGAGTGGAAGACATCATGACCAGAGTAAAATCCCTGAAATGGCAATGGGCTGGACTTATTGCCAGAAGGACAGACCATCGATGGACCGGTGAAATTTTAGATTGGATTCCAAGGGACAGGAAAATACACAGAAGACCACATGGGAGATGAGCGGATAAAATTCGAAAGTATGCGGGAGTAATATGGAAGAGACTAGCACAAGACCGACCGTTGTGGAAAATATTTGGGGAGATCTTCGTCCAGCAGTGAATTGACAATGGTTGACAATGATGATGATGATATATATCTACACAATCGTATCAGAATAATATGACCATTTATCTAAAAATGGGAATAACCACCACTGGCCAGGATGACAGCAGCGAGAAGGCATGGCACGGACGCAATGAGCTTCTGGAAGGTTACCCGAGGCAAACGTGCCCGTTCGGAATGCAGAAAAGCACGGAGGTCCCGGTGATGATGCGGTTGTGGGTCAGCACGTCGAACCTGCCAATCCAAATCGTTCCACAAGTGTTCTATGGGATTTAGGATGGGTAATTTCTCTGGTCAAAGGAGAACGGAGACATCGCATGCGTATTCCTGGTTCCAGTCGCGCACTCCCTTAGCGACGTGGCACTGCGTATTGTCCTGTTGGTAGACACAATCACTATCAAGGTAAACGGCTGACATGAAGGGATGTATGTGGTCAGCGAGAATGGACAGGTAGCCATTGGCGTTCAGGGACCCATCCAGGGGTTCCAGTGGTGCCAGGTCATAGCAGAAAAATATCCCCCCAGACATGCGCACTGCCACCGCCTTCCTGTACTTGATCTCCAAGCGTGTCCGAGTGTTGGTTCTCATGTGTTTGATGTCACATGCGCAACTGCCCGTCACTTCTGTGTGAGTAGAAACCTCGATTCGTCGGAGAAGGCAACCAACCTTTTTCCACTCTTCCACGGTCCGATGACGGTAGTCCTATACGAACTACAGGCGTCGTTGCCGATGGACCGGGATTAACATGGGCGCCTTGATGTTACGTCGACTCCGGAGACCCATGCATAACAGGGCTCGCTCTACTGTTATCGGGGACACGTACCTGGGTGCCCTAATGTTCATTTGCGTTGTCAATTACTGCACTGTCGCAAAGTCGACGCAGGCGACGTTCTCATCTGGGGTCTATGGTCTTTGGAGCTTCACAGTTATGACGTCGAGAGGTACTCGGAGTGCCAGCGGTTTATTCTTGGCACTCCTTTACAACAGCACCACGCGAAGAGCCCACGACGTCTGCTGTTTCTGAGATGCTTCCACTTTTGGCGGGTAGCCGTTAATCATTCGTTTTTGAATGTCGGTCAAATCACTACCTCTGCCCATTGTGCCAACGGAAAGCACTATAGCTCATCTGTTCTGGCCGTTAGCTTATATCTCCGTATGGTCGAATTTGTTACGTACACTTTGCGACGCGTCTGGACGGGTACACTGTGATTCCGGGTGTGGTCATAGCATTCTGATACGACCAAGTATTGAAACGTGTATTTATATGTGTGAAAAATTACACGCTGTTCTGCATTGTAACCAAGTATATTTATTGTTTCTATATTGCCGTTTTAACAGGACGAATCACAGAATACCAGAATTTGTTTCCGTAATTTTGTTGTATCTGTCAACTGGATACGTTGGAGCGGTGGACAACTTAACAATTAATGAACTGAAGTGCAAATTCACCGGAATCGAAGCTCAGTTGGGCATAGCTTCTCAGATGATAGAGACTGTTCGAAAAGAAATTCCTACAGGTACGTAATATGGAAACATTTTGACTAAGCACATTTCATCAAATTAATAATTCTGTACAAGTTTTAACTGAAAATCAGGTAACCTTCCTAAAGATCAATTTCTTTCACATATTCTTGAGTTTTTGTGAAATTCACATAGTGCAATACACACCTTTAAATGAATTATTAGTTACGGTGGAGCTCGGTTATACGTTCTTCCGTTATACATTTGTCGCTTTTATACGTAATTCTGAGCTATTCCCGATGTTTTACTATATTTCTAACGCTTTTTAACTTGCTTATACGTAATTCATTTTTATGCATTGGAGATTATACGTTAAAATTTGAATTTCATATTATCAAAACTACACGGTTCTTCGATTCTATTATACGTAACTTGGTATGTTATAACTTTGAGAGAATCGAGACAGCGTGTTGTGTTCCTTCTTGGTGCAGCCAACATTGAACCTTGATCCAAAGGCGTGCCCAGAAATATTTTTCGAGGGGGAGTTACGAAATTTATTATTTTATACAATTAAATGTGTTGTGAGTGCATTCAGTGATTATATATATTTTTGAAATATCAAAAGGTTCCAAATTGTTTTGGAGAGGAGGGGGAGGGGGGG
Organism: Macrothele yani; assembly: GCA_039090855.1. NCBI lineage: Eukaryota > Metazoa > Arthropoda > Arachnida > Araneae > Macrothelidae > Macrothele > Macrothele yani. The sequence continues at coordinate 136,373,863 of CM077005.1, read as the reverse complement.
GGTCACGCACCCGTAGGCATGCCACTGCCTTGACTCTATCAAAAAAGGTATGCTTTTTGCTTTCGGTTTTGATGAAAAATCAGTTTGGGATCTCATGGCTCAACACACATACGCAATATTTATAAATCGATAAATCTATGAGATCTAACTTTGTGGCGTGGTAAAATAAAATATTAAATATATCCCCGATATTCCACATTCTGCTTTCAAATGGATGCACTCAGGAACTGCAGAAAAGAATGACGTTAATTCATGAGTTCCATAACGAAGCATTGGTCTCAGATTCTTAGTTGTGAGATAATCTATTAGGGGTATGCAAAAGTTTCCGCCGTTTTAAGGAGAAAGGAAACAGGAACAATCCGGAAACCAGTACACATTTATTCAACGAAATATTGGCCGTTAGCATCAGTGACCTTTTGCCGTTTTTCAGACAATAACTGTATGCCCATGTGATAGAAGTACTCGGATTATGAGCTGAAGAACGCAGTGACGACATTTTCCACCTCTCGAACTGTGGTGAACCGCTGTTGGGCTAGAGGATGTTGCATAGAGCGAAACAGATAAACGTCTGAGGGTGCAATGTCCGGGGAGTAAGCCAGGAGCGGTAAAACCTGCTAGTGTACCTGTTCAAGGGTTGATTTCGTAGTGGCACCGACATGTGGTCTGGTATTATCGTATAACAGAACGACTAAGTCGCAGCGTCCTTTACCTGTTCATGGGCGCTTTTGCTCGATTGCTGCATTCAGTTTCATCAACTGATCGCTATATCGTTGTGCAGTAATTGTTTCGCACGGGTTCAACAGTTCGAAGTACATCATTCCATGCATATCTCACCACTCACACAACAGCACCTTTTCCCCCGTGAATATCCTGTTTTGCAGTGGATGTTGATGGCGCGTCTGGGTCGATCCAGGATCGTTTGCGTACGAGGTTGTCGCAATAGACCCATTTTTAACCCCAGGGAGCCGCCCCGGTGGCGCAGTGGTCTAAACGATATCTTCTGATCATTCGTTCGAGATGGGTCCGGGTTCGAATCCCGGTGACGCATGGATGTTGTGTTTGTCTTACGGTCCTTACTCTGTCTCTTCCCTGGAATCAGTCGTCCACTGAGTTGCTCACGGTGGTCGTTAAACCTCCAATTTAAAAAAAATAAAAATAAAATCCCCGGTGACAACCTTCCACAAGGAATTCTTCCCTTGAAACTTCTTCAGCAACGACATGCAGATGACCAACATTAAGCTCCTTTTAAGTATTCAGAACCCACTTACTAATCTCCTGGATTTTTCCCAAGGCCTGTAGATGCCGTACCACCGTCGATTGAGTCACTTTGAAACGTTTCGCCAGTTGCGTTGTTGATTGTGTGGCATCTTCTTGCAACAGCGATTCCAGCTCCTCGTCTGCGAGTTCTTGCGGTCTACCTGCACGTGGCTTGTCTTCGAAGCTTAGAACACCTTTCTTAAACCTGGCAAACCATTCTCGACACGTCGGCTCACCCTTAGCCGTTTAGCCATACGCCTGACATATTGAACCGTATGCTTCACCCGCACGTTTCTCTAAATTAGACATGAATAAGAAATAGTGCCGCAAATGAACTTTATCGACCGCCATGCTTGGCTTCATGAACGAACTGACAGCACGGGTCGCCGGCCGGTTAGACCCCTACAGCACTCGCTAGCGGAGATGGCGGAAACTTTTGCATACCCCTAATAGAATCAAAAGTTATATAATGAAAAAAGAAGTTTGATTTTCATTAGCTTTGTGATTTTTGAAATACGATAAAATATCTTATAATTTGTGATTCCCAATTTTTATTTTCTTTCACCGCCGATTCGACTTTAATAAATCATTAATAAGGAATATCTTATACTCTTATAAAGCATAAAATTTACAATAGTTCGAGTATTTAACGTTTTGAAATTTTGTTTATACTTTTTTTTATATGTGTACATTTTTAAGGCCATCCGCTAGAAAAATTTATGACTGAGGTTTTACTGTACATTTACTCTATTACGTTAATTACTCTAAAATCTTTTAAATCTTTCAAAAAGAGGAAATAATTAACATTTATCTTCTTTCGGGGTCTGGAGTAAAGAAAACAAACTGTGATCATTTCATTCGAATCGGTGTTCTTTTTGTATTCATTAAGTTCATATTCATCGGTCTTGTGCTCACATTATTTGTATTCTAAAAAGAAATACGCTCTTATATTTACATTGTAGCCGTTAACTAAAACAGAAAGAAAGAAAGAAAGAAAGGAAGAAAAAAGATAAAATTTCTGAAGGTAAAATTGCGAGTCAAGTAACGTGAATTCGGATGCCTCACTGTTAACTCGATGACTTCTAATCGTCTTCACTGTTAAGCTGATTCCCAATTTTTTTTATTTTTGCACTTGGGTTGGAATTTAGTGGAAATAGCTTTAGCCCATTCAAAGTTTTGCATAACTGTCGCAAAATTGTGGAAGATTTGGAGATTGTCCTTCATTCAGCTGTCTAAAAAAAAACAGAAAAAGAAAATTTGTGATTGTACTTATAATTTCAGACACTCCTCAAAATATTCAATAACAAAGTGTACAAAAGTGATATCAGCTAAGCTTTGAGAAAGATTAGTGCGTCTTTTGATAAAAAATACTCAAAAAGAAGCATGGCATAAATGTTAGACTTTATTGAGTACGTCTTCTGAAAAGAGTCGAAACAGAACCACGCTTAAGGTACTTAGAAACAACCATCGCATTCAAGCGTGATCTAATACGGAAATGCTAAACTTGTATTTTAATGTCACACCTGGGTAAAAAATTTAAATAACATAACCTGAAACATACATAAAAGATTATGGTAATAGCTAAAGCACTGGGTGGGGAAGGTGTAAAAAATAGAACTTGAAAAAACGCAGATGTAGCGACAAATCATATACATTATTACATCAATTAACGGAAACACTTGGCATCCAGGAAAATAAAACATTTGGGAAATCAAAATGTTATGATCATAATCAGTGTTGAAATAATACTTTCTGATCCAACAGTTAGAAACGGACACATCGCGAAACAGAAATTCTTTATTAACGGAACCCACAGAAGAAATAGTTTCTTCCACACACCGTTCACAAATTCAAGTAATTAATTACATCTATATATCTACTTTTTTATGGATTTCAGAATTTGGCGACCACCCTGCCCAACGGCTGTGTTTGGTCACATGCCCCTAATTTAGGGCCACCGGTTCCTGAAAATGGGAAGATGGACGTAAGGCAAATGCGCTGCTCATGTATAATACGGGGCATGAAACCTGGTCCTGCTCGGACGAAGAGCCAGTAACCTATGCCTCCACCAGATCGGCCACTTGGACAGCCTGGACTATTGGGAGGGAGAAGAATTTCATGGATCGATAATTTGGAAGAGGAAATATGGAACCCAATGCAAAGGTACATTCACTTCACCTCGCATAAACATGCATTACTCCATGTGCTGGTAAAAACTACACATTGTACAAATCAGGAAATGCATGGAAGCCTTTTTGACGCCGTTTCATTGTAGAATGCACCGAGAGAAATAAAGAGAGAGAGAGAGAGAGAGAGAGAGAGAGAGAGAGAGAGAGAGAGAGAGAGAGAGAGAGAGAGAAAGAGAGAGAAGAGAGAGAGAGAGAGAGAGAGAGAGGGAAAAAGAGAATGAGATACAGAGAAGAGAGAGAGACAGGGAAAGAGAGAGAGAGAGAGAAGAAGGACAGAGAAAAGAGAGAGAGAGAGAGAGAGAAGAAGGACAGAGAAAAGAGAAAGAAGAGCGAGACAGAGAAAAGAGGGAGAGAAGAGAGAGGGCAGAATGAGAATGAGAGATACAGACAAGAGAGTGAGAGAGAGACAGAGAGACTAATTTGAAAAGCTACTTTATTCTCGCAGAAAAACAGATGGAAGGAAACAAATCTCAAGGAAGAAGGGCTTGAATGACCTCAAAGTGAGGATTTTATGCATTGGTTTATGAACTGTAAAATTGAAAAGATATGGAAAAGGGAGAAATGAATAAAAACTTTAAAGGAAATTATCCTCTTAAGTTGTTTTGTAAAGGCTGCGAAGAAATACGATTCGAATGAATTGTTTGAATTGCTTGTAATATCTGGAGTAGAAATAGAGGCATGGACGTTTGCTGCACAATGGGATATATGGGACCACATGTTAGCCAATAAAAAGAGAGAACTAAAATGTGCAAATTTGTTACACTTGAATTGTATATTTGCTACCGTAATTTATGAATACTATATATATCATGAATGTTTATGTAATCTCAACTTCGGATGCAAATTAGTACGGCTAAACGTCAGATTTAATAATTAAATACAGATTTTTACGTACAAGGTTGTTTTCCACTACAAGTCAGTTTTTAAATTTAAAATTATTACTTAAAAATGCATTTGGCTATTTAATCTTTGAATGAAGCTTTCGTGAGATAAGTGAATGTTATATGCAATACATAAATAAGATTATATTATATCTTCCAGTGTTTGCATTTCATATGCTATGACAGAACGTTTTATTTTTTCTTAGACTTTCACAACGTGTGCGGCAGCAATCAAAGCAAAGGAAAACCCATGGATTGCAGCGACATTTACCGAGACGGCCGCCACAGTGATGGCGTCTACGAGATCTGGCCTCAGAGCAGAATCCAAAAGGGTTCCCTTAAGGTTTATTGCTACATGAGCATCGATAGTGGAGGATGGACGGTCAGTATATCTACTTCTATAAATCTTTTACATACTCTTGTCACCGAATGAATGCTTTTTCTGTGAAAAACGGTATCTTTCAAATCAAAGATGCCTGAAGAGAAATGAAATTTAGGATGTTTCATATATGTAAAGGTTGATAAAATGGCAACTTCATTTTAACTAAATTTTCCTGAAATCGGTTGGTTCCCGTATCCGGTTCAAATTCATAATCGTCGACAGGTTATGGTATCATTTCTCTCGTTTTAGATTTCAACCTTCTGAGATGAGAAACAGTTAGACGTAGGGATGTATAAAATGAAATAGATGATAGAATTACGTCGTAGAAATATATACTGTAACTCGTGTTATGAACACCACACCACAACCAGGCTTATTTTTATGAAATTTAGCATACGAATTTTAGGGTATGTGTTTGTGTGTCAAAACTGTGTATTTTCAGTTACGTAGAGCTCCTACAAAAGAAGTTGTTCGTGGAAATGTGATTGTCTTTAGCATCACAAATTGCTTCAATTTTGTCCCAGTGTGTTCGGCATTATTTAACAATGTTTTGTTTCGGAATTTACCAATCACCGTGAGCAACTCAATGAGCTATAAGCAGTTTCCCGTCCCTAATTTAGGGGTCCTGACACCAGAGAAGGAAATAGCCAGTGCCGTAAGTCAAGCATAACATTTATGCCTCACCGGGATTCCAACCCTGACCTATCTCTGACGAATGGTCAGAAGCCAGTCCTTAGACCACTAAGCCACCGGGACGACTAATGTAATATGTACATAAAGTCAATTAATTGATGCCAAGCATAAAACTAATTATTTTGACCATATAATTAAGTATGCATATGAGTCCAGTGCTGAGAAAAAAAAATAAAGGGAGCACTAGATGTTCGTTTTGATGGATCTGTACCAAGCAAATGAAATGATATTTCTTTGAAGAAAACAACTAACACGTAACCTTCTTATCGGAAATATTCGCTTATCGACACTGTCATGATAAAATGCAAGAAGTATCATTCATGTTGATTTTCCGTAATGAAGAACTTGATTAACTGTAAAGTAAAGTTGATCTCTCATCTGTTTCACAATACTCATAGTACGGTTAAACTTTAACCCGGTGTACTCACCCTATTCGAAGTCCTCTATTCCTTATGCTTTAGAAACAATTATGTAACAGAACCAGTAGAGCGATTGTTTGTGTTTGAATACTACTTTGTGTTCAAATGAAAAGGTACGAAACGTCATAAGAACGTAACCGTTAACATATTTGCCTATGCCGCTATGGGAGAACGTAGCGACAAATCTAGGGATGCGATTGGAGTCGCCGGCGTGGATCGGAGCATGCGCGGGCGCCCGCATGCGCAGGAGAGAGCAGAGGCTCTTATAAAGAGCGCCGTCCAATTGACTACTTGTTGAATTCCTCCAGCACAGACGAACCATTAACTCCGATGTGTACTGTGAGACACTCCGAAGCCTACGCAGGTCCGTCAAGAACAAAAGACCGGGGCTGCTCAGGGAGGGTGTGGTTCTGCTCCATGATAACGCGCGTCCACACGCCTGCAGGGTCATACACGCGGAACTGGCCAAGTTCCAGTGGGAGCAGCTTGACCATCCGCCCTGCAGCCCGGACATGTCGCCCTGCGATTTCCATGTGTTTGTTCCCCTGAAAAAACATCTGAAAGGGAAGCGTTTCCACTCGGACGACGAACTCAAGGACGCTGTGCAGGACTGGGTCTCGTCACGGCCACAGGAATTCTGGGAACAAGGAATCCTTCGGCTCGTTAATCAATGGGATCATTGTGCCACGGTCTATGGTGTATACTTTGAATAAAGTCTCCATTTAGACCCACAGTGTCATTTCGTACCTTTTCATTTGAACACCCCTAGTATAATTTTCATAGTTCTTAAGCACTTACTTTAAATTCAAATGCACACACGTCATTAACAGACATCAGAAACTTACATCGAACGTAAAGATTTTATATTTTGAAATACATCTGCTTCATTATTTTCTAAATATTTAACTGCTTCATTATTTTCTAAATATTTAACACATGAAAGAACCCTGCTTAAAAAACAAAGAGAAAACAAAGTAAAGTCTACTTCGTTACCACTGTTATAATTTACCAGATCCTTTTTAATTTGCGGAGAGAATGGTTATATGGTCAAGGAATTTCAATAAATGCGGAAAGCAACAGGACTGCGAATGCATTTTGTCATAAGAAAAAATATTGTTAAGAAAGATTACGTCTACTTTAGTAAATCTATCGAAATGACAGGATTCACTGCAGTTCAGTTTTTAGAGCCAAAATATGCACATTATTATCATAAAATTTTTCTCTGTGAGTACATGTGTCAGCATACTGTATGTGACAAAAGGATTAAGAGCATCGACCGCCAAGAAAGGTCGTCATTTCATAATTTGGAGTAACTAAGTCTACAGAAGAGCTACTAACAAGTTGAAAAACAATATCAAAAAATCTGTTTCATCTAGAATCCAAACCCTTGATTTAGGTACAAGAAGTTAGCTTCGGAAACATTTGTACACAGGGAAACCACTCAAACCAAAAAAAAAAAAAAAAAAAGAAAGAAATTACCTAGTAACTCATGGAAGTACATGCTTTATCCATTTTGTAAATAACGAGAAGAATTCATTTGATAATGTACTGATTTAGACTTAGTTATTAATTGCAATTTTTTTATTATTGCCTGTTATTTTAGTTCCTCGAGTGGATTAAATTTATGAACAAGGGTTTGCAATGAAATACGGACTTTATGAAGGAATACAAACAAGAAAATATTATTTTACAAAATATGTTATATTCTCTGGATTTCATAGTACTTCAGACTAAACAAACACCATGATCGCGCGCTGACCACGCAAACAGATTAAAGGAGGTGGAGGAATTGGGAAAAATATTTTTCTGTCATGTATTCCCAGGGAAGTTATCAGCCACGTGACATATGACCCATACAGCTGCTTAAATGAGCTATAACGAAGTAAATTTATTCGTAATTTTTGGTCCACGCCGGGAATCGAACCCAAGTCCACTTATTCCGGAACAAGTCGCTCTGCCAACTGAGCTACGCAGACGTTCGTGGTAGCTGCTATCTGCCTTTATGTCTTGTGCGTCCTGCGGGGCAGGCACGTCAACCCCATCAGAAAGAAGACCGGGGCATCCGGGAAGTTCGGGCGCCCTTACAACGAAGTAAATTTCTCCGTCATTTTTTGTTCACGCTGGGAATCTAACCCGAGTCCACTTATTCCGGAACAAGTCACTCTGCCAACTGAGCTACGCAGACGTTCGTTGTAGCTGCTATCTGCCTTTATGTCGTGTGCGTACTGCGGGGCAGGCACGTCACAGAGCTTTGTGCACGTAACGAGTTTAAAACAAAATCCAAAGAATAAAAAAAAGAAAAGTTGCTTTCTTTCGACTCCTGAAAGAATAAAAAGTAAATGCAAAGCATAATTATACGATGGGTGATTCTCTTTTTGGGGGGTGTATGGGGAAGGTTGACGACGACACTGAGCATTACGCAGTCGTCTATTAGCAGTCTCACGCTGTTCATTTGGTTCATTGGAAGGAAACCAATGTCCTAAAACAAACGCACGATCCGGGGCTCGACTTCGGACTACTCCGACGAACTTTCATAAACCAGAGTTTATACCACTGTGACACCGGGACTGCAATGATTCTTTGCTGCTAACATTACTCAAATAAATTGGCCCAGTACAAATGTTAACTAGCTTCCTGGCTCCGTACCGAACTCCGTACACCTTCAAGACTACGATCGTTCATATCCCATACGTTATCACCTTTTGCTGTCACACGGTCATCTCTTCTGATAAGACTAAGGTCCTCTGCCTGATACTTCACACCTTTTTCAACGTCATGTTATTTAACTCGGCGAAAACAGCTTACACTGAAGAGCAATTGAATTAGAGATACCTGTCTAGTAACGTGTAGCACCACCTTTCGCCCTGATGACGACGGCGATTCGTCTTGGCATGGACTCGACAAGACACCGGAAGCGTTGGAAAGCCATACGGATCCACGACCCCTCAACAAGCTCCCACAGTATACAGAGATTTGATGGAGGGGGTCAGAGCCATGAACATCTCTCTCGATGGCATCCCAGATGTGCTCGATGGGACTGAGGTCAGATGACTTAGCTGGCCAAGGAAGCGAGGTCTCGTCAGTGGGATGTTCATCCAACTATTCAAATACAACTCGAGAGCGATGGCATGGTGCATTGTCTTGTTACAGGATGAGGTCTCCAGTGGGATGTTGAAGACGCACAAACGGGAGAAAATGGTCGTCCAGGATATCCTGGTAACGTTGACCTGTGAGGGACGATATCACACGTACCAGGGGTTCCATTTCAGTCCACGTAAACAGTCCCCAGACGAGAATGCCACCCCCACCAGCTTGAAGAGTACCCTGCTGGCAAGAAGGATCCATCGCTTCATGTGGTTTACGCCGTACTCGTATCCTGCCATCCGCATGTACCAACGTGAATCTCGACTCATCAGTCCAGGCAACAATTTTCCACATGTCTAGGGTCCAGTGGCGATGTTCCCGCGCCCATGCTAATCTTTGCACTCTGTGATGTGCGGTCAGCAGCGTTACCCTCGTGTGACGATGGCTTCTGTACCTTATAGCGAGGAGATGGTTCTGGATGGTGTGGCTGCTTACACGTTTTTGTGCACCAGCGTTATATTTCCGAGTGATTTCTTGCACTGTGGCCCGTCTATCCGCTGTTACAATGCGAGCTAGCCGACGATGACCTCGCTCATCCACACGCTGTTGTCCACGGCGGTTGGCCCTTGCAGGGATGGTTTTACCGGATTCGATGTACTCACGGTTCACCCGTGACACAGTGTTTCGTGAAAATCCCAGTGACTGCACGACTTCCGAGATGGAGTGACCCATTCGTCGGGCCCCGACAATTTGCCCACGATCAAATGCGCTTAGATCCTTCGTCTTACCCATACTGCGTCCGACTCTTACTGATTTCCGTCGCATCACTTCTTATATTGTCGGATCGCTGCATACGTCATGTTGTTTCCGCTTACAGGGCCGCCCACACCGCCACATTTACATAACGCCAGCTCTTCAGTGTAGAAGTAAATTATGGCACTATATCAAAATTTCGAAGTTTTCTGATTGCTACTGATACGAGGGTTGTACCGAAAATAATGAAAAAGGTGGCATAACTTTTTTAATAACTGACAGAGGCCGTTCAAATTGCACATGTCGGTATAGTAACGCTTCTTTTATAGTAACTCTTCTTCTTCATCGCAGGTAAATACGAGGGTTGTGCCGAAAGTAATGCAAAAGTGAGCATAACTTTTTTATTAACTAACAGAGGTCGTTCAAATTTCACATGTTGGTAGAGTAACTCTTCTTATATAGTAACCCTTCTCCATTGCAGGTAAGTAATGGATTCTAAGCAGAAGCAACGTGCCGTCATTGAGTTCTTGACGAAGGAAGGGTGCAGGCTGTCCGACATCCACAGAAGGCTACAGAATGTTTACGGAGATGAAACATTGAAAAGAGCAATGTGCACAGATGGATGAAAATTTTTAAAGAAGGGTAAACCAGCATTGAAGGCAAACCACGCAGTGGGGGACCATCATTTGCTACCACACGAATCATAAAGGGACCATCGTAGAAGATCATCCTGATAAGAGTCGTCGGCGAGTAGATGAATTGATTCGCGGGGAGAGATGAGTCACAATCCGTGAGCTTGTTGCATAACTGGACTGTGGTCACAATACCATATAGTAGATGGTGGAAGTCTTAGGGTATCGGAAACTGTGTGAAAAGTCAGTACCTCGGCAGCAGACACCCGATTTGAAGGACAGAAGGGTGGAATTCTTCTCTAATCTGCTGGAAGCGTTTGAAGCCAATGACGACACATTTTTTCTCGATGTTGTGACAGGGGATGAAACGTTGGCATATCTTTACGATCCTGAAACGAAGAATCAAACCATGGAATGGCGTCACACCTCTTCACCAAGGCCGAAGAAGTTCAAGAGTCAGAGTTCAGCACAGAAAGTCATGGTGACAGTTTTTTGGGATGGCAGGGTTATCGTTCTCCTTTATTTTGTGAAACGTGGCCGTACCGTGACCAGCGAGAGGAACATTGAGACACTCGAGAAGCTTAGAGAAGCCACAAGAAGGGAGAGATCGAAAAAGAACCTGAAAATGATCCACATTTGCCATGTCAATGCGAGACCACACACATCTTTGGCAACAAATCAGGCGATCAGCAAATTAGGATGTTCGGTGGTCCCCCATCAACCGTACAACCCAGATCTGGCGCCCTGCGATTTTCACCTGTTTGGTCCAGTTAAGGACAGTCTCCGGGGTAAACTATTTGATGACACAGACAAGGTGAAAGTGGTTGTGAAGATGTGGGCACAACAGACCACGCCTGAATTATTTCAAAAAGGATTCGAGAGTTGAGTTCAGCGATGGCGCAAATGCTCCCCGCTTGCTATGGAGACTATGTTGAGTAGTACCTTTGGATAGAGAAATAGTTACTCTACCAACATGTGCAACTTGAACGACCTTTGTGAGAAAATAAAAAAGTTATGCCCACTTGTCTGTTACTTTCGGTTCAACCCTCGTGCATTGTAATGTTTTTTTTTAAATTAATGTATTCACTTATAACATTTCTTTTCGTACTATTTGTGGTTCTTGTAACACTGGAACTTCTTAGCGTTATGCTCCAGACAACTAGCACCTAATCTACACAGCTGGACAATTGCTAAGGACGGATCATAAACGGCTATATAGCGCATTATCAAGGAAGTGTGGTTGGATGTCAAGTGAAATAAAATAATGTCAGAATGCCAGGACATTACAAGAAAGACAATTTATTGTGCTTTGAAATCCAGAAGGCTTTGGAACGTGTTCAAGGGACAAACAGGCCATTTTGTGCAGAATACGTAAACGTGAAAAAAATGCAATTACCGTCCTCAGGCGTTCCGGCGTAAGATGTCAATACGGGATATGGCCACCATGGAGGCCGATATACGATTCCACACGTCGTGTCATGCTTTGCACAACACTATCAAGCAGCTGTTGCAGTAATTTATGCCATTCCTCTGTCAGTGCACGGATGAGGGTGTCCTTGTTTATTGGAGGGCATTGGCGACCAGCAAGACTCCTCCCCAAAGCATCCCACACATTTTCAATGGGATTCAGATCTTGAGAACGTGATGGCCATACGAGGCGTTGAATATCCTCGCTCTCAAGACACTCCTGGACAGCGACTGTTCGATGATATGTTGCGTTGTCGTAAATGAAAATGAATCTATCACCGACAGCACCACGGAACATGCGAACATGAGGTAGCAGAACGTCATTAATGTATCGTTGGCCAGTCATAGTCCCAGTTGGAAGCACATAGAGGGACGTACGGCCATTGATCATTATGCGAGCCCATACCATGACACTACATGTCGGATATCTGTCCCTTTCCTGTATGTTTGCTGGACAATATGCAGTACCACTATCACGCCAGATCAGCTGTCGTTGACAATCAGACGATAGACTGTATCTAGTCTCATCTGAGAAGAGGACAGCAGACCAGTCGTTATCAGTCCAATTGCGATGTTGATGGCACCATTGCAAACGGTCGGTACGGTGACGTCTGGTCAATGGGATGCACACAACAGGACTGCGGGCGTATAGTCCATTTTCATATAAACGCCTGGCGACTGTTTTTCGGGAGATCCGCTTGCCATTAGCAGCCATAAACTGATTTGCTACCTCACTAGCTTTGCTGCGCCGGTGTCGTTTTGTTGATAGCACTATGTACCGATCTTCTGCAGGTGTCGTACTGCGAACACGACCTCCCCGTGACGTTTGCTACCCTCTCCATTTGTTTGAAATGATTTCCAAAGCCTTGAAACAACACTGTGGCTGACGTCGAACTCCCTGGCAACATCTGTTATTTTTTGCCCTTCTTCAATCTTGCCAATAATACGGCCAAGCGTAAAATCATCTAGGTGATGTCGGGAAGACATACTGAAAATTGCAAGTTCGTCAATTGATTCTTTCCCTTTCATCTTTGCGTTTGAACAACAACGGTCAATACGCGTCAAATCCTTTATATCTCTTATCAGCGCTATGACGTCAGGAACAAGTTCGGCAATCGAAAATTTGCATACGCACAACACGTCTTACTGTATCCCGCACTTATGCTAATTTCCACACTTTCCTGCTTTCCATTTTATGGTTGCTATCGTTGCTATTGTCATCCGTCCTTAGCAATTGTCTGGCGGTGTATTATTATATCGAGAGCAACATTAGATTTTGTAACGGCCAAAAGAGAATAGTCTGTCCACTTAGGAGCAGATGTCTTTATTTGGTCTTCAAAGCACATCACACTGATTACCCGTCAGTGATGATATTTGACAACCGATGGTTTACCATAAACAGTAAAGAGCATGCTTTAACAAATGCGACAAACTGAACCTTTCTAACTTGAGGGTCCAAGTATCTCAGTCGCAATACAACTTTATCAGAAATATGTATCTAGTTTTGAGGGTACAACGCAAAGCTGCACTAATCTAACGAGACCTACAAGGTTTGTCCGGATAGTAATGATACCACTTTTCCTGGGCCAATCAGAAGTGCCGGAGGGCGGAGTCTCCGGGCATGTGGTGGGTGGCGGCGTATGTTAGGTAAACGATCGATGTATCTTTAGATGGCTCTGAGCTTTTACAGAGTGAGGATCGCTTGCAAAGTGGACAGCTGTGTGAGTGTCGCGTAACGGTCAAAATGCAGAAGAGTGTCGAACAGCGATACGCTGTAAAGTTTTGTGCTAATCATGAAAAATCCGCGATCGAGACACTTGCTATGATACAGAAAGCCTACGGGAAGGATGCTTTATCAAAAGCACAAGTGTTTTGATGGCACAAAACGTTCACAGAGGAAAGAGAGGGCGTCGAGAATGAGCCACGCCCACGGCGCCCTTTAACGTCTCACACTTCGGACAATGTGAAAAAGGTGAAAGCGGTTTTGGACTATGACCGACGTATGAGTGTTAGATTGGTAGCAGAGCACGTGGGACTTGCGAAATCCATTGTGCATGAAATCATCACGCAAGAATTGCAGATGCGGAAAGTTTGAGCCAAATTGGTTCCTAAGATTTTGATCGATGAACAGAGGAACAACCGTGTGTCGATTTCTCGTGAGCTTGTGGACCGTGTGAGGAGTGAACCTGGTTTTTTGGAGAAAGTGATAACGGGTGATGAAACGTGGGTCTTTGAGTACGACCCGGAGACGAAAAGACAGAGCTCAGAGTGGCACACTCCCGAGTCTCCTCAACCGAAAAAGGATCGAATGTGCAAATCGAAGATGAAATCGATGCTCATTGTCTTCTTTGACTGCAAAGGAGTTTGTACCACCCGGACAAACGGTCAACGCTGCATTTTACGTGGAAGTGCTTCATCGGCTGAAGAACAGAGTTGCGCGCGTCCGCCCGGAGATCACCAACACTTAGGTTCTTCACCACGATAATGCACTGAGCCATGCGTCCTTGAGAGTGAGAGAGTTTCTGGCGAGACACAATGTGGCAACGCTGCCCCAACCTCCCTACAGCCGGGACTTGGCCCCGTATTACTTCTTTTTGTTTCCCTGGCTCAAATCCAGCCTGAAAGTACACAATTTTGGTACTGTTACAAACGTGCAAACTGCCACGACGAGTGCTTTGTTAGCGATCCCACTTCCCGACTTCCAGGCAAGCTACCCGCCGTGGCAGAACCGCTGGCAGCGGTGTATTGATGTTCAAGGATGTTATTTCGAGGAATTTTAATGTTATGTAAGTATAACTTTAATTAAATGTCTGTTATTGAATGAGTCTCATTACTTTCCGGACAGATCTTGTTTATACCACATTATATATTAGGTGTACAAATAAGTTTTAAAGCGTTTTTTGTGTCACGTTAACCGCTAATTTACATATCAGACATTCTCCCGCGTTGTTGTCATGTGACCGTAACTGGTCCAGAGTATAAAATGTGACACAGAAGTTTGCCCAACAGTCAAACGCACTTGCGCATAGTTAGGTGAAAGATGGCAAGCGATACTGCAGTTTTTCGAAACTTCATTCGTTAAGAATTTCATCAAGGAAAAAGTCCTGCAAAAGCATGTTCATCGATCTGCTCTGCTCTGTGGGAGAATATTGTATCGAAAAGCAGGTGTGAGTTTTTGTTTAGACGGTTTAAAGCAGGTGATTTTGATGTTAGAGATCGAGAAAGTAGCGGCGCCCTGCAGAAAGTTACACATGAAGAACTGCAAGCATTGCTGGGTGAAGATTCGTCTCAAACACGAAAAGAACTAGCTGAACAACTGGGGTAACTCAACAAACCATTTCCAATCGTTTACGCTCAATGGGAAAGATTCAGAGGGAAGGAAATCGGTGCCACATGGCCTTAGCCAGAGGAACAAAATGAGCCTGTCATGAAGTGTTTCAATCTGTTGAATAAATAACACAGGAACTCTTTCCTGTAAAAAATCGTTACGGGTGATGAAAGGTGGATATGGTACGACAATCCCAAACGCAAAATACACTGGGTAAACCCCAATGAAGCAACGACTTCGACACCGAAAATGAATATTCACTCCAAGAAAGGTCTGCTGTGTATCTGGTGAGATATGAAGGCTGTGGTCTATTATGATTGGAACAAGGTCAAACTGTTACTGCTGATTGCTACACGCAACAATTGCTGCGATTGAACCAGGAAATCTGTCGGAAACGTCCATTCACAAGCAAAGGATTGCGTTCCGTGGAAGTACTGCATGACAACGCTAGGCCGCACGTCACGAAATCGGTCAAGGAAATGTTATTGACGCTTGGCTGGGAAGTTTCGGAGCACCCGGCGTGTAGTCCCGACATAGACCCTTCCGACTATCATTTGTTCCGATCGATACAACATGGTTTGTCTGCCGTACGGTTCCGGACATGTGACAGAGTTCCAAAATGGGTTGATGACTTCATCGCGTCACACGGCGAAGTCGTCTTCATGGCTGGAATCCGTCAGCCTCCCGACCGATGGCGGAAGGTGATAGATAATGACGGCGCATATTTTGATTTGTAAAGTATTGTTGTTTTCTCTCATATTCCATGTTGCGCTGTCTTAAAATGCTTAAACGCTTTAACACTTATTTGTACAACTAATACATCTTTCTTATCTTGTCAAAACCTACACGTTTTACAAACCTGACCTCAAGAACTGTTACCACATAACATTCATTGAGTGAAAAAATATAACGTTAAGTTTCAAATGCTTAAAGACAATGAACTCAAAATATACATAGTGAAAGGAACTAAAAATGAAAGTTAAATTAGAATAAAGGTCAAGATATCCTGATAGTAATTTGAGAATTCCTGCGATATATGCGATAGAAGAATGATAAAAATCATATCAGTGCAAGTACTTCCAGCCATCACGACACTATTTCGTCGATCGCTGCATTTTTTCCAGCTCAATGAGTGTTTACGAGCACTTTGTGCACTCTATCCGATTCCAGGCTTTAGGAATGTATACAACAGCCGTTCCATAAAAACTGAGAGTAACATCACACAAAATGAAGAAATATATGTACATCAAAGTACATGTTAATCTTTCTCAAAGTGTCTTCCCTCGGATGATAAGCAACGGTCTATAAAAACACA
This sequence comes from Macrothele yani, assembly GCA_039090855.1. NCBI lineage: Eukaryota > Metazoa > Arthropoda > Arachnida > Araneae > Macrothelidae > Macrothele > Macrothele yani. The sequence continues at coordinate 136,357,463 of CM077005.1, read as the reverse complement.
AGTGCGTCCGCGACGGACATCCAATCCGTGTCCCTTCACTCCGGAGTAAGTCGCTCCCTCAACTGAAACTGAACTATGCCAACGGAATGTCTCGCTGCCGATTTGTCGTCTTGACACATGTTTTCACCTCTGTTGTAAGTCACAGTCCGATCGTTCAGTCCACTTTTCAAAGAATTTGGCGAAGGCATTTTGTAGAAGCTGCTTTAACGAACCCCTGTACAGGCTGTATAACTTCAGCATCTGTGTTGAATGTTGCGCCACGGAACATTTCCTTCATTTCCGGAAACAACCAGAAATCGCAGGGGGTGACGTTGGGACAGTAGGAAGGCTGTGTCATGATTTCAATACTGCATTTTGTTAGAAACTGTTGAATACAAGCAGCCTCCCCGCTTGCTATGGAGACTATGTTGAGTAGTACCTTTGGATAGAGAAATAGTTACTCTACCAACATGTGCAACTTGAACGACCTTTGTGAGAAAATAAAAAAAGTTATGCCCACTTGTCTGTTACTTTCGGTTCAACCCTCGTGCATTGTAATGTTTTTTTTAAATTAATGTATTCACTTATAACATTTCTTTTCGTACTATTTGTGGTTCTTGTAACACTGGAACTTCTTAGCGTTATGCTCCAGACAACTAGCACCTAATCTACACAGCTGGACAATTGCTAAGGACGGATCATAAACGGCTATATAGCGCATTATCAAGGAAGTGTGGTTGGATGTCAAGTGAAATAAAATAATGTCAGAATGCCAGGACATTACAAGAAAGACAATTTATTGTGCTTTGAAATCCAGAAGGCTTTGGAACGTGTTCAAGGGACAAACAGGCCATTTTGTGCAGAATACGTAAACGTGAAAAATGCAATTACCGTCCTCAGGCGTTCCGGCGTAAGATGTCAATACGGGATATGGCCACCATGGAGGCCGATATACGATTCCACACGTCGTGTCATGCTTTGCACAACACTATCAAGCAGCTGTTGCAGTAATTTATGCCATTCCTCTGTCAGTGCACGGATGAGGGTGTCCTTGTTTATTGGAGGGCATTGGCGACCAGCAAGACTCCTCCCCAAAGCATCCCACACATTTTCAATGGGATTCAGATCTTGAGAACGTGATGGCCATACGAGGCGTTGAATATCCTCGCTCTCAAGACACTCCTGGACAGCGACTGTTCGATGATATGTTGCGTTGTCGTCCATGAAAATGAATCTATCACCGACAGCACCACGGAACATGCGAACATGAGGTAGCAGAACGTCATTAATGTATCGTTGGCCAGTCATAGTCCCAGTTGGAAGCACATAGAGGGACGTACGGCCATTGATCATTATGCGAGCCCATACCATGACACTACATGTCGGATATCTGTCCCTTTCCTGTATGTTTGCTGGACAATATGCAGTACCACTATCACGCCAGATCAGCTGTCGTTGACAATCAGACGATAGACTGTATCTAGTCTCATCTGAGAAGAGGACAGCAGACCAGTCGTTATCAGTCCAATTGCGATGTTGATGGCACCATTGCAAACGGTCGGTACGGTGACGTCTGGTCAATGGGATGCACACAACAGGACTGCGGGCGTATAGTCCATTTTCATATAAACGCCTGGCGACTGTTTTTCGGGAGATCCGCTTGCCATTAGCAGCCATAAACTGATTTGCTACCTCACTAGCTTTGCTGCGCCGGTGTCGTTTTGTTGATAGCACTATGTACCGATCTTCTGCAGGTGTCGTACTGCGAACACGACCTCCCCCGTGACGTTTGCTACCCTCTCCATTTGTTTGAAATGATTTCCAAAGCCTTGAAACAACACTGTGGCTGACGTCGAACTCCCTGGCAACATCTGTTATTTTTTGCCCTTCTTCAATCTTGCCAATAATACGGCCAAGCGTAAAATCATCTAGGTGATGTCGGGAAGACATACTGAAAATTGCAAGTTCGTCAATTGATTCTTTCCCTTTCATCTTTGCGTTTGAACAACAACGGTCAATACGCGTCAAATCCTTTATATCTCTTATCAGCGCTATGACGTCAGGAACAAGTTCGGCAATCGAAAATTTGCATACGCACAACACGTCTTACTGTATCCCGCACTTATGCTAATTTCCACACTTTCCTGCTTTCCATTTTATGGTTGCTATCGTTGCTATTGTCATCCGTCCTTAGCAATTGTCTGGCGGTGTATTATTATATCGAGAGCAACATTAGATTTTGTAACGGCCAAAAGAGAATAGTCTGTCCACTTAGGAGCAGATGTCTTTATTTGGTCTTCAAAGCACATCACACTGATTACCCGTCAGTGATGATATTTGACAACCGATGGTTTACCATAAACAGTAAAGAGCATGCTTTAACAAATGCGACAAACTGAACCTTTCTAACTTGAGGGTCCAAGTATCTCAGTCGCAATACAACTTTATCAGAAATATGTATCTAGTTTTGAGGGTACAACGCAAAGCTGCACTAATCTAACGAGACCTACAAGGTTTGTCCGGATAGTAATGATACCACTTTTCCTGGGCCAATCAGAAGTGCCGGAGGGCGGAGTCTCCGGGCATGTGGTGGGTGGCGGCGTATGTTAGGTAAACGATCGATGTATCTTTAGATGGCTCTGAGCTTTTACAGAGTGAGGATCGCTTGCAAAGTGGACAGCTGTGTGAGTGTCGCGTAACGGTCAAAATGCAGAAGAGTGTCGAACAGCGATACGCTGTAAAGTTTTGTGCTAATCATGAAAAATCCGCGATCGAGACACTTGCTATGATACAGAAAGCCTACGGGAAGGATGCTTTATCAAAAGCACAAGTGTTTTGATGGCACAAAACGTTCACAGAGGAAAGAGAGGGCGTCGAGAATGAGCCACGCCCACGGCGCCCTTTAACGTCTCACACTTCGGACAATGTGAAAAAGGTGAAAGCGGTTTTGGACTATGACCGACGTATGAGTGTTAGATTGGTAGCAGAGCACGTGGGACTTGCGAAATCCATTGTGCATGAAATCATCACGCAAGAATTGCAGATGCGGAAAGTTTGAGCCAAATTGGTTCCTAAGATTTTGATCGATGAACAGAGGAACAACCGTGTGTCGATTTCTCGTGAGCTTGTGGACCGTGTGAGGAGTGAACCTGGTTTTTTGGAGAAAGTGATAACGGGTGATGAAACGTGGGTCTTTGAGTACGACCCGGAGACGAAAAGACAGAGCTCAGAGTGGCACACTCCCGAGTCTCCTCAACCGAAAAAGGATCGAATGTGCAAATCGAAGATGAAATCGATGCTCATTGTCTTCTTTGACTGCAAAGGAGTTTGTACCACCCGGACAAACGGTCAACGCTGCATTTTACGTGGAAGTGCTTCATCGGCTGAAGAACAGAGTTGCGCGCGTCCGCCCGGAGATCACCAACACTTAGGTTCTTCACCACGATAATGCACTGAGCCATGCGTCCTTGAGAGTGAGAGAGTTTCTGGCGAGACACAATGTGGCAACGCTGCCCCAACCTCCCTACAGCCGGGACTTGGCCCCGTATTACTTCTTTTTGTTTCCCTGGCTCAAATCCAGCCTGAAAGTACACAATTTTGGTACTGTTACAAACGTGCAAACTGCCACGACGAGTGCTTTGTTAGCGATCCCACTTCCCGACTTCCAGGCAAGCTACCCGCCGTGGCAGAACCGCTGGCAGCGGTGTATTGATGTTCAAGGATGTTATTTCGAGGAATTTTAATGTTATGTAAGTATAACTTTAATTAAATGTCTGTTATTGAATGAGTCTCATTACTTTCCGGACAGATCTTGTTTATACCACATTATATATTAGGTGTACAAATAAGTTTTAAAGCGTTTTTTGTGTCACGTTAACCGCTAATTTACATATCAGACATTCTCCCGCGTTGTTGTCATGTGACCGTAACTGGTCCAGAGTATAAAATGTGACACAGAAGTTTGCCCAACAGTCAAACGCACTTGCGCATAGTTAGGTGAAAGATGGCAAGCGATACTGCAGTTTTTCGAAACTTCATTCGTTAAGAATTTCATCAAGGAAAAAGTCCTGCAAAAGCATGTTCATCGATCTGCTCTGCTCTGTGGGAGAATATTGTATCGAAAAGCAGGTGTGAGTTTTTGTTTAGACGGTTTAAAGCAGGTGATTTTGATGTTAGAGATCGAGAAAGTAGCGGCGCCCTGCAGAAAGTTACACATGAAGAACTGCAAGCATTGCTGGGTGAAGATTCGTCTCAAACACGAAAAGAACTAGCTGAACAACTGGGGGTAACTCAACAAACCATTTCCAATCGTTTACGCTCAATGGGAAAGATTCAGAGGGAAGGAAATCGGTGCCACATGGCCTTAGCCAGAGGAACAAAATGAGCCTGTCATGAAGTGTTTCAATCTGTTGAATAAATAACACAGGAACTCTTTCCTGTAAAAAATCGTTACGGGTGATGAAAGGTGGATATGGTACGACAATCCCAAACGCAAAATACACTGGGTAAACCCCAATGAAGCAACGACTTCGACACCGAAAATGAATATTCACTCCAAGAAAGGTCTGCTGTGTATCTGGTGAGATATGAAGGCTGTGGTCTATTATGATTGGAACAAGGTCAAACTGTTACTGCTGATTGCTACACGCAACAATTGCTGCGATTGAACCAGGAAATCTGTCGGAAACGTCCATTCACAAGCAAAGGATTGCGTTCCGTGGAAGTACTGCATGACAACGCTAGGCCGCACGTCACGAAATCGGTCAAGGAAATGTTATTGACGCTTGGCTGGGAAGTTTCGGAGCACCCGGCGTGTAGTCCCGACATAGACCCTTCCGACTATCATTTGTTCCGATCGATACAACATGGTTTGTCTGCCGTACGGTTCCGGACATGTGACAGAGTTCCAAAATGGGTTGATGACTTCATCGCGTCACACGGCGAAGTCGTCTTCATGGCTGGAATCCGTCAGCCTCCCGACCGATGGCGGAAGGTGATAGATAATGACGGCGCATATTTTGATTTGTAAAGTATTGTTGTTTTCTCTCATATTCCATGTTGCGCTGTCTTAAAATGCTTAAACGCTTTAACACTTATTTGTACAACTAATACATCTTTCTTATCTTGTCAAAACCTACACGTTTTACAAACCTGACCTCAAGAACTGTTACCACATAACATTCATTGAGTGAAAAAATATAACGTTAAGTTTCAAATGCTTAAAGACAATGAACTCAAAATATACATAGTGAAAGGAACTAAAAATGAAAGTTAAATTAGAATAAAGGTCAAGATATCCTGATAGTAATTTGAGAATTCCTGCGATATATGCGATAGAAGAATGATAAAAATCATATCAGTGCAAGTACTTCCAGCCATCACGACACTATTTCGTCGATCGCTGCATTTTTTCCAGCTCAATGAGTGTTTACGAGCACTTTGTGCACTCTATCCGATTCCAGGCTTTAGGAATGTATACAACAGCCGTTCCATAAAAACTGAGAGTAACATCACACAAAATGAAGAAATATATGTACATCAAAGTACATGTTAATCTTTCTCAAAGTGTCTTCCCTCGGATGATAAGCAACGGTCTATAAAAACACAAGTGCGTCCGCGACGGACATCCAATCCGTGTCCCTTCACTCCGGAGTAAGTCGCTCCCTCAACTGAAACTGAACTATGCCAACGGAATGTCTCGCTGCCGATTTGTCGTCTTGACACATGTTTTCACCTCTGTTGTAAGTCACAGTCCGATCGTTCAGTCCACTTTTCAAAGAATTTGGCGAAGGCATTTTGTAGAAGCTGCTTTAACGAACCCCTGTACAGGCTGTATAACTTCAGCATCTGTGTTGAATGTTGCGCCACGGAACATTTCCTTCATTTCCGGAAACAACCAGAAATCGCAGGGGGTGACGTTGGGACAGTAGGAAGGCTGTGTCATGATTTCAATACTGCATTTTGTTAGAAACTGTTGAATACAAGCAGCCACATGTGATGTGGCGTGATCATGGTGCAGGGTCTACTTGCCTACCAGTTCTGGTCTCTTAATCGATATGTGTCGTCGCAGACGCTTCATCACTGAAATGTAATAATCAGAATTGACAGTAATTTGTGAAAGAACGGCATGCTGGTAGACTACATTTTTGTAATCAAAGAACATTTTTATCACCTTCCCAGCTGAATTGGTTTTAGCCTGTGTGTTTCCAGACACTCGTTGCGCACTTCGTGAGGAGTCAGAAATAGGGGACCCATATTTCATCGGCAGTTGTTACTGTCTAACCATTGTTCTCTCGTCAGGTGATGAGGTACCCATCTGGAACACACATGATGCGGCAGAAATTTGTCGCGTAGAATGCGGAATTTTTTGAAATATAAGTTGACGTTGCTATGTATCCACACGCAATTCGTCGATCTTCTTGCAGAATTTCCCAAACAGTGTTAACAAAACGCTCCGTCACAACACTTTCAGGTTGACCAGGCCTAGGAGCGAGTTCTACTAACGAACACCCGTTTGTGAAATCACAGTGCCAGCTAAAAACCGTTGACTCACCCAAACAGTTTTTTTTAAAGATTTTTTCATTAAATCAACTGTTTCTGGAGCCGTTTTACCCAAACGATAGAAAAATTTCATCGCACAACGCATTTCATTTCTTAACTCTGAATCACTCACCCCCGTAGCTGTATGGCGAAATGCAGACGTACCTTAAACAACTGCGCAATAACAAAACCAGAATTGTCTGCTACTGCTAATAACTGTTGCCATAGATTCTTCCTTAATTCAGTTAGTCGTCTGCGTGTTTATTTTTTCCCTTCGGACTGTTGCCAGCTCAAAAGAAAAATACTCTCAGTTTTCATGGAACGGCTTTTGTATAATATCTTCGATGGTGACTTAAGTATTAGTAAAATAAACAACAAAAAAGGAGATCCGTTATAATCAAACCCTGAGAAATGATTTCTTCCTCCTAACTTATCTTACACTGTTCCGACTCGAAGGATATGTAAGACTAAAATTTTCGAACTTTACATTCGAGCACTGTGGAACTCGACGCAATCGTATAGAATACGATACGATTGAGCCGAGTTCAACAGCTCAGCAGAAAACTTAGATCAAAACACACAAAAAATTTATCTCTCTCTAGCGGAAAACTTAGATCAAAATACAGAAGAAAACTTAACAGCACGTAATGGAACGCTTTCTTTTATTTATTTTCTTATTTCGGGGCTTACCGACTACTACGGGCAAATCTGAGGGGTACGAGCAATCGTACATCCCGAAGTTCAAGCCACTTGTTTCAGGGAACAGGGGCAATCATCGGCAGCGGAAAGACACGCCGCCCATGCCTCATGCAGAATTCGAACTTCGTACGTATCCGAGACGAATGATCCGAAATCAACGCATCGGATCGTTCGGCTACAGGGACGACAAACAGAACGTTTGCGTTGACTGCAATAATACTGTTGAACTTGAAAAAGCACATGTCACACTTAATAGAGGAAAGCAATATTGACGTAACACGGAGTCTAATCAGTGTAAATCAAGCTGCTGGGTCCCTACAATAATCTCTGTTATTTTATTTTCGTTGACAGCTAGTCATAATCCAAGAAAGAAATTCAGAAGTTCAGATGTGACGTTCAGTATTGGAAAACATAACACGTGACAGGCAAACTTTTCGCAAGTTAACAAAAATGGAAGGCTGAAGAGGTATTATACATTACAGTCACGTTCGTGTTTCTTTTATTTTAGAGATATTATTTCTCAGAACTGAATTTTCTCTTGATAAAATTCTTTTTCTCTGAAAATGTTAACTCTGAGAGATAAGTGTTGCAGTCCACCGAAGTCGTATCAATTTTTAATGGAACTTTATAAAAAAATCTATATCGTAGTGTGAGTTTGAAACACCGTTGACTTTATCTTTCCGTTTCAGGTAATACAACGACGAGGAGACTTTGATAGCCCACAAGATTACTTTTATCAAGACTGGAATGCATACAAAGCAGGTTTTGGCGATCTTCTAAAGGATTTTTGGATAGGTAACATAAATTTCTTCTGTTCTGCAATGAAAAACAATAATTGAATCCGGTTTCATTAGTGAAACTGTTCATGAGCTATGAATTACGAACCTATATTCTTCCTTATAGGAAACGATAATCTATATTCCTTGACCAACCAGCGGGCTTATCAGATAAAGTTTGACTTAAGCGACTGGGAAAAGAACACTACTTATGCAACTTATGATGAATTCTGGATAGACGACGAACAACATAACTACACTTTGCATGTGAAAGGATACAGAGGAACAGCAGGTATGTTTAATGCGTTTTTGAACTTATTGTTACATAAGCTGTTTTTGAACTTATTGTTACATAAGCTGTTTTTGAACTTATTGTTACATAAACTGTTTTTGAACTTATTGTTACATAAGCTGTTTTTGAACTGATTGTCTCATGGTTTTAAAATGTATTTCATAGTTTTGTTTAAAGGCACTAACAGCAGTGACAAGAATACCGGCTAGCTAAAAAAATGTTATGTTTCTTCGAAAACAAATTCACCATGTTAATCATTTGATACACGGTTAATGCAAGGAAATTCAAGGCAAATATATTTGAGACATTAACATGACTTTTGAGAGATATCTACGAATTCAACAGCGTGATTATGCTGGTCGAAGCAAAACACAAAGGATTTTTAATATCAGCAATTGCAATGGTTTCGAAATTCGTTGAAATGTTCCTTTCTTTACAAATATGCGCAATTTGTTTTATATTCGGTTCTTCGAAATAACGCACTACGGATTTCTGACATTCTGCAGATATCAAATTTAACGATAATTGTTCGCTGAATGCTGCACATAAGGTGTGAATACGCAGAAACGGGTACTCTGCAATTAGCAAAAAGTAAAACAAAACGCAAGATTATATGAAAATTGAAAACATTCCATGCTCAGAGAAGTTTTCCAGTTGGTCTTTTCTGCAGTTTTCTGGATCACTCCTCATTCTATTACGTCCAGCCTCTTCGTCCATAAATTTTATCTAAACTGAAAACAGTAGTCATATAAGTACACTGTATTCGTATTCGAGTTCTCCTCCTGTAAAGCTTTGCAAAATACTTTTCTCTTCTGTGCTGTAGGTTTTGCAATGAATGGCTATAGTAATGTCAAGTAATGAATTTTATTCTTTCAGAATTCGGAAGTTGCGCCGTGGCAAATATTTTGAAAACGTGCAAAGTCATTTTTTGAAGTTTTTTGATATTTATTCCCATCTAATAATATCTATTCTTTAATATCTCTATTCACTGTCATTCTTTGAGAGAACAACATTTTTGTTTATGAAGATACTATTGAAAGGTGTACATTTCTTGTTGAATAATAGTCGCAATAAGAGGAAAAATGTCAACCTTCTGTTCTGGTACAAATCAACCCACTTTAAGGATTGATTTGGTGGAACGCTGTACTGTGTAAAGCTAAATACACTCACCGCCAAAAATCTAGATTAACCCAGAAGGAAGCAACCGACAGCAATGAAACTTGGTGGGTAGGTATGACATCGTTAGACATGCAAATGATTCAAGAATCATGCTCGGCCGCGCATGTGACGCAAGCAAGGAGGGAGTCGTAGTGCTGTGCCTGAACGGCTATGTAAGGTCATCCCGTTGCGCATGCTTGCCATTCTGACTCATGCTGTTGTGTTGGTTGCAACCTTTGCAAGGGAAGTATGCCTCGGAGAAAAGTTCGGAAGCAATTCGAGTAGTTGGAGGAGTTCGAGAGAGGTCGCAGTGCGGGCTCCGGGAAGCGGGATGGTCTTATCGCCGTATTGCGCGCCATACGGTCGTGTCGATATCACCATAGCATGCTGATGGCGGCAGTGGATAGAACAAGGCACGCAGCAGCGATAGGAAGGGTCTGGGTGACTTAGACGAACTACGGAAAGAGAGAGAGAGAGAGAGAGAACCGACGGGTCGTCCGATATGCGCGGAGTGACCCAACAGCTACGATTGCTGATATTCAGCGAGCAGTGGTGCCCTTCATGCATCGTCCAATTTGTGACAGCACCATTGGCATTCGGCTGCACGACGCAGGACTACACGCACGTAGACCGTTATACCGACTGACCTTAACACCATTGAATCGTCGACAAAGACTGCAATGATGTCGTGCCAGACTGTCATGGAGCCAATGAGAATGGCAACGGGTGATCTTCAGTGACGAGTCCCGCTTATGTTTGAAGGAGACGACCAACGAATCCGTATGTGGAGTTCAGCGCCAAGATGAAGGGTTTGTTGTTCAGCGTCACACGTACAGAATGCCTGGCGTTATGGTGTGGGGTGCAACTGCCTACGATGCCAGATCATTTTTGGTGTTCATTTCAGGCTCTTTGACAGCCCAACGTTACTTTAATGATGTTTTGCAACCAGTGGCCCTACCTTTTCTGATAGCTCACTCCGGTGCGAGTTTTCAACAGGACAACGTTCGTCCTCATACTGCTGCTGTCTCAAGAGCTTGCCTTCAAGGTACTGACACTCTGCCATGGCCAGCCCCATCGCTAGACATATCGCCGATTGAAAATGTAAAGAATGCTATGGGACGCGCTATCCACATTCCACTACTTCATTTAAGTCAGAATGTGAGCTTTAATTCTACTGAAATGGCGTAAATTACATTAAAAGTTACCAAAACAACTCTAATGTCTCCATCACACAGCCAATCAGAAACATTGTCAATTTTCTTTTCAGAAAAAACAAACAAACGACGATGAATAAAAATTTATTTACTGAAAATGTCTTTTGCTCATTTTTTCATCCTTTTTCTGTGATGTTACATTAACTTGGAACAATGGTCTGCAAATCTTGGATGCCGCTAGCTCTCTGAAGTCTTTAAAAATCAATGATGAGTCTCATCATTGTCTACACTGTGTGTCGTATGAACGCTGCCTCAAAGTGGGAAATTTCTGCTTCATTGATACAGGCTATGAAAGGAAACTATTTCCATATTTCTGGAATTGCGTGAGTGCTTAAAAACCAATGTTATTCTCCTAAAAGTTTAGTTTTATTGTTAGATGTGCGGAAAACGAAGTATAAAGTTCTGAACAAAGCAGAAGAAAACCGCAATGTTCACATTTACTTCGCTAATACGGAGTTACAGATGTTGTGCTCTGAATATAATACAACTGATTTGCATATTGTTTTATCCTCAGAAGTTCAGTAGACTACAACATATCTGTTTATAAGGAGCTCCTTTGGAATACTTCGGAATACAGAAGTAAGAATTTTGGAAAATTCTGTTTGACGTTCTATTTCATTTTGAAAAAAGAATTAAATTTCTATTTTATTTTGAAAACGAATTTTGAAATATTCTCACAACCTTGATATCAGTCTCGAATTTGAAAGCCCAGAAGTTTAAAAATGTTTAACTTGCATTCGATAATTTTCAAATAAGAAGAAAGCTGTGTAAAGAAACTTGCAGTATCTCTGTACATACGTTCAGACTGCAAAAATAATTGAATTTACAGGTAGTTCGCAAAACATTCTGGGTTCTATTCTTATTGTTAAAACAGTTAATCCGTGTGGAATGCAACGGGATCTTAAAAAATATATAAAACTATAACCTTCAAAAGAACAGGTAAGGAAAAAGAAACTCTTCGCTCCGGCATCTAAGTAGGTAATCCTCCTTGTTCATTTCATTATTGAAAGTCCGTCCGTCCGTCTGACCGTCTCTCCGTCCGTCTGGCCGTCTCTCCGTTCGTCTGCCTGCACGATAACGCGCGTAAAAATGGTTCGACTTCGATGAAAGTTTAGTATGTGGTAGGGGACCACCGTGGAATGAATTCTATTAAAAATGGATGAAATGGGGTCAAAGGTCAGAACATAGGAGTGGGGTCCATTCCACTGCCCTTTTGCGTCATATTTTGCGTAAATATGGTTCGATGTCGATGAAATTTTAGTATATCGTAGGGGACCACCTGGGAATGAACCCTATGGAAAATGGGTGAAGTGGAGTCAAAGGTCAGGACATAGGATCGGGATGCATTCCATTGCCCTTATTCCATACTACACTGCTGGACAATTGCTAAGGACGGATCATAAACGGCTATATAGCGCATAAAAAAGTAAGTGTGGTTGGATGCCAAGTGAAATAAAATAATGTCAGAATGCCAGGACATTAGAAGAAAGACAATTTATTGTGCTCTGAAATCTTGGAATACTTTGGAACGTGTTCAAGGGACAAACAGGCCATTTTGGGCAGAATACGTAAACGTGAAAAAAATGCAATTGCCGTCCGCAGGCGTTCCGGCGTAAGATGTCAATACGGGATATGGCCATCATGGAGGGCGATGCAAGATTCCACACGTCCTTTCATGCTTTGCACAACATTGTCAAGCAGCTGTTGGGGTAATTTATCCCATTCCTCTGTCAGTGCACGGATGAGGGTGTCCTTGTTTATTGGTGGGCATTGGCGAACAGCAAGACTCCTCCCCAAAGCATCCCACACATTTTCAATGGGATTCAGATCTGGAGAATGTGCTGGCCATACGAGGCGTTGAATATCCTCGCTCTCAAGACACTCCTGGACAGCGACTGTTCGATGACATGTTGCGTTGTCGTCCATGAAAATGAATCTATCACCGACAGCACCACGGAACATGCGAACATGAGGTAGCAGAACATCATTAATGTATCGTTGGCCAGTCATAGTCCCAGTTGGAAGCATATAGAGGGACGAACGGCCATTGATCATGATGCCAGCCCATACCATGACACTACATGTAGGATATCGGTCCCTTTTCTGTATGATTGCTGGACAATATGCAGTACCACTATCACGCCAGATCAGTGGTCGTCGACAATCAGACGATAGACTGTATCTACTCTCATCTGAGAAGAGGACAGCAGACCAGTCGTTATCAGTCCAATTGCGATGTTGATGGCACCATTGCAAACGGGCGGTACGGTGACGTCTGGACAATGGGATGCACACAACAGGACGGCGGGCGTATAGTCCTCCTTCAAGCAAACGTCTGGCGACAGTTTTTCGGGAGATCCGCTTGCCAGTAGCAGCCATAAACTGATTTGCTACCTCACTAGCTGTGCTGCGCAGGTGTCTTTTTTTTTTATAGCACTATGTACCGATCTTCTGCAGGTGTCGTACTGCGAACACGACCTCCCCCGTGACGTTTGCTACACTCTCCATTTGTTTGAAATGATTTCCAAAGCCTTGAAACAACACTGTGGCGGACGTCGAACTCCCTGACAACATCTGTTATTTTTTGCCCTTCTTCAATCTTGCCAATAATACGGCCACGCGTAAAATCATCTAGGTGATGTCGGGAAGACATACTGAAAATTGCAAGTTCGTCAATCGATTCTTTCCCTTTCAACTTTGCGTTTGAACAACAACGGTCAATACGCGTCAAATCCTTTATATCTCTTATCAGCGCTATGACGTCACGAACAAGTTCGGCAATCCAAAATTTGCATACGCACAACACGTCTTACTGTATCCCGCACTTATGCTAATTTCCACATTTTCCTGCCTTCCATTTTATGGTTGCTATCGTTGCTATTGTCATCCGTCCTTAGCAATTGTCCGGCAGTGTATTAAAGGAGCAATTCTTGTATGTATGTAAATTTTATTTTGAAAACGGCTCTAAGGATTTTGATGAAAGTCGTTAACTTACCGTTTTCTTGTAATAGAAATCAATTTAGCTTGATCTCGACTTTTGAAAAATTCGTTTAGTACTGTAAATAACCATCCCGAATCACTACGGTTTTAGTGTCATAGCGCCGTCCCATTAACGTTACCCATGCTTAGAAATCTTGTGACGTTTCAATCTCACGATTGAGATGTTGGCGCTAGGTCACGCTATCTGTCTCATTACGTCACGCGTTGTGTGTGGATCGTATTAAAGTTTTATGACTTCACACCCTTGCGAGTAGATGGTCGCGTTTCTAATCTGCCTCATTACGTCACGCGTTGTGTGCGTATGACCGTCCGCGCGATATCTCGCGTAAAAGTCGTTCGATTTCGATGAACGTTTAGTATGTGGAAGGCAAACACCTGGGAAGGTACCCTATTGAAAGTGAACGAAATGGGGTCAAAGGTCAGGACATAGGAGCGGGATCCATTCCACTGCTCTTATGCGTCATAACTAACGTAAAAAAAGTTCGATTTCGATGAAAGTTTAGTATGTGGTAGGGGATCACCTGGGGACAAACCCCATTGAAAATGGGCGAAATGGGGTCAAAGGTCAGGACATAGGAGCGGAATGACTTTCATCGCCATTATGCGTCATAACGTACGTAAAAATGATTCGATTTGGATGAAATGTTAGTATGTTGTAGGGGCCTTCCTGGTGACGAATCCTGTTGAAAATGGACGAAATGGGGTAAAGGTTAGGACACAGGAGCGGGATCTATTCCATAGCCCTTATGCATCACGTAAAAATGCTTCGATTGCGACAAAACGTTATCATGTTATTTCGAAAGTATACTGAACCAGTTCTGTAGGATATCATCGAAATGGGATCAAAGGTCAGGGCACAGGAGCGAGATTTATTTCACAGCCACTATCCTGATAACTTGAGTAATGATTTCTGGTATGTTGAAAAGCGTATTATAATCAATGCATTGCATGATTTTACTAACTTGTGTACATATACTCAAGAAACGCATATAGTGTTTGTTGAGGCTTTGCATATTGTGTGACGTACTACAGAGGTGAAAACATGTGTGAAGTCGACTAATCAGGGTTGATTTCCTGGCGCAGTCATAGCCTATTGTAATTATTCTTTATTTGTCTCCGGCTGCTTATATTGTATATATTTGCCTTCCGCTCATGTACATAGCACTCTTTCTTTGTATAAATACATTTATTATGTCTGTTAATTTTCCTGGCATAGTGTTGCTCAGGCTCATGTAACCATTGCCCTTCAGTTTTGCTCAGAATAAAGAATTTGAAAAGCAGCGAGACATTCTGTCCGCGTAGCTCAGTTGGGAGAACGACTTACTCCGGAGTGAGGGGGAGACGGATTCCATGCCAGTCGCGGACAAACTTGTGTTTTCACAATTGGTTAAAGATTTTTTTACGTAAATTCAACATATTAACAGCAACGAAGTCCCCGACCTCGTTATCACATATAATATCAAGCTGCAAGGAGAGACAGTGTGAGAAAGAAAAGGCGGGTGCGTACGCTATACCGTTGGTATATTCTGGCAACACAGAAAAGATATATATCGGAATGACAAAGTGATCCTTGGGCACTAGATATAAAGAACACGTGATAAGTGTCAACCAGGGCATGCAGAATACAGCCCGCGCCAGAGGAGTCATGCATTCATCGACCTCTCCTGTATGGAATAGCATTACAAGAAATGGCCATTACAAAAAGTTTAAAAAACTACCATCAGAGAAACAGTCGAAATCCTCTCCAGCAAACTAGCATGGAATGATATTGTCTCTACTGAACTACCAATGGTTTGGCATACGTTATTAAAAGATGGAAACACGTCGCGGCGCACCGTATAATTACGTGATAAATATTCATGTAATGTGGTCGTCATGTCACCCACGTTATTTTCAAAATATCGTCTTTTTTTTAAGTGTTCGAATTCCCTGCATTTTTATGTCTACCATTGCCTTGAAAAAGCCTCCAAGTGGAGTGCAAAAGCTTGGCGAATCTTTGTGCTTATTACACCACAGAAATAAACGGATTTATGCGCTATACGCTTTTCTTGAGTATTCAGTCTGGTGTAATTAAAATATCGTTTACTTGTGTACTTGTTGTTCTTTCTTCAAGGTGATTCCTTTGGCGGCCACAACGGAGCGAAATTCACCACCAAAGATAAGGACAACGATGTCCATTCAGAAAACTGCGCAGTAATGTTCAAAGGAGCTTGGTGGTACACCGCATGCCATGCATCTAATTTGAATGGCTACTACCTCAAGGGAAAACACGAGAGTCATGCTGATGGAGTTGAATGGCATGCATTTAGGGGTCATTACTACTCTCTCAAAGATTCAGTGATGAAGATCAGACCACTAAACTTTGGAAATGAACTACAATTAGAACGCAGTCCTCAGTAAAGACAATGTCATTGTCGTTGGATCGAAATTGCATTTAGATTGTGTATTAGATGATTAAAACATATTTTCAATGCTTTTTACTTTTATGTATCATTATGGAAAATGTTATTGGAAACGTAAGCAAAGGAATTTTAAAGAAACAGAAAAACACATTGCGAAGGAAAAGACGCAGAATTCCCGAAATCAGGGTGTACACAAAAGCACCTGCACATTAAGATCATAAAGAAATCTTCATAACTAGTTAAAATGTACGGTCCAGTTCGTTTCACAGGGCAAATTACACCCAATTCTTTGCAATTCTGTTTCTAAACTTCTAAACAAAGCTTTACTAGCACCTAAAGGCTTATTACTTTCGAGTTTGAAGCTAGTGAAGTTCGGATACCCATTTTTTGTGATGCACGCATATGTATCCAATTTTCATACTTTTATAAACACATTGAGACACATCAGATGTACAATACACTGCTGGCCACCCAAAATGCAACACCAAGAACGACACAAGATAGCAAAGCCAGATTTACTGGACACATAACAACAGATACAAAGATGAAACGATTGAGCTTACAGGCCCGTGCGACTTGCGGAACACGCAGACATCAATAGTTCGTGTGGCCCACATGGCTGGCAATAACGGCTGGTACACGCCGCGGAATCGAACGAAAGAGGCTTTGGATTTGGGTTTGTAGTATATCGGTCTAGGCTGCTTCCACACGTTGTCACAGTTCATCAGGCGTAGCCGCGGGTGGTGCTTGCCGGGACACTCGGTTGCCGATCAGCGACTAGACGTGTTCGATGGGCGACATATCGGGAGAACAGGCGGGCCACGGCAGCCGTGACACCTGGTGTGCCATGAAGAATTGTTGCACGATGCGTGCCACGTGCTGGCGCGTTGTCCTGTTGAAACGTGGCCACTGGCAGGTCCTGCAGGTAAGGGAGGACTACAGACTCCAAAACGTCGGAGATGTAGCGGTGGCTGTTGAGTGTACCGGCGATGCATACCAGAGTGGTGCGGGTGTCATATCCAATTGTGCCCCAAACAATAACGCCTGGTGTCGGACCGGTATGGCGATGCATAATGCAGGCATCATACAGTCTCTCTCATATTTCATTTTCCGACCATCGTGGTTTTGCAGGAAGAAGCGAGATTTGTCGGAGAAGACAACGTCGTGCCATTCCGAGAAGACAATGTCGTGCCCTTCACTGCCACCAGCGAGTGTGGCGGCAGTGGGCGTTCAATGGCCCACTGCCGCCGCACTTGCCGGTGGTGTAACGTCAATGGTAATCGGAGCAATAGGCGCCGTACGACAAGTCCCCGCTCCTGCAGACAAAGTCGAACGGTACGTGCTGACACAGGTTGTTGCGCAACACACCCTAATTCCTGCGCTAACGTTCGTGATGTGGCGGCGCGAGCCGTCAATGCCCGCCGCAGAACATGCCGGTCCTCTCGTTCGGTGGTGTGCTGCAGGAGGGAGTTTGGCTCCCTCCTGCACCCATCGAATCCATACTCGCTTCACTGTGTCTGGATGTCGTCCCACACGAACGCCGATGTCTCGGTACGATAAACCGCTGTCGCGATAAGCCACTATTCGTCCTCTGTCGAGCTCCGAAACGTGCCAGAATGACTGCCGTATTCTGCGACGAGGCATCAGGAAGCTTCCCACGCACAGGTCCGGCAGCACAACTCACTTCCACTACTTACACCCCGCCTTATAGTGCTTCTCGGTGGCGTGCCGGGCGCACATGATTCGCATATGCCCTACAATGCTAATCGTTTGCACGTCCTCTCGCGGGCGACGCTTGCTGCGAATTTCAGGCCAATCGGATGCTTCCTTCTTGGTGTTGCATTTTGGGTGGCTAGCAGTGTAGTAGAAAAAGTTACCAAATTGACTTAGTACACTGCATAAAATAATAATTCACATTACCACTGGAGAATGGAGTTTTATCAAAACATTTGAGTGTAAAAACAATAAACGATAATGTGGTTTAAATAGTAATGAATATTTATGGTACGTAAGTTTAGGGGAGTTTGGTTTGACTGACATGCACATTTACTCAAGTAAAAATTTATTTTTAACTTTTATACAAGGGTTAACGTATACACCGTTAAAAAATTGTGATAGGGTGCACAACGTTCTGAGAAAAGGTGTACTATTGCGTGGTGCAAAAAAAACAATAATAGGGTGCCACATTTTGTCACGTTTCTGCACAAAGTTAAACCACATTATGATGCAAGATTGCACCATGTTGTTGGGTTTTGTTTGCACCACACAATGGTGCATCTTTTCCCAGAAAGCGGTGCATATGGTGTAGCACCACTTTTTGATTCAACCTACCCCAAAACTTTTGGCAGTGCACTCTTAGACATCTAAATCTTTATGGCAATTATAAATCACTCTTGACGTATTAATCGAAAAGACGTCTGCAGATTATGAAGAAGTTCTTTTTTATAGAATTTCGCCCATATTTAATTTTTTGTTATTGAAAATAACTTTTTACTGTTTGAAATTGCTGCCCTGGGATTACTCACTGTTTTTCGATTTTCAACTTTTAGGAACTCAATTCTTTACCAAAACCTGAGTAAATGGAATTTTTAGCACATTTAGGCTACCAAAATATTATGGCTAAATTTCAGTGCAGTTGCTAATTTATGAAAAATATTGGATATAGAATATTTAAGCTTTAATAGATATTTCAAGGAAAGGGAAGAATACGAAAAACTGCTACCTTACCATATAAATCAGTTTTACGTGAACAGCTTTAATAATAAATATGCTGCTAATTTCATTAAGAGTAATTCCAGTTCTTCATACCCAGTTTTTCTTCTTTATGTTAATTCCTAAGCGGTTTCAGTAATCACAGATATTATCTTTCCATTTGGAATATACACAGGCAAAGAAAGTTTAAAATGAATAATGTTGCGAGTTTTCAAATTTCAATTCCGTTTCTTCTTAGCTCATTGCTCCATTTTCCTCTATTCGTGCCAAATAAACAAACAGCTTGAATCATACGTGGAGTCGTATTAAGATAAGAAGTGCCAATTTTGATTTCGATTCTACGTATTCCTGTGTGTGTCGTTATGCCACAATCCATTACCAATAACGGCTATTGTTTTTATATGTACGTTACGCATCAGAGTAGGAGATCTATAGACATTTCTCAATGAAGTAAACATGTATTTTTATCAACATTCCTTTAAATGCTCTTTGCATTCCGAAGGATGATCAAAAAGTATTTCGCAACAACAAATTGTCACGAAGCATGGTAATGGCAGCTACACTGATATTTTTACTGCACATAACTGTAACTACAATCAGATTTTCACTTTTACATTTTTCATTTCTTCTGTTACATTGGGTGTGAGAGAAAGATATAGCTGTAATGCATAAAAGAGCATATGCAGGGCTTGGAACAAAATGTCACCCTCAAGGAAATAAAGTTTCGAAACTTCATGTAGCAGAGACTTGCGTTTTGGGCGGTCCTTTTGCCGTTTTCATAAGAATCCCCTGATAGTATGGAATCTCGCATAATTTTGTTTGGTTAAAGACGAGTAAAGAGTCTTTTGAGCATTGATGAAATGAAGGTGGTATTTTAATACTCATCCATTCATTAATGCATCACTAAATCATAACAGCTACTTACGACATTTTATTAAACCATTTACGAAAGTCTAGAGCTGTACTCAAACAAATATCATCTTCTGCAGCCTCAACATCTGACATTTGCAAATGAAATACTGATTTCTTAAAAAATATATTTCATTTTCCGACGAATCCACACTCCAGGTTCCAGGGAAAGTAAATAGGCGTAATATCAAAGTCCGTACGTCGAAAAATGCACAGGTTTCAAGGACGACAACGCTCACTATATAAACAATCTCGAAAATCGCGAACCATTTTTCGTGATTACCTTTGTGGAAGAACGAATCATATTCCTGATTCAACCTTTCCTGTGAAATGACGGAAAAAATAACTACACAGAACTTTACTTTGTGAATTTACAGAAATACTACTGTTAACATTTCTCCGGTTAATAACGGAAATTTGCCATCTTAAAGAGATTTTAATGGGAAATCGTGAATTGTCAGGGAACCTATGCATGACTCTGTTATCTTAACGGAAAAAGTATCTTTTCGCTTTTTCCGTATCCACATGAAGGAAATTTCCGGCATTTTTTTTTATATAAGAACAGTTCGCCGGAATACTTGAGGTTTCATTAACTATTAAAGTTCCGTCGTCTATTGGTTACCTTAGTTTGAGGCTCCGTAGCGAGACCGCATTTTGTGATAGCATATCGCATGATATTAAGGTTACTGTGGCCACAAATATTTCATTCTCACATTTGGTGCACCTGATATTGTATATTCTCTTATTGCACCATAAGAATAAACAAATACATGGCTCTTTCCAGGTTTTATCAACACACAGCAACCGAAAAAAATGTTATTTGGTCACCGCCGGGGAATTGAATCCAGGATCTCTCGCTATCCAGCCGAGCGCGTTAGCCTTACACCACGGTGGCTAACAATCCACGGCCTTTTGTGTGTTTCTGTCAGTTTCTGACATAATAAATCCGTAAGATGGGCTTAGCTACTGAAACGTCTCCATCTGGTGGGCATTAACGACACTGGCTATATATCAATTATAACAGTTAAATTCAAAGGGCGAGATCCAAAGTCAAAATCCTCCGTATACGTGGCGTCAGTGATAAACAAATGCATCGCTCTTTCCACGTTTTTTCAACACACAGCAACTGAAAAATTGTTATTCGGTTCCCGGCGGTGACCGATTAACAATTGTTCAGTTGCTGTGTGTTGATAAAATGTGGAAAGAGCGATGTATTTGTTTATCACTGACGCCACGTATATGGAGGATTTTCATTACCTTAAGAAATTGGGTACTTGAAGTTTTGTACGTGTGGTTCTATGATATTTATGCATAAGTCTGTCGACCCATTAAAAAGCTATTGCATTATAGCTATCAAGAGTAAAATTTATAGCTATGGATTTTGTGAAGTAATAGTTTAAAGTAAGTAGTACATTTCACACGGGCGGCAGAAGGTTGAATAGTACATTTAACCACGGGCGATAGAAGGTTTGGGACATAAGGTTCCAGACCCACCTTGGAATTTCATGGTCACCCTCACTGGGGTTCTTTCTGCGAAAGATTTCTGGTTCACATATTATGAGTTATCGTTTTTTCAGAATGATTTCCTGGTGACCGCTACACGCTATGCAGTTTTCTGGAAAACGCTTCCAGAACAATTTTGAAAATTTATTTTGCCCCCCAAATGAGGTGAACAGTTCTCAGCTTTGTGTTTTTATCTTAAAACAGATCATTCAAGAATTATTTTAAATTATTTGAAAGTAATAACCAGGTGGCGTTTTTTCTCCCTCTTTGAATTTTTTTTCCAAGTCCAAATGTGTCTGACTGGAGTTCGGAACGCCCAGTACATCTCCCAGAAAAATAACCTCGGAAAAATTTCGCGGAAACCTGGGCAAGGACGTCGGAGGATCACTTCTGCTGAACAGGAACGCTAATTGATGGTAACCGCTGGGAACAGTCCAAACAACACTGTACATCAATTAGCCCAGGTCCTCTCTCCGGTAACTGAGTGGACCGTGTTGCAACGTACGGTAGACCGCAGATTGTGTTACAGTGATCTGTGTGTAAAGCTGCCTGTTGTGTGTGTTCCTCGAGCGTATCCCAGAGAAGAGTTCGCTACGATTGGCGTTGTCAGCATGTTCATTGGACCCACCAACAATAGGCACACTTACTGTTTACCGATGGTGGCAGATGCTGCTTGCAGCTACATTCTTGCAGCATATTCATATGATGAGAACGTCGAGCACGATATCAGCCAATGAACCTTCAGGAACGGAACCATTTAAGAGGTGGTGGATTAATGTTATTTTCCAGAAATCGGAATCAACGGTCATCTTCTCTGCTCGAAAGACCCATGAAGAGCTATTGAGGTCTAACGGATGCTCGATATCGCTACGAGATCCTGGATCGTCATGTTTGCCGTCTTGGAGGTGCAGTGGGTCCTGATTTCTTATTAATTGTACGCAAAGACCTCACAAGCTTTTCTGTTCAATGAGTAGCTTGAAAACGAAGATATTGCACATATGAACTGGCCGGTACAAGCACCAAATCTCAATCCTATTAATCGTGTTTGAGACACTTTAGATCGACGAAGTGCTGCTCCCTCACCTCTCCTACATTACTTATGGTGCGCACTTCTGGAAGAATGGGACTTCATCCCACTGTCTCTTGTGGACATCATCATTCAAGCACGGTCTAGCTCTGTTAAGCTTGCATTGCTGTCCATGGTGACACATTCCTTACTCAAGTCTGTGGTACCATTCCTTTTTACTAATTTATGTGATATCGCTTCGTGCCTTATACCACTAATTATTTTCAGAGACCCATAATTTGGTCGCATTTGCATAAATCTTAGTTCTCTTGGGCTCACAAGTGTAAACCACTGTACCACAGAGTATACATAAAGTTTCTTTCCTTGTGTTTATTACTTTGTGAGTTATTGTCTGTTAACTTGGTATGTGTGTTTAGCTTTAATTCTGAGCACCAGTGTATTTAGAAAATTTCCATTTTATAATCCACATTCAAGAAAAAAAGAATAAAAGAGAACAAAAACTAAAATCAGGGGCAATCATTTGGACTCTAGATACGGAAATCACTCCTTCATCTGTTTGAAAATGTTTTTTTTTTATTTCGTACTGTCTTTTGCTACTGCAAATGACCCAGCCGCCCTGGGGGGGGCAGTGGTCTAAGCGCTCGGTTCTAACCCCTACAAATGACGCAGGTGCCGCGGGGGGGGGCACTGGTCTTAGCACGGGGTTCTAACGACTGCAAATGACGCAGCCGCCCCCGGGGGATGCACTGGTCTTAGCGCTGGGTTCTAACCACTGCAAATGACGCAGCCGCCCCCGGGGTGTGCAGTGGTCTGAGCGCTGGGTTCTAACCACTCGGCCGAGATGTGACCAGATTCGAAACCTGGTGAGGCATGGAAGTTGTGTTTGTCTTACGGCAATGGCCTTCTCCGTATCCTGGAACCAGTTGCCTAAATTAGCTGCTTATAATCCATCGAATCCTCCCCCCCCCCAATGACGAATGCTTGAATGTTTACTTATAATGAAAATCCACTCGTTCCGCTTGATAATGTATCCGCTCGTACTTATGAAATCGTACAATGACTTTAGGAATTTTAACGCTTGCTATCGTCTTGACTTAATGCACGCTAAAGGTGTACTCATTAAATAAACAAAACAATAGGGACGAAATAAACATTCGTTCTGAATGAGTCTGTAGAATAAATATATTTATTGCATGTTCCGAAAACAACAGAAGTACGCTTAGAGGTCCTTAAACAGAAGTACACTTTGAGGTCCTTAAACAGAAGTACACTTAATAAAGCGCTTCTCGAAAATGTACAGAAAAATAACGATGTCAGTATTACAAATGCGGATCAATATTTCAGCAAAACAGCAATTTTTCTATGGCTGTTTGTAGCCGCGTGCTAACACGCATTTCAAACCTAATACAGCTCTATTTAGAAATAAAAAGCCTCTTAGAGTGAAAGGACAGCGTAAGAGGGTCCAAAGCAAAGCGTTGAAAACAAAGTAAATACAACTCGACCATTTGTTTCCATAAATATTTGCGAGGCAATATATTTATAGTGCATCTCCACATATTGCCCAGTAGGTTATCGGGAAAAGCTGGCACTAACCAAAACATCTGATTCAGTGTGATAGATGTAAAAGATTATTATTCAGATTTTATTTGCCATATAAATTAATATTCCCATTCTTCCTATGTAGGTTTCGAAGATTTCATTGGCTTAATCTTCATCACAGAGCTGGTTAAACCTTCGGTACTAAACGTATGCCAGAAGATTCCGCTGAAGAACTGGCTGTAAATACCATTGAGACTGGACCAGCCGCAGGAAGTGTACCACCAGGCTGCTATGTACTTCTGAGCACAATTCACTGGTGTTATGTCGTTGTCTCTGTCTTTGGTGGTAAATTGAGCTCTGTCGTGTTTTCCGAATGAATCACCTTGACAAAGAAAAACAAAATACACATGTATTACAACATAGGAAACATATAATTTCAGTTCTCAAACATAGGAAATGGATCTTTTTCACACTTTACGAAATAACCTGCCGTAATGTTGTGCTCGCACAATTCATAAAAATTCTTACTAGTTGCCTTATCTATCTTAGTTTCACATCTCATGTTTTTCAGACAGCAACTTCTGGGTGGCCCCGGCTTCGTATCTCGGATGTGGTATAGGTGGTGCTGTTGTCTTCCACTTTTTCCGCGGAAGGGGCTCTCTTTCTTACCTGGAAACAGTGGCCTTAAATTAGGGAAGGGGCGACTGCTTATTGGCCAAAGAGTTGCTCATGCTGATCATTTAACGTCGGAAGAACACAATCCGCCTATTAGCCCACTATGAACCTTGATTAGTCGTACAGGAATTCAAAAATATGACGGATATTTGGATCTCCTAAGCGTAGTCAGTATTTCCAAAGTAAGAAACTTTAAAAAATGCATGAATATTTTTTGTTATTATTTACAGAAACCAAGGTGTCCTGTAGTGTATGTCTATTCCTAATTGTTTCCAATTAGCTAAACACTACATGTGCTAAATGTCAAGTTCACCAAAAATCAACTAGGCGTTCACTCTAAATAATGTCAAGGGTCAGCTGTGGTTAACACCTTGTAGTGTATGTCTATTCCTAAATGTTTCTAATTAGCTAAACACTACAAGTGCTAAATGTCAAGTTCACCAATAATAAAATAGGCGTTCACTCTAAATAATGTCAAGGGTCAGCCGTGGTTAACACCTTGTAGTGTATGTCTATTCCTAATCGTTTCTAACTAGCTAAACACTACATGTGCTAAATGTCAAGTTTACCAATAATGAAATAGGTGTTCACTCTAAATAATGTCAAGGTTCAGCCGTGGTTAACACCTTGTAGTGAATGTCTATTCCTAATTGTTTCTAACTAGCTAAACACTACATGTGCTAAATGTCAAGTTTACCAATAATGAAATAGGCGTTCACTCTAAATAATGTCAAGGGTCAGCCGTGGTTAACACCTTGTAGTGTATGTCTATTCCTAATTGTTTCTAACTCTTTAAACACTACATGTGCTAAATGTCAAGTTTACCAATAATGAAACGGGTGTTCACTCTAAATAATGTCAAGGTTCAGCCGTGGTTAACACCTTGTAGTGTATGTCTATTCCTAATTGTTTCTAACTAGCTAAACACTACATGTGCTAAATGCCAAGTTCACCAATAATGAAATAGGCGTTCACTCTAAATAATGTCAAGGGCTGGCACTTACTAATCTTTTATTTCTATCCAACTTCAAGAAAGCATGGTATATTCCAACGTCGTTAATTCAACATTATTAACCATTCAATAGTATATCACGCACCTTTATAATATAGTTATGCCGACGCAAATAACAATGCAAATCGACAAACCTAATACTCTCATCAAAGATTCAACACCTCTACACCAAACAACTACGTCGCAAAAAATATATATCCCTTCTGTCCTTTCTGGTTCTGATCACATGCATACGTTACTTATGTACTGACCCCAGGAGTGTTGCCGAAGCTCATTCATGTGAGAGAAAAGATATCACGTTAAGTTTGGAAAGTGAAAATGAGAACAAACTCAAATTCATATAGGTAAAGGAACTAAAAATGAAAGGTAAATTAGAAAATATGTCACAGTTCTTAAAATCACGTCATGTACATTAAAAGATGAAAGTTGGTTAGTTAAGTATAACGATATTTACACAGCTACACTTTTGTTTCTCCTTGCGCTGAAGGTATATCAAAATAAGCAGCAAAAGTTATTCTACAGAGATTTGCGTTTTGCGACAGTATATTGTCTTCTACTTGTGATCACTGCTGGTTACACCGCTACCGCCAACCCAGTTGCCGAGTGGTCAGAATTCTTGTTTTTCGCTAAACGTTCAGAGTTAGGTCTCCTGCCTGAAACGATTGGACAGAAATTAAAAACTGTCGACTTAGTATACTGGTATGGAGATTGTTAAACACCGGAACAAATAGGGTAAAATAAACAATTTCACCAAATATGCAATTTGACTGGTCCACAGCTTATGTGTTTATTCTGTCTCCGGAAGTACAAAGTGGCATATCACTTTAAGGAAATGGGAGCTGGGAGAACGCCTTTCATTTTGACCAGAATCTGTCTTCCAGAAAGAAAAATAATTGAAGTCTGATGTGAAGCGCACTGAAGCTGGGTATATCAGATGATGCTGATTTCACAGGGAGGAAGTATACATCTCTGGGCTGCTAACTATCATGTTCAAGCTGGTCTCCCTTTTGTGCTAGATTGCCCTGCATAATACGATTGCACGAAGGACCATCATATAGACGCAGTAGATTATCATGTTCAAGCTGGTCTTCCTTTTGGGCTAGATTGCCCTGCAGAATACGATTGTACGAAGGACCATCATATGGAAGCAGTAGATTATCATGATGGAACTGGTCTCCCTTTTGTGCTAGATTGCCCTGCAGAATACGATTGTACGAAGGACCATCATATGGAAGCAGTAGATTATCATGATGGAGCTGGTCTCCCTTTTGTGCTAGATTGCCCTGCAGAATACGATTGTACGAAGGACCATCATATGGAAGCAGTAGATTATCATGTTCGAGCTGGTCTTCCTTTTGTGCTAGATTGCTCTGCAGAATACGATTGTACGAAGGACCATCATATGGAAGCAGTAGATTATCATGATGGAGCTGGTCTCCCTTTTGTGCTAGATTGCCCTGCAGAATACGATTGTACGAAGGACCATCATATGAAAGCAGTAGATTATCATGATGGAGCTGGTCTCCCTTTTGTGCTAGATTGCCCTGCAGAATACGATTGTACGAAGGACCATCATATGGACGCAGTAGATTATCATGTTCAAGCTGGTCTTCCTTTTGGGCTAGATTGCCCTGCAGAATACGATTGTACGAAGGACCATCATATGGAAGCAGTAGATTATCATGATGGAGCTGGTCTCCCTTTTGTGCTAGATTGCCCTGCAGAATACGATTGTACGAAGGACCATCATATGGAAGCAGTAGATTATCATGATGGAGCTGGTCTCCCTTTTGTGCTAGATTGCCCTGCAGAATACGATTGTACGAAGGACCATCATATGGAAGCAGTAGATTATCATGATTGAGCTGGTCTCCCTTTTGTGCTAGATTGCCCTGCAGAATACGATTGTACGAAGGACCATCATATGAAAGCAGTAGATTATCATGATGGAGCTGGTCTCCCTTTTGTGCTAGATTGCCCTGCAGAATACGATTGTACGAAGGACCATCATATGGAAGCAGTAGATTATCATGATTGAGCTGGTCTCCCTTTTGTGCTAGATTGCCCTGCAGAATACGATTGTACGAAGGGCCATCATATGAAAGCGGTAGATTTAAAAGTTTCCATAAAGTCAATCAGTAGTAGGCAGTCATTTACTCAGACTTCAATTTTAAGAATCCAAATGAAAGCTCCAAGGGGAAGCAACCGGTAAGTTCACAGGAATGTCTTTAGGCTTTGATTCTTTTTTTCTTGTGGTTTCGCCAAGATATCTTTTCGAAGACGCCGAAGTATGGCTCAGAAATTTTTCTTGATATAGACACATGATGTTAATGTGTACATACCACATAACTCACATATTTCGTTTCAGTAAATTTTCTCCTGAACAAATGTTTAAATACATACAACCTACACTTTAGATTCTTTTCAGTCTTACGTATTCTCAGCGTCTCGTTGTAGCCAAAGTATGATTTGAAGCAATATTGTTGCAATGACCGTGAAACGTTCAGCAAATCTTTCGATACATTTTCTGCAGCATTTGTTTCAGGCCGTATGGTGAAATGATACACAATGCCCTTCTCGACCATTTTAAGCTAAAATTAACATCAATTGAGCAAACGCGATGTAAGGAAACGAAAAGTGTGCAAAACGTTCTTCGTTTGCTTTGCACCTTTTGGGTTCAATTCATTTTTAGGGCTTTCTTTGTCTGCACGAAAAGAAATGAAACAAGAGAACCCTGCGACAGATATAATAAACATATTCAGTAGCTGCTTCATAATATACAAACAACACACATTCTGAGACTCTCATTGCCGGTAAACAGATGCCGTATTGTACTCTTTTCCATGTAGACACTCTTCAGGAAACTTGAAAATTAAAATTACATCGCCTGCAACGGGAATCAAACCCGTATCTCCCGATTTATCTTCGAGCATGCAACCGTTATATCACCCAGGACAAATCAATCCCACGAAACTAAAGTTAAGCCTTCCTGAGACTGGGTTGTCCTGGATGGTGTAACGGTAGCATGCTCGAACGTAAATCGGAAGGTGCGGGTTTGATTTTCCTTACAGGGCGTTGTAGTTTTCAAGTCTTCTGAAGAGTGGCAACATGGGAAATAGTAAAAATGTACGGCATCTGTAAGCCGACAGTGAGATGTACTGTATATGCCTTTCTTGTATATGTGAATAATTATTTTCTCCAGGAATTCGCTTCCCCATTTATTTCAACATAATATAAGTTAATTTAAGATAAACACTAAGGATATAAACGGTCGAGTCGCATTATAGTGGCCACCGCCTACTTTTGATGTCAACAACGCGTAGCCAATAAAAGATGGTAGTGTCGTGAGCTAGCTTGGATGGTATATAAGGTGTGCTGTAGGCGTACTGAAAACATGTCACTCGTTGCTGTGATGGATAAAAGGAGCGATTTATCAGATTTGCAAAAAGAGATGGTTATCGCCTTTCGTGCCAAGGGTGGCAGTATTTCTGAAACAGCGCATTTTGTGAACTGTTCGCGTGTCATTAAAGTGTATCGTGATTGGAGAAATCGCACAATTGCGAATAAGCTGCGTGGAAACTGCGGAGCACCAGGTGCCATTGATGTGATCGGTGAACATCGGCTTCGAAGGTGCGTGAGGCCCGATCGACACGCTACAGTGGAGCAACTCACTGACCGAATGAACCAGGGGCTACCAGAAGTGTGTCCAAAACGACAGTTCAGCAAACCCTTCTGCATGTGGGACACCGATACAGACGGATGGTCACTGCACCTATGTTAACGAAAGTGCATCGGAAGAAAAGGCTTACATTTTCACGGCAGTATCGAAATTGGACCTCCGCTGATTGGCAAATGATTGCCTTCTCCGATGAGTCAAGTTTTCTGCTTCATCGAACGGATGGACATGTAAAGCTAGAAACATCGGAGAACAAACACTCTTCAACCATTGCTGGATTAACACAAGCTCATAGGGGCAGCGTTATGGTCTGGGGAATGTTTTCGTGGCATTCCCTGGGTCCACTCATACCATACCTGTGAAAGGCACTAGGAACTGAATTCGTTATGAATCCATCCTTGCAGAAAACGTACACCCATACATGCTGATTGTCTTCCCTGGGGAGGATGGGATCTTCCAGCACGACAATTCGACGTGTCAAACAGCTAGAAATGCTCGAGAGTGGTTAGAAGAGCACGATGAAGATTTCAAGGTACTTCCTTGGTCCCCTAATTCCCCAGACCTAAACGCAATTGAGGATCTGTGGTGACACCTTGATCGTGTTGTTCTCTCTATGGATCCTCCATCACGCACCCTCCAGCAGCTGTTACATGCACTGCAGTAAGCATGGCTTCACATACCTGCGAAAACCTTCCAGCACCTTACTGAGTAACTCCCAGCTCGTCTAGCTGCTGTCCGCGATGCACACGGCGGCTACTTTGGATATTAGCTGGTTGTCACGATAATGTGACTCGACCGAGTATTTATGGCGTATGATTCTTCCAATTGACTAAAAATGTTGTACAGCCGTGAACAAAACTGAATGTAAGGGTTTTCAGGAGCGTTTGAGTCAACGAGATCCAACTGCAAACAGAGCTCTCATTTCCTAATCGAGCGATAGAACCGGTGTCTGCCGGTTTGCCATGTACCTCTCCAGGGTGTTGCATAACAGTTCAATGAGATTTAAGTCTCAGAGCTGGCAAAGCAAATCGTTCTATATTTTTGTTAAAATGTCCTTGTCCACGACATCAGCTCGGTGAGGGCTTAAGCTGTTATTCACTGGCAGAAAATCTGAGCAAGATAGACATCCAAAATGTTTTGCGTAGAGTTCGAGGATATGATCTCTTCATTTCTGTGCAGTTAGGGCTCCTCCCAAAATTTATGAAGAGAAATGATGCGCCACGCTACAGTTGTAACACTTTGCCACACCCGTATACATTCTCCTTACTTCATGTTGATAGACAATAAAGCTCTTTTCTGGTGTTCTTCAGATTAATTGTTTCAGATATTTTAACAAGAAATTCAAACTATCCATGTGGCATGAATAACTGAATGACTTTTTCCCGGAAATCTATGAAGCGCAAACCGAGCAAGAAGTAAAACGGGTAATGGATGATCTACCTTGTAGTATGAAGGAAATATACAGACACATATTTACAGCTATTCAGAATTACGTCCTTGATCTCACTGACAAAATATATGCGGGAATTCAAACGTTTTGTCAAAGGAAAGAAAGTAAAAAGATCAATGATCAGATAGTTTGTTAAGACGGGGATTAAGAGCGTTTTATATAACAGTGTTAAAATACGTTAAAATGTCTAAAAGGAGAAAGCTACCAGAGTGCACATATCTTAAGACACTTTCATTCCTCCTTGTAAGAGGTCCTCCTTTATTATTTCTAAGAGAAGGTTGAAAATTATCAGGATTAGCGTTCCTTCCGTATGCTTTACGTCGAAAAAGGCATACGCTTTGCCAAGATGACGAATAGCAAGTCTGAAAACGTTTGGAGGCTTTTAAACGGAAGACCGTTTTTGCTTTAATTCAGGCGATTGAAAGAATTTGCGCCTAACGGTCTGCAAAAAAATCTTCAATAAGCATTTGTTTACAGCTTTATACTGAATGATATTCCAAGTGTATTGACCAAAAGCTTCATACTATCGAGTTTTAGACGTAAGCTATTTAAGAAACTCCAGAACGAACATTAATATTAGACAAGTCGTGCGAGCATATACACTGACGTGCCAGAAAAACTGGTATAGACGACCTTATGCAAAATACATAGCAACGTCACCTATGCGCGTACTCGGTTGGGTCCACCAGTGCGTATATAAAGCGATATACATCCTTGCCAGCTGTCAGAGCTGTTTTCGGCATGAGAATGACAAGTAATAACGATTTAAGCGATTTTCAACGCGGTGTCATAGTTGGCGCTCGTGAGATGGGCTATAGTATTTCGGAGGTAGAAACGAAGTTCGGATTTTCACGGACGACCATTGCAAGGGTGTAATCGTGACTACCAGAATTCCGGCAAAACCTCCAATCTACGATACCAGTGTGGCCGCATAAAGACATTGGGTGAACGTGACCATCGTCGGCTGTCAAGAATCGTTTCATGTGAGAGGCGTGCAACACTCTCGCAGGTATCATCGGAATCCAATGCTGGAGCCTCAACAAGCATCAGCGTCGGACTCTGCAACGTACCCTGCAAGGCATGGGCTTTGAAAGCCGAAGCCCAACTCGTGTCCCTTTGATGGGTGCACGACACCGAGCTATGCGCCTCGCTTGGGCACAGCAACACCGCCACTGGAACACTTGATGACTAGAAACAAGTAGCCCGGTCTGACGAGTCCCGTTTTCAACTGTATTGGGCAGATGGAAGGATTCGTGTCTGGCGCAAACCCCATGAAGCCATGGATCCCGCCTGTCAACAGGGAACTGTACCGGCTGGTGGGGGGTCCGTAATGGTATGGGGTGTGTGTTTAGATTGACTTCCCTGGGACCCCTGGCACGTCTACAAACGTCTGTGATCGGCCAACGCTATGTGCGCATCCTTTCTGGCGAGGTACACCCGTTCATGTCCTGGATTTATGCTGATGGGTTGGGCCTGTTCCAATAGGACAACGCACCTACACACAAGTGTCGGGAGGCCACACTATGTTTCGAGGAGCTTTCTTCTGTGACTGGGGTATTGCCATTCCCACCCAAGTCCCCAGATCTGAACGTAATAGATCACATTTGTGATGCCATGCAACGCGCTATCGAACACAGGAATCCGAGACATCGGAATACACCCGAATTGTGGAACGCTCTGTATGGTGTGCATTGCTTACAGCATATTTCCAGAAGCTAGTGTAGTCCATGCCACGTCAAATTTCTGCAGTCCTGCGCTCCCGTGGGGGACCTACCAAGTATTAGACTGGTGTACCAAGTTTTCTGGCATTTCAGTGTATACTGTATGTATAAATACATACTGTATATAAAACTACAGAGCAAGATGTACTTTCTCCTACCTTTCACTAAATACGGTAGAAAAATATATAAACAGTATAATCATAGCGTGTGCAATTTGCAAAAATGATACCCTCATTCAGGTGACCAATTTTATTTTGGTTTTGCATTGCGTTTTGTGATTCAACGACTACTCCGAATAACTAAGGAAATTGGCCATGTTAAGAACACTCATTCTAAAGTATGGTAGGAGCCAGATCCATGGGACAAGCGTGCAACTCATGTCTTATTCGAGACCAAGCCCCGTACAAGGTTGGGTTATTGAATAGAATCCTGTGCTATTGACAATTCGTCCATCTTTATGGCTACGTTGTTTTAATATGTCGTTGACTTTAATTAATGCACTCTTTATGCACTGTTTGAAATTTCATTACTTTCTAATTATTTTTGCTTTTGCACCAAAATTTCCCTCTTTACCTTGATTCAAATACTGACGTCTGGTTAAAAAACAATTAGTGTTCTCTGGATCATAAGTCATTTATTGATTATTATCTGCGAAGTAAATGTAATATTTTGTGTGGTTACAAAACTGACTGGCGTGAAATGTTAAGAAAAGACTTGCAATTTTCATTTGAGAATAGTCTTCAAGACTGGAAAATGTCTTACGGAAAGTGGACATCCGAAGGACTGGGCAACACGATAACAGTTTTTTTCTTAACATACCGGAATTTTGATAATCTTTTATAACCTTTTACCAAAAACAAGATTTTGTCATATTTTCCTTTAAATTTTGTTTCTCTTTGGCTCTGTATGCCCTGCTTTTGCTACACGTGACCTCACTGTTGTTGATGCCGTTCAGTCAGGTTATCTTTCACTTTTAATCTTCCTGTCGTGGACTTCATGTTTAAATTTTTTTACGCTTCCGTATCTATCATTTGTTCCAGATTATTAAATAATTATAAGTCCCAGAATCCGAAAGTAGATAAACAATGCGTTTTTTGGTATTGAAATGCCGTGATGTATTGCTCATCCTCTTTGAAAGCTTGAAAGGGTTATCGCCTAGAAGAGCGAACTGAACTTGCATTTCACAAATGTTTATCAATTTCT
This sequence comes from Macrothele yani, assembly GCA_039090855.1. Lineage (NCBI taxonomy): Eukaryota > Metazoa > Arthropoda > Arachnida > Araneae > Macrothelidae > Macrothele > Macrothele yani. Next base: position 136,323,976 of record CM077005.1, on the reverse strand, counting down.
TTGCCAAGTAACTTCAGTATGAGATCTAAAAGTCCATTGACGTTGTACTATTTCGAGCATCCATGTTTCTTGGAAGGAACGACTATTTGGTTCTAACAAGAAGGTCAAGGTCGAAAATCAATCGCTAAGATCGATGTTTTCTAGTTGTTGGTACCAGTGAGAAACTGCCAGTTATCAGACTTTGTACCCCATATCGATGAATAAATGAATCTCCCACTGTAGGTAAACACTAGTGCTATGTTTCAAATATACACACATGTACGTTCTCGGGCTTATGAAGTTCTTTTGGCAGATGAGCATTGGCCATGTAACACTCAATACGCTGGCCATACCTGGATCAAATTCAAAAACATGCCACAGTGACATGGACGAGAATCGCTCCAGACAGATTTGTGAAATAGAGGTTTTGGTCTCTGACCATTCTAAAAATGATGGGTCCGGGTTAGAATCTTGGGTGTGACATAGATGGTGTGTTTGTCCTACGGCACTGGTTCTCTTCCCCCTGGAACCAATGATAAAAATTACGGATGGACGACTGCGTGTAACCCATTGAGTTGCTCACTGTGGCTTTTAAAGTCCCCATAAAGATAAAAAAAAAAAAGGCTGGTCGGTATTTGTATGACTAGACTCTTGGGGTCTGAATGGGTGTTCAGATCTTGTACTTCCGTTGCGTGAATTGAGCAATGCTGAGGTGGTTTGCCGATAGCATACTCAGACGGGAAAAGAGATGTGAGGGTTCGAATTCTCTTGCAGGATGGTGCAGTGCGGATTTCTGGCAGTTTTCCCAAATGCGTGTGTTAAACCTGTGGGAAATCATTTTCCCCATTTCTAAAAATGAGGAAAATGATTTCCCGCAGGTTTAACCATGTGAAAACCCATATTCGCAGGTGGCAGAACTCGAATCCTAATATTTCTTTTCTGGAACCGAATGCTTTTCCAATTAAGCTACGCCGGCGAGAGCGTGTCACTGCTATTTGCCGTCTTGGCACGCGCGTCCCCTCTATAGCACGTCACATATCCTCATACCTTAAGAAAGGCGGTGGCAAGAAATCGCAGGTTTCAGGTCCCCGCACACTATGTTTGAAGTAACTCTCTGTAGAAGAAGGTATTGTCACCAGTTCCGGAATATATGTGGAAGAAGCATAACACATGTTTCAAAGAACCTAACGGCCAGTAGATCCATTTTTATTTTTAGGCGTCAATGTGAAGCTCAAATTTGCCTGTGACGAATCCACATCCTTCTGCTCCGGAGCCGAATGCCTTCCCAATTAAGCTACGCCGACAAGGGCTTGTCACTACTACTTGCTGTCTTCACATGTGCTACACCTCTGAACTCAGGTATATACGTATTATACCTGACCTACAGCCATAACCAAATGTCATATTCATTATTAACAGAGTAAGGCTTACGCCACTGTGCACAAATTCAGTGATCTGACCAATCAAAATGAATATTTATGTACTAATTATAAATGCATCCTTAAAGGAACTTGCTTAGAGGTATTCACTGGGGTATGAGACTCTTGTTAGGTTGGTTCTATAATAGAAACGGCCTCAAAGAAATGCGGAATCCTCTCAAAAAATCAGGAAGAACCGTCCATTAGAGACATGAGGTTTACCAGGAAATTATATATTTCACCGTTTTAAATTTCTTTTCGGAATGTTATTGATGCCACAACTGTACTAGTTACCGAAACGTAAGGTGCGTTATATTAGTTGGAGAGAAAATGATAGAATAAAAAAGTTTCTCTGCGGGCACCGCTGGATGTGAAATTCAATAGCGGAAGCATGAATAAAATATATTATTTTTTCGACACCATCGTATATCTAAAACACGACATGACAACGCAAAATACTTATACATTGTTTCCGCAAAGATAAATATTTTTATTCAGTTTCTGAATTATTGGGAATCGGTTTTGGAATCGAGACATATAATATTCCGACAACTATAAAAAGTGACAGAGATGTAGTCGAACTACAGGGGTTGTCCAAAACAATAGAAACACCTTGAAACAATAGGTGTTACTCATCTAATATGGTGTGGGAGCACCCTTGGCATTTAAAACTGCCTGAATCCTTCTTGGAATGAACGCACACAAGTTCTGGATGGTAGTAAGTGGTATGTTATACCATTCTTACTGCAGAAACTGCTCCAATTTCTTGAGAGACGCCGGAGGAGGATAACGGGATCGCACTCTGTTTTCCAACACAGTCCGCAGGGGCTCAGTGATGTTTAACTCCGGTGATTGTGCAGGCGAGGGAAGGTGTGCAACTTTCTCCTCATGTTCCTCAAACCATGATTGAACAGGTTGACTTCTGTGAATCGCGGCATTATCATCTTGAAAAGTGTAATCCCCTGACAGAAACAATGGTCAGCTAAAAGAGTGACATAGTCACCGCTAGTGATCCGTCCGTGTAAGGTAATAATGGGACCTGCTGCAAACCACGTGATCATGGCCCAAACCATTACGGAACCGCTCCCATGCTTCACTGTAGGAAGGAGACAGTCTGGGTTGTAGGCTCTCCACACGTAAACCTCCTGTGGTGAGGAATAGTGAAAAACTTGATTCATCGGAAAACAAGACATGTTTCCATTGATACGCAGTCCACGTTTTATGTTCTTGGCACCACTGTAGGCTCCGTTTTATATTCACCTGTGATATCAGGGGTTTTGTAATCGCAACTCTGCCGTAAATATTGTGCTTATGCAATTCCATTCGCACGATATGGATCGACACTGAGTTTTGGGGATGCGCATGAAGCTCAGCGGTCACTTTCGTCTCCGTGGTCTTCCTTCTTGCGGTCATAATCATCTTTAATGTCCTCCTGTCTCTCGCAGTGAGCTTGGTTTTCCTTCCACAGTTGTATCTCACTGATAATGTCGTGCCGTGAACATTGTATGCTGTCATGACCTTCGACACGGTACCTCTCGATACCCACAATACCTGTGCAACTGTGGTTACCGACGCCCGACGCAACAACCAGACGGGCCACTACAATCTGCTTGCTTTGGAACCGACAGGTCACTCATTGTGCCTTCACCTGAAACGAAGTTATGCAAACACCGATTTACAATGCAATCACACAGACCCTTGAGACTATAAGCGACACTATTTTACAAACAAATTGTAGCTACATGTTCGTTTTACTCAAAAAGCAGTACATACCAAAGTCACTGTTTTCAGCGAGGTGTTTCCATTTTCTGGACAACCCCTGTAAGTAAACGGCATGACATTTACGCCATACCATTCAAAGCCTCACAGGAAGGGGTGCAAAATAAGTATGTACATGGGTTTGACCGCTCGTCCTTTGAGCTGTAGAACCTCGTAACATAAATATAAGATTCGAACATCCTCCACTTCAACTGCCCTCTCCAGACTCTACTTAGGTGGAAAACACACCCCTACATGGGAAGATATAAATATTTTGAACACTCCGAGGTAACGTTCAGCTCTCTTTTACACAGAAAGTTTGTTGATTTACAAAATAGAGTCACCTTTGCTATAATGAAGAATACCCATGTACTATCCCCCTCCCTTGAAAACAATTAATGGATCGTGCAAAACATCCAGATGATCCAGAAGACGAGTTTGCTCAACTATTTCAGCGCATGCGTTGAACTTGCTTTGAACTGCGTCATTTGTGAATGTGCTGTCATGATATACTGTATAACTAACACCTACTCGCTTGCAATTTAGTATAATGTTACATCTCAGGATGAGCTTATAGTAAGCTCGAAAGGTCTTATAAGATATTAATATTTTCAGCTGTACATATGTTTTTAATAAATCGTGTCTAAGACGGCATTGCTTCTTTTAACCTGGATTACGTTTAGAGTGAAATCCCTTTGTCCCAATCTGCACCTTTTATACGTAAACAACGGAAAATATCATTTTAAAGATGCGCATGAATAGGTTTAGAATCTCTCCTTCTTATTTTAGACTCACAGACAATTATCCATTGAAATGTTAAAAATTATCATTATAGATTCAAGTCACTCTTTTTGCACGATGGGACATTTTTCTTGAGTAAACAGAAAAATTTTCATTACAACAGCTCAGTAATCACAAAATATTTCTGTTACTGTTGATGACACATTTACTGAAAGCCTATGCATTTCAGTTCATTATCTTAAGTGATTTTTCATTTTTATTAAATTTCATTGTGTGTTGTTAAACATACCGGCAGTTCCGTTATATCCTTTTAGGTGCAATTTGTAGTTATTGGACTCGTCCTCTATGCGGAATTCATCATATATGGCATACGCAGATTTGTTATCTTTATCTTTCAAATCAAACTTAATCTGATAATCCCTCTGATTGGTCAAATAGTTGATGTTGTCATTACCTGTGAAAGAAAAACAATGTACAATGTTATCCAGGACTCGTGGGTACATTTAACAAATTAAGAAAATTCCTGACATCTCAATATTTTGAATTTATATACATGCGAAGAACACGGAATTAAAATTACCTATCCAAAAATTCTTTTGCAAATCCCCGAAACCAGCTTTGTATGCATTCCAGTCTTCATAAAAGTGAGCGGAACCACTGTCAAAATCACGACGCTGTTGAATAACCTGAAACAAAATTAAAATAACATCATGCGAATGTTTAAGAAAAATGAAACACACTGTGTGAACTGCTAAAGAATGGATCATTACCGTCACATTGACTGAGCGTTGATCATTATTTTGTATGCTAGTACTGCGTTGTCATCTGTGATTTGGCATCCTTCTTTCCACCTAAAAAGGCACTATGAATATTTAAGTGATATGGTTTTCAGATTATTTCAACAAATCTGTTGTGCAAAAAAACAAAATTTTTGTTTTATTTCGATAACCGAAAACTTTTGTACCTTTCATTTTCTTTAGTTTAGACTCACAGGAAATTCGGTTGTGTTAAATTTATTTTGTGGGCTTGTTCACTGTCCATTTTCAAATTACATAAAACTAAAGCAAAATGTAATCTGTAAGATCATGGTGTACTCGAAGTAAAACAAAAAATGAAATGTTCATCAGATTACATCGCAGCGAAGAGGATAATATAAAGCAGAATAAAATATAAAAACAAATGTGAAATGTTGCAACTTTTTGTAAATCAATGTTTCAAAAGCATCAAAAACATGAAGCTTAAGTATTCAGTTAAAACCTATAACAGGATGATGTCTATTTTACATAGTGGCAACGTCTCTGTTGAATAAGTGCAAAAATGAAATTCGAATTGCAAAGGGTTTGCGGGTTTTGGATAAGTAAAAAAGGTTTCAATGGAACTTTAAGCTGCCCCATGAAAATATAGTGATCAACTTAATCTCTGCCAGATGTACAAAAAATTGATACAGCTTAATAGAGTTTTTACCAAAAAAATATCTTTGAAAGTGTAATAGTCACATAAAAGTGTCTGGAGCTCCCGTTGATGTTCCTCAAGCAGGTTATTTGTTGGTGAGCAAAATATTGTTCCGACAGTTTCAAATGCAGTAACATCATAGTCACGTGGTCTAACCATAGTACCACTAAAGGGGTATGGTTCCATATCCTTCATTAAAAGTTTTCTTGAAGAAAGGTTTGACATACTGGCATTTTGCATCTGAATGATATTTAGAGAAATTCAGTTCTCAAGTTTTGGAGAAACCTTAAAGAATTTTCTGACACTGATGGACTACAAGAAAATGAAACGTGATAATTCATAATAAAAGAATCATATGTACTTTCAGAAATTAATTAAATATATTCTTTCACCGTCACGCCTGTGACAGATGGCACCCTACGTCTTTTGTGGTAACGAACTTGCAATGGAGTGTCAGTAATCTACGCCCTTATGGATTACCGTGCCTATCTGTGAAGAAACAGAAAATATGGACTTTCTAAATAATTAAATCCTTCTGCTCCGAAAAATAGATTTTTCCAGAACATATTTTATTCACAACCTATGAAAATGCAGGAAAATGTTTTTAGTTAGTTGAAAATCTTAAATGAAATTAGGTGTGGCATTATGCATAGAATGTATTTTCATGATGGCGTTTTTCAATGCGAAATGATATATAATGTTTAGAAATCTTTCGAAAAATGCAAAAATTAACAAACACAATTTCGACATCTTTACCTTTCAGTAGAATATTTGCTCATTCTCTCAGTAAATCTTCAATGCCAAAGATTTAGTCTTCAGAATGTTCGTAATAATATTTTCGTGTAATTATTCCCCCAATTTTTTTTCAAATGATTTCATAGCATGCTTTTACATCCTCTTTGTGTTTTTGGGAAGATACCCTATTTTCAAATTTATAAATAGTTTGAACCAGTAGTTGAATGAACACATCCAAAACTGTGTTTGCCTGAAGATGTTCGCCTAGTAATAAATGGTAGAACATTTCATCGAATAGACAAACCGAATTTTCTTCAACAGCTTCTTCGTGTCTTAAAAGTAGAAACCAACACATTAAAAAACTGCATTTATCACTTTATCACAATTCATTTACCAATAATGTTCGCATTGCTAAATTTTAGTTAGAGCAACTCCTCGTTAATATCTACTTGTCTGCATTTAGACAAGTGCCACACACCATGCTTTCAGTTATCAAACTACACTGCTGGACAATTGCTAAGGACGGATCATAAACGGCTATATAGCGCATAAAAAAGTAAGTGTGGTTGGATGCCAAGTGAAATAAAATAATGTCAGAATGCCAGGACAGTACAAGAAAGACAATTTATTGTGCTCTGAAATCCAGAAGGCTTTGGAACGTGTTCAAGGGACAAACAGGCCATTTTGTGCAGAATACGTAAACGTGAAAAAAATGCCATTACCGTCCGCAGGCGTTCCGGCGTAAGATGTCAATACGGGATATGGCCACCATGGAAGGGCGATGCAAGATTCCACACGTCGTGTCATGCTTTGCACAACATTATCAAGCAGCTGTTGGGTTAATTTATCCCATTCCTCTGTCAGTGCACGGATGAGGGTGTCCTTGTTTATTGGAGGGCATTGGCGACCAGCAAGACTCCTGCCCAAAGCATCCCACACATTTTAAATGGGATTCAGATCTGGAGAACGTGATGGCTATACGAGGCGTTGAATATCCTCGTTCTCAAGACACTCCTGGATAGCGACTGTTCGATGACATGTTGCACTGTCGTTCATGAAAATGAATCTATCACCGACAGCACCACGGAACATGCGAACATGAGGTAGCAGAACATCATTAATGTATCGTTTGTCAGTCATAGTCCCAGTTGGAAGCACACAGAGGGACGTACGGCCATTGATCATGATGCCAGCCCATACCATGACACTACATGTCGGATATCGGTCCCTTTCCTGTATGTTTGCTGGACAATATGCAGTACCACTATCACGCCAGATCAGTTGTATACAATCAGACGATAGACTGTATCTACTCTCATCTGAGAAGAGGACAGCAGACCAGTCGTTATCAGTCCAATTGCGATGTTGATGGCACCATTGCAAACGGGCGGTACAGTGACGTCTGGACAATGGGATGCACACAACAGGACGGCGGGCGTATAGTCCTCCTTCATGCAAACGTCTGGCGACAGTTTTTCGGGAGATCCGCTTGCCAGTAGCAGCCATAAACTGATTTACGACCTCACTAGCTGTGCTGCGCCTGTTTCTTTTTATTGATAGCACTATGTACCGATCTTCTTCAGGTGTCGTACTGCGAACACGACCTCCCCTGTGACGTTTGCTACACATTATTATTATTACTACACTATGTTTATTATTATCACTACACATTATTATTATCACTGTCTACTACACATTATTATTATCCCTACACATTATTATTATCACTGTCTACGTGCTCCAGTCCCACTAATTATACGGCCACGCGTAAAATCATCTAGGTGATGTCGGGAAGACATACTGAAAATTGCAAGTTCGTCAATTGATTCTTTCCCTTTCTACTTTGCGTTTGAACAACAACGGTCAATACGCGTCAAATCCTTTATATCTCTTATCAGTGCTATGACGTAACGAACAAGTTCGGCAATCCAAAATTTGCATACGCACACACGTCTTACTGTATCCCGCACTTATGCTAATTTCCACATTTTCCTGCCTTCCATTTTATGGTTGCTATCGTTGCTATTGTCATCCGTCCTTAGCAGTTGTCCGGCAGTGTATTTATTCCTTCTGTTCGTCGTTCCAGAAATCCCTCCCCTCCCCCTCACAAACAGTGCAAACAGAGACACTGTGATTTATGGGTTGGTTCAGATAAACACAACGACATTATTTCTGTTTAAAGTTACTCCCGCATACTTTCGAATTTCATCCACTCATCTTCCATGTGGCCTTCTTCTGGGTCTTTTCCTGTCCCTTTGAATTCAGTCTAAAATTTCAACTGTCCATCGATGGTCTGTCCTTCTGGCAATATGTCCAGTCCATTGCCATTTCAAGAATTTTACTCTGATAATGATGTTTTCCACTCTTGTCATTTTTTCTGATCCACGATTTCCTCTTCTTATCTCTCCTGGTTACACCAAGTTCCATGCTACATTGAGTTGTTTGCAGTCTTTGTATTATAATGAATATGGCTTTTAACTAAGCTAATTATCGTGAATATAGCTTTCACTAATATTATAATGAATTCAAATGGTTGTTGTTACTAGTTTCTTCTAGTAATGGTTGTTGTTACTAGTTAATTAAGATCATGAATAAAGTCTCCTGCTAGTAGTGTAGTAATAATAATAATCAAGCTTATAACTGGTAGTAATGCTGTAGTAGTAATTAAGATGAATAAAGTCTTATGCTGGTTGTTACTAATAACACTAAATGAAATAAACCTAACAGCCAGACAGTAACTATGAACTGAGAAAAACGTACTTACAACAAATTCTTTATTATTGAGACTTCTCGCTCTCACATAAACGAACTCTCTTTATACAGCACCAGCTTTCTGACACATAAACCACAGCTCACTTCGTACAACAACAAACGCTCTCTCTATACAACAACAAACGCTCTCTCTATACATAAACCAACGCTCTCCCTTGGTATCGTTGAACGCGCCTATTTATACTGGCTACCACCACGTCATGACTTACACTCATTGCCAGATCTCATTCAGCGGGTGAAATAACATCTCGTTCAGTAAGAAGATAATTTACATAGTAAAATAAAATAACCAGAGATAGTAAAAATCAAAAGGAAAGTGAATATAGAGTATACGTTACAGTATGTATGTCTCTTTTAGTTAAGATCAACGTCTCAGCACCATTAGTAAGCACTGGAACGATGCATTGATCAAACACTTTTCTTTTAAGACATAATGGCATATTGCTCTTGAAAATTATACTGTTCCTTCCAAAACCCTCCAGGGAGGTTTTATACGCCGATTAATTTCTTAATCAATTTGACCTTCATTTGACATCTGCTGTCCAAGATAAATGTAAGTATTGGTTATCTCCAGCTTTTCCGGATCAATCAATAAATCTTCATTTCTTTTAAAAGCATTGTACATCACTTTTGTCTTCATTTTTAATCCCACTTCTTTACTCTTTCTTGTCAGCAAGTTCCTGGATCATACTATGTAGCTCTGATGGGGTAGTTGCAAAAATGACTATGTCATGAGCAAAACAAAGGTGAGTTAGATAATCTCCATTAATCTCTATCCCTTTGTTTTCCCAGTTCAGTGATTGAAAGACATTTTCCAATGTGGCATTAAAGGGTTTGGGAGATATAGTGTCGCCTTGTCTCACTCACTTTCCAATGTTGATGGGTGCAGTATTCTCAAACAGCCGAATTGTTGCACTTGCATTTTCATAGATGTTATTAATAATATTAATGTATGCATCTTCAATACCGTAGGATTTCAAAGCCATTGTAACTGCTGATGGTTTCACCGAATCAAAGACCTTTTCATAATCGATAAAAGCCATGTATAACGGAAGTTCATATTCCATCACTCTTTCAATTAGTTATCTCAGTACGTGGATATGATCATTTGCGTGTATGACTCCTTAAATACTGCACATCACTGAAAACGTTACTGCGGGATAACACCAGTATACAATAGTTGAAACACGGGTTTCTTAATCATCAGAATTTTCAGAAATAGTATTTCTTTCTTTGCAAAATTCTGCGTTTTACTACTAGAAGTTACAGGGAACTGACGATGACTTCCAGTTTCGTGTGTACGTAGGTAAAGAGTCCTTCCCGGCACTATAACTAAAATGGCTGTCAGTTATTTTATTTAATAAATAATTTCCCATGTTCAGCATAACATACAACAACATGTTTCTAGATTTAATACACTGAAAAGGTTCAATTAATATCGTGAAGGTAGTCTCTGCGACGCACCTCCTAGCCCTTGCTTTACGATGCACCAAACAGTACGATATCGTGAAAACTTATTTTTGTGATCTTGAAATCTTTTGAAGATTTGACGAATAAGGAAAAGCAGTTTATGAAATGTTCGTGGGATACATGGAGCATAAGTCATTTCTGTACTTAAATGGCAAAGACGTTATCTTACGTGAGTGTACAAAAGGTTTGAAACCCGTTATTTCAGTCACAAATCTTAAACGGCAAATTATGTTCAAATAAGAAAGTTCACATCATATATTTCAAAATTTACCTGATGTCGACTGATGTTTTTACCCTTTTTTAAATGCAGCTTTAAGTATTACAAAATATTTATATTTTAGTTCACAGGAGCAACCCAGAAAAACAAACACAACTGTACCACCTTAGCAAACATCTAACTAATAAATGCACAGTTGACGTGGACCAGGGACATCAAATAAAGTCATCGCTCTCTCCACGTTTATAAGTGAGTCACGGAAAAAATTCTCATTGGCCGCCACCGGGAATCGAACCGAGGGTCTTCCAGTTACGCGCCGAATGTGCTTCCACTGCACCACAGCGGTCTCGAAATTCTCCAGACTCACAAACGACAAACTGCTAAACCACATGGCAGGGTTGCTTCTTTCGAGCCCCGCACAACACTGGTGATCCACCGCAGCATCCCGTGACTCACTTACAAACGTGGAGAGAGCGATGACTTCTATTTGATGTTCCTGGCCCACGTCAACTGTGTATTTATCATTCATTCGCCTTCTAGTTATTTGTTCAGTTGCTGCTGTTCATCTTTGGTGAATCCCAAGCATTGTGCTGTGCTCCAAAGAAGCAACCCTGCCATGTAGTTTGGCAGTTTGTCGTTTGTGAGTCTGGAGAATTTTGAAACCGCTGTGGTGCAGTGAAAGCATATCAGGCGCGTAACGGGAAGACCCTGGGTTCGATTCCCGGTGGCGGCCGATGATAAATTTTTTCCGTGACTCACTTATAAACGTGGAGAGAGCGATGACTTCTATTTGATCCAACTAATACTTCAAACACACTGAAACTCTTCGATGAAAAATAGAAGTCTTGGCAGAAATTCAAAGTTAAGAAAAAAATAGTTTTTGCGAAATAGATTAAGGTTGTCGTGAAATCAAGAAAATTGCATTCCCAAACAGAAGTTTGAGTTTTTCAGCAATTTGATATGAAGACGTTAAGTAACGTGTGTAATACTGACCGTCCATCCTCCGCCATCATTACTCATGTCACAGTAGACAAGGAGAACTGTGTTTGGCACTCTGTTCTCTGGACATATTCCGTAAATTCCGTTTTCGTGGTTGCCCTTTAAGTACACATCGCTGCAGTCCTTTGGTTGATCGCCACTCTCTTCGCAAATTTCTCCGGCATGAATAGCTAAATAGACATAATTATCACTTTATTAAACACACACACACACAGCCACACACGAACACATACATACAACTGGTAATATGGATTCATTGAAAACTTTCAGTGTTCCCCTACATTAAAATCAGCTGCTACCTAAACACCAACTTTGGAAAGTGAGTAGATTATGTGATAATAATCAGCAAGCTGTATAAAAGGAGTTTGAGGTCGGCAGACGCCAATACAACGTGGAATGGAATGGTCCAGCGTTGATCACGAATAACAGTTTCAATCATCGTGTTGAACAAAGATTTTAGAAGATTCAGACTGCTTATAGCCTATTGAGTTGAGCACGGTGGCTGTTGAACCTTAAAACAAAAAATATGTATCTCTTTATTTAATTTCATGTACAACGCTTGACGTAGATACTCATCTGACATGCAGAGGAGTAGGTGACAAAGAAGTGGTTTAACCTTTGATGGATTACGTGAAAGCAACGGTCGAAGAGACAGTTTAATGAGGCCTGAGTTAGTAGGACGTACGACCGGCATGCTGGGCAATGCATTCCGCATCACGTCATGGTACCGAGTAGAAAAGTCCCGGGATGGTGTCCTGAGGTGTCTATAACCAGGCTGTGTCTGAAAATTTTCGACATTTATAGGGTACTGCAGAGGCGTAAAGTTATTTGCCAATCCGTCCCACACGCTCCCTATTGGGGAAAAATTAGCGGATTGCGCTTGCCAGGGCAGCATCTGGACAGCTTGTAGGTACTGTCTACTGATCCACTCCGAAACACGTACGTGGAAACACATATCAAGTTAAACGCTGTCTATGTACGTTCAATTAAACCAATATGTTCCAGTTGCAGAACATATTAGTTTAATTTAACATACACAGACAGCGTTTAACTTGATATACGTTTCCATGTATGTGCTTTTGAGTAAGTTCTGTATGTATGAATTCTGGTACTGACTGTCTGCTAATGTTGGCAGTGTTTGGGAGGAAGCTGTCTTGTTGAAACTGGGCATCAGGGATATCATTTAGATGCGGTAACAAAACGAGCTGCAGATCATCATCTAGATGTTGTCGCCTTGTCATTGTACCCACTATGAGTGCGAAATGTAATCGCCATTGAAACTGAGAGCGCCCCAAACAATGATACAAGGCTGAGGATCCGTATGACAATGCTCTCGGATGGCAGGAAAATAAACCCGATGACCACATCTTCTCCAGGCTCTCAATCTTTGATTGGAACAATCTGTAGTCTATCATTGATTGTTAGCGCTGAGACAGAAGTGAGAGTCGTCGTTGAATATGAAGTGAGAGTCGTCGTTGAATATGAAGTGAGAGTCGTCGTTGAATATGAAGTGGTTCAATTCGTCACAGCACGCATGTCCGGTACGACACACTGCAACCTTAGGCTACGATGTGCTGCGATGTCGTCGCAATGACTGGTGAGGCAGCAAAACTACTCACCAGCATGCGATTCACAGTCCGTGTCGATACGGGGATATCCATAGCTGCCGGCACACCTTATCGAATATCTGCTGCTGTGGATTGTGTGGATGATACGGCTTGCCGTAGAATGAGGGGATGGAAGTGTTCGTGTGTCTGTGTACGTGCTCCAGTCCCACTACAGCGAAGTACATTACAATTCTCCAAATTCTACCACCACATTCTACCGAACGCTGTTGTGTCACGATATGTCTCCCCAGCGATGCTGACGGAAGGACCAACCTCTAGAAAAGGTGCACATGGCACATGTGAAGGTTAGTCAACAAATGACGTCCAGCAGGCGTGTATACCCCTTGCACTAGTTTTTGTCACCGATCACTCCAATGCAGAAGTCCACACTCTTTGCAGAGGACGACCAAGTTTACCTACTCCGAGTCATTTCGCCCTATCGTCTCCCTTACTTATCAAGTGATTGTTTCGCTGCTGCAATCATTTATATAACCCAGATGTTAGCACATACTTACCATTTTGTATTGCACTCCGACAATTACTTCTTGGTGTGGCATTATTTTATGTCAAACAGTGTACATCTTTTTCTATCCATGAACATGGTACATTTAGTTATCCGTGGCTCATTATACAATACATTACAATACATCTGGTTGAACGAAAACGGGAAAATAGCCTCCATATGGCACACTTTTGATTTCTGATAGTTTGTTTCCGTTATACCATGACTTTCCAGCTTTTTGCACTACAGCATTTATAGCACGAAAGTAAAAAATCATCGCCATTGTTCTTTGCCTTTCTCCATACCGCAGGAATTCTAAATGGCATAGCCATTTTATTTTCCTTTCCTCCACAACCTTAAATCTTCGGCACGCGATCAGACAATTTTATGCTGCTCCCACAAATTGTTTTGATCTAAGTTTATTCGAAATTACGCAAACTAGCTTTTCTATTGAAATCTTCGTATTTTGGCTAGGTTTCAGCACAGCAAAGGCTCCACAAATACGTGTATAATAAATCATGTCCTGCAACATAATTGCCACATTGCATTATTGTCACGACGCAGGTATTTCGAAGCTAAATTCTGAGGACTAAGGTCCGCATTTACGAAATTAGATATACAGTGATACAAACTATAAGTATCCTAAGTAGCTTTTGGTGTGTCCTATGGATTTTTAAAATCTATAGGATACACCAAGTGCTAATTGGTATTTGCCTGGTAGCTGTAGTCATTTACATACATAGTCTTGCGTGTAGTATCAAGCACACCTTTTTTGGCCTATTAAGTTCTTTACAGTTTATTTATCTAACTTAACTGAACTGTTTCCATGCCATTTATTTCGCCATTTTACCGTTTGAACTTCAGTCAATTGGATTTCGGCACTCGGCTTTTGGGCTGTTTCAACTTGTTATTGCTTATGTGTGTTCCAGCTATTGTCTGGTGAGTTTTTAACTTTTTTGCGTCCCAATACGGTTCGCACTTTAAGTAAAGTTTATTCATTTAATTTGTTTACAGGCTCATATCGTTTGTCTGGTTTGGTTTCCGTGGCTTCGGGAGCATTATCAGTTAACATTTGGTTTTCCCAGTCGTTTACGGACATTAGAAAAGCTACTCCCAGAGGTTGATGCTGCTCTGAAGAACTTGTATTTTTCATGTTTGTACATTTTTGAAACCATATAATTTTATTTGAATTTCAGGGTTATCAGACTTTCTTGTTACCATAGCCACTTGCCAATTTGAATATTGCATTTTCCTAATTGCTTTATACGTCGTGTATTTGCATTTGAAGCTATTTTATGAAAAACTCTGTGTTTCTTCATTTTATGTCTTATGACGTAGAAGTCTTTTCGTACTTCTACGTTATTTAAAAACATAACCATAAGGTGAAATTGTTCCTAAATTAAACCTTAACGGCCAGACGAAACATGTAAACAACAGAAGTCAAACTTACGGAAAACATGCTTTATTCAGGATGTAGCCAACACATCGTAACATAGCATAGCATATTGCATTAAACTCTCCACACACCACACAGCTCTTAACACAACGCTCAACTTGCAACTCTTCTCCAAGCAACGCTCTTTTTAACAACGCTCGCTTTATAACGCTCTCTTTAACAACGCTCGCAAGCAACAGTTTAGTCGTCGTTTTTATCTCTCGTTCTTATCTTATCTCAGGCATACGTCACGTTCATTTAACCTCAACTGTGTTGCCAACAGTATTCGTTTGAGAGAAAAGATATTACGTTAAGAGTGAAGAATAACTGAGAATAAACTCAAGATTTACATAGGCAGAGAAACTAAAAAGGAAAGTTAATTTAGAATATACGTCACAGTCTCTACTTCTCGCTATTCTGCTAATCCCTTTGGTATGCTGCTAACAGCGCATCCCAGAAGATTGGCGTATTTGTATTTAATTTCCTTATGTGTACATTTAAGTCACAAGTAAATCACACAGAAAAACTTTTCTGAGCGTACATACACTTCAGCGGTAGCTTCTGATGATGGGCATAATAAGTAGACGTTAGTACTTCATGTGCCTACATTAACCGACCGTGATAGACATATCCTCTGTAGTCGGCATATGAGCACCATGAATAGCACCTATGCCCACTGTGAAGACTAAAAAAGAATCGTCTGATTTGATGAGTCCTGACTCCTACGATTTGAACTAAAACGGAGATTGCTTAAGAGACGCGTTTCTTACTTATGCTTTCTTGTCGATTGCGTTTGAAAAACATGCTGAATTTTTATTCTTTTCTGGAGTATCACGGAGTTTAGTTTCTCATTTTATTGGTCTTTATACGAACTTTTAATCGTAACTATAATTTTTCAGTGTCTTCTGAGAATCATCAGTAGCAGTAATTTGCAAAAATCATGAGCTGTATGCTCATTTCTTTAAATAAACAGCAGCCAGTAGAAATATTTTTCACAGTGGTGCCGTCGGGTTATTATGGGCATCCGGGGCGTATTTTAATATGAAAAATTTCGAAAGGAAGCCGGTATTAGTAGCAAGTTCCCAGATTTTCTGAACGTAAATTTGAGCCATTACACTAGTTGAGTAACTGGGTAACACATAACAGCCTTCCATATCAGTTTACTAGAGCGCGCTGGATCTTGGCCACGGCTGAATATCGCGTACGTGGAAGAGGCGACTCTAGTTAACTCGTCGCCTTGTCGAAGTTTCAGAGAGCAGTAACAAATGAACAGATGCGGGATGAACTGAGCATGCGTAAAACTGTTTTTCGGGGCTGGTGGCCTTTCTGTCTAACAGCAAAAATTTTACTTTCGTGTCGTCGGACAGTGAGCGGCTGATTTTCATTTATGAAGTTAAGCTGTTAGGTTCGCTCGCGTCAGCAAAATGAACAAAGGACCTTTTTATTGGAACCCCTTTTAGTTTATTAAGGGATGGAGAAAAAAACCGTTAAAGACTTGGGCCCACATCGACAAAATATTTGCTTGGTGCAAAAACATAACAATCAGTCTAGAACTCAACTTTGAAGCGTGTAAAAACGTGCTTACTTAATACGATGGGGAAAAACGGTTTACCTGTTCAGGAAAAGTTCATTTCAGAAATTGACAATTTTAAAACGAAAGTTATCGGGAATTTCGCAAGCGAAAAAGCAGAGCTCTGTTCCATTATAAATGAAGTAAGGCGAAACCCTAAACTCTTATTTAATGTTATACAAGCCTGCATATACGTATGTAAATAAAAATTTTACCTAATTCTATGTGGTTAAGGATAATTTCAGCAGGTGGTGATTGGAAACCTCACAATCCACTGAAATTATATTTCACGTTACGGAAGAAGTTTGAGAACAATTTTCAAAATATTTAGCTCCCGATAAATTTTCAGTCACCCTACGTTACTGATTTTTCATGGTAATCTTTGTGTCTAAAACATCAGTCATAATTACTTTTAAAATTGTTTTTTTTTTTTTGGTTAAATGTATGATAGTTGTATTCCAAAGATTGCGCGATGAACTGTGTGAAATTCTGACCTTTGCAAGAAGGTTCTGTGCCGCTCCATTTGCCATCTGAACCACATACTCTTGCTTGCTGAAAGGAAAGTTCAAGGCCAACATCACATTCGTAAGTGACGGTAGAGCCGTATACAAGTCCAGCGTACGATGCTTTCCCATTGAGTAGATCACCTGGTTTTTCACATACAATTTCTAAAAATATTCAAAAATTTAGTTAATTCAAGAAACTTACGAAGAATATTTAAAAAAGAAAAGAAAAGGCGAATACTTTAAAACAGCAAAAATGTTATACGAAATAATTCAGCACACTTAAAAAACTGCATGTTTTGCAAATTTTTCAGGAGATTAAATAATATTAAACTGAAATAGGTTTTATAGATCATTAGTCAAAAATTCTTCAATTATTTTTTTCACGTGAGGTACTTCTTCTAACGGAGACCAATACTGAATTCTCTTGTTACATTTCATGTTTCATAACTGTTGCACATCACTGCGTTTGAAGGACGAAAAAAATGCCGCCCTGGTGGCTCAGTGGTTTAAGCGATGGCCTCTGATCATTCGTTCGAAAGGGGTCCGGGTTCGAATTCCCGTGAGGCATGGATTTTGTGTTTGTCTTACGGCACTGGCTCTCTCCCTTCCCTGGAACCAGTTACCCTAAATTAGGGACAAGCGACTGCTTATAGCCTATTGAGCTGCTCACGGTGGTCGTTAAACATCCAATCAAAAAGAAAGAAAAGAAGGACGAAAAATTTTTGATATTTTTATATCGATTCTTTCTCCGGCGATAATTATCATTTACACAATATTTACGATACAACTGGTCTCAGCTACATATAAGAAATTTTGAAAATGTAAGCACTTTTGTGAACATGTGCACCACTTTTTCCACAAAGGATTCTGTTTGTACCAATAGTGAAATGTAATTCTTCGCGTTCTCTAGGTAGAAAGGACATCTAGACGTGCCGCTTGGTTGTGCCCTCCTCCACACATTAGCGTCAACATCGTCCGATTGCCCGGTCGCTTCGACCCAAACACCTGATGATACAGCGACTTGACCAACCGGCCTATCTCAGCCCAATTATTTATCCTCTCTCGAACTCGCTCAACAGCTCGTACTATGCACGGATCAAACGTCGAGGGCCATCCGCTGACGCAGTAGTCTAAGCGATGTCCTCTGAAGATTCGTCCGAAAGGGCTCCGGGTTCGAATCCCGGTGAGACATGGATGTTGTTTTTGTCTTACGGTGCTGGCTCTCTCCCTTCCCTGGAACCAGTGACCCTAAATTAGGGATGGGCGAATACTTGTAGCCCATCGAGTTGCTCCCGGTAGTCGCTAAACTTCCAATCAAAAAAAATAAAAATAAAAAAAAGTCGAGGCGTCCTCACAGTCCGTGGAGGTTAATACAAACGCAATCCGCTGTCATAATTGCCTTTTCGCGCGAGCTTTGCTTTTGATATATCCTCCTCGATGCGGGATTCGCATGCGCTGTGGCGGACCACTATTTTTTAATCATTTGCATATTCGGCCCTAAGGTACTTGCATGCAGATGTTCATCAGGATCGAACGACTTTCTCGGGGTGCTTCGATTTTTCTTTCAAAGAGTGTACGTTGTACAACGTTTGCCATACGCCATTACTCCCGGCTGGCTTTGATTGTGGACACCGTAAGAGATTCCTTCTTGATGTCAAAATGAAACCTCATACAGTGCTGCTTTTTTATTGTATTTTCTGATTTAAGAAAGCTTGTTTTTTCCGGTACGTATAGAAAAGCGAGAGATTTGCTTCTGATATGTTTTACATTTTTTGAACAGGAGTTTTCTCGCTACAGAGGTCATTTGTGTTTATTATATCGTCATGAGATATGCACTTCTAAAGTCAAATAAAAAATTTTCTATAATTGAATATGTTAAGAACGCGGAAAATCTTATACGTTTCTTTATTTGTCTTTTGAATAGCTTCTGTATTAGGTGATGCAATCATACATTACTGCAATGAAACAGAATGCATCGATTTTTTTTTCACGATATTACCGTATATAAATAACGAATTTGAAACAAATCTCCTTCCGTCTGATCGGTGCAAAGATGACGAAAATTATTTCACTATGTTCTGATGAAATATTTACAGCTAGAACGGGTAAATCTAATTTATCTTTCCTATTAGATCTCCGATATTACAATACGAAAATGAACAAATATTTTATTCACATAGCGGTACCCAGGTTTCACCCAATGCGGATATTTTCTGGTATTTTAGATATGCATTTTTTTCTAAATACATACATGTTTGTGTGATTGCCACAATATCTTCACATCTAAAAGATGAATAAAAAAATATGTTGCCAAGAATAAAATAAATCATAGGCTTCACAGTTACTTTTAATGTCTGTTTTAGCAGTTTCTCGCTAGGTAACACAAATTGGTGTATTGGTATGCAAAATACATTTCATTTTACAAAAGAAAATGTGATCTCTTAGCTTCAACTTCCAACAACATACTCCAAACCTTTTCCATTCTTTCTGTTTTTCAACAAAGCTTTTTGGTTTATTTTCGGAGAGTAACCTTAGAAGTGGAAACATTAACATTGGAAGTGGAAACATTTTCACATCATCAAGAAGCAGCTATCTTGTATAAAACTATTAGCAATTCATTGTGCAGTTTTTCTAGCAAAGGTTGTTTTTTCCGCAAAGTGACGGAAGCGCGGACTTGTGCTTGACTGTGATACGTGCCTTTTCTTCCCATGCGGAGATTATTTTTCCGATCTAACTATTGACAGAAATGGAAATGTGCAGGACACATTGCAAGACTGAAAGGTAATAGATGGACAAAAGTTATTCTAGAGTGGCGGCCATATGAAGGTAAAAGATCAGCTGGAAGACCTGAAAGAAGATAGTCAGATGATTTAAGGAAAACAATTGGAATTCTTTGGCCCCCGCAAGCTGAGGACAGAAATAGATGAAATGAATTGGGAGATACTTATATCCAGAAGTGGCTATGAAAAGGGTTAAAGAAAGGGAAAAAAGAGCTATCGTAACGAACATAACAGCTGCAGTAAAAAAAAACTTTTCTTGTTTAGGATTTCTTCTACGCTGCGAAATGTTTTGCAAGTCCTGATTTCCAGATATTATTCTCTAATTTTTGCCATATATGTTTAAGTAATGTGCACTTAGAATTTTCCTCTTCCTGGTGCAATTTTTGCAAAATACGGGAGCATCGTGCTTGTCGTTATTTTTGCTTCGTTTTGGATTTCACGAAATTAAAGGTAAAATTAAACCATAAATCTCAAAAGAAATTTGGCACTCATGAACATAAATTCCATTCCTGTGATAATAGGATTGTGTTAAAGATTTTTCTTCAACGATCTATTTACAACTTAAAACACTGTACTGCCATGAATATTTATAATTCGTCCTAAAAGGAAGAATCATAAAATAACAGAAGAATTTCATTCGATTTACTATTTCCAATTGTTTTGTTCTTGTCCTTGATCTCTACTATTTGTTAAAGTTTAAGGTCGCTGCTTTCTGTCACTTCCTCTTCCTTTATCCAAATGTGTCATACGTTCAGGTCAAACCTGCAGCATCTGTGATTAAACGTTTCGTTGGTACTGAAAATTATCTGTCATATTTATCACCATGAAATGAAAATAACTCCGATAATTCCAGAAAAACTTGTATCAGTATACTGTATATTTATCCTGTTTTCTGCTGCAGGAATCCTATTATTGGAAACACAAATATTGAAATTTTATACGATTAATGTATTAGTTAATATACAAAATTAATTAATTCTGTGTGAAATACATTTCACACACTTTATTGAGTCCTTATTGTCTTGGTAACTAACCTCAGCAAGTCGGTACAAATCCATGCCATAAACCATCTGCACCGCATATTCGTGCGTGATTAGAAGATAGCTGATATCCAAGTAAACATGAGTAAGAGACCATAGATCCATGTTGCACTGAAGTATAAATTGCCTTACCGTGTTCTGGATGTTCCGGTGTTTCGCAGTTGATAGCTAAACATTATAAGAAATCTTCAGCAAACCTTTGGATTTAATTTTTTTTATATATAGAATCATGCCAATACATTTCCTCCAAATAATTTCTAATTCATTTACGACGCATGAAAGTTATCTAATCACACTGATATGCGTTTGTAAAACTAGAATATAATAATTCGGGATAGTTATTAGTTTCATAATATTCTAAGTCCATGTTTCAGGTCGCTGCATCTCTCTTGCGCTCCTTTTTATGAAAAAAGAAAATGTTCGTTATGACGAAAAACGGATGTAACCAATTCGTATATATTCAACAGATGCTAAGGATTAGGTGAATATCTTTTAACAGGTGAGCACAACGATTTATCTGACTTAGAAGATTCATGAAAATTGTGCAGTGATGAAAGCATTAAGTTTCAGATAAGAGAAATATTTTCAGCTCTTAAGAATACGTATGTAAACATAGTGGAAAATAGAAAATAAGTATTCGAAGAAAAGCAAATACAAATCCGCAAAAATCTTAACATAACAACGTTTTAATACTGTAGTCACATTCAGTAAATGTTGGTGACATGTATTCTCCATAAAATGGATTTGTATAACTATAGACTGACGAACTCCAATGGTGACAAATAATTTTTTTCCATGTTTTCTACCTCTACGTTTTTTTAATCACTAATAAAACTTAGTTTACTTAACTCTAAAGCAGTGAATGAAGCTGCCAAAAATCCATTCAGATATTTTAAACTGGAATATTGCCACAGCAGCATACGAAATTACTAAAGCAAGTTTTATCTCTTGGATAGAAACTATTAATTTCCAACTAAAGTTTCTATAGTCCCTTAATAATAAAGAGAAAAACTATGGTACGTAGTTTACTCCAGAAATAAGAATCTCTGAAACATTCTATATAACAGATTGTCTTGTAAAATACAATTTTGTTTCTAAGTAAAATAAGTTTTGAGAGCCAAAAGCTTTGTGTTTTCCAGTCACGTGCTTGAATTTCAATAATTTCCTTAAAAATAAAAGAACAAAATTAAACCAAAACATACCAATGAAAGAATTTCAGAATAAAAAGGTTGATATATAGAAAATATTTTTTCCTAAATTCGAGATATAACGTCTATCCTTTTCGATTGAGCAAAATAAAACAAGAATAATGGACGTGGTTTTTGAAAATCTTAATTATTGCCACATTAAGTGGCAATAATTAACTTCAAATATGAAAGCATCTCATTATATTTTTTATCTATATTTCATTCTGTAAGTAATCAAATGCAAAGTGTGTCTGGTGATTTTTTCAATCACCCCCTGAAATGTTTTATTTACCAGAGTTGTTTTCTTAACGACCTTATAAGAAATTGCATTATCCGAACTAAAAGTTCCTTCTCCAACTGTCATGGCAACATTACAATCGTCATCAGTATTGTAGAAAAAATATTTCTCAAGCGTAGTAA
This sequence comes from Macrothele yani, assembly GCA_039090855.1. Lineage (NCBI taxonomy): Eukaryota > Metazoa > Arthropoda > Arachnida > Araneae > Macrothelidae > Macrothele > Macrothele yani. Next base: position 136,301,388 of record CM077005.1, on the reverse strand, counting down.
GAAATGTAATAGGAACATGAAATTTAATTCAAAACATTTTGGTGACCGAAAGAAAGTTAAACGGCTTACGAATCCGCTAATAAAATACACATTATCCAAGGAAATGGAATGACAGCCGGATGAGCCGAAAGTGAGTCACGTGGCTCAACTCAGCAAGAGGTAGAAATATTTAAAGATAAATGTGTCTCCTTACAGGGTCACATCGGAACATCAGAAACACGAACTTTCATATTACGATTTCAAGCGAAATTTTAACGAGTTGTTTGTTCTCAAGAATTAGTGGAATTTCTAATGCACTTCAACTTCCAAAAATGATTTTAACACCTTTCGTTTTCTAGAAACGCTGATATTTAATTCAATCTCCCATGCCATAATAATATATATATATATATATATATATATATATCATCATCATCATCATTGTCAACCATTATCAATCCACTGCTGGACGAAGGTCTCCCCAAGTTTCCTCCACAACGGTCTGTCTTGTGCCAGTCTCCTCCATGTCACTCCCGCATATTTACGAATTTCATCCACCCATCTCCCATGTGGTCTTTTTCTGGGTCTTTTCCTGTCCCTTGGAATCCAATCTAAAATTTCGGCTGTCCATCTATGGTCTGTCCTTCTGGCAGTATGTCCAGCCCATTGCCATTTCAGGGATTTAACTCTGATCATGATGTCTTCCACTCTCGTCATTTTTCGGATCCACGAGTTCCTCTTCTTATCTCTCCTGGTTATACCAAGCATGCACCTCTCCATGCTTCTTTGAGTTGTCTGCAGCCTTTGTATGTCTCTTTTAGTTAAGGTCCACGTCTCTGCACCATACGTAAGCACTGGAAGGATGCATTGATCAAACACTTTTCTTTTAAGACATAATGGCATATTGCTCTTGAAAATTATGCTGTTTCTTCCAAAAGCTCTCCAGGCAAGTTTTGTACGCCGATTAATTTCTTCATCAATGTGACCCTCACTTGATATCTGCTGTCCAAGATAAACATACGTATCTGTTATCTCCAGTTTTTCTCCATCAATCGATAAATCTTCATTTCTTGTAAAAGCATTGAACATCACTTTTGTCTTCTGAAAGTTCATTTTTAATCCTACTTCTTTACTCTTGTCAGCAAGTTCCTGGATCATACTCTGCAGCTCTGATGGGGTAGTTGCAAAAATGACTACGTCATCAGCAAAACGAAGGTGGGTTAGATAATCTCCATTAATCTTTATCCCTTTGTTTTCCCAGTTCAGTGATTGAAAGACATTTTCCAATGTGGCATTAAAGAGCTTCGGAGATATGGTGTCACCTTGTCTCACTCCTTTCCAATTTTTATGTGTGTTGTATTTTCAAACAGCCGAATCTTTGCACTTGCATTTTCATAGATGTTATTAATAATATTAATGTATGCATCTTCAATACCGCAGGATTTCAGAGCCGTGGTAACTGCTGATAGTTTCACCGAATCAAAGGCTTTTTCATAATTGATAAAAGCCATGCACAATGGAAGTTCATATTCCCTCGCTCTTTCAATTAGTTCTCTCAGTACGTGGATATGATCTATTGTGCTGTAGCCACTCCTGAATCCAGCTTGTTCTCTCGGTTGAGCCATGTCCAGTGTTACCTTCAAGCGGTGTGAAAGAACTTTAGTGAAGATTTTATAAAACACTGATAGGAGGCTGATAGGTCTGTAGTTCCTGAGATTCTCAATGTCACCTTTTTTATGTAGCAGGATCATTGTAGCATTGTTCCAATCCTCAGGAATCTTCCCTTCATTAAGGCATCGAGTGAAAATTTGGGCGAGTACTGTTTCAATTTCTCCACTTGCTTCTTGTATGATGTCTATAGTAATTCCATCTTCTCCTGGAGCTTTCCCCGCTTCATGTTCTTGATTGCATGAGCAACTTCTGCTGGGAGGACTGGAAGAACTCTGGTACCTTTCATGATGTCTGGAGTACATGTATCATCCCTTTCATATAGTTTGGAGTAGAAATCTTTCACTCTTGTCAAAATTTCGCCTCTATTTCTTGTTATAGAACCATCTTCTTTTCTCAGAGCCATAATCTGTTTTCTTCCCTTACTGAGATGTCCCTTTGCTATCTTTAGGCTTTGGTTGTTTTCAATTGCTTTCCTCACTAGCTCACAGTTGAATTTCCTTACGTCTTCAGTGATACTTTTTCGTGCTGTCTTGCATAGCTCTATATATTCACTTTGGAAGTCACATCTTCTTTAGTTGTCCTCATCTCTTCTTCTTTTTGCATCAACATTTTGGTTTTTCCTGATAATTTGTTTACATGCAACTTGTTCTTAGACCCAGCTAATTTTGTTGCTGTTTCCATAAGAGCTTTGGTTACTTTTCTGTTAACTTCAGAAATATCCACTTCTTCCGATGTTAGGCCTTCTAAAGCAGAGAATCTGTTCTTCAGTTCCAACTTGAAAGTATTATGGTGTTTTTTAAGGTTGGTTATGTCAATACATTTTGTTTGTCTTATGAGCTTGCCACGTTCCAGTTTAGTGTTGAGGTGCATCTTACATCTCACCAATCTATGGTCACTACCTGTGTTGAACTTGTTTAGCACACTGCAGTCTTCGATGACGAATTTTTTGTTACACATAATAAAATCAATTTCACTTGTCGTCCCAATTGGATGTCTCCATGTCCATTTCCTGTGTGGCTTTTTCTTGAAAAAGGAATTCAAGATGAAAAATCCTTCTGCCTCTGCAAACTCAACGAGAGTATTTCCACGCTGGTTTCTGTTGCCGTGACCGAATTTACCTACTGAAGTTTCATTCTGTTGCCGTTGCCCTATTTTTGCATTGAAATCTCCCATAATTATCTTCAAGTGCTGCTTACCTTTATTATTTAGATGACTAATTTCCTCATAAAATTCTTCAATTTCTTCTTCAGGATGACTTGTGGTGGGTGCATAAGTTTGAATAATCTGAGCCTGGTATCTTCTCGATAGTTGGATAACGAGTCGTGCAGCTCTGTCAGAGGAACTTTCAACTTCTACCACTTTATCCTTCAGTTTCTTGTTTATTATAAATCCAACACCACTAGTTCTGCCAGTATCTGTCCCACGATAATAGAAGAGATGTCCACTTTTCAGTTCAATGAGATCTTCTCCTTTTCTCCTTACCTCACTCAGCCCGACGATGTCCCACTTGATCCTTTGTAGTTCCTCTTCCAATTCAAGAAGCCTTGAATCAGAAGATAGGGAGCGTCCGTTGTAGGTAGCCAAGGTCAGCATCAAATGGCAGCCTAGTCCGGTCCTCCGGGGATTCTTAGCACCCTCTGCCTTCATGTCGCACTGGCCGCTGCCTTGGCCAGGTACATTCCAGCTGCCGGAGACTGAGGGCCAAGATTTAAGTTGTAGAGTCATTTTGGAGGTGTTTGGCCATAACTCACCACGCTGGCCAAGCGGGTTGGTGAGTGTGGGATAGCATTTCCTCTGATCCCGATGGTATAGTTATACCGCTATTTGCGGTCGTCAGAGCCCCTTTAGTGGGAACAGGATGCACCACGAGAAGGCGGGGTTGACATTTGTCAAGGAGAGGCTGTGATGTTACGCATCACCTGACCTTACATCCCTGTATATATATATATATATATATATATATATATATATATATATATATATGTACACGGTCGAGTCACATTATTGTGCCCACTAGCTAATATCTAGAGTAACCGCCTTGTACAGCGCGGATACCAGCTAGACTGGCTGGGAGTGACTCAATAAAGTGCTGAAAGGTGTTCACAGGTATGTGGAGCCATATCAAAGCAAATGTGTGCATTTATTAATGTGGACCCATGCTGCAGTGTATCTGACAGCTGTATGCGGCAGTGCATCTGACAGCTGCTGGAGGGTGCGTGGTGGAGGATCCATACAGCGAACAACACTATCAAAGTGGTCCCATAGAGGCTCAATTGGGTTTACGTCTGGGGAATTAGGGAGCCAGAGAACTACTTGGATGTTTTCACCGTACTCTTTCAACAACTCTCGGATATTTCTAGCTGTGTGATACGTCGCATTGTCGTGCTGGAAGATACCATCCGCCCAAGGAAAGACAATCAGCATGTATAGGTGTACGTGGTATGCAAAAATGGAGTCATAACGAATTTAGTCCATAGTGCCTTCCACAGGTATGAGTGGACCTAGAGAATGCCATGAAAACATTCCCCAGACCATAACGCTGCCTCCACCAGATTGTGTTATGCTAGCAATGGTTGAAGAGTGTTTGCTCTCCGATGTTTCTCGTCTTATACGCCTACGCCCATCTGTCCGATGAAGCAGAAAACGTAACTCATCGAAGAAGGCAATCGTTTGCTTATCAGCGGAGGTCTAATTCCGATACTACCGTGCAAATGTAAGCCTTTTTCTGCCGATGCACCTTCGTTAGCATAGATGCAGTAACCATCCGTCTGCGTCGGAGCTCCATAAGCAGCAGGGTTTGCTGAACTGTCGTTTTAGACATCATGCAGTTAAAGTCAGTACGATTAAAAGGCTATATGTTATTTCATCTTTCACAGAAAACAAATGCACTTCGCGGATGTTTGAGAAAATGGCAAAGAATCTGTCTAAAATGCAGATTCTGCCAAAGGAATGATTAGAATTCTGAGTGTGTGATGCATTTGAAATATCATAGTAATCCAGTACGTTGTGGAAAAGTAGTACTTACCTGTACAAACTGGTATGCCACCAGACCATTCTCCGTTAACGCAAGTACCAGTAATATTTGATGATAATCTGTACCCTTCGTTGCATACATACGTAACTTTGAAGTCAGACTTCAGTGAAGCATAGATTGCTCTTCCATTTTCCGGATTAACGGGTGTTCTGCAACTGGTAGCTGTAAAAGACAAAGACAGGGGTTACATATTAATATAAAAGAGTTAACTGCAGGGAAAGTAACAAGTAACCAGAATGACGTCATGAATTCACGCAGACATTTTAGAACAGATAAAGTCATCAACGGAACCACCAAGGGCATCTCTACTTTTGAGTGGTGGTGGTATTGGTGGTGCTAGTGTTAACCTGTGGCACCACTACTGGCCCAGAATCCCTATATTAATACTTGCTTTACTGGCATTGTACCTACGCACTTACTAGAAGGAGATGATTATTCACCGGTTGTCAATCATTCTAAAACACAGAACTAACAAAGATTCTTCATTGCACATTTCAAATTGATTGGTCCCAGGCTCTGCTTTGATCCCAACAGGATCGGTCGATCAAAAATTATATTTGTTTGTTTAGGAATTCACATTCAATCTCTGATGAGAAATAATCAGGCGTCTAAAAGTACACTTAAGGAAACTGCCGAATAGGAATACTGTAATCGTTTAGAGGCTGAATATCAGTAACACAAAAATAATTCTCAAGTTCATCATCTGGGCCGATTGGTACAAGTAAGATGTCCCTTAGGAAACAATATAAATCCCGGAACACGAAAACGACCAGTTTTGTACGTACTCACCATGAAGGGCATTTGTAATTGAAGTAAGAGAACTGCAGTAATTCTGGATAAAATTATTCGAAATATCACTCGAACATGCATAGTTAAAAGCAAAAATATTCTTTATTCTTTCTTTATGATGTAAGGAAATTTGAGACAGTGCATTGTCATATCTGATAATGGGACTGAGCACTAAGAATACAGCCAATTTGCAAAAGGTAAAAAAATACATTTTTGCAGCAGTGGGATACATATGAAAACTTTTCTATCTTCCTTCTACGTTAAAATTCACCTTTTCTATCAGAATGTCAGAATGAGTAAGCAGTGTTGTAACACAGGTTTGGAAAGAGGACAAAAGAAATACACTGAGAGGACATGAATCCCAGGACACATGGTTCCTTGGTAGCGCGACAGTGTTACCCCTCTCCCTAGTGGACGAACCCACCGTTGGTAGGTATGTACTGCATTCACGCAGATGGCAATTCGTTGTCAGTATTGATAAAATTTAATAGAGTTTGAAAGAGGGATGATAGTGGGTGACCAACTTATGGATCACTATCGCATAGGTTATACAGGAATTGTAACATTCCCGTTTGACAGTATCAAGAGTGCATCGGGAATACGCCATTTCCAGAAGAACATCACATCGTGAAAAAGAAGGATGGGAAGCGAACGTGGCCATGGACTTCTATCTCGCATAGCTGCAGCTAACCGTAGGGCGACAGTGATACAAATCACCGCCAAGCGCAACGATGGAGGTTCCACAAAAATCTCTATGGAGATCATCAGCCGATCATTAGCCGCAATCAGTTACTGAAGTCGTCTATCCACTAGAGTCGCTCTACTAACGCCACATCACCGGATTGCGAACTCCAACTGGGCAAAAGAAAATCGGCACTAGACCTTTTATGACTGGAGATGGGTCTACTGGTCCAACGAGTCCCGTTTACAGTTACTTCTCCCAGACGGGTGGCTGCGGATCTGGCAGAAAACGCATGAAGCGATGAACCTGGGATGTCAATAAAGAACTGTTTAGGCTGGTGGAAGCTAGGTTGTGGTCTGGGGAGTATTCAACAGGCACGCGCTGGAACCTTTGGTACGCCTAGATGAGTCTCTGAGTGCTCTACACTACGTGTCCATTTTGTCAGGCCGTCTGCGTCATGTTATTGCCCTATGAATGCTCAGTCGTTATGCTCTCACAGGGCAATGGACTCTGTCAGCAAGACAATACGCCACTCCACAGGGCAGTGGATTCTTCTAGAAGGACAAATTTCCACCCCACAGGGCTATGGAGTCTTACAGAAGGACAAAACGCCACCCCAAAGTGCAATGAATTCTTCCAGTAGGACAAAATGCTACCCCACAGGACAATGTACTCTTCCAGCAGGACAAAATGCCACCCCACAGGGCAATGGATTCTTCCAGCAGGACAAAACATCACCCCAAATCGCAATGGATGGACTCTTCCAGCAGAAAAATACGCCACCCCGCAGGGCAATAGATTCTTCCAGCAGGACAAAATACCACCCCAAAGGGCAATGGATGCACTCTTCCATTAGGACAATACGCCACTCGAGGGGCAATGGATTCTTCCAGCAGGACAAAATGCCACCCCACAGGGCAATGAATTCTTTCAATAGGTCAAATAAAACCCTAAAGGGCAAATTGCCACACCACAGGCCCTTAGTGACTAGAACTATGGTTAGAAGAGCATTACGAACATGTTACCACCGCGGAATAGTCTCCCCGTTCACCAGAAATGAACCTATGAAAATCTTGAGAATGCTGTGGAAAGTTCCGTCCGAGCTTCTAATTCTTCACCCAGATATACGACGGAATTATGGACAGTAGTGCAGCAAGCATGGGTGGAGATATCTGTGGAACGCTTTCGTGACCTAGTGGACTCAATGCTTTACTACGTGACGGCTCTTGTGCGAGCGAAAGATAGACATTCCCGTTACTACAGGTACGTATCCCATAATTTCTGCCCACTCAGTGTATAATAGAAATTTTAGTCATTTATAAGGGCATTGTGTGCTTTAGCAAATGAGGCGTGTTGTAACATTTGGTCAGGATATTTGATTTGATAGTTTCGAAACAGAAAACTCTGGTGAAAGATAAGAACTTTATCCACACAGCTACGAGAAATTTTCATTTGCTTGAACAAATCATGGGATTTCGTTAAGGCAGTTTATTTGATCCAGGTTAAATACAAACGAAAAAATGTAAAGTTTAAGAAAAATGCAACCATGTGAAGCACAGTTTAAAATTAGATCTGAACAATTCCTTTAACTGCAATAGGAATTAACAAATTAAGCAATATACAGTAAGAAACAATTCTTGTGAACGGAGCATCAGTACAGTGCTTTCGAGTTTGCCTCTAAATATATGTGCGTAAAGGAAATAATGTTGTGTTTAATTCCTGGTACGTCCGCATAGATCAACGTAAAACGCACTCGAATATAAGCAAAACATTGCCAAACTGAATGTAATTAACACTTACAGCCAGATTTATTCAGTAGGACAGGCGAGATTGTTTAACACTTCTAGAAAAAACATTAGATGAAACGATTGTATCAAAACAACGCCTATATACAGTTTTTCCCACAGCATCACATAAAAACATTCTTACAAACATATGACATCAATCTGTATTTTCACAAAGATTTGAAATTCAAAAAATGTTCTGTTATCCATCACGTGCAAATAATCAAGTGTGAAACACGTATGTTATGTATGATGTGTGATCCATTTGAATAACACTAAATAATATTTATGATGATAAAAGCATAGACTTTGAGCATAGACACAATACTTAACTTTTTGTGGCGTATCGACTGACTTTCTAGAATGCTGTTCAAAATTAAAGAGCTAACATGAAATTTCACGATTACAAAACACCAGTGGCTAAAAAAAAAAAAAAAACCTAAGATATGTACAAGAGTGCAGTGTGGCGTACGGAAACATTCCATGATGCCTCAACCGGTATGCAAGTGTGCCGTGAGCACGTGACAGCTGCCGAGGGTGTACATAGGAAAGACGCCAATTCCTCACTGTGACCGAAGTCGCCAGAAAGTTTGGGCTAACACACACCATAGTATCGCAGCTTTGGTTAGCGTTCAGGAGGCACATATCCGCTGCTAGATGTTTTCTAGCGGTCGTCCTTACTGTACTAGTTAGCGGGATAACCGTGACCTGTCGATAATAGCAAAACGGAGTCAAAAATGTACTGAGAGCCAATTGACTGATCGTCTTCAAGCAAGCGCAGATGTGCGAATTTCGCGCCAATCTCTGATAAGCAGCAGGACTACCAATCTCTGATAAGCAGCAAACATGTGATCGTCTCGTATTGTTACACTGTCTCGTATTGTTAAAACCTTACACTGTCTCGTATTGTTTAGAGCGCATCGTACAGCACGCCATCAGTGGTGATGTCTCAGGTTGACTGGTCTTAAGATCACAAATGAAAGCCGATTTAGTATTTTTTTCGGATTCCTAGAGGAAACTGATCTGGAAAGAACGTGGAGCGGCGTATGATGCCAGGAACATTGTTCAGCGGGATAAATATAATATAACAGTCGCAGAGTTCTGGTATGGACGGAAATCATGATAAATGAACGTACCGAGTTGAATATGATGGTTGGAGTGACAATCAATAGTCAGTGGTACTGCAATGATGTGCGTTTTTGCCACATTTTTCCATTTCGATTTAATGTGGTCTCAGATTTCGTTTCTATGGACGACAACGACCGTCCTTCCAGCACAGCAGCTGTGAAAATGAAGATATCCTTCGGATGGAGCCGTCAGCACGCTCTCCTAATCTCAATCCAATCGAACATGCCCGGGACGCTCTAGAGAGACACGTTACGCGACAGAATCCCCAACCAAAAGCTAGTCCAGCAGTTATCAGCTTTACAACAGAAGTGGCAAAGTTTACCTCAGGAGTTCCAAAACCTCTTAATGCTTACCATAAGATGCCAGCACCATAAATACATTCTGGTGAGGAGTGGGCATGTACATTACTGAGGACTTTACCCTGCAGTGCGTTTATGTAGTGCTGATCGAAGAGTGTTTCTGAATAATAGGTGAGCCTGTACCTCCTTCGTAACGGTTTGTTCTGTGACGATCTCTATTACACATCAGTCATCATTTTCGATGCCTTGAGTTTCATTTTACTGCTGCTATGAACATCCATGTCACTTACAGCTGTAAAAGCACTTTTACAGATTTTGAGTGGTAAAAATGTACCTCGTCCTTAAGTATTTAACACCACTACATTTAATTTTTAATGGTCTGCGCATAAGTACAATAACTGATATGTGACCAATTCATTTACATGATGTTAATGTGAGATGTCATCGAATTTTCGTAACGATTTTTCACACAGATTGATAGCAGTGATCTCTCTCAATAGTTGTTTCAGTTTAACGTGGATTACTTCCAACAAAGCACTTACACATAGTGCAGGGATATTTGGGAAAATCATATCTGAAGAGAGAGAGAGAGAGAGAGAGAGAGAGAGAGAGAGAGAGAGAAAGAGAGATAAGAGAAGAGAAAAGGGGGGGGGGTGAGGGAGGAGGGAGGGAGGAGAGGGAGAAAGAAATATAAAGACAGAGAAAGAGAGAGAGAAACAGAGTGTCTGAGACAAAAAGGGAGTGCTTGTGAGAAAGAGTGTGAGAGAGAGAAAGAGGATGAGAGAGAGAAAAAAAGAGGGAGGGAGAGATATAGAGAAAAGAGAGTGAGGGAGAGATATACAGAAAAGAGAGTGAGGGAGAGGAAGAGAGAGAAAGAGAGAGAGTGTGTGTGTGAGAGAGAGAGAATGAGAGAGCAAAAGATAGTGTGTGTTGTGTAGGAGAGTAAATGATACAGATTGTATGTGTGTGAGAGAGAGAGAAATAGAGAAAGGGAGAGCGAAAAACAGTGTGTGTTTGTGTGGGAGAAAGAGAGAGTGTGTGTGAGAAAGGAAGAAGGAAAGCGTGTGAGAGAGAGAGAAAGAGATGGTGTGATGTGTGTGTGTATGAGAGAGAGAGAAAGAGTGTGGTTGTGTGTGTGTCTGAGAGAAAGAGAAAAGGAGAACGCGAGGGAGAGCAAGAGACAGAGAGCCGTGGTACCATACCAAAATCTTGACGTTTAAGTGTAGTAAGAGTACATTACAAATTTCAGTGCTAAATAAAGAGCAACTGGGTGAAGTTAAACAAGTTACCTTCGCAAACTGGATCGGTACCATTCCACTGACCTAGCTGATTGCAAACCCTTGGTTGCCCGGGAGAAAGGCGGAATCCTTCATCACACTCGTACGTAAGAATTGATTGAGGATTTCGAGATGTGAACACCGCTCTTCCATTCACTGGATTGCTTGGCTCTTCGCAGAGCATCGCTAAAAATTAAAAAATAATGTGTTTACAAATTCGAGAATAACATATAAAATACAATTTATTTACAAATGCGAAAATAATTTATATAAAATACCAACGCTCTTTTGCTCCGTGTTACGCGTTGCGTTTAAAGTTTAATAAAATTCATAAATTAGAGTATAAGAGTGTTGGTATTTTTATCAGTTATATTTGCATTTGTTAACAAGTTTGGTAAACGTAAATTACACTGCAGTTTTTTTAATGCTGTGGTAGTCAAAAGGAATTCTATGAAATTATTACCTGAACAAAAGTTTTGAGAATTCAATCTTCAAAAGAAAATTTACAAAGAAGTTAGGTTAGAGTTTCGTTTAGATTGCAGTAGCCTCCAAATAATTTTAAATACAATGCTGGGCACCCAAAATGCGACACAAAGAAGGAAGCATCAGATTGGTCTGAAATTCGCAGCATGCGTCGCCCGTAAGAGGACATGCAAACGATTAGCAATGCAGGGCATATGCAAATCCTGTGTGCCCGGCACGACACTGAGAAGCACTATAAGAAAGGTGCACAGGAGGTGGTGTGTAAGTAGTGGAAGTGTGTTGTGCTGCCGGACCTGTGCGTGGTAAGCTTCCTGATGCCTCGTCGCAGAATACGGCAGTCATTCCAGCACGTTTCGGAGTTCGACACAGGACGAATAATGGCTTATCGCGACAGCGGTTTATCGTACCGAGACATCGGCGCCCGTGTGGGACGACATCGGGCCACAGTGAGGCAAGTATGAATTCGGTGGGTGCAGGAGGGACGGACGGACCGACGCGAGCGATTGCTGCAGCCGCGGCACACCACCAAACGAGAGGACTGGTATGTTGTGCGGCGGGCATTGACGGCTCGCACCGCCACATCACGAACGTTAGTGCAGGAATTAGGGTGTGTTGCGCAACAACCTGTGTCAGCACGTACCGTTCGACGTCGTCTGCAGGAGCAGGGACTTGTCGCACGGCGCCCATTGCTCCGATTACCATTGACGTCACACCAGCGGCGAGTGCTGCGGCAGTGGGCCGTTGAACAACGCACCTGGACTACGGAATGGCAAGGTATTGTCTTCTCCGACGAATCCCGTTTCTTCCTGCAACACCACGATGATCGGATCCGCGTGTGGTGCCACCGCGGCGAGAGACTGTATGACGTCTGCATTATGCATCGCCATACCGGTCCGTCGCCTAGCGTTATGGTTTGGGGCGCAATTGGATATGATACCCGCACCCCTCTGGTACGCATCGCCGGTACACTCAACAGCCACCGCTACATCTCCGACGTTTTGGAGACTGTAGTCCTCCCTTACCTGCATGACCTGCCAGCGGCCACGTTTCAACAGGACAATGCGCGCCCGCACGTGGCACGCATCGTGCAACAATTCTTCATGGCCCACCAAGTGTCACTGCTGCCGTGGCCCACTTGTTCTCCCAATATGTCGCCCATCGAACACGTCTGGTCGTTGATCGGCAACCGAGTGGCCTGGCAAGCACCACCCGCGGCTACGCCTGATGAACTGTGGCCACGTGTGGAAGCAGCCCCTCACTTCCAGAGAAGTGAGGCGCTGGCTCTCTCACTTCTCTGGAACCAGTGGCACTAAATCAGGGACGGGCGACTGCTTATAGCCCACAGAGTTGCTTCCGGCGGTCGTTAAACCTCCAATCAGAAATAAAAAATCTAATTTTTATGAATTCGGTGTGTTCTAATCTTAAATCTTCTCGAATCCAATCACATGAAGAGAGGTATAGCAATGCTGTCTAGAAAGCACAACGCCATGACATTAGAGAAATGAGTTCCTCCCCGTTCGAGACCTCACTCTCATGTTTCACGGCCTGATACGTCGGTGGCGTGTTATATACGACAGTGTTGGAAACCAATCGGCTGCCTTGGTTTCAGCGTGACGTCACTAAAAGAGGGAACTCACCTCTCTAATGTCATGGCCTTGTGTTTTCTAGACGGCCTTCGGTATACTCAGAGGTTAATTGGGTCACCCAACCGCTGCTCCGGTACTTATTCATTGTTGAGGAATATTTAAATATTTGACGAAGCATATCGGGGCTCCGAAATGCAATTTTCTTTTGCACAGCCGAGCGTACGACTGAGATCGCGTCGTACAGATTCCTCCTTCTTTCTCTGAAGGCTTTGAACGCGCATTTCAGTCACTAATTCTATTTTGAATAAGAAGTAGTTATGAGCAAACTTTGCCCATTCCAATAATTCGTCTCATCTCGCACTTAGAGCTCCTGCATTGATTTTGCCACAAATTAAGCCTTGTGGGTAAACTCCATCGTTCCATTTGTGTAACAGTTTTATAAAAATGCTTTGAGGGAAAGGCAACGCTTACGACCATTTGGGTGACAGTTTCTGATGATGGACTATAATTCGTGGCATATCATCTTACGGTGCACGTGGTAAGACATCACCAGGACCCACAGGGAAAACGATTACGTTATTTGTTTCAAAATTTTTTACCACACTTTTACACATTTATGAGTTGGTACGAACAAATAACTAAAATGGTGCAGTAATGAATATTTAAACTAAAATAAATGGTGCGACCAAATATTATAACATAAGGGGAAAAACGTCAAGACGGGAACTATTTAAGTATGAGAAGATGAGTTGCCTAAATTGCCACCAGACTGCTGCACTCGTTGCCCTAGTAGATGGTTTATCCCGACGGCAGGGGAGTACACACTATCTTGGCAGACAGGATTCTCTGATCCTACCTTTCACTCAGTCAATGGGATTCCTGAACCTACGGTAACACTTGTTCTCATGGTGACACCTGGCTCTGAGCTGCCGGGGCGGCATATGCCAGAGTTGGAAACGGGTCAAAAGTTTGGACCCAGATGTCACATAATTGGACCCGATCCGACCCGAATCAGTAACTGACCCGGACCCGACGCGAATCAGTAACTGACTCGGACCCAACCTAAATGACTAACTGAGCCGGTCTCTACCCGAATAAATCTGCTTTGAAGTATAATATACATAGAGTGCGTTCAAAAAGTCTCTCCGCATTGGTATCTTAGGTTATATGGAAATCAAAGAAATATATTACAGGAACGTATAATTTACTCACTTACTTAGAGGAATTATTGAAACTGTCGTTTTTCATTTGCAAAACATAACCTAACACATGTTTTCAAACGCATCTGCGTAAGTCAAAAAGTCCCTGCGCAGTAATGTTAAGGCTGTTCTACCTAATTCTGATGGCGATACAGTCAACTTTTCTTGAATTAAGAAAATTGTTGTATGTTTAATTTCAGTTTTTGCTGTTTCCTTGATAACATATCAAGCTGAAAGTTTCCAAAATGTGAATGTTGTTGCCCCTCAGAAGGAAGCGACAATTTTCCTTCTGAGGACACTCTTCCTTCGTATTGCATGACGAATCATTTTCAGTCCGCGGGCACCACTATCGAGCACAAAATATCACAGTGCCCATTTTTCTTTGATTTTTTTTTTGCTGTTCAGAAATTAAACGTAAATAAAACCGGGTCAAAATCGGGTCAGGATCACATTGACCCAACCCGTTTGAGCCGCTGACACGTTGATCCGTGGCCCACTTCATTCTCTAGCATATGCATCAATCGAATTGTCCGAAGCAGCGGAGAGAAGCATATAAAACAATGCATGGATGTATCTAGCCACCGTGACCTTTCCGCCGTAAAGATAAAGAGCTAATCTGACATCTGTGCTTTGTCGCAGAAAGCAGCTCTGAGCGTTTAACCTTGAATGAAATATTTTCAAGTCCTTCTCCAAAGACATCTTCCCATTGTTACATTCATTATCTATCTAATGCTGGTTCGTTTTTTATTCTGCACTTCTGCGAAACTTTGTACTTGTTATTTACAAGCGTTGGTTTTTGAGTATATATTTAATTTTCACATTTTGGTAAAATTATACAAAAAAACCGGAAGCGCGAATTTTAAATGAACATAATTATTATCTATAGCGGTGATATGAGAAAGTACACACTGCGTAACAAGTGAGTGGAAGTGGAGAACTTTCGAACTCGAAGAGCATAGTTTCAAGATGCACCCTCTCAGATAAAAAAAGTTTTTTCCAGCCCTGGCTGTATTTCATTCCACTTCGGTTTTATTTTATATTCCCTACTCAAGCGGATTACCCTGTATATAAACTCTCAGCAACGTCAATGATCGAAATACAGACACCGCACAAAAAATTAATCACCTTCAGAAATTTACTTTTAATACTTGGTTACATCACCACGTGCAGAAATCACAGTATTAATTCTTGCTAAAAAAAGAGATTCAACAAGATTATTTTAATAACTTGAATCAATTTTTGACCATTTTAAGAACAGTTTGCCTCGCAATTCATTAAGCTTCCTGGGATGCTAAATTTTGGTGTTTAAATTTCGTTCTAGGTGGTCCCATAAATTGTCGATGAGATTTAAATCTGGATATTTACCGAGATAGTCCTCGTGCTCTAAAGTTGTATCATGCTGTTCATACCAATCCACAATGGTTTTATCTCTATAAAACCTACAGTTGTCATCCTGGTAAATCGGATAAGTTATTTGATGAAAATCTTGTAATTGTGCAAAAAGGAAACACTTGATTGTATTAAATTTCTCTGTTAGCATGCTGATTCATTGTATTCTTCACCTCTACTAGTGGGCCGAATTCACAACCATTGAAACAACCCCGCAGCATTACAGACCCACCTCTTTTCGCAAGAAATCTTTGGGCACTCTCAGGATTTGAATTTTTCTTTAGACATCCTGTTCACCCTAATCCTAACATCATTTGATTATATGCACAATTTGGATTCACCAGACCATATTATAGACTTCCACTGATCAACAGTTCATGTCCAGTAAACTTTGGCCTAAGCTAATCGAGCTTTTTTGTGAGCTGAAGTTACCATTGGTTTCAGTCTTGCAACTCTTTTCCAAATATTCATTTAATAAAGTTCCTTGCACAATGTTAGCTCAGATATAGACATGTGACGACATGTGAGGTCCATTAATAACAGATTGGATCCTGATTTTGTTGAGCAGACAAGAAATTTGCGCCAATCACAACTTGTGGAAATGGTGTTCCGTCCACTGTTTTTCCTTTCCTTTTCTGTCGAAGTTGACTTACAATAGTATTTATAAACACGTAGAACTGTACTTTAGCTAAAACCTAAAACTTCAGCAACTTCCTTGATGTTGTGTCGTTTTGACTGGCCGGAAGCTGTGATACCTTTTTTCCAGTCTCTTTTATCTATCTGTCGACCCATTGATTTTAATTTTACAAAAAAGTAAGCTTAAAATTTTTGTATGTAGAAAGAAATATTACATATTTTATTGTTATATAACCAAGAAATATTTAAATCAAATTCCAATTATAACCTCAGAAAAAAATCTTATTAAACAATTGCATATATTGCTGCAGATTACTACTTTTTTGTCCGATGCCTTTACTTTTAGCAGTTGTCTTTCATTCAGAATATGAATTAGTTTCGTGATTTAAACAGAAAAGTGCTTAATACGCATTTGCATAAAGTAAGCATAAACAGTGCTTACCTTGTGAGAAGTTTCCTTGCCTCGTATAAGCATTTGTGGCTTCTGCTTTTGAAGTTCTTAATCCACCTGTTCCTTTCAATCCCTGTATTTCAGACTGCGTCCTGCTCAGAAGTGTTTGCATTGAATTGATACGGTGATGAAAATTCATTTGCATCAAGTGCTCTTGTTTCACTTCTTCTCTTAGGGTTTTGATTTCACTTTCGCACTTATCTGCCCTGCTTTGAAAATAATCTTTGAAATCTGTCGATTTTTTCTGTAGATTCATTAAGTCCGTCACTGATGCTTGTAAGAAACGCAGCTTATCCGCCATCAGTTTGACATCGATGGTTTCATCCGCGCATGTTATCTGACAATCAGGGATAATATTACTACTCGAGATACTTACATTTGACAGCAATACAAAGCAAAATGAAAGCACAACACTTCCACAGAAATTCATTTTTCTCCGTGTGAAGTTCTCATCAGTTTACTTTCATTTAAATAATCCTAAATCTCTTCATATCCTCAGAAGAATACTCGAAATCCGTATAGTTTCCTCGAAGCTCTTATGAGAAAAAAAAATAGGGGGGAAATGAGGAAATTACATTACAGTCTGGGAACAAAATGAATACGGAACTAAAGAGTACTCTAAAAATGAAGTACGTGCAGTTTCCAAACCACGTGATCGACTCTTCATCATTAAGGATTAAGATGTATCATATATCCCGTCAGATGTGAGATGTGCAAAAACGTCAAGAAGCCGCGTCAGAATGACGACCTCTCCGCGAGGTCAGTGCAGCATAACTTAAGCAAACAAGGACTAAAAATGGCAGTTCCAAGAATGATGAGTCAAATGCTTCAGCAACTGAAGTACGCGCGAGCGCGTGTGTGTGTGTTGGGATATGCCCTTCAGAGGGCATAGTTACGAAAAGCAAGTAACGCGTAGGCTGTAAGTGTACGGTGTACACTTTCTCTAAATAATAGCAGAAAAACTTATATTCAATAACAAAATAATAATTTTCTTAATCCGTTGATCCTCGGGAGTTCAGAAAGTGATAATGCTATGCATAGAGGATTTTAGAAAAGGGGTAAATAAATAAATGTAAAATCAATTTGTCGCAAGAGACAGAACTAATAGCCGCAGTGTGACGTACTGCAGATATAAAGTACATATCAAGACGACAAATCTGCAGCGGGTCCATTCTGTCCGTGTACTTTAGTTGGGAGAGCAACTTACTCCGGAATGAGGCGGAGCCGACAAATTCCTGTTTTCACATTGGCTCTCGAACGTAAAAACGGATGTACTTGTCGTTGGGTTCTTCGAAAAATGGGTGATGTTTGTTTCACACATCGTCTGGAATTAATGAAAAAAATTCCTACTTCGCTTCAAAATAAAAAACAAATAAGAGGGAGATGATGTTACGTGTGTTTAGATGTTTTTAAGTAAAATACACCGAAGAGCCGAAACATTATGACCACCTACTTAATAACATGATGCTGGTTCTCCACGTACCGCCGAAACATCTCTTAGACATGGACGCTGATTTCTGAAGGTGTTGTGGTATCTGTTACCAAGACGTTACCAGCAGATCCTTTAACTCTTATAAGTTACGTGAGTTATCCGCCGCAGATAGGATTTTCGGTTCCTACACAAACCATAGGTGCTCACTTGTTTTGATATCAGGGGAATCTGAAGGCCAAGGAAGTACTTGGAAGTCTTCATGTTCCGCTAACCATTTTCGAACAATCTCCGCAGTGTTTCATTCTGCATTATCCTTTTGAAAGAAGGCACTAGTAGAACGGAATGGCGTTACCATGAAAGGGTGTACCTGTTCTGCAATGATGTTTTGGTAGATGATAGACGTCATACTTTCCTGCACATGAAGGACTGGACCAAGAGTTGGAGGGCAGAATATTGTGCAAAGCATTATACTTCTTCCACTGGCTTGTTTTGGTCTCACGGTGCATCTTGGTGGCAACACTTCCCCAGGTATAGGACGCACACGTATCCAGCCGTGCACATGGTGCAACAGAAAGCGAAAATAATCGGACCAGATCAGGGTTGGAAACGGGTCCAAAACTTTTTACTTGGACACGTACGTCACATAATTGGACTCGACCAGGACCTGACCCGGACAAATTTGCTTTGAGCTATAATTTCGAATATAGCATCATCATTGTCAATCCACTGCTGGATGATGCTCTCCCGAAGTTTCTTCCACAACAGACTGTCTTGGGCTAGTCTCCTCCATTCACCCCTCTCCCATGTGATCTTTTAGGTTTTTTCCTGTCCCTTGGAATCCAGTCTTAAATTTCGGTTGTTCATCGGTGGTACGTTCTCCCGGCAATATGTCCAGATTGCCATTTCATGGATTTTACTCTGATCAAGATGCCTTCCACGATTGTCATGTCCCTTGTTCACGAGTTCCTCTTTTTATCTTTCTTGGTTACACCAAGCATGCATCTCTCCAGGCTTCTTTCAGTTGTCTGCAGTCTTTGCATGCCTTTTTTCGTTAAGGTCCACGTCTCTTTTCCGCGCGCAACCACTGGGAGGATGCATTGGTTTAACATTTTGCTCTTAAGACATAACGGCATACTGCTCTTAAAACTGGTACTGTTTCTTTCTAAAGCTCTCCAACCAAGTTTTATACGCCAATTAATTTCTTCATCAATGTGTCCCTCCCTAGATATCTGCTACCCAAGGTAAATGTAGGAGTTGGTGATCTCCAGCTTTTCACCATCAATCAAAAAATCTTCATTCCATGTAAAAGCATTGTACATCAGTTTTGTCTTCTGAAAGTTCCTTTTTTATCCCATTTCTTTTGCCCTTCTCAGCAAGTTCCTGGATTATACTCTACAGCCCTGAAATGTTATTTGAAATATTTTTCTTCTATTCAAAAATCAAACGAAAATATAACTGAGTCGAAATCGGGCCAGGAACACCTTGACCTGACTCGTTTGACCAGCAAGAAGTTGTCGACCCGTGGCCCGTTTCCATCTCTGGACCAGACGGCATTCTTCCAATCATTCAAGGTCCATTTTTGATACTTGCGTGCCCATTATAAGTCTTTTTGGCGGTGAACCAAGGTTAGCATTATCAATGGGAGCTAACTGCGGTCATGGGCAATGGGAGCGGGAATGGGAATGGGCAATGGGCAATGGAAATCGAAAATGGGAAATTGAAATAGGAAATGGAAGGGAGAATGGGAATGGAATGGTAGTGAAAATGGCAAGGATGTGAAAGGAACGGGAGTGGCAATGGGAATGGGAATGGCAATGGCAGTAGGAATGACAATTGGGAATGGGTAATGGGAAGGGCAAAGTGAGGTGCCCATTTTCAGCAAGGTTTGGTGTACTCTGCGTTGTGACACACTACTCCCATCATCAGCATTTAAATTACCGGCGAGTTATCATACAGTATAGCTTCTTTTGATTCGTACCATACAGAACAGCCTTCGCTTACTTCTAGCATCGATGATCTCTGGTCGTCCTAAACGTTGACAGCGGTACATGGTTTTTCAGTTCTCGGACCATTTTTGGAAGGTATCAACTATGGCTGACCATGAGCATGGTCGTCATTTTATCGCAGGGGAAAAAAGCAAAATTCGCAGTGCTGTCGCAGAATTTCGCGAAATTTCGGGATTTACTTTGCAATTTCACGAAATACCGTATTTCCTCAAAAATTCGGCATTCAGGCTCTTTCCCCACGTTTTAGATATGTAAGTTGCGTTTTCTGTCTCAAAAACGGTTACATTCGCTTTAAAAGGTATTTCATATTTATTGACGCACTGGCGTATTGCTTCGCTGACAGCTTTAAAATTTACGGATTCCAAAGTACTGATTTTACAAAAATTATTTCACTTGTTCTTTGTGAATGTCATATATTTTCGCCAAATAACATTTCCGCATGCAATTTACATTTAGAATAACACCAGTATCTTTCAACAAATTTTCCAAGTAATTTCTAATGTTTTTAATGTAGGGTTATCCATTTTAGGAAGTGGGATACTAACTGCCCAAAAGGTAGCAGTTAGTTTCGAAAGCTCAGTTGGGCGATGCTGTTCTTCTTTCCCGATTAATTCATCAACACATTTCAGCAATATTTTTGGTTGACTGTTCTGACACGTTTTTTCTTTTGATATGCAGCTTGCTTGCTTAATGGTTTTCACAATTGTCCTTCCTTGAACAATCCACTGGTATGCTTCAACACTAACATAATGATAGATTTTTGTTCCCATGAAACATTCCCTTGCTGTACTGCTTGCATCTTTCAGATGCACTCATTATACTCACGTGGCTCATTCTCAAAATTAAAAAGCAACATCAAGAAATTTTATGAACTAAACACTCACACGAAACACAAAACTTTTCTAAGCTAAACGTCTGCGAAACTCAAACACTTTTTTCTTGCACCTTTCAGATGCACTCATTACACTCACGTGGCTCATTCTCAAAATTAAAAAGCAGCACCAGAAAAACTTTATAAACTAAACACTCACACGTAGCACAAAACCTTTTCTAAGCTAAACGTCTGCGAAACTCAAACACTTTTTTCTGTGCGCCGCTTTTCCCAGCTAAAACCACTAATACAATTGGCGACATCCAGTTTACTAGTGCAGCTAGCCACCAAGGTAAATCAACAGTAGCAGGCTGCAAATCAGGAAAGACCACACGTGCATTCTTCAGGAGAGTGCACGTGACCTAGAATTACCCGTCAAGCTTGTTCGATAAGACTCTCTTCGTAACAAACAATCTTCAGGTGTCATTCAAAGTTTTAAGTTCAGGTTTGGACTTTGAAGTAGGATTACTTCGCGGTATATTTTATGCGTAAATTTGTAAATTCTAATAAAGGCAGTAATAAAATTCTTTAAATATGAAAAATAATCAAAAAGTTATAATAGAAATTCTGCAAAAAATAGGGGAAAATATTGAAATTCGGAGATATATTAGATATTAAACTCCTAAAAATTCGCGAAAAAATAGCGGAAATTCGCGTCGCGAAACAGTTACTAGCGTGACCATGAGCACTTCACAGTCTTACCATTTTGGAAATGCTCTGACCCAAGTGTCCGGCCTTTACAATTTAGCCTTTTTCAAATTTCCTTAATTCCGCGGCCATTCCCATCTCAGGAACAAGAGTAACACTCATTAACTGAGATTAGTATTGTGTGTTTTTAATACCATTTCATCAGTGGCGTTTCTTGGGTCGAAGACCTGGGTTATCTCACCCACCCCCGGTACTGTTTTATTTTTAGATTGCGAAGTTTATTTTTCAGTTGTTAACTAATAGAAGTAACTTTTTTTCTTAACTTTAAGTACATGCTATTGCTATCATAATACCAAAATATTATGAGGATTAGGATTTTAACACTTATTTGTACATGAACTCCATTTTTGTTCTGTACACTTTATTTGTACATCCACTCCATTTTTCTTTCTTTTTGGTGAAGTTCCGAGTATTTTACCACATTTCAAAACAATGTTTTTCTTTACTGACAAAACAGCCAATTTGCTCAAGTGTACATGACCTTGTGTTTCCCTAAAGTATAGTACCTTGTGTTTCCCTAAAGTATAGTACCTTGTGTTTCCCTAAAGTATAGTACCTTGTGTTTCCCTAAAGTATAGTTCTTTTTAATGCAGAACAATTTCTTTCGGAAGTTACAGTTGTTGATGGAAATTTTAATATTAGGTCTACTAATTTTTACACCTCAATAAACACAATATCAAATTTATTCAATTTCATGTAACTAGTAATATCTCTTACTAATTTATTTTTGTATCCATCAAAAGAACACTGAACACCTTCACACACACACACAGTTAATTTGTGAGTCGAACTGTGTTAAAATTTTAACCATAAGGTTCTTTAAGTTCTGGCAGTAGATGATCACGAAAGCTTTCACAGAATTTTTCAAAACAATTCGAATCCAGCAAAAGCCACAAATTTAAGATATAACATCACTAATTTTAATTCTTCACACTTCGTACAGCTGAAATAACTCTCGCAAAACACCGGCATTTACGGGCGGGAGAATGCAAGTGACGAAGGGAGTCAAAGTCTTCTCTTTTCTGAGCGAACCGTTGCTTAAAGAAACGGCCCATTCACCCTTCATCTGAATCACACTTCGCTATGTGATTCGAAGACTTCAAGTGCCATTCACAATTTAAGTCTTCCGAATGGCACAGCGAAGACTTCAGCGAAGACCTCAGGCGAAGACTGGTACCATTCCTCCGTTAAGAGGCCCGTTTGTCTTTCATTGCCAGACTGATTCTCTTAGTCAAAAGAAGTGAATCAGCACGTGTGTTGTCTTTTTTCGCAGCGAAACGTCGACATAACTTAATACCGTTGATAATTGACTTATTTTTGTATATCTAATTGACTTTTATTTGTGCGTTCTCCGGGCTTCGTAGCTAGCCTCAAATATCCGTCACTGCATTTCGTAGCCTTCACATGCACTTTCATTTACATGTACTTGCTTCGATTTACATAAAGACGCACTGGTCATAACGTTTTGGCTTTTTGGTGTATATTATGTGAAAACACAAATTTGTCCGTGACGGGATCGAACCTTTGTCCCCTTACTCCGGAGTAAGTTGCTCTCCCATCTAAGCTACACGAACGGAATGTATCAAATCATATGTGTCGTCTGGACACGTGCTTTAGCTCTGTAGTACTCCACAATTGTACTCCTATTGCGAGGAACAAACAGTCACACTTGTAGGATATATTGTTGACGGCCGAAGAATTTTCCTGCACGTTGCTGACACTCTTAAGAAATAATATTATGTAAAACACCTTCAATGCTTCCAGAGGTGAAAAAAAATGAAATAACTTTAATCATTTCAGTCTGTTTTTCTCATCTGTATGTTGTTACCATTATATCCTACAGTCATGGCATTTGAACAAACTGTTTTTTGAGCCCAATTACTTTCATCGTTTGACCGGGTTATAATTCCCCAGTGCTTGACCGAATTATTTCATATCATAAAAGACAAATTTTAGTCCCCAGTTGTTTAATTTTTAGCTGTACAAAATCGTTAAATAAAAAAATTATTCAAATTTTAATAGCAAACTTTGAAGAAATTAATCGTTTATTTCCATATTTTTAATATTATAAAGGACACAAAATTTATTTAGTTCACTGTCATTAGTTAATTTTTGTTTTACAATAACTAAACCCTAGGCCCGTTATCCGAGTTCTTGTGTGACTGTAATAGCAACACCACCGAAAAGCAAATACAGAAAATCAAGCAATGTGGTTTTAACATCGGAATCTCAAAATGAACAGTGAGTGCCTTGTACAAATTTGCTCATGTTGATAATTTCCTTTCTCTACCACATTTTAGTTATTTCTAAGTTCGAAAAAGGACGGCCATGATATTTACATTGTTTTGTTTCTCACTGAGAGACAATTAAAAATAATAGTGATTTGCTGTAAATATGATGCCCTTCATTTTCTCATTCATACGACAGCAGTCAACACAACAGAATTATAAAACATTCATTATACCAACAGCACAAAACAAACTACCATACACAAACCAATGTAAACACGTTTTGCACTGATCCTGTTTTTTCGCATTCATCTGCAGCTTTTAATGACACATAATCCGGGGCGCTTATTGTAAAATGCTCCCTTCCCTCCGGAAAGGTTGTTTCACGATAGCAGCTTTAAATGGAATATTGCTCTTTCCGTACTTCAAAGCATTATGCTTGCAGATCAACGAGCGAATTAACGTGTATCTGTTCTTGCAGCGAGACCTGCAACTTTGGCCAAAACAGTGCAAAGCAAGACACGGCGCACCATATAAAGAAATATGTCGGAAGAAATTAAAGTACTACAAAAACAGTGAAAAATACAAAGAAGGAATTCTACGAGCCTGTTGGCCTAGTGGTCAGAAGGGGGACAAGATTACTCCAGGACTGTTCCGAAAAGCTTACTAGGAGGTAACCCAAAAAATAATGCTAAAGTTCACAGAAGCTAAATCACGATGTGCTTAAATAACCACAATCCGACTTCGCGTAGACTTCTTATCAAGAAGCTCTCTCACATAAAGAAATCAGTGTGGGAGTGCCCCATCTTGTTGGGAAAAATGTCAAGTTGGGGTTTCTAAAGCTGTGGTGATACAAATGTAGTCAGTAATGTTAGGAGATACATTTTGAATGCATGCTAAGGTGTCATTTCTGCACACGTAGAGCAATTCTCATCATTCGGATTATGTAACCAAAGGAATCTAGAAGACATCAAAGATCAATTCTCATCATTGGGATCATGTAACCAAAGGAATCTGGAAGACATCAAATATCAATATCACCGAAGGATGATCAAATTACGAAACTCGATCAGTATGAATGTCAGCATTTCAGTTTTCTCTGGAATGCTGTACAACTACAGGCCGTACATTATCACGATGTGCAGTCTAAGGTTTGAGAGTGAAGGCATTATGAAAGAAAACTGCAGCTTATGACAGTGTCACCTAAAATTTGTAAAACAAAAATATTTGACTGATTTAGCCAACTCTTAAAATTAGTCACATTTTCGTTACATCAGAATGACTTCTGGAAAATGTTGTGGCTTTATAACGAAAGCTCTCCCGGTTCTAAAAGCAAGCTAGAAGTGTGAGCACGCCGTTTCAAGTGGCAATTCGAACAGATGAAGAGACGACCTTGTAACTGAGCGTAGGCCATGTGAAGTGATTAGAACCACAGTTCCAAATCACTTTACTCCGGGACCGTGAAGAACACTAACGTTTGAACCTGAACTTCACTAAATAAGGGGACTGCTATGGCAACGAGTGACGTCAACGAACGAGCTGAATTGATAGTTGCCACCACTTTCTGGCTGTGAGATTTTAAGTTTAGACGGTTCCCCTGGTTCGTCCGCTGAGTTTATACAGTTACCGCGAGCAAGGTCAATCACGTGACGACGCGTTCTTACATGGCTCCGTTAGTTCGTTCTTGCAGCAGACAACGTAGATAGTTCAGACGGGTGTCTTTAACCCGATATTGGGTTTAAAACTGAAGCAAAGAGCAGCTACGAATTTTTTCGTGCGTTTGAATGAAACTGCCACAGAAATGCACAAAATGATTAAACACAGCCTATGAGGAAGATGCTTTGTCTCGTGCAAGAGTCGTTGAGTGGCACAAGAAATTTGTGAATGGTGAACGGTGTCTGGAAGATGCGCCGCGCTCCGGTAGACCTTTGACATCGACCACGGAAGTTAATGTCAATACCATCGAGGCACTCCTGCGCTAAGACCGACGAATGACGATTGAGGAGGTTGCTAATGTGATGTAAATATCCGTTGGTTCCGTTAATGAAGTGGTGAATATGAATATGTCATGTAGAATATGCACCAACTGGTCGGACTTTTAATCGAGATAATGTCCCTGCACATCGTGCTTTGCTTCCCCAGCAGGTTATCCAAGGTTTGGGCATTGAAATTATAGCGTACCCTCCCTATTCACCGGATCTGGCGCCACGTGACTTCAACCTATTCCCTGAAGTGAAAAAAGAAATTCGTGGCCGTCCATTTGCTTCAAATACTGAAATGAATAATGCTGTAATGGGCATACTCTTAATCACATGTCGAGAAAGGGCTTTGAACACACCTTCCGGAAGCGAATAGAAAGGTGGGCTTTGAACACACCTTCCGGAAGCGAATAGAAAGCGAATTGAAAGGTCCCTATTCATTCGCTTCTATTCGCTTCCGGAAGGTGTGGGCTTTGAACACACCTTCCGGAAGCGAATAGAAAGGTGGGCTTTGAACACACCTTCCGGAAGCGAATAGAAAGGTCCCTATTCACCGGATCTGGCGCCACGTGACTTCAACCTATTCCCTGAAGTGAAAAAAGAAATTCGTGGCCGTCCATTTGCTTCAAATACTGAAATGAATAATGCTGTAATGGGTACTCTTAATCACATGTCGAGAAAGGGCTTTGAACACACCTTCCGGAAGCGAATAGAAAGGTGGGACTGGTGCACTCAGGTCGAGGTAAAATACTTCGAAAGTATGTAAATTTATTTAGTGAATTCCACCTCTGCCCTATGTAAAATCAGTCTCGTTACTTTTTGAATGACCTTAGTACAGCGGAATTTCATTCGAACGATTGCAGTGCATAAACCACCAACAAAACGTGACAAGAAACATGATCGCTTTATGGCAACGGGTAGCGTTTCAAAGAATACAGGAATTCCGCGTCTGGCTGACACGAAGGTGGAATTCATTAGGCAAGTATTTCAACGCCGCCCAGGCAAGTCAACAATAAAACTATCTCGAGAACTTTAGATACCATATTTAAATGCTCACAGAGTGCTCCATATGAGACTAAAATTTTTTGCTTACAAAGTGTATAATTTGCAAGTTCTTTCGGCTCAAGAAAAACCTATTTGGATGGAATTCACGATAGAGTTTTTGGATAAAATTTATAATGATAACATGTTTCTGCAGCGTGTACTGAAGCAGCAGTACAAAAATCCATGTCTGGTGTAAAGTCATATATGACAGGATAACCTTTTTCATCGAAAAGACTGCGAGCAGGAGTATTAAACCTTGATATTTTAGGAACATTCGTTTCACCACAGTTTCAGGAACAGCAACCTGACATTTTCCCAACAAGAACTGGTTTCTTTATGTGAGAGATCTTCTTCACAAGGAGTTTACGCGAAGGCGTATTGGCCAAAGTGGGACAATTTATTGGCCGTCTCATTCTCCAAATTTAACCTCACTAAATATTTTCTTTTAGCAACATGTGAAAGATATCGTATACTCTACTCCAGTGAAAACAATGTGTACGCTACTCCGGTGAAAGACATCGTGTATTCTACTCCAGCAAAAAACATTGTGTGTTCTCTCCAGTGTAAGATATCGTGTACTCTAGTGGAAAACATCGTGCACTCTACTCCAGTGTAAGATATCGTGTACTCTAGTGGAAAACATCGTGCACTCTACTCCAGTGTAAGATATCGTGTACTCTAGTGGAAAACATCGTGCACTCTACTCCAGTGAAGGACAACGTCTACTGTACTCCAGTGAAGGACAACGTCTACTGTACTCCAGTGAAGGACAACGTCTACTGTACTCCAGTGAAGGACAACGTCTACTGTACTCCAGTGAAGGACAACGTCTACTGTACTCCAGTGAAGGACAACGTCTATTGTACTCCAGCAAAATACATCGTGTACTCTACTCCAGTTAAAGGTGTCGTGTACTTTACTCCAGCAAAATACATCGTGTACTCTACTCCAGTTAAAGGTGTCGTGTACTCTACTCCAGTTAAAGGTGTCGTGTACTCTACCCCAGTGAAGGACAACGTCTACTCTACTCCAGCGAAAGACATCGTGTACTCTACTCCAGTGAAAGACATCGTGTACTCTTCTCCAGTGAAAGACATCGTGTACTCTACTCCAGTGAAGAACATCGTGTACTCTATTCCAGTGAAAGATCCTCTGGAACTTTAAAATCACAATCACAGTTGCCATAGACCGATCACGCCTGATATCCTTTAACACTCTCTAGCAAAGCATATGGCAGCGATTCTGCGTCTCCTGAACTCTGAGCAAAGCCGCGACACTATGATGTGTGTTATTCTAAACTGCCTGGCGACATCGGACACAGTTGAGCCTTTTTCGAGCTTGTCGAGAAATCTGTCTCGCCTAAAATCATACGTATGATATCCGAGAGATTTTCATTTGCTATCTACATACGCAAGCTCTGGCTCCGTTGCTGGGATGCATGAAAACAGAATAAATTCAGATGAGACACGACTCGGCATCCTCTCTAATGCGCCCTCGGCAGCTGTCACGTGTTCACATCAAATTTGTATATAGGCTGCGCATTATGGAATATCTTTATAAGTCATATCGCTCTCACCTTTTTGTTTATGACGCTCTGTAATAATCATATTTCATGTGTGTCCTTAAATTTTGGACAGCCGTGTATATATATGACCGTAGGATATTATTGAAAGGTGTACTGTTTTTCTAGGGGAATATATTTTTGATTTAATGCTTGATATTGTCTTCTTTGATAATCGACCTTTGCTTATTCCAAAATAAGCGTGGATTGTGAAGCTCTCATCGCAAACAATGAAACAATCAAAGCGTTTTGCTTCACCACAGAATATAGAATGAACTGGTATATAAATTTTGAGCTCTAAATCCACCAAAAAGGTCGACATTCTGAGTGTAAAAATAAATTAGTTTAACTTACTGCATGCTTTTCTGTGTACATAAAAGATGACAAAGTAATTTAGTGTAACTTAATAATGTGCTCCTAGATTGGCAATCATGTAATCGAGGTCACTACAGTAAGATTTTGAACGTAAAAAATCGTTAATGGATCCACGATGATTTTTTATTCAACTCGATTGCAAAAATAATCGAATATAAAATAAAAATCTACGCACACGAATTTTTTTTATTTAAAATGAATATTCAATTATAAAAGAGTCACGTTTTTTACAGTGCTCAATCGCACTTGTTTGTGTTTTCTGTGTCTCTCAATAATTATTCGGCTTAACAGTTTTGCACTCACTAGTCATGAACTTGGAGATTCTTCGCTTTTTCATTTTGTCGAATATAAAGAAAGAATCTAATCACACAGCTAAATATTTTTTTAACCTTACAAGATAAAGTTACTGTATTTGTTTCTCTAAGGATATTTCTGATAAAGAGTCTCAGTTTTCTGAAGTAATGATCTTTTCGAAATCATTGGGTCTGATCTTCATGACAGTCCTCTTCAGAGAATACTTATCTCCCTTGAAATGATACCATATTACACCTCCACTAGCTTGCTGGTTTCCTCTGAGGTAGGGACCATTCAGATTCGAATAGTAGCAATCGTCGTACCACCACGCCCCTTTGTATGTCACTGTACATTTTCGTGGAGAGAAATCGCGGTCCTTCGTTGAAAAGCGACGATTGTTATGAATACCAAGAGAGTCTCCTGAAACAGAAAAAGATGCAATGGGTTATTTTACTTAAAATACATTTGAATATCACAGTATAATTTCTGCATAGTTATTTAGATTAATTGTCAGGGAAATTAACTTTCACTACAACTCTGACGCCAGTGCGCTTAAATATTTTTCTTTTGATACTTTTGAGAACTACGGGACCTGTTGTCATCCTATCGTGTTTAACTACAATCAGCAAAATGATTGCCTGTGTGCCATGGCGCATTTTGCTGTTAGTAATCTCAAATCAATCTCGATGATACATATTTAAAATAAATGTGTGGACTTGGTCCGTAACTGTGTTCAGATACCTGACAGCTGTCACAGATTGTGCTATTGGGATAATGGGGCATAAAGTGTCCCAAGAAAACATCGCCTGCAGGATAACACCGCCGCCGCCGGCCTGCTTCTCTCGAACAGTGCATCTAGCTGCCGTACCCTCCGTCGGTAATCGGCGTATCCGCGTTCGGTCGTCTACGTGATGCACCAGGAATCTTGATTTGTCAGACCCGGCAACTTTCTTCCAATCATCTACGGTCCAATCTTGATGATCTTGGGCCCATTTCATGCGTTGTTGGCGATGAAGTGCATTGAGCATGCGGACCCGGTTGGTCTTCGGCTACGCAGGTCCATGCGCAGAAGGCTGCGATGGACTGTGCCTGTGACGCATTGCTTTGATCACCACTGTCGTAGATGCGGATGATTTGTCGCACTGCAGCCCTGCGGTCGTTATGAACAACGCGACAGTCTCCTCTTCCGTCTGGCATTAATAAGCAGCGGACGACACACGGCTGGACGATGGTGTGTCGTTTGGCCAGCTGTTCACCACTTTTTATACGTACTTACTACAGCGGCACGTGAACAATCCACAAGCAACGCCCTTTAACTTCACCTGCGCCACCATCAGTCTCCAGGCGCGCTGATTTCTCTACGCTGGGGTTGGTCGTAATGTAACGACTCATGTGTGTATTACCGGGAGAAATCTGGTACTTAAATTATTGTACAAGTGATTGTGTATTAGTCAGTGAAGCCTCTAAGGCAAAAGCTATTAAAGCTATAAACAGTAAATTTTATATTTAAGAGTTTTGTGAAATAATACTATAAAACAGCAGATTTGAGCTTTACTTCAAGAAAATGAAAATAATTTTCAGTTTAGAAAGATCTCAAACTCCAAAGCATTATGTTGCTTGGAAAAATCACGCTGAAAAAATACTCAATTTGTGATACGTCCTCCTAATGAAAAAATAAAATTATTGCTAACCTACCGTATTTAAAAAAATAAAAGCTCCAACAGAAAATAAAATGACTGATTCGCAAAAATGAAAAAAAAAAAATCATCATTGCGCCATTAAAGTTTTACCTTGAACTTGACGGTGACCTCCAAGTCTTTCTGACTGAGTGGTTCAGACACGCGGTTTCTGTGGAGCCAGCCCAAAGGACATAGGTCAAAAGTCTTATCGGTGTGAAAGGATTTTGTGGCGCAAGGGATGAAAAATTCGGCGTTCTCGATTTTGCAAAATTTATATATAAATTGGAAAAAACCTGAAACAGATTTTTTTTTTGAAATATTAGCAGTTATGCCCGTTCTCCGAACGATAAATCTATAATTTTTTGAACATAAAATTAAAGAAAGGTTCAGTAATTAAGGGGGCAAAAAGTAATTTAAGATCCGCAACTTTTCACGATTTAGAACAGGGTCGTGACGTCAATGCATACGGTTGACGTAAAACGGATCAGGCTTTGGCACCCCTTAATTTTAAATCAAAATTTCGTGGCCTCTCCGGTGTCCCAGTGGTCCAAGGCGCTGCCTTGTGACCCTTCGCCCTAGCTGGATCCAGGTTCGAGCCCCGGTGAGGCATGGATGTTTGTGTTTGCCTTTCGGCACTGGCTCTCAATGTGTTACTTGTCCAACACTGGTTATCTGTGTACACTGATCATTTAGTATACTGTAAAAATCATGTTTGATGTGTACTTGTTCATAATGTGTTACTTGAGCAACACTGGCTCTCTGAGTACATTGGCAATTTAGCATACTGTAAAAACCATGTTTGATATGTACTTGTTGATGTTAAACATCTGCATCTTGCCTATGCTGCGTGTTTGTCATGTTTCTGTACCACCAAATTCAATAAATCATTAAAAAAATCTTTAACAAAAAAATCATGCAATTTTTACAGCATTTCAACGTTTCTGGCACAATTATCTTTAAACCTACCAGCATTTTGAACAGGAAAGCGAAGCTTCCCTTTTGAACTGTTTGGTTTTTAAACTTTTCTAGGTATCCAAACCTTCAAGACTATTAGCATGTCAATTTTCAGATCACAAGGTTATTGAGAAGTAGTCGAATAATTCGCGAAAATTTCAAGCAGAGGATGTTCCAAAGCCGCCATTTTGATTTGTTTTTGTTTTTGTTTTTGGACTGTTCTAGGTATTTAGCACTTAAGACCTATCAACAGGACAATTTTCAAATCTCCAGGTCATGCAGAAGTGGTGGAACAATTCGCGAAAATTTTAAGCAGAGAAATGCTCCGTAGCGACCATTTATTTTATTTTATTTTATTTTATTTTATAACGGTGAAAAACACCAAAATTTAAAAGCGTCACTACGTCATTAAGCATTGCGTCATTACCAGTTCGATTGTAGCCTTCCCTTCACCCAATGAGAAGAGAGTGCTAAAAATAGCTGCGTCACCATGGCAACAGGTCACGAGACCAGAACTTTCCTGTGTACTTACCGTTGAAGACAAAGGAAGCCGTTCGTTCCTTTCCTTTGCGTCTTTAAAAAATGCTTAAAAACCAGGTAGACACTATAATTCGTGCATGAATACTAGTATTAAAAGAAATCCGTCTTGTTGCACGATGATATTTATTCAGCTAAAAAATGAAATCTATATACAGTTTAAAAACACATGAGCACTTTCGGTGTCACATTGACACCTTCATCAGATGTAATTTCACCATGTGGCTACATGCTGGTCTTAAGTACGTGGAGTAGATGCATCATGGGAAAGGTAATGTCAATGTCACATGATATACCAGATAACAAGACAATCAAAAAAAGGCATAGTTAGCCAATGATCACTTAACAGAAGCAATTGCTATTGTGTTGTCCTTCCCAACAAGATTGCTCCAAGGTTCAGGTAAAACATAAGGATAATAGTCATTACAGCAACGTGTATTATAAGCCGAAATATAGAGGCTTTCTGCAAATAACAAGGAATAAACAGAGTTAGGTGTGTTTATGATTTTAGCGTTGTCCCAGTCTGGGATGGAATTTCCAGCACTTATGGTTCTTGCAAAAGAGGTGCTTTGGTGATTCATTTTTAGATCATATCTGTGTTCATTTAATCTCAAATCCAAATTTCTTTTGGTAGAACCCACATAATGATTGTTTAGTTCACCAGAGATAGTGTCGAGCATAGGGATAACATACACACCCCATTTTTTCCCTTTGTCAATTTTGTCACGATCATTGCGGATAATGGTATATAGATTGCATGATCGTATTCCAAATTGTATTTTATGACGAGAACATATGTTGGTAAGGAGGTTTACAATATGTGGATTAAAATCAACAGATCCAACATACTTTTTAGGCACTTGCTCACTAATTAAAGCAGTTGACATAGAAAACCGTACTTTATTGTGCACTCCCTTAACAACGTTGTCCGGGTAACCATGGTTTTTAGCAAGGGATGATATCCATTGTAGTTCTTGAGCTCTGGCGAAATGGCTAGAAGAATGTGAATATGCTCTTCTAAATAGGAAGTGCAGAGCAGAAATTTTATGCTGAAAAATGTGAGCAGAATTGTACGGAATTAGAGTGGGTGTGGAAGTAGGTTTTCGAAAAACGGCAAAAGACAGGGAAACCTACTTCCACACCAAACCTACTTCCAGGAAAACCTACTTCCACACCCACTCTAATTCCGTACAATTCTGCTCACATTTTTCAGCATAAAATTTCTGCTCTGCACTTCCTATTTAGAAGAGCATATTCACATTCTTCTAGCCATTTCGCCAGAGCTCAAGAACTACAATGGATATCATCCCTTGCTAAAAACCATGGTTACCCGGACAACGTTGTTAAGGGAGTGCACAATAAAGTACGGTTTTCTATGTCAACTGCTTTAATTAGTGAGCAAGTGCCTAAAAAGTATGTTGGATCTGTTGATTTTAATCCACATATTGTAAACCTCCTTACCAACATATGTTCTCGTCATAAAATACAATTTGGAATACGATCATGCAATCTATATACCATTATCCGCAATGATCGTGACAAAATTGACAAAGGGAAAAAATGGGGTGTGTATGTTATCCCTATGCTCGACACTATCTCTGGTGAACTAAACAATCATTATGTGGGTTCTACCAAAAGAAATTTGGATTTGAGATTAAATGAACACAGATATGATCTAAAAATGAATCACCAAAGCACCTCTTTTGCAAGAACCATAAGTGCTGGAAATTCCATCCCAGACTGGGACAACGCTAAAATCATAAACACACCTAACTCTGTTTATTCCTTGTTATTTGCAGAAAGCCTCTATATTTCGGCTTATAATACACTTTGCTGTAATGACTATTATCCTTATGTTTTACCTGAACCTTGGAGCAATCTTGTTGGGAAGGACAACACAATAGCAATTGCTTCTGTTAAGTGATCATTGGCTAACTATGCCTTTTTTTGATTGTCTTGTTATCTGGTATATCATGTGACATTGACATTACCTTTCCCATGATGCATCTACTCCACGTACTTAAGACCAGCATGTAGCCACATGGTGAAATTACATCTGATGAAGGTGTCAATGTGACACCGAAAGTGCTCATGTGTTTTTAAACTGTATATAGATTTCATTTTTTAGCTGAATAAATATCATCGTGCAACAAGACGGATTTCTTTTAATACTAGCTTAAAAACCAGAAAATGATTTTGTCTTAAAATTTGTTCTTAAAATAGAGATGATAGTTGTGTGTTGATGCTGAAAAAATTGGAATGTGTTATGTTTTATAGTTTGCATATATCTGGTTTTTTTTTAAATGGATACCATCGCGAAATCGAGAATTTTGTGAAATTTAAAAATTTAATTTCTCGTAAACTAAATCGAAATCCCAAAAAAGGGGCGACGAGATGCAAAAATTCGGCCATGGCTCTACATGCCTACAAAATTTCATGGTTCTGTTGTTGTTAGTGTGTTCGGAACGCTAACATTTATTACTTTTTTGCTTACCTTAACGTTGAAATACAATAGCTCTTGAAGGATCGCCAGAATAAAAAAACGGCTTATTTCAGCGTGTTTTCCAAACAATTCTCTACAAGCGAGGTAAATTTCATATTTTTGTGTTCAATACCTTTGGGCTGAGAGCTAGAAAAGTGTGGGTGTCGCGAAATTTCTAAAACAGCGAGGGCGGCGGCAGTTAATTTTTTTAGGATAAAGAGAAACAGAATTTCTGACTACAGAGAAATCTGTGAAAAAAAAAAGTTTAAAGAAACAGGCACTTTTAAAAACGGAAATTGTGTTAAAAAACGGACACCTACTACTAACTTTGTTGCACGTTATTTTCAAAAATTTTCCGTGAATTCATATCACTTATTTTTTATAGTGCATGTTTGAAGCAGTATCATTTTGATTATCCTTTTTGAGATCGATGACAAAAAATACCTATTTTGTATCTCACATAGCACTCATAGAGCTATGCTCTGCTGCCAAAGCAATATATCTACACATATTTGCTGTATATCATGGTACTCATTTGTCTTTCTATTGGGTTGTCGGAAAAGTCATGACATATTTTAGCCATGTTTTGCAGAGGTCATTTATTGATAGAAAGAACAAAGATCAATCAATGATATAATGCCTGTTTAGTTCGATAACCTTTTGCCATCTTTCAGTGAGCTGCAGAATGCCTCGTTCGGAGAAGGACCTGTCTTTCGTGGCGAAAAACTATACAAGGTGCTGATTTACAGCCTCATCTGAATTGTTGAACGTTATACCACGCAAGGACTGCTGAAGAGAGCGAAACAAGTGGAAATCTGACAGCACAAGGCCAGGCGAGTATGCTGGGTGTGGCAACACATCCCACCCAAGCTCCAATAATATTTGGGGGTTGATCAAACTTGTGTGTGGTCTCGCGTTGTCGTGATGGAACACAACATCTTTACGATGAACGAGCTCTGGACGTTTCTGGATGATGGATTCGTTCAAACTGTCCAATTGCCGACAGTACACATTCGAATTGATTGTTTGGTTCCGTGGTAGGAGCTCGAAAAACACGACACCTTCTTTAAAATCCCACCACACTGAGACCAGAACCTTCCGCTGATGAATGTCTGCTTTGGATGTCGTTTGAGGCGAAGCAGCACGTCGGGACCAAGACCGTTTGCGCAGCACATTGTTGTACACAATCCACTTTTTGTCACCAGTTATCAGTCACTTCAAAAAAGGATCGTTTTTCTCACGTTTAATGAGCATATAGCAGATGTTTATACGCGCCGTCAATTGAGCTTCTTTGAGTTCATGAGGAACCCACACATCGAGCTTGCTTACGTATCCCAGCTTCTTCAGGTGGTCGTGAACGCTTGAATGATGGATGTGTAATGTGTCTTCAATCTCTCGTGTCGTGTAACGTGGGTTTGACTCGATCAATGACTTGATTTGGTCGTCATCAACCTCGGTTGGCCTCCCGGACCGAGGAGCATCGTTGAGGTCAAAATCACCAGCACGAAATTTTGCGAACCACCGCTGGCACTGACGTTCTTGTAGAGCATTATCACCGTTCACTTTACGCAACTTTTCACAAGCTTGACGCGCGTTTTCCCTTTACGGAAGTAAAACAGTAAAATATGGCGAAAATGCACAGTTTGGTCTTCCATCTTCAACTTGATGTCAAATATCCACAAATCTATTCCTTTTAACTGCAGCTAGAACTGACGCCTGTCGAATGCCATAGCGATAACAGAGCTGCGCATGCCTCTAGTACTTCCAAAACCGACTTCCAAAACCGCCCAACCGCCATCGGGTGTCAAAATGCGTCATGACTTTTTCGACAACCCAATATAATGCCACGGTTTACTTAAAAGGTTCGACCCATTACTGAGAGTTTTATTACGGGGAAACAGAGTTGTTAAAAAAGAGTGGTTTAGTCAAAATACCGTGTCCAAATAGGTTTACTTTGAAAAATCAGTTGATCTTTGTTTAGCCAAAAATTCTTATCGACTGTGACAACATGTAACATAGTGAGTGCATGTAATCATTCTGTTTTTAAAATTTATATCACTTCTCATCCGTGGTGATAAGAAAAGTCAGATGCATGTGCATTTGTTTTTCATAAAAGATTCAAGAATTGTTTGCTTTATTTTGATCGAAAAAAGGTTGTATTTTGGTTTCCGGAGGCCTTTTTCACAGCAAATGGGAACGTTCATAACTGCCGCTAGGGCATGGTCGGAACTTTTTTTATTTTTTTTATTGGAGGTTTAACGACCACCGTGAGCAACTTAATGGGCTATAAGCAGTCGCCCGTCTCTAATTTAGGGTCACTGGTTCCAGGGAAGGGACAGAGCCAGTGCCGTAAGACAAACACAACATCCATGCCTCACCGGGATTCGAACCCGGACCCCTCTCGGACGAATGATCAGAGGCCATCGCTTAGACCACTGCGCCACCGGGGCGGCGACAAAAATATTAACTCAGAAATCCATGAAGACCGATTGAATTACCCTCGTCAGGTTTTAACTTGAAAATCACCTTTCTGACGATCCATGTTCTCTAGATTGCCCTAAATGTCTTTCCAACAGTGGACATTTTACAAAACACCTTCGTAGAACACCTCAAACAGACGGCGAACTTTAAGATCCTACAGAGTAGTGGCTGTTACAGGAAAAAATGAAGATTAAAATTTTGGTCAAGATGAAATGTTTTCTAGAATGTTAATAGGTTTTAAAGAGTGAAATGTCGATTTATGAGTTTTAAGTGATGTTTGCTTCTCGCCTCTAACGGGCCGAAATATGTGTTTAATTATGCTGTGAGATATTTATTTAAGCCTATTCTTACCTAGAAGATCATTCAGATAATTTACGTCAATCTTAAACTAAGCAATAATTTGCTATTCAAAATAAAAATATTTCGGAACTGTATCAGCCTTTACATTCTAAAACTTACCAGCTGTCCCATTATATCCAGCTATGTGTAAGGTGTAGTTCACCGACTCATCACTTATCCAGAACTCTTTATAAGTAGCATACGTTGAGTTTTCTTCCCAGTCTGTTAGATCGATTCTGAGCTCATACGTTCTCAAGCTCGTTAAAGCAAATATGTTGTCGTTTCCTAGAAAAGGAAATAATGTTTTACAAATTTAGGTGAAGATGTGAATTCTTACAGTGAATAGCATTTGTTTTTCATTAACTCTACTTACCAAACCAGAAATCTTGTTTGAGATCCCCAAATCCTTTTTTGTAGGGAAACCAGTCACGAAAAAAATAATCGGTAGGAGTTTTGTAGTCGCCGCGCCGTTGTATTACCTAAAAGGACACATAAGCGAAGATTTTTCATTTCTTCTGAACGATTAACGTCAGTATTCCTGTACACAAAACATATCATTCAGTTTTAAAATTCTCTTAGTGGCGAATAATGATTCAGTAGATTTACAACGGCTGTTCCATAAAACCTGAGAGTAAAAAAATTAGTAAAATCATGCAATGCATTGGTTATGATACGCTTTCCAACATACCAGAAATCATTACTCAAGTTAGGAGGATAATGGCTGTAGAATAAATCTCGCTCCTATGACCCGACCTTTGACCCCAGTTTGATGATATTCAACAGAACCGGTAAAGTATACGTCCGGAACAACATGAAAAGGTTTGTCTCAATTGAAGCATTTTTACGTAAGTTATAACGCATAAGGGCAATGGAATGGATCCCGATCCTATGTCCTGACCTTTGACTCCACTTCACCCATTTTCAACAGTGTTCGTCCCCAGGTGGTACTCTACGACATACTAAAATTTCATCGAAATTGAACCATATTTACGCATGTTATGACGCATAAGGGCAATGGAATGCATCCAGCTTCTATGTCCTGACCTTTGACCCAATTTCGCCCATTTTCAACAGGGTTCGTTCGCAGGTGATCCCCTATCATATCCTAAAATTTCATCGAAATCGAACCATTTTTACGCGAGTTATCGTGTGGACAGACGGACGGACGGACAAAGCTGGAGCATATACGCTTCTTCAACCTACGGTTGGAAAGCGTAAATAACACAAAATGAAGAAATATAGGTACAGAAAAACATATTGTATGTTATTCTGTTTTAAAGTATTTTTTTCTCGGATGATATGCAACGGACCCATCGTTCAGTCCACTTTTCAGAGCAGGTGGTGAAAGCCTTTTGTCGAAGCTACTTTAGTGACTCCTGTACAGAATGAATAACGTCAGCACCTGTGCTGAATTTTGTGCCACGAACTTCTCCTTCATTGTTAGAAACAACGAGAAATCTCACGGGGCGAGGTCAGGATTGTAGGCATGCTGTGGCATGATTTCAACACTGCATTTCGTAAGAACTGTTGAACAGAAGCAACCACATATGCGTTGGCGTTATCATGGTGTAGGGTTTACTTGCCCACCTGTTACGGTCGCTTAATCGATATGTGTCATCGCAGACGCTTCAAGACTAAAATAATAAACACAGCATTGACAATTATTTGTGGAGGAATGGCATGCTGGTAGACTACACCTTTATGATAAGGAAAATTACCGTCATCACCTTCCTAGCTGATTCGGTTTGGCTGACCCTTTTAGGAGGAAGTGAGCCAGTGTGTATTCAGACACTCGTTGCACGCTTCCTGAAGGGGTCAAAATAGTGGACCTATGTTTCACCGACAGTTATTACTGTGTTTAGAAAGTTTGGATACTTTGACTTTGCAATCATTTGTTTCCACTCATTACACTCCTGCACTCTGGCTAACAGTTTTTCTCTCGTCAGGCGATGAGGTACCCATCTGGAATAAACACGATGGAGCAGTAATTTTTCGCGTAGAAAGCGGAATACCGACGTTTTTGAAATAGTAATTGACGTCGCTATGTCTTCACACGTCATTCGTCGATCGTTTTGCAGTATTGCCTAAACAGTGTTAACAATACGCTGCGTTATATCACCTTCAGGTCGACCAGCTTAGGAGCTTGTTGTGTTGACAAACGCTCTTTTTTGAAATCAGAGTGCCATCTGAAAATCGTTGATTCACCCAAACAATTATCTTTGTAAACTTTGTTTATTAAATCAACCGTTTCTTGTGCCTTTTTACCCAAATGATAGCGAAATTTTATCGTACAATGCATTTCACTTCGTAACACAGAATCACTCACCTCTATAGCTGGATGGCGAAATACAGATGTACCTTAAACAATTGCGCAATAAAGAAACTAGAATCGTCTGCCATTACTAATAACTGTTGCCATAGATACTTTCTTAATTTAGTTAGTCGTCTGCGTGCTTATTTTCCCCCTTCGCACTGCTGCCAACGCAAAACAAATTACTCAAAATTGTAAGGTCATGTGTTAATACTAACACAGGACCCTAAAATTTAAGGTCGTGTGTTAGTACTAACACAGGACGCTTACATTTAAAGTCTTGTGTTAATACTAACACAGGACCCTATCATTTAAGGTCATGTGTTAGTACTAACACAGGACCCTAACATTTAAATTGTAAGGTCCTGTGTTAGTACTAACACAGGACCTTAGAATTTAAATTTCATCAGGGAATACCAAGTGCCACTTAGCAAGTCCCCAGTGACTGAAGAACATCTACATACACAGTCTTGCATCTATTATTACGCTCACCTGTTTCGGCCGATTAGGTTACCCCTTATTTGTTTAACTTTTAATTACACCAATTCAGTGTTATTTATTTCATGTTCCTTCTATTCGTATTTCAGTTCCCGAAGTTACGGTGACCCACTCAGTCCGGCTGCAGGATTCACGCCGTCTTCGAGTAAGTTAGTATTCCCTTATTTTCTACAGTTCAGTAAATTTGGAAGTTTCTTATTTCACCTGGTTTGAATTTCAGTGGCTACGGGAGCATGGTCAGTCGACTATTGGTTTTTCCTAGTCGTTTACTGAAACCAAAAAAAGCCACTCCCCCAGATTGATGTTCTCCTGATGAAGGTAGAGTGGTTTTTTTTAATTCTGATTTTGTTTTTGTTCTTTACGTTCCTCTATGCAAGATATATATTGTTACGACTTTGGGGTACGGTAATTAATTCGATTAGCAGGTTTTGCGAGAGGCGGGTACAGCGCTAATTGTTGGTTGGAAAATTTACAGCTAGTTGTTTCCCGCATTGCAAAAGAAGAGAAGAGATAAGAATCCCTTTTCTTGGAAAATAGAAATCTGAAGCCTGGTGTGAGGAACGCGATGCGTCTCCTCCTAAGTGCGTGTCGGTTAAGTTGGGTGGCAGTGTAAATGTGAGATCTTGGGATGTTTGGAGAAACCGTTAGAGTTCACCAGATCGGAAAACTTATGGTTAGCTAATCCAAACCTTGGTAGGACAAAGAAGTGTTAGTTAAGCTATGTGTTTCCGTACGTATCGGTGAGCAGATCCAGCACATATTCCGAATGCAGAGACATGCCTTGCTTACTTCTTCACCTTGCCGAATGCTTTAGGAAGCAATAAGACTGACAGAAGAGTTAAAACAGACCCCTAACGAAAGAGCAAGGAATCTTTTTACGAAATGTGAACAAGCGAAAACGATTAGTATGGTTCAAAGCTGTAAAGGAAGCAAGACTCAGGGAGCCGGATCTGGATTGATCCAGGTCGGTATTAGCGGTGGAAGAAAAGCTTCTGTCCGAAGAAGTCGGCCAGCTAAACAAAGAGCGACCGGGCGGTTGACGTTACCGCGAGGATAGACGAGAGGGGAACATGCTTCTTTTCCTGGTGCTAGATTGCACGTAAGTCCTAGATGCCGAGAAAGCCAGCAGCAACTTGGAGGTCACACGAAGTGATGGAATTGCAGCCCCGAGTGACTGAGGTGCACGACCGGTGATGTAAGGAGAATCACATTGGGACAGACGGACGGCTCAACTAAGAAGAACAGACGGACGGATCCTGCTATCACGTCAGCGGTCTCGTTCCCCCTCGACATTGGTGCGCATAGATGCGTACCTGGTTTTATGCAGGTGAATGAACAAAGGTGTGAGCAAGAGAGTAAATGGGAGATGGGATTCGACTTCCCTCTCCATTGGTTATAGTGCGCGCTCTGAAATGGGAGTGTCGTCACACAAGTGCGCTTCCAAACCCACAATAACCGAGTACATCAAATATTGGCGAGTGCATCAAACATAAGTGAGAGCACCAAACACGGATAATCGAGGAAAAGCTGCATATCCGTAAGTACCTTTTATTTATGCATGCCAGTTATGAATGAATCGGCTCCGGTCAACCAATAGACTTTCGTCGGCTGAGAACTGTTTAAAGCCGGACAATGAATAATCATGCCAACAAATAATCATGGAATTTTAATGATAAATTCAGCCTCAGAGCTATCCCGAAAGGGGCGAGTCTATTTGACGCCCCTCCGTCATCATCCTCTGTATATAGACGCCTTCATCATTATCTTTATGTTTGATTTTTATTTGATTAAATGTCTGTTGTCTCGTACCAGTCCTGAAGTTGCATGCATAATTTGAGTGTCAGAGATTCTTGGATTTGATTGGTTTAATTTCAGGCTAAATTCTTTTCACCAGTACATAAGATTTCGGTGATAAACTGGCTCACAAATATTTATTCGAAATTCCAATGTCTACCTTCGGGTCGTCAGCCATTGCATGATATCCTGACATCTAAATTCTTAAAGCTATTTTTATTCGATAGTCTGGTGCCCTGGGGCGTAGAAATATACTTTTTTCGCAATTCTTTTGCCTTCCTGGTCTTTTCTCATAACTCTATATTATAGCTAATTCCTTCAGTCTGCTGCATACTGCGCAACTGAGATATTTGCTTCGTTTTTTTAAATTTTATTGTATTTCAGTTATATTTCTTTAGTCTAAAATTTTTTTCTAAATCATATATATATAAATGCATATTTTTGTTTGGGGGGGGAGTAGCTACCATCGTGAGCAACTCAAGTGCTTCTAAGCAGTCCCTAATTTAGAGCCACGGCTACCAGAACAGGATGACGAACACGTTATACAGGTCTGACACGGGACTGGAGCCCAAATCCATTGGTCGTTAGAGGAGAGCGTCTCGCACCACTAAGCCACTGGAACGGCATATACTTTTTTAGACAGAATACTATTGCAGCATTTACCCGAATGGTGCCGCATTTTCTCACATTTGATAGATGAAGCAATTTCTAGCTATCATGTACTCTGCGATTTCGTCAAAACTCATAGTATGTAGCCTTCAGCAACTGTTGACTCTTGACGTGTGCAGAAAGAGTTTTACTTCATAACAGATGTAAACGATAGTTCGAATATCGGTATCGCTTGCGATGGCTAGATTTTTACTGGAATGTGTCCTGCTCAGCCAAAGAAAAATCAAATTATCTAGTTGTTTGGAAAAACAATGTTATCATTTATACCTGAGAGCAAAGCGACAACTGAATTTTGAAGACTGTGAATCCTGTTTTCCTTAAAGTTTGCTCACTGTTCTTATTGTGTGTCAGTTGTTGTCGGAGCAAGCCATTCTATCGTAAATTCAATATTCCATATTTTATTTTCAAAGCTGTTTAAAGAACTGAAGCATATTTATACTGACCGTCCATCCTCCACCGTCCTTTGTCAAATCGCAATACACTTTTATAGGCCCTTTGATCACTCTGCTAGTCGGCCATACGTCATAGATTCCATCTTTTCTGAAACCATGCCGGAAGATGTCGCTGCAGTCCACGGGCTTCGCAGGATAAGTATCGTTCGCACACAGCTCTTCTAAATCTGAATCAGAGAAAAATTACAAAACAAAATATGTAAAACTAGGCAAGAAAAAAATGTCCTCAAACAAATTACCAGTAATTTTAATTCTACTGTAATTATGTATTTCTCATGAAACCAAAAAATGAGCTATTTAAAACAAACTGTGTATCATAGGATACATTCCTGCATGTTTATTCTTTCTTCACTATGAAAACAAGTGCATTTATTTGTGAGGAAATTACTTGTATATTACTATTTGCCCGGAATGATCAAAGCATTCAGTCTTGAAGAAATTGACGAAGTGCTCGGCTGATAAATTTTTGCGTGGCGGTATTTCCCAGGTGTTAATCAGGAATTTAATCGTTCTAATCTGTAATTTAAATAAAACACAATGTCCCAATGTCACATGGCCACTTCAAACGAATGATCTATGAAAAATTGAATCGATTCAAACTCTATCCCTGCGTAGAACAACTTATGCTATCCTTTGATGTGGTATCTATGTTCACCAATGTTCCACTAAAAGGAGCGTTGGAATCCCTAAAAGCAAGTCTTACAGAGCATCATTACAGCCAACCTGAAGTAGAGGAGTAAAACTGTTCTACTTCCTCTACTTCAGCCAACCTGAAGTAGAGGAAGCCGAA
This sequence comes from Macrothele yani, assembly GCA_039090855.1. NCBI lineage: Eukaryota > Metazoa > Arthropoda > Arachnida > Araneae > Macrothelidae > Macrothele > Macrothele yani. The sequence continues at coordinate 136,257,517 of CM077005.1, read as the reverse complement.
CAGTTTTACTTTCCGTGGAACGTTTTACGAACAGATGGAAGTCTAGCCATGGACAACCACTGTCACCTATATTATGTGAAATCTACATGTGTCGATTTAAACATCAGTACAATAGGTCTGTCTTACCTATAGTACTGATGTTTACCTCTGCAACACTCGTTGAAGATCTTCCTCCATGCGCGATTAAAGCCGCCGACTCACGATCATCGATAATTTCTTTATGCCATTTGTAAATTGTAGATTTTCCTAGACATTTGTCTTTAAAAGCCTCTTGCGTAAAACGAAAAAGTCTATCTGACATACTTCCTAAGTCAACAGCAAAATTTAATGGCGCAACTTTGACCCTCTTTCACATCCACTTTTTTTTTCGAAAAATCACGGCGCGAAAAGGCTTGTAAGGGGTAACGTAGCAACGCTTATTAAACTGCACGACGCATGCGCGATAAAACGCTGTGGTCAGTTTCTATGGTTCCTACAACAGCTACCGTTTCTTCAAGACTCGTTCCAAGGTCGAACGCAGTATTGCACATTTTTTATAAAAACATTCTTAGTTGTTTTGGGACAAGCTATGTAGAATTACATTGATCTGCATGTCATTACGTTAAATTTCTTCTAGTATTTAGAGAATTCAATGACGTCATTTGCTGCGATCTACATTACGCACATATTGCCTGGCTGCCATTGTCACATTTTTTACTGTACTGCAAGCTTGTTGATAATCAATACATTGATCAGAAATATCCATCCCTTACTGAAATAATAATTGTGAGTGTTAAGAGTTACACTGATTTTCAAGTAAGTAGAACATTCTTTGAGAATAAAGTACTTCGAAATCTTTCAAGTTTTGAGGTACTTCAATATCTTTTAGTAGCCGATAACATAGCAATACACTATTTTATCAAACCATTGAGTTGCTCACGGTGGTCGTTAAACCTCAAACAAACAAACAAACAAACAAACAACAAACAAAAGAATGCAGACACTTGCCTATCCACAAACTCCATGTAATTGGAAAGGAATTATTATCTAGTGGGTCCATCCTTTTCTGCTGTCACAGTCTCCAATCTGCTGAGAAGAATTTCCAACAAGTTTTAGTACATGGATGGAGGATTGGCTGTGTTAGTACTAACACACGACCTTAAATTTTAGGGTCTTGTGTTGGTAATAACACAGGACCTTACAATTTTGAGTAATTTGTTTTGCGTTGGCAGCAGTGCGAAGGGGAAACATAAGCACACAGACGACTGACTAACTGAATTAAGAAAGTATCTATGGCAACAGTTATTAGCCTTGGCAGACAATTCTAGTTCTGATATTGCACAGTTGTTTAAGGTACATCTGTATTTCGCCATACAGCTATAGAGGTGAGTGATTCTGTGTTAAGAAGTGCAATGCGTTGTACGATAAAACTTCGTAATCATTTGGGTAAAAAAGCACAAGAAACTGTTGATTTAATGAAAAAAGCTTACAAAGGTAATTGTTTGGGTGAATCAACGATTTTTAGATGGCACTATGATTTCAAAAAAGAGCGTTTGTCAACAGAACAAGCTCCTAGGCTGGTCGACCTGAAGGTGTTATTACGCAGCGTATTGTTAACACTGTTTGGGCAATACTGCAAAAAGATCAACGAATGACGTGTGAAGACATAGCGACGTCAATTAATATTTCAAAAACGTCGGCATTCCGCTTTCTACGCGAAAAATTACTGCTGCATCGTATTTATTCCAGATGGGTACCTCATCACCTGACTCGCAGTCGGCGCTTCAATTCATCCCAAAGGTGTTCAATGGATTTGGGATGCGGACTCTATGCAGGACTGTCGAGTTATTTTACACACATTTCATGAAACCATTCCTGCGTAATTGTCGATAGTGTCGTTATAAGCCGCAACGTTAAGACTTCAGGGCACTGGAACTAAGAAAAAGAACCCTAATCATGACAAACAGCCCCAGAGCATGATACCTCCTCCACTAAACATAAAACTTAGCACAAGTCCCAGAGCAGGATGACTCCTCCATCAAACTTCGCAGTTGGCTAAACACAGCGAACAGGCGGCGTTCATCTGGTAACTCTCTCTGGCGTGATGAATGACTCGCGATTCATCACGCCAGAGAGAGTTTCCACTGCTCCAGTGTCCACTGGTGCCGAGGTTTGTAACTCTCCTACAAAAGTTTGGCGTTGATCTTGCTGATGCTAAGTTACACCGTGATGAGCACTGGTGATTGCAACCAAGGACAGGTGATTTTTCTGGTCCTTATCACTTTGTCCAGCTCATATTGTCCACGTTTACTTGGTCCAGCTCATTTCGTCCACGTTCACTTGGTCCAGCTCATTTCGTCCACCGTTCTCTTTGTCCGTTGTTCATTTAGTCCATTGTTCTCTTTGTCCACTTTCTTTTAGTCCTCAGAACAGGTGAAATATCATGGAAAGTTTCTGTTTTGATGACATTTTTGTTATTTGTTACTAGACATAAAACAAAAATGTCATCGGACAATGCTTACATGCGAATTTTTTCTGTTGAAGTTTTTCAATAAAAATATAGCGATTTTAAATGCCACTTAAAGTGGAACGAGGAACTAAACTTTGAAGAGCTTTCTAACCTTTTTTTATGGTAAGACGTCAATTACTGTGACATTAATCAAAGTTTATTCCAATGCCCACAAATGTGTTGAATTGAAGAGGAAAATTTTAGACTTCCTTTCTGTTTTATTTAAAATGTCTCCATTTTCCTTGTGTCACAATGCAAGATCACAGTAAATATCAATCTAAACTTTTTCCCATCATTATGATTTTATGGATATTTTTCACTTTAAATAGCTATAATACATACAGAAATGACACATTAATAGCTATGACACATTACAGTTATAATGAATAAACTCTTTTCTACCAGCTACGCTAATTATAGTGAATAAAGCTTTTAACTAAGCTAGTAATGTTTTATAATGCTTCTACTACTGAATTATATGCTTGTACTAAGCTTCTAATAGTGAATTCAAATGGTTGTTGTTACTAGTTAATTAAGATCATGAATAAAGTCTCCTGCTAGTAGTGTAGTAATAGTATTGAACAAACTTATAACTGGTAGTAATGTTGTAGCAGTAATTCGGATGAATAAAGTCTTAACGCTGGTTGTTAATGATAATCAACTAATAACATAAACCTAACAGCCAGACAGAGATCTGACAAAAACTATGAATTGAGAAAGACGTACTTACGACAAAGCTCTTTTATTATATAACTCTGGAATCATCCAACGCACACACACAACTCGTTTCACAATAATGAAGAATCAAACTAATCACATAGAACGAAGCTCTCAATACAACAACAAACTCTCTCCTTCACATAAACCAACGCTCTCCGTACAACAACAAACGCTCTCCGTACAACAACAAACGCTCTCCGTACAACAACAAACGCTCTCCTTGGGTATCGTTGAACGCGCCTATTTATACTGGCTACCACCACGTCATGACTTACACTCATTGCCAAATCTCATTCAGCGGGTGAAATAACATCTCGTTCAGTAAGAAGATAATTTACATAGTAAAATAAAATAACCAGAGATAGTAAAATCAAAAGGAAAGTGAATATAGAGTATACGTTACACAGTTCTTTCGTATGAAAACTAGTAATACGTAAATTATAAACAATTAATAGTAATAATAAAAAATAAATATACTGAACAGCTAAGAACTATATGAAAACAATATACGTGACGTATTTCTAAACATTGAAAGATTTTTATAAAACTTGGATTTATATCATAGTGACTGACACCTTACCGTATGAAACAGTTAAAAAAATCTTCAAAGCTCAGTTCCTCGTTTCACTTTAAATAAAATGCAAAATCGTCGTATTTTAATCGTAAAATTGAAACAGGAAAAAAATTGCATGTAAGAAATGTCTGCTGACCTTTTTTTTTCTGTCTAGTAACAAATCTTCCACCAAAACAGAAAATTCCCACGGTATTCCATCCATTCTGAGGACGAAATGAATCTGGACAAAGTGAACAGTGGACAAGTGAGCCGTGAGCAAAATGAACTGGTCAGACGAAGACAAAGACATAAACAATAGACAAAGACAAAGTTATCAACAATAGACAAAGACAAAGTCATCGCTCTTTCCACGTTTTTCTTTATTTAACATACAGCAACCGAAAAATTGTACTTCGACACCGCTGTGATCGAACCCCAGATCTCTCGATAACTAGCCGAGTGCGTTCGCCTTACGCTACGGTGGCCAACAATCCACCCCGCTGTGTGTGTTTATCTGTTAGCATCTGACTTTACAAACCCGTAGGGATGGGCTCAGCTGATGAAGACGGTGTCCGGATTACAATTTTTTGGTTGCTGGGTGTTAATTAAAAAATAACGTGGAAAGAGCGATGACTTTGTCTATTTACTTTGTCGCCACGCATTTGGAAGATTTTCACCGAAATGAACTGGACCAAGTGACCGTGGACGAAATGAACACGGACAAAGTGTCTGTGAAAATTTTGTCTCACCATCTGTTTCGACACTCGGCAGCCCCGTTCTTTCATTTTATTTGGCCTGTCAGTTCGCTATTGCACTGTTTTAGCTCCTAGGCGTTCACTTCATATGAACGTTACTTACGGTTGATAGGAGCAGCTGCAGCACGGCAGAAATTTCCTGAACTCACTTGTTTCTAAAATGGTATTATTTGTCTGTGCCACGTTGAAAGTCGCTGAGCTCTGCCGTATGGCCATTTTACTGTTCATGCTTGTCTGCGATGTTCGACAGGCCATTTGCGGGTTTCTATACCTGTATAAGTCATGGCTGTAATATACATGGGCAACTCCACTACTGAAAAGGGGCGTCCCGATACTTTTGGCCATACAGTGTACGTCATTTCTAGTTGCGTGACTCATTTTGAAGAATTGAGTTCGTAATCCATGTCTGTTCTCAACTTGGTTGAAAACAAACATGGAATACCATCTTCTGTCCAGTGGCGGCTGGTTGCCCAAACCTCAGCCGTCGCTGGACAAGATCAGTTTTACTGTGTCTCGCGGTAAACATGCTGACCACCACTAAACAGCTGCGTAGAATTGTGCAGAAGTTTCGTGCGATGTGAGAACTCCAATGTGAGAACCCTTCTACATAAAAACATGATCATTGCGCAGGGCCTCATATTTTTTTTTTTGTGCAGTAATTAAAACAAATTACTAAATTCAACACGTAAATAAAACAGCTTACTACAATGTTAAAAATAAGCTGTGTAATGTAAATTCACAGAAAATACCTGAAAATAAGGGGCAGCAAAGATTTTTAACGAAATTTACGTTTTCTAAAAGTTCTTTTTTTTTTTTTTAACTTTCATATTTTCACATATTTTCCGTAGTCAGTAAATCCGTTTATTTCAGAAAAGTCCGTTTCAAGTTTTTCCGAATTAATACAGAAATTTTGAAAAATCGAAAACCCTGAAATTTTTAGCCCTTACGCTAAATATTCCTTTGGATCTAACCGAGTTGGGTCTACACAAGCCGCACACCTCAACCACTTAGCCAGAACGTCAACGAAATTGCACTCATGTTTAAGATAAAACGTATTGCGCGATGATGATATTTTTTCTTCATTAATGCGAGGGATTTAGACATTTTCTTTTCTGTTGGAGCTTAGTTTTTTTAATGTTTGCAATAGTTTTATTTTTTTCTGAAGGGTTTATCGCAAACGAAGTATTTTCTTTCAACGTGATATTTCAAAGCAGCGAAATTCTTTGGAACTTAAGATTTTTTTTTTATTTTCAACTGACAATAACTTTCGATTATCTTTAAGAAAATGTTAAACGTACTGTTTTACAGTATTATTTCACAAGATTTTTAAATATAAATTTACTCTTGACAGCTGTAATAGCTTTTGCTTTAAGGATTCCACAGACTGATACATAGACATCGTACAATCACCTCTACAACAGTTTAAATACCAGGTTTCCTATGGTAACAAAATGTATAATACCTAGTGCATAGAATGCGGGAAAGGAGAAGAAAGATCCTGGGCCACTATTACCAAATTTCATGTGATATGCTATACACAATATGCGATCTCGCTACAAAACGCTGAAGTCAGTTAGTTCCCTTGACAGACGATTGAAATTTAACAGTTAATCAAACCTCAAGTATTCCTCGAACCTCTCTTATTACCGGAATGTTTTCGTCATATGTATACGAAAGAAATGAGAACATAGTTTTTTACCGTTAATATACGAAAGAAACTAAGAAAAGGTTTATGAAAATTCAGAATTTTCCGTTAAGAATTCTTAAAAACGGCAGTTTGCCGTCAATGTGAGAAAGGAATTGCGGAAAGGTATCTGAAAATTAAAACTTTTCCTGGAGTACCAAAAATCCGTGAAATTCAGGTTTCTTTCCGTCATTTCACAGAAGGTTGTATAAGAAATCATCATCATTGTCAACCATTATCAATCCACTTCTGGACGAAGGTATCCCCAAGTTTCTTCCACAACGGTCTGTCTTGTGCCAGTCTCCTCCATGTTACTCCCGCATATTTTCGAATTTCGTCCACCCATCTTCCACGTGGTTTTCTTCTGGGTCTTCTCCTGTCCCCCTTAGAATCCAGTCTAAAATTTCGGTTGTCCATCAATGGTCTCTCCTTCTGGCAATATGTCCAGCCCATTGCCATTTCAGGGATTTTACTCTGATCATGATGTCTTCCACCCTTGTCATTTTTTTGAGATACGAGTTCCTCTTCTTATCTCTCCTGGTTGCACCAAGCATGCACCTTTCCATGCTGCTTTGAGTTGTCAGCAGTCTTTGTAGGTCTCTTTTAGTTAAGATCCATGTCTCTGCGCCATACGTTAGCACTGGAAGGATGCACGGATCAAACACTTTTCTTTTAAGACATAATGGAATATTGATCTCGAAAATTATACTGTTTCTTCCAAAAGCCCTCCAGGCAAGTTTTATACGCCGAATAATTTATTCATCAATGTGACCTTCAGCTTATATCTTTTGTCCAAGATAAATGTATGTATTGGTTTTCTCCAGCTTTTCCCCATCAATCGATAAATCTTTATTTCTTGTAAAAGCATTGTACATCACTTTTGTCTTCTGAAAGTTCATTTTTAATCCCACTTCTTTACTGTTGTCAGCAAGTTTCTGGATCAAACTCTGCAGTTCTGATGGGGAAGTTGCAAAAAGGACTACGTCATCAGCTAAACGAAGGTGAGTTTGATAATCTCCATGAGCCTTTATCCCTTTGTTTTCCCAGTTCAGTGATTAAAGGACGTTTTCCAATGACGCATTAAAAAGTTTGGGAGATATAGCGTCACCTTGTCTCACTCCCTTTCCAATTTTTATGGGTGCTGTATTCTCAAATAGCCGAATCTCTGCACTTGCATTTTCATAGATGTTATTAATAATATTAATGTATATGCTTCGTTAATTCACGGAAAGTGGCTCGTGAATCACATACATTGTTTTACCGTGTAAATTGAAGTAAAAAATACCAAGTGGTTGTCTCATCGTTTCTGTGTTGTCAATTAATGATGAGACACAAACTAACACTATGGCCATCACTGCGTTTTGTATCGTACGCGAGCTTAGAATGTATTGTTTTCCATAACTGGAAATTGTTGTTTCTGATGATAATGCAAAATAAGTGCTGACAAAATATCTTGAGATGAATTTTTGCTAAATAAATCAGGACGTTATGCCACACTCGTTTTGGAATTATGATGAATACATAACTGCTTCTGTTACCCAAAGCCCATTTGCGACATACAGCTGCAGATGATTAAACTACTTATGTTAGGAAATGCTGAAAACATGACCCGTATGTTTTTTTAATAGGGGCTTTAACGACCACCATGAGCGACTAATATTTTCACCATCCAATTTGTTCTTTTTGTCAAACATGCTTCCTAAATACACAAACTCATTCACCTGGTCAATCACTGTGCCATTTAGACTTGTGCTACATTCAGTACTGCCAGTTCCCCGCTCAAAAACCATAACTTTGGTTTTTCCCATATTTAATGCTCAGTTTGAATTTCATGCAAACTTCGTACATCCGGGACAACATACTGTGCAACTCGCTTTTGCTCTCTGCCAACAGGACAGTGTCATCAGCATACAGCAATATGCGCACACGCATGTCACCAAGATATAAACCAGTATTATCTATTTTGGCATCAGGCATGTATGCATCCATAAATATATTAAACAGCCATGGTGACATTACACAACCTTGCCTGACTCCTGCACCAATAGAAAACCATTTGGATAAAACAACATTCACTCGTATACAAGCTGTACTACCAGCATACATGGCTTTTACACTATTAAGTAGACTCCCAGAATGAATATGTTTTTACTGAGAGTCTACGTAATAGTGCAAAAGGCCCTGTATGCTGGTAGTACAGCTTGTGTACGAGTGAATCGTGTTTTACGCAAATGGTTTTCTATTGGTGCAGGAGTCAGGTAAATTTGTGTAATGTCACCATGGCTGTTTAATATACACTGACGGAAAAAAATCCCAACACCACGAATAAATAGTGGCAGAGGAATGAAATGGCGGCAATACATTTGTATAGGTAATATATTTAATCGATTAAGGTTTCAAGATCACAGCTTATTGTAAGCGCGAGAGGAGCCATTTTAAATGTGAAATGCTGGTACATTAATAACCGGTGTAACCGCCAGAATGTTGAATGCAAGCACGCAAACGTTCATGCATTATGTCGTACAGGTGCTGGATGTCAGTTTGTGCGATGAAGTTCCATGCTTGTTGCACTTCGTCGGTCAATACAGGGACGGTTAATGCTGGTTGGGGGTGACGCTGGAGTTGTCATCCAGTGATGTCCCATACGTGCTCGATTGGTGAAAGATCTGGTGATCTAGCAGGTCATGGCAACGTGTCGACACTCCGTAGAGCATGTTGGATTACAACTGCGGTATGCGGGCGGGCGTTATCCTGTTGGAAAACACCCCCTGGAATGCTGTTCATGAATGGCAGCACAACAGGTTGAATCACCAGACCGACGTACAACTGTGCCGTCAGGGTGTGTGGGATAACCACGAGAATGCTCCTGCTGTCATAGGAAATTGCTCCCCAGACCATAACTCCAGGTGCAGGTCCAGTGTGTCTCGGCCGCAGACAGGTTGGTTGCAGGCGCTCACCTAGCCTCCTTCTAACCAACACATGGCCATCACTGGCTCCCAGGCAGAACCAGCTTTCATCAAAAAACACAACGGATCTCCACTCCGTACTCCAATGAGCTCTAGCTTGATACCACTGACGTCGCAAACGGCAGTGGTTTGGAGTAAGTGGAATGCACGCTACAGGGCGTCTGGCTCGGAGCTGTCCTTCAAATAACCGATTTGTAACAGTTCGTTGTGTCACTGTGGTGGCAACTGCAGCTCTAATTGCTGCCGTAGACGAGGTACGATGCACCACGGCCATACGCCGTACACGGCGGTCTTCCCTCTCAGTAGTGCCACGTGGCCGGCCGGAACCGGGGTCTTCTTGAGGCAGAAACCTTCCGTTGACCACCGCTGCCAACAATCATGCACAGTGGCTACATTCCTGCCAAGTTGCTCTGCAATATTGCGGAAAGAAAATCCACCTTCTCGTAGCCTTATTACACGACCACGTTCAAACTCCGTGAGCTGTTGATAATGGCTTCTTCGTCTTCTTAAAGGCATTCTTGACTAACATCAACACCCTACGTCGAATCTCAACGATAACTAACGCTCACGAACGTTACAGCGCGTATTTACAGCAAACCTTCTTTGCATGTTCCGAGGGGCGCCACTAGCGCCACACGTATGCGTCGAGCGCAAAATTTGCATAGACATCATCTTACAGATGTACTCTTACCGCCTACCAACTGTCGTTTATCTAACACAACCCCTTCTTGGTGTTGGGATTTTTTTTCCGTCAGTGTATTTATGGATGCATGCATGCGTGATGCCAAAATAGATAATGCTAGTATATATCTTGGTGGCATGCGTGTGTGCATATTGCTGTATGCTGATGACACTGTCCTGTTGGCAGAGAGCAAAAGTGAGTTGAAGAGTATGTTGTCCCGGATGTACGAAGTTTGCATGAAATTCAAACTGAGTATTAACAAGGGAAAAACCAAAGTTATGGTTTTTGAGAGAGGAACGGGTAGTACTGAATGTAGCATAAGTCTAAATGGCACCATGATTGACAAGGTGAATGAGTTTGTGTTTTTAGGAAGCATGTTTGACAAAGAGAACAAATTGGATGGTGAAATTAGTAGGAGAGTGAATTCTTCATTGAAAGTCATAGATGCCTTGGGAGGTTTTCACAGGAATGATGGGTTCTCAAGGGAGTCCCGCATGGCTGTGTATGAAAGTGTAATTGTTGCTACTCTGATGTACATGTATGACAGTGAAACCTGGGTACTACAGAAAAAACGTAGGAGTCGTCTGTGTGCTGGAGAAATGCGTTACTTACGGGGGGTTTGTGGCAAGTCACGTTCTGATCGTGTGAGGAATGGAAATGTGTTGCAGTTCTGTGATGTGAAGCAAAATGTTGTTAGTAAGTTGGAGACTAATATGCTTCGGTGGTTTGGGCATGTTGAAAGAATGAGGGATGAGATGCTTACTAAGAAAATTTTTTCAGCCTAAGTGGCAGGAAGGAAAAGCATAGGAAGGCCAAGGAAGTCATGGGAGGATCAGAATCAGGAGTATCTTCATGAGAAAAATATCATCAGTATGAAGTATAGAAGATCTTGTGTGCGTTCTGTGATTGATGTCAGTGAAGTTCGAATTGTGTGCCAAGATCGCTGTAAGTGGAGGAGTTTGATATGGCAACTGTAAGTAAATAATCAGATAAAAATTGCCTGGTAGTTCGTCTTTCTTTGTGGAGCTAACCTCTGAATCTCAGAGAACAGCTTAGTGATATGTATGTATGTATGAGCGACTAAATAGGCGCCCGTCCCTAACTTAGGGCCACTGGCTCCAGACAAGGGAGAGAGTAGTACCGTAAGACAAATACAAATTCATGCCTGCCTTGGATACCGACAAGGTCCCATCTCGGACGAATGGTAAAATGGTAAAACGCCAGCGCTTAGACCATTCCGCCACTAGACCGGGGAGGGGTGGGGTGGAGTGTGACACAAGTTTCGTCATGAATATTTTGTCCGTATAAACACTCAGTCTTCGCTCTAGTTACTTTTTAAGAGAAAGATCGTTTATGAAAGATATTACATAGTTGCATTGTTTTGTTTTTCTCCCCCATTTCGACGCAGACTTCCTTTGAAACAGAAAAGAAAGAATACAATGACAGTACTCGCATAGCACTGCGATTAAATTTTAATGTTTTCTTCAAAAGGAAAGCACAAATTATCGACAAGTCGTTATCATATCTGCTCTGAACAGGAGTAGCTTTCTGAAGAAATTTCAACGAATTTTCGATCATTCGTACGTTACCTTTAATTTATGAAATATCTAAACAGTTAGCTACTGTAAATTCAATTACAGTAGAACTCCAATTACCTGGATTAACTCAGACTACAGTCCACTCCCACATTTGTAAAATCCGGATTTTCTTTTTCTGTAGGCCAAATACGTATTTATTAATTGAAGTGAGGGAATTCAATTTTTTCGTTTATCGTACTGCATAATAACAAATGTTATACAGCTTAAAATCTAAATATCTACTGTACTACATTATCACTTTGCATTATTTAAATGAACAAAAAACTAAAAACACGTAAGTAAATTAACAAAAATCTTAATTTTGCGTGGCTTTGAAAGAAGAACAAAACGATGCCGATAATTGGAGATCCGGATATCTGGAGTCCGGGTAATTGGAATTCTACTGTACCCAAATAATTCAAGAAGTTTTATAAACTTACCCCAATGAAGTGTCAACCGAGTTTTTTCTAAGATTTCAGCAGCAATGTTAATATGGGCATCGACCATTTCCAAGTTTCCAAATATTGATTCGGAAAAACCCGTTCTTCTCACCATAATGCTATCGTTCCTCTTTGCAGCTGAACACAGCGTGAATATTATTATGACGAAATTCAGTCGACACAGCCTGTAAACGAATATAAGCATTTAGTTGGTTTTGGTTTGGAAAAAGTATTACATCTCACATTGCAAAATCGATTTTAAACGAAGTTACACTTCTTCTTCCGCCACACGAATACTTAGCCAGTTTTTTTTAGTGGAAAGTTATTCACGTGAACGGCCAGATACTATATTAGTGTGGGTAATTTTACTTTTGACAACTGGTGAGAAATTTTATTTTTTTCGTATTAAGGGTATGTTTATCTGCTAAAGCTTTGAAACCAAAGTTAACCTGAATTATGCCTTTATTCCTCTTTTATCTGCATTTGAAAACGAGTTCTTGTTTATTTATTATATATCTGATGCCCAGCTTTACAGAAAACTCGACTATGAAGAATTGATAAAAAATTGTTAAGGATGTATTTATATTTTTCCTATTTCACATTTAAACACTTCCTTTACTCAATTTCACACTAATTGTATACTTTAAAAAAGGTTTTTTATCTACATATATTAAAAAAGCAGATTTACTTGAATTACACACACACACACACACACACACACACACACACACACAGATAATGAATCATTCTCCAATATTCTCCTAATGGTGTTCATGTGTAAGAAACCCACTGAACACTGTGAACCTCAAATACTGCTCATAGGTATATTATTCAACCTAACATTTTAGTGGATCCATGAAGCTAATACGTAGTATAAATAATTATAAAATAAACAATACTCTTTCATTTCTCTTTTACTGAATTTTCACAACACCTTTGTGTGTGTGTGTGTGGTGGGGAGGTCGGGCTTTCCAGGAAGGACCACCCTGGACAGGTCATAAACATCAAACAAAGATCCTCGCTCCCTCCACGTTTATAAGTGGGTAACGGAAAAATTCTCATTGGCAGCCTCCGGGAGAGCGTGCGTGAGTCTGGAGGAATTCGAGGCCGCTGTGGTGTAGCGGAAGCATATCGGGCGCGTAACTGGAAGACCCTGGGTTTGACTCCCGTCGGCGGCCAATGAGAATTTTTCCGTGACTCACTTATAAAGCGAGGATCTTTGTTTGATGTTCCTGGTCCACGTTAAATGTCTGTATTAATTAGGTCATAAACAATTAATTTAGAATCACCCTACCAGGGAATACTTCACAGAGACCGAATTGGAAGTGATTCTTGAAATTTAAGAGAGTAGATGAAACAAACAGTTAAAACAGTGAAAGATTGAGATAGCGGAAAAGTAATATTTCTTTCGAGGTTACGAAACGGGATGTTTATTTTCATGTTCTTTTACAATGCGTCAGACAAATACTTCTCATTTCTTTTAGCCCAGAATCATCATTGATAGTGTTTCACAGATCGTAGGAGTATGAATTACGGCTGTGAAATAACGAGATTATTCTTTTGACGAATGGATCCCGCTGCGAAATTCGAAAATGAGTGAGAGGTCATTTACCTTGAACTGTCCGTAACCGTAAATGTAAGTTCACCACACCCTCTGCATTAGTTCAGTGACAAGTGTCCTATAAAGTAGACATGTTGCACGAAAATTGAGCAAGAGGTAAACGTGAAATGTCTGGAGAAATTAAAGAAAACGCCAATGAAATTGTTTTTTATGATTAATGAGGTGTTAAAAGCGAGAACGCATGTCACTTATGCGTATTTCTGTGTGGCATAAGAGATTCAATGAACGCCATAAGGACATAGGAGACGACAAACGTCCGGGACACCTAATTGCTTTAATAACAGAAGAAAATATAGGCGGAATCTACGCATTTGTTCGAAATAATCTCCGACTAAGTATTGGATGGATAGCAGAAGCGGTGTATATCACTAAAAAGACTGTTGCATAAGCTTTACTTGACAATCGAAACATGACAAAAGTTTGAACAAAGATGGTTCCAAAGCTTCTCACGCTTAAACAACAATGTCAGAAGCGAATTTGTGCTGTTATTCTGGAGAAAATTCAGGCCAACCCCAACCGTTTAAATATCTCATTACTTGAAATGAAACCTACATCTCTCAATACGACCCTGAGACGGGAAAATAGTCGATGCTTTGGAAAACACCAACTTCACCAGGAATGAAGAAAGCACGGCAAAGTAAGTCGAAGTTGAAGGCAATGTTAAATGTTTTCTTTGGCATTAAATACTTTCCTCGGCATTAAATGTTTTCTTTTGCATTAAATGTTTTCTTTGGCATTAAATACTTTCCTCGGCATTAAATGATTTCTTTTGCATTAAATGTTTTCTTTGGCATTAAATACTTTCCTTGGCATTAAATGTTTTCTTTTGCATTAAATGTTTTCTTTGGCATTAAATACTTTCCTCGGCATAAAATGTTTTCTTTTGCATTAAATTTCGGCAGAGTGTGCTCGCCACTCAGCAATATTGAACCAGCATTGCTAGAAATATGTTTCGGTGACTTTGAGACAGCGAGTCAGAAAAATATAGGCCAGAGTTGTGGGAGAATGACCAGATCCTTCACTAAAACAACGGGCTAGCTCATTCAGCGCTCTCAGAGAAGCGGTGTCTAGTGGAAAATCTCTTCAAAGTGAACCCGTTTTGAGTCATTTATTGTGGTGAAGCGGAGAACGACCAAGCTTCTCAAAGGGATCAGACGAGATTAACTACTGAACTCCTTTGCCCAGTGGGAAGATCAGAATGCATGGTGTGTTGATGAAGGTTTAATACATTGACGGTGAAGTTATAGCATCAGTCTGGTTACTTAATAGCCATATCTCGTGTCAACAAGCTTTTCTTTGAACAACTTATGGGATTATTCTTGCATTTTGAGCAGCAACACATACTTACTGAATTGAAAATTGAAATAACAATTCATAAAGTAAATATGTAAATCAATATATGTTTTCCTAAAATTAACAGCAGAGAAAATTTAAAATAAAATCAAGTTAATTGTTTTCAAAGGCTATGAAAAACGAACCATCTTTTACTTACAGTACCAACCTCTTCCGTTTTTGACTGCAATGTTTGAAATCGGTTTAGTACCGAATACGATTTTGTCTTATTATTAGTATAAAACATCAAGATTTTATTGCACCCATGAATTCAGGTTCTTTTCTTTTTCTGTTACCGTTAACAGACCAAAAATCTGAGATGGACTGGGAGGAAACAACCAAGAATTAAGATTGTAAGGACATAATTTCAGCACCTGTTAAACACTGTAGAAAGGACTATTTCATAGACATTAATCAAATTTGAGAATCCAAGGATCGTACAACACATACGAATCAACTGGTAGTACCTGCTCTTCCACTCTATATACAACGGATACAGCACAAAGTTAAACACACACTACAAGTGAAACAGAGAGTAGTGCTACAACTAGTGAATCAACTCTCACCGGTCTCATGCGCATATTCTGCAGCAAGAGGTAATTTGTATTCTTCTTCAAGGAATAATTCAACTTCACGTGTAAGTGGTAATACAAAAAACAGTGATTACTACTGGGTTTGCGTCTAGTAAAAAGAGCCCTGATCGCTGCAGTCAAGTTTTCAATCTCACAGTCAATCTCACTCTCGACACAAGGAGCGGTTTCTTCACCATCTGTGATGGTTAGGTCATCTTCCCGCACAGCACAGTACCTAGGATTTTGGGGGCTTATGGATACACATTAAAAAGTACTTTATTGAAACATTTACTTGTAGGAAACTCAATTATCCTAAATTAATGAAAAAACGTATAATTATAAATACAATACTTATGCAAAACATATTGTCACAGATTTCTCTTATGAACATGATACACCGATGAGACATTACATTATGACCACCTACCTAATAAACTTTAGGACCCCCTTAACTCGCAAAACAGCGGCCACTCGGCGAAGCATGTATTCGATGAGGTGGCTATAGGTATCCTGGGGTATCAGTCATCATAATGTCAACACCAGGTCCTCCAGTTCCCGTTCATTTCGGAGTGGCGGTGATTTAGCGCGAACCCACTTTTCCAAGTCGAACCGCAAATGTTTGATTGAGTTCATGTCAGGTGAATATGGAGGCCATGGCATTAACAGAAAGTCACCAACATGTTCCTCGAACCACTCCTTGACGATTCCGGCAGTGTGGCATGGCGCATTGTCCTGTTGGTAATGGCCATCACCAGCAGGGAACCCAGTTGCCATGAACAGGTGAACTTGGTCCGCAACGATGTTCAGATACCTGACAGCTGTCAGGGTTTGTGCTGTTGGGGTATTGGGCCTAAAGGGTCTAAAGAAAAAAACGCCCACATTATAATACCGCTGCCGCCGGCCTGTTTCCATCCAACAGTGCATCCAAGTGCCATGACCTTCGTTGGTAATCGGGATATCCGCACTCGGCCGTCAACGTGATGCACGAGGAATCACGATTCGTCCGACCAGGCCACTTTCTTCCAATCATCCACCGTCCAATCTTGAATATCTTGGGCCCATATCATGCTTTGTTGACGATGACGAGCAGTAAGCTTGAGGACCATCTGGGTCTTTGGCTACGCAGGCCCATGCGCAGAAGGCTGTGATGAACGGTGTGCTGTGACACATTGCCCTGATCACCACTGTTGTAGCTGCGGTTGAGTTGCCTCACTGTGGCCCTACGGTCGCTGTGAACAATGCGCGACAGTCTCCGCTCCCCTCTGGCACCAATGAACTGAGGACGACACACGGCTAGACGATGGTTTGTCGTTTGGCCATTTGGGTACCACGTTTGATACGTACTCACTAAAGCGGCACTTGAACAACCTACAAGCCGCGCCGTTTCCGAGATCGTAGTTCCGAGTCGCTCTTCCATCACAATTTGTCCTTTATCATACTCCGATAAATCGGCAGCTTTTGCCGTTCTGATTCCGAACACTCTACTAACCGAAATCCGGTTATCGGGTTACATTGGGTTGTCGGAAAAGTCATGACGTATTGTGGCCATGTTTTGCAAAGGTCATTTATTGATAGAAAGAACAAAAATCAATCAATTATATAATGCCTGTTTTGTTCGATGACCTTTTGCCATCTGTCAGTGAGCTGCAGAATGCCTCGTTCGTAGAAGGACCTGTCTTTCGTGGCGAAAAATTGTACAAGGTGCTGATTTACAGCCTCATCTGAATTGAACGTTATATCACGCAAGGACTGTTAAAGAGAGCGAAACAAGTGGATGTCTGACGGCGCAAGCTCAGGAGAGTATGCTGGGTGTGGCAACACACCCCACCCAAGCTACAATTATTTTTGGCGGGTGATCAAACTTGTGTGTGGTCTTGCGTTGTAGTGATGGAACAGAACAGCTTTACGATGAACGAGCTCTGGACGTTTCTGGGTGATGGATTCGTTCAAACTCTCCAATTGCTGATAGCACACATTCGAATTGATTGTTTGGTTCCGTGGTAGGAGCTCGAAAAACAAGAGACCTTTGAAACCCCACCACACTGAGACCAGAACCTTTCGCTGATGAATGTCTGATTTGGATGTCGTTTAAAGCGAAGCAGTACGTCGAGTCCAAGACCGTTTGCGCAGCACATTGTTGTACACAATCCACTCTTCGTCACCAGTTATCATTCACTTCAAAAAAGGATCGTTTTCCTCACGTTTAATGGGCATATCCCAGATGTTTATACGCGCCGTCAATTGAGCTTCTTTGAGTTCATGAGGAGCCCACACATTGAGCTTGCTTACGTATCCCAGCTTCTTCAGGTGGTCGTGAACGCTTGAATGATGGATGTTCAATGTGTCTGCAATCTCTTGTGTCGTGTAACGTGGGTTTGACTCGATCAATGCCTTGATTTGGTCGCCATCAACCTCGGTGGGCCTCGCAGGCCGAGGAGCATCGTTGAGGTCAAAATCACCATCACGAAATTTTGCGAACCACCGCTGGCACGGACGTTCTTGTAGAGCATTATCAACAAACACATTACGCAACTTTTCACAAGCTTGACGCGCGTTTTTCCCTTTACGGAAGTAAAACAGTAAAATATGGCGAAAATGCACAGTTTGGTCTTCCATCTTCAACTTAATGCCAAATCTCCGCAAAGCAACCAAATCGCTCACTATTCCTTTTAGACTTCAGCTAGAACTGGCACCTGTCGAATGCCATAGCGATAACAGAGCTGCGCATGCCTCTAGTACTTTCAAAACCGCTTAACCACCATGGAGTGCCAAAATAGTAATAACTTTTCTGACAACCCAATATATATATTGCTCCGTAAATTTCTCCTAAGCCATCATTTGGTCTCCCGCTGCAAAAGTGGTGATCAGACCACCCAGTTCAACGCAGCCTTATGAGCATGGGACAGCGTAGCCGAAAACCCAACCGGGTGTCCATGCCCACTGCACGTCATCGCCAACAACGCATGGAACGGGCCCAAGATCATCGAGATGGGATGATAAATGATAGGAAGAAAATGTCCTGTTCTGGCGAATCTAAATTCCTAATGCATTACGTAGACGGCCGAGCGGTAATACGCCGATTACCAACGGAGGCTATGGCACCTGAATGAACTGGTGGTCGGAAATAGGCCGACGGGGGCGATGTTTTGCCCTGGGCGGTATTTTCATGGGACACTTTGAGGGGGGGGCTATTTTCCCAATAGCACAATCCTGACAGATGTCAGGTATCTGAACATCGTTGCGGACCAAGTTCACCCATTCATGGCAACTGTGTTCCCTGCTGGTGATGGCTATTACCAACAGGATAATGCTCCGTGCCCCACTGCCAGAATTGTCTAGGAATGGTTCGAGGAACATGCTGGCGATTTTCTGTTAATATCCTGGCCTCCAAATTCACCTGACATGAACCCAATCGAACATTTTTGGTTCGACTTGAAAAATTTGGTTCTCGCTAAATCACCACCACCACCCCGAAATGTACGGGAACTGGAGGACATTACGGTGCCGATACCCCAAGATACCTGTCGCCACCTCATCGAATCGATGCCTCGCCGAGTGGCCGTTGTTTTGCTTGCTAAAGAGGGTACTGCTGCTTATTAGGTAGGTGGTCATAATGTAATCGCTCATCGGTGTATATTAACCGGATTTCTACAGTTCTCATCTCAAGCAAGTCTCTATTGGCTGACCTGATCGAAATGGCTTAGAAACTTATATGCATAATTAAATTAAGTAGTTACAGGGGACTTCTTGTTAGGTTAGAAAGTAATCCACGTATACAAAATATTCCCCAGTGGGGTAGCTAAATATTCCCCTGACTGGGGGGGGGGGGGCAGTAAAATACTAAAACTTTAAACGCACCCGTACACACACTCGTTGACTATAGTTAGGGAGTTTGCGCACTCCTTCACGAGGATGGACGCTGACACCTGATGGATGAGTCCATCCGTCGTGATTCCCCATTGGTAATTTGGCAATTTTTACTTACATCACAGATGTTCCGCATCTCAGTTACTCTCCAGCGACATATGTGCAATCATGTAGCAGGAAAGTGGATCTTCAACCTCATTTTCTAGCGGTAACTTCAACCACTTGGTCAAGCAAACTCCTGGCTTGCCGGTAGACTTCTTGCGGCCAAACTTCTCTTCTGTCGCAAAATACCACACCGAGAGATCATCCCAGATTGGTACGAGAGTTTTTACTCCTAGCAAGTTTTCTCCAAGACTGCACTTACTCCGATATTCACTTTTTGACTGTTCTCTTGTTGTAGAGGACTGCCTTAACTCAGTTGTCATATAAACTACTTCAAAAGCTTCTAGCAGGATGTTAGACTGCAAGAGAACATCATTTTGCTTTTGGAAATATTGCGCTTAGTGAGCAGTCATTTAAACTAACAGTTTCTACTTTTCAGTATTGCCACATTCAGCCCTCGATAACGTCATAAAGCATCGTATCTTTGCTTCAGCTGACACTTTATCGGCTCTCAAACCATGAGCCAAGCGTTGTTACTACCATAGTCATACTGATCTCCTAAACAGGGGAGCAAAACAAGTGGGGCCTCAATGCGTTCATCATCCAGAAAAACAAAAACATGCTTTTTTTCAGATTGCTTGCTCTAAGGAAAGGAAAAAGTCCTTTTGTTCTTATTTCTTTTCTTATGCAAAGGGAGAGCACATAAACCGTTGAATTTGTAAGTAAAATCAACGCTGTTCCTGGCTCTCCCTAATCCGGCAAATAAAATTTATTATGCAACCCAATACTCATGATAATATTTATTCTGTTGTATTGTGGAACACGATTTCATTGAAACTAATTTTCCTTATTATTCATAGTTTTTGCAGTGTTTTATTTTCTTTACTGACACACACAGATTGATTACGAATAGGACGTTATTTAATACACCACACCAAAGTTTATTTCCATCGCGTCAAATGCCTTTCTGCAGCAACGCCCGCATAAGAACAAAATATTTACTTCGTTTATTAATCAGATTATACGACGTCAAGGTGCTGACTATCACCTACCTTTTAATAGACACCCCTAATTTATTACTTCGTAGTGGGTTGCTGGATAAAAATTAGGAATTAAGGGTTCTTTGTGTGATGCGCAAGATTTCATCTCTCAGGCAGGAATTAATTCTGCTTTTGATATTCACAAATCTTTTAAAGTTCAAAGTACTTTGAGTGATTCTATCATGAGAACATTTTGTCCATATATTTCTACACAGAAAATAAAAACGATATATGTGGAAACAAGAAAAAATATATAAGAATGATAAGGAAGGTACTCACATCATAAGTCCTTCTCTTGTTAAATCCAGAAAAAAAAATAATGTAAGAAACGTTTAATCTACCATATAATTAGCAAAGTTACTGCGCATCCAAGGTAGAAAAAGAAACAATATAGCATAAACGCATTCACGACATTCTCTGGAAAGCCAAATAGTGACAATCTGCGTCGCAGCAAGAGATTCACATTTTATCGATATTGTTTTCGTACTCAGATAGCGATAAGAAACCAGACCAGTGCTGTAATTATTCCATTGTCTCCCATAAGAAAGAAACAACGATAGTGGCTATCTGAGAGCTTCACCTTCATGCAACAATCGTAGCATACACTGCTGGCCACCCAAAATGCAACAACAAGAAGGACACGAGATAGCAAAGCCAGATTTACTGGACACATAACAACAGATACAAAGATGAAACGATTGAGCTTACAGGCCCGTGCGACTTGCGGAACACGTAGACATCGATAGTTCGTGTGGCCCCCATGGCTGGCAAAAACGGCCGCTACACGCCGCGGCATCGAACGAAAGAGGCTATGGATGTGGGCTTGGGGTATGTCGGTCCAGGCTGCTTCCACACGTTGCCACATTTTATCAGGCGTAGTCGCGAGTGGTTCTTGACGGGCCACTCGGTTGCCGATCAGTGACCAGACGTATTCAATGGGCGACATATCAGGAGAACAGGCTGGCCATGGCATCAGTGACACCTGATGAGCCGTGGAGAATGGTTGCACGATGCGTGCCACGTGCAGGCGCGCATCATCCTGTTGAAACGTGGCCGCTGGAAGGTCCTGCCAGTAAGGGAGGACTACAGGCTCCAAAACGTCGGAGATGTAGCAGTGGCTGTTGAGTGTACCGGCGATGCGTACCAGAGGGGCGCGGGTGTCATATCCAATTGCACTCCAAACCAGAACGCCAGGCAACGGACCGGTATGGCGATGCATAATGTAGGCGTCATACAGTCTCTCGCCGCGGTGCCGCCACTCGTGGATCTGATCATCGTGGTGTTGCAGGCAGAAGCGGGATTCGTCGGAGAAGATAATGCCGTGGCATTTTTTTTATTGGAGGTTTAACGACCACCGTGAGCAACTCAATGGGCTATAAGCAGTCGCCCTTCCCTAATTTAGGGTCACTGGTTCCAGGGAAGGGAAAGAACCAGTGCCGTAAGACAAAAACAACATCCATGCCTCACCGGGATTCGAACCCGGACCCCTTTCGGACGAATGATCAGAGGCCATCGCTTAGACCACTGCGCCACCGGGGCGGCGCCGTGCCATTCCGTTGTCCAGGTGCGGCGTTTAGCAGCCCACTGACGCCATAATCGCCGGTGGTGTAACGTCAATGATAATCGGAGCAATGGGCACCATGCGACAAGTCCCCGCTCCTGCAGACGACGTCGAACGGTACGTGCTGACACAGGTTGTTGCGCAACACACCCTAATTCCTGTGCTAACGTTCTTGATGTCGCGGTGCGAGCCGTCAATGCCCGCCGCACAACGTCCCGGTCCTCTCGTTTCGTGGTATACCGCGGCTGCGGTAATCGCTCACGTCGGTCCGTCCGTCCCTATTGCACCAACCGAATCCATACTCGCCTCATTGTGGCTAGATGTCGTCCCACACGGGCGCCGATGTCTCGGTACGATAAACCGTTGTCGCGATAAGCCACAATTCGACCTCTGTCGAACTGTGAACCGTGCTGGAATGACTGCCGTATTCTGCGACGAGGCATCAGGAAGCTTCCCACGGTCAGGTGCGGCAGCACAACACACTTCCACTACTTACACTCCGCTTTCTGTGCACCCTTCTTATAGTGCTTCTCGGTGGCGTGTCGGTCGCACTTGATTTGCATATGCCCTGCAATGCTACTCGTTTGCATGTCCTCTCGCGGGCGACGCATGCTGAGAATTTCAGGCCAATCGGATGCTTCCTTCTTGGTGTTGCATTTTAGATGGCCAGCAGTGTAGAATGAATATGTGCTACTATTGTAGGAGGCAAGTTCTTTTAAATTTTTTGCTTCGTCGTAGTTTTACGACTACGATAAGAACACAAAGGGCTACAAGACCTTTTCGTTCTCTCGTCCCTAATTTAGGACTAAAGGCCCCTGGAATAAAAAACAGCCAGATTGAGAAGACAAACGCACCACCCATGCTTCATCCGGGACCCAAATCTGGATCCACCTCGGACTATTAGTCACAAATCTGCGCCTCCGACCACTAGTAAGAACCACACGCACCGTAAGACTAGTTAGAAACCTACGACTCTACCTACTCAAATATCCGGGCGGGCAAATTATTTTCTGTACAAAGCTAGCAATCCTGAGTTCGAAATATAAAAATACACTCATGGTGTATCCTTTGCACGACGAATAAAAAACACAAAGAATTATTTGAAATTAGAATAACGATACTCCTCTTTATTATTGCACTCATATAGAAAAGTACCGAGCTTCATCGAAGAAGAAATTTCAATTCAAATCAGAAAAAAATAGAGATAAATTTTAGGTCCTGATATTTGATTCTATTTCAGAACAGGTCTCTGAAGATCTTCTTTAGTGTAATGACTTTTATTTTGACATTCAAAGCCACAACATGAAGATTCATTTCTAGTTAAAATGACTTAGCATTAAAATCATCACGCAAGTAACTGCGTCTCCCAATTTTTGTACCAGATGTCTTAGATGAGCGATCCTGATCTTTCATTAACATAGCAAACTCCAATGTAAGTAAAAATTGAGTGACATTTGTTTTCTAAGGTATGTACGAACATGTATTCGTTTCTATAAATAAACTACTATTTGTGGAAACTGCAACACCAAGAGAGAATCGCGCTATTCAAATGAAACTTATATCATAGATTCCTCATGTTACAGGAGATAACTCATTAGATTTGAACAGCTGTACAAGAATTTCTCACTTCAAAACTCACTATCGTGTGAAGCCACTTCCGGAAACAGTAACAGGCTCTACATGGCGTGGCATTGAATGCAAGAGGTGTATGATATCGTCCTGCGAAAAGGTTCTACCAGGCTGCTTCTATGCGGGACCATAATTCATTTCCGGTGATCGGCGGAGACGCATGACGGGCCAGTCGCTTAGTTACCATGTCCCAGACATGTTCGATCAGGGACATATCCGGTGAACGTGCAGGCCAGGGAAGAACTGGTAATTGCCGTGCATGGAAGAGGCCTTGGACATTGCGAGCCATATGCGGCCGAGCATTGTCCTGCTGAAATATAGCGCCAGGACAACTCTGAAGGAAGAATACCACATCAGCCTCTAAATTACCTATGGTGTATCGCTTCCTGTTGAGGGTTCCTTCAATTCGTGTAAGGCGAGATCGCGAAACGAACTAAATGCTGCTCCAATCCGTAATGCTCGACGTTGGGCCGGTATGGCGCTGCAAGGGGCCGTTCACCACGATGTATTCGAACAAGTTGAATCGTGACTAGTCAGAAAATATGACCTGTTGCCAGTCAGCGCACCAATGCCTGTGTTTGAGACCCCATTGCAACCTGAGGCGCCTGATATTGAGAGTCAAAAGAAGGCCAAGCAATAGGATACTATGCACCAGTGCTCTGTTAAGCAAAGCCTGTTTTGCATAACCTGTCTTGTGACAATGCTACACTGCTTCGCTAACAACGTGGATGTCGCTGTGCAATCGGTCACTGTCATGCGGAAAAGATGAATGTCATCATGCGCAGTCTTGCGTTTTTGTGGCTAATTCGCGGATTTCTGTGAGTACGAGCTTCAACTGACCACTAATGCCACGTTCGCATCACTGTACTGGCCTTTCTTCCCGCACAAGTCGCAACTTTGCTGCAGCAAAATTCAGCTTCTCTCGTCGCGAGAATCCTTCCAATTTCCAAGTCCGTCAGTTGTTAATACATGTATATATCCTTTAAGTTTCAAGATATTGCCAACAATCTTTCATGGTCTCGCAATTTTCACAAACTACAGTGTGTTAATATGTGCAAATTATAAGATTATGATTTTCTTCTGGTTGATTATATACGTAATGTAATAATAAACCTCTTTGTAAAATTTCACTGAATTTTCTTATAAATACAAAGGTTGGCATTTTAATAGCGACAATGCAACTGTAGAATCGAAGTGGTATGCAGCAAGTTTATGCTGCTTATTCCACACGTTGTTTAGATACCTAACACACTTCATTGTGAAATGGACTCACCCTCAAAACCGCACGCGCCTGCGCAATAACGAGAAAAACATGAGCTGTCGCTACCCGTCGGTCAAATCACGATGTTTTCGAAATTGGAGCAGCAGTGTTGGTTTAAAGTTCAAAGTGTCAGAGGTCGTACCGCACAACAGTTTCATCAAGGGCTTTAAGAGGCTTGAGGGAAATCTGCATTGCCATACAGAACAGTTGCAAGATGCATAAAAGCCTTCAGTGATGAACGCCAAAAGGTGAAAGATGAGCATCGTCCAGGTCGTCTCAGTGCAAGTGAAGAACAAGTGAGCACTGTGTCCGCGTTACTGGGAACGGATCGGCGCTTTACGATTCGTCAGTTAGCCAATCAGATACGAGTGTCGCATACAACTGTGTCACGCATTGCGAAGGAACGCCTGGGAAGGAGAAAAATTGCATCACAATGGATTCCGCAAGCTCTGACGGAGATCCAGAAATGGCAACGGTACGAGGCTGTTCGTATCCACTTTGAACGCTAGAAGCGCGAAGGAGAAACTTTCCTTCCTCATATCATCACACTGGATGAGACATGGGCTAGATCACATGAGCCAGAAATGAAACGCCAATCTAACGAGTGGCGTCATCACGGGTCACGGCGCAAATCCTAATTTCGTCGGAACCCCAGCATTGTGAAGACTCTGGTTATTCTCGTGTAGGACTACGATGGTGTTATCCTGAAGCATGCCGTACCCTAACGCCGGGCCGTCATTCTGCAGTATTACTCTACATTTTGGGAACAAAATCAGCGACCAGCTTTGAGGAAGAAGCGGATACACTTTATGCAGAACTCACCCATTATTTTGCATGACAATGCTCCAGCGCATGCTGCATATGCTGTGAATCAATGATTCCCTCGGTGGGGCTAGGAAGTGATCTATCACCTGCCGTACTCTCCTGAATTAAGCCCTTGTAACTTCAACTTAATCCCTAAAGTTAAGGAACCAGTTCGCGGCTTTCGATTCAGAACTATCATATACATTCTTCATGTAGCAGACCGATCTATACGAACGATCAACCAAACAGGCACTGCCAACGGCATCCTACGACTAGCAACGGGTGTTACACAAACAATGCTGGTGACTGCATTGAGGGACCAAAAATTTGAAACAGGTATGCGTTTTGTATCTGTAGTAATTATGCAGTTGCCACTATTAAAATTTTACCCCTCGTACTTCATATTTTGTACATGTTTATCAATTATTCTTTAAGTTTGAACACCGGTGTAGTATACTTTCTATTGTTAACAGTAGTTATTCA
The DNA here is from genome assembly GCA_039090855.1 of Macrothele yani. NCBI lineage: Eukaryota > Metazoa > Arthropoda > Arachnida > Araneae > Macrothelidae > Macrothele > Macrothele yani. The sequence continues at coordinate 136,231,380 of CM077005.1, read as the reverse complement.
CTATCCACACACTCCAGTTGATCATGATACCAAGCAAAGGACTGTTTGCTTTCTATCTCAGTCCTTTAATGTCAGAGTGTAACAGAAAATCCGTAACGTATTTTACTAAAGGATTCATATAAACTGTTACAGTTGGAGCAAGAGGGTATGTGCAAAGCGAACTGAAAGAAGAGGAAGTTTCCATTAATTTAAACAATACAACATCATCAAGGACTCAATAACATAAATGTTCCTAAGCAGCTTGTTTCATATTTCAATATCTGATGATTGATGCTTTTGGATTCTTTACTCACTGCTGCAATCAGTTTGACCAAGCATATCACCATGCACCTCAGCTAAGCGTGCGAGCGTACTCTCTAAAATGTGACTCAGTCACAGTAAGATTATCTTCGTACTCAAAGACAAAATTTTGTGAAATTATTTTATTGAATTTCTTAGCGTGATACAAGTGATACGAGGCGGATGCTTTTTAACTGACAGTCTGAGAATTTCGATTGATACCAAATTGACCATTTTAAACATTTTCTGTTACTTTCACTTCTTGAGAAGAGTTCATAGCAGCAAATAATCGAAAACACATTGGCTTCATCAGATGAACAAACACAGCGCTTGGCAGCTCCATTGGTTCAGTGGTCAGAGGCAATGGAGTGCCGAAGGGGGTAGGATTGGGGAATTCCCTCCCTTTTGGAACCTTTCGATATTTCAAAAACACGATTATTTGTCTCATGACAACAACTGAACCTGTTTTCTCATGAAACGGCAAGGAGCCAAGTGCCAGGATGTCCCATTGTAATGAAAAGCCAATACATGGGTACACTAAAAGTTTCTGTTGCGACGAGGTAATGCCAAATTTGAGTTCCATGACTTATGTAAGATTACTCTAAAACACATTGAGAGCAAGGAGTTTTGAATCAAATAGAAAACACAGAAGACTATTTACAGGATTTCAATTTATGTATCATTTTTAGACATGTTTATTAGTGTTTTGTAAAATAGATATCTCGCACACAAATTGGTTTCACACTGAAAGCATCTGTGGAGACGAAGCAATGCCAAATTTAGTTCCAAGATTACTCTAAAGCACACTCGAAGCGAGGACTTTTGCTTAAAATAGTACAGGATTTCAATTTATGTATCAATTTTAGACTTCCTTTTAGTGTTTCGGAAAATAGATTTTTCACACACAAATCGGTTTTTAATCAGGATTCCAGTCACTTTTTCAACAAATCCCAATGTGCCACTATCTTCTTAAGATATTGATGGTTTTAAAACTTTAACATAATTTTATACAGGTGACTTGAATGGCTCGCAAGAACAACTGATCGCAGAATTGAAACTGTGGTACCTTAGGATCGCCCGCAAAGAAGAGGAGCTCGGGCCAAAAAATGCATTAAGTGCTTTGAAACTGTGCTATAGTGAGGTGTTACCCAATGTAAAAACTTTGCTTCAGACACTAGGTATTCTACCAGTAGGAGCTTCAGAAAATGAGCTTTCGGTTTCAATACTGCGTCTCTTAAAATCATATCTACGTAACACCATATCAGAACTGAGACTCACTGGCTTAGCACTATTTCTCATAGCCATCGGAGTTTCTCATATGGTTTCTAAACTTCGAACATAAAAACAGCAGAAAAAACCCATAGTGAATAACGCACAGTGCTCAAATAAGCAGCGTAAAATCTAATTTAAAGAGCTGTAGATCTCTTTGCTGTAAAAGTAAATGTTCATACTTTATATTTTATTTGCTTTGTAGAAAGACTTCGGTTGCGGATTTCCATCACAATACCAGTTGTATGTGAAAAATTAAAGCATCAGATGATGAATTCTAGAAATGAGAAAAAAATATTTCACAAGGCCATTTTATTTGCATTCACATATTACAAGAACAATCTTTTGTATGTTTTGTTTCCCTAAGAGCGGAGTTGGAAAATATTTTCTTTTCCACAAACCGCTGGAAATTCCTTGTCTTGAAAATGTGAAAATAACGATACATTGTCAACAGACATTTATTTCCGCACTTTCACGATTGTGCTGCCCAGTAATAAACATAGAAATGCACTTCCAGCTGTCAGTAAGAAAATTCTGTAAATGGAGGAATGTGGGGAGTTGTAAAAAAATCAGAGCAGCGAGGAGTGGAAAAAACCCATGTTATAAAACGTTTCATTTTCTTTTCCGTTGATTTCATGTTCAAATTGTACACCTTTATTAATTTTCTTATCACTATTTTGTAGTAAGAAATGAAGTTCTTATATTATCTGTTGTTTTTGCGAGAAAACTAAGTAATACAACGATGTAAAAATATAACTCAATAGACCAGAACAGAGAATATGTTTTATTTTGTGCAATTTCTAAAAAGAAAAAAACTTGAAGGAGCAGCTTCTACATCACTGCCTCTCATTTTTATCGAAATCCAGTGGCCTGATTTTCATGACGGTATCTTTTAGAGAGTATTCAAATCCTTTGAAGAACTTCCAGTGAATGCCTTCGAAAACAGTAGTGGAGATTTTTCCTCTGAGGTAAATACCATTTAAGTTGGCATGAGCACAGTCATTGTACCACCAGCCGCCTTGACGATCCTTCGCGCAGTTCTTCTTGGATTTGTCATTGTCCTTGTCTTTAGTAGAAAAAGCCATTCCATTATGATACAACAATGCATCACCTACGAAGAATCATAAACGCAAAGAATGATATAAATCTGACTGTTGTCAAGTTTATATATAAAGAGAGCTACTAGCTATTCCTGCGTTTCGTGGGAAGAAGGACGTAAAATAGTATAACTATATTAGTAATCCGAATTTCTTGGAGTAGATTATAAATCAAGGTTTCCAAGCTTTCGCACATCAACCAGATGGCTTTTTCAAGGAAGGTAGACAGCAAACTGCAAAATGAATAATAGAACGCTTCAACAATTTGAACGCGGTGACTTGACTCGACAAGCGAGCAGATGATAAGTAATTATTCATCCCAAGACTCGAGGCGTCATGCTCGTTAACACGCGGAATCATAGAAAGAAATAAAATGCCTTCATTATTTGAAGAACTGGTTCCAAACTCGTGGCAACTCCAGCGAGAGGCTGTCATTGCATGATTTACTGTGGGTGATGATCTCTAAAGTTTCGGGAATGGTGGTAGATTTTTGGGTGGAGTAGGAGGCTAATTTATTTACGTCATCTCACATAGGAATAGCGGGATGACGTAAAGGAGTGAATACATAGGAGTATTCACTCCACGGTCAATTTCACTACGGAGCTCGAACACAATGGTGTTTTGCCTTATCTGGATGTATTACTGAGCAAGATACCTGAAAATCGCCTTCAAACCCAAGTCTACTATAAACCAACATCCGCCCCCAATTTGATGCTCCGCAGCTCATGCTGCCCAGCTAGTTACAAGAGAGCTTTCTTCCTTTCTCGAATAAGAAGAGCCTTTGCAGTAACTTCCGTTGTTCTTTCTAGACAACGTGAATTAAAGAACGTTACCGAATTGGCCACTGAGGCAGGATACACCCCGAATCTGGTACATAGCTGTATCGAGAAAGTCAGAACCAGTCATATTAATCTTTCTACGCCGCAACTACGCTACCTGGGCTCAATTTCATACATACCAAATGTTTCTCATCAGCTTAAGAAGGCGCTCAAGAAAATGAACGTTGGTATTGGCATCAGGTCTCCGACATCTTTATTAGCCATGCCTCAAGGAAACTCTGACAAGTTTCCGCTTTCCAATGAGGCAGGTGTTTATGCCATCCCTTTAAAATATCCGGGCGGCTCCAAGCGATACTACATTGGAATGACCAAGCGTTCGTTTGGAACTAGAATCAACGAGCATAAAAGGGACATAAAGAACTGTAAAGTAACAACAACCCTATCCAGAGAGGTCCAGCTCAAGTCCTCTACTCCTATGTGGGATGGCGTAATGAAATTGGCCTCGTACTGCACACGAAAATCTGTCGTCATTCGCGAAATTTTAGAGATCATTACCAAATGTAAATCATGCAATGACAGCCTCTCGCGGGAGTTGCCACGAGCTTGGAACCAGTTCTTCAAATAATGAATGCATTTTGTTTCCTTCTATGATTCCGCGTGTTAACTAGCATGACGCCCCGAGTCTTTGGATGAATAATTACTTAGCATCTGCTCGTTTATTGTCAAGTCAAGTCATTGCGTTCAAATTGTTGAAGCGTTCTATTATTCCGTTTGCAGTTTGCTGTCTACCTTCCTTGAAAAAGCCATCTGGTTGATGTGCAAAAGCTTGGAAACCTTGATTTATAATCTACGCCCAGAAATTCGGAATACTAATATAGCTATACTATTTTAAGTGTGATTGGTGTACAGTTCCTCGTTATTATTAAGAAGGACTTATTTGTGCGTCTATCGTACTGAATCATCTAATGATTGAAAAAATGTGTGAAAAGGGATTATAATGTCGTTAGTGTAACTGTGGGAAGAGATTAAATTTTTTTGGGAGTCTAAAAATGGTTTCAGAATTCATAGGATGCTGAACGATAAAGACAATGGGTGACAGAAGTGATCAGACTCTGCAAGTAAATAGAAAAAGCATTGTATTTACATATGTAGCGGGTAGGTCCTCCATTTGCAGAGATTACAGCAGCCCCTCGTAGAGGTAAACTGTCCACAAGTCCATTGATAACGGGGATAGCGGGATGTTCTTCCATTCCGCCTTGAGTACATCGACAACTCTGTCAGTGAAAATGGTCGTGTTTATTTAGACCTGACCCGTCGTTCAAGGTCATCCCAAAGGTGTTCCATGGGATTGAGGGCCGGGCTCTGAACAGGCCAGTCAATCCGCAAGACCTGATTTTCATCATACCACTCCACTGTAGCCCTGGAAACATGACAAGTGGCACTGTCGTCCTGTAAGAAACAATCGTTGTGTCCGTAGAACTACCACAACGTTGGGAGCACTGAGTTACCTAGGATATCTCGATACAGCAGAGTTCATCTTGCCATGAATAACAACCAGCGGATCCACAACGTACCAAATGAAACAGCCCCATACCTAAACTCCACCGACTCCGTCCTTTACAGTCGGCACTCTACACTCCGGAAGCAGACGTTCTCCGTGTAACCTGCGAACTCAGACAAGTCCATCCAATCGGAATATTGTGAAGAGGGATTTGTCGCTCCAACACAACTGCCGCCATTGCTCCAATGTCCAATTTCTGTGCTGTTGACACCATCGTAGCCGCGTGGCTTTTTTGCTTTTTGTGATGAGAGGTTTATGGGCGGCTGCGAGGCCACGATACCTAAAAACATGTGCCTTTCTTCGAAGTGTCTTGGTGTAGACCATAACATTTCTAGCCATCTGGAAAACACGTGCTATGGAATGCATTGGCCGAGACCCGATTTTCCGGATTTCCGTCAGCAGCAACCTCTGATCCCTGTGTTGCACTTTCGTGGGTTTCCAGGGAGAAGTGAATTCCTACAATGTCACGTCTTCTTCTACTTCTTGATGAAAAAGACCACAGTCGATTAAGCCTCCATGTCTGACATCAGTAGTGCTTCTTATGCTCATACGTCCAACTGAGCAGCCTATCATAATGCCCTTTTCAAATTCGGAGAGCTCTCTCCTGCTAGCCATTTTATCAGCGATTGATCTGAGCGTACTCCAGTTACCGTTTTTATACATTATCGACCACGTGTTTGCTTCGGGAGCACACCATGGCGCCTGAGTGGTGGTGTACAATCACTTTTGCCCACAGAGTGTATCAAGAATATCTAGTTATCTGCAAAGAACATAACATACTGATGCATAAAGAACATGTTTTTATTTATTCGGATTCAGAGCCGATTTTGAGATGATTGAAGTGATAGGTTCAAGGATTAATAATGAATTTCACACATATTTTTTTGCACAGATTCACTAAAAGAAAGAAAACTCCTCGAAGAAAAAATAGCCACTTTTTTAGATATCCGAAGGTATGAAAGGCAGGTATTCAAGCAAATTCAAAAGACAACTACCTGTTTACTCAAAAGACTAAGGCTATAGTTATGGATCTTAAATTTTGCTTGGAATATAGAAGATAAATTTAAGATATCGATAGTATTCAATGAAATCCATAATTATCTCTCTTTGCAGGAAAATCATGTTTTCTTTCTGATCAACATTCCTTTATTTATTATTTCTTTTTGTCCTCTTTTTTATTCTTTTCGTCCTAATGCGTATATCTTCCACTTTATTACCTGATAGTTACTTTGCTTTTCGAGAGAGTCTTCGGCACAATATTTTTTCATTATTCCGAGACAGTAGCTCAATGCGAAATACCTTATTCATCCCATAAAACAATTAATCAACAGAAAGCTGAAGTGACTTTCTGGAGTGGACAGAAAGTCACTTCACCTTTCTAGCTACGTTCCTAACTAAGGGCTTATGAGACCTTCAGGTCAATAGAAACTACATCTATTGTTCTTTAGATTTTATCTGCAACTTGTGCGGACATCTTTGTAGCTGTGTCCTCCTACCACATATGATGTTCCAGATTGTATACTCAGAAGGGACTTGAAATAGAGTGTATTACTTTGGAAGATCCATATTTGGACTTACGCAAAGATGCTTGTCTGTTCTACATTCAATATGATTCATATAATCTACATTCGATGTGATACTATGTTTCATAAATAAAAATCTTCCCTAAAAACTGCAGTCATGTATAAAAATGAGTGGTACTGAAGAAATTTCTGAATGTACAATAAAACATTTTCGTTACCACTTTGACATTAAATTTTCATCTCTCTAGTGTTTTCTGATACTTGACGACTGGACTTACGTAGCACCACCGATTGCAGTATTGAGGCATTCACAGTGAGCTGTAGAAGAATCTTGAGCAATAAAGAAATATGAGCTGAGCTTAAATACTGAAGAATAGTACGTGTTGCTAGTCTCTTAAATAAAGAGAGAAATTCAAATAGTGTTATCATGAAAGAAATACGGGATTACGCCATATAATACAAATTTTGAAGATGACAATCCGATTTTTGGCGTAAATGTGACAAGGATGGTAAGTCAGATAATATCCGAAATAAGTTTTCGGATATTATTTGACTTACCATCCTTGTCACATTTACGCCAAAAATCGGATTGTCATCTTCAAAATTTGTTCAAATAGTGTTACCTAAACCACAGAAGGGATTACCATATACAAGAAGTTTAAACTCAAGTAACATTCAAAGGCACGATATTTTAAAACTATCTTTAACCTAGATATTTGGAATGTTTTATCTCGCCAAGAAGCTCTCTCCATTTTGAAGTACAAAATACGACGTGAGAATTTCCTTATGGAACGTTATTCCTCACGAAGCATTTCTGTTTGCGTTCGCCCTGCAGGAAGTGGCTCTGAACACTGAAGTTATTGAAATATTACACCGTTTAAGCGATGGCAGCAGTCACATTAATTCTTGAAATAGAGAGTATATTGCTTTTTGAAAAACAGGATAATGTGTGTGAATGCAGCAACAACTGAGCTTGAAACTCACATTCCAGGATCTACTGTTCTAAGTTTTGAAAACGCCGATCGCAGAGATGACATTCTCAGAGGCGAAATATCATTAGACTGTGTGAATTGTATTTTTCAACTGAAGACTAGGTTGGAAGCCTGGTAGCTGAAGTCGTGATGTAAATCTAAAAATATAGATTAAAAATGAGAGAAGTTTTATTGCGTTGAGCCGCTGATTGTAATCTACGCAGTTGCAGAGAGAAGAAGCTCTGTAAGGTACACGGCAGCTATCATTATTCGTTTTCTTTCTTTTGTTTGGTGCTTAACGACCAGTAACTTAGTGAGCTATAAGAAGTCGCCGATCCCTAATTTAGGACCAGTTGTTTCAGAGAAAGGAGAGGACCAGTGCTCTACCAAAAGCACACTATCCATGCTTCGCCAGAGATTTCAACCCGGAAGCATCTCGGACGAATTGTCAAAAGCCAACGCTTAGATCACTGCACCCTCGGGGCGTCCATTATACCTCACCTGTCCACTCAAAGCATGAAAGGATATGGATCAATATGGACCGTAGATATGGAAGTGAAAAACCACTGTTTATTTCCATACTTACGCAATCTTCTGTGGTTAGCAGGGAACTTTTGGACTCCTTTTGGGAACCGGTCAGGGTTTCCTTTCAGAATGAATACAGCTCTGCAATTAGATTGGTACAATGCATCTTATAATGTCTGCTTCTGATCGGCTTTTTGAAGTGTTATGTAGCTTCTGCCCATTCACCCGAGATAGATCCGTGTTCGAATTCCGGTGTGCCATAGATGTTGTGTTTGTCTTACTGCGCTGGCTCTCTCCCTTCCCTAGAGCCAGTGGCTCTAAAGTAAGAACGAGAAATACGTCGTGTGATGCAATGAAGTCGTCAACAAATTTTTGCACTTCGTCATATGTCCGGAACCGTACAGCAGATAAACCATGTTGCATCAATCGGAACAAATGTTAGCCTGAAAGGGCTAAGTCGGGACTATACGCCGGGTGCTCCAACATTTCCCAGCCAAGCGTCAATAACTTTTCCTTGACCGATTTCTCGACATGCGGCATACCGTTGTCATGCAGTAATTTCACGGAACGCAATCCTTTGCCTGTGAATGGACGTATCCGACAGATTTCCGGGTTCAATCTCAGCAATTGTTACTTGTAGCGATCAGCAGTAACAGTTTGACCTTGTACCAATAGTTCATAATAGAGCACACCCTTCATATCCCAGCGGATGCACAGCAGAACTTTCTTGGAGTGAATATTGCGTTTCGATGTCAAAGACTTTGCTTAACCGGGGTCTACCCAGTGTTTTCTGCGTTTGGGATTGTCGTACCATATCCACTTTACATCCCCTGTAACGATTTTCACAGGAAAGACTTTCTGTGTTGTTTATTGAACAGATTAAAACACTTCATTACACGCTCATCCTTGTTCCTCTGGCTCAGGTCATGTGGCACCCATTTTCCTTCCTTCTGAATCTTTCCGATTGCCAGTAAATGATTGGAAATGGTTTGTTGAGTTACTCCCAGTTGTTCAGCTAGTTTTTTTGCATTTGAGGTGAATCTTCATCCAGCAATGCCCGCAGTTCCTCATACGCAACCTTCTGCGGGGCGGTGCTACGTTCTCGGTCGCTAACATCAAAATCACCTGCTTTAAACCGTCTAAACCAAAACTCGCACGTCTGTTCGATACAATATTCTCCTCCAGAACAGAACAGATCGATGCACATGCTTTAGCAGCACTTTTTTCTTGATGAAATTCGTAACGAATGCAGTGTCACATAAATACAATATCGCTTGACATCTTTTACCTACCGATGTGCAAGCGCGTTTGACTGTTGGGCAAACGTTTTTCTGTGTCACATTTTATTCTCTGGACCAGTTATGGTCACTTGACAACAAAGCGGGGGAATGTCGGATATGTAAATTAGCGGTAAACGTCACACAAAAAACGCTTTAAAACTTATTTGTGCACCTAATAATTAATGTAGATATAAATCAATCTGTTTGTTCCTGGGCGGTGTAATAGGTAGCGTTTTCCACGGCAAATCGGGAGATGCGGGTTCGCTTCGCATTCCAGGATGATTAAAATGTCAAATTTCTGTGGTTATGTTACATGAAAAGAACAGCTTGATTTGTCTATATTAATTATGCCATGTGTTTCGAACTTCACAGTACCAATACTAATGAACAACAAAACAACTTTGGACAAATGTTTCGAAAATTTATCCTACCTGCTGTTCCGTTGTATCCACCTACGTGCAAAATGTAATTAAGGGATTCATCACTTATCCAGAACTGATCATATGTTGCATAAACAGCGTTTCCTTCCCAGTCTGCCAGATCAATTTTTAACTGGTAACTCCTTTGGTTTGTTAGAGCAAAGAGATTGTCATTCCCTAAAAGTAAAAAAAGAGGAACTTCAGTGTTACTCCTATACTTCAGCCCATGCGAAAAGCAGTTTTTTATCTTCTCTTGCTCTGTACTTACCAACCCAAAACTCTTTCATTAGTTCGCCGAAACCTGTTTTATAGGGATACCAATCTCGAAAAAGTTATCATTAGGATTTTGGAAATCCCCTCGTCTCTGTATGACCTAAAAAGCAGAAAAATGCAGTGGATTTCAAAAGATCAACCTGATATTTCAGGGACATAGAATACGTTACTTCAAGAATAAATGCACAATTTCAGAAAATTTGTAAACTGTTTTGATTGAATCCATTTAATTCTTTACAATCTGCAAGAGAATCCATTCATAAAATCACGCACTCTACCTAAGCTTCTCCAGTCAATGGCTGGATTGCTTTTTTCTTTTTCTTTTTTGGGGTTCAACGACAACCTTGAGCAACTCAATAGGCTATAAGCTGTCGCCCGTCCCTAATCTTGTGCCACCGTTTGGTGGTAAGGGTAAGAATCAATGCCGTAAGACAAACATAACATCCATGCCCCATCCAGTATCCGAACACTGACGCATCTCAAACGAATGGACAGAAGCCAGACAGTGCTTTGACAATTCCGCTAATGGGAATGCCCAAGCTGTGCTAATCAACAAGTTAAATAAATCTCTCATCTTCCATTTTTATGGATTCGTTATTGATCTTTACGTTACTGATATTTTGAAATCCTGGATTCTGGAAAACAATGTGATCTACCACTCATGATTTCCTCTTTTCAAACAATCTTATTTGAGTCTAAGAAAGCAACTTATGCTATATACAATTTATAGTAACTTATGCTGACTATAAATTAATGTTAGTTGAAGAGGAAGGCGTAGTATCATCGTTGTCAGTAGTTACTGCTAAAACTGTTTCTGAAGAAATCGTTCTTCAGAAACAATTTTTCAAACACCTGAGTTGCCTTGTTATAAATTTGGCGATACGTCTCGGACTTAATGTACTCTTCCTGTTGTTGCTCATGTTCTTGTCCAGAGTCAGAATACATCGAAGGTGTAAAGGTTTGAGACGTAATACATTAATTATCCAGATACGTTATGAAACTTGGCGATGTACATTGGTATTCCAGGCTCAGTGTGAAAATTTGGATCGATGACGTCAATCTCCATCTGTTCTTGCTGTTCAGGCTCAATTTGTGCAGTTGAAGTGGAAGGCTATGGCTCTAGAGTCGAACGCGGGTAAAACACACCCTGGCGCGCGGACTTTTGACGCTCCCTACATTTCCGTGACCTTTCGGTTGATGACTTAGCGGGCATTTTCGGATTCCTCTCGTTCTCCTCTATCTGTTTCTTCAACTTTTGTCGGTTCTTATAGTAATTTTTCCTCGATTTTCGCGGGATTTCTAAATTTTCGTAACCAATTTTTTTTTTCTAAAAAATAAATAAATTTTAAATTAACTTCTTTTCGGTTTATCTCATAATCCGTTTGTTCTGATCATCAACTACGGAATGCGGGGCTGGGGTCATCGCTATCATTATCTATTCACTAGTTATCAACATAAAAACGGCGGGCGACGCAACAAAATCACGCGAAATTTAGCTTAAACTTCTAACGCTATTGTATCGAAGGGTTAAGGGGTGGGGTATTGAAACTTGTTTTGTTTTAAGTGAGACACTATAAACTATCTAATGATGTATTACTTATTATTCAACGTTTATTAGTTTTAGTTGGAAGATACAAACGTTCAAAGGGTGAAATGTTTCGTTGCATCCGTGTTCTTGATGTTACCCCTACCCAAAGCGGAGAAAGATGTAGTTCTACGTGTTCATTTCTTATGATATTTATATGTTTTGTTAAATTGCAGTAGTTTATTAACGCAAAACATTTATTTAAAAATTCAGCTCTAAGACCTTGGTACTTTTTCAGGAATTTCCTGCCATTAAACAAGAATCTTTACTACAGTTGCTGCGATTTTTGGCATAAGTTTTCATAAATGAAATACGAAGAATGACAGACTCTATTTTAGGATAATTAAAAATATACAAATGCTAAAGCTAACGAACATTTTTGTTGCTAAGTTATTTTAAATTTATCTGTCTCGTTTTCAAATACGTAGTGCGATCAAAATGTTTCGAGACTAGGTACGTAGCGCGCCAACAGACGGGAGTACGCAGATGCGCGAGCAGCGGTCGAAGGCAGTGATCTTCATGAGTCATTGTGCCGAGTGGCGTCGTTCTGTGAATATCGAGAGCTGTGCTACACGATATTTGGTGACCACGTGCAGAACACAGCTGCAATTTCGGTATGGAATGTAAACTAGAGCAGCGAGCGAACATCGAATTCTGCGCCAAACTCGGCAAATCGGGAATGGAGACACATGAAATGTTGCTGCAGACTTATGGCAATGAAACAATGAGTCGTGAGAGGTGTTTTGAGTGGCACTCGCGCTTCAAGAGCAGCAGGACGGCACTGGAAGACGACAAGAGGTCAGGGCGACTGTCCACGAGCAAACCTCCCAAACATGTGGACAAAATTAGGGAACGGGTGCATCAGGATCGTCGCAGATCCATTCAAGACATTGCTACCATCGTCAGTGAGTCATACGGAACAGTGCAATAAATTCTGACGTCAGTTTTGAACATGCACCACATTGCTGCAAAGTTTGTGCTAAAGATTCTGAATCCAGAGCAGAAGGCGCTCCGTGTTGAACTCTGCCAAGACCTTCGTGGGCAGGTGGTGAACGAACCAATGTTCCTGTCGCGGGTCATTACTGGGGACGAGACTTGGGTCTACAGTTACGACCCGGAGAACAAATGACAGTCGTCGCAGTAGAAGAGCCCGGCATCTCCACGACCGAAGAAGAACCGACAGATCCGGAGAGCAACCAAAGGCATGCTTATCGTGCTCTTCGACATTCGTGGGCTTGTGCACCGTGAATTGTCCCCAAGGGACAGACCGTCTCTGCCATTTCTTACTGCGATGTTGTGCGGCGTCTTAGGTAGGACATTCACCGTAAACGACCTGAAATGTGGCGCACGGGCGATTTTCTGCTCCGTCACGGCAATGCAGCAGCTCACACAGCTTCAGCAACGCGCGAGTTGTGAAGCCGGAACAGCATGACTATCCTTCCTCACCAGCCTTACTCGCCGGATTTGGCCCCCTGCGACTTTTCCTGTTCCCAAAGATGAAGCAGAAGCTCCACGGTCGCCGTTTTGAAACCGTGGATGAGATCTAGCGCGAATCGCAGACGGTGCTTGACACGATTCGCGATCAGGTCATCCAGGGAATGTTCCAACACTGGTAAAAACGCTAGCAGTGGTGTATAGCTGCCCAAGGAGACTACTTAGAAGGAGATCGTAGCCAGACTCCAGTTTCTTAAGTACTTTGTTGTATATCGGCCTAATCTCGGAACGTTTTGATCGGACCTCGTAAAAGGATGCTGGTGTTTAAAATGAAGCAGTTTTTCCGTGAAATTATTGAGCCTTGAAAACTTGGATTCTTCAAAACTTGAAATCTTACACTTTGCTTGGACTGCGTACCAAAGGCACATGTTTTTGCCTTATGAATGCATTAATTGTCATGAATTAGTAAAAAAAGCAACTTCTTTCTCATGGTGTTGGACGGCCGTACGCTACGCTGGTGCATGCTCAATTATGTAGAGAGACGATTACGCCCTGTAAAACTTTTGATGGTTGCTATATGACCCGAATTCATTTCCATGGACCATGGTGAGCTTCCTCACAGAGTTGAGACGGTCGATAGCTATCTCTTGTGAGGATCAACAGGAAGGAGCGTCAGCCAGGTTTTCGTATCTTGTTCTTACTTTGCATGCCTGAGACGCTCTGATGCTTCTCAATTTTTCTAGGAATCTTTTGAAGTAGCGTACGATCTGCGCTAACACAGCAATGAAGTTTGTTGCCATCCGATTTCGGCACTAGTATGAATGATTGTTGTAAATAACGCTTGGGAGTCAGGCATGATAAAATTATTACTTCACGTATGTCGCCGGAACAACGCATTTCTCTTAATACCAGTGATGTACGATTTTGTTGGTGTATCCGCATTATTCCTGGTTATCGCTTCCTGTGTATATTTATTTTGTCCATTTTCATTACCATGGTCTACTCTACGTTTCATATTAACTTCATTAATGATGATAATGTCAAATTATTTCAATGTCAGCTTTTATGCTGATAATACTGTAACTTAAATTCTGCCCATAAGTGTATATTGACAAAAGAGCATAAAAACCTTTTAAGTGTGATTTCTTTTGAAATTTTTGCCTCACGGAAAAGTTGGTCTGTCAGATTAGCTTTTCAGATGACAACATGAGAAGTGTGCATATGGGGAGATATGCTGAACAAAATGGAACATGTAGTTTGAGTTGATTTATAAAAAGAACACGCGGTTCGGCACATTTATTGTCATTTCTTTTTTTTTTAATTGAAGGTTTAAAAACCGCCGTGAGCAACTCAATGGGCTATAAACAGTCGTCCCTAATTCAGGGTCACTGGTTCCAGGGAAGTAAGATGGCGCGTGCCGTAAGACAAACACAACATCCATACCTCACTGGGACTCGAACCCGGACCAAAGGTCGGAAGCCAGCGCTTAGACTACTGCACCACCGAGGCGGCTATTTTTGTCATTACAGATGCTAAATATTAACTCTAGTGTACAAATTCATTTTCACAATTCATCGAATGAAATGTGAAGTCATTATTATACCGGAGACATTAAGGAATCCAAAAGGAAACTCTCCAGTGGAAACGAGGGCAGAGAAACTGATGAAAATATATGGGATCACACGGGCTGATTGATTTCCACCAGAGAAATTTTGAAATTCCTTCAGGTATCAAAACAGAAGCAAAAAAGAATGGTAATATAACATGCTGGTCAAGTAGATATCTACAGAAAGTTCAAGAAACACCAGTGATCATTTTGTGAAAATCCAGGAAGAAATAAAAAGGGAGTTCAGAGATTTTCGGAAACCGATGAAAATTTTAATTGAAAACGGAACGGAAAATTTCTAGCTTAAATTGTCTGTGCTTTTTCTCTGAACCATCGACTTCAACCTCAAAAGTTCACCTGTACTTCTTAAAAATACGCAAATTATCACAATAGCGTTTGAAAAACCTTACTTGAAAATTAATTCAATTGATAAAATTTCTTACTGACCGTCCATCCTCCACCGTCGCTTGTCATATCACAGTACACGCTAATAGGGCTTTTTGTCACCCTGCTAGTAGGCCAGACCACGTAGACTCCATTTTTGTTGGATCCACTTCTATAGATGTCACTGCAGTCAATTGGCTTCTCACGGCATGTTTTCTTTCCACACAGTTCATCTAAATCTGAATGAGGTGGCAAAGACAAAATGATCATCTCATAAAACAGAAATTTCTTCACGAAATTGTGAATGAAGTTCGATCAAATTCCGTGACAATGAAAAACGTAAACACAGAAATAAACAATTAAATTTTCCTATGAGTGCGGTAAGTTTTTTTAATATATTAATTAAAAATAAGTTCTACAAAATTAATACTTGGTGTGACTACTGCGTAGAAAAGAAGCGCTCACTCAGACTTGGTTGAAAAGTTTTACGATGTAATATTGGGGCACATTCCTGTTGAGCAATTCCACCTTAGATTTCATTTGAGAAATCGAAGGTACAAATATCAGTCCGAGAAATCCGAGGTCCGGAGCATTCATATAGTGTGCAAGAAATGCTGTTTTGGTGAAAGTTCTGATGATTTCGATGATCGAGATTTTTGCGATATGAGGATCCTGCTGGAATATTGAGAGTACTCACATAACCGACAATTGTGCAGTTAACTGAACCCCTCTCATTTTCTGACAAAAGGTAATGAAATTATCGAGCGGTCTTATTTTTTTATTTTGCGGTTTAACGACTACCGTGAGTGACTCAGTGGGCTATAGGCAGTCGCCCGTCCCAAATTCAGGATCACTGGTTCCAGGGAGGGGAGAAAGCCAGTTCCGTAACACAAACACAGCATGCATGCTTCAATGGGATTCGAACCCAAGCCCGCCTCGGACAAATGGTCAGAAACCATCGCTTAGGCCACTGCGCCACCTGGGCGGCTGTGTGGGTTTAGATAATTGTGATGGTATGATCAAAAGTATCTAAGTGACTCTGGATACACCCACTTTTGATCATAAAATGATACGTTGATTATTGTATGACCAAAAGTATCCGGACACGCATTTTGAGTATTGAATTTGCCCATATACGTCACAGACATGTCTCATACAGGTACAAAAATGCTCACATCTCCTCTAAAACATCATGGACAAGAAAAAACAGTAGAATGGGCCGTAAGGCAGAGCTCGTGAATTTCAATGTGGCACGATCATGGATGCTAAGCACACCGGACAAAACATTAGTCACCACGGCCGAACTTACCTAATAACGGGTGACGGTGCATCTTGCCTTGATAACAGCATGAATCATGTGTGGTAGAGACTCCACAACGTTGTGGATGTATTGAACATCGATCTGCAGCTACTTGTGCGTCAAATGGTCCCGAAGTTCAGCCAGAGTACGTGGGTGTCTATTCTGGCGTTTCACCTTCTGTTCCAAATGATCCCACAGATTTTCTATAGGATTTAAATCTGGGGATTTGGCGGGCCAGTCGAGGTGAGACAGTGTTGCTGATAGTTCGTCGTGCCACTCACACACAATTCTAGCACTGCGCTCACGGCAATTGTCGTCTTGGAAGACAGAAGTGGCAATGCGATGCTGCTCCTATAGATGTAGAGCAAAGGGCAACACATCGTCATTCAGAATGCGGTGGTTCATATGCTAGTTCAAATTCATCGTCACTGCAACGAGAGGGCCTATCTCGGGGAATTAGAAACATTCCCATAACACCACAGAATCCCCTCCAGCTTGAACAACACCTTCGACACAATCAGGATTAATGGCTTCATTGGGCCTGCGATGTACACGTCGCCTACTATCATTAGAGTACAAACAAAAACGAGACTCATCAGACCAAATTACTCGTTCCCAATCCTCCACATTAAAGTTTTGGTGCCTCTGAGCCCATTGATAACGTGCGACTTTGTGACTTCCTATTAAAAGAGGCCTCTTTCGTGGTACTCTGCTCCAGATGTCCATCGCATGCAGTTCTGGTCCCAATGTCGTTTTGGAAATTGGTTGGAGTGGACTATCATTGACTGTTTGGATACATTGTTGCTTGGTTTGAAACCGATTTGCAGTTACTAGGCGTGAAACATGGCGGCGGTTCCTGTTGGTGAGACTGGTTTACCGGCCACAGTTATGTCGTGGATTTTCAATTGGCTGCGCGCTACGCAACTGTTTGGAGACCCTCTAGGCAGAACGCTTCGACACACCAACAAATTTGAAGACTTCATTTAGTTTGTGTCCATGGGCACGGCCAAACCCGTAGCTCACTTTTTGCTACTCAGTAACTGCTATTTTGCGATCCATATTGCAGACTAGATTCAATACACATGTTGCTCTTCACCATTGCACAAGACAGATATGATCCCGTAGACCACGTCAGTGCTATTTATCTCCCACCAACGTTATCACGGCGCCCTCTGCGCAGCCGGTAACTTCCTACTGTCATTTCGTTTAGGGGTGATTATTTTTTGTCCGGTATGCTTATGTTAGCAACAAGTTAGTTCCAGAAATTTCTGCCGTACTTCAGCTACCCCGATCAACTATAACGGACGTATAATGAATTAGCTTTATTTGCTTTCCGCTAAGCTAATTAATATGAATGATTCTCTTCCTACTAGCTAGCTAATGATATACTCGTACTAAGCTTCAAAATAGTGAATTCAAAAGGGTGTTGTTACTAGTTAATTACGAACGTAAATAAAGTCTTAACGCTGGTTATTTATGGTAATAAATAAATGTTATAAACCTAACAGCCAGACAGAGGTCTGACAAAAACTATGAATTGAGAAAGACTAACTTACGGTAACTTCTTTATTATACGACTCTTGGTCAACTAAAGCACACACACAACTTGTTTTACAATAATGAAGAATCTCTCCTCGTATTATAAACGCTCTCTCATAACAACAACAAAAGCTCTCCCTAAGTCTCGATGAACGCGCCTATATACTAGCTACCACCACGTCATGACTTACTCTCATTGCCAGATCTCATTCAGCGGGTGAAATAATATTTCGTTCAGTAAGAAGATAATTTACATAGTAAAATAAAATAACCAGAGATAGTAAAATCAAAAGGAAAGTGAATATAGAGTATACGTTACATCATCTCCCCCTTAATTTTTTCTTTTTTTTCTTTTTTTTTCTTTTTTTCTTTTTTTTGTTTCCGAAAAACCTATCAATTTTGGAGTGTAAGTCGTACATTTCGTTGATTGACGTTTCTCGACCTCTTTTTTGTTTTGTGGTTTGGTGGTAGCCGTATTTACATTATCAAACTTGGCATGACAAATTAAGAAATCTGTATTCGACTGTGAAACTTGTATTGTTGAACAAAACAAACCTGCATCGGCATACTTTCCTTTTATTCTGCCTAGCAGGAATCACTTTTTTAATTTCAAATGACGTTCTCATTATTCGGTGAATACATACCAACTGTATCAGCAGCAAAGATTGCCTGGAGCTGCCTAACAGTAACAATTTTATTATTTTAATTTCAAATTTCGTTCGCATTATTCGTTGAAATACACACCAACTGTATCAGCAGCGAAAATTACCTGGAGCTGCCTAACAGTAACAATTTTATTATTTTACCCCTAAGCACATAGATATATAAAAAAAAGTGGATTAGTAGATGGACATAGAAGAAATATAAAAAAAAACACACATATATACACAAAAAAGAATGCATCGGCCCACACGAAAAAAGAAATTCTGACACGCCAACTGGTCGTGCAGGAAAAACAACAAACTAAGAAAAGAACCTGTCCACGAGAACTTACTTATCTCGAGGACGCATAAAAACTCTAGTGCGATAACGTTTTCCAGGCCTAATCGGACTGGTAAAATCAGGTGGCTTGGATCTCTTCAGGGACTTTAATGGATCTGGAACATCGGTCTGCTGTCGGTCAGGAAATCCCGGCGGCTGACGGGAACGGTCAGGAATGGCGGAAATCCTTCTGTCCGAAACGGCTGAAGTCTGTGGGTCCAGAAATCCCTGCGGCTGAGAAGAACGGTCAAGAACGGCTGAAGTCTGGCGGTCCGGAAATCCTTGCGGCTGATAGGAACGGTCAGGAACGTCAGAAGTCCGGTGGTCCGGAAATCCTTGCGGCTGATAGGAACGGGCTCCCCCAGGCTTTTGATATGAAGTCCCTTTGTGCTGGGGCCCGTTGTGTCCTTCCAGTATTCTCTTGGACGGACGTGGCTCCGGCCACATCGTTTGCTTTCGCTTACGCCCACGTGGCATGAGAGTAGCAGCAGGCATCGGCCCTGTTTGCCCTGAACGTAGGTTCCAGGGGCGAAACCCGGGCGGATGCAAAGATTTCTGCCTTCGTCGCTGTTGCGGCGAAGCAGATTGGGGAGACAAGTCACGTTTGCGCCCAGCCTTTGGTGGTGCTGGACGGTTTGGAACATGAAATTTAGTGTTCATAACTGATAAGTCAGAAATGTCCGAAGCCTCTGAGTCGCTGCTGTAATTCAGTGGCCGTGCAGGGCGATGTTTAGATTTGCCTATAGGAATACTTTCTGACGAGGTATTCAGAAGTAGCCCGCGTTGGTGCAGAGTTATCCGGAAACGGCGCAGCAATAGTCTTGGCAATGGTTGGAGGGACAGGAACGATACTAGTATTCGAAGAACTCGATTCGAGCCTTAATCTCATGGGAGAATCAGGTTGCGTGTGTAGAAACCCGTCTGGAGGAGGGGAGGGTGAAGGAAAAAGCACTGGAGATTCTTCAAAAATGTTTGTTGGTTCGTCCAAAATTTCTGGCGGTTGAACATGAGATATAGACTCTTGAGTCTGTGGAACAGAAGGTTGAGTAGGGTTGATTATGAAATCGATATTCCGTTCATGATACTTGCGACACTGATCAACATGTACGTATTGAAATTGGTTGTCAGGTTTCTCCAGAACAATATTATTTTCAAAGATATTTGCCACCCGATATGGACCTTCGTAGCTGGGTGCAAATTTCTTCACTAAAGTATGCGAAACAGAAGACTGGAAGTGCGTTTCCACGAGAGTGAGATCTCCAACGACAAGATCTGGTTCCCTACGCCTAGAATTATAATATCTTGCTTGAGCCGCTTGTGCTCCTAGCATTGCAACACGAGCTTTTTCTGCCATGATTCGTACTGATTGCGGAGTTGGTCGCAGGTTTAGTTCGTCGATAATCCCCGTTAAATTTTCAAAAGGGGTTTTAATTTTGCGACCCAGAAAAAGTTCTGCAGGAGTAATTTTAGTAGACTCGTGGACAGACGAGCGGAGGGCGAACGCAAAAAGCTCCAAATGGTCATCCCATCTTTCATGATGATCCATTACAAAAGTCGCAATCATTTTCACTAGCGTGCGGTTAACGCGTTCCGCAGGATTACTCTGGGGATGATATGGGGAAATGAATTTATGTTTAATGTGTAGTCTCGCACACATTCTTTCAAAAATGTCAGAAATAAATTGAGGACCATTATCCGAAACTACTTTATTAGGTGCACCATATCTAGCAAATACTTCATTAACTAAGACATTAAAAATAACTTCTGCCGTAGCGGCTTTAATGGGAAAAACGTCAACCCATTTAGAAAAATTATCAGTTAGTACTAAAACGTAACGAGCTTTATTTTTAACAGATAATGGATAAGGTCCCAATAAATCTATTGAAATAATGTCAAAAACATGAGAACTTGAACTAGATTTCAAGTGACCGGCCGGTTTTACATTACGGTAATTATTAATCTGACACAAGTGACATGATTGAACGTATGCGAGCACACTTTGGTACATGCCAGGCCAATAGGCAACATCCCGCAATTTACAACGGGTCTTGCGAATACCTAAATGGCCTGCAAGAGGTTTGTCATGAAATTCATTTAAAAGGGCCATTCTAAGGGTTCGCGGAATACATGGGCGAAACTCTGCCTAGTAGTCCGAGATTTTGTATAATAAAGAAGACCCTCCATTACTTCAAAATGTTGTGACCTTCCAGCCAGAGAAGGATCACTTTGTAGGGGCGAACCCGCAAGCAAAAAATTATAGATATCCCCAAAATCTGGATCATTTATTAATTCTGCCATTATCTGCTCTCTGGATGTTATATCAGCTATTAGAAGTAAAGGCTGACATCCAGGAGTAGTTTCTGTGGGGACCTCACTAATCGGAACGCGAGATAATGCGTCCGGTTATTGATTCTTATGACCTGGCTGATATGAAATTTTGATATTGCTCTCCTGTAACTTCAGAGCCCACTTCATAAGTCTTTGAGATAGGTGCTTAGCAGAATTCAAATACTGAAGGGCAGAATGATCCGTAATTATGTTAACCGTCAATTCGTTAAGATAACATTGGAATTTATTCAGCGCATACACAACAGCAAGACATTCACGTTCCGTAGCTGAATAATTGCGTTCAGCTTTGGCTAAAGTATGAGACGCAAAAGCTATTGGATGCCCAGCTTGTGACAAAACGCAACCAAGACTAACTCCGGATGCGTCAGTATAAATATCAAATTCCTTAGTATGATCGGGGAAAGCCAACACCGGAGGCTGAGTCAATGCAGACTTCAGTGTTTCGAATGCAGCGTTAGCCTCAGGTGTCCAAATAAACTTCTTGTATTTACGTTTTAAAGCATACAATGGCTCACATATTGTAGCATAAGCGGGGACGAACTGCTGATACCATCCGGTCATTCCCAGAAAGCGGGATAGTTCTTTTTGCTGTTTTAGGCCGAGGAAAGTCAACAATAGGCCTAATTTTTTCATTATCAGTAAATAAGCCGTGGGGAGTGATTTTCAACCCCAGATATACAATCTCGTCCCTCGCTATCTGGCATTTATTAGGTTTTAACGTCAAGCCAGCATTGTATATAAGTTGGAACACCTGTTTGAGCAGAGAAAGGTGCTCGTCAAAAGTCTCTGATGTGATAATAATGTCATCCAAATAGACATGCACATGGGGACCCAGGACAGGTCTGAGAACCGTATCCATAAGCTTTTGGAAAGTAGCAGGTGCAGAAGCTAGTCCAAAAGGCATACGTAAATATTCATAGGCCCCAAAAGGAGTCACAAAGCCTGTTTAATCGACAGAGTCCGGATGTACTGCTACCTGCCAATATCCACTCGCCAAATCCAAGGTTGACATCGATTTGGTTGACGACAGGTCATTTAAAATATGTGACATGACAGGTAGTGGATAATTGATAGTTTTTGTGACTTGGTTGAGCTTGCGGAAATCTGTCACGAAACGAAAGTCATTGGATTGTTTCTTTGGAACCAAAAAGGCAGGAGCAGCCCAGGCGCTTGTAGATTCCCTGATTATGCCCTGCTTAATCATTTCAGAAATTTGACGTTGCATTTCCTGTTTCTTATGTGGAGCACAAGGGTAAGGTTTCGTCGCAATTGGTTTCGAACCATCAGTGTCAATGACATGATAAACCACCTGTGTGAAACCAGGTTGATCCGAAAACAAACCAGGGCTTTCCTGTAAAAGAAGAGAAAGCTGGTCTCGTTGCCTCTCATTCAATTGGTTACTCAATAACAAGCTCGTTATATCTACAGGAACCGGAGGAATCATTTCGACAGGTTCCGGAAAGGAAATCACCTGTTGTACAAAATTCAAAGTTATTTGAAACTTATGTATAAAGTCCATTCCCATTAGACATTTCACAGGTACCTTGTCTATAAGCAGAAAAGAATGTGTAAAATGAGCTTTTCCCAGCCCTAAAGATAATGTGACAGTTCCTGAGATACTGAAGATTTCATTATTTGCACCTCGCAAATACTGCGTTGCAGGCTGAACGTGTATTGCAGGAAAAGTGTCAGTGCAAAACTTTGTATTTAGGGCTGATATTTCAGACCCAGTGTCGAACTTTGTCTCGACAATAATATCTTCAATTGTTAAGAATACATCAGGCAACTGAGGAGTTTGAACAGTCACTAATACTGTTTTAGGGTCAGAATGCTTGGTATCAGGAAGCAGGACCGACCCTTGGTCTACTTCCTTTGGAAGTTTAAAGGAATCCTGGTTGGGTTATCATGTGGTCGGAAACCCTCGACCCTGCCGGGTATCGGGAAAATTTTCACGATGAGGAAAACTGCGTGAAACCTGCGTCGGGAACTCCGCGTGTCTGTTGACATTTTCATATCCGTTACGTCTGCCCTCAGCACAGGCAGAAAAATTATCATTGCCTGAGCATGATAACGTTCCGAATGCTGCTGAGTGAAACGGGGTCGAGCATACTGTGCAGGTGTACGATATCCCGAAGCTTGTTCAGAAACTCGCTGTTGGTTTGCCACTCTTCTGTGTGGTGGAACGTATGAAGCTTGGGTGTGCACTTGTGTGTGCTCGCGCTGAAAGTTATGTCTATTATGCCGCTGAGGGTTTTCGTAATAAGCCTCGCGGGGTACTTGAGCATGGTGAGTTGAACCATGTTTGCCATGTCGCTCTTCATACGTGCGTATGAGGCGAAGGCATTCATGAATTGTGGCAGGGTGTCGAACCTCAAGAAAATCTTGTAAGAATGGGTCGAGCTGCTGCACGAGGGTATCCAACATGTCAACATGACTGGCATGTGGATCCCATAGGTTATATAGGCGTGTAGTTTCCAACGCAAATGCAACAGGGCTATCATTGGGACCCTGCTGACGCGAAAAAAGCTGTTGTGCAAGGCTAGCTCGACTGAGGCCGAAAGGAAAGACCTCCAAGAATTCTGCACGGAAATTCTCATAATGAGAATCCGGGTTAGACACTCTCCACTGCCGATACCAGGTCTTAGCGGTATCCCTCAAGCAAGTGCCGGCGATTTGGACTTTGCAGTCTTCAGGAATATTATATAGATCAAAATGATCTTCCAGATCTTCGAGGAACTTTAAGGACCCCTCCAAACCATTGAAATGAATTGTTCCTGCATGCGGCACGAAATGGGCAAGCATTCTGCTTCGCTGAGAGGATTGAACTCCCTCAGGTACGACCCGCGACTCAGAGTAATAAGAAGCTGGTGCATTACGAAATTCTGAAGAATGCCTGGGTACGTGTAGATCATGCATATCAAAGTCAGACCCACAGGCTTCTTGCAAATTGTCCAAAAAACACACCATCACCCTCGGAACTTGCCTTGGGGTGGAAAATTGAAGTTGTCTCAGGTAAGGAAGACATGGGTAATAATCGTCAAGATCTCGTGTTCGAGAAAAGTTCGGGCGCCATAATTATAATGAATTAGCTTTATTTGCTTTCCGCTAAGCTAATTAATATGAATGATTCTCTTCCTACCAGCTAGCTAATGATATACTTGTACTAAGCTTCAAAATAGTGAATTCAAAAGGGTGTTGTTACTAGTTAATTACGAACGTAAATAAAGTCTTAACGCTGGTTATTTATGGCAATAAATAAATGTTATAAACCTAACAGCCAGACAGAGATCTGACAAAAACTATGAATTGAGAAAGACTAACTTACGGTAACTTCTTTATTATACGACTCTTGGTCAACTAAAGCACACACACAACTTGTTTTACAATAATGAAGAATCTCTCCTCGTATTATAAACGCTCTCTCATAACAACAACAAAAGCTCTCCCTAAGTCTCGATGAACGCGCCTATATACTAGCTACCACCACGTCATGACTTACACTCATTGCCAGATCTCATTCAGCGGGTGAAATAATATTTCGTTCAGTAAGAAGATAATTTACATAGTAAAATAAAATAACCAGAGATAGTAAAATCAAAAGGAAAGTGAATATAGAGTATACGTTACAGACGTTATTGTGCAGTGAAAGTGCCTAGGCGCAATAACAGAGTAACTGCGACCAGGCTGGCTTCATAAAATAAGATAGCATGACCGCCGAATGAAGAAGGTGGTGCGTCACAAATGCCTTTGGAAGCCACACCAGTACGATAACGACTCATCGTTGTTGAAGAGAATGGCGTTGCATGGCCGAACAACAACACGCAAGTCTAACATCAGACAAATCAATGACAAGCGTCTGTTAGTGGTATAAACTACGACACCAGTGGACACTGGAGAAGTGGAAACACATTCTCTGGAGTGATGGATCACGCATTCTCCTCTAGCTGTCCAACGGACGTGTCTGGATATCGATGACGCCAGGTGAATGCTACCTGGAGAAAGCATCATGGCCTGGATCTGTTTTCTATGGTTTTGGCAGGGTCTCCCTAGTTCCAGTACACTTAAATCTGAAAGCTTCTGCCTATAATGGCATTCTGGACGATTCTGTCATCCCAAATTTATAGTAACTGTTCGTGAAGGCCCTTTCCTTTTCCAAAAGACAATGTATGCTTCCATAAAACGAGGCCCATGCAGGAATGGGGTGATGAGATGGGTGTGGAAACATATAATCCTTATCTCAACCCTACGACCCACTTTTTAAAAATAAATTGGAACATTGACTGCTAGCCAGACAGAACCGATCAATATCGGAGACCGGTCTGACTAGCTCTCTCGTGGGTGAATGGAAGCCGACTGCCGCCGGAACGTATCAAAATGAAGGTAAAAATCTCCACAGTAGAGTGGAGGCTATGATTGAAGCAAAGAGTGACGAACTCAACATTAATTCCTATCCAATTACAGAGACTTTGTGGATAAGCGAGTGCCAGGGCACTTTGAATCAGTTATTGTAATACATGGCAGTGTACAGAAATGAGAAAAATACGAGAGCTGTTTCCTTCTTCTATACTCGATGGCTTCCCAAACTATTGCACTTGAAATTTGCGACATTGGTAATTTTCTATAAGGACCTTTTCTGTCTCTCTTCGGTGGACTTTCGGAGTCTCACACTTCCAACACACACCAACAAAGAAATGGACCATCCCATTAATCACAACTGAAATCCCTTCCAGCTTCTGGCTAATCAGTGTGCATAATGCCCCACTAAGCCTTTCAGCTTCCTTCTTAGAAGTTCGCTCTGAATTTTGGGGAAGACCACCAGAAAGAATGCAGCAAAGGCAATCCGAGAAGAAGTCAGGACCTGCTGCACGTTTACATCTTTCGTCAAGGCTTCTGGAAGTTTCTCTGTCTGTCCTTCGATCACGTGACATTTTACTTTCCATTGCATCCAACATGGATGAACGGTAGACAACATTTGGTGAACTTGTTCAGTACTATCGAGGAAAGACATTAAAATTTCTCGTGGGCCGTTTTCTTATTCTTTATCAGAAATATTAGATGGGAATAAGGAACAAAGTCTTCTCCCGTCAGAAGAAAAACTTTTAAAGTCGTAGGAAGTTTTCAAATTCAAAATTTAATAAAAACATAAACACATTTCTAATTCTAGGTTAAAAAATAAATCTAAAAATTTTATTAAAAATTACTTCCTTTTAACATTGAGTTAGATGTTTGAAATATTAAATAATTTATGCCAAGAATTTTTCCTTTTGACATTACTGAGAAATTTCTTCCAAATAGAATCAGTTTTGAATGCTTTTACGTTTCCTATTTCCATTAGTCTACATGAATGTACGGCCTACTTCCTCAAAGGAAGATTGCTTTAGAACTATCAATTTTTTGTGTAAGATCTACAAAGCAGATAAATTTGTTTGCATTATTTGCATTTAGTGATTCAGTTTCCCCACTTTAGATAAAAGAAATGTGTTTACTTGCTTTTCACTAAAACGCTTCAGTAGTGTTAGACTTTTAACTGGGATTAATATGGAAGTGCACCAAAACTGAAACCAAATGCAGTTTAATATAATACGGCTTTCATTTTTATTTGACTCAATAACTTTAAAATATTTGACCGACATTAAAAAGGAATTAGCAAGCTCTCTTCCGGTCTCATTTGGATATGTTAAATGTTTGTTCAAGTAATTGCTGTGAGGTTGAGAAATACTGTAGTTCTGGTGGTAGAAATGCGATCCGTTTATCCTTGCGAATCAAGCGAATACAGTCCAAGTATCTCCAACCGTCCGGTTACCGGAACGGCCTCTCGTTTTGACGTGCCTCTACTGTTTTCTGTTTTTTTTTTTTTTTTTTTTTTGGATTTGGAGGTTTAGCAACCGCCGTGAGCAACTCAATGGGCTATAAGCAGTCGCCCGTCCCTAATTTAGGGTCATTGGTTCCAGGGAAGGGAGAGAGCCAGTGCCGTAAGTCAAAACACAAAATCCATGCCTCACCGGGATTCGTACCCGTACTCCTTTCGGACGAATGATCAGAAGCCAAACCCTCTTCTATTACTATATGCTGATGCAAAATTACTGTGTTGATTGCTTTAAAAACAGGCTGCATCCGATTTCGAGACTTACGACTTCAAACTTCTCTTGAAAAATACAGCGTTGTGTTCAAAGCGCTTAATGTAAGGGTAGGTGAATATAATACGCCAGCGATCTAAACAATAGCTTCAGATTATTCGTCCGATATGAGTCCGGGCTCGAATCCCAGTGAAACATAGATGTGTTTATCTTATGGCAATGGCTCTCTGCTTTCCCTGGAGTCAGTGGCCCTACATTAGGGACGGGCAACTGCTTATAGCTCAATGAGTTGCTCATGGTGGTCATTACACCAACAACAAAAATAAATAGTTTGTTAAATCAAAGCAATTCTAGAATTTCAGTAATACATAATTCGAGATATTTATTGATATACAAACAATCATTAGCTTCATTAAATTACGATTTGTAAACAACCTAAAAAACTTAATTGAATGCAGAAAATACTTTATTTCTATATAATCCAATTTAATAATAGGTTACGCATCTTTCGATTGTTTTCCATTTTAATACCTGCTGGAAAGGTTCTAGTTTTGTGAAAACCGTATTATTAAATAGAAGCTGAACCCTCTATGACTTCACCTTGTAAGTTCCTATCTGAGCGTTATTTTGCATTGTTTCACCAATGCATATTAAGGCCACGTTTCTATGTAGTTTAATGCACATCAATTTTGTGCTATTCATATTTCATGAGTGTTCACTGTTTACGTTCTGTTGGCTTCAAATTAGTCACAGACTTGCTAGCGGAAAGATTTCATGGATTCGCTGCAGCTGCTTAGTGTGCAACCTACAAGCAATATTCGTTTTTACTGCACATAAATGTTTGGCAAATGGAGTACGATCGTATTAGTACGCGTCTTCTAACAACGTAGAACACAAATTACTCTGATCACTCAACTTTGAAGAAGGAAATTAGAAATATTTATAAATTTGGCATCATGCACTTTACGAGATGAATTTCCGGTTAATGTCTTGCGATGTCATTTGCAATAAAGAAATATCTGCGAAGCTAGTAAAGAATCTCTGAATTTTGCATATTTTCAATTATTATACATGTGTCATAACTTAATGTTCTTAGAATAAATAAGCAATGGGATCTTATGGGGAATAAACAGATCTCGCTCAAGAATGCGGCTAAAACAGGCATTTTAGCTTTAATTAAATAAATTCTGCACGTTCATATTCCCTGCATTAGAACCTCGAATTACTTTCGGTTGCCCACACTTCTCTGAAAAATTCAAACCCCTTCAATTAATTTCTAGGGACAGCAAACTGTGTTTGACCATTTTCGCATAGAAAACACAATTATCACAAAGAAGAACAATTTATGATACATACATAACATTAAGCTGTTCTGTGAGATTCAGAGGTTAGCCCCTCGTAGAAAGACCATCTGCCAAATAAATATTTAACTCTGATGGAAATAGAATTTACTTACTGCTTGTGTAACAAATGTCTCCATTTACAACGATCTCGCTACACAGTTCGCGTTTCATTAGTATTTATCATACGCCGCGCACAAGACATTTTATACTTCATACTGATAATCTTGTTTTCAAGCAGACATTACTGAATCTGGTCCTCAAACGATTTCTTGTGCCTTCCTCTACCTTTCTTTCCTACCACTTGGATTCTCTTAGTAAGCACCTCATCACTCATTCTTTCAACATCGCCAAACCACCTAAGAATATTAGTCACCACCTCACTAACAGCATTGTACCTCACATTTCATATCTGAAACACATGTCCCACTCATCTTCCCTGCACATAAACGATTCCTATGTCTTTTCTGCAGTACCCAGGTTTCACTGATGTACATCAGAGTAGGAACTTCATACAGAGCCATTCCGGACTTCCTTGAGAACCCATCATTTCTGTGGAAAACGCAGCTATGACTTTCAATGAAGAATTCACTAGCCTACTAATTAAGCCATCTAATTGGTTCTCTCTGTCAAACATACTTCTTAAATATACAAACTCATTCACCTGGTCAATTTCTGTGCCTTAAGACTTATCTTGCATTCAGTACTAACAGTTCTTGCTCAAAAATCATAACTTTGTTTTTTCCCTTATTTATACTCAGTTTGAATTTCGTACTAACTTTGCACATCTTGGACAACATACTCTGCAACTCACTTTTGCTCTCTTCAAACAGGACTGTGTCGTTAGAATAAAACAATCGTTGGACAAACGCATATTACTAAGACATAAATCGCATAATTTGTCATGGGGAAATGAAATATATTCCTCACCATCATATTTTTAAGAAATGAAGTTGATATTTTGCATACCATAAGCCTTTTTGCGATAAAAGCTTTATAACCTTAGAGGCGCAATTATGAAACTGTTTTTTTGAAATGTAAGACATGCACCATTTTACCCTATCCTTTATCGAGCTTACCGCAGTGGATTTTCTTTCGGGCATTTTCCAAGATCTGCATTGCGATACTGAGGTGAGTGTCTAATGCTGTAAGTTTCCCATCTTCGGTTTTGCAGGTATCCAGTTTTGAGAAATCATTACAATTACCTTCACTCGCATGACACAGTGCAGCGGAAGTTAAAATTAAGATGATTGAGTTCAACCTGTCAAGACAGAGAAAATATAATCACTGAGAAGAGAACTTCAGAAATAATTCCTTTTTCGTTACGCAGAAACTTACGGTAAGCAAAAAACAGTGTCCACATTTTTAGTAAATGTATCTTTATGCTGAATATTGAATAACAATTGTTTAGGTTTAAATACACTGAAGAAACTTAAAATTTCAAACGACATGCATTAAAATAGTGAGAAAAATGTCTAAATGTACATTTTAAGAATGCTGAATGTAATGTTGTTACCAAAAAAAATTATTTCTACGAATGCTGCAGATTTACCACTATTAGATAAAATAAAGACAGAACTATAGAATAAAACAAATGATTATGTTTCAAAACATATTGATGCAAATTTTGCACGTAGTTCATATAATAAAGTGAAACGAAATTATTGTGTAACGAACTTTTAGTTATCGTTTCCATTTGAAAAACTGGAAGTTATGTAGTTAATACCAAGTTGGTAGTAAAACCAAAGCTATGGGAAAAAGTTTTTGTTTTCTGTTTAGAAAATTAGCACTGCGGTGACTGTAAGAGTAGAACAATAAAAAAAAGAGTGAGTGTAAGAGTAGAAAAATAAAAAGAAGAATGAGTGTGAAAGTACAACAATAAGAGAAAAATGATTGTAAGAGTAGAACAATAAGCAGAGTGAGTGTTAGTGTAGAACACTAAGAAGAAGAGTGAGTGTAAGAGTATAACAATAATAATAATAAGAGTCAGTGTAATAGAAGAACAACAATAAGAATAGTGAGTGTAAGAGTAGAACAATAAGAAGAGTGAGTGTAATAGTAGAACAATAATAAGAAGAATGAGTTTAAAAGTAGAATAAGAAGAGTGAGTGAGAAAGTAGAACAATAATAAGAAGAGTGACTGTAGAACAATAATAAGAAGAGTGACTGTAGAACAATAATAAGAAGATTGAGTGTGAGAGTAAAACGATAATAAGAACAGTGAGGGTAAGAGTAGAACAATAAGAAAAGTGGGTGTGAGAGTAAAACAGTAAGTAGAAGAGTGAATGTAAGAGTAGATCAGTAATAAGAATAAGCAGTCCCTTATTTTGATCTGTCGTTCAAGGGACGAGAAAAAGCTCATGTGAATGATAAATCAAACATTCATGAGTCAGTAAAAATTCAGAACCGGAACTGCCGCAGGTGGACGATGAAATTAGATGTAAAACGTAAAACTGTTTAAAAAAATTCATAGTATTTGCTTTTTAACGGTTCGAACAATGTACAAACCATTTTTCCTATACTTTGCAAAATGGTACTATCGAATAAAATATCAGATATACTTGTAATGTTCTTAAGTTTTAAAGTGGCATAATAAAATTCGAGTCACATTATTGTGACCCCTCCTACTTTTGACGTCAACAGCGCGTAGCCAATGAAAGAAGGCACGTGATAAGAGCTGGATTGGAGGGTATATAAGGGGTGCTGTAGACATTCTGAAAACAAATCACTCGTTGCTCTCATGGATAAAAGGAGCGATTTATCAAATTTACAAAAAGGGATGATTATCGACTTTCAGGCCAAGGGTAGCAGAATTTTTGAAACAGCGCAGTTCGGGAACTGTTCGCGTGCTGCTGTATTTAAAGTGTATCGTGATTGGAGAAATAGCACCATTGCGTATAAGCAACGTGGAAATTGCTGGTCACAAAGTGCCGTTGATGTGAGACGTGAACGTCGGCTTCGAAGGTGCGTGAGAGCCGATCGACATGTATGAATCCATCCTTGCAGACCACGCACACCTGTACATGCTGATTGTCTTCCCTGGAGCAGATGGGATCTTCCAGAGCGCCAATGCGACGTGTCACACGTCTAGAAATGTCCGAGAGTGGTTGGAAGAGCACGATGAAGGTTTCGAAGTACTTCCCTGGCCCCCTAATTCCCCAGATTTAAACCCAATTGAGCATGTTTGGAACCAACTCGATCGTGCTGTTTGCTCTAAGGATCCTCCACCACGCACCCTCTAGCAGCTGTCAGATGCACTGCAGCCAACATGGGTCTACATACCTGTGAACACCTTGCAACAACGTATTGAGTCACTCCCAGCCCGTCTAGCTTCTGTCCGCGCTGCGCAGGATCACGATGATCTGGTTCAGCTTCTGCTGAAGAAGATATCGATTTCACCACTGCTTACTGGAATGCAACTTCTGATGAAATGTTTGGTAAAGATACCTGATAAAAACATCTGTTGTTTTAGTGTGATACTTCATAAGCGAAACGTTTGTGCCACCACCTATCATCGTCACACGTGGCTCTTTCAACACACATTACTATACGACGGGGATTTCAGAACACGTAACTGTATCGTTTGCTATTAACACATTGTTCTTCACATAGTAATTCTCCACTTAGAAGTGGTAGTATCTAGACTCCACTCAACATAGTTTGCTTATTTGCTTATATAAAATAATGTACTGTCCAATTCTTTAGGTACACGTGTCTCTCGTCCAGGACTGAGTTTTCCTCTTGTCGCGAGCCATGTAACTCTTACACAGCTTTTGAAGACTGGTAATCACGAAGCGATGTAGAAACCCGTGGACTTTAGAGCATGAGCCGCTATAAACGTTTGTTTTGAACGTCATCATGCATATTCAGCTGAGACATATTAGTGGATTTGAAGACCGTCAGCTCAATATTGCGCTGATCTGCTTTATAACATCTAACATGTAATAGGACACTATACGTGTTTTTTTGCTCTTGCAGTTATTTTCGGGGATCGTCGTCTTCTTCGTTGCTTTATCTCATAGATGCCTTTTCGGGAAAATGTAAATCCTTCTGATGTGCGTATATTTTTTTATCTGTGTCTCGAAAAAGGGAAAAGTTATTCCCTTCGCAAAACACATGAATCTACTGTGGCTCATCGCACGACTCACGCTCGCAGAGTGCAACGCAGGCAAGGCAACTGGTGAACCAAACAGAAGTTGGCTCCACTTTATTTTTCGTAGGTAGCACGTCAGCAAGGCACATTTGCACATGAAGTCACATCCATTTTGCGTTTCCAGAGTTACCGTTTGCTTTGATTTTCCTTCTTTAGGAGATTACCAACGACGATGAGTAACTCAAAGCGTTATAAGTAGTTGCCCATCCTTAATATAGAGCCACTGGTTCCAGGGAAGGGATCAGACCCACCGACCATGCCTATCCGGTACTTGAACGCTGGCCCACGTTGAACTACAAACCAAAATTTACTCCTCTGAGCACTCAGCCACCGATATCGATAAGCGGTTCTCAGAGCAACTGAAGTATGGTAAAAAAACCTAGAGCACTTGGATGTATGTATCTTCCAATTAAATGATTTACCTTTATGAAAGGTCTGTACAACCCCATTTTGTAAATTCGACCAAGCATATGCAAATAAATCCCTTTATTCTGCACGTCTCTTGATGTGGCTACACGTTATTGCAATTTGTATCACTGTAATGAAATATGTTCAGTCACATTTAAATTAGAGAAATATTTAAATTACGTTTTCTGACATAGCTTTCGGTGAAAAGAACCTGGAGTGTTTTTGAGGATTCCGGAATTCTGGGTATTCTTTTTCTGTTTATTCATAAATTCCAATGATCTTATGTCTATACAAAAATATTATATAGCACTGCATAATACATTCGTTTCTTAATTCATTCATTGACAATGAATTTAAAGATCAAATGAAAAACTCCGATTATATTTAAGGGAAATTGGATTCATATTTTAATTTATATTTAAAACAGACGCTCTACGTTTTAAATTCAGTTTGATGCATATTTTAATTTTAAAATTTTCTTTGACTGGAAAACTTAATGATTCTTCAGAATAGAAAGTTGAACTGGTGTTTGCTGTAGCTAAGTCGCGTTACATCTGTAAACCCAAACGAAAATTTAAATCTTGTTCTGGGAGCAGAATCATATCGTTCACAAAGGAGAAACGCCGACTAATTTGACGAACGAAATAAAAGGTGTACTCACATTCTAAATGCACACGAAGGTTTTTCAACGGTAATGAGATGAACGTGTGCCGTTTGCTAAAGAATTATTACAGTCAATTAAACGTGAATGTGATAAAGATGCTTTATAAAGACCCTTTGAGAAGTCGTGAGAAGATTCTCACAAGCCAGGTGGTCCTTGATATTCACTCTTAAATCTGGCGCAATCACTTTCTTCTCACGAAGATAAGAAATCAGTCTACCACTACTGGAGTTTCCCAATGGACTTCACTTATAAATAGAGAGACGATAAGAAAATTTGATGGCCGTTTTTTTTCTTTGGAAATTAATATTTCCAAAGAAAAAAAAATATTTCCCTAGTTATGAAGCAGTCGACGACAACGCAAAGGGATCTCAAATTTACCGAAGGTAAAATTTGGCACTCTGCTGAAATAGTAATTTAAAACTAAATTCTTATACTGTGGTTAAAAATATATTCTCCTAGTTTTCATTTTAGCTGAATATTGATGACAGATATGAATTAGATACTTTCTATCAGGATATATTCACAAACATGAGAAATCTAAGGACCGATGGATCCAGGTTGGCTTTCAAACCTTATACTGTGTTTAAATATATATTCTCCTATTTTTTAATTTAGCTACATATTCATGACAGATATGAATTACAGACTTTTTATCAGGATATATTCACAAACATGAGAAATCTAAGGACCGATGGATCCAGGTTGGCTTTGAAATTCTATCTGAAATATTCTACAAGTTTTGAAGTCCAATCAACAAGTACCTGACTAAACTTCAGTACTTGTGATGACTTCTAGATGTATGGTATTACAAAAGAGAAACGTTATTTCTCATGCTCGGAAATATGCAAATTTTCTGTTTCTGCTTGGAAGTGAAAGGACCTTAAAACCGTGTGACGTGCATAATTTGGACGCACGTTTAAATACACTGCAGTCACCCATTCAAAGAGATACGCATGTATTTCTTTATATCACAATAACAATCAGGGGCGGATGAAGGAGCGTCCACAACTACCAAGGGACCATGAGGCATGCCGCTACACCACCAATAATATATAGCTTATATATTTATACACGGTCGAGTCGTATTACTGTGACCACAAGCTAATATCCAGAGTAATCGCCGTGTGCAGCACGGACAGCAGCTAGACGGGCTGAGAGTGACTCAATAAGGTGCTAGAAGTTGTTCACACGTATGTAGAGCCATGTTGTCTGCAGTGCATCTGACAGCTGCTAGAGGGTGCGTGGGGGAGGACTCATAGAGCGAACAACATGATCGAGGTGGTCCCACAGATGCTCAATTGTTGTCTGCAGTGCATCTGACAGCTGCTAGAGGGTGCGTGGGGGAGGACTCATAGAGCGAACAACATGATCGAGGTGGTCCCACAGATGCTCAATTGGTTTTACGTCTGGGGAATTAGGGGGCCAAAGAAGTACTTTGAAGTCTTCATCTTGCTCTTCCAACCACTCTCGGACATTTATTGATGCGTGACACTTCGCGTTGTCGTTGTGGAAGATCCCATCCACTTCACGGAAGACAATCAGAATGTATGGGTGTACGTGGTCTGCAAGGATGGATTCATAACGAATTTAGTCCATGGTGCCTTCCACAGCTATGAGTGGACCCAGGGAATGCCACGAAAACATTCCCCAGTGCATAATGCTGCCCCCATTATCTTGTGTTATTCGAGCAATGGTTGAAGAGTGTTTGTTCTCCGATGTTT
This sequence comes from Macrothele yani, assembly GCA_039090855.1. NCBI lineage: Eukaryota > Metazoa > Arthropoda > Arachnida > Araneae > Macrothelidae > Macrothele > Macrothele yani. The sequence continues at coordinate 136,195,863 of CM077005.1, read as the reverse complement.
CTCACCTTATACGCCAACGTCCATGCGTTCGATGAAGCAGAGAAAGTCACTCATCGGAGAAGGCAATCCTTTGCCAATCAGTGGAGGTTCAATTCCGATACTGCCGTGCAAATATAAGCCTCTTCTACCGATGCACCTTCGTTAGCCTAGGTTCAGTGACCATCCGTCTGCATCGGAGCCCCATACGCAGCAGAGTTCGCGGAACATTCGTTTTAGACACAGTTCTGGTAGCCCCCTGGTTCATTCGGCCAGTGAGTTGCTCCACTGTAGCGTGTCGATCGGCCCTCACCGGCCTTCGAAGCCATCGTTCGCCTCTCACATTAATGACACGTCGTGCTCCGCAGTTTCCACGTAACTCATTCGTAATGGTAGCATTTCTTTAATCACGATACACTTTAACCACAGGTGCACGCCAACAGTTCACAAACTGCGCTGTTTTAGAAATACTGCCATCCTTGGCCCGCAAGCCGATAATCGTCCCTTTTTGTAAATCTGATAAATCGCTCCATTTATCAATGAGAGCAACGAGTGATATGGTTTCAGAATGCATAGAGCACACCTTATATACCCCGCAAGCCAGCTCACGACACGTACCTTCTTTCACTGGATACGCGCTGTTGACGTCAAAAGTAGGAGGTGGTTACAATAATGAGACTCGACTGTGTATTTATATATAGGTAGAAGTAAAATAGTTTTAGTTTTGTCTCTTATGATTTGGACTCGATCACAGTGGCTAGAAGACGAACGGGTTTCAAGACAGCGACTCACTAAGAGTAAACGTTCCATGTTGCTATGTACAGTGGGTTCGGAGAGACAAGTTCAGCTTTTTAAAAGGAACAAAAGCAAACCAAAAACAAACAAACAAACAAAAAAGCTTACCGGTGCCAATTCTAACGTTTTTGTTGTGTCCACAGTGTGGTCTACTTCCTTTTTTATCAGTTTGAACAAAAATAATTTCAAATTGAGGGCATAAGAAGTAAAAAGCTCGAGCAAATTGCGTCGTGAAAAATTGGGACTATGGAATGTTCGCGCGTGTCATTTTAATTGAGAAAATCAATGATTAGTGACATGGACTTGGTATCATGGTGACTGGTTGTGTCCTACAGGAATCATCATCATCATCATTGTCAACCATTATCAATCTACTGCTGGACGAAGGTCTCCCCAAGTTTCTTCCACAACGGTCTCTCTTGTGTGAGTCTCCTCCATGTTACTCCTGCATACTTTCGAATTTCATCCTCCCAACTCCCATGTGATCTTTTGCTGGGTCTTTTCCTGTCCCTTGGAATCCAGGTTAAAATTTCGTCTGTCCATCGATGATCTGTCCTTCTGGCAATATGTCTAACCCATTGCTCGTTCTTGACAGAAGTAGCGTTGGTGGCTCCAATAATTTATGCATTTTAGTGTGGAATACCTCGTCCCTCACTCACCTGTTGCGTGGCACGCCTGTCTACTAAGGTAAAAAGGTACTGTGCACGTTTTTTGTACGTTTTGACGTGTACTTTGGTGTGCGTTTTGAAATACTTTTCTGGCATTATCGTCATTGTATTAGTTCATATTCATCTGTTTTCATATCGTTTGCTTACGTTTGGAAGCAGCCAACATGGCGTCTTCCGGTCTTTCCTTATCATCTCTGGGTGTGGCGGATGCACGTCACGTCACACTTTCTACGCCCACAGAAGTTAACATACTCTCGTCCTCAGATGTGTCTGCTCAAATGCCTTCCCAGCTTCCTAGTACTCCTGCTCCGGCGCCTTCACTAGACTTGGCTGCGCTTCCTCCTGCAGCTTCTGCCTCTGTCTCGGTGCCCTCCAGGAATACTACTTATACTACTGCCTTGCTCTCTGCCTGTGCTTCTCTTCCCACACAGATTTCTTTGCCTTTCGGCTCCGCACAGATTTCTCTTCCGACGATGTCTTTTGCCTCTACAGTGCAACGAGGCGCTACTTCAACGTCCGATACCTCTCAAACCCGACGGTCTTTTGCAATCAACACCTATTATTCAGGAATCTAACCACAAGGTGAAGGTAACGATTGATGACAATTCGCAGATTGGCCGTGAGTTCCATAACCTCCTGGATAGAGGTGTGCTCTTTCATGCCTTACCAAATACTCCTTTGCCACGCTACATGGAGGACTTCTCTGGTCACGTGTCGTCTGCGTCTATTGCCAGAATTTCTCGTACCCCTCGGGTTATCTCTGTACAGTTCAAGCACAAGGAGGATGCCGATTTTTTCTTGAACACGAGCTTTCGATTTTCCAAGCGTCCGGTGAACAACACGTTCTATTCTGTTCCCCAGGAAGTGCCTGATACTGCGCTTCGTCTCCTTGTCAGCCATATTTGTAAAAACGTTGGAAACGTCTGTCGCCTTTCTGACGCTCCAAGCGGAACTCGATTTGCACATGCTACGGGACCTCGTCGTCAGTTTTTGGTCGTTTTTCCCACTGAGAATGCCTTGGCGGATTGTCATACTGACGCTACTGTAGGCATTGGCTCCCGCACGCACAGTTTCAAGGTTTTCACCACTCACTGTTGTACTCACTGTCTTACACAGGATCATATCATTGCCACCTGTGTGCGCATACGTCGTGCATGGTCTTTCTTGTAGCTCGCTTTCCAGTGCCGATCATACTGGTTCTTCTACCATCCTCTCTTCCACTGCTTTTCCAGACGCGACCTCTCCTTCTTTCCGTCAGACGCACCTTACAGTCAAAGACAATGATCCCTTTTCCTCCTCTTCCGCACCGTACGGCCGTGCATACTCTTTCTGGGTCAGTTGCGAAGTCATCCGCTACTGATGTGTCTCCGGCAGGGTGTACCGACTCAAATGTGTCGAGTGGTGCTTCGGCATTCCGACCGACTGGCTCTTCTCCATGTCTCCTGCATATCAGAACTTCAACTACGACCTACGACTGTGTCTGATGCTTCCTTTTGCCGCACCTTCCTGCTGCCTCGGCTGATGTTCAAGCGTTCACCGATGCTGATCGGGAACATACTGATTCCTCGGCGCAACTCCTCCTGATTCGGGTGCTCATCAAGATCAACCAATGGATTCCTCCACCTCAACATCGTCTTCGAAACGGACTGGTACTTCCAATGGCTCTGTGAAACAGAAAAAGGTGAAGCATCTTTTTGGGGCTTCTTCTGTGGCTTCCAATAGTGTTCCCGATGTTACCAATCCAGATGTTTCTCAGCCTGATGACCATTCGAACAGTTTGCATCTTCGTTTTGGCCCTGTCAATCCTCTTTCAGATGATGAGGTCATACAGGCCATTCATAAGTTTCCTCTTTTTCTTGGCTTACTGTCCAGAGAACAACTTGCCACGCCTCTTCCAATCTGCTATTACGGTTGTCTGTACCGAAGAATTTCTTCGTTCACCTGATCTAGATTTGTGTCCTGCGGTGATAAAATTTGAAGCGTATGTGGCTTTTTTCAAATCCCTGTGCGTCACAGATCCAAGATACCAGGTTTTCATGAGACGATACACCCGCCGTCTCTCCTCCTCGAAAGACCTCGCTGAGAAACAATTTTGTGATACCGTGCTACCTCTAGCCGATGACATTTAGCGTTTCTTCCCCACCAGAAACTGTTTCTATTGTCCCTCACGTACTGCCATAATGTTTCATGTTTTTGTTACAGTGCTTTGTGTTTTTCATTTGCTTGCATTGTATGTCTTAGATGTCCTAGTGTTTTCCTTTGTCGCGGATTTTTTTCTTACTAAATTTTTTAACTTAGTTCTAATTCATTTGTTTATATGTTTATAACGTTGTACATGTTCTACTTTGTATCGCAGAATATGCCGCTCTGCTTTTCTTCATTGTGTACATGGTCATTTTAAAACAGATTTTTCATCTTTATGTGATATCAATAAAATGGGTACCTTTGGTACCCGCACTTACCAAAACAAAAAAAACATTGCCATTTCATGGATTTTACTCTGATCATGATGCCTTCCATTCTCCTATAAAAATAATAACCATTAAAAAAACGGACTAATTTTAATAATTTTAATTGAAATTCCTCATTGATACGGAATTTCGGGTATCGGAAGGCGTCAAAACCAGACCATGGACGCTATCCAATCGCATGTCAAAAATCACGGCGATCGAATGTGTCATGTCGTTGCTATGCCCGAACAACTAATTGTCCCGAGTCTCGTATACAGAGCGGATTTTATCAGTTATCATTAACATTGGTCAGTCTTTTAATGGTCATTATTTTTATAAGACATGACCAATCACCATGATACTAACCCCATGTTACTCATCATGTCCCGCCCTTTCTCTGTGGCAAGTTTCACTGCGATCAGTGGAAGATCTTTGGAGGAGATAGGTAAGAAACGACCCCTTCTCAAAACCTGGAAAAAACCACTGAAAATGTAAGTTTTTGGACGATTATTCCCCAGTGAAATAGAATTTCGGGAATCGGAAACCGTCAAAACCTGACCATGGACGCTGTCCAATCGCATGCAAAAAATCACGGTGATCGGATGTGTCATCTCGTACCTGTGCCCGAACAAATAATTGTCTCGAGTCTCGTAAAGAGAGCTGGTATAATGCGACGATAGTGCTCCGTGACGAATTTCTCTCTTGAAAAGTTCTCCGCGACTCAAAACGTTTGGGAACCACTGATATAGACGATCATTTTTACAGTATCGTTAATGCACAACAGCTATGATTCCATAATACACAAGTATGAGAGAATTTTCTCAATTCTCTATTCTACAGGTTGAACACCTTTCCGTGTGTTTAAATACAACTAGGGAACTTCCATTGTGTTAATTGGAAATTAGTTTTTACGTATTTCAGACAGTGTGTTTGATGAACGTTAACGATTCTTGGAAAACTTCAGTCTCCTTCATTCTTCAGTTCCTTCTAAATAGATATTCCAGAAGTCGGTCATCCTGAGCTTCTCTATGAACACCTCCCTTTGTCACGTAGCGTTTTAATTCACGCCAGTGGGACTCACTGTGAGCACCAGAATCTGGGTCGATAAAAGTTTTTTCAATGATTCACAGTTTTACAAATGAGATATCCATCTTCAGACAAATAGGCACCGGCTTTACACTGATCAGATATTAATGTTCTTCATTTTCCTTTTTTAGCACGACTTATGCAAAAAAAAAGATCGTGCTTATGTTACCGGTTTGTCCGTCCGTCCGTCCGTCTGTACCCACGATAACTCGGCAACTATTAGTCCGATTTGAAAAACTCGTTTTGCATTGGGAAACCTGAAATATGCGAATGATGATCCTTTATTTCGTTTTTTTTTTACGATGTACAATTTCGCCGCTAGTAAATGCAGATGATGTCGAATTCAAAAATACGTTTCACTCCACATATTTGCTTCTAAACATCGATTGAAAAAAGCATTTTACCCTTCGATTCCATTTATGTTGAAAAGTATTTTAGGTATAGTTACTTTTTCTAATTACGCATACATTTTCCGCTAGGGGGGGGTAAAAGTAAATTACATTTCCCCCGATAACTCTTCTTCTAAAACTCCGATTAGAAAAAATTCTTCAGCGGATACACCACCTCATGGAAAATCTTTTGCATATAATTTCAAATTTTTGGTAAAGAATACTTTAGCCACCAGGGGGCGTAAGCGTTAATTTCTGCTTCTGATGTATTTGTAGCGAAATCTGGGCTCCTGAAACTCGACTAACTTTTTTTTTCTTGTACCGGTAGTGCTCATATCGAAAAATCTTTTGAGAATACTTTCTTCCTAAAATAATGCATGGTTTTCCCACCAGGGGACGTAAAGTCACATCTTAATTTTGTCGATATCTCTGTTTATAAGGGTCTGATTTGAAAAATTCTTTCTATGTTGGAGAGCGTTTCCTGTGCGAAATGTTTCTCATATAAATTCATGTTTTTCTTAACGCAAAAGTCTGCAATTAGAAGGCGTAAGCTCAAGATTCCGTTTACAGAAATATCTGAGGGATTAAATACCCGATTGAAAAACTTCGTTTGTCCGCCAGAAACTATTGTTTTCCATATCGGTTCCATTGACTTTGAATAGCTTTGACAAATTTAATTTGCGTCAGAACGGATTCAAAAGACGTGCTTATTACACCCGAAAATTCGGTGTCATCTTTCTTGTTTATCACGGGGATAAGATATTAGGCGGAACGTCTGTTCTCTGGGCATATCTGTAACCGGAATTTTTTTTTATCTCTTTCATTCATTTAAGGGATCCGGGTTCCCTCCACACCCCTTCCCACGTAATTTGTTTCTCTTTTCAATTTTGTCTCATCAATCTCAACTGTTTCCATATTCCTCCAATTTGTCACCTCTCTTTCAGAAATTGCAGCATGTTCATAGTCTAAATTGCGAACAAAGCATTATGTTCTTGAATGGAATACGGATTACACCATACAACACAAATTTTGAAGATGAAAGTCCGTTTTTTGGTTTAAACAGGACAAGGATGGTAAGTCAGATAATATCCGAAAACTTGAAAATTTCGTAGTCCTGGAGAGGGAATCGAACCCCAGTCTCCCGAATAGCGTCCGAGTATCGTTAATGCACAAGAGCTATTCGGGAGACTCGGGTTCGATTCCCTCTTCAGGACTACGAAATTTTCAAGTTTTCGGATATTATCTGACTTACCATCCTTCTCATGTTTAAACCAAAAAATGTTACAAATTTTTAAGATGACGTATTGTCATCTTAAAAATTTGTAAAGCTGTATTTTTTTATTATTAACAATGCCTTCTGAGGACACAATACTGTTTCAGCAAAGCAGGTTTATGACGATGTAAATTTCTCCATCATCTTTGTCCATGCTGGAAACCGAATCCGGGTCCCCCTCACTCCGGACTAAGTCGCTCTGCCAACTGAGCTACGCGGACATATGTTCTCGCTGCTATCTGTCACATCTCCACCCCACCCCCCACCCCTCCGAAATAGGGCCGGGCAATGGTCAGCCGGGACCATGTGTTGCTGTAGACAGTCATCCCATGAAGAACATGCATTTGAGAAATCCCAGTCAATTTTGTGTGTGGAACGTAACATCACACACATTTATTTTTCGAAAAGCTGAAGAAGGGATTCTTATTTTTCCTATCTCGCGGTGTAGAAAGAAAATCACACCATTGCGATAAATCTAACAGCCGGGTCATCCGGGAAGTTTGGGCGCCAATATGACGAAGTAAATTTCTCCATCATCTTTGTCCACGCCGGGCATCGAAATTGAGTCCCCTCACTCCGGAGTAAGTCGCTTTCCCAACTGAGCTACGCGGACGTGTTCTCTCGCTGCTATCTGCCTTTATCTATCGTTCTTATCCCATACATTCATACGTCACGTTCACTCTTACCTCAATTGTTGCCAACCTCATTCTCGTTTGAGGGAAAAGATGTAACGTTAAGTTTGGAAGTATAAGCAGAACAAACTCAAATTTACATAGGAAAAGGAACTAAAAATAGAAGTTAATTTAGAATATATGTCACAGGTTCATCGTGCCCTAGAGACAGATTCTCCACGATGTCAATCAATATGTTTCTTTGGACATCTGAACATTCCAAGTCCATTCTCTTTGGAATACAATTTCATGCAGTGGCCTTCTGACTATTTCCTTGTCACAGGGATTAAATCTTCGTTCTCACACTACGAAATACATGTTTTCCTATCTTTAATAGTTTCACTACACAACCTGACAAAATTCCAGGTCACATCTTAACTCAACATACAGACGTTCGTCATTTACTGCTGTAATAACGTCATAAGCAATGTTGTAGGTAAGATTTGCGACGTTCCTTCTTCGAAAGAGCACCCCTCATGGTAAAACTGGGAGCAACAGGAAAATGTAGGCATTTAGAATAAGACAAAAGGTCAGATGGGGAGATTGGAATGCGTGGATTAAAATCATGGTCCCCTGTAACATGGCCAGTCATGATAATAACTCTGATGACATTTGACATGAATTCCTTGACAGTCAGCTGTGTTCCATTATGGAGTGCAGGGAGATATAGATTTCATCACCATAAAATAAATAAAACCTTAATACTACGGGGGAGAATGCGCGAACGGAGGAATAGCAACATTAAGCTTTAAAAGTTTAAATGCGAAAATATTCACATTTTTCACTGATTTCATTTCATGTTTCAATTTACATTTCATTGAAATATATCTCCTGTCTACAAAATCGCAGAGCTGTTGTTTTTTAAACAGTGGAACTATACATAGTGTTGTGGGGTTATATGTTCAAACACAAAATATATGCAAACAGTATACTGGTATTTTTGTTTGTGTGTGTGTGGATAATTGCGTGTATTTATAAATACAATTTTGTTGTCAAAACACTTGGAGAATTGTTATGTGTCACAACTCACAACTTTTGTACTTGTTACATGTGCAGCAATTGATACACGAGTAAGAAAAGTATTTATTGTACACGTGTAAATAAAGACAACAATTTTTCTTAGTGTTAAATATTCATGTGGACATTGCTAGAAGTTGCCGCAATAAAACCCCAGTGAATATGTCCAAGACCAGCGTCAGAGCGTTGGAGAATGTATGCGTCACTCAGAATATATGACAGACATTTGTACCACTAAATGCCAACGCATTTCAATTTGGGCTTTTGTATTTATTTCACACCACAATCAGAATAATAAAAAAAATATGAAATGTAAGGTTATTACTGCAACATTAAGATAAAAAAACTGACCACCTTTTTTGCCTCAGAAATTAGAATTACTGACCCAAATCACTTGGTCAGAATTCAGTTACAACAGGTCAACATTTAATGACCATGGTAGAGAGGTCAACTGATCAATAACAGTGGATAACACTTTTAATCTCTTAAGTTTTCGATATTATTTCTCATAATGTTTTTCCACATTTGATAGATATCAAAACATGAAGTTGACTTCTTTTTGTTTCTTTTTTTGTATTAAATTTTTACGAGACAGGAGATTTCTGCACTGTGACACACAGTAATCCCAACAAGCTAAGCTAACTAATCTTCTCTAATAGATGCGGTGCTTAACTGCGCCTAAACGAAATCTAGATAGCACAGAAAACTTTATAGCTTACATTTTTGTCTAGCGCCCCACCTTCAGATAAAATTCCTGCTCCGTCCTAAGAATTATTTAATTACTAAGTGATACCCTGCCTACACCAATATTATGCCTTACAAAAATATTATTTTCTTTAGAGAAACAAAATTTTCACTCTAAAATGCTCAGCTGAAGTCATTATTAGGAAACACTATGTTTGTATCCAGGCATCTACACAGGCAGAAATCACCTACTCTTACAGTTAATTTTTGTATCTGAGGGCATGCATAAATGTACCAAACTTAAGCTGCAATCTCTTTCTCAACATTAATATACTCTTTAGTGGGTCAAGTACATAACATGAACAAAAATGTTTTTTAACTCCAACATTTCCTCCACAGGAGGTCAAATCATACTATAATTTTCTTCTTTATTCACATTCAGAAAATGCTTAATCATTTCGCTCTTTCCCAAAAGGGAAGCACACAAAGAAATTTAGATAGAGGAAGACAATAAAGATCGCAGATGAATTGTAGATCAGGTGTACGTGGGATCGACTCGGATGATTTGATAAACAGACACCATTAACACTTTCTCTGACGAAACAGTTGCGCGAACGTCCCCCAAACAAAATAAGCATGGCGAACTAAATCAGAATTCACTCCCGCTTTTTTTTTCTTTTTTGAAGTGGCTGATGTTTAAATGTCTCTGTCACACCACTGGTATCACGAATGGCCACTGTTGTTCCTTTCGAAGTACTTCAGATGAGGATCCTAACAACCCCACAAGCTGCAGGCTTAGGGCTTTCATTTTTTCTTCCTTTTCTTTGCTTCCTTAGTGGAACTGGAATTCTTTCTCAGCCTTCTGTAGTGGAGAGCTGAGAGGTCCCTGCAAATTCTCACAGGACATGCATTCTTGGTTTGCAGAGGACTGTCGGCATAAATGGAGGTTCAACTTCATCAGGTCTCTTTTCCTTCTCTGGGCCAGTCTTTCGAGAGAAATGCTAGGGTTTTTAGTCAAGCCACAGTTGGTGGGATGTTCGGATAAAGATGGCCACCAGTTCCGAAGAATTGCACTTCTCAACAATTTACATCTCTGGCGGAGGAAAAGCGCCCAACAGCAGTTGCTATTCTGTTCTCTACAACAACACCATTTTTTCTAAACTCCAAAAGCCCTAGCAAGAAGAGTGAAAACTCCCCCGTGCTCCCAACACGCCGTAACCGAGAGGGGCCATCTTGAAAATCCTGTACTTCATTGGTTTGCTTTCTTCTCAACTGTGAGTTGCTTGGGCACCCAAACTTCCCTCTTTTGTACCTTCCCAATTTGACGCAGGTGCATGTTAATGGTCGTGTGAGTTGTCCCCAGTTGCTCGGTTAACTCCCACGTGGTCACACGCGAGTCGGTCTCCACTAAGGTCTCCAGCATGTCCATATCCACTGTTGCGGGTGCTCCTGTTTGGGGACGATCTGACAGGTCCAAATTTCTCTTTGGAAACCGTTCGAACCAACGACAGCACTGACGATGTGATATGGCATTGTCAAAATTTCTCTTTCGAAACCGTTCGAACCAACGACAGCACTGACGATGTGATATGGCATTGTCAAAATTTCTCTTTCGAAACCGTTCGAACCAACGACAGCACTGACGATGTGATATGGCATTGTCAAAATTTCTCTTTCGAAACCGTTCGAACCAACGACAGCACTGACGATGTGATATGGCATTGAAGTACATACTGGTAATGTTTCTTACAGCACTTGCAATTGCGAGGGTGCTACTGCGACGAAACTCATGCAGCATGCAATGGCTGATGTGCGCTTTGTCTGGTTCCATGTTGGCTAGAGCTCGCACTTTTGGACTTCTGACGGCTAACTGCCACTGACCTAAGCCACTTTCCTGCTGATGTCATGCCGATGTGCTGTGCAATCTCTGAGGCCAATGCACGCCGTGGCTGGGTCTTCAACTTCGGGTACCTCGTTATCGGACATAACTTTCTTTAATTGCGTTGCAGCTAAACAGGTGTGTATTTTACACGCTTCAGGAATGTGTGATGCCCGTAAAATGTACTATTTTCTTTCTATAAAGGCTTTTGTGAATTCGCCAAATCAAACTGGAAACAAACGATGCTAAATACAGTCGTAGAAACAAAATAGCAAGAGACTTCATGAGACGATAATCCAGGTCTTTATACAGGTGTATTCCTACAATATGGCCCAAGCTTTCGCTAGCGAACGGGCGGCTTTTTCAAGGCACCAGCACGGCTTCAGGCTTAAACTGCTAAACGAGAATAGAGTAAGAGGTCAAAGAAATCAAATCAAATAAACAATGGTTGCGCGAAATTACATCAACGTAATGTCTCGCGGGATACACATGATAAACCTATTTTTTTGTTTAGCTTTAAAAGCACATCCCATGCACGTGGTAGATCTATTGATACAAATCCATTACACGCGTCACTGCGACAAAGATAGTCTCCCTAAGTAAGATTCCTTTTCCAGTTGTGTACGGAGCAATATCCTTAATGCCACCTCAGGGTGGTGATGCCTCATTATTTAGTACTTCTCTTGACAGCGCAGTCGTGAGTTCCCCATGTTTTACAGTTTAAATATGGAGTCGTTTTAGTGCCTTAAAAAACCGCCAGTTGGTGAGCGAAATCTCGGCAGAATATGTATGAATACACCTGTACAAATATTCGGATTATTGCTTGATAAAGTCTTTTGCTTTTCCATTTCTATTCATCTAGGTGCATTCAGAGCGTTTTGATGCTAAAGAACTTGAGTGTTCAACGGAAAACATCACACAATCACATGTTCAGGACAGCGTACTACACTGCTGTTAATATAAATTTCAACACCAAGAAAGAAACAAACAATCACAATGGAACTTATGGGAGTAATTAGGTATGGTACAAGCTGAAAACGATCACAATTACATACCTATTCGAGATCAGGAAGGCCTAAAACATTAGTAATAAGTAAATCATCCATGGGCGGTGACAACCGACCCCACACGCCGTGAAATCGAATGAAACAGAGTTTGGATGGTCGTCTGCGGTACTGCATCCCAATTTTCTTCCACACGCATCCACAATTCCTTGGTTGTGACAGGCGGAAAGACTATGCAAGCCAGTCGTTGCACCATGACACCCCAGATGTTCCCTATAGGCGACAAATATGGCGAGCGAGCAGGTCAGGAAAGATGAACGACTTAATACGAACAGCGTACGTCTTGGACAGTATGATCAACATGGGATCGGGCATTGTCTTATTGAAAGAAGGCTCCCGAGATCGTCTGACGGAAGGGTAAAAGTTCAGCTTCCAACACTTCCGTGATGCAGCGTTGGCTGTTCAATGTGCCTGTGATGCGTAGTATGCGAGTGAGTGAATGAAACGTAATAGCACCTCAGACCATCACGCTTGGCGTGGGACCTGTGTGATGGTGCACAATGTAGTCTTCCAGGTGCCGTTCACCACGATATCTGCGAGCAAGGATTCGCCCGTCGTGATGCATTAGATTGAATCTGGACTCGTCCGAAAACACAATATGCTCACATTCAGCATTCCAGTTAAGACGTTCGCGGCTCCACTGCAATTGCCGGCGCCTGTGGTTCAGAGTCAAGAGAAGTTACAGCTGTAGACGGCGAGCAACGATTCCTCTCTACAGCAATCGGTGACGAACAGTGCTTGCAGACATCGGACGATTTGTGGCCATCATCCATTGCTGCGCAAGTGTCGTGGATGGTGTTGTGCGCGACGTCACTTCCATATGGTGAAAGTGCATGTGTTCCGGCTGGGTCGTACGATTTCGAGCTTAACCCTGCACGACGTTGCGTCAAACCTTCTGCTATTCATTGGCGCTATATACGCATAAAGTTAGTTGCGTTACACCTAAGGCGTTCAGCAATATAACTGTATGATAAACCACTTTATCTGAGTCTTACGATTCTACCTCTTTCAAATTCCGTCAAGGGCTCGTATGGTTGTTTCGTCTTCCTACGCGGCATGTTTACATGTTAACAACTGCGTATGATCGAGTTTAGCGATAACAAGTTTAAAAACCTGCTCTCTGTATGCCTTCTTTTATACACTATAACGTTATGTTTTTTTCGTGAGCAAGATTTGTTTTACGTTATGTCTAAACCATGACTAAGGAATGTTGAAACTAAATAAGAATAAGGTGCAATAGTTTCTAATTAAGATTTTTCGGCCAGACGAAACATAAAAGAGAAGTCAATGTACGGTAATTCTTTCATTATTCCAGAGCTAATTCAATAGAACTTCACAACATGACACTACAGTTGTAAATTTCACATTTAACTTAACAATCGAACGCCTACACATCCACACATCCACCTGGGCAACTGTTGTCCTTTTTATCTATCGTTCTTATCACAATCATACGTCACTTTCTCTCTGACCTCAATTGTTGCCAACTTTATTCTCGTTTGAGAGAAAAGATATAACGTTAAGTTTGGAAGTATAACGGAGAACAAACTCAAATTTACATAGGAAAAGGAAATAAAAATGAAAGTTATTTTAGAATAAACGTTACAACACCCTTGCATGATGCTTCTTATGGCGTTGCAAGCGCCTCACATTTGTACGTGCGCTGCAATTTTAATCATTTGCTTATCCCATGGTGCCTATGCACCCCGCAAATTTCGTGCAAATCCGATTATTTCTTTATGTTATTGAAATTTCTATTAACATCAGTGTACTTCCGTAAACTCTAACTCTGTGTACTATAAATGTGCAGCTGGTATTTATTACGTAATCTTGATATTCTTGTCTCCCAAAGGCAAGAAAATTAAGTAACTGCATTTTAATAAAACAAACCAGATTTTTATTTTCAATTTAGGAAATTGAAAATGCGTCTGTATTACAATGCACTGTTTCAAAATCACTGAATATATTTTGACATAATTTGCGAAAAAATGCGAACTGAGTTATTCATTTTGGGACAATTTTCATTACAACTCCATTTGTAAGTATTTTTCCCAAATCTAATTTTGTATTTTTCTCAAATGTCAGTAAGGAAAGTTTTGGGACAATTTTCATTACATCTATATTTGTAAGTTAAGCCGAATGAGGAACTGAAAAGGAAAAAGTGATTCCTTATCAATCCTTGAACGCAAAATATGTCCTTAACAAACGAAATAAGGGTTATGAGGAACCAACCCCCAGGTGTGCCATTTTGTATTTTTCTCAAATTTTTCTGATATGCTTCAAATAACATGTTTTTTACTAGTACTGAATTTCTAGTCATTGCCTTCACATTAGCACAAAAAGGAGAAATCATCTTCGTTTTCCCATACAGCTGTATCGTAATAATCGGTCTCAAGCCTATATCTATTTAATTCATATCATTATAGCTCTTTTCAGTTATATTTTGAGAAGTCATTTGCCAGTTTACACTAATGTTCTTATTTTCTGTTATCATGTGTCATTAGTGTATCTAGAATAAAGTACAACGTGGTTATATTTTTCACAAAGCTCTTCCTTTATTTATGTCCTTTCGACATATTTTCACGTATATGAATATTTAGCCTTTCATGTGTATATGGATATTTTACCTTTCATGTGAAGGTTCCACTTATCAAGTGGAACCTTCACATGAAAGGTAAAATATCCATATACGTTCCCACTTATCAAGTTTCATCTTAACAACATTTACTACACTCGTCATAATTATCAGGTTTGCAAATAGCATTTTAATTTTAACGGTAGGGCACAAAGACAGATTCTTCATTATGATCCGAGTTTTTAAAACAATCAAACAATTCTATGTGTAGATTATCTTGAGCACATTTTAAAATGACAGACAAAGTTTATCTTAATATACAGTAATAACTATTTCCTTATTAGCACTTTACTTTACAATCTAAAAAGGGTGGGTTTATCTTTTTTTAAGATTCAGAAGAGGGACAATAATGTTAAATACGAGGGTTGTACCAAAAATAATGCAAAAATGACATAACATTTTCATTAGCAGACAGATGTCGTTCAAATTGAAGGTGTTGTTAGAGTAACTCTTCCTCTATACAAAGGTACTACTCAACATAGTCTCTATCACAAGAAATGCATTTGCGTCATTGTTGAATCCAACTTTCGAATCCTCTTTGAAAAAACTTCAGGTGTGGATTTTTGTACCCACTTCTTCACAGCCACTTTCACCACGTCTTCGTCTTCAAATCGTTGTCCTCAGAGACTGTCCTTCATTGAACCGAACAGGAGAAATAGGAGGGCGCCAGATCTGGGCTGTACGGTGGATGGGGGACCACCGACTAGCCTAATTTACTGATCGCCTCGATTTGTTGCCAAAGATCTGTGTGGTGTCGAATTGTCATGGTGAATTCAGATCCATTTCAGATTCCAGTTCGGTCTCTTCCCCTTATGGCTTCTCTAAGTTTACTGAGTGTCTCAATGTACCGCCCGCTTGTTACGGTACGGCCACGTTCTAGAAAATCAACACCTCTGTCATCCCCAAAATTTTAGTCACCATGACTTTCTGTGCTGATCGCTGGCTCTTGAACTTCTGATGTCTTGGGGAAGAGGTGAATAGGTATGACGCCCTTCTATGGATTGATTCTTCGTTTCCGGATCGTAAAGATACGCCCACGTTTCATCCCTTGTCACAAGATCAAAAAATGAAACGCGTCTTCAATGGCTTCAAACGCTTCCAGCAGATCAGAGCAGACTTCCACCCTTCTCTCCTTCAAATCAGGTTCAACTGCCAAGGTATCCAATTTGCACACACTTTCTGATACCCTAAATCTTCCACCATCTTTTGCATGACATTGTGACCACAGTCCAGTTGTGCAACAAGCTCACGGTTTGTGATTCATCTCTCCACGTTCTCTCACAGCGTGGCTTATTTTCAATGCTGGTTTACCTTTCCTTAAACTTCTTCATCCATTTGTGCACATTGCTCTTGTCAATGGTATCATCTCCGTAAACATTCTGTAGCCTTCTGTGGATGTCGGAGAGCCTGCACCCTTCGTTCTTCAAGAACTCCATGACGGCACATTGCTTCTGCTTGGAATCCATTATTTACCTGCAATGGAGAAGAAGGGTTACTATAGAGGAAAATTTATTCTGCCAACATGTGTAATTTGAAGACCTCTGTCAGTTAATAAAAAAATTAAGCCAACTTTTGCATTACTTTTGGTACAACCCTGCGTATGTCTCTAAAATAATTGTGATCTTTACGTGTTTAAAACCCTAAAACATGCAGTTCTCTTCCTGAAGTAATGTAACTCTAATATCATATCATAGTCAATTTGAATTTCATCAACACCAAGAAAGGAACATACTACTAATTTTTTGACATGTGGCTGTTCCTTGTAAGAAATTTGCAGCACTGGGAACTGTCTTTTAATTGTATTCATTAAAAGTTACGCTTTCTGCACACATACTTCTGCACGTATTTTGAGTTAATATTTAAAAGAGCACTATCGTTCGTCGCCTCTATGCGCTGTGGAAAAGTAGTCTTTTAATTGTATTCATTAAAAGTTACGCTTTCTGCACGCATACTTCTGCATGTATTTTGAGTTAATATTTAAAAGAGCACTATCGTTCGTCGCCTCTATGCGCTGTAAATTTCTACTTATGCAAATGTTGATTTAATTTTTATATTTCAAACCAATTCAAAATAAAATTGTAGAAAAAAATATGTAATATTTTCCACGTTTCCGAAATATGATAAGTAAGAGATGAATTTTTTAAATATTTCATTACAAACTTTCTTTGTTCACTGTTCCTGAAGCAGATTTTCTCTGATGCAGCTGTTGTCTCCGTTATTTCTCAACTATGAATGTGGATCTTTTTAATTAAACGTACTATTAGTTAGCGTCTCACAAAAATACGTTCCGTTCCTTCATAGTATATAAAATTTCAAATGTTAGATTCTTTTAATCATCAAAAAACTGAATGTTGTTTCATGCTTTCAACTTCAGTGCAGAAAAATACCGTGCGGGTTTCACTCTTACAAATTTATCAAAAAGAAACAGCTTATTTCTCGAAAGCAATTTTTAAGCAGAATGCAGTATTTTGTATTACTTTATTCTTGCTAACTTTGACGTAGAGAGTGAAGTTCAGATTCAAATTTTTGTTGCTGACAGATAAAAACACTTTACATCCAGCGGAATTTCAACGGAGCAACCCCATTGTACGTCCTCAAACCCAGCAGTTTGAAGAGCTTCGTTTACGTGATCCTGGGTCATGTTGAGCACCTTGTACGCGTGTCCACCGAAGGAAAAGTAGTCTTGATTCAGAAACCCCCTGAGGAACAAACCACCTCCAGAGCGAAGCAGACGGCTGGCTCTTTGTAAATTCACTTTGTAATGTTCATAATCTGATGATGCACATTCTAAAACTGCTGAAATCACGATGAAGTCATATTCTATTGTCGCCTCAGGTGGGACGATCTGGTCAGTTGTGATGTCACAGTGAACGACAGATGTCACATTTTTCCGGATACGAGCTTCTATTTCCCTTCGCCCAGCATCGATGTCCCTGAGAGATAAAACAGAAATAGAAACATCAAAATACAGGCGCTCACAGTTTGCATCAGTTTTAAAACATATTTTCATCTTTCGATGAATATTGAATTTAAATCCTAGCTCGGCTTTGCAGCCATCGAGAGTAGGAAATATTATGATAATAATCGTATAATCACTTTAATTAGAGTATCTTGCAAAGTTAATGTAAATATACTAGGTTAAAATCTCATAATGCCTTAAAAAAACCATGAGTGAAGGAAACTGTAGTTTTGGTAGCGGTGATAGGTGATGGAATGGTTGTAGCAGACAGCTTTCAAAATCTTTCTTGAGGTTTTCCCAAGACATATGCATGGTATTTCCAGTTTTTGAATACCCAGAAATAGGGTGGTCGTTGTTTTAAAATGTTATGATTTTAAAGGGAAATTGTGATTTTGATCAAAAAGCCGATTCACAGAAAGTATTCAAAAAGTCAGGCTAATGGAGAGCAGCAATAAGCGCGTAGTTCGGAATTAACTGCTAGGTGCGGTAGACTTGATAGTTTTCTGCACTTCTGCTTTTAAATTTTTCGAACTACTCATTCCCTTCGTGAAACAGACTTCTTTTTTTCCCTTAATCAATTAGTTCTCTCAGTAGAATCAGGGAAAAACCAAGTTTGCCCGAATTCAGCTGGCTGTCCCGCCAAAATTAATGGACTTTTTTTATCCTTTTTATCCCTCAATCAAGTAGTTCTCCTAGTGGTATTTGGGAAAAAACAAATTTGCCCGAATTCAGAATTAATTAGACATGTTTTATCACTTAAATAATTAGTTCTCCTAGTAGAATTAGGGGAAATCCAAGTTCACCCGAATTCAGCTGGTAGTCCCGCCAGTATAAATGGACTTCTTTTTGACCTTTTTATCCCTTAATTAATATGTTCACCTAGTAGAATCAGGGTAGAGCCAAGTTTTCCCGATTTCAGAACTAATCAGACTTGTTTTTATCCCTGAATCAAGTAGTTCTCCTAGTGGTATTAGGGGAAAACCAAGTCTGCCCGAATTCAGAATTAATCAGACTTGTTTTTATCACTTAATCAATTAATTCTTCTAGTAGAATTAGGGAAAAACCAAGTCTGCCTGAATTCAGAATTAATCAGACTTGTTCTTATCCGTTAATCAATTAATTCTCCTAGTAGAATTAGGGAAAATCCAAGTTTTCCCGAATTCATCTGGTTGTCTCGCCAGAATTACTAAAATAACTGCTAAGTTACACTCTTCGTCGCAAAGGAAAACATACTCCTATCCATTACGCAGCTACACTACATAACCAAATGTATCCTAAAAAACCATTTGAGTAGTGAATTTGTCTATATATGTTACGGCCGTGGTCTATAAAGGCAGGAAAAGACGCACGTGGTCTGGAAATCATCATAGACAAACGTGAACAGTATATTGGGGAGTAACAGAGCTCGGTTACTTTCAACATGGCATGATCACAAGATGCCATCTTAACAGCAAGTGAGTTCAGAAAATTTCTGTGCTCCTACAGCTGTGCCGATTAACTGTAAGGGGTGTTATTGTGAAGTGGAAACGCCTAGGAGCAATAGCAACGCTATCACAGCCTGATGAACCACGTAAAGTTCCACAGCAAGAACACCGAATATTGAAGCAGGTGGTGAAAAAAGCGTCTATCCTCGATTGCAACACTCTCCACCGTGTTCTACAGTGCTTCTGAAGGCAACGCCAGCACCTTAAGGGATAATCGAGGGCTGAAATGAATGTGTTTCTATGGCAGAACAGTCGTACACAAAACTAACATCTACCAGACAACGAACGCTAAGTGTCGGTTGAAGTGATGTTAAGCTCGACGCTAGTAGACTCTGGAGCAGTGGAAACGCGTTCACAGGAGTGATAAATCACGCTTCACAAGTTTGATAATCTGAGTGTTGTGGATACCAGATGACGGTACCTGCCCGACTGTGTTGTGCCAACTGTGAAGTTTTGTAAAGAAGGCATCGTGCAAATCTGGGGATGTTTTTCATGGTTTCGGCTGGATCCCCTGGGAAAGGTACTTGGGAATTTTAACTCTGCTGCCTGTAATGATATTATGGACAACTCTCTGCTCCCTATATTATGGCATCAGTTTGGTGAAGTTCTTTTCCCTTACCAGCAACACAATACCCCCGTCCACACACCGAGGTCCGTGCTGGAATGGTTTGATGAAATGAGTACGAAAGGACGTCACTGACGTACACAGAAGCCCTGCAACAACCCCATGGAACACCTGTGGGATAATTTGTAACACGTACAACAAGCCAACTCGAACCACCCGACATCGGTGACAAACCTGACTAATGCTCTTGTGGCAGGATTGAAGGTAATTCCAGCAACAACGTGCCATGTTGTAGTGGAAAGCTTTTTCACCAGAACGGATAAGATAGCAGCAAAGGGTGGATCAACTTATAAATAGCAGCAAAGGTGGATCAACTTATAAATAGCAGCAAAGGTGAATCAACTTATAAATAGCAGCAAAGGTGGATCAACTTATAAATAGCAGCAAAGGTGGATCAACTCGTTTGTTGATAGGTAAATGTCCAGATATTTTTGACCAGATAATGCATCTAAGGAGGTTTCGCGAAGTTGGTGTAACATTGCATTTGATTCTAACGCTCAAGTATTGGACGTGTTTTTCTCGCAAATCCTTAGAATTCCCAGTTATTTGAAATTCGTGTTAAATAACTGAATATCTGGTTGTGGACCACGAAAGTTTGTAGAAATGCTGACAGCTTTACAAACCTTTAACTCTTTTGGTGTTTATCTGCTTCTGATTCTTTGACCAGGTAATGGTGCTAGCTACTTTTATAATCAGGAGCAAACATGATCGCTGTTCAAACGTTGTGCTGTCCGTCACAAATATGAGCATATACCTATAGGTAATTTCATGGTTCGTACTCTTTTTGGAAACATTGAAAAGTCCTTGAGAAAAAGTTCATTTTCCAGTTCTTGAAAGTACTTGAAAAAGTTCAAGGCTCTATATACAATACTTGAAAAAACATTTTTTTTAAGTAATGATATGAAAGAGCATGTATAAAATAATTGTTTGTGTTAAAAAGTTGTATAGGATATTTCTGTATAGTTCCGATAAAAACACCAAGTTGATCAAATAGCGCAGAACTTGCGTTCAACTCAAGGGAGTGCGTGGAAAGCTGGTACTTTGGCTGTGACGTCACTTCAGAGTAAAATAAGTGGAATGGGGTATTCACGAATCTTGATCGGCTTCTGTTGACTAGGGTCAGGAACGCGTGCTTGCCGGAGGGTGAATATGAAAATAATGTACCCTTTCAAAATATTCCACAAAATAAAATAAATTCGAAAAATATCAGAACAGAGGAGCAATTCAAAGATAATAGAATAAGCCCACTGAGTGTAACAGGATAGGTCATTGAATTTGTGCTCATTTCAGATAAGCTTAATAGTTTGAACTTGCTAATATACCTACCTACTGACCGACAGACAGCAACACATATTATAATTTGGTTTAAAAACGCCCTTGAAAAGTGCTTGAATTTATTTTGCTTGGAAGAGTACGAACCTTGTAATTTACCTTTTAACTTTCATGTCCTGTAACTACCAAAAGAAAGAGTTTTGCAGTTCCATAGAAACTACGTAAAGGAAAGGAAAATCTGCACACACACATTATGATAAACCATTTGCCCCAAAAGTTTCCGCTTTATCAAACAACAAGTTGCTTTTACTTCACTTGAAGTAGATATTTGTGTACAGAACGGAGTTAGAAATGTATGATATTACCTGAGTTCTAACGACTCGCCATTCAGTTCTGTTGTATTTTTTTTATTGAAGTTTTAATGACTACCGCGAGCAATTTAATATGCTACAAGTAGTCCCTCGTGCCTAATTTAGGGTAGCTGGCTCCAGGGTTGAGAAAGAGACAGTGCAGTAAGACAAACACATCATCCATACCTTATCTGGGACAGGAATCTAGGCCTATCTGAGACGAATGATTGATCAGAAGCGTACACTAACACCACTGCGCCACCAGGGCGGCGTTATGCTGTATTCTTGAGCTTTTGTTTTACTTTTCCATGATTATACGTAATGGTGTATTTTCTTTTCCGGAAACATGAGGGCCGCCCCGGTGGCGCAGTGGTCTAAGCGATGGCCTCTGATCATTCATCCAAAAGGGGTCCGGGTTTGAATCCCAGTGAGGCATGGATGTTGTGTTTGTCTTACGGCACTGGCTCTCTCCCTTCCCTGGAACCAGTGACCCTAAATTAGGGACGGGCGACTGCTTATAGCCCATTGAGTTGCTCACGGTGGTAGTTAAACCTCCAATCCAAAAAAACAAAAAAAAAACATGAGGATGCTGAGAAAAGATAAATATGCATTACGTAGGTATACACGCGTGTCCAAAAGTTAAGGCAGCCCAGTGGAGCAGTGGTCTAAGCGATGGCTTCTGATCATTCATCCGAGAATCCCGGTGAGGCATGGATGTTGTGTTTGTCTTACGGCACTGGCTCTCTCCCTTCCCTGGAACCAGTGACCCTAAATTAGAGACGGACGACTGCTTATCGCCCACTGAGTTGCTCTCAGTAGTCGTTTAACCCCAATCAAAAAAAAAAAAAGAAAAAGAAGTAAGCGTAGTAAAAGCGACATTTTAGAACAAACGAAAGAGAGAAGAATGGTGAAAAAATAAAGTACTGAGGACGTGGAAATATACAAATGTGGAAATCGTGATGGAGTGTCATCTGACGAACGATAAATAGAATAAACGTCGTAGCACCACCTTTGTGGAGTTGAGAAGGAACTGCAAAAATGCAAACAGTGACAGTCTTTGTCGTCATCACGCATTGTTAGTAGTAGAACTTTTTTTAATTAAAAGAGTATTTCAGAAAGGCAGCAAGTGGATATATTTACACGTGATCGGATTATCGGAACGTCAGAATCCGACCAAAAGGAGAGTAATGTTGCCAGAGCTTTTGGCTTGAATCAGGAGAAGGTAAAACGACACCGGAGATGTTAATCTTCAACCTGTGGTAGGTCGTCCACGTATTACAACTGCACAGGGTGTTAAATATACTGTTAAAAATAAGTGGTGTGAAATCTCCGAAAATTTCAGAATATAACGTGCAGCAAAGTTACCGATAGGCAAAGCTATCTTTCTTTGCCTATCGGTAACTTGCTGCACGTAGTTAGTAATTCCATTATTTCAGAAAAGTCAATTTCTAGGTTTCGGTATTTATACAGAAATTTCGCAAAGTTGTAGACGTTGAATTTTTTCATCCCTTACACTAGAGAATCTCTTGGCACCAGTGGGACTCAAACCGACGTCATTGGAGTTGGCTCAACAGAAACTAGGTATCTTAGCCACAAAGCCAAAAACACTCCGCAATCACACTCACGTTTACAGTAAAAGTCCTTGCAGGCAATGAATAAACTGTTTTTGTTATTAAAGTGAGCTAATTAGTCGTTTTGTTTTCTGTTAATTATATTTTTGAATAGGTTTCTATTAGTTTTGTTCTTTGTAGGAAGACTTATCACAAATTAAATATGTTTTCTTCGTGATAGCAAAGAATGCTTTAGAACTTGAGATATTTTAAATTTAGAGTGGCTTTCAGTTTTCTCTGATAAAAGGTGCAATGTACTGCTTTATAGTATTATTTCAGAAAACTAAATATAAAATTTACTCTTGATAGCTATAGTATAAGTGTCGTCCAAATTCAAGTGAGACTGGTGTAATAGTGTCGCTATATACTTAAGCAGAGCCGTGCATTTGCGCCGGTAGATGACGTGTCATGCCAGGAAGCGCACGCTGCTATATGCGGCACGTGTCAGTGTGTTGTTTGCACGTGCGAAGGTAAGTTGACTGCGTAGGGTCGTGACATAGATTCGTCCAAACAGGTCCAGCAGACAGCTATGCAATTTTTGACGGCAGAAGGTGTTAATGGAGCCAAACTTTATCGTCGTATGAAGGATGTGTATGAGAATTACTGTCAGTCACTGTGTACAGTATTCGGCTGGTGTGGTGAATTTCGTAAAGGACGTGTGAGCACGGAGGACATGCCGAGACCTTGGCAAGCACACGTGGCAACCACCATCGAATCGATTCTTGCCGTGGGCAACCTTGTGAAGGAGAATCGCCGAATCACCCCCGAGAGCTTGCGGAAGCATTGTCCGTGAGTAAGGGAACTATTAACACCATTCGCCATCACCGGTTGGGATCCAACAAGCTTTCCGCACAAAGAGTTCCCCAGCATCTCCAGGAGGAGCCGAAGACTCGGCGAATTGTGCTTGTCTGGAGCATATGCATCGTTACCATGCAGAGGATGGGGGAGGGGGGGGCAGTTTCTTCCCAGGATTGTGTCCGCAGATGAATCTTGGTGCCACCACTTCGATCCCGCGACAAAGCGGAACCTCCGCAGCAAATTTGGCACACTGTCGCTAAATGCGGTCGGGCGTTGTCGTGCACCAGAATAACCCCATTTGTCAACATACCGGGACGCTTACGCTTGATGGTCGATTTGATGTTGCGTAACGTATTGCAGTTGCCTCGACGGGTGTGGTAAAAACACGTGGCGTCAGTTGAATAAATAAATCCATCGCTCCCATAAAAAACGATGCATTTGCGCCATCGTTGAACCAAATTCTCGAATCCTCTTTGAAAACATTCAGGTGTGCACTGCTGTATCCACTTCTTCACAGCCACTTTCACCTCACCTGTGTCAACAAATCCTTGTCCTCGAAGACTGTTCTTCATTGGACTGAGCACGTGGGAGACGATGGGTGCCAGATCTAGGCTGCACGGTGGATGGGGACTACTGAAGAGCTAAATTTGCTGATTGCCTGATTTGTTGCCAGAGATGAGTGTGGTCTCGCAGCATCATGGTGAATGAGGATCCTTTTCATATTCTTCTTCAGTCTCTTCCTCCTTCTCTAAGCTTCCTGAGTGTCTCAAGGTACCTCTCGGTGTTCGCGGTTCGGCCACGTTCCAGAAAATCAAGGAGAATGACACCACCTCTGTCATCCCAAAAAACAGTCACCATAACTTTCTGTGCTGATCACTGGCTCTTGAATTTCTTAGACCTTGTTGAGGAAGTGTGACACCATTCCATGGATTGTTTCTTTGTTTCCGGATCGTAAAGATATGCCCACGTTTCATACCCTGTCACCAGATTGAAAAGCAAAACGTGTTTGTATTGGGTTCAAGCGCTTCCAGAAGATCAGAGCAGACTTCCACCCTTATGTCGTTCAAATCGGCTGTCAACGGCCTAGGTACCGACTTTTCACACACTTTCCGATAACCTACGTCTTCCACCATCTCCTGTATCGCATTGTGACCACAGTCCAGTTGTGCAAGAAGTTCACGGTGTGTGACTCGTCTTTTTGAGCGAATCAGTTCATCCACTCGCTGATGATTCGTGTCAGTGGTCACAGATGATGGCCTCCCACAGCATGGTTTGTCTTCAGTGCTGGTTTCCCTTTCTTTAAACTTCTTCATTCATCTGGGAATATTGCTCTTGTCAATGGTATCATCTCCGTAAACATTCTGTAACCTTCTGTGGATGTCGGAGAGCCGGCACCCTTCTTTCGTCAAGAACTCCATGACGGCACATTGCTTTTGCTTGGAATCCATTATTTACCTGCAATGAGGAAGAAGGGTTCCTATCAAGGAAGAGATACTCTACCAACATGTGCAATTTGAACGACCTCAGTTAGTTAATGGAAAGGTTATGCCCACTTTTGCATTACTTTCAATACAACCCTCGTATTTTTGGGATGCTCAACACTAAAATAGATGTTGATTCACGGATAGGCTCTGGTTTTCCAAGAAATGTGTGTTGATTCCTTTCTTTTTGCTATTTTTTTATATTTTGATAAAGAAGCAGATTGTAGCTATGAACATACCAAAATATCGGTCACTGAATTAGAAACTTTTATTCAGTACTGGTTTGAACCTCCGTTTGCCCGAATTATACCACAGATTCTGTTTGGCATAGATTCTACAAAGTTTTGGAGTGCATCTGCATCTACAGCAAACCAGGCGGTTATCAGACAGCTCTTTATCTGGCTCATATTTGATGGAAGCGGATTTTGCTCCTGGATCTGGTTTTCTAGCATGCCCATTCATTCTCAATGGGGTTCACATCCGGGATTTGTGGTGGCCAAGGAAGATAGTAAAAGTAGCTGCATCTTTGTTGAACACATCTTGCGCAATGTACAGTAGCACTGTCGTCCATGAAGCAACCGTCACCTGCTGGATAAAAAGGCAATATTACGGGATAGACATGATCAGCAACAGTGTTCAGACAATCCTTGGAGAACACCAGTCCTTTCAGAAATATCAAAGGACTCGCTTTGCAACAAAATAACATTCCTACACCATCACACCACCTGCAGAACCACCCTGAGTTGTGTCTTCAAAGCAAGCTGGGTTGATCGCTTTATGGGGTCGCCCGACAAACTCTCTGCCTACCGTCGGTACAAGACAAGGCTTACCGCGAATTGTCGGATCACATGACTTTTTATTAGTTTTTCAGTGACGTTTCGCCCCTACACTCAATTGCGTGCGGGGGCAACTGCCCCTCTGCCCCTACGGTTCCGACGCCAATGGAATGCGGTCATTCACAATAAATGGATGAATTATGTGCTACTTTTCCATATTCTCTCATCCTCAGGCGCAAATGTCGATTAATATAGGTAGAAGGAAAATCAGCATAGCCTTGAAGGGTACCATTTGGAGTATCCACATGTAGAGGCAAACGTACTACTTTTCCACGAACGAAGAATCTTATACGTACCACAGAGCTTTCAAGAGTATATGTCATTACAAGCGCTTCAAAATTAAAGCCCTGCTTTATTCAGAGAGAAAAGAAAACAACATTTCTTTACATCACAGTGGAACTGCGAATCAGTAGTTAAGAAATTTCGCTACCGTCTCCCTTCGGGTTTTCAATGTTTCTAAGAAATGGCACTGTACTGTGCAGTTTCGCTTTCGTATTGTACGTATAACTAATTGAAAATGTCCATTGTTAAAGTATCATAGCTGCTGAATGTTATACGGCACACAAGAGAACATTGGCATCCCTGTCATTCTGGATGAATGAAATAAAGAATCTCATGAAATTCAAGAATTAACGTCGAAAGATTCCCTGCGTGACATAGGTTTCTTTACGAAACCCTGAAACAGAGTAACAGAAACACCTCATTTCTCAAAACCTTTGGGGATCGTACCTCGAAAGACAATTATCAAATCCAATTTCTTGTTTTTATAGTCTTCGTCAAAACAATAGTTGCACCCAGAAGGAAGCAGCCGACAGGAATGAAACTTGGTAGGGAGGTTTCACATCGTGAGGCATGCAAATGATTCAAGTATCACGCTCGGCCGCGCTTTTCAAGCAATCAAGGAGGGGTTGTAGCGCTGTGCCTTACCGGGTATATACGGTCGTCTAGTTCCGTGTGCTTGCCATTCTGATTCGTGTTGGTTGCATCCTTTGCAAGTGAAGTATACTTTGGAGAAAAGTTCGGAAGCAATA
Organism: Macrothele yani; assembly: GCA_039090855.1. Lineage (NCBI taxonomy): Eukaryota > Metazoa > Arthropoda > Arachnida > Araneae > Macrothelidae > Macrothele > Macrothele yani. The sequence continues at coordinate 136,168,830 of CM077005.1, read as the reverse complement.
AGAGCAGTTGGAGGAGTTCGAGAGGGACCGCGTCGTCTGTCTCCGGGAAGCTGGATGGTCTTATAGGTGTATTGCGTGCCGATATCACTATAACACGCTGTTGTCGGCGGTGGATAGAACAAGGCTAGCATCAGCGACAGGAAGGGTCTGGGAGACCTAGAAGAACCACAGAGAGAGAGAGAGAGAGAAGACTGGCGGGTTGTCCGACATGCGCGGGGGGACCCAATAGCCACGATTGCGGATATTCAGCGAGCAGTGGTGCCCTCCATGCACCGTCCGATTAGTGACAACACCACTGGCAGACGGCTGTACGACGTAGAACTACATGCACGTAGACCGCTACGACGACTGCCCTTAACACCAATGATTCGTCTCCAAAGACTGTAATGATGTCGGGCGAGATTGTCACGGAGCCACTCAGAATGGCAGCGGGTGATCTTCAGTGACAAGTCCCGCTTTTGCTTTGGAGGAGACAACCACCGAATCCGTTAGTGGAGGCACCGTGGTCAGCGCGAAGACGAACGGTTTATTGTGGAGCGTCACACGTCCAGGAGGTCTGGTATCATGGTGCGGGCTGCAATTGCTTACGATGCCAGATCACATTTGATGTTCATTACAGACACTGTGACATCCCAATATTACGTTAATGAGGTCGTGCAACCAGTCGCCGTATCTTATCTGAATGCTCACACCGGTTCGATTTTCCAACAAGACAACGTTCGTCCGCATACTGCTGCTGTCTCGTGAGCTAGGCACTGACACTCTGCCGTGGTCATACGCATCGCCAGACCTATCTCCGACTTAAAATGAGTGGGATGCTATTGGACGCGCTATATACACTCTACCCCTACCACACAATCTGCAGGAACTGCGTGAGAAAATTCAAGCGGCATGGAATGGCTTATCGCAGGACAACATTAGGAACCTGTACAACCCCATGCCGAGACGTCTGGCATGCTGTGTAAGCAAACATGGCGGCCCGACGCCTTACTCAGAGACACTATTTATTGGCGTGTAGCTCTATAAAAATTGCCCATATCGGTCTCAATGTTTAATCATTTATTGTTCCTGGTCACCTTTACTTTCTTCCAGAATAGCATTGCAATCCGAGAACGTTTTCTAGGTGCAACTATTTTTTTAACGATGAGTGCATGTGGGACATCCTGTCCCCGCTGTTTTCAATTTTTCTGTGTTCCCCTTCACAAAATTCCCGAAGGGCTGAAGGTACGTCCAGAACTATAGGTTTAGGTGATATTGGGTTCATTTTTTTTTTTTTTTTTTTTTTGGTCTTTGAGTATATTCCAGAAATCATGCTTTTTGGTGCTCTTTTCTAAACATCCTAATTATGAATGAAATGTACGTACCGTGCATTTTGAATATCCTGTAATATTCAACAAAAATTATTAAATTACGAAGACAATAAGCAAAAGTGCTACTCTGTTTAAATGACTGAAACTTCACTGAACTTGGATATATACAGGTACAATACGCGGAATTTTAATTTAGCTAAGTCGTAGTTTAATGAAATCCCTTCTGAGAAGGATCGCAACGAAAGCTTGTCACAAATTTACATTCGATTCTTTCTGTACTTTTATAGAACAGAAAAATAGAAACTAACGAATATAAATAAATGAAGCTCACTTATGCCCTTCAATTTCCGCAGCCAGATCCAATATCGGTGACCAGTCTAGCTCCGATTCCCCTTTCAGCCATTTTCTTATTTCTTCACAGTTCGCCTCCGCGTAGTCACTTAAGACAATATCCTGGAAATATGCACTGGCAGAAGTAATGTTGCAAACCGTTGGTCCACTGCCGAGTTCTAATAGCTTTCCTCCCTTGAACTTTCCTCGAAAAAAAAATAAGGAACTCAGTTTACAATAATACATTACAAGAGAATAAAACATCGTAATATGCAATCACTATATTAGAAAGTATTTTATGCCGTATGAGTAAAAGTTTAATATAAACCACATTAGACTCTGCTTTTTGAGAGGAGTGTATCAAAGAACTTCCGAAACTACACTGTCAAGCTAGTGCTAACAGACCATAGCGATATTGTCAGAAATGTATTATGTTAAGTACACATTTCTGACAGTCTTACACATTTCGTATCACCGTTGTAACTTCTCCCCCACCCTTATTGACGTCATGCATTCATCAATCGGAGTGACTCATCCTCCCTCAGTAATGTGTGTGCTGCACTCTCCTTACTGCATCATCCGAATGCGAGGTTGAAGGTCGTCCTCGACGTCCTCTCCCCCTTCTCGAAACCGCCTATTTCAGTCGCCGTGAATTCGGGTATGCGTCGCTTTTCTTTTCTGAGATAAAAAAATCAGTCCGGGAACTTTTAGGAGAAAGGTTGTATTTATCAGTCAACATGCGAAGGTGGTCTAGCGCGGAGGCAATCTAATAGGTGGGCACACTTAGTGTCGTTTGTTCTTTATCTGCATTTCAAATAAGGTCTCAAGATATACTCAACACTCATTCATTAGAGTCATTAGTTAGGGTTACTCAATCACAATGGCCCCACGATATCAATCAACTAGAAAAGCGACTGATTGCTTCGTTTTTGGATCGCCTGTAGAGCTGAAGACTAACGTTTTACCAACCTACTGTTAAGTTATGAAATTTAACCTATTTGTTAGGCAGCAACTGAAATTCTTAAAGCACGGCAGTGTTCCGGCATTTACTCATATGGCCAATGTTGTTGCGGAAACCGCCGCCGATTTACGGAATAAAGCTTCAATTCTCACAATTTCTCAAAGAAAGAATTATTTAGATTCTTCGATCTTATCATACAAAGTATAGAAACATACTGAAGAGCAAAAGCAGATCAACTGATTCATACAGAGACACAGTAAAGCATTTTCAGGATGACACCGAGAAAACTCTTTTCGACATTGTCACATGCAAGTGTCATTTATTTTCGTCATGTTCCTTCGAAAAGAACCAAAAGATTCTACAAATGGAACCACCGTTTTTGGCTGATCAGCGAAAACTCAGGCAATTTTTTTGCTGGCGTCGATTCAAAAACAAGTGTAAAACTACTCAGCAAATTAAAATAGGCAATCCAAGAAAATGGCAAGCGCTTTAGAAACAGCTACTTCATGCTCTTTCACTAGTGAACAGGAGTGCCAAAACCCCAAGTCTATGTTCGAGTTACCTGGCTTCGAGGATTGTGGCAACCAAGCAGAATTTGACAGCGAAACGGCTAATGACAGGGATTACGTACCTCCTTTATCCAGAGAGCACCATGTCAAAAAATCCTTGGAAGAAAACAAAATGCCCAAGAAAGTCAGCCAGATGAGAATAAAACTGCCAACCACAGGTCTTGCACGTGATAGTGTAGGGATTGGAGACAAGCCTGCAGCGAAAATGATTTCCGCAGTCCTGCAAAACGTCGGAATAAGAACTGACGCTGATATTTCCAAAGTTACAGACAATAATAAGATAAGAAGAGAGAGAAAGAGAAAACGCACTGAGTTGCAAAGACGAGAGGAAGAAGTACATCTTCAAGCCCTCTTTTTTGATGGACGCACAGATATTACCTTGACAGATGAAATTAGAAGAGAGAAGAAGCACAGAACAGCGATTGCTGAAGAGCATCTGGTTTTAATACAAGAGCCAGGATCTCAATGTCTCGGCTATGTTTCACCAGCAAGTGGTTCAGCAGAACCCATTAAGACCTGCATTATCGAGTACCTTTCGCAGAAGGACATTGAAACAGGAGCAGCTATGGCGATTGGAAGCGACGACGGGACAGCAGTTAACACTGGATACAGAAATGGAGTTTTATGCTCAATAGAAGAAAAAAATTGGAAGGCCTCAGCAATAACTCGTATGCTTGCTGCACGCAAATGAGCTACCTTTGCGGCAGCTCCTACAGAAATTGGATAGTCGAACAAGTGGTCCTGGAACCTTCTCCTGTCCAATTGGAAAAGAGCTCGAAAGCTGTGAATTTAAGCCGGTCGTCGATTTCGAAAAAGTTGAAGTGGACGAAACCTTTGCAATATCAGAACTTCGCAAAGATCTGAGTACCGATCAGAAGTACATGCGGGAGATTTACGAAGCTGTCACAACAGGTTAATGCTCACCTGCGTTGCCTGAAAAAAGACAGGAAAGCTGTCGCACTCCCTTTGACTGATGGCAACACGTCGAGTTCTACGTTTATACATTGTAAGTGCAAATGTTACGGTAAATTTGAAAACCGTAGTTGAATTCATCACTAAAGGGTATGTGCCGATGGTGTTTTCGATCAAATCAGATCCTCACTTTAAAGATGGTGCTAGACACTTGTGGAAGATGATCAGTTTATCCCGTTATCTCCCAGACGACTTGAAGAATCTTTTGGATCCTGTAATAAGCAGGAATGCTTTTTATGCCCATCTTGAGAACATTCTTCTCCCAATTCTTACTGAAGAAACAATTCACATCAAAGAGCTTGCTATCAGAAGAATTTTGAAGGCTGGGGAGAATGGACGCGGACAGCGGGAAATACTGCAGTTTACAGTTCCTTTGCAGAATTTCGGTGCAAGACATTATCTGGACCTAATCAACTGGACCGCCTGTGTAGTAACTCAGTCACTTATGCTTCAAGAAATCTGCAGCGAAGATCTCCGCAATGTAATAAAAGAGAAAAATCGACCTTTACTGGAAATAAAGAAGTTTCCATGACACACTCAGGCAGTGGAAAGAGCAGTTAACGCTGTGACAGAGGCGGCAGCTTCTGTGGTTGGACAAGTTGCAAGATCGGAGCCAGAATTGAATCCCGAAAAGTAATTTCATCCTTCGAAAGCAAAAATGGTTGGGTGGTTGGGGTGGACACGGGTGGAACTCGATATGCAGCCACCTCATCGTGGTGAGTTCTGGGTTACTTCAGGGAATTTAATCTGAAATAAGCAAAGAGTTGCATTGTGTATGCCTGACTGCCTGTTTGGCACTCAGCGAAGCATTAAATGATCGATTCAGCAAAAACTGTCTTTTCGACTAAAATTACTTTTCCTGCTGAATAACCGAAGTTTAAAGGCGCCAGCGGCACCGAAAGGTATTGTCCAATTTCAAAAAACGAAATTTACACGTTTACTAATCAACCCAAGGGGAAACTTTACCGCACTCCACTGATAACGATTTCTAAAATCCGGAAAAATTGTGTTTTGGGGGAAAAGTGGCTCTTTTGGCCCAACTTCCCGAGTTTAAAGACGTCAGCGGCACCGGAAGACATTGTCCAGTTTCAAAATGTTTTTACAAGGAAACCAAACAACCCAAGGGACAACTTTTCCACACTCTTCTGTTATTGATATCGAAACTTGGTGGAAAAGTGCATTTTTCGGCCGACCCTAGTAGTGGTGCACCCTGCTGTGATATGCTGCATGGTCTCTAGCGCTTGATTGCACTGCCGACATGTGTCGCTTTCTACTGACGTGATGCTTGATATGTATGTCATTAGATTATTATTATTATTATTATTATTATTATCTCCCTCTTGTATGAACGTTGTACATTTCTGGATTCGGTAACTTAACTGAGAATTTACACTAATGAGACTCCCATCAACAGAGGGTGAAAAACGGAAGACAAGAGATAAACAGGCATCACAATTTTCTACTGTTGAAGTATCCACTACCTATTAACTGTGTAAACACATATTACCGGTAAGCACTATTGAAAGCTTCCTGTACTTTTTCTACTGGTTTCACAAATTGCAGTTTTCCTACAACTCTTAGTATTTTCTGTGTAAAATAAATGATCCTTCAGAAACAAGTAATCTGAAGAATAGACAAATACCCTCTCCAGAACTTCCTTCTGTTTGGAGTGGTTACAGTTCACAGAGCCAACAAGCATTTCATCGATGCCATATCTCGCCGAAAAAATCAGTTCACTTAAAGGTAATTTAAGTGAACCGAAATGATTCATGATTCATCGAAATGATTCATTTTATTGAAAGACTGTTTCACAGAAAATTTTACTTTACCGAAAGATTTTGTTACGGAATTGTTAACTTCACGATAGTTGATCTTGCCGAAATGTTCATGTCATCGAAGATACTGTATACCAGAACTAAAAGTTCGCTTAACTAAAAATGTTTTTGCAACGAAAGCTCAGTTTAGTAACAAGTCTGCACGTTACTAAGAATCCATTCGAACACCGTATTTTCTCGAATTTGTCTGCAAAACAAAACCTGGAATTTTCTTTCTTCTCTCCAAATACTTTCGTATACGATTTTGAAGATTCTATTTTCTGCAGTATGTGTGTGTGTGTGTGTGTGTGTGTGTGTGTGTGTGTGTGTGTGTGATTTCTTTCCCTAGGCTTAACTCTTTAGCGAACACACCGTTTCCCAAAAAGTCTGTTCAAGCAAAAAACCACTGCTGCCCCAATCACCTTCTATAGTTCGTAGAATGTCTAACCCCCACATGGTTTGTGAATTTTCACGGCCTCGGTGGGATTAGCAGAAATAAGGCTCAGTCAACATTTTTCCCACTAAAAGGAGAACTGGGATACTTGTGAACATGGATTTCACATCGAAGGATAACATGAACTGGTCGTTGAATGGATGTCGCTTTAGCAGATTGACAAATCTGCTAAAGCGACATCCATTAATGGAGCTCTCCAAGCATTAAAGTCAAGTCTCAAAGAACATAATTTTAGCCAACCAGAAACAGAAGAGTTTTTGAGGCTAGTGGAAATTTGTGTAAGACAAAACAGTTTCCTTTTTCGTGGAAGATTTTTCCAACAGACCGAAGGCCTTGCAATGGGTAGCCCACTGTCACCTATTTTATGCGAAGTCTACATGCGTCACTTTGAAGACCAACTATTTCAGCTTGTTACATTTGACCTGTGGATTCGATATGTAGATGACACTTTTGTTCTCTGGAATGGCATGAACTCGGAAATACCTAAATTAGTTGAACTTATCAATTCAATCGATCCCCATATACAGTTCACATATGAGACTGAGAATAATGGCTGCTTACCATTCCTCGATGTCCTTGTGTCACGCTCTCAAGGATCCTTTAGTACAACAGTTTATCGAAAACCATTTGCTGTTTCCTTACCCCCTCATGCAAAATCAAATCATCCGTGGAAACAAAAGATCTCGGCCTTCTTCACATACGTATATCGTGCAATACATATCTGCTCAACTGAGGATTCCTTACAGAAAGAGCTTGATTTTCTTAAACGAATTGCAGCACACAGAGGATACAGCCCTTCCGTTATAGACAAAGCTGTCCAAAAGTTTAGAAAACCAAAGCCTGTCTGCACGCTCATGCCTATAGACCTCCCAATACAAAAGAATTGGGCAGTTATCCCATTTGCTCCTCAGATTTGCTTCGCGATTTCAAAAATCCTTAAAAGTTATAATTTCAAAGTTATTTTCAAACCCATAAACAAGATGAATTTTTACGGATCAAAAGACTACATTGAAGACTTAAACTCCTGGGGAATTTATCAGATACCTTGTGTATGTGGACTTTCATATATAGGACAGACCCGCAGGGCTTTAAGCTTCCGTGTGAAGGAACACAAGACATATGTACGGAACTATGAACTGAAGAAGTCGTCTATAGCTCAACATTGTCACGAAAATAACCATAACTTTTTGTTTGGAAACGCTACGCTTATTGATAAACCGGACTCGACTTTCAAGCTTAATATATTAGAAGCTTTCCACATATACCGGAACTCGTCACGGCTTGTCAACGACATGACGTCGACTCCATTTCTTTCAAGCGCGTGGAAACAACTCGCCAAAACCCGTGACCGTCAGAATTCTGATGATGTCACATTGATTTGAATGTTTACGCTCCATTCGTCCTGAGGAAGCCGAGCCAATCGCTCTGCGAAACTATAGTCGATGTATAATAAACATTTTATTGTGCGAAAAGTTGTTATTATTATTCTAGTATAAGGAGTAGTTGCTGGCGCTTCGTGGCTGTCAGGGGGATCATACTCCATCTCAAAATACCACGTGCCATAGAAAACAGACTTTAAATATTGTTCCATGGACTGCTCTTTCATGTAAAGTAAAATATTATGATATTAACACATGCAAATTATAAGATTATAATTTGCTTTTGCTTGAGTTATATAGATAATGTATTGATAATAATAATGAACCTCTTTACCAAATAGTATTGAATTTCCTCATAAATATTTCGAGTTGTGTGGGAATTCATAATTATCCTTTAATTTTGAGCTCCCATGTACATGGTGTTAGCATTATCTGTCCCTGCAACTTTCTCCGTAATATGTTGTGGATATAAGGACCGCGAGTTTCAAGGTCTTGAGGTTGTTTGAAGTTGCTGTTTATGTAGAAAATACTGTATGTTGGGATTCATGGTGGAGTTTGCAGAACTTCTGAAGTGGTTAGATTTCTAAGCCCTTAGGAGACGATTTTTTATATCTCGGAAACTAAACACAGTATGAAAAGATCATGATGTATACTCTAAAAATAATTGCTGAGCTGTGGGAGAATGGATTGCAGCCAAGTACCTCTTAGACACCCCTTCACTCGGATTTTGAATACGAGTGCTCTGAGAAAAGATTACAATAAGAACATCATTATGGAATACCGTACGGTTGAGAAAGGATTTCAATAGTTTGTAGAAAACTGTCCTTCCTTTGTGATTTTGATAGTGGGCTATGTTCTATGGATTTTCTGATCTAGCAGGATATAGACGTTTTCTTAATATCTTCAATTAATAAACTTTAAGTGAGAAGAAAGCCATGAACCAATCCAAATACACGCCTCGTAAATGGGTGCTGTGGAAAAAGCCCTTTCATTGTGCATCTCTCTTCAGTACACTGATAGGTCCAGGAAATGCCACTCCAGGAAGTGGTGTGACATTGCAAACTTGAACACCATTCTGGGACTTTTCAACCGATGTTACGCCGTATTTCTTAATACATAGCACAACATGACGCGCACATGGACTACTTACTCAGGCTACATTACACCGTTTTTTGCCCATCGCTCTTATGTAATCCATTACATATTAAAATACTTCTTTTTCATCAACTTGTATACACGTGCTGTAAGTCTTGTCACATTTCGTGCTGTCTTTCATTGTGTGGCATTTTCTCTGTCGAGCACTGTACTCCTGCATCTGCACTGTGCTCCGCTTCGGCTTGTAACCACCTCTCAAACACTTTCATAAATGTAACTTCCAACATTACACCTTTTCAATCAGTGTATGTAAGCAGTTTCCAGCAGTTCACTCATTATTTTATGCATTTTACACAGTCGAGTCACATTATTGTGACCAACTCTTACTTTTGACGTCAACAACGCGTAGCCAATGAAAGAGGGTACGTGTTGTGAGATGGCTTAGAGGGTATATAAGGTGTGCTGAAGGCATTCTGAAAACATATCACACGTTGTTCTCATCAATAAAAGGAGCGACTTATCAGATTTGCAAAAAGCGATGATTATCGGCTCTCGGGCCAAGCGTGGTTTGGAAATAGCGCAGTTTGTCAACTGCTTTCGTGCTGCTGTGGATAAAGTGTATCGTAATTGGAGAAACAGTATCAATGCGAATAAGCGACGTGGAAACTGCGGAGCACCACGTGCCATTACCGTGAGAAGTGAACCTCAGTTGCGAAAGTGCGTGAGCGCCGATGGACACGCTACAGTGGAGCAACTCACCGGCCGAATGAAACAGGGAGCTACCAGAAGTGTGTTCAAAACGGCAGTTCAGGGAATCGTGATGCATATGGGGCTCCGACGCAGACGGATGGTCACTGCATCTATGCTAACAAAGGTGGATCGGAAATAAAGGCTTACATTTGCATGCCAGTATCGGAATTGGATCTCCACTGATTGGGAAAAGATTGCCTTCTCCGATGAGTCACGTTTTCTGCTTCATCAAACAGATGGACGTTGGCGTATAAAGCGAGAAACATCGGAGAACAAACACACTTCTACTATTCTTGGAAAAACACAAGCTGTTGGGGGCAGCGTTATGGTCTGGGGAATGTTTTCGTGGCATTCCGTGGGTTCACTCACACCTGTGGATGGCACTACGGACCGAATTCGTTATGAATCCCTCATTGTAGACCACGTACCCCCATACGTGCTGATTGTCTTCCCTGGGTCGGATAGGATCTTTCAGCACAAGAACCCGACGAGTCACACAGCTAAAAATGTCCAAGAGAGGTTGGAAGAGCACGATGAATACTTCAAAGTATCTCCCTGGTTCCCTAATTCCGCAGACTTAAACCCAATTCAGCATCAGTGGGACCATCTTGGTCGTGTTGTTCGCTCTCTGGATCCTCCACCACGCACTCTCCAGCAGCTGTCAGATGCACTGCAGTCAGCATGTCTCGACGTACCTGTGAACACCTTCCAGCACCTTATTGAGTCATTCCCAGCCCGTCTAGCTGCTGTCCGCGCTGCACACAGCGGTTGCTCTGGATATTAGCTAGTGATCACAATAATGTGACTTGGCCGTGTATATGAAAATGTAATTTCTGCAACAAATGTTTTTTATAATCTTTTCATTAGGGCAAATTGGGAACAATATGCGCGTTTCTTAGCAGAAAATTGTTTTATGGACGTACAGTATTTTTTTCAAATAAAAAGTCAATAAATAAGCTTTCTTAATGGCCTGCACATGGATGGAACAAAGATAAACTGATATTACATACTGTGCCCAAACGAAGCGAAATATGATTGAGTAGAATGAAATGAAAAACACAAAAACATTTACTTACCTGAACTTAAAAGTTCACGAACGGCGGTGAAAATATTTCTCCATACTTCATTGAAATGAACAAATTCTTCTTTAACAACAAATTCATTATATTCTTTTGGAGAAAAATTTCTCTGATAACTCTCTTTCATAGCTGCAAGATTTAAAGCCATCGGTTTAAACCTAATAAAACAGAATGAAGTTTATTTTTAAAAACTTATTGCCAACTCTTATTAAAAGCATCAGCGCCTTGCATTGTTTGAATCATCAAAAACAAATTAAAAATATAAGTGAAAATGTAGCATAAAAAGTGGCATAATCATACAATTTATAAAGCAAGTCAACAAATATTCAGAAGCATGACAAAACAAAACAAAGTATATTTTTCCTGGAAAATATTCCTTGAAGAGTCTAAAAGGACATACTAAAATTTCCCAGGGATATAACCGAATGTTAACTCGCGGGATACCTAGCTCTGAGTTTATATTTTATATTTCTGCCTTTGTAAAACATTGCATGTGCTACATCACATCCGTAAGTTATGTATATGTTGTTTATGCACCTGAGTAGAAATACAAATTTCTAGGACTTTCTTGTCTCCCCTTTTTTTTAAATATTCAAAAATTTTAAAGGGTATATTAAAAAAATTTATATTCTTGTATTTTCTGATAGTTGAACTGGAATCTGAGCTTCAAATACTTAAATTAAAAGAAACTTCAAAACTCATATTAATATTTTCAAAAGCGCGTCATAAAATTATCTCTGATAAATCTCGCAAAACAGACAACGGTACCTATTCTATTGAAGATAAATCTCTTAAGCCACTTTCTTCCACTGTGAAAATTACAGAACCCAACAATGAAATGAAAGAGCATAAGCCTCCAAATCGAAAACTGATTTTGTGGTTTTTAGCAACACTCTTTGATTTATATATACACAGTTGTATGACTTTTATACATCACATTTATCGAAAATAACCATAGCAGCTTTGCAGCTCTTTGACCTGCGCCCCTAACTTTTTCTACATAATAATTCAGGCCAATATTTATTTAATTAAAATTTGAAGGAGGTTCTTTAATAAAATGTAAAACAATGTTAGAGCTCATGAAAGTATTTTCAATATCGGTGAGAGGAAGAGAGAAATATTGTCCATGAATCGACGAGACATCGGTATTTGCAAGCATGATGTTTTATTAACACTTTGTACTTCGTTTTGAGTTACGTCTGAAATTTCTATTTATTTTAAATCCTGCTTCTCCTGATTCTTAAGAGGATTTAAAAATGATTTTACCAAGAATCGTATTTCGCAGGCCTCGGTGAGGTGTAGTAACATACGCGCGAAATCCAGCTCACGCGTATGCCACCATTTCTCACCGAGGCCCGTCGGGTATAGGTGCTGGTGTCTGGAATACTGCCCGTTGGCGGTGGTCTTCGGTTTGGCTCCTGTAGGTTCCTGCGGATTTAACTGTGCAGTTACACTTCAGTGTCCCTAAAAATACTCCTACACTTTTTTTTATGGTGTACCGTAACCGTAGTGTCCAAGCTTACTATTTCTAAGAGCTGTCTAAGGCCAGTGATCAGACAGTGCTTTCCTATAATCCTCGATACAGTGATTGAGTTTTTAAATATAGGGTACCCTAGCCATAATGTCCAAGCTTACTATTTCTATATTTCTAAGAGCTGTCTAAAGCCAGGGGTCAGGCACTGCTTTCTTATAATCGTCGATACCGTAACTGAGTTTTTAAGTTTGGCTGGAGGTCAATCATCTCTAGTGAACAACAGGTGAAGATAACAAGATAAACTCTTCCATTCAAACTGCCAAAATCATGCTTGCTATTCATTTTGTTGCTTTAAAAGTTCAATTGAAAACAATCAGTTGTTTTTACTATTCTAAATCTGTATATTTTCGTTCTTAAACTAAGCTAACATTATACAGTCTGCATTCTAATCTCCACATCGCTGCTGACAACCACCATATCTGTCTCTAATTTCACATTGAATTCCAGGGTGTCCTCATCCCAAACGCAACTGACATGGATATTTATTTAGACAAAAACTTCGAACACCGGCCGCTCCCAACAACAGTCACCTTATTTTCGATTTTTCGTTATTCAGAAATTTCACTGTAATATAATTCCCTGTCATGTAGCTAGTAAATATCTTACAAGGTGTAGGCGCCTCTAAATACTTCTGGAAGAACTGCAAATTATGTGCGACTTTATGCAATGATATGCGTAGCTTTCCCTTAAATGGTGCAAAACAACAGTGCTCTCTGGTAAGAAAAAAAGAAGAGAAGAAATGGGATTCTTAAATCTTGCTTCAAATATTTCCAAATGTAAACTTACTTATATATATATTTAAACAGTGTTACCTGTGTTACTATAATCAGCATAATATTTCTGCATTATATCAATGTAAATGATAAGTATTGTTTTGGGAGTTCTTTTACGATGCATTTTTATGTAATTCTTACAATTTTTCTGTTTGGATTTTAGTGTATTTGAAAGTGAAAGATGAGTGAAATTATGCAATACTATCATCTTATTGTTATTAATTGTTTCATTATTTTTTAGGGGGATTAACTCCCACCATAAGCAACTCAATAGACTATGAGCAGTTGTCCGTCCTAATTTTGGGTCACTAGTTCCAGAGAAGTGAGACGGCCAGTGCTGTAAGACATCAGTGTCTCACCAGGATTCGAACAAGGACCCATCTCGGACGAATTGTCAGACGTCTGCGCCACAGGGATGGCATTGTTTTACGATGATGGTCATTGTGTCACAAAATTCTTTCTTTTTGTTTGTAATAATCTTGACAATGCTATTATGTCATACGTTTGTACAATTCCTACAACTGACAGAAGACAAAACTCATCCTGAAAGCTAAATTGAAGTAGTTGTTATAGGACTTTAAGGTTAAAGGTGACGAAGCTTTGGACACAATTTTCGCTGATCCTACTTAAAAAAAAGTGATGTCCAAACCAGAACTGAAATGTCTGGGATCGCATCTATTTGGAGTGTATTCCATCACGAGTCAAAATCAAGAAAATAGTGTTCATGTTAAAAAAGACGACGACAAAGAAAATGGCTGCAAATACGCGACTTTGGCAGTAGCTTCTACACGAAGATCATGAAAGACGCTTTGCAGCCGAACATTTTCAGGAGCATGCTTCATCTCGTTACTTTCGTCAATTTTTATTCAATACGAAAATTCAGGGTCGCAAAGCCTGTGTGAGTTTTTTATTTGGAGGTTTAGCGACTACCGTGAGCAACTCGATGGTCATTAAACAGTCACCTGTCTCTAATTTGGAGTCACTGGCTCCAGGGAAGGGACGGAGCCAGTACCATAAGACAGACACAGCATCCATGTCTTCTGGGATTTAAATCTGGAACCGCTTGGAGGATTGATCAGAAGCCAGCGGTCAGATCTCTGCGCCACCTGGACAGCGCGAGTTTACTAGTCTTCTTTCAGATGTTAGGTAGAGGGAAGAGTTGTAGACATTTCAGAAGTTCAGACAATGTGAAGGTGTACTTACAGGCCACAAAACTGTCATAGATTTGAGGGATGTCATCAAAATTCAAGGATGGTTATTCAAAAGGAATGTCAGAGCAGTTCCGTAGATGAACTTTTGGCGCGGAGGAAAGTTAAAGATTAAGAACCTTTGAATTGACTGAAATGTAAAGAGCATTCAATGCCAAACACTGTGTTGAAAGATTGGTGGGATCACTGAAAAACTGAAAACAGAAAAAGATAAATTTAAATTGAAAGAAATCGGGCGGAAGATAACTTTCCGTGTCATATCCTATTGAATTCCGTCACACATAGCCGATTATGAAACTAGATTATTTTACTGATGCTCTACTGAAAATACACTGCCATACCAAAAATATCTGAACACCGTCATGTGTACAAATAGTTTTCATTTTAAAAAAATGAGATATTGTGTGCTGACACTCCTCAGTCCAAAGCATTGTTTTTCATTGATCTACAGTTCAAGATATCAAGTTCCTTACATCACACTAATCGACTTGTTGCATTAGTCGAAATGATTAGCAGATTGTGTTAATCTACAAAGTCGAGTCACATTATTTTAACCAACCTCCTACTTTTGACGTCAACAGCGCGTAGCTACTGAAAGAAGGTACGCGCCGTGAGCTGGCTTCGAGGGTATATAAGGTGTGTTGTAGGCATTCTGAAAACATATTACTCGTTGCTGTCATGGATAAAAGGAGCGATTTATCAGATTTGCAAAAAGAGATAATTATCAGCTTTCGGGACACGGCTGGCAGTATTTCTGAAACAGCGCAGTTTGTGAACTGTTCGTGCCCTGCTGTGGTTATCGTTACTGGAGAAATGACACCATTGCGAATAAGCGACGTGAAAACTGCGGAGGACCACGTGCCATTGCTGTGAGATGTTAACCTCGGCTTCGAAGGTGAGTGAGGACCGATCGGCACACTACAGTGGAGCAACTCACTGGCCGAATGAACCAGGCGGTTACAGGAAGTGTGTCTAAAACAACTGTTCAGCGAACCCTGCTGCGTATGTGCCTCTGATGCAAACGGATGATCACTGCACCTATGCTAACGAAGGTGCACTGCAATACATCATCATATTGTGGAAGCTGGTATTCAGCTTTATTTCAATCTTCTGGATGCAGAGTTCTCATGTATAAGGTTAAGCCTCAGCTAGCGTGACGTTAAGGCTTCGAATACAACAAAATATTTGCGCTACCTAATTTTTAACGATAGTGAATTATTAAAAATTATTCCAATAACTTTTTTCCCTAGCGGTATGTGGTTTACATTCTGTGACAAAAAGAAAATCTTTTACTGCTCTATGGTTTACACTCTGTGACAAAAGAAATATTTACTACTATGTGCTAATCTAATAATCTAAATTATAAGTGGCATGGAAATGGTTTTACTGCATACGTTTTTACTGTAATGATTCCTTAGTAATCAGAAACTCGCTTGTAGTTAAACGAAGATATTTTTGCCAGTCCTTATGTTTGGGAGGAAATGAATTTTTCCAGCACAGTGTTATTTTAGTAGCATCCTTAATATTTTATACCTCCGCATGATGAAATCCGTGGTGCATTACTGAATTAAAATAAAGGTATAACATTTTTACATTTTTAATCACTTGTATGTGTAGATTTCTTGTAATACCCTATTTAAAGTCTTGTTATACGTACTAATGTATATATAAAGAAGATAGCATGTATTAATGTATATATATAAATAACATGAAATGTATTAATGCATGTATAAATAACAAATATTAACAAGTTGGAGATCCCTCAAAATTTATAATTGCCCCCCGCCCCTGAAAAAACTCTTTGAATGCAACGCTGCCTGCGTTTGAAATTGAAACTATGGTTTCCTAAGAAAAAAGGAACTGTTAAGAAAATTTACTGCTAATTAGTACTATTTAATCATTTTCGCAATTAATTGAACTAGTAATTAAAATATCTAGAAAATTTCTTCGACTTGCGATCTATATTTTGCACGAATTTATAGATGTTTTTGTTGTAAGTGTCGCGAAAGTATGCTTGGAAATTTTTTCTCTTACTGCATAACCATTTGATTTTGAAGCACTGTATTGAGCAAGAATAATGATTTGATTTTAAAGCACTGTATTTAACAAAAATGTATTTTATGCTTTTTAAAACTGAAACCATTTGAAATCTTTAGAAGCTGATATAGAATTTGTTACTCGTTTTTTGGAGTTCCTGTGTTTTTTAGGTCACTTCCTGGATAAATAATCAGTTAAACACCAAATGCTTAATTCCCGAACAAACACTAACTGTCTGAGGGATCGATTTAGCAAGAAATATCCAGAACTGGAACTTACAAAGAAATTGTTTATTCCTCGTTGTTGCCTTACAGCTTTTCTTCACCGACACAATTTCTCTTTGAATAACCACAACAGCTTGCCAATTTAATCGCATTATCAGTCTTGTAGATTAAACTCATGCAGCGAACATGTAATCAAGATAAAATAGGGTCAAACTTCATTCAGAAAATCATCTTTCGTCGTATCATTACATCACACACTCCTTACTCTCGCCGTGGATTTTTATTGGCCTTCGACTGAGTGTCAGACCTTGCTAAAAGTATAAGGAAAGTCGGGAAAGAAAAGTTTCTAAAGGGGCAGTAACAAAATTTATCTAAAAACAGAAATTCAAAAAAAGAAAGGTTATATTACATATACAGTCACAAAGTGATATGTTTACTACTGGCAAAAATCATTATGCCTTCATTTGCTAGAATTCTAAGGAAACGCTATATTTTTTTTATTTTTGTAACACCAATATTATTTTTATTTCTTGAAACATTTAACAAAAAATATGAACATTTTATCGTAACCTGTGAAAGAGTGCATGCAATATTTATTGTGAAATGGTAAACGGAAGAAATTTTCGCGATATTTAAAATAAGTACACGGTTATCAGTACCTCGATATGGAGATGCCTACGGTTTATAATGAAAAATAAATTACATCATAAAACTTCAAAACCGGGCACAGAAATGGTATCTACACACACTGAGGGAAAAGAACAATTTGTTAATAGGCAGTGTTTAAATTAGACATTTTGTTACTCACAATTTCTTCGTAATGAAATTTCCAAAAACAGCTTGACAGCAGCACCGTCGATCGTTAGGAAGAATGCGAAAGACTATCAATAGTTCTCAACTGCGTACTTCAATTAAATGGTATTTTCATGGACGTAAGTGTGAAGACAATCTGTGATTCTGTACCAATCAGAGACAGACTTTACCAGAAACATTTACAGCTTCGCGTCAAGGCTGTGCAAACACAAGAGTTTTCAAGGTTCCTCCTTTCCCTGCGCTTTTCATCAGATAGTAAAATTTCGAAACGAAAGTTGCGGAAGGAAAGAGGATTGAAACAGCAGAAAAGAAAATAAAAATGTTGAAAACTCAGTAGCTTTTATTACTGTTGGACGTTTCAGAACTTGCAATGCGAATCATGAAATATCAAGCCCAAGGAACTAAAATCACCATCAGTGTTCTTTGAGAATATGCATATGACTGTGTGCTTATGAACAATGAACATTTAGTCATTCGAATTCAGGAAAACTCCTAAGAAATACAAAACCTACAGAGGAACATTTTCAGCATGATGCAAAGAAGAAATCGAGCCCTAACTTCCAACTTGTAGCCATCCAAAGTGAAATCTTGCCACACAATGCTATTTTATGCAGAGGTGTCTAGTACAACGGTTTTCAAACTCTCTCAGAAAGCTTCAAGCCTGCACATTTTACATTTGCCATCATATCAGCTCTTTTCAACAACTTATTCAATAACTAAAGTGATTTAAAATGATTTAAAAGTGATTTAACTGGAAAATAAGCACGAGTTCAGTAAAACTATTTTAAGTTAAGATATGCACTTTTTTAATAATAAAAATTAATAAAAATCTAACTTAACTTAAAAAACAAAACGAATTTCATGACAGTAATGACGCTTCGTTTTATTTACAGACTAGAAATCTCAGGTTGGACAGATAAAAATGCAAAATAGAAAACGTTTTTAGGATCCTATGGATTTCGGTTTTATGGTGATTAAAATTAGAGATATTTCTTTTACGTTAGACACCATTCCCTCTCCAGATTTCTGATAAATTGAGAAATACAGAACTTTTTTCCATGATTCCTGCAAGTATTTGGCATTTGAATCATATTGCATTTCGAATCACCATCAACACTGCACGAATTATCTGCAAATTTATGTAATGGGAAGACAAAAGCTCTGCCCTGGACCCTTCTAAATATAAATTTCGCGTTTTGAAATTTGAAAATCGAAATTTGTTTAAACTGATAAAACTAACTAACTTTTAATCATAAAAATCTTGCAGTCTTGACTTATCCCTTATGAAATTTTCTTCACGCCTTTTTGACAGCACCGGGGCCCTCTGGACCGAAGGGGCAACTGGGACGGTTGTCCCTGGCCCAGTGTCCTCACTGGGCCCCGCAGTTGAGAAAATAAAAACAAAATCATTTTGCTTGAAATTTCTAAAATTATTGCTATTTTTTTTTCAAAGTTTTGAGGCGCGAGGTACTTAAAACTTATTTCTATAATGCTTTTTTTTTTAGTTTGCGATCCCCTTCCTCCTCACGCAAGCGCAATTTAAAATCCATTCACGTACAATGAAATTCGCACACCAAGAAGGAAGCATCGGATTGAACTGAAATGTTATGGACGTAATAATACAGATGAATGATACACATGACGGCAAAAGCTCTAGCTGCAAGATAATTACAGAGAGATCTATGGCACGCAGTCCGGTCATCTTCAATAGCGCGTCGCACCGCCTCGTGTGGTGATACATGCTGCAATACGGTCCGGCGTGGAGGCGAACAGACGCCTGATGTTGTCCTTCTGCAGACTGGCCCACATGTGTTAGACGGTATGCTCCAAATCCCGTATAATGCGGCACGGCACCAGCTGGCATTTCAACTGGTCCCACACATGCTTGATAGGAGACATATCCGGGGAGCGGGCAGGCAATGGAAGTGTCTGGACATGACGTAGGCAGTCCTGGGATACCCGAGCCGTGTACTGGCTGGCATTATCGTGCTGGCATAGAGCACCTGGAATCACAGCCAAGAATGGGAGCACATGGGGCCGCAGCATCTCATCCACATACCACTGGTCTGTCAATAATCCACGTACCACTGGTCTGTCTATAATCCACGTACCACTGGTCTGTCAATAATCCACGTACCACTACTAGAGATGATCACCTGTCGTAAGCAATGGTTCCCCAGACCATAATGCCTACAGTAGGGGAGGTGTAGCGCTCGATAGCGAGGTTGGGATTGTGCCGTTGACCTGGGGACCTCCACACCCAGACACGATGATTATCTGTCCCCAAAACGAAGCGGCACTCATCGCTAAAAACCACACGCTGCCAGTCTGTGGATTTGCACATCTCGCCGGCATGGCACCACTGCAAACGGAGCCGGCGATGTTCCGATGTTAATGGCAGCACATGTAAGTGGCGCTGGAATAGCAGATTCGCTTCCGCGAGGCGTCGGGAAATGGTTCGTGGGAACACAGCAGCCTCTACGTCTGCTGGTATATTGGACTGGGTCCCCGTCTGATCCGTTCATGCCTGCTGCACGATCAGTCGATCCTTTCTACTGGTGGTCCTCCTCGTCCGTCTGGAGCCGCCCCGCCGGGTGGAAGTGCCGTTCGTGTCCACTGTTCCCAACAGAGTCGGACGGTATGGTCATAACGATCCACGTGGAGGGTCATACGGCGCGTCGACCACAATGCGGTTTTCAGCCCGATGATCAGGCTTCTCTCAAAATCCGTAAGTTGCGTAAATCGACGTCTCTGGCGTCTACCCGGCATTCTTGTTACTATGTACTCTTGCTTGCGTCGTCCGGTGCTTTTCGCTTTCATGGGTATCGACTACACACCGGTTTACAAGGCTACCGGTTCGTGCTTTCAGCGCCACCACAGAGTGTGCGGTCATGCGCAATCGCACCAAACGTGGATCATTTGCATGCCAGCAGGCATTCTAGCTATTTGCATAGTTTCGCGGATGTAGCAAGATTTCTTTTAGGTGATCAGATTTCATTGTCCGTGAGTGTAGGTTACCACCTATCGTTGTACAGACACTGAAATTAACAGGTTTTAAATTATTGTTCTTGAAGTAGTTTGAACCTCATAGTTATCTATATTCATGAAATAGCAAACTAAATGTTATCACGCTTTTTGACTCAGGTCTACATGCTCAACAGTTTGGGTGTAAACCAGATATTTACTCATAAATTGAAACAAAATTAAAGGAAAGATCCAAATTTGTTTTGGGGCTATTATAGGGAGGACAATTATTCAGTGACTTCAAAACAAACAGGACTGGAAACAAAAAAATAAAACAATTCTCATACATGGGCGCGCAAGAGAGATAAAAGAAGTCGCTAATTTGTCAGTTATTCCACTTTGCATCAAAAATCAATCGCTAAAATATGTACCAGGAGAATAAATATATACTACAATATATACAACGCCCGTTCCATAAAAACTGAGAGTAAAATTACTGAAAATGAAGAAATACAAGTACACCAAAATATATGTTATTCTTTCGCAAATTATCTTCTCCCGGATGATATGGAACGGTTCCATCGTTCAGTCTACTTTTCAAATCATGCGGCGAAGGCATTTTGTGGAAGCTGCTTTAGCGAATCCTGTACAACTTGAATAACGTCAGCATCTGTGTTGAATGTTGGGTCACGATACTTCTCGTTCATTTTTGGAAACAACCAAAAATCGCACGGGGTGAGGTCCGGACTGTAGGCAGGCTGTGACGTGATTTCAATACTGCATTTCGTAAGAAACTGTTGAATGCAAGCAGCCGCATGTGGGCGGGCTTTATCATGGTGTAGGGTCAACTTGCGCACCAGTTCCGGTCGCTTAATCGATCTGTGTCGTCGCAGACGCTCCAAGACTGAAATGTAATACTTAGCATTCCCAGTAATTTGAGGAGGAAAGACATGCTGGTAGACTACACCTTTACGATCAAGGAAAATTATCATCGTCACCTTCCTAGCTGATTTGGTTTGGCGGACTTTTTCCTGAAGAGGTCAGACTGTGTGTTTCCAGACACTCGTTGCGCGCTTCGTAAGGGGGTCGAAATAGTGGATTCATGTTTTATTGGCAGTTATTACTGTGTTTAGAAAGTTTGGATCCATTGCAAACCTTTATTTCTACTCATGACACACCTGAACTCTGGCTAACAATTGTTCCCTCGTCAGGTGATGAGGTGCCCATCTGGAAAACAAACGATGCAGCAGTAACTGCTTTACTGCTAATAATCCCGTAGCGGCATCAATTAATATCTTTAAAAACGTCGGCGGAATGCAAGGTTTTTGAAATATTAGTTGAGGCCGCTATGTCTTCACACCTCATTCATCGATCTTCTCGCAGGATTTCCCAAACAGTTTATCAATACCCTTCGTAACAACACTCTTAGGTCAAGCAGGCCTAGGAGCGAGTTTTGCCGACTTACGTCCTTTTTTGAAATCGGTGCAACTAAAAATCGTTGACACACAAACATTTAGCTTTGTAAGCTTTTTTCATTAAATCAATTGTTTCTGGAGCCGTTTTATCCAAACGATAGCAAAATTTTATTGCCCAACGCATTTCACTTCTTAACTCTTAATCACTTACCTCCATAGCTGTATGGCGAAATGCAGACATACCTTAAACAACTGCGCAATAACAAATCCAGCATCGTATGCCACGGCTAATAACTGTTGTCATAGGTATTTCCTTAATTGAATTAGTTATCTGCGTGGTTATTTTTTCCCTTCGCACTGCTGCCACTCAAAAAATTAATCTTAGGTTTTATTGAACGGTTTTTGTATAAACAAACGTATTTAAGAGGGATCCTTATTATTCTCTACACAAAAATGTTTACTATGGAAAAATATTCGCTCCGTATACTAGTTAAATTTATCCTTTCATCATTTTGTAAGAAAGTGTTTGTAAAAAGCACGATGCAACCTAAACCCCCTTCTCCGACGAAAAAACATCGTGGATGTTAGCACTTGTTTCTCTCTCTCTCTCTCTCTCTCTCTCTCTCCCTTTCTCTCTCTATTTCTCTCTATCTCTCTTTCTCTCTATCTCTCTACCTCTCTTTTCCACTCTCTCTCTTGTTTTGTCTCTCTCGCTCTCTTTCTCTCACTCTCGCTCTCTTTCTCTCCCTCATTCGCGCTCTCTTTCTCTCTCCCCCTTTCTCTCTCTTTCTCTCTCTCTCTCTCTCACTCTCGCTCTGTTTCTCTCTTTCTTTCTTTCTCTCTCTCTCTGTCTCTCTCGTTGAACCAGTGATGTAGTTCTAAATAAAAAAGTGCCCTAGGGCGGAACGGATTAGGAAACCTCAACTCTGGAAGAATGCCCTCAAATTCTTCTAATTTGTTATTTTAACCATTCGAAATTTTTATAAAATTTGACCATTTTGAAATTTATAAATTTTAAACATTATAAATTTTAACCATTTTGAAATATTTATTAAATTTTCATTACTGATTACTATTATCAATTTTTATTAAAAATCCATAATTTGGGCAATTTTAAATAAAAGAAAGACTGTTACGCCGGAATCATATGCTAAGAATATTAAATTTTTATTTAAATACAGCTCTGTCGTTCTAGAAAGTTCCTTGTGAATAATACATGTTCCAAATATTTATTGTGAGTAATGCATATTATGCAACTAACATAGTAATTATTCTGCGTAGCAAATTCATAAGCTTGAAAGATTGTTCTGAAAAGGGTTACGACAAGTTCCAAAACGAAATCAAATCGCTGACAAAGGAAATGAAATATGAAAAGTTGATGCGAATAAATTTACATGACAAGGCCGATTCAATGAAAGTGCTTATACATTAGGACACAAGCTCAGATACAGAGATGTAAAGGAAACAGGACGATCATACACAGCTGAGTCACATTACTGTGACCACCTCCTAATTTTGAAGTCAACAGCGCGTAGCCAATGAAAGCAGGCGCGTGTCGTGAGCTGGTTTCGAGGGTAAATAAGGAGGTGGTCTTAGGCATTCTGAAAACATATCACTCGTTTCTGTCATGGATAAAAGGAGCGATTTATCAGATTTGCAAAAAGGGATGATTATCGACTTTCGGGTCAAGGGTGGAAGTATTTCTGAAACAGCGCAGTTTGTGAACGTGCTCCTGTGGTTGAAGTGTATCGTGATTAGAGAAACTGCACCATTGCGAATTAGCGAAGTGGAAACTGCGGAGCACCACGTGCCATTGATGTGAGAGGTGACTTTCGGCTTCGAAGGTGCGTGAGGGCCGATCAGCACGCTACAGTGGAGCAACTCTCTGGCCGAATGAACCAGGGGCTACCGGAAGTGTTTCTAAAACGACAGTTCAGCGAACCCTGCTGCTTATGGGGCTCCGATGCAGACGGATGGTCACTGCACCTATGCTAACGAAGATGCATCGGCAGAAAGCTTACATTTGCACGTCGATATCGGAATTGGACCTCCGCTAATTGGCAAAGGATTGCCTTTTCCGATGACTCACGTTTTCTGCGTCATCGAACACATGGACGTTGGCGTAAAAGTAGAGAAACATCGGAGAACAGACACTCTTCATCCATTGGTGGAAGAACACAAGCTGGTGTGGGCAGCGTTTTGGTTTAGGTAATGTTTTCGTGGCATTCCTTTGGTCCACTCATAGCTGTGGAAGGTACTACGGACCGAATTCGTTATTAATCCATCCTTGCAGACCACGTAAACTCATACATGCTGGTTGTCTTCCCTGTGGCGGATAGGATCTTCTAGCACGACAATGCGACGTGTCACACAGCTAGAAATGTCCGAGAGTGGTTGCAAGAACGCGATGAAGACTTCACAGCACTTCCCTGGCCCCCTATTTCCCTAGACCTAAACCCATTTGAGCATCTGTGGGTCCACCCCGATTGTGTTGTTCGCTCTATGAATCCTCCACCACGCACCCTCCAGCGGCTTTCAGATGCACTGCAGCCAGCATGATTCCACATACATCTGGAAACCTTCTAGTACCTTATTGAGTCCCTCCCAGCCCGTCTAGTTGCTGTCCGCGCTGCACTCGGTGGCTACTCTCGATATTAGGTGGTGGTCACAATAATGTGACTCGACCGTGTATAAACTTCAAAGGCAAAAGCATCAAACGCCGACTGAAGCAAGGAAGCTTCACAAAAGATAAACCCTGATGATGTTATTTTTTCCAAATGTATGTTGATCATTTGATATTGAAACCGTGAAGCAATTTTTTTTGCGACGGTTGTTAAAAATAAAAATAAACTATTCGACCGTAAAAGCTCCTCGAAGGACTATCTACAATTGATTAAAAAAAAGATTAAATGAATTGTGGTGGTCATGCTAAAATCCCTGGCTTAGCAGCAGATGTTAGAAGGTGAATAGATGAAATTTATGGGCCACTGTCTCCATGAAAGAGAGAGAGAGAAGGAGAGTTCGAGTCCTGGGACAATCAACTAGGTCGACTAACCAGAAAGTGGCAGTTCTGACCACTCGGCCACTGAGAGAAGAGACAATTTGACTCACAGAATTTCTGTGTGGAAACAATGGGTTTCTGCGTTTGCCAAACTGATTTATACATAGGCAACACTTCTATGCAATTTATGCATATACACTTTTGAGGGATAGATCAGCTGTAAACTTCAATTCTTCTCTTCACAGCAGACCGAATGAAATAATGTATAAATGTCCATTATCACTAGAGAAACTTTCAAAATGCTTCATTCTGTGACTTTCAGTTTACTCCTAAGCAAAGGTTCCTAAGAGAAAAAGCGAATTTAAGATCGAGTGCTATCACTCAGCGTTTCCTGCAGAGATGCAAACAGAGTGTCACTTTGTGTTACCAGAGGAATTGCAAAGTAAACATTTAGAAATTTCACCTAAGTATTTCAAGTACACGAGATTTCAGATGGCATTTTATCAAGTTTGGCAAAAGAGGAAAAGTAAAACCTAAAGGGAAAACCGCAGCGCTGCATCGATATCTTATCATTTCCTGAGAGCAGTAGGGAAACAACTAAAGTGGGTACTGAGACCCAGATTTATTTCCCCCTTTATATTTACTTTAGACAGTCCTTTCACGTATTTGCGAAGGTTGTTATCGTTTAATCCTTTACACCTTGTGAGATAGCGACCTTCATATTATAAAAGAATGCATCTGTCAGAATCCCCTACGATGATCTGATGACTGAACTGTCTGTAAACATGTGAGTACTTCATTCATATTTTTTACTTTAACTGAAAATGTTGCTACTTAATGAGAAATAATCCCATACTAGCACGATTCTGCTCATTGGTAGAATTTAACGTAATCTAAGAGAAGAATTTTTTACAATCAATGCTAAATAAAGCGCATGTTTCTGAAATGGAATCAACACTTTCTACGTATCAACGTGGTTTGTCACAAACATATATATATATATTTTTCAAGTCGACCGTGGTTTTTCTGGATATTGACCTAGCTTCATCAGGACGAATGGCACGTAAATATTCAAATTTTATATATCATAAACGGTGTTTACAGTCACGGGCTTTGGTTAGTTGCTTCCACGCGCTTTATAGAAATGGGGTGCATGCCATGTCATTAACAAGTTGCCAAGACTTCTGACATATAGGCAAAGCTTTCAAAATATCAAGTTTGGTGGTTGAATCTGACTTGCCAATTAGTTTTGCTTCTTCAAAGATAAATTTATGGTTTTTTTCGTAACAGTGTTTAGCCATCGATGACTTCTTTAGGTCAGAGTTCCGAATGTAGGTCTTGCGCTTCTTAAATCGAAAACGCAAGAATCAACGAGTCTGTCTTATTTAGGAAGCACCACATTCACATGGAATATGATAAATTCCTCACAAGTTTTTGTCTTAAACATAGTCCTTTGATTCTAAAAAGTTCATTTTGTTTATGGGTTTAAAAATTGCTTTAAAATTAAAGGTTTTGAAAATTTTTGAAATTTTGAAAGCAATGTCACGAGAAAATGGAATAATGGCAAAATTCTCTCGCAATGGGCGCATCACAGGAGTTAACGTGAGGAGATATGCTTCGGTTTCCGGAATTTTGTTAGAGCCACGTCTATAATGGAAGGGTTGCATCCTCGTTGTACTCCAACACGCTTAAGGAAATAAAATTCTTCTTCCAAGCTGCTTTTATCTGAACATATATGTATGTATCGCGCGATATACGCAACTGTAAAAAGCGCTGAGATTTTGTTGCCAAGGGGGATTGGACTTGGCATGTGGAGGTGAGAAAACAGCGAAAAGCATGCGATAAATTGTAGTTGGTTGTGAGAGACCTATTTCAGCGAGCAACCAGGACGTCGAAGAATGGTAGGCATCCGTTATTTTCTGTTTCGTAGCTGAATTGAATCTGAGGATCAATGGAATTTATAAGTTTGACTAATTCTAAAATTTCAGAATTTTTTTCCCATAGAACGAAAGTATCGTCTGAATATTGTATTCATAAGTCAAATTTCACGAGTTTGAAAAGTTTTTCTTCAAATCGACGCATGCAGATTTCACATAATATACATGACAGTGGGCTGCCCATGAGTAGACCTTCCGTCTGTTCATAAAACGTTCCATGGAAAGTAAAGCTGTTCTATTTTATGCAAATGTCCACTAAACTTGTTATTTCTTCTACTTCAGGTTGGCTGTAATGAAACTTTATAAGACTTGCTTTTAGGTATTCCCCAGCTCCTTTTGTATTCTCTTAATACGTGTAATCGTCACAAGACTGTGTAGTCTTTGAGATCCAGAACCACTTCCTACGATTTTTATGCAGTAATTATAATACGAAGACGCATATACAAATCACTTTACGCGTTAGAGAATATAATTTTGTTTCTGAATTTGAGTTTTTGTATTGTTTCACATGTACAAACAACGCAATGATTAACTACTTTTGTTTTTACATTCCAGCAGTAAATCTTTATGTCGTACACTCTAAAAAAGTGATGACTTCTATAGGGGAAGGAATTACGCAGAAAGAGTAACAATGAAATGATTTTTCCTAAGTGTTTAATGTTGCTGAAATCATTAATGTCATATGTTCAGTGCTTCTTTTTTTTTTTTTTTTTTTTTTTTTTTGGTTGAAGGTTTGACGTCCACCTTGAGCAACTCAATGTGCTAGAAGCAGTCGCCCACCCCTAATTAAGGGTCACTTGTTTCCACGGAAGGGAGAGAGTCAGTACCATAAGACAAACACAATATCCATGCCTCACTGGGATTCGAACCCGGACCCATCTCGGATGAATGATTAGAAGCCATCGTTTAGACCACTACGCCACCTATGTTCACTGTAGTGATAGTTACTAACATACTGAAAATACTAATAGTAATAATGCATTTGTAAGGTAAAACACTGATGATAATAATGGAACATTCGAACGGAGAGTGTTCTAAAAATAGAATAATGCTTGTATTAGAAAACACAATTTACACATTGGATAGTTGAATATCACTATAACAAATATGACGTAAATTTATCTTTTAAGTTTAGGCTATTAAATTAGTCTTTAACGGAGTAAAAAAATACCACCGCGGTCGTAGCGTCATTTCACGTCTTATGGTTGTAAGATACGCAAACAAAAATATCTAAAATTGAAATATCCAGAGAGACCGGAATTTGAAAGGTTTTCAACATACACTCACAGACAATGGAATTTGCTCGCCAAGAAAGAAGCATCGGAGTTACTGGATTTTTTTGGACGTTAAGATACAGATGAATGATACAATTGATGGCAAAAACAGAGCTGCAGGACAATTGCAGAGGGGTCTGTGGCACGCAGTCCGGTCATCTTCAATAGCGCGTCGCACCGCATCGTGCGGCGATACATGCTGCAATACGGTCAGGTATGGAGGCGTACAGACGCCTGATGTTGTCCTGCGGCAGACTGGCCCACACGTGTTGGACGGTATGCTCCAAATCCCGAATAGTGCGGCACGGAGGCAGCTGGCATTTCAACTGGTCCTACACGTGCTCTATAGGAGACATATCCGGGGAGCGGGAAGGACATGGAAGTGTCTGGACATAACGTTGGTAGTCCTGGGCAACCCGAGCCGTGTGCGGGCGGGCATTATCCTGCTAGTATAGAGCACCTGGATTCCCTGCCAAAAACGGGAGCACATGGGCCGTAGGATCTCATCAACATACCGCTGGCCCGTCAATGATCCACGTATCACTACTAGTGCTGAGCGGCTATCGTAAGTTATGGCTCCCCAGACCATAATGCCAGCAGTGGTGAAGATGTGGCGCTCAAGAGAGAGGCAGGGATTGTGCCGTTGACTCGAGGATATCTACACCCGTACACGATGATCATATGTCCCCAAAACGAAGCGGCACTCATCGCTGAACACCACACGTCGCTACTTTGTGGTGTCATGGCCTGGCGCCACTGTAAATGGAGCCAGTGAAGTTCCAGTGTTAATGGCAGCACACGTAAAGGGCGCTGGGATCGAAGATTCGCTTCCGCGAGGCGTCGCGAAATGGTTCTTGTGCACACAGGAGCCGCTACACCTGCCTATAAAGTGGACCGGCTCCCCGTGTGATCCGTTCGAGCCTGGCGAACGACCCGTCAATTCTCTATACCGGTGGTCCTCCTGGTTCGTCCGGAGCCACTCCGCCGTGTGGCAGTGCCGTCATATGGTAGACGCGGGTTCATTTTTCCGCTCCAGAATGACAAAATTTTCAGGTTCTCGGATATTATCTGACTTAACATCCACGCCATATTTACACCAATAAACGGATTCACATCTTCCAAATTCGTATTTTATGTCCTTTTTAATTAGGCCAGAAGTAAATATCAGGTTTCCTCCATAACAATTATTACATTACCAGCAGAATTGCTTTCACCCAGTTTTCTGGTTGAATCACCTGAAATTTTGTACTGGAATTTCAGTTGTTTTGCCTGAACTTTTGAAATTTTTAGTGCATGTCGATTACGAAAAAATTCAATTTTGGAATTTACCACACAAACGGCTAACTGTTAAGCAACGAAATCTCTTGAAAGTCACGTAATATCAAAAGTGGCAAGTTGCCATCTTTTATAAAACTGAATTTTGCTAGATTCCCCTGTCTTTCCCCTTGCAAATATTCAAAAGATCGTAAAACGTTTCTTGAAACATTTTTTGATTTCTTTTTCGCGTTATATTCCCTGTGTTCATGATTCAATCGTGCAAGCCCTTTGGTTTTCAAGCGACATAGGTTGAAATACGCCATTATTTTTTTCACTTGTTTTTACTTTTATTTTGCATTATTTATAGTCATATTTTTTTTTATCATTTTCTTTCATTTTTCTCAAGTTTGCAAACTTTTTTGGACGTCACATGCTTATTCATGAAATTCCGAGCAAGTAGTGTCTATAGAAATTCTAAAAAGGCCGTATCGATTGTTAGCAAACCTTGAGAAAAATACCTGGAAAAATTTGTTGAAAACCTTTTTACACGTTGTTTAAAATTCTCTGAAACTTAAATCTCCTAAAAATGCAGTACAACTCTTTTAATTTTAGGCGTAATTTCCCTATATCGAGCATCATATGGTTCAGACTCTGGCATTTAATAACAATTTTGCTTGTTATTTCCTATAAGTTATAAAATCTTTTTCATGCGTCATAAGTTCTTTAAAGTCAGTTTTGGTGTTCACATTTAGATGTTTCCCTCTTTCTTCTGTTTTCAGAGAGAAAAATTAAGAAAGAAGAAATTTTAGCACTTACATAACTTTTTCCCCAGTGTAGCCGCATAAAGCACTTCACCTTCTCTCTTAGCTGCCTCCGTTCCGGTTATTGGTGGCCTGAAAAGAGAGTCATTGATATTGTTTTTACCTTTGTATGCAACTGGACATTTGATTAACTCCAAACAATGCTTCCAAAATCCTTATTAAGGTAAAAAAAATCCTGTTTTGAAATTTCAACAACCAAATAATCAATCATAGTTGGAGTTTGTGGATCTTCCTTTCTTAGAAAGAATAAGGAATGAATTATTTCTTTTCGTTTTGTGACAGCTGGAAGGTGAATTAAAACTTACGGTTTTTTTTATTTCAGTTAGAATATGATGCTTGTTTTTGATATACGTTTCTCTCTTCTTAGCCTATGTCTCCAAATATATACCAGCATTTTCTTTTTTCCATCAGCCTAATAGAAACCAGAAAATAATATGCTTCGGGTTGTTACTTCATGGAACAGTTCTTCATTTAACCTCCTAAAACATTTGCTAAGCTTATTCCTTCCATCGTTTTGTGGGTTACATGTGCTTAGGGATTTGCATGTGCATTTTTATTTCTCACATATGTATTAAAACTCAAAATATGAATTAGTTCATCAAATGCAGCTCTCAGAAACGTATGCATCCCTAAATACTATTAGAAAAGTACGAATACCTCAAATAATAATTGTAATCTACGTCATACTTTCAGTAAAACTTTCAATCCTTGTTAAAATTCCTATAAACTTCATGTTAAAATTCTATTCTTTTAAAGTTCACTGAAAATTTCATATTTATTACTATTTTTAGGGCATTAATATGCTGTATATATTATTTGACTTTCATTTTTTTCTTCCACGTTCCTAAACAATTCTGCATCTTTTCTGAATATTTCGAACATTATACCAAAATGCATTCCAAAATCAATAATGCTTCGTTTTGCATCTTTATCCAGATATACAGTAAGTTACTTCTAAAACTTTGTCTAACTTTGCTGAAATACTGAACAAACCCTATAGTTTTGAGACTAAGACGAATACAGTTACTTTTTCAAAATATCTTTCTCTTAACTCGCATATTACGTGTTTGAATGTATATTTATTTTACGAACCTTACTATATGTTTGAATGTATATTTATTTAATGAACCAATATATGAAAAAGACATCTCACCTTAATTATTAGACAAGATGTTTTTTTCATATATTGGAAGTATAAAATCGTAAAAAATATCTTAACTTAGTTCTTATAGAAAAATTGGAATGAAATAATTTTACAAAAGTCAAAATGATAGGTTTAAAGTAGAAAACAAAGTATTCATGTACGCATGTCTGTATGTCGTATTACATTATAAATTAGCATGATTTAAAATTACGATTTTCCACCACTTTTTTTTTCTTTTTGGAGGGGTTCAAAACTTTCACAATAGTATTTAACTCTTTGAAATTCCATCGATGTGCTTTTTTTTACATTTATAAATTTTTTAAGGCTATTTCTTAGAAAAAAGTATAACCGATATTTCCACTGTACTTCGCACTTCCTCTTATCCGTTGTAGCAAAGGATGGTGCCTGGTGTCTTGTCATCCTGTCTCTAGATTCTGAAAAGTCTGCTTATGTTAAACATTTCTTTGAAGAGTAAAAAATCCACGTTCGAATTTTAGTCTTGAAGTCCAGCTCTGAGACGACAGCTAGGCATTGTATGACATCTAAAGTTATGCTAAACCCCAGCTTTCACGAAATTTTTATAGCAGTCAAGTTGGACGCTATCGCTGCTTCAGGTACATAACTGTATTTCATTTCTGAATATGAATTTCAAAAATACCCAGCAGTCATGAAGTAACTGCATCGTCTGTTAAAATTATACGTAAGATAAGTTATTCAAATCCCGACCACTACCGTGATCATACTGTAAAAGGCAATGAAAATCGACGAAGTGAAAACATAATTGATTTTAAACTACGAAGAAATGAAACATTCCATTTCAGTGTTTCTTTCAAGATTTTTAACCGGGGGCAAATATAACATTAGAGGGAGCAAGTCTTCCATTTGCCGTATACACAGTCGAGTCACATTATTGTGACCACCTCCTACTTTTGACGTCAACAGCGTGCAGCCAATGAAAGAAGTCACGTGCCGTGAGCTGGCTTGGAGGGTATATAAGGTGTGTTGTAGGCAATCTGAAAACATATCACTCGTTGCTGTCATGGATAAAAGAAGTTATTTATCAGATTTGCAAAAATGGATGCTTATGGGCTTTCGGGCCAAGGGTGGCAGTATTTTTGAAACAGTGCAGTTTGTGAACTGTTCGCGTGCTGCTGTGGTTAAAGTGTATCGTGATTGGAGAAATGGCACCATTGCGAATAAGCAACGCGGAAACTGCGGAGCGCTGCGTGCCATTGTTGTGAGAAGTGTAGGTCGTCTTCGAAGGTGCGTGAGGGCCGATCGACACGTTACAGTGGAGCAACTCAGAGGCCGAATGAACCAGGGGGCTACCGGAACTGTGTCTAAAACCACAGTTCAGCGAATCGGGCTGCGTATGTGGCTCCGATGCAGACGGATAGTCACTGCACCTGTGCTGCTAACGAAGGTGCTTCGGCAGAAAAGGCTTGCAGTTGCACGGCAGTATCGGAATTGGACCTTCGCTGATTGGCAAAGGATTGCCTTCTCCGATGAGTCACGTTTTTTTCTTCATCGAACGGAAGAACGGTGGCGTATAAGGCGAGAAACATCGGAGAACAAACACTCTTCAACCATTGCTGGAGGAACACAAGCTGGTGGGGGCGTCGTTATGTCCTGGGGAATGTTATAGTTCGTTTATACACTATATATAATTTTTAAGCACTATATTTACATATATAGGAGTAATTAGTATACATATAGTAATTACATCTTTAAACGTTTCAAAAACAAACTTTCTCTAGAGAAGGAGATTTCAAATATTGCAAATTGGACTACTTTCGGAAAATGTCATTCCGGAAATAGTCAATCGCGAAATAAAAATATGTAATCATCTAAATGCTGTTACATAAGTGGAAACTAGGTTAAGATGTGAAGCTTAACTTGTCAATTTTCTATAAAAATTATATTGCTTTTTCAACAGAACTTTCAGAATAGAGCAGCACTGTTGAATAGCTTTTTTCATATGGTCTAATAATTGCGAGTTAAAATGCACATGTGAAATTAAAACCGTAAAATGAAAACTCCAGTTAGGAAAAGGAGTTTACAAATGGTTTAGTACTTACATAAAAAACTGCAGCATAGGAAATAATCCATCAAGTTCATAGTAGTGCACTATTCATTTAATCACTTTCACTCAGTTACACTGTTTTCTTTTTCGTTTTGTTTTTTCACGTGCGTTACAATGAATGGCTTGAAACTCTCATCTATTAAATTGCAATCAACACACACCTGATCCTGAATTCCGATACGCTGACTATGAGGTATGACAAGTCTACTTATTATATTTTGAAGAACGGCATGGCCCGGTGGCGCAGTGGTCTAAGGCGTTGGCCTCTGATCATTCGTCCGTAAGGGGTCCGGGTTCGAATCCCGGTCAGGCATGGATGTTGTGTTTGTCTTACGGCACTGGCTCTCTCCCTTCCCTGGAACCAGTGACCCGAAAATTAGGGACGGGCGACTGCTTATAGCCCATTGAGTTGCTCACGGTGGTCGTTAAACCTCCAATCAAAAAAAAGAACGGCATGTGTCTTAATACACTTTTAAGGCAATATAAACTGTAATACTTGAACAAATATTAAAAATAATAAAATTGGAGAAATGTTTCCTGTTTCCAGCATCAGAAGAAACAAAGTTTTCTTTTTCATTATAGCCTGAATTTATTAGAATTTGGCTTGGTGACATAAAACGTCTGCGGTAAAAACGTCTCCGTGGTTGATGCCCCCTCCCCATGTATGCCTGAAAGAAACACTGGCCCATTTCAGGCTCTCATCTAACAGAATCGCTTCGCGATTTCAGCTGCAATTAACCAACACATCTGTAGGCGGATGCACTTTCGTGTCTTTTGTTTTATTACGTGATCTTCGGTATCTGATTATTTAAAGCTTCAGGCATCATTTTGTGAGCCGAAACGTGTTTCTTTAACTCAGGAGCAAAATGATAAACTTTTTAGCAAGAGCTGGATCGGACTCGGGCTTTACGGGCCGGGGTAGGCTATAGGCTGGTACACCCCTCTAATAGATATATCAATTACTTCTAATTTGTTTTGTCCCCAAATTTATATATTAGCTTTGTAAGTAATCATTTTACTAGATATGCTCTATTTCAGGTTATGTTATCTCCTTTGGATTTTGCCTTACTTTGTGACGTGTCTTCCTTTGGAGAATAAGGTTACTAATTTCACGAAAAAATTGGAAAACCACACGATACCTGAGAAACTGACAGAAATCGACGCTGATTTGAATACTGCCTCGCAATTCCTGGAAGTTGAGCGAAAGAAACTGCGTTTAGGTGAGTGTTCGAGAATTTATGATTTGAGAACAAATGCTGGTACAATTTTTACCTTATTTAGAACATGTTCCTAGAGATTAAGGTTTTTTATATCAGACAAAATAAAATTTGCCTCAAGTTTTCTCTTCAGACATTTTACTGACGTCTGTTGACGCTACAGCACAAAAAGACAGCAATTGAAGACCTAGATACGTAGAAAGAAAGCATATTTTCGCGAAACATTGTATGTGATGGCACGCCACATGACATTGAATCTTGGCTACGGAAAAGTCCTACGTAAATTATGAAAAAACATCCCTGTCACTTAGCACCTGTTATAAATAAGAACTGGAAAAAGTGGATCATGCCAATTGGTTTCTTTGGAGACAGAACAGATCAAATATCTGTTCTGTCTTCTACCTTATATATAATACTCAAAACGTCTGTTTGTCTGAAGCAGCAAAAACTCTGGAACACCGAGCTGTGGCATCATGAAATTTGCATAGCATATTAATACTGGAATTTGTAGGTCAACGCAACAGTTTTAAGATCTCTACGTTGTTCCGTTCGCGAGTTAGGAATTAATTAATAAGCTAATCAATAAAGTCAGCGTCGTTTGCTACGTCATCGTTATGCTGTTCCAAATCTGAAAGCACGTGACTGCATTTATCGCCGCGGCACATCCACAGGTGTTTCTATTCTTAGAGAGCTGTGCATAAAAAAATGCAAAAACGAACTTTGCGAAATCTTAACGAAACGGACTGAAATTTTTATCAACACCATGAATTGGTGATAAGAGGAGTCCCTCAAAATTTCACCGGAATCCTGTCAAAACTTTTTAAAATAAGCATGGAATTTCTAATTCATCGGTAAATAGAAATATATAAGCAGAAACGGTTAATAAAATTTTGACGGCTAATTTAAAAAGTTATTTACCGATTCAAGTGAAATTTGCAGGTCATGTTCCTATTAACGATTTATGGTGTTAATTAAAATTTCAGCCAGTTTCATAAAATATTCGCAAAGATACGTTTTTAACTTTTTTATCCCAGAGATTCGCCTTTCAAAGACGTCTGAAATTGAAAGCAGGTGATGAATTTGATCATCGATAACGAATTTTGTTAACAAATTTTTCTCAGTCAGTGTCCTAATGCTGTGTCTCCTGAACGCGTGTTAAATAATTCGTAACGCGTTTGGTCTGTTTGATTCTACAGACAGCTGTATGCTGGAATGTCTAAAGCAAAGGATCCAACACAATTATATATTGTCGCCGATGAAGGAGAAACGAAAATGTTGTGCACGTCCAAGTG
Organism: Macrothele yani; assembly: GCA_039090855.1. Classification (NCBI taxonomy): domain Eukaryota; kingdom Metazoa; phylum Arthropoda; class Arachnida; order Araneae; family Macrothelidae; genus Macrothele; species Macrothele yani. The sequence continues at coordinate 136,133,123 of CM077005.1, read as the reverse complement.
CTGAAATAATCACACTATGAATAAATTATTTGTAATGACCGAATTTGTGAAATCAGCTTTTTTCTTTCTTGCAAGCAGCAATTTTTTCCCCCGATGTTTTCAGGGACGTATAAGGGAATATGAAATTAATAAAACTAAATCCCGGGCAAAGCCTGATAGTAAAGCTAGTTCTGGCATAATCGTGACAAAGATGGTTTTTTTATCTAGGTATTAGTTACTTCTGCGCCCCAATTTGCTGAAATGTTGAATAATCTGAATGGTTTCCGTTCTGCAGCGAACACAACTGTTATATCGGAATTATCTTTTTCTTTCTTCATATATTTTATAACTGAATTTCTTCTTTTCAAGAATTTCCAATTTCAGTAAAACAGTTTTATTTGTTCAATATGCAAGTACCGAACCTAAAAGAAACCGTAGGGTTCCCGAGGCCAACACGATCAAGATTGTACCGCGAATATACCATCGACGGACGTATCAGCTCCCAGAGAACAAGCGGTGATCGACTGCACGCCCTTCGTGACCGGGATGGACGTAGACTATCTAGGCTCATAAAGACAGACCGCTTGGCAACGGCGGTACAAATCTCGTCCAGGTGAAATGTCGGAAGACCAAGCAGCGTCAACGTGCGAACGGTACACTGCACGCTGCACACTTTGGGCTACGGGAGCCAACGTCTTACTTGTGTGCCATTGCGGACTGCTCGTCATAGGAAATTACACATTTTCTGGTGCAAGAAACATCAAAAATGGTCCTCTTCAGAGTGGTGCCCCATCGTTTGGTCAGACGAATCCCGTTTTTATCTGTATCGAGCTGACGGGAGGATGCGGATGTGGTGTCGACAGCATGAGGTCATGGGCCGTAGTGTCAGCTCGGCTTTGTTCAAGGTTGTGGCAGCTCGGTGATGGTTTGGGGATCCTTCTCGATGCACACGTTAGGTCCCTTGGTGTGTCCGGAGAGGTGCTTAACCGCTGCGTGCTACCAGCGAGTTGGTTGATCACTTACACCCTTTTACTCATGACCTCCGCGCCTCCTGCGGACGAAGGTCTGTTTCAGCAGGACAATGCACGGCGCCACTCGGTCACAACCACCCAGGCATGGATTAAGGAAGACTCATCTGAGTTTCCCCCAAATTCCCCGAATCTGAACCCTGTTGAAGCACTCTGGGATACCATGGAGGAGGACATCAGATCCATGGGTCCTGGACCAACATCTCGGGAGGAGATGTGCTGCAACAGGCATGGGTGGGGTCAATATGTAAGTGGTTATTGACAGTAGAGGAGGACCAACACGCTATTACATAGGTATCTCTAATGTTTTGTGCATTGAGTGTAGTATGTTTCGATTGTTGATTTGTGAAAGCACTTTTCAGCTAAGCTCAAACGGCTACACCAATACATATGATAGATTTTCTTTTCGTTTTAAAATTGCGTACGAAAGTATTTTTATACTTTTCATGACCAGGAAAATGCCTAAAAATTGTTGGATAATTATAATTTAACCTTTTGAGGTATTTGTGGATAATCACAATTTATTGCGTGGAAATTGAAAGTTAAAAAAATCGGTAACTTTTATTAATGACTTCTCAGTGAAAAATATGAAACAATATCTATAGGTAATTTCAGTATGGTTATTGTGCTGCAGTATAAAACCAAAATGCAGGCCATTAAAAAATCGTAAATAAGGATCAATTTCCTGTGAAACTTTTCATACACACAACCAGACTTTACCGTCATTAGACAAAAACTTTACGATGAATTTGGATTTATACTGAGAAGTTTTAATATTAAAAAATTCAAGAAATAAATATTAACATAATATTTTTGTAGTGATCTATCCGAGATCATTTTTGTACGAAACGAAGGTAGCTCGTCTGAATTTTTTTTCAACAACAGTGAGCAACTCAATGGGCTATAACGAGTCGCATGTCCCTAATTTAGGGCCACTGGTTCCAGGGAAGGGAGAGAGCTAGCGCCGTTAGACAAACACAACATCCATGCCTCACATGACTCGAACCCGGAACCCTCTCGGACGAATGATCAGAAGCCATCGCTTAGACCACTGCGCCACCCGGGGCGGTAGATAGTTGTTTCCCGTTCCTCTTATAGCGTTGGATTCACTGGCAATCTATACAGAAGAAACATGGGAGGGACATAAGAATGCTGGTTTGTTCTGTTTACGGAACGTTACGTCTAGTTTAACCTACATATGTATATATTTTACGGGGAGAAAAAAACATTACAGGTTCTTCAAAGCTATATTTTTGTTTTGTTTCCGGTTTAACAACCACGGCTAGCAACACAATCGGTTATAAGCAGTAGACAGTCTTTAATTTATATCTATTGATGGCTCCAAGGGAGGTAGAGAGCCAGTGCAGTAAGACAAGCACAACATCCATGCCTTATAGAGATTCGAACCCAGATCAATCTCAGACAAATGATCAGAAATCAGTGCTTAAACCACTGAGCCATCAGGGCGGCCAAGGCGATTCCGACGAACGGTTAGAAGAGAGAGCTTAGACATAAAACCACTGGACCTACGCAATGCTATTTTAATACGGGGTCCCCTGTTTGACTGATAAAAGCGTTGAAACGTAAAATTCAGCCATTAATTACAGGAGACGTAGAAAGCGCATGGAACCCAACAGAAAAAAGAAATGTGATAAAATCCTTGAATGCAAGAATACTGTATTTTGAGATACACCGATGAGTCATATTATTATGACCCCCCCCCCCCGCCTAGAGAAATGAGCCCGTCTGGAGGCCTAACGGTGGCTCAGGTAAATTTCAGACAGCAGTATATATACAACCCGAGGACTGGCTTTCAGTTAGTAAAGTATTCGGAGTCAGAATGGGAAAAAATGCCGATTTGTCGGAGTTTGACAAAGAACAAATTGTGATGGCATGGCGCCTCAGAACTACGATCTCAGAAACGAAGCGGCTTGTGGGTTGTTCACGGTCCGCTTTAGTGAGTACGTATCAAAAGTGGTGCACAGATGCCCAAACGACGAACTGACGTCCAGCCATGTGTCGACCGTATCTCATTGATGCCACAAGGAAGCGGATACTGTCACGCATTGTTCACATCGAACGCAGGGCCTCAGTGGCGACAAATCGCCTGCAGCTACAACAGTGGTGATCAAGGCCATGTGTCACAGCACACAGTTCATTGCGGCCTCCTGCGCATGGGCCCATGATCATCGGGATTGGACCGTGGATTATTGGAAGAAAGTGACCTGATCTGACGAAATAAGATTATTGGTGCATCGCGTAGACGGCCGAGCGCGGATACGCCGACTACCAACAGAGGCTATGGCACCTGGATGTACTGTTCGGAGGAAACAGGCCAGCGGCTGCGGCATGCTGTGGGCGTATTTTCTTGAGACACTTTAGGCCCCATTATCCCAATAACACAATCCCTGACAGCTGTTAGGTATCTGAACATCGTTGCCGATCAAGTTCACCCATTCAATGCAACTGTGTTCCCTGCTGATGATGGCCATTACCAACAGGATAATGCGTCATGCCACACTGCCAGAATCGTCAAGGAGTGATTCGTGGAACATTCTGGTGAATTTCTGTTAATGCCTTGGCCTCCAAATTCACTTGACGTGAACATAATCGAACATTTGTGGTTCGACTTGGAAAAGCAGATTCACGCTAAATCACCACCACGCAAAAATGTACAGGTACTAGAGAACCTGCCGTTGACATTATGGTACCATATACCACAGGATAGCTTTTGTAACCTCACCGAACCGATGTGTCGTCGAGTGGCTGTTGTTTTTAGGGCTAAAGGGTGTTGTGAAAACACAGGCTTGTCCACGCCGGGCATCAGAGTAAATCGCTCTCCTAACTGAGCTACGTGGACATATGCTCTCATTGCTATCTGCCTTTATCTCATGTGCGCCCTGCGGCGCAGGCACGTCACATCTTCTCCCCTCCCCCGAAAGAATCTCCTGCCCTCCCCCGATTTCCGTTCGAGTATTCTAACCTTTACACCACCCAAGACAGTAGAGTTCCAAGCAACTGAGACTAAGCAAACTTAGCTTAAGAATCTGAACATCCTCAGATTTCCGCTAGTCGAAGCAACCCTGCTTCCTCATAGCGTTTTGAACCGTCTCCCATCCAGAAGCGGATTTAGGTCGGAAATCACCAGCACCACAGGTAAATCAATGAAGGAAGAAATATTCCTCATAATACATAGGAAATCGATAGAACATTCAAAGCAAACAGAATATAAAATTTGGATTTACTTGTAACATTTACTGTAAGTGTTACAAGCAAATTCAGAAGTGTTAAAAGCAAATTCAGAAGTGTTACAAGCAAATTCAGAAATGTTACAAAGAAATTAAGAAGTGTTACAAACAAATTCAGAAGTGTTACAAGCAAATTCAGAAGTGTCGCAAGCAAATTCAGAAATGTTACAAGCAAATTCAGAAGTGTTACAAGCAAATTCAGAAGTGTTGCAAGCAAATTCAGAAGTGTTACAAGCAAATTCAGAAGTGTTACAAGCAAATTCAGAAATGTTACAAAGAAATTCAGAAGTGTTACAAGCAAATTCAGAAATGTTACAAAGAAATTCAGAAGTGTTACAAACAAATTCAGAAGTGTTACAAGCAAATTCAGAAGTGTCGCAAGCAAATTCAGAAATGTTACAAGCAAATTCAGAAGTGTTACAAGCAAATTCAGAAGTGTTGCAAGCAAATTCAGAAGTGTTACAAGCAAATTCAGAAATGTTACAAAGAAATTCAGAAGTGTTACAAACAAATTCAGAAGTGTTACAAGCAAATTCAGAAGTGTTGCAATCAAATTCAGAAGTGTTACAAGCAAATTCAGAAGTGTTACAAGCAAATTCAGAAATGTTACAAAGAAATTCAGAAGTGTTACAAACAAATTCAGAAGTGTTACAAGCAAATTCAGAAGTGTCGCAAGCAAATTCAGAAATGTTACAAGCAAATTCAGAAGTGTTACAAGCAAATTCAGAAGTGTTGCAAGCAAATTCAGAAGTGTTACAAGCAAATTCAGAAGTGTTACAAGCAAATTCAGAAATGTTACAAAGAAATTCAGAAGTGTTACAAGCAAATTCAGAAATGTTACAAAGAAATTCAGAAGTGTTACAAACAAATTCAGAAGTGTTACAAGCAAATTCAGAAGTGTCGCAAGCAAATTCAGAAATGTTACAAGCAAATTCAGAAGTGTTACAAGCAAATTCAGAAGTGTTGCAAGCAAATTCAGAAGTGTTACAAGCAAATTCAGAAATGTTACAAAGAAATTCAGAAGTGTTACAAACAAATTCAGAAGTGTTACAAGCAAATTCAGAAGTGTTGCAATCAAATTCAGAAGTGTTACAAGCAAATTCAGAAGTGTTACAAGCAAATTCAGAAATGTTACAAAGAAATTCAGAAGTGTTACAAACAAATTCAGAAGTGTTACAAGCAAATTCAGAAGTGTCGCAAGCAAATTCAGAAATGTTACAAGCAAATTCAGAAGTGTTACAAGCAAATTCAGAAGTGTTGCAAGCAAATTCAGAAGTGTTACAAGCAAATTCAGAAATGTTACAAAGAAATTCAGAAGTGTTACAAACAAATTCAGAAGTGTTACAAGCAAATTCAGAAATGTTACAAAGAAATTCAGAAGTGTTACAAACAAATTCAGAAGTGTTACAAGCAAATTCAGAAATGTTACAAAGAAATTCAGAAGTGTTACAAACAAATTCAGAAGTGTTACAAGCAAATTCAGAAGTGTTGCAAGCAAATTCAGAAGTGTTACAAGCAAATTCAGAAGTGTTGCAAGCAAATTCAGAAGTGTTATAAGCAAATTCAGAATTTATATTCTGTTTGCTTTGTATATTCTATCGATTTCCCATGTATTATGAGGAATATTTCTTCCTTCACTGATTTATCTGTGATTAAAATGATTCTCGGTGACGCAAAAAATTACGCGAAAAACTAAGTGTAATGGGGAACATTTTGGTAGGAATACTTTACTCCCTCACGTTTCTGCTGTTGCACACATGAAAAAGCCTCCCTAGTGAGAGTGGAAGCTTGAAGATTTTTATATATTGTTTTATGCCAGTGAACGGATTTATACTACGCTATAAGCGTTTTGTTCTGACTTAAGATATTTTCCGAAGAATGAAAAACTGGAACACATTCCATTTGGAAAATACACCTAAAATTAGGTGTAAAAGCAAGGTGTGTACACCCTTCTTTATTTAACTTCTAGCAGAGCAACGCAAAATAAACGAAACCACTCTTTCTTCCCAATTACTGGCATACGCACAATGCCTCTGCAATTTTCTTACTTCCATTCATTTTTTTTTCGGAATCTGACGAATCTGACCACTCCACCACAGAGGATGGGCATGATTTTTATATCCACATGTACGAATGCCATCTTTACGCAGCAGTCAACTGCGAGAAATTATAAATTCTTTTGCTATAGGAATATGATTCTACAATAACATTTCTAATTCTTTTTCACCATTCCTGAGTGTCAGCTGGTATCGATTATAGAGGGATTTTCTTTTAATGAACGGCATTTCAATGCTAAGTTGCAAATATCACTACGCTACACAGAATGAAATAATTCTTGTAGCTATGACTTATGTATACAATACAACATTGTTATAAAGAGAAAGCAAGAGAAGTTAAAACAAAACCAAGTTCTGTTTTTCTCGTTTGACACAATATCTTCCTTATTTGGGTTCCTTTCATTCCATTCCGGGGATTATTTTTTCGAGAAGACAGGAAGCAGTCATTTTGAATTATACTATGGTGACAGCTACAAATGTTTTCTGATTCACAAATCTACTCTTCAAAATCTGATAGGCATCACGCATATCGTAATGATACAGTTTCTGTTACATTGCGTTTGTTATTGTTTTGTATGTGTGTGTACGTGTGTGCATATAACTTCTATCCCTTTCTTTAAATTTAGATGAACTATGTGGAAATAGAGCGCATGGCGAAAGTCCTGCTGACTGCAGCGACCTTTACAGGAACGGGTATCATGCAGATGGAATCTACGAGATATGGCTGAAGAACAGAGTTTTGGAAGGTCCTCTCCGAGTATACTGTGACCAGACAAATGACGGCGGTGGATGGACTGTGAGTTTCAACATTTTCTGTCTTCTTTCGAGAAGCTTTGCTGTTTTGTGGACGAATTTCAAAAAGCATGCTAAAGAATATGTGTGTGTCGCCCCGGTGGCGCAGTGGTCTGAACCCTGGCCTCTGATCATTCGTCCGAAAGAGGTCTGGGTTCGAATCCCGTGAGGCACGGATGTTCTGTTTGTGTTACGGCACTGGTTCTCTCCCTTCCCTGGAACCAGTGACTCTAAATTAGGGACGGGCGATTGATTATAGCCCATTGAGTTGTTCACAGTGGTCGTTAAACCTCCAATCAAAAAAATACACTGACGGAAAAAAATCCCAACACCACGAAAAAATAGTTGTAGAGGAATGAAATGGCGGCATTACATTTGTATAGGTAACATATTTAATCGATTAAGGTTTCAAGATCACAGCTTAATGTAAGCGCGAGAAGAGCCATTTTAATTGTGAAATGCTGGTACATTAGTAACCGGTGTAACCGCCACAATGTTGAATGCAAGCACGCAAACGTTCTTGCATTGTGTCGTACAGGTGCTGGATGTCAGTTTGTGGGATGGAGTTCCATGCCTGTTGCACTTGGTCGATCAATACAGGGAAGGTTAATGCTGGTTGGGGGTGACGCTGGAGTTGTCGTCCAATGATGTCCCATACGTGCTCGATTGGTGAAAGATCTGGTGATCTAGAAGGCCACGGCAACATGTCGACACGCTGTAGAGCATGTTGGGTTACAACAGCGGTATGCGGGCGAGCGTTATCCTGTTGGAAAACACCCACCGGAATGCTGCTCATGAATGGCAGCACAACAGGTTGAATCACCAGACCGACGTACAACTGTGCCGTAAGGGTGCGTGGGATAACCACGAGAGTGCTCCTGCTGTCATAGGAAATTGCTCTCCAGACCATAACTCCAGGTGTAGGCCCAGTGTGTCTCGGCCGCAGACAGGTTCGTTGCAGGCGCTCACCTGGCCTCCTTCTAACCAACACACGGCCATCACTGGCACCCAGGCAGAACCGGCTTTCATCAGAAAACACAACGGATCTCCACTCCGTACTCCAATGAGCTCTAGCTTGACACCACTGACGTCGCAAACGGCAGGGGTTTGGGGTAAGTGGAATGCACGCTACAGGGCGTCTGGCTCGGAGCTGTCCTTCAAGTAACCGACTTGTAACAGTTCGTTGTGTCACTGTGGTGGCAACTGCAGCTCGAATTGCTGCCGCAGACACGGTACGATGCGCCACGGCCATGCGCCGTACACGGTGGTCTTCCCTCTCAGTAGTGACACGTGGCCTGCCGGAACCCGGTCTTCTTGAGGCAGTACCTTCCCGTGACTACGGCTGCCAACAATCATGCACGGTGGCTACATTCCTGGCAAGTCGTTCTGCAATATTGCGGAAAGAAAATCCGCCTTCTCGTAGCCCTATTACACGACCTCGTTCAAACTCCGTGAGCTGTTTATAATGGCTTCTTCGTCTTCTTAAAGGCATTCTTGACTAACATCAACACACTACGTCGAATCTCAACGATAACTAACGCTCACGAACATTACAGCGCGTATTTACAGCAAACTTGCTTTGCATGTTCCGAGGGCGCTACTAGCGCCACACGTATGGGCCGAGCGCGAAATTTGGATAGACGTCATCTTACAGATGTACTTTCACCGCCTACCAACTGTCGTTTATCTAACACAACCCCTTTTTGGTGTTGGGATTTTTTTTCCGTCAGTGTAAATAAAAAAAGGAATATGTGCGCTTCCTGAACTAATGGTTGCTACGATCAGATGAAAAAGGGAGCAAATTTTCTTTGTCATCATTTCGACAGATTCAGCTACATGTTAAGCGTTATATTGAAGGAGAGAACGTGTTAGTTACATTTGAAGCGTTTTTTTGATATCGTTAAATCGCTGCGGTGTTACTTGAAATGAAGTAAAATTCTAGACATCATAATATTACGTGAATTCTATTTTAGTTTAGAAAAGCCTTCCTTCGCTGCCTTATGCTTTCCTTATGGACTGCGCATAATCTGCTGCATAGAACATCAGTTAAACACAATTTACGTAGTGATGTAAGCATGGCCGCCGCGATGGTGCAATGGTCTAAACGCTGGCTCCTGTTATTCGCCCGGGTTCGAATCTCGGTGAGGAATGGATGTTGCATTTGTCTTGCGGCTCTCCCTTCCCTGGAACCAGTGGCCCTAAATTAGGGACAGGTGATCCCGTATAGGAAAGCCTTGCAATAGGCCGAACAGTGGACCACCGCCTTTTAGCAATAGAAGACGGTGGCTCAATTTTGCAAGGCTGTGGTACCTGGGGACTGTTTATAGCTCATTGAGTTGCTCACAGTGGTCGTTAAACTCCCAGTCCAAAAAATGTAAACATAATGAATATAATAGGAGACACTTTTTGTAATATCTATTTTCAAAATATTTTGCTTCATATAACGTCGATATTCCTTCATATTCCCACGCTATACTGCTTAATGACAATTTGGAGGCACTGCTGACGATTTCAAACAATTTTTAATACGAATATCTCCAGAATTTTAGAATTTTCCAGAATCTAATTAATGTTGCAGGCAGCCTAGCAGTTGTACGAAAAATTAACCTTAATATTTTAGTTCCAACTGTGTATTGAAACGTAACGTTCGCGACGTCGTTATCTTTATGCTTGTAGAATATAGTACATTGTCAAAAATATGAAAATATCATATAATACTGTATTCAGGGAATGGGTAAAGTCAATGAGACAACTAACATACATCGAAGTTTTAAAAATACGTTTCATTGGTTTTTAAGACCACATGAAAATTCCGTAAGTCACTAATGATACTCTGAGGAAACTGAAAGGCTTTCTGCTCCGACGCTATGTGTATAAGTACCATTTCACTACGGCTGAGGAGTCGTAGGCGATGATTTCTTATCATTCATGCAAGATAAGCCAGGGATGGAGTCCCGGATTAGACATGGGTGATGTGTTTATCTTACGTAGCTGGCTTTCTCTCTTCTCTGGAATTAGAGTCCCCAAATTTCGAATGTACGACTTCCGATAACTCTCAGAGTTGCTCGTGGTGGACTTTAAACTCGAAACAAAAAATAGAACCGATTCCTTTTTGCTTAATAGTGAAGAATACTTCTTTCACACTTAAAAGAGTTGTCATGAAGTTCTAAAAGACATTTTATTTCATTTATTTGTTTTGCTGAGCATTGCCATATAGTCCATGAAAAATAGTTCATGAAACAGAGCGCCGCAGCAAGGCAGCAAAGGGGAAAGGCCAACAAGGCCTAACAAAGCCCTGAGATCCCTATACACCAGTTTCAAATGAAAAACAAACAAGAAAGATGACACCGAATTTTCGGGTGTAATAAGCACGTCTTTTGAATCGGTTCTGACGCAAATTAAATTTATCAAAGCTATTCAAAGTCAATGGAACCGGTATGGGAAACAATAGATCTGACAAAAAAGAAAGACGATTTTCAATCGGGTTTTTAATCCCTCAGATATTGCTGTAAACGGAATCGTGAGCTTACGAACTCTTAGAAACAGAGTTATCGACAAAAGTAAGATGTGACTTTACGTCTCCTGGTGGGAAAACCATGCATTATTTTAGGAAGAAAGTATTCTCAAATAGTTTATCCACACAAGCGGTATCGGTCCAAGAAAAAAATTAGTCGAGTTTTCAGGAGCCCAGATTTTGCTACAAATTTATCAGAAGCAGAAACTAACACTTATGAACCCTGGTGGTCAAACCTCTTTTTACCAAACATTCCAAATCATGTGAAAAATATTTTCCATCAGGTCTTGTGTACGATACAGGAAAAACTTTTCAAATCGGAGATTTAGGAGCAGAAATAACGCAGAAAACGCAATTTAGCTTTGTACCCCTTAGCGGAAAGTCTATGCATTTACTTGTAAATTTTGAATTTACAGGAAAAACATTTCGCATCGGAAGCACTATCCAACAAAGAAGGAATTTTTCAAATCGGACTCTTAGAAGTAGAGATATTGACAAAAATAAGATATATATCTACACCCTCTGGCGTAGAAACCATGCACTATTTTAAGAAGAAAATGTTTCTAAAAGGTTTGTCGACATGAGTAGTATCAGTCAACAAACGACGTTTTTTTCAATCGAAAATTTAGAAGCTCATATTTTGCTGCAAATACATCAGAAGCGGAAATTACGATTTACGCCTCCTGGTGGCCAAACATTTTTTTTATAAAAATTAGAAATTATGTGCAAATGATTTCTCATCAGGAGCTGCATCCGGTGCAGAAAGAATTTTTCAAATCGAAGATTTAGAAGCAGAGATATAGGGGGAAACGCAAATTACCGCTACGCGCTCTAGCGGAAAGTCTATAAATTACTTGAAAATTTTGAAATTATATGAAAAACATGTCACACGGAAAACAATATCCAGCAAAGAAGGAATTTTTCAAATCGGACTCCTAGAAGCAGCAGAGATATTGACAAAAATAAGATGTACATCTACGCCTCCTGGCGGAGAAACTGTAAATTATTTTAGGAAAAAAATATTCCAAAAAGGTTTACGATGTGAGTGGCATCAGTCCACGAAAGAATTTTTTCAATCGATATTTTAGAAGCTCAGATTTTATGGCAAATACATCAGAAGGAAAAATTAACACTTACGCCCATTGGTGGCCAAAGTATTCTTTAACAAAAATTTGAAATTTTATGGAAAAGATTTTCCATCAGGAGATGTATCCTCTGAACAAAAAAAATTTCAAATCGGAGTTTCAGAAGAAGAGTTATCGGGAAAAATGTAATTTACTTTTACGCCTCCTAGCGGAAAATCTATGCGTAATTTGAAAAAGTAACTATATCTAAAATACTCTTCGACATAAATGGAATCGAAAGATGAAATAATTTTTTCAATCGGATGTTTACAAGCAAATATGTGGAATAAAATGTATTTTTGAATTCGACATCATCTGCATTTACGCCCTCTAGCGGCGAAATTGTACATCGTCAAAGCAAAAAAAAAACCAAATGGTGGATCAATATTCGCATATTTCAAGCTTCCCAATGCAAAAAGAATTTTTCAAATCGGACTAATAGTTGCAGAGATATCGTATGTACAGACGGACAAACCGATAACATAAGCACGATGTTTTTTTACAAAAGACGTGCTGAAAAAGTAAATTAAAAGAATACAGACAAGCCAAAGCGTCAAGCATGATCAGTGGTGTGTATGGAAATACAAGCAAAACAAGGTTAGTATGTTAAAGTGTAATTTACTTAAATATTAGCATTTTTAGCACGTCTTTTGTAAAAAAAGATCGTGCTTGTGTTATCGGTTTGCCCGTCCGTCCGTCTTTACCCACGATATCTCTGCAACTATTGGTCCGATTTGAAAAATTCTTTTTGGATTGGGAAGCTTGAAATAGGCGAATGATGATCCTTTATTTTGTTTCTTTTTTACGATGTACAATTCCGCCGCTAGAGGGCGTAAACGCAAATGATATCGAATTCAAAAATACGTTTTATCCCACATATTTGCTTCTAAACATCCGATTGTAAAAATTATTTTATCTTTCGATTGCATTTATGTTGAAGAATATTTTAGATATAGTTACTTTTTCAAATTATGCATAGTATTTCCGCTAGGGGGCGAAAAATTAAATTACATTTTTACCGATAACTCTTCTTCTAAAACTCCGATTTGAGATTTTTTTCTTCAGCGGATACATCTCCTGATGAAAAATCTTTTGCATATAATTTCAAATTTTTGGTAAAGAATACTTTGGCCACCAGGGGCGTAAGTGTTAATTTTTGCTTCTGATGTATTTGGCATTAAATATGAGCTTCTAAAATATCGATTGAAAACCTTCTTTCGTGGACTGATGCCACTCACATCGATAAACCATTTCGGAATAATTTCTTCTTAAAATATTCCACAGTATCTCCGCCAGGGGGCGTAGACGTACATCTTATTTTTGTCAACAGCTCTACATCTAGGAGTCCGATTTGAAAAATTCCTTATTTGTTGGATGGTGTTTTCCGTGTGGCATGTTTTTCATATAATTTCAAAATTTTCATGTAATATATAGACTTGCTGCTAGGGGCGTAGCGGTAATTTGCGTCCCACCCCCCTATATCTCTGCTTCTAAATCTCCGATTTGAAAAATTCTTTCTACACCGGATACAGCTCCTGGTGAGAAATCGTTTACATATAATTTCTAATTTTTGTAAAAAAATAGTTTGGCAACCAGGGGGCGAAAATTTTAATTCCCGCTTCTGATGTATTTGCAGCAAAATATGAGCTTCTAACTTCTCAATTGAAAGAAACGTGTTTTGTTGACCGATACTACTCATGTCGACAAACCTTTTAGAAACATTTTCTTCTTAAAATAGTGCATGGTTTCTACGCCAGAGGGAGTAAATGCATATCTTATTTTTGTCAATATCTCTACTTCTAGGAGTCCGATTTGAAAAATTCCTTCTTTGTCGGATAGTGTTTCTAGTGTGACATGTGGTTCATATAATTTAAAAATTTTCAAGTAATCTGTAGACTTTCCGCTAGGGGGCGTAAATGAAATCAGCTTTTCCCCCTATATCTCTGCTTCTAAATCACCGATTTGAAAAATTCTTTCTGCACCGGATACAGCTCCTGATGGGAAATCGTTTGCACATAATTTCTAATTTTTGTGAAAACATGGTTTGGCCACCAGGTGGCGTAAGTCTTAATTTCCGCTACTGATGTATTTGCAACAAAATGTGAGCTTCTAAAATCTCGATTGAAAAAAACTCGTTTGTTGACCGATACTACTCATGTCGACAAACCTTTTAGGAAAATTTTCTTCTTGAAATAATGCGTGGTTTCTACGCCAGGGGCGGAGATATATATCTTATTTTTGTCAATATCTCTACTTCTAAGAGTCCGATTTGAAAAATGCCTTCTTTGTTGGATAGTGTTACCGATGCGAAAGCGATGCGAAATGTTTTCCTTATAAATTCAAAATTTACATGTAAATCATAGACTTTCCGCTAGGGGGCACGAAGGTAAATTGCGTTTTCTGCGTTATTTCTGTTCCTAAAGATCCGATTTGAAAAATCCTTCCTGTATCACATTCAAGACCTGATGGAAAATATTTTTCACATAATTTCTAATGTTTTTTAAAGAATGGTTTAACCACTAGGGGTCATAAATGTTAATTTCGGCTTCTGAAGTATTTGTAGTAAAATCTGGGCTGCTGAAAACTCGACTAATTTTTTTTTCTTGGACCGATACCGCTTGTATGGATAAACCTTTTGAGAATACTTTCTTCCTAAAACAATGCATGGTTTTCCCACCAGGGGACGTAAAGTCACATCTTATTTTTGTCGATAACTCTGTTTTTAAGAGTTCGTAAGCTCACGATTCCGTTTACAGCAATATCTGATGGATTAAAAACCCGATTGAAAATCTTCTTTCTTTCGTCAGATCTATTGTTTTCCATACCGGTTCCATTGACTTTGAATAGTTTTGATAAATTTAATTTGCGTCAGAACGATTCAAAAGAAGTGCTTATTACACCCGAAAATTCGGTGTCACCTTTCTTGTTTTCTTTTTTTAGAACGTCTTCTGTAAAAAAATATCGTGCTTATGTTATTGGTCCGTCCGTCCGCACCCACGATATCTCTGCAACTATTGGTCCGATTTGAAAAATTCTCTTTGCATTGGAAGGCTTGAAATATGCGAATGATGATCCTTCATTTCGTTTTTTTTTTTACGCTGTACAATTTCGCCGCTAGATGGCGTAAATGCAGATGATGTCGAATTCAAAAATATGTACTTGGAAAATTTGCATTACACATATTTAACATATTTGCTTCTAAACATCCGATTGAAAAAAATCTGTTATCTTTCGATTCCACTTATGTCGAAGAGTGTTTTAGATATTGTTACTTTTTCGAATTAGGCATAGATTTTCCGTTAGGAGGCATAAAAGTAAATTACATTTTACCTGATAACTCTTCTTCTAAAACTCCGAAATGAATTTTTTTTTCTTGAGCGGATACATCTCCTGTTCCAAAATCTTTTGATGTAATTTCAAATTTTTGCTAAAGAATACCTTGGCCACCAAGGGGCGTAAGTGTTAATTTTGCTTCTGATGTATTTGCAACAAAATCTGAGCTTCTAAAATATCGATTGAAAAAATCCACTCACATCGATAAACCCTTTTGGATTTTTTTCCCTAAAATATTCACAGTTTCTCCGCCAGGAGGCGTAGATGTACATCTTATTTTTGTCAATATCTCTACTTCTAAGAGTCCGATTTGAAAAATTCCTTCTTTGTTCGTTATTGTTTTCCGTGTGACATATTTTTCATATAATTTCAAAATTTTCAAGTAATTCATAGACATTGCGCTAGGGGGCGTAATCGTAAATTGCGTTTCCCCCTATATCTTTTCTTCTAAATCTCCGATTTGAAAAATTCTTTCTGCACCGGATACAGCTCCTGATGGGAAATCGTTTGAACATAATTTCTAATTTTTCTAAAAACATGGTTTGGCCACCAGGTGGCGTAAGTCTTAATTTCCGCTTCTGATGTATTTGCAGCAAAATATGAGCTTCTAAATTCTCGATTGAAAAAAAAAAAAAAAAAGGTGGGTTGATCGATACTCCTCACGTCGACAAACCGTTTTAGGAACATTTTCTTGTTAAAATAATGCATGGTTTTTACGCCAGGGGACGTAGATGTATATCCTATTTTTGTCAATATCTCTACTTCTAAGAGTCCGTTTTGAAAAATTCCTCCTTGGTTGGATAGTGTTTCCGATGCGAAATGTTTTTCCTATAAATACAAATTTTCCAAGTAAGTCATAGACTTTCTGCTAGGGGGCACAAAGGTAAATTGCGTTTTCTGCGTTATTTCTGCTCCTAAAACTCCGATTTGAAAAATTCTTGCTGTATCGCATACAAGACCTCATGGAAAATATTTTTCATATAATTTCTAATGTTTGGTAAAGAATGGTTTGACCACCAGGAGTCATCAGTGTTAATTTCTGTTTCTGATGTATTTGTAGCAAAATCTGGGCTCCTAAAAACTCGACTAATTCTTTTTCTTCGTCCGATACCGCTCATTTGGAACATTTCCTTCCTTTTGAGAAATATACCTTTTGAGAATACTTATATAACTTTTGCGAATACTTTCTTCCTAAAATAATGCATGGTTTTTTCCACCAGGGGACGTAAAGTCACATCTTATTTTTGTTGATATCTCTGTTTCTAAGAGTTCGTAATCTCACGATTCCATTTACAGCAATATCTGAGGTATTAAAAACCCGAATGCAAATCTTCTTTCTTCCGTCAGATACTATTGTTTTCCATACCGGTTCCATTGACTTTAAATAGCTTTGATAAATTTAAGTTGCGTCAGAAGGGATTCAAAAAGACGTGCTTATTACACCCGAAAATTCGGTGTCATCTTTCTTGTTTTACTGTGCTGTCATATATGGAATTGGAAGAGATTTTTCGTTGAAATTGGTAAGGATGAGGCTACACATATTTATCGATGCGAACACCAAGCATTCCGGTAGATGTGTAGATTAACGGGTAGATGTGTAGATTAACAGGTAAATGTGGGTTAACGTGAAGATTATGGTGCATAATTCAGAGACGAAAATTTTAAAAGAACTGTGACGTACATGCTTTTTAAAATCAAAAATGACGTGAAATGAAAAAAATTCAGTGATAGAGTGATTTTTAAAAATGTTTTATGTAAAATTTATCTGTGTGTGCGGTACGCGGAAATACACTCAGAGACGACGATGACGCTGTGACCGCCGCTAGAGCATTTGCCACGTCTGCCCGTGGACTCGCCGGAAGCATCTCCGCAAAACAGGTTAGGCGTAGTCGTGCAGTTCGACCGGCAGCTTGACTAACTGCGGTGAGCGCGGAAGGATACTTAGCCGTGATACACATAGAGCAGTGTCACAAGCAATGGAAGTGCCTCCTTTCTTTACTTTATAATATTTTCTATTCTTCAGTGGTTTATTTTAGGAATTTGTAAATCGGTGAGGAACATCGATGTTTCTATATTTTCTGTCTTCGGCAGTGGCGTCTGAAGGGTGGACCACCAGGCCTCCGACCCAAACAGAGGCCCTAAAACGGTGGCAAAGTTTATTCATTTATGTCCGTTTTTGTTTTTTTTTAAGTTTGGAGGTTAAAACTAGAGCATTACATAACCAGAACAATCAGGACGCGAAATTCCGGTTCTTCCGATAAAAATCTGTAAATTAAGAACACAATAATATGTTCATAACATGATTATACCAAGAGCGTATTTAGAGTGGGGCCAATATGAAACTATTTCGGAGAATTGCCCCCCCCCCCTCCCGGAAGTGTTTAATTTTTTGAACTCTTAGTTGAAAATGCGCCTTCATGAAAAACGCTTTAATTTAAGAAAAATTAATTTAATGAACTTTCATTATTAATTAAATAAACTTTAATTAATAAAAATTAATTTAAAAAACTTTCATTAGAAAAAAATACTTTAAAATCTGGGAAGGTACTTAACCCTCCGACCCCGCCAGTGGTTACGCCTATGGAGAGTCGAAAGTTCTTTTTTTCGAACCGGGCTCGTAGTTGCGCTTTCCCGAGGAGGCGGGAACGGAAGATGACGGAGAGGACAACGCATATTAGCATTTTTGTAGGATGCGTCGTACTATCTGGAAACGTCATAAACAGATCCAGAAGACGATCACGTGGCGACGCGTGGATTAACATAAGCACGATGGAATGAAAAATGCCGATTGCCGACCTCAGATATTTTCCCCACCTTGTCAGCCTACCATTAATAACACCGCCTGTTACTAAAAAATAGTCGAAAATTTATGAAACATCTGAAAGTTGGGGTAAAAAAATCGAAATACCGACATCAGAAATTCCCGATTACGGGCCCCACCGCTCCCGCGAATGTGGCGCCATCTAATGGGTGAAAAAACAGTTAACCGGTGACATACTTTACGGAATGTTCGTTTCGTTACTAATAGATGTCGCACTGTGCCCCAAAGGATTTTGCTCACTGAGAGATTAAGTCCAACTTTTACAGAAACGTCTGCCCGTTAACTTTGGAAACATCACAGCGATTTTGCTTTTCCCTCCCAATCGTTTAGAAAAGATTATCCCAGTCCTTTTTAACTATATGATTATTGTTTCTCCCACAATTCGCTCAGACACATACTGAACAGAACAGAACTGCATAAATAGTATACTATTAAATAGTTTCAGTATGTGTATACTATTTGTACCCATAATAGTATAAATAGTACACACATACTGAAAATGTAACAGAACTCCATAAATTGTATTTATAAAGTAAAACATCTAATTTATTTCTCCCAAAAGGAAAATTCGTACTACGAACTTTGGTATGCCTTTCGTTATTTCTCGCTGGACGGATCCTAATTGGAAGAAATATGAAAAAAGTTTCCATAATACAGGATTTCACAGTTTTTCAACTGTACACGTATTCTTTTCGTGAATGTTATTATTTTAAAAAATATCAATATTCATCAAAAGAAAATTTCCATTTCCCTTGTTCATTTGCTGATGAGCAATTACAATTACGTTCTAAAATACATGTCGAAATCTCGTAATTTATCTTTTTGCCCCAGCCCCCCTCCTTTTTAAAATTTTCTACCCGGCACAGGAAAAGACGTGTTCCTCTCTTCACGAACTCCCCCCTCCCCTCAAAAAAAAAAAAAAGACATTGTAAGGTCCGTTTCCCTGAAACAAACTAAAAATAGGGATCCATTTCAAGAGAAGCAGTGGTGATTCTGGTTGGCAGTGTGGTGGAGTCCGAACTGTATCCTCTACTGCCTGCTTAAGTAATACATCCCCTTAGAGTTCTCCCGATTGAATTTTTTGTCGCTGTGTTGGGAGAAGTTTTGTACCACTTTCTCTCCAAGCTAGACAGCATCACCTGAAAGTGCCAGGCTCTTGACTGAGTAACTTCTCATATCAAATTTTTTTCTGAAAATGCTCTGTCGTTTTGAAAAACTTGTTTTACATAGCAATTTCGCCCAAAAAACTGTTCACCAAAGAAAAGTGGATTCTGAACAGTCCTTATGTTCCGTTTTGCTCTAAACACTAGGCACTATTTTTCGTAACGGAGGTGCTGTTTCGGTCAGATACAACAGCAGGGAGCAGTGGCGTCTGATTCAGGCGAGGCCGTGGCTGCACCAAAATTCATTAATTTGGACGTTATAAAAACTTGTTTTACATAGCAATTTCGCCCAAAAAACTGTTCACCAAAGAAAAGTGGATTCTGAATAGTCCTTATGTTCCGTTTTGCTCTAAACACTAGGCACTATTTTTCGTAGCGGAGGTAGCTGTTTCGGTCAGATACAACAGCAGGGAGCAGTGGCGTCTGATTCAGGCGAGGCCGTGGCTGCACCAAATTTCATTAATTTGGACGTTATGAAAACTTGTTTTGCATAGAAATTTTGTCGAAAAAACTGCTGAGCAAAGAAAAATGGATTCCGAACAGTCCTTGTGTTGCCTTTTTCTCTTAACACTAGGGGCCATTATTCGTAGTGGAAATAGCTGTTTCCGCCAACGACAACAGCGAGAAGCAGTGGGGTCTGACACAGGCGAGGCAGTGCCTGAACCAAAACAAATCTCTCGCGGCGTCCTCCGCATCGATCACCGTTATTCCTGTACGTCTCGAACGTCAGGGCTCATCCCGGACAATCAATCGTCATCGTTGAAGCTGGCTGGATTTCATGAGACAGGTAAATTTTACGTAAAACGTTTTCAAAAATTACTCTATCACTGAAATGTTTTTTCCTATTTTACATCATTTTTGATTTCAGAACGGCTGTACGTCACATTTTTTTGAAATTGTGTACTTTAGCGTCCTAAATTATTTCGTCGATAAAATTTCACTGCGTGGGAAAACTGTGACGTCGAATTTTTTAAGTATGCAAAATAATGGGGAAAGGTGCAAAGGTATAGTATTTTTAGGTAAAAGGAAAGAGTTTTCCGAAGTTTTAACCTGCGAGTACGATGATTTGCAGCAGTTGGTGCCGAAGGCTGAAACGATGCTAACGGTCACCACGTGAAGGTTCCATGCGTCGGAACGGAGTACGATGGTGGTGCATGCGCGGAAGAATACAACAGAGTGGGCTGTATCTTTCGGAAGAGTGTGATGCATGTGTAATCGTGCGCAAATAGAGGTAGTTCAAAACTGTGTTGTTAGTTTTTGAGAAATAAATGTGCGAAATGTCGTTAACAATAGTTTCAAAATGTCTCCGAATGGAAATAAATGAAGGAATGTAAATGAATTTCTGTGTGACAGAAGTGTTGAGTAAGAAGTTTTGATAATGGTTTGGAAGATGTTCAGGGGTAGGTGATTTCCTCAACCACTTCATTTGTAGTTCTGCTGTTATTCCGTACATCGTAGCTCATATTTTTCCCTCGTGAAACTGATGATTTTCAAAATAAACGATTTTCTTCAATTTAGAAAGCGTACTATGGCAGGGAGGTTCTTGTGCCCCAGAAATAGTTTTCTAAAGCGACGACAGATGGCGACACGTTATCACTACATCGTAAAGCGTTGCGCTATGTTGTGAAAGTGGCAAAGGAAGCGAATAACATGGATTAAAGATGGCCCTTAAAAGAATCTTTATGAATGTACATTGTGGCATATGTGTGAAATATTTATTATGACGGAAGAATAAGTCTTCCTCATGAATATGAAACTCTCTCTAGCAGAATAAAAGCAAGAAATGTTTTATCCGTCAGGGAAGAACTTCCTGATCGCACGAAGCAGGACTTCAAAGCAATGTTCTGAGGAAAGACGGCAATTCCTTCGGAATAAATATTCCATAATATTCCCACTGGTCCGTCATAATTGTTGTTCCTGGCTCGACGTGATTTCAAAGATGCCAAGAATCCAGGTGTCCTCGACGAGACGACTACAGCTGTACTTTCGTTTTCCCACTTTGGCTTCGTCCACTTCGACGATGATTCCATCCCCACCAAGCCTTCCTACTATATCCATAGGAATGTGAGCATAAAAAAAACACGTACCAAGAAAACAAAGTGACGTAAGTAGCTATAACGCATTTAACGCGAAAGGAGGAGAGCGGAAGTACTACTGTGGCACCATCTATCGGAGCGGGGCACTTTTGGAAGGTAAGAATTTACCGGAATACACCTTCATGCCGTTTGTCGTATTGCGGCGGATAATGAAATTTCAAGCCCTGACGAAATCCGAAATGAAGTGTGGAGACTAACGAATTTATACTTATGCTTTCTCAATATTACCCTTTAAAAAACACAACTTACAATGTCACGTAAAACCAACCTTTTTCCTTACAAGACGCTTCTGTGACTACGTACTGCTGCACAGCTTCCTCTTGTATTCTTCCTCCCGTTACTTGCCCTTCTCAACGAAGCTTCCATTTACCGGAATACACCTTCATGCCGTCGCCGCTCCGTCGTCCTAGTCATACCGCACGTACTCTTTCAAACCATCGTACTCCAAGGTAAATACTTCGGAATAATTCTTTCCTTTTATCTAAAAATACTATATTTTTGCACCTTTCACCATTATTTCTCATGCTTAAAAAATTGTACGTCGCACTTTTCTCACGCAGTTTTATTTAGGACGCTATTTACCGATTAGCGTCCTAAATTATTTCGTCGGAAAAATGTTAGAACCTGGAAAAAGTGCGACGTACAGATTTTAGAGTATGGAAATTAGTGGCAAATGGTACAAAAAATTCATATTTTAAATGTCTTTTATCTTAACATTTGTGCGATGCTGTAAAGAAACGCTGCGGTAGGCCTAACGTATCGCTACTGCAACCAAGGCTGTTCTAACAGCCCTGACTGCTACGATGTCAAGCTTTGCTGCGTTAAAAGGAAGGTTCGTTGCTGTGCCGAAATGACGGGCGGAAGAGTACAAGAGAAAGTGGTTGCGTTGTTGGCAGGAGAGCGATAAATATTGTAGTGATACGCTACAGAAAATAGGTCCAGATTATCCACCCTTTATGTTATATTCTGTACGTTGTTGGCAGGAAAAACCGAAAAAAGACCTCTTTGATTTGTAAAATATACGTATCAGTGAGATAGAATCTGATAGAAAACCGCTATAAAGGAAAATGGAGCCCTAAAGATGATTACTGTTGGACTCTAAAAAGAGATGTAGTACAACCAAAGTATAAAAGAAAATATAAAAATCTACTTTTTAAGGAAAGTGTAATTAATTGTTCGTAGCGAAATATACATGCCAATATGAAGGCTTGTTGTACTCTGAAACAACAGGTTGCTCGATAACTATAACTGATAGCACAATTTAGCAAGCAGAAAAAAGATCGAGCACACTTTAGCAAGCAGATTTGAAATCAGCATTACAAATACTGTATGATTCGGCATATGCAGTGTTTGTACCAAACAAAAAGTTTATTTTTGTTGTTCAGTCATTTCACTGGAAAATTTGTGGTGACTTGAAAGTCATTTCTCTTTATTAGGAATGCAACTGGGATGTACTAAATATTCATATTTATTTTGCGAATGGGACAGTCGCGCTGAAGAAAAACACTACCATGTAAGAAAGTGGCCTTTACGACAATCTCTGCAGCCCGGTGTTAAGAATGTAGTGAAAGAACCTCTTGTACCAACAGCAGATATACTTCACCCACCATTGCACACGTTATATACGATTTCACCATTTACGTGCCATTCATCTTGAAAATACTGGTTCAGGAAATCACAGTGACACATTGGTCGATAAGAAAACTGAAATAATTGTACATAAACGTTGTTTCTCCTATATCTCACATTTACAATACTGAAAAATATTTGCAAGCGCTTTAATATTGAAAATAAAAATATATAGTGTTATACTCTTGAAGTTTGTGTCATAGCAGAGCTGAGTTGTAAACTGTAAAATGTATTAAAAACCTGCCTGGCCGTTCTCGCGGCTGTTGGGGTTGGTGATCTGAGAAACGTTCGAATACAAGCAACTTCGAGACCCACCGGTACATGAAGAGAAGGCTTCAGGTGTATACCACAAGCGGAACCTACAGCTTTTTTCCCTAATGACCTTTGATGCTAGGATCCCTAAGCGAGCCGTCTGCAAACTGAGTTTGCAAAAGTAACCTAGGAAACACCTGCTAGGAGTTTCAAGGGGCGCACACAAATTGAAATCTCACTTACTGCACAGAAAAGCATCTGCACTCTGTTGTAGTGCAATGAGCATATTACTCCATACCCTTCTAAATGTACTTTTATTCTCTTTTCAAGATATGATGTTTTACTTAGAATTCGGAGAATCACTTTTACTTCTTTCCCTACTTTTTAGCACGTCTTTATAAAAAAAGATCGTGCTTATGTTATCGGTTTGTCCGTCCGTCTGTAGATACGATATCTCTGCAACTAATTGTCCGATTTGAAAAATTCTTTTTGCATTAGGAAGCTTGAAATGTGTGAATGATGACCCTTTATTTTGATTTTTTTTTTTTTATGATGTACGATTTCGGCGCTCGAGGGCGTAAACGCAGATGATATCGAATTCCAAATACATTTTATTACATATATTTGCTTCTAAGCATCCAATTCAAAAAAATTCATTTGCCTCTCGATTTCACTTATGGCTAAGATTATTTTAGGTATAGTCACTTTTCAAGTTACGCACAGTTTCTCCGCTAGGTAGCGTAAAATTAAATTGCGTTTCCCCCGATATTTTTGCTTCTAAAACTCCGATTTAAAAACTTATTTCTGCAGCGGACACAGCTCCTGGTGAGAAACACTTTCCATATAATTTCTGATTTTTAGTATAAAATGATCTGGCCACCAGGGGGCGTAAGCGTCAATTTCTGCTTCTAGTGTATTTGCAACAAAGTGTGAGCTTCTAAAATCCCGATTGAAAGAATTCTTTCCTGGACCGATACTACTCACGTCGACAAACCTTTTCGGAATATTTTCTTCTTAAAATAATGCATGGTCTTTCCGCCAGGGGGAGTAAGCGTATATCTTATTTTTGTCAATATCTCTGCTTCTGAATGTCGGATTTGAAAAATGTTTGTTCGATAGAGTTTCCGGTGCGAAATGTTTTTTATACAATTTCGAAATTTTCATGTAATTCATTCACCATCCGCTAGGGGGAATAAAGGTTAATCGCCCTTTCCCCGATATCTCGGCTTGTAAAACTCCGATTTGAAAAATTCTTCCTGCACAAGATACAGCTCCCGGTGGGAAGTGTTTTGTTTGTAATTTCTAATTTTTTATAAAATATGGTTTGGCCACCATGGGGCGTAAGCCTTAATTTCTGCTTTGTAGGTATTTCCAGCAAAATCTGAGCTTCTAAAATCTCGATTGAAAAAATCTTTCGTGGACCGATACCGCTCATGTCGATACACATTTGAGAATATTTTCTTTCTTAAAATAATGCATGGTTTCTCCGCAAAAGACGTAGACTTATATCCTTTTTCTCTCAATATATCTGCTCCTAAGAGTCGGATTTGAAGAATTCCTTCTTTGTTAGATAGCGTTTCCGGTGTACAGTGCTCTCATATAATTTCAAAATTTTCATTTAACGCATAGACTTTCCGCTTGGAGGCGTTAAGGTTAATTGCGTTTTCCCCGATGTATCTGCTTCTAAAATTCCGATTAGAAAAATTCTTTCTGCTCCGGATACAGCTGCTGATAGGAAGAATTTCTAATATTTGATAAAGAATGGTTTCGCCACCAGGGGACGTAAGAGTTAATTTCTGCCTCTCCTATATTTGTAGCAAAATCTGAGCTCCAGAAAACTCGATTGAAAAAATGCATTTGTTGACTGATACCGCTCACATCGAAAAACCTTTTGAAAATATTTTCTTCTCAAAAAAAAAAAAAAAAAGGTTTTTACGCCAGAGGGCATAAACGCATATCTTATTTTTGTCGATATCTCTGCTTCTAAGTGTCCTATTTAAAAATTGTTTCTTTGTTGGAGAACGTTTCCGTGGGGAAATGTTTCTCAAATAATTTCAAATTTTTCTTAGCGCACATGTCTGCCACCAGAAGGCGTAAGTGTGCGTTTTGGTTTACAGCAATATCTGCGGGACTAAAAACCCCATTGAAAAACTTTTTTCTTCGGTCAGATACTATTAACTATGCAGTGTGTGTGTGTGTATTTCCTTTCCAAAATAGTGCACAATTTCGCCTTTATATGCTTAACCTGTTTTTCTCAATATCATTGTTTTTACATGTGCGATTTAAAAAATTCTTTTAACACCGGATGCCTTTTACCTTGTAGAACACTTAAGGCTAATATATGAAGAATTTTGTAGTTCACAGTTCTGTCGGTAGGTGGTGTTGTTTACTTCAGTTTGCAGCTGTATCGCCGCTTCTAAAAACGCTATTGAGAAATGTCTTCTTCACTTTATGCCATTCGCTGCAACAGAGATGTGGAGCAGTATCCTCTTTAAAGAACGTAAAGATTTCCCACTAGCTCCGTAAAGGTCGAACGCTTTTTCCATGAAGAATAATTTTCACCTATTTTCAACTTTTCCGCTATGCAAATTTTTTCCGCTAGCAGATGTAGACTTATATAATGTTTCCTTCTATATTTCTCCTTTTAGCTGTTTGATTTGAAAATCTCTTTGTCTCTGGTACCTTCCTTGTAGTAAGAGAAACTTTTTGTTCTCCATTTGTTAACTTTCGTAACATGCTTTTCAGCCGCTGGTGGAGCTAAGTAGATGTTTCTATTTCTGGATGTTTTATCGATTGTTGGAACCAGTTGATTGTTTTCCGAACAGGATCCATTGACCTTGAATAGCTTTGATAAATTTAATTCGCGTCAGAACGGATTCAAAAAACGTGCTCATTACACCCGAAAATTCGGTGTCGTCTTTCTTTATTATTAATGGGTTAGTAACTGTGATTCATGATGTTAACTTTTTAATTTCTTTTCAAAAAGGTTAAACTATTTAGTATCATTGGTAGTGAATTCCTTAATGAGGGCCAGTGTAGTTTCGACTTTGTTTCATAGTTTCCGTGTTTTTAGATGAATCGGTTGAAAATGTGTTTTAGTTCGTGTGTCGTGTGGGTGTATCTGTGGCATAATTTTTTTATAACAGTTTGTAGATTTTTCTTAATTCTCTTGAACATAATTTTTCCAATGTTAAAATAATAAAGTTGGTTGATTGTGAGAATATTATATTTATTCGGGTAAACTTTTGCGTTGGTGTATAATGATAACTGTGTGCTTGTATTGAATTTAAGATCAATTAATCTAATATATAATTATTTTGCAAAGTATGAAGTTTTTAAAATGATATTTTGTTCTCTGTCCCCATGTTAGTATGGCATAGTTAATGTGTGTGTGGAACATAGTATAATATAAACGAATGTGTTTTTCCGAAAAGGTTTGTTTGTACTGAACTAATAACTCCGATGCTTTTAGATAGTTTGTAAAGCAAATTATTCACATGTTTGTTCGATTTAAGGTCGTTATCAATAGTAAACCCAAAGTAAAGTAAAGAACAAACCTCTTCAATACTTTTGCTATTTACGAAAAAAGGTGATTTGATAACTGTATTAAATATTGTTCAGTAAAAATCAAAGATTTTGTTTTAGTAATATTTAATAATAATTCATTAGAGTTTAACCAATCTGAAATTTTATTAAGTTGAATATTAATTTCATTATGTTATTTTGGATTAGTGTGTGGTTTAGAATAATAATTTTTTCAGGATTTCTTTACACCCTTGCCAGCATGTTCAACACCTACGAGAGTTTAAAGCTATACAAAGTTGCCTGTCCCTTATTTGGGGCTTATAGTTTCTTTGAAGGGCGCCGTAGACCAAGCCTACCATCCATCCCGCATGCGAAATTCACAAATAGGACCTACGACAAAGTTAGCCATAAACCCATGCCTCTAACCTCTCTCGCCCGTAGGAGCGTACTCGTACTTTGAAAATTCCAGTTCATAGTAGGAAGCTTATGTTTCCCCTTAATATGGCGTACCAGCAAGGATTATTTAAATTGGTATCAATTTTGCTCTTCGACGAAACACAGCTGAAGGTCACTAAAGTCAACGTCCTTCTGGCGATCAAGTGGTCTAAGGTAAGGGTTGCATGCTCTTGGTTTTGAGCTTTGGTGCAAATCCTATGTAAAATATTGATTTTGTATTGATTTTGGTCACATTAAAATTCTTCGTTTACTGGAAATAGTGGCCACCGGTTAAGAATATCAGAGTAAATTCGATGCTAAAAGAATAATTTAACTCCTGATAAAAGAAAAAAGGGAAAGAAAACATTCAGAATTTAAAGTTTGATAAAGGAATTCTTCTTCTTTAAGCAAGAGCGATGTGCTCACCTAATTTTCATTGGATTCGTGTTTTGCTGAACAGTTTCCCGATTCTAGGTATGTTTTCAATACAGATGAATGCTTCATGCAAGGTGCTGCTGTGCATGCAGTAACGACAACATTAAAACTAGCACAAAATTTGTCCTTTAGTGCTTAACACTTCTCCATACTTTATTCTTCATTCAAATATTTGCACAACTTAAATTTGCCATTTTCTTAATATGGGCAACTGAGAAACAATAAATCATCATTGTGGTAAATATTTGGAGCAAATGAAATCCCATAAATGAAATTTACAGATTAACACAAAATTTCCAGCCATTTAAAGGTTTTACAGTATGTGGAGGAAATTCATTAATTTTACTTAACAAGCAGGAACTTTAAAAAATTACAGAGTAAGCGATTAGTACCATTTCCTGAAAATAATATGGCTGCGGCACTGGATTCAGGTATCAAAGAAATATGCTCCAAAGACCAAGTTTATGTAATTTAAAAAGACAAGATTTGTCTTTTACATTTCTACACGCTATATCACTTTGTGTAGCGCTTAATATCTGAATTGTACGTATCTGTTAATGTCTGTGATGCATTATGTTTTTTTTTTTTAAATCGCAAAGGATGAAAAATTCTATTTTAATGATTGTGGTTTCAATCGTCGTTAACAAGCTTAAAGAAATGTTTCAATTTTCGGTAAAATATTCATAAACAGAAAATCTTGTTTTACATAACGCTTGAAAATCCGGTTCGACAAAAAATATTCACTGTGAATGTTATAGTGGTGTATCTTGGATCCAAGACCTGGGCTATCTCACACCCTCCGCCCCCCCCTCCACCCCTCCCCCTCAGCCCCTAGTACTGCTTTTTTTATTGCAGTTCAATTTTTTATTGTTAAGTAATAGAAGTAATTTATTTTAGGTACATGCTATTGCTAACAATATATCAAATAATTTTGAAGATTAGAATTTGAACTCTTATTTGTACATGAACTCCATTCTTCTTCTGAATACTTTACTTGCACATGAACTCCATTCTTCTATCCTTTTGTGTGAACTTGAGTGTTGCGTTTTCATAAACAATTTCTTCCAAGTAGTTTTTCATATTTAAAAAGAATGTTTTTCTCTATTGACAAATCAGCCAAGTTGCTCGAATGTACATGTTCTTGTGTAGCACTAAAATATATCTTGATTCTTTTTTAATTCAGAAAAACTTCTTTCGGCAGTTGCTGTTGTTGATGGAAACTTTAATATTACGTTTGCTAATTTGTACACTTCACTAAACACTATGTCCAATTTATTCAACTTTTTGTGACAAGTAACGTCTCTTAGTGATTTGTTTTTGTCATTCAACAAGGGGATGGAACACCCTCAGTTCATTTTTTAGTCGAGCTGCATCAAAATTTGAAGCATATACTTATTCAAGTTCTGACAGTAGATGTTCAGGGAAGCTTTCACAAAATTTATCAAAACAGTTCGAATCCAACAAAGCCACGAATTTAAGATATAACATCACTGATTTTAATTCATTAACATTTCATGGAGACTGAAACAACTCTCGCGAAACACGTGCTGTTACAGGCGGAAGCATGCGAGTGACTGAGGTAGTTGAAGTCTTCTCTTTTCTAAGCGAACCGTTGCCGAAAGCAATGGCCCATTCCCCTCCAGCCGCTCATTCATGTTGTCATGGTAACGCTAGCAGGCGATCATAGGGAAGGTCTTCGAATCAGAACAGCTAAGACTCTGGAAGAGCTGCTTGCGTTATGCCGTTGGTCTTCGCTCGCCAGTCTGCGTCAAAGAAGCGAATCCGCACGTGTTTTTTTCGCAGCTAAAGCATCGACATATCTTAATACCGTTGATAATTGACTTTTATTTGTGCATTCTCTGGGCTTCGCAGGTAGCCTCGAATATACACCATTGGAATATATAAAGATACTCTGATTCAAGTGGGAAACATTTAATTTTAGAAGAAAAAACGCTTAATTAGAATTTGTTTTCTAACATACACAATAGATGGCGCCACAACACTGGCAGCTTTCAGTTTCTTCTGTGCAGTTCAGTAAAGCATGTAATTTAGAAAAGTAGGACAAACATGAGTTATTTTCTGTAATAAGAAGTGTAGGCGAATTCAGAACATATGACGGCACTGGCGCCAAATCATCCCCCATAGATCAAATGTTGTGCAGACATTGTGCCCATGGCTGCGTAAGCCACTGGTATACATCACGTTTCTATGTTATTTTCTGTTTCTTACAGGGGCACCGGCTTCTCCAAATTATTGGGGCCTAACGTTTCTTCCGTTGTCAGGAGGAAAATAAAAAAAAGGGGGCAAAAAGATAAACTAAGAGATTCGACGTATATTTTGAAACGCAATTGTAATTACTCATCAGCAAATGAACAAGGAAACAAAAATAATATATTTTGTTGAATATTAATTTTGAAAATAAAATTCAGCCGGTGATTTTATAAAAACATCCGAAGAGATTTTATTTCCAAAGTTTAGTAAAAAATATATGAGAAATTAGCTGTGTTACTCAAACAAAGAACAAGAGGCACAATAAATAAATAAATAAATAAATAAAGGCGCTAGAGATAATATGTTTCTGTATTTTATTTATTTAATTTTTGATAAATGTTTTAAGCATTTCCCACAAATTACGAGAACATGTCAAACACTATTAATATGGGGCTGGCAATCCAGTTTCTTATCAAATGAGCAATGCTTAGAATTGGAATTTGTGTTTATTTATTTTGTTATTTATTAATTTTATGGAAATAAATTGCTTTCGACTCATACAGTGGAGCTTGGCCCACTTTATGAGGCTAAAGCGATTATTTAATTAAACAGGGCCAAAAATATTGGGTGGGCACTCCCTTCAGTAAAATTATCGGAGGGGGCAAGATTGACCTTGCCCCCTCCCCCATAGTCTGCGGGTAGGGTTTCTTATGTTGACACCAAATGGAATGTCAACATGCTTTAGGAATTATCCTGATGCTACAAAAGCAACTTTTTTTTCAATATACTAAGCAGTGAGACCAGAACTTAAAATAAAACGTGACACAGAGTCGCATTCATAACTGTATCATTATCTATGTCATATTCTCCAAATGCTCATGAAGTAATTTTCCGTTTCCTGCAATTTTGACTATAACACAATGACAGAGGACAAACGGTAGAGTATGTTATTCCCTGACATAGACGAGAGTCATTCTTCGATGCAGTAATATAGTTGACAGAAAAAAAGTGCCTTAGAGGTGAACGGTTACGTGAAACAAACCCAAAAGAAAGTTAAAATTACATTTGCTGTTTTCATCAGTTAATATCTTTATTAAAATTTTATTACTAATTATTTTATCAACTTTTATTCAAATTGCTTAATTCGAGAAATTTTTAATAAAATATCAAAGTTTCGAGTGGGTCCGATGCAAAAAATGTTAAGTTTCCCTTTAAATACTGTTCTGTCATTCTGTTCGTTCCCAAATATTCATTGTGAATACAGAGAGTCAGTCGAAAGTTTTGCAATATTCGGGTCACTTTATGTCTCCATACGTACTTTTACGACGAAAGCTGACTAGCATTTAAAGTACAAGACATCATTGTTGCACCATCTTTAGCCATCTGTCTTCCAGTTCTTCGATTGCGCGGCGGTACCATGCAGTTCTTGCCGTTCGAGGCGAAGAACTCTTTCACCCTAGCTGCGACCTCCTCTTGGTTGTATAAGTGCCGCCCGCAACGGAAGTGGGACATAGACTGGAACAAATAATTATCTGACGGGGCAAGATCCGGATTATATGTTAGGTGTGGCATCAGTTCGATGCCATCAAGTTCCTGGAGTTTTGCCCGGTTGTTCGCGCGGTATGAGGCCGAGCGTTGTCCTGCTGTGGAAGAGCGCTCTTTCTGTTCACCAATGCCGGGTACTTCTCCTACAAAACGGCATACACCCGCCCCAGATGTTCAGAGTCGAGGTTGACGTTGATGGTCCGACAGTCTGGAACAAATTCGTAATGGATTATCCCCTCGAAATACTACCAGACACAGAGCGTCACCTTGTGCTCGAAGCGCCCACGTTTGCCAACAGGTTCAGGAAGCTGACCAGCGCTAAACCACTGCCGTTGTGTGTTAGGATTACAAAAATAGACCCACTTTTCATCGCACGTAATAATTCTTTTGATGGAGCATACATCGCGCGGGTTTTCTAGAAATTTCGTGCACACTTCCACTCAGTTGGTTGCTTCAGCTGACATCAGTTCATGAGGAACAATGCGGCAGTTCCTGTAGAACTTGCCGATGTCCTGATGGTGACGAACCATGGTGGTCTGTGATATGCCCAGCTTCGAGTGATGGTTGTCGGATTTGCCTCTACGGCCTGGCGCACGGCCATAGAGGCAAATCCGACAACCATCACATATTTGGCCTATTGCAAATTAATTGGAAAACTAACTCATTTTAATTGGGGAAGTCGTGTAATTCTCTTTGTCTGGGGTGGAAACAAAGGAATTAAGGATATCACCTCTGGGGGTCTGCTTAGCAACAAAGGGACCACCCGATCTGCAACAGAGAGACACCCAGACCCTCACAAATACGATTTCAAGTGTACCATTAGTGACAGAAATCGGTAGGGAACGCTGAAAATTACGATTATGAGGGGTGAGAGTCAGAAAAAGGAACCATTCTTGCAGAGGCAACGGCGCTCCGTGCGAAAGGCATGAGAGAAATCTCAAGTGTCGACTGAAAAGAAGCAGATGAAGTCATGTGACAGAGGATAGCCAAAAAGTGGCCGAAAAAGAGACAGTTAGTTATCTCGGTAGGCTGCCGTAGGACAGACGGAGAGAAACTCACAGTTAATTGTCTCGGTACGCTGTTGTAAGTCGCACGGAGAAATTGCTACGAGAAGAATACGCGATATGGCTCTACGCAGCGGTCAGACGTAGTGAGCCTGCTATGTGCGAAACCTGACGTCCGACGCCTAACTAAGATTGCCACGGTACTTCTAGCGTAGCGGTAAACCGCCAGAGTACGAGGAAAGAGGAGAGCTTAATAATAATTAGGCGGCCGGGTAAGAACACCAAATATGCCAAATGGAAAATGTCAACTAAAAAGCATTAGTAAAGCACGACTAGCAAATCAGCCTTCCTAAAACGCCGTCTTCATTCTAAGTGTGGAGGTCGCTGACCTTTCCGAAGCATTACGTAAACGTTGCTTCCTTCCTGCCGACGAACTTTCTTGACGGAGTTCGAAAGAGATACCCCTGTCCGTTCTACAGCGTCCCCTGTGCCGAGTCCGGAGGGCGGAAACTGCATGGATTGAATGCGGTGTGAAGAGGAGCCATCTGTGGGTGTTACTTTTCCCCCAACAACGAGCGGTCGGGGAAGGGCGGAAAAATTCTATCTCTCTGCGGCATCGAAAGAAAGACAGGAAAACCAACAAATTGGCGAAGACTGTGTGACACACAGGTGAAAAGTCCCCCTTCGACTACTACAGAGGGCGTGTGTGTGTGTGTGTGTGTGAGTGATACTGAAAGAGTGTACTAAATACATAGATTGTCCAACGTCGTCCAGCCTATCGTAAGTACTGACTTTCAATTATCAGCTTGCAAAGCTCATTTTGGAATGGCGTTCTAACCCGTGCTCTAGTGCATAGACTGCCACTTGAACTTATTAGCCATACCCTGGTTATCCATAACTTTAAATATTCCCCCTATGGTGAACTTAAATTCTCTCAAGAGATAATTACAAAAGAGTAAAACTGAACTAGGAGGAGATCCCTCCCATTTCTCTTCCTTTTTTGTATGCCTACCTAATGTACGGAATTTACATCCTAGCCGACCGGATGTTCCGTGATTAAATTGATTGGTGTTAACTGATTATTTGCTCTCTGTTCTTTTAGGTTCTGGTGTATTAAATCCGTGTGTTTCAGCGAGCATCACGTTCTCGCCCATTTATACCAGCTCCCGAATTACAAGAACCTACAAGTCTCGTTCGTCTCAATTGGTGACGAGTGCTTATAAATTATATCGCTCGGCACGTTCTTATCAAATGGTGGACGAGCGGTGAACACATAATTCGGCTCGGCCCGGTATCGTATCAAATGATACCAGCGGCGGTATCAATTGGTGGTCAACGGTGGGACAATGACCCATGAGACCGCAAAAAAGAAATTGGTAGAACGGCATCAGTATATTAATCTCAAAACGCGACAGTAATTTAAGTCCGAAACAGTGTTTTGTACGTAGATGATAAATTTAAAACACTAAAATAGACGAAACCTTTTTTTAAAGCATTTAAAAAGATAATGAGATATTAATGATTGATTGTATCAATTATTTTTGTTGTATTTTAATATCTTGTACATTTACTAAAATGTTTGGCAGCCTTGAAGGAGGTTAGGATTTTTCTTAGCTCCCCTGCCCTAAAAGTATTCATATGGGCGCCACCAGAAATAGGTTGCACCGTCACGTGAGAATACGAAAACATGTAAGTGCTAAAGAAGCCATATCTTTAGTAAGAAAATACTGACTAATTTGTATTTGATTTACAATGAATTTTTAGTATGGAGTATACATTGAAGTGCCAGAAAAACTGGTACACCAGTCTAATACTTGGTAGGTCCCCCACGGGAGCGCAGGATTGCAGAAATACGACGTGGCATGGACTCCACTAGCTTCTGGAAATATGCTGTAGGCAATGCACACCATACTTCCTGCAGAGCGTTCCACAATTCGGGTGTATTCCGAGGTCTCGGATTCCTGTGTTCAATAGCGCGTTGCATGGCATCCCAAATGTGATCTATCACGTTCAGATCTGGGGACTTGGGTAGGAATGGTAACACCCCAAACTCAGATGAATGCTCCTCTAACCATAATGTGGCGTTCCGATACTTCTGTGGAGGTGCATTGTCCTGTTGGAACAGGCCCAACACATCAGCATGAATGCAGGACATGAACGAGTGTACCTCGTCAGAAAGGATGCGCACATAGCGTTGACCGGTCACAGACGTTTGTAAACGTACCAGGGGTCCCAGTGAAGTCCAACTAAACACACTCCATACCATTACGGACCCCCTATCAGCCGGTACAGTTCCCTGTTGACAGGCGGGATCCATGGCTTCATGGGGTTTGCGCCACACACGAATCCTTCCATCTGCCTGATACAGTTGGAAACGCCACTCGTCAGACCAGGCTACTTTCTTTCCAGTCATCAAGTGTCCAGTGGCGGTGTTGCCGTGCCCAAGCGAGGCGCATAGCTCTGTATCGTACACCCATAAAGGGGACTCGAGTTGGGCGTCGGCTCCCAAAGCCCATATCGTGCAGGGTACGTTGTACAGTCCGGACGCTGACGCTTGTTGAGGTTCCAGCATTGAATTCCGATGATACCTGCGAGAATGTTGCATGCCTATCGCGTGAAACAATTCTTGACAGCCGACGATGGTCACGTTCACCCAATGTCTTTTTACGACCACACTTGTATCGTAGGTTGGAGGTTTTGCCGGAAACCTTGTAGCCACGGTACACCCTTGCAATGGTCGTCCGCGAAAATCCGAACATTGTTTCTACCTCCGGAATACTATGGCCCATCTCACGAGCGCCAACTATGACACCACGTTGAAAATCGCTGAAATCGTTATTACTTGTCATTCTCATACCGAAAACAGCTCTGACAGCTGGCAAGGATGTCTATCGCTTTATATACGCACTGGCGTACGCAACCGAGTACGTGCTAAGGTGACGTTGCTATGTATTTTGCATAAGGTCGTCTGTACCAGTTTTTCTGGCACTTCAGTGTATATAAATGAAAATGGAGTATATGAAACGTAACTATGAAATCACACACTCTGTCCCTCTGTCTCGTGCGCTTTCCTGTAAAATTACCTTAATTTAATGAAATGATGCATTCTGAAAGTTGCGTGAAAAAACGGTAAAAGGTAGACGAATCCATAGAAAATTCTAAAAATTCAGGAAAAAGTACTAGCTTAGAGTATGATGCAAGAATCTCACTTATTGCTGAGTTACATGTGCCTGCGCATTTTCATGTAAATGTTAAAACTACGACATCATAAAATCGGAAGCGCAAGTCTGGTATAACTCAAAATGAGATATTTTAACATACGGAATACACCTATTATATATGATAATACTTATTAAGATGTTATGTGTTTCTGTGTTTATATTTTCTCTAAATAGTATGGATTTGAAAGATACTAAGCTTATTTAGACTGTATGATCAAAGGGTATGTTTATGCAATGACTACAGTTTGTGTGCAATGCGCCATTCAAGATGCAGAATATGTGAAATAACATTGGTATAAGCAAAGTGTATTGTCTTCTGTCGATTTGCTATAGTTTATATCGATTTTTTTATATCTAGATGTGAACACACACATTTTATTAAATTCATCTTCAAAAAACAACGCAGTTTGTGAGTCACGTTGTTCTGAGTTGTTTATTCAGCTGTTGTGAAATAAATTTAGTTTCCAAAAAGTTTTCAAAAGACTGACTTTATTTCAATTTTAGGTGATACAACGGCGTGGAGATTATAGAAGTCCAACAGATTATTTTTATCGCGACTGGTTCCCTTATAAAACAGGCTTTGGAAATACTTCGAAAGATTTTTGGATTGGTGAGTAGAGTTCGAGAACTACAAAGTATAATTGAATAATTTGTGTGAAGGAAAAACAAATATCAAAGTATCTTTTTTTTTCAGGTAACGACAATTTATTTGCTTTGACGAACCAGAGGCTTTACGAGCTCCGAATCACTCTGGGAGATTGGGAGCAAAATGCCACATATGCCTCTTACAAGGAATTCTGGATAAGCGACGAATCTCTCAACTACACTTTACATGTAACAGGATACGTTGGAAAAGCAGGTTTGTCATAAATGGAGTGATTTACGATGTTAAAAGTTTGTACATGATTTTGCTAATTAGCCGGTTTTCATTTACCCTATGAATAAACTCGTATCTACGAGCTAAGGTACTCCAATTTCATTATGACTGTGTAAAGTCCACTAATTTGAAAGTGAAACGGGATTATCATCAGCAGTTTTTTAAAAAAATTGTTCAGGCAAGTGATTCTCGATATTCTTTGTTTCAAGAAAAATGAAAATTACAGAAAAAAGCTCCCAAATGTTTACAGTAAAGCATTTGATCTCTTCTTCTAGGTTTCATTTCAAATTCCTTTTAATCTTCCACTTAGCCGTCCCGGTAGCGCAGTGTTCTAGGCAGTGGCTTCTAACCATTCGTCTGAGATAGGTCCGGGTTCGAATCCCGTGAGGCACGGATGTTGTGCTTGTCTTACGGCATTGGTTCTCTCCTTCCCTGGAACCAGCGGCCTTAAATTAGCGACCGACTAGTGCTTATTGCCCATCGAGGCTTTTTTTTTTTTTTTTTTTTTTTGATTGGAGGTTTAACGACCATCGTGAGCAACTCAATGGGCTATAAGCAATCGCCCGTCCCAGGAAAAAGAGAGAGCCAGTGCCGTAAGACAAACATAACTACCATGCCTCATCGGAATTCGAACCCGTACCCCTTTTGTACGCTCAGACCACTACGCCATAGGAGTGGCACTGAAAATTTAAACGAATGCATTAAAAAATCAGTCACACGACATGTTGCCATGCATAAAAATCAAAAGCTTTCGAAATATAAATTTCAACTACATTAATTTCAATTAAGAGTACACCAACTTTGCAAATTCAAAACGTTTATAGCGTAATATTAATCCTTTTATTCCATGGTGCAAAACAGTATTGTACAAGTCTCCAAGCTTTGTACTGCGAGTCATTCTTATCTCAGTGGTTTTTGCTAATCACAGCCTTGAAAAACACTAGAGCGATAGGTTTGAGACTTTTATATACTGTTTGATGCCACCGAATAAGTGGATCTTATACAATGATATAAACGTTTCGAACTAAAACTGCGCCGTGTAAGATGAATATGGTATAATATCATCACCATCATCACTAAGCTGCTCTCTGAGACTCAGAGGTTAGCTCCAGGAAGAAATACAAACCACCCGATGATGTTTACTTACTGCTGACGTAATTTACAGCGATCTTGACATACAACTCGGGCTTCACTTACATCCATAACACCCCGTACACAATATCTTTTATACTTTATACCCATAATCTTTTTCTCATGCAGGCACTCCTGAATCTGATCCTCCCATGACTTCCTTAGCCTTCCTCTGCCTTTCCTTCCTGCCACTTGGGCCAAAAAAAAGATTTTCTTAGTAAGCATCTCATCACTAATTCTTTCAACCTGGTGAAACCACCGAAGCGTATTAGTCTCCATTTGCTAGCAACATTTTGCTTCACATTACACAACTGCAACACATCTTCATTCCTCACACAACCAGAACGTGTCTTGCCACAAACCCCTCGTAAATAACGCATTTCTCCAGCAAACAAACGATTCCTATGATTCTTGTGTAGTAATCAGGTTTCACTGCCATACATCAGAATAGGAACAATT
Organism: Macrothele yani; assembly: GCA_039090855.1. Classification (NCBI taxonomy): domain Eukaryota; kingdom Metazoa; phylum Arthropoda; class Arachnida; order Araneae; family Macrothelidae; genus Macrothele; species Macrothele yani. The sequence continues at coordinate 136,095,244 of CM077005.1, read as the reverse complement.
ACACTTTCATACACAGCCATGCGGGACTTTCTTGAGAACCCATCATTCCTGTGAAAACCTCCCAAAGCAGCAATGACTTTCAATGAAGAAAGTCATTGCTGCTTTTTCAACGCCTACTAATTTCACCGTCCAATTTGTTCTCTCTGTCAAACATGCTTCCTAAATACACAGACTCATTCAGCTGGTCAATCACTGTGCGATTTAGACTTATATTTCATTCAGTACTACAGTTCCTCTCTCATAAACCACAACTTTGATTTTTCCCTGATTTATACTCTGTTTGAATTTCATTCACACTTCATACATCCGGGACAACATACTCTGCAATTCACTTTTACTCTCTGCCAACAGGACAATGTCATCAGCATACAGCAATATGCACACACGTATATCACCAAGACATAAACCAGTATTATTTATCATGAAAGAAAAACGGGATTACACCATTTAATACAAATTTTGAAGATGACAATCCGATTTTTGGTGTAAATGTGACAAAGATGGTAAGCCAGATAATATCCTGTGATGATTATATTCAAATTAATCGGAAACTTGAGACTTGGTCGTTCTGGGTGGTGTAGTGGTTAGCATACCCGGGGCTATCTGGGAGATGCGTGCTCGAGTCCCGCTCCAGAGCGATGAAAATTTTCAAGTTTTCGGATATTATCTGACTTACCATCCTGGTCACATTTACACCAAAAATCGGATTCGCATCTTCAAAATCAGTATTATGTATTTTGGCAGAACGCATCTATTACACTGCCGGACAATTGCTAAGGACGGATGACAATAGCAACGATAGCAACCATAAAATGGAAGGCAGGAAAATGTGGAAATTAGCATAAGTGCGGGATACAGTAAGACGTGTTGTGCGTATGCAAATTTTGGATTGCCGAACTTGTTCGTGACGTCATAGCGCTGATAAGAGATATAAAGGATTTGACGCGTATTGACCGCTGTTGTTCAAACGCAAAGTTGAAAGGGAAAGAATCAATTGACGAACTTGCAATTTTCAGTATGTCTTCCCGACATCACCTAGATGATTTTACGCGTGGCTGTATTACTGGCAAGATTGAAGAAGGGCGAAAAATAACAGATGTTGCCAGGGAGTTCGACGTCAGCCACAGTGTTGTTTCAAGGCTTTGGAAATCATTTCAAACAAATGGAGAGTGTAGCAAACGTCACGGGGGAGGTCGTGTTCGCAGTACGACACCTGCAGAAGATCGGTACATACTACTATCAACAAAAAGGCACCGGTGCAGCACAGCTAGTGAGGTGGCAAATCAGTTTATGGCTGCTACTGGCAAGCGGATCTCCCGAAAAACTGCCGCCAGACGTTTGCATGAAGGAGGACTATACGCCCGCCGTCCTGTTGTGTGCATCCCATTGTCCAGACGTCACCGTACCGCCCGTTTGCAATGGTGCCATCAACATCGCAATTGGACTGAAATCGACTGGTTTGCTGTCCTCTTCTCAGATGAGAGTAGATACAGTCTATCGTCTGATTGTCGACGACAACTGATCTGGCGTGATAGTGGTACTGCATATTGTCCAGCAAACATACAGGAAAGGGACCGATATCCGACATGTAGTGTCATGGTATGGGCTGGCATCATGATCAATGGCCGTACGTCCCTCTATGTGCTTCCAACTGGGACTATGACTGGCCAACGATACATTAATGATGTTCTGCTACCTCATGTTCGCATGTTCCGTGGTGCTGTCGGTGTTAGATTCATTTTCATAGACGACAACGCAACATGTCATCGAACAGTCGCTGTCCAGGAGTGTCTTGAGAGCGAGGATATTCAACGCCTCGTATGGCCAGTACGTTCTCCAGATCTGAATCCCATTGAAAATGTGTGGGGTGCTTTGGGGAGGAGTCTTGCTTGTCGCCAATGCCCTCCAATAAACAAGGACACCCTCATCCGTGCACTGACAGAGGAATGGGATAAATTACCCCAACAGCTGCTTGATAATGTTGTGCAAAGCATAACACGACGTGTGGAATCTTGCATCGCCCTCCATGGTGGCCATATCCCGTATTGGCATCTTACGCCGGAACGCCTGCGGACGGTAATTGCATTTTTTTCACGTTTACGTATTCTGCACAAAATGGCCTGTTTGTCCCTTGAACACGTTCCAAAGCCTTCTGGATTTCAGAGCACAATAAATTGTCTTTCTTGTAATGTCCTGGCATTCTGACATTATTTTATTTCACTTGGCATCCAACCACACTTACTTTTTTATGCGCTATATAGCCGTTTATGATCCGTCCTTAGCAATTGTCCAGCAGTGTATTAAACAGCCTTGGTGACATTACACAACCTTGTCTGACTCTTGCACCAATAGAAAACCATTTTGATGAAACACCTTTCACTCGTACACATGCTCACTGCCAGCATACATGGCTTTTACACTATTAAGTAGATTTCCAGTAACACCACATTCATTCAATACATTCCACAAAAGTGTACTACTTACTCGGTCGTAAGCTTTCTCTAAATCTTTGAAAGCAGCAAAAACTTTATTACCAACAGGCAGATACTTTGTGGTATAATATAACATTAGAAAATATAAAAGGCTATAAAATAAAATTTTGAAGTTATGTGCTCAAACTCAGTCGGAATGGTTACAATTTTCAGAGCTTTGAAAAGCCGAGTATTCTAGAATATCCATTTCCGAGAAGCTAAACAGCCTAAGAAAATATCGGAAATGGAAAACTTTCGGTTCCCACTAGGTAAAACTGAAATGGAAAACTTTTGATTGCTACTAGGTAAAACTGAAACGGAAAACTCTCGGTTGCCACTAGGTAAAACTGAAATGGAAAACTTTCGGTTGCCACTAGGTAAAACTGAAATGGAAGACTTTCGGTTGCCACTAGGTAAAATTGAAAGGGAAAACTTTCGGTTGCCCCTTGGTAAAACTGAAATGGAAAACTTTCAGTTGCCACTAGGTAAAACTGAAATGGAAAGCTTTCGGTTGCCACCAGGTACAATTAAAAGGAAAGCTTTCGGTTGCCACTAGGTAAAACTGAAATGAAAAACTTTCGGTTGCCACTAGGTACAATTGAAAGGGAAGACTTTCGGTTGCCACTAGGTAAAACTGAAATGGAAAACTTTCGGTTGCCACTAGGTAAAACTGAAATGGAAAACTTTCGGTTGCCACTAGGTGAAACTGAAATGGAAAACTTTCGGTTGCCACTAGGTACAATTGAAAGGAAAACCTTCGGTTGCCACTAGGTAAAACTGAAATGGAAAACTTTCGATTGCCACTAGGTACAATTGAAAGGGAAAACTTTCGGTTGCCACTAGGTAAAACTGAAATGGAAAACTTTCGGTTGCCACTAACTGCATCCTATTCACGAGCAAAAGATACTGAGTGCGTGATGATTACCAAGTTCAGTAGTGTTTCGGAGATATTTGTGATGTCTTTCCAAAGCAATGTTGAAACCCAAGGCGCTGACGCCGGATTGTTTAGTTCTTCCTTTCATGATAGTACGTGACTAAAACATTAAATTTCTCGGTGGTAGCTGCGAGATCAGAAGAGGAGCTTATGGGTAATACTTCGAATTTGACCCGAGTTCGAGTCTTGGATGAAACATGGCGATGCCATTTATAGGTGCATAGGATTCGTTAAACCATGAAACAAAATTGAAGGTGATGTTGCCGCCCCGGTGGCGCAGTGGTCTAAGCAATGGCTTCTTATCATTCGTCCGAAAGGGGTTCGGGTTCGAATCCCGGTGAGGCATGGATGTTGTGCTTGTTTTACGGCACTGGCTCTCTCCCTTCCCTGGAACCAGTGGCCTTAAATTTGGGACGGGCGACTGCTTATAGCCCACTGAGTTACTCACGCTTGTCGTTAAACCTCCAATAATAAAAAGAAAAGAACGTGATGTTATTGGCGTGTGTTTTGACGAACAGATAACATCATGACAGAAATCCTTAAACAAGTGCAGCAGTAACAAGTTAAAGATACATCGCAGCCATTTAGATATCTACGATGCCACGTATGAAAAATCATTTCGTGACGTGCAGACGAGAAAGAATTCTCTCGCCATTAGATGAATCTACCGTATCTAAGGAAGGTAAAAAAGAGCGGACAAAACCTGCAAGTAACGTTTTTTTTTATACTACGTAAACCAAATATATAAACAAAAATGGGAGCAAATGAAATTCAATAATAAGAACATGTTCATATAATAAATAAATACATCGCTTTTTGGAGTATTTTGGAGTATTTTCACCAAGAACATGTTCACTCTTTGCCAACCAAATGCAAAAAAGCGGCTCTCCTGGCATGATATTCCCTTCTTAGGACTCAAATCTTCCGACATTCAATGGAAGTTGTATATTTCATAGGTTTTAGTAATAATAGAACAATTTCTCTGAGTTTTGAATCTACACATGCTTGAATGAAATTTTGTCACCCAGTTTCTGTATTTCTGTCACTGGTCATGGTAAAAGAAACCGCTTCCAGTTTTAACAGAATAACACTCTGATTCATGACAAAACATCTATCTTTAAAGGTTTCTGATTATTGTGGTTCACTCATGTGTAACTGACGAAAGAATGGGTGATCTGCAGCACTGAAAGCTTGCTAGGTCTCATGTCTAGTCAAAGAATTGATAGCCTGAATTGTTGATTACCATGCCGTGACAATTTGAAAAGACAAAATATTTTAGATGAAATTCAGAAGCCGGCTAATGACTATTATTAGCCTAAGACGTTGGCTTTCAACTGTACATCCGAGATGGGTCAGGATTTTAGACACGGATTAGGCAGGAGTGGGAAGTTTATTTTACGGTACTGGCTGTTACTTCCTGGGAACCCTTTGCCTTAAATCAGAAACAGGCAACTGCTTATAGCGCTGCGAGTTTTTCATGGCGATCGTTAAAAACCCCAAAAGAAACTAAAAAGAAATGGATGCCGCAGTGTAGCGGAAAATTGCTGCACTAAGTCAAGGAAAAAATAGGTGAAACTGAAGGGCATTGCTGCATGGAAATCGAATTGCTCATAATACTGTTAAAATAACAGCTGCTCCGGTTGTCTATTTGATGGGATAATTCGTTGAAGTTTATTGGCGGAAGAACCTCAGAAGGCCAGTCCTACAGGCCTCAGTGAGTCAGTCGTACACGCGTCAGTGGTCCAGTCGTACAGGCCTTAGTAAGCCAGTTCAAAAGGCTTCAGTGAGCCAGGCCAACAGGCATCAGTGAGCCAGTCCTACAGGTCTCAGTGGGTTAGTTCTACAGACCCCACTAGGTCGAGTACTAGGGTTTACAAAAGTAACGAACATATCGGTTGGTTCTGTCTAAAGATGAAATCAAAAATTCTATTGTCCAAGCTCAGGCATTTTTTCCTATCTGGACTTTCTCTAAGCAGCTCGTTTTCATAAGGTACTTTGTTTCACAATGACTGCAGCGAAGGGTAAACTCGAAGATAGTCGAGGCGCTAGTTCTATGTTTCTTACAAGAGAAACACTTAACCAGACATTTAAAGAAAATAACGATCGAATAGAAGTAAGTGTTCAAGACAAACTAGTTTTCTGATAGCGTCATATTAAATGCAAACAGAGAATTGACGAAAGCGTTTTTATTATGAGAGAGTTGTTTGCTGCAAAAAACGCAGCACGTGCAAGTTTACATAAAAATTACAAAGTACTTATATTTTATTCTATGACAGTGACGGAGCAGCAGTTACAATAGTGTTGGGAATAGCGTGTCTTTAATTTCTGACGCTTCGATGAGTTCCTGAAAATGTAAATTTTTTCCTTTTAAATATCAAAAGAAATTCTAGTTTTAAGATTTCATAACTCATGAACTTGCACGGCGTTGTAGTACTTGTATCGTCATATATCTCGATATATTTTTTCTAGGTGATTCGTTCAGTGCAAACAACGGGGAGCAATTTGTAACCAAAGACCGCGGCAGATGTGCATTGAGTTATAAAGGAGCCTGGTGGTTTACTGATGGCTGCGGATCTAGCAGCTTGAATTCGTTGTACTTGAGGGGAAAACACGATAAACCTGGCGAAGGTATTTGGTGGTCTGCTTTCAAGCCACCTACCTACTCACTCAAGGATTCAGTGATGAAAATAAGACCTGCAAATTTCAAAACTTCATCAGTGATGAAGGACCTGATGTTGAACACCAACAATGCTTATTTCAAAGGAGATATTTAGATGTATATACATATAAAATATATTCTATGTAAATTACTTCACTAAGTGTTTTTCATTGTTTCAAATATATTACATACAATGTGGTAAAAAGGAGAATAAATATTGCAGTTGCTTTCCTTCTTACTTGTCCGTGAATAAAATTGTATCAGCCATAATCTGTCATTCTTTTCTTAAAGGATATATTTTAAACTGAAGAGCGAAGATGTTCTGTTACTTGCGAAAATGCAGGCTTCCAATATTTATCGAAAACTTTGAATAAAAATTTTGTGATTTCATTTAATGTAAAGGTTTCCATATCTTCCCGTGCCGTCCCTGTAACTTAGTGATAATGAGCCCTTAATTTCTGGCCAGTTGAGCTACCTGAGTCCTAGAATTTGTATGAGCGGTGTGTTTGCGTTATGGTGTTGAATTTCTCCCTTGCCTGGAACCAGTGGCCCCAAATTAAGTACCGACAACTGATTATACTCCTTTGGTGTTGCTCCTGAGACTCATTAAACTCCTACATGTTAAAGAAAACATAACTACCAACGTGTTGGGCTAAATTTTAATTTCAAAATAATCTTCATCATTCCCAATATTCTTGTTAGCATAAAACATTTCATTACCATCTAGGAACAGTGTGAGATTTCCTTTTACAGCTCCCAACGACTGTTAGCGATCTTTCGATATGGTAATACATAAATAACATATTAGATATGGATCAGATTTATTAGGGGAATGCAAGAGTCTCCGCCATTTTAAAGAGAAAGGAGACAGAAACACTCAGGAAACAAGTACTCATTTATTCAACGAAATATTAGCCGTTAGCATCAATGACCTTTTGCCATTTTTCAGGCAACAGATGAATGCCCCTGGGTAGAAGGGCCGGGTTTTGAGCTGAAGAACGCAGTGACGAAATTTTCTACTTCTGGAACTGTGGTGAACCGCTGTTGGGCCAGGGCATGTTCATAGAGCGAAACAGATGAAATTCTGAGGGTGTAATGTCCGGTGAATAAACTGGGTGCGGTTAAACCTCTCAGTGTTACTATTCAAGGGTAAATTTCGTAGTGGGCCTCGACACGTGGTCTGGCAATATCGTGCAACATGATGACTGGGCTGCGTCCTTTACCTGTCCATGGGCGTTTTTGCTCGATTGCGGCGTTCAGTTTCATCAACTGATCCCTATATAGTTGTGCAGCGATTGTTTCGCTCGGTTTCAGCAGTTCAAAGTACATCACTTCGTGCATATCACACCACACACACAACCACAGGTTTTTCCCGTGGATATTCTGTTTTGCAGTGGATGTTGATGGCTGGTCTGGGTCGACCCAGGATCGCTTGCGCACGGGGTTGTCGCAATAGACCCATTTTTCATCCCTGGTGACAATCTTTCACAAGAAATTCTTCCCTTGAAACCTCTTCAGCAACGACATGCAGATGATCCACTTACTAATCTTCTGGATCTTTCCTAAGGCGTGTGCGCCCCGTACCACCGTCGATTGAGCCACTTTTATAATGTTTCTCTAGTTGCGAGGTAGATTGCATGGCATCCTCCAGCAACAGCGATTCCAGCTCGTCGTTTGCGAGTTCCTGAGGTCTAACTGCACATGGCTTGTCTTCCAAGCTTAGATCACCTTTCTGAAATCTGGCAAGCCATTCTCGATACATCCGCTCACCCATAACCGTTTCGCCATGCGCCTGACATATTGAACCGTACGCTTCACTCGCATTTTTTCCTAAATTAAATGTAGCACGTGTCGCCGGCCTGTTAGACACCTACAGCTCTCGCAAGCGGAGGCGGCGGAAACCTTTGCACACCCCTAATAGAATGCGTTCTGATTCCTAATTGTAACATATGAATTTATGGAACATCGCACAAAACATGATATTAATATGCAACGCCCAGTAGAGTGTACTCTTATTGTAAGTATGAAATGGAACACTGACAGTATATATGCCACTTTAAAAAAGAGTTTCAATAAAGAAATGCTGGTGATGTAACACTAAGAAATGTAAAATGCTGTCGGAGCCCGATGCAAACAATTGCATTTTAGCTTTGCTAGTTAAAAGACGAAATTTATTTACAGCTGAAAATTTCAAAAGTTAAAATGATAAAAGACAAGATATTTCGAGGTTACTTTAACCTCTTCATCAGGCCAAGTGCTGTGAGGAACGAGCAAACACGTAAATATATACAGGATAGACCGAAATTCAAATGTAATCACAAAAACTGTTGCCAACAGGTAAGTTTGAAATTGGGCAAGTAGTTCTAATTATTTAATCATGCAGTTCTGACACACTACTCCAATGGGGTTGATACGTAATTAAATATCTCTATGGATAAGGGGTATTAAATGTTACCTCATCATTATAGCATACATCGTGGTATTTCGAGATATATAGACTTTCTGTAAGTAAGGCCATTCCTTTATTGATAGCAGAGGCAAGTACTTTGGTATGATTCCATTTCGGGGTCTAACTTCCCTGAGCTACAGTCCTGGAAAGTGCAGTCTTGATTTTGCCAGAACGAATAGAATATTATCTTCAGATAACCGAACCCCAAGAGTCCACCGCGTACATCCTATATACATCTTCTCAGGTTCCGTTACTGAATTAGTCTCAAGAGGTATACTTGACCTGATTATGAGGTTAAAGTAACTCGAAATATCTTGCCTTTCATGATTTTAACTTTGTAATTTTTAACTGTAAATAAATTTCATCTTCTAACTGGCAAAGCTAAAATGCAATTGTCTGTATCGTGCTCAGACAGCGCTTAGTGTAATTTTAGCACGAATTTCGTGATATTTGATTCAGCTTACGTAAGTTGAACTTAACATCGCAAATGCAAATCATTAAATATGATACCTGTTTCTTATGGCATTTTTAGAGTATGTACTCGAACTTGTAAGACTGAATTTTCTTGAGCGTAGATTTCCCCACTGATTTTGACAAAAAACTTAAAAATTCATAACCTAAAAATTGCATCTTCATTTTGGGAAGAAATTAATAAAAAATACAATATTTATCAGACACTATGCTTGTACATGAGTTGAATTCATCTGAAAACCACTCTGTTCCCCCCCCCTTTGTAATCAAATTCAGGAGCACAACCCCTGTGACGAATCTTAATTTATATTGCATGCTCTCAGCCTTGAAACATGATGAATAAATCATGATGACTTTGAGAATTTCGGAAGGATGTTGTCTGGTTCAACTTCAATCGAGATAAATTATGACATGTGTGGCATACTACAAAAGTGACGTATATGAGAAGACGGCAAATAGTAGTGATAAAAACTCGTCGGAGTAGCTTAATTGGGAAAGCATTCGGCTAGTGAGCAGATAGATGAGGGGTTCGAGTCCTTCCAGCGGCAGAGAGATATGTTTGAATTTCACATTTGCACCCGAATGTAAAAATGGATCTACTGTCCGTTAGATTCTTCAAAAATTGTGTAAAATGGATCTACTGTCCGTTAGATTCTTCAAAAATTGTGTAAAATGGATCTACTGTCCGTTAGATTCTTCAAACAGTTTGCAAAATGGATCTACTGTCCGTTAGATTCTTCAAAAATTGTGTAAAATGGATTTACTGTCCGTTAGTCTTCAAAAATTGTGTAAAATGGATCTACTGTCCATTACATTCTTCAAAAGTTGTGTAAAATGGATCTACTGTCCGTTAGAGTCTTCAAAAATTGTGTAAAATGGATCTACTGTCCGTTAGATTCTTCAAAAATAGTGTGAAATGGATCTACTGTCCGTTAGATTCTTCAAAATTTGTGTGATGTTCCTCCTACTCATCTCCTGGAATTAGTGAGAATTCCTTCTTCTACAGAGAGTTGCTTAAAGCATGGTTTGTGGCGGCCCAGAAAACTGAGGATTTCGTGCCCTCTCCTTTCTCAAGGGGGATATTTGTGACGTGCTACAGAGGTGACGCACATGCCAAGACGGTAAGTAGCAGTGATAAGCCCTTGTAGGTGTAGTTTAATTGGGAGAGCATTCGACTCCGGAGCAGAAGGGTGTTGGTTCGGGTCCTGCAACTGGCAAAGGGCTTGTTTCACACATGCAGGTGTTATTTCCGTACCAATGGCAACCTATGAGTGTTTCCTACCGCAGACATAATATGAGGATGAAATCTAGAGTTAGTTTATATGGCTAATTATACCATGTGAGCTAAAATTAACAAGCGTAGAGTTTTGTAACGTATAAGGATAACCGCTCCAAATGAAGTAGCAAAACTGCCAAACTTCTTTAGGTCAGACAGCTTTGGTAATTTCTAAAGTCACTGGTTCCTGATATGATGTCAGACCCAAATATGACTGTTTCCGAAGCGTGTAAATGTATATTTTGTGTTCATAGCTAATGTCGGCTATTACAGTACATATAAAAAGAAGGTTCATCGAGTGGAAGTCGAAACCAGAGATGGTCAACGGCTCGACAATTTCTTGCGGGTCAAACGGGTCTGGTCAAGGTGTGCCTGACCTGATTTCAACCAGGTTTCATTTTTTCAAAAGAAAAATAAATATTTCAAAGAAAATTCTGTACTGTGGAAATTTGTGCTCGATACTGATGCCATCGGAGTGAAAAATGACTTGTCATGCAAAAATATTGGCGTCTCTTTCTTAAAGAAAAGATTTCCACCGAACAACGATACGACACAGACTCTAGATTCACCGATACCATATCCTAAAACGAAACTTCCTTTGCGTTTGTTTTCATTGCAATTGTCTGCAGCAAGATACAGGCAAACGCCTGTCACCTGCTTCTCTGGTGATTCACTTTCTCACACCCCGCGTGTCACATTGTAAGACTATGTGACACGCGGGGTGTGAGAAAGTGAATTACTTTTCACATCACATCTTTTGCACTGAGAATTCAGAAGCTTTCGTTTGACGTGCTAACATACCGTTCCATTGCATTTCCTGTCGGAACTAATGCCTTATTTATTAATATAAATGAATTTACCATTTAAGAGATTGAAAAAAAACCGCCGAGGCCAACGAATAAGTGCTTGTTGGAAGCAAACGAGGGAAGAGGGAATGCTGAAAGTTGTTTCGTCTCAAAAAAGAAACCAGAATGTGTTTCACAGCAACACCAATTTTCACAAGCTTGTGGTGAGTTGAATGTTTTCAAAAGTGAATGCTGATTTCAGGAGTACCCTTCCTTCTGAGGGGCAATGAATGACAACAACATCTACATTTTGGAAACCTTCAACTCATTAAAAGCTATGGTGTTGCTCTGGAACATATTCTAAAGCTTGATATGTTTTCATTAAACACCAAATACAGAAATTAAACATACAATAAGCTACTTAATTTAATAATTTTTATTGTAGCACTATCAAAATCAAGTGGAATAGCTTTAACATAACTGTGGAGGGACTCTTAGATGCTCGAAGATGTGTTTGAAAACATGTGTAAAACAGTTAGGTTATGTGAAGGACGACTGTTTCAACACCTTCCGTACGTAAGTAAATAAATTATACGACGCTCCCGCACTACATTTGTACTAGTTGCACATTTACATAGGAGCAGACACCTTCAAGGGGAGGTCCCATTATCTTTCAACTCTGTGAAGGAAAGTTTTAGAATGTAACCTATGGTGAGTATTCCTAAATAAATAACATTTCGGAATTTTTCCACTACAAAATTGGAAATTTGTCGTTCTTTCTTTTTTTTTTTTTTTTTTTTTTTGCTGCGGCGTTTAACGATGTCTGTGAGCACCGAATGCCACAGCCTATAAAAAGTTACTTATCTATAATTTAGAGTCATTAATTCCATGGAAGGGAGAGACTCAGCGCTGGATATACGAACAAACTTTCGTATCCTACTGTGAGATTCGAACCCACATCCAGTAACACGAGAAGTAAGGAGCTCGCTGCCAATACCTGCTTGCCCCAGTCCCAACATCGAGCGACTCATTTTTTATTTAGGTTGTGTAGATATCAACCTTTCTTTATAACGTTATGGATTTCATAGGTTAAAGGTACCCTGAAATTACATAATTGTTGGTATTCATGTGGATCTATAATGGGAATCAAAAATTTGGAGCTTCCCAGGTGGCGAAATCGTCTAAATCCTAGTTTCTGACCATTAGTTTGAGATGGGTCACAGTTCGAATCCCGTTGAGGCATGATGCTCCTGCTTATTCCCCATAAAGTTGCTTATGATGTTTGTTAAACACTCAAACAAAAACAACAACAATAAATAAATAAATGGTGATTTTCTGTCCTTCCTGGAGCACCGTTTAAGGATATCAGTAAGAAGTCCAAGGCACAAACAATTCCAGCGCTCTACAGGAGGTGGAATGTACTCAGTTCGCATTTCAACTCTTCAGATCTACTGTGCAGATCTGGTAAGCAGTATAAAGCATCAATATCGGAATAATCGAGCGACTGACCTGTGTAAATGCATTTGAATCTCTATGCTAATGTAAAATAAAAAAGCGATATGGAAACTTCTAATTCGGTGCGTTATTTTCACTTTTATTCTTCGACAGGTAGAACATAAAACCCATGCAGTTTAGCTCATATTTAGTGTTCCTTGCAAACTTGTACTGTCATTAGAAGTTTTTCTAATTCTAAAAGTTGTGGATCGTGTTTTAAATTTAATTTCGCTACATAGTTCTTCTTATTATAGTGCCTATTTAATTTCAAGATAAATTATTTGCACTTGCTAATAGATATACACGCATTTCTATCCTTGCCTGTTGAAAGCGTTTGTTGTGGAATGGAATTAGGAAGATGTGGCGAGAAAAATTACATCGTTAGAATCGGGATGGCTATGAAGTTTGCTGTTACGGTTAAGAGGGATCACAGAAACGAATGACTAGTCACGTTTTTGCCAACTATGTTATCGCCATAATAGCTGTCATTTATGGAAGTTTCAAATGAGTGTATTACTCTTTATGATAATTCGTATTGTAACGTACGATGTTTGTTTCCAGAATCAAGTGTACGTCCGAATGTGTTTGTGTGTGAGCATTTCACTGTTTTCATCTTAATTGCTTTACTAGGATTTATCCCAAGGCTTGCATTTGAAAGCATTTTACACAGTAATAATTTTCCGGTGAGAAAATGAAATTCATGCAGTGTGTTCTACCTTTTCAAGAATACATAGATTGTGGCCTTGATGTGTTAGTTCTACATAATCTGTTTCACACTGACTGATTCCTGAATTTAGATGTACTGCTACTTTACCTATATTGGCATAATCAGGATGGCTTTCATCTTAAAAAAAATAGGCTTTTCTCTTTCCCCTAGAAAAATGGTAGTCGAATGCCGAGACTAATAATTTCTCAGATTTTTGCTCCACCGCCTGAATTATTACGTATATATTTGAGTACAGTAGAACTCCGATAATCCGAACTAATTGGGACTGGGACTTGTTCGGATTAGCAAAATTTAGGATTGTCCGAAATTTTGCTATCAATAAAATATATAATAAGGAGGAAGCATTGGCAATAGGGTAATTTACAGTAGATAGGGACGAAGCGAAAATAGTGAGGGAGTTGGCGAGCTGTCAATTCACGGAAAACAGAAATACACTGTATGTACTACAGTCCTACCCGATTTCCGAGAATATACTCTGCCCTCTCCCCCGATGCCAAGCGTAGCGCGAGCTCCACCTGCCCACACCGAAATTTGCTGAGTAATGTGATATCGGCTGAACCATTGAACGCATGTCTTATTCACTTTATTAATTACCTATGTATTAATCACTTTATTAATTACGTATGTATTAATCACTTATTTATTAATAACTGTTTTATTTCTTGAACCCAGAGAACCATTAAACGCATGTATTAATAACTTTATTAAAAAGTTCATTTTGTTCACAATGTTTTCATTATATTCGTTTTTTACATACAGTATATACATTATATGCATATTACGTACTGTATTTACACTGCATTTAATATATTTTGGGTTCATTTTTTTTCATTCAATGTCTACACTGAATATACATTATGCAATTATATTTTGTATTCGTATTTTATATACTACTGTATTTTGAAAGCATAATAAAACTACACGTACTACATATTTTCAGTTTTTGATATTGGATTTTTTTCTTCTTTCCCTAGCCAAATTTTTTTTTCCAATTTCGGCTTTCGGTTCGGATTAGCAGGGTTCTACTATATTTATAATAAATATTAAAATAAATGATAAATAACAAAGTTATATACATTTATATTGCGCATACTTCCTTTTATTTGACATCTTTAAATAATGGTTCCCTTGCAGAGAAATGCCTTCCTGAAGAATACTGCAAAATTTAAATTTACACATATGAAAAAGCTGTGAATTAGGAAACGCATGGGCAACAGGAAAGGACCAAACAATAATGCATGCTCGAAAACCGGACTTCCCTAGTACAAGAAATTGAAAATTAATATAGGCTGGCGAAATCTACTTCACTATATTTCTAGTTTACAACAAATTGCGATTAACGACGTTTCGCAGGTGTTCTTCTTCAACTTCTACTCTCCCTGTTTTCTCAGTACAACTTCCAGTTACCTCTGACATCTTAGGTGGAAGGGATTAAGAGAGGCGAACTCACCTTGAAATTATTTTAACCTTTATGATAGCATAGTGTTTTATTAACTGAGCAGAAGGAAATAAATACAGGGTTACAACTTATTCGGAAATATTTGAAATACAGGGTTACAACTTATTCAGAAATATTTGAAATCAGGGTTACAACTTATTCGGAAATATTTGAAATCAGGGTTACGAATATTCCACTTTAATATACATAGATACAAGAACTTTCAGGAAGTTCTAATTGAATTATGTACATTTTTATTGTGGAAAACACTTTATACTAACATTTTCCGCTTCAGGAGCTAATTTGACGCTTACCGGTGGAAAAACTGTTTCCATTTCCGGGATAAGTCAATTCCATCTTATGCAGACGGAGTACCATGATAATGCATATGCTGATTTTCGGGGCTATAGAAATTTTCAATTTACGCAGATTTGGGTTTAAGACAGATTCCACACAAATTTTGGTATGAGACAGATTCCACACAGATTTTGGTCTGAGACAGATTCCACCCAGATTTTGGTCTGAGACAATTCCACACAGATGTTTCTGACCTAAGCCCAAAGAAGACCGAGATAAATTTATGCGGGGATGTCGAGTTAAACTATCGGCGACTGCATAAATTTATTCTGGAAGTTTTTCATCTCTCGGCGCGATTGCGCACATAATCACGAACGATAGACATACCAAAAAGTGAAACTTCTGTTAAATTACGCTTTAACCCTTAACTAATTTCTCTTTTTGGGCAACCAAATCACATTACTTGAGAGAGAATGACGTTTTCATGTGCAAAAAATGAATTGCTGCCCAAGGTGAAAATCCTCCAAATACGTGGCGTCAGTATATAAATAAATGCATCGCTCTTTCCACGTTCCAGAAACACATAGCAACCGAAAAATTGTTTTCAGCCGCCGTCGTGGAATTTAACCACGTATCTCTCGATATCTAGCCGAGCGCGTTAACTTTACACCACGGTGGCCAACAATCCACTGTGCTATGTGTATTTTTAAGTCAGCTTCTGACATCATAAATCCGTAAGATGGGCTCAGCTACTGAGACGTCTCAATCTGGTGGACATTAACGGCACTGGATATATATATTATAGCAGTTAAATTCAAAGGGCGAGATCTAAGGTGAAAACCCTCCAAATAAGTGGCGTCAGTAAATAAATAAATACATCGCGCTTTCCACGTTCCAGAAACACATAGCAACCGAAAAATTGTTTTCAGCCGCCGCCGTGGAATTGAGCCTAGGATCTCTCGATATCTAGCCGAGCGCGTTAACTTTACACCACGGTGACCAACAATCCACGGTGCTATATGTATTTTTAAGTCAGCTTCTGACATCATAAATCCGTAAGATGAGCTCAGCTACTGAGACGTCTCAATCTGGTGGACATTAACGGCACTGGCTATATATATTATAGCAGTTAAATCCAAAGGGCGAGATCCAAGGTGAAAATCATCCTCCAAATACGTGGCGTCAGTAAATAAATAAATACATTGCTCTTTCCACGTTCCAGAAACACATAGCAACCGAAAAATTGTTTTTAGCCGCCGTCGTGGAATTGAACCACGGATATCTTGATATCTAGCCGAGCGCGTTAAATTTACACCACGGTGGCCAACAATCCACGGTGCTATGTGTATTTTTAAGTCAGCTTCTGACATCATAAATCCGTAAGATGAGCTCAGCTACTGAGACGTCTCCATCTGGTGGATATTAACGGCACTGGGTATATATATTATAGCAGTTAAATCCAAAGGGCGAGATCCAAGGTGAAAAGCCTCCAAATACGTGGCGTCAGCAAATAAATAAATACATCGCTCTTTCCACGTTCCAGAAACACATAGCAACCGAAAAATTGTTTTCATCCGCCGTCGTGGAATTGAGCCTAGGATCTCTCGATATCTAGCCGAGCGCGTTAACTTTACACCACGGTGGCCAACAATCCACGGTGCTATGTGTATTTTTAAGTCAGCTTCTGACATCATAAATCCGTAAGATGGGCTCAGCTATTGAGACGTCTCCATCTGGTGGACATTAACGGCACTGGCTATATATATTATAGCAGTTAAAGTTAACGCACTCGGCTAGATATCGAGATATCCGTGGTACAATTCCACGGCGGCAGGTGAAAACAATTTTTCGGCTGCTATGTGTTTCTGGAACGTGGAAAGAGCGGTGAATTTATTTATTTATTGAATTGCTGCCACTTCAATCACGACAGAACGGGATACGTGCGCTAATGTTGTGCTTGTTTATTTAAATATGAGTTATGTGCGTCAGAAATTGTTACGGGCATTAGGTTCTTTTTTGCTTCTTAACAATTAAAAGCCTGTGAAGCCACGATGAGTACATTTTCTGATGAAAGATGAAAAACATCCCAAGTGAGCGGATCACATTTACTAGTCTTGTGGGCGCCGATGTTAAGTGCAGGTTCCGGCTTCCATTGAGTTTGTCTGCTTTAGTATGTATACAAAAAGCAAAAAAATCTGTCGCCTGACCTCTTATCATTTTATGAGAGGGAGAAGAGATTCTAAACAACCGAAGAGGATTTCGGAACAAAGAAGTTTATTGTTGCATTTTGCAAGACATTCGTCTGTACATTTACCTTCAGCATTTCGTTGGTAGAAATATAAAGATGAAAGGGGAAAATGCATTGGCTTCAGCTGTAAAAATGGATATGTTAATCGCATTTCTCATTATGATCTGATGGTTTGATGATCGGAGTTTCGTTAATGATGTGAGTACCATTTTCTTCGCTTAGGGTTTTTTAACTCGTTCGCACAAGCGGCTGTGATTTAAGAAAATTCCAGTTTTTAAAGCATATATTATTTTCTCTAACAGTTAAATTATTTAACGATCGGTCCCTGAAATTTTGTGGTGCTGGGAATACCATAACGCCTGAAAACTCTCACTCCGTGTTGAGAAGGATTAGTGCACCGTCAATACACTGAACATAGGATCTGCAGTCTTCATTTGTATTGATATTCAGACGTTTCCCGGAGGGATCACTGCATTCTTCTACGGAGTAGGCGTGCGATGTCATGAGAGTAAAATAATATCGCCCCGGGAGACTGCAACACCTGCTTTATTTATTTGCTTAGCGACAACAATGGGGGACTGATTGTGACTTCTGCTAATCCCGTAGAGTGTGTAAATTCAAAGAACAGATGGGGGTAAGAAATTCTATTCATTATACATGGGCGGTTTTGGGAAGTTGTAGTAGTTTGTATGTAAGGGCGTTTCGAGCGTTATGGTCGTCAAAGAGTTAAGCTTTCGTAACAGAACCCATTATACAGTGTTTTTAAATAGGATCAATATTTTTTTAATTTATACATTTCTAAAGGTGTGTCTTAACTTTGTGACAACATACAACTTAATACTGATATTCGTTATTCTTATGTCTCAGATTTCACAAACCGTTTATGGAGAGTCTCATACAATGTAGCTCTAATATAACTGATGCCACAAGTTCACGTAATTGGTATAAGTTTGTTTATCTTAGCTTTGAAATGTTGACTTTAACTTTTCCCCGTTATGACCGCGTCTGCTATGTGTCTAACTCTAGGGAATAGCACATATTGACAGGGAGAAGAATCAGAAGATGTCACAAAAGCCCTAAAGCACAGTCCAGGAATGTATAAAATATGATTAAATTTCGATAATCGAAAAGGTGGAATGAAGATTTAGTCTTATATGACAGCATTAACAAAATATTTTTCTTTGAAGCAAAAAGCGTCGGAAATACAAAATCCTGATGTAAATATTGTTTGCGGAAGAAACTGAAACCTTCAGGCGCTTAGAAAAGCTAAGCATTTCCGGAAATTTAATGCAAATTAAAAAGTAAAAAATTCCTCAAAAGCTTATAAACATACACTTCGCACCGTTTGTCTTGATATGTTTCCGGAACGAAATCTCAAAGTATGAGATTTTGCCATTCAATGAATCCGTGCTATGGGTTTAATTTTAAAAGCAATGGAAACTAATTTATTTCAGCAAAAACGAAATGCTTATGTCAAAATCATAAAATATGTTTAGTCTTTATGAAAAATGTCTGCGAGTTTGAAGAATTTCATTGAATTCTGAATGTGCAGGCTTCGTTTACCGAATTTGTTACTCAAATACCTACTTAAAATATCACCCGCTGCTAATTTGCTGTTTTACGTACAGCAAGAAATTCCAGTTGTTAGCTGAAAACGGTTTCTCTATTTTGCTTTAATTTCTCGGCCTTAATGGCAGCAGAGTTTCAGAAGGGTCGCTCATCTTTAACTGAACGATATCTGTTGGCAGGAGGGTAGGAATTTCCTTCTAGACCCAGGATTAGAACGCAAAGTTCTCTAAGCGAAACATTTTCCATACATGTCACGACCCTAAGTAAAAATTTACCATATCGTGCAATAACATTCATATAGTGCGTCGCATAAATACAGAGACAGAACAAATTATCGAATAAAAAAGAAGCAACTACGAGCTGAAATGTACACCTCATATTTATAGCAAAAATAGAATAGGACACGCAGCTGCACAATAGTTTGACGGAAACATAACTATTCCAACGCCAAGTACAAGAAAAAAACAGAAATATGCTGTCTCAAAAATATAAAGACTTACTAGTTATGAGCACCTCCGGTACGAATAGTGAAGCCGTTGTCCCGAATAACACTGAAAACCCGATTGGGCATGCTGTGCACGAAGTGATGTAAGTGTTCTGGACGGAGTGCGTACCAGCTTCGTTCAATCTGCCCTTTCAATGCCACCACACTTCAGAACTGCCGTCCATTCGCATACACATCACGAGCTAGGATACCCCAGAGGTTCTCGATAGGGTTCAGATCTGGACTGAGTGCTGGCCAATCCATTACGGTCACATGATGAGTGTTAAACCAGCTTTTCGTTGGTGCAGACTGATGGATAGAGGCATTGTCTTGCTGGAACAGATAATCAACACCCGCTAGAGTTTCGGCAAACTTTAGAAGGTGACTGCTGAGTATGTCTGGATACGTTTCGGAGTTTTGCCTGCCTTGCAGCAAAGCGATATCCGTTGTCCCATTGAACGCAAAAGCTCCACAGACCACAGAAACCCCTCCTTTCTGTCTGCTGAAGAAGGTGCGTGGCTCGTGTCGTAAATCGTGCCAATAGCAGTTCCAAACGTCAGGGCCGTCCAGATTGAACTTTTTCTCACCGGAGAAAATAGTTGTGATTCACTCGTCCGTCCATTGCATGTGGCTGCCTGCTCATAACAATCTAGCTTCCTTGTGGTGCCTCGTGAGGTGTGGCAGACGGCGCATTTTACGGAGCACAGTGTTGCGATTTTTTCTTGATTCGTCGATGAACTGTGTCCTTTAAGACGGTGACACCAACAGTTCGAGGAACTTGAAGTTGTGAGAATCTTTGTGATGAAACTATATGCATGATGGCACGATCATCTCCTTTGGTTGTTATTCCAGGCCGTTTTCTGGCAGTTAACGCACCGCATTTCGATAAAATCTTATAAATGACTGCCCTACTCCTCCCATGGCTTTGCAAATTTTTGTTACAGGCAATCTATTTGCTCTCAGTCTCCAAATCTTCAACATCTCCTCACTAGAAAGTTGACAGTTGCGTGGCATTTCGGTAAATGAATGTATGACGGCAGGTCCGCTGTCTTTTGTAGGCTGGACCGAATTACGGCCCATGCGCGTGGGTACAACATGCTAATTTGTACATCTCATTTGCATGTAGCTACTTTACATAGTTGTCTTTATATTTATGAGACACATAAAATTACACTATTTCACTTTGTGGTGTTCTTTTCACCCAATCCGGTCATCTTGACGGATCGAAACGTTTGTTGTAGGGTTATGTCTAATTAGGAACCACTTCGACTTCCTACCTATATTCGCATTGCGTTCACGACACAAAGTAGACTGTCTTTATATTTATGCGACGCACCTTAGGCTGTGTGATGGCCACACCACATCATCCATTATTAAGTGTCATACCTTCGTTTCAGAAACGTCTTTCACACGGCGTCACATCATTTGGAAACGCGTCTTGTTCTGTGTGTGAGCTGCAGTTTTCCAATGAAAAGATATGATGCGCATATACACCGAAGTGCCAAAAATCATGGGACAGCAGTATGAAAACTTTTAACTGGAGCTGCGGTCGTATAAAGGCTTCGACGCATTTTAGGATTTTTATGAGTTGCAACGTATAATCTCGTGAGTCAGGTTGAACAACCCCCAGTAGGATTATGGCAAGCCGAAGTGAATTATTGGAGTTTGAACGAGGCATGATAGGGGGAGCCAGACGAGTGGGACATTCAGTTTCCAAAGTTGTGAAAATATTCAACATTCCTCCATCCACGGTGTACCGAGATTACCTCATGGAAGGCATTACCACCCACCATGGACTGCGCAGTGGGTGACCACAGGTGCAGAATGAACGTGACCAGCGACGTCTGACCAGGATTGTCCATCCTAACAGACAAGCAAACCTGGCTCAAATAACATCCACATTCAATTAAGGAAATACCAGAGACATATCCATCAGGTCAGTGCAGCGTAATTTAGCGTCTATGGGATATGGGAGCAGAAGATCCACCAGAGGGACTTTGTTCAGATCATCGGACCCAGCGCCTCACCTGACTCATGAACACGGTAATTGGACGCTGAAAGACTGGAAATATGTGGCGCGGTCCGATGAGTCACGCTACCAGTTGTTACGAGCTGATGGTAGGGTTCGGGTGTGAGGAAGACCCCATGAGGTCATGGACCCAAGCTGTCAACAAGGTACTGTGTAAATAAGTGGTGGTTGCATACATGTGTGGGGTGTCTTTACGTGGCACGTTTTGGGTTCTCTTTTCCTCGTAAGCACGCCATTAACCGGTGATTAATTTGTTCCTTTTCTTGGTGACCATTTGCAGTCCTTCATGGACTTCATGTACCTCAACAACGATGGGATTTTATAAGCGGACAATGCACCATGTCATCGGGATAAGTTGTCCAAAATTGGTTTAAGGAGCATTCTGGACAGTTCCCACGGAAGGTGTGGCCAACACGTTCACCCGACATGAGCCCAATAGAGCACTTATGGTACGTGGTGGAAAGGTATATTCACACCCAAGATCCTGCACCTACAGATACCGTGGAGCTGTGAGCGGGTGTTTAGACGTCAGGGCTCAAAATCTCTCCAGAAGTTTTCCGGCCACTTGTGGAATCGGTGCCACTTCGGGTTGCTCTGGGCTAGAGAAGATTCTACAAGATACTAGGTACGTATCCCATGACGTTGGCACTTCAGAATACGTTTCACGAATGTTACATGACGGTCAAAGAGCGGATGTCTGACCAAAAGTTTATTTCATTTTCTTTGGGGTGAAGGGGATAATGACCACCGTTAGCGTATAAGGCGTCCCGAAATTAAGCAGAGTTGTTCTAGGGTAGGTAAGGCTCTAGAATCATTGTAAAACACACACAGACCATACATCATCCAGGGCACGCCATGCGACCTAACTTCCACGAGTAGCCAGGAGTCTGACCATTCCACCACGAAACTAAAATTGCTAGCCTCTCTGTAATAGATTGCGGTCTCGGATATGAAACCGGTTTTATATCAGGGTAGTGATTCTTTCTGGTGATTGAAAATTGTCGCTGCAAATCGCTGATGAACTTACTCTTTCTTCAGTCGCTGACTATTTTTTTTTTTGATTGTAGGTTTAACGACCACCGTGAGCAACTCAATGGGCTATAAGCAGTCGCCCGTCCCTAATTTAGGGTTACTGGTTCCAGGGAAGGGAGAGAGCCAGTGCCGTAAGACAAACACAACATCCATGCCTCACCGGGATTCGAACCCGGACCCCTTTCGGACGAATGATCAGAGGCCATCGCTTAGACCACTGCGCTACTGGGGCGGCGTCGCTGACTATGAAGTGAGATAAACTGTTGAACTGAAGATCTAAATTTAATATAAAAAAAAGGAAATATTAATTTAAAATGTTTTTAGAGTTTCAATGTTTACATTGAGAAATCCATGAAAGAATTTGCTGAAAACGATATCAAAAGAGTAAATGTGAATGGAAGGATCTACAGCACAATCAGATTTGCTGATGACGTTGCAGTAATAGCAGCTATTGTAAGGGATTTACAAGAGTCATTAGAAGAATCGAACGAGATTCTTGAAGGTTAATGCAAAATGAATATAAATGTGAAAATATGATCAAGTGTACCAAAAATTGACAGGAAAAGATTAACGACATGTTAAAAGGAAAAACAGATTATCACAAGTTAAGGACTCTATTTACATAGATTAGCACAAGTTACGGACTCCCTTTTCATATCCAATGGAAAAGAAAAAAGATGTGAAAACTAGGATAGCACAAGCAAAGAATGCCTTCAATAAGAAAAGCGGACTATTAACATCTAAGTCCATTTCTCTGGACACAAAAACAATTTTTATAAAACCTTTCATATGGAGTGTAGCACTTTATGCATCAGAAACTTGGACCCTGCAGAAAAGAGACTGAGCAAAGTTAGAATCATTTGATATGTGGTGCTGGCGTCATATGCTGAATATTGCTTGGACAGAAAAAAGACAAATGTCATCTTTTAAAAATGTGGAAGTGTTTAAAAAAGTTCAGGAAAAATGAGAAATATTGTGGATTATAGAAAAACAAAGAGACAGCCTAATAGGCCACCTCATAAGACACTTGGAGTGGTATGCCAACTTGATTGAAACTAGAATGGAAAGAAAAGCTGGTAGAGGATGCCCAAGAATTCAATATATGAGTCAAACAACAAAAAGAAAACCCTGCCGAAACATTAAACTTACGGCTTAGGAAAGAATTCCTTCGTGTATGATGACCAATGCTACCCAATAACCTTAGGTTTGACGAGAGAAGGACGCCCAAAAATTCAATATACGAGTCAAATAACAAGAGGAAGACCCTACCGGAACATCAAGCTTATGGCTCAGGAAAGAATCCCTTTGTGGATGATGACCAATGCTACCCACCAACCTTAGGGTTAAGGAGAGAAGGACGCCCAAGAATTCAATATACGAGTCAAATAACAAAAGGAAGGCCCTACCGGAACATCAAGCTTATGGCTCAAGAAAGAATTCCTCTGTGGATGATGACCAATGCTACCCACCAACCTTAGGGTTGAGGAGAGAAGGACGCCCAAGAATTCAATATACGAGTCAAATAACAAAAGGAAGGTCCTACCGGAATATCAAGCTTATGGCTCAGGAAAGAATTCTTTTGTGGATCATGACCAATGCTACCCACCAACCTTAGGGTTGAGGAGAGAAGGACGCCCAAAAATTCAATATACGAGTCAAATAACCAGAGGAAGACCCTACCGGAACATCAAGCTTATGGCTCAAGAAAGAATTCCTTTGTGGATGATGACCAATGCTACCTACCAACCTTAGGGTTGAGGAGAGAAGGACGCCCAAGAATTCAATATACGAGTCAAATAACAAGAGGAAGACCCTACCGGAACATCAAGCTTATGGCTCAGGAAAGAATTCCTTTGTGGATGATGACCAATGCTACCCACCAACCTTAGGGTTGAGGAGAGAAGGACGCCCAAGAATTCAATATACGAGTCAAATAACAAAAGGAAGGTCCTACCGGAATATCAAGCTTATGGCTCAGGAAAGAATTCCTTTGTGGATGATGACCAGTGCTACCCACCAACCTTAGGGTTGAGGAGAGAAAGGACGCCCAAGAATTCAATATACGAGTCAAATAACAAGAGGAAGACCCTACCGGAACATCAAGCTTATGGCTCAGGAAAGAATTCCTTTGTGGATGATGACCAATGCTACCCACCAACCTTAGGGTTGAGGAGAGAAGGACGCCCAAGAATTCAATATACGAGTCAAATAACAAGAGGAAGACCCTACCGGAACATCAAGCTTATGGCTCAGGAAAGAATTCCTTTGTGGATGATGACCAATGCTACCCACCAACCTTAGGGTTGAGGAGAGAAGGACGCCCAAAAATTCAATATACGAGTCAAATAACCAGAGGAAGACCCTACCGGAACATCAAGCTTATGGCTCAAGAAAGAATTCCTTTGTGGATGATGACCAATGCTACCTACCAACCTTAGGGTTGAGGAGAGAAGGACGCCCAAGAATTCAATATACGAGTCAAATAACAAAAGGAAGGTCCTACCGGAATATCAAGCTTATGGCTCAGGAAAGAATTCCTTTGTGGATGATGACCAATGCTACCCACCAACCTTAGGGTTGAGGAGAGAAGGACGCCCAAGAATTTAATATACGAGTCAAATAACAAAAGGAAGGCCCTACCGGAACATCAAGCTTATAGCTCAGGAAAGAATTCCTTTGTGGATGATGATTAATGCTACCCACGAACCTTAAGGTTGCTGGAGAGAGAGAGTGAGAATTTAATAACCCATCGGTACATAGGGTTTTATAACACGTGTTCTAGTCACCCCCAGTGACCAGAATGCAGTAGTTTGAGGTATTGGCTTCTAAATTTCTTCTGATATAGGTTGGGTTCGAATCCCCGAAGAATCATGGGTGGAGTGTTTGTTCGATAGCTTTGGTTTTGTCCAATGTGTGGAACCAATAGCCACAAATCAGGAACGGGAGACTGCTTACAGCCCATAAATTTACTCTTGGTAGAAGCCAAAACCCTAAACAAAACAACAACAACAACAACATCAACAACGCCGCCCCTGTGGCGCAGTGGTCTAAGCGATGGCCTCTGACCATACGTCCGAAAGGGGTGCGGGTTCGAATCCCGGTGAGGCATGGATGTTGTGTTTGTCTTACGGCACTGGATCTCTCTCTTCCCTGGAACCAGTGACCCTAAATTAGGGACGGGCGACTGCTTATAGCCCATTGAGTTCCTCACGGTGGTCGTTAAACCTCCAATCAAAAAAGAAAAAAACATCAACAACAAAAATTACATTTGTGAAGAGAAAAAAATGTAATGATAAAACGTCCTTAATTACTTTGAAATGTTTCAGGTACCTGAAACATAAAGGCATTAAAGCAAAATTTCTCAATCGCAACTTTATCTCATTGAGAGAAATTTTTTTTTTTTTGATTGGAGCTTTAACGACCACCTTGAGCAACTCAATGGGCTATAAGCAGTCGTCCGTCCCTCCCCTTACGGACGAATGATCCGAGGCCAGCGCCTTAGACCAATGCGCCAACGGGACGGCCTCAGAGAAATTCCTGTAAATGTGACATCAGTTGGTATTGAGACTCACAAAACTAAAATTACTAAACGTTCCCAGCATTGTCGCAAAACATTTAAGGGGGTCTTAAACGCACCTCCTTCCTGGTGGCGCTGCGTCTGAGCGCTGGATGCTGACCTTTCGCAGAAAATTTATCCGGGTTCAAATCCTGGGGAAGCGTGGATGTTGTGTTTGCTTTACAGCACTAGCTCTCTCCCTTCCTTGAAACCAGTGGCGTTAAATTAGAAACGGGCGACAGTTTATAGCCCACCGAGTTGCTTACGGTAGTCGTTAAACCCCCAAACGAAAAAATAAAGAATCTTAAATTATTTGTTGAAATGCATGTTTTGTAAAACCAATATATGGCTAAATACTCCAAAAAGTATTAGAAGTACGTTCACAAAGAAACGTTCCCGTGTTTTCATGTAGTTTAAAAATGTGCAGCTCATTTTATCATCAAAACATGAGTGTGTATTAAGAGGGGGCATTTTGCCGCTTTGTAGTTTTTATTTTGTTATGATGAATGAAGGCAAGTGAGAGTGAAACAGGTATTCCTCCATACCTTAGAATATACTTAACGTGGCAGATGTCTCGAATTCTATTACGGATCATATCTAATTTTAGTTGATTTAAATGCATCGTGTAGTTTCTACGACTGTTTTGATGCCTTTAACAAAATGAGGACAACTGCTTTATGATAAGGCACTTTTCCAATTGTTTTCCAGCATGTCGTGAACGTTATCCTTCTGAATTTCTATGCAGTTTGTTTCTTAGATGGAAACGCACATTTGTGATGTTAGCTTCTTCAGAAGCTTATTATGTAAACGACTGCAGCAAAATATTTTCCAAGTTATAACTAATTCAAAATTTAAACTTGAAAATGTTTGCATGAACTTTCAATAAAAAAAAATCAGTAGTGTTTAAAATTACTGGACGAAAGTAAGTAATGTTTTTTTTAAATTTCAAAGAACATGCTGATAGAGGCGACAATAAAAAAAGTTCCCTTTCAATACCAAGAAGAAACAAGTCGGGTTCCCTGTTAGAGTTTCCGTATGGAGAGGTTTTAAATAAATCGTAAATAACCTGATTTGAATGGAAGTTCTCAAAGAGTTGAAAGAATGAACAGTTGGTTGTTTGAATGTTTAAAATTAATAAAAAATTATTTTAGCGTTTTCATTTATAGTAGATTTATGTATCTTTTTCTGGGTACCTATAGTAAATTTGGTTGTATAAAATACAGTAGTATCCGTTTCCGAGGTTATTGTTTTTCTCAGTGGTGTGTCACTAAACACACCTGTTAGTATCCTTCTAGTCTAATTTAAACCTGTTTAGGTGTGAGCTGTCTACGCTGATTTAAAACTCTTTTTAGGTTAGAGTTATATGCGTTATGATACGAGAAAATATTAATTTCCTTCTAGATTATTGTTAAATCTGTTTAGGTGTGAGAAGCTTAGGTGGATTTAAAACTCGATTTAGTCTAAAGATAAATACGTTGTAAGAAATGAAGATTTATCGATTGATGGAGAAAAACTGGAGATAACAGATACGTATGTTTATCTTGGTCAGCAGATATCAAGTGAGGGTCACATTGATGAAGAAATTAATCGGCGTACAAAACTTGCCTGGAGAGCTTTTGGAAGAAACAGCATAATTTTCAAGAGCAATATGCTATTATGTCTTAAAAGAAAAGTGTTTGATCAATGCATCCTTCCAGTGCTTACGTATGGTGCAGAGACGTGGACCTTAACTAAAAGAGACATACAAAGGTTGCAGACAACTCAAAGCAGCATGGAGAGGTGCATGCTTGGTATAACCAGGAGAGATAAGAAGAGGAACTCGTGGATCCGAAAAATGACGAGAGTGGAAGACATCATGATCAGAGTTAAATCCCTGAAATGGCAATGGGCTGGACATACTGCCAGAAGGACAGACCATAGATGGACAGCCGAAATTTTAGATTGGATTCCAAGGGACAGGAAAAGACCCAGAAAAAGACCACATGGGAGATGGGTGGATGAAATTCGTAAATATGCGGTAGTGACATGGAGGAGACTGGCACAAGACAGACCGTTGTGGAGGAAACTTGGGGAGACCTTCGTCCAGCACTGGATTGATAATGGTTGACAATGATGATGATGATGATGACTTAAATTTAAATTTGGATTCACGGTACATTTTTAAGAAAGATGTGAATGGTTTGTTTAAATGGGAACCAAATAGATCCTTAAGGAATCGTTTTGAATCCCTCATCGCTAGCTTATTTTATAGCTAGTTATGAGATAGGAAATAAAGTTACCGAAATTATTTGTTTTGATAAAATGAAAATTTTCACCAGTCGCACTGGGGGTTCACTGAGTTCCTATAGACTCACAGCAGACTCATTACGTACTTTGTAATACGTATTTGTTTAATAAATATTGAAATAAAGGCTACATTAAATAAAATAATATGTATATAATTCACTTTTGATATTTAGACTGAATCTTTTCAGTATGAATTAAGCAAGATGTACTAATTTTCACTTACATTGAACTCGGGATGATTTTACCTAGCATGGATTCCATTTGATCTCACTGATAATAATGAATGGTACTTGCTTACTTTGATGACTTCCAATTTATTTAATGTAACTTATCGAGACAAATCTGAATTCGGCCATTATGGTTCAAATACTAAATTCGAGTCGCAATCTGTTTGAGCATTAATATAATCAATACCTCTTACAAGCAGTTACTGAATCCTGTATTCCACTAGTGTCTTGGTTTGAAATTCCTTACGTCATTGCTAATTCAATTGTCTGTAAGACAAATTAAGAACAGTAAAATTTTTTTCGTATTTACTAATGACAAAAAAATTCGTAGAAGTACGTTTCTACTTTTAATCATCTTTGATTGAGATTCTACTTACCTGATTTGCGATTGTGAGCCTAATGGACGTCCGTCAATGTTTGAACTAAATTTGGATCTGCGAAGGACAAGGGTTGTCCCTTGGAAAAGTTCTTTCAAAGTAGGACCGCTCCGTTGGCAGAGCGGCGAGAGGCATGCTAAACTTCAGCAACCATTTCGGGATGGTCTCAGGACCCGGATGAAGCATTGGTGGTGTGCCCGCAAGATAGTACTGGCTTACCCCTTTGCGGGAATCAGAGGTCCCAAATTAACCCTTTAAGTGGCCGACGAACTTGAACGAAATGGTACCCAAAATTCTCTGCGCTCTTCAAACATAACGCCAGGTTTTTACGAATGCTACAAAAAATTATACTTTTCTGCTCTCATTTCCGTAGTGCTGACCATAAGTTTTAACGGGTGATAACCGCGCCCTTCTAGTCCTTTATTTTCTGCTCAATTAACCAAGGCACCATGGAGATTGTCATGTCTATCTGACGGGTACATCATGTCACCGGACAGAAAAAAGTAACCCAAACATCTTCTCTCCTCAAATTTTGAAGATGACAATCCGATTTTTGGCGTAAATGTGACAAAGATGGTAAGTCAGATAATATCTGAAAACTTGAAAATTTCATCGTCCTGGAGCAGGACTCGAATCTGCGTCTCCCAGATAGTGCCCGGGTATGCTAACCACTACAACCAGAACGACCAAGGACGACGAAATTTTCAAGTTTTCGGATATTATCTGACTTATCATCCTTGTCACATTTACACCAAAAATCGGATTGTCATCTTCAAAATTTGTATTATATGGTGTAATCACGTATTTCTTTCATGATGTTCTCTCTTCTCCTTTCTTAGGTTTGTCGTCATTGTTGTAGCCTCTTTAACAGGTAATTAGTCAATTTGAACAAGGAAGCTATGGATAAGCAGTGTTTTCTAATGCGCAGGATCACTCGTTCCAGCCACATTCTGCGCACTTTTTACACAGCAAATATATTCGTTCCAGCTGGTTTCAGCACATTTCTGTAACGCTGTGTCAATTCGCTCCAGCCGGTTAAAACAACAATGACGGGAAAATTATTTACAGCAATCTGAGTTTGTCATGTTGGTCTTTAAACGCAGAAACAAAAAAGCTGGAGCATATACGCTTCTTCAACCTACGGTTGGAAAGCGTGAAAAAAAGGGCAAATCTTAGGTCTTAGGTCGTGTTATTTAGCAGCCATTATGACATTTGATATTACGCTGGGAATAATGAAAGCCTGTTCTGTATAATAAATGTACTTTATATATAAAATATCAAGACATTTATCCTTCGTTAGATTTGACAGATTAAATCAAACATAATTCTGCCGATTTCATTCTTAGCCAATAAGACATATTTTTTAACCTCAAATCTGCAGGTTATAAATATTTCAACCAATATACATTCCAGAGTAATCATGTTTACAAGTTAAGATGCTTTTTAAAATAGGTATCAAACTGAGCACTTTCGACAAAGAAAGATGCATTAATCCATGTAATTATTGTAGGATTATGTCAGAAATATTCATGTAAATGGTCTTCTCCAATATTTTACAGTATTCCAACATGAAATTCATTTTGTTGTTGTTGTTATCGTTGACAGGCTGCGTCACGAAGTGCTAGTTTTGAGCATAGCAGTAGTAGTACTAACAGCTATAGCTTTAAACAGTGCCGAAAACATCACAGGCAGTGAAACAAACTGTATGGCCATGGATATTCATTCTCGAATCAGTGTTGCGTCGGAAATCATCGAAAGCGTCAAAGGAAAGCTAATGACTGGTAAGTGGAAAAATAATAATTCAAATAATATAGTGCAATCTTTGTTTTCTATATTAATAGAGAAAGGATGCGCAACCAAAGAGTTCGAATGAACAGAAGTTAACATTTCCCAAAAACCATGGAATTAGAGATGTTAAAAATTAGTTTAACACATAGCAGTTTTTATTACGCAGATCTTAAAGCAAAACCACAGGTTTATTAACAACAAGGAACTGTACACCAATTATACTTAAAATAGTACAACTACACTAGTAATCCGAATTTTTTGGCGCAGAATATAATTCAAAGTAGACAGCAAACTGTAGACAAGGGTTGACAGCAAACTGTCTACCTTCCTTGAAAAAGCCATCTGGTTGATGTGCGAAAGCTTGGAAACTTTGATTTATATTTTTTATCAGCTGGTGGAAGTAAGTAGGTGTTTTTATTTCAGGCGTTCTATTAATTTTGGAATCCGGTTGATTATTTTCTAACTGCTTTCATTGATTTGGAACAATTTTGATAAATGTTATTCGTGTCAGAAAGGATTCAAAAGACGTTCTGATTGCAACCGAAAATTCGGTATCATCTTTCTCGTGCAAAAGTCATCTTCAGTCGATCTGCATTTCCTTTGCGGGTGCTGTGTCATTACAATCAAAATCACACACTCTCTTTGAAAAAAAGAGAAACGGAACAGACAGAAGGAAATTATCCGATCGGCATGAAAATTGGCATATGTAATGTAAATGTATAATATATGAAAGGAAAGGAATGTAATTGCAGAGCAGTTGGGCCATTTATTCGGATAAAACAGCTACATGTGTGAAACAAGTAAGTTCTTTGCAGAGGCACCTCTGGCTCGGATACAAGCGGTTACCCGGCGTAGCATAGACGCATACAGCTCGAGGATACTGTCCTGAGATATAGCATGCTTGATGGTTTCCAAATTGTAGGCCAGTTCGCCGACTTGCCGTGATGGGCGTAGGTTGCGTTCCATCATATCCCAAACATGTGCGATCGGTGAAAAGTTGTGCTGGCCATGGAAAAGTGTCGACATTACGGAGGCAGGCCTGGGAGATCCGCGCCGTGTGTGGCCGGGAATTTTCCTGTTGAAAAATTGTTCGGTGATACTGCGACAGGAATGGCAACACAGAAGGTGGTACAATGTCGTCTACGTACCTTCTTGCCGTGAGGGTGGCACGGATAATTATCAAAGGTGACCAGGTATTGTAGGAAATGTCTCCTTAGACAGTCACTTCCAGTGTGCAAGCCGTATGGTGTTTCACGGTAACGGCAGGATCCCTGTGGTGGCCAGTTCGTCTGCAGAAATGTATGCACTGGTCATCGTCGCTAAGTGCAAACTGTGACTTATCACTAAAGACAACACGACAACACTGGACACAATCCTACATTGATCAAACCCGACACCACTGCAACCGGTGCCGGCGATGCTTGATGGTCACTGGTAGGCAGGGGAGTGTCCTCTTCGAATGTAGTATCCGTGCCGCTGGTCGGATGGCCACTTAATACCTGTAGGACGTGCAACATGGCCACGGATAGTTTAGATCTCCGAAACCGGTTCTGTTCGTGCGCCTCTAACAATCGCTCAATCTTCGAATTCTGTCGTTGCCCTCGGCCGTCCACAACCCGCTTTCAGCTGGGATGTGCACTTCTCGACCCACAGGCACCAACATCGTCCGATTGCAGTGGCGCACCGATCCAAATGCCTGGCGATACGGCGACCTGACCAACCGGCCTACCCACCCCAATAGCATGTTCTCTCTCAAACTCACTCAACTACCCGCATTGTGCAGGGACCCGGTCACAATTGGCACTGCGTGAGAGTTTTGCATTTGATGTACTCCCCTCAATGCGCGGTTCCCATGCGCTATAGCGCACCACTATTTAGTCAATGGTCCTCATTGACTAAATCCTTCCTTTATGATTGAAGCAAGTGCGATGGCGTAGTATCCTTCTGAAACAGATCCACGAAGGCCATGAAAGAGTGTGGGTGATCAGCCAACACATGCTGGTAGCGAGCAGCGATTGATGTACACTATATTGCCAAAAGTCACCGGACACCCTGTTCAAAAGCAAATTAATGGACCCGCTGCATTGTTAAGATGCTCAGTACAGCTGCAAACGGTATTAAAACAAGCCTGCAGCTGACCTCGATGATATCGCACTGTGAGGTTGAGTGAAAATGCCGCGGCGGGAGAGAACTGACTTTGAGAAAGGAAAGATTCTTGGGTGTTATACTAGTGGGTTGTTCATAAGAGAAACCGAGAAGCGTCTAAACACAAGCAAGTCAACTCTTTTAAATGCACTGAATAAGTGGAAGACACATAGCGTGCCTGAAGCAGCAAAACGTACCGGCAGACCGAAGAAAATCAGTGATCGAGGACATCGAAGCCTCAGGAGAGTCGTTACAACTAATCGACGGAGTACTTCCCAAGACCTCAGTGCACAGGTAAGTAAAAATGCTGGAACCTCTGTATGTGCACGAAACATTGGCAGAGAACCCCCATTCCATGGGTTACCATGGTCCTGTGGTTGATCATAAGCCTTTCATCAATGGAAACGGGTCCTATGGATTGATGAATCCATATACACGGTCCATCAGTCTGATGACCGTGTGGGTATAGCGGCAGTCGGGGTAACGCTATTTACCACAGTGTACCCTTCCTACGGTCACGTTTGGAGCTGGCAGTGTATTCGTGTGGGAGCGTTTTTCATGGTATGGTCCCGGCCCATTGGTTATCGTGGACAAACCTGTTAACCAGCACGTCTACCTCGATATTCTGGATAATTATGCCCTATCAACTCTGTGGCAATACTATGTAACCGAGCCTTGTTCGTGCCAGCAGGATAATGCACCGAGCCATAAAGGAATGACTGTTACGGCGCGGTTTGACGAAAATTCCGTATCGTGTGTGGACTGGCCAGCGCAGAGCCCTGATCTTAATCCCATATACCGCCTATGGGATGAATTAGAGCGCCACATAAGAAGTTTGTAACCAAGGCCTACTACTAAGCAACAATTATCGGCAGCATTATGTACTGAATGGAAGCGCATACCTGTCGCTGTGTTCCAAAACTTTGTCGAAAGCATGTCTCGAAGGGTCAGTGCATATATTAAGGCCAAAGGTGGACCGACACCGTACTAATGTATGTCAATAAATGCTATGTTACGTTTCTCTTCTAGGTGTCCGGTGACTTTTGTCATTATCATGTATATCTACATCCATATCCACCGATATTAAGTTTCCTGCTCATCAAATAGCATAAATTATATAATTTTCATTAAAATGTTAAATCGCAGTCATCTTGAATCTATAGACGCAAAGGAAATTGTAGGTCCGATATACAGAATGCCGGAATTAAGTAATGAGACTGCATTTTTCAAAACATTGCATAGAAGGAAAACTTACGGGAAATAGATTTTGTTTGAAGTATATTCCTCCTGCGTTAATAGAAGAAATTGTACGATCAGACAGAGAAAGGAAGGACTTGCAAGGGTCACCTTGTTGTAGGGAGTGAGGAGCTGATGTTTCAGTTCTTTGTATGTTTTCAACGTCTTGAAAAACTTTTGCTTTCAAAGGCTGCTTTCATTTAGGGAATAGACAGCAGTCACACGGTAAAACATCTGGAGAATAGAGGGGATAGTTGAGTAAAGACATTTGTTTTCCTGCAAAAAATTGCTGTACAGTGAATATTCTGTGTGCGGGTGCGTTATCGTGAAGAAGGAACCATTACCCGGTTTTGTGCTCAGGACTGGCGTAATCTTTCCGAAATGGATGTGTAAGTATTGTCAGCTATAGTAATGCTTTCAGGAATGGACTCGTGATGCAGAGTTCCCTTGCTGTTGCAAAAGCACAGACGCATTGTCTTGGTTTTGGACTTCAACCTGATCGTTTTTCTTTGGGTGACTGTGGCGACTTCCAAGAGTACGCTGACGCTCCGTATCAGGATCACAACGAAAACACGATGTCTCACTACATGCCACAATATTTTTTTTGTTCGAGATTTAACGACCACCGTGAGGAACTCAATGGTCTATAAGCAGTCGCCCGTCCTTAATTTAGGGCCACTGGTTCCAGGAAAGGGAGAAAACCATTACCGTAAGACATACGCAACATACAAGCCTCACCGGGATTCTTACCCGAACTCCTTTCGGACCAATGATCAGAAGCCATCGCTTAGACCACTGCGCCACCGGGGTCCACAATATTTTGGAGAAAATTTTTCATTGTTTTTGTTATCCCCAGAACGTCATTTGAGTACTTCAATCGCGCATGTTTCAGGCCGTCCTTTAAAGCATTAGGAGCAAAACGAGCACAAATATTTTTACCCCAAATCTTGCCCTAAAATGTAAGGAATCACCTGCTTATGAACGCTGAGCTCACGTTTCCAGCATCGTCAAGGTCACACAGTAATCACTTTTTATCGTTTCTCGAACTTTCTCAATGAGCTCAGACGCGTGCACTGAAATTGAACGTCCGGGTATTTTGTCATTTTCCAAATCTTCTTGCCCACCCTTGAAACGTGCATATCATCGTAATATTTGGGCACGAGCTAGGAAATCAGCTCCGTAAACGTCACGCAACAATACAGTCTCGGACGCAGTTTTACTGATTTTCAAACAGCACCGGATGTTTGCTCTCTGCTCCATGACAGAGCTACGGCAATGTCCTTCCGCCAAATGACGTCAGGTACAGAGTAAGTAATCATCTTCGCAATTTTCGCGTAAACGCTGTTGCCACCACATAGCTGATAAACGACTTATGAAAAAACATGCCTTCCCGACCCGAGGGTTTTCGCCTAGATTTTAAAAACCAGTTTCATTACCTAATTGGCGCTCTGTGTATTATTTCAACATCCTACACTAGATTCTCTGGATTTAGTCCATATGATAAACTTAAAGCCCTTCATTTTTCGTACCATCAAAGGGACAGAGTTCTTTCCATTCGGAACTGCAATTACGTTAAGTCGAAAAACTACGTTCAGCTTCTCAGATATCCTTTTCGGGAAACTATTTTCCATCGTTTCTAAATACGGAAATTGTTCCGAAAGTAATGCAAAAGTGAGCATAACTTTCTTATTAACTGACACAGGTAGTTTAAATTGCACATGTCTGTAGAGTAACTTTTTCTCCATACAAAGGTATTAATTACTCAACAGAGTCTCCATCACAAACGAGGTATTTGTGCCATCGTTGAACCCAACTTTCGAATCATCGAAAAAATTCAGATGTGAACTGTTATACGTACTTCATCATAGCCACTGTAACCTCGCTTGTGTCGTCAAATTGTTTTACCCGGAGGCTGTCCTTCATTGGACCAAATAGTTGGAAGTCGGAGGGCACCAGATCTGTGCTGTACGGTGGATGGGAGACCATCAACCAGCCAAATGTGCTGATTTCCTGATTTGTTGCCAAAGATGTGTGTGATCCCGCAGTGTCATTGTGAATGTAGAGCCTTTTCAGAATATTGTCCTGTCTCTTCCTCGTTATGGCTTCTCTAAGCTTCTTGAGTGTCTCGATGTACAGCTCGCCGGTAGCGGTACGGCTATGTTGGAGAAAATCAAGAAAAAATACACCCTTGTCATCCCCAAAAACAGTCCATGACTTTATGAGCTGATCTCTGGCTCTTGAACTTCTGAGGCCTTGGTGAAGAGGTATGACGCCATTCCATGATTTGCTTCTTCGTTTGAGGAACGTAAAGATGCGCCCACGTTTCATCCCCTGTCATTAGATCGAAAGAAAAAAACGTTTCTTCATTGGCCTCAAAAAGTTTCAGCAGATCAGAGCAGACTTCCGCCCTTCTGTCCTTTAAATCTGCAGTAAAGAAGAAAGGATACTATAGAGGATGAGTTAATCTAGCAACATGTGCAATTTTGAACGACCTCCGTCAGTTAATAAAAAAGTTATGCCCACTTTTGTATTACTTACGGTACAACTCTCGTAATATATCCTTGGCTGAAATCTTCAAAGGGAAAGGACATAATTGATTGTAAGAGCTCCTTAATCATATGAAAATAAATAATTTGGGCCGCAGATGGCTTAGTGGTCAACGTTCGTGTCTTCCACGGAGAAACTTCAGGTTCGATCCCAGGCAGGTACGAACGCTCGAACCACTAAATATCAGCCGTGCGTCGGATGGGCACGCTAAGCCGTCGGACCCCGGGTACTGCCCCCCCCTTCGTAATAAATAAGGGCGTTTCCATCCCTATTTCTACATCGTTTCCGTATGACTTTCCTATCGGGCACTCTAGCCCAAATCTCCTAACTTCCTATTTCTAAGGGCTGTTTAAGACCTGGGGTCAGACACTTCCTTCCTAAAATCCTCTACATATGATCTGATCTTACAATAAATAATGGATTTAATAAAAGCTCCCTGATCCTATGACTGTTTAAAAAATACAGTATGACATTTCATTGAATTATTGATTCTTCTACTTCAGTCATAGCTTATATTTTGTGTTTATTTGCAAATTATTAGTAGCAAAACATTTCACTAACAGATATATTAAAAGATTCAAATTATCCACTGTTTGTTGATTGCAACATATTTTGACAGGCTTAAAAGATACCTGCGGAACAACTTTCTCTGAAGAGAAATCGACCAACTGCAGTCTTAGTACAGATACTTCATGGTGGGAGAGTAATATTAGTTCTATCTGCAGAGGTATATCAAGTCAGGAAAAACCTGGAGACTGTTGTGAGTGCGGGAACGGTGTTCCAAAGCCGATTGACTGCAGTGACATCTATCGGAACGGACAACACGTTAGTGGATCCTATGAAATATGGCCCAGAAGAAGTACTTCCAAGGAGCCGTTGATTGTCTTCTGTGATATGGAAGACGGTGGTGGATGGACGGTCAGTGTATTCCATATCTCTAATTCAAAGCATAATGCTGCAAATTTAAAATTGTTTTTCACGTCTTCTTTTTATTATTCGATCTCTATTTATGAACCAAATCTTGAAATACTTTAATGAATATTTGAATGAAATAAAACCTATATAATAGGCTATGTCTGTCCCTAACGTTCTGACGTCATTCAGTACTTGCAGCGGCTTCTGTTTTTATCCGGTGACCAAAATCGGAACTAAGCTCACCAATATCGCACGATGCGTAAAATCAAGGAGAAATACCGGAAAATAAAATAAAGTTAGTAAGACAAACGACTTCATCTATCACCCACGTGCTCGAACAACTATCTGCGACGTTTATTTTGTCACGTCGGTGTAACGTCGTGTTTTATTTCATTTTCTTCGCATTAAGGAGTAACTTCATAAAAAGGAATGAAGTTGTCATAAAAAGCTAATTAATTAAAATATATGAATTTTATATTACCTAAATTTTTACATTATATAATTTTTAACGTACTGTGACCGTCATTATTTTATTTCCTAAAAAGGAATCAGTGTTAGTTTATTTCATGAAAAGGAATTATTATTGGTTCCGTTGATTTTTTTCTCTGTAGTACAAGATGGAAGAAGATTAAGGCGGACGCCAAGTAATTTTGCTTCCTATACTTTTAATGGAAAAAATTATGTACGCATTATCTTCGTAATTAATGCGGGAAAATATTCTGTACACATTTTCTTCACAATTAATGCGTTCCCAAGGATGAAAGTTTTAACATCGATTAAAATAGTTTCATTTTATAACTTGGAATACTTAATATTTTCTAAAACATAACCATAATAATGCAATCCAACATTTGTTTGTCTACTGACGTCATCAAAGTACAGATCGCGCCATCTTTTTTCTGGTTTCAACACCCCCAAAGGAAAAGTTATTGATTTTTAGTATAATTATAGTTATGTTTTAGAAAATATTAAGTATTCCAAGTTTTAATATGAGGCTATTTTAATCGACGTTCAAAGTTTCATCCTTGGGAACTCATTAATTGTGAAGAAAATGTGTTCAGACGTTTTTCCATTGGAAGTATAGGAAACAAAATTATCTTGACGTCCACCTTAAGCTCAAAGAAAATGTCTCTTAAATACAGAACGACAACAGCGATGGCATGAAAGTTTTTCTGAAACTCAATAAACTGCAAGGAAATCTTTTGAACAATCAAATGACAATAACACAAAACATGACATATCAAGAAGTATTTCATTACCTTTAATTAACATCATTTTATCTTACCTAAATTTTTACATTATATAAATTTTAACGCACTGTGACCGTCATATGACGAGTTAAAATCTATTAACCTATACAGTAGGCTTCTCTCATGGAAATATGCAATGGGAATATTAAGAAGATTTTGTTGTTGGTGACCTATCATATAGACTGCCCATTAATAATTCAACCGTTTATTATATTTATGTATATGTAGTTTACGATTCCTGTTATAAAACTTTCAGTCTCAGCTTCTTCACCCGCGCATGCCACGAGCTATGAACTAGTCTTGTCATAAATTTTTGGAGAAAGATGAACTCCTGAACTTTCAAATATTTGTAGGAAAGAAACATCATTAATATTTTGATGCGCAAAGACATTTTAATTATTTTAATTAATTAGTAACAGTGATTCTTAAATTATTTAAACAATGTTCTACTGTATTCTCCACGTAGCCGGTAGCTGGCCTTTATTTTGGAAACAGTCCTTGACGTATGAATGAGAGAACAAACAGAACTGAAAATGCAGATGTTTTGTTACATGATATGTAGAAAAAAGTTAGTAAAATCATGCAATGCATTGATTTTGATAAGCTTTCCAACATACCGGAAATCATTACTCAAGTTATGAAGATAATGGCTGTGAAATAAATTCTCCTGTGACCTGACGTTTGACCCCATTTCGATGATATTAAACAGAATTGGTTCAGTATACCTCCGTAACAACATACTAAAATTTTGTTGCAATAGAAGCATTTTTAGTAAAGTTATGAGGATAACGTATAACGTAATGTCTTTCTCGTGGGCGAGATTGGTGTTACGCTATGTCTAAAACCATAAATAAGAATGCAAAGTTCCTAATTAAGCTTTTACGACCAGACGAAACATAAACAGAAGTCAGACTTATGATAATCTTTTATTGGTCCCAGTATGAATTTCCGTAGCACTCCACAATTTAAGAGAGAGATATCAGATTACATTAAATAGAAGTCATCGCTCTTTCCACGTTTACAAGTGAGTCACGAAAAAATTCTCATTGGCCGCCATCGGGAATCGAACCCAGGGTCTTCCAGTAACGCACCGGACATGCTTCCAATGCACCATATTGACCTCGAAATTTTCCAGACTCACATACGACAAACTGCCAAACCACCAAACTGGCAGGTTGCTTCTTTGGAGTCCCGCACAATGCTGGGGATTCACCAAAGATGAACAGCAGCAACTAGAACAACAGCTTCTAGTTAATTGTTCAGTTGCTGCTGTTCATCTTTGGTGAATCCCCAGCATTGTGTGGGGCTCCAAAGAAGCAACCTGCCGGATGGTTTAGCAGTTTGTCGTATGTGAGTCTGGAAAATTTCGACGCCAATGTGGTGCATTGGAAGCATGTCCGGCGCGTAACTGGAAGACCCTGGGTTCAATTCTCGGTGGCGACAGATGAGAATTTTTCTGTGACTCACTTATAAACGTGGAAAAACGATGATTTCTATTTGATGTTCCTAATACACGTCAACTGTATATTTATTATATCAGATTACATTATCTAATTGACCGTCTACACTCACACATCCACACGAGCAGCTCTCGTTTCGTCCTCTTTATCTATCGTTCTTATCACAGTCATACGTCACTTTCTCTCTGACCTCAAATGTGTTGCCAACATTATTCTCGTAAGCGAGAAGAAGTCACGTTAAGTTTGGAAGTATAACAGAGAACTAACTCAAATTTACATAGGAAAAGGAACTAAAAATGAAAGTTAACTGAAAATATACGTCACAAATGGCTGTGGAATAAATCTCGCTCCTGTGCCCTAACCTTTGACCCCATTTCGATATTATTCAACAGAACCGGTTCAGTATACCTCTGGAACAACATGGTAAAATTTTGTCGCAGTCGAAGCATTTTTACATACGTTACGACGGATAAGGGCGATGGAATGGATCCCGCTCCTATGTCCTGACCTTTGACCCCATTTTTCTCATTTTCAATAGGGTTCGTCCCCAGTTGTCCCCTACCTCATACTAAAATTTCGCCGAAATCGAAACTTTTTTACGCGAGTTATCGTGCGGACAGGCAGACAGAGAGACATACAGACAAAGCTGAAGCATATACGCTTCTTCAACCTTCACCTACGGTTGGAAAGCATAAAAAAAGGCCTAGGTATCAGTTTGAATTCATCTCCAACAAATTTGCACCAGCTAAGTGAGACGTTTTAATACATGTATTTTGAAAAAACAGCAGGCCCTTACAGCATTTTGTTAATAGGTCTCTGTAGCCGTTTGTCTGAATACATGGTATGGGGAAAAATTTAATCAGATTCTAATTTTTTTCCCGTGCCACGGTTAAAGGCCATCATGAGCAAATCTGCTTTCTATAAACAGTCCACCCTTCCTAATTTAGGGTCACTAGTTTCGAGGAAGGAAGACAAACAAATCCATAAGTTAAATACGCTACAGACTTTGACCTATATTTTAATTTAACCTTCCTTTTCAGTTCTTGTCTAGTTCATGTAAATTTAGTTCATTCTCGTTAAACGTTTACAGTATGAACGTCACAGTTTCCGTCTTAACGAATTTGTGTTTGGCAACATTGACAACAGGTCAGAAGTCAATTACGTTTGCCCAAGTTACAGAAAAGGACTTCCGTTTAAATGTTTCGTGAGCTATTAGCGAGACTGTTTGCTATCCGAAAACGTTTAAAACTTAAACATACATCCTCCCTGATCTGATCTCATGGAACAGTTACTTCAACAAGAAAGATTTTCCTTTTAGTTCTAGAATCTCCTCCAAAACTGCCAAAATCCTAAGTTTCAAATTTTAAATTGATTTTCACTCTCGAAAATAAGACAATTTTTCTAGAGTAAAAGAGATCAAATTTCTATTGAAATACCAGGGGAAACTTATCAGATCCAGTGTCAGTGCGTCATATCATACGTAGGTCCTACACGAAGAGCACTTAAAGATTTACTGAAGGAACACCTGTTGCATTTTAAAACATATTACCTCCTTGCCATCTGTCAATGAGTAGGTGAATCCCACGCCGGCAAAAAATCCTGTTTTAGAGTAAAAAAATATGTAATGTCATTTTCACATCATCCACGTCATCGTAGGTTTGGAGAGCAAAAGCGTTCTGCAACGATCGAAAAAGGTGGTCGTCCATAGGTGCAAGGTCAGGGAAATACACCGGGTGAGGTAACACTTCCCAACCAAAGTCCACTAATTTTTGCCGAGTGATGAAAGAAGCATGAGGTCTGGCGTTATCATGATGAAGGATCACGCCTTCGCGATTGACGAGTGCTGGTCGCTTCGATGTCAGTTGTTCTCGCAATATGTCCAACTGTTGGCAGTAGAGGCCAGCATTTATCGTTCGGTTAGGTGCCAACACCTTCCAGTGCATTATTCGCTGGACATCCCCCCCAAAACACTCAACAAAACCTTTTTCGCATGCAGTCCTCCATTTGAGGTCGATGGAGCAGGCTCTGCACCTTGGCACACAGTCCGTTGACGCTTTATATCACGGTAC
The DNA here is from genome assembly GCA_039090855.1 of Macrothele yani. Lineage (NCBI taxonomy): Eukaryota > Metazoa > Arthropoda > Arachnida > Araneae > Macrothelidae > Macrothele > Macrothele yani. The sequence continues at coordinate 136,053,025 of CM077005.1, read as the reverse complement.
AGTACCCATTTCGCATCACCCGTTACAATTCGTCCACAAAACGGTTCACTTCTATGACGAGAAAGCAAAGAAACGCAGGTACGGATTCTCTCCTCTCGTTGCTTTACAGAAAACTGGTGCGTAACCCAGTTATCAAACTTGGTGATGAACCCAAGCGCATGCATCCGCTTTTCGACTGTTGTTTTGTCTAACGACAAAGTTTCCGTTAATTCCTGAACAGTTGGATTTGGGTCATTTATTATGGCTTGGTCCACATTTTCGTCAGAAACCACGCATGGATGTCCAGGATGTGGTTGATCTTTACAGTTTCTGTCTCCGTCCCGGCATTTCCGAAACCAGCGGTGACATGTGCTGTCATCAATTGCATCCTCCCCATACACTTGACAGATGCTGCGGCATACCGCGGCTGCAGTATCACCTTTACCGAAGTCATACAGTAAGCAATGCCAAATGTGCTCCTTATCGCATCCCATGTTACACTGTCCGTTATTTCCGTTACGACTGACTTACTCGGAGAAACCTAGTGCCTCTACATGCTCTTCTGCTCCACGTTTTATTGGCTTAATATTCTGCATCACAGCGTCATCTGTGACGTAACTACTCCGATCGCAATGTGCATCTATTACAAAAACGAGTAGAACTTTTTTTTTTTTTTTTTTTTTTTGATTGGAGGTTTAACGACCACCGTGAGCAACTCAAATGGGCTATAAGCAGTCGCCCGTCCCTAATTTAGGGTCACTGGTTCCAGGGAAGGGAGAGAGCCAGTGCCGTAAGACAAACACAACATCCATGCCTCACCGGGATTCGAACCCGGACCCCTAACGGACGAATGATCACAGGCCAACGCCTTAGACCACTGCGCCACCGGGGCGGCAGAACTTTTGTACACTCGAATATTTTGAATAAAGCGCTTTAAAAATGTTGAGCGGACCATTTCCAAGTGACGAAAAGTTTAAGCAGAACAGCTTAAATTTTTCGTCATTGTTTGATTTTAAAGGCTGCGATTTCCAAAGAGAGAAGTTTAGAAATTTATTTTGAAATGAGTAACATCTCATTTTCAGTACTATATAAAACTTGCACACTAAAATGACGTTGGTATTTCTTCGTTAAAATCTTTATATCGCAAAATATTTATGATCTTTTTGAATGATTGAAATTTATTATTTAGAAAGTAAAGTTTTTCCTGTGTATTTAGATCATTCAGAGACGTGGAGATTTCAAAACCCCACAAGACTATTTTTACAGAAGCTGGAATGAGTACAAATCTGGATTTGGAGATATTTTCAAAGAGTTTTGGATGGGTAAGCAAATATCGAGCATGCCAAATATATGATATTATCAAATTGCTACTTAGTGAAGCAAATGAAGTAATGATATACCTTTTTTTTTGCAGGAAATGGTGGTATATTTCTCTTGACAAATCAAAGGCTTTATCAGCTGAGAATAGATCTTCAAGATTTTGAAGATAATGCCGTGTATGCTACTTATGATGAGTTCTGGATTGAGGACGAGTCCCAACAGTACATTTTGCATGTAAATGGATACAACGGAACAGCAGGTAATTTGAACTTTGATAAACATATATTGTTACGATCTCATGAGTGGTCAATCAGGCCAATAATTAAAAGTTTAATTAATTCACTGGCACTGATGAGGTTTTGCAAGGCAAGAAAAGTTACGCATGGTTAATAGATTTTATCGAACAAAAAGACATTAACACATTCGGCACTGCCTGGAGCTGAAAAAAAAACAGACTCATAAATTTCGGGTGAATCTTTCTCGAGATGGCCACTTTTTCGTCCATAAAAAAACAGATTAATCTGTTTCTTTTACCGTTAAAGTATTTTTTTTTGCTGTTAAAGTATGGAACGGCAATTAAGCAGTCTCGTATTCAAAAGGTACTGAAGCATTCACATTCAAAATCCCCCTTTTTACAGCTACTTCGTAGCCGTTATATATCTCGTCTTGTTCTTATCACATACATATGTCACTTACGTATGGATCTCATGATGTTGCCAACCTCCTTTCACGTGAGAGAGAAGATATCACGTTAAGTTTGGAAAGTGCAAAACAGAACAACTTCAAATTTACATCGAAAAAGGAAATAAAAATGAAAGTTAGAATAGAATGTACGTCACACACCGTATACTAACATTTGTTGATAACTTAGGGTAAAAGTGAGCACAGAAGGGAAAAAATGCTGATAAGTTTGGCGTCATGAAGCTAAGTGGGGGAAGAGCCTCTACTATTTTGTGTTCTCGCATGTACCCAGGTTTGAGAAAAGGTGAAAAAGTATCTCAAGAAGAAACAAGTTCCCCAAAACGTTCCAGACATTGGTTATCCACCAGTGAATTAATTCTTCACATATCGAAACCAGTACTACCTTTACGTAAAATTATGCTGTGCGTATGGTGGGCAGAATGTGGTGTTGTTCATTATGAACTCTTGCAAACGCGGCCAAACGATATCGCCGCTGTGCACTGTGAACAACATAGAAGTGCGCATGAGGACCTGAAAAAGAAGGAAGCAGCACTGGTCAACAGAAGGGGAGTTCTGCTCCTTCAAGGTAAAGCTCGTGCTCACTCCACTTCATTTACCAGAAACACTATCAAATAACTTGAGTGGGAGCTTTTATGTCATCCAGTGTACTCACCAGATATCTATCCTTCAGACTAAAACTTGTTTCCTTCACTCGACAATCACTTGCATGGGCACGACTTCTCCAACTTTGATGAGTTGCACGCTGCCCTCCAAAACTTTTTCTCTTCCCATGACCCGGCATTTCAGTGGTATATATAAGTTGTTAACACTTTGGCAGAACGTTGTTAATGTCCATGGTAATTATACGTTGACAGAACGTTGTTGATGCCCATGGTAATTATTTTGATGAATAAATTGCTTTTCTACTACGTTTGTGTCATATTTTGTCGCAGTCTCCGAAAATGGCAAGTAATTTTACGATTACCTGTTATTAAAATTTACGCGACATGATAATCTTTTTCGATTTAGAAAACAAAACTGAATTTCTTAGAGCATTTATAATTCTTTGCTTTTAGGAGATCATTTCAGCAACAACTGATATTTTTGCAGGTCTCCTGCTCTTTTAATTATTGTAGGCCAGGAAGAAACACTCATCCACGAATTTGGAATTACGGGACATAAGAAAAACACACTCTTTCCCTAAGGTTAGAGTTCTGATAACCTTTGCTAGGTTTCATTGTCCTAGGTATTCTGTCACCTGGACGAAGGAAAGTAATATCGGAGCGCGTACTTTGCTTTTCCGGTACTACGCTCTTAATCGGTGTATCTCAAGCAATATTAATGCACTAACTTTGTTCTTCGGTATTGCTGTCTTGATAGGTATATCTTCCGGAAATATGTTGGGCTGGTTGGAAGAGCAGATCGAGAACTCTTTTTACTTATTTAATTGCTTTCCTTGTGAATTTTCATAAACTATTTGCAAACACCCGTAAGGTTCCCATTGTTGCTTGCGTGCATTTTTATGTTGCCCTTGTAAGGATAGGGTTCGTTTTCAAATGGACTCCAGCGCACACTATTAGGAAGACATCCCCTAATTTTCTATTCCTGTCGTAATGAAACCTATGGTTTTAATACATAGTTTACCACTTAAGCACATTAAATGTTTCATGCTTTCAGATCGTGTTATTTTCCTGCCACACGGAGCGCAATGGAATTTGTCTCATTTCATTTGTCTCTACTGTCTCGCTCAAAATCAAAGGGTGATTTGCTTTTGGGCTATTTTACGTAGACCGGTTTGCACTTTTTCTGACATCATCTAGTACAGTGGGAATTTCTTTCTCATTCAGTTTATAAAAATTTAGGTTTGGGGATGTACTTACCTACCAATGAAAGAGGAAAAATTTCATAGACCTAAAATTTTCGGTATGTAGCAATTAATGCATTTATATGTTTTCAGCGGTGTAGCTGAGGAAACACTATTAAGCATAACAAATATGGGCTACTTGAAGACGTTACTGAAAAGTGCCAGGATACTTAACTACCCATTAAAATATCCATAGTTACTACCGTGGGCACTCCTCGTTTTTTTTTCATATAGAAACTTGGTTTCCAGGTTTTATCACATTAACTCACATGAATGCAATTTTTTCTGTACAAGTGAATACAACAAATGTAAATTTTGTAATTTTGTTTTCCATATGGAGAGCACATAATTGCAGACTTGTATACAAAGCGTGTGAAATGTTTATTTTATGTGTACGCTCACGCTCCGGGAAGATACAGAAACTTCGTTGGCATTGCCTCTAAGTTTAGAATGATATTTTGAAACATAAGTTAGCACAATTCAAATTATCTTAAGAAAATGCTCTTCATACCAAGAATTTGTAATATACCTGTCCAGTCATTCTGGAGCCTGTATGCGATTAAAAGTTTACATCGGCTTGTGGAAACTGGGAGCCTTTTCTTCTTCGCCCTGGCTTTTTCCTGATTTGTTTTAATGGGGTTTAATAACAACCACGAGCACCTTAGGCTACAATTTGTTGCTTGTCCAAATTTGGAACTACAGATTCCTCGGAATAGAAAGTCAGAGCATTTGGTAAGCTAGCTGAAGACCGTTACTTGCACCATCCAAATACGGACTCCGCAGGGATATGTTGAGCTCTCTCGAAGATTGATAGTGACGGTGCTGCGCGAGCAATCCTGCCAGGATCCAGCAGTACTTTACCCGTATAGGATCGGTCCAAAGACCTGCAGGGGTTTGTTGCCCCCGAGGGACCGACACTTCCCACCCTTCCGCCATAGCCCGCGTGTGAGGCTGCGCCAATGGGCAGGGGCGCAAAATTTCGCTTCAGGCTGGGAGACTTATTCGCCAGCGCGATGGTGTTTTGGGGCCGAGGCCCTTTATTGGTATTTGGATTAAAAAGATACATGCACAATTATTTACACTGTGAGTCTTACTTAGCGGGCAATTAATCCTTTATTTAATGAGCCCTCTCACAAGGATGAAAATGAGAGATATTTACATGGTATTTAGAGATTCGCAGGACTAGGGTCTATGCTGCGGTAATGACTCTGGGCCCGAGTCATTAAGTTCCTTTTCACTGCTGTTTTCAGTCTTCTATCTTTGTTCGCCTTCCATTACTCTTCGATGAGGAACTCTGTTTGTCTCGCTACCAGATCTTTGACCAGCTGGATGAGTCCTTGTCTTGCTACCAGATCTTTGACCAGCTCGATGAGTCCCTGTCTCGCTACCAGATCTTTGACCAGTTCGACGAGTCCCTGTCTTGCTACCAGATCTTTGACAAGCTCGATGAGTCCCTGTATCGCTACCAGATCTTTGACTAGCTCGATGAGTCCCTGTCTCTCTACCAGATCTTTGACCAGCTCCAGGAGTCCCTGTCTCGCTCCGGAATGGGCGAGCAGGATCGAGAGGTCCTTCGTTTTCTCCAGTTCCGGTGCCAGGACTCTTCTCCTTCCGGAAAATGAATCATACTCCAGAATCATGTGTGCAACAACCGCGGTCTGGGCACCGCAAACTCACATTCGTTCCCTTACCGCAAAATTGCGGAAGTACTCCAGTGACACTCCATGGCCGGTAAGCACCTGGTTTAGGAACACATCACTTTCAATGCGTCTGGTAGAGACCCGGGGAAAGATACGGTGCGTCCTTCTTTCCGTATCCCCCTCCTCCCACTTTTGCTGCCATTTCACCATCGTGGCTATTTTCAGCTGCGTACGAACGCTTTGCAAAGGCGTCCGCAGCTGAACGTCTATTGTCGCTTTCCCAGCCGCTTTCTTAGCCAGCTCATCTGCACGCTCGTTTTCAGTGGTTTCGACATGAAAGCATTTAGTAAAAGATTTCACCAACTCCTAATTCGGAGCTCAAACTCCGGCTCATCTTCGACAATTAGCCAGATAGCCTTGCCTCTGACTACTCTTACACTTATTTTCAAGACCATCAAGAGAGGCTGCCTCAAGAGATTATTTTCAGATTTGTGGCTCTAATTTTCTAGCTGCAAATTTTAATATCATGAAGTTTTGAAAGGCTTTATCTGATTTCCTTTTGTATCGAGATATACCATTTTTAGAAAAAATACTTCATTCACAATAGTGCTATTTATTACCTAGATCAATCTTCGAGGTTTTACCGGGTGAATTAAATTCTATGGAAATATAATAGTTCGAAAGTTGTATGTTTGAAATTTTTTGAACAAACTTTGCAAAAATTAAAAATAGTAAAGCAATATGTTTCGCAGGCACGCTCCACTCACTCAAATAAGGACGAAGTACCACGGCATGCTATACTTCCAATGATAGCCACTTTTCCAGCAGAGTGAATGGATCTACATTACCTTAGTGTACATGCATGTAGCAGTTTTGAAGTTTCTTACTGATGCGTGGGCAGATTGTTTCCTGTTAGCAGCGAGGTTATATAATCCAGATAATTCTGTGTAGCGAGAGCGTATCTTAAGAGATTCTTTGGTAACGGTAATGTGAAGATAATGTCGTTAATTCTTTGGTGTTGGGCATGAACAGTAATAATAATGTTGATTCCAGAATGAAGATAAATATCGACAGAGAGACAGTTACAAGCATGGACATGGTCTTTAATTGCTCTACGATGCTTGAAGGTGAAAAAGAGTGAAACTTCCCAACCTTATTTGTCGAAAATTATAGCAGGACTATGCACAACGTAGTTCTTCATGACACGAAACAAACAATTTAGGATGGTAGAAGGGATTCCGTGCGCAAGAGAGAAAGCAAATCCCACGACTTCGATCGTAAGCCAGAAATTCCATCACAGGAGTGTAACTTGGAATATTTCATGCTTAGAGTCATACGGAAATGCAAAGAAATTATGAAATAAAATGTAGCGAGTAGATATCAGTGGATTAAAAATAGATCACGTTGGATGGTTATAGAAGGTCGTTCAGGATCTACGGTAAGGATTTGTATGAGCAATTGTGCGGCGACTAGTATGCAAATGAAACTGAAAGTTCGCACTCACTTCAAGGTCAGTGGTAAATGGAGAATGTCGTAGTCCATTTCAGTCTGACACAGATGATGATAACAAAAATTTCAGACTTCTGGGAGAGTTACACCACAGACCTTTCCGACACGAACTATAGTTATTTGAAAATATTAGTGGCGCAATGGTCTAAGCGCTGGATGCTGACCATTTGTTCGATATGGGTCCGAGTTAGAATACCCGTAAGGCATGGATGTTGTGTTTGTCTTATAGCACTGGCTCTCTCCCATTCCTGGAACCATTGGTCCTAAATTAGGGACGGGAGACTGCTTACAGTCTATCGAGTTGCTCACGGTGGTCGTTAATCCCGTTTCCCGCATCCCCAAAACAGCATCGTTTAAAGCTCATGGATTCAACATTTCGAAGAAAGACATCCATGCTGATTTATGTAGCAAAGAAAATTCGCACAGTAGAAATTAATTTCAAGGCACAACCCAGGTAGTTCTGATTCTGTTATCCGGAAAGTGTAGATTTATGTGTGAGGACCCTACCCAGCGACAGAGTTTATCACTTTAGAAAAGACTGGATTGTCCGTAGGAATAATTAAGTCCGTAGCCTGCCGATATTTAAACCAACAGAAACTTGTACAGAAACTTGTACAGAAACTTCTCCCAAAAGCATATTTTATAGAGAAGGGTCCGCCTGCAGAAACCTCTGTAAAAACACGTGGACGGCGAAAGGTTTGCAATGTGTGTTCACTTTGGACGGAGCTTATGTTTAGCTATCACACTGCAAATAAACTCCGTGCAATTTTTAATAACAGGACTGTGCCAAGGCCTCTCCAAATCATATCAAGAATGCAATGAAACTCTCCCGCAAATCTACGAAGGTTTGGTATTATCGTACGGATGAAAGATGAAGATTCATCGGTAAGATGAAAATGTCGAAGTTAATTCAGAATATAATCAAGCATAGATTCTGACACCAAATTAAGTGCTGGCCCTGTATGGTAGTGATAACACCCTGATACTCATCATCAAGATAAAGCTTCTAGCCAGGCTTTGAAATCCAACAAAAATTTCTTACATCAAATGAGCCAGAAGACCGGGATTGAGATAGTATCATGCAGAAACATCTTTACCAAATCTCCTAATGCTTCTGCAATGAATTTCTGTCCCTATGAGTTATTAAAATGTGTTCTTCAGTGGACACGACCATTTACAAGAAATTGCCTTTGGAAAGCGTTCAAGGAGGAGTGAAACAATATCAGAAGGACTACATTGCAAAACAACGTTCTAATGCTTTGTAGAGTGATAACTGTACTGAAGAGCCACCAGATCGAATACAAACGGTAGTGGAGAAAAGTATTTTTGACTTCTCATTTTCGTCTGAAGATCATTACTCTAGATTCTGAACGACATTCTGTAGTAGTTGGGACTTCTGGAGCGGAAACCATCCAGTAATATACGTTTGTTTCGGGAGGACGCAGTAGGAATCTGAAGGCTGGAACTTAATTGTATTTTGGGTTACAATCACGAATATGATACCAATAGGAATCCGAAAAGGGATAAGACATTTCTGATATTTAAAATACACTTGCTTGCATTCAAGGTATAGGAATAGGTCGTTATAATTGGTACCTGAATCGTACTGATGCACGAGAAACAGAAGAAAGATAAAATAGTGCCATTTGGCTCTGGAAATCTTACAGATGAACATTTCATTTACTTCTGCAAAAGTCTTTCATACCTATAAGTGATCATTATATTTGACCAAAAACATCAAAAGAAAAGGATCTACATGGATTATTACAGGAAACACCTGAAGATATCAGATATACAATATTCTAATCCAAAACAGAGCCAAGTGAGACAATGTAGAAATTAATCGGGAGCATATGGATAACTAGACGATATATCATTTATAACCAGTACCACACAATTCCGTTGTTTAGAAATAGTAAGAATAACGAAGCCATATGAAAAATGAAACTAGCAAATATTAGGAATTGTAATAATGCCAAACGACATTTACAAATTATAACAAGAAAGAAGTAAACCTAGAAATATCGCTTGTTAAAAAACGGGGGAGAGCTGAAAATCCGTATTACATGAAATCAGCAAATCTGCAGACACGTTTCGGAATAGAACAAAATATGTTAAACAAGCCATGGGTTTAAAGAAACAGCTGGAAAGCGAGAAAGTAAAATGTCGAAGATAACAAATGATCACGAGCAGTTTAAATATGTAAAAAATCTACTGAAGAGAGAAACACATAAAGCAAAGAAAAAAAGGATCGAGTAATCATACAAAAGTAATAAATGATAACATATTTATAAAAAATGGGCTGACAGCTCATAAAGGAGAGTTGAAACACAATGCAGAGAAATGAAAGTAATAAAACAAGCACTGTGTTCCATCAGAAGCACGGACAGAAAACGTATTATTGATTTAATTGAAACTTCATAAATAACTCCTATATGTAGAATGGAATCCTGGAGAATCAGTCGTAGAGGAGAAGCATGCGGATTAAGAAATAGAGAATATATCTGCAATAAATCGAAGTACACGTATTGGAATTTATTAGAATAAATGAGTAAATAATAATGTAGGACTTGTTTATGAAGCATAAATATTGTACTTTACTTAACTTTGATTTAACTGAAACTTTATAAAGAAGTCCTACATAGGATGAAACTCTACAGAGTCGGTCATTCAAAAGTATGTGGATGAAGATATTCTGGATGCATCTATCTTAAAATGAGAATCGGAAGAAGCTCCAGAAAATCTTAGATAAAGAAATATTCTTGCAATAGAAGAAGCACAAGTACTGGAAGAAGGTTAGGACAGTATTATGCAAGCTAATTAATCAAGTTAGAGTAGTGCAAGGTAATTTACCTAACTAGAGTAATTCCGAACGAGATTGATAAAGCCATATGATTGCGATCAATGTCTAAGAAGGCTGAAGCAGACACCTGTATAAATCATCGTAAGTTAAGCATCCTTCCCACTGCAAAGAAAATCCTGAGGAGAAAATTTGATTTTTAAAGAAGTCTAGCGAAAAGGAAATAATTTCTGAGTTTCAAACTGACTGCACATTGAGCACGGACATAAATAAACCAGGTATGCATTCACTGAAAAGAAGTGAAAAGAAATATTAACTTGCTTTATTAGAGAGATATTCAGGAAGAGATGTCTTGAATTTCACTGCATAACGACGTTAAAAATTGCCAAAAAGGCTTTTGCACTTAAAGTGATATACTAAGTAGTACAGTACGTGGGGTGATTTTCTAAAATGACATTCATTACTTTACCTAAGGAATTCAATGTTCTACGTAAATGTTGCCCACCTGTCCGGGTGTCCGAGTGGTCAGAAGCTTAGGTTAATGGCTAATTGTCTCACTGGGCACGGGATAGAATCTCGGATGGGGAAAAGGCGGGGAGACTTTCCCACGGGGATGATCCCCTCCCCGGAACCAGTTGCAACAAATTTATGAAGGGAGACTGCTGATAATTTTTACAGATGCGTTCAATTCGTTTAATTCCGAAACGCAAAACTTATCGGGCATGTTTAGCGAAATGTGTTGCAACTTGTGTCACTCTTAGATCCAGTTTAATGAAATTGAGCAATGTCTTACAAAGACACGTTGCGCAGATTCGTCACGTGTGAATACTACGTATTTTATTTTTTCATTTGGGGGGGGGGGGGGGGAGGTGTTTACGACCACTGTGAGCACCTCGATGGGATATAAACAATCGTCCGTCCCTGATTTACAGATACTCGTTCCGGTGAAGAGAAAGAGCCAAATCGTAAGGCAAGCGCAACATTTATTCCTTACGAGATTCGAACCCGGACCCATCTCAAATGAATAATCAGAAGCCATGGCGTAGACCACTGCGCCACCAGGGCGGCGTATTTAATTTTACCAATACTCATTGTTAAAAATTTGAGAACCAAAACACCTATGTTCCTGCTTGCAGCAATACAAATGTTTTCACGCAGTTCGAGTACTTGGAAAACGTTATTGGTGTACTGTATTTCGTGTGAAAACTGAGATTTATGCTATTCCAACATTATAGATATTTGTCCCGTAAAAGTGTTCTTGAAACATAGTGCTGCCGACACATGAACGTTCAATTGATTACATTTTACGTAGTGCGATACAAAATTTCGGAGACTAGGTACGCACCGCGCCAACAGATGGCAGTACGCGGATGCGCGAACAGTGGTCGAAGACAGTGACCTTCATGAGTCCTTGTGCAGAGTGGCGTCGTTCTGTGAACATCGGGAGCTATGCTACACGATATTTAGTCACCACGTGCAGAACGCAGCTGCGATTTCGGTATGGAATGGAAACTAGAGCAGCGAGCGAACAACAAATTCTCCATCAAACTCGGCGAATCGGGAACGGATACCCATGAAATGTTGCGGCAGGCTAATGGCAATGAAGCAATGAGTCGTGCGAGATGTTTTGAGTGGCACTCGCGCTTCAAGAGCGGCAGAACGGCACTGGAAGACGACGAGAGGTCAAGGCGACCGTCCACGAGCAAATCCCCCGAAAATGTGGACAAAAGTAGGGAACTGGTGCATGAGGATCGTCGGAGAACCATTCAAGGCATTGTTATCATCGTCAATGTGTCATACGGAACAGTTCAAGAAATTCTGACGTCGGTTTTGAACATGCACCGCATTGCTGCAAAATTTGTGCCGGATATTCTGAATCCCGAACAAAAGGCGCTCAGTGCCGAACTCTGTCAAGATCTTCGTCAACAGGTGCCGAATGATCCAACGTTCCTGTCGCGGGTCATCACTGGGAACGAGACTTGGGTCTACGGTTACAACCCGGAGACAAAACAACAGGCGTCGCAGTGGAGGAGCCCGACATCTTCACGACCGAAGAAGGCCCGACAGGTCCGGAGTGCAATCAAAAGCATGCTCATCGTGTTCTTCGACATTCGAGGGCATCTGCACCCTGAATTCGCCCCCCAGGGTCAAAGCGTCTCCCCCTTTTTTACTGGGATGTTCTGCGGCTTCGTAGGAAGGACATTGGCCGCAAACGACCTGAAATGTGGCGCAGGAGTGTTTTCCTGCTCCATCACGACAATGCAGCAGCTCACAGAGCGTTAGCAACTGCATGACTATCCTTCCTCACCTGCCTTACTCGCCGGATTTGGACCCCTGCGACTTCTTTCTGTTCCCGAAGATGAATCTGAAGCTCAAGGGTCGCCGTTTTGAAATCGTGGACGAGATTCAGCACGAATCGCAGACGGTGCTTGACACGATTCGTGAACAGGACTTCCAGGGACTGTTCCAACAGTGGCAAAACGCCTCGCAGCAGTGTAACGCTGCCCAAGGAGACTACTTTGAGGGAGATCATAGCCAGACTTAAGTAACGTAAGTACTTTATTGTATATCGGCCTAGTCTCGGAACTTTTTAATCGGAGCTCCGCACCGTAAATTTTGTTTTTTTCTGCATTGAAATGGAGAACGCATAATGGTAATTCACAAACTTTTTGGCGAGGAAATGAAATAGTGAAATACGTATAATATTTGTGCGCGATTAATTTTTTAACAGATGCATCGGTTTACCATGTTGGCTTGGTTCGTTTTCCTTTCTACGGAGGGTTAACGAAAACTCACGGGACGTGTGGGGTTAAACTGCATGAGCAATGTGCACCGTTACGATGCTTTGAGCGAGTGTGACAAAAAGTGCTGACAAATATGTGAATGAAGCTCTGCCGTGGACTCAACTATGTGTATCACAATCTCTTTAGCTTCAATCCACTTTTACCATTCTTCCAATACACAGGTTAGCAACGTTATCTTGCTGCAAATAAATAAGGGCTATTCTCAATCTATAGTATATTTTTTGTAATAGTTTTTGAGGAGTAAAACATTTATGAATTCCAGAATATGGTCGTCATGTAAACCAGAATGAAGATATGAAAGCATTTATACTCGATCTATAAAACAAGTCACAGAAAAAAAAATCCTGTATATTTTGTTCTCATTAGATGGTTTACACAACCGTTTGCAGGAAATTTCGGTTATCCAGGGGTTTTTCTCTTTCTACTGAAATAACTTATCTAAATGAAATATAACGATTATTTTGTACTGTAAGAAACAATAATTCTTTCACAGAGAGACAGCTCAAAAGACAAATAATTTTTCGGAATTTTTCTAGGTGACTCTCTGAAGTATCACAACGGCTATCCTTTCTCCACCAAGGACAAGGACAATTCATACAGATGTGCAGTGAAGTACAAGGGTGCCTGGTGGTTCAACGGTTGTTATGATTCCCACCTGAATGCCCCCTATCGCAGGGGAAAGCAAGAGGCCAGAGGAGGTGTCAATTGGTATCATTTTAAAAGAGAAAATTATTCGTTGAGGGACACCGTCATGAAAATTAGGCCAAGGGACTTCACTACAAATTCCAATAAAAGAAGTTAATGGCTTTGCTTAAAGAAAATTTCTCAAAAAACGTATATATGCTAGAGCTGTATCATGAAAATTTGGGTGTTGTTTCTGTTGTATTTCTGCATCTTATACTTTTAGCAAACTCTTTGATGTTTTCGTAGTATCGAATTTTTATTTCACATGAAGTTGTAGCAACTCAATTGGTAATAAAACCTGCAAAAAAAAAGTAAAGAAGCTGAAATTGATTTTGAAGAAGAAGTTCGAACAGCTCACAGCACCATAAAGAACTGTATGTCACGCGAAAAAAGCAACAAGCAACACATATCTAAAAAGTTCACAAACGGAAATGAAACTTGAGTACAGAAAGTTAACGTTCGATAAGTTTCACCGTTCTGGAAAACTGGCAGCCACGGTTACGCAGTGTTCTAAGAGTTGGATTCAAATAATTTTCCCTATTTAGGTCCGTTTTTAAATCCTGGCGAGGTACTGGCTGTCTCCCTTCTCTGTAATTTACAGCCCTAAATTAGGGACGGGCGATTCCCAATAGCCCGAAGAGTTGCTCATTCCCATTCTCCGAAAAACATTTGCCTAAAAATGGCGCGAAAATCCCTCTGATGTTAACCGATGGTTCAGTACGGGATACAAGAAAGGCATGATTCAGTTTTCAAAACTGAAATCAAGATACAAAGTAAGAAGTAAAACTACATTTGTTGGCAATGAGTTTACCAGTGTGTCACGAAATTGAGTGTTACTTAACGCTGTTGGCCTCGTACGGCACTTCCCACCATTCTTCCTGAATCTGTTGGAGCAGAACGATCGTTATCTACACTTATTTCGAGTGGGTGTTGAGATGCCGCCCTAACACTTATATTTTGTATAGATCCGGGAATCTTGTTGGACATTTCATTAAGTTTACAGCGCGTAGGCGTCTCATGGAGATTACCTAGCATGCAGACGTACGTACCGTGCTGAAGCATTCTCCCAGTGGCAATTTCTTACGAAAGAGGTAGCAATACAGTAACAGCCTCCAGTGTATATCTCTACTACGCCTCATCAGCAGTTCGAAATCTTTGCTCTATAAACCCCAAAGATTTCAAACTGCTGATGAGGCGTAGTAGAGATACTTGGCTACCATTTCTGATTCATCTCCTGACCATGACTTTTTCCATCGCCATGTACACTGAAGAGCAATTGAATTAGATATACCTGTCTAGTAACGTGTAGCACCACCTTTCGTCTTGATGACGGCTGCGATTCGTCTCGGCATGAACTCGACAAGACACCGGAAGCGTTGGGAAACCATACGGATCCACGACTCCTGAACAAGCTTCCACAGTTCACGAAGATTTGATGGAGGGGGGTCTGAACCTCGAACATCTCTCTCAATGGCATCCCATATGTGCTCAATGGGATTGAGATCAGGTGACCTAGCTGGCCAAGGAAGCGAGGGCACGTCGGTGGAGTGTTCATTCAACCATTCGGAAACAATTCGGGAGCGATGGCACGGTGTATTGTCTTGTTGCAGGATGAGGTCCCCAGTGGGATGTTAAAGACGCACAAACGGGAGCAAATGGTCGTCCAAGATATCCTGGTAAGGTTGACCTTTGAGGGACGATGTCATACGTACCAGGGGACCAAATACAGTCAACGTAAACAGTACCCAGACGAGAATGCCACCCCCACCAGCTTGAGAGGTACCCTGCTGGCAAGGAGGATCCATCGCTTCATGTGGGCGGCGTACTCGTATTTTGCCATCCACATGTACCAACGTGAATCTTGACTCATCAGTCCAGGAAACATTTTTCCACATGTCTAGGGTCCAGTGGCGTTGTTCCCGCGCCCATGCTAATCTTTGCACCCTGTGATGTGCGGTCAGCCACGATACCCTCGTGGGACGATGGCTTCTGTACCACATAGCGAGGAGATGGTTCTTGATGGTGTGGCTGCTTACACGTTTTTGTGCACCAGCGTTAAATTGCCGAGTGATTTCTTGCACTGTGACCCGTCTATCCGCTGTTATAATGCGAGCTAGCCGACGATGACCCCGCTCATCCACACGCTGTTGTCCACGGCAGTTGGCCCTTGCAGGGATGAGTTTTACCGGATTCGATGTACTCACGGAGCACCCGTGACACAGTGGCTCGTGAAAATCCCAGTGCCTGCACGAATTCCGAGATGGAGTGACCCGTTCGGCGGGAACCGACAATTTACCTACGATCAAATGCGGTTAGATCCTTCGTCTTATTCCCGTCGCATCACTCCTTATATTGTCGGATCGCTGCATACGTCATGTCGTTTCCGTTTACAGGGCAGCCCATAGCGCCACATTTGTATAACGCCAGCTGTCTGTAATTCAATTGCTCTTCAGTGTATGTCTCTGAACAACTGCTATTGAACTGGACCGTTCACCCCGTCGTCTTCATACACGAATTCAGTGATCATTGGATTACAAACAAAAGTGATGTTCATTGCTAAACAGCAAACGATGTCGTTCTATCTGTCATTTAACTGGAGCACGACAATACTCCAGACGCTGACGCAGATGATTGTTAAATAGGAACAAGCGATAAAGTTGACGTCGTGACTGGAATCAGTCTTCAAGATGGGGCCTGTCTTGAGACACGACGTCTTAATGCAACAACTACTGTTGTTCTGATTGAAGTGGCAGTCGTTGTAGGAGTAACTGAAGCTCGTTTCCAGATCAAGGGGTATTCTTTTCTTTTGTTTGCGGGTTTAATGAACATTGTGGGCAACTCGATGGGCTATAAGCAGAGGACTGTCCCTAATTTAGGCCACTGATTCCAAAGAAGAGAGATCAAGTGTCGTAAGGCAAACACAACATCGATCTTCACCGGGATTGAAACCCAGACCCATCTCGGACGAATGGTCATAAGCCATCGCTTAGATCAACGCATAGCAAGGGTGCTCAAACGGTCTTCCCGTAAAAAAGTAATTCTTCTTTCTTCAGTTTCAGGCCGAAAAGAAGTTATACATTCTTTCCAAATCTTCCTCCAGTGTCGATGCATTAAAATGCTGTCAAGGACCAAAACGCGGACACTTCGAGGTGAACAAGTCTGCATCTAGTAAAGCGATAATTCATACACTCTTATTTTTTAATTGGGGTTTAACAACCACGGTGAGCAACTCATGGGCTATAAGCTGTCGCCCGTCTCTAACTTAGGGTTACTGGTTCCAGGGAAGGTTGAGAGTTAGTGCCTTAAGGCAAACACAACATGCATGCCTCGCCAGGATTTGAACCCGGACCCCATCACGTACGAATGGTCATAAGCCAGGGCTTAGATCACTGGGCCGCTTGGTCGGCCGTGCACACTTAAAACACACGGCAGGCGATATGATTGGCTAGTGCAGTGCCATGTCATTTTGTTCGAAGTTCGGTTCCTCCTAGAAATCCCCGTCCAAAACCGGAAGCATCTTCTCACGATGAAACCAGTCTTAGTTGTGACGTTACTGCAAAGGCGTTCTGCCTTATACGGTGTGAAGTGTGAGCCAAGTGGACAATAAAGAAGCGGAGAGACTGTCGACCTAGTTCATTTGGGAGAAAAGCTGCTCCGGAATGGAAAGGTGTGGGTTGGAATCCCACAGTAAGAAGAAGATACGTTATTCTGGCGCCGAAACGAAAACATGTTTTCTGGCAGTGAGGATTGGAAAAAGTGGTATGATTATTCTTCCGTACAAGGTACGCAAATAATAATTACATACATCTACAATGAAATGATCGCTTAGTGTTATATCGGGTCAACATCTCAAGTGGGTAATAATGGTACGTATGAGCCAAATGGACAATGATACTGCGAACAGCGGGCGGGCGTAGTTCCATTGGGAGAACAGTCGCTCCTGAGTGGGAAGCTGTGGATTCGAATACCCCTGTTAAAAAGAAGGGTTCTAATAAGTAAACGCAGCAATAGGATTAACCCCTATGTGACGTGCCTGCCCCGCAGGATAGCACTCGGTGCTCCGCAGCCGAGAGTTGTGGATTCAAATCCCGCCCCTGGAATTAAAATGATGGAGGAATTTACTTCGCCATATTGTTTCTCCTCGCAATGGTGTGGTATTCTTTCCACACCGCGAGATAGGAAAAATTAGAATTCCGGATTGCTAGAACTGTCTACAGAGGTTGGAGACTATTTGAATTGAAACATTCAGCCATGTTGCTACCTTAGCCTGTGACTGCTCTGCTTCTAATCAAGTGATCGTTCTCCAGCGTAAAGTGTCTTCTAATAGATAATGCAGAGCCATTCTTTCACAAACAGTCCAACTAAAGCTTTAATTAACATCTCGCTCAGAAGAACGTTTATTAAAGTCACGTGCCTGCCAGCTCAACGACGTACGGACTTCATTTGCATTGTTTCCATAGGAGATACCACAACGCTGCTTGGGTACGTTGACGTACGGTTCCCTCTTACATATATCTCTGAAAAATCTTTACAAGTGGTCATCTCGTTTTGGATATATTCTCGAATTATCACGTTACTTTTGGACACCAGTTTTCATTTGATGACGCATTTTACGATAGGGTAGACAAAAATCTGATTTCTTGATGTTTCCAGAAATGCGACGTTTATTGAGTGACGTAAAAATGAAAGACGTTTTTGTGGTGATCATTGGTTTAGCAAACAAAGGTCTTAGTTATTTCTATTCTACGCCAAGAAATTCGGATCATTAGTATAGTTATATTATTTTGACATTTTAACATTTTGTTTCCTCGAATTTCACTTACAGATTTTTAATTATTTTTTCGTTTTTTTCTTCAAAAATAAAATGCTTTCCAGGAACATTAAAAAAAAGAACAGTTTTGCATACCATTGACCTATTAACACTGAGAATTTATCAGAGAAAGAACTCCCCAGGAAAAGAAGTATTTTCACTAATCATCAGCACATGAAATGCTGTAACTTTTCTCTGTTTCATTTGTTTGAAAACCACATTCTTTTGTTGTAAAACCATGTTCCTTGAAACCAAGATAAAAATTCTAGCTATCCTAGGAAAAGAGCCACACCAAGTTCATTCTTTATATTTTAAATTTACCTCCAGAATTAGGATCTTGTAGTTCAATACATCCATGGAATTTATGAACTTAAATTTCCCACCAGAACATTCAATGAACACAAATTTTAAGTATTCTAAAATCCTCACGATAAACAAAGGAAAAGATAGAAAAACAGAGAGCACCCTCACACTGTGAGGAAAAACAAATGACTAATTTTTAAATACAGATATCTGAAAAGGGGTAATATATGCTGCATGGTATTTACAGAAGGCGGCAATAAGGCAACTCAAAGTAACAGTTATTAAAAGGTAAGCAGCCAAACTGAAACTTGTATGAAGAAGAGAAGAAGGCGCGTTTTAGGAACCTCGACGTTGCTTTCGATCGAAAAGAAAGAGAAAATCCTCACGACAAAGTATAAAAACGGACTACGTTGATGCTTCGGGGCACAGGCATCCACGGAAATTCATCAACGGCTATGGAGCACCAACTCTGTCATTGGTAACAATACGTTTTTTTCTTTCAATTACATCGGCCTTTTCGTTTATTTTTAAGAGATCACCCTATAATTTCTTTATTTTCGGTATTTCTACTTATACAAAGTGCTTTATTACAACACTATTGCAAGTTGTGAAAAGAAAAGTTTATATTAATTTCTGAATATTCCATTTTGGGCAGCTGAAAGGTCATGGGATTTATACAGTTATGGAAATATATACACTACCTTGAAACGAACATAAATTGCTTGTTTCAACACCAAAACTGTTTTTGTTTAACACAAAATGTGTTTCAACACGAATTTCAAATTCCATGTTTAGAATTATACGTGGCGTGATGAAAGAGGAGCCAGAAATAAATTGTTCAAAAGTCTGCTTTTCAGAAACATGGAATATATAAACACGAATTCCCATAGAGAGACACAAAAATAAAATATAATTTTTACCTAGATTTCATGTCCTTTAAGGTTTCAAAATTAAAACATGCAAAAACAGTGCGCAAGAAAATTTAACAGCGTGCCTAATTATACTCTGAAGAGCTAAAACATATGACCATCTCATCTTTATGCAGATGGAAGCAACCGCATTAAACAACGGTACGTGTGAAGCCCAAGAAACGGTGTAAAAAACATTTATTTTGAGATTCATTTGTATGTCGCTGTTAGATCTGTGACGCATACTCTTCTTTAACTTTCACTTTTAGTTTCTTTCCCTATGTAAATGTGAGTTCATTCTCATTTAGCGTTTTCAACCTTAACGTTATATCTCTCTTTTATGCGGAACGAAGCTGGCAGCAAGCTTGAAGTCAGACAACGTGACGTATGAGTGTGGACAGATAAGACCAAGATATATAATGTTGCAATAAGCAGCGCAAAGTGTGTAGTGGCGTGGTTTGCCTAGTCGTGAAAATGATATTGTAGCGTATATTCCATATTAACTTTTCTTTTGAGTTTCTTTTTCTATGTAAATTTGAGTTCGTTCTCTTAGACATTTTCAAACCTTAACATTGTCTTTTCCCTCAAACGAGAATGACATTGGCAACAATCTGAAGTCGGAACTAGAGTGCCGTATGTGTGTACTGATAAGAACGTTAGATAAAAATGCGATGCAGCAGTTGCTTTGGTGGATTGATGTTATTGATCGTAGTGATCATAGACGTACTGTTGATTACTGTTACATTGTGATTTGATGTTAAATCACTGGTATTGCAGTGAATGCTCTAGAGAACTGGATTACGATATAGTTTGCCAGTGCCAAACTTTGAGTGTGGCTTAAAAATGAAGGAGAAGTTTACTTCGTCATAGAGTACGCAGAAAATTGTTGTTGTTGAGTGTAAACAGGTCAAAACTAAGTTGATAAAAGTTGAATACCGTAACTGATGAGGATATGATCGTCTTTAACTTGAAGTACAGTATATTATGTTTATGCTGTTCCTTGAACAATCAATAAATACCATTTGCGTAAGAAATCAAAGTCTTCTCTCTTCTGCCCGTTGGGTCATCTAATTGAGCTTAGTGCTTAATTAAAGAATATTATGTGCTAGCTAACCGGTTCTTAAGACTTCGAGGTTACAGTGCTACGAGTTCAACTGACAGATTCTTATTGTACATAATGTTTTAGGTAGTGAAGTAGTTTCGGTACCACAACAAACGGACCAAATGCAGCTTGTCGCGGCTCGCAGCCGCAGTAATGATAAAATAAGCCCCAGAAAATATTCAACAACGTGAACGACATCTTTCTCTTGCAGTGTACGTTCAAGAGCGCCTTCAATTCTCAATGTATGCAACTTACATCCCTGAATAGTTTGACGAAGAAAAGAGAAGACTACCAAAACAAGCGAAACATATTGTATAAGCAAATTCTGTAAATGGGCAAATGACAAAGTATGACGCGAAAAAAACGGATCTAGAAACTTGTGGAAAAGTTTCAATTCGAATTATAATCAGATTCTAAGCAATGAGTTTTTGCGCCTTCTCAGGAGTTGAACTTGGGACAACCGGCCTACCTCGACCTAGTCTCGCTTCTGAACTCATCCCAATTTTGTGAAAACTATATGCAAGCCAAATGAAAATTGCTTTAATTTGAAAGGAAAGCGTACCTTAGTAAAACTGTACCAGGGCATAGGTTCCAGTCTCTTCCTCGAAAGGAAGCACTAACTCTCACGATGTAGCACAGACACATACCTAATTCACCGACACTAATGCTGTTGGAATGCTTTCTTTGCAATCCTTTTCTATAATAACAGTCTTACAATCTTCCGGAACAAATGTGTATTTCTTTTGTGGCGTACTACAGCGATGAATATCGTGTCAAGACCACAGATCTGCATTGATATACACTATATTGACAAAAGTCACCGGACACCCCTTCAAAAGCAAACAAACGGATCCGCTGCGTTGTTAAAATACGCGGTACAGCTGCAAACGGTATAAAAAACAAGCCTGCAACTGTCCGCGATCTTATCGCACTGTGAGGCTGAGTGGAAATGTCGCAGCGGGAGAGAACTGGCTTTAGGAAAGGAAAGATTGTTGGGTGTTATATTAGTGGGTTGTCCATCAGAGAAACCGAGTGGCGTTTAAACATATCCAAGTCAACTGTTTTGGATGTACTGAATAAGTGGAAGACACATGGCGTGCCTGAAGCAGCAAAACGTATCGGCAGACCAAAGAAAATCAGTGATAGAGGACGTCGAAGATTCAGGGGAGTTGTTACACATAATCGGCGGAGTACTGCACAAGACCTCAGTGTATAGGTGGGTGAGTAAAAATGCTGGAATTTCGGTAAGTACATGTACTATTCACAGAGAACTTCATTCCGTGGGTTACCATGGTCGTGATGCTGCTCATAAGCCTTTCACCTCCACTCAGAATGCTATTCGTCGTTTAACATGGTACAAAGAACATTTATCGTGGACGGTAGATCAATGGAAACGGGTCCTATGGACTGATGAATCCAGGGACACGATCTATCAATATAACGGCCTTGTGTGGGTATGGCGGCAGCCGAAGGGTGCAAAAATTAAGGACGAGACAAACTCTCGAATGTAACGTCGTGCAGAAGTGCTCCACATCGACTCAAATCATACCATAAGATCCCCAAGATGTAAGAGTATGGGACAAGTGAGCAAAACCGTCCAAACAAGGAATCCAAACGATACAAAGGCACTTTATTGAAAAGGTAGCTTCGAGCACAACTGGACAGAAGACAGAAACGTCCATGTGACAGGCGGCTGCCAAGAAAAATCCAGTCTTTAGTATGGGATATGATCACCCCTGACTGCATTGCAGGATTTACAACGTCTGTCCAGGCTGAGGACGAGGTTATCAAGGAGCTGTTGAGGCATCGCGGCCCATTCCTCTTGTAGCGCCAATCGCAGCTGCGGAATCGTTGTTGGCGGCTGGTGACTTGCTTCCAAGCGTCTCCCGAGAAGGTCTTACACGTGTTCGATTGGATTTAGGTCCGATGACCTTGCAGGCCAATCCATGCGTTGAATATCTTTACTCTACAACAGCTCTGCGACAGCCACTTTACGATGAGGTGTAGCGTTGTCCTTCATGAAGAGGAACTCAGGACCCACAGCACCTCTAAACAGACGCACGTGAGGCAGGAGAACTTCGATAAAATAGCGGACACCAGTGACTGAACCTATTTGGAAGATGTGGAGTTCGGTACGGCTACCAAGCATGATACCGCCCCAAACGAGAACTCCGCCATCTCCAAAACTGGTCACTTTCGATGATGTTGGAAGTGTGATTGCGTGTTCCATGCTCTCTCCAGATGTGTATACGTCCAGAATCGCTCGTCAAACTAAATCGGCTCTCATCCGTAAAGAGAACTCGACCCCATTTCTGATGTGTCCAGTTCGCGTGTTCCTGGCACCACAGAAACCGCCGTCTCCGATGAGCAGGCGTTAATGGCACACACCGTACTAGTCGTCGCGCAAATAGACCACCTTTGTGCAGCCTCCTTCCTGGCCACGGTAAAATGCGATAACAGACGATCAGTTGTCTGTTGCATGTGCCTTGCGCTTTCTCCCGCTGTCTGCCGTCTGTCTCTTCTCGCCTGTAGGACAATATACCGATCGTCCGCCGCCACGGTTGCTCGTGGAAGACCACTGCTAAACTCTCGGACAGCTGTTCCTGTCGTTTGAAATGCTCTCCAAGCTCGCGAAACGATGTTGTGAGCGATCCCAAACTGCTCGGCCACACTAGTCACACTTTGACCTTCTTCTTACTTCCCAATGACGCGACCTCAGATAAAGTCATTCAGATGTCGTCTACTGGATTGCCTGTTGGCCATATCACACGGTGGCAGCAACTCGACGTCGTTCAAACCGATGTACACCGTGCAATAGCTTTCACAGAATTGATGAGCCCTACCGTACCGGTCCCTAGTCTATCTCCTGAGTGGTCTTTCGATCCGTTCTGCCTGCTCGTTCCGCTGTTATGTTAATTTTCCCTCTTCATCCTTAATTTTTGGACACCAGTGTATTTACCACAGTGTACTCTTTCTACGGTTAGGTTTGTAGTTGGCAGTGTACTCGTGTGGGTGTGTTTTTCGTGGTATGTTCCCGGCCCATTGGTTATCGCGGACAAACCTGTTAACCATATCGTCAACCTCGATATTCTGGACAAGTCATCATCATCATCATTGTCAACCATTATCAATTCACTGCTGGACGAAGGTCTCCCGAAGTTTCTTCCACAACGGTCTGTCTTGTGCCAGTCTTCTCCATGTCTCTCCCACATACTTTCGAATTTCATCCACCCATCTCCCATGTGGTATTCTTCTGGGTCTTTTCCTGTCCCTTGGAATCCAATCTAAAATTTCAGCTGTCCATCGATGGTCTGTCCTTCTGGCAGTATGTCCAGCCCATTGCCATTTCAGATATTTAACCCTGATCATGACGTCTTCCACTCTTGTCATTTTTCTGATCAACCAGTTCCTCTTCTTATCTCTCCGGGTCACACCAAGCATGCATCTTTCCATGCTACTTTGAGTTGTCTGCAGCCTTTGTATGTCTCGTTTAGTTAAGGTCCACGTCTCTGCACCATACGTAAGCACTGGAAGGATGCATTGATCAAACACTTTTCTTTTAAAACATAATGGCATATTGCTCTTGAAAATTATGCTGTTTCTTCCAAAAGCTCTGCAGGCAAGTTTTGTACGCCGATTAATTTCTTCATCAATGTGACCCTCACTTGATATTTGCTGTCCAAGATAAACATACGAGTCTGTTATCTCCAGTTTTTCTCCATCAATCGATAAATCTTCATTTCTTGTAAAAGCATTGAACATCACTTTTGTCTTCTGAAAGTTCATTTTTAATCCCACTTCTTTACTCTTGTCAACAAGTTCCTGAATCATACTCTGCAGCTCTGATGGGATAGTTGCAAAAATGACTACGTCATCAGCAAAACGAAGGTGGGTTAAATAATCTCCATTAATCTTATTCCTTTGTTTTCCCAGTTCAGTGATTGAAAGACATTTTCCAATGTGGCATTAAAGAGCTTCGGAGATATGGTGTCACCTTGTCTCACTCCCTTTCAAAATGTTATGTGTGTTGTATTTTCAAACAGCTGAATCTTTGCACTTGCATTTTCATAGATGTTATTAATAATATTAATGTATGTATCTTCAATACTGCAGGATTTCAGGGCCATTGTAACTGCTGATGGTTTCACCCAATCAAAGGCTTCTTCATAATCGATAAAAGCCATGCACAATGGAAGTTCATATTCCCTCGCTCTTTCCATTAGTTCTCTCAATACGTGGATATGATCTATTGTGCTGTAGCCACTCCTGAATCCAGCTTGTTCTCTTGGTTGAGCCATGTCAAGTGTTACCTTCAAACGGTGTGAAAGAACTTTAGTGAAGATTTTATAAACCACTGATAGGAGGCTGATAGGTCTGTAGTTCTTGAGATCCTCAATGCCACCTTTTTTTATGTAGC
The DNA here is from genome assembly GCA_039090855.1 of Macrothele yani. NCBI lineage: Eukaryota > Metazoa > Arthropoda > Arachnida > Araneae > Macrothelidae > Macrothele > Macrothele yani. Next base: position 136,028,204 of record CM077005.1, on the reverse strand, counting down.
GAGATCGTTGTTGCGTTGTTCCAATCCTCAGGAATCTTTCCTTCATTGAGGCATAAAGTGAAAATTTGGGCGAGTACTGTTTCGATTTCTCCACTTGCTTCTTGTATGATGTCTACAGTAATTCCATCTTCTCCTGGAGCTTTTCCCTGCTTCATGTTCTTGATTGCATGTGCAACTTCTGCTGGAAGGACTGGAAGAACTCTGGTACTGGTACCTTTCATGATGTCTGGAGTACATGTATCATCCCTTTCATATAATTTGGAGTAGAAATCTTTCACTCTTGTCAAAATTTCGCCTCTATTTCTTGTTACAGAACCATCTTCTTTTCTCAGTGCCATAATCTGTTTTCTTCCCTTACTGAGATGTCCCTTTGCTATCTTTAGGCTTTGGTTGTTTTCAATTGCTTTCCTCACTAGTTCACAGTTGAATTTCCTTACGTCTTCAGTGATACTTTTTCGTACTGTCTTGCATAGCTCTATATATTCCACTTTGGAAGTCACATCTTCTTTAGTTGTCCTCATCTCTCTTCTTTTTTGCATTAACATTTTGGTTTTTCCTGTAATTTGTTCACATGCAACTTGTTCTTAGACCCAGCTAATTTTGTTGCTGTTTCCATAAGAGCTTTGGTTACTTTTCTGTTAACTTCAGAAATATCCACTTCTTCCGCTGTTAGTCCTTCTAACGCAGAGAATTTGTTCTTCAGTTCCAACTTGAAGGTATTATGGTGTTTTTTAAGGTTGGTTATGTCAATACATTTTGTTTGTCTTATGAGCTTGCCACGCTCGAGTTTAGTGTTGAGGTGCATCTTACATCTCACCAATCTATAGTCACTACCTGTGTTGAACTTGTTTAGCACACTGCAGTCTTCTACGAAGAATTTTTGTTAAACATAATAAAATCATTTTCACTTGTCATCCCATTTGGATGTCTCCATATCCATTTCCTGTGTAGCTTTTTCTTGAAAAAGGAGTTCAAGATGAAAAACCCTTCTGCCTCTGCAAACTCAACGAGAGTATTTCCACGCTGGTTTCTGTTGCCGTGACCGAATTTACCTACTGAAGTTTCATTCTGTTGCCATTGCCCTATTTTTGCATTGAAATCTACCATAATTATCTTCAAGTGCTGCTTACCTATATTATTTAGATGACAAATTTCCTCATAAAACTCTTCAATTTCTTCTTCAGGATGACTTGTGGTGGGTGCATAAGCTTGAATAATCTGAGCCTGGTATCTTCTCGAGAGTTGGATAACGAGTCGTGTAGCTCTGTCAGAGGAACTTTAAACTTCTACAACTTTATCCTTCAGTTTCTTGTTTATTATAAATCCAACACCACTAGTTCTGCCAGTATCTGTCCCACGATAGTAGAAGAGATGTCCACTTTTCAGTTCAATGAGATCTTCTCCTTTTCTCCTTACCTCACTTAGCCAGACGATGTCCCACTTGATCCTTTGTAGATCCTCTTCCAATTCAAGAAACCTTGAATCAGAAGATAGGGAGCGTCCATTATACGTAGCCAAGGTCAGCATCAGATGACAGCCTAGTCCGGTTCTCCGGGGATTCTTAGAATCCTCTCTGCTTTCATGTCGCACTGTTCGCTGCCTTGGCCAGGTACATTCCTGCTGCCGGAGACTGAGGGCCAAGATTTAAGTTGTGGAGTCATTTTGGAGGGGTTTTGGCCATAACTCACCACGCTGGCCAAGCGGGTTAGTGAGTGTGGGATAGCATTTCCTCTAATCCCGATGGTATAGTTATACCACTATTGTCGGTCGTCAGAGACCCTTTAGTGGGAACAGGATGCACCACGAGAAGGCGTGGTTGACATTTGTCAAGGAGAGGCTGTGATGTTACGCATCACCTGACCTTACATCCGGAAAAGTATGTCCTACTAACTCTGTGGCAATTCTATGGAACCGAGCCATGTTGGTTTTAGGAGGATAATGCACCGAGCTATAAAGCAAGACTTCAATATAACTTCAATGGGTCACGTGGGACCAATGCACAAAATACAGGAACGTACATAGCACGATAAAACTATAATAATCACAGAGCGGTATGTGCAATACAAGGCAATGGGAAGAGCAGTTTTACTAAACATCCTGGGAGTACAAAAGCATGATAATTACACAAAAAGTCTGCATTTACGGAATCTGGGCAAATAGAGGCTGTAACAAAGCAAGGTGCAGCACGTAAGGAAGTTCACCAAGGCAGGCAGTGGCACATACTAAGAAAACGGGAGTAGGGTGGAAGCGAAGATGGCACGGAGGACGACAACTCGGGACGGTGTGTAGGAGTCACAACAGAGCAGGTAGAAGCCGGGACGATCAGAGAATACATGCATTGGCACTACGGGGGAACCAAAGTCCTCAAGGGGGATGATACTGGAGAGATCGAGAAGCAAGAGCAGCACGTAAACCAGTAGCACACTAAATAAATAGTAGAAACACACTTGAGCTGTGACTGAGCGGATGGCACATAAATACCGCGAGATGGATTGCAGATCACACAGGAGTCCAGGGAGGAGAGTATAGGAAAGAGGCAACATAAACATGGGAAAAGGAAAACCCTCATTCGGGTAAGTAACTTATTCATCCGAATCTAATTCAAGGCTATAAACACCGGCGAGAATGTGAATTTCGATTGGAGAACCGACCGATGAAACAACTGGATATCTTCCTTCCTGCATGAGAGCAAAAGCGTTAGAGATACATGTGAGGTCCGTGATCATTTTGCAGCGAGTGACCGAATCAGGTGAAACGAAAAGGGAATCAACAGCATCAAGAGAAGTAGCTGAGAAGAACAACGGAGATGCGGTATCAAGTGAGAGAGCCTGAAGAGTAGCAGAGATTTTAGCAGATAAGACGAGATTTTCCAGAAGACGGGCAAAAGCGGCTACAGGTGGTCTGAGAACATATCCAGGAGGAAAACAATGTGAAGAAGGCAGAGCCATAGCGACACGCTTAGCGCGAGTCCTGCGATTCGTCCGGCGACTACGTTTCATGGTTGAAGCGGTGCCAGTAACAGGATGTTGATGAAGAGTAGAAGATGATGGAGGTGGAGCACAGAGACTTAGTAGAAGGCGGAGAGAGAATATCCGGAACGAGAACGGTGGAATCGGGCGAAATAGTACAAGAGAGGACAAGGGAGGCGAATGAAGGAGATGCGGGACGCGAGTCCGGGAGAGTAGCAGAACGAGACAGTGGGGACCGATTTCTTCGACCAGAGTACGATGCGAAAGCAACAACGTTGGAAACATCAGAGAATCTGCCTGAGAGTGTGGCAGGCGGAGAGCACGCCGGTATATTTGACTCGGTGGGAGATTGATGATCACCAGAGGGCAATGAAGCAGGCATGCACGGTGAAGAAGATGTAGCAGAAAATTCAAGAGTCATAGTTGTCGGAAATCCTGGTGAAAACGAGCCTGTGCAGGCGAAGAAGCAACGGTGAGTTGATACAAAACACTGACGCTAGAAGAAGAATAAACAAGGGAGACTGACGGAGAAACCGTAGCAGGAACAAGCGTTCCCACTGTATCCGCGGCGGGGACGCAGGCAGGAAAGGAAAAAGATCGACAGAAGAAGACCTCGGAAACAAAAAAGGGGACGATGGAGAAGAAATCAGGGAAGGATAAATATTGGCAACTGGAAGTGAAGATGAAGGTTCTTTAACGGGAACATGAGCAGGCGACGGAAAAAATGAAGAAGAATCGAGCGGGCACTGCGAGCGATGTTGACCAGGCTGTTTGCAGGAGAAACAGGGATAGGCTGTGAACATATTAACAGAGATATTGTGATGACAACAGATGACTTGAAAAGTAGTGGGGCAAGAAGTGACGGAGTCCATACCCGGGAAGAGCACCAAGGCTTGACGGCGGTAGCCTAAGTAAACGCGATCTCCTTGATCAGTGGGAGCGGCAGGAAGCGTGCGGATCTTACCGAGAACACGCTCACACCGTGAAAGAAAAGCAACTAAAATCTGATCTGAAACTTCCGGAGGTACAGGATACAAATTGAGAAGGACAGGAAAATGTGCTATGGGAATGGGAACCAAACTGTGGTTTCCAACAGGAAGACTAGTTGACAGGTCGTAAGAAAGAAATTCAGGTGTAGAAAAGCAAAGAAGAACCGACTTAGGTTTTCTGGCAAAATGTGTAATGGCACCAGGAGGTGAGAAAGAAAAGTGCTGGCATATATAGGCGTGTAGCTTAACATTGGGCAAGGCGTCGAACTGGACCCCTAAACGAAGAGTTGAAAGCATGAACTTACCAAGCTCGGATGATTCGGAGACATGTGCAACAAGCGTGGACCCTTGACGGAAAATATAGAAGTCCATGGATGACGAGAAGAATGTCGGAGATGGTGATCACTTTGCTGCAACACAAGATAGGGAAGAGTCGTCGAAGGACGGATCTAACTCGGTAGGATAACGAGATGCGGAGGTATCACTCGGTGGTGTGAGCTGGAATCCAAAACCGGAGGTAGAAGCACAAGCCGTGGTGGAAGCGTAAAGTCGTAGTAGTGATAGAACCGCAGAAACACTGCAATGAGGTGGGTCGCAGGAAGGCAATCAGCACACTGGAGGAGGCAGAGCGAAAACACCGTAGATAAATGGAGTACTGGAAAGGCAGTCGGTGCACTGGGGAAGGCAGCGCGGAGAACCAGTCGCGATGGGTGGAGCACAAACCCGGGAGACAAAACGCAGCGACAAGTAGCAGAAAGGTTATAGTGCATAGAAGAGAGGTAGACAACACACAGTCAAGGCAAGTCACGATGGGCCGTTGGTAAACATACCCAGCAAGATGTAGTATGAAGGAATATCGGTAATATATGCACTTACCGACACAGAAAAGTTGTCAGGAAGATAGCTATCAGCTCCGGGCACGTGTGAAGCACGCTGGCAAGGAGTTTCAGGGACTGAAATGAGCAACAAAGGGCACACACTGCAGAATATAGTAGGGCGAGGTCAGCAAGTAGAATTATGACTGAATATCAGGGAAATGTACTTATTTCCTCTCGGGAAAGTATCGAGGAAGAGAGCATAGACCTTTATACTCAAGCGGATCACAAAATTAGGGAGCAACAAATACTTTAAACTTTCAAACAGGGCAAAAAGTAAGGAGCTCGAGAGGGTACGTCCAGAAAACCATAAAGTAAGGACGGTTACGGAGTGGTTTGACGATAATTCCATATCGTGTGTGGACTGGCTAGCACAGAGCCCTGATATTAATCCCATAGATCACCTATGGGATGAATTAGAGCGCCGCATAAAAAGTTTGGAACCAAGACCTACCACTAAGCAAGAGTTAGCGGCAGCATAATGTAATGAATAGAAGCGCATACCTATCGCTATGTTCCAAAAATCTTGTCGAAAGCATGTCTCGAAAGGTCAGTGCATACATTAAGGCCAAGGTGGGACCAACACCGTACTGATGCATGCCAATAAATGCTATGTTGTGTTTCTCTTCTAGGTATCCTGTGACTTTGGTCAATATAGTGTATAACGTCGGTGTTGTTTAGTCGATTAGAACAACTCACTCCGGAGCGAGGAGACGCGTATTCGATCTTCGTCACTGACAAACTCTTGTTTTCACATTGGCGTCCGAACGTAAAAAGAGATCCACCATCCTTTGGGTTCTTTGAAAACTGTGTGATGTTCGTTCCACATATCGTCTGAAATTAACGAAAGGCTCCTCCGCTTCAACAAAAAAAAAACAAGAAGATGGTGTAACGTATTACATAGGTGAAGCACGTGCCAAGACGACAAATCTGCTGCGATAGATTCCGTCGGTGTAGCTTTGTCGGTTAGAGCAACTCACTCCAGAGCGAGGAAACGCGGATTGGACCAATAAATTCCTATTTTCACAAAACTATAGATCTTTGCAAACCGCAGCCTAGTCTCTCAATGTATTGCAGTTAACCAGACGACAAGGTGTGGACGTCGAGTGACGTAGCCTTATTTTCAATGGTACGACTGATAGTCTTTTTACATTATCGTATGGGTACGCCCTGATTAAATACCGACATTTTCTGCTCCATGGGAGCAGTTCGCTTCCTTGTAACGAAGCGGAACAGTCTACCCTTTCCTCGAGAGTCAAATGCACGTTTACAGTCACATCTCTTCCGTTTGTTTGCCTTTGCAAAATGTAGCCTAGTATATCGGTTTCATGCTGTAAACAACGGGACACGATGTGGACGTAGACTGCCGTAGCATATTGTTCAGTTGTACGACTCTTTGTGCATTATCTTGTTTATGCGGCTTCATTAAATTCCGACGTTACCTGCTCCTCGCTAGCAGTTCGATTCGTTGTAAAGAAACGGTGCAGCTTCGTTATAACGAAGCGCTTACCTCGATACAACGAAGAGCTTACCTCGATACAGCGAGACGCTTAAGTTGTAACGAAGCGCTTACCTCGAATACAACGAAGCACTTCTGTTACAACGAAGTGCTTACCTCGATAATAAATACACATTTACAGTCACATTTCTCCCGTTTGTTGGATATCCTGCCGTATTTCACGTAGTTGTGGTATGTACATGCGAGTGTCTGATGTGGAAATCTCAACAGTTCAGCATTTTCTGTGATTGAAAGTCCGGCCTTCCTCTCAATCTATTATCTGGTCAGGTTTACTAAGCCCGCTGCTTTTACGCTTTTACCATTGATTATATTCCGTGATTGGTTTTCAACACGTAAAGAACAGCTTGTTTCAGAATCCCACAGTAGTGGATGCGATATTTCTGGTTTGCATATTCTTATCGTTAGGTATATAATAATTTGTCCATTCTGGTATATCCAAGTGATCACTAGGATTCCTTTTCAAACACAGATATCTTATTCGTTGTTTTCGATCACATATGTCCCGTACAGGCAAAATATACTGCATGGTGTTCAGAAAGGACGGCAATGTAGCAAATCAGCGCAATTTTGTGAAAACTGTATGCAGGCCTAATTAAAATCGCACTGAAGAGAAAGGAAAGCGTAGTTTATTAATACTGTACCAGGGCATAGCTTCCTGTCTCTTCCTTGAAAAGGAAGCACTAACTCACACGCTGAGTTACAGACGCATAGTTAGTTCATCGGCAATAATCCTCTTGGAAAAGTCTTTTTTCCGCAATCTCCTTCTTTAATAAAATTCTTAAGATTTGTGACGTATACTCTAATTTAACCTACCTTTTTAGTTTCTTTCGAGTTCGTCTTTCTTAGCATTTTTCAAACTTAACGTGATATCTTCTCTTTCGAAAGAGTATGGTTGGAAACACCTTAAGGTCAGAACGTATGACGTGTGGATGCGTCGGATGAGAACTGACGACATATATAATATCAGATAGAAGCCCTCTTTCCAACTTTATAAGGAGTCAAGGAAAAATTTTCATCGGCCGCCACCGGGAATCGAACCCACGGTCATCCAGTTACGCGCCGGATATGCTTCCACTGCACCACAGCGGCATCGAAATTCTCCCGACTCACAAACGACAAACTGCCAAACCACATGACAGGTTGCTTCTTTGGAGCCGCGCACAATGCTGGGGATTCACCAAAGATGAACAGCAGCAACTGAACAAATAACTAGAAGGCGAATGAATGATAAATACACAGTTGACGCGGACCAGGAACATCAAATAGAAGTCATCGCTCTTTCCACGTTTATAAATGAGTCACGAAAAAATTCTCATGGTCTTCAAGTTCCGGCGCGTAACTGGAAGACCCTGAGAACTTTCCGCGACTCACTTATAAACGTGCAAAGAGCGATGACTTCTATTTGATGTTCCTGGTCCACCTCAACTGTGTATTTATGATGTATATAATTTTGGACAGCAGCAGCATGGGGAGACGTTGGTAGTATGACGATAAAAAAGTAGTTGTGAAATTGAGTTACTTGAAGTTGTTATCTCTTGACGTTTGCGTATTATATGCATATCCAGAGTTAGTGTTTTGCTTTTTTCCGTTAAACGTTCCCTCACAAGTTAATTGGTTTACTTCTCTAACATTGTTGGAGATTGAGTTGTGCTAAAGGATATTTAGCTGAATAAAGACGAATCGTAAGTAACATTTTCTGAAGTTTCTTAAATGACTCCTGTTTCACTGTAGGAGAGGTTGTGAGACTGCCCTGTGTAATGTTCCGACACTGATGTTCCACGAACATTACAGATCTGTAACGTACCAGGAGATGTGACGTACCTGCCAGAAGGACGCACTCGACATAAAGGTAGATAGGAATCAGAATAAAATGTCCGCGTAGCTCAATTGGTAGAGCAACTTATTCCGGAATGAGGGGACCCGGGTTCGAATCCTGGCGCGGATAAAAATGACGGAGAAATTTACTTCGTTAAAATGGCGCCCGAACTATCCGGATGACCTGACCGTTCAAAATCTCGCATGGGTGTGATGTTATTTCCACACCGCGAGATAGGAAAAATAAGAGAATCCCTTCTCCAGCACTTCGAAAAAAAAAAAATAAATAAGGGGGAAATATTGTAACGTACCAGGAGATGTGACGTACCTGCCAGAAGGACGCACACGACATAAAGGTAGATAGGAATCAGAATACAATGTCCGCGTAGCTCAATTGGTAGAGCAACTTATTCCGGAATGAGGGGACCCGGGTTCGAATCCTGGCGCGGATAAAAATGACGGAGAAATTTACTTCGTTAAAATGGCGCCCGAACTATCCGGATGACCTGACCGTTCAAAATCTCGCATTGGTGTGATGTTATTTCCACACCGCGAGATAGGAAAAATAAGAGAATCCCTTCTCCAGCACTTCGAAAAAAAAAAATAAATAAGGGGGAAATATTGTAACGTACCAGGAGATGTGACGTACCTGCCAGAAGGACGCACACGACATAAAGGTAGATAGGAATCAGAATAAAATGTCCGCGTAGCTCAATTGGTAGAGCAACTTATTCCGGAATGAGGGGACCCGGGTTCGAATCCTGGCGCGGATAAAAGTGACGGAGAAATTTACTTCGTTATAGATCTTCCAGCAAAATGCATGTTGCTTCTCTCTGAAATTTTCAGACGGCACTTAATATGTATTGTATAACGAATGCTTTCCAAGATCATTGTAGAAAATAAATAAAAACTCAGATTCGTAATATGTTATTTTATTCATAAATGTGACACTTTTTAAAGAGTATCTTTCTTCAATGGTTCTTTGGTCTAATTTTCATGACAGCAGCTTTCAATGAATAATCAGCTCCCTTAAAACTACTCCAGATGACGCCATTTGAATTTCGATTCTGTTCTCTCAGGTAAAGCCCGTTCAGGTTTTCCACAGGACATGAATCAATGTCGTAATACTTGGTATTCCCCCGCCACCAGCCACCCATGCAGGTGTTTCTGGCCGAGTAAGAGAAACTTGGTGCTTCGAATACCCGTTCGTTATGCACTTTGAGAGAGTCTCCTAGAAAGGAAAAGAAAAAAAAATTACATTATTTCTTCTGAAAATGCGTTATATTTTAACCTGGAACTTAAGGGAAGAGGACAGTTAAATTTATTTTTCATAACATACACAGTGCGTCAAAGAATTTTTAAGACTGGCGCTAGATTTCTGCCTACGGTGGCACCACCAGTGTAATCGCGAATGCGTTATAAACCGTGACCATCTGCTTGCTTTCTGCCAAAAGTACTGCGTAGTTGTTAAAGTAACTCAAACGAAACGGCCGTTCATTAGAGAAGTAAAATATTTTTCATATTGAATTATTAAGATGGAACAAAGGGATGTTATTAAATTTAACGCAAAACTTGGTAAAAGTGCCTCAGAAACGTACCAAATGATGAAACAAGTTTACGGTGAGTTTTGTTTAAGTAGATCAAATGTTTTCCTTTGGCACAAAAGTTTTTTTGGACGGAAGAGATACGCTAGAAGATGATAAGCATACCGGAAGACCAAGTGTTCATCTAGAACACCTGAGATTATTGAAAAAGTGCGTGATTTCGTGGCAAACAATCGATGTTCGTCACTAAGAATGATGGAAGAGTCTTTAAACATCAACAAAGAAACGATTCAAACCATCCTGCATGAAGATTTGGGCAAAACAATAGTCTGTGCTAAATTTGTTCCACACACGTTAACCAATGAACAAAAATCAAGGAAAAGTGCAAATTGCAGACATCATTTCAGCCGCTGAAAATGATCCAAACTTCTAAAAATCGACTGTTACAGGGGATGAAACATGGTTTTTTTAATATGATCCTAAAACAAAGCGACAAAGTGCGGAATAGAAGTAAAAAAACTCACCACAAGCCAAAAAAACAAGAAAAGTTCCATCGAAAATCAGAACAATGCTCATTACATTCTTTGATAGTAAGGGTATTATCCACAAAGAATTTGTTCCAAGTGGACAAGCAATTACTGGTGAAATTTATTTAAATGTTTTGAGGCGTTTGATGGGCAGAATTTTTCGAATTCGTCCAGAATATCGGGATGAAAACAGTTGGTGTTTGTTGCACGATAATGCACCTAGTCACACCTCACTTCTTGTTCGTAGATTTTTGGCGAAAAATAGCATCTGTGTGTTGAATCATCCACCGTATTCTCCTGTTTTAGCACCCTGCGACTTTTCTTTATTCCCAAAACTTAAAATGACGTTAAAAGGGTGTTATTTTGATGATATTTCGACCATACAAACAGCTTCGACGCATGCTTTGGAGGCAATTCCGCAAAGTGAACTGGAACAGGCATTCGAATCATTATTAAATCGCTGTAACATGTGTATTGAAGCCGGAGGGACATATTTTGAATAACGAACCAAAACAAATTACAATTTCTTGTTTCTATTTCATTTTACAGACCCAGTTTTAAAAATTCTTTGCCACACTGTGTAAGATCCGCACTTGCATTTCCCACATTCCTATGCCCTTGGGTGACATTTTATGACCACTAAAACTTGTGCGGTATATTCTAATTTAACTTTCATATTTAGTATATTTTTCTATGTAAATTTCAGTTTGTTCTCTTTTGCATTTTCCAAACTTAACGTGATATCTTCTCTCTCACATGAATGAGGTTGGCAACACTTTTGAGGTCAGAGAAAGAGAGAGAGAGAGAGAGAGAGAGAGAGAGAGTGACGCATGAATGTGATAAGAATATTAGATAAAAAGGAAGATACAGCTGTTGCTTAGTGTGTGTGATGTTTGATCGTTGTTAAGCTAGATTATACGAAAGATAATTAAGGTATTATGTGTGAAGTGTAAAACTCTCAGTGCTACATTTTGGATTTCATCTACTGTACTGGCCCAATAAAAGGTTACCGTAAGTTTGACTTCCGTATATGTTTTGTCTGGCCGTAAACGCTTAATTTGAACTATCCCGTGCAACTATTGCATTGTATTGTCATTTAGTTCAACATTTCCTTAGTCATGGTTTTTGACATAGCGTAACACCAATCTCACACGCGAAAAAGGGGTTACGTTATAAACTCAGTTTCTAACGTTCTGCGCGCTTATGCGTACACTTTAAATTCACCTGTGTGGGGCACGATCATTTTTCCTCGCAAGCAAAGAATTAAGCCTAATAAGAGGGTAGTACCGAAAATAATATAAAAGTGCGCACAATGTTTTTTCAACAAACAAAGATTGTTCAAATAGCACATGTTAGTAAAGTAACTCTTTCTCTATACAAAGGTACTACTCAACATAGTCTCCATTACAAGCGATGCATTTGCGCCATCGTTGAACCCAATTTTCTAATCCTCTTTGAAAAAATTCAGGTGTGGACTGTTGTACCCACTTCTTCACAACTACTTTCACCGTGTCTGTGTCATCAAATCGTTGACTCCGGAGACTGCACTTCAATGGACCGAACAGGTACAAGTCGAAGGGCACCAGATCTGGGCTGTACGGTGGATTGGGAGCCACCGACCAGCCTAATTTGCTCATTGCCTGATTTGTTCCCAAATATGTGTGTGGTATCGCATTGTCATGGTGAATGTGGATCCTTTTCAGATCCTTTTTCAGTATCTTCCTCCTTATGGCTTCTCAGAGCTTCTTGAGTTTCTCAATATACCACGTTCTAGAAAATCAAGGAGAATGACACCCCTGTCATCACAAAAACACAGTCACTATGACTTTCTGTGCTGATCGCCGGCTCTTGAACTTCTTAGGCTTTTGTGAAAAGGTGTTACGCCATTCCATGGATTGATTCTGCATTTCCGGATCGTTAAGATACGACCACGTTTCATCCCCTGTCACCAGGTGGAAAACAAAACGTGTCTTCATTGACTTCAAACGCTTCCAGGAGATCAGAGCTGACTTCCACCCTTTTCTTCTTCAAATCGGGTGTTAAGTGCCTAGGTACCCACTTTGCACACACTTTCCTATACATTACGTCTTCCACCTTCTTCTGTAAGGCATTCTGACCACATTCCAGTTGTGCAACAAGCTCAAGGATGGTGACTCGTCTTTCCGAGCGAATCAATTCGTCCACTCGCTGACGATTGGTGTCAGTAGTCGTTGATGATGGTCTCCCACTGCGTTGTTTGTCTTCAATTATGATTTTTCTTTCTTCAAACTTCTTCACCGATCTGTGCACATTGCTCTTGTCAATGGTGTCATCTCCGTAATCATTCTGTAGCCTTTTGTAGATGTCGGGCAGCCTGCACCCTTCCTTCGTCAAGAACGCAATGACGGCTCGTTGCTTCTGCTTTTAATCTATTGTTTTCGTACAAATGAAAGAAGAAGGGATACTATAGGGGAAGAGTTACTCTACCAACATGTGCGAGTTGAAAGACCTCTGTAAGTTAGTTAAAACGTTATGCCCAGTTTTGCATTACTTTTGGTACAACCCTCGTAGCAGAGTAATTAAAAAGTCATCGCCGTTTTCTGACAGTTGATGAAAACGTGCAAAAGCATAAACGTAAAAGTTTAATCTTCGAGATACAGTTCACCGTACTCGATGGTTCTACACTAAGGTGAACAGAAGTCATCACTCTCTGAGGACAGCCCTCAGTTTCAATACTTCGTCTTCAATTCCGTAAAAACTGAATTAGGGCATCAAATGTCTTCAATTTCTTACTTTCAGTCCTCAATGTTTGAAATTTGTCCCTAAAATTTGAGATACTGGTAATTAAACAAATTCAAACTTGCGGGATGCTAAGAGTATTAGTGGTTTTTCGAATACCGGTCGTGCTAGGCATCTGGTCTGAGGTTTTTCTGGGGTTTTCCCCTGACTCTCTGTGTTTTGGGACGCTACTGCGTAGATGGTTTCCTGTGATGTCGGCTCCGGACGCACTTTGTCCCTTACCCGTATGCATCAGAGGTTTGACAATGCGGCTACATCCATTTGACAGTAATCCTCAAGGGCGCATAGTCGTCTTTGGGGAACTCAACTTGCCATGGAAGCGAGGGTGATCGATGAACCAATGAAGTTGTGATCCATTTTGATTCGGCAAATGGTGGTAAAATGTGTTTTTGTAGGATTTTTCAGAGCTACAAATTCCCGCTGATAACCGTGCAATCCGATTACGAACAGTGGCTTTCGGAGCAGTGAAATGTCACACTTTCACTCAACGACAAAAAATTCATTTAAAAGGCAACGATTGGGCCTTTTTAGCAATTTTGGTATGGCCGTACTTTTATTCGTAAGGCTTCTATAGCAAGTCAGCATTGTGCTCTTACTCAGACTTAAAGCATAAATTATTAGGCTCACAGCCTTACCAGTATTTTTTAATCCTTCGAGCTCTCTCATATTCTTAACGAATTGCATAACACTTCACGCCAAAAATGTTGAACTTTACTCGAACTAAAGACATTAAATTCCAACATGCGAAGGAATTTTTAGCAACTTCTAATTGCCGTGCCCATATTTATAAGGTTTGAAAATAAGTGAAGGTTATAGTATTACACTTTTACTCAGTCACAAAACGTTAATTAATAGGCTTTAGGCCTAATCTTATTTTAATAGTGGATTTCTATTCCTCGGTATTCATATTCATATAAAATCAAGTTAACTGTGTTGCACTTTTACTCGGACACAAAGCATTCATTAATAGAACCCACGTTAAGGCCTTTGGGGCATCTTTTCATCTGTGGTGCCCATATTCATATGATTTGCATGCCAAGTCAATTTAATAAAGCTGAGCTTTTACTCAGATATGAAACATAAAGTGAAAAAATGTTTCGATTAAAAATACCAATAATTACGCAGCCGTGGTTTATTGGAAATTTTTCAGCTGTCTAAAGTGATGGAAGAGAAATACACGACTCGAGTGCTGTTACGATATTTCTTTAAAACAAATTGACCTCTGCAGCTGCAGCGAGGGAAATTTGCGCTGTGAAAGCTGAAGGAACATTGTCTGAAAGTACAGCAAGAATTTGGAATAAGCAATGTAAAAGTGCTGCAGCCTTGTGGGCAAAATACGTTTTGTAACACTTTCGTCGCTGAATTCTGAAGGTGTACGCCAAGCCGTAGAGTTAATTCCGTGCACAAAGCGTCCACGAATTGCACAAGCTCCGAAAGAAGCACAGAAGCAGTCGACAAACATCCCTGAACTCACTGCTGCTCAAATTCAGTGCCGTGTGCACGTGTGTCGCCAATTGCTGGAAAATCTCCATGACGACCGCTTCTTTACGAGAATTGTGACATATGATGAAAACTGGATATTTTTCGATATCTTTACATGAGAAAACATTGTTAGATCCGAGGAGTCACTAGAAACAGTTCCAAAGGGGGAACGATTTCAGCACAAAGTTATGCTACGCGTGAAGCGGCGCTTTGAAGGCCCCATTCGTTGATAATTAGTTCCAGATGGACGAGGTATTAAAGCTCACCTGTATTGTTGCCTGCTGGAGGGGATGCATGCTGCTTTAAGCCGAACGTGCTGCTGTGTTCTGGTAAACCGTAGACGAAATATCCTACAATAAGATAATGCTCTTTCTCATCGTGCCCGGTCAACTAAGGGAAAAAGTACAGGAACTGAAGGATTTTAAGCTAATACCCCACCATTCTTATAGTCCGGAACTTGCGTTTTCGGACTACCACACATTCGTGGCCATAGCAAATTTCCTACGTGCGAAACATTTCCAAAACGTTCACGATGTTGAACTTTTAGCCCAACACTTTTTTACGCCTCAAAAACAAAGGAATATTTTCGACTCAATACATGGCATGAGGAATGTGTTGGATAAGATAACTATATTTTTGAGAACGACATTGAGGACAATTTGACAAGTTGTCCTCAATTTCGACGCAAAATTGAGGACAATTTCTTTAGAAAGGAGGTCATGATTGAAGACAACACCTGAGAGATTATTGTAAGCCAAAAGATTAACAAAGAATGTTATGAACTGTACCATAATTTTTGAGTTTCATTGGAAAATGTACGATGAATCTGCAGGATGATTTTCTTGTGAAATAAGTATGAAATAGATACCATATGACGTATAAAACAGATAGCATATTTTAGTTTTTTCTATAAGCATGCACACATTTTTAAGATGCATGGTATTATTATAGATAGCATATGACGTATATTCTAATTTTACTTTCATTTTTAGTTTCTTTCTCTATGTAAATTTGAGTTCATTCTCTTTAAGCTTTCAACCCTAAGATTATATTTCTCACTCGCGGAATGCTATCTGGCAACAATCTTGAGGTAACGGTGGGTGACGTGTGTGCTATTACTAAAGTTCTAGGTATAATAAAAAGGGACAAGTGTGGGGTGATATTGTGGTGTGTTACTGCTAAAGTTTTGTAACAAATTATTGTAACTGGTAGATCAGATGGAAAATTGTAAAACCTAAGTTGATAGAGGTTCCGTATTCTCAACTGTGTTGATGAGATCGTTTATGCACACGTTGTCTTCCTGAAGGCTCGTGAAGCTTTGGCAATAAATACCATTTGCTCGTAAGTGCTTTCACGACTTTTATCTTCTGGCAGTTCGGCCGCCTAATTTAGCTCAGTGTGAGAATTACGCATGATGATTGAAAAGTATCTGGGTCTTTGTAAGAAAGTTTTTGCTGCCTTCATAGATTTAGAGAAAGCTTACGACAGAGTAAATAAGACACTTTTATGGACGGTATTGAATGAATATGGTGTTACTGGAAATCTACTTAGTAGTGCGCATCTGATATATAATAATACCAATGGAGGATGACAAATCACAAGTACGGTATCATTTTAATATAGCTACAACGCCATTTTAATATAGCCACTTCTGCGATGTGGCGGAAAATGTACCTGATATTTACGTAATATAGGCTGGTCATCAGGTCATAATTTAATCGTATATTTCTTCTTGACAACGCTAGCGAGAAACAGAGAAGATGTCACTACGAATTTGAATTTCTTTTATCAGATTCCTGGGTCTCTTCTATTAGATCTTTTGTATACAAAATTAGTATGAAAAAACTGGCTGTAGAAACGACCTTCAAGAGAAGCACCGGAATTTGATATTTTTTTTTTAAAAGCAGCAGTATAGCCAAGGTTTAATCCCATCAGGTGGAACTTCTCAAACAAGCGCGATAAAAAACACTTATGGCGTAGTAAAAACCTATTTATTTACTGACGTTAAAAAAGTATACAGAAACACTAAGCCCTCGCTCTCCACTGGAAGGCATTTTCAAGGCAGTAGAGAGACATAACCTGCTGTCTACTGTGTCGCTTCTACAAGTTCTGCTAGAGGCACTCTTCGGTTTCATCTCGCAGGGGCTATTTTAAGATCGCTTGCAAATAAACCATGTGTACATGAGCATTTGTTTACAAACGGAAAGGATTAGTGTTTCACATCCATCCACCAAGCTCACTTAATTGCGTTCGGCAGTTTAAAATTTGTTCACATCATACAAGATATGTTTTACACAGAATTCTAAAAGCTTTTCTTGACTGCCATACGTATAGTAGATACTCCACACTGATTGAATATCATAGGTTCCCGGAAAAAATGTACCATCAATCGGGTTTTCTATCATAAAATATATTAATTCATAAATCTGAGTGAAAATCGCTTCCTATTTTTCTTCATCGACGTACTATCACCAGCTTTATCATAATACAACTCCAATAATAATTCTGTCTTTAGTTTCAATTCCATTGTTTGCAATGAACTATGAATACGTTCATGAAAAAAGAAAACCTTAGTTGCATCTGTTGATGAGATGCTATGCTCTCGAATTTGAATACTAATTGGCCTACCTCACTTCAACAAGCAAACTTGAGTTCGAATCGTAAGTGAGCTCTCAAAAATAAAAAAAGCAATGTTTCCAATAGCAATATTTCTATAGCGAAAACTAATATTTCTACTACGCTTTTGTGTACCTTTAATATTTTTTACGTTTGATTGCAAGTATGGAAGAATTCCATACTTGCAATCAAAATTTAAACAAAAAGATCCACTATCTTGTTTAACCTCTAGGTGCTCCTACGGAAATTTGTTCAAAATACTTGAATAAACTACGAAATACAACGGCTGTTCCATAAAAACTGAGAGTAAAATCACACAAAATGAAGAAATATAGGTACACCAAAATATATGTTATTCTCTCTCAAAGTACCTTCCCTCGGATGATATGCAACGGTTCCATTGTTCAGCCCAATTTTCAAAGCATGTGCCGTAGGCATTTTGTGGAAGCTGCTTTAGCGACCCCTGTACAGCTTGAAAAGCGTCAGCATCTGTGTTGAATGTTGCGCCACGGAACTTCTTCTTCATTGTTGGAAATAACCAGATATCGCACGGGGTGAGGTCAGGACTGTAGGCAGATTGTGGCATGATTTCAACGCTACATTTCGTAAGAAACTGTTGACCACAAGCAGCCACATGTGATGTGGCGTGACCCATGGTGTAGGGTACACTTGCCCACCAGTTCCGGTCGCTTAATCGCAATGTGTCGTCGCAGACGCTTCAGGATTGAAATGCAATACTCAGCATCGACAGTAATTTGTGAAAGAATAGCATTCTGGTAGACTACACATTTATGATTAAATAAAATTATCATCATCACCTTTCCAGCTGATTTGGTTTGGCGGACTTTTTTCGGAGGAGGCGAGCCTGTGTGTTTCCAGACACTCGTTGCGCGCTTCGTGAGGAGGTCGAAATAATGGACCCATGTTTCATCGGCAGTTATTACTGTGCTTAGAAAGTTTCGATCATTTGCAATCATTTATTTCCACTCATGACATACATGAACTGTGGCTAACAATTGTTCTCTCGTCAGGAGATGACGTACCCACCTAGAACACATACGATGCAGCAGTAATTTGTTGCGTAGAATGCGGAATGCCGACGTTTTTGAAATATTAGTTGACGCCGCTATGTCTTCGCACGTCATTCGTCGATCTTCTTGCAGAATTGCCAACACAGTGTTAACAATACGCTTCATAACAATACTTTCAAATCGGGCAGGCCTAAAAGCGAGTTCTGCTGACATACGCCCTTTTCTGAAATCATGGTGCCATCTAAAAATCGTTGACTCACCCAAACATTTATCTTTGTAAACTTTTGTCATTAAATCAATTGTTTATGGAGCCGTTTTACCCAAACGATAGCAACACTTTTATCGCACAACGCATTTCCCTTCTTAACTCTTAATCACTCACCTCCATAGCTATATGTGCAAATGCAGATGTACCTTAAACAACTGCGTAATAAAAAAACCAGAATCGTCTGTCACGGGTAATAATTGTTGCCATAGATACGTTCTTAATTCAATAGGCGTCTGCGTGTTTATTTTTTCCATCCGCACTGATACCAATTAAAAAAAATACCCTCAGTGTTTATGAAACGGCTTTTGTATTTACGCATTTTTTATCACTTTACTGTTTTAAGTTGTACACAAGTTATCAAAAGCAAAAATAAAAAAAACACTAATCTCGGTACACAACTCGAGCTTTACTGTCATTCATCACATGCCATACAAGATCCGTTCTGTGCTTCATACTCGTTACCTTTCTGTCATGCAGACATTTCTGAATCTGGGCCTTGCATGATTTCCTTGACCGTCTTCTACCTTTATTTCCTCCATTCCCGTTGAATAAACTGTCCTAGCAAGCACCTCGCCACTTATTCTTTAACATGGCCAAAGTACCTCAGAATATTTGTCTCCATCTTACTAACAACGTTTTGCATCACATTTTACATTTACAACGTATTTTCTTTCCGCACACGATCAGCACGTGTCTTGCCACAAACACCCTTTCTATAATGCACATCTCCAGCACAAAAACGACTCCTATGTCTCTTCTGCAGTACTCAGGTTTCACTGCTGTACATCAAAGTAGGAAAAATTACACTTTCATGCGGAGTTTTTCGAGGATACATGAGACCGGTAAAATCCTGCTAAGGTAGCTATAACTTGTTCCTAAAGTAAATTATCTATACATAGTAAAAAATAAAGTCCCCGATAGGCGTCTGCTTGTGTTGGGACTTCACGGACAGAGGGCGCAGCGGAGGCGGCCAACGTCAGATGTGAGAAGATGGCGGACATGTGAGGACGTGTGGAAAGGGCGGAACAGATAATACGGCAGAGGTCGTAATGTAAGAAATGATATTAAGACTTATAACGCGAAAGAAAAAGAACGAAATCTTCAGTGTGTGTGAGTGTTTGTGTAATTACATCTAATTCGTATAACATGATCTGCAATAAATTAATATACCTTTGATGTGAAACTGTCTTGGAATATGATGTTCTTGTGTATTCGACTGTGTGCATAGATGTTGGATAAAGAAGTTCCTGACTGCAGGAGGGCCCGTGTACGGACTCACGGAAGAGGTAAGAAGTAAAATATAAATACCTCTAATTACTGAAATTGAAATGGAACGCGAATGGAACGCGAAAAGTAAGAACATTAATGGCGCCCAACATGGGGCTCTCTTGCAAATACAAACTGAAGGCAATATTTTCACCTATATTGAATTTGAAGCGTGAAACTGAAATTGCTTAAAATAAGTAATGGCGGAGGATTTAGACAAACTAAAAAAGAAAAGAGCGGTTAATCGCAGATTAACAACCATTGTTATTAATAAACTAAAGGAAGCTCTTGAAGAGTATACCATTTAAAGGGAAGTTATCGAGAATAATTTAGCTCAGTTACTAAGTAAAGAAGAAAATTTGATTTCTGTTGGTGAACAAATTGAGCGAGTTATTCCTGTAGAAGAATTTGAATACGATTATTGTGCTAGTCAGGAATACTACGAAAACGTGCTGTTATGGAAAACCAAAGCGCAGCGCTGTTTAACTATGATCGGAAACACTGAAGAAAGCGGCACGAACGAAACAGAGAATAGAACATCGCGGTCAA
The DNA here is from genome assembly GCA_039090855.1 of Macrothele yani. Taxonomy (NCBI): domain Eukaryota; kingdom Metazoa; phylum Arthropoda; class Arachnida; order Araneae; family Macrothelidae; genus Macrothele; species Macrothele yani. The sequence continues at coordinate 136,007,976 of CM077005.1, read as the reverse complement.
ACAATATACATGGAGTGGCGATAAGATTGCCGAAATTAGAGCTTGCAAAATTCTTTGGAGATCCATCGCATTGGTTGGAATTTTGGGGTCAGTTTGATACGACCATACACTCAAGTGAGGGTTTAAATAATTTGAACAAGTTTAGTTACTTGAAATCTTATTTAGGCGGAGCAGCTGCTATTGCAATATCTGGATTACCTATCACCGAAGCAAATTATGACAAAGCCATACAAATTTTGAAGGATAGGTTCGGAAAAAAAGATGTTGTTATAAGTTCACATATGAATAAGTTACTGTCTCTACCACCTGTTAAGAGGTTAACAGACACCTTTGGTCTGCGGAAGCTGTATGATAATTGCGACGTCCAATTAAGAAGCCTCGAATCGCTGGGAGTAATCTCCGACACTTATGGAAGTTTGTTGTGTCCCATGATATTGAAATTAGTTCCCAGTGAATTAGTACTAGAATTCAACAGACTTCGGGAATCTGATGATATTTGGAATATAGAAGAAGTTATGGAATTTATAAGAAAATAAATTGAAAGTCGTGAGCGCACCCAGGCAATTTGCGGAAACACAGAATTAAAACCGAATCTTTCTCAGAGTGTTAAGGCAGTAAACAATATGCCCATCAGATCTGATCACACGCGCGCAAAAGAATTCATGAAGCAAAATAAAACGTTTCCTTTGGCCACCGAACTGAATGCTACTGTAGAAAATAACCCAGAGTCCTTTGTAAAACGCGTTGAAGACAGATTGACTGCGGTCAACGTTCAAAGAAATAACGAGAATTGTGTTAGAGAAAGTTGTTTATTTTGTTCGTCGGATCATGATTTAGACAGATGTCCTTTAACAATAGGCGAAAAAAGACGTAATTTATTGCGATAAGGAAGATGCTTTAACTATTTCAAAAAATATCACTTGGCGAAGTTTTGTTTATCAAAAGATCGGTATCAACTTTGTCATCGGAAGCACAATACCTTCATGTGCGATGCCGAAAGAAGCACCTCAGCTGTAAAACATATTGCACACGCATTTCAGCAAGAGGACGGTGTTAAGTTACAGACCATGACCCTAAAAGCAGTAGGAAAAACTAGTCGTAGCGTGCGAATTCTTCTGGACGGAGGCTCGCAACTGACATTTGTTATGGAAACTGTTTCTAAAGAACTCAAGTTACAAGTGACAGGAGAAGAACAATTAACGATATTTTCATTTGCCGCGAATTCTCCAGTAACAGAGAAAAGATAAAGAGTTCGCTTGGTTTTAAAAGATGCAAGAACTGGACGCAGAATCGAGATTCAGGCTTTGGAAACAAATAACTAGCGGTGCTTTGATAAGTACTCCAGGGAAAGAAATACGAAGTTATTGTGAAAAAGAAAAAATGTTGTTAGCAGATGGAGCGGAAAACTGTAACAACTTAGAATTATCAGTTTTGATCGGAGCTGACTATTATTGGAAGGTTGTAAGCGGAAGAGTGCGTAGGATAACGCCATCCTTGGTCGCTTCACAAACTATTTTTCGGTGGACATTTAGTGGCACCTCGGCGCTGTCAAACGCGTTGGCGTCACGGTCTGTCATTAATGTTATGAAAAGTGCCACAAGTACAAGTAAAGCTGACTGTGAAATGAATGAAATGTTGAAGAACTTTTGGGATCTTGAAACGCTAGGAATAAGGGAAAGTATCAACCAAACTGATAAAACAGAAGATAATCGCATTTATGAGGAATTTCGAGAAAATCTGAAAATGGAAGATGATAGATACGTGACACGGTTTCCGTGGAATCAACAAATAGAAGATTTGAAGGATAATTACAACTTTGCTGAAAAACGATTGAGATCGCTTGTGCGGAAGTTCAATAAGGAACCACAGTTCTACGAAGAATATAAGACGGTTATAAAAAATTATTTAAAGGAAGGAATTGCAGAGGAAATAAAGGATGATAGTAGCAATGTAATATATTACATGCCACATTAGGCTGTAATCAGGGTAAACAAGGATACCACTAAATTACGCGTAGTATTTGATGCATCATCTCATGCCAAGAACTGTTCATCATTAAATGATTGTTTACTCGCAGGGCCAAACCTAAATCCCGATGTGCTGGATTTGTTGATCCGATTCCGTTACAATAAGGTCGCTTTTACTGCTGACATTCAACAGGCATTTTTACAGATTGCTCTTGCCAAAGAAGACCAAGATGCAGTTAGATTTTTGTGGATTGACGAGGAAATAGATGACAGCGACTCCCTCAAAGTAAAAATACTACGAATGACTAGAGTCATATTTGGTGCGAAGTCAAGCCCATTTATGCTGGCTGCAACGCTAAGAGTTCACATAGACAAATATAAACAACAGTATGAGGATGCATACAAGCTACTGAGGAATTGTCGATATGTGGATGATTTAATTGGAGGAGCAACAGATGAAAATGAAGCAATGATACTATCAAGAGACGTTAGATGTATTTTGAATGAGGGGAACTTTAACATGAGAAAATGGAGAATAAACAGCGAATCCCTTCAGCAATTGTGAAATAATGAAGAAAATGATATTCAATGCGCTGCAAGCAATAAAGTTTTGGGATACCCATGGGATAGAGAGAAGGATGTTATAAGAATAGACGTTTCTGAAGTGATTGCATATATGAGAAAGAGAAAGGACAAGATATGCAAAAGAGAAGTTCTGAAGACTGTTAGTCGTCTATATGACCCGATTGATTTTTTAAGTCCATTTACAATAAGAGGCAGAATTATCTTGCAAAATGTTTGGAAATCGGGTGCAAATTGGGATGCAGAATTGTCCATAGAACTAGAGAAAAATTGGAAAGATTGGTGCACAGAGTTATCACAGATGGAAAATGTTGACATACCAAGATATTATTTCGGAGACATCGAAGAAAAGGAATTGAGAAATATCAAGTTGCATTGTTTCACAGATGCGAGTCAAAAGGCTTATGGTGCAGTGATATATTTGAGATATGAAACCAAAGATGAAATAAATTCAAGAAATGTGATTTCAAAGGCAAGAGTAGCACCTTTAAAGAAACTATCCTTACCTAGGCTAGGATTGATGGCGGCGTTAATAGGAGCTAGACTAGATGAATCTGTTGAAAGGCAACTGAAGCAGAAGTTTGATTTAGCCTTACACTTTTCGACACATTCCAGTACAGTTTTGCATTGGATAAATGGAAATGCCGAAAAATGGAAGCTGTTTGTGCAAAATAGGATAAAAGAAATACAAGGGAAGTCCGATCCGTTATCATGGGCATACTGCCCAGGAAAAAAGAATCCTGCAGACTTACTCACCAGAGGAGAGAAGATTGAAACCATCAAAAGTAATAGTCATTGGTGGCATGGACCGGAATGATTAATTAGAGAGGAAACATCATGGCCAAAATTACCAGCTGACTTGTATACAGACGACACTGCAAGGGAAGAAAGAAAACGAAAGAGAAAAGAGACCCTTCAAGTAAGCTGTGTAACGGAAGAAGGGAGGACCCCTATTTTTGATATTAGAAAAAACAGTGAATTGAAAACTGTTCTTCGTGTGACAGCATGGACACTAAGATTCGTACATAATGTTCGAAATAAAGACTCAAAAAGAACAGGAGTTCTGACAGTTGAAGAATTAAACTCAGCGGAAATTTATTGGGTTAAACAATCCCAGAGAGAGTGTTTTCCAAACGAAGTAAATGCTTTGAACTGTGAACACGACATTTCTTCCGATTCGAAAATCTACACGTTTAATCCATTTCTGGACGACGACGGTATAATGAGAGTTGGAGGAAGACTACAGAATGCAGACTTGAACTATGACCAAGTTCATCCAGTAATTTTGACAACCAATAGTTATTTGCCAGACCTATTAATAAAGCGAAGTCATATAAGGGTAGGACATGGTGGGGTTGCCGAGAATTTAGCACAAATCAGAAAAAGGTACTGGATTCTACGGGAACGGCAAAGAGTGAAAAGCGTTATACATAGTTGTCTTAACTGCCGGAAATTTAAAACAAAACCTTTCGATCAAGATATGGCACCCTTACCACCGGACAGATTAAAGGAAGTTTCTCCTTTTGAAGTATGTGGAGTGGACTTTGCAGGACCATTATTCACAAAGAATGAAAATAAGAAGGTTTACATCGCTTTATTCACTTGTGCAGTTACTCGTGCTGTACATCTGGAATCGGTATCTGATTTAACAGTTTGCAACTTTCTGTTGGCATTTAGAAGATTTTTAGCAAGAAGAGGAATTTGTAAGACACTCTATTCAGATAACGCGAAAACATTTAAAAGGGTAAACCGAGATTTAACCAAACTGTGGAGCATGGTTACTGATCCAGAAAATTTAAAGTTTTATGGAGAAACCGGAATAAGATGGAAGTACATTGTTGATAGAGCTGCACGGTGGGGTGGTTTTGGGAGAGGCTCGTTCGCTCGATCAAAACATGCCTAACGAGAATACTAGGAAAAGCTTCTTTAACATCTACTCTTGTTGAAGTAGAAGCGATCCTGAATTCCCGTCCTTTGACATTTGTATATAGCGAACCAGGAGAGCCTGAATCACTCTCACCAGGGCATTTCTTAATTGGAATAAGATTGACAACAATTCCTGATGGGAAACCAAGTTCTGAGGAATCAAAAAGAAGCGACCTTACAAGGAAATACAAACACAGAGTACTAGTTATGGAGAGACTGTGGAGAAGATGGCGACAAGAATATCTTCTGGAATTGAAATCAGCCAACCAGTTGAAGATTGCAAAAAGAGGTTTAGAGGTGAAAAAGGATTCCATAGTTCATGTAAAAGATGAAAGATTACCTAAACTGATGTGGAAAATCGGTATCATTAGCCAAATTTATGTGGGACGTGACGGAAAGGTACGTTCATGTACAGTGAGACTGCCTAATGGAACATTGATGAAACGACCAGAACAACACCTTTTTTACCCTATAGAGCTGGACTTAGAAAAGACTGAACCCAATTCTTTGGGGCCAGAGGATGTTGTGACTTCACGGACAGAGGGCGCAAAGGAGGCGGCCAACGTCAGATGTGAGAAGTGGAAAGGGCGGAACAGATAATACGACAGAGGTCGTAATGTAAGAACTGATATTAAGACTTATAACGCGAAAGAAAAAGAACGAAATCTTCAGTGTGTGTGAGTGTTTGTGTAATTACATCTAATTCGTATAAAATGATCAGCAATTAATTAGTAGTATACCTTTGATGTGGAACTGTCTTGGAATATGATGTTCTTGTGTATTCGACTGTGTGCATAGATGATAGACAAAGAAGTTCCTGACTGCAGGAGGGCCCGTGTACGGACTCACGGAAGAGGTAAGAAGTTAAATATAAATACCTCTAATTACTGAAATTGAAATGGAACGCAAATGGAACGCGAAAAGTAAGAACGGCCTGTTTTTTCGGGCTAATCTCGAGAATCGCTCGACGGGTTTCGATGCGGTTTTTACCATTCCATAGAGCATTTGTCGAGGAAGGTTTAGGTGTATGAAACATTAATCTATGACAAAAGGGAGCCGAGCAGTAACGATTTTAGTGACAAATCAAAGAAAAAACCGCCGTTCGCATTCTTTCGTGGCTTCCACTGCTAAACAAAGATGCGCGCCGACCGGCTTAAGAAATTTTTTTGCTCATTGGGAAAAAAGACGATAGGCGCATGCGCGGCGACCGATCTGGTAGCATGTAAGGCCACAGACTAAGTGCATAGTTACATCGGACGCTGAACGAATTTGTTTATCGGCGCTCACACAGACTAAATGCGTAGTTACATCGGACGCTGAAAGAGAATTAGTTTATCAGCGCTCGCAGAAACTAAATGCGTAGTTGTTTTCGTCCACACGTATGTATCTCTTTAAGTAGCTCTTCAATTAAAATTTAAATATTGTATTAACATTATGCCGAGACGAAAATCGGAAACAAGTCGTAGTACATCGGACGCTAAAACAATTTGTTTATCCCGCCATAATGAAACTTTCCAAGAAACAGAATCTCGATTGCCAAATGGCAAACAAAGAATGGCTTTACACAGAGAAAGAGAATCGCCTGTTGAACGTAATAATCGTCTTTCTTTAGATCCGCCGTAAATTTTAAATTGCTACCATGCGAAGCCGGGTCGGGCAGCTAGTATTTAATAATTATAGTTACCATGGCATGTACTTTCTTAAAATAAATGCGATCGGTTTCACACTAGAAGCAGAAAGATGCTGTATTTTCAGTTTAATTTTTTATTCTTTTGTTTCTTTCAAAAATCCGTAATGATATTTAGATTTTAAACAAAACTGTCCTAAAAGATTTATTTGGAAGAACACAGATACTTTAGAGTGGTAAGAGTTTTAATTGAAGTTTAACATACCTGCTGTCCCATTGTATTTTCCTACGTGCAAAGCGTAGCCTTGACGATCTTCTTCAATCCAGAAATAATCATAAGCAGCATAAGCGAAATTATCTTCGAAATCTCTGAGGTCGATTCTCAGTTCATAAATCTTCTGATTGGTTATAGCGAATGTATTCTCGTTACCTACAAAACATTTTTCCAATATAAATTATATTTCACAATAAATTAGCTGAAAAATACTATATTTTGACTGAAGATTTTCTTACCCAACCAGAATTCCTGGAAAATATCGCCGAACCCTATTTTATAACTCTGCGAACCTCTTCTGAAAAACATATCGGGACTTCCGAAATCACCGCGTCTCTGAATAACCTGTAAAATAAATAAATAAATAAATAAATAAAATATTGCATTTAAAATGATGCATTTCGAAATAAGGAAAATTGTTCGCAACTTTTCAATTTCCTGTGCTGTACGTTGAAAAAAAAGAAATTGAAAGCTCATACAAACCCCTGGAAACACAGAAATATTACTACAATCAAGCTATTATGCTTCAGCTATTTTGGGCATAACACTATTACTATATCAAAGCTTTCCTATTACATTAGGAGAAACACATTTTAAATTAAAATGAAATGTTTCGTCCGTCCATTGTTTAAATTTTCTTTTCTTTAACTAAAATTAAATTGTTACTAGCCGAAACTATCGCGCTATGGTATCAGATCAAATTTCAAGTAAATGCAAAAAAACAACAACAAAAAAACAATGAATCACGCATTTTCGCGTCGGACACGTATGATAAGAAGTTAATTAAGTGTCTACCTCTAAGAAATGATGCGGACTTAGCTCATACAAGTACGTCTAATTTCCTGGTATTTCAAACAGAAAATGCTCGTATAAATCGCCCGTTGTAAACTTCAGAAACGACTTACATAAAACTTTATACTTTAACATAACCTTTAGAAACGACTTAACTTAAAACCTTACATTTTAACAGAACCTTTTACTTATTTAAAACTTTAAATTTTGATAGAAACTTTAGAAACGATTTATTTAAAACGTTTCAATTTTAGAAACGATTTACGATCACTGGATCTACTTTTTGAGCTCTTGGAAAGCGCCCAAAATTAGGAAAAGCAATTGAGTAGTTTCTAATTATCAGTTCACTTTTCGAAACAGCATCTTTTGCACGAGTTTCATTGAAAGGTAATCGTACATTGTTACACAGAGTGATCACTGGTTTCATTCCATTCGTTTTTTATTTATTCTATGTAGTAAGATTACACTGATGTGCGAGGCATCATAATGTCTTTCTTAATACAGCTTATAATCCGCGCCGGGCATCGAACCTGGGATTCCCTTATTCCGGAGTAAGTCGCTCACCCAACTGAGCTACGCGGGCATGTGCTCTCACTACTATCTGCCTTTATCTCGCGTGCGTCCTGCGGCGCAGACACGTGATCTGTGCAGACCCATGGGTCAGCCAGGACCACGTGTCGCTGCAGGTAGTCATCCCACGAAGAACGTGCATTTAAGAAATGCCAGACAATTTGATGTGTAGAATGTAACATCACACGCATTTATTTTTTCAAAGCACTGAAGAAGAGATTCTCATTTTCCCTGTCGCCCCGTGTGGAAAGAACATAATATCATTGCCAGAAACTTAACAGCCTGGTTATCCTGGAAGTTCGGGGGCCAATATAGCGAACAAGTTTTGGGCATCGAACTCGGATCCCCTCACTCCGCAGTAAGTCGCTCTCCCAACTGAGCTACGCTGGCATGTGCTCTCACTGCTATCTGCCTTTATCTCATGTGCGTCCTGCGGTGAAGGCACGTCACAAGCTTTTACAAACAGAACAAACAAAATTGCAACGATGTTCATATTTTCTCTCGTCCAAAGTCTAAAAGACACGCTGTTTGTTTTTAGACATTTGACGTGGACCAGGAACATCAAACATAAGTCATCGCTCTTTACACGTTTATAAGTGAGTCGCGGAAAAATTATCATTGTCCACCACCGGGAATCGAACCCAGGCACTTCCAGTTACATGCCGGATATGCTTCCACTGCACATATCCGGCGCGTAAATAACTGGGAGACCCTGGGTTCGATTCCCGGTGGCGTCTAATTATTATTTTTCCGCGACTCACTTATAAACGTGGAAAGAGCGATGACTTCTGTTTGATGACAAGGTGTGTAATTCAAGTTTTTTTACAGAACATTTGCATACAGAGATTTTTTATCAGTTTTTATTGATCGTTTCATACTATTTCGAAACACTGTATAACGCATGTATTCATAAATGTTAGCATGCACCAGTTAAATCATAAAAGTGATGTACGTGCTTACTAAACATATTTTATAAGCTAGATAAAAAGTCGGCGCTGATATCAGTTCTATATAATTAAAAATGCATTTATATCACCTTATTTCTTCAAGTATTTTGGAAACAAATTCCATCAACAATATACATTAAGTAGACAAACCTTAGAGATAGGGATGATGCGCAGTTGACATTGGAATCCCCCGTGTAGATTAGAACAGCCTGAGACCGAAAAGCCGGATATAAATGAGTGGACAGCAGGGCTTCACAACAGTGTACCGCAAACGACAAACATGAGCAAACATGGTGATCTGGATGATTTTGATCGTGGTATCATCGTGGGCGCAAGACAGATAGGTCATTTTAACACCCAAGAGACAAGAACCACATTTTCCCAAGGGAAGCTGTATCAAGGGTATACCATCGATGGACGTACCAGTTCCCAGAGACCAAGCGGTGGACGAACACACGCCGTTGATGACCAGGGTATTTCTAATCTCGTACAGACAATCACATGCACCCCAAATGTCGGATACACAAACAGCGTCAGTGAGTAAATGGTACGGTGGACGATGCATATCCTGGGCGATGGGAGCCACTGTTTAACTGCTCGTCATCGGACGTTACGCCTAGTTTGGTGCTAGGACCATAAAAATAGGGCATCTACGCAGAGCCGCCACTTCATGTGGTCAGATGAATAAGGTTGTTAACTGTACCGAGCTGATGGTAAGGTTCGGGTAAGTCGTCGACAGCATGAGACCACGGCCCCCTCTCGCCAGAGCGCCTCTATTCAAGGCGGTGGTGACTGTGTGATGGTTTGGAGAGCCTTCTCATACCACAAATTCGATCCCTTAGTTGGTCTGAAAAGGTCTTTAAATTCTGTGCGTTACCAGCATGTACTAGCTGATCACCTACACGCTTTTGTGGCCTCCGCAAATCTTGTGGCTGATTGTGTGTTTCAGTAGAACAATACGCCATCCCACCGGACAGGTAAAGCTCGTGGAACGTTCATCTGAATATGAAACCATCCAATTTCCCAACGGTCTTCCGGGTATAAACCCTGTGGAAGTTCTCTGGGACGCCAGTGAACGGAACACCAGATCCACGAGTCCTTGACCGACGACTCAGGTGGTGTTGGGACAATGCTGCGACAGTCATGGTTGAAATTACCTCCTGAAATGATCTGGCATCTGTTTGAATAGTTGTCTCGGCCTGTACATGCTGTTATTCGTGTTAGAGGAGGATAAACACATTATCAAGTAAGTATCTCTAGTATTGTGCCCATTGAGTGTGCCATAGGCGTAGCAATTTCACATTACAAATCATAGTTTTCCACCTCCATCTTTTATTTTTTCGATTTTCTTAAGTATTGTTTAGGAGGAATATGGAACAATTGTGCTATTCTCCTGTCGTCTGAAAGACTGAGGAGTTAATGCCAATCTGTTTTTAGGTGTTCCTCTTCAAGCTTTGAGTAAAATATTAAAAATACAAGCAGTGAGATCACTGATTCTAATGTGCCAACTACCCCGGTTTCTAACATTAACGTGGCAAATACAAATTCGAAAAATACCCAAAACGAAGAAACCGATTGTAAAACAAAATTTCGACACACGTGAAGAAACCGATTGTAAAAAAAAATTCCGACACAATCTGCATTATTCTAGCTGTTATATAAATTTGCAAACGATGACCTACGTAATCGAGCTAGCAGTTATGTGACCATTATAAGCGTCGTTCTGAGGCGTGTGCAACAATTGAAGCTTGAGTTGGTTTCAAAATATCTTTATTCAAGGTAGAACACATTAAAATACAATCTATGATCGTCAAACGGTAAAATATATTTACAAAATGTACAGAATAGTGCACAAAATGAAACATGGAGAATAGGAAGCAATGCATACTGCTCATGAACAATGAATATAGACAAGCATGTCTGGGCTTCTACATACTCAAAAGAACATATTTGAAAGATTTGAACAACCTGTTACTCAAAAATGCATAACCGTGCTAATACACACAGGCTTGAGTTGGACTGTTAGTGGATTAATTGCTCCTAACCGTCTCTTTATGTTGGACAGCGATCGGTAGATTGGAAGCAGGTCATTGAAAAGCTGAGGTAGCAAGATATCTGAATGTGTCAAGGCAAATAGTCTCCAATCTCTCTAAAGAGTTCCAAGAACCAAAAAGAATGATAAAAAGCCCGCGTCAAGGACGTCCAAGTGCTTCAACAAGTCAAGACGACCGGTATTTTTCTCTAACAGCTCGACACCATTGGATGTCAACAACCAAGCAACACTTGCAGCACTTCTCCTCTGGTACTGTGGACCCGCGAGATTGAGGGAAATAATTTACAGAAAACTCCACTAGAGAGGTATGTATGTAAGCATGCCTATAGTCCATATCTCATTCTCCGCATCGTATAGGACAGTACGTCTGGGACTGTGCCAGAAAACATCAGCCCTGCACCTTTCATGAATGGGATTGTGTTCTCTTTAATGATGAGCCGCGGAAGAGCGTAAACACTAATTCTCGACGTACGTACATTTGGAGAGAGGTGGGTTGCAGAAATTTTTCCCTGAACATCAGAGAAATTGATTACTACAGCGGTGAAGGTCTCCCGGTTTGGTTTCTCATCTTGTTGCATGGACTCCCGCGGCTGCTTTCCCAGGAGGTACCCTTACTGGTGCACTCTACAGAGATGATATCATAAAGTCCTATGTATGGCTTTTCGATTACACGACGAAAGGGCGCACGCACGACGAAAGAGCGCACGAGAAAAGGGTGATACGACAAAAGAGCGACACGACAAAATTGCGATACGACAAAAGGGCGACGCGACGAAAGAGCGCCCGACAAAAGAGCGATGCGAGAAATAGGGCGCTGCGATAGAAGGGCGCACGACTGCTTGACTAATGATTCACTAAACTCGAAGATCTATTTAACCAATCTGCAAGAAACGTTAAAAAGATATAAATTTACAAATTGTTTATTTCATTGTATTTTCAAATCCCAACTCAAAGCAAACGTTAATTTTTTCTGTACTTTAATAACCTATAGGGAGTGCTTTCAAGAAGGTATGATTTCCAAAATGGCCTGTGAGGACATAGAGCAGGACTTCAATTAGATTACAAAAGATGACACTTCTAAATTTCAGTTGGGATTATTTGAATGCACAAAGAAATTTTGAATTTACTGAAAGGTCCCAGGGCCCTTTTTGGAAATAACATCGTTCAGAAACTCTTCTATACAGATATCACTTAGAGTACAAGAGACAGAACGTCTGATTTTATTTGGGATTATTTGAATACACAAATAAATACTGAATTCACTGAAAGGGTGCTGGGGCCTTTTTGGAAATAACATCGTTTAGAAAGCCTCCTATATAGGATGAGACCTCTGATTTTAGTTGGGATTTGAATACACAAAGAAATACGTACTTTGCTCAAAGTGACACCCGTGCTGTTTTTCGAAATAATATATTTTAGAAATCTTTAAGTTGAAGTAGAAAAATATCAAGTCCATGGGCTCGCCCTATTATCGTGTCGCCCTTTTGACATTCTCCCTTTTGTCGTGATACGTGGCTTTTCAGGGAGGCATTTGGTATCCGGTACCTTTTTATGGACGATAACGGCAGCCACTATAGGGCTCGGTTAGTGAACGAATACCTGGATAGTAAGGATATTTACAGGCTGGAGTGGCGCACAAAATGTCTAGAGACAACCCAATAGATCGTGTATGGAAGGCTCTGGAAGAGCCTTCCATACACGAAGGGAGCTGCATGACAGCAGCTTCCTCCAAGAGCTCTCCTGGGACTCTGATACATCAAGGAGAACCAGTTACACTTCTTGCCCCAAACTCTCATTCACAATTTTGTAAACACCGTGAAGGGCTCGTTGGGCAGGCTGTATCGCAGCGCGGTGTAATAACACTCCCTACTAGCCCACTTTGAATTCCGCGCCAGAATCGCAGTGCGGGGTAATAACACTCCCTACTAGCCCAGTATCGCAGTGCGGGGGTAATAATACTCCCTACTAGCCCAGTATCGCAGTGCGGGGTAATAATACTCCATACTAGCCCAGTATCGCAGTGCGGGGTAATAATACTCCCTACTAGCCCAGTATCGCAGTGCGGGGTAATAATACTCCATACTATCCCAGTATCGCAGTGCGGGGTAATAATACTCCCTACTAGCCCAGTATCGCAGTGCGGGGTTATAATACTCCCTACTAGCCCAGTATCGCAGTGCGGGGTAATAACACTCCCTACTAGCCCAGTATCGCAGTGCGGGGTAATAACACTCCCCACTAGCCCAGTATCGCAGTGCGGGATAATAACACTCCCTACTAGCACAATTTGAATTCCGCGTCAGAATCGCAGTGCGGGGTAGTAACACTCCCTACTAGCCCAGTATCGCAGTGCGGGGTAATAACACTCCCTACTAGCCCACTTTGAATTCCGCGCCAGAATGGCAGTGCAGGGTAATAACACTCCCTACTAGCCCAGTATCGCATTGCGGGGTAATAACACTCCCTACTAGCCCAGTATCGCATTGCGGGGTAATAACACTCCCTACTATCCCAGTATCGCATTGCGGGGTAATAACACTCCCTACTAGCCCACTTTGAATTCTCCGCGCCAGAATCGCAGTGCGGGGTAATAACACTCCCTACTATTCCAGTATCGCAGTGCGGGGTAATAACACTCCCTACTAGCCCACTTTGAATTCTCCGCGCCAGAATCGCAGTGCGGGGTAATAACACTCCCTACTATTCCAGTATCGCAGTGCGGGGTAATAACACTCCCTGCTAGCCCAGTATCGCAGTGCGGGGTAATAACACTCCCTATTAGCTCACTTTGAATTCCGCGCCAGAATCGCAGTGCGGGGTAATAACACTATCTACTAGCCCACTTTGAATTCCGCACCAGAATGATAGTTTCTCTGTTACAGAAAAATCACTGTGAGGTCCACATCTACCCACAACGTCGTAAAAGATGAAGCCGTTCCCGCAGCGAATGACTGTGCTACTGTGACAGGAAAATCACTGTTAAGCCAACATCTACCCACAACTTCGTAACAGATGAGGTCGTTCCGGTAGGGAATGACTATGTTTAATGAGGAATATGTGAGTTTACAACAGGTGGGATCATTGGCACATATCATCACTGGGTTGTCTCTTGTGTCAACATTTCAACGTCAGAAAGTCCTTCAGCCTAACTTTATTTTTTTTTGATTGGAGGTTTAACGACCACCGTGAGCAACTCAATGGGCTATAAGCAGTCGCCCGTCCCTAATTTAGGGTCACTGGTTCCAGGGAAGGGAGAGAGCCAGTGCCGTAAGACAAACACAACATCCATGCCTCACCGGGATTCGAACCCGGACCCCTTACGGACGAATGATCAGTGGCCATCGCTTAGACCACTGCGCCACCGGGGTGGCTCAGCCTAACTTTAGACGAAGTTCTCCTCGGCTAGAACTTTAGCTTCTCCAGCCACAACTTTGGATTTTAAATGTAAGAACTATTCAGTGTCTTTTGTTTTTGTTTTCTTCCGTTTGTTCGATTTTCCTTTCTTTTCCAGTGGATTTTCGCTTTCCTGAAATCTGAAAGTCTTTAAAAGTCTCAGGTTATATCATATTGAAAGAAAATCACCACGAGAAATAATTTCTATACCTGATGGTATTGTATTCAGAAAGTAGCAAATGCATTACAGAGTCTAGAAAATCACAAGACATACTGTGGTGTTCGATACCTCTAGTTTTGATCTTCTGATTGAATGAGAAAATTCGGAAAACCAAATGCTTTTTAAAAGCCGTACATTCCTTGTAAATAGCACCAATAATTTTACTGTGCCCATTATTACGTATTACTTGCAGAAACTGATGTAAAATAAAAATACGTAAGGCTTCGCTTCATTTGGGCTTTCATACATTTGCAGCCATATCTTCTAGACTTGCTATAACGTTCTTTGATCTATAGTGATTGATTTCAATGAACACGTCACAAATCTCGTGCTCACTCTGAGATGAAACTTTTAGTGCTACCTGAATCCTTTTGGAGGGTCGTACATTTAATTTACTATGGTGTCAAGTGAAATCCTCAAGTTTATATGAAGACGTTTAACGAGCTTAATATGCAGCTAGATAACATTTAAAGGAATTATAAAAAAAACAGGTGCAAACATTAATTATTGCGATATTAAACCTTTAGATTTCCCTAAAACTGAACTAAGGTATGTATTTTACAAAGCAAATCAAATATTTAAAAGCAAATTTTTCTCATTAAAATGTTTTTAACAGGAAGCTGCAACAGGCACAAATACTAACCGTCCACCCTCCTCCATCTTCCATGTCACAGTACACCACTAGGGGCCCATTTAAAGTCTCCCTTCTTAGCGGCCATATTTCATAAGCTCCGCTTGTGTTGTGTCCTTGCCGGTAGATGTCACTGCAATCCAAAGGTTTCTTTTGGCGAGGAATATCTTTGCATTCATTACAAGCTTTTTCATCCAGAGAACATTTCGCATATTTCATAGCAACTGAAAAAACATCGAAATCCATAACAAATTTCTGAAGTAGAACGCTTATCTTCATACAAAAACAATGTATTAGTGAAGCAATATTTTCTCAGTTATTTCGATAACGAGGGTCGTTGCCAGGTTTTGAAATCAAGGTGGACGACGAATGGGGAGTATTATTTTCGCTGTTTGATAGCAACTTCATTTACGAAAAGCTGAAGGAAATAATTTGTAATGCTTTTGACTACCGGCTACAAAGGATTTCGCCCCTTAGATAGGACACAAACACCCGGATTTGCTTATGTACGCCAAATAAGCAGATCTAGGTGTTTGTATCCGATCTAAGGGGCGAAAGATAACGCACATTGACTAGTTGGCTATTGGTGTAAGATATAAGTGTCGGTAGAATAAGGCCTTCAACCTTTCTTGCTGTGAAAGCGTTGTCTTAATTGCATTTTTCCTTTACTGTATTTAAACAATTTCTTCAAAAAGAATGTTCTTTTTTGTTTACCTGAATCAAATTTTAGCACGCAGACACAATACCTTCTCCAGTCCTTATTTTCTTCCTTCAAGCCGGCGACTTTGCCTTGCATTCCTCTCCTCGAAAGCAGTTGTTAACCATGTTCTATTCCCACACTGTCCCGAGGAATGCTTAAGAAAGCTGGTAAGACTTCATTTTCCGTTTTGGAATCCCTATTTAATAGAAAATGGGAAAACACCAATGTGACTGCGACGACAATCGAACTCGCGCACACTCACTCCGGAGTAAGTTAGTCTTTCAACTAAGGTACACGGATCGAATGTACTGCTGGTTCACCTCTGTATTAGGCCACACCATCTCCCTCTTAACTTTTTTTTCCGAAGCAAAGTAGGAATTTTTCATTACATCCAGACGATGTATGGAACAAAACCCCACATTTTCGAAGAACTCAACGGCAAGTAGATTCATTTTTACGTTCAGGCGCTAATGCGAAAAACACAAATTTGTCCGTGACGGAGGTCGAACCCCTTCATTCCGGAGTAAGTTGTTCTTCCAACTAAGATACACGGACGGAATGCACTGCTGCAGATTTGTCATCTTTACATGTGATTCACACCTGTAGTACGCCACAAACAAACCGCAGAGCAGTTAGTAATGACATGACTCAGTGAATTCTTATCCATCCTCCTCATTCACCACATGCCATACTGACATGAAAAAGGGCTTAAACTAAGGACTTGAAAGAGTGGAATTCAATTGAATTTTTTCATAGGCCTAAGGATGCTGTTTTGATAACCTTTCTACGGAAAAGTAAACAACGCACTTCCTAGGGAAAAATACGTAGGTCTACACTACGAAACGCAAGAGACTCAGTATTCCTTGGCGAAGTCCAGATACTATTTCTCTTGCTTTTAAGAGAGTATATAATAACGGCACGGAAAATACCAACACATGTTTTATTTTGAATAAAGAAGTAAAACATGTGCTGGTATTTCCCTGACCTATATTATATACTCTCATGATAGAATAAAAATATAAACGCTTACCACAATCAAAGGCTTATTATACATCGACTATAGTTTCGCAGAGCGTTTGGCTCGGCATCATCAGGACGAATGGAGCACAAACATTTAAATCTTTGTGATATCGTCAGAGTTCGTTCTGACGATCGTGGTTTTTTGGTGAGTTGTTTCCACGCGCTTGAAAGAAATAGAGTAGACGTCATGTCGTTGACAAGCCGTGAAGAGTTCCAGTATATGTGGAAAGCTTGTAATACTTTAAGCTTGATAGTCGAATCAGGTTTATCAATGAGCGTAGCGTTTCCAAGAAAATATTATGGTATAAACAAAGATATCGCTCTTTCCACGTTTCACCAACACACAGCAACCGGAAAATTGTCATTCGGCCACTTCTGGGGAATTGAATTACAGATCTCTCGATATCTAGCCGAGCGCGTTATCCGTACACCACCGTGACCAACAATCCACGACGCTATGTGTGTTTTTCTGTCAGCTTCTGACATCATAAATCCGTAAGATGGGCTCAGCTACGAGGACTTCTCCATCTGGTGGGCATTAACGGCACATCATCTTACGGATTTATGATGCCAGAAGCTGACAGAAAAACACACATACCACCGTGCATTGTTGCTCACTGTGGTGTAAGGCTAATGCACTCGGCTAGATAACGAGAGATCTGGGATTCGATTCTCGAGCAGTGGCCGAATAGCAATTTTTCGGTTGCTGTGTGTTGGTAAAACGTGGAAAGAGCGATGTCTTTGTTTATTCACTGACGCCACGTATTTGGAGGATTTTCAAAAATGTATGACTATTTTTGTGACAATGTTGGGTTACAGACGACCTCTTCAGTTCATAGTTCCGTGCGTAGTTCATGTGATGCTTCACATGAACGACGATTTCTTTGTTTTATCTTGAAATTCATCATCATTTAAGTAATAATTTCCTCATTGTGTTTTACGAAGTTAATATTTGAAAGTTTAAGAACCATGACAGTCCACGTTACAAAAAGGTCAATAAAAGATTCGAACCGGATAATTTATGAGTCGTATTTGTTTTTACCAGCAGTGTACCTTCTAACTTGAAAAGCTGTTGTGCTTAATTGCAATCGTACACCTTTTAGATGATAAATCGTTTGTTGACCCTCTTCCCAACAGCAAGCACTTCGATATTGCGAGTGTTTGCTCTTTGTTTAGCTGCACAAGTGTCGTGTGACGTATATTCTAAATTAACTTTCCTTTTTAGTTTCTTTCCCTATGTAAATCTTGAGTTTATTCTCAGTTATACTTCACTGTTAACGTGATATCTTTTCTCTCAAACGAATACTGTTGGCAACATAATTGAGGTTGAATGAAAGTGACGTATGCCTGAGATAAGATAAGAACGAGAGATAAAAAGGACGACGAAAGTGTTGCTTGGCGAGCGTTGTTAAAGAGAGCGTTGCTTGAAAAGCGTTGTGTTAAGAGCTGTGTGGTGTGTGGAGAGTTTAATGCAATATGCTATGCTATGTTACGATGTGTTGGCTACATCCTTGAATAAAGCATCTTTTCCGTAAGTTTGACTTCTGTTGTTTACATGTTTCGTCTGGCCGTTAAGGCTTAATTTAGGAACTATTTCATCTTATGGTTATGTTTTTAAAATAACGTAGAAGTACGAAAAGACTTCTACGTTATAGTCCCCTGTTTAAACTCATCACCTCTGATAATCGCTATAAAAAAGTTTCTGTTTTGGTGCCCTTTTTTTAATCTTAAAGTTTTATAGCATCAGAGGCTGTAACATAAACACAGCGTCACTAAACTTTACCCATGCAGTTTAATACCTGGCATGTATTTAGTGAATGGAACAATCCAGTAACCAGCCAGCACGTCTTTACCGTAAATCTCAATAAAGCCCGAACTAACGCAGAAACAAAGTTCTGTTACGTGTATACCAAACTGAAATGCTGATCGATACGTATGAAGGTGTACTTTTATTTACAGTTTTATATGATGATGAACAAATATACAAGAACTGAAGTTTCAAACTTTGAGGAGAAGCCTCAACATCGAGTTTTTGGCTCTTAACAAGATTTAGTCGTCTAAAAAATCGCTGTCACAGCTCTGTCAGATGGCAAAGGTCCAGCTGCTTTTGAAACTAGGAAGGAACAGGTGTTGCTTGTCCCATTCCGCCTTGATACTAGGAAAGAACAAGTGCTCCATAGGAAAGATTATAATGTAAAGTTGTTGAAATGATAGTGGTAGAATATATGCATCGTTTTAAGCTAGATGCTGAGCAATGAAGGAAGCTAAAACTAACCTGCGCTTGAATTATTTTAATTTATAGTTTGATGTATAATTTTATGACCGGTGGCATTGTATTAAAGGGGAGGGTTATTTTAATAATGCCTTACATTTTTGCGGATGATTTAATTATTTATATAACTGTACATTTATTGTTCCTGCTCAGAGCATCAGTGTGTATATTTAAGTCTTATTCATGAAATAAATTTTTTTTATTCATATTATTACAAATTTTGAAGATGACAATCTAATTTTTGGTGTAAATATGACAAGGATGGTATCGAGCACCGCTCCAGGACGATGAAATTTTCAAATTTTTGGATATTATCTGATTTACCATCCTTGTCATATTTACACCAAAAATCGGATTGTAATCTTCAAAATTTGTATTATACGGTGTAATCCCGTATTTATTTAATGATTTATTTGTTCTTCCGGGCAATCACGGAATATGATTCTTAAACTCCAGATTCGCTAAACATGAATGCCGGTTGCTTCGACTAGCGAATCCTGTGATAGTTATATTCAAATTTATCGGGAACTTGAGACTTGGTCGTTCGTGGTGGTGTAGTGATTAGCATACCCGGTCTTTATCGGGGACACGCGGTTTCGAGTCCCTCTCCAGGCCGATGAAATTTTCAAGTTTTCGGTTGTTATCTGACTTACCATCCTTGTCACATTTAAAAAAATCGGATTGTCATTTTCAAAATTTGTATTAGGTTTTATTATTTATTTTATTCATATTATTCGTCCTACTCTTCTTTTACTCTTTGCTTTTAATGTGAATTATTGCGGTATTAACACTCAGTAGGATTCTTCTCTCCTTGAATTGCTTATTTATCTATTTAATTAGGGGTTACCATACTCGTTTTCTTTTAGGGGCCAAGCTCTAGGTGTTTTGTTGTTGAATGTTAATATTAGTGTAATGTTGTACTTTGCTGTTTTGTTTCATTTCTAATTTTTCGTTATATTATTATTTATGTGTAAGTCTAACAGCGCAATGTTATAGTTCTACAGTTTAACATATCTCAAACTAATTCCTAAATAAGGTTTGGTAGCGCAATGCTTGAAACATGTTGAATAACAGAGACTGTAATGCATACTTCTATATCGAACTTTCCTTCATTTCATCGAACGTCACCTTCTAAACAACCTGTTTCTTTGTTACATTAAGGAACACTGACAGTTAGCCACAGTGAAAGGTCAGGTTTCGGAAGTGATAGTGGGACCTTGACTAGAGTTCAAGGGATTTTGTTTTCCTTTCTAATTGGGGGCTTAAAAATGATTTATTAGTCCTGGTGGTACAGAGACAGTGACAAGATAAACAGGCATTGTCGAACACTATTGACAGGCAGACATAGACAGTAGATGCAGTTTTATACGTAAACAAGTACATGTCAAATATGGTATACAGTATGACAAATGATCAATTTACACACAGATAGCCAGTGTTGATCAAGTAACACATTGAGAACTAGTACATATCAAACATGGTACACAGTATGTCAAATGATGAGTGTACACAGAGAGAAAGAGAGAGAGCCAGTGTAGATATTCAACAATGAGAGCCAGTGGCGAAAGAAAAACGCACAAACATCCATTTCTCACTGGTATTCGAACCCGGACACATCTCGGACGAATGGTCATAAGCCAGCGCTTAGACTACGGCGCCACCGCAGTGGCACAAGTGACATGGGTAGATTGTTTTCTATTCCAAAATACGTGAAGTAATCAAACTTTCTAGCTATAGTTTACGAGCTGTGCTACCATTTATTACTGTATTATTGTTTGTAAATAACTCCTATTCTGTTATTCTGGAAGTTATATTCGATTAACCAACTTACTGCTTTTAAAGTTGTATTTCAATGTGAAATTATCAGGAGAGCTGCGTCTTGCAAATAATATATGCAGTTGTTGATCATTACTATTTCATTCATTAGATAGGATCTGTTGTGGTACAGGCGCAAACTGTTCGTTCAGCGAAAGGTTAAACAAGAAAGATGACACCGACTTTTCGGGTGTAATAAGCACGCATTTTGAATCCGGTCTGCCGCGAATTAAATTTTCAAAGCTATTCAAAGTCAATGGAACCGGTATAGAAAATAATAGTATCTGACGGAAGAAAGAAGTTTTTCAATCGGGATTTGAATCTTGCAGATTTGTGCGTTAAGTAAAAATATAAATTATATCAGAAACATTTCGCAGCGGAAAAGCTCTCCAACAAAGAAGTCATTTTTCTAATCGGACTCTTAGAAACAGAGATATCGACAAACATAATATGCATTATTTTAAGAAGAAAGTAATCTCAAAAGTGTTTTTCCATGTGAGCGGTATCGGTCCAGGGAAGAATTTTTTCAGTCGAGTTTTCAGAAGCTCAGATTTTGCTGCAAATACATCAGAAGCAAAAATTAACACTTATGCCCGTGGTGGCCAAACCATTCTTTACCAAATATTATACATTATACTTAAAACATTTCCCATCAGGAGCGGTATAAGATACAGGAAGAATTTTTCAACCTGGAGTTTTAGAAGCAGAGATATCGAGAAAACCACAATTTCTCTTAACGCCCCTAGCGGAAAGTCTGTGAATTACTTGAACATTTTAAGTTACATGAAAAACATTTCGCACCGGAAACGCTATTCAACAAAGAAGGAATTTTTTTAAATCGGACTTTTAGAAGTAGAGATTTTGACAAAAATAGGATATATATCTACGTCCTTGGAGGAGAAACCATACATTACTTTAAGAAGAAAATATTCCGAAAAGGTTTACGGAAGTGAGTAGTATCGGTCGAGAAACGAATTTTTTTCAATCGAGATTCTAGAAACACAGATCTCTCGGTAAAGGCATCAGAAAAGGAATTTAAGGCTCTTGTTACCAAAAATTAGATTCAAAAGATTTCTTATCAGGGGCGTTATCTGGTGCAGAAAGAATTTTTCAAATCGGAGTTTCAGAAGTATTGATATCGGGGGAAACGCAATTTACCTTTACGCCCCCTAGAAGAATGCCTGTGAATTACCTGAAAATTTTGACATTATATGAAAAACATGTCGCACAGGAAACTTTATTCAATAAAGAAGGAAGTTTTCAAATTGGACCATTAGAAACAGAGATATTGGCAAAAATGCGATATACATCTACGCTCCTTGGCGGAGAAACCATGCAATATTTTAAGAATAAAATATTCCCAAAAGGTTTACCGACGTTAGTGGCATGGGTCCATGAAGGAAAGTTTTCGACGAAGATTTTAGAAGTTCAGATTTTGTAGCAAACACATCAAAAGCAGGAGTTAAAACTTACGCCCCGTGGCCGCTAGACCATTCTTTACCAAAAATTACAAATTATGTGCAAAAGATTTCCCATCAGGAGCTGTATCGGCTGAATTTTTTTGTTTTCAAATCGGAGTTTTAGATGCTCAAATATGGGGGAAAAGGCAATTTACTTTTATGCCCCCTAGCGGAAAATCTAAGCGTAATTTGAGAAAGTTACTATATCTAAAATACTCTTCGATATGCAGTAAATAGAATCGAAAGGTAAACATTTTTTTAATCGGCTGTTTAGAAGCAAATATATGAGATAAATTGTATTTTGAATTCGGTATCATCTGCATTTACGCCCTCTTTGCTGGAAAGAGGCAGTTTTTCAATGTTTTACTTATCGTACAAAGCAATGGAAATCTTGTGCAAAATTTAATTTTTACCTAAGTCTGCTCATTTTTTGTTCTTGTATCGATTTCAGCAGCTTTAGTAATAAATTAAACAGCTGAATTTAAAATACAAAATTAAGAAATGCAGAATTCGGTTCCTTTTGCTATCAATTGTTTTTGTAAAGACCTATACACCAATGAGCGATTACATTATGACCACCCGCGGCCTAGCGAAATGACCGCTCCTGGAGACCGAACGGTGGCGCAGGAGAAGTTCACAGAGAAGTATATATACAACCCGAGGACCTGCTTTTGGTTAGTAGAGTGTATGGGGTGAGAATGGGAAAAGCTGCCGATTTATCGGAGTTCGATTAAGGACAAATTGTGATGACATGGGGTCTCGGAACTACGACCTGGGAAACGCGGCTTGTGGGTTTTTAACGTGTTGCTGTAGTGAGCACGTATGAAAAGTGGTGCGCAAATAGCCAAACGACGAACCGTCGTCCAGCCGTTTTTCGTCCGCAGCTCATTGATGCCAGAGGGGAGCGAAGACTGTCGCGCATTGTTCACAGCGACCGCAGGGCCACAGTGCGACAAATCACCCGCAGGCACAACAGTGGTGACCAGAGCAATGTGTCACAACACATAGTTCATCGCAGCCTTCTGTGCCTGGACCTGCATAGCCGAAGACAAAGTCGAGTACCCATGCTCACTGCACTTCATCGCCAACAAGGCATGAAATTGGCACAAGATCATCGTGATCGGAGCGTGGATGGTTTGAAGAAAGTGGCTTGGTCTTACGAATTAAAATTTCTGGGTGCCGAGCGCGGATTCGCCGATTACCAACGGAGGTTAGGGTACCTGGATGCAATGTTGGGCCGAAACAGGCCTGTGGCGGTGGTGTTATGTTGTGGGCGATGTTTTCTTGGGACACTTTAGGCCCCATTATCCCAATAGCACAATCCCTGACAGTGTCAGGTATCTGTACATTGTTGCGGACCAGGTTCACGCATTCATCGCAACTGTGTTCTTTGCTGGTGATGGCCATTACCAACAGGATACTGCGCCATGCCACAGTGCTTACATGGGTGTAGCTTTGCCAACAAATCAAATAATGGAAGCGAAAGTAAAACCTGCCGTCTCAGCTGCGGAATGGTCGCAGGCACTGTATTCTGACCATTGCTTCGAGACAGTTCCAAGTTCGAGCATGGTTGTGGAATGGGTTGCCTTGGCTTTGTCCCGTCTCTGGAAGCTATGGCTCCAAATTAGGTGCGGTCGACTTCTCTCTGTTGCTCATGGTGGTCATCCTAACAAGAAAAAAATTAATGCAATGGATGTCACTGATGGTGAGAAATAAATATACGTTTTAGTCATAAGGAAAGAATTTAACAAAACATAATTGAAAATGTTTGCTGTAGAAAAAGGGTGTTCCTTACAAATATAAAGCACACATTTTCCGGACATTTTAGAGGTAGAGTTTGACGTAGGAGCTCACAAAATTGTCTTCTACTTACAGTTTGTCAAAATGTTATTCACACTTTCTTTGATTTCTAGGATCTCACTGAGACACGTACTTCCAAGGTTCGATACATTAGCCTCTTCATTTTCGGTGTTGCTTGGTGTCGCACGAATGAGAACCAGTAGTGCTGTTGCCAATAATATCACTATCTGATGCATCCTGCGCAAAAAATAATGTAGTAGATCAGAAAAGAAAATACGTATCACACATATTTTTCACGCTGGTGCAAAACAATTCTAATTGAATTTTAAAATTGGCAAAGTTCAGTTGTTTTTACACTGTTAAAAATTTTGTAATACATTGTACCAAGAGATGGTGCTATACAATCTGCACTATCTTTTGAGGAAAGGTAAACTATTGTGTAGTGCAAAGAAATCCGAACAACACGGCGAAACCTTCCACCATAATGTGGTGCAAATTTGCAATATGTTGTTGGGTTTTGTTTGCATCACACAATGGTGTATCTTCCTTAAAAGGTGGTGCAACTGGTGTAGCACCACCTTTTGGTGTAACTCACCACGAAATGTTTAATAGTGTACCTCAATCAAGTATCTTTCAATTGAGTCAAACAGTGTACCTGAATCAAGTATCGTTCAATTGAGTCAAACAGTGTACCTGTATCAAGTATCTTTCAATTGAGTCAGTGTACCTGAATCAAGTATATTTCAATTGAGTCAAACAGTGTACCTGAATCAAGTATCTTTCAATTGAATCAAACAGTGTACCTGAATCAAGTATCTTTCAATTGAGTCAAACAGTGTACCTGAATCAAATATCTTTCAATTGGTGTAAGCCACCACGAAATTTTTAACAGTGTACCTGAATCAAGTATCTTACAATTGAGTCTTAGACATCGAAACCTCTCTGAACCAAATCATCCTAATATATAAAAGGCTAAGTTGCGACGACGTGGATCACTTTTTAAGTCGTCATAGCAACAATCGAGGAACAAATGTTTGTGACGTCACGCTGAGCTTTTCGTGTTTTCGTGCAGGCGACGTCATCACCTAAACGCACACAGTGTACGCGTATATCACTTTGTTTTTTTTGTCATAGCAACAAAACGTACAGCTGCTGGTGTCACTTCATCTCATCCAAATCATTCCCCATGACGTCAGAGAGATGTGTTACGTCACACGGTCAACTCTGTAGATTTACGTTAGGTATTTGGTTCTACTTTACATACCCTTGATATGCTGTATTACGCTGTTTAACAGAAAAAGACGAACATTTATATTCCGGTGCTCACACCGTGTTATCCGTAACCGTTCTTGCTTAATGTTTTGTTTCCATCTTTTTTCTTTCGCTCGAAGTTTGAGGGGTTTTTTTTCTAGTGAGATGGAAGTGGAGGCATGCAGTTCTAGGTTGTAAGACATATTACAATTTTATTATTTTTCCATGCATTTTCCCCCTAAAAATATTTAATGGCAGTTGAAATTTATTAAATTTGTTAATTGTAATGCGTACTTGCGGCGATGTGGATCATTTTTTATTAAAGCAAGGACGAACGTTACTCTCCTTCAAGAACTTGACTGTTGTTTTAAAATTCGCGTATGCTGCATCAAAAAAGAAATTTACCTCTTTCATTAGATGAAGACATTGACGATAAACGCCGCAAAGCCGATTACGATTGAGCAAGGCGCGAACATCACACTGCAGTTGAAAGAAATTCTGAAATTCGAAGTGTGCGTGATCGTCGTACTAATATGACGCCGCAACGTATTGAAGCTGAATCCCAGCGCAGGAGAAATGTTCATATTGCAGAGGCACAAAATATGACCTCTGAACAAAGGAATGAACGCTTCGCTCGAGAGGTTCAGAGGAAATTAACGAACCGACAACAACAACAACAAAAAAAAACTCGTCATATGGCTTTAAACGTTATAGACGATGAAAGGACTGTAGCGAGACCCCCATGTGGCACTCTCGGGCAAATTTGTGAATTTTGTAAAGCCAAAGACTTTGACGGAGACAAACCTTCAGATGGTAAATTTTCGAAATGTTGCTCAAAACGAGCAGTAAAATTAGATCCCATTCGCACTTCTCCATTAATTAAACAACTTATGAAATCTCAGCATGAGCATTAAAAAAATGTAATGTTTATTTAGCCTACGGTCGATAAATATTTATCTTGCATTTGCATCTCGATGGGAGCACAAATGGCTCCTCCACCAGGTTATGGGCCTTATTGTTTTAGAATAAATGGATCAATCTACGCGCAATTGAACATATTGGATCCTGATAAGGTTGATGCCCAAAGAGTGCAAATGCGAGAAAATAGAGGGTGCATAAATATCTGTTAGAAACATTGAGTACATTCATGGCAGAAAATAATCAATTTATAGAAACATGCAAAATGCTCTATGAAAACGAGCAAGAGAGTATTCAAGATGCCCAAATTAATAATGCTGTTGCTCCTAATGTATCAATTGCTATTAATCCAGAACGTAGAAATGATCAAAGGCGTTATAATGCTCCAAGATCTAATGAGGATGCAATTATGCATATAGTGAACCTCCACTCCAACGTGAGTTATTGATTCACTGCCGTGCAAGTACAAGCATCAACAGTAGAAAAACATAAAGAATCAGCATTCTCGATCTAAATTTATAGTTTTTTGTTTATTCTCTTCTCCTAGACAAACGCCTTTCCTAAATGTTGTTAACCAATGTACAAAGCCAAGGTCAAGGGTTACACAAATTCAATACTATCAATATCGTCTTTCGGTCGGTGACGAATTCAATCCATTATTAAGCGCAGGAAAGCTTACGCAGCAATACTTGTTGATGCGTATGTAAAAATGGAAGCTAATACACTGGTATGCAAAAATTAAGGACGAAGAGGAGAAATTAGCATAACAGCGGAACAAGCAGGCAGAACGGACCGAAATACCACTCAGGAGATAGACTAGGATCCGGTACGGTAAGACATGCGCTTATATGCAGCATGACGTAGAGGGAGGGGAGTGTCGGTAGGGTATAATAAAGCACACGGGCGGTGTACCCTCAGCAATTCGTTGAAAGCTATTGCACGGTGTACATCGGTTTGAACGACGTCGAGTTGCTGCCACCGTGTGATATGGCCAACAGGCAATCCAGTAGACGACATCTGAATGACTTTACCCGAGGTCGCGTCATTGGGAAGTTGGAAGAAGGTCGAAGTGTGACTAGAGTGGCCGAGGAGTTCAAGATCGCTCACAGCATCGTTTCACGAGCTTGGAGAGCATTTCAAACGACCAGCTGTCCGAGAGTTTAGCAGTGGTAGTCCACGAGCAACCACGGCGGCGGACGACCGGTATATTTTCCTACAGGCGAGAAGAGACAGACCGCAGGCAGTGGGAGAAATCGCAAGGCACATGCAACAGACAACTGGACGTCCGTTATCGTATATTACCGTGGCCAGGAGGCTGCACAAAGGAGGTCTATTTGCACGACGACCGGTACGGTGTGTGCCATTAACGCCTGCTAATCGGAGCGACGGTTTCTGTGGTGCCAGGAACACAAGAACTGGACACATCAGCAATGGGGTCGAGTTCTCTTTACGGATGAGAGCCGATTTAATCTGACGAGCGATTCTGAACGTATACACATCTGGAGAGAGCAGGGAACACGCAATCACACCTCCAACATCATCCAAAGGGACCGGTTTGGAGGTGGCGTTTGGAGCGATATCATTCTTGATAGCCGTACTGACATCCAAATCTTCCAAGGAGGTTCAGTCACTGGTGTCTGCTATTGTACCGAGGTTCTCCTGCATGACGTGCGTCTGTTTAGAGGTGCTGTGGGTCCTGAGTTCCTCTTCATGGACGGACGACAACGCTACACCTCATCGTACAGTGGTTGTCGCAGAGCTGTTGGAGAGTGAAGATATTCAACGCATGGATTGGCCCGCAAGGTCCCCGGACCTAAATCCAATCAAACACAGACGTTTGGCAGCACGTTACCAGCCGCTAGCAACGGTTTCGCAGCTGCTATTGGCGGTACAAGAGGAATGGGTCGCGATGCCTCAACAGCTTCTTGACAACCTTGTCAACAGCATGGACAGACATTGTAAATCCTGCATCGCAGTCAGGGGTGATCACATCCCCTACTAAAGACTGGATTTTTCTTGGCCGCCACCTGACACATGGACGTTTCTGTCTTCTGTCCACCAGTTGTGCTCGTAGCTACCTTTTCAATAAAGTGCCTTTGTATCCTTTGGATTCCTTGTTTGGACGGTTTTGCTCACTTGTCCGATATTCGTACATCTTGGGGATCTTATGGTATGATTTGAGTCGATGTGGAGCACTTCTGCACGACGTTACATCCGAAAAACCGTCTCGTCCTTAATTTTTGCACGCCAGTGTAGATTGAATTGCATAAGACAAAATCAGTTTCAGTTAAGGGTCGAGAAGAATAAAGGTCTGATGGACCAAATTCTGAATGCTGGAGATGATGAATTTTTCCTGGAAAAGCTCTTATTTTGCCATCATCATTTCAAAGTAGTCCACGGAAAATTATGCAAAATTATCTGGATACAACGGCGATAGTCAGAAAGTACTGTAAGCCTGATCTTTTCCTTACTGTGACTTGCAACCCGAAAAGGACGAACTTACTGAAACTTTGAACGGTCAGTATGTTGAAAATTGTCCAGATTTATTTCCAAGAGTCTTCGAACTAAAGTTGAAAGAATTAAAGGACGATATAACCAAAAAACATATTTTTGGAGTTCCAGTTGGCAAAGTTCATGTAATCGAATTAAAAAAAAAATCTTCCCATGCTCATATGCTCTTTATTTTGAAAGAAGAGGACAAACCAACATTGCCTGAGAGAATTGATCAAATTCTATAGGCAGAATTTCCAGATAGAATACTTTTACCAGTTTTACATGCAACAGTTGCGAAACACATGGTTCATGGCCCGTGTGGTGAAATAATCACAATTCACTCTGTATGGTAGATGGCAAATGTACCATGCAATTTTCAAAGTCTTTCGAAAATGAAACAGTAGCTAACAAAGGCGGGTATCCTTTATATCGCCGTATAAAGAATGATGCAACCACAACTGTACGTGGTAAAACTATTGATAACAGCTGGATTGTCCTTTTTAATCCGTACCTTTTGTTAAAGTACACTTGCCACATTAATGTCGAGGTATGCGCTACTGTGAAAAGCGTGAACTACCTTTTCTAGTACGTATACAAATGTCATGACTGTGCAAATGTGCATATAACAGAGCACAACACCAAATACAACGAAGTAAAAAGTTATGTTGATTCACGATACGTTAGCGCACCTGAGGCAATGTGGAAAATACTTGGTTAGGATATGAAAGCAATATGGAGCCCCAAATGTAATGGTGTGGTGTAGGCTGTAGAAAGTACATAACGTGGCACCGTTTTCTGTGAAGGAACCTAAAGAGACGTATTTGACCATGTTAGGTGACCAATTAGTGTCCGCACTTGACGTGATAAAGTTGGATAGAATGGTGCACCACCTAATTGCTCTAGAGGGATGAGGAACTGTTTGAATGATAATTTTCCAATCTAGGGTTTGACAAGGCCATTTGGAATGGGCTCCACTATCGCCAGATCTGAAGATCTGAACTATTATCTGGGACATGCTGAAGGAGCTGGTTTTCCGATTACATCCCTCAGGCATTCTCATTCCTCATTCAAGCTTTTGTCTCCGATGTCAGTCTGATGCAGAGGTACGTACACCCAGGTAAGGACTACCAATCTTAAATACGCCGAGCCGTTTTGCCCTTTTCTCTCTCTCTCTCTCTCTCTCACTTATCACATGATTGGTTCGCAATCGGAATAATTCATATATCACAACTGCCGCCAAATACGTCCGATCTAGCATGGCTTTCTCACAAATATTTTCTAATGAAGCATTTTTATATCTCGAGCAGTGTATAACAGACTAAAAGTTGGACCGTTAATCTACTAAGAGTATTTTATTTTTCATTTTAAACTTTTTCTTTGAGATGATAATTTGTTTCTTCATAATTCAGGGGCCAAACTTATTCACATTTTACCTAACAACATCGTCGAAACACCAAAACAGTTATAATATGTAGACGAGTAAAACTAAGTCTCTCTAAACTTTGAATTGTTTGCTTGATCTTATAAACCCCGATGTAAAGGCCGGTAATTCCACTAAAAAATCATTGTCCTACAATATTTAAAATTGAAAGTCAAGAAGATTTGAATAATGTAGTGTGTCATTTGAGCTATGTAAGTGTGTACGTTTGGCCCTGGATCAACTGAACGTTAGCTTTGATGATTCTTGTAGCTTTTCCATCTCTTGACATTTTATTTGCATGCAAAAAAATGGCTAAAGTTTTTCAAGTTTTACCTACACAAATTTGATTTCAGTTATCCGATATTTCATACGCTGCACATTTAACGACACCTGACGTCAGTGATATAAGTGGTAAAAGAAATAGTAAAACTGCATTAGTAATCCGATTTATTCCTTGTTATTAATTATGCAGAAAGATAAGTATGGCTCTTGGTTGCACTTTCTTGCTCCTGTTATTGTACTTATTTCAAATAAGGTACTCTAGAACAATTTCTGTGTTATAAGTTACTATGTATAATTCTCGTGAAAAATCACAATAAAGAAAATACACAATTTCTGTAATTCATTCAAACCCGTGATCGGTTGTTTAAATTATCAAATTGAAAACAAAGAAAAATATAACTGTATCTTAAATTTAAGTGCAAAAACTCCTTTGGAAAATTTTGTTTAACTGCTGGAAGAGAGAAGTGAAAATCAAAGGGGAAATAGTGGTATCGTGATTAACTTCTTTTCCAATTTTATATACAGGGTGTTTCATAAAGGTATAACCAATTTCAAATAATCATAACACTTTTAATATATTGGTGATCTCAATACACAACTTGTGTTAATTGACAGAACACACCATTAAGTTTCATAGACATTTGACATGGACACCACATATCACGAACAATGTCTAAACGGTATTCCAGTGCCAACCATGTTCGTTCCAGAATGACCGTATGAACTTTCTGCAGTGCGTGTGTAATCTTCCTCTTTAGGTCCGCAATGTCTGCAACAGGGTACTGTAAACCTTACCCTTGATGAATCCCTATAAAGAAAGTCACAGGATGTTAGGTCCGGCGAACGTCTGGGACATGCAATGGGACCACCATACATCCACGGATTAGGAAATTTGGTGTCAACAGACCTCCTCGCAATCAAAGCCCAATGAGCTGGCACCCAATCTTGTTGGAAAATGACCGGAGTTGCAAGTTCATTCAGCTGGGGATACACAAACTACTCAATCGTATTCAGTCAATTACCAGCTCTAATTACGGCCTCTTCCTCAAAGAAAAATGGGTTCAATAACACGGTCGACCATTATGTCACACCAAACATTCACTTTTGGGCTAGCATGTTCATATTACATTGAGCAATGCGGGTGTCCAGCTCCCCAAATTCTCACATTCTGTTTATTAACTTTCCAGAAACATGCAAAGTGCGTTCATCCGAGAAGCAGATTTGTCTCAGGAAAGATTCAACACTTACATTGCTGTCCAACATTTCTTCAGAAAACTGTTTACGTTTCACATGATCATCTAGAGTTGTGTGATGGGTTATCTGCAGTTTATACGGGTGCATTTCCAATATATGACGTAAGACTCTGTGCACTGACGACTAGGGGATGGCCAGCTGTCTTGCTGCTTGCCAGATTGACTTTCATGGGCAACGAGTGAATGTTTATCTCACAACCCGCTCCATTTCTGGCGATCTCGTTCATTTCGTCGACAATCACTTCGTAGAAATCTCATTTCGTCGACGCCACTTCGTCGACAACTCATTTCGTTGACACTCACTTCGTCGACACTATATATGCAAACAGTCGATTCCTCAAAATTTTCGTAAAATCTATAGTTTTCAATTTAGAACCACCAAATTTGGTATACTATCTCATGATACTCTAACTTAGACCGTACACGATTTTTGGAAAAAGGCGGGCCCGAGGTCAAGGGGATCCCATACAACATTTTCGTACAATCTACAGTTTTCAATTTAGAATCACCAAATTTGGTACATTACCTCATGGCACTCTAACTTAGACCGTACACGGTATTTGGAAGAGGTCGGGGCCCGGGGTGAAGGGAGCCCATACAACTTTTTCGTAAAATCTACAGCTTTCAATTTAGAACCACCAAATTTGGTATCCTATCTCATGGTACTCTAACTTAGGCCGTACACGGTTTTTGGAAGGAGTCGGGGCCCGAGGTCAAGGTTGCCCCATACACATTTTCGTAAAATCTACAGTTTTCAATTTAAAATCACCAAATTTTGTATACTATCTCATGGTACTCTAACTTAGCTCGCAGATAGGGTATTAGAGTGCAGAATTGTGTTGCAGTTCTTAAGTAAAAAATGGAAATTTTTGAAAACATTTTATATGGGGCTCCCTTTACCCCGGGCCCCGACCCTTTCCAAAAACCATGTACGGTCTAATTAGTATATCAAATTTGGTTGTTCTGAATTGAAAACTGTAAATTTTACGAAAAGTTTGTATGGGGCCACCTTGTTCCTGGACCTCTTCCCCTTCAGTCTATGGTCTAAGTTGGTATAAGGGTATAATGAGATAGTATACCAAATTTGGTGGTTCTAAATTGGAAACTGTTGATTTTACGAAATTGTTGTATAGGACCCCCTTGACCCCGGTCCCCGACCCCTTTCCAAAAACCGTATACGGTCTAAGTTAGAGTACAATGAGAGATTATACCAAATTTGGTGGTTCTAAATTGAAAACTGTATATTTTATGAAAATTTTGTATGGGCCCCCCTTTACTCCGGGCCCGACCTCTTCCAAAAACCGTCTACGATTTAAGTTACAGTACCATTAGATAGTATACCAAATTTGTTGGTTCTGAACATGTTTTCGGTTTTTTAGGAATCGACTATTTGCATGTACTGTATAGTGTCGACGAAATGAGTTGTCGATGAAGTGGCGTCAACGAGATGAGTTTTCGATGAAGTGGCGTCGACGAAGTGAACCAGACCCATTTCTGGAACCAGCGATGGTCGTCGATGGCTTTTCTTTCTAAGGGCGCTACGAGTTTCCTTGAGTCACTTGTACCACTTTCTGGTGCTGTTATGTGTGGGCGGTTGGCCCCCATATTTGGTACTGAAATTCCGCTGAACTCGCATTCGGATCGAGTTTCAATAACACACTTTACAATCTATGCTTTCGTCGCAGGATCCATTGGGTACAGTTCTAGAAAACTTGAGGGTATTCCTTACCACCTGTAACAAACAGAATGCTGATATTCGTTTTGTATCGAAAATCATCATCTGAAATTGGTTACACCTTATTGGCACACCCTGTATTTTTTCGATTAATTACTGACTGGAAGTGTCTTTGGTATCTCTTCAAGGACTTATTTTAATTTGAAATAACTTCAGTTTTAGTTTTAAGATCGGCACTCGTGTTAAATACAGAAAATCCCCTACCATCATGTTCTTAACAAATATGAACAGCTGAAAGCCGTGGAGCTTTATCATAAGGAAAATTGCCGAGCACCTAATAAAGTGGAGTCTTTTCATAAGAACACCTGAGAGGAGTCGAGCTACGACTTTGATTTTTACGGGTTATGCTAATCTTTAAATACCGCAGAAATGATTAGCATTTAGAGGTGATAGGTACATGCGTACCGCGTCTGAGAGAATCGGATAGTTCTGCGTTACAGACACGAAACAAGTCGTTTTTCTGTTGTACGAGCCGCGTCACTCAGTCGGCATGTCAGTGCTTGGTCAGCAGTTAATAAAAATGCTTCGTTCTTCGTGTAAGCTACTGTTACATCCACATCAGTGAGTTCAGCAAGGGCCGCATTATTTGCATGAGAAACTGCAATCTTCTCTCTGGAAGATTGCGTGTCGTGTGGGGCGCAGCGTGTCAGTCGTGGCAAAAGGTTCTAAAGAATGGTATGAAAAGCAGCGAATCTTCCATTCAAAAGATTGCGTGTCGTGTAGGGCGCAGCTTGTTAGTCGTGGCAGGGCGGTATAAAGAATTGTATGAAAAGAAGTCATTCTTTCCTCGGGAAGATTGCGTGTCGTGTAGGGCACAGCGTGTCAGTCGTGGCAAGTGGGTGTAAAGAATGGTATGAAAAGAAGTCACTCTTCCCTCGGGAAGATTGCGTGTCCTGTGGGGCGCAGCGTGCCAGTCGTGGCAAGTGGGTGTAAGGAATGGTATGAAAAGAAGTCACTCTTCCCTCGGGGAGACTGCGCGTCGTGTGGGGCGCAGCATGTCAGTCGTGGCAAAAGGTTCTGAAGAATGGTATGAAAAGCAGCGAATCTTCCATTCAAAAGATTGCGTGTCGTGTAGGGCGCAGCTTGTTAGTCGTGGCAAGGCGGTATAAATAATTGTATGAAAAGAAGTCATTCTTTCCTCGGGAAGATTGCGTGTCGTGTAGGGCACAGCGTGTCAGTCGTGGCAAGTGGGTGTAAAGAATGGTATGAAAAGAAGTCACTATTCCCTCGGGAAGATTGCGTGTCCTGTGGGGCGCAGAGTGTCAGTCGTGCCAAGTGGGTGTAAAGAAGGGTATGAAAAGAAGTCACTTTTCCCTCGGGGAGACTGCGCGTCGTGTGGGGAGCAGCATGTGAGTCGTGGCAAAAGGTTCTGAAGAATGGTATGAAAAGCAGTGAATCTTCCCTTCGAAATATTGCGTGCCGTGTGAGGCGCAGCTTGCCAGTCGTGGCAACAGGGTGTAAAGGGTTGTATGAAAAGAAGTCACTCTTCCCTCAGGAAGATTGCGTGTCGTGTGGGGCACAGCTTGTCAGTCGTGGCAAGTGGGTGTAAATAATGGCATGAAAAGAAGTCACCCTTTCCTCGGGAAGACCGCTTGTTGTGTGGGGAGCAGCATGTCAGTCGTGTCAAGAGGTTGTAAAGAATGGTATGGGAAGCAGTGAATCTTCCATTCGAAAGATTGCGTGTTGTGTGGGGAGCAGCTTCTCAGTCGTAGCAAGACGGTGTAAAGAACGTAAAGAAAAGAAGTAAATCTTCCCTCAGGAAGATCGCGTGTCGTGTGGGGTTCAGCATGTCGTTCGTGACAAGAGGGTGCCAAGAATGGTACGGAAAAGGGTGTAGGACAAAACGAAAATGTTCCGGACATCGTACACACACAAAACGCCGAAGGAAAACCGGCATTTAATGAGGATGTCTTTGAGTGAGAGTTCAGCATCTTCAACAGCTGTGGCGCAGCAGTGGCTAACTGTGACGCACTTCCCCATGTCAACTGTAATAGAACATCGCCGGTAATTACAGTTCGAAATGCAGGCTTATCTGATAATCCTGAGGCTATCTTTTACGCAGCAGTAATGGACTTCCAGTTGTAATGGTGCATCGAAAGTAGGGAGTGACGTGTCGAATGGCACAATACAGTGTTCTTGGAAAAAACGCGCTTCCGTTTAGAGAAAAACGCGGCCACATCTGTGACCGTCGATGACAGTGGTAGAGGCGTCGGGACGAGAGTATTCGCAGCAAGCATACAGCACCAAATCTAAGCATTATGACTTAGGATTCTATAGCTTGCGAAAGCAGATCACCCCCGTGAAAGTTCGCACCACCATAATGAGTGCTCGTTCCGTCAATGACATTCTACGGGCGGTTGGCTTTCCGTACCTGTAGGACGTTCCTGGGGCCATATTTCAGCAGGACAATACCATACCGTATGTTGCAACGAAAACATGTGCCTTCTTCAGGGTTCACAACATTCCACTTTTTCCATGGCCGGCTATATCCCCGGATTTATCACCCACAGAAAATCTCTTGGACATGCTCAAGCAACGGATGCAGCGGTACGACCATCCGCCAGCAACCCTTGATGGACTTTGGAAGCGGGTAAATACAGCCTGGGTGGCTATTCCATAGGACACAATTTATACATTATTTGATTCGATACCCGAGCACGTACAACAGGTGATACAAGCCAGAGGTGACCACATCGGTTATTAGCTACATCGACACATCTGGTACGTATGACACCATAATGCTAATCATTTGTACTGTACTGTACAGCCTAATGAACGTATCCTGTAAAAATCAAAGTCATAGCTCGACTCGTTTCAGGTGTTCTGTTTTTTATGAAGACGTATTTATAAACATCCGCAGAAATCCAGGTCTAAAAATTTCGTGGTATATACGCAGAGTGGTATTATAAATTTCAAGCGGTTTTAATATGGGACTTTATTTTAACGTATCGAGTTTAAATTCACATCGTCAATATTGGCAAATCTACCAGCACTCAAATACACCCATCGTGAAATAAATAGTTGTACCCAGAAGAACTTGCCAGATTGCAATGATATTCTGGAGGAACGTAAAGTTTACCAGGAACAATAAATGATTAAACATTGAGACTTATATGGGCAATAGTTATTGAGATACACGCCAAAAAGTAGTGTCTCTCAGTATGACGTAGGGCCACCATGTTTACTCACACAGCATGCCAGATGTCTCGGCATGAGGTTGTACAGGTTTCTAATGCTGTCCTGCGATAAGCCATCCCATGCAGCTTGAATCTTTGCACGCAGTTCCTGCAGATTGTGCGGTAGGGGTGTAGTGTGGATAGCGCTTCCAATACCGTCCCACACATTTTCAAGAGGCGATAAGTCTGGCGAAGCGATTAGCCGTGGGAGAGTGTCAATGCCTTGAAGGCAAGCTCTCGAGACAGCAGCAGTATGCGGTCGAGCCTAGTCCTGTTGGAAAATCGTACCACCGTTTAGAAAAGGTAGAGGCACTGGTTACAGGACCTCATTAACTTAACGTTAGGCTGTCAAAGTGGCTGTAAGGAACACCAAGGCTGATTTGGCATCTTAGGCAATTGCACCCCACACCATGACATCAAGCCTACTTGACGTGTGACGCTCGAAAAACAAACCGTTCATCTTGGCGCTAATTACTGTGCCTCCACACACGGATTCGTTGGTCGTCTTTCCCAAGACAAAAGCGGTACACGTCAATGAAGATCACCCGCTACCATTCTGAGTGGCTTCATGAAAGGCTACAACGACGCCATTGCAGTCTTCGGCGACGATGGAATGGTGTTAAAGGTAGTCGTATGTAATTGTCTGCGTGCGTGTAGTTCTACGTCGTGCCGCTGTCTGTCAGTAGTGCTGGCACTAATTTGACCATGCATGGAGGGCACCACTGCTCGCTGAATATCCGCAGTCGTGGCTGTTGGGTCACTCCGCGCATGCCAGACAACCCGTCGTTCCTCGCCGTGGTTCATCTAGTCTCCCAGACCCTTCCTGTCGCTGCTGCGTGCCTTGTTCTGTCCACTGCCGCCAACAGCGTGCTATGGTGATATCCGCACGACCGGTATGGCGCGCAATACGGCGATAAGGCCATCCCGCTTCACAGAGCCGACGATGCGGCCCCTCTCAAACTTTTCCAACTGATCGAATTGCTTCCGAACTGTTTTCCGAGGCATACTTCACTTGCAATGGATGCAACCATCACAACAGCACGAATCAGAATGGCAAGCACGCGCAACAGGACGACCCTATACAGCCGGTCAGGGACAGTGTTACGACCCCTCCTTGCTGCAGTCACATGCACCACCGAGCGCGATACTTGAATCATTTTCATATCTCACGATATCAACCCTACCTAAGTTTTATTCCTGTTGGTTGCTTCATTCTGGGTGCAACAATTTGTTTGACGATGAGTGTATATTGAATTCCAAATCTAGGCTCCAAAATTTTCACACTCAGAAACTGAATCCATACACTCCAAAAATCGATTAATATATTCAAATAAAGCAAGTGACGGGTTGTATTTCTTATGGTTAATGTATCACACGTAAGGCTTAGTAGCAAACCAAAAACAGCGTTAAAGCGCTTCAAAAACAAATTGATAACAAGAAACGGTACATCAATTAAGTAGCAAATAGTAACACTGTACTAGTGATCCGATTTATTGGCGTAGAAAGTAGACACAGCGTTTCCAAGCTTTCGCACATCAACCAGATGACTTTTTCAAGGAAGTTAGACGGAAACTGCAACTGAAGAATAGAACGCATTAACAATTTGAACGCGGAAACTTGACAACAATAGATACGACGTCATATTCATTAAAAGATATGACGCATCACGTTGGTTGCACGCGCGGTATCCTGGTAGGCAGAAGGCTTTACTTAAAGAACTGGTTCCAAATTCGTGGCAACTCCAATGAGGCGCAATCATTGCAAGTATCGCTCTTGGTAATGATTTCCAAGGTTTCCCGAATGGCTGTACCTTTAGGGGTAGAAGTAGGTAGATAATAGCTTTATATCGTCCCACATAGGAGTATCGGACTTGAATTTCACTTCTCTGGATAGAGCCACGGCTACTTTACCGTATTTTGTGTCTCTTTTATGTTCGTTGACTCTGAATGCGTTGAATAATTCAACGAAAATGAAACTCTTTTCGTTGAATCTCTTTTCGTTGAATTCTTCAAGTAAAGCCTTTTGTCTACCAGGATACCGCGCGTGCAACCAACGTGATGCGCCATCTTTAAATGAATATAACGTCGTATCTATTGTTGTCAAGTCAAGTTTCCGCGTTCAAATTGTTAATGCGTTCTATTTTTCAGTTGCAGTTTATGTCTAACTTCCTTGAAAAAGCCATCTGGTTGATGTGCGAAAGCTTGGAAACACTGTGTCTGCTTTCTACCCCAATAAATCGGATCACTAGTACAGTGTTACTATTTACGGCTTTAAAAACAGTTCAAACTTGATTTTGAAAGAAACTGTTGTTACTAAAATCACGCTGTGCCTCGGCTTGAATAAAATTATGTCTTGTTGAAAGCATTAGTGCTTAAATTATGCGAAACGACGATGAAAGAAATTAAGATGGAAAGAAACAGTTACTCACATGGCTAAGGAAACTGCAGTGTACAGACCAACAGTCGAGAGTTTACTTGACTGACAACTCCTTTACGAAAGGACATCAAAAGTCAGTATCTCTCTAGGAGTAAAGGCCAAAAGATAAAGCAATGACATATGTGCGTCAATCGCATTTTCTATGAAACGCAACGATAAATATGTCTTTCTAATCCTGTTAAGGATATCTTTTTCCAGAATGATAACAAACAGATAAGATCACTTGGTTTTGCACATTGTTCTTTATCGCCAAAAAAGCTCAAAGGCAAGCACTTTCTAAGTTTGAAAGGTATACATATGCGGGTGACTCAAACGCCGCGCATAGCTAACGTGAATGTTTCAGCAATACAGAACATTTAATAAAAAGTAAGGTATGACAGATTTGAGTTAAAATGGTAATTGCTCATTTTTATCAGGAAAACTGTAGCTACAATAAATATTGGAAATGACCTTCTCGTTCTTTAATGCAGAGGCGTGCGTGTTCCGCCCGATTGCTTCAGACCCTGCGAAGCATATGGGTATCGTATTGTGAGATCGCTGTTGTGATGTTACTCTTCAGCTCAGAGATCGTGAGCGGATTATTTCTGTAAACCTCACTTTTCATGCACCCCAAAGGAAGTAATAAAGGGGTGACAAATCTGGGGAATGAAGATGCCACAATCCCTTGGAAATGAGCAGTTCCCCAAAACAACGAGTTAAAAGATGCGTGGTGCTGGTGTACGTGTGACAGGTCACTCTGTCCTGCTGGAATCAGTCACGGCTAACTGGGATCATCAACTGTTGATGTCACTGCTAAAGGTTCCTTCAGTCCTTTTCCGTCAACGTACAGGCAGTGTTTCATATTTCTGCCACCGTGGCACTGGACGCCAACCCCTAACGATTTTTGTCGTCCATAGTTTATATTACGTACACAAATAAGTTTTAAATCGTTTCTTGTATGATATATACCGCTAATTTACATATCCGACATTCACACGCGTTGTTGCCATGTGACCGCAACTGGTCCAGAGTATAAAATGTGACACAGAAGTTTGTCCAACAATCAAACGCACTTGCACATCGGCAGGTGAAAGATGGCAAGCGATACTGCATTTATTCCACACTGCATTCGTTACGAATTTCATCAACCAAAAAGCGCTGCAAAATCTTGCGCGACCATGTTCTGTTCTGGGGGAAAAATATTGTATCGAAAAGCACGTGTGAGTTTCGGTTTAGATAGTTTAAAGCAGGTAAATTTGATGTTGGCGATCGAAAACGTAGTGGCGCCCCGCAGAAGATTGCACTTGAGGAACTGCAAGCATTTCTGGATGAAAATTCGTCTTAAATGCCAAAATAACTAGTTGATCAACTGGGGTAACTCAACAAACCATTTATAATCGTTTATGCGGAATGGGAAAGATTCAGAAGGAAGGAAAATGAGTGCTAAAAAACCTAAGCCAGAGGAACAACGATGAGGGTGTCACGAAGTTTTTGAATCTCTTGAAAAAACGACACCGTAAGTCTTTTCTGTAGAAAACCACTACGGGTGATGAAAAGTGGATATAGTACATCAATCCCAAACCCAAACAATACTTGGTAGACATCGGTGAAGCAACGACTTCGACACCGAAACGCAATATTCACTCCCAGAAAGGTTCTGCTGTGCATCTTGTGGTATATGAAGGGTGTGCTATATTACAAACTGTTGGAACAGGGTCAAACTGCCCCTGATGATCACTACAACCAACAATTGCTGCGATTGGACCAGGAAATCTCTCAGAAACGTCCATTAACAGGCAAAGGATTGTGTCCCGTGAAATTACTGCACGTCGACGCTAAGCTGCATGTTGCGAATTCGGTCAAGGAAACGTTACTGACGCTTGGCTGGGAAGTTTTAAAACACCCGGTGTATATTCCCGACATAGCTCCTTGAGGCTATCATTTGTTACGATGGATGCAACATGGTTTGTATGTTGTACGGTTCGGGATATGTGACGAAGTGCAAAAATAAGTTGACGACTTCATCGCGTCACACGACGAAGTATTCTTGATGGCTGGAATCCGTCAGCTGCCCGACCGATGGCGGAAGGTAATAGATAATGACGGGGCATAGTTTGATTCGTAAAGGTATTGTTGATTTCTCTCAAATTACATATTGCATTGTCTTAAAACATTTAAAACCTTATTTGTACGACTGATACTTCATGAAGTATATGTCTCTCTAAAGCGTGAGGGAGAACGTTCATATAAACCTTGTAGGTGACGTAGGTAAACAGTCCGAAACGTCATCTGACGGGCTGCGGTCACCGATGTCTATAATCCTTAGCCATCATGGGACGGGCAAATGGAAAAAATACACCCTTCAATATGCAAAATTTCCCGTGATGAACAATATTTATAAACATAAACTTCCAGAGAATAGAATGATAAATTCCAGAGAATGGAAATGTGTACTTTTCTTGCAGCTAAGAGCAACCTACAATGTAAAAGAATACTAGAAATTACGATGAACATGGAATGTCAAACACGATGTCGTTCGGTTGCAGTGAATAAACATTTATACAAAGAAATAAATTGAAACTTAAAATCTGTAGATGAATATTGATGATTTTAAAGCCGAAAATTTCCGCTTTGGCTTCTTACCGTTTGTGCAAGTGGGCCCGAGTTCGATTGCCGGGCGAGGTATGAGTGATGGGTTTATCTTTGGGCACTAGCTCTCTCTCTCTCTCTCTCTTCCCTGGAACCAAAATGAACGACCACTCTAAAATAATGACGGGCGACTGTTATATAGCCCTTGAAGTTGCTCACGGTGGTCGTCTATTCCCGAAACAAAAAAAGTCATTAATGCTCCGATATTTGAATTTTGATTTGCATCTAATATACGCCCTGTATCATTGAAATTTCGAAAATTAGAAGCGATGTGAAAATTTAGTTAATGTTACAGAACGGAGCTGTAAGGGAGACAAGAAATACATGAATCAGTTTTCAAAACTGAAAAGCAAAGTACATTGGTGTGAGTTACAACAAACTCTGTTGGCAATGAGTTCAACAGAGTCTCGCGACATTGATTTTTAGATACGTCTCATAGCTTACAACCGCACTTCCCACCATGTTTCCTGAACCTGGTGGTGTAAAGCGGCCGTTGTCCACGCCGAGTGTAGTTGGGTGTTGAGAAGTACATACTTCGAAAAGATCTGGGAATAGCATTTCAAGACGTCGACAGTGCACAGACGTTCCCAGGAGATATTTCCGGTAAGCGGACATTTATTATCTTACAGAAACATGCTCCCAAGTGCCATTCATACGAAGAAGATAGCACCACCCTCCTGAATTTTTTCTGTGAACCGTCGATATGTCAAACTGCCGGTGAGCAGTACGGGAGATTTACAGCAGCCGTAACTGATTCCTCACCTGACCTTGACCACAGAAACATGCTTCCACGTGTCATCCATACGAAGGAGATAGCACTACCCTCCCGATTTTTTTCTATGAATCGTCAAACTGCCGGTGAGCAGTACTACCGTAACCGATTCCTCGCCAGCCTTGGCCACTGTCATCGCGATGTATGTCTCTCAACAGTTACTGTTAAACTGGCATGTTTTACCAGTAGTCTCCATACGTGAACCAGACGATTATCGGGTCATAAGTAAAAGCGAGATTAGTTGTTGGAGATCTCCCGAAGCCTTTGTGTCTGTCAGTTTACTGGAGCACGGGAATACTCCAAGCGCTGGCAAAGATGATTATTCGATAGTGACAAGCGATAAAATGGACGCCGTTAGTGAAGTCCTGTCCCCGCTAGTTCTCAAGATAGAATCTCCCTTGTGACGCGATGCCTTACAGCATGATTTACATCTCTTCTAACAAAAGAGTGGCTGTTGGGTGTTGCCGTATGAAATGGTCTTCTCGTGGAACAATCGTCTTTCGTGGTCCAGATGCAGTCAGAAGAGAAGTTGCACTGCTGGACAATTGCTAAGGACGGATAATAAACGGCTATATAGCGCATAAAGAAGTAAGTGTGGTTTGATTCTAAGTGAAATAAAATAATGTCAGAATGCCAGGACATTACAAAGAAGACAATTTATTGTGCTCTGAAACCCAGAAGGCTTTGGAACGTGTTCAAGGGACAAACAGGAAATTTTGTGCAGAATACGTAAACGTGAAAAAAATGCAATTACCGTCCGCGGGCGTTCCGGCGTAAGAT
The DNA here is from genome assembly GCA_039090855.1 of Macrothele yani. NCBI lineage: Eukaryota > Metazoa > Arthropoda > Arachnida > Araneae > Macrothelidae > Macrothele > Macrothele yani. The sequence goes on along the minus strand of CM077005.1, from coordinate 135,964,783 downwards.
GTCAATACGGGATATGGCCACCATGGAGGGCGATGCAAGATTCCACACGTCGTGTCATGCTTTGCACAACATTATCAAGCTGCTGTTGAGGAAATTTATCCCATTCCTCTGTCAGTGCACGGATGAGGGTGTCCTTGTTTCTTGGAGGGCATTGGCGACCAGCAAGACTCCTCCCCAAAACATCCCACACATTTTCAATGGGATTCAAATCTGGAGAACGTGCTGGCCATACGAGGCGTTGAATATCCTCGCTCTCAAGACACTCCTGGACAGCGACTGTTCGATGACATGTTGTGTTGTCGTCCATGAAAATGAATCTATCACCGACAGCACCACGGAACATGCAAACATGAGGTAGCAGAACATCATTAATGTATCGTTGGCCAGTCATAGTCCCAGTTGGAAGCACATAGAGGGACGTACGGCCATTGATCATGATGCCAGTCCATACCATGACACTACATGTCGGATATCGGTGTCTTTCCTGTATGTTTGCTGGACAATATGCAGTACCACTATCACGCCAGATCAGTTGTCGTCGACAATCAGACGATAGAGTGTATCTACTCTCATCTGAGAAGAGGACATCAGACCAGTCGTTATCAGTCCAATTGCGATGTTGATGGCACCATTGCAAACGGGCGGTACGGTGACGTCTGGACAATGGGATGCACACAACAGGACGGCGGGCGTATAGTCCTCCTTCATGCAAATGTCTGGCGACAGTTTTTCGGGAGATTCGCTTGCCAGTAGCAGCCATAAACTGATTTGCTACCTCACTATCTGTGCTGCGCCCATGTCTTTTTGTTGATAGCATATAACGAAGTAAATTTCTTCGTCATTTTATCCGCGCCGGGGCTCGAACCCGGATCCCCTCATTCCGGAATAAGTCACTCTACCAATTGAGCTACGCGGACTTTTATTCTGATTCCTATCTGCCTTTATGTCGTGTGCGTCCTTCTGGCAGGTACGTCACATCTCCTATTACGTTACAAGCACTATGTACCGATCTTCTGCAGGTGTCGTACTGCGGACACGACCTCCCCGTGACGTTTGCTACAGTCTCCATTAGTTTGAAATGATTTCCAAAGCCTTGAAAAACACTGTGGCTGACGTCAAACTCCCTGGCAACATCTCTTATTTTTCGCCCTTCTTCAATCTTGCCAATAATACGGCCACGCGTAAAATCATCTAGGTGATGTCGGGAAGACATACTGAAAATTGCAAGTTCGTCAATTGATTCCTTCTCCTTCAACTTTGCGTTTGAACAACAACGGTCAATACGCGTCAAATCCTTTATATCTCTTATCAGCGCTCTGACGTCACGAACAAGTTCGGCAATCCAAAATTTGCATACGCACAACACGTCTTACTGTAACCCGCATTTATGCTAATTTCCACATTTTCCTGCCTTCCATTTTACGGTAGATATCGTTGCTATTGTCATCCGTCCTTAGCAATTGTCCGGCAGTGTATATATAGTGTGGAAGAAATATTCTCCACGTGATACGTGGCCAATACGTCATGATAATTAACACAGCAATCAGACATCGCTGAATTGTCTGCAATTACGGTTTCAAACGTAATATCAATCAAATCAGAAAACTTGAACATTTCATCGCCCTGGGCAGGAATTGAACCCGCATGTTCCGATTACTTTTCGAGCATACTATCCGTTACACCACTTGTGTGTTAATATCATGCTGTGTTAATTATCACGATGCATTGGCCACGTATTATGGAAGAATATTTCTTCCACACTATATATACCTAAGCAGATTTGCTTTACAACGCTAGATGGCAGCACAATTTGCTTCGATTAGGAAAGCGGTCGGAGAATATTCTGATGCTCTTAACACTCAGATACTTAGGACTTTGTCATCCTGGGTGGTGTAACGGATAGCATCCTCGCACGGTTATCGGGAGATTCTGGTTCGATTTCCGCTCCTGGGCGATGAAATTTTCAAGTTTTCTGATGTGATTGGAATTACTTGTGAAACATTAATTACAGTCAATTCAGCGAAATCTGATTGCTGTGTTAATTATCATGACGAAGAGAAGCTGTGTCTCCTTTTCAAAATCTATCGCCTGCATTGATGCGCTGTCATGGCTCAAATACTGCACAGTTGGAGTGTTAACCTTTTGTCCTGCGGGAAACCAGCAAATCATCCACTCTTAAGGCATTGAGCTGGTGATGTGGATGGCGGATTTGGTGCTTTTGCATTCGGTGCAAAGTTCGCCTGCTCCTAGAAATCTCACTTCAGATCCAGAAGTCTCTTCTCGCCAGTCTTAGTCCTGACATCACTGCAGAGGCGTTTTATTTTGTATTATATAGGCAAACATAGCAATTACTTAATCTGCAGAGTTGTGCAGATGAAAATACGAAACTATAAATGGCTGATCTGTGTAAGCGCTGTTCATGGTCGTCATTGGCGATTTCACCGAAAGGAAGAAACATTTTTGAAGGTTTCCGGCTTAAAACATGGCAACCAACATGTTTGTAAAAAAATGAGTTGCCTACGAAAAACAACTGTGATGGTAAACTGAGCATTTTAGAGTATTTATGCCAACTTATGACGCCACAATACAACTTTCAATCTATGGTGAGTGCAAATGTTTATGTTGTTTTACTACTTGTAATCTACGTACCTCAGACCGATAGAAGTGTTGGTTACCAGGGTTTACATCCGCGTCCTTCATTTCTTGTGGAATGAAGATAGCATAATTTGAGTTCATGTTGAAACCCAGCACTCAAGCTGAAATACACTGCTGGCCACCCAAAGTGCAACACCAAGAAGGAAGCATACGATTGGCCTGAAATTCGCAGCATGCTTCGCCCATGAGAGGACATGAAAACGATTAGCATTGCAGGGCATATGCAAATCATGTGTGCCCGGTACGCCACCGAGAAGCACTATAAGAGGGTGGACAGAAGGCGGGGTTTAAGTAGTGGAAGTGTATTGTGCTGCCGGACCTGTACGTGGGAAGTTCGACAGAGGACGAATAGTGGCTTATCGCGACAGCGGTTTATCGTAACGAGACATCGGCACCCGTGTGGGACGACATCCAGCCACAGTAAGGCGCGTATGGATTCGGTGGGTGCAGGAAGGACGGACGGAACGACGTGAGCGATTGCCGCAGCCGCGGCACACCACCGAACGGGAGGACCGGCATGTTGTGCGGCGGACATTGACGGCTCGCACCGCTACATCACGAACGTTAGCGCAGGAATTAGGGTGTGTTGCGCAACAACCTGTGTCAGCACGTACCGTTCGACGTCATCTGCAGGAGCAGGGACTTGTCGCACGGCGCCCATTGCTCCGAATACCATTGACGATACACCACCGGCGAGTGCGGCGTCAGTGGACCCCGTTGAACGCAGCACCTGTACTACGGAATGGCACGACATTGTCTTCTCCGACGAATCCCGCTTCTGCCTGCAACACCACGATGGTTGGATCCGTGTGCGGCGGTACCGCGGCGAGAGACTGTATGACGCCTACGTTATGCATCACCATACCGGTCCGACGCCTGGCGTTATAGTTTGGGGCGCAATTGTATATGACACCCGCACCTTTCTGGTACGCATCGCCGGCACACTCAACAGCCACAGCCACCGCTACATCTCCGACGTTTGGAGCCTGTAGTCTTCCCTTACCTGCAGGACCTGCCAGCGGCCACGTTTCAACAGGTCAATGCACCCCCGCACGTGGAACGCATCGTGCAACAATTCTTCACTGCCCATCAGGTGTCACTACTGCCGTGGCCCGCCTGTTCTCCCGATATGTCGCCCATCGAACACGTCTGGTCGCTGATCGGCAACCGAGTGGCCCGGCAAGCACCACCCGTGGCTATGCCTGATGAACTGTGGCAACGTGTGGAAGCAGCCTGGACCGACATACCTTAAGCCCACATCCAAAGCCGCTTTTGTTCGATGCCTCGGCGTGTAGCGGCCGTTATTGCCAGCCATAGGGGCCACACGAACTATTGATGTCTGCGTGTTCCGCAAGTCACACGGGTCTGTAAGCTCAATCGTTTCATCTTTGTATCTGTTGTTATGTGTCCAGTAAATCTGGATTTGCTATCTCGTGTCCTTCTTGGTGTTGTATTTTGGGTGGCCAGCAGTGTAGTTAGTGCACGAGTTGTACATTTGTTTTCTAATGACCTCCAAGTTCTTTTGTTGAAGATATTCGTAATTGTTCTATCCTGTCCATTAAGGGCACAACAGAAGAATTTATCACATACATTCCTTTGCAACTGTGAACATTTCAAAACAGTTCTTTAATCTTTACGTCGCTCGGCAAATGACACATTTGTGGAAGCATCCACAGATTAGATTTATGTCTACCTTATCGTAGAGTGCGTTATCAGATATACAATTGTTTCTTATTCAAATTGTTTTCTGAAGAGACAGATTCACTGCCTCCGATATTCTTTTCCTTAATACATAACTTCATACAAAGCGAAGGTTTTTAGGAAATGTATGTCTTGCTGTCAACGTCGGACGATAAGTGGCTAACCTAAAAAGGAACATAAAATAAAAGCTAAGCAATCTTATGTAAAGAATATGGTGGATATTCTGAGTCATCCTGATGTGCCTTTATTTATTTCGAACATGTTCAACCAGGATCACTAAAATTCCTTAATCTCCCTTGTAAAGTGACTTCTTTCTCAGATGAAGATAAGTACTGTGCGCATTTCTGCAGTGCAGATGAATAAATTATTTTATATTCACCTGAAATCCGAAATTGCACAACCCATGTGGTTTGAGAAATGATCAGAGTTAGTTTACGGTCGACCCGAGAGTTTAATGTATTAGCCCTTCAACAGGCTGAAACGAATTAAGTCGGGGTCACAAAATGTGCTGAAATTAGCTTGAACGAACGTATTCGTTTGTGACGTACCTGCCAGCAGTACGCACACGACATAAAGGCACATAGCAATCAGAACAAACGTCCGCGTAGCTCAATTGGTAGAGTGACTTATTCCGGAATGAGGGGATCCGGGTTCGAATCCCGGCGTAGACCAAAAATGACGGATAAATTTACTTCGTTATAATGGCGCCCGAAGTATCCGGATGACCCGACCGTTCAAAATCTCGCACTGGTGTGATGTTCTTTCCACACCGCGAGATAGGAAAAAATCAGAGAATCCCTTCTCCAGCGCTTCGAAAAATAAATGTGTGTGACGTTGCATTCCGCACACCAGATTGACTGGGAATTCTCAAGTGCACGTTCTACAGTGGATGGCTGCCTGCAACGATTCATGGTCACGGCTGACCCGTGGGCCATGACCCCGGCCCTCTTTCGGAAGGGGGATGTGACGTACCTGCCAGCAGGACGCACACGACATAAAGGCACATAGCAATCAGAACAAACGTCCGCGTAGCTCAAGTGGTAGAGTGACTTATTCCGGAATGAGGGGATCCGGGCTCGAATTCCGGAGTAGACCAAAAATGACGGAGAAATTTACTTCGTTATACGTTGTCTAAGACATCGTTGGAACGAGTGAACCTTCGCTTCACGAAGCATAGATTTCCTCTTAGCTTTGACATTCAAAGCTGTGATGTAGGAGAATGATTGGCACTGGTTTTTTCGGACTGATTGCCTGAAAAAGGCTATAAAAAGGCGACAAAATTAAAAGAGAGGGAAGAAAAATGAGAGGTAGAGAGGAATTCCTTTGCAGTAGCTTTTATAAAACCCGAAAACTATGTTTGGGGAGTACAACAAATTTGGGATAGGTACATTGGCCACTTAAAGGGTTATTCGTTTTCCTTTCCTCTTGTACAAAAACATCTGACCTCATTTAAACCAATGAACTCATTCCTCAGTGTTGATATTACAAAAACCATTCAACCAGTATTTTTGGGTTGAAGCATATGTTCATCCCATTTTATTTCACAAGTGTTTCTCAGGTCTGTAGTGATAGTGCAGATGGCCAGTTGTATATCAAAATGTAGACAGTAATATCGTGTATCTAAATCATATTACGTTGTGTGATTGTGGCTAATGGTTTTTTGGTTTTCAGGTCCGGAAATATGGAGTGTCAAGTAGAGAGGAATGAAAATTTCCTACATCTTCTCCTCTACAATTTTAAGAAGGGATCTCCAGACGCCGATGCCACTCGACAAATTTGTCCTGTGTATGGGGAGAATACTATTGCCGCGAGGACAGCCTGCAAATGGTTTGAAGAGTTCCGAGGTGGCAATTTTGACCTCAACGACTCTCCACGCTCAGGTCGTCCATCTCACTTTGATGAGGATCGTTTGAACCATCTCATCCATTTGGATCCGCTTCAAACCACAGGCGAATTGGCCAATGAGATGGACTGTGACCAGGCTACAGTGGTGCGACACCTTGAACGTATGGGAAAGGTCCAGAAATTGGGGTCTTGAATGCCTCACACTCTCACCGAGGACATCAAGAATCAGCATGGTGGGTCCATAGAATCGCACCATCAACGCTGCACTCTATTGTGAGCAATTCCGCCGTGTGGAGGGAGTTATTCAGCAGAAACGGCCACATCGACGCCATGGTGACCTTCTCCAACATGATAACGCACGCCCTCTCAGTGCAAACATTAACAAAATGGCCATTCAGAACGTGAAATCTTTCCATATTAGGCCTATTCCCCAGATGTCTCTCCTATAGACAATCACCCATTCCGATCCATGTCGAATGCACTCCGTGGCAGAACGTTAAACAATGATGCTGATTTTCAGAATTTGCTTGATGGCTTCTTCGAAGCAAAACCAGCACGTTTTTTCAAGAATGGTATTGCAGTCCTATCCAGACGCTGGGACACCATCGTAAACATTAGGTAGGGGCGGATATATAATTGATTGATTCTATTTTCTCTTTTGATGTAAAATATTGCTGCAGTGCGGTGAAAAAAACGGCATGAACTTACGCATCAACCCGATACTTCTAAACTGTTAGTATTACTTTTCCTGACCCTGTTGCCGAGTCAGGCTCCCACTACCATGCCTCGTTCATACTTCGATATTTCACGTCGGCGTACCCTAATCCTGCTGAAGGTTGTTCAGTATGACTCACGAGAAATGATCAAATGATCAAAATCGTGGCATGCGTCGAAGCCCTTATACGACGGCAGCTCTAGTTAAAAATTTGCACATCGCTATGGTATGACCTTTGGCATTTCAGTGTAAAGCGGTAAGTTTTAGCTGCTTAAGGTGATCCCAGCGGTATGCAAGCTAGCTCTGACTTTATTGGAGATGTCAAAGCACACACAAAATCACTACTCAATGTTATTACCTAACCGAGGATTTGAAATTACACGGAAAACTGGGTTACCGTTTTTGAGCTTCGGTCGTCTCTGCGTTGGTGGATTTCTAAGAAGCATTTTTCGTTACGCTCTCGCACGAGTGTCAACACCAATACAATTTAACCTCCCATTACAGAGAAATAACTCTTTTTTAAGTGACTGGAGTCTGTTGTTCAAAAGATGTTCTGCAACACAGCACACGTCCTCTCTGATGAATAAGTGTAGAAAGTTAATCTCGTAAGTAGGCTAGCCGATCTAACCTACCAAGGGTTGCAAAAGATTTTGTTTACAATAGAACGTACAGTGCTTAATGTTACATGATGACTTAAACTGCTTGTAGAGTTCTGTAGTTTTGACTCGTTGCTCGTAGAAGTTACGATCTTAATTAAGCACTCACAAAGTCTCTGATTAAGCACTTTGAATTAAATGGACCAGGGTAAATGATCAACAGAATCTGTACTCACAAATTGAATGTCCAACCAAGCTTTACTCAGAAGGCATACTGTATTTCAGTAAGCATGTCAAGACAAACACCTTTTAATATATTTTACTCCTCAATACTAAGCTGTCAATCAACACGTTAGCTCACTATAACAAAACGTAATCTACATATACGTATCATATATCTGCTCGTACAATATTTATCGTTCTTGCAATCTCTTATGTTTCTTTCTGTAACACATAGCACATCGTACTCAGCACTAGGCTCTTAGAACGTCGAGGCAAGCCCATTGATCACACCTAAAATTGCGCTTACAATCCGCTTTATTTACTTTTGACCCACCGTCAGGATGCGAACTTTGAAAACTCGTCTAGAGAAACAAAGTATCGTTTAACGAGAATACATCAAATTTGCGAAAGAATACAGAAACTGAAAAGGAAGGTTAAACTAGAGATACACTGAGGGACAATGAAATTTTGCACCAAGAAGAAAGCATCGGATTGAATTGCAATTTTATGGACGTAATAATACAGATGAATGATACACGTTATCGTAAAAACACAGCTGTAGGACAATTACAGAGGGATCTGTTGCACGCAGTCCGGTTATATTCAATAGGGCATTGCACCGCCTCGTGCGGCAATACATGCTGCAATACGGTCCGGCATGGAGGCGAACAGACGCCTGATGTTGTCCCGCGGCAGACTGGCTCCCTCGTGCTGGAAGGTGTGCTCAAAATCCCGGATGGTGTGGCACGGCGGCAGATGGCGTTTCAACTGGTCCCATACATGCTCGATAGGGGACATGTCGGGATGCAGGAAGGACATGGAATTGTCTGGACATGACATAGGCAGTCCTGGGCAACCGGAGCCATGTGCGGGTGGCATTATCCTGATGGTATAGCACACGTGGAATCCCGGTCAGGAATGGGAGCACATGGGGCCGTAGGATCTCATCCATACAGGTGACCGTCAACGCCCCATGTTCCACAACTAGAACTGATCGGCTATCGTACGTAATGGCTCCACAGACCATAATGCCTGCAGTGGGAGAGGTGTGACGCTCTATAGCGAGGTTGAGATTGCGCCTTTGACCCGGGGACCTCCACACCTGGACACGAAGATCATCTGTCCCAACAACAAAGCGGCACCCATCGCTAAACACCACACGTCGCCAGTCTGTATTGTTTCCCGTCGCTCTGGCTTGGCACCAATGAAACCGGAGCCGGTGATGTTCTGGTGTTAATGGAAGCACACGTAAGGGGCGTTGGGATTGCAAATTACCATCCGCGAGGCGTCTGGAATTGGTTCGTGGGCACATATGAGCCGTTACATCTGCCTGTATAGTGGACAGGGTCCCCAAACGATCCGTTCGTGCCTGGCGAACGATCCGTCGATCCACTCTACTTGTGGTCCTCTGGTGCGTCTGGAACCGCTCTGCCGTGTGGCAGTGACGTCACGTGTCAATAGCTCCTAACACAGTCGGACGGTACACAGTCGGACGGTATGGTCAGAACGATCCACGTGGCGGGCTATACGGCGCACCGGCCACCTGCGGTTTTCAGCCCGATCATCAGGCCTCTCTCAAAGTCCGTAAGTTGCGTAAATCGGCGTCTACCAGGCATTCTTGTCAATCTGTACTCTTAGTTGCGTTGGCCAGTGCTTTTCGCGGGGCATCGACAATACGACGGTTTATAAGGCTGCCGATTCGTGCTTGCTACGCGTGACAGGGTGTGCGGTTTTGCGGAATTATACCAAACATGTATCATTTGCATACCACCACGCACTCCGGCTGTTTTTCGCGGTTGTAGCATATTTTCTTCTAGGTGCTCAAATTTTCATAGTCCGAGAGTGTATATGTTACAGAGTGTACAATGGAAAGTGATTGAAGCGCAATGCTGTGGTAGGAGTATCCGTCTAAAACATAGCGTCTATTTAGAGCAGTGGGGAAATGTTTGAATGAAGCATAATAGGTGAAAACTGTTGCTGATGAGGAAACAGTAGTGTCTCAGTTTATCCATCTATAGGACACGGTCTCTGTAGGCATCTTAACGCACGTCATAAGAAGGCCAGGTTCGTAAAGCTGTGCTATTCGGTTGTGACGTCATCTTGTTCCAAACAGTGTGTGTGCGTGGCTACGTTCCTGAGAAGTTTTCATAAATGTATTTTTCGGTGTTTTGCAGTTTTTGTCTTTTGGAATTCGTTTACGCTTTTCTACTGTAGGTTGAAGAAACGTACATATATGCTCCAGCTTTGTCCGTCTGTCTGCACGATAACTCCCGTAAAAATGGTTCGATTTCGATGAAATTTTAGTATGTGGTAGGGGACCACTTGGGGACGAACCCTGTTGAAAATGGACGAAATGGTGTCAAAGGTCAGGGCACGAGAGCGGAATCCATTCCATCGTCCTTATGCGTCATGCTTATATTACGACAAAACTATAGTATGTTGCTCCGGAGGTATACTGAACCAGTTCTGTTTAATATCATCGAAATGGGGTTAAAGGTCAGGGCACAGGAGCGAGCTATAGTCCGCAGCCATTATCCTCATAACTTGAGTAATGATTTCTGGTATGTCGCAAAGCGTATCATAATCAATACATTTCATGATTTTAGTAACTTGTTTGTTGAACAAACCACTTAGGTCTAACAAAAGAAAAAATAGGCAGTGTATATATAAATGAAACTCACTGTTTACAGTGTTCCCACTGATTGGATAAACGCCACTGTTTACAGTGGCGTTTATCCAATCAGTTACTGTGGCGTTTATCCAATCAGTCACTGTTTACAGTGGCGTTTATCCAATCAGTTCGCCACTGTTTACAGTGGCGTTTATCCAATCAGTGGGAACACTGTAAACGCCACTGTTTACAGTGTTCCCACTGATTGGATTCCAAGGGACAAGAAAAGACCCAGAAGAAGACCACATGGGAGATGGGTGGATGAAATTCGAAAGTATGCAGGGGTGACATGGAGGAGACTGGCACGAGACAGACCGTTGTGGAGGAAACTTGGGGAGACCTTCGTCCAGCAGTGGATTGATAATGGTTGACAATGATGATGATGATGATATAAATGAAAACACAAGGAAGAGTCAAATGAAAACCTTAAAATTTTTCTTCTCAGAATTTATTTAGCAACAGTGGTGCACACCTGCGTCATTTTTCAATTGAATCTCCATTTTGTGCAATACATGTCCTCCAGCACTTAGAAAGTCCATAGATACCGGCAGAAAATAATTCTTTCGGTCGCATGTACAGCCACTCATGCAACACCTGCTGCAACTGTTCGTCGGACCTGAAAGTCTTTCTTCCCATCGCATCTTTGAGTGGTCTTAAGATGCGGTGTTCTCTTAGGCAAGGTCTCATGAATACGGCCTGATGTGGAAGACACTCGAAGTGCAGGTCTTGTATGGTTGCAACCGTTGCATAGGCAGCATCAGGCCGAGCGTTGTCATGTTGCAATAGCAAACCAGTACTCAGAAGACCAGGGCGTTTGAATTTAATGGCATGTCGAAGATGAATACTGATAAGATCGGCATGCGCGCCACTGTTTACAGTGTTCCCACTGGGCATGCAGTGTTCCGAAATTACGCTTCGTTCATCTCAAAAGAGAGTCAGAATTAAATTCTTTGCAGTTTGCTGTGTGCGGAACATTTTTGGTTTTGATGACACCATTCCTTGCTCGTTCTCTTGGTTTCTGGTTGATGATAGTGAACCCTATTTTGATCTCCAGTACAAATATTCTGAAGGAAGCCATTACCTCCTGCTTCAAAGCGCTGGAAAAGTTCTTGACAGGCATCAACACGTCTTTGTTTCAATTCTAGAGTCAGGTACCAAAGAAACCACCTTGCAGACACTTTGTTGAACTGAAGAACATTATGAATGATGCCGTGCGCTGTGCCATGACTCTTGTTCGTCCAAAAGAGCAGCTCTTTCTTCCACCGTCTTCAGTAATTTCCCATCACAATTTCTTCAACTGCTATAATGAACTCTGGTATCAATGCTCTGTGAGTCTGACCCATGATTAGAAATATCGAAGACTAATATTTCTATGTGATGTTAATAACATTTGCTTTTCTAACGCAAGCATTGTTACAAGCTCAAATCGGCAAATTCACTATACTGACAAGAGTCACCTGACACCACTTCAAGAGCAAATGGACAGATCCGCTGCGTTTTTAAGATGCGCGTATAGCTTCAAACGATATAAAAACAAGCCTCTAGCTGACAGCGATCATATCGCACTGTGAGGTTGAGTGAAAATGTCGCGGCAGGAGAGAACTGACTTTGAGAAAGGAAAGACTGTTGGGTGTTGTATTGGTGGGTTGTCCATAAGAGAAACCGAGAGGCGTTTAAACATATCTATGTCAACTGCTTTGGATGTGCTGAATAAGTAGAAGACACATGGCGTGTCTAAAGTAGCAAATCATACCAGTAGACCAAAGAAAATCAGTGATACAGGACGTCAAAGCCTCAGGAGAGGTTACAGCTAATCGACGGAGTACTACACAAGAACTCTGTGTACAGGTGAGTAAAAATGCTGGAACCTTGGTATGTACACGTACCATTCGCAGAGAACTTCATTCCATGGGTTACCGTTGGCGTGCTGGTGCTCATCAACCTTTCATCTCCACTCGGAATGCTACTCTTCGTTTAGCATTGTGTAAAGATTATTTATCGTGAACCGTAAATCAATGGAAACGGGTCCTATGGACTGATGAATCCAGATACACGATCCATCAGTCTGATGGCCGTGTGTGGGTATGGCGGCAGCCGGGGGAACGCTATTTATCACAGTGTAGTGTTCCTACGGTCAAGTTTGAAGCTGGCAGTGTACTTGTGTAGATGTGTTTTTCGTGGTAAGGTGCGTCGCATAAATATAGAGAAGTCTACTTTGCACCGTGAACGCAATGCGAATATAGGTAGGAAACTGAAGTGGTACCTAATTAGACATAACCCTACAACAAACTTTTCGATCCGTCGAGATGACCGGATTGTGTGAAAAGAACACCACAAAGTGAAATAGTGTAATTTTAGGTGTCTCATAAATATAAAGACAACTATGTAAAGTAGCCTCATGCAAATGAGATGTACAAATTAGCATGTTGTACGCACGCGCATGGGCTGTAATTCGGTCCAGCCTACAAAAGACAGCAGACCTGACGTCAGACATTCATTGCCGAAATGCCACACAACCGTCAACTTTCTGGTGAGGAGGTGCAGACGATTTGGAGACTGAGAGCAAATGGATTGCCTGTACTTCTCTTTACGGATGAGAGCCAATTTAGTCTGACGAGCGATTCTGGACGTATACACATCTGGAGAGAGCAGGGAACACGCAATCACACCTCCAACATCATCGAAAGGGGTTGGTTTGGAGGTGGCGGAGTTCTCATTTGGGGCGGTATCATGCTTGGTAGCCGTAATGACCTCCACATCTTCCAAGGAGGTTCAGTCACTGGTGTCCGCTATTGTATCGAGGTTTTCCTGTCTGACGTGCGTCTGTTTAGAGGTGCTGTGGGTCCAGAGTTCCCCTTCATGGAGGACAACGCTACACCTCATCGTACAGTGGCTGTCGCAGAGCTGTTGGAGAGTGAAGATATTCAACCCATGGATTGGCCCGCAAGGTCCCCGGACCTAAATCCAATCGAACACGTGTGGGACCTTCTCGGGAGACGCTTGACAGCAAGTCACCAGCCGCCAGCAACGATTCCGCAGCTGCGATTGGCGCTACGAGAGGAATGGGCCGCGATGCCTCAACAGCTCTTTGACAACCTCGTCCTCAGCATGGACAGACGTTGTAAATCCTGCAACGCAGTCAGGAGTGGTCATATCCCCTGCTAAATACTGGATTTTTCTTGGCAGCCGCCTGTCACATGGACGTTTCTGTCATCTGTCCAGTTGTGCTCGAAGCTACCTTTTCAATAAAGCGCCTTTGTATCCTTCAGATTCCTTGTTTGGACGGTTTTTCTTACTTCTCCCATATACTTACATCTTGGGGTTCTTATGGAATGATTTGAGTCGATGTGGAGTACTTCTGCACGACGTTACATTCGAAAAACCGTCTCGTTCTTAATTTTTGGCATCGTGTTGGATGAGCACACGCCACTGTAGGTATTTCCAGGCGGCAGTCTGACTGCTGCACGCTAAAGGGATGACATCCTAGAGCCCTATGTGTGGCTTTTCAGCAGAGCTGATGACCATAAGTTCCTTCTTATAACGCCCATCACCATAAGGATCGGCTAGTAGACGAATGCCTGCAGAGTGGGCAAATTCACAGTATGGAGTGCCCTGTGAGATCTCTGGACTTGAACCCAATAAATCATATCTGGATACCGTGGGAAGGGAAATTGTGTGCGACAGTCCCCTACCAGAACCGTCCTAGGACTCCGACTCGCCTTAGTTGAGGTGCGGCACTTATTTCCTAAACTCTCATTCACAGCCTTGTAAACAACATGAGCGCTCGTTGTGAGAGCCATATCGCTGTTCGGGGGTAATCAACACTCCCTATTACTCCCTCAAATTTTTCGCCACTTTCTTCCTCATATTTGGGCGCTCATGTTGTCAATGTGACATGCGTTGCCATGGCTGCCATGCTTCGTACATGACCATACCAACTGTCATTAGACTCTGTCTTGTGAATTTTGCTTTTGTTTCGTTAATTGTGGACACCAGTGTAGTTCACAATATGCAAGCATATTCTCTAACCTGGTAGAAAGTTTATTTGTTTGGTCTGTCACTACGTATTTGATTTCAATTAATATTCCATATTTCGTTATTGGAGTGCTAAAAATTGAATATTAGATTTTTTGACTCGTATTTATACAAAACTGTTTCCTCTTGAATATCATAAAGCATTTTAGCCGCCTCAGGGGCCAAGTGGTCTAAGGTGTGGACTTCTAACCATTTGTCAGAGCTGGGATCATGTTGGAGACTTGTGGGGGCATCGGTGATGAGGTGTTTTTTTACGGGTCTGGTTCTTTCTGTTTAATGGAACCAATTGCCCAAAATATTGGTCAAACGACTCCTATACCCTTTACAATTACTTATGTTTGTAGTTTAACCCAGAAAGATAAACAAATTCTTGCTTCGTATACCTGAACAAGAATTCGAGGTGTATGTGGAGTTAAAATCGATGACATGATAGAAAAAGTAAAAGTGCAGTGAATCAGGTCGCTCAGTAAGTCGCTATCAGTTGCTGAACAATAACACAGTAATGTAGGCATAATTACCGTAGCCACCCCGGTGGCGCAGTGGTCTAAGCGATGGCTTCTGATCATTCGTCCGAACGGGGTCCGGGTTCGAATCCCGATGAGGCATAGATGTTGTGTTTGTCTTACGGCACTGGATCTCTCCCTTTCCTGGAACCAGTGACCCTAAATTACGGACGGGCGACTGCTTATAGCCCATTGAGTTGCTCACGGTGGTCGTTAAATCTCCAATCAAAAAAATAATAATTACCTTAAGGGAAGAAAAGCCACAAAACAGATAAATGTTCCGTATCCGGGCCCCAGAAGGCTATCAGTTGCTGAACAATAACACAGTAATGTAGGCATAATTACCGTAGCCACCCCGGTGGCGCAGTGGTCTAAGCGATGGCTTCTGATCATTCGTCCGAACGGGGTCCGGGTTCGAATCCCGATGAGGCATAGATGTTGTGTTTGTCTTACGGCACTGGATCTCTCCCTTTCCTGGAACCAGTGACCCTAAATTACGGACGGGCGACTGCTTATAGCCCATTGAGTTGCTCACGGTGGTCGTTAAATCTCCAATCAAAAAAATAATAATTACCTTAAGGGAAGAAAAGCCACAAAACAGATAAATGTTCCGTATCCGGGCCCCAGAAGGCGCCGGCTGAATTTAACCACTGGTACAACTGCTATGGTTCTTAAAGTCGAAAGAAGTCTGTTTGAATAAGAGTGCAAAAATGAATGAGAGGAAGGTATGCGCACCGAACCTTTAATTATATTCGCATTAGGAACACATGAACTGCTGGTAGATCCGGGATTTATGCTTTTACGAGGATTTCCACATACGTCATTGCAAAAAACATATCTGGGCCTCGACGACAAAGGCAGCGCGTACATGTAGGAAACAGGTGGATAAATAAACGTCAGATGAGCAAACGAAACGCTTGGATGCTGAGCAGCAACATAGGCATTCATCTGCAGCTATCGTTCTCTGATAAAATTAAGGTAAAGCAGAAAATTATGGTATTTCAAACGTAGTGATGAAACTAAAGTGCTTTCTATTTAACAGTAATCAAGATCTGATCTTCCAGTTTTATCTCAGGAAATGCTTTACATCGCGAAAGGCATGCTTACATACAAGAAGTAATTTGTTACCACTATTACTATTTGTTCCGTCTTTCTGTCTGCTTCTCGCCTAGAATTAGCTTCTATACGAGAAATCGCTTTATTAAACAACTTCTCATTTCCCTGTTGTGTACTTAAAAATGGTTTCTCCAAATTAACAGTAATCAAGATCTAATCTTGAAGTTTGTGTATCATGAAATGTCTTACATCACGATGGACATGCTTATACATACGAAACAATTCGGTGTGACTGTTACTATTAATTCTGTCTGTCCGCTTATTGCCTAGAATTCGCTTTCTATGCAAGTAAAAGCTGCATTAAATAGGTTCTTCTCATTTTCTTCTTGTGCATTTTCCCGGTGAAGGAGCCATATACATATAACGGTGCGTAATTACGTGTTTATATCATTAATGATTGGCATTTTCTGGGAAACGTAAAGAAAAGTTTGCTTCTCTTATGCAAGCGTAAGATACTGCGAAATCACGATTCACCAGACAAGCCACTTGTGGCTATTTTCTGTTACTGAACTGCCATAAGGAAATCGTTTTCTTTTGGAAAATTCGCAACATAACGTACATTAATTTCTACAACATCTGATCCTCCGTTGAAGATAACGAGGAAGCTGAAAACTATATGGTTATTTTAAGTCTAACCGTAAAATACTGCTTGTAAAAACTACAACACGAAAAAATAAGTCCCCTATTCAAATGAAATTAATAAAAGATATTCTCTTTATTACATGATAAAACAGATTACATTTGAAAAGTTATACAATATTATTTTTGCTTCAAAACTGAGCATCGTGTGAATCCACACTGAGCAACAATAACAGCCCCCTCACGGCGCGGCATTGAATGGAAGAGGTTTTTGGAGACAATCTTGGCGAATTGCCTGCAAGGCTTTTTCTATGCCAGACCCGATTTGATTTATGATGACTACGAGGTGCTTTACGAGCCAGTCGTTTAGATACCATGTCGCAGATATGTCCGATGCCGGAGATACCCTGCGAGCTTGCAGGCCAGGGAAGAAGTTGTAGCTGACATGGATGGAAAATGTCTTGGACATTCCGGTCCACATGTGGCCGAGCATCGTCCTGTGGGAATATAGCTCCAAAACAACTCTATAGGAAGGGTATCACCTCTGCTTTTAAAACAACCCTCATGTAACACTGGCTGTTGAGGATTTACTCAATTAGTTTCAGGTGAGATCACGAATTAAAACCAATGGGCCCCTCAATGCCTCCATACATATCACTAAGCTGTTCTCTGAGATTCAGAGGTTAGCTCAACAAAGAAATAGAAAGTGCCAGTAAAATGTTTATCTGATTATTTACTTACTGTTGCTGTATCAAACTTCTCCATTAACAGCGATTTTTACATACAACTCGGGCTTCATTTACATCCATCACTCGACGTACACGAGACCTTCTACACTTCATACTTATAATTGTTTTCTCCTGCAGGCACTCCTGAATCTGGTCCTTCCGTGACTTCCTTGGCCTTTCTCTGTCTTTCCTTCCTGCCACTTGGGGTAAAACAAATTCTTAGTAAGCATCTCATCACTCATTCTTTCAACTTGGCTAAACAACCTAGGAATGTTAGTTTCCACCTTGCTAACAACATTTTGTTTCACATTACACACCTGCAGCACATCTTCATTGCTCACACAATCAGAACGTGTCTTGCTACAAACTCCCGCAAGTAACGCATTTCTGCAGCACACAGACGACTCCTATGTATCTTCTGTAGTGCCCTGATTATTTACTTACTGTAATTGTCCCTACTCTGATGTATGATTATTTACTTTTCATACATCAGAGTAGGGACAATTACACTCTCATACACAATGAAGTTTTCCGTGACTCACTCGTAAACGCGGAAAGAGCGATGACTTCTGTTTGATGTTCCTAGTCCACGTCAATTGTGTGTATTAAATATTTTATGGCGATGAATAATATTGATGTCTTAAAGTACAAATATTTGAAGAATAAAATACTGGGGTTTTCTAAGTCAATCGCTGATTACTTTTTTTTTTTGCTCTGTTTTGGGGATTAACTACCGCGGTGAGCAATTACTGCTCTAAAACAAGTAAAACATACCTACTGTAGGGACACTGGTTCAACGCACAAGGAGAGCTAATACAGCAAAACAAACGCAACATCAACAAAATTTCTGGTACACTTGCACGTAACTTTTGAACAACTGCCGACATACTTTACATTGCATTACTTCTCTCAGAAATGCTGGGATTTCGTCCAACTATTAAATACACCGATGTGCCCTGACATTATTACCACCTACCTAATAACCTGTAAGTCACCCTTAAGCCCGCAAAACAGCGGCCAATCGGCGATGCATCGATTCGATGAGGTGGCGATAGGTATCTTGGGGTATCTGGTACCATAATGCCAACAGCAGGTCCTCTAGTTTCCGTACATTTCAGGGTGGTGAGGATTTAGCGAGAGCCTGCCTTTTCAAGTCCAACATTAAATGTTCGATTGGGTTCATGCCACGTGAATTTGGAGACCAGGGTATTAACAGAAAGTCATTAGCGTGTTCCTCGAACCACTCCTTGACGATTCTGGCAGTGTGGCATGGCGCATTATCACAGTTGCCGTGAATTGATAAACTTGGTCCGCAACAATGTTCAGATACCTGACAGCTGTCAGAGATTGTACTATTGGGATAATGCGGCCTAAAGTGTCCCAAGAAAACATCGCCAAAAGCATAACACCTCCGCCGTCGGCCTGTTTCCGCGCAACAGTGCATCCGGGTGCCATAGCCTCCGTTGGTAATCGGCGTATCCGCCGTCTATGTGATGCACCAGGAATCTTTAATCGTCAGACCAGGCGATTTTCTTCCAGTCATCCACAGTCCAATCTCGATGATCTTAGGTTCATTTCAGACGTTGTTGCCGATGACGTGCAATGAGCACGAGGGCTCGTGTGGGTTTGCCGCATCACGCGCCCATGCGCAGAAAGGCAATGTGTGTTGTGACACATTGTCCTGATTGCCACTGTTGTAGCTGCGGGTGATTTGTCGCCCTGTGGCCTTGCGGTCGCTGTGAACAATGCTCGACAGTCTCCGCTTCTTTCTGGTATCAGTGAGCTGCGGCGGACGACAGTTCGTTGTTTAGCCATCTGTGCACCACTTTGGATACGTACTCACTACAGCGGTACGTGAACAACACAAAGCCACGCCGTTTGCGAGACCGTAGTTCCAAGGCGTTGTGCCATCCCAATTTGTCCTTTATCAAACTCCGATAAATTGGCAATTTTTCCATTCTGACTACGAACACCTTACTAACTGAAAGCCGGTCCTCGGGTTGTATATATACTGTTCTGTGAATTTCATCTTCGCCACCGTTCAGTCTCCAGGTGCACTCATTTCTCTAGGCTGGGGGTGGTGATAATATAATGTGTGATCGGTGTACATGTAGCACGCTGCCTTACAGGTTATTGTATTGGTCAGTTTGATAGGGTTCCTAAGTTGCGCTCTCCAAATGATATATAAATCAGAAGGGAAATGTTTCTAAGAAACATTTCTCATAAATTTTCGTTCTTATTTTTTCTTTTTCAAAATGTTACTAGAACTTTTAGGAACACCTCGATATTTTGGGCGGTGTTAAATGAAGCCTTTGTACACTGTTAAAAATTTTGTGGTAGGTTGCACCAAAATGTGGTGCTATCCCAGCTCCACCACTTTCTGAGAAAAGATACTCCACTGTGTGGTGCACACAAAACCGAACAACATGGTTCAACTTTACACTACATTATGGTACAAGATTGCACTACATTATGGTGGGTTCTGTTGGATTTTTTTGCCCCTCACAATGGTGTACCTTGTCCCGGAAAGGGGTGAAGCTGGTTTAGCGCTATGTTTTGGTGCAACGTACCACAAAATCTTTAAGGTGGAATTTTGCGGAAAGAGGTGATCATAAAGAATGAAAAGAGTTTTTCTCCTGTTAAGTGCAGAAGGAAAAGAAGAATGTCAGCTATGCGTTTAAAGTAATCTCTGAAGTCAAAAATAAAGGTACAGACAGTCACCTAAATGTAATTTTCATACGTGTTTTATTATTCTTTATTTCTAGCAATGTGATTGGTAGGCAGAAGCAAATTCAAATTCATTTTTTCTCGCTGAAAGATGATAACATATTGCATTTCCCTTAATTCCATCGTAGGTATCCCATTCAATCTCGTGAAATCCAGCACAAAGAAGAGCTTCGTTTACCTGATCACGAGTTACAGGTATTGAGCCGAACCTGTGTTTTTTATAAGTCAAAGAACCTGCAGTTAGAAATCCGACGAGAAAGAGTCCACCTCCAGAGCAAAGCAGACGGCTGATTCTCTGTAAGTTTAGCTTGTAGTGTTCATAGTCAGAAGCTACATGTTCCAATACGGCAGATATCACAAGGAAATCATACTCTGTTGTAGATTCAGGAGGGACCACTTGTTCACTTGAGGCATCACAGGGAATTACAGATGTCACACTTTTCCGAATACGAGCTTCGATTTCTTTTCGTCCGGAGTCGATATCCCTGAAGTAAACAAAGAGAAACATTAATTTCTAACTGCAGATAGAAATTAATAAACCAAATAAGGGAACTGCTATGGAGATACATACCTATTTTAAGGAAAGAATGAGTACCATTGCTTACGAAGCACTGGGGGAAAATATCGTAGTGAAGGTAGGAGAAAAACTTGAATCACAGAGGAACAAATGGATGGGATTAGAGACAAGAAAAAATCTTATTTGGAATGAATGACTAAATAAAAAAGATGATAGAAGTAAAGAGATATATAAGGAAAAGAAAAATGAGATTAATAGACAAATAAGATGTGCAAAGAATTATGAGTGGGAAGGGGCTTGTATAACAGTGAACCCCCAATTGGGTTTTAAAAGTGTCTCTGAGGCATGGAAAATACTCAAGGGACTCAGAAATCAAGTTCATCACAGGTCAACACTTCAAATGATGCAGATGAAAGTGTGGAAAAAATATTTTGAAACCCTATTAACTAAAGAACGGAAGGAATTTATGCACAACGAATTTACTTATGGTTCTTCTGGTTTGCAAGTGTCTCAAAAAGAAGTGGCTAGGGCACTGAAAGGAGATAAAAACGGAAAAGTATCTGGTCTTGGCAGAAACAACCTTGAATTGGGAAAATCCTCCGAATACGTGGCGTCAAAATCCTCCAAATACGTGGTGTTCCCCAGCAGTGGAAATTTCCGTTGCTGTGTGTTGCTAAAACGTTGAAAGAGCGATGTCTTTGTTTATTCAACCTTGAAATACTGAAATATGTTGGTGAGAGAGTTGTTACACTCCTTACTAAATTATTCAACAGAATCCTGGGGGATAATTGAGTACCTCAGGAGATGAAACTTGGTTTTTCGACACCAGTTTTCAAGAAGGGAAACTCAAACGTTTATGGTAATAACAGAGGAATATGTGTAACAAGCCCATTTATAAAAAAAACATTTGGAAGAATTCTTCGAAGAAGGATTGAAGAACAGTATGAAGGAATGGAGGAGCAGAGTCAATTCATGGCTGGTAGATCATGTATAGATCATATTTTTACAATGACACAGATCCTAGAAAAACGAAGACAGAAATTGAGAGGGATGGAATTAATATTCATTGACTTTGAAAAGACCTACGATAGTGTTCCTCGAAAACTACTTCAGAAGGCTTTGAGGTTGGCAAATATTGGTGAAGAATATTCAAGAGATATATTGTGACAATAAATGTATTATCAAGTGTGGACAACAACTATCAGAGGTTTTTGAGAGTAGTAAAAGCCTTTTACAGGGAGGCTGTATGTCCCCTACATTATTTAAGATGTACATTGAGGTTTGTCTCAGGGAATGGCGAGCGAAGTGCAGAAATATGGAATTAGGGATTCAGAATTATTTGGTTTACCATTTGCTCTTTGCTGAAGATCAAGTAATTTTGGCAGAAAATAAGGATGACGTAACTTATATGTTTCGCATTGTCCTATCAGAGACTTATATATTTCGTAAACTGATCTCTGAATATGACCGTTGGGGACATACAATTAACGAAATCAAAACTGATCACTATTCCCATGATCCCAGTGAATTCATTGAAATAACCGATAATATTACATTGAGAACAGTTGAGAAATTTAAATATCTCAGATCCAAAATACATCAGGATGGTACATGGCATCAGGACATTGATCGGAGAATGCGGAGGACAGGATAACAATTTCTTTTTGGAGCAGCAATGTCTTTCGAAGTGTAAAAAGACACATTTTTCTGCGATTGTAAAGAGTAACATTTTATATGGTGCGGAGACGTGGACGCTGAATAAAAGACATCAACAAAGAGTATTGGATACAGAGATGGATTTTTGGAGGCGTTCTGCAAGGAAAGTCCAGATATGAAAAAGTGCGTAATACAAATATTCGAGATATCATGAGTGTTAAAGTAGATATTCTATAAACTATTGAGATGCGGAGATTGCAATGATTCGGCCATGTAAAGAAAATATCATCAGAGAGACATCCTAAAATTCTGATGGAGTGGTAGACACCAGGAAAGAAGGAGACAGGAAAACCAAGTAGAAAGTGGACGGAGGAGATTAAATCCAGTTTAAAAAATAATGGACTGGATAAAGTGAAGGGCTTGGATCGAGAGAAGTGGAAGAAGACTCTGGCTGAACTAAATGGTCGAGGAAATCCGCTTGGTAGTGAAATTCCATGGTCGAGGGAATTCCTGATTCCCACTACCAAGCGGATTTCTATATGCTCTTTCTGGAGGAGACGTGTTTTCTACATTACACTCAATTTTCTAATTATTTTGACGTAGGACAACGTCTAACCGCGGATAATATGGGCAACTTACGGTCGATCGCCTGTGACAAAAATGGTTCCCAACTGAAATCATTATAGCGTTAAAAATAGGTGTCGCACAGTAATCGTGTTAGCATATTCGTAAACAGCATGGAGTCCAACTCGCGTACTGCGCAATACATCGTGCGCGCGACGCTGCCCTCGCTTTCTGTGCGCGGGGGAGATGATGTAATATTTCTGGTTGTGTCGCCGCGTTTGATTTAGTGCATCTCGGCAACCGTGAGCGCAACGCGAATGTGCGTGGCAACGTTTTAAAGCTCTGTACAAGATCTATTCAAATATACGAAGAACATTTCGCAGTAGTTTGAACTGAATATTAAAAAAATGTTTTCTTGTAAACCACTTTTGAAAATATCGCTGTTTATCTAGACAAGCGTGAGAGCAAAACGACTGCGCGTGGTATCGTTTTAAATTTCTCGACGAGATCTATTGAAATATATAAAGAACATATCGCAGTGGTTTGAACTAAAATATAAAAAAATTGGTTTTGTGTGAACGGGCAAACATTTTCGACAATGCTGCAGAATTCGCAGAATGAACGCAAGCAAAAGTGGAGAAAATCAAAACGAGAGGCAAGAGCAAGTGATGAGAAATGTAAGAAGCCCAAGATGACAGAGCACTACGTTGGGTAATTCGTGCATCGATGTGCTTTGTGTTCGGAATGTGACCAGCATTGTTTGTAAAAATTATGCAAGCTACTTTTCATATCATAGACCTATGTTGGCTATAACAAATTAAATAAACGCTTTGAAACCGTAATGGACTAACTCATTTCAATTCTCCGATCTACAGTCCAAACTGATGTTTCAATCAGAACTGAGCCTACCTGTATTTTTTTATCTCGGTAGTACCGTTTTATTCTCAGAGGTGTTTACATTTCCAGCTGTCACTCTGGTAAGACACACCAAAAAACCAAAGCGTTATGACCACCGGTATAACACGATTTTGGTTCTCGACGTACCGCCAAAAGAGTTCTTACCTGGCAAGCCATAGACGTTGCAAGATTTCTAAACGTGTCTTTAATTATCTCGTACCAACATCTTACCAACAGATCGTTTAATTCTGGTAAGTTACGTGGTTGATCCGCAGCAGATCGGATTTGCTGTTCCAACACAAACCACAAATGCCTGAATGCAGAGGCGTAACTAGGGCGGGTCAGATGGGGCGTTTTCCCCGGGCGCAGTTGAATAGAGGGCGCAAAATTCACCACTTAAAATCTTATATAAACTGAAATTGAAACTTTTGCGCCAGTTTCCGAAACAGATTTTTGGCCCCTACTTTGTCATTTGTCCATCTACAGAATTGGCTCATAATATGTTTCGCCAGTAGCCGGACATTAAAATTCTCGTTCCTTCTTCAAACCGTTGAACGGGTGTTATTTGCTCGCATTCAGAAATGAAGCCGCGATTGTATGTACGGTGCGAGATAAAGATGTTCACATTGTTAAAGATTCGCTTGGGGCTATTCTATCATTTATGCGGTTGCGAGCCACGAGTACCAGCCGCATTCGGTTCGTTTGATGTGATACGGGAGTTCCGAATTGCGAAGCAGTTCGAAAAACATGTACAAAAAGTCATAGTTTGATTGTTACAGTTTTGAGTGTTTAACGACCACCCGCGTGAGCAACTCAGTGGGGTGTAAGCAGTCGCCGGTCCCTAATTTTGACCCTCTGGCTCAAGTGAGGGGGAGAGTGCCGATGCTGTACAACACACCATCCACGCCTTACCTGGTATTCGAACAGATGGGTATTCGTATATAACCCATCTCGGACGAATGGTCAGAAGCCAGAGCTTAGACAACTGGCCCTCCAAGGCGGCACAGTCTGATTGTGCTCCTTGTATACGAATACAAATGGAGTATGCCATTAATTCTATTTCATTAAGCAGTCTCACTCTCACTCTCTCTCTCTCTCTCTCACTTCTATGCGTGTGTGTGTGTGTGTTTGTGTAAGTTAGATGGACTTCAACCGCTCGTCGAGTGGACCTCGGTTCGAGTCTTGTTTGAGGCATGGGTGGTGTGTTTGTCCTACATCCCTCTTTTACTCCCTGGAACCAAGGGCCATAAATTAAGGGCCCCTGGTTGGGGAGTGTAAAGAGACAAGCAGTCGAAGTCCATCTGGGGCCCTAAATTAAGAGCCTCTGGTTCCAAGTGACAACTTAGAGTTGCTCACAATGGCCATCAACCCCCTCCACCCTTCCCAAGACAGATGGGGGTGCAATATTCGGTGGTTGGTTTTGGGCGCAGAAATGTCTTGTTACGGTTCTGCTCGAATGGACTAACTTCTGGAAAATTCGGAGGCCAGGGAATATCTAGAAGTCTTCCAGATGTTTAACGAAACATTCTCAAACAGTTCCCAGCGAAAACAGTGCTGCTGGGCCAGCGCTCAAGCCAGCACTGGCATCCAGCAGTGCCAGAAGTTGCCCAGCACTATTGTGCCGCTGCCCAACCGTCAATAAAATGTCCCGGCGGCCACCACATGGGCCAGCAGCTGGCCAACAGTTGGCACCCCATCAGTTGTCATATGCCAGAACACGGCCATCAGTTATCCGCCACATGCACTGGCTGCTACAAGCGGCCCTTCAGCATCCGTGCAAGAACGTGCCATGAATCATGGTTAGCCTAATGTGGTCCGCTAGTTTCCCGTCAGTGGCAGCCGGCAATCACGTGACGTAACTGATGGCTTGCAGAATCTTGTCCGCCAATTTCCCAGTAGTATCCAAAAAAAAAAATAAAAAAATAAAACGCGGTTTCCCAAAGGCACTACTTTTTTTCCACCTACGAAACTTTCACATGACAGCACCGCGCGCTAGGGAAATTTTCTCAACAGGCCCTGAAAAACACGCGTTCGGAACCTTCTGGAGTCGAAACAAGAACAATCAGCTTGCAAAGCGATTGCTCTAGCCGCTACACTGGTTTGGCACGCACGAGCCTTCCCTTGAAGCTGAGCCTTTTCCCTGCGCGATGTAAAACTTAAGCGTTCTCTTTTGAATTTTACAATATTGCGAGCTATTTTTCATGAATGTCCGTTTCATGAAATTCATGGAAACTCTAACCTCGGCTCGAGATTGATGTAAAATTAAAGTTCGCCAGTTGATGTAAAATTAGGGTCTTCAATTGTTAGCTAAGAGCAACTATTTCCGTTTTAATGGAATAGTTTACTAACAAAAACAGGAGGCACCTATGGGTTAGTCCCTATCCCTGGTACTGGCAGAGATGCTTCTTCAACATATTGAGAAAGAAATTCTGTCTACATGCCAGAACAAACCTGTTTTGTTTTGTAGGTATTTTGACAATATTTAAATTTTTTAGCGCCACTCAATTAAACATATACATCAGTTTGCTGAGGTTTTTTCATCTTTTTATCCCTCTGTTAAGTTCACTATTGAACTAGAAAATGAATGTTTCCTCCCTTTTTTGATATTTTATTTAGTAGGAACTCCACGAATTATTCTCTTAGTTTCTCCGTTTACCGTAAACCTACCTTCATTCCTAATATAATTCATGCTTCCTCCTCACACCCTACTAAATATAAATACTCTGCCCTGCGGTTCCTTGTGAAAAGAGCATTTACCCAATTTTGTACTATCACACGTCATAAGGAAGAATTGGTACGGATCCAGGGTACTGCCTGTCAACATGGATATGAACCTTCTGTTGTCGATGCCCTGATTAAGAAACAACTTCGAGGATCATATACAACACTCAAGATGGAATCTATCTCATGCCATTATGTCGGAACATTGGACTATTATCCACTTATTACTAACTTTCTTAAAGAAGTTTGTAAAACATCTGACTTGGAATTTGGGGTTCGAATACGCAACCTATTCTCGCTAAGCGAGAGAGATAGAGACCCCACTCCTCTAATGAGTCACCATGGAATGTACAATACGAGCACTATG
The DNA here is from genome assembly GCA_039090855.1 of Macrothele yani. NCBI lineage: Eukaryota > Metazoa > Arthropoda > Arachnida > Araneae > Macrothelidae > Macrothele > Macrothele yani. Next base: position 135,937,968 of record CM077005.1, on the reverse strand, counting down.
GCAGGACGCATTATCTTGTTGAAAGTAGCCATCGCCATTGGAATAAACCCTCCACATGACAGGATGCACTTGGTCCGCAACGATATTTAGATAAGTCAGACGTTGATCAACACAAATAAAAGGGCCCAAAGCATGCCCGGAAAACATTCCCCAAACCATAACGTTGCCTCCACCAGCTTGAAGGGTTGTAGCAATGCATTTGAGGTCCATGCTTTCGTACAGTTTCCGCCAAATTCTCACTCGGCCATTGGCATGGTGCAACTGAAAACGTGATTCATCGGACCACATAATTTGCTTCCAATTATCGACTGTCCAATCCTTGTGCTCCTGTGCGAACTGGAGGCTTTTTCTCTTCTTAACTGCAGACAGCAAAGGTGTTCGAACATGCCTTCGGCTGCCATATCCCAGCCGATGCAGTGTACGGCGAACAGTGCGTACAGAGATCATTTGAGGGGATTCTTGATTAAGATGGTCTGTAATTTGCTGCACTGTTGCCCTTTTGTTGTCTGTTACCAGTCTGGACACTCTCCGTTTCACCCGAGCAATCACTAGTCGATGACGACCTCACGTTGCACGTAGAGACCAAGTTTTTTGTGTCTGCCAGTCCAGTCTTTAAACACTTTAACAACAGCTGCTCTGGAACATTTCACAAATGCGGCGATTTCGGTGATACTCGCTCCATGGCTCTGAGTTCCTACAATCATCCCACTTTGAAAGTCCGTGAAATCGCATTTTTTACCCATCTCGTCACCCCAAATTCACTTCTACTACTGACGCAAGCACTAAGCTTTCCCTTTTTATACTAGCCTCGCCCTCTGGTGGCAACAGCGTGCAGCCATAGCTCATTTGCGTAAAACTGTCAGGTGGTCATAATAAAGTGGCCACTCAGTGTATACTAACGCGAGAGGTGCAGGTAGTTTTAATTTCACGAAATAAATTCTCAGTTTAAGAGAATCGATTCCGAGTTATGCACTCACGTTCATAAAAAATTGTTCACCTTAAAAGAATTGGCCTATAACTTTGATTTTTACAAGATATGCTAATCAGGCAATATCGCAGCAATGATTAACATTTCGGTGTCATAGGTGCATGCGTACCACGTCCAGGCAAATCAGTTTGGGCAAAGTCACTGACCGAAAACCGGACGTTCTTCTCTTAAAAGTGCCGTGTGGCTTGGTCGGTATGTCTGTGATTGGTCAACAGTGAATAAGGATGTCTCGTCACGGTTTAAGGCAGTCGTACGGTCACACCAGCAAGTTCCACAGTTATCGCATTATGAGCATGAGAGACAACAATGCTTCCCTGCGGGAGATTATCCGTCGTGTGAGACGTAGAGAGTCCGTCGTGGTAAAAGTGTGCAGGAATTGCTACAAAGAAGCTTGTGGATGTCATACACATACAACTACGAGGGACATCCGCCATCTCATGAGGATGTCCTTGAGGAACCGTTCTGCATCATCAACGCGTCGGCGCGGCAGTTGCGAACTGTAACCCATTTTCCCATGTCAGCTGAAACGGTACGTTTCCGTTTGTTATCATTCCGACTGCAGGATCGTGTGCCGCTCTTCAGGCTACATTTGATACCGCGGCAAGGGATTGCCAAGCTGCAAAGGTTCTTCGAACAAAGAGAGTAGGGTGACGAATGGTACCATATTGTGTTCTCGGACGAAACGCGCTTCTGTTTAGGTGAAAATGATAACCGCATCTGCGACCGCAGAGGACAGGAGAGGCGTTGGGAAGATAGTATTCACACCACGCATACCGCACCAACAGAAGGCATCATGGCCAGGGGGACTTACTATCGGGTATAAAAGCAAATCTCATTTCGTGAGGCTCTGTGCAAATATAACGAGCGCTTGTTATGTTAATGGCATTCTAACGCCAGCTGCCCTTCCGTATATTCAGGACACTCCCCGGGTCATATTTATGCAGGACAATGGCACGCCGTATGTTGCAGTGGCAACATTTGCCTCTTCAGGGATAACAAGGTTCCACTTCTGCCGTGGCCGGCAACATCGCCGGCATTATCGCCCATGGGAAAATTCTGGGACATAATCAAACAAAAAGTACAACAGTACCATTGTCCGCCTGTAATTCTTCATGAACTTTTTTTTTTTTTGGATTGGAGGTTTAACGACCACCCTGAGCAACTCAATGGGCTATAAGCAGTCGCCCGTCCCTAATTTAGGGTCACTGGTTCCAGGGAAGGGAGAGAGCCAGTGCCGTAAGACAAACACTACATCCATGCCTGACCGGGATTCGAACCCGGACCCCTTACGGACGAATGATCAGAGGCCAACGCCTTAGACCACTGCGCCACCGGGGCGGCCATGAACTTTTGAGCACGTAGTGTATAGCACTTGGTACCTATGACACTGAGATCCAAATCTTTGTTTCTGTATTCCCTAATGAACATACACTATATTGACAAAAGTCACCGGACAGCACTTCAAAAGAAAATGAACGGATCCGCTGCGTTTTTAAGATGCGCGGTACAGCTGCAAATGGTATAAAAACAAGTCGACAGCTGACCACGATCATATCGTACTGGGAAGTTTAGTGAAAATGTCGCGGTGGGAGAGAACCGACTTTAAGAAAGGAAAGATTGCTGGGTGTTATATCAGTGGGTTGTCCACAAAATAAATCGAGAGGCGTTTAAACATACTCAAGTCGACTGATTGGGATGTACTGAATAAGTGGAAGACATATGGCGTGTAACGTACCAGGAGATGTGACGTACCTACCAGAAGGACGCACACGACACAAAGGCAGATAGGAATCAGAATTAACGTCCGCGTAGCTCAATTGGTAGAGTGACTTATTCCGGAATGAGGGAATCCGGGTTCGAATCCCGGCGTGGACAGAAAGGACGGAGAAATTTACTTCGTTATAGGCGTGCCTGAAGTAGCAAAACGTACCTGCAGACCAAAGAAAATCAGTGATAGAGGATGTCGAAGCCTCAGAAGAGTCGTTACAACTAATCGACTGAGTACTGCACAAAACCTCAGTGTAAAGGTGAGTAAAATCCTTGACACTCGATATGTACACGTATCATTCGCAGAGAACTTTATTCCATGGCTTACTCTAGTCGTGCGGCTGCTCACAATCCGTTCATCTCCACTCGGAATGCTACTCGTCGTTTAGCATGGTGTAAAGAACATTTATCGTGGGCCGTAGATCAATGGAAACGAGTCCTATGGACTGAAAAATCCAGAAACACGATCCATCAGTCTGGTGGCCGTGTGTGTGTGTGTATGGCGGCAGCCGGGGAACTCTATTTACCACAGTGTATTGTTCCTACTGTCAAGTTTGCAGCTGGCAGTGTACTCGTGTGTGGGTGTTTACGTGGTATGGTCCAGGTCCATTGGTTATCGATGACAAACCTTTTAAACAGCACGTCTACCTCGATATTCTGGACAATTATGCCCTACCAACTCTGTCGCAATACTATGGAACCGAGTATTGTTGGTTTCATAGTATTGAATGAAAAATGCACTGAGCCATAAAGTAAGGATTGTTACGGCTTGGCTTGACGATAATTCTGTACCGTGTGTGGACTGGCCAACTCAGTGCCCTGATCGTAATCCCATAGAACACTTATGGAGTGAATTAGAGCGCCGCATAAGACACTTGGAACCAAGGCCTACTAGTAAGTAACAGTTAGCGGCAGCATTATGTACTGAATGGAAGCGCATACCTATCGCTGTGTTCCAAACCCTTGTCGAAAGCATTTCTCGAAGGGTCAGTGCATGCATTAAGAACAAAGGTGGATGGTATGTTGTGTTTCTCTTCTAGGTATCCGGCGACTTTTGGCAATATCGTGTATCTTGTAAAGATCAACATTGTAGCTCAAGTCCTTTAAGTGTTTGATTTTTCATGAACATGAGTGTATAACAATTTATGCAGGTCACAGAATTGATATGAAAGTCCCCCTGTACTTCAAGGAGAACAAATATCACAAAATAATAAATATAAATAAACGCTACCTACGTATGCCCTTCAATTTCGGCAACGACGTTCAATAACGGAGACCAGTCTAACTTCGATTCTCCTTTCAGCCATTTTTGAAGTTCTTCGCGGTTCTCATCTACGAATTCGCTTAGAACAATATCCGAAAAATATGCACTGGCGGAAGCAACGTTATAAACCGTCGGCCCACATCCGATTTCCAACAGCTTCTTGCCCTTGAACTTTCCTGAAAGAAAAATACGAAACTTTGTTCGCAAACGTATCTAACATAAAAGTGTAGAATGCAATCACAATATTTAAAAGCGTTTGACTTTATTTTGATTATTTTACATACCAGCTTTAAGCTTGGACTTTGTCAGATATACTGCAGCATGCCCTCATAGCAATGTGACATACAGAAATGAGATAATGTCGCCCGGTGGTGCACTGGTCAAAGTGCTGGCTTATGAACATTCGTCTGAGAAGGATCCGGGTTCGAGTCCTGGTGCGGCATGGATATTGCGTTTGTCTTACTACATTGCCTCTCACCCATCCCTAGAAACAGACGCCCTAAATTAGGGACTGGGTTGCTCACGGTGGTTGTTAAACCTTCAGTAAAAAGGAAAGAATGAGATAATGGGGCGTTGCCTTGATTCCCCTAATTTTCGTTTGCCCTAATCGCTTTTACCCCAAATAACTTTTAACCGAATTGTCATTTCCCCTAATTCCGTTTGCCATAATCTCGTTTACCCTAAATCTAATATACGTTTTCCCGGAACACGTTTACCCCAATAGCATTTACCCGAAATCGCTTTTACCCTTTTCCCCATTTTACCTAATTTCGCTTGCCCTAATCTCGTTTGCACTAAATTTCGTTTGGCCTAATTCCCGTTTTCCCTAAACACGTTTGCCCGTCTCAAGTTTGTATAATTTTAGTTAACCGAAATAAAACGGTAGTTCTTGATGTTTCAAGAAAATTCTTCCATTCTTGTTGATAATGTACACCACCATGCCAGCAAAATTGTAAAGAAGTGCACGTGGTTACTACCATTTTATGCGGCTAGTCCTTAACGCAGCCACTGCACCCGTCTCCACCAGCTCCCGTTCCTCACAGATGAGCTATATAAATCGCGCAAAACTTTTATTAAAGAAAGCAATAAATAGTATTTATAATACATTGGTTGGAAATGTCAAACCAGAAGGCTCACTTTAATAGTTGTTAATGTACTAGACCGCCCTTTCGCCGTACGAGACTAAAACTCCAGCTGTGAAAATCACTTTTCTTAATTCAGTTCCATTTTAATAGTAAACGTCAGTCTACCCGGCTGGAATGTTTTCTCATTTGCTACCATCAGTGATGGTATTTCATGGAAATCTCCGTCTGTCCGTACCTGTGCTTCTTTATTACTCTGGCAGATTTTCCGTATCTCGAAAATCAATAAACTACTTAAAAAAGAACTGCAAGTGGAATTTTTTCACGTTAGATAAAGACGTTTTCAAGATTTCCGTTTCAGAGCTGCAGAGTATGATCCAAGAACTTGCTGTATTAAAAATGAACTTGAAAAACAAAGTGGGAATAAAAATGAACTTTCAGAAGACAAAACTGATGTACAATGATTTTTCAAAAAATGAAGATTTTGTGATTAATGGGGAAAAGCTCTAGGTAACCGAAACCTACATTTACCTTTTACAATAAATAACAAGCAAGCGTCACATTAGTTACTGAGATATTTACATCTCAAATGATATCAAATCTTCTGAAACACCTTGTATAAGAAAGGAATTGCGGAAATGTTGCTGTAAATTCAGAATTTTTCTGGTGTACGAAAAATTTGTGAAATTCAGAGCTTTTTCCCGTCATTTCACAGAAAACTTTGCATCAGAAATATGTTTCGTTAATACACGAAAGAAATCATGGAAAGTGGCTTGTGAATTTCAGAAAATATTTTACAGTTTAACGGTTTAAATCCCGGTAAGGCATGGATGTTGTGTGAGTCTTACGACACTAGCTCTTTCCCTTCCCTGGAACAAGTGGCTCAAAATCAGGATCGGACTACTTACTACTGAAGATGAAGTGGCTCAAAGTAATCGCTTAACCTCCAATCAAAATAAGAAACAGTATCCCCCCCCCCCCCCAAAAAAAAAAGAAAGAAAAAAAACTGATGACAACGGTATAGTCGCCCAGGTGACGCAGTATTCTAGGCGCTGGCTTATGATATTCGTGTGAGATGGGTAACGGTTCGAATCCTGCCCGGTAAGGCATTGATGTTGTGTTTGTCTTACGGCACAGGCTTTCTTCCTTTTCTGGAAGCAGTGTACCTAAATTAGGAACGGCGACTGTTTATTGCATATCGAGTTGCTCAATGTGATTGTTGAACGACCAAATAAAAAATATGGTATGGTCAGTTAACACAGTATCAAAAATTGGTACTTAGAAATAAGCAAAATGTACTCGTTTTTGAGTACATTCTGGGCTTATAATAGCTCCGAGTACTTTTGTCTGATTTCTGAAAAAGAGACGTGCTCATTTTTGAGTACATAGAAGGAATCAATTGTGGGTATATCTGGTATTTGTAATTTGAAATATATGTACTCAAAATGGAATCTAGCTATTCGGACATGCGTGTTTGCAAGTGAGAGAACACTAGATGGCGCCACCGTAAGATTTTGCACATAGAAGGCAGAGAGAAATTAGGGGGGGGGGGGCAGCTTTAACCGGGGGATTGCTACGCGGAGGCCGTCACTGAACGTGCACGTCCGATACAGGACGACTATTCCGCGATTTTTAGAAATTCAGACCACTACGCCAGATTTGAGCCTGGGGTCGCGGCGTCAGCAGTCTGAATCTCTAACCACTAAGCCATCCGTGGCTCGCTTCCGAATTTGGGATACGTGTACTCCATACATACACATTTATTCATATAATCAACTGGAAGTATATTTTCTAGTGGGACATCTGGGATAACAGATATACTTGTTTTCACATGCTGGGCAAATGGACCGCACAATTTTATGCCAAATATTCTGATGAAGCGACAACATATTATTCATGAGATTGACACAAATATAGTATATGTAAAAATGTGCAGAAATATACTTTATGCATAATTAAATTATTTGTAATCAGTGACTTTGTTGTACTAATTATTTATGTTTGTCACACAATATCTCTTGAAATCTATAATATCTAAAATGAAGAAATCATCATCATCATCATTGTCAACCATTATCAATCCACTGCTGGACGAAGGTCTCCTCAATTTTTCTCCACAACGGTCTGTCTTGTGCCAGTCTCCTCCATGTCACTCCCGCATATTTTCGAATTTCATCCACCCATCTCCCATGTGGTCTTTTTCTGGGTCTTTTTCTGTCCCTTGGAATCCAATCTAAAATTTCGGCTGTCCATCTATGGCTGTCCTTCTTGCAGTATGTCCAGCCCATTGCCATTTCAGGGATTTAACTCTGATCATGATGTCTTCCACTCTCGTCATTTTTCGGATCCACGAGTTCCTCTTCTTATCTCTCCTGGTTATACCAAGCATGCACCTGTCCATGCTTCTTTGAGTTGTCTGCAGCCTTTGTATGTCTCTTTTAGTTAAGGTCCACGTCTCTGCACCATACGTAAGCACTGGAAGGATGCATTGATCAAACACTTTTCTTTTAAGACATAATGGCATATTGCTCTTGAAAATTATGCTGTTTCTTCCAAAAGCTCTCCAGGCAAGTTTTGTACGCCGATTAATTTCTTCATCAATGTGACCCTCACTTGATATCTGCTGTCCAAGATAAACATACGTATCTGTTATCCCCAGTTTTTCTCCATCAATCGATAAATCTTCATTTCTTGTAAAAGCATTGAATATCACTTTTGTCTTCTGAAAGTTCATTTTTAATCCCACTTCTTTACTCTTGTTAGCAAGTTCCTGGATCATACTGTGCAGCTCTGATGTGGTAGTTGCAAAAATGACAAGTCATCAGCAAAACGAAGGTGGGTTAGATAATCTCCATTAATCTTTATCCCTTTGTTTTCCCAGTTCAGTGATTGAAAGACATTTTCCAATGTGGTATTAAACAGCTTCGGAGATATTATGTCACCTTGTCTCACTCCCTTTACAATTTTTATGTGTGTTGTATTTTCAAACAGCCGAATCTTTGCACTTGCATTTTCATAGATGTTATTAATAATGGTAATGTATGCATCTTCAATACCGCAGGATTTCAGAGCCGTTGTAACTGCTGATGGTTTCACCGAATCAAAGGCTTTTTCATAATCGATAAAAGCCATGCACAATGGAAGTTCATATTCCCTCGCTCTTTCAATTAGTTCTCTCAGTACGTGGATATGATCTATTGTGCTGTAGCCACTCCTGAATCCAGCTTGTTCTCTCGGTTGAGCCATGTCCAGTGTTACCTTCAAGCGGTGTCAAAGAACTTTGGTGAAGATTTTATAAACCACTGATAGGAGGCTGATAGGTCTGTAGTTCCTGAGATCCTCAATGTCACCTTTTTTATGTAGCAGGATCATTGTAGCATTGTTCCAATCCTCAGGAATCTTCCCTTCATTAAAGCATTGAGTGAAAATTTGGGCGAGTACTGTTTCAATTTCTCCACTTGCTTCTTGTATGATGTCTACAGTAATTCCATCTTCTCCTGGAGCTTTCCCCCGCTTCATGTTCTTGATTGCATGAGCAACTTCTGCTGGGAGGACTGGAAGAACTCTGGTACCTTTCATGATGTCTGGAGTACATGTATCATCCCTTTCATATAATTTGGAGTAGAAATCTTTCACTCTTGTCAAGATTTCGCCTCTATTTCTTGTTACAGAACCATCTTCTTTTTTGAGAGCCATAATCTGTTTTCTTCCCTTACTGAGATGTCCCTTTGCTATCTTTAGGCTTTGGTTGTTTTCAATTGCTTTCCTCACTAGCTCACAGTTGAATTTCCTTGCGTCTTCAGTGATCCTTTTTCGTGCTGTCTTGCATAGCTCTATATATTCCACTTTGGAAGTCACATCTTCTTTAGTTGTCCTCATCTCTCTTCTTTTTTGCATCAACATTTTGGTTTTTCCTGATAATTTGTTCACATGCAACTTGTTCTTAGACCCAGCTAATTTTGTTGCTGCTTCCATAAGAGCTTTGGTTACTTTTCTGTTAACTTCCGAAATATCTACTTCTTCCGATGTTAGGCCTTTTGAAGCAGAGAATCTGTTCTTCAGTTCCAACTTGAAAGTATTATGGTGTTTTTTAAGGTTGGTTATGTCAATACATTTTGTTTGTCTTATGAGCTTGCCACGTCCCAGTTTAGTGTTGGGGTGCATCTTACATCTCACCAATCTATGGTCACTACCTGTGTTGAACTTGTTCAGCACACTGCAGTCTATAACGAAGTAAATTTCTCCGTCATTTTTGGTCTACGCCGGGATTCGAACCCGGATCCCCTCATTCCGGAATAAGTCACTCTACTAATTGAGCTACGCGGACGTTTGTTCAGACTACTATCTGCCTCTATGTCGTGTGCGTCCTGCTGGCAGGTACGTCACATCTCCCCCCCCGAAAGAGGGCCGGGGTCATGGCCCACGGGTCAGACGTGACCATGAATCGTTGCAGGCAGCCATCCACTGTAGAACGTGCACTTGAGAACTCCCAGTCAATCTGCTGAGTGAAATGCAACATCACACATTTTTATTTTTCGAAGCGCTGGAGAAGGAATTCTCTGATTTTTCCTGTCTCGCGGTGTGGAAATAACATCACACCAATGCGAGATTTTGAACGCTCGGGTCATCCGGATAGTTCGGGTGCCATTATAACGAAGTAAATTTCTCCGTCATTTTTGGTCTACGCCGGGATTCGAACCCAAGGCCGCTTATTCCGGAACAAGTCGCTCTACCAACTGAGCTACGCAGACGTTAATTATGATTCCTATCTGCCTCTATGTCGTGTGCGTCCTGCTGGCAGGTACGTCACAAGTCTTCGATGACGATTTTTTTGTTACACATAATAAAATCAGTTTCACTTGTCGTTCCAATTGGATGTCTCCATGTCCATTTCCTGTGTGGCTTTTTCTTGAAAAAGGAGTTCAAGATGAAAAATCCTTCTGCCTCTGCAAACTCAACGAGAGTATTTCCACGCTGGTTTCTGTTGCCGTGACCGAATTTACCTACTGAAGTTTCATTCTGTTGCCGGTGCCCTATTTTTGCATTGAAATCTCCCATAATTATCTTCAAGTGCTGCTTACCTTTATTATTTAAATGAAGAAATACGAGATTATATTTATATTTATTGACGCAGTTATTTGTAAGTACGTATGGTTACTCATATTTGAGCATGTCATGTACTTGTTTACGATACGCTTGTACTAAAAAAACGAGTAGGTTCAGTTTCTCATTTTTAAATAGATGTTTTTTGACAGTGCAGTGAGTTAATAGTCATGTCTGCTTGCAAAGGAAAAGACAAAAAATAATTACTAACGTTTGTATACCCTGAATTGAGAAGTGAAAAGCTAATTACATACCTGATTTAAAAAGTTCGTGAAGGGCAGTGAAGATGCTGATCCAGGCTTCTCTATATAGAACAAAGTCTTCTTTAATCACATATTCGTAATATTCCTCTGGATTGAAATTCCGTCGGAAATTTTCCCTTACTTCCTCGATAGTTAAGTCCATCTTTCGGGAATCTAGTAAATCAGAAATAAATTTGTTGATTCTTTTCAATATCATTAAAATCATCACCTTTTCTACTTTATTGTACACGTAATATTTCACATTGTTTAAAGTTCTACGAAATCATTTAGTCTTCGTAAGATCACCTGAAATCCCTTAACTTTTAAGTTGAACTCACTCTCTATTGGCATGCCATGAGTTAGCTTTTGAAACTTTCCCTAAAGACGAAGCTCTGCATGTTTCATTGCTAATTTATTCACGTTCTCGTCTTTTCTTCATAAGTATTTCAATCATTATTGATATGAACATTTTCAACTTTGGCCATTGTAGGTTATTTAAATAGTAAGTATTCCTTACATAATATCTATATTCTTACTGGGTATATTCCCTAAAGAGTGTGTGTGTGTGTGTGTGTGTGTGTTTTGATAGCATCCAAGATCTAGGTATCATAAATATACACTATGGCTTAGAAACTAAACTGCACATGACAATTTGTACAAATTCTGAGCCCGGCTGTCACATGGGCCTTATGAACCTTCGAAAAATTGTTTTCAGAAATGGCCTAATCATTATTGAACTTAATTAATCATATTATTATTATTATTACACTGCGTATTATTTTTAATGTTATGTTAACAATTTCAACAGTAGGAAGTCACCTTATATGAAAACTTCATTTTAAGGATTCTATCACTCGTTTTTAAGCAACGAAAGCACGAATATGAAATATACCTTTACCCAAATCATAGTTCAGATATGTTTACCTGGCTACCTGCTTAAAAATAACCTCATAGGGTTCTTTTTATGTTACCTGATAGGGTTCAAAATATATTTTTTTAAATAACCTGTGGGGTTCCTTTTAAAGAATGCCGTAAAATCCAGCTGGAAGACACTCCTTTCTTTTCCAAAATATTAGGTATGTAATTATTTGTTCTTTAGTTTTTAACTATTTCCATAATTCTAAGGCACCCTTTCATTCTGCACGCACACACACGCATGTTTTTTTTTTAATGTAGGTTTAACGACCACCGTGAGCAACTCAATGGGCTATGAGCAGTCTCCCGTCCCTAATTTAGAGCCACTGGTTCCAGTGAAGGGAGAGAGACAGGGCCGTAAGACAAATACAACATACATGCCTCACCGGGATTCAAACCAGGACCTTTTTCGGACGAAAGATCACAAGTCATCGCTTAAACCTCTGCGCTACCGGGGCGGCACGTGTATGTGTGCGTGCGTTTGCATTTATTTACTAATTTTTTTATTTTATTTCTGGGACAAAAGGCACGATTTCAAATTCAGATTTGAAATTAATTATTTTACGTATTGGCTTTCAAATATATCCAAAGAAATCCATATTCATATTATTGTTTCTTAATTTTATAGAATCATTAGTATGAGTATACAGTATATACCACTCAAGAAGATATCACCAAGAACCTCGAAATTCTTATCACTAAATTATTTGATACGTCGTGACCGATCTTAAATTTTAATTCTACTTCCCAGCTTTTAAATCATCAGACGCTACATTGTTATAATGTGGAGGAACTACTAAGCGCTACTTGGTGGGTCCCCAGTAGCTGAAGACATATACATACACAGTTTTGCATCTAGAGTCTACACACACCTTTTTGGACTGCTTAGGTCACAATATTCCGTTCGTTCCATTCCTTCACTTAATCACAACCTATTTTCCCCGAGAACAACGTGTGAAGAGTTTTACACAAACATACACACTTCTTGTTAAGTTGTGTAATGTTAATATTATATATTTCTATAACACGTTTTGATCAAACGATACTAATATCCTTATTATCACATTTGTAATATTTCTCCCTTTCTATTTAATCAATTTTATTAATTCAGTGCCTACCTTTTAGCCAATTTGACTCTTCCGATGAGTTTATTCCTTCAGCACGTTTCCAGGCAATTGTTGTTAAGTGTTTTGTTCTATTATTTTAATAGCTTGTCAGCAAGTTTCTTATTTTAATAGCTAGTCTTTTTGTTTCCAACTCTAATTTGTTTGATTTATTGATGTGACTTTCTGAGCATTTTTCAGCCGAATTGGTTTTTTCCAGTCGTTCACTGACATGAGAAAATCCAGTCTCTCAGGCTGATGCTCTCTTGACGAAGGCAACCGCTTTACTAAAATCTAATTTCTGATTACCTATGATTTTCCTGGACAACTTTTGCATTTTAAGTTGTTTTATTTTTTTTCATCTATCTATCTATAACATACAGGTTGTCTAAAGTTTTTTCCACATTACAAAAAATAATATAAAAATGTATTACACATGCAAAAAAGGGGGATTCCACGACAATGATGCTGCAGAAGAAAAAAAATTCCGATGGCAGTGCACCTCCTCATGGGAGCCATTTGTGGCCCGGAGGACATCTAAGTGATATTCGATTTCATGCCACGTTTTATTTAACATCTCAGCAGAGACAGAACCAATGACGTCCGTTATTCTGCTCTTTAACGTCGCGACATCCTGAATACTGCTACAGTAAACCTGGTCTTTCACATAACACCACAGGAAAAAGTCTAGGGGACTTATGTCGGGCGATCGAGGTGACGATGTCATGGGACCGTCACGGCTAATCCATTTGTCCGAAAATGTGGCATTAAAAAACTCACGAACCGTTATTGACCAATGTGGTGGGGCACCGTCTTGTTGGAAAATAACAGAAGGCTGGAGTGCACGCAACTGAGGTGCTACTAAATTTTCCAGCATGGCCAGGTACACGTTACATGACACCATGGACTCTGTGAAAAAGAAGAGTCCGATGATTCTGTCATGCATCAGACCGCGCATACGTTCACTTCCGTGATAGCCTTCTGTTGTTCGATGACATAATGGGGATTTTCTGTTCCCCAGATTTGCACATTGTGCCTATTTACTGTACCATGGACGTGGAATGTGGCTTCATTTGAGAAACAGACACGGTGCAGATAATCACTATCATGAGCTATTCACTGCAACATCTCCGTCGCAAATGCCATGCGGCGAGACCGGTCATCAGGCTAAAGACTTTGAACGATCTGTACCTTATAAGCATACAGAGGAAGATGTTTGTGCAAAATTGTGTGATCCGTGGCACGGGTAATCCCAGTTTCCACTGAAGCACGACGAATGGATTACCTGGGGCTTCGTAGAAATGTCTCCTGAACAGCTGCAGCTGTCTCTTGTGTAACCGGTGGTCTGCTCGCTCGGGGTGACGGGGATCGCCAACAGTACCCGTCGCTTTAAATTTTCATACCAGCCTCCTGTGCTTTTCTGTTCCGGTGGTGATCGTTTCTACTCTTTTCTGAAATGACGCTGAATAGTAACCTCCGATTTGGTCTCATGGAACCAAAACACCACGCCGCGTTTCTGGCATGGATGCCATTATCAATGAAATGCTCCTCTAATTAAGAAGAAGGCCTCTCCTAAAGAACAGAAAAAACTTTATGAGTGCTGTTATGTTATGTTGCCAACCATTTTATTTTAACTTACATAGATTTTTGTTATTAATTTGTGTGATATGGCAAAGAATTTATGGACACCCTGTAAATCTATGTACCTATCTATGGAGTGGCCCTATGGAAATATTTTGTTTCCGTGGCGCCATTCTATTTTCCTGACCTTGAAACTCTGATGTCTTAATAGGCCAGTGCGGAAATTAACGCTGCTTAAAGTTGAAAGAAAGATAATCTCAGGCATTTAATTTTCTGGTATTTCTAAGAAAGAACTAATTTATGACATCTAAATTAGTAATGGCTTGAGAACAGTGCAACATGTTTACCACATCTTTTGTAAAAAAAAACAAAAAAACTCGTACTTATGCACAACTCACTAGAGGGCGTAAGTGCAGATGATATCGAATTCAAAATCGATTTCATTGCATATATTTGATTCTAAACATCCAACTGAAAAGGTTTTTCTTGCTTTTAATGCCATTGATAATGGAGATTACGCTAAACAACAAAAACAAACTTTTTGTTTGTTTCAAAGACTGCATATGCCGAATCATACAGTATTTGTCATGCTGATTACAAATCTGCTTGCTAAATTGTGCTATCGGGCATAGTTCTCCAGTAACCTGTTGTTTCAGTGTTCAATAAGCCTTCATTTTGGCATTTATATTTCGCTACAAGCAATTAATTACACTTACCTTCAAAAGTAGCTATTTTAGATTTTTCTCCGTGCTTTGGTTGTATTACATCATTTTTTAAAGTCCAACAGTAATCAGTTAGGCTCTATTTTCCTTTATAGCGGTTTTGTATGGTGCATACATACAGTATGCCCTGAAGAAAGCGTTCTCGTGCTCATTGCTTACAGCTCCTAAGTTCTGTGGGGAAACGTCCAGATGCGAATGAAGAGAATATATTTTAAGGGATATATTGCATCCCATGGCCTTATAGTTTTCTAGAAGCTCAGTAACAAGTTCCGTATACGTAATTTTCTTCTTTCCGATTACCTAAAACGTTCAGTACCACATCTTTAAAGTATTTCCTTGCAGCAGCTTCACTCTCATTCAAAGTGACTTTAAATGCAAGATCACGCATAAGTTCCTTTATTTGTGTGCCAATAAGAATGTCTTGTTTAATTTTGGCTTCAGATATTTTGGGGAACTTGTTTTTTATAAAAAGAAAGACTTCTCCATCTTTATTCAGTACCTTTACAATTTTTTTTATCAAACCCAGTTTGATGTGAAGCAGTGGTACACGTTCTGAGGACTTACTAAAGGCCTAGCAACAACATTTTCATTACCTGGAATTAAGGACTCTCTTTGAGGAGAGGAGTTTTTTATGTAATGAAAATTTCTGTCCCTACTGTTCCATTTACAGAGGAAGCAGCAATATTTTGTGTATATAAGTTGTAGACCAAAGAGTAAAGCTATCACTTTAAGATTGCCACAAATATTCCATGAGTGTTTTTTGTATACTATACTTTGAAGCAACAGTTTCACATTTGCACATCTTCCTTTCATGTATGCAGCATATGTAACAGGCGCTGACAGATACAAGTTTCCGTTATGAAGAAGGACAGCTTTTAAGCTTATTTTTGAGAAATCTATAAAAAGTCTCCGTTCTTCTGGTTTGTGTTGCTGTCCTAAGGTTTCAAACAATAAGTCCATATCATTGCAGAACACAAGATCACCGCTCTTCGAAAATAAGTGTTAAAATTCTTGCTGTTGTAGACGAAAACTACATACTTTTGTACTTGGTTGTGAAAGGTTCTATCCCTTCAAACTTGAAGCCAATATTTCGGCCTGACGTTTTGCTAAATGAAGGTCACGAACAGATCCTATAATTCGTCCTGACTTATAAGGAGCGGCACAGAATCTTCCGAGAAATTGGGGTCTTGTTGTACTTCAATATCTTCTTCACTGTGAGGATTTATTCCATCAGTATCACTTTCATCTAAACTCTATGACTGTGAAGATACAGGAACAGGAACATCAGGACCATGAGGAACAGGTCTTATGGCCCAAGAAATACTGGGATACTGAATCGTGTCTTTGGTCTTAGCTATAATTCCAGATATCTTAGTGATGCAGAAATAACAGTCTGTTGAGTGGTCTGTCGGTTCTCTCCAAACCATTGGTACTGCAAATAGCATTTGACGTGATCCCTTCAACCAGAAAGTCAACAAAGTTACACATGAATTACAACAAATGTGAGGCGCCCAAGATTTCTCTTTATCACCTATTTTGCACTGGAAATAAATAAAGTTCATACGATTTTCTAATCAACTGTGTGAAATGTCGCGTTCGAGACTTTAAAGTAAATTGCCCACAAATGTAGCAGAAACTGTTTGGCTGGTTCACACAAGCAAGCGGCATTACTTAACGTACACTTTGCACAATCCACACAACTTATTAAAACCACGAGAAAATGCACGTCTTTCAATACCGATTAAATGCATTCGAATGACAAAAATTCTGCTTTGTTTCCCCTTCCCAAAAGGAATTGCACAACAGGAAGTAATGGCGCCAGTATGTCTACACTCAGAGACACAGCTATCCTGACGGCAGACAGACGTCTCCATTGGGAAACATAGGGGAATTTCTTCAAGTAACATAACATTCACCCCAATAGAAAGTCCCATTACAAGAAATTGGTGCCCAGTGGAGCAATTGTGATTTCATATTTGGTTTCAGCACCCATAAATATATGCAAAACCGTTAAAGTTTTCTTTGTAACAAAACCATTTTTGTTCAGTGTTATTTTTGCAACATTTTCTTTTTCAAGTAATGCATATATATTCCGCTAGATGTGTATTGGTACATTACAGTTCCCCCGATATCTCTGCTTCTAAATGTGGAATTTAAGGATGTCTTTCGACACCGGATGACCTTCACCCTGTGGAACACTTTAGTTTAGTGTTTGAGGAGTTTTATAGTTCATAGTTCTGTTGCTAGGTGGTTTTCATGTACCTCTGTTTGCAGCTGCATCTCTGCTTCTAAAAACCCTATTGTAAAATTTATTTTTCTGTATGGCATTCGCTACGATAGAGATGTGGAGCTATATCTCCTTTAAATAATGTACAGATTTCCCGCTAGGAGACGTAAAGGTGGAAACCTTTTTTTCACTATTTCTGCTTTAAGGAGATGCATTTGAAGCGTTCTTTTTCGTTAGCATACCTTTATCCCTGAAGAATATTTTCCGCCTATTTTCAACTTTCCCGTCATGCAAAATTCTTCCTCTAGAAGGCGTAGATTTATATGTTGCCTTATATATTTCTTCTTTTAACAGTTCGATTTGAAAATCTGTTTGTGTCCGATACTCCATCTGCTATAATAAACTTTTTGTGCGCCATTTGTTAACTTTGGTAACATACGTTTTAGCCGTTGGTGGAAGTAATTAGCTGTATCTATTTCTGGATATTTTATCGATTGTAAAAATCCGGTTGTATGATTGTTTTCTAACCGGTTGCATTGACTTTGAACAATTTTAATAACTTTAATTCGCATCTGAAAGAATTCAAAAGACGTGTTCATTACAATCGAAAATTCGGTGTCATCCTTCTTGTTTATTTTGTTCATGTAATACTGAAATAGTTTTGCATAGGAATTGCTTTTGTAATAACTAGTTTAATCTCCCTTTATTTCTGAAAATATTTGGTAGGCGTGCCTTAGTTACGGAAATGTGCAATTGAAGGAAATCTTTGCTGTTGTTAACAAATTCTGTCCGCGGATTAACCTGCTTAGCATTTCGTAATTTCGCCATAATTTGTCTAAGCAATTAATAAACTAATAATCTCTTTCTTAAAGAATTATGGTATTTTATTATTACCGCTATCTTTCGCGCCTATGTGTACTCGCGAACCACCGGTGCGTAACAGTAAGGTGAAGTTAAAACTATGTGATGTGATTGTTCCGTTCTGTTTGTCATTGCATTGCTTTACTAAATCGCACATTTTAATAGTTGAACTAGGCATTGCATAATTACATTACATTTAATTCAGAAAACAACGTTTATCAATGCAATTTTCACTATTTGAAGCCTACTGTAGTTTCGCTGAAAGCTATGGTTCAGCTCCGTTAGGAATAAACGTTTTTATTTCTTGTTTCTGACAATGTTACCAGTTTCACGAGTCAAACGGCTCCTGCGGTGTCAGATTGCAGATTGATGAGTGCTTTCCATGCGCTTGATAGGTATAGAGATGAAAATAAATCATATACCGGGTTATTCAGATTTTAAAATATGCAAAAGGCTTCTAAATTGTCTAGGTCAAATACTGATTTAGGTCTTTCTAACAATTAGGCGACATTAAAACTGAAATTGGTGGTTATTTTCCCCACAGTTCTGGGCTATGTATGACAGACCACATTGACACTGGATGCGATAGGTTCCTTAAGAATTTATGTCAGGAATTAGGTCCTTTTTTGCAGAATAAATTATCTCATATACAGGGGTGAAGATAACTTTGAAATTTAATGGCTTAAAGATTTTTGAAATTTGGAAACAAATTTTAGAAATGAATGGAAATACATCAGACATACACATTATAAATTTCATCAGACATATTTCTATCAACAGAGGCTTCAAACATTAATTTACGAGAATGTTTATAAAAAATGTAAGGAATTAAAATTTCGAGAATATTTAAAAAAAATGTAAGGAATTCGAATTACGAGATTGTTTATAAAAATGTGAAGAATTCAAATTACAAAAAGTGTAAGGAATTAAAATTACCTGAATGTTTATAAAAAAAGTAAAGAAATAAAATTACGAGAATGTTTTATAAAAAATGTAAGGAATTAAAATTACTAGAATGTTTATAAAAAATGTAAGGAATTAAAATTATGAGATGGACCAAGATATTAATTTTCGTAAATCACGAAATTTTACAGCCAGAGAAACCCTGTTAAGTGTAAACTTTCGTGACTATCAGAAGAATGGCATGGGTACTACTAAGATATTACGTTCTTCGGCATCTATGGAGCACTTAAAAATTTAAATATGATAAAATTAATCCATGGAACACCTAAAACTTATAATTTATTATAAAAATCTATGGAACACTTAAAAATTTATATATGATAAAATTAAAGTGAGAAACAAATATTTACAAAAGAAAATGTAAAAACGTGATGACGCTGTGACTCGACATCTTTATCTTTTGACCATGTCGACATTTTGACTGTTGACATTTCGTACCACACAACGATTGTCAGCTCAAGTCTCGGATCTGCATCATTTCAGCTCCCTTCTCTACTTGATTTCGGGTAAAAGTTGAAAAAAATGCTTGACCACATGTACACCAGTCATACCAACAGCGACTTCTCTGTGTTAAATTTTGTGGGAATTCTGGTTTCGAAAATGTGAGGCAGAGAACAAATTTAGTGCATTAAATTCAATCGGAACTCCGTAAACGTGATTTAAAATTACATTTCTTATTTTTTTTAACTTATTGTCAGCTCCACAGATAGTTGTAATATCAACGATTAAAGAAAACGAAGATTATCCTTTTTCATATACAGAGTACAGTGTAGTAACATTCCAAAAAAATGTGCATTCAGTGAGTATCGTTTCATCAATCAGTTATTATTTCACAATGATGATTACGCCACGCATCGCGAGAAAGGCACTATATTTTCATGTACATGAATTCTAAATTTATGTATCTCATGTAAGAAATACCCTTTTTACATAACACTCAGACCCGTATTTCTTTTGTGATTCAGTTTTCGTTAGTATTGAAAATGTCATATTAATGAAATTTATATTTGTTAATTAATGAGAACATCACATTTTAGTCACTGGGGATTTCCGTGATATTTGTTAGTAAGAATTTAGAGAGTAGAAATAGCGGCGATGAAAAAAGAAATGGGAAAATATAAGCAATCTACAATAGTTTGTGTGAAGCGGGTACAAGGTAATTACTTCAACATGTATAATGAACCTCGGAACTTTCAGAAGTGCTTTAAAAAACGAGGGGTTTCATAATATTGTTCACCAGCGCATGAACGTTAATGCAGAACCAATTGCTCTAAGTAAATAGAAAGTAACAACGATATCCTACAGGTACTAAACAGTATTATTCAGTTCAAATTAGTAAGCTTAATGTTACTCACAGTTTTCTCCTCAGGATACGAACGAACGCAGATCAACAATTACACCGTTGGCGGATAGTATAGAACTCGCACTGCAAGTCTATCGCATTTGCTCACTGCTCAAACACGAAGCAAAATATCTGAACCAGACAGAAGAGCTTCTCAGGATAAGAGTATCGTCTGGATGGCGGCTGTGCAAATGTTTAATCAGGTGTTCCAATCAAGGTTTCACATTTCCAACAGATTCCACCTGACATTAATCAACGGGTATGATATTTATAAAAACAGAAGAAAACGCAAAAAACAAAGGAAACCTTTTTTCGACAATTTAGCAGCATTATCGTATCGCGTGATTTACAACGTCTTCTCGCATTTTAAGACGTTAAATAAAAAACGGGGTCTGAAATTAAAACTCACTCCAGACTTCATAAAGTATATGCCTATGATGTTACTATTATAGACAATAAAGCTTTCATCACGCTAATTCAAGAAAATTAGAAAAAAACTGAAAACGTTTTATAAATTAATAAGTTAGAGTAGAGCAACTGATTAATGGGATCCCGACTTTTAGTATGCAACGCAAAATGTTTAGATTAATATAAATTAGAGTGAAGCAACTGGTTGAGGGGATACCTACTTTTGGTATGCAACACAAAAATTATACATTAATGTGTTAGAGTTAAGCAACCGGTTCACAGGATCCCAACTTTTATTATGCAACGCAAAAGTTATCAATTAGTAAGCACACCGAACAAAAATCGAGTCATTCCTGTCAGAACTTAGCTAATAACGGGTGACGGCGTCTCTTGCCTTAGCAACAGCATGAATCCGCTGCGGCAGAGACTCCACGAGGCTGTGGATGTATTGAACATCGATCTGCAACCACTAGTGCGTCAATTGGTCCCAAAGTTCCGCCAGAGTACACGAGTGCTTACTCCGGCGTTTCACCTTCCGTTCCAAATAATCCTACAGATTTTCAATAGGATTTAATCTGGGCATTTGTCGGGCCAGTCGAGGTGAGACAGTGTTGCTGATCGTTCGTAGTGCCACTGAGACACAGTTTTAGCCCTGTGCACACCACGGCAATTGTTGTCTTGGAAGACAAAAAACCAATGTGATGCTGCTCCTGAAGATGTAGGGCAAAGGGCAAAACTTTGTCATTCAGAAGGCGGAGGCACTCAGGCTGGTTCAACGTCACCGTCACTGCAACGAGAGGGTCCATTTCGTGGTACGAAAAACATTCCCAAAACATCACAGAACCACCTCCAGCTTGAACAACACCATCGACACAATCAGAATTAAAGGTGGCATTGAGCCTGAAATCCACTCGTTGCCTCTCATTATAGCAGTACAAACAAATTCGAGATTCCTCAGATTAAATTATTCGTTTCCAATCCTCCACAGTTAAGCTTTGTTGCCTGTGCGCCCATCGAGAATGTGCGACTTTATGACTTGCTGGTAAATTAGGCCTCTTCCATGGTACCCTGCTCCAGATGTTCATCGCATGCAGTTCTCGTCGTAATGTCCTTTCAGATATTGGTTGCAGTGGACTTTCATAAACTGTTTGGTGCAATTGTTGCCTGGTTTCAAACCGATTTGCCTTTACTAGGCGTGAAACAATGTGGCGGTCCCTCTTGGTGAGAATCGTTTTCCGGCCTCACTTACGTCACCGATTTTCAGTTGACTGCAAACTACATCACTGTTTGTAGACCTGTTGGACAATACGTTTCGACACAGCTACGAATTGGCGGTCATAATAGAATGGCTGATTGCTGTATTTGGCCAAAGATTTTAAGCGGGAGGTAGACGTCAGATTCTAAATGATCTTCCTCAATTTTCGTGCCTGCTGTTTTACAGCTCAGTAATATGACGCACCAACTACGAATTTCTCTGAGCTTGTTACGGGTATGTTCATATGTGTTCATATTAAATTTAAGAAAAAGAGAAACGCTCGGAAGAAAAAAATACATTTGTGAAAGAACTAGTGAACCAATGGAGATCTAGTTCTCAACACCCGACTGCAAACCTTGAAGACAATTGCAGGTGAAGTTCACAGAGAAGTATATATACAATCCGAGTACCGGCTTTCGGTTAGTGCTCGGAGTCAGAATGGAAAAATCTGTCGATTTATGGGAGTTTGATAAAGGACAAATTGTGATCGCACGGGGTCTGGGAACTACGATCTCGTAAACGGCCCAGCCGGTGGGTTTTTCACGTGCCGCTGTAGTGAGTACGTATGTATCAAAAGTGGCGAACAAATTGCCAAACAGCGAACCGTCTTCCAGCCGTCTCTCGTCTGCAGCATATTGATGCCAGAGGGGAACGGAGACTGTCGCGCATTGTTCGCAACGACTGCAGGGCTACAGTGCGGCAAATTACCCGCAGCTACAAAAGTGGTGATCATGGCAATGTGTCACAGCACACAGTTCATCGCAGCCTTCTCCGCATAGGCCTGTTTAGCTGAAGACCCAGTCGGGTCCTCATCGCCAACAACGCATGAAATCGTCCGAAGATCATCGAGATTGAACCATGGATGATTGGAAGAAAGTTGTCTGGTCTTTCAGGCCACTTTCGTACTTAGTCTGTCGTAAACCTACCTCTAGCCAAAACATTATACCTGTATTTTCTGCCCATCATTTACTATACGAGTTACCTGCCATTAACTACTTTATACGCAGAACTTATACGCATTCATCTTCCTACAGTTTACGTCAACTTGAGATAACTAAATTAAATCACATGCACATAGATATTCTGAAGGCCTTATTGATGAACTACATCGCAAAATACTCCTGTCAGCTTGCTCAACCCTGCAAAGACTGACTGTCAAGAACAGATTTGTGGGCTCACTGGACTATTGCCCAATCGTCACTACAACGCTTAAAAACATCTGTAAGAAACATAAATTAGATTTCGGTCTGAAAATCACTAACCTCATGTCTTTAAATAAAACAGACCGTGACAAATTACCTGGAAATAGAAAATACGGCGTATAATGTATAAATATGAAGGCAACATACTTCACAGATGGCGGTACCATTTACTACGGCTCTACACAAAGGACCTTGGGTGTCAGACTGAGTGAACATAAATATGATGTTAAGAATAACTCCTTTTCAGCAGCTCTATCAAGATTTTAAAATAAAGAAACTCACTACCCATTCTGGAATGATGCCTATGTATTAGTTACTCACAATTCAAAACCCGAAAATCTGTTTGCAGAAAGCCTATACATTTATTGCAATCAAGGATCCTGCTGCAACGATGACATCCCTTCCAATATTCTGTTACCATGGAAACAACTATTTTAGACCGCTGTTTAAGGACACAATACATAACCCTTCCACTCAAACAAACTATCTGGTTTCTTCCAGTAATTCACACATTTCTGCGCATGCTTCATATGTTAAACGTCATGAACTTCATCGATATTTTACTTAAGTAGCAGTACTGTTATTGTGTTAGTTTCGATCTTTACCTGAAGATGAACTACGTGGTGGTTTCAAAAAACCTTGCATATATTTTAACTAAGTTTTTATTGAATCACATGTTTTTAATGCTTATAACTTCTTGTAATCTTTCATCGTGCAAAGGCGGCTCTCTTGTTAATATTGAAAAAATAAAAAAGATGTCGTATAAAAGAAATTCTTAGACCATGCAGAGGGAGTTTAGCGTCTATTCAACTAAACAAAATGTGAATACAATGTTCAAAGAAACAACGTCCTTGACTACATCTGTTCGTGCCAAAAGTACCATTAAATTCACGAAAGAAATATTTTGTTTTCTTTTTTTGAAACAAAAAGTTTCGAATGAAGTCTAGATTCGCAAAAAATGTTTAGTGGTAATTTTAGGACAGCAGATCAAGATATAGTATCTATCGAAAGTATATTCGGCGTAGGAATAAAGCATTATTTCTCAGCTTATAGGGTAAACAATACGGGGCATTAAGCAATCTTACGTACCTTACAGATTCCTCAGCCTAGCGCCAATTACCTTCAAATTCAAAACTAAAGAAAAGACAATGCGCTTCCTAGTGCACAAAGTTTGTAGTAGGGAAGAGAACACATACAAGATGTGCCTTTTAAGCAAAGAGACTGAATCTGCCGCTTCCTCTGGGAAGAATGTTATTAGAAACTATGGCCATCACCTTCTATATAATTCCTTCGTACAGCGACATAGGAAATCTAGGTTGATTTCATCTTTTAAAACAAGTCATTTTGTTGTAAGCTGGTTGAAATCTCCCTCGTTTGGCTTCTGAATCTTCTCCTTTGTGTGGTATTGTGTGGCTCTTAAAGGTTTGTTCAGCTTTAGAAAAATAAAAATATCGCATAGGATGAGTTCTGACGAATACGCAGGGTGTTTAAAAAGGCAGTTGCTTTTTTGGCACAACTTCATTAAAGCGCTGTGTGTAGATGCTATATGTCGTGTTGGCTAATTCCCTGTTAAGACACAAATTTGGCTTCAGTGGACAAATTCTTTGTATTAAACTTTCCAAAACCAGTAGGTAAAACGTCTGGTTGGAATAAATCAATCTCGGTGTAACATCCATTTGCATTCAAAAAATAAAATCGATGTGACCATCATCTAAAATGGTTGCCATTTTTATCAGCAATTTGTGATAAAAATGGTAGCCATTTAGAATTCTAAACTGATTTTTTGAACGCTTCTATATCTCAACACGTATTTGCATGCATGCTCTTCAAACAAGGAAAGATTCCCGCATTTATCACAAATTCCATTTTTGTTTTTATGCCGTCTCTCTTTTAATATGAGAGCTAGGTGTCAGACTCATTTCAATGAATGGGCTCTGTAATTCGGAAATTAATATCTCAAAACTTCAATTGATGAATTTGATTTGCATGGCATGCTACCCAATGAATTTGAGGAAGATCGAATTAGAATTTAATTAAATTTTGGAGTTTAAATCTGGACAGAAACAGACGAGAATATAGTACATGTAATTAAAAGAGTGTTTGCTTAAAATAAAGAACGTCACATGTACAGAGCTAAACTTTTTCATCAATAATATAAACGCTATTGCGGCATTGAGCCAACAGACAGAGAGGTTTCCCAAAGACGTCGTTAATATACCAGCCTAGTTTCCCAACCGGAAAACCCGTTCAGCAACGTCCCCGGATTAATTGAAATTCGAAGTTGGCGCATTCACAATGCTTCTATAAAGCCTGAATCTAAATAAAAGTTTTTCAAATGGCGTTATGCTACTGGTAAAAACACTTCACCCCAATACCATCGATGGCTAAATCATCACTGGTAGCAAGAAAGATGAAAGCATTTTATACAATGATTCATTCTTCAGGCAAGCGAATCCAGCTTTCCATTCCGAATGCGACGATATCAATTCCCAATCATATAAGCATTAAATTTCAATTATATAATCATTAAATTTGAATCATATTAGCATTAAATTTCAATCATATTAGCATTAAATTTCAATCATATTAGCATTAAATTTCAATCATATTAGCATTAAATTTCAATCATATTAGCATTAAATTTCAATCATATTAGCATTGAATTTCAATCATATTAGCATTAAATTTCAATCATATTAGCATTTACTATCCGATCATATTACCATTTACATGACGTTCAACAAAGCGCACGGACAATCTTTTGATCATGAAGATGTTCGCCTACAAAGCCTTGTTTTTGAACACGGAGAATTATGCTGTTTAGAAAGACGACGTAATTCAAAAAGTTTGAAAATCTGTGTCCGTAAAATGCGTTATCAATTAAAGATACAACGGACGTTCCATAAAAACTGCAAGTAAAATCACACAAAATAAAGAAATGTACGTACAGCAATATGTATGTTATTCTTTCTCAAACTATCTTCCCTGGGATGATATTAAACTGCCTCATCGTTCAGTCCACTTTTCAAAGCATGTGGCGATGAAATCTTGTGGAAGCTGCTTTAGCGACCCCTCTACAGCTTGAATTACGTCAGCATCTGTGTTGAATGTTGCGCAACAAAACCTCTCCTTCATTGTTAGAAACAACCAGGAATCGCACAGGGTGAGTTCAGGACTGTAAGCAGGCTGTGGCTGGATTTCAATACCACATTTCGTAATAAACTGTTGAAAATAAGCAGCTACATGTGAGCGGGCGTTATCATGGTGTAGGGTCCACTTGCCCACCAGTTCTGGTCGCGCAATCAATATGTGCCGTCGCAGACGCTTCAAGACTGAAATATAATATTCAGCATTGACAGTAATTTGTATAAGAACGGCATGCTTGTAGACTACATCTATGATGAAAGAAAATTATCATTTTCACCTTCCCAGCTGATTTGGTTCGGCAGACTTTTTTCGGAAGAGGTGAGCCTGGGTGTTTCCAGACACTCGTTGCGCGCTTCGTGAGAGGCGGTCAGTAATTTGGACCCTTGTTTTTTCGACAGTTATTACTGTGTTTAGAAAATCTGGATCCTTTGCAATCATTTGTTTCCACTCACGACACACTTAAACTTTAGCTAACAATTGTTATCTCGTCAGGTGATGAAGTACCCATCTGGAACACACACGATGCAGCAGTTTTTTGTCGCATAGAATGCGGAATGTCGACGTTTTTGAAATATTAGTTGACGCCGCTATGTCTTCACACGTCATTCGTCGATCTTCTTGCAGGAGTTCCCAAACAGTGTTAACAATACGCTCCGTAACAAGAACTTTGAGGTCGACCAGGCGTAGAACCATGTTCTGCCCTTTATTGAAATCATGGTGCCATCTAAAAATCGTTGACTCACCCAAACATTTATCTTTGTAAGCGTTTTCTATTAAATCAACTGTTTCTGCGGCCGTTTTACCTAAATAATCGAAAAATTTATCGCACAACGCATTTCACTTCTTAACTCTGAATCACTAAACTCCACAGCTGTTTTGCGAAATGCAAAACACCTTAAACAACTGTGCAATAACAAAACCAGAATCGTCTGCCATGACTAATAAGTGTTGCCATAGATACTTACTTAATTCAGTAAGTCGTCTGCGTGGTTATTGCTTCCCTTTGCACTGTTACCAACTTGAAATAAAAATACTTTCAGTTTTTATGGAACGGCCTTTGTACATACTTGATGACTGTATATTTACAAGAAACGTTTTTAAGGAGGTTTTAGAGTAATAAAACTCAATTTCTTTAACGTTAACTTCTCCCTTTATTTTTGACAGGTGGTACGTAATGAATAAATAAATAACTCTTTTAGTGACTAAGCTTTACCATTCAGGATATGGATTTTAACAGATACTTGATCACACGAGACGCCAAAATATGATACTCGAACCAAAACTAGAAACTAATGTTAATATAAGGAGCAGGTTCCTGATGTAAAACCTTTTCTTCTGATCTTTAATTGGCGAAAGATTAGTTGAGTATAATCTTTGCCCCTGAAAGTTTTTTCCATTATGTTTTCGAAATAGTGATAACATTACTCATACAAAAATCATCTTATGCTACTTAATTGAGAAGGTCGTGAAATGGTAAGCACACGTATGTGAGAAAAATATTTTGGACGTTCTTTTATACAACCGAAAAGAAAAGTATCTTTTTTTTATACATTCTCTTGAAGAAAGAATGTGTAACAATAAAGTGCCAAAAGTTATGGGATACATACATAATATCGTGTAGGACCTCATCTAGCCCGGCAAACTGAAGAAACTCGAGGTGGCACCGATTCAACAAGTGGCCGCAAGACTTCTGGAGAGATGTTGAGCCATACCTTTTGAATAGCCGCCCGCAGTACCCTGGTATTTGTAGGTGCAGGATATTGGGTGGAAATGGACCTTTCCACCACGTCCCATAAGTGCTTTATTGGGTTCATGTTGGGCGAACGTGGTGGCCATCATCCGTCGGGACTGTCCAGAATTATCCTCGAACCAATTTTGAACAACTTGGGCCTAATAACATGGTGCATTGTACACATGTAAGGTCCCATCGTTGTTTGGGTAGATGAAGTCCATGAAGGGCTGCAACTGGCCCCCAGTAGAGCTACAAAGTGATTGCCACAGTTAATGACGTGTTTACTAATACCAGACCAACCCAAACTATGCCACGTAAAGACACCCCACACATGTATGAAACCACCACCCGATTGTACAGGGCCTTCTGTACAGCTTGGGTCCATGGCCTTATGGAGTCTGCAAAACACACGAAACCTATCATCAGTTCATAACAACTGGTAGCGTGATTCATCGGACGACGCCTAATGTTATCAGTCTTCCATGGTCCAATTACCTTGTTCACCAGCCCAGGTGAGGCGCTGTGCCTGATTTCGTGATGTTAACAAAGGCACTCTAGTGGATCTTCTGCTCCCATACCCCATGGATGCTAAATTACGCTTCACTGACATGATGGATATGTCTCTGGTACTCCTGCATTGAATGTGGATGTTATTCAGGCCAGTGTCGCTTGTCTGGTAGCACGGACAATCCTGGTCACACGCCACTATTCACGGTCATTCGGCACCTGTGGTCGGCCACTGCGCTGTCCATGGTGAGTAGTATTGCCTTCCATGAGGTATTCGCGGTACACACGTGACACCGTGGATGGTGGGATGTGGAATTTTCGCACAACTTCGGATATTGTATGTCCCATCCGTCTGGCTCCCACTACCATGCTTCGTTCATACTCAGATAATTCACGTCGGCTTGCCATAGTTCTACTGGCGCTTGCTCAACGTGGCTCAAGAGATTACACCTCGTGACTGATAAAAATTGTGGCGTGCGTTGAAGCCATTATAAATACGGCAGCGATTGTAAAAAAATTGCGTACTGCTATCCCTTGACTTTTGGCACTTCAGTCTATGAATGACAGCCCGCACCTTACTTTTAGAGTTCTAAAGTGACTGTATGTCAAACAAGAAAGATGGCACTGAAATATGGGAGTGTTGGGCACGTCTTTTAAATCCATTCGGACGTGAATCAAATTCATCAAAGCTTTTCAAAGCCAATGGAACCGGTATGGAAAACAATAGTATCTGAGCAAAGAAAGAAGTTTTTCAGTCTGGTTTTCAATCTCGCAGATATTGCTGTAAACGGAATCGTGAACTTACGCATTCTTGTTGCAGACTTGTGAATTAAAAAAAATTTGAAATTATATGAGAAACATTTCGCAGTGGAAACGCTCTCCAAGGAAGAAATAATTTTTCAAATCGGACTTTTAGAAGCAGAGATGGCAACATATTTAAAATATGCATCTACGCACCCTAGTAGGAAAATCATGCATTATTTTAAGAAGAAGGTTTTCTCAAAAGGTTTTTCGATGTGAGCGGATACCGCTCACATCGAAAAACCTAGGTCTAGGAAAGAATTTTTTCATTCGAGTTTTCAGGAGCTCAGATTTTGCTGAAATTATATCAGAAGCAGAAATTAAAGCTTGCGCCCCATTGGGGCCAAACTGTTCTTTACCACTTATTAGGATTTATATGAAAGTTGTATGCGATACAGGAAGAATTTTTCAAATCGAAGTTTTTGAAGCAGAAAGGCAGAAATATAAGGGGAAACGAATTTTACCTCAGCACTCGCTAGCGGAAAGTCTGTGAAATACATGAGAATTCTGAAATTATATGAAAAACATTTTGCAGCGGAAATGCTGTCCAACAAAAGAGAAATTTTTGAAATCGGACTCCTAGAAGTACAGATATTGACAAAAATATGATTTACATGTACGCCCCCTGGCGGAGAAACCATAAATTATTTTAAGAAGAATATATTCTAAAAAGGTTTATCGACGTATATAGTATCGGTCCTCAGACGAATTTCTTCTCAATTGAGATTGTAGAATCTCAGATTTTCCTGCAAATACATTAGAAGCGGAAATTAAGATTGACGCCCCTTGGTGGCCAAACATTTTCTTACCAAAAATTAGAAATTATATACAAAAGATTCTCATGAGCAGTTGTATCCGGTGCAGAAAGAAGTTTTCAAATTGGAGTTTTAGATTTGAAAACTTTCTGCACCGGATACAACTGCTGATGGGAAAAAGTCATCTGGTTGATGTGCGAAAGCTTGGAAACATTTATTTATATTCTACGCCAAGAAATTCGGATCATTAGTGCTATTTTAAATAAATAAAGCAATTTGACCACTAAAAGCACAGGAAACCATAAATGATAACACGGTTTAAAGTTTACCGTAAATTGTTAGCAAAGATCCCAGCGGAGAAAATTGGTCTCCAAATAAGGTTCCATATTTTTACAATTCAAGAGCTGTTACAAAACTGCAAAATGTCTTGCCTTTTGGAAACAAGAAAACCAAAGCTGTGTTTTATTTTACTCACATAACGTTTTATTTCAATCTATTTCATAGTATCTATTATTAGCGATGACCTGCACGCATCATTCAGTAAATTGACTTCTTCTAACAAAGAAAGAAGCGTCCTTGGAATCAAAATAGACTTGGATCGACTTTTTTACTTTTGTACGAACTTTCACCTTTGTGGCAATCATATGATTTTTCCGTCAGGGAGGTGCAAGTTCGTTTGTGCAATCATATGATTTTGCAGTCAGCGAGGTACAAGTTCGAAAATCCGTTTGTGCTACGCCGGGTGAATACTGCATGTGAGGAAAGGGTTCCAGCCAGAAGCCTGCAATTTGCGTCGTGTTGCAATAGGCACATGCAGTCTGGCGTTTTCCAGCTAGAAAATGTCTGTCCGATTTACCAAACTGGGACGCTCAGACTTCAAGGTTTTGTTTACTCTGTTTGTCAACTTCGGAGAATAGAGACTCGCAGTGATCATTTGGTTAAGTGCCAAGAACTCATAGCGGATAGTTCTCTTGCAATCACACCAAACGCATACCTTTCTATGTGGAGATTAGCCTTCGGAATCGTTGCAGAAGCTTCTCCTTTCTTTTAAAAAGAAATTAAACTGTTTATTATTCTTGTGTGGTCTCCATACAACATTCGTTCCACGAACGGATCAGTTTTGTACCGAGCTTGTAGAGATAATTTATCGTAATGCTAAAAAACGTTTTTTACGGTATACGTTTTTTTTCCAATTATTACCCTAAGATGAAACTTCACTATAAAACACCACAACTATCACATACTTACGCTTGACTTGCCGAATTAAATTTGCTTTACCGCAAAGCTTATTGAATTGCTTTAGTCAAATCCCGTATAATATCACTTCGTTGCAAATCTGTACTAAATTAAACGTGAATTACTAAATTAAACACTGGGAATAATAATGGCCAGATGAATGTCAAATAAATCGCACTTAAAGAGTTCAATTTTTTATCCAAGTTCATCAAGAATAGATAGCATGACGAAACACTCTGCCTAATTAAATATCTCGGTAGCGGAACGTATCGCCTCGGACACAATCTTCGCTCTCTTAGAAAAATACAATATTTCTTGCTTTGATACATTCAAAATTAGAACACTTCACAATGTTACTCAAAACAGTATATTGTAAAATAGCGCCGACGTCCGACAAACAAGTCATATTACAAAACAAGGAAGCGTAAACATTGATTGAGAACGTTAGTGATTGCTCAAGTCAGCCTGAATTCGTGAATACTATCAAATCAAATGAAATCATCCCAAATAATCTGATATATTTTAAAACATTGACTCTTACCATGCACGAGTTTTATCATACGTAATTTCTCTTTGATTTGTTATCAGGGCTGCCAAACACAAATTCGTCGAGAGGGGTAAATGTGGCGTTCAGGTAACGCCACATTTCCTCTCCGACGAATTTAACGAGAATAAGCCGAAATTTACATTTATAAAGAGACGAACTGAAAATTAACGTTAAATTACAGCATACGTCGCAGTTATTCTACCCATTCGGTGCTTAGTCGATAATTGGTGTGGTCTTCTTAGGTTAGATGGGGGTCGGAGTCAATTATTGCCAATATTTCTTTATCGCGCACAGTTCCAGTCTTAGCTTCAAACATCCTGTCACGGGAACGAATCTCGGTATGTTTGTACGCTTACAGCTCACTCCGTATATGTCTCTACGCGCCTTGGCGGTAGCACCTTTTATCGAACAGCAAAAGTAAATGGTATGAAAAGCGAACTTTATCGAAACTCATATTAAAACTTTAAATGCTACACACTAAATGAGTTTCAACTGCAAGAACTGACGTTTCTATCAAAACGAAGTTCAAGCAGATTAAATGCACGGTGTTTCTACCTGCTGTATGGTTTAGAAGCCTAACGAACGGCGAAAACTTTTTAACACAAATTCGTCGAGAGGGGTAAATGTGGCGTTCAGGTAACACCACATTTCCTCTCCGACGAATTTAACGAGAATTAGCCAAAATTTACATTTAAAAAGAGTCGAACTGAAAATTAACGTTAAATTACAGCATACGTCGCAGTTATTCTACCCATTCGGTGCTTAGTCGATAATTGGTGTGGTCTTCTTAGGTTAGATGGGGGTCGGAGTCAATTATTGCCAATATTTCTTTATCGCGCACAGTTCCAGTCTTAGCTTCAAACATCCTGTCACGGGAACGAATCTCGGTATGTTTGTACGCTTACAGCTCACTCCGTATATGTCTCTACGCGCCTTGGCGGTAGCACCTTTTATCGAACAGCAAAAGTAAATGGTATGAAAAGCGAACTTTATCGAAACTCATATTAAAACTTTAAATGCTACACACTAAATGAGTTTCAACTGCAAGAACTGACGTTTCTATCAAAACGAAGTTCAAGCAGATTAAATGCACGGTGATTCTACCTGCTGTATGGTTTAGAAGCCTAACGAACGGCGAAAACATTTTAACTTACATAACACATTGTATATTTTTCTTCATTCTTGATCTATAATACCAAATGAAATTCATTTTCAGCGCGTTACTTTCCGAGAAACTGTTTAACTTTATTTACTTAGAAATGCTATTCTGACTTTACGCATTTCTTCCAGTAAACTTTTCAGGGTATAATCTTAATAACACAAGCAACTGTTAATAAAATTTTCAGTGTATAGTCTAAATAACACAAGCAGGTGTTATTCAAATTTTCAGGGTATACTGTTAATAACACAATTAACTGTTAATAAACTATTTAGGGTATGGTCTTAATAACACAAGCAAGTGTTATTCAAATTTTCAGGGTATACTGTTAATAACACAATTAACTGTTCATAAACTATTTAGGGTATGGTCTTAATAACACAAGTAACTGTTAATGAAATTTTCAGGATATAGTCTGATTAACACAAGCAACTGTTAATGAAATGTTCAGTGTATAGTCTTAATAATACAAGCAACTCTTTATAAACTTTTTCGGGTATAATCCTAATAACACAAGCAACTGTTAATAAAATTTTCAGGGTATAGTCTAAATAACACAAACAACTGTTATTAACATTTTCAGGGTATACTGTTAATAACACAATTAACTGTTAATAAACTATTTAGGGTATGGTCTTAATAACACAAGCAAGTGTTATTCAAATTTTCAGGGTATACTCTTAATAACACAATTAACTGTTCAAAAACTATTTAGGGTATGGTCTTAATAACACAAGTAACTGTTAATGAAATGTTCAGTGTATAGTCTTAATAACACAAGCAACTCTTTATAAACTTTTCCGGGTATAATCCTAATAACACAAGCAACTGTTAATAAAATTTTCGGTGTATAGTCTAAATAACACAAGCAACTGTTATTAAAATTTTCAGGGTATACTCCTAGTAACACAATTAACTGTTAATAAAATATTTAGGGTATGGTCTTAATAACACAAGCAATTATTAATAAAATTTTCAGGGTATAGTCTGAACAACACAAGCAACTGTTAATGACATTTCCAGGGTATAGTCTTAATAACACAAGCAACTGTTAATACAATTTTCAGGGTATAGTCTCAATAACACACGCAACTGCTAATAAAAGTTTCAGGGTACAGTCTTTATAACACAAGCAACTTTTAATGAAATTTTCAGGGTATAGTCTGAATAACACAAGCAACTGTTAATGAAATTTTCATTGTATAGTCTTAATAACACATGGAACTGTTTATAAACATTTTCCGGGTATAATCTTAATAACACAAGCAACTGTTAATAAAATTTTCAGGGTATAACTGTTAATATAGTATTTAGGGTATGGTTTTAATAACACAATCAACTATTAATAAAATTTTCAGGGTATAGTCTGAACAACCCAAGCAACTGTTAATGACATTTTCAGAGTATAGTCTTAATAACACAATCAACTGTTAATGACATTTCCAGGGTAGTCTTAATAACACAGCAACTGTTAATACAAGTTTCAGGGTGCAGTCTTAATAACACAAGCAACTGTTAATGGAATTTTCAGGGCATAGTCTGAATAACACAAGCAACTGTTAATAAAATTTCCAGGGTATAGTATTAATAACTCAAGCAACTGTTAATGACATTTCCAGGGTATGGTCTTAATAACACAAGCAACTGTTAATTTTCAGTTAATAATCTTAATTACTCAAGTAACTGTTTAATATAAGTCATACAATTGAAATTTGGCAAACTTTTGCCGCTTTGCTGTTAAAGGGCGCAAAAGTTTTAACGAGTACATAGGATTGCTTCTTCATTTTCGCTGTTTTTCAAGCAAACTACAAATAAAATACTGTTACAAGAAATTTTACATCAATATGTACTTCTTTTACCCAGTTTTCCAATTGATTATTGTTCCTTACTTTGACGGCGTTCCAAGTACTCAAAACGCAAACGTCTAAATATATCGCGCATATTTCTAATCTGCAAAAAGCCCATATAGTTTCTCTAACAAACATTCAATTACAGCCAATTCGGCGATATCCGATTGCTGTATTAATTAATTTCCTAGACTTACAAGCTAAACAAACGTAGTCCTCTTCGGGACATATCACAGGAATATTAAAAATTTCAGATCAGGATTTCTTTTTATGTATACTTTAGCGATTGTAAAGCAACACTTCATTAGCTATCTGCATTATTTCCTTTTTTCTTATTTCCTTTTCTCACTAAAGCAATATAAAAATGGTTTCTCCGACCTTCTCACATATAAATGCCCACGAAAAGAGATGAAGTACTTGCAACAAACTAACGAAATGTCATTTAAACATTGACATATTAATAAAACTCATTTTCTTATGACTAATAAGGTCATCAGTGGAGTTTTGACATACTAATGAGGTGATGCACATATCAAGACGTCAACTTTGCAGCGATAAATTCCGCCAGGTGTTGCTTAATTGGGAAAGCATCCCGCTGCGGAGTAGAGGGATGCGGTTTCGATATTCATCAGAGCAAATTTGTAAATTTCACAATTATTAATCGAATTTTAAAATATTCCTACTGTAACATTGGTAGTTCATTTTGTTCTGTTTTCTTTGGGAATTGTTAGTTAGAATTTTGTTGTTTTCTAATTACACTTAGAGATTTGAGGTTACAATAGCGCCTCCTTAAAAAATCAGTTTTTTTTTGTATAATACTGTGATATTATCTTCATTTTTAAGATTACATTTCAAATCGACTCAGAATATTTATGTAACAAACACATACACTATATGATCGAATTAAAAGTATCGGGACACTCTGTTCGATTTGACCATCTATGTGATATCCATGACCCTGTATGGGCCATGGTATACATCATAGAGCAGGATGGATAGTAGAATTGGCCTACAACAGAGCTCGGTGACTTTCCAAGTTGCACGGTCATAGGATACAATCGTAGCAGCAAGTCAGTTCGTGAATTTTCTACCCTGCTATAACTGCCCCAACAATTGTAAGTAATGCTATTGGAAAGTGGAAACGACTGTGAGCCAGATCACTGCAATCGCGACCTGGTACGCCACGTGAAATGATAGAGGGCAACCGCCGAGTGCTGAAGCTGGGAGTGCGACAAATTCGCCTGTCCTGGGTTGCAAAATTCCCCATCGAGTTCAACAATTCCCCTGGAATTAGCACCAGCACCGTAAACATTCGTCGAGAGCTCTAGGGAATAGATTTCCAAGGCCTAACAACGCCACGCCAACCTAACATGAGGAAGATCAACGCCAAGTGTTGGTTGGCATTATTTAAAGCTTGGTATCAGTAGATCCCTTAGAGTGGAAATGTGCACTGTGGAGGAAAACTTCGGCTTCACTATCTGGAGTCCGACGGAAGAATCTGGGAGGCAGAATTCCGGTCCAACGCTACAAGCAAAACTGCGTTGTGGCAACTGTTAAGGTCGGTGTGCTGCCCCAGTGGCGCAGTGGTCTAAGCGATGGCTTCTGATCATTCGTCCGAAAGGGGTCCGGGTTCGAATCCCGGTGAGCCATGGATGTAGTGTTTGTCTTACGGCACTGGGTCTCTCCCTTCCCTGGAACCAGTGACCCTAAATTAGGAACGGGCAACTGCTTATAGCCCATTGAGTTGCTCACAGTGGTCGTTAAACCTCCAATAAAGAAAGAAAGAAAGGAAAGGTTGGTGGAGATAGCATCATGTACTGGATACGTTTTTCATAGTTTTTGCTGGGACCCCAAGTTTCAGTGCCCGTAAAATTTAAAGATGAGGTCTATAATGACATTATTGATAGTTATGTGCTCCCAATGTCATGGTAATAGATTGGTAAAGCCCCTTTTTCTTTATTAATATAGCAATGCCTTCGTTCACATTGCTATATTTATTAATATAGCAGTGCCTTCGTTCACAGTAATGGTTTGATGAAATGGATGTGAAAGAACTGGCGCTCACAGATTCTCGATCTCAATCTCATCGACTGGCGCTGACAGATTCTCGATCTCAATCTCATGGAACACCTTTGGGATGAATTGGAGCACCGATTGCGAGTTACTTGCGTATATTTTTCACGCCTTTTTGCACGGGCAAGTAAGGGCAGTAATTATAGCTCTATATTAATAAAGAAAAAGGGGCTTTACCAATCTATTACCATGACATTGGGAGCACATAACTAATTACTTACTATAATTACATGACATTGGGAGCACATAACTAATTACTTACTATAATTACTGCCCTTACTTGCACGGGCAAGTAAGGGCAGTAATTATAGCTCTATATTAATAAAGAAAAAGGGGCTTTACCAATCTATTACCATGACATTGGGAGCACATAACTATCAATAATGTCATTATAGACCTCATCTTTAAATTTATACTTTTCACTTTTTTTGTCTTACAGTTTGGTTGTAGTCTACGCATCCTTTCTTCAAGAACATGTATGAAAAACAAGATTCTTTTGTCTTCGGTTGTATGAAAGAAGGTCCAAAATGTTTTCGGTTGAATGAAAGAACGTCCAAAATATTTTTCGCACATTTGTGTGATTAGTATTTCACGATCTTTTCAACAAAGTACCTTAAGATTATTTTGTATCAGTGACGTTATTACCATTTAGAAAACGTACAGGAAAAATCACTTTCAGGCGCAAAGTTTCTACTCAACTAATGTTTCGCCAACTAAGGATCAGAAAGAAGGTTTTACTACAGAAACCGTTTCTTTATATTGAGACTAGCGCCACACGAGCTATAATTACTGCCGGATTTCTTCAGTAAACGAAGCTGTTACAAAAGTCGCAATTAAATGGCTAGAAGGTAGCCGTTAAATGTTGCACTCTTCACAAGTGCTGCTCAGCCAGATGCGCAGTATGTGGGTCAGCCAGATTGCGTATTGAGTTGTGAGTTGGATGATGGTAGGTAGTGTGATGAAACATGAATTCCCAGCGTAATAACAAAAACAAGCTTTTCTATTATTATTATTTATTACTATGTTTAATAATATTTCGTCGTCGACGTCAGCGAACATCATAGGCAATGAGGTATTCATCCTCAGTGAAAAATCACACAATGGAACGTTTGCACTTCTTCACAGAAAACTTCTGTACTTCCCAAATAAGTTTTTTGAACATTATAGAATGTCTATGAAGGGGTTTTTTACTTTCTTTCTTCTAATACCGTTATGCGGCATTGTATATGCATGAAAGAAAAAGTAGCAGTTACATTACAAACAATATATATAATCCATCGTGATTCACTGCCAATATAGTTCAGCGTGATTAATATCAAAAACAGAATAGAAACAAAACACACCACACACTCGCTTCGAATGTTACTGTGTGTGGTCTCGTTTCCGGATACAAATGAAGTACATAAAATGGGTCGGGGCGCATTCTTCTGCTACTAGGCTTTGATATCGCACACCTCATTACCTGATTGGCGGCATTTACTGCTGTGTCTAGTCACTACTGTTGCAATACTTTTTTTTTTTTTTTTTGATTGGAGGTTTAACGACCACCGTGAGCAACTCAATGGGCTATAAGCAGTCGCCCGTCCCTAATTTAGGGTCACTGGTTCCAGGGAAGGGAAAGAGCCAGTGCCGTAAGACAAACACAACATCCATGCCTCACCGGGATTCGAACCCAGACCCCTTTCGGACGAATGATCAGAGGCCATCGCTTAGACCACTGTGCCACCGGGGACGGCTTGCAAGACTTTGAGTGCATTTCTTGTGCTACAAAAGTAGCAGAAATTCAGCAGTAATTATCGCTCGTGTGGTACTTGCCTAATATTAGTTTCTAGTTTATGTTCGAATATTACAACTTCGCGTCTCTGTTTCATCTGGTATTAGTTGAAAGAAAGATTCTGAATGGTAAGGCTAGTCACAAAGGGAGGTCCGATCAAAAAGTTCCGAGACTAGGCCGATATACAACAAAGTACTTACGCTACTTAAGTCTGGTTATGATCTCCGTCAAAGTAGCCTGATTGGGGAGCGGTACATAGCAGCCAGCGTTTTTGCCACTGTTGGAACGCTCCCTGGAAGTCCTTTTCGTGAATCGTGTCATGCACAGGCTGTGATTCGCGCTGGATCTCGTCCACGGTTTCAAAACGGCGACCCTTGAGCTTCAGCTTCATTTTCGGGAACAGAAAGAAGTCGCAGAGGGCCAGATCCGGCGTGTAAGACGGATGTGATAGGGTAGTCATGCTGTTGCGGCTGCAAAACTGGCGTGTTGCTAACGCTTTGTGAGCTGCTGCATTGTCGTGATGGAGCGGGAAATCGACCCTGCGCCACATTTCAGGACGTTTGAGGCGAATGTCCTCCCTAAGACGCCGTAGAACACCGCAGTAAAAAGGGCGGTGACGGTCTCGCCCTGGGGGACGAATTCACTGTGCACAACCCCACGAATGTCGAAGAACACGATGAGTATGCTTTTGGTTGCGCTCCGGACCTGTCGAGCTTTTTTCGGTCGTGAAAATGCAGGGCTCTTCCACTGCGACGACTGTTATGTTGATCTTCGGGTCGTAACCGTAGACTCAAGTCTCGTCCCCAGTGATGACCCGCGACAGGAACGTTGGATCATGGACCACCAGTCGAAGATCTTGACATAGTTCGACGCGAAGCGCCTCCTGTTCGGGGTTCAGAACATTTGGCACAAACTTTGCAGCAATGCGGTGAACGTTCAAAACTTACGTCATAATTCCTTGCACTCTTCTGTATGACACATTGACGATAGTAGCAATGTCTTGAACTCCAACGGTCCTCATGCACCAGTTCCCTAATTTTGTGACCGTCTCCGCGGATCCTCATGCACTAGTTTCCTAATTTTGTCCACGTTTTCGGGAGGTTTGCTCGTTGGCGGTTGCCCTGACCTCTCGCCGTCTTCCAGTGCCGTTCTGCCGCTCTTGAAACGCGAGTGCCACTCAAACCACCTCGCACGGCTCATTGCCCCATTGTAATAAGCCTGCCGCAATATTTTATTCGTCTCCGTTCCCGATTTGCCGAGTCTGACGCAGAATTTGATGTTCCCTTGCTGCTCTAGTTTGCAGTCCATATCGAAATCGCAGCTGTGTTCTGCACGTGGTCACAAAATATTGTGTAGCACAGCTCCCGATGTTCACAGAACGACGCCACTCTGCAATAATGACTCATGAAGGTCACTGCCCACGACCGCTGCTCGCATTAGCATGCTGCAATCTGTTGGCGCGCTACGTACCTAGTCTCGGAACTTTTTGATCTCACTACGTATATGCGTGGAAAGGAAAAGTAGCAGTAACATTACAGTCAATACAATCCATCGTGATTCACTGTCAATATAACCCATCGTGATTAATATCAAAAACAGCATAGGAACAAAAGACACCACTCGCTCGCTTCAAATGTTGCTATGCGTGGCCTGAGTTCCGGCTACAAATTAAGTGCGTAAAATGGGTTAGGGCGCATTCTTCTACTTCATGACCTTGATATCGCATTCCTCACCACCTGATGGGCGACATTTACTGCTGTGTCTGGTCATTAATTACTGTTGCAGGCCTTTGAGTGCACTTCTTGTGCTACAAAAGTAGCAGAAATTCGGCAGTGATTATCGCCTGTTTGGTACTAGCCTAATATTAGTTTCTAGTTTATACTCGAATATTATAATTTAGCGTCTTTATGTGATCCGGTATCAGTTGAAAGAAATATTCTCAATGGTAAGACTAGTCACTAAGGAAGTTATTTATTTAGTAGCGTATAACCCGCCCTAGGACGGTTGTTTCTAAGCTAAGCTAAAAATAAGTATTCATATATAGGGGATGTTGCCCGACCTATACTGTAAAAAAGTGACCGTTAATTTTACGGTTTTGAACCATTAACAAGGTTGCCGTCATTAGATCGTAAAAACAACGGTTTTATGCCGTAATATTTACGGCAAATATCCGTTACGGAGCTGATCTTCCGGTTTTGTACCGTATTAGTTACGGAAAACTACTGTGAATGAACAGTAAGGATCGTAATTTTTACAGTTTTGTACAGTATTTTTAGGGGAAATAACTGTGAAAAAACAGTGATGAACCGCAATGTTTACAGTTTTGTACCGTATTATTTACGGAAAAGAACTGTAAAGGAATAATTAAGAACCGTAATTCTTACAGTTTAATACCGTATCATTTACAGAATAAGCAACAGTCAGGAACTGTAAATCTTAGTTTTAAGATTACTAACCTAGTAATCAGATATGCCTGAATCGTCTGCTTTTTGCTGTTCAATATGTAATATCAATCACCTCAGAAAACATAAAAATTACATCTCACTCCAGAGCAACGTAATTTTAAATTTTGCTATGTGATATCACGTATTGAACACTAAAAAACAGGCGATTCAGGCATATCTGATAGCTGGGTTAATACTCCCGTGCCCTTGTTCCACATAATTAGTGAAGAATCCATCTCCCACTGAATGAACCGTACAACTCACATTATATAACGTGTTATTTTAATGCAAACACTTGTGAACCATGAAACAGGTGACATAAGTAGTGTTCTAACACAAAGTCACAAAAAAACTTTAATGATAATGTATAACAATAAATGCACACTTGTTTTATTGTGCTTATATTAAACATACGCTACATATAAGCTTGCCTGTTTTGTATGCTGGCAAATTCAGCATCTTTAGTCAATTCTGAACATGATTCAGTGAAAGTGGTCTTGTAAGTATAGGGTATGTGTTATATAAAAGCAATAAAAATGTGTTCTCTTAAAACTGCAGACAGTGTGGCAAGGTGAGGAAATGCACAAGGGTTGTAAAAGCAGCTGATGCTCAGATTTTCAGACTACAACATGAAGGTAAAGCACAAAGGTAAATTGTGCTGTCAAAGGATGATCGTTCACTGCATCTAAAATGTTACAAATATCTAACTTGCTACATAGACCTAAGTCGCAGTATGATGCAATAACACAAGATAACAGATAGATCTTGTCATTATTGCATTACAATTTGGCAGCCTGAACACTATGTAGGAATGATAGGGGATCAATTTGTTAGCACTCAACAACGTAATACAGGTTGCTTTATGGTAACAGGGACATCATTCTTTCTATTCTGCAGATCTTGTCCCTACTTACCTATTCGGAATGTTTCAGAGATAAAGAGCTTTTCAAGAAAGCCACACAGGCATGAGAGCACGATACATGGCTATAAGAGCACGATACATATTTTATTGCTACATAAAAATAAAGGAAAATATTTAAAAACATTGTCCCAATGGTTTACTTTCCCTCTTCACAAAATAACATTTTTAGCTGTTTTCTAATTTATATACTGTCATTCATAAAGAGGAATAAAAGGTCTACTTTATTAAGAAAAACAAATGAAAGGGAAACTTTACTGAGGAATGCTTTTGAATTTTCATCACCAAATCACAAAGATTGTGATTACCATCCTAACCATTATGATAACTATGAGGAGCAGTAGAATTCCAGGATTTGAAGCTGTCATCAGCGCAGCTTGTTCAAAGGATTATGCATTAAAATTAGTTTATATTGATATGTTACAATTTTAAAGTGGTGACAATGCTGAAAGGCCCAAGAAATCAACAAAGATAATTGCTTTTGATTGCTGTCAAATGTATGTTTTCATTCCCACAATAAAGATGCAGACCACAGATTCAAAATAGTTTCTCTTCCAGATAAGTTATGCGACACAGTACAAAAGTTGCATAAGGTGAGTAAATAAACAGAACATATATTAAAAATGAAATAGACCATCTTCTACAAAGAATGTTTTTATTAAATAAGTGGTAAAGAAATTGTGGTACATAGTTGAAATATTTGTTTTAGTGCTCATTAACACTTTTATTGTGTCCATTCAAAGTCAGAAAAAACATTCATTCCCAAAAGAACTTTTGGACTGTATATGGGTCTTTTGTTTTCTCTCTCAAGTTTGATTCCAAATATATACATACAGTCGAGTCACATTATTGTGACCACCTCCTACTTTTGACGTCAACGCGCGTAGCCAATGAATGTAGGTACGTGCGGTGAGATGACTTAGAGGGTATATAACGTGTGCTGTAGTCATTCTGAAAACGTATCACTCGTTGCTGTCATGGATAAAAGGAGCGATTTATCAGATTTGCAAAAAACGGAGATTATCGACTTGCGGGCCAAGGGTGGCAGTATTTCTGAAACAGCACAGTTTGTGAACTGTTCGCGTCCTGCTGTGGTTAAAGTGTATCGTGATTGAAGAAGTGGCACCATTGCGAAGAAGCGATGTGGAAAATGTGAAGCACCCAGTGCCATTGATGTGAGAGGTGAACGTCGACTGCAAAGGTGTGTGAGGGCTGATCGACACGCTACAGTGGAGCAACTCACTGGCCGAATGAACCAGGGGGCTACCAGAAGTGTGTCTAAAACGACAGTTAACCCTGCTGCGTATGGGGCTCAGATGCAGACAGATGAACACTGTACCTATGCTAACGAAGGTGCATAGGCCGAAAAGGCTTACATTTGTACGGCAGTATCGGAATTGGACCTCCGCTGATTGGCAAAGGTTTGCCTACTCCAAGAAGTCACGTTTTCTGCTTTATCAAACGGATGGACGTTGGCGTATAAGGCGACAAACATCGGAAAACAAACACTGTTTAACCATTTCTGGAAGAGCACAAGCTGGTGGAAGCAACGTTATGGTCTGGGGAATGTTTTCGTGGCATTCTCTGGGTCCACTCATACCTGTGGAAGGCACTATGGACCGAATTACTTATTAATCCATTCTTGCAGACGACGCACACCCATACATGCTGATTGTCTTCCCTGGGGCAGATGGGATCTTCCAGCACGACAATGCGACTTGTTATTCAGCTAGAAATGTCCGAGAGTGGTTGGAAGAGCACGGTGAAGACTTCAAAGTACTTCCATGGGACCCTAATTCCCCAGACGTAAACTCAATTGAGCATCTGTGGAACCACTTCGATCGTGTTGTTTGTTCTATGGATTGTCCACCACGCACCCTCCAGCAGCTGTCAGATGCACTGAAGTCCGCATGGCTCAAAAAACTGTGAACACCTTCCAGCACCTTATTGAGTCACTCGCAGTTGGTCCAGTTGTTGACCGCGCTGCACACGGCGGTTACTCTGTATATTAGCTGGTGGTCACAATAATGTGACTCGACAGTGTATATACAGTCACGGACAATTAAATTTGTGCACCTAGAAAAAAATGCGAAACCTGGCAGTTAGCTAGAGTGCGTGCTGGTATGCAAATGATCAACGTTTGGTGCGATTGAGCATGGTCGCACATGCTGTGGTGGCGCTGCAAGAGCGAACCTGCAGCCTTATAAACCTGCGTGTAGTCGATGCCTCATGAAAACGAAAAGCACCAGCCGGCGCAAGCAAGGGTACAGATTGTCGAGAATGCCAGGTAGATGCCAGAGATTTCGATTTACGTAACTTATGGACTGTGAGAGATGCTTGATCATCGGGCTGAAAACCGCAGGGTTGTCGGCGCGCCATATAGTTTGCCACGTGGATCGTTCTGGCCATACAGTCCGACTGTGTTGGGAGCAGTGGGCACGTGACGGCACTGCCACACGGCGCAGAGGTTCCGGACGGACCAGGAGGACCGGCGGTAGAGCGGGTCGACGGATTGTGCGCCAGGCACAAACGGATCTCACGGGTATCCCGTGCACTACACAGGCAAATGCAGCGGCTCCTGTGTGCCCACGAACCATTTTCCGGTGCTTCGCGGAACCATATCTGCGATCCCAGCGGCCCTTGCGTGTGTTGCTACTA
Organism: Macrothele yani; assembly: GCA_039090855.1. Classification (NCBI taxonomy): domain Eukaryota; kingdom Metazoa; phylum Arthropoda; class Arachnida; order Araneae; family Macrothelidae; genus Macrothele; species Macrothele yani. The sequence continues at coordinate 135,893,344 of CM077005.1, read as the reverse complement.
ACGCTGGAACATCGCCGGCTCCGTTTGCAGTGATACCAGGCCAGATCAATGTGGAACGCCACAGACTGGCAACGTATGGTGTTTAGCGATCAGTTCCGCTTCGTTTTGGGGACAGATTATCATCGTGTCCGGGTGTGGAGGTCCCCGGATCAACGGCACAATCCAACCTCGCTATCGAGCGCCAAACCTCCCCCACTGCAGGCATTATGGTCTAAGGAGCCATTGTCTACTATAGCCGATCTGCTCTAGTAGTGGTACGTGGATCATTGATTGGCCAGCGGTGTGTGGATGAGATCCTGCTGCCCCATGTACACTCATTCATAGCAGTGATTCCAGGTGAGCTAAACCAACAGGATAATGCCCGCCCGCACACGGCTCGGGTTGTCCAGTACTTCTTACGTCATGTCCAGACACTTCCATGGCCGGCCCGCTCCTCCGGCATGTCCCCTATCGAGCATGTGTGGGACTAGTTGAAATTCCAGCTGCCACCGTGCCTCACTATCCGGAATTTAGAGCATACCGTTTAATACGTGTGAGCCAGTCAGCCGAGCACAACATCAGGCGTCTGTTTGCCTCCATGCCGGACCGTATTGCAGCATGTAGTGCCGCATAAGGCTGTGCTACGCGCTGTCGAAGATGGCTACGTGCCACAGATCCCTCTGTAATTCTCCTGCAGCTCTGTTTTTGCAATCATTTGTATCATTCATCTGTTTCATTACGTCTATTAAATTTCTGTTCACTCCGGTGCTTTCTTCTTGGTGCGCAAATTTCATCGTCCTTGAGTGTATTTATAGTAATGCCAAATCCAGCTGTAAAGATGAATTACCTAAATATATTCCATTACCATGGAACCCTCTATTTGGTGGTTCTGAGGGGAGGTAAAGTACAATTCACTTAACCAAACATGACATATCTTATGATGAATTGTTAAATTATGTCATATCGTCTGTGTGAAGAAGCGCGCGACACAACACTTACGTCGGAAATGTTCACGGCCTGCCTATTTAAGACATGTACTGTCTATGATATGTTTTAGTATTCCTACCTGAAGATGAATCACTTGCTGCTTCGAACGATCTCTTATAGATATTTTAATTAGAGCTTTAATGAATTAAAGATTTTAACTAGAATAGGTTTTATTACCGTTTTTTAGTTATTCATCATGCAGTGACGCCGACATTTATTCAAGGGTTCTTTTTGCGTACTATCTGGGTGTTAACCGAGAGGAGAATCTCACTACGTTTCGTAATTTTGTTTGTGTGGAAAAATCGCAACCACTAACTGTTTTTGGAGCTCAGTTCGAGCACCGGAAAATCAACTTTTTTTCAAATTACACATTCGTGATTTTCTTTTCAAGTTTAGATTTAGAGTTTTTATTCTCTTATTTCAAAGGGTGTTTAGAGTTCCTTGCCGAACACCAGTCACGCATCATTTGAACCTTCGATTTATCTCTCATTATCATAATTTATTTTTGTCTTTTATTACCTAAATTCCTCTTCAAATTAATGGTGTAGTGCGTTGATTACTTACATTCCCCTTCAAATTAATTTTGTAGTCCTTACTGAACACTAGTCACCAATCACTTGGACCTTCGATTTCTCATTTATTATTATCATTCATTTTTGCGTTTTATTATCTACATTCTCCTTCAAATTAATTGTGTTGTACGCTGCTGTATTTGTTTTAGGAGCTATAAGATCAGATTCAAAAAGACAACCACAGTGTAAGACGCACAAAATTTTTCCAAAACACCAGTGTAGAACGCAGCAAATTTTCTCTGAAGTGTATCAGTGACTGTTGGCCGCCTCTTCTGAGGAGTAGTCGCAGGTGAAACAGTCCGGCTACTTTTACTTTACGTTATCTTCCATTTCGAGTTCACGATGAAATATGGTTGACTTGGTTGCCCTACACCAGTAGCTAATATTGTGAATACCTTTTGGAAAATTTGTATTTCTGATCTCATAAATTGGGGATATACCCTCGCATATACTGTTACATTACATTGCATATCATTAAGCCCTTCTCTGAGATTCAGAGGTTAGCTCCAAAAAGAAATACAAACTGTCAGATATTTTTACTTACTGTTGTCGTATCAAACTTCTCAATTTACAGCGATCTTGACACACAACTAAGGCTTCACTCACATCCATCACATGCTGTACCCAAGATCTTTTATACTTCATGCTTATAATCTTTTTCTCATGCAGACACTTCTGAATCTGATCCTCCCATGACTTCCTTGGCCTTCCTCTGCCTTTCCTTCCTGCCACTAGGGCTAAAAAGATTTTTATAGTAAGCATCTCATCACTCATTCTTTCAACATGGCCAAACCACCGAAGCATATTAGTCTCCACCTTGATAACAACATTTTGCTTCACATTACACAACTGCAACACATCTTTGGTAAGTATTGTGGTGCCACAGACCTCTTTAGCAGCAGCGACAACACAGATCTTAAACCATTCCCACTTCTTTTCTACATTCCTCTCACCATACTTCAGCTCCTTCAGTCGTTTTCTGAGTAAGTCAGAGTAACGCTGATGATCTTCAAGGAGCCTACCAACCTTTATTCTTTCTATCATGAAAGTAATAATTTAATATTTACTTTCATCTTCTGTTTGCGATTTGTGTATATTACGTGTGACAGTAATAAATGAGATTCAGGAAAGTTCTACACCTGCTTTAGCGAATCGGTGTGTATTTATTATATTTATACGTTTGTAACATGTATGAATATAATAAATACACACCGATCCGCTAAAGTAGGTGTAGAACTTTCCTGAATCTTATTTATTATTGCCACACGTAATATACACAAATCGCAAACAGAAGATGAAAGTAAATATTAAATAATAACAATAGGTAAGATTGTCAATGTTACAATACTATAGATGAATTCAGAATTTTCTATGGTAAAATAATATCTCAGAGGCGTTCAAAAGTCCTAATATATGGATAAGGATAATGAATGTGTAAACATTTCCACATAATGTTTAGCAGTGATGCATACGAGAGCTTGCATATCCTAAAAATGAAGTCAGTCCCGTTTACGGTCATAAATTCTCCAATTATACAAGTTGAGAATTTCAAGTTCATCGTTGCAAGGACATGAAACACTAAAAACCATGTAATTAAAAACAAACTGTCGATATTGCGATATTTCAAAATAATTTAAAAAGTAGATATCGGCCAGATATAGATTCAGCAATGGACCAAAATCACACCATTCCAGCAGACCGACCTGCACTTCTTACCGGAAATGTTTCTGGCAAAATACGCTGCCTATCATCAGCGGTGAATGATATTAAACATTTGTGTGTTCTTATACACGACTATTCCAGTCCGGACCGTCAGTCATCTCGTCATTAATTGGTTCAGGATCATCACGAGTGTAAGCTTGGCAATCGCCATTTAAAGTTGCAGAAGTGCCATCTTGCGGTTGTATTGCATACTTGTAAATAATATCATTTTCTGTCAACCGTCTTCTAGTTATATATGTTTTATTTCTATTCTCATTTTCCCTCTCCTTATTTATAACAAATCGCCATGCGAATGGCAGTTCCAGTGGTGATTGTATATTACAATTGTAGGTGCGAGTTTTCTCAATCATTATAGACTCTGAGTACAGGATTTTCCTATGTGTGTGTTATGTGCAGAAAAATTCGTATCATTCCAGCATGGGGTTGAGTTATTTTCTTGACAATAAGTTACAAGGAGGGTTCTTTTTCTCACCTAATCTCCAATTCTTTTTATGCTCCTCGAGTCTAGTTTGGAAACGCCGCTTAGTACTACCGATATAAATGCGTTCTAAGTCACCAATATTATTATTTCGGACAGGAATACCATACACACCTGCTCTGTGTATACACATATCTTTATCGTGGTCGATAGTAAGTAAACCAGCAATATCCAACACAATATAATCAAATTTAAGATTAATCTTATCACATTCCTTCTTCAAAATGCTATTCAGAGGAGGCAAATATGGCATACGTCCACAGAAGCGCATATTGTTTTCAGACTGTTCAACACAGGGCCATCCAGTATTTGCTCTATAGTTCAAATACATTTTCTATATATGATGCGCATTCGCGAACTGCCATCTGTTGGCGCGCTACGTACCTAGTCTCGGAACGTTTTGATCTCACTACGTATATGGGGCGGCACTTATTCCTAAACACTCATTCACAGCCTTGTAAACAGCTTGAGCGCTCATTGCTCGAGCTGTATCGCTGTTCGGTGGTAATAAACACTCCCTGCTATCCTTGGATTTCCCCGCCACTTTCTGCTTCACATTTGGGCTGCTATGCTGACAATGTGACATAGGCGACCATGCTATGTACAGGGGTTGGACACCTAGGAAAAGAAGGTTTTCCCTACCTAGCAAGGTGTGGGACCACCTTTAGCCTTCAAACCCACCTGAATCCTTCTTGGAATGGACGCATACAAATCCTGGATGGTGGTTAGAGGGATGTTACAGCATTCTTCAGGAAGAAACTGCTGCAGGTCTTTGAGAGATGCAGGAGGAGGATAATGGGATCTTACTCTGTTTTCCAACACAGACCACAGTAGTTCGATGATGTTTAAGTCTGGTGATTGGGGAGGCCAAAGAAGGTGAGAAAGTTCGTCCTCATGCTCCTCAAACCATAATTGGACATTCCGAGCTCCGTGATCTGGGCGTTACCATCTTCATATATGGCACATCCTTCAGAAAATAATACTTGAGCCATTGAATGTACTTGGTTGGTCAAGATGGTTTCATACGTCCTGCCAGTCATCTGTCCTTTTAAGGTGATCAGGTGACATGCTGAAAACCACGATTAGACACCCCAGAGGATGACAGAACCACCAACGTGCTGAACTGTTGGGAGCTGAAAGTCTGGGTTGTACGCCTCTGACGGTGTTCTTCACACGTAAACACGTCCTGAGATGGGGAATAGTGTGAATGTGGATTCATCCGATCACATTAGAAGCTTCCATGCATCGACAGTCCACGTAGTGTTCTCCTGGTACCACTGCTTTCGCCGTTGTGCATTCACCGGGGTCATTAGAGGTTTTACAATAGCAGCTCTGCCATGAATACCTTCTTTATGCAGTTCTCTGCGCATTGTTTTTGTTGATACTGGGATCTGGAGATACAGATGGAGCTCGGCACTAATTTTCGGCCCAGTGGTCACCTTATTACGGGTAACAATCCTCCTTAATTTTCTCCTGTCTCTACCAGTCAGGGTCATATTCCGGCAGCTCTTGTGTTTCGCAGACGAGGGTTTGCCATGAGTACGGTATGGTGTCATGACGCTAGGCACAGTACCTCTCGATACCCCCACTACCATGGCGACTGTTGTCACGGAGACACCAACTAGCCGACAACCAACAATTAGCCCTCTTTCGAAGTCCGTTAGGTAACTCATTTCGTCATCACCCTGAAAAAATTTTTACGAGATACTTTAAATGCACTTAAACATAACCTTTATGTTCTAAACAAAGCTATTACAATCAAAACGTGGTGGATACCTTTGCGCATTGCGACGTACACAGCTGCATTCAAAGTCACGTCTCTCAGCGTCATTAAACTCTATCTTGTGGGTTTTGTGTTTCTTTCATTAATTTTGGACAGCAGTGTAGTTCACCATGTGCAAGGATATTCACCAAACTGGTACAAAGTTTAATATGGTCAGTCACTAAACAAATCTGATTTCGATTGATATTCTACACTCATTGTCATAAAAATCCCTGCCCCAAGAAGGAGGCGTAGGATTGAAATGAAATTTTAGTAGTGAGATGGCACATACCAAGGACAGAAGTGAATACAATATCACAGCAGCAGGACGATTTCCCGCAGACATACGGTATACATTCCGATCAGCGTTAGTACAGCGTCCGACCGCCTCTTGCTCGGATATATGTGGTGATACGGTCCGGCATGGAGTCAAAGAAATGCTGTATGTTACCTTGAAACAGACTTTTTGGAACTCATGCTCTAAATCACGAACACCAGGACATGGAGAAAGCTGGCGTCTCATCTGGTCCCAACCGTGCTCGATGGGCGAAAGATCAGGCGCGATCTGGCAGGCCACGGAAGCATCGAAGCATGACGTAGATAGTCCTGGGAAAGCCGAGCTATGTGCAGACGGGCGTTATTTTGTTGGAAAATGGCTCTGGGCCGCCCCGCTAAGAAAGGCAGCATATACGGCAGCGGGATCTCCTGTACATAGCGCTGGGCTATCAACGTCCCACGGATAACTGCGAAGGAAACCAGTTGTGATACACGATTGGTCCACAGACCATCACGCCTGTAGTTCGAAACGTGTGCCGCCGTACAGTGATGTTGGTTTTGTAGCGCTCATCTGCGGTCGTCCACCCACTGACACGGTGGTCGCTCGTTACCATGCAGAAGTGGCATTCGTCGCCATTCCGTAGTATTCCACGTTGCTCGCTGCTGACAGAACTCGACGCAGACGATGGTCAGGTGTTAATGGCAGAAAGCGTAAGGGCCGTCAAGATTGCAGATTCGCTTCTGCCAGGCGTCTTGAAATGCTTCTGGCGGACACAGAAGTCCCTTGTACAGATATTGGACAAGGACGTCGTTGCATCTGTGCGTGCCGCTATTACGATCCCACGATCCTCTCTGCTGGCGGTGTGTCTGGGTCGTTCAGAGCCAGTTCGCCCTGTCTCTGGGTGCCTTCCCGTGTCCGTTGTTCCCAACACGATTCACCGTACTGTCCGACCGGCCCAAATGTCGGCCGATTCGGCACGCTGGCCACTCTGCCTCTCTCATCCCGACGATACGGCCTCGTTAAAACTCCGGCAGTTGCCCGTACGCACATCTACGGCTGCTCCTCGGTATGTCTGTCGCTTAGCGATCTCACCTTACTCTAACCGTGCTCTTCGGCACGAATGTGGAGTCCCCTGCGCGTCGCTTTATAAACCATAAGGATTGCGATTACAGCGTCTGTCTTGGACGCGAGGGACATGCGGAATCGTACGAAACTTTAATCAATTGCGTGTCTGCCCTCCCCGTATCGATTCGCTGAGTTTCGCGTTAATCGTAAGGTTTTTTCTTGGTGCTCGGATTTTTATGACAATGAGTGTATATTTCGTTATTGAACTGCTAAGAACTAAATACCAGTTGTTGTTTTTTACTTTTATTTACACAAAACTACCTCTTATTGAATATCATAAAGTATTTTTCGTCGCCCCGGTGAACAAATGGTCTGAGGCGTGGGGTTCTGACCATTTGTCGGAGCTGTGATCAAGTTGGAGACTCGTGTCGGGCATTGGTGACGTGATTTCTTTGAGGCTAGGGTTTTCTGCCTTCAATAGAATAAATAGCCTCAAATTTGGGTCAATCGACTCCTATACCCTTTAGAGTTACTTATGTTGGTGGTTTTACCCAGAAAGAAAAACAAATTCTTGCTTCATATATTTAAATAGGAATACGAGGTGTTGGAGTTAAAATTGGTGGCGTGCTATAAAAGTGAAAGCAGGATGAATCAGGTCCCTAAAAAAAGAAAAAAATGATGTCGAAAGAAATCTGTTTGAAAAAGGTAGTGCAAAACATAATGGAAGGAAGGTACGCGCCTCGTGATTGTAACATTATTTGCACTAGGAACGCCTGAATTACTAGCAGATCCGGGATTTATGCTTTTACCAGGATTTCCACATACGTAATTGCGATAAGGTCTAAGTCTCGACGTCAAATGCAGCGTGAACATGTAGAAAGCAGGTGGGTGGATAAACGTCAGATGATCAAACAAAACGCTCGGATCCTGCGCAGCAACATAAGCATTTATCTACAGCTATCATTCTCTGATAAAATTAAGGTAAAGCAGAAAAATATGATATTTCAAACACAGTGAATGAAGCTAAAATGCTTTCTGCAAATTAACCGTAATCAAGATATGATCTTCAAGTTTTATTTCAGGAAATGTTTTACATCGCGATAGACATGCTTATATATAAGAGTTGTTTTAGCAATTTGTTCTGTCTGTCTGTCCGTCTGTCTGCTACCTGCCTAGACTTCGCTTCGGTATGAGTAAAAGCTGCATTAAAGAGGAGCTCATTCTCCTGTTTTGTATCTAAAAATTCCCCACTACTTGAGCAACTATTGTTCATAAACTATTTTCTTTTTAATATTTCATTTTAAGCACGAAATTTAGACATTTCCATGATTTTCGGGCGAAAGACAAAGCGGACAACTGGCCACAAAAATCTTAAGGGGCCGTAAACAAATTGCGTTCTGGACTGCTCCGTGGCTACGTCTCCCGAGATTGGTCATCTGACACACATAAAATATTCGTAACTTCGCATTTTCTTATTCACGATATTTTTCAAGGTTTTTAAACTACAGGTAAACAAATTTTCTGCCTGTATGTGCAAACCCAGGAAAGTTGTTTGGTCGTCGAGGAGGGGGGGGCTTAATATATGAAATATAAATAATTTCTGGTCCGATCGGGAGATTTTCAGCATTTACAACCTACAAGACAACAAATTATCTGAGGGCTGTGCTGCCTCAGGAAACTGGTGGTGCTGACGGGAGGTATGGTGATAACCAAAAGCGTAAAATGTAAAGAATTTCTGGTCAGATTGGGAGAATTTGAGCGTTTGCAAACTACATCTCAACAAGCTGTCTGCGGACATGTACTAACACAGAAAACATGTCTCTGGTGTGTGTGAAAGGGGTAATTCCAAAAATTGTAAATAAGATGCAGTTTGTACACGCTCAAAATCTCCAAATCTGACCAGAAATCTTTACATTTTACACTTTTAGTATCACCATATCCTCCCCCTCCACACACACACAAGTCTCCTGAGTCAGCATATATGCCCTCAAATAATTTGTTGATTTGTAGGTAGTAAATGTTGAAAATCTACCGAACCGACCAGAGATTCTTGATAATTTACACTTGTGATATTACCCCCTACCCCCCGACAGTTTTGTTGAGTAGGCACGTTCCCTCAGATAATGTGTCGAGTTGTAACTTGAAAATGCAGAAAATCTCCTGATCGGACCAAAAATTCTTTATATTTTATATTTTTGGTGTAATCCCCTCCCCCAACAGGTTTCCAGAGGCAGCACATGACCTCAGATAATTTGTTGAGTTGTAGCTTGTAAAGGCTGAAAATCTCGCTATCGGACCAGAAATGAATTATATTTTATATTTTACCCCCCTCTCCCCCGATAGGTTGCCTGAGCAAGCACATGCCCTCAGATAATGTGTCGAGTGGAATCTTTTGTTGAGTTGTAGATCATAAACATTTTTTATAAAGAATTACATTAATTATCGCAATTAAGAAAATACGAAATTACGGAAACTTTATATGACTCAGATAACCAACCTCCGGGGGTCGTGGCTACGAAGCCGTGAAGACGCAATTTTTATACGACCCCTTAAAGATTTTGTGACCAGTTCTCCGGTGGCCATTTCTCCTACACTCTACCTAATCAGCTGTAGGACCCCCTTTAGCCCGCAAAACAGCGGCCACTCTTCGAGGCATCGATTAGATGAGCTGGCGATATTTAACCTGGAGTATCGGGTACCATAATGTCAACAGCAAGTCCTTCAGTTCCCGTACATTTCGGTGAAGGTGGGGGGGGGGGATTTATGCGAACCTGCTTCTTCAAGTCGAACCACAAATGTTCGATTGGGTTCATGTCAGCTGAATTTGGAGGCCAAGGCATTAAGAGGTCACCAGCATGTTCCTTGAACCACTCTTTGACGATTCTGGCAGTGTGGCATGGAGCATTGTTCTGTTGGTAATGGCCATCATCAGCAGGAAACACAGTTGCCCTGCATGGGTGAACTCGGTCCGCAACGATATTCAGGTACCTGATAGCTGTAAGAGATTGTACTATTAGTGTAATTGGGATTTAAGTGTCACAAGAAAACATCGCCCACAGCATAACACCGCCGCCGCCGACCTGCTTCCGCTTAACAGTGCAGCCAGATGCCATAGACTCCGTTAGTAACCGGCGTACCCGCGCTCGGCCGTCCAGGTAATGCACCAGGAATCTTGCTTCGTCAGACCAGGCTACTTTTTCCAATCAACCAAGCGTCCAATCTCGATGATCTTGAGCCTATTTCATGCGTTGTTGGCGATTATGTGCAGTGAGCATGAGGACCCGGCTGGGTCATCATATGGTATCGCAAAATTTGTATTTATATGGCTATCAGCAAGAGTGGATGCACGAATCTGCTTTCGCGCGCGGAGTTTTACAGAGAAGACTTAAAGCGTTTTTTATGTGACGTAACTGCTAATTTACATATCCGACATCCCCCTGCGTTGTTGTCATATGACCGTAACTGGTCCAGAGTATAAAATGCGACACAGAGAGACGTTTGCCCAACAGTCAAACGCACTTGCACATTGGTAGGTAAAAGATGGCAAGCGATACTGTATTCGTTATGAATTTCGTCATGTAAAAAGTGCTGCAAAAGCATGTGCACCGGTTTGTTCTGTTCTGGGGGAGAATATTATATCGAAAAGCCCGTGTGGGTTTTGGTTTAGATGGTTTAAAACAAGTGATTTTGATGTTAGCTATCGAGTACGTAGTGGCACCCAGCAGAAGGTTGCACATGAGGAACTCCCATCATTGCTGGACGAAGATTCGTCTCAAACGCAAAAAGAACTAGTTGAGAAACTTGGGGTAACTCAACAAACCATTTCCAATCGTTTACGCGCAGTGGGAAAGATTCAGAAGGAAGGAAAATGAGTGCCACATGACCTGAACCAGAGGAACAAGGATGAGCGTGTCACGAAGTGTTTGAATCAGTTGAATAAACAACACGGAAATTCTTTTCTGTGCAAAATCGTTGCAGGTGATGAGAAGTGGATATGGTACAGCAACCCCAAAGGCATAAGCAAAACACTGGGTTGACCCAGGTGAAGCAACATTCTCGATACCGAAACCCAATATTCACTCTCTGCTGTGCAACTGGTGGGATATGAAGGGTGTGCTCTGTTATGAACTATTGGTACAGGGTCAAACTGTTCCTGCTGATCGCTACAAGCAACAATTGCTGCGAATGAACCTGGAAATCTGTCGGAATTGTCCATTCACAGGTAAAGTATGGCGTACCATGAAATTACTGCATGACAACGCTAGGCCGCATGTCTCGAAATCGGTCAAGGAAACGTTATTGACACTTGGGTGGGAAGTTTTGGAGCACCTGACGTATAGTCCCGACATAGCCCCTTCAGACTATTATTTGTTCCGATCGATGCAACATGGTCTGCCTGCTGTACGGTTCCGGAGATGTGACGAAGCGCAAAAATGTGTTGACCACTTCATTGCGTCACACGACGAAGTATTCTTCATGGCTGAAATCCGTCAGTTGCCCGACTGATGGCGGAAGGTGATAGATAATGACGGCGCGTGTTTTGATTCGTAAAAGTATTGTTGTTTTCTCGTATATTACATGCTGCGTTGTCTTAAAACGCTTTAAAACGTGTTACACACCTAACAATATGGCTGGTCTTTGGGTAAATGTGGCGTTAATTATCATGTTCTAGCTGCGCTAATTAGGATAAAAAAGACTGATACAATCATATATATTTTAGATATCGATTATTAATTTGTATGAAGCTCATGCTCTCTTCGCCATTATTTCAGAATTCGTTACGATTATAAGGTTTCCGAAAACGTGCGACAGCGATGAATCCAACTCTTTTCTGTTTATCCTTTCGCGTCTACAACGCCTTATGCTCCCGGACATTCAGACGACCACAAGCAAGGTTAACAGACAGAAATGTTTGCTCATCTCACCTACCTCGCAGCGGATGTATCGATCCCTTACGTAGTGACGTCACCGTAAAGGACGGTTAGACAGTCGATACAACTGAAGCACTTGCGAGAGAATTGTTGTGACCAATTTAAATTAAAATGCGCTTTGAATTTGAAATCTTACAGCCAAGATTGAATGCAAAAAAAAAAAAAAAAAAAAAAAACAGCGTCAACAATACACGCAGGAAAAACTGACATCCGTGTGAATATTTTATTTATTGTAAACCAAGATTTTAAAGAAAATAAGTATAATTTTTTTTTCAAATCAATTTAATCTAAACAGGATATTGATTGGCATTAAAGAAAAGTGCAAGGATAGTTATCATAGCTTTTAAATTTAATTATATGCAACATGTAGCATTGTCTTATTTAAATAAATTCGAGAGAAAAAAACACACTATAATATTATGTTAGTAGCACCTCATAAGGAAATCAATTTATGCCGAACAAATCAAAACTTCAGTAAATATATAAAAACAGTTAAAACGAAAACGAAAAAAACGAGAAAGACCTTATTCAAGTAAATATATAAAAACAGTTAAAATGATAACGAAAAAAACGAGAAATACCTTACTTTCGTTTAAAATATTCATACAACATAAAAAAATCACTATTGGATTCCAGAAAACATATAAAGAGCCGTGCTAAATGTCAGTTCCCCAAAATATTACTGAATATAGATATATACACAGTCGAGTCACATTATTGTGACTACCTCCTACTTTTGACGGAAACAGCGCGTAGCCAATGACAGAAGGCACGTGTCGACAGCTGGCTCAGAGGGTGTATAAGGTGTGCCGTAGGCATTCTGAAAACATATCCCTCGTTGCTATCATGAATAAAAGGATCGCTTAATCAGGTATGCAAAAAGGGATGATTATCCGCATTCGGACCGAGGTTGGGAGTGTTTCTGAAACAGCGCCGTTTGTGAACTGTTCGCGTGCTGCTGTGGTTAAGGCGTATCGGGATTGGAGAAATGGCACCACTGCAAATAAACGACGTGGAAACTGTGGAGCACAACGAGCTATCGATGTGAGAGGTGAGCGTCGGCTGCGAAGACGCCTGAGGGCCGATCCACATGCTACAGTGGAGCAACTCACTGGCCGAATGAACCAGGGAGCTACCGGAAGTGTGTATAAAACGACTGTACAGCGAACTCTGCTGCGTATGGGGCTCCGATGCAGACGGATGGTCACTGCACCTACGCTAACGAAGGTGCATCGGAAGAAAAGCACTTATATTTGCACGGCAGTATCGGAATAGGACCTCCACTGATTGTAAAGAATTGTCTTCTCCAATGAGTCACGTTTTCTGCTTCATGGAACAGACGGACCTTGTCGTATAAGGCAAGAAACATCGCAGAACAAACAATCTTCAACCACTGCTGGAAGAACAAAGCTGGTCGGGTAAGCGTTATCGCCTGAGGAATGTTTTTGTGGCATTCCCTGGGTCCACTCATATCTCTGGGAAGCACTATGGACCGAACTCATTATGAATCTATCGTTGCAGACCACGTACACCCATTCATGCTGATTGCCTTCCATTGAGCGGATGCGATCTTCCAGCACGACAATGCGACGTGTCACACAGCTAGAAATGTCAGAGAGTGGTTGTAGAGCACCATGAAGACTTCAAAGTACTTCCCTCGCCCCCTTGTTCCCCAGATTTAAACCCAATTGAGCATCTGTGGAAGAACCTCGATCGTGTTATTCGCTCTATATATCTTCCACCACGCACCCTTCAGCAGCTGTCAGAGGCACTGCAGTCAGCGTGGCTCCATATACCTGTGAACACCTTCCAGCCCCCTCCTGGGTCACTCCCAGCCTGTCTAGCTGCTGTCCGCGCTGCACACGGCGATTATTCTGTATATTAGCTGGTGGCCACAATAATGTGACTCGACCATGTATATATCAATTTTATTATAAAAACGGTTTAAAAAATGAAAGTTATAAAAAAATGTTAATCTCCGTCAGGAAGTGGATTTATAAAATAAAATCTCCAATTGTTTTAAAAAATGAAATCTTTGTCAGGAAGTGGATTTTATAAATGATGCCACCATACCAAGGGACTTCGACGTGGAATTGGCAGTCTAGTATTTGCTATCATAACAACTCTTAGACAGTTATCATAGCAACTATTAGCGACCATTACACGGCTATTTTAGCAACTATTAGCGACTATTAGAAGGCTATCACAAAATCTTTTAGCAACTATTAGACTACCAATTCAACGTCAAAGTACCTTGGTAATGTGACTTCATCTATGGTTATCGGAATTCTTATAATCCACTTCCTGATGGATATTTCAAGTGTTTTTATAATTTTAATTTTTCAGACTGTACATGTTTGCAATCTCTCTCCTGTGTAATCTTGTTGTTTTCATGTGATCTCTCTCTCATGTTGTTCAGTGTGTTTTTCTGTTTACACTGCGTAAGTTCATTCATGTGTCGTTACTCGCTAACTATTACTAATATACAAAAAACTAAAAAGTTTATTTTCTGTTAAGTGATTAGATATATAGATGGATAGATAGATAGATTCACTGCCGGCCACCCAAAATGCAGCACCAAGAAAGAAGCATCTGATTGGCCTGAAATTCGGAGCATGCGTCGTCCGCGAGAGGACATGCAAACGATTAGCATTGCAGGGCATATGCAAATCACGTGCGCCCGACACGCCACCAAGAAGCACTATAAGAAGGGTACACAGAAGGCGAAGTGTAAGTAGTGGAAGTGTGTTATGCTGCCGGACTTGTGCTTGGGAAGGTTCCTGATGCTTCGTCGCAGAATACGGCAGTCATTTCAGCACGTTTCGGCGTTTGACAGAGGATGAATAGTGGCTTATCGCGACAGCGGTTTATCGTACCGAGACATCGGCGCCCGTGTGGGACGACATCCAGCCACAGTGAGGCGAGTATGGATTCGGTGGGTGCAGGAGGGACGGACGGACCGACGTGAGAGATTGCCGCAGCTGCGGCACACCACCGACCGAGAGGACCGGCATGTTGTGCGGCGCGCGTTGATGGCTCGCACTGCAACATCACGAACGTTAGCGCAGGAATTAGGGTGTGTTGCGCAACAACATGTGCCAGCACGTACCGTTCGACGTCGTCTGCAGGAGCGGGGACTAGTCGCACGGCGCCCCTTGCTCCGATTACCATTGACGTTACACTACCGGCGAGTGCGGCGGCAGTGAGCCGTTGAACTTCACACCTGAAATACGGAATTTGATGACATTGTCATCTCCGATGAATATCGCTTCTGCCTGCAACACCACGATGGTCGGATCAGCGTGTGGCGGCACCGCGGCGAGAGACTGAATGACGCCTGCATTATTCATCGCCATACCGGGCCGTCGCCTGGCGTTATGGTTTGGGGCGCAATTGGATATAACACCCGCGCCCCTCTGGTACGCATCGCCGGTACACTCAACAGCCACCGCTACATCTCCCACCTTTTGGAGCCTGTAGTCCTCCCTTACCTGCAGGACCTGCCAGAGGCCACGTTTCAACAGAACAATGCGCACCCGTACATGGCACGCATCGTGAAACAATTCTTCACGGCCCACCAGGCGTAACTGCTGCCGTTGCCCGCCTGTTCCCCCGATACGTCGCCCATCGAACACGTCTGGTCACTGATCGGCAACCGAGTGGCCCGGCAAGCACCACCCGCGGCTACGCCTGATGAACTGTGGCAACGTGTTGAAGCAGCCTGGACCGACATACCCCAAGCCCACATCTAAAGCCTCTTTCGTTCGCTGCCGCGGCGTGTAGCGGCCGTTTTTGCCAGCCATGGGGGCCACACGAACTATTGATGTCTGCGTGTTCCGCAAGTCGCACGGGCCCGTAATCTCAATCGTTTGATCTTGGTATCTGTTGTTATGTGTCCAGTAAATCTGGCTTTGCTATCTCGTGTCTTTCTTGGTGTTGCATTTTGGGTGGCCAGCATTGTAGATAGATCTATGATTTATTACATTATGATAACCTACCTAATTAGCTGTAGGAACTGTATTAGCTCGTAAAACAGCGGCCACTCGGCGATGCATCGATTAGGTGGCGATAGGTACCTTGGGGTATCTGGTGCCATAATGTCAACAGCAAGTCCACCAGTTTCCATGCATTTCGGGGTGGTGGTGATTTAGCGCGAACCCGCATTTTCAAATTGTATCCCAAATGTTCGATTGGGTTCATGTTTGGTGAATTTGGAGACTAGGGCATTTACAGAAAGTCACCAGCATGCTCCTCGAACCACACATTGACGATTCTGGTTGTGTGGCATTGCGCATTATACTGTTGGTAATGCTCATCACCAGCAGAGAACACAGTTACCATGAATAGGAGAACTTGGTCCTTAACGATGTTTGGGTACCTGACAGCTGCCAGGGATTGTTCTATTGGGATAATTGTGTCTGACGTGCCCCGAGAAAACATCGCCCACAGCACACCCCGCCGCTGCCGGCCTTTTTTCGCCTAACACAACATACGGATGCCATAGCCTCCGTTGTTAATCGGCGTGTCCGCTCTCGGCCGTCTACGTGATGCACCAGGAATCTTGATTCGTCAGACACGGCCACTGTCTTCCAATCATCTACGGTCCAATCTCTATGATCTTGGTTCCATTTGACGCGTTGTTGGCGATCACGTGCAGTGAGCATGGGAACCCGGCTGGATATTCGGCTAAGCAGACCCATGCGCACAAATGATGCGATGAACTGTGTACTGTGACATATTGCCCTTATCACCACTGTTGTAACTGCGGATGACTTGTCGCACTGTAGCCCTGTGGTCGCTGTGAACAGTGCGCGACAGTCTCCGCTCACCTCTGGCATCAATGATCTGCGGACGGCACACGGCTGGACTACGGTTCCTCCTTTGTCCATATGTGGCCCACTTTTGATACGTACTCACTACAGAGGCACGTGAACAACCTACAAGCAGCGTCGTTTCCGAGATCGTTGTTCCGAAGTGTCGTGCCATCACCATTTGCCTTTTGTCAAATTCCAATAGATCGGCAGCTTTTCCTATTCTGACTCTGATCGCTCCCCTAACCGAAAGCCGGTCCTCGGGTTGTATATATGTACTTACTGCCCTGTGAACTTCACCAGCGCCACCGTTCGGTCTCCAAGCGCACTCATTTCTCTAGGCTAGGGGTGGTCATAATGTAATGGCTCATCGCTGTATATACGTCGTTTTCTGGCACTTGAGCACCGTAAATCAGCTCTTAATTCTTAAGAAAAAGAAATTATTAAAAATGGAATGCCTTCAAGAAATAATCCTAAATTCTTACAGAATGCACAAGAGTTTGTTACATTGTTGCACGTAGTTGCCGAAATAAATGTTATCCATTTGACAACTCTTCAGAAAACTTGGAAATCCTTTCCTGCTAGAAAGATAAACCAGCTGGCATTTACTTTTCTAGAACGGATATGGTGGAAACATGGATTTAATTTGCCTTTACAAAATGACGCAGTTTTCATGTTTTCTGAATAATTTCCTACGCGAAAAAAATTTCTTTCATGCAGCCACGTCACTCTGACATCCTTTCACAAATCATCTCCTCCCACACGGTTTTCTTCTAGTCTTGTCCTGTCCATTGTAATCTAGTCAATTATTTCAGTAATCCAACGGCGGTCAGTTGTGAAATATATCCAGCCCATTTCCTTTTCAGCGGTTTTACCTTCACCATGATGTCATGAATTCTGAACAGCAGTCGCTTTGCTGATCCGTGAGTTCCTGTCATTATCCTTTTTGATCCTACCAACCTTCACAATCATGTCATGAATTCTGAACTGCAGTCACTTTCCTGATCCATGAGTTCCTGTTCCTATCCTTTTAGATCATACCAACCTTCACAATGATGTCATGAATTCTGAACTGCAGTCGCTTTCCTGATCCATGAGTTCCTGTTCCTATCCATTTTGATCATACCAACCTTCACCATGATGTCATGAATTCTGAACTCCAGTCACTTTCCTGATCCATGAGTTCCTGTTCCTATCCTTTTTGATCATACCAACCTTTACAATGATGTCATGAATTCCGAACTCCAGTCTCTTTCCTGATCCATGAGTTCCTGTTCCTATCCATTTTGATCATACCAACCTTCACCATGATGTCATGAATTCTGAACTCCAGTCACTTTCCTGATCCATGAGTTCCTGTTCCTATCCTTTTTGATCATACCAACCTTTACAATGATGTCATGAATTCCGAACTCCAGTCTCTTTCCTGATCCATGAGTTCCTGTTCCTATCCTTTTTTATCATACCAAGTGCCTTGGTCAGGTGCGTTCTAGCCATCAGAGACTAAAGGCCAAGAGTTCTGTGTATTATTTCGTAAGTATTAGTGGGACTGAGATCGAATTTCGAGGCGTCCCATGCGTGTAATATTCTGCATCACTAATTTTCCGAGGTGATCGTCTCTTGCAATAATGCAATTTTAAATTCCAAAGATGTATTTCCGCTCAACAACAGCGCGAGAAGATCAGTCCCTATCATTCAGATCTTCAAATTATAAAATGATTTATGCATCTAGTATAGGATAACCTTTCTTATTTCATAAAATACCGCACAGTCATATTTTCCCCTTAAACAATGAATGGGTTTTAAGTTTTTCTGCAAACAGATATACATATTACAAAAATTAACATGATATGTAGCCTTCATTTACCTTCTTTAAAGAAAGATGATTTTTCTTTCGCGGAAATGCTGATTATATCTATATTTTGTTTAATTGTTAACGCTAATTTAAAATTGCAAATATGTTACGTTTTGCGTATGAAATATGGAAGATGGGAACTCGGAAATATAAAGAATACACATGTTTCCTTTATTCTGGTTGTGTTCAGTGTATTTTCCTGCAGGATATAACTGGTAAGTTTTCTTGACTATGAGATACTTGAAAACAAGCAACAAAAGATTCAATCGTGACAAGGGTTCTAGATACAAAATTTATTGATTATTGTTTTTCCTTTTTTTCACCCAATGGGGAACTATTTAACTCACTCAGGAATATTTTCTCGGAACTTACGGGTCTGATCTTCATGGCAGTGTCTTTCAAAGAATAATCATGTGCTCTTTTAAATTCAAACCAGCTCACTCCGCCGTTGACTTGTTCCATTCCCTTTAGATACATTCCATTCAGATTGGATTGGAAACAGTTATTATACCACCATGCTCCTTTGTATTTGACAGCACACTGTCCTAGCGAACTGTCTCTGTCTTTGGTTGAGAAGGGATTCCCGTCGTGGTATGTCAGATCGTCACCTAGAAATAAAACGAAAAACACTTTACGAATTTTAGATTGCAAAGAGTTCCGCACGAATATATATGAATTTATTTTTCTTTCGAGTTATTAATGCACCAGACAAGAAACAGTTATCATGTACTGAGTTTTGCCATGATGAAGAAGACAGATTTCTACGGAATTAATGATAATTAAAAGACAACACACGTAGCATGTGATTATAAATCTGTGACGGACTTAACTCATCGAAAAATCGTGATAAATACACTGACAAACAATATAATTTGCCCACCAAGAAGGAAGCATCGGATTGAACTGAAATTTTATGGACGTAATGATACAGGTGAATGATACACATGATGGCAAAAACAGAGCTGCAGGACAATTACAGAGGGGTCTGTGGCGCGCAGTCCTATCATCTACAATAGCGCGTCGCACAGCCTCGTGAGGCGATACATACTACGATACTTTTGGCGTGCAGGTGAACAAACGCCTGATGTTGTGCTGCGGCAGACTGGCCCACAGGTGTTGAACGGTTTGTTCTAAATCCAGTATTGTGCGGCACGGCGACAGCTAGCGATTCAACTGGTCCCACACATGTTCGATGGGTGACATTCCCAGGGAGCTGGCAAGCCATGGAAATATCTGGACATTACGTAGACAGTCCTGGGTAACCCGAGCCGTATGTGGGTGGGCATTATCATGCTGGTATAGCGCACCGGGATTCTCGGCCAGGAATGAGAGCACATGGTGCCGTAGGATCTCATTGACATACCGCTGGCCCCATCAATGATCAACATACCACTACTAGCGCTGATCGGCTATCGTAAGTAATTGCTTTCCAGATCATAATGCCTGCGGTGGGGGAGGTGTAGCGCTTGATAGAGAGGTTGGGATTGCGCCGTTGACCCGGGGACCTCCACACCAGGACACCATGATCATCTGTCCCCAAAACGAAGCGGCACTCATCGCTAAAACCCACATGTCACCAGTCTGTGGCGTTCCACGTCGCTCTGGCCTGGAACCACTGCATAAGGAGCCGGCGATGTTCCGGTGCTAATGGCAGCACACGTAAGTGGCGCTGGGATCGCAGATTCGTTTCAGCGAGGCATCGGGAAATGGTTCGTGGGCACACGGGAGCAGCTACATCTTCCTGTGTAGTGGATCGGGTCCCAGTGACATCCGTTCGTGGCTGGCGCACGATCCGTCGACCCTCTCTACCGGTGGTTTTCCTGGTCCGTACGGATCCGCTCCGTCGTGTGGCAGTGGCGTCACGTGTCCACTGCTCCCAACATAGTTGGACGGTATGGTCAGACCGATCCACGTGGCTGGCTATACGGCGCGCCGACCACCCTACGGTTTTCAGACCGATACCAGGCCTCTCTCAAAGTCCGAAGTTGCGTAAATAGACGTCTGTGGCGTCTACCCGGCATTCTTGTTACTCTGCACGCTTGCTTGCGTCGGCTGGTGCTTTTCGCTTTCATTGGGCATCGACTACACGCCGGTTCATATGGCTGCCTGTTCGTGCTTGCAGAGCCACCACAGGATGTGCAGTCATGCGCACTCGCACCAAACGTGGATCATTTGCATACCAGCACGAACTCTAGCTATTTGCAAAGTTTCGCAGTTGTAGCATGATTTCTTCTAGGTGCGCAAATTTCATTGTCCGTGAGTTTACTTGTTTCGAAAGGAACAGTTAAAATAATTTAGTTTTCCTGTTAATGCTAGGTGAAGGAAGGATTCTCGCTTTCCACACTTTTCATTGTTTAGCTGTCATATAAATTACTTTCATGCTGCTTCTGGCCAGAGGAAAATATCTGTTTTGGAACCTTTCCCCCTGATTTTGCGATGAGGAGTGCTTTTAGAAACTTTCCTGATGATCGTACGTGTCTGCTGTTAATTGGTTTTTCCCTTTAGGGTACGGTAATCAATCAAGTTCTTTCTCTGCCGCGATCCCTAAACCAGCTTAAACCAAAAGAGTTAATATTTAGGTTGAAAGAATGAAGAGAAATTCGAAAATATCACTCTATTTACCTTTTTCTTATTTAATAGTGTTAAAAGAACTTTATATTGTTCAACTAAATTTTCTTATTACTTTATCCTCCCGTGGTTTAATACTGATAATCAAATATTCTCACCTTTTCTATTCCTTAAATCGACATAAAACTATCTTTTGAAAAAGCAGTACAAAACGTTTCAGTGATACTCAGATGTGGCGCCTACTTTCCCATTTTCAAACCAGGTATTCTACATTTAATTCCCATGCTTCTGTTTCTGATAACTGCAGTTCAGGTATGAAAAAATAATCTCACTTATGTTTTTGACGGAATAAAAAGATGCCGAACCTGTCAATTTTCCGATGAAAATAATGATAAAAAATGCTTTCAAGAAACACATTTTGCTTTCTTGCACTGACTGCTGAAATTTTTACAGGCCAACTTTCTTGGTCCACGGCATTCGTCTATGCCATGAACGGCTTAATCTCTTCGATTCAGGGAATCGCTCGCTCTAGCCACAGAAAAACTCCTTCACGATAAGTCATCCACCCTTTTCAAATGAAGTGCTGTGTACAAATTGCACTTTACCCGAATTTTCTAATGTGGAGGACTTTTCCGGGTGTCAGTCTTCAAGAATTTTATTTTTGCCTGATACCATGCTCCTTACCTACTAATTTCTTCATAACGTAAAAACAATGATTTTTCAAAGCTGAAGCAAAGTAAAAAGCACGTTTTGGAATTGAATGTAAAGATCACGTTTTGTAATGACTATTTATGCGCAATATGCTGATAAATTTACAGAAATTCCGTTTTCAGCAGCCTTAACGTTAAATTTGCTAAGTAACGTGCAACTGAAAAGGTGCTGAAGTAATCGGTTTTGCCTAACGTATCAAACTCTTAAAATACTTTCTCTGTAAGTGAAACTGTCTCTTGGTAGCATAAAGCTAAAAATTTACTAAATTTCCACTTTGAGAACTCATAGCTGGAAATTTATCAATTAGTAGTGATATCTAAAATGGGCAAAATTGAATGGATGCTTTTGTCCTATCATTCGCAAAAAGAATTTTTCAAACATCTGTGAAACTAACAAACTATAGTTGGTGAAATTAATTAACTATAATTGGTGAAATTGACTGTGAAATTAACAAATTACATTGGTGAAAAATCTGTGACAAATTATAATTGGTAAATTTAAATATTCGAGAAGGAACAGTTAAACGTAATCTGAGAGGCACAATTTTTCCCTTCTAAGTTGAAAAGTTTCTCTGAAATAGAACTTTGATTTTTTTTTAAATTATGACTTTGACAGCCCTTAGCGGTATATTGATAAAATAAATGGGATATTTAAAGGGATAAACTTAATATCCTTTGCTTTCCGGAGAGCCGCGGATGGCTTAGTGGTTAGTGTTTCAGACTTTCGATGCTGGGTCCCCAGGGTCAAGCCTGGGCTGATCTTTCAGAGATGGTGTGATTTACTAACAATCGCTGAATATCCGCCGTGCATCGGACGAGCACGTTAAGTGACGGCCCCCAGGCTGGACCCACTGGTTAAATGGGTATCCTTTCCTATAACCCACCTGAAATTATCTCACCCCATCTATGTGCAATATCGTACTTGTACGGTGGCGCCATCTACTGTACTCCAATCTCGCTACAAACTGTTCTGTCAAAGTCGCTAGACTTGCTCTCATTCCTTCCGTTTCTGTGTCCTGCCCGAAAGGCGATCTCGCTGTAGGTGGCTGGGACCTAAACTCTACTACCTGTGGACGGAAGTCCTACAAGAAAATGACGCTGAGTAGAATATCCTTTGCTTTCCTATTAACCACAAAAAATAATTTTTGAAATATCTGTAAAATTAAAAAGTTCGATGAGCACGGACAGACAAACTGATTACACTAGCACTGTTTCTTACAAAACGTGCTAATAATAGGAAAGGTTAAATTGCATTTTAAAAAGCGTAAATACTTTTTTGACGAGTGAAAATTTTTGAGGCGATAAGAGAGAATTTTTGAATTTTTTAGCTTCTAGAGCTCTCAAAAGATCTAAAGTCGTCTCTGCTGAAGAAAAGTAATTTTTCAAATACACCTCCTGAATGAAAAGACAGTGAGAAAAATTGTGACATTTACGTTCGCTAACAGGACAGTAGAGCATTACTTAAAGAGGAAAATGTTCTCCACTCCACCCTATATGTAACGAATGCCATACCGTGAAAAAAGAATAATTTCTTAGAAGCGGAGGTACTGCAACAAAAATAAGCACACAAGCACTAGCGATCGGAAGAATTGTGAACTGTAAAAGACTAAACAAGTACAGGCAAAGTGCTCCATAAGGAAAATGATATACGGCATCAAGAGATTTTTTTAATCAAACGTTTTACACGTCAGCAGAGATATGGAGAAAAACAAATTCAACACATATGCATCTAGAGGAGATTTTCTGCATAATTTTGAGCAAAACATACATACAAAATACTTTCGTAGTAAGTAGAATCGATCGAAAAAGGTTTTTCTACAATCGACTTTTCAAAGACAACTACATTACTTAAAATGTGCTGCCATCTATTGGCAACTTTGTGAGTTAAGAATAATTTGGAATTATATGCAAAACCTTTCCCACTAGAAACACTCTCCGGCAATGAAAGTAATATGCAAATCAGAATTTTAGAAGTAGAGATATTGCCAAAATTATGATAAATATCTACGCTGCCTAGCGGAAACACTATTTTAAGCGGAAAGTATCTAACAAGGACTGGCGTTGTGAGACAATCTGACAACAAAATATTTTTTCAGCTCAAATATTGCTGTAAAAATACATGAATACACGTGATACACCCGAAACATACTTATACACCACCTAGTCTTGCCACAAATGAGAAAATTATATGCGAAGTATTTTCTTCCATGAGCTTTACCCGATGCAAGAAGAAATTTTCAATGAGGGCATTTAAAAGCAGAGATATCGAGGATATTGAGTTTAAAATTTCGTTCTCCAGCAGGAAAACTGTGCGTCACTTCAAAATCAAAGAACATTATGTAAAATAGTCTTTTTGCGAATGGTTTCAAAAGAAGAAAATATTTTTTTTCGCTCAGATACTCAAAAGCCATTAGCAGCCTCACAATCCATAGCTGTCGTCATTCGGCGAATTGTAGAGGCAGTTATGGAGATCCCTGTGTTTACAAGGACCGTAAATAGCGGGTTGGCGGAAGTACTGAAGTAGGTTTAGCTCCGGCCAGCCATTTCGACGACTGCGTATATATATATATATATATATATACACTATATTGACAAAAGTCACCGGACACCTAGAAAAGAAACACAACATAGACATACATTAGTACGGTGTCGGTGCACTTTTGGCCTTAATGCATGCACTAACCCTTCGAGACAAGCTTTCGAGAAGGTTATGGAACACAGCGATGGTATGCGCTTCCATTCAGTGCATATGCTGCCGCTAACTGTTGCTTAGTAGTAGGCCTTGGTTCCAAACATCTTATGCGGCGCTCTAATTCATCCCATAGGTTCTCTATGGGATTAAGATCAGGGATCTGTGCTGGCCAGTCCACACACGATACGGAATTGTCATCAACCACGCCGTAACAGTCCATGCTTTATGGCTCGCTGGATTATGCTGCTGGTACCAACAGGGCTCGGTTCCATAGTATTGCCACATAAATGGTAGAGCATAATTGTCCAGAATATCGAGGTAGACATGCTGGTTAACAGGTTCGTCCACGATAGCCAATGGGCCGAGACAATATCACGAAAAACACCCCCACACGAGTACACTGCAAGCTCCAAACTTGACCGTAGGAACAGTACACTATGGTAAATAGCGTTTCCCCTGCTGCAGCCATACCCATACACGGCCATTAGACTGATGGATCGTGTATCTGGATTCATCAGTCCATAGGACCCATTTATATTGATCTACGGTCCACGATAAATGCTCTTTACACCATGCTAAACGACGAGTAGCATTCCGAGTGGAGATGAAAGGCTTCTGAGCAGACGCACGACCACGGTAACCCATGGAATGAAGTTCCCTGCGAATGCTATACGTACATACCAAGGTTCCAGCATTTTTAGTCAACCTGTACACTGAGGTCTTGTGCAGTACTCCGTCGATTGGTTGTGACGACTCTCCCGAGGCTTCGAAGTCCTCTATCACTGATTTTCTTCGATCTGCCGGTACGTTTTGCTGCTTCAGGAACGCCGCGTGTCTTTCACTTATTCAGTACATCCCAAACAGTTGACTTGGGTATGTTAAATGCCTCTAGGTTTCTTTTATGGACAACCCACTAATATAACATCCCACAATCTTTCCTTTCTCAAAGCCAGTTCTCAACCGTCGCGACACTTTCACTCAACCCCACAATGCGATATGATCGCGGTCAGCTGCAGATCTGTTTTTATACCGTTTGCTGCTGTACCGCGCGTCTTAACAACGCAGCAGATCCGTTCATTTGCTTTTGATTGGGTGGCCGGAGAATTTTGTCAATATAGCGTATCATCATCATCATCATCATCATCATTGTCAACCATTATCAATCCACTGCTGGACGAAGGTATCCCCAAGTGTCCTCACAACGGTCTGCCTTGTGCCAGTCTCCTCCATGTCACTCCCGCATACTTTCGAATTTCATCCACCCATCTCCCATGTGGTCTTTTTCTGGGTCTTTTCCTGTCCCTTGGAATCCAATCTAAAATTTCGGCTGTCCGTCGATGGTCTGTCTTTCTGGCAGTATGTCCAGCCCATTGCCATTTCAGGGATTTAACTCTGATCATGATGTCTTCCACTCTTGTCATTTTTCGGATCCACGAGTTCCTCTTCTTATCTCTCCAGGTTACACCAAGCATGCACCTCTCCATACTTTTTGAGTTGTATACAGCCTTTGTATGTCTCTTTTAGTTAAGGTCCACGTCTCTGCACCATATGTAAGCACTGGAAGGATGCATTGATCAAACACTTTTCTTTTAAGACATAATGGCATATTGCTCTTGAAAATTATGCTGTTTCTTCGAAATTTTCTCCAGGCAAGTTTTGTACGCCGATTAATTTCTTCACCAATGTGACCCTCACTTGATATCTGCTGCCCAAGATAAACGTACGTGTCTGTTATCTCCAGCTTCTCGCCATCAATCGATAAATCTTTATTTTTTGTAAAAGCATTGAACATCACTTTTGTCTTCTGAAAGTTCATTTTTAATCCCACTTCTTTACTCTTGTCAGCAAGTTCCTGGATCATACTCTGCAGCTCTGATGGGGTAGTTGCAAAAATGATTATGTCATCAGCAAAACGAAGGTGGGTTAGATAATCTCCATTAATCTTTATTCCTTTGTTTTCCCAGTTCAGTGATTGAAAGACATTTTCCAATGTGGCATTAAAGAGCTTCGGAGATATGGTGTCACCTTGTCTCATTCCTTTTCCAATTTTTATGTGTGTTGTACTTTCAAACAGCCGAATCTTTGCACTTGCATTTTCATAGATGTTATTAATAATATTAATGTATGCATCTTCAATACCGCAGGATTTCAGAGCCATTGTAACTGCTGATGGTTTCTCTGAATCAAAGGCTTTTTCATAATCAATAAAAGCCATGCACAATGGCAGTTCATATTCCCTCGCTCTTTCAATTAGTTCTCTCAATACGTGGATATGATCTATTGTTCTGTAGCCACTCCTGAATCCAGCTTGTTCTCTCGGTTGAGCCATTTCCAGTGTTACCTTCAAGCGGTGTGAAAGAACTTTAGTGAAGATTTTACAAACCACTGATAGGAGGCTGATAGGTCTGTAGTTCCTGAGATCCTCAATGTCACCTTTTTTTATGTAGCAAGATCATTGTAGCGTTGTTCCAATCCTCAGGAATCTTCCCTTCATTAAGGCATCGATTGAAAATTTGGGCGAGTACTGTTTCGATTTCTCCACTTGCTTCTTGTATGATGTCTACAGTAATTCCATCCTCTCCTGGAGCTTTTCCCCGCTTCATGTTCTTGATTGCATGTGCAACTTCTGCTGGGAGGACTGGAAAAACTCTGGTACGGGTACCTTTCATGATGTCTGGAGTACATGTATCATCCCTTTCATATAATATGGAGTAGAAATCTTTCACTCTTGTCAAAATTTCGCCTCTATTTCTTGTTACAGAACCATCTTCTTTTCTCAGTGCCATAATCTGTTTTCTTCCTCTACTGAGATGTCCCTTTGCTACCTTTAGGCTTTGGTTGTTTTCAATTGCTTTCCTCACTAGTTCACAGTTGAATTTCCTTACATCTTCAGTGATACTTTTTCGTACTGTCTTGCATAGCTCTATATATTCCACTTTGGAAGTCACATCTTCTTTAGTTGTCCTCATCTTTCTTCTTTTTGCATCAACATTTTGGTTTTTCCTGATAATTTGTTCACATGCAACTTGTTCTTAGACCCAGCTAATTTTGTTGCTGTTTCCATAAGAGCTTTGGTTACTTTTCTGTTAACTTCAGAAATATCCACTTCTTCCGATGTTAGGTCTTCTAAAGCAGAGAATCTGTTCTTCAGTTCCAAGTTGAAGGCATTATGGTGTTTTTAAGGTTGGTTATGTCAATACATTTTGTTTGTCTCATGAGCTTGCCACGTTTGAGTTTAGTGTTGAGGTGCACCGCCTCAACAAGCATCAGCGACCGGACTGTGTGCAACGTACCCTGCACGATTTGGGCTTTGGGAGCCGACGCCCAACCCGAGTTTCCTTGATGGGTGCACGACACAGAGCTATGCGCCTCGATTGGGCACGGCAACACCGCCACTGTACAGTTGATGACTGGAAACAAGTAGTCTTGTCTGACGAGTAGCGTTTCCAACTGTATCGGGCAGATGGAATGATTCGTGTCTGGCGCAAATCCCATGAAGCCATGGATCCCCCTTGTCAACAGGTAACTATACCTGCTGGTGGGTGGTCCGTAATGGTATGGGATGTGTTTAGGTGGACTTCACTGGGACCTCTTGTACGTCTATAAACGTCTGTGACCTGCCAACGCTATGTGCGCGTTATTTCTGACGAGGTACACCCGTTCATGTCCTGCATCCATGCTGATGGGTTGGGCCTGTTCCAACAGGACAGTACACCTCCGGACGCCACATTATGGTTAGAGAAGCATTCATCTGAGTTTAGGGTGCTGCCATTCCCACCCAAGTCCCCAGATCTGAACGTGATAGAACACATTTGGGATGCCATGCAACGCGCTATCGAACACAGGAATCCGAGACCTCGGAATATGCCCGAATTGTGGAACGCTCTGCAGGAAGTATGCTATGTATTGCCTACAGCATATTTCTAGATGCTAGTGGAGTCCATGCCCCGTCGTATTTCTGCAGTCCTGCGCTAACGTGGGAAAACTACCAAGTATTAGACTGGTGTACCAGTTTTTATTGCACTTCAGTGTATTTATATAACCATTAACCATTATCAATACACTACCTGATGAAGGTCCCCACGTCTCTTCCACAACGTTTTATTTTGCGCCAGTCTCTTTCATGTCACTTCCGCACGTTTTCGGATTTTATCCATCCATCTCCCATGTAGTATTTTGGATCTTTTCCTGTCTCTTGCAAACCAGCCTAGAATTTCGGTTGTCCGTCGCTAGTCCGTTCTTCTGGCAGTATGTTCAGCCCATTTCTTCGTTCTTGACAGACGTTATGTTGGTGACTCCTACCTTTTCTACATTATAGTCTGATATACCTCGTCCCATACTCACCTGTTACGTACCCCGCCTGTTTAAAGGTACTGTGTATGTTTTGAGCTACTTTTCTGGCGATATCGTCCTTGTCCGTTTTCCTACCGTTAGCTGGTTTGTTGACGCTTGTAAGCTGCCAACATGGCGGCTTTCGGTCTATCTTTATCATCTTTGGGCGTGGTAGATGCACGTCACGTTGCACCTTTCACGTCCATGGAAGTTGGGGTACTCTCATCCTCAGATGTTTCTGCTCAGGTGCTTTCCTAGCTTCCTGGTACTCCCGGTCCTATGCCGTCACTGGACTTGGCTGCGCCTCCTTTTCTGTTTCTGCCTCTACCTCTGTACCCTCTGTGGGTACTGCTGCGACTACTGCCATGCCTTCTGCCCGTGATCCTCTTTGCTCACTGCCTTCAGCGCCAGCCGGCTCCGCAGAGTCTTCTCTTCCGAGGATGTCATTTGCCTCTACAGTGCAGTAAGGCGCTGCTTCTACGTCACCTTCTTCTCAACCTGATGGTCTCTTGCAATCAACACCTGTTATTCAAGTCTCCAACCACAAGGTGAAGGTAACGATTAATGAAAATTCGCAGATTAGCTGTGAGCTCCATGATCTCTTGAAAATAATTTTGCTTATTCATGCCTTACCGAACACTCCTTTGCCACGCTACATGGAGGCCCTCTCAAATCATGTGTCATCCATGTCTATTGTCAGTTCCAGAGCAAGGAGGATGCTAACTTTTTTCTTGCGCATGGATTTTCGATTGGAGCAAATCATCTCACCCCTTTTCCTCTTTACAAGCGTCCGGTAAACAACACGTTCTATCCTGTTCCACAGGAAGTGCTTGATTAAGAGCATCCTCTTCTTGTCAGTCACATTTGTAAAACTGTGTACAAGGTCCGTCGCCTTTCTGACGCTTCCCGCGGAACTCCATATGACATGCTACAGGACCTCGCTGTCAGTGGTTGGTCGTCTTTCACACTGACAACTCCTTGGCGGATTGTCCTACAGAAGCTACTTTTGAAATTGGCTCACGATCGTACAGTTTCAAAGTTTTCGCCACACATTATTGTACTCACTGTCTTACACAGGATCACATGATTGCCTCCTATGTGCGCATACGCCATGGTCTTTCTCTCAGCTTGCATCGCAATGCCTATCACATTGATCCTTCTACCATCCCCTATTCCAGTGTTTTGCCTGACGCGACCTCTCCTTCTCCCATTCAGATGCACCTTCAAGTCAAGGACAATGATCCCTTTCTCCCTCTTCTGCACCGTAGGGTAATGCATCCTCGTTCTGGGTTAACAGAGATGTCTTCCACTACTGATGTGTCACCGGAGGAGTGTTCCGATTCGGATGTGTCGAGTGGTGCATCGGCACTTCGGCAGACTGGCTCTCCTCAGTGTCACTCGAATATCGGTTCTGCAACTACAACCATGTCCGCTGTTTCCCTGCTGCCTCCCCTTCCTGCTGCCTCGGTTGATGTTCCAGTGTCTAACGCTGCTGATCAGGCACATAGTGATTTCTCGGCGCAGCTTGTGTTCTCCTCTGCCGTTCCGGGTTCTTCCAGATCCGCCACTGGATTCCCCCGCCTCAACTTCGTCTGCGAAATGGACTGGAACCTTCAAAGGCTATGTGAAACATAAAAAGGTAAAACATCTTTCTGTTACTCCTTCTGTGACCTCATCTAGTTTTCCCGATGTTTCCTGTTCAGATGTTTCTCCGCCTGATGACTCTTTGAACAGTATGGATCTCCGATCTGGTCCTGTCATTCCTCTATCCGATTAGGAGATTATACAGGCCACTGATAAGTTTCGTCTAGTTCATGGACCACTATCCAGACAGCAACTCTTACGCCTCTTCCAATCTGCTCGTACGGTTGTCTGTACTGAAGAATTTCTCCACTCACCTGATCTTGATCTGTGTGCAGCGATGATGCAATTTGAAGCTTATGTGTCATTTTTCAAATCCCTGAGTTTCACAGGTCATAGGTACCAGCATTTCGTGAGACGGTACACTCACCGTCTCTCCTCCTTGAAAGACCTTGCTGAGAAACACTTTTTTGATACCTTACTTCCTCAAGCTGATGAACTTTACCGGTCCTTCCCAACCCACTACTTTTTGTTCTCTCCGGCGACGTTTTCCACCTTGTGGTCCCCTGGAATTTCCTGGTTTCGGGTTTCTTCACCTCCTGTTTCTATAACGGTTTGCTGTTCCCTTCATGCTATCGCTCTCGTATTGCAATGTTGTTACCTGATTTTGTTATTGTACCTTGTGTTTTTCTTTTGCTCTCATTGTACTAGTGTTTTCCTCCGTCGCGGTTTATCTTAGTGCTAACCATTGTTAACTTTGTTCTTATAACGCAGTTGGTGTATTCCTGTACTGTGCCTTGCAGTTTTACTGTTGTTATGATCTACTTGGTTGGTGTTTTATAATATCCTTGTACACATGCTTATCATGTTGTATTTGTGTTACTTTGTATGAAATGATATGCCGTTATGCTATTCCTTATTTGCGTGCATCGTATTTTTACTATATGTGCCAATTGATGTTTTTGGGCATTGCCTCACACTGTCGGCTCCCTGATGTCATGCTCCGACCCCTTATCTGTTTATCTTTCCCGTTGAACTGTTCTCTAACGTTGGTATTATCCATCTGATTCCACCTCTGTTCATAACGATGTCACTGGGCCATAGCAATGTGCCCTTTATGCTTCTTCTCTAGTTTGTGTTGCATTGTGGATATACCTGTATTTTCCTCTTTATATTTTTTGTACTGCATTATTAAGCGACATCTTTTTGTCTTCCGCTTTTACCCACATTTACCAAAACCAAAATCATTGCCATTTCAGGCATTTTACTCTCACCATGATGTCTTCCATTCTTGTCATTTTTCTTATCCATAAGTTCCTCTTCTTATCTTTCCTGGTTACACCAAGCATGCATCTATCATGCTATTTCCAGTTGTCTGCTGTCTCTGTATGCATTTTGTTCTTAAGGTCCACGTCTCTGCTCCGTACGTAAGCACTGGAAGGATGCATTGATTAAACACTTTTCTTTTAAGAAATATTTTTTTTGCTATATTGCTCTTAAAAATTGTCCTTTCTTCTAAAAGTTCTCCAACCAACGTCGATTAATTTCTGCGTCAAAGAGACATTTGCTTGATATCTGCTGTCCAAGGTAAATGCAGGCTTCTGTTATCTCAGCTTTTCCCCATCAATCGATAAATCTTCGTTTCTTGTAAAAGCATTATGCATCACTTTTGCCTTTTCAAAGTTCATTCTCAATCCAGCTTCTTTACTCTAGCCAGCATGCTCCTGGATCACACATTGCAGCTCTAAAGGGGCAGTTGAAAAAATGGCTACGTTTTCAGCAAAACGAAGGTAAGTTAAATATTATCCATTGGTATTTATACTTGTTTTCCCATTTCAATGATTGAAATACATGAAATGCAGCATTAAAGAGCTTGGGAGATATGGTGTCACCTTGTCTTACTCCCTTTAAATTTTTTATTGGTGCTGTATTCTCAAGTATCTGAACCTTTTCATTTTCATAGATGTTACTAATAATACTAAGTATGCATCTTCACTACCGCATATTTCCAAAGCCACTGTAACATGGTTTCACGCGATCAAAGGCCTTTTCATTATCTTTAAAAGCCATACATAATGGGAGTTATATATACATATATATATTAAAACACTTCTTTCAATAAACCAATAAGCAAAGTAAAATATAGAAAATAAAGTAACGACTCTCAAAGAAGTAAAAACTTGAAAAACAAAACCACAAACAAGAAATAAAGGAAGAAAAGAAGACCTTGCTATAATATACTCAAGTTGCGCAGAAATTGCAGCATACCAGAAGTGTAAGCATATTTAGAATATCAACGCCTCTATCAGAATGCTACAGTGAACAAATAAAACATCAACAAGCAATAGAAACCAACCTGTACTCTTCAGGAAAACACCAAGTTGGTAAACGTGGGTTTTCGTATGCGCAACACACCAAGACTCGCGGACAGGGTTCTCTAAGCCACAAAAAGTAACCAAAAATCACAAGCACAAAAGAAACGCCCAAAAGTCGGGAACATTCAAGAACAGCTGCTATCAGAACAACACGAGATCAAGATATAAGCTCACTGAATCAAAGGTCATGTATGTGGTCACATATAAGCAAAACCTATAGATTACAAGAGCGAACTAGTGTAAGCTATATTGTGGTTAGTGACTATATATAAACACTCACGGACAATGAAATTTGCACACCAAAGCATGCTACAACCGTGAAACTTCGCAAATAGCTAGAGTGCGTGCTGGTATGCAAATGATTCACATTTGGTGCGATTGCGCATGACCGCACACCCTGTGGTGACGCTGCAAGCACGAAACGGCAGCCTTATAAACCGGCGTGTAGTCGATGCCCCATGAAAACAAAAAGCACCGGCCGACCCAAGCAAGAGTACAGAGCAACACGAATGCCAGGTAGACGCCAGAGACGTCGATTTACGCAACTTACGGACTTTGAAAGAGACCTGATCATCGGGCTGAAAACCTCAGGTTAGTCGGCGCGCCGTATAGCCCGCCACGTGCACCGTTCTGACCATACCGTCTTACTGTTTGGGAACAGGGGACACGTAACGGCCCTGCCACACGTCAGATCGGCTCCGGGCGGACCAGAAAAACCACAGGTAGTGAGGATCCACTGCTTGTGCGCCAAGCACGAAAGGATCCGACGGGGACCCGATCCACTATACAGGTAGATGTAGCGGTACCTGCGTGCCCACGAACCATTTTCCGACGCCTCGCGGAAGCGAATCTGCTATCCCAGCGCCCCTTACGTGGGCTGCCATTAACACCGGAACATCGTCGGCTCCGTTTGCAGTGATGCCAGGCCAGAGCGACTTGGAAAGCCACAGACTGGTGACGTGTGGTGTTTAGCGATGAGTGCCGCTTCGTTTTGGTGACAG
Source organism: Macrothele yani (assembly GCA_039090855.1). Taxonomy (NCBI): domain Eukaryota; kingdom Metazoa; phylum Arthropoda; class Arachnida; order Araneae; family Macrothelidae; genus Macrothele; species Macrothele yani. The sequence goes on along the minus strand of CM077005.1, from coordinate 135,859,646 downwards.
ATGATCATCGTGTCTAGGTGTGGAGGTCCCCGGGGCAAAGGAACAATCCCAACCTTGCTATCGAGCGCCACACCTCTCCCACTGCAGGCATTATGGTCTGGGAAGCCATAGCTTAGGATATCCGAACAGCTCCAGTAGCTGTACGTGGATCCTTAACGGGCCAGCGGTATGTGCATAAGATCCTACGGTCCCATGTGCTCCCATTCCTGGGATAATGCCCGCGCGCACACGGCTCGGGTCGCCCAGGACTGACGACGTCATGTCCAGACACTTTCATGACCTGCCCTCTCCCCGGACATGTCACCTATCGAGCATGTGTGGGACCAGTTGAAACGCCAGCTGCCGCCATGCCGTACTATCTGGATTTGGAGCTAGCGTCCTACACGTGGGGGCCAGTCTGCCGCAGGACAACATCAGGCGTCTGTTCGCTTCCATGGCAGACCCTATTGCAGCATGTATTGCCGCACAAGGCGGTGCAACGCGCTGTTGAAGATGACCGGACTCCGTGCCACAGATCCTTCTGTAATTGTCCTACAGCTCTGTTTCTGCCATCATGTGTATCATTCGTCTGTATCATTGCGTCATTTTCCTTATCCACGAGTTGCTCTTCTTCTCTCTGCTGGTAACACCAAGCATGCATCTCTGCCTGCTTATTTTCGTGTTGTGGTGCATGCATCTCAGCGTGCTTATTTTCCTCTTCATGTATGTTTTAGTTTTTTTAGTTTTTATTGGAGGTTTAACCACGACCGTGAGCAACTCGATGGGCTATAAGGAGTTGTCCGTCCCTAATTTAGGGCCACTAGTTCCAGGGAAGGGTGAGAGCCAGTGCCGCAGGGCAAACACAACATCCGTGCCTCACCGGGATTTGAACCAGGACCCCTTTCGGCCGAATGATCAGAAGCCATCGCTTAGACCATTGCGCCACCGGGGCGGCTGTGTTTTAGTTAAGGTCAACGCCTCTCTTTTTGCTTCTTCTTTTTTTCTTGCCCCGAACTGATATGCCACTTGTGGACTTAATTGCATATATTCTTTTGTCAACTTGCTTTTAGTCGTATCTTCACTTCTAAAAACATAAATGAAGATTTTTTGTTTTACACAGACATCCCATTTACTGTGAGAAAACTTATACGGAACTTTTTACTCAAAATAGTATTTACTTTTACCACCAAGGACATTAATGAAACTTTCTGTGACGGTGATATGTGCGTTTCTAAAATTTTGTTTTGAGAATCCTTTTTTTTTTTTTGTTAATAGGGTGTGCATCTAGTATTATTTTTTCATGTATTTGTCATTTCTATGACTCATTCAATGCACTGTGAAGAATACAATTTACATTCCTCATTTTAAGCCATATACATATTTTTCTAGGGGTTTCCATTCTGTTTACCGTTGAATTGTTTTCTTTTAAAAATCTGTTTTGAACCATTTCTTTTGTGCCGGAAATCTTTCCAAAGACGTAATCATTACAACTGAGTATTTGGCACTGTCTCTGTTGTTTTCGCCTACCGTCATTGAACACCTTTGTTACACAAATTGTTTTTAAACCTACTTCGCTTAATTGTGAATCTACGACAATTTGTGAATATTCTTGTTTGGGGGTTTAACGACCACCGTGAGCAACTCGATGGGCTATAATCGCCCGTCTCTAATTCAGGGACACAAGTTCCAGGGAAGGAAGCGAGCCAGTGTCACAAGACAAACACAACTTCTATGCCTCACCCAGATTTCAACCCGTACCCATCTCGGAAGAATGGCAGAGGCCGGCGCTTTCACCACTGAGCCACAGTTGCCGACAACCTATAAATGCATGATATTCCATGTATATAGGTTCCCTTTTTATTTATTTTAGATTTCTTTTATAAGCAACAAATTTTGCTTTTATTGCTTGCTTTGTGAATCATTATACAATGAAATTAAGTCTTCATAATCCAGCTATAAAAACACTTCAACTAATGAGACGAAATTTAATTTCAAGATGCACTGAATACTACCAAACGATTGGTCAATATTTGATATTTCTACATGGTGTCCCACACTCTACTTTAATAAAGTTTTTATTAATATTTTCATGAATAATTACAGTAATTGAATGATATTTGGTAAGAACATACCTTTATCTATGGAAAACAAAACCATATCATAAAAGATGCTAAAAGCGACCGCCCTGTGCATCAATACAGGCTTGAACACGAGACTCCATGTTTTGGAAAGTTCACGTCATTTGCTTCGACGTAAGCGCTGCCACTGCCTCTGATATGCTGTTTTCAATGCTTCAAGGTTGTCGGCTTGTTTTGAAACACCACTGGTTTGTGATACCTCAGAGAAAGAAATCATGGGATGTTAGGTCAGGAGATCGAGATTACCACATTCCTTTTGAAATCACGTGATCTCCAAAGAATGACTCAATTTCAGCTGTACTCGCATGTGGGATGTATGGCTGGTAAAAAGGCTAGCTCAATTCCAGCTCCTTAACCAGTTACAGAACACACGGTTTATTTGGTGCTGTCTGACGTCCAAATTTTTTTACTACGAAATCCACACTGAAACTTCTTTATCGACTTACTCTCCTAATAAACACGGACAATGACATCCAAATTTCCTACGAAATCCACACTGAAACTTCTTTATCGACTTACTCTCCTAATAAACACGGACAATGACATCCAAATTTCCTACGAAATCCACACTGAAACTTCTTTATCGACTTACTCTCCTAATAAACACGGACAATGACATCCAAATTTCCTACGAAATCCACACTGAAACTTCTTTATCGACTTACTCTCCTAATAAACACGGACAATGACATCCAAATTTCCTACGAAATCCACACTGAAACTTCTTTATCGACTTACTCTCCTAATAAACACTGACAATGACATCCAAATTTCCTACGAAATCCACACTGGAACTTCTTTATCGACTTACTCTCCTAATAAACACGGACAATGACATCCAAATTTCCTACGAAATCCACACTGACACTTCTTTATCGACTTACTCTCCTAATAAGTACGGACAAGAAACACACGCACGGCTATATGATTAACCGGGAGAACATTGTTACCGCAAGCGATAATCTTCACGACAAACAAACAGCTGAACTAACCCCGAGGAATCACGAACCTGACATGCAAGATGTCCAAGGTCACAACGAGTGCGCCAACAGGCATTGAAGAAAAACATCTGCGAGGCAGTGACAGCGATTACGTCGGAACAACTAGCACGAACTTTCCGAAATACGAAGTCTTGTGTTCAAGCCTGTCTCAATGCACAGGGCGGACACTTTCAACATATCTCCTGATATGGTATTATTTTCTGTGGTTAAAGTATGTTCTTACCAAATATCATTTAATTACTATAATTATTTACGATGAATATATTGGAAAGTTTATTATTCCAATATATTCAATAATAAAATTTTATTATTCACGATGTTATTAATAAAAACTTGGGTACAGTAGCGAGTGGGACACCCTGCAAAACAATATTGGAATTTTAAGAAATGTTTTCAAAGTACCACATACCTGTTGTTCCGTTATGCCCAGATACACGTAAAGTATAGTTCTGAAAAGCGTTCTCTATCCAGAAGGAACTGTAAGTAACATATTTGAAGATTCCTTCAAAATCTCGTAGATCAATCTTTATTAGATAAGACCTCTGGTTCGTCAATACGTAAATGTTCTTATTTCCTGCGGAAAGCAAGAGTTCTGTATCTTAATACCAGGAGAGGTTAATACAAACTATACACTGGAATCTTACATATTTATATAAATGCAATCTTCTTACCGAGCCAAAATTCTTTTAAGAGATCGCCAAATCCTTCTTCGTACTCTTTCCAGCCTTTACTGAAGTAATCATAGGAATTATTGAAATCTCCTCTTCGTTGAATAACCTAAATAAATTAAAACATAAATTTTTGTTTTCAAAATATTTCGATCGAAAACGAACCTAAATCTAATTTAAAAAATTCAGTAAATGTTTTGCAATTTTAATAAATATATCACAGTATATTGTATTTACTTCCTCTGGAAACTGTTGCAACATGTTTCGAAACTTCTGTAGGCACCAGAAACATTTCTTTTTACATTCCAACTCCAACGCAGAGAAAATGACATTAGAATCATAACAGGTTGTTAATTCTATATGATAAACAGATTTTTCTGTAATTATTGTATATACGATTGCCCGGGTGTAACTGAAGAAAACTTTGCCCAGCAATTCTTTTGTTTCCGGGTTTAACGACCACCACGAGCAACTGTGAGGACTATAAGGAGTCATCACTGATAGATTTGGGGTCTTAGGTTCCAGGGATGAGAGAGAACCAGCTCATAGGACACACACACAACTAATGTGTTATCCAAGTCTATCACCTTGGTCCATATCGGACTACTAGTCAGAAACATGTATCACTGAGGTTCCGAACTCATTCACGTATCAGTAAAACAGCATGATTAACATATCTTTCAAATCCTAATTATGCAAACTATAGATTGCCCTGTTTAATTTTGCAAATATAAGGAAAACGATTGCCCCAGTGGCTTAGTAGTCTAAACGCTGACCCCTCACCTTTTGTCTAAGTGGGTCTGGGTCTCTGCCAAAAGGAGGGATTGAAGGGAAAGGTGGTCCTCGAGTCTTTCGACCCTGACTTTCCTTCCTCCCAGGAGCCAATTACCCTAAATTAGAGACGCACATTGTTTGCACTGCTCGCGGTAGTCGTTAACCCCAAATAAAAAACAGAAGCAGCACGAGATGAGGCACTAGTTAAGTGTTTTAAACAGGATTGTAACAGAATTTTTTGTAGCAAAGTTCATCAACATACCTCTGTAGTTAGAAAGCTCAGGATGTAAATAGATACTAACGCACTAGTGTTGTAATGGTAAAAATTATGCATGACTGCGTAAGAATTCAATCTTGCACATTTTCATTTTTCATTTTTTCGAAATAGTTGAATGCCCTACGGCGGGAGTCTTCAGCCTTGAAGGATAATGAAGTTTATTCCAAAATCTGATACCCTTATTTAGTTTTAAAAATAAAATGTCTAAACTCGGATTATAACTTCCTTCTACCCTATATAGTCATACCCTAACCCGCATGTCCGACTTTGGGTCATCGAATAAGGTTACCCCAATCTGTAGGCCAATTACATTTTTACTTCTTCCTCTCTCTCTCTCTCTCTCTCTCTCTCTCTCTCTCTCTCTCTCTCTTTCTCTCTCTCTCTCTCTTTAATAAAAACATAAACTTGTGGAGTTTGGAACAGCACATCACTGTATGTTTCATAGATCAAATGTTACACATAAATCCCTGTATGTTTCATAGATCAAATATTACACATAAATCCCTGTATGTTTCATAGATCAAATATTACACATAAATCCCTGTATGTTTCATAGATCAAATGTTAACGCTGAGGAACAACCGTCATTTCATCCGGATGATAGGTTTTTCCGACGAGTTGCGGTTCAACCTAATGGCGCATGATCGCCTCGTCCTTGTATAGATACACCGTGGTTAAAGAATTCTGAAGGTATGCACTACGCACCGTCACACGGGCTAAACTATGGGCGTTCTGGTGTGGAGTTCTCTTGGGTTTCATTCATGTTCCCCCCTCGTATGCACTGCAGGAACCATTACCAGTCAGCCGTACATTCATGAAGTTTTGTGGAGGCTAAAGTGCCACCATATCTGCAGACGTCCTCATGGGACAACTCTAACAGCACAATGCCCGACCAGATGTGGCGCGGATTATCTTACAGCTCCTGCCTGGTCTCTTTTGCTCAGAGTAGCCTGATTTGTTGCCCACCGAACAAGTGTGGGATATGACCACTCGATCCCTAGCCCACCGCCAGTTACCCAAAAGGAAATTTGAATACGAATCGAGACAGCATGGAATGACCTTCCACAGTGATGCATCCACAATCTCTTCCAGTCGATGACATTCCGTGTACAGCCGTTATCGACGCTCGGGTGAGTACACAAAGTACTGGGTATTGTGCGTTCCACATCCTTAACAGATCTGTACTTCTGATCACTTACGTCTTGTATTGTAAGTCATGGTCCCTATGAATCTCAATTCAATATCTGAGGTCTTTCTTAGTGTTTCATTTTCAGCCGATTGCAGTGTATTTTCAATTCGTTTCGCCTTTCCATTCAGCAAGAATACAAAGCAGAATATCGTACCTATATAATTTTTCTTCCGCATTTATTAACATTATGGAAAGATAAATCCGAAGAAAGAAATATTCTTCATCATCATCATCATCATCATTGTCAACCATTATCAATCCACTGCTGGACGAAGGTCTCCCCAAGTTTCCTCCACAACGGTCTGTCTTGTGCCAGTCTCCTCCATGTCACCCCTGCATACTTTCGAATTTCATCCACCCATCTCCCATGTGGTCTTCTTCTGGGTCTTTTCCTGTCCCTTGGAATCCAATCTAAAATTTCGGCTGTCCATCGATGATCTGTCCTTCTGGCAGTATGTCCAGCCCATTGCCATTTCAGGGATTTAACTCTGATCATGATGTCTTCCACTCTTGTCATTTTTCGGATCCACGAGTTCCTCTTCTTATCCCTCCTGGTTACACCAAGCATGCACCTCTCCATGCTACTTTGAGTTGTCTGCAGCCTTTGTATGTCTCTTTTAGTTAAGGTCCACGTCTCTGCACCATACGTAAGCACTGGAAGGATGCATTGACCAAACACTTTTCTTTTAAGACATAATGGCATATTGCTCTTGAAAATTATGCTGTTTCTTCCAAAAGCTCTCCAGGCAAGTTTTGTACGCCGATTAATTTCTTCATCAATGTGACCCTCACTTGATATCTGCTGTCCAAGATAAACGTACGTGTCTGTTATCTCCAGATTTTCTCCATCAATCGATAAATCTTCATTTCTTGTAAAAGCATTGAACATCACTTTTGTCTTCTGAAAGTTCATTTTTAATCCCACTTCTTTACTCTTGTCAGCAAGTTCCTGGATCATACTCTGCAGCTCTGATGGGGTAGTTGCAAAAATGACTACGTCATCAGCAAAGCGAAGGTGGGTTAGATAATCTCCATTAACTTCATAATACATGGTAAATAGACATTTCCCATGTATTATGAAGAATATCTCTTTCTTTATTGATTTATCTGTGATACTGACGACCTTCGACCTACATCCGTCTGGATGGGAATTGGGTTAAAGCGCTATGAGGAAGCAGGGACGCTTCGACTAGCGAAAATCTGAAGACTTTCAGATTCCTAGGTCTCAGTTGCTTGGAACTTTACTATACTGGGTGGTGTAGTGGTTAGCATACTCGACCGGTAATTGGAAGATGCGGGGTTCGATTCCCGCTCCAGGACAGTGAGATTTTCAAGTTTTCTAAGAAGTGTTACATGCATGACCAATAAGTAGGTACAGGCGAATTAAGTTTGCTTTGAATATTATGAAAAGAACACGTAATTATTTAGACAGCACGTTTAGTTATACCATTGCTCTCATTAATGCTGTTCTGGATGTTTTACTTGAAATTCAGATTATCGCTCCTCACATTCACCCCGTCAGGAGCAGAGATTGAGAGCCTAAGAACACAAATGCGAAATATTCTTAAATTTTGAATTTTTAGCACCAGTGGAAACTACTAATGTCAAGCGACGAAATTAAGTATTTCTAAATGCTCATCAACGCACTTGTAGAATGAAACATGCCTAAACTCTTGCTGGAGGAGATGGAAAATGACCCTCTTTTATTATTTATTTATGTTCAATATAATCATTTTAAGAAAGATCAGAAGTCCCGAAACCTTCGTAAGAATTTTTTTATCGAAAGTGCGAGAAATACTCACCGTCCATCCGCCGCCATCCTCCATGTCACAGTAGACGCTCAAAGGTCTATTAGAAAGTCGGCTTTGCGGCCATATTTCATAGACCCCACTTGCACGATTTCCATTTTGGTAGATGTCATTGCAGTCCAGAGGCTTTTCAACACGGAGGAAGTCCCTACACTCGCTGCAATTAAGGGGCTTCTCCTCGCAAGTAATATTCCTGCAGTCTCTGCAGTTAATCGGTTTTTCTTTACATGTGATGTTCTCACACTGACTGCAGTTAATGGGTTTATGGTCACATGTTGTCTTTACGCATGTGTCGTTCAAAACTAAAGTAAAATAAAATGTTACTCAAGTAGGTATTAAATGACACACAACAAAGTAAGACATACATAATAATCAAATATTTAGCTATTAGTATTTAACTGCTAAAATGCTCTAGGTCCTGTCTTAAGTTCAAATATTTTGCGAGTTTATGGGGAGACTTTTACAGAATAGAGGGAAAATATTATTGAAAGATTCTTGATGACAATTTCCAAGCTTGTCATCATGGCGACGGTAAAAGGAGAAAACTGACCCAGTATTTGTGACATGCTCTAAAATAACTTTCCTTTTTAGTTCTTGTAACTATGTAAATTTTAGTTTGTTACTCATAACCATTTTCCAAATTTACTGCTTACATATTTTTCTCGACTGAGTGTTTTGTGTTAACCACACTGAGGTCGGAGCTTGAGTGACGTATGAGAAAAACAGACATAAAAATTAGGTTTACGGTGTATGTTCAGATTGGCATTTGTTTGTTTAATTCACACTCTTCTTAGATGTTCCGCTAGAACTTTTAACGATTTGGAAATATATTGGTGTTTAGCGCTTGATATCTGTTAAACAACTGTGTGTGTATACCCCGTCCTTTTCTGTCTTCAGAAAAGGAAAAAACTCAATGCGAGTTCAGTCAAATAACTGACTTAATTTACGTCACAATGTCAATCGTGAACTGTGTGTTACCATGGCAGCCATTAAAAGCTAACAGAACACTAAATATACAGTTTTGTCTCTATTTAACGAAGTACCATAGTTCCTCTTAAAAACTTTGTCATAAAGAAAATTCGTTAAAGAGAAATGAACTTAAATTGTAGAAGCAAATACGAAGGCCGTTCCATAAAAACTGAGAATAATTTTTTTTTGAGTTGGCAATAGTGCGAAGGGGAAAAACAACCACGCATAGGATTAACTAAATTAAGGAAGTATCTATGATAACAGTTATTAGTCGTGCCAGACGATTCTGTATTTGTTATTACGCCGTTGTTTAAGGTACGTCTGCATTTCGCCATACAGCTACGGAGGTGAGTGATTCAGAGTTAAGAAGTGAATGCGTTGTGGGATAAAATTTTGCTATTGTTTGGGTAAAACGGCTCCAGAAACAGCTGATTAAATGAAAAATACCTACAAAGATAAATTTTGGGGAGAGTCAACAATTTTTAGATGGAACCATGATTTCAAAAGAGGGTGTTTGTCGGCAGAACTCGCTTCTACGCCTGGTCGACCTGAAAATTATTGTTACGGAGCGTATTGTTCACACTGTTTGAGCAATCCTGCAAGAAGATCGACGAATGACGTATGAAGACATAGCGGCGTCAACTAATATTCCAAAATGTTGGCATTCCGCATTCTACGCGACAAATTACTGCTGTATCGTGTGTGTTCCAGATGGGTACCTCATAACCTGACGAGAGAACAATTGTTAGGTAGAGTTCAGGTGTGTCATGAGTAAAAACAAATGATTGCAAAGGATCGAAACTTTCTAAGCACAGTAATAACTGCCGATGAAACATGGGTCCACTATTTCGACCTCCTCACGAAGCGCGCAACGATTGTCTGGAAACATACAGGCTCGCCTCCTCCGAAAAATGCCCACCAAACCAAATCAGCTTGGAAGGTGATGATAATCATTTTATTTAATCATAAAGGTGTAAGTCTACCAGGATGCCGTTCCTCTACAAATTATCGTCAATTCTGAGTATTACATTTCAGTCGTGGAGCGTCTGCGACGACACATATAGATTAATCGCAGTTTGTGAACTGTTCGCGTGCTGCTGTGGTTAAAGTGTATCGTGACTAGACAAATGGCATCATTGCGAATAAGCGACGTGAAAAATGCGAAGCACGACGTGTCATTGATGTGAGAGTTGAACGTAAGCTGCGAAGGTGCGTGAGGGCCGATCCACACCCTACAGTAGAACAACGCACTGGCCGAATGAACCAGGGGACTCCCGGAAGTGTGTCTAAAACGGCAGTTCAGCGAACCCTACTGCCGATGCAAACGTATTGTCACTGCACCTATGCTAACGAAGGTGCATCGGCAGAAAAGATTTACACTTGCACAGCATTATCGGAAATGGGCCTCCGCTGATTGGGAAAAGATTGCCTTCTACGATGATTTACGTTTTTGCTTCATCGAACGAATGGACGTTGGCGTACAAGGCGAGAAACATCGGAGATTAAGCATTGTTCAACAACTGCTGGCAGAACATAAGATGGTGGGGACAGCGTTATGGTCTGGGAAATGTTTTCCTGACATTCCCTGGGTCCACTCATATACCTGTGGAACACTCTATGCACCGAATTCGTTTTAAATCCATCCTTTCAGACCACGTACACCCATACATTCTGATTGTCTTTCCTGAGACGGGTGGAATCTTTCAGAACGACACTGCAACGTGTCACACAGCTAGAAATGTCCGAGAGTTGTTAGAAGAGCAAGATAAAGACTTCAAAGAACCTTCCTGGCCCTCAAATTACCCAGAGTTAAACCCAATTGAGCATCTGGGGGACCACTTGGATCGTGTTGTTCGCTCTATGGATCCTGCACCACGCACCCTCCAGCAGCTGTCAGATGCACTGCAGTCAGCCTGGCTCCACATACGTGTGAACACCTTCCAGCACCTTATTGAGTCACTCCCAGCCCGTCTAGCTACTGTCCGCGCTGCACACGGCCGTTACTGTGGATATTAGCTGGTGGTCACAATAATGTGACTCGACCGTGTAGTGCTTCACCTTGGATGACAATCTGCAAACAAGTATGGGTTGGAAATACGTAAACGTACTGATTTTAGTTTTGGTGATAAACAGTGAAAAGGATTTGTCAACTTAATCAGACATATGTTTCTCCACAAATTTTACCTTCTTGTGTACGGTATAATGTGGAATTTATCTCTTGCGTCTATAGAATCTAAACATTCACTTTGGTAGAAGTATCTGCCATTTGAGTTTGAATATAAAATGTATAGTGATAACACTTTCAGCTATGATTACTAATTTAGACTGAATATTTTGTTTATTGTAATGGACGAAATTTTGAATTTCTTCGTAAGACGTTGCGTTGGAAATTCAAATGTTTAGCAACGATTTCCTTGGTGTCTGTATAATACAAGTTGCTCTAAATGGCAGCATTGTCGGGCAACGTTGAAGCCACCTGCAAGCCATTTCCGAAACGGGCAGAAACCGCAGCTTTTTGGCCACACGTGCTAACATTTGGATCATGTACGCAGGGACAATCATCCAATGAATATCATTCAGTCGTACTCATATACGTAAATTGCGCGACTGTTTTTTTTGTTCCTCAAAAAAAAAAAAAATATTCACAGTGACTGGAATGCCGTAACAGTAAAAGCTGATTTGCTACCATCTGGAAAGGAATTTATAACAAATATAACGGGATATCTGATTCTGTTCTTTTTTTTAAATACGCGTACTTCCAACATAAAAAAACATGATGACATAGACTTTTGGTTTAATAATTATGACATAAAAGTTACCATTTTGGAATTGACAGTTTGGGGTTAACTGTGAGGTTTGTATGCTTCACCCATACATACTGTACTTCTCTGAAATAGTCCAATATGGCGAACTCTTACCAGTCATTGAATATCTGGTTAAAAAAACCTGGTGCCATTCGTGTTGTATTGTGTCTCTAACTTAATTACATATGCCCACAATAAATTTTTGACACAAAAGCCCCATCACCATTGTGGCAAAAATTTGGACTTTGTGGTTCTACTTGTACCGCGTACCTACATTGATGATTTAAAATTCCAGCTAGAAAACTGCACATTTCATAGGACCACCTGCCAACTGTATGGTTACAAAATTATTGTAGTGAATTTGAAACGTTTCAGTGGTCACCTAGAAGCCCGGATTTAAACTGCATCAAATACCTTTGGGACATCGTTGAATACACAGTTTGGGCACGTTTCCAATCGTCTATGAACCTGAGCGAATTATGGATAGCTTTCCAGGAGGTATCGCTGGCGACACTTGACGAACATTTTCAGAAGCTCTTGGGGTCCATGCCTGGTAGTGTGGCCTCCGTCATTAGGGCAAGAGGTGTAGCAATGCGTTACTAAGCAAAGTATCTGCAATTCAATCGCACTTCAGTACCATCATTATCCTTGTCAATCATTATCAATCCACTGCTGCATGAAGGTCTCTTCAAGTTTCTTCCACACCTGTATGTCTTGAGCCACTCTCCTCCATGTTACTCCGGCATGCTTCCGAATTCCATCCATCCATATCCTATGTGGTCTTCATTTGGGTCTTGGTAACCCGTCTAAAATTTCGGTTGTTGGCTAGTAACTTTTGTTGTTGGCTCGTTTTTCTGGTGCCATGTCCAGCCCATTGCCATTTTAGAGATTTTACTGTGATCGTGATGTCCTCCGCTATTGCCATTTTCCTTTTCCTCGAATTCCTCTTCTTATCATTCCTGGTTACAACAAGTATGCATCGCTCCAGGCTTTTTTTAGTTGTCTACAGTCTTTGTATGTTTTCTTAGCTAAGGTCCACGTTTCTGCTCCATACGTAAGCACTGGAATGGTGCATTGATTAAACACATTTCTTTTAAGACATAATGGCATACTGCTCTTAAAAATTGAACTGTTTCTTTGAAAAGCTCTCCAACCAAGTTTTATACGCCGATAATATCTTCATCAATGTGACATTCACTTGATATATGTCTAAGGTAAATGTTTCAGTATATATATATATAATGCAAATTAAGAGTCCCGCGTGCATCCTAAAGTCAACACCAAAAATTAGCAATGCTTTTCGAGCTTAATTGTAATAACACTCCGCTATGCTGACTGGGTTTTTTCCAGTGACAGCGAGACCTTTTATCGTCTCTAATAATCAGTACTCATTGTTTCGAATTACAATACTAGAAGGTTATTTTTCAGCTCTGCACTCTCTTGTCCATTGTTCCGGTGAGCGGGCATCGCTCACATTGATTGGAAGCCAGTTCTGACTTTAACCATAGTTCAACACTAGAGGTATGATTAAAAAATCAATTATTCTTAAATTCCTTTCCTTCCGTCTTATCCAAGGAGGTTAGAATAGTACTTCTGGGGATGTCCTGAGCTTCTTAACCATGAACCCTCAAGCTGTGGGAATTTGACGTTGTTTACACGATACCTATGTAATTTCAACTGTGTGAATTTTGGAATTGCGTGGTTTGGGGTTGCAGAAAACGTATTAATATCTAACCGGAATGAATTATACTTCTTACATGAGTGAAGTCTTCAATGTGAACATTATATTTTGTTTAAAATTAGTACTGACGTTTGTGTATTTCAATTTAAAATAAAAATGGGAAAAAACCTCAAAATAACTAGGAATTTTGCAAATTTAGCATTTTATCACACATCGGCAGCAAGGTACAATGCAAAATTTCAAACATTTGTGACGAAGGAAGGCGATTCGGGCAACACAAAATGCATTGCAAAGCACTGAAAATCATCGGCTTTCCTACAGTTTGGCGACCGTTCATCGCGGCCAAAACATCAAGCAAAATGGTACTGCTTCATAAACAAGTGCATCTCCAGATATCTTATTCTAACCTTCTTGGTTTTAACGTATACCGCGTTTGATTAATGTTGGAAAGCACAAATTTCAGTATTCAAAATTTCTATGTACACTCGCGGATAATGAAATTTGCGCACCAAGAAGGAAGCATCAGATTGAACTGAAATTTTATGGACATAATGATACAGATGAAGATACACATTATGGCAAAAACAGAGCTGCAAGACAATTACAGTGGGAACTGTGTCACGTATCCGGTCATCTTTAACAGCACGTCGCACCGCTTCGTGCTGCGATACATGCTGCAATACGGTCCGGAATGGAGGCGAACAAACGCCTGCTGTTGTCCTGCGGCAGACACGTTTTGGACAGTGTGCTCCAAATTCAGGATAGTGCGGCGTGGCTTGCAACTGGCCTTCCAACTGGTCCCATACATGCTCGATAGAGGACGCGTCCGGGGAGCGGGCAGGCCATGGAAGTGTCTGGACGTAGACAGTCCTGGGCAACCCGAGCTGGGTGAGGGCGGGCATTATCCTACTGGTATAGCGCACCTGGAGTCCTGGCCAGAAATGGGAGCACATGGAGCCGTAGAATCTTCTTCACATACCGCTGGCCCGTTAATGATTCACGTACCACTACTAGAGCAGAACTGCTATTGTAGGCAATGGCTTCCCAGATCATAATGCCCGCATTGGGGAGGTGTGTGCTTGATAGCGAGGTTGGGATCGTGCTATTGACCGGGGGACCTCCACACCCGTAAACGATGATCATCTGTCCCCAAAACGAAGCGGCACTCATCGTAAACACCATCGCTCTGGCCTGGCACCGCTGCACACGGAGCGGGCGATGATCCGCTGTTAATGGCAGCACACGTAAGGGGCGCTGCGATCGCAGATTCGCTTCCGAATTACATCGGGGAATGGTTCGCAGGCACACAGGAGCCGCTACATCTGCCTGCATAGTGGACCGGGTCCTCGTGAGATCCGTTCGTGCCTGGCGCAGAATACGTTGATCCTCTTTACCGGTGGTCTCCTGGTCCGTCCGGAGCCGCTCCGGCATGTGGCAATGCCGTCACGTGTACACTGCTTCCAACACAGTCGGAAGGTGTAGTGAGAACGATCCATGTGGCGGGCTATACAGCGCGCCGACCACCCTCCGGTTTTCAGCCCGAAGATCAGGCCGCTCACAAAGTCCGTGGGTTACGTAAATCGACGGATCTGGCGTCTACCCGGAATTCTTTTCACTCTGTACTCTTGCTTGCGTCAGCCGGTGCTTTTCGCTTTCATGGACCATCGACTACACGCCGGTTTATAAAGCTGCCGGTTCGTGCTTTCAGCGCCACCACAGGGTGTGCGGTCATGCGCACTCCCACCAAACGTGGATCATTTGTGTACCAGCACGTGCTCTACCTGTTTGCAAGGTTTTGTGGTTGTAGCACGTTTTCTTCTAGGTGCGCGAATTTCGCTGTCCGTGAGTGTATTTCAAAGTGCAATATCAGATGTATTCAAAGCAGGAGAGCTGGGAATTTTATTGCTGTAATATATCGTTCTACTTACGCTTTGGCAGTTTCCCTTTAACACCTTCTATGATTTCTGTTGCGACATCCAGTCGGGACTGAATATCCGCAAAAACACAATCGCTTTCATTTACAATTTGGTTACCCGCATGGCTGGGCGAAACAGTACAAAGAACGATACTTCCCGCCGTGAAAAGCAGCAATCGCTGAAAGAACCTGTAAATATAAAGAAATAGGAATACAAAATATATCTTACAAAACACTTTTACATGTCTGCAACATTTCAATTTGTGTTTAGATTAATATTGCTTTCCTATAGAAGATTATACGTTCACCAGAAAAGAAACGTAAGTTATGTTTATTTTAACAAAATTTGAACAAGAGGGATTCGACCGTAATAGATATACACGATTGCCCGAAATCAGAAGAAAAAAACCTAAAACGATCTGACGCCAGGAAGGCATCGAATTGAAAAAACAGTATTGTTTTTATCGTTTGATATTAGTGTTCTCCTTTTTTTATTATCCAGTCTAAAAGCGAAAATTTCATATTAAGAATAACTGAAAACTGTTGGACTAATATGCAAATGTTTACCGTTAAGCACACCTATAAGGCACGCCTTTTTCGAAAAAAAAAAAAAAAAAAAGAGAGAAAGACAGTACGTGTTTAGGGAATCACTTTGTCTGTCCATATGTGGACGCCATATCTATACAACTTGGATTTCGATTTAAAAACTAATTTTTTCATTGGGAATATCGAAACGTGATAACGATGATCCTTGCCTTTCGTTCTTTTTACAATGCATATCTTCGGCGCCGGAGGGCGCAAATGCAGATGCTACGAATGCAAATACAGTTTATTCCACGCCATTGTTTCTACATAACTGATTGAAACAAAATTATTTTCTATTCAACACCATTGGAAAAAAAGTGTATTTTTTATATACACTGCTGGCCACCCAAAATGCAACACCAAGAAGGACACGAGATAGAAAAACCAGATTTACTGGACACATAACAATAGATGCAAAGATGACAGAATTGAGCTTACAGGCGCGTGCGACTTGCGGAACACGCAGACATCAATAGTTCGTGTGGCCCCCATGGCTGGCAAAAACGGCCGCTACACGCCGCGGCATCGAACGAAAGAGATTTCGGATGTGGACTTGGTGTATGTCGGTCCAGGCTGTTTCAACACGTTGCCACAGTTCATCAGGCGTAGTAGCGGGTGATGCTTGCCGGGCCACTCGGTTGCCGATCAGCGACCAGACCTGTTCGATGGGCGACATATCGGGAGAACAGGCGAGCCACGGCAGCAGTGACGCCTGGTGACCGTAAAGAATTGTTGCACGAAGCGTGCCATGTGCGGGTGCGCATTTTCCTGTTTAAACGTGGCCGCTGGCAGGTCCTGCAGGTAAGGGAGGACTACAGGCTCCAAAACGTCGAAGATGTAGTGGTGGCTGTTGAGGGTACCGGCGATGCATACCAGAGGGGTGCGGGTGTCATATCCAATTGTGCCCCAAGCCATAACGCCAGGTGACGGACCGGTATGGTGATGCATAACGCAGGCGTCCTACAGTCTCTCGCCGCGGGGCCGCCCAACGCGGATCCGACCATCGTGGTGTTGCAGGCAGAAGCAGGATTCGTCGGAGAAAACAATGTCGGGCCATTCCGTAGTCCCGGTGAGGCGTGCAACGGCCCACTGCCGCCACACTCGCCGGTGGTGTAACGTCAATGGTAATCAGAGAAATGGGCGCCGTGCGGCAAATCCCCGCTCCTGCAGACGACGGCGAATGGTACGTGCTGACACAGGTTGTTGCGCAACACATCCTAATTCCTGCGCTAACGTTCGTGATATGGCGGTGCGAGCTGTCAATGTCCACCGCACAACATGCCGGTCCTTTCGTTCGGTGGTGTTCCGCGGCTACGGAAATCGCCCACGTCGGTCCGTCCGTCCCTCCTGCACCCATCAAATCCATACTCGCCTCACTGTGGCTGGATGTCATCGCACACGGACGCCGATGTCTCGGTACGATAAATCGCCGTCGCGATAAGTCACTATTCGTCCTCTGTCGGACTCCGAAACGTGCTGGAATGACTTCCGTGTTCTGAGACGAGGCATCAGGAAGCTTCCCACGCAGAGGAATGGCAGCACAATACACTCCCACTACTTACACCCCGTCTTCTGTGCACCCTTCTTATAGTGCTTCTCGGTGGCGTGCCGGGCGCACATGATTTGCATATGCCCTGCAATGCTAATCATTTTCATGTCCTCTCGCGGGCGACGCATGCTGCGAATTTCAGGCCAATCGGATGCTTCCTTCTTGGTGTTGCATTTTGTGTGGCCAGCAGTGTGGTTTATTTTTCAGGTAATGCCCAGTTCCCTCACTAAGAAGCCTAGCGTTTACTTACGATTTCCAAGATATCTCTACGTCTAAGAGTCCGATGTGAAAAAATATTTTTGCATCGGATAGAGACCCTGGAGGGAAATATTATGCATGTAATATCTAATTTTTTATAGTATATAGCAGTTTTTCTAACAGGGGCCGTAAGTGTATATTTCTGTTTCTGATGTGTATCTGCAGCAATACTTACGCTTCTGATAAACCGATTGAAAAAACGCTTTCGACGTTAGCTTTCGCTCATAAATAAAAATCTTTCCAGAACACTTTCAATATATATATCATCATCATCGTCAACCATTATCAATTCACTGCTGGATGAAGGTCTCCCTAAGTTTCTTCCACAATTGTCTGTCTTCAACCTGTATTCTCCATGTTACTCCGGCATGCTTTCGAATTTCATCCATCCATCTCCCATGGGGTCTTCTTCTGGGTCTTTTTCTGTCCCTTGAAATCTAGTCTGAAATTTCAGTTGTCTATTGGTAGCCCGTTCTTCTGGCAACATATCGAGCCTATTGCCTTTTCAGTGATTTCACTCTGGTCTTGATGTCGTCCACTCCTGTCGTTTTCCTTACCCGCAAGCTACTCTTCTTATCTTTCCTGGTTACACCAAGCATGCACCTCCCCATGCATCTTTGAGTTGTCTGCAGTTTTTGCATGTCTTTTTTAGTTAAGGTCCATGTCTCTTATGTGCGTTTCCTGCCAAAAAATAATGCACAATTTCTCTTCTAGAAAGCGCTAATCTTTAAACTGTTTTTGTCGGTATCTTTCCCTTTAAAAGTCTATTTAAACAAGAAAGATGACACCTAATTTTCAGAGCCGCGAATGGCTTAGTAAGTCAGGCTATCGATTCCAGGTCCTCAGGTTCGAGCCTGGGCTGATCTTTCAGAGATGGTATGCTTTACTAACAATCGATGAATATCCGCCGTGCATCGGACGAGCATGTTAAGTGACGGCCCCCAGGCTGGACCCACTGGTTAAATGGGTATCCTTTCCTATGCCCCCCCTGAAATTCTCTTACCCCTCTGTGTGCAACATCGTACTTGTACGGTGGCGCCATCTACTGCACTCTAATCTCACTACAAACTGTTCTGTCAAAGTCGCTAGACTTGCTCTCGTCCTTCCGTTTCTGTGTCCTGCCCAAAAGGCGATCTCGCTGTAGGTGGCTGGGACCTAAACTCTACTCACTGTGGACGGAAGTCCTACAAGAAAATGACAAATGCTGTCCTAATTTTCGGGTGTAAAGAGCACGTCTTTTGAATCCGTTCTGATCCACATTAAATTTATCAAAGCTATTCAAAGTCAATCGAACCGGTATGGAAAACAATAGTATCTGACGGAAGAAAGAAGTTTCTAATTCCGCAGATATTGTTGTAAACGGAATCGTCAGCTTACGCTCTCTGGTTGCAGACTTGTGCTTTCAGAAAAATCTGAATTTATATGAGAAACATTTCGCAGCGGAAATGTTCTCCAAGAAAAAAAGAATTTTTCAAATTGGACTCTTCGAAGCAGATATATGGACAAATATAAGATATACCTCTACGCCCCCTGGCGGGAAAACCATGCATTATTTTAGGAAGAAAGTATTCTCAAAAGGTTTTTCGATGTGAGAGGTATCAGTCCAAGAAATAAAATTCTCAGTCGAGTTTTCATTAGCTCAGATTTTGCTGCAAGTACACCAGAAGCAGAAATTCGCACTTATGCCTCCTGGTGATCAAACCATTCTTTACCAAATATTAGAAATTATATGAAACACATTTTCCATCAGGACTTGTATGCGATACAGGAAGACATTTTCAAAGCGGAGTTTTATAAGCCGAAATACCGCAGAAAACGCAATTTACCTTTGCGTTCCGTAGCGGAAAGTCTATGATTTATTTGAAAATTTTGACTTTAAATGAAAAGCATTTCGCATCGGAAATACTATCCAACAAAGAAAAAAATTTTCAAATCGGACTATTAGAAGCAGAGATATTGACGAAAATAAGATATACATCTACGTCCTCTGTCGGAGAAACCATGCACTATTTTCAGAAGAAAGGATTCCGAAAAGGTTTATCGACGTGAGTTTTTTCAATCGAGATTTTAGAATCTCAGATTTTAAGGCAAATATGTCACAAGCAAAAATTAACACTTACGCCCTATGGTGGCCAGAGTATTAATTACCAAAAATTAGAAATTATATGCAAAACATTATCCACCAGGAGTTGCATCCGCTGAAGAAAAAATTTCAAATCGGAGTTTTAGAAGGAGAGATATCGGGGAAAAAAATTTACTTTCACGCCCCTAGCGGAAAATCTGTGATTAACTTGAAAAAGTAACTATACCTAAATACTATTCGACATAAATGGAATCGAAAGATAAAATAATTTTTTCAATCGGATGTTTAGAAGCAAATATATGGAGTAAAATGTATGTTGAATTCCACATCATCTGCATTTACGTCCTCTAGCGGTGAAATTGTGCATCATAAAAAAAAAACGAAATAAAGGATCATCATTCGCATATTTCAAGCTTCCCAGTGCATAATTTTTTTTCAAATGGGACTAATAGTTGCAGAGACATGGTGTCTACAGACGGACGGACAAACCGTAAACTTAAGCACGCTGATTTTTTGCAAAAGACCCGCCAAAAATTAATTTAACACTTAATACCGTTTACTTGTGAAAGCTTACAATTCTGGCTCTAGGTGATGTTAGGCGGTACTTCTCTCTGCAGCTGTGTCTCCACTTCGAAAATTGGTATTGCAAATTTGTGTGTGCGCGTGTTCGTGTTCGTGTGTGCGTGTTTATGTGCGCGCTGCCTACCATTCGCTACAGTAAGGAGGACAACATTATCTTCTTTAAATAATGCACAATTTTCCCGCTAGGGAGAGTAAGTGTCAAAATCTTTTGCATAATATATCTTGTTCCATGACGTGCATTAAAAAAATGAATAGCTTTTGCTATGAAGAGTACTTTTAGCATATTTTCTATATTTCAGCTGTTAAACATTCTACCTCTAGGTGGGGTAATATTTATATGATGTTGCTCTCTATATCTTTTCTTTGAATTGTTTGATTTTAAAATGTATTTGCCTCTGATATCTTCATTCAGCTGCGAGAAACCTTTTGGGTACAGTTTTTTTTAATTTTTCATAACATGTTTTTCAGCTTCTAAAGAGAAAAGGTAGTTATTTTTTATTTCTAGACGTTTTCTCGATTATAAAAATACGGTTTATTTTACTGTAACTGATTCTAGTAACTATGAATAACTTAAAATATGTTATTCCTGTCGGAAAAGATTCAAAAAGCGTGGTCATTACAGTAGGAAATTCGATATCATCTTTCTTGTTTCATCTGGTGTGTCGCTCCTGCATTTACACTTTACAGTCATTTGCAAAAGTTTAAGACCACCTGTCGGTATTATGAGATTTCTGCCGATTGCGTGATCTCCTGTCTGTACTACTCAATTTTCTGTCGGTGTTGCATCATCCTACAGCAGCAGCTATTGATAGAGATAGGGGAAGGCTGAAAGCGTCAGTTTGCTTCTGGTTTTCATGCTGAGAGGTTTTGTATGTATTTTCTATATAGCAAAAAATGGGCACGTAAACGTCATTAAGTGTTACTCAGAGAGTACAAATAATGACTTTACATTATGAAGGATACTACGAACGTGACATAAACAGAAAGGTGAAAATGATTCATAATTCAATCATGAAATATCAAGGTACAGGTGAATTTAGCGACCCCAGCAAAAGCACAAGTATTGGGAAATGCTGGCCACCAGCTGACAGTGATGTGTCACTGCTGGCTGAAATCTGCTGCTCACCACACTGTAGCGGCCCGTTGGTGGTAGCGCCATCAGTTGGCAGCCATTGATGGCCATGCAGCATCACCGTGAATTGCGGGCCTCCAAGCAAAGTGCCACTATTGGCCCGTAGCTGGCAACCGATGCAAACCCAACACCAGGCGGAAGTAAAGGGACCGCGCATGCCCAGAAGCAACGCGTACTGAGCCTCTCGTGGTACCAGTTAGTTGAAGACGACGCTATTGCCATTGTGTTATTTTAGTGGATGGTTAGAAACAAAAAACGTATGTGGAGAGGCGAATTAATTCCCTATAATGAAATGCCGCGTCAACGAAGATATCAGATTAAGCCATGAAATACTAGATTACAGGCATGAAATACACCCATTCCATTCCCATGAACAACAAGAAATAATTTCTTTCTAATCTTTCATTTTAACATACACTAAACCGCTTGAAACAAAAGTCCTGGGGAAAATATTAAAAAAAAACGTTATGTTGGAAAAAAAAAAGAATTATACGCGTACAAAATTTACAAATTATTTGAAAAAAAAATGAAGCAACGCTATGTGAATATAGTGTACTGATCCATGAGTTGAATACACAAGACTGGAGGAATTTACTTCTAAAAATAACGAGAAGTAAAATAAAATATCTTTTCTCTTTAAAAAAAATGTAGCTTCGGAGAGCAGAAAGGAAAGATACAACGTTAAAAATGTAACAGGATGTGACATGAACGGGTAAATATATTAATTCAATAATCGCCTTTCAAGACGACAAGGACAGCAAGAAACTTTGGAATGCGCCTTTAAGTTGGTACACTCGTTGAAGATGAACGAAGTTCCCCTTAAGGTAAAAAACAAACAAACAAACGTTACGTTTAAAAAATAAATTTATGAATTATATGAAACTGACATTTATGAAAAATACCTCACAATATTGTAAAATTAAAAAGAGAACCATCGTTGCACATTCCGCAGAAAAGAGGTTCAGCTTCAAGCAAAAGCTCGTGCGTGGCAAATCAATCCCATTGGTAGAGCGCCAGCTTCCCATTCAGACAGTCCTTGGTTCGTTTCTACCCAGATCCAATCGGGCGTTTTTCAAGACCTGTTGAGAAAATTTCCCCAGCGCAGTGCTGTAATGCAGATGTTTCGTAAAGCGAAAAAAAAAGGTAGTTGTAGCTTTGGGAAATTGCTGTTATCCTTTATTATTATTTTTTATGACTACTACTGGGAAATTGGCGGACGAAATTCGGCCAGCCATCAGTTACGTCACGTGATTGCCGGCTGTCACTGCCAGGAAACTAACGGACCACATTAGGCTAGCCATCATTTATAACACGTGCTTGCAGCGTCACTGAAGGGCCACTTTTGGCAGCTACTGCCTGTGATGGATAACTAATGGTGCTGTTCTGGCATATGAGAACTGATGGGGTGCCACTATTGGCCCGCTGCTAGCCAGAACTGCTGCCCCATGGGCTGGTCGCCCGGGCATTTCATTGACGGTTGGGCGACTACAGCATAGTGCTGGATCACTGCTGGCAATGCTGGAAGCCAGCAGTACCCCAGTGCTGGCCAAACAAGACTGTTTTTGCTGTGACTGAAAAAGAAGTGAACGTCCAAGGAAAACAACCCTACTTGATGACAATACCATAAGGCGAATAGTTATGCGTTCTCCGAGGAGATCGTGCAAGAAAATAAAGGGTTTTCTACATTCAGAAAGGTCTGATGTTAGTATCAGCACTCTTTCCCGACGTCTTAGCAAAGATTTTTTATTAAAGTCTTATAAACCTGCACATAAACCTAGACTAACCTCTGTCGTGAAAAAGAAGAGACTCCAGTTTGCGAAGCGTCATCAATCGCGGACTGCTGAAAATAGGAGTCAATTTCTTTTTTCCGACTAATCAACTCAGCGTCAATTTGAATCACGTGAATCGCATGTTCGACGACCAAAAAGCAAAAGGTTTGATGAAAATAACACCGTTAGCACCGTGAGACATGTGACTAGTCAGATGATCTGGGGTGCTATGTCAGCAACCGGTAATGCTTCATTATCCTTTTTGCCGACAGGGGCTACCATGACTGGTCCTTTTTATGTGGAAATGTTACGTGAGAAGCTGTTAACTCATATGCAAGTGCACAGATGCACAATATTTATGCATGATGGTGCTCCATGCCACAGATCAAAGAGAGTAAAGGACTACCTGCTGAGGAAAAACATAAATGTGCTGCTTGACTGGCCCCGTAATATTCCCGGCCTTAGCCCCATTGAACGTTTTTTGACCATTTTAAAAGACAAGGTAGCAGAAAAATAGCCATCAAGTTCCCAAGTTGCTTATAGCCCATTGAGTTGTTCACGGTGGTCGTTAAACCTAAAATTCCTAAGCTTTGATTGACGCGATAAAGTACGTATGTTTCAAAGATATTTCAAGTGACTACTGAAAATCCCTCATTGAGGGTACGACACATCGTATTCTGTACATTATAAAAAACAAAGGTGGCCACACAAAGTACTGATTTCGGTCTTTTTGTGTTCCAAAGAATGTAGGTATTTATATGTCGTGTTTTCCAAATACACTGATGAGCAATTGAAATCGAGATACCTGTTTAGTAACATGTAGCACCACATTTTGTCCTGATGACGGCAGCGATTCGTCTCGGCATGGACTCGACAAGACACCGGGAGCGTTTTGAAGTCATACGGATCCACGACCCCTGAAAAAGCTCCCAGAGTTCACGAAGATTTGATGGAGAGGGGTTCGAGCCTCGAACATCTCTCTCGATGGCATCCCAAATGTACTCCATGGGATTGAGGTCAGCTGACCCAGCTGGCCAAGGAAGCGAGGTCACGTCGGTGGAGTGTTCATTCAACCATTCGGATACAAATCGGGAGCGATGGCACGGTGCATTGTCTTGTTGCAGGATGAGGTTCCCAGTGGGATGTTGAAGACGCACAAACGGGAGGAAATGTTCGTCCAAGATATCCCGGTAACGTTGACCTGTGACCGACGATGCCACAAGTACCAGGGGTCCTATTTCAGTCCACGTAATCAGTCCCCAGACGAGAATGCCACCCAACCAGCTTGAAGAGTATCCTGCTGGCAAGAAGGATCCATCGTTTCACGTGGTTTGCGCAGTACTTGTATCCTGCCATCCGCATGTACCAACGTGAATCTCGACTCATCAGCACAGACAACATTTTTCCACATGTCTAGGGTCCAGTGTGGATGTTCCCGCGCCCGTGCTAATCTTTGCACCCTGTGATGAGCGGTCAGCAGCGGTACCCTCGTGGGACGATGGCTTCTGTAACCCATAGCGAAGAGATGGTTCTGGATGGCGTGGCTTCTTACACGCTTTTGTTCACCAGCGTTAAATTGCCGAGTTATTTCCTTGCACTGTGGCCCGTCTATCCGCTGTTACAATGCGAGCTAGCCGACGATGATCCCGCTCATCCACACGCTGTTGTCCACGGCAGTTGGCCCTTGCAGGGATGGTTTTACCGGATTCGATGTACTCACGGTGCACCCGTGACACAGTGGCTCGTGAAAATCCCAGTGCCTGCATGACTTCCGAGATGGAGGGACCCATTCGTTGGGCCCCGACAATTTCCCCACGATCAATTGCGCTTAGATCCTTCGTCTTAACCATACTGGGTCCGACACTTATACTGATTCCTATCGCATCACTCCTTATATTGTCGGATCGCTGCATACGTCATGTCGTTTCCGTTTACAGGGCCGCCCACAGCGCCACATTTGCATAACGCTAGCTGTCTCTAATTCGATTGCTCTTTAGTGCATCTTTGAGTACTAATTAGCTGTTTCTTTGAAAATCTTAATTTTCAATAAATAATCAGGTAGTCTTAAAGTTTTGCACATGACTGTAGTTGTTATAGATGCGGGTAGTATTCTTGTCCGAATGTTTCTTCCGGAAACAGAAACATGACAATAACAAGAAACATTTCTATCAGACAACTGCAAATGCAAAATGCACATCGGTGGAATCGGAGCCAATATGCGTGATCTGGACGTATTGTACATTCAGTTTTCCAAGGCAAAGGAAATGTTTATGATACTATTAGTCCAAGAGCACATGTTTTAATTGCGTGGGAACATAACAGAAATAATTCCCAGTGATGCAAAAAATCTAGCTTTTTCTCTGCTGGCTGAAGTTACATGAAACACAGTTCGCTCAACTAAAGGAAAACTCCATATCTCTTTGATGTAAATGAGATAATTGGCTGTTCTTTTTTTGACTATAATCCGTGATGTGCTACAGAGGTAATGCACGTGTCAAGAAGACAAATCTGCAGCAATACATTCCATCCGTGTAGCTTCCCAGGTAGCAATATTATGTTGGACCAACCGTGGGCTTTCAACGGTTGGCCCAGCGACGAGGCGACTTGGCGGCCAACAATTGGATATGTGTTGGTTCAACGGTTGGACCCACATTGGAAAACTGTTGCAAACAGTTTTCCAATGTGATCATGTGTTCTTGGACAACCATCGGACAACCGTTAAGAGGTCATTTGTTGATAAATGGTTGGTCATGTGTGGTTGGAAAAACCGTTGGCCAATCTTCGATAAACAACACAACCTTCGCCCAACGCTGCCGACGCTGCCGACGCAAATATATCATTGGGCCAACCGTTGGCCAATGTCAGTGTGCTACCCGGGTTAGTTGGGAGAGTAACTTACTCCGGAGTGAGGGGCGAGACTTCGATCGCCGTCGCGAACAAATTCCTGTTTTCACATCCGCCCGAACGTAAAAATGAATGTACTGGCCATTGGGTTCTTCAAAGAGTGTGTGGTGTTCGTTCATCGTCTAGAATCAAAGAAAATTCTAAATGGACGATGTCATCGCTCTGTCCACGTTATTTTATAAACAAGGCATAGCAACTGAAAAATTTTGTTCCGACACCGCTGGGATGGAATCCCAGAACTCTCGATAACTAGTCGAGTGCGTTCGCATTTACTCTACAGTGCCAACAATTCTCAGCGCCATGCGTGGTGCGACGTGCCTGCCCAGCAGGACGCACACGACATAAAGGCAGATAGCAGTCAGAACAAATGTCCGCGTAGCTCAACTGGTAGAGTGACTTATTCCGGAATGAGGGGACTCGGGTTCGAGCCCCGGCGTGGACAAAAATGATGGAGAATCCTTTCTCCAGCGCTTCGAAAATAAAAATGTGTGATGTTGCATTCCACACACCAGATTGACTGGGAGTTCTCAAGTGCACATTCTACAGTGGATCGCTGCCTGAAACGATTCATGGTCACGGCTGACCCATGGGCCATGCCCCCGGCACTCTTTCTGGGGGGGGGGAGATGTAACGTGCCTGCCCAGCAGGACGCACACGACATAAAGGCAGATAGCAGTCAGAACGAACGTCCGCGTAGCTCAATTGGTAGAGTGACTTATTCCGGAATGAGGGGACCCGGGTTCGAGCCCCGGCATGGACAAAAATGACGGAGAAATTTACTTCGTTATAGTGGTTTATCAGTAAGCATCTGACTAAACAAATCCGTATTCATGGTGTCAGCAACTGAGATGTCGTCATCTAGTGGCATTTAACACAACAGTTATTTCATTGTTGCTGGTAAATTCAAAGGGCGATAGAAATGGTGAATATACGCATATTTAATACGTGGAGATAATGTAAATGGACGATGTCATCAAACATTTACATTGTCTCCACGTTATTGATATATATTAAAGAATATTCGTTCTTCGCTTCAAAAAAAAAAAAAAAAAAAAAAGAATTAAGAGCGGGATTATGTGTATACTACACGTGTCCCGTTTCCATTGATCTACGGTCCACGATAAATGTTCTTTACATCATGCTAAACGACGAGTAGCATTCCGAGTGGAGATGAAGGGCTTATGAGCAGCCGCACGGCCATGGTAACCCATGAAATGAAGTTCTCTGCGAATGGTACGTGTACCTACCAAGGTTACAGCATTGTTACTCACCTGTACACTGAGGTCTTCTGCAGTACTCCCTCGATTGGTTGTAACGACTCTCCTGAGGCTTCGATGTCCTCTATCACTGATTGCCTATGGTCTGCCGGTACGTTCATATTTTCTTAAATTTTTTCACAAATTTACCAATTTCTTGAAAATTTATATTGATATCATTTTATTTCAACTTTCATGTGTTTTTGTGTGTTAGCCTTCCTAAAAGAAATTACCCATTCTTGCATTTTTTCCCAAAAAGTGTCTCCAACGTAGGGGGATACATGAAAAGACACAGATTTAAATTTTTAATCAGAAGAAATACTTTACGTGTCTTTTTGCCATTACTTTTTATGCTGTAAAAAACTTCAAAACAAAGAAAATCTCACAACCTCGCAATTATAGCCTACAGCATTTTTGACATCTTAGTTGAAAAGTGTGAAAAACTTCTACAATCAAGAATATTTAAGCGCATTACCTCCAGAATATTTCTTTTGAATTATCACTCAGTGCCATAACTGCAGTAATTTATAAAGAACTAGCTAAATATCCTTTCTTCGAACGTGATGATATTAAAAATATCACTATAATACAGGATTTTATACCATACCATAATATAATTTGTATCATAAATTAATATACTAATAATACACTTGATCGGTGTGTTCTAAAACTTTATTATATCATATCGGTAATAAAATGGATTCAAATACATAACGTTTATAGCATGAGTTTTTGCATCCTTATAAGAAGTGGAGTGTTGTCATTTGTAACTAAACATTTGTATAGCGATGAACGAATTAAAAAAATAAAAAGAATGAATTCTTATGTTAGTGCTTCTTTGTGCACTACGTTGGCTGTTCTGGAATCATTTGCCAGTATTACCAAACTGTATTTTTGAAAGAGATTTCGTTTGATGGAAATATTCTAGAAAACTGATGCATAATTTCTATTCGTAACACTGCACAGTTAAAATTAACAGTAGGAGTAATATCTTCAATAGAAAGAAATGGATGTCTTACTTGATTAATAGTTTTGCACTCCATGTAAAACTGGTCAACTTAAAATAAAATCTGTTTGGCCTACTGAAAAGAAAGATTTTGATAAGCCTACACCATAACAAATTACGACAGTTGAAATGGCCATACACTGCATATTTCTTCGCTCTTTTGGGAAACACGTCTGCCTGACTTATTCTGCCAGACGATAAGCAATTTCGTTCATAACCATTAATTTAAAACTTCAAGTCTACATGAAACAAATTAAAGTACGTCGTTACTCTTCACTTTCATCGTTAAAATATTAATAGACAACAAAATAATAGCAGAAAAGAGAACAAAATACGTTCTTACTTTCAGCATAAATGTAGAAAAAACCTTGCTTATAAACAATTTTGTTCGAAAGTGTACATTTAAAAGCTAGCAAGTCAGATGTTTTTGGAAGCGTGAGAAAAATTGTGTAGCCATCGCTAATATCTCAAGGGGGAACTTTTTTTTTTTTTTTTCAAATTTCAATTCCTATGAAAATCTACCCGCATATTTATATTTATTGCAGTCACCTTACCACTTATATGACGTCACCGTTGCTTCGGTGAAAACGAATGTTGTTAATTTTATTTTGATTCAAACAACCTTGATATTCGATATGTCAAGCGATGATATAAATGTTTAAATGCAACGCATATTATGATACAGCGTTTTGTACGTGGTTTATAAGGTGTTGTTTTAAATAAATTCAGAACAAATAAATTTAGAACAAAATATATGCTTAGCAGGTCAACTCAAGTCATTCAAAATTTAGGACGATACTTCAGTTGCTGGGCAAGAATGGCTCGATTATTGCAAAACGTCCTAGCGTTATCAAAGTAGAGTTATTTAAAAAAAAAACATTTCGACAACTTAAATTTAACGTAGGAAAAATCCTCTCTTAGTGCGCCTCTATGTTGTAAAAGGAACATTCCTGCCAAATATGAAAGTTTGAAGTTCAGTACTTTCTGAGATTCGGTGATAAGCCAGTGAGGGCTTTCAGTTTTATATGTACAGATAGCGTTATGCTGGCCGGTGGTAAATAAATAAAACGCAGGCAGCGTGTGGAGGACACTTTCAAATAATTACACGATTCGGCAATCAGTATCTGTGAGTAAATGGTTCTTCAAGCTCTTATTTGCTTATTATGACATAAATTGTTTAAACAAAAATTAGTTGTTTACAATAATTCCAGCAACTGGTATACCTGAAAAGAGTCTGCATAATTTTTAGCGCAACGCTGTGAGCACAGGAAACGACACGCCTGGAAATTTGTAACAGTTAAAAAAAACTGTAACAGATATCAATAGATGTAATTCTGTTTCATTAAAGGTAAGTTTACAACTCGAAATATTTCAGTTTGATTGAAAATCCGAAATTAATTCGTCCGGTAAAAGTCCAGGTATTCAATCAGTTCAGCCAAACGTGATTCGACAGTGCAATTAATTTTCAGTGCAGACACGTTCTTCTTAAATCACCAGCATTTCAATAAAAATAAAATATAACGCAGCATGAATAAAGTACTTACATGATTGACAGCACTTGAGTCACAGAATGAATTGTGACCGACGTATCTTTTTATATCGCAAGCAACGCACATCCCTACCATATGTCACATAATAATCTTCAACTGATAAAATAGGATCTCAAGAGATTTCATTGGGAAAATGCAACAAGAAAACATCTGGATTCCAGATAAGTTATTTGCCATTTGTTTTCCTTTGCTAAGAATGGGAAAGAAACGTTATTGCGTCATTTCGTTTTATGAACTCTGCAAGACGATACGAAAAAAATATATTTCAATTTTTTTTAATTGGCGCCTGTATCGAAAAAAGTCAATAAATCATTGTTCCTACTATTTTTCTGCACATGTATACATTCATGAGGAAGATCAAAGTGGTAACAGAAACACAAAATAGCATGAAATCATCCCAACCATTAAATGGTTTTGCATTTAAACAAGACAGCTGCGGCAGATATAAAAGAAAACCACCACTGTGCCAAGACCGCCGCTATCAGTTTTAAAGTGCAGCTTTGTGCGAGGGCTGCGCTTGCTTCTTTGTGTGTCTCTTAAACAGTTATGTTCCTCAAAGATATAGAGTTGTTATATAGGAAACAAGGAAAATGACGCTGTATTCTGGGGTGAAATCATCACGTATTTTGAATATTTTCTATAGGAAAATAATCTTTCCAAGTTAGTGTTCAAAAGGAATAGAAACAAGTAATCAAAACAAGACAATACTCTTTCTACCCGTAGTGGAAAAATTGCACACTAATTTAGATAGGGAATATAAGCAGTGATCTCCATATTTCACGGAGCTACACGTAGTTTCAAAACAAAACACAGATGGGTTTTTACAATCGCTGAAACATCCACAAATATAAATAGCTATTTACACCTGCTAGAGACAGAAATGCATGGATTATCGGAAGCTCTCAAATTGTTTAAAATTGTTTCACATAGCAAAAATTACTCTATGCTGCATAGCTTTTAAGAACCATTGAACAGAAGAGATACGGAGAAAACGAGATACAACCTTAAGCCCCCAAACAAGAAAACGGTGATATTTGAAAGAGAATATGTAAACAGAATATTGCTCATAATGATTATTATATATTAACATATTTTTTTAAGGGTTTCAAGAAACTGAGTTACACTATCACAAAAAGTAGAAATGCATACTGATGTTCTTGGAGGTAAAATTGTGAATTATAAATATCCATCTTTACGAAAGTAATGCTTAGTAAAATATTTTTAATTAGTACAGATAGCTGCAGATATAACACAAAATATTTTTAAACATACACACGTAGCAGGAAAACTGAGGATTGTTTGAAAATGCTAATATTTAAACGCCTGTCTGTAAAAATTGCAAGACCAAGAAAGAATAGGGCTATTCAAATGAGATTCATATCTCCGATTCCTTATGTTACAGAAGAAAACTGATTACATTCGTAGAGCTATGCAAGACCTTTTCGCTTCAAACGTCAGTGTCGTGTAAAGCCACATCGAGCAACAATAATAGTCTCAATACTGTGTGCCATTAAATATAATAGGTTTTTGATATCGTCCTGAGAAATAGCCTGCCAGGCTGCTTCTATGCGGCACCAGAGTTCATTTGCGGTGACTAGAGGAAGCACTTCAAGGGCCTGTCACTTAGCTGCCGTGGCCCAGACATGCACATTCGGGGACATATCCGACAAATGTGCAAGCCAGGGAGGATGCGGTATCAGCCATGCATGGAGGAGGTCTTGGACATTCCGGGCAACATATGGATTAGCATTGTCCTGCTAGAATATACCGTCACGACAATTCCGAAAGAATGGTATCCCCTTTGCTCCTAAAACACCACTAAAGTGTCTCTGCATATTGAGGATCCCCTCATGACGTATCAGGCGAGATCGCACAGTCACTTGCGTCTCCGAGGCGCCTAACGTCGTCGAGGCGTATCCAATGCGTCTTGCATTTTCGAGGCGTCTTGCATTTTCGAGGCGTCTAACCCCGAAGGAAGTGTATCGTCTTTGCTCCTAAAACATCCCTGAAGTATCCCTGCATGTTGAGGATTACCTCATGTTGTATCAGGCGAGCTCTCGCAACCACTTGCGTCTCCGAAGCGTCAAAGGTCTCCCAAGCGTCTCCGAGGCGTCTAACTCCAAAGGAAGGGTATCACCTTTGCTCCGAAAAAATATTTGAAGTATCTCTGCCTGTTGAGGATTCCCTCATGTCGTATCAGGCAAGATCACGCAGCCACTTGCGTCTCCGAGGCGTCTAACGCCTCCGAGGCATCTAACGTCTCCGAGGCGTCTTGCGTCTCCCAGACGTCTCCAAGGCGTCTTGCGGCTCCGAGGCAAGATGCTTTGGAGACGCCTGGGAGAATATTTTTCGGAGAAAGGTGATACCCTTCCAAAGGAAGGGTATCACCTTTTCTCCGAAAAAGTATTTGAAGTATCTCTGCCTATTGAGGATTCCCTCATGTCGTATCAGGCGAGATCACGCAGCCACTTGCGTCTCCGAGGCGTCTCCAAGGCGTCTTGCGTCTCCGAGGCGTCTAATTCCAAAGGAAGGGTATCACCTTTGCTCCGAAAAAATATTTGAAGTATCTCTGCCTGTTGAGGATTCCCTCATGTCGTATCAGGCAAGATCACGCAGCCACTTGCGTCTCCGAAGCGTCTAACGCCTCCGAGGCATTTAACGTCTCCGAGGCGTCTTGCGTCTCCCAGGCGCCTCCAAGGCATCTTGCGGCTCCGAGGTAAGATGCCTTGGAGCCGCAAGATGCTAAGATAGATGCCTTGGAGCCGCAAGATGGTAAGATATTTTTTCGGAGAAAGGTGATACCCTTCCAAAGGAAGGGTATCACCTTTTCTCCGAAAAAATATTTGAAGTATCTCTGCCTGTTGAGGATTCCCTCACGTCGTATCAGGCAAGATCACGCAGCCACTTGCGTCTCCGAGGCGTCTTGCATCTCCCAGGCGTCTAACTCCAAAGGAAGGGTATCACCTTTGCTCCGAAAAAATATTTGAAGTATCTCTGCCTGTTGAGGATTCCCTCATGTCGTATCAGGCGAGATCACGCAGCCACTTTCGTCTCCGAGGCGTCTCCAAGGCGTCTTGCGTCTCCTAGAATTCTAACTCCTAAGGGTATCACCATTCCACCTAAAACATCCCTAATGCATCTCTGTCTGTTGAGGATTCTCTCATGTCGTACAGACAAGATCGCGCATCCCAACCCATAACGTTTGGCTGGTATGATGCTTCAAGGTACCGTTCACCACGATGTCTTCGAACATATATCCGACAATCATGGAACATCGAGTTGAATCGTGACTCGTCAGAAAGCATGACCTGTTGCTAATCAGCGTGCCAATGTCCGTGTTCTAAACCCCATTGCGCTCCGAGGCGTCTGTGGTTTAGGGTCAAAAGAATGCGTTGCAATGAACTCTTAGCGAGCAATCCTCTTTTAAGCAGACGACGTAGAACTGTGCTGAATGACGAAGCGTAACTTGTGACAGTGCTCCACTGCTTTGTCAACACCGTGGATATTGCTGTGCGATTTGTCACTGCCATGCTGTAGAGGCGTCTGTCATCACCTACAGTCGTGAGTTTTTCTGTCCGTGTCCCGGATTTCTGTACATGCAAGCCTCATATTCCCACTAAAGCTACGTTGGCATTTGAGATCTGCACGGGCCTAATTTGGTGAGCCCGGCCCGGTCCTAGCCCAGTCATTAAAGCCCGCCCTGTGATGTGCCATTTGATATTATTTTGTCTTTCTATCGCATTTTTTAATGTGAAAATTAAATAATGAAATGAGATATTATTGAAAATATTCAGTTTAATGTAAGCTTAAAAATATTAACTAAACTTTGACATTTACCAAAAAATATAACCTCTAAAAAGAGAGAAAAAAGGAAGACTAACAGTTCAGAATGTCGCTTTCTCTGAACTAGTAAGCGGTAATACTATAAGTCAATCCCTATACAGATTAGGGATAAGAGAAAAATTCATGTCGTCCCACTCTCTCATACAAACACACACACACACACACGCCCTCACCCCACTGCAGACAATCCCCGTCCCTCACTCTACACAACACATACACTCGCTCGGGATCGAATCGTTTTCTTTTCAATAAGCCCCAAAATGGTTTTAAAATCTTAATACCTGCAGATTGGTGAAAACACTGTGAGGGTCTGTCATTACTTTTCTGATCATGCCCTGGGCTGTGAGTGCAAGCGAAATAGTTAAACACACCAGCAAATCAGGGAACACAACGTTTCTCTTTCTTTACCATTGCGATAAAAGGAATGGGTCAGCTTGGCTTGGCCCGGCTCGCCTCGGCTCGGAACGATCGTAAATGTCTGGGGAAAAGGTCGGCCCGGCCCGTTGCTTTGTTCTCTAAGCTAAAAAAAGGCTTCACCCGGCCCGTGCAGACCTCTAGTTGGCATCACTGTACTGCCATTTGTTCCGTACGAGTGGCAATTTCGCGGTAGGAAAATCTACCTGCTCTCATCCAAACAACGCCGCCCCGGTGGCGCAGTGGTCTAAGCGATGACGTATGACTATTCGTCCGGAAGGGTTTCGGGTTCGAATCCTAGTGAGGCATGGATGTGGTGTTTGTCTTAAGACACTGGCTCTCTCCCTTCACTGGAACCGGTGACCCTAAATTAGGGACGGGCGACTGCCTATACCCCATTCAGTGGCTCGCGGTGGTCGTTAAATTTTTGATCAATCAATTTTTTTTTATTGGAGGTTTAACGACCACCGTGAGCAACTCAATGGGCTATAAGCAGTCGCCCGTCCCTAATTTTGGGTCACTGGTTCCAGGGAAAGGAGAGAGCCAGTGCCGTAAGACAAACACAACATCCATGCCTCACCGGGATTCGAATCCGGACCCCTGTCGGACGAATGATCAGAGGCCATCGCTTAGACCACTGCGCCACCGGGGCGGCAAGATCAATCAATCAATTATCAAAGCAATCCTTCATCGCTCGAAGTCCTTCAGGCGTTCATAATGCGACCTTATTCGGTAACCGGGTATAGTGAGACAGAAGAAACACCATTTCGAATCAGGGTCGACTCATCACTAATTTAAACGTCTCATTTGAGCCAGCTCTTTATATCCAAGACCGAACAGTTCAGGGGGACGCTGCTCCGAAACCGCATGAGTATTTACATTGACAATTTAAACATTTGCATGTCCTAAGCCATTTTGCATATGCAAGATCAATCAATCAATTATCAAAGCAATCCTTCATCGCTCGAAGTCCTTCAGGCGTTCATAATGCGACCTTATTCGGTAACCGGGTATAGTGAGACAGAAGAAACACCATTTCGAATCAGGGTCGACTCATCACTAATTTAAACGTCTCATTTGAGCCAGCTCTTTATATCCAAGACCGAACAGTTCAGGGGACGCTGCTCCGAAACCGCATGAGTATTTACATTGACAATTTAAACATTTGCATGTCCTAAGCCATTTTGCATATGCTGTAAGCTTGAAGCAAATTCCAGCAGTCCTTCATCGGGTTGCAATTTTCACAAACAGTAGTGTGTAATATTTTCAGTAGCGAGTGGTATGCAATAGAAAAATAGTTTTTCAACTGAAATTTTTAAAAGCGGAGATATGGTGGCAAACATAATTATGCGCTAACTCTGCCTGACTGGAATATGTGAAAAATAATCTTCGGAGCAACACTATTGCATGTTTAAAGATTTTTCAATGAGATTATTAGTAGCAGATATATTGGGGAAAAAAATTTACGTTTGCATATTGTGTATTATTCTGAACAGAAAATTCGCTCAGAATTTTTCTCAGTGAGAGCTAAATATAAATCCCGAAGGATTTTTTCTAATCCGCGTTTCCGACGTGTAGATACTGCCTCCCTCACATTAGTCATTACACTACGTAGGACAAGGAATTTCCTTGTCATGGGTAGTGTAATGAAGGGCATGGTCGACCGGAAATCGTGAGGTGAGCTTTCGATTTATAAAAATATGTCAATAATAGTCCGTCTCCTGGCGTTATAGGATATGACACTCGCACCCCTCTGGTATGCATCGCCGGTACACTCAACACACACCGCTACATCTCCGACGTTTTGGAGCGTGTAGTCCTCCCTTACCTGCAGAACCTGCCAACGGCCACGTTTAAACAGGACAATGCGCGCCCGCACGTGGTACGCATCGTGCAAAAATTTCTTCACGGCCCAACAGGTGTCACTGCTGCCGTGGCCCGCCTGTTCTCCCGATATATCCCCCATCGAACACGTCTGGTCGCTGATCGGCAACCGAGTGGCCCGGCAAGCACCACCCGCGGCTACGCCTGATGAATTGTGGCAACGTGTGGAAGTAGCCTGGACCGACATACCACAAGCCCACATCCAAAGCCTCTTTCGTTCGATGCCGCGGCGTGTAGCGGCCGTTATTGCCAGCCATGGGGGCCACACGAACTATTGATGTCTGCATGTTCCACAAGTCGCACGGGCCTGTAAGCTCAATCGTTTCATCTTTGTATCTGTTGTTATGTGCCCAGTAAATCTGGCATTGCTATCTCGTGTCCTTCTTGGTGTTGCATTTTGGTTGGCCAGCAGTGTAGTATGAGTGACTAAGTCTATTAATTTGAAGATGGTGAGGCATGGCTCCTGCGTATAAAATGTTGAATTTGATATGGCCTCCTTTAATGTTCTGATGGCTTCTGGAAAGGGGATTGATATGTAAAAGGAAACCACCTCGAAGCTGCAGATAAGGTCTCCTGGTAGGATAGTGAGTTGCTTGGTTTTCTTAATAAAATACAGAGTGGAATTTATTACAAAGTCCGATTCAGGAAGGAAACTACGGAGGAATTTGGATAGTGTTTTCTCTAAACGGTACATTGATGCAGACTTCCTGGATACGATGGGTCTCAATGGGTTTCCGGGCTTGTCTTACGAAGAACTTTTGTATCTGAGGTCCTAGTGGTAGTTTGGCGGCTTTCTTGAGATCGTCGGGAATAGCGGATAACCGGGCCACTCTTTGTACCTGTGCAATCCAAGGATTTAGAGGGTTCCTTTGAAGGGCTATAGAACCAGAGTCAGTGATAAAATCTTCAAGTTTCTTTTTGTAGTATGCTGCGTCCATAATCGCTTTCTGGCCAGATTTGTCAGCTAGAGTCAACATTATGGACTGGTCATTTCTGAGGATCGAAATTGACCTCGGAATTATAAATTTGTTAGGAATTTTAAAAGGACTGTACCAAGATCGTAATTTAGAAAACAGATCTGGCATCGTTCGTCTTTTGTGTTGTCTGGAACTTGCGATACTGCAACGAAACGATACTACATTGGGATGACCAAGCTGTCGTTTGGAATCAGAGTCAATGAACATAAAAGGGTCGCAAAATACGATAAAGTAGCCACAGTCCTATCCAGAGAAGTCAAATTCATATCCGCTACTCCCATGTTGGATGTTATAAAGAAATTAGCTAACTATTTTACCCCTAAATGTACAGCCATTCGGGAAACCTTGGAAATCATTGCCAACAGCAATACTTGCAATGACAGCGTCTCACTCGATTTGCCACGAATTTGTAACCAGTTCTTCTTGTAACGCCTTCTCCCTAACAGGATACCGCGTGCACAATAAACGTGATACCTCGTATCTTTAAACGAATATAACGTCATATCTATTTATTGTCAAGTTTCCGGGTTCAAATTGTTAAAGCGTTATAGTTTGCAGTTTGCAGTTTCTGTCTAACTTCCTTGAAAACGCCATCTGGTTGATGTGCGAAAGCTTTGAAATGCTTATGTTCATATCCCTACGCCTATAAATCGGATCACTGTATAGTGTTACTATTCTCTGATAAAGATTAAAATCTTCATCCGAATGTGTCAGGGGGAAAAAGAACCTTTCTTTTTCGTGAATTTGTGTTGCAAACGGCAATGTCTTATAACGGCAATACAGATCTCGAGTTTTGAAAACATTTGTTCCATAAATCGGCAAATAAAAATGGAAAGCTTTATGACTAAACTCCAATCTTGTGATATTTTGTTCCAAAAACTGGTACTGTACCAGATTTGAGGAAATGCACATGAAAATGCACTGTAGTACACGTTAATCCCCATGCAGTTACGCACAACAGCATGGGGCAACTTTGCACCAGAAATGTTTACAAGTGGTGTGGTCCTGTAACACAATATGTTGCAAATTAAACCATATTATGGCGTAACGTTGCACCACTTTTGAATACAGCTGGGAATAAACTGAAAATGATCATTCGGGGGGCAAGAGACATTGAAATTCTTAGTCACACACGGGATTCACAATAGTAAAAGAGATGACAAACACACCACTTCGGCATCAAGCTATTTATTCGCTTCTTGGTGCCTCAGACAGCAAGTGTGAGCACTTGTAGCTTGACAAACAAAAAAATATGAAAAATTACAGGCGTTGATAAACCGTTTTAAAAGCTGCAATTCAAACGTAAGTTACAGAACAATTAACGGAGAAGTTGAAGAAATCAGAAATACATAGTCGAGTCACATCACTTCTCTGGATAGGACTGCGGATAGGACTATGGCTCCTTCTCTGGATAGGACTGTGGCTACCTCCAACTTTTGACGTCAACAGCGTATAGCCAATGAAAGAAGGCACGTGTCGTGAACTGGCTTGGATGGTCTATAAGGTGTGCTGCAGACATTCTGAAAACATATCACTCGTTGCATTCATGGATTAAAGGAGAGATTTATCAGATTACAAAAAAGGGATGATTATCGGCTTTTGGGCCAAGTGTGGCAGTATTTCTGAAACAGCGTAGTTTGTGGACTGTTCGTGTGCTGCTGCGGTTAAGGTGTATCATGATTGGAGAAATGGCACCATTGCGAATAAGCGATGTGGAAACTGCGGAGCACCACGTGCCATGGATGCGGGAAGTGAACGTAGGCTGTGTAGATGCGTGAGGGCCAATCGACATGCTTCAGTTGAGCAACTCTCTGGTCGAATGAACCAGGTTGCTACCGGAAGTGCTTCTAAAACGACAGTTCAGCGAACCTTTTCTCCGTACGGGGCTCCGATGCAGACGGATGGGCACTGCACCTATTCTAACGAAGGTGCATCGGCAGAAAAGGCTTGCATTTGCACGACAACACCGCAATTATACCACCGCTGATTGGCAAAAGATTGCCTTCTCCGATAAGTCACGTTCTCGTTTTCTGCTTCATCGAACGGATAGACGTTGGCGTGTAAGGAGAGAAACATCGGTGAACAAACATTCTTCAACCATTTCTGGAAGAACACAAGCTGGTGGAGGCAGAATTATGGTCTGCGGAATGTTGTCGTGGAATTCCCTTGGTCCACTCATACCTGTGGAGGCACTATGGACCGAATGTTTTATGAATCCATTCTAGGGGACCACATACATGCTGATTGTCTTCCCTGGTACGGATGGGATTTCCAGCACGACAATGCGATGTATCACACATCTAGAAATATGTGAGAGTAGTTGGAAAGCACGATGAAAACTTCAAAGTACTTCCCTGGCCCCCTAATTACCCAGACTTAAAACTCAATTGAACATCTGTGGAACCACCTTCATCGTGTTTTTCGCTCTATGGATCCTCCACCACTCACCCTCCAGCAGTTGTCAAATGCACTGCAGTCAGCCTGGCTCCACATACCTGTGAACACCTTCCAGTACCTTAATGAGTCACTCCCAGCCCGTATATATGCTGTCCGTGCTGGACACGGCGGTTACTCTGGATATTAGCTGGTGGTTACATCAATAATGTGACACGACCGTATATTTAGGTAGCAACTTTCTGAATAGGCTAATGTTCAGAATTGTTCACCTAACACATTTAGCATATCACGTACCTTGTCTATAATTTATTCTGCCTGACATGACTGAATTCCAGTCATGCCACATGGAATAAAGGTTCTTGGAAGTTCTGACATGACGTTACGTTTAGAAATCACAACGAATATAATCATAAACATTTACGTAAGACAGAGTGATCCAAGATTGAAAGCTAATTAGCTAATATACGTCCATCTCGTCAATTATTACCTATCAAAATTTGGTTTTGGCAGCAACCCTTACGTTTGACCTTTTGAATAAAAGTTATATTTCTTCTTTGTTAGTATTGTGCACACTATAACATTTAAATATTAGTAAAATTTAGAAATATAAAAGTCAAACTAAATCATAATGTCTCCGGTTGAAATATATTTGTAAACTGCAGCTCTTGATAAGGAGACAATTTGGAAAATTATACAGGTTTTCTGTAACAGAAGTTCGTTGTCCTCTTTTAAAAACGTTTACAGCGAGATAAAAGTTCAAGTTGGGTTTCGAAAAAACCTTGATCAGAATGTTTGCTTAAATCATAGCAATATCCGTGAAAATTAAAATTCCGTTATTTCTGTTTACGTATTTGTAAAGTGTGGTAAAAAGAAAATAAAGTGAGAAGATATTTCGCTGATATTGAATGGAAAAGAAATTCCTCGAAAACAAAATCCAAACTTCATAGATACGCTATATGTGACTCCAAACATTTTGAGGGAATAAATATTTTTTGTAGACCATGAGCTACTGTCAAACACTTGTATTTGACATTTCCGTGGAGATTGTATTGATACCAGGGATGATGTTGAAGATGCATACGATGATCGTATTGGTTTTAATCACCTTCTTGGTGGGTTACATATTGACGAGATCTTTGGTTGCACTGAATTTTCATCGGAGTGCAATGGAAGTGCAGGAGTTAGACAGTCGGTTTTTCTATCGACGAGGAGTAGTCAATGTAGAATCTAAAACGCTACCGAGTTGGTAAAACGAAGTAGAAACCGTCAAATACTGGACTGACATGCAAGTTAATGCTTCCGGATGCTTCGTAATAGGAAGGTTCGAAGCGGATCACGTGGAGTAACACTGCGTGCTCTCTCCCTCTCTCTCTCTCTCTCTCTCTGGAAAGGATAGCTGAAGCTGGGATAGGCTGCGTTTGACCCAGCGAAGATACTGGAATAAGGCAACGCAGGTCGTTTTTGTGGTTTGTTGACTGGATAACTGGTAGATAGAAAGGGGTTAGGACGACTTGGGAATACAGATGCACTAGATTATTTAGAAAAATCACCATGAACAGGACGGCTTTAAGATTTGACTGTCACTATTTCGAGATGCAGAAGGACAGAAAATGTTGAGGAAGAACCAGGTTTTTAAGTAGAAGCAAAGTAAGATTTTTCTCTTCCTATCGAATGTTGCAAATAACTCATAAAAACTGTTACAGTACGGGAAGGAGACACGACCGACACATACGTTGGTGAAGACGATGCAGTACAGGATTTAGGAGTAATAGAAGACAAATGAGGAAAGCTGCCCTGTGAAGACACATGTTGCGATGGTACAAACGTTCTTTGTAGCGCTGGATGTCGAGCAAGGGATACACTATCCTCCACAGATGATAAAATAGCATTTGAAAGACACTGTGCAACTGGTTTCGCGAAACTAAGGTAAGAGAAGGCATTTTAAAGAAGGCCAACTGGTTTCGCGAAACTTAGGTAAGAGAAGGCATTTTGAAGAAGGGCAACGTTTGAAGTAGTTTTATCCTGACGAATAGGAGTTCGACGCACCAGGTACAGAAGCCGCTTTCAGCTGATGGTGTTGTGATATATCACTGAAATCAATTGCTTCAGGAAGCTCTGTTCTTTTACTTGGATATGATTGAGAATAATATAAATTGGTTCCTGATGGAATATTATCTGGCAATTGAATTATCTTCTTTTTTAGGCCAATAATTTGTTGAAATTTCTAAAGATATGTTTCGTCACTGTTCAAAATGTGCCAAAATAATCGTGCTGTCTGCTTCTTTTTATGACGTGTTATTAGTACAGAAATCGGTGACCTCAAGATGTACCTCAAATAAAGGTGAAAATTTCATGTAAGGATTTAAGTTGTTGTCTTTCCTCCAGAAACTGCAAATTGTTAGTCTTATTGCGTCTTGTATCAAGGCCCCTGGTAGCCCTAACCACCTTATGTCTAACACAATCCTGCGGTGGTAAAGCCACCGCAAGAGCAGGATTGGATTTTCAGCTTGCGGCATAACTTTGAATATATTTATTCGATTGGAGGGATAACTGAACTTGTGTCCCTTTTCAAGGGATTTTTTTAGTGGAGTTCAAAGTCACATTACTCAAATTACAGTGTTAGGAAAATTGTGCAGGGATATTTTGTGTGGCTGGGGTCGTCC
The DNA here is from genome assembly GCA_039090855.1 of Macrothele yani. Classification (NCBI taxonomy): domain Eukaryota; kingdom Metazoa; phylum Arthropoda; class Arachnida; order Araneae; family Macrothelidae; genus Macrothele; species Macrothele yani. Next base: position 135,817,591 of record CM077005.1, on the reverse strand, counting down.
TTTGCTGAACGTACTTCCTGTCCAGGCCCTGCGAAATAAGGTTCCCAAGTCTTTACCCAAATGTACCAACTACGTTCGCACACAAAATTATTAAGAACAAATAAAATGCCCTAGGGAATTTATCACCGGTAGAAGTTCAGGCTGTCATACAAGCATTTCATCTAATTCCTCGGCGTACATTCTTCCGTTTGAATGATGTTTTGTACCGGCAGGAGGAGTGCACACCCATGGGCTTTCCACTCTCCGCGGTATTAGCGGAAATAATATTGCAAGCTCTCAAAAGTGAAGTTCTCGACCAATGCAATATTGGCCCAGGATTTTACATTATGTATATCGATGATGTACTGACTCATTCCCTTTAGCGTCTAACTCATTTTTCTGAAACTAAACACATCGGACAAAAATTAGTCACCTCTAACAGAAATGACAGTAGCCGCCGGGATAGCATTGTTGGGAGATAAATAGCACTGGCGTGGTCTACGGGATCATTTCTGTCTCGTGCAGTGGTGAAGAGCAACGTGTTTGTTGAATTTCGTCTGCAATACGGGTCGTAAGATAGACGTTACTGAGTGGCAAAAAGAAAGCCATCGTGTTTGGCCGTGTCCAAGGACACAAAGTGAATGAAGTTGCCCAAATTGTTGATGTGCATAAGCATACTGTCCAGCGGGTCTACAAACAGTGGTGTAGTTCGCAGTCAACTGAAAATCGGTGACATAACTGTGGACGGAAAACAGTTCTCACCAACAGGGACCGCCGCCATGTTTCATGCCTAGTAACTGCAAATCGGTTTCAAACCAGGCAACAATCGCTCCAAACAGTCAATGGAAGTCCACTCCAACCAATTTCCGTACGGGCATTGCCACGTGAACTGCGTGCGATGGACATCTGGATCAAGAAACCACGAAGGAGGACTCTTTTAACAGCAAGTCACAAAGTCGGACGTTTTGAGTTTTTCAAAAACTTACATTTATTCTTCCTAAACATTGTGTACATTAAAACTTTTAAATAGGAAGCATTCTAAATACAAAAACCCAAGTAAATCACAGTAAATTTAATCAACCTGTCATGGTTGAAAGCATTAGCAATATTTTTTAACCATGGTAGTCTCTGGTATAAAATTATCTAAAGACAGCAGCTCTTCAGAAAGGGACAACTCTTAGAAATATGTGCTTCTCTGCGACAAAAGTTCATTTTTCTCATTTCCAAAAAGTTTACAGCCCGATAGAAGTTCAAGTTGAGTTTCGAAAAAGCTTTCACCATTTTAAATCTAAAATGTGGCAAAGCGAAAAAAGATTGAAAAGATAATTCGCTGAAAACAGCTTAATAAAAAATTCCTGGAAAAAAAGATCCAAATTTGATAGACACTGTTCTGTGTGACCCAAAAGATGAAAAAGCAAAAATATTATTTTCTAGTCCTTGAACTAATATAACACACTCGTGTTGGACATTTCTCTGGGGATGATGATGAAGAAGCTAGCAGCTTTTCCTATCGACAAGGAATGTAAAGAGATGAATAAAAGAAATGTGCTTTTGTATCCACGAGGAGTGTGAAGAAAATAAAAGCCTTCCGAGTTTGTGGGATGAAGTAGAAACAGTCGAATATTATGCTGGCATACAAGCTAACGTCCGGAAAATTCGAATGTTGGTGTGCAAGTTGACGTCTGGAAGATTTATTTATTTATTTTGCCATGTTACACGCGCTATAAACTCTATAGCAGCACAGCATAGATCCAGAGGAAAAGGCCAATGTTAGCCTGACTAGCCCCTGCAATATGAAAAATATCAAGTAATTAAATATCTTTCAACTTATATACACACATTTGCAGTACGATATAACTAAAATTAATCAAATTTAATTATTAATATAATATTCGTTTAGTGCTTTTTTTAAACGATACAAAACTGGTAAGGGATTTTATGTGAACAGGCAACCCGTTCCAGAGCCGAGGACAATGAGCATTAATATTGAAATACAGCGCATTGATCCTTTAATTACCATAACGCCCAAAACGCCCGTACATACAAACGGACATAGCCACCTGAAACGCCTGTCTAGAGTGAGTCAGATTTCTTATCCTTACCTGTTCTTCAAATTTTCTTGACCTATGAGGTATCAGCAGGTGTCATCCTCAGTCACTATTGTTGTTATTAAACAAAGAAGTGAACCAACAGACAGTTTCGGCCGTTATGGTATTTGGAGTGATAAGCGATTTTTGTGCCATGGTCGTTAGAGGGTTAATACGAACCCTTGGGATTAAAAAGTTATCACACCTACGAGTTTGAAAACTGTGCGCAGGATAACACAAATTTATTAAATGGAGATATTTGTTGGCATAAACACGCCCATGCATTAAAATGATCAGTCGATCACAAGATGGAAGGCGAATTAGTTTGAGTGACACCCTGTGCGCCTTCTCGTCCTGGAAAGGATCGCTGGGGCGGGGATAGGTTACGTGTTTCCATACAGGGGATTCCTTGGTCGAAATTCAGTGGTATAAATACTCGTAAATTCAGGACGCCGCAGGACAGGCAGGTCGCTTCAGCAAGTTGGTGACTTGAAAATTAGAAATCTGGGAGACTATAGGCATTCAGCAAAGGCTTCACCTAGTAGAGACCATGAAAGAAGACGACATAGGTTTTCTTTGTGGCCTACTGACACGATAACTGGTAGTCGGGGTAGGAATCTACAAATGTAATAGATTGGGAAGAACAAACACGATGAACAAGAGGTCTTGAAGACTTGATTGGCACTGGAGCATGACAAGACTCAAGAGTCACAATAACAGAAGATAATAATGAAACGCATATAGCATATGAAATCCGTTTATTTTCGTGGTGTAGTCAGCGCAAATATTCGCCCTACGCTATATGCGTTTCATTATTATTCAACTCTGGTGTATTTAAAAATAAAGATAACAGAAGATGTTGAGGAAGAACAACATTTTGAAGAAGAAGAAGCGGATGCTTCCTTACCTTTTTCCTTTTGAATATTAAATAGAAGTTGTAGAAAGATGCTTCTTTGCTTTTCGAATATTAAACAGAAATTGTAGAAGACGTTAGGGTACGGGAAAGAGAAGCGACTCTCACAGATGAGAACGAGGCAGCACATGATTTACGAGTGGTAGAGCATGATGTAGAACGCTACCCAGTGGACGCAGCTCTGCAGATAAGAACACACTTTTCTGTAGCACAGGATGTCGACCAAGGACATCCACTATTCTCCACAGATGATGGCATAGCACTTTAAAGACCTTGTGCATCTGATTCAGATCAACTAAGAGAAGAGAAGGGAGAAATCGAGACGAATTTGCATTACACCCACAGAATGTCGAAGCAACAAGTAGTGGAGCAGCTGCTAGCTAATCGTGCCAATACTTAACACTGAAATCAGGTGCTTCGGGAGCTCTGTTATTTCACTTGGGTAAGACTCAGAATGATATAAATTGGTTGCTCCAGGCGTATTATCAGGAATTTGATTTGTCTACTCTCTTCGTTCAATAACGTATTGAGATTCGTAAAGATGCATTTTAGACACTATTTTAAATGTCCCACAATAGTCGTGCTGTTTTTGTATTTTAATGGCGCATTATTAATGCGAAGAACTGCAACCTTAAATGAGCACTCAATTACGGGTCGAAATACGTATTTGACAAGTATATGAATGACACACTATTACAGGTGTGTTGATAAATATGCAGCCTCGTACCGAATCGGTGTCGCAGTGGTCTAAGCGATGGATTATGATCATTCGTCCCAAATGTGCCAGGGTTCGAATCCCGATGAGGCATGGATGTTTTATTTGTCTTACGGTGATGGCTCTCTCCCTTTCCAGGAACCAGTGACCCTAACTGATCATGATCATATGTAGAGGATTTTAGGAAGGGAGTGTCTGACCTCAGGTCTTAAACAACCCTTAGAAATAGGAAACTAGGAGATTTGGACTTGAGCGCCCGGTAGGAAAGTGACACGGAAGCGAAGTAGAAATTAGGAGGAAGACGCCCTTAATTTTTACCGGGGGCCAGTACCCGTGAAGTGGCCTTAACTTAGTGGCGGTCGACTACTTATAGCCCACTGAGTTGCTCACAGGAGTGGTTAAACCTCCAATCAAAAAAAAAAAAAAAAGTATCGTACTTTTAAGCTGGAATCTTGACGTCGGAGATTATAAAATTTAGAATGTATGACTTGAGGTTTCCTTTAATACTGGTCGTGCTTTACTTTCCAATTGCTTGCCGCGGGTGTTTTACTACGACTATATTTATCTACAAAACAAGTAAGAGCTTCGAACGGATTGCGAAATTTTCTTTAAAGTAATATCTCAGCTAGATTTAACCTCATATTTTCACGTACAGAGGATCTAAGCGCGGAACAAAGTATATTTGGGTACTCATTACAACGTTCGTGTTTGCCCTTGACATAATGGGCAACTAATTCATCAAAGTTACGTTTTACTTACGCTGTAGAAGGCGCCCTGGTGGAGCGCTGGCTTGTGACAATTCGTTCCTATGGATTCCGGGTTACAATCCCAGCGAGGCATGGATGTCGTGTTCGTCTTACGGCATTGGCTCTCTACTTTCCCTAGAACCAGTGGTCCTAAATTAGGGACAGGCGACTGGTTATAACTCATCAAGGTGCTCATGATAGTCCTTAAACCACCAACCATCCAATCAACTCTGTGACACTTTCTTGCGGATGGTACATAGTATTGATTTATGCTTGAAAGTTGGTTGCGTGCACATCCGCTCGAAAATATTATTTAAAAGTTGTACTCCCTTATCGGAAACGAAATGAGGTGGGCCTCTTATTTATTAATACTACATAGATTATCAACTAGAATAGCATAAATAACTTCATCAGTTGCCATTTGGAGAGTTAAACTCTTTAGAGAAGGGTCTGTTAAAGCAAGAACGTAACGAATTTTAGTCTTCAGATAATGGATAAAGACCGAGAAAATCACAATAGACATAGCTTGTAAAGCATAATTACAAGAACTAGAGATAAAGTAACTGCCTGTTAGTCTAATGTTGTAAGCATATTTTTGACAGAGATCTCCAGATTTCAAAGTTGAACTTTAGGACCGTATCATATAAACCACGACAAAAAGTAATTGTCACAATTTAACATGTACTTTCCGTGTATACTTAAATGAATGGATATGGGTTTGTCGTTAAAAGATTTTAGCACAGCAATTTATAAGGAACTAAGGATGACTGACCAACACTCTTGGCGTGAGGTAAGTCTTTTGTATAATGAAGTAAACGTAGTCTACAATTATCTCAAAATTCCGTTACCTTTATGATGATAAGGGGTCTTTATTGTCTTCTATTGCATATCAGTCCTTTGTTATAGTAACTGAAAATCACCCCAAAGTTCTGTTCCACTTGTAAGATCACCGCAATGTTTTTATACAGCAATAACTTGCTGTATATCTCTGAAATCACTTCATGTCAATTTGTTAAGCTTTTCGTTGATCTCGAGACATTGCGTCTGGTCTTAATATTTGTTCTACCGTCTTAAAAGACGGTTTCACAAATATTATATTTCCCTGTGTAGATGTTTCAGGACTGCATGGCCTGGTACCACCTTCATTTACACTGAAAAGCAATTGAATGAGAGACAGCTGGCGTTATGCAAATGTGGCGCTGTGGGCGGCCCTGTAAACGGAAACGATATTACGTATGCAGCGATCCGACAATATAAGGAGTGATGCGACGGGAATCAGTAAGAGTCGGACGCAGTTTGGGTAAGACGAAGGATCTAAGCGCATTTGATCGTGGGCAAATTGTCGGGGCCGGACGAATTCGAGGCCGCTGTGGTGTAGCGGAAGCATATCCGGCGCGTAACTGGAAGACCCAGGGTTCGTCTCCCGGTGGCGGCCAATGAGAATTTTTTCGTGACTCACTTATAAACGTGGAAAGATCGAAGATCTTTGTTTGAAGATTATATAATTGTTTATGAAATAAATATCTTCAGTTACAAAACGTGCTTCTCTTCTTTTCCAAAAATGACATTACTTTCCGATTCCCCGAATACAATGTTGAAGCAGCAGCCAAAAGAGTGAGATGGTAGTATGGTGTTATAATAGCGAAAGCAGCGTTGTTTACTTGAAGATGTGTCCATTTGAAAGCTGCGTGTAGAAAGCTGCCAAATATTCAGCGTTTGGAGTTAAAAGTATTTTGCCTACTACCGTTTATTAATTAGTTATGAAGTGTTAATGCCATTGTGATTAATTCAACCATGTTGGAATAGTAACCTCCTGCATGAACCGTATTCGTGAGGATTGACGGAATAAAGGAAAGACCTGTAAGTAATTATTTCTCTGAACTTTTTTTCGAGTGACTTCCGTTTCATTTAAAGAGAAGTACTTAATAAGAACTAATCATATGTAGTGTTCAGTAAGCATATATGCACGAAAACTACACAGCAGTAAAGCGCAGTGTCACTGCTTCTAAAAAAAACAAACAAAAAAAAAACATTGGCTCCCTTACAATACCGACTGACGAACGTCGGAGCGTACAGAGAATTAGAATGATTTTAGAATACCAGCAGATTCCACAAAATACATGGCTGCAGTGATGTATTCCGGCATCTTTTCGGAGGTGCTTAACCCCCCCCCCCCCCCCCGAAAATCATGGAACGCACCCCCACCCATCAGTAGGTTTTTGGGTGATCTCCCTTTATATTTCGTACAATTGTTTTCGCTAATAGCTGAATATTTGAAGAAGTTTTAACAAAACCTTAATGACCGAAAATACTATAATAATAAAAAAATCACCCACATAAACTTTAATCTTAAATTTCTATCAAAAACATTAAACTTTCCTCGGTGAAATGGCAATTTTTCAAGCACTGACAACTCGTACTGCCTCAGCAATGAACGCCTAATTCCACAGAGTAGGGATGTTTGCACTGCAAAACATCATATTTTGGAAGCTGGCATTCAGCTTCATTTCAGTTGACTTTCTATATACATGTCTACGGTTAAGCTTAGTGTAGTTAACGCTATGGTAGTGCTTCCAATATAACAAAATATTTGCTACCTGATTTTTCACAATAGCAAATATTAGAATTTGTTGCCAAAATTTTTTTTTTTTTTTCCTGTTGGAGGGTGGTTTATATTTCGAAAAAAAAAAAAAAAGAAAAAAAAAAGAAACGGGGCACCTCAAACTGGCATCCAAACGGTTAGTTAGGTTTTTATTTTTACTACTATGTACTTATATAAAAGAACTGAAAACAAACGGCAGGGCAATGGTTTACACCATACGTTTTCAGGTAACACTGTAATGATTCCTTAATAATCAGAAACAGGCTTGTAGTAAGGAGAGGACATTTTTACCACTCCTAATGTTTTAGCGGAGGAGATTTTCTCCGGCACATAGTTATCTTACTAGCATCTTCAATATTTTACACCACCTCATGGTGAAATCCGTGGTGCATTACTAACATTTGTACTTTTTTAATCACTTGTATGTGTAGATTACTTGGAATTTGCATTTGCGATATACGCGCATAAGACATTTTTTATACTGTATTTAAAATGTTTATATATACAGGGTGATTCATTAGAAAGTATTCAGTTTCAACGCACTATAAAACAAGAACAATGTAAGATATTTTATGTTACCTGTAACAGAATTGTAGGGGAATGTTTCAAGTTTTTTTAGAGACAGTCACAGATGTTCTATGTGTGCACCCTTAGTCACACGACACACATCGAGCCGGGAATCCATTTCCACCCTAACGCGATGTAAGATATCTGAATCAATTGCAGTGATAGTGGCTGTGATACGCTGTTTCAGCTCCGCTAGATCACAGGAAGGGGAGGGGCGAATACCTTGATCTTTATGTACCCCCACAGGAAAAAGTCGCAAGGTGCTAAGCCAGGACTTCTGGGTGGCCATTGGGTCAGTGGGTAAGGACTTCTGGGTGGCCATGTGCCATTGTGGCCATTGGTCAGGACTTCTGGGTAGCCACGCACGCTACCGCCTACATCACTTCCCTCAATAGCGGGACAGAAATTTATGGATATATCTACCTAACGATTCGCAGTTGTGGTCCGTATATTCAACTGTTACTGTTTTACAGCATCTGGAAACTGTATACTTCTTTATGAATCACCCTGCATATTATAAATAACAAAATTATGATTATATGCATTTAATCAGTCAACAAGTTTCAGCCCTCTCAAAACTTGTAATCCCCTCCTCGCCGGGAAAAGCTCTCTGAATGCAACACTGCATGGCTGCAGCAATAAGAGGAACGACGTATAAAGCCATGGAGTTTAAAACAATCTTTATTTTGCTAAATTTCATTACAGAGTCAAATGAGTGATTAAAACAACCAGAAAAGAAAGGAAGAAACTCAACATGCAATGTATACAAATGCCGGACCGCATCGTTGGCCGGGAAATAAATAAAATGCTAAAATACACTATTTCTGTGACAGGTACATAATCACAGTTGCAGAGAAAAAGCAACAAGTTTACCAACAAAATTAACTACAGTAGAATATACAATGCTCATTTAAAAGCAATGTACAAATAATACCCTCCATGTGGAGGGATAGCGCATCAAATAAAAAATAAGTAATGACATAAGAAAGCACTCGTGATGAACAAAAGAAAAAGCAGAGTAATAGATTTTAAGAATGCAAAAAGACAATTAACTGGCCGCACAACACAAAATGAAGAATACATTCTATGTACAAATACAATTTCACAGTGAACATAGGTATCCTCAGGTACCTTGCTAACAAACTATATATCCAGTATTTACAAAAGCACGAAATTGAGAAATAGCAAGAAGATGATTCGTTCATGCACAAATAAAAAACGGTATAATACAATTCGTACTGATAAACACTAGATATGCTATCTACAAACGCATCAGCAGGGTATGATTCACCCGACCAAGAAAAAACCAGCACTACAACTGCTCGGCATCCCAAGAGAGTACTTCCTACCCCAGTAGGAAAAACATATAGATGCAAAGAACACGCAAAAGAACAAAAAAAAAAAAAAATCGTGCAAAACATAGACCTAAGAGCATTCATGATTCTAACATTTCACGTTGGATTCATAGTGTTTGTGAATTATAATACATGTATATACAGTGTTGAGGAATGAGGTACAAAATAATGAGTCAATAACTGTATTAAAATGTTATACGGTATGTACAAAACTCAATGAGGTCCGGAGATAGGCAAAGCGCTACAGCAAGCTTACAGTAGCGAGCACATCTCAACAATTGCAAAGAAGATACAGCAAGGTTTTCAACAACAGTATATGCAAAGATAAAACAAACAGGTGCACTTAAAGCCCAAGAAAATTATTTACAAAAAAAAAAAAAAAACCACCTTCCACCAGGAAGGATAATGCACCCAATATACACTGAAGAGCAATTTAATTAAAGATACCTGTCTAGTAACGTGTAGCACCAATTTTCGCCCGGATAACGGCGGCGATTCGTCTCGGCATGGACTCGACAAGACACCGGAAGCATTGGGAAGCCACACGGCTCCACGACCCCTGAACAAGCTCCCACAGTCCCCGAAGATTTGATGGAGGGGGTCATATCTCTCCATGGCATCACAGATGTGCTCGATAGGATTGAGGTCAGGTGACCTAGCTGGCCAAGGAAGCGCGGTCACGTCGGTGGAGTGTTCATCCAGCCATTCGGATACAATTCCGGAGCGATGGCACGGTGCATTGACTTGTGCAGGATGAGGTTCCCAGTGGGATGTTGAAGACGCACAAACGGGAGCAAAGGATCGTCCAGAATATACCGGTAACGTTGACCTGTAACGGACGATGTCCCACGTACCAGGGGTCCCATTTCCGTCCACATAAACAGTCCCCAGACGAGAATGCCACCCCCACCAGCTTGAAGAGTACCCTGCTGGCATGAAGGATCCATCGCTTCATGTCGTTTGCGCCATACTCGTATCCTGCCATCCGCATGTACCAACGTGAATCTCGACTCATCAGTCCAGGCAACATTTTTTCACATGTCTAGGGTCCAGTGGCGATGTTCCCGCGCCCATGCTAATCTTTGCACCCTGTGATGTGCGGTCAGCAGCGGTACGCTCGTGGGAGATGGCTTCTGCACCCCATAGCGAGGAGATGGTTCTGGATGGCGTGGCTGCTTACACGTTTTTGTGACCAGCGTTAAATTGCCGAGTGATTTCTTGCACTGTGGCCCGTCCATCCGCTGTTACAATGCGAGGTAGCCGACGATGACCCCGCTCATCCACACGCTGTTGTCCACGGCAGTTGGCCCTTGCAGGGATGGATTTAAAGGATTCGATGTACTCACGGTGCACCTGTGGCACAATGGCTTGTGAAAATCCCAGTGCCTGCACGACTTTCGAGATGGAATGACCTATTCGTCGTGCCCCGACAATTTGCCCATGATCGAATGCGCTTAGATCCTTCGCTTTACCCATTCTGAGTCCGACTCTTACTGATTCCCGTCGCATCACTCCTTATATTGTCGGATCGCTGCATACATCATGTCGTTTTCGTTTACAGGGCCGTCCACAGCGCCACATTTGCATAACGCCAGCTGTCTCTAATTCAATTGCTCTTCAGTGTAAATAAATATTTACACAGGCAGGCGTACAAACGGAAATAATCCGCAAGTTATACATTCCGTAAATCCGAAAAAGAAAACAACATACCATACAATACAATGGGAAAAACCAAACTATGTACAGATGCCAAATCACGGTAGAACACAAGATGCAAAAAGGTACCGCACAAACAAAACACATTCCATAAAACTACGAAGCACAATGCAACAAGATAAGCAAGGCAAGCTAACCGCCCACGTACAGGTTAATCCATAACTTCACAGGGCGCACTAAATAAACATTACAGTAAAAGGAGATTCAGCTACACCGACTGAGCACAATTCCACAGACCCAATAGAATCAGGGCCATAAAACAACGTAACACCACATGGGAGTAACTCTTCCTACCCCAGTAGGAAGAAACCAATAGATACAATGAACTGACACAAATGCAAAATATCTCACCCCCTGTTAGCTAAATGTGCTCAAGATTTTTACAAATCTGTAAGAAACAACAAAAAGGAAACCACACTAATGCAGAAAGCGGAAGATAAAGTCTCGTCCGACCAACGCCAATCCACACAAAAACGGATAAACCTTCCTATAAGGAGAGCTGAAGCATATCATCGTAGAATCTAAACCAGCCGGAGTCTTGAGCTCACGTTGTGTGAAAGCGAGCTAAGGAATTTGAAGAGCAGGCCTGTGCATATTCCATGCGGCAGTTAGACGGCTTCTGAAGTGAATACGAAGCGTGCCCCCCCCCCCCGCTGCAAGGATACAGGTAGAGTTTGCTGCAGTACCTAGATGTAGATGATAGATATATATTACCTGTTTCACCAGGACAAACAGGTAAGCGCAACATTTAAAATACCTACAAATAGAATTCAGAATTATTTAATCAAAGTAAATTCCCAGAGAAAAGCTAATAAATATAATAAATAGTACTAATAGGAAATGTAACAGACAATACGGCCCCATATTATTTGTAAGTTTCTATAAGGTTTGATCAAAATATTTTGATCACTGCTAGCCGTGCATTCTATTGGCAGACCCAACATTTATAGACTAAAAAGAAGATCGTGGAGATAAGACTATAATTCCAAAAATAATGAGTCTATTTGAATTTCAAAACTGTCTGTGCAGCACAAATCAGGAAAATTCCATATGAAAACTGATTGCATGAGTCTTACAGTGGTTTACGCGCTGGTTTATGACCATTCGTCCGAGGCGAGACCGTGTTCAAATCCCGGTGAGGCATGGCTGTTATGTTTGCCTTACGTCACTGGCTCTTTCCCTTCCCTGAAACCAGTGACCCTAAATTAGGGACACGCGACTGCTTATAGCCCGCCGAGTTGTTTATGGTGGTCGTTAAGCTCTCCTCCTCCAAAGTCTCATTAGTTAGCGGGTCACAGAAACTGCTCCATAGCAGCTATTGATCAATGGTCCTAATCCCTATTTTAATCGTGGTCCTTTTCTGTAACTAGCTTTACGTAAGTCAATCAACTGTAGCCCCGAAATCGTGAAATGGATTGGGTAAAATGAAATCTTTGGTAATCCGTAAACTGAAAATGAGAATGTCAAAAAACTGGGACCAAAATGTACCTAAAAAATAAATAACTACGATTAAAATTAATCACAACATATCTGCATAATTAATATTTCCCAAGTGAAGTGCTTAAAATCTTCTTTCAAGCCAAATATGATCTTAGGAGTTTGACCAATGGATCAAGAGATGGCGCCACTACGCTGTGAAAGCTTCAGGCAAACACGTAGATATTTGTTGGCCACGCCCATACACTCCTTCTATAAGCACTCCTAATAAGCTGATTTCACGAGGTGACTTCGTTTTGAGAAGTTAGAGCTGTCTGAAGACGGGAGTTAGAGATTTCTGAATGTACTCGCAGATCATGATTTCACAGGTTTGAGTTCGACCATTCCCCTTGCGAAAATTCCGTTTTAACTTAATCTTGTTTAGTATTATCTTAATTTAATGTTGTTTTTTTTTTTTCTTTTAACTTAGAGTTAGTTTTAATGTATGTTAAGATTTTCTTCAATTATTTATATGTCGATTGTTTACAAATTTTGAATTATGCAGAGCCGAGGGGTCGACTCGAACAAAATCGTACTGAAAGTGTATAATGTAGGTATGTGTTTGTACAGATACCTTGAGATGTTAAACTTTGTCTTAGTACATGATTTTAACAATGAGAATACTGAGATGTATTTTTGTAGTACAGATCGCACTCAATGCCAGAAAGAGAAAAAGATAGCGCTTAGGGGGAAATATGTATTTTTGGTAATTATTGAACTGAATATGACCAGTTGAAATCTGAGTGCTGTTTGTTTAAGAACTATATTTCGTATTATTTTAAGAAAACTTTTCATTTGCAACCGAGGTTAAAGCATGAATCAGGTAAACTTGTTGTGGCGCAGTGGTCTAAGGGCTGACTGCTGACCATTCGTTGGAGATAGGTCTGGGTTCGAATCCCAGTGAGGCATGGATGTTGTGTTTGTCTTACGGCACTGGCTTTCTCACTTCCCTGGAACCACTGGCCCTAAATTTGGAACGGGCGAATGCTTACAGCCCATTAAGTTGCTCACGATGGTCGTTAAACCTCAAATAAAACAAGAAAGTTGACACCGAATTTCGGGTGTAATAAGCACGTCTTTTGAATCCGTTCTGATGCAAATTAAATTTACCAAAGCTATTCAAAGTCAATGGAACCGGTATGGAAAACAATAGATCTGACCAAAGAAAGAAGATTTTCAATCGGGTTTTTAATCCCTCAGATATTGCTGTAAACGGAATCGCGAGCTTACGAACTCTTAGAAACAGAGATATCGACAAAAATAAGATGTGACTTTACGTCTCCTGGTGGGAAAACCATGCATTATTTTAGGAAGAAAGTGTTCTCAAAAGGTTTATCCGTATAACCGGTATCGGTCGAAGAAAAAAAAATTAGTCGAGTTTTCAGGAGCCCAGATTTTGCAACAAATACTTCAGAAGCAGAAATTAAAACATATGACCCCTGGTGGCTAAACCATTTTTTACCAAACATTACAAATTATGTGAAAAATATTTTGCATCAGGTCTTGTATGCGATACAGGAAGAATTTTTCAAATCAGAGCTTTAGGAGCAGGAATAACGCAGAAAACGCAATTTACCTTTGTGCCTCCTAGCGGAAAGTGTATGATTTACTTGAAAATTTTGAATTCATAGGAAAAACATTTCGCATCGGAAACACTATCCAACAAAGAAGGAATTTTTCAAATCGTACTCTTAGAAGTAGAGACATTGAGAAAATTAGGATATATATCTACGCCCCCTGGCGTAGAAACCATGCATTTTCTCAAGAAGAAAATTTTCCTAAAAGGTTTGTCGACATGAGTAGCATCGGTCAACAAACGACGTTTTTTTCAATCCAGAATTTAGAAGCTCATATTTTGCTGCAAATACAACAGAAGTGTAAATTAAGATTTACGTCCCCTGGTGGCCAAACTATTTTTTTACAAAAATTAGAAATTATGTGCAAACGATTTCGCATCAGGAGCTGTATCCGGTGCAGAAAGAATTTTTCAAATCGGAGATTTAGAAGCAGAGATATAGGGGGGGGGGCGCAATTTACCGTTACGCCCCCTAACGGAAAGTCTATGAATTACTTGAAACTTTTGAAAATATATGAAAAACATGTTACACGGAAAACACTATCCAACAAAGAAGGAATTTTTCAAATCGGACTCCTAGAAGTAGAGATATTGACAAAAATTAGATGTACATCTACGCCCCCTGGTGGAGAAACTGTAGAATATTTTAAGAAGAAAATATTCCGAAAAGGTTTATCGATGTGAGTGGCATTAGTCCCCGAAAGAATTTTTTAATCGATGTTTTAGAAGATACGATTTTATGGCAAATCCATCAGAAGCAAAAAATTAACACTTACGCCCCCTGGTGGCCAAAGTATTCTTTACCAAAAATTTGAAATTATATGCAAAAGATTTTCCATCAGGAGATGTATCCGCTGATTTTTTTTTTTTTTTTTTCAAATCGGAGTTTTTGAAGAAGAGTTAGCGGGGGAAATGTCATTTACTTTTACGCTTCCTAGCGGAAAATCTATGAGTAATTTCAAAAAGTAACTATATCTAAAATACTCTTCGACATAAATGGAATTGAAAGATTTGAATTTTTTTTCAATCGGATGTTTAGAAGCAAATATGTGGAATAAAACGTATTTTTGAATTCGACATCATTTACATTTACGCCCTCTACCGGCGAAATTGTAAATCGTAAAGAAAAAACGAAATAAAGGATCATTATTTGCATATTTCAAGCTTCTCAATGCGAAAAGAATTTTTCAAATCGGACTGATAGAAGCACGATCTTTTTTACAAAAGACGTGCTAAAAAATATTGATGCTTCATGAACTTTCAGTAAAACTCGAAATACACGGGCGGAAAGTGAAAAAAGAACCCCAAGAAGGAACTGGCGGACGATCATGAAATTTACATATGTTAATGGCGTCGAGTTTACGTAGGTGTGATGTTAATTTCGGGACCAACTGGTGAGCGCTTACGCCACAGCACGGCATAATATGCAAATTATCGTCGGTGGTATTTAAGGAGTACGGCGAAGTGAATGTAATCAGTCGTCGGCGTACGAACACGTGCGAAGATCCTGAAGAAGCTGCAATGCCTGGACATGGAAGACGTGTACGATTTCAGCAGTTATCGGACTTTGAGCGAGGTCGTCTAGTCGGACTCCGCGAGGCCGGGTGGTCGTATCGTCGTATTGCGGAGAGAATTGGACGGAAAGTAGCGGTGGTGGTACGAAGGTGGCGTAGATGATCCGAGGAACATTCCCACACGGGAAGACGTGGAACCGAGAGTTACAGACGAACTGATGAGCTGAACGATCGACGCATAAGAAGAGCGGCGTTGTCAAACAGAACATCCACTGCGACGCAAATCCGAGCTGCCGTTGCCCCTGAGGTGACTGTGCGAACAATCCGCAACCTTCTACTGGATGCAGGATTACGTGCACGTGTGCCTCTGGCATGTGTACCTCTGACTCCAGCCCATCGTCAGGAACGGCTGCAGTTGTGTCGCCAACGTCTGCACTGGAGAACGCAATGGCGATCTGTCGTGTTCAGCGATGAAAACCGATTCTGCTTGGAAGCCTCCGATGGCCGTATGCGTGTTCGCAGACGCACAGGGGAGCGTCTCCACCCTTCTTGAATCCGCCAGCAACACACAGGGCCTACACCTAGTCTCCTGGTGTGGGGAGCGATCAGCTATCACTCCCGTACATAACTAGTGTTTGTACTGGGTACGTTAAACAGCACCTCCTACATCTACAACATCATTCAGCCCGTTGTTGTGCCATTTGTAAGGTCGGTCCATCGTGGTGTTTTCCAGCAAGATAACGCACGCCCACACACGAAGTGCATGTTGCATTACGTGCAATGCAACATGCACTTCAGAGTGTGAGACAACTTCCATGGCCTGCACGTTCACCGGATTTGTCCCCTATTGAGCACGTGTGGGATTTTATGGGACAACGACTTATCCGGTCTCCACGGCCAGCAACGACCATCCTCGATTTACGCGTCCAGGTTGAGGATGCTTGGAACTCAATACCCCAAACTTACATCCAACATCTGTACGACAGACTCCATGCCAGAATTGCACAGTGTGTCGCAGTTCATGGCGGTTAAACCTCGTACTAACCATGTTACATGGAAATGTTATTTTTCAGTTTACCAGCAAATACCGCTGTATTTTGCCATAATGTTTTGATCACTTTATCCTCTGTATTCCGTTATTATGCTGTATAAATTTCGTTGGTATCAGACGTCTCCGTCTTGGTGTTCTTTTTTCACTTTCCGCCAGTGTAAATTGGAAATTACGAGGGTGACTGTGGATAACGCATTTCCTGGTACAAATTCTTTTGGTACTTGGAAACCTGTAGTAAATTAGCAATTTTCCGACAAGTAACCCCACCATAAATCAAGAGTGGAATACGGGATTACACCATACAATACAAATTTTGAAGATGACAATCCGTTTTTTGGTGTAAATATATAACAAGAATGGTAAGTCAGATAATATCCGAAAACTTGAAAGTTTAGTGGTTAGCATACCCGGGCGCTATCTGGGAGACGCGGGTTCGATTACCGCTCCAGGATGACGAACTTTTCAAGTTTTAAGATATTATCGAACTTTTCAAGTTTTAAGATATTATCGAACTTTTCATCCTTGTCATATTTACACCAAAAAACCGATTGTCATCTTCAAAATTTATAAGCCCACTATAGTTTTACTTTTCATTCTTCGGAAACATAATTCAATAAAAACAGAATATGTCGAAGAAACACTGCGAATGCCTTGACGAAACAGAATACGTTGACAAACCAGCAAGCAACAATGTCGCCAATTGTTGCCTGCGTGAACTTTTATCTACGTTAATTCAAACCTTCTACGTGGATCAGCAACACCAAACGTTATTAAGGTGGACGTCAAATAATTTTGCTTCCTATACTTCCAATGGGAAAATTTCTGTACACCTTTTCTTCACAATTAATGCGCTCCCAAGGATGAATATTTGAACATCGATTAAAATAGCTTAATTTTGTAACTTGGAATATTTCATGTTTTATAAAACATAACCATAATTATGCAATCCAACATTTACTGACATCACCAAAGTACAGGTCGCGCCATCTTTTTTCTGGTTTCAACACCACCAAAGGAAAAGCTATTGATTGTTAATATAATTATGGTTATGTTTTAGAAATTTTTAAGTATTCGAAGTTATAATATGAAGTTATTTTAATCGATGTTCAAATTTTCATCCTTGGGAACACACTAATTGTGAAGGAAATGTGTGCCAAAGTTTCTCATTGGAAGTATAGAAAGCAAAATTACTTGACGTTCACCTTAACGTGGAAAGACCGATGATTTCTGTTTGGTGTTTCATCTATGCTGACGCTTTTCAGATGTCTTGAAAGCTGTGAAGCTCTTTAAAGATAAACCAACTAGCAGCAATCCAGCTGGTTTATCTTTTTAAATGATTCACTTTTTAAGTGTTGTGAGCAGGCTGTCACACGAAGGTAAAACCTTTTTCCAGAACCGGTGGTCCGCTACATGAAGATATCATTAAAATATAAGTTAAATTTCTCAGACACACACAAAGTAATGCAATATTTTTTCCCCACAGAATCTCGTTGGCATTCTTGGAAAAATAGCAGAACTGTTCAGCCATAGAAGTAACTTTTCAAGTTGCATCGTGGTTATAGATTCTTCAAAACAGCAGCGACAATTAATGTGAGGTCTGCAACTATGGAATCTATGATATTATTTCACGTGTGGTATTTTTATTGTTATATTGCGCGGGTCAGAAACGAAAGTTTCCCAGCATTTCTTACTATCTCGTCAAACCTAACGGCCCAGGTAAACGCCCGATTTCAGAAGAGCTCATAAACCGGAAGCACACCAGAACAAGGAATAATACCTTTTTCCGAATTTTCCCTCATAATTGAGTAAGATGATATACAAGTTGAAAGACTTCGTGCAACAGAATTAAATAGGCTGCAATGGAATACCGTCTTAGCACGATTTATTTTAAAAGATGAAAAACTATGTACAGGTTAAAACATATATTAGCACTTTCGAAGTGACACTTACTTCATCTTCAGATGTACTGATATAAACGCCAACTCGATATCATATATATACACTTGTGCACCATGGATACCCTAGTACCTGGTCACGTGACACAACATGGCCGTTGTGAACTTCGTATGCAAATCATGATGAAGATGATTTATGAGTACAAGATTATGTCAGAATTAAAACATGTCATACTACTTGATACAATTATTTGTCCCGTAATACATGAATAAGTTGTTCCCAATCTCCAGATAACCCAACAGGGGTGTAATCATTGTAGCATTGGTTTCCAAAGGCTGTGATATATACGCTCTCCATGCATAGTAGTGAGTGGGTAGAGGCGAGGGTTGCTATATAGTAGTTTGGTGTTTTCACAGTCTGGGTACATATCACCAGAATTAACATTCCTAGCCAGGACTGTGCTGTTTAGGTTTGCTTTTAAACTATGTTTATGCTCCTGTAAGTGCAAGCCCACTTGTCTTTTTGTAGATCCTACGTAGTTACTGATGGTGTCACCTGATCGTGAATCTAGCATAGGAATATTGTACACACCCCATTTTTGCAGCATGTCGCTTTGGCATCGGTCTTTTCTAACATACGTTGACATACATTTCGTACTAACATCAATTCTTAGGTTATGTTTAAAACACGAGCGAGATAGTACATTACAGATGTACGGTATGTATTCAATTGAGCCTACAAATTTCCAGTCGTCCCTTGTGTCATGTCTTGTAAAAGTGGTAGTACGGCTCGCCCTGACCCCAGCAAAAAATACGTTTGACTAAATGGGTGGGATAACCAAAACAACTGGCCAAATTAAAGATATATCTGATCACCTGATCGAAGAAGGACTTTGTGGTGGTGTGTGTGAATGCACGGCAAAAAAGGAAATTAATAGCTGAGGGTTTGTACTGAAAGAGGTGCGAGGAATTAAATGGAATAATCGAACTTATGGCTGTAGGTTTTCGGTAAACAGAAAAACTTAACGAGTTGGAATAAGGGTTTCTGTGTACACAGAAATCTAAAAAACGCAATTTCAAATCTACCTCCTGTTCTATCTTGAGTCTGATAGTTGGAAAGACCGAAGATAATACGTTGGCGATATTATATGAGTAAGATGAGTTTGATAAGGTTCTTCGCTCACTTTCATAGGAGCGATCGTGTCTTTTGAAAATCTTTAATTTAAATTCTGTAGGTTTTTCAATGAAAATCGAGATGCAAACAATGATAAATCGGCAATCAACCGTTTTAACGCGATATCTTCCAAACCAGCATCATACGTTTGGCGTTTCATCAATTTAACTTACAGTGTATGTGGGCGCAAGTTCTTTTCCGCTTACGCCTTAAAAACATAACTAGTGAGGTTCTTATTGCTCTTATATGAAAAATGTTAGCCGCCCCGGTGTCGCAGTGGTCTAAGCGTTAGCTTCTGATCACTCGTCCGAGTTGGATCAGGGTTCGAATCCCGGTGAGGCATGGATGCTATGTTTGTCTTACGGCACTGGCTCTCTCCCTTCTCTGGAGTCAGTAGCCGTAAATTACGGCCGGGCGACCGCTTACAGCCCATAGAGTTGCTCACGATGGTCGTTATACCCACAAACCAAAAAGGAAAAAATTGAGAGTTTCCGTCAATATCATATTCATGTGGAATCCATATCCACCGATGACCCGTTTCATTATGACCACCCCAGCCTAGAGAAATGAGCGCGCCTGGAGACCG
Organism: Macrothele yani; assembly: GCA_039090855.1. Lineage (NCBI taxonomy): Eukaryota > Metazoa > Arthropoda > Arachnida > Araneae > Macrothelidae > Macrothele > Macrothele yani. The sequence goes on along the minus strand of CM077005.1, from coordinate 135,797,639 downwards.
AACGGTGGCGCTGGTGAAGTTCACAGAGAAGTATATATACAATCCGAGGACCGGCTTTCGGGTAGTAGAGCGTTCGCAGTCAGAATGGGAAAAACTTCCGATTTATCGGAGTTCGTTAAAGGACAAATCGTGATAGCACGGCGCCTCTGAACTACGATCTCGGAAATGGCGCCGCTTGTGGGTTGTTCACGTGCATGTATCAAAAGTGGTGCACGTATGGCCAAACGCTGGATAGCTGTGTGTCGTCCGCAGCTCATTGATGCCAGAGGGGAGCGGAGACTGTTGCGCATTATTTACAGTGACCGCAAGGCCACAGTGCGACAAATCCCGCGCAGCTACAACAATGGTGATCAGAACAATGTGTCACATCACACAGTTCATCGCAGCCTCCTGCGCATGGGCCTGCATAGCCGAAGACCAAGACGGGTCCCCATGCTCACTGCACGTCATCGCAAAGAACGCATGAAATGGGCCCAAGATCATCAAGATTGGACCGTGGATGATTGGAAGAAAGTGGCCAGGTCTGATAAATCAAGATTCCTGGTACATTACGTAGACAGCCTAGCGCGGATACACCGATTACGAACGGAGTCTATGACACCTGGATGTATTGTTGGGCGGAAACAGGCCGGCGGAGGCGGTGTTATGCTGTGGACGATGTTTTCTTGGGACACTTTAGGTCCCATTAACCCAATAGCACACAGAATTCCTGACAGCTGTTAGGTATTCGTTGTGGACGAAGTTCACCCATTCATGGCAACTGTGTTCCCTGCTGGTGATGGCCATTAGGAACAGGATAATGCGCCATGTCATACTGCCAGAATCGTCAAGGACTGGTTTGAGGAATATGATGGTAACTTTCTGTCAATGCCCTGGAGTTGAAATTCAATTGACATGAACCCAATCGAACATTTGTGGTTCAACTTGGAAAAGCGAGTGCGCCCTGAGTCCCCACCACCCCAAAATGTAGGGAAACTGTAGGACCAGCTGTTGACATTGTGGTACCAGATACCACAGGATACCTATCGCCACCTTATCGAATCGATGCTTCCCAGAGTGGCTGCTGTTTTGCGTTCTAAAGGGAGTTCTTACAGCTTATTAAGTAGGTGGTCATGATATAATGGCTCCTCAGTGTATACTTATCACTTCTGTTTCACGAAAATCATCCCAAACTGCTTTAAGGATCGCTAAAAATAATTTCTGAGTAAAGCTCATGGTGAAACCTGCCGTCCTGGCTTCCTAAATTAAACACGAAACATCTAATATGGGTTTTTATTTCTAGGAAATATTATCTAATGATAAACGTAAAAATTTTCGAAGAAAACTCTTTTCGTTCTTCAGGAAGTCTTTTGTTATCACTCTTTCTCTGTCACTATCCGTGCCCGTCGGAGTTAACCGTAACCGTGGTAATGAGAGAGAAAGAGTAACAACAAGACTTCCTGAAGCAGGAGAAAAATGTTCTCTGAAAATTTGCGTTTTTAATTAAAAAATATTTCCTGGAAGTAAAAACCCATATTAGATATTTGATTAAGTGTGTAATTTCTGAAGTCATTCATCAAGGATTTTCAGCATCGGTAGAATTTATGACTATCGTACTTGGCGTCCTGGCATTTGCTTCTGTCATATTTTTTTTTTCCTATTTGTGCACTTCATGTTTGTTGCAATGACATTTCAACTTCTACACTCTAATTGTCTGAAAATTAATCTGGATGAGAAATCTTCTAAGCCATTACCATGAACTGAGAGGGAGCTAGTGTATAAATATTTTGCAAATATCACAAAAAGCCAATTGTTTTTTTTAATTTTCACTCATATCACTGTTCGCCATCTCACACTTTGTATTGCAACGGAGAGAAATTTCTAGAAATGACAGATGGCTAAGATTGTTTTCAAAATTGTTTTTCGGCTTTTAAGGTGGGGAAGAGAACTCATTGACGTTAGAGAAAATGAACGATAGTTATCTTTTTGTGCTGTTTGAAATTATGAAAGTTAAAGTGTCATGCGGTCGTCCAACATCCTGAGAAACTCTAAGTTTATTTTGAACGATGCTGCATATAACGTTCTAAATGTAAGCAGCACTAGGATAGAATTCCAAGGCATATCACGTGTCTGAGAGTCTGCATTGATAATTGTCCTAAGAATTATTTTCCTTTTTTTATGATAGATTTTAAATCGATAAATAAATTTCTACGCGACTACAGCATAATAAGATAAGTTCTTACATCCAGATGTGAAAATTGTTAACCTTATTTTACGTGCATGTCAGAATCACTCGAATGTCCTCCTATCCCATGTTGTGCGAAATATCGCACAGCCGTTTCTTCTTCATTTCAATAATGCGCACTTTTTAACATGTTGCAAATACATATTTTTGTAAAAAACAATTCCAGATATTTATAATTTTTTTTGATTGATTGGCGGTTTAACGACCACCTTGAGCAACTCAAGGAGTCGCCCGTTACTAATTTAGGGCCACTGGTTCCAGAGAAGGGAAAGACCCAGCTCCGCAAGACAAACACATCGTCCATGCCTCACCGGATTCGAACCCGAACCCATCTCGGACATATTTAGAATTCATTTCGCTTCGTTGAAACATGTGAATTTAAAACTCTAAAATATATTACTTTTTGCATGTGAAATGTAGATGTGAGTAGCTGAAAGAACTAAAACGGTTCTGTTTTCTCGGGTTGAACACATTTCGCTTTTCTGCGATGTATTACTGGAAAGTCTTCTTTGTCTTAATTCTGAGATATTGGAAAACAAGACAATGAAAGAGTCTATCGGAATACGGTTGTTAAATGCAACATTTATTGATTAATATGTTTTCATAATTTCACTGAAAGGAAAACTGCTTGGCTAAAGTAGGAAAACGTTTGCCAAATTAACTGGTTTGATTTTCATGACAGTATCTTTCAAAGAATAATTATGTGTTCTCATGAATTCAAACCAACTGACACCGCCCATGCCTTGAGTCTTTCCTTTTAAGTATAATCCGTTCAGATTGGAATTGAAACAGTTACCATACCACCACGCTCCCTTGTGCGTCACAGCACATTTTCCTGGGGAAGTGTCTCTGTCTTTGGTTGAGAAAGCCCTCCCGCTGTGGTAGGTGAGATCGTCTCCTACAAATAAAGAAAAACGGGTAACTAATTTTTGAATGATAAAAACATTTGCGCATAAAGCCATAAAAATTTTTTTTTCTCTTACGGAAAATTAATGAAACAAGATTGATCACGGTGGAATCCACACTGTCGGAAAGTGAAAAAATACCACCAAGAAGGAATTTGGCGGACGATCATGAAATTTACATAAGTTAATGGGGTTGAGTTTACGTAGGTGTCATGTTAATTTCGAGACCAACCGGTGAGCGCTTACGCCACAGCACGGCATAAAATGCAAATTATCGTCGGTGGTATTCAAGGAGTACGGCGAAGTGAATGTAATCAGTCGTCGGAGTACGGACACGTGCAAAGACCCTGAAGAAGCTGCAATGCCTGGACATGGAAGACGTGTACGATTTCAGCAGTTATCGGACTTTGAGCGAGGTCGTCTAGTCGGACTCCGCGAGGCCGTGTGGTCGTATCGTCGTATTGCGGAGCGAATTGGACTGGAAGTATCGGTAGTGGTACGAAGGTGGCGTACATGATCCGAGGAACATTTCCACAGGAGAAGACGTTTAACCGGGAATCACAGACGGACTGATGAGCGGAACGATCGACGCATAAGAAGAGCGGCGTTGTCAAGCAGAACATCCACTGCGACGCAAATCCGAGCTGCCGTTGCACGTGAGGTGACTGTGCGAACAATCCCCAACCGTCTACTGGATGCAGGACTACGTGCACGTGTGCCTCTGGCATGTGTACCTCTGACTCCAGCTCATCGTCAAGAACGGCTGCAGTGGTGTTGCCAACGTCTGCACTGGAGAACGCAATGGCGATCTGTCGTGTTCAGTGATGAACGCAGATTCTGCTTGGGAGCCTCCGATGGCCGTATGCGTGTTCGCGGAAGCACATGGGAGCGTCTCCACCCTTCTTGCATCCGCCAGCGACACTAAGGGCCTACACCTGGCCTCCTGGTGTAGGGAGCGATCAACTATCACTCCCGCACGCAACTAGTGTTTGTACCGGGTGCGTTAAACAGTACCTCCTACATAAACAACATCATTCAGCCCGTTGTTGTGCCATTTGTAAGGTCGGTCCATCGTGGTGTTTCCCAGCAAGATAACGCACGCCCACACACGGCACGTTCAACACAACATGCACTTCAGGGTGTGAGACAACTTCCATGGCCTGCACGTTCAACGCATTTGTCCCCCATTGGGCACGGGTGGAATTTTATGGGATAACGACTTATCCGGTCTCCACGGCCAGCCACGACCATCCCCGATTTACGCGTCCAGGTTGAGGATGCTTGGAACTCAATACCCCAAACTTACATACAACATCTGTACGACAGACTCCATGCCAGAATTGCACAATGTGACGCAGTTCATGGCGATTCAACCTCGTACTAACCATGTTACATGGAAATGTTATTTCTCAGTTTACCAGCAAATACAGCTGTATTTTGCTATAATGTTTTGATCACGTTATCCTCTGTATTCCGTTATTATGCTGTATAAATATCGTTGGTATCAGACGTCTCGTTCTTGGTGTTCCTTTTTTACTTTCGGCCAGTGTATAATAATAGAAGTGCACGGTCATATCAGAATAGTATGACCACCTATCTAATAATGGGAATAACAACACTTGGGCATGACGACAGCGGCCAGACGGCGGGGCATGGATGCTATGAGGCCCTGGAAATTTGCCCGAGGCACTCGTGCCCATGCGGACTGCAGCAGAGCTTGGAGGTCCCGGAGATCACGTGGTTGTGTGTCGGCACAACAAACCTGTTGGTCCAAATAGTCGCACAAGTGCTCTATGGGTTTGAGATATGGCGACATCATCGGGCAAGGGAGATCAGGGATGTCGTGTTCTTAGAACTAGTCACGCACCTTCTCAGCGACCTAGGAGGGAGCATTGTCCTATTAGTACACACCACCACCACCAACAGGGTAAACGTCCGACATGAAGGGGTGCATGTGGTCAGTAAGCACGGATAGGTAGCCATTGGTGTTTAGGGACACATTCAGTAGTACCAACGGTCCCAGGTCATACCAGGAAAACATCTGCCGGACATGTACACTGCAACCACCGGCCTGTTCTTGGCCGACAAGTGTCTCCGCGTGTCGGTTTTTGTGTCTCTGACAACGAATCCGCCACCAGGTAGAAACCTTGATTCTTCAGGGAGTAGAAACCATGATTCTTCAGGGAGAAGAAACTTTGATTCTTCTTCGACGAATCGAGGCTTCTACTCTCGTCACTTCTGTCGAGTAGAAACCTCGATTCGCCGAAAAAGACAACCTTTTTCCACTCTTTCTCTGTCCAATGACGGTAATCCCATGTGAACTGCAGGCGTCGTTATCGAAGGACCTGGGTTAACATGGGCGCCTTCCCGCAGAGTCGACTCCGGAGACCCGTGAGTAATAGGGTTCGCTCTACTGTTATCGAGGACACGTACCTGTGTGCCCCAGCATTCATTTGCTTGGTCATTGCTGCACTGTTGCGCGTTGATTGCCCTTTACCAGTCGACGGAGGCGACGTTCTCCTCTGGGGTCGATGGCGTACAGGGCTCCACAGTTATGACGTAGGAAAGTCCTCGGTGTGTCGGCGGTCTTTTCTTGTTACACCCTTACTAGAGCACTTTGTGCACAGCTCGCGAGGTCTGTTGTTTCTGAGATGCCTCCACGTCACGGTAGACGATGATCATTCCTTTTTGAACGTCAGTCAAATCATTACCTCTGTCCATTGTGCTCACATAACGCACTATGTCTCATCCGTCTTGGTCGGCCGCTTATATCCCCGTGTGGTCGACTCTGTCACATACACTCTGTGAAGCTACTGGGCAGACACACTGTGATTCCGGGGGTGGTCATATTATTCTAATTCGGCTATGTAAATACAAGGTCGAGTCACATTGTTATGACCACCAGCTAATATCCAGAGTAACGGATGTGTGTAACGCGGACAGCAGCTAGACGGGCTGGGAGTGACTCAATAAGGTGCTGGAAAGTGTTCACACGTATGTGGAGCCAGGCTGACTGCAGTGCATCTGACAGCTGCTGGAGAGTTCGTAGTGGAGGATCCCTAGAGCGAACAACACGATCGTGGTGGTCCCACAGATGCTCAATGGGGTATCATCATCATCATCATTGTCAACCATTATCAATCCACTGCTGGACGAAGGTCTCCCCAAGTTTCCTCCACAACGGTCTGTCTTGTGCCAGTCTCCTCCATGTCACTCCCGCATATTTACGAATTTCATCCACCCATCTCCCATGTGGTCTTTTTCTGGGTCTTTTCCTGTCCCTTGGAATCCAATCTAAAATTTCGGCTGTCCATCTATGGTCTGTCCTTCTGGCAGTATGTCCAGCCCATTGCCATTTCAGGGATTTAACTCTGATCATGATGTCTTCCACTCTCGTCATTTTTCGGATCCACGAGTTTCTCTTCTTATCTCTCCTGGTTATACCAAGCATGCACCTCTCCATGCTGCTTTGAGTTGTTTGCAGCCTTTGTATGTCTCTTTTAGTTAAGGTCCACGTCTCTGCACCATACGTAAGCACTGGAAGGATGCATTGATCAAACACTTTTCTTTTAAGACATAATGGCATATTGCTCTTGAAAATTATGCTGTTTCTTCCAAAAGCTCTCCAGGCAAGATTTGTACGCCTATTAATTTCTTCATCAATGTGACCCTCACTTGATATCTGCTGTCCAAGATAAACATACGTATCTGTTATCTCCAGTTTTTCTCCATCAATCGATAAATCTTCATTTCTTGTAAAAGCATTGAACATCACTTTTGTCTTCTGAAAGTTCATTTTTAATCCCACTTCTTTACTCTTGTCAGCAAGTTCCTGGATCATACTCTGCAGCTCTGATGGGGTAGTTGCAAAAATGACTACGTCATCAGCAAAACGAAGGTGGGTTAGATAATCTCCATTAATCTTTATCCCTTTGTTTTCCCAGTTCAGTGATTGAAAGACATTTTCCAATGTGGCATTAAAGAGCTTCGGAGATATGGTGTCACCTTGTCTCACTCCCTTTCCAATTTTTATGTGTGTTGTATTTTCAAACAGCCGAATCTTTGCACTTGCATTTTCATAGATGTTATTAATAATATTAATGTATGCATCTTCAATACCGCAGGATTTCAGAGCCGTGGTAACTGCTGATGGTTTCACCGAATCAAAGGCTTTTTCATAATCGATAAAAGCCATGCACAATGGAAGTTCATATTCCCTCGCTCTTTCAATTAGTTCTCTCAGTACGTGGATATGATCTATTGTGCTGTAGCCACTCCTGAATCCAGCTTGTTCTCTCGGTTGAGCCATGTCCAGTGTTACCTTCAAGCGGTGTGAAAGAACTTTAGTGAAGATTTTATAAACCACTGATAGGAGGCTGATAGGTCTGTAGTTCCTGAGATCCTCAATGTCACCTTTTTTATGTAGCAGGATCATTGTAGCATTGTTCCAATCCTCAGGAATCTTCCCTTCATTAAGGCATCGAGTGAAAATTTGGGCGAGTACTGTTTCAATTTCTCCACTTGCTTCTTGTATGATGTCTATAGGGTATACGTTTGGGTAATTAGGGTGCCAGGGAGTACTTTGAAGTCTTCATCGTGCTCTTCCATCTACTACCCAGCAAAAACACAAGTGCTGGGAAACTGCTGGGCACCAGCTGGCAGTGATGGCTCACTGCTGGCTGAAATCTGCCGCTCACGGCCCGGTAGTGGTCCGTTGATGGCAGCGCTAACAGTTGGCGAGCCATTGATGGCCCTGCAGCATCGCCGTGAATTGTGGACCTCCAAGCAAGTGCCACTAATGGCCCATTGCTGGCACCCAATGCAACCCCCAACAGCAGGTGGAAGCATCGGGACTGCGCATGCGCAGAAGTAGCACTTGCTGTGTCTCTCGTGGTACCAGTTAGTTGAAGACGACGCTATCGCCATCGTGTTATTTCAGCGGATGTTAAGAAAAAAATCCATATGTGGAGAGGCGAATTAATTTCCTAATGAAATTTTACGTCGACGAGGATATCAGATAAAGCCGTGAAATACTAGATTACAGCCATGAAATACACCCACTCCATTCCCATAAATAACAATTCATGGAATGTAGTGGATGAATAACAAGAAGAAATTTGAAACCGCTTGAAACACATATCCTGGAAAACCATTAAAATAGCGTTTGTTGGGAAAAAAAAAGAATTATACGCGTGCAAAATTTATTAATTATTTGAAAAAAACAAAAAAAAAACGCTATGTGGTGTACTCATCCATGGGTTGAATACACAAGACTGGGAGGAATTCGCTTCTAAAATCTAAAAATAACGAAAAGTAAAATAAAATATCTTTTACTCTTTAAAACAAATGTAGCTTCTGACAACGGAAATGAAAGACATAACGTTAAAAATGTAACAGAATGTGACATGAACCCGGGTAAATATATATTTATTCAACAATCTCTTTTCAAGACGGCAAGGACAGTACAAAACTTTGGAAAGCGGTTCTAAGTATGAACACGCCTTAAAAATGAGTGAAGTTCCCTTAAGGGGAAAAAAACTATCGTTACGTTGAAAAAATTAATTTATCAATTATATGAAATTGACTTTTATGAAAAATACCTCGCAATATTGTAAAATGAAAGAGGGAAGCATTCGATTTCAAATTGCATACCAAAAAGATAGCTTCCAGCACATATCCGAGCGTAGTGTATTAGTCCGGTCCGTAGCGAGCGCAGCTTCCACGCAAACGGCCCAGGATCGAATCATTCTCCTCCCCAAGAAAGGCTCACTTCTTGACCTGAACAACTGGCGCCCCATCAGTCTCATGAACCTGGACTACAAAATCCTTGCTAAAACTCTCTCCACGAGACTCAACCTCGTACTCCCTCCCTGATTCACCCTGACCAATCCTACACCATCCCGTCCAGGTCCATTCACGAGAACATCGACGTTCTCCGTGACATCACTCACCTTGCCCACACCCTCAAGGAACCCCTTGCCCTTCTTAACTTAGACCAGAGGAAAGCTTTCGACAATGTGTCCCACCGCTACCTCTCCGAAGTCCTCCGGGGCTTCGGCTTCCCAACCCCTTTCTCCACCATCCTCCTCACCCTTTACAGCAGCGCAGTTGTTCACGTCAGAACGCGGACCTTTCTCACCGCGCCTATCCCGTTCAGGAAAGGCATCCGCCAAGGGTGCCCCCTCTCTGGACAACTCTTTGCTCTCTGCTTCGAGCCCTTCCTCCGCTCCGTCCGCACTGCCTTCTCCTACTCCCACCCCATCGAGCTCGCCAGCCATCGGCACCATGCCATCCGTGTCGCTGCTTACGCCGATGATGCAACCTTCATCATACGGCGAAACAACCAGTTCCCCTCCTCCTCTCCTTGTATGACGAGTACGCCAGTCTCTCCGGTGCCTCCCTCAACCTTAGTAAAAGCACCGGACTGTGGTGCGGATCCTGGGCCTCAAGAGTTGACGCCCCCTGCGCTGCCCAGTGGTCCTCCGACAGTCAACACCTCCTCGGTGTTCACATCGGAAAGCGACTCGTCACCGACGCAGCCACCTGGCCCCCTCGCATTCGGAAACTCAAGCAGACGGCAGGCTGGTGGGCACAAGCCAAATTCTGCACCTCCTTCCACAGTCGTGCCATCATTGCAAATAACCTCTTCATGTCACAAGTCCAGTTCTCCTGGACTAACACGCCTGTCCCCTCCCACGTCCTCCTCGACATCACCAGAGTCCTCACCAACTTTATCTGGTCCAAGCACCACTGGACTACTGCCGAAACCCTTACCAGACCCATCTCCCACGGAGGACTCGCACTTTTCGACGTCCGCCTCAGGTACAAGGCAGTCAGACTTATCTCCTTTTTCTCTGCCCTAACCTCCACCAACCCTGCTGTTTCGACCCTCCTCGATGTTTTCTCCTCCCCACGGAACCTCTCCCTCACCCTCTCCACCTTCCTTCTTATGGACCACTATCCCTATATTCCTACTAGGCTGTCCCCCACCTACCACGAAGTCATCACCCTCTTCCGCTCTCTTCCTATCATCAGGGTCCCTCCCACCTCTACCCTCGAACTACTCCCTGAACCACTTTTCTTCTCCTCTCTCCTCCACCCCCACACCTTCCTTTCTTCCATTTCCCTACTTGGCTCAGGGCAGGGATAGTCACTGTCCGCCAACTTGTGAACACTAACCTATCCTGGAAACATGTCTCTGAGCTCGCCCCCACCCTGCCCGGCTCCAACTCGAACAACTATAAGTTCACAACACTCAAAGACGCTCTCCGTCTTCTCTTCCCTTTCCTCGTCTCTCCTAATGGCATTCGCACTATTCAGTCTGCGCCTATCTCCCTCCCATTCACACATGACACCCACACAGGCGCCCTCCTGGTACATTCTCTCAGTGTCAAGCAACTGTACCACTTCCTCCACAACGGCGCCCACAACCCCTGCTTTGCTCTCTCCCTCACGCCCTCCCACTCCCCCTGTTTGGTCCACGCTCACCACGTTCATAAACCACCCACACGAAACCAACATTCAGTGACAATTCCTCCACTCCCGCCTACCCGCCACAGGCACGCTTCACCAGATGAACATACTCAACACCCCCCTCTGCCCTTTCTGCGCAGAGCTGGGCTCACTTCGCCACAGATACATTCACTGCCCCGTCCTTCTCCCGCTGTTCCACCTGATGTTCACCATGGCCTCCAAGGTCTGCCCCATCACCCACAAGATAGAACACTATCAATACCTCAACGCTGCACCCACCGCACCTCACGCCTCCGCAACTTGCACCTACTTCTTCGTCCTCGCCAAATACATCATCTACCAACTTTACCTCCAACACACTAACAACACCCCACTCACCGAACCCCCAGCAAGCACCCGACTGGTCCATCACTTCAAGAACAGAGTCACCGCCCGACTGCAAGCAGACTGCACAGAAGCTCATAGGACGGCGACCCTCGGCGAGTTCTGGAAGCGATGGAACCCCACAGAAGCTGGTTTACTGTCACCAGCAACAACAAGATCTGCCTCGACTGACGCGCCCTTACCATTGGAAAGAACCACCAACAGCCACTCTTGCTCACACCCACCTGGTGCCACCGCAGCAAAGAACACAGGTGAAAACTTTTCCATACTGCTGCCCCCCTCCCCCCTACAACCTACAACCTCAAGTGCTCAAATGAATTGTACTACAACTACCACGGCTTGGAACGAGAGAAAGTGCAAATGGATCACCATTTCATCTGTTATAAAAAAAAAAAAAAACTCCTGAACTCTCTACGCTCACGCAAAAGACTCCAGCAGCTCGAAAGAGCAAAACTTTTTGTACACATGCATCACCATTTCATGTTATAAAGAAACTTCCCCTGAACTCCCTACTCTCACGCAAAAGACTCTAGCAGCTCGAAAGAGCAAAACTTTTGTACACATGCATCATCATTTCATGTTATAAAGAAACTTCCCCTGAACTCCCTACTCTCACGCAAAAGACTCTAGCAGCTCGAAAGAGCAAAACTTTTGTACACATGCATCATCATTTCATGTTATAAAGAAACTTCTCCTGAACTCCCTACTCTCACGCAAAAGACTCTAGCAGCTCGAAAGAGCAAAACTTTTGTACATATGCATCACCATTTGTAAATACTCACCTACTCATCTTCTGTCTCATCTCCTCTGACGAGCCATGTGCCGTCGCCCTGTAAAACTTCACTGTATCATATCTCTGTAAATAAAGTCCATTTTGAAAAGGATCGAATCTAGTCAGATTCAAACGGGCGTTTTTCCGGTCTATCGAGAAAATTTCCCCAGCGCAGTGCGTTAATTCGCAAGCTTCGTAAGGGTAGAAAAAAATTGTAGCTTTAGGAAACTGCGGTTATCCTTGCTTTTTATTATTATTATTATTATGGCTACTACTGGGAAATTGGCGGACAAGATTCGGCAAGCCACTGTTACGTCACGTGGTTTCTGGCTGCCACTAACGGTCCACTAGCGGACCACATTAGGCTAACCATCATTTCTGGCACGTGCTTGCAGGGCCACTGAAGGGCCACTTGTGGCAGCTACTGCCTGTGATGGACCACTGATGGCCCCGTTGTGGCATATGACAACTAATGGGGTGCCAACTGTTGGTCAGCTGTTGGCCTAAACTGCTGGCCCTTCTGTTGGCCACCCGGACATTTTATTGACGGTTCGGCAGCGGCAACATAGTGCTGGGCCATTGCTGGCAGTGCTGGCTGCCAGCAATGGCCCACTACTGGCCCAGCAAGACTGTTTTTGCTGGGTATCTGCGTGAACATTTCTAGCTGTGTGACACTTCGCATTGTCTTGATGGAAGATCCCATTCGCCCCAGGGAAGACAATCAGCATGTATGGGTGTACGTGGTCTGCAAGGATGATTCATAACGAATTTGGTCCATAGTGCCTTCCACAGGTATGAATGGACCCAGGGAATTCCACGAAAACTTTTCCCAGACAATAACGCTGCCCTCACCAGCTACTGTTCTTCCAGAAAGGATTGAACAGTGTTTGTTCTCAGATGTTTCTCGCCTTGTACGCCAACGTCCGTCCGTTCGATGAAGCAGAAAACGTAACTCATCGAAGAAAGGAATCCTTTACCAATCAGCAGAGGTCCAATTCCGATACTGCGGTGCAAATGTAATCCTTTGCTTCCAACGCACCTTCGTCAGCGTAGGCCTGCACGTTCACCGGTCATACAAAGGCTTCGACGTGCGCCACAATTGGTATCAGTTGCGAGGCGTAATCTCGTGAGTCAGGCTGAACAATCGCCAGTAGGTTTATGGCAAGCCGACATGAATTATCGGAGTTTGAACGAGGCATGGTAGTGGGAGCGAGACGGATGGGATATTCCATTTCCGAAGTTGTGCGAACATTCAATATACCTCGATCCACGGTGTCACGTGTGTATCAAGAATACTTCATGGAAGCCATTACCACCCACCGTGGACTGCGTAGTGGCCGACCACGGGTACTGAATAACTGTGACCAGCAGGGTCTGACCAGGATTGCCCATGCTACAGACAAGCGACACTGGTTCAATAGCATCCACATTCAATGCAGGAGGTACCAGAGACACATCCATCAGATCAGTGCAGCGTAATTTAGCTTCCTTAGAGTATGGGAGCAAAGGACCCACCAGATTGCCTTTGTTAACACCACGACACCGGACGCAGCGCCTCATTTGAGCTCGTGAACACAGTAATTGGACCCTGCAAGACTGGCAACATGTAGCGTGGTCCGATGAGTCACGCCACCAGTTGTTACAAACTGATGGTAGGGTTTGGGTGTGGCTAAGACCCCATGAGGCCATGGCCCATGCTGTCAACAAGGCACTGTGCAAGCTGGTGGTGGTTCCACACATGTGTGGTGTGTTATCACGTGGCACGGTTTGGGGGATCTGGTCCTCTTTAACTGGTCATTGATCGGTGATCGCTTTGTTGCTTGGCTGGGTGACCATTTGCAGCTCTTCATAGACTTCATGTAGCCCAACAACGATGGGATTTTCCAGACGAACAATGCACCATGTTATCGGGTCCACGTTGTTCAAAATTGGTTCGAGGAGCATTCTGGACAGTTCCGACGGACGGTGTGTCCATCTCGTTCGCTCGATATGATGTTTAACACTTTAACTGGTTGGGGCTGAAAATGCCCTGAAATCAGCTCGAACGAATATGCTCACTGTCTGAAAAATGGATCGAACGCGGTTGAAATGAGTGAACCTGAGCGTCAGAAAGTGTTTCTTTCCTCTTGACTTTGTGATTGAAAGTGTCTTTAGGGGATTGATTGACACTAATTCTTTGTGAGTGATTACCTGCTGTAAGTGCTGTAACAACGGCGACGAGACAGAAGATGCTTGAGTCGCTTGGTTCTTATCAAGTGGCGTGATGCATATGCCAAGAGGACTAGCTATCGCTGTTATGCCTTGAGTAATGGAGCAGAAAATAAAGAACAAGAAGAAGAACGCTTATCACCGTCAACAAGTTTAAGGATCATACTGCTGTGATTAGAAGAAGAAAGGACTTGTTTTGACGTAGCTTTTGTGAAACCCGGCCGTTATGTGACACTTTCTGTTTAAGAAGCCCCAAAAACTTCGGACACCATTTGTTTTAGGTTCATCGGCCGCTTAAAGGGTTTTACTTATGAATTGAGTTTCGAATTTATAGTTCAAAGCAGATTTGTCAGGGTCGAATTTCGAACCAGTTACGGAATCGGGTCGGGTCCAGTTATATGATGTGTGACGCCCGGATTCGGTTCGAATCTGGATCTCAAATTTTTGGCCCCTTTCCGATTCTGGATTACACCTGTGAATTCAGTCTTATTTCCAGTTTTTTTCTAATCTTCATTATGCAGTTTTCTGAGAGGAGTTATTTGTGAACTTACTTTGCATCATTGCCAGTCTATATCAATCTGTTATTGCATTGTACTCCTTGTAAGCTTTACTCCTTTATTTATTTTGTATTCCCTGTATACATAACGCAATGTGCTTTTTTTAAATCTCTTTACTGATTATGATTGTGATAAAAGTAATTCTTCACTTTATCACTCCAAGAGGAATATCAGATGTCTAGTCAATATTTCATACACATCAGCAATAGTATTGGAAATTTAAGAAAACCTTTTCCCACTAACCTGTTGTTCCGCTGTGTCCGGATATGTGTAAAGTGTAGTTCAGAAAACTATTCTCTAACCAAAAGGAATTGTAAGCAGCATATTTGAAGTTCCCATTAAAATCGGTTAAATCGATTTTTATTTGATAAGATCTCTGGTTGGTCAAGGCGTAAATATTCTTGTTTCCTGCAAAAAAAAAGTTCTGTATCTTAATATCATGACATGTTAATGCAAATGTAAATACACATATATAAATTTACATATTTGCATTGTTCTTACCAAGCCAGAATTCTTTCGAGAGATCACCAAATCCTTCCTCGTACTCTTTCCAGCCTTTGTTAAAGTAATCATACGGATTATTGAAATCTCCTCGTCGCTGAATAACCTAAATAAATTAAATCATACGTTTTTGTATTGATAATATTTTGATGGACAAAGAACATGAATCACACAGATCTATAAATTCATTTCTTGTCTGAAAATTTACAAATCACAATAAATATTTAGTAATTAAAAAAAATCATGGCTTAGACAACCACTTTCTTCGAAATTGTGGCAGTATATTTTGAAATTTCTGTAGCCATCGACAACAATTTTCAGTATATGTCATTTAGCAGTATATGTCCTACGGCCCCATGTGCTTCCATTCCTGAATAAGATTGCAGGTGCGCTTTGCCAGAAGGGTAATGCCCGCCCGCACACGACTCGGGTTGCCCAGGACTGGCTACGCCATGTCCAGACACTTCCATTGCCTGTAAGCTACCCGGACATGTCCCTTATTGAGCATGTGTATAACCAGTTGAAACGCCAGCTACCGCCGTGCTGCACTATCCGGGATTTGGACCACACCGTCCAACACGTGTGGGCCAGTCTGCCGCAGGAAAACAACAGGCGTCTGTTCGCCTCCATGCCGGACCGTATTGCAGCATGTATCGCCCCTCGAGGTGGTGTGACGCGCTAGTGAAGATGACCGGACTGCGTGCTACAGATCCCTCTGTTACTGTCTTGCAGCTCTGTTTTTGCCCTCTGTGTATCCTTCATATGTATCATTACGTCCATAAAATTTCATTTAAATCCGATGTTTCCTTCTTGGTGCCCAACGTTCATTGTCCGTGGGTATATAATAGCTAGTGCAAAAAATGTGGAAGAAGAGAAGAAATAGTCTGTGCTACAGTAACCAAAAGTCATGTGATATACGTATTATCTACGGTATATCTTGCTACAGAACTTCAAAATTAAATACTTCGAGAGACTATTGAAATTTAACAGTTAATCAAACCTCGAAGTATTCACGTGAATCTCTCCTATTACCTGAAAATTTTCGTGATATGGATGTAGAGAAAGTGAGAACGAAGTTTTTTCGTTAATATAAGAAAGGAATTGCGAAATGGTTTCTGAAAATTCAGAATTTTCCTTTAACATATGTTGAAAACGGTAATTTACTGTCATTTCTGAAAATTCAGAATTTTCCTTTAACACATGTTGAAAACAGTAATTTACTGTCAATTTAAGAAAGGAATTGCAGAAAAGTTTCTGAAAATTCAGAATTTTCCTTTAACATATGTTGAAAACGGTAATTTACTGTCAATTTAAAAAAGGAATTGCAGAAAAGTTTCTGAAAATTCAGAATTTTCCTTTAACATATGTTGAAAACGGTAATTTACTGTCAATTTAAAAAAGGAATTGCAGAAAAGTTTCTGAAAATTCAGAATTTTCCTTTAACATATGTTGAAAACGGTAATTTACTGTCAATTTAAAAAAGGAATTGCAGAAAAGTTTCTGAAAATTCAGAATTTTCCTTTAACATATGTTGAAAACGGTAATTTACTGTCAATTTAAAAAAGGAATTGCAGAAAAGTTTCTGAAAATTCAGAATTTTCCTTTAACACATGTTGAAGACGGTAATTTACTGTCAATTTAAAAAAGGAATTGCAGAAAAGTTTCTGAAAATTCAGAATTTTCCTTTAACATATGTTGAAAACGGTAATTTACTGTCAATTTAAAAAAGGAATTGCAGAAAAGTTTCTGAAAATTCAGAATTTTCCTTTAACATATGTTGAAAACGGTAATTTACTGTCAATTTAAAAAGGAATTGCAGAAAAGTTTCTGAAAATTCAGAATGTTTCTGGCGTATGAAAAATACGTGAAATTCAGAGTTCTTTTGTCATTTCAGGCAAAACGTTGTATCAGAAATATGATTTGATAATTCACAAAGGAAATCACGGAAAGTGGCTCGTAAATTTCGTAAAACGTTTACAGTCTGCACTCCATTTTTATTTGAAAATATTTCCAAAGAACTATCGATTTTGTGGAAACTAGCCGTTGTTTTATGGATCGTTTACTTTGCAGTGACCTTTCCTCCTACGTTTGTGACAAACACCTTAAAATTGGAAATGCCATTTGCAGTGTAAATGTAATTTTTCCAATGGTATGGAGTTTCCGCTGAAAATTGCAGTTGCAAATATTATTTTTTTCGTTCTGCAAATGATGATTACGCGTTAACTACGGTTCTGATGAAAACAATGAAACGCGAATTTCAGAGAGACTAACAACAGCTTGAATTCTTCAAAAAATGAATTTCGCATGGAAAAGCATCACTAGCAGTTGCATACATTTCATATTTCAAATGTTCGTCAGAAAGGGAGAAGCTGAACACATCACATGGCATTCGAAAATATCAGAAAATTACAGGATATCCAAAGGTATCGATCGGGAAAGCACCTTTCTTTTCAGTACGCTTCAAAACAGAAAATAATTCATAGAAAATGTTTATATCTCATAATAGGTAGGTATGTAAAGAGTGTTAGCGGGACTTCGGCCACAACCTAATGGACTGAACACATTAAAAGAAGTTATTGTTTTCCAGAAACAAAAGAATTTTAAAACAATATCTTTCTTACATTTCACTCTAACCTCGGTGTCGCTCCGTGTTTCTGTTTTCATTATATTTTTATGAAACGCAAAGCTTGACGTACTGAAGAAAACACTAGGTTTGTAATTCATTTCTCTGCAAGCCTGTTAAAAGCCAGAGCACTTCTGCGACTCAAATGTATGACAACACTTTTCACAAAAGAGAGGAAACAAGAGCGCATGACAGAACACAGTACGTGATAAAAGATTTTAATACTTTGTTTTCCTTTTTTGGAGTTCAGAATCCCATTTGGCATGGAAGACTATAGTAAGTCGCTAGTTCTTGTTTTTAGGTGGTGGTTCCTAGGAGAGTGTGAGGCAGAATATACGGCATCGAACGATAGATCCACCAATGCTTTACTCGGAACTAGTAACCAGTCTCATTTTGGATGGATAATCGCCGGCCGCGCCACTAACAACTTGGTACCAGGGGCGACTTTTCAACATATTCACCGGCCGCGCCACTGACAACTTGGCACAAGGGGCGATTCTTCAACATATTCACCGGCCGCGCTACTGATTACTTGGCACCTCGGGCGACTCTTCAACATATTCACCGGCCGCGCTACTGATTACTTGGCACCACGGGCGACTCTTCAACATATTCACCGGCCGCGCCACTGACAACTTGGCACAAGGGGCAATTCTTTAACATATTCACCGGCCGCGCTACTGATTACTTGGCACCACGGGCGACTCTTCAACATATTCACCGGCCGCGCCACTGACAATTTGCACAAGGGGAGATTCTTCAACATATTCACCGGCCGCGCTACTGACAACTTGGTACAAGGGGCGATTCTTCAACATATTCGCCGGCCGCGCCGGGAGCGACTCCGACATTTAGAAGTAGCAACTAAATGATGGAGGAAAGCTTAATACAGTCGAATCCGCTTAACGAAATATCCTATTTGTCATAAGAATATATTCCAATAAGCGGGATATTCCATTATCCTGGATCTCTCCAAATAAATTTACATACGAACTCAAGAACAGTACGTATAACTACGTAAATACGTAGTGAAGAAAAAATGTTTAAAGAACGGATAAAAACTAAGGTAAATGTTGCTGTATAGCGATTTAAAACTTTATACAGTACAGTACGGTACATGTCATTGCTTACAATTTGGTAAAATACAGTATAGTACATATGTACAGTATTGTAGGTGTAACATTTATGGCTTGGAAACATAATCAGTTATATATTTTATATTACTTTTTTTTCGGAATTTAACAAATTTGTTACCTGATTTTCCAGTTTATAATATGCGGAGAAGTTCACATTATTTTTATTTTCGAAAAAGCGTCTTAAAATGCTGCAAGCATCGTTTACTTCCTGTATGAGAAGGTACTTCAATATCCACATCATGATCATCATCATCTTCAATAATCTCATTTTTCAGGTTTTACTATCAGATATCTCTCTAAACACCTATAACGAAGTAAATTTATCCGTCATTTCTGTCCACGACAGGATTCGAACCCGGATCCCCTCATTCCGGAATAAGTCACTCTACCAATTGAGCTACGCGGACGTTTTATTCTGATTCTTATCTGCCGTTATGTCGTGTGCGTCCTTCTGGCAGGTACGTCACATCTCCTGGTACGTTACACACCTCCAAGTCATTATCAAAGTTTACGATTTTTTTTTTTTTGATTCGAGGTTTAACTACCACCATGAGCAACTCAATGGGCTATAAGCAATCGCCCGTCCCTAATTTAGGGTCACTGATTCCAGGGAAGGGAGAGAGCCAGTGCCGTAAAACAAACATAACATTCATGCCTCACCGGGATTCGAAGCCAGACCCTTTCCATACGAATGATCAGGAGCCATCTCTTAGACCACTGCTTTCTGTTGAAATTGCATTCCATGATTTATTCATTACGCGAACCCTAGTAAATATTGATACTTGCTTAATAATGTTACCAGCCTCAGCAGCATATCATTAAAATCCAAACAGGCAATCTTTTTCACCACTTCTTTTCAGTAGGGTGAGATAAGGTCGACGTCAAGTCTGGGGGTAAATGACCACTTTAACCTGACCATTATTTACAATTGGGAGGGGCCCGCTCTTAGCCCACTTCTAAAGAGGAACTGTATTCACTATATTTGCAATCATCATTTTCCCTCCTGTAGACCTGCCTAACTTTGGGCTGCGCAGGCACTAAAACAAAATCTTTAATGTCTACTTACGTAATTCCCATTCTGCACATTGGGTATATAAGGGGTTAGCACAGCGTATTATACAAGTTTCGTCTGAGGATGAGACCATAGTGCGTTTCTGAAAGATCTTACAACATTTTTAACTTGTATATACTTCTTTTAGCTTTTAGTAAAGTTTGTCATGTACTCGTAGGGAGTTTTTACTGTAATTATGAGTTTAATCGTGTATCGACGGTTTGGTTTTATTGACGAGAAATATTATTTTCGAAATATGAAGAAAAAATGATTTTGTTATTTTTACTGTATATGTATTTATTTTGCAATGTTAACTTTTTGAGGTAGAACATAAATTTCAAAACCTTCGTAAAAATGTTTACTCAAATAACCGTGGAAGAAAATACTAACCGTCCATCCACCGCCATCCTCCATGTCACAGTAGACCTCCACAGGGCCCTTAGAAATTCGGTTTTGTGGCCATATTTCATAGATCCCACTTCTACGGTTTCCATTTTGGTGGATGTCACTGCAGTCAAGAGGCTTTCCAACACGCAGAAATTCCTTGCACTCACTGCAATTAAGGGGTTTCCGCTCGCATGTAATATTCCTGCAGTCACTGCAATTTATTGGTTTTTCTTTACAAGGGATATTCTCACATTCACTACAGTTAATGGGTTTGTCTTCACATGTAGTCTTTACGCATGTGTCGTTTAAATCTAAAGCAAGAAGGAGTGAAACAGGATGATTTTAAACGCAATATAACAAAGTAAGACAGAATAATGAAATGGTTAGCCACTAATAACTGCTAAAGTATATAAGAGACCCTGTCCTAAGTTAAGTAATTATGCGAATATGTGAAACGACTATTACTGTTAGAGGAAACATATTTTCAAAAGCTTTTTAAATGATAATTTGAGTTTTCGCCGTTAGTGAAACGAAAATAAGTAGCACATGGCTGTAGAAACATAAAAGTGGCTACTCATAAGCGATCTGCAGAACTGTGAACTCAGCATGGACAATTAGATGACAGTTATTACGTTTACGAATCCTCTTCATATAACTGGCTCACTGCAAGACGTCGTACTTTATGTAAGCACATTTTGCGCTGTAGTGTAGAATCCGCAGACTACCTCGTCGAGCATGTCAGTGCTCGTTTGAGGTTCAGAATAGGCAAAACGAGTGATCTGAAGGAATTTAATTTGGCGCGAAGTGGCGCCATATTAAATTCGTGTGCCATCCTATTCTTATCCAAAACGTCACTGTAGAATTCAACATTTGGGTGCCTAGTGTCACCTCCGAAAGTATCAGGTATAGCAGCATGTCGTAAAATGGTCGAAAAAGTCAACGATCGCGTATCCTGTGTTTTTTTCATTCCTCTGATAAGCCAGATGTTTTCGTCCATAGGATCGCCTATTGGTGGAAATGTTTTCGTGTTGCACTATTCACGGTAAATCCTAACTATGTTTGTACTTGAAAAGCACAGGAGAAATGAAATTTGGAGCATTTCGAACCAAATTGCCTGGTGTCAGCTGTCATGGCAAGATCACATTTCATGCCCATCTCAACTTTCCATCAAACAAAACTAATGCTCTATAAGCTGGACTACCTACACCGATAAGCCATTAAGTACATTATGACCACCTACCTAATAAGCTGTAAGACCCCATTTAGCCCGCAAAACAGCGGCCACTCGGCGAGGCATCAATCCGATAAGGTGGCAATGGGTATCCTAGGGTATCTGGTACCATAATGTCAAGACCAAGTCCTCCACTTCCCGTACATTTCGGGGAGGTGGTGATTTAGCGCAAACTCGCTTTTCCAAGTCGAATCACAAATGTTTGATTGGGTTCATGTCAGGCAAATTTGGTGGCCAGGGCATTAACAGAAAGTCACCAGCATGTTCCTCCAACCACTCCTTGACGATTCTGGCAGTGTGGCATGGCACATTATCCTGTTGGTAATGGCCATCACCAGCAGGGAACACAGTTGCCATGAATGGGGGAACTTGGTCCGCAACGATGTTCAGATACCTGACAGCTGTCAGGGATTGTGCTATTGGGATAATGGGGCATAATCTGTACCAAGAAAACATCGCTTACAGCGTAACACCGCCGGCCGGTTTCTGCCCAAAGGTGCATCCTGGTGCCATAACCTCCGTTGGTAGTCTGCATATCTGCACTCGGTCGTCTACATGATGCACCAAGACTCTTGATTCGTCAGACCAGGCCACTTTCTTCCAATCATGCACGGTGGAATCTCGATGACCTCGGGCCCATTTCATGCGTTGTTGGAAATGACGTGCATTGTGCATAGGGACTCGGCCGAGTTTTCGGCAATGCAGTCCCATGTGCAAACGGCTGAGATGAACTGTGTGTTGTGTCAGATTGGCCTGATCGCCAGTGTTGTGGCTGCGGGTGATTTGTCTCACTGTGGCCCTGCGGTCGCTGTGATCAATGCGCGACAGTCTCCGCTCTCCTCTGGCAGCAAAGAGCTGCGAACGACACACGGCTTGACGACGGTTCGTCGTTTGGCCATCTGTGCACCACTTTTGATACGTACTCACTACAGCGGAACGTGAACAACCCCAAAGCCGCGCCGTTTCTGAGATCGTAGTTCCGAGGCGCCGTGCTATTTTAATTTGTCCTTTATCAAACTCCGATAAATATGCAGCTTTTTCCCGTTCTGACACCGAACATTATAGTTACCGAAAGCAGGTCCTCGGGTTTTATATAAACTTCTGTGTGAACTTCACCTGAGCCACCCTTCGGTCTCCAGGCGCGCTCATTTTTCTAGGCCGGGGTGGTCATAATGTAATAGCTCATCGATGTATATAATAATAACATTGAGCTCACGTGACATCTTACACGAAGGAGGTAGCCTTTTGTGTAAATGGGGCAGGTGTTTCTAATGTACTGCAATCTCAGTATATGTAAATGAGATCATAAAAAAATACTCTATGGCAAACACTTAACACAGATAAAACAATTGAAGTGTTTGCTTTGTATGATAAAGTATATAGAACAATTTTTAATTTGCCAACTGTACCCGAGTTATCGGTTACCGTTGGCGGCTTGTCCTAGTGCCCCACGTTTCCCGCATTACAATTTTCGTCAGCCTTAATCTGTATCGCAATTGAGTAATAAAAGCCAAGAAGTCATTAGTTTTAAAAATTATTTTTGCAGATGTGATTCTTATTTACCGGGTTAGAAAATTACGTTGTGTAGTATCTCGTATACTTACGCTTTGGCAGCTTCTGCTTGACGCCTTGTATGATTTCTGTTGCGACATCCAGTCGAGACTGAATATCAACGAAAGCACATTCGCCTTCATTCACAGTTTGGTTACAGGCCTTACTGGGTACAAAAGTATTAAGGAATAAAACTCCCGCGGTCAGAAGCATCAATCGTTGAAGCAACCTGTAAATATAGTGAAACAGGAAATGAAAATACGTCCATCAAAATACACTGGAGTCCAAAACTTAAAGACGAACATGAAATCTGACTATTACATAACTGCACGCATTTAAAAATTTTTTGTAACGAATGCAGACGATTATGAGCGCCTATAGCTTAGTTTCTAGGTGAGGCAAACAGACATTTTAACTACAAATTATGATGTACTACAGAGGCGAAGTACATGTCAAGACGAGAAGTAGCA
Organism: Macrothele yani; assembly: GCA_039090855.1. NCBI lineage: Eukaryota > Metazoa > Arthropoda > Arachnida > Araneae > Macrothelidae > Macrothele > Macrothele yani. Next base: position 135,774,166 of record CM077005.1, on the reverse strand, counting down.
GTGATAAGCTGTGGCCGGGGTAGCTTAATTGGGAAAACATTCTGCTCCGGAGAAGAGAGATGAAGGTTAGAGTCACTCCACAGGAAAATTTGGGTTTCCACATAGATGCCCGACATAAAACTGGATATACTGGCCTTCAGTAACGTAATTATAAATACACCACACTGTGAACACTCAAGAGACGCACTCAATTGCCTTGAGAAAGCCTCCCAGTGGAGTGGGAAAGCTTAGCGTATCTTTGTACTTACCACTCCAAACACAAAAAAAACGGATTTAATAACCTATATGTTGTAGCTTAATTCTCTTGAGTGTTCTGGCGGTCAGGTTCTTCATAAAATGTGGGATGTTTCTTTTTTTTTATTATTTATTGGAGGTTTAGCGACCACCGTGAGCAACTCAATGGGCTAAAAGCAGTTGCTTGTCCCTAACGCAGCGACTGGTTCCTGGGAAGGGAGAGATCCAGTGCCGTAAGACAAGGACAAGATCTACGCCTAGCCGGGATTCGAACCCGGAGCCATCTTTGACGAATGGTCATAAGTCAGCGCTTAGACCAATTCACCACCGGGTCAACAGTGATGTTCGTTCCACACATGGTCTGAAATTAATGAGACTTCCTTCTTCGCTACGAAAAATGCGCGATGCTCTTTTCACACAACGTTTGGAATCGGTAAAAGTTCTTTCTTTTTGGAAGAGATTTCCTTCAATCATGGTTTTCGGTGGACGCGAAACCTGCGCCTTCGTGCCCCCACCTCTGCCAAAAGGGGGGGGGTATATGCGATGCAATCCTGAGGTAACGCACATACCAACACTGCAAGTAGCAGTGATAATCCCTTGCCGTTGTAGCTTAATTGTGAAATTATTCACCCCAAAAAATTTGGGTTTTGAAGAAAGTTATATACAAACACCATATGCATGTTTCCATTATACTTTCCTGTTACTTACCTTTTTACCACACTCTCGACTCATAAATTTGACCTTTACATTTTCATAATAGCAAAACGGGGTTGCAGAAGTGCCGAGGTCCAATTGGCTAATCGCCTTCATGCCAGCACAGATGCGGGATTTTGGAACCAAAGCTTGAAAAACAGGAGGATTACATTCCCGGAAACCTGTACACAGTCTTCACTCATCCAGGGAACATTGCACAGCTGATCATCGGCAATGTACGTCTAACGTAGACTGGTCTTAACCCTTTAACAGCCACAGTGGTAAAATATTTAGTCGCTCAGAATACTATAACGGCCGAAAATGTTTGCTGTTCGTTTCCGAATTTTATTCCCCCTCCCTGCTGCAATAACAAATGAAAAGTTATTGCTGGGTCGTACTCGAAATTTCCGATCTCTAGGCTTGACATACACTGATCTTCGGACGTTTCCCTGAGACAATCAGTGCATTCTTCAACTGAGAGCCTCAGGCAGAAAGGAGGGAGTGGTAACAGCTGGAAAATCTCATTTACTTTGCCTTTTCTTGTTCTTTTTTTATTTTTAAATATGTTCTCAATCTGTTTATTTGGAGAGACCAAAATGAAATAATTATTAAGACAATTTTTCTCCCATGAACTCCACCTTTGGGACAATGTAAAATACCACAGACGTGTCAACAAAGCAAGAGTTTAACTGACCGATGTCAGAAGGCTGAATGAGACAGCCACGAGACAAATCAACTCCTGGTTCACTTCTTTGTTTAGCTAAAACAATTACGACTGAGGGTGACTTTTACTGAGTAGGTACCGATTCATCCTTTCTCGTCTCATCCTCTGCTTAAACCGGTTTACGGAGGAGTAGCCCTTAAGTCGAGTCCCTCACCTGACATAACAACTTGGTCAGTATAATGATTGCACAGTAGTAGTTCTACACTCTTTGACAACAGTAATTTTGGAAGCGGAAGCATTAGCTATTTTTCTATTTGCATCACGACGTTCAGGTATTTTTTCTTGTAAACGTATAATACTGTATAAGTCGATAATATGAGTGGAGTTTATCAAATTAAAGCGGAGAAAGCTTGCATTACTTTTCGACAGGTGATTGTATACGTTAAAGAGAACGTTAAAGAACACTAAGAAACGCTGGTATGACGTAGAAGTCTTGTGTTACTTCTATGTTAATTTAAAACATGAACGTATTAAGAAATAGTTCCTAAATGAAAGAAACCTTAACGGCCAGACGAAACATGTAAACAACAGAAGCCACACTTCTAAATAAACATGCTTTATTCAGGATGTAGCATGCTTTATTCAGGATGTAGCATGCTTTATTCAGGATATTGCACTAAACTCTCCACACACAACACAACACTCTTTTCAATAATCAGTTTACAACCCAACGCTTCTCAAGCAATAGATTAGTCGTCGTTTTTATCTCTTGTTCTTATCGAAATCAGGCATACGTCACGTGTATTCAACCTCAATTGTGTTGCCAAACGTATTCGTTTGAGAGAAAGATATCACGTTAAGAGTGAAGAATAACTGAGAATAAACTCAAGGTTTACATAAGGAAAGAAACTAAAAAGGAAAGTTAATTTAGAATATACGTCACACTGGATTTGCCGAAATGCGGATTGCAGTGGAACTTTACTTACGAATTCAGAAGATAAGGTATTGTCTGAAGGAAAATACACTTGTAAACCTAATGTAGCTAAGATGGAAGTAGAAAAATATGTCGCAAAGTATAAAAAAAGAGGGCTCGTGAAGAGCTCACACCAATGCAAGAAATGTATAAAGAGACTTTTTCAGCGGAACGAGATAACATGAACTTAATATGCCTACAAAAAAATATATATAAACTTGGATAAAATAATTGAGTAAGCGGTTCATGATTTCGAAACCGGAAAGAAGACACTAATTCAATTCTTACGTGCTTCGGCATACACACTGAAACTACAATAATACTTCGACGGGTTTCGTCTAGTATTAATAAACTGATATGAAACAACAAATGTAAACTTTATTTGATTGACAAATTAATTCAACCACTTCAGTAAAGACAATAGTCCAGGTTCGTGATGTTTTTTTTGTGTGACAGAAGATTTAACGACCACCGTGAGGAATTCAATGCGCTATAAGCAGTCGCCCGTCCCTAATTTAGGATCCGTGGTTCCAGGGAAGGGATAGAGCCAGTGCCGTAAGACAAACACAGCATCCATGCCTCACCGGGATTCCAACCCGGTAGACGAAACACATCGGAATCGACGATAAGTTTTTTTTTTGAAAAGAATAAACTCATATGAAACGTCTATTAACATCTTCACATAATGGGAAACGTCTTACCTACGTGAATAAACTGGATCGAATGAATGTTAAATTGTATATATACATCACACAGTCCAATGGCACAACGCAATCAGGTCTTCGAGTGCTCGCTGTTCCGATAAGAACTTTCAAACAAATTCCTGCTAGCGTTGTTTTGCACAACAGTTCACTGAACCGAGACTTCGGACTTTGGACTATCTGAATCCCTCCATACTACCGCCTTGAACAGCGCGTGAGTCAACCGCACGCTTTTCCCTTTGACTTTACATAGGAATTTTGCAGAGCCGCAACTCCCGAACCGTTGCCCCAATCTTATTTTTCTCTTCAACTGGCATATCTACATGGTAAGTCTTTTGTTTTGATACCTCAACCATATGTTTACGTTAAGTGGTTCTCTCACAACTGCTTTTACAGTAAAAACCCTATAGAATTATTATATAGATGTTAGATAAGTTCTTAAAATTGACAAAGTGCTAGCAATCACAGCTATTTCACTGCTTTTTTTCTGAAAAAGATTTTTCCTGCATTTGTGAAAAGAAAAATTAGAAAAGACGGAATGGTCTCAGAATCCACGATAACAATTTTTGAGGAATGAAATCAGACTGCCCCCTCGTGGTGTCTCCTCGAAACGCAATATGCGGCTAAATGTCTGAGCAAGAAACGAATAACTAGTAAATAACACAAACTCAAATAACGCTGTTTATTAAGCCACTGGGAAAATGTAATGGTGGGGGAGGGGACAAATCGCCACACCTGTTAAAATCGGAGAATAAAACGGCATGATTTTGAGCAGATAATGAAACGGGAAAGGGTGAATCGGAACGCCACCCTTTTACTAATTGCTCGGACCTCGCGAAAATTCAAAATAACATGGAGCCAGGAAATCCTATTCATCCTCTCCTGGTAACTTGGACGCTTCTGGTAGTGTGAATGCAAGGGCGTGTTTGGCGCATTTGCTGCGATACGTTTAAGACCAGTAGGCCAAGTTTACAAATGAAAATCGCCATCAATTCGTCTAATTACAGTGCAAACGTAAAATATTGAAGAAGATTAAAAAATTTGTCGATGCACGATATTAAAATCATAAAATCACCAAAAGCTAAGATCAATTAAAACCTTTATTTACATACTTAGCATAGTTAAAAATACAGTTTACACTGAAACACGTGAGAGCTTTCGAGATGATTGGGCTCATCCTCAGAGGTGATTACAATGGAAAAATGCTCCGGGTAACTTTATCCTATATATAACTACACTATCTACCAACAAGTAATTGGACACCCTGTGACGTACCTGCCAGCAGGACGCACACGACATAAAGGCAGATAGCAGTGAGAACGAACGTCTACGTAGCTCAATTGGTAGAGTGACTTATTCCGGAATGTGGGGACCCGGGTTAGAGCCGCGGCATGGATAAAAATGACGGAGAGATTTTCTTCGTTATAATGGCGCCCGAACTTTCCGGATAACCCGGCCGCTTAAAATCTCGCAATGGTGTGATATTCTTTCCACACCGCGAGAGAGGAAAAATAAGAGAATCCCTTCTCCAGCGCTTCGAAGAATAAAAATGTGTGATGTTGCATTAAACACACCAGATTGACTGGGAGTTCTCAAGAGCACGTTCTAATTAATGGTCACGGCTGACCCGTGGGCCATGCGCCCGGCACTCTTTCGGACGGGGGGGAGATGTGACGTACCTGCCAGGAGGACGCACACGACATAAAGGCAGATAGCAGTCAGAACGAACGTCCGCGTAGCTCAATTGCTAAAGCGACTTATTCCGGAATGAGGGGACCCGGGTTCAAGGCTCGGCGCGGACAAAAATGAAAGAGAAATTTACTTCGTTGTAACCCCTGCAATCGACGATATCTTCGGTCCTGACACACGCCAGGGCCGCCGCCGTTAAATATCGTGTGGGAAACAACAACGCAACCAGTTGCATGCAATATACCACGTAGTTCGGAGCTCTCTGATTTCGAGAAAGGTGTAATTGTCGGGTATCACAGAAATGGCCGATCCATACGTGACATATCCAGCGAGTTGAAGTACCCAAAATCGACAGTGGCCTACGTGATTGGCAAGTGAAAGATGAGAGGTGACTGTAGGAATTTGCCCCGACCCGACAGACCCACAAAACTGGGAGTTAGAGACCGACGGGTGCTGGCCAGAGAAACTCAGAAGAACCTCACCAAATCGATGGGCCACATCCGCGAGGATTTTCAACAGACACCCGGGAGTGTTCTTTCGATGAATACCATCCGTAAGGAACCCCACCTGCTCGGTTATCATGGACGTGCTGCCGCCCACAAGCCTTTGATCACCAAATCCAATAGCGCTGCTCGGCTAACGTGGTGCAAAGAACATCGACAGTGGACCGTTGAACAGTGAAAACAGGTTCTCTGGAGCGACGAATCAAGGTTCACTTTCTACCATTCGGATGGCAGGGTCTGGGTTTGGCGTCTGCCTGGAGAACGGCTCCTGCCGGAATGTATTGTGCCAACTGTGAAGTTCGGCGGCGGTGGAATTATGTTATGGGGGTGTTTCTCCTGGTATTGCACGGGACCCTTGGTCGCAATTCCTGGTAGACTCGACGCCGAGACCTACTGCACCATTTTGGATGACCATGCGCTTCTTACGTTTTGACAGTTTTGCGGGGTGGATCCATGTTACTTTCAGGATGACTGCCACCTGTCATGTTGCGAGGTCCACCATGGCTTGGTATGGTGACAATATGATTAATCGAATGGACTGGCCTGCGCAGAGCCCGGACCTTAACCCTATCGAGCACCTCTGGGACGAGTTGGAGCGTCGACTTAAGGGGTGCCCCCATCGTCCGAAATCGGTGAAGGAATTGACCTGTTTTCTCCAAGCCAAGTGGAAGAAAATACTGCTAACCGTCGTACAACGCCTGGTTGAGAATATGCCCCGGAGGGTCGCAGCTGTAATCGCCACTCGTGGAGGCTCCACCAACAATAGAAGGTGAATAAACTTCGTTTTTCTTTGCTATCACAGGTTTCCAATTACTTGTTGGTAGATAGTGTATAATAAATGATGTCATAACAGTAAGCTGCGTGAGTTCAAGTTGTTACATAAATTACAAGTATAGCACATTATTTTTTTCAAAATACAGCGAAAAAAAAACTTTTGTATAAACAACTGAGGGGCACAACAATTACATCTTATTTAAATACCTTATTATAAATAGTACTTGAATAGTTATTCATGTTCATCACGTTCAGTTCTTTTTAGTACTTGTTTCCAAGGGTGTGGAATATTAGCCGGTACTTCGTCATTACAACAGGAGTTCACAAGGCTGTAAATAAATAGACTTTCCATAAATAGTATCCCAAATTACGTACGGGGGAAGCAAATATGTAGGAATCATTCCAGCTAGGGTGTTAAGATCCCAGGTTGGAGAGACGTGATAACGCAGTAGTTTGTGAATGCAGTTTCACATTATAGGTGCTTTCCTTTATTCTCGTACTCAATGTCCGTGGTAGAGCCGATGTATTATCTACTGCGTTATCACGTCTCTCCAACCTGGAATCTTAACACCCTAGCTGGAATGATTCCTACATATTGGCTTCCCCCGTACAAAATTTGAGATACTCTTTATGAAAAGTCTATTTATTTACAGCTTTGCGAACTCCTGTTGTAATAATAAGTACCGGTTAATAGTCCATAGCTTTGGAAACAAGTACTAAAAAGATCTGAACGTGATGAACATGAATAACTATTCAAGTACTATTTATAATGAGGTACTTAAATTAGATGTAATTGTTGTGCTCTTCAGTTATTTATATAAAAGGTTTTTTTTTCGTTGTATTTTGAAAAAAAAATAATGTGCTATACCTGTAATTTATGTAACGACTTAAACTCATACAGCTTACTGTGTATGACATCATTTATTATAGTTATATTTTAGATTGGATTCCAAGGGACAGGAAAAGACCCAGAAGAAGACCACATGGAAGATGGGTGGATGAAATTCGAAAGTATGCGGGAGTGACATAGAGGAGACTGGCACAAGACAGACCGTTGTGGAGGAAACTTGGGGAGACCTTCGTCCAGCAGTGGATTGATAATGGTTGACAATGATGATGATGATGATATACGATAATGTAACCCGGAGCTTTTCCCATTGTAATCACGTCTGAGGATGAGCCCAGTCGGCTCGAAAGATCTCACGTGTTTTAGTGTAAACTGTATTTTTAACTATGCTAAGTAAATTAAAGGTTTTAATTTATCTTAGCTTTTAGTAATTTTATGATTTTAATATTGTGCATTGACGGATATTTTAATCTTCAATATTTTCAATGAAAATCGCTTTAGTCTTTCGTCGGATTACAAAAGGCAATTTCGTGGGACTGCATATGATGGAAGGGGTATCGTTAAACAGGACAAGCACGGCGATGGAGATGACATAATGGTGAGGATGGGCTGGTCAGGGGAGGATTTACAGGGATGTCAGTGAACTCCAGGCGTGGGGTTTCATGATAATCCTTCAAAAATGATTTTTAGCACGTCTTTTGTAAAAAAAGATCATGTTTATTTTATCGGGCCCGACCGTCCGCCTATGGATACCATATTTCTGCAACTCTTAGTCCGATTTGAAAAATTATTTTTGCATTGGGAAGCTTGAAATACGCGAATGATGATGCTTTACTTCATTTTTTTAGATGTACATTTCGCCGCCAGAGGGCGTAATAGCAGATGATATTGAATTCCAAATATATTTTTTTTCCATATATTTGCTTCTAAATATCCGATTGAAAAAATTCTATTACCTTTCAATCCCATCTATGTATAAGCGTATTTTAGGTATAGTTACTTTTTTTCAAGTTATGCGTACATTTTCCGCTAAGGGCGTAAAAGTAAATTGCACTTCCTTCGATATCTCTGCTTCTAAAACTCGGATTTGAAAAATGTTTTTTACAGCGGATACAGCTCCTGGTGGGAAATCTTTTACATATAATTTTTCTAATTTTTGGTAAAGAATGGTTTGGCCATCAGGGGGCATAAGGGTTAATTTCCCCTTGATGCATTTGCCACAAAATCTCTTCTAAAATCTCGATTGAAAAAATTCGTTCGTGGACCGATGCTACTCTCATCGATAAACCTTTTTGGAATATTTTCTTCATAAAATAATGCATGGTTTCTCCGCTAGTGGGCGTAGATGTACTTATTATTTTTGTCAATATCTCTACTTCTAATAGTCCGATTTGAAAACATTTCTTCTTTGTTGGATGGCGTTTTCGGTGCGAAAGATTTTTCATATAATTTCAAAATTTTCAAATCATTCACAGACTTTCCCCTGGAAGGCGTGAAGGTAAATTGCGTTTTGCCCGATATTTCTGCTTCTAAAACTCCGATTTGAAAACTTCTTCCTGTATCGCATACAGCTCTTAATGGAAATGTTTTTCATATAATTTATAATATTTGGTAAAGAATGGTTTTGCAGTAAAATCCGAGCTCTTGGAAACTCGATTGAAAAAATTCTTTCCTGTACCGATACCGGTCTTGTCGAAAAACCTTCTGGGAATTCCTTCTTAATAATGCATGATTTTTCCGCCAGGGCGCGTTGATGTAGATCTTATGTTTGTCGATATCATTGCTTCTAAGAGTCCGATTTGAAAAATTATTTCTTTGTTGGGGAGCGTTTTCGCTGCAAAATGTTTCTCGTATAATTTCAAACCTTCCTTAACGCACAAGTCTTCAACCAGAGGGCGTAAGTTTAGGATTCCGTTTACAGCAATATCTTCGGGATTAAAAACCCGATTGGAAAGCTTCTTTTTTCAGTCAGATACTACTGTTTTCCATACCGATTTCATTGACTTTGAATAGCTTTGATTAATTTAATTCGCGTCAGAACGTATTCAAAAGACCTGCTCATTACACCCGAAAATTCGGTGTCATCTTTCTTTGTTATCTGTAAAGAAATAGAAAATTATAGATTGAGACGTAATTTCACTGTTTCGGGTTTTGGAGGCATGTTTCCGCTCAAACTCAAAGTAGGGCATCTACAAGCCCACGGACTCTACCTTAAAATTTGTATTTTATGGCTAAAATTTGCAATTTTAACTGCTCACTGTTCCGGAATTTTTTCAGGTCATTCTATAAAAATGGTTGTACCACAGACGAATAAAAACGCTAAGGCCAACTCCCTATTCCGGTTCTGCAGTTTTAATGGAAATATAATCAGTCGTCTCTTGTTGATAGAACTCCAAAATATTGAATTTCATGTGAACTGGCGTCATAGACTTTGAATTATATAAAAAAATCGAGGACGAATACCATTGGAAGCGCCCATTTACAGTTTCAACCATTATCTAACCAGCCCGTGAGTTTCTGATAAGCCTTCTCGGTTAATTTCATTTTGACAGATGTCATAATTTTTGAGTTAAGCAAAGAAACGCTGTGAGGAAAAGCTACAGCCGTTTCCTCGATTTCTACAAAAGTCTAACCAGCACATTAGAATATCATAATCCTTCTAAATGTTAAATTTTCCGTTCCAATATTTGCAATAAGGTTTTAGTTATTGCGGTAACAAACCATAGACATCACCGTGAAAACAGTCAAGTCATGATTAAGGGAACTCTAAAAGTGTATTTCGATTGAAATATACACGCCAATTTTTTTTTTATTTTTTTTTTTTTTTTTTGGTGATAAGAGTACTTAAGTAACAGACAGTAAAAATGGAGGAGAGGATGCGATGTCTGTGGAAACATAAAATGATATTTTTGTCAAGGTTGGCAGGGAAAGTGAGGAGGCTCCAGAAAGATAATGTGCGTAGGGCGCTGAAAGCCCTAAATCTGCCACTGGGGCTGGTACGATGATCAATGCATGTGCTGACTGTACATGACATAATCAACTGGAAACTGTACGGCAATGATGTGATTCTTTGGCACGGTATTCTGTTCCGTGGTGCTGTGGGCGCAGATTTTATTTATACGTATGATAACTGTTGTCGGAATAGCCCATCAACTGTGTATGAAGTACGGATCAGTGAGGATTTCCATCAGATAGAACGGTCAGCGCATTCCCCTAATTTGAATCCACTAAAACCTTCGTGTAACGCTCAGGAAATACGTGTTGTGCAAAGTAATCTTTCAACAGAAACTGATCCAGCTTTTAGCACGTTTCTCCATCACGATTAACAAAATTTACAACAAGAGCTACTAATCCACTTGTTGCTAAGCATGACACACAATCCAAGGAACACGGCGTTGAAATTTAACGTAGGCCAAACATAAAGCCAAAGTCGTTTAGGAATAGAAGACGGTGGCTCAAAGTTGGGCCTACGTTAAATTGCAATGCCGTTCTGCTTGGCCATAAACAGTGGTACGGGTTGGAAATATTCCCCACTGAGGTCGTTTTTACGCTTTCCAACCGTAGGTTGAAGAAGCGTATATGCTTCAGCTTTGTCCGTCTGTCTGTCGGCACGATACCTCGCGTAAAAATGGTTCGATTTTGGTATGTGGTAGGGGAGCACTGGGGACAAACCCTATTGAAAATGGACGAAATGGGGTCAAAGTGGGATCCATTCCACTGCCCTTATGCGTCATAACATGCGTAAATATGGTTCGATGTCGATGAAATTTTAGCATATTGTAGGTGACCACCTGGGGATGAACCCTATTGAAAATGGGTGAAGTGGGGTCAAAGGTCACGCCATAGGAGCAGAATCCATTCCATTGCCCTTATGCATCATAACTTGCGTAAATATGGTTCGATGTCGATGGCATTTTAGTATATTGCAGGGGACCAACTGAGAATGAACCCTATTGAAAATGGGTGAAGTGAGGTCAAAGGTCAGGACATAGGAGCGGGATGCATTCCATTGTCTTTATGAGTCATAACGTGCGCAAACATTGTTCGATTTCGATGAAATTTTATTATGTGGTAGGGGACCACGTGGGAACGATCGTATGACGTCACAATCTCGCGCTTGAGATATTGGAGCGCGGTCACGCCATCTGTCTCATTATGTCACGCATTGTGCGTGGATCCTATTAAAGTTTTATGACGTCACACTCTTGCGAGCAGATGGTCGCGATTCCCATCCGCCTCATTACGTCACGCGTTGTGTGCGTATGTCCGTCCGCACGATAACTCGCGTAAAAATCGTTCGATGTCAATGAACTTTTAGTATGTGGAAGGGGATCACCTGGGAAGGTACCCTGTTGAAAGTGAACGAAATGGGGTCAAAGGTTAGGACAGGAGCGGGATCCATTCCACTGCTCTTATGCGTCATAACTAACGTAAAAAAGGTTCGATTTGGATGAAATGTTAGTATGTTGTAGGGGCCTGCCTGGGGACGAATCCTATTGAAAATGGGAGAAATGGTGTCAAAGGTTAGGACGCAGAAGCGGAATCTATTCCACAGCCCTTATGCATCACAACTTACGTAAAAATGCTTCCATTGCGATAAAACTGTATCATGTTATTTCGAAGGTATACTGAACCGGTTCTGTTAAATATAACCAAAATGGGATCAAAGGTCAGGGCACAGGGCCGAGATTTATTCCACAGCCATTATCCTCATAACTTGAGTAATGATTTCTGGTATGTTGGAAAGCGTATTATAATCAATGCATTGCATGATTTTACTTACTTGTTTTCTTTTGATTGGAGGTTTAACAACCACCGTGAGGAACCCAATGGGCTATAAGCAGTCGCTCGTCCCTAATTTAGAGTCACTGGTTCCAGGGAAGGGAGATAGCCAGCTCCTTAAGACAAGCACAATATTCATGCTTCATCGGAATTCGAACCCGGACCCATCTAGGACGAATAATCATAAGTCATCGCGTAGACGACTGGCCCACCAGTGCGGCCCGCTGAGGTCTTCGCCCTGTAGTCTGTTTATGAAGTGCTGATGGAAAAGTGTCACTGAAAGACAGGAGGGCATGTACCTCCTCCGTCGCCAACTTTGTGGCGCAGTTGTGAGAGCACTGGCTTCAGGCCATTCGTCCGAAATGGCTCCGGGTTCGAATCCCGGTAAGGAGTGAATAGTGTGCTTGTCTTACAACACTGACTCCTGCATTTTCTGGAAGAAATGTACCTAAATTAGCAAGCGGTGAATGCTTATAAACAATCGAGTTGCTCGCGGTGGTCGCTAAACCACCAAACAAACAATCAGAACCTCCTTCTTAACATTTTGTTCTGTTATGATCGCGAGTTCACAGATATCATGATTTTTATTGTGTTCCGTTTTACCGTTCCTTCGGTAATACTTACATCCGTAAACCTCTTTTTCCGAGTTTGACTGATCTAATATACGTCGATCTTAAGATTTTAGCATCAGTGTATAATAAGCAGCGTCATGCTGATAAGTGGTATATACACAAGACGCAGATAGAATATAAACATCAAATATATGATTATGTCAGGCCGTTGACGCAATGGTCTAAGCGATGGCTTTTGATCACTCGTCCGAGATGGGTCCGGGTTCGAATCCCAGCTAAGCGTGGATGTTGTGTTTGTCTCAAGGCACTGGCTTTCTCTCTTCCCTGGTGTCAGTGACCCTAAATTAGGGACGGGCGACTGCTTATAGGCCATTGAGTTGTTCACGGTGGTCGTTAAACTTCCAATCAAAATATATGATTAAGACAATGAGTGGTTGTGATTCGTTTATTCTAGAAATTGTTCTTTGCACATTATAATATACAGCAATTTGACTGGACTATCCATTTATTTCTGATACTTCGCGAATTTAGATTACTTGAAATATGTTTGCACTCTGATTACCTTTAAAGAAAACTGCTGGCACCTGTCACGCAGTGGAAGCTAGGCTCTTGACATATTTTCATCACGATTTCATAAAAAAAGTGATGTGTTGATATTTTTCTATTAGTGGTGTCGAAGATTTGGGCCCAGTCTTTGGTTCCACTATGCGAAAAAATCACACATGACGCTGAAATAACTACGAAAGTAAAAGAAAGTAAATTTTGCAACTATACAATTCATTCTGTCGACGTGTCCAACCGACTCTATCGCTTCTTGAAAATCCGGAAAAAAATGTGCTGCCTTAATTACCTGAAGAAAAAAAAATAACAGGATACAACTCTCGAAACTTACCCTAAAGTGAATTTTTTTTTGTTGAAAAAATTGTCTTATTAAGCTGTAGCCGCTGAGTGTCATGTTACCGTTTGCTTAACAATTTTTTTTACTGTGTCCTTATTCATACAGTGAAGGTATTAAGATAAAATGGTGGTTAAAACCAAATGCAAGTAAATTTTAAGAGGAATCAAAAAAGGGGAGGGATAGAATAAAGAAACATGATATTTGAAAGGATACAATTAATATAAAGAAAAAAATCTCCAGAAGCATGTGTAATGCATTACATGCTGAGAAACCTCAGTGCTCGTTTTATTTTTGGCCAAAGTGTATTATTCTTTTGTATTGTACATGATGTTTTGTGAAAGTACCTAAAAAAAGGGAAATATCAAGTGTTGATCACATTATTTTTCTAAACAAATGGCAATTAAATCACGCTGAAGTTTGAATAGTAATTGAACATTTACAAATTAAAACGTTAAAATTTTGAATACCAGGCAAATCGGAAAATTGTATAATCAATCTGAAATATACACCCAACAAAATTGAAATTGGACTCAAAAACTCATTTCTGGCATGCGTGGGTAATTTGTAAAAATAAAACCAAAGAAAAAAAATCTGTAAAATTCTCAACAAACTTCTGCTCAGGCGAGAGGCCTGATCAACAATAAATGTAACTGATAGTCAGTTTTTACACCTAAAAATTTTTGAGTCACCTTTATTACTTGTTTATGTGTGTTCAGTGAATCCAAGGTAAATCTTGTGTAATTTTTTTGTCAAGCCCATAAATCACCTCTGCACTTGGCAGAGTTCAAGGATCTGAGCCGGGTAAGATTTAATCAACATATACTTTGACAACGCAAAATTTTACTGTTTGTGCATATATTTTTCTTTTGTTCCTTCACTAATTATTTTTTTTTATACATCACGTGTCATATTGTTCCACACTATTTGATACAAGTGTATTTACACTATAACACATGGCCATAGTGAACGAGGTTCAAATTAGAACGAAATTGCTTTATATTAAAAGCAGATATTATTATGTTTCATTCAAGCTAAAATAACAATTCAAATTTCTTTAGTTTGATTAAAATACAGAAAAGATTTGTACGCGAAATGCCCAGGTATTCGATCAGTTCTACTAAATGTAACTGTATAAAACAATTAAGTTTGAACGCAGTCAAGGTGTTTTTAAAAACCTAAGATCTTCAGTGAAAATAATGAAATATAACATACGAGAGAGAAAAGTACTCACATGATTGACAGCACTTGAGTCACAGAATAATAGCATGACCGACGTATCTTTTTATATCGTAAGCAACGCAAGCCCGTAACTTATTACGTACTAAAGTTCAACTGATAGAACATCGCGTCAAGAGATTTCAGTGGGAAAATGCAACAAAAAACATCTGGATCCGAGATTAGTTATTCACCATATGTTTTTCTTCGCGGAAAATGGGAAAACAAACGTTGTTGCATTATTTCGTTTCACAAGCTTTCCAAAAAAATATGAAAAAAAGTTAATTTTCATTTATGAATTTGCGTGGGTATTCAGTAGATTTCAAGAATCAATATTCTCAATTGGCTTCATATGAACACGTACATGAGGAAGTGCAAATTGATATTATAAGCACAATAAAATATAAAATTAGCTTAGTATTTAAATGGCTTTTTTTAAACAGCACATCAAGCGCAGATACAGATGAGATGCATCATGGTATGGTGCCTATGCCGTCATTGTCACTTTTACAACATAGTTTGTTGTGCGGAAGTGTGGTTTTATCGAAACAATTAATTTTCTGTATTCAATAATGTCACTACGTACAGAAAAATAATTCAAGATAGCATTTTAGATTAAGATCATAAAATGCGACTTCATGGCGTTTATTCATCTCAGAAAGAAGGAGATTAAGTAAATAAATAACTAAATTCCAAGGGACAGGAAAGACTTAGAAGAAGACCGCATGGGAGATGAGTGGATGGAATTCTAAAGCATGCGGTAGTGACACGGATGGGACTGGTACAACATTGATCGTTTTGTAAGAATCTTGGGGAGACTTTCATTCAGCAGTGAACTGATAATAGTTGATGATAATGATATATATATATAGCAAAAAAACAAATAATGTTAAACAACAAAAACCATCGAACAAATTTGAAATTCGTTAGTGCCAGAGGCTGCATAAGAGAAAGATCAAATAACAATAGGGAAAAACAAAGCATAATTTTGAACAGGAGAAATAAAAAATAGAAAGACCAGCTGTCATATATATATATAAATAGATACATATTCCACATTAAAATGCTTTTATGGACTCACATTTTTTACGCTAATTATTGAATAACATTTATTTTTTACTGTTCCAAAAAAAAACTTAAAAAAAAAACTGATTTCAATGTAATGTACCAGATAATGATTCTGATATACAAATGTGTTACGAGCACTTTCAGGACCAAATCAGATTAATGTAACTTGTACTATGTATCATTAACTCAGAAATGGAATTTCTATACAATACGGAAATCTTAACATGGAAGAACCCGTTCCAAACCCACGTAAAAAAAAAGGAAAAAGAAAAACTAAGAATGGGTTTAGTCATATCAGTCAAAATTAAAGTCAGAAAATAATCGCTCTCGTTGCTCTATATCTATTCGTTATCGAAATAGTGGTATAATTTGGCAAAGATTGTTTTGATTTAAAAAGCTACAATTGCTATTGGACACCAGTAGCTGATACATAAGCACACTTTTAGCTTAAAAGAATAAAACAGTGGAAAAATTCAGGTAATAGCTATAAGAAATCCTGGATATTATTGAATAACTATCTTTTAACATACACTAAATTGACAAAAGTCACCGGACACCCGGAAGAGAAAAACAACATAGCACGTATTACCATACATTAGTACGGTGTTGGTCCATCTTTCGTCTTAATGTGTGCACTAACCCTTCGAGAAATGCTTCCGACAAGGTTTTGAAATACAGCGATAGGTATGTGCTTCCATTCAGTACATAATGCTGCCGCTAACTGTTGCTTAGTAGTACGCCTTGGTTCCAAACTTCTTATGCGGCGCTCTAATCCATCCCGTAGGTGCCCTATGAGATTAAGATCACGGCTCTGTGCTGGCCAGTCCACACACGATTCGGAATTATCGTCAACCCACGCCGTATCAGTACCTTGTTTTATGGCTCGCTGCATTTTCCTAAGGGTACCAACAAGGTTCGGTTTCATAGTATTGGCACAGAGTTGGTAGAGCATAATTGCCCAGAATATCGAGGTAAACGGGCTGATTAACAGGTTTATCCACGATAGCCAATGGGCCGGTATCACACCACGAAAAACAACCCCCACACGAGTACACTGCCAGATCCAAACTTTACCGTAGAAACAGTACACTGTGGTAAATAGCGTTCACCCGGCTGCTGCCATACTTACACACGGCCATCAGACTGATGGGTCGTGTATATGAATTCATCAGTCCATTGATCTACGATCCACGATAAATATTCTTTACACAATGCTAAACGACGAGTAGCATTCCGCGTGGAGATGAAAGGCTTATGAGCAGCCGTTAAAGATCTCGCAATGGTGTGATGTTCTTTCCACACCGCGAGACAAGAAAAATAAGAGCATCCCTTCTTCAGTGCTTCGAAAAATAAATGTGTGTGATGTTGCATTCCACACACCAGATTGGCTGGTAGTTCTTAAGTGCACCTTCTACAGCGGATGGCTGTCTACGACGATTTATGGTCACGGCTGACCCGTGGGCCATGCCCACCGGGCTTCCTTCGGGTGGGTGGAGATGTGACGTGCCTGCCCCGCAGGTCGCACACGACATAAAGGTAGATAGCACCGAGAACGAACGCCTGCGTAGCTCAGTTGGTAAGCTATTTGTTCCGGAATAAGTGGACTCGGGTTCGATCCCTGGCGTGGACCAAAAATGACGGAGAAATTTACTTCGTTATCACATATAAAATTCTTCCGTCTTTTCATTTTTTATACGGTAGAACGTGCCATGTACAAATTCAATTTCAAGTAATAAAAGTGACCGCCATTTCTGTTTGAATGTGACATGTACAGCTGATCCAGCTTTCAGCATTAATTACCCATGCTCACTGAGTAATTAAGTTATTGTATTATACGGTAATACAGAAATTATAAATTTCTTCATTTGTCGTAACGTTCGAAATTTGCATATCACCAACGAATTCCTCGGTAGGTGATATATCAGTTGCTTAGGATGCCAGCATTTAAATTAGCATCTCTTAAAAACACATCTGACCGCGATGCATGCTTGTATATAGTTGGTCAACGTGCATAAAAAGTCAGCACGGAACATCAGCACACCGTTTTTCTTTTTTTTTATTTATTTATTTATTGAAGTAAGGTTTAAGGACTTAGTGAGCAACTACACGGGCTGTAAGTAGTTGCCCGTCCCTAATTTAGAGTCATTGGTTCCAGGGGATGGGAGAGAGCCAGTGCAGTAAGACAAACACAACATCCATACCTCACCGGGATTCGAACCCGGACCTTTCTCGGACGAATAGTTAGAAGCTAGCCCCTCTTTCAACTCGACCACAGGGACGGGTCTCTCAAATTTACTGAGCCCTGAACAGTAACTGAATTTCCAGTTATCCGACCTGGTTCTTTTCCTGTTACGGACGTGACGCAAAGCGCGGAGCATCGCATGCATCTCTGCCCAGAAGATTGTCGCTTCAGGAGGAAGCCTCTCATCATAGATCTCCGGACCCCATCGTCGAGCCATGCTTTGCATTGACCCCCAGTCAGTCATCCAAGTTTTATCTTCTTCGGAGGGCACTGATTCGCCAGCCACCAGAGATGTTTGTCGCCTCCTGCGGTCTTTGACGAGTGCTGGATTCGTGGTCCGATTTTTGGGTTCCAGGCCATTATTGGGATTCGGGGTAACAAGGTGGTGGATTTCTCTACTAGGTCCGTCGCCTCCATGCCAATCACTCGACTGCAGCTGTTTTTTAGAGATTTTCGTCATGGCATCCGTGCATTCATCATATCTAAGTGGCGGTCCCTCTGGTCTCAACAGGGCACGTACAAACTTCTATCCATCAGACCACAGATCGATGGCCATCTATTGTAGTTTGAGAACAAACTGTCGAGAGGAAGTTATACTCGCGGGTCTCTGCACTGGGCTTCGTGGTTTCACCAACCGCTTCTTGTTGTGTTGCGATAATACCCCGATGTGTCAGACGTCAGACTGCCGCCTCACCGGTATACTTATGTTCTGTGTTGCTGCGTTCCTTTTCGTATTCATCATTTTCGTTCCCAATTGTTAGACGATAGAGCAGCCGCGCTGCGGAGGAGTTTCGGTGACCGATGTTATACATCCTCCGTCTTTTCGTTTTTAAAACACATTGACTTTTTTAAACTTATCTAGCTTTTACACTTTTCCTCATTCTCATTATCACTTTTACGACATTAGCCTGCTTTTAACTCTTTTACCAAGTTTTTAAATATATTTCTTTGATGGTCTTGTGTCTGGCGCTCTATGGCCAAACATGCAATTAAAATCAACCAACCAACCTGTTAGGGAAGGCATTAAGATTTTTACAAAAATAAAAGCCACGATGAATTTTTAACACACAGACAGTTGAAAAATTTACCTGGCCATTTTATAGGAACTTCGAACTTGTGATTCGTAGTTATATCGAACAGTACAGCTCCTTTGGCAATACCAAACTTCCAGTAACGACGAAATGTCAAGTTCTACAAAAAAAAAAACCAGATCACACGGACTCTGTAAAATGTAAAGAAAGCTGCAATTAATACTCGAGGGTTTACGACATAACTATTAGATTACCTGTCCGGAAAAATGATTTTTACCAATCTTCAGAAGGTGCCTTGAATTTCGCTTTTTTGTGGTAACGGATAAGCAAATTCAGAACAATTTCAATATTTTGATATTCACGACCAAGTACCCGGAAAAACAATGTAAAAGAGATTCATCACAATTCAAAACACCACAAAACACTGTTGCAGCACTGATATCCAAACATCAAAGAAATATAGTGTAACATTAGTGCCACAGTGGAGGCATGAATCAATAAAGTCAATTCTTCCTAAATTCCTTAAGCACCATTTTCGTAAGCCTTGATCTGTATCGCGACTGAGTAATAAAAACCAAAAAAATCGTTAGCATTAAAAAATATTTTCGCACTCATGTGATTCTTACATTGGCGTGCAAAAATTAAAGGCGAGTCGGTTTTTCGAATGTAACGTCCTGCAGAAGTGCTCCACATCGACTCAAATCATACCATAAGATCCCCAAGATGTAAGAATATGGGACAAGTGAGCAAAACCGTCCAAACAAGGAATCCAAAGGATACAAAGGCACTTTATTGAAAAGGTAGATTCCAGCACAGTTGGACAGAAGACAGAAACGTCCATGTTACAGGCGGCTGCCAAACAAAATCCAGTCCTTAGTAGGGGATATGATCTCCCCTGACTGCGTTGCAGGATTTGCAACGCCTGTCCATGCTGAGGACGAGGTTGTAAGGAGCTGTTCAGGCATCGCGGCCTATTCCTCTTGTAGCGCCAATCGCAGCTGCGGAATCGTTGCTGGCGGCTGATGACATGCTGCCGAGCGTCTCCTGAGAAAGTCCGACACGTGTTCGATTGGATGTAGGTCCTGGGACCTTGCGGGCCAATCCATGCGTTGAATATCTTCACTCTCCAACAGCTCTGCGACAGGAACTGTACGATGAGGTGTATCGTTGTCTTCCATGAAGAGGAACTCAGGACCCACAGCACCTCTAAACAGACGCACGTGAGGTAGGAGAACCTCGGTACAATAGCGGACACCAGTGACTGAACCTCCTTGGAAGATGTGGAGGTCAGTATGGCTGCCAAGCATGGTACCGCCCCAAACGAGAACTCCGCCACCTCCAAACCGGTAATTTTCGATGATGTTGTAGGTGTGATTGCGTGCTCCCTGCTCTCTCCAGATGTGTATGCGTCCAGAATCGCTCGTCAGACTAAATCGGCTCTCATCCGTAAAGAGAAGTCGACCCCATTGCGGATGTGTCCAGTTCTTGTGTTCCTGGCAACCACAGAAACCGCCGTCTCCAATGAGCAGGCGTTAATGGCACACACCGTACTGGTCGTCGTGCAAATAGACCATTTTTGTGCAGCCTCCTGGCCACGGTAAAACGCGATAACGGACGTCCAGTCGTCTGTTTCATGTGCCTTGCGATTTCTCCAGCTGTCAGCTGTCTGTCACTTCTCGCCTGTAAGACAATATACCGGTCGTCCTCCGCCGTAGTTGCTCGTGGACGACCACAGCTAAACTCTCGGACAGCTGTTCCTGTCGTTTGAAATGCTCTCCAAGCTCGTGAAACGATGCTGTGAGCGATCCCGAACTCCTCGGCCACATTAGTCACACTTCGACCTTCTCCCAACTTCCGAATGACGCGACCTCGGGTAAAGTAATCCAGATGTCGTCTAAACCGATGCACACCGTGCAATAGCTTTCACCAAATTGCTGAGCGTACCCCGCCCGTGTGCTTTATACCCATCCGACCCCCCCCTACATCATGCTGCATATATGCACATGTCCTACCGTACCGGACCCTAGTCTATCTCCTGAGTGGTCTTTCGGTCCGTTCTGTCTGCTCGTTCCGCTGTTATGCTAATTTTCCCTCTTTGTCCTTAATTTTTACACATCAGTGTATTTACCGGTGTAGAAAATTACGTTGTGTAGTATCTCGCTGTACTTACGCTTTGATAGCTTCTCTTTTACACCTTGTATGATTTCTGTTGTGACATTTAGTCGAGACTGAATATCTGCAAAAACACATTCGCTTTCATTCGCAGTTTGATTACCAGCATTGGTGGGCACAATAGTACTAAGAAAAGCAACTCCCGCCGTCACAAGCATAAATCGTTGAAGCAACCTGTAAATATAATGAAACAGAAAATGAAAACATGTGTTTCGAATTACTCTGATGAGCCATTATATAATGGACACCCCCAGCCTAGAGAAATGAGCCCGCCTGGAGACCGAACTGTGGCGCAGGTGAAGTTCACAGAGCAGTATATATACGACCCGAGGACTGGCTTTCTGTTAGTAGAGTGTTCGGAGTCAGAATGGAAAAAGCTGCCGATTTATCGGAGTTTGATAAAGGACAAATTGCGATTGCACGGCGGCTCGGAACTACGATCTCGGAAACGGCGCGGCTTTGGGGCTGTTCACGTGCCGCTGTAGTGAGTACACATCAGAAATGGTGCACAGATGGCCAAACGACGAACCGTCGTACAGCAGTGTGTCGTCCGCAGCTCATTGATGCAATAGGGGGGGTGGAGACTGTCACGCATTGTTTTTCACAGCGACCACAGGGCTACAGTGCGACAAATCTCCCTCAACTACAACACTGGTGATCAGGGCAATGTGTCACAACACACAGTTCATCGCAACCTTCTGCGCATGGGCCTGCGTAGCCGAAGACCTAGTCGGGTCCCCATGCTCACTGCACGTCATCGCCAACAACGCATGAAATAGGCCCAAGATCATCATGATAGGACCGTCGTAGATGATTAAAGTAAAGTGGCTTGGTGTGACGAATCCAGATTCTTGGTGCATCACGTAGACGGCCGAGCTTGGATACGCCGATAACCAACGGAGTCTATGGCACCTGAATGTACTCTTGTGCGGAAACAGGCCAGCGGTAGCAGTGTTATGCTGTGGGCGATGTTTTCCCTGACAGCTGTCAAGTATCTGAACATCGTTACAGACCAAGTTCACCCATTCATGGCAGCTGTGCTCCCTGCTGGTGATGGCCATTACTTACCGCATAGTGCGCCTTGCGACATTGCCAGAATCCTCAAGGAGTGGTTCGAGAAACATGCTGGTAATTTTCTATTAATACCCTCCTGGCCTCCAAATTAACCTGACATGAATCAAATGGAACATTTTGGGTTCGACTTCAAAGAGCCAGTTTGCGCTAAATCTACACCACCCTTAAATTTACGGAAACTGGAGAACCTGCTTTGACATTATGGTACCAGATACCCCAAGATACCTATCGCCACCTCATCGAATCGGTGCTTCGCCGAGTGGCCGCTGTTTTGCTGGCAAAATGGGGTCTTAAAATTTATTAGGTAGGTGGTCATAATGTAATGACTCATCGATGCACACTGCTGTACAAAACATAAATACGAACATGAAATCTGACTTTTATATGGCGTCATGGATTTAAAAGATTTTAGGGACGCATGCACACGACTAATGGCGCCTCTGGCTTAGTTTCCACGAGGGGAAAATCGAAATTATAGGTACGAATTATGAGGAAATACAGAGGTGACGCACATCTCTTGACGGTGCAGCTTAATTGAGAAAGCATTCGGTTCCGGAGCAGAATAACGTGTATTTGAGTCACTCCCTAGGAAAATTTTGATTTTCAAATATACACCCGAGCGTGACACTGGATCTACTGGACATTAGGTTCCTCAAAAAATGTGCCGTGTTCGTTCCACACATTGTCTGGAACTAATGAGAATTCCTTCTTCGTTTCGAAAAATGTTTGGTGCTTCTTCCACACAACGTCTGGAATTGGCGAGATTTCCTTCTTTTACAAGAGAGTTACTTCCATCATGGTTTGCGGTGGACACGATTTTGATCTCCCGCCTTTGTCAAAGTGGGGATATACAGTATCTACCAACAAGTAATTGGACAACTGGCATAGCAAAGAAAAACGAAATTCATTCACCTTCAATAGTTGGTGGAGCCTCCACGAGCGGCGATTACAGCTGCGACCCTCCGGGGCATACTCTCAACCAGGCATTGTACGACGGCTAGCGGTATCTTCTTCCACTCGGCTTGGAGAAGATAGGTCAGTTCCTTCACCGATTTCGGACGGTGGGGGCACCCCTTAAGTCGACGCTCCAACTCGTCCCAGAGGTGCTCGATAGGGTTAAGGTCCGGGCTCTGCGCAGGCCAGTCCATTCGATTAACACCATTCTCACCATACCAAGCCATGGTGGACCTCGCAACATGACAGGTGGCATTGTCATCCTGAAAGTAACATGGGTCCACCCCGTAAAACTACCACAACGTAGAAAGCGCATGGTCATCCAAAATGGTGCATTAGCTCTCGGCGTTGGGTCTACCAGGAATTGTGACCAAAGGTCTCGTGCAATACCAGGAGAAACACCCCCATAGCATAATTCCACCGCCGCCGAACTTCACAAATGGCACAATACATTCCAGCAGGAGGCGTTCTCCAGGCAGACGCCAAACCCAGACCCTGCCATCCGAACGGTAGAGGGTGAACCTTGATTCGTCGCTCCAGAGAACCTGTTTCCACTGTTCAACGGTCCACTGTCGACGTTCTTTGCACCACGTCAGCCGAGCAGCGCTATTGGACTTGGTGATCAAAGGCTTGCGGGCGGCAGCACGTCCATGATAACCGAGCAGATGGGCTTCCTTACGGATGGTATTCATCGAAAGAACACTCCCGGATGCCTGTTGAAACTCCTCGCGGATGTGGCCCATCGATTTGGTGCGGTTCTTCCGAATTTCTCTGGCCAGCACCCCTCGGTCTCTAACGCCCAGTTTTGTGGGTCTTCCGGGTTGGGGCACATCCCGACGGTCACCTCTCATCTTCCACTTGCCAATCATGTAGGCCACTGTTGATTTTGGGTACTTTAACTCGCTGGATATGTCACGTATGGATCGGCCATTTCTGTGATACCCGACGATTACACCTTTCTCGAAATCAGAGAGCTCCGAACTGCGTGGCATCTTGCATGCGACTGGTTGCGTTGTGGTTTCCCACACGACATTTAACGGCGGCGGCCGTGACGTGTATCAGGACCGCAGATATCGTCGATTGCAGGGGTGTCCAATTACTTGTTGGTAGATATTGTATATATGTGGTGACGTGGGGCGATTCAGAAAAAAAGAGAAGAAAACATCGCCCGTAATGAAAGAAAAATTCGTGGTACTGTTGAATTCCAATAAAAAAAGCTGAAGTGTGAAAACTCTGAGCTGATGTAATGAAACGCCATTATTGAGTGAAAGATAAAGAATGAACGAACTGCAACTATTTATGTGACAAGGTCACAAGAATCAGGGAGAGGTTGACAGTTTCTAAGAATTTGGAACGTGGAATTCAGAAAAGCCATAGCAGCAGCAGAGTGGGCATCTGGATGATTATGTCATGGGAAGATGACAAGGAGCGCGGAGAGCATTGGATGCTCAGGACTAGGGGTCAAAATGCAGGTGTGTGGTTGGTCGCGCACTGTCCAGGGTGCCAGAGAAAGCTGAGGAACGCAAAACGTGAGATTTTGGCGGGACTTGGGAGTTTGCGATCACTTTGAAAGGAGGTCAGGATTCTTCTGAATATGTACCAGGACACCTAAACAGTTTTCAGCTGCGGTTGGATCGTCAGCTTAATTTTTCACTAGCCGAGGTTAGTGATGAAACTTAATTATTATCAGCACTGGGCCGAAATCTAGGCATATAAGATAAATTAGAGAGCGGGTAAGAAGTAGCCACATCCTGTGTTATATGTAGCAGTATTGTAACTCTCCTGAGCGGTACTTATTAGGAACATTTCGATGCCTCTGCTGACGGAAAAAGATTGTCGGATCATTATGACTCGGATACCATGACTGTGGACAGTGTGTGTATCTCGACGGAATTCTCACTGCTACCTAGGAGATGGAATATTGAAAAGGAACTAAGCATATTCCATATCTTAACAAAGTAAGACTCCAGTTCGATGTAAATATTTCATCAGCCGTCACGGTATGTATATAGAAATAAAGTTATGTCATGAAAGGGGTAAGCTCTGCAACACAAATGATCCTTCGCTACGCCTTTGATGTGGGAGTAGAAAGTGAAGATAAGGATGACTAGACCTTACTCTCATTTTGGACTGGTGGCAGATATCCGAAAAAATATACAATACGAACGTACTAAATAAAGAAAAAGGAACGTTCGAAATTACCCATATATGTCAATATGTTAGGTACCACTGAGCTAATTATCATGCCAAAACGTCAAATAGCAGTGATAAGCCCTTGCCGGCATTGCGGCATAGCATTGGGAAAACATTCGGCTTCAGAGCAGAAGGATGTTGATTCGTTCACGTCACCAGCAAATTTTGGTTTCACAGAATGACATATACAAACACCAGATCCACATTTCCATTGTGCTTTCTTGTTATTTAACTTTTTTTACCACACTCTCGACACATTACATACCCTTAATAACAAAACTGAGTTGCAAAAGTATTGCGGCCCAGTTGGCTAATCGCCTTCAAGCCAGCACAGATGCGTGATTTTGGAGCCAAATTGTGTCAAGCAGCAAGAAAATATTCTCGAAAGCCTGTGCAGAGTTTTCAATTATCCAGGGAAAATCATGCAGCTGTCCATCAGTGGCGTATGTCTAACTTTGACTGGTCTTAAGATCAATTGGCCAAGTTTATGCCCTGTAGTCTGTTTACAAAGTGCTGATGAAAAAGTGTCACTGAAAGACAGGAGAGCCTACCTCCTCCGTAGCCAACTTTGTGGCGCAGTTTTTAGAGCTCTGACTTCAGACCATTCGTCCAAAACGGGTCCCGGTTTGAACCCTGCTGCGGAGTGAATATTGTGCTTGTGTTACAAACATACATTGCTGCTAAAATATTAAGGTGGACGTATATCAGATCATTCAAACTATCAATCAAACGCTGGTTCCTCCCTTCCTTGGAAATTGTGTACCTAAATTAGCGACAGGCGAATGCTTATAAACAATCGAGTTGCTAGCGGTGGTCGCCAAGCAAATAATCAAAACCTCCTTCTTAAAATTTTGGTCTGTTGTGATCGCTATTTCAGAGTTCTCATGACTTTTATTGTCTTCCATTTTACTGTTTCATCGGTAAAATTACATCTGTAAACCTCTTTTTCCGAGTTTGATTAATCTAATATACGTCGACCTTAAGATTTTAGCAGCAATGTATAATAAGCAAGTTCATGCTGATAGGTGGTATATACACAAGACAGATAGCGTGTAAACATCAAATAACTACTAGTAGATGAATAAGGCTATCAGTGGTTGTGGATCATTTATTGCATAAGCTCTTCGTTGCCCATTAGGACATACAGTAATTCGGCTGGACTAAATTCAATTATTTCTGATACTTCGCGAAACTACAGTAGTCTACTTGAAGTACGTTTGCCGCCCAGGTGGTGCAGTGGTCTAAGTGATGGTTTCTGATCATTTGTCAGTCAGGCTTCTGATCATTTGTCAGTACAGGTCAGTCAATTTCTTCCTGGCCCATCTCATCAGATCATTTCTATTCGGACTTCGCTTTGTCAACAGGGACATCGTGCTTTTGGTGCAAAAAATTGCCTTAATCTGTTCCATAATTGTTGGACCACAGAATGCCCGAGAATGTCATTAGAGCCGCAGCGTTACGATTGCTAGGCCATAGAACTTGGATGCCTAGGCCAAACCGTGAAGGACATTCCCTCAGCATGATGCCTCCTCTACCAAAATTCGCATTTGACGCAAAACATTCGGGAAGTTTGTGTCAATCTGGCATCCTTCACACACAGACACATCCGGCAGACTGCCAGTAGTGAAAGGTGATTCATTACTCCACATAACACGTTTCCACAGCTGTAGACTCCACTGACGCTCAGCTTCGCATTACTGCAATTGATGCCTGGCGTCGATCTTGCTAATTTAAGAATTGTGTGCTGCAACTCGGCCAACGAAGTACACTCCCTTCAGATGCCGACGAAACGTTTAAGTACTTGCCTTTCTCCCAGAGGCAATTTGGTACTCGGTGGTGAATGTTGCAACTGAGAACAGGCCATTTTTTTGCATCAAGAGATTCCGCCATCGGTGGTATCATTCTGTCATTTGTCGATGGCCTACTAGGTCACTATTCCGCTGTTGTTGTCCCGAGGCATCTCCACTTCACAAAAACATCAATTACAGCTGATCGGTATTTCTGAAGAACTCCAGAAATTTTCCTGACTGACGTGATGCTAAGAGGAAATCCTGTTACCCTACCAGGGTGAAAGTCACCGAGTTCTACCGTATGGCCCAATCTACAATTATGCTTGTCTATGATGATTGACAGGTCACCTGCACCGTTTTATACACGCATGAGCCATGACTCTGACGTATATGGACAAATCCCCTGCTCTGCGGCACTGGCTCTCTCCCTTCCCTGGAACCAGTGACCCTAAATTAGGCACGGGCGACTGCTTATAGTCCATTGAGTTGCTCACGGTGGTCGTTAAACCTCCAATCCAAAAAAGAATCCTCATCAAACAGATGTCATCGCTCTTTCTTCGTTTATAATTGAGCCACGGAAAAATTCTTATCGGCCGCCACCGGGAATCGAACACAGGGTCTTTCAGTTACACGCCGGGCATGACAACACTGCACCACAGCGACCTCGAATTCTCCAGACTCACATAAGACTAAATGCCAAACCACTTGGCAGGTTGCTTTTTGGAGCCCCGCACAATATTGGGAATTCACCAAAGACGGAAAGCAGCTACTGAACAAATAACTACGACGCGAAAAAGTATTTAATACACACAATTGCCGTGGATGAGGAACATCAAACAGAAGTCATCGCTTTTTCCACGTTTATAAGTGAGTCACGGAAAAATCCGCTGTTCAAAAGGGGTGTACGGATGATCTGATGATATGGCGTATATTGTTTTACAGTAATGACATAAATATATTTTTACACATGTTATTTAAATATAATTACAAAATGTTTTAGCTTATATTATATAAATGTCTATCAGCAATTGAATGATGTTTTAAAACAATCTCAGTTATGTATTTTTATCTGTATACTTATTGCAAAATTTACATTATGTCATATATGCATTTTTAAGGCAATTTACAATGTATCTTCAAACACTACAGAGATGATTTGCTATGTACACCTACCTAGTAATTGGAGTCCAAACTTTATAAACAGGAGCAACACGTCGTGCAATGGGCTTCTCCAAATGTCGGACATTTCGGATCGGATTACAACGTATATTTACACGAGAGCCGTCTGTAAAGAGAAGAGATATAGTGGTGGCTGATTTCGAGCCCGAAAACATAATTGAGTATTTATGGGACATCGGTCTGCTTTGTCCCATAAATAATCAATGTAGTTCACATCCGCAGATTGTGATGGCCATTTGAAGGTTACCGGGTCAATAAAATGTTCGTATACCCAGTTCTTCACAAAACGTGAGAGATGAGACGGTTTCTTCTTTCAGTTTGGAGGACGACACCTTTTTGTCGGAAACAGGCCTCCATGATGGTGTGTAGGTGGCCTGTGTAGAGGCGTAGAAATGAAGGAGTAAAGAGGAGAACCTATTCCTTGTCCGTGAGTCTACGGAGGTTCCAAAAAGATTGAAATACTATTGCTGTTACAAATTCAAAATCCTCCCAAACAATAAATTTTATATTATGGAAAATCACACTTTCCACATTTACAAAATCTCCTTGTAATACAAATTTTAAAGATGACAATCCGATTTTTGGTGCAAATGTGACAGGGATGGTAAGTCAGATAATATCCGAAAACTTGAAAATTCCATCGTCCTGGAGCGGGACTCGAATCCGCCTCTCCCAGATAGCGCCCAGGTATGCTAACCACTACACCACCCAAAACGACCAAGTCTCAAATTTCCGATTTATTTGAATATAACCATCACAGAATTCGCTAGTCGAAGCAACCGGCATTCATGTTTAGCGAATCTGGAGGTTAAGAATCCTACCCCGTGATTGCCCGGAGGAGCAGATAAATCGTGAAAGAAATACGGGATTGCACCATATAATACAAATTTTAAAGATGACACCATATATTACACCATATAATGAAAATTTTAAATATGAAAATATTGAATGTTTATGGATTTTCCGGTAATTTAACCTCCACCACGAGCAACTGCAGGGGATACGGGCAGTCACGTATACCTAATTTAGGATCTCTGGTTCCAGAGAAAGGAAATAGCAAACATCAGACAAATACATTACCCATGCTTCATCCTGGAGTCGAGTAACGCAATATTTCAAACCGTTCAGCTTCCCTTGTGGAGAAAATTTTCCTTTTTTTTTTATTTTTTGAATTTGCCTCTTCGTCAGATTACATGTTTTTGATCTGCCACTCGTTAGATTCTTTATTTCGTTCCGGCACTGATACATTATGTTTTAGCTGTCTATTCTAGGCTACAGTTAATCTTTTAAAACGTATAATGATATGAAATTAAAATTGCTTTGAATAAGCTCTCAGAACATATTCAATATAAAAACAGAACAAGTATTCATCGAAAGACTTCCTATAACCAACTTCTCAATTGCCTATGTCGTTGTTTTCAATGGGGTTCAAATCACATATCTTACCACTGGGTATTAGTCACTTCCGCTAATCTACTGGGTCGGAGAGTACGTCAAAAGTGTATAGTGCGCTGATGGTGGTCCAAAAGTACATATGATCCCATGTAAATACCGTCCACAATATTACTACACCTCTAGCTGCCGCAACACCTCGACTTGAGAGTTGCAGAAGATGGCTTAGTTTGGTATACGCCGCACAATCCCAATAGCGTTGAAGTGTTACAGCTTGAACTGTTATTCGCCGATCCAGTATGCCGGTGCCCAGTAACCCGGTGAACTGACTGCGTTCCTTCCTCTGATTCAGCCTCATAACCCCATGACCTGCTGCTTACATTGATGCTGAATGTGCCATAACCTGAAGAAGAAGAGTCACGCCATTGTATTATACACAGTCGAGTCACTTTACTGTTTTTTTTTTGTTTTTTTTTATTGGAGGTTTAACGACCACCGTGAGCAACTCAATGGGCTATAAGCAGTCGCCCGTCCCTAATTTAGGGTCACTGGTTCCAGGGAAGGGAGAGAGCCAGTGCCGTAAGACAAACACAACATCCATGCCTGACCGGGATTCGAACCCGGACCCCTTACGGACGAATGATCAGAGGCCAACGCCTTAGACCACTGCGCCACCGGGGCGGCTCACTTTACTGTGACGACCTCCTACTTTTGACGTCAACAGCGCGTAGCCAATGAAAGAAGGCACGTGTCGTGAGCTGGCTTGGAGGGTATATAAGGTGTGCTGTAGGCATTCTCAAAACATATCACTTGTTGCTGTCATGGATAAAAGGAGCGATTTGCCAGATTTTCAAAAAAGGATGGTTATCGGCTTTCGGGCAAAGGGTGGTAGTATTTCTAAAACGACAGTTCAGCGAACTCTGCTGCGTATGGGGCTCCGATGCAGACAGATGGTCACTTCACGGATGCTAACGAAGGTGCATCGGCAGAAAATGCTTACATTTGCGCTGCAGTATCGGACTTGGACTTCCGCTGATTGGCAAAGGATTGCCTTCTCCGATGAGTAATGTTTTCTGCTTCACCGAAAGGATGGAGTTTGGCATGCAAGGCGAGAAACATTGCAGAACAAATACTCTTCAACCATTGCTGGAAGAAAAAAAGCTCGTGGGGGCAGCTTTATGGTCTGGGGAACGTTTTCGCGGCTTTTCCTGGGTCCACTCATACTTATGGAAGGCACTACGGACCGAATTCGTTATGAATCCATCCATGCAGACCACGTACACCCATACATGCTGATTGTCATTCCTGAGTCGGATGGGATCTTCAAGCACGACAATGCAACGTGCCACACAGCTGGAAACGTCCGAGAGTGGTTGGAAGAGCACGATGAAGACTTGAAAATATTTCCCTGGCCCCCCAATACCCCAGACTTAAAAACAGTTGAGCGTCTGTGGGAGCACCTCCATCGTGTTGTTCGCTCTATGGATCCTCCACCACGCTCCCTCCAGCAGCTGTCAGATGCATTGCAGTCAGCATGGCTACACGTACCTGTGAACATCTTCCAGCACCTTATTGAGTCACACCTAGCCTATCTAGCTGTTGTCCGCGCTGCACACGGCGGTTGCTCTGGATATTACCTGGTGGTCACAATAGTGTGATTCGATTGTGTACATCGAAAGGTCTTCGCGTAGAGTATTATACGAACCCCGTTGTTGAATGCCGAAATTATCTTCTCCAGTGTGACCCTCTGTCGCGACATTACGATAAGGTGACTAAGTGCTTATTTCGAACATCAAATTCCATTTTTTTCGCCACATTTATATAGCGACTGCCGGTTTTTGTTTACTTCTTGTATACACATGTGACGTCTCACGTGGAAATCCCAGACGTTCTGCAGTCGAAGAAATTTAGAATCCCACCTTTCTCCCATGGATTATCACCGCACCACCGAAAACGCTCAAGTCATTGTACGTGTATTTATCAGTTACCACAGCTCCTCTTACTCTGTCCAGCAGATAGGTATTTGGGTTATTCATGTCACCTCATTATTGTGTCAGGGTTGAGCAGGTTTGTGAATATCTGCGTTATGAACACAATTCGTCGCCGAACTGACGCAGATTGTAAAAGAATTGCTTATGGTTAAATCCTTCTCTTTATTTTAACTTTTTTAGCACGTCTTTTGTAAAAAAAGATCGTGCTTCTGTTATCGGTTTGTCCGTCCGTCCGTCTGTACCCACGATATCTCAGCAACTATTAGTCCGATTTGAAAAATTCCTTTTGCAACCGGAAGCTTGAAATATGCAAATGATGATCCTTTATTTCGTTTTTTTTTTTTGCGATGTACAATTTTGCCGGTAGAGGGCGTAAATGCAGATGATGTCGAATTCAAAAATACGTTTTATTCCACATATTTGCTTCTAAACATCCGATTGAAAAAAAAAATTATATCTTTCGATTCCATTTGTCGAAGAGTATTTTACATATAGTTACTTTTTCAAATTACGCATAGATTTTTCGCTAGGGGGCGTAAAAGTAAATTACATTTTCCCCGATAACTCTTCTTCTAAAACTCCGATTTGAAAAATTTTTTCTTCAGCGGATACATCTCCTGATGAAAAATCTTTTTCATATAATTTCAAATTTTTGGTAAAGAATACTTTGGCCACCAAGGGGTGTAGTGTTAATTTTTGCTTCTGATGTATTTGCCATAAAATCGTAGCTTCTAAAATATCAATTTAAAAATTCTTTCTTGGACTGATGCCACTTACATCGATAAATCTTTTCGGAATATTTTCCTCTTAAAATATTCAACAGTTTCTCCGCCAGGAGGCGTAGATGTACATCTTATTTTTGTCAATAACTCTACTTCTAGGAGTTCGATTTGAAAAATTCCTTCTTTGTTCGATAGTGTTTTCCGTGTGACATGTTTTTCATATAATTTTAAAATTTTCAAATAATTCATAGACTTTCCGCTAGGGGGCGTAGCGGAAAATTGCGTTTTCCCCTATATCTCTGCTTCTAAATCTCCGATTTGAAAAATTCTTTCTGCACCGGTACAGCTCTTGATGGGAAATCGTTTGCACATAATTTCTAATTTTTGTAAAAAAAATAGTTTGGCCACCAGGGGGCGTAAATCCTAATGTCCGCTTCTGTTGTATTTGCAGCAAAATATGAGCTTCTAAATTCTTGATTGAAAAAAATGTAGTTTGTTGAGCGATACTACTCATGTCGACAAATCTTTTAAGAAAATTTTCTTTTTGAAAATATGCATGGTTTCTACGCCAGGGGGCGTAGATGTATATCATATTTTTGTCAATATCTCTACTTCTAAGAGTACGATTTGAAAAATTCCTTCTTTGTTGGATAGTGTTTCCGATGCGAAATGTTTTTACTATAAATTCAAAATTTTCAAGTAAATCATACACTTTCCGCTAGGGGGCACAATGGTAAATTGTGTTATCTGCGTTATTTCTGCTCCTAAAGCTCTGATTTGAAAAATTCTTCCTGTATCGTATACAAGACCTGATGGAAAATATTTTTCACATAATTTCTAATGTTTGGTAAAGAATGGTTTAGCCACCAGGGGTCATATGTTTTAATTTCTGCTTCTGAAGTATTTGTTGCAAAATCTGGGCTCCTGAAAACTCGACTAATTTTTTTTTCTTCGACCGGTACCGCTTATACGGATAAACCTTTTGAGAATACTTTCTTCCTAAAATAATGCATGGTTTTCTAACCAGGGGACGTAAAGTCACAACTTATTTTTGTCGATATCTCTGTTTCTAAGAGTTCGTAAGCTCACGATTCCATTTACAGCAATATCTGAGGGATTAAAAATCCGATTGAAAATCTTCTTTCTATGGTCAGATCTATTGTTTTCCTTACCGGTTCCACTGACTTTGAATAGCTTTGATAAATTTAACTTGCGTCAGAACGGATTCAAAAGACGTGCTTATTACACCCGAAAATTCGGTGTCAACTTTCTTGTTTTATTTATGGTAATGACATTTTTAATGTTTCCTCTAGTTCACACCAGGTTTTATTTGCAGATGATACCAGTTTATGTCTTTCTAATAATTCTGTGTCAGAGTTGCTGCTTCGTATTAATTTGGACCTTCAGGAGTATTTCATTGGTTTTGTTGTAATTCTCTTACCATAAATGTAACTAAAACAAACTGTGTTTTCTTTTTCGGTTCGCAGATTTCGGTTATGTAGTCCTTCTGGTGTTGCCTTGAATGCGGTTCCCTTGTTCTTTCATACATAAGTGAAATTCTTTGATGTTCATTTATAGGTGAACCTACGTTCGGACTTGCATGTTGATCACTTCGCGGCAGGTCTGAGATCGCGCATCTGTGTAACTGCTAGAATTCAGAGTTTTTTGTCGGTTAGGATCAAGTTGGCCTTGTATTATTCATTTATTTATCCATTATTCTTTTATTGTATTCTGGCTTGGTGCCAGACAACGAGGGGTAATGTTAACAGACATTATGCTCTTAAAAAAAAAATTATGCGTTTGATAAATTTGTCGATTGATGTTGAAATTCTTTTTCGTTCGTTATCACCTACTATCTATTGATAAATTATATAATTTCAGACTTTTGTTATTTATGCATAAAAGAGTTTAGGCAAATAGGTATTCTAATCTAATAGCATTGCATCATTTTTCTCATCTTTACGATACTCGAGGATAAACTAAGTTTGTTATCCCTAGAACACACACAAATTTGTTGTTTAATAATAATTGCGAAACCTACCCTCGTTTGTGGTACGAGTTGCCGTACCTGTTACATCTATGGTGGTTTTAAGAGTGTTGATGGGTTTCTTGTTGTTTGGTTAAATAATGTTTTGATAACACAGTAATGTTCATTTTTACACAGTCGGCAGTTAAGCTGAATTTGAGGATGTCTTGGCTTGGCATATTATCCTTGGGATTCAGGGGCTCGTCAGGCTAAGTAATTTAGCCTTTTTCCATGGCCCTTCGCTATACTGTAACATAGGTTTTTGTATTGTATATAAATTGTGCTTCTGATTGTACCTGTATTGATATTATTGTGAGTATTTGTTGACTGCAATAGATTCTTCCCCTTTATTATGATTGTGATACAAACGAACGAAAGTGTTTGTAAATGACTTGGATGTCTTGATGTATTCACATTATGTTTTGGACACTTTCCAGTTTGTACTGTTATGATGTTTGATGTATTTAATTCTGTTTGGTGTAGTGTAGCAAAAAATTACAATACATTAAATTCAATTCAATTTTTGATTTTGGAATTTTTTAATGTTTTTGAAAATGTTCGTGCTTATTTCATGATGAATATGCTGTTCATTATTGCGGGTGAACGGAGGGGCGGAATGTTTGGTAGTCATCAGAAACGTAACCGGATCCGTACTTCGGGTGGTGCATGGCAGACATCAGAGACGGAACCGGATCCGCATTTCGGATGGTGCAGGGTAGTCATCAGAGACGGAACCGGATCCGCACTTCCGATGATGCATGGTAGACATCACAGACGGAAGCGGATCCGCATTTTGGATTATGCAGCGTAGTCATCAGAGACGGAACCGGATCCGCACTTCAGGTGGTGTATGGTAGACATCACAGACGGAACCTGATCCGCATTTCGGATGGTGCATGGTAGTCATCAGGGACGGAACCAGATCCGCATTTCGGATGGTGCAGGGTAGTCATCAGAGACCTAACCGGATCCGCACTTCCGATGATGCATGGTAGACATCACAGACGGAAGCGGATCCGCATTTTGGATTATGCAGCGTAGTCATCAGAGACGGAACCGGATCCGCACTTCAGGTGGTGCATGGTAGACATCACAGACGGAACCTGATCCGCATTTCGGATGGTGCATGGTAGTCATCGGGGACGGAACCGGATCCGCATTTCGGATGGTGCATGGTCGGGATGTTTGACCTTGGGTCTCTACGTATTTTTCCGTTTTATTAAATTCAATGTCTCTAAATCGAAAACCGGTAACTCCTTGTACTGTTTGACGCTAGCGGCGATGTCTAACGGCTAAATAAAAATAATATAAATAATATAATAACAAAAATTATATAATAGTACTTTTCTATACGCTCATTTTTTCAGTTGGAGCATATATTATTACTTTGCCAGTATGTCTATTTGTTTGTTAACGTGACTCTTATACTCATGTTGCATATCTACAATTCCTATTCCAGAAATTGTTTTTCTGATGAAGATGGTAATATTTTTTTCGCTTCGAATTTCTCTGAAACAGTTTTGGTTGCTGCTGAACAGAATTCCTCTGATTCAGTTGAAGCTGAATAATTCCATAATTTCACTGAAAGAAACACTGTTCGACTAATTTGGCGAAATTTACTCGAAAGCAACTCGACTGATCTTCATGGTAGTATTTTTAACGAATATTTGAATGATTTCATGAATTCACACCAGACCACAATGCGTAAGTCTCTCCCTTTATGTAAAATCCATTCATTTTAATGGTAGTATTTTTTTACCATCAGGTTCCCATGTATTTGACAACAGAATTTTCTGGAGAACTGTCTCTGTCTTTGGTTGCGAAGGCACTCCCGTCGTGGTTTGCCAGATCGTAACCTAGAAATAAAAGAGAAAATGCGTTACTAATTTTACACGGGCGAGAAAATTCTGCATTAAGCATTTGGAAATTTTTTCTTTTGATGAGCCTGAAGGAAAATACTTTTCATACCTTGAGTTTTCACATAATTTAATATTGGTCACTGTAGAATCCATAGTAATTAAAGACAAAGGATTTGGGTCAGGGACCGTACACAAGAAAATCAGGATTTACATTTCAAAATCTGACGGATTATTTTTCAGTATTGTCCAAATTGCAGTAGTCAATTCAGGCTTATAATTCTTAACGAGAGCATGTCCTAGGGAGAAAATAAATGTGAAGAAAGAATATGTCTTTAACTGTGAACAACGTGCATAGTATAATCCAAAACAGATATGAAACGGCCTGACAGCATGTGTGACGTGGTACGTCCAGCGTTCAAATGAAAAAAAAAAAAATTCACCGATTCAGAATTGATAGGAATTAGATGAGGCTGATCTTGCTCCTAGAATGTTTTGTTAAACACGCTCTGCTGTTCTCAACCGCTTGGCCTATCTGTCTCGTACACCAGGTGAGGCGATTCATTTTGTCATGGGGTAACGCAACCGATGATAGACGAAGCAAAGGTCAGAAATTTCTTAAAAGGTTTTGTTTCAGGCTGATGCCGATCTAATATAGTGTGTAGGTTAACCTAGAAGTCTTCAATACGATAAATTTCACGATACTTTGGAGACAGAGGAAAACTTTGAATTTACGTTTTTCTTCGAACTTACTAACCACGATATGACCTCGTTGAAATCGTGCTTTGTGGTCCATAAAGCGAAAGGTATGACCACAGGCGTTCGTCCATGTCCGTCGTTTATCGCGTATGACAGGTTTATTATCGGTATTGCTGAGATGAGAGGTGGGAAGAATCTTTTGTGTTTTTAAAATACAGAAAACAATAACGAAGCATTTATCGCATATGGCAGGTTTATTATCGGTACTGCTCAGATAGGTAGTGGAAATAGCCTTTAGTATTTTTTGCGGAAAGAACCTCTGTTTTTTTTTAAAACATAGAAACGGATAAGGAAGCGTTTATCGCGTATGACAAGTTTATTATCGGTACTGCTGAGATGAGTGATGGAAAGAACCTTTAGTATTTTTTGTGGAAAGAACTTTTAGTATTTTTAAAAACATAGAAATTAATAAGGAAGTATTTATCGCATATAACAGGTTTATTATCGATACTGCTGAGATGAGTGGTGTAAAGAACCTTCAGTATTTTTGTGGAAAGAACTTTAGTATTTTTGTGGAAAGAACTTTAGTATTTTTGTGGAAAGAACCTTTAGTATTTTTTAAAAACATAGAAATAAATAAAGAAGCGTTTATCGCATATAGCAGGTTTATTATTATTGGTACTGTTGAGATGAGAAGTGGAAAGAAATTTGTCGCAGCTTCCGTAATCCCTGGAAGCTATGTGAACATTTCAATTTCGTTGAAAATTTTGGGCTCCATTTGGCCCAAGTACGTTGTCCATAAGAGATATCCCTTTGCGGCGTGGGACAGTACTCCGAGGTTTGTACGACCATTTACACAGATACCTCTCCTTTTTTTGTTTCTTTTTTTTTTCCGAAGGGGGAGGGTAGGGTTTTGGGATCACTGTGAACAAACAACTCAATAATAATCTATAAGCAGTCGCTGGATCTAATTTGTGGCAAGTGATGCCAGGGAAGAGAGAGAGAGCCTGTTCATTAAGACAAGCACAAAATCCTTGCCTCGTGTTCCAGGATTCGAAGCCCGACACATCTCACACCAGTGATTAGAAACTTCACTGTAAAAGAAACAAGCGATGTGAATTCACGGAAAATTTCTGAAAATAACTTGCAGCAAAGTTGCCGGTAAGTGTTCGTCTTTTAACGGAATTTCCGTTTTCAAAAGTGCCTCTTCTTTTTTAACTTCCGTATTTTCACAGATTTTCCGTAGTCAGTAATTCCGTTTATTTCAGAAAAGCCCGTTTCAAGTGTTTTCGTATTTAGACAGCAATTTTGCAAAATCCAACATCCCGAACATTTCAATTCTGACGCGACAAAATCATTTTGCACCGGTGGTCGAGCCCAGGTCGTTTGGGTTGAAGCTACGGGTCTTAACCACTGAGCCAGAAAGTAACAGGGATCAGACTCACGTTCAGGGTAAAGCTAATTTAGTGATGTTGACTTTTTTTCATTAATGCGAGTGATTTAGTAATTTTATTTTCTATTGGAGCTTATCATTTCGTGAATAAATTAATTTCATTTTTTCTGTAGGAGGTATTTTTACAAATTACGTATTTTTTTCATTATGATTCTCTTCGGAGCAACAGAATGATTTGTAGTTTCATATCTGTTTTTCAACTGACAATAGCTTTCAATTACCTAAGGTGCAATTACTGTTTTAAACTATTACTTCACAAAAGTTTTAAATATCAAATTTACCTTTGATAGCTACCTAGATTTTGTCTGAAGGACTCTACAAACTGATACATACTGTACAAATCGTACAATCATCTGTACTATAAATTAGGTACCCGGTTTCTTACTGCACCACAATATATTATAACTGGCGCACAAATTCGTAAAGATAAGAAATATGTTGTACCACAATAACAAAAATTCATGTGATATACTATCAGCCATATCTAGTCGCGCTACAGAACTTCAAAATCAAATACTTCGATAAACTATTGAAAATTAACAGTTAATGAAACTCCCAAGTATTCTCTTGAATCTTTCCTATTACAGGAAATTTTTCGTCATATGGATATGGAAAAAGTGAGAACGGAGTTTTTTTTCGTAAATATAAGAAAGAAATTGCGGAATGGTTTCTGAAAATCATAACTTTTTTGGCGTAAAAAAATCTGTGAAATCCAGAGTTTTTTCGTCATTTCACGATAAAAGTTGTATCAGAAATATGATTTGCTAATTCATGAATGAAATCATGGAAAGGGGCTCGTGAATTTCAGAATTTTATTTACAGTACCTCGAATTCCTTAACCATCAGCGAAGCTTTCATAAGTTTACCATGTCCTGAAATGTAATTAAAATTCTTCTTATGAAACCTGGTGCTGTTGGTGTCACGTGAGATATATTATTAAAACACGGAATGAATTTTTTGACACAAACACCGAAAACAACAGCATCCACACACTTGTAAACAAATTGCAATTTTTGATTCGTGGTTCTGTTCAGTGGTGCAGCTTCTCAGCTGATATCAACTTCCTGTCTCTGCCTTCAGCAAAAGGGAAGTTCAACAGAATAAGGATCGCACGGTTCAACAATATAAGGATCGCACGGTTCAACAATATAAAACCTTAGGGACATAAAACCTTTGGGCATAGCGCGCGAAACTATCGGATGGGATGTCGTGACAGATCCGGACTCAGCACTTCCGTGCAAAGAAGTTTTTGTGGCAGATTCATACAAGCAAGCATTTCTCCACTACGTCCCCCAAAGGACAGAAGGATACAACTGATCGTGTATCACTTCCGTACAAAGAGTGAGATTCATTACTTTGCTACTTTATTCTTTTAAAATTATGCAACGCAGTGCTCTTGTAGGATCTGGAGATTTTATTGAAATAACATGGATCTTGTAGTGTTGTCACGGTGGTCGTTAAATTTCCATTAAAAAAGCAAAAACAAAAGCTTTGCTGTGATTAACATACCGAATTTGTATGAGTATGCAAAGTTCAGGAAATGATGTTTTATAGTTCGCCTCAATTTTTGCATAATACCCTTTTCCCGAGAAAAATCTGTTCCACAGATTGACAGAAAAAGTGTTTCAAAATATTCGATTGTTTTCATCCAAGAGCTAGAATTCAAATTTTAAACGTTCCTAAATATAGTGCAAAGTGATGGGTTTTTGTGCCGTATACAACAGGCAATATACTATAAGTACTATAGTAGGCAATATACAATACGCAATAAAAGCCAACGACATTTTATTGCAGCTTCGTATTTCTGGTTTATTTTTTTATTTTTTATTTTCCACATATTTTGTCAGCCCACTTTTCTGGCCGTGGTTTACTACGAATATTCTTTTAGCCTTCGAAAATTTCTCCCTTTTCATTCAACCTTCCCACCCCCGCCCACGAAAAAACAACAACAACAAAATTCAGCACCCGTCAATATAAAATCGTGGACAAACTTCTGAATCCATTCCTTTACAGAGTCTTGTCCTGTATACGACAGGCAATGTAATCTATACTAATATATAAAGAGAAAAACTTCGTTTGTGTGTGTGAGGTAATCTTGAAAACTACTCAACCAATTTGGATAATTCTTTCATCGTTGGGAAGATTATTTCTTTCCGGTGGACATTGGCTATTTCGTTTATTTTTTTATTATTTTTTTATTATATTTTGTTATTTTTGGCTGTACTGCCGATTCAGATCGCTTTCAAGTAATTCCCGATTTCCCGTGTATCGTTCCGGTTTGTTTACATACAACTTGATCACACCCAACGTGAAAAAAAGGCGTTCAGGATATTGTACAGAATTTGTTTTTCTAATCTCGAAACTACTGAACCGATTTGGATAATTCTTTCACCGTTGGTAAACTTTCTTCTTTCCGGTGGGCATAGGCTATTTCGTTTTTCTTTTTTTCCCTTTTATTTTGTAGAAAATTTGCTCCAAAGAAGTCACAACTGGATATGTGAACGAGTTATCGTGTCTCCAAGGAATACATCTGTTGATGAAATAAACGATACAATTTTCTAAAAACTTCCCGGCGAATACAGAATTTACACATCGATCGTTACTGTCGTTAACCTGCAAGATACGGTGAATTATCGACTTGAATTTTTAAATTCTTTAAATCCCTCAGAACTTTCACTGCATTGTCTCAAATTGAAAGTTTGCATTCCTATAACATTATTACGGAGCCTAAATCCTCCAAACCTGTGCAATGGTACAAGATTACAGGTTAAAGCGTTGCTTAATAATATTATTGAAGCCATTATACTAACTGGCAGCTGGAGAAATGGCACATATACCCAGGATTCCGATTATTCTGACGGACTTGCCTTTCCCGTTCAAAAGATTACAGTTTCCTGCTGAACTACCCTTCGCTATAACGATCAAAAAATCCCAGGGCCAAACTTACAAACATGTGGGATTGGATTTGTGTCAAGAATGTTTCTCACACAGCAAGTTAGTAATACGTCAGCTTATCGAGAACTGGCAGTTCAGACAATCAATTTATGTTGATAACGACTGGAAACGAGACAAAGAGTATTGTATATGCAGAGGCATTATGAATTATTTTCAAAAACTAAAATAAAATAAATATTATGTACTTAAATTGTGTAAAAGTTCATTTTATTTCACGTGAGAAACTAACTGCCGACCATTTAATCTTTCGGCCAGTTTCCTCCGATTACGTGTGGGAAGCGATCGTGCGCCAAGCGACCCTGTGGAAAATCGTCCGCAAAGCGACCTGTTATATTCGTTCGTGGACGAAGCGACCCTGCTAATCGAATAATTTTACTTATATATATATAAATAGAAATCGTAGTTAAATTATTTATTTAAATCTAATTAATTAATTACTTACATCAAGTTTTTTATACTAAATACGAGTCTTAAATATCATTTTATATGTATGTATATATACAAATCGTAGTCAAATTATTTACATCATTAATTAAGTGCCTACATTTGAATTTTGTAGGTTTTGCCCTTAGTCCAACTTGGTAACACAGCTTAATGCTTTCAGGCATTTTTTAAGAACTTTTGAATTTCCAAATTCCCCCATGATATTGCGAATGCGTTCGTCTACTTGTATATGCATCTTCTTCCTTTTTCGGCCAAGTTCTCCTAATTCTTTTAATTGCTGTTTGTGCATCACACGTCGAATTTGGAAATTCTAAAGACATTAAAAAATGCCTTAAAGCATTAAACTATGTTACCAAGTTGGACTAAAGCTATAACATTCAGATGTAAGTACCTAATTAATTAGATATAAATAATTTCACAACGATTTGTATATATATATATATATAAGTAAAATGATTCGATTAGCAGGGTCGCTTCGCCCACGATAAAATATAACAGGGTCGCTTCGCGCACGATTTCCAGAAGGTCGCTTGGCACACAGTCGCTTCGCGCACGACACCTTTCCTCCATCGGTTGCTATG
Source organism: Macrothele yani (assembly GCA_039090855.1). Classification (NCBI taxonomy): domain Eukaryota; kingdom Metazoa; phylum Arthropoda; class Arachnida; order Araneae; family Macrothelidae; genus Macrothele; species Macrothele yani. The sequence goes on along the minus strand of CM077005.1, from coordinate 135,731,799 downwards.
AAATTCAAATACAGTTCCTATGAATGGATCGGATTACACGTGTTATCATAGCCCTGTTTTTCAGTGATAAGTTCCACGCAAGGAAGTTAGATTCTTCTGGAGATGCCCTGAGTGTCTAAACCGTGAAGCCGCAAGGTGTGGGAATTCGACGTTGTTTACATCATACCTATATAATTTCAAATGTGTGTATTTTGTAATTGCATGTTTTTAGTTGCAGAAATCGTGTTAATATCAAACCGAAATGAAGCATACTTTTTACTCGAGTGAAGTTTTCAATTTTAACGTTATGATTTGTTTAGAATTCGCACTAACGTTCATGTATTTCAATTTAAAATAAAAATGGATTAGAGTCTCAAAATAATTAAGAATTTTATAAATTCAGCATTTTCTCACACATCGTCAGTAAGTTACGAAGCAAAATCAGAAACATTTGGGACGAAAGAAGGCGATTCGGCCAACACAAAATGCATTGCAATAGCCTTGAGAACCATCAGCTTTCCTACACTTTGACGACCATCGCTTGCGGTTATAGGCTTCAGGCAAAGTGGTACTGCTCCATTAACAAGGGCATATTCAGATATCTTATTCTAACCTCCTTGGTTCCGCGAGAGCGAAGCAGTGGGCACAACTAGTCAGCAATGTAAAACGCTTGTTTCTCGGCTGTACACTTCCAGTTTATTTTTTGTTTCACATATTTCATTGGCCCATTTTTCTGGCCATGGTTTACTACAAAGTTTTTTCCAGCCTTCGAAAAATTTGCCCCTTTTCATTCAACCTTTCCCCCACGAAAAAAAAAAAAAAAAAAAAAGAATCAGCACCCCCTCAACAGGAAATCGTGGCCCAACTTCTGAATCCATTCCCTTACAGTGCGTTTTTATTAACTGGGGAAACGTGATGAGCCATATACCAACGGTCCATGTTTCCTTATATTTCAACAACTGGCCACAAGCCCACTGCACAAAATGAAAGTATTTTCTAAATTAAAATAAATATAAAGAACAGACGTTGTTCGCAAAGAAATGGGAGCAAAAATATTATTCCGTTCTCAGGTTTACTGCCAAAAGATTAACAACAGAGGTTTAAAATAATACTCGTCCTACAACAAAGGAATGACACAGCCCTTCTCTTTCTAAAGCCCTGGTTCATACAAAGGGAGCCAGGTTAAAGGAGAGTCCACAGGTATCTTCTGGGTACAACAGAGTTAAATTCCTTTTTGTACGCAACTGACACAAAAACGGTAGGGCTGCAGAAGATCTTAAATAGGATGCGTAATTACCATTACATTTGTACAGAAGTCACTCTGAAATTTCGATGAACGGAAGTGCCATGTCCGGATCTGCCGTTAAACCATAGGGAGGAAGGGGCGGTTCACAGAAGATGAATCACATAGCTTTGAAGCCACAGAGAAGTACTAAAGACAGTAAGTACTGATCCACGCTTTTAAAATCTCAACAATACTGCCACATTGCAAGGACGGATCAAGTTAATAAATTATTCCAAAATTTCGGAATTTTTATTTTCGTCCTACTTATACCTTGGTTGAGTAATAACACGCCAAAAATGCACTATCCAAACACAAAGTGATATTTAAAAAATGCGCTTCCAAGTGAAATTCCAACGGTTCTGATAGAAAATTATATGCTGTGTCATCTCCTTACACTTACGATTTGGTAGTTTCTGTTTACAGCCTTCTACACTATGTGCGCGAAAGTGATTGGACAGCACGACGCATGTGCAATGGTGGTCTTCTGCAGCAGACACGTGGTATATACGGTATAACAACCACAACGGGAGTAAGCTCAGATCCATGGGGCCGCGGATGGCCTAGTGGTCAACGTTCGTGAATGTCACGGGGAAACCTCAGGTTCGATCCCGGCCAGGTACGAACGCTCGAACCACTAAATATCCGCCGTGCGTCTAATGGGCACGTTAAGACGTCGGACTCCTGGTGTTGTCCCCCGGTTTTTCCTCCCCCTTTTTATCTCACTTCCGTGTCACTTTCCTATCGGGCACTCTAGCCCAAATTTCCTAGCTTCCTATTTGTAAGGGTAGTTTGAAGAGGTAAATGTTCTACATACACTAAAGAAGAAATTCCTCAAGAGCGTTTTTAGAAGTGGCGATACAACTGCAAACTAAAATACGCAAAATCCACCTACCGACAGAACTGTGAACTACAGATTCCTCATATACATCCTAAAGTGTTCTACAAGGTGAATGACATCCGGTGTTGAAATAATTTTCTAAATCGCACACGTAAAAGCAGTGATTTTGAAAAAAAAACCAGATTAAGCATTTGCGCCTCTAGCGGCGAAATTGTGAACTATTTTGGAAAGAAAATACACACACACAGTTTGCAGAGTTAGTAGTATCTAACAGAAAAAGAAGTTTTCAATCGGATTTTTAGTCCCGCAGATATTGCTGTAAACGAAAGCGGGAAATTACAGTACATCCTCTGTTGGCATTCTTGTGCGCTAAGAAAGAATTTAAATTACATGAAAAACATTTTACAACGGAAAAACTCTCTAACAAAAAAAAACAGTTTTTCAAATCAAACGCTTAGAAGTAGAGATATCGACGAAAATAAGATATGCGTTTACGCCCACTGGCGGAAATATTATTCATTATTTAAAAAAAAAATATTCTCAAAACGTTTTTTGATGTGAACGGTATCGTTCCACGAAAGATTTTTTTCAATCACGTTTTCAGGAGCTCTGAATTTGCTGTAAATATATCAGACACAGAAATTAACCCTTACGCCCCGTGGTGGCCAAACCTTTCTTTATCAAGTATCAGAAATTATATGCAAATAATTTCCCATCAGAAGCTGTATCCGGTGAAGAAAGAATTTTTCAAATCGGAGTTTTAGAAGCAGAGATAACGGGGAAACGCAATTTACTCTACGCCCTCTAGCGAAAAGTGTATGCATTATTGGAAAACTTTGAAATTATATGAGGAACATTTTACACTGGAAACGCTATCTAGCAAACAAGGAATTTTTCATGTCCGACTCTTAGAAGCATAGATATTGACAGAAATAAGATATACAACTAGCCCCCTTGCGGAGAATCCATGCATTATTTTAAGAAGAAAATATTCTCAAACATTTATCGACATGAGAGGTATCGGTCCACGGAAGAATTTGTTCAATAGAGCTTTTAGAAACTCAGATTTTTCTGCAAATCCATCAGACGCAGAAATTAACACTTACGCCCCTTGGTGGCCAAATAATATTTTATAACAAATAAGAAATTACAACCGAAATATTTTCCTACAGGAGCTGTATCCGGTGCAGAAAGAATTTTTTAAAATCGGAGTTTTAGAAGCAGAGATATCGGGGAAGGAATTTACCATTACACCCCCCTCACGGAAAGTCAATGAATTACTTGAAAGCTTTGAAATTATATGAAAAACATGTCGCACTGGAAACTCTATCCAACAAAGAAGGAACTTTTCAAATGGGACCATTAGAAGCAGAGATATTGACAAAAATATGATATACCACTACGCTTCCCTGGCGGAGAAACCATGCGTTCTTTTAAGAAGAAAATATTACGAAAAGCTTTATCGACGTGAGTACTGTCGGTCCACGAAATAATTGTTTCAATCGAGATTTCAGAAGCTCTGATTTTAGTGACAATACATCAGAAGCAGAAATTAACACTTACGCCCCCTGATGGCTAAATCATTTTACACCAAAAATTAGAAATTATATTCAAAATATTTCCCATCAGGAGCTGTATCCTCTGCAGAAATAATTCTTCAAATCGGAGTTTTAAAAGCAGAGATATCGGGAGAAACGCAATTTGCTTTTTACGCCCCCTAACGGAGAATTTATGCGCAAGTTAAAAAAATGACTGCACCTAGAATGATCTTCGACATAAATGGAATCGAAAGTAAATGAATTTTTTGAATCCGATGTTTAGAAGGAAATATATAGAATAAAATGTAATTTGAATTCGATACCATCTGCATTTACTCCCTCTAGCGGCGAAATTCTGCATCGTAAAAAAAAGAACGAAATAATGGATCATCATTCGCACATTTCAAGCTTCCTAATGCAAAAAGAATTTTTTATATCGGACTATTAGTTGCAGAGATATGGTGTCCACAGACGTCGGACGGACAAACCGATGACATATGCACGATCTATTTTTTATAAATGACGTGCTAAAAATGTAAACCACCGTTTCTGATTTTGATTGGTCAAAATGTTCCTTATCCATAATTTTTCGACTACAACATACAGTAAGCGGCGTCGTGTTGACAGATGGTATGTAAATAAAACAAGCCGTCTAGGTGGAGGAACCGTCTAAGCGCCGGCTTCTGGCAATTTGTCACAGATGGTGTCTCAGTTCAAATCCCGTGAGGCATGGATGTTGCTTTTGTCATCCTGCACTTGCTCTCTCTTTCTTTTCTGTCTAGAACCAATAGCCCTAAATTAGGGACGGGCGACTGCTTATTGCCCATCGAGTTTCTCACGGTGGTCGTTATACCTCCAATCAAAAAAAAAAAAAAAAAAAAAAAAAATAAAATAATAATAATAATATAATACGAGGCAGCATGAAACCTCTCTTTCAGATAACTATACGATTAGGTAATCAGTATAGGTGCACATAATATAAACTGACGGAAAAAAAAATCCCAACACCAAGAAGGGGTTGTGTTAGATAAACGACAGTTGGTAGGCGATGAGAGTACATCTGTAAGATGACGTCTATGCAAATTCCGCGCTCAGCGCATACGTGTGGACCTAGTAGCGCCCCACCGGAACTTGCAAAGCAGGTTTGCTGTAAATACGAGCTGTAACGTACGTGAGCGTTAGTTATCGTTGAGATTCGACGTAGTGTGTTGATGTTAGTCAAGAATGCCTTTAAGAAGACGAAAAAGCCATTATCAACAGCTCACTGATTGCGAACGAGGTCGTGTAATAGGGCTACGGGAAGGTGAATTTTCTTTCCGCAATATTGTAGAACGACTTGGCAGGAATGTAGCCACTGTGCATGATTGTTAGCAGCGGTGGTCAAGGGAAGGTACTGCCTCAAGAAGACCGGGTTCCGGCCGGCCACGGGGCACTACTGAGAGGGAAGACCGCCGTGTACGGCGTATGGCCGTGGCGAATCGTACCGCGTCTGCGGCAGCAATTCGAGCTGCAGTTACCACCACAGTGACACAACAAACTGTTACAAATCGGTTACTTGAAGGACAGCTCCGAGCCAGACGCCCTGTAGCGTGCATTCCACTTACTCCAAACAACTGCTGTTTGCGACGTCAGTGGTGTCAAGCTAGAGCTCATTGCAGGACGGAGTGGAGATCTGTTGTGTTTTATGATGAAAGCCGGTTGTGCCTGGGTGCCAGTGATGGCCGTGTGTTGATTAGAAGGAGGCCAGGTGAGCGCCTGCAACCAACCTGTCTGTGACAGACACACACTGGACCTACACCTGGAGTTATGGTCTGGGCAGCAATTTCCTATGATAGCAGGAGCACTCTCGTGGTTATCAAACGCACCCTGACGGCACAGTTGTACGTCGGTTTGGTGATTCAACCTGTTGTGCTGCCATTCATGAACAGCATTCCAGGGGTGTTTTCCAACAGGATAACGCTCGGCCGCATAACGCTGTTGTAACCCATGCTCTACAGAGTGTCGACATGTTGCCGTGGCCAGCTAGATCACCAGATCTTTCACCAATCGAGCACGTATGGGACATTATTGGACGACAACTCCAGCGTCATCCCCAACCAGCATTAACCGTCCCTGTATTGACCGACCACGTGCAACAGGCATAAAACTCCATCCCACAAACTGTCATCCAGCACCTGTACGACACAATGTATGAACGTTTGCGTGCTTGCATTCAACATTCTGGCGGCTACACCGGTTATTAATGTACCAGCATTTCACATTTAAAATGGCTCTTCTCGCGCTTACAATAAGCTGTGATCTTGAAACCTTAATCGATTAAATATGTTACCTATACAAATGTATTGCCGCCATTTCATTCCTCTACAACTATTTTTTCGTGGTGTTGGGATTTTTTTCCGTCAGTGTATATAATACAAGTTCTTATTTGCTGATTTATAACATACAGAAATCTTATTGGGCTAAACCCAATTGTTTCCGATGGTTCAAAATACTAGATTACATGAAATATTTTCCTATCGGTTGCCACTAAAAGGAACTGCTTTCACCTATCAGTCAGAGAAAGTATGACGCATGAAAATGTTTAAAACCACGGGTTCAGAAATTATAAATATTATACTTTCATTAAAGATAAGATTGCAATCCGATTTCTTTCACTTTGATTGTAGTAATATTACAAAATCGATTTGTACGCGAGATGTTCAAGCATTCGATGATACATTCTAAACGCAATGAAACACAATTTTCATTGAAGATACGGTTTTCTTAAATAATAAACTGTTCGATAAAAATAAGGAAGTTTATCACCACACGAAGAAAGTACTTACATGATTGACAGCACTTGAGTCACAGAATGATAATGTTGCCGACGTATCTTTTTATATCGCAAGCAACGCAAGCCTCTGCATATTACGTGCTAAAGTTCAACTGATAAAGTACCACGTCAAGAGATATCATTGGGAAAATGCAACAAGAAACATCAGGATTCCAGATTAGTTATTTGCGATATCTTTCTCTGCGCAGAAAATTGAAAAGTAACGTTGTTGCATTATTTCGTTTCACAAACTTCTTAAGAGGATAAAAAATAATAATAATTCAAAATCTTTTAATCTCCGTCCGTATCGAAAAATGTCAATGAATCAATACTCCCATCTGTTGACACAAATAAACATCGATGAAAGTGTGTACAATAAAATATAAAAGCAGCCCAGTATTTTAAGTGATGGTTATTTAAACAACACACTCGGCGCGGATGCACAGGACAGTCACCATGGTTCCTAGGTCGCCTGTGTCAGTTTAATAATAGAGCTTTTTGTGCACATGTGTACGTGCATGAAAACAATTAATTTTTCTAAACTAATAATATCGCTATGTAGGAAATGAAAGATAATTTCAGATTGCATTTTTGATGCAGATTTCCAAATTCCCTGTCGTACCAGTTTCTCAGCTCAGAACCAAAAGCGTAAATTTACAAAAAGCGTGCACTTTTATGAATATCATCATTATCATCATTGCCAACGATCCACTGCTGGATAATAATAATAATAATTTTATTATTTTAGCTGTTACATTATACCTTCATCAAGTTTGCATTTGCATTTGAGTGTAAAAAGTAATTATTATAACAACCAGGGAAATCAGGGAAAATGTCTTTACATGACCTGACAAAGCCCTGATCTTCCTATATAAAAAAGTCATATAAAAATTGTCAAAGAATGAAGGTAAATAGTTGGTGGGTCATGCAGTAGATCAGTTAGTTGTTAGTAAGTATTAGTAGCAATTAAAAAAGGGATTGAAATGTTATATATTAATTTAAGGGTTTTTTGTTTAAGTTCAGCAAATATGTTTTAGTCTATTTTAAACAAGTTATAATTGTTAATGTATTTTAGTTCTTCAGGTAAAATGTTCCAAAAAGTTGGTCCCTGTTAGTTGATACTTTGTTTCATTTGTTGTGTTCCAGGCAAGCATGGCTTTATTTGAAATCTATTTCTAGTTTCATAGTTATGGATATCGATATTTATATCTATGCTATCTATATTGATATTTTGTTTAATCCTTTTGAATTTAAATTTGAAATTGAATTTAATGAAAATTCTGCCACACAAACAATACATCTATATTTGACAAAACACAAACATCAAGAATTGTCATATGTACTAAACTAAATTTAAATATTAATACAATATTAACAGAATGGAATAAAAACATTAAATCACAGTAATATCACAAAGTTCAATATAAATTAATAACATTTAGTATTAATTATTAACTCCAAGAGAAAACAAAGGATCAACCACCTCAAATATATCTAGTATAATAATCATAAACATACGAGCACTAATCCCGTTTACAATTGACCAACAAAAAACATCAATACAATGCAATTCATTAGAAAAAATAACGTAATGTGCTGTGAAACTGTAGCATGGAGCCAGGAAAAAAGGATTAAATTTAAGCCTGACAAGCCCCCGATCTCCAGTGGTAAATGTGTCAGGTCAAAACGATAAAAATAGCAACATTAAAAATCCGACCGGTGTCGAGCATACCATGAAAAAAAGAATACAAGAACTCAAACAAACAACAAAAACTCTCGTAGCAGTTTTTTAAATGTCCTAGAGTCCACAATTTCCCTAATGTATAATGGCAGACTCACGGGGTCCAGCTGCAATAATACTGTTATACAGCAATCTGGTGCGCACCCAAGGAACCACGAAACTCGCATGCCCTCGAGTATCATGTGAATGGGAAAATGCTGTAATTGCAATAGTTCAAGATACCTATTCGTATAGACTCTGTCATGCATAAGTTGTAATAACCTAAAAATAAATATTTTATCGAAGGGAAGTATGTTATAAAAAAATAAGTACTACCAGTATTTATAAAAAAAATAAGTACTACCAGTATTTATAAAAAAAATAAGTACTACCAGTATTTATAAAAAAAATAAGTACTACCAGTATTTTTATTTAAAAAAAAAGTACTACCCGTATTTAAAGATGAATTTATAAGTCGAATGTATTTTCTCTGAAGAACAATAATTCTGTTTACGTTACCATCCGTTGTCTGACCCCAGGCCAAAATACAATAAGACAATATAGGATAGATAAAGGAATAATATCGCATTAATCTGAGCCTTATTGTCAAAAAACCAGAAATCCTAGATATAGCACCAATACGAGACTTAAGAATATTTGCCAAATTACTTATATGGACATCCCAACCCAAAGTCTCATGTAGTATAACACCCAGAAATTTCACCAAAGACCCAAATGCGACAGAATCCCCGTTCAAGAAAATACCAGAAAGCGACGTCGGCCGAAGACCACGGCCCGAAAAAAAAGACACAGGTTGTTTTATTAGTATTAATTGCAAGAGCGTTACAACCAAACCAGCGAGAAATCTCCTGAAGTCCAAAAACATATTGTTATGATTGTTTTATATTCAAAATGTTATGTTATTAACATATCATCATCATCATCATCATTGTCAACCATTATCAATCCACTGCTGGACGAAGGTCTCCCCAAGTTTCCTCCACAACGGTCTGTCTTGTGCCAGTCTCCTCCATGTCACCCCTGCATACTTTCGAATTTCATCCACCCATCTCCCATGTGGTCTTCTTCTGGGTCTTTTCCTGTCCCTTGGAATCCAATCTAAAATTTCGGCTGTCCATCGATGATCTGTCCTTCTGGCAGTATGTCCAGCCCATTGCCATTTCAGGGATTTAACTCTGATCATGATGTCTTCCACTCTTGTCATTTTTCGGATCCACGAGTTCCTCTTCTTATCTCTCCTGGTTACACCAAGTATGCACCTCTCCATGCTTCTTTGAGTTGTCTGCAGCCTTTGTATGTCTCTTTTAGTTAAGGTCCACGTCTCTGCACCATACGTAAGCACTGGAAGGATGCATTGATCAAACACTTTTCTTTTAAGACATAATGGCATATTGCTCTTGAAAATTATGCTGTTTCTTCCAAAAGCTCTCCAGGCAAGTTTTGTACGCCGATTAATTTCTTCATCAATGTGACCCTCACTTGATATCTGCTGTCCAAGATAAACGTACGTGTCTGTTATCTCCAGCTTTTCTCCATCAATCGATAAATCTTCATTTCTTGTAAAAGCATTGAACATCACTTTTGTCTTCCGAAAGTTCATTTTTAATCCCACTTCTTTACTCTTGTCAGCAAGTTCCTGGATCATACTCTGCAGCTCTGATGGGCTAGTTGCAAAAATGACTACGTCATCAGCAAAACGAAGGTGGGTTAGATAATCTCCATTAATCTTTATCCCCTTGTTTTCCCAGCTCAGCGACTGAAAGACACCCTCCAATGTGGCATTAAAGAGCTTCGGAGATATGGTGTCACCTTGTCTCACTCCCTTTCCAATTTTTATGTGTGTTGTATTTTCAAACAGCCTAATCTTTGCACTTGCATTTTCATAGATATTATTAATAATATTAATGTATGCATCTTCAATACCGCAGGTTTTCAGAGCCATTGTAACTGCTGATGGTTTCACCGAATCAAAGGCTTTTTCATAATCGATAAAAGCCATGCACAATGGAAGTTCATATTCCCTCGCTCTTTCAATTAGTTCTCTCAGCACATGGATATGATCTATTGTGCTGTAGCCACTCCTGAATCCAGCTTGTTCTCTCGGTTGAGCCATGTCCAGTGTTACCTTCAAGCGGTGTGAAAGAACTTTAGTGAAGATTTTATAAACTACTGATAGGAGGCTGATAGGTCTGTAGTTTCCGAGATCCTCAATGTCACCTTTCTTATGTAGCAGGATCATTGTAGCGGTGTTCCAATCCTCAGGAATCTTTCCTTCATTAAGGCATCGAGTGAAAATTTGGGCGAGTACTGTTTCGATTTCTCCACTTGCTTCTTGTATGATGTCTACAGTAATTCCATCTTCTCCTGGAGCTTTTCCCCGCTTCATGTTCTTGATTGCATGTGCAACTTCTGCTGGAAGGACTGGAGAAACTATGGTACTGGTATCTTTCATGATGTCTGGAGTGCATATATCATCCCTTTCATATAATTTGGAGTAGAAATCTTTCACTCTTGTCAAAATTTCGCCTCTATTTCTTGTTACAGAACCATCTTCTTTTCTCAGTGCCATAATCTGTTTTCTTCCCATACTGAGATGTCCCTTTGCTATCTTTAGGCTTTGGTTGTTTTCAATTGCTTTCCTCACTAGTTCACAGTTGAATTTTCTTACGTCTTCAGTGATGCTTTTTCGTACTGTCTTGCATAGCTCTATATATTCCACTTTGGAAGTCACATCTTCTTTAGTTGTCCTCATCTCTCTTCTTTTTTGCATCAACATTTTCGTTTTTCCTGATAATTTATTTACATGCAACTTGTTCTTAGACCCAGCTAATTTTGTTGCTGTTTCCATAAGAGCTTTGGTTACTTTTCTGTTAACTTCAGAGATGTCCACTTCTTCCGATGTTAGGCCTTCTAAAGCAGAGAACCTTGTTCTTCAGTTCCAACTTGAAGGTATTATGGTGTTTTTTTAAGGTTGGTTATGTCAATAGATTTTGTTTGTCTTATGAGCTTGCCACGTTCAAGTTTAGTGTTGAGGTGCATCTTACATCTCACCAATCTATGGTCACTACCTGTGTTGAACTTGTTTAGCACACTGCAGTCTTCTATGACGAATTTTTTGTTACACATAATAAAATCAATTTCACTTGTCGTCCCATTTGGATGTCTCCATGTCCATTTCCTGTGTGGCTTTTTCTTGAAGAAGGAGTTCAAGATGAAAAACCCTTCTGCCTCTGCAAACTCAACGAGAGTATTTCCACGCTGGTTTCTGTTGCCGTGACCGAATTTACCTACTGAAGTTTCATTCTGTTGCCGTTGCCCTATTTTTGCATTGAAATCTCCCATAATTATTTTCAAGTGCTGCTTACCTTTATTATTTAGATGACAAATTTCCTCATAAAATTCTTCAATTTCTTCTTCAGGATGACTTGTGGTGGGTGCATAAGTTTGAATAATCTGAGCCTGGTATCTTTTCGAGAGTTGGATAACAAGCCGTGCAGCTCTGTCAGAGGAACTTTCAACTTCTACAACTTTATCCTTCAGTTTCTTGTTTATTATAAATCCAACACCACTAGTTCTGCCAGTATCCGTCCCACGATAGTAGAAGAGATGTCCACTTTTTCAGTTCGATGAGATCTTCTCCTTTTCTCCTTACCTCACTTAGCCCCACGATGTCCCACTTGATCCTTTGTAGTTCTTCTTCCAATTCAAGAAGCCTTGAATCAGAAGATAGAGAGCGTCCATTGTACGTTGCCAAGGTCAGCATCAGATGGCAGCCTAGTCCGGTCCTCCGGGGATTCTTAGCACCCTCTGCCTTCATGTCGCACTGGCCGCTGCCTTGGCCAGGTACATTCCAGCTGCCGGAGACTGAGGGCCAAGATTTAAGTTGTGGAGTCATTTTGGAGGGGTTTGGCCATAACTCACCACGCTGGCCAAGCGGGTTGGTGAGTGTGGGATAGAATTTCCTCTAATCCCGATGGTATAGTTATACCGCTATTGGCGGTCGTCAGAGCCCCTTTAGTAGGAACAGGATGCACCACGAGAAGGCGGGGTTGACATTTGTCAAGGAGAGGCTGTGATGTTACGCATCACCTGACCTTACATCCCTATTAACATATACTCGCAAGTAATTATAAATATTTGAATAATATTTATATTATTAGTATTAATGTGTAGTTTAAATTCTAATAATCTAAAACATTTATTCTGGAGTACTTGGAGCTTTTGATATTAATTCATGTTGTTTGTTCCCAACAGGATAGGGTGTTTATGCACAAGAGTGTAGTATACCAATTTAAGGGTTTTATAAGTTAGATTATTAAGCATTCGGCTAACTACTCCTATGTTTCTAGAGATATTATTAATAGTATGCTCTATATGTCGATCCCATTTTAAGTTATGCTGTAGTGTTACACCCAAGTAGCTCAAATAATTCACTATGGCAATTTTATTAATATTATAATAAATAGTTATATCTTGATATTGGTTTAGGTTCTGTCTTGTAAAAAACATAGCCTTAGTTTTAACTGTATTTACAATAAGTTCATTGGAGGCCAGCCAGTCGTAATATTTGCTTATTATAAAGGTTGATTACTTGTGTGCTATAACGTCCTGCGAACAAAATTGTAATGTCTTCAGCATAAAGTGTTAGGTGCATGTTTTTTGATACTGTAAAAATATCATTCATGCAAATGTTGAACAATATGGGTCCACGTGTAGAACCCTGTGGCACTCCCATGACGACTTTTTCCACTGGTGATTTATAGTGGTTAATTTAATGAAGGTCTCCCCAAGTTTCTTCCACAACGGTCTTTCTTCCGCCAGCCTCCTCCATGTCTATCCAGTATGCTTTCGAATTTCATCCACTAATCTACCATGCTGTTTTCTTTTTGTTCTTTTCCTGTCCCTTGGAATCCAGTCTGGAATTTCATTTGTCCATCGGTAGTCCGTTCTTTTGGCAAATCGTGCAGCACATTACTTCAGGGATCTTGTTTTGATCATGGTGTTTTCCAATCTTTTCATTTTCCTTATCAATGAGTTCCTCTTCTTATCACTCCTGGTTACACCAAGCATGGTTGCGTGCAGTCTTCGTATGTCTTTTTAAGTTAAGGTCCACTTCAATGTTCCGTACGTAAGCACTGTACGGATGCATTGATTAAAATCTTTTCTTTTAAGACATAATGGCATATTGCTCTTAAAAATTGTACGGTTTCTTCCAAACGTTCTCCAACCAAGTTGTATACGTCTATTAATTTCTGCATCAATGAGACCTTTGCTTGATATCTGCTGTCCAAGGTAAAGGTAATTATCTGTTACCTCCAGCTTTTCCCCATCAATCGATAAATCTTCATTTCTTGTAAGAGCACTGTTCATCAGTTTTGTGTTCTGAGAGTTCCTTTTTAATCCAAATTTTTTATTTTTGTGAGCATATTCCTGGATCATATTCTGCAGTTCTGAAGGGGCAGTTGCAAAAATGGCTACGTCATCAGCAAAAGGTAGGTAAATTAAATAATCTCCATCCCTTTGTTTTCCTAGTTCAATGACTGAAAGACAATACAAATTTGGAAGATGTGAATCCGTTAATTGGTGTAAATATGACATGGATGTTAGTTAAGTCAGGAAATGTCCAAAAACTTGAAAATTTTGTCGTCCTGGAGCGGGAATCGAATTCGCGTCTTCCGGATAGCATCCGAGTATGTTAACCACTACACCACGACCAAGTCCCAAGTTTTCGCTGTACATGAATGCCGGCTCCTTCGACTATCGAATCCTGTGATGGTTATATTCAAATTAATCGGAAACTTGAAACTTGGTCGTTCTGGGTGGTGTAGTGGTTAGCATGGTTATATTTAAATTAATGGGAAACTTGAAACTCGGGAGCTATCCGGGAGACGCGGTTTCGATTCCCGCTCCAGGACGAGGAAACTTTCAGGTTTCCGGATACTATCCGACTTTACAACCATATCATATTTACATCAATAAACGCCCAGCAGAAACAGTCTTGCTGGCCCAGCACTATGTTGTCGCTGCCTAACGGTCAATTAAATATCCGGGCGGCCAACAGGAGGGCCAGCAGTTCAGGCCAACAGCTGGCCAATAGTTGGCACTCCATCAGTTGTCCTATGCCACAGAAGGGCCATCAGTTATCCATCACAGGCAACAGTTGCCATAAGTGGCCCTTCAGCGGCCCTGCAAGCATGTGCCAGAAATGATGGCTAGCCTAATGTGGTCCGCTAGTTTGCCGGTAGTGGCAGCCGGCAACCACGTGACGTAACTGGTGGCTTGCCAAACTTGTCGGCCAATTTCCCAGTAGTAGTCATAAAAAAAGAAATAAATCAAGGATAACCGCAGTTTCCCAAAGCTACAACTTTTTTCTCCCCTTACGAAACTCGTGAATTATAGCACTGCGCTGGGGAAATTTTCTCAGCAGACCGGAAAAACGCCCGTTTGGATCCGGATGGATACGAACAAGGGCCGTGGGAGCCAAGCTCTCTACCGACCGAACTATTTTTCCACGCGTGAGCGTGTGCTTGAAGCTGTCTGTTTGGTATGCAATGTGTAATCGAATGCTTCCCTCTTTCATTTTACAATATTGCGAAGCAGTTTTCATAGAAGTCGGTTTAATATAATTCATAAATTTCTTTTTTCAACGTAACGACGGTTTTTTGTTTTTTTTTTTACCTTAAGGGAACTTTACTCATTTTCAAGGAGTGTACATACTTAAAGTCGCTTTCCAAAGTTTTGTACTGTCCTTGTCTTGAAAGGAGATTGTTGAATTAATATATATTTACCCGGGTTCATGACACATTCTGTTACATTTTTAACGCTGTATATTTCCTTTTCGTTGTCCGAAGCTACATTTGTTTTAAAGAGGAAACATATTTTATTTTACTTCTCGTTATTTTTAGAAGTGAATTCCACCCAGTCTTGTGTATTCAACCCATGGATGAGTAGATTATATTCACATAGCGTTTATATTTTTTTTTCTTTAAAGTAATTAATAAATTTTGTACGCGTTTCTTTTTTTCTTTCCAACAAACGTTTTTTTAATGTTTTTCCAGGACATTTGTTTTAAGCGGTTTCAATTTTTTCCTTGTTTTTCATCCACTCCAAGCAATTCATGGAATGGAGTGGGTGTATTTCATGGCTGTAATCTAGTATTTCATGGCTTAAACTGATGTCTTCGTTGACGTGGAATTTCTGTAGGATATTCATTCGCCTCTCTACATATGGAGTTTTTTTTCTTAACATCTACTAAAATAAGACGATGGCGATAGCGTTGTATTCAATAACTGGTACCATGAGAGACACATCAAGTGTTGCTTCTGCGCATGCGCAGTCCCGTTGCTTCCACCTGCTGTTGGGGTTGCATTGGTTGCCAGCAACGGGCCACTAGTGGCACTTACTTGTAATCCCACAATTCACGGCGACGCTGCAGGGCCATCAATGGCTCACCCACTGACAGCGCTGCCACGAACGGATCGCTACCGGGCCGTGAAAGGCAGATTTCAACCAGCAGTGAGCCATCACTGCCAGCTGGTGGTCAGCAGTTCCCCAGCACTTGTGTTTTTGCTGGGAACTGATTCACGTCTTCCAAATTTGTATTGTACAATGGTGTAATCCAATATCTCATTAATTGACTGAAAGACATTTTGTAATGTGGCTCCAGCAAAAACAGTCTTGCTGGCCCAGCTCTATGTTGCCGCTGCCGAACCGTCAATAAAATGTCCGGGCGGCCAACAGAAGGGCCAGCAGTTCAGTCCAACAGTTGGCACCCCATCAGTTGTCATATGCCACAGCAGGGCCATCAGTTGTCCATCACAGGCAATAGCTGCCACAAGTGGCCCTTCAGTGGCCCTGCAAACACGTGCCAGAAATGATGGCTAGCCTAATGTGGTTCTCTAGTTTGCCGGTAGTGGCAGCCAGCAACTACGTGACGTAACTGATAGCTTGCCGAAACTTGCCCGCCAATTTCCCAGTAGTAGCCATAATAATAATAAAATAATAATCAAGGATAACCGCAGTTTCCCAAAGCTACAATTTTTGTTTTCTACCTTTCGAAATTTGTGAATTATCGCACTGCGCTGGGGAAATGTTCTCAACATATCGGCAAATCGCCCGCTTGCATCTGAGTGGATTTGAACCAGGGCCTTTCGCGTGATAGCTGAGCTCTCTACCGACCGGGCTAATTTGCCACGCTCGAGCGCATGATTGCACTGTCTGTTTGGTACATAATGTGTAACCAAATGCTTCCCACTTTCATTTTACAATATTGCGAGGTATTTTTCATAAAAGTCAGTTTCATATAATACATAAATTTATTTTTTCAACGTAACGAAAGTTTTTTTTTACCTTAAGGGAACTTCACTCATTTCAAGGAGTGTACATACTTAGAGTCGCTTTCCAAAGTTATGTACTGTCCTTGTCGTCTTGAAAAGAGATTGTTGAATAAATATATATTTACCCGGGTTCATGTCACATTCTGTTACATTTTTAACGTTGTGTTTTTCTTTCCGTTGTCCGAAACTACATTTGTTTTAAAGAGGAAATATATTTTATTTTACTTCTCGTTATTTTTAGAAGCGTATTCCTCCCAGTCTTGTGTATTCCACCCATGGATCAGTACACCACATAGCGTTGCTTTTTTCTTTCAAATAATTAATAAATTTTGTACGCGTATAATTTTTTTTCCAACAAACGCTGTTTTAATGGTTCTCCAGGACATTTGTTTCAAGCGGTTTCAAATTTGTTCTTGTTATTCATCCACTCCATTCCATGAATTGTTATTCATGGGAATGGAGTGGGTGTATTTCATGGCTGTAATCTAGTATTTTCCGGCTTAATCTGATATCTTCGTCGACGTAGAATTTCATTAGGGAATTAATTCGCCTCTGTACATATGGATTTTTTTCTTAACATCCACTAAAATAACACGATGGCGATAACGTCGTCTTCAACTAACTGGTACCATGAGAGACACATCAAGTGTTGCTTCTGCGCATGCGCAGTCCCGTTGCTTCCACCTGCTGTTGGGGTTGCATTGGTTGCCAGCAACGGGCCACTAGTGGCACTTGCTTGGAGGCCCACAATTCGCGGCGATGCTGCAGGGCTATCAATGGCTCGCCAACTAATAGTGCTGCCACCAACGGACCACTACCGGGCCGCGTGAGCGGCAGATTTCAGCCAGCATTGACCCATCACTGCCAGCTGCTGGCCAGCAGTTTCCCAGCACTTGTGTTTTTGCTGGGGCACTAATGAGTTTGGGAGATATGGTGTCACGTTGTCTCCCTCCCTTTCCCATTTTTATTGGAAAGGGAATTTAATTTTACAACTAGTTTCTTATTATTTTGTATTGATTCGTAAACAAAATAGGGATGTCTAAGTTGGAAAAATTTGCTTCCATTAAAAACAATTACAATTCCTATTGGAATCGAATTGCGAATTTGGTGATGAGTAGCGCTAGGATTTTTATGAATTTGCATATTATTTGGCAAAACTATAACATTGTTCAAGTGTATACAAATGTGTTTCCTACAAAACTAAGTAATTTATGTACCTTTGCTTAGGCATTTTTCTGTATTTATTTGGTATTTTTACGCGATATGGTGTTTTTCAGGTTTTTCGGTCATTTTACGGCAATTGTTTTGTTATTTTTGAGTATTTACGTTGCATATTTGGTACTTTCAACACAAAGAGCATTTTTGGATAAATTTGCCGGAAATTATATTATTCCCTGAAAGCCAGAAGCAAGACTGAGAAAGTGGAGGTGGGGAAGTACCCGTGTTTAGAACATTTGTACACGCTTCGTCGCGAACGGCAATAAAAAAGCACTTTCACCCCCTCCCCTGTCTCTTCCTTCAAGCCGGTGATGAACTCTTCTTCAATCGGGAGTACGACCGCTGCTATTATGTCGGCAGGTGAGGTTCGGTGCGGGGGAGGGTGCAGTGATATGTCGTTTTCTTGCTTTCCTTTATGGGGAATATTTTTTCTTAACTGAAAAAAAAAGGAGTAATCAGTTTGGTGCAAAAACTGTAAAATGTAAAATTTCTCATCTTCATTTCATTTCATTTATTTCATTTTAGTTGTCGCATACAAATTACATAGATTAAGTGAAAATGATTGTAGAGCAGATAAGCAACAACGGGGATGAAAAGCGGGAAAAGGGGTCAGACGGGCGTAACTATCCCTCTTCCCGCAAAACAATAATCCTGGAAACAAATGCCAAGTCAAGCAGACATACTAGTAGTTGGCAGCCCTGAAAGACAGTCATCATTATAATTTCAAATTAACTGCCGAAACGGCTTCATCCATTATCATTTTATTTATATTAACGATGTACATTAAAACATTACCACTTAAGGTTTTACCAGATTAGTAAAAAGCCCGAATAGTTATTGTTCAGCTTTAGGATTGCCATTAATATTAACATTAATTTTTTAGTGATTCAAGAGTTACAATCATTATCATTAATATGTAATTTGAAAGAAATTATATTTTAAATATTTTGAATTGCATTTTTAAGGGTTTTTCAGTTGACACAACAACAGTGAACAGATTGAATTATATTTTTTAGATTATTTTAGTTTTGTTTCATGCACCTTTTTTTTTAATTAATTAGTTTTGCAAAGGAAATAAAAAAAAGAAATGTGCATTTGTTAGGTACTTTTTTTTCGTTTCATATGGCATTTTTTTGAGTTTTTGTTTCACAAATGTATTTCCTGTAAAACATTTCCTAGCAATTTTTAGGTGATAAAAATCCTAGCCCTGCTGATGAAACTCCGTATGCAAGTTTCCTAGGTCAAAATCTGACCGTATGCAAGTTTCCTAGGTCAAAATCTGACCGTATGCAAGTTTCCTAGGTCAAAATCTGACCGTATGCAAGTTTCCTAGGTCAAAATCTGACCGTATGCAAGTTTCCTAGGTCAAAATATGAAAATCGTTAAAAAATAGCGACCAATGGCTAAATAATGGACCTGCCATAGTGCATGGGAACCACGCACCGAGGAAGGTGTATCAAGAGGAAAGCTCGCACACAGGGACAATGGGGATAGCGGACCGCTGTTGCATTAACTTCCACAGACTGTGATAAGGCCTGAAAGTCGGATATGTGCAATCTTCAAGCTTTTGAGCGATGTTTAAGAGACTTACTAGTATTGGCAGCCCTGGGAGACATAATAGTATTGGCAGCCCTGAGAGACATACTAGTAATTGGCAGCACAACTGGACTGACAGAGTTCTGTTTGTCAAGTCTCCGTATCGTTAGCTATTTGGAACGGAGTGACGCGGCAATCGGACGATCTTGGCGCCCATGTGTCGAGGTGGGTACAAATTAGCAACATGCGTCAGTGGATGGCCGAGGGCAACAATAGAACGCGAGGGTCAAGCGATTGTGACAGCCACACGAACGGAACCGAATTTGTCCATCTCGACCATCCGTTGCCACGCTGTGTCGACTGCAGATACGGAAGTGACCATCCAAACTGTTGCCAGACGGCTTGTGGACAGAGACTACAATCCAATACGACACTCCGCCACCTGCTACTGACTAGGGATGGGCACATCGGTCGGTAACATCGATGATCGACATCAGTGGTTACTCATTCCCAAAACATCGATGCATCGATATTATCGGTGGAAATTTTCGATGTATCGGTGAAAACCTCGATGTTTTTGCTAATAAGCCGAAAATTCGTTTTTTTTTTAAATCTGCAGCAACAGATGTGCAAAATCTCTGTTCAATATAACAGTGGTTACTCACAAATAACATCGGGTAACTAATAATATATATTAAAATGTTCGATGTATTATTAGAAACCTCTATTTTTGTTCGATGCATCGACGTAAACCTCGATGTTTTGCTAATAAACTGAAAAACTCGCACTTTTCCACCTGCACCAGTAAATGGGCACACGATTTGTAAAATCTCTCTTTAATACAACAATGATACTCACCAGTTCAACAACCATTAACATAATATTTGTTAAAACGCTCGATGTATCGTGAAGACCTCAATGTTTCTTTGATGCATCGGTGGGAACCTCGATGTTTTGCTAATGAACTGAAGAATTCGCACTTTTCCATCTGCAGCAATAAATGGGCGATCTATTTGTAAAATCTCCGTTCAATGTAACGGTGATACAACATTTAGTAACGTAATATTGTTACAATGCAACATCTAGTAACGTAATATCTGTTAAAACGCCCGATGTATCTGTGGAAACCTCGATGTTTTTTCGATGTATCGGTGTGAACCACGATGTCTTGCTAACACAGCCAAAGATTTCACACTTCTTGATCTGCAGCACCGAATGAGCATATCGGTGGGTAAAATCTCTGTTCAATATAATGGTAATTGCTCACCAATTCAACCCCAAGTAACTAAAAATATTTCTTAAAAGCCTCGATGTATCGGTTGAAACCTCGATGTTTTTTCGATGCATCGGCTCACATGCCTTCGAGGAAAAAATCTTGGTTTTCGCCAACGAATCAAGTAAAACAATCAATAGGAAGGTGATATTTCTTTCTTCTGTAGAGTTATGAATGTAACAAAAAGAAATGTATTTACTTTTCGTAGAAGATATTCTCTTCGAGTTCCAAACATCGGTGGCGAAACCTCGATGTTTTTTCGATGTATCGACTTCTGCAACATCGAGGTTAAAACATCGATCATCGGTGGCAAAACATCGATGTTAAAAAAATCGAGGTTTTTTGCCCATCCCTACTACTGACTAGCGGGCATCGCAGGCACCGGTTGTTGTGGTGTCGGGCCCGATCAACGTGGGATTGCGTCCAGTGACGTACGTCGTGTTTTCTTCAGTAATGATTCACCGTTTGCACTTGTCACCGATGACCAGCGCAGTACCCCTCGTGTAGCTGTCTCATCAGAATAAACGGCAAAACTGCTCGGAATTTCAGTAATTTCCTTTCCAACACATGCACGAGTACTTTTCCACATATCGATTTTCATCTCGATTGAATGATATCTACTGGATAATTTTTTTTTTTTTTTTTTTTGGAAAAATGTGTACATGTATTCATAAAAGTGCATGCCTTTTGTCAACTTACGCATTTGGTTCTAAGCTCAATAACAGTTTCGGACCGGGATTTCAAAATCGGCATTGAAAATTCTATTTCAAATTATGTTTTCGTACATTACATTATTACTTAAAGGAAATTAATTGTTTTGATACACAGATACTTGCTCACGCAAAGATATGCTATAAGACTGACTGAGGCAGCCTAGGAATCATGCTGGCTCACCTCTGCATCCCCGTCGGCTGTGTTGTTTAAATAAAAATCATTTCAAAGTTTAGGCTGATTTAAAATTTTATTGTGCTTCTAATACCACTTTGCATTTTCTCATCAATGCGCATAAATGAAACACATGGTAGTATTGATTCATTGAATTTTTTTTTAAATCGACAGGGATTAAAGGATTTTTAATTATTATTATTTTGTATCCTCATGGAAAGTCTCTCAAACGAAATAACGCAACAACGTTTCTTTTCCATTATCTACGAAAAAAAAAAAAAACAAATCACAAATATCTAATCAGGAATCCAGAAGTGTTTGTCGTTGCAATTTCCCAGTGAAATCTCTTGACGTGATTATTTATCAGTTGAACTTCAGTACGCGATACCTTAGGGGCGTTTGTTGCATACGATATAAAAATATACGTTGCTCATGCTATCATTCTGTGACTCCAGTGCTATCAATCATGTAAGTACTTTCTTCATTTCGTGATGTATATTCTTATTGAAAAGCTCGTGATTTAAGAAAATCGTTGCTTTACTGTCGAAATGCATTTAGTATAAATCATCGAATGCTTAAATATATCACGTACAAATCTATTTATAATGCAATCAAACTAAAACAATTGGGATTGTAATTTTATTTTTGATGAAAGAATAATAACTATTTTAATGAAGGAATAATATCTAATTTTAATGAAGGAATAATAACTATTTT
Organism: Macrothele yani; assembly: GCA_039090855.1. Classification (NCBI taxonomy): domain Eukaryota; kingdom Metazoa; phylum Arthropoda; class Arachnida; order Araneae; family Macrothelidae; genus Macrothele; species Macrothele yani. The sequence goes on along the minus strand of CM077005.1, from coordinate 135,709,641 downwards.
TAATGAAGGAAATAATTCTATGTTTTTTTAACTCGTCGCTTCAAATTGTCCGACGACAAGCTTTCGGTCTAACAGATGTACGTAGTTCCTTTTAATGCTAACCCAAATATACTGCAAGTAAACAAGTTGTTCAAATTATCGGAAACAATTGACGAATTAAATTTTTGTGTATTATAATCAGCAAAGAGCTTGTAGAATATACGATCCACAACCACAGATTGCCGAATGGTACAGTTATTTGAACGTGTTTTTTCTTATATGCAGTTTCCTTTTTTTTTTGTTTCTGTATTTGTTTATTTTTTTGTTTGGGGTTTTAACGACCACTGTGAGCACGTCGATGGGCTTATAAGCAGTCGCCTGTCACTGATTTTGGGCCACTGATTCCATGGAAATGAGAAAGTGTCAGTGCTATAAGATAAACACAACGTTCACGCTTCACCGGGATTCGAACAAGGACTAATTTCGGAAGATTGGTCAGAAGCCAGCCCTTAGAATACAGACAGCATCAAGGAGGCGGCTCTTGTTTGTACATACCAGCTGTAAAGATAAGGTTACTCGTTACACATCGCAGTCCTGAATTTAAGAGGTACATTTGGACCATTCAACATTAAAAAACAGCTCATTACAATTGTCAGTTGTATCAATGGAACAGTAAAATAGAATTCTTGACATCAAAACTCATGGTTAATATGTGATAGAGATTGAATCAGAACAGAACGCAGTGAAGGAAGCACCGGCTAGGCTGTTGAAAAAGGACTCTATTTCGTCAGTAGACGTAAACAGACTACAGCCCGAACTCTTTAGTAGAGAATATGTCAACCCTGCACTGCGATGAATGTTTAGCTCTAACTGATTTAGGAACACTTGGGGAAAATTTCTCCACTCTTTTTGGAGAGCCCTGAAATGCCCTGAAATACTCGTAATCCCTGTTGAGAGATCTCTTTGAGCAATACGTCTATATTTCAAGAACGCACCATTTAAGTTCGATTGGAATGAGATCAGTGAACCATGCTGTTAACTCTATCCGGCGGATACCCCAGTAACTAATATTTCATCCACAGCTGCTGTGGTGAATGGACGGGCGGTTTCTGGCATATAATGAAATTTGCACACACAAAAGTACGGAATAACAGAACTGGCGAATAATCACATGCTTAGATTACCGCTTCCCGGTGAGCGTTCTTTGATCCAAATTCTGTTGCCCCGTACGTCCATTGGTCATGATTCCCATCCACAACATGATGCCGCAACTACCCTATATGTCCCGCTCAACGATGCTTCTGGAATGATATACAGTCTCAAGTTCCCTCCAGAAAAATTGCAGATTAGAGTTCAAAGGAAGACTACTGGCCTTAAATTTTGTTCATTGCCTTGTCTAATGGATCCAGTCAATGTAAGACATATATCTACTGATTGCGGGCAGTACAATGCGCCAAGGCTAATGTTAGATAGCGTAAATGTATCAAGGTATACAGCAGAGCTACTTGACGACGTTTGACTCGTAGTTCTCCGACTTGTATCCAACTAGCCAACTCTTCAATCAGCAAACTGATCCGCAGTACATTTCGCATTCTGTTTTAACATTCTGGCCAAGTAATGGCCATATCGCCTGATTGTTCAGCTTGCACGATCTCCATCAAGCTATCTGAAACGTTTCTGTGTCTTCAATAAGGTGACCAAAGCGGCAAAAGTACAGTGTGTTATACTCCGAACTATCTATCGACATCCGTCAAGCTAGGGCCTCATTCTAACTGGTCCCAAATTCTGCTGCGGATGAAATCATACGTATGCTGCTAGTGAAGCACACTTTTTGTTTATCAGCCATGCAGTTTCTGCGCTTTCTCTACCACACCACATGAAAAGCAGAATGAACTCATATCAGACACGAATTAGCCTCTTGAAAAAGTACATTCGTAGCAGATGTCACGTACTCACAGCAAATTTGCATATGGTCTGCACATCATAGGATATCTTCATACGTCACACCACACTCATGTGTATATTTTGGGAAGAGATCTTTGCGCGATGAGACTCTCTAACCCTTAGATTTCATGTCCGTCCTTAAGTTTAAGACAGTGGTTGATTTTTCAAAACATATGCTCACATTTAGTGATTCATTATAATTCCAGGTTGCTTCAACAATTGCTGCTTTTGATTACGGGAGTGCTCATCCTTAGTACTGTTGTGACCAGCAGTGCCGGTAACCAAACTGCAAATGAACGGGAATGTGTTCTTACAGATATTCACTCTCGGCTAAATGTTGCAACAGAAATCATAGAAGGCGTTAAACAGAAACTACCTAAGCGTAAGTATAACGCCATGTGACAGCACATAATTTTCTACATGGCATCTTGGAATTTTATTTGAAAAACATTTTTAAGTACAAGTGAAACTTTGGTTATTGAGTTCTATTGTGTATTACACAATTGCAGTAAAAGTTTAAGCGGATGAAAATCAAAATTAAGGAATTTGGGGATAATTTGTTAATTTGACACGTTTCTGAAGTGTGGAACTATTGTTAAATTCATTACAGAGTGGATCAATGTTTACTGGGCTTAGTTGTTACTTCTGGTCTTGAAGCTATGGTACATATCTTCTGTTACTGTTTTTTTAGGTACATGGTCGCGATCACGAAACTACAGTTGTTAATTTGGGCTAAAGTTCTTTTTCTCATGTAGCTTGTATCATAAGCTTTACTCTGAATAGCTGGAGATCATGGCTCTCTCTGGAAAATTACATTGAATGTAATTGACGTTTTCCCACACAGATCCCTGATAGGTTGACTTCACACTGCTCATTTTTTCATAACGACGTCATGAAACATTTTGAGGGATATTACACTTTATTATTCACCAAGCTTTTATGATGTTGAATTGTGTGATCTCTATACTGTTGATCTTCCCTTTTGTCGAGCCGAAGCAGTGGAAATTTCATATCCAGTTCTTGCACTCAACAAGAGGGAAAAATAAGAAGCTCCACAGTTGAACAGAACCACGAATAAAATATTACAATTTTTACAGGTGTGTGGATTATATATGATCTGTGCATGTGTGTAAAAAATTCGTTGTGTTTCTTATTACGAAAGCATATAATAGATCCGACAATACACGAATTACACCAGGTTTGATAAGTGAAAATTAAGTTACTGTTGAGGTCTCGTTAAATTTGAAGAATATTCCATGCTGATCGAGCAGTTCGCGGTTACAAGCTGCGCATATGTCTCTCCTTTTAAGAGTTCGTGTGAGATAGATCCGATCTTGATTCCCGGAACAGGGAAATATGGATGATTAACCTCTTTTACGGAACTGGTTCTATCATTTTTCTATAGCCATTGATTGGAATTTCAGGACCACTTATCCAATTAGAACGGTCGACTACTTATAGCCAATTATTGATTGGATACGACAATCGTTAAATACACCCCACCAAATAATGAGAGAAGTTTGTGCAAATGGGGCACATATATTCTAATATATGTCATTCTGTATCATATGCAGCATGAGCGCGGTCGTCTGTATTGTATCATTATCATCATCATGATTATCAACAATTATGAATGCACTGCTGGATGAAAGTCTCCCCCATTTCCTGCATAAATGTCTGTCTTGAGCCACTCTCCTTCATGTTGCTCCGGCATGCTTTCGAATTTCTTCCATCCATCTCCCATGTTTACTTCTTCTGGGCCTTGTTCTGTCCCTTGGAATTCAGTCTAAAAGTTCGGTTGTCCATCGGTGGTCGGTTCTTCTGGCAACATGAGGAGCTCATTGCCATTTCAGGGATTTTAGGTTGATCATGATGTCTTCCACTCTTGTAATTTCCCTCATTTACGTGTTCCTCTTCTGATCTTTCCTTGTTTTACCAAGTATGCATCTATTCTTGCTTCTTTCAGGTGTATTTAGCCTTTCTATGTCTTTTTTAGTTAATGCCCATGTCCCTGCTCCATATGTAACAACTGGAAGTATGCACTGATTAAACTCTTTCCTTTTAAGACATAATGGCATATTGCTCTTGAAAATCTCACTGTTTCTTCCAAACGCTCTCCAGCCAAGTTTTATGTTCCGATTAACTTCCTCCTCAATGTGACTCTTGCTTGGTATCCCGTACCCAAGGGAAATATAGGCATCGGTTACCTCGAGCTTTTGTCCATCAATCGCGAAATCTTCATTTTTTAAAAATGCTTTGTCTTCTGAAAGTTGGAAAATTACTTTCGCTTTCTGAAAGTTAATTTTTAATCCCACTTCTTTACTCTTTTCAGCATGTTCCTGGATCATAATCTACAGCGCTGAATGGGTAGATGCAATCATGATTATGGCATCAGCAAAAAAAATATTGAAAGACATTTCCAAATGTGGCATAGAACAGTTTGGGAGATATGATGTCACCTTGTCTCTTTCTGTTTCCAATTTCTATTGGTGTTGTATCCCAAAATATCCGAACCTTTGCACTTGCAGTTTAATAGATGTTATGTGACGTAGTACAGAGGTGAAAACACGTGTGAAGACGACTAACTGCAGCGAGATATTCTGTCCGCGTAGCTCAGTTGCGAGAGCGACTTACTCAAGATTGAGAGGACACGGTTTCAATGCCCATCGCGAACAAACTTGTGTTTTCACAGTTATTAATAATGCTAATGTAAGCATCTTTAATACCGCAGGGTTCAAAGCCGTTATAACTGCTGATGATTTTGCAGAATCAAATGCCTTTGCATAATCTATAAAAGCCGTGCATAATGGGAGTTCATACTCTCACGTTCTGTCAAGACGACAAATCTGCAGAGAGACATTCTGTTTGCGAAGTACTCTTAGTACATGGAGATGATTTATGGTGCTGTAACCACTCATGAATCCAGCTTGTTCTCTTCGTTGAGCCATGTCCAATGTTACTTTCAAGTGACGTGAAAGAACCTTCATGAAAATTTTGTAAGCCACGGAAAGGAGGCTGATGAGCCTGTAGTTCCTGAGATCCTGAATGACACTTTTTCTACGCCTCAAGATCATTGTGCTATTGTTCCAATCTTCAGAATTCTTTCCTTCAGTTAGACCTCTAGTGAAAACTAGGGCAAGTGTAGATTCCGCTTCTCCACTTGCTTCTTGTATAAGGTCCACGGTAATGCCATTTTCCCCTGGAGCTCTTCCCCGTTTCATGTTCTTAATTGCATGTACAACTTCTGCCTGCACGACAGGAAGAACCGTTTCTTAATGACAGGAATAGGTGTATCATCTCTTTCATACATTTTTGTATAGAATCTTTCAGTCTTGTCAAAGTTTCTCCTCTATTTCTTGTTACAGTACCATCTTCTTTTCTTTACAGTGCCATAATCTGTTTCCTTTCCTTACTGAGATGTCCCTTTGCTTTCTTCACGCTTTGATTATTTTCAGTTGCTTTCCTCAATAGTTCACAATTGACTTTCCTCACGTCTTCAGTGATACTTTTTCGTACTGTCTTGCATAGCTCAATATATTCCACTTTGGAAATTACATCTTCTTTATATGTTCTCAACTCCTTTCTGTTTTACACCAGCATTCTTGTTTTTCCTGACATTTTTGTTATATTCAACTTATTTATAGGCTACCTATTTTTGTTGCGGTTTCCGTAAGAGCCTTGGTAATTTTTTGTTAACTTCAGAGGTGTCCACTTTTTCTGATTTTCTAGAGCAGAGTATCGGTTTCTCAGTTCCCACTTGAAGGTGTTACGATGATTTTTAAGGTTGGCCATATCAATACATTTTTTTTATTTATGAGCTGCCACGCTTCAGTTTAGTGTTGAGGTGCATCTAACATCTCACCATTCTATGGTCACTACCTGTATTGAACCTGTTTAACACACTTCAGTCTTCGAAGACGATATTCTTGTTACACGTAATAAAATCAGTTTCACTTGTCATTCCATTGGGGTGTCTCCATGTCCATTTGCTATATGGCGTTTTCTTAAAAAAAAGTTTACGATGAAGAATCTTTCTGCGTCTTAAACTCTAAGAGAGTATTTCCACTCTGATTTTTGTTGCCACGACCGAATTTACCTGTCCACGTTGCATTCTGATTGTGTTACCCTATTTTCGAATTGAAGTCCCCCATAACGATCTTCAAGTGTTGTTTGCCCTTGTTATTTAGATGCCAAAAATCCTCGTAAAATTCTTCAGTTTCTTCCTCAGTATGATTTGTGGTGCATGCGTAAGAGTCGTCCTCCTTATGACTTATAGTGGGCGCGTAAGCTTGAATAATCTCAGCCTGGTATCTTTTTGAGAGTTGGATAACGAGTCGCGCCGCTCTATCCGAGGATCTTTCAAATTCTGGAACTTTATCCTTCAGTTTCTTGTCTATTATAAATCAAAAACCACTAGTTCTGCCAGTATCTGTTCCACGATAGTAGAAGAGAAGTCCGCTTTTCAGTTCAATGAGATCTCCTTTTCTTCTTACCTCACTTAACCCGATGATGTCTCACTTGATCCTTTGTAGTTCCTCCTCCAATTCAAGGAGTCTTGAATCAGAAGATAGAGATCGTCCATTAAACGTAGACAAGGTCAGCATCTGATGGCAACCTAGTCCGATCCCCCAGTAATTCTTATTATCCTCTGCCTTCATGAAGTAGTGGCTGCTGCCATGCCGGGCACATTCCAGCGGCCGGGGACTGAGGGACTAATTTTTCAGCTTTGAAATCCTCTTGGGGGGTAGGGAAGGTTGGGGAGGATTCGCCGTAACTCACTACGCTGACCAAACGGGTTGGTGAGTTTGAGATCGTATTTCAAATATTCCCAGTAGTATAGTTATATGGCTATATGGAAGTGGTTACAGCCCGTTTAGTGGGTACAGGATGCACTACGAGAAGAAAAGATTGACATATGTCTAGGAGAAGTTATGATTTGTTACGCATCAACTGACTTTGCGTCCTATATAAATATCCTGATTTCTTTTACTGTATAATAATTTCTTTCGCTCTAGAATAGGTTGTTTAATTTTAGCGTGAGACTGCGTTTCCAGATCTCAAAAGCCTTTTTCCAAAATGTCATTATCTAAATTACATACTCACCGAAAACGTGTGGTTTAGAGTTCAAATAACGCTATATTGTGTGGCATTCTAGTTCTTCCACGAACAGTTGCCTGACTAAATTTGACTGTAATGGCCGCCGTTCTTTAATTTGTTGGTTCAACGAACTGGCAGCTTATAAGACTACACTCTTCAAATCGAAATACAAATTAGTATACAAATAGAATAACATTTGTTAGGAATGAAACTAATCAGGCGGATGTATTGTTCTCAAAATCTGATTACTTTTATTGCATTTATCATTGCAGTTTCATAGTTTTAAAGAATAAACTGCTTTAAGCACTTTGAGTAAATTTTCCCAACTGTGGGTTTTAAATTTCTCTTGGATGATAAACATTTGACAGCGTTATTGGTTTGTTTCGTATTCTTCCAGAATTTACTTTAATAGGACAAAACCCAAATCAAACCAAATATATGAAGCAACGGAGGAAGATCTCAACGTAGCAACTGACACAATCGAAAATCATGATTGTGTTAATAGTCTGACAATGTTACCGCTTCAATCAACACGTTCTTCCTTTCTTTGACACTGTGACGTACTACAGAGATGAAAACATGTGTTAAGACGACAAATCTGCAGAGAGGCATTCTATTTGCGAAGCTCCGATGGAAGAGCGACTTACTCCGGAGTGAGAGGACCTGTTGCGGACAAACTTATGTTTTCACAAGTTAGTCCGCATCAGGTCCTGGGAGCGGAATGATGGATTTGAAGCTTACACGGTGAGCACATTTCAACTTTGTGTACTGGGACGAAAGTTTTGGATATCTGTAAAAAACGGCTTTTGTGTTTGGGCGGTCCAGAAAACTCTTCACGGAAATCACATTCACTATATTGACAAACGTCAACGGACACCTCGAAGAGGAACACAACATAGCATTTATTGGCGTACATTGGTACTGTGTCGGCCTTGCTTTGGCCTTAATGCATGCACCGAGCCTTCGAGCCATGCTTTCGACAAGGATTCGGAACACAGCGATAGGTATGCGCTTCCATTCAGTACATAATGCTGCCGCTAACTGTTACTTAGTAGTAGACCTTGGTTCCAAACTTCTTATGCGGCGTTATATACCACGAAAAACAACCCAACACGAGTACATTGCCAGTTACAAACTTGACCGTAGGAACAGTACACTGGGGAAAATAGCGTTCCCCCGGCAGCCGGCATACCAACACACGGCCATCAGGCTGATGGACCATGTATCATCAGTTCATAGGACCCGTTTCCATTAATCTACGGTCCACGATAAATGTTCTTTACACCATGCTAAACGACGAGTAGCATTCCGAGTGGGGATTAAAGCCTTATAAGCAGCCGCACGACCACGGTAACCCATGGAATGAATATCTATGCAAATCGTACAATTAGATACCAAGGTTTCAGCATTTTTCTCACCTGCACACTGAGGGTTTGTGCAGTACTCCGTCGATTAGCTGTAATGACTCTCCTGAGGTCCTTTATCATTGATGTTCTTTGGTCGGCCGGTACGTTTGGCTGCTTCCGGAACGCCATGTGTCTTCCACTTATTCAGTACATCCAAAACAGTTGATTTGAGTATGTTTAAACGCCTCTCGGGTTCTTTTATGGACAATCCACTTATATAACACCCAACAATCTTTCCTTTCTCAAAGTCAGTTCTCTCCTGCAGCGACATTTTCAATCAACCTCACAGTGCAATATTATGGCTTTCAGCTACAAGCTTGTTTATATACCATTTGCAGCTGTACCGCGCATCTCAACAACGCAGAGGATCCGTTCGTTTGCTTTTGAAGTGGTGTCCGGTGACTTTTATCAATATATTGTATTTTTTCAAGATGTAGAGGAAAGCATTAAATTCCTCATGCAAAAAATGTGTTCTAAAAATCCGTGAGTTGCTTTTGAAGTGCATGCATAATGATGCAGCTTTGTGGATCAGTGTATCGCGGACAAAAATTAAATCACGTGACTCAGAATGTTATAATTACTGAGGTCGAATTACAAAGTAATGGGAATTTATGAAAAAGCAGCATCAACGGCCTATATAAGAATTCGATCGTCCCTAATTTCCGCCCACTGGTTCTATGTTAGCCGAAGAACCACTGCCGATCTAAAAATAGCCTCCATGCATCACGCCTAATAGAATCAGGAAAACCGGTCACAAAAGATCGCTTAGACCACTGCAGCACCACGCGGCAGGTATCATTGGTTCTTGAGGAATTAATGAACAGCATTCACAATGAGAACAAAAAGCAACATATCGTGTATAAAAATTGATGCGCAGAGTAACCAGATGCCCAAAACCAAGGGGGATGGTTATAAAAAATTGTAGCTGGTATATTGAGCTAGAATTATTTATAATATACAGTATGTTCGGCGATCATATCTGAGTTTTGACATACGAGAGTTACCTGAACACATTACTATTTTACTAATGCTTTGATATTTGTTCTAAAAGGACTAGAACAAGTGTTAACAATCCATTTTTAGTTAGTAACATGATACATGTGTCAAAGGGGTGCAGCTTTGTCACAGGCAAAAGTAGAAGGTTTGTGACGATTTCAAGATACAATACATTTTTGTATCGATTTGGAATGTTCAGAAATTACATTGGCACCGAGTATATATTTTAGTGAATATCCCTCGAAGTGAAAAGAGTAACACAGGAATGAAAACGTTATGCTAGTGTTCATTGTAGCTCATCCAAAGCTCAAGTTTTGAACTTCGTCACAAACGGCTCACGATCATATAAATTCGACACTTTAGCACATCTTTTCCACAAGGTTCTAAACGAAAACACAAAATTATCAAATTTCCATATCTTATACAAAGCAGTAGTTTTGATTGACGCATTACTGGCCATCTTTTGACACACATTTCTTCATTTATGATCTGTGGTATATACGTATATTGAGATACGACATTATTTGGTACATATAAATGAGTCATTGCAATATCTAAAACGACACGAGAGTGCAGTGTGTGCCATACATCTGACAGACCAGCTCTCTTAGCATGAGGTAGCAATCAAATAAGTGCTGTATTGTGGAGAACTAATGACCTAAGCGACTCTGATCGTGGTATGATAGTTAGATCTGGACGTTTCGTTTGAAGAATCTGCTTAACTTTCGCCTTCCTGGGAATTTGATGGAACAACCGTAGCAAGGCTTTGCTGTAAATGGTGCAACCTTCAAAATAATTCCAGCAGTCGACGTACCTGTGGCCGAAAACCGCGGGTGGATCAGAGGGTCCCAAGTACAGCAACAAACTGGTTGTCGGCTGCTGGTACTTAAACAGCAAATAGTCCGTGGAGTAATCAGTTCACAGGTTACCTTCAGCCCATTAATTTTGCATTTTGCAGTGACCCTCTGTGTTATCATCCGTCTAATTGCCCCGATTGCAGGAAAGGTTTTAGTGTAGCACCATTCACGGAAAACTGTTGCCATGGTTACGCGTGAATGGTACAAGATGACGGTACCTTAGGAGATACTCGGACCAGTACGACTGACTCCATCTTTTACACCATTTTTAAATTGACTTTAACTATTTGGGCGGGGGATGAATCTGAATAAAATGGTGCTCAATTTTTTTCTCTGCTGAATCGGAGATATTTACACAGCTGCCGGCTTTAACACACTCTGAGGCAAGACAATTCTTTTCTTCCCCTCACCTCGACAGTGCCACCATAAAACTGATACGGGTGATAAACGCAGTTTTCTAGTCCGGTTTACCTCTGTTTTGTCACCTAAGGCATCGGGAGACAGTTTGGTATTCGTGACACAGAAATCACGCCCCTCGGTAGAAACAAGTTACTCCATGGTTTTCACTCACGTTTCTGAGGTTTTTTATCATTCTTATAGCCCTTTCAGCAAGTTATCAGTCAGAAAGGAATAGTGTAAATCATTTCCCTAAATGACAACTTTGAATAACAAAGCATAGGGGAAAGTAATCCTTTGCGGTTCGCAAGTTCGCTCGTTCCAGCCGCATTCAGCCCAGTTCTTAGACAGTAAAAAGTTTCTTTAGAAATCATTTTGCTAACCCTGTCCAGCTGATTGAAGGGTTAATATCGCGGTTTTTCCATTCGGGATCTGAATCGAATGTTACATGGCACTCGACGAGGCGGTCTGTCAGATACAAACAGTAAACCGGGCTCACGTACCGCATTTCGTATTGGAGTGAGGCGCTTATGTGACAAGAGTAGGTGTACCGAATAAATTTCCGCATCAGTGCATCTGCTGGCTGTACTATTATGCAGACCGGCTCTAAACAGCCATCCGTTCAGTTGCTGCAAAACTCTGCTTTTTATTCACATTTTACTAGCAGCATGCGGTCCAGTTCCTAAATGATTATGACGAAGCTGTCGAGTATCGTCTTTCCTCTAATCTGCAATACTCTTTCCATGTGTTAAGATGATCTTTGCCACCCCGGTGGCGCAGTGGTCTAAAGCGATGGCCTCTGATCATTCGTCCAAAAGAGGTCCGGGTTCTAACCCCGGTGAGACATGGATGTTGTGTTTCTCTTACGGCACTGGCTCTCTCGCTTCTCTGGAAACAGTGACCCTAATTTAAGGACGGGCCACTGCTTATAGCCCATTGAGTTGCTCATGGTGGTCGTTAAACCTCCAATCAAAAAAAAATAAGATGATCTTTGAACTTAGGAAAGAAGAAAGATTTATTCAGTCATAAGTTTGAAAGTTGAACGTAAAAAATAAATTTGAACAGGAATAAAATAAAATGGGACCAGGTATAGTGTTATAAGTTCTTTAAAGCTAACTCTCCCTTCTCTGGAAACAGTGACCCTAATTTAAGGACGGGCGACTGCTTATAGCCCATTGAGTTGCTCATGGTGGTCGTTAAACCTCCAATCAAAAAAAAAATAAGATGATCTTTGAACTTAGGAAAGAAGAAAGATTTATTCAGTCATAAGTTTGAAAGTTGAACGTAAAAAATAAATTGGAACAGGAATAAAATAAAATGGGACCAGGTATAGTGTTATAAGTTCTTTAAAGCTAACTCTCCCTTCTCTGGAAACAGTGACCCTAATTTAAGGACGGGCGACTGCTTATAGCCCATTGAGTTGCTCATGGTGGTCGTTAAACCTCCAATCAAAAAAAAAATAAGATGATCTTTGAACTTAGGAAAGAAGAAAGATTTATTCAGTCATAAGTTTGAAAGTTGAACGTAAAAAATAAATTGGAACAGGAATAAAATAAAATGGGACCAGGTATAGTGTTATAAGTTCTTTAAAGCTAACTCTCCCTTCTCTGGAAACAGTGACCCTAATTTAAGGACGGGCGACTGCTTATAGCCCATTGAGTTGCTCATGGTGGTCGTTAAACCTCCAATCAAAAAAAATAAGATGATCTTTGAACTTAGGAAAGAAGAAAGATTTATTCAGTCATAAGTTTGAAAGTTGAACGTAAAAAATAAATTTGAACAGGAATAAAATAAAATGGGACCAGGTATAGTGTTATAAGTTCTTTAAAGCTAACTCTCCCTTCTCTGGAAACAGTGACCCTAATTTAAGGACGGGCCACTGCTTATAGCCCATTGAGTTGCTCATGGTGGTCGTTAAACCTCCAATAAAAAAAATAAGATGATCTTTGAACTTAGGAAAGAAGAAAGATTTATTCAGTCATAAGTTTGAAAGTTGAACGTAAAAAATAAATTTGAACAGGAATAAAATAAAATGGGACCAGGTATAGTGTTATAAGTTCTTTAAAGCTAACTCTCCCTTCTCTGGAAACAGTGACCCTAATTTAAGGACGGGCCACTGCTTATAGCCCATTGAGTTGCTCATGGTGGTCGTTAAACCTCCAATCAAAAAAAAAATAAGATGATCTTTGAACTTAGGAAAAGAAGAAAGATTTATTCAGTCATAAGTTTGAAAGTTGAACGTAAAAAATAAATTGGAACAGGAATAAAATAAAATGGGACCAGGTATAGTGTTATAAGTTCTTTAAAGCTAACTCTCCCTTCTCTGGAAACAGTGACCCTAATTTAAGGACGGGCGACTGCTTATAGCCCATTGAGTTGCTCATGGTGGTCGTTAAACCTCCAATCAAAAAAAAAATAAGATGATCTTTGAACTTAGGAAAGAAGAAAGATTTATTCAGTCATAAGTTTGAAAGTTGAACGTAAAAAATAAATTTGAACAGGAATAAAATAAAATGGGACCAGGTATAGTGTTATAAGTTCTTTAAAGCTAACTCTCCCTTCTCTGGAAACAGTGACCCTAATTTAAGGACGGGCGACTGCTTATAGCCCATTGAGTTGCTCATGGTGGTCGTTAAACCTCCAATCAAAAAAAAAATAAGATGATCTTTGAACTTAGGAAAGAAGAAAGATTTATTCAGTCATAAGTTTGAAAGTTGAACGTAAAAAATAAATTTGAACAGGAATAAAATAAAATGGGACCAGGTATAGTGTTATAAGTTCTTTAAAGCTAACTCTCCCTTCTCTGGAAACAGTGACCCTAATTTAAGGACGGGCCACTGCTTATAGCCCATTGAGTTGCTCATGGTGGTCGTTAAACCTCCAATAAAAAAAAAATAAGATGATCTTTGAACTTAGGAAAGAAGAAAGATTTATTCAGTCATAAGTTTGAAAGTTGAACGTAAAAAATAAATTGGAACAGGAATAAAATAAAATGGGACCAGGTATAGTGTTATAAGTTCTTTAAAGCTAACTCTCCCTTCTCTGGAAACAGTGACCCTAATTTAAGGACGGGCGACTGCTTATAGCCCATTGAGTTGCTCATGGTGGTCGTTAAACCTCCAATCAAAAAAAAAAATAAGATGATCTTTGAACTTAGGAAAGAAGAAAGATTTATTCAGTCATAAGTTTGAAAGTTGAACGTAAAAAATAAATTGGAACAGGAATAAAATAAAATGGGACCAGGTATAGTGTTATAAGTTCTTTAAAGCTAACTCTCCCTTCTCTGGAAACAGTGACCCTAATTTAAGGACGGGCGACTGCTTATAGCCCATTGAGTTGCTCATGGTGGTCGTTAAACCTCCAATCAAAAAAAAATAAGATGATCTTTGAACTTAGGAAAGAAGAAAGATTTATTCAGTCATAAGTTTGAAAGTTGAACGTAAAAAATAAATTTGAACAGGAATAAAATAAAATGGGACCAGGTATAGTGTTATAAGTTCTTTAAAGCTAACTATTTGTCTTTCTTTCAAAATGTTTATGCGTGCTTTTCACTTTACGTTGCATTTACAATTTTCTTGAATTTCACTCTTTTTGTATTCTAGACATAAACGACACATGCGTAAAGACTACATGTGAAGACAAACCCATTAACTGCAGTGAGTGTGAGAATATCCCATGTAAGGAAAAACCGATTAATTGCAGCGACTGTAAGAATGTTACATGCGAAGAGAAACCTCTTAATTGCAGCAAGTGCAAAGACTTTCTCCGTCTTGGAAAACCTCTTGACTGCAGCGACATCTTCCGAAATGGAAACCATACTAGTGGAGTGTATGATATATGGCCACAAAGCCGAATCTCTAAGGGACCTCTGGCAGTCTACTGCGACATGGAAGATGGTGGTGGATGGACAGTTAGTATTTCCTGTGCTTTGTTACTGTTGCTCAGCAAAGTTCTTTAAATTCTGTTCTTTGTTACACTTATTTGAGCAACATTTTAAAATCTTCGTGTTTGCTTAAAATAATACATTTGAAAATACATATATAAATTAATAAGACAATCATTTACCTTCCAGTTTAAAAAATGTCTAGATATTTTTCATTCTATAAGGGCATTCTGGAACCCCTTCTTCACTGTAAAATCAGTGTTCAGGAAAGTTTAATTTTGTGGCTTGGAATTAAATTTTCCGTTGGGTCTGAAAATTTAAAGTTGAACATTTTGCATTGGTGTTTCAGAGCTTTCGACGCGATTATAAGATTCGCTGTCTCGAAAAAGTGACAATAAAAATATCGAGCAATTCGCATGGGAGCATATACCAGGGAACCAAGAGGAACCTTAGCGACAGTACAGTTAAAAGCAAATGTGTTGTCTAGATAAATTAACTTTTAATGTTAGGAATCTTAAAATATTTCGAAAACACATTTTGCTGAATGGGAAAGCGATTCGTTTTCAAAATTGGTTTCTATAACTGACACGATATTTTTTTCTGACTCCAAATCTTTAGTCTATAAACCTAAAAAGGATATCTCCCTCATAAATGGACACATTCAAGTGTTGAAGGGCAGCCCATTTTGTCCAGTGCGTATAATCGCCGATAACGGATGTTCCAAAACAGAAGACGTCTGAAATTCTGTGCAAGCCATGGATTAATTATTGTTGGTCCCATGCCGTAAGTTCTGCGCTTCCTTTCCACGCAACTAGCCCTTCACCAAAAAGCTTAATAATATTATTGAATGTTAAATTCTCTTATTGAGCGTTGTGTTCTTTCATGCAACTAATGCAATGCCGCAATATTTTTTTTATTTCGAGTCATGTCATGTCTTTACATATGGTCTTACAAAAAAACCGACGGAAATCATGATACTTCCGAAACGTGATGCTGAATAAACTGCTGCATGTTTTGTACTATTACCAATGAAAATGGTAAAGTTATTGCGTTCTTTAGCACGTGAAATATGATTTTTAAAAATATACTGAAAATCGAATTACAAAGTGGAAACAGGAGCAGGTTAAAATATAAAGTAGACACCGTTTTAAAAACCATTATATCGAAGAGCTGGAGATAACCAATACCTACATTTATCTTGGACAGCAGATATTAAGTGAGGAACACATTGATGAGGAAATTATTCGGCGTATAAAACTTGCCTGAAGAGCGTTTGGAAGAAACAGTATAAATTTGAAGGGCTATATGCCATTATGTCTTAAAAGGAAAGTGTTTGATTAATGAATCCTTCCATTGCTTACGTATGGTGCAGAGACGTGTACCTTAACTAAAAGAGGCATACAAAGACTGCAGACAACTCAAAGTAGCATGGAGAGGTGCATGCTTGGTGTAACCAGGAGAAATAAGAAGGGGAACTCATGGATCAGAAAAATGACAAGAGTAGATGACATCATGACCAGAGTAAAATCCCTGAAATGGCAATGGTATTGGTAACTGTGGGTACCATAGTGTTACCCAGTTTATTGCTATAACGAAATACAGACATAGGAGATTCATTAAAAGCTGCAGTACAGAAAACAACAGTGCCGAAAGTCCGTATATCCACGATGCAGCACAATGTTACACAGAAAGGAAATGAATATGCACACGAACAATGAATGGCCTAACGGCATGTCAAATACTATAACACATGTGCACAAATGCATGAAATGTACTATTCTATCATAAATCAACCGAACGGAACTGAAATGTGGTTAGAGCGCAAAACAACATTGAGTACCTCAGCAACTTTATAAAATTAACAATGGTAACAAACGTACCACTATAATAATCCGCGATAGAGGAAAGCACTAACACAGCTAACACTCACAATTATAGGTAATTTAAAAAACAGGCACAAATTCAGGAAACAACAGATAAGATAATGAGGAGATCACACAAGTAACGAGACCGAATAGTTGTGAAAACACAGCAAAAACACACCATTATAGCAAATTTAAAATAAATTACTAGTGAAACACAGCCAAACACACAAATAAAGCAAATTTACAATACATTACTTGTGAATCACAGTAAAAACACACAATGAAAACATCAGAATCAACATGCACTAAGTCTGCAAAACCAGGGAATCTGCGAACGG
Source organism: Macrothele yani (assembly GCA_039090855.1). Taxonomy (NCBI): domain Eukaryota; kingdom Metazoa; phylum Arthropoda; class Arachnida; order Araneae; family Macrothelidae; genus Macrothele; species Macrothele yani. The sequence continues at coordinate 135,692,880 of CM077005.1, read as the reverse complement.
GTTTGCAAATCCCCTAGCATTGAGAGAACAAAAAGTAATCGATGTGAGAAAGAGAGCTAAAGGTCATCGGTAAAAGGATAGAAGGTATCACATATATGCTTCTCAACGAGCTCCTTCAAGGAGGCGAGACGGCGCGTGTTACGTCTCAAAAAAGGCTGATACCGAGAATCGGTGGCACACAGAGATTTAAAAAGTGACACTTAAGCTTCGAATTGCGTTACCGCTGCATACAGGTCCAGATCAGGTGAGTGAAGGAATTCTTCAGAACCAACAATCGTACGTGCAGGTTGAAAAAAACGTAAAAGTTGCTGTCTGGACAGTGGTCCAGGAACTGGAGGAAACGTATCAACGGCCTGTAGAACCTCAGCATCAGAGAGAGGATTGACAGGACCTGAGCGCGGAGAAGCATACTGTTTGAAGAATCATCAGGTGGAGAAACACCGGAACCGGAAACCTCGGGAACACTAGATGAATCCTCAGAATGTGGCACAGAAAGCTGTTTTAACTTTTTCTGTTTTACAGCGTCTTTGGAAGTTCCAATCCGCTTCGAAGAAGAAGCTGAGGCGGATGTATCCATTAGTGGATCAGGCTTACCTCCCAAGTCAGGAGACGAGGAAACGACCGTCGCCGAAGAAGCAGTACGAAGCTGAGCTGCCTTAGTGGAGACTGGTACAACAGCCGAGGCTTCAGGAAGATGTTGCAACAAGGGTATAGTAGACAAGGTTGTAAATGGAGATCCGATATCCGAGAGGCTAGGAGAAGAGCCAGACGGCCGATCTAACAAACCACCACTCAACACACCCGGATCGGAACACTCCGCTGTAGACACATCTGTAGTCGAAGACAACTCTGTCAATCTTGAAGGGCCGCCCCGGTGGCGCAGTGGTCTAAGGCGTTGGCCTGTGATCATTCGTCCGTAAGGGGTCCGGGTTCGAATCCCGGTCAGGCATGGATGTTGTGTTTATCTTACGGCACTGGCTCTCTCCCTTCCCTGGAACCAGTGACCCTAAATTAGGGACGGGCGACTGCTTATAGCCCATTTGAGTTGCTCACGGTGGTCGTTAAACCTCCAATCAAAAAAAAAAAAAAATCTTGAAGGTGGATGCCCAATCGTACTGGTCGGGAGAGGAGGAAAGGCATCATTGTCCGTGACGGAAATGTTCGTCTGACGAAGAAACGAAGAATTCGCGTCAGGCAAACTACCGGTAGTGGGGATAGTAGAAAGACCAATGTGGTCAGCAGTGGGATGCGAACTTGATGAACGTCCACGTCGAACGCGGTCACAGGAGGCAGTGGTGTGATTTTATGTTAAACAGTGTGTACAATAGTGAGCAGTGAAAATCTTGAAACTGTACGTTCGTGCGCCAATTTCAACAGTAGCTTCTGTAGGGAAATCCGCCAAGGCTTTCTCGGTGGGAAAGACGACCAATAACTGACGGCAAGGTCCGGTAGCATGTGCAAATCGAGTTCCGCGGAGAGCGTCAGAGAGGCGACGGACCTTGCCAACAATTTTACAAACATGACAGACAAGGAGAGGAGGTGTAGTATCAGGCACTTCCTGTGGAACAGGATAGAATGTGATGTTCACCGGTCGCTTGGAAAGAGGCGACGGGATGAGATGGTTTGTCCCAATCGAAAGTCCGTTTGCAAGAAAAATGTCAGCATCCTCCTTGTGATTGAACTGTACCGAAATACCCCGAAGAGTACGGGAAATTCCTGCAATGGACGCAGACGACACATGTCCAGAGAGGGCTTTCATGTAGCGTGGCAATGGAGTATTTGGTAAAGCATGAAAGAGCACACCTCTATCCAGGAGGTTATGGAACTCACGGCCAATCTGCGAATTGTCATCTATCGTTACCTTCACTTTGTGGTTGGATACCTGAATAATAGGTGTTGCTTGCAAAAGAACATCTGGTTGAGAGGAATCGGACGTAGAAGTAGCGCCTCGTTGCACTTTAGAGGCAAATGCCATCCTCGGAAGAGAAGTCTGTTCGGATCCGGCAGGCACAGAATGCTGTGAGGGAAGAGAAGCACAGGCCGAAGGCTAGGCAGTAGGATCAGTAGTACCCGGGGAGGGCACCGAGGCAGATGCAGGATCTGAAGAAGAAAGCGCAGGCAAGTCCAGTGAAGGCACCGGTGCAGGAGTACTAGAAAGCTGGGAAGGCATATGAGCAGACACATCTGAGGACGAGAGTATGTTAACTTCCATGGACGTGGGAAGTGTGACGTGACGTGCATCCGCCACGCCCATAGATGATAAGGAAATACCGGAAACCGCCATGTTGGCAGCTTCCAAACGTAAACAAACGAGCAAACGATAAGACAACGGGTGAATATGAACTAATACGAGGATGAGAACGCTAGAAAAGTAGCTCAAGACGTACAGAGTACCTTTAGACAGCCGGGCCACGCAACTGGTGAGTGAGGGACGAGGTATTCCGCACTAAAATGCATAAAATATTGGAGCCACCAACACTACGTCTGTCACGTACGAGCAATGGGCTGGACATATTGCCAGAAGGACAGACCACCGATGGACAGCTGAAATTTTACACTGGATTCAAAGTAACAGGAAAAAATCCAGATGAAGGCCACATTGGAGATGGGCGGATGAAATTCGAAAGTATGCGGGAGTAACATGGAAGAGACGTGCACAAGACAGACCGTTGTGGAAGAAACTTAGGGAGTCCTTCGTCCAGCAGTGAATTGATAACGGTTGACAATGATGATGAATGATACCGTAAATACAGTGGCATCATTTAAACTGTTTCAGGTATCAGTTTTCAGCCGAAGTCAGATAAGTAAATTTAAAAGTATAAAACCGTTCACACACAATTCTGGTATACTTTCGCACACGATGCGGTACGAAAAGTTCCTTCGGTCACTTTACGTTCTGAATTTATTTTTGTAAGAACCAAAACTGGAATTTTTCATTAAGTAACTAAAGCTATTTTCGTTGACTTGTGATTTTTAATAACTTCCTAGAAAATCTCAATTTTGCCTTTTAACAGAAGCCTACGAACTTGCGAAGTCATGACTTTAATGCACGAATACTAATTCAAACGAAGATCGGAGGGAAAGAATCCGATATCACAACGTAAATCGTGAGCACGTGTATGCTGTACGTGTTAAATTAGGCGAATATTGGTAGAAAAGTACGAGCGCGCGTTCTGAGGATCGGGTCACCAAGTAAGCAGATGACAAGAAATATGCTGGTCCAAGGAAGAGGGAGTGAGCCAGATTGTTGAAAAGAAACTAAAAATCGGTGCGAAGTGGGAAGATTGGAAAAGATTTTAGTAAATAGAATTCGCTGGGTTTTAATTTCTAAGTAGAATTACAGAATTCGGGATATACAAGGTCGAGTCACATTATCGTGACCACCAGCCAGTATCCAGAGTAACCGCCGTGTGCAGCGCGGACAGCTGCTGGTAGGGCTGGGAGTGACTCAATAATGTGCTGGAAGGTGTTCACAAGCATGTGGAGCTATACTGAATGCTGTGCATTTTACAGCTGCTGAAGAGTGCGTGGGGGAGGATCCATAGAGCGAACAACACGTTCGAAGTGGTGTCACAGATGCTCAATTGGGTTTAAGTCTGGGAAATTAGGGGGCCAGGGAAGTACTTTGAAGTCTTCATCGTACTCTTGCAACCACTCTCGGACATCTATAGCTGTGACACGTGACATTGTAGTACTGGAAGATCACCCCCCTCCCCCACCAGCATGTATGGGTGTACGTGGTCAGCAAAGACCGCTTCATAACGAATTCGTTCCAAAGTAACAACCACAAAAACATTCCCTAGACCACAACGCTGCTCCCAAATAATTGTGTTCTTCCAGAAATGGCTGAAGAGGGTTTGTACTTCAATGTTTCTCGCCTTATACGCCAACGTTTATCTGTTCGATGAAGCAGAAAACGTGACTCATCGGAGAATACAATCATTTGCCAATCAGCGGAGGTCCAATTCCGATACTGCCGTGCAAATAATGTAAGCCTTTTCTGCCGATGCACCTTCGTTAGCACAGGTGCAGTGACTATCCGTCTGCATCGGAGCCCCATACGCAGCAGGGTTCGCTGAACTGTCGTTTTAGACACACTTCCGTTAGCCCCTGGTTTATTCGGCAAGTAAGTTGTACCGCTGTAGCGTGTCGATCGGCCCTCACGCACCTTCAAAGCCGACGTTCATCTCTCACCTCAATGGCACGTGGTGTTCCGTAGTTTCCACGTCACTTATTCGCAATGGCACCATTTCTCCAATCACGATGCACTTTAACCACAGCAGCACGCGAACAGTTCGCAAACTGCGCTGTTTCAGAAATACTGCTACTCTTGGCCCGAAAGCAGGTAATCATCCCTTTTTGCAAATCTGACAAATCGCTCCTTTTACCCATGACCGCAACGAGTGATTTGTTTCTAGAATGCCTACAGCACATTTTATAAATCCAGCTCCCGAGACCTGCCTTCTTTCATTGGCTACGCGCTGTTGACGTCAAAGTAGGAGGCGGCCACAATAATGTGACTCGACTGTGTAAATGATAATAAAGCAAGTTCTATAAACTTATAAATAACAAATTTAACATTAAGGGCAATTCAGAATTTGAGATCGGCGAAATTTAAGGTTGAAATGAGAAAAGTATAAACGGGGTTTTGCTGTATACAGTTTTCACTTATAGTTTTCAGTAGGTATTTTCCATCGGACACTTCCATGGATACGTGAATCGATTTGAGCGAACAGTTGTGGAAATTTCGGACCAGTCTTACAAAACTGGCCTGGTTCCGAGACCTGGAGGAGTGATGTTCATGTGTTTGCCCTACGCGTTGACCCATTATTTCTATGTTCAAATTACACCGCTGGCCACCCAAAATGCAACACCAAGAAGGAAGCATCCGATTGGCCTGAAATTCGCAGCATGCGAATTTCAGGCCACCGAGAAGAACTATAAGAAGGGTGCACAGAAGGCGGGGTGTAAGTAGTGGAAGTGTGTTGTGCTCCCGGACCTGTGCGTGGGAAGCTTCCTGATGCCTCGTTGCATAATACTGCAGTCATTCCAACACGTTTCGGAGTTCGACAGAGGACGAATAGTGGCTTATCGCGACAGCGGTTTATCGTACCGAGACATCGGTGCCCGTGTGGGACGACATCCAGCCACAGTTAGGCGAATATGGATTCGGCGGGTGCAAGAGGGACGAACGGACCGACGTGAGCGATTGCCGCAATCGCGGCACACTACCGAACGAAAGGACCGGCATGTTGTGCGGTGGGTATTGACAGCTCGCACCGCTACATCACGAACGTTAGCGTAGGAATTAGGGTGTGTTGCGCAACAACCTGTGTCAGCACGTACCGTTCGACGTCGTCTGCAGGAGCGGGGACTTGTCGCACGGCGCCCATTGCTCCGATTACCATTCACGTTACGCCACCGGCGAGTGCGGCGGCAGTGGCCCGTTGAACGCCGCACATGGACTACGGAATGGCACGACACTGTCTTCTGCAACGTATCCCGCTTCTGCATGCAACACCACGATGGTCGGATCCGCGTGTGGCGGCACCGCGGTGAGAGACTGTGTGGCCCCTGCATTATGCATCGCCATACCGGTCCGTCGCCTAACGTTATGGTTTGGGGCGCATTTGGATATGACACCCTCACCCCTCTGGTATGCATCGCCGGTACACTCAACAGCCACCGCTACATCTCCGACGTTTTGAAGCCTCTAGTCCTCCCTTACCTGCAGGACCTGCCAGCGGCAACGTTTCAATAGGACAATGCGCGCCCGCACGTGGTAAGCATCGTGCAACAATTCTTCACGGCCCACCAAGTGTCACTGCTGCCGTGGCCCGCCTGTTCTCCCGATATGTCACCCATCGAACACGTCTGGTCGCTGATTGGCAACTGAGTGGCCCGGTAAGCACCATCTGCGGCTACGCGTGATGAACTGTGGCAAGGTTTGAAAGCAGCCTGGACCGAGGTACATGAAGCCAACATCCAAAGCCTCTTTCGTTCGATGCCGCGGCTTGTAGCGGCCGTTATTGCCAGCCATAGGGGCCACACGAACTATTGATGTCTGGGTGTTCCGCACGTCGCACGGGCCTGTAAGCTCAAACGTTTCATCTTTGTATCTGTTGTTATGTGTCCAGTAAATCTGGCTTTGCTATCTCATGTCATTCTTGGTGTTGCATTTTGGGTGGCCAGCAGTGTAAATGCTGGTGGCGGTTTATCCACCTCAAATTTGTACCTAGAGGTCATTAAATCCTGAAATCAAGAATTTATTTCGTTTATTTTCCTTCAATTGCAGAGGGGCGACACTCTGTAATTACAGCTGAAAAAGATTTTCCTATAGAAAGCTCTGTACTGATTTTGGTATCATGGTCTCAGCTTCGAAGTTGGTACGTAATGAAAAATGTTAGTGATGACAACTGGAATTTCGAAACTTATTTCGAAACTTACTGAGGCAGTTTTCACAGAAATTGGACTGTAAGTTCAAATTATATATTTACCTGTTTAAAGAAATTGCTAATATTTCTAAATGTCCACGCAATAAATGAATGTTTTTAATCTACGTGATTAATGCCTGTTTTCTATGAAATGATTTGGAAAACAAAAATATATGTTTTAATTTATTTAGGTTTTACAACGAAGGGGAGATTTCAATAATACATACGATTACTTTCTTAAAGGTTGGAAAGAGTATGAAGACGGATTTGGCGATCTCTCGAAAGAATTCTGGCTTGGTAAGATAACCTCGAATATATACATTTATACGCTGAAGTGACAAAAGTGTTACTTACTTAGTATGGTGTAGGATCTCCTCTAGCCCAGCGAACTGCAGCAACTCGTCGTGACACCGATTCCATAATTGCCCAAAGACTTCTGGAGAGATATTGAACCATGCCTTCTGAATAGCTGCCCACAATTAACTGGTATTTGTAGGTGTAGGATCTTCGGTGCAAATGGACTTTTCCACCACGTCCAATAACTGCTCTATTTGGTTCATATCGGCGAACTTGGTGGACGCAACGGAGCTGTCTAGAATGGTTCTCAACCCAATTTTGGATAACTTGTTCCTGATGACATGGTGCGATGTACGCCTGGAAAATCCCAGCAGAGCAACAAAGCGATTGCCGGTTAATGCCGTGTTTACGAAGACCAGAAACCCCAAACCGTGCCACGTAAAGACACTCCACACATGTATGGATCCAGCACCACCTTGCACAGTGCTTTGTTGACAGCTTGGAACCATGGCTTCATGTGGTCTGCACCACACCCGAGCCCTACCATCAGCTCGTAACAACTGGTAGCGTGACTCATCGGACCACGAGACGTTTCCAGTCTTCTAGAGTCCAATTCCCATGTTCCGGAGCCCAAGTGAGGCTCTGTCTGCAATGCGTTTTGTGTTAACAAAACAACTCCGGTGGGTCTTCTGCTTCCATACCCTTGGACGCTAAATTCCGCTACACTGACCAGATGGATATGTCTCGGATATCTCCTACATTGAATATGGATGTTATTTGACCCATTGGCACTTGTCTTTTAGCATGTACAACCCTGGTCAGAGGCAGCTGGTCACAGTCATTCAGCTCTCGTGGTGGGCCACTAAGCTGTCCATGGTGTATGGTCATACCTTTCGTGAGTGAATCTCGGTTCACAAGTGACACCGTGGATCGAGGAAAGTTCAATGTTCGCACGACTTTCGAAATTGAATGTTCCATCAGTCTGGCTCCCAGACAATGCCTCGTTCACATCGGCTTTCCATTATCCTCCTGGTGGTTTTTTGGCCTGACTCACAAGATTACACGTCACAACTGATAAAAATCGTGGCATGTGTCGAAGCTTTTATTTGACGGCAGTGGCAGTTAAATATCTGCATACTGCGATCGCATGACTCTTGGCACTTAAGCGTATGTCTTAGTATACGTTTAGTACTTCTTATTGTTTATTAATCCTGGTATTAAGAAATATAACTCTACTTTTCGCAGGAAACAAGAACATTTTCGCCTTGAGCAATCAGAGACGTTACCATTTAAAAATCGATCTAAGGGATTTTAATGGTACCTTCAAATATGCTACTTACAGTTCCTTCTGGACAGAGGATGCTCGTCAGAACTACACTTTACGCGTATCGGGGTATAACGGAACAGCAGGTATGTAGAACGTTAAAAAACCTTTCCTTAAAATTCCAATATTTTTTAGAAATGCCTAATATTTACCACACGCCTGTGATAATTAGCTTGAAATGAAACTTCCTGTTATTAGTTGAAATTTCCTTACAAATAATAATTGAAGGACTACTTTCGTCGCTTTAACAATCCGTATAGTGTTCAACAAAAGCAACGTTTCTTGTTTTTAAAAGAGACAAAAATTAAAGGATGAACAATTAACAAAAATACAGTGAATAAATATATGGCCATACATTTACAGCGAAGCGAAGATGTTCTTTTATAATTATTTAACAACAATGATAAGAGAACAAGTAGCATAACACTGAATTCTTGGTTGTACTGAATACAATTTTTGAGTTATTTTCATCACGAAAAATAGTGATTCAAAGCAGATTATGGGAAAACAGTTAAGCGAAAAAGAACATACGTTCCATTCAGATAACATGCGCTTAATTTAAAATACTTATAATAATATTTTGTGTTCTTTATAGTATATTTAGCACGATGCAAAACATTGGCAAGTGTATGAGAAATATTTCACACCTCAAACGGTATTCGTATGCGGCTTTGAAATTAGACTGTCTTTGAAGCGGAGATGTTACCATTATAGGGATTTTTGTTAATATACTGAAATTTTAAATGGCATGTGTTAAACATATGGTTAGGAGCAGCTGCATGGATTTTATTATGAGAAAACGTACTACAGAAATAAATTCCCTTGTAAATAGCTTCTAAAAGCGGATTTTTTTCATTTAAAATTTAAAAGTGATGATATGTTTGCAACATATCATCATTTTTAAATACGATCTTATGGTCCTTAGTGGCAAAGTATTTTGTCACAAAATGTTATAAAAATATATAATATATATATATATATATATACACTATCTACCATATAACGAAGTAAATTTCTCCGTCATTTCTGTCCACGCCAGGATTCGAACCCGGATCCCCTCATTCCGGAATAAGTCACTCTACCAATTGAGCTACGCGAACGTTTTGTTCTGATTCCTATCTGCCTTTATGTCGCGTGCGTCCTTCTGGCAGGTACGTCACATCTCCTGGTACGTTACATCATCTCCCCCTTATTATTTTTTTTTTTTCGAAGTGCTGGAGAAGGGATTCTCTTATTTTTCCTATCTCGCGGTGTGGAAAGAACATCACACCAATGCGAGATCTTGAACGGTCGGGTCATCCGGATAGTTCGGGCGCCATTATAACGAATATATTTCTCCGTCATTTCTGTCCACGCCAGGATTCGAACCCGGATCCCCTCATTCCGGAATAAGTCACTCTAGCAATTGAGCTACGCGAACGTTTTATTCTGATTCCTATCTGCCTTTATGTCGCGTGCGTCCTTCTGGCAGGTACGTCACATCTCCTGGTACGTTACAACCAACAAGTAATTGGACACCTGTGATAGCAAAGGAAAACGAAGTTTATTCACCTTCAATAGTTGGTGGAGCCTCAACGAGCGCCGATTACAGCTGCGACCCTCCGGGGCATACTCTCAACCAGGCGTTGTACGAAGGCTAGCGGTATTTTCTTCCACTCCGCTTGGAGAAGACAGGTCAGTTCCTTCACCGATTTCGGACGGTGGGGGCACCCCTTAAGTCGACGCTCCAACTCGTCCCAGAGGTGCTCGATAGGGTTAAGGTCCGGGATCTGCGAGGGCCAGTCCATTCGATTAACCCCATTGTCACCATACTAAGCCAGGGTGGACCTCGCAACATGACAGGTGGCATTGTCATCCTGAAAGTAACATGGGTCTACCCCGTAGACCCATGTTACACAACGTAGGAAACGCATAGTCATCCAAAATGTTGCAGTAGGTTTCGGCGTTGAGTCTATCAGGAATTGCGACCAAGGGTCTCGTGCCATACCAGGAGAAACACCCCCATAGCATAATTTCACCGCCGCCGAACTTCACAGTTGGCACATTACATTCCGGCAGGAGACGTTCTCCAGGCAGACGCCAAATCCAGACCCTGCCATCCGAACGGTAGAGTGTGAGCCTTGATTCGTCGCTCCAGAGAACCTGTTTCCACTGTTCAACGGTCCACTGTCGACGTTCTTTGTACCACGTTAGCCGAGCAGGGCTATTGGACTTGGTGATCAAAGGCTTGTGGGCGGCAGCACGTCCATGATAACCGAGCAGATGGGCTTCCTTACGGATGGTATTCATCGAAAGAACACTCCCTGATTCCTGTTGAAATTCCTCGCGGATGTGGCCCATCGACTTGGTGCGGTTCTTCCGAATTTCTCTGGCCAGCACCCGTTGGTCTGTAACTCCCAGTTTTGTGGGTCTGCCGGGTCGGGACACATTCCAACAGTCACCTCTCATCTTCCACATAGGCCACTGTCGATTTTGGGTACTTCAGCTAGCTGGATATGTCACGTATGGATCGGCCATTTCTGTGATACCCGACGATTACAGCTTTCTCGAAATCAGAGAGCTCCGAACTGCGTAGCATCTTGCATGCGACTGGTTGAGTTGTTGTTTCCCACACGATATTTAACGGCGGCGGCCGTGACATGTATTGGGAATCGGGACCACAGATATCGTCGATTGCAGGGGTGTCCAATTACTTGTTGGTAGATAGTGTATATATATATATACTTGAAATTCGAAAGTATGCTGGAGTGACATGGAGCAGATAGACCCAAGACAGACAATTGTGGAAGAAATTTGGAGAGACTTTCATTGAGCAGTGGATTGATAATGGTTGATGATGATGATGATATATATATATATATATATATATATATATATATATATATCATCGCCATCATCATTATAATTACCAACCGTTATCAATCCACTGCTGGACAAAGATCTCCCCAAGTTTCTTCCACATATGGTCCGTCTTGCGTCAGTCTACTGCATGTTACTGCCGCATACTTTCAAATTTCATCCACCCACCTAGCAAGTGGTCTTCTTCTGAGTCTTTTCCTGTTCCTTGGAATCCAGTCCAAAATTTAGGCTGTCCATCGATGATGATCTTCCGGCAATATGTCCAGCCCATTGCCATTATAGGGATTTTAAAGAAATCCCTGAAAAATGACAAGATCGGAAGACAGGGATTAACAAATCCCTGTCTTCCGCTCTTGTCATTTTTCTGATCCACGAGTTCCTCTTCTCAGCTCTCCTGGTTACACCCAGAATGCACCACTCCATGCTTCTTTGAGTTGTCTGCAGTCTTTGTATGTCTCTTTTAGTTAAGGTCTGCGTCTCTGCAGCATACGTAAGCACTAGAAGGTTGCATTGATCAAACACTTTTCTTTTAAGACGTAATGGCATATTCCTCTTGAAAATTATGCTGTTTCTTCCAAAAGTTCTCTAGGCAAGTTTTATACGTCGATTAATTTCTTCATCAATGTGACCCTCACTTGATATCTGCTGTCCAAGATAAATGTAGGTATTGGTTATCTCCAGCTTTTCCCCATGAATCGATAAATCTTCATTTCTGGTAAAAGCATTGTACACCACTTTTGTCTTCTGAAAGATCATTTTTAATCCCACTTCTTTACCCTTGTCAGCAAGTTCCTGGATCATAACTCTGCAGCTCTGCTGGGATAGGTGCAAACATGACTACGTCATCACCAAGACGGAGGTGAGTTTTATATATATATGCACACCTCCTTACTGAAAATATTAATTTTATCAGCTTACCGTACTATCCTCACCGTGCGTTAAGACCACCCAATTGACATGAAAGTGTTAAAAAAATCTTACCAAATAATGCTTTTAATTGTTGTAATATTTAAATTGTACATTTAGAAGCACAGATTTTGTGAAAAACATGTACAATACCTGCGCCCCATTGCTGCGAAATTGTGCCGTATTTTGGGAAGGAAATACACACAAAATATTTGCATATTTTGCAGTATCTGACCGAAAAGGGATTTTCCAATCTGATTTTCAGTCCCACAGATTTTGCTGCAAACACACTATAAACGGAACAGAGTTCAAAAAGAATGCATCAGGAAGTACAATTGTAGAAACATCGATTGTATATACTAATATTATTGTGGACCTCGCTTGACACTATCGTAATTAGTTGAACATTCTCACAAATGGAAAACAAACACCTACCTCTAGTTAATTGAGAAAGTTAATGTCCTTCAGTTTCATTAGAAGCACGGAGAAGAAGTAACTTGGTGTTTACATAACATTCCAACTCGCGAACACACACGCAAATCCACAACCGCCAACTCTTCTGACCACTTCCCAGCGAGCAAGAAAACCGGTTTTTTCCTGTACGTCATTGGAGCTTTTGAGTACGCTTCTCTCATGAGAGTTCGTCTCTGTGAAGGACACAAAACACACTTTCTTTAAATCTGTAAGGCAATAGTACTATAATCTCGAGGCTGTTTATTTGTTCCGGGACGATCATCTGAAACTAGTCTCTTGAGGTCTGTTCAAGTCACTGAGTTTTGTACTTACCTGTACTGAAGTATGAAGTTCGTCCACAGATTCTTGTTGGGATGCCGCTGTATCATTTTACACTGGTGTACTTACTGTCAGCTCCGATAGTGAAGAATGTTGTTCATTCACTGAAGGAAACTGTACGCACTGTGCCTGTCCCTGGGGGGAGGGGGGGCAGAAGATTTTAGTGAAGTCATCTCGTGTCCATACGATGGAATATCTTGTCTCACTGGAGTAAGTAGAACCACGTGTCGTCTCCAAATAGCGTCACCAACTTGCACTTTGTAATGCAGTGTACCACGTGTTGTGATAATTCTTTCAATCATCCATTTCCAAGAAGGAGTGTAGTTCCTGGCAGCTAGGTTTTCGCTAATCCAAAATTTCCTAGTGGGAAATGAAAGTTTTTTTGTTGTCTGATGCTTTTGGACTTCAGTGGCAAGGTCAGGTAAAACGAAATTAAGTTTAGTTCGTATGTTCCTTTTTAAGAAGAGAGATGCTGGGCTTTCTCCATTTGTAGTAAGGAGCATTTTCATATATTGCATCAAAAGGGTATTTAGTTTTTGTTATAAGGTTGCAGGTTGATGGCCTAATGCTTTTAAACCTTTTTTTGATTGTTTGCACAAAACGTTCAGTTTGGCCTTTAGTTGCAGGATGAAAAGGTGCTGTAAGGTGAGGCTGAATGCCATTTTCTTTCAAAAAGATTTTGAGTTCGTGAGATGTGAATTGCTGTCCATTATCAATCACAAAGGTTATATATGGACCATAATGACTAAAAAGTAGATTTAGGCAATTTATAGCTTGTTTATTGTGCAGTGATTTTGTTTAAAAAAGCTTTAAGCCATTTACTATGTGCATCAACTGCTGTAAGAGTAATCTTATCTTGGATAGGTCCAGCAAAGTCCAGATGAATTCTCTGCCATTTTGGAAGGATTGCTTGTATTTTGTACGCAGGCAGAACAGTTTTTTGTAACATTCTCAATATCATGGTCAATTCCTGGCCACCAAACTAAACTTCGTGCGGAAGCTTTCATTTTGGCGGTGCCAAAATAGCCATTATGCAATTCTTAGAGGATATCCTTTCTCTACAGCTGTGGAATAAAAACTCTCCAACCACGTAAAATACAACCTTGTTCGAGAGTAAAGTCTGTAGATTTCCCAGACTTTACTTTCAAACAGGTCTGTTGATTTTTTAGTAAAGTCTGTAGCTTCTCTCATGGGAGTTCGTCCCTCTTAAGGACACCGCAAATACGATCTGCAGTTTACAGATAAAGAATACTTAAATAGACACGGAGGAATATTACCTTGGCAGAAAGTGTGGCAAAGTATATAAAAATGAGTCTCTAGTTGACTCAGATTTTGATAATTTGCGATTTCCTGTTATAGCGTTTTAAACAACATGTAGTAACCAGCTTTTGTGCTAACATGTTCATCCATTTCACTGGACTTGAGCCATGTTATCGAAAGTAATCTTGTTCTGTGGAAGCAAAGATTTGTATATTTGCCGAGGACGCACACGGAATTTAGCCAGTAGGGAAACCGTCATCACGAGGAATACAGTAACACGTTTTAATGTGTTAACAGACCATAGTTTCCTCTTTGTGGATCACCATAAAGGGGTACACAACGTTTACCTTTACTTCTAAGATCTACCGAAATTACTATTTCTGAGTACCCAAAGGGTACAATGCACAAGAGCTTAGAGAGATATCACCCTGCGCCTACGACACTTTTGAGACTTCTGTTATCTCAGCGCTCGTTTGTGTGAGGCGTCGTCACCCTACAACGAAAGGAATCACCTCACATATTGAGTTATAAAGACATACCAAGTGCTTGAGAGAAACCAAAAAAGGATTGTTCTCAAGCACTTGACAGAAGCACCACGCCGACCATTTTGTTGCTCATTTCATAGTGTTATGAGTTCTGTCTCTCATGATCTCCGCAATTAAACACTTATTCTTGTTTCACATGCCGTTGATCTTATTTTTCTTGCAAAATCACAATTTTTTTTATTTTTTTTTATTGTGAATTTAGTGACTATATATGCATACATTAATATTATTCATAACATATATGAACATGCAAGTGCAAAGATTCGGTTATTTGAGAAAACAACGCCCATAAAGTTTGGAAAGGGAGTGAGACAATGTGACACTATATCACCCAAAATCTTTAATGTCACATTGGTAAATATCTTTCAATCACTGAACTGGGAAAACAAAGGGATAAAGATTAATGGATATTATCTAACTCACTTTCGTTTTGCTGATGACTTAGCCATTTTTGCAACTACCCCATCAGAACTGCAGAGTATGATCCAGGTGTAACGTACCAGGAGATGTGACGTACCTGCCAGAAGGACGCACACGACATAAAGGCAGATAGGAATCAGAATAAAAAAATGTCCGCGTAGCTCAATTGGTAGAGCAACTTATTCCGGAATGAGGGGACCCGGGTTCGAACCCCGGCGCGGATAAAAATGACGGAGAAATTCACTTCGTTATAATTGGCGCCCGAACTATCCGGATGACCCGACCGTTCAAAATCTCGCAATGGTGTGATGTTCTTTCCACACCGCGAGATAGGAAAAATCAGAGAATCCCATCTCCAGCACTTCGAAAAAAAAAATAATAACGGGGAGATGATGTAACGTACCAGGAGATGTGACGTACCTGCCAGAAGGACGCACACGACATAAAGGCAGATAGGAATCAGAATAAAAAAATGTCCGCGTAGCTCAATTGGTAGAGCAACTTATTCCGGAATGAGGGGACCCGGGTTCGAACCCCGGCGCGGATAAAAATGACGGAGAAATTCACTTCGTTATACAGGAACGTGCTGACAAGAGTAAAGAAGTCAGATTAAAAATGAACTTTCAGAAGACAAAAGTGATGTACAATGCTTTTACAAGAAATGAAGATTTATCGATTGATAGAGAAAAGCTGGAGATAACCAATACCTACATTTATCTTGGACAGCAGATATCAAGTGAGGGTCACATTGATGAAGAAATTAATCGGCGTATAAAACTTGCCTGAAGAGCGTTCGGAAGAAACAGTATAATTTTCAAGAGCAATATGTCATTAAGCCTTAAAAGGAAAGTGTTTGATCAATGCATCCTTCCAGTGCTTACATATGGTGCAGAGACGTGGATATTAACTAAAGGAGACATGAAAGGACTGCACACAACTCGAAAAAGCATGAAGAGATGCATGCTTGGTGTAACCAGGAGAGATAAGAACAGGAACTCGTGGATCAGGAAAATGACAAAAGTGGAAGACATCATGATCAGAGTAAAATCCCTGAAATGGCAATGGTATTGGTATTGGTAACTGTAGTTACCATAGTGGTACCTAGTTTATTGCTATAGCGAAATACAGACATAGGAGATTCATTAAAAGCTGCAGTACAGAAAACAACAGTGCGGAAAGTAAGTATATCCACGATGCAGCACAACTTTACACAGAAAGGAAATGAATATGCACACGAACAATGAAGGACCTAACGGCATGTCAAACACTATAACACATGTGCACAAATGCATGGAAATGTACTATGCTATCATAAATCAACCGAACGGAACTGAAATGTGGTTAGAGCGCAAAACAATATTGTGTACCTCAGCAACTATATAAAAATAACAAAGGTAACAAACATACCACTATAATAATCCGCGATAGAGGAAAGCACTGACACAGCAAACGCTCACAATTATAGGTAATTTAAAAACAGGCACAAATTCAGGAAACAACAGATAAGATAATGATGAGATAATGAGGAGATCACACAAGTAACGAGACCGATTAGTTGTGAAAACACAGCAAAAACACGCAATTATCGCAAATTTAAAATATATCACTTGTGAAACACAGCCAAACACACAAATAAAGCAAATTTACAATACATGACTTGTGAATCACAGTAAAAACACACATGGAAAACATCAGAATCAACATGCACTAAGTCTGCAAAACCAGGGAATCTGCGAACGGGTTCGCAAATCCTCTAGCATTGAGAGAACAAAAAGTAATCGGTGTGAGGAAGAGAGCTAAAGGTCATCGGTAAAAGGATAGAAGGTATCACATATATGCTTCTCAACGAGCTCCTTTAAGGAGGCGAGACGGCGCGTGTAATGTCTCAAAAAAGGCTGATACCGAGGATCGGTGGCACACAGAGATTTAAAAAGTGACACATAAGCTTCGAATTGCGTTACCGCTGCATACAGGTCCAGATCAGGTGAGTGAAGGAATTCTTCAGAACCAACAATCGTACGTGCAGGTTGAAAAAGACGTAAAAGTCGCTGTCTGGACAGTGGGCCAGGAACTGGAGGAAACGTATCAACTGCCTGTAGAACCTCAGCATCAGAGAGAGGATTGACAGGACCTGAGCGGAGAAGCATACTGTTTGAAGAAACATCAGGTGGAGAAACACCGGAACCGGAAAACTCGGGAATACTAGATGAATCCTCAGAATGTGGCACAGAAAGTTGTTTTAACTTTTTCTGTTTTACAGCGCCTTTGGAAGTTCCAATCCGCTTCGAAGAAGAAGCTGAGGCGGATGTATCCATTAGTGGATCAGGCTTACCTCCTAAGTCAGGAGACGAGGAAACGAACGTCGCCGAAGAAGCAGTACGTAGCTGAGCTGCCTTCGTGGAGACTGGTACAACAGCCGAGGCTTCAGGAAGATGTTGCAACAAGGGTATGGTAGACAAGGTTGTAAATGGAGATCCGATATCCGAGAGGCTAGGAGAAGAGCCAGACGGCCGATCCGCCAAACCACCACTCAACACACCCGGATCGGAACACTCCGCTGTAGACACATCTGTAGTCGAAGACAACTCTGTCAATCTTGAAGGTGGATGCACAATCGTACGGGTCGGGAGAGGAGGAAAGGCAGCATTGTCCGTGACGGAAATGTTCGTCTGACGGAGAAACGAAAGAATTCGCGTCAGGCAAACTACCGGTAGTGGGGATAGTAGAAAGACCAATGTGGTCAGCAGTGGGATGCGAACTTGATGAACGTCCACGTCGAACGCGGTCACAGGAGGCAGTGGTGTGGTTTTGTGTTAAACAGTGTGTACAATAGTGAGCAGTGAAAATCTTGAAACTGTACGTTCGTGCGCCAATTTCAACAGTAGCTTCTGTAGGGCAATCCGCCAAGGCTTTCTCGGTGGGAAAGACGACCAATAACTGACGGCGAGGTTCTGTAGCATGTGCAAATTGAGTTCCGCGGGAAGCGTCAGAAAGGCGACGGACCTTGCCAACAATTTTACAAACATGACTGACAAGGAGAGGAAGTGCAGTATCCGGCACTTCCTGTGGAACAGGATAGAATGTGATGTTCACCGGTCTCTTGGAAAGAGGCGACGGGATGAGATGGTTTGTCCCAATCGAAAGTCCGTTAGCTAGAAAAAAGTCAGCATCCTCCTTGTGATTGAACTGTACCGAAATACCCCGAAGAGTACGGGAAATTCCTGCAATGAACGCAGACGACACATGTACAGAGAGGGCTTCCATGTAGCGTGGCAATGGAGTATTTGGTAAAGCATGAAAGAGCACACCTCTATCCAGGAGGTTATGGAACTCACGGCCAATCTCCGAATTGTCATCAATCGTTACCTTCACCTTGTGGTTGGATACCTGAATAATAGGTATTGCTTGCAAAGACCATCTCGTTGAGAGGAATCGGACGTAGAAGTAGCGCCTCGTTGCGCTTTAGAGGCAAAATGACATCCTCGGAAGAGAAGTCTGTTCGGATCCGGCAGGCACTTAAGGCTGTGAGGGAAGAGAAGCACAGGCCGAAGGCAAGGCAGTAGAATCAGTAGTACCCAGGGAGGGCACCGAGACAGATGCAGGAGCTGAAGAAAGCGCAGCCAAGTCCAGTGAAGGCACCGGTGCAGGAGTACTAAAAAGCTGGGAAGGCATCTGAGCAGACACATCTGAGGACGAGAGTATGTTAACTTCCATGGACGTGGGAAGTGTGACGTGGGTGCATCCGCCACGCCCATAGATGATAACGAAATACCGGAAGCCGCCATGTTGGCAGCTTTCAAACGTAAACAAACGAGCAAACGATAAGAAAAACGGATGAATATGAACTAATATGAGGATGAGAACGCTAGAAAAGTAGCTCAAAACGTACACAGTACCTTTAGACTGCCGGGCCACGCAACAGGTGAGTGAGGGAGAAGGTATTCCACACTAAAACGCATAAAATATTGGAGCCACCAACACTACGTCTATCACGAACGAGCAATATGCTGGACATATTGCCAGAAGGACAGACCATCGATGGACAGCCAAACTTTTAGATTGGATTCCAAGGGAAAGGAAAAGACCCTGAAGAAGACCACTTGGAATATGGGCGGATGAAATTCGAAAGTATGCGGGGGTGACATGGAAGAGACTGGCACAAAACAGACCGTTGTGGAAGAAACTTGGGGAGACCTTCGTCTACCAGTGTATTGATAATGGTTGACAATAATGATGATGATATGTATGAATACAAAAATCAGCCAAAATATTGAAACAACCTCTACGTTGTGCAAATAAACGCGTGTGCAGGGAATCAGCGTCACGTGCCAAGGTCGCAAATGATGTATATAATGCCTCGGTTGGAGCTCTTACAGTCAGTATTTCGTTTCGTCTTAACATGGGATAAGCAGAGGATTTATCTGATTTCGACAAAGGCCAGATTGTCATGGCAATGACATCTCCGAAACAGTGACGCGGGTAGGCTGCTCACACTATACAGTAGTTAGTGCCTACCAAAGATAATCGGAAAGAGGTGACACTTCGAACCATCGACAAGGCGTGTGCATTGTGCCGGCGACGTCTCATTTGTGCCAGAGGTCAGCGCAGGCTACCTCGTCTTGTCCGCAGTAACAGAAGAGCTACTGTGGTTAGCATGACCCGTAATTTCAATTCTGGTGAAAAGTCACAATGTGTCTGAACACACAGTACATCGTACGCTCTTGGATATGGGCCTCCTCAGCTGCAGACACATTCAAGTTTCTGTACTCAGAAACGTTCACCATCATCAACGCTTTCAGTGGGCACGTAATCATCGGCATTGGACCATAGAAGACTGGGACAAAATATCTTGGTCAGACAAATCCCGTTGCCTTTTAAACCATGTTGACCGAGGAGATCGTGTACGAAGTTTACTCATGGAAACTCTCTTATCTGGATGTACTGTGGGTAGGATCCAGGCTGCTGGAGGGAGTGTGATGGTCTGCGCAACATTTCCTTGGGAAACACTTAGACTCATTGTCCCTGTAGAGCAAACGTTGACAGCTGTCACGTACCTAAACGTCCTGGCTGACTGAGTGCACACCATTATGGTGATTGTATTCATTGGGGGAGATGGCGTCTTTCAACAAAACAGTGCTTCATGCCACACTGCAAAGAAGGTTCAGGAATGGTTCCAAGGACATGAAGACGAATTCCATTTATTTCTATGGCACCTAAATTCACCGGACATGAATCGTATGAAGTATGTTTTGTTTGAGTTGGTAAACTGTGCAGCGCATCTCTCCAAGTAATATACAGGATCTGAGAGATCTTCTGTTGCATTCAAGGTACTAAACATCAAGAGACACCTACTACCATCTGGTAGAATCTATGCTTCATTAGGTGAGAGCTGTTTTGGTGGTGAGCGCAGGTACATAACATTAGGTGGGTGTCAAACATTATCAAGCCACTACTAGATGAAAGTCTCCCCAAGTTTGTTCCACTACTGTCTGTCGTGAGCCATTCTCCTCTGTTACTCCGGCATACTTTCGAATTTCATTCATCTCCTCCATATCCCCTGTGATTTTCTTCTAGGTCTTTTTCTGGCTCTAGGAATCCAGTCTAAAATTTCGGTTGTCCATCTGTGGTCCGTTATTCTGGCAACATTTCCCACCCATTGCCATTTAAGGGATTTTACTCTAATAGTGATGTATATAACTCTTGTTATTTTCCTTTTCCACGAGTTCCTCGTTTTATCTTTCCTGGTTACACCAAGTATGCATCTCTCCATCCTTCTTTCAGTTGTCTGCAGCATTTCTATGTATTTTTAGTTAAAGTCCATGTCACTGCTCACGTAGGAATTGTAAGGATGCATTGATTAAACACTTTTCTTTTGAGATATAGCGACATATTACTCTTGAAAATTGTACTGTTTCTTCTAAAAGCTGTAAATCTAAGTTCTATATGACGATTAATATCCTCATCAATGTAACCCTCGCTTCATATCTGTTGTCCAAGGTAAATGCATCTTCAGCTTTTCCCCATCAATTGATAAATCTTTATTTCTTTTAAAACAATTGTACATCACTTTTGTCTTCTGAAAGTTCATTTTGTATTCCACTTCTTTACTCTTGCCAGCAAGTTCCTGGGACATACTCTGCAGCTCTGAAGGAGCAGTTGCAAACATGACTACGTCATCAGTAAAACGGAGGTGAGATAAATATTCTACATAATTTTAACCCCTTTGTTTCTCAGTTCAATGATTGAAAGACACTTCACAATGTCCCATTGAAGAGTTTAGGAGAAATGGAATTACCTTGTCTCCCTCCCTTTCCAATTTTATTGGTGGTGTATCCTTAAATAGCTGAACCTTTGCACTTGCGTTTTCAGAGATGTTATTACCGCTGTAATGATGCTAATGTAAACACCTTCAATACCGCAGGATGTCAAAGCTATTGTAACTGCTGGTGATTTGACTGAATCAAAAGACTTTTCATTACCGATAAAAGTCATGCATAATGGGAGTTCATATTCCTTGTTCTTTCAGTTAGTTCTCTCACTACATAAATATGATCTATGATGATGTATCCATTCCTGAATCCAGCTTGCCTTCTTAGTTGAGCCACGTGCAGTGTTACCTTCAAGCGATGTGAAATAACTTTAGTAAAGATTTCATAAACCACTGAAAAGAGTCTGATGGCCCTGTAGTTCCTGAGATCCTTAATATGGCCTTTTTTATGTAGCAGGATCATTATAGGATTGTTCCAATCCTCAGTAATCTATCCGTCATTGATACACCTGTTGAAAACTTGGGCGAGTGCAGTTTCTATTTTTCCGCTTGCTTCCTGTACAATGTCCACGATAAGTCCATCTTCTCCTTGAACTCTTCGCCGTTGCATGTTCTTTATTGCATGTGCAACTTCTGCCGGGAGGACAGAAGAAACTTTGGTACTGGTATCTTTCTTAATGATTGGAATGGTGTATCATCCCCTTCATATAGTTTTGAGTAGAAATCATTTACTCTTGTCAAACTTTCAGCTCTATATCTTGTTACAAAGCCATCTTCTTTTCTCAGTGCCATAATCTGTTTTCTTCTCTTACTGAGATAGCTCTTTGCTTTCTTTAGGCTTTGATGATTTTCAATTGATTTTCAAACTAGTTCACAATTGAATTTCCTTATGTCTTCAGTGATATTTTTTCGAATTATCTTGCATAACTAAATATATTCTACTTTGGAAGTTAAATTTTCTTTATTTGATCTCAACTCTCTTCTCTTTTTTATTAGCGTTTTTGTTTTACCTGATATTTTCTTCATATGCAACTTGCTCTTAGTACCACACTATTTTTGTCAATGTTTTCATAAGAGCCTTGGTTAGTTTCCTGTTAATTTCAGAGATGTCCACTTCTTCCCATGATAGATCTTTTAGAGCAGAGAGACGGTTCTTCAGCTCCAACTTGAAAGTATTATGATGATTTTTAAGGTTGGCCATGTCAACACACTTTGTTTGATTTATGAGCTTATCACGTTCCAGTTTAGTGATGAAGTGCATCTTACATCTCACCATTGTATGGTCACTGCATGTGTTGAACTTGTTAGAACACTGCAGTCTTCGATGAGGAATTTCTTGCTACATATAATAAAATCAATTTCACTTGCCGTTCCTTTGGGATATCTCCATGTCCATTTACTAGGTGGCATTTTCTTGAAAAATGTGTTTATGATGAAAACCCTTTTTGTCTCGGTAAACTATAAAAAAATATTTCCACGCTGGTTCCTGTTGCCATGACCGAATGTACGTACTGAGTTTCATTCTGATGTTTTCGCTGTATTCTGTCATTGAAATCTGCCATAATGATCTTCAAGTGCTTTCTGCCTTTGTCATTTTTATGCCGAATTTCCTCGTAAAATTATTCAATTTCTTCCTCAGTATGCCTTTTGGAGGATGCGTAATATTCTTCCTGGGTATGACTTGTGGTGGGTGCGTAAGGTTGAATAATATGGGTCCGGCATATTTTTGGAAGTTGTATAACGAGACGCGCAGCTCTGTTCGAGGAACTATCAAATTCTCGGAATTTATTCTTCAGTTTCTTTTTTATCATAAACACCACTAGTTCTGCCAGTATCTATCTCACGATAGTAGAAGAGATGTCCACTTTTCAGTTCAATGATATCTCCTTTTTTTTAATTGAATTTTTAACGACCAACGTGAGCAGCTCAATATGCTATAAGCAGTCGCCCGTCAATAATTTAGGGCCACTAACTCTAGGGAGGGAGAGAGCCATGGCCGTAAGATAAACACAACATCCATGTCTCACCGGGATTCAAACCCGGACCCTTCTCGGACGAATTTTAATAAGCCAGCGCTTAGACCACTGCGCCACCGGGGCGACAATGTCCTTTCCTTCTTACCTCACTTAGCCCTACCATGTCCCACTTGATTCTTTGAATTTCATCCTCCAATTCAACAATTCAAGGTGCCTTGAATCAGAAAAATGAGTTGCTTACGGTGGTCGTTAAACCTCCAATCTAAAAAAAAAAAAAAAAAAAAAAAAAAAAAAAATCAGAAAATAAGGAACGTCAATTAAACGTAGCCAAGGTCAGCATGAGATGGCAGCCAAGTTCAGTCCTCCGGTGATTCTTAGCACCATCGGCCTGCATGTTGTACTGACCGCTGGCTTGACTAGGTGCATTCCAGCCACCGGGGACTGAAGGCCAAGTTTTCAGTTTCTAAATCATCTTGAGGGGTTGGGGTTGGTCATAATTCACCACATTGGCCAAGACGGTTGGTTAGTGTGGATTAGTATTTCCTCTAATCCCGGTGTTATAGTTGTAGCGCTATGTGTCGGTAGTGCGAAGTCATTTAGCCGCCCCGGTGGCGCAGTGGCCTAAGCGTTGGCTTCCGACCATTCGTCCGAGAAGGATCCAGATTCGAATCCCGGTAAGGCACGAATGTTGTGTTTGTCTTACGGCCCTGGCTCTCTCCCGTCCCTGGAGTCAGTGGCCCTAAATTAGTGACGGGAGACTGCTTATAGCCCATTGAGTTGCTCACGGTGTTCGTTAAACCTCCAAACAAACAAAAAGTACAAAAAAGAAGCCCTTTAGTGAAAACAGGGTGCACCACGAGAAAGTGGGCTTGACATTGTCAAGGAGAGTCTATTATATGTTATTCATCACGTGTCACGTGTCCTTGCATCCCATACATACACTGCTGGCCACCAAAATGCAACACCAAGAAGGAAGCATCCGATTGGCCTGAAATTCGCAGCATGCGTCGCCCACGAGAAAACATGCAATCGGTAAGCATTGCAGGGTATATGCAAATCATGTGCGCCCGGCAAGCCACCGAAAAGCACTCTAAGAAAGGTACAGAGAAGGCGGGTGTAAGTATTGGAAGTGGGTTGTGCTGCCGGACCTGTGCGTGGGAAGCTTCCTGATGCCTCGTCACAAAATACAGCAGTCATTCCAGTACGTTTCGGAGTCCGACAGAGGACGAATAGTGGCTTATTGCGACAGCGGTTTATCGTACCAAGACATCGTCGGCCGTGTGGGACGACATTCAGCCACAGTGAGGCGAGTATGGATTCGGTGGGTGCAGAAGGAACGGACGGGCCGGCGTAAGCGACTGCCGCAGGCGCGGTACACCCAAAAACTAGAGGACCAGCCTGTTGTGCGGCGGGCATTGACGGCTCGCTCCGCCACATCATGAACGTTAGCGCAGGAATTAGGGTTTGTTGCGCAACAACCTGTGTCAGCACGTACCGTTCGACGTCGTCTGCCGGTGCTGGGACTTATCGCACGGTGCCCATTACTCCGATTACCACTGACGTTACACCACCGGCGAGTGCGGTGGCAGTGAGCCGTTGAACGCCGCACATGGGCTGCAGAATGGCACGACATTGTTTTCTCCGACGAATCCCGCTTCTGCCTGCAGCACCACGATGGTCGGATCCGTGGGTGGCGGCACCGCGGCGAGAGACTGTAATACGCCTGCATTATGCATCGCCATACCGGTCCGTCACCTGGCGTTATGGTTTGGGGCACAATTGGATATGACACCCGCGGCCCTCTGGTACGCATCGCCGGTACACTCAACAGCCACCGCTACATCTCCGACGTTTTGAAGCATCTAGTCTGCCCTTACCTGCAGGACCTGCCAGCGGCCACGTTTCAACATGACAATGCGCGCCCGCACGTGGCACGCATTGTGCAACAATTCTTCACTGCCCACTAGGTGTCACTGCTGCCGTGGCCCGCCTGTTCTCCCGATATGTCACCCATCGGACACGTCTGGTCGCTGATCGGCAACAGAGTGGCCTGGCAAGCACCACCCGCGGCTACGCCTGATGAACTGTGGCAACGCGTGGAAGCAGCCTGGACCGACATACCCCAAACCCACATCCAAAGCTTCTTTCGTTCGATTCCGCGGCGTTTAGCAGCCGTTTTTGCCAGTTATGGGGTCCACACAAACTATTGATGTCTGCGTGTTCCGAAAGTCGAACGGGCCTGTAAGCTCAATCGTTTCATCTTTGTATCTGTTGTTATGTGTCCAGTAAATTTGGCTATGCTATCTCGTGTCTTTCTTGGTGTTGCATTTTGGGTGGCCAGCAGTGTATATATAGTACTTTCAAACACAGGACCATCTTGAACAAATGACCAGAAGCCAACGCTTCGGCCACTGCACCGAAGTGGCGGATTCAATTTTTCTGAATAGGTCATTTTACACTGAAGAGCAATTGAAATAGAGATGGGTGCCGTTATGCAAATGTGGCGTTGTGGGCGGCCTTGTAAACGGAAACGACATGACGTATGCAGCGATCCGACCATATGAGATGTGATACGACGGGATATCAGTAAGAGTCCGATGCAGTATTTGTAAGACGAAGGATCTAAGCGCATTTGATCGTGGGCAAATTGTCAGGGCCCGACGAATGGGTCACTCCATCTCGGAAGTCGTGCATGCACTGGGATTTTCACGAGCCTCTGAGTCACGGGTGCACCGTGAGTATATCGAATCCGGTAAAGTCAACCCTGCAAGGGCCAATTGCCGTGGACAACAGCGTGTGGAACAGCGGGGTCATCGTCGGCTATCTCGCATTGTAACAGCGGATAGACGGGCCACACTGCAAGAAATCACTCTGCAATTTAACGCTGTGCACAAAAACGAGTAAGCAGCCACACTATCCAGAACCATCTCCTCGTTATGGGGTGCAGAAGCCATCGTCCCATGACGAGGGTACCGCTACTGACCGCACATCACAGGGTGCAAAGATTATCATGGGTGCGGGAACGTCGCCACTGGACCCTAGTCATGTGGAAAAATGTTGCCTGGACTGATGAGTCGAGATTCACGTTGGTACATGCGGATGGCAGGATACGAGTACGGCGCAAACCACATGAAGTGATGGATCCTTCTTGCCAGCAGGGTACTCTTCAAGCTGGTGGGGGTGGCGTTCTCGTCTGGGGACTGTTTACGTGGACTGAACTAGGACCCATGGTACGTGTGACATCGTCCCTCACAGGTCAAGGATACCGGGATATCCTGGACGACCATTTGCTCCCGTTTGTGCGTCTTCAACATACCACTGAGGACCTCATCCTGCAACAAGACAATGCACCGTGCCATCGCTCCCGTATTGTATTCGAATGGTTGGATGAACACTCCACCGACGTGACCTCGCTTCCTTGGTCAGCTAGGTCACTTGACCTCAATCCCATCGAGCACATCTGGAATGCTACCGAGAGAGATGTTCGAGGCTCTGATCCCCCTCCATCAAATCTTCGTGAACTGTGGGAGCTTGTTCAGGGGTCGTGGATCCGTATGGATTCCCAACGCTTCCGGTGTCTTGTCGAGTCCATGCCGAGACGAATCGCCGCCGTCATCAGGTCGAAAGGTGGTGCTACACGTTACTATACAGGTATCTTTAATTCAATTGCTCTTCAGTGTATGTTTCGGCTGTACCCTGCCTTTAAACTACAATTTCTAACTGAAGACGACGCTTCGAAAATGATTGATACATTATCTACGAAATTTTGAAATGTGAACCACGATATCTTGGTGTTTTATATCTGAGACATACTTTATTATTATAAATTTCATAGTGTTTAATATTCTTCATCATGCTCAACGCTTAAAGTTTGAGATATTTCTTACTTTTAATTTGTTTATTAATCCACATGAGAAATGGATTCCTGATTTTTTGTGCAGAATAGGTTTGGCACTGACAAAATATTTTCCCGCTTTCCTTTATCTGTAGGAGATGGTCTTGAGGATCACAACGGGTGCTCCTTCTGTACCACTGACAGAGATAGTTCCTTTGATCAACTTGCTGTTAAACACAAGGGATCCTGGTGGTTTTGTAGTTTTTTGTATTCTAATCTCAATGGATTGTACCTCAAGGGGATGACTGAAAAAAAAGTAGGTGTTAGTTGGTTTAGATTCTTGAGAACAGATCATTATTCTTTGAAAGATGCTGCCATGAAGATCAGAGCAGCAGATTTTGGGAAGTATTTTCTAATTTAGTCAAAAAGTAATCATTTCAGTAATATTTTGAAAACATAAAGATCAATAAACTTTGTATCTAGAAATTGTATCCCGAATGATTCATTCGTTACTTTGTTTCCACGATATTTCAAAAACGAATTGAAGAAGACTAGCCAATAAAACATGATATAAAATTGAAATACGTTCATCCAGAGGAAAAAAAGAGGTGCATTTTTCTTTTCTTTTTTCAGAGATTCAACGTTTCTCTATTTCACATGCAAAAAGTAATATTTCGAGAATTTTAAATTAACCATGAAAACGAAAAACAAGAGGAAAAGGAAAAACACATAAAATCATTATTTCGACAAAAGGAAATTTGGCACTATTTAACAAAGTGAAATGAATTACAAATATCGGATCTTGTTCTTTTTTTTTTAATATGTGTTTGCAACACGTTAAAACTTATGCATTATTGCAACGAAAACAAACCCGCACAATATAGGAGACCAGGAAATTTCGGTGGTTCTGATAAAAAAACATGATTTTTACGAATATTCAAGAAACGCATACAGCGTATTAAATCCGTTTATTTCTTACAGAGTAGTAATCACAGAGATTCGCCAAGTTTTCGCATTCCACTGGAAGGCTTTTTTCAAGGCAACGGTAGACATAAAATGCGGAGTACGCTGGTGATATCACCCACGTTATTTTCAAAAATCACCTTTGTTCCTTATCTGTTGCAATTCCCTGCATTTTATGTCTACCGTTGCCTTGAAAAAGCCTCCCAGTGGAGTGCGAAAGCTTGGCGAATCTCTGTGATTACTACACCATAAGAAATAAACGGATATTCATATTGTGGTGTATTAATAATGATTTTTACGTCTGATTATAAGGGATTACCTTCTCATGCAGTTCTCGCACGGAAATTAATTTGTCGATTTAGAACTGTATCCTTGTAACACCGGAGGTAGGATAGTTAGCGATGCAGATTTAACACATGACTACCCCGGAATTCTATTTTAGCGCTGCTTGGTTTTAGAACGTTACGCTCACCTTCGTTAAAAGTAAGCTTAGAGTTCATTATTATCAGCAACTCACAAAAATATTTGTCGTTTTTGGCCGGAGCACAAGAAACACCTTATAATAATTCAATTTGCAGACAGATGGCGTTGTGCCCATGGTACATTATCAGCTGAAATCTTAAGATGTCATGTGCATGTGAATGAGATGAGTAGCCAGTTTGGTAATGGAAAGACGTGCGATTACAATGGAGGTATTAGTGGAGATTATCCATGGATGTTTGTTATACGAATTTAATCTCGGTTAACTTCTGCAGACACAACTCGTTACATTTGCTTAGCATTCATGGCAGATGCTGTGAAGCAACGCATAACTCCGAATAACTTTCAGAAGTTCAGAAACGGAGATCAATCCCTTCAAGATAAGTAACGGGACATTCGTCCTGTGAACCTTGACACAGAAGCCCTGAAAGTTGCTATTGAGCAGGATAGTCGCCAAACCTGCCAGGAACTAGCCCTGTCATTTGGTGTTAGTTATCAAACCGTTCGAAAGCATCTGCATCCAATAGGTGAAGCCTACAATTGTCTAAGTGGGCCTCTCACAAATAGTCAGCAGTGAGCAAACAGCAACGTGTCTCAACTCGTCTTGCATTGCGGTCTTTCTACAAGGAACCATGTTTCGACAGGGTTCCTTGTACACCACGTTCCAGACATTGGTTAACCACCAGTGACTCAATTCCTTACGCATCGCAGCCAGCAATGCATCCATGTAAAGTTATGTTGTGTGTATGGAGGACAGAACGTGGTGTTGTTCATTATGAACTTTTGCAGCGCGTCTAAACGATCGCCAATGCAATGCACTGTGAACAACTGAAATGGGTGCGTGAGGATATTAAAAAGCAGGAAGAAGCACTGACCAACATAAAGGGAGTTCTATTTATTCAATATAAAGCTCGAGCCCACACCGCTTCATTGACCAAATACTCTATCAAAGGACTTGAAGGGAAGCTTTTATGTCACCCAACTTACTCACCAGACATCTCTCCTTCACACTATCACTTGTTTGTTTTACTCGACAATCATTTGCGTGGACACGACTTCTCCAAATTTGATAATTTACATTCTGGTCTCTAAAACGTTTTTTCTTGCCATGGCCCGGCGTTTTATCGCAGGGGTATATATAAGTTGTTAACACGTTGGCAGAATGTTGTTCATGCCCAAGGAAATTATTTTGATGAAGAAATTCCTTTTATATTACATACTCTATCTCAGTCTCCGAAAACGGCAAATACTTGTGGTTAGCTGATATTTTTATACGATATCATTTCACGTGATTTTCCACAATTTCCGAATGGAATTCACAGTAGAAAGAAATGTTTTTATCATTTTTAGAGTCCTAACGTCTTTGGTTGCCCTCAACTGCATTTGAACCCCCCCAAAAAAAAAAATTAAGTACGTAGTCACAGACCTCGTGTCAGTTCCAGAAATTTCTTTTCTTGGCAATACATACATTTAGAGAACTTACAGTACTGCGCTTGATTTCTAACAATTATCTCTCTCTCTCTCTCTCTCTCTCTCTCTCTCTCATTCTCTCTCATTTTCTCTAACGTTCTCTATCTGTCATTCTCTGTCTCCCTCTTTCTCTCTATGAAGTATTTGCCAAACCATCCCATACCCCCAGGAGGAAACCACCACCTTGTAAGTGTGGCTATGGAGCTTTTCGTATTAATTTTAAGATAATTTGGCAATTATTCTGTGGCAGTTGAACTACCATTTCAGCTAACATAACACGCAAATCTAGAATAGAAAGGACAAAGGCACTAAAAAAAAATAAATTTATGAAAGAAACTAATACAAGGACTCCATTAGAAATGGTATAAATTTCACCGATAAGGTAAAATTCTAGCTAGCTAAATTACTTTTTAATTTATTTTTACGATCCTTATATTAATATATTGCAGTTTGGATTGATTTGTGTGAATCTAAAGTTATAAATATAGATGGTTTCAAATTTAATTTTGGATTCC
Organism: Macrothele yani; assembly: GCA_039090855.1. Lineage (NCBI taxonomy): Eukaryota > Metazoa > Arthropoda > Arachnida > Araneae > Macrothelidae > Macrothele > Macrothele yani. The sequence continues at coordinate 135,662,536 of CM077005.1, read as the reverse complement.
TACAAAACATATGGCATGCTTAGATCTCAACACTTCCCATATAACGGCGGTAAGAACTTCAGCCTTTTATATTTCACAGGTAAGCATACAGATACTTGAAGCCACATTAGTAAAATCTAAAATTGTAATGAAGGATGAGAAAAATCCAAGTGTAGGATACCGTCTGTTTCCGTCGGTATTCTGACTAAATGATATATTTCCTATTGATCAATAGCTACATTTTTATTAGGGTTATGCAAAAGTTTCCGCTGCCCCCGCTAGCGGGCGCTGTAGGGGTCTAACCAGCAGGCGACACGTGCTGTCAGTTCGTACATGAAGCAAAGCACGGCGGTCGCTGAAGTTCATTTGCGGCACTGTTTGTTATTCATGTTTAATATAGGGAAACGTGTAAGTGAAGCATACGGTTCAATATGTCAGGCTTACGGCGAAATGGTTATGGGTGAGCGGACGTGTTAAGAATGGTTTGCCAGGTTTAAGAAAAGTGATCTAAGCTTGAAAGACAAGCCACGTGCAGATAGACCGCAGGAACTCGCAGACAAGGAGCTGGAATCGCTATTGCAAGAGGATGCCACACAGTCGACCACGGAACTGGCAAAACGTTTGAAAGTGAATCAATCGACGGTGGTACGGCGCCTACATATCTTGGGGAAGATGCAGAAGATTGGTAAGTGGGTTCCGCATACTTTAAAGGAGAATAATATTGGTCAACGATTTGGCATCTGCATGTCGTTGCTGAAGAGGTTTCAAGCGAAGAATTTCTTTTGGAAGGTTGTTACCGGGGATGAAAATGGTTCTATTGCGGCAACCCCATACGCAAACAAACCTGGGTCGACCCAGGCCAGCCATCAACATCCACTGCAAAACAGGATATCCACGGGGAAAAATGCTGTTGTGTGTATGTGTGTTGTGGAATTTGCACGGAGTGCTGTACTTTGAACTGTTGAGACAGGGCGAAGCAGTCACTGCATAACACTATAGCGATCAGTTGATGAAACTGAACCCCGCAATCGAGCAAAAACGCCAATTGACAGGTAAAGGACGCCGCCCAGTCATCCTGTTATACGATAATGCCAGACCACATGTCGGAGCCACCACGAATTAAACCCTTGAACAATTACACTGGCAAGTTTTACCGGACCCGGCTTACTCCCCGGACATTGGACCCTCAGACTTTCATCTGCTTCGCCCTATGAAAAATGCCCTAGCTCACAGCGGTTCACCACAGTTCCAAAGGTGGGAAATTTCGTCACCACGTTCTTCAGCTAATAACCCGAGTCCTATCGCACGGCATTCATTTGTTATCTGAAGAATGGCAAAAGGTCATTGATGCTAACGGCCAATATTTCGTTGAATAAATGACTGTTTTCCTGATTGTCCCTGTCTCCTTTCTCTTTAAAACGGCGAAACTTTTGCATACCCCTAATAATTTCATTGACAGACCCACAGAATTTAGGAGAACTAAAGATTAAAAAAATGCAGCCACTCCCAAATGTGCAAACATCCTAATCGACATGATCTCGCTCGATAATGCAGGAAGTTTCGCGAAAATTATTGTTGTTTGGTCTCCTGTGTTTTCCCATTCAGAAAAGTGCACCCCTAACCGGCTCGGAAGAACTGTTGGCAAAATAGCGAGTGTTTTCTTTACTGAAAAGACTCGTCACTCTCAAAGAGGAGTGTTTTCATCACTGAAAACCGTCCTGTCTGAACTGTTCTGCTTGGATCAGAAAATCACACATGTGAAGTATTGTAGGTCTCTGCTGTTGTCTCACATCAATTCCATTATTGTTTTTGAGTATCTTTAGCTATGGTGTGGATCGAAAGTTTTTTCTGTATCGCTGTTTTTTCTGTTAATGCCAACGATATTCTATAAATTGAAAAATGCAACTGATATTTTAGTAACCTTTTTAAGACTTATCGATGGTGCAAAAAATATTTGATGGCGTGCACCCAAATCTTCAGAACGCATGAAAATTACATCGTTTCAAAAATAAATCATAGAGTATGCTGCTGGCTTCCTAAATAACGGTACATAGATGAAAGTTAATGCAGGGAAGATCTGCGACAATGCAACGAGTTTCTCTACATATTGGTGTGAACTCTAGATATATTTTTAAGAGGCATTCAATATTTAACGAACGCCTATTGTGAATAATGCAAAGTAACACGACAGACATGCAAAGTGACATGACAGACATACAAAGTGACATGACAGACATGCAAAGTGACACGACAGACATGCTAAGTGACAGGGCAGATATGCAGATTGACATGACAGATCTGCAAATTGACACGACAAATACGCAAAGTGATTCGACAGACATGCAAAGGGAAAATATAGATATGCAAAGTGACACGACAGACATACAAAGTGACACGACAGACATGCTAAGTGACACGACAGATCTGCAAATTGACACGACAAATATGCAAAGGGACTCGACAGACATGCAAAGTGAAAATATAGATATGCAAAGGGACACGACAGACATTCAAAGTGACAGAACAATTTACTGCATGTTTCAAACTGTCAAAGAACATTGAACAAGAAATGTATTATTTGCCGCTGCACTATTAACTTTATCGCGGTCTCCTGTGGCCCTATGCACGTGTTAAGATGAAAATAGTGGTAGAACAAAACCTAAAGAGCATTTTAACTTTACCTGAAGGCTCCGGAAACAGCACTGATGTATAAATAATTATGCATTTACCGCGGCATTTAAATTGGAATATTCTTTAAAGTAATAAAACAATTAATTTCTTTAACAAATAACACTCACAGTGGAATTGCTCATTTTCAGGTGAATAATTAGAAAAATGTTGCTTCGTCCCCTCGTTACCTTTCCTTCTTTTTGACATGATCAACTTCAATTTAAGAGTTACCAAAAATTTCCTTTTTATTGAAGATTTAAATATCACCGTGAGCAAATCATGGGCTATTAGCACTCACCCGTCCCTAATTTAGGGACACTGGTTCCAGGGAAGGGAGAGAGCAAGTGCCGTAAGATAGGCAAAGAAAACATCCATGCCTCTCCGGGGTTCGAACCCGGACCCTTCACGAACGAGTGGTCATAAGCCAGCCGCGTTAAACCACTGCACCTCCGAAGCAGCAAATTTTATGTTTCCCAAATCATTTGAAAATTGCATAGCTGCAGTTATTTTACAGATCGACACATAGTTACGGAAAAGGACCCCGATAAAGCAAGTATGAATTTGGATCATTGATTCATACCTATAATCGAGCAGTTTTCCTGGTTCGCTCTCTAATAAGACCCTCATTTTCAGTTTTCATAATGAATTCCTCTTGTTTATGCTGGCAGAAAGTCTCAAAATTCAAAGTTTATCCCTCATTATTCGAATTTACATTTTCATCTCCATTATCTACCTATTCGTCTATTGATTCTGGTCCTGAAAATAGTGTCTTTCTCAAATATAAGTGAAATTCTAAATCATTTGTGGCAATATTAAGTGTTTTATATTCATGTACTGGTGTTCATTTGCCTTTCTATTGGATATTCCCATGGTCAAACCCATTCGGAATTCTGTTTGAAGATCCTTAATGCCATGACTTTCTAAGTACTAGTGTTTTGATCTGGGGTGCTGAAATTACGCATATTCTAAGAAAATTCCTACATCTTTCAGTCTATATTTTAATGCAAACAATGGAATCTGCTTAAACGCAATGATTTGCACTCGTTCTGTACGAAATATGGGCTTCAATATGTCAGACACCGCTACAATCTCGCATACCGGAATGACAACTGCTCTTCTATTTTGTAACTCCTCTAAATCATTCCGTGCACTTGTTCATCGTTTCTTTAAAATAAATTAAGCCTTATCTTATGGCTTTCTAACGCGCAACTAAACTATTCAATGGAATACGAGTGCCTAGCTATCCGCTTCGTTTGGTAGAATCTCCGGTGTTATTTTAAATGGATTACAAATAGAACTCGTAACAGGCCTTTCAGTCCTACAATGTTTACATAGGTAAATATAATATTTGTTAAACCGACTTGTCAGATGAACCTTAAAATTGCGAAAGTATAGTGCTATAATCTTTTATTGTAGTGGTAAACCTATAATATTTTATTGTAGTGGTAAAATTACGAAAGTATAGTGCTATAATCTTTATTGTAGTGGCATATTTAATGAGCTGGTTGTCTCGACATCAATGCAAAACTGAACACACTACCATCACTGAACAAGAAACACAATTGTTGCTGCTGATTTGAGTTACTTCTTACAAAGGACTGATAAGGACGACGATATAGATTCCTCACTTTCAGGAAGTTAATCAAATTTTGAGATAATCAATAGCCTATTTTGTAAAAAATAATACCCCCCGTGAATATAGATCAGCCGTCGTTAGTTTGACTCGAATCGATGTGCTAAAGGAATTTCATGAAAAATTCATACAAGTCATTTATTACAGATATTTGAAATTCTGAACTGTGTGAAGCTGTTGTGACGTGCCTGCCCCGCAGGACGCACACGACATAAAGGCAGATAGCAGCGAGAACGGACGTCTGCATAGCTCAGGTGGTAGAGCTACTTATTCCGGAAGAAGTGGACTCGGGTTCGATCCCCGGCGTGGACAAAAATGACGGAGAAATTTACTTTGTTATACTGTCTATTGACCTGATTTACGTAATTCAGTCAGAGGTCATGCGATATTTTTCCGTAATACAAGCATTATAACAGACGACGGTGCAATCACGTCAACTCTATTTCTAGTAATTATGTTTTGAGAATGGTATCAATGCATTCTTTTGGTCCGTATTAATTATATGCGAAGTTCATCGTTACATCATTCCCGTAACAGATATTAACTCTAAGTGAGTCGTATGTTTTACCCTCAAACAGCAGCTGCTGAAGTAATTTGTAATATTCTGGTTCATTATCTGTAGTAAATATGATACCTCATCTAATAGGCTCTATGACAAGGGAGAACAATGCTTGAGCTTTATTTTAAAGAAGAGGTGCACGATGCCAGCTTTCCAGCAGAAATTAAACTCGGTATTACAGTAAAGAAATCCTTGAAAACAAATATATCGTAACCAGATGTGTATACGTCCAGAATCACTCGTCAGACTAAATCGGCTCTGATCCGTAAAAGAACTCGACCCACTGCTGATGTGTCCAGTTCTTTTGTTCCTGGCACCACAGAAACCGCCGTTTCCGATGAGCAGGCGTTAATGGAACACACCGTACTGGTCGTCGGGCAAATAGACCACCTTTGTGCAGCCTCCTGGCCACGGTAAAACAAGATAACGGACGTCCAGTTGTCTGTTGCATGTGCCTTGCGATTTCTCCCGCTGTCAGCCGTCTTTATCTTCTCGCCTGTAGGACAATATACCGGTCGTTCGCCGCCAGGGTTTCTCGTGGACGACCAATGCTGAACTTTTGGACAGCTGTTCCTGTCGTTTGAAATGCTCTCCAAGCTAGTGAAACGATGCTGTGAGCGATCCCGAACTCCTCGGCCACACTAGTCACACTTCGTCCTTCTTCCAACTTCCCAATGACGCGACCTCGGGTAAAGTCATCCAGATGTTGTCTACTGGATTGCCTGTTGGCCACATCACACGGTGGCAGCAACTCGACGTCGTTCAAACCGATGTACACCGTGCAATGGTTTTCAGCGAATTGCTGAGCGTACACCGCCCGTGTGCTTTATATCCTTCCGACACCCCCCTCCCCTTATGTCATGCCGCATATATGCACATGCACTACCGTACCGGACCCTAGTCTATCTCCTGAGTGGTCTTTCGGTCCGTTCTGCCTGCTCGTTTCGCTGTTATGCTAATTTCTCCTCTTCGTCCTTAATTTTTGCAAACCAGTGTAGTAGATCTTGTGTAACTCTGCCTGCGCGCACTGTGAACCCGAATAGTAATTTTTCCTTCCAGCTTTTCATGCAGTCCATCGCTTTGTTTTAAACTAGCCTCAATAATTGTCCGTAACCCTTTTCTGACGTTCACAGTTTCTTCTTCAAGTTCCTTTCCACAAAGAGCACACAGTAAATCGAAATCATGCATTTTTTTTCATTTTTTTTACATGTAATCAAATACGAAGTTGCAAAGAATAATAAATACTGTTCATGTTAAATATACAATTAATCTACAATCTAAATTTGTATGCTAAAAACTGCCACATACCTGAAAATGTTTATTGACAGTACCTGTGTTCTTTCACTACGTGTCTTTTCACTTGAAAACATTGCTGTCTTCTCACTTTAAACCAACGACTAACAAATACACTCACACATGCTGCCGTATACGACGCCAGCTCAGAACAGGTTTGCAATGCAGTGAAGGTGTGGTTTGAGCATTGCTCATCGCGCTGGTGGCGCCCTCCTACTTCATTGTGTGGCAAAGTCATGGGTGCAAACATGTTGATATATATATATATCATTTTAAAGCTGTTGAATCAGGCTACAACTTTCATACTAAACACATTCCCATGTTGTCATTTCCAAACAAGCTAGAACGTTAAAACTTGGAATATCACAATAAAAATTTCGTTTTTTTACGATTTTATTAAAATTAAGGAAACACTGTTAGTTTTAGCGCAAAATTGAAGATAGACAATTTTGTAATGCGTAATTTGAGGATTAAAACTAAAAAATAATTATATCGTTACGACCATTGGTTATGGAGAATTTCCCATCGTCGAATTTTAGAAAATTAGACGATGGCAAATTCGGGTGGCCGCAGGGGGCCTAACAACTGGCCAAAATTCAGCTTTCCCCTAATTATTCCCGACATTTGCCTCCCCCCTCCTTTATTTCCTGGGCTAAAGGTACAATTCCTGTTAATTCCTACGATAAAACTGCATAAATTAATTTGTTGCAATTTGAAATACAAAGTTGGAATGTTTTATTTAGTGAGCCGTAAGTTATAGGTCTGGCTAGCCCTAAGTAATTTTTTTCTACTTCACCACTCAGTTCCTTTTAACCAAGTGACGTCACTGGCTCGACTCAGAAGGGAGCAGCAGCCCGTTTGTTTACAATCATTGGTTTATCTTATCTACTCCACTTTTCTTGATTGAGAGCTGCTACGTATCATCACAGAACATTCTAGGTATGTTTTATATGGTTCAGTTCCGGAGACCTGGCTGGATATTCGATACACCGCTTATCTTCACTCTGCAGGAAATAATCGACAAGCTGAGCCATGTGCAGGTGGGCGTTATCATCTACTCAAGGAACTCAGGGACAACAGCTCCTCCAAAAATTATGATATGGGGATCTAGGATCATGTCCCTTATAGCACTCAGCTTTTACATTGCCTCCTGTGAGAACGTGGAGTGGTGTGCGGTCAGTGAACATAATGCCATTCTTGTAGAGCGTACCACTTCCTCTTAATGAGTGTAGTTTACGGACGTTTCTCGGATCACTACGGATTTTGTGTTCCGTTCAGACGAAATGCCGACGATAATTGGTTTGTAGAACGAATCTTGTCTTGTTTGTGAAAAGAACACCGACCGACTCCTGTGGGCTCCAGAAACGATGTGACCTGTCCCAGTTCAAGCAATATGTCCTATGAGATTTGTTAGCGGTACACAAAATATAGGGGTTCTGGTATAAAAGCTAATTGTCTTCGGGGTGTCTTCTTCCAAAATGAAAAATATCGTCTTATTCTCCCCGTTTTGCAAAGGACTGGTTGTGGGATCATTCCAGTGAGTTCGCACCTTTAAGATGACTTCCAAAGTGTGTATTTGAATCCCCTGAGTATTTATGAAACAAAATGAAACGATGCTTTCGTGATTGAAATCATCCACCAATACAGTTCTTCTCTTTACAGACGGTTGTCCTGTAATCATAGGCATTAATGCAATCCTAAGCTACCAACATCTGGAAGAGTTTAGAACACAACGAGTTGATCCAGCTGACAGGGCAAAATTCGATCCACAAATTGTTAGGTGGGTCTACATAATATTATATCATTTAGGTGAACAAAATGTATCGTGCAATGCTTTAATAAAGTATACGTAGCAACATACGATTATGTGACTTTTGCACAAAGTGCATGTATACGTATGAAAGTACATAATTGCTAATGGCTTAAACATCATTTAATTGCTAATAACAGTATGATGGAATGATGGAAGTTGATTTTTTTAATTGCATTCTACTAACGTTTAAAACAATATTTATTTAATTACTGTACCAATATACACAAATTAATAGGTGGGGCAACCTATTTTTCAATTCAGCCAGAGGAGTGACGAATGAGAAGTGAAATTCGTTACATGGTGTAGAAATTTATAAATGTGTTGTTTTAAATGATCAGTTTGATACAAAACATGTACACTTGACTAAATCACAACTGCTTCAGATGCAAATAATGACCATTGTTCTAACTGAAAATGCAAGAAAATTTAATGCGAAACACGACTACAGCCATCAACTGGAAATTTGTTTTTTAATTCATTGTGCACATTTTGAAACTGCTTCTTCAAACTGTCTGCCATATTCTCACTGAAACTTTTTTTTGCCCAGGAGATGCAACGGCTTTTTGTTTACTTGCACCATCACACATTTTAGCTCCTAGATGTGCTGAAATTTTCAGTTAACGCTTCGCTGTGCTATTGATTTTTTACCTTGGTTCCAAATTAATGAGTTCATCTGCTTCACTCACCTCAGCACTATCACTTGCTGCTGCTCACCTCGTTTTCGATTCACCATTTTTCAATCTGTTGGAGAGGAATTGGAAAAATATTAAAAATAGAGCTTTTTTGTAAAGCATGGAAAATGTGAAAATCGAATATTCTAAACACACGCAAACGCACTCTTGAAAATTTGTGTCCTTAGACTCCACATGTTTAAGGTCGTGTCTAGGCTCAAACTGAAGACAGAAATGAAACGAAGTGTCAGGATAAGGAATGGAGTGGAGTATTGGTTGGAAGTGTGTGATCAGTGACTCATTCAGTTAGAGGAATGCTTCCAATTATATTCAGGAAATATCAAGTTACGAATGTCTACAGCTTTTTTCACACCTCGACATCATACAATGGCGTGCAAAAATGAAGGACGAGACCGTTTTTCCAATGTAACGTCGTGCAGAAGTGCTCCACATCGACTCAAATTATACCATAAGATCCCCAAGATGTAAGAATATGGGACAAGTGAGCAAAACCGTCCAAACAAGGAATCCAAAGGATACAAAGGCACTTTATTGAAAAGGTAGCTTCGAGCACAACTGGACAGAAGACAGAAACGTCCATATGACATGCGGCTGCCAAGAAAAATCCAGTCTTTAGTAGGGGATATGATCCTCCCTGATTGCGTTGCAGGATTTACAACGTCTGTCCATGCTGAGGACGAGGTTGTCAGGGAGCTGTTGAAGCATCGCGGTCCATTCCTCTTGTAGCGCCAATCGCAGCTGCGGAATCGTTGCTGGCGGCTGGTGACGTGCTGCCGAGCATCTCCCGAGAAGGTCCCACACGTGTTCGATTCGATTTAGGTCCGGGAACCCTGCGGGACAATCCATGCGTTGAATATCTCCACTCTCCAACAGCTCTGCGACAGCCACTGTAAGATGAGGTGTAGCGTTATCGTCCATGAAGAGGAACTTAGGACCCACGGCATCTCTAAACAGATGCACGTTAGGCAGGAGAACCTCGGTACAATAGCGGACACCAGTGACTGAACCTCCTTGGAGTACGGCTACCAAGCATGATACCACCCCAAACGAGAACTCAGCCACGTCCAAACCAGTCCCTTTCGATGATGTCAGAGTCGTGATTGCGTGTTCCCTGCTGTCTCCCGATGTGTATACGTCCGGAATTGCTCGTCAGACTAAATCGTCTCTCATCCGTAAAGAGAACTCGACCCCATTGCTGATGTGTCCAGTTCTTGTGTTCCTGGCACCACAGAAACCGCCGTCTCCGATGAGCAGCCGTTAATGGCACACACCGTACTGGTTGTCGTGCAAATAGACCACCTTTGTGCCGCCTCCTGGCTACGGTAAAATGCGATAACGGACATCCAGTTGTCTGTTGCATGTGCCTTGCGATTTCTCCCGCTGTCCGCCGTCTGTCTCTTATCGCCTGTAGGACAATATGCCGGTCGGCCGCCGCCGTGGTTGCTCGTGGACGACCAGATTGTAAATGAAAAAATTCGGTAAGAAAGGAAGGATACTAATGCGACAACCAAATCTGCTGCTTTGTATAAAACATGCAACTTTAAAAATTATGTTTTATTTCTTTTAGAATATTTTTCAAAATATTTGATAAAATATCTTATTTACACGATCGTGAGCCTTTTGTGAACATGTTTAAAACATGACTTTTGGATGACCTAGAGAGAACACTACGTTACTGTTTTCATTCCTGTAATCCTCATCACGCTTAGAGGAATATTTATTTAAAAATTTAATCGATATAATGTCATTCTTGAACATTCGTAATATGCACAAAGTGTTTTATACCTTTAATTCGTCACAAGCTTATTCTCTTTCGCTTAAGACAAAGCCACATCTCTTTGACACATGTTGTCATGTTGCTAAGTAAAACTGTATTGATAACAGTTTTTTCTTGGCCTTTGGGAACAAACACCAAAACATTATTTTTATAGTACCGTGTTCAGGTAACAGACTCAGATATCATCCCTGAACATGTATTATGATGTGAGTGATTACGAAGAATTCAACCTAACGATGCAGATGATAATTTTTCTGCATCTCGGTTTCGGGCATCTGCTTCTTCTGCATATGGGTTTTTACAGACTACATGTTTTGTTTTTTTCACTGCTTATGCTATTCTTTAGTTCCTTACAAATCTAAACTCTCTGTCGCGTAGAGCTTCAGTGGTCTAAGCGGCGACTTGTGTCCGTGTGCCTGGGTTTGAATCCAGGTGAAGCCCGGGTTCGCTATTTTTCGCAAGTCACTGGCTTTGTTGCCTCCACGGAACTAGTAACTCTAAATTAGAGACGAACTTATACCTATATAGACCATTGTTGCTGCTTATATACCCCATTACCATCCGAAAAAATCCTTAGATTTTTCTCGAGTAATAATCAACTGAAATTTTGGCCATAAGTAAATCTTGCTTCCAAGCCATAGCAAAATAAATTTTTAAAGTCGGCACATACACATTTGAGGCTTACATACATACATACATATTAAGTGCACAAATAAGTTTTAAAGCGTTTTACGACAACGCAAATGTAATTTGAGAGAAAACAACAACACCTTTACGAATCAAAATATGCGCCATCATTATCTATCACCTTCCGCCATCGATCGGGCATCTGACGATGATTCCAGCAATGAAGAATACTTCGTCGTGTGACGCGATGAAGTCGTCACCCCATTTCTGCACTTCGTCACATGCCTGGAACCGTACAGCAGACAAGCCATGTTGCGTCGATCGGAACAAATGTTAGTCTGATGGGGCTATGTCGGGATTATACGCCGGGTGCTTCAACATTTCCCAACCAAGCGTCAATAACTTTTCCTTGACCGATTGCCCGACATGCGGCCTAGCGTTGTCATGCAGTAATTTAACGGAACGCAATCCTTTGCCTGTGAATGGACGTATCCGAGAGATTTCCTGGTTCAATCGCAGCAATTGTTGCTTGTAGCGATCAGCAGTAACAGTTTGACCCAGTTACAATAGTTTATAATAGAACACACATTTCATATCCCAACAGATGCACAACAGAACTTTCTTGGATTGAACATTGCGTTTCGGTGTCGAAGTCGTGGCTTCAACGGGATCTAACAGTTTACCATATCCACTTTTCATCACCCGTAACTATTTTGCACAAAAAATACTTTCTGTGTTGTTTATTCAACGGATTCCAATACTTCATGGCACGCTCATCCTTGTTCCTCTGGCTCATGTCATGTGGCACCTACTTTCCTTCGTTCTGAATCTTTCCCATTGCGCGTAAACGATTGGAAATGGTTTGTTGAGTTGTTCAGCTAGTTTTTTTTCCTTTTGGGACGAATCTTTATCCTGCAATGCTTGCAGGTCTTCATGTGCAACCTCCTGCGGGACGCCGCTACGTTTCCGATCGCTAACATCAAAATCACCTGCTTTAAACTGTCTAAACCAAAACTCACACGTGATTAGTGGTATACTGTACGTTACACAAAAAGAGCTTTAAAACTTATTTGTACACCTAATATATCTGGTTTGCCCACCCTCACTAATTATTGCAATCTTTATTACATGAGTTTATTTATTTTGATCTGTGACACAGTGATCTACAAAGCTACATCACATCATTATACATGCACTTCTGAAGCAAAGAGCAGATTTTCGGAATATATTTCTTCTCTGAGAAATCTAATGCTTTCCTCGATATCTCGAAATAAACAGTAATTTCCGTGAAAAGTATTCTGGACTGTCCAAACATAAAAACCGTTTTCTAAGCATGTCCAGAATTTTAGTCGCGGAACACAAAGGTGATCAATGAAATGTGTTAAGCGTACAAACCTTAAAAGAGGGACATTTAAGAAAGAAAGAATGTTTTTCTGGAAGCGATAGGAGTGTTTCACTGTCCAAACCCTTAAGAATTTCGATTACGTCAGCTGGTACACTGAGTTTTTCCTCCCTTCCGTTTTTACGCTTTCCAACAGTAGGTTGAAGAAGCTTATATGCTCCAGCTTTGCCTGTCTGTCCGTCTGTCCGCACGAAAAATGGCTCGATTGCGATGAAATTTTAGTATGTGGTAGGGGACCATCTGGAAATGTAGCCTGTTGAAAATGGACGAAATGGAGTCAAAGGTAACAACATAAGAGCGGGATCCATTCCATTGCCCTTATGCGTCATAACTTGCGTAAATACTGATCGATTTCAATGAACGTTTAGTATGTGGTAGGGGACCACCTGGGGACGAACCATATTGAAAATGAGCGAAATCGGGTCAAAGGTTAGGACATAGTAGCAGGATCCATTCCATCGTTCTTATGCATTATAACGTACGTAAAAATGCTTCGATTGAGACAAAACTTTATCATGTTTTTCCGAAAGTATACTTTACCGGTTCTTTTGAATATCATCGAAATGGGGTCAAAGGTCAGGTCATAGGAGCGAGATTTATTCTACAGCCGTTATCCGCATAACTTGAGTAATTATTTCTCGTATGTTGGAAAAAGTATCATAATCAATGCATTGCATGATTTTACTAACTTGTTTTTTTTTTTAGAGGTTTAACGACCACCGTGGCCAACTCAATAGGCTATAAGCAGTCGCCCGTCCCTAATTTAATGTCACTGGTTCTAGGGACGGAAAAGAGCCAGCACCGTAAGACACACACAACATCCATGCCTCACCGGGATTTGAACCCGGAACTTTTTCGGACGAATGATCAGAGGCAATCGCTTAGACCACTGCGGTTTATTCTTTCATGCCTTACCCAACAGTCCCCCATCTCGTTATATAGCGACTGTATCTATCCACATTCTTGCAAGTGCCATTTCGAGATTCGCCAGAACACCTCAAGGTATCTCTGAGCTGTATGACCGCAAAACTGATGCCGCTTTCTTCTCGTCCAATGGCTTGAACATTAAAGCACACCACTTCCTTTCAACTCCACTTTTGAAACAGCCGGTTGCAATCACTTTCTACTCCGTTTCTTACGCGATTCCTGATGACTTACTTCCCTTGTTGGTTGACAAAGTGTGCAACATTGCTGGAAAAGTCGGGAACAACTGTGGGCAAAACGATTGCTTCGGAAAGCCGCCTTTCGGATGCCCCTCGAGGCACCCGTTTCGCCCACGTCTCTTGCCGTCGAAGACAATTGTTGGTGGTCTTCTCGAACGACCAGGCCTTGCGTGATTGCCCACCAGATGCGACTGTAAACATCTGTAATCGTTCATGTACCTTTAAGGTCTTTACCTCTCAGTTTAATACACAGTGTATGACGCAATATCACACCACGGCAGAGAGTCCGAATTGACGACGTGACCCTCTTGGTGATCACCCTTCCAAAACAGTTTGCTCCTTCTTTGCCAACCCATGTTTCCGCAAGTACATCTGTTGGTGTTCTTCTTCTGCCTTCTGTGTTTCCTTCAAGCCATCTGAAAGACCCAAGCTATTTCTCACAGTTGTCCCAGCGTAAGGTACTGCTTCTTTCTCCACGCCTCTTGGAGAATGTCTCGACTACTGATATCTCAGCGACCACACTTTCCGAATCTGACGTGTCAAGTGTTCCGTGCTTCCGGATGGAGAAACATAAGTTCCAGCTTCCGGACCGGAAACCACAAAGTGTGGCTCCACCGGTCTTCTTTCTCCAGGAACACACTGCGCTCGCCGCGTCTTGTCGTGCCTTGTCCCTTTCGGACGAGTCCAAATCTCAAGCTGATGACTCATGTGTGCAACATGTTCTTCTTTCTTCCGAATCTGAGACCACCTATAATCAGCATATGGATGTGTCGACTGCTGCTGCTTCTTCTAAAAGCTCTGTTTCCCCAAAGAAATCTACCAAACATAAAAAAATAAGATGGTGCGTCACTTGTCCTGTTCGACTCCTACGTTTGACTCTTCCTGATACCTTGTATGTTTCAGCCGAACAACGTAATATATATATGCGCTCTCGCTCTAGCATAGCGTTCGAGATTACAGCCATCGCTGCTGCCAATGTTGCACACGCTGTGGACTCTATCCTTTTGATTTCAGGACCGTTGTCCTGTAAATAACCTTTTCACCTTCTTTATTCTACCACGAACACACAGTTTTTCAACGACGTTTTGCCAGTCTTTTATCTTGGACATTCAAGTTCGAACAACATATCCGTCATTTTCAATCTCTCCGCCTTTCTGATCAACGATAGTCTGCCCTTGTCCGCACCTTTCCTTTCACGCTCGAGGGGGTCTCGAAAAATCTGTGTGTCGTCTCTATGTGATAGTCTTCTACATGAGCCTAATACTTTGAGTTCCATGAATACCGGTTGGGGTTTGTGGATCCGTTCGCCAACTCCTTGGTGTTTTCAGTTCTTGCGACTATTCGTGGTCACCCACGGCGCGTAAGTCCTGATCCTAAAGCTGTTTTTTCCGATGCAGTTCTTAGTTAGGCTCTTTCCTGCTACATTCTGTGTGATTTTATTTTGATCATCATCATCGCCAACCATTTTGAATCCACTTCTGGATGAAGGTCTTCCCAAAGCTCTTCCACAACGGTCTGTCTTCAGCTAATTTCGTCCATATCATTTCCCCACATGCTTTCGAATTTCCTTCAGCCGTCTCCTATGTGATCTTCTTGGTCTTTTACGGTCTTATCCTTCGCACCCTCTGCCTTCATGTCGAACTGGCCCCTGCCTTGGCCAGGTCGATTCCAGCTGCCGGAGACTGAGGGCAAAATTTTGGGTTGTGGAAACATCTTTCGGGGGATTTGGCCATAACTCACCTCGCTGGCCAAGCAGGTTGGTAAGTGTAAAACAGCATTTCCTAAAAACCCATTGGTATAGTTTATGCCACTATTTAGTGGTCATCAGAGCCACTTTAGTGGAAGCAGGATGCACCGCGAGAAGGCATGGTTAACATTTGTCAAGGAGAAGCTATGATATGTTTGCGCATCACCTGACCTTGCATCCCTTTATTTTGTTATGTGCCTGTATGTTTGATGTCGTTGTTATGCGTCATTCTGTGCTGCACATTAGCTGGTATTTCATGTTGTACCGAACATTTTAAGTTTTCATTGCTACTTTCTCTGTATTTTGTCACTTTTTGTCAATACTGTTGTGTACTGTGACTCACAACAATTGTATATTTCTCACACTGTTCACTTTCATGTATCTAGCATTGTTCTCTTCCCTAAGTCAGCCATTTTGTCACTTGATATTTTCGACACCTTTTGTTTTCATTTAACGTGTTTCGTGTGAGCGTGTTCATACTTAGTAAAAGATGAAACTATTTACAGATTAAAATACCCCACTAGTACTTTTGGGGCAACATTCACTCCATCATCAGATGGAACAGAGGGGTAATTCAGCACTCGCTTAGCTTTTTATAGGAGTTCAGCGATGCACTATAGGTAAGAATCTTGAGTGTCATGCGGGTCGTGACTGTTGCCATTACATCGGAACAAAACATAAAATTCCCAAATAGTAAGTTCACGTAATATGGAA
Source organism: Macrothele yani (assembly GCA_039090855.1). NCBI lineage: Eukaryota > Metazoa > Arthropoda > Arachnida > Araneae > Macrothelidae > Macrothele > Macrothele yani. The sequence continues at coordinate 135,646,467 of CM077005.1, read as the reverse complement.
AATTTGTTACAAATGAATGTTATTGTCATATTAATAAAATGTTGGTAATATTTAATTTATTACTACTGTAATTTAAAGTACCAGTTGGTAATATGGTCTTTCCAAATTTTTGAAATGTCCGTAGGTGTGTAGTCATTGCAGCATTTGTCCCCCAAGGCTTCGATATACATGCTTTCAACGAAATGCAGCGAGTGTGTGTACATTGGAGTGTTGAGTAGCCTAATGTTCGCCCAGTCTGGTTGTAGTATTTCATTAACGACATTCCTTGATAATGCCAAGTTGTTACTACTGGTTCGGATATCGTATTTATGTTCATAGACATGGGTACCCAAGCTCCTATGTGTCGAGCCTGTATAATTGCTGACGTGTTCTCCTTTAGTGGGGTTCCGTAGTGGAATATTGTATGCACCCCATTTGCTCATGATATCCGTTGTTTCTCGATCTTTTTTAATAGATGATAGAAGGTTTTGTGATCGGGTGCCAAACTGTATATTATGTTGTGAGCAAATACGAGATAGTACATTGTTGATATGGGGGTGTTGATCCAATGTTCCCACGTACCGTTTATTAGGCCTCGGGTCTTGCTTCAGATTAATGATTCGCTCATTTAGTATTATGTTATATAATTTGTTAACCATCATCCTTGGGTATCCATGTTTATCCGCCAATTTGAAAATGAACTTAATCTCAGACTGTAAATGGCTATCGTTTGAAGAATGCGTGAAGGCTCTTCTAACAAGAAAATTGATAGCGGATAATTTTGGGGGGATTGGGTGTGAGGAGTTAAACGGGATAAGACTATTACAATCAGTTGGTTTTCGATAAACACAGAAAGACAGAGAATTAGTATTTGCATCACGAATTATACGAAAATCCAAGAAAGGCAAAGAGAGATTAGATTCTAATTCTACCGTGAGCCCGATAAGCAGGAAATACTGACGAAAGTGCTTCGGCGAATTGATTGATTTAAGTCATCCTTTGAGTAAGGCTAGAACACAAGGATGTCGTCGACGTACCTAAGGTAAAGACTCGGAACTAAACGAAATTCATTGAGAACTTTATTTTCAATGTATTCTAGCAGAATTTCTGCCAACACTGCGGAAAGTGGGAAGCCCATGGGTGAACCTTCAGTTTGCAAATAGATTCTATCATGGAATTGGAAGTATGAACGCCGTTTAACTAAATGAAGTGCGTTCATAATAGCAGAAATTTCGGAAATCGGAGCATTAATATTAGCGAGTTTGGCCTCAATGATACGATGAGTGGCGTCGACAGGTACGTTAGGGTACAGTGAAACCACATCTAGAGAGGCTAGTATGAAAGGGCCAGTATGTGGCTGTATCATTCTGATCCTTTCAATTGCCCTAGTGGAGCTTTTGATAGAATAAGGGGAGCTCTCAGCTAAATTAGCTAAATATATAATAGTAGGTGAGCAATGATGTCTTTCAAAAAGTGCAGAATTTCCAGTTTAGCCGAAAGACGGTTGTTCATAGGGTGCTAGAATAATATGAAAACACTGAACAACTGCTTGAATAATTAAAAGACTGTGCTTTTATCTAGCGCTGAACCGTCCAACCGATTTTACCGATGCGGCACGATTATTATTTTGGGTTCGGCTTGTGTTTCCCAAAAGAAGTCCTTTCGTAAAGGATTTCTTCGGGAAATAAAAACCGAACCAATTCTTCGTGAAGAAATCCTTCTACTTCATGGACAGTTAGGCCAAACTTGTGGAACCTATATAATAAAAAAATGTATTGAAACTTCAAAAAATGTTACCTGAATTTGATAAAACTAGCTTCTGTTACAACGGATAGTGAACGTCTCCCCCCACCCCCCACACCTCGGCGATTATTGTTAGATTTTGTTTTCTCTTTTGAAGCAAAACGAGAAAACAATATGAAAAAGGTATGAAAACCATGTTCTCTCTTTCCATTGCATTCTGCATTAGGAAAATTTGTTTGCTCAGATGCTCAGAAATGATACGTTGAAAATTTTGATCTATATAGATGTTAAAATTGTGAATTACATCCGAAGTAGAAGTTCCCTCATCGATTAACAGTTTGTTGAGGCCTTGAAAGAAAGCGGTAACTGTGATTTTGAGGAACTTACTACTGCGCAAATGTGAGATGGTTGAGCATCGAAACGTTTTGGAGCTGTTGATGTATTTGCTTCCTCAAATTCAAGATTTTTTTGTTGAGAAATATCCGATAGAAAAAAATTCTGCTATAGAGAAGCCCTCATTATAGATTGATTTATATTTTCCGTGAGATATCATGACTCACTTAAATGAATTAAACGCGAACATGCAGGGAAAGGGTCAAGCAAAATGTGAGCAGACACAGCACATTCAAGAATTCAAATCAAGCTGAACCTAATTCTGGTACAAATTCAGAAGGATGATTTGACTCATTTTACAAAGCTCAGTAGAATTCTAGAAAAAATGAGGAGTGTGGTCTACTTGACGTGATGTGGCAATTCTACGTAAGCTCGATAAAACCGCGTCACAAATATTTGTATCACGTTTTTCTGATTTCAATGACTTAAAATTGGCATTTAAATTCTTGCGCGATCCGTTCCACTTTGATTCTGTGTGATCCATTCTAACGAGGTCTTGAAGACGATTTGCTACCTCTTCCTAGTCCGGAACACTTGAAAATTTACCAGGATTCTTCGGGCACAAATATATGTGGAAATATATTCTGGTTCACCATGATCTCCCAACCTTGAAATCGGACATTTCCAAATTACTTTCTATGTCTGGATCAACCGTTGGTGACTGAATCGATGTTCTCTACGATGGGATACATCAAGCCAAAATACAGATCTTGAATTCTTGAAGCCAAAATACAGATCTTGAATTCTTGAAGCCAAAATACAGATCTTGAATTCTTGAAGCCAAAATACAGATCTTGAATTCTTGATGTCAATTTGGAGGCGGAACTAAGATGTGCACTGAGTTTAGATATTCAGCCAAAGTTTTTGCAACTTGTCAAATAAAAAAAAAAGAGATTGTCAACTTTTACATAAATCCTCTTATATTTTCAATTTCAGCAGTGGTCATTATTTGCTTCTGAAACAGTTCTAACTGAGTAGCCAAAGTGTACAGGGTTTGAATAAATTTGTTCTAACAGTGTTTTTTGTTGTTCTTTTTTTAATAATTTAAAACGCATTTCTCAACTTTTACACGGCGTGGCAAATTTACGTTCTGTAGAGTTTCTGGTTAATAAAGCTTTCAGTTAGCAGTTAATTAACGATCCATCGTATAAAAATTTATCAGTATGTTGTTCATGAGTGGTTTCTCACTCTGTTGTTCATGAGTGGTTTTCCTTTGGAATTCTTAAAGGCATTTCTTTCGAATATTTTTTAAATGGCCTAGCCTAGACGAAACGAATAATAGTTTTGCATCAAACCGAGGTATAAAGGATACTTTTGTCCAATTTCAACCAAATAGACTGTAAAAAAATTCATTTAACAAATCTTGGAAATATCAAATTTCGTCTTTATCCGTTGTAACGTACCAGGAGATGTGACGTACCTGCCAGAAGGACGCACACGACATAAAGGCAGATAGGAATCAGAATAAAACGTCCGCGTCGCTCAATTGGTAGAGTGACTTATTCCGGAATGAGGGGACCCGGGTTCGAATCCTGACGCGGATAAAAATGACGGAGAAATTTACTTCGTTATACCGTTAAACAGCTTTTTGAGCCATTCCGTTCTAAAAAATAAACAAAAGAAAAAGAAATTACCTGAAGATGCCTCCACTTTTCGTGCCATGATAGGCATCAAAAGAGGAGATACGCACGGGATATACATACACTATATCGACAAAAGTCACCGGACACCTAGAAGAGAAACATAACATATCCTTTATTGACAAAGATTAGTACGGTGTCGGTCCACCTTTGGCCTTAATGCATGCAACTGACCCTTCGAAACATGCTTACGACAAGGTTTTGGAATATAGCTATAGGTATGCGCAGTACGTAATGCTGCCGATAACTATTGCTTAGTAGCAGGCCTTGGTTCCAAACTTCTTATGTGGCGATCTGATTCATCCCATAGGTGCTCTATGGGATTAAGATCAGGGCTCTGTGCTGGTCAGTTTATACAGGATACAGAATTATCGTCAAACCACGCCGTAACAGTCCTTGCTTTATTGTTCGGTGCATTATCCTGCTGGTACCAACAAGGCTCGGCTCCATAGTATAACCACAGAGTTTGTAAGACATAATTGTCCAGAATATCGAGGTAGACGTGCTGGTTAACAAGTTTCTCCACGATAACCAATGGGCCGGGACCATACCACGAAAAACACCCCCACACGAGTACACTGCCAGCTCCAAACTTGACCGTAGGAAGAGTACACTGTGGTAAATAGCGTTCCCCCGGCTGCCGCCATACCCACACACGGCCATCGGACTGATGGATTGTGTATCTGGATTCATTAGTCCATAGGACCCGTTTCCGTTGATCTACCGTCCACGATAAATGTTCAACGACGAGTAACATTCCGAGTGGGGATGAAAGGCTTATGAGCAGCCGCACGACCACGGTACCCATGGAATTAAGTATTATGCGAGTGGTTCGTGTGCATACCGAAGGTTCTAGCAGTTTTATTCACTTATACACTGAGGTCTTGTGCAGTACTCCGTCGATTAGCTGTAACGACTCTCCCGAGGCTTCGACGTCCTCTATCGCTGATTTTATTTGGTCTGACGGTACGTTTTGCTGCTTCAGGCTCACCCTGTGTCTTCCACGTATCCAGTACATCCAAAACAGTTGACCTGGGTATGTTGAAACGTCTCTTGGTTTCTCTTATGGACAACCCACTAATATAACACCCAAGAATCTTTCTTTTCTCAAAGTCAGTTCTCTCCCACCGCGACATTTTCACTTAACCTCACAGTGCGATATGATCGCTTTTAGCTGCAGTCTTGTTTTCATACCGTTTGCAGCTGTACCGCGCATCTTAACATCCCGGCGGATCCGTTCGTTTGCTTTTGAATGGGTGCCCGGTGACTTTTTCAATATAGTGTATATATATCCTTTAAAAAGCATTGCTGTGCTTATTAATTCTTCAGTAAATCCTGATATAATATAATATTTTAACCTATGATATACGGTAAAATTAAAATAAGTAAAAACTTTCTAGCCTCCCATTGCATAATTTGTAGCCTTTCCGAAAAATTTAAAACTAGCTACAGCCTTGTTGCTACTGCCGGTAACAAAATTATTGTGAATCTAACGATGATCCAGACTTTTTTTTTTGTATTTCGAACATAAAAAGTATGACTACAATTTTTTTTATATTTATCATATATGAGTTATCATTTTTCTGAGCGTTTCACAGATTCTGAGTTCTGCGTGCCCGGTTTACGCATACTTCTGTCATCTTTTGGTCGGGGGTGGGAGTTAAAGATTATGGTTTCCTATCATTTTGCCACTTTGTCCGTATTTATTTCGTCCACGTTCATTTGGTCCAGTACATTTTGTCCACGTTCACTTGGTCAAGTTTATTTCGTCCACGATCTACTTTTTCCATCGTTCACGTTGTCTGCTGTTCATTTCGTCCACTATTTATTTTGTCCGTCGTTCACTTTGTCCACATTAATTTCGTCCTGGATTTTTTTTATTGGATGTTTAAAAATTATTTATTGGACTTGGTTGACAGATACATTGACATATACAGTATAGGCATTTTTGTACAGAGACAGACAGGTACTGTCTGACAAGAATGACAGGCGTACATAGATAGTACATGCAGATTTCTCACATCAACACGTACATACCAAACATGATACACAGTATGTCAAATGATCAATGTCCACAGAGAGCCGGCGTTGGTCAAGGAACATACGGAGAGCCATTGCGGAAAGACAAACATCCATGCCTTACCGGGATTCCAACCCAGAACCAACTAGGACGTATGGTCGTAAACCAGCGTTTATACAACTACGCCACAGGGGCTGCTCCTCAGAATGGATGACATATTGTGTTGATGGGATTTGTGTTACTAGGCAGGGAAAAAAAGGATACCGGACTTTCCCTGAATGCGACTTGTTTAAGTTTTCCGATTAAAATATAAGGATTTTAAATGTTATTTAAAGTAAAATTAGGAATTGAACTTTGAAGAGCTTTTTGCCTGTTTTGTGTGGCACAAAGTATTTTGGCATAGTGATTGTTATCGTACCACACAAAAATGGTAAAAAACTCTTCAAAGTTCAATTCCTTATTTTCCTTTAACCAACATTTAAAATCGTTATATTTTATTCGAAAAACTTAAACAAGAAAACACATCTTTTATAAGCAATGTCCGGTACCTTTTTTTAATGCCTAGTAATAATAATGCCATCAAAACAAAAATCTACCACGGTATTCCGTCCATTCTGAGAACGAAATGAATGTAGACAAAGTGAAAAGTCGACAATGTGAACCGTGGACTAAATAAACTGGACCAAGTAAACGTGGACAAAATGAGCACGGACAAAGTGATCCGTTACCAAAGATGACAATGATCAACTTAAATACTGGCTTTAAGCAGCCGCCCGTTCTACACTGCTAGCCACCCAAGATGCAACACCAAGAAGGACACGAGATAGCAAAGCCAGATTTACTGGACACATAGCAACAGATACAAAGATGAAACGATTGAGCTTACAGGCCCGTGCGACTTCCGGAACACGCAGACATCAATAGTTGGTGTGGCCCCCATGGCTGCAATAACGACCGCTACACGCCGCGGCATCGAACGAGAGAGGCTTTGTATGTGAGCTTGGGGTACGTTGGTCCAGGCTGCTTCCACACGTTGTCACAGTTCATCAGGCGTAGCAGCGGGTGATGCTTGCCGGGCCAATCGGTTGCCGATCATCGACCAGACGTGTTCGATGGGCGACATATCGGGAGAACAGGCGGGCCACGGGAGCAGTGACAGCTGGTGGGCCGTGAAGAATTGTTGCACGATGCGTGCCACGTGCGGGCGCGCATTGTCCTGTTGAAACGTGGCCGCTGGCAGGTCCTTCAGGCAAAGGAGGATTACAGGCTGCAAATCGTCGATGTAGCGGTGTCTGTTGAGTGTACCGGCGATGCGTACCAGACGGTGCGGGTGTCATATCCAATTGCGCCCCAAACCATAACGAAAGGCGACGGACCGGTATGGCGATGCATAACGCAGACGTCATACATTCTCTCGCCGCGGTGCCACTACACGCGGATCCGACCATCGTGGCGTTGCAGGCAGAAGCGGGATTCGTCGGAGAAGACAATGTCGGGACATTCCGTAGTCCAGGTGCGGCGTTCAACGGCCCACTGCCGCCGCACTCGCCGGTGGTTTAACGTCAATGGTAATTGGAGCAATGGGCGCCGTGCGACAAGTCCCTGCGCCTGCAGACGACGTCGAACGGTACATGATCACACAGGTTGCTGCGCAACACACCCTAATTCCTGCGTTAACGTTCGTGACGTGGCGGTACGAGCCGTCAATGCCCGCCGCACAACATACCGGTCCTCTCGTTCAGTGGTGTGCCGCGGCTACGGCAATCGTTCACGTTGGTCCGTTCGTCCCTCCTGCACTCACCGAATCCATATTCGCCTCACTGTGGCTGGATGTCGTCCCACACGGGCGCCGATGTCTCGGTACGATAAACCTCTGCCGCGATAAGCCACTATTCATCCTCTGTCTAACTCCAAAACGTGCTGGAATGACTTCCGTATTCTGCGACGAGGCATCAGGAAGCTTCCAACGCGCAGGTCCGGCAGCACAACACACTTCTACTACTTACACACCGCCTTCTGTGCACCCTTCTTATAGTGCTTCTCGGTGGTGTGCCGGGCGCACTTGATTTGCATATGCTCTGAAATGGTAATCGCTTGCATGTCCTCTCGTGGGCGACGCATGCTGCGAATTTCAGGCCAATCGGATGCTTCCTTCTTGGTGTTGCATTTTGGGTGGCCAGCCGTGTAGTTTGGCACCAGTGGATCCAGGAAAGGCAAGGAGCCAGATTTGTAGAGCAAGCAGGAGACACCCTCTTCCGGAATTCGAGAACGGATCCTTCTCACATGAACGGTTAAAACCTGCGTAGAATGAAAACCTGTACCACGAACTACTCGACCACCAGGGGCGCGGGTGGCCTAGTGGGCAACGTACGTGACTGCCACGGAAAGGACCTCAAGTTCGATCCCAGGCAGGTACGAACGCTGGATCCACTAAATATCCGCCGTGCGTCGGATGGGTACGTTAAGCCGTCGGACACCGGGTACTGGCCCCCGGTAATAAATAAGGGCGTCTTCCTCTCCCTTTCTGCTTCGCTTCCGTGTCACTTTCCTATCGGGCACCCGAGCCCAGATCTCCTAGTTTCCTCTTCCTAAGGGTTGTTTAAGACCTGGGGTCAGACACTCCTTTCCTAAAAATGCTCTACATATGATCATACTCGACCACCAGGGAAGCTTTCTCCAATTTAGCGAATGATGAACAATAACTGAATTTTCGTTTTTTAAGCCTGGTGCTATTCGTGTTACGTGGGATCTATAAGAAGCTTTCGAAATAAGAACCATTATGAATTTTTTGATACAAACGTAGAAAAACTCATCAACACACTTGTAAAAAAATTTCCATTTTTGATTCGTGACTCTGTTCAACCGTGCAGCTGCTTCGGTAATATCAAACTTCCACTCCTTGCACTCGACAAAAGATAAGTTCAACAGAATGGGGATCATGCTTTTCAACATCACAAAACTTCGGAGACTAAGACAATGTAATATTTCCAGAAATTTTATAATATCGTAATAAATAATTTCTAGTGTGAAAACAACTTATTAGTTTAGCTCTGTGGAAAAAGGGCATTTAAATTCTATGTACTTATTCAGAGAGCACAATATTTTCCAGTTATAGGTGAAAACCATTCTTAGCGCAATTTTAATATTTTTATGATCACAATGTCTTCTGAGCACTGTTTCAGGGTACATGTAATCACCGTGTTACCGGAAAAAATAGTTCACAGAATATACGTCACATAGCTTTAAAGCAACAGGTAACTACTAAAGCTCAAAACTACTGATCTACACTTTAGAGACCTTAAAAGCAGTTTAGCATTACAAGTACACAGCAAATTAATAAAATATTCCAGAAATCCTTAATTTCTATTATCGTCCGCCTTAACTTTACCGCGATTCATTAATAGAAAGCAAAAACCCAGTACGATTACTTTCATTGGTTCTCAAAAGTGCATTTCCAAATGAAACTCTAAGCAGCCAGGTATAAAATTATATGCTGTCACATCTCGTTATACTTACGTTTTGGCAGCTTCTGTTTAACGTTTTGTATGATTTCTGTTGCGACATTTAGTCGAGAGTGAATATCTGTAAGAACACATTAGCTTTCATTTCACTTCTAGTTATTTGGTTATCGGCACTACTGAGCACAACAGTATAAAGGATGACCACTCCCGTAGTCAAAAACAGCAATTCTTGAAGCAACCTGTAAATATGATGAAACAGGAATTGTGAACATACGTCTTTAAAAATTCTCCGTAACGTAAACCTTAATAATCAACATAAAATCTGATAGTTACATAGTTTCATGGTGCAAATATCGCTTGCTAAAATGCATGTTCCCACGAGCATGGCGCGCTTTATGAAATTTTTCAACGGTGTGTAGACCTCATGAAAATTTGCTTTGAGTACGTAACATTTGCTGTAAATGCATTTAAGCAGGAGGCCATTTCCTGTCTCATATCAGTTCGTTCTGCTTTTCACGTGAATCACAGACAACGCAAAAAACTGCATGTTTGATGTAACAAAGTTCATTTGTATGCTGTTAGTGAGGCACAAAAGTGGGCCTCACTAACAGCATACAAATACAAATGAGTCTCCTAGACAAGAATTTCGCCCAGCTGCCCTATTACGTGGAGGTGGTGAATGTTGCTAGACAGCTTGGCGAAGAACACACCGTACTGTTTCAGGTTTGGTCATCGTTCAGAAGACACAGAAACGTTACAGATGTTTTGATGAAGGTCGTGCAAACTGATCGATAAGGCCACAGGTAGGTGAACAGCGCGTCATGCCGTATGAAGAGCAGGGCTATATGCCCGGAAACCAGTAAGATGTCAAACATTGCCTTATGCGCATTGTAGAGCCTGTCATCAGTAGTGTATGTCTCACACTGGCTGGATTTCAGATCCTTTGCCAAGGCAATGATCACAGATTTAGGCTGCTAGTCTTATATCGTACTCCAAACTGCAATTGATCTGGACGGAACATTTGACTGTATATGGTTCCAAGGAAATCGATGAATGGCGCATATATGGCACTTGCTGCATCATGTTGGGGGCGGTTGTAACGGCCACTAAACGTACGGAGGAACAGAAGCTGGATCAAGCAGCACTTACTAGGAATCGGTACTGTAATCATGTGGTTATTCGCCTGTTCCTCCGTTTCTTACGACTGTGTTCGCAGATTTCATTATGTTAAGGATAACGTTCGCCCATGCCACACAGCTGGTCTGGACAAAAACTTTGCTAGGGGATATACGCCGGAGGGGGAGGGGGATCAGAGCATTCCCCTGATCTCACTCCAATCGAACTTTATCCGGACTTTCCAGAAAGACGTCTTGCGCAAAGAAATCTCTCAAAAGAAGCTGTATCAGGGGATCTTAGGACTCCCCAACAGGACTGGAAATCTTTTCCCCAAGAGATCCTAAATCAGTTGATGCTAAACATGCACTGTAGTGCGGAGTTGACATATTCCCTAAGGACTTCATCCTATAGGCTGTTGTTTACGTACTCCAGATGAAAGATGGTCACTTGTCGACAGTAGAGCCCGTACCTCGTACGTAGCGTTTTGTTCGGTTTTGAACTCAGTTACATCTTAATCATGATTTTTGGTGCCGTGCGATCTATTTACTGTTCCATTTTTGTCTCTCATACCCTGCTGACAAGAAGAATCTATCGCTTCATGTGGTTTGTGCCGTACTCGTATCCTGTCATCCGCATGTACCAACGTGAATCTCGACTCATCAGTCCAGGCAACATTTTTCCACATGTCTAGGGTCCAGTGGCGATGTTCCCGCGCCCATGCTAATCTTTGCACCCTGTGATGGGCAGTCAGCAGCGGTACCCTCGTGGGACGATGGCTTCTTTACCCCATAGCGAGGAGATGGTTCTGGATGGTGTGGCTGCTTACACGGTTTTGTGCACCACCGTTAAATTGCCGAGTGATTTCTTGCACTGTGGCCCGTCTATCCGTTGTTACAATGCGAGCTAGCCGACGATGACCCCGCACATCCACACGCTGTTGTCCACGGCACTTGGCCCTTGCAGGGATGGTTTTACCGGATTCTATGTACTCACGGTGCACCCGTGACACAGTGCCTCGTGAAAATCCCAGCGCCTCCACGACTTCCGAGATGGAGTGACCCATTCGTCGGGCCCCGACAATTTGCCCATGATCAAATCCGCTTAGATCCATCCTTCGTCTTACCCATACTGCGTCCGACTTTTACTTTTACTGATTCCCGTCACATCGCTCCTTATATTGTCAGATCGCTGCATACGTCCTGTCGTTTCCGTTCACAGGACCGCCCACAGCGCCACATTTGCATAACGTCAGCTTCTCTAATTCAATTGCTCTTCAGTGTATAACTAATCACTCTCATAAATTCCATTGTGATTGCTTGTTTCTCTCTTGGTGTTGAAGTTTCTATTAACAGCAGTGTATATACACTTTCTGACAGAGAAAATGACACACCACGAAGACCGGAACGCAGCGACATGCAAATTGAAGGGTGGGTGCACACGTCAAAGTTATGCAAATGATTACATTTGCAGGCCAATCGCGCGAACGGCGCGCGCAATATGAAAGGACAACCAGCCCGTGAGGCCATTAGTGGAGACGACGTCACGGCCGCGAGAAGTGAGTGGTTCTGCTGTAACCGTGTCTAGAGAAGGAACAAAGGATGCCAATGCCGTTAAGATGCCGTTGTATGCGATTTCGTCAAAGGGATGCGTTCACGAGATGTGTCATCTTAGGCCTTCGTACAGCCGGATGGTTCTTGAGTCGTATTACGGAGAAACACAAAGTGATGCCAGAACTATGGGTCGCATTTGGAGACAGTGGTCCCAGAAAGAATCATTGCAATGTCGTAGGAGAACCGAAGTACGGAGACGGACGTCCGAGCTCACGGATTGTCACATCCGACCTCATGACGTAGCGGACCCACAGGCTACATCAAGTGACATTTTGTGGAGTGCACGAGGAGGCTTGGATGCTCCGATATCGACACGGACATTGTCACGCAGGTTGGCTGCGTCTGGTTTGCTGTCCAGTCGTCTGTTGAAAAGACTACACTTAACAGCGAGCCATCGTCGTCAACGCTTGACGTGGTGTTGCTCCAGTGCCACGTGGGGTGCCGAATGGAACAGTATAGTTTTCAACGACGAATAGCGGTTCTGTCTCACCATGAGTGATAGCCGCGTGAGTCTGGATGTGTACGTATACTATATATTTATATATACAGCCCTCCAACAACAATTTCTGGGTGCACTTTGCAGTGATTTTAAACTACAATGTACATGGGAGAATTACTAGTAAGAGAAAAAATTATATGTTAATTTAGATTGTTAATCTAGATTGATTTTGTTGAATTTACTCAAAATCATGATCAGACCCTATCTTAGACCACCCGAAAAGAAACCCCACAAAAATGAAATCAATACATGCGTGTTATGATATGGCAAAATGGAAAGTTCCACTACGAAGAAAAGTAAAACAGGTATATACCTGGCTTGCACAGAAAAGTAAAGCACTGTATCACATTTGATAGTAAAACATATGCATATTTTATAATAATATACCCACCCCAAAATCAAAGGAATCTTTAACAATGCAACCCATTACATTGATTTTCCCGTGGCAAAGCTATTCTACTAGCATTAAGTGGTTTGTCATGAGGTAAACTTATCAAATCAGAGAACAAACGCAGTTCACAAACGTGATTAAAACTAGGCTTTATTTCAAATCGCATGCTTTTGCTTCGCTATTTTGGTTGGCTCTAATACATACATGTATGTACACAGTTTGTCAGCCTAATCACAAACACGAGTAACCGATATCGTTATTTTGATTATTATTATAAACGTAATTTTAAAAAGTAATTGCTCACGGTTTTTTTACAATACATCCAGTAGTGATCATCCGATACCGATAGGCAACGACCGTTAGGAATGACCTAACCACGGTCGCGGTTGCCAGTGACGTATAGCCAGAAATTCCTTAAGAGGGGATTCCATGGGTTTTGTTCATTGGTGAAATCCTCGTATACACGCATATATCGCTTTAAATTCGTGCTCAGTCTCCCCTCAAGAAAGGAATTCAAATCCCGAATCACCCATCTGGCTACGCCACTGTTCGTTGCTAATTGCTATTCTCCGGCTATCTCCACTATTGCATATGATTTCCAGCCGTGCTATTGGTGGAGAGATTGAACCAAATCGCTGAAAAAACACTGCTGCTGCGGGTTGCACCAAATATTGGTTTAAGTGTCTGCTTCCTTAATTTTGAAATAACCAATTTTTGGTGAAACTCATTCAATTAAACCATATTATGGGGAAACGTTGAACTGAAATTTTTAACAGTATTATCGAGTCACAAAATCCATCTAACTTCATATATACCGAATAGAACTTGGCTGCCAAAGATATGACGTCCTTTCTTCTCAGGTTCGCTATCCTTGCCAAAAGTCTGGCGAAGAAATGTATCCTTTTTCTCCTCGAACCATGAACATTTTACTGGTTTTGAAATTAAGGAACTTTGGAATGAAGCAGAATGTCTTGCAAGCTGTTAAAAGGTCAAGGAGGAACCAGATCCCAAAACTCTTTGGAAGACTTAAACACCACAAGCCCGGCAAACCATTGAGTCCGATGGTGTCCATAAGATCCGCACCGACCAACCATTAAGAGGAAGTGTTATCCAGATTCCTGACTAGTCATCTACTTGAAATAAACTTTGTACTAACTTTAGATTTTATCACGAAAACCAAGCAACTCACTGTTCAACAACACGATATTAACGGCAGTTTCGACATGGTTTCCCTTTACCCATCGGTCCCCGTGCAGTTAGCCATCATAACATTGAAAGAGGCTGTATTTAATTCATCAGTTTATTCGCAGAAGTCTTGCCTCAGCATCTTAAAATAAATGGACTTGGTCTCAAATTCCAGCTACTTGAGCTTCCAAGGCTAAATTTATAAACAAATAGTTGGCTCTCCCATAGGATCTACGCTTTCAGCTGTCCTCGCGGAAACAATACCTGGCTGCGATAAGGAGACGACGTATTTTTCATGTGACCTCTCGGAAAGGACTCTCCCATTTTCCTCGATAAAGTCAATGATATACACCCTACGATCAATTTCATATGGAACTTGCACGCAGAGGTACTTTACCTTGTCTCGGTGAGCAAATCGCATGACAGCTGCCTTCGTACGGAAGTCTATTATAAACCCACCTCCGTTCCCAACCTGATGCTCCGCAGTTCATTCTTCCTTGATGATTACAAGACAGTCTTCTTCCGTTATCGAATTAGAACAGCCTTCGCCGTCTCCTCCGATGTTCGTTTTAGACAATCCGAACTAAAAACAATCATGACTGAGGCTGGATAGATGTCGAACCACATGCATAACTTAATAGAAAAAGCCAGAACCAGCCGTGTTAATATCTCTATGCCGCAACTTCGCTACTGGGCCCTACATGCCAAATGTTTCCTATCAACTCAAAAACGCACTGAGAAGGATGAACTTCGGTGTCGGCATTAGATCTCCGGCATCCTTATATACGATGCTTAAGAAAAATATTGACAAGCCCCCTTTTCTCAATAAGGTTGGTGTTTATGCCATCCCACTACATTATCCGGACTGCCCTAGGCGATATTGCATCGGAATGACCAAACGTCATTTGGAATTAGAATCAACGAATATAAAAGAAATACAAAAGACGGAAAAATAACAACCGCCCAATCAAGAGAAGTCAAGTTCAAGTCCACTGATCCTATGAGGAATGATATAAAGAAATTAGCTTCATACTCCACACCCAAATCTACTGCCGTTCGCGGAACTTTGGAAATCTTGACCATCAGCGAGGTCATGATTTCCGAGGTTTCGCGAAGCGTCTT
This sequence comes from Macrothele yani, assembly GCA_039090855.1. Classification (NCBI taxonomy): domain Eukaryota; kingdom Metazoa; phylum Arthropoda; class Arachnida; order Araneae; family Macrothelidae; genus Macrothele; species Macrothele yani. The sequence continues at coordinate 135,631,308 of CM077005.1, read as the reverse complement.
TAGAGTTGCCACGCATTTGAAATCAATTCTTCAAATAATGCTGCATTTCTACCACGGTAGCGCGTGCTCAATCAATGAGACCTCGTTTCTTCGAATGAATAATTATATTTGTGCCTATTCATTTATAATCTAGTCACACACACACACAGACACACACACACACACAAACAAGTCATCACGTTCAACTTGTTGAAGTGTTTTATTATCCAGTTTGCAGTTAGCTGTCTGTCTTGTTTAAAAAAGCCATCTTGAAAAGTTTGATTTCTACTCTGAGCCAAGAAATTCGGATTCCGAATATAGTTAAAGTATTTTTAGTATTGTTGATGTATAGTTATTATTATTAAATACTTCATAAATATAAAAACCCATTCACCTGGTCAATCTCTATGCCATTAAGACTTACCTTGCATTCAGTACTAACAGTTCCTCGCTCAAAAACTATATTTACACTCAGTTTGAATTTCATAGAAACTATATCAAATTCAGGATGTTTTTTCTTTTTGCATCACTTTTCTGGTTTTCGTATGTATAAGTATTTTACCATACACTTGGTAATAAGGGCATCTGTATCACGAGGGTAATAACCTCAAGTCGGAGTTTGAAGATTAAGAATTAAACAGAAATAAGGTTGAGGAAAGAGCAATGATAAGTAAGACTTGTCCTGATTCTGTAAATCCATCCGGTTAGGAGATCTTGAGTGCTGTGTAAAGTAGACGGCACTTTGCAGAACTTATCGATGTAGGGATCTAAGATCAACACACAAAATCTAAGAACGTAAGAGGTTGTAAAAATCCTTCCACTGTTAATTCTGATCCAAAACACATGACGAACTGTTAGATATCCATTCTGCATACACAAGGAAAAAACTACAAACTGTTGGTTTTCGGATGTAGTACTGAAGTGCAAAATAAAGGTGCTTAAAGCAAGGCATCCGAGACACAATAAAACTTTTGACAAACTGTATGGGGTTCCATGCCGGCCGGAAGGACAACATAAAAGGTGTCAATATGGATGAGCGTGATGATATTATGATGAATTATGAGGAAAAACTGCTTGGTCAAGTGTAGGATGAGCCAAAATTTGCAGTAAAATTTTGATGCAAAAAGGACTGCTGCCTAAGAGCACATGAAGCGAGCCCTTGACCCCCATAGGAAGAACGTACAACTGAGTTGTGGGCTCAGGTGTAGTATATTTGGTAACATAAAATTTTTTGTGCGTTCATTCTCTATTGTATTGGAAAATATTTTTGTTGATTCAAAATCCTCCAACCGGTGCCAAAGAATCGGATTTACTAGGGGATTACAAACTTTATCTCGATGTTTGTTAGAAGAATGCCTTTTAAAAACAGATCAGCTGTAAAAATCTTTCTGAGATTTTATTTAATAAACAGTTCCAGTTTCAAACCAAGTAAGCATCTGTATTAAGGTATATACCTAGACGTTAGAATACTGGAGAAATCGGAAAAGTATAAAACAAATAAACTAAATATGAAAAAACGGGAAACGTGAGCTTTAATTTGCCATACTTTACATTAAAGAATTAAAATTACTTCTAAGTTTAATAGGCATCAGAATCACACTCTTTATATTGCTTAAAAAAAATTCTGAAAACTGAGAACCAGCTTATAAATATGTTCACTATGCCTGTCAGCTCAATTCAAACACAATATCTGTTTGCTTGTTTTTCCGATTTAAAAAAATCTTGCAGCGTCGGGAATCTTTAACTGTGAGAACGATGATCCTTGACATCCCATCTTTTCGGACTCAAAACGTACCCACTAGATGGCGTTAGTGAAGGTACTACTGAATTCAAATTGTACATTAGTCCACGTAATTGTTTCTACAAATTCAATTCAAACAATTACTTTGTGCTTCGAAGTTATTTTGTGCGACCATTTTGCACACAGTTATTACTGGAAATTATGCAAAGTTTTTCAGTATACGTTGCTTTTTTTCGATATCCCTGCTTTTAAAATTCCTATTTAAAAACATATTTTCGTATTTTCCCACGAACATTGCAGGAAATATTTCCTTCATTTTGGGATGCTATTGTAACGCAGATTTCTACCGCTAGGTGATGTATGTTAAAAGATTTTTTATTTCCTAACTTTTAATTTTTTTAATTCCAGTTGGCAGCTGCATTTCTAGGACCAGTTCTTAAAGGTTTTTTTTTTTTTTTTTTTGGTATGCTTCCCAGAATTTATTTTGGCCGTTTGAAATTTACTTGGTCCTTACTATCATAAATATGTGCTTCTCTAACTAATGGGTAAGAAAGTGCTTCGTTTTTTCATACTACCTCTCTACTAATACTGTACATATATAGTATGGCGAATTGAGTTTAATTTTTGAATGTTCCTAATTTAATGAGTGGAGATCGCCCGTCAAACCCTGTCAGAGCTCTAAGAGATTTATGAGTTTTATTTTGAAATGAGATGATTTCCTTTTTTTTTTTTTTCTTCTTTTTGAAAACACCCCATATAGCATTTCCATTGGTAATTACAGGACTAAAACGGGCTATCCACAACAGAGTTTTAGTTTTATTTTTCAAACTCATGCTTTAATTTTTTTTATAAAAGAAAGGAAGCAGTTTCTAAGTCTCTTGGCCTTAACAAAGGTCTCTGTTATAGGTTTGTTCCAGTTTAAGTTGTTGTGATCCATGGTTAGGCCAAAATATTTAAAATCTCTAACCCAAGGGATTTTTCCCATTAAATTCTATTTCAAAGTCTGGGTTGTAGTTTTTAGTTTTTTTTTTTTTTGGAAAATAATTTTTTTAGTTTAATCGGTGTTAAATTTGAATTTCCAGTGTAGGAAATAATTTTCAAGCTCATGCTAGCTGCTTTACCTTTTTAAACAATGTAGTTTAGTTCGATGAGCAAATCGCACGTGGATAAAACATCTTTCCTGTATAAGTTAGCCGAAACGTAAAGAGATTATTAAAATTTCAACTGGAGGTTTCAAGGAAATTGATGTAATAATAGTTTTCATCATAATCCAGTTGGCATTTAGGGCCGCGAATGACCTAGTGGTCGACGTTCGTGACTGCCATGGAGACACCTCAGGTTCGATCCCAGAAAATGCAAACGCTCGAACCTAAATATCCGCCGTGCATCGGATGGGCTCGTTAAGCTTTCGGACTCTGGGAACTGGCCCCTCGGTAATAAATAACAACGTCTTCCTCCTCCTTTCTACCTCACTTCCGTGTGACTTTCCCATCGGGCACTCTTGCCCAAAACTCCCAGCTTCCTATTTCTAAAGATTGCTTAAGATCTGGGGTCAGAGACTCCCTTCCTAAAATCATCTACATATGACATGATGTGATCTGATCCCTTGGCATTTACGAACAAATAGTAGAACTCTTCCGCGAAGGAAATGCTTCTTCAAGTTGTATCATGAGTAATGACAATCCAAACCAGGAACGAATATTGACGTAAGACCTATAACAAGAAACTATAGTGCATCGAAGAGCGAAATCATTATGACCATCTGCCTAAGTTCGTCGGCCCAGGGAGAACGGACACATTGCTGTCGTGTTCCTGGAACCAGCCACTCACTCCCTTAACGGACGTGGAAGGGTGCGTCGTCCTATTGGTAGACACCATCACCAAGGTAAACATCCAACATGAAGGGGTGCACGTGGTCTGCGAGGATGTACAGGTAGCCATTGGCGATTAGGGACCCATCCAGTGGTACCAGCGGTCCAGGTTATATCAGGAAAACATCTCCAAGATATGCACACTGTCACTTCTGGGCTGTACTTGACAGAATCGCGTGTCACCGCCCCGACGAAGCAGTGGTCTAAGCGATGGCTTTTGATCATTCGTCTGAGATGGGTCCGGATTCGAATCCCGGTGAGGCATGGATGTTGTGTTTGTCTTACGGTGCTGGCTCACTTCCTTCCCTGGAGCCAGTGGCCCAAATTAGGACGGGCGGCTGCTTATAGTCCATTGAGTTGCTCACGGTGGTCGTTAAACCTCCAATCAAAAAAAAAAAAAGAATCGCGTTTCCGGGTGTTGGTTCTATTGTATTTCACACGGTGTCTACCACCGTCCGTCACTTCTGTGAATTCGAAACCTCGATTTGTCGAAGAAGGCAACCTTTTCCCACTCTTCCACTGTCCAATGGCGGCAGTCTCATGCGAACTGCAGGCGTCATTTCCGGTGGACCTGTGCCAACATGAGCGCCTTGACGCAGCTTCAACTCCGGAGACCCATGCGTAACAGGATCCGTTCTGCTGTTATTGGGGAGACGTACCTTGGTGCCCCAGCGTTCATTTGCGTGGTCAACTACTGCACTGTTGCGCATCAATTGCCTTTCACCAGTCGACGGAGGCGACGTTCTTCTCTGGGGTCGATGGCCTTCGGGGCTCAACAGTTATGATGTTGGGAGGTACTCGGTGTGCCAGCAAACTATTCTTGGTACACCCTTACTACAGTCCCTCGCAAAGAGACCGCGAAATCTGCTGTTCCTGAGATACTTCCACTCTTGGCGCGGTAGCAGATGATCATTCCTTTTTAAACGTGTGTCAAACCACTACCTCTGGCCATTGTGCTCAGGTAGCGCACTTTGGGTCATCTGTCCGGGCCGGCTTTGTCACGTGCTCTCTCTAACTCGCCTGGGTGGGGGGGGAGGGGTGTATACTGCCATTCCGGGGGTGGTCATATTATTCTGATACGACCGTGTATATGACTCATTTAAAAAACAAACCCCAAATACTTAGAACACATTTCTCTTCATCATGTAATGGCGGACTGCATTACAACGAAATGAAAATCTTACCCCTTTTTATTTCTGTGGAACATTTAGAAATAAAAATATTACTTTATGGATGTGAAGTAAAAAAGGTTTCAACCCCTAAGAAAAGGAAAATTATGCACCTTACCTCTTTTCTTGGTTTGAACATATTGGGTTGTAGGAAAAGTCAGGACATATTTTAGCCATGTTTTGCAAAGGTCATTTTATTGATAGAAAGAACAAAGCTCAATCAATGATATAATGCCCGTTTTGTTCGATAACCTTTTGTCCTCTTTCAGTGAGCTCCAGAATGCCTCGTTCATTGAAGGACCTGTCTTTTGTGGCGAAAAACTGTACAAGGTACTGATTTACAGCCTCATCTGAATTGAATGTTGTACCACGCAAGGACTGTTGAAGAGAGCTAAGCTAGTGGAAGTCTGACTGTGCAAGGTCAGACGAGTATGCTTGGTGTGACAACACATCCCACCCAAACTCCAATTATTTCTGGCGGGTGATCAAACTTGTGTGTGGTCTCGTGTTGTCGTGATGGAACACAACACCTTTACGATGAACGAGCTCTGGACGTTCCTGGATGATGGATTCGTTCAAACTGTCCAATTGCCGACAGTACACTTTCGAATTGAGTGTTTGGTTCCGTGGTAGGAGCTCGAAAAACAGGACACCTTTAAAATCCCACCACACTGAGACCAGAACCTTCGCTGATGAATGTCTGCATTGGATGTCGTTTGAGGCGAAACAGCACGTCGGGACCAAGACCGTTTGCGCAGTACATTGTTGTACACAATCCCTTTTTCGTCACCAGTTATCAGTCGCTTCAAAAAAGGATCGTGTTCCTCACGTTTAATGAGCATATTGCAGAGGTTTATACGCGCCGTCAATTGAGCTTCTTTGAGTTCATGAGGAACCCACACATCGAGCTTTCTTACGCATCTCAGTTCCTTCAGGTGGTCGTGAATGCTTGAATGGTGGATGTGCAACGTGTCTGCAATCTCTCGTGTCGTGTAACGTGGGTTTGACTCGATCAATGCCCTGATTTGTTCGTCATCAACCTCGGTTGGCCTCCCGGACCAAAGAGCATTGTTGAGGTCTAAATCACCAGCACAGAGTTTTGCGAACCACCGCTGGCACTGACGGTCTTGTAGATCATTATCACCGTACACTTTACGCAACTTTTCACAAGCTTGACCAGCGTTCTTCCTTTTACGGAAGTAAAACAGTAAAATATGGCGAAAATGCACAGTTTGGTCTTCCATCTTCAACTTAATGTCAAATCTCCGCAAAGCAACCAAATCGCTCCCTATTCCTTTTAGACTGCAGCTAGAACTGGCACCTGTCGAATGCCATAGCGATAACAGAGCTGCGCATGCCTCTAGTACTTCCCGAACCGCCCAACCGTCAACGGGTGCCAAAATACGTCATGGCTTTTCCGACAACCCAATGTTTTATTTTCTCGCCTTGTGTAATTTCCAAGTCTTCTTCCATTTGTTTTCGAGATATGGTAAGCAAAACAATTTAAAAATCAAACACAATACAAGTTTTAGATAAAAAATTTAATGATTATTGTTTTTCAATATTTTTCGTGTATTTTCTTTTTCAATATTTTTCGTGTATTTTTTTCAGTAGTTTTCGTCAAAATTTAGTAAAATGTTTATCTTATTTAACTAAATTTTCAAAAAATCAACTGGTCTGATCCTCATGGCGGTATCTTTCAAACAATAGGAAAATGTTTTCTTGAATTCCCACCAGTTCACGCAACCTTTTTCATGTTTCTCTCCCTTTAGGTATAATCCGTTAAGATTTGAAGAATAAAGGCAATCATGATACCACCAGGCTCCCGTTTCTTTGACAGCACACTGACTTGGAGAACTGTCTCTGTCTTTGGTTGAGAAGGCCTTCCCGTTGTGGTAGCCGAGACCGTCTTCTATAGATAAAGAAAAAGCATCTCTAATTTCTGATTACCAAATAAGTCCAGCACAAAGCCATAGGAATGTATTTTTCTTGCGGATTATTAATGAATCAGAAATAAAATTTATTTCACACCTTGCACAATGAGAAAAATTTATTGCTGTAGAATTTTTAATAATAAAAGTGAATGAGTGTGCGTCAGCCATACAGCTTCTGAAAATCGTGGCACACATTTCAAAATTTGGCAGACTATTTTTCCGACTAGTGGAAGTTACAGTGACCACGTTCAATTTTAATTCAAAAGAGAGAACAGGCTGAAGCAAGAAATGTCCTGTTCAGGAAAACATAACGAAAAATTAGATCGACCGTATGTAAAGCAAAAATATGCATTTCCATGGTAACACTATAGGAGAAAGAACACAAAAGAAGTAAGTAATGTACAGAAATAGTGTGACGTAGTAGTTCTGGTATTAAAAGGAAAGAACACTTCACCGACTCAGAAAAATGATAAACACATAATGCTTATTGTGGGCGGTTAAGTGTTGTGATAACACTCGATAGATCTCAACGACTTTTCATCTCTTTCAGGGACTTCAGGTGGGATGATTCATTTTGCTATAGAGCAACGCAGTATATACTAAGACCGTTCCATAAAAACTGAGAGTAATTTTTTTTTTTTTGAGCTGGCAGCAGTGCGAAGGAGAAAAATAACCACTCAGACGATTAACTGAATTAAGGAAGTATCTGTGGCAACAGTTATTATCCGTGGCAGACGATTCTGGTTTTGTTATTGCGCAGTTGTTTAAGCTACGTCTACATTTTGCCATACAGCTATGGATGTGAGTGATTCAGAGCTAAGAAGTGAAATGCGTTGGGCGATAATATTTTGCTATCGTTTGATTACAAACGGTTCCAGGAACAGTTGGTTTAATGAAAAAGTTTACAAAGATAAATGTTTGGGTGAGTCAACGATTTCTAGATGTCACCATGATTTCAAGAAAGGGCGTTTGTCGGAAAAATTCGCTCCTAGACCGGGTCAACTCAAAAGTGTGATTATGGAGCGTATTGTTAACACTGTTTGGGCAATGACGCGTGAAAAAATTGCGGTGTTAATTAATATTTCAGAAACGTCGGCATTCTGCATTCTACGCAACAAATTACTGGTGCATCGCGTGTGTTACAGATGGGTACCTCATCCCCTGAGGAGAGAATAATTGTTAGCCAGAGTTCAGGTGTGTCATGAATGAAAACAAATGATTGCAAAGGATCCAAACTCTCAGAACACAGTAATAACTTCGATGAAACATGGGTCCACTATTTTGACCCATTCACGAAGCGCGCAACACGTGACTAGAGATACATAGGCTCGCCTCCAAAAAAATGTCCGGCAATCCAAATCAGCTAGGGAGGTGATGATGATCATTTTCTTTGATCATAATGGTGCAGTCTACCGACATGCCGTTCCTCCACAAATTACTGTCAACGCAGAGTATTACATTTCAGTCTCCGATGACACATATCGATTGAGCGCCCGGAACTGATGGGCAAGTGGATCTTATACCATGATAACGTCCGCCTACATGTGGCTGCTTGGGTTCAACAGTTTCGTACGAAATGCAGTACTGAAATCGTGCCCCAGCCTGCCTACAGTCCTGACCTCGCCTCGTGCCTTTCTGGTTGTTTCTAACAATGAAGGAGAATCAATGAACGAAGAAATATTCCTCATAATACATGTATTACATGGACAGCCAGTATGTGTTAAAAAAATCATAATTTATATTATGTTTGTTTCGAATATTCTGATGAAGCAGAAGTTCCGTATCGCAACATTCAACACAGATGCTGACGTTATTAAGCTGTACAGGGGTCGCTAAAGTTGCTTTCACAAAATGTCTTCGCCACATGCAGCTTTCACAAAGGTAGACTGAATGAGGGGACCGTTGCGTATCATCCGTTGGAAGATACTTTGAAGAAGAATAACATATATATATATATATATATATATATATGAACTTCCATTGTGCATGGCTTTTATCGATTATGAAAAAGCCTTTGATTCGGTGAAACCATCAGCAGTTACCACGGCTCTGAAATCCTGCGGTATTGAAGATGCATACATTAATATTATTAATAACATCTATGAAAATGCAAGTGCAAAGATTCGGCTGTTTGAAAATACAACGCACATAAAAATTGGAAAGGGAGTGAGACAAGGTGACACCATATCTCCGAAGCTCTTTAATGCCACATTGGAAAATGTCTTTCAATCACTGAACTGGGAAAACAAAGGGATAAAGATTAATGGAGATTATCTAACCCACCTTCGTTTTGCTGATGACGTAGTCATTTTTGCAACTACCCCATCAGAGCTGCAGAGTATGATCCAGGAACTTGCTGACAAGAGTAAAGAAGTGGGATTAAAAATGAACTTTCAGAAGACAAAAGTGATGTTCAATGCTTTTACAAGAAATGAAGATTTATCGATTGATGGAGAAAAACTGGAGATAACAGATACGTATGTTTATCTTGGACAGCAGATATCAAGTGAGGGTCACATTGATGTAGAAATTAATCGGCGTACAAAACTTGCCTGGAGAGCTTTTGGAAGAAACAGCATAATTTTCAAGAGCAATATGCCATTATGTCTTAAAAGAAAAGTGTTTGATCAATGCATCCTTCCAGTGCTTACGTATGGTGCAGAGACGTGGACTTTAACTAAAAGAGACATACAAAGGCTGCAGACAACTCAAAGAAGCATGGAGAGGTGCATGCTTGGTATAACCAGGAGAGATAAGAAGAGGAACTCGTGGATCCGAAAAATGACGAGAGTGGAAGACATCATGATCAGAGTTAAATCCCTGAAATGGCAATGGGCTGGACATACTGCCAGAAGGACAGACCATAGATGGACAGCCGAAATTTTAGATTGGATTCCAAGGGACAGGAAAAGACCCAGAAAAAGACCACATGGGAGATGGGTGGATGAAATTCGTAAATATGCGGGAGTGACATGGAGGAGACTGGCACAAGACAGACCGTTGTGGAGGAAACTTGGGGAGACCTTCGTCCAGCAGTGGATTGATAATGGTTGACGATGATGATGATGATGATATATATTTGCTGTTGACATTTGTCAAGGAGAGGCTGTGATGTTACGCATCACCTGACCTTACATCCCGCCTTCTCGTGGTGCATCCTGTTCCTACTAAAGGGGCTCTGACGACCGCCAATAGCGGTATAACTATACCATCGGGATTAGAGGAAATACTATCCCACACTCACCAACCCGCTTGGCCAGCGTGGTGAGTTATGGCCAAACCCCTCCAAAATGACTCCACAAATTAAATCTTGGCCCTCAGTCTCCGGCAGCTGGAATGTACCTGGCCAAGGCAGCGGCCAGTGCGACATGAAGGCAGAGGGTGCTAAGAATCCCCGGAGGACCGGACTAGGCTGCCATCTGATGCTGACCTTGGCAACGTACAATGGACGCTCTCTATCTTCTGATTCAAGGCTTCTTGAATTGGAAGAGGAACTACAAAGGATCAAGTGGGACATCGTGGGGCTAAGTGAGGTAAGGAGAAAAGGAGAAGATCTCATCGAACTGAAAAGTGGACATCTCTTCTACTATCGTGGGACAGATACTGGCAGAACTAGTGGTGTTGGATTTATAATAAACAAGAAACTGAAGGATAAAGTTGTAGAAGTTGAAAGTTCCTCTGACAGAGCTGCACGGCTTGTTATCCAACTCTCGAAAAGATACCAGGCTCAGATTATTCAAACTTATGCACCCACCACAAGTCATCCTGAAGAAGAAATTGAAGAATTTTATGAGGAAATTTGTCATCTAAATAATAAAGGTAAGCAGCACTTGAAAATAATTATGGGAGATTTCAATGCAAAAATAGGGCAACGGCAACAGAATGAAACTTCAGTAGGTAAATTCGGTCACGGCAACAGAAACCAGCGTGGAAATACTCTCGTTGAGTTTGCAGAGGCAGAAGGGTTTTTCATCTTGAACTCCTTCTTCAAGAAAAAGCCACACAGGAAATGGACATGGAGACATCCAAATGGGACGACAAGTGAAATTGATTTTATTATGTGTAACAAAAAATTCGTCATAGAAGACTGCAGTGTGCTAAACAAGTTCAACACAGGTAGTGACCATAGATTGGTGAGATGTAAGATGCACCTCAACACTAAACTTGAACGTGGCAAGCTCATAAGACAAACAAAATCTATTGACATAACCAACCTTAAAAAACACCATAATACCTTCAAGTTGGAACTGAAGAACAGGTTCTCTGCTTTAGAAGGCCTAACATCGGAAGAAGTGGACATCTCTGAAGTTAACAGAAAAGTAACCAAAGCTCTTATGGAAACAGCAACAAAATTAGCTGGGTCTAAGAACAAGTTGCATGTAAATAAATTATCAGGAAAAACGAAAATGTTGATGCAAAAAAGAAGAGAGATGAGGACAACTAAAGAAGATGTGACTTCCAAAGTGGAATATATAGAGCTATGCAAGACAGTACGAAAAAGTATCACTGAAGACGTAAGAAAATTCAACTGTGAACTAGTGAGGAAAGCAATTGAAAACAACCAAAGCCTAAAGCTAGCAAAGGGACATCTCAGTAAGGGAAGAAAACAGATTATGGCACTGAGAAAAGAAGATGGTTCTGTAACAAGAAATAGAGGCGAAATTTTGACAAGAGTGAAATATTTCTACTCCAAATTATATGAAAGTGATGATACATGCACTCCAGACATCATGAAAGATACCAGTACCAGAGTTCCTCCAGTCCTTCCAGCAGAAGTTGCACATGCAAGCAAGAACATGAAGGAGGCAAAAGCTCCAGGAGAAGATGGAATTACTGTAGACATCATACAAGAAGCAAGTGGAGAAATCGAAACAGTACTCGCCCAAATTTTCACTCGATGCCTTAATGAAGGAAAGATTCCTGAGGATTGGAACATCGCTACAATGATCCTGCTACATAAGAAAGGTGACATTGAGGATCTCGGAAACTACAGACCTATCAGCCTCCTATCAGTAGTTTATAAAATCTTCACTAAAGTTCTTTCACACCGCTTGAAGGTAACACTGGACATGGCTCAACCGAGAGAACAAGCTGGATTCAGGAGTGGCTACAGCACAATAGATCATATCCATGTGCTGAGAGAACTAATTGAAAGAGCGAGGGAATATGAACTTCCATTGTGCATGGCTTTTATCGATTATGAAAAAGCCTTTGATTCGGTGAAACCATCAGCAGTTACAATGCCTCTGAAAACCTGCGGTATTGAAGATGCATACATTAATATTATTAATAACATCTATGAAAATGCAAGTGCAAAGATTAGGCTGTTTGAAAATACAACACACATAAAAATTGGAAAGGGAGTGAGACAAGGTGACACCATATCTCCGAAGCTCTTTAATGCCACATTGGAGGGTGTTTTTCAGTCACTGAGCTGGGAAAACAAGGGGATAAAGATTAATGGAGATTATCTAACCCACCTTCGTTTTGCTGATGACGTAGTCATTTTTGCAACTAGCCCATCAGAGCTGCAGAGTATGATCCAGGAACTTGCTGACAAGAGTAAAGAAGTGGGATTAAAAATGAACTTTCAGAAGACAAAAGTGATGTTCAATGCTTTTACAAGAAATGAAGATTTATCGATTGATGGAGAAAAGCATGAGATAACAGACACGTACGTTTATCTTGGACAGCAGATATCAAGTGAGGGTCACATTGATGAAGAAATTAATCGGCGTACAAAACTTGCCTGGAGAGCTTTTGGAAGAAACAGCATAATTTTCAAGAGCAATATGCCATTATGTCTTAAAAGAAAACTGTTTGATCAATGCATCCTTCCAGTGCTTACGTATGGTGCAGAGACGTGGACCTTAACTAAAAGAGACATACAAAAGCTGCAGACAACTCAAAGAAGCATGGAGAGGTGCATACTTGGTGTAACCAGGAGAGATAACAAGAGGAACTCGTGGATCCGAAAAATGACAAGAGTGGAAGACATCATGATCAGAGTTAAATCCCTGAAATGGCAATGGGCTGGACATACTGCCAGAAGGACAGATCATCGATGGACAGCCGAAATTTTAGATTGGATTCCAAGGGACAGGAAAAGACCCAGAAGAAGACCACATGGGAGATGGGTGGATGAAATTCGAAAGTATGCAGGGGTGACATGGAGGAGACTGGCACAAGACAGACCGTTGTGGAGGAAACTTGGGGAGACCTTTGTCCAGCAGTGGATTGATAATGGTTGACAATGATGATGATGATGATATTTGCTGTATCTATATATCTTTATTTTATGTAATTTTACTTTCTGTTTTAAAAAACGGTCGTTGTAAATGAAGCAGCAAGTTCTGAAATCTGTCGCTTTTCAAACCTCGTGTGAGTTCATTCGGGAGGTGTTCAATGGGATTAATTTAGGAGGATCTCCGAAATCGAGATAAACGTTGAATACCTCTTTTTACGAGCTTACGAGCATCGATATGAGCTCGATGAGATCATTCATTATCGTAAAAAACCTATGATCTATAGCAATCTGGAACGGGACATAATGATCCTCAAGATTACGCCTCGGTAATCTTTGGGTTTATGTGCGTCCTCTGAAGATATGCGGATCTATGTGACCGCGGAAGCAGCTTACTTTCATCAAAACATGAATGATGAGCTACGTAGTGAATGCACATTTTGATACAAATGCAGCCCTCCGCCTGCTGTTCAAGTTCTAACGAAACGAGGTCAACAGACTATCGAAATAAGGGTCAAATGTGGACTCACTGCAGAATAATTTTCCAATTTTTCTGCCTAAATAATGTATTTTCGTTCTTAGATGAATCTTCACCGTGCTTCTTCAGATAGTATTATTCGACACAATCGACGTCTCTGCCAGGGTCCTTTCCGATGCTGTTCTTTCTGACCCTGTGATAACTTACCGCGACGCTGATGGCCCTCAGCAACGCATTTCAGAACTCGAGGCTTTATATTGTGAAAGCTCTGCGAGCACTTATTGCAAAAAAAAAAACAAGAAAGATGACACCGAATTTTCGGGTGTAATAAGCACGTCTTTTGAATCCGTTCTGACGCAAATTAAATTTATCAAAGCTATTCAAAGGTAATCGAACCGGTATGGAAAACAATAGTATCTGACGGAAGAAAGAAGTTTTTCAATCGGGTCTTTAATCCCTCAGATATTGGTGTAAACAGAATCGTGAGCTTGCGAACTCTTAGAAACAGAGTTATCGACAAAAATAAGATGTGACTTTACGTCCCCGGGTGGAAAAACCATGCATTATTTTAGGAAGAAAGTATTCACAAAAGGTTTATCCATATGAGCGGTATCGGTCGAAGAAAAAAAATTTAGTCGAGTTTTCAGGAGCCCAGATTTTGCTTCAAATACATCAGAACCACCAATTAACACTCATGACCCATGGTGGCCCAACCATTCTTTACAAAGCATTAGAAATCATGTGAAAAATATTTTCCATCAGGTCTTGTATGCGATACAGGAAGAATTTTTCAAATCGGAGTTTTAGGAGAAGAAAACGCAATTTACCATTATGCGCCTTAGCGGAAAGTTTATGATTTACGTGCAAATTTTGAATTTATGGGAAAAACATTTCGCATCGGAGACACTATCCAACAAAGAAGGAATTTTTCAAAACGGACTTTAAGAAGTAGAGATATTGACAAAAATAAGATATACATCTACGCCCCCTGGCGTAGAAACCATGCATTATTTCAAGAAGAAAATGTTCCTAAAAGGTTTGTCAACGTGAGTAGCATCGGTCAACAAAAGACTGTTTTTTCAATCGAGATGTTAGAAGCCCATATTTAGCTGCAAATACATCAAAAGCGTAAATTAGGACTTTCGCTATATGGTGGCCAAACCATTTTTTTACAAAAATTAGAAATTATGTGCAAACGATTTCCCACCAGGAGCTGTATCCGGTACAGAAATAATTTTTCAAATCGGAGATTTAGAAGCAGAGAAATAGTGGGAAACGCACTTTACCTTTCCGCCCCCTAGCGGAAAGTCTATGAATTACTTGAAAATTTTGAAATTATAGGAAAAACATGTCACACTAGAACCACTGTCCAACAAAGTAGGAATTTTTAAAATCGGACTTCTAGAAGTCGAGATATTGACAAAAATATGATATACATCTACGCCCCCTGGTGCGGAAACCATGCACTATTTTAAGAAGAAAATGTTTCTAAAAGGGGTTTGTCGACATGAGTAGTATCGGTCTACAAACGACGTTTTTTTCAATCGAGAATTTAGAAGCTCATATTTTGCTGCAAATACATCAGAAGCGGAAATTAAGATTTACGCCCCCTGGTGGCCAAACCATGTTTTACAAAAATTAGAAATTGTGTGCGAACGATTTCCCATCAGGAGCTGTATCCGGTGGAGAAAGAATTTTTCAAATCGGAGATTTAGAACCATAGATAGAGGGAGAAACGTAATTTACCTTTACGCCCCCTAGCGGAAAGTGTATGAACTACTTGAAAATTTTGAAATTATATGAAAAACATGTCACACGGAAAACACTATCCAACAAAGGAGGAATTTTTCAAATCAGACTCCTAGAAGTAGAGATATTGACAAAAATAAGATATACATCTACGCTCCCTAGCGCAGAAACTGTGAAATATTTTAATAAGAAAATATTCCGAAAAGGTTTATCGATGTGAGTGTCATCAGTCCACGAAAGAATATAACGAAGTGAATTTCTCCGTCATTTTTATCCGTGCCAGGATTCGAACCCGGGTCCACTCACTCCGGAATAAGTTGCTCTACCAATTAAGCTACGCGGACGTTTTATTCTGATTCCTATCTGCCTTTATGTCGTGTGCGTCCTTCTGGCAGGTACGTCACATCTCCTGGTACGTTACATCATCTCCCCCTTATTTTTGATTTTTTTTTTTTTTTTCGAAGTGCTGGAGAAAGGATTCTCTTATTTTTCCTATCTCGCGGTGTGGAAATAACATCACACCATTGCGAGATTTTGAACGGTCGGGTCATCCGGATAGTTCGGGCGCCATTATAACGAAGTGAATTTCTCCGTCATTTTTATCCGCGCCAGGATTCGAACTCGGGTCCACTCACTCCGGAATAAGTTGCTCTACCAATTAAGCTACGCGGACGTTTTATTCTGATTCCTATCTGCCTTTATGTCGTGTGCGTCCTTCTGGCAGGTACGTCACATCTCCTGGCACGTTACATCATCTCCCCCTTATTTTTGATTTTTTTTTTTTTTCGAAGTGCTGGAGAAAGGATTCTCTTATTTTTCCTATCTCGCGGTGTGGAAATAACATCACACCATTGCGAGATTTTGAACGGTCGGGTCATCCGGATAGTTCGGGCGCCATTATAACGAAGTGAATTTCTCCGTCATTTTTATCCGCGCCAGGATTCGAACCCGGGTCCACTCACTCCGGAATAAGTTGCTCTACCAATTAAGCTACGCGGACGTTTTATTCTGATTCCTATCTGCCTTTATGTCGTGTGCGTCCTTCTGGCAGGTACGTCACATCTCCTGGTACGTTACAAGAATTTTTTCGAACGGTATGTTAG
This sequence comes from Macrothele yani, assembly GCA_039090855.1. Classification (NCBI taxonomy): domain Eukaryota; kingdom Metazoa; phylum Arthropoda; class Arachnida; order Araneae; family Macrothelidae; genus Macrothele; species Macrothele yani. The sequence goes on along the minus strand of CM077005.1, from coordinate 135,615,040 downwards.
AAACTCAGATTTTATGGCCAATACAACAGAAGCAAAAATTAACACTTACGCCCCCTGGTGGCCAAAGTGTTTTTTACCAAAAATTCGAAATTATATGCAAAAGATTTTCCATCAGGAGATGTACCCGCTGAAAAACAAAAATTTTCAAATCAGAGTTTTAGGAAAAGAGTTATCGTAAAAAATGTAATTTACTTTTACTCCCCCTAGCGGAAAATCTATGCGTTATTTGAAAAAGAAACTATATGTAAAATACTCTTCGACACAAAAGGAATCGAAAGATAAAATAATTTTTTCAATCGGATGTTTAAAAGCAAATATGTGGAATAAAAGGTAATTTTGAATTCGACATCATCTGCATTTACGCCCTTTAGCGGCGAAATTGTGCATCGTAAACAAAAAAAAAATGAAGGATCATCATTGGCATATTTTGAGCTTCCTAATGCAAAAAAGAATTTTTTAAATCGGACTAATAGTTGCAGAGATACCGTGGGTACAGACGGACGGACATACCGATAACAAATGCACGATCTTTTTCTACAAAAGACGTGCTAAAAGACTGCGGCCGACCATATACCGATATTTCCGGGCAGCAGATGTCAACTGACGCTAACCCGCGGTACTTTTGCATCATCAAAATCGCAGTTGTTTCGACTTTCTTCAGTGGATTTACTACGCATTTTATTTACCTCTACGTGCTTTTTTTACGCTTTCCAACCGTAGGTTGAAGAAGCGTATATGCTCCAGCTTTTTCCGTCCGTCTGTCGGCTCGATAACTCACGTAGAAATGGCTCGATTTCGATGAAATTTCAGTATGTGGTAGGGGACCACCAGGGGACGAACCCTATTGAAAATGGATGAAGTGGGGTCAAAGGTCACGCCATAAGAGCCTAATCCATTCAATTACCCTTATGCGTCATAACTTGCACTAATATGGTTCGATTTCAATAAAAGTTTAGTATGTGGTAGGAAACCACTTGGGGACGAACCCTGTTGAAAATGGGTGAACTGGCGTCAAAGGTCAGGACATAGGAGCGGGATGCATTCCATTGCCCTTATGCGTCATAAGGTACGTAAAAACGGTTCGATTTCGAAGAAATGTTTGTATGTGGTAGGGTACCACCTGAAGAGAAACCCTATTGAAAATGGGACAAATGGAGTCAAAGGTCAGGACATAGGATCGGGATCCATTCCATCGCCCTTATCCCATACTATTAAGGTGCACGTCAAGTAATTTTGCTTCCTATATTTTCAATGGAAAACCTTTTGTACACATTTTCTTCACAATTAGTGTGTTCCCAAGGATGGAAATTTGAACATCGATTGAAATAACTTCATACTATAACTTGGAATACTTAACATTTTCTAAAAGATAAGCATAATTATATTAAAAAACAATAACGTTTCCTTTGGTGGTGTTGAAACCAGAAAAAAGATGGCGCGACCTGTACTTTGATGACGTCAGTGAACAAATAAATGTTGGATTGCATAATTATGGTTATGTTTCAGAAAATATTAAGTATTCCAAGTTATGAAATGAAGCTATTTTAATCGATGTTCAAATTTTCATTCTTGGGAACGCATTGATTGTGAAGAAAATGTGTACAGAAGTTTTTCCTTTGGAAGTATAGGAAGCAAAATTACTTGACGTCCACCTTAAAGTAGCAATTCTTGTATGTATGTATGTACATTTTATTTTCAAAACGGCTCTAAGAATTTTGATGAAAGTCGTTAACCTACCGTTTTCTGGTACTAGAAATCGATTTAGCTTGATCTCGACTTTAGGAGAATTCGTGTAGTGTGTTAAATAACCACCCCGAATTATAACGTTTTTAGTGTCATGGCGTCGTTCCATTAATGTTTCCAATGCTTAGAAATCTTATGACGTCACAATCTCGCGTTTGAGAATGTTGGCGCGCGGTCACGCCATCTGTCTCATTATGTCACCCGTTGTGTGTGGATCTTATTAAAGTTTTATGACGTCATACTTTTGCGAGCAGATGGTCGCGATTCCCATCTGCTTCATTACGTCAAGCGTTGTGTGCGTATGTCCGCCAGAACGATAACTCGCGTAACAACCGTTGGATTTCGATGAATATTTAGTATCTGGTAGGGTATCACCTGGGAAGGAACCTTATTTAAAGTGAACGAAATGGGGTGAAAGGTCAGTACATAGGAGCGTGATCCATTCCACTGCTGTTATGCGTCATAACTAACGTAAAAAAGGTTCGATTTCGATATAATTTTAGTATGTGGTAGGGGACCACCTGGCCACATTATTGAAAATGGGCCAAATATGGTCAAAGATCAGGACATAGGAGCGGAATCACTTCCATCGCCATTATGCGTCATAACTTCTGTAAAAATGCTTTGATTTGGACAAAATGTTAGTATGTTGTAGGGGCCTGCCTGGGGACCAATTCTATTGAAAATGGGCGAAATGGGGTCAAAGGTCAGGACACAGGAGCGGGATCTATTCCACAGCCCTTATGCATTATAACTTACGTAAAAATGCTTCGATTGCGACAAAACTTTATCATGTTATTTCGGAGGTATACCGAACCGGTTCTGTTGAATATTATTGATATGGGATCAAGGGTCAGGGCACAGGACCGAAATTTATTCCACAGCCATTATTCTCATAACTTGAGTGATAACTTGAGTAATGATTTCTGGTATGTTGGAAAGCGTATTGTAATCAATGCATTGCATGATTTTACAAACTTGCTATTTAAAATTACGCGAAACTAAGAATCTTCTGCTGTCTAGTGTCATTGGTTTTTGGAAGCGGTTCTTATTTTGTACGTAGCTGAAGAATATTCCCGCCCGTGTGGTTTAATCACACGTCCCATCGGAAATTCCTAACGAACTGTCGCGCTGTAAACTACTTACAGATGCAGCGCAGCAAAGCACCCGATCCAACATAATCTTGCAGCTGCACTTAATCCGAACATTCAAGAGACACATATAGCATATTAAATCCGTTTATTTTTGTAGCGTAGCAAGTACAAAGATTTGCCAAGCGTTCGCACTCCACTGGGAGGCTTTCTCAAGGCAATTGTAGACATAAAAATACAAGAAACTGGAACACGTGAGGAACAAAGATGTTTTTTGAAAATAATGCGGGTGACATCACGAGCGTATTACACGAATTTTTATCACGCAATTATACGGTGTGTCGCGATGTGTTTCCATCTTTTAATAACGCATGCCAAGCTCTTGGTAGTTCAGTAGAAACTTATATCATAGAAAGCTAGCCTGCGGGAAAGGATTTCGTCTGTTTCCCTGATGGCAGTCTCTTTAAAGTTCGTGTATGGGACAATTATTCTAATACTATTCCATAGTGGACCAGCTGATGAATGCATGACTTCTCTGGTGAGGGTTGTATTCTATATGTCCTGTTTGACACGTCGCACGTGCTCTGTACATCTAGTGTCCAAGGATCGCATTGTCACCCCGATATATATTTATCCGTGTTGTCAGGATGTACCAACGGTATAGCGTACACACCTGCCTTTTCTTTCTCACACTGTCTCTCCTTGCAACTTGATATATTATGTAATAACGGAGTCGAGGTCTTCAGTGCTATCGATATGTTTCATTTATGTAACAAATTCTTTAACCAATATGTAAAGCCTGGAACATAGTGGAGTGCGAAAGCTTGGCGAATTTTTGTACTTACTACGCCGCAAACATAAACGGATTTAATACGGTATATGCGTCTCTTGAATGTTCACAGTGTGGTGTATTTATAATTACCTTAATCCGAAGTTTAAATAAGTCAGTGGATTCCAAAATGAAGCTTGGGATCGTTTTGCAGAGGAAGAGAATCTTAAAAATTGCCTTGCAGAATATATTTAACACTAGCGGATCACACTTGCGTATTTTGATTATCCACAACAACGTTTTTCTGTAACCGAAGCATCAGGTGTTTTATTCCGGCAAAATGTGCATTTTACGAACAAAGATCTCCATAATTTATGTGGCACCAGTTTATAGCTATGCGAAAGGACAATGTACTGCTGATGGCAGGGCATGGTTCGTAGACAGTTGCTGTTGTCACAGAACAGTTCCGAAAGGATATTGACGGATACACTCCTATGATTACACCTGTTTTAATTCCTCCTCATGTAGTTGTGAAATTGTTCCTGGATCCGATATGCCAGTGGTTTCCACAATATACCTTGTCTGCATGAGTGCTTGCTATCTACCTTTACACTGAAGAGCAATTGAATTAGAGATACCTGTCTAGTAACGTGTAGCACCTCCTTTTGCCCTGATGACGGCGGCGATTCATCTCGGCATGGACTCGACAAGACACCGGAAGCGTTGGGAAGCCATACGGACCAACGACCCTTGAACAATCTCCCACAGTTCACGAAGATTTGATGTAGGGGGTCAGAGCCTCGAACATCTCATTCGATGGCATCCCAGATGTGCTCGATGGGATTAGGGTAGGTTGACCTAGCTGGCCAAGGAAGCGAGGTCACGTCGGTGGAGTGTTCATTCAACCATTCGGATACAATTCGGGAGCGATGGCACGGGGCATTGTCTTTTTGCAGGATGAGATCCTCAGTGGGATGTTGAAGACGCACAAACGGGAGCAAATGGTGGTCCAGGATATCCCGGTAACGTTGACCTGTGAGGGACGATGTCACACGTACCAGGGATCTTATTTCAGTCCGCGTAAACAGTCCCCAGACGAGAATTCCACCCCCACCAGCTTGAAGAGTACACTGCTGGCAAGAAGGATCCATCGCTTCATGTAGTTTGCGCCGCACTCGTATCCTGCCATCCGCATGTACCAACGTGAATCTCGACTCATCAGTATAGGCAACATTTTTCCACGTGTCTAGGGTCCAGTGTGGATGTTCCCGCGCCCATGCTAATCTTTGCACCCTGTGATGTGCGGTCAGCAGCGGTACCCTCGTGGGACGATGGCTTCTGTACCCCATAGGGAGGAGATGATTCTGGATGGTGTGGCTGCTTACAAGTTCGTGTGCACCAGCGTTAAATTTCTTGCACTGTGGCCCGTCTATTTGCTGTTACAATGCGAGCTAGCCGACGATAACCCCGCTCATTCACACGCTGTTGTCCACGGTAGTTGGCCCTTGCAGGGATGGGTTTACCGGATTCGATGTACTGACTGTGCACCCGTGACCCAGATCACATCCAGTTTTCGTTCATGTAAATCCCTGTAATGGTGATACATCGGCTCCTCAAAGAGCTGTTTGAATGTACTTTTTCGCTAGGCATAGTGTTTGTGGCAAAAATAATTCATATGTTTGTCATTCTTTGTAACTTGTTCAATATAATACTTATATTGCGCACTTTAAATTATGCGGAGATTTTTTCTAGAACAAAGGAATTTGTTCACATTTTCGCTAAATTTTTTTCTAAAAATCTGCTTTGAAATATTTTATCCTGGTAGCAAAGGATTCAAAACTATGATCATGATCACTGACAATTCTGTGTCATCTTCCTTGCTTTCGTCTTATTTCTATTGAACACGTTTTTTGAAATGACTGTTTGTAATTCTACTTCTTTTTACTGTGAAACTTAATAAATAAGAAATATTTGTTTTATTGATCACTATGCAGATTATTAAAAGGGTGAAAGTGATTCTCCACTTATCAGTTAGAAGAAAACTTCAGCTAATACCACGAAATTTCATTTCAAGATAAATATCAGACGACTGGTAAATATTTGACATTTCTAAAACAATACTGGAATTTTAAAGAGTGGTTTTCAAAGTTCTACATACTTGCATTTCCGTTATACCCAGATGCGTGTAAAGTGTAGTTCTGAAAATCATTCTCTATCCAAAAGGAACTGTAAGTAGCATATTTGAAGGTACCATTAAAATCCCTTAGATCGATTTTCACTTGGTAAGATCTCTGGTTGGTCAAGACGAAAATGTTCCTATTTCCTGTGAAAAACACAGTTATGTTTCTTAATACCCGGATGAATTAATAATAATAAACAATGAACGTATAAGCATACATTTGTATAAACGTAAATATTCGCGTTTATCTTACCGAGCCAAAATTCTTTCAAGAGGTCACCAAATCCGTCTTCGTATTCTTTCCATCCTTTACTAAAGTAATCGTGCGGATTCTTGAAATCACCCCTTCGTTGCAAAACCTAAATAAATTGAAACATATATTTTTGTTTTCAAAAGAATTTGATAGAAAACGATCGTGAATCTCATAGATCTAAAATATTCATTTATTGTGTAGAAATTTAGAAATATTAGCCAATTTCTGGTAATATAGCTAAATACCATGCCGGAAAGTGAAAAAACAACATGAAGAAGGAATTGGCGGACGATCATGAAATTTACATATGTTAATTGGGTCGAGTTTACGTAGGTGTGATGTTAATTTTGGGAACAACCGGTGAGCGCTTACGCCACATCATGGCATAATATGCAAAATATCGTCGGTGGTATTTAAGGAGTACGGCGAAGTGAATGTAATCAGTCGTCGGAGTACGGACACGTGCGAAGACCCTGAAGAAGCTGCAATGCCTGGACATGGAAGACATGTACGATTTCAGCAGTTATCGGACTTTGAGCGAGGTCGTCTACTCGGACCCCGAGGCCGGGTGGTCGTATCGTCGTATTGCGGAGAGAGTTGGACGGGAAGTATCGCTGGTGGTACGATGGTGGCGTAGATGGTCCGAGGAACATTCCCACACGAGAAGACGTGAAACCCGGAGTCACACACGGACTTATGAGCTGACCGATCGACGCATAAGAAGAGCGGCGTTGTCAAGCAGAACATCCACTGCGACGCAAATCCGAGCTGCCGTTGCACCTGAGGTGACTGTGCGAACAATCCCCAACCGTCTACTGGATGCAGGACTAAGTGCACGTGTGCCTCTGGCATGTGTATCTCTGACTCCAGCCCACAGTCAAGAACGGCTGCAGTGGTATCGCCAACGTCTGCACTGGAGAACGCAATGGCGATCTGTCGTGTTCAGCGATGAAAGCAGATTCTGCTTGGGAGCCTCCGACGGCCGTATGCGTGTTCGCAGACGTACAGGGGAGCGTCTCCACCCTTCTTGCATCCGCTAGCGACACACAGGGCCTACACCTGGTCTCCTGGTGTGGGGAGCGATCAGCTATCACTCCCATACACAACTAGTGTTTGTATCGGGTACGTTAAACAGCACCTCCTACATCAACAACATCATTCAGCCCGTTGTTGTGCCATTTGTAAGGTCGGTCCATCGTGGTGCTTTCCAGCAAGATAACGCACGACCACACACGGCACGTGCAACGCAACATGCACTTCAGGGTGTGAGACAACTTCCATGGCCTGCACGTTCACCGGATTTGTTCCCCATTGATCACGTGTGGGATTTTATGGATCAACGACTTATCCGGTCTCCACGGCCAGACACGACCATCCCCGATTTACGCGTCCAGGTTGAGGATGCTTGGAACTCAATATCCTAAACTTACATCCAACATTTGTACGACAGATTCCATGCCAGAATTGCTCAGTATGACGCAGGTCATGGTGGTTCAACCTCGTACTAACCATGTTACATGGAAATGTTATTTTTCAGTTTACCAGCAAATACATCTGCTTTTGCCATAATATTTTGATCACGTTATCCTCTGTATTCCGTTATTATGCTGTATAAAGTTCGTTGAAATCAGACGTCTCCTTCTTGGTGTTATTTTTTAACTTTCCGCCAGTGTATATTATTTGGGTGCACATTTCCTCTAGAAAATGTGGCAGTATGTTTCAAAATTCCAGTTATCATCACTAACATTTCTTATTACACCCCAACTCTCAGAAAATAGCACGAAAACCAGAAGAGAAAGTCAGTTCTATGTGAGAAACGTATGCAGCTCTTGTGATGATGTGAAAATATTTAGTACAGGAAAAGTGGAAAAAAAATCCGAAACAGGAGACGGGACACCATTTTTGCCCCTTAAGAGGGAAGACGACAACAAGTCGGCCATATTGCGTGTCTTGGTCCCAAAACGAGAAGAATGGGGAAGTAAATTCTTTCCTTAACGAATTCTGCGTTGAACCAGAAGTTCGCAAACATTGGTAGCTTTACAGGGGCGGAGCAGCGTAAGAAGTTTACCACATGGCTCAAGCTCGAAAGGCATGTGCGGATGTGATTCATCGTGCGAGGTCAGGACTGCAAAGCTTTGAGCGGTAAAAAGTCATAACAAACTTGCGTGGGGCACTTGCCGTTAGGATGGGAAACAGGAGATTCGAACTGTCGTTGTTACTGAAATGATGAGAGTGCACGATATGCAAGAAGGCTAGTAAGCTGCGGTTGCCTAGCTGGTTAGGAACCTACCTGCGGACAAAGCTGTAATATCGTCGAACTGTAATGACAGGGCGCGTTCTGCCACATCCTCGACCTGAGAGAACCTGCATACTTGAAAGCAACTAATTCCAGTGATACTGAATGATAAATTCTCAATGTTGTATGCATTCATACATTTAGTGCAAGACTGTACTGAACTCTGGCCTTGTTGTGATACTGCTCGAGATCAAGCACCGTGGTATCTTATAACCTGAATTGTACAATCATCATAATCGCCACGAGACTGAAATCGGTTCTCTGCTGAAGGGTATGTGTGTATGTATGTATGTATGTATGTATGTACGTAAACAAAATTTGTATATAGTGTAACCAAGGCTCAGCTCTGTATCAACGAAATCAACTTATCCTTGCCTCTGAGGAGCATCAAGACGCAGTAAGTTTGACCAGGACTGACAAAAAAACCTAGTCTAATGGCAGCAATTACCATTATCCAATCTCCAATTTACTCCCATAAATCGGAAAGAAAGAGTAATGTTCACAGTACATACATATCACTAAGCTGTTGTCTGAGATTCAGAGGTTATTTCCACAAAGAAATACAAACTACCAGATAATTTTTACTTACCGTTGCCGTATCAAATTTCTCCATTTACAGCGATCTTGACATACAACTCGGGTTTAACTGACGTCGATCACACGCCGTACACAAGATATTCTATAATTCATACTCATAATCTTTTTCTCGTGCAAACACTCTTGAATCTGATCGACCCACGACTTCCTTGGCCTTCCTCTGCCTTTCTTTCCGGCCACTTGGGCTAAAAAGGTTTTCTTAGTAAGCATTTCATCACTCCTTCTTTCAACACTGCCAATCCACCGAAGCACATTAGTCTCCACCTTGCTAAAAATAATTTGCTTCTCATTACACAATTGCAACACATCTTCATTCCTCACTCAATCAGTACGTGTCTTGCCACAAATATATGTGTACACATATCCCCGACGTGGAAACTGCATACTCCCCGCATCTAAATCCTATAGAATATGTGTGCGACGCTCTGGGGAGATATCTTGTAATACGCCCACATCTGCTGGAAAATGTCCATCAGTTGAAACGTGCACTACGAGAGGAATCGGCAAAGTTACCCAAAGAACTCATCGACAGCCTCGTGTTAAGTACGGCCAGACGCTGCAACGCAGCCATTGCTGTTAGGGGACATCCTATTCCATACTGACGACCAACACTTTGCTGTAATCCATATGTGGAAACGACATCTTTCTACCATGGTGTGTAGTGCTCCGTAAGTAAAGCATTTCTTCAGCACACAAACGACTCTTATGTATCTTCTGTAGTACCCAAGTTTCACTGCCATACATCAGAGTAAGAAAAATTACAATCTCATACGCAGCCGCGCGGGGACTCTCTTGAGAACCAATCGTTCCTGTGAAAACCTCTAAAAGTTTAGCTATGATTTTCAATGAAAATTTCACTCTACTACTATTTTCACCATCCAGTTTGTTCTCTCTGTCAAACGTGCTGCCTAAATGCACAAACTCATTCACCTGGTCAATCACTGTGCTATTTAGACTTATATTACATTCAGTACTACCAGTTCTTCTCTCAAAAACCATAACTTTTGTTTTTTTCCTTATTTATACTCAGTTTGAATTTTATGCAAATTTCGTACATCCGGGACAACATACTCTGCAACTCAATGTTGCCATCTGCCAACAGGACAGTGTCATCAGCATGCAGCAATGTGCACACACACGGATATCCCCAAGATATAAACCAGTATTATAAGTTTTGGCAGCACGCATTCACGCATCCATAAATATAGTAAAAAATCATAAACATATCAATGCTCACAGGGTCATAAATAATACCAAAGCCAGAAAACATATACGAGAGCTCTAATTATAGATTATCGTCACGGTGTAACTGAAGGAAAATGAATAAAATGAATTTTTTGTTTTAGGATTTAACGAGCATTACGTGCAACTGTGAATTTGATAAGCATCCACCAGAACCTAATTTCGACTTGGAAACCAAGGGGTCAGCATGTAGGACAAACGCATGATCAGCATGCGTCACGGAAGTCTCAGAATGGGACCGTTTTGTAAGACTAGTCAGGCATCTACAGCTCTGACCTCTGAAATTCATTGTCGCATGCATGAAAGTGCATGATGGACCCTGTCTCTTGGAAAATAGAGGTGTAATTTACATACAGGAGAACCCCGTTTATGGGTTTCTCCTTTAACCCCAAAATTTCGTGTGTCTAAAAATTCTGAATTGTCATTAACGCTACATTTTATTGATTATATGTTAATCGAATTTGCTTTGTTCTCTTTTATACGTTAAATTGTGTAATTCTGAATTACAAATTCAAACCGAGCGAAATCTGCTACCTAAACTCTCTTCCGACCCTCTGCCATCGCCCTTAAATCAGTTTTCATATGGAAATCTCCTTCACTCCCTCTGCCTTGGATCACTATATTTCTTTTCATCCACCTGCCCTATGACTCATTTCCCGAATTGCGCGCATGTCCTTTACCACTTACAGGGGTTGTCCAAAATAATGGAAACACCTCGCTGAAAACAGTGACCGGCATGTGCGGCATTTTCAGTAAAACAAACATGTACCTACAATCTGTTTTTGTAAAAAAGTGTTGCTTATAGTCTCAATGGTCTGTGTGATTGCATTGTTTCGTTCCAGGTGAAGGCACAATAAGTGACCTGTCGGGGTTCCAAAGAGGGCAGATTGTAGGAGCCCGTCTTGTTGGTGCGTCGGTAACAACTGCGGCACAGTTATTGGGGTTATCGAGAGGTACCGTGTCGAAGGTCATGACAGTATACAATTTTCATGACAAAACATCATCTTCGAGACATAAGTGTGGAAGGAAAACCAAACTCACTGCGAGAGACAGGAGGACACTAAAGAGGATTGTGACTACAAGGAGGAAGATTACGGCGACGAAAGTGACTGCTGAGCTTAATGCACATCTCCAAAACCTAGTCTCGACATATACCGTGTGAAGGGAATTGCATAAGCACAATATTTACGGCAGAGCTGTGATTGCAAAACCCCTGGTGTTACAGGTGAATATGAAACGGAGACTACAGTGGTGCCAGGAACATTAAACGTGAACTGCGGATCACTGGAAACATGTCTCATTTTCCGATGAATCAAGTTTCTCACTATTCCCCACAACAGGACGGGTTTACTTGTGGAGAACCCCCGCAGAAGCCTACAACCCAGACTGTCTCTTTCGTACAGTGAAGCATGGGGGCGGTTCCGTAATGGTTTGAGCCATGATCTCGTGGTTTGCAACAGGTCCCATTATCACCTCACACGGACGGATCACTAGCGGTGACTATGTCACTCTTTTGGCCGACCATGTACATTCAATGGCGCAGACATTGTTTCCATCAGGGGGTTGCACCTTTCAAGATGATAATGCCCCGATTCACAGAAGTCGAACTGTTCAATCATGGTTTGACGAACATGAGGATGAAGTTGAACACTTTCCCTGGCCTGCACAATCACCGGACTTAAAACATCATTGAGCCCCTGTGGTCTGTGTTGGAAAACAGAGTGCGATCCCGTTATTCTTCTTCTGCGTCTCAAAGAATTGGAACAGTTTCTGCAGGAAGAATAGTACAGAATACCACATATCACCATCCAGGACTTTTATGCGCCAATTCCAAGGAGGATTCAAGCTGTTTTAAATGCCAAAGATGCTCCCACACCACATTAGGGGCGTAACACCTTGTGTTTCAAGGTGTATCCATTATTTTGGACAACATTCATCTCAGTTAACAGCTGTAGTAGACATTTGGTTATGCTTTACGTTGTGATATTGAATTCTTCCCTTGAAACCGTCGTTTGCATTTGCATTCTTCCATTAGGGTCATGACTTCGAAAATTCCTAAAATTTTTTATTGAAGATTCAAAAAGACGATTTTGAAGTATGTTGATGGAAGTCGTACACAGACGAAAATGCCTTTAGTTACATAATGAAAAATTCCGGTTTCGATTCCTACGACAATAATCTGAAAACGCAAAAGGACCGATGAAACTTTTCGTACTGTAACGTATACTCTATATTCACTTTCCTTTTGATTTTACTATCTCTGGTTATTTTATTTTACTATGTAAATTATCTTCTTACTGAACGAAATATTATTTCACCCGCTGAATGAGATCTGGCAATGAGTGTAAGTCATGACGTGGTGGTAGCCAGTATAAATAGGCGCGTTCAACGATAGCCAAAGAGAGCTTTTGTTGTTATAGGGAGAGCGTTTGTTGTTATACTAGGGGAGCGTTGTTGTTGTGAAGGAGAGAGTTTGTTGTTGTTGTTGTATTGAGAGCTTCGTTCTATGTGATTAGTTTGATTCTTCATTATTGTGAAACGAGTTGTGTGTGTGCGTTGGATGATCAAGAGTTACACAATAAAAGAGCTTTGTCGTAAGTACGTCTTTCTCAATTCATAGTTTTTGTCAGACCTCTGTCTGGCTGTTAGGTTTATGTCATTAGTTTATTACTATTAACAACCAGCGTTAAAACTTTATTCATTCTAATTACTGCTACAACATTACTACCAGTTATAAGTTTGTTCAATACTATTACTACACTACTAGCAGGAGACTTTATTCATGTTCTTAATTAACTAGTAACAACAACCATTTGAATTCACTATTTGAAGCTTAGTACAAGCATATCATTCAGTAGCTAGAAAGAAGCTTTATTCATTATAATTAGCTTAGCGGAAAGCAAATAAAGCTTATTCATTATAGTACCTAACCGTAAGTATACGAGAGTTGGAAATGCTTTAATGTTTTTCAATTTACTTACCTTAAGTTCGGTTGAAAACTATAGAATGAAACATTTTAAAAGGAGTTATTGTATCAGCAACATAATGGATTTTAAAAGAGCGCCTCGTTTATATTTTATTCCACTCCTGCTCAATTCCTTATTACAGTAAATTTATGACTAGACGAAACCAGTTGGAATCGACGGTAAGTTTTTTTAAATAATAAACTGATATGAAACAACAAATGTAAACTTTATTTGATTGACAAATTCATTCAACCACTTCAGTAAAGACAATAGTCCAGGTTCGTGATTTTTTTTTTTTTTTTTTGTGACTGGAGATTTAACGATCACCGTTAGCAACTCAATGTGCTATAAGCAGTTGCCCGTCCCTAATTTAGGGTCACTAATTTCACGGAAGGGAGAGAGTCAGTGCCGTAAGACAAACACAACATCCATACCTCACCAGGATTCGAATCCGGTAAACGAAACTCGTCAGAATCCACGATAAGTTTTTTTTTTTTTTCAAAAGAATAAACTCATATGAAACGTTTATTCACATCTTTACATAATGGAAAATGTCTTACCTACGTGAATAAACTTGATCAATGAATGTTAAATTGTATAAACATTACACAGTCCAATGGCACAACGCAATCAGGTCTTCGAGGAGTATTCGCTGTTCCGACAAGAACTTTGAAACAAATTCCTGTTAGCGTAGTTTTGCACGACGATTCGCTGAGAAGAGAGACTCTGTAGTTCGGACTATCTGAGTCCCTCCATACCTCCGCCTTCAACAGCGCGTGAGTCAACCGCAGGCGATTGGATGTCAACTATCTGAGTCCCTCCATACTGCTCCCCACAACGCCCGAGCCGTTTCCCCAATCTTATTTTTCTCTTCGACATGCACATCTACATGGCACATCACACATCACTTTTTTTTCTTTGACTGGCACATCTACCTTTATTTTGATTCCTCAACCATATGTTTACGTTCAGCCGTTTTCTCACAACTATTCTTACCGTAAGAAACCTTATAGAAATAATATATAGATGTTCATTGTGACAAGTACGAAACATGAAACAACATTCTTCAGCGTCAAGTTTCGAAGATATTGCCATTATTTCCGTCATTTTCTGGAAGAAATCGTGTGAGTGACGCAAGTAAAGGCAAGACAAGCATCGAAGTAAAAACAATTTATTGCGGCATCGAATTAGTGTAACGCAAAAACGTAACAGCTTTATCACTGGGATTTGTTTTTGGATTGGTTGTTTAACGACTACCGTGAGCAACTCAATGGGCTATAAGCAGTCGCCCGTCCGTAATTTAGGGCCACTGGTTCCAGGGAAGAGATACAACCAGTACCGTAAGACAAAAACAACACTCATGCCTCACCCGGTTCAAACCCGGATCATCGCCGAAGAATGGTCATAAGCCGGCGTTTAGACCACTACACCAACTGGGCAACTCATTGAGGGTATTTGATCGTCAACCAAAGTTGAGTTTCTGCACGAAAGAACGAAAACTAGAGTGAAAGAGCAGAGTGCACGCTGAGAGACTTTAAAATTTTATTTTATTATGATTCAAAGTGAAAATCCTCCTAATACGTGGCATCAGTGAATAAACAAAGACATCGCTCTTTCCACGTTTTATCAACACACAGCAACCGCAAAACTGTTATTCGGCCACTGCTGAGGAAGCAGTGGCCGAATGACAATTTTTCTGTTGCTGTGTGTTGGTAAAACGTGGAAAGAGCGATGTCTTTGTTTATTTATTATAATTCTTTTTGGCGACTGGTTGGTTCACTTTAGAGGATAGGGCAGAACTTATAGCATTGAACAAGCAATAATCCACGGTTTCGCCGGAAGTTCAGACAGGCCTTACTTTGCGCGAATATCCCTTCGCCGCGGTTCTCAACACTTGGCCACATGGGCGACACTCCAACACTTGAATGTGTTAACTTAAGAAGCAGACAAGCTTAATAGGATTATTGACAACAGATTATTGAACAGATTTAGAGTAAGAAAGAAAATCTTATGTCAGTTGTAGAAAACTATTTTCAATGCGAATCGCCTTCCCATTCAGCAAGATCTGTTTTCGAAAAATTGGAACATTCTAAAAATTAAAATTTAATTGATGGAAAAGCAGATTCATTTATCACTTTACTGTCTCTAAAACGTTTCTGTTGTTGTTTTGCTTGGATTATACTGCAATGATATTTTATTATCACTACTTCAAGACAAAGAATCTGCTGGAGGATTGGAGAAATTTCAAACACTAATACAAAACATTCCTAAATTGTGAATTTAAGCTCCAGAGGATATTTTAATCCCAAGCCAGAAAACGAAGTTATGAACACTGATTTCGCACGGAAGAAAGATTCTAGGATGCACTTGGAGAACGGAAAATGTCTGAATATTTTCTAAAGGTGAATGTAAGTTATTGTTTTCTTAATTTAAGTATTTATTTTACAATGTATTTTTTTAAGAAAACAGCGAAAATTTTAAAACTTTGCTTATATAAAAATTACTCGGAACAAAGTTTTAAAATGTTTACTAAAGCAACAGTAACAAAGCACAAGAAATACTAACCACCGCCCCAGAGGCGCAGTGGTCGAAGCGCTGGCTTCTGATAATGCGCCCGATTTGGGTCCAGTTCGAATGCCGGTGAGGCATGGATGTTGTATCTGTCCAACAACACTGGCTTTCACCCTTACTTGGAGCCAGCGGCTCTAACTTAGAGACGGGCGACTGCTACTTATTCCCCATTGAGTTGCTCATGGTTGTCGTTAAACCCCAAAAACAAAGCAAAATGTACTAACCGTCCATCCACCGCCATCCTCCATGTCGCAGTAGACTGCCAGAGGTCCCTAAAAGATTCGGCTTTGTGGCCATATTTCGTAGATCCCACTAATACGGTTTAACATTAACAAAGCACAGGAAATACTAACCGTCCATCCACCTCCATCCTCCATATCGCAGTAGACTGCCACAGGTCCCTTAGAGAGTCGGCTTTGTGGCCATATTTCGTAGATCCCACTAGTACGGTTTCCATTTTGGTAGATGTCACTGCAGTCAAGAGGCTTTCCAACACGGAGAAATTCCTTGCACTCGCTGCAGTTAAGAGGTTTCTCTTCGCATGTAACATTCTTGCAATCTCTGCAGTTAATCGGTTTTTCTTTACAATGGATATTTTCACACTCACTGCAGTTAATGGGGTTTTCTTCACATGTAGTCTTTACGCATATGTCGTTTAAATCTAGAACAAAACGAGTGAAACTCAAGATTGTAAACGCAATGTAAAGAGCAAAGTACACAAAAATACACTGATGTCCATAAATTAAGGGGCAGTTATATTTTTAGAAAGAAATAAAATCTCACAGGATGATAGTGTTAAATATGTTAATATGACATACAGACAGACTTAACAGACATTTATACGTATGAAGAAGCAGCCGTTTGTTAAAATTCAGGTAATATAAAATACATAAACAAAACGTACCAGTTTTGGTCCGTGGCGAAGCAAAACCAAAACGGCCATAACACTTGGAATATTGTTTCCTGTCAAAGTTTAATAGCTAATGTGTTCAACCTTAACTGCAATGCAGGCATGACATCGGTTGTGCATGCTCTTCACAAGATTGTCCAGCAGATCTTGAGGTAGGTTGCGCCACTCCTGTTTCAGAACCATAACGATGGTATGTTTGGTACACGACGGGGGATTTCATTCCGCCATGCGCTTCCCAAGAACATCCCATACATACTCTACGGTATTCAGATCAGGGCAGTACGCAGGTTACTCAATGATGTCTATTCCTTCGCTGTTGATCAGGTCATCAACACAGTTCGAAGGATGACAACGGGCATTGTCA
This sequence comes from Macrothele yani, assembly GCA_039090855.1. Taxonomy (NCBI): domain Eukaryota; kingdom Metazoa; phylum Arthropoda; class Arachnida; order Araneae; family Macrothelidae; genus Macrothele; species Macrothele yani. The sequence continues at coordinate 135,598,059 of CM077005.1, read as the reverse complement.
TCCATAAAGATGAAAGAATTTCCGACAGCATTACGAAGATTGCGTATATGAGGAACGATAACATCCTGACAATTACAACAGGAAAAGTTCGGTACGTCCATTCGTAAAGATACCGTCCCAGACCATCACGAAACCACCTCTGTAATGGTCAACTTCCACGATGAAGGTGGAAGAATACGCGGTGCGTGGTTCACGCCAGATGTACTGGCGCCTCGAATTAGACGACAAGCAAAATCTACGTTCGTCCGAGAACAGGACATTGGCCCATTTCCCGTCAGTCCAGTTGGCTGTTCACGACACCATCGATACCTCTGTGCTTTTTGTGATGTTGTCAAAGGTACACATCGTACTGGTTTGAGGGCATACAAACCAACGTTATTCAATCGCCTTGACACAGTCTGGAGCGATATTGTTGTTCCCGTGCTTGCCTGAAGCTCTCCTGTTAACCTGCCAGCAGTTAAGCGGCGACATCTTTTCGCTGCTACAGCTATATAACGATTATCAGCAGGGGTTGTTTTGTTGTTTTGCGTGGTCGACTACTGTTGTACTGTCTGGTAGCTGTTCCACTTTCGGAAAATTGTTTCACCAACCGTGAGACTATATTTCTTCCAACCCCGGACTCATTGGCTACATCTGGCGTTGAACGTTATGCTTCCAGTTTCCCCACACAGCGGCAGCTCTGGCGTTTTTAAATTATTTTTTTTCACCAAATGAAATCTGAAATCACCATTTTTTTCACTCTTCATCGGAAATATAAAAACCATAAAAACATAAAGTGTTATAATAGTACAAAAATAATAAGTTATAGCTTCTTAACAATTAAGCAGCAAAATATTATGTTAGAGATCGCAAATCCTAATTGATAGATATACAGGCAATTATTTTAAGTTTTGAATTTATTACTACCTATAAAATTTAAAATTTCTAAAAAAAACGTTTTTGGCGGGATAAATTTTAAGTAAACTGAAAAACTGGGTACTACATTTATTTTGTGACTTGGTTCTAAAAGGGCCAATATAAAAAAATACAGAAGGTGTTGAAAAACTACACTTCGTTACTTATAGAACTTTCATCAAATAACAATTTTTATTTAAGTCGTGCAATATTGTTTGATGGTTAACATCCAAAGATAAGAAATCCACGAATATGATCGCAAATAAAAGATGCTATATCAATTTTTAAAATATCCTTGACACTGCAGAAGCAAAATTTGATATGACGTCCGAGCAAAGGCAATCTTTTCTATAGATAGTATTTGCTCGGACGTCATTAAAAAATATAATCGCCAATATTTTCGCCAAAAATGTTTAGCCATCGTCTAAAAGATTTGTTTTTCGCAAACTGCGAAGAATGCGATCGGTAGCGCGACCGCTACCACATTTTTTCCACGGGTAAAATCATCGAGATATGTTCTTCCTGATTTTGTGCCACTCGCCATAACAACCAATAACCAACAAGAAGTAACGAACAGTTTAACACATGTAAAAATATATCAATCGCGATAAGCTTTTATCACTGTTTAGCAATCTCGTGCTCTCACGTGTTTCCACATATGCAAGTTATGAGCAGTCAATCGGTCGTATCTGCCTCTTTCGTCGGTTGCCGCCGTAAGCGATTTTCCACCAATAAAGACCTAATTCAACTTCCGAAAATTTGCATTATGCTTCTGCCCTCAGTTTATGAACATCACAGTATATATAATTTAAGACAGATATAAAAATTAATTTTCAATAACTGATATATGTACAAGACTGGTAAGAATGGTGCAAGAAAATGGACGAACCATAACTCAGAAAATCACTGCAGAATGGGCAAAGTAGATGGGCCGAGAGTGACCTGTGAACTCAACACGCATCGGACCATGTGGCGCTTGGGGACAAGCAGCTGATAGACAATCATTTTGTTGCTCTACTTAGAGCCCTGTCATCCACGCGCGGTTTTGGGAAACAATTACGTTGATTGCCCGAATTATTTTCAGGGTCGCACCATTTACGGCAATCCTTGCTATGTTTGTGCGTAAGATTCCCAGGATGACAAAAGTTAAGTTCTCCAAACGGAATGCCTAGAGTTAACTGTCATGCCACTTCAAAGTCGTGTTTATCACTCGTTTTGCACTATACGGCCCTTTAAAAAACCTGCTCTGCTTTATGTGTATCACAAACCGTACAAACTTGAGGTCTTACATATTACAATGACTCTTTTGTTTTCACCTAATGATGTGATATTTCAGTATATGTACCACAGATCAAAATCTGTGTGAAAGGAAGTTTGCTAATGCGGTAACAAAATCTGCTGCTCCGTATAAGTTATGCAAGTTTGAAAACTTCTGTTGCATTTTTTTTTATTGAAAACGTGTGATAATATATTTTACAAATTTGAAAGATGTGAATCCGTTTTTTTGGTGAAAATATGACATGGATGTCAGATAATATCGGAAAACTTCGTCGCCTAGAACGGAAATCGAACCCGCGTCTCCCGGAAAGCGCAGAGTATGCTACCCACTACACCACCCAGAACGACCAAGTTTCAAGTCTCTGATTAATTTGAATACACCTTTCACAGGATTCGCTAGTCGAAGAAACAGGCATTCATATATGGCGAATCTGGAGGTTTACAATTCATTCCCGCTATTGCCCGGAGGCGCAGAATATCAATGAAAGAAATACGGGATTACACAATTGTAGAAAATAAATTTGGAAGATGTGAATTCGTTTTTTGGTGCAAATATGACATGGATGGTAAGTCAGATAATATCCGAAAACTTGAAAATTTCGTCGTCCTGGAACGGGAATCGAATCCGCGTCTCCCGGATAGCGCCTGAGTATGCTACCCACTAGATAAATCATGAATGGAATACGGGATGACACCATACAATAAAAATTTCTGAAGATGTGAATCCGTTTTTTGGTGTAAATATGACATGAATGCGTATTTACCTACCAACCCATCCAAAAGAAAGAAACTCTTCGCCCACATTTTTTGTAAAACTCCACAGATTTATTTCGAGTGGGAAACGGGATTTCCCTACCTGCTCCAGGACGACAAATTTTTCAAAATTTCGGATAATATCTGCTTACCATCCTTGTCATATTTACACCAAAAAACGGATTCACATCTTCAAATTTTTTATCGTATGGTGTAATCCCGTATTCCATTCATGGTAATATATTTTATTTGTATGATCGTGAGTCATTTGTGACTATGTTCAAGAGAGAGTACACTAGCATAATGATTTCATTCCTGTGTTCTTCATCACACATCGAGGGATATTCATCTAAAAATATAATGTAATTTTTGGACATTTGTAATATACACAAAGCTGTTTTATAAATTCAAAACGTCAAAAAACTTCACTTTTTGCCTATGACAAAGCCGCATCATTGATTCACGTTGCCATGTTACTAACTAAAAATGTATTGCTAAAATTTTTTCTTATCCGTTTAGAACAAAAATTAAGACATTATTAAAACAGTCGTGTTTTCAGGTAAGACTCTGATATCAGCACTGTTGATATATTGTGATGGTCGTGATTACGCCTATGAAGTACTTTAGTGCCGCCCCGGTGGCGCAGTGGTCTAAGCGATGGCCTCTGATCATTCGTCCAAAAGGGGTTCGAATCCCGGTGAGGCATGGATGTTGGGTTTGTCTTACGGCACTGGTTCTCTCCCTTCCCTGGAACCAGTGACCCTAAATTAGGGACGGGCGACTGCTTATAGCCCATTGAGTTGCTCATGGTGGTCGTTTAACCTCCAATAAAAAAAAAATGAAGTACTTTAGCAAACGTTCCAGAGTTAATTTTTCCGCACCTAGGATTTCTGCAATTACCTACTCTGCATAGCGTTCTTTACGGGTGGTACGTTATTTTTGTCCTCATCGCTTATGCTATCCATTAGATGCTCTGAAACTAACTCTTCTTTCTGTCGCCAGGTGGTGTAGTGGTCTAAGCTCTGGGTTGTGACCATCTTTCTTTTTCTTTTTTTTTTTCCCCCTTTTTTTTTTATTATAGGTTTAACGACCACTATGAACAACTCAGTGGGCTATAAGCAGTCGTCCGTTCCTAATTTAGGACCACTGGTTTCATGGAAGGGAGAAAATCAGTGCCGTAAGACAAACACAACATCCACGCCTCACCGGGATTCGAACCCAGACCCTTCACGGACGAATGATCAGAAGCCAGAGTTTAGATTAGTAAACCACTGGGGCGCCTGTGACCATCTGTGCGGATTTGAATCTCGTGGAATCAGGGATGCTGTATTTGTCTTGCGACACGGGTCCTATCACTTTCATGAAACAAGTGGCCCTAAATTAGAAATAAAATGCTGTTCATATAGCCCATGGGTTGCTCACGGTAGGCGTTATCACCAGAAAACTCTTTGCCCACGTTTTTGGAAAAATCTCCAGATTTATTTTGAGCAATATTCCACTGCGTAGCGTTGTGTGTAGCTGATACTAAAACACTACATAAATCAAAAACTTCACATACAGTGAAATACGAGTCACTCAAATAAAGTTCAAGGAGTTGTTACTTACAGCTAATCCTTTATGGCTGTCAATAATCACTTGAACATTTGCACTTCAACAAAGAGATCAGCGAACTTGGGTTAATATCCAACAATAACAATAAACTATGAAACACAACACTAGAACTTGGGTCGATATCCACAATAACACTTGACTACGAAACACAACTCTGTCATTAAAGTAAAACACGTAGCCTTCAAAAAATACTTAAACGGCAATTAAGAAGTATCGTATCAAAAGGGAGCACTAACGTTCACTACCAAAATCCCCCGCTCAGAACTACTGCGTAGCCATTATGTCTCTCGTCTTGTTGTTATCACATGCATACGTCACTTACGTACTGATCTCAGGGTGTTGCCAAACCTCCATTCATGTGAGAGAGAAGATATCACGTTACGTTTGGAAAGTACAAAAGAATATAAACTCAAATTTACATAGAAAAGGAAACTAAAAATGAAAGTTAAAATAGAATATACGCCCCAATTGAAACATTTGGCATCAATAAATATGTCTTGCTTAAACCACAATGTAAGGATTTTTTGAAATCAGCAACATCTTTATTTGCTTTTTCATAAATTCATTTTCCCTGTTATTCAATCTGAGTAATTATTGCATTTTTTATCCCATTACTTTACATGTTCTGGTCTGCAAGAGACACCAGCCACAAAGCTCCATCATTAGGCGTGCAGTTCAGAAGCAAATCACAAAATTTCCAAATACATCTCTTGTCCTAGAAATTTAATGTGTTCCACGACGTGTTGAAAAACAGTGTGATTTCCATGAGAAGAAATTTGGACTGTCTAAATCCAAAAAATAATTTTCTAAGCGTACCCGTAATTTTTGCCCAGATACACAATGGAAACCCACCAAATCTGTTAGTCTTACAAACGTAAAATCTATCGTTCTGTTCCCAGGAAGTTATGTGGTATTTTGTTTGCCGAAATCAAATAAAGGAAGAATCGTTTGTTTCTACCGATAGGAGTTTTAGGCTGTACAGATCCTTACGTGTTTCGATTATATCAGTCGCACGCTGAGATCTTACTGCCTTTCTTTAATTTCATTTCGTTTGTGTTTTTTTCTACTAAAGTAAAATCTGAAAGAATGCGAAACAGCGCATTATGTCTTTGAAGTTTTTACCATCTAAAAGAAATTTAAAACCCACTGTGAGAGCGAAAGCACTGGTCACGTGCCGTGGCCCCGCCTCCTACTTATGTCTCTGAGGCGTCCACGTTATAGGTGCTACTCACAGACACAAGAAAGCGTTTCTGTTTCTCTGAAACACTCCCTAAACTCTATTCGGGCGAACAAACGAAGCCTTCTTCACTTTGTTATGAAATCTGTGATCCAGGAAGGCTGGGCGAAACAGCTGAACAAACAGAATAATAACCACAACTAAGATATAAGGATATCAAGAGGATTTCATCTATACAACACAAACATTTATTAAATAATCAGTTAGGTTCCGACGGCGGTGGATAAATCTTCCTCTAACCTCGGATTTCACTAAGGCGTAGACCTGACGTTCGTGTAGACATGAAATATAGCAGAACCACTTCTGAAGAAAAATATCTAAGTCCTAGCTATCGGCGTTGACGTTCTAGAGAGAATCTACCTACTATTAGGTAGATCTGTATCTCTGAGAATACTATGATTAGCCTAAACTGTGCTTCTCTGTTGTTACGGATTCAATCTTAGCATGTACTAAGAATTGACTTACTGTAGAGGAAAGTCTATTACGCCAGTGGGATTCCCTGACCGGGACCTGTACCGCTGTAACCAAAAGCCCTATCTCTCCAAAGATAGTGCGCTGGCTAATCTCATCCAGAGCCTTGGACCTCCGTCTAACAGGAGCGTCCGTCAGCTCACAAAAAAAAAAAAAAAAGGAAAACGCTTCGCGTCCCTTTACCGAAGAACTACTCTCTCCGGTAGACGAAAGCAGGCTGACTAACAGGTTCTTTCTTAGAGACCTGCTCTCCTCGCCTCCTCCGCGCCACGCATGCGCGAAGCTCCCCGGCGCCGACCTGCTGACTTGGCGCTCTTCTCCTGCCATGTGTACCTCCTTTGACGTCCCGCGCCGACTTAATCCCTGGTGTCGGCGTGGCGTAATTAACTGATGGGTTTTAATCCCCCCTTTCGTGTCTCTCCGCTCCGTCAGATCTATCCATTAGGAAGTGCCCCTTTGAGAAAGTAATCCTACCGCCGAAGTACATTCTTACAATAACACAATATACATTGTTGTATCTGCACAAAGGTGGATGACTGGTTTTTCAGACTTTTAGGCGTCTGTGCATCGCTGACAATGTACAGCTAAGGACGCTGTATCATTGAAGATGTTATCAATTTGTTGAAAAGGCCTCTCCCTTTCTAAGGCGTGAAGAATCTTAGGTTCTTTGTCTGTAGCTCTCGACACCAAAAAAAATGTTCTCAAACCTTCTGTCACCTTCTTGGGCTTTGTACTGTTTTACTTTTCTTTGAGAAAAAGTAGCATAATGTTCAGCATTATTATATTTTAACATAATTAATATGTCCGTTTTTACACCCACAGTTCGGAAAACTTAGTGAAAATGCTGAACGCAGCTTTGTTCTTTAAACATTCGAAAAGTCGATAATGAATGCAATAAAAATAATCAGATTTTGAGAACAGCCGATTAGCCTGATTAGTCACATTCCTGACAAAAGTTCCTCAACTTAGAGACGACTGGATGTATGCCGAAGTATAATTCGCATTGGGATTTGAAGATTGCTGTCCTATAAGCTGCAGATTTGTCCAACCAATAAATTAAAAAAACTACGGAATCGCGGTCAAATTTAGTCAGGCAACTTTTCACAAAAAAAAAAAAAAAAAAAAAAAAAAGATCGCGGCACAGTAGAGCGGCATTTGAACCCTAACCCATTAGATTTCAGTGCGTATGTAATTTAGAAAATTATACGTTGATAAACGTTTTATAAATTCTGTAAAACGTAATCGCACACTAAATTTAAAGGAAAGGATTCCAGAGTAAAAGAAATTAAGACATTACTTTCTGATCGCCAAATTACGACATAGCAAAATGTTTCGAAATAATTTTGGTGATAAGCAAGTGAAAAACATTCGTAAGCTTAAGCTACATTCGACCACTTTCTGTGCGGAACACCTGCAATTTGTCTCCAGTGCTAATTCAATCTAAAATTCCGACGTGTGAATGTGACTGCCATTTCTGTTTGAATGTAATATGTACAAACAATTCAACGATATTTAACAAATCGCACGGAGTTTTCCCGTTATTGTAATGCAGGAGATTGTAAATTACTTAGCGTTTCATTTGTAAATATCAGCAGTGTTTTCATCGGTGGCTATATACCACTTGACTTAAATGGCTCTCTTTCTGTTCTCATTTTATGAAACCTGCGAACTGTTTTGAATGATACCTACAGGGCAGTTTTAATTATAATTTCTAACCTCTGTACGAATTTCGAGACACTTCATTGTTCCTCAAAAAAAGGTAAAGGAAGACACCGTTTCCGGAATGCCGTAACAGTAAGTTTCTTGTTTCTTACGTTGTGTATTTTGAACATGAAAAATATGCTGCTCTAAAACGTTTGTTTTATATTTATCACATAGGAGTTATTGCTTTCTAAGTGTAGAAGAACTTGTGAGGTTCGTATGCCCAGTTTCACATATTTCTTTCGTTTTTGATAGGGGTAGGCGTTTAAGATCACAATGATCAACCAAAAACTGGCTCTAAGCAATCCCCAGTTTTAATTTGGTGGCTAAGGTTTCAGCAAAAGGAAGCAGCCAGTTTCGTTAAACCAGCAAACCATCCATGAATCCATCTCACACAAATAGGTAAAATGAAAGAAGTATGTAAAACATGCACCCCGAACTACTGTACTACTAGGGAAGCATTCCCAAGTTTACCGAGACGTGAACAGTAACTACATTTTCCCTCATCAAATCTGGTGTTATTCGGGTTAGGTGGGATCTTTAACGTTCTTTCGTAATAAGTAAAATGATTTTTTTTTAACATAAACACAGAACAATCATCCACACACTTGTAAAAAGTCTCAATTTCTGATTCGTGATTGTGTTCAATCGGGCAGCTCTTTCGGTAGTATTAAACTTCCAGTTCTTGCAGTCGACAACAGAGATATTCAGCAGAATGGGGATCACACTTTTCAACATGGTAAAACTTTGGGAACAAACGAAATGTAATATTCCCAAAAGTTTTATAAGGTCGCAATGAATAATGGCCGTTGCCAAACCTACCTATTAGTTTTCCTGCGTGAGAAATGGCATTCACTTCCATATAGTTCGCAGAGCACAATTCTCCAGTATTCAATCATGGGTATGATACAAACTACATGTAAAAAAACTTATCCCAATTTAAATATTTTTATATATTTTGTATAATCACGACAATGTACCCGAAAAAATAGTGGACGAAAGATATATCACATAGTTTTAAAGTCACAGATAACGAGAAAGGCCCAAAGCACAGATCCACGGTTCAAAAACCTTAGCAATAGTGCAACATTACAAGGATGGATCAAGCTAATATATTATTTTAAAATTAGGTAATTTAGATTTTCGTGCCTTACGTTATGCGGCGTTTGCGTATTATACACAAAAAACTCAAAATCCAAAATTTCATTGTTGCTTAAAAATGCATTTCTAAATGAAATCCCAAACTGCCCGTTAGAAATTTATTTGTGCTGTGCTATTGCGTTGTACTTACGCTTTGGCAGTTTCCGTTTAACGCTTTCTATGATTTCTTTTGCGACATTTAGTCGAGAGTGAATATCCGTAAGAGCACATTCCTTTTCATTCACAGTTTGGTTCCCGTCACTGCTGAGCACAACAGTATTGAGGATGAGTACACCCGTCGTCAAAAATAGCAACTGTTGAAAAAACCTGTAAATATAATGAAGCAGAAAATGTGAAAATATTTTTTTTAAATAAATAGATGCCTAAAACACATTGTCGAGTATGATATCTGATAGACACAGAGCTTTATGTTACTAAAATTGCTTGCTAATTAATTCTGACGATTGAGGAGATATTCGACGGGGCCTAGAACATACAAAAATTTGCTTTAACTACTTATCAGCTTCTGTGAATGTATTTAGAAAGGAGGCCAGCTCGTGTCTCATATGAACTCCTTCTGCTTTTTATGCGTATCGGAGACAGCGCAAGAAACCGAACGTCTGATGTAACAACACTGATCAGCACTAAAAGCATATGTATGGTTTTACTCGAGGCAGGATTTTCGCCCAGCTAGATGAAGAACTGTCTGTGGTAAATGTTCTCAGACAGCTTATAAGTACAACACATTGTTCTGTTGCAGCTTTGGTCACCGTTTTTATGACACAGAAGCGTTTCAGATGGTTTGCTAATGGCCATAAAAGTTGCGCGAGCACGAGGGATGATTGTTACCTGGCCGTATTGGGAAAAGAGAGACGAAAATATACAGGGGTTAATTTGACAAATCGACCAGTTGTCTAGTTGGCAAAGGTGGGCTAACCGCGGGCTGAACCGTGTCAAGTAGCTGGGTTATGCGCCTGAAACCCGATACAGTATAGGTGGGTCTGGTACGATTCGTCCAACGACGATTGGTCCAATGCCGATTCGTCCAATGGACAATTGGTCCAAAGGTACGATTCGTCCAATGGTACGATTGGTCCAATGCCGATTCGTCCAATGGACGATTGGTCCAATCCGTCCTATCTGTCCGAAGTGCTACTCGTGCTATAAAAGTCTCATCTGTTCTGATTCTATCTCCGATATTATACGAAAGTACCGGTAGTCCAAAGAATGTAAAATAATGTTACATACATTTCATACGTAATATTCTGGTTACAGATTTACAGATTTCTTTTTTTTTTTTTTTTTTTTTTTTTTTTGAATCGCGTTTTTTTTGTTATACTGCCCTTGCTGCCGTATGAAGTTACTGATGTACGAGCCGTTCAATCAACTTCAATGTTTCTCTTTTGCATGAAATAATAAAAAATACTAGTTTTCCGTTCCTGTTTGTAGAATGCAGTGGGGTTCCGCCAACTGCCCAATGGAAACAACTGGTCGGGGTTTGGACAGAGGCCTTTTCAACAGTTTTAATTCCAGCGATGTCATATTCATAACGTTTACATGTCGAATGAAGTTAATAATATTGAGCTTTTACTTAGGCACGAAATATTAATTCATAGGCTCTAGGCCTAGGCTATTTTAGGACTTTTTATTCTACTGATGTCATGTTCATAACGTTTACATATTAAATCAAGTTAATAATATTGCGCTTTCACTTCAGCACGAAATATTAATTCATAGGCCTGCGGCTTAGGTGCCTTGCAAAGACCTCAGAAATGATACGATGAGTGCCCTTTATAAAGTTTTATAAAATGTTTACAAATACCAAATATCTAGGTTGTAACTTAAAATCTTCTAAAAAGGCCCGCGACCTACCTGTTAGATAGCTGAGAAATGATACGATTAGTGCCTTTTATTAGGTTTTATAAAATGTTTACAAATACCAAATATCTAGGTTGTAACTTAAAATCTTCTAGAAAGGTCCGCGGCCTAGGTGCCTTGTAAAGACCTGGGAAATAATTCGATAAGTGCCTTTTATAAGGTTTTATAGAATGTTTACAAATACCAAATATCAAGGTTGTAACTCAAAATCTTCTAAAAAGGCCCGCGGCCTAGGTGCTTTGCAAACAGCTGAGAAATGCTCCATTGAGTGCCTTTTAACAGGTTTATGTAAAATGTTTATAATTACCAAATATACGGAAATTATCTTTCAAAAGGATTTAAGGAGGAGAATAATTTAAATTATTATTCCTTTCTGGAAAATAAAAAAATTAACCGTTGGTAAGATGATACCATTGGACGAATCGGCGTTGAACCAATCGTACCATTGGACGAATCGGTATTGGACGAATCAGACATTGGACCAATCGGCATTGGACCAATCGTCCCTTTGGACGAATCGGCATTGGACCAATCGTCGTTGGACGAATCGTCCGGCACCGGGTATAGGTATCCAGGACGCACTGTTGAGCCAGGGATAAGGAGCGTATGTCGCACATTGACTGGGCTTCAGATCCTTTGACCAAGGTAATGATCACAGTTTAAATCCGATAGTCTCTCGTCGAACTCGAAGCTGCAATTGATCTTGAGGGAATATGGAACTGTATATGATTCCAGAAGCATTGTTGAGCTGTGCATATAGAATAGTTGCTACATCATGTTGTTGGAGGGTCTTGTGGCTAGTCAACGTACGGAGCAACAGAAGCTCCTTAAAGGAACACTCACCGGGATGAGGAACACTAATGATGTGATTATTTGCAAGTTCCGTTGTTTGGTACTGTTGTGAGCGCAGATTTCATTATGTGAGGGATTACGTTCGTCCCCACACCACAGAGCAGTTGTGGATAAAACGTTTGCTAGTGAGGATATCCGTCCAATGGAGTGATCAGTGCTTTCTCCAGATATCGGCCCAATCGAACTTAAACGGGGAGTTCTTGAAAGACATTTTGCTCAAAGTAATCCCTCTGCAGAAATTATTTCAGCGCATCGCAGATAGGAAATTTTTCCCTTGAGCTCCTATATCACATGGCGCTAAACATTTATTGCGGTGCGGAGTTGACATATTCCCCAATAAAGACTTCGCCCTGTAGTTTGTTTACGCACTTCTGATGAAAGACTGTCACTTGTAAACAGCTGAGCCCGTATCTCGTTCGTGGAATTTTGTAGTTTTAAGCTGTATTATATGTTAATCATGATTTCTCATGCCGCCGCTATATTGTAGTCTTCCATCAATACCATTTATAACTTTAAATTGGTTTCCTTTATTTTGATTGTTCAAAATGGAACTCGTTCCTAAGTTTTGGAGCAGCGTCATGTCGACAGGAGTTATAATGAGCAGCGCGATGTTGAAAGGAGGTATGTAAATAAAACGAGCCACTCCAGAAGCGCATTGGTCTACGCTCTGGCTACTGACCGCTCGTCCGAGATGGGTTCGGGTTTTCGGGTTCCAATCCCGGTGAGGTATGGATGGCCTGTTTGTCTTACGGCACTGTCTCTGCCTCTTTCCTAGAATTAGTGTCCTTAAATTAAGTACGTGCGACTATTTATAGGGCATCTAGTTTCCCTCTGTGGTCTTTAAACACCCAACTAAAAAATGAAATTAGAAATACTACGAAACAGCATGAAAACAACACTTTCAAGTAACTATACGATTAGTCAATCAGTGGTTATCGATCTTATATTCCTCACGGTCTTCTTTGGGGAATACAACATACATAAATTTTACTGTGCAAAACGAAATTGTTGCTGATAGTTGGAACAACAAGTTTTCTTGAAAAGTGTTTCCATGTCGGTTAGCATTAAAAGAAACTACTTGCATCTCTGTGGCAGAGGCATGGCCCCTAAAAATTTTAGACCAACGGTTTCTTTAATTAAAAATAAAATAACAATCCGAATTGTTTTACTTTTATTGTATTATAACTATATGTGTGCGCGAAATATCTAAACATCCGATGGTTTATTATAAATGCTATTCGACAGAGCAGACACAATTTTCTTAAATCACAAACTTTTCAGTAAAAATAAGAAAATATATCACCAAATGAAGAAAGTACTTACATGATTGACAGCACTTGAGTCACAGAATTACAGCATGACCGACGTATCTTTTTATATCGTAAGCAACGCAAGCCACTAACTTATTGCATCCTAAAGTCCAACTGATAAAAAAACACGTCAAGAGATTTCACTGGGAAGCTGCAGCAAGAAACATCTGTAATTTTGATTAGCTATTTGCCATATGCTTTTGTTCGCTGAGAACGGAAAACAAACGTTTATGCATTATTTCGTTTCGGGAACTTTCGAAGAAGATATGAAAAATAAATTAATTTGAAATTTTTGAATTAGCGTCTGTGTGGAAAAAGTTTGAATGAATGATAAATCCCATATGTTCACAGATATGCACATCAGTGGGGAAGTGCAAAGTGATATAAAAACGAAAGTAAAATATAAAATCAGCCCAGCTTTTTAAATAGTATTTATTCAAACAGCCCAGTCGGTGTCTTTGCAGTAAGTATGAACGATGAACACTGAGCCGGCTCTGTCAATCTGATAGTATAGCTTCGTGTGAGCACGCCGTCTGTTTATAAAAACAATTAATTTTATTTGAGTTATAATATCACTACGTAGGAAAAAATAATATAAAATAGTGTTTTCGATGCAGATTTTTAAATCTCAGTTTTACCTGTTATTCAGCTTAAAACCAAATGCGCAAATTGACAAAAATCATGCATGTTTATGAATACACATACACTTTAAAAAAAAATAAAGATAAAAATAGAAAGTATCCACATAGAAGGAAGAAGTAAATCGAGGTAGAAATTGGTATTTCGAATATACATGTATTGGAAAGAAAATAGTTGCAATTCCACAGCAGTCGGTACATTTATTCGGATGAAACAGCTAAACGAGGGGAACAAGTCAGTCCCTTTTAGCGCCACCTCTGGCTCGTTTACAAGTGTTTACCCGGAATCACATATACGCACACAGTTCACGGATACTGTCTTCAGGCACAGAATGCCAGATGGTGTCCAAGTTGCGGACCAGTTCGCGAAATTTCGGGATGGAAGTAGGTGGCATTCCATCATGTCAAAAACATATTAGATCTGTGAGAGGTCGGGCGATCGGACAGACCATCGAAAGCTATCGACATTATGGAGGCAGGTCTGGCATACCCGTGCGGTGTGTGGCTGTGTGTTATCATGTTGAAAAAGTGCTCGGTGATGCTGCGACAGGAATGGTAACACAACAGGTCGTAGAATGTCGTCTACGCACCATTGAGGTGCAAGGGTGTTTCGGAGGACCACCAAAGGTTCCCTGTTATCGAATGAACAATGTCTAATTAGTTATCGAATGAGTCAATGTCTAATGAACAGGTCATCAGACATTGACTCCAAGGTGTAAGCCGTGTGCCGTTCCACAGTAAAGGCAGGATCCGTGTTCCAGCCCGCTCGTCGTCCAGACACATATGCCCCAGTCATCGGTGCAAAGTGCATACCTTAAGGCATCACTGAAGACAACACGACGCCGCTGGATACAATCCCACGTACAATGGGATCAATACCACAGCAGCCACTTGGCGGCGATACTCTCTGGTCAGTGGTAGGTGGCCGATTGGCCTCTCCAGATATAGTCTCCGCTGGATACAATCCCACGTAAAATGGGATCGATACCACAGCAGCCAGTGGCGGCGATACTCTCTGGTCAGTGGTAGGTGGCGAATTGGCCTCTCCAGATATAGTCTCCGCTGGATACGATCCCACTTAAAATGGGATCGATACCACAGCAGCCAGTGGCGGCGATACTCTCTGGTCAGTGGTAGGTGGCGAATTGGCCTCTCCAGATATAGTCTCCGCTGGATACAATCCCACGTAAAATGGGATCGATACCACAGCAGCCAGTGGCGGCGATACTCTCTGGTCAGTGGTATGTGGCGGATTGGCCTCTTCGGATGTAGTCTCCGCCTCTTCGGATGTAGTCTCCGATGTTCAATGATTTAGTCATTGAACATTTTTTTTCAATTGTTTGCATATTTTCCCCTGAGGTACTTACAGGCGGTGTTTCATCATGATCGAACCACTTTCTTGAAGTGCTGCCAATGAAAGAAAGCAGGTGTCGTGAGCTGGCTTGGAGGACATATAATGTCTGCCGTAGGTATTCTGAAAACATATCACCCGGTGTTGTCATGGATAAAAGGAGCGATTTATCAGATTTCCAAAAAGAAATGTTTAACGGGTTTCGGGCCTAGGGTGGAAGAATTTCTGAACCAGCGCAGTTTGTGAACTGTTCGCGTGCTTCTGTAACTAAAGTGTATCGTGATTAGAGAAATGGCATCATTGCGAATGAGCAATACGGAAACTACGGAGCACCACGTGCTATTGATGTGAGAGGTGAACGTCTTCTTCGAAGGCGTGTGGCGGACGATCGACACGCTACAGTGGAGCAACTCACTGGCCGAATGAACCAGGGGGCTATTGGAAGGATGTCTAAAATGAACGTTCCGCGAACTCTGCTGTGTATGGGGCTCCGATGCAGACGGATGGTCACTGAACCGAGGCTAACGAAGGTGCATCGGTAGAAGAGGCTTATATTTGCACGGCAGAATCGGAATTGGACCTCCACTGATTGGCAAAGGATTGCCTTCTCCGATGAGTCACTTTCTCTGCTTCATCGAACGCATGGACGTTGGCGTATAAGGTGAGAAACATCGGAGAACAAACACTCTTCAACCATTGCTCGAATAACACAAGATAATGGCGGTAGCATTATGCACTGGGGAATGTTTTCGTGGCATTCCCTGGGTCCACTCATAGCTTTGGAAGGCACCATGGACTAAATTCGTTATGAATCCATCCTTGCAGACCACGTACACCCATACATGCTGATTGTCTTCCGTGAAGTGGATGGGATCTTCCAGAACGACAACGCGACGTGTCACACATCTATAAATGTCCGAGAGTGGTTGGAAGAGCAAGATGAAGACTTCAAAGTACTTCTCTGGCCCCCTAATTCCCCAGACCTAAACCCAATTGAGTATCTGTGGAACAACATCGATCGTGTTGTTCGCTCTTTAATCCTCCACTACGCACCCTTCAGCAGCTGTCAGATGCACTACAGTCAGCATGGCTCCACATATCTGTGAACACCTTCCAGCACCTTATTGAGTCAGTCCCAGCCAATCTAGCTGCTGTCCACGCTGCACACGGCGGTTACTCTGAATGTTAGCGGGCGGTCACAATAATATGACTCAACCGTGTACATTGGAGTGCCAAATGCCATCGGATAGCAGCATGCAAGTTTTTAACTGTGCTGCGGTTGTACACATGTTTTGGTGCATGCCATGATTTGTATGAGTTGCGAGGTGAGATTTTCATTAGTTTGCTCGTGAGTCATGTTGAACAACCACCAGGAGGATGATGCTAAGCCGTAGTTAATTAATGGAGTTTGAACGAGGCATGGTAGTGGGTGCGAAACGGATGGGCCATCCAATTTTCGAAGTTGTACGAGCATTCAAAATTCCTCGATCCACAGTGTCACATGTGTACAGAGAATGCCTCATGGAAGGTACCCAGTGCAGTGGCCGACCACGCATGCTGAATGACCGTGGCCAGCGGCGTCTGACCAGGATTGTCCATGCTAACAGACAAGCGATACTTCAATGCAGAAGATACGAGAGACATATCCATGAGGTCAGTGCAACGTAATTTAGCGTCCGTGGGGTATGGGAGCAGATGGCACACCAGAGTGCCTTTGTTAATACCATGCCATCTGACACAGCATCTCATTTGTGCACCTGGATACGGTATTTGGATCCTGGAAGTCTGGTAATATGTGGCATAGTCCGATAAGTCACGCTACCAGTTGTAACGGCCTGATGGTAGGATTCGGGTGTGGCGCAGACCCCATGAGGCTATGGACCCAAGCTATCAACAAGGCACTGTGCTAGCTGGTGGTGGTTCCATACATGTGTGATGTGTCTTTACGTGGTACGGTTTGGCTCCTCTTGCCCTCGTAAACACGTCATTTACCGGTAATCGTTTTTTTTTTTGCTCTGCTGGGTGGCGATGTAGAGCACTTCATGGACTTCACGTGCCGCAACAAAGATGGTATTTTCCAGGACAATGCCCCATGTCATCGTGCCCAAGTTGTCCAAAATTGGTTTGAGGAGCATTCTGAACCGCTTCGACGAATGGTGTGGCCACCACGTTTGCCCGACGTGAACCCAATAGAGCACGTATGGGACGTGGTGAAAAGGTTCATTCGCACCCAAAATCCTGCACCTACAATTAACAGGAAACTGCGTGCGGCTATTCAGACGACATGGCTTAATATCTCTCCAGAATTCTCCCGGTCACTTGCAGAATCAAAGTTGCTGCATTTCACCGGGCTAGAGGTCCGACCCGATACTAGGAACTTATCCTATGACTGTTAGCTCTTCAAAAGGAAACCCCAGAAAAACTCGGTTTCCTTCTCTTTAAATTACTGGATACAGTTGTATCACTATATTTTAACATACACTGTCTGATCAAAAGTGTATCCTGGCATTATCATATTTAAAAGATCCTTGTAATAGGAAAAGAATGAATACCGAGTTGGTCAAACTAGAAGTAACCAACTGAGTTTTCTATGATAGCCACCACTCTGATTGAAAGACTATACTAGATATTGATTTCCTTGTTCTGGTAATTTTCTTTCATTTTGCCAGAAGAGCTTATGTCGGGTTCGTCACCAATGGCGTGTAGTTCGTTTTGTTTCAACGTCGAAGTAGCTATTCATCCCAAGTGTATTCCTTGGGGTTGATATTGAAGTTCTGTACAGGTGAACCGGGTTCTTCAACACCCTTCTCATCAAACCCTTTATGGTTAAACCTTGGTTTGTCGACAGTGGTATTGTGCAGTTGGTACAACAAAGGGTTTTTACCGAACTGCTGCCATAATTCTTGGAGTGCATACGAGAATACTATAATAGGCGACAGCGTTAAGATTACTGGGCAGTGGAAGTAGGGGTCTCAGCCAAAACCATGAAGAACATCTCCAGAGTTTGATGACTCCTCCACCAAACTTAACATTTCGCGCAACACAGTAGCGGTGTTAGTGTTGATTTGGGATACTCCATAACCAGACTCATCCGACGGACTGCCAGATAGTGTAATGTGATGCATTTCTCTGGAGAACACGACTTTACTGCTCGAAAGCATACTGTCGGAGAGCTCTACCCTGTTCAACAGATGCTTGGCTGTGATCTTGCTAATTTTAGGTTTGTTTCGGCGAAGGAACTCCATTCGTATCAACTCTCTACGAACCCTTATACTGCTGGTCTTGCTTTCAGAGAGAATATTGCTGCAAATGGGTTAGTAGTTTATTCAGGATTTGACGATGATACTGTATTTTCGTTTTTCAAGTCAATGCGTCAGATCCAGAATTTATAAAAGAAAAGGAAGATAATGGAGATAAAAATGTACATTCGAATAATGAGAGATGAACTTTAAATTTTGCGACTTTCTCTGCAGCACAAATCCGAAAAATTGAACATGAAAACTGAAAATGAGGGTTTTATTAGAGAGTAAGCCAGGAAAACTGTTCGATATTAGCTACGGATCAATGATCCTAATTCACGGTTGTGTTAATCGTGTGTTTTCGGTAATTGTGTTTTAATAGGTAAATAACTGAAGCTACGCAATTTTCAAATAAGGTGGGAAAAATAAGATTTTTGATAATTCTTAAACCGAAATTGTTCCTGTCAAAATGAAGGAAAGACAATGAGGTGGAAGGCAACAATTTTGTAATTATTAATCTGAAAATGAGCAGTTCAAGTGTAAGTGTTATTTGTCAAAGAACTTAATTTGTATTATTTTAAAGACCATTTTATTCTACAAAGGCGGTTCTATAAAAAGTGAAGGTAATTTTTTTGAGGGTTGGCAACAGTGCGAAAGTAAAAACTAACCACCTGACGACTAACGGGATTTAAAAAGTATCTAAGCAACAGTTATTAGGTGTGGGGTACAATCCTGGTTTTTTTACTGCGCAGTTGTTTAAGGTACGTCTGCATTTCGCCATATAGCAGAGTTAAGAAACTAAATGCGTTGTCCGATGACATTTTCCTATCGTTTGAGCAAAACGGCTCCAGAAACAGTTGATTTAATGAAAAAAGCTTACAAAGATAAATGTTTGGATGAGACAACGATTTTGAGATGGCACCATGAGTTCAAAAAATGGCGTTTGTCGGCACAACTCGCTCTTAGGCTTTGTCGACCTGAAAGTGTTGTTACGGAGCTTATTGTTAAAAATGTTTGTGCAATCCTGCAAGATGGTTTAATGACGTCTGAAGCCATAGCGGCGTCAACTGATATTTCAAAAACGTCGGCATTCTGCATTCTACCCGAAAACTTACTGCTGCATCGTGTGTGTTCCAGATGGGTACCTCATCAACAGACGAGAGATCTGTTGTTGGCCAGAGTTCAGGTGTTTCATGAGCAGAAACAAATGTTTGCAAAGGATACAAACTTTCTAAACACAGTAAAAACTGCCGATGAAACACGAGTCCACTATTTCGACCCCCTCGCGAAGCGCGCTATGAGTGTCTGGAAACACACAGGCTCGCCTCCTCCGAAAAGAGGACGCCAAACAAAATCCTCTGGAAAGGTGATGATGATAATTTTCTTTGATCATAAATGTGTAGTCTACCAGCATGTCATTCTTCCACAAATTATTGTCAACGCTAACCGTTACATTTTAGTCTTGAAGCGTCTGCGGCGACACATATCGATCGGAACTGGTGGGCAAGTAGACCCTATACCATGATAACACCCACCCGCAATTGGCTGCTTGTGTTCAACAGTTTCTCACGAAATGCAGTATTCAAATTATGCCACAGCGTTCTTACAGTCCTGAAACCTCACCCCGTGCGATTTCTGGTTGTTTCCCACAGTGAAGGAGAAGTTCCGTGGTGCAACATTCAACACAGATGCTGACGTTATTCAAGCTGTACAGAGGTCGCTAAAGCAGCTTCCACAAAATGCCTTCGCCACATGCTTAGAAAGGTAGACTGAACGATGAGATCGTTGCATATCCTCCAAGGGAAGATACTTTCAGAAAGAATAACATATAATTTTCTGTACCTAGATCTCATCATTTTGTGTGATTTTATTCTCAGTTTTTATGGAACTGTCGTCGTAAATACCGCGATCGATAAATGCATAAATCTTTAAAATTCAGTGCTGCTTCCGAAACATTCAGATAAAGTGGAAATGAACTTCAGGTGTTCTCTTGCAGCTATTTTCTTTTTAACATGTTACCTAGACTATAGGAGAACCCAATGCCGTTTCGATGGCGCGGTGGTCTAAGCGATGGCTTCTGACAATTCGTCCGAGATGGGTTTGAGTTCGAAAATCCTGTTGAGGCATGGATGTTGTGTTTGTCTTACGGCACTGGGTCACCCCTTCCCTGGAACCAGTGGCCTAAATTCGGGACGGGCGACTGGTTATAGCCTACTGAGTTGATCACGGTGGCCGTTAAATCACCAATCTAAAACATAAAAGACCATTCCAAAAATTAATAGTGCGGACTCAAAGTGATATATGATTATGGACTCAAGAGATATATATAATTATTTTCAAATACCTCAGGGAGAGAGAGAGAGAGAGAGAGCGGTTGTAGGAATGAGAGAGAGAGAGCGGTTGTGGGAATGAGAGAGAGAGAGAGAGCTGGAGAGGAAATGAGAGAGAAAGAGAGAGAGAGTGAAAGTAAATTGCGTTTGTTAGAAGACGTTGTTATAAGGGTTTTGCAAAAGCCAACTGTGTCCAACTGTCAGGCGCAAGGCAAGTAGTTCTCGGTATTTATGTATCGCCAAGGAAGGACATTTTCGGAACTGACACGTGGTCTGTGATTTTGTTTCTTGTTTTTGGGTTCAAAGGCAATTCAGGGCAACCAAAGACTTTAGGCCTTTAAAAATGATAAGCTTTTTTTGCTGTGAATTTCCTTCGGATATTGTGGAAAGTTACATGAAATGATGTCGAATAAAAATATCAAGTAAACACAAAGGTATTTACCATTTTCGGAGAGTGAGGCAAAGTATAACGGATACGTAGTTTGAAAGAAATTTGTTCATTAAAATAATTACCACGGGCATCAACAACGATCTTCCAACGTGTTAACAACTTCTTGGTACTGTTGTGATAAAATGCCGGATCTTGGGAAGAAAAAGTCTTTTGGAGGCCAGAATGTAACTTATCCAAGTTAGACAAGTGGTGTCCACGCAAATGATTGTTGAGTAAAAGAAACAAGTGATATCCTGAGAGAGAGAGAGAGAGAGAGAGAGAGAGAGAGATATCTTGTGAGTAAGCTGGATGACATATAATTTCCCACCCAAGTTCTTTAATAGTGCTTCTGGTCAATCAAACGGAGTGGGAACGATCTTTGTCTTGAAGGAGCAGAACTCCCTTTCCGTTGACCAAGGCTGCCTCCTTCCTTGTTTTTAAGATATTGATGCACAAGTTTCAGTTCTTAGCAGTACACTGCAGTGCTGACCGTTCGGCAGCGTTGCAAGAGCTCATAATGAACAAGACCACGCGTCCTATCAACCACACACATAGCATAACTTGACGTGGATACATTGCTGGGCTTCGATCTGTGAGGAATTGAATCACTGGTGGACACCAAATATCTGGAACGATTTGGGGTGCTGTACTAGACCCTCTTGTCATCCCATGTGAGTACCATATTCAAAAATGGTTCCTTATCATAGCGATACAGCAATGCAAAACAAGCTGAGGCAGGATGCTGGTTGTTCACTGCAGACAATTCGTGGGGGAACCACTTGGACAATTTGTATGCTTATCTACTGCATGCAGATGTCTTCTGACGGTTTCATTGCCTACATGAAATGACTGGGCTAGTTCCAGGAAGTTTTGCTACTGTCCTGCTCGTTAACAACGTTCAGGGCTTCTGTGTCAAGGCTGACAGAACGACCACTCTAGGGCTTGTTTTAAAGGGATTCATCTCCGTCTCTAAATTTTCGAAACCAATTCCGATTGATGCGTTAATTCACAGCATTTGACCCGAAAACTACGCAAATGCGATGAGATGTTTTTTTACCAGATGAACCAAGTTTAAATTCGTATAACAAACACCCACGAATAATTTACACTGATACCTACATTGTAATCGCACGTGTTTCCACTACCAGACTGGTTACTCATCTCAATCATCTGCCCAGGGCATCTTGGCATTTCAGCAAACGATACACCTCTGGCAGAATCTCCACGCAAATTCAGCCATTAGAAGGTGTTATTTTTGCTCCCTCAAAAAACGGCAAATACTTTTGTGGTTAACTGATACTAATGAGCTCTACGTTTATTTTCAACGGCAGGGTCTATAACACACACTTGTAAGAAGTCTCAATTTCTGATACGTGATTGTGTTCAATCGTGCCACTCTTTCGGTAATATCAAACTTCAAATCCTTGCAGTCGACAAAAGGGAAGTTCCGCCGAATGAGATCACACTGGTCAACATGACAAAACCGTGGGAACAGATAAAATGTAATATTCCTAAAAGTTTTATAATGTGGAAATGAATAATGGCCGGTGTGCAATCTGCCTGTTTGTTTATCTAGGTAAGAAATGACATTAACTTCCCTATATTTCGGAGAGCACAATGATCTCCAGTTATTCACAGTCACGGGTATAATACAAGCTACTTTAAAAGGAAACTTAGCTCAATTTAAATGTTTTTATATATTTTTATAATCACGACCATGTACCCGGAAAAACAGTGAACAAAGGATACATCACATAACTTTAAAGCCACAGGTAACGACAAGGGCCAAAAGCACAAATAACGACAAAAGCCGAAAACACAGATCCACGGTTCAAAGACCTTTGCAATAGTGCAACATTACAAGGATGAATCAAGCTAATACATTATTTCAAAATTACTTAATTTTCTTGTTGTACGTTAATGTAAGTATGCGGCGATTGCGTAATACACATAAGAAAACTCAAAGTCCAAAATTTCTTTGGTACTTAAAAATGCACCTCTGAATGAAATCCTAAACTGCTAGGTAAAATAAACTATCTACCAAGAAGTAATTGGACACCTGTGATAGCAAAGGAAAACGAAGTTTATTCGCCTTCAATAGTTGGTGGAGCCTCCACGAGCGGCGATTACAGCTGCGACCCTCCGGGGCATACTCTCCACGAAGCGTTGTACGACGGCTAGCGGTATTTTCTTCCACTCGGCTTGGAGAAGACAGGTCAGTTCCTTCACCGATTTCGGACGGTGGGGGCACCCCTTAAGTCGACGCTCTAACTCGTCCCAGAAGTTCTCGATAGGGTTAATGTTCGGGCTCTGTGCAGGCCAGTCCATTCGATTAACCCCATTGTCACCATACCAAGCCATGGTGGACCTCGCAACATGACAGGTGGCATTGTCATCCTGAAAGTAACATGGGTCCACCCCGTAAAACTGCCACAACGTAGGAAGCGCATGGTCATCCAAAATGGTGCAGTAGGTCTCGGCGTTGAGTCTACCAGGAATTGCGGCCAAGGGTCCGTGCCATACCAGGAGAAACACCCCCATAGCATAATTACACCGCCGCCGAACTTCACAGTTGGCACAATACATTCCGGCAGGAGGCGTTCTCCAGGCAGACGCCAAACACAGACCCTGCCATCCGAACCGTAGAGGGTGAACCTTGATTCGTCGCTCCAGAAAACCTGTTTCAACTGTTCAACGGTCTACTGTCGACGTTCTTTGCGCCACGTTAGCCGAGCAGCACTATTGGACTTGGTGATCAAAGGCTTGTGGGCGGCAGCACGTCCATGATAACCGAGCAGATGGGCTTCCTTACTGATGGTATTCACCAAAAGAACACTCCAGGCTGCCTGTTGAAACTCCTCGCGGTTGTGGCCCATCGATTTGGTGCGGTACTTCCGAATTATTCTGGCCAGCATCCGTCGGTCTCTAACTCCCATTTTTGTGGGTCTGCCGAGTCGGGGCACATTCCGACAGTCACCTCTCAACTTCCACTTGCCAATCACGTAGGCCACTGTCGATTTTGGGTACTTCAACTCGCTGGATATGTCACGTATGGATCGGCCATTTCTGTGATACCCGACGATTACACCTTTCTCGAAATCAGAGAGCTCCGAACTGCGTGGCATCTTGACTGCGACTGGTTGCGTTGCTGTTTCACACACGATATTTAACGGCGGCGGCCGTGACGTGTATCAGGACCGCAGATATCGTCGATTGCAGGGGTGTCCAATTACTTGTTGGTAGATAGTGTATATCTGTGCTGTGACATCGCGTTTTACTTACGCTGTGGTAATTTCCGTTTAACGCCTTTAATGATTTCTGTTGCAACATTTAGTCGAGAGTGAATATCCGCAAGAACACATTCACCTTCAGTCACAGTTTGGTTCCCGTCACTGCTGAGCACAACAGTATTGAGGATGAGTACACCCGTCGTCAAAAATAGCAACTGTTGAAAAAACCTGTAAATATAATGAAAGTGAAAATGTGAATATAAGTTTTTAAAAATGCATAGATACCTAAAACGTATTGTCGAATATGATATCTGATAAACATAGAGCCTTATGGTGCAAACATCGCTTATAAAAATATTTTAACGAGTGTGGTGTGGTATGTGTAGACATTCGACGGGTCATAGATCATACGCAAATTTGCTTTAACTACTTATCAGCTGCTGTGAATGTACTCAGAGAGAAGGCCAACTCGTTTATCATATGAGATCATTCTGCTTTTCGTGTGTATCGGAGACAGCACAAGAAACCGCACGTCTGATGTAACAACAGTTTCCAGCAGTTAAAGCATACGTATGATTTTACTCAAGGCAGGATTTTCACCCAGCTACAAGAAGTTTTGTGGCAAGTGTCGTTAGACAGTTTGGAGTACAACATACCGCACTGTTGCAGCTTTAGAAGACACAGAAGCGTTTCAGATGCTTTACCAAAGGTCTTACAAGCTGCACGAGCACGAGGATGATTGGTACCTGGCCGTAATGGGAGAATAAAGACGAAAATATACACCGGACCAGTTGACAAGTCGACCAGTTGCCTAGTTAGCAAAGGTATGCGAATCACTGGCCAAGCTGTGTCAAGCACCTTGGTTATGTACCTGAAAACCTGTACAGTATCGGTATCCAGGACGCATTGTTGAGCCAGGCATCAGTAGTGAATGTCTCACATTGACTGGAGTTCAGATCCTTTGACCAAGGTAATGATCAAACCCGATAGTCTTTCTTCGAACTCGAAACTGCAATTTATCTAGAGGAAACATTATACTGTATATGATTCCCGGAAAATCGTTTAGAGGTGCAAGTACAGTAGTTGCTACATCGTTTTGTGGGAGTGTCGTGTGGCTAGTGGACGTAAGGGGCAACAGAAGCTCCATAAAGGCTCACTCACCGGGATGAGGAACACTAATAATGTGATTATTCGCAAGTTCCGCTGTTTGTTACTGTTGTGAGCTCACATTTCATTATGTGAGGGATTACATTCGTCCCCACACCACAGAGCAGCTGTGGATAAAAAAATGTTAAATGAAGATATCCGTCTAATGGAGTGATGAGTACTTTACACAGATCTCAGTCCAATCGAAATCAAACGGGACGTTCTTGAAAGACGTAAATAGACGATGTCATCTCTCTGTCCGCGTTATTTTATAAACAACGCATAGCAACTGAAAAATTGTTTATCCGACACCGCTGGGATCAAATCCCAGATCTCTCGACAACGTGAGCAGAGCGATGACATCGTCTATTTAAAATATCTCCAAGTATTTAAAATATATTCACTATTTCTATCGCCCTTTTGATTTATCAGCTGTAAATAAACAGCTTGCTCTGTTGAACGCCACTAGATGGCGACACATCAGTTGCTGAGCGATCAATATAAATTTGTGATCAGATGCTGACAGATAAATCACACATATCGTTGAAAATTGTTGGCACCGTAGCGTAAAGCGAACGCACTCGCTTAATTATCAAGATATCTAGGATTCGATCCCAGCGACGTTGGATGAATAAATTTTCAGTTGCTATGCGTTGTTTATAAAATAACGTGGACAGAGCGAAGACATCGTCTATTTACATTATCTCCACGTATTTGAAATATATTCATCTTGAAAGACGTGTTGCGCAAAAGGAATCTCTCTACAGAAGCTATTTCAGCGCATCGCATGGTTCTCTAGCAGGCGTGAGAATATTTTCTCCTAAAAGTCCTAAATCACTTAGTGCTAAATATGAATTTCGTGCGGAGTTGACAAATTCGCTACTACAGACAAATTCGCTACTACCCTGTAGTCTGTTGACGCACTTCTCATGAACTTGTGTCACTTGTCAACAGCTGAGCCCGTACCTCCTTCATGGATTTTTGTTGTTCCGGTCTTCATTACAAAGTAATCACGACTTTTCTGCCGCGCTTTCTATTTTAATATTCCATTGATAACATTTACAACTTTAAATTGCTTTCTTTTACGTTGATTGTTCAAAAAAATATGCCTCGTTCCTAAGTTCTAGACTTCAATGTATTATATAATGAGTAGCGCCATACTGACAGGAGGTATGTAAAAAAACGAACCACCCCAGTGGTGCATTGGTCTACGCTCTAGCTTCTGACCGTTCGTCTGAGATGGGTCCGGGTTCCAATCCCGCTGAAGTATAGATGCCACGTTTGCCTTACGGCACTGCCTTTGTCTCTTTCTTGGAATCAGTGTCCTTAAATTAGGGACGGGGGAATTTTTATAGCCCCTCTATTTGTTCACGTTTGTCTTTAAATCTCCAACTAAAAAGGGAAATAGGAAATAACTCGAAACAGCATGTAAAAACACTTTCAAATAACTATGCGGTTGGTCAATCAGTGTTTGTCGATTTTATATTCTTCACGCTCTTCTTTGCTGGCATATGGAAATTTTATTGGTCAAAACTCAATTGTTTCTGACAGCTAGAGCAATTAGTTTGCTTGTAAAATGTTTGCATAACAGTTAGCATTGAAAGGGAACTATTTGCATCACTCAGATAGAAGCCTGTCACCTACCAGCGATTTCGAAAAAGATAGATACTATTCTTTAATATAAAATAAGATAACAATCCGAATTGTTTTACTTTGATTGAATTATAAGTCGATTTGAACGCGAAATATCTAAGCATTTGATGATTTATTCTAAATGCAGTTCGGCAGTGCAATTAGTTTTCAGTTCAGACGCGAGTTTCTTAAATCATAAGGTTTTCAATAAAATAAGAACATACATCACCATCTGAAGAAAGTACTTACATGCTTGACAGCACTTGAGTCACAGAATGATAGCATGAGCAACGTATCTTTTCATATCGTAAGCAACGCAAGCCTCAACCACATTGAGTACTAAAGTTCAACTGATAAAATAACACGTCAAGAGATTTCGCTGGGAAGCTGCAGCAAGAAACATCTGTACTCCCGATTAGCTATTTGACATATGTTTTTCTTCGCTAAGAACGGAAAACAAACAATGTTGCACTATTTCTTTTCAGAAACTTTTGAAGATATGAAAAATAAATTCGAAATTTCTGAATTAGCGTCGATGTAGAAAAATCTTCAACGAATCAATACTCCCATGTTTGCATTTATACACATTCATGAGAAAGTGCTAAGTGATATTAGAAAAAAGTAAAAAATGAAATCAGTTCAGCCTTTTAACTGATTTTTATTCAGACAGCACAGGCGGCGTGGTTTATAGTGCGTAGTTACCATAGTTCCTAGGCCGGCTCTGACAATTTTGTAGCATTACTTCATGTGAGCACGCGTGTGTGTACCAAAACAATTCATTTTCGTTAAGTAATAATATCACTATGCAGGAAAAAATAATTTAAAATAGCATTTTCAATGCACATTTTGGAATCCCAGTACGTACCTATTATTCAGCTTAAAACCAAATGCTTAAATTGACAAAACACATGCACCTTCATGAAAATATATATACATATATAGTTATACATAAACATAGTAGACATAAAATTGCAAAAATAGAATGCCTTGTTCTCGCACTCTGCTGCTGGGGTAACTGTCCCCTGAAATAAAATACATAAATAACACAGACACTACTAGCACAATAGAACTCAATCAACTATGTGACAACCATAAATAATACACGGTCAGCCACTGGGTGCGAATCTTCAGGGAGGATGCACCCGACGGCTGAGTCTCTCACAGGTTTCATCCGGATGTCCTAATTTAGCAACCCCGACCGAATAGGAAATACCTGGACATCCTATCCTCCCTACCTGTCAGGAAATACACTTTAAAATCAACTTAAGTAACAAATCTAATCATTCAAAATAGACCTACCTTAACTCTGACTGGTGCCCACGATCGGTAAACACAATTTACCGTGTCCATCATTAAGTTAATGTGTAGGTAAAGGGTGAGTTCATCATTAAGTTAATGTGTAGATAAAGGATACGCTCAGAATTACACAGTATAGTGTAGTTGTCCTTCCCCACTGTACAAAATAACATGTATGCTAGGAAAGAATGGTTCAATGCTCCGCAGCAACTAGGAAGAAAATACAGTTTTTATGTAGGGTTTTTTAAGTATCATCATCATCATTGTCAACCATTATCAATTCACTGCTGGACGAAGGTCTCTCCAAGCCTCTTCCACAACTGTCTGTCTTGTGACAGTCTCCTCCATTTTACTCCCGCATACTTTCGAATTTCATCCACCCATCTCCCATGTGGTCTTCTTCTGGGTGCTTTTCCTGTCCCTTCCAATCCAATTTAAAATCGTGACTATCCATCGACAGTGCGTTCTTCAGGCAGTATGTCCAGCCCATTGCCATTTCAGGGATTTTACTCGGATCATGATCTTGACAGAACTTTAGTGAAGATTTTATAAACCACTGACAGGAGGCTGATAGGTCTGTAGTTCCTGAGATCCTCAATGATACCTTGTTTATGTAACAGGGTCATTGTAGCATTGTTCGAATCCTCAGGAATCTTTCCTTCATTAAGGCATCGAGTGAAAATTTGGGCGAGTACTGTTTCGATTTCTCCACTTGCTTCTTGTATAATGTCTACAGTAATTCCATCTTCTCCTGGAGCTTTTCCCCGCTTCATGTTCTTGATTGCATGTGCAACTTCTGCTGGGAGGACTGGAAGAACTCTGGTACCTTTCATGATGTCTGGAGTGCATGTATCATCCCTTTCATACAATTTGAAGTAGAAATCTTTCACTCTTGTCAAAATTTCGTCTCTATTTCCTGTTACAGAAGCATCTTCTTTTCTCAGTGCCATAATCTGTTTTCTTCCCTTACTGAGATGTCCCTTTGCAATCTTTAGGATTTGGTTGTTTTCAATTGCTTTCCTCACTAGTTCACAGTTGAATGTCCTTACCGCTTCAGTAATGCTTTTTCGTACTGTCTTGCATAGCACTATAAATTCCATTTTGGAAGTCATATTTTTATATATACACTTTAAATAAGAAACCCTAATCACCCAGAAGGAAGCTGTGACGTACTACAGAGGTGAAAACATGTGTCAAGAAGACCAATCTGCAGCGAGACATTCTGTCCGCTAAGCTCAGTTGGGAGAGCGACGTACTCTGGAGTGATGGTGCGCGGACAAACTTGTGTTTCCACAACGCATTCAATCCAGGTAAAAATTGGTATGTCTAATATACCTGTATTGGAAAAGAAATTATTACAATTCCAGAGCATTTGGGCTATTCACTCGGATGAAACAGCTGAACAAGGATAACAAGTCAGTCCGCTGTAGCGCCACCTCTGGCTTGGTTACCAGCGGTTACTAGGGGTGACATAGACGCGTACAGTTCACAGGTACTGTTTTGAGGCACAGCATACTAGATGGTATCCAAATTGCGGACCAGTTCGCCGATATTCCGGAATTGCCGTAGGGCTACACCCCATTATGTCCAAAACATGTCCGATTCTTGAGAGGTCGGTCGATCGGACTGGCCATGGAAGGGTATCGACATTAATGAAGCATGCCTGGAAGAGCCCTGTCGTGTGGGGCTGAGCATTAAAATGCTCGGTGATGCTGCGACAGGAATGACAACACAGCAGGTCTCAGAATCTCTTCGACGCACCCTTGAGACATGAGTGTGGTTCGAATGAAACAGCTCCCAAGACATTACCTCCGGTGTGCGAGCCGTTCCACGATAAAGGCAGAATAACTGTGCTTGCCGTGTCGTCCCCAAGCATGTATGCGCTGGATATCGGCGCCAAGTTCAAACCTTTACTCATCACTGCTGAAGACAACATGACTCCACTGGACACAATCCCGCGTTGGACGGGTCCAATACCACAGCAACCGCTGGCGGCGATACTAGATGCTCAGTGAAAGGTGGCAGAGTGGCCTCTTCGAATGTGTAGTTGCGGTGCCGCAAGACGTCTGGCAACAGTTCGGATGGGCACTTCTGTACCTGTAGAAAACACGCACGGCTACGGATGATTGGGAGTGACAAATTCAGTCCGTTCGTGCCTCTCCGCAATCTCTTGGACCTCGGGTTCTGTTGTATGCCTCGGCTGTACATGATTCATGCAGCTGGGTTGTGCCCTGCTCGACCCATTAGATCCAAGATCGGCCGATTGCCTCGTCAATTCGGTCCAAATGGCTAGCAATACGGTGACTTTTCCAACCGGCCTTTCTGATCCCAATTATACGTTCTCTCGTAAACTCGCTCAAATGCTCGTATTCTGCACAGATCCGACGCTGAGGTATTCTCACAGGCAAAGGAGATTAAATGAAAACTAAATCAGCTGTCATCATTGTCCTTGCGTTCAAGATATGCTCTTGACATACCATCCTCGATGCGCGGTTCCTTTGAGTTGGGGAGGGCCATTACTTAGTCATCAGTCGTTATTTTTTAAACATTTGCACATTCGGCTCTAAGGTACTTTCAAGAGGAGTTTCATTATGATTTTCCCGAAGTGTTTCGTTGTCCTTTATTTCTTCCTTTTATTTATTTATTTATTTACTTAATTTTATTTTATTTTTTGCTAATGGCGCATTTCAAGCAAAATTTTGTTTTCGGACACAAACTTTTTTCTGGCGAAAGGTGCATTTCAAGCAAAAGTCCGTTTTTGGACCCAAACATTTTGGCGGTAATTCTTGAATAAAAACTTTCTATGTGCTGTTTCAAATGAAAGATTTAAACAAGTCAGTAAAATCATGCAATGCATTGATTATGATACGCTTTCCAACATACCAGAAATCATTACTCAAGTTATGAGGATAATGGCTGTAGAATAAATCTCGCTCCTATGACCCGACCTTTGACCCCATTTCGATTATATTCAACATAATCGGTAAAGTATACTCCCGGAACAACATGAAAAGTTTGGTCTTAATCGAAGAATTTTTTCGTAAGTTATAACGCATAAGGGCAATGGAATGGATCCCGATCCTATGTCCTGACCTTTGACCCCATTTCACCCATTTTTAATAGGGTTCGTCCCCAGATGGTTCCCCACCACATACTAATATTTAATCGAAATCGAACCTTTTTACGCAAGTTATGACGCATAAGGGCAATGGAATGCATCCCGCTCCTATGTCCTGAACTTTGACCACACTTCACCCATTTTCAACAGGGTTTGTCTCCAGGTGGTCCCCTACCACATACTAAAATTTCATCGAAATCTAACCATTTTTACGCGAGTTATCATGCGGACAGACGGACAAAGCTGGAGCATAAACGCTTCTTCAACCTACGGTTGGAAAGCGTAAAAAAGCAGATATTTTCATTCCCAGTATAAGGGTTAAATTTTTTATTTTTGACACATTTGCAAAATATCTGTTAATTGGCAAACTACAAATACATGAATTCCACACGCAATTCCGAACACGATTAACATAGCATGTCACACGTATTATGTACCAATCATGTTGATATGAAATTTCTGTTCGTTTTCTTATATGAAATCTATACAATGAAGAATACTTTGCAGAAATAAATAACAAAAAATAAGACTTTAAATAAATAAACATTGCGTTTTTTCATGTAATTCGAGATTAAAGCCAGAAATTCTTCGTTCCTCATAGTAAGCACGTCTTTTCTAAAAACAGATCGTGCTCATGTTATCGGTTTGTCCGTCCGCCCGCGCGTTCGTCCGTCTGTGGATATTTATCTCTGCAACTATTAGTCCGATTTGAAAATGCTTCTTGCGTTGGGAAGTTTGAAATGTGGGAATGATGATTCTTGCATTCGCGTTGTTTTCTGATGCAGAACTGCGCCGCTAGAGGGCGTAAACGTAGATAATATGGAATGAAAAAAACATTTTATTCAACATATTTCTTCTAAATATCCAACCGAACTTTTTTTACTTCCTTTTTATTCCATTTATAACAAAGTTTATTTTAGGAACAGTTTCTTTTGCAAGTAGTTTATACATTTTCCACTAGAGGGCGTAATGGTCAATTGCGTTTTCTCCGATATCTCAGCTTCTAAAACTCTGATTCGAAAAGTTCTTCTGAATAGTATACAGCTACTCATGGGAAATGTTTGGCATGTAACTTCTAAATTTGACAAAGAATACTTTAATGTCCATCAAGGAGTGTAAGTGTAGAATGACCACCAGGGGATGCAAGTGTTTATTTCTGCTTCTGATGTATTTGCAGCAAAGTCTAAGCTTCGGAGACTCGATAAGAAAAAATTTATGTCGTAGACCGATACCGCTCACCTCGGAAAACATTTTGAGAATAGTGCACAGTTTTCCCGTCAGAGGGCGTACATATATATCTCATTTTCGTCGATATCTCTGCTTGTAATAGTGCAAATTGGAAAATTTCTTCTTTGTTTGAAAGTATTTCTGCATAGAAATGTTTCTCATATAATTTCAACTTTTCTTAAAGCACAAGTTTGCCACTAGAGAGCGTAAGTTTACGTTTCTGTTTACAGCAATATCTGCGGGATTAAAAACCCAATATAAAAAAGTGTTTTTCGGTTAGATACTACTAACCGTGAAAAGTCTTATGTTTGTATTTTCTTCCAAAAATAATGCACAATTTCACATCTAGGTGTTGCCAATGTTTAATGTGTTTTTCTTAATACCTCTGCTCTACAAATGTGCGATTTAAAAAATGATTTCCACACTGGATGCCATTTACTTTGTGAATGACCTTAGGTTAGTATTTAAATAGTTTTTTCTCCTTTTGATTTGGGGATTTAACGATCAACGTGAGCAACTCGATGCGCTATAAGAAGCCGCCTGTCCCTAATGTACGGCCACTGTTTCTAGGAAAGGGAGAGCGCCAGCGCTGTATGACAAACACAACATCCATGCCTCACCGAGATGCAAACCTGGGCCCATCTCGGACGAATGATCATAATCCATTGCTTAGACCACTGCGCCACTGGGGCGGCATAAAACTCTTCAAGCCGTCCCTGGGGCACAGTGGTCGAAGAAATGGCTTCTGATCATTCGTTCGAGATGCGTCTGGGTTCGAATCCCGGCGAGGCATGGATGTTCGATACTGGCTGTCTCCCTTTCCTGTAGCCAGTGGCCCTAAATTAAGGATGGGAAATTGCTTATAGCCCACTGAAGAGCTCACGGTGGTCGTTAAACTTCCAACGAAAAGAAAAAAAAAAGAAAAAGAAGAGTTTTGTAGTTCACAATTCTGTCGCTAGGTTGTGTTTGTGTACTTCTGTTTGCAACTGTATCTCTGCTTCTAAAAACACTATTGATATGTGAAGCATTATCCTCTTTAAACAATGCACAGATCTTCTGCTAGGGGGAGCAAAAATCAAATCGTTTTCTCACTATTTCTGCTTCCCGGAAACTATACCAAAAGTTCGTTTTCCTTAGCATAGTTTTTCCCATGGAGAATATTTTTCGCCTATATTTACCATACCATTACGTAAAATTGTTCCGTTAGAAGGTGTAGAACTATATCCTCTTTCCTTCTGTATTTCTCCTTTTTACTGTTCGATTTAAAAATATGTTTGCCTCTGTTACTTCCCTTCTGCTATGAGAAACGTTTTGTGCGCCATTTGTTAACCTTCATAACATACATTTCAGCTGCTGTTGGAAGTAAATAGCTGCTTTTATTTGCGGATGTTTCATCGATTGTAGAAATCCCGTTGATTTCTTTTTTCTAACCGATTGCATTGACTTTCATAAATTTAATTCACGTCAGAAACATTGGAGACATGAGCTCCTTACAACCGAAAATTCGGTGTCATCCTTCTTGTTCTATAGTGATTCAAAATCGAAATTGGGATGTCTAATTTAGCAAAGTTTGCTTCTGGTGAAGAAATACATCCTCTGCTTTTCTGGGAAGCCTTTCCACTAGAAGTTGATATGTTACTGCATGAATTGCCTTCTATTCTGACACCAGAGCATTTGTCATGTCAGTCACGGATGTTGGGTTGTTCCACCTGATTTGCAGTTGGCTTTCCAATTCACGTCAAATTGTTCCGTGGGGTTGAGGTAGGTCAGTCAAAATTTTCTACACCCATCTCCTAAATCATTGCTACACGGTCCTCCCCTTTACGACCGGGACACCATACTGTTTGTAAAGGAACGTGACATCACTAAAATGTTGCCATAATGACGGAAGCGCAAGACTTTCGAGCATGCCATTATAGGCTCCAGCGTCAAGCTTTCGGGGCACTGAGGCCCTAGGTGGCCTAGCCCAAACAATGTAGAAAGTCCTCAGCGCATGATTCTTTCTCCAACGAACTTCAAAGTGTCACAACACAGTCGGTAAGGTAGAGTTCACATTGGCCGAGCTTCAGGCCACTCCGACCGACGCTTCACGTTGGTCCTGCCGCTGGTTGGCTTGTGAGCCGTTGCTCTGCCATGGAAACCCAATCCTTCTGCTCTCAGCAAACCATTATATTGCTGTTGTTGCTTCCAGAGAGGTAATAAAACTCCGTGGCAAGTGTTGCAATCGAGAACAGGCGAACTTATCGCACAACAAGCGTTCGTGATCGGCACTCTCGTTTGTCATTTTAAGTGGCCTACAACTTCTCCTGGAGCTGGGAAAAGCTCCAGGAGAAGTTGGAATTACTGTAGACATTATACAAGAAGCAAGTGGAGAAATCGAAACAGTACTCGCCCAAATTTTCACTCGATGCCTTAATGAAGGAAAGATTCCTGAGGATTCGAACAATGCTACAATGACGCTGTTACATAAACAAGGTATCATTGAGGATCTCAGGAACTACAGACCTATCAGCCTCCTGTCAGTGGTTTATAAAATCTTCACTAAAGTTCTGTCAAGATCATGATCCGAGTAAAATCCCTGAAATGGCAATGGGCTGGACATACTGCCTGAAGAACGCACTGTCGATGGATAGTCACGATTTTAAATTGGATTGGAAGGGACAGGAAAAGCACCCAGAAGAAGACCACATGGGAGATGGGTGGATGAAATTCGAAAGTATGCGGGAGTAAAATGGAGGAGACTGTCACAAGACAGACAGTTGTGGAAGAGGCTTGGAGAGACCTTCGTCCAGCAGGGAATTGATAATGGTTGACAATGGTCATCGAGTTGATAGATATAGCTGAAGTAGGTCAGGAATTTACCAGTCTGGCTTATGCTAAGATGGCATCCTATGACCCTGCTATGTTGAAATTACTGAGTTCTGTCTTGTGGCTCAATCCACTGTTCATGTTGCTTAAGAAGTTTGCTAAGTCACCTGAGACCTTTTATACCTGTAAGGGTTATTGCTCTGCTGTATGTAGACAAATCTACTACTCAAAATGGGTGTCTAGATGTTCTGGTCATATAGTGCCGATATAGGAAATCCTCTCGATAATCATCGGAAGTGCCGAATTGGCCATGAAAGTGTTTCAAATTTCAGTTTGCCAGCTCCTACAGTAAAATAAAACTTTTCCTGACGACGTATCCTGGTTGTAACTTGACATTTCCTTCTTATCATTGAAAGCTTTCGCTTACTGAATGAGTCACCGGCCACTCACTTACAAACAATACGCCCCTCCATCCCTTTCATGACACTTCGTTTCCTTTCTGCCTTCAGTTTGAGCCTAGACCCGACCTTGAACATGTGGCTTCTAATAACACACATTTTCAATCGTTCGTTTCAGTCCGTTTCGTGTGTAAGATTTCCACATTTTCTATTCTTTACCAAAAACACTATTTTTAACATTTTTCCAGTTACTCCCCAACAGACGGAGAAGTCGGTTAATCCAAAATTAAGTGAACCAGCAGCAGGTAATAATACTCACGTGAGTGATGCAGATCAACTCATTAACTCGGAGCCTAGTGGTAAAAAGAAAAAGTCAAGAGCATGAAAGAGCGTGAAGTGAAAAAATCAACTCATCTGGTAGACAATCTGAAGAATCACCTTCAAATGTAATAAGATAGTATAGCTATACTAGTGATCCGAATTTATTAGCGTTGATAAAAATCAAAGTTTCCAAGATTTTGCACATCATCCAGATGGTTTTTCGAGGAAGGTAGACCGCAAATACACTTGATCTCTTTTCTCGGGTTCAACCAATTTCACTTTCACACCTTGTGTAACTGCCAAGTATTCAATTCGGTTTTGATACATTGGAATACAAAAAAATGAAAAAGCAAACAGAATACAGCTTTTAAATACAAAATTTATTGATTATTATTTTTCCATAATTTTCCTGAAAGAAACGCTGCTTGACTAACTAGACAAAGTTTACACAAAATCAACTGGTCTGATCTTCATGGCAGAATCTCTCAGAGAATAAAACGAGGTGTTGTGGAATGTATACCAGACTACACCGCCTATTTGTTGAGTCTCACCCTTCAGATAAAATCCATTCAGATTTGAACCATGACAGTCAAGATACCACCAGGCTCCCTTGTAGTTGACAGCACATTTGCTTGGCGAACTGTCTCTGTCTTTGGTTGAGAAGGCCTGCCCGTTGTGGTAGCCGAGACTGTCTCCTATAGATAAAGAAAAACGCGTAAGTAATTTTTGAGACCAGCACAAAGCCATAGGAAATTATTTCTCTTGCGAATTATTAATGAAGTAGAAATAAAAATCATTTCATGCCTTGAGCTTTGTGCCCAATGAAGAAGATTGATCCTTATGCAATCTTTAATAATAGAAGTGAATGTGTGTGTGCCAGACATAACACTCCCGGAAATCGTGGTTTACATTTCAAAATTTGGCAGACTATTTTAACATCTACTCCGGGTTGCAGTGAACAATTTCAGTTTTACAGATTTGAAGATGTCATTCCTTAATTTGTGTAAATTATGACGAGAATGGTAAGTCAAATAATATCGGGAAACATGAAAAGTTTCCGGATATTATTTGACTTACCATTCTCGTCATAATTTACACCAATAGACGGAATCACATCTTCAAATTTGTATTATATACTGGTGTAATTTCGTATTTCATAATTTCAATTTTAATTCCAGAAACAGTGGGCAAGCCGAAGCAGGAGATGTCCTGTTCAGGAAAACCGGCAGTTTGTAGGAAAAATGAGATAGAGCGTACGCAAAGCAAGAATATGCATTTATCTATATATTAATTCCATAAGGTTTTTTTACTGTGAGTCCTATTTTAAAAGAACGGCTAAATGTAAAGATATGGTTGAGGTATCAGAATAAAGTCTTACCATGTAGATGCGCCAGCCGAAGATAAAACTGAGATTGGAGTAACGGCTCGAGCTTGGCGTGGCGGCAAAGTTCCCATGTTATAAAGTCTATGGGAGAAGCGTGCGGCCCTTATCTACATCAGGCGCTCATTTCAGTGTCAGACTTGGTGTGTGCATGGTGTTCTATGATCAGTCCTAAAGTAAGTAAATACTTCATTGCATACTTACCTTTAACAGAATGTCTCTCCCGCAGAAAAGAAAAGAAAAGAAAACGTAAGAGCCTTATTGGAAGGCGTGAGCGATCAATGGGTCGCAACTAAACTATATGTCTCACACAAGAGAGAATGAAGAGTATTCGCAACGCAAATATCATTCCAACATAATTGACAAACACAGTTGTGACCGAAGATGAGAGTGAAAGAGTGCGCTTTCCAGTTGAATTTTTGCACACTATCGATATTAGTGGACTTTCGCCTCACTATTTAAGACTGAAAAAGGGTGCAGTCGTAAAGCTCATAACAAACCTTGCCGATATGGTGGCGCAGTGGTCTAAGCGCTGGCTTATGATGATTCGTTCGTGAAGGGTCCGAGTTCGAATCCAGTTGAGGCATTGATACTGTGTTTGTCTTACGGCACTGGCTCTCTCTCCCTTCCCTGGAAACAGTGACCCTAAATTAGGGACGAGCGACTGCTTATAGCCCACTGAGTTGCTCACGGTGGTCGTTAAACCGACTACTGTCTTTACTGAAGTGGTTGAATGAATTTGTCAATTAAATAAAGTTTACATTTGTTGTTTCATATGGGTTTATTCTTTTCAAAAAAAAAAAAAAAAAAAAAAAAAAAAAAATTAACCGTTGTTTCCGACGGTTTTCGTCTAGTATACTAATATTATTGGACTGAGAGCGCAAAACAGGTAGAAAATGTACAGAAATGGTGTGGTATAGTAAAACTGGTATTCAAACGAGAGAACACTTCACCGACTCAGAAAAAATGATGAACAAATAAAGCTTACTTTGAGCAGTCAACTGTTGTGATGCCACTCTACTGTTCGCATTCACTGGGGATCTCTGTGACAGTCGTCGGGTAAAATGATACTTCTCTGAATGGAGTAACATTGCAGACAGAAAAAGCAAGAGGTAAAAAGTTTTGAAAAGTGTCGCAGTGGCAGGGTGATGTCTGTCCGAGCTTGTGTGCACCCAGCAGGTGTTTAATGCGATTGAATTTGGATATTTTTGTGAGTCCAGGAAAACGATTAATACCTGTATTTTTGCGACCTTACGAACGTTGATATGAACTCAATGAAATAATTCATTATGATAAAAAAACTACGATCTATAGCAATCTGGAACTGGTCGTCGTGCTCCTCATGGTGAAGCCTCGGTACATGTTGGGGTTCAAGTGCGATCTTGGCAAAAATACAGATCTGTGAGATCACGGAACCAGATCACTTTCCAAAAGATTACTGGTTAGCTCCGAAATGGATACCCATGTTAGTATAAATGATGCCTACCGCGTGTTTTTTAGGTCTACCGGAACAAAGTAAACAAACCATCGAAATGTGGACCAAATGTAGACTCACTTCTACATAATTTGCTAATCTTTGTGCCAAGATAATATGTTTCCATGCTTAGTTAAATCCCCTTTGCCGGGTTACTGCAGACCTGTGATTATTTATCGCGACTTATGATGGCACTCAGCAGTGAATTTCAGATGTGGCGGCTTTATGATATCGGAGTTCTACCAGCGTAAAGAAAGCTACGGCTCAACAGATACCGTTATTGTCGAGCAGCAAACGTTTTCCGAAGCGAACCTTCAGGTAGTTCTGCATCATCGCATTGCCCCCTGTATTTTATCGTTTTCTAGTGGATTTACTACACAATTTGTTTTAGTTCCACGTTTGTGCTATTGTTTTTGTAATACGTGAGTCAGGACGTTTTAGTTTCTTTGTTAATATAGTTCGCTTTTTTGTGTTTCATGCGTTTTTCAACTAATGGTTTACCCCGCGGCCACTGTTACTACCACCGTCACCGAGGCAAAGGTTGAAACTTAGTGGGCTACGTCACGAGGTTTTGAGCCGTTTTAAATCTAAATTTTCAGTGTCGTAGTTGCGTTGGTTGCCTCTGATTTGTTGATTCCTTCGACCCCGTTGATATGTCCTTTAGCATCAGTGATTCTAACTCTTGCTTTGTATATCAGATCTCAGCCAACTCAAAATATTATTAAAGTGGATGAGTCCAAAGTTTTGCAATATTTGGATCACTTTATGCCTTCATATGTACCTTTACGACTAAAGCTGACTAGCATTCAAAGTATAGGCCATCCTGTTGCAAAGTCTTTAGCGATTTTTCTGCCAGTTCTTCTACTCCCCGGTGGCACCAGCTCTTGTCCTTCGAGGCGAAGAACTCCTTCACTCCAGCTGCCACTTCCTTCTGGTTGTTGAAGTGCCGCCAGCGAAGGAGGTGGGTCATGGACCGGAACAAGTAATAATCCGACGGGGCAAGATCCGGACTATATGTTGGGTGTGGTATGAGTTCGATGCCCTCAAGTTTCTGGAGTTTTGCCAGGGCCGTTCCCGCGGTATGAGGCCTTGCTGTAGTCAGTTGTCCTGCGGTAGGAGAGCGCGCCTTCTGTTCACAAGTGCCGAGTACTTCTCTTCCAAAACCGCGTACATCAACTTCAGCTGTTCAGGGTAGAGGTTGGCATTAATGGTTGGACTGTCCGGAATAAATTCATAATGGATTATCCCCTCGAAATTCCACCAGACGCAGAGCATCACCTTGCACTCGAAACGCCCACGTTTGGCAACCGGTTCAGGAAGCTGGCTCGGGCTCAACCACTGCCGTTGTGTGTTATGAGTACGGAAACAGACCCACTTTTCATCGCACGTAACAATTCTTTTGATGAAACGAATATCGCGCTGGTTTTCTAGGAGTTTCGTGCACACTTCCACACGCCGGTTTGCATCAGCTGGCGTCAGTTCGTGCGGGACAATGCGGCAGTTCCTGTAGACCTTTCCGAGGTCCTGAAAAGTGACGAACCACGGTGGTCTGTGATATGCCCAGCTCACTTGATAATCTGCGAGTGCTGGTTGTCGGATTTTCCTCTACGGCTTGTCGCACGGCGTCCGACTCCAGAGTTCGCTGCCTACCTGACCGTACCTGATCGTCGAGGTTTCTGTCACCTGAGCGAAATTTCTTGAATCATCTGGTTGCGGTTCTGTGATTCACGGAACCTTCCTCTTTCGCATGACAAGCGTTTCGTGTTGCTTGAGCAGCATTAAGGCCGAGTTTAAACTCGTAAAACAAAAGTTACCTAATTGCCCGGTTGGCGCTGTTCATCTTTTAGACGTCCCAACCACAGACATAGCGACGATATGCAATGCTGTTCACAGCAACGATTACCACTTTATATCACTTTCAATTGACTGCAGTGTGCGATTTGAAATAGTTTAAACACGTGACATACCCGCAGCAGCACATGCGTTTATGCAAATATTGCAAACCTTTCGAGTCTCCCTCTGTATTGAGTCTCCAGACATAAGTATTAGCCAGCCGTAAAATTCCCTGAGGTCTTGATCACGACATTAGTGAATCATAATCCTATAAAAGATGTGCAATTCTCTAGATAATTCGGACAAAGGCCAGTGTCCACCTTTGCGTCCCGATTACCTTTCCGCGAAAAAACAAAGTTGTCCGTTCCTTCTATGACTCAGAAACAACAGTATCGTACGTTCCACCCAGGTAGTTCCCTGTAAAGAAAAAAACTGTGATAGACATGATAAACATGTATCATATTTATCCACAGCGATAGGATTCTGTAATTGTAGATACACGGGTTATATTCGGACAAAACGCCCCCTTTACAAACAGTGGCTTCCATAATTTATGTGGCACCAGATTCTTCCTACATGGACGGACAACGTATTGCTAATTGTGCGTTGTCTTGGTTCCTAGGCAGTTGTTGTTACCACAGAACAGCCACAAATGGAAGTCGTTGGTGTCTTCTGCATTTATACATTTCCGGGACATCCATGTCTCCTTCTTTTAGCAACAAATCAAAGTTGAAGAACTTGTCACCAATATTTAAAAATATATGCTTCTGATTCTGTAATTAAAGAGTCGATTGATTCTCCCAGAGGTCATTCGTGTCACGAAAAAAAAAATGAATCACAAAATGCATGGTCTAGAACGGCACAATGTTAGTCAAGGAAAATAAGATCAAAACCTTAGAA
Organism: Macrothele yani; assembly: GCA_039090855.1. Classification (NCBI taxonomy): domain Eukaryota; kingdom Metazoa; phylum Arthropoda; class Arachnida; order Araneae; family Macrothelidae; genus Macrothele; species Macrothele yani. The sequence continues at coordinate 135,556,182 of CM077005.1, read as the reverse complement.
TCTCATAATACTGAAATTACCGACAAAGAGCCTGATGTTGTATTAAAAAACCCTGGTGGATGCCGGCTCCTTTTCATCCATCATGAAAGAAATACTGTAAAATTGAATTTGTTCAAAAAGTTAATTTTTACCGTTGCGTCTTCCGCAAGATTTGGTTGACTTTCTTATGAGGTTGTCAAGCGAAGACTCTTCTGATTCAACCCACTCATCAGCAGTTATGATACTAAACTATCACAGACAGCGAAAGCAATCATCTTTACAACAGACTTGAATGTATTCCGTCAGTGCCATAAAGCCGTGAGCAAGTCGTATAACTGAAATTCATTTATGGAAACCTGAAATCTCATAAACTGCTACTTTCCAAAATCATTTCGAAAGTGGTGCAACGTCAAACTTCCTCCGAGAATGCGAACACTAATAAATTTCGTTCCAAAATGTGAATTCCTCTGTATCTATAAGTTTGGTTTTTAATTAAAAGTCGTGCTCTTGGTGTGTTCAATTAATCGTAATGTTTGTGCGCACCTGAGTTTATACGCGATGCTATTTAAAGGAAGTATTACCTTTCTCACCTGAGATTATTTTCATACAGAAGAATGTTGTCACTGCGGTGGATGATTTGAAGAAGTTTGTACAATAGAATCATACAGAGATTATTTTTATACAGAATAATGTTGTCACTCCGGTGGATGATTTGCAGAAGTTTGTCCATTAGAATCATGCAGATATTATTTTCATACAGAAGAATGTTGTCACTCCGGTGGATGATTTGCAGAAGTTTGCCCAATAGAATCATCATGCAGATATTATTTTCATACAGAAGAATGTTGTCACTCCGGTGGATGATTTGCAGAAGTTTGCACAATAGAATCATGCAGATATTATTTTCATACAGAAGAATGTTGTCACTCCGGTGGATGATTTGCAGAAGCTTGCCCAATAGAATCATGCAGATATTATTTTCATACAGAAGAATGTTGTTACTCCGGTGGATGATTTGCAGAAGTTTGTCCAGTAGAATCATGCAGATATTATTTTCATACAGAAGAATGTTGTAACTCCGGTGGATGATTTGCCCAAATTTGTCCAATATAATCATGCAGATATTATTTTCATACAGAAGAATGTTGTCACTCCGGTGGATGATTTGCTGAAGTTTGCCCAATAGAATCATGCAGAGATTATTTTCATACAGAAGAATGGTATCACTCCGGTGGATGGTTTGCAGAAGTTTGCCCAATAGAATCATGCAGAGATTATTTTCATACAGAAGAATGTGTCACTCCGGTGGATGAATTGCACAAGTTTGTCCAATAGAATCATGCAGAGATTATTTTCATACAGAAGAATGGTATCACTCCGGTGGATGGTTTGCAGAAGTTTGCCCAATAGAATCATGCAGAGATTATTTTCATACAGAAGAATGTGTCACTCCGGTGGATGAATTGCACAAGTTTGTCCAACAGAATCATGCAGAGATTATTTTTATACAGAAGAATGTTGTCACTCTGGTGGATGATTTGCAGAAGTTTGTCCAATAGAATCACCCAGATATTGCTTTCATACAGAAGAATGTTTTCACTCCGGTGGATGATTTGCAGAAGTTTGCCCAATAGAATTATGCAGAAATTATTTTCATACAGAAGAATGTTGTCACTCCGGTGGATGATTTGCAGAAGTTTTCCCAATAGAATCATGCACAATTGTAGCTCAGAACGCAGTAGTGAAAGTGAAATACCAGGCCACCTTATTGCTCAACTTCAGAAATACAGACGTACTGAAGCGTAAATCGGGAGCTGTGGGTTCGATTCACGTTCCAGGACAATGAAATGTTCAAATTTCTATGGTATGTTACATGGAAAAACCAGCTTGATTTATGTCGGTATTAATTGTTCCATGTGTTTCAACTTGATATATCTTCAGTAATGCTTACTAAGCGTGTTACGCGAATCATATCATATACTTTGTTTCGCCGCCGCGAACTAAAGTATCTGTGAATCAATTTGCATTTTCCTCGTGATGCAGTCTTTTCTCGGGAAATGCTAAATATCCTTGACAAACACAGTATCAATTCCTTTCCATGAGTTCATAATACTCACGGGCGATTTAACTGAACTTAGAGATGAGCTCTTCATCGGATCTACCCCAATAATTTTGATTAAATCATACCGAACACTCTACAATATTTAGTGCAATCTGATTTGCTGATTGATGTTTACAGATACTTATAGCCTTCTACCCCATTTTACACATCCACAACAGGTATTCAGGGCAAAATCAAATCTATAAGACTTGAAGGAGTTTAAATTTATCTAATTTTTACCAAGGCTATCACGTTCTCATTGCAGCTTCTCTTCTTAATTTCATTTGAGTATGAAGGGAAATTCCAACAATTGTGTCTGTATGTTTGGATCTTTGGATTCTTTACGCTAATGTCCTGTCACAAAGTTTTCACAATATGTCATTCACGCTCGCAGGCCTTCCCAACTCAAGATACCCAAGTTTCACGGAAGAACTTCAGTATTCTGATTCTAGTGATGCTAAAACAATGTTTATATTACCACGAAAGTCGTTTGTGTAAAACCCTCTAATGGTGATGTCTCGGCTTCTAAAAGTGCTACTTGGAAGGTATTTTTCGCTACGGAGAGCGTTTGTTGCAAAAATACTTTTCATATATTTGCCATTTTTGGTAACTTATTCAATGAAATATAAAGAACACTACTTACACTGCGCACTTTAAATTATGCGCAGACTTTTTCTAGGAGACTAACATTCATTCACTTTTCCCCTGATTTTTTTCTAAAAGATCTGCTTTAAAATATTTTTCCCATGTAACAAAAGACTCAAAAGTAGTGCTATTGACCGTGGTAATTCTGTGTTGTATTTCCTGCTTTCGAGTTATTTCTATTGAACACGGGTTTTAAACTGTCTATTTGTAAATGTTTTTCAGTTCATTGTGAATACTATATGCTACTCTGTTAATTCATTGTATTCTTTGTAAATAGTTTACCCTTCTATTTACTTGTATTTCCTTTAAAAAGAAGAAATGTTGCTTTTGTTAATAGCTATACGGATTATTAAAACGACGAAAGCAATTCTTCACTTAGAAGTTATAAGGAAACTTCAGCTAGTACCACGAAGTTGCATTTCAAGATAACGATCTCAGAATTCTGCTAAATATTTGACATTTCTAAAGCAATATTGGAATTTTAAGGAATGGTTTTCAATATTCTACATACCTGCAGTTCCATTATAACCGGACACGTGTAAAGTGTATTTCAGAATATCATTGTCTATCCAAAAGGAATTGTATGTAGCATATTTGAAGGTACCATTTAAATCCCTTAGATCGATTTTTATTCGGTAAGCTCTCAGGTTAGTCAGGGCATAAATGTTCTTATTTCCTGTGAAAAAAACAGTTAGGATTCTTAGTACCAGTATGAAACAATAATAGCAAACAGTAAACGTATAAGCATATATGTGTAGAAATATACATTTTCGCGGTTATCTTACCAAGCCAGAATTCTTTCCAGAGCACGCCAAATCCCTGTTCGTACTCTTCCCAGCCTTTACTAAAATATTCATATGGATTATTGAAATATCCTCTTCGTTGAATAACCTAAATAAATTAAGACATGTATTTTTGTTTTCAAAAGATTTTGATACAAAAAGGTTATAAATCACATATATTCAAAACATTCATTTATTGTGTAGAAATTTAGAAATCTCTGTAATTTTTTATAATGTAGGTAAGTACACTATATGGACGTACACTATACTGACAAAAGTCACCGGACACCTAGAAGAGAAACACAACATAGTATTTATTGACATGCATTAGTACGGTGTCGGTCCACCTTTGGCCTGAACACACGGCCATGAGACTAATGGATCGTGTATCTGGATTCATCAGTTCATAGGACCCGTTTCCATTGATCTACGGTCCACGATAAATATATTTTAAACCAACCTGTTTCATTTATTTTGTTCTAGGCAAGCATGGCTTTATCTGAAATCTGTTTCTAGTTTCATAATTATGGATATCAAAATTTATATCTATGATATCTATTTGGGTTGTCGGAAAAGTCATGACGTATTTTGGCACCCGATGGAGGTTGGGCGGTTTTGGAAGTACTAGAAGCATGCGCAGCTCTGTTATCGCTATGGCATTCGACAGGTGCCAGTTCTAGCTGCAGTCTAAAAGAATAGTGAGCGAGTTGGTTGATTTGCGGAGATTTGACATCAAGCTGAAGTGGAAAACCAAACTGTACATATCGCCATGTTTTACTGTTTTGCATCCGTAAATGGGAAGAACGCGCGTCAAGCTTAGGAAAAGTTGCGTAAAGTGTACGGTGATAATGATTTACAAGAACCCAGTGCCAGCGGTGGTTCGTAAACTTCCGTGCTGGTGATTTTGACCTCAACGATGCTCTTCGGTCCGGGAGGCCAACCGAGGTTAATGACGACCAAATCAAGGCATTGATCGAGTCAAACCCACGTTGCACGACACGAGAGATTGCAGACAGACACATTGCACATCCATCATTCAAGCGTTCACGACCACCTAAAGAAGTTGGGATACGTAAGCAAGCTCGATGTGTGGGTTGCTCATGAACGGAAAGAAGCTCAATTGACTGCGCGTATAAATATCTGCGATATGCTCATTAAACGTAAGAAAAACGATCCTTTTTTGAAGCGACTGATAACTTGTCACGAAACGTGTATTGTGTACAACAATGTGCTGTGCAAACGGTCTCGGTCCCAACGTGCTGCTTCGTCTCAAACGACATCCAAAGCAGACATTCATCAGCGGAAGGTTTTGGTCTCAGTGTGGTGGGATTTTAAAGGTATCATGTTTTTTGAGCTCCTACCACGGAACCAAACAATCAATTCGAATGTGGGCTGTCGGCGGGTGGACAGTTTGAACGAATCCATCATCCAGAAACGTCCAGAGCTTCTTCATCGTAACGGTGTCGTGTTCCATCACGACAACGTGAGACCACACACAAATTTGACCACCCGCCAAAAATTATTGGAGCTTAGGTCGGATGTGTTGCCACACCCAGCATACTCGCCTAACCTTGTGTCGTCAGACTTCCACTTGTTTCGCTCTCTTCAACAGTTCTTGCGTGGTATAACGTTCAATTCAGATGAGGCTGTAAATCAGCACCTTGAAGAGTTTTTCGCCACGAAAGACAGGTCCTTCTATGAACGAGGCATTCTGAAGCTCACTGAAAGATGGCAAAAGGTCATCGAACAAAACGGGCTTTATATCATTGATTGATCTTTGTTCTTTCTATCAATCAATGACCTTTGCAAAACATGGCTAAAATACGGCATGACTTTTCCGACAAACCATATATTGATATATTATACTTATGCAATAATGGTATGTTTTGCATTATGTTTCTGTTCTGTCCAAACATTTGAGACATGTAGATTCTTCTCCTTTCACAACATCCCTAGGTGAAATCTAATAATCTTTAATGAAACACGCCGAGATAAGGACCCGGTCCCACTGTGATCTAGGTTCGGAGTTTATTGCATAGCACTCTGTTCTACCAACCCTAACTTGGAGGACAGGATGCACATACTTTAGGATCGACCTTTTGTAACTAGAAGGTGCGGATATCTGAGCACGAATACTCAAGGAAGACAACCACAGCGTCGATCTCCCTAACTAAATTGGTCTCTTCAGGAAATTATTATCTGGACTGGGATAAAGTGAATATGGTAACCTTTGTAAATAACAAACAGTCCTTACTCTTAGTAGAGACTATGTGCATAATATATTTTGAAGAAGCGTGTTGTAATGATGAACTATCCGTTAGGTTGCATCCTCTTTGGAAACAACTTGTCCAAGGTTTACCACCACCTAGACGTGGAAGTGCCAATTGAAAATATTATATCCCAGTAAGTACAACTTTGCTCTCTGTCAACATGGGGCTTGTTTACTAATGCCTTCTGGGAAGGTTTTGGAGCTATAAAAATCTTACCACTAGTTCCAGCATTGTCACTTGCTTGGGTCTGAAGATGCGACTAGTGTAGTCGCAAAAGATCTGGCCCATTTTAAATCTCTTTTACTATTTTAGGATTGCAAATAAATGTCATGTTTTAATATTGCAGTCTGATTCAGTTAAGGATTTTTAATTTAAATTGTGCTAAGACTGCTTTAACGATGCGGTTCTTCTGGATTCCTAGGTATGTATAATTATATCGATTGCGTGTATTGGTTTCCCATTGCATTGCATGGTGTGACGTAGTTTGAAGTGTTTGACTTGCTTTTCAATATTTGTGCTCCTTTGATTCGTATATTTTGCGTTTTAACGTCCACACTTATATGAACCTGGACTTTGCCAACGAATCCCACTGAATGGACAGCGTTTAAAAAATGAGCGATCGGAACAACCACGGATAATGGACTGGCATAGTGTACGATTGCAACAGCTCATAAGGGCACAACCTGGTCTGCGAATTGTATTGTTGTATCTTAAACAATCTTCTGTACGGACATGTCCTACAATCAGATGATTTATAGGCTTTCTCCTTAGTCAGATCGATATATAATGCTCGTCTCTCACGTCTTTTTTCCTTTTGGTATCCAGCATAGCAATTCAGTTACCTAACTTTGGTCAGTTTGTAAGTGTGACACTGAAATTCATTTCGTTATTTTTTTTACCAAATATAGCATGTGCTATTTGTTTTTACGTTCCAAGAGTTTTTCTTACGGGAGGCTCAAAACTTTTTAGAGGAAGCTTAGCCTCACCTAGAGGCCCCTCTCTCAAGCTTGCGCCCTGGTACATTGAAAAGACACAGTGTTAGCAAAGAGACTTTAACATTTCGTTTTATTAATATTCTTTTGATCACAGGGTGTTTCCTGGAGAGCATGGGGCAAAACAAGCAAATAGTCCGTGGTTTACCCGAAATTCAAGATAGGCCATACTTTGGCCAAATATTATTTGGCCGCCGTTATGAGTAATCGCTAACACGTGCAGGCAGCACCAGCACTTCAACACTTGAATGAGTCAACTTATGAGAAAGAGAAACTTAATAGGGTTTTAGATAACAGATTTAGAGTAAGAAAGGAAACCTTATGTCAATTATACTGTTTTCAATGAGAATCGCCTCTCCATTCAGCAAGACCTTTTTTCGAAAAAAATTAACATTCTTAAAAGTAAACGTTAATTTATTGAGACAGCATGTTTATGGTCGCTAACGTTCCTCTTGTTGTTTTGCTTTATTTTTCCTGTTATGTGAATCGCTTTATTGTTTTCATTATCACTCCTTCCAGACACCGAATTTCGCGAAGGTCTGGGGAGCTTTGAAACACTGATGCAAAATGTTGCTTAATTTTAAATTTAAGCTCCAGCGAAAATTTAATCCTAAGACAGAAAACTAAATTTTTCTAAGCACTGATTTTGCACTGAAGAACGAGTTCTAGGATGCACCTGGGAAAAGAAAAATATCTGAACATTTTCGAAAGGTAAAAGTAAATGATTGTCTTATTAATTTACGTATTTACTTGGCAATATATTATTTTATGCAAGAACAGAAGTTTTAAAACTTCGCTGAAGGCACAGTAACAAAGAACTAAGTTTTAAACTGTTTGCCCAAAAAATATTTTTAATTAAATATATTTAAAATTTGCTCAAGTAGCATATTTAAATAACATTCAAGAGCAAAGGAAATACTAACCGTCTATCCACCTCTATCTTCCATGCCACAGTAGACGGCCACAGGCCCCTTAGAGATTCGGATCTGTGGCCATATTTCATAGAACCCACTAGTACGGTTTAACATTAAAAAAGCACAAGAAATCCTACCGTCCATCCATCTCCATCTTCCATGTCGTCGTAGACTGCCACAAGCCCTTTAGAGATTCATTTTCTGGCATTTTCCATAGATCCTACTAGTACGGTTTAATATTAACAAAGCACAAGAAATACTAACCGTCCATCCATCGCCATCGTCCATTTCGCAGTAGTTTACCACAAGTACCTTAAAGATTCAGGTCTGTGGCCATATTTCATAGAGCCCACTAGTACGGTTTAACATTAACAAAGCACAGGAAATCATACCCGTCCATCTATCTCCATCTTCCATGTCGTCGTAGAATGCCACAAGCCCTTTAGAGATTCATTTTCTGGCATATTCCATAGATCCTACTAGTACGGTTTACCATTAGCAAAGCTCAGGAAATATTAACCATCCATCAACCGCAATCCTCCATGTCGCCGTAGACTTCCACAGGTCACTTAAATATTCAGCTTTGTGGCTATATTTCATAGATCGCACTAGTGCGGGATAAAGTTAACAAAGCACAAGAAATACTAACCGTCCATCTACCGCCGTCCTCCATGTCGCAGTAGACTGCGACAGATCCCTTTGAATTTCGGCTTTGTGGCTAAATCTCATAGATCCCACTAGTGCGGTTATAACAGTAACAAAGCACAGGAAATACTAACCGTCCACCCACCGCCATCCTCCATGTCGCAATAAACTGCCACAGATCCCTTTATGATTCGGTTTTGTGGCCATATTTCATAGATCCCACTAGAACGGTTTCCATTTTGGTAGATGTCACTGCAGTCAAGAGGCTTTGCAACACGGAGAAAATCTTTGCACTCGCTGCAGTTCAGAGGTTTCTCTTCGCATGTAACATTCCTGCAGTCACTGCAGTTAATCGGTTTTTCTTTACATCGGATACTCTCACACTCACTGCAGTTAATGGGTTTATCTTCACATATCTTTACGAATGTGCCATTTATATCTAGAAAAAGAAAGTGAAACTCAAAAAGATTTTAAATGAAATGTGTTGAGTAAAGCACACATAAACTTGTTAAAAGAAAGACAGACACAATATTTAGCCTTCAATAACTTACATAATATGCCTGGTTATATTTTATTTTAAACCTGCCCAAATTTATTTTTTTATTTTAAATTTTTAAACTAAGAGCAGACTAAATCTTAGTCCTCTTCTAATTTCCAAAATCTTGAATATATGGAAAGAATATTTCAGATTAGAGGAAGGACGATTTTGGAAAGTTTCTGCATGGCCATTTATGAGCTGGATCTCATGCGGTTATTTCAATGTGAATAAATAACACACCATTGTGACAACTCAGTGGTTGACTTCTTAGAAGGGGTCTGCATAATAATGAAGCCAGCCGATATACAGAGGTTGAAATTTATTAGGCATACCTACTCTTGTCATATAAGTGCCTACCTTCAATATTAAAGGCGGTACAACAGCTCGATTTGGTGTTTGTATCCGACCAACCACCTCGTCCAGTGTCATTTTGCATTAAATTCAGAATCGGTATGGAAAACTTTGTTGTATTAACCCTTTAACCGGCTGTAACGCAGAACAAAATGGTTTGGACCGAATATGTTCATTGCCTAAAACCTGAGCCGAACGAGGCTGAAATTAATGAACTTGCATACTAGAAAGAGTTGATTTTGGGGATGATTAACACTAGTCCTTTCTGACTGATTACCTTCCGAAAGGTCTACAGCAGTGACAACTAAAGTAAGAACAGAAAGAGAAAACTCTGGAATTACGTGTTTATACTTAGCTGCAAGATATCATTATTACGGCACCACAACTGTTCCTCATGCATTGTGGGATGAAGAAGAAAAAAGCACTGTGAGAGAGTGTTTACAATACGTAACGTTTTCATGTTTGGAACTGCTGATTTGGGGGGAAGAAAAGAATAGTTTTTCTATAACTTTTGTCAAACCCGTTAGCTATGTAAACATCTCTTCTTGAGCAGCGCAAAAACTTTTGGGCACCATTTGGTCCAGGTATCGGCCGCTAAAATGGCGAAAATGAATTTACACATTGTATAATAATGGAGCCAATCGTGCTAGTCAGGGTATATTCCAAACGACTATTCTCTTGTGCTTTTATTGCGTAAACATAACAGCGGTTTTCCGTTAATGATGCGACACCTAAAAAGTCCAGCAATCGGTAATTCTGTTGACGAAAATCAGTTGGTGGATCAGAGGATTCTAAAGAGAGAGCTAGAATCGTTGGAGCAAATGGACAGACCATAAATCTATGAATCCCCGCAGAATGTGTGGTATATCCCAGTAATTCCTAGGGTAGACTTCGAACACACCACATATCGAGTTATGTCGCGTTTGGGTATCAACAGCCGATAACTATGTTCTTGGTCTACTTGGACCCCAGTTATCCACCAGCTGTTTTCGGCAATAGGATGGTCGATTATTTGATGTATTTTGTGAGTCGCACCATTTACGGTAAATCCTTGCTACGGCTGTGTGTCAAAACTCCTGAAAGGTAGGAATTAAGAAGTTCCTCGAAACGGGACACCTAGAGCCAGCTGATATATCGGATCGTTCGTTTTGTACAATAGGGTCCTCATTTGAATGCTAACTGATGTTCAAGGATCTTCTCTGCCAGAAGTATGCCACATACCGTACAAACTTATGATTTTACATATTGGTATGCCTCATTTATTTTACCCGAATAATGTTGTATCTCAGTATATGTACCACAGATCATAAATGAACAAATTGTGTGTGAAATGAAGGATACTAAGGCGACAACCCAAACTATTGCTTAGCATAAAATATGCAAATTCGCACATGTGGTGTTTTTCTTTCAGAATATTTTTCAAAAGATGTGACAAAATATTTAATTTATATGATCGTGAGCCGTTTGTGATTAAGTTCAAAACTTGACTTGGGGATGAAAAAAAAAGTACACTAGCTTAATGTTTTCATTCCTTTATCCCTCTTCCCACTTCGAGGAATATCCATTAAAAGATTTATTCGATACCGCTGTAGTTTTTGTACATTCGTAATGCGCGCATAACCGTTTTATACCTTCAAAACGTCAAAAACCTTCTCTTTTTGCCTATGACAAAGCCGCATCTTTTTGACACATGTTGTCGTGTTGCTGAATAAAAACGAAATGATAACACTTCTTTTTGTATTTGTAGAATATAAAACGTTATTAAAATAGTAGTATTTTCAGGTAATGCTTGAACGTCAAGGCTCAGATATCATCACTGAATATACACGGTCGTATCAGAATAATATGACCACCTACTTAATAATAGGAATATCCACTCTCGGCCAGGATGACAGTGGCGAAACGGCGTGGCATGGACGCAATGAGGCCCTGGAAGTTTTCCTAATGTACACGTCCCCATTCGGATTGCAGCAGAGCATGGAGGTCTCGGAGATGATATCGTTGTGCATCGGCACGTCGAAACTGTCGATCCAAATAGTCGCACAAGTGCTCTATGGGATTGAGATCGGGCGATTTCGCCGGCCTAAGGGAGAACGGAGACACTTCTGTCGTGTTGCCGCAATCAGTCACGCACCCCCTTAGCGACATGGCAGGGCACATTGTCCTCTTGGTAGACACCATCACCACCAGGGTGAACGTCCACTATGAAAGGACGCATGTGGTCAGCGAGGATGGACAAGCAACCATTAGCGTTCAGAGACCCATCCAATGGTACCAGCGGTCTCAGGTTATGCCAGGAAAAAATCCGCCAGACATGCGCACTTCCACTACCGGCCTGTATTGACCGACAAGCGTGTCCGGGTGTTGGTTCTCGTGTGTCTGACGCCATGTCCGCCACCGCCCGTCACTTTTGTGGAGCAGAAATTTGGATTCGTTGGAGAAGGCAACCTTTCCCCACTCTTCCACCGTCCAATGACGGTTGTCCCATGCGAACTGCAAGTGTCGTTTCCGAAGGATATGGGTTAACATGGGAGCCTTGGCGCACGGTCGACTCTGGAGTCCCATCGTGACAGGGCTCGCTCCGCCGTTATCGAAGACACGTACCTGGGTGCCCCAACGTTTATTTGCGTGCTCAAATGCTGCACTGTTGCGGTCGATTGCCCTTTACCACCCAACGGAGGCGACGTTCTCCTCTGGGGTCGATTACTTTTGGGGCTGTACAGTTAAGACGTTGGGAGGAACTCGGTGTGCCTGCTATCCATTCTAGGTACACCCTTACTACAGCACCTCGCGAACAGCCCACGAAGTCTGCTGACTCTGAGATGCTTCCACACTTGGTGCGCTAGAAGATGATCATTCCTTTTTGTACTTCCGTAAAATCACTACCTCTGCACATAGTGCTCACGTTACGCACTATGGCTCATCTGTCCTGTCCGCCAACTTATATATTTGTGTGGTCAACCTTGTTATGTGCACTCTGTGACTCACCTAAGCGGGTTCACTGAGATACTGGAGGTGGTCATATTATTTTGATACGACTGTTCTAAAAAAAAAAAAACTTTACAACCAAATATTGTCGATACCTTTGCGTATTGTGGCGCACGCAGTTGCATTAAAAGTCACGTCCTTGAGCGTGGTGATCATATTATTCTGTCCAAATCCTGTATTTCGCCAATGCATCCTTCTGTGACATTTACTAACACTTCTAAAGATTTTCCGTTATTGTAATGCAAAAACATGTAAACCTTTCTTCCTAAGACGTTGCATTCGATTTTTAAATATAAGCAGAGATTTCCTCGGTGGCTATATTCCAGTTGGCAAAATTTTTGTTCAAAGCTGAAGAAAACTCGATCCGTTTTTAAAAAGTGTCGAGAACACAGTTTCATTTAGAAGTGCTAACCTACAAATTGTGAAACCCTTTGTTGCTCCTATCGGTAAGATAAAGAAAGACACCCTTTCTAGAAAGTCGTAACAGTAAGTTTCTTGATTGCTATCGACAGCAACAAAATTCTTCTGAATCTAACATTTTTCCTGATTTCATTTTTTCTTTATAATTTTCTATTTATCTATCTATCTACTAAAATATATTAAAATATGCCGTTATTAAAACTACGCTAATTTAGAATTTTTGTCTTATATTTATCACACAGGGCAGTTATGACTTCATTTCATTTCATTTCATTTTTATTTTTCAGTTGTGACCATATACACTAATAATAGTATTATAACAATAACAATATAACTAGTGACACTTGGGGAGCACGAGGGAAAAGGCCTGAATTGGCCAAACACAGCCCTCGGCACCCGTAATAAAGATCTTACAAGTCAGGAACAGACGTAACTCATTTTCTGATATCATACACTGAGGGGAAAAAAATCCCAACACCACGAAAAAATAGTTGTAGAGGAATGAAATGGCCGCAGTACATTTCAACAGGTAACATATTTAATCGATTAAGGTTTCAAGATCACAGCTTAATGTAAGCGGAGAAGAGCCATTTTAAAAGTGAAATGCTGGTACATTAATAACCGGTGTAACCGCCAGAATGTTTAATGCAAGGACGCAAACGTTCTTGCATTGTGTCGTACAGGTGCTGGATGTCAGTTTGTGGGATGCAGTTCCTTGCCTGTTGCACTTGGTCGGTCAATACAGGGACGGTTAATGCTGGTTGGGGGTGACGCTGGAGTTGTCGTCCAATGATGTCCCATACGTGCTCGATTGGTGAAAGATCTGGTGATCTAGCAGGCCACGGCAACATGTTGGTACTCTGTAGAGCATGTTGGGTTACAACTGCGGTATGCAGTCGAGCGTTATCCTGTTGGAAAACACCCCCTGGAATGCTGTTCATGAATGGCAGCACAACAGGTTGAATCACCAGACCGACGTACAACTGTGTCGTCTCCCGGACGGGGATAACTGGTTTTCTAGTTATTTGGGGAGCGGCGCCCCCACGGCCCGAGCTAACCTTGTGACGGAATACTTTTCGTTTACTCTTGAACGATGACATCACCGAAGGGACAGCTGTTCATCAAGCTGATGGGGGATGGCGTCCCCACGGCCCAAGCCAACATGTACTATATGTGATGATTTTCAGATTTTTGATGTTTTTTGTTTTTTTCACTTGACACGAGCCAGCCTCAGTTGTAGGTTGCTGAGGTTGTGATTATGCGCCAGCTCAGGATTTTAGTTTCTCGTTTTCTTTCCTGTCTTCTCCATTTCATGTTCCTTTCTTTGTTTTTCCGAGCTGGTTAGCTAGACCTGCCTGCACGTTTGACGTGCGTGGTGACCCGTAAGGTGGAAAAGGGGATGCTGGAGGCTGAGGTTTCTGGAGGCCTGGGTGTTGATGTCGCCAGTTGTCAACACTCCTCTTTGCCCCCTGCTTCACCCTAAATGGGTGGCTGGGAACTAACCCACTCCTAGTCAATGAGGTCTGTGGCCGAGTGGAGCCCAGACCTCTAACGGCTTGTCGTTTTGCACGACAGGGTGAGTCTGGGGATAGCGTGGGCATGCCAAAGGTGTGTTCCCCAGACATGGGAAAGTCTGGGTGCACGCCGAGCGCCTGTCTGCCCTATCAACTTGCTATATCCCCTTGCTATCCCTAGAGCCGTGTCCTGCGACCACTTGGGCTTGCGGACCTCCGGCTCTCCCTCGTTGGGCTCGATTGTTGGTGGGGAAGTCGGAGGACGAATTACTATTTCTTTTTTCATGGCTCTCAATTCTGTTTCCCACGAACCAACAACCAAAAGAGGTATGGAGGAAGGCTCATCCCTTCCGCAAAGAAACATGTTCCTGATTCTACTAATGTTCGTTTCTTTTTTGTGCACTCATTGGACCCTTCAAAGCCTTTGAGTGCCAAAAGTCCATTTTGGATTAACAAAGCACTTCAGTCTATAGCAAGCTCTTCTAAGAGCGTAAAGAAACTTCAGTCTGGAGATCTTCTGGTAGAAATGTCCACTGTGGCCTACAGTTCGACACTTCCCAACACTACTACGCTGCTTGAGACTCCGGTCAAAATAACACCTCACGGATACCTAAATTCATCTCGAGGTGTTGTCTCCTCTCAGGACCTCGTTGATTGTACTGAAGAAGAACTACTAGAAGAACTGAGGAGTCAACACGTTACGGGTGTGCGGCGTATACTCTTTAGGCGGAATGGGCAGTCCGTCCCATCCCGCAACATCATTTTGACGTTTGATAGCCCTTCTCCGCCTACATCCATCAAGGCAGGGTATCTGCACCTTGAGATACGTCCGTACATCCCTAACCCTCTGAGATGTTTTAGGTGTCAGTCTTACGGCCATTCTCAGCAGTCGTGCAGGAGAAATCCTAGGTGTGGACGTTGTGGTTCCGCAAAGCATCTTTTATCAGAATGTGTGGCCGAGGCTGAGTTTTGTGTGAACTGCAAGGGTTCACACGCAGCATCAGCCAAAGATTGCTCCAAGTGGAAGGAGGAGAAAGAAATCCAAAGGCTCAAAACGGTGGAAAATATTTCCTATCCTGAGGCCAGAAGAAGAGTGGTTCCTGTTATATCTGATCGGCGATCATACGCTTCAGTGGTGGTTGCCAAATCTACGGTTGCCATTCAGACCGACATTCAAATCCACCCTAAATGTCCATACAATGTAAATGAAATCATCGCAGCCGGACTGGAGGCACTCCAGTCTCGAGCTAGGGGTCTGAAAGCGCCACCCACCACTTCGCCGAAGCAGACTCATCCCACCACCAACAAGGGAACTCAGACCACTTCTTCTAACAAAAAAACCAAAGCTCAGGATAAGAAAAGCATTTCTTCTCCAAAATCTCAGCAAACGACTCAACATCGTGTGCCTCCCGTTAAGCCACTTTGGACAAAGCATGCTCCCATCTTGGCCCCTGGTCACACTCCTCCAGATCTGGGGGAACCCCCATCAGAGGTGATGGAGCCTGACTTCGTGTGATCATTTTCATTTTCATTTCACTTTTAACCATGGCTTTAATCATTCAGTGGAACTGTCGAGGTTTTCGGACGAGTTTTGATGAAGTGAAACATCTGCTTTCATTGTACTCTCCGGTGTGTTTTTGTTTACAGGAAACAAAACTTAAACCATCAGACCTGCTTTCAGTTCGAGGCTACAGTGCATTTCGGACAGATAACCCGTCTGGAAATATAGCCTGTGGGGGTGTCGCTATTCTCGTCCCTCACAGGGTTCCGGTACCTTCCGTCGCGGTTTCCACAATTGTGCAGGCCGTGGCGGTTCGTATTTCTATGCCTGTACCTCTTACTGTCTGCAGTGTCTATCTGCCGCCGGACGAGAACGTAAGCGTCTCTGTACTGGAGAGATTGGTTGATCAGCTGCCTTCACCCTTTCTTTTAATGGGTGACTTCAATGCTCATCATCATTTGTGGGGTAGTGTCGACACCAGCGCAAGAGGTCGTCGCATAGAGTCTTTTCTGTCCTCGGCCTCTTTGTGCCTTTTTAACACGGGTGCTGACATGTACTTCCATGAGCCGACAAGATCCTTCAGTGCGATCGATTTGACCTTGGGGTCACCATCGATTATTGCTGATTGGTCGTGGACGGTGTATAATGACCTCCACGTGAGCGACCATTTTCCAATTGTCCTCTCGGATCATGCGATCATGCCATCTTCTGCCTCCCGCCCTCCTCGGTAGAGGATGGAGCGTGCGAGATGGGAAGTCTTCACACCGTCAGCATTGATATCTTCTACAATGGTGACTCAGGAGTCAATCGACGCAGCGGTTCTTGAAGTCACAAATTGTATTCTTCAGGCAGCTGATCTTTCTATACCAAAAACATCTACGACACTCTCCAGAAGTCCGAAGCCTTGGTGGAACCCTGAATGCGCAGCGGCTAGGAGAGCTCAACATAAGGCCTGGTCTACGTTTTGGCGATATCCAACCGATGCTAATCTCGTTACATTCAAACGAGGAAAATCCTATGCTCGGTTGGTGCGTCGACGTAGCAAGAGGGAGTCTTGGATTCAGTATGTTTCCTCTCTCACTTCACGTGCCAGTTCGAAAAGTATGTGAGAAAAAATTCGTACGATCCGGGGTAGCTACAGCTCTCACCAGCTCTCCATTCTCGAGAGTAACGGCTGCACATATGCTGATGTCGGGGAGATTGCTGATTGTTTGGGGGAGGCGTTTGCCTCCGTGTCGAGTGACCTGGCGTATCCTTCCTCCTTTCTCAGGATTAAATCTACTGCGGAACGCCAGAGAATCTCCTTTGCGCCTTTTAATGACACAAGTTATAACTCCCACCTTCAGCATGGTTGAACTCAGGGTGGCTCTGCATCGGTCCGGCGCTACATCTGTCGGTCCCGATGGAATCCACTATGACATGCTCCGTCATCTATCGCAGTCGTCTCTCGAGAATCTCTTAATCTTGTATAATCGTATTTGGTCGGAGCACAATTTCCCGGAATCTTGGCGAAAAGCTTTTGTTCTGCCTTTTCCCAAACCTGGCAAGGATCCTAAGTCTCCCTCTAGTTATCGTCCAATTGCTCTCACTAGCTGTCTGTGTAAAGTTCTTGAACGCATGGTTAATTCCCAGTTAATTCATTTTTTAGAATATCATCAAGTACTTTCACCATCACAAAGTGGCTTTCGCCGTCATCGTTCACCTCACGATCATCTCCTGCACTTTGAGACATTTGTGCGCGAGGCGTTCGTGCGTAGGCAGCACCTGGTTTCTGTATTTTTTGACATTGAGAAAGCCTATGATCGAGCGTTGCGGCACGGTATTATTCGTGACCTCCACGCATGCGGGTTGCTAGGAATCTTCCAACCTTCATTGTAAATTATCTTCGCAATCGGGTGTTCCAGGTGCGCCTGGGTACGACGCTCTCGGCACCGTTCCATCAAGAACAAGGTGTTTCTCAAGGTTGCATTTTATCTGTTACATTGTTCATCCTTCGCATTAATTGTCTCTTCACAAATCTTCCTCCTGCGGTTTCGGCTACTGTTTATGTTGATGATTTGCACATTTTCTGCTCGTCATCCAGCATGAATTTTATTGAAAGGCAGTTGCAGTCTGCGATTAACCAGATCTTTAAAGCGGCGAATAGCAATGGTTTCGTTCCTTCTCCCGACAAGACAGCGTATGTCCATTTCTGCCGGAGGCGCGGCCTCCATCCGGACCCAGAGTTGTTTTTAGACCGTGCAGCCATACCAGTTTCGCCGGAGACCAAGTTCCTTGGACTGACCGTCGACCGTGCGCTTACGTTCCGTGCGCACGTTCGGCGGCTCAAGATTTCCTGTCTGCGGGCTCTATCTATTCTTAAGATCCTTTCGAGAGTCACGTGGGGCGCAGACAGGATGTCTTTGATTCGCATTTACCATTCCTTAATACGGTCGAAACTGGATTATGGTTGTATCGTGTATGGCTCTGCTCGTCGTTCTGTTCTCCGGCCTTTGGACACTATTCACCATCAAGCACTGCGTCTTTGTTCGGAAGCATTTCGAACATCTCCGATTCCCAGCCTTTACGCTGACGCGAACGAACCATCGCTTGAATTACGCCGTCTGCAGCTGTCTATTCAATTCTACTTGAAACTTAGATCTCTGCCAGACCATCCTTTATTCGATGGAGTTTTTCATCCCCAGCATGCTCGTTTATTCGGGAACCGGCCCTCGTGCATTGCAACCTTCGGTCTTCGTATGGCGGCCGTAGCCCGTGATGTAGGGCTCGACTTGTCACTTGTTGGAGAGACCAGGGGCTTTAGGGATCCTCCATGGCACCCACTTGGTGTCATGGTTGATACCACCTTTACATCTTTCGATAAATCCTCAACCCCTGCGTCAGTGTACCAGCAGCACTTTGCTGAGCACCGTGACTTAAATTCTGATTACACTCCTATTTTTACTGATGGCTCCAAGATGCATGGAGTCGTTGGATACGCGGCTGTCTGTGTGGATGACGTTTCAGTAGCGCGGATCCCAGCTGAGGCCACGGTGTTTTCGGCGGAGATGTATGCTGTGTATCTCGCCCTTCCCTATGTTCAGTAGAGTTCTCATCATCGTGCTATGGTCTATACGGATTCCTTAAGTGTCTTGCAGTCTTTGTCATCTGCAGATTGCCGTGATCATCCTTTTTTCGTGAATGTGAGACAGTTACTTCGTCGTTTGCTCGGGGCCGGTCTTCATGTTCAGTTTTGCTGGATTCCTGGGCATGTTGGGATCTCGGGTAACGAGTGTGCTGATGCGGCTGCTAGATCTGCTTCCTCTTTGGTCGTCACACCCTTGCCACTATATCACCGGGATTTCCGCTTTATCTTTCGCGAACGTATCAAGCGAACGTGGCAAGGTCTGTGGGACCAACAGGTGGAAAATAAACTGCATCGTATTAAACCTAATCTTGAAGTCTGGAAATCTTCATATCGTCGGAACCGTAGGGAGGAAGTGGTGCTTGCGCGTCTCCGCATTGGGCATTGTCGTTTCACTCACCGCTTTTTGCTGTGTGGCGACACTGCGCCGATGTGTGAGACGTGCAATTGCCGACTCACCGTCATTCATCTTCTGTATAGCTGTGTTCGTTTTCGTGATGTACGTTTTCATTTCTTTCATTCTCATTTGTTGAACGAGGACGTCGCTACACTGCAGCGGCTCCTCAATGACCACTGCAATACTGTTGCCGTGTTTTCACTTTTTAAAGAAATTGACTATTTTAAACGTATCTAGATTTAAGCCTTATCATCATAATCATTTCTCAGTTTTACTGAATCAGCTAGATTTTAATCATTGTATCATGTTTGTAATACTGTTTGTTTCATTATCGTTTTTAGTCCTTCCATCGTTCTCACTTTTCAGTTTTACATGATCAGTCAGATTTTAAGCTTTTTACCACATTTTTAATACTGTTTGTTTGTCTTGTGTCTGGCGCTCTTTGGCCAACCATGGCCCTTGCGCCATAAAAATCAACCAACCAACCAAACAACTGTGCCGTCAGGGTGCGTGGGATAACCACGAGAGTGCTCCTGCTGTCATAGGAAATTGCTCCCCAGACCATGACTCCAGGTGTAGGTTCAGTGTGTCTCGGCCGCAGACTGGTTGGTTGCAGGCGCTCACCGGGCCTCCTTCTAACCAACACACTGCCATCACTGGCACCCAGGCAGAACCGGCTTTCATCAGAAAACACAACAGATCTCCACTCCGTCCTCCAATGAGCTCTAGTTTGACACCACTGACGTCGCAAACGGCAGTGGTTTGGAGTAAATGCAATGCACGCTACAGGGCGTCTGGCTCGGAACTGTCCTTCAAGTAACCGATTTGTAACAGTTCGTTGTGTCACTGTGGTGGCAACTGCAGTTCGAATAGCTGCCGCAGACGCGGTACGATGCGCCACGGCAAAACGCCGTACACGGCGGGCTTCCCTCTCAGTAGTGCCACGTGGCCGGCCGGAACCCGGTCTTCTTGAAGCAGTATGTTCCCTTGACCACCGCTGCCAACAATCATGCACAGTGGCTTCATTCCTGCCAAGTCGTTCTGCAATATTGCGGAAAGAAAATCCACCTTCTTGTAGCCCTATTACACGACCTCGTTCAAACTCCGTGAGCTGTTGATAATGGCTTCTTCGTCTTCTTAAAGGCATTCTTGACTAACATCAACACACTACGTCGAATCTCAACGATAACTAACGCTCACGAACGTTACAGCGCGTATTTACAGCAAACCTGCTTTGCATGTTTCGAGGGGCGCTATTAGCGCCACACGTATGCTCCGAGAGCGAAATTTGCATAGACGTCATCTTACAGATGTACTCTCACCGCCTACCAACTGTCGTTTAGCTAACACAACCCCTTCTTGGTGTTAGGATTTTTTTCCGTCAGTGTATGAGTAAATTAGTAAGTAGTAAATATAAATTATAGCGAAAGGTCACCAAGAGTAATTTAGTATTACATATTAGAAATGTATCCGAATTTCATTTTCCTCCCCTTTTCTCTTCCCCCTTTTCCCCCATCCAACAGGAGCAAGCACATGAGAAATACAAATGTAAATAAATTGGCCTTAAACCAGTTGGTCAAAAGAAAAAGAGATATATTATGATAGATCTAGTTCTTCCCCATTAAATAGAGGTTTAGTTTTTTCTTAAAATGGTTAATGATATTAATAGCAGTAAGATGGTAAAGATAATTATTCCATAATTTAGGACCAGAATAGTTTATGTTATTTTTAAAAGTTTCTGTATATGTAAATACCGGTAGTAATTTAAATCTATTTCCTGTTGGATAAGTATGAGTATGGGTATTAATTTTGATCAAGTCATGATAGAGGTAATATTTTATTTTTTTAAACATGATCTTTCCTAAATAATATTCATATAGTTGTTATATAGTTAATATATAAAATGTAGGCTATTGGGATGTGAAGTTGTTCTGTATGTGAAATTGGAAGATTGAAAATTATTGATTAGGTTCAGTAACGCTATTTCAGTTGTATTACTAGGTGTAAAGCCAAATTGATTTTGATGTATAATATTATATTTTGTAATGAAATCAAGTAGTCTCGTGTAGATTAACTTTACAAACATTTTAGTGAATATTATTTGATTAGCAATTGGCCTATAATTATTACCATCTGTTATTGCACCAGATTTATATTTAGGGTAGACCTTAACAATTTTCATTAAATCTGAAAAAATACCTGTTTCAATAATTGTATTAAATATATGTAATAAAGGATCAACAATATAACAGGCAACAAATGATATGATTTTTGTGTTAATGTCATCATGTCCTGGCCCCGAAGTTTTATTAATATTTTGTATTGAAGTTAGTATTTCCAATTTAGTAATTTTTGAAAAAATAGATAGAATTAGCTCTCTTTGTGGTTATAGGTTAAGCCGTGAATGAAGCACCGCTCTTAGGTATGTTTACAACTATAGCCTGAGGACTAGAGACAAAGTGACCTGTGACGTGCTGCCCCGCAGGACGCACACGACATAAAGGCAGATAGCAGTAAGAACGAACGCCTGCTTAGCTCATTTGGTAGAGCGACTTGTTCCGGAATAAGTGGACTCGGTTCGATCCCCGGCGTGGACCAAAAATAACGGAGAAATTTACTTCGTTACAATGGCGCCCGAACTTTCCGGATGACCCGGCCGTTAAAGATCTTGCAATGGTGTGATGCTTTTTCCACACCGCGAGACAAGAAAAATAAAAGAATCCCTTCTTCAGCGCTTCGAAAAAAAA
The DNA here is from genome assembly GCA_039090855.1 of Macrothele yani. NCBI lineage: Eukaryota > Metazoa > Arthropoda > Arachnida > Araneae > Macrothelidae > Macrothele > Macrothele yani. The sequence goes on along the minus strand of CM077005.1, from coordinate 135,534,274 downwards.
AAATTTATGTGACGTTGCATTCCGCACACCAGATTGACTGGGAGTTCTCAAGTGCACGATCTACAGCAAGTGGCTTCCTGTAACGATTTATGGTCACAGCTGACCCGTGGGCCATGACCCCGGCCCCCTTTCGGGGGGTGGAATGAGGTGACGTACCTATGCCGCAGGACGCACTCGGTATAAAGGCAGATAGCAGCAAGAACGAACGTTTGCATAGCTCAGTTGGCAGAGCGACTTGTTCCGAAATAAGTGGACTCGGGTTCGAACTCGGCGTGTACAAAAATGACGGAGAAATTTACTTCGTTGCAGACCATTAAGTTCATTTGCTATTTGAGAATTGTCTAAGATCTTGATATTATTTTTAATTAAATAAGGTGATAATATCTTTGTGTTATTCCTACCCATAAGGAAGTTAAGATTTCTCCTTTGTCAGCGTGTGGCTGACTCTGAGGTTCCCATGCCCCGGTTGCACGTACTTCTCTCATTTTTGGTGGGGTGGGATTAATGATTATCCTCATTAATTCAATAATCGGCTATAAGAAATCGCTTGATCAAATCTGGACCAGTGGTTCCAGAAAAGGAATACAGCCATTCCAAAAAAAAAAAAAAAAAAAAAGAAAAAAAGACTTATCATCCATTCTTTCCTTTAACAGGAATCACGGCCGGATTCATCTTCCACGAATGGTTAAAATGAAAGAATTATGCACAGACTGTACCACAAACTACGCGATCACCAGGGAAGCTTTCAAAACTTTAACGAGCCCTGAACGGTAATTCTATTTTCTCTTATCAAACCTGACGGTATTTGTGTACTGTGGGATCTGTAACACGGTTTTCTTTAGAGAACCACAATGAATACTTGGAGCAGAACAAATATCATAAACACACTCATAAAGAATTGTAATTTTGATTCGTGATTCTGTTCAGCTGTTCAGCTTTTAATAAATACACAGTTGACGTGGATCAGGAACATCAAATAGAAGTCACGTTTATAAGTGAGTCACGGAAAAATTCTCACAGGCCGCCACCGGGTATCGAACCCAGGGTCTACACGCCGGACATGCTTCCACTGTACCACAGCTGCCTCGAAATTCTCCAGACTCACATACGACAAACTGCCAAACCCCTGGAAGGTTGCTTCTTTGGAGCCCGGCACAATGCTGGAAGACCCTGCGTTCGATTCCCGATGGCGGCCGATGATAATTTTTCTGTAACTCGCTTAAAAACGTGGAAAGAGCGATGACTTCTATTTGATGTTCCTGATCCACGTCAACTGTGTATTTATTTCTCATTCGCCTTTTAGTTATTTGTTGAGTTTCTGCTCTTCCTCTTTGGTGAATCCCCAGCATTGTGCGAGGCTCCAAAGAATCAAACTGTCAATTGGTTTGGCAGTTTGTCGAAATGTGAGTCTGGAGAATTTCGAGGCAGCTGTGGTGCCGTGGAAGCATGTCCGGCGCGTAACTGGAAGACCCTGGGTTCGATTCCCAGTGGCTGCCGATGATAACTTTTTCGTGACTCACTTATAAATGTGGAAAGAGCGATGACTTCTATTTGATGTTCAACATTTTCTGAAAAAGATTTATAGCGTGATAATGAATAATAAGGTGTGTGTAGTCTAAGTGTAGGTGCCCCTGTTGAAAATAGGCATTTTTTCCATGTAATTGTTCAGGGAGTACCATAAGGTTGAGTAATTCATAGTGACTTATATGATACAAACTGCATGAGGGAATGAACCTCAGAAATAACTACTAAGCCTATTGAGAGCTGATCCACTCTTTAAAGAGCTTTACAAAATTGAAATATTTCAGGGATGGCTCAATTTGAAATATTATTCCAAAATTCATTAATTTTCATTTGGGATCGCCTTAACATATATAGCGATTGAATAAAACACACCAAAATCTCAATATGTAAAATTTCATTTGCACTCAAAAATAATTTTCCAGATGAAATTCGAAACTGCCAGGTAGAAAATCATGTGTTGTGACATCTCGTTATACTTACACTTTGGCAATTTCTGTTTTACGGCTTCTATGATTTCTGTTGCGACATTTAGTCGAGAGTGAATATCTGCAAGAACACATTCGCCATCATTCCCAGTTTGGTTACCGGAACTGCTAAGCTCTACAGTATTAAGCATGAGCAATCCCGTCGTCATAAACAGCAACTCTTGTAGCAACCTGTAAATATAACGAAACGTGAAATGTGAAAAAAGTTTTCGTAAACCACTTGTGAAAACACAAATTTGTCAGTGACACAGAACGAACGCGCGCGGCCCATCACTCCGGAGTAAGTTGTTCTCCCAACTAAAGTACACGGACGAAATGTATCACTGCAGATTTGTTTTCTTGACACGTGCTTTATCTGTGCAGCACATCACACACTGTCTATAATTTAAGAACAGGCCTGAAATCCGACGAATACATAGCTTCATTGGCCAAAATGAATTGTTAAAATATACAAACGGGTGTGGTGTGACGTTTGAAGATATTCTACGGCGCTCAGACTGTACGTTAATTTTCGTTATGTACTTGACAGCTGCTGTGAATGGATTTCTTCACGATGCCATATCGTGTCTGATATAAGTTCATTCTGCTTTTCATGTGATAGCACAAGAAACTGCATATCTGATGTAACAAATGTGTGTCTCACTAACAGTATACGAATGATTTACCCGAAGCCTAAATGTGTTCTAGCTAGAAGAAGGTCTGAATGTGGCGGATGCCCGTAGAGAGTTTGTAGCAGAACTGTACTGTTGTAGCTTTGGTCACTTTTCAGGAGACACTCAAGCGTTTCAGATGGTTTGATGGGTGTTGTACAAGTTGTACGCGGACGCGAGATGAGAGTTACCAAGCCACAATGGAAAAACGGAGTCCGAAATGCACAGTGGACGATTATTGATCAAAGGACTAGTTGCCTTCAGGACTAGTATTAGGACTAGTAACTAATTGGTCAATGGACTAGTTACCTTCAAGTGGGCGAAATACGCATCAGACTGTGCAAAGTAGCTGGGCTATATGCCGGAAACTCGTACAATGTCTAGCGCGCATCGTATATCCTGCCAACAGTAGTGTATGTCTCACATTGACTGGACTTCAGACGATTATTGATCAATGGACTAGGTGCCTTCAGGACTAGTATTGGGACTAGTAACTAACTGATCAATGGACTAGCCGGAAACTCGTACAATGTCTAGCGCGCATCGTATATCCTGCCAACAGTAGTGTATGTCTCACATTGACTGGACTTCAGACGATTATTGATCAATGGACTAGGTGCCTTCAGGACTAGTATTGGAACTAGTAACTAATTGGTCAATGGACTAGTTGTCTTCAAGTGGGCGAAATACGCATCAGACTGTGTGAAGTAGCTGGGCTATATGCCGGAAACTCGTGCAATGTCTAGCGCGCATCGTATATCCTGCCAACAGTAGTGTATGTCTCACATTGACTGGACTTTAGATCCACTGGCTAAGGTTATGATAACAGAATTTAGCCCTAGACTTTCGTCGAACCTACAGCTGATCTGGAAGGTACAAATGACTGTGTATGATTCCAAGAGCATCATTAAACGGGAAATATAGGGTAGTTGTGGTATCATGTTGTGGGTGGGTGTCATGAACTCTGCGAATACAGAACAACAGAAACTGGATGAAGCAACAACTTCCAGGAAGAGGTACCCTATTTATGTTATTAGTCGCCAGTTTCTCTGTTCCGTACTATTTGTGAGCGCAGATTTCATTATGTGCAGGATAACGTCTGCCACCACCACACAGAAGCCGTGGATGAAATATTAGCTATAGTGAAGATATTCGCCGGATACAGGATCAGCGTGTTCTCCAGATCTCAGCCAAATCGAACTTAAACAGGACGTTCTTGAAAACTGTGTTAAGCAAATGAATGCCTCAAGAGATACTATTTTAACGCGTCTCAGGGCTCTCCACCAGGAATTGGAAAACTTTTCCTAAATCATTTGGTGTTAAACATGCATTGTGGTGAGAAATTGACATATTCTCTACAAAGGATTTCACCCTGTATTCTGTTTACGGGCTTCTAATGAAAGAGTGTCCCTTGTCGGCAGCTGATCCCTTACCTTTTTTGTTGTGTTTTGTTCTGTTTCGATCTCTATAAGATATGTTTCATGATTTTTGATGTCGTGCGTTCTAATTTACTGTTCCATCGAAACCATTAAAAATGGTAAACTGTTTTTTGCGTTGTTGATTGGACAAAATGCACCTTGTTCCTAAGTTCTGGACTGCAATGTGTAATGGGTAGCGCCATGGTGACAGTTGGTATGTGAAAATAAACCCAGCAGCCTCGTTGATGCAGTGTTCTAAGAGCTGGTTTCTGAACATTCTTCGGAGATCGATCCGGGTTCGAATCCGGGTGAAGGATGGATGTTATGTCTGTCTTTCGGCACTGACTCCATGTAATCAGTTGCCCTAATTAGAGACGGGCGACTGCTTATAGCCCGTTGATTGCTCACGGTGGTCGTTAACCCCCCTTAAAAGAATTAACAAACGTGACAGCATGGAAAAAAAACTTTCCAATGATTTTTCGCTTCAGCAATCGGTGGTTGTGGATCATATTCAAAAGTAATCATGGTAGTTTACCTAAGATGCACGATCTTGATAAGAAGAATCACATCATAATACAAATTCAAATTCATGGACTGAATTTAAAGATTTTATTGTATATACATGTATCAAAACTTTCAGGTTTCCACAGAACCCATCGTCAGATACATAAACAGAAGAAAGAATACGTTTAAAAAAGAGGGAATACGTTTTTAAACGTATTCATTCTTCTGCTTATGTATCTGACGATGGGTTCTAGGGAAACCTGAAAGTTTTAATACATGTATATACAATAAAATCTTTAAATTCAGCCCATGAATTTGAATTTGTATTGTGATGTGATTCTTCTTATCAAGATCGTGCATCTACGGCAAACTACTTTGATTACGTTTGACTACCTCTGCACGAATTTAAATCTTCTAATGTTAATCACATATTCTACAAACTCTTCTTTTCTGATTATTACGTACAAATTTAATTGGACTAAATTCAGTTGTTTTCAATAATTCGAGCACCTACTTTCCTTGAAATATGTTCATGTAGTGTATGTCTATTACTAATTGTTTCTAACTAGCTAAACACTACATGTGCTAAATGTCAAGTTCACCAGTTATCAAATAGGCGCTCACTCTAAATAATGTCAAGGGTTGGTACTTACTAATATTTTATTTGCAGTGAACTTCAATGAAGCATGGTAAATTCCAACATCCTTAAACCACCACCAGTAATCAATCAGTAGTATAACACTCACACCTTTGCAACATAGTTATACAGACGCCAATAAAAATATAACTTCCCAAACGTAATAAGCTCATCAAAGTTTTAACATCTCCACACCAGACAACTGCGTCGCAATATATATAAATATCCCTTTTCGTTCTTATAAACATGCACACGTCACTTACGCACTAAACTCACGGGTGTTTCCAAACCTCATTCATGTGGGAGAGAAGATATCACGTTAAGTTGGGAAGCGCAAAAGAGAACAAACTCAAATTTACATAGGAAAAGGAACTAAAAATGAAAGTTAAATTAGAATATACGTCACAGTTTGGATTAGCGCTAAAAGGAACTACTTAGAGAAAACTTGCAGTCTGAAAATTTAAGAAGACGCGGATAAAAAAATTGATATCCTTATTTCATTAAACATAATATTACAATAGGAATTGTTTTACTTTGATTGTATTATAAATCGATTTGTACGCGAAATATATAAGCATTTGATGATTTATACTAAACAAAATTCGACGCGCAATTCCTTTTCAGTGCAGATATTAAATCGCAAGCTTTTCAATAAAAATACGAAAATATATCACTAAATGAAGAAAGTACTTCCATGATTGACAGCACTTGAGTCACAGAATGATAGCATGACCGACGTATCTTTTTATATCGTATGCAACAAACGCCCCCTAAGATATTACGTACTAAAGTTCAACTGATAATCACGTGAAGAGATTTCGCTGGGATGTTGTAACAAAAACACATCTGGATGCCTGATTAGATATTTGTCATGTTTTTGTTCGCAGAAGATCGAAAAGAAACGGTATCGCATTATTTCGTTTCACAAACTTTCTAAGAAGATAGAAAAAATATATTAATAACTCAAAGTTTCTTAATCTCCGTCATTATCGAAAATATTTCAATGAATCATTACTCTAATCTGTTTGCATACATGTACATTGATAACGAAATGCCAAGTGATATTAGATACACAATAAAATATAAAATCAGTCTTGATTTTTATTTAAAAACACAGCCGACGCAGATGCAGATAGGAACCAGCATGGTTCGTTGGCCGCGTTTATCAGGGGTTTTTTTGCATAGTTTTGGGCGCGCACGTGTCTGTGTATCCAAACAATTAATTTTCTTGAGGCCACAATATTGTTATGTAGGAAAAAATAATTTATGATAGCATTTTCGATTGAGATTTTCAAATGTCATTTGCTATCAGTTACTCAACCCAGAACCAAAAGCGTAAATGAACAAAAAGCATAAAAGCTTATGAATGTACTGTATATATCATGGTACATATCATCATCCTCACCATCACTGTCAACCATTATCAATTATCAATCCATTGCTGGATGATGGTCTCCCAAATTTCCTTCCGCACTGTATGACTTGGGCCTATCTCCTCCATGTTACTCCGACATGCTTTCGAATTTAATCCATCCATCTCCCATATGGGGTCTTTTCTGTCCCTTGGAATCCAGTCTAAAATCCTGGTTGTCGATTGAAGGTCCGTTCTTCTGCCAACATGCCCAGCCCATTTCCGTATTCAGGGATTTTGCTCTTGTCATTGTGCTTATCCAGGAATTCCTCTTCTTATCTTTCCTGATTACACCAATATATATATATATATATATACAGTCGAGTCTTAAATGCCACATTGGAAAATGTCATGGAAAGCTCTTTAATGCCACATTGGAAAGCTCTTTAATGCCACATTGGAAAATGTCTTTCAATCACTGAACTGGGAAAACAAAGGGATAAAGATTAATGGAGATTATCTAACCCACCTTCGTTTTGCTGATGACGTAGTCATTTTTGCAACTACCCCATCAGAGCTGCAGAGTATGATCCAGGAACTTGCTGACAAGAGTAAAGAAGTGGGATTAAAAATGAACTTTCAGAAGACAAAAGTGATGTTCAATGCTGTTACAAGAAATGAAGATTTATCGATTGATGGAGAACAACTGGAGATAACAGATACGTATGTTTATCTTGGACAGCAGATATCAAGTGAGGGTCACATTGATGAAGAAATTAATCGGCGTACAAAACTTGCCTGGAGAGCTTTTGGAAGAAACAGCATAATTTTCAAGAGCAATATGCCATTATGTCTTAAAAGAAAAGTGTTTGATCAATGCATCCTTCCAGTGCTTACGTATGGTGCAGAGACGTGGACCTTAACTAAAAGAGACATACAAAGGCTGCAGACAACTCAAAGAAGCATGGAGAGGTGCATGCTTGGTATAACCAGGAGAGATAAGAAGAGGAACTCGTGGATCCGAAAAATGACGAGAGTGGAAGACATCATGATCAGAGTTAAATCCCTGAAATGGCAATGGGCTGGACATACTGCCAGAAGAACAGACCATAGATGGACAGCCGAAATTTTAGATTGGATTCCAAGGGACAGGAAAAGACCCAGAAAAAGACCACATGGGAGATGGGTGGATGAAATTCGTAAATATGCGGGAGTGACATGGAGGAGACTGGCACAAGACAGACCGTTGTGGAGGAAACTTGGGGAGACCTTCGTCCAGCAGTGGATTGATAATGGTTGACAATGATGATGATGATGATGATACAGTCGAGTCACATTATTGCGACCACCTCCTAATATTGACATCAACAGCGCGTAGCCAATCAAAGAAGGCACGTGTCGTGAGCTAGCTTGGAAGGTACATAAGGTGCGCGGAAGACATTCTGAAGACATATCACTTGTTGCTGTCATGGATAAAAAGAGCGATTTATCAGCCTTGCAAAAAGGGATCATTATCGGCTTTCGGGCGAAGGGTGGTGGTATTTCTGAAACAGCGCAGTTTGTGAATTGTTCGCGTGCTGCTGGGCTTAAAGTGTATCGTGATTGGAAAAATGACACCATTGCGACTAAGCGACGTAGAAACTGCGGAGTACCACGTGCCATTGATCTGAGAGGTGAACGTCGGCTTTGAAGGTGCGTGAGGGCCGATCAACAAGCTACAGTGGAGCAACACACTGGCCGAATGAACCAGGGGGCTACCGGAAGTGTGTCTAAAAAGACAGATCAGCGAACCCTGCTGCATATGGTACTCCGACGCAGACGGATGGTCAGTGCAGCTATGCTAACGACTGTGCATCCGCAGAAAAGGCTTACATTTGCATGGCAGTATCGGAATTGGACCTCCGCTGATTGGCAAAGGATTGCTTTCTCTGAAAACTCACGTTTTCTGCTTCATCGATTGGATGGACGTTGGCGTATAAGACGAGAAACATCGGAGAACAAATACACTTCAACCATTGCTGGCGGAACACAAGCTGGTGGGGGCAGCGTTATGGTCTGGGGAATGTCTTCGTAGCACTCACTGAGTCCACTCATACGTGTGAAAGGCACTACGGGCCGAATGCGTTATGAGTCCATCCTTGCAGACCACGTACACCCATACATGACGATTGTCTTCCCTGGGGCGGTTGGGATTTTCCAGCACGACAATACGACGTGTCACACAGCTAGAAATGTCCGAGAGTGATTGGAAGAGCACGATGAAGGCTTCAAAGTACTTCCCTTGCCACCCTAATTCTCCAGACTCAAACCCATCTCGATCGTGTTGTTCGTCGATGGACCCTCCACCACGCACCCTCCAGCCGATGTCAGATGCATTGCAGTCAGTATGACTCCACATACCTGTGAGCACCTTCCAGCACCTTACTGAGTCACTCCCAGCCCGTGTTGCTGCTGACCGCGCCGCACACGGAAGTTACTTTGGATATTAGCTGCTGGTGACAATAATGTGACTCGACAGTGTACACACACACGGAGAGAGTCACACGTATGCATATATATATATGCCAGAGTGACATGAAGGAGACAGCCTCAAAACAGAAAATCGTGGAAGAAACTTGCGGAGACCTTCATCCATCAGTGGATTGATAATGGTTGACAATGATGATGATGACATATATATGAGAAATTAAATTATAAACGTGTAATAGTAAACTGTACGACTCGTCTCAGAACCACGCATAGCTGCAGGAACGAATGGTAGAGTATATAAGCAATAATTCACTCACAACCAACTTAGAACTCCTCACAGAAACCGCCAAACTTACAGGCGACCAAGCACCAATGCTCCCGTGAACAAACCAACGCTACCTGAAACACATACAATATCAAATATACATTTAAGAATAGCAACCATAATGAAAATAATGAAAAGAAGAGACGGGGCCGGGAATCAGTCATCAGGGAAAGACATCTCCGACACACGTCCCTGTTCAGGTCTCATGCAAGTGTCAAATTAATTTTAAAAGATACCAAAAGTAAGGCTTATAAATTTCGATGCCGGCTCAGTGGTCTAAGTGATGGCCTCTGATCATTCGTCCGAAACGGGTGCGGGTTCGAATCCCGGTGAGGCATGGGTGTTGTTTTTGTCTTACAGCACTGACCCTCTCCCTTTCCTGGAACCAGTGACCCTAATTTAGGGACGGGTGACTGCTTATAACCCATTGAGTTGCTCACGGTGGTCGTTAAACCTCCAATCAAAAAAAAAAAAAAAAAATAACTTTGCTAAAATTTAGGGCTAAACACCTGGTCTTTCCTACCTGAACCACGAACACTAAAAATAACATCTGGACTTACCTTGAATAAAATAAACCACCAACATCTTTACAACCTTAGAATAAAAATAAAATCCCAACATCTTCGAGAACCACCAAACACAGCAAATCCAAGAACAAGCCTAAGGAAACTGACAAAACAGCATGTTGAATTCTAAAGAGAAACACTGATAATATTGAAATCGAAGCACCAGAATCGTATGGCGACCCATGTCGGAATCCAAAAAACGCGGAAATTGAGTGCATGTAAACCAGTGTTTTATTAGATATTCCGGGGGCGACTCGGAAGAAAACGATATTGATTGTATCCCGAAAATTTGATTAGTCAAAAGTAGGGGTTGTGGCAATACTGCAGAGTCTAATGTTAGAGTCTTTTCCGAAGTAAAGAGAAGTTAATAGATTCCCAAAATTGAAAAGGCAACATTTTAATGGATAATGATTTTTAAAACAAGAAAAAAAAAGAACCCTTAATTGCTTTGCAGTGTTTGACGTATTATTACATATTCTGGTAATTCTTAAAATTGGGAAATGATAATATTTTTAAGAACATTGCTTGATATGTTTGAGTACCAATCATTCATAATATTGGTGGTAAAGCTGAAGTGAACTCTTTTATCAAAAATATCCAAACTGCTACTATGATTAATTATATATATATATAATTTGTGACTACAAACTTGTGGTGTTGAGATAGAATGAAAATACCATACCCACGTTTACCACAATAAAAGGTTTATTATTATTATGCATCGACTTTAGTTTCGCAGAGCGTTTGGCTCGACATCATCAGGCCGAATGCTCAGCCAAACGCACTGCAAAACTGAAGTCGATGTGTAATAAACCATTTATTGTGGTAAAGGTTGGTATTTTCATTCTATCTACTACTATGATTATCCAAATGAATGTCCAAGTCAAAAAAATGTGCATGATCTTTAGTACTATTTATACTTTTACATAGTATTAATTCTGGAGGATAAATGTTACTCATTTTGACAACAGGATGACTAAACATAAAAGTAATTAAATCATCAACATACCTAAATGGATGAAATGCAGGTGATTTAAATTTCTCCTCATAAGAATGAAGGTAAATGTTAGCCAATAGAATAGAACAGCACGAACCCATTGGTATAATCTTAGCCTGAACATAGAGAAAAGTATAAAAGATTAATTTCACTCACAAATCGGAACACGAATAACGGAACATGTTACTATGTGCAGTTCATTGAAAGAGGAAATGCCTTTTCTTTCCTGTATAAAATTCGTATAATGAAGAATGCATTGTAAAAATAAATAACAAATAATAGAACTTAATAAAAAGGGAACCGGTTCGTTTCTTCATTTTATTCAGGATTAAAGCCAGAAAATAATGATCCTCAATGTTCTATAATAATACGCAACCGGAAAGCAATTAACGTTCATATTATTGATCTCAATTTACGTGCCATTCGTCTTGTGACTATTATACACTATCTACCAACAAGTAATTGGACACCCCTGTAATCGACGATATCTGCGGTCATGATACACGTCACGGCCGCCGCCGTTAAATATCGTGTGGGAAACAACAACACAACCAGTCGCATGCAAGATGCCACGCAGTTCGGAGCTCCCTGATTTCGAGAAAGGTGTAATCGTCGGGTATCACAGAAATGGCCGATCCATACGTGACACATCCAGCGAGTTGAAGTACCCAAAATCGACAGTGGCCTACGTGATTGGCAAGTGGAAGATGGGAGGTGACTGTCTGAATGTGCCCCGACCCGGCAGACTCACAAAACTGGGAGTTAGAGACCGGCGGGTGCTGGCCAGAGAAATTCGGAAGAACCACACCAAATCGACGAGCCACATCCGCGAGGAGTTTCAACAGGCATCCGAAAGTGTTCTTTTGATGAATACCATCCGTAAAAAAGCCCATCTGCTCGGTTATCATGGACGTGCTGCCGCCCACAAGCCTTTGATCACCAAGTCCAAAAGCGCTGCTCGGCTAACGTGGTGCAAAGAACGTCGACAGTGGACCGTTGAACAGTGGAAACAGGTTTTCTGGAGCGACGAATCAAGGTTCACCCTCTACCGTTCGGATGGCAGGGTCTGGGTTTGGCGTCTGCCTGGAGAACGCCTCCTGCCGGAATGTATTTTGCCAACTCGGCGGCGGTGGAAATATGCTATGGGGGTGTTTCTCCTGGTATGGCACGGGACCCTTGGTCGCAATTCTTGGTAGACTCAACGCCAAAACCTACTGCACGATTTTGGATGATCATGCGCTTCCTACGTCGTGGCAGTTTTACGGGGTGGACCCATGTTACTTTCAGGATGACTATGCCACCTGTCATGTTGCGAGGTCCACCATGGCTTGGTATGGTGACAATGGGGTTAATCGAATGGACTGGCCTGCGCCGAGCCCGGACCTTAACCCTATCGAGCACCTCTGGGACGAGTTGGAGCGTCGACTTAAGGGGTGCCCCCACCGTCCGAAATCGGTGAAGGAACTGACTTGTCTTCTCCAAGCCTAGTGGAAGAAAATACCGCTAGCCGTCATACAACGCCTGGTTGAGAGTATGCCCCGTAGGGTCGCAGCTGTAATCGCCGCTCGTGGAGGCTCCACCAACTATTGAAGGTGAATAAACTTCGTTTTCCTTTGCTATCACAGGTGTCCAATTACTTGTTGGTAGATAGTGTATATATCAAGAGAATACAACGTGATTTGTCAAAAATATTTATTTCTTCATGTCGACCATGGTTTCGCTGGGTATTGACCTAGCTTCGTCAGGAGGAATGGCACGTAAATATTCAAATTGTATATGATGTCATAAATAGTGTTTACAGAGTATTTTCACTGAGGACCAATTTCACAGTGTTTACAATCACGTGTTTTGGTTAGATGCTTCCAACAAAAATTTCAAAAATTCTCAAAACCTTTAATTTTAAGGTGATTTTTACACCCATAAACAAAATGAACTTTTTGGGATCAAAGGACTATGTTGAAGACAAAACTCCTGGGGAATTTATCAAATTCCATGTGAATGTGGCGCTTCGTACATAGGACAGACCCGTAGAGCCTTGCGTTTTCGATTGAAGGAGTACAAGACCTACATTCGGAACTGTAATCTAAAGAAATCATCGATGGCTAAACACTGTTACGAAAAGGAGCATTAATTTCTCTTTGAAGAAGCAAAACTGATTGACAAGCCAGATCGAACCACCAAGCTTGATATTTTGGAAGCTTTACATATATATCAGAAGTCTTTGGAACTTGTTAATGACATGGCATCCACCCCATTTCTATCAAGGGCTTGGATGTATTTAACCAAAACAAGCAACTGTAAACACCATTTATGATATCATATAAAAATTAAATATTTACGTGCCATTCGTCCTAATGAAGCTAGGTCAATACCCAGCCAAACCATGGTCGACTTGAAAAATTAAATATTTGTGACAAACCACGTTGTAACCTCTTAAAATACAACGTTCATATGCTTAAGATAAAATGGATTTCAACCACATAAGGAGCAGTCAATATGCAGAATCATCTTGCAACTCCTCTTATTGAGGTGAATGTTTCTCCTTTTTCTTCTTCTCGGATTTTTATTGGACGAGTTCCTTTATTTTCCGTCCAATAAAGTTATTTTTTATTCTTTTTCTTTTTCAGAAAAGTTGACAAAAATTACTCGTGTTGGAAGTTGAAAATGAAAGTTCTGGGAAACGTAGATCCTGAAAAAAGGAAAAAGCGAATCTATAAAGAAATGCATGATGATCACGTTAAAATTGAAGAACAGATCACAGCTAAACGGCAATAAACAAATTGTTATTCATATTCTTTTATCAGGAGCAATTCACAAAGGCTCCTAATCCGTGGATCCTAGGTGTTCTAGAAAGATACATTCCTATTTTTAACATAGTAATACACTGTAGGCATTACAATAGGCAATAATCATAGACACCATTCTATAGGTAAAAATACAGGGTGTCCGAATAATGATTGCACTGTATACACGAATTGCAGTAATGTAACAATAAAATGTTTCAGTGGAATTACAGTAGAAGTGATCCACCAGGTGGAAGTGTTCTGTGTCTGGTAACCTGCATGTTTCTCTACCCCGAGGTGCGCGGAACTGTCATTCCGAGCGAAGGTCATTCCCGAGCGTTTGGTCGACGGAGGCAGACGTGTCGACTGATCACTCGTCCCGGCACAAGGACAATGGTGTTGACGGTTGAACACAGAGTGCTTTTGGTGGAACATGTATTTCGCCATAACGACAAGTACACGGAGGAAGTACAAAAACAGTTCGCTGGGAAATTTCTTGATGCAGACGTCTCCCATTGTAATGCGGTACGTCAACTCATAGCAAAAATTCGGGAAACTGGCATTCTTCTGGACGCATCAGCTCATAGCGAAGTTTCAGGAAACTGGCAGTGTTCTGGATGCATCAGCTCATAGGGAAGTTTCGGGAAACTGGCAGTGCATTGGGCTCATTTTCTTCATGGAAGCCATTAACTCAGAATGGTAACGTGCCCAGATTATCCAACCATTCATATCCGAACTCACGGAACGGGTAATCAACGAAGGATGGTTTTAGCAAGACACAGGGCAACTGCTCATGGTGCTAGCTCATTAATACTACTTCTGGAGGGATTCTTCGAAAATCGCATCATCTCCCCGGGACACTGGCCTGCCCAGTCTCCGGATCTGACACCGCCTGACTTTTTCTGCGAAGAGCACTAAAGGAGAAGGTGTACGCAGGTAATCCACATACACATATCAAGAGCTACAGGCGGCAATAATGACACACATTCAACAAATCCCACCGCATAACGTGAGAAAGGTCTTCACCAATATGCAGAAGCGTGTGTAGACATGTCTGGACGCCTGTAGGGCGCATTTTCAACACCTCCTGTAGAAGCCAGTTCGACATGGTAAGTGTTATTTTCAGTGCATTATTTTTCAGACACCCTGTAGAAGTTCAACAGAAGAAGGCAGGGTTTACTGTCTCAGTTTATCGAAAGGAAATTCCAGCCCTCTAAAAAACATTTTTCACTTTGCCTCTCCGAAGCGTTGCAACATAACTTCAGCTCACTTCGTTTTCCCGATTTGAAAAATGCTTACATCGTTTGGGAGCCTTAACTGTGAGAACTATGATCCTTTACTTTTCATCTTTTCGGATACAAAACTTAGCCGCTAGACGGCATAAATTAAGATACTACTGAACTCAAAATGTACATTATTCTACGTAATTGTTTCTACAAATTCAGTTGAAAAAATAACTTTGTCTTTTGAAGGAATTTTTCACGAAGACCATTTTGCACAAAGTTATTTGTTGAAATAATGCAAAGTTTTTTCGTATGCGTTGCATTTTTGTTGATATCCGTAATTCTTTCTACCGCTAGGTGATGCAGGGGTGTATCTCTTTTTGCAACTTCATCTCTGTTTCTAAGAATTCGGTTAAAAAAAGGATTTCTACTCCGCATGGGTTTTCCTGTGGTCAGTATTAAGAATTATAACGTAATTGTCTTTTTCGTGCGGAGATATTGGTTCGTACGGTATGTCTAAACCATTAGATAAGAATACGATGCAATAGTTCCTAATTAAATTTTTACTACCAGACGAAACATAAGACAGAAGTCAACTTACGTTAATTCTTTTTTATTCCACCACTATATCAATAGCACAGATCGCACTTCGAAAAGAACGTAATTCATATAAGCCACATATCCACCACCCCAGTAACTGTTATCTCGTCCTTTTATCTATTGTTCTTATCTCATACATTCATAAGTCACATTCACTCTGACCTCAATGTTGCCAACCTCATTCTCGTTTGAGGGAAAAGATATAACGTTAAGTTTGGAAGTATAAGCAGAACAAACTAAAATTGACATAGGAAAAGGAACTAAAAATTAAAGTAAATTTGGAATATACGTCACAGAATATACAACGGCTGTTCCATAAAAACTGAGGCCGTCCCAATGGTACCGTAGTCTAAACGATGTCTTCTGACAATTCGTCCGAGATGGGTCCGTGTCCGAATCTCAGTGAGGCATGGATGTTGTGTTTATGTTACGGCCCTGGCTCTCACGCTTCCTTGGAACCAGTGGCCCTAAATTAGGGACAGGCGAGTGCTTGTAGGCCATTAAGTTTTCTGTTTCTCTCGTTAAAACCTTCAATAAAAAGAACTGAGAGTACAGGCACACAAAATGAAGAAATATAGGTAGAGCAAAATATATGTTATTCTTTCTCAAAGTATCTTCCCTCAGATGATATGCAACAGTCCAATTGTTCAGTCCACTTTCCAAGGAATGTGGCGAAAGCATTTTGCGGAAGCTGCTTTAGCGACCCCTGTACAGCTTCAATTACCTCAGCATCTCTGTTGAATGTTGTGCCACGGAACTTCTTCTGCATTGTTGGAAACAAGCAGAAATAGTACGGTGCGAGATCGGGACAGCAGGCAAGCTGTGGCATGATTTCAATTCTGCATTTCGTAAGAAACTGTTGAACACAAGCCGCCACATGTGCGCGGGCGTTATAATGGTGTAGGGTCCACTTGTTCACCAGTTGCGGTCGCTTAATAGATATGTGTCTTCAAGGTTGAAATGTAATAATTAGCATTGACAGTAATTTGTGGAGGAACGGTATCCTGGTAGATTACACATTGATGATCAAGGAAAATTATCATCATCACCTTCCCAGCTGATTTAGTTTGACGGACTTTTTTTCGGAGAAAGCGAGTCTGTGTGTTTCCAGACACTCGTGGCGTGCTTCGTGTTGGGGTCAAAATAGTGGACACAGCTTCAATTACCTCAGCATCTCTGTTGAATGTTGTGCCACGGAACTTCTTCTGCATTGTTGGAAACAAGCAGAAATAGTACGGTGCGAGATCGGGACAGCAGGCAAGCTGTGGCATGATTTCAATTCTGCATTTCGTAAGAAACTGTTGAACACAAGCCGCCACATGTGCGCGGGCGTTATAATGGTGTAGGGTCCACTTGTTCACCAGTTGCGGTCGCTTAATAGATATGTGTCTTCAAGGTTGAAATGTAATAATTAGCATTGACAGTAATTTGTGGAGGAACGGTATCCTGGTAGATTACACATTGATGATCAAGGAAAATTATCATCATCACCTTCCCAGCTGATTTAGTTTGACGGACTTTTTTTCGGAGAAAGCGAGTCTGTGTGTTTCCAGACACTCGTGGCGTGCTTCGTGTTGGGGTCAAAATAGTGGACACAGCTTCAATTACCTCAGCATCTCTGTTGAATGTTGTGCCACGGAACTTCTTCTGCATTGTTGGAAACAAGCAGAAATAGTACGGTGCGAGATCGGGACAGCAGGCAAGCTGTGGCATGATTTCAATTCTGCATTTCGTAAGAAACTGTTGAACACAAGCCGCCACATGTGCGCGGGCGTTATAATGGTGTAGGGTCCACTTGTTCACCAGTTGCGGTCGCTTAATAGATATGTGTCTTCAAGGTTGAAATGTAATAATTAGCATTGACAGTAATTTGTGGAGGAACGGTATCCTGGTAGATTACACATTGATGATCAAGGAAAATTATCATCATCACCTTCCCAGCTGATTTAGTTTGACGGACTTTTTTTCGGAGAAAGCGAGTCTGTGTGTTTCCAGACACTCGTGGCGTGCTTCGTGTTGGGGTCAAAATAGTGGACCCAAATTTCATCGGCAGTTGTTACTGTGTTTAGAAAGTTTGGATCCTTTGAAATCATTTGTGTCCATTAATGACACACCTGAACCCTGGCTAACAATTGTTCTTTCGTCAGCTGATGAGGTGCCCATCTGGAATACACACGATGCAGCAGTAATTTGTCGTGTAGAATGCGGGATGCCGACGTTTTTGAAATATTAATTGACGCCGCTTTGTCTTCACACGCCATTCGTCGATCTTCTTGCAGGATTGCCTAAACACTGTTAACAATATGCTCCGCAGGTCGACCAGGCCTAGTAGTAAGTTCTGCAGACAAACCCCTTTTTTAAAGTCATGGTGCCATCTAAAAATCATTGACTCCCCAAACATTTATCTATATAATTTTTTCCTTTAAATAGGTTTTAATATAATGCCACATTGGAAAATGTCTTTCAATAACTGAACTGGGAAAACAAAGGATTAAGATTAATGGAGATTATTTAACCCACCTTCGTTTTGCTGATGACATAGTCATTTTTGCAACTACCCCATCAGAGCTACAGAGTATGATCCAGGAACTTGCTGACAAGAGTAAGGAAGTGGGATTAAAAATTAACTTTCAGAAGACAAAAGTGATGTTCAATGCTTTTACAAGAAATGAAGATTTATCGATTGATGGAGAAACGCTGGAGATAACAGACACGTACGTTTATCTTGGACAGCAGATATCAAGTGAGGGTCACATTGATGAAGAAATTAATCGGCGTACAAAACTTGCGTGCAGAGCTTTTAGAAGAAGCAGCATAATTTTCAAGAGCAATATGCCATTATGTCTTAAAAGAAAAGTGTTTGATCAATGCATCCTTCCAGTGCTTACGTATGGTGCAGAGACGTGGACCTTAACTAAAAGAGACATACAAAGGCTGCAGACAACTCAAAGAAGCATGGGGAGGTACATACTTGGTGTAACCAGGAGAGATAAGAAGAGGAACTCGTGGATCCGAAAAATGACAAAAGTGGAAGATATCATGATCAGAGTAAAATCCCTCAAATGGCAATGGGCTGGACATACTGCCAGAAAGACAGACCATCGATGGACAGCCAACATATTAGATTGGATTCCAAGGGACAGTAAAAGACCCAGAAGAAGACCACATGGGAGATGGGTGGATGAAATTCGAAAGTATGCGGGAGTGACATATAGGAGACTGGCA
This sequence comes from Macrothele yani, assembly GCA_039090855.1. Lineage (NCBI taxonomy): Eukaryota > Metazoa > Arthropoda > Arachnida > Araneae > Macrothelidae > Macrothele > Macrothele yani. Next base: position 135,515,517 of record CM077005.1, on the reverse strand, counting down.
CAAGACAGGCCGTTGTGGAGGAAACTTGGGGAGACCTTCGTCCAGCAGTGGATTGATAATGGTTGACAGTGATGATGATGATGATGATATAAATTAACTGCAGTTGCGAAATTTTCAAATGAATTGGGAAAAATTTATTTTTTGGTAATTCTGAAACTCAGGATGATCCTCTCAAAATGAAGGAAGAACAGCGTTGGCGTAGAAAGGCAACATTTTTTTTTGTGTGTGTTTATTAACCTGAAAATAAACAGTTCAACTCTGAGTGTTGTTTGTTAAAGAATTTAATTTATTATTTTAAAGAAAACGTTAGTTTAAATACTGCGATAAATGCATAAATATTTGGAAATTCGTGCTGTTGTCTGAATAAACAGATAAAGTTGAAATGCACTTTAGTTGTTCTCTTGCCACTATGGTCATTTTAAAGTGTGCATACGCCACAAGAGGCCGCAATAAAAATTAATAGTGCCACTGGAAACAATGCATTTCTTGTTGCAAATTTCTTTGGCAATTTCAAACACGCAGTAAATATAGTATTTTACTACACCTAACCATTGTGTGGTTACTCTGCATTCTTAAGAAAAGACATTCACTACAAATTGAATGCCTCGACGAAATTCATCTCCATTTTATATGAAGTGCCCCAAAACTACTTGCGTTGTCGCAGATCTTGTTTGAATTAATTCTCATCCACGTACCGTTATTTAAGTAGTTAGCAGCATGCTAGCTACTTAAGTGTCTCGGAAACGTACCAAAGGCTTCTTTTTATGTTTTTAAAAGATGCGGTTTACATACACAGCGCGTCAAAGAATTTTTAAGACTGGCGCTAGATTTCAGCCTACGGTGGCGCCACCAGTGTATTCGCGAATGCGTTATAAACCGTGACCATTTGCTTGCTTTCTGCCAAAAGTACTGCGCAGTTGTTAATGTAACTCAAACGAAACGGCCGTTCATTAGAGAAGTAAAATTTTTTTCATGTTGAATTATTAAGATGGAACAAAGGGCTGTTATTAAATTTAACGCAAAACTTAGTAAAAGTGCCTCGGAAACGTACCAAATGATGTAACAAGTTTACGGTGCGCTTTGTTTAAGTAGATCAAATGTTTTCCTGTGGCACAAACGTTTTTTGGACGGAAGAGATACGCTAGAAGATGATAAGCATACCGGAAGACCAAGTTCATCTAGGACACCTGAGATTATTGAAAAAGTGCGTGATTTCGTGGCAAACAATCGATGTGCGTCACTAAGAATGATGGAAAAGTCTTTAAACATCAACAAAGAAACGATTCGAACCATCCTGCATGAAGATTTGGGCAAAACAAAAGTCTGTGCTAAATTTGTTCCACACAACTTAACCAATGAACAAAAATCAAGGAGAAGTGCACAGTACAGAGACATCATTTCTGCCGCTGAAAAGGATCCTAACTTCTTAAAATCGATTGTTACTGGTGATGAAACATTGTGTTTTCAATATGATCCTAAACCAAAGCGACAAAGTGCGGAATGGAAATCAAAAAACTCGCCACAAGCCAAAAAAACAAGAAAAGTTCCATCGAAAATCAAAACAATGCTCATTACATTCTTCGATAGTAAGGGTATTATCCACAAAGAATTTATTCCTAGTGGACAAACAATTACTGGTGAGTTTTATTTAAATATTTTGAGGCGTTTGATGGGCAGAATTCGTCGCATTCGTCCAGAATATCGGGATGAAAACAGTTGGTGTTTGTTGCACGATAATGCACCCAGTCACACCTCACTTCTTATTCTCTTGTTTTTACTTCATTTTACAGACCCAGTCTTAAAAGTTCTTTGCCACACTGTTTATGTTGTAAAGAGCTGGCCACATGTTATTAAATCTTTTTTGCAGGATCTGTAAGCCATAACCTACAAACATCATTAAAAAGTCATTTACACTTCTCAGTGCATCTGATGTAATATCTTTTTTCTACAGAATCTAGTTGGAATTGATAGAAAAGTAGCAGAAGCCTTACGCAATGGAAATACACCTTCAAGCTGCACCACGGCTGATGATACTCCAAAACAATAACGAAAATTGCTGTGAGACTACAGCAGAGACCTGAGATATTTCACATGTGTTATTTCCTGCCTCATGCAGCGCAGTTCCGAGAGGAGTGTTTACACACTTGTCTTTGAAAGAGAAGAGTGTTTTCAGTAAAGAAAACACTTGTCTCTATATAGCAAGAATTGTCAGTAAAGAAAACACTCGTTATTTTGCCATCAAATCCACCGACCCAGCTAGGCGTGCGCCTTTCGGAAACGAAACACATAGCAGAACAAATAACAATACCTTTTCTAAATATTCCTATACATTATCGAGTGAGGTCATGTCGATTAGGCTGTTCGCACAAATGATTGCATCCGTGTTTTTATTTTAATATCTTTAATTAATATAAATTCTGCAAGTATTTCAATAAAATCCAAATGTAAACAATAAATAGAAAATCAGCCGTTTAAATATGATGCCAACGGAAAAGGCATCGTACAATTAGATTTTTCTCAACGTTCAGTTAAATTTTAGATTTTACCTATGTAGCTTCAAATAGCTGTACGCTTACGTGTTAAATATATGCAGGGTGAAGTCATTATTGCCGCCCTTTGGCGTAGGGGTTTAAGCGCTGGTTTATAGCCATTCTTCAGAGAAGGGTCCAGGTTCGAATCCCGGTAAGGCATGGATGTTGTGTTTGTCTTACGGCACTAGTTCTCTTCCTCCCTGGAGTCAGTGGCCCCAAATTAGTGACGGGCGACTGCTTTTAGCCCATTGAGGTGATCAGGGTGGTCGTGCAACGTTCAATAAAAAAAAAGCAGTTCTTATCACAGTTATATGGAAAGCGTTGCGATTTATTGTTAAAGACGTATGCTTTGTACGAATCCAAATATAATTTGAATCTATCTATATGTATAACTTTTGGTTCACACAAGCCATCTTAAACTGTATTAGGGATCGTTAAAGATAAATTAAACAAGAAAGATGACACCGAATTTTCGGGTGTAATAAGCACGTCTTTTGAATCCGCTCTGACGCAAATTAAATTTATCAAAGCTATTCAAAGTCAATGGAACCGGTATGGAAAACAATAGTATCTGACGGAAGAAATAAGTTTTTCAATCGGGTCTTTAATCCCTCAGATATTGCTGTAAACGGGATCGTGAGCTTACGAACTCTTAGAAACAGAGATATCGACAAAAATAAGATTTGACTTTACGTCCCTTGGTGGGAAAACCATGCATTATTTTAAGAAGAAAGTATTCACAAAAGGTTTATCCATATGAGCGGTATCGGTCCAAGAAAAAAATTTTAGTCGAGTTTTCAGGAGCCCAGATTTTGCTACAAATACATCAGAAGTAGAAATTAACACTTATGACCCCTGGTAGCAAAACCATTCTTTACCAAACATCAGAAATTACGTGAAAAATATTTTCCGTCTGGTCTTGTATGCGATACAGGAAGATTTTTTCAAATCGGAGTTTTAGGGGCAGAAAACGCAATTTACCATTGTGCGCCCTAGCGGAAAGTCTATGATTTACTTGAAAATTTTGAATTTATAGGAAACACATGTCACACTAGAAACACTATCCAACAAAGAAGGAATTTTTTAAATCGGATTCCTAGAAGTCGAGATATTGACGAAAATAAGATATACGTCCACGCCCTGGCGCAGAAACCATGCACTACTATTTTAGGAAGAAAATGTTTCTAAAAGATTTATCGACATGAGTAGTATCGGTCTACAAACGACGTTTTTTTCAGTCGAGAATTTAGAAGCTCATATTTTGCTACAAATACATCAGAAGCGGAAATTAAAGTTTACGCCCCCTGGTGGCCAAACATTTTTTTTTTTTTTTTACAAAAATTAGAAATTATGTGCAAACGATTTCACCATCAGGAGCTGTATCCGGCGCAGAAAGAATTTTTCAAATCGGAGATTTAGAAGCAGAGATATAAGGCGAAACGCAATTTACCTTTACGCACCCAATCGGAAAGTCTATGAATTACTGGAAAATTTTGAAATTATATGAAAAACGTGTCACACGGAAAACACTATCCAACAAAGAAGGAATTTCTCAAATCGGACTCCTAGAAGTAGAGATATTGACATAAATAAGATATACATCTACGCCCCCTGGCGGAGAAACTGTGGGATATTTTAGGAAGAAAATATTCCGAAAAGGTTTATCGATGTGAGTGGCATCAGTCCACGAAAGAATTTTTTCAATCGATGTTTTAGAAGCTCAGATTTTATGGCAAATACATCAGAAGCAAAAATTAACACTTACGCCCCCTGGTGGCCAAAGTATTCTTCACTAAAAATTTGAAACTATATGCAAAAGATTTTCCATTAGGAGATGTATCCGCTGAAAAAATTTTCAGATCGGAGTTTTAGGAAAAGAGTTATCGAAAAAAATGTAATTTACTTTTACGCCCCTAGCGGAAAATATATGCGTAATTTGAAATAGAAACTATATTTAAAATACTCTTCGACATAAATGGAGTCGAAAGATAAAAGAATTTTTTCAATCGGATGTTTAGAAGCAAATATGTGGATTAAAACGTAATTTTGAATTCGACATCATCTGCATTTACGCCCCCTAGCGGCGAAATTGTACATCGTAAAAAATAACGAAATAAAGGATCATCGTTCGCATATTTCAAGCTTTCGAATGCAAAAAGAATTTTCCAAATCGGAGTAATAGTTGCAGAGATACCGTGGGTACAGACGGACGGACGGACAGACCGATAACAGAAGCACGATCTTTTTTTACAAAAGACGTGCTAAAAACAAGAATCTGATTTTATAACTTAAGTTTGCCGCCATTGCACGTGACGTTCTTGTATAATGGTCCCCCAAATGAAACTGAGACTCTTTGCTTTTTGCCGTAAGGATTTATAGGTTGGAATACGGGAACATACAGGAAGTAAGATTGATACATGGGATACATACCTGCTACATATAGTCGCCTTGTCGGTTCAAGCAGGTGTCCCAGCGCGGCACGAGATTGTGGATATCCTGAGCGAAGAACGTGCGTGGTTGGTTGTGGAAACAGTTTTCAACGGCGTCCCGTACCTCAGCGTCGTTAGCGAACCGGCGGCCCTTGAGAGCTTTTCTCAGTGGCACGAAGATGGGGTAGTCGCAGGGCGACAGATCGGGGCAATAGGGAGGATGGTCGAGAACCTCCCAGAAGAAACTCCGCAGTAAATCTTGGCAGAGTGTCGCCACATGCCGGCGTGCGTTATCGTGTAGCAGAATGACCCAATTTGAGAATATGCCGGATCGTTAACGCTTGATGGCTGCTTTGAGGTTGCGTAACGTATTGCAATATGTGGTTGTCTTAACCGTACTGCCTGCGTCCAGCCAATCCAACAGCAGTGGGCCATTCTCATCGAAGAAACCCGTGAGCATCGCTTTTCCAACTCTTAAAGAGGACTGAGCTTTTTTTGGGGGGGGGGGGGCGTGGAGAGTAGGGATGCCGCCATTCCATACTCATTCGTTCTGTGGCCGGATCGAAGTGGTGGCACCAAGAAACTCTCCTCTCTCAGCGTGGTAGCTATGCAAATGCTTTAGGCAAGCGCCTTCTACTCGTTCTGGAGATGCTTGGAGACCCATTGTGTACAAACCTTTCTGTATCCCAATTGGCGAATGAGAATGGTGTTGAAAGTTCCCTTACTCACGGAGAAAGTTGCCGCAACCTCGCGGGTGGCCATTCGGCGATTCTCCTTAACAAGGCTGTCCACGGCAGCAATCGATTCAATGGTGATGGTTACGTGTGCTTCTTCAGGTCTCGACATGTCCTCCGTGCTCACATGTCCTTTACGAAATTCACCACAGCAGCGGAACACTGTACACCGTGACTGACACTCATCCTTCATACGACGATAAATTTCGGCTCCATTAACACCTTCTGCAGTCAAAAATTACATAACTGCTTGCTGGGCGTGTTTGAACGAATCTATGTCACGGCCCTACGTACTCAACTTGCCTCCGCACGTGCAAACAACACACTGACACGTGCCGCCGATAACAGGGTGCTCCCTGACATGACACGCCATCTCCCTGCGCAAATGCACGGCTCTGTGTAATTATACAACGACGCTATTACACGATTCTCATTTTCGTTTGGGCGAACCTTATATTAGCTTCTTTCATGAAGTTATTTTTATTTTTCGTTCGATTACGGTTTCTATTCTACATTTGCGTGTTACTTAACTGGAAATGACAGTTCAACTGCGACAGTATAACGGCTAATTGTTTGAAAATTCATAATACTACAAATAGCCCAGTAGCCACACCCACAAGCTGGCCTTTTGCTTTCTGGTGGCAGGAGTAATTCTTTTGCAAATGCCTCGGAAAGTCAATCGGTTGAAAGCCTTGCTATGAGTGTTTTGTAAAATTCTCAGAAAGCCAACTGTTTTCAGTTGTCAAGCGCAGAACTGTTAGTTCTCGAAAATGATGTATTGCCACGGAAGGGAATTGCTGTAACTGTCACGTGGTCTGTGACTTTTTATGCATGTTTTCGGCTTTAAAGGCAGTAGTGGGTAACAAAAGACATTAGGTCTTAAAACAGAATTCCGAGGCATGTCATGTGTCAAATTTGCATCACTAACTGTCCTGTGCCCAGTGTTGCTATGATACAGTTTGAAATCAACAAATTAATTTCCGCGAGATAAAAGTATCAGAAGATTGTCATTATAAACAGACGTGAAAATCAAGTTATCTGTACGTTTTACATCAGAATCACGTAATTTGTTTTGTTGGGGGTTTAACGACTACTGTGAGCAACTCAATGGGCTATAAGAAGTCGCCCATCCCTAATTTAGGGTCAATGTTTCCAGGCAATTGAAAGAGCCAGTGCCGTTAGACAAACATAGCATCCATGCCTTACCGGGATTCGAACCCGGACCCCATCACATACGAATGGTCATAAGCCAGAGCTAAGACTACTGCGTCACCGGGACGGCGTAAATTTCCTCGTCTCCCATATTGCGCAGTTTTGTTTTCATTGAAATAATGCACAAGTTTTAACGTGTTACGAAGAGATATTTAAAAAATAAACAAGAGCAGATATTGGGAATTAATTTCACTGCGTTTAAAGTGTCAAATTTCCTTTCGAAGAAATGACAATTTTTTCTGTTTTTTTTTTTTTTAGTTTCTATCGCTAATTTAAATTTGTAGAAATATTACTTGTGAAATGCAGAAAGTTCGAATCACTGCAGAAAAGGAAAATAAAAATTCTGAATGGAATACGGGATTACACCATAGAATGCAAATTTTGAAGATGACAATCCGTTTTTTAATGTAAATATGACAAGGATGGTAAGTCAGATAATATCCGAAAACTTGAATTTTCAAGTTTTCTTGAAAAGAAAACTTGAAAATTTTGGAGCGAAATCGAACCCGCATCCCCCAGATAGCGCCCGGGTATGCTAACCACTATACCAAAAAAAAAAAAAAAGGGTTTTTTTTCAAGTTTTTGTATATTATCTGACTTACCACCCTTGTCATATTTACACCAAGAAACGGATTCTCATCTTCAGAATTTTTATTGTATGGTGTAATCATTCCGCCGCCCCGGTGGTGCAGTGGTCTAAGCGATGGCCTCTGATCATTCGTCCGAAAGGGGTCCGGGTTCGAATCCCGGTGAGGCATGGATGTTGTATTTGTCTTACGGCACTGGCTCTCTCCCTTCCCTGGAACTAGTGACCCTAAATTAGGGACGGGCGACTGCTTATAGCCCATTAAGTTGCTCACGGTGGTCGTTAAACCTCCAATAAAAAAAAAAATAATAATCCCGTATTCCCTTCATGATTTATCTGCTCCTCCGGGCAATCACGGGACAGGATTCTTAACCTCCAGATTCGCTAAACATGAATGAATTCCAGTTGCTTCGACTAGCCAAACCTGTGATGGCCATATTCACATTAATGGGAAACTTGAGACTTGGTCGTTATGGGTCATTTTGTGGTTAGGGTACCTGGGCGCTATCTGGGAGACGCGGGTTCGATTCCCGCTCCAGGATGACGAAATTTCCAAGTTTTTGGCTATTTGCTGACTTACCATTATTGTAATATTTACACCAAAAAACGTATTGTCATCTTCAAAATTTGAATGAAAAAAAAATTGTTCACCTGTTTTCTATACTTTGTTCGAACGTATTTCAGTTTTCTGTTATGTTTTACTGGCAGTCTTCTTCAATTTATTTTTGAAATATTACGAAACAAAACAACGAAAGGATCGATCGGACACAGTTTCTAGATACAAAGTTTAATTCTTATTACTATGTTTTCAAACTATCCTTGAAATAAGCACTTTCTAAATTAGCCAAATTTTCCAAAAATCTGCTGTTCTGATCTTCATGATAGTATCTTTCAAAGAACAATAATCGTTATTCAAGAACCTGTACAAACTCACACCTCCTTTTTCTTCAGTCTTCCACTTCAAGTGCATACAATCCATTCATTTTTGAATAAAAGCAGTTGACATGCCAGGCTACCTTGTAGTTGACAGCACACTGTCCTGATGAACTGTCTCTGTCTTTGGTTGAGAAGACTTTCCTGTTGTAGTAGTCCATATCATATCCTACAGACAAAGGAAAACGCGAAAGTATTTTGTGAATCTTAAACCAAAGCCCCAGGAATTCATTTCTCTAGCGGATTGATAAATAAACCAGGAGGAAGAAATATTTCACACCTTGAGCTTTGTACCTGATGAAGCAGATCAATCGTTGTCAAATCAATAATAATAGAAGACAATATACAGGACGTGGACAACGAAACTAAAACAACTTCGTAAATGGCACCTCACGTGTGACGCTGCTGTATGCGCTACCTGGTGGCGAGCCTGCGTCTATTTCTCAGTTGATCAACGTATGCGGATTTTGAAGACTGCACTAGCACAGCTGAACGTCAAACAGTGCTATCCACACAACATAATGTGAGACACATCCGAATCTCTAAGAGGACAGATTGTTGGTGCGCGTCTCGCAGATGCATCTGTGTCGAAGACAGTAGATCTTTCTGTTGCATCGTGATCCATGGTATCCAGGGTCATATTGGTATACCAGCAAGAGGGAAGAACTGCATTCAATAGGAGTAACTGTTGAGGTAATAGGAAGCTGTCTCACAAGGACGTTCGGATGCTAACACGGATGATTGCCAAAAAAATAAAAAACTACAGCTGCCCAACTCACCACAGAGTTGAATACGTACCGCGACTCGCCTCTTTCTATTACTGCTGTTCATCGGGAGCTTTCAAGTGTCAACATTAACGGTTGTGTTGCTATCGGCAAACGCTGGATCACCAGTGAGAATACCAAACGTCGGTTGCAATGGTGCCAGCAGTGCAAATCGTAGACGTTGGACAAAGTGAAATGTGCATTGTTCTCCGATGAATTGTCCACTACTATATTTTCAACAACAGGGAGTGTTTACGTGTGGAGACATCCCTTAAAAGGCTTGCCAACAGGACTGCTTATTGCCCAGAGTGTATCGTGGAGGTGGATTGGTGAATGTTTGGGCCTCAATATCGTGGCAGTCTGTCTGCCTGCTGATTGTTCTTGAAGATCACATCACTGCCAAGGATTATGGGACAGTTAAGGAGGACCAGATGCACCCAAAGGTTCACTGTACCCTGACAGTGGTGCCGTGTTTCATGATGCAAACGCACCGATACATAGAGACAAACTGGTGGAAGAGTGGTTTACTAGGCATGAAAGTGAGGTTGAACATCTGTCATGGCCTGCACAGTCACCCGACTTGAATTTTATTGAGTTACTCTGGGATATTGTGGAGGAGCTAGTCTGGAAACATATTCCTCCACCAGCATCATGTTGTGAACTAGCCACTTTTCTGCTAAAGGGATGGATTCAAATCTCTCTAGCCACTGTACAGGACTTGTACCAGTCCTTCCTACGACGAAGTGCAACTGCATTGGCCTCCAAACAAGGCCCTACACCGTACTAATACATTTTTGTGTCCTAAACTCACATGATGCCACTAACGACTCCTCATCCTCAAAACGATACTTAAATCTCTACAGCATCTAGAAAACTTCCTGTGCCCATCTTTGAATCTCGATAACGAACAACAGTGTACCCTGTTCCTTCTGCAGATTCTTCCATACTCTGGTCATCCTATCTTGGTTTAGGAGAGATTTCGATGTCACTCCTTATTGGAATACCGAAGTCGGTAACTGCGACTGAATATTTTGCAGTTATGACATCGATGTATTTATCGTCTTCACTATCGCCGCATGTGATGAGTCCTCCCTGTTCTGCGTGCAAAGTGTGTTTTGTGATGAGAGTCACAGGTCTATGAAGCACACCTTTTTTGACTTCAGGATGCTCTGAATTAAGAAGCATATCCTGCTACGTAGAACAGATTATACTGGATAAAAAGATGCTTCTTCTCCTTGTCAGCATCAGCTTCTGCCCAGTGTGTGTGTCACACTACTGTCTCTTCTATTAAATTAAATTCTTCCACTGTCTTTTATCCAGGGTCTATATTTTCCTCGATGTCTTTAGATCCCGTGCTAGAGTTCACGTCCACCGGAACTCCATGTTTTCAGCTCAGGACATTTTCATTCATTCGGATGCAGGAGTTACTCAGCAAAATTCAATGGATGAAAAAGTACTCCGCACTGCATCAACACTTGAAAGTTACCGCAACGATTTTAGGTTTTACAGAAGGTACCAGTGTTCAGAATCAACAAAAACACCAGATGGTCTGTCGTTCTCAAATGTAAAACCGAAGACCAACGGCTCTCCTCTTACGAAAACATTTCATCTTATTTAGGGATCAAAACTGAAAATTATCAATGGCCGAAAACCTGTATTTCTTTTCTCCAGACTGCTGTGCTGATGTGACTAGCAGAAGTTGGAGATGATGTAGGAAAGTATGAAGTCACTGATACTGCGCGCTCGGGAATGAAGGTGATTGGCAATGTAATATCGCACGAAACTAAGAATGTTTTGTTTTAGTAGCATTGATTTTTTATAATGATTTTTGCCATCTAGCTCAATGACGAAGATGCTCTGCACTGTGATTTTACCAAACGTCACTTCAGAAATTCCGGACGGACTACTGTTCTTGAAGCTGGCTCCATATGCACCAGCGATCTTGGATATCCTTGCAGTTTCCTGTAAACCTAGATTTGAGCACGTCTTTCATTTGTTTCGAACATAAAGTACAACTCCTGCTTACACATGAATGGAAATCTAAAAATTATATACCAGGATATAGAAAACATTAGTTGGTCTCACTTGCTTATTTTTTTATCCTTAGAAGCTGTTTAGTTTAATATTAATATATTTGATGAAAACCATCCTTTTGGAGACACAAAGTTCCGTAGGTTATGTGGCATGGGTTTCCTGCTACGTGGGCACAAATTTCCAAATGGCGAAGATTCCTTTTCCTATATAGTTGCCGTAAACACAGAACATCCTCGAAATAAAGTTGATGTAGTGTCTCGTATGATTACCTCTTGTTTCGCGTCTTATCGTGCGGATACGAAGTTGCTTACCCACCCGATGTGTCATTGGTTTCCACAATACGTGCTGTCTGAATGAGCTCCATCTCCTCTAGAATTTGCAGCCTTCTGGTCTCCTTTTTGTGCCACAAAAAAACGGCCAAGGACTTGTTGCTAATATTAAACAGTATCTTCCGCTTATCCCGTGTCTAACGAGTTAATTCGTCGTTCCAATATTTGACGTCTATCTTGTCAAGAAGAAAATCCGAAAACGGAAGGTACAGTGCACAACCCAATGTTCCATATACCAACACTGTCCGTATTCCTACGTGTGCAAGTGCGAAAAAAACATTACTTATAGGCAGTGGTGTGCGGTCAATGTTGCGTGTAGGCATGCGCAAAAAAAAAACAGAAAAAAGAAAAAAAGACATTATTTGTAAGGGAATTCCATCCTGCGATGTTTTTCCGTTCCTCAGTTACTTTGCCTTAAAATATAGGATTTGGCATCAAAATCGTCTGTAAAACTTTTTCAATGGAAAAAAATTAGGTAATCTGTTTTGTCTTTGTGTATACAACTTTAACAGGTTTTTCTTCGCTCAGTTTAATGGCACAATGTGATTTCTCTAAAGCGTTTATCTAAACTAAGTGCGTGCGAAGTTTTGAACATTTTGTAGAATGTTTCAAGGCTTAATCAGTGGAACGAGCACAAAAATCGCTTACTTAGCAAAGTGGAAGCGAGTTAGATATGCTTCTTTGCGTAAATTCAGGCTCTCTGGGGGAAACTCGATGCGTTTTGAATTCTAATTGTTTTAGGCCATTAGTTTTCCATATAGGATATTTATAGAGTATGATAATGAATTGGAAGTACCAGGGGGACAATTCTAACCTTCTTGAGAGGGGGTGTTACAGAATACGTAATGTTGAAGAACATTTTAAGATAAGTGCAGGAAAATCAACAGTACCTGAATTTTGACTTTTTTTTCTTCTTTTTTTTTAGTTTTGCAATTTTTTCTTTAGAAAAGGATAAACAGTTTCTCATAATTTCATTGCAAAATAAACACGGCCAACAAACCAGCTTTCGGAGTCTTAAAACTACAAATTCTGTCTGTTTAGTAAATAGAAGCGTCGAAATGCGTCATAAATTCGTATGTTTTTACCTGCATACTTAATGACGAGGTTAAGCCTCTCTGGTTTGATGTTAGTCTTTCATTGCTTACACATTCGGATTTGTCTCCAAAACTTATGGGATCGAACGACATTAATATTGCATCATCTATTTCCTTATTTTACTTTTGCAGTGTGATTAAATTATCTTGAGGCATTATTGAGCTTCTAAACGCCAAGGAATATACAAAAAAATAGCCTTGCATTTTTCCAACTGTATCGGAAAAGATAATTGCGCACAGGACATTAAATCCTAGGCAAGGTCACCGTCGAAACAAATTCTGCTTTCCGTTGGCTTATGCGATAAGCTCTTTCGCATTTCGAGGAGTTTTTCAGCGGTACTTAACATGGGCGCATCGTACGTGGGAATAAACAAAGAGGACAGAGGGAAAGGATCTAATTGATCGAGGTCCGAAAACTAAGTGCAACGACAAACTTCCCATACAATGCTTTCTTCGTGACGTAGATAGTTCCTTCCTTATAACCGGATCCTTCACACAGCAAAATATCACATGACTACGGGCTTAATAATGATGCGAAGGTAGTTTTCGCATTAGCGCTGTATTTCAGTAGAGCACCGATTATACGTTTCCCTATTATACGTTTTTATCATTTAGGCGTTGAATTGCTGCAGTCCCGGAAGACTCCGATAGGCGCTAACGTTAATTTAATTCAGTTATGCGTTATTCTTCAGCATGTAAGCTTCATTTATACGATTTCATTTTCTAGCGAAAAGGAAAAATTCCTATGTTTAGCCTTAGAAGAAAAACGAGAAGAACGTGGTCTTTTTACTGTAAACTTCCCTTTCTTCTGTTCCCTTAAGGCTGTCTTTGAATGAGTCTAAGAGAAATTATATCCTATAGCTGCAATGTAATTTTTTTTTACTCATTCTCGATGACTATTACTTTGTGGTGTTTGAAATTTTGACCACAAATAAAAATGACCTGTAGCTAATATATGCCACAGTTATTATTCCAAAAAATGTGTTAGAATGTTATATAAAATTCAATTTATCTGACTCGAAAGTGCTCAAATTCGGCGCTAGATGGCGCGATAAGTTAGCTTAGCAGTGTTTCTGTCTGGAAGAAACGAAATCTCTCATTTCTATCTGATTTTTTAATTATCTACGCCAAAAAGAAATCATTGAATGGGGCCAAAAGTGAGACTGAAATCTTGTCTTCCATAAATCATCTTAAATCCTACTGTACTTTCATTTTTTGAAGAGAAAATGTGTACAGTAGCAGAAAACCCCTGAATGTGAGCTATACAAACTCCGCCTACCTACTAAGCTCCACCCCAAACAACGTTATTGGTTAAAACGTAACAGCGCGCATTTTGTCTTTTTATTTTGGAGCCAATGAGAGACCGCTTCCATCCTGAATATTGCGAGGTCTGCAGTCGCTCAAGAAGTAAAAGCGACGCCCAAGGAATGATTTTTACGCCATCTGTCGCAGAAGAGGAACCCTAACACTCATTCAAAGACAGCCTTAATCGCTGCTATAGGCATCTATACTCAGGGAAAAGCTAACCTCATTACACTGTTATGGTTGTGAAACCGATTCACCTACATGAAATTTCTTGTTTATCAGTATTTCTCCGCACACTAATGGGGTGCCATGTGTCGTGGACTCTTCCCCCTAAAGATGACTGAAGGCGAAACAAAAGGAGACTTCCCGCGTTCCATCACAATGTTTACCTCCACCCTCACACCTTCGTAACCTTGCCGACAACCAGACACACGATTTCTGAATGATTTTTTTAAAACAGCAACCAGGAAGAAAAGAGCAAGCTCATTACAATGACCGCCAAGGCATTGTCACGCAGCCTTCGGCTAACAATTCTTCCCTCCCAGTCGCAGTAGGTGTCCTCCGAGTTAACTGAAGTAACTCTGAAGGAACACAGAAGTGATAATGACGCCGCCAAAATGCGAATATTTGTATTTTTTAGTAACGCGACCGAAACTGGGATGATCATTTTTTAATGTGTGTACGCACGATATTAGAACATCTATACACTGAAGAGCAATTGAATTAGAGACAGCTAGCGTTATGCAAATGTGGCGCTGTGGGCGGCCCTGTAAACGGAAACTACATGACGTATGCAGCGATCCGACAATATAAGGAGTTATGCCACGGGAATCAGTAAGAGTCGGAAGCAGTATGGATAAGACGAAGGATTTAAGCGCATTTTATCGTGGGCAAATTGTCGAGTCCCGACGAATGGGTCACTCCATCTAGGAAGTCGTGCAGACACTGGGATTTTCATGAGCCACTGTGTAACGGATGCACCGTTAGTACATCGAATCCGGTAAAACCATCACTGCAAGGGCCAACTGCCGTGGACAACAGCGTATGGATGAGCGGAGTCTTCGTCGGCTAGCTCGCACTGTAACACCGGATAGACGGGCCACAATGCAAGAAATCACTCGGCAATTTAACGCTGGTGCACAAACACGTGTAAGCAGCCACACCATCCAGAACCATCTCCTCGCTATGGGGTACAGAAGCCATCGTCCCACGAGGGTACCGCTGCTGACCGCACATCACAGGGTGCAAAGATTATCATGGGCGCAGGAACATCGCCACTGGATCCTAGACATGGAGGAAAAATGTTGCCTGGACTAATGAGTCGAGGTACACGTTGGTACATGCGGATGGCAGGATACGAGTACGGCGCAAACCACATGAAGTGATGGATCCTTCTTGCCAGCAGGGTGCTCTTCAAGCTGGTGGAGGTGGCGTTCTCGTCTAGGAACTGTTTACGTGAACTGAAATGGGACCCCTGGTAAGTTTGACATCGTCCCTCACAGGTCAACGTTACCGGGATATCCTGGACGACCATTTGCTCCCGTTGGTGCGTCTTCAACATCCCACTGGGGACCTCATGATGCAACAGAGCAATGCACCGTGCCATCGCTCCCGAATTGTATCCGAATGGTTGAATGAACACCCCACCGACGTGACCTTGCTTCCTTGGCCAGCTAGGTTTTCTGATTTCAATCCCATCGAGCACATCTGGGATGCCATCGAGAGAGATGTTCGAGGCTCTTACACCCCTCCATTAAATCTTCGCGAACTGTGGGAGCTTTTTCAGGGGCCGTGGATCCGTATGGCTTCCCAACGCTTCCGGTGTCTTGTCGAGTCCATGCCGAGACGAATCGCCGCCGTTATCAGGACGAAATGTAGTGCTACAGTTTACTAGACAGGTATCTCTAATTCAATTGCTCTTCAATGTCTATCCATGTGTTTTCTTAGGTCTCAGTTCAAGCTCGAACACGGGCTTTTAAACTGGAACTATATTATGCAGAGAAAGTACACACTCCGTAACTTTAACTCCATAGTCAGGTTAGCCTTGCCCCGAGTACAGTGAGGTGGACATAGAGAGATGTATTAAACGCCTGTTTCCATAAACCACGACGTCGTCCTATGAGGGGAAAGGGGTGTTTTCATGTTTATGATGTAATAAACAAAAAAACACCACTTTGACTTATGTTCGGGGATCTTTCCTAAACTTTCTCTATCGAAAAATTAGCGCATTTAGCCTACATTCTGGTGTGCTGTTTTGTTTGTCTTAGAGGTTCCCGTTTTCCCCTTAATCTTCAAATCAATATGGCTTCTCGTAAAAGTAAAGCCCCGTCGCTAAGCGATAAGATGCAAATTATAAAGCAACTGTATGACAATCCGCATTTAACAAAGGTGGAACTTGCTAAAAAAATTTGATATGCCTGTTTCCACGCTGACAACTATTATTTACAAGCGGAGAGAAATTGAGGAAAATGAAAGTCGTCTAAATCAAGGAATAATGTTCTGTTAGTGGTACGTTTATCAAAGATTTGCTTCCTACGTGAAATACCGCATTTTCAAAATGTAGGAGTTTGCATTTTCTACAATATTTTCGTTAAAAATTTAGGTCTCGTTTACACGTTTTTCATTTCAGTCCACAGAAAAACGTATTATTGGTGCTATACTGTACATGCAAACGTTTAAAATAAAAATCTTTTGAAATCCGGTACTGGTTCCAAAAGATTTTTTTCCTTTTCTACTGTACGTTTAAAATAAAAATATTTTGAAACCAGGTACGTCGTTTATATTTTCCGATAAAAAACTGCAGCACGAATTTTTTTTTCGTGTAGTTCTTTCTTTCTTTTTTTCTTTCGTGTAGTTCTTTCTTTCTTTTTTTTTTTCGTATAGTTCTTTCTTTCTTTCTTTTTCGTGTAGTTCTTTCTTTCTTTTTTTTTCTCTTAGAAGAAATTTGCTACTGCTCATGGAACAGCCTGGTAAAGTCAGCAAATTCAGATGTTGCATGAAGATTGGTGATACTTTCACAAACTCGGATTGCTCATAAGCTCGCTCAATGGAAAGAAACGCTAATCAGTATATCGCAATTTCTTTGTTTCTGTTTTGCTTGAGCGTTTAACCAGGAAGTCTCCCATCCAGTGCGTAACTACCCGGAGGGCAGGGAAAGCAAACGCCCTCCCAGGATTGTCATCCTTAGGGCGTAAATTCATTTTCTGGGAGATGTAAAAATAGAAATTGTGAGTAAAAAGGAAAGTTACATCGCTCAATATTTTCTTTTTAAACACTTTATTTAGTCTCATACAGTATTCCATGCAGTCAACCGGGGTATAGAGTAACATGCTCTATGAAGTGTGAAAATGTCATATCCATGAAGGGAATTTTCCGAAAACGTGAATGGAGTCATAAAACAACGAGCTGATATGCCAATCTCCATGACTTTTCCGAATATGTGGTTGTTGGGAAGAACTAATTAATCATTTGCACTCTCTCTCTCAGAAAGTTCTCTGAGCGTTTAACTTTGAACAGAATTTTCCCAAGCCCTACCCCTAAAACTTCTTCCCATGGTTACGTTCACTATCCGATACTTATTTGTTTCTCCCCGGTCTGTTTTTCGTTCTGTATTTCTGTGGCGTGTTGTGTTGTTCGAGTTCACGTAATGTTTACATTTTATTTCATATTTAAAACCTGTGGTTCTGGGTATTTACTTAGGTTTTACATTTTTTATGTCAAAAACTTGAAGAGCGATTTTGAACAATCCTAATACTTTCCTATAAAGGCAGTGTGTGAAACAATAAAAAACATGTATTATTTGAGTGAAACTTGAAGGGGCGTAATTTCAAGCAAGTGTCGCCCTCCCAAGTAAGAAAAGCTTCCTACGGTCCAGCTCGAATCTCTATTTTAAGGTCATTAGTACCAGTGAAAGGACAGAACCAACACCATAGTACAAACGTACTGGCCATGGCTCATCTGGATTCGAATTCGGGTCTAACTAAGACGGTGAACTAGAAGCACGCCCGTCTAATCAGTTGGCTACCTGGACGATGCATAGTGAAAACTTGTTGTTGTCAGGAAAGAGATGTTATTTATGGAACAGTCAGATACAACATTTAGTGTAGAGCTAATGTTAATGGAAAAAATATGTTCAGTTTGGGAAAAATAATCACAACTGGTTCATCAATCTCACAAATCTGTTCAATATGGAATGAAATACCCGAAGAAGGGAGGTGTTAACATAATAATTTCAGCAATTTCTGAATTCATCCTGAAAACGCACGCACGGCATACTGGTAAGGCGTCAAATTATACAGAACAAGTAATTCTACTGGTAAATTAAATGTTTCATCTTTTTAAATACAGTCCCGGTACTGTATTTGAAAAACAAACTGCGAAAGAAATCATAACTCCAAATAAATGCTAAAAAGTAGAAACTATTTTATTTCTCTTTTAAAACATTTTCCAAAAAATGTCGATGCTCCTTACAAACTTTTAAAAAACTTAGAATTTTTAAAGAATTTCTCTTGAAGTGAATGAAATGGAAAATTAATAAATTAATTAAAAACAAATATCATAAAATTATTTCTTGTCAAAAATGAAACCTAAAATGTCCATGCATTTGGATGAAACAGATGTATATAAAATAGCACAGAAACTTATCTACATTTTCCTCCTAAGAAACAAGACATGTACCGATAAGACATAGGATTGCAAAAACCTATATGAG
This sequence comes from Macrothele yani, assembly GCA_039090855.1. Classification (NCBI taxonomy): domain Eukaryota; kingdom Metazoa; phylum Arthropoda; class Arachnida; order Araneae; family Macrothelidae; genus Macrothele; species Macrothele yani. Next base: position 135,496,855 of record CM077005.1, on the reverse strand, counting down.
AATACCTGAAATTAATATTTTTATCACAATAATAATATAAAATTTTCGAAGCCGTACAGACAGCTCAAAGCTGATTTGAAATTATTTTTGTATCTATAGTACTAGAAGCCTTGCACGGATATATTTTAGAGAATTTTATCAAACATTTGCGGAACTCCTGAAAAGTCTGGATCAAAAATAATATCTACGTTATCGCGATAGTTACACACCACATGCAAGCATTTAACTGAAATTTTGTAACTGAGGCTTGTGTAACATAGTGAAATTGACTCTTGAAATGCGAGCATATGTTGTATTCTTTCAAGATCATGAAATATGTCATTTGCTCTGTTCGTAATCGATCTAGGAAAACGTTTTGAGAGAATTTAGTAACAGAAATTGAACTGATACCATTTGTAATGTTAAGGATGATGAACGCACCGTGGAGTGTATGAATGGAGATTGGAAGAAATTTTTATTGGAAAAGGTGCCTCTCTCTCTCTCTCTCTCTCTCTCTCTCTCTCTCTCAAAGCTCCAAGAACTAATATGATGTCACTGATACAAGAAAGTCATTTGCATTATGAGAAGCTGATGAAGAAGACATAAGAATGAGCTGATAGAATTCCACAGAAAAACCCTAAAATAATGTTTTGGTGGGCAGGAATGGATCCGAGAGAATAGGAGACCAGTACTGTTGCGTTTGAATTCATTGGTGAAGTTACTGATCATTTCAGGCTTTTGATCTGATAGACACCAAGTAATGCAACTTAATATTCCTCAGTATTAATAAACAGTGCATTCAGCGAATCTGAATGAAACACAAAGGAATTTATAAAATAATCTCAGTTTAGAAATCGTTATGTGCTTAATTAACTTTAAACTCTTGAACATGTTATGTTAAGATTTGTTTTCATACAAATATTGCATAAATTTCATTTAAGGTAGGAAAATGAGTCACATATCCTGAATGTAAAACTTCCAGTTCCGGAACAAGTAAGGAACCTGCACCGAAGCACATTGAAGAAAATGTGTCTCACCGGGATTCGCACACAGACTTCGTCGCAATTTTTTTAGACATGTGCCATGAGCTTCCTAAAAGCTACCATTACCAGCGGCCATTCATACTAAGCCTTGACACATAAAATCTTCCTTTCGCAATTTATAATATTTTTCATTTTTCTGGAGGATGAGTGTGATCTGGATACCAACCCACATTTCAATTTTATTGTTTAAAAAAAAAGTTATTTTGTATAATATGTACAGTTTTCGGGTAAAAACACTGTATGATTAGATGTGATTCTTTAACGCTTTGTTGGCAGGACTTTGATTTAAAATAATTTTGATTTTGATTTTGAAAACTCTGAATCTATACGAATCACTGAAAATCATCATTATACGATTTGCCAATCTCATTAAAAATCCCAAAGAATCACACGTGGAATATCCATCAACTTTATTATCATATGATGAAAATTCCGAAAAGGTTTCAAATATATATAACCCTGGGCCCGGACTAGAAGAGCAGCTACTTTGTTTTCCTCAGAAAGTAACCATTACTGTATCAGCCGAAACAGTTAAAATGCCTGAGATGGTTTTAAAATAATTCATACTATAAGCACCGTGCCTTAATAGCTTACGCGAAGGTTGTTAGTAGGTTACTAGGTCTCGAAATTATCAGTTGTCAGTTTGACATCAATTGAAGCTGAAAATTACCGGGAGAACTGTTTTTAATTTCCATTTGCAAACTGCATAGGAATTCTTGAAGAATTCCCATTTGTCGTATTCCATACTCGGACGGATTTAAAGAAATGCACACTGCTGCAAATTTTCTTTCTGGAAGATTTTCGACTAAGATTACGATTGCTGGAGACAGTGGTATGCCAATTCTTCAAGTCTTTCTCTTCTCTAAACAGTTTTTCTTCTCTAAACACGTGTGATTACAAAGCACAAAACTCATCAGTGTGTTTGTCTTGTTTTTTGGAATCTCTAATAACAATATACAATTAAATAAGTAAGTATGGATATCTTACTGAAGTTTTAGTTAAGTGAAACATCCTGCTATAAAGGAAAACAAAGTCATTGTGTCATAAACCCTCTTTAGGCTCGCTAGTAACTTTCTTCGCAACTTCTACGACTAGCTCTTTAAATATTATTGAGTCCACGTTCTGACCTAACATGTATATAAGAAACCAATCTCCGAATGATCCTTTACGGACAAGAGTGTGAAGATTTTCCATATGTGCAAAGCGGAACCTCATGCTAAGCACGTAAACTCTTACTGGTGGACATGCAAACAAAACTGCGCGGAAAATCAGAACAAATCCCGTTAGAACGGCCAGAATGATGAACCAGAACCACAAAAACACATAGATTTTCTCGTTGATTATGTTAAGTGGCATAACACAAAGTGCGTCATGAGTTTCCAAGTTTGCACCTGGACCATATTTTCGAAATCTGCATTTCGTAACTCTGGGGAAAATTCGTATCATAGGATCGACGCGATCTTCAGGGTCCTCGTGAACGAAGTGGATGACTTCTAATCCATAATTCATGAATTCTCCATCGAAGAACTTGTCTATGAGGAACATCTGGCCGAGAACGTTGACGAAAGCGAGGAATTCACAAATGAGGTATCGACCAGCGTACCAGTCATGCTGTTTCCAGCTGCTCATTATGTAATCCACCAGCAGCTTCTTCTTCTTCTTCTTTTCGGCCTCACCAAGCAGTCCAATGTCCAAGTCCATCATCAGGGCTTGAATCTTTCCTCCTTCCCACATGCGCCATAACCACCGAGGAATGTAAAACAAAGTTGCTTGGAAAAACAGCATGAAGCAAACCCATTGATAGTACTTGTGGTAACGAAATAACTTCTCATCTTGAGTTGAGTCTATCCCAGGATGAGGTATGTCTTTGCCTACCTGAAAGAAAAATGAAAGTCGAAATGTTAAGGAAACTTAGGATAAATAATAAACATTAACATGAAGAAAACATGGTCTACACAAATCCCGTTCAACAATAGCTTTTGGATAATTTCCCATTATAAAGGGCTGTTACTAAGTCGGTCCGGTTAAGACGTGCTACATTGCCTCTTCCGAATTGTACGTGTGGAGTGGTTGCGTAGAAGCGATCGCGATGTGTTCGACTGTGGTGTTCACCTAGTATGAAAAAGGAGAGTATGTTGAAGGCTGTAATTAAAGTGATGCATTATCGTGTACACATAGTAGGAATGGGAGAAACTTTGACTTTACTTTGGCGCATGAGAATCCTTGTGACTTACTGATGCAAGCTGATATTTCGTACTTTTTGTTGATGTCAGACGGAGTGAGGTTCTCCCTTTACGATGGTGTCTTGAAAATGTTTTATACCAGATCTGTGCCTGTGAAAGTGGATCACACTGTGATACACAGTACCTTACTGCCCTACAGAGATACTGTGACCCCTGACGTCATGAGGAACTTCCTTTAAGATTCCACCATGAAGAATATTTATACATATAAAAGCTGCGCTTGGCAAAGCGGATGACTCTGTAATAGCTAGTATTTTAGTTCCCAGTGGAGATGTTATGGCGCCCGATACGATGAAGTTATTTTCTTACGATGGCACCTTATGTCTTCAAGGCTCCACCGTTACTCATAATGAAATACATTTTCGCGGTGTATGTATTTCGACGAATTTTATCGAACGTTTCAGAAAAAGAAACTGAGGCATTTCGTTACTGTTATAAGATGCGCTCAGATCATTTGAGGAATGAAGATGTGTTGCAGATGTGTAATATGAGGCAAAATGTTGTTAGTAAGGTGGAGACTAATATTCTTAGGTGGTTTGGCCATGTTGAAAGAATGAGTGATGAGACTAAGAGAACTTTCCGCCCAAATTACGGGAAACAAAGTTTGAGGAAGGCCAAGGAAATCATTGAAGGACAATAATAAGGAATGTCTGCTTGAGAAAACGATTATAAGTATGAAGTACAAAAGTCATTATGTGTGGCGTGTAATGGATATTAATGAAGATCCAGCTGTGTGCCGAGATCGTTCTAAATGGAAACATTTGATACACCAGCAGCAGGGAAATTCCAGTTCCATCAGTTAAATGCTTACTTCGCAGGTTTTCTTTCTTTGAGGAGCAAACCTCTGAATCTCAGACATCAGCTTAATGATATGTATGTATGTATGTATGCATGCATGCACTGATGCAATTTCGAAATCCATGGATGCAAAAAGATCATTTAGGATTTATTAGTACTACTGCCTTCTATAAACAGTTTTAAGTTACCAAACGTTTCTAATAACTGATACATTCCAGCAATATACAAAAGCTTCGTGCTTGGATTTCATTAAAAAAAACCAGTTCATAAAATTTGAAGGAATTAGAATAAATGCTGAAAATATTGCATCTAGCGGAAACCTGGTGATGCGTGCTTTACCGTGTTTACCTAACAGCAGTTTTACCAGCACGATTGAGTGCGAACGTATTTGTGATGATACATTTTCTACTCACACTAACGCAATCTTGTACGTTGCAATGCATTACAGAGATTGTACTTCATCCGTTTCAATTTTCGTTAAGCAAGCCCTGTGAAGGAACAGATAACGGATCCGTAATCCATGGTCATTGTTACCAGATAAGAGGAAAACCAAAATCAAAGATATAAGTAGAGAACAAGAAATGGAAAATAAAATAAAAAAAATAAATTAAAAAAAAGTGATACCCAAAACCTCACAATAGACGGCGCCACATGAGACATGAACTCACCATGCAACCAACACTGAGAATTGGCCACCAAGAAACAGCGAAGTTACAGTCAGTTGGCCAATGATAAAGTACCAACTCAACAGTTAACAGACAGCCAGCAAAGAAAGTTTTCTTCATGTTGGACTTCACTCAAATTTTTGAAAGTGGGACTGCAATGAGACCAGAAACTTAAGTCAGTTGTTTAAAGATCTTAATGAACCCTTTTTTGGACTATGTGAACAAGAAAATCATCAAGAAGAACTAAAAATGATACTGGATCATCAAATGAGGCAGATAAGTGTAACTTTAAATAATTTGTTTTAGAGTTTTTACGAACTTATGAACTTATAAATGACTCTTATGAAGACAACACTTTGTAAATACTTTTTTAGCAATTGTGAATCGAAATTTTAAAATTTTTGTACATTATATTTTTATTTATGGTTTTTTAATCTAGTAACAATGAGCAATTTCAGTATTAAGTAAGCAAAATATTATCTGCCAATGTCTCATAACTAAAAGAAGTTGAAAACGTGAAGAATGTTGTCAAAGGAATAAGGGACATTAAGTTTCAAGATAGATTTATGAAGCAGACTCACGTTAAAAATACATACTTGTGGTAAAAGTAATTGAATCAAAGAACAAATGCCGTTTCTCACTTGGAACTCGAATCCAGATTCTTGGCCAGAGAAACAAGATCCCTAACCATTCGGCGGGTGCGAAGCGGCAATGTGTACATACAAAAATGCTGATTGGCAGATGCATATTATGCGGCATACACCTCGCTCGTTGTTTCGTAATTGAAGTAGACAATCGGCATTACTTTGTTTTAATTTTTTATTTTTTTATTTCGGAGCTTAACGGTCTGTGTGGGCATCTAAGGCTATCGAAAGTCGCCAGTCTATAATTTTGGGCTACTATTTGCAGGAAAGGGATCGAATTTTCACCGTAGCTCAAACAGGTCACCCATGCGTAATACGAGACCTGATCCTGGTCCCAACTTGGAAGTTCACGTCTCTGACACTTCCGCCAGGGGCTTGATTTTTGCGAGCACTTTATGTATGCGTGTACTTAAACGAAGTTTTATGTAATATAGCATCGGTGATGTAGCACATCCCCTGCTGTGCTATTATTATTAGAATTTATCATTTCTTTTTTAAGCATGTGTACATATATCGAAACTCAAAGACGAGCAGTTTTATTCTTATTCTCGGGTAAACAGATATCAGTCGAACTTGATTATTTAAGAGAATTTTGTAACAAAATGGCATTGTATGATCCATAACACATTCTAATCTTTTCAAATGTATCACTAATTATAACTCTTACTTCGCTTTGAATAATAATCTGACCTATCGATTAATTATTTAATTATTTCTACAGGACTATGAAATAGTTAATAATATGATTAATTATTAATTATTTGTACAGGACTATGGCCGCTCCGAGCAGATATTATACATTGTATTGATAAAAGTCACCGGACACCTAGAAGAAAAATACAACATAGCATTTATTGACATACATTAGTACGCTGTCGGTCCACCTTTGGCCTTAATGCATGCACTGACACTTCGAAACATGCTTTCGACAAGGTTTTGGAACACAGCGATAGGTATGCGCTTCGATTCAGTACATAATGCTGACGTTAACTGTTGCTTAGTAGTGGGCCTTGGTTCCAAACTTCTTATGCGGCGCTCTAATTCATCCCATAGGTGCTCTATGGGATTAAGATCAGGGTTCTGTGCTGGCCAGTCCCCACACGATACGGAATTACACGCCGTAACAGTTCTTGCTTTATACTCTGTGCATTATCCCACAGAGTGAGAAGGACATAATTGCCCAGAATATCGAGGCACACCTGCTGGTTAACAGGTTTGTCCACGATAACCAATGGGCGGGGACCATACCATGAAAAACACCCCGACGCGAGTACACTGCCAGCTCCAATCCTGAGCGTAGGAAAAGTACACTGTGGTAAATAGCGTTCCCCAGGCTGCCGCTATACCCACACACGGCCATCAGACTGAAGGATCGTGAATCTGCATTCATTAGTCCATAGGACCCCTTTCCATTGATCTACGGTTCACGATAAATGTTCTTTACGCCATGAGTAGCCTTCCGAGTGGAGATGAAAAGCTTATAAGCAGCCGTACGACCACGGTAACCCATGGAATGAAGTTCTCTGCGAATGGTACGTGTACATACTGAGGTTGTAGTATTTTAACTCACCTGTACACTGAGCTCTTGTGCATTACTCCGTCGATTAGCTGTAGTGACTCTCCTGAGGCTTCGATGATTTTCTTTGGTCTGTCACTACGTTTGCTGCGTCAGGCACGCCATGCGTCTTCCACTTATTCAGTTCATCCAAAACAGTTGATTTGGGTATGTTTAAACGCCTCTCGGTTTCTCTTATGAACAACTCACTAATATAACATCCAACAATCGTTCCTTTCTATTACTCAGTTCTCACATGTCGCGTCATTTTCACTCAACCTCACATTGCGATATGGTACTGTCGTCAAGTGACTGAAGTATCTTCTCTCCATTTTATATGTTCGTCCCATTGTTATATCCCAAAACCTGTCAGAAAGGATTAATGTCCATCATTCCCGTAGATGACCAGGTTAACTTCTATTTGGGCAGCTAATATATCCGTTGGAACTGATTCCAGCCCATTTTTGCTGACCCCGAGTTAATTCATTCCAGCCGGTCAAAGGGTTAAAGGAGCAGCATTCACTGAAGATAAAGTAGTTTTGCTGTATGGCGCATTCACTAAGATAAAGTAGTTTTAGTGGCGGCCAATGAGAATTTTTTGCGTGACTCACTTATGAACGTGGAAAGAGCGAAGACCTTTGTTTGAATTTCCTGGTCCACGTTAAATGTCTGTATTAATTTACTGTTTTCATTTTGAAAAATTAATAATGTTTTTTTAAGTTTCAGTAGTTTTTAAGTGTCTAGTTTCTCAACGTTGTACATGTCTAAATACGAATTTTCGCATAAGGAAATTGAGAATAATGTTCATTACAAAACTTTTAACTGCTTTTACATGTTTTTACAGCATTAGTGACATTTATCAACCGATCTTAGAAAAATGTATCTAGATTCTTGGTTGTTAAACTATTATGTCAATTTTAATTGATTCCAACTACACGGTCGAGTCACATTATTGTGACCACCAACTAATATCCAGAGTAACCGCCGTGTGCAGCGTTGACAGCAGCTAGAAGGGCTGTGTGTGACTCAAGGTGCTAGAAGGTGTTCACAGGTATGTGTAGCCATGCTGACAGCAGTGCATCTGACAGCTGCTAGACGGTGCGGGGTGGAGGATCGATAGAGCGAACAACACGATCCAGGTGGTCCAACAGATGCTGAATTGGGTTTAAGTCTGAGGAATTAGCGGACCTGGGAAGTACGTTGAAGTCTGCATCGTGCTCTTCCAACCACTCTCGGACATTGCTGGGTGATACGCGCACTATCGTGCTGGAAGATGCCATCCGCCCCAGGGAAGATAATCAGCATGTATAAGTGTACGTGGTCTGCAAGGACGGGTGCATAACGAATTCGGTCCATAGTGCCTTCTACAGGTATGAGTGGGCCCAGAGAATGCCACGAAAACATTCCGCAGACCACAACGCTGTTCTCACTAGGTTGTGTTCTTCCAACAATGGTTTAAGAGTGCTTGTTCTCCTATGTTTCTCGCCTTACAGGCCAACTCTCATCCGTTCCATGAAGCAGAAAACTTGACTCATCGTAGAAAGCAAACATTTGCCAATCAGCCGAGCTCCGATTCCGATACTGCCGTGCAAATGTAAGCCTTTTCTGCCGATGCACCTTAGTTAGCACAGGTGCAGTGACCATCCGTCGGCATCAGAGCTTTATACGCAGTTGGGTTCACTGAACTGTCGTTTTAGACACATCTGCGGTAGTCCCCTGGTTCATTCGGCCAGTGAGTTGCTCCACTGTAGCGTGTCGATCGGCCCTCACGCACCTTCGAAGCCGACGTTCACCTGTCACATCAATGGCACGTGGAGCTCCGCAGTTTCCACGTCGCTTATTCGCAATGGTGCCATTTTTCTCCAATCACGATACACTTTAATCACACGCGAACATTTCACAAACTGCGCTGTTTCAGAAATACTGCCACCCTTGGCCCGAAAGCTGATAATCATCCCTTTTTTCAAATCTGATAAATCGCTCCTTTTATCCATGAGAGCAACGAGCGATATGTGATCATAATTCCGTATAGCTCACCTTATGTGCCATCCAAGGAAGATCCTGACACTTGCTTTCTTTCATTGGCTACGCGCTGTTGACGTCAACAGTAGGAGGTGGTCACAATAATGTGACTCGATTGTGTGTAATATGCTAACAACATTAATAAGTTATATCAACCCCGCAGAATGTTAATAAACGGATTAGGAATCTCCATAAGATGTTCAGAATATGCAACGTCAATCCAAGATGTCTCAGCTAATAAACGAGCAAGACACATTTCTTTCATTTACAATGTAAGTAGGCGTTATCAGTTCAGGTATAATGACTGTCATTTTCTAAATTAGACTTCCTTTGAAAGTAGAGTACTTTTGGCTACAGTTGACAGTAGCCTAAAAACCTCTATGAACATTATGAAGATGTTTGAACGAATTCGCTTAACCTTAATTTTGGGCTGCTTATTCCACAGATAATCAAAGATTGGCATTGCAGAACTTCCAGTGTCGACTTCATTAGAGAACTAATTCGTGAATTTATGTAGACATCGCAGAAAACTCTGAAAAGCCAAGGAACGACTAGGGAGCGGGTCAATCATGGATTTGGCAGAAATACAGCAAAGAAAACTTACTTAACGGTATGACTTCCATAAATTGGATCGCCAATCATTCTTTCTGGATATATCGTTTAGGAAATTGCAGCAGTGACTGGAGTAATCATTACTTCCATGATAATTACAGTTTTGCAATCAAAGCATTCCAAGTTTTCAGATCGACTCGTCTTTTTCGCAATTTTGGGTCCATTTAAAATGCCACCGCTTTTTAACAGCTGACAAACATGCACTCAATACAAAAAATATTAGGGGTAGAGGTGATAGCAGCTGACATGGGCAAACCCTGTGCAGAGTGGAACAGACCTACCCAGAACGCAGGCGATAAATAGCCTGACAGCAGGGCTTCCTAACAATGTATCGCAATCGACAATATAGGTAAACGTGGTGATCTGAGTGACTTTGATCGTGGATGCATTGTCGGCGCAAGACAGATGAGTCATTCTATTGCCCAAGTGGATATAACCCTAAGGTTCCCGTGGGTAACCGTATCAAGGGTGTACAGCGTGTATACCATTGACGCAGTAAAAATGCCCAGATAGCACGCGGTGGCCTACCACATACTATTGATGAGGTAGACTATCCATTGACGACGTAGACTATCCATTGACGACGTAGACTATCCACTGACGACGTAAACTATCCATTGACGACGTAGAGTCGACGTAGAATATCCAGGCTCATACAAAACAACCGCTTGGGAACGGCTGCGCAAATCACATCCAGGTTAAATGTCGAAAGCCCAAGCGTCGTCAGCGAGTGAACGGAGAAGCGCACGATGCATACCCTCTGGTACCTGGGGTACGCGAGCCGACGCTCTATACGTGTGCCACTATTGACTGCCCGTCATCGTACATTACGTCTCGCCTGGCTCTGGGAATATCAAAACGGAAACTCTGCAGAGTGGCGATGAATCGTGTGGTAAGATGAATCCCATTTTCATCTGTACCGAGTTGAAGGGAGGGTGCGGGCGTGGCGTCGATTGCATGAGGCCATGGCCCTTCCGAGCCAAAAAGGCCCTGTTCAAGGCGATGGTGTCTCTGTGGTAGTTTGGGAAGCCTTCTTGTGGGACACATTAGGTACCTAAGTGTGCCTGGAGAGGTCCTTAATCGCTGCGCGCTATCTGCATGCGTTGGCTGATCACTTACACGCTGCCATGGCCTTCGCGCCTCCTGCAGCCGATGGTCTGTTTCAGAAGGACAATGCGCTATCCCAGCAGGCTGCAACCATCCAAACATGGCTCTAGAGCAGTCACCTGAATTTGGAACAATCCATTGGTCTCCAAGGTCCCCGAATTTGAACCATGTTGAAGCGCTCTGGGATTCCGTGGAGTGAAACATCAGATCTTCGGATCCTGGACCGACGTCTCGGGCGGAGTTGTGGACAATTCTGCAACAGGCATGGGTGATATTACCTCTGGCAGGCAACAACTCGTAGAAGTAACGTATTGCTTAGCCAAAACACCTCCGTATGTAGAAGCAGCTCTCCGTACTCCACGTTCACGTCTTTTATTAGTGTTCGGAGCTGTCTTCTTTGTAAAGCATAGGCTCGTACCTGATTGACGAGTTTCACCCCAGGTTTCATAACATTGTCGGCATTCAAAAAAATTCCAGGAAGTACTTGAAACCTTCGAATAACAGTCGCTGCTCTGATCGGGAAAAAGTGACCGCTGTTGGGAGATGACAGTTTTGCAACAGACCTTACTAGTCCGTAACTTTAGTACAAAAGGAGAATAACTGTACAAATCCTTCGCACAAAGAACACGGTTTCAGAGCTTTGTCCAAAGGTAAAATGCGAAATGGAACTCAATAAAACAATATAAAATCAAATCATGGTGTACAGGTTTTTAGGAAACTGGGGTCTGACCCCGTTGTTTCAAAATTCCCTTCAGAAATATCAAGCTAGGAGGTTAAGTTTATGGTACACTAAGGGAAAGGAAAATGCTAGACAGTGAAATGGAACTGCACAGTTAGCTAGCCGCGCACCGAAAAATAGAAACAGAACCCACAGTGTGGGTTCTTCCCACAGGGACCAATTAAAGATATGATGTCAACAAAAGAAAACATTTCACGCATCAGCAACTTCCTCCTCCTCCTAGGTTGACACTGAAACATACACAGGAGCTAGAATTTGCTTCACGAAGAACTGAACTTTAACTTTCTTTTCACTTAAGAATACCCTTGTATACGCCTTAATCCAACCCATCGAGCTCGAGGCACAGTAGCATTCTTTATTCCTATCTTATACCGTGAGCCGAAGTACCGAAGGAAGTGAGTAAAATCCTAAAGGACAAGGGGTGTCCGTTAGATCTCCTTCGGGGCTGATTGGAGTGTCCGTTAGATCTCCTTCGGAGCTGATTGGGGTGTCCGTTAGATCTCCTTCAAGGCTGATTTGGGGGTCCGTTAGATCTCCTTCGGGGCTGATTCGGAGGTTCCGTTAGATCTCCTTCAGGGCTGATCGGTACCAACCAAAACTTGCCGTTGTTGGGAGGTTACCTTTGTTTGGAGGTTACCTTGGTTCACAGGTTACTGTTGCTCAGTGGTTACCGTTGTTTAGAGGTTACCGTTGTTCACAGATTACCGTTGTTCGGAGGTTACCTTGCTCTCGGGATACATTGATCAGAGGTTACCGTTGTTCAGAGGTTACTTTTGTTCAGAGCTTACCCTTCCTCAGGGGTTACGTTGACCAGAGGTTACCGTGTTCGGAGGTTACCTTTGTTGGGGGGATACCGTTGACCAGAGGTTATCTTTGTTCATAGTTACCTTTGTTCAACGTATTCCCTTGCTCGGGGGACGTTGATCAGAGATTACCGTCGTTCTGAGGTTACGTTTGTTCAGAAGTTACCGTTGCTCGGGGGATACGTTGACCAGAGGTTACCTTTGTTCAGAGCCTACCCTTGCTCGGGGGTTACGTTGACCAGAGGTTACCGTTGTTCAGCGGGTACCTTTGTTCAGAAGTTACCCTTGCTCGGGGGATACGTTGACCAGAGGTTACTTTTGTTCAGAGCCTACCCTTCCTCGGAGGTTACGTTGACCACAGGTTAGGGTTTTTCAAAGGTTACCCTCGCTCGGGGGTTACGTTGACCAGAGGTCACCTTTGTTCAGAGCCAAACCTTGCTCGGGGGTTACGTTGACCAGAGGTTACCTTTGTTCAGAGCCTACCTTGCTCGGGGGTTACGTTGACCAGAGGTTACCGTTGTTCAGAGGTTACCTTTGTTCAGAGGTTAGGTTTGTTCAGGTTACCCTTGCTCGGGGGATACGTTGACCAGAGGTTACCTTTGTTCAGAGCCTACCCTTCCTCGGAGGTTGTTGACCACAGGTTACCGTTTTCAGAGGTTACCTTCTTCTTGACCAGAGGTTCACCTTTGTTCAGAGCCAAACCTTGCTCGGGGGTTACGTTGTTACCGTTGTTCAGAGGTTACCTTTGTTCAGAGGTTACCTGTTACAGTTGTTGTTACCGTTGTTCTGAGGTTACCTTTGTTCAGAAGTTATCCTTGTTCGGGGGATGCGTTGACCAGAGGTTACCGTTGTTGGGAGGTTACCGTTGTTTGGAGGTTACCTTTGTTCAGAGGTTGCCGTTGCTTGGAGGTTACCGTTGTTCACATGTTACTGTTGGTCGGAGGTTACCGTTGTTCGGAGGTTACCGTTGTTCAGAGGTTACCCTTGCTCGGAGGTTACCGTTGTTCAGAGGTTAGGAGTTGCCGTTGTTCACAGGTTACCGTTGCTTGAAAGTTACAATTGTTCACAGGTTACCGTTACTTGGAGGTTACTGTTATTCAGAAGTTACCATTGTTGGGAACTTACCGTTGTACGGAGGTTACCATACTCTTAGGCTACCGTTGTCCAAAGGTTACCGTTGCTCGGAGGTTAGCGTTGTTCAGAGGTTACCGTTGTGCAGAGGTCACCGTTGTTCAGAAGTTACCCATGGTCGAATGTTACCGTTGTTCAGAGGTTACCATTCCTCTGAGATTACTGTTGTTCAGAGGTTACCATTGCTCTGAGGTTACCGTTGTTCAGAGGTTACCGTTGTTCGGACGTTACCGTTGTTCAGAGGTTACCGTTGTTTGGACGTTACCTTTCTTCTTCGGAGGTTAGCATTGTTCAGAAGTTACCGTTTTTCGTAGATTACTGTTGTTCAGAAGTTACCGTTGCTCGAAAGTTTACCGTTGTTCAGAGGTCACCATTTTTTCGGAGATGTCCCTTGATGGAGGTGTCACTGTATATCAAAAGTCACTGGATCGACTTATTAAGGCTTTACAGGGAAGCATTCATGGAAATTTTGACGTTGATTCATTCATCCATTCCGGAATTATTATTTGAGTTCATAATTACGTATTTAACATGACTATCCTTCCTTACTTTACTAACGGGAGAGACAGCGCCTGTTAGACTTGAGGCATTCGACACATTCTAAGTTTAGACGTTTACTGATTAGTTGTGCCATTACACAAATTGTAGCATAAGGAGAATGAAAGGCAGGTGGGCTGAAGTATTTTTATTGAACTAACTTTCTTTGGTTGTTAATGATAGATCTCCGTGAGATTTTTTTTTGCGGATCGTTTCTTGAAAGAGTCCTTAGGCAAAGAAACAGTTCCCGTTTTCGGTAGCAACGCTTTGCGTTCTTATCAAGTGCAAGTTTGACCTTCGATCATTTCCGCGTTCATCGGCAAAAAGCTTACGCGAAGCTCCTGCTTTTGTGTGGGAATGTGTTGAAAAGAGCTTTTCACTTTGATTAAGTCAACGAACAGTGCATGTATTCTAGCCATCTTTTAGCAGTATGAATAGAAGAACTGAATGACGCTGTTTCGCTGGTATATATTCTCAGAGTTATGTAGGAAAGTTTACGGGAGATCAAAGCTTTTAGAGAAAAGGAGTAAACAAACTGCAGTTGGCAGATAGCATCCATCAAAGCTCGAATCTGAGGTGCTTAGCATTTCTTCCGCAACTGGCTTTCCCCACTGGGTTATGTCACTGATTCTTGGCTTGAAGTCCGCTTAAAGTTTTGGCACGTAGACATTACAAAATGTGGAAATAAATTCTGCACTCCTCGTGGTTTGGAAATGTCGTCATTTCAGAGTTCCGGTATTTACCTGGATTGACTGTCTTCTGTGAGCACAATACGTTCAATAATAAAAATCCTAAGAGCGCAAATAAGATTTTTCTTTCTGTCGGTGTTAGGACTCAAACTATTACTACAAAGCCTAATTTAAGGCTTCTAATTATTCATTTACGGGGAGTAATCAAAAGGACTAAAATTATATTTTTAAATACTTTCAAATATAAAACTGTGGATTTAATAAAATTTGCTGAATATTTGTGAGGACTATCTTGATGACTGGCAGCAAAATAATTTTATTCTTTTTGTGCTGTTATTCTAGGTTTGATAATTACAGACTAGGAGATATAAGACGAAATAAAAAAAAAAAAAAAGACGTTCCAAACTTAAGGTAACGCATGCTTATTTAAACATGGGAGAGAGCAAATCTAAAATTAAGAATGGACATCAAGGCAATTCATCCGGCTTTGTTCATCATTCGTGATCTGGTATATGATGACTGATGGATAACACTGAATCCGATTTAATTCAAGAATTATTACAATGTCTTGGGAAACCCAGTCGCTCTAGACAATGCCTTACGGTCTTGTTTAACGCAAAGAGATATAATGGTTTTCTAATATGGCTTACAGAATGTATTTAGTTCAAACTCTGTTGTCTGGCTTCTGTTGTGGTATTATAAATGGAACCACTGCGCTTTTTTTTTTTTCATTTCTCCCCACCTCCATCAGATGATTCTATTTTTAATTACCCAAAAGAAAAAGTAGATCCCCTTGCTTAGAATCATATCCTGAATTGTGTGCGTGTGCGTGCGGGCGTGTGTGTGTGAGTGTGTGTGTGATGTAGATAAATCCCGATCCACCTCAAATTTCAAGTTGTTGGGTTGCCTTTTCGGAAACTCAGTCGTTATAAAAATTAAAAGAGATCAAAGCATATGACGTACACTTCAATTTAAACTTCATTTTTTAGTTTGTAGCGTTCTTTACTAATCGAAATGTGTATATTTAGCTTACTGAACACTACATACAGTCAGTTCTTCTTATACACTCATTTTAAGTGAAAGAGTAGTCGCTCGAATATAGTTCAAAAAGTGGCTACTTACAGTTATTTCCTTTATTCTGTCAACATCTCATAAGCACTATTCATGCAGAACTTGATTTATAACAGCACCAATATTTTGAAGCTAATTAATGTACGTTAGTAAACAAAAAACGTTAACGCTAAACACTAACTATATAACACCACCACTCGAGTACGCAGATGTCAAGTAAACACATCATCAGTGTAAGCAGCTTCCACGATTATAACATCACACCATCACAGCACACTTTCGGCTGCTGTTTCAACATTATATATCTCTAGTTCTTATATATAATACGTCTTACATTAATACGTCACGCTCTCTGACCTTAGAAGTGTTGCCAACCTCATTCCGCGAGTGAGAAGATGTAACGTTAAGGTTGAAAACGCTAAAAGAGAATGAATTTAAATTTTCATAGAGAAAGCAAACAAGAATGAATGTTAATTTAAAGTATGAGTCATAAATTTCATTTCTCTATGTAAATTTTGAGTTCATTATTTTCCTGCTTTTCAACCTTACCGTTGTATTTTCTCACTCAATGAATGTTATGTGGCAACAGTCTTGAGGTCAAGGGTGAGTGAGGCGTGCATGGTTGAGAAGCGAGTACTCAGATTTTCAGCAAGATGGCTGCATATGCAATGTGTTAAGCTAGCAGCAAAAAAGGTGTGGTGTGGAAGTCGTGGACGTTGCTTTAAGCTGTAAGCGGCCTTTTACATGCAGCTAATGTTGCCAATCTGTGGTGTTAATATATTTTTCGTGTTAGAGTTCTTAATCTAATATTGTGTTTACTAACTCACATTAATAAGATTAAGTGATTATTACTGTTGTTGGAGTAAGTATATGAAGTTTTTCATTAACGAAGTGCCTAGTGAGGTTCAGCTGAATAAAAGACGAGCTGTAAGTAACTCTTTTTTCATCTTTATTTGAGTGACGCCTGTTTCACTTAATGTGAGTGAATAAGAAGAACAAACTTTACCTAGTATTCCCATATACACGTTTAGGCATTGAGGAACAGTACAAGCATTCACCTTCTGTATGGTGACTAAAAGAGATAGTGTGCCGTGCTTTTCTGAGGACAGGTTCTTAAAATCATGAAATCAGAGAGGGCGCTGAAGACAGCTTCGATGCTATTGCTATAAACTATGCCCATAGATATACAATATATTGACAAAAGTCACCGGACACCTGGAAGAGAAACCCAACATAGCATTTATCGTCATACATTAGTACGGTGTCGGTCCACCTTTGGCCATAATACATGCACTGACCCTTCGAAACATGTTTTCAACAAGGTTTTGGAACACAGTGATGTGTATGCGCTTCCATTCAGTGCATAATGCTGCCTTTAACTGTTGCTTAGTTGTAGGCCTTGGTTTCGAACTTCTTATGCGGCGCTCTAATTCACCCTATGTGTGCTCTATAGGATTAACATCAGGGCTCTGTGCTCGCCAGTCCACACCCGATACGGAATTATCGTCAAACCACGCAGCAAGAGTCCTTGCTTTATGGCTCGGTGCATTATCCTGCTGGTACCAACAAGGTTCGGTTCCGTAGTATTGCTACAGAGTTGGTAGGGCATAATTGTCCAGAATATCGAGATAGACGTGATGGTTAACAGGTTTGTCCACGATAATCAATTGGCCGGGACCCAACCACGAAAAACTCTCACGCACGAGTACACTGCCAGCTCCAAACCTGACCGTAGAAACAGTACACTGTAGTAAATAGCGTTCTCCCGGCTGCCGTCATACCCACACATTGCCATCAGATTGATGGTTCGTGTATCTGTATTCATCAATCCATAGAACCCGTTTCCATTGTTCTACGGTCCGCGATAAATGTTCTTTACAAGTGGCATTCCGAGTGCAGATGAAAGGCTTATCAGCAGCCGCAGGACCATGGTAACCCATGGAATGAAGTTCTCTGTGAATGGTACCTGTACATACCAAAGTTCCAGCATTGTTACTCACCTGTACACTAAAGTCTTGGGCAGTACTCCGTCAATTAGCTGTAACCACTCTCTTGAAGCTTCGACGTCCTCTATCATCCTCTATCACTGATTTTCTTTGGTCTGCCGGTACGTTTTCCTACTTCAGGCACGCCACGTGTCTTCCACTTATTCAGTACATCCAAAAGAGTTGACTTGGGTATTTTTAAACGACTCTCTGTTTCTCTTATGGACAACCCACTAATATTACACCCAACAGTCTTTTTCTTTCTCAAAGCCAATTCTCTTCCGCCACGACATTTGCACTCAAGCTCACAGTGCGATATGATCGCGGGCAGCTGAAGGCTTGTTTTCATACTGTTTGCAGCTGTACTGCGCATCTATCAACGTAGCGAATCCGTTCATTTGCTTTTGAAGGGCTGTCCGGTGACTTTTGTCAATATGGTATATGTTCTTCTCGTTCCGTGCGGCATAGTAATTTCACAACAATTTTACCAAAGAGTCTCTTTTAGCAATTCCTGCAGTTATAGCAATTCCTGCAGTTATACTAAAAATGATTAATGTCATGTATGGATAAGTGTAACAGAATATTCGTCCAAATTGTGGGATTATTTAGAAGCTTTGTGAACTTTATTAAGGAAATGCATAATCTCGCATTGAATTTACGTGTCACAAGGCTGGTTAATACAAATACATTACTGGACCAAAATTTTCTCTGTAATTATTGGGATTTTTGCTCAATAAGTGCATTGAATTCGGTTATGATCCTGTGACACCTCTTTATCTCTATAGGACACAAAATTTTTAACTGGGTGTGACATGATACTGTACTTAAGCCTAATCTTTGGGTATTTTTTCGTTTTTCTTTGTCCAAAACTTTGAACAAAAATACCCCACCCAATTTTAATAAATTTAGACAAAATGCGATGATATATAAAAGATTAAAAAAAAGTGGCGTACTTAACTAAAGAATTACTGAGTGGCTGCCAACTTGAATTTAGGACAAGTAAAAAAATTTAATTTGTTCCGCTTTGCCTCATCTTTCAGCACGGAAAATAGTTACTTTTTCTTTACAGGACATGTAGCCACAGTAACATCCAGGTACGAAACACTTTGTCAACGTTACACTTATTCAGGGTGACCAAACATACGGTTTTTGGAGGACATGTTCTCATTTTCTTACCATATCCTCATGTCCTCCAGACATAAAGGGAATTAGCCCAAATGCCGCTCTTCTTCAATGAGAAATAATTCAAATACATTTTGACCAATTTGTTCTATTGAGGTCAGATATCCTATCAAGCCACCGTTAAAAGGTATTTATTCATTTCCGGATTCTCGCACGTCCACTCGCTTCTCCCGGTTAGTTCATTCCTGCAATCCTACAGCTACCTGTTCCAGTGAGTCACTAGGTGTCATCAGCTCAGAGAAAACCCACCAGTGCGCGTTCGTCTATCTTGTTCGTCAGACGTGGACGGTGCCGTACGGTGTAAACAATGTGCTCATATTGCTAGTTTTGTGTGTTGCGAGTTTTTTCTGTTTATAGTTCAAGTGTATTAATCAGTCGGTGAGGGGTATACTGCTATTTAAATACAATTTGAAAGACATTTCATGTTCTGAACTTCACAAATATATGCGAAAGAAACCCGATCTACTGAAGAAAATCTCTTCCACTGAAAAATATAAGTAAAAATATAAAGCAGACTAATATCTTTCTTTGTTTTTAAAAGTTTTGCACGTATAAACTCTCGAACTGTAAAATTTAAATGCAGATTTTGAAGATGACAATCCGATTTTTGGTGTAAATATGACAAGGATGGTAAGTCAGATAATATCCGAAAACTTAAAAGTTTCATCGTCCTAGAACGGTATCTGAACCCGCGTTTCCCAGATAGCGCCCGGGTATGCTAACCACTACACCACCCAGAACAACCAAGTCTCGAGTTTCCGATTAATTTGAATATAACCATCACAGGATTCGCTAGTCGAAGCAACCGGCATTCATTGTGAAGTTTTCGGATATTATCTGACTTACCATCTTTGTCACATTTACACCAAAAATCGGATTGTCATCTACAAAATTTTTATTATATGATGCAATCCTGTATTTCTTTCATGATTTAAATGCAGAGTATGTGCATTCATATTTATTTTTGTACATATTTATCGTGTCGTCCTGTTTTTCGTAATGTTCTCCTATTTCAACAAAAATGTTCTCTCATTCCATAAAGTCATCTGGTCACCCTGAACTTATTACTACTACTTTTCATGACGGATCTAACAAATAAATCGCCTTTTCATTCGCTATCCACCGAACACGCCGTAGAAAAGCATGCTAATATTTAGAAATCATAGCATCGAAACTCGCTGGAGCGCCATCTCGCGGTTTCATAAAAAGTGGGAACTAAAATTTAAACAGTGAGGTATTCACGCATGGCACACTATATCTTATAGCCATTATAGCTTCTGTATTTGATGATAGGTGCCCCTTCTACAAACAATAATTCTCTACCTGCTCTGGATATGATTATTTCCTTAACTTTTTTTTCGTTTCCCAAGTTCTGGGGTTTAACGAACTTCATGGGCATTTGAGGCGATAGGGAATCTTTCGTCCCAAATTAGGGTGACACTAACTACAATAGACCGAACCAGCAGTAATACATCATTCAAGAATCATTGATTATTTTCGCCCACCTGCCGTGGGCATCTTCAGGAATTGTGTAAACAGGTCTTCTGCTTGCAACGGAATGTCAGCTACTCAGATACATCCAAGATTATTAATTATCTTTTTAAAGATACATACAATGTATAAGATATTAATCTATATTCTTAATCATTTCAACTCTATTGTAAACTTGTGCTTCAATTTTTTTGGTCTTTATTGAAGGTTTAACGACCACGGTGAGCAACTCAATGGGCTTTAAACAGAAGTACATCTCTAATTTAGGGCTACCGGTTCCGGGGAAAGGAGAGAGCCAGTGTGTTAAGACAAACACAACTTCCATGCCTCATAGGGATTCTAACCCGGGCCCCTTTTGGACGAATGGTCAGAAGCCATCGCTTAGATCGCTGCGCCACCGTGGCGGCATTTCGACGTTAACTAACGTTGTGAACTAAGAATAGCCTTGGGGAAGAGGAGCAGGGACAGTGGCACTGGTTAATAATTACGTTTAATTTGAATATTCTTAAGGGAGTAGATTTAAAGAACATAAACTTTGAATTAATTAATGTAGTTTTGCAACTGCTGTACAGATCTCGCGATCAGGAAACTTTTGAAGTGAAACTTTGATGTGCCTGAAATGTTAAAGAATGATCTACCGCATGTTTGAATCTAGGCTTACCGCTTATATTATTAAGGTTTGTTTTTTTAATAAATGTTTTGTGGAAGGCGCCTTTTCGGGGCTTTTGTACTGAGAGAGGAAACATAAATGCAGATCGATATAAAAATGGTTTAAAGAGAAACGTATGATGTACATATGGTCATCCAAGAATAGGAAGACAGTGTTTTTATTTATATACAACTGGGAGCATCGTCTTTACAATTCTGGAACTCATCCAGAAAGAAACGGGAGTCAATGAACCATGTGTGTGTGTGTGTGTGTGTGTGTGTTTCAGTCGCAGATTTTTAAAATTATAATCTAGCAAAACATACCACGTCTGCACATCAAACTGGCCAATCGACCATGTTTTTTTTCCAAAATACGAATTCAAATGGTTGCTGAGTGAGCCTGAGAATGACTCTTAGGTATGAATTTGCCCACATGCATATATAAAACGTGCTGCTGGGAATGAACCACGTTCACCCAGATGAAGCAAAACTCATTGTTATAGTCAGAAACGAAACTTTCCCCCATACATTGAATTCCTAAGAAACTAAGCAATTTCTTAGCGATAGTAGATACAGTATTAATATCAAAATAAGGAATGCACACCTGTAATAACTTAAATTTGAGATTAATTTAATGGCAGATATATTTTTTTCGCGTTGTTCTTTTGTGTATTCTCAAACAAGCTAGTCAAGAAATTATTTTATCTGTCTATATTCCATTTTATTCATTCCATTCATGTTTTATCTGCTCCTCCGGGCAATCACGGGATTGAATTCTTAACCTCCAGATTCGCTGAACATGAATGCTGGTTGCTTCAACTATCGAATCCTGTGATGGTTATATTCAAATTAATCGGAAACTTGAGAATTGGTCGTTCTGGGTGGTGTAGTGGTTAGCATACTCGGGCGCTGTCCGGGAGACGTTGTCCGTCCCACTCCAGGACGACGAAGTGTTCAAGTTTTCGGATATTACCTGACTTACCATCCATGTCATATTTACACCAAAAAAACGGATTCACATCTTCAAAATTTGTAAGTTATATCGAGTTCATCCTGTTTTCAGTGAATTCTTTCTCGCGAAAACGTTGTTTGAAATGAATTTGAACGGCATCCATTCGAACAGCACTCTGTCTGAAAGTTGCCTGTTTATTTATTTGCTATCTCTTCCTGGATTATGAGTTGCTGTTATTTTCAGAATCTGACGATTCCTTTCAGCAACTAATGCTAGAAGTTCTTCGTACCTAATTTAGGTTACTGGTTGCGGGGAAGGAAGAACTTAGCACTGTAAGCATATTACGACTGACTGAAGCATGGTTGTACCAGGTATTGTGCTTTTCTTCACAAACTTTACACATTCGTATTCCGTGCAATTTATTGGTTACAGGCCAGTAAATATTCATGAAATGTGTAGTCTTACTTTCAATGCCTTTATAGCGTAAACAAGTCAAGTTCACTGGGGCATTTGAACAGCATCCTGTCTCTGTCTCTCTCTGAAAGCAGTCTTTTTATTACTTTGCTATCTCTTAAATCACTTTCAGAAATAATCGTATCGACGAGTCTCTCACCCTAGTTATGCAAAAGCCATCAGATGCACATTATTCTATGCTGCTCACTTTAGCAACTTGTGGAAATGTGAGGTTTTCAGTGGCACGTGTTCTGCACACGGTCGTCTTGACGTCAATGACGAGTTTGTCTTGCGTGCTATAAATAAACCTCCTCCACACACCGAACGTTGTACCTGAAGTGAAAGTTCGTTTCTTTTCTTTTTTAACATCCCTCACCACTGTTTTTATTTGTCACTCCCTTCGATGCTTTGTATATTATCTTTAAGGGGAGCTTTATCAAAGAAGTCAACAAATAGAGTCTTGTATGAATAATGGCAGGATTTTAACGTGCTTGCTGACAGGATATGTCTTATTTTTATGACATAATATCGGACTGTCGTTTTTCAATTCCGTTCACAGACAGTCACAAAAGAACAGCAATAAAAATCATCATAAACAAATCAAAATCAAAAGTTTTTTTTAAAGAAAGAAATCCTTAAAGCCCTCTCATTTTCGTCTTTATGACGTAGAAGTCTTTTCTTACTTCTACGTTATTTTAAAAACATAACCATAAGATGAAATACACTATCTACCAACAAGTAATTGGACACCTGTAATAGCAAAGGAAAACGAAGTTTATTCACCTTCAATAGTTGGTGGAGCCTCCACGAGCGGCGATTGCAGCTGCGACCCTCTGGGGCATACTCTTAACTAGGCGTTGTACGACGGCTAGCGGTATTTTCTTCCCCTCGGCTTGGAGAATACAGGTCCGTTACTTCACCGATTTCGGACGGTGGAGGCACCCCTTAAGTCGACGCTCCAACTCGTACCAGAGGTGCTCGATAGGGTTAAGGTCCGGGCTCTGCGCAGGCCAGTTCATTCGATTAACCCCATTGTCACCATACCAAGCCATGATGGACCTCGCAACATGTCAGGTAGCATTGTCATCCTGAAAGTAACATGGGTCCACCCCGTAAAACTGCCACAACGTCGGAAGCGCATGGTCATCCAAAATGGTGCAGTAGATCTCGGCGTTGAGTCTACCAGGAATTGCGACCAAGGGTCCAGTGCCATACCAGGAGAAACACCCCTATAGCATAATTCCACCGCCGCCGAACTTCACAGTTGGCACAATACATTCCGGCAGGAGGCGTTCTCTAGGCAGACGCCAAACCCAGGCCCTGCCGTCCGAACGGTAGAGGTTGAACCTTGATTCGTCGCTCCAGAGAACCTGTTTCCACTGTTCAACGGTCCACTGTCGACGTTCTCTGCACCACGTTAGCCGAGCAGCGCTATTGGACTTGGTGATCAAAGGCTTGTGGGCGGCAGCACGTCCATGATAACCGAGCAGATGGGATTCCTTACGGATGGTATTCATCGAAAGAACACTCCCTGAGGCCTGTTGAAACTTCTCGTGGATGTAGCCCATCGATTTGGTGAGGTTCTTCCGAATTTCTCTGGCCAGCACCCGTCGGTCTCTAACTGCCAGTTTTGTGGGTCTGCCGGGTCGGGACACATTCCGACTGTCACCTCTCATCTTCCACTTGCCAATCACGGCATCTTGCATGCGACTGGTTGCGTTATTGTTTCCCACACGATATTTAAGGGCGGCAGCCGTGACGTGTATCAGGACCGCAGATATCGTCGATTGCAGCGGTGTCCAATTACTTGTTGGAAAATAGTGTAGTTCCTAAATTAAACCTTAACGGCCAGACGAAACATTTAAAAAACAGAAGTCAAACTTACGGAAAAGATGCTTTATTCAGGATGTAGCACTTACATAACTCGGTATCAACATTAAACATACCACACACCAACAACGCTACGTTCCACATTAATCGCTCTCCAACACAACGCTCCACAAGCAACAGCTTACTCGTAGTTTATATCTCTGGTTCTTATCAAACAGGCATACGTCACGTTCATTCAACCTCAATTATGTTGCCAACAGTATTCGTTTAAGAGAAAAGATATCACGTTAAGAGTGAAGTATACCTGAGAATAAAGTCAAGATTTACATAGGGAAAGAAACTAAAAAGGAAAGTTAATTTAGAATATACGTCACATCTTCCACCTGCAATATAACTTTGCGGCTCCAGTGGTGCAGTGGTCTAAGCACTGACTTCTGACCATTCGCCAGAGATGAGTCCTGGTTCGAATCCCAGTTAAGGCATGGATTTTGTATTCGTCATTCGGCAGCTGCTCTCTCCTTTCCCTAGAACCACTGGCCCTAAATTAGGGACTGGCTACTGTTATAACCCATTCAGTTGTTCACAGTGGTCGCTTTTTTAACCCCCACCCCCACCCCTTCTCCCCTCTGAAGAACGATTCTTCTCTCTAATTAATAATTTACCTAAATGGTGTTATAATAACAAAAAATAAAAGTATATTCATCTTCGTAAGCTACAAGAAAAGTGTATTACACCTGATGATATATTAGAAGATATACGTAAGTCTATAAATCTCTCGGGTAGGTGCGAATGAAATGTCCGGTGCGAACGAGCAGTGGAGACAGGCCTACACCACAGCGGAATGGAACCACCCACCTGAAGAACAAGGTTCTGGCCGCGGGTGGCTTAGTGGTCAGCGTTCGTAACTGCCGTGGATATAACCTCAGGTTCGATCCTGGGGAAGTACGAACGTTCGAACCGCTAACTACCCGCCGTGCGTCGGATGGGCACGTTCAGCCGTTGGACCCCGGGTACTGTCTCCCCGGTAATAAATAAGGGCGTCTTCCTCCCCCTTTCTACCTCGCTTCTGTGTCACTTTCCTATCGGGCACTCTAGCCCAAATCTCCTAGCTTCCTATTTCTAAGGGTTGTTTAAGATCTGGGATCAGACACTCCCTTCCTAAAATCCTCTACATATGATCTGATCTGATCTGATGCACAAGGTTCAGGCGTGGTTTGTTTGAACCTAACGTGGCTTGCAAAGTAAACATGCAGACGCCGGATTTGAGAGTCATCTT
The DNA here is from genome assembly GCA_039090855.1 of Macrothele yani. Taxonomy (NCBI): domain Eukaryota; kingdom Metazoa; phylum Arthropoda; class Arachnida; order Araneae; family Macrothelidae; genus Macrothele; species Macrothele yani. Next base: position 135,471,400 of record CM077005.1, on the reverse strand, counting down.
CCTGTATGAATTTAAACTGGGCCATTATGCAGGAATTGCCCTTCGAAACACTGACAAAGCGTTTGGGGAGAATACAGCCAACGAACGAACCATTCGGCGATGGTTTTGAAGTTTCAAAAGTGGAGATCATCTGTTACTCTACTGTTACGTGTGGTTGAAGCGGGCCCCGGTAAAACGTGTCGTGCGTAGCGACAGAAGTAGGTGTCCACTACACGACAGTTGTTCGGCGTCTGGCTGCGATGGGTAAGGTCAAACATTTGGACATGCGGCTGCCACATGAGTTGACAACTGCCAATAAGGCAAGGCGTTTAGAATTCTGCACGTTACTACTTGCTAGAAATAAACAGGAACGAGAAGTGGGTCGTTTGTGATAATCGGAAACGATCTGCACAATGATTACGTAAGGCACAGTCTGCTGGACGGCATCCAAAGCCACGCCTACACACCAAGAAGATGATGCTCCTTGTCTGGTGGTCCACAGCCGGGATAATTCATCGGAGTTTCTTGGCAAGAGGCCAAACCACCACTGCAAAACGTTATTGTGCTGAATTAAACCAGATGCACCGGAAATTTCTGCAGAAACAACAGACATGGTGTCTTTCTGCTCCAGGACAACTCTCGCCTTCATGTCGCACAACGAACTATGCTACACTAAGTGTCTTTGGTCATGAAGCACTGCGTCATTCTGCCTAATTTCCGGTCTTGTCTCCGACAGGCTGTCATCTGCTTCGTCGCCTGTATCACTTCCTGTCCGTGAAACAGTTCACGACAGACAACGAGGTTCAACCTGCAGTTGATGACTTCTCCAGGTCCCAGCCATAAGATGTTTTTCGTTCCGGGGTCATAGCTCTACCGGAAAGATGGCAACTATTTGTCGATACCGAGGAGGAATATTTTGCGTAAGTTGTTTTTTGTCCTACTTTTCCGTTCTCGCTGTCCACGTGTGCTGGTCCTGTGCCGGACATTTTATTCGCACCAACCCAATAAAAACTCAGACAAAACTAGAAATCATAATGAAAACTCCATTTGCAAAACCCATTTGTAAACAACAACATCAGATTAAATTAGGTACACACGTCCGCGATCTAAATTTTAAAATTTCACAGAACGTTATTCCTAATGGTAAATGGTTACATAAAATACATCTATCAAATGATCCGTATTGGGTAGCAAAAAACATTGCGGTCTCTTGTAGGCCCCTCAACACATTTTTTTGGAATGTGATTTTGCAAAATACATCTGAACATGGTTAAAGAATAACTTAAATTTGAGAAAGGGTTTTGACAGTAAACAAATATGCACCTTTAAATTATAAAAAAAAAAGATATGAAATGCATTACCTAATTGCAGTTATAAAGTATAACCTCTGGAAAACATAAACATTTAATGTCATTCAATATGAAATATCGGAAATCAGAGCAAATAAAATTAGCGATAAAGTGTAATTTTCGACGTTCTAAATAGGAAATATGTAATTTTCGACGTTCTAAAATAGGAAATATGGTGTAAATAAAACTTTTAAGAAATGGATAGCGTTAAAAGCAATAGTTTGTAGGAAAGGTAATGATATTCTTAGTAAAATATTGGAATAAAATAATAATAAAATTACAGAAAAATAATTTAAATCATGAATTCATGAATAAGATCCATTCTTTTTTTTTTTTTCGATGTGTTGGAAACTGTTTCACTTCCTGTGGCTAATTTGTATTTTGACTTTCACTATCTTTCAAAATTTTTTTTTTTTAGATTTGATGGTAAAACTGTAAGAAATATTTTAACTTGGTATTCATTTTTTAAAGCTGGGAACCCGATTTTTTTTTCGGGTGAACCACAGAGTTCTATTTTGGGTTCAATCTTATTTAATATTTATATTAATGACATATTCTCGGTATTACCTAAGGCACACATTATTCTTAATGCTGATGATACTATTCTTTTCACTGGTTCATACACCTCTGGTGTTATTAACCGATGTAGTCTTGAATTATTAAAATGGTTTAATTGGTTGACCTCAAATAAGCTTAGCCGGCCGGGTGGCGTAGTGGTCTATTATGACCATTCGTCCGAGAAGAGTCCGGGTTCCAATCCCGGTGGGGCATGGACGTTGTGTTTATCTTACGACACTGGCTCTCTCTCTTCCCTGGAACCAGTGGCCCTAAATTAGGGAAGAGCGACTGTTCATAGTCCATTGAGTTGCTCAGGGTGGTCGTTAAACCTCCAATATAAAACAAAAATGAACTTGTGGTAAATATAAAAAAATCAAGGCAATAACATCTCCTAATTCTCTAATTTTAGATGATAAGACAATAGAAATAGTAACTGATTTCACATATCTAGGGATGAAATTACAGTCTAAGTGGAATAAACATATTAATTTTTTAATGAATAAAGTTTTATCAAGTATTGGGATAGTTAGTCGTATTCTTATTAACTATTCTGTTTTAACACTAAATCTTCTATATTATTCTCTGGTACAATCACATTTAAATTATTGCATTCTACCTTGGGCAGGAACAACTAATTCTAATTTTAGGAAACTTCAGATATTACAAAATAAATACATTAGACTCTTAGAATTAAAACATAGCTCTGACATGAATCTCTTTTCACTAATGAACTCACACATGTATATACACTGCTGGCCACCCAAAATACAACACCACGAAGGACAAAAGATAGCAAAGCCAGATTTACTGGACACATGACAACAGATACAAAGATGAAACGATTGAGCTTACAGGCCCGTGCGACTTGCAGAACACGCAGGCATCAATAGTTCGTGTGGCCCCCATGGCTGGCAATAACGGCCGCTACACGCCGCGGCATCGAACGAACGAGGCTTTGGATGTGGGCTTGGGGTATGTCAGTCCAGGCTGCTTCCACACGTTGCCACAGTTCATCAGGCATAGCCGCGGGTGATGCTTGCCGGGACACTCGGTTGCCGATCAGCAACCAGACATGTTCGATGGGCGACATATCGGGAGAACAGGAAGGCCACGGCAGCAGTGTCACCTGGTGGGCCCTGAAGAATTGTTGCACGATGCGTACCACGTGCGGGCGCTCATTGTCCTGTTGAAACGTGGGCGCTGGCAGGTCCTGCAGAAAAGGGAGAACTACAGGCTCCAAAACGTCGAAGATGTAGCGTTGGCTGTTGAATGTACCGCCAATACGTACCAGAGGGGTGCGGCTGTCATATCCAATTGCGCCCCACACCAAAACGCCAGGCGTCGGACCGGTATATCGATGTATAACGCAGGCGTCATACAGCCTCTCGATGCGGTGACGCCACACGCGGATCCGCCCATCATGGTGTTGCAGGCAGAAGCGGGATTCGTCGCAGAAGACAGTGTCATGCCATTCCGTAGTTCAGGTGCGGCGTTCAACGGCCCACTGCAGCCGCACTTGCCGGTGGTGTAACGTCAATGGTAATCGGAGCAATGTGCGCAGTGTGACAAGTCCCCGTTCCTGCAGACGACGTTGAAAGGTACGTGCTGACACAGGTTGTTGCGCAACACATCCTAATTCCTTCGCTAACGTTTGTGATGTGGCCGTGCGAGCCGTCAACGCCCTCTGCACAACATGCCGCTCCTCTCGTTCTGTTGTGTGCCGCGGCTGCGGAAATCGCTCACGTCGGTCCGTCCCTCCTCTTGCACCCACCGAATCCATACTCGCCTCACTGTGGCTGGATGTCGTCCCACACGGGCGCCGATATCACGGTACGATAAACCGCTGTCGGGATAAGCCACTATTCGTCCTCTGCCGATCTCCGAAACGGGCTGGAATGACTGCCGTATTATGCGACGAGGCATTAGGAAGCTTCCCACGCACAGGTCCGGCAGCACAACATACTTCCACTACTTACACCCCGCCTTCTGTGCACCCTTCCTGTAGTGTTTCTCGGTGGCGTACCGGGCGCACATGATTTGCATTTGCTCTGCAATGCTAATCGTTTGTATGTCCTCCCGCGGGCGGCGCATGCTGCGAATTTCAGGCCAATCGGATGCTTACTTCTTGGTGTTGCATTTTGGGTGGCCAGCAGTGTATATATACACTGAAGTGCCAGAAAAACTGGTGCACCAGTCTAATACTTGGTAGATCCCCCACGGGAGCGCAGGACTGCAGAAATACGACGGGGCATAGAGTCCACTAGCTTCTGTAAATATGATGTAGGAAATGCACAACATACTTCCTACAGAGCGTTCCACAATTCGGGTGTATTCCGCGGTCTCGGGTTCCTGTGTTCCATAGCGCGTTGCATGGCATCCCAAATGTGTTCTATTACGTTCAAATCTGGGGACTTGGATGGGAATGGCATCATCCCAAACTCAGATGAATGCTGCTCTAACCATGATGTGGCATCATGACACTTGTATGGAGGTGCATTGTTCTGTTGAAACAGGCCCAACCCATCAGCATGAATGCAGGACATGAACGGGTGTATCTCGTCAGAACGGATGTGCACATAGCGTTGGCTGGTCACAGATGTTTGTAAACGTGCCAGGGTCCCCAGTGAAGTCCATCTAAACACACCCTATACCATTACGGCCGCCCTACCAGCCGGTACAGTTCCCTGTTGACAGGCGGGATTCATGGCTTCATGGGGTTTGCGCCACACATGAATCCTTCCATCTGCCCGATACAGTTGGAAGCGCGACTCGTCAGACCAGGCTACTTGTTTCCAGTCATTAAGTGTCCAGTGGCGGTGTTTTCGTGCCCAAGCGAAGCGCATAGCTCTGTGTCGGGCACCCATCAATGTGGCTCGAGTTAGGCGTCGGCTCCCAAAGCCCATATCGTGCAGAAGACGCTGCACAGTCCGGACGCTGATGCTTGTTGAGACTCCAGCATTGAATTTCGATGATACCTGTGAGAGTGTTGCACGCCTATCGCGTGAAACAATTCTTGACAGCCGACGATGGTCACGTTCACTCAATGTCGTTTTACGGCCACACTGTTATCGTAGGTTGGAGGTTTTGCAGGAATTCTTGTAGTCACAGTACACCCTTGCAATGGTCGTCCGTGAAAATCCGAACTTCGTTTCTACCTCCGAAATACTATGGCCCATCTCACAAGCGCCAACTATGACATTGCGTTGAAAATCTTAAATCGTTATTACTTGTCATTCTCATGCCAAAAACAGCTCTGACAACTGGCAAGGATATCTATGACTTTATATACGCACTGGCGGACGCAACCGAGTACGCGGATAGGTGACGTTGCCATGTATATTGCATAAGCTCGTCTGTACTACTTTTTCTGGCACTTCAGTATATGCGTTAACCCAATTAAATATGTCATATTAACATTAAAACAATTATGTAACTACAGTTTGGGAAAAGCCATGTATAGGAAATAAAAAATGATATAGATCATATATTAATTAAAATTTCATTGCCTACCCATTATTATAATACTAGAGGTAGATCTCAACTGAGACCAATTTTTCCCAGGACTCAGTATGTTAAACAGTCACTAAGTTATACTAGGACTCAATTTTGGAATTCTCTACCTCGTGATCTTACAATAACAAATACACTGACGGAAAAAAATCCCAACACCAAGAAGAGGTTGTGTTAGATAAACGACAGTTGGTAGGCGGTGAGAGTACATCTGTAAGATGACGTCCATGCATATTTCGCGCTCGGCGCATACGTGTGGCGCTAGTAGCACCCTCGGAACATGCAAAGCAGGTTTGCTGTAAATACGCGCTGTAACGTTCGTGAGCGTTAGTTATCTTTGAGATTCGACGTAGGGTGTTGATGTCAGTCAAGAATGCCTTTAAGAAGACGAAGAAGCCATTATCAACAGCTCAAGTGGTTTGAACGAGGTCGTGTAATTGGGCTACGAGAAAGTGGATTTTCTTTCCGCAATATTGCAGAACGACTTGGCAGGAATGTAGCCACTGTGCATGATTGTTGGCAGCGGTGGTCAAGGGAAGGTACTGTCTCAAGAAGACCGGGTTCCGGCCGGCTACGTGGCACTACTGAGAGGGAAGACCGCCGTGTATGGCGTATGGCCGTAGCGCATCGTACCGCGTCTGCGGCAGCAATTCGAGCTGCAGTTGCCACCACAGTGACACAACGAACTGTTACAAATCGGTTACTTGAAGGACAGCTCCGAGCCCGACGCCCTGTGGCGTGCATTCCACTTACTCCAAACCACTACCGTTTGCGACGTCAGTGGTGTCAAGCTAGAGCTCATTGGAGGACGGAGTGGAGATCTGTTGTGTTTTCTGATAAAAGCCGGTTCTGCCTGGGTGCCAGTGATGGCAGTGTGTTGGTTAGAAGGAGGCTAGGTGAGCGCCTGCAACCAACCTGTCTGCGGCCGAGACACACTGGACCTACACTTGGAGTTATGGCCTGGGGAGCAATTTCCTATGACAGCAGGAGCACTCTCGTGGTTATCCCACGCACCCTGACGGCACAGTCGTACGTCGGTCTGGTGATTCAACCTGTTGTGCTGCCATTCATGAACAGCACTACAGGGGGTGTTTTCCAACAGGATAACGCTCGCCCGCATACCGCTGTTGTAACCCAACATGCTCTACCGAGTGTCGACATGTTGCTGTGGCCTGCTAGATCCCCAGATCTTTCACCAATCAAGCACGTATGGGACATCATTGGACGACAACTCCAGCGTCACCCCCAACCAGCATTAACCGTCCCTGTATTGACCGACCAAGTGCAACAGGCATGGAACTCCATCCCACAAACTGACATCCAGCACCTGTACGACACAATACATGAACGTTTGCGTGCTTGCATTCAACATTCTGGCGGTTACACCGGTTATTAATGTACCAGCATTTCACATTTAAAATGGCTCTTCTCGCGCTTCCAATAAAGGAATAAGGATAAATGAAACGGAAAATGTAAAAAAACAAGGGGGTAGGGGAAGAAGCGATTAAAAGGTCAAAGGGATGCATTAGGAAAATGGGAATAGGAGGGCAAAGTAGTTGGGAAGTGGGGATAGTTGGGAGAGGACTGGAGAGAAAGAGGGACAGGAAACAATTTAAATAATACTAATTTCTACTAATACGTACCTTGGAATGTTATGCGCCATGCTTTCAGGTGTAACTTTGAGTTGCCTACATTTGTATAGGGAGATCAGGGCCTTGTCAGGACTCTTGTGGCCTTTTCCCACATCTCACTTGCTGTTACAATTACTTACTCTGTTTTTGTTTTACATTGTATTTTTGGTTTTCATGTAACAGCTAAATAAACTAAATTGAATTGAATTGTGATTAATGCTCTTTATCTATCTATTCAACAGATTAGTAGTTTAAATAAATTTTAAATTCCTGATAAATCCTTAGATTAAGTAAATGGTGTGAAAGTGAGTAAATGATGTGCTTAAATGTGTAATAAGAAAAAAAAATCCTGAATAATTTTTTTTCAATCGCTCATGGTCGACTATCAATAAAGTCGGGCATGAGACAGAAAAGCTACTGTGCTTAGCACCCTAGACAATTTTGTTTTTCTTTTCTTGGATATGAGACTGCACAAAGGTAGTTTATCTGTTCTTGATTTCACAAACAACAGCTGAAGGATATGGAAACCAAGTAAATAATTTCAAAGTTCTGATGTCACATGAATTAATAACTTGGCAAAGCCATTGGTGAAGTACTTACTCTGGTTGACACAAAATGGGTGTTGGGCGCCAGTGTTCCTTACAGCGAGACGGAAGATAAGAAAAGGTGGATCAAGGACTGAGATCACTTCAGAGAAACCTACGGGATAGTACCTACAGAACATGTGAGTGCGTAGGGTTGCCACTTCCCACTGTAGGAAACAGAATAAAGATAGTAAGTGTCTTTTTTTCAATTAAATGAAATGCTCTTTTCTGCACAGCAGGAAGAAATTTGAGGGATTATTGAATTTAACTAGTTTAAATGAGCGAGAATAACATTCTAAAAGTGGACGAACTTCTCATTCACATAGAGTCTTAAAAGTTATTCAGAGCATAAGTATCGTCCATCTCGGAAAAAAATTGTAACTTATGTTGGGAGATTTAGCGTCCCCGATAAACATCTGACGCTATATACAAGAAAGCGCTCGTTTTAAATTTATAGCCACTGATTCCACGAAAGAAGCAGAATCAGCACCACAGGACAAATACACCACCCATGACTTATCTGGGACACTAGCCGGTGTAAAGCTCAGACAATTTACCAGAAGCCCGCGCCTCTGGCTACTCGGTAACCGGAGGGACGGCATGTCTAAAACCTGTCAGAACCGAAAGCTGAAATATTCTGATGGAATAATACACTGAAGTGTCAAAAGACATGGGATACGTACCTAGTATCGTGTAGGGCCTACTCTATCCCGGCGAAGTGCAGCAACTCGACGTGAAATCGATTTCACAAGTAGCCGGAAGACAGAGATGTTGAGCCATACAGTCTAAGCAGCCGACCACAGTTCCCTGCTATTTGTAGGAGCAGGATCTTGGGTGCGAATGGATCTTTCCCTTACGTCCCATAAGTGATTTATTGGGTACATGTCGGGCGAACGTGGTGGCCACATCATCCGTCGCAACTGTCCACAATGCTCCTCGAACCAATTTTGAACAACGTGGACCCGATGATATGGTGCATTGTCCGCGTGGAAAATCCCATCGTTGTTGGGGTACATGAAGTCCATGAAGGGCTGCAAATGGTCACCCAGCCAAGCAACATACGATTGCCGATTAATGACCAGTTAAAGAGGACCAGATCCCCAAACCGTGCCACGTGACAACACACCACACATGTGTGGAACCACCACCAGCTTGCATAATGCTTTACTGATAGCCTGTGTCCATAGACTCATGGGGTCTGAGTCACTCCCGAACCCTACCATCAGCTCGTAACATCTGGTAGCGTGACTCATCGGACCACGCCACAGGTTGCCAGTCTTCCAGGGTCCAATTACCGTGTTCACGAGCCCAGGTGAGGCGCTGTGTCCGATGTCGTGGTGTTAACAAAAGCAATCTCGTGGGTTTTCTGCTACCATCCCCATGGACGTTACATTACGCTGTACTGACCTGATCGATATGTCTCTGGTACATCCTGCATTGAATGCGGATGTTATTTGAGCCAGTATCGCTTGTCTGTCACCATGGACACTCCTGGTCAGACGCCGCTGGTCACGGTCATTCAACACCCCTGGTCGGCCACTGCGCTGTCCATGGTGAGTGGTAATGCGTTTCATGAGGCATTCTCTGCGCACACGTGACACTGTTGGTTGGTTGAGGAATGTTGAATATTCGCACACCTTCGGAAATTTAAATGTCCCATCCATTTGGGCTCCCACTACCATGCCTCGTTCAAACTTCGATAATAATTCACGTCGGCTTGCCATAATCCTACTGGAGGTCATTCAACCTGATTCACGAGATTACGCATCGCAATTGATAAAAATCGTGGCGTTCGTCAACGCATTTATACGACGGCAGCGCCAGTTGAAAAATTTGCATACTGCTATCCCATTACTTTTGGCACTTCAGTGTATATATGAAGAGCCAGACGAAAGGGCGAATTAATAGAATAAACGTGCTTAACGTCGAAAAAAATTCCAGAACTGGTTTATCAATCTTGAGGATCTATTCAGTTTTTTTGCCAGGATTATTTTGAGATTTTGGTAGCACCTCAAAATATACAGAAACATATAAAATAACTTACTTTTTTGTTGTAGGCAGAAGGAATGGTATACGTCGTGTGAATCCAACAATAAGTATTGATTATTGCAGTTGGTATATCCTGGCCGTGGATACAATCAATTGGGTCTCCAACGTATTGCTTTGTGGTAACAACTATGCAAAATGTTAGAAGAACTAGCACAGTGAATGTGTAGTGCAGTCTAAAAATTTCGTTGTCAATGTGAGTTCTACCAACTTTAACCAGACTCTTCAGGCTTCTCAAGACATCCAACATCTTTGTGCTTTAACGTGAAGACTTCCACTGCCAGTTATTCCATTTAATCTCTTTCGATATTTTTGCACATAAATTTAGTGTTAAGATGGGTGGTGGGCTGAAATGTTGAGAAGAAACTTTGGAAAATAAACCAACGAAAAGCAATCCATCTTTGAAGTCATGTGATTCTTCCGATTACAATTGTAGTTTCCTTTTCGACTGCATTTCTGGTCATCATGTCTACTAAATGGCGTTTCACATTCTTCTCCGGTCACCTCGGGGCAGCTGTAACCAAAATATAAATACATGTAGATATCACCTGGTTGAAGAATCACTGCAACATTACAAATATCACATTTTATGTTTCAAATCAATCTATTGAGTATGAAAAAGTCCCTTATTAGTAGCTAAATGAAGAATTCATAAAGCAGGATTCTCAAGATTTGGTATTATACACCTTAAAGTCTTTAGGAGTTTTATGAGTACATTAAATGCCTATTAGATTTACTTAAATGCTTTACCCACCATGAAAAAAATCTGATCTCAGATGTGTACTCCTTCCTGGTATTTCAGATTTGTACAAATGTAACATGTTGATTTCAGATAATTACTACCTATTTTTCTGTAAGAATTTCTTGTACTCCTTCATGCTGATTTCAGATTAGTACAAATCTGATTCAGATTTGGAGTACAAATCTGATAATCCAACACTAAGTATTGATTATTGCAGTTGGTATATCCTGGCTATGGATACAATTAATTGGGTCCCCATCGCACAAATCATTAGTGCAACTCTGATTTAGATTTGTATTAATGTGAAATCAACATGAAGGAGTACAACAAATTCCTACAGAAAAATAGATAGTAATAGTTTCGAAGCGCTTAGACTCAAACTCTCTAAATTTAAAATAAAGCTAGATAAATAATGTCATTGAAAATCATAGAAGTGGGAGTATAAGAACAAAAAAATTAAGTGGCAAAGATCTCGAAGGAAGTCAAGATACAGAATTGAGTTGGTGTAGTTACGTACTGGGAAGGAGCAAAGCCTATGGGAGAATTATGAACACGGAGATACCATAAAGGCGCAGGGGAAGTAATGCGATAGAAATAAGGAGGCTATTTCAATATTTTTGAGAAAAAGATAAAGGTTTCGTTAAGCATTAAAGTAAAACACAAGGTAGCTCACCTTGGTACACGATACGTCAATAAAACCAATCCATGACTTAAAACCTGAGTTGATTAACCATAACTTTCATTATGCTCAAGATACAAGTTAAAACCTGGTGATAATTAAAAACACTTCATAAGAACTTTCGGGCCCATCCTGGATCCCGTCTTCAGATGAGAATTACAAATGCAAACATAAGACAGAATAACGCACATTAATTTATAGGTCTGGACAATTGACGTATGTGTAGTGGTCCCCTAGCGGCCGCCATGTTATATCGATATATGTTAACCGATAACAAAGTATGACAAATAGGTTGATCGGGAAGGAGTATAAGGAAAGGTATAATAAGTACGAAAAGCTGTTAAAATATACCTGGGGAAGAAAAGGGTTGTAGAGGGGAAAGGGGGAGGATGTGAAGAGGTGGAATAGGTTATTCGAAATAAGGCTTCATAATGGTTGGGAACATAACTGACATACGGAAAATGTACCTGACATACGGATCGTACTTATTCTACCTTTCCTTATACCCCTTTCCCTATCAACCTATTTGCCTTACTTTGTTATCAGTTAACTGCTATAGATATATCCTGGTGGCCGCTAGGGGACCACTACATATACGCCAATTGTCGAGACCTATGAATTAATGTGTAACTCTGTCTTATGTCTGCATTTGTATTTCTCAACTGAAGTCGGGATCCAGGGTGAACCCGAAAGTTCTTATGAAGCGGTTTAAAATATCATCAGATTTTACATTGCGTCTTGAGCATAATTAAAGTTATGGTTCATCAAATCAGGTTTTAAACCACGGATTGATTTCATTGACGCATCGTGCGCAAAGGTGAGCTGCCTTGTGTTTTACTTTAATGTTTTTTGCTGCAATAAAGTATTTATAGGTTTCGTTAAGTATAAATTGCGATAGAGGGTAACACGGAGTCACCATAAAGTGGCAAAGGAAGGTATCCGATGGAGAAAAGGAAGCTATTTCAATATTTTTACAAATAAAGTAAAGATTTCGTTAAGTGTAAATTGTGATCGAGGCTGGCAAGTAAATGTTTTGATGGTGTACTATGCTCAGTTTCACTAGAGTGCTTGGACAATATCAAGACGTACGGCGAATCGGCTAAATGTTGCATAAGTGCAGATCGTTAAACGGAGATAGGATCATTAAAATATTCAGAATTGGAAATGAAGGTGCAAGAGAGAAAAAAGAAACGTTACAGAGACAGATTTCAAACAACGCTTCGGAAGACATACTGCTCCAGTAACGGGTAAAATTCTCATTGATAGTATACCAAACTGCGAAGGTCATGTAGAATGCGGAGTCTTAAACACATAGCAAACAGAAAAGCAAAGCAGCGGAAGAAGGACCCTGAAGTGCGAAAAAAACGGAAATACCACTCTAGTACCGTGCTGCTCTTTCTCGCGATCGGATAACGATAGCAACGCGACGGAGCATGGACTCCACGAGCTCTCTTTAGTACTGTGGAGACAGTGCACACCATGCTTCCTGAAGAGCGTCCCACAATTCCGTAATATTCGCCGGTGAAGGATTTCTGGCATTGGCTACAAGTTGAACAACGGGGCATGGACTCCACGAGCTCTCTCTAGAATTGTGCAGATAGTACACACTATGCTTCCTGAAGAGCGTCCCACAATTCCGTAATATTCTGTGTTGGGGGATTCCTGGCACTGACGGTATGCTGAACAGCATTCCAAATGTGTTCGATGGCGTTTAAATCCAGCAAACGTGGGCGCAATTTCAAGATGCCAAACTCCATGGAATTTTCCTCCAGTCATAATCGGGCGACTATGGACGTGTGTGGAGGAGCATTGTCGTGTTGAAAGAGGTCGCACTGGTCGAAGTGGTTGCATGATATGAACAGGTGCAAATGATCCCCAAGGATGGTTACGTAACCTCCACCGGTCATAGCGGCCTGCAGGTGTATTAGGGGTCCTAGTACTTGCCAGATACAAACACCCCACACCATAGCATAGTCACCGCCGGCCTGCACTGTCCCTTGTAGGCATGCGAAATCCATTGCCTCGTGGGGTTGTCGACGCGCTCGGTGTCGGATATCTTTCCCCAACAGTTTATGCAGCGATTCGACGGACCAGACTACACGTTTCCAGTCGTCTTGCGTCCAATGGCGGTGTTCACAAGCCCAGGCGGGGATCACAGCCTTGTGTCGTCGGATCAGCAATGGCGCCTAGGTGGAGCGTCGATTCCGGGACAGCATAGAACGCAGGGAACATAGCAATGCCCGAACGCTGATGATACTAGTGATTTTAGCATTCAATTGCGCTGTTATTTGTGGTAATGTTGCATGCCAGGCGGATGTTGCTATGCGTGCCAAACCCCGCTGTCCACGATGGTTCAGGGCTTTTCTACGGCTACAACGGTCCCACACTCTGGATGTTTTCTTTGAGTTTGTGTAGTCCAGGTACACCCTTGAAATTGTTGACCGTGTAAATTCAAATTTCGTGGTAATTTTTGAGATGGAATGACCCATTCCCCTGGGTGCTGACTATCATACCACGTTCGAAATCGCTTAAATACAGATGTGCTGCCATTTGTACACCGAATGCTACTACTTGAGCTTGCGGAGATATCTGCCTCTATATGTACGTCGTTTGAGGACGATACATGGGTGTGGTGGCATGGCATGTAATGGAAATGGTAGCACCTTTCCCAATATTTTTGTCACATCAGTGAAGCTCAGTGTAAAGGCTGTTTGTGCATTTCAGCCTTTAGATGGACTGTCAAAATAATGACGTGAAGGAGAAAGATTTCAAAAAAATAAAATATCCCAAGAGAACATTCAGTAGAAAAACAAAATCTGCAACAGGAATTCCACATAATTATGAGAATAGTAATGTTGAAGAACAAAATAAAGCAAAGCTTAGAGAAAAATGTTCAATGCCCGAATTTCAGAATAATTATTTGGATCCAGTAGTACCTTTACCTTCAAACACTTCTTTTCCGGTTAAATATGTGTATTTTAGCCTTTTGTGGGCTAAAATGCACATATTAGCCTTTTTGGGCTGAAATGCACATATTGGCATTTAGGGGTAAAATGCACATACATGTGTATTAGCCTTTTTGGGCGAAAATGCACATATTGGCATTCAGGGCTGAAATGTACATATTAGCTTTGGTACCAAAGAAATTTTAGTCACAAAACAATGGAAGTTTCCGTGCGATGAAGACAATTCCACAAATCTGACGTATGTACACTATTTAATTTTTTTACGTAGAACTACGTCTTTCTCCACGCTGGGCAGCGCGTAACATCGGGAGCACGCATGCAACGAAAACATGTCACACTTTGAACGCTTATATCTTCCAAACTAATAATCCCAGAATAATAAATACAATCACGGACAATGAATTTTGCGCACCAAGAAGGAAACTTCGGATTGAACTGAAATTTTATGGACGTAATTATACAGATGAATCATACACATGATGGCAAAAACAGAGCTGCAGGACAATTACAGAACTATCTGTGGCACGCAGACCGGTCAGCTTCAACAGCCCATCGCAACGCCTCGTACAGTGATGCATGCTGCAATACGGTCCGGCATGAAGGCGAACAGATGCCTAATGTTATCCTGCGGCAGACTGGCCCACACGTGTTGGACGGTGTGTTTTACATTCCGGATAGTGCGGCACGGCGGCAGCTGGCGTTTCAACTGCTCCCACAGATGCATAGGAGGCATGTCCGGGGACCGGGCAGGCCATGAAAGTGTCTGAACATGACGTAGACAGTCCTGGGAAACCCAAGCTCTGTGCGGGAGGTCATTATCCTGCTGGTATAGCGCACCTGGAATCCTGGCCAGGAATGGCAGCACACGGGGCCGTAGGATCTCATCCATATACCGTTGTCCTGTCAATGATCCACGTACTACTACTACAGCTGATGTGCTATCGTATGCAATGGCTCCCCAGCCAGACCATAATGCCTGCAGTGCGGGAGGTGTGGCGCTCGATAGCGAGGTTGGTGTCGTGCTGTTGACACGAGGACATCCACATCCGGATACGATAATCATCTGTCCCCAAAACGAAGCGGAACTCATCGCTAAACACCACACGTCGCCAGTATCTGGCGTTCTACGTCGCTCTGGTTAGGTACCACTGCAAACGGAGCACGTGATGTTCCTCTGCTAATGGCAGCACACGTAGGGGGATCTGAGATCGCAGATTCGCTACCGCTAGACGTCGGGAAATTGTTTGTGGGAACACAGGAGCGGCTGCATCTGCGTGTATAGTGGACCTGGTCTCCGTGGGAACCGTTTGTGCCTGGCGCACGATCCGTCGATCCTCTCTACAGGTGGTTCTCCTAGCCCGTCCGCAGCCGCTCCGCCGTGTGGCAGTGCGGTCACGTGTCCACTGCTCCCAACACAGTCGGACGGTATAGTCAGAACGATCCGCGTGGCGCGCTATACTGCGGTTTTCAGTCCAATGATCAGGAATCTCTCTCAAAGTCCGTAATTTACGTAAATCGACGTCTCTGGCATCTACCCGGCATTCTTGTCACTCTGTACTCTTGCTTGCGTCGGCTGGTGCATTTCGCTTTCATGCGGCATCGACTACACGCCGGTTTATAAGGCTGCCGTTTTGTGCTTGCAGCGCTTCCACAGGGTAAGTAGTCATGCGCACTCGCACCAAACGTGGATCATTTGCATGCCAGCACAAACTCTAGCTATTTGCAAAGGTTCGCGGTTGTAGCATGGTTTATTCTAGATGCTCAAATTTCATTGTACGTGCGTGTAATACATCATTATATAGTTTATATAGCCCCATTTATAACAAAACAAAATTCAACCCTCTACCCTTTAACTTTTCGATACTAAAAAGTTAAGCAAAATGTCGCGTGATTTAGTTTCTCAGCACGCCGTTTAAAGGTTGATAACTAGTGAATAGAAAGTGATAGCCCTGACCTGAGCCCCGCATTTCTTAGCTGATGGTCAGAGCTAACGGACGTACGTGATAAACCGAAATAAAGTGGATTTAAAATTTATTTTGGTTGAAGAGTTAGCACCAAACATAATTTGGTGACGAAAATGTAGAATTGCAGCGAAAGTCCAGAAACAATTACTATAAGAACCGACGAAAGTTGAAGAACCAGCTAAAGGAGAACAAAAGGAATCCGAAAAAGCACGCCAACTCTTCAACCAAAAGGTCACGGGAATGTAGGGAGCGACAAATGTCCCCGCGCCAGGATGTGTTTCACCCGAGTTCGACTGGAGCCACAACCTTCCACTTCAACTGCACAAATTGAGCCTGAACAGCAAGAACAGATGGAAATTGATGTCATCGATCCAAATGTTCATACCGAGTTTGGAATACCAATGCACTTCGCCAGTCTTCATAACTTCGCTGGATTATGAATGTTTCTTTCAGAGGATGAATGAAGTTGGTATAGAACAGCAATTGAATGTACAGAGCAAATCGTTGTTTTTGAACGAAGTGCTTTTAATATGGGAAACCGTATCGGTTTCAGTGATGTGAAATCAATTAGGCGAGTGAAAAAGTTTTTGTATTTAGGAAATACATTTATTTGATAGAAATCATGGGATACCCAGATACAAACGGGCAGTCCCACCTTTTCCCCGGATAAGGTATTTAGGAAACACATTGATTTGATAGAAATCATGGGATACCCACCAACAAACGGGTAGGCCCACATTTACCCCGGATAAGGTATTTAGGAAATACATTGATTTGATAGAAATCATGGGATACCCACCAACAAACGGGTAGTTCTACCTTTTCCCCGGATAAGATATTTAGGAAATACATTGATTTGATAGAAATCATGGGATACCCTCCAACAAACGGGTAGGCCCACCTTTTCCCCGGATAAGGTATTTAGGAAATACATTGATTTGATAGAAAAATATGGGATACCCACCAACAAACGAGTAGGCTCACCTTTCCCCGGATAAGGTATTTAGGAAATACATTGATTTGATAGAAATCATGGGATACCCACCAACAAACCGGTAGGCCCCACCTTTTTTTCCGGATAAGGTATTTAGGAAATACATTGATTTGATAAAAATCATGGGATACCCACCAACAAACGGGTAGGCCCACCTTTTCCCCGGATAAAGTATTTAGGAAATACATTGATTTGATAAAAATCATAGGATACCCACCAACAAACGGGTAGGCCCACCCTTTACCCGGATAAGGTATTTAGGAAATACATTGATTTGATAGAAATCATGGGATACCCACCAACAAACGGGTAGGCCCACCTTTTCCCCAGATAAGGTATTTAGGAAATACATTGATTTGATAGAAATCATGGGATACCCACCAACAAACGGGTAGGCCCACCTTTTCCCCGGTTAGGGCATTTAGGAAATACATTGATTTGATAGAAATCATGGGATACCCACCAACAAACGGGTAGGCCCACCTTTTCCCCAGATAAGGTATTTAGGAAATACATTGATTTGATAGAAATCATGGGATACCCACCAACAAACGGGTAGGCCCACCTTTTCCGCGGGATAATGTGTTTAGGAAATACATTGATTTGATAGAAATCATGGGATACCCACCAACAAACGGGTAGTCTCACCTTTTACCCGGATAAAGTATTTAGGAAATACATTGATTTGATAGAAATTATGGGATACCCACCAACAAACGGGTACCCACCTTTCCACGGATAAGGACAGGCATTGAGTCCAGTAAGTCACAAAAGCGTTCCACAGGAATTTCTACCCATGCTTGCTGCACCGCTGTCCATACTTGGGTGGAGGATCCAAAGCTCTAGTAAACCTTTCGAATATCATCTCAAAGATTTTCTGCAATGTTCATACGGAGAGAACAGGGAGGCGATTCCAGAGTGGAAACTTCTGTCACCACGGATTTGTGGGGTGCCGCATTATCTAATGAGTCAATTGTTCTATGGGTGCATGATGACCACGAAAGGATGCAGATGCTCTTCAAGGATGGACACGGAGCGTGGACTATTTAGAGGTGCAGTTAAATGCACCAGATGTCCAGACGTGTGGCAGTCGAGCACGCCCTTGACCAGCGCTGTGTTGCCAGATTGGGCTACTTTGAAATCTCAAGCAGGTAACATAATATTGAGGCGCCCTCGGTGGCGCAGTTGTCTAAACGTTGGCTTCTGCAGATTCGTCCGTGACCGATCCGGGTTTGAATGGATGTTGTGTTTGCCTTACGGCACTGGCTCTCATTAATACAGACATTTAACGTGAACCAGGAATATCAAACAACATTTGTTTGATATTCCTGGTCCACGTTAAATGTCTATTAATTATTCATTCGCCTTCTAATTATTTCTTCAGTTGCTGCTTACAATCTTTGGTGAACCCCAGCATTTTGCGGGGCTCCAAGAAGCAACCTGCCAAATTGGCTTGGCAGTTAGCGTGTGTGAGTCTGGGGGAATTCAAGGCCGCTGTGGTGTAGCGGAAGCATATCCGGTGCGTAAGTGGAAGACCCTGGGTTCGACTCCCGGTGGCGGCCCATGAGAATTTTTCCGTGATTCACGTGGAAAGAACGAAGATCTTTGTTTGATGGCACTGGCTCTCTCCATTCCCTGGAATAAGTGACCCTAAAGTAGGGGCGATTTTCCCCCCCAGAGGGTTGTATACACTAATCAACATGCTTCAATTTCATTTATTTGACAATCATTCAATAAATGAATTCAAAAAAATATATTTGTTTATTTTTAATTGTAAAATAGATTGTTACCTCACTGGTATATATATATATATTTTATTTGACAGATATTTACTGAACTGTGTCCCAAATGAATATCTGAACATAATGGTAGATACCTTTTTTTCTTTTTTGACTGGGATATTAGCGACCACTGTGAGCAACTCAATGGGCTATAAGCAGTCGTCCGTCCCTATTGTAGGGCCACTGGCTCCAGGGAAGGGAGAAAGCTAGCACCGTGAGACGAACACAATATCCATGCCTTACCGGGATCCGAACCCGAACCTTTCTCGGATCATAAGCCAACACTTAGACCACTATGCCACCGAGACGGCCATAAATATCAATATGGAGCACTATGTATGTACTATAGACAGTTTAGTAAAATCTAGTGTTCTACAACAGGTAATTTTTACTACATGTGTCAATTTTATTCGAAAGTAAACTTTTTAAAAGCTGAGAAATGTTTTATTTGTAATGAACGAAAAAGCTTTTAATTTTTTTACTGAAGAAACAATAAAACTTATGACCATTCGTTCGCGAAGGTTCCGGGTTCGAATCCCGGGGAGGCATAGATGTTGTGTTTGTCTTACGGCACTGGCTCTTACCCTTCCCTGGAACCAGTGGCCCTAAATTATGGACTGGTGGCTGTTTACAGCCCAATGAGCTGCTCACGGTTATCGTTAAACCTACAATCAAAAAATGAATAAAAATAAAACCTGGGGTTGTTTTGATGTCATTTGGCTACTTTTCAGAGCTAAGTCTGCTACTTTCTCATTAAACTGTCTGGCAACAGTGGACCAGCGGTTCCCAAACTGTTTTTCGCGGAGCACCAAGTGATCCCCAAAGAGATTGAAAAGAAAAGTAAATAAGACAAATGTGACAAGATCTCAAAACTGTGAATTTGCACGGCCATGAACTGTGCACAAGTAAATATTGGGTAAAAATTATCTTGCTCCTGCAGCGTGCTGCAAAGTAGTGTAGATAGCAAGTATTAGAGAGCGAAGTACATGTCATGCGTCACCTCAGTCAGCTTTCGTTTATGTGTCATCAAAAATCAATCGTGCTGGTATCACCAAACTACGAACATGCCGTTTTATACACCATAAAAATGACGAAAATGATAGTTAAAAAACTTATCATTAAAGGTTTTTAAATGTCATTTTCGTCATTTTTATCGTGTATAAAAGGGCATGTTCATAGTTTAGTTTCGTTTATATAGTTAAGTAAGTTTCTTGTTTCCCTGAAATTTGGGAAGAAAATTACATTTTGAATGTAATAAAACATGCCCAATGGCTTTAAAATACCTTCCTTCGTCAATACTGTTTAGTATTGAAGAAGGAAGGTGTCATTCAGTTTAGTACCTATGTACTATACTGTGCAAATTAATTGGGACAAAGTAAAAAATCACTCTTTTTTCTAAAACTATGCCTTTATATCATTCTATGCCTTGATATACACTGATAAATGCTAGTATTAGTTTGAAGTATCTCCTCCTTTAGCAGAAAAGACCTCTTGAATTCGTTTTGGCATTGACTCCACTAATTGAGTGCACATATTTTTAACTTCATAATCGTGGAACCACACTTTTATAGCATTCACAACATGCGTTCTTTGGTTGTACAGTCGATTTTACCTAAACGTCTCTTCAAAATATTCCACAAGTTTTCTATGGGATTTAAGTCTGGTGAATTTCCAGGCCAATCAAGCAAATGAATTTGATTTTCCAGCACGAAATTCTTGACCAATTTCTAATTGTGACATGGGGCCAAGTCATGTTGAAATGTCCCGTCAAAAGTTTGCAAGAATGGAACAATCCCACGTTGTAATATTTCTACGTACTTAGCTGAATTCATCATACCTTGAACAGGAACTAAGCTTCCATTGCCATTTGATGTGAAAAAACCCCAAAACATCTGTTTTAGAGGGTGTTTTACAGTTTGTTTGGCATGCTCAGGTCTTAAGGGTTCACAGTTGCTTCGTCTAACGACATTTGCTTGGTAACCCTGCACAAATAAATGAGTTTCATCACTGAAAATTACCTTTTTCCAGTCGTCAGCAGTCCATGATTTATATTTTTTGGCCCATGTTAAACGTTTTATCTTCATTTTCGCATTCAAATATTGTTTTTTCGTTGGTCTTCTTTCCTTCCGGCCAACTTCCAGAAGCCTGCGGCGTACAGTTGAATCACTAACATCACAACCACTAGCCAATAAATTTCTCTGAAGGTCGGTGGGGTTTTTTTCTTTTTTTTGGATTCATTTTGCTATTTCTGATTAGATATTTATCGGTTCGTGGAGTTGTTTTTCGTTTTCTTCCACATTTACCTTACCTTTTTGGAGACGATAATCCAGATGCATTGTATCGCGTAAGCAGTCTTGACACACTTGATTTCCCTACATCAACTGCAGAAGCGATATCTCTCACTGTCATAGAAGTGCGATCCTTCAGAGCAATTATTTTTGCACGCTTCCTTGGGGAAATATCCATTTTTCAATACACGAAATCAACACGTACTGACAGAAAGCAAAAACTAACATCCACCTGTCACACACGAAAGCACACAACAGAAGCTGAAGTGCCTATTTCCTGTTTAAAACCGGTCAAACCACATTTTTACTATCAAGTTCTAACAGTCACACCACCTCACAGCTGATAAAACTGGTTTACGTGGGCTTCCGACATCAACTGTCGATCACATTACAATTCTGAGAATAAAATAGCTTGTCCCAATTAATTTGCACGGTATAGTAGGTGCTGGGTGAAAATATCGTCGCCCTTATGCGAGAAATACGAATGTGAAAAACTGATGTTTTGAGAAATCGATATTTATAATTCCAATTTGTAATTATTTTCAATGGGACAAATTAAATTTAGGCCTACATTTAAGCTATTTACAATTCGAAAAAATAATTCGAGCTTTTTGCTGTACGATAAAATTCGACTAACAACTTGAAAAATGCAGTTGAATAAAAGCAGCCAAAAAAAAAAAAAAACATGCGTGTCTTTGACATAAGGGCAACGATTGTGCTCCCTGACGAATTTCGCTCCTAAAAAGTGCTCCGCGACTCAAATGGTTTGGGAACTACTGCTCCAGATCATAACGGAGCCTCCATTAGCCTGAACAGTTTTTTGCTGACATTCTGAGTCCATCGCTTCGTGCGGTCTCCGCCAGATCCGCACCTTCTCTTCAGCTTGGAATGACTGGGAACCTCTATCGCATGACAGTGCCCGATCGCACAGTGACATTCACGGTGTTACCGCGGAAGTGGAGCAGTGTCGCAGGCCAGGCTCTGTTTTCCACTACAGTTCGAAATCGTCTATTTAAGAGAGGACTGGTCGCTAGCAGCTCATTGCTGCCTATTCCTTTGAATTTCAACCGCAGACTCATCAGGCTGCCATAAGGTCTCGAACACAGACAGACAAATTAACTGAATATGGAAAAATAATTGTGGTTGAGAAACTGGTTTTACGGCTTATATCTGTTCTGAAGACCTGCATATCAAAGCATTCTTCATTCTGTGAAAAGGGGAAGTGGTCGGGGACAGAGATCGAACTCGCGTCTTCTCGCTCCGGAGAGAGTTGCTCTAACCAACTAAGCTACACCGACGAAGTTTGTCGCTGCATATTTGTCGTCTTGACATGTGCTGCACCTCTGTAGTACGCCGCTTCATCTCACTGTAATTTTTTTTGGTTTGAAGCGAAGAAGGAGATTTTCGATTAATTCCAGGCGATGTGTGGAATAAACATAAACTGTTTTCGAAGAATCCAACAGCCAGTGGATCCATTTTTTACGCTTTCCAACCGTAGGTTGAAGAAGTGTATATGCTCCAGCTTTGTCTGTCTGTCTGTCTGCCCGTCTCTCCGCGCACGACAACTCGCGTAAAAATGGTTCGATTTTGATGAAATTTTAATATGTGGTAGGGGACCACCTGGAAACGATCCTGTTGAAAATGGGAGAAATGGAGCCAAAGGTCAGGACATAAGAGCAGGATCTATTTCATTGCCCCTATGCGTTAGAACTTACGTAAAATTGGTTCGATTTCGATAACATTTTAGTATGTGGTAGGGCACTACCTGGGAACGAACCCTATTGAAAATAGACGACATGGAGTCAAAGGTCAGGCCATAGGAGCGGGATCCATTCCATTGTCCTTATGCGTCATAACTTGTGTAAAAATGATTCGATTTCAATGCATTTTTAGTATGTGGTAGGGGATCACCTGGGGATAAACCCTATTGAAAATGGGGGAAATTATATCAAAGTGAAGGACATAAGTGCTAGATTTATTCTGCAGCCATTATATTCATAACTTGAATAATAATTTGTGGTATGTTGGAAAGCGTATGATAATCAATGCATTGCATGATTTTACTAACTTGTTACATTCGGACGCCAATGTAAAAACAGGAATATTTCGGGGACGGAGATCGAATCTGCGACTCCTCGCTCCAGAGCCAGTTGTTTTAACAGACTAAACAATACCGTCGGAATGTCTCGGTGCAGATTTGTCGTCTTGACACTTTCTTCACCGCTGTAGTACGTCACAATCACTCAAAGAGATTAGCAATATCCATTGTTAGCTTATGATCTCATGTGAATGAACCTCCGTCGATGTGTCCAGAATATAAACATATAGCTCGAAACAGCAACACTTAAATGAAACGTTATTCAAAAACATAGAAAAGAACACGGTATCTGTTCTTTTTCCGGAGGAAGGATAAGGTGTTATAACGTATAATCTAATTTAATCTCCATTTTTACTTCCTGTCTTTTTATGTAAATTTGGGTTTACACTCGTTAAACATTCTTCAGGATGAACGCTACATTTTTCCTCGGCTAGAATTTGGGTTTGGCAACCTGATAACAGGTCAAAGAGATGATGTAATTGAAAGCAGAGAGAGGAGAGTTGATTTTCGACTGTAAGATTATGTTACAAAATTTGCTTTGTTGATCAACAGAAAGGGATAAAAGGGAAGACGTAGAGAACATAAACGTCTCAACTGAACAGAGTATGTACATATGAAGCAGCAATGATAATATATAGAAGTATGAGGCAAAGATAACAATACTACCTCAGATGGCCGTGGATATTTACAATGAAATGAGTTTATGTACAGACGAGGAGTAGGCCGACTAGCAGCTCGTTACCGTTCGGGTAGATGGAAAGTCCGTGCTTCACAGAGCTAGAAGCGACAACAAAGAGGTTCATGAATCATCAAACGGTGAGGGAAGGGGACTCATCATAAATCTGGAACCACTGTAAGTTTAGCGACCAAGTGCAGTGGAACGTCTCTAGGCGAGAGGAAGTGACAGCAGACGTATAGTCCAGACGAAGACGTGAGATTAAACGCACATGGAAGTGCATGCGGAGTGTCTCGCTAGCCTGATGAAAAGGAGGACGCGCGACAAAAGTTCTGAGTTGTTTAGCAAAAGACATAAACGACATGCTTCGCTAAGACGAAGACATGGGAACAGGCTCGCAGGAGTAGAACAGAAGAAGTGACAGGTCGAAGGAGGAGTCGGCAAGCATCAAAGAGGACGTCTTCATTGCAAATGTGGCGGGCAATAGTAAACACAGTATGCAGCTGTGGCAGAAGAACCGGGCAATATAAGTAGATGTGCGCAACATCGGCGTGGTGGTGGCAGAAGGCGCAGAGAGGGGAGGACAGAACAGTCATGGGAAGAAGATCAGCAGGACCAATGGAGGTGGCAGGGGACGAATCGCAAGTGAGTGTGTAGTTTACGAAAAGATGAGAGAGGGTTAGTGGAAGAGGACCAGACATCAGAGAGGGAAACGGAAGGAAGCGAAGAAGGAGCTCGGAGAAAACGATAGTGACGTTTAGTAGAAAAGCAGAGAGAGCGAGGGAGACGTCATGAAAGGAAAGGAAGAGGAAGATGAGAGAGGGTTAGTGTAAGAGGACCAGACATCAGAGAAGGAAACGGAAGGAAGCGAAAAAGGAGCTCGGAGAAAACGATAGTGACGTTTAGTAGAAAAGCAGAGAGAGCGAGGGAGACGTCATGAAAGGAAAGGAAGAGGAAGATGGGAGAGGGTTAGTGGAAGAGGACCAGACATCAGAGAAGGAAACGGAAGGAAGCGAAAAAGGAGCTCGGAGAAAACGATAGTGACGTTTAGTAGAAAAGCAGAGAAAGCGAGGGAGACGTCATGAAAAGGAAAGGAAGAGGAAGATGAGAGAGAGTTAGTGTAAGAGGACCAGACATCAGAGAAGGAAACGGAAGGAAGCGAAAAAGGAGCTCGGAGAAAACGATAGTGACGTTTAGTAGAAAAGCAGAGAGAGAGCGAGGGAGACGTCATGAAAGGAAAGGAAGAGGAAGATGAGCAGCGGGGACAGAGAGAAGACCAGAAGGAGAGGCGAGAGAGAGGAGAAGAATGAGATGATAGAGGAACAGAGAGAGTTATATTTAGAAACCGATTCGGAAGTATGAAGGAGAAGTGGCGAAAGAGCAGAAAAAATGGTTTCTAGGTAAGGTCGGGAATAACAAGATCACGAACAGTTACTGTATGTATAGGACTGTTGAGAGCGAGTACTGTTTGGTACGATCACGTGTTTCCACGAGCTTCATTGTATCACGAGCACTGGATTACTCCTGTCACTTGGATTTGGAAGTAGCACATGCTGATCAGTCTGATTTATATGCTAGAGAGATATTTTCTGTACTCAAAAGTTAAAGACAACGCCGTCAATACACGATAAAAAATTATGAAGGGGAAAACCCCTTTACAAGTCAGGTAAAACTTTACTAAAAGTTAAAATATTTACAGATTAAAAGTGAGATCTTTCGGAAGCACTATGTCCCATCCTCAGACTACAATACTGTGTGCCAGGACGGGACATAATCTGAGGATGGGACATAGTGCTTCCGAAAGATCTCACTTTTAATCTGTAAATATTTTAACTTTTAGTAAAGTTTTACCTGTCTTGTAAAGGGTTTTCCCTTTCATACGTTTTTTACGCTTTCCAACCGTAGGTTGAAGAAGCGTATAT
This sequence comes from Macrothele yani, assembly GCA_039090855.1. Classification (NCBI taxonomy): domain Eukaryota; kingdom Metazoa; phylum Arthropoda; class Arachnida; order Araneae; family Macrothelidae; genus Macrothele; species Macrothele yani. Next base: position 135,445,633 of record CM077005.1, on the reverse strand, counting down.
GCTCCAGCTTTGTCCGTCCGTCCGTCCGCACGATAACTCACGTGAAAATGGTTCGATTTCGACGAAATTTTAGTATGTGGTAGGGGACCACCTGGGGACGAACCCTATTGAAAATGGGTGAAACAGGGTCTAAAGTCAGGACATAGGAGCGGGATCCATTCCGTTGCTCTTATGCGTCATAACTTGCGTAAACATGGTTCGATTTCGATGGAATTTTAGTGTGTGGTAGGGAACCACCTGGGGACGATCCCTGTTGAAAATAAATGAAATGGGGTCAAAGGTCAGGACATAGGAGCGGTATCCATTCCATTGCCTTTATGCATCATTACTTGCGTAAAAATGGTTCGATTTCAATGAAATTTTAATATGTGGTAAGAAACCACCTGGGAACGAACCCTGTTGAAAATCGGCGGAATGGGGTCAAAGATCAGGACATAAAAGCGGGATCCATTTCATTGCCTTTATGCGTCATAGCTTGCGTAAATATGATTTGATTTCGATGAAATTTTAGTATGTGGTAGGGAACCACCTGGGCACGAACCCTATTGAAAATGGACGAAATGGGGTCAAAGGTCAGGCAGGACATAAGAGCGGGATTTGTTCCGTTGCCCTAATGCGTCATAACTTGGGTAAACATGGTTCGTTTTCGATGAAATTTTGGTATTTGGCAAGGAACCACCTGGGGACGAACCCTATTGAAAATGGGCGGAATGGGGTCAAAGGTCAGGGCATAAAAGTGGAATCCATTCCATTGCATTTATGCGTCATAACATGCGTAAATATGGTTCGATTTCGATGAAATTTTAGTATGTAGTAGGGAACCACTTGGGCACGAACCCTATTGAAAATGGACGAAATGGGGTCAAAGGTCAGGCAGGACATAAGAGCGGGATTTGTTCCGTTGCCCTAATGCGTCATAACTTGCGTACAAATGGTTCGTTTTCGATGAAATTTTGGTATTTGGCAAGGAACCACCTGGGGACGAACCCTATTGAAAATGGGCGGAATGGGGTCAATGGTCAGGGCATAAAAGTGGAATCCATTCCATTGCCTTTATGCGTCATAACATGCGTAAATATGGTTCGATTTCGATGAAATTGTAGTATGTGGTACGGAGCCACTGGGGACGAACCCTATTGAAAATGGGCGAAATGGGTCAAAGGTCATGGCATAAAAGTGGAATCCATTCCATTGCCTTTATGCGTCATAACATGCGTAAATATGGTTTGATTTCGATGAAATTTTAGTATGTAGTAGGGAACCACCTGGGCACGAACCCTATTGAAAATGGGCGAAAGGGGTCAAGGTCAGGCAGGACATTAGAGCGGGATTTGTTCCATTGCCCTTATGCGTCATAACTTGCGTAAACATGGTTCGATTTCGATGAAATTTTAGTATGTGGTAGGGAGCCACTAGGGACGAACCCTATTAAAAATGGGCGAAATGGGGTCAAAAGGTCAGGACACTGGAGTGGGATCCATTCTATTGCCCTTGTGCATCATAACTTACCTAAAATGTTTCGATTGCGACAAAACATTATGTTTTTCCGGAGGTATAGTGAACCGGTTCTGTTGAATATCAACGAAACGGAGTCAAAAGTCATTGCACAAAAGCAAGTTTTATTCCACAGCCATTATTCTCATAACTTGCGTAACACTGCTTCTATTGCGACAAAACTTTAGTATGTTATTCTTGAGGTATACTGAACCCGTTCTGTTGAATACCATCGAAATGGGGTCAAAGGTCAGGACACAGGAGCGAGATTTATTCCACAGCCATTATCCTCATAACTTGAGTAATAATTTCTGGTATGTTAGAAAGCGTATCATAATCAATGCATTGCATGATTTTACTAACTTGTTATCGTGTATTGACGGTATTGTCCTTAAGTTTTGAATTTTAACTGCACGAATGTTAATCGCTCTTATATATTCTGTAGTTGATGCTTTTTGCGATCAAGACTTTTAATTGAACTGTGTGTTTGACGAATGATATACGCCTTCAAAGGAAAACTAAATGGAGCAGATTCAGTACGTTTACTTGACTTTCATCTGGCTGTTATTATTCTTAGAGCTTAATTAGCTAATTCTTGTTTCATACAGTGCAACGAAGTGAAACTATCCGGGATTCATCTAAAGTAATTCAGTAAGCTTTCCGTTGAAGCAATTTTACTTCGGCAGTCAAACCTTAACCGGTGATCACTAAAGTGCTTTACAGTGAAGTTTCATGTTAGGATAATAGTCTGAAACACTAACATAGTCAGTTAAATAACTATTATCCCACTGTACGCATATGGAGGCTTGAGAATGAGATACTCACGCATCGTAAAAGACGTACAGAGCAGGCGTCATGTGTGTAAGATAAGAAAGCATTCCACTCGACATCGCAAAATATTTATTGTGAGATTTTAATTTACTAAACAAACAATATTTGATATCCAGGAATGGTGGTCTGCTGATACCCGGGAATGTTCCATAAGCAATTAGCTAAAATAAACATACCTGCATAGGTATGTGTTGCAGTGCCTAGAAGAGATAAGTGTGTTGTCCTCCGTAAGATGCCTCTCACGGTTTTGTGACCAATCATCTTGAAAGTGTAGAGGGCGCTGGCATCGGAAGTTACGTTGTATGTCTCATCCCAGTCAATGGTAGAAAGTTTGTTTATATATTTTCCTCAATGCTAGGAAGCTGTATAGCTTTTACGAAGGTAAGTTTAGAGAAATTTATTTAGCAGTGTTTTTGCTAATTTGCTGTTACTCAATCAAAACAGTTACATATTAGGTTAATTCAAAAGCTGTTCACTGGAACGCAATAACTCTTCTCATGTGTTAGTGTGCGAGTCCAACTGTGGATCGCTTTAGAGTACATTGTAAGTGCAATGTGTGAAAGTGTGATCCAAATACAGCACACCAAGTCAATATTACCTTTTGAAAGGTGAGTGAAAATGGTCTGAAAGCAGCGTCACGAATCAAATTTTGGGTCACTTGTAATATATGTGACATATACTCTAATTTAACTTTCATTTTTAATTCCTTTTTCTATGTAAATTTGAGTTTGTTCTCTTTAGAACCTTTCAACTTTAACGTGATATCTTCTCTCTCACACGAATACGATTGGCGACACTTGAGGTCTGTGAGAGTGATGTATGCTTGTTGAGAGAAGATCAGAACGATATATATGTATATATCGTCATCATCATCATCATTGTCAGCCATTATCAATCCACTGCGGGATGAAGGTCATATATATATATATATATATACAGTATATATAGATATACACTGAAGAGCAATTGAATAGAGACAGCTGGCGTTATGCAAATGTGGCGCTATGGGCGGCCCTGTAAAGGGAAACGACATGGTGTATGCAGCGATCCGACAATATAAGGAGTGATGCGACCGGAATCAGTAAGAGTCGGACGCAGTATGTGTAAGACGAAGGATCTAAGCGCATTTGATCGTGGGCAAATTGTCAGGGCCCGACGAATGAGTCACTCTGTCGCGGAAGTCGTGCAGGCACTGGGATTTTCACGAGCCACTGTGTCACGGGTGCACCGTGAGTTCATCGAATCCGGTAAAACCATTCCTGCAAGGGCCAACTGCTGTGGACACCAGCGTGTGGATGAGCTGGGTCATCGTCGGCTAGCTCGCATTGTAACAGCGGATAGACGGGCCACAGTGCAAGAAATCACTCTGCAATTTAACGCTGGTGCACAAAAACGTGTAAGCAGCCACACCATCCAGAACCATCGGCTCGCTATGGGGTACAGAAGCCATCGTCCCACCAGGGTACCGCTGCTGACCGCACATCACAGGGTACAAAGATTAGCATGGGCACGGGAACATCGCCACTGGACCTTAGACATGTGGAAAAATGTTGCCTGGACTGATGAGTCGAGATTCACGTTGGTACATGCGGATGGCAGGATACGAGTACGGCGCAAACCACACGAAAAGAATGATCCATCTTGCCAGCAGGGTACTCTTCAAGCTGGTAGGCGTGGCATTCTCGTCTGGCGACTGTTTACGTAAACTGAAATGGGACCCCCTGGTACGTGTGACATCGCCCCTCACAGGTCAACGTTACCGGGATATCCTAGACGACCAATTGCTCCCGTGAGTGCGTCTTCAACATCCCACTGGGGACCTCATCCTGCAACAAGACAGTACACCGTGCCATCGCTCCCGAATTTTATCCGAATGGTGGGATGGACACTCCACCGACGTGACCTCGCTTCCTTGGCCAGCTAGGTTACCTGACCTCAATCCCATGGAGTACATCTGGGATGCCATCGAGAGAGATGTTCGAGGCTCTGATCCCCCTCCATCAAATCTTCGTGAACTGTGGGAGCTTTTTCAGGGGTCGTGGATCCGTACGGCTTCCCAACGCTTCCTGTGTCTTGTCGAGTTCATGCCGAGATGAATCGCCGCCGTCATCAGGGCGAAAGGTGGTGCTACACGTTACTAGACAGGTATCGCTAATTCAATTGCTCTTCAGTGTAGATATATAGATATATATGAGTCTACTAATAATCTGAAACGTTGAGAGTTCGACGACCAAGTGTTCTTTGCATAGAAGTACTAATGATCAAATACATGTTTACAGCAATAAAGTATTAGCTGTAAGTAACTACTTCTTGAACTTTATTTGAGTGACTCTTGTTTCACTGTAGGTGAAGTTTTGAGAATTTATTTATGTACTGTTCAGTAAGTCAGCTACCCACAAATGCTACATATAGAAAGAAAATTTTTAAGGGACTCCATTCTAAAATGCCATTGGAATACAAATCATAAAGCCAATGTTTCGATGGGAAAATATTCGTTTATTTCCATTAAGGTTCGAGAGGTGAAACATTTTTCTTTATTTTTTTATTCTTACAGCATAAGTTGATGTTTTATTGATTGTAAACAGCATATTGATCTCACGTGGGGTTTTCCATATTACCCATGTCTGAATTCAAACTTTCTAAATATATGATATTAATGCTAACATTAGGAGAGTGTTATACTTTAGAATATTTAATCGTTATCATGTATTCCAGTCATTTAAAAAAGTTTAAAATCGTTAATGCAAAGCTTAACGGCTTAACTTAAAGTAAGACACTTTTGCTACCTTAAGTACTCCTGTTTTTGTTTTTGTTTTATTTTTTGTGGGGGAGGGATTAGTGACTGGCCTTTATCTGATATATATATTTCAATTACTTGTTTATAAAATAGCCTCCAAGAAGTACACATAATGACAAGGAGCTAGGTGTTTATGTGTCATACAAGGATGTGGGTTATCGTCGTTCTCCCTTCTTGAAAAGTTACGTGACATCCGACGACAGCGCCATCTACCACGCCCATTATTCCGGGCATCAAACTTTTCAGCGAGAACGTCACAATATCTCTTCTACGTACTGTGACTGTGTGCCTTGTTTCAAAGTAAATTTTGTGATTAGCTTCTATAGCGTTCAGAGACTTTCACATGCCAAAAAATTTCAAGAACCAACAAACACTATGGCTATTGCCAGAGTAAAAATCTGTGTGCTTCTATAGTTGGTAGACTGGACTGCCAAGCGCTGTCCCAGTGTCACCGTGGACAGTTTTCCTCATGATTTTAATTTCAGGATTTTCTGAGTGCGATTTCTTGAATACTGAGATCGGTTGATTGCTTCTGTAGCAAAGTGGGCCCTTGACGCTGTCTAGTGAGCGTTGTCTTTTGACCTTGTCGTAGAGATCAGTACGGGCCTTATCTAGAGATCAGTATGGGCCTTATCTAGAGATCAGTACGGGCCTTATTTTGTGAGGCTGGCCAGGCCCAAGTCTGTGCATTTAAGGTCAGATCTGGGCACGTCGATTGTTTAAACACAACCCTTGATTTGTCATTTGTATTTCTTTTGTGTTTCCATTGTATTTCATTAAATGTGAAAATTAAAAAATTAAAAGAGATATTATTGAAAATATTTAGTTGAATGTGAGCGTAAAAATATCAATTAAACTTTGGCAAATTATCGAAGAATATAACCTTTGAAGAGAGAAGAGGAAAAAATGACTAAGCGCGTTCAAAATCTCCCTTTCTTTGAACTAACAAGCAGTAACACTACAAAAGTGTACAGGGACAGAAGAAACATTCGATGTCGTCCCATTCTCTCATACAAACACACGAACCCCAGCATACCACAGAAATCCTCAGTCCCCCACTCCACACAGGGTCGAATCTTTTTGTTGTAAAAAAGCCCCAAAGTATTTTTTCCATCTTAATATCTACAGATGGTAAAAACACTGTGAGTGCCTCTCCTCGCCTCTGTGATTATGCGCTGGGATATGTCATTGAGTAAGTAAAGCCAGCAAAACAGTTCCACAGACCAGGTAATCGACAAATACGTCTTTTTACTTTCTTTACTATTGCGATAGAAAGAATGGGTTGACTAGGCCTGGCCCGACAGTAAGCGGCTGTGAAATAGCCGCGTCCGGTTTGTTGCTTTGTTCTCTAAATTAAAAAAAGCCTGACCCGGCCCATGCAGATGGCAGACTTCTAAGTCAATCCAACATAATTTTAACGCGATTCATAAGAATGGTCATAGTAATGATAGTACAACCGATATTTTCCAAGTATGAATGTTGCTGGAACGTGTTTAATGAAAGCGTCATTAAAAAAAATTAGTTCAGAATCTATTACAAAAGGAATACCTAAGATGGTGTATAGGTTCTTATACAATACGAAAAATCCACGGAAACATGAAAGCCAAATCTTCTCTTTCACCATGATGCATATACACGGTCGAGTCACATTATTGTGACCACCAGCTAATATCCAGAGTAACCGCCGTGTGCAGCGCGGACATCAGCTAGACGGATTGGGAGTGACTCAATAAGGTGCTGGACGGTGTTCACAGATATGTGCAGCTATGCTAACTGCAGTGCATCTGGCAGTTCCTGGAGGGTGCGTGGTGGAGGTTCCATAGAGAGAACAACACGACCGAGGTGGTCCTACAGATTATTAATTGGGTTTAAGTCTGGGGAATAAGATGGCCAGGGAAATACTTTGAAATCTTCATATTGCTCTTACAACAACTCTCGGACATTTCTAGCTGTGTAACACATCGCATTGTTGTGCTGACAGATCTTATCTGACCCAAGGAAGACAATCAACATGTATGGGTGTACGTGGTTAGCAAGGATGGATTTATAACGGATTCGGTCCATAATGCCTTCCATAGGTATGAGTGAACCCAGAAAATGGCACGAAAACAGAAAACATTCCCCAGACCATAACTCTGTTCCCACCAGCTTCTGTTCTGCTAGAAATGGTTGAAGGGTGTTTGATCTCCGATGTTTCTCGCCTTATACGCCAATGTCCATTCGTTCGGTGAAGCAGAAAACGTGACTCATCGGAAAAGGCAATCCTTTGGCAATCAGCAGAAGTCCAATTCTGATACTGCCGTGCAAATGTAAGATTTCTCTTCGTTAGCATAAGCGCAGTGATTATCCATCTGCATCGGAGCCCCATACGCAGCAGGGTAGGCTGAACTGTAGTTTTAGACACACTTCCGATAGACCCCTGGTTCATTCGGCCAGTGAGTTGCTCCACTGTAGTGTGTCGATCGGCCCTCACGCACCCTCAAAGCCGACGTTCACCTCTCACATCAATGGCACGTGGTGCTCCGCAGTTTGCACGTGGCTCATTCGCAATGGTGCCATTTCTCCAATCACGATACACTTTAAACACAGCAGCATATGAGCAGTTCACAAACTGCGTTGTTTCAGAAATACTGCCACCCTTGGCCCGAAAGCCGATAATCATCCCTTTTTGCAAATCCGATAAATCGCTTCTTTTATCCTTGACAGCTACGAAAGATATGTTTTCAGATTGCCTACAGCACACTTTATGTACCCTCCAAACCAGCTCACGACACGTGCCTTCTTACATTGGCTACGCCCTGTTGATATCAAAAGTAGGAGGTGGTCACAATAATGTGACTCGACTGTGTATGTTTCTTTGTTCCCCTTCATTCAGTCTATGATACTCAACAGAAAAGAATTTTTTGTGCAATTTTTCATAATTAATTCTTTTGGCAACGCAGACACACAAAAGGAAATAAGTAACAGTAAAAGCAGAATCAATAAACAAAACCCCTTTTATTTTTCTCATATACTACAAAACATGTACCTTTCGTAAACGTTTCTACATCAATCAGGATAATTTGTTTCTTTTACATTTCCGGATTTTTTTAAGATCCCTGGAAAATGATTTCTCTTGATGTTAGGACTAGTTGTGAAGCGAATTTTTTTACGTTCGTTAAGATGCTCTTCTAGACTATTACGAGCGTCAGATCAATTTCTCAGCCTCTTCATTTCAGAAATATTTTCGTTACGTTTATCTCACACAGGTTTTATTCTTTCCTTACCTCGTAAAGAAAATTCAGGGTAGAACGCTACTCAAACCAAGATATTGTAAGCTTAGAGGTTAAAGGGTAAGTCAAGACCGAAATTTCACAAGTAGGCAAGTACTCAAGGCGTCATCTTTTAAAATTTGTTAGCATCTAATTATAAATATAATGATCCGATTTATTGGTGTCAAAGTAAGAAATCACACAAATTTCACTCCGCAAGCTTTCTCCGTCAACGGACGGCTTCATCAGGCCGTTACATAGAGAATATAGAATCAAAATTGTAGACAGAACGTTAATTCTAATATGACAAATGAAATCATGCGTGAAGATCGCACGCATAAATAACCACGAACGTGGTGAATACAATATCTTAAAAGCTAATGCAAAAGTAAACAATGAAACTTTAGGAAGAAACTGGAATCATGAAGACCATCTTGCGATGCCTAGCAGATGGTTCCAAGCCACCGGTAGTTCGAAAGAGACATCGGTGTTGCATACATCCTGTTTCGTTAATATCTCAACTGTTTCCCTTATGGCAGCTGTTCTTGCGTCTCCATATGGTGCGATCTTCGAGATATTCTGCCATTGGGGTTGAGCTTGATGGTTAGCTACTTCTTTGGCAAGTGACGTAGAAAGTTTCTTTTGTGCAACATCCCTCTTGTGCTCATTCATTCTCTCCTCAAATGACCTTTTTGTTAGACCTACGTAAAATTTAGTTGAGGAGTCTGGGTATAACAATGGGATGCAATATATGCCCGCATCTGCGAGCTTCAAGGTACTATTATTTCTTGCTGCGCCGAGGATGGTTGCCATGTTTTTAGAAGCTTTAAGGCCAACATCCAATCCTTTCTTCTGAAAGTGATTTTTAATAAAATAAGATATTTTTGGGATGTACGGGATCGAACCAACAAATTTTAAAGGTGCTCTTCTGTTCGGTGTAGCAAGTGTGTTGGCTTCAACTTTCGCTATTGTGTCCTCTACACGGGAGACGTCAAACCCTCCTGCAAAGGCAAGATCTTTCAAAGACTTAATTTCGGCATCATAGTCAGATTTCAAGGTGCAAAAATCTTTGGCTCTTTTAGCCCGGTATTTGAATAGCGCATACTTGTGTGTTGTTGGGTTGGCTGATCCTGGTGGAATAGGGTTAGGTACGTGCATGGGTTTATAGTAGACCTTGGTAGTGAGTGTACCTGAAATCGATTTCTTCACAAGTACATCTAAATATGGTAACTCTCCTTGATTTTCTATTTCCATCGCAAATTTAATGTCTTCATGTATGTTGTTTATGTCTACCATAAAGTCTTGCAAGTAGGATTCTCCGTGCTCCCAGACAAAAAAGATATCATCTGCATAGCGTAGCCATACTCTTGGTGTCCTGGGAAGAGTAGTGAGTATGATCTCTTCAGTTGACGGAGAAAGCTTGCGGAGTGAAATTTGTGTGATTTCTTACTTTGACACCAATAAATCGGATCATTATATTTATAATTAGTTTTCTGGTGTTGGCGTCCCACAAGCTATATATTTGTTAGCATCTGTCTTACAAAAAATAGCTCAAAGTAAACCTTCCAGAAAAAAAAAAGGTTTTGATCTCTGGAAATAATAATTTTTCGCTAAGTAGCACATGTTTACTTATCAAAATTAGTAGCATCTTAGGTCATAGCTTTCATATTACACACAATCAAATAACTGTAAGAAATCAATGTGAATAGATCAAGAGCTTTGATTGTGACAAGTTTTACATGACAAACGACATTTTTAACAGGTACTGTAGTTATTCTTATCAATATGTTAAAAGGTTATATGACTCAAGGAGTCAAAAATCGTAGATGTTTATCTCAAAAAGAACGTATTTTTAACTCCTTTACGTTTTTGAGGAAGCTACACCACAATAGGAATATTTTTATTTGATTTATTAATTTTTGTTTCGGTGTTAAAAAATCACCATGATGAATTCATAGGGGTGTAAGAAGTTGCCCGTTCCTAATTTTCGGCCACGGTTTACAGGGTGGGGAGATGGTATGCGCCTCCCTTGGCTCATTCTAGGGCTCCGGGCCTAGTTTGGACGAATATCCTGAAAGTAGCGCCTCTGACTATTGGCCAACAGAAGCAGCTTCCTGATTTTCGACATTCTCGCTTTATGTATGCTCCATATACACTCTGACAAATCACCAATCGACTCGCTGATTTAAGGTACCAAACGGTGGCGTAACTACCATCCCCACAGACCCCGCAGCTGCAGAGGGGGAGGGGCGCAGGTAACGAAGGGGCGTACTGCAGCTGCCAGTTATAGTTTTAGGAAAAAATTCGAACACGCACAATAATTAACCCAAAGCTTCATATTTTGCTTTAAGATATATTTAGCCTTGCCTAAATAAATGCCTGGTTTCACTTTTAAAACACTGAACTACAGATTGAAAGCGTTCGACTTTCTGACTTCAGGTTATAATATGTTTGCTGTGCAATAAGTTGTAAATAATGCGATCGCTCTCCAATCGCCCTCTCTCTGAGCTGCTGAGGAAAAGCGCAAGGGCAAAGTGGGATTGCCCGTGGAGGATACGTATGAAAAAACAGTGAGTTAGCTAGAATTTCGCGCACGACAGGCGTCAATATTTATTCACAGCAGCCGCAGATTTACCATGTGTAAAAGGGTGATTTTTTCAAGTGATTAATTTGAGTTTTAGACAAAGCAATTACACGAGTTTCATGTCAAATCTATTACTTAAAAAGTTAAAACTATAGGACTCTAGGTACTACCATTACTTTTGCAGACATTCACCCTGACTTCCTAACACACCCCTCCCAACCACCACGCACACCCCCCGCAAAAAATGCATCCTCCCTCGTGTTCGAAATCCTGGAGAAATTACTGTGCTCAGGGGTGTTGAAGTAAATCTTGCGGGGGGGGGGGGGGGGGGCACATGTTGTGCTAGTTACGCCACTGGTACCAAGAATCTAACATACTCTCTAGAAATGCCCCGAATTTACGATTTTGTATGGAACTAGTGTCCTGAAATCCCTTTACGTACAATGGCTCAAACAAAGCTGAAAGTTATCAAGAAATTCGTAAATAAACATTCAGAGAATTAGAATTTAGGAAAATTATTCATGATTAATTAGTTGTTTGTAATGAAACACTCCAGACTTTTTCATTAAAACACGATATTATTATTGCAAAAACACGATGAAATAAAAAAGGTTATTCCTTGAAAAATTTGTTATAAAATGCACATGTTTTAAGCTTTAAATACAAAAACAGTAAAATATACACTGAAGAGCAAATGAAATAGAGACAGCTGGCGTTATGCAATTGTGGCGCTGTGGATGACCCTGTAAACGGAAACGACATGACGTATGCAGCGATCCAACAATATAAGTAGTGATGCGACGAGAATCAGTAAGAGTCGGACGCAGTATGGGTAAGACGAAGGATCTAAGCGCATTTGATCGTGGGCAAATTGTCAGATCCCGACAAATGGGTCACTCCCTCGCGGAAGTCGTGCAGGCACTGGGATTTTCACGAGCCTCTGTGTCACGGGTGCACCGTGAGTACATCGAATCCGGTAAAACCATTCCTGCAAGGGCCAACTGCTGTGAACAACAGCGTGTGGATGAGCAGGGTCATCGTCGGCTAGCTCGCATTGTAACAGCGGATAGATGGGCCACATTGCAAGAAATCACTCGGCAATTTAACGCTGGTGCACAAAAACGTGTAAGCAGCCACACCATCCAGAACCATCTATTCGCTATGGGGTACAGAAACAATCGTCCCACGAGGGTACCGCTGCTGATCGCACATCACAGGGTGCAAAGATTAGCATGGGTGTGGGAACATCGTCACTGGACCCTAGACATGTGGGAAAATGTTGCCTGGACTGATGAGTCGAGATTTACGTTGGTGCATACGGGTGGCAGGATACGAGTACGGCGCAAACCACATGAAGCGATGGATCCTTCTTGCCAGCACGGTACTCTTCAAGCTGGTGGGGGTGGCATTCTCGTCTGGTGACTGTTTACGTGGACTGAAATGGGACCCCTGGTACGTGTGACATCATCCCTCACAGGTCATCGTTACCGGGAAATCCTGGACGACAATTTGCTCCCGTTTGTGCGTCTTCAACATCCCACTGGGGACCTTATCCAGCAACAAGCCAATGCAGCTTCCGAATTGTATCCGAATGGTTTAATGAACACTCCACCGACGTAAACTTGCCTTCTTGTCCAGCTAGGTCACCTGACCGCAATCCCGTCGAGCACATCTGGAATGCCACCGAGAGAGATGTTCGAGGCTCTGATCCCCTCCATCAAATCTTTGTGAACTGTGGGAACTTGTTCAAGGGTCGTGGATCCGTAGTGCTTCCCAACGCTTCGGATGCCGAGACGAATCGCCGCTGTCATCAGGGCGAAAGGTGGTGCTACACGTTACTAGACAGGTATCTCTAATTCAATTGCTCTTCAGTGTATTTGTTTGCCCACCATAATTAAACATTCTGTTTTGATTGGATACGTGCAAACCTCGTTTAAAAAGTACTGGTGCTTCGCTCTCACGAAAGCAGCAGATTGTGAGTACATGTAAGGCCAAAACCAGTTACGCCCTAAAATCACGAAGCAAAACACCGCAAGTTTGTATAAAAGGCACAGACGTCGTTTCTATAGAAATTATGGGACATGTATTAATTGAGCCGAGTGCTCGTTAAACGGGATAAAATACGCTGTTAAAATTTTCTGAATATTTTCACAGACAACGACCGGCAAGTACTTCACTCGCCCGCTAAATTACGACTCCGCCAGTGTTCATAGTAGGAGCATCGACTGTTAATACTGAGCGAAAGATTTCCAGTATCATTGGTCATAAAAACAAAGCCGTACTTGATACGTACATTAACACCGTCAGTGTATGATTAGGGTCCACTTCCGGAAATGGTAAAAGGTGCTTTGATTGTATTAATACAAAGACAAAAGGTTTTATATCGCTGGAACTTCGAATAGTACAGGGGTCCCACTAGCTGCTTTACCCAAGTTTTTGTTAAAAACGCCGTGAATATTTACAAATATTGAATGACATTTGGTAAAAACATATTGTACCTTCATCCATGGAAAACAAAACCATATCATAAGAGATGTTGAAAGTTTCCGCCCTGTGCATCGAGACAGACTTTAACACGAGACTCCATATTTCGGAAAGTTCGCGTCAGTTGCTTCGGCGTAATCGCGGCCACTGCCACGCAGATATCGTTCTTCAATGCCTCAAGGGTTGTCGGCTTGTTTTGAAACACCACAGCTTTAAGATACCCCCACAGAAATAACTAAGGGGTTGTTAGGTCAGGAGGTCGAAGTGTCTACATTCCTTTGGAAATCACGTGATCCCTAAATAATGATTCAATTTCAGCCATACTCACATGTGAATGTATGGCAAGGTACCCCATTGTGTACATAGTTCACTTGGTGCCGTCCGACATCCGAATTCCCTACGAAATTCACACTGACACTTCTTTATCGGCTTACTATCCCAATAAATATGGAGAAAAAACACACGCGTGGGTTTGATTAACCGGGAAGCCATCATTAACGCATAGGACTAGCCTTCCGACCAACAAACAACAAAACTAAACCCAAGGAATCACAAACATGACATGCGCTATGCCCAAGGTCACAACGAACGTGCCAATAGGCATTGAAGAACAACATCTGCCAGGAAGTGGCAGCGATTACGCCGGAGCAACTGGCGTGAACTTTCCGAAATATGAAGTCTCGTGTTAAAGTCTGTGTATGGTTCGGTTTTACATGGATGAAGATATGTTCTTGCCAAATATCATTCAATCACTGTAATTATTCCGAAATATGGAGTCTCGTGTTCAAGTCTGTCTTGATGCACAGGGCGGACACTTTCAACATCTCTTATGATATGGTTCTGTTTTCCATAGATGAAGGTATGTTCTTACCAAACATCATACAATTGCTGTAATTATTCACGATGTTATTAATAAACATTTTGGTAAAGTTGCGAGTGGGACAACCTAGAAACGTATAGCATAGCCACTGAGACATAACACGACCAACCGCAAATGGAAAACTAGAAACATTACGAAGGTTTCCCATTCTTACTAACTTTTAGTACCATGCAATAAATTTGCAAACTGGTGGAGTGCAACACAAGTTTCCAGAGAACCGAGGCTAAAAAATTTATTTACAACTTTTGCTGCCTTTTTGGTTCGTGAATGATTTCTGCAAAAATTTTCCTTTTTCCAGATGAATTTCTACCAGCATGAGCCAAAATTCCATTCGCAATCAATCCAATGGAATTTCCCAAAGCTCTCAATAAAGTAAATATGTTGACTACAAAAATATAAATATTCTACAGTAAATTAGCTGCAGTTTTATTTGGTGAAAACATTTTGAGAGCTTTGTAGATTCCAACTTCAGTAGTGCGTGATTTTAGAGATTTAAAGCCATATAGTATCTCAAAGGGGTGAAATCCTTAAATACAAATGCGTGAATAATGAGGATGCTCTAAACGATTAAACCATGTGGCTTTTTAAAGTCGAAAAGAAAATAGTTCCTCCAGACACACTCACGTGACCTCTCTGTTCCGAACTTGCACAAAACCATCTGGAGCAGAAACAAAAAAACCTGACTGTTAATAATTTTAAGAGTTAATGCAAGAGATAACGCATCAAAATAAACACTGAAGCTCTTAGTTTCCGATTAGATATGTATATCTGAACTCCCTTTCAGCTGTCTGCAGTGTGTTCAAGATTGTAAACAAATAGTTCGTTAAGCTTCATTTTCACTGAGACTGAGGAAAACATCACGAACTGGTCCGTCGGTCTTCCCCTCTTTCAGTCTTGGCAAACCTCCCTCTGCACAGAGGCAAATCTTATGATATCAATCTCACGATCTCTATTGTGTGATGGCGCAATCTGATACCTTTGGTACGGTTTAATCGCTCCACTCAGTTGCAGTAATATTTAAAATAGCTGACATCTACAGGATGTTGAAAATTTGTCATTTCCCACGGGGATTCATAGAGATTTCGCCGATTCATCTTTTCTCTCATGTTAATGTTTATAGAAAAAGAAATTCCATGAAGCTTATTTGTTCGTTTTCAAATGTGTCACAAATAAATATCGCTAGATTTACAAAGCGAAAAAGTCTGGATGTCCGAAGTTTTTCCGAAACAGATTGTTTACCCTTCAAAAATCAGTTACTGCAAGACTTGAAGAAAATTTGCACCATTATTCTGAAAAACTAACTACGCAAATTCTTCAGTGAATCAACAGGAAGGATGCTAATTTTCTAAGACTGACAGATTGAGCTCCAGCCCGGATGATATACTAGTGCTGACCTTGTTTTTCTCCTCTACCTCTGTGGGAACAAAAACATTCAAGTGAGAAACGAGGAGGAGAGAAGACATACTACTTTCCGCTCAAAAGATATTTCAACACATTTGTTTCGTACTTCAGGGATTTATTTTAAGAGCATGATCAAACTGGAAATTTCATAATACTTTTTGCACTTTAAAAAAGGATACATCCATTTGAACTCAAACAACCGAATTATCTCAAAATGAAAGGTAATGAATCTCACATTTAAGATGTATTTAAAGCTTAAGAAAATACAGGAAGTTTTTCCATTTAGATTTACACTACATTGGCAAAAGTCACCTGACACCTAGAAGAGAAACACAACATAGTATTTATTGACATACATTAGTACGGTGTCGGTCCACCTTTGGCCTTACTGCATGCACTGACCCTTCGAGACATGCATTCGACAAGGTTTTGGAACACAGCGATAGGTATACGCATCCATTCAGTGCATAATGCTGCCGCTAACTGTTGCTTAGTAGTAGGCCTTGGTTCCAAACTTCTTATGCAGCGATAACACAGTCAAAAGGCTTACATCACGAGTCTAAGAGCCCTTATCTACGCCACTGAATGCGCGATTCAAATGCGCTATAGGAATGCGAGATAAGAAGAAAAGTTGAGGATCTCATTGAATGGAAAAGTAATCATTTCTTCTACTATCGTACGATAAATACTGGCAGAACTAGTGGTGTTAGATTTATGATAAACAAGAAACCGATTGATACAATTCTAGCAGTTGAAATTCAAACAAAGCTGCGCGACTTTTTTCCAACTCTCAAAATGATACCAGACTTAGATTATTCAAGCTTACGCAATCACCACAAGTCATCCTGAAGAAGAAACTGAAGAACTTTATGAGTAAATGCGGCATCTAAATAACAAGAGCAAGCAGCACTTAAAAATCATTATGGGTGATTTCAATGCGAAAATACCGCAACATCATCAATGTGAAACTTCGGTCATGGCAACAGAAACCAGCGTGGAAATACTCTCGTACAATTTGCATAAGCAGAAAGATTTTTCATCATGAACTCCTTTTTCAAGAAAAAAATACGTAAGAAATGGACATGGAGATATCCCAATGGGACGACAAGTGAAATTTATTTTGTTATGTGCAACAAGAAACTTGTCATCAAAGAATGCAGTGTATTGAACACGTTCAACACAGGCAGCGACCATAGAATGATGAACCTCAACAATAAACACCTCATAAACCGAACAAAATGTATTTTTATAGGAGGTTTAACGACCACCGTGAACGACTCAGTCAGCTATAAGTAGTCGCCCGTCCCTAATTTATGGCCATTGATTCCAGGGAAACAAGAGAGCAAGCGTCGTAAGACAAACACAACATCCATGCCTCACCGGGATTCGAACCCGGCCCATTTCGGACGAATGATAAGAAGCCATCGCTTAGATAACTGCACCATGGGGCGACCAAAATGTAGTGGCATGAACACTCTTAAAAATCATCATAATGCCTTCAAGTTGGAACTGAGGAACCGATTCTCTGCTCTAGAAAGTCTAACATCGGAAGAAGTAGACATTTCTGAAGTTAACAGTAAATTAACCAAGGCTGTTATGGAAACAGCAATAAAAAGAGGTGGTAATAAAAAGTTCATATGAAGAAAATATCAGGAAAAACAAAAATGCTTATGCAAAAGAAAAGGGAGATGAGGACTAATAAAGAAAATTTTTAATCCAAAGTGGAATGTATAGTGCTGTTCAAGACAGTGCGGGAAAATATCCCTGAAGGCATTAGGAAATTTAATTGTAAACTAGTGCAAAAACAGTTGAAAATAATCAAATCTTCAAGAAAGCAAAGGGTTATATCAGTCAGGGAAGAAAACAGTTTATGGCACTGAGAAAAGAAAATGGTACTGTAACACGAAATAGAGGTGAAATTTCGACAACAGTGAAAGATTTTTATTCAGAACTTAATGAAAAGGATGATACACCTATTTCAGTCATTAAGTACTAGTACCCAGGCCCCTCTTGTCCTTCCGGCAGAAGTTGCACGTGCAATTAAAAACATGAAGGGGGGCAGAACTCCAGAAGATGGAATTACGTGCGTCATTATAAAAATTATAAAAAAAGGAAGCGGAGAAATAGAAACTACACTCACCCAAATCTTCACTAGGTGTCTGAATGAAGGAAAGATTTTTGAGGATTAGAGCAATGCTACAATGACCTTGCTACATAAAAAAAGGTGACACTGAGGATCTCAGGAACTACAGGCCCATCAGTCTCTTATCAGTGGTTTATAAATTCTTCATAAAGGCTCTTTCACATCGCTTGAAGGTAACATTGGGCATGGCTCAACCGAGAGAACAAGCTGGGTTCCGGTGTAGCTACAGCAAAACAGATCCTATTCGTGTACTCAGAGAACTAACAGAAAGAACGAGAGAATATGAAATCCCATTATGCATGGATTTTATTGACTATGAGAAGGCCTTTGATTCCGTGAACCATCCGCAGTTACAATGACTTTGAAATCCTGCGGTGTTGAAGATGTTTACATTGGTATTATCAAAAACATTTATGAAAATGCAATGGCGAAACTTCGGCTACTTGAGGATACAACACAAATAAAATTTGGAAAACGGGTGAGACACCGTATTTCCCAAACTCTTTAATACCACATTGCAAAGTGTCTTTTAATCATTGAACTGGGAAAACGATGATAGAAAGATTAATGGAGATTATTTATGTCGCCTTTGTTTTGCTGATGATGTAGCCATTTTTACAACTTCCCCTACAGAACTGAAGAGTATGATCCTGTTACTTGCTGATAAGAGCAAAGAAGTGGGACTAAAATTGAACTTTGAGAAAACAAAAGTGATGTACAATGCTTTTATAAGAAATGAAGATTTATCTATTGTTGGGGAAAAGCTGGTGATAACTGATGCGTACATTGACCTTGGGCAACAAATAGAAAGCAAGGGTCACATTGATGAGGAAATTAATCGGCGTATAAAATTGGGCTGGAGAACCTTCGGAAGAAACAGGACAATTTTCAAGAGCAATATGTTATTATATCCTAAAAGAAAAGTGTTTAATCAATGCATCCTTCCAGTTCTTACAGACGGAGGATAGACATGGACCTTAATTAAAATAGACATGAAAATGCTACCGGCAACTGAAAGGAGCATGGAGAGATGCATGCTTGGTGTGTAACGTACCAGGAGATGTGACGTACCAGCCAGAAGGACGCCAGAATAGGAAGCCAGAATAAAACGTCCGCGTAGCTCAATTGGTTAAGCAACTTATTCCGGAATGAGGGGACCCGGGTTCAAATCCTGGCGCGGATAAAAATGACGGAGAAATTCACTTCGTTATAATGGCCCCCGAACTATCCGGATGACCCGACCGTTCAAAATCTCGCATTGGTGTGATGTTCTTTCCACACCGCGAGATAGGAAAAATAAGAGAATCCCTTCTCCAGCACTTCGAAAAAAAAATAATAAGGGGGAGATGATGTAACGTACCAGGAGATGTGACGTACCTGCCAGAAGGACGCACACGACATAAAGGCAGATAGGAATCAGAATAAAACGTCCGCGTAGCTCAATTGGTAGAGCGACTTATTCCGGAATGAGGGGATCCGGGTTAGAATCCTGGCGTAGACAGAAATGACGGGGAAATTTACTTCGTTATAGGTGCAACCAGGAAAGATAAGATGAAGAACTTGTGGATGAGAAAAATGGCAAGAGTAGAAGACATCATAATCAGAGTGAAATCCATGAAATAGCAATGGGCTGGTTATTTTGCCAGAAGAACGAACCACCGATGGACAGTTGAAATTTTAAACTGGATTCCAAGTGACAGAACATGACCCAGAAAAAAACCACATGGAAGATGTATGAATGAAATTCAAAAGCAAGCCGTAATAACATGGAGAAGACAATCTCAAGACAGACAGTTGTGGAAGACCTTCATCTAACAGCGGATTGCTAATGGTTGAAGATGATGCTGCTGCTGCTGCTGATGATGATATTCAGCTTCATGACTCTTATAAGAAAAAATTTAGCAGGTGCATTTGAAATATAAAATAGGATAAACTATATTTTTATTGTATCTAGCAAAACGTTTTCGGGAAATGAAGCATGGAAACCATGATCTAAAAACATACTACAAAAAAAAGGTAAACCATGATGACATTTTTGCAAATAACCATCAAAACATTCATAAAAGGAGGTTTAACAATTTGATAAATCAAGAACAATTCCACAAGTAGTTTGTTAATATAAAAAAAACATTGCTGCGTGCATTCACTTGTTTTCACGTAAGAAATCCAAGTGCGCATTCCAATTAAACATTATCATAAATAATTTGTGTGGGAGTTTCATCTCAAACATCTAGAGTTTTTAAATGCATTTTTATCGATTGTGAACTGTTACAAAAGACATTGCTTGTTGTGACATTGCTTCGTACAATCGAAGCTTTTTTGTCAATTAAATGCGAAACAACGGGTCGTCGCAACACAGTTGAATAC
Organism: Macrothele yani; assembly: GCA_039090855.1. Classification (NCBI taxonomy): domain Eukaryota; kingdom Metazoa; phylum Arthropoda; class Arachnida; order Araneae; family Macrothelidae; genus Macrothele; species Macrothele yani. The sequence goes on along the minus strand of CM077005.1, from coordinate 135,425,401 downwards.
CAAAATGTTGCTTTTTGTAGCTAAATGCCGAAAATTTTCAGAGAAACTTTTTCATAATAATTTAAACAAACAAATTATTTTGAAAGTTAAAAATTTGATATTGAGTTTCTCTCGTCTCAGAAAAGGCTAAGCTATAGTTTAAAACTTCGCAATGGCAAACAGGATTGGAGTTCAACTTAGCTCCTCTTTCCTAAACTAATCAGTTCAGTACTGTTTCTCTATGCAGCAAACCATGTATTAATTATGAAGACTTTATGTTCTCGAGTGAATGTAACTTAGGCAAAGAGAATTAATAATATTTTTATATTTTAACGTTATCTAGATTATGAAGGCTTTATGTTCTCAAGTTCAATACGAATGTAACTTAGGCAAAGAGACTTAATATTGTTTTTATATTTTAACGTTTTCTAGATTATGAAGGCTTTATGTTCTCAAGTTCAGTGCGAATGAAACTTAGGCAAAGAGAATTCATATTATTTTTATATTTTAACCTTTTCCAGATTATGAAAATTTCATGTACTCACACACAAGTTCAGTACGAATGTAACTTAGGCAAAGGAAATTAATATTATTTTTGGATTTTAACGTTATCTAGATTATGAAGACTTTTCGTTCTCACACACAAGTTCAGTACGAATGTAACTTAGGCAAAGAGAATTAGTATAATTTTTGTATTTTAACGTTATGTAGATTATGAAGACTTTATGTTCTCACACACAAGTTCAGTACGAATGTAACTTAGGCAAAGGGAATTAATATTATTTTTATATTATAATTAAAAAAAATTATATGTCCTTGCAATAAATCGTCATTTTTTCAATAACTTATCTTATTTTAATTCTACTTAATATTCTTTAATTTAAATGTCATAAAATATGGAAGCTGAGTAAAATTGGGAAACACAAAAAATTTGTCACTTGTGAAGTGTTTATATTTATTCATTAAAAGTTCTTAAGGAACATAACGAAACTAAAAACGAATAATTAAATCACGTATGATTCATCAACAAGATTTGAAAGTTTTCATGTCAACCCTTTTAATGAAGATTTTAGTTAGGTATGTAAACAGCATGAAGATTTTAGTTAGGTATGTAAACAGCATGAAAATTTTGATGCTGACGTAGGACGACATTAAACGTTGATGTTTGAAAATAATGATAAAAAGCAGGAAGAATTCAAACTAAAAGTCTAATATTATTTTTAATATAACGGACGGCTCCTATGTGTATCGAAAGTCAAGAAGGTCCACCAGCTCTTAATTCTGGGTTACTGGGCCCAACAAAGGAATGATATTTTTTTATATGTGTATTACTCATGATATGTGTGGACGTGTGTTTATGTCATGATATTGAACTTGGTATTCGGGTATCATTACGTACAACACATACGTCAAAGTTCTTTGGACATTTCATTAGTCACTCACCACTTAGATGCTATCTGTCTGGCTTTTAATTTTTCTAAGACTTTTTTCGTACATTTCGAAGCATCAAGTACAACGAGTTCCTAGAAAACGAGCATTAAATAACTGGTAACACATAATAAAAATCCCCGAAGATATCAGTAATTTAGAAAATTCGTTGACAGTTGCAGAATATAATTAAAACGACTCTGAAACCTAATTTATCTGAAGCAGCATTTAGAGGAGTGGAAGTTAACTACCACCCTAAGAATCTAAGACACGTCCCTAATCTGGAGCAGGCCGTCTCCGTTCCCTGTGTGGTCTCCAGCGTTGGCTTCGAACCATTCGTCTGAGATGCCCCTAGCTCGAGTGTTTGTGCAATGGCGCTAGCTCTGACACTTCCCTGGAACCGTGGTCCTTAATTAGGGACCAGCAACTGCTTATAGCCCTATAGTTTGCTCATGGTGGTCATTGGTCACGGATCACTTTGTCTGTGTTCACTTCGTTAACGTTCACTTGGTCCAGTTCATTTCGTTCATGGTTCACCTTGTCCACGTTCACTTGGTTCTTTTTTCATTTAGTTCACTGTTCACTTTGACCGCCGTTCACTTTGTCCGTATTCATTTCGTCTACGTTCACTTGGTACAGTTCATTTCGTCCACGTTCACTTGGTACAGTTCATTTCGTCCACGTTCACTTGGTACAGTTCATTTCGTCCACTGTTCACTTTGTGCACCATTCACTTTGTCCCGTGTTCATTTCGTCCACTGTTCACTTTGTACACTGTTCACTTTGTCCCCTGTTCATTTAATCTACTGTTCACTTTTCCCACATTTAGTTCTTCCTCAGAATGGAGGGAAAACAGTGGAAATTTTCTGTTTGATGGAATTTTGTTACTAGGCAGAAAAATGTTCAGCGGGCAATGCTTACATATGATTTCTTTTTTCCTGTTGTATACGTTTTTCGATTAAAATACAACGATTTTAATTGTTATTTAAGGTAAAACGACGACCTAATCTTTTAAGAACTTTTTTACGAGTCTTTCGTGTGGTACGATGTCAATCACTATAACATAAACCAAAGTTTTACAAAAATCCTTTGATGTTTTGAAATTCGTCATGTATACAGTTTTCATATGGTTCTTAGCTTTTCAGATATTTATTTTTTATTCTGATTATTAATTGCATATAATTTCCGCACCAGTGGACTATAATGATCTCTATATGTGTCATATCTAAAGTGAGAAAAAATTCATAAATGTATAATGGTGAAAATAAGTTTAGATTGATATTCACTGTGAATTTGCGGTGTGAGAAAAAGAAAATAGAAACTTTTTACATAAAGAACAAAGGGGGCCTAAAATTTTCCTCTTCAATCCAACACATTTATCACCATTGGAATAATTGACATCGTAACACACAAAAGAGTTAAAAAGCTCTTCAACGTTCAATTCCTCGTTTTACTTTAAACAATATTTAAAATCGTTGTATTTCAATCGAAAAACTTAAACAGAAAAAAAGATCGCATGTAAGCAATGCCCCTTGCCTTCTTTTATTCTGCCTAGTAACAAAAATTCCATCAGAACAGAAAATTTCTATAGTATTCCATCTATTCTCAGCACAAAATGAATGTGAACAAAGTGAACAGCGGACAAGGAGGACGATGGACGAAATGAGCTGGACCAATTGAACGTGGACGAAATGAAAATGGACAAAGTAATAGGGAACCGTGGTCATTTAACACCGAAATAAAACAAAATATGAGGCTAGCGCCCTGGGACAAACTTATCACTCATGCTTCATAACCGTTTGGGCTCGGTTTCAACTCAGACGCTTAGCCAAAAGACAATGCCTCTGACTATACGGTCACATGAGCAAGTGAATGATTTTGCAAAAATAATATATTAAAACATTAACTCTTCGAAATATGATGTGATAAGCTGCTATTCTATTCCTCTGTTAACAACAACTGAAGAATTTAAAATATGCATTGTCATTCAATAACGGCCCATTTTGATACGTAATTACGTATTTGAATAACCACTTGACATTTTCAAATTTTTGGTGCGCCATTATTTTCTTTATTAGCTGGCATTTTCGCTTTGAATTCAGAATAAAAAACAACAAAAAAGTGTCTCCTCCTTATAAAACTTTAAAATCTGTTCTACAATTGTACAGTTTTATAAGTAGAAGACATGCTTTTTTTGTTCTTTTTTCTGAATTCAAAGCGAAAATGCCACATAATAAAGAAAATAATGTCACACCAAAAATGTGAAAATGTCAAGTGGTTATTCAGATACGTAATTAAGTATCAAAATGAGCCATTACTGAATGACAATGCATATTTTAAATTATTAAGTGGTGCTTATTATGAACTATATGTGCCTAGTAAAAAAATGGGTGTATATATATGAAATATTAGAAAATTTTGTATTGAATGATAATGCATATTTTAAATTATTATATGGTGCGTAATATTAAATATACAGTAAGTGCCTGTTAAAAAAATGGGTATATATATGAAATATAAGAAAAGTGAAGAACCAAAATTATTTTTGATTCGGCAAGTAATTGTTTGCAAGTGTAATCGTAACGATTAAAATTAAATAAAATTGGATTCAGTCGTTGCAGTTACACTGATAAAGAAGAAAACTTACTTAACAATTTTAAGTAAGTTATAGTAATAAAAACGGCAAAAAAGACACTGGATTCTTACTTTCTCAACTCCAAAAAATTGGGGAAGTCAGTAAGCGATGTACTGTACGAACTTTCTCCTGCTGAATTGCTGTTTTTTAATCACTACTTATCAAAGGATTTTAAACATAACAAGTAGCGATCTTTCTCATATATTTAATACTTTTGACAAATAATTGCTGAAGTCAGCCTACAACGTTTGTTACACTCTTTGAGGAGAGTTGCTTTCTTTGATTCTTGGTTTATCGAAGGCTTTTGGAAAAATTATAAATAACGACATTTCTCGAACATAAGTGTGATCTACTGAAATCTGGCATAAGTACACGTACGTACGAATAATTATATGAGTGGTTTGATGCTTCATTGGCAATTGTATCATAAAAATGGCAAATGATGCCCAAACGGTGCGAAGGAAATTCCCTTCAACTCAAGAATTAATGGCATCCATTCTTTACAACCCTAAACAAATATTTGTTCGAACAACACGTTATTTTTTATATATGTAATAAAAAAATGTCGGTAATTGTTTATTAGTCACATTTTTTAAAATTCCAGAATGTTAAACGTGAATAAAACTATCCAAAATTAGTAAGTGCTCAAATGAAATACTCAGTAAACAAAATGTTAGTGTATTTGGTAGGCCCTTTAAGATACAAGCATTCTATCGTTTAATTAAAAACTCGTGAATGTAGATTTTTTAACAATTCCTCTGCTGTAGCTTTGGTGTTATGTTTGATAACGGAATTTGATCATGATGGTGCAACGCATTTAGCAGACACCTCGTCGCGGGACATTCAAATGCCACGTGTTCAAATCCCGTCAGTGTGTTAGGCATAATCTAAACTGGAACATTGTAAAAAGAATCCAAGTAAATATCATTATTTTAGAGTCATCGGATGGGTGAGAAAAAAGGTTAACATGCGATAGTTAAGATAAAACAGTCTTGGAATGGATCTCACCTTTTCATGGATGTCATGCACCTTAAAAGAACCACAATGAAATTTCCTCTGGACGAACTACCCAAAGAGCCAAGTGTCCTCAAACCTGCCTCCGTCTTCTTTTCCCAGAACAACGCCCCACGAACTCAGCTCAGCCCCAAGACTACCAATCTAATGATGAGAGGAGACTAAATTTAGACAGGAGCAGCGGAGGTTACCATGTGACTTCTGGAACGATGTGTAAAACGTTCTTTCTCTTCGTTCCCCATCGCTCAGTCAGGAATACCTGACCCTTCATACTCACACAAACACATTCGCGATTGTTTCGAAACATCCTCCTAGCGGATGGAATATCCCACGAAAAACCTTTTTTCGATTTCTCAGGCCGTGAGAATGAGAAGGCAGGTTTTTATTTTTTGCTAACAGCGAATGTTGCCAATTTTAATATCTATATTAAGTATTTGAGGATCATACGCCATAGTGTGTTTTAGTGTTCTCACGCTGTCCTTTTTTCTTTCTTAAAATATAACGGATGAAGGATCCTGAACGCCTACGTCCTGTGCCCCCATTGTGATACTCCTCCTCCAAACTTCAGCTCATTAATCACACTGTTTGGTATCGTAACCGATAGTAAGGTGGTATCTCTGCAAAATTTGTTCATAATTACACACTTAGCTGAAGCGTTTAAATAATGGCTGAAAACTGATAAAAACCATAGGTATAAGAAATAGGAAGAATATGAGACAAAAACAATGTAATGTTTAAATCTCGTTTATGTACTTTTACTCTACATTTCTATGGTGTTAAAAAAATATGTACCATTTAGCGTAAAACTGTTTGGGATGGAGGAAAGGTTGCTTGCGAAAAGTTATTCTGATAGTTGGAGTGATCACTATATTAATTGTTGTATCATATTACGTCTATGGAAAAAGACGTTCATAAGTAATAAAGCTTTCGGAACAACAGTTCCGCAGAAAGAATGTATTCAAATAGTCTAAAAACTGAGATCTCCAAAATTGGTATTATTTCAATGCTTCTGGATAGAACTTGAAGCAAATTGAAAATCTTCCAAATACGTGGCGTCAGTGAATAACCAAAGACATGGCTCTTTCCACGTTTTAGCAACACATAGCAACCAAAAAATTATTATTCGGCCTCTGCTGGATATGGTCACCGCAGTGGCCGAATAACAATTTTTCGGTTCCTGTGTGTTGCTAAAACGTGGAAAGATCGATGTCTTTGGTTATTCTTGAAGCAAATATTATACACCCACGCCCGCGCAAGTAATTTCTGTCTTTATACCGTTTTAACAAAAATTACAGAAATAGAATATATGAGATAAGGGTGTCTAAACATTCTTATAATACGCCAATTGAAAAAAATATTCACACTTTGTGCACCAATTGCAATACCAGCTCAGTGAAAAATAATGCCAAGTGATATCATAATCGGTATTACGACGATAAAAGTGGATGTTGAAAAAACAGGAAAACGTCAGGACTCAGGTTCTGTGCCATTTATTTGGACACTTTATGAGGTACACAAAATTATTAAAGATGGTCTCCCTCAGCTTTTACATAAGCGTCGAAACGACGCGACTAATCATCAATAACTACGGGAATGACAGTATAACGAAGTAAATTTCTCCGTCATTTCTGTCCACGCCAGGATTCGAACCCTGATCCCCTCATTCCGGAATAAAGCATTCTACCAATTGAGCTACGCGGACGTTTTATTCTGATTCCTATCTGCCTTTATGTCGTGTGCGTCCTTCGGGCAGGTACGTCACATCTCCTGGTACGTTACATCATCTCCCCCTTATTATTATTTTTTTCGAAGTGCTGGAGAAGGGATTCTCTTATTTTTCCTATCTCGTGGTGTGGAAAGAACATCACACCAATACGAGATTTTGAACGGTCGGGTCATCCGGATAGTTCGGGCGCCATTATAACGAAGTAAATTTCTCCGTCATTTTTATCCGCGCCAGGATTCGAACACGGGTCCCCTCATTTCGGAATAAGTTGCTCTACCAATTGAGCTACGCGGACGTTTCTTCTGACTACTATCTGCCTTTATGTCGTGTGCGTCCTTCGGGCAGGTACGTCACATCTCCTGGTAAGTTACAACACTTAAGTCTAAATTTTCTTCTCACCTCTAACTTCGTTTTAGTCGGTCAATACTGGCATGTCAGGAAGAGGAGGTCTTGTTTTTCAAAATATCCTCACAATTTGTGGTTAAGCAGGTTGAGATCTGAACTGAAGATGACCACTCTTCATATGAACTGAGCTCAGGTGTGTCATCCTGGAGCCACAGTTGGGTAGTTTTGCCCTTATAAGAGAGGGTTTCGAGTCCTTCCGTAATATTTGGTGTTGATTGTTGATAATTGATCGGTTGATGGACTTCATAGTTTTCCTAAAATTGCTTCCTTATAGACTGTATCACTGGCATTTAGGTTATGATCACAGAAATGTACCTCCGTTGAACCATCTCTGGAGCTGGGTGATGACCAAGTTGTACATGAGGAACAAGGTGACGTGCATCCCCGCTGCGGTGGGCGTATATCTTGTCGTTCTGGCTGTCGAAATTTCTTAATATTGTTAAACACTTTCACATTGGTGGAGATAATGCAGCGACGCTTATAGCTGCCTTATCACTAAATCGAGTTTTTTCACAGGGACGAGTCATCATCACCAACAGGAGAGACTTTTACATCATCTGACAGCAAATTATATTACGCAGTATCACTGTTTATTCGTACTTGTATGATACAACAGTTGCAATAGTATGGATGAAGGTAAAGTATTTTCTCTTAATACCACTCCTATTCGATTGTCTTAATTTATGTTCACGACTAGCAGTGCGCTTCAGTTTTTACTTAGAGAAAGGGCTTTTGTATAAGCGTAGTGGTTGTCGCACTTCAACCAGACGTTCTGGACCTATCTCTTTATAGATTCGTCTTACCTCCTTAAATTGTTTATACCATTTGCGAATATAGGAGACATTTATAGCATCTGTCTCGTATTGTATTTTTCAAACTATCATTTAATAATAATTAGAGATTGTGTTATATGTCCAACAATTGCACACAGACCTTTCTTGGTATAACAAGTCATTCTGACCAGTCAAATAGTCTGAAAATTGGAAACTAGAAGTCTAAAAATTGGAAACTAGAAGTCTGAATATTGGAAACTAGAAGTCTGGAAATAAACTAAAATTGTAAACTGGAAATCTAAAATTGCAAATTTGAATAGTCTGAAAAATAAACTAAATTGGAAACTAGAAGTATAAAATTGGAAATTAGAATAGCCCGAAGATTGGAAACTAAAATTGGAAACTAGAAGTCAAACTAGTTTCCAATTCCAAATTTCCAATCAAATAGTCTGGAAATTGGAATTGTAAACTAGTTTGGTTCGGCTTCATCACGAAAAACGCCATTTGTCTATTTCTTCGGATAAAGTTAAGTCAAACGCTCAGGGAAACTATTATAGATCTTAAAATAAAATATGTAGTGGTGAATAAAAGTTGCTGCTTTATTCTATCTGATAATGTATTTATTCTCTAGTAAGGAAAACGTTTTCAGGAGCGTAATGTACGTAGTTTTTATTCAGTTTATATAGAATGGGAATGGATACGAATCTTCATATCCTTTAACATGTTACTATTTCTTCGTTCTTCGCAATTTTAATTTACTTAGATCTTTTTTTCTTTCATTATTCTTTTTCGCTGTCGTAAGGTTATTTATGAAGTTTAGTTTGAAACCGAAAAGGAATAGCTATTTCACTCTGTCTGTATCTCACTCTCTCTCTATCGTCTTCAAACTATAATAACAAAAATGATGTTCTTCTACTACTCTCTTAGACACTCGCTCAGAGGACTCCTACATTTTCCAGCTGTAGCGACAGGGAAGGGCAGAGAGGGCGGTTGCCCTCCCTGAATGGTCATACTAGGGGCGTAATTTCATGCTCTGAGGGCGTAAAAACTAGAAGTGCACAACGTGTGGATAAATTTCATAAAAATTGTAACTGTAAAATAAAGTTAAAGACCGGTATTTCCTTTTCTGAGGATTTTGTTAGCCTCATACAGTATTCTGTGCAGCTAACCACGGTACAGAGTAACCCAGTATGTGTGGAGTCCTCATATGTACGAAATGAATGGTCTGAAATGGCAGAGAGAGTCATGTAGAACATTATGCAGATGTACCTATCCTGTATGACTATCCTCTATGAAAGAGCTAATTAGTCATCTGAGCTCCGTTGCAGAGAGACCCTCTCAGCTTTAAACCATGAATGTAATATTTTTTTTTTTTATTTTAGGGGTTTAACGACTGCCGTGAGCAACCCGATGGGTTATAAGCAGTCGCCCGTCCCTAATTCATGGGTGCTGGTTCCAAGGAAGAGGGAGAAACAGTAACGTAACTGGTAAGACCCAAACATAACATCCATGCCTCACCGGGGTTCGAACCCAGCCCACCTCTGAAAAATCGTCAGAGACCAGCGCTTAGACCACCGCTGTGTCACCAGGGCGGTCAGAATTTTCCCGAGCCCTACCCTGAAAGCATCTTCTTATTGTTACGTTCACTATTTGACACTCATTCGCTCTGTGCTGGTTTGGTTTTCATTCTTAATTTCTGTGGAATGTTTTGTTATCAGCGTTCACAGAACGTTAACGTTGTACTTGATTCTTCGGTATTTATCTAGATTTTACATTTTTAAGTGAAATTGTGCAAAACAATTCAGATATGAATTAATACATTACTACGAATATAAACTGTATACACATTTTATTCATATGTGGAGAGCAAAGTTTTATTCTGACGACAATAACGAAATAACAAAAGAATAAGTTGTTGTGAAAAAATTTCTGACCGTACCAAGGCTAATAGTAGAACTTCTGGGAAAATAATATGATAATATACGATATGTATTGGCCTAGCACCTTGTAGTTCACGTAGATCAGAAACACTTCTCTCAAAATAGTTTATCGGGAAAAGGTTTAGAAAGTTAAAACGGTTTTAAGAAAACCTCACTTTTAAAAAAATTTAATCCAAAAAGCTTTGAAGTCAAAAAGGACTAAAAGTATAAAAACAGTTGAAAATATAAAGGTCTTTACTTGGAACAAAATTTGGCAACACCACAAATTACACAACGTGTGTGCGAACTTCAGGCACCTTCAACGCTTTTTGGTACCATTCGTACCATTATCAAGCTGTTATGCGAAAGTTTCGTCGATGGACTGTGTAAATATGCACGGAAACTGCCAATCAGCGGCAGTTTCCGGGTATATTACCAATCAGCGGCCATCATGCTGTTGTCTACGTCATTCACTGGAACACGTGCTGCACTCTCGCAATCAAGAATTCCGTTGTCGAAGTGCTGTAAGCTGACACGCAATACTGTGTCTTGGTTATCAAACAAGGCTTTACTTCTGCAACATCTGTTAAGTCCTTGACTAAATCTACATCTTTTTCTTTCGCTACTTTTTATTTCATCTTTCAAAATTAATCTCCATGGTTATGGAATGTCAGTAGGGTTGATTTTGTTACAGTTATTGTCTCGAGTCTTTTCGATAACCAAGGCCTCGGAAAACCTTATTGTTCCAAATTATGAGCAACTATGATTTTAGCGTTTTCAAAATCTGGGGAGCAATTATTATCTGGGCAATATTCCACTAGAGCTGCATTTTTTTATTTATTTCCAAACCGGAAATGCGATTTGTGAACGATTATAATACTTTCCTATAATAAAGGTATGAGAAAGCAAAAATTGCGCCCTATTTCAGTGGAAGTAGGGAACATTTTAAACTAGAGGGGCGTAATTTCAAGTCTCGCCCTCCCAGAACAGAAATCTTGCTCCGGCCTTGCTAGGATGTCATAGGTTGGTGTGTATAGTCTCCATACACTTTAGCCAAGCTTTTGTAAATAATGATAAAAAAGACATTTTTGTCATATTCATACCTCTCGCTGTGGCTGCCTGGAGCTCATTCTCCATCGTTCGTCTTTCTCTGAAACGTATTCCACGGTTTGGCATCAATATCCCTACTCATCCATTTTAAGTGCCTTCCTTCTCTTAAAAGAGCAACTTTTAGACCTGGAACCAGATACTTCCTTATTAAAACTTCTTGCAACGTATCGCTACCACCTATCAGCGCAAAAGCAGATAAGCCTCCACAAAAATTAAACGCAGAAACGAACTTAATGAAGAGACTGAGAAATTCATCCAGTTGAGAGATCTTATGCTAAATATCAGCGTCGTTACAAGGTCTGTAACCTAAATTTTGACCATACTGGCATACACTGAAGTGCCAGAAAAAGTGATACACCAGTATAATACCTGGTAAGTCCCCAACGGGAGCGCAGGACTGCAGAAATACTACGGAGCATGGACTTCACTAGCTTCTGGAAATATGTTATAAGCAATGCACACCATAATTCCAGCAGAGAGTTCCACAATTCGGGTGTATTCCGAGGTCTCGGATTCCTGTGTTCGATAGCCCGTTGCATGGCATCCCAAATCTGTTCTATCACGTTTAGATCTGGGGACTTGGGTGGGATGGCAACACCCCAAACTCAGATAAATGCTCCTCTAACTATAATTTGGCGTCCCAAAACTTGTATGGAGGTTCATTGTCCTGTTGGAACAGGCCCAACCCATCAGTATGAATGCTGGATGTGAACGGTTGTACCTCATCAGAAAGGATGCGAACATAGCGTTGGCCGGTCACAGGTGTTTGTAGACTTACTAGCGGTCCCAGTGAAGTCCAGCTAAACATACCCCATACCATTACGGATCCCCCACCAGTCGGTACAGTTCCTTATTGACAGGCGGGATCCATGGCTTCATGGGGTTTGCGCCACACACGAATCCTACCATCTGCCCGATGCATTTGGAAACGCGACTCATCAGACCATGCTGCTCGTTTCCAGTCATCAAGTGCCCAGTGGGGGTGTTGCCGGGCCCAAGCAAGGCGCATAGCTCTGTGTCGTGCACCAGTCAAAGGAACTCGAGTTGGGCGTCGGCTCCCGAAGCCCATATATTGCAGGGTACGTTGCGCAGTCCGGACGCTGATGTTTGTTGTCGTTCCAGCATTGAATTCCCATGATACCTGCGAGAGTGTTGCACGCCTATCGCGTGAAACGATTCTTGACGGCCGACGATGGTCACATTCACCCAATGTCTAATTACGGCCACACTGGTATCGTAGGTTGGACGTTTTGCCGGTATTCTTGTAGTCACGGTACACCCTTGCAATGGTTGTCCGTGAAATTCCGAACTTCGTTTCTACCACTGAAATACTATGGCCCATCTCACGAGTGCCAACTATGACACCGCGTTGAAAATCGCTTAAATCGTTATTACTTGTCATTCTCATGCCGAAAACAGCTCTGACAGCTGGAAAGGATGTCTATCGCTTTATATACGCACTGGCGGACGCAACCGAGTAGGCACATAGTTGACGGTGCTATGTATTTTGCCTAAGCTCGTCCGTACTAGTTTTTCTGGTATTTCAGTGTATATACAACACGAGGACCGGCTTTCGGTTAGTAGAGTGTTTTTTTATTGAAGGTTTAACGACCACCGTGAGCAACTCAGTGGGCTGCAAGCAGTCGCCCGTCCCTAATTTAGGGCCACTGGTTCCAGGGAAGAGCGAGAGGCAGTGTCTCAAGACAAACAAAACATCCATGCCTTAATGTTATTTCAACCCGGACCTTTAACGGACGAATGGTCGTAAGCCATCGCTTAGACCACTGCGCCACCGGGGCGGCTAGGATGTTCGGAGTCTGAATGGGAAAAGCTACCGATTTATCGGAGTTCGATAAAGGACAAATTGTGATGGCAAGGCGCCTCGGAATTACCATCTGGGAAACGGCGAGGCGCGGCTTGTGGGTTGTTTGCGCTCCGCTGTAGTTAGTACGTATGGAAAATGTTGCATTTATAGCCAAACAACGAGCCGTCGTCTAGCTGTGTGTCGTCCGAAGCTCGTTGATGCCTATCGCGCATCGTTCACAGCGACCGCAAGGCCACAGCGCGACAAATCACCCGCAGATACAACAGTGGTGATAAGGGCAATGTGTCACAGCACACAGTTCATCGCAACCTTTTGCGCATGGGCCTGCGTACCCGAAGACCCATCCGGGTCCCCATGCTCGCTGTCCCTCATCGCCGAGAATGCATGAAACGGGACCAAGATCAAAGAGATTCGACCGTGGACGATTGGAAGAATGTCGCCTGGACTGACGAACCAAGATTCTTGGTGCATCACGAAGACGGCCGAGTGCAAATACGGAAATTACCAATGGAGGCCGTGGCACCTAGATGCATTGTTGGTCGGAAAAAGGCCAACGGCGGCGGTGTTATGTTGGGGACGATGGTTTGTTTTTACACTTTAGGTCCTAATATACCAATAGCACAATCTCTGACAGCTGTCAAGCATTTGAACATCGTTGCGGACCAAGTTCACCCAATCATGACAACTGTGTTTCCTGCTGGTTATGTCCATTACCAACAAGATAATACGTCACGCCACACTGCCAGAATCGTGAAAGAAATGGTTCGAGGAACAGGCTGGTGAGTTTCTGTTAATGTCCTGACCTGCAGATTCACCTGACGTGAACCCAATCGAACATTTCTTTTTCGACTAAGAAAAGCGGGTTCCGGCTAAATCACAACCACCCCGAAATGTATGGGAACTGGAGGACCTGCTGTTGACATTATGATATAAGATGTCCCAGGATACCTATGGCCACCTCATCTAATCGATGTTTTGCCAAATGGCCGCTGTTTTGCGGGCTAAAGGGGGTCCTACAGCTTATTATGTAGGTATTTGCGACACCTGGAGACTCAAGTGGATATAATGATGCGCTTGAGGTTTACTAATTACTATTCTCAGTCATTTAACTAATTTCCCTTGTCTAAGACTATATCCTGGCTTTATGTATCATTCATCCGTTTCAGGTATGATTTCATAATTCTTTCTCCATGATTCTTATAATTGCCTACTCACACGTGAGAGAACATAAAATATTTTCGTTTGTTTTTTTATTTCACTCTATATGTTTAGTACAATCCTTACTTTGTTGAAGTAATACCTCTCAGGTTATAGAAACTATCAAGTTATTACGCAACTAACAACATACTAGAATCTTCACTTGCACTAAAGAATTGAAATAAAACTTTTAAAAAATGGATTAATTAAATGAATAGTTTATAGAAATGGTAGTGATATTCTTAATAAAATATTGGAATAAAATAATGTTGAATAACTCACGAATTCACAGAAGGATCCAGAGTCACATTTTCATTTTTCATGTGTTGGAAACTTTCTCTTCCTCTGGCTATATTGTTTTCGTACTTTCACTTTCTTTCACTCTTATTTGTTTTAGTATTTACTCTTCTCTAATTCTTAGAATCACTTTAATATGAATCTCTTCATAGTGCTCCCTGATGGGGTGATTCTAATAAATTGCATAGAACCAGCTTCGGACGTTTATTCCCGGGAAGGCTCGCCTCCGCAAATGTGTTTTGACAGATCTGTTTGAAAGATGTGAAAGAATATTACAATAAATTTATGAGTACGTATTGTTTTCAGAAACGTTAAAACATAACCGTCTAAGCATGATACACACTAAAAATCACGATGAAAATGAAACTTTAATTACAGATAAAATACATTGACAAACGTAATATCCTTCTGATCCCGCCAGCAGGTACACATCTTCAGACGTAATAAGACGACCACATGGCCATGGCAGCTTATAGACACAAAAGCAAACAAAATGAGAAGACGTATAGTCAATATTCACGCACTGTGCAACGCATGTCCAACCGAAACACAAGGCGCAACATCGTAGAGAAGGAAGTGGAGCACTACAGTCAATTTATGAGCAAGGTTTTCCATTGTTGGGGAATAGTCCTTGGTTGTTCGTCGTTACAACAGGAACCAGATTATTTCTCGATGAAAAGGCTTTCTGTTAGTAATAAGTGCGATTTCACAGGAGGAGCTGTAAGAATCATTGCTTCTTCCCAAATAAGAACATGAGTTCCTCTAGTGACAAAAAGAGCTAAAGCAGTATAAGGCCGCCCCGGTGGTGCAGTGGTCTAGGCGATGGCCTCTGATCTTCGTCCGAAAGAGGTCCGGGCTCGAATCCCGATGAGGCATGAATGTTATATTTGTCTTACGGCACTGGCTTTCTCCCTTCCCTGTAATCAGTGACCCTAAATTAGGGACTGGAGACTGCTTATAGCCCATTGAATTGCTCACGGTGGTCGTTCAACCTCCAATCCAAAAAAAAAGTGGTAGAAGTAGATCCGATCCATTCCGTAGGTCGTACTGGTGTTCCGACAAACGAGTTTTCAGTGTCCTAGATGTAGAACCAATGTAACACCTGTCGGGATGCCCTGAGGAAAGTGACTTTAAAGAAATTCTGTATATCCTATGCCTATGGAGATCAACGTATTGTGTGATTTTTTCTCTTGGATCAACATGAAATTTAGTTTGAATAGTATATCTGTGAGAAATATTTTTTATTTTTTTTTATTTTTTACCCAGAAACTCGTTTATAGCGTTCCTTACGAATATCTATAGTGTTCCTTACCTAACTATTCTGCAAAATAGTAGCTCAAATAAATTTCGGATTTTTAGATAAATCGTTTGATTAAGTAACATGCGTGAATATCAATATCAAATGGTTTTACCGTTTTGCACACGATAAAAACTCAATAGGAGCACAATTCTTACGAGTTAAAAATAACTTTACTAAAAGCGACCACGCCTTCACATAACCACGTTACTGTATTCCTCATCCTGCATGCTATCAATTTTCCTAACGGATTGTTAAACGTGCATGCAGGTGATTTCACACGTCATTACGAAGATATGATCTATTATGTTATTCTATAGCCCGTGCACAGACATTTATTGATATTAAAAATCTGAAGATGAGCCCATTGTGCAGCTCGAAAGATCTCATGTCGTTGTTTTTAACCTGTATCTATTTTAAGTTTTTAGTAAAATGATTTTTAACTCGTTAGGATTCTGCTTCTATTGAGTTTTTATCTTGTGCAAAACGGTATAACCATGAAAGAAATACGGGATTACACCATATAATACAAATTTTAAAGATAACAATCCGTTGTTTGATGTAAATGTAACAAGGATGGTAAGTCAGATAAAATCCGAAAACTTGAAAATTTCATCATCCTCGAACTCGCATCTCCCAGATAGCGCCCAGGTATGCTGACCACTACACCACCCAGAATTATCAAGTCTCAAGTTTCCGATTAATTTGAATATAACCATCACAGGATTCGCTAGTCGAAGCAACCGGCATTCATGTTTAGCTAATCTGGAGGTTAAGAATCGTATCCCGTGATTGCCCGGAGAAGCAGATAAATAATTGAGACTTCGTTGTTCTGGGTGGTGTAGTGGTTAGCATACCCGGGCGCTATCTGGGAGACGCAAATTCGAGTCCCGCCCCAGGACGATGAAATTTTCAAGTTTTTGGATTTTATCTGACTTACCATCCTTGTTATATTTACACCAAAAAACGGATTGTCATCTTCAAAACGGTATAACCATTTTATAGTGATATTTAACAGAATGAAACGAATTTTTTTTCAGCCAAATGATGTGAAAGTGAGTAAAAGATGTGTTTAAATGTAATTCAGGAAAAAAAAATACTTTACAATTCTTTATGAAACCTTCATGGTCGGCTTTCGTTAAAGTCGGTCATGAAATGAAAAATAAAGAAACAGAATTCAATTCATGATTTAATTTATTTTCAAAAAATCATAAAGTTAATGCATTTCTCCCTGTTCCTTCGTCAAACCAAAATATATATAAACACTGCAAATGTATTTCGCTAAGTAGTTGCATTTCTGTAAATCTTTCCCTGCAGGTAGATATATTTTGAACAACTGCTATTGTTATATAACTCTGTTTCCAAATAAAAGTGTTTTACAGGGTCCCATACCTAATTTCCTTTAAGTACGATGGGTTTATTTTAAGCTTTCCACGCCATGTTGACTCCTCCGAGTAAAACACCAAGCTAGATATTTTAAGTTTTGGGTTATATTAAGGAACAAAGTTAGGAGCCCCGCCTTCACCATATGCTGCACTGTGTCTTGTGGTTTTAAGAATGCCGGCGCTCCTATGAAGTTTGAGGGGTTCCGGAAGAACTTGACGCATTCCAGCTTTAGAAGAAGGCAGGGCGAACAGATATTGGACCTTAAGTTATACCTGACATTTAAGAGATATCTTTTGTGTAAGAAAAACGGCCAAGCTGAAGTGTTTTGATGTTTTTAGCACGTGTTTTGAAAGCAAGTGGATGAGCACGTAGCACTTTGCCTGTCTGTAAACATGTTATGTTTACAGTCATATGTCTATGAACATGACTTTTGGGTATTGATCAAATCGGAATGAAAAGGTTCTTTTTTTGCATCTGATAGCATTAGAGAAGAGGATGAAAAATCACGCCCCTTTGAATTTCTATGATAGCCAGTTCTTTTTTAGCTAAATGGTGTAAACGTATGCTTATATTTTACAAAGACGGGAGAAATTATTTTTGAATTTGATAGCTGAAATTACGGGTAAATATTTTCATGCATATCTGCTTTTCTGATGTAAAATGATCCTAATTCACTGTAAAAGAAATTCTGAAATTCATGAGCTATTTACGTGATTTATTTCGTGAATTAAGGAAATATATTTCTGATACAACTTTTTCCATGAAATGACGGGAAAAAACTCTGAACTTCACGGATTTTTCGTATGACAGAAAAATTCTGAATTTTCAGAAACTTTTCCGTAATTTCTTTCTTACATTAACGGAAAAATTCCGTTCTCACTTTTTCCGTATCCGTGTGACGAAAAATTTCCTCTAATAGGAAAGATTCACGGAAGTATTTGGTTGTTTGATTAACTGCTAAATTTCCATAGTCCATCGTAGTATTTGATTTTGAAGTTCTGTAGCGAGATCGGATATTGTGGATAGTATATCGCATGAATTATAAAACGAAACATTTCTGGCAATAGAAGAGATTGACGGGAATACTTGGAGGGTTTGATTAAATTTTAAATTTCAATAGGCCGTCGTAGTATTTGATTTTGAAATTCTGTAGCGAGATCGGATATTGTGGATAGTATATCGCATGAATTATAAAACGAAACATTTCTGGCAATAGAAGAGATTGACGGGAATACTTGGGGGTTTGATTAACTTCTAAATTTCAATAGGCTGTCGTAGTATTTGATTTTGAAGTTCTGTACCGAGATCGGATATTGTGGATAGTATATCGCATGAATTATAAAACGAAACATTTTTGGCAATAGAAGAGATTCACGGAAATACTTGGGGGTTTGATTAAATTTTAAATTTCAATAGGCCGTCGTAGTATTTGATTTTGAAATTCTGTAGCGAGATCGGATATTGTGGATAGTATACATCGCATGAAGTTTTGTTACGGTGTCTCCTTTCTTCCATTTTGTTCACCAGTTATTACATATTTTGTTACGGTAAGAAACCGGGTACCTAATTTATTGCACAGGTGATTGTACTGTCTATATTCCTGTCTGTGAAGTCCTTAAGATAAAAGCTATATAGCTATCTAGAGTAAATTCTATATTTAATTTTTGGAATAATTTTACAAAACATTCCATTGCACCTACTCTTAAAGATAATTGAAAGTTACTGCCAGTTGAACAAGTTAGTAAAATTACGCAATGCATTGATTATGATACGCTTTACAACATACCAGAAATCATTACTCAAGTTATTACTCAAGTTATGAGGATAATGGCTGTGGAATAAATTTCGCTCCTGTGCCCTTAACTTTGACCCTATTTCAATTATATTAAACACAATTGGTTCAGTATACCTCCGGAACAACACACCAAAGTTTTGTTGCCATAGAAGCACACTTAGTCAAGTTATGAGGATAATGGCTGTGGAATAAATCTTGGTCCTGTGTCTGACGTTTGACCCCATTTCGATTATATTCAACAGAACCGGTTCACTATACCTCCGGAATACCATGATAACGTTTTGTCGCAATGGAAGCATTTTTGCGTAAGTTTGACACATCAGGGCGATGCAATGGATCCCGCTCCAATGTCCTGAGCTTTGACCCCATTTCGTCCATTTTCAATAGGGTTCGTTCCCAGGTTGTTCCCTACCACATACTAAAATTTCATCGAAATCGAACCATATTTACGTGAGTTATCATGTGGACAGGCAGACAGTCAGACAGACGGACAAAGCTGGAGCATATACGCTTCTTCGACTTGCTGTTGGAAAGCGTAAAAAACATATCTCAAACTGCAAATCATTCTGTTGCTTCGAAAAATGACGATGAAAAAATATGTAATTTCTAATAAGATCTCGTACAGAAAAATAAAATTATTACAAACGTATTAAAAAATAACAAGCTGTAATACAAAATTAAATGACTAAATAGCCCGCATTACTGAAAAAAAATTCCGCGTCACACCCATTTGTTTTGTTTTGAGCGTGAGTTCGATTCCTGCGACTTTCTGGTTCAGAGGTTAAGGGGCGCAGCTTCAACCCAAACGGCCTGTGCTTGATCCTCGCCACCGGCGCAAAAGTGTTCCGTCGTATAAGGCTGAAATCTTCAACGTGTTGGAGTTTGCGAAATTTCTATCTGAATCCGGCAAAACTTGAAACGGTCTTTTTTGAAATAAACGGATTTTTTTTTATTTATTTATTTCAGGTTTAACTAAAATCGTGAGCAACTCAATGGGCTGTAAACAGTCGCCCGTCCCTAATTTAGGGCCACTAGTTCCAAGGAAGGGAGAGATCCAGTTCCGTAAGACAAACACAAACATCCATGCCTGACCGGGATTCGAACCCGGACCCTTCGCGAACAAATGGTCATAAGCCATTGCTTAGACCACTGCGCCACCTGGGTGACAAATAAACGGAATTACGGACAACGGAAAGTCTGTGAAAACACGGAATTAAAAAAAAAGGCACTTTTAAAAATTGAAATTCCGTTTAAAGACGGACAGTTACCGGCAACTTTGCTGCACTTTCAGAAATTTTCTGTGAATTTACACCACGTAACTTTTACAATGTATTATAGCTAGAGTAAATTTTGATCCTTTGTAAAAGCGATAAATAATATCTTCATTCATCTCACTTTTCACGCGTGCTTTTTTACCAGTAGTAGGCTTAACAATATGTAATTTTTATTTCAAAATTTATTTTTGTTCTTGTTTGCTGCAAAGACACCACGATTTTTGATGCATTTTTGATAACAGTTTTATGATGCAGAGCTTTTCTGTTTGGAGGCGTAAAATTTGCCTTTATTGTTGTAAAACTACTAATTGGAAAATAATCTTGAAATGCCTACACTCATTTGAGTATAGACTTTCATAAAACAAAACAAAAAACGCGGACATTTCACATAAACACTCGGCGTGATACTTTCTGTTGCCAACCGTTGAGAAACATTCCCTATTAAACGCATGGAGTTAAATTTACATGTACATTAATGGGTGTTTCACTGTGTGTTTTACCACGCTTATACAAGTATACCATTCATTCAATAGAAATTTCGGAATCAAAAAATTTTGCAAATAATTTGTTTTGAATAAAGTTTTATATATAACAACGGAAGACTAATCCAAGATACTTATTTCTGCGTAGATTTGACCTGTGAGCGGGATCAGTTTTACTGCTTGTATGCATTTGGGCGGATATTTCTACCTAGGAGTCAGTACAAATGATATAACATGAAAAAGTTGAAACTATTTTTTTATACACTGTAAAAAGGTTTCTATAATTCACGAGCCAGTTTCCGTGATTTCTATCGTGAATAAACGAAGCATATTTCTGATACAACCTTTTTCGTGAAATGACGAAACATACTCTGAATTTCGCGGATGTTTCGTACTCCGGAAAAATTCTGAATTTTTAGAAACATTCCCGCGATTGATTTGTTATATTGACGGTAAATTATCACTTTCAACATGAGTTAACTGAAAATTCTGAATTTTCAGAAACCTTCACGCGATTGATTTGTTATATTGACGGTAAATTATCACTTTCAACATGAGTTAACTGAAAATTCTGAATGTTCAGAAACCTTCCCGCGATTGATTTGTTATATTGACGGTAAATTATCACTTTCAACATGAGTTAACTGAAAATTCTGAATTTTCAGAAACCTTCCCGCGATTGATTTGTTATATTGACGGTAAATTATCACTTTCAACATGAGTTAACTGAAAATTCTGGATTTTCAGAAACCTTCCCGCGATTGATGTGTTATATTGACGGTAAATTATCACTTTCAACATGAGTTAACGGAAAATTCTGAATTTTCAGAAACCTTTCGACAATTCCTTTTTTTGGAAAACCTCCATCCTCACTTTTTCTTATCCATATGGCGAAAAATGTTTGGTGATAAGAGAGATTATCAGGAATACTTGAGGATATGATAAACTGTAAAATTTCAATAGTCTGTCGAAGTATTTGATTTCGAAATTCTTTAGCGAGATTGTGAAAAGTATATCGCATGAATTTGGGTTACTGTAACACAAGAGATTTCTTCTCCTTTTCCACATTTTGTGCACTAGCTATTGCATATTGTGTTACCGTAAGAATCCGGGTACTTAAATGATTGTACAATTGATTGTATGATATCTATGTATCAGTCTGCGGCGTGCTTAAGACAAAAGCTATTACGGCTATCAAGAGTAAATTTTATATATAGAAGTTAGGGAAATATTATTATTAATTTTCATCTATAAATAGATGAAAATGATTGTCAGTTTAAAAAAAAGGATTAAAGTTCCAAAGCATTCTGTTGCTTCGAAAAGTCACGATGGATAAAAATACCACCATTTCTATTTTTTTCACCATTATATCATTTCACCATTTCTTAAAAATAATTAATACAGATATTTGACGTGAACTAGGAACATCAAACAGAAGTCATCGCTCTTTCCACGTTTATAAGTGAGTCACGGAAAAGTTAAAAAAAAAAAAAGATTCAAGTTCCAAAACATTCTGTTGCTTCGAAAAGTCACGATGAAAAATGAAAAAAAAATATACCACCATTTCTATTTTTTAATAATTGTATCGTTTCACCATTTCTTAAAAATGGATGAAAATTATTGTCAGTTAAAAAAAAAAGATTCCAGTTCCAAAACATTCTGTTGCTTCGAAAAGTCACGATGAAAAAAAAAATACCACCATTTCTATTTTTTTTCACCATTATATAATTTCGCCATTTCTTAAAAATAGATGAAAATTATTGTCAGTTAGAAAAAAAAAGATTCCAGTTCCAAAGCATTCTGTTGCTTCGAAAAGTCACGATGAAAAAAAAAAAATACTTCGTTTGTGGTAAATCCTCCTGCAGAAAAAATTAAATTACAATAGATTCTCGGTAATCCGGCCATTCCTTGCACAGAGGGATGCCGGATTAGCGAGAGTGCCCGATTACTGAGAGTCCATAAAAATTCATTTTAATTCTTTATTAAATATAATGTTACAATTACAAGTTTACTATGTGTAGTACATATGTATTTAAATAAACATAAATAAAAGACAAGCATATGATAATAGTAAAAGAACACGATCAGTACGTACTATATACTGTCTCATTAACAACAATAAAATGATATTTTCATATTATCAGTACAGTAAAGCACAATATGTGTGTGTACGTAGTAAAAGAAACGTACAATTGCAATACAGCACAGATGAAATCTTGCATTTTCTACTCAGTGTGGTCACTTCGAAACATGTCACAACTTTTTGTCCGCTTTAATGAAGATGCATTTTGTAATATTAATTATTTTGAGGATCCTTTCTACTTTTATTTTTAATTCAATTACATGAACGTTAGTGCCAATTCAAAACAAAACATAACGCTAAAATTGAAAACTTCACTCGTGTATGAAATATAATCCATTCCGGCCTGATATTAACACCATTTCTGCAACCAAAAACATCGTAAGGAGAAGGAGGCCGGATTACTGAGAGGTCGTATTATCGAGGGCCGAATTAGCGAGAGTCTACTGTATTACAAAAGTATTAAAAAAAAACTGAAAAAAGCTCCAGCAGAAAATAAAAAGTCTAAATCACTCGCTTTAATGACAATAAATTAATAATATAAACACTCAGATCCGTCTGTCCGGAACGCTTGACGTCACACTAACGTCTGCATTGTTGCGTCATCACTTATCGATCAACACGTGCGTGTTCTCGCGATGTCAAAATCGTTGCTACCTGTATAATAGCACGAGATCACTTTCAGATGTCAAGGTGATCGTTTGCTAATTCAAAAACACTGGATTATCAATTACTCGAGTACTATTTATCCCATGTACAAAATTCGAATTTAATTCTTAATTTCAGGGCAAGTTCCGTTTGTATATTAATTTAATTTAGCACAATTCGAATATTAATTTGTACGCTTTAATTATTTTTTACTTTTTTAATTTAACTAACTTTCCGAGTTTAGTGCTGATTTTATTAAACATTTTGCAAAATATCAATCTATCTAAACGCCCCAACCTTAAAAAAACCTGAAATCTTGCGATGTCGAAGTGAGCAAGATTGCATCTAAAACGCAGCTGTCGCCCCAACAGCACATTGTTGATAATTTAGATAGTTCCGTTACGTCCATTACGTCCATTTATTTTAGATAGTTCCGATTTGTAATACCAGATGACGCATTATTTTGTAGAAAAGGCTTTGGTATGAAGTTTCAAACTCACCTTCAAATACGACAGCCCAAAACCAGCCGTGAACGGAATAGCATGTGTGCCGGAGAAAAAGTAATTTAATGCGAAAAATCAAAGCAAAAGTTATTACGGTAAGTTTACACGAAAAATCTGGACTACAAGGAAAATTGTTAAACAACAAATATTTCGCACAAAATGTTTATTTATCGCGAGGTCTTTTGAAAAACGGAAATAAATAGCATATAATTTTCAATTCTAACATTAATGAGTTCTTGTTATATAAATTTTTACAATATTTCCTTACAAAAGAGCCGGCGTATATTTGATTTGTTTTCAATCTGCTTCAATTAAAAATTTGACCGTTTTAGGACGGGAAACATCCCCCAAACGTTAATATTTATTTAAAGCTTAAAAACAATTGTCCTAGGACGGGCTATAGGCTAGTTAATGAATAAATAAATCACCGTCGCACCATGTCATGAGCGTTTAGTTTTGAACTTGAGCGCTAAAACTGGGTCGTTCTGGCTCAGTGGTTAAGCCGCGAGATTTCTGTGGAGCAAAGCCAACCGGAACGACGTCGGTTTGAGGCCTCTCGGTGCAAAGCGGTCCATGGTCCTCTGGCGTGAGGGCTGAAGTATCCAGCATGTTGGTTTTTGCGAAATTTCAGTTATCGAGAGATCTGGGATTCGATCTCAGCGGTATCGAAATACAATTTTCCGGTTGCTGTCTGTTAATTAAAGAAAAACGTGGAAAGAGCTATGACTTTGTCTATTTACATTGTCTATACGTATTTGGAAGATTTTGACCAAATAGTTATTGTTACACCAAACTCAAGTACAATATATTCTCAAGAATCCCACTGATTCCATCAGATTCAAATTTACATTTCACTTTGAAATGAAGCAGTTCTCCACAAGATTAACAATGACAATGAATAAGTTGAGACCACACTTTTCCAAAAATATTCCTTCAGCTACCTAAACATGTTTTTGCAGTGGCATACTAAATGCTGCTCTGCCAACGTCTATTCGTATCACTTGATAAACTTACAGTAATGTCTCAAGAAATTCCTGAGAGTTTTGGGGAGAGAAATATTTTTCCTGGTTTTGGAAGAAACATCACTTCGTTCGATTTCTCATCTAGAAAGTATTTTTTCTCTACGTTATAAATTTTAGCAAGGGTTTGCTCGTATGTAAACGGAAACGTTTTCTTAATTCTGTTATTAATTACCTATTTTCCCTGTGATTTTCTGTTTTTTAAGTTCTTAATATGGAATTTAACTTTTATTTTTATTGCAAGTGGGTTTTCGAAGTTTGGTGGACAATATTTTCGGCTTTTAAAGGCGCCGTTTTGCTTCTACCGACGCTACATGTTTTTTCTTCACTTCTTTCGTTAAGTTATCTTTCCTTAGAAGAGTAATTTTATTTATTTTTTATTTTTGCTTCACTTAGCCCTTCCGTTGGAAGTTTTCCTTTTCGCATTTTTTCCGTATTTGGTTTCTATATGCTTTCTCTTGCTGGTAAATTCCAAACAGAGATGATTACCCGTAGCTGGTTTTCTGCGAAACGGCTTTTTTCTCGCTACTTCTCTGTAAATAGTGCGGAATACAAGGTCTCTCTCTCTTTCTTTCCTTCCTTTTTTCTTTCTCTCTTTTTTTTTTTTTTCTTTTTTTTGGAAGCATCAAAGTACGCACACTTGTGGGTGATCAAACCGCAAAGCTGAACATTTCTTCGTGTTTCTAAGATCCCTTCTGAAAATTTAAAATAAAGGAAGAGTTGTACATTCTGGCCTGAATGTTCTGATTCCATAGAAAGAAACTTAGGGGAAAGAGGTTAAAAATAATAATAACGATAATAAAGACACTGCTTCCTGACCGCCAATAATCTCAGATATCTTTCTCGCACCCGTAAATTTCCCTTGTTCTTTTACGATTTTTTTTTCTTTTTTCTCTCCTTTTTTTCACTTAATCAAATAAAAACTGTCCTAGCAGAACTCCCATTTCGCATTTGTGCTATCTGCGCAAAGTCAAAAGTAGAACGTGCCCCACAGCGGACTCCGCCCCCCCTCCCGTCTATTCTGCCACTGTTTCTACGTTTTCCCAGTTGGCTGCGAGAACTATGAATAAACAGTTCAAGGAATCTTATTGTTTCCTTAAACGCCAAGGATTTCGGGAAGTTCGTGGGGGGACGTAAAACAAACGAAAGAAAGAACGGAGAGTAACTGTGAAAAAGTTTTTTTTTTTTCTTTTTTGGTTTTGATTCTCTGCCAATGGCAAGTCACTAATGAAAATAAATGTACCTAAGCTGACACGTATATCAAGTTTCCCCATATGCTACAATACCTAACTGTGAGTTTTTTCGGGGATGCAATCATAGGGCTTTATTTACATCCAGTTGAGGATATTTTCTGAGAGCTGACTTCTGAGTAAGAGTGTTTATATGAAAAGACTAACTGCCTTTTGATTCACCGCGGAGTTATTTTGCGTATTTATTTTCCAGATCAATAATTTCTGCTAAGATTTACTTTCCTGAACTAATTATCTGGCACTTATCAAGGTTGTCTTTTTCCAGGATGCGAGCTTAAATGTTTGGAATTTGAAAACTGAAACCGTCAAGGTTAATCATCTGAAGAATTCTCCAAGGTTAAGTTCGCCTCCCGGGTGGCGCAGTGTTCTAAGCGCTGGCTTATGACCATTCATTCATCCGTGAAGGGTCCGGGTTCGAATCCCGGTGAGGCATGCATGTTGTGTTTGTTTTACGGCACTGACTCTCTTCCTTCCCTATAACCAGTTACCCTAAATTAGGGACGGGCGACTGCTGAGTTGCTCACGGTGGTCGTTAAAAAACCCGAATCAAAAAAAAAAAAAACGAAAAAAAGGTTAAGTTCCAGAAGAAAATAAATTATGAGGAAATAATAAGTGGTCATCATCAACCATTATCAACCACCGCTGGATTAAGGTCTCTCCAAATTTCCTGTCTCTCTTGAGCCAGTCTCCTCCATGTACTCCGGAATGCTTTCGAATTTCATCCAGCCATCTGTCATGTGGTCTTCGTCTGGGTCTTTTTCTGTCCCTTGGTATCCAATCTAAAATTTCAGTTGTCCATCGTTGGTCCATTCTTCTGGCAACATGTTCAGCCCATTGCCATTTCAGGGAAATGGTACCCTATATTGCCGTTTTCCTGAAATGGCAATAAGGGGTACATATAGATATAAATCAAGAACAGCTTCATTTATGTCTATAATAATTATTCCATGTGTTTCCATCTTAACAAAGGGTACCATTCCTTTTTTTTTAACTTTATTGTTAACAGCGATTTCTAATTTTTAAAAACGACCAGTTTGGTTTCAAATAGTCGCACTCCAGTAGTGGTCTTTCCTTGTATCCTTGGGAGGCTTATCTTTCAAACTGAAGACTAACATGACACGTGGCTGGTTTATATGTTTTCAGTCCTCTTCTTTCCACAGTGATATTAGCTATAACGAAATTCCCGTAGCTGTGGATGTTGTGGAAGCCGGAGTCTTACATGCAGAAAGGTAACGAAGTGAGGCAATTATTTCTTCAGTATTCTGACGCTATCACAATTTGTTATAATTTGGAACAGATCGATAGTACCGTGGGCCTCACCTGTGTCAGAAGCGTGTTCTACACATACTTCACTACCTACAATGTAAAAAATAGGTGTTATGAATTCACGGAAAATTTAGTTCAGCAAATTTGCCTGCAACTGTTCGTCTTTCAAGGTAATTTTGGTTTTTAAAAGCGCTCGTTTGTTTTTAACGTTAGCATTTCCAGAGATTTTCGATAGTTGGTAAAGCCGTTTATTTCAGAAAATTCCGTTGCAAGTTTTCACTGAAATTTCGCAGAACCCGACAGGCTCAACATGTCAACCCTTACGCAAGAAAATCCTTTAGCGCCTGTAGTGAGGATCGAAGCCGAGTCGTTTATGTCGCAGGTGCGCGACTTAACCACTGTGCCGTCTTGCCGCAGGGACCAGGCTCCCATTCAAGGTAAAACTTAATTGCGCGATAGTGATTTTTTTTTTTTTTTTCAGTGTTGCGAGTAATTTAGCCCTTTTATTTTATTTTGGAGCTGTTTCTTTTCTTTGAATACATTTCTATTATAATTTCATTTTTTCTGTACAAGGTCTAATTACAAATTGCGTATTTTATTTCATCGTTATTTTTCGAAGTAACAAATGATTTGGAGACCTTTTTTATGCTTTCTAACCGTATGTTGAATAAGCGAGTATGCTCCAGTTTGTCCGCTCGTCCGTCAGCATGATAACTTGCGTAAAAATGGTTCGATTTCGATTAAATTTTAGCATGTGGTAGGGGACAACGTGGGGACGATCCCTGTTGAAAATGGGCGAAATGGGGACAAAGGGCAGGAGATAGGAGCGGCATCCATTCCGTCACCCTTATGCGTCATAACTTGAATAAACATGCTTCTATTGCGACAAAACTTTAGTATATTGTTCCGGTGGTATACTGAACCGGTTCTGTTGAATATCATTGAAATGGGGTAAAACGTCAGGGCACAGGAGCGAGATTTATTCCACAGCCATTACCCTCATTACTTGAGTAATGATTTCTGGTATGTTGGAAAGATTATCATAATCAAAGGATTGCATGATTTTATAAACTTGTTTAAGCTTTAAATTAATATTAGTATATAGGGGATGTTTGCCGTTCTAAGACGGGGTGAAATTTTTAATGGGAGGAGATTGAAAACATATCAGATAGACGCCGGCTTTTTGTAAAGAAACATAGTAAAAACATAAATGTTTTTTCCCCAGCACACTTGTTATTCCGTTCACGGCTTGTTTTAGACTGTCCTATTTGACCGTTAGTTTAAACTTCATACCGAAGCTTTTTCAACAAAATAATGCGACATCTGGTATTACAAATCGGAACCATCTACATAATTGACAATGTGCTCTTGGGGCGACATCTGTTTTTAAATGTAATTTTGAATCTCAAGATTTCAGTTTTTATTGTAGGTTACAGCGTTTAGACAGATCGATATTTTGCAAAATGTTTAATGTATCAGCACTAAACTCGGAAAGTTAGTTAAATCGAAAAAGTAAAATATAATTAAAGCGTACAAATTCATTATCGAATTGTGATAAATTAAATTAATTTACAAAGGCAGCTTGCCGTGATATTAAGATTTTAATTCGAATTCTCTGGATCGGATAAATAAAACTCGAGTCATTTATTAATCCATTTTTTTAAATTAGCACGCGATCACCTTAACATCTAAAAGTAATCGCGGGCAAACTCAACTTGCTGTGATATTAGCAATTCGAATTTTGTAGATCGGAAAAATAGAATTCGAGTCATTAATAATCCAGTGTTTTTAAATTAGCACGCGACCACCTTGACATCTAAAAGTGATCGCGTGCTTTTATATAGTAGGCAATCATTTTGAGATCGCGAGAGCACACGCGAATTGATCGATAAGTGATGGCGTAACAATGCCGACGTTACTGCGAGGTCAAGCGTTCCAAAGAGACAGAGAGATCTGGGTGTTTATTATAGTAATTTCGCAAAACTTCTAAACATGCAATTTACTCTTGATAGCTGCATATTTTTAAAGTGTTATGGACTCCACAGACTGATACATAGATATCGTACAATCGCCTGCGCAATAAATTAAGCATACCCTATTTCTTACGGTAACACAATATATAATAGTTGGTGCACAATATGGGAGAAAGGAGAAGAAATATGCGGTGACACAATGCCAAAAATTCATGCCGTATACTCTCCACAATATCCCATCTCGATACAGAACTTCAAAATCAAAAACTTCGACAGACTAAGGAAATTTAACAGTTAATCAAACCCCCAGGTATTCCCGTGAATCCGTCCTATTACCGGAAATCTTGTTACATATGGATACCAAAAAATTGAGAACGGAATTTTTCCGTTAATATAAGAAAAAAATTGAGGAAATTTTTCTGAAAATTCAGAATTTTTCTGGCGTAAGGAAAATTCTTGAAATTCAGAGTTTTCTACGTCATTTCACGGAAAAGGTTGTATCAGAAATATACTTCGTTAATTCACCAAAGAAATAACGGAAAGTGGCTCGTGAATTTCCGAAAATTGGTTATAGTGTAGAACACACGCACACTATATTGACAAAAGTCACCGGACACCCCTTCAAAAGCAAATGAACGCATCCGCTGCATTGTTGAGATGGCCGGTACAGCTGCAAACAGCAGAAAAACGAGCCTGCAGCTGACCGCGATCATATCGAACTGTGAGGTTGAGTGTAAATGTCGCGGCGGGAGAGAACTGCCTTTGAGAAAGGAAAGATTCTTGGGTGTTATATTAGTGGATTGGATTGTCCATAAAGGAAACGGAGAGAAGTTTAAACATACCCAAGTCAACTGTTTTGGATGTACTGAATAAGTGGAAGACACATGGCGTGTCTGAAGCAGCAAAACGTACCGGCAGACCGAAGAAAATCTGTGATAGAGGACGCCGCAGCCTCAGGAGAGTCGTTAAAACTAATCGACGGAGTACTGCACAAGACCACAGTATACAGATGAGTAAAAATGCAGGAACCTTGGTATGTACAAGTACCATTCGCATAGAACTGCATTCCATGAGTTACCGTGGTCGTGCGGCTGCTCGTAAGCCTTTCATCTCAACTCGGAATGCTACTCGTCGTTTAGCATGGTGTAAAGAACATTTATCGTGGACCGTAGATCAATGGAAACGGGTCCTATGGGCTAATGAATCCAAATACACGATCCATCAGTCTGATGGCCATGTGTGGGTATGGTGGCAGCCGGGAGAACGCTATTTACCGCAGTGTTATGTTCCTACGGTCAAGTTTGGAGCTGACAGTGTACTAGTGTGGGGGCGGTTTTCATAGTACAGCCCCTGCCCATTGGTTATCGTGGACAAATCTGTTAACCAGCACGTCTACCTCGATATTCTGGACAATTATGCCCTGCCAACTCTGTGGCAATACTATGGAACCGAGCCTTGTTGGTACCAACAAGATAATGTACAGAGCGATAAAGCAAGGTTTCAAAATCGCTTTACGATAAAGCAAGGACTGTTACGACGTGGTTTGACGATAATTCCGTATCGTGTGTGAACTGGCCAGCACAGAACCCTGAACTTGATCCCATAGAGCAGCTATGGGATTAATTAGAGCGCCGAATAAGAAGTTTGGAACCAAGGCCATACACTATTGAGCAATAGTTAGCGGCAGCATTATGTACTGAATGGAAGCGCAAACCTATCACTGTTTTCCAAAACCTTGTCGAAAGCATGTTTCGAAGAGTCAGTGCATGCGTTAAAGCCACAGGTGGACAGACACCGTACTAATATATGTCAAAAAATGCTATGTTGTGTTTCTCTTCTAAGTATCCGGTGACTTTTGTCATTATAGTGTATTTCTGAATAAAATTGCAACCACGTGATTAAAATGTAAACACAATGAAAGTAATAGAAGGATTTAAACGGCATTAAATTTAGGTGAAATATAAGGTACAAATCACAGAACGCTTTTAGTAAAATAAAATTTATTCAAAATAGAAGCAAACTTTTTTTCTATGTTCATGGTTATTACAAAGAGCGAATTTAAATCATTTAGAGGCCGCAAACTGATCGTTTTCTTCGTCTCAATTAAATTCTTCAGCGATACATTCTTTGACTTTTGGCATTGCAACGCTATATAGATTTTTTTCAGTTTAGAAATGACCTTAGAGATGGACAAAAATAAGGATATTTGTAATGCGATCTCGGCATTTGGAAAACTTCTGTTTGTTTGTGTCGAGATTTAATGAACACGATGGGAAACTACACTGGTGTGCAAAAATTAAGGACGAAGAGGAGAAATTCACATAACAGCGGAACGATCATTCAGAACGGACCGAAAGACCACTCAGGAGATAGACTAGGGTCCGGTACGGTAGGGCATGCGCATATATGCAGCATGACGTGGGGGGTCTCGGAAGGATATAAAGCACACGGGCTGTGTACGCTCAGCAATTCGGTGAAAGCTATTGCACGGTGTACATCGGTTTGAACGACGTCGAGTTGCTGCCACCGTGTGATATGGCCAACAGGCAATCCAGTAGACAACATCTGGATGACTTTACCCGAGGTCATGTCATTGGGAAGTTGGAAGAAGGTCGAAGTGTGACTAGTGAGGCCGAGGTGTTCGGGATCGTTCGCAGCATCGTTTCACGAGCTTGGAGAGCATTTCAAACGACAGGAACAGCTGTCCGAGAGTTTAGCAGTGGTCGCCAACGAGCAACCATGGCGGCGGACGACTGGCATATTGTCCTACAGGCGAAAAGAGACAGACGGCAGACAGCGGGAGAAATCGCAAGGCACATGCAACAGACAACTGGACGTCCGTTTTCGCGTTTTACCGAGGCCAGGAGGCAGCACAAAGGTGGTCTATTTGCACGACGAGCAGTACGGTGTGTGTCATTAACGCCTGCTCATCGTACACGGCGGTTTCTGTGGTGTCAGGAACACAAAAACTGGACACATCAGCAATGGGGTCGAGTTCTCTTTACGGATGAGAGCCGATTTAGTCTGACGAGCGATTCTGGACGTATACACATCTGGAGAGATCAGGGAACACGCAATCACACCTTCAACATCATCGAAAGGGACCGGTTTGGAGGTGGCGGAGTTCTCGTTTGGGGGCGGTATCATGCTTGGGAGCAGTTCTGACCTCCACATCTTCTAAGGAGGTTCAGTCACTGATGTTCGCTATTGTACCGAGGTTCTCCTGCCTCACATGTGTACGTTTAGAGGTGCTGTGGGACCTGAGTTCCTCTTCGCGGACGCAACGCTACACCTCATCGCACAGTGGCTGTCGCAGAGCTGTTGGAGAGTGAAGATATTCAACGCATGGATTGGCCCGCAAGGTCCCCGTACCTAAATCCAATCGAACACGTGTGGGACTTTCTCGGGAGACGCTTGTCAGCACGTCACCAGCCGCCAGCAACGATACCGCTACTGCGATTGGCGCTACAAGAGGAATGGGTCCCGATGCCTCAGCAGTTCCTTGGCAACCTCGTCCTCAGCACGGACAGACGTTGTAAATCCTGCAACGCAGTCAGGGGTGATCATATCCCCCTACTAAAAACTGGATTTTTCTCTGCAGCCGCCTATCACATGGACGTTTCTGTCTTCTGTCCAGTTGTGCTCGAAGCTACCTTTTCAATAAAGTTACTTTGTATCCTTTGGATTCCTTGTTTGGACGGTTTTGCTCACTTGTCCCAAATTCTTACATCTTGGGGATCTTATGGTATGATTTGAGTCGATGTGGAGCACTTCTGCAAGGCGTTACATTCGAAAAACCGTCTCGTCCTTAATTTTTGCACGCCAGTGTAGAAGGGTTCTAGGCAATCCTAATTTTGGGCCATTTGCTCCAGGGAAAGGAGAAAGCCAGCGCTACCTGTCAAATACGTCATCCGTGAACTCGAGACCGAGCCCATCTCGGACAAATGATCCTACCTTAGGCGGTCATTGAAAGTAGCTGTGCATGTTTGTGATTAGTTAACAGACAGCACAACCAATACCGTTTATCAGTTATAAACAGAATGTCACTGTATGTGTTATATTTCCATAACTCTTCTTTTATTTTCTTACCAGAAGAGCTGCAACACTCGCCGTCCTTAATTTGGGGTCATTCGTTCCAGGGAAAGGAGACAGCCAGTGTCACCGGACAAATGCACCATAAATGATTTACTCCGAATTCGAGACCGAGCTCATTCCGGGCAAATGAGCTAGCATCAGTGCAAGGTCAGTAGATCACGGGCTCTGCAATTTCGAAGTAGTTGTGCATGTTTGTGATTAGCTAGCAGCACAATCAATACAATTTATCAGCTATAAACAGAACATCACTGTATGAGTTATATTTCAGTAATGTTTCTTTCAATTTAATCAGCATTTCCCCCTATAGAATTCAAGGAATTTCATTATTGAACTTTGCATAGCTAATGAAAATGACTACACATCAATTAAATGTCCAATTGTCATGACTTATTTCAAGCACATTGCCAGAGTACCCAACACTCCACAGCATACATTCGCTCGGAATGAAGAACATATACAAAATGATTCATAAAGAAGTATACAGTTTCAATGCACTGTAAAACAAGAACAATGTAAGATATTTTATGTTACCTGTAACAGAATTGTAGGGGAATGTTTCAAGTTTTTTTAGAGACAGTCACAGATGTTCTATGTGTGCACCCTTAGTCACACGACACACATCGAGCCGGTAATCCATTTCCACCCAAACGCAAGGTAAAATATCTTAATCAAGTGCAGTGATAATGGCTGTGACACGCTGTTTGTATGGAATCATTTTCAGCTTCTTTCTCAAAATTCTCCAGACAGTGGGCTGTGGAATCTGCACTTCACGACTCACCCTCCGCGTTGATTTTCCCGGGCTTCGTTGAATGGCGGTGCAAACACTATCGACGACTTCTTCCGATACACGCGTTTGTCCAGGACTTTTAAGTTTGCACAAACATCCCGTATGTTTCAAATTTTTTATGCCAATCGTAGATAGACTTTCTGGTTGGAGGTTCTTTTCCGAATCGTGATCGAAAATGCCGTTGCACAAAAGTTACAGATTCCGTTTTGCTCAATTCAAGAACACAAAACGCCTTCTCCACTGCAGACGCTGCCATTTTAACTGGCTAGTCACGTGACACGTGCGCTATCGCTTACGTCACTTCCCTCAGTAGCGGTACACAAACATTATGAGTACATCTACCTAACGGTTTGCAGTTGTGGTCCGTGTCTTCAACTGTTACCGTTTTACAGCATCTGGAAACTGTATACTTTAGGAATCACCCTGTATTTCTTGAAAGTTTGCTCGGTTGTTTAGACTGTCTTTAGACTCGATATGTTTAGACTGAGTATTTCATTACGTTCGTGTCCATTCCATTATTCCAGTGCCTCTAAAGTTGCTTCAAAATATCCCCCACTAGTTTCTTCGGTACAATTGAGAAACGAATTTTCCCGAAGAAATAATTTTTCATAAATACGTAGTAGGCATTGTAATGCTATTATTGACATATTTTCATTGTATTCCATGTAACCAATTCCTTCAAAAAACGTGAAAACTTTTCATCATCCTGGAGCGGGAATTGAACTCCCCCTCTCGGTTTCCGGTCGAGCATGCTAATCGCAGGACAAGGAAATCCCAAGCAACTGAACATAGATATCTGAGAGCCTTCAGATTTGCGCTGGTCGAACATACTCCTGTCAAGTTTTTTGAAGGAAGTGGTTACATGGAATACAGTGAGAATATGCCAATAATGGCATTACAGTTGTTTACTTCTGTATAACTTAAATCAACTGTTTCTGAGCTTCAGATACGACCTTAATAAATATCAAATAAGACCTTAATAAAGCATAAGAATGGTTCAAGTTAGATTTTTGTTTCGAAAAGAAGTATTGATTGCTTGAGATCCTGCCAATAAATGACAGAGCGCTGGTGTGTTCAAGTACAGCAATTGCTTCTTTTCCTTCTCTCTTCATTCATGAATGGTTTTTTTTTTGTTAGATTATCTAAGCATTTTTGCATACACCAATTAAAATTATGTACAACACTGCTGAAAAGAATTAAGAGAGCAAGAGGGAAAAAATTCATGCGCGACTGACGTAGTTGAACATAAACTATTACACTGACGGAAAAAATCCCAACACCAAGAAGGGGTTGTGTTAGATAAACGACAGTTGGTAGGCGGTGAGAGTACATCTGTAAGATGACGTCTATGCAAATTTCGCGCTCGGCGCATACGTGTGGCGCTAGTAGCGCCCCTCGGAACATGCAAAGCAGGTTTGCTGTAAATACGCGCTGTAACGTTCGTGAGCGTTAGTTATCGTTGAGATTCGACGCAGTGTGTTGATGTTAGTCAAGAATGCCTTTAAGAAGACGAAGAAGCCATTATCAACAGCTCACTGAGTTTGAACGAGGTCGTGTAATAGGGCTACGAGAAGGTGGAGTTTCTTTCCGCAATATTGAAGAACGACTTGGCAGGAATGTAGCCACTGTGCATGATTGTTGGCAGCGGTGGTCAAGGGAAGGTACTGCCTCAAGAAGACCGGGTTCCGGCCGGACACGTGGCACTACTGAGAGGGAAGACCGCCGTGTACGGCGCATGGCCGTGGAGCATCTTACCACGTCTGCGGCAGCAATGAGCTGCAGTTGGCACCACAGTGACACAACGAAATGTTACAAATCTGTTACTTGAAGGACGGCTCCGAGCCCGACGCCCTGTAGCGTGCATTCCACTTACTCCAAACCACTGCTGTTTGCGACGTCAGTGGTGTCAAGCTAGAGTTCATTGGAGGACCGAGTGGAGATCTGTTGTGTTTTCTGATGAAAGCCGGTTCTGCCTGGGTGCCAGGGATGGCCGTGTGTTGGTTAGAAGGAGGCCAGGTGAGCGCCTGCAACCAACCTGTCTGCGGCCGAGACACACTGGACCTACACCTGGAGTTATGGTCTGGGGAGCAATTTTCTATGACAGCAGGAGCACTCTCGTGGTTATCCCACGCACCCTGACGGCACAGTTGTACGTCGGTCTGGTGTTTCAACCTGTTGTGCTGCCATTCATGAACAGCATTCCAGGGGTGTTTTCCAACAGGATAACGCTAGCCCGCATACTGCTGTTGTAACCCAACATGCTCTACAGAGTGTCGACATGTTGCCGTGGCCTGCTAGATCACCAGATCTTTCACCAATCGAGCACGTATGGGACATCATTGGACGACAACTCCAGCGTCACCCCAATCAGCATTAACCGTCTCTGTATTGACCGACCAAGTGCAACAGGCATGGAACTCCATCCCACAAACTGACATGCAGCACCTGTACGACACAATGCATGAACGTTTGCGTGCTTGCATTCAACATTCTGGCGGTTACACTGGTTATTAATGTACCAGCATTTCACATTTAAAATGGCTCTTCTCGCGCTTACAATAAGCTGTGATCTTGAAACCTTAATCGATTAAATATGTTACCTATACAAATGTATTGCCGCCATTTCATTCCTCTACAACTATTTTTTCGTGGCGTTGGGATTTTTTTTTTCCGTCAGTGTATTTTTACGTAAGATACAGTAGAATGTTTAGTAATATGGGTACAAAAAAGCAAATTAGAGAATTTTTATGCAATATTATTATTTAATGCACATGATGCGATATGCTATACAACAATATGCATATCTATATAACAAGAAAAGTTGGCTTTTTGAAGGTAATAACTGACCTCTAGAAAGAGGGATGTGTGGTTCCCTTGAACGGCTAAGACCTTTGCATACCCGGAATTGATGAGGTTATCAAGGAGGTTTTAGGGGGATATCTTCAGCACTGCTCAATGAGGGCAGTCTCCAGTTCACCAAGAGTTAACGGAGGTGACCGGCCAAGTGCGTCTTAGGCATGCTTAACTGGATTCAAGACAGAGGAACATGCTGGTCAATCCATATGCTCGATTCCTTCCTCTTGAAGCATGTTGTCCTCTAGCCGAGCTGTATGAGGTCGAGCATTATCGTCCATAAAAAGGAACGAATAACCTACGGCTTCAGCATATGGCATAATAGTTGGTTTGAGAATCTCGTATCTATATCTCGTCTCCGTCAGACTGTCGTTTCAGATGACGTACAAATCAACCGATAATCATGCCTGCCCAGATCATCAATTCATGCCCGCTGCAATGTGATGTTTCGTGTACAAAAGCAGGGTTATTTCGTGTGCCGGGTTCCCTACGGATAAAAACAAAAACAAAAACCCATTCGAGGGGTATAGAATCATTCAGGGTTTTTTTTTTACCTATACGGTTCTTCATGTTGGGTATTCATTACGATACCGCAAATCGGTCCTTCGTGATGCGTCTGTTCCTGGTCCTCGTTTTTTATTGTCCTCAAACTTTTAGCGTTTATGTCTCACACATTTGTGATCTTTGACCCCTAGCGTTGCGAAACTCATTCATCACGCTGGACAACTTTATGGCAAAGGTCACGCTGCATTTGACAAAACTACATGCTTACATGGTAAAATTTGTGCCTCGTAGCCAAAAAAGCTGTGACAAATGTAACTTGAAATTTCATTACAATTACATGATTTTTGTAACGCACTGAAAATAAAACTACTTTTTTAGATACGCTATGCTACAAACTACAGGGTGTCAAAAGTCGCAGGACACCCTTATATTTCAAAAACGGCAGGAAAATTACAATATCTGATTATCCCAAGAAAGAATCGGTGAGGGGGGCCTATCTTTAAGCCTATTCCTGGAATATTGCCGCCATTTTGAAATTCGCCATATTGGATCAAGCTAAAAATTTTCAAATGGTAAGGGGGTCATGTTGCATGCATATGTTGACATCCCAGCAAAAACAGTCTTGCTGGGCCAGCACTAGGCCATTGCTGGCAGTCAGCACTGTCTGCAATGGCCCAGCACTATGTTGCCGCTGCCGAACCGTCAATAAAATGTCCAGGCGGCCAACAGAAGGGCTAGCTGTTCAGACCAACAGTTGGCATCCCATCAGTTGTCATATGTCACAACAGGG
Organism: Macrothele yani; assembly: GCA_039090855.1. Taxonomy (NCBI): domain Eukaryota; kingdom Metazoa; phylum Arthropoda; class Arachnida; order Araneae; family Macrothelidae; genus Macrothele; species Macrothele yani. The sequence continues at coordinate 135,387,091 of CM077005.1, read as the reverse complement.
ACATCAGTTGTCCATCACAGGCCGTAGCTGCCATAAGTGGCCCTTCAGCGGCCGTGCTCAAGGCTAGCCTAATGTGGTCCGCGAGTTTGCCGGTAGTGGCAACCAGCAACCACGTGACGTAACTGGTGGCTTGCCGAATCTTGTCCGCCAATTTCGCAGTAGTAGCCATAAAAACAAATCGAGGATAACCGCAGTTTCCCAAAGCTACAACTTTTTTTTTCTACCTTTACTAAACTTATGAATTACAGCACTGCGCTAGGGAAATTTTCTCAACAGACCAGAAAAACTCCCTTTTGGATCTGGGCGGACACGAACCAGGGCCGTCGGCGTAGGACCTAAGCTTTCTACCGGCCGGACTAATTTGCCACACACGAGTGTGTGCTTGAAGCTGTAAGTTTCGTGCGGAATGTGTAATCGAATGGTTCCCTCTTTCATTTTACAATATTGCGAGGTTGCGAGGTATTTTTTATAAAAGTCAGTTTTATATAATTTATAAATTTATTTTTTCAACGTAACGATAGTTTTTTTTTTTTTTACCTTAAGGGAACTTCACTCATTTTCAAGGAGTGTACATACTTAGAGTCGCTTTCCAAAGTTTTCTACTGTCCTTCTCGTCTTGAAAGGAGATTGTTGAATTAATATATTTACCCGGGTTCATGTCACATTCTGTTACATGTTTAACGTTGTATCTTTCCTTTCCGTTGTCCGAAGCTACATTTGTTTTAAAGAGGAAATATATTTTATTTTAGTTCTCGTTATTTTTAGAAGCGAATTCCTCCCAGTCTTGTGTATTCAACCCATGGATGAGTACATTATATCCACATAGCGTTGCTTTTTTTTCTTTCAAATATTTAATAAATTTTGTACGCGTATAATTCTTTTTTTTTTTTCCAACAAACGCTTTTTTAATGGTTTTTCAGGACATTTGTTTCAAGAGATTTAAAATTTTTCTACTCCATTCCATGAATTGTTATTCATGGAAATGGAGTGGGTGTATTTCATGGCTGTAATCTAGTATTTCATGGCTTAATCTGATATCTTAATCTGATATCTTTGTCGACGTGGAATTTCATAAGGAAATTAATTCGCCTCTCTACATATGGATTTTTTTTCTTAACATCCACTAAAATAACACGATAGCGATAGCGTCGTCTTCAACTAACTGGTACCAAGAGTTGCTTCTGCGCATGCGCAGTCCCGTTGCTTCCACCTGCTGTTGGGGTTGCATTGATTGCCAGCAACGGGTCACTAGTGAAACTTGGGTGGAGGACCAAAATTCACGGTGATGCTGCAGGGCCAGCAATGGCTCGCCAACTAATAACACTGCCACCAACGGACTGCTACTGGGCCGTGAGCGGCAGATTTCAGCCAGCAGTTTCCCAGCACTTATGTTTTTGCTGGGATATTTATATGAAATATTATTTGATATATTTATTTTTCACAAGTTATCAACAGAAAAAGCTGAAATAACCATTGCTTGTTGAAGTTAACTGAAGATGGTATTGACGAACGAAGAGAGGATTGAGGTGATCCTAATGCCTGGGGAACGCAGTTGCCGTATCAACGACCTCCACAAAAAAGACCACCAATTTCACACAGCACTGTTGCATAATTGATATCCATATTCCGAGAAACTGGGACTGTGGACTACAAGTCACCTAGTGGTTGACCGAAGACTCCTACCGACGAGGACACCTCAGCAATTGTCTTCGCATCCTTTACAAAGAGTCCACAACGTAGCACACGACGTCTCGCAGCTGAATGTGGTATCAGCCCGTCAGGCGTTGTAAGGATTCCTCACGTTGGCCGGCGTGGTCCTGTGGAATGGCCACCCAGATCCACCGATCTCACACCACTTGACTTTTATCTCTCGGGTCATCTGAAACACCTGGTGTATGCTGAGAAAATCCGCGACAAACACCACCTTCAGCAACGCATCCTGGAAGCCTGCAACCGATTACCTCCCAATATTACCGTACGGGTGCATAACGACTGGACCAAGCGCAGTTAGCTCTGTGTTCAGCACCAGGGACTACGCATTGAACACATCAAATAGCTGGGCATGACAGGGTATTTTAGAAATTGTTATTCCGACTTTCTGTGTTGATAACTAGTGAACCACAACACATGTGTCAAATCTGATTACGGCAATCAATTTCTGAGAAAATTCTGGCCTTGTTTGGGTTGTCGGAAAAGTCATGACGTATTTTGGTACCCGATGGCGGTTGGGCGGTTTCGGAAGTACTAGAGGCATACGCAGCTCTGTGGTCGCTATGACATTCGACAGGTGCCAGTTCTAGCTGCAGTCTAAAAGGAATAGTGAGCGATTTGGTTGATTTGCGGAGATTTGACATCAAGTTGAAGATGGAAGACTAAACTGTGCATTTTCGCCATATTTTACTATTTTGCTTCCGTAAAGGGAAGAACGCGCGTCAAGCTTGTGAAAAGTTGCGTAAAGTGTACGGTGATAATGCTCTACAAGAACGTCAGTGCCAGCGGTGGTTCGCAAAATTCCGTGCTGGTGTATTTGAACTCAACGATGCTCCTCGGTCTGGGAGGCCAACCAAGGATGATGACGACCAAATCAAGGCATTGATCGAGGTAAACCCACGTTACACGACACGAGAGATTGCTGACACATTGCACATCCATCATTCAAGCGTTCACGACCACCTGAAGAAGCTGGGATACGTAAGCAAGCTCAATGTGTGGGTTCCTCATGAACTCAAAGAAGCTCAATTGATGGCGCGTATAAACATCTGCGATATGCTCATTAAACGTGAGGAAAACGATCCTTATTTAAAGAGACTGATAACTGGTGACGAAAAGTTGATTGTGTACAACAATGTGCTGCGCAAACGGTCCTGGTCCCGACGTGGTGCTTCGCTTCAAACGACATCCAAAGCAGACATTCATCAGCGGAAGGTTCTGGTCTCAGTGTATTGGGACTTTGAAGGTGTCGTGTTTTTCGAGCTCCTACCACGAAACCAAACAATCAATTCGAATGGGCACTGTTGGCAATTGGACAGATTGAACGAATCCATCATCCAGAAACGTCCAGAGCTCGTTCATCGTAAAGGTGTTATGTTCCATCACGACAAGGCGTGACCACACATCAAGTCTGATCACCCGCCAAAAATTATTGGAGCTTGGGTGGGATGTGTTGCCACACCCAGCATGCTCGTCTGACCTTGCGCCGTCAGACTTCTACTTGTTTCGCTCTCTTCAACAGCCCTTGCGTAGTATAACGTTCAATTCAGATGAGGCTGCAAATCAGCACCTTGTACAATTTTTCGCCACGAAAGACAGGTCCTTCTATGAACGAGGCATTCTGCAGCTCACTGAAAGGTGGCAAAATGTTATCGAACAAAACGGGCATTATATCATTGATTGATCTTTGTTCTTCCTATCACTAAATGACCATTGAAAAACATGGCTAAAGTACGTCATGACTTTCCCGACAACGCAATACAACATAAACCCCTTACCATTTGAAAAATTTGACCTTGATCCAATATTGCGGATTTTAAGATGGCGGTCATGTTCCGGAAACAGCCTGAATAACATATATTTCGCAGTACCTACATTTCTTCATTTTGTGTGATTTTACTCTTAGTTTTTATGGAACGGCGGTTGTACTTTTTTTATTACGGAAAAGTCGTCCGCGTGTCCTGAAATGTCACCGTACCAAATTTGGTTGCATTTGGACTGCTAGATACCTCTCTAGACAACGTTGAATAGGAGTACTTAACTTATGATCACCCTGTACTTAATTGTCTCAATGACATTTTTGTTTCATATGGCCTGTTTAAGCTAAATAGTTTTCACCTAACGGTTGATTAAAAGAAATCTAATTTCATCAACCACTGCAGGAAAACTATTTAATAGTCTCGTAAATTTAATTTCGATCCCTTTTTCGCACTCGTATGCAATCGTTTATTCAGCGATATTTATAGTCGAATTTTACAGTTAGTTAGAAACTATCCCCCTCCTGTTTCTGTTTGCTTATTAGTTTCATGCGGGATCGTGCTCACAGCGTTCCATTGCGAAGGGAAACCACGGAAGTGATTCATTATAGAGTGGCGCCAAAAGAAGCGGTCGCATTCATCGTCTGTCTGGTCTTTCAAGATACGTCAGATAACTAGTTGGCAAACGTGCAACTTGCGAAATACGGATCTGCTCTTGGAGTAGGAGGTGTAATGCTCTTCGGCCACAAGTTAATAACCTAACTGAACTAATGAGACCTCTGGAGTTTTCTTAGTAAGCTTTGCTGTGACCTAAAAGTGTCATCTCGCACGTCATGGTAAAAGTTACGAGGTATTCCTTTCTGCAAAAATGCAAAACTGTGAATAAACTAGAAGAAAAAACCCCGAAAAGAATCAGTATAAAAAGGTGTGCATTACTTCTGTCTTTCACACATAGCCTGGAACTTCAATAACTACAGCCTTTACGTGTTGAAATTAATAGCAACATAAGGAGGAGAACAGCAATAGCGGATCCAGTCTAGAGTGGTGGCCCGTTCATTAAAACATACCTTATAAATGTCCAAGTTTCTAAGTAATTAGTGTATTTATTTTTCTAAAATTATAGTTAAAATACAAGATTTTCGCAAAACTCTTTATAACGCTTCAAATTTGCAGTGAATTTGAAGAATAAATGTTCTGCTTTAGTTTCAGAGAAAAAAACAGAGAAAACAGATAGAAAAAAAACTGTAGTTTTATAAAAAAAAAAAAAAAAAAAAAAGGAAGCTGAGAGTGTAAAGGAAAATAAATTTTGACCAGGGTAGCCATATTGGCTTTTTCGACGCCAAATCCCGAAATTTGGCTTTTTTTTTTCAGTTTAGTTGGCGTCAGAGAATTGATTTGGCTTGTTTGGATTTTTTACAACAGTTACATGAAAATTGCGTGCAAAATTACCACTATTTAAAAAGTTACATACTGTTTTAAAATAATTCACTCAGCAACATTTTAAAACACTGTTTTCATAACATGGGTGAAATCAGGTGTTTTAAAGTAATTTCGGAGTGCTGAATTTAAATGTGACTGTGAAAACTTTCCATGACGTACAGTTTTTTTGTGTATGAACATTTGCTATATTTCCAGATACTTATATACTATGTTAATCGGCGTATAAAACTTGGATGGAGAGCTTTTGGAAGAAACAGTACAATTTGTAAGAGCAGTATGTCATTATGTCTCAAAAGAAAAGTGTTCAATCAATGCATCCTGCCAATGCTTACGTATGGAGCCGAGAAATGGACCTTAACTAAAAAAGACATACAAAGACTGCAGACACCTGAAAGGAGCATGGAGAGATACACTTTTGGTGTAACCAGGAAAGATAAGAAGAGGAACTTGTGGTGAGGAAAATGACAGGAGTGGACGACATCATGATCAAAGTGAAATCACTGAAATGGCAATGGACTCGACATGTTGCCAGAAGAACGGACCACCCATGGACAACCGAAATTTTAGACTGGATTCCAAGGGATAGGAAAAGACCCAGAAGAAGACCCCATGGGAGATGGAAGGATGAAATTCGAAAGTATGCTGGAGTGACATGGAGGAGACAGGCCCAAGACAGACAATTGTGGAAGAAATTTGGGGAGACTTTCATCCAGCAGTAGAGTGATAATGGTTGATGATGTTGATGATGATGATATACAATGTAAGATGTACACATTACAGCTTAACATTGCAATGTATTACACCTTCGTATTGTAAGGTATTACAGCATTTCTGTATTTTCTTGGCTATAGAATTAGTGTTACAAAGTATAAATACCATATTCATATATCATTGCATATGAGACAGCAAATGAAAAAGAAATAGAGTAAACAATATTAACACAAATGTAAATGCATATACACATATTCGTATACCTGTACAACTAGTTAATTTTTTCTCCTATGTGTCGTGTTGTCCTCCTTCTGCAGAAACCAGCAGTAGTCGCTCATCATTGGGAGATCCTGCCTACCTTGATATCTCTCTTCCATCATTCGAATATCTTGGTGGATCCTTTCTCCTTGTTCATCGCTGACTGCTCCCTAGGTTGTCAGAAAAGCAATCGTGCTGCGAATGGAGGAAATGTATTTTTAAAGACATCCGGCACACAAGGTTTTTATAGTTCTTGAGAAGGTTGTGAATCAGTTGTTTGTAGTTGCCCTCTTTGTGGTTACCCAGATCTCCTTTAACCACAGATGAGAAAGATTTTTCGTTAAAAACCGAATCACGCAGCAGTTCCCGTATCTCAGGACCAATGAAGATGCTTTCTTTGAGTTTTGCATCACTTAACTGCGGAAATGTTTGCTTTAAGTGCAAGGAACCTGGATCAGATTCGTCCATAGCCTTTACAAAGTTTTTCATCATCCCCAATTTGATATAAAGTGGCGAAAGCAGCACATCAGAGGGGTTAACTAGGGGCTTGTATAGAACGTTACTCTCTCCAGAAATGAAAGCATCTCGTTTAGACCAGATCGTTCGTATTGTTCCGCCGTTTCCCTACGTCGCACATGCAAAGAAAACAACAAAATTTGATGATGCCACTTTGAAACCCGAACAAGAGTGTTATATCACTCTCAGATCAACGCATATTGACCACCCAAACTGGTCATATTGTATTGCAGTGATACTTCTGTCCATGCTTTCATACGTCTCAATCATTCCTACAGCATGTGTTACTGGAATGGAAGACTTCTGGTTTTCGGCGGACAAAACGACAGCTTTTATACTAACTTTGGATGAGTCGATAAATAGACGCCATTCCGTAAGATCGTGAGATATTCCTAATTATGTCATTATCCCTGGAATTTCTGAACAAAACTCAGTTGGCTCACGCCAAATCATCGTGCTGAATTTCATAGAAAGAACATAGGCCAAAATTTTTATTTCTGAACACAGACAATTAAAAGTGGAACCTGCTGTCGAAGATTACACAGTACTCTTCGCTGGAAGGTTCCACTTTTAGTTATGTTTAGCTATTTTCTGGCTTTTGCTTGGCTTTAAATCAAAATTTTTATCTGGCAACCCTGATTTTGACTGACCATGAAAAGCAATAGGTGTGCTTTGTCTAATGTGGTATTTCCGCAAACTGCCGAGAGATAATCGCTGGTACGACAATGAATGGTGCAAGAATGACTTGATGAATTGTGGTAAATGGAAGTTCATTTGAAAAGAAGCATGAATCCTGCATTGCGAAATAAAGACGAGAATTTCAAAGAGGAATTATCGGTCATATTGCTCAGGAATGATTCAATGATACAAGAACGAAAATTTTCAATTACATCAAGCCGTAGGAATAGAAGGGCTCACATTTATTTTGAAATATTCTATGTAGACTTAATTTTGAAAAGTACTGACTTTGTTTCTTCAGAAAAATAGTTCTGATTTTTCAGTTGTTTTGATAGGAACCTTGTGCTTTGAAAATTTAGCTCTACAAGTTAGGAACATTGTGTTTTAAAAATGCAACACTATTTTTAATGGAAAAATTCTAACAGCACGTGCAATGCCAGGGAAAGAAGGCTCTGCTTCTGTGTGCGTCTGTTTGTGTGACACTTCCACAAAGTCTTTCTATTAACTTTTTGTTTTAACCAGACATACCTAAAGTACGTTTCTGGATAAGCTTCTCGAGAACAGTTCTCTGAACCTATTTTTTAAATGCATTATTTTATAGCCTTTCAGTTGTGTTCCTAAATTGAAAGATGCAATTTACAAATTCGTCAAACACAACATAGTATTCGAACTGTTCCAACAGCTTTTAGCACGTCTTTTGTAAAAGAGATTGCGCTCATGTTATCGGTTTGTCCGTCCGTTTGCAAGTGGACACCATAACTCTGGAGTTATTAGTCAGATCTGAAAAATTCTTTTACATCGGGAAGACTGAAATGTGTAGATAAAAATAGAAAATTATTTTTAATTTTGGGAAGCCTGAAATGTGAGATTCCACTTATAACGAAGACTATTTCAGGATCCTTGCCTTTCGGATTTTTTTCCGAAGCATAACTTCGCCGCTAGAGTGCGTAAATGCAGATGATATCGAATACAAATTGCTTTTGAATATCCATTAGAGAAAATTCATTACTTTCGATTCCACTTATAACGAAAACTATTTTAGGCACAGTTTCTCTTTCAAGTAATGCACATATTTTCCGCTAGAGGGCGTAAACATAAATTGCGGTTTTCCCGATTCTGTTCTTCTGAATGTCGGATTTGAAAAATTCTTCCTGATTTGGATACAGCTCCTGATAGGAAATGTTCTGCATATAGTATTTTCTCATTTTTAGTAAGAAATGGTTTGGCCTCCAACGGGAAGTGTCTATCTCGAATTCGCATGAATTTGCAGTATAATATGAGCTTCCGAAAATTCGAATGAAAAAATTCTTTCTTGGACCGGTACCACTCACCTCGTAAAATCTTTTCAGAATAATTTATTCTTAAAATAATGCATAGTTTTTCCGCCAGGGAGCGTAGATGTATATCTTATTTTTGCCGATATCTCTGCTTGTAAGGGTCCGATTTGAAAAAACCTTTCTTTGTTGGAGGCCGTTTCTGCTGTGAAATCTTTCTCATATAATTTAAAATTTTTCTTAGTGCACAAATTTGCGTGTACAGAACATAAGTTCGTGTTCTGGTTTACAGCAACATATGTGGAACTAAAAGCCTTATAAAAAAATTGGGGAGCCAAATTTTAATCTCTTTTTCTTAATATTTCTGTTTGAAAATGTGCAAAAACAGTGGGTGCCATAACCTTGTGTAACACATTTGAGGAGTTTTGTAGTTTACAGTTCTGTCGCTTGGTGGTGTTTCTGTGTATATGTTTGCAGTTGTATCTCCGCTTCTAAAAACCGTATAGAGAAATATCTTTTTAACAGTATGCCATTCGCTACAATAGAGATGTGGAGCATTATCTTCTTTACATAATGAACACTTTTCAAACTAGGGGCGTAAAAGTCAAGTTCTTTTTCCTTAGCATAGCTTTTTCCATGGATGATACTTTTCGTCTATTTTTCAACTTTTCCATTGAGCAAAATTCTTCTGTTAGAAGGCGTAGAGTTATATCATGATTATAGTGGCGCACCCAGGAATTTTTGTTGGAGGGGGCTGTATATATAGTTATAATTTATATAACAATAATTTTTTTGGAGGGTGCTATATATATATAGTTTGTATATGGTTAGGACGTACGTCGCTCTTAATTTATTTGGGGCTTTGGGAAGAAGACACCATGTAATAGAAGACACTATGTAACTTTTTGAACATGTGAAATAATATTTCTGAATGTTTCATTTCTGACGTTCGTCGCTCTTGATCTCTTTCGGGCTTTGGGAAAAAGACACCATGTAATAGAAGACACTATGTAATTTTTTGAACATGTAAAATAATATTTGTGAATGTATAATTTGTGACGTACGTCGCTGTTAATCTCTTTAGAGCTTTGGGAAGACACTATGTAATTTTTTGAACGTGTAAAATAATATATTTGAATGTTTAATTTGTGACGTATGTTGCTCTTAATCACTTTGGGGCTTTTGGAAAAAGACACCATGTGATAGAAGACACGATTTGAGACACTATGTAATTTTTCGAACGTGTAAAATATTTTTTGAATGTTTAATTAGTGACGTACATCGCTGTTAATCTCTTTGAAGCTTTGGAAAAAAGGACACCATGTAATAGAAGACACTATTTCAGACACAATGTAATTTCTTGAATATGTAAAATAACATTTTTGAATGTTTAATTTGTGGCGTACGTCGCTTTTAATCTCTTTGGGGCTTTGGGAAGAAGACACTATGTAATTTTTCGAACGTGTGAAATAATATGTTTGAATGTTTAATTTGTGACGTAACGTACATGGCTGTTAATCTCTTTGGAGCTTTGGGGAAAAGACACCATGTAATAGAAGACACTATTTCAGACACTATGTAATTTTTTGAACATGTAAAATAATATTTTTGAATGTTTAATTTGTGACGTACGTCGTTCTTAATCTCTTTGGGGCTTTGAGAAGAAGACACTATGTAATGTTTTGAACATGTAAAACAATATTTTTTAATGTTTAATTTGTGATGTACGTCTATTTTAATCTCGTTGTAGTGGGCTTAAGCCCCCGAAGCCCCCTCCGTGGGTGCGCCAATGCATGATTCCTTCTATAATTCTTCTTTTATCTTTTCGATTTGAAAATCTGTTTGTCTTCGATATCTGCTTTCCTTTATGAGGAACTTTTTATGTGTCATTTGTTCATTTTGGTAGCTAAATTTTTAGCCCATGGTGGGAGAAACTAGCTGGTTCTATTTCTGGATGTTTTGTCGATTTTAGAAATCCAGTTGTCAATTTTTCCTAACAGGGTTACATTGATGTTGAATAACTTTGATAAATGTAATTCGCATCAGAAAGGATTCAAAAGATGTGCTCATTACAACCTAAAATTCGGTTTTCATATTTCTTGTTCTTTAATTTAACTGTTCGGCGGCATCCCAGAATTTTATGTACAAACATTTATGTGCCCTATACAGGTGAATGCCTGTATGGTTATTCTCCTCTTCAGCATAATAAAATTCTACAATACGACTTGGAATTTTCAAATGATTACAAATCTTCGTGATCCTCTTTTACGTTGCTGCCCATGCGTTAAAGACCTTTTACTTTAATGATAGAGCAGTGACACGTCTTTAATTAGGTTTTTTTCCATTCGATTTAATGACTTTCATGCTAATCTAAAACTTGGAGAAGTTGTCCTTCCATTACTTAAAGCAATAGGCAAGAGGGAGCCTAAACAAGAGTAGCAATCGCAACCACTCAAATAATGCGAAACACAAATCGAAGTCCTTGGGGGCAGGAGATAACTCGAACGGTCAACCACAGCACAATTGCGTAAATTTTGTTACACAGTTCCCAGCATAACAAGAACGGTACTGGTGGAACAAACACAACTGTGATGTCTCATCTGAGGTCCCATGTAAAACGAAAGCTCACTATTCCAACCGCTCGAGCATCGAGGACCTAGAACCAGAGCGAAAACTCACTATTCTAACCGCTCGGCCATCAGGTACCTAGAGTCAGAGCGAAAACTCACTAATCTAACCTCTCGGCCTTCGAGTACCTAAACAAAGTCGAAAGCTCACTCTTCTAACTGCTCGGAAATCGAGTACCTACAGCCAGAGCTGAAGCTCCGTATTCTAACCACTCGGGCCATCAAGTACCTAGAGAAGAAACGACAGCTCACTATTCTAACAGCTCGACCATCGATGACCTAGAACCAGAGCGAAAACTCACTATTCTAACCGCTCGGCCATCGAGGTACCTAGAGTCAGAGCGAAAACTCACTAATTTATCTAACCGCTCGGACTTCGAGTACCTAGACAAAGTCGAAAGCTCACTCTTCTAACTGCTCGGACATCGAGTACCTAGAGCCAGAGCTGAAGCTCCGTATTCTAACCACTCGGGCCATCAAGTACCTAGAGAAGAAACGAAAGCCCACTATTCTAACAGCTCGACCATCGATGACCTAGAACCAGAGCGAAAACTCACTTATCTAACCGCTCGGACTTCGAGTACCTAGACAAAGTCGAAAGCTCACTCTTCTAACTGCTCGGACATCGAGTACCTAGAGCAAGAACTGAAGCTCACTATTCTAACCACTCGGGCCATCGAGTACCTAGAAAAGAAGCGAAAGCTCACTGTTCTAAGAGCTCAGCTGTGGAGTACCATGTAGGCAGAGAAGCTCAACAGACAAAGTCTGTAAAACGTAATTATCCAAACTAGAGATTAAGTGATTGTACGTTTTTCTATTACTATGGTTATAATTTTGAAAAAGATCGCATCCCTCAAATCAACTAGAGCATTTTACCATATAAACCAGAACAATAGGCAACTTCACACATTTTAGCGTGTCTTATCCATATACGTAAATGATTTAATACGGGTTAAAGAAATTCGTTTACCATACAAATTTGTAACGAAGTAAGGAAGGCTAGACTATACATGCCCTATGCAATATGTACCTTTTTCTGTATTATAAAGTAATTAATCAGCCATCTCAAAATTTCATTACCTCCCTCAATGAGATATCTATATCATCTTTAGTATCAGAACTTCCCAAGAGGTAAACTGCAAATTGAGCCAAAGACTGTACAAGTTATATATAGTAAAGCTTCAAGAATGTATTGCCTTGTCGGAAGTTTGCAGATCAACAGACAAAATTGTGATTCTTAGTCCATAATGTTAATTTGTTAATTTTGCACGATCAACAATAGATCTAGGAGTCGATTCAATTTATCACTGTGATAAAAATTACAACACATTTGCAATTGTATGGTACATTTTAGAAGTGTATTAGACAATTCTTATATTAACCTGTGCAGACGTTGGAGGGGGGACCGCATGCCTCGTAATCACTTCTGTTTTTAATTTGTTAAAACAACACCAGAACTTCTGCAAAGCAAAAAGGATTGCTTGGCACTCGTTTTCTGTAGTTGAAGAGTTACGTTGAGCCTAAGAAAGCTATATATGTAATAAGGATGAACATCTGCAAAGTAATGGTGAAAAAGTGCACGGAAAGTTTTCTCAAACAGAAGAAAAGATCTCTTACTTGTGCATGAGATGGTAGCGGTGTCCGACATTTTGAAGTTCAACCTTGGTACTAAAGAAGTGGAAATCTACGGCTGTGCCACTGCTTCTAAAACAACTATTGTTTACACCAAGATACTGACAAACACTAGTCGGAATGTTTTAAGAATATGAGTAATTCCAGCACGCAGGGAAGTTTGACTAAACACGGAGCTCCAATGATAATAGGAGGGACTTATAAAGTTAATTAATGTAACGTTATGGAAGTAAGAATCTTCAAACAGAATTCAGAATGAGTTTTAACATGGGAATTTCTCTGAGAAAGAGAAGTAGAGAATAATAATGGGAGATAAGCCACTTCATATGGTTAAAAATTACACTGGTTTCCTTAAATGAAGCAACAAATGGAAAAATCGTGCTAACTTGAAAAGTATGCAACTGATTAGGATGATATTTGGTGGTAAGCTTTAAGAGACCAAATGGAACAAAAAATATAAGAACATGTCATGCACAGGATTTACATTTTGTATGTGTGATAAAAATATGACCAATTAGTAAAGTCATGCAATGCAATGATTAAGATACGCTTTCCAACATACCAGAAATGTATACTCAAGTTATGAGGATAATGGCTGTGGAATAAATCTCTCTCCTGTCCCATGACCTTTGACCCCATTTCGATTATATTAAACAGAATTGGTTCAGTATATCTCCGGAAAAACATGGTATATTGTTTTCGTAATCGACACATTTCCACGTCAGTTATCACGTATAGTGGCGTTGGAATGGATCCAGCTCTTATGTCCTGACCTTTGACCCCATTTCTTTCATTTTCAATACGGTTCGTCCACAGGTTATCCTCTACCACATACTAAAATTTCATCGAAATCGAGCCCTTTTTACGCGAATGATCGTGACTGCAGATAGACAGACTGAAAGACGGACAAAGCTGGAGTATATACGCTTCTTCAACTTACGGTTGGAAAGCGAAAAAAATGCAGAAATATAGGTATCAAGATGAAATAGGAAAAGGTACTTCAATACGGAGAGTGTACAGGTACCACATCCTGTCTCATAGGAATAGAAAACGGTGGCTCAGTGTAGGGCCTACGTTAAATTGCAAAGCTGTACTTCCTGGGTGGTTACCCCGAACAGCAGTGCAGGCCCGACAACGATGTTCCATATTGTTAGTTATGGTGCTGAGCACTTCCGTGAGCAGCTGCGTCCATTACCCGAGCAAAGCAGTGCGGAGCCCCTGCAGGGTTCGGGGAGGAGGCTGAAGGCCAGAAAAACGCCTCCGGAGAAAATCCCTGGCATGCTCAATGGGATTCAGATCGGGAGAGTGTGCTGGCCACTCCATACGAACTAGAGACTCTTGTTCCAAGTACTGGTGCACCAGGCGAGTTGTATGAGGGTGGACGTTATCCTCCTGCAGTACAAATGTATCGCCAATTGCGGCCTCATACGGATGAACAATAGGGTCCAGGATGTCGCCTCTATAGCTCTGAGCATTGAGGTTTCCATGTGGCAGCACGTAGAGTTCGATACGGCCTCCTAATGATATGCCTGCCCACATCAGAACACTACCACCACTATAAGTGTCCCTTTCCTGGATATTAGAGGGAAGATAGCGAGTACAGGTCTCTACCCAGAAATGAACTCGGCGAGAATCATTGTATAAACAGAATCGCGACTCATCATTGCACAGAACGGAACTCCACTGATTTTGAGTCCAGTTCACATGCATTCGTGCCCAATTGAAACGTTCCCTTCTGTAGCAGGGATTGAGGGGCACGCTTAATACCGGTCGCCAAACATACAGTCCTCATGCATATAACGCTCTGCCCATCATCGAAGCTTATACCGTCCGTCCGGTGGCTGCCGCAATCTCAGATCTGAGATGATTCGGTGTTGCCGTCCTGTTCCGCCGTACCGAAACCCGCAAATACTATTATCCGCGGAGGTCATTGCCCTCGGCTTACCTTCGCTGTACCTTCGGGAAGCTGCACTCGTGACTTGGAACTGCTACCACATCTGCTCCCCACAGAACGATCGACGTTGATCCATCTTGCGACATCCGCCTGCCGTTGCCCTGTTTCGCATCGGCCTATCGGTCTGTAGTGTAACTCCGCTGGTAAATGACGTTTCGAAGTCATATTAACCAAATCGCTACCACGAAATCTTGTCATTAACCACCGCATATGAACTGGGGACTCCTTCCGGAACAGCTGGTTTTAAGCTCTTGCGTATTCGCATATTGCTGCCGGCGACACTCATTTGCCTTCCGTACATCCATGCCGTGAGCCTTCGCCCGTAACGTATTCAACTTCTGTGCAATATTTCGCCCAATTATCGCGAGTTTTCGGTTTGTTGCTTAATTTATGTCAACCAGTGTATTTTGAAGCTTATCTGATGTTTGATGAAAATGTTTAAGGCTCTGCCAGTCAGTGCATTAAATTGACGGATAGAGATTTAATTGACGATAAAAAATTATAACGGGGAGAAACTTTAGATTCCAGTTATGATGAATACGCTTTGAATTTTGAAACTTTCTGTCCCTCACGGATCAGGGAAATTCGGTACGAAAACTGAATGAGAGGGTGTGATTATTGAGCAGGTCAGGAAAACTACTCGGTATCACCTATCGATCAGTGGTATAAATCGATACATATTTTTAATCTCGGTGGTTTACTGAAATTATCTTTAAGTATGTAAATTAACTGCAAATACGCAATAGTCAAGAAAAGTACTCGGTAACAGCTATCGATCAGTGGTATAAATCGATACACATTTTTAATCTCGGTCGTTTACTGAAACTATCTTTAAGTATGTAAATTAACTGCAAATACGCAATAGTCAGGAAAACTACTCGGTATCAACTATCGATCAGTGGTATAAATCGATACATATTTTTAATCTCGGTGGTTTACTGAAACTATCTTTAAGTATGTAAATTAACTGCAAATACGCAATAGTCAAAGGATGTTGGAAAAAAAGGAACTTTTTGTAATTCTGAAACTGTAAACTACCGTGTCAAGAAAAGGGAATGATAGAGATCGGATCGGATGGGAAATATAGCTTTTTTGCAGTTATTAAACAGAAAATGAGCAGTTTCACACTCAGTGTTATATGTTAAAGAATTATATTTATTAATATTTTAAGAAATAATTGGGTGAGCGACCGATTTTAAATTGCAAAACATTGAAAACTTCTCCTCTTTCACGAACTTTCAGTTAAATTTGTATTGTACTTCAGGTTTGAGCGTGGGAACACTTTTTATTTTAACATGTGCATAGTGCAGAGGAAGATGCAATGAAGATTAATAGGGCGATACTGGAAAATATATTTCTTGTTATAAATTCTTTTGCACTTCCAAACGTGCAATAAACTCGCCTGTAACAACTGTAGTGCTGCTCTGCATTCCTAAGAAAAAGCGTTCTCTAAGTACAGAATTGCTTGTTGAAGTAATATCCAGTTCTCACGAAATGTACAGAAACTCCATATATTATCACAGATCATTGAATCTATTAATATTTATCCATGTTAGCGCTTTTCACAAACCTAGCGACATGCTAGCTCGTTTGAGATTTTAAACGATGAAGTTGTCAAGTATTCTAAAGAACTTGTCACACGTGGATAAAATCTCGTTCCAGTAACAGTAAGCCGTAAAACTAAAATGTCAGTTGCATTTTTCAGGCAGCCGAGTGTAATAAAAATTGATGTAACGCATACAGTAGTGACATAGAATATTTCACTTGTGATATTTAGAGCGTCCTATATACAGAGGATGAGTCGAAAGTTTTGCAATATTTGCATAAACGCATGTGTTGCGGCGGGTATGTCACGTGTTTAAACTAGACAAAGTCCCGCACTTCAGTCAGTCGAAAGAAATGTAAAGTGGTAGTCGTTGCTGTGAAACGCATTGCATGTCGTCGATCTATCTGTGGTTGGAACTCCCAAAAGGTAAACAGTCATAACCGTCTAATTAGGGAACTTTTATTTACGAGTTTGAACTCGGCCATAACGTCGCTCAAGTAACACGAAACATTTTTCATGCGAATGGGGAAGGTTCCGTGAACCACAGCACCGCAATCAGATGGTTCAAGAAATTCCGCTCAGATGACAGAAACTTCAACGATCAACCAAAGTCAGGTAGACCGCGAACCGTGAATTCGGAGTCCGTGCGTCAGGCGTTAGATGCAAATTCGACAACCGGCCCCGGAAATTAATAGGCGAGTAAGGCATATCACTGACCACCGCTTTTCGTCACCTTCAAGACATCGGCAAGGTCTACAGGAGCTACGGCATTGTCCCTCACGAACTGACGGCAGCTGAAGCAAACCGCTGAGTGGAAGTGTGCAAAAAGCTCCTAGAAACCCGCGAAATGTGCGTTTCATCAAGAGAATTGTTACGTGCGATGGAAAGTGGGTCAATTTCTGTAATCCTAATACACAACAGCAGTGGTTGAGCCCGAGCCAGCTTCATCAACCTTTTGCCAAACGTGGGCGCGCTCCGAGCACAAGGTGATGCTCTGCGTCTGGTGGAATATCGAGGGGATAAGCCATTACGAATTTGTTACAGACGGTTGGGCCATCGACGCCAATCTCTACTCTGAACAGCTGAAGGGGAAGTATGTTGTTTGGGAGGAGAAGTATGCTGCGGTGGTGAGCAGAAGCGCGCTCTCCTACAATAGGACACCGCTCGACCTCGTACCGCGCGAACGTCCTGGGCAAAACTCAGGGAACTTGAGGGCATCGAACTGATGCCACACCAGCATATAGGCTGGACCTTTTCCCGTCGGATTATTCACTTTTTCAAGTTAAGCATAGATTCTTTGCTAGGGGGCGTAAAAGTAAATTGTGTTCCCACGATATCTCTGCTTCTAAAACTCCGATTTAAAAAATTATTTCTGCAGCGGATACAGCTCCTGGTGGAAAATACCTTGCATATAATTTCTGATTTTTGGTATAAAACGGTTTGTCCACCAGGGGGCGTAAGTGCTAATTTCCGCTTCTGATGTATTTGCAGCAAAATATGAGCTTCTAAAATCTCGATCGAAAAAAATTATTTCCTGGACGACTCACGTCGATAAACCACTTCGGGATATTTTCTTCTTAAATAATGCATGGTTTCTCCGCCAGGGGGCATATACGTATACTATACTATTGGTTTGAATTTTATTAATAACAGGAATCTTTTTTTGCTTTGAATTCCCTTCGGAAATTGTGAATTGTAACATGGCATGAGAGCGTCCAAACGTATTGAAGAGCTTCAAGGTCTTAAACCATGCTGTGGATAAGATTCTAAACACAAACAGCACTAAGGTAGAACTCCGAAGCATGTCATGTGTTTAAGTGTCTGTATCACTAATTGTTTTAAGTTCGGTGCCGCAATGATTCAGTTTTAAATCGGAAAAGTATTTTCCGCCCAACAATAGTATGAGACGATATGTTTTTAAAATAGCTTGTGAAAATGATCAAGGCATCTACAGCTTCTATATCAGAATTTTCCAAATTTCCTCATATCCCGTATTGTACTAAATATCGCACAGCGATTCTTTTGTAATTGCAATTAGTCATACGCTTTAATGTGTTGCAAATGTGTATGCTGTGTTTAAAAAACAAGCCCCCAGATTTTAAGATTCCCTTTTCACTTCCTTAAAAAGGTCAAACTTCCTTAATTACGAAATAACAGATTTACATTTTTTTCGGTTCCTATCAAAAAAATTAAAAGTCTAAATGAAGGCATTATTTTTTGAATGCAAATTGCAAAAGGTTTCAAACACTAAAAAAAAAAAAAAAAAGAAATACAACTTTTGTCCTTTTTCGGATTGAATATATTTGACTTTCCTGCCATGCATAACTGTCAAGTATTCTTCAATTTGTTTTTGTGATATTAGAAAGCCAAACAATGAAAACATCAGTCGGAATACAGTTTTCAAATACGAAATTTATTCATTATTACATTTAATAATTTTCTGAATGAACACAGTTTGACTAACTTAGCAAAGCTTGCCCGAAATATACTGGTCTGATCTTCATGGTAGTATCTTTCAAAGAATGTAAATATGTTCCCCAGAATCCGTACCATTCAACACCGCCCCTTTCTTGAGTCTTTCCCTTTAGGTACAATCCGTTGAGATTTGTGAAATAACAACTAAAATACCACCAGCCGCTTTTGTACTTGTCAGCACATCGCTGCCTGAAGTGATCTCTGTCCTTGGTTGTAAAATCCCATCCCCTGTGGTCCTGGAGACTGTCTCCTACGAATAAAGAAGAACATGTAAGTAATTTTTAAATGCCAAATGAGTCCTGCACAAAGTCGTAAGATTTTGTTTCTCTCTGGGATTGTTAATGAACCAAAAATAAAAATCATATCATAACTTGAATTTGTGTATTATGAGGAATGTTAATCTCCATGGAATGTATGTATAATAATAGAAGTCAGTGTGCGTGTGGGTCAGGCATAACACTTCGGGAAGTCGTGGTTTAGATTATAAAATTTGGCAGGTAATGTTTAAGCTTTGTTGATTTCCATTGGCTAAATTCAACTTGTAATTCCAATGAAAGGACATGTTAGAAGAGAAAAACTACCTGTTCAGAAGAACTTGGTGATTTTCCAGGAAAAATGAGGTTGACCGTATGTAAAGCAAGAATGTGCAAATATCTGCTAACGACATGGGAGGAAGGACGCAAAACCGTTAGGAAATGTTGTGGCGTAGTATTTCTGGCATTCAAAGGACAGAGCACCTCACCGACTCAGATATAATACTATTAGTACACAAGGCTTACTTTGTTTGGTCTGCTTGTTTTGATACCAACTCCGTTTTTCTCAACTGCTGGACATCTCTGTGACATACATCTGGCGAGATAATTCGTCACGCTATGGTGTAACGCCGCAGATACACAAAGCAATAGTAAAACACATTTTGAAAATCGTCGTAACGACAGGATGATACTATTGGAAACTCGTGTGCAATGCACTCTAGACGTGTTCAATGGGATTAAATTCAGTGGATTTAGGAAGTGGAGGTATACCTTAAATACCTTATTCACCAAGTTTACAAATATAGATTAGAGCTCGATAAAATCATACATTACCGTCAACTAAACGTAAACTATTATCTATAACAATTTGAAAAGCATCGTAATACACCTCACGATGAAGTCTCGGTACCCGCTTGCGTTCATGCGTACGCTTGACCAATACGCAGATCTGTTAGGCTATAGAAGCAGATCACTTTGCATAATATGACTGATGCACCGCGAAACGAATACACATGTTATGCCAAATGGTGACAATCGCGTGCTATTCAGGTTCTGTAAACCATAGGTCACAAAATATAGGACCTTCACGATGCCGTCCTATGATCAATTACCCCAACACTGATGGCATTTCTCAGAGCATCGCCGATATGGCGACCCTATATTTCGGGAGTTCTGCCAACGTTTATTGTGAAAACAACTACGGCCCAACAGATACCGGTGTGGTTGCCATTGTCTTCACACGTTAATGTTCCGGTAGTTCTGCGTAATAGCTTTGCTCCTGCTGTTCTGCAGTCTTTTAGTGGATTTATTGAAGAATTCTCTTTCTGTTTTACTTTTGTGGCATTGTGTTTGGCGCTGCCAGATAAGAAATAATTTGTTTGTTAACATAATTTCATGATTGCTGTTTCAAGCATAGTTCAACTAATACTTTGCTTGCCGCACATTGTCTGTTTCCACGGTTACTACCACAGTCACTGCGGTGACGGTTTAAGTTTAGTAGGCTGTGTTAAAGGATAGTGACCCTTTTTTCTTCGACACCCACCGTTGGCAACTCGATGGACTATGAGCAGTCTCCCGTCCCAAGTTTAGGGCCACTGGCTTCAGGTGACAGAGAGAGTCATTGCCAGAGCAGTTTTTGCACAATGTCTTTCCGCCCAATGCCATAGTTTACAACCCCGAATCTGGACCCTCATTCGTCCGATATGGGTCCTGATTAGAATCCTGGTAAGGCAATGATGTTGTGTTTGCCTTACGGCGCTGCTGCTCTCCCTTCCCTGGAACCAAATGCCCTAAATTAGGGACGGACGACTGCTTATAGCCCACTAAGTTGCTCACGGTGGTCGTTAAAAGACCAATAAAAAAAAACTTGGACTCTTTTTCTTCAGCCTAGGTAACTTTCCGCTCGTTCTGACGGGCGCGAAATTAAACAAAGTTCCGTAGATGTAAATTAACCCACACTGCGACAAAGACCTCAAATAACCACAAGCACACGATACAGTCCATTGCGGAAGGAGACAAGGTTTGTTGAGCCCCGTCGACATCAACGGCACTCCACCAGGTGGTCTAACATTTTCATCTGCAAGACCCAAAATTAGCTGCTCTTCTTATGCAAAAACCTATCATGTTATTGAGGGATCAGAACCACAAATTATTAATCGCTAGGAACCTGTTTTCCCTTCTCCGGTCTGCTGGGTCGTAGCATCTAGACATTGTAGATACTAATGAGAGTTTAAAGGGATTGATGTTTCGCACTTGGAAAAGTACGTTCTTATCTATTCAAAATCGCGCGAAACTAAAAATATTCTGCTGTGCTCATTGATTTTCGAAGTTTCTTACTTTCTACCTCACTGATAAACACGTCCGATGCCCTCCACAGGGAACGTTCCTTCAAAAATTATTTTTATTATTATTATTAACTAGCACTGTCAGCAACTCGGTGTACTATAAGCAGTCGCACTTCTACAATTTTGGGTCGCCAGTTCAGAGGAAGTGAGAGAATCTTTGCCGTTAAGCAAACACAACATCAATAGCTCCCCGGAATTCGAGCCCAAATCCATCTCGGACGAAGGGTCAGAAGCCTGAAATTAGACCACAGCAACACAGTGGCGGTTATCAGAAATTTATGACAAAATGTTGTGCTCAAAACTGAATCCATATGCAACAGCTTAAGTCCCGACCAATATTATGCAAGTAAGTGCACCAAACCTTAAATTTAAACACGTTAATGCGTCCCAAAATGAAGCTGTTTCTTTTTTCATATGAAGATAAACTTACAAATTGCCTTCAAGAATATATTTAACACCAACTGATCCACTTGTGTTTATGTTTATCGGCAGAAAAGGTTTACTTCCCTCTTCTAACACCAGGCGTGATATTCGGACCAAATGTCACTTTCATATACAGAGACTTCAATGATTTGTGTGGCTCAAGTTTCTTTCTACACTGCTGGCCACCCAAAATGCAACACCAAGAAGGAAACGAGATAGCAAAGCAAGATTTACTGGACACATAACAACAGATACAAAGATAAAACGATTGAGCTTACAGGCCCGTGCGACTTGCGGAACACGCAGATATCAATAGTTCGTGTGGCCCCCATGGCTGGCAATAACGGCCGCTACACGTCGCGGCATCGAACGAACGAGGCTTTGGATGTGAGCTTGGGGTATGTCGGTCCAGGCTGCTTCCACACGTTGCCACAATTTATCAGGCGTAGCCGTGGGTGGTGCTTGCCGGGCCACTCGGTTGCCGATCAGCGACCAGACGTGTTCGATAGGCGACATATCGGGAGAACAGGCGGGTCACGGCAGCAGTGACACCTGGTGGGTCGTGAAGAACTGTCGCGCGATGCGTGCAAAGCGCGAGCGCGCATTGTCCTGTTGAAACGTGGCCGCTGGAAGGTCCTGCAGGTAAGGGAGGACTACAGGCTCCAAAACGTCAGAGATGTAGCGGTGACTGTTGAGTGTACCGGCAATGCGTACCATAGGGGTGCGTGTGTCATATCCAATTACGCCCCAAACCATAACGCCAGGCGACGGACCGGTATGGCAATGCATAATGCATGCGTCATACAGTCTCTCGCTGCGGTGCCGCCACACACGGATCCGACCATCGTGGTTTTGCAGGCAGAAGCGGGATTCGTCGGAGAAGACAATGTCGTGCCATTCCGTAGTCCAAGTGCGGCGTTCAACGGCCCATTGCCGCCGCACTCGCCGGTGGTGTAACGTCAATGGTAATCGGAGCAACGGGCGCCGTGCGACAAGTCCCCGCTCCTCCAGACGACGTCGAACGGTACGTGCTGGAACAGGTTGCTGCGCAAAACACACTAATTCCTGCGCTAACGTTCGCGATGTTAGCGCAGGAATTATACAACACACTTCCACTACTTACACCCCGCCTTCTGTGCACTCGTCTTATATTGCTTCTCGGTGGCGTGCCGGTCGCACATGATTTGCATATGCCCTGCAATGCTAATCGCTTGCATGTCCTCTCGCGGTCGACGCATGCTGCGGATTGGCCAGAAGGACGAACCACTTATGGACAACCGAAATTTTAGACTGGACGCCAAGGGGCAGGAAAAGACCCAGAGGAAGGCCACATAAGCGATGGGTGGATGAATTTCGAAAGCATGCTGGATTGACATGGAGGAGACTGTCGCAAGATAGGCCTTTGCGGAAAAGACTTGGGGAAACCTTCATACAGTAATGAAAATATAATAATTGTTGATTATACATATATATACAGGATGCATAGGAAAGTCCCTTTAGCCTGAAATAACTTGACAACGGAGAGAGGTACAGTTATGCAAGTGAGATAACGATACAGTAAAGCGACTACGCCCGATCGAATGCAACCGATAGCAGCGCCCTAGTGGCGAAATGCGGAAGTTAGCCATTGCGAATCGAAAACGAAAAGAAACAGAGCAAAATTTCCCTACACAAAATTGTAGAGCATCAATTAATTAATACAAAACGATATTTGTTTCACACGGATAAGATAAATTGTCGCCTGAATACCCTAAAATGTCCGAAATCGATGCGCGACGATTCGAATCTGCATATTCACATTTCGCAAATGTAGCCGTATGCAAATGCAGATTGTGTCGTCGTACCGTAATTACGATATAAAAACCAGTAGCAGGATGTACCCTGCTCAGAAGTTTAGGTCTACGTACGCTGTGTGAGAATTGCGAGCTTCACTCACTCCCAATATTGCGAGATAGTGCTTATTTACGGCGAATGCCAACGGAACGCGGCGCTGGCTGCACGGGAATATTCCGTTCGTTTTCCAGCTGGGCCACATCCAAGTGCGGTTACCATCGCAAGTGTAGTGAGATGGAATACAAATGTGTATCGTGGGCAACTCTTCGAACATACTCGACATTTTTTTTATTTTGTTTTGTCTGACGTCATCAAACTGTATTGACATAAGCACGCATTTATGCAATACATTGTGTGTATTTGTTCATACCTATGCCTGTTCCCTTCAAACGTTCACACAAAAGGTCACGCATCGATATCGGACATTTTAAGGTATTCAGGCGACAATGTATCTTATCCGTGTGAAACAAATGCCGTTTTGTACTAATTAATTGATGCTCTACAACTTTGTAATTGGAAATTTTGCTCTCTCTTTTTGTTTTCGATTTGCAATGGCTAACTTCCGCATTTCGCCACTAGGGGCCCTGCTATTGGTCGCACTCGGTCGGGCGTAGTCGCTTTACTATACCGTTATCTCACTTGCATAACTGTACCTCTCTCCGTTCGCAAGTTATTTCAGGCTGAAAACTTTCCTATGCACCATGTATATCCTTCGCAGAGCTTGCAGAGGCCTACAGGTTCTTAATCATGAACTACTTTTACAAGAAAAAAGCACAGAGGAAATGGTGACGTCAGACAAACAAAATTTTATTTTGTTTTGTCTGACGTCATCAAACTGTATTGACATAAGCACGCATTTATGCAATACATTGTGTGTATTTGTTCATACCTATGCCTGTTCCCTTCAAACGTTCACACAAAAGGTCACGCATCGATATCGGACATTTTAAGGTATTCAGGCGACAATGTATCTTATCCGTGTGAAACAAATGCCGTTTTGTACTAATTAATTGATGCTCTACAACTTTGTAATTGGAAATTTTGCTCTCTCTTTTTGTTTTCGATTTGCAATGGCTACTTCCGCATTTCGCCACTAGGGGCGCTGCTATTGGTCGCACTCGGTCGGGCGTAGTCGCTTTACTATACCGTTATCTCATTTGCATAACTGTACCTCTCTCCGTTCGCAAGTTATTTCAGGCTGAAAACTTTCCTATGCACCATGTATATCCTTCACAGAGCTTGCAGAGGCCTACAGGTTCTTAATCATGAACTACTTTTACAAGAAAAAAGCACAGAGGAAATGGTGACGTCAGACAAACAAAATTTTATTTTGTTTTGTCTGACGTCATCAAACTGTATTGACATAAGCACGCATTTATGCAATACATTGTGTGTATTTGTTCATACCTATGCCTGTTCCCTTCAAACGTTCACACAAAAGGTCACGCATCGATATCGGACATTTTAAGGTATTCAGGCGACAATGTATCTTATCCGTGTGAAACAAATGCCGTTTTGTACTAATTAATTGATGCTCTACAACTTTGTAATTGGAAATTTTGCTCTCTCTTTTTGTTTTCGATTTGCAATGGCTACTTCCGCATTTCGCCACTAGGGGCGCTGCTATTGGTCGCACTCGGTCGGGCGTAGTCGCTTTACTATACCGTTATCTCATTTGCATAACTGTACCTCTCTCCGTTCGCAAGTTATTTCAGGCTGAAAACTTTCCTATGCACCATGTATATCCTTCACAGAGCTTGCAGAGGCCTACAGGTTCTTAATCATGAACTACTTTTACAAGAAAAAAGCACAGAGGAAATGGACATGGAAGCGTCCCAATGTCATGAGAAGTGAAATTTATTTTGTTATTTGGAGCGAAAATTTTGTCATTGAAGACTGCAGTGCGCTGAACAGGTTCAACACAGGTAGTGACCCTGACTGGCGAGGTGTACGATGCTCCTCAACACTAAACTCGAACGTGGCTAGATCATAAAACAAAAACAAAAAGTACTTTTACATGACCAACGTAAAAAGCATTGTACTACCTATTGGAACTGAGTTACTGATTCTCTGTCCTAGAAGGCCTACTTGGGAGAAGTGGGCATTCATGAAGTAAACAGAGAACTCACTAAAATTCTTATGGAAACAGCGAGAACATTATGTCAGAAAATCAAGGTGCTATTACGTTTTATTAAATATAGAATCACGAATCGAATTGTCCTCGTTTGACTAAAACACAAAATCCACTTGTACGCGAAATAATTTCTATCAAATATTTTTCGGCAATGCGATTGACTTTCAGTGCAGAGAGGTTTTCCTTAAGTCACAAGCATTTCAATAAAATAAAATATATCACCAAATGAATACAGTACTTACATGATTGACAGCACTTGAGTCACAGAATGATAGCATGAGCGACGTATCTTCTTATATCGCGAGCAACGCAAGCCTCAACCGCATTGAGTACTAAAGTTCAACTGATAGAATATCACGTCAAGAGATTTCATTGAGAAAACGCGCCAAGAAAACACCTGGACTCCAGATTAGTTATTTGCCATATGTTTTTCTTCGCTGAGAACGGAAAACAAACGTTGTTGCTTTATTTCTTTTGACCAGATTTCGGGGAAGATATGAATAAAAAGGAATTTAATATTTTTCAACAGGCGTCGGCGTTCACAAAATTGCAAAAAATCAATGTTCTCATCGGTCTGTAGATGTTCACATTCATGAGGAAGTGAAGAGTGGCATCAGAATAACAAAAAATGTAATCTTTTAAGTACTTTGTATTGAAGCACCACACCCGGCTAGTATACAAAGGGCAGTCAGTGCACCCAGTACGGCACGCACTCTTGTGAGTGTGCGCGAGCGCGTGTGCCGAAACAATTAATTTTCTTTAAACATTAATGTCGCTCGCTATCTAGGAAAAATGTATTTATGAAAACATTTTCGAATCAGATTTTAAAATACATATTATATATTTGTGTATGCGTGCGTGTGGGTGCAAGCGTAGGCATGTGTGTGTGCGTACGTGTCGGTGCAAGCGTGGGCGTGTGTGTGGGCAGTGGAACCACCGATATAAAGCTTTCAGTTTAATATGTAAGTCTGCACTAATTCCGATATTTTACTGTAGCTTCTATTGCTTTTTGAATTCTGTTCTATAATTACTTTCGACTATTTTTTCCATTATACGTTAAATTTTGAATTTCATATTATCAAAAATACAATGGTTGTTTGATTCTCTCATGCCTAACCCGAGAGTTACAACTTTCAGAGAATTGAGAAAGCATTTTTTTTTCAAGTACGGAATAGTTATTGTAACTGAGAATTTATTAAACATCATTCTCGGCTCTTGTCTTTCTCTGAATTCAAGAAATTTGAAACAAGTCAAGATTAGTGAACATTTTACCGCGGACTAATATTGTATACTCTAGTTAACAAAATGCTTAAAAAACGGTGATGCTTATAAGTAACGAATTCGCAATATGTATTGTATCAACGTATGCAATATACACTGAAGATCAATTGAATTAGAGACAGCTGATGTTATGACCCTGTAAACGGAAACCACATGACGTTTGCAGCGATCCGACAATATAAGGAGTGATGCGACGGGGATCAGTAAGAGTCGAACACAGTATGGGTAAGACGAAGGATCTAAGCGCATTTGATCGTGGACAAATTGTCGGGGCCTGACCAATGGGTCACTCCATCTCGGAAGTCGTACAGGCACTGAGATTTTCACGAGCCACTGTGTCACGGGTGCACCGTGAATACATCGAATCCGGTAAAACCATCCCTGCAAGGGTCAACTGCCGTGTGCAACAGCGTGTGGATGAGCGGGGTCATCGTCGGCTAGCTCGCATTGAAACAGCGGATAGACGGCAGTGCAAGAAATCACTCGGCAATTTAACGCTGGTGCACAAAAACGTGAAAGCAGCCACAACATCCAGAACCATCTCCTCGCTATGGGTACAGAAGTCATCGTTCCACGAGGGTACCGCTGCTGATCGCACATCAGAGGGTGCAAAAATAAGCGTGGGCGCGGGAAAATCGCCACTGGACCCTAGACATGTGGAAAAATGTTGTCTGGACTGATGAGTCGAGATTCACGTTGGTGCATGTGGATGGCAGGATACGAGTACTGCGCAAACCACATGAAGCGATGTATTCTTCTTGCCAGCAGGGTACTCTTCAAGCTGGTGGGAATGGCATTCTCGTCTGGGGACTGTTTACGTGGACTGAAATGGAACCTATGTTACGTGTGACATCGTCCCTCACAGGTCATCGTTACCGGGATATCCTGGACGACCATTTGCTCCCGTTTGTGCGTCTTCAACATTCCACTGGAGACATCATCCTGCAACATCTCTCCCAAATTGTATCCGATTGGATGGATGAACAGTCCACCGACGTGACCTCGCTTCCTTGGCCAGCTCGGTCGCCTGACCTCAACCCCTTGGACACATTTAGGATGCCATCGAGAGAGATGTCCGAGACTCTGACCCCCTCCATGAAATCTTCGTGAACTGTGGGAGCTTGTTCAGGGGTCGTGGATCCGTATCGCTTCCCAACGCTTCCGGTGTCTTGTCGAGTTCATGCCGAGACGAATCGCAGCCGTCATCAGGACGAAAGGTGGTGCTACACGTTACTAGACAGGTATCTCTAATTCAATTGCTCTTCAGTGTAGAACCATCGCTGGCCAAAGGCGGCTCAAATAACCACCAGGTGAAATGTAGTAAACCCAAGTATCGTCAGAGCAATAAGCTGCACATCGTGGGCTGCAAGACCAGACACCTTACTCGCGTGTCCCTGGTGACTGCTCGTCATCGTAAATTACGCTTCGCCAGGTACTGAAAACTTCAAAACTGGACCTCTGCGTCTTGACTCATGACGCGGAGCAACTCAACAAGACAAAAGTACTCTTTTTTTTTATTGAAGTTTTTTTTTAAATGATTTATCGGACCTGGTAGCACGGACATGACAAACACGCAGACGGAGACAAGATATAGATATTACACAACAACAAGTACAAATCATACATGGCTCACAGCATGCCAAATGATCAATGCACACAGATATAGCCAGTGATGATCATGTAATACATTGTGAACAAGTATACATCAATCATGGATTTGACCGTATGCTAAATGACCAACGTACACAGATGAACACTGTTGGACAAGTAACACATTGAGAACCATTACCGAAAGACAAAAACAAGCATCCATTCCTCACCGGGATTCGAACCCGGACACTTTCTCGAACGAATGGTCATAATCCAGCTCTTAGACCACTGCGCCATCGTGCCGGCAGGGTATTCCTAGAACTTGATGACATTCCGGTGGAATTACCATGGACATCAAAGTTGAAACAAGTCGGGAATCTGAAAATACACTCATCCAAGTTTTCACAAGATGTCTTAATGAACGGAAGATTCCTGAGGATTGGAACAATACTAAAATGATCCTGCTACATAAAGAAAAGGGTGGCATTCGGGATATCAAGAACTATAAATCCATCAGTCTCCTATCATTGGGTTATAACATATTCACGAAAGTTCTTCCTCATCGCCTGAAAGTAATACTGGCCATGGCTCAACCGAGAGAACAAGATGAATTAACGAGTGGCTACAACGCTAGAGATCATGTCCATGAACTGCGAGAATTGATTAAAAGAACATTGAAATATGGTAAATGCCTTTGTTTCCGTGAATGGCTTTGGAATCCTGCGGTATTGAAGATGCATGAATTCGCATTATTAATAATATCATGAAAATCCAAGTGCAAAGGTTAAGCTATTTAAGAATACAGTAGCAATAAACGTTCGAAAGGAAGTGAGATAAGGTGACTCCATATCTCAGAAACTCTTTAATGTCACATTGCAAAATGTCTTTCAATCACTGAACTCGAAAAATAAAGAGATAAAGCTTAATGGATATTGTTTAACTTACCTTCCTTTTGCTGATGACGTTGTCGCTTTTAAAACTATCACTTCAGATCTTCAGAGTATGATCCAGGAACATGCTGCCGAGAGAAAAGAAGTGGGATTAAAAGTAAACTGTCAGAAGACAAAACTGATGTACAATGCTTTTTTTAAAGAAATGAAGATTTCGCGATTGATGGCAAAAAACTGGAGATATCCGATTCCTACATTTACCTTGGACAGAAGATACCAAGCGAGGGTCGCCCTGTAGAAGAAATTAATCGGCGTATAAAACTTGTCTTTGGAAGAAACAGTACAATATTAAAAAAATATATGCCACTATGTCTTGAAAGAGAAGTGTTTAATCAATGCATCCTACCAGTGCTTACGTACAATGCAGATACGTCGACCTTAACTAAAATAAGACGTACAAAGACTGCATACAACTGAAAGAAACAAGGACAATTGCATGTTGGTGCAAGCAGGAAAGATAAAAAGAGGAACTCGTCAATAAGGAAAATGACAAGAGCAGAAGACATCGTGATCAGAGTAAAATGCTTGAAATGGCAATAAGCTGAATATATTGCCAGTTGGACGGACCGCAGACAGATAACGGAAATCTTATATGGGGTTACAAGAGAGAGGAAAAGATCCAAAAGAAGACCACGTGGGAGATGGGAGGATGAAATTTCTAGTTCAAGTCAGACCGTTGAGAAAGATACTTCGGTAGACTTTCATCCAGCGATATATTGATAATGGTTGACATTGATGATATAGATGCAAGTATAAAATATTCCTTTCTTTCCATTGTAACAGATTTTTGAATTAGCTGAGAAGGAGCCTTGTTTTCTCCCTTCGTTTACGTCCCCCCCTCCCCTTCACGCACTTTATTTCTTTTCTTTCCCAATTTGTTTCAGAAAACTGGACAACAAGGATCAGAGTGCATTTCTGTCCTTTTTTGCTTCCTTTGTCTGTTGTTTTTGACTTTCCTTCCCTTTGCCCTGTGCTTTTTTCCTTTCCTCAAGGCTTCCACATGTTTCCCTATGCAGTTTTTCTTTGTGCTGAAATATTTTTCAAATTACTCATCTGATCATGCTGGGAAATTTCCTCAGAACAGTTTATTCTCTTAAAATGTCTAAATATTTAATTTTCTGTTGTGCAAAAAGATTAATTCTTTTTGTTCTTCGCCAAACAAATTGTTAATCTTATCAGAATTCCCATTTGTTCAACATGCTTCATGCTTCGCCTTTTAGTTTTATTAGTTTTCTCCCTTCTAGTTCTCCAGTGAAACCGTTCTTCCTTACTTTCAGAAGATTTGCTCTGTTCTTCCTTTATACACTGCCGGACAATTGCTAAGGACGGATGACAACAGCAACGATAGCAACCATAAAATGGAAGGCAGGAAAATGTGGAAATTAGCATAAGTGCGGGATACAGTAAGACGTGTTGTGCGTATGCAAATTTTGGATTGCCGAACTTGTTCGTGACGTCATAGCGCTGATAAGAGATATAAAGGATTTGACGCGTATTGACCGTTGTTGTTCAAACGCAAAGTTGAAAGGGAAAGAATCAATTGACGAACTTGCAATTTTCAGTATGTCTTCCCGACATCATCTAGATGATTTTACGCGTGGCCGTATTATTGGCAAGATTGAAGAAGGACGAAAAATAACAGATGTTGCCAGGGAGTTCGACGTCAGCCACAGTGTTGTTTCAACTCTTTGGAAATCATTTCAAACAAATGGAGAGTGTAGCAAACGTCAACGGGGGAGGTTGTGTTCGCAGTACGACACCTGCAGAAGATCGGTACATAGTGCTATCAACAAAAAGACACTGGCACAGCACAACTAGTGAGGTAGCAAATCAGTTTATGGCTGCTGTTACTGGCAAGCGGATCTCCCGAAAAACTGTCGCCACACGTTTGCATGAAGGAGGACTATACGCCCGCCGTCCTGTTGTGTGCATCCCATTGTCCAGACGTCACCGTACCGCCCGTTTGCAATGGTGCCATCAACATCGCAATTGGACTGATAACGACTGGTCTGCTGTCCTCTTCTCAGATGAGAGTAGATACAGTCTATCGTCTGATTGTCGACGACAACTGATCTGGCGTGATAGTGGTACTGCATATTGTCCAGCAAACATACAGGAAAAGGACCGATATCCGACATGTAGTGTCATGGTATGGGCTGGCATCATGATCAATGGCCGTACGTCCCTCTATGTGCTTCCAACTGGGACTATGACTGGCCAACGATATATTAATGATGTTCTGCTACCTCATGTTCGCATGTTCCGTGGTGCTGTCGGTGATAGATTCATTTTCATGGACGACAACGCAACATGTCATCGAACAGTCGCTGTCCAGGAGTGTCTTGAGAGCGAGGATATTCAACGCCTCGTATGGCCAGCACGTTCTCCAGATCTGAATCCCATTGAAAATGTGTGGGATGCTTTGAGGAGGAGTCTTGCTGGTCGCCCATGCCCTCCAATAAACAAGGACACCCTCATCCGTGCACTGACAGAGGAATGGGATAAATTACCCCAACAACTGCTTGATAATGTTGTGCAAAGCATGACACGACGTGTGGAATCTTGAATCGCTCTCCATGGTGGCCTTATCCTGTATTGACATCTTACGCCGGAACGCCTGAGGACGGTAATTGCGTCTTTTTCACGTTTACGTATTCTGCACAAAATGGCCTGTTTGTCCCTTGTACACGTTCCAAAGCCTTTCTGGATTTCAGAGCACAATAAATTGTCTTTCTTGTAATGTCCTGGCATTCTGACATTATTTTATTTCACTTGGCATCCAACCACACTTACTTTTTTATGCGCTATATTGCCGTTTATGATCCGTCCTTAGCAATTGTCCAGCAGTGTATAATATTTCTGAACTTTTTTCCCTGTTTTTTTTCACTGTTATTTTTAATAAAAGCCTTACAACACTGCTTATTGATCAAGCACTGTTTTTCTCCTGTAAAAGTCACTTGAGTTTTATTAATTTATTTATAATTTATTTCACATTTAACATTTTTATTTTATTTTTTTCCTTTTCATTATCTTGTAGAACTTGTTTTGGGTTTGGCAATGCTCAGCCTTTTGCCTATTTCTAAATTCTGTATTTAATTTTTTTCAAATTTAAAGCCTTCCCTGTACTTTTTTTCCTCCCGTCCCTTTAATTAAAATTCAGTTTCGTGCCAAATGCACATATAACTTTTAATGTCAATTAGGAATATGATTCTGGTAGAAACCCAAACTTAGTTTGCTGTGTAAAATCTGGGAGCTTTTATTTTTTTAATTGGAGGTTTAACGACCACCGTGAGCAACTCAGTGGTCGCCCGTCCCTAATAAGCAGTCGCCCGTCCCTAATTTAGGGTCACTGGTTCCATAGAAGGGAGAGAGCCAGTGCCGTAAGACAAACACAACATCCATGCTTCACCGGGGTTCGAACCTGGACCCCGTTCGGTCGAATGATCAGAGGCCATCGCTTAGTTTCAATATTCGCTTTTATTCACTTAAAAGAATTACAACAGAACATCCCCAACCTCACACGCAGTGTGAGAGAAGGGAGAAATAAAACAAAATGTAGATATTTACAATGAAATGATAATTGTACAGATGAGCAATGACAGGCATTGCATTATTTGCTGTAAACAGCAGTAGCTCTGGGATAATTTTTCATTGAAGTCTTGGAACATCACTGGAGCGAAACAATTTACAGAAAACAAATTCCGTGCAGTTCTAGTGACATGGGAATCACTGGTGGCAGAGAGTCACTGTGAGGATGAAGAGAACTGTGTACAAAAGGTGACATCAGCAGGAAGCAAACACAATCCAGTTCCAGGAGGAAACATGGTGAGGGACCAGTAAAAATTGAAAGTTCCGACGTAGGTTTATTAAAACAGCAGATGAACAGTCTGGGCACTAGAAAACCGAAACCAGGGACGGCACGGCGACCATGTTTTGAAGAAAGCAGGTAACCGTGCCGTGTCATTCGCCAAGGAGTATTCCAGGGTGAGTCTGGCTTTAACCCTGTTGCGATAGTGTGCAACTAAAGAGGTAGAGAATGTGATAGGATCTGGATCTTGTAACTGTAGCAGGCGAGAGAAAATAATATATTTAGCTAGGATAAATAAATACGAACAAACTGGTAAAATAGAGGTGAAACTTGTAGAACTGTGGCCGAGGAAACTATAATCTTCTAGGGTGAGATCACTGATACAAGAAGGATGTGCAAGTTGAAACATCCTGTGAAATAGTGGGAGCAGCGTCGGACAGTAAACAAACATGTGTAAGACGTCTCCAACGACGTTACTAAAAGGACAGAGATCTGATGAAACTATATTTCTCCGGAACAAAGTCGAAGGGACAGGCAGTCGATTGTGCAAAAACCTCCAGTGCACATTAATTTCTGAGGAGAGGGCCGGTGAATATTGGGCAGTAGACCAGACCGAGGTTAGTGCAAAAGAAGGAACAGAGGGAATAGGGCAAGGTACCGCAGAAGAAGAACGGAGAAAACGGTACAGGGTGCGGGTGGAAAAACTGTGGAGAGGGAGGAGATCACCGGAAAAGGGAAGGAAGAACGGAAAAGGGAGAGAGGCAGAGGAAACGGAAAGGAGGCCAGAAGAATCGACTAGGGAAGGAAAAAGTGATTGAAGAGCATGTTTAAGTTGGAGGAAGTTATCAGAGAGTTCGGGCGAGAGTAGGGGGGAAAAAGGTCGGAAACGGGTTTCCATGAAAAATCGGGGAGGACCAGTTGGGAAACGGAGACTACACCAGCGTGTAGTCATGCGGGGAAAAAGAAAAAGTTGGCAGTAGGGGGATGGAGGGCGGAGGAGAAAAAAGAGGTTCGGAAAGAAGATCAAGAGTGGAAGAGGGGGGTTGACGAATGAGCAGTAAAGAACGAAGGAACTGAACAGCTTCATGGCAGACTAGAGGAAAACGGGGGGGGATGACAGTGTGAATATCCATCTTGAGAAGAAGATGGACGGTGAGGCAGGGTTTAAGGGGGTAAGTCAGAACATTAAGCAGAAGAATGGAAGCGGAAGAGGCTGGTTGAACTGTCAAACGGAGGAAATTGAAAATTCTTACAGCTTTATAACGTATGGTAATCTCTGGCATATTGAGGCCACCACAAGTCGAAGGTAGAGACAATACTGAGGAAGATAACCAATGAGTAGATGACCAAACAATACTGAGCATTGCTGATGTTGTTGCAGTTTGAACGTAGGCTGGTGGCGGTTGTGCAATCCAGGAATGATAAACTAACGAGAGAATGTGGGTGCCAGCAAGCCGTGCACGACTATGGTAGGTCAAACAGCACTTCAGCTTGGACCAGTAAGCAGCGGTGTGACGTAGTTTCCTGATGAGGGGTCTCCAGGTGGCAGCCGCTGCTGAGACCCGGCTGCCAATGTGCACCCCAAGTATCCTTTGACTAATGGAAGTCCAATGAGCGCCCCACGGTGCATCTGGGCGATGTCTCCAGGAGCTACACCACAAGCCTGTACACTTTGAAAGGTTTAACGAAGCGCCGGAAGCCGCAGCATACACTTGGTACCATGCAAGAACAATTGTGAATGGCCATTCTTCTCGGATGAGAACTGTGAGATCATCGGCGTAGGCAGTAAGAACGATAGAATGGTGCCTGGTGCTGTGCTGAATGGTGGAGGGGGAGGGTGTAGAAGAGAACGGATAGAGCAAAGAAAAGGCTCAAAGACTAGAGAGAAAAGTTGTCCGGAAAGAGGACATCCTTGACGGATGCCCTTACGAAACGGAATGGGGGCTGTAAGGAAGGAGGCCGTCCGGATATGGACAACTGAGTCCTGGTATAGAGCAAGAAGGGCTGTGATGAAGACAGATGGGAAACCGAAGGCAGAGAGCACAAAGGCAAGCCACTGATGACTCACGTTATCAAAGGCCTGCCTCTGATCAAGACTGAGGAAGGCTAAAGGTTTGGAGGAAAGGTGGGCAAGGCAATATGAGCCACGGAGGAGATTAATATTAGTATGGATGCTTCGGCCAGCGATGGTGTACGTTTGGTCGAGATGTATGACGGTGGGAAGGACAGGGTTCAATCGAAGAGAGAGTATTTTAGTATAAATCTTGTAGTCAACATTAAGGATGGATATAGGACGCCAGTTATCCAACTCCAGCAGACACCCCTTCTTTGGAAGAAGAATGATGTGAGCTAGAGTAAAAGCGGGGGAAGAAATGATAAAGAAAAAGCAGCTGTAAAGCAAGGCAATAGGAGAGGGTGTAGGAAAGAGGAAAACGTGCGAAAGAAATTAACTGTCAACCCGTCAGGACCAGGTGACGAGTGACAGTTAAGTAAGGCAAGTGACTGTACTACTTCAGCTGGGGTGATAGGCAAAGAAAGAGATGTAACAATATGCGATGGAATATGTGGTAAGGCATGAAGAATCGAATCAGCATGCGGAGAACTTGACTGGAACTGAGCAAAACGTGACTGGAAATATGTTCTAACACCGGAGCAAATGAGAGTGGGGTCATTAGTAACAGTTCCATCGGGTAACTTCAGATTACGGAGGTGATGAGCAGAACGTTTGTGGAATTCCAGTTGTTGAACCTGTTCACATAGATAGTCATTTGGCTGGAGACAAAGGAGCTTGAGGCGGTGAAGAGCTTGTTGGGAGACAGGAAGTAGCAAGGCACGAAGTTCAGCTTGGTAATGAGAAAACAGCGGAGAATCAAGATCTAGGGTGGAAAAAATCGAGCGTGCTGCATCAATCATCATAGAGGCGGTAGTACGTTTTTCGTGGGAATATTGTTTGGTATAAAGAAGAATTTGGGATTTGACATTTAACCAGTGTTGCAAGGGACAAGAAGCAGAAGGGAGCATATATAAGGCTTGTTGGAGCTGCGATTGGATGGAATTTACGTAGGTTGAATCAAGTAAAAGATCATCATCAAAGGTCCAAGTTCGGTAGTATTGCCGAGGAGATGGGCCGGTGTGAAGACACATTACGACACAGCTGTGGTCGGAAGAAACTGTCGGTGTGTGAGAAAGGGAGATAACTGAAGGAAGAAGAATTGAAGAAACATAAAACCGGTCAAGTCGGGCAGTTGTAGGGGAGGAAGTGGACTAGGAGCGCCAGGTGTACGAACGAAGAAATGGGTGCAGGTGTCGAAAAGAATCTTGGAGTTGCAGCTGGTTGATGGCTGTAGAAAGTGCTCGGGTAAGAAAATACCTGGTATCCGTGGAACCGTCCAATCTGTCGAGGGATGGGTCAAGGGTGCAGTTAAAATCACCACCTAAGATGACAATATCAGTGGCTGGAAGACCTTGAACACAGGAAACAAAATGCTTAAAAATACTGTCTGCATACTGTTGATTGCCGGAAACATAGATGTTGAAGATATGGTATCGGAAGTTGTGAAGTCGGAAGGACAGAAGCTGCAGAAAGTCACGATAAATCGGTTTGACCGTGATATCAGTAATTTAGGATCGAAGACAAAAATGGATGGCCACCGCAAGTCCTGCGTGAAGACTAAGTCGATGGGCATGGTAGAATTGAAATGGCCAGGTTCGCCACTGGTGGTATGGGGTGTTGGGATGACAGTTAGTCTCCTGTAGCAATAATATATCCGCATCATGCGGTGTAACGTCTTCAAACACTAACGCATTGGTAGGAGGGACGGAGCATCCCTTACAGTTGAAAGAAAGTAATTTTAACTTGAAAGAGGTTGTAGTGGTTGAATATTACTATCAGCACTTCTGTGAAGACTGGTTACACGTTTCTTTAAGTTAGATGTCTGCGCATTAGTGACTGTGTCAATTTTCGGCAAAAGAGCAAGTAGATTCTGAAGTTGGGTGATAATAGTAGGAAGCTGAGCATTAGAGATTGTACGCAGTCTAGCTGCTTGAGAGGACGTGACGGTTGATTGAGTATGATGAGAGCAAGATCAGATGGCACCAGCGGCCCGTCTAATGCAGGGAAGGTTTCCAGATATTCTGCGAAAGCTTTTTGATCCAACAATTTTGGAACAGCTGAGGACTTAAGAGATGTAGAAACTGCAGTTGGAGAGAAAGACTGTCGAATTGGCGAACGGGAACGAGAGCAGCGTGGAGAAGACGTCACCGGCGAGATTGAACTCTGTCTAGTACGTTTCAACGTGGGAACGCCGGGAGAAGCTCGTGGGTGTATGACAGTTAGATCTGACTCCACATTAGGGGATCCAAGGGAAGAAGATGAAGCAACACGACGGAGGGGTTGCCATTCCTTTTCGGAGATAATACCCTCCGAAGAACGTAGAGGTACCACAGCAGCAAGTGGGTTCAACGATGGAGAGGTGGCCAAGGTTTCCGTAGTAGAGATCGAAGACTTGGAGACTGCTGACGAATCATCATCTGCTGGGGGAGAAGCCTCTGGAACAACAGTAGCAGGGATCAAGGACATCTGCGGAGCCGAACTTGGTGTGGCCAGAGAAACTGATGTTGAGGGTGGGGTGTTGACTTCGGGCGGTATGGAAATAGGTGGCTTGGCAGATTCATGTGGACAACGTGATTGGATGTGGCCATATGCCTTGCATTTAAAACAATGCAAGACAGTAACGATATCGATCCGGAAAATCTGCTTCCTTACAACCACAGTGAGGTCAGTAGGGCAGTCAGCAATGGCATCTTCAGTAGGGAACAGGATCCTTGCTTGGCAACGCAGAGCTAAGATGTTCCTGTCATCTGGGTCTGTTGGTGCGGAAGACAGAGTGGAAATGGAACCAACTACTTTTCCACAACGGGAAAGGGCCGCCATTAAGTAATGATCCTTGATTTCTGGTGGTACGGGATAGCACGTAACAAGTACGGGACGTTGCGTGAGAGGGATTCCCAGTAAGGTATGATCCCCAACATGCAGTCCGTCAGATAAGACGCGCTCCACAAACTCTGGCTTCGCAAAATAGATGAGAACAGTCCTAGGTTTCCTCGCCATATGGGTGATCGCTCCCTTAGGGAGGATTTGGCGTACGGCTAAGGAGTATTTCTTAAGGCTGGTGTCCGGTAGGGCATCAAAACATATGCCAAGTTTCTGTGTGCATAACACCTCTTGCCCAGCAGCTGAAGTTTCCAGAATTTCGATGCGTAAATTTCTTGTTGTCTCTACTGACAATCATATCAAGAGGCATTGTACATGGATTCTTCGCTGTAGAGGAAGATGAACTGGTACCCTTTACAACGGAAGCATAAGGTAGAGTTGCCGTAGGAATGGGCGGAGATGGGGAAGGTCGAGACGCAGTGCTCGCAGCAGGAAATAAAGTACCAGAGGCAATGGATACTGAAGAAGTTAATGACGTCACTGTGGTGGACAATGTCGGGAAATCAACATCCATAGAGTTGGAAGAAGAAGTGGTAACATCAGATAACGCGGCTTGGAAACCAGCTGCGTGTGGTAGTGACGATGACCGAACGTGGCCAGGCGGAGCCGTAGCTTTGCTATCAAGCTTCATACCTGGCCTATCAGAAGCGGTCGCCGCCATTTGCAATGGCTGGCCTGCTAAACCCGACCCTGGGCAAAGCCAGGACGGAAAAAGAGTTAGTACAAGTAAAGTTCTACTTACAGGACGTCAAGGTCGGACTCAATCGACACATGAGACGTTCACAACACAGGAGATACACAAAATGACGGCACACACAAAAAATAACACCAATAAACGCAGGTCAAACACGGAGCACAGGTCAACATAACCGTTACAAAGCCATCGCTTAGACCACTGCGCCACCGGGGCGGCTAAAATCAGGGAGCATTTTGCATGTTTTACCTTTGAACACGCCATGTGAAATGCTTCTACCATTTTCTACCACGTTGTTCATTTTCACCGTTTTTAGCACGTCTTTTGTAAAAAAAAAGATCGTGTTTATGTTATCGGTTTGTCCATCTGTCCGCCTGTAGACATCATATTTCTGCAATTATTAGTCCGATTTGAAAAATTATTTTTGCATTGGGAAGCTTGAAATGTGCGAATGATGCTCCTTCATTTCGTTTTTTTTTTTTTTTTTGCGATATACAATCAATTTCACCGCTAAAGGGCGTAAGCACACATGATGTAGAATTCAACATACATTTTATTCCATATATTTGCTTCTAAGCATCCGATTAAAAAAATACTTTTATCGTTCTATTCTATTTATGTGGAAGAGTATTTTAGGTATAGTTACTTTTTCAAGTTACGCATAGATTTTCCGATAGGCGGCGTAAAAGTAAATTTTGTTTTCCCCGATATCTCTTCTTCTAAAACAATGATTTGAAAATTTTTCTCTTCAGCGGATACAGCTCCTAATGGAAACTCTTTTGCATAGAATTTCTGATTTTTAGTAAAGAACATTTTGGCCACCAGGGGGCGTAAGTGTTAATTTTTGCTTCTGATGCACTTGCCATAAAATTAGAGATTCTAAAATTTCGATTGAAAAAATTCTTCTGTGTGCCGATACTACTCACGTCGACAAACCTTCTCGGAATATTTTCTTCTTAAAATATTGCATGGTTTTCCTGCCAGGGGTGTAGATTTATATCTTATTTTTGTCAATACCTCTTCTTCTAAGAGTCCAATTTGAAATATTCTTCTTTATGGGATAAATTTTCTGGTGTGTCATGTTTTCTATAGAGTTTCAAAATTTTCAAATAAATCATAGACTTTCCGCTAGGGGCGTAAAGGTAAATTGCGTTTTCCAGTATATCTCTGTTTCTAAAACTTCGATTTGAAAAATTATTTCTGCACCGGATACAGCTCCTGATGGGAAATCCTTTGCACATAATTTCTAATTTTTGGCAAAAATGTTTCGGCCACCACGGGGCGTAAGACTTAACTTTTGCTTCAGATGTATTTGCAGAAAAATCTGGGCGTTTAAAATCTCGATTGAAAAAATTCGTTTGTGGACTGATGCTACACACCTCGACAAACTTCTACACCAGTTTGCGTATATGTGTATCTTATTTTTGTCAATATCTCTAGTTCTAGGAGTCGGATGTGAAAAATTCCTTCTTTGTTGAATAGTGTTTCCGATGAGAAATGTTTTTCACATAAATTCAAAATTTTCAAGTAAATACTAGACTTTTTGCTAGGGGGCGAAGAGGTAAATTGCGTTTTCTCCGGTATTTCTTTTTCTAAAACTCCGATTTGAAAAATTCTTCCTGTATCGCATACAGCTCCCGAGGGAAAATGTTTTTCATATATTTCTAATATTTGGTAAAACATGGTTTGGCTACCAGGGTGCATAAGTGTTAATTTCTGCTTCTGGTGTATTTGCAGCAAAATCTGGGTTCCTGAAAACTCGACTAAAATATTTTTTTCTTGGACCGATACCGCTCACATTGAAAACCATTGAGAATACTTTCTTTTAAAATAATGCATGGTTTTCTAGATGCAAAGTAGATGCAAATCTTATATTTTTCCGTATCTCTGCTTCGAAGAGTCTGCTTTGAAAAAATATTTCTTTGTTGGAGAGCGTTTCCGCTTTGAAATGTTTCTCATATAAATCCAAATTTTTCTTAACTCATAAGTCTGCAACCAGAGGGCGTAAGTTCATGATTTCGTTTACAACAATATCTGCCAGATTAAAAACCCGATTGAAAATTTTATCTTTTAGCTCAGATATTATTGTTTTCCATACCGTTTCCATTGACTTAGAATAGCTTTGATAAATTTAATTTGCGTCAGAACGGATTCAAACGACGTGCTCTTTACACCCGAAAATTCCGTGTCATCCTGATTGGCTACTTCAAATTCAACTTTCTACTTGAAGTGAATTATAGGAACGTTGTACATCTAAAGTTCCTGAAAAGACATGACTACTTTCAAAAGTACGATTTATCGTTTTTCGGAACTGAGAATGAAGAAGTTCAGATTATTGAACTATTTGAACTTCTTACAATGATACAAAAGACATTGCCTGTTACCAAATTTTATATCCTTGAAATGTGACCTAATACCTACTCAGAGCGTAACAAAAGCAGTGAGGATTGCTTAGTTTGCCATTCTTAGAGTTGTTATTAAAGATACTCGGAAGGACATTGCGAAGGTGGAACATGAACGTTCTGATCTACAACTTTGGTTAGCTAACAAATTAGCAGATTTTGATACTTTAGACAAAAACACTTCAATTTGTAGTATCAACATATCATCGAATCACAGAATTTCCCTCGAAAGAAAAATCCAAAAATTGATAGCTGATAATAAGAATAAGCAGGCTCATACCCATAGCAATAACAACGGAATAGTGTATCCAGATAATTAAGTGTTTGTTAACTTGTCCGGTCATAGTCTCACTGAAATTCAGAAGCGGACTTTACGATAGAATTCTAATGTTGCTATATCAAGAAAGACGCCGGTATCAGACATAGTTGCGTCAGTTGAGGAATCTCTAATACAAAGGAGTCTCAACTTTAAAGAAAAAGAAATACTTAGACATTGTATCAGCCAAGTGATAACCGCAAATCACGGTACATTACCTAGACCAAATTTAACCACCATAGAAATTAATGCGCTGAAAAAATTGCGCTCAAATTCCAATTTAATCATCACTAGAGCTGACAAAGGAGGTCAGGAGTTGTGTTAGACAAAAACCATTATGATAACAAAGTCAAAAATCTTATTTAGGATGGACCTTACAAAGAAACAAAGAATGACCCTTCAGATAAACACTTGAACGAAATAGAGAAATTGATCAAAAACTCAGAAACTCTGAGCCAAAACATAAAAAAACAAACTTAAACCTTCATACGCCCGTTGTGCGAGATTCAATGCTTTCCCTAAAGTACATAAAACTGGAATTCCTTTCCGCCCTATAGGAAGTAATATCGGCACAGCAGCAAATAAGTGATCGAAGTGCTTATCTAGAAAATTATCTACCACGGCCATTCCAAACGAAACATCTGTGAAAAATTCCATTG
The DNA here is from genome assembly GCA_039090855.1 of Macrothele yani. NCBI lineage: Eukaryota > Metazoa > Arthropoda > Arachnida > Araneae > Macrothelidae > Macrothele > Macrothele yani. Next base: position 135,344,831 of record CM077005.1, on the reverse strand, counting down.
AGTTTACCAATTGACTCAAACTACACCCCTGCGTAGATCAACTAATTGTATCCTTTGATATGGTATCTATGTTCATTAATGTTCCAGTAAAAGGAGCTCTGGAATCCCTAAAATCAAGTCTTATAGAGCATCATTACAGTCAACCTGAAATAGAGAAAATTACAAGACTAGTGGACATTTGCATAAAATAGAACAGTTTTACTTTCCGTGGAACGTTTTATGAACAGACGGAATGTCTAGCCATGGGCAGCCCACTGTCACCTATATTATGTGAAATCTACATGCGTAGACTTAAAGAAAAACTTTTCAGACTGGTGAAATTTGATTTATGGATACGATATGTAGACGATACTTTCGTTCTATGGATAGGAAAAAATTCTGAAATTCCGGAATTAGTTTAACTTAAAAATTATATTCATCCTCACATTCAATTCAGCTACGAAACTGAAAATAACGGATGCCTACCATTCCTTGACGTTAGAGTTAGTCGCTCAAATGGATCTCTCCTAACCACAATTTATCGGAAGCCTTTCGCTGTTTTCACGCCTCCACATGTCAAGCCCAATCACTCTTTTACCAACAAAAACTCATTACCTTTTACAGTTACGTATATCGCATGGTACATATTTGTTTAGATAAAGACAGTTTGGAAAAAGAACTCTATTTCCTTAAACGTGTTGCAGTACAGCGAGGATACAACCCTTCATTATAGACAAGGCTCTGACAAAATTCCGGAAACCGAAGCCTATCTCCACGTTAACTCCTGTGATGCACCCATTGCGAGAGTCACAGGAGTCAAAAATTCTCAAAACCTTTAATTTTAAGATAATTCCTTAACCCATAAACAAAATGAGATTTTTAGGAACAAAGGACTATGTTGAAGACTCGTGGGGAATTTATCAAATTCCATGTGAATGTGGGGCTTCGCATATAAGACAGACCTTTAGAGCCTTGCGTTTTCGATTAAAGGACTACAAGACCTACATTCGGAATTGTGACATTAACAAATAGTCGACATACAATTTTGCCAAGATATCTCCGAAACAACATCATACCATAGGATTTTTCTCAAATTACAGTTGAATTATAGATTTTAACTATGTAAATTTAAATAGTACATTCTATGTAAATTCAGTTATATTAAAAATGTTCAATATTTCTTGTCAGTATCATATACTAAAAACTATTCAAAATCTCAATCCTTGTATATGTATCACTTTTGGTTCATATTGCTTATCCCAAACTACATTGATAATCGTTAGAAATAAATGCATAATTACTTTATCGAGGATTTTATTTCATCGGTTAAATTTACACCAACGTATTTGACGTCCTCATACTAGTTTTTTTTTATAAATTCTTTTCTTCTCCTTTTTTTTAGAATTGGATTTCATATTACTAGCAATGGTATTTAAATTCATCATCATCATCATTGTCAACAATTATCAATCCACTGCTGGACGAAGGTCTCCACAAGTTTCCTCCACAACGGTCTGTCTTGTGCCAGTCTCCTCCATGTCACTCCCGCATATTTACGAATTTCATCCACCCATCTCCCATGTGGTCTTTTTCTGGGTCTTTTCCTGTCCCTTGGAATCCAATCTAAAATTTCGGCTGTCCATCTATGGTCTGTCCTTCTGGCAGTATGTCCAGCCCATTGCCATTTCAGGGATTTAACTCTGATCATGATGTCTTCCACACTCGTCATTTTTCGGATCCACGAGTTCCTCTTCTTATCTCTCCTGGTTATACCAAGCATGCACCTCTCCATGTTACTTTGAGTTGTCTGCAGCCTTTGTATGTCTCTTTTAGTTAAGGTCCACGTCTCGGCACCATACGTAAGCACTGGAAGGATGCATTGATCAAACACTTTTCTTTTAAGACATAATGGCATATTGCTCTTGAAAATTATGCTGTTTCTTCCAAAAGCTCTCCAGGCAAGTTTTGTACGCCGATTAATTTCTTCATCAATGTGACCCTCACTCGATATCTGCTGTCCAAGATAAACATACGTATCTGTTATCTCCAGTTTTTCTCCATCAATCGATAAATCTTCATTTCTTGTAAAAGCATTGAACATCACTTTTGTCTTCTGAAAGTTCATTTTTAATCCCACTTCTTTACTCTTGTCAGCAAGTTCCTGGATCATACTCTGCAGCTCTGATGGGGTAGTTGCAAAAATGACTACGTCATCAGCAAAACGAAGGTGGGTTAGATAATCTCCATTAATCTTTATCCCTTTGTTTTCCCAGTTCAGTGATTGAAAGACATTTTCCAATGTGGCATTAAAAAGCTTCGGAGATATGGTGTCACCTTGTCTCACTCCCTTTCCAATTTTTATGTGTGTTGTATTTTCAAACAGCCGAATCTTTGCACTTGCATTTTCATAGATGTTATTAATAATATTAATGTATGCATCTTCAATACCGCAGGATTTCAGAGCCGTGGTAACTGCTGATGGTTTCACCGAATCAAAGGCTTTTTCATAATCGATAAAAGCCATGCACAATGGAAGTTCATATTCCCTCGCTCTTTCAATTAGTTCTCTCAGTACGTGGATATTATCTATTGTGCTGTAGCCACTCCTGAATCCTGCTTGTTCTCTCGGTTGAGCCATGTCCAGTGTTACCTTCAAGCGGTGTGAAAGAACTTTAGTGAAGATTTTATAAACCACTGATAGGAGGCTGATAGGTCTGTAGTTCCTGAGATCCGGTATTTAAATTACCACAGCATAAGTTCTAAAGGATGTCTGAAAACTAATAGCGATGCAAAAAGTTCAATAGCCATTACCACATGCAACTCTCTTTTTTTTTTCTCGGAGAAGAAAGGGGAAAAGTACGATTTATCTGCAAATTTGCCAGACAGCCATTTCTTTTTCAGTTGTCACACGTAGAAATATTAGTTTCCGAAACTCATGTATCGTCGCAAAAAATTGTTCTGGACAGGTGGACTTAAATTTGTTTCCAATTCTTTTTCAGGTTAAACGGGAGTGGGCGGATATAATTCACGTTATAATTTTTTTTAATAATAGGAATCTTTTTCTGTTGTGAATTTCCTTTGGACATTATGGACTATAACATGGCATGAGAGCGTCCAAACGTATTGGTGAACTTCATGGTTTTAAACCATGCTGTGGATAAGATTCTAAACGCAAGCAGCACTAAGATAAAATTACGAAGCTTGTCATGTGTCTAAGTGTTTGCATCGCTGATTGTGTTGAGCCCGGTGTTGCTATGATACAGTTTTAAATCGGCAAAGTATTTTCCGCACGACAATAATATGAGACGATATGTTCTTATAATCACATGTGAAAATCATCAAGTTATATATAGCTCCTATATCAGAACTTTCTAAATTTCCCCATATCCCATATTGTACTAAATATCGCACAGCGATTCTCTTGTAATTGCAATAAGTCATACGCTTTAATGTGCTGCAAACATGTATGCTGTATTTAAAGAACAAGCCCCCAGATTTTTAGAATTCCTTTAACTTCGTTAAAAAAAGGTCCAAATGCCTTGCACTGGAATGCCAGATTTATCTGTTTTTCCGGTTTCTATCAAAAAACTTAAAAGTGTAAATAAAGGTACTTTTTTAAATGTAAATTGCAGAAGGTTTCAAACACTGAAAAAAGAAAGGAATGCAACATTTGTCCTTTTCTGGATTAGATATATTTCACTTTCCTGCCATGTATAACTGTCAAGTATTCTTCAATTTGTTTTTGTGATATTGGAAAGCAAGACAATGAAAAAATCAGTCGAAATACAGTTTTTTAATACGAAATTTATTGATTGCTACTTTTTCATAATTTTTCTGAAGCAACACTGTTTGACTAACTTAGCAAAGCTTGCCCGAAATCTGCTGGTCTGATCTTCATTGAAGTATCTTTCAAAGAATATAAATATGTTTCCCAGAATCCGTACCATTCAACACCGCCTCTTTCTTGAGTCTTTCCCTTCAGGTACAATCCGTTGAGATTTGTGCTATAACATCTATAATACCACCAGCCCCCTTTGTACTTGTCAGCACATCGCTCCCCGGAGTGATCTCTGTCCTTGGTTGTAAAAGCCCATCTGCTGTGGACCTGGAGACTGTCTCCTACGAATAAAGAAGAACATGTAAGTAATTTTTAAATAACAAATGAGTCCTACACAAAGTCATAAGATTTTGTTTCTCTCTGGGATTATTAACGAACCAAAAATAATATCATATCATAACTTGAATTTGTGTATTATGAAGAATGTTGATCTCTGTGGAATGTATGTATAATAATAGAAGTCAGTGTGCATGTGCGTCAGGCATAACACTTCGGGAAGTCGTGGTTTAGATTATAAAATTTGGTAGGTAATGTTTAAGCTTTGTTGATTTCCATTGGCTAAATTCAACTTGTAATTGCAATGGAAGGACATGTCAGAAGAGAAAAATAACCTGTTCAGAAAAACTTAGTGATTTTCCAGGAAAAAGGAGGTTGACCGTATGTAAAGCAAGAATGTGCAAATATCTGCTAACGACATGGGAGGAAGGACGCAAAACCGTTAGGAAATGTGGCGTAGTATTTCTGGCATTCAAAGGACAGAGCACTTCACAGACTCAGATAAACTACTATGAGTACACAAGGCTTACTTTGGTTGGTCTGCTTGTTGTGATACCAACTCCGTTTTTCTCAACTGCTGGACATCTCTGTGACATGCATCTGGCGAGATAATTCGTCACGCTATGGTGCAACGCCGCAGATACACAAAGCAATAGTAAAACACATTTTGAAAATCGTCGTAACGAAAGGATAATGCTATTGGAATCTCGTGTGCAATGCATTCTAGATGTGTTCAATGGGACTAAGTTCTGAGGATTTGGTAAGTGGAGGTATACTTTAAATACCTTACTCACCAAGTTTACAAAGATAGATATGAGCTCGATAAAATCATACATTACCGTCAACTGTAAACTATTATCTATAACAACCTGAAAAGCATCACAATACACTTCACGATGAAGCCTCGGTACCTGCTTGCGTTCATGTGTGCGCTTCACAAATATGCAGATCTGTTAGGCCACAGAAGCAGATCACTTTCCAAAATATGACTGATGCGCCGCGAAGTGGATGCACATGTTGTTCCAACTGATGAAACCGCGTCCTATTAGGTTCTCGAGGCTAGTAGTCACAAATTGTAGGACCTTCACGATGCTGTCCATTTCATTCCTATGATCAATTACCACAACACTGACGGCATTTCTATGAGCATCTCAGATGTGGGGACTCTATATTTCGGAAGTTCTGCGAGCGTTTATTGTGAAGACAACTGAGGCCCAACAGATACCGATGTGGTTGCAGTGCATTTGAAGTTGTCTTTACAGCCAACGTCCCAATAGTTCTGTGGCATAGCTTTGCTCCTGAATTTCTGCTGTCTTTCAGTTGATATATTTAAGGATTTTGTTTCTGTTCTGCGTTTGTGACATTGGCATTTGCAATGCCTGATAAGAAAGCGTTTGTTCGTAAACATAATTCCATTATAGTTGAATTGTATTGAGTTCAACTAATACTTTGCTTGCAGCAAATCATCCATGGCCACGGTTACTACCACCGCCACTGATGCAACGACTTAAGTTTATTAGGCTGTGTTAAGAGATGTGAGCCTTTTTTATTTGATTAAAATCTTAAACGACCACCGTGATCTGCTCAATGGGCTATAAGCATGAGATATACTGTAATAAGTCACCCGTCCGAAGTTTAGGGCCAGTGGTTTCAGGTAAGAGAGAGAGCCAATACTAAAAGACAAACCCAACATCCATGACTCACCGGGATTAGAACTTGGACCCATCTCAGACGAATTGTCATAATCCAGCTCGTAGACCACTGAAAGGCATGAGACGTTTCAAATATCGTTTGCATTCACAGCTGCGTTGACGGCTTCTGATTCGTTGATTCCTTCAGCTTCATTAACGTACTATGTTACACGAGTGATTACGTCACCTGCTTTAGATTTCACTCCTCAGCGAACAATACTCTGGTATCACCTGACATCATAGTCATACATAATCTCATAGAGCCATTAAATTCTTTAATTATGTAATCACGTTATTAATAAAACATCATCCTTAAAGAGACGTGCAAGTCTCTAGATCATTCAGACAACTCTCGGGGGCACCTTTGCGTTCAGATTACATTTCCTTTAAACAACAGTGTCGTCTGTTCCTTCAGCAAATACTTCTAAATTGATGCCACTTTGGTATGCAGATACTCTGATGTCAGACCCTGTTCTAATAGCGATGTCGATACCGCGGCTATATATTTCCAAGTAATGAAATCCTTGAGTTTATCGCTTGCTGTACCGCAGAATGTAATGATTACGCATCACTCTAACCTTCAGAGTGTGCTTCTGAAACAAGTAGACGTGGTATAAGAAGCACACGTTCTAAGACTTCAACGTACTCTGAATTAAGAACCATATTTTGCTTCTTAAAAAAGATCGAAAAAGATCGAGCTGCTTAGGTCGAATCTTTTTCTCTTTATCGGCATCAGCTCTCTTGATGTGTAACATAACTTTCCCTTCTAATGGATCCAAAAGTTCTTCCAGCATCGTTCATCGAAGATGTAGTTTTTTCACAATGTCTTTCCGCCCAATGGCATAGTTTACAACCCCTGGGACTCTTTTTCTTCGGCCTAGGTAACCTTCCGTTCGTTCTGACGGGCGCGTAATTAAACAAAGTTCCGTAGATGTAAATTACCCAACACTGAGACAAAGACCTCAAAAAACCAAGAGCACTCTGTCCTTTGCGGAACGAACCAAAGCTTCTTGAGCCCTGTCGGCATCAACGACACTCCACCAGGTGGTCTAATATTTTCATCTGCAAGAAAGTATTTTTCAAATCGGAGTTTTACAAGCAAAGATATCGGGGGAAACGCATTTTACCTCTACGCCCCCTAGCGGAAAGTCTGTAAATTACTTGAAAATTTTGAAATTGAATGAAAAACATGTCACACTGGAAACTCTATCCTACAAAGAAATATTTTTTTTCAAATCGGACCATTAAAAGCAGAGATATTTACAAAAATAAGATATATATCTATGTCCCGTGGCGAAGAAACCATGCAATATTTTAAGAAGATATTCCAAAAAGGTTTATCGGCGTGAGTGGCATCAGTCCACGAACGAATTTTTTCAATCGAGATTTCAGAAGCTTAGATTTTATGGCAAATACATCAGAAGCAAAAATTAACAGTTACGCATCCTGGTGGCCAAAGTATTCTTTACCAAAAATTAGAAATTATATGCAAAATATTTTCTTTACAGCAATACACCAAATACATTCTGAGGACAAAATTAACAAGTGTGGCACTAATATAAACCGCGACGGAGGAAAACACTAGTACATCTGGGACAAACAACGAGAGCAAAAGAAAAACACAAGGTACAATCACAAAATCAGGAAACAACATTGCAATGCGAGAGCGATAACATGAAGGGCGAAACAACTGATGAAGAAAAGCAAAACCATAAAATGCCAGGCCATCACAAGGTGAAAAACTTCGCCAGGGAGATCAAAGTGTTGCGTTGGAAAGGAGCGCTAAAGGTCTTGGGCTTGAATCTATAAGGTATCACAAAATTCTTTTTCAGCGAGGTGTTTCAAGGAGGAGTGACGGCTAGTGTATTGTCTCATGTAAACCAGGTACCTAGGATCTGTGACACTCAGAAATTTGAAGAATGACACATAAGCTTTAAATTGCATCTCCGCTGCACACAGATCAAGATCAGGTGAGTGGAAAAATTCTTCATTACTGACAACCGTTAGAGAAGATTGGAACAGGCGTAAGAGCTTCTGTCTGGAGAATGGTCCAGGAATCAAAGAAAACTTAGCTATGGCCTGTATAACCTCATCAACTGAAAAAGGTATGACGCCGCCCCGGTGACGCAGTGGTCTAAGCGATGGCTTCCGATCATTCGTCCGAAAAGTGGTCCGAGTTCGAATCCAGGTGAGGCATGGATGTTGTGTTTGTCTTGCGGCCCTGGCTCTCTCCTTTCCCTGGAACCAGTGGCTCTAAATTAGGAACGGGCGACTGCTTGTAGCCCACTGAGTTGCTCACGGTGGTCGTTAAACCTCCAACCAAAAAAAAAAAAAAAAGAAAAAATAGGTATGACAGGAACACAACGGATGTGTTTACTGCTGGAAGAGTCATGAGGCGGAGAAACATCTGAATAGGAAACATCGGGAACACTAGATTTGGGAGTTCCAGTTTGTTTCGAAGACCAAGTTGAGGCTGATGAATCCATTGGCGGATCTGGAAGGTCACCCGAAGCTGGAGACGCGAACACAAGTTGCGCCGAGGAATCAGTATGTACAAGATCAGCATCGGTGAACACTGGAACATCAGCTGAGGCAGCAAGAAGGAGCGGCAACAGGGGAGTAGGAGACAGGGTCGTAGTTGGAGATCCGATATGCGAAGTACAGTCAGTTGGCCGGAGTGTCGAAGCACACCACTCGACACATCCTAGTCAGAACCCTTCGCCGTAGACACATCAGTAGTGGAAGACATTTCTGCTAACCCAGAAGGAGGATGCACTACCGTACGATTCGGAAGAGGAGGAAAGGGATCATTGTCCTTGACAGGAAGATTCGTCTCACAGAGTGAAGGACAGGTAGCGTCACTTAAAACACTGGTAGAGGGTATGGTAGAAGCACCAAAGTGATCGACATTAGGATGCGAGCAGAAAAAAGACTACGGCGTATGCCCACAGAGGAGGTGCTGGTCTGATCCTGTGTGAGGCAGTGAGTACGATAATGAGTGGTGAAAACCTTGAAACTGTAAGTGCATGAGCTCAATTTCAACAGTAGCCTCTGAAGGGCAATCCGCTACGGTTTTCTCAGAGAGAAAATTGTTAATAACTCACGTCGAGGTTCCGTAGCATGTGCAAATCGAGTTCAGCGTGTTGCGTCAGAAAGGCGACGGACCTTCCTACGAATTGTACAAACATAGTGGACATTGGACAAAGAGAGGAAGAGCACAGTATCAAGGACTTCCTGTGGAACAGTATAGAACATGGTGTTCAGCGGACGCTTGGAAAGAGGAGAAGGGATGAGATGATATATTCCAACCGAATGTCCGTGTGGAAGAAAAAATTCAGCATCCTCTTTGTGGTCGAAGTGACCAGGAAGTTGGGAAGGCATCTGAGAAGATACATCTGAGGACGAGAGTACGTCAACTTCCTTGGACGTAGGAAGTGCGACGTGACGTGACTCCGCCACGCCCAGAGATGATCAGGATAGACCGGAAGCCGCAATGTTGGTGCTTGCAAAGGTAAACAAACGAGCTAACGATGTGAAAACGGAAGAATATGAATAAATACAAGGACGATATCACCAGAAAAGGGCTCAAAACGTACACAGTACCTTTAAAGAGGCGGGGCACGCAAGAGTGAGTGCTGGCCGAGGTATATCACACTAGAATGCATAAAATGTATTAGCCACCAACACAACGTCTATCAAGAACGAGAAACGGGCTGGAAATATTACCCGAAGGACGAAGCACCGATGGACAACCGAAACTTTAGGCTGGACTCCAAGGGACAGGAAAAGACCCAGAAGAAGACTACATGGGAGATATGTGTGTGAATCCGAAGGCATGCAATACTGACAGGGAGGACATTCGGCCGAGACAGACCGTTGTGGAAAAGACCTGAGAATATATACTGTATATGTATATAGACTACACACATGATTCAATATCGTTTTTACGACTAGTAGCCTTATCAGTTCACCAGAGGAATAAGTGCCTTCTGCCAGGGGAAAAAAATATTTTTATGAAATGAGCATAACACGTCAAGACAGAATTATCTTTGCGTTAGTCTAAGGCCGCAAAGAATAATATTTCACTTACAGTTTACAATATTTATGGCAATGCCCTTGGAAAATAATGGTGGTAAGTGCATGTTCCAGGTTTTAACGTATTTACAATCGTACCTTAGCTGTTAAAATGTAACTGAAGATACTCGTTTCCAGTCAAATCCCACTCATACGGAGAACATGTAGGTGGAATTTCTTTTTTCAAAATAATGGTTAAATTCCCACGAGGGTAATTCATGTAATTCTTGTAATGGCAATATCGCCGCTCATAAAAATTCCAGATCTGAATCCTTTTTTTCCTTTTTTTTTTTTTTTTCCCCGCTGGAGATAGCGTTTGTTCCAAAGAATATATTTCGTAAGAGAACTATACTACTTGCATTCTGCACTTCAAATTATACACAGATTTTCTCTCGAAGAAGTCAGTGTATACATATATTTGCTGAATAATTTCTTGTAAAATCTGAACTGAAATGATTTTTCGTGTAGCAAAGAAATGAAAAGACGTTCTCATAATTCACGAAAAGTCGGTATCATCGTCCTTGATTTTGTTTTATGTCCATTCAATACTTTTATGAAACGAAATATTTGTAATCTGCTTCTGTTCACCGTGAATGTAGGCCAATCTATCAATGCGTTGTATTATTTGTAAGTAGTTTCATTTTAAGTTAAAAGTCAGACGTCTGGTAAATATTAGATATTTCTAAAACAATGTTGGAGTTTTTAGAAAATACTTTGTATACTTCACATACCTGCTGTTCCGCTGTATCCAGATACGCGTAAAGTGTAGTTCTGAAAGTCATTCTATATCCAAAAAGAACTGTAAGTAGCATATTTGAAGGTACCATTGAAATCCCTTAGATCTATTTTAATTTGATATGATCGCTGGTTGGTTAGGACGAAAATGTTCTTGTTTCCTGCAAAAACACAGTTACATTTTTAAAAACCAGGTTGAATTAATAATAATAGTTATTAAACGTATCCATGCATATATAAGTTTATACATTCGTGTTTAAAAGAACAGTTGCATATTTAAACCCAGGATGAATTAATCATAACAATTATTAAACGCATGTTTTTAAATATCAATTTATATATTTGCATTCGTCTTACCAAGCCAGAATTCTTCCGAAAGATCGCCAAATCCTTCCTCGTACTCTTTCCAGCCTTTATCGAAGTAATCATATGCATTATTGAAATCTCCTCTTCGTTGAAAAACCTAAATAAATCAAAACATGCATTTTTATACTCATAATATTTTGACAGAAAAAGAACATGAATCGCTTTGATTTTAAACATTCCTTTTTGCTTTGCTGTGATAATTTAAAAATCTTAGTAAACGTTTTGCAATTTAAATGAATACATCATTTTGACAATTTCTTGTCTAGTAACAATGGCAGCATGTTTCTAAACTTCAATAATCATGGCCAACATATCTTATAACATTACAATATCAACGCTGAGAAAAGGACATTAGCATCACAGCAGAATGTAATTTCTTTATTAGAAACTGTTTCAGGTGTAACTACAAATTATTATCACCCCAGTGTAAGTGACGGAAAATGAGTAAAGCGAATTTTTTATTTCAGGACTGAGCAACCACTGCGTGCAACGTGAGGACGGTGAGCCATCTCCTGTAATTAATTTGTACATAAAGTTAACAAACCACCCATGTCCCAGCCAGATCTCCAAAGTGTGCGTGTCTTGGGGAACAAATCAGAAACCTGCACTTCATGCGACTCTAAATTCACTCTCGCATTCATTGAAATACCCGATTGTCGCTATATCTTGAAACTTCTGGTATAAACTACAGTATATAGAGTAGAATCCCGTTTATAGGTTTCTCATTTGCACGTAAAATGTCACCGATCAAATAAATCTGAATTGTCCCTAATGTTTAAATTTGATCAAATATACATTTACTGAATTAGCTTTCTTCTCATATTATACGATAAATTTTGGTGTTGTGAATTAGAAAGGCATGCCCAGTTAATTCTGTGTTCCACTGTCCCACTTCGCCACTAATTGCCTTTCTCAATTTATAAACTGCACTGTCCGCCATCTTTCGTTTTTCCTTTTTCATGTCGTCCACTTATGACTCATTTCTCTGAATGCGTGTCCATTGCTATAATTGGTCAGTTCAGTATGCATTTACAGTAGACACCTGTGTTTACTTGACGTTGTAATACCGGTCTCTTACCTTGAAACCTATTCATTCGGATTCTTGCAAGCTATGACGACTTCGCGACAACGTAAAATTCTGTTTTTAAATGATAAAATTGAGATTTTCAAGGAAACTGATGAAAATCACACGCTGACGTAAAGAGTTCTAACTGCAAAATTAAAATTTCCGATTTCCACAATTACTGAGACTATTCAAAATTGTAAAGAAAGCAAGGACAGGTTGATATTTTTAAGTTCAACTGCATCGGGTAAAATACAAATTAAAAATTCAACTTTTTGAATTTTTAAAAAGTAGAACAATTGATGTTTAAAAAGTTGATTTCTTTATTTTTTAAATAAAAATTCAACGTAAGCCTTTCTTTTATTTTTAAAAGGTGAAAATTTACCTATCAGGACTTCGGTTGAAAACATAAATACTGTAGTATAAATTAACAGGAGCTATATTACTTAACAGATAATAAATTTACAGTGTACCGGTTTTCCATTTTACCCTAGTCCTGTTCTCGTTCCGTGCTTTTGCTTTGAGTATATTTTCATAGCCATGCTTGACTAACTGAAGTAAACAGTAAATTAGATTTTTCAATAATAGTACAAAATATGTGAAAACATGCGCTAAAATCACGTTTCGAATGCATGGTCATTATTCCCGTCAGTTACTTTAAACTCCATCGAAATGATATCTGGGAAAGGCAGAACCAGAATCTAATTTTACTAATTTACCTGGATGCGGAAACAATGGATCTGGGAAATGATTCGATTCACCACTATGATAAAAATTTACATTATCCTTTGCAATTTTTAGATCTTTGCAATTTTAATGTCTATAAGAAGTAAGATATACATCTGGGTTGAATCAGTTCTTACCAAGCATATTTAAGACCTGATTGAGTCTCCGACTTTAAAGTACAACTACTGGTTCCAAATTAAAAAAAAGGTAAGGTATAGCCCCAAAAACGAACATAATAAGCACTGCGTGTGGGATTCCGAACACCCGTTGGCGCCTAAATATGCACGTATGTTTTAATCTTCATATTCAATGGGTAGGTATTTTTGTTTTCACCAATTTTTGCAGTACTTGGGAAATGTCCCAGATAAAACTAGCGCCACAAATTCATGACTAACACTGTACAGCACCTGACGCAATTGAGATCGATGCCAAGTTAGAACAGTAGTATGAACTAATGTGTATTTTCAAATGTGTTACTTAAATGTTCTGTGCCCGTGTTGGTCGTTTTCTTGTTAGTGGATGGAAAAACGGGTGAGAACAGATAAGGATTACCAAAATCATTTTCAATCAAGGACATAGATAATTTCTCCCTGAACTCCGACGCGTGATACAAAAATTGATTTTATGGAAAAAATGGTTTCATGTGGGTTCTCCCTGCGTTCGACGTCGAAAGCATGTGCTTACTCCCAAAGTCAGAGAGGGGAGAATTTTACGTTGACCTGCTGGAGATTGTTTTACCGCCCTGAATACCAAGTGGGAAAGAAGCAATATTCTCGCCTTAAAGGGTGAACGAAACGACGTTTTGTTAAGAGTTAACGATAGATATTTCATGTATATCCTCCACATTAGGAAGTCACATGCTATACGTGGTTGAAATACATGATATAAAGAGATTCAGAGTCTCTGTAGAATTGCTAATACACACGTCAAAACGTGGACTACAGAGATGCTGAATCTCTTTATATCAAAAGTTAACGAAAGTACGGAGAAAGAATTGGCTTAAGTTTCTCCGTATGGCTCCTAAACGAAAGGCACGGAGGTAGGAATTGTTATTCCTGGCGCAATTGTTTAATTTTACTGTTAGGTTCATAAACATGACTTTCACAGTGGTCTAAGCGATGGCCTCTGATCGTTCGTCCAAAATCGGTCTGGGTTCGAATCCCGGTGAGGCATGGATGTTGTGTTTCTCTTACGGCACTGGATGTCTCCTTTCCCTGGAACCAGTGACCCTAAATTAGGGACAGGCCATTGCCTATAGCACATTGAGTTGCTCACAGTTGTCGTTAAACCTCCAATTAAAAAAAGTGACTTTGTGATTTATACCCCCAAGGTCAGAGACGGGAGGCGTTTACATCCAGCTGACAAAATAAGTTGATTTATCCCATATGTTTAAAAAATAAAGGACATTACGCCATCCTACCGCCGAGGACACGAACCAACTCATTTGTCATGGCTCTTGCGAGTTTTTAAGCCTGGTCGAATCTTACGTAAGGTGAAAAAAGGAGGAATCAGAGTCGTTACTCTGAAAGACTTACTCTGACAGAGATTAAAATAATTCTTTTTCTGGAGTTGCTGACACCCCTCAGCATGTAACGCTACAGAGAATATATGGATCTTAATTTTAGCTACTGATTTTTGGAGGGCAGTAAAGTCATCGGCATTGTACCAGAGACTTTTCGATGGCTCTCCTGGAATTCAAAATCAATCTATCTTGCACAAATTTTCATAGTCTGCGCCTCTGACTATCCTGCCACAGAGCCACCACTTCAATATTTGGATGAGGCCTATCATGATGGAGGTAATTTTAGCACTGGTAGGACAATAGATTTAACCCTTTAACCGGCTGGAACAAATTAACTCTGGGTTAATTAAATGGGCTGAAATCAGTTCGAACGAAAACGTTCACTACCTAACAAATGTGCCGAACTGGGCTGGAATGAGTGAACCTTTGCACTATAAAACATTTCTTCACCCCCTTATCTATATTTTTTAAAGTGGTAATTCAAAGGAGACGATTGACACTAATCCTTTCTGACTGATTTCTTGCTAAAAGAACTATAACAATATCGACGAACCTAAGAAAGGAGGAGATGTTTGAGTCACTTTTTTCTACCCAGTGGCATGATGTCCGTATCAGAGAGACTTGCCCTTCCACTTTTACCTTCAGTAATGAAGCAGAGATAATGGAGCAGAGAATAGAGAAGGTCAGAAAGAGCATGAAATAAGTTCTATAGACTGGAGAAAAGAATAAGGATGCAACAGAGAACAAGGACTGAAAGAAGGAAAGGAATTCCCTTGCTTTAGTTTTCATAAAACTCTGCGGCTATGTGAACATTTCTGTTTGAAGAACGCAGATTTTGGTTTAGTTAACATCGGTCGCTTAAGAGGTTAAGATAGGTTAGAAAATCTCATATGAGAGGTCGCAAAATGTTTACAAAATGGTTCGCCTTTCAATTCGGCATTTTTTAAAAATACTTTCTCATACTTAAGAGCAATCGCAGAAGAACAACGTGGTTATTTTTATCATTGCTGTCGCTAACATATTTCTTGTTGCTTTTCCTGGTACGTGTTCCGACGTTAACCGCTTGAATATTAGATTGTTTTTTTTTCCAAACGCCGCCTCTTGTGGAGGAGGAGGGAGCTGTGAAACATGAATAAAATATTCCCAAATATTGCGCTTTTAATACCAGTAGAAAATTTCGATGTCAAACGAAGAAATTTATTTTTCCTAAATACCTATTTGCCCTCCAGACAGGATTTATGGTGCACGTGGAATGCGAGAAATACCCGAACATGTTCTGATGGTGAAGGTAAATAATCCTTTCATTTTTTTACTTATTTTTCAATATAAACCTTTACAGCAAAAATAGGAATTCCACAATCATCGTAATAAACAAATTCGCACAAGGATACTAACCGTCCATCCTCCGCCATCTTCCATGTCACAGTAGACGGCCACAGGTCCGTTAGAAATTCGGCTTTGTGGCCATATTTCGTAGACTCCGCTTGCACGTGTTCCATTTCGGAAGATGTCGCTGCAGTCAAGAGGTTTTGCATCACGGAGGAAGTTCTCGCACTCGCTGCAGTTAAGAGGTTTCTGCTCACAAGTAATATTCCTGCAGTCACTGCAGTTAATCGGTTTTTCTTTACATGGGATATTCTCACACTCACTGCAGTTAGTGGGTTTGTCTTCACATGTAGTCTTTACGCATGTGTCGTTTAAATCTAGGGCAAAAAAGGAATGAAACAAGAACATTTTAAACGCATTATTACCAAGTAACACAGACACCAAAATACAATATTTCGATATTAATAACTGCTATAATATTATAGGTCTGTCCTAAGTCAAAATATCTAATGAATTCAGGGAGAGACAATTACATGTTAGAGGAAATATAATTTTCGAAAGCTTCTTCATGATCGTCTGTGAGCTTGTGGTCATGCAGATGGTAAAATGCGAAGAAAAAGGACGCAAGTTTGTTGAAACTCAATACTGGCTACGTAGCATGTACACCTACTTGCCAGTTTATTAGGTTTAGATGCCATCTTCGAATAACCGGCTTACTGCAATGAGTAATATGGCATGTGAGTGCTCTGTGCCATATACAACACGTAAACTATTATGTCTCGTCCAGCGTCAGTTAGCATTCCATTCTGGATTGGAATGAAGATAAAGGAGTTATTTGAGCGAATATGAACGTGGCAAGATAATTTCTCCTATGCTTGTCAGTTAGAGCATCTCTCTACCTGTTGTAATCCAGAAAACAATTGTAGAATTCAACAATGGTGGGAGTAGAGTGATCTGTGGGATCACCACTCATCGGACCATGTCAAAAACGGGCAACAAAACCGCACTACCACGTAACCGGTTTTCTTTGGGTAACACCTCCGATTCACCAGCTGTTTTAGTTTGTCGCACCATAAACCCTTGTTGCTGTTGTACATGAAGTGCCTAGAAGTATAGGCATTCTAGAGAAGCTTCCACCAGCACGCCTGGGGCTAAAACGTTACTTCACGTTCAAAATCGCTCAGATCAATCCTTTCGGGCATTCCAGAGGTCCATTGACCCGTTACCGATTCTGTTGGACGTGCTGGTATGACAGAACGTACACTCTATTCAGGTACCTGTCAACCCCGGTGGCGCACTGGCCTAAGCGTTGGTTGGTGGTCACTCGTTCGAGATGGGTCTGAGATCGACACCCGGTGAACCATGTATTCTGAGTGTGTCTTATGGAACTGGCTCTCCCTCTTACCTGGAACTAGTGGTCTTGAAGTAGGGATGCTGCTCTTAGCCCGTAGAGCTGCTAATGATGGTTGTTAAAACCCCTCGAAAGGAAAACTCAGCTGCGTCTTTTCATTTTGGAGTCAGCTCTTTATGTGACGAAGGCGGGTATATTTTATGTACCGGTGTCTCCGTGATAAATGAACAAACTGTATCTCAGATCATAAATGAACAAATTATGTGAAAAAAGCATAATATCATTATGACGATTAAAGCATTTTCTCATATGTTATACACAGTCGTATCAGAATAATATGACCACCTACTTAATAATGGGAATAACAACCCTTGGCCCGGATCACAGAGGTGAGATGGCTTGGCATGAAAGCAATGAAGCCCTGAAAGGTTTTCCTTGGCACACAAGTCAATTCGGACTGCAGCAGGGCACTGAGGTCTCGGAAAGGACATGGTTGTGGGTCGATACGTCAAACCTGTTGATGTAAATAGTCCCACAAGTTCTCTATGGGATTGAGGTCGGATTGTTTCGCCAGCCGAGGAACCAAAACATTGTTTTTCTATGATTGAAGTCGGACGATTTCGCCGGCCAAGGGAGAACGGAGACATCGCTGTCGTGTTCCTGGAACCAGTAACGCACCCCATTAGCGACGTGGCATGGTGCATTGTCTGTTGGTAGACGTCATCACCACCAGGGAAAACATCCAACATGAAGGGATTCATGTGATCAGCGAGAATGCACGGGTGGCCATTGACGTTCAGAGACGCATCCAGCGGTACCAGTTGTCACAGATTATACCAGGAAAACATCCCCAGACATTCACACTGCAACAGCGGGCATGTACGTCCCCGACAAGCTTGTTCTAGTGTTGGTTCTTAGGTGTCTGGCTCTGTATCCGCCACCGCCCGTATCTTTTGTGGAGCAGAAACCTCGATTCGTCGGAGAAGCCAAATTTTTCCCACTCTTCCACTGCGACAAGACGCCCATGTTAACCCAGGTACATTGACAACGACGCCTGCAGTTTGCTTGTGAGTATTCCCATGCGAACTGAAGGCGTCGTTGCCAATGGACCTGGGTTAACATGAGCGCTTTGACGCAGCGTCGCCTTCGGAGTCACATGCGTAACAATGTTCGCTCTACTGTTATCGGGCACACGTACCTGGGTACCCCAGTGTTCATTTGCGTGGTCAATTGGTGCAATATTGCGCGTCGATTCCCAATCGACGGATGCTACGTTATCCCTTTCCCTGGGATCAATGGCCTTTGGAGCTCCACTGTTATGACATAGAGAAGTATGCGGCGTGCCAGCAGTCCGTTCTTGGTACACCCTTACTACAGCACCTCGTGAACAGCCCAAGAAGTCTGCTGTTTCTGAGATGATTCCACCCTTGGCACGCTAGCCGATGATCATTCTTTTTTGAATGTCCAACAAATCGCTACCTCTGCCCATTGTACTCATATTACGCATTATGGCTCATCAATCCAGGCCGGCTATTTTTAACTCTGTGTGGTCGACTTTGTCCCGTGCACTCTGTGACGCGCACAGGCGGATAAACTGTAATTCCGGGGGTGCCCTTATTATTCTGATACTGCCGTGTATACAAATTGTAAAATTGTAGCCCACTACACGTATGGAGCATGTTATGAAGAAATAAGCTACTTACTCTACCCTTAAAACTACAGCCATTCGAGAAACCTTGCAGAACAACAGTGACGCTTGCAATGATAGCGTCTCTGTAGAGTTCTCTCCTCGATACCGCGTCCACAACCAGCTTGATGCCTTCTGTCTTTAAATTAATATTACATCTCTGTTTATTGTCAAGTAATGTCGCCGAGTTCAAATTGTTTAAATGTCTGTTACTCAGACAGCAGTTTGCTCTCTACTTTCCTTGAAAAAGGCATCTGGCGAATGTGCAAAATTTCCGAAACTTTTATTTGTTTTCTACGCTAATGAATTCGGATTGCTAGTATAGTTATCATTTTAACTATATATTTTAACTATATATGTACTCTAAAAAAGGAGTTTTGTTGCGCGTGTAATTCGAGAAATGACGTGTAGGAATATAATTTTATACCCAATTAAAAAAGGTAGCTACACAATAGAATTAAAAGAAAGCATTCTAGAGTAAAATAAACAAGGCCATTTTTTTTCCAAAAATAAGATATTGCGACGTATTTTGAAAAGCACTGTTCTTGTGAGTGTGTCACGCAGATAGAAAATGTACAAAACATCATGGGTTGCAGACGCGTTAACGTAATTATTTTATTCTTGGTTATAACCTATTGAAAAACATATTCGTAAGCTCAAACATGCATATGTTTCATCACCGTTTTTTTATCTTCTGCATGTTTAATATATACAACAGTGACTGTCATTTCACTTAAATATAATATGCACTGCCAATTTAGCTTCAGTAAAGTTCATCGGCCCTCACTGAATTTTTCCCGTTAGTGTAATGTAAATTTTATATCAAGGCGTTGTGATCGAAATTTGAATATCAACAGCGACTTCTAGGGTACCCATATAGCAGTTGCTTTAAATGGCAGTATCGCTGCCGAAAGTTGCAGTTGCATTCGATCAATTTTTGAAGTAAGCCCAGTCTCAGTTTTTCTCCAGTCTTATATTCTAAAATTTGATTTCATACACAGGGATAATCAGCCGATGTTTAGATTTTGTGCGCCACCTGATTACTCATAAATTAGGTGAAGCACGATTTTTCCTCCATAAAAGAAACTGAAAGAAACAGTGTTTGACTGGTGGAAGAGTAAATACCAAAACTGATGCCCTCCGAAAACGATAAGTTTTCAAACTAATGAGATCCGTGTTCACGTTTCTAAAACAGTTATTGCAACGTATCGAATAAGCTGACATTGAATGATTGTTCTCAGTTCGATATTATGTCGCTATGGCTCACTACTTCCATGAATTTCTTTATATGTTTCGTAAACGCTGACAACTGGTCGAAGAGTAAATGAAACTCTTCCGCAGCTCTTCTGGTGATATCAAATTTCCAGTCACCGCACTCGACCGCACATACGAATCACACGATTTAGTATCATAAAACGTTGGAACATATTATGATTTAATAAAATCATCAACAAAACCTGGGAGGTATATGACAGATCTATTGTGATACTTCTAAATGAAAGTGGGATTTACTTTGCAGTTTGGTTTTCAGAGTGCACTGTGAATTTCAATTATTTATAGCGGCAGGTAAAATTCAAGCTTGGCCGAAACTTACTTTTTTTTTTTTTTTGATTGGAGGTTTAACGACCACCGTGAGCAACTCAATGGGCTATAAGCAGTCGCCCGTCCCTAATGTAGGGTCACTGGTTCCAGGGAAGGGAGAGAGCCAGTACCGTAAGACAAACACAACATCCATGCCTGACCGGGATTCGAACCCGGATACCTTACGGACGAATGATCAGAGGCCAGCGCCTTAGACCACTGCGCCACCGGGGGGGCGAAACTTACTTTAGCCCACTTTAAATATTTATATTCTCGAGCGTCTATTCAGAAAAATACTGCGGAGGACTTTCGTTAGATAGTTTCAAAGATACGTACATATATTGAGGCCAGTGAGCACTGAACAACGCTTGAAAGTTATGTAACTTAACAAAAGTGCCACGTTAGATAGAGGCATGATTCAAAAAACATTATTTCTAAATTTCCTAATTTGCATTTGTTTCGGTCTCAGCATATACTGCGATTGAGTAGCATACCAAAAATGCAATACTCAAAACTTCATTAATGTTTAAAAATGTTTTTGAAATGCAATTCGAAGCTACCATATAGAACTCTGCGTGCTATAATATCTCATTACACTTACGCTTTGGTATTTTCTGTTTAACGCCTTCTATGATTTCTGTTACGACATTCAGTCGAGAATGAATATCGGTAAAAACACACTCGCTTTCATTCACCGTTAGGTTTCCGGCGTTGCCAGGCACAACAGCGTTAAGGATGGCCACTCCCGTCGTCAAAAACAACAATTGTTGAAGCAACCTGTAAATATAATGAAACAAGAAATGAAAATATGTCCAAATATATAAATCATGTTATTATTCGCTACGTTCTTCTCCTCCGAGGAGCCGTTGGCGTGGAGTCCACTTTTACAGAAGATAACGGGCATTTGTAAGGCACAGCAGCCCTGGATCATTTATCGGCTTATGTAGACATCTGTTAGATTGAGTAGGCAGGGAGCTTTCCTGATCTCAGTAAAATGAGAAATGCGTGTTACGCACTGAGGAGACATGCTGCTCAAAGAAATCTCTCACCACAAAACCTTCCAGAATTTATGAGAATTTATCATCCGTGGGTGGAACATTTACCCCAAAAATCCCAAATAATTAGTGCCAAGCTTGGCACACAGGTGCCAAAATGTATTGCGGTGCGTTGTGGAAATACACTGACGGAAAAAAATCCCAACACCACGAAAAAATAGTTGTAGAGGAATGAAATGGCGGCAATACATCTGTATAGGTAACATATTTAATCGATTAAGGTTTAAAGATCACAGCTTAATGTAAGCGCGAGAAGAGTCATTTTAAATGTGAAATGCTAATACATTAATAACCGGTGTAACCGCCAGAATGTTGAATGCAAGTATGCAAACGTTCATGCATTGTGTCGTACAGGTGCTGGATGTCAGTTTGTGGGATGGAGTTCCATGCCTGTTGCGCTTGGTCGGTCAGTACAGGGACGGTAAATGCTGGTTGGGGGTGACGCTGGAGTTGTCGTCCAATGATGTCCCATACGTGCTCGATTGGTGAAATATCTGGTGATCTAGCAGGCCACGGCAACGTGTCGACACTCTGTAGAGTATGTTGGGTTACAACAGCGGTATGCCGGCGAGCGTTATCCTGTTGGAAAACACCCCCTGGAATGCTGTTCATGAATGGCAGCACAACAGGTTGAATCACCAGACCGACGTACAACTGTGTCGTCAGGGTGCGTGGGATAACCACGAGAGTGCTCCTGCTGTCATAGGAAATTGCTCCCAGACCATAACTCCAGGTGTAGGTCCAGTGTGTCTGGGCCGCAGACAAGTTTGTTGCAGACGCTCACCTGTCCTCCTTCTAACCAACACACGGCCATCACTGGCACCCAGGCAGAACCGGCTTTCATCAGAAAACACAACAGATCTTCACTCTGTCCTTCAATGAGCTCTAGCTTTACACCACTGACGTCGCAAACGGCAGTGGTTTGGAGTAAGTGGAATGCACACTACAGGGCGTCTGGCTCGGAGCTGTCCTTCAAGTAACCGATTTGTAACAGTTCGTTGTGTCGCTGTGGTGGCAACTGCAGCTCAAATTGATGCCGCAGACGCGGTACGATGCGCCACGGCAAAGCGCCGTACACTGCGGTCTTCCCTCTCAGTAGTGCCACGTGTCCGGCCGGAACCCGGTCTTCTTGAGGCAGTACCTTCCCTTGACCACCGCTGCCGACAATCATGCACAGTGGCTACATTCCTGCCAAGTCGTTCTGCAATATTGCGGAAAGAAAATCCACCTTCTCGTAGCCCTATTACACGACCTCGTTCAAACTCCGTGAGCTGTTGATAATGGCTTCTTCGTCTTCTTAAAGGCATTCTTGACTAACATCAACACACTACGTCGAATCTCAACGATAACTAACGCTCACGAAAGTTACAGCGCGTATTTACAGCAAACCTGCTTTGCATATTCCGAGGGGCGCTACTAGCGCCACAGGTATGCGCCGAGCGCGAAATTTGCCTAGACGTTATCTTACAGATGTACTCTCACCGCCTACCAACTGTCGTTTATCTAACACAAACCCTTCTTGGTGTTGGGATTTTTTTTCCGTCAGTGTATCTCCTACTGAAGCCTTTGCGTGTTGTCTATCTATGCCGTAATGATGGAAGACTGTTACCGGACGGAAGGGGAACCTGCACCTTCTTCTTAACATTTTGTCCTGTTTCGACCCTTATCACACATTGCTCGGGATTTTTGATGTCGTGCATGTCATTTTACTCTTCTATTAATATTACTTACAAGTTTTTTTTTTTGATTGGAGGTTTAACGACCACCGTGAGCAACTCAATGGGCTATAAGCAGTCGCCCGTCCCTAATTTAGGGTCACTATTTCCAGGGAAGGGAGAGAACCAGGGCCGTAAGACAAACACAACATCCATGCGTCACCGGGATTCGAACTCGGACCCCGTTCGGACGAATGATCAGAGGCTTAGTACACTGCGCCACCGGGGCGGCACTTACAAGTTCACCCGCTTTTTCTGATTTTAACTGCTCAAAGAACTATCTGTTTTGTGATGTAGTACAGAGATGAAGACAAATCTGTCGCGATACATTCGGTCGGTGTAGCGTAGTCGGTTAGAGAAGCTCACTCCGCGAATGGGAGACGCGGATACAATCATCGTCACCGAAAAATTCCTGTTTTCGCATTGACGCACGAACGTAGAAATGGATCCACTGGCCGTTGGCTATTCGGAAAATGTGGGATGTTCTTTCCACACATCGTCTGGAAGTATTGAAATGTTGCTTCTTCGCTTCGAAAAAAAAGAGGGAGATTATGTGACGCACTACATAGGTGAATCACGCGTCAAAACGAGACAAATCTGCAGCGCTGCATTCCGCGGGTGCAGTTTAGCCGGTTAGAGCAACTCACTCGTGAAAGAGGAGATGCGTGTACAATCCCAGTCACCGAAAAATTCCTGTTTTCAGAGTCCTTTAGTTTTGGCCTGCAGTGTATAATTCGTATCACCATGCTGACAAATGATACAAAAAAAAAACGCACCTACATTTCTTGAAATATGTTTCCATATTGCCTAGCTATAAAAGAAACTATGGGCGTTTGCCACACAGAGAGACAACGCTTCAAAATTTTAGACGATGAATTTAGAAAAAAACAAGAAATATGACACCGAATATTCGGGTGTAATGAGCACGTCTTATGAACCCGTTCTGACGCTAATTAAATTTACCAAAGGTATTCAAAGTCAATGGAACCGGTATGGAAAACAGTAACATCTGACAGAAGAAAGAAGTTTTTTAATCGGGTTTTTAATCCCACAGATATTGCTGTAAACTAAATCGTGAACTTATGCACTCTGGTTGCAGAGTTGTGCGTTAAGAAAAATTTGAAATTATATAAGAAACATTTCGCAGTTCTGACGTATATTCTAAATTAACTTTCCTTTTTACTTTCTTTCCCTATGTAAATTTTGAGTTTGTTCTCAGTTATACTTCACACTTAAAGTGATATCTTCTCTCTCAAACGAATACTGTTGGCAACAATTGAGGTCAGAATGAACGTGACGTGTAACTGTATGAGATAAGAACCAGAGATAAAAACTAGAATACAAAAGTTGCTCGTGTAGGGTTTGGAGTTTCTGGTGTTTATTTGTGTTGGAGAAGTGGTATGTGATTTCTATACTATCCTGAAGTGCTATTATCTGTGCTGGAGAAATAAAGCATAATTTACAGTAAGTTTACTTCTGTTTAAATGTTTCGTCTGGCCGTTAAGGTTTAATTTAGGAACTCTTTCATCGTATGGTTTTGTTTTGAAAATAACGTAAGAAGAGCGACGAAGAATCAGTACGAAAATACTATTACGTTATACAGCGCAAACGCTCTTCAAGAAAGAAAAAAAAATAAATCGGATCTTTAGGAGCAGAGATATCGAGAAATAAAAGATGCGGATGTACGTCCCCTGGCGGAAAGTCCATGCAGTATTTTAAGAAAAAAACAATTCCGAAAACATTTATAAACGTGAGTGGGATCTGTAAACGAACGGGTTTTTTAATAGAGATTTTAGAAACTCAGGTTTTGTGAAAAATATATCAGAAGCAGAAATTAACATTTAAGCCCTATGGTGGCCAAACCATTCTTTAACAAAAATGTGAAATTATATGTAAAGCATTTCACATCCGGGGCTGCATCCGCAGCAGAAAGAATTTTTCAAATCCGAGTTTCAGAAGTAGAGATATCGGGAAAAGCGTAATTTACTTTTACGCCCACTAGCGAAAAAATCTATGCGTAACTTGAGAAAATGCTTACACCTAAAATACTCTCCGATATAAATGCAATCGAAAGATAAAATATTATTTTCAATCGGATGATTAGAAGCAAATATATGGAATAAAATGTATTTTATTTTCGATATCATCAGCGTTTACGCCATCTAGCGGCGAAATTGTACATCGTAAAGAAAGAAGAAATAATCATCATTTGCATATGTCAGGCTTTCCAATGCAAAAAGAATTTTACAAATCGGACTAATAGTTGTAGAGATATGATGCCCACAGACGGACGGACAGACGGATTGACGGACAGACAAACAAACCGATAAGGTAAGCAGAATCTTTTTTTACAAAACTCGTGCTAAAAAAGGTATTATTACCTTTCACTAAAAATAAGATTACAATCCGAATTGTCGTCGTTTGATTAAAACACAAAATACATTTGTCGGCTAAATCAGTTCTATTAAATGCATCTCTGTAGTGCGATTGATTTTTAGTGCACAGAGGTTTTCCTTTAATCACAAGTATTTCGATAAAAATAAGAAAAAGAAGCCACAACACAAAGAAAGTACTTACATGATTGACAGCACTCGAGTCACAGAATGATAGCATGAGCAACGTATCTTCTTATATCGCGAGCAACGCAAGCCTCAACCGCATTGAGTACTAAAGTTCAACTGATAGAATATCACGTCAAGAGATTTCATTGAGAAAATGCAACAAGAAAACACCTGGACACCAAATAAGTTATTCGCTATATGCTTTTCTTCGGTGAGAACGGAAAACAAATGTTGTTGCATTACTTCTTTTGACCAAATATTAGGGAAGATACGAAAAAGAAATCAATTTAATATTTTTCAACTGGCGTTGGCATAAACAAAATTTCAAAAAATAAATGTTCTCATCGGTCTGTGGATGTTCACATTCATAAGGATGTGCAAAGCGACATCAGAATAACAAAAACCGTAAAATCAGTTGTCTTTTAAATATTTTGTATTGAAACACCACACTCGGCCACTATATAGAAGGGAGCCACGAAGATTCCTAATTCACCCCGTTCCGCACGCGCTGTCGTGTGTGTGTGTGTCCAAACAATAAATTTTCTCTAGGTATTAATGTCGCTACATACGTAAAATTTATTTATCATAGTATTTTTGATGCAGATTTTTAAACTACGTATTATATATACTGTATATGTGCGTGTACAGTGGAACCTCGGATATACACTGAAGTGCCAGAAAAACTTGTACAGACGAGCGTATGCAAAATACATAGCAACATCACCTATGCGCGTATTCGGTTGCGTCCGTCAGTGCGTATATAAAGCGATAGATATCCTTGCCAGCTGTCAGAGCTGTTTTCGGCATGAGAATGACAAGTAATAACGATTTAAGCGATTTTCAACGCGGTGTCATAGTTGGCGCTCGTGAGATGGGCCGTAGTATTTCGGAGCGAGAAACGAAGTTCGGATTTTCACGGACGAACATTGCAAGGGTGTACCGTCACGACAATAATTCCGGCGAAACCTCCAACTTACGATACCAGTGTGGCCTAAATAGACATTAGGTGAACGTGACCATCGTCGGCTGTCAAGAATCGTTTCAACACTCTCGCAGGTATCATCGGAATTCAGTGTTGGAGCCTAAGCAAACATCTGCGTCCGGACTGTGAAACGTACCCTGCACGATATGGGCTTGGGGAACCGACGCCCAACTCGAGTCCCCTTGATGGGTGCACGACACAGAGCTATGCTCCTCGCTTGGGCAAGGCAACACCGCCACTGGAGACTTGATGACCGGAATCAAGTAGCCTGGTCTGACGAGTCGCGTTTCCAACTGTATCGGGCAGATGGAAGGATTCGTGTGTGGCGCAAACCCCAGGATAATGCACTTCCATACAAGTGTCGGGACGCCACATTATGGTTAGAGGAGCACTCATCTCGGTTTGGGGTGTGGATACCCCACCCAAGTCCCCAGATCTGAACGTAATAGAACATATTTGGGCTGCCATACAACGCGCTATCGAACACAGGAATGCGAGACCTCGGAATATACCCGATAAGTTGAACTCTCTGCAGGAAGAAGTATGGTGTGCATTGCGTACAGCATATTTCCAGAAGCTAGTGGAGTCCATGCCTCGTCGTATTTCTGCAGTCCTATGCTCCCGTGGAGGACCTACTAAGTATTAGACTGGTGTACCAGTTTTCTGGCACTTCAGTGTATGTTTTTCAGTTTTATACGCAATTCTTCGCTAATTCTAATATGCTTACTGTAATTTCTATAGCTTTTCTTTTACTTCGGTTCTGTAATTTTTTGTTCCAAGCTTTTTCCGGTTATACCTTAATTTTTAAATCTAGCACTGCCAAAGTACATGATTCATTGATTCTTTTCTACGTAACACGGGTGTTACATTTCTCAGAGAATTGAGAAAGCGTTTTATTTTTTCACCCAAGGAATAGATGATGCAACTAAGAATTTAATAAACATCGATCGTTCTCAGCTCTCTTTTTTCTCTGAATTCAAGAAATTTGGAACAAGTCAAGATTAGCGAATATTTTACCTTGCACTAATGTTAAATACTCTAATGAACAAAATGCTTAAACACAATGATGCTTTTAAGTGAAGAATTTGCAATATGGATATTGAATATTAAAAAATACTTGTTTGAATGAAGTATTTGATATGTCAAATGTCAGGATTTTCTTCATGTATTGAAGTTATGAAACAGTACAGGATTTCTTAACTTTGTTTTCCTAATGAAATTAGAAAAATAGGATTAAGGAAAAAGTCAAAATTGGCATAGGCCTAAGGTAGCTAACAAAGTATTTATGTATTTATTCATGAATACTTCTTACATTATAAATTTGCGTGATCTAAAATTCCATGATCTTTTCCCACATTCCTTTTTAATTTTTTTGGCGGCATTCAAAACTTCACAATAATATTTAATGTTTTTAAATTACCCTTATACTCTTCGTTCTTAAGGTCATCCCCTAGAAAAACGTATAATCAAGATTCCGCTGTATATAAATATGTATACACTCAGTATACAAAGCATTAAAGACAGGTAATGTGCAGTTGACATGGTCATTCCACGCGCTGAGTGGAACAAACACAAACAGAACGTAGACGATAGATGTGCACAGAGCAGATCTTGCCAATAGTGGATCGCAATCGACCAACATGGGTAAACGTGGCAGTCTGAGAGACGTTGATTGTGGGCGCATGATGGGCGCAAGAAAAATAGGCCATTCAATGGCCCAAGTGGTAAGAACCCTTGGGTTCCCTAAGGAAATCATATCAAGCATGTACAGCCAGTGCCCCATCGACTAACGGACAAGCGCCTTGAGATGAAGCAAGGGCCTACCACATGCAATTGATGACCGGTGTCGATGTTGAATATCCAGGCTCGCACAGACCGACCACGGTTGTACAAATGACATATAGGAAAAATGTCGGAGACACGAAGAGCATCAGCGAGAGAACCGTACGATGCACGCTGCATGCCCTGGGCAGTGAGAGCAGACGCCATCCTCGTGTGCCGTTGGGTATTGCGCGTCATCGTAATTTACGCTTCGCCTGGTGCCGGGAACATAAAAACTGGACATTTGCAGAGTGACGCCGCGTCGTGTATTCAGATGAATCCCGTTTTCAGCTGCACCAAGCTCACGTAAGGGTACGGGTATGGCCTCGACAACATGAGGCCACGTAAGGGTACGGGTATGACCTCGACAACATGAGGCCACGGCCCCGTCGTAAGAGGGGCGACTCTGATCAATGCGGTGGTCGCTCAGTGATGGGATGCGAAACTTTTTCATGGATCACATTAAGTCTCTTAGGCTGTTTGGAGGAGTACACTGCTCGCTACTAGCATGTTCGGGTTGATTACTTGCTCTCTTACCCGGATTCGCGCATCCTGCTGC
The DNA here is from genome assembly GCA_039090855.1 of Macrothele yani. Classification (NCBI taxonomy): domain Eukaryota; kingdom Metazoa; phylum Arthropoda; class Arachnida; order Araneae; family Macrothelidae; genus Macrothele; species Macrothele yani. Next base: position 135,315,923 of record CM077005.1, on the reverse strand, counting down.
TGCTGTTCTGTTTCCACATACAATGCCCCCCCCCCCCAACGGGCCGCAAGCACCTAGGCGGGGCTCGAGAAACACTCATCTTTGTTTGGAACCATCCAGTGACCCCAAGTTTACAAGATTTAAACCCAGTTGAAGCTTTCTGAGATGCCGTGAATCAAATTCAATCGTCCTGGACCGAAATCTCGGGCGGTGTTGTGGATAACGCTACAACAAGCATGGCAGGCATTACCTGCAGGAAACCTCCGACATCTGATGGAATCGCTGCCCCTTGTGTTGTGCACACACACACGCACGCACGCACATATATATGCGTGGAGGATCATCCATGGAGCTAACAACACCATCGAGGTGGTTCCACAGATACTCAATTGGGTTTAAGTCTGGGGAAATAGGAGGGTCCGGATAGTACTTTGAAATCTTCGTTGTGCTATTCCAATCACTCTCCGACATTTCTAGCTGTGTGACACGTCGCATTGTCGTGCTGAAAGATTCTATCCGCCCCAGGAAAGACAATCAGCATATATGGGAGCACGTGGTCTGTAGGAATAGATTCATAACGAATTCGGTCCATAGTGCCTTCCAGAGGTAAGAGTGGACCCAGGGAATGCCGCGAAAACATTTCCCAAACCATAACTCTGCCTCCACCAGTTTGTGCTCTTCCAGGAATAGTTGAAAAGTGTATTAGTTGTGTAATGGGATCATTTATATTAAAACTGTTATGGTTATTAGAAATTAGTCACACCTTTATCGGACACCCTGTATATTAATGGAAACACTACGTTATCACTTGTTCCGTATCAACACGAAGAAAACTTTCCGGTAATAGGAGAAGTTCGCGGAAATTTTTGAGGTTTGATTAACTCTTAAATTTCAATCATCTGTCAAAGGAACTGATTTTGAAGTTCTGTTGCGAGATCGGATATTGTGCACAGCTTATGGCATGAAATTTGGTTATTGTGTAATCATACACATTCGAGTCACATTATTGTGACCACCTCCTACTTTTGACGTCAACAGCTCGCAACCAATGAAAGAAGGAAAGTTGTAGTGAGCCTGCGTGGAGGTATAAAAGGTGTGCTGTAGGCATTATGAAAACATAATGGGCCGCGGGTGGCCTAGTGGTCAGCGTTCGTGACTGCCATGGAGATAACCTCAGGTTCGATCCTGGGCAGGTACGAACGTTCGGACCGCTAAATATCTTCCGTGCGTCGGATGGGCACGTTAAGCCGTCGGACCCCGGGTACTGCCCCCCACCCCGGTAATAAATAAGGGCGTCTTCCTCCCCCTTTCTACTTCGCTTCCGTGTCACTTTCCTATCTGGCACTCTAGCCGAAATCCCGTAGCTTCCTATTTCTAAGGGTTGTTTAAGACCTGTGGTCAGACACTCCCTTCCTAAAATCCTCTACATATGATCTGATTTGATCTATGAAAACATACCAGTCGTTGCTGTCGTGGATAAAAGGAGCGATTTATCAGATATGCAAAAACGGATGATTATCGGCTTTCGCGCCAGGTGTGGCAGTATTTCTGAAAAAACTCAATTTATGAACTGTTAGCGTGCTGCTGTGGTAAAGTGCATGGCAATTGTAGAAACGGTACCATTGCGAATAAGGGACGAGGAAACTGCGGAGCAACGCGTGACATTGATATGAGATCTGAACGTCGGCATCGAAGTTGCGTGAGAGCCGATAGGCACGCTAAATTGGAGCAACTCACTGGCCGAAACAACCAGGGGCTAGCGGAAGTGTGTCTAAAACGACAATTCAGAGTACCCTGCTGGGTATGGGGATCCAATGCAGACGGATGGTCACTGCACCTATGCTAACGAAGCTGCATTGGCAGGAAAGGCTTACATTTGCACGGCAGTATCGAAATTCGTCCTCCACTGATCGACAAAGAATTGTCTTCTCCGATGAGTCACGTTTTCTGCTTCATCGAACGGATGGACGTTGGCATATAAGGCGAGAAAGGTCAGAGAACAAACACGTGTCAACCATTGTTGGAACAACACAAGCTGGTGGGGCAGCCTCATGGTCTGGGGCATATTTTCTTGGCATTCCTGGGTCCACTCATACCTGTGGAAGGTACTATGGACCGAATTCGTTATGAATCCATCCTTGCATACGTCGTACACACATACATGCTGATTGTCTTCCTTGGGGCTGATGGGATCTTCCAGCACAACAATGCGACGTGTCACACAGCTAGAAATTTCCGAGAGTGGTTGGAAGAGCACGATGAAGACTTCAAAGTACTTCCCTGGTACCCTAGTTCCCCAGACTTTAGCCCAACTGAGCATCTGTAGGACCTCCTTGATGATTCTGCAATACAGTTTTACCTTCCAGCACAGTATTAAGTCATTCCCAGCCCGTCTAGCTGCTGTTCGCGCTGCACACGACGGATATTCTTGATATTAGCTGGTGGCCACAATAATGTGACTCGACCGTGTATATCTTTCCTTGAGAAAGGCGGAGTGATGGAACTTTTACGTAGATTATTTCCAGACGATGTGTGGAAGAATCTTCACACATTTTTCTCGAACCTCACTGCCAGGACCTTAGTTTTTACGTTGGTCTCCGATGTAGCAAACGATACTTTTTTGCCGGTGATGGAAAGGTGTGCTTTGGAATGTCATCAACGGAAAAAACGGACAGTTTTGCCGCAATTTATTTTAGCAAAATGGAAAGTACAGACTCGACAAATTGCAATGAAATCATCTTGCTCGTGTTTTTAATGTTATTTACTGATTTTCATCGAAATCCATGCAACCTCAGAAATTATGTACATGAAATCTTTGTTTGTACATAATTCAAAAGAGCAATGATTTGTTAAGATTCGGATAAAATTTCCATTAAAATTGAAAAATAAAGTTTTGATTCAAAGATTGAATACTTCATGCGTTTTTATCAGGATCCCTTTGCTTATGCGAAAATATATGAAAACAGGGTTCCGACTATTGGTATGAAGTTTGCATTGTCGTGTTGCAGAAGAGCTCGGTTTCGATTTATTAACGCAAGATACTTCCGATGCAGTTAGTCATACATCCTATGCAGCTGCTGAGAACACAGATCAGCTTTGATAGATCGACCATTCGGAATGATCTCAATGTGAATTACACCTTCAGAATTCTGCCAAACACACAGCATGAGCTTTTTTACGTCCGTGTTTGGGCATGGTAAAGTTATTTCACCTGTATTCAAACATTATTCTGAAGAGCCTGGATTATGCAGATATACGTACTTTTCATCCCCAGTAATAATTCGTTTGATAAATCGAGAATCGCGTCGTTTTTTTTTTTTTTTTTTTTTTTTTTTTTTTGAGTTCCTTGTAAAGCTATACATGTCGTTAAGCTCAAGCTGGGGTGAGCTCACAAGGAATCTCACGGTATCGTCCGGAAACATTTTAGATAATATTCATGTTCTAATGGATGACAGGTTTAGAAAGTCTCAATCCTTCTAACAATTCGCGAGTACACCTCCTTGGATCGTCTTTCCTAACCGCTTGAAAGGAGTCCGAGTCAATAGCAGGGGGCCGACCCGAACCTTCCCTTCTTTTCAAGTTGGAGTCCCCAACCATACATGTTTTAACCATGTTTTCAAAGTTTGAGTAACCGCCTGGCCTTCACCTTCAATTTTTTTTAATTTTACGGACTGCTTCAGCTGGTTTATATCACCGTTCCAATTAATATCACAATACAACTAATATTGCAAACATTTTAGCCATTGCAGCTGACCGTGTTACAATTTCAACACATAGGTCGTGATATGTGCTCCACACCTCGTTTGTTTCCCGACAGTACGCGTTTTTAGTCATCTACATAGCACAGGAAAACTGCCCCGCAGAAAATGTGCATATCGACGTTGTTTAATTGTCTTATAAAATATGGTCCATGATAAAATATCTACGTAAAGGAGGCGCGAACTGGTCCAAACTGGTCCTGGTTATCTTTCATTCGTAAGATTCTTCAGAAACAAAGTCACCGGCTTGTGGAATTTCAGTCAAAGTAGAGTCATTGCAAAATATTAAGCATTAAAATTCTTCCTCTCATAATAAATGCCATCTCACCCATTCAAATCTCTCTTTTTCCAGAGTGAGTTAGACATTGATATTCGGCGCAATGGACATCTGGACCATAGATCTCCTTAATGCAATTGATTGCGGGCCACTTTGTCAGTGGAACGTTTTAGAGTATGTCCCGCGGACCGATTAGACATTCGATATACCTTGACGCGTTTATTGGAGCCTGCAAACGCGTTTATTGGAGCCTGCAAACGCATTTATTGGACCCTGCAAAAGTTTATTTTACTTCTCCAAATGCGCATGGTGTCGGATCATCTCATTACGTGACACATGAAAAGATGCATCTGGTTGACTGGGTCCGGATTGCACCAGTTCAATGCTGTATTGTGTTCCACCGCCAACATATGTCTCCTCTGCTTTTTCTATACCCGGAAAGTTCCGTTTGCAAACGAATCCCGTGAAGACACATCGCGCCACCCTAATTACGCAGTGGTCTAAGCACTGTCTTATAACAATTCCTCCGATATGGGTCCAGGTTCGAATCCCGTGAGGCATGGAGTTTGTTTTTGCCTTAAGCCACTGGCTCTCACTCTTCCCTCTCGGAACCAATTGCCTTAAATTAAAGACGAGCAACTGCTTATAGCTCATCGAGATGCTCAACATGTTCGTTAAAACTTCAATAAAAAAAAAAGAAGACAAGCCACATCATACTGATTGCTTTAAGGTCCTTCTTGTATCTGCTCTTACACTGAAGAGCAATTGAATTAGGCATACCTGTCTAGTAACGTGTAGCACCACCTTTCACCCTGATGACGGCGGCGATTCGTCTCGGCATGGACTCGATAAGACACCGGAAGCGTTGGGAAGCCATACGGATACACGACCCCTGAACAAGCTCCCACAGTTCACGAAGATTTGATGGAGGGGGATTAGAGCCTCGAACGACTCTTTCGGTGGCATCCCAGATGTGCTCGATAGAATTGAGGTCAGGTGACCTAGCTGGCCAAGGAAGCGAGGTCACGTCGGTGGAGTGTTCATCCAACCAATCGGATACAATTCTGGAGCGATGGCACCGTGCATTGTCTTGTTGCAAGATGAGGTCCCCAGTGGGAAGTTGAAGACGCACAAACGAGAGCAAATGGTCGTCCAGGATATCCCGGTAACGCTGACCTGTCAGGCACGATGTCACACGTACCAGGGTCCCATTTTAGTCTACGTAAACAGTCCCCAGACGAGAATGACATCCCCACCAGCTGGAAGAGTACCCTTCTGGCAAGAAAGATCCATCGCTTCATGTGATTTTCGCCGTACTCGTATCCTGCCATCCGCATATACCAACGTTAATCTTGACTTATCATTTCAGGCAACATTTTTACACACGTCTAGGTTCAGTGGCGATGTTCCCGCGCCCATTATAATCTTTGCACCCTGTAATGTGTGGTCAGCAGTGGTACCCTCGTGGGACGATGGCTTCTGTACCCCATAGCGAGGAAATGGTTCTGGATGGTATGGCTGTTTACACGTTTTTGTGCACCAGCGTAAAATTGCCGAGTGATTTCTTGAACTGTGGACTGTCTATTCGCTGTTACAATGCGAGATAGCCGACGATGACCCCGCTCATCCACACGCTGTTGTCCACGGCAGTTGGCCCTTGCAGGGATAGTTTTACCGGATTCGATGTACTCACGGTGCATCCGTGACACAGTGGCTCATGAACATCCCAGTGCCTGCACGACTTCCGAGATGGAGTGACCCATTTGTCGGGCCCCGACAATTTGCACACGATCAAATGCGCTTAGATACTTCGTCTTACCCATGCTGCGTCCGACTCTTAATGATTCCCGTCGCATCACTCCTTATATTGTCGGATCGCTGCATACGTCATGTCGTTTCCGTTTACAGGGCCACCCACAGCGCCACACTTGCATAACGCCAGCTGTCTCTAATTCAGTTGCTGTTCAGTGTATATCTGAGCAATGCGGCCCAAGAAATTTGAATATGTTTGCATTTCCCAAACTCCCAGCTGCTATTCATGTATGACACATTTTTATATGCATACCCTGTGGTTCTAAGTTTTCTATGCAGTTTATTCATTGAGATATAAGCCGATATTGGACCTTCATTATAATTTTCGTTCAACAGTTTTTCAAAAGAGGTAAAGCGACATACACTCCGCAAATGTGAAATCGCAACACAGAGAAGGGAACAGCGTAGAATCTATGAAAATCACAGGAGCCATAGATGTACCAGAGATGTGATGATTGTTAAAGATTCGCACTGAATGGCTACGTGCAAGAAACTAGATGGGGTAAAAACGAAAGTAAACCGGTCAACGCTCTATTGACATCATGTGACTGCAACAGAAAGCGATTGCAAGACATTGATTTTCCCATGCGCACTATTGCTAACTTTCTGGAGCGAAACGTCAGAACCGTAAAAAGATGAGTGTCACAATGGAATGAGGACCTCCAACAAGCAAGGCGACGGGAGAGTTGTGCTATAAGATGCCCTGCAGAAAGGACGTACCTTCGTACCATAAGGTTGCACATTTGTAGCTCCTTCGCCTCTGCATGGCCGAAGAATGGTACGGAGTTGTCGCCACCAAATCTTTGATGAGCAACAAAGCAACAAATATTGAAGACTCGTGCTACATTAATGACTGAAGCGATGAAAGATTTCCGTCTTTAGCACGATTTAATGATTAAAAGATGAGAAATATATACAAATAAAAACAATTAAAACCATGAGCACTTTCGAGACAGCGGCTGCCTCTTCTTCAAATGTAATAAATAGATACACATTTAATCTTTGATGAGGTCTTTACAAACGAGCATCACGGACGCCCCACACTAAGCATCGATTTATAAGGAGGCATTATATTTTGTCAATGGACACACCTCATTTACATTTCAGGGCATTTGACATCACGGCGGTAGGTTGTTACATTGTGGACTTTTTGGTACGCCCGTTGGTACAAGGAACCCCCAGCACGATATTTCAGCAGGATAACAACAGTCCACGCGTCGCTCGCGATTCAATTAACTACCTGAATGGGATGGACATCATGTCACGGCCCGCCGCCTCTGCAGACGTGTCACCTATAGAGAACCTATTGCACCTCTTTGAACGAGAAGTGCACCGTGGACTTCCGGCAGCTAACCTTGATGTTCTTCATGCCCAGGTGGATGCCGCATATCAACGGATATGCGGGAAACGAATATCACTTTATTGATGGTATGCCACGGTGTATAGCGTCCTGTATGTCTTCCCATGGCAGAGTATACGCGTTACTTAATAAACACTTTTGTTTTGCATATCTTATGTCCATATTTTGATCATATGCAAAGCTTAAGGCACCTCTCTCGCTCCTGTATATTTTATGTTTCTAATCTGTTTCTTTCTTGGTGTTGCAATTTAACTTTTGCGGAGTGGCAATGTTTTACCAACTATAATAATACAAATATATTCATCAGTTGCTGCTTTGACAGTAAAATTTTTTCCCACCTACACTAGGTGTTTTTTGTAAGAAGAATGTAATTATTTTTAGTCTTCGCTGAAAATTGATGAAGGCTGAGGAGCTCAACTGTAAAACGTAATTATCCAAACTAAAGATTAAGTGATTGCACGTTATTCTATTATTATGGTAATAATTTTGAAAAAGATCTCATTACCTCAAATGAAACTAGAGGACTTTACGTTATAAACCAGACCAATAGGCAACTTCACAAATTTTAGCGTGTCTTATGCATATACCTAAATGATTTAATACGGGTTTGTAATGAAATTCGTTTGTAAGGAAGTTAGACCATATATATATACCCTTTGCAAGAGGTACACTTTTCTGTGTTATAAAGTAATCAATCAGTCATCTCTAAATTTGATTACCTCCCTAAAAGAGATATCTATATTTTCTTTAGTATCAGAAGTTCCAAGAGGTAAACTGCAAATTGAGCCAAAGACTGGAAAAATTATATAGTAAAGCTTCGACAATGTATTGCCTTGTCGGAATTTCGCAGATCAACTGCCATAAATGCAATTCTTCGTCCATAATACAAATTTAATTTTGCACGAATATACTGTATAAACAATGGATCCAAAAGTCGATTCGATTTATCACTGTGATAAAAATTACAACATGCAATTCCATGGTACATTTTAGAAGTTTATTAGACAGTTCTTATCTTAACATGTGCAGATGTTCGAGGGCCGCATGGCCTGTTATCACTTCTGTTTGTAATTTGTTAAAATAACACCAGAACTTTTGAAAATCAAAATGAATTGCTAGACACTCGTTTCCTGTAGTTGAAGACTTATGTTGAGCCTAAAAAAAGCTATATAATAAGCATGAACATCTTCAAGGTAATGGTGAACAAGTGCACGGAAAGTTTTCCCAAACAGAAGATAAGATCTTGTACTGGTGCATGAGATGGCAGCCGTGGTCGACATTTTGAAGTCCACCTTTAGTACTGAAGTAGTGGAAATCTACGGCAGTGCCACTGCTTCTAAAACAACCATTGTTTACACCATAATACTGCCTGACACAAGTCGGAATTTGTAAGAATATGAGTAATTCCAGCACGCCGGGAAATTTGACTAAACACGGAGCTGCAAGGATAATAGGAGGGACTTGTAAAGTTATGGAAGTAAGAATCTTCAAACAGAATTCAAAATGAGTTTAATCATGGGAAATACCCCGAGAAAGTGAAATAGAGAACAACAATTGGAGATTGGCTACTTCATATGGTTACAAATAGCACTGATTTAAACAAATTAAGCAACAAATAAAAAAATCGTGATAACTCAATAAATACGGAACCGATTCGGATGAAATTTGGTCGTAAGCTTGAACAGACCAAATGCAACAAAAACATAAGAATACAAAGCATTTACATTCTGTATGAGTGATGCAAATATGAAAATACAAAAATATAGGTATCAATGTGAAATAGGAAAAGGTACTTCAAAGGTACGGAGGGTGCCCAGGTAGCACAGCCTTACAATTTAGCGCAGGCCCAATACTGAGCCGCCGTCTCATAGGAATAGAAGTCGGTGGCTCAGTATTGGGTCTAAATTAAGTTACAAGGCTGTGCTACATGGGTGGTTGCTCCTAACGGCAATACACCGCGATACCGATATTCCATGCTGTTAATTATGGTGCCGAACAGTTCCGTGGGAAGCTGCATCCATTTCTCGAGTAAAGCAGTGCGAAGCAAATACAAGGTTCGTGCAGAGGGATGGAGGCCAGCAATACGCCCCCGAGAGTATCCCAGAAGGGATCAATGGGATTCAGATCGGGAGAGCGTGCTGGCCACTCCATTCGTACTATAGTCTCCTGTTCCAGGTACTGGTGCACCAGACGAGCTGTGTGATGGGCGGGTGTTATCCGTCTGTAGTACAAATGTATCTGCAAATTGCGGCCTCATACGGACGAACAATAGGGTTCAGGATGGTGTCTCTATAACTCTGAGCATTGAGGTTTCCATGTAGCAGCACATAGAGCTCAGTACCGCCTCCTAATGATATGCATTCCCACATCAGAACACTACCGCCACCATAGGTGTCCCTTTCCTGGATATTAGAGGGAAGAAAGAAAGTACCGGCCTTTGTCCTGACGTAAACTCGGCAAGAATCAATCTGTAAACAGTATCGCGACTCATCAGTTAACAGAACGGACCTCCCCTGACTTTGAGTCCAGTTCACTTGCATTCGTGCCCAATTGAAACATTCCCTCCTGTGGCAGAGTGTAAGGGGCACGCATAATACCGGTCGCCGATGGTACATACCTCCTGCATATAACGCTCTGCGCAACGTCAAAGCTTATACCGTCCGTCTTGCGGCTGCTATAATCTCAGATCTGAGATGATTCGGTATATCCGTCGTGTTCCGCCTTGTAGAAAGCAGAAAATACTGGTTATCCCGGGAGGTTGTTGCCCTCTTCCTACCTTCCTTGTACCTTCGGGAAGATGCAATCTTGGCTTAGAACTGCTGCCGCACCCTGCTGACCACAGAAAGATCGACGTTGAGCCTTCTTGCGACGTCCGCTCGCCGTCGCCCTGCTTCGAATCAGCCTGTCGTTCTGTAGCGTACTTCATCTGGAAAATGACGTCTCGAAGCTATGTTAACAAAATCGCTATCTCGAAATCTTGTCATTCATCGTCGCACATGAATTGGCTACCATCGCCGGAACAGCTGGGTTTAAGCTTTTGCGCTTTTGCATAAAATGCTGCCGGCACCACTCATTTGCCTTCCGTACATCGATACTGTGTGCCTTCGCCCGTAACGTATGCACAATTGTGAAATATTACGCCCAATTATCGCGGTTCTTCGGCTTGTTGCTTAATTTATGGGAACCAGTGTATTTTGAAACTTATCTGACGTATGATGAAAATGTTTCAGGTTCTGCTAGTCAGTGCATTTATAACGAAGTGAATTTCTCCGTCATTTTTATCCGCGCCAGGATTCGAACCCGGGTCCACTCATTCCGGAATAAGTTGCTCTACCAATTGAGCTACGCGGACATTTTATTCTGATTCCTATCTGCCTTTATGTCGTGTGCGTCCTTCTGGCAGGTACGTCACATCTCCTGGTACGTTACATCATCTCCCCCTTATTTTTTTTTTTTTTTTTTCGAAGTGCTGCTCTTATTTCTCCTATCTCGCGGTGTGGAAATAACATCACACCATTGCGAGATTGTGAACGGTCGGGTCATCCGGATTGTTCGGGCGCCATTATAACGAAGTGAATTTCTCCGTCATTTTTATCCGCGCCAGGATTCGAACCCGGGTCCACTCATTCCGGAATAAGTTGTGTGACGTACCTGCCAGTAGGACGCTCACGACATAAAGGCAGATAGGAATCAGAATAAAACGTCTGCGTAGCTCACTTGGTAGAGCGACTTGTTCCGGAATAAGCGTACTCGGGTTCGAATCCCGGCGTAGACCAAAAATGACGGAGAAATTTACTTCGTTATAATGGCGCCCGAACTATCCGGATGACCCGGCCGTTCAAAATCTCGCATTGGTGTGATGTTATTTCCACACCGCGAGACAGGAAAAATCAGAGAATTCCTTCTCCAGCGCTTCGAAAAATAAAAATGTGTGATGTTGCATTCCACACAGCAGATTGACTGGGAGTTCTCAAGTGCACGTTCTTCAGTGGATGGCTGCCTGCAACGATTCATGGTCACGGCTGACCCGTGGGCCATGCCCCCGGCCCTCTTTCTGGGGGGGGGGAGGAGATGTGACGTACCTGCCAGTAGGACGCTCACGACATAAAGGCAGATAGGAATCAGAATAAAACGTCTGCGTAGCTCACTTGGTAGAGGGACTTGTTCCGGAATAAGCGTACTCGGGTTCGAATCCCGGCGTAGACCAAGAAGGACGGAGAAATTTACTTCGTTATAGTTGCTCTACCAATTGAGCTACGCGGACATTTTATTCTGATTCCTATCTGCCTTTATGTCGTGTGCGTCCTTCTGGCAGGTACGTCACATCTCCTGGTACGTTACACATTAAATTGACGTATAGGGATTTAATTAACGAAAAAAATGATAATGGAGATGAACTGTAAATGCCATTTATGATGAATACGCTTTGAATTTTGAAACTTTCTTTACAGCACGAAGCAGGGAAATTCTGTACGAAATCTGAATGCGAGTGTGCCAATATTGAGCAGGCCAAGAAACCTGCTCGGTATAAGCTCTCGATCAGTGGTCCAAATCCATACACATTTTTAATCTTGGCGGTTTTTATTTTTTTTTTGTTTTTTTTTATTGGAGGTTTAACGACCATCGTGAGCAACTGAATGAGCTATGAGCAGTCGCCCGTCCCTAATTTAGGGTCACCGGGTCCAGGGAAGGGAGAGAGCCAGTGCCGTAAGACAAACACAACATCCATGCCTCACCGGGATTCGAACCCGGACCCCTTTTGGACGAATGATCAGAGGCCATCGCTTAAACCACTGCGCCACCGGGAAGGCCTTGGCGGTTTACTGCTACTATTATCTTTAAGTATGCAAATTAACTGCAGTTACGCAATAGTCAAACGATTTACGAAAAAAAATGAACTTTTTGACAATTCTTAAACTGTAAACGACCATGTCAAGGAAAGGGAAAGATAGAGATCGGGTGGGAAATATTACTTTTTGCAATTATTAATCAGTGAATGAACAGTTTCACACTCAGTGTTATATGCTAAAGAATTACATTTATTAATATTTTAAGAAATAATTGGGTGAAATACCGATTTTAAATAGTAAATCACTGAGAACTTCTCCTCTTTCACGAACTTTCAGTTAAATTTGAATTGTACTTTACGTTTGACGGTGGAAAAAATTTCATTTTAACATGTGCATAGTGCAGAGGAAGATGCAATGAAAATTAATAGGGCGACATTGGAAAACATCTTTCTTGTTATAAATTCCTTCGATCATGCAATAAACTCGCCTGTAACAAATGCAGTGCTACTCTGCATTCTTAAGAAAAAGGGTTTTCTAAATACAGAATAGCTTGTTGAAGTAATACCCAGTTCTCATGAAATGCCCAGAAACACCTTACATTATCTCAGATGATTGAATGTTTAAACATTCATCCATGTTACCGATATTCAGAAATCTAACAACATGCTATCTCGTTTAAGATTTTAAACGATGCAGTTGTCAAGTATTCTAAAGAACTTGTCACACGTTGTAACGTATACTCTATATTCACTTTCCTTTTGATTTTACTATCTCTGGTTATTTTATTTTACTATGTAAATTATCTTCTTACTGAACGAAATATTATTTCACCCGCTGAATGAGATCTGGCAATGAGTGTAAGTCATGACGTGGTGGTAGCTAGTATATAGGCGCGTTCATCGAGCCTTAGTGAGAGCTTTTGTTGTTGTTATGAGAGAGCGTTGTTGTTTACGGAGAGCGTTTATAATACAAGGAGAGATTGTGTTGTTATGAGGAGAGATTCTTCATTATTGTAAAACAAGTTGTGTGTGTTCTTTAGTTGACCACGAGTCTTATAATAAAGAAGTTACCGTAAGTTAGTCTTTCTCAATTCATAGTTTTTGTCAGACCTCTGTCTGGCTGTTAGGTTTATAACATTTATTTATTACCATAAATAACCAGCGTTAAGACTTTGTTTACGTTCGTAATTAACTAGTAACAACAACCCTTTTGAATTCACTATTTTGAAGCTTAGTACAAGTATATCATTAGCTAGCTGGTAGGAAGAGCATCATTCATATTAATTAGCTTAGCGGAAAGAAAATAAAGCTAATTCATTATAACGTCGATAAAATTTCGTTCCAGTATCAGTAAGCCGTAACACTAAAATATCATTGTTAAAATGTCAGTTGCATTTTTCAGGCAGCATGATACAATATTAATTTTCCGCAAAATCTCATTGGCGTCTGCGGAAAAAGAGTAGAAATGTTCATCAATGGAAATACCTCTTAAGGTTGGTGAAAGGCTCCAAAACCGTAACCAAAATTGATGTAAGGCTGTAACGTACCAGGAGATGTGACGTACCTGCCAGCAGGATGCACACGACATAAAGGCAGATAGGAATCAGAATAAACGTCTGCGTAGCTCAGTTGGTAGAGCGACTTGTTCCGGAATAAACGGCCTCGGGTTTGAATCCCGGCGTAGACCGAAAATGACGGAGAAATTTACTTCGTTATAAGGCATACAGTAGTGACATATAATATTTCACTTGTGATATTTAGAGTGTCATATATACAGAGAGTGAGTTGAAAGTTTCGCAATATTTGCATAAACGCATGTGCTGCGGCGGGTATGTCACGTGCTTAATCTAGTTCAAGTCCCGCGCTTCAGTCAGCCAAAAGGGATATAAAGGGGTAGTCCTTGCTGTAAACAGTATTGAATGTGTTGTTCTCTCTGTGGTTGGAACGCCTAAAAGATGAACAGCTACAACCGCCTAATTACGGAACTTTTACTTTCGAGTTTGAACTCGGCCATAAAGTTGCTTGAGCAACATGAAACATTTTTAATGCGAATGGGGAAGGTTCAGTGGACCACAGCACCGCAGTCAGGTGGTTCAAGAAATTCCGCTCAATTGACAGAAACTTCAACGATCAACCAAGGTCACGTAGGCCGCGAACCAAGAATTACCAGGCAGTGCGTCAGGCCGTTGATGCAAATCCGATAACCGGCACTCGGAGATTAATAGGCGAGTAGGGAATATCAAAGACATGGTTCGTCACCTTCAGGACCTCGGCAAGGTCTACAGGAACTGCCACATTGTCCCTCACGAACTGACCCCAGCTGAAACAAACCGCTGACTGGAAGTGTCCACAAAACTCCTAGAAAACCCGCGCGATGTACGTTTCATCAAAAGAGTTGTTACGTGCGATGAAAAGTGGGTCTATTTCCGTAATCCTAACACACAACTGCAGTGGTTGAGCCGGAGCCAGCTTCCTGAACGTGTTGGCAAATTTGGGATGCGCTTCGAGCACAAGGTGATGGTCTGCGTCTGGTGGAATTTCGAGGGGAAATACCATTAGGAATTTGTTCCAGACGGTCGGCCCATCAACGCCAACCTCTACTCTGAACAGCTGGAGCGGAAGTATGGGGTTTTGTAGGAGAGGTACTAGGCAGTGGTGAACAGAAAGCGCGCTCTCCTACAATAGTACAACTCCTGGCCTCGTAACGCGCGAACGACCCGGGGAAAACTCAGGGAACTTAAGGTAATCGAATTGTTGCCACACCCAGCATATAGTCCGGATCTCGCCCCATCAGATTATTACTTGTTTCGGTCCATGGCCCACTGCCATCGCGTACGACACTTCAAAAACCAGGTGGAGGTAGCCGCTGGGGTTAAACAGTTCTTCGCCTCGAAGAACAAGAACTGGTACCGCTGCGGAATCGAAGAACTGGCAGACAGATGGCTAAAGACGGTGCAACAGGATGGCCTATACACTCAATGCTAGTCAGCTTTCGTCGTAAAGGTCAGCATGAAGACATAAAGTGATCCAAATATTGCATAACTTTCGATTCTCCTCCTGTAGCAATTCAAAGGCGAGTGGTTGCAGCAATTGCTAGTGCCCTATTAAAACCTACCGCCCTAGCTAAACGTGCACTTTTATAGATCAGAAAAAGAAAGCACACCGGAAAAAAAAACACGTTTTTCGTATCTTCCAGGATTATCGTGTGAGTTCAGATCAATCAGACTCTTATCACACTTTCGTGGGAGTACGTCTCTCTCTCTCTCTCTCTCTAGTGAATATACTTAAATTCCATGAGATTGTCGACGAAACTCCAAATGTAAGCATTAACAAATAGTCGACATATAATTTGGCCAAGATATCTCCGAAACAACATCATACCGTAGGATGT
Organism: Macrothele yani; assembly: GCA_039090855.1. NCBI lineage: Eukaryota > Metazoa > Arthropoda > Arachnida > Araneae > Macrothelidae > Macrothele > Macrothele yani. Next base: position 135,300,557 of record CM077005.1, on the reverse strand, counting down.
TTTTCAAGTTTCAGTTAAATTATTGATTCTAACTCTGTAAATCCAAATACTTGTGAACTTAGGAATTAAATATATAAATGGCGAAGTTCCTATTTGCAGTTATATTAAAAATGTCCGAGATTTTTAATCAGTGTCGTATACTAAATACTATTCTAAATCTTAATCCTTGTATATGTATCACTTTTGGTTCATACTGCTCATCCCAAACTGCACTGATAGTCGTTAGAAAAAATACAGAATTAATTTATCAAGGATTTTATTTCATCGGTTAAATTTACCACCAACGTACATGACGTCCTGGTATTAGCTTTTTTATAAATTTCTTTTTTTTTTTTAGGATTGCATTTCATGTTTCTAGCAATGGCATTTAAACTGCCACAGCATAACTTCCTAAAACTGAAAACTAATAGCGATGCAAAAAGTTCCGTAGTTATTATCACGTGCAAGTTTCTTTTTCTCTCGGATAGGGAAGAGGAAACGTATGATTTATCCGCAAATATGTCAAACAACCATTTTTAGGACGTCTTTTGTAAAAAAAGATCGTGCTTAAGGTAACGGTTTGTCCGTTTGACCGTCTATAGACACAATATCTCTGCAACTATTAGTCCGATTTGAAAAATTCCTTTTGCATTCGGAAGCTTTAAATATGCAAATGATGATTTTTTTATTTACGGTGTACAATTTCGCCGCTGGAGAGCGTAAATACAGATGATCTCGAATTCAAAATACATTTTATTCCATAAATTTGCTTCTAAAACCTTTTGCATATATTTCTAATTTTTGGTAAATAATACTTTGGCATCCAGAGGACGTAAGCGTTAATTTTTGTTTCTGATGTATTTACCATAAGATCTGAGCTTCTAAAATCTCGATTGAAAAACTTCTTTCGTGGACCGAGACCACTCAGGTTGATAAAACTTTTCAGAATATATTTCCTGGGACGGGCGACTGCTTATAGCCCATTGAGTTGCTCACGGTGGTCGTTAAACCTCCAATCAAAAAAAAAAAAAATTTCTTTTTTAAATATTGCATGGTTTCTCCACAGGGGGGGGGCGTAGATGAATATATTATTTTTGTCAATATCTCTGCTTTAATGGTCCAATTTAAAAAATTCCTTCTTTATTGGATAGTTTCCGGTGTGACATGTTTTTCATATAATTTCAAAATTTTCAAGTAATTCATAGACTTTCCGCTAGGGCGCGTACAGGTAAATTTCGTTTTCCTCGACATCTCTACTTCTAAAACTCCGATTTAAAAAATTATTTCTGCACCGGATACAACTGTTGAGAGAAAATATTTTGCACATAATTTCTGATTATTGGAAAATAATACTTTGGCCACCAGGGCGTTAAGTGTCAATTCTTGCTTCTGATTTATTTGCCATAAAATCTGAGCTTCTAAAATATCGATTCAAAATATTATTTTGTGGACCGATGCCACTGACGTCCATAAACGTTTTTGGAATATTTTCTTCTTAAAATAATGCATGGTTCTATGCCTGGGGGCATTGATGTATATCTTATTTTTGTCAATATCTCTACTTCTAAGAGTCTGATTTGAGAACTTCTTCCTTTCTTGGATAGTGTTTCCGATGCGAAATATATTTCATGTAAATTTAAAATGTTCAAGTAAATCATAGACTTTCCGCTAGGAGGCACAAAGGTAAATTGCGTTTTTTGCGTTATTTCTACTTCTAAAACTCCGATTTGAAAAATTATTTCTGTATCGCACACAGTTCTTGATGGAAAACATTTTTCATATAATTCCTAATATTTGGTAAAGATTGGTTTGGCCACCAGGAGGCATAAGTGTTAATTTCTGCTTCTGAAATATTTGCAACAATATCTGGGCTCCTGAAGACTCGAGTATTTTCTTTTTCTTGGATCGATACCACTCACATCGAAAAATCTTTTGAGAATACTTTCTTTCTAAAATCATACATGGTTTTCCGCCAGGGGGCGTAGATGCATATCTTATATTTGGATATATCTCTGCTTCAAAGAGTCCGATTTGAAAAATTATTTCTTTGCTGGTGAGCGTTTCCGCTGCGAAATGTTTCTCACATAAATTCAAATTTTTCTTAACGCACAAGTCTGAAACCAGAGGGCCTAAGTTCCCGATTCCGTTTACAGCAATATCTGAGGGATTAAAATTCAGATTAAAAACTTCTATCTTTGGGCAGATACTATTGTTTTCCATACCGGTTCCATTGACTTTGAATAGCTCTGATAAATTTAATTTTCGTCAGATCGAATTCCAAAGACGTGCTCTTACACCCGAAAATTCGGTGCCATCTTTCTTGTTTTTTCAGTTGTCACACGTAGAAATATTAGTGCCCGAAGCTCATGTATTGTCACGAAAGAATGTTTCTGGACACGTGGACTTAAATTTGGTTCCAATTATTTATCAGGTTAAATGGGAATTGACGGATATAATTGACCTTTGAATCTTATTAATAACAGGAATCTTTTTCTACTGCAAATTCCCTTCGGAAATTGTGAACTGTAACATGGCATGAGAGCGTCCAAAAGTATTGATGAACTTCAAAGTTTTAAACCATACTGTGGATACGATTCTAAACACAAACAGCACTAAGATAGAATTCCGAAGCATGTCATGTGTCTAAGTGTCTGCATCACTAATTGTCTTAAGTCCGGCGTTGCCGCAGTTTTAAACCTGACAATAGTATGAGACGATATGTTCTTAAAATCACATGTGAAAATCATCAAGATATCTACAGCTCCTATATCAGAACTTTCGAAATGTCCTCATATCCTATATTGTGCTAAATATCTCACAGAGATTCTTTTGTAATTGCAATAAGTCATACGCTTTAATGTGCTGCAAACGTGTACGCTGTATTTAAAACACAAGCCACCAGATTTTAAGATTTCCTTTCACTTCATTAAAAAGGTCAAACTGATTTACACCGAAATGCCAGATTTTTTCTTACGGTTTCTATGAAAAAAAAATTAAAAGTGTTAATAAAGGTACCATTTATTGAAAGTAAATTGCAGAAGTTTTTAAACACTGAAAAGGAAAAGCAAATGGAACTTTTGTCCTTTCTCCAATCGGAGAAAGGACAAAAGTTCCTTACCTGCCATGTCAAGCATTCTTCAATTTGTTTTTGTGATACTGGAAAGCAAAACAAAGAAAAAATCAGACGGAATACCGTTTTCAAATACGAAATTTATTGATTGTTACTTTTCCATAATTCTCCTGAAGGAAAACTGTTTGACTAACTTAGCAAAGCTTTCCCGAAATCTACTGGTCTGATCTTCATGGTAGTATCTTTCAAAGAATATAAATATGTTTCCCAGAATCCGTACCATTCAACACCGCCTCTTTTTTCAGTCTTTCCCTTTAGGTACAATCCGTTGAGATTTGAGTTATAGCAATCAAAATACCACCAGCCTCCTTTGTACTCGACAGCACATTTACCTTTGGAGTGATCTCTGTCCTTGGTTGTAAAAGCCCATCCGTTGTGGTTCCTGAGTTTGTCTCCTACAAATAAAGAGGAACATGTAAGTCATTTTTGAATGCCGAACAATTCCAGCAAAAAGCCATAAGTTTTTTTTTCTCTTTCGGAATTTTAATGAACCAAAAATAAAAATCATATCATACCTCGAGTTTTGTGTATCATGAGGAATGCTGATTTCCATGGAATCTAAAATAATAGAAATAATAGAAGTAAGTGTGCGTGTGGGTCAAACATAACACTCTGGGAAATCGTGGTCTAGATTATAAAATTTGGCAGGTAATGTTTCAGCTTAGTTGATTTCGATTGGCTAAATTTAACTTGTAATTCCAAAAGAAGGACATGTCCGAAGAGAAAAATTACCTGTTCAGAAAAACTTGGTGATTTTCCAGGACAAATGAGGTCGACCGTATGTAAAGCAAGAATGTGCATATATCTGCTAATAACATGGGAGGAAGGGCGCAAAACCGTTAGGAAATGTTGTGGCGTAGTACTCCTGGCAGTCAAAGGACAGAGCACTTCACCATCTCAGATATAAAGCTACGACTACACACGAGGCTTACTTTGGTCGGTCTGCTTGTTGTGATACCAACTCCGTTTTTTTCAACTGCTGGACATCTCTGTGACATACATCTGGCGAGATAATTCGTCACGCTATAGTGTAACGCCGCAGATATACGAAGCCACAGTAAAGCACATTTTGAAAATCGTCGTAATGACAGGATCACACTGGTGGAAGCTAGTGTGCAATGCACTTTTGACGTGTGTTCAATGGGATTAAATTCAGTGGATTTAGGAAGTGGAGTTATACCTGAAATACCTTATTCACCAAGTTTACAAACATAGATTTGAGCTTGATAAAATCATATATTATCATCAACTAAACGTAAACTATTATCTATAGCAATCTGAAAAGCATCACAATACACCTCACGATGAAGCCTCGGTGCCCGCTTACGTTCATGTGTGCGCTTGACAAATATGCAGATCTGTTAGGCCACAGAAGCAGATCACTTTCCATAATATGATATAACGAAGTAAATTTCTCCGTCATTTTTGGTCTACGCCGGGATTCGAACCCGGATCCCCTCATTCCGGAATAAGTTACTCTACCAATTGAGCTACGCGGACGTTTTATTCTGATTCCTATCTGCCTTTATGTCGTGTGCGTCCTTCGGGCAGGTACGTCACATCTCCTGGTACGTTACAATGACTGATGCGCCACGAAATCGATGCACATGTTGTCCCAAATGGTGAGAACCGCGTGATGTTTAGGTTCACTAAACCAGAGGTCACAAATTGTAGGACCCTCATGATGTAGTCCATTTCGTCCCTATAATCAATTACCACAACACTAATGGCATTTCTCAGAGCATGGCAGATGTGGCGATTCTATATTTCGGAAGTTCTGCGAGCGTTTATTGCGAAGACACGTGCGGCCTAACTGATACCGACGTGGTTCCATTTGCCTTCACACTCCAATCTTCCGGTAGTTCTGCGTTTGTGACATTGTGTTTGGCGCTGCCAGATCAGAAATAGTTTGTTTGTTAACATAATTTGATGATTGCTGTTTCAAGCATAGTTCAATCAATACTTTGCTTGCAGCACATCATCCACGGTCACGGTTACTACTACCGTCCGTCAGGCAACGACTTAAATTTAGTTGGCTGTGTTAAGAAATAGTGAGCCTTTTTTCTTTTATTGAAGGTTTAACGACCACCGTGAGCAACTCGATGGGCTATAAGCAGTCACCCGTCCCAAGTTTAGGGCCACTTGTTTCAGGTGAGAGAGAGAGAACCTTTGCCACAAGACAAACACAACAACCATGCCTCACTAGGATTCGAACCCGGACCCCTTACGGACGAATGATCAGAGGCCATCGCTTAGACCACTGCGCCACCGGGGCGGCCGACTTAACTTTAGTAGGCTGTGTTTAGGAAGTGTGAACCTTTTTTCTTTGATCGAAGATTTAACGACCACCGTGAGCAACTCAATGGGTTAAAAGCAGTCACCCGTCCTAAGTTTAAGGCCACTGGTTTCAGGTGAGAGACAGAGAGCCATTGCCAGAAGACAAACACAACATTCATGCTTCACTGGGATTAGAACCTGGACATATCTCTGACGAATGGTCAGAAGTCAACGCTTAGACCACTGGAAGGTATTAACGTTTAAATGTCGTTTGCAGTCACAGCTGCGATGGCGGCCTCTGATTCGTTGATTCCTTCAACCTCCTTAATGTACTCTGTTGCACGAGTGATTCCATCACTTGCTTTAGATATCACTCCTCAGCCATCTTTACAACAATAATCCGGGATCTTCTGACATTATGGTCATGCATACTCGTTATAGAGCCATAAAATTCCTTTATTATGTAATCACGTTATTAATAACTCCTCATTCTTAAGAAGACGTACAAGTCTCTAGATAATTCAGGCAACTCGCTGTGTCAGCTTTGCGTTCAGATTACATTTCCTTTAAACGGCCGTTTTGTCCGTTCTTTCAGCAAATCCTTCTAAATTGATGCCACTTTGGTATACATATATTTTGATCTCACACTCCGTTGAAATACCGATATCGGTACCGAAAGCCACGTATTTCCAAATAATGATATCATTGAGTTTATCGTATGCTTTTCTGCTGAATGTAATGATTACGCATCATTCTAACGTGCAGAGCGTGCTTCTTAAACCAGTACCTGTGGTATAAGAAGTACACGTTCTAAGACTTCAGCGTACTCCAAATTAAGAAGATAAACTTAAAAATTACCGTCTAGAATATATTTAACACCAGCTGATCCATTTATGTGTTATGGCAATCGGCAGAAAAGGTTTTCTTCTCTCTTCTTACATCACGCGTGATATTCGCACAAATGTCGTTTTTATGTACATATTTATTTGTGTGGCTTAAGTTTCTTTCTACATGAAAGGACAATGTATTGGTGATGGCAAAGTGCGGGTTTCCCAGGCAGTTGCCGTTCCCATTTAGGACAGAACAGCCTCTTCAACGGTTATCCTTTGTTTCGATCCTGATGCTCCACCATTAAATGTTCCAGTGGATTCCACAACATGGATCTGTGTGTGTCCTGCTTACATGAATGCTAGCTCCTCTTCATTTCTGAAACGTCCAGGGCTCTCTTTTCAACCATAAATCAAAGTTAAAGGACTTGTAACATGCATTTATAAAATGTCGGCTTCTGATCTTAGGACTTAGGTGTGATTTAATTCGCCCCAATGTTGGTCATTTCTTTCGCCAAACCACGAAAAAGAAAAAGGGATGATCCAGAATCTCTCCGTTTTTCTTCGAATCAAATGAAATCTGATCAAATCCTGGAAACACAAGATTTTGAAATCACTAAGAAGGAGTCTGTTGCTGTATCACTTGTTAATAAAACGCTGGTGGAAAGTCGACCCTTCTGGTAGTTTGTAGGTAGCACTAAAACTAAAATCGTTGGAAAAATCGTTTTTTTTTTCCTTGTATTTTTCACGAGATTTGGTTAAATTTCTCATGCTGTTATCAAGTGAATGCTGTACTGAATCTATATGCTCATCTGCATTTGTGATCCTAAACTGCAATTGATAACGAAACAGTTACTTTTCATCAGTGTGAAATGTATTTTACCAGTCCTATTAAGCTATCTTCTAGATGCTGACCAATATTATTTTATGGAAATCTAAATTCTCAAAAACTCACACCCGCCAGAATTAGTACGAAGCTGTGCTAAGTCGACATATCTTTAAGACTCCGACTTGTAAGGGACATCTTTCTAAGCTGTGAATTCTTTCTTCACTGTAAGCTTTCTTCTTGACTAAAAGTCGTGATCTCAGTGCATACGATTTCTTTGTGAAATTTGTGCGCAGTTCCATTCATATAGAATGCCATTTGATGAAGTATCTTCTTTGTCACCTGGGAATATGTACATGAAGAAGACTGATGTGACTTCAGTCTCACTGAAGATGATTTGGAGAAGGTTGTAATAATGAATCATGAACAGATAGTGGGTGAGTAATACCTGGCTTACGTTGCAATATTATTAGTCACGTTTTTTCATTTATGTTTGCTAATTGCATTGCAGGAATCCCCGGCCTGGTAGCGCACCGCTGTAAGTGCTGTCTTCTGACCATTCTTCCGAGATGGGTCCAAGTTCGAATCCCGTTGAGGCATGGATATTGTGTTGTTATTACGGCGTTGACTCTCTTCCTTCACTGGAGCCTTTAACCCTAAATTAGGGATGGGTAACTGCTTATAGACCATCAGCTTGCTCATGGAGGTCTTTAAACGCCCAAAGAAAAACAAATTGTAGGAATCATGTGATGTGTTTCCTTTCGCGTACGTGAGCTAAAGCATCAGGGTATCAGTTAAGATTTTCCTGATCATACTCTGTTGGTACGGGAAATGCTAAATATACTTGACAAATATACCATCTTTCCTTCCCATTAGTCCATCATACTTACTGGAGATTTAAATGTACGCTGAATTGAGCCCTTTGTGGTCTCAAATCCAATACTTTTCATAAAGCTATTCTTGACGCCCTACAAATTTTAGCGCATTGTGCTCCACTGACTGATGTTAAGAGATATTTACATCTTTCTACTCCATCTTGCACACCCACGACAACTGTTCACGGGCAAGTCAAAGCTGCAAGACTGGGCAGAGTTTACATTTCTCTCATTACATTCTCCAGAATCTACGATAATTCTCAGGTTCATTGTGAGTGCAACTTCTCTTCATAGTTTGTGGTAGCAGTAAGGGAATTCCGAACGGTGCCTGCTCGTTTTCGTCCGTGGATTCTTTATGATAACGCCTTTTCTGATGACAGTTTTTGCATTCAATTTTTTGGTGTGTATTGGCTAAATCATGTTACCTATTGACATAAAAGGTTATACAGGGTAAGTTGGCCAAACTCATTTCCATTATATTCCCGGTGAAAGAGAAAATTTCGTGGCCGCAGCTGAAGCCATGAAATTAGAAGCAGCTAAATACGACGATCAAATGTAGTGCAACACTTACAAAATGTGTGTGTGTTTGTGTGTGCATGTCTGTGTGTTTGTGTGTGCATGTCTGTGTGTGTGTGTGGAGACACCATTAACATAATTTATAAAGATTTATACGAATTTTATTGAAAATATATAGCTACTTTGATACTAACATAATTTTTATTGTTAGAAGGCTGAGAAGGAATAGTAACAAAATCGTTCACCGACAATAATGATTCACTGCAATAAAAATAACAATTCTCTGTAGCAAAAATAAGAACACGCATATTACAAATTAAACAGTACTCCCCGGCAGCGCCTAGTACAGTTCAACTAATAAGTAACAAGTCAGTTTCCTTTTCAGAATCAGACAGCATAGTGTTACGATTTCTACCCATGCATCGTGCCTTAAGGGGAAGCTATTTCTGTTTGAAATGTAATTATCTGATTCAAATTGTCTGTGAAACATCCACAGTATACGTATTTCTGGAAGTTTCCCGTCAGAAGCAGGAAGAAACGGAACAGTTTAAACCTATGTTTCCAACAGGCAGAAAGTGTGATTCTCTTCGCGAGGGATGTCTATTTCGCCCGCCATGATACACGAACGAAGACTCAAATGTCCTTTCTCACAGTGTGTACTATAAATATTTCCCCTAAGAAAAAACTGGGGGTAAATAGATCCTTCCATCACTGAAAATAATATATACACTACATATACCATATCTCCCAAGCTCTTTAACGCTACATTGCAAAATGTCTTTCAATCATTGAACTGTGAAAACAAAGGGATAAAGATTAATGGAGAAGACCTAACTCTCCTTCGTTTTGCTGATGACGTAGTCATTCTTGCAACTACCCCCTGAGCTGTAGAGTATGATCCAAGAACTTGCTGACAAGAGTAAAAAAGTGGGATTAAAAGTAAACTTTCAGAAAACAAAAGCGATGTACAATGCTTTTACAAGGAACGAAGATTTTTCAATTGATAGAGAAACGCTTGAGACAACCGATACCTACATTTATCTTGGGCAGCAGATATCAAGTGAGGGTCACATTGATGATGAAATTAATCGGCGTTTAAAACTTGGTTGGAGAATTTTTGGAAGATACAGTGCATGTTTTGAAAGCAGTATGCCATTATGTCTTAAAAGAAAAGTGCTTAATTAATGCATCCTGCAAGCGCTTACGTATAGAGCAGAGACATGGACCTTAGCTAAAAAAGACATACAAACACTGCAGACAACTCTAAGTAGCATGGAGAGATGCATGCTTGGTGTAACCAGAAAAGATAAGAAGAGGAGCTTGTGGATAAGGAAATTGACAGGAGTGGACGACATCATGACCAGAGTGAAATCACTGAAATGGCAATGGGCTGGACATGTTGTCAGAAGAACGGATCACCGATGAACAACCGAAATTTTAGACTGGATTTCGAGGGGCAGGAAAAGACCGAGAAGAAGACCCCAAGGGAGATGGATGGATGACATTCTAAAGTATGTTGGAGTGACATGGAGGAAACAGGCTCAAGACAGCCAATTCTGGAAGAAACTTGCGGAGACCTTCATCCAGAAGAGGACTGATGATGGTTGACAACGATGATGATATATATATATATATATATATATATAAGTGTTTGATCAATGCATCCTTCCAGTGCTTACGTATGGTGCAGAGACGTGGACCTTAACTAAAAGAGACATACAAAGGCTGCAGACAACTCAAAGAAGCATGGAGAGGTGCATGCTTGGTGTAACCAGGAGAGATAAGAAGAGGAACTCGTGGATCCGAAAAATGACGAGAGTGGAAGACATCATGATCAGAGTTAAATCCCTGAAATGGCAATGGGCTGGACATACTGCCAGAAGGACAGACCATAGATGGACAGCCGAAATTTTAGATTGGATTCCAAGGGACAGGAAAAGACCCAGAAGAAGACCACATGGGAGATGGGTGGATGAAATTCGTAAATATGCGGGAGTGACATGGAGGAGACTGGCACAAGACAGACCGTTGTGGAGGAAACTTGGGGAGACCTTCGTCCAGCAGTGGATTGATAATGGTTGACAATGATGATGATGATGATATATATACATTGCTGTGAGAAGTGAACGTCGGCATCTTCGCAGCCGACGTTCACTTCTCACATCAATGGCACGTGTTGCTCCGCCGTTTCCTCGTCGCTTATTTGCAACGGTGCCATTTCTCCAATCACCATGCACTTTAACCACAGCAGTACGCGAACAGTTCATAAACTGCGTTGTTTCAGAAATACTTCCACCTTCGGCCCGAAAGCCGATAATAATTCCTTTTTGCAAATCTGATAAATCGCTCCTTTTATTCATGACAGCAACAAGGGATATATTTTCAGAATGCCTACAGCACACTTTATATACCCTCCAGGCCAGCTCACGACACGTTCTTTCTTACATTGGTTAAGGGCAGTTGACGTCAAAAGTAGGAGGTGGTCAAAATAACGTGACTCGACTGTGTAAATATACATATATACTTGTGTGTGTGTGTGTGTGTGTGTGTGTGTGTGTGTGTGTGTGTGTGTGATAAAAATTGTTATTTTCAATATTTATCAATCCACTGCTGGATGCTGGATGAAGAACTCCCCAAGTTTCTTCCACAACTGTCTGCTTTGAGCTTCTCTCTCTCTCTCTCTCTCTCTCTATGCTTTTGGAAGGAACAGTACAACTCTGAAATAAATATTCCTCGAACGTACCTAGATCATAAAACAAACAAATTTTTTTTTATATGACCAACATAAAAAAGCATTGTAATAACTTGAAATTGGAACTGAGGAGCTGAGGAACTGATTCTCTGCCTTAGAAGGCCTACATAGGAAAAAGTGGGCATTCATGAAGTTAACAAAGAGCTCACTAAGGCTCTTATGGAAACAGCAAGAAAATTAGGTAGTATGAGAAAATTAAGAGCAAATTGTATATAAAGGAAATATCAGAAAAAAATGCTTATGCAAAAGAGAAGAGGGATGAGGACAAATAAAGGAGATGCAACTTCCAAAGCGGAATATATAGAGCTATGAAGACAGTACGGAAGGCATTACTGAAGATATAAGGAAATTCAATAGTGAACTAGTGAACAAAGCAATTAAAAAATATCAAAAGCCTGAAGAGACATCTCAGTAAGGGAAGAAAACAGATTACAGCTCTGAGAAAAGAATACGTACCGTATTTTTTAACAAGAAACAAAAGCGAAATTTAAACAAGGATGAAAGATTTCTACTCAAAATTATATGAAAGGAAGAATACATTTACTTAAAACATTACGAAAGGTACCAGTACCAAAGTCCCTCCAGTCCTTCCGGAAGAAGTTGCACGTGCAATTAAGAACATAAAACGGGGAAGAATTCCAGCAGAAGATCGAATTATCGTGATCATTATACAGGAAGAAAGTGCAGAAATTGAAACTACACTCGCTTAAGTTTTTATTAGATCTCTCAATTGGACGGAAGACTCCCGAGGACTGTAACAATGCTACAATGATCCTACTGCATAAAAAATGGGGTATTGAGGATATCAAGAAATACAGGCCCATCAGTCTCGTTTCAGTTATTTATGAAATCTGATATGCAACGCTTTTAAAAGAAACGAAGATTTATCAATCGATAGGGAAAAGCTGGATATACCCGATTCATACATTTACCTTGGACAACAGATATCAAGGAAAAATCATATTGATAAAGAAATTAATTGACGAATAAAACTTAGTTGGAAAGGTTTTGGAAAAAACAGTATAATTTTAAGAGCAATATGCGATTAAGTCTTAAAAGAAACGTTTTTAATCAATGCATCCTTCCACTGCTTACATATGGAGCAGAGACGTGGACCCTAACTAATACAGACATAAAAAGACTCCAGAGAGCTGAAAGAAGAAGGGCGAGATGGATGCTTGATGTAACCAGGAAAGATAAGAAGAGGAACTCTTGGATAAGGAGAATGACAAGAATGGACGATATCATGATCATAATAAAATCCCCGAAATGGAAATGGTTTTGGTTTTGGTAACTGTGGGTCCCAGATCGGTACCCAGTTTATTACTATAATGGGATTACAAACATAGGAGATATCGCTGAATATTGCAGTACAGAAAATATAAAAAGGAAAATACAGGTATATCCGAAACGCAACACGAACTGGAGAGCAAACATAAAGAACACATTATAAAGGCGCAGTGACATTAGTATCAACAGAGGCGGAATCAATTGAATAGCACCAACACTAGAGAGCGGCTCAGCGTGAAAGATAAACAATTAAGGGGTTCGACCATATAGCATCTGGAAGCCGATAGTGTGAGGCAATGCCGACAAAACATTAATTTGCACAGATAGTAAAAATACTATGCAAGGAAATAAGGAATAGCATAACGGCATTTCATTCGATGCGGAGTAACACAAGTAAAACATTATGAGCATATGTAACAAGGATATGATAAAACACCCAACGAATAGAACATAACAACGGTCAAAATGCAATACACAGTACAGGAATACACCAACTACATTCGGAGTACAAAGTTAACAAGTGAAGTACTAATATAAACGTTTGCAAAGGACAAACAACGTGAGCAAAAGAAAAACAAAAGGCTCACTAACAAAATCAGGAAGCAGCATTGCAATGCGAGAGCGTTAACATGTAGGGAACATCACACAATTAGCGAAACATTAGATGAATAAACGCGAAACCAGAAAATATCAGACCACAAGAAGATGCAAAACGTCGCCAGAGGGAAAAAAGTTTTGGGTTAGGAAGGAGCGCTTGAGTTCCTCGGCTTGAGGAAGGAACGTATCACAAAATTGTTTATCAGCGAGGTGTTTCAAGGAGGAGAGACGGCTAGTGTATCGTCTCGTGTAAACTTGGTACCTTTGATCTGTGACACTCTGAGATTTGAAGAATGACACATAAGATTCAAATTGCGTCACCGCTGCACACAGATCAAGAACCTGTGAGTGGAGAAATTCTTCAGTACAGACAACTGTACGAGAAGATTGGAAAAGGCGTAAAAGTTGCTGTCTGGTAAGTGGTCCAGAAATCAGAGGAAGCTTAGCTATGGCGTGTATAACCTCATCACCTGAGAGAGGATTGACTTGACCGGAACGGAGACGCACACTTTTCAAAGAGTCATCAGGTGGAGAAACATCTGAACAGGAAATATCGGGAACATTAGATGCCGCCACAGAAGCAGTAACAGAAAGATGCTTTACCTTTTTCTCTTTCAGAGAGTATTTGGAATTTCCAGTATGTTTCAAAGTCGAAGCTGAAGCAAATGAATCCATTGGCGGATCTGGAAGATCATCCGAAACGGGAGATGAGAACACTAGCTGCGCCGAGAAATCGGTATGTAACCGATCAGCATCGGTTAACACTGGAACAACAGCCGAGGCACCAGGAAGGAGTGGTAACAGGGTAACAGGATACAGGGTCGTAGTTGGAAATCTAAAAAGCGAAAGACACGAAGGATAGCCAGTCGGCCGGAGTGACGAAGCATCACTCGACACATCCTAGTCAGAACACCCCGCAGTAGACACATCAGTAGTGGAAGACATTTCTGCTAACCCAGAAAGAGGTGACCCTGCCGTACGATGCGGAAGAGAAGGAAAGGGATAACCGTCTTTGACTGGAAGGTGCATTTCACGGTGAGAAGGAGAGGTACCGTCAGGCAAAACACTGGTAGAGAGGATGGTGTAAAAACCAATGTGATCCGCATTAGGATACGAGCATGAATAAAGACCACGGCATATGCGCAAAGAGGTGGTGTGTTCATGTGTAAGGCAGAGAGTACAATAGTGAGTGGTGAAAACCTTTAAACTGTAAGTGCGTGAGCCAATTTCAACAGTAGCCTCTGACGGACAGACCGCTAAGAATTTCTCAGAGGAAAAGACTATCAATAACTGACGTCGAGGTACTCTAGCATGTGCAAATCGAGTTCCGCATGGGGCGAAAGAAAGGCGACGGACCTTGCCAACAATTTTACAAGCATAATAGGCAAGGAGAGGAAGAATAGTACCAGGCACTTTCTGTATAAGAGGATAGAACGCAATGTTCACCGGACGTTTGGAGGAGGTGAAGGTAAGAGGTGATTTATTCCAATCGAATGTCCGTGTGGAAGAAAAGAGTCAGTACCCTCTTTGCGCTGGAACTGCACTAGGATACCCCGAGGGGTACGAGAAATTCTGGTAATAGACGTAGACGACACATGACCTGAGAGGGCCTCCATGTAACGTCGCAAAGGAGTATTCGGTGAGGCATGAAAGAGCACACCTCTATCCAGGAAATTATGGAACTTACGGCCAATTCCCGAATTTCCATTAATCGTTAGCCTCACCGTGTGGTTGGATACCTGAATAATAGGTGTTGATTGCCAGAGACTATCAGGTTGAGAAGATGCTGACGTAGAAGCAGAGTCTCGCTGCACTGTAGAGGTAAATAACATCCTCGGAAGAGAATTCTGTGCGGAGCCAGCTGGCACAGAAGGCAGTGAGGGAAGCAAAGGAGAAGTACAAAAAAAGGCGGTGGTCGCAGCAGCACCCATGAAGGGCACCGAGGCAGAAGCCGAAGCTGAAGAGGCAGCCAAGTTCAGGGAAGGCACCGGAGCAGGAGTACCAGGAAGCTGGGAAGGCACCGGAGCAGACACATCTGAGGACGAGAGTACATTAACTTCCATCGACGTGTTAAGTGTGACGTGACGTGCTTTCGCCACGCCCAGAGATGATAACGATAGACCGGAAGCCGCCACGATGGCAGCCTCAAAACGTCAACAAACGAGCTAACGATGTGAAAACGGAGGAATATGAACAAATACAAGGACGATATCGTCAAAAAAGTAGCTCAAAACGTACACAGTACCTATAAAAAGGCGGGGCACGCAACAGGTGAATGCGGGTAGAGTTATATCACACTGGAAGGCATAAAATGTAGGAGCCACCAACACAACGTCTGTCGAGATCGAGCAATAAGCTGGACATATTATCCTAAGGACGAACCACAGATGGATAACCGAAATTTTTGGCTGGACTCCAAGGGACAGGAAAAGACCGAGAAGAAGGCCAAATGGAAGATAGGTAGGTGAAATTCGGAAGCATGCAGGAGTGACATGGGGGAGATTCGCTCAAGAGAGACCGTTGTGGAATAAACTTGAGGAGACTTTTTATCCAGCTCTTGATTCATAATGGTTGGCAATGATGATGATAGATAGATAGATATATAGAATACACACACAATTTGACATCCTTATTACGACTAGTAGATTTATCAGTTCTCCAGAGGAATAAGTGCCTTCTGCCAGGTGAAAAAAATATTTTTATGAAATGTGCCATTACATGGTCAAGACAGAATTAGATTTGCGTTAGTCTAAGGTCGCAAAGAATAATGTTATCTTACATTTTACAATATTTATGGCAATTCTTATTGAAACTAATAGTGGTAAGTGCATGTTGCTGCTTTTAAAGTATTCGCAATCGTATCTCAACTGCTGAAATGTAACTGAAGATACTCGTTTCCAATCAAATCACACTCATACGAAAAGCATGTATGTGGAATTTCTTTTCTCAAAATAATGTTAAATTCCCACCAGGATCATTCATGTAATTCTTGTAATGGCAATATCTCCGCTCTTAAAAACGTCCGATTTGAAAGCGTTTCTTCGCTAGAGATGTGTCTTCGTTTTTAAAAGTCCGATTTGAAAGCGTTTCTTCGCAAGAGATGTGTCTTCGTTTTTAAAAGTCCGATTTGAAAGCGTTCCTTCTTAAAAGTCCGATTTGAAAACGTTTCTTCGCTAATGTTCTTCGTCCCTTTGTTCTAAAGACTATATTTCGTATTATTGCCAGTTTTCGTAACCTGTTCAATACAATATAAAGAACACTACTTGCATTTCGCACTTCAAATTATACGCAGATTTTCTGTAGAAAAAGTAAATGTATACATATTTTTGTTGAATTATTTCTTGTACAAATCTGCACTGAAATTTATCTTTCGTGTAACAAAGTAATGAAAAGACGTTCTCATTACACACGATAATTCGGTATCTTCTTTCTTGATTACATTTTAATGTCATGCAATACTTTTATGAAACGAAATATTTGTAATCTACTTGTGTTCACCGTGAATGTATGCCAATCTGTTAATGCGTTTTAATCTTCGTAAGTAGTTTCATTTTAAGTTAAAAGTCAGACGTCTGGTAAATATTTGATATTTCTAAAACAATATAACAGTTTTAAGAAAACACTTTGTACAGATCACATACCTGCTGTTCCGTTGTAACCGAATATGCGTAAAGTGTAGTTCTGAAAACCATTCTCTATCCAAAAGGAACTGTAAGTAGCATATTTGAAGGTATCATTAAAATCCCTTAGATCGATTTTAATTTGATATGATCTCTGGTTGGTCAGGACGAAAATGTTCTTATTTCCTGCAAAAACACAGTTACATTTTTAAAAACCAGGTTGAATTAATAATAACAATTATTAAACGTATGTGAAAATTACATATTCACATTGCTCTTACCGAGCCATAATTCTTTCGAAAGATCGCCAAATCCTTTCTCGTACTCTTTCCAGCCTTTATCGAAGTAATCGTGTGGATTATTGAAATCCCCTCTTCGTTGAAAAACCTAAATAAATCAAAACATGCATTTTTGTACTCATAATATTTTGACAGAAAAAGAACAAGAATCGCGTTGACATTAAACTTTCATTTCTTCTGTGATAATTTAAAAATCCCAGTAAGTTTTAGCAATTTAAATTAATACATCATTTTGGCAATTTCGTCTTCTGGTAACTATGGCTGCATGCTTCTTAACTTCATTAATTATCTTTAACGTATCTTATCACATTCCGTCAGCAATGCTCAGAAAATGACATTAGAATCAGTGCAGAACGGCATTCCTGTATGAGAAACTGATTCAGCTGTTATTACATATTATGATTGCCCCAACTGTAACGGAAGGAAAATGAGCAAAGCGAATTTTTTATTTCAGAATTGAGCAACCACTGTGTGCAACCGTGTTAATTTGCCCGTAGGGTTAACACACCACCCATGTCTTAGCCAGATCAGCAAAGTGTGCATGTCTTTTAGGACTAATCAGAAACTTACACTTTATGCGGCTCTAATTCACTTTCGCATTCACTGAAGTGTCCGATTGTTGCTATCTCGTGAAAACGTCAGGTGTGAACTACAGAATAGACAGCAGAACCCCGTTTATACGTTTCTCATTTGCACGCAAAATGTCAGCGATTAAAAAATTTTGAATGGTATCTAATGTTAAATTTGATCAGGTATACGTTTACTGAATTAGCTTTCTTCTCATATCATGCGTTTAATTTTGGTGTTGTGAATTAGAAAGTCATGCTTCGTTAATTCTGTGTTCCACTGTCCCACTTCGCCCCTTATTCCGTTTCTCCTTTTACAAACTGCCCTGTCCTCCATCTTTCGTTCTTCCTTTTTCATGTCATTCACCTATGACTCACTTGGTCAGTTCAATATGTATCTGCAACAGACACCTGCACTTACTTGACGTTGTGATATCGGAGTCTATCCTTCAGACCTTCATTTCATTCGTATTCTTACAACGCCGCCATGACGTCGCGACAATGTAAAATCTTGTTCTTAAATGGCAAAATAGAGATTTTGGAGGAAATTGATAGAACTCGCACGCTGACGAAAAGAGTTTTACCTGCAAAATTAAAAATTCCAAATTCAACCCTTACCAAAATAATTTACAAACCTAAAGAAATCAGGGACAGCGCAACGTCTTTAAGTTCAAATGCATCGGGAAAAATGCGCGTCCAAAATGGAGATTTCGCAGAAATGTAGGATAGTCTTCCAGAATTTTTTGAGCAACGCCGTGTCATTAATGTTCTCATAAGCAGTCCGCCGCTCATTAAAAATACCAAGGAAATCGAAAAAATCTACGTATAAAAATACTCCCTTTTTAGCTGGATGGACATATCAGTTTAAAAATTGGCACATCATGGTTGTGAAAATTCTCAGCTGTGAATCTTCGGAAGTTTCTATGAAACTGTGATCAAATGGAAAAGGAATTTACCAAACATCACCAATCGACACAATCTCAAAAACATTTTCATCGCGATGGGATAGGAGTTTTCTCTAATGTGTTTCCATCGAAAATATCAACTTTTAAAAACGGAACACTGCCATAGTAGGATATTTTCCAGTGCTGTGTGATTTTCACCGGAAATTGACATTTTAAATTGCGATTTTGGCTCTGAAGATGACGTATTAGTACGGTTCTTATGGAGGGCATATTTCAAAGGCATTAACTGCAGATTAAGATATCCCAAAGTTGCACTAAGCATGGAAAGACTTCATTAGCAAGTAAGACGGATTTTTTACTTCAAATGTTTGTCAGTTAAGGAAAAGCATATACATATATCACTTTCGAAAATCACGTATAGACAACTATATCACTTTCGAAAATCACGTATAGACAACTGCAGTATATCACTTTCGAAAATCACGGAAAACTTCTGGATATCGAAGAATCTTTTTCTTTTGAAACATTCCAAAATAGGATGAAATTCAAAATCAAATTATTTTATACCTCAACGTAAACATGTTGATTCGGGAGGGTAATATATTTCTCAATTTACTTATAAATACTTCGTTTGAAAACATGAATGGTAGAAATTATCAGGGGCTATACGGTTCTGTTTTCCATTTTACACTGTCCCCTGTCAGAATACATGTTTTCTATTTTACCCCAATCCTGTCCTCATTCCGTGCTTTTCCTTGAAGTACATTTTAACAGCTATGCTTGATTTACTGAAGTTAATTTTTTCATAAGACCTAGTTCAAAATATGTGAAAACATGCACTAAAATCACATTTCAAAAATCACATTTCGAATGCATCGTCATTATTTCTGTGAATCCTTTTAAAACTCAGTCCAAGTGATAGCTGGAACACGCAGAACCAGAATGTTATTTTGCTTGGATGTCGAAATAATGGATCTGTGAGTTGATTCGATTTACCACCATGATAAAAAGTAACATTATATTATGCAATTTTTAGATCTTTGCAATTTTACCGTCTACAGGAATTAAGATATATGGGTGGGGTGAATCATTGATTACCAAGCATATTGTCACGACTTTGGGGTACGGTAATTAATTCGATTAGCAGGATTTGCCAAAGGCTGGAACAGCGTTAATTTTTGGTGGAAAATTAACAGCTAGTGGTGTTCCTTATTGCGAAAGAAGAAAAAAGATAGGAGCCCCTTTCCTTGGAAAGGAGAAATCTGAAGTGGAATAGGGGTCTTTAGGTGTGAGGAACGCAATGCGTCGCCCCTTAAGTGCGTGTCGGTCAGTTTGGGTGGCCATGTACGTGTGAGATGATAGGATGTTTGGAGAAGCCATTACAGTGACAACAGATCGGAAAGCCTATGACGTTTGCTAATCCGAATCTTGGCAGGTCAAAGAAGTGTTAGTTAAGATATGTGTTTGCCCACATATTCCAAATGCAGAGACATGAATTTCTTACCATCTTCATCGTGCCGAATGCTTTTAGGAAACAATCAGGCTGACAAGAGATTTAAAACAGACCCCTAACAACAGAGCAAGGAATTCGTTGACAAAATGTGAAAAAGCGAAAACGATTAGTCTGGTTAAAAGCCGTAAAGATCTGGATTGATCCAGCTCGGTGTTACCGGCGGAAGAAAAGCTTCTTCCCGAAGAAGTCGGCCAGCTAAGCAAAGAGCGGCCGTGCGGTTGACGTTACCGCGAAGATAGAGGAGAGGGGAAGATGTCTCTTTTCCTGGTGTTAGATTGCACGTAAGTCCTAGTTGCCGAGAAAGCCAGCAGCATCTTGGAGGTCACACGAAGTGATGGAAATGCAGCCCAGAGTTACTGAGGTGCACGATCGGTGATGTAAGGAGAATCACCTTGGGACAGACGGACAGATCAGTTAGAAGGAACAGACGGACGGATCCAGCTATCACGTCAGCGGCCTCGTTCCACTTTGACATTGGTGCGCATAGATGCGTACTTGGCGTCATGCAGGTGATTGAACAAAGGTGTGTGCACGAGAGTAAATGGGAGAAGGGGTTCGACTCCCTCTCCATGGGTCATAGTGCACACTCTGAAATGGGTGTATCGTCACACAGGTGTGTCTCGAAAGCCAAAATAACCGAGTACATCGAATATTAGTAAGTGCATCAAACACGGATACCCGAGGAAAAGCTGCATATTTGTAAGTACTGAATTTATATACGCATGCCAGTTGTGAATAAATTGGCTCCGGTAAGCCAATAGACTTTCGTCGGCTGAGAGCTGTTTAAAGCCCGATCTGTGTATATGCCAATGAGTAACTGATAAATTCAGCCCATGAGCTCTCCCGAAAGGGGCGAGTCTATTTGACGCCTCTTCTTCACCATCCTCTGTATATAGACGCCTTCATCATTATCTTTATGTTTTATTTTTTCAATTGATTAAATCTCTGTTGTCTCGTGCCAGTCCTGAAGTTGCATGCATAATTTATGAGTGTCAGAATTTCATGGTTTTAATTGGCTAAATTGCAGGCTAAATTTTTTTCACTAATACATAAGATTTCGGCGATAAAAGGACTCACAAATATTTATTCGAAATTCTAATGTCTACCTCCGGGTCGTCAGCCATTCCCTGACATCCTGACATCTAAATTCTTAAAGCTATTTTTATTTGATAGTCTGGCGCCCCTGGGCGTAGCAATATTTAAGTGCCCGAGTGAGTCTCCGATTTTAGAGTACAACTGCTGGTTCCAAGTAAGAAAGCAAATCAGCGTCGCATCAACGAGCATAAAACGCACTGCGTGTTTAGTGTTCTGAATCCTCGTTCGTGTCTAAATGCCCACGTGTGTTTTAATCTTTATCCAATGGGAAAGGGTTTTTTTTTTTTTTTTTAGCCATTTTATGCAGTACCTACGAAATGTTCCAGATACAACTGGAGCCAAGCAAGCAGAAATCTTTCTGAACATTCTAACACTGTACAGCACCTGATAAAAATGAGCTCGATAACAATGTAGAACAGTGGTACACATTACTGTGTATTTAAAAATCTGGTTCTTTAATACTCTTTGCCCGTGTTGGTCGTTTTCTTGTCAGTGGATGGAAAACGGGTAGGAATGAATAAGAATTAGCAGCATCATTTTCAAACAAAGAGATAGACACATTCCCCCTTGGGCTTCGAACTGTTATGAAAACATTGTTTAGACGGAAGAAAGGCCTCATGGGGTTCTCTCTGCGTACGACGTCGGAAGAATGTGCTTGCTTCCAAAGTCTGGGACGGCAGAGCTTTACGTTCACCGGCTAGAGATTGCTTTTCGGCCCTGAATATTGAAGTGGAAAAGGAGCAAGATTCGCGCCCTAAGCTGTAGATGAGAGGGCCGTTTTGTTAAGAGTTAACGAGACTACGGGGGAAAAACTAGCTTAAAATTCTCCATTTGCCTCCTAAATAAAAGGCATGAAAGCCAGAACTGACATTCTTGGTGCAAATGTTAAATTCACTGTTAACTTCAAAAAGAGACTTCGTGATTCATTATTGTATATCCTTTAGCTGACAAAATAACTTGGTTTCCTCGATATGTTTTAAAAGTAAAGGAAATTACGGCATCCTATCGCCGAGGACACGAAGCAACTCATTTGTGATGGCTCTCGCGGAATTCTAAGCCTCATCGAATCTTACGTAAATTGAAACAAGTTAGTAAAATCATGCAATGTATTGATTATAATACGCTTTCCAACATACCAGAAATCATTACTCAATTTATCAGGATAATGGCTGTGGAATACATCTGGCTCCTGTGCCCTGACCTTTGATCCATTTCGATGATATTCAACAGAACCGGTTCAGTATACCTCCGAAATAACATGATAAAGTTTTGTCGCAATAAAAGCAATGTTGCGTAAGTTAGGATGCATAAAGGCTATGGAATATATCCCGCTCCTGTGTCCTAACCTTTGACCCCATTTCGCCCATTTTCAATAGGATTTGTTCCCAGGTAGACTCTACAACATACGAACATTTCATCTAAATCTAAGCATTTGTACGTAAGTTATGACGCGTAATGACGATGGAAGTGATTCCGCTCCTATGTCCTGACCTATGACCCCATTTCATCCATTTTCAACAGGGTTTGTCCCTAGGTGGTCCCCTACTACATACCAAAATTTCATCGAAATCTAAATTTTTTCGTTAGTTTTGACGCATAAGAGCAGTGGAATGGATCCCGTTCCTATATGTCCTGAACTTTGACCTCATTTCGTTCACTTTCAATAGGGTACTTTCCCAGGTGTTCCCCTTCCACATACTAAAAGTTCATCAAAATCGAACGATTTTTACTCGAGTTATCGTGCGGACAGTTATACGCACACGACGCGTGACGTAATGAGGCAGATGGGAATCGCGACCATCTGCTCGAAAGAGTGTGACGTCATGAAACTTTAATAGGATCCACACACAACGCGCGACGTAATGAGACAGATGGCGTGACCGCGCGCCAACATCTAATGGGACGACGCCATGACACTGCACTAAAAACGTGGTAATTCGGGATGGTTATTTAACCCACTAAACGAATTTTCCTAAAGTCGAGATCAAGCTAAATCGATTTCTAGTACCAGAAAACGGTGGGTTAACGAATTTTATCAAAGTCCTTAGAGCCGTTTTCAAAATAAAATTTCCATAGATACAAGAACTGCTCCTTTAAGGTGGACGTCAAGTAATTTTATTTCCTGTACTTCGAATGGAAAAACTTCTGTACACATTTTCTTCACATATAATGCGTTCCCAAGGATGAAAATTTGAACTTCGATTAAAATAGCTTCATTTTATAACTTGGAATGCTTAATATTTTCTAAAACATAACCATAATTATGCAATCCAACATTTATTTGTCTACTGACGTCATGAAAGTACGGGTCGCGTCATCTTTTTTCTGGTTTCAACACCACTAAAGAAACCTTTTTTTGTTTTTTAATATAATTATGGTTATGTTTTAGAAATTGTTAAGTATTCCAAGCTATAATATGAAGTTATTTTATTCGATGTTCAAATTTCCATCCTTGGGTACACACTAATTGTGAAGGAAATGTGTAGAAAGGTTTTTCCATTGGAAATATAGGAAGCAAAATTACTTGACGTCCGCTTTAATACTGTGGGATAAAGGCAATGGAATGGATCCCGATCCTATGTCCTGACCTTTGAGCCCATTTGTCTCATTTTCAATAGGTTTCCTCTCCAGGTGGTACTAATTTCGATGAAATTTTATTATCCATTTTCAATTGGTTTCCTCTCCAGGTGGTTCGAGTTCGATGAAATTTTAGTATCCCCTACCACATACTAAAATTTCATCGAAATCGAACCATGTTTACGCACGTTATGACGCATAAAGCCAATGGAATGCATTCCGCTGCTATGTCCTGATCTTTGACCCCACTTCACGTATTTTCAATATGGTTCGTCCTCAGGCGGTCCCCTACCACAAACTAAACTTTCATTGACATCGAACCAAATTTACGCAAGTTATGAGGCATAAGGGCAATAGAATGGATCCCGCTCCTATGTCGTGGCCTTTAACCCCATTTGTCCCATTTTCAATAGGGTTCTTCCCCAGGTGGTCCCTTACCACATACTAAAATTTCTTCGAAATCGAACCATTTGTACGCGAGTTATCGTGCCGACAGGAGGACGGAAAAAGCTGGAGCATATGCGCTTCTTCAACCTACGGTTGGAAAGCGTAACAAAGAGGAGTGTCGTTACTCTCAAAGACGTTACTCTGAGAGAGGTTAGTACAATTTTTTTTTTCTGGAGTTAAGAACACAACTGAGCGACCAAGGCAACAGAGAATATCCGGTTCTCCTGATTTTAGGCTACAGAGAATTTTAACTATTGACTTACGAAGGGCTGCAAAATCAGCGGCATCGTACTAGCTGCACTTCAGTGTCTCCCCTGGCATTTAAAAGCGATCTAATCTTCCATAGACTGCGCCACTGACTATTCTGACACAAAGCCAGCACTTCATAATTTGATTCGTCCCATCATGATGGAGGGAAGCAGTGTAATGGCCACAGATTTAAGATAAGATAGGAAATATCATATGTGTTGCAGCAAACAGTTTACAAAATGGTTCGTTTTTCAATTCAGCATTTTTAAAAATATTTTTAAACTTGCTCAAAGGAAATCGCAAATTAATTATTTGGACAGCATGATTATTTTTATTATTACTGTCGCTAACATCGTTCTTGTTGCTTTTCCTCTTTTCCTGGTACGTGCTGGGATGTTAGCCCCTTGAATATTAGATTGTCTCTCCTCCCAAACACCGACTCTTGTGGAGAAGTAGGAACCTTTGAAGCATGAATACAATATTACAAAATATTGAGTGTATAGCACCACAAGAAAATCTCAATGTCAAGAGAAGAAATTGTTTATTCCTAAATGCCTATTTTGTAATTCAGAAAGGAATTTAGAGTAAATGGGGAAAGCGAAAGATATCTGAAAATTTTCTGAAGGTGAAGGTAAGTAATCCTTTCAGTTTTTTATTTATTTTTCAATATAAACCTATACAGCAAAATAGAAATTCCACAATCATCGTAATAAAAATATTCTTACAAGGAGATGGTCATACTAACCGTCCATCCACCGCCATCTTCCATGTCACAGAATACGGCCACAGGTCCGTTGGAAATTCGGCTTTTTGGCCATATTTTATAAATTCCACTTGCACGTTTTCCATTTTTGAAGATGTCACTGCAGTCAAGAGGCTTTGAAACTTGGTTGGAGTCTTCGCATTCGCTGCAGTTAAGAGGTTTCTGCTCGCAAATAATATTCCTGCAGTCATTGCAGTTAATCGGTTTCTCTTTACATGAGATATTCTCACACTCACTGCAATTAATGAGTTTGTCGTCACATGTAGTCTTTACGCATGTGTCGTTTAGATCTAGAACAAAAAGGAATGAAACGGGATGATTTTAAACGCAATATAACCAAGTAACACATGACACAATAATAAAATATTTAGCCATTGATAACTGTTATAATATAATAGGTTTGTCCTAAATTAAAATATCCAATAAATTCTGCGAGAGACAATTACATGTTAGAGGAAATATACTTTGAAAGCTTCTTCGTGATCGTTTGTGAGCTGGTCGTCATACAGATACTAAAATGAGAATAAAGGACGCACTTTTGTCGAAACTCAATAGTGGCTACTCAGAAGCGATTCACAGGATATCAAACGCAGCCTGTACACGAACATGTCAGTTTATTAGGTTTACCTGCCATCTTCTCATAACTGTCTCACTGCAATGAGTAACATGCCATGTGAGTGCGTTGTGCGTTATACAACATGTAAGCTACACTGTCTACCAACAAGTAATTGGACACCAGTGATAACAAAGGAAAACGAAGTTTATTCACCTTCAATAGTTGGTGGAGCCTCCTCGAGCGACGATTACAGTTGCGAACATCCGGGGCATACTCTCAATCAAGCGTTGAACGACGGCTAGCAGTATTTTCTTCTACTCGGCTTGGAGAAGACAGGTCAGTTCCTTCACCGATTTCGGACGGTGGGAGCACCCCTTAAGTTGACGCTCCAACTCGTCCCAGAGGTGATCGATAAGGTTAAGGTCCGAGCTCTGCGCAGGCCAGTCCATTTGATTAACCCCATTGTCACCATACCAAGCCATGGTGGACCTCGCAACATGACAGGTGGCATTGTCATCCTGAAAGTAACATGGGTCCACCCCGTAAAACTGCCACGACGTAGGAAGCGCATGGTTATCCAAAATGGAGAAGTAGGTCTCGGCGTTGAGTCTACCAGGAACTGCGACCAAGGGTACTGTGCCATTCCAGGAGAAACACCCCCACAGCATAATTCCACCGCCACCGAACTTCACAGTTGGCACAATACATTCCGGCAGGAGGCGTTCTCCAGGCAGACGCCAAACCCTGACCCAGCTATCCAAACGGTAGAGGGTGAACCTTGATTCGTCCCTCCATAGAACCTGTTTCCACTGTTCAACGGTCCACTGTCGACATTCTTTGCATCAAGTTAGCTGAGCAGCGCTATTGGAATTGGTGATCAAAGGCTTGTGGGCGGCAGCACGTCCATGATAACCGAGCAGATGGGCTTCCTTACGGATGGTATTCATCGAAAGAACACTTCTGGATGCCTGGTGAAACTCCTCACGGATGTGGCCCATCGATTTGGTGGGGCTCTTCCGAATTTCTCTGGCCAGCACCCGTCAGTCTCTAACTCCCAGTTTTGTGGGTCTGCCGGATCGAGGCACATGCCGACAGTTACCTCTCATCTTCCACTTGCCAATCACGTAGGCAACGGTCGATTTTGTGTACTTCAACTTGCTGGATATGTCACGTATGGATCGGCCATTTCTGTGATACTCGACGATTACACCTTTCTCGAAATCAGAGAACTCCGAACTGCGTGGCATCTTGCATGCGACTGGTTGCGTTGTGTTTTCCCACAAGTTATTTAACAGCGGCGGCCGTGACGTGTATCAGGACCTCACATATTGTCGATTGCAGGGGTGTCCAATTACTTGTTGGTAGATAGTGCATTGCGGCCAGCGTGAGTTAGCATTCGATTATGAATTGGAGACAAAGGAGTTATTTGAGCGAATCTGAACGTGGCACGATAGTTGCCTCTATGCATGCCACTTAGAGCATTTCTCTATCCGTTGTCAACCAGAAAACTATTGCAGAATTGAACATTGGTGGGCCGATGGTGATCTCTGTAATCATCACTCATCATCGGATCAATCCAAAAAAGGGCAAGAAAATCAAACTACGACAACACCAGTTTTGTTTTGTGATACCTCTGAATCACCAGCTGTTTTATTGTGTCGCACTATAAAACCATTGTCACTGTTGTATGAAGTGCCTAAAAGTATAGCCATTCTAGAGAAGCTTGAGCCGGTATCCCTGGTGCTAAGGATTACTCCACGTTCGAAGTCTCTGAGACCAATCGTTTCGAGTATTCCGAAGTTTCATCGACACGTAACCGAGGCTGTTGTACCTGACCAGCACGTACAAGACACACTTACACTGCATTCAGGTGTATGCCTGCCCCGGTTGCGCAGTGGCCTAAGCGTTGGCTTGTGATCATTCGTTCGAGATAGGTCTGGGATCGAATCCCGCTGATACATAAATTCTGAGTTCGTTTTACTGCACTGGATCTCCCTCTTATCTGGAACTAGTGGTCTTTCAGTACGGATGCTGGTCATATCCCATAGAGTTGCCAACGACGGTTCATAAATACCCGCGAAAGCGGAACTCGGTTGCGTCGCTTAATGTTTCACTAAGCCTTTAATGTACGAAGGCAGGTGTATTTCATAAACTGGTATCTCAGTGATAAATGATGAAACTCTATCTCAGACCATAGATGAACGATATATGTGACAAAAGCATAATAACAGCCACGGTGGCGCAGTGGTCAGGCAATGGTTTCTGATCATTCGTCTGAGATGGGTCAAGGTTTGTATCTCGTAAGGCATGGATGATGTGTTTGTCTTACGGCGCTGGGCCTCTCCCTTCTCTGGAGCCATTGGCGCTAAATCAGGGACAGGCGACTGTTTATAGTTCATTGAGTTGCTCACGGTGCTCATTAAACCTCCAATAAAAAGAAAAAGCATAATACCATTACGACGACCAAAGCAGATGCTTCGTATATTATATAAAAATTGTGAAATTGTATCCCGTTATTCCTGTGGGGCACGATATAAAGAAATAAGCTACCTACTCTATCCCTAAATCTGCAGCAATTCGAGAAACCTTGGAGATCATTATCAACAATGACGCTTTCAATGACAGCGTCTGTCTGGAGTAGCCCAACGACTTTTTCTTTCCAGGATATCGCGTGCACAGCCAGTTTGATGCCTCGTGTCTTTTAATTAATATTACGTAGTATCTGTTTATTTATCAAGTCAAATCCCCATATCCAAATTGTTTAAGTGTTCTATTATTCCGATTGTTGATTGCTGCCTGCCTGTCTTGAAAAATCCATCTGTTTAATGCACGAAAGTTTGGAAACTTTGATTTCTATTCTACTCCAATAAATTTGGATTACTAGCACACAGAAGTGGACAAAGCTCCTCCACCAGTAGACCGAACGTCAAGTTTTGATATTTGAAGTCAACTTATACAACGTAAAGTCAGGAATACATCCTGTACATCATTTTAAAGGACATTTTATCCTGAATTCAAACATTCTTACAGAATGTTATTACCAGTAACAGAAGTGAAGTTACAAGCAGAAGTACAGCGGCTAGTCATAAAAAGCAAAGAATTGCGGAATTTGTGAAGTTAGTGTACAACGCATTTAACGTAAAATTACTGCACAGAATATTTTTGAAACTTACAGGACACTTGAAATAATTTACCAAAATACGCTTTAATATCTAATTGGATAACCACGGCTTCTTAGTAACAAAGTGCACCTTGTTGTCACAAAACTAGTGAGCGCCTCTAATCATCCATTAGCGATACCACGGTGCCATACGGCCATTAAACACTCAATTAATGCTGTTTTAGATGTGGGTCCTTGTTGACGGATCTTTTGCTTCAATCTCACCCACAGATTCTCTATGGGATTCAAGACCCGCTGACTGTGCCGGCCACTAAACATTTTCTTATAACTTTTCGATTAAACCACTCGACAACCAACTTTGATCGATGTCATAGCGCGTTATCGTCCTAAAAGGTAAAAATCCGCAAACCCATGTCTCGTGCAGGTGGGAGTAATTTGGACTCCAACAGATCCACGTATTTCGATCCATTCAATGTGCCATCAACAATGTGCAGACGGCCAACACCGCTGGCTGAAATACAGGACCATAACATCCCGAATGTGGGTGCTTGATTGTTGACTAGGTGAAGCAGCATGCCTTGTATCTTTCACTAGCCCAACGACGTACATAATTTTTTCCATTACTAGCGGAAATAGTAAAAGTTGTTTCATTACTGAAAATAATATTTTTCCATTCATCAACAGTCCAATTCCTGTGTGCCTTGGCCCAAGCAATTCTTTTGAGCCGTTGTTGTTCAGTAAGGAAAGGTTTTCGTGTAGCTTTTCGTGCAGTAAGTCCATTTTCTTGCAGCCTACAACGAACTGTATATACGTGCAGATGCAATAATGTCTACTTCATCTTCCCAGTCATTTCTTAAATCAGTGGTGTTTTAAACCTTGATCTTACGGAATGACGAATCAACGTTTATATCAGTGGTGTTTTAGACCTTGATCTTACGGAATGACGAATCAACGTTTAAATCAGGGTGTTTTAAACCTTGATCTTACGGAATGACGAATCAACGTTTAAATCAGTGGTGTTTTAAACCTTGATCTTACGGAATGACGAATCAACGTTTAAATCAGTGTGTTTTAAACCTTGATCTTACGGAATGACGAATCAGCGTTTAAATCAGTAGTGTTTTAAACCTTGATCTTACGGAATGACGAATCAACGTTTAAATCAGTGGTGTTTTAGACCTTGATCTTACGGAATGACGAATCAACGTTTATATCAGTGGTGTTTTAAACCTTGATCTTACGGAATGACGAATCAACGTTTAAATCAGGGTGTTCTAAACCTTGATCTTACGGAATGACGAATCAACGTGCGATCATCACGTTCAGTACACAGCATTGGACGACCTGTCCTTTTTCTCTTTCCCACACATTCAGTTTCTCAACTCTTTTAATGGTGCGCAAGACAGTGGAATGACCACAATCCGATTTATCAGCAATTTTACGAATACTGAATCCAAGTTCATGCATAGTAAAGAATTTTGCCGTGGTTTGAAGAGGCAGGACCAATTTTCGTGTCTTTGACATACCGAAATTCAAATATCAGCAGGAATTTTGCAGAAACATCCGTCAACTGACTACAAACAGTTCCGTTCTAAGTCGGCAGACGGTTCTACATCTTTTTATATCTCACTAGCGGATGTCGGAGAAAGCTATAGTGTATTAGAGAAGCACGAACGCATTTTCAGAACTGGATTTGTATTTCTTCATTTGCATATTTTTGCTTGTAGCCTTACTTCCATTACTGGTAATAACATTATGTAAACATATTTGTATTTAGCATAAAAGTTCCTTTAAAATGATGTACAATATGTATTCCTGACTTTACAATTACGCTGTATAAGTTGACGTCAAACACCAAAAATTGACTTTCGGTCTACTGGTGCAAGACCTTTTGCCACGATTGTAGTTATGCTGTTTTAACTATAGCGTATTATGAACTATAAAAAATAAGTTTTCGTTGTGCGTGTAACTCCGTTAATGACGTGTAGGAAAAAAAATTTATACCTAATTAACAACTCGTAGATACACGATAAAATTAAAGGAAAACATTCTAAAGTAAAAAAAACTAGGACATTTTTTTGGAGTCAAAGATAAGACATTGCCACTTGTTTCGAAGAGAATCTGTGTTGTGTGTGTGTCACGCTGACCGAAAATCTTTAAAACATCAGAGGTTGCAGATGCATTAACGTAATAGTTTTACTCTCAGATATATCCTAGTGAAAAACACATTCGTAAGCTCAAGCATACATAAGGTTCCCCACAGCTTTCTCTCTTCTGAGTGCTTTAACATACAATTTACATCCTGTGCCGATTTAATCTTAAAATTCAGTCATGTAATAGTGACACTGATTTCAGTTAAAATGTAAGATATACAGCTGATTTAGTTTCAGTGAAATGCATGGATCCTCACCGAGTTTATTCCGTCAGTGTAATGTAAATTGCACACTAAGACGTTGTGCTCGAAATTGGAATATCAGTAGCGATTTCCTTGGTGTTTATATGTTACCGCTAAAGCTCGAAAGCCGTTAATGTGCACATTACCTAGCTAATCTGCAGATTAACTGATTTGTTCCGTTAACGTGCGGAATCAAGAGTTTTCCGCATTTTACCTAGGTAATGTGCACATTAACGGCTTCCGTATCGTTAAAGTTCAAAAGTTTGTTTCTCTCATTTCCTTTCCCTACACCTTCCCTCTCTCCCTCCACTTTTAGTTTGGTTTCGCCTGTTTCTCTCATTTCCTTTCCCTACACCTTTCCCCTCTCCCTCCACTTTTAGTTTGGTTTCGCCTGTGTCTCTCATTTCCTTTCCCTACACCTTTCCCCTCTCCCTCCACTTTTAGTTTCGTTTCGCCTGTTTCTCTCATTTCCTTTCCCTACACCTTTCCCCTCTCCCTCCACTTTTAGTTTGGTTTCGCCTGTTTCTCTCATTTCCTTTCCCTACACCTTCCCCCTCTCCCTCCACTTTTAGTTTGGTTTCGCCTGTTTCTCTCATTTCCTTTCCCTACACCTTCCCCTCTCTCTCCACTTTTAGTTTGGTTTCGCCTGTTTCTCTCATTTCCTTTCCCTACACCTTCCCCCTCTCCCTCCACTTTTAGTTTGGTTTCGCCTGTTTCTCTCATTTCCTTTCCCTACACCTTCCCCCTCTCCCTCCACTTTTAGTTTGGTTTCGCCTGTTTCTCTCATTTCCTTTCCCTACACCTTCCCCCTCTCCCTCCACTTTTAGTTTCGTTTAGCCAGCGTCTAGTCGTCGCCGGTTGTTTTTATTTATCATAATTATCGTCGGCTGCCAGTGCGTAGCATAGCTAATTCTGTTTTCAAATTCGTTTCTGCCTGTTAGCGCGTGAATTTTTGTCGTGATTTTTTAAAGCAGATAAATTTAACTCTTAGTATGCAAGCAAGCACCGAATTGGTGAGTAAAATGAAGAAAAGATTCTTCGAAAACCTCTTTAGCGAAGATTCAAAATATAATAGTGTTTTAATGACAAAACGAAAGTATGATTGCATAATTGAAGATGTAAAGCGAATAAAAGTTTCCAAGAAAAAAAAATCTCGAGATTATCGAATAATTCAAAGGTATGATGTGTTGACTGTACAAGGCTGTGAAAAACTCATTGAGCCGTTGTCATATGCGCGAGAAAGTGCGAAAAAGTTTGTCCATGCCGAAGAATTGTTTGACATATTGTATTCTACTCATTTGTCAATTGGCCACGGTGGAAGAGACAAAACAATCCCATGGTACTGGGCAGGGTTTCAGAAAATGTGACTGCAAATCTGAATGTACCACAAATAGGTGTGTTTGTCGCAAAAACCAATTGCCATGTAATTCAACGTGTCACCAATCTTTAGATTGCACTAATAAGTAAGCATAATTTTATCATATGTTTTGCAAATTAATTTCCTTAATTATAATAATATTTTAAACCGTTTGATTCTTTCTATTATAGATTTTTAATTGATTGATGATTGATTCTATCATTTAATTTGTTGATTGTTTGATTGCATTAACTTGATTCTTTATATATCGAAAAATAAGTAAATAACATTATGTTAATTTAAGCGTACAGAAACGTTGCTGTTGTTCCAGCAAAGATTTTATTTTCACTTTAACGAGTGCCTAGTAGGTAATGTGCAGATTATCTAGGTAATTTGCAGATTACCTAGGTAATTTGAGCAATGAAACAATTTTCGGCACTTTAACGGATCACCCTAGTTAATCTGCACATTACCTAGATAATCTGTAGAATAAATGATTTCTACGCTTTAGCGGTAACATATATACCAGTAGTACCTTTGAATGGCAGAATTCCTGCCCAAAGTTGCAGTTCAAGTCCAGTCTTAGCTTTTGTCTTTACCCATGTGCTAACATTTGATTTCATACACAGGGATAGACAGCCGGTGATTGTCATTTTCCGCGCAACTTAGTAATGCATAAATTACACAAACCTCGAGTTTTCCTCTATAAACGAAAGAGAAAGGAATCGTGTCTGGAATGTCGTAAAAGTAAGTGCAAAAATTAACATCCTCCGAAAACGAAATGTTTCAAGCTAGTGACATCCGTGTTTACATTTTAAAAATAATAATCCCAATTTATCAAATAAGCTGACGTAGGATTTTTATTCTCAGTTCGATATTTCATCTGTACGTATCACCACTTCCTTGAATTTTCTAATAAGTTTCAGAAAACGTTGAAAACTGGTCAAAGTGTAAAAGAAAAGACATCCACAGCAAAAGAAAAAGAAAATGTGAGGCTTCAAATCTGTCCCGCAGCTTTTCTTGAGACATCAGATTTCCAGTCACCGCAATCGACTACATGTACGAATCACACAATTTAACGTCATGAAAGGTTGGGATTATTATGATGTAATGAAATCATCAATGAGAACTGAGCGGATTAAGATATATCTATTATTTTACCTCTAAATGAAAGTGGCATCTACTTTGCACGTTGGTCCTCAGAGAATACTAGGAATTTCAATTATTTATAATGTCACGTAAAACACAAGCTTTGTCAAAACTAACCTTAGCCCAATTTAGACATTCATACTCACGACCGCTTATTCGTAAAAACACTGCGCAGGACTTAGGGAGTTTCAAACATACGCAGAACTATTGAGGCCAGTGAGCACTGACTTTAAGGTAATGTACCTTAAGAATAGTGCCACGTTAGAGGCATGATACAAAAACAAATTCTTCCTAAATTTCTTAATTTGCAATTTGTTCGGCCTTAGCTTATCAATAGATTCAGTAACACACCAAAACTGCAATACCGAAAACTTCATTAATGTTTAAAAATATTTTTGAAATGCAATTCGAAGCTACCGTATAGAACTCTGCGTGCTGTAAAATCTCGTTACACTTACGCTTTGGTATTTTCTGTTTAACGCCTTCTTTTTTTTTTTTTTTTTTATTGGAGGTTTAACGACCACCGTGAGCAACTCAATGGGCTATAAGCAGTCGCCCGTCCCTAATTTAGGGTAACTGGTTCCAGGGAAGGGAGAGAGCCAGTGCCGTAAGACAAACACAACATCCATGCCTGACCGGGATTCGAACCCGGACCCCTTACAGACGAATGATCAGAGGCCAACGCCTTAGACCACTGCGCCACCGGGGCGGCTTAACGCCTTCTATGATCTCTGTTACAACATTCAGTCGAGAATGAATATCGGTAAGAACACACTCGCTTTCATTCACCGTTAGGTTTCCGGCGTTGCCAGGCACAACAGCGTTAAGGATGGCCACTCCCGTCGTCAAAAACAACAATTGTTGAAGCAACCTGTAAATATAATGATATAGGAAATAAAAATATATTCCTCCAAATGTACTGATGTCCAAAGCTTAAAGACGAACATGAAATATCACGATTACAGAACTTCACGGGGGAAAAAGAGCTTGGCAATATATGCACAGGAATGTAGTTGAGGTACGAAGGATTCCGTGATGCGGCTCCAATATGTAAATTTGTTGTCAACGAGCAATAGCTAACGGGTATGTAAATAGGCAGGAGACTAAGTCGTATAGGAAATGATTTAATCGTGCTTTTCAAGTTTTTCAGTGATGGAGCGACTCCGTGTCTGATATATAAAAAATAATGCCTCTTAGCCATCATACGGATGAGTTAACCCGACACTGAAACATGGGACAGCTCGAAGAAGACCGGACTATGTAAGGTGACGAAAAGCGTCTGGGTGGACCACATCTTGATGGCCTGGCTTAGGTCAACATTAGGAAGATACGGAACAGTTGTGAGATGTTTTGTTGAAAGTTGTCCTAAACTGCAAGAGCCAGGGGTATGGCATTTATTTACCTGCGCAAAACGGCAAAATGGGGTCTGAAATGTACTACAGGCTATTTGGCTGATCATTTTGAAGCAAGCTCGAGTGGCTGGCGTTGACACCAAACCGCGTCAGGCAACAGTCAGGGCCAACTTAAACAGCGGGCCCATTGGGCCAGGGTGCCAGATTTAGGTGTGCGCCTAGCTGGAGGAGTTTTTTATGAATATTTTAGCACCACCACCCAAGAATATTTTTACTTAAATAATTTTACAAAACTTATTAATTTTTTAAAATTTATGTTATTTGTAGTCGTCACTCCATATGCGTGGACGGAGAGCTGAGCAAGAGTAAACACGTTTTTTAAGATTATGGATTCTTTAATCAGTAATTTAGCAAACAGGAGGAAATCATACGAAATTGTTCTGGAGAGGTTTGAACTTTTCAGGTATTTGAAAAATACCAATGCCCGTGACAAAGAGGCTAGATCGCCGCCCCGGTGGCGCAGTGGTCTAAGGCGTTGGCCTCTGATCATTCGTCCGTGAGGGGTCCGGGTTCGAATCCCGGTCAGGCATGGATGTTGTGTTTGTCTTACGGCACTGGCTCTCTCCCTTCCCTGGAACCAGTGACCCTAAATTAGGGACGGGCGACTGCTTATAGCCCATTGAGTTGCTCACGGTGGTCGTTAAACCTCCAATCAAAAAAAAAAAAAAAGAGGCTAGATCAAATAAAATTGGTCATAGTTACCAATGAGACACAGAAAACTTTCTCAGCTGAGAATGTCAACATTTCCAGTCATATATGAATGCCTAAGACTTGAATACACCACAGGATATGTACACTTTCATCATCGATAACAATATTCAGGGTACATTTCTTAAGATAGAAATAGCTTTGAGAATGTTTTAACCTTACCAGTCACGAATTGTTCCGCTGAAAGATAATTTTCAACAGTCTCAAGAATAAAAAATGAAAAAAGGACTTCATTGGGAGGTAAAATGTTTGACACACTTGTGATCAAACCAGCTTTGCCCGTGATACTATGGGTATAAAAGGGCATAACTCTGGGTATAAACTACTTTTCAGCCATTCGCAATTTTGCCCATGCGAAGGCCAGTAATAACGGATGACCATGCCATAATTATGGTGAAGTCAGACATTATGGGCAAAGTGGGAAATTACGTAAGTGTTAATTAAATTTTCATTTCTATCGTAAGTGTTCATTAAGATCGTTTTAATATTTGCGGCTTTTCCCACATTTTTGTGTTTTTCTTATGCATATATATTGTTTCATAATAATAAATGCTATTATCATAAAGTAATTATATTTCACAAAATCCTGAAGGTCAATAATTTGAAACATACACTGCAACGTTATAAAATGGATCTACTATATTTTTCATTAATTATAAATATCATTGCAAAATTACTTAGCATAAAGCAATACAACACACTCCAGACAAACAGACGCATACACGTAATGACCCTGCACCGTTTAGCAAAAGAACAAATTTGGAGGTGGGGGAGGAGCGTCATCGTGGCTTGTGCACATGTCACTTGAAACACTTACTTTGTTCCTGGCAACAGTACTATACGCCTGGAGACCCGTACGCTGTTTACCATTACCAACTACACGCCTTACAACCAGCCATCCGTGGCATACATTTAATGTTGACTGGTCTTCAGAACATTAAGCCAAGGAAATGTTCATACGTCAAAGGTACTTCAGGCTTTAGCAGGATTCCAAGAGGCAGTGGATCAGAAAGAAAGCTAAGAGTGTATCTGATGACAGGGACATCGTTGAGCGGGACAGATATCGCAATCGCTGCACCCTGATGTGTCTGACATCATAGTCAGAAAACACACAAATCTCTAGGTGATGGAAAAAGGTGTAATCATAAAACAGGGGTACTGAAATTATGTTATTTTTCGCTATGTTGTTCTGTTCCGCTGATCTGTGTGCACGGAGTCCATTTTTATTAAAGATAACGCCCGTCCGTACGACACAGAAACTCTGCGTGAGGGTTTGGCTACTGTAGATATCTGATGGATGGAGTAGTCAGCGAGCTTTCCTGATCTCAGTAAAATGAAACATGATTGATACGCTGTGAGGGCTGCTCTAATAAATCTTTCATCAGAAAACCTTCCAGGATTTATGTGGATTTATCATGAGTAGGTGGAAGATTTACACAAGAACTTCTAAATCAATTGGTCCCAAACATGTGCCAAAATACACTGCGGTTTGGTATGGGCATATCTCCTGCTGAGGCCATCGCGCGTAGTTTGCCTATGCCGAGCTGATGGACATATGTGAACTACACGCAAAGAGTTAACAGGAAAGTGCAGGCTCCACTGGACGGCAGGGGTGCCTGCACCTTCTAATTAACATTTTGTCCTGTTTCGGCTCCTATTACACATTACTGATGATTTTTTATTTCGCGCATTTCATTTTACTCTTCCAATAACTTTACTTACGAGTGAACTCCGCTTTTGCCGAATTTAACTGCTCAAAGTATCCTTTGTCCTGTGAAGTAGTACAGAGGTGAAGGACGTGTCAAGACGAGAAAAATCTGCAGCGATACATTCTGTCGGTGTAACTTAGTCGGTTAGAACAACTCACTCCCGAGCAAGAAGACGGAGATATAATCATCGTCACCGAGAAATTCTTGTTTTTACGTTGACGCCCGAACGTAAAAATGGATCTACTCGCCGTTGGGTTCTTTGAAAAATGTGGGATGTCTGTTCCGCACATCGTCTGGAATTAATAAAAGGTTCCTTCTTCACTTTAAAAAATTTATAAGCTAGATATGTTGTAACGTATACTCTATATTCACTTTCCTTTTGATTTTTACTATCTCTGGTTATTTTATTTTCCTATGTAAATTATCTTCTTACAGAACGAGATGTTATTTCACCCGCTGAATGAGATCTGGCAATGAGTGTAAGTCATGACGTGGTGGTAGCCAGTATAAATAGGCGCGTTCAACGATACCTGGAGGAGAGCGTTTGTTGTTGCATAGGGAAAGCGTTTGTTGTTGTATAGAGAGAGCGTTTGTTTATGGAGAGAGCTTTTTGTTGATGTGCGTAGAGTGAGCTGTTGTTGTACGAAGTGAGCTGTGGTTTATGTGTCAGAGAGCTGTTGTTGTATAAAGAGATCTTCGTTTATGTGAGAGCGAGAAGTTTACCAAATAAAAGAGTTTTAAGTAAGTACGTCTTTCTCAGTTCATAGTACTGTCAGACCTCTGTCTGGCTGTTAGGTTTATTTCATGAGTTGATTATTATTAACAACCAGCATAAGACTTTATTCATCTTAATTACTACTACAACATTACTAGCAGTTAAAAGCTTGTTCATTATTATTACTACACTACTAGCAGGAAAGTTTATTCATGATATAATTAATAACACAACAAGCATTAGAAGAAGCATTAGCTTAGAAGAAGCTGAATTCATTATAATTCAGTAGTAAAAGCTATATTCCTTATAATGTGACGTAATTTAGAAGTGAAGTACGTGTCACGAGACCAATCTGCAGCGATACATTCCGTCGGTGTGGCTTAGTTGTTCACGGCATCTCACTCCGGAGCAAGGAGACTCGGTTATGAAAGTCGTCCCCGAATAAATACCAGTTTTTACAGTTCTTTAGTTTTGGACTGCAGTGTATATTCCGCTGCATCACGCTCACAAGTAATACAAAAATAAAAACGTACCTAGATTACTTGAAATATGTTTCCATATTGGCTAGCTCTAAAATAAATTATTTGCATCTGATACACACAGATAGAACGCCTCATAAATTTAGATGACTAATTTAGAAACCAAGTTAGTAAAATCATGCAATGCATTGATTAAAATACGCTTTCCAACATACCAGAAATCTTTACTCAAGTTATGAGGATAATGGCTGGCGAATAAATTTCGGTCCTGTGCCCTGACCGTTGATTCCATTTCGATGATATTCAACAGAACCGGTTCAGTATACCTCCCAAAAAATATAACAAAGCTTTGTCACAATGGAAGCATTTTTACGTACGTTAGGATGCATAAGGGCTATGGAATAGATACCGCTCCTGTGTCCTAAACTTTGACCCCATTTCGCCCATTTTCAATAGGATTCGTCCCCAGACAGGCCCCTACAACATACTAACAATTCATCCAAATCGACGAATGTTTACGTAAGTTATGACGCATAATGGCGATGGAAGTGATTCCGCTCCTGTGTCCTGACCTTTGACCCCATTTCGGCCATTTTCAATAAGATTTGTTCCTAGGTGGTCCCCTACCACATACTAAAATTTAATCGAAATCGAACCTTTTTTACGTTAGTTATAACGCATAAGAGCAGTGGGATGGATCCCGCTCCTATATGACCTGACCTTTGACCCCATTTCGCTTACTTTCAACAGGGTTCCTTCCCAGGTGTTCCCCTTCCACATAATAAAAGTTCATCAAAATCGAACGTTTTTTACGCCAGTTATCGTGTGGACAGTTATACGCACACAACGCGTGACGTAATGAGGCAGATGGGAATCGCGACCATCAGCTCGAAAGAATGTGACGTCATAAAATTCAAATAGGATCCACACACAACGCGCGACGTACTGAGACAGAGGGCGTTACCGCGCGCCGACATCTCAATCGCGAGATAGTGACGTCATAAGATTTCTAAGCATGGGTAACATCAATGGGACGACGTCATGACACTAGAAACGTGGTAATTTGGAGTGGTTATTCAACACACTAAACGGATTTTCCTAAAGTCGAGATCAAGCTAAATCGATTTCTAGTACCAGAAAACGGTAGGCTAACAAGTTTCATCAAAATCCTTAGAGCCGTTTTCAAAATAAAATTTACATACATACAAGAATTACTCGTTTAATAGTATGGGATAAGGGAGATGGAATGGATCCCGATCCTATGTCCTGACCTTTGACCCCATTTCGCCCATTTTCAATAGGGTTCGTCCCCAGGAGTTCCCCTACCACATACTAAAATTTCATCGAAATCGAACCATGTTTACGCACGTTATGACGCATAAAGCCAATGGAATGCATTGCGCTCCTATGTCCTGATCTTTGACAGCACTTCACCCATTTTCAATATGGTTCGTCCTCAGGTGGTCCCCTACCACATACTAAACTTTCATTGAAATCGAACCAAATTTACGCAAGTTATGACGCATAAGGGCAATTAGAATGGATCCTGCTCGCATGCCGTGACCTTTGACCCCTTTCGTCGATTTTCAATAGAGTTAGTCCCGAGGTGGTCCCCTACCACATACTAAAATTTTATCGATATCGAACCATTTTTACGCGAGTTATCGTGCCGACAGACGGACGGACAAAGCTGGAGCATATACGCTTCTTCAACCTACCGTTGGAAAGCGTAGAAAAGGTATTATTACGTTTCATTAAGCATTAAATCACGATTCGGATTGTCCTCGTTTGATTAAAACACAAAATCCATTTGTACGCGAAATCATTTCTATTTAATGCTTCTCGGTATTGCGGTTGATTTTCAGTGCAGAGAGGTTTTCCTTGAATCAAAAGTATTTCAATAAAATAAGAACATACATCACCAAATGAATAAAGTACTTACATGATTGACAGCACTTGAGTCACAGAATGATAGCATGAGCGACGTATCTTCTTATATCGCGAGCAACGCAAGCCTCAACCGCATTGAGTACTAAAGTTCAACTGATAGAATATCACGTCAAGAGATTTCATTGAGAAAACGCGCCAAGAAAACACCTGGACTCCAGATTAGTTATTTGCCATATGTTTTTCTTCGCTGAGAACGGAAAACAAACGTTGTTGCTTTATTTCTTTTGACCAGATTTCGGGGAAGATATGAATAAAAAGGAATTTAATATTTTTCAACAGGCGTCGGCGTTCACAAAATTGCAAAAAATCAATGTTCTCATCGGTCTGTAGATGTTCACATTCATGAGGAAGTGCAGAGTGACATCAGAATCACAAAAAACGTAAAATGAGTAGTCTTTTAAATACTTTCTGTTGATAAATAAATACATCGCTCTTTCCATGTTCCAGAAACACACAGCAACCGAAAAATTGTTTCTGGAACGTGGAAAGAGCGATGTATTTATTTATTTACTGACGCCACGTATTTGGAGAATTTTCACTTTGTATTGAATCACCACATCAGGCTAGTAGTATACAAAGAGGAGCCAGTACACACAATTCAGCACGCGCTGGTCTGTGTGTGTGTGTGTGCCCAAACAATTAAATTTTTTTTTGCAATAATGACGCTACGCAGGAAAAATTTATTTATGAGATCATTTTCGATGCAGATTTTTAAATTCATATTATATGCAGTATGCGTGTGTGTGTGTGCAGTGGAACTTCCGATATGCGTTTTTCAGTTTTATATAAAATTCTGCGCTCATTCCGGTATTTTACTGTAGTCTCCGTTGCTTTTTCAGTTGAGTTCTATAATTACTTTCGACTGTTTTTCTCATTATACATTAAATTTTGAATTTCATATTGTCAAAAATACAATGTTTCCTTGATTCTCTCTTACGTAACCCAGGAGTTACTACTTTCAGACGATTGAGAAAGTAGTTTTTTCAACCACGGAATACATTATGTAAGTAAGAATTTATTAAACATATTTCTCGCTCTTGTTTTTAGCACGTCTTTTGTAAAAAAATATCCTGCTTATGTTACCGGTTTGTCCGTCCGTCCGTCCGTCTGTACCCTCGATATCTCTGCAACTATTAGTCCGATTTGAAAAATTCTTCTTGCATTGGGAAGCTTGAAATATGCGAATGATGATCCTTTATTTCATTTTTTTAAGATGTACAATTTCGCCGCTAGAGGGGGTAAATGCAGATGATGTCGAATTCAAAAATACATTTTATTCCACATATTTGCTTCTAAACATCCGATTGAAAAAATTCTTTTATCTTTCGATTCCGTTTATGTCGAAGAGTATTTTTAGATATAGTTACTTTTTCAAATTACACACAGATTTTCTGCTAGGGGGCATAAAAGTAAATTACATTTTTCCCGATAACTCTTCTTCTAAAACTCCGATTTGAAATTTCTTTTCTTGAGCGGATACACCTCCTAATGAAAATTTTTTTGCATATAGTTTCAAATTTTTGGTAAAGAATACTTTGCCCACTAGGGGGCGTAACAGTTAATTTTTGCTCCTGGTGTATTTGCCATAAAATCTGAGCTTCTAAAATATCGATTGAAAACTTCTTTCGTGGACTGATGCCACTCATATCGATAAACCTTTTCGGAATATTTTCTTCATAAAATATTCCACAGTTTCTCCGCCAGCGGGCGTAGATGTATATTTTTTCTTTTCTTTTTTTGTCAATATATCTAGTTCTAAGAGTCCGATTTGAAAAATTTCTTTTTTGTTGGATAGTGTTTGCAACGTGACATGTTTTTCATATAATTTCAAAATTTTCAAGTAATTCGTAGACTTTCCGCTAGGGAGCGTAATGGTAAATTGCTTTTCCCCCTATATCTCTGCTTGTAAACCTCCAATTTTAAAATTTCCTTCTGCACCGGATACAGCTTCTGATGGGAAATCCTTTGCACGTAATTTCTAATTTTTATAAAAAATGGTTTGGCCACCAGGTGGCGTAAGTCTTAATTTCTGCTTCTGGTGTATTTGCAGCAAAATATGAACTTATAAAAACTCGATTGCAAAAAAGTCGTTTGTTGAATGGTACTACTCATGTCGACAAACCTTTTAGGAACACTTTCTTCTTTAAATAATGCATGGGTTCTACGCCAGGAGGCGTAGATGTATATATTATTTTTGTCAATATCTCTACTTCTAGGCGTCCGATTTGAAAAATTTCTTCTTTGTTGCATAGTGTTTCCAACGTGACATGTTTTTCATATAATTTCAAAATTTTCAGGTAATTCGTAGACTTTTCGCTAGGAGGCACAAAGATAAATTGCGTTTTGTGCTTTATTTCTGCTTCTAAAACTCCGATTCGAAAAACTATTCCTGTATCGCATACAAGACCTGATGGAAAATATCTTTCACATAATCTTTAATGTTTGGTAGAGAATGATTTGGTCACCAGGTGGCATAAGTGTTAATTTCTGCTTCTGATGTATTTGTAGCAAAATCTGGGCTCCTGTAAACTCGACTAAATTTTTTTCTTGGACCGATACCGCTCATATGGAAAAACCTTTTGAGAATACTTTTTTCCTAAAATAATGCATGGTTTTCCCACCAGGAGACGTAAAGTCACATCTTATTTTTGTCGATATCTCTGTTTCTGAGAAACCGATTTGAATAATTCTTTCGGTGTTGGAGAGCGCTTCCGGTGAGGAATATTTCTCATATAAATTCATGTTTTTCTTAACGCAGAAGTCTGCAACCAGAGGGCGTAAGTTTGCGATTCCGTTTGCAGCAATATTTGAGGGGTTAAAAACCCGATTGAAAAACTTCTTTCTTCCGTCAGATACTATTGTTTTCCATACTGGTTCCATTGACTTTGAATAACTTTGATAAATTTAATTTGCATCAGAACGGATTCAAAAGACGTGCTTATTACACCCGAAAATTCGGTTTCTCTGAATTCAAGAAATTTGAAACAATTCAAGATTATTGAACATTTTACCTCGCAGTCTAGTCAAAAAAATGTTTAAAACGGCGATGCTTAGAAATAAAAATTTGCAATATTTGAACATTTAAAAAAAAGTATTTGGATGTACTACTCAGTATTTCAAAGGTGAGTGGTTTTCTGTTGTACTGAAGTTATTAAACAGTACAAAATTTCTCAATCTAGTTTTCTTCATGAAATTAGAATAAAAGAATTAAGAAGATACACTCATCGTCTAAAAAATAGTTGCTCCCAGATGGACGCGTCGGATTATAATGCTGTTCGGGAGGAAGGAAAATGTTACCAGGGCCAATAAATGATTAAACATTGAGACTGATAAGGGCAATATTTATGGAGCGACACGCCTATAAGTAGTGTCTCTCAGTATGGCGTCTGGCCGCCATGTTTACCTGCAGTTTTCTCGGCGTGGAGTTGTACGGGTTCCCAATGGTGCCCTGAGATTAGCGATCCCATGCAG
The DNA here is from genome assembly GCA_039090855.1 of Macrothele yani. Lineage (NCBI taxonomy): Eukaryota > Metazoa > Arthropoda > Arachnida > Araneae > Macrothelidae > Macrothele > Macrothele yani. The sequence goes on along the minus strand of CM077005.1, from coordinate 135,256,432 downwards.
CTTGAATTATCTCACGCACTTTCTGCAGATTATGCGGTACGGGTGGAGTGTGGAAAGCGGGTCCATTAGCATCCCACACATTTTTAATCGGCGATAGGTCTGCAATGTGGCTGGCCATGGTAGAGTGTCAGTGCCTTGAAGGCAAGCTCTCGAGACAGCTGCAGTACGCAGACGAGCGTTGTTCTGTTGGAAAACCGCACCGGAGTGAGCGTTCAGAAAAGGATGAACCACTAGTTACAGGACCTCATTAACGTATTATTCAAAATAGACATAGGCTTAAGGTAGCTAACAAAGTATTCATGTATTTATTCATGAATATTGCATACATTATGAATTTGCGTAATCCGAAATGGCATGTTGTTTTCCCACATTCCTTTTTCACTATTTTTTCTGGCATTCAAAATTTCACAGTACAATTTAAGATTTTTAAATTTGTTTTATACTTGCTTTTTTGAGGCCTTCCCTAAGAAAACCGTATAATAGAGTTTATACTGTATATAAATATGTATGCACTCAGTAGAAAAAGCATTAAAATAGGAGTGGTGTGCTGTATATAGACATGAGCATTCCACGCCCTGAGTGGAACAGACAAAAATCTAACGTAGACAATAAATGGGCGGAGACCAGTGCTTACCGATAATGCATCGCAACCGACCAACATAGGAAAATGTGGTGATCTGAGCGACTTTTATCGTGGACTTATTGTCGGTGTAAGACAGATGGGTCATTCTATCGCCAACGTGGTAAGTACCCTAGGGGTACCGAGGGTGAAATCTGAGTATATCATCGGCGAAGCGGGAAATCTGAGTATACCATCGACGAACGTATCAGCGCTCAGAGGACAAGCTGCCGTCGACCACAGGCTATTGATGACTAGTTTCAAAGTAGGCAACCTAGGCCTATATAGATACACCGCTTTCCAACGTAGGCGCAAATGGTCTCCAGGTTAAGTATGGAAGGCCCATGTAGCGTCAGCAAACGATGCTCAAGTAGTATCAGCGATACGCTGCTTATCTTGGGCTGTGATTTCCAATACCCTACTCCTGTGCATCTGCTGACGTCTCGTCATCAAAAATTACGCTTCATTTGGTACAGGAAACATCAAAACTGGGCCTCTGCAGAATGGCGCCGTGTCGTGTGGTCAGATGAATCCCGTTTCTCAGCTGTACCGAGCTGACGGGGGATGGGGGTATGGCCTCGACACCACAAGGCCATGACTCCCTCGTGCCAGGATCTGCACTGTTCAAGGCGGTGATGGCTCTATGATGGATTGCGGAGCCTTTTCTTGGGTGACATTAAGTCGCTTAGGCTTTTGGAGATGTCCTTAAGTACTGCGGTTTACTAACATCGTTTGGGCTGATCACCTACTCTCTTTGATGGCGTTCGCGCATCCTGCAGCTCATGGTCTCTTCAGAAGGACAATGCGCCACCCCACCAGGCCGAAACCAATCCGGCGTGCTCGAGGAACACTCATCTTTGTTTGGAACCATCAAGTAGCCCCCAAGGTCCGTGGATTTAAACCCTGTGGAAGCTCTCTGGAATGCCGAGCAAAGAAACATCAGTTCTGCTGATTCTGGACCGATGTCACTGGCGGAGTTGTGGACAGTGCTACAGCAAGCAAGGCTGGCATTACCTCCAAAAACCCTCCGGCATCTGATGGAATTGATGCCTTGGCGTGTACTCGCTGCTATTCTAGCTAGGAAAGGACCAACTCGCCATTCTGTAGGTATGTATACTGTTTTACCCATTACGTTTGTGTATATCCATTTAATATGGCCAACAGGTAATCGGGGTAGTCTTATGTTTGGAATAATTCTTGAAGAACTTTCCAAGTTAGTTACTTGAGATAAAGTTTCTCATAATTGAGTTAGCACTTTAAGTGGGCCAAAGTGTTCTGGCCAGTGTTCTAATACATACAGGGGTTGGAATGAATAATGTGAATACCACGATCATAGACGTGACTTTTAATGCAGCTGCGTATGTTGCAATGCGTAAAGGTATCTACCACTTTTTGGCTGTTATAGCTTTCTTTAGAACCTCAAGGTCCTGTTTAAATGCATTTAAAGTGTCTTGTTGCAAAATTTCTTTCAGGGGGACGACGAAATGAGCGACCTAACCGACTTCGAAAGAGGGCTAATTGTTGGTGGCCTGCTATAGTTGATACCTCCGTGACAACACTCACCAACGTATTAGTGGTGTCGAGAGCTAGTGAGTCTAGCGTCATGATAGAATACCGTGTTCGTGGCAAAACCTCGTCAGCGAAACACAAGAGCGGCCGGAAAACGACTCTGACTGATAGAGACAGGTTAGCATTAAAGAAGATTGTTACCCGTAATAATAAGGCCATGGCGCCGAACATTAGTACGGAGCTCAATCTGCATCTCCAGACCCCATTATCAACGAAAACAGTACTAAGGTAACTGCATAAACAAGATGTTCATAGCAGATCTGTTATTGCAAAAACTCTGGTGACCTGGGTGAATGCACAACGGCGACGACAATGGTTCCAGGAGCGTACAACGTGGACTGCCGATGCATGAAAGCATGCAATATGTATTCGGATGAATCCACATTCACAGTCCACTCCACTGCAGGGCGTGGTTACTTGTGGAGTACACCGTGAGAAGAGTACAACCCAGACTGTCTGCTCCTAATAACGCAACATGATGGTGGTTGTATCATGCTCTGGGCAGTCATATCGTGTTTATCAGCAGAGCCCCTGATCACCATGAAAGGGGTGACGACTGGCGAGGCATATGACACCATTTTGGCCTACAAAGTCCTTCGAACGGATTAGACATTGTTTCCTGCAGGGGATGCCATCTATCAAGATAATAACGCCCCAATTCACAAAGCTCGGAATGTCCAATCATGGTTTGAGGAACACGAGGACAAACTTTCAAATCTTCCTTGGCCTCCCCAACCAATCATCGAGCCACTATGGTCTGTGTTAGAAAACAGAGTAAGTTCCCGTTATCCTCCTCCTGCATCTCTCAATGACCTGGAGCAATTTCTGCATGAAGAATGGTGTAACATCCCATTAACCACCATCCAGGATTTGTATGTGTCCATTCTAAGGAGGATTCAGGCGGTTTTGATGCCAAAGCTGGACCCACACCCTATTAGGTACGTAAAAAACTTTTGTTTCTAGGTGTTCACATTATTCTGCCCAACCCATTTAAATATAAATTTTGACAAGAGTGAAAGATTTCTGCTCTAACCTACCGTATATGAAAATGATGATACTTCTTCCCCAGACACTACAAAAGGTACCACTACCAAAGTCCTCGTCTTCTCAGCAGAAATTGCAAATGCAATTAAGAATATGTAACGTGAAAGAGCCCTAAAAGAGGTATGGATTCACCGTGGACATCAAACAAGTAGCAAGTGTCGAAATTGAAGCTACACTCACCCAAGTTTTCAATAGAAGTTTCAATGAAGGAAAGATTCCTGAGTATTGGAATAACTCCAATAATCCCTCTACACAAAAAAACGTGACATTGAGAATATCGGGAACTACAGACCCATCAGTCTACTTTCAGTGGCTTATAAAATTTTCACTGAGGTTCCTTTACATCGTTGAAGGTAACACTGGACATGGGTTAACCGAGAGAACAAGCTGGATTCAGGAGTGAATACAGCCCTATCGATCATATCCATGTACTGAGAGAACTAATGGAAAGAGCCACGTAATACGAACTCCTATTATGTATGGATTTTATCGATCATGAAAAGGCATTTGATTCCGTGAAATCATCATCGAAGATTTCATTAAAGATGCATTCATTAATACGTCATTATCATTAATATCTATGAACAGCACCTATAAAAATTGGGAAAAGAGTGAAACAAGATGACACCAAATCTCCCAAATTCTTTAATGCCAAATTGCGAAATGTCTTTCAATCATTGAATTGGGAAAGCAAAGGAATAAAGATTAATGGGGATTGTTTAGCTCCCCTTCGCTTGCTGATGACGTCGTCATTTTTTGCGACTACCCCTTCAGAGCCCTCCATGAACAGTCTGATAAGAGTAAAGAAGTGGGATTGAAAATTAACTATCAGAAGGCAAAACTGGTGCATAATGCCTTTACGTGAAATGAAGATTTATAAATTGATAGGGAAAAGCTGGAGATAACCCATTACTACATTTACCTTGGGCAGAAGATATCAAGCCAGGGTTACGTTGATGAAGAAATTAGTCGGCGCACAAAAATTAGTTTAAGAATGTTTGGAAGAAACAGTACATTATTTAAGAGCAATATGCCATTATGTCTTAAAGGAAGAGTTTTTAATCAATGCATTTTTCCAGTGCTTACGTAAGCATCAGAGACGTAGACCTTAACTAAGAAAGACATACACAGACTGGAGACAACTGAAAGAAACATGTTTGGTGTAACGATTAAACATAATAAAAAGCACTCGTGGAAAAAGAAAGTTACAAGAGTGAAAAACATCCTGATCAGAGCAAAATTACTGAAATAGCAATAGGCTGGACACACTGCCAGGTGAACAAACCGCCGACTTACAACTGGATTGCAAGGGACAGTAAAATAACCAAAAGAAAACCACGTGGAAGATGGGTGGATGAAAATCGAGAGAATGCGGGAACGACATGGAGGAGACTGATTCAAAACAGTACGTTGTAGAAGAGGGTTATAGATATACACATTAGAGTCACATTATTGTGACTACCTCCTACTTTTGAGGTAAACCGCGCTTAGCCAATGAAAGAAGGTAAATGTCGTGAGCAGGCTTGAAAATTTGTTTCCTTCACCCAAAACACCTTTTGATGTATATGTTGTCATAATACACATCATTTTGCATTAAAAAAGATTATAACGAAGTAAATTTCTCCGTCATTTTTAGTCTACGCCGGGAATCGAACCCGAGTCCGCTTATTCCGGAACAAGTCGCTATACCAACTGAGCTACGCAGACAGTCATTCTGATTGCTATCTGCCTTTAGGTCGTGTGCGTCCTGCTGGCAGGTACGTCCCATCTCCCCCCCGAAAGAGGGCCGGGGGCATGGCCCACGGGTCAGCCGTGACCATGAATCGTTGCAGGCAGCCATCCGCTGTAGAACGTGCACTTGAGAACTCCCAGTCAATCTGGTGTGTGGAATGCAACATCACACCATTGCGAGATTTTGAACGGTCGGGTCATCCGGATAGTTCAGTCATCCGGATAGTTCGGGTTTATTGCTATCTGCCTTTATGTCGTGTGCGTCCTACTGGCAGGTACGTCACAAGAACCATGACCTGTAAATGGTATCGCATTAATATGGCAACTTTCCAGTAAATGTTCTGCTGTCTTCTATTTCTTTATTTCATATTTCATGCTCCACTTTATTGAAAGCCGACCATGAGGGATTGATAAAGAATTGCTCATGATTTATTTTTTTTCCCTATATTTCCCATTTAAACACATCATTTACTCTCTTTCACACCATTTATTTAAAGCTAAAGATTTATCAGAAATTCAAAATTTATTTTGAATTAAAATAAATTTATTTTTTTAAATACATTTATTTTTTTAAATAATTTTGAATTTTTGATAAACAATTGTTAAATAGATAGATAAAGAACATCAATCTGAAATACGTTCCCGCGTAGAAAAACCACTGAGCACCAAGTAAAAAATATTTCACGCAGAAGTACTATCAAATCTAAATTTCAAGTGATAAAATCATACAATAAGTACTTGTAATTATAGTAATAACCTGTCATATCTTTCATACACAGCTTTCACAATATCTTTACGGGGAGGGATTCTTCTTTTTTGTTGTGTGTTTTTTATCGAATCATTGTGTAATTTTATAATTCTTTAAAAAAGTTCTTTATAAGTGAAAACTCAGGTAGCAGTGTTCGCACGTTGCTGATACTTTGCCATTCGAAAGAAAGCTACATGTGATTATGTTTTTCCTAGCACATATGGTTTTCATTCTACTGTTTAACAATATGAAAGCATGTCGATATACTTTCTTTTATTGTTGATGTCATTGTACGAGAGAAGTAAAAAGCCAAGTTGGTGGGTATGTTAATTTAATATTAATATAAATTTTCCGGGTTTTTTTCCACTATACCTTTAATGCGTACTAAATTTTAGAAGCTGAAAAGACGAGTACTTTCCAGAAAGGCATGAAGAGTTTAGTGACTGAGCTCTCTAGATAGGAGCTCGAGACAATCGGTAAATGATTCTTTAAACATCTTCTTTAATATCGCAGATTATGTCCGACATAGTCGATCTGAAACTGTAGTCTCTAACAAAAGAAGGTCATGTAATTTTAGAGGTTAGAAACTTTTACATAAAATACATATACAAGCTTGTCTTCTGTTTAATAGACAAAATACCTAAAATATAATTTTGGTACCCACAGCTTTAGGGAAATAAAGCTAAATATCTAAAATGTTTTTGTCCGGCAAGCTCATGGTAGAAACTTTAAATGAAAAACACTAAAACTCACACGGATAAAGAAGAAAGTGGTAATATATTCTTCGCTTTACGTTACTTCTCCGAAAATTAACAGCGTAATGCAAATCATCGCGCTTTAGAAGAGGAAACTTATACATATCCAAAATATTTTCGGTTCAGGTTCCTTTATTACATACCAATAATTATGCAAGCGAAAATTCCTCTTAAGAATACCGTTTCGGAACGAACAAATATGTGTTCACGGCACGCAATACTGAAAACAGATTTTATTTTTCAAAACATCTTTGTTTCCGTAATAATGCCTCAATTCTAGCGGCAAGCAAAAGGGTTCCGAATTGTTATCTTCTCCTTGCCGATGTAGATCAAGTCATCTACTTTTCCTATTTGAATTGTTAGAGTTGCTTTTACTGTAGTCGTACCTCACTCATTATTTGATCAGCAACGTTTGTTAATTTCATTTCATTTAGAAAACAACTAATTAAATAACAAGGAACTGTACACCAACTGTACTTAATAGTATAACTATACTAGTGAGCCAAATTTTTTGGCGTGGAATAGAAATCAAAGTTTTCAAGCTTTCACACATCAACCAGACGGCTTTTTCAAGGAATGTAGACAGCAAACTTAGTTAGTTTGTGTCTACATATCAGTTATGTCAACTATATTAGTTTTTATTGGTTTTTATATTAGTTTTTGTCTATTATATTAGTTTGCTGTCTACATTCCTTGAAAAAGCCATCTGGTTGATGTGCGAAAGCTTGAAAACTTTGATTTCTATTCTACTACAAGAAATTCAAATCACTAGTATAGTTATGCTATTTAGAAAACAAGGTTTAATAATTCAATATTTATAATTTAAAGTCCATTATAGTTTCGCTGGAAACTATGGTTCGCCGATCCGGTGGCGCAGTGGTCTAAGCGATGGCTATGATCATTTGTCCGTAATGGGTTTGGGTTCGAATCCCAGTGAGGTATGGATGTTGTCTTTGTCTTACGGCTCTAGCTCACTCCCTTCCCTGGAGCCAGTGGCCTTAAATTAGGGACGGTCGACTGCTTATAGCGCACTGAGTTGCTCACGGTGGTCGTTAAACCTCCAATAATTGAACAAAAATTATAATTTAGCTTCATTTCTTGCTTGTGAAGATGTTACCAGTTTCAAGTGTCAAACATAGGTTTTGATGAGTGCTTTCCATGCGCTCGATAGGTATGAAGATGAAGATAAATCACTTACAGATCTCTCCAAATACTAAACAAAACTTAGAAGTTCTTCCATTTATGCCTGAAATTTGTTTCAAAAAATCAAAAATCCTAGGTCATCATATTTCAAAGTGATTTTCACTCTTGTATCTAAGGTCTTTTTTTTTATGGAAAAGGACCCAATTCCTGACAAAAGCTCTTGGGGAATTTATCACATCCAGTGTCTGTGTGGCATGTCATATTTAGGTTAGATCACTTAAATTCAGATTGAAAGAACACCAGTCCTATACAAAAAAGTGTGAACTCAAAAAATGTTCCATAGCGCAGCACTGTAGGGAGAATAGGCATCAATTTCTGTTTGATGACGCAAAACTGTTAAATAGACCTAAATCAATATTTGACCTAGACCTTTCTAGAAGCATTTTACATTTTTCAAAAGTGTAATAACCTTGTAAATGATTCATCTTCACCTATCGAGCGCATGGAAAGCACTCATTAAAACCGATGTCGGCCACGAGACATTTGACACGTGAAACTGGTAACATCGTCACAAGCAAGAAATGAAAACCATTAGTCCTGTTGAAGCTGGACCAAAGTTTCCAGCGAAACTATAATTTAAATAATAAATGTTGCATTTATAAACGTTATATTCTAAATTAAATGAAATATAATTATGCAACGTCTCTAGTTCACTACTTCAAATTAGAAGAGAAACAGCGGAATTGTAATTAGAATAATTTCGTTTAATTCTCGGTTATCGAAAACCAACTGAATTACTCTTTTTAAGATGATATGCTTTTATAACCGTCCCGGTGCAAAATTGGAAGTTTTCAGAAAATTTACAGCATATTTTTGATCATATGCATCTTTTTCGATTATAGTAAAGTAAATTTTAAGTTTAAAAAAATCGATGTAACGAAAACGGGTAATGGAAGTAGTGAAAACCATTGTTAAAATCTGATTGTCCCGCATGCTGTCCCACGAAGTGACCTAAGGATGGATAATTTCATTGGTACTCAATCATTTATTTTGCTAAACTACCGTGAAACATTATTCCATCACGTTTTATACACAGACTGTAAACGTAACAAGAGCTCATCGCACACTGCGTAAATTACGAGAATCTCATGGTGAATGTGATAAAACCTGTTACAAAAATGAAATTTTGGTGCTACGGAAATGGTGCGTCATAGGGAAATTTTTTTTACTGTCGACCCCCATGGAGTGGGGGTTACCGCCATGGACGAGGGTTTTTAAATGATGTATAGCACGGTGCAGTGTATCCTGTAGATATCCTCGACAAAAAGCTACCAATCCCCCTCACTAGCACACTTGTTGCGATTTTGCTTTATTTTCTATATGTAGTTCAGATTTTAGTTTGCGCACGCGCACATGGACTTCCGTAGCTGCATCGCACTAATTGGTTGTTTTTGAAAAACTAAACAGTCGAAATATCATTGCAGCCGTCGTAGGTAGAAAATACGAGAGATGCACCGAAGGTAATGCAAAATTGTGCATAAATATTTTATTAACTGACAGGTGGTGCAGTGATCTAAGGCGCTGGCTTATGATCATTCGTCCGTAAGGGGTTCGGGTTCGAATCCCGGTGAGGCATGGATGTTGTGTTTGTCTTACGGCACTGGCTCTCTCCCTTCCCTGGAACCAGTGACCCTAAATTAGGGACGGGCGACTGCTTATAGCCCATTGAGTTGCTCACGGTGGTCGTTAAACCTCCAATCAATCAATTAATCAATCTATTATTAACTGACAGAAGTCGTTCAAATTGCAAATGTTGGTAGAGTAAGTCTTTCTGTATACAAAGGTAGTACTCAACTCATCACAAGCTATTCATTTACGCCATCGTTGAACCCAACTCTCGAATCCTCTTTGAAAAAATTCAGGTGTGGATTGTTGTACCCACTTCTTCACAGCCACTTTCACCTCGTGTGCGTCATCAAATCGTTGTCCCAGGAGACTTTCCTTCATTGGACCGAACAAGTGGAAGTCAGAGGGCACCAAATCTGGGCTGTACGATGGATGGGAGACCACCAACCAGCCTAATTTGCTGATCGCATGATTTGTTGCCAAAGATGTGTGTGGTTTCGCATTGTCATGGTGAATGTGGATTCTTGTTGGCCTCATTCTCTTTATGTCTTCTCGAAACTTCTTGAGTGTCTTAATATACCGCTCGCTGGTCACGGTACTGCCACGTTCCAGAAAATCAAGGAGAATGACACCCCTGTCATCCCGAAAAACAGTCACCGTGACTTTTTGTGCTGTTCGCTGGCTCTTGAACTTCTTAGGCCTCGGTGAAGAGGTGTGACGCCATTCCATGGATCGATTCTTTGTTTCGGGATCATTAAGATACGCCCACGTTTCATCCCCTGTCACCAGATCGAAAAAAGTGTCTTCTTTGGCTTGAAACTCTTCCAGCAGACCAGAGCAGATTTCCGCCCTTCTCTCCTTCAAATCGGGTGTCAACTGCTGAGGAACCCACTTTGCACACCCTTTCCGATACCCAAAGTCTTCCTTTTTTTGTGTGTGTGGCATTGTGACCACAGTCCAGTTGTGCAACAAGCTCATGGATTGTGTCTCGTCTCTCAGCTTGAATCAATTCATCCACTCGCTGACGATTAGTGTGAATGGTCGCAGAGGATGGTCTCCCCTGCGTGGTTCGTCTTCAGTGTTGGTTTCCCCCTTCTTCAAACTTCTGCATCCACCTGTGCATATTGCTCTTGTCAATGGTGACATTTCCGTAAATATCCTATAGCCTTCTGTGGGTGTTGGACAGCCTGCACCCTTCTTTCTTCAAGAACGCAATGACGTCATGTTGCTTCGGCTTGGAATCCACTATTTTCTTGCAATAAAGAAGGAGGGTTAGTATAGAGTAAGAGTTACTCTACCAACACATGCAATTAATGACCTCTGTCCGTTAAAAAAAGTTATGCCCACTTTTGCATTACTTTCTGTACAAACCTCGTATTTACTTTACTACTACGCCAGTTCAGGTTACGTAACCGTCAGCATTTCTGGCAGTTGAGCAATAGGCATTTCGGACTCAGTTCGTGCCTATCGATGGGCTAGTGAAATTTGCAAGAATGATGAACACCTGAGACGATCAGTGATAGTTGAATAGCAGCATATTTTTTCTTAAAATTTTGTGTTTTATCTCAGTATTCAAATAGTTTGGAGCAAAGTCTTCTGGGGCGTCCCGGCGGCTCAGTGGTCAAAGCGCTGGCTTCTTACCATTCATCCGCGATGAGTTCGGGTTCGAATCCTGGTGAGTCATGGATGTTGTGTTTGCCAAACGGCACTGGCTCTCTCCCTTTCCTGGAACCAGTGGCCTTAAATTAGGGACGGGCGACTGTTTAGAGCCCAATGAGTTCATCCCTGTGGTCGTTAAATACCCGAAACAAAGCAAAACAAAAAGTTATGTGGACTGCAGTAGGTCAAAATGGCCTTAAGAAAATGGTGGTACACAATTGGATGAAAGGATATAACGAAGAAAGGACATCATCCAAAGATGATTTAACACGCGGTCGACCGACTTTGACTTCCAGACAAGAAGCTAAGGGACGCATCCATGAGACCTTACAGTCGCCGTGTAGGGTGAGTGTCAATGACCTCTCAAAAGAACTGGGGATTCCTCACAGAATGGTTTATACAGGGAGATTTAGGTCTAATAAGTAAGCTTGAAGAAGAAGAAGGAATTCCGCTACGAAATCACTCTGTGTAACCTTGCGTGGTATCGTCACAATAGTACCCGGTGCTTACGCAGCGTCTTTACGTCGCGAAGAGTTGCATAATTATAAAAATTTGCTGGTCATTAGCATGGATGTTCAAGGCGTGGCATTTTTTAAAGACGCATAATGGAAACATCACCATGATATTGGAGCAATACCAGTCATTTCTAGAGGGCCATCTCTCGGCATGGACAGTGCGATATTATGTAGACCGATCTGCCTTCGTACAGCACAACGCACGGGCGCACAAAACCCGGATTGTTCAGCTGTTCATTGAACAGAACGATTGCGTTGAGGTGCACCACCCACCATATTCATCGGATACCAACCCCTACCCTTGTTATTTCAACTGTTTTAGCCATTTGAAATGTGTGAGATGTCTGGTACTCGTACAACAACAAACAGGATTTGGATTTCTGAAACACAGACAAACGACAATATAATTTTTAATGGTGTTCGTGAATTAGCTATGGCTTTGTGAACGTATGATTGAGAATGAGAGGAACTACTAATAATTACACTCAAATGTTGTGATCAAGTGCTTTGCTTTTATAGAAATTTGTTAAAAATTACCTTCAAATGTTGTGATCAGTGCTTTACTCTTATAGAAATTCATTAATAATTACTCTCAAATGTTGTGATCAGTGCTTTACTCTTATAGGATTTATTAATCATTACACCCAAATGCTGTGATGAGTGCTTTGCTCTTACAGAAATTTATTAATAATTACCCTCAAATGTTTTGATCAGTGCTTTGCTCTTTTAGAGATTTATTAATAATTACCCTCAAATTTTGTGGTCAGTGTTTTACTCTTATAGAAAGTCATTAATAATTACCCTCAAATGTTGTGAACAATGCTTTACTCTTATAGAAATTTACTAATAATTACCCACAAATATTATAATCACTGTTTTGCTCTTTTAGAAATTTATTAATAATTACCCTCAAATGTTGTGATCAGTGCTTTACTCTTACAGAAATTTATTAATAATTACCCTCAAATGTTGTGATCAGTGATTTGCTCTTATAGAAATTTATTATTAATTACCCTCAAATGTTATCATCAGTGCTTTGCTCTTATAGAAATTTAATAATAGTTACCCTCAAATGTTGTGGTCAGTGCTTTGTTCTTATAGAAATTTATTAATAATTACCCTCAAATTTTATGATCAGAGCTTTGCTCTTATAGAAATTTTGGTAATTTGAGAGTGTTTCCTTACTTCCCAAATGACCTACCGTATGATCGCACGTTAATCTCTTTTGATTCTTCTCAGGAGGAAATATTTTTGCGGTGAACATTTAATCTCACAATCTACTCACCATTTCCATGACCAGCCGGGTCGGCAGACAGTATATTCCTCGAAATCAGCGACCTCTTCAGTTGGCATATACCGAAGGCGCGAGCATTATGAGAAGCAAGTACAAGTCACATATATTTAGGAAAGCGGCACGGGTATATGCCTTGGTTATTCAGCGTGATGAAGAGGATGAAATTCAGAAGAGGTGGAGCGTTTATAAAGCTAAAGAAAAGGCAATGCCTGATTTCGACGGACCAGATGAAAAAAGACAAGTCCTGGAGTTGGTTTTCGGGACACTGTACTGTAAGTACAAAAAGTTCGTTTTGCTTAACTTTTGTCGTTGCGCTGCAATGTGGTGTTCGTTCCTACAAGATTCTCTAACTGAATTTCGCAGTTCTTGTTTCCTCAGCATCTGTCTTGGTGGGGAAATGGGAAATCTACGAAAGATGATGAATAATGCCAACAACAAAACCGTACAGAAATTAGCTGTAGTCTTCCTTTGAGTGTTTTGCGTTTATGTATTTAAGGCACAGGTTTCGTTTTGGCAGCAGAGTTCCAAGAACAGTAGAACAGTAGAACAGTGCGAATTAGCAAACTTGAGAGTTTGTGCCATGGAACCCATTCCAAATCAAAGTACCGAAGTCTTAAAGGAAAAGTTTGCCATAAAAAAAATATCGGGGGGCTGTGTCGGAGCCACGACCGTAGGTCTTTTGGGCGTAGAATACGTCGCGTGGCTGTTGGGTGTCGGGTGGGTGTTAGAAATGAATGAATGCGCAGAGTTTAGGTTTAGAGAGACTTTCTTTATTTTTTTGGATCTTTACAGAAGTCTTGTGCAAAGAGTAATGTATGTTCAGCGAATGGCTTACTTATTCTAAGTTGAAAATGGTCTTATTGACGATGGGCCGATGGTACGAGAAGTAGCTCACGTATGACATGACATCGACGATGATGTTTCTCGCGAAAGGCAAGTCGATGTATGTGTTTCCCAGCGTATTTGGCGATTGCGTCGGCACAAAGTTCAAGTTGAATTGAGTCTTCATGGAATCGAGCTCGTGTAGATTCGTTTGAGCTTCGATGTTAAAGTCTCCCAAAATTATCATCGGTACCTCTGTGTCAATTTTCTTGGCGTTCTCGGAGTTTGATCATCATCGCAAAGAGAAGCATTTCGAGGTCCGAGATGGAGATGTTCGGGTGAATGTAAACGCATCCGAGAATGAAGCGTGACTTGCCGTTCAGTGTGATGCCGACGAAGCCCATGTCTCCCACGTAGTTTCAATTATCCGTTTTCTCGCGTTGAAGTTGATCTATTTAAATTAAGATATTGGGACATTTCGGAAATTTTCACAAATTCTCAAATATTTCACAATTTTTCACACACCTAATCAAGTTTTCTCACAAGTATTATTGCAGATATCGATAGATCTTGCGTAGACGAAACGAATGACATCTCGCGGAACGTGCTATCACGTCGCGGTTCCGAGTTATACTAATTTTATCGCGCCCGCAGAGCGCCGATTTAACCACAAAATGACGGACGCGCGTTCCGCTCAATATTGTGTCATCTGACCTTGAACGCTATTCCGGTACACTGTTTATACCTTCCTCTCTTCAACTCAGTTATTATATTTTTGCTAGCTTTTATAATTTTCAAATTATTGAAGGAAGTGCGGTGTACACTTTTCTGGGACACACGGATTTTTACCAAGGGACCCAGAACTGGAAAGAAATGACAGACGTGTTCTATGTCAAAATCGACCTACCTCAGAGAGATGGGCAATGCTCGACATAGAAAATGCCCCACAAAGGGTGAATGACCAATATGATACGAAACGTACCATACATGTAGACACGTAGGTGGAAAAGAAGAAGTCTTTTCTGAGTGACTACATAAATGAGTTGGGTGAGCAGACAATTTAGTGTAGTGTCCTGAATCAGTAAGTATTATGACCGGCATGCTGGGATGTACAGGATGGTCGAAAAGTTCCCTAATGGTTTCGATTGACAACTGTGCAAAAAACGAACACATCTACAGCAATGAGAATTACGGCAATTCAGAGAGTAAATATTCAAGTTTTTAACGCCATCTCTTTCCAACAGATTGCGCTACGTGCTCGCAAATACCGTAATCACGAAGTCTGTGATTACGTTACGAAGAAATTACCGTCGGAAATATGGGAAAGATCCACCGAGTAATTTCTGTATCAGAGCGTGGCAGAAGAAATTCTTGGATACTGGTAGCGTCCTGGACCGGCAAAAAAGTGGCAGACCCCCTGTCAGTGAAGAAACTGTGCAGGGCATACAGGAGGTTTTCGTTCGCAGTCCTAGCAAGTCCACGAGAAAGGCCTCTTTACAACTGAATGTTCCACGATCCACATTGATGGGGGCGCTTCACAAGCGCCTGAAACTAACGGCATACAAAGTGCAACTCCTACACCAGATTAAACCGAACGATGGACCTCGGCACTTACCATTCGCTCGGGATATGTTGAAGCGGCTGGAAATTGATGAAAGTTTCCTACGCTGTATAATGATTTTGGATAAGGCAACCTTTTACGTGCACGGAAAACTCAACACTCAGAACGTTCGTTTATGGGGTAGTGAAAACCCACATTCAATCAGGGAGCACGTCGCGCATAGTCCAAAAGTGAAGATTTGGTGTGGGCTAATGCATAATCGCATAATTGGGCCATTCTTCTTCTCCGAGCCAACAGTGCAAATGAATAATTGCCTGGACATGCTTCAGAACTTTGCGGTTCCTCAACTATAAGATTTGCAACCAAACGTCATACTGCTACAAGATGGCGCTCCCCCACATTGGGGACTTGATGTCCGTGAAAATCTGAACCGTGAGTTTCCAGACAGATGGATTGGCAGAAATGGTCCCATTCCTTGGCCACCCCGGTCCCTGGATATCACTCTTTTAGACTTCTTCCTTTGGGGCTATGTCAAGGACAAGGTTTACCGGGAAAGATTAAAGAGCTTTCAGAAGGTCAAACAGGCATTACAGCAGGAGCACTCTCGTAGTTATCCCACGCACCCTGACGGCACAGTTGTACGTCGGTCTGGTGTTTCAACCTGTTGTGCTGCCATTCATGAACAGCATTCCAGATGGTGTTTTCCAACAGGATAACGCTCGCCCACATCCCGCTGTTGTAACCCAACATGCTCTACAGAGTGTCGACATGTTGCCGTGGCCTGCTAGATCACCAGATCTTTCACCAATCGAGCACGTATGGGACATCATTGGACGACAACTCCAGCGTCACCCCAACCAGCATTAACCGTCCCTGTATTGACCGACCAAGTGCAACAGGCATGGAACTCCATCCCACAAACTGACATCCAGCACCTGTACGACACAATGCATGAACGTTTGCATGCTTGCATTCAACATTCTGGCGGTTACACCGGTTATTAATGTACCAGCATTTCACATTTCAAATGGTTCTTCTCGCGCTTACATTAAGCTGTGATCTTGAAACCTTAATCGATTAAATATGTTACCTATACAAATGTATTGCCGCCATTTAATTCCTGTGCAACTATTTTTTCGTGGTGTTGGGATTTTTTTCCGTCAGTGTATTTAGTTATAACTCAATGAGGAGTATAATCATATTCTGATGGACTTTGAAAGTCTTATTTATTTTCTGCTCTTCTTATGAGACTTTGAATTAATATTAAATACAATGGAAACTCTAAGGGCTGCGCACCACACGTGCTCGGGAAGTTTCATCTTCAAGAATTCTGCTTAAGGGATATTAGAAACTGCATTTTAACGCTACATGATGGCTTTGAAGTTCGCAAGTTTTGCTGTTCCGTTACTTTGCGCAGAAGCACGAGGCATTTGTTTTCCCTGGAGGCTGATGTGACAATATATTTCGCACATGGCTGTAAAATATGCACGTTGTATTTTAATTGTTACTGCATTCAAAACATCAAAGAAATACGTCCATGGCTTCCTTACGTGTAATGACATGGTCGGATGTATTGTTGCGATGCTCCAGGGCAATATGCACAAGAACTTTCTCTGACACATCATTCCCAGGAGGACACAGGAGTGGCTGGGTCTGTACGCTGAATCAGAGAAAGTTAAGAGGACAACAGCACTACGCAGTTAATACAAGAGCGCCTCCTTACGATTAATTCCAAAATTTGAACTATTGCTTTATGATTTAATTTTCAGTTATTTCTTCTGTCAAAATTTAATCTGCAGCTGCGAACAGATAACGAACTAATTGCACTTGGTGTAGAGAGTAGGTTACACAGTTAACATAATAGTTCACACTGCGAATGAAATAAAAATTAAAGATTCATTAACTTGCTATGCCTACGTACACTATATTGACAAAAGTCACCGGACACCTAGAAGAGAAACACAACATAGCATTTATTGATATTCATTACTACGGTGTCGGTCCACCTTTGGCCTCAATGCATACACTGACCCTTCAAGATATATTTTCGAAAAGGTATTGGAACACGGCGATAGGTATGCGCTTCCGTTCAGTACATAATTCTGCCGCCAGCTGTTGCTTAGTAGTAGGCCTTGGTTTCAAACTCCTTATGCGGCGCTCTAATTCATCCCATAGGTGCTCTTTGAGATTACGATCAGGGCTCTGTGCTGGCCAGTCCACACACGATACGAAATTATCGTCAAACCACGCCGAAACCGTCCTTGCTTTATGGCTCGGTGCATTATCCTGCTGGTGCCAACAAGGCTCGGTTCCATAGCATTGCCACAGAGTTGGTAGGGCATAATTGTCCAGAATATCGAGGTAGACGTGCTGGTTAACAGGTGTGTCCACAATAACCAATGGGCCAGAACCATACCCCGAAAAACAACCCCACATGAGTACACTGCCAGCTCCAAACTTGGCCGTAGAAACAGTACACTGTGGGTGGTAAACATCGTTCCCACGGCTTCCCCTGTACCCACACACGGCCATCAGACTGAAGGATCGGGATTTATCGGGATTCATCATTTCATAAGACCCGTTTCAATTGATTTACGATCCACGATAAATGTTCTTTACACCATGCTAAATGACGAGTAGCATTCCTAGTGAAGATGAAAGGCTTATGAGCAGCCGCACGACCACGGTGACCCATGGAATTAAGTTTTCTGCTAATTGTAAGTGTACATACCGAGGCTCCAGAATTTTTACTCACCTGTACACTGAGGTCTTGTGCAGTACTCCGTCGATTAGCTGTAACGATTCTTCGGAGGCTTCGACGTCCTCTATCACTGATTTTCTTTGGTCTGCCGGTACGTTTTGCTGCTTCAGGCACGCCATGTGTCTTCCACATATTCAGTACACCCAGAACAGTTGACTTGGCTATGTTTAAACGCCACTCGGTTTCTCTTATGGACAACCCACTAATATAACACCCAACAATCTTTCTTTTCTCAAAGTCGGTTCTCTTCCGCCGCGACATTTTCACTCAACCTCACAGTGCGATATGATCGCTGTCAGCTGCAGGCTTGTTTTTATACCATTTTCAGCTGTACCGCGTATCTGAACAACGCAGCGGATCCGTTCATTTGCTTTTGAAGGGGTGTCCGGTGGCTTGTACATATAGTAACACTCTGAAAAGTTAGAAATATCAATTCCTTCTCATGGACCTATAAAAAATTCACTAAATTGCATGTTCAATGCACCTTTAAGATAACACAGATTTTCACTTGATGATGGTGCACATTGGATCACCCATGAACAAAGCAACGAATAAAATTTAAACGTATTTTACCTGAATTTCTCATTTATCATCTACTGTCATGGTTCCGATTTCATAACTTCATAATCTTGGATCCAGGATCCATTTCTTGTACTCAGTTTTTCTACTTCTTTTGGGCTGGTAAATCCACTTTTTGTCGATGCCTTCTGTCTTTCCCGGTGTAAGCACACACACGTCCCCCAAACAGGGCTCACAGACGAACAACCCTCTTTGCAGTCAGTTTCCGGAAGTCGCAAAAGGTCCGTAGGTCAGATGAGGTCAGAAAACACCGTGTGGGCTCCAAGGAAGTTTGAATAAGATATCTGGAGATGCCCTTGTTAATGGAGCAGTACGACTTTGCGTGAAGATTATAATCACAAGCGATGGCCGTCAGAGTGTGGGAAAGCTGATGGTTTTCAAGGCTATTGCAATGCATTCTGTTTAGGTCGAAATGCATTTTTTTGCCGCAAATATTTCCAATTTCGCATTGTAACTTACTGCTACTGTGTGAGAAAATGCTGAATTTATAAAATTCTTAATTATTTTGAGGATCCTTCTCATTTTTATTTTAAATCGAAATACACGAACGTTAGTGCGAATTCTAAACAAACTATTGCATTAAAAGTGTAAACTTTACTGATGGAAGAAGTATAATTTATTCCGGTTCGATATTAACATAGGTTCTGCAACTAGAAACCACTCAATTCCAAAATACACACAGTTGAAATTACATAGGTATCATGTAAACAGCGTCAAATTCCCACACCTTGTGGCTTAATGGTTAAGAGACCAAGACATCTCCAGAAGAATTATCTTAACCTCCTGGGTTAACCCTCAGATCTGAACCCATCTGAACTGCCCTATCTCTTCGAGATCGGGCAGATTTCGACCAGATAAGACACTCCCCTATCTGTTCGTGATCGCATGCCGCTAGGGCATTTATTTATTTTTTGTTCTATATTATTCTTTCATCAGCTGTTTATCACATGCCAATCCAGCTTTACTTAGCGGTTGCTCTCCTGGACAAAGAGGGGAATGCGCTTTCCCGACAACTTCTAAAACTTTTGACTTAAGAACAAACGGTGATAAATTTTGCATTTAGAAATCCCATGAAACAGGCTAATAAAAATGCGAACATTTCGAGTACTAAATGGCCACGGTTTTCGTGACCGTGAGAGGCCATCTTTCCAGAAGAACGTTTTCATTTTCCTCTTTCTTTCTTTTTTGTACTTGGAGGGTGGTTAGTGTAAGTAACGCCACTTTGCATACCGCCGAAGCAAAGATAGTAAACGTGACTGGCACTCTAAACCAGTACGTATGATGTATTCATAGACAAAAGCACTTCTGAAATTTGAAGGCTGTTCCTTCTACATGATTCAGTTTTCATAGGAAGATATGCACCTACACTAGGTAAATTCTATGAAAGGAATATCTCACTCCTCTGTACAATAAATGACTACCTGGTAAAATTCAGATTTCGTAATTTTTACTATGCCACACTAAACTACCAACTGGTGATCAGAATATAACGAATTTCATGTAAAATTGTCGTTCTGAGTTTAGATATGGCACATATGGTATGCAATTAGGCGGCATACAAAACAGATCCCTATTTCATTTAAGTTTTTAATTTCAGTCTAACTTTGTGGATTTTTCTTGTTTTGTCTTACATATTCGGGCACAAGTCCCTTCCTTTATAAGTCGATCCTTCTAGTTTAACAGCTAAAAATTGGTAAAAATCCGGGAATTTCATGTAAGCCGGCAATAAATTTCAAGAGTTTGAAGAACGGGATATTTATTGAAATAAAATTATATAAACTTCTAAAATTATTTTCTTAAAAAAACCTTAACAATTGGACTCATCGACGTTTTCAAATAGCTTCTGTAAGTCCATTTCCGTTAAAGCTGCGTCATCATAATTAGCACGATCTTCGTCGTGGCTGTTTTCTTCGTCTGAATCATAAACGAAATCATGGTCTGGACCATCCATGGCATTAGTTATGCAGCATCATTAGAAAAAATCACGACTTTGTACTTCTGTAAGAACGACACCAGGGTTGTCACAAGAAGAAATCCGACAGTGGTTGTGAAAACACAGGAGGTGCTACTTCGTGGCATCAGTCTCTAGTGGTTAAGTGATTTAACTGCTGTTTGACTCACTCACTGTTTCGCCCTCCAAAATTGAACTGACAATTTCAAAGTCCTGCAAGGAAAGTAACCAGGGATTACTTTCTTTTGGAGAGCAATATATTCCGTGGTCTACCTTTGAAACGGGCTTAGACTGCGTAGTCAGCTTGGAAACGACCATTAACCCTGTAGGACTGAAGCGTATCCTGGGTGCAGAAATATTCCTTTGCTCACTTGTATTTCTAATTGACTTGCATATAAACAGGTTTCGCTTTAAAAAAGAATTTCTACCAAAACCTTTTGGCTTATAAATAAGTATATATAGCACGTTAAGGCTTAAAAGTGTTTTCCCATTAAATGATTTCTTTTTTCAGATGACAAGGTATACCGAGCAGTTCTGGACAATCGATCTTTCTTTTACCAGTACCCAGAGGTAAATCCTATTTTCCTTAAATATCTGTTACAAAAAAAAGTACCACAAATGCGTGACATTTTTTTAAACTAAATCATGTATTAATATAACAGGGTTAGCAACCTATTATAAGCGTCGAGCCAAAAAATTGATCCGGGGTGCCAGTCTCTCTTTTTTTTTTTTTTTTTGAAATAATCGGATAGCAAAATGATCATATGCAGAGGATTTTAGGAAGGGAGTGTCTGACCCCAGGTCTTAAGCAACACTTAGAAATAGGAAGCTAGGAGATTTAGGCCAGAGTGCCCGATAGGAAATTGACACGGAAGCGAGGTAGAAAGGGGTAGGGAAACCCCATTATTTATTACCGGGGGGAGCAGTACCTGGGGTCCGACGGCTTAACTTGCCCATCCGACGCACGGCGGATATTTAGTGGATCGAGCGTTCGTACCTGCCTGGGATCGAACCAGAGAGCCTTTCCGTGGTAGACACGAACGTTGCCCACTAGGCCACCCGCGGCCACAATCGGATAGCAGCAGTCGCTCGTCCCTAATTTATTATTCTATGTAGTTTAATGTGACAATAGCTGCTATGCCGCCCCGGGGGCGCAGTGGTCTAAGCAATGGCTTGTGATCATTCGTATGGAACGGGTCTGTATCTGTTTTGTGGGATATATGCAGGGTGCCGTGGTTTTTGAGCTGCTGCCAGACAGTACCATTATCACCACCAATATGTACTGTCGTCAGCTCAACGATCTGCACACGTTGCTCACGTCGGAACGGAACGACCAGCACTGTTGAACACCAAGGGCGTCCTACTACAGCTGGATGGAGCGACACCTCACACAGAACGGATGACCTGTCACGAGATCAGAGACCTGAGTTGGGAGTAGTTTCCGCACCCAGCCTAACTTCTGGACATTGCCGCAAGCGACTTCCACCTTTTCTGGTCGTTGCAGGATTTCCCGGACGGACATCAGTTCACCAAACGGGACGATGTCGAACGTGCGCTTACTCACTTTTTGCGTCCAAGTCGCCACAACTCCACAGGAACGGTATCCGAGAGCTACCCAGACGATGGGAGCAGATCTTGGCAAACGATGGCGACTACATTTTAGACTGATTTGTACTTGTGTGTACGGTAACTAGCATTTTTGTGTTGCGTTGCATTTGAAGACGTTGCTTTTATTCCAACCGAATACGTTCTCAACGAACACGAGAATTTGGCGTCAAGCTTTTGCTTTTAAGATATCTTCTCCAGCGCACATTCCCTCTATATGAGAAAGGGCCTCTCTGTTGGCGCAGTGGTCTGAGCGATGGCTTCTGGTCATTCGTTCGAAAGGGATCCGGGTTCGAATCCCGGTGAGGCATGGGTGTTGCGTTTGTCTTACGGAACTAGATATCTTCCTTCCCTGGAAACAGTGGCCCTAAATTAGGGACGGGCGACTGCATATAGCCCATTTAGTTGCTCACGGTGGTCGTTAAACCTTCAATCAAAAAAAAAAAAAAAAATAGTTGCTTAGGTAGGATCACCACGTAAGATAGTAAAAAGAATCCCCGGGATTGCGTTTTGCATTTTCTGTATATAATCTGCACGATTCAGGATTACGATCAGTTGAGATTTATTGCTCGAAGATACCGCAAGCTCTGGATAAATGACTCTCAACTGATGTTTTTGTTCTCTGTATGTTGCCGTAAGCACGTCACCACGTGCATTGCATGTCTTTCTTATGGCTGTAGATGATACTATTTGGCGTGCATTAAAAGTATTAAAGGCACTTTTATTCTAAAATTATATTTAAAAATTCCGTTTCTCGAAAGGAAAATTTTAATGCATCCCAAACTTTTTGAATTTTTTGCAATTTGACGGTTGTTACTATACTGTGCAAATTAATTGAGAAAAAGTAAAAAAATCACTCTTTTTTCCAAAACTATGCCTTTATATCATTCTATGCCTTCATATACACTGATAAATTACTGTATTAGTATGTAGTATGTCCTCCTTTAGCAGAAATGTCCTCTTGTATTCGTTTTGGCATTGACTCCACTAATTGAGTGCACATATTTTTGACTTCATAATCGTGGAACCACACTTTTATAGCATTCGTTATCATGCGTTCTTTGGTTGTACAGTCCATTTTACCTAAACGTGTCTTCAAAATATTCCACAAGTTTTCTATGGGATTTAAGTCTGGTGAAGTTCCAGGCCAATCAAGCAAATGAATTTGATTTTCCAGCACGAAATTCTTGATCAATTTCGAATTGTGACATGGGGCCAAGTCATGTTGAAATGTCCCGTCAAATTGTTTGCAAGAATGGAACAATCCTACGTTGTAATATTTCTACGTACTTAGCTGAATTCATCATACCTTGAACAGGAACTAAGCTTCCAGTGCCATTTGATAAGAAAAAACAAAAAAAAACATCCGTTTCAGAGGGTGTTTTACAGTTTGTTTGACAGGCTCAGGTCTTAAGGGTTCACAGTTGCTTCGTCTAACGACATTTGCTTGGTAACCCTGCACAAATAAATGAGTTTCATCACTGAAAATTACCTTTTTCCAGTCGTCAGCAGTCCATGATTTATATTTTTTAGCCCATGCTAAACGTTTTATTTTCATTTTCGCATTCAAATATTGTTCTTTCGTTGGTCTTCTTGCCTTCCGGCCAACTTCCAGAAGCCTACGCCGTACAGTTGAATCACCAACATCACAACCACTAGCCAATAAATCTCTTTGAAGGTCGGTGCTTGTTTTTTTATTCATTATACTATTTCTGACTAGATATTTATCGGTTCGTGGAGTTGTTTTTCGTTTTCTTCCACATTTACCTATCCTTTTTAGAGACGATGATCCAGATACATTGTATCGCGTAAGCAGTCTTGATACACTTAATTTGCCTACACCAACTGCAGAAGCGATATCTCTCACTGTCATAGAAGTGTGATCCTTTAGAACAATTATTTTTGCACGCTTCCTTGGGGAAATATCCATTTTTCAATACACAAAAGCAACACGTACTCACAGGGAGCAAAAACTAACATCCACCTGTCACACACGAAAGCTCACAACTGAAGCTGAAGAGCCTATTTCCTGTTTAAAACCGGTCAAACCACATTCTTACTATCAAGTTTTAACAGCCGATAAATCCAGTTTACGTTGGTTTCCGACATCAACTGGCGATCACATTACAATTCTGAGAATAAAATAGCTTGTCCCAATTAATTTGCACGGTATAGTAGTTGGCGTGCAATTAAAGGATTAAAGGCACTTTTATTCTAAAATTACGTTTAAAAATTGCATTTCTCAAAAGGAAAATTTTAATGCATCCCAAATGTTTTGAATTTTTTGCAATTTGACGACTGTTATAGGTATATAAAACCCTTTTACTAGTGCTTGGTGTGTTAATTTTGTGCCACTTCTCACAGTTGCAGAAAGAAGCTCATTTAACAATTGTTGTTCTGCATGACATGCAGTCCAGGAAATTACTTCCCGGAATCTGCGACTGTGAGTCCAATCCTGACGCACGTGTAAGAGACGCCGAGAATGCTCTCTTGAACTTTCGGTTGAAGATAGGGGCCGAGATTGCCAAGATCAGAATTGAGAACCAAGCAACTACATTTCAGCAACTACGTCCTAATCACTTCCTGCATTTTACGGATCCCTGGACAAGAAGTACCGTGCTATGGGGATGGGTCAACTGTAGGAAGAAAAGGTAAGTAATCAAACTTCCTGTTTCATATTTTTTAATGATTAGCATTTTCAGTAGCCTGTTCCGTGATGTAGAAGTTGTATCCATAAAGAGAGAAGACTGTATCTATATTTTTAATTTATACAAAACTCAATGGGTTTTTTTAATACATGTGTAGTGAACTGAATTCGTTCGCAAACCAGTTTCCATGCAGGTCCCGTCTAATGCGCAATTACCTTCCACTTGGAGTTAGATTGTAACAACACCATTTCCCACAAGTTTAAGCCGAACCAAGGTCTCCGATGACATCTTACATAGATAAGAGGTTTCCTTTCCCTGCTACTTTTTTTAACAAAAATACTAATAGAAAGTAGTAAAACTATGCAAGTAATCTGATTTAGTAGCGTAGAAATATGCACTGCTGGCCACCCAAAATGCAACACCAAGAAGGACACGAGATAGCAAAGCCAGATTTACTGGGCACATAACAACAGATACAAAGATGAAACAATTGAGCTTACAGGCCAGTGTGACTTGCGGAACAAGCAGACATCAATAGTTCGTGTGGCCCCCATGGCTGGCAATAACGGCCGCAACACGCCGCGGCATCGAACGAAAGAGGCTTTGGATTTGGGCTTGGGGTTTGTTGGTCCAGGCTGCTTCCACACGTTGCCACAGTTCATCGAGCGTAACCGCGGGTGGTGCTTGCCGGGCCACTCGGTTGCTGATCAGCGACCAGACGTTTTCGATGGGCGACATATCAGGAGAACAGGCGGGCCACCGCAGCAGTGTCACCTGGTGGGCCGTGAAGAATTGTTGCAGGATGCGTGCCACGTGCGGGCGCGCACTGTCCTGTTGAAACGTGGCCGCTGGCAGGTCCTGCAGGTAAGGGAGGACTACAGGCTCCAAAACATCGGAGATGTAGCGGTGGCTGTTAAGTGTACCGGCGATGCGAACTAGAGGGGTGCGGGTGTTATATCCAATTGCGCCCCAAACCATAACGCCAGGCGACGGATCGGTATGGCGATGCATAATGCAGGCGTCATACAGTCTCTCGCCGCGGTGCCGCCCCACGCGGATCCGACCATCGTGGTGTTGCATGCAGAAGCGGGATACGTCGCAGAAGACAGTGTCATGCCATTCCGTAGTTCAGGTGCGGCGTTCAACGGCCCACTGCAGCCGCACTTGCCGGTGGTGTAACGTCAATGGTAATAGGAGCAATGTGCGCCGTGCGACAAGTCCCCCTTCCTGCAGACGACGTTGAAAGGTACGTGCTGACACAGGTTGTTGAGCAACACACCTTAATTCCTCCGCTAACGTTCATGATGTGGCGGTGCGAGCCGTCAATGCCTGCCGCACAAAAAGCCGGTCGACTTGTTTGGTTGTGTGCCGCGGCTGCGGCAATCGCTCACGTTGGTCTGTCTGTCCCTCCTGCACCCACCGCATCCATACTCGCCTCACTGTGGCTGGATGTCGTCCCACAAGGGCGCCGATGTCTCGGTACGATAAACCGCTGTCGCGATAAGCCACTCTTCGTCCTGTGTCGAACTCCGAAACGTGCTGGAATGACTGCTGTATTCTGCGACGAGGCATCAGAAAGTTTCCTACGCACAGATCCGGCAGCACAACACACTTCCACTACTTACATCCCGCCTTCTGTGCACCCTTTTTATAGTGCTTCTCGATGGCGTGCCGGGCGCACATGATTTGCATATGGCTGGCAATGCTAATCGTTTGCATGTCCTCTCGCGGGCGACGCTTGCTGCGAATTTCAGGCCAATCAGATGTCTCCTTCTTGGTGTTGCATTTTGAGTGGCCAGCAGTGTATATATACAATCGTTTCCAAGCTTTCGGACGTCAGCCAGATGGCTTTTTCAAAGACGATAGGCAGAAACGGTAAAGTAATCACGGCCTTATCCACAGGAGTCAAATTCAAGTGCGCTACTCCTATGTGGGATATTATAAAAATATTACCTACCTACTCTACTCCTAAGCCATTCGGGAAATCATTACCAAAGTGATACTTGCAGTAATAGCGTCTCACTGGAGTTGCCACTAATTTGGAGCCAGTTCTAGAAGTAACGCGTTCTTCCTACCAGGATACCGTGTGTACAACCAACGTGATGCTTCATGTCTTTAAATGAATATTACGTCCAATTGTATTTATTGTCAAGTCAAGTCACTGCGTTCAAATTGTTAAAGAGTTACATTATTCAGATTGTAGTTTCTGACGATATTCCTTGAAAAAGCCATCTGGTTTATGTGCGAAAGCTTGGAAACGATTGTTTGTATATTCCTGCGTCAACAAATCGGATTACTAGCATATTTTTACTATTTTCTACATACTCGATGTATAGTTCCTCGTTATTAATTTAAGAATCTTGATCTTAAGGTGTTGTCGGAACAGCAGAGGTTTAGCTACAGTCATTATTCATAATATTCTGTGAAGCAAAACTGACTAAATTAATGATAAAGTTTCGGTAGAATGAGTTATTTCACTAATTCGATTAGTTATTATTTATGGTTAATCCCGTCAATTTTGCAACAAAAAATACTGTTAAACAAATGAGATGTATTATTCATACATTACTCAGACTAAAAACTCTATGCACATTTTTTCACACGTGAGGAGCAAAGTTCCATTTTAACGGAACTTTGAGAATTAACACAAGAAAGGAGGAGTGACACAAGAAAGGAGACGAACACGGAGGAGTGACACGAGAATTAACACAAGAAAGGAGGGTGGAAGTTACAAAGTTGAAGCACTTTGAAAGACAAAGAATATATATATGCTAGAAAAGTATCTTAAGTCATGCAAGCAACATAGTTCTATATAGATGTAGCACAGTTCAACACAGCTCCGTATCGCTTCAAAAGCCTAGGACTCGCAATTGTAAGTTCAAATATGCAGATAGTTTGACAGTTAAAATATTTACCAGATCACATCTAAACATACATTTGGTGCAGCGGTATAAAATAGATGAAACATTAAAAAGAGAATAATTCCCCACTTGGCTACAAAAGTCGGAACTCCTCTTCTTCACTAAGTTCTTGGGCGACGTATCAGGAGAACAGGCGGGCCACGCTAGACTTCCCAGTGACTTCTTCCGCTCGTCGCTGTGTTTCTCGCATGCGTCTTTCCTCAGGATCTTCAATTCTCTCTCCTGTGACAGTTGTCCCAGCCCCTTCGCCGTTGGCTTCAGTTGTTGTTACTTCACACAGTCCGACTTTGGACCTCTGCTGACTCCCCGCTTCTGGCTTGTCGTGCGGAGAATCCATATCATTTTTCAGTTGTTTCAGAGTCTGCTTCTGTTTCTTCATTCTTGTCTTGTTCTCCTGAGTCGTCCTTGGTGTTTTCCCCTTCCCTGAGGTCGTCCCTTGGTTTTACTGTTAGTCGTTCTTCCCCGACTCACCTTTTGACTTGTGACCCTTCTGTTCATTGTTCTCCGCTAGATATAGGACCGGGTTAAGGACGACGGAGAGGTTATATGGCCTATAGACCTTCCTTAATCCGGCCCTTGGTAATGGTTGGTCTTAGAGCCAACCATTACCAATGGCCCTGGAGGCACCTAGGCAAATGACAACTAAATAGACAGAGAGAAAGAGAGAGGGAGAGAGAATTATGAAATAGTTTTACTCTTTTGCCTAGTATTATTTCCACTTGGTCAGAAACAGAGGCTGGAAGACGAACAGATTTTAAGACAGTAACTAAAGAAGGGTAAATGTTTCACGTCACTGTGTACAACGATGTCAGCAAGACAGTTTCAACGCTTTCACTACCATCCACCCATACCTCCCAGTTTGCACTTGGAACCATTAGTGGTCAAAGTGCCCTGTGCATTCACATTGCATAACAAAAAAGATGCACTAAGAAAATTGAACAATGCAAAACAGTTAGGAAATCTGAAACCAAATCTACGAGCCTTAAGCTTTTAACTCATGTTCTTATGAGAACAGTGGAAACACAGTGACTATTATGAAACCTCAGAAGATATTTATTAGTCTGAAGAATGCACTAGACACGTATTAAATATCACCAGCATATTGCTACAGTTTCGTGTTTTAACGGACTTCATAATGCTTCTCTGCTGTACGTTCTTTGGGGCCCACTAAAGCTTTGATCCGGCCCTGGCTGGATGTCGATGATAATATAGTTCACGACCCATCTGCTCTGCCACTCTCTTTCGCATTTGATTTGCTCGACACTGAAGAAGCGTTTCTCCCTGACAAGTTTGCTGCACTTCATCCGTTCCCTAATGATGATTCCTGCTTCTTGCCGTACAGCCGTCGTTGTAATCTCGATGGGATCCGTGGTGAGTCTGTTGTGTTACCATCTGTTCTCCAATGTTCAGACCCTGCCTGTCGCCCTATGATCAGTCACGCTAATATCCATGACTCTACAACCGCATTTCTCGATTATGCTCGTTCGAGTTTCCACCTGTTTCTGGAAGATTGTTTTCTGTGCTACTAACCCTTGTTCTGCGCCTGTATCTTATTGTGTTGTAGTGCTTTTTGTAGACCTTTTCTACAGTACTGTCCGCGGCTCATCTTCAGGTAATATACGCCTTTCTAGCGGATGCTTTATGTTTGAACTACTGGACATATAGGATTTGTCTTCTTTTCGCGGGCAAGTCGACCTTTCGTCTGTAAAGAGATTCTTAATAAAGCGATTTTGAAATGACTGAATTGTCTCCCTGGCAGTGATAGAAAAGGGAACATTATTTTTACCAAAAGAACTACAGAACACATGAAAAGCAGCTCTCTACACATCTTTACTTCTTATCTAGCATTCTGATTAAATTGACTGTCTTTCAATAGTCCTCTTACTAAAACATACAAATGTTATTTCAATAAATTTCAGCATATCAGGCGTCGTGAAAAAAATCCGTGAATCTGGATTTAGAGTGAACGAAATCAAGGGCATCGCCGACGTGTCATTGGAGCTGAATGACGTGTTCAGCGTCGAAGTCAAGGACCCGTACGATTTCCTCAGGCACACCACTGTGACGCATAACAAATTTATTGTTCAGGTAAGCATTAACCAGCGCTTTCCCTTAAATGAAACACATACAGTTGGCTAATAATTAAACACTACGAGCAACTCGAAGAATATATGGGATGACATAACGTATCTTACAATTGATACTTATCTGCAAAACATTGATTGACTGCTGATTGTTTCTTTCTGCTAAAGGGAGCTTTCAAACACTACGAACAGACCTGATCCGTCCACCATGTACGCTAAGAAATTTCAAGTCTGATATAAATCCCATAATAATCCCCTTATGTGGAGTAAAAAGTATCTTTCATGCGTCAGACAAAATAGGGCATATCTTTACATCACCTTGTTTAGATACTGAAATTCCCGCATATTGACATTTAAAAAGATTGCCCTTATGTGGCGTAGAAAGTGTCTTTCATTCTATAACGGAAAAGGGCCATATTTTTGCATCATCTTGTTCAGACACTGAAAAGTCCCGCTCATTGACATTAATTCAGTACAGCCATCTACACGACAAATTTATTGATCGCAATAGTATGAATCTCACAATGGCAGTTTTTGAATCCTAAGTACTCAGTAATGAATGTCTAACGTTCCTACAAATTTATGTTTTGCAGCATTGAATATAAGACGATACTGCCGTGCCGCGACATAAAGGGCAGTATGTGTCTTCCTTCGTAAAACGGGGGGATTTTCACCACGTTGCTATTTAGAAACATGCAATACGACACTCAGTTAAGGAGGCATTAAGGGCACTGTATCGTTCTACGAGGTAGTAATATATTTGCGAATGTAAGAGTAGGTCTTTCAAAATGCTGACGTACACTATGACCTCTAAATTTCAACCTCCCCTGTACAAGGTGAGTTATACATCCCGTACTCAATGGCAAAAGGAGCATTACTTACATGATAAAGATCTTTATACATACATATAAACGGTCGTTGTTAAGATGGCACCACCAAAAAACTCTGTCCTATGTTTCCAATGGCAAAACGTCTGCAAACATTTCCTTCAGAATTAATGTTTTCCCGAGAAAGAAAGTTTGACCATCCATGATACTAAATTACAGCATGCCATACTTAATATTTGCCAAAACGTGGACTTACTAAGTGAATTAAAAATCAATGATTTTTCCTTGAGTAATGTTGAGACGTGGTAATAGATGGCGCGACCTGTACATTGATGATTTCGGTGGACAAACAAATGTTTGATGGCTTATTTCGGGATTAGAAATCAGCAATACCTACAGTTCTATTGAAATTTTCAGCTAAATTGTCAGAACATTTAATCTAAGTGGCTCAAATCATTATAAATATTCCATATTATCGCATTAATAGACTCAAATTTTAATTCCGTTTAGAAAGTTAATACATTTGTTGAAAAACTTAGCAGTATTGTAAGTAAAGCTGATTTCTAATTCCGAAATAAGCCATTAAGGATTATTTTGAACGTCCACTGACGCCACCAACGAATCAGTCGCGCCATCAGTTAGCTGGTCTTAACATTACCCAATGCCATGCTATAATTTAAAATAGCTTATATCGATATGCATATTTTCATCTTTAGAAATATGTTAATTGCGAAGAAAATATCGACACAAATTTTTACCGTTAGAAACATATGACAGAGTTTTTAAGTGGAACTACCTTCAGTTGAGAACTAAGGTGAGAACGTAATGGGTAAAACTAAGAAAATATCATAGTATGCGAAAGACCAAATTTTGGGTGCAGGCAGGTTTGTTACGTCCATTTTGGAAACGGCGACGTTGTGGATTTCTGAAAGGCCCCAATATTTGAAATGCACCAGGTGCGGTTAAAAAAGGACAAAGCAACCAACCCGCGACACACCTGTAAGGGGAGGCAAAAGGTGGATTCCAGAGTCGAACGACTTTTTCCAGAATCAATAGACACAGCATAGTTTAGCGTTTTTCATAATTCTCATTTTTCTTCACACATTTCAGCTGGTCAGAATACTATAAAATAATTCACCGATGCTGTCACACGTACGGTCATTCACAAACATAATTTTCAAATTGCAAGTCAATATTAAAAACACTTTATTTACAATTAAAAATTAATATTTACACGCGAGATCTTTCGGGGCTGAACATAGCACCCAGCATCAGGCTCAAGCGCCACGAAACACAGGAGCAGACATTATATACAGTCAACACGACCCACAATTCATTCGGTCTTCTTAATCACCGGTGATGCCATCAACAAATCGTTAAAGTCCAAAAAATCAAGTCTTAATCTCTTATCATATAAAGTCTTCTACAGAGTTGTGTGAGGAGGGGGCAACCATCTTTCTCCACTGTCTTGGAACAAATGTCGGGAGTTCAATGTTACAGCATGTTTCCCCATATGCAATAATGAAGAGGCTTTCCGTAAGGAAGACAGTACGTTTATT
This sequence comes from Macrothele yani, assembly GCA_039090855.1. NCBI lineage: Eukaryota > Metazoa > Arthropoda > Arachnida > Araneae > Macrothelidae > Macrothele > Macrothele yani. The sequence goes on along the minus strand of CM077005.1, from coordinate 135,224,411 downwards.
AACACTTGAGTTAAGTACCCCAACATTTGTCCAATCTGGGGAGTAACCTCCCTGGTTAACAGCTTGAGTGAAAGCTGTGGAAACCGTTCCAGAACGAAGAGCGTATTTATGTTCACCCATTCTGACATTAAGGTTCTTAGGGTAGAGCCTGTATAGTATTTAACTGCAGTATCTGAATCTTCATGAATTAATGGTATGCATTAACCATTAATACATGAAGATTCAGATACTGCAGTTAAATACTATATAGGTTTTACCCTAAGAACCGTTAATGTCAGAATGGGTGAACATAAATACGCTCTTCGTTCTGGAACGGTTTCCACAGCTTTCACTCAAGCTGTTAACCAGGGAGGTTACTCCCCAGATTGGACAAATGTTAGAGTACTTAACTCAAGTGTTAATAAACGTACTGTCTTCCTTACGGAAAGCCTCTTCATTATTGCATATGGGGAAACATGCTGTAACATTGAACTCCCGACATTTGTTCCAAGACAGTGGAGAAAGATGGTTGCCCCTCCTCACACAACTCTGAAGAAGAGGACTTTATAGGATTAGATATTTAGACTTGATATTTTTGGACTTTAACGATTTGTTGATGGCATCACCGGTGATTAAGAAGACCGAGTGAATTATGGGTCGTGTTGACTGTATATAATGTCTGCTCCTGTGTTTCGTGGCGCTTGAGCCTGATGATGGGTGTTATGTTCAGCTCCGAAAGATCTCGCGCGTAAATACTAATTTTTAATTGTAAATAAAATGTTTTTAATCTTGACTTGTAGTTTGAAAATTACGTTTGTGAATGACCGTACGTGTGACAGCATCGGTGAATTATTTTATAGTGACCTTTCGTACGATAGACTTTTAGCATTTGTCAGAATACTCCACGGAGCCTGAGTCTGAAAGCCTGTATAATCACACACAAGACACGTTTGCACAGAATGAAGAGACCATGCCACGCATTATTACGGAAAATCTGCTGTTCAGAAACCTTTAGGTTTCTCAGTTATACTAACACTCAAGCTATATACGCATAAGGCAGTGCACATTATATCTATTTGATCTGTATTTTCATGCACGTTTATTTAGCAGTTTTCTCATGAAGAATGCGTAAATAACGCTAATTTACATTTCAAGCTCAAAAGTTATGCGCGTAGAATATAAGTGCATCCTGGTGCGGATTTCTAATTTCAAAAATCCATACCTTATATTCGTAGCCAGCAGAAAAGCAATGATACCTTACTTACCGTAGCCAGCAGAGAAGCTATGATACCTAACTTTCCCTAGCCAGCAGAGAAGCTATGATCTCAAACGTGCAAAATTTTTGTCTTTAATTCCAATTGTGAAGCCACGAATATAATGCTTAACACTTTTTGGTGATAAATCTCACGACGGTTTTGAAAGGGGCTGAGAGGAAAATATCGTTAAGGATCTCAGTAGTAAATTCTGTTTTACTTTTAATTGGAAGTGAAGTTAGAAACAAAACAAAAATGATGTTATGCAATGATTTCATAAAATTATATGAGACAATTAAAGCAGAAATTGAAGAAATCAGTATATTATTTCATGTAGTCTTACAGTGAAGGAATGGGAATTTTTTCTTGACACCGATGGCGCTATCTACTCCACATGGGCAGGAAATACTATTTAGTTTTAAATGGTGCCGTCTGTGTGTCAAAATAATACCGGTAAGCATTTAGGTAGATTGTAAACTTTCATTTCTTAATGAGAAAACGTGTACTCCTAAACTTCTAATTTCATCTTATTTCTCTGTTTACTTTTCCATTTAAGCACTTTACTCCCGAATCTAATTATCTTTTTCACAGAAATCTGCGCCTTGTTGAGACTGAACCTGAATTAGGACCAGGGGCGGATTTCCGGCTAGGCCTAGGGCCTCGCTGTTTGAGGGTCCCCGAAAACATATATTTGGATTTTCGGTTTTGGTTTTCACGGACCGAATCAAATCATTCCTTAAAGCGACTACTTTGTATTGTCAATTGATATTTTACTTTCTCATATTAATAATAACATATTTTTTCTTGCTGTTGCTGATATTCCTAATTTTCGAGTTCTTATCAATGTACTTATTTTGAAAGGAACTTTTAAAATAATTTTGAGTTACTTTTGGTGGTTGGTAAAAAAGGTATTCACGCTCCCACACTTTTCATTGTTTAAGGCGAATTCTTAACTGGCCTGCTGTGCTATAAATTGCTTTCATGGTACTTCCAGCCAAGGGAACACATCTGTGTTGGAACCTTCCTACCTTTTTCCCAAGTTGCGATGAGGAGTACTTGTAAAAACTTTCCTGATGATCGGGCGTGTTTGCTGTTAATTGTTTTTTTCCTTCGAGGTAGAGTAATCAATGAAGAAAGAAATATTCTTCGCAGGATAATTCTTCTTAGGACAATCAAGTTCTTTCTCGGCCCTAATCCCTCTAAATCATCTTAAACCAAAATAGTTATTAATATTTAGGCTGAAAAAATAAAGAAATTAAAGCAGAAATTGAAGAAATCAGTATATTATTTCATGTAGTCTTTCAGTGAAGGAATGGGAATTTTTTGTTGACACCAAAAGATGGCGCTATCTACTCCACATGGGCAGGAAATACTATTTAGTTTTAAATGGTGCCGTCTGTGTGTCAAAATAATACCGGTAAGCATTTAGGTAGATTATTCGATGTGCACGGACAGACAAAATTATTACACTAGCACTGTTTCTTATAGAATATCACACTATCTTATTTAATAGTGTTAAAAGTAATTTATATTGTATTGCAACAACGTTTTCTCATTACTTTCTGCTCCCTTGGTTTAATACTGATAATTATCCAGTATTCTCACCTTTTCTATTACTTAAATCGACTTAAAACTAGCTTTTGAAAAAAAAAAAAGTTTCAATGATACTCTTACTCAAAAACCTGCAGTCCCTACTTTTCCATTATCAAACCGGATCTTTTGCATTTAATTTGCATGCTTGTTTCTTATAACTGCAGTGCAGGTATAAATGGGTCATCGGTATTTAAAGTGCCAAACCTAACATCCATCGGTTCCCAATTAGCCTCAAAATTCTGTTTATGATAACTGCAGTGCATGAAGTATATGGGATATTAAAAGTGCCAAACTTAATATCCATTGCCGCAAAAATAATTTTTGAGATATCTCTGAAATCAAAAAGTTCGATGTGCACGGACAGACAAATTATTACACTAGCACTGTTTCTTACAGAACGTTCTAATAATAGGAAGTGATGGCATTTTAAAAAAGTGTAAGAACTTTTTTCTTGACTCCTCCCCCTCCCCCCTTTTTTTTGTTAATCTGACGGATGAAAAATTCTGAAGGCATAAGAAGGGGAGGGGCCCCTGAACCTTTTAGCGCCTAGGGCCCCAAAAGATCTAAAGTCTCCTCTGGTTAGGACCATAATAGTTTGTGTGTCAGATGGCGGGGTACATAACATAGGTGTCTGAGACAAAATCCATATTACAAGTTTGTGGAATTATATCCAAACGTAAGCTGAACACACTCCACTTTTAGCGCTTTAAATATGGTATAAGCAGTTTCCTGAGGGTGGTGTACGACAAGGAAAGCCGCATTCTTGACTCTCTCTCTTTTTCTCTCTCTCTAGCTCGTCCGCCCATGGTGAGTTGAGTCCCGCAAAAACGACTATTCGCCCTTGAGATTACTTAAGCTGATCAGATGTCCCGAATTCTTTAAGACAGTCCTCAAATTTAGTTTACTGTCCCCCAAGAGGTCTGATGCCTTTGGGGACGCAAATTGTCCTCAAATGTCTTCGACTTTTCACTTCCTCATCAGCTCGTTGTATTTCTGATTTAAAATGTTCTTGAAAATAGTTTTCGTTGTACTAATTTTCCAACATGCTTCTTATGAAAACAAATTCTAACTTTTTTCCCCCTTCTTTCGGAGCGAGTTTAACGACCACCGCGAACAACTCTAAAAACTATAAGCAGTCACCTGTCTCTAATTTGAAGACATTCCTTCTAGAGAAGGGCGAGAGCATGTGCTGTAAGAAAAACACACCACCCATGCATCATTCCGGACTCGAACCTGTACCAACTTGTACGAAAGATAAGTGACCAGCACTAAGACACTGCACCATTGGCGCAGTCAAATTTCTGCTGTACTTGTTCTGAGTTCCTCCAAAAACTTTGGAAAAAGGAAAAATTCGCCATACAATTACTTTAGTGGGCAGCTTGATTTTAATTCCGCATATGTACCTATAACATCTATGAAAATGCAAGTGCAAAGATTCAGATGTTTGAGAATACAGCACGCATAAAAATTGGAAAGGGAGTGAGACAAGGTGACACCATATCTCCGAAGCTCTTTAATGCCACATTGGAAAAGTCTTTCAATCACTGAACTGGGAAAACCAAGGGATAAAGATTAACGTAGTCCTTTTTGCAACTACCCCATCAGAGCTGCAGAGTATGATCCGGGAACTTGCTGACAAGAGTAAAGCCGCGGGATTAAAAATGAACTTTCAGAAGACAAAAGTGATGTACAATGCTTTTTCAAGAAATGAAGATTTATCGATTGATGGAGTAAAGCTGGAGATAACAGATTAGTTCCTTTATCTTGGACAGCTGATATCAAGTGAGGATCACATTGATGAAGACATTAATCGGCGTATAAAACTTGCCTGGAGAGCGTTTGGAAGAAGCAACATAATTTTCAAGAGCAATATGCCATTATGTCTTAAAAGAAAAATGTTTGATCAATGCATCCTTCCAGTGCTTACGTATCGTGCAGAGACGTGGACCTTAACTAAAAGAGACATACAAAGGCTGCAGACAACTCAAAGCAGCATGGAGAGGTGCATGCTTGGTGTAACCAGGACAGATAAGAAGAGGAACTCGTGGATCCGAAAAATGACAAGAGTGGAAGACATCATGACCAGAGTTAAATCTCTGAAATGGCAATGGGCTGGACATACTTCCAGAAGGACAGACCATCGATGGACAGCTGAAATTTTAGATTGGATTCCAAGTGACAGGAAAAGACCTAGAAGAAGACCACATGGGAGATGGGTGAATGAAATTCGAAAGTATGTGGGAGTAACATGGGGGAGACTAGTAGCACAAGACAGACCGTTGTGGAAGAGGCTTGGAGAGACCTTCGTCCAGCAGTGGATTGATAATGGTTGACAATGATGATGATGATATACCTAAGGTAAAGCATTTCACTTTTGCTAATATGTTCTCGCCATCATAGTTCTACTTTGTCAATACAAATTACCAACACTCTATAAAATATATCCTTTTAAGACACAAATTTTCATGTGTAATATCACACTTATTGAAGCAATGCAGTTTTGTGACAAAAGCATTTGGATATTTAATTTGAGTACGTACGTGTCCCCAAATGATCTGCCGATTTGAGGACACCACGACCTTTTGTCGTCAAATCAATGTTTCAATATCTGCTCACCTTAAGATTACTGGAAAATTAATGCAGCCGACTTGCCATTCCTCTGCTGCATATACGGCTAAGAGACAAAGTGCGTCCGGGGCCGACTTTACAGGGAACCATCTACGCATTCACGTCCGCAAGCACAGGTGGCCGGCAGGACCGGGATTCGAACGCCCGTCAGAAACGCCCGCCTCCCACAAAGTGCATAGCGGCTTAACCAAATGCTCTATGTCGGTGTTCCCTGCGCACTACATTCTCAAATTTTGCCGCAGCTCCTGTAGCATAGTGGTCTAAGCGCTTGCTTCTCATCATTCGACCGAGATGGGTACTACGGGTTCGAATCCCGATGAGGCATGGATGTTACGTTTGTCTTACGGCACTGGCTCTCTCCCTTTCCTGGAACCAGTGGCCCTAAATTAGGGACGGGCGACTGCTTATAGTTCATTGAGTTACTCACGGTGGTCGTTAAGCCCCCAAACAAACAAAATTTTACCTCACAAGCGCTTGCTTTTTACTTTAAGCTTACGTGAATTAAATTGGCTGTGGGATTCAAGTAAATAATCTTCCAACGCTTGTAATATAGTCTCAAAATAAATTCACATTATCAACCTGATGCCCCATTGGAATGCGTATCCTTTAGCTGTCGAGCGGATAGCTGAAATGACATCTAATAATGCAGACATATTAGTTCACAAAAAATCTTCCATTCTTTCTGAATATTTACCAAAACACAAATACTCATAAACACAATATTTCTCGGGATATTTTCAGTTAGTGACATTACACTTCTGACACCATTTCCATTAAAGCTGCTTTTTTTTCGGATAATATGCTAATAAAATGATATACAAGGATTCAGAATCTCAATGAAAAACTTTGAATGGCTTTGATTTAGAGACTGAACTTTTCATTTCAGGATGTTAGCTGCTGTCTAGCATCCCAGTGCCTTGTGAACGTGTTACTGCAACAATGTCGGGCAGCGCTTGGGTATGAATACATGAGTCCTCACGACCGTCGCATATCCACATTACTATACATTCCATGCCCACCGTTGTATCCTCCTCTCGGGCCATGGGATATCGCTGTTACCAATGTGGGGAATGGAGTCTCTGCAGCGCATCTTGCCTCTCTGCTGCATTTCTTTAAATTTAAAGGCAGAGTCCTTGCGTTTGGAGGTGGAACCACGGAAGAAAAGCTCAGGATAGAAACCACTGAATCTGGAGTACGTGTTCCAGGTATGTTCAACATCATTACGATGAACGCATCCACTGAACATTTTGTATACTAATGGATTTTAGCTATGATGGCTTTACCAACTGTTACTCGTCGAAAATGATGAGTATAAAATAGAACGAAACGAAATTAATTCATTAACTGCTTAATACTTATATTTTTGATAAATGTGCCCTGTTCATATTGCATGATGCACGCCACATTCGCGGCAACTGAGAAGGGAATAAATATGTGTGATGTCACTCTTAGATTTTTATGTTTTCCGGAACGTGATCAATTACTGTAAACTGATTCGCGGACGAGATTATATGTGAAAGTACGTTGCATCTTATTATTATCAGTGGTTATAATTAAATTGAATAAATCTTATACACTATTAGGTCAATGTTTCCACAGTGAATTAATACACAGACAAACAAAATGGTGCAGGAAAATGAAGGTTAGCCTTGTGATCGACCGTTTTCGAGAGACTGGGAGTATTGGTTACAAGAAGAAAGCGAGAAGGTCCCATTTGTTAACGGACGCCAAACTCGAGGAGGTACGGACAGCATTACAACATTCGCCAACGAAGAGTTTGCGTAAACTGGCGGCACAACAACAGATGTCGTATGGGAGTGCACACAAGGCCACAAAGCAATTATGTTTTCGTGCGTACCGTGTGCACTGTGTACAAGAACTTAAAGAACCGAACACGCAATAACAAATTGCGTACTGTGGGTGTCTAAGGACATTGGTCAGATGTCACGGAATAGGCCTTTTGGATAAAGTGTTTTTCAGTGATTAGGTGTATTTTCACCTTAGTGGATACGTCAACAGTCAGAACAACAGACATTGGTCGACAGAAAACCCCCATGTGTTTCACGAAACGCCGTTACATGCATTGAAAGTCGGGGTGTGGTGTGCACTTTAACGACGACGAATAGTAGGGTTCATATTCTTTGACACGACCCTCAACAGCCCGTCGTACCAGAACAGCAGTATGTAATTTGTTGCACTTCTGGAAGCAGACGAACGTTATCGTTACCTGCAACAAGAAGGGGCAACGTGTCATACGTCTTGTGACACGCTGCAGTTTTTTGACGACATGTTTGAAGACCACCTGATTTCAAAAAGTTTGTATCCCCCCAGATCACCTGATTTATCTCCACCCGATTTTTTCCTCTATGAGTTTCTCAAAGGATGTGCATACCGACAGAATCCACGTACTGTAGACGAACTGAAGCGGCGCATTACCAGCGAGATTATGTCTAACTGTATGCTCCTAGGTAAGGTGGCATCCAACATACTCGTAGTCTCACGAATAGACATACAAACTGATAGACGGACGCAGAGAGAGGTATTTGAAATCGTACGTTCACGTTTTACGCTCCAGGATATAGCATTTTATTTAGTCCATCTGACCATTAGAACCAGAGATATCGCTTCGACTGACAGACGGACAGACCGAGCAAAAGAGGGACAGCTAATACCGTGCTCATGTCTGTCCCTATGAGTCACAAAACGAATTTCTTTGATATAGCCGTCTGAAGCAGAGATAGAATTTTTGCGGATATGGATGGAACCAACAGACAAACTGAAGTATTGAACAAACGGACGGAGATATTTTTGAAATCGTACGTTTTTCCTTATCATGCAGAGATATAATTTCTTCATTCAGATTATAAAAATAGGAGATACGGTTTCCGCGGACAAACGGATGGACGTAAGGATAGACATTGATAATTTTGTACACATGTATGTATCTGTCAGTGACAGAGCGAATGTTAAAAAAATAAATATAATTTCTGAAGGCGGGCAGAGAACCTGACGAGAGAAAGGACGGAAGGAGTGAAGTATGAAACCTTATATGGTTAGAAAAAAACAAGGAGGAGAGATAAACGTTTCTAAGCTTATATGCTGTTCTTCCAGAAGATAGAGAGATGGTAGGAAATACAACACAAATCATAAGCTTTGTTGCATGCGATTTGTATGCAAATAACATTGGGGAACACGGCGAAATTATATGCGACCAACTGACGTATAACGAATATTAGTTTTGTTTCTGACAAACAAAATGAGATTTCATAGTCCTGTGAAAACCTAAACCCAAGTAAACATGAGGGCAAAATTAGTGACAGGATTTCTATTTTATTATGTGATCTCATGCAGAATAAAGTTTTGTATTTTCATCATGCTTGTGCACAGCTCTGAGTAAAATATAATATCATCATGTATCTATGTACTGTCTACCTGTAGAGCTGAGAAATATGCCCAGGAACTTACTGACAAGAGTACAAAAAGTGGGATAAGAAACGAACTTAATTTCCCGAAAACAAAATTGATACACAGCGTTTCTTCAAAACCTAAAGACTTAGCGATTGATGAAGCAATTGTAAAATTAACCGACTCATCTTGTGCAATAAATATCAAGCAAGTGCTACATCGAAGAAAAATTAACTTGCGTGTAAATCTTGGTTGGAGTACGTTTGGAAGAAACAATACAATTTTCAAGACCACATTACCTTTTGTGTCTTAAAAGAGAAGCGTTAATCAATGCATCCTTCTACTTCTTACGGTGTCAGATACATATTGATGCCAGCTACAGGAACCTCATATCACACAATCGCCTTCAACCAAGTCCGTCTAGAAAGTACAAGGCAATGGCATTTCAGAGATGAGTTCCTTCCGTTTGTGACGTCACTCTCATGTCATGGACTGATACGTCGTTTTTGTATTTGACGTCACAGACGGAAACTAAACAGAAGCCTTGGTTTCCGCTTGATGTCACAAAAAAGGGAACTCATCTCTCTTATGTCGTGGCCGTGTGTTTTCTAAACCGCCTTCTTTGCCTCAACGGCCTGGATAGTAGACCTTCTTTGCCTCAACGGCCTGGATAGTAGATGCAATGCATTAGGGATTCATAGTCTCATGCTGCTCACTCCAAATAACGACTCGACCATCTGAAGAATATAATACATCTCGTGATTCATTGGACTACACAGATTGCTTTCATTCCTTTGCCGTCCAATCGGCATGCTGCTGGAAACAGGAGAGTTCTTTGCGTCGCGGTAGCGTACACGTCTTCTGTTCTTGTAGCAATTCCGTTCCAGGTTGCGTACACGTCTTCTGTTCTTGTAGCAACTCCGTTTCAGTCTGCGTCCCACAGTGGCGAGGAATATTGCTTCTTTTTGGCCCATTTTGTATTGGCCCATCAAGTGAGAAAATGTGTTGCACTAATTCCCCTGAATAAGTTGATACACCCGTCGTTCATATTCAGAATCCACCTCTAACCGTCCTTTAAAGCTGAGTGTCTGGTTGGTTGTTTTGCTAATTTGCCACCACCCGTAGTACACTTTAAAAACAGAGGCCCTCAAACAACCCACAAGGGCCACCGCTTTTTAAATGGATGCACTAAACGTTCGTGCACTCACAATTTGTCCTTTCCTAAACTCCGATAAGTTCTTGGTTTTATCCATAACGTCCGTAACTTTGCTCTCAAATGAAAAAGCAACCTTTTGTACACGCACCTTAAACCTATGGACCGCGTCATTCTCTTATTTACTCAAGTATCAATTGTAACTCAATTTGCATAGAATTGGTGGAATTAAGCACAAGGATGTATGTATTGAAACATTTTGAATGACTGATATCCTGCGCTACCCGATGGACCAAATAAGGAAACTATAAAAATCTCTGTACTAGTTGAATGAAGGTGTGCATTGATAAAAGAGACAAAAGAGTAAGCAAATTTTTGACTCAAATTTTGTTTTATGGAATCGTCAAATACAAGACATTACTTCTTTATTTTCAATTTTATAGGTGTTCAGATTGTACAGAAGGCCTTTCTAGATCATTCCCCAGATGATGACATCATGAAAAGAGTTCGAGCTGTTTTGGTTCACCCGAAATGCACCCGATCGGCGATCATTGATCCTATTAATTTTCTCTGCTCTGAAGAAGGCGGTAAGTTGGAAAACAAACTTTGCTGAAAATAATAGACTCATGTACCTAAGGTTACCAGTGCAAACACAGAGTTTTTGTCTGAAGAGTTTATTGCTGAGGCATTTAATATCAAACATAAAATGACTAGTATTTTTGTAATTAACGTCACATATCCGTTTGCTATAGAATCCAACAAATTCATTCAACTCAGAGACCTCTTTCTACCCGGTCCCGTAAAACATGTTTCTGAAGCAGTTTTAAGTGGATATGATAGACATCGCTTCACAAATTATGTATAGCTTATGTGTCTAAAGCACGTCTTTAGACACTACTTTTATATCTAAACTTTGTGTTTTTTTTATTTTTTGCATTAGACGTTAAATGACCAGAGTAAGCAACTCAGTTAGCTATAAGCAGTCGTTGTTCCCTAATTTAAAGCCACTGGTTCTAGAAAAGGGAGAGACTCAGTGCCGTAAGACAAACACGCCATCCACGCCTCACTAGAGATTCGAACCCTAAAACATTTCGAACGAAAAATTAGAAACATGCGCTTCGTACCACTCGGCCAAACGCGCTGTAACGTGCCGGGAGTTGTGGCGTGCTCCTGTAATCCAGCGCCCTGGAGGCTGGGGTTGGTGGATGGCCCAGGTTTGAAAATGCAGTTTGGTTGCTCTTAATGGTGTTAGAGTGTCCGCTGTTCGTTGGAGGATGAATGTCCACCGGATGAAGCCTGTTACGCTTTAAGCGAGGGCTAATTAAAACTCGCACAAAGAGTTTACCCGAAAGCATACCACGAGTCCTAAACATGCTCGTTTGGTTAAAAGAATCCACAGATGCATAACCAGTGAAGATTACCCGTTGAATTATCATGAGTGCAGACGCAGCACTTCAGTTTATGAACTTCGGTGTCCTGTAATACGATTGAGTGCAAGTCCCTGTTCGGGTGCCATTATAACGAAGTAAATTTCTCCGTCATTTTTGGTCTACGCCGGGATTCGAACCCGAGTACACTTATTCCGGAATGAGGGGATCCGGGTTCGAATCCCGGCGCGGATAAAAATGACGGAGAAATTTACTTTGTTATAATGGCGCCCGAACTACCCGGATGACCCGACCGTTCAAAATCTCGCAATGGTGTGATGTTCTTTCCACACCGCGAGATAGGAAAAATCAGAGAATCCCTTCTCCAGTGCTTCGAAAAATAAATGTGTGTGACGTTGCATTCCACACACCAGATTGACTGGGAGTTCTCAAGTGCACGTTCTACAGTGGTTGTCTGCCTGCAGCGATTCATGGTCACGGCTGATCCGTGGGCCATGCCCCCGGCCCTCTTTCGGGGGGATGTGACGTACCTGCCAGCAGGACGCACATGACATAAAGGCAAATAGGAATCAGAATACATGTCTGCGTAGCTCAGTTGGTAGAGCTGCTTGTTCCGGAATAAGCGTACTCGGGTTCGAATCCCGGCGTAGACCAAAAATGACGGAGAAATTTACTTCGTTATAGCGCGACCTATGGGCTTGTGCTTACCAGAGGCAACGGTGTTACTTACCAGTTTGAAAGTGCATACCGTAGGGTAAAAAAGTATTGATTCGAGTCGGCAGTGATTCTTAAAATCAAAGTGATATTCAAAAACCTCTGGAAAAGTGGAGACTTTTTAATAAGAAAAGACGTGTAAATTTACTCTAATCATTATGGATGATTTGGGACATCATTCAGAATGTCTATTTGTTCGAAGTGTTGTTAATGGTGACTAGAGACCAGTTGAGGAATAAAACGTCACATACAGCTATACTTCTGCAAATCTTTTGGAAATTTTTCTTCCTTTTATGGGATGAATCAAGGCTCCTATGGTATTGGATTGGTTGTTACTGCCACCACAGTGAACGTCTGCCATAACACTATTTCATCATATTTTTATCTGTAATTCGCTATATGCGTACTGAGCACTGTATTGTCTTTTTTGGGCACTGATGCCAACACTGAGTGGCTTTTATATTGTTCTCAACTACTTGTAGGGCTGTAGCACTCCACTCTATAGACAGCCTCAACGAGTTCGATTACCTGATCTCTCAAGTAGAAGTCATCGCTCTTTCCACGTTTATAAGTGAGTCACGGAAAAATTATCATCGGCCGCCACCGGGAATCGAAACCAGGTCTTCCAGTTACGCTTCGGACATACTTCCACTGCACCACAGCGGCCTCGAAATTCTCCACACTCACATAAGACAAACTGCCAAACCAAAATGGTTTGGCAGTTTGCCATACGTGAGCCTGGTAAACTTCAAGGCCGCTGTGGTGCAGTGGAAGCTTGTCCGGCGCGTAACTGGAAGACCCTTGATTCTATTCCCGGTGGCGGCCGATGAGAATTTTTCCGTGACTCACTAATAAACGTTGAAAGAGCGCTGTATTCTATTTGATGTTCCTAATATACCTCAACTGTGTATTTGTTACCTGATCTCTCTCAGATTCGGTAAGCGGGTAGTAGGTTATGCAAACACGCTAAGAAGCGTTGCGTAAAATATTTTCCTACCGGTTTCTTCTTGTTACATCCCTTAAAAAACTTTTGGAAGAAATTTCATGGAAAATTTAGTTGATGCGGTTTCTTATCTTGTCTTAAACGAGGAAACTCTCGTGTCGCTTTAATGAAGAATGGAATCGTTTGAACGGCTCTTCGTGCTGTTCTCACGTGCACATGTACCAAACCAATAGCGCCACTTATTCGAACTGGCTTAACTTCATTTCCATTTTAGTGCTGTTTTATCTTACCAACACCAAGTAATACTAAAATTGGAAACAGTTTAGGTCTTTTAAGATCTCTTTGGCTTTCAGCTTCTAAACGAATGCACATATTTCACACACCAGTTTATATTCCATTTCAAATCCAGCTTTTTATCTGAAAATTCGTTTATTAGCATCATGATAGAAAAACAAACACTTCATGCTTACATGGCGGCAACGAAGAGAGACTAACCAAACAATAGGACTTTCTAATATGATACAATATCCCTTCAGCAAAAATTTAGTCTTTGCCACTTTTTACAACTGTGAGCAGATATCTAAAGTACGGCAGAAGTAAAATCATTTTTTCCCGAATGAGTGGTAGTAACGTACACTATGTTGACATAATTCACCGGACCAGACACCTAGAAGAGAAACACAACATAGCATTTATTGACCTACATTAGTACGATGTCGGTCCTTCTTTGGCCTTAATGCACGCACTAACCGTTCGAGACATGCTTTCGACAAGGTTTTGGAACACAGCTATAGGTATGCGCTTCCATTCAGTACATAATGCTGCCGCTAACTATTGCTTAGTAGTAGGCATTGGCTCTAAACTGTTTATGTGGCGCTCTAATTCATTCTATACATTCTCCATGAAATTAAGGTCAGGGCTATGTGCTGGCCAGTCCACACACGATAAGGAGTTATCGTCAATCCACGCCGTAACAGTCCTTGCTTTATGGCTCGGTGCATTATCCTGCTGGTACCATCAAGGCTCGGTTCTATATTATTGCCACAAAGTTGGTAGGGCATAATTGTCCAGAATATCGAGGAAGACGTGCTGGTTAACAGGTTTGTCCACGATAACCAATGGCCCGGGACCATACCACGAAAAACACCCACACATAAGTACACTGCCAGCTCTCCAAACTTGATGCATATTGTATCTGCATTCATTAGCCCATAGGACCCGTTTCCATTGATCTACGGTCCACGATAAATGTTCTTTACATCATGCTAAACGACCAGTAGCATTCCGTGGGAAAATGAAAGGCTTATGAGCAGCCACCACTACCACGGAATGAAGTTCTCTGCGAATGACACTTGTACATACCGAGGTTCCAGAATTTTTACTGATTTGTACATTGAGGTCTTGTGCAGAACTCCGTCGATTAGCTGTAACGACTCTCCTGAGGCTTCGACGCGCTTCTATCACTGATTTTCTTTGGTGTGCCTGTACGTTTTGCTGCTTCATGCACGTCATGTGTCTTCCACTTATTCAGTACATCCAAAACAGTTGACTTGGGTATGTTTAAATGCCTCTTGGTTTTACTTATGGACAACCTACTAATATAACAACCATCAATCTTTCCTTTCTCGAAGTCAGTTCTCTCCCGCAACCAGATTTTCACTCAAGCTCACAGTGCGATATGATCGCGGTCAGCTGCAGAATTGTTTTTATACGATTTGCAGTTGTACCGCGCATCTTAACAACGCACCGTATCTTTTCATTTTATTTTGAAGAGGTATCTGGTGACTTTTGTCAACATAGTGTATATTCGATCGGGGCCTCCTTCATTTTCAGCTTTTAGTGGTATTGAGTATACACCAAATCGATTAATCAGGTACTCTGGGTCTCGATCACTTTTAACACGGATAGGAGATTTGTTGCTTTCTCACCAAATCCTAAGTTATTTCGCTTACAAATTGTCCGTAAGGGATTAATGATCTTCGGGGCATAGGTGACATAGTGAGTGAACCTATATATTTAATAGTCCGGGATTCGCGCATAAGTGCTAAGGTCTTCGATTGGATCCGCCGAAGAAGTTTTTGAACGATAGTTTTGGGGTAGCCATAATCTGTCGCTAGGGCTCTGATATTCGCAAGTTCAGCCATTGTGTCCACAGGATTCGAAGAGTGTGTACACGCTCGCCTTAGAAGAAAGTGCAAGGATGAATATTTTTGGTTGAGTGGGTGATACGAGTCAAAGGGAATTAACGTGCTAGTAGAGTTTGGTTTCCGGTATACTGAATAAGATACTTTATTTGTGAGAAGATTTCTGCGAAGAATGAAGTCCAAATATGGAAGAGTATAACCTCTCTAACGCTCCCGGGTAAAATTTATAGTAGAGTATTTGGATGTTAGACGTTCGACAAAACTGTCTAAGATATCGGACGTTGATGTCCAGAATATCAGGATGTCATCCACATAGCGAAGATAGATCAATGGTTGAATTTTTGCTAATGGAATCATTTCATTTTTAAGGGATTGTAAGACGATTTCAGCAAGGATACCGGAAAGAGGTGAGCCAATCGCTGCACCGTTGATTTGGCGATAGGTTGCACAGTTGAAACGAAAATATGTTCGTTTGTGTACTAAGTGGAGATCGCTCATAATGGCCTGAATTTCAACGGGGGGGGGGGAATCCAAAGACCCAAGTTTATTTTCAATAATATTGTGTACAGTCAGGACGGGGACGTTGGAGAAAAGGGATACAACGTCCATGGAGGTCATAAGAAAGGATGTGAGGTCGACAAAGAGTCGATCCGAGATAAAGCCTGAGTTGAACTCGAGAGGGAAAAAAGTGACTAGGTAGTTAAAGGGGCAAGCAGTTTCTGTAAAGCACTTTCTAGTTACCGGATGAGGCTACTGAGAGCCGATACAAGGGTCCGAGTACTGCGTAGTTTTTTTAAGAACTGGTTTTATGTATCAAAACTTTTATTATTTTATAATCAAATCGTGCATAAGACGGCAGTCATTAATCATCAATCATTTTAGCATGAATCTTTGCTTTTAATTAGAAGCTCATACTGTGAGTGAATTATTTCAATACTTCTTAGTGACAATTCTTATGGAATTTCTGCACTATTTCCTTTTGTGATAACGTGGCTCACTATGAGATGACGTTTTGTAACGTTTGCAGTGTATCTGGTGGAAGATACCAGTTAATTGTCTGTATGTTACACCGAAAACTAGTATTACTTCAACAGAAATACTCTTCGTACGGACACTTTCCGTAAAGTCAAGGCGTGCTACGGATAGTTGCATATATATATATATTACAGAACTAACTAAGCACTTAGTGGTTCGAACGGCCCGGTAAAATAACAAGTCTAGAACTTACATTATTAAATCTGTTTATTTAGGTCCTTGTGCTTATTAGTCAACACATCGTCACAAAATAGAATTCAGTTCGTATTTATTCAATGGTTGTTTCATTAGCTGAACAAGCGGCAACTCATGACACACAAAGTATTTTTCTAGTCTTACGACTCTGCAACAACCTGAAACTTCAAAAGCAAAGAAGTAGGCCTATAACAATTAGCGTAAGCGAATATGTATCAACAAACTCTCTACATAACAAATCTCACGATACAATCTCACTGTAGTCTATGAACTACTGGAACAACGATAGCTCTGTTCGAATGGTAAACATCATTCTTATCCGTCTCGTTCACATAATCATTCAACTTTTGGCCTAGCGTCAAGCTGCCAAACCAAAATTCAGTGAGAAATAAAATGTAGCGTTAAGACTGGGAAATGCTTAAAAAGAATTAAAAACAAAATTTGTATAAGATAACAGTAAACAAACTAGAAAGTTAAATTGGAATATATGTTACATTCTGACACCTGTCATACAGTACACAGTGCGTCAAAGAATTTTTAAGACTGGTGCTAGATTTCAGCCTACGGTGGCGCCACCATTGTAATCGCGAATGCGTTATAAACCGTGACCATCTGCTTGCTTTCTGCCAAAAGTACTGCGCAGTTGTTAAAGTAACTCAAACGAAACGGGCGTTTATTAGAGAAGTAAAATTTTTTTCATGTTGAATTATTAAGATGGAACAAAAGGCTGTTATTAAATTTAACGCAAAACTTGGTAAAAGTGCCTCGGAAACGTACCAAATGATGAAACAAGTTTACGGTGAGTTTTGTTTAAGTAGATCAAATGTTTTCCTGTGGCACAAACGTTTTTGGACGGAAGAGAGACGCTAGAAGATGATAAGCATGCCGGAAGACCAAGTTCATCTAGGACACCTGAGATTATTGAAAAAGTGCGTGACTTCGTGGCAAACAATCAATGTGCGTCACTAATAATGATGGAAGAGTCTTTAAACATCAACAAAGAAGCGATTCGAACCATCCTGCATGAAGATTTGGGCAAAACAAAAGTCTGTGCTAAATTTGTTCCACACACGTTAACCAATGAACAAAAATCAAGGAGAAGTGCACATTGCGGAGATATCATTTCAGTCGCTGAAAATGATCCAAACTTCTTAAAATCGATTGTTACTGGTGATGAAACATGGTGTTTTCAATATGATCCTAAAACAAAGCGACAAAGAGTGGAATGGAAGTAAAAAAACTCGCCACAAGCCACAAAAACAAGAAAAGTTCCATCGAAAATCAAAACAATACTCATTACATTCTTCGATAGTAAAGGTATTATCCACAAAGAATTTGCTCCAAGTGGACAAACAATTACTGGTGAGTTTTATTTAAATGTTTTGAGGCGTTTGATGGGCAGAATTCGTCGCATTCGTCCAGAATATCGAGATGTAAACAGTTGGTGTTTGTTGCACGGTAATGCACCCAGTCACACCTCACTTCTTGTTCGTGGATTTTTTGGCGAAAAATAACGTCTGTGTGTTGAATCATCCACCATATTCGCCTGATTTAGCACCCTGCGACTTTTCTTTGTTCCCAAAACTTAAAATGACGTTAAAAGGGTGTTATTTTGATGATATTTGGACCATACAAACAGCTTCGACGCGTGCTTTGGAGGCAATTCCGCAAAGTGAAGTGGAACAGACATTCGAATCATTATTAAATCGCTGTAACAAGTGTATTGAAGCCGGAGGGACTTATTTTGAATAACAAACCAAAACAAATTATAATTTCTTGTTTCTATTTCATTTTACAGACCCAGTCTTAAAAATTCTTTGACGCACTGTGTATATCGGTGTTGCGAGATAGATTCTCGGGTGCTTAATTATTTACTACGCCAGCAGCAAAATCACCGAAATTCAGCCGGTACTGTTAGAAAAGCCTGTACCTCCCAGTTATCTTTCACACATTTCATTGACTTTTCAGCGGTAAGTGTATTACTATTGTCTTTCTTTCCATTTCTTATATATATGCCTGATTTGTAATATTTCTATTGCAGCTGTGAGTTTCTTGTGCGGAATGCAGAAGAACATTAAGGAGAAAAATTTGAATGAACTGAATGGATTACAAATGAAGCTGCTAAAGTTTTGCATGAAACGTAAGTATCCGTTAAGCCGCAACTCACTTGAATTCAATCAAATGCTTGGCCATTTCTGAAATTCTCCACACAAACTGACCCTGAACAACGCAGAATGTTTTCAATTTTCCTATTTCCTCTGTTGCTCCTAAACAGTTATAGGATCGAAATTTGTTATTCATTCATTAGTAAATGGATTCTTGGTTTCAGTAAACATAAATTTATTTTGGCGTCATATTATGTTTATAATTTAACTTCGAAGGATTGCTTATTTCTAAAGTATTTCGAATCTGATTCATGACGGATTCCTTTTCATCACCCTTTTGGATATTTTACACAAACATTATTTCAACAAATGCACATGCAAATACCTTCTCTGAAATCCAGAGATGTGCGTTTTCTGTTCAGGAATATTAAATTCAGAACTTCAGCAATCCAGATACGGAGTGGAACACGAAAGCATGCCTGTAATTCAACAGAAGAAATCTTTTTTAGTTTTTATATAATTACGGCACACTACTGAAAATATATTAGGTTTTAAACATATTATCGATTGCAAAAAATTTACAAAAATTCGAATAATTAGAAGATATGATGAAATTTGGCTCCATGTTTGTTTTCTTACTTACTTAACGTAAAATCAATTGGAAATGAACCCGAATTCACTTTATTTCGTTATTAATTATTTCCATATCTAAAAATGTTTTGTATTTTTTGAGTGACATTATTTTTGTTTTCACTTATTGGTTGTTCTCAATGTACAACTGCGCCTTATAATTTCCATTCATTTTCTTCCTTATTTGTTCTCTTGTTGGCCTTGGAGGTTTTTGACCGAAGTTAAGCTACAGATAATAATACGCTGTGTACTTTTCCATCCGCGAAGAGAGAGAGAATGAATACATAAGACGATATACATATAAGCTCTCCTCATTTCAACGGAAGATTGATATGACGTGTTTAATAGAGCTATTAACGCCTTGTAGGATCTAAAATTTTAAAAGGGAAACAGGTTTTGTACTTTTTAGAGAATCGATTAAAAAAATATTTTGATAAATTGTTTGCTGCCTGCAAATTAAACATTTTTCCTGCAGAATTATGAATTATATCTAGAAGAAAAACCTTAGCTACAATTAACGAATTTTGAATTACAATACATCGCAGAAAAGCATTAAATTTCCGCAAAAACATATGGTTGATCCCAGAGTAAAGGCACTAACCATATCTTTCAGATGAAAGAATAATGCACATATTGCAATCAAAATGGTAAAACAAACTCTGCATAAATACAGCCTAGTATCCCCTTTCTTTTATGCTGGTGGACGGGATCCCGTTTGAAGCACATAACATCTTCTTCAGTTCGCTGAACCTCCAAGGTTTCCGACCGCAAGCACAGGTCTCCTCCACTCTCTCGTGTCCTTCACTTGATCAGTCCAGTACGTCACTCCAAGCACCCCCAGGTCACGCCGCACACTGTCACTCCATCGTTGTCCGGTAAATCCTCTTGGTCTCCTGTCAGATGGCGTGAATCGATAAGCCCGCTTGACTCCACTGGATTCCCGCATTCTCTCGACATGACTTAGCCATCTAAGTCGTGCAGCCTTCAACTCGACGACAATCAGTGGTGATTTATAGCTTTGATATAGTTCCTTGTTATGTCTTCTTCTTCATACACCACTTACGTTGTCTCTAATGGGTCCAAAAATATTTCCAAAAATTTTATTTTTAAATCGTTGCAGTCTTGGACTGTTGCGCTCCAGGGCTCAGCTCCATATAAAACTGTGGGTCTATTGCAGGTTTTATAAAGTTCAATTTTAAGTCTGTGTGATAGCATTTAAGAAGACAGGAGCTGCTGCACAGAAGAAGAAGATCTATTTCCAGACTGTATTCTAGCCATTATTTCAGCACTGATTAAATTTTTATAATTAATAATAGACCCCAAGTATTTAAACGAGGTTACATTTTTAAAATTCATATTGTTAATCTGAAAAAATGTGTGTAGGTTGGTATCACTTCTCGAGACCATCAGATATTCATTTTTTATTAATTTGGAGTCTAATTTTTTCTAAAGCTAACTTAATTTTTTTTAGTACTTTGTAAATCTTCAGGATTACATTTTTGACTCACACATAACATCCAATAACAAAAAAAAAATTAGCTGAACCCATTTATATCGTATGCTTGAAGTCTGCTTATAATTATCTTTTTGGCTTCGCTGCTTTCTGAAGGTTTTTGATTTACTCAGAAATGTCTTCAACTCGACGACAATCTTCTCAAAAAAGCAGTTGCGTGGTCATTATTTTTCACTTTTAAAAACATAAACCTTTATTTTTTTCCTGAATGTCGAAGTACAATCTTTGTTGAGGACCTATTTCAAAGGTCTGATTTCCCGTCCAAACACATTTTACAGCCTTCTGATTGGTCTAAAAGTTTGGAGCTGAAGTTAAATACACACACGCGCGCGCGCTCGCGCTCACACACCGAGCTAAGGAAAGAGCGTTCGTAGAATCTGTCTTGCGGAAGTACTTCTTCATAAATCCATCAACAGAGCTTCTTTCGAAATCGAAGTATTGCTAGATGCTGATGTGGAAATTTTCAACTTGGGCTATTCAGTATATATTGCACACACAGGGAATTTCATAATACGGTATTACAAAATTTTTGCCCATAAACGTACATCAGATTGTAATTTTAAGCTAGCACTTACTTCCCCTAAACAAATTAGATGGCTACTATTTGGTACGAAAATCCGAACATTTAGTTCGAAGATCCACAAGGTAGTTGTCGCGTATATGAATTAGAAAAACTTGGTGTGTGTGTGTACGCGTAATAGAAAGGTAGAGAGAGGGGCCTGAATGAAGCCGGTTTGGTAAGTAATGCTGAATGTTTAGGTAGACAGAACTGGAGAAACTCATGTAACTAGTAAAATTTTCTTCTTAATTTTGTGAAATTTTTTCGCCAGTGCAAATCGTTGTAAACGTATTTATTCTTTCATCCATACCGGAGATGTTCTTTTTTTTTTTTTTTTTTTGGGGATTTTTAACGACCACCGTGAGCAACTCAATGGGCTATAAGCAGTCGCCCGTCCCTAATTTCGGGTCACTGGTTCCAGGGAAAGGAGAGAGCCAGTGCCGTAAGACAAACACAACATCCATGCCTCACAGGGATTCGAACCCGGACCCCGTTCGGACGAATGAACAGAGGCCATCGCTTAGACCACTGCACCACCGAGGCGGCCCGGAGATGTTCAGCTGATTCGCACAAAAGGAAACACAGAATGTTGTGACGTACCTGCCAGCAGCACGCACACGACATAAAGGCAGATTGCAATCAGAACGAACGTCTGCGTAGCTCAGTTGGTAGAGCGACTTGTTCCGGAATAAGCGGACTCGGGTTCGAATCCCGGCGTAGACCAAAAATGACGGAGAAATTTGCTTCGTTATAATGGCGCCCGAACTGTCCGGATGACCCGGCCGTTCAAAATCTCGCAATGGTGTGATGTTCTTTCCACACCGCGAGATAGGAAAAATCAGAGAATCCTATCTCCAGAGCTTCGAAAAGTAAATGTGTGTGACGTTGCATTCCACACACCAGATTGACTGGGAGTTCTCAAGTGCACGTTCTACAGTGGATGGCTGCCTGCAACGATTCATGGTCACGGCTGACCCGTGGGCATCTCCCCCGGCTCTCTTTCGGGAGGGGGAGATGTGACGCACACGACATAAAGGCAGATAGGAGTCAGAATGAAGCAGTTGGTAGAGCGACTTGTTCCGGAATAAGCGGACTCGGGTTCGAATCCCGGCGTAGACCGAAAATGGCGGAGAAATTTACTTCGTTATAATGTATAAAAAGAATATAAATCTCAAACGCACTTTTGGATTTCTGTAAAGTTCGGCACTAACGGAAATCCAACGTGTCGCAAACGTTATTTAGAACATTATCTTCATGGTTGCAGTCATTTTATTACACAGTCAACTTGTTTGATTAGATGAGTGAGAAAATGTCCGAGTTTGTGTCACCAGTTGCAAAATTCTTCACTTCATCGTACCACTTGATACGGAGAGCTGCTAAGCCTGACGGAAAGCTTTTATGTGGATTTGCTGTTTTTTCGTTTGCTTGTTTCTTTCTGGGTATAATGACTACCATGAACAGCTCAGAGCTATAAGCAGCCGCATACCCTTAATGTAAGGTCACTGGTTTCAGGAGGGAAGGGACAAGGCCTGATTCATCAGGCAAGCACAGCTCTGTGTCTCAGCCGTGACTCGAACCTGCACCCATCTCGGACGAATGGTTAGCCAACAGAGCCTCAAGGCACTCGGCCACTGGAACGGCCTTGGTATTTTCTCCATCGCAGCAATGGCTTTCCTTGTAGTAGTATTTGCAATGTAAAAACATCACTCTTGAAGTAATTTCTTGTCTCTTGAAATATACTGTAAAGATATTTTCATAATATTTTTCATAATCAAAATGTTTAGGCACTGGACTTCTTATGTCAGTTTGTGGCTGAATAATGGCAGAAATTGCAAACACATGCGAAATGTCGCAATTATGGGAGCCCAATTAGTTAAATGAAAGATGGGGTGAATACTTCTGTGAGTTATTATATCAGAAAAGCAAAGGTGATTCAGAAGCAGATGCAGAGGATGTCACACTGAAGGATGGAAGCACAGGAGGGATCTCAAGAGAAGAGGTGTGTATAGCTCTAAAATATCTTCAGAATGGTAAGGCTCCAGGAGTTGATGGCATAACTGCCGATATGTTGAAATATTTTGGTGACTGTAATTGACTGATTAACTGAAATTTGCCAGTTGTGCTGGGAGTTAGGAATAATCCCTCGGAATTGGAAGGATGCCATGATTGTTCCCTTGTATAAGGGAAAATATGATCAGATTGAATGCAAGAACTATCATGGTATTAGCCTACTAAGTGTGCCAGGGAAAGTGTTTGGTAAGGTCTTTATTGAAAAAATACGGTCTTACCTCAGAGAAAGTGTATGATGTTCAGAGTGGTTTATGCCTGGTAAAGACTATACTAACCAAAGTTTTGCATTACGCATGATGATTGAAAAGTATCTGGCTGTTGGTAAGCAAGTTCTTGCTGCCTTCATAGATTTAGAGAAAGCTTACGACCGAGTAAATAGGACACTTTTGTGGAAGGTATTGGATGAATATGGTGTTACTGGGAATCTACTTTATAGTGCAAAAGCCATATATGCTAGCAGTAGAGCTTGTGTACAGTGAATGGCGTTTTATCAAAATGGTTCTCTATTGGTGCAGGAGTCAGACAGTCAGACAAGGTTGTGTAATGTCCCCATGGCTGTTAAATATATTTATGGATGCGAGCATGCGTGATGCCAAAATAGAAAATACTGGTTTATGTCTTAATAATATACGTGTGTGCAGATTGCTGATGACACTGTCCTGTTGGCAAAGCAAAAGTGATTTGCAGAGTATGTTGTCCCGGGTGTACAAAGTTTGTATGAAATTCAAACTGAGTATAAATAAGGGAAAACCCAAAGTTTGGTGTTTGAGAGAGGAACTGGTAGCACTGAATGTAATGTATGTATAAACGGCACTGTGATTTACCAGGTGAGTGAGTTTGTGTATTTAGAAAGCATGTTTGACAGAGAAAACAAATTGGATGGTGAAATTAGTAGGCGAGTGAATTCTTCATTGAAAGTCATAGCTGCTCTGGGAGGTTTTCACAGGAATGATGGGATCTCTAGAGAGTCCCGCATGGCTGTGTATGAAAGTGTAATTGTTCCAACTCTGATGTGGGGCAGTAAAACCTGGGTACTACAGAAGAAACATACAAGTGGCTTGTGTGCTGGAGAAATGCGTTATTTACGGGGGTTTGTGGCAAGACGCGTTCTGATTGTGTGAGGAATGAAGATGTGTTGCAGTTGTGTGTTGTGAAGCAAAATGTTGTTAGCAAGGTGGAGATTAATATGCTTCGGTGGTTTGGCCATGTTGAAAGAATGAGTGATGAGATGCTAACTAAGAAAATATGTTTAGCCCAAGTGGCAGGAAGGAAAGGTAGAGGAAGTCCAAGGAAGCCATGGGAGGATCAGATGCAGAAGTGTCTGCATGAGAAAAAGATTATGAGTATGAAGTATAGAAAACCTTGTGTACGGCGTGTGATGGATGTCAGTGAATCCCGAAGTTGTTTGTCAAGATCGCTGTAAATGGAGAAGTTTGTTACGACAACAGTAAGTAAAGATAATCTGGTAGTTTGTATTTCTTTTTGGAACTAACCTCTGAATATCAGAGAACAGCTTAGTGACATGTATGTATGTACATCTTAAATTACTTTAATTATCATGATTCTTAGTCAACCATTTCTACAAACACTTGGGTTGCAATAGAATGTTATTCTCGGAACACTTTATTTTTCAGGATTACTGCTCAGTTTGCGACTCGAGCAAAAAGACCCTTGCTTCTCTAATTTATTAATCTCGGTTCAAGTTATATTTGTTTTTTATTTTGCAAACCTTCATTTTCCCCTCCTTGGACTGAACTGGTGACAGGCAATGTTGTTTGGCTTATGATGATCACTGGGCGTTAACGTCAACAAGCATGATCCACACCTCAAAAAGAATAATTTAGTATTTCCTTCCAATTTATCTGGGAAGGTTTTAAGGTGGATCCACCTAAAATATTTGCCTTATATTTCCAAAGGGAAATATCTGTAGCCATTTTCTTCACCGTTAATGCGTTTCCAAGAATGAAAATTTGAACATCGATAAAAATAACTTCGTATTATAGCTTAGTATACTTAATATTTTCTAAACCTTTACCATAATTACATTAAAAATCAATAACGTTTCCTTTGGTGGTGTTGAGACCAGAAAATAGATGGCGCCACCTGTACGTTGATGACGTCAGTACACAAACAAATGTTGGATTGCTTAATTATGGTTAAATGTTAGAAAATATTAAGCCTACTACGCTATAATATGTAGTTATTTTTTATCGATGTTCATATTTTCATCACATTAATTTTGAAAAAAATGGCTACAGAAGTTTTCCCACTGAAAATACAAAGCAAAGATTTTAGGTGGATCCACCTTAATTGAACATTACAATTTTAGGTGGATCCATCTTAATTGAACATTACAATTTTAGGTGGATCCACCTTAATTGAGCATTACAATTTTTGGTGGATCCACCTTAATTGAACATCAGCTGTGCAAATAAAAAGGAAATGAAGAACTGTCGTATAACCTGCAGCCGAGTTTTCTGAAACTGTGGTTTCTGAGTATTCGCCCGAGATGTGCCTGAGTTCCCGGATGAACTTTGTCTGGCTCGTGGTTTTTATCGTTGAATCCGGAAATTAAAAAAGAAAAACTACTGCTCAGCAGTAGTTTTCTAAAAAATTGTTAAAAATATAATTTACTTTCATATATATAAATTTATTTTATAAAGTGAAAGAACAGCATTTCAACATTTTAAATCTTTTGTAGTGCCGAACGTTCAGGTTATAGTTTACGTGACACATTCTACGAACGGGAAAGAAAATCAGGACATTGTCCAAGATGCCGTGAACGATGCGAATCTTTTTGCGGAGCCCACTATTGTCCCTTCAGATCAAATGAAGCCTGTTAGCGAAGGCGGAGTCGCAGTTAAATCTGAAAGTGTTCCAGACCTCGTTCGGATAAGCAAAATTTTCCAAGTTTCACCGATTCCGGTAAATGCTGAAGGATACATTCTGAAAAAGTCCCGAATTTCTTCTTATATCAAAATAAAGCCAAAAGATGGAAGGAATGGATGTTTTATTGCTGCCATTACAAGAAAGGTAAGTACTATGCCTACGGCTGGTTCAGATCGCATATCTTTTCATCTTATCCTCTCTGCGTTTTTTCCAAAAAGAAATTGTTTGAAAAGTACGAATATGTATTTTTTACCTTCTCGCAAAACTGGTTTCTAGGAAACGAGAAATATTTATAAAAAAAGGTTTCTAGTGATTTGCACCGAAAATTTCATTCTTCCTCCGCCAAATCCGGAAGAAAATTCCTCTTAGCAACAGGCATATGGACAGATAGAAAGTCAAAGACTTTTTTGAATTACATATGCACGATCAAAAAACATATACATAATAAATGCAGAAGTAACAATTATTTTCTTTCTGTACCCAAGGACGTTTATGATCAATCCGCAAGACTTTTTCATAATTGTTAATAGTCGCTCGTACCATCTTCAAAATTTTCATGCAAGCAATTTTCCGCTTGTGACAAAAGATGCCATCCTTTTCGGCTGACAAAGACTGCCAAAGAAAGCCCTCACTTTGCTTAGACAAAGAATATCGAATGCCTATTTTGAAATCAACTAATCAAAATGAACAGAACACTGGCTTAATATAACACTCTTCAAGATGTACAGTTTCTCAACTTATCCTCCAAGACGAAGCGATGACCGAATGACCTTATATACAGAAACAAGACTTATAATGACCTTGGTATATATATAATAACCTTTAGCAGGACCTTGGTATCGATAGTATTTTGATATATAATGACCTTAGTATCGATAGTATTTTGATATATAATGACCTTAGTATCGATAGTATTTTGATATATAATGACCTTAGTATCGATAGTATTTTGATATATAATGACCTTAGTATCGATAGTATTTTGATATATAATGATCAGTATTTTGATATATAATGACCTTACTATTGAATGAATTTAGCTTCCAGTCTGATGACCTTTTTCCAGTATCGAATGACTTAAACCTCCAGTCTGTGTCCATTGACTCTTACGAGAAGAATACGTGAAGACATTTACTACAAATTTGTTTTCAGACTGAGAGAAATGTATTCAAATCTTCATCTCAGGGGTTGTT
Source organism: Macrothele yani (assembly GCA_039090855.1). Lineage (NCBI taxonomy): Eukaryota > Metazoa > Arthropoda > Arachnida > Araneae > Macrothelidae > Macrothele > Macrothele yani. The sequence continues at coordinate 135,197,022 of CM077005.1, read as the reverse complement.
AATCCCAACTTTAACTGATCTCCCAAAGTATAGAAATTCACTATAATGTTTCGCTTAATTTCCTGGATGTGTAGATTTAAAGCAAAGCGACAGTCATCTACTCTTACGTATGATTGCATCACCATGTTAAGTGTTTGTATTCAGCATTTCATATCCTTCATACTAGTGGCGTATCGTATCCTGCTTTAATGCTACTACAGACGATGTTCACAGATTTTTAGGACGATTTTACAGCAATATAATTAATGTTTAAAATAAAATTATTTCTTTCTTAAATGTTCTATCTGATAACCCTTTCTCTGGACTATTATCCTGCATCTAGATTTCCAAGATAACAGGCCATTTCTTAAAATTGCTAGTGGCATTTTATTTCAATCTTCTTCCACTGCTTTCCATAGTCCAATCATTGCTTTACTTCTGCGTTTAGAAAGTGCTCTTTGTAGCATTACGAAGGCACAATAGTCCATTAGTGACCCATCAGGGGACTTTGAAAGAATATGTGCAAAAGCTATAGACTTGATACCTGCCTCTTTTTTCATTTTTTAAAGAAACATATTAGGATGTATGACTGGTAGCCTTATCTTGATGGAGTTCCACACTTTGAAGGCTCTGTGAACGAAGGAATGGTATTTACATCTTTAAATATAGGAGTTAAGATATTATTTTGGCAATATGTAGAATTGATTTAACATTCTTTTAAAATTTTCTTAACTTTAATTTCCCATTGTTTGAGAAACCAGAAATAATTATAAATCCTTTACTTAAACTTTCTTTAGATTCTTGAAACCAAGTTTGTAAGCCTTTTTCTGCTATTGCGATAGTAAATCGACCTTTTTTTTTTGTTACAATCGTTTAGGTGGATCCACGCTTCATCAATAGTCTCAATAAATTTCCATCTATCTCCGGCTAATTGATTTTCATAAAGAAGTCTACACTGTGTTCTACGCTTAGCCACGTACCCACGTACCTAGGCAAACGGTGGTGAACATTATTATTTTTTTTTCAGATTCCAATCTTTGTTCATTACCTTGTTTACAGTTGATACAGAGATTCTTAACGGCTTAGCGATTGCTCTTTGGGTCGTTAGACTTTCTTTTAAGACCAAAGACCTTACTTTTGAAATAGTCGTACAAATACGTACCTTCTTTGGATATTCGTTTGGTGTTTTTTTTTTCTTGTTAGAAGTAATGCTTGACAATTTTCCCCTCTATTATTAATAGCATTGCTTATTTTACATTTAGAAATGCTAATTCCGCTAATTTCATGATTTTCACAGTGTTTTTAATTACAGAATACGAATATTTCTCTTCGTCAAGAACAAAAACATAACCTTTCATCCACGGCTTGTACACGCTCGCCATTTTCTTAGCAGACGATGTTTAAATGCTGCAGATGTTTCTTTTGCGTTCATCTGACACGCTGTTGTCAGTTTCAATTCCTTGAACTTCTTTTATTTTTTGTAATTTCTTATCAGAAATGCTCTAAAAATGTGTTGACATACTCTGTATTATTACTTAGTTTCATGCTACTATCACAGAATGCTATTATTGACATTGAGTTGTGTAGTCGTGGACAGAGACGGAAACGGGTCATGGGTCAACGAGTCGACAATTTCTTGCGGGTCCAATGGGTCGGGCCAAGGTGTTCCTGACCCGATTTCGACCCGGTTTTATTCCCGCTTTATTTTTGAAAGAGAAAAATATATTCCAAAGAAAAATGCGCTTTGTGGAATTCTATGGTCGATACTGGTGCCCACGGAGTGAATAATGATTTGCCATGCTAGCATATTGTCGTCTCTTTCTTAAAGCAACGATTTCCACCGACCGACGTCAGACGCACCGACACCATATCGTAAAAAATACTTCCTTTGCGTTCTTTTACAGTGCGATTGTCCAAGGCAAGGTACAGGAAAACGCAATTCGCGTGCTTCTCAGCTGATTCACTCTCTCCTTGCAAAGTTCACTGTATGACTAAGAGTTATTTTTCACAGCGCATCTTTTGCATTGAGCACTCAGAGGTTTTAAATTGATGTGCTAACATCCCGTTCCCATGACATGTCATGCCGAAATTAACTCCTTATTTGTTAATATGGATGGATTTAATATTAAGGAGGTTGAGAAAGGCGTCGAGGCCAACAAATACGTGCTTGTTGAAAACCACAAGGGGAATAGTGAATGCTGGAAATTGTTTCGTCTCATTAAGGAACCGGTGAATAATATTGTATTATTTGGTCTTGCTTGTAGTGAAAAATGTAGAAAGTGTATAATTACAAAGAAATATGTCGACGGTGTAATAAAAGATTATGGAACCAAAAATCTAACGGTCCATATGAAAGTATGCCCCCCTCCATTAAAGCGTGGAAAGAGTGAACAATCTAAATACATTGAAAAAATGCATTTGTGTAATCGTAAATAATTATTCCCATTTGTAATATACTCCATGGTCAGAGTCATAGCCAGCCATTACTTCTGGATTACGCAAAATAGTGGCACTAATATTGGCTCTAAAATATAGCAAGTAACCAAATTTTATTATTAAGAAAGGATTTAAGTTAATAAATAACAAGCAGTTATTGGGATGAATATATATAATACGTTTATATGTATATATATATATATGTAAGGTCAGGTGATGTAAGGTCAGGTGATGCGTAACACAACAGCCTCTCCTTGACAAATGTCAAACCCGCCTTCTCGTGGTGCATCCTGTTCCCACTAAAGGGGCTCTGGCGACCGCCAATAACGGTATAACTATACCATCGGGATTAGAGAAAATTTTATCCCACACTCACCAACCCGCTTCGCCAGCGTGATGAGTTATGGCCAAACCCTCCAAAATGACTCCACAACTTAAATTTTGGCCCTCAGTCTCTGGCAGCTGGAATGTACCTGGCCAAGGCAGCTGCCAGTGTGACATGAAGGCAGAGAGTGCTAAGAAACACCGGAGGACCGGACTAGGCTGCCATTTGATGCTGACCTTGGCTACTTACAATGGACACTCCCTATCTTCTGATTCCAGGCTTCTTGAATTGGAAGAGGAACTACAAAGGATCAAGTGGGGCATCGTCAGGCTAAGTGAGGTAAGGAGAAAAGGAAAAGATATCATTGAACTGAAAAGTGGACCATCTCTTCTACTATCGTGGGACAGATATTGGCAGAACAAGTAGCATTGGATTTATAATAAGCAAGAAACTGAAGGATAAAGTTGTAGAAGTTGAAAGTTCCTCTGACAGAGCTGCACGACTCGTTATCCAACTCTCGAGAAGATACCAGGCTCAGATTATTCAAACTTATGCACCCACCACAAGTCATCCTGAAGAAGAGATTGAAGAATTTTATGAGGAAATTCGTCATCTAAATAATAAAGGTAAGCAGCACTTGAAGATAACTATGGGAGATTTCAATGCAAAAATAGGGCAACGGTAACAGAATGAAACTTCAGTGGGTAAATTCGGTCATGGCAACAGAAACCAGCGTGGAAATACTCTCGTTGAGTTTGCAGAGGCAGAAGGGTTTTTCATCTTGAACTCCTTTCTCAAGAAAAAGCCGCACAGAAAATGGACATAGAGACATCCAAATGGGACGACAAGTGAAATTGATTTTATTATGTGTAACAAAAAATTCGTCATAGAAGACTGCAGTGTACTAAACAAGTTCAACACAGGTAGTGACCATAGATTGGTGAGATGTAAGATGCACCTCAACACTAAACTCGAACGTGGCAAGCTCATAAGACAAATAAAATGTATTGACATGACCAACCTTAAAAAACACCATAATACCTTCAAGTTGGAACTGAAGAACAGATTCTCTGCGTTAGAAAGCCTAACATCGAAAGAAGTGGATATTTCTGAAGTTAACAGAAAAGTAACCAAAGCTCTTATGGAAACAACAACAAAATTAGCTGGGTCTAAGAACAAGTTGCATGTGAACAAATTATCAGGAAAAACCAAAATGTTGATGCAAAAAAGAAAAGAGAGATGAGGACAACTAAAGAAGATGTAACTTCCAAAGTGGAATACATAGAGCTATGCAAGACAGTACGAAAAAGTATCACTGAAGACGTAAGGAAATTCAACTGTGAACTAGTGAGGAAAGCAATTGAAAACAACCAAAGCCTAAAGATAGCAAAGGGACATCTCAGTAAAGGAAGAAAACAGATTATGGCACTGAGAAAAGAAGATGGTTCTGTAACAAGAAATAGAGGCGAAATTTTGACAAGAGTGAAAGATTTCTACTCCAAGTTATATGAAAGGGATGATGCATGTACTCCAGACATCATGGAAGGTACCAGTACCAGAGTTCTTCCAGTCCTCCCAGCAGAAGTTGCACATGCAATCAAGAACATGAAGCGGGGAAAAGCTCCAGGAGAAGATGGAATTACTGTAGACATCATAGAAGAAGCAAGTGGAGAAATCGAAACAGTACTGGCCCAAATTTTCATTCGGTGCCTTAATGAAGGGAAGATTCCTGATGATTGGAACAACGCTATAATGATCCTGCTGCATAAAAAAGGTGACATTGAGGATCTCAGGAACTACAGACCTATCAGACTCCTATCAGTGGTTTATAAAATCCTCACTAAAGTTCTTTCACACCGTTTAAAGGTAACACTGGACATGGCTCAACCGAGAGAACAAGCTGGATTCAGGAGTGGCTACAGCACAATAGATCATATCCACGTACTGAGAGAACTATTTGAAAGAGCGAGGGAATATGAACTTCCATTGTGCATGGCTTTTATCGATTATGAAAAAGCCTTTGATGCGGTGAAACCATCAGCAGTTACAATGGCTCTGAAATCCTGCGGTATTTAAGATGCATACATTAATATTATTAATAACATCTATGAAAATACGAGTGCAAAGATTTGGCTGTTTGAAAATACAACACACATAAAAATTGGAAAGGGAGTGAGACAAGGTGACACCGTATCTCCGAAGCTCTTTAACGTCACATTGGAAAATATTTTTCAATCACTGAACTGGGAAAACAAAGGGATAAAGATTAATGGAGGATATCTAACCCACCTTCGTTTTGCTGATGACATAGTAATTTTCGCAACTACCCCATCAGAGCTGCAGAGTATGATCCAGGAACTTGCTGACAAGAGTAAAGAAGTGGGATTAAAAATGAACTTTCAGAAGACAAAAGTGATGTTCAATGCTTTTACACGAAATGAAGATTTATCGATGGATGGAGAAAAGCTGGAGATAACAGACACATACGTTTATCTCGGACAGCAGATATCAAGTGAAGGTCACATTGATGAAGAAATTAATCGGCGTACAAAACTTGCCTGGAGAGCTTTTGGAAGAAACAGCATAATTTTCAAGAGCAATATGCCATTATGTCTTAAAAGAAAAGTGTTTGATCAATGCATCCTTCCAGTGCTTACGTATGGTGCAGAGACGTGGACCTTAACTAAAAGAGACGTACAAAGGCTGCAGACAACTCAAAGCAGCATGGAGAGGTGCATGCTTGGTGTAACCAGGAGAGATAAGAAGAGGAACTCGTGGATCCGAAAAATGACAAGAGTGGAAGACATCATGATCAGAGTTAAATCCCTGAAATGGCAATGGGCTGGGCATACTGCCAGAAGGACAGACCATCGATGGACAGCCGAAATTTTAGATTGGATTCCAAGGGACAGGAAAAGACCCAGAAGAAGACCACATGGGAGATGGGTGGATGAAATTCGAAAGTATGCAGGAGTGACATGGAGGAGACTGGCACAAGACAGACCGTTGTGGAGGAAACTTGGGGAGACCTTCGTCCAGCAGTGGATTGATAATAGTTGACAATGATGATGATGATATATATATATATATATATATATATATATTGAGTTTCGAATTTGTAGTTCAAAGCAGATTTGTTCTTGTCAGTTACGGGTCCGGGTCCGAAATTTTTGACCCGTTTCCAACTCTGGTCGTGAACTGTAAACAAATGAGATGTGCGATAGGGCATCCTGATCGAAAAGAATGTTATCACGGCGTGAAGAACTTACGTGAGCTGGCATATTGATCTCCAATCAAGCAGCCACGCTCCCATACCTACCCGTTACTATGAGAATGAAAGGAAACATAATCTCGATCGAGTTTGCTTAAACTTAATCTAACAGCTGAGGAAGCCAGATGATGGGATTGAAAAACATTAAACAGAGGAGTAAACGGTAGTCATGATACTGAGGAATTCACCAACCTGTGCTCGTTTGGGAATAACAAAATTCTCTAGATGATTCTGAGGCAGCCGTCCAACCTCATGGCTGTAAACCACTGACAACAGCATTGCGATTTACTTTCGCTGATCGTAGATGCTGGCGTGTGTGTGCGTAAGTACACTCCCAAGCACTGATCACTTGATGAAAATTCCCACTTATTCGTCCCCACCCCAAAGTATGGCTAATTTGCTCTTATTCTAAATTTTTTCTTTTGAATATTTAGGACCATTACATCCCATCACCTTCACAAGTATTTTGATTCAATATTACATCTCTTAGATTTCTCTAAATGCTGTGGACTCTTACAACTACTACTACACCCAAGTGATAATTCTGGGGGATTTAATCCATGGACAGGTATGACTCACTTATTGTATAAAGAAGTAAATTTCTCGGTCATTTTTATCCGCGCCAGGATTCGAACCCGGGTCCCCTCATTCCGGAATAAGTCACTCTACCAATTGAGCTACGCGGACGTTTTATTCTGATTCCTATCTGCCTTTATGTCGTGTGCGTCCTTCTGGCAGGTACGTCACATCTCCTGGTACGTTACAATTGGGCATGCAGATTCGCCCGAGTTTATGCAACGCAGCACTTCGCCAACCTTCGCATGACGCAGTTTGCAGAATACAGAGGTTTACGTATTCACATGAAAGAAGAAGAGAGTTCCTTTTTTCGAGAGAAGAACATATTTTCTCACAAGATCTGTCAGATTCACTCACACCTCATTTTACATATCATCAGAGACATTTTCTGACATTTACTCCAACACCCTGGTGATTTTTTTACCCAATCGTTTAACTGTGTTTGTATTTATTTGTGTTTACTTGATTTACCAGTTTCTGCTCTTTAAGGTGGCCATGCGTGAAAGAAACACTTCTGCCTCTTCGCAGCTTTATTCTGTAGTATCAAACAGTCCTAGGACCTGCGTTGGACCACGTCTTCTCGATTTTGTAAATTCAAAAACTACTGAAATACTTAATGAGAGCCGCTTAAGGTGGTCCAGACGTACCTAGACATCAAAGAGAAGAAAAACCAAATTTTCCTTGTTTGCTTTGATTTCCTGCACAATTTTTAATTTCTCCGCACTGCCATTTTCACTGCTTTACAAATGTCGTTTTTCTTCTCCTTGGTTTCTAGGTATGTCTAGACTGCATTAAACGGCTTTCATTAAGTATCTCACTAGTTTTTGAAATCTTCAGTTCTTTTCTTATGCCCATATCTATTTAACTGTCATTTCTGTAATATTCTCTCCACATATTACAGTACCGTCATTTCTGTTATTCCCACGTGGGTTGCGAGCGGCGTAGTGGTTAGAGAAACTGCTATCCGACAAGATGCTTGCCGAATCAATCGAAGCTACATACCAGAATTTAAAATTAGTGTCCCGGGGGTCATCACTGAAAGCACCGCGTAACGGTTCATACTCTGAGTAAGTTTTAACAGCCCACTAACATGTTGCCATTCTTCTTTGACCTATCTGATTCACCAGCTGTTTATTTCATAGGATTGCCGATCGCTGGAATTTTTCGTGTGTCTCACCTACAGTTTTGAGTGAAAATCTCAGAAGGATGGCAGTTTTGGGAGAGGTTTCAACTAGCTAGCAAGCCTGGCGTCAAATAACATGCCACGCTCAAAGTCGCTCAGATCACCCGTCTTACCCATTCTGACTCTCAAGGGAAAGCTAACTAATGCTTCACAAGCTTCTATGCCGGACTTATATCGTAGACTGCGCTCTGAGGGTAGGAGTACCCAATAGCCTAGCAGTACAGTGTATTATTTAAAAGAAAACAGAATGGTTTACAACTTAATGAAAGTACTTTTATTTTGTTTGGGGGTTTAACAACGAACGTGAGCAATTCAACGGGATACAAATAGTTGCCCGTCCCTAATTTAAGGCCACTTGTTCCAGGGAAATGAGGAAATCGGTGCATTAAGGGAAAGATAACATTCATACCTCACCAGGATTCGAACCCAGACCCATCTCGGACGAATGGTCAGTAGCCAGCGCTTAGACCATTTTGCCAGCGGGGCGGTTTACCACTTCAACTGTCCGCACAATAGCAAATGAAAAATGCTGCTAAATTTGAAGTCTGGTACTTTGAAGTTCGATTCATCTGTCCCGAGTAATTTGGTTTAAAGAAGTTTCATTGCATTTCCATTAGTCTTCAAAGATTTAAAAACTTGCGGTTGTTATATTTTATCATAATAATTTCCATATTGAGGAATCTTTTTCCTGAACATCTTGCTTTCGTGTTACAAAAGGCATGGTAAAAAATTAATTCCGAAGAAAACATTCAAACTGTCGGATACAAGGCTGAGCACAACGTTTTGCTTTGTTTTTCAGGAAATTCAAGAGTCCTTCAATCCCGAAGCGAAATATGATTCTGACGATGAGCTCGCTGTACTTTTTAAGGATTCGTCTGCATGCAAACTTCCTGTGATTGTGCCGAGTACTGCTCGCGCTCTGAAAATTGACGATTCCCAGGACGAAAGCGATGATGTACTGGAAGACAGCGACGCCAAAGAAGACATTATGCAATACCACGATGACAGAGAAACCGAAAGTGGGGAAGAAACACCATCCCCTGCGACAGGTGACGACGTTGAAATCACTTTGTCAACAGCGAAAGAACCGAAAGATAAAAAGAAGTTACGCCGTAAAAAGACGGGCGATAAAGTTCCTGCTCAAAAGAAAACCAGTCTCTCTTCGAGGAGAAAGGAACGTCCGAACTCCGTTTCATCGACTCCTTGGAGACGAACACCAAAACCAAACAGCCGGATGTCAGAGAGAATTCATCCTAGGATAATATATTCGCAACAGGCCGAACATTCTTCTAAAAGTTCAAGAAAATCGTCAGAATTCAAACTGGAAACTTTAACGTTGGACCTTTTTGTGGGAGGAAAAACTGAGCACTTGGATCCTAGATTTCGTACATTTCTCGAGAAACTAGATAAACCTGGAAGCTTAGTAAATAGGAAAGGGTTAACGGCCAGCAAATGGGAAGCGTCGAGTAGCCTCAAAAGTACCAAGAGTGAAAGGGATGCACTAACGAAAAGCAAAACTGAGACACCAAACAGCTTGAAAAGTATCTCTCCACGCAGAAGGAGGAGAAGGAGAAAGAAAATCACGGCCGTGACGTACGAAGAAGAGAAAGAGATACAGTCACTTGTGTCCAGTGGACTAGAGAGACAGGAAACATCTAAAGAAGAACCAATTTTTTCCTTTAATTTTCAAACTGATGATTATTTCCAAGCAACTCGAACTCCATCTCCCATGGAAGAACCAAATGCTGTGAATGTTTCCTCTAATTACTCATCGTATAGCTCTGGTAGCGATTTCAGTTTTGAATCTTTCAGTCCTAAATGGGCATCCAGATCACTAAGACAGAAAACAGTAAGCTTCGAACAGAACCAAACTCGCAATTTCCATCCGAAGCCAAAGAAGCATGTGGATAAAGTCATTTCTTCTATGCTGCGCAGACCGAAGGACAAGAGCCCGTTTGGCCGGGACAGAAGAAACGCGTCTGTTCGCCGCAGGAAAGGTAAAGCGGCCAGAAGTCCTAATGCATCTGGCCCTGCTTGGAATATAAAAAAACCTGCTGAGAGGGACAGTAGTCCGGATCTTGTGGTTTACTTACCGGAAGAAGAAATTCGAAAACTAAGTGCATATGAAAGAGGTGCAAATAGGATGTTGCCGAGTAGTATTTTATCTATTGGCCACGAACGAGAAGTTATTCCGAAAGAGATAAAGTCGAGGAGTAAGTACCAGAGAGGCCACGGAGCTGAAGGAATTGACAGAGGCAAATCGCCGTGCAAATATTTGTCCGGAAGCTATATGCCATTACATAATAAAGTCAAAGGAAAGAAATCAAGTGCCTATATATTTGGAGGCCATGAACCTGAAAACATTGCCACGAAAAAAAGCTCAAGTGACGATCTCTCCGAACCTAATAGTCCACTGGAAGAAGAATCAGGTAAAGAACTGTTTGAAAATTGTGTACCAAAGGATGATGCCAAAGAAGGAAAATGTTCGAAAAAATCACGTCCCCTCGGTACAGAGCGTCACACAAAACTGCTCGTCGAAATAAAAGGCCAGCGAATTTCCCGAACGCAGTTAGTGTGATCACACCTACACTTAAGTTGTTTCCATCGCACATACCACGTCTTCAATATATCAAAGAAGATCTCGTCTACGTACCTATTGAGAAATCACCTTTCAGAAAGTCACCTATGAAATTACCACCTCTCAAAGTTGTTCCTCCGATGCCAAAAGAGCGAAGCAATTTCATTCCATAAATTTATTTAAATGCAGTTGCAGATGATTTATCATCCAATGACAATAAGGCAAACACAAGTCATTGTATTCGATTAAAATTTTTGCGTGGCACTGTGAATAAAATGCTGAATATAACATTAAATAATTGAAATTCTTTTTCTGCTTACAAAGTTTGACAAACATGTTTAAGAGAATGAATACTCAAAAAAGGTTTACATTTTTTTCAAAATATTGAATAAAAGTTTTGACAGCTACGTAACGCAGGAAAGTATAACTGAGATGTGAAATTTCTATCATTCGAATTTCGAAAATATCTATGTAGCTGATACGAAACAGTAAATGTGCGTTTAAGTAAATCTTAAACCCTATTCATGTGGTAAAATTGAATGACTATAACATTGTACAACTAAATTTAGTCAGAGTAATCTTAATTGATAGGCAACTCCAATTTCTCTCTACAAATAGCTCAGTTTTATCAGAAAAAATGGTGCGTTTGTATTCCCATCCGTTATGGCATTATCAATTAAGGCTATAGTCCCATACTTTTTGTCTCCATGCGCTTGGGGGAAATGGGTGAACATTAGAAGTGCTAGAACTGGAAAGTAGCAAATTATTCACAAATTCATTTTTTGCCTAGCACGTGACAACAACTGAGAAAAATATGTGACACTCGGCATAAATGATGACGTCATAACAGAAAAGAGTATATCATTTTTCCTGTTAAAACTGGGATATATGGAGAACTATAGCTAACTATGGAGAACCGTAGCTAACATGGAGAACTATATAAAACTATGAAGAACTATAAAAAACATGGAGAATTACAGAAAACTTACTATGGAGAACCGTAGCTAACATGGAGAACTATATAAAACTATGAAGAACTATAAAAAAACATGGAGAATTACAGAAAACTAACTATGGAAAACTATAGAAAACTAACATGGAGAACTATAGCTAAATAGGAAGAACCAGAGCTAATTATGAAAACCTATACGAAACATAGAGAATTATAGAAAACGTGGAGAAAACTATAAAGAACTATAGAAAGCATAGAAAACTATAGAATGCATGGAGAAATATATAAAACTATGAAGAACTGTAGAAAACATGGAAAATTACAGAAACCTAACTATGGAAAACTGTAGAAATTTCTATCATTCGAATTTTGAAAATATCCATATAGCTGATACCAAAGAGTAAATGTGCGTTTAGGAAAATCTTTAACCCTATTCCTGTGGTAAAATTAAATGACCATAACATTGTACAACTAAATTTAGTCAGAGTAATCTTTATTGATAGGCAACTCCAATTTCTCTCTACAAATAGCTCAGTTTTATCAGAAAAATGGTGCGTTTGTATTCCCTTCTGTCATGGCTTTATCAATTAATGCTATAGTCACAGACATTTTGTCTCCATGCTCTTGGGGGAAATGGGTGAACATTAGAAGTGCTAGAACTGGAAAGTAGCAGATTATGCAGAATTATAGCTAACATGGAGAACTATAGATAAATATGGAAAACCAGAGCTAATTATGAAAACCTATAGAAAACATGGAGAACTATAGAAAACCTGGAGAAAACTATGAAGAACTATGGAAAACATAGAAAACTATGGAATACATGGAGAAATATATAAAACTATGAAGAACTGTAGAAAACATGGAGAATTACAAAAAACTAACTATGGAAAACTATAGAAAACTAGCTATGAAGAACTATAGCTAAATATGAAGAACCAGAGCTAATTATGAAAAACTATAGAAAACATAGAGAACTATAGAAAACGTGGATAAACTATGAAGAACTATAGAACACATAGAGAATACATGGGGAACTACAGAAAATTAACTACCGTGAACTATAGCTAATTTTATGAAGACTAACATTGAGAACTATAGCTAACACTTTACGCAGTACTATAACTAACGATGAAAAGAAATTAGTGTGCCTCAAAAAACGTTATGTGCATTCTAATATAATGTCCATGTCTTACTTTGAAGTTAATTTTCATGAACTACGGTACATCTCACACTCTTCTGAAACGAAGTATTGCTTACCTCATTGTCTATTTCTGTAATCCCAGGTTTCAGGTTTCTTTATTCATTTGTTTTTATAGGTCAAAAGCCAGACATGACTCTCCGTCCTATAATGTTACAAACCTACATAAATAACTTGTTCACTTAAATTCAAGAGAAAATGTAGAAGTTACAGATAGTGTGCGCTGTGTTGCATATTTATTGCGTCCAAACTATTATGGGTATGCAAAAGTTTCCACCGCCCCCGCTAGCGGGCGCTGTAGGGATCTAACCGGCCGGTGACCCATGCATGAAGCCAACCATGGCGGTAGATAAAGTTCGTACATAAAGCCAACCATGGCAGTAGATAAAGTTCGTACATGAAGCCAACCATGGCGGTAGATAAAGTTCATATGCGGCACTGTTTGTTATTTATGTTTAATTTAGGGAAAAGTGCGAGTGAAGCATACCGTTCAATATATCAGGCGTATGAAGAAACGGTTATGGGTGAGCGGACCTGTCGAGAATGGTTTGCCAGGTTTAAGAAGGGCGATCTAAGCTTGGAAGGCAAACCACGTGCAGGTAGACCGCAGGAACTCGAAGACGAGGAGCTGGAATCGCTGTTGAAAGAGGATGCCACACAATCAACCACGCAACTGACGAAACGTTTGAAAGTGGCTCATTCGACAATGGTACGGCGTCTACAGGCCTTGGGGAAGATCCAGAGGATTGGTAAGTGGGTTTCTCATACTTTAACGGAGCGTAAAAGATTGGGCATCGTGGAAGGTTGTCAACGGGGATGAAAAAGTGGTGTATTGCCACAACCCCGTATGCAAGCTATCCTGGGTCGACGCAGGCCAGCCATCAACGTACACTGCAAAACAGGATATCCACGGGAAAAAGGTGCTGTTGTGCGTGTGGTGGGATATCATGGAGTGTTGTACTTCGAACTGTTGAAACCGGACGAAACAATCACTAAACAAAGATATAGCGATCAGTTGATGAAACTGAACCTCGTAATTGAGCACAAACGCCCATGGACAGGTAAAGGGCACCACCTAGTCATCCTGTTACACGATAATGCGAGACCACATGTCGGTGCGACCACGAAATCAACCCTTGAACAGTTACACTGGGAGGCTTTACCGCATCCGACTTACTCCCAGGACATTGCACCCTCAGACTTTAATCTGTTTCGTATTATGCAGCATGCCCTAACCCAACAGCGGTTCACCAAAGTTCGTCACTCTCGTAACGAACTGTGGTGAACCGCTGTTGGGCTAGGGAACAGTGGCATTCATTTGTTACCTGAAAAATGGCAAAAAGGTCATTGATCCTGACGGCCAATACTTCGTTCAATAAATGTGTACTGATTTCATGATTGTTCCTGTCTCCTTTCTCCTTAAAACGGCTGAAACGTTTGCATATCCCTAATAGTTATGGGAAACTATGAATAGTACAGACTCGTACGTTGCATCTTCGCTTCTAAAAATCTAACTGCGAAAATTCGTCCTCAGTCGGACGCCGAGGAAATCATGTATATGCATTTTTTGACAGGGCGTTTTCATGATACACAATTCCCTCTTGATTGAGACAAACAGTCAGCAGCGTCTTGACACTACTAAGGCTCTGTCGTGTTTTATTGTGTCTGGAAGAAGTTAAGCTCTTCCGCGCCTCAGTTTCGGTGTCGTACCCATAAACCCACGATTCATCATTAGTTACGATAATTTTTTTAAGAGCTTCCGTCGGTTTATTTGCAGTAAAGCAGGTCACTAGAAGATGAAACAGAGGCCTGTTTTTGCTCACCTGAGAGCACCTTTGTCACAAATTGATCACTCGTAAGAATCAATTGAAGTGAACCGAAAGTAATGGTGAAGTCTTCAGGTAACTCACGAATAGTGATTCCGTGATTCTCCCGCATAGCTCTGCGCACAAGTTCGACATTGTTTTCACTTCTGGTTGCGGACCTCCCAGAACCTTCATCACTCTCAACACTTTCACGACCATTTTTAAAAGCTATGTGACGTACTACAGAGGTAAAAATATGTGTCAAGACAACAAATCTGCAGAGAGACATTCCTTCTGCGTAGCTCAGTTGGGAGAGCGACTTACTCCCGAGTGAGGGAACACGGTTTCGATGCCCGTGGCGGACAAACTTGTATTTTCACATTAGCCCCCAATTGTAGAAAATGGATCCACTGGCCTTTGATTTCTTCGAAAAATGTGTGATGTTTTTTCCACTCATTGTTTGGAATTAATGAAAAATTTCTACTTCGCTTCAAAGGAAAACAAGAAAGATGACACCGAATTTTCGGGTGCAATAAGCACGCCTTTTGAATCCGTTCTGACGCAAATTAAATTTATCAAAGCTATTCCAAGTCAATGGAACCGGTATGGAGAACAATAGTATCTGACGGAAGAAAGAAGTTCTTCAATCGGGTTTTGAATCCCTCAGATATTGCTGTAAACGGAATTATGAGCGTACGCCCTTTGGTTGCAGACTTGTGCGTAAAGAAAAACATGAATTTATATGAGAAGCATTTCGCACCGGAAACGCTCTCCAACGCCGAAAGAATTTTTCAAATCGGACTCTTAGAAACAGAGATATCGACAAAAATAAGATGCGACTTTATTCCTGCAATAATCATGGTTTTCCCTAAAAACATGAATTTATATGAGAAACATTTCGCACCGGAAACGCTCTCCAACGCCGAAAGAATTTTTCAAATCGGACTCTTAGAAACAGAGATATCGACAAAAATAAGATGCGACTTTATTCCTGCAATAATCATGGTTTTCCCTGGTGGGAAAACCATGCATTATTGTAGGAAGAAAGTATTGTCAAAAGGTTTATCCGTACGAGCGTTATCGGTCCAAGAAAAAAAAATCAGTCGAGTTTTCAGGAGCCCAGATTTTGCTACAAATACATCAGAAGCAGAAATTAACACTTATGCCCCCTGGTGGCGAAACCATTCTTTACGAAACATTAGAAATTATGTGAAAAATACTTTTCATCATGTCTTGCATGCGATACAGGAAGACTTTGTCAAATCGGAGTTTTAGAAGCAGAAATTACTCAGAAAACGCAATTTACCTTTGTGCCCCCTAGCGGAAAGTCTATGATGTACTTGGAATTTTGAATTTATAAGAAAAACGTTTCGCATCGGAAAAACTATCCAACAAAGAAGGAATTTTTCAGATCGGACCTTTAGAAGTGGATATATTGACAAAAATAAGATATACATCTACGCCCCCTGTCGTAGAAACCATGCATTATTTCAAGAAGAAAATTTTCCTAAAAGGTTTGTCGACATGAGTAGTACCGGTCAACAAACGACTTTTTTTAATCGAGATTTTAGAAGCTCATATTTTCTGCAAGTAGATCAGAAGCGGAAATTAAGACTTACGCCACCTGGTGGCCAAACCATTTTTTACAAAAATTTGAAATTATGTACAAAGGATTTCCCATCAGGAGCTGTATCCCGTGCAGAAAGAAGTTTTTAAATCGCAGATTTAAAAGCAGAGATATAGGGGGCGGGGCAATTTACCTTTGCGCCCCCTAGCGGAAAGTCAATAAATTACTTTAAAATTTTCAAATTATATGAAAAACATGTCACACTGGAAACACTATCCAACGAAGAAGGAAGTTTTCAAATCGGACTGCTAGAAGTAGAGATATTGACAAATATAAGATATATATCTATGCCCCCTGGCGTAAAAATCATACGTTATTTTAAGAAGAAAATGTTTCTGAAAGGTTTGTCGACATGAGTAGTATCGGTCTAAAAACGATGTTTTCTTCAATCGAGAATTTAGAAGCTCATATTTTGCTGCAAATCTATCAGAAGCGGAAATTAAGATTTACGCCCCCTAGTGGCCAAACCATTTTTATTACAAAAATTAGAAATTACTTGCAAACGGTTTCCCATCAGGAGCTGTATCCGGTGCAGAAAGAATTTTCAAATCGGAGATTTAGAAGCAAAGATATAGGGGTAAACGCAACTTGCCTCTTCGCCCCCTAGCAGAAAGTCTATGAATTACTTGAAAATTTTGAAACTATATGAAAAACATGTCACACTGAAAACACTATCCAACAAGTTAGTATAATCATGCAATGCATTAATTATGATACGCTTTCCAACATACCAGAAATCATTACTCAAGTTATGAGGATAATGGCTGTGGAATAAATCTGGGATTTGTGCCCTGAACTTTGATCCCATTTCGGTGATATTCTACAGACCCAGTTCAGTATACTACCGAAATAACATGATAAAGTTTTGTCGGAATGGAAGCATTTTTACGTAAGTTCTGATGCATAAGGGCTATAGAATAGATTCCACTCCTGTGTCCTAACCTTTGACCCCATTTCGCCCATTTTCAATAGGATTCGTTCACCCCATTTCGTCCATTTAATAGGCAGGCCCCTACAACATACTAACATTTCATCCAGATCGATGATTTTTTACGTAAGTTAAGACGCATAATGGCGATGGAAGTGATTCCGCTCCTATGTCCGGACCTTTGACCCGCTTTCACCCATTTTCAATAGGGGTTGTCCCCAGGTGGTCCCCTACCATATACTAAAATTTAATCAAAATCGAACCTTTTTTTACGTTAGTTATGACGCATAAGAGCAGTGGAATGGATCCTGCTCCTATGTACTAAGCTTTGACCCCATTTCGTTCACGTTCAATAGGGTTCCCTCCCAGGTGATCCCCTACCACATACTAAAATTTCATCGAAATCGAACCATTTTTACGCGAGTTATCGTGCGGACAGACGGACGGACAGACAGACGGATGGACGGACAAAGCTGGAGCATATACGCTTCTTCAACCTACGGTGGGAAAGCGTAAACAAAGAAGACATTTTTTTAATTGGACTCCTAGAAATAGAGATATTGACGAATATAAGATATACATCTACGCCCCCTGGCGGAGAAACTGTGGAATATTTTAAGAAGAAAATATTCCGAAAAGGTTTAATCGATGTCAGTGGCATCAATCCACGAAAGATTTTTTTCAATTGATATTTTAGAAGCTCAGATTTTATGGCAAATACATCAGAAGCAAAAATTAACACTTACGCCCTCTGGTGGCCAAAGTATTCGTTATCAAAAATTTGAAATTATATGCAAAAGATGTTCCATCAGGAGGTTTATCCGCTGAAGAAAACATTTGTCAAATCGGAGTGTTAGAAGAAGAATTATTGGGAAAAATGTAATTTACTTTTCGCCCCCTAGCGGAAAATCTATGCGTAATTTCAAGAAGTAACTATATCTAAAATACTCTTCGACATAAATGGAATCGAAAGATAAAAGATTCTGTTCAATCCGATGTTTAGAAGCAAATATGTGGAATAAAACGTATTTTTGAATTTGACATCATCTGCATTTACGCCCTCCAGCGGCGAAATTGTACATCGTAAAAAAAAACGAAATAAAGGATCATCATTCGCATATTTCAAGCTTCCCAATGCAAAAAAAAAAAAAAATTAAAATCGGACTAATAGTTGCAGAGATATTGTATGTACAGACTGACGGGCGGACAAATCCGTAACATAAACACAATCTGTTAAATAGTAACATTGTACTAGTGATCCGATTTATTGGCGTAGGAAATAAACACATAAGCGTTTCCAAGCTTTTGCACATCAACCAGATGGCTTTTTCAAGGAAGTTAGACAGAAAATACTCCAAATACGTGGCGACAGTAAATAAATAAATACATCGCTCTTAACCACGTTCTAGAAACACACAGCAACCGACAAATTGTTTTTCAGCCGCCGCTGTGGAATATGCGTATATGTAACGCACTCGGCTAGATATCGAGAGTTCTGCTGGTTCATTTCCACAGCGGCGGCTGAAAAACAATTTTTCGGTTGCTGTGTGTTTCTAGAACGTGGTTAAGAGCGAGGAATTTATTTATTTAAGTTAGACAGAAACTGCAAACTGAAAATTATAATTCTATTTTTCAGTTTGCTGTTTCTGAAAAATAGAATTCTATATGAAATTCTAACTGAAAAATAGAATTCTATATTCTATTTTTCAGTTTGCAGTTTCTGTCTAACTTCCTTGAAAAAGCCATCTGGGTGATGTGCGAAAGCTTGGAAACGCTTATGTGTTTATTTCCTACACCAATAAATCGGATCACTAGTACAGTGTTATTATTTATTACTTAATTGGTGTACTGTTCCTCGTTATAAATAAGCACAATCTTTTTTTACAATAGACGTGCTAAAAACTATCTTTTTTTTGCCGTTTAACGACAATAAGGAGTGGCTGTTCGAATACTTATAGCCTGTAATGCCTATAAGTAGTCGAACGTTTCTACACTGCTGGCCACCTAAAATGCAACACCAAGAAGGAAGCATCCGATTGGCCTGATATTCGCAGCATGCGTCACCCGCGAGAGGACATGCAAACGATTAGCATGGCAGGACATATGCAAATCACGTGCGCCCGGCACGCCACCGAGAAGCACTATAAGAAGGGTGCACAGAAGGCGGGGTTTCAACACGTACCGTTCGACGTCGTCTGCAGGAGCGGCGACTTGTCCCACGGCGCCCATTGCTCCGATTACCGTTGACGTTACACCAACGGCGAGTGCGACGACAGTGGGCCGGTGAACGCCGCACCTGGACTACGGAATGGCACGACATTGTCTTCTCCGACGAATCTCGCTTCGGTCTGCAACACCACGACGGTCGGATTCGTGTGTGGCGGCACCGCGGCGAGAGACTGTATGACTCCTGCATTATGCATCGCCATGCCGATCCGACGCCTGGCGTTATGGTTTGGGGCGCAATTGGATATGACACCTGCACCCCTCTGGCACAAATCGCCGGTACACTCAACAGCCACCGCTACATCTCCGACGTTTTGGAGCCTGTAGTGCTTCCTTACCTGCAGGACCTGCCAGCTGCAACGTTACAACAAGATAATGCGCGCCCGCACGTGGCACACATCGTGCAACAATTCTTCACGGCCGACCAGGTGTCTCTGCTGCCATGGTCAGCCTGTTCTCCCGATATGTCGCCCATCGAACATGTCTGGTAGCTGATCGGCAACCGACTGGCCTGGCAAGCACCACCCGCGGCTACGCCTGATGAACTGCGACAACGTGTGGAAGCAGCCTGGACCGACATACCCCAAGCCCACATCCAAAGCATCTTTCGTTCGGTGCTGCGGCGTGTAGCGGCCGTTATTGCCAGCCATGGGGGCCACACGAACTATTGATGTCTGCGTGTTCCGCAAGACTGGCCTGTAAGCTCAATCGTTTCATCTTTGTATCTGTTGTTATGTGTCCAATAAATCTGGCTTTGCTATCTCGTGTCCTTCTTGGTGTTGCATTTTGGGTGGCCAGCAGTTTAATATATGATCACTTGTTCCAGGGAGGGAAGAGATCCAACGTCATAGTTCAAACGCTCCATCCCTGCAACATCCCATACCAGAATCTGGGGTCTGCTAGGACGACTCGCCAGAATTCGGCCACCTCGGCGACTCATCATCATACCTCAGACCTTGGAATAAAGCCCTTCTGTGTTTTATTTGTTTTGTTTTGTTTTGTTTTAAACTTGGGGGGTTTAATGACCACTGTGAGCAACTCGATAGGCTATTAACAGTCGTCCTTCGCTAATTTTGAGTGCCTGGTTCAAGGGAGAGGGGAGAGCCAGTGTGGTGAGACAAACACAACATCCATGCCTCACCGGGATTCGAACCCAGATCCATCTCGAATAAATGGTCAGAAGCCATCCTGCGGTGTTTTAATGGTAATGATGAACCGTCGTCCGCCCAAGAGGAGCAGTGATCTAAGCGCTGGCTTCTGATCATTCGTCCGAGATGGGTCTAGGTTGGAATCCCGAGTGAGGCATGGATGTTGTTTTTGTCTTACGGCGCTGGCCATTCCCGTTTCCTGGAACCAGTAACCCTAAATTAGGGACGAGAAACTGCTTATAGCCCATTTATTTGCTGACGGTGGTCGTTAAACCTTCAGCAATCAAAATACAAAAAATGAGCAGTCATGTTGAGGTTGTCACGTTCCTCCGCTATTCAATCAGGAAACATTTATAAAACCTTCTTCTCGCGGGTTCGAAGAACGGGAGTGAAGCGTTTCCCAGGGAAACTTAACCCTTTAACTGGCCGGAACGAATTAGCTCGCGGTTAGAAAAATAAACTGAAATCAGTTCGAACGAAAATATTCTCTGTCTAAGAAGTGGGCCGAACGCGGCCTGAAAGAGTGAACGAATTAACTCGGGGTTAGAAAAATAAACGGAAATCAGTTCGAACGAAAATATTCGCTGTCTAAGAAGTGGTCTGAACGCGGCCTGAAAGAGTGAACGAATTAACTCGGGGTTAGAAAAATAAACTAAAATCAGTTCGAACGAATATATTCGCTCTGTAAAAAGTGGGCCGTACGCGGCCTGAAAGAATGAACGAATTAACTCGGGGTTAGAAAAATAAACTAAAATCAGTTCGAACGAATATATTCGCTGTCGAAGAAGTGGGCCGAGCGCAGCCTGAAAGAGTGAACCTGCGTATAGGAAAACGTTTATTTTCTCCTTAGTTATGTTTTTCAAAGTGTTAATTTGAAGGAGATGATTGACACTAATCTTTTCTGACTGATTTCTTGCTAAAAGAGCTATAACAATGTCAATGAACCTAAGAAATCAGAGAGAGAAGATGTTTGAGTCGCTTGTTTCTGCCTAGGGGAATGATGTTTTGTCAGGACTTTCCTTCCCACATTATGCCTTGAATTATGAAGCAGAGAATAAAAGAGTACATAATGCAGCATAGAATTAAGGTCTATAGAATGGAGCAGAGAATAGAGAATTATAGACTGGAGCTTAGTCTATAGGACTATAGGATGGAGCAGAGAAACAAGGACTGGAAGAAGGAAAGGATTTATCTTGCTGTAGCTTTCGCAAAACCCTGAAGTTATGTGAACATTCTGTCTGAAGAGCGAATATTTCGGTTTAGTTACATCGGCTGCTTGAAGGGTTAATTACAAAAACGTATTAGTGCATTGCACAACTTCAACTATGTCGTCTCTCGGGAAATGTAAGCTTTCAAAATGATTTGAATCCTAAGAGGAAATGTGACACAGTGATAAAATGGTTAAACTTAAATTTTATTTTTAAATACCGTCTTTCTGGCTTTATCAATAAACAAAAGAAAATATATTTTCTTTCTTTTCCGATTACGGTTAACATCTTTTTAACAGAACCTACAAGGAAGGAAATTTTAAATTTCGTGATAAACCGTTCTTAAAATACTGCTGCTCAACACATATGCAGCTTCAAAAACAGTCATGTATGTTCATTTAGGCCAAGCATGCAAAATTTCTGGAATGTTAGAAATACATACATACAAACATACATACATACAAAAATAAATACATGCATACATACATACATACATGCTTATTATTAAGCTCTTCTCTGAGAATCAGATGTTAGTTCCTCAAAGAAAGACCCTGCGCCAAGTACACATTTGACTGATAGAACAAGAACTTACTTACTGTTGGTGTATCAAACGTCTTCATTTACAACGATATCGGCACACAGCTCCAGATTAATTAATATCCATCAGACGCCGGGCACAAGAAGTTTTGTACAATGCTTCATACACATAAACCTTTTCTTAAGCAGACATTCCTGAATCTGGCACTCCCATGATTTCTTTGGCCTTCCTCTACCTTTCTGTTCTGCCACTTGGGATGAATAAATTCTCTTAGGAAGCACAACCTCACTCATTCTTTCAACATGGCCAAACCACCTAAGAATATTACTCTCTACCTTACTAATAACATTTTCCCTCATATATTACACATCTGCAACACATCTTCATTCCTCATATGATCGGAGCGTGTCTTGCCACAAACCCCTCTTAAGTCCAAAAGTATAATATATCGGCAGTACCCAAGTTTTACTGCCATACATCAAAGTGAGAAATATCATGTCAGGAAAATTAATGCAAAAATCAAATTTTGAAAATAAGGAGGTATAAAAAAATGTCTTAGTACTCTGATGCACAACCACGTCATCCTACAGAGCAATAATTAATTTTCGTTCGTAATTTTTTTAATTATGCGAAAATTACTTTGTGCATTTTGAAGAATTGATGGTTAGAAGTTTTTGATACATCATCAAGTGAAGATGTTTCTCATCACAACACCGCAATGTAGCACAAAATTTCAATACATACGCACATATAATATTCATGCATTCAGAGGAAGAAAATAACGCAGCTCACTTTTCCTGTTGATGTCTTTTCCAGATTCATGAATTTTACAGACGACTCCTTTTATTTCAAATAATAAAATTTACAAAAAACGAAAATCTTGGTCTTTCATCGAGAATATTCCTAGAGTACTTACTGGATGGCACATCATTGCACAAAATTCAGATTAAATTATCTGTGACAAATCACAACCTCAAGTATATAATGAATAAATGGCTTGCTGATAATTTTGAAGTAAAGAAAATATGAGTAACTGTTCGAATCAGTCAAAGAAATCATTTATGAAACCAGTTCTATGATGAAAGATTTACTTCTATTTTATATGAAAAATTTATTTCCGTTGAGGTGGACCTTGTTCATTAACATGGTTTCCAAAGTCAGCAGGCCTAATTTTCATAACACTGTCCTTGAGAGAATATTTGTACCCTTTGAAGTCTTTCCAGTTGACACCATCAGCAAAGCTTTCGTGGATTCCCTTAAGGTAGAGGCCGTTCAAGTTGGAATCATGGCATTCACTGTACCACCAACCCCTTTGAAAAGGACAGCACAGTTGTCCTTGTAAATATCATTTTTCCTGTCTTTTGTGGTGAATTTATATCCGTTCTGACGCTTGAAAGAATCACCTAGAAAGAGAAGAAAAATATTTCATATACTGTATATCTGCCACCACATAAGTGGGGAAATTTTGCACTGGCATCTATTTTAACAATGTTGGTATAATACACGGATCAAACAAACTCACGACTGTGACTGCATTATACTAGAGCAGGCGTCGGCCACCGACGGAAGGCGTGCCAAGCGTGGCACGTGGAACGATTTTCAATGGCACGCTAAGGGAAATGAAAAACAGTATATGATCGCTTAAAAAAATTGAATTTTTAATTAAATAGAAGCCTATAATTCTTTTAAAGCTGTTCCTGTTTTTACATCCTTTCAAAACAAAGTTGTTAGACATTGGAGATGGGAATGAGCGATCTAATGCAAACTAACTGAGTGAGTGTGGAACAATAATGACTGACCTTGACGAAGTTTTATTTCCGTCCTATCCTTCCTCTCTCTCCCGACTATTCACACCAACATTATAGTTCTCTCGTCTGTCGCATACTCATGTCAGTACAGTCCGCTGCCCGTAACACAAAAGCTGATGTTGTTATCAAGCAACACGGTGCCGTTACAATGACTCAACAAAGGCGAAAACTTGATATGCGCTCGTTTCAAGACTTTCGGACAAATGAGTACGGATTCATACAACAAAAGGATCGTGCTGTCTGTGCTTTATGTTGTGAAAGTGTCGTGTGCCGTACATCAAGTGTACAAAGACACTATCAAACTAAACATCAGTCCATGTTTAAAACCTCTGAGGAGATAAGTGAAGCCATAAAAAGGGCTGTTTCTGGCTACAAAAAACAAAGTAGAATTTTTAGTCAAGTAACTGGAACACAAATAAAGCTACCGAATGCTGTTATAAAACTGCTCAGTGTGTGGCTTCGAAGGGCAAACCTTTCACAAATGGAGAATACATCAAGGAAACTTTTTTGAGCAGTGCTGAAATTTTGTTTAGTGATTTACCAAATAAAGAAACAATACTGTCTCGGATTCGAGACATACCAGCTTCTGCGAGATCAATCGAGTGACGCATAACTGATATGGTGTAAAGAAACAATACTGTCTCGGAATCGAGACATACCGGCTTCTGCGAGATCAATCGAGTGACGCATAACTGATATGGTTGAAAATATAACTTTCAAACAAACAACCGGGTTGCAACAACTAGTTGTATTTAATGTAGCTCTTGACGAAAGTGTCGATGTGAATGACGTGACACGCCTAGCTATAGTTGCGCGATAGTGTGACAACGACCGTATATATGAAGAACTGTGCTGCTTGATACCTCTTGGTGTTACAACCAAAGGAGAGGGCATTGTACCTGAACATTCACATGAATAAAGCATTCTGTGTTACTACTGATGCTGCTCCTGCTATGGTCGGAAAGAACAAGGGATTTGACAAACTTCTTGAGGATCATATTGAACGTCAGGTATTGAGCTTCCATTGCATTATACATTGCCTGGCCAAATTACAAGTCGTGTATGTTAATACTTCGTGGGACCACCTTTAGCACCAATTACAGCACGCATTTGTCCTGGCATGGTGTCAATGAGTTTAGGCACTGTCTCCCCACTGATTTGTGGCCAGCTTTGCAGTAACGTTTTGCCAAGATTCTTGGTTGATGACGGAAGAGTGGAATTACTCTTTAGATTCCTCTCCAGTATATCCCACAGACCCTCAATGGGGTTGAGGTCAGGACTTTGTGGTGGCCAATCCAAGTGTGCGAACGATGCCTCGTGATCCTCGAACCAACCTTTCACAATTTTAGCGCGATAGATCGTGGCATTGTTATCCTGGAGTAGGTCTTTGCCTTCAGGAAAAAAATTCCATTGATGGAATAAGGTGGTCATTCAGTATGATGAGATACTCAGGTGACCTCATTTTATTGCCGCATAGTGTTGCTGCGCCTAGACCAGCAGAACAGATGCGACCCCAGATCATAACACTTCCTCCTGAGGCCTGTACAGTGGGTATAGTACAGGAAGGGTCCAATACTTCATGCGGTTCCCTTCGAACACTGATAAGTCCATCATGTTAGAACAGAGTATACCTCGACCCATCAGGTCACATGACCCCCATTACTTAACAGTCCAATCTTTATGTTCCGTGGCGAATTGGAGTCTATTTTCCGATTACTCTCATTAACGAGTGGTTTCCTTTTTGCAACACAGCTGCTTAATCCCAGTCCTTTTGGTTCCTATCTCATCGTGTGAGTGGAAATGGTCTTGCTTCTACTGTTGAACATGGTTGTGAGTTCTAGTGTCGTACTTTAGCGATGCAATTTCACTAAGCGTTTTAATGATCTTCGTTCACGATTATTCAGGACTGTTTTCCGAACACACATTTTCCGCGAAGTGGATGCTTCACAGCCATCATTCCCAGATTTAATAATGCGTTGGACAGTTCGTAATCTGGTGCCAGTGATTTCAGCAATCTCCTTGCAGGTGTTCTGCCCTTGCTACAGGCCAATAATTTGGCACATTGTGAACTCTGTCTCATCTTTTACGCGACCGCCTATAACGTCTTCCGCCATGATTGCTTGGAACTGATGGGCTGCCCACTCATCCCGTTCCATTTAAAAGTTGTATTGGCCGCAGCAATACAACTTTTAAATGGACCGGTCATGCCCTCCTCGGTATTTGCATGTTTCCATTCACACCTCGACTTTTTTCTAGCCCGGCAGTGTACACAATGAGAGTTTGTGTGCGAAGATTTCGTCTCTGTGCCCGAACTCTGTAATGCAAATTGTTTCCAAGATAGTTAACTTCATAGTCCCTTGCTTTTCATTGACCTGCAGGCAATTGAAGTTTCTTCTACAAGAAATTGAGACAGCATATGCGGACGTCCCGTTGTACAGCAATGTTCGTTGGCTTAGTCGAGGTAATGTTTTGAACAGATTTGCATCATGTCTAGAAGCAATCAAGGTGTTTCTTGATGAAAAATAACATTTCCCGCAATCGAATGACGAAGGCTAGCTGTGCAAGCTGATGTTTCTGGCTGACATAACTACACATCTGAATTAATTATACTTGCGTTTACAAGGGCAGGGTCAACCAGTACTTGATCTTTTTGAGCACTGGAAAAGATTTGCGTCAAAATTTTAAAAATTTTGCCGTGATATTACCACCAACACATACAAGTAATTTCCAAACGTAAAGGCTCATTCAAATATCCGTGTCAACTGGCAGAAGTTTGGGATATGTCCAAGTACTACAGCCGCTCCGGCGGGGCAGTGGTTTAAGTGCTGGCGTCATAGAATTCGTTCGAGGTGGATCCGGGTTCGAATCCTGATGAGGCACTGATGTTGCATTTGTCTTACGACTCTGGCTTTCTCACTTCCCAGGAATCAATGACCCTAAATTAGGGGTGGGAGACAGCTTATATCACTTAGAGTTGCTCACGGTAGTCGTTACATCTGCAAAAAGAGCATGTATCAGACCGGCGTAAGGTCCTTTCTAATTATATAAAAGACTACGCACAGGCGTAAGAAATGTTTTTATAATTATACGTAGTAAAAGAAAGAGCAAAGTTCTTGATCTACAATGGAACAGAAAATACGACTTCCTGGGCTCGTATATGGTTGATTAGGTTATTCAGAAGGTGATGAATTAAGATAGCGTATACTGTAAGAGATACTAAATTAACCATCTACATCAGCCTCAGTTATGTACTTATTGAAAATATGCGATAAGCATTTTTTATGTTTTGAAGTTTAAAGAACATCACAAGTAAATCACAGAGCTAATCACTAGTCTTCCGTCCTTAATTCATTGAGACTGATTCCAGAGAAGATACAGATTCAGCGCCATCACACAAACACACCACCCACACCTCACCCGAGACTCAAACCCGGGCCTTTCTCCGAGGAACGGTCAGAGTACAACCCATCAGACTATTCGGCGTACTTCAGTAACGGGAAAATGAATCAACGAAAGTAATATTCTTCGAAGTTGAGATAACTCTGAGTCAATTTAGCTCACAGGAAAACCCAAAGAAGGATCTACTGGCCTCAAAATTATATAGACTGGTATGATAGTCATTTTGCCAGTAAATGCTAAACCAATGAAATGTAAAACACGGCCGTTCAAAGAACAACGCAAATTTCCAAACCCCATTCAGAGAGCAACACAGACTTTGCGTTCAATTGCATTCTCTGATAATTATATATAGCAGTTTTCTATATATATAAATTGAACGTACCTGCAGTTCCCCTGTATCCACTTGCATGCAAATTGTAGCCTTGGAATTCACCTTCGACCCAAAATTCATCGTAGGTGGCAAATCGAAAGTTTCCTTCCCAATCTCGCAAATCAAATTTTAGCTGATAGGCTCTCTGATTTGTCAAAGCAAAGATGTTGTTATTTCCTGAAACAAGAGAAGTGAAAAATAGAAACTCGATTATATAATACTCACAAAATATTGAATATTACTTAAAATATGTATATCCTCATTAGGACGAAACATACCAATCCAGAAGTCTTTCAGGATGTCACCGAAGCCTGTCTTATACTCATTCCAGGTTCTGAAAAAATAATCTTGCGGGCTATCGAAGTCTCCTCGTCTTTGTATTACCTAAAAGATGAATGTGCTTTTAATGTTCTGATGAGATTTAATATGCAGTACACAAAATTTGAAAAATTCACCGTGTTGGGTGTTAGAATGCACAATCAAATTGCAATCAATATTCTCCTGACGTCAACTTCAAATATAGTAAGAATGCTAAGCAAACGTGTGACAGAAACAACTCAATCGCTAAACACTGTAGACAAAACATTTGAGATAAGATTGATGCGTAATTTACAAGGGCATCCCCCGCGCAGATTGGATCAGACCCGAACGAGAGTAGGCGATGAATAGGTGGACAGCACGACTTCCCAATAGTGTACCACAATCAACGAACATGAGTGAACTTGGTGATCTGAGCGATTTTAATCGGGGACGAACTGTCTGCACAAAACAGATAGGTTATTCTATCGTCCAAGTGGTAGAAACCCTAAGCTTCCCGAGGTTAACAGTATCAAGAGTGTACTGCGAGTATACCATCGACAGACGTACCAGCGCCTAAAAAGCAAACGATGGAATACACAGTGCGTTAAAGAATTTTTAAGACTGGGTCTGTAAAATTAAACAGTAACAAGAAATTATATTTTTGTTTTGGTTTGTTGTTCAAAATAAGTCCCTCCGGCTTCAATACACTTGTTACAGCGATTTAATAATAATTCGAATGCCTGCTCCAGTTCGCTTTGCGGAATTGCCTCGAAAGCACGCGTCGAAGCTGTTTGTATGGTCGAAATATAATAAAAACACACCCTTTTAACATCATTTTAAGTTTGGGGAACAAAGAAAAGTCGCAGGGTGCTAAATCAGGCAAATACGGTGGATGGTTCAACACACAGACGTTATTTTTCGCCAAAAATCTACGAACAAGAAGTGAGGTGTGACTGGGCGCATTATCGTGCAACAAACACCAACGGTTTTCATCTCGATATTCTGGACGAATGCGACAAATTCTGCCCATCAAACGCATCAAAAAATTTAAATAAAACTCACCAGTAATTGTTTGTCCACTTGGAACAAATTCTTTGTGGATACTTACTATCGAAGAATGTAATGAGCATGAGCATTGTTTTGATTTTCGATGGAACTTTTCTTGTTTTGTTTTGGCTTGTGGCGAGTTTTTTTACTTCCATTCCTCCCTTTGTCGCTTTGTCTTAGGATCATATTGAAAACACCATGTTTCATCACCAGTAACAATGGATTTTAAGAAGTTTGGATCATTTTCAGCGGCTGAAATGATGTCTCTGCAATACGCACTTCTCCTTGATTTTTGTTCATTGGTTAACGTGTATGGAACAAATTTAGCACAGACTTTTGTTTTGCCCAAATCTTCATGCAGGATGGTTCGAATCGTTTCTTTGTTGATGTTTAAAGACTCTTCCATCATTCTTAATGACGCACATCGATTTCTTGTCACGAAATCACGCACTTTTTCAATAATCTCAGGTGTCCTTGATGAACTTGGTCTTCCGGTATGCTTATCATCTTCTAGCGTATCTCTTCCGTTTCCTGTGTTTGTGCCACAGGAAAACATTTGATCTACTTAAACAAAAGTCACCGTAAACTTGTTTCATCATTTGGTACGTTTCCGAGGCACTTTTACCAAGTTTTGAGTTAAATTTAATAACAGCCCTTTGTTCCATCTTAATAATTCAACATGATAAAAATTTTACTTATCTAATGAACGCCCGTTTCGTTTGAGTTAGTTTAACAACTGCGCAGTACTTTTGGCAGAAAGCAAGCAGATGGTCACGGTTTATAATGCATTCGCGGTTACACTGGTGGTGCCACCCTAGGCTGAAATCTAGTGCCAGTCTTAAAAATTATTTGACGCACTGTGTATAGCACGCCGCTGATGACGGATTCGTCGTAATCCACGCTTGTACAGAGAGACGGCTAGGTAACGACGGCACAAGTCACATCCCTGTTAATTGTCGGTAGCCCAAGCAGCTCCTTAAGAGAATGGTACGGCACACGTTGCGTATCCTGGGCTATGTTAGCAGATACCCTACTCGTGTGCCACTTTTGAGGGCTCGCCATCGGACATTACGCCTCGCCTGGTGCCGGGAACATCAAAACTATACCTCAGTGTATTGGCGCCGTGTCGTGTGGTCAGATGAATCCCGTTTTCAGTTGTACCCGGCTGAAAGGAGGGTGAGGGTGTGGTGTCGACAGCATGAGTCCATGACTCCATCGTCCCAGGTCGGCTCTGTTCAAGCCGATAATGGCTCTGCGATGGTTTCAGCGGCCTTTTCATGGGGCGCATTAAGTCGCTTAGTGTGTCTGGAGACGTCGTTAACCACAACGCTCTACCAGTATCTTCTGGCTGATCACCATCATGATTTCATGGCCTTCGCGCATCCTGCGCTGATGGTCTGTTCCAATGGGACAGTGCGCCACCCCACCGGAGGGCAACCAGACAAGCATAGCTCTGTGGCCCCCAACTTCACTGGACATAAATCCTGTGGAAGATCTCTAAGATGTCGTATTGTAGAATATCAGATCGCCGTCCCTGTGGCGCAGTGGTCTAAGCGATGGCCTCTGATCATTCGTCCGAAAGGGAAAGGGCTCGAATCCCGGTGAGGCATGGATGTTGTGTTTGTCCAACGGAACTGCCTCTCTCCCTTCCCTGGAACCAATGACCCTAAATTAAGGACGGGTGACTCCTTATAGCCATTGAGTTGCTCACAGTGGTCGTTAAACCTCCAATCAAAAAAAAAAAAAAAAAACTTCAGATCCCTGGATGCCGGACCTATGTCCCGGGTTGAGTTGTGGACAATGCTGCAACACGCATACAATACAGTACAATTATTTATTGCACACATTTTCATATATCTTACAGTTATATGAAAATGCAATACACCAGGAGGAATCTGAACACATTGGTTGTAAGGCGATTCCCCCTATCAGATGTAAGAAAAAGGAATAAAACATATGGCATATATGAAAGCAAGTAAGATGGTTAGAACAGAAGCACCACTGTTAGCAGCATGCTTGGAACTACAATTTAATGATAGGGTTGAGATACGTTAGGGAGATCAGGGTGATTTACAATGCAATTTCGCAGAGACAAGGAAAACGTTTTGATATTTTCCAGGGATCTGATGCTCTCTATGAGATTATTCCATAGGATAATGGCTTTATACATTATGCTATTTAAACCCTAATTAAGTCTAACACACGGCTGACATAATTTGTTGTTAGCAACAGATCTGGTGAAGATAGAATAATCGAGATATTTGATGTCAGGTTGAAAAATAGGCAGTTTAAGATGCATTATTTTAAAAAACATGATACCTAGTTTCAAGGTAAAAATTTCATGTAAATTTTAGAATATTTAGTTTTAGAAATAATAGTTTTGAATGAGACATGTAATCTGTGTTCAGCATATAGCGAACAGATTTCTTCTGTAATTTGAGCAAGCATAACTTATTGTTTGCACTTATATTTGAATACCAAGATTCCAGACAATAGGAGAGATGGGTATAAATAAGAAGCATAGTAAAATGTTTTTAGGACATTGATAGGGAAGAGATGCTTTATTTTACCAAGCAGGCGAACCTGTAAGGAAACTTTTTTAAAAACAAACTGAACATGCGTATTACAGTTAAAGAATTCATGAAACCAAACACCAAGTTACTGAACTTTGCCCACAATTTTAAGGGGAGATCATTAATCCTGACTGGAAATTTATTTATGTCCTCTCTTTTATGAACGTTTCGGAAATGTACAGCGTTGGTTTTTAGAACATTAAGTGATAATTTGTTAGAGTATAACCAATGAGATAAACATAACCAGGGCTGCATTACCTCCAGAAACCCTCCGGTATCCGGTGGATTCAATGTCTTAGGGTGTACAGGCTGTCATTTGCAGGAGAGGAGGGCCAACACGCTGTTAGGTAGGTATCTACACTGCTAGCCACCCAAAATGCAACACCAGGAAAGAAGCATCTGATTGGTCTGAAATTCGCAGCCTGCGCCGCCCGCGAGAGGACATGCAAAAGATTAGCAATGCTGGGTTATGCAAATCATGTGCTCCCGGCAGGCCACTGAGAAGCACTATAAGAAGGGTGCACAGAAGGCGGGGTGAAAATAGTGAAAGTGTGTTGTGCTGCCGGACCTGTGCGTGGGAAGCTTCCTGATGCATCGTCGCAGAATACGGCAGTCATTCCAGCACGTTTCGGAGTTCGGCAGAAGATAAATAGTTGCTTATCGCGACAGCGGTTTATCGTACCGAGACATCGGCGCCCGTGTGGGACGACATCCAGCCACAGTGAGGCGAGTATGGATTCGGTGGGTGCAGGAGGGACGGACGGACCGACGTGAGCGATTGCCGCAGCCGCTACACACCACCGAACGAGAGGACCGGCATGTTGTGTGGCGGGCACTGACGGCTCGCACCACCACACCACGAACGTTAGCGCAGGAATTACGGTGTGTTGCGCAAAAACCTGTGTGACCACGTACCGTTCGACGTCGTCTGCAGGAGCGGGAACTTGTCGCACGGCGTCCATTGCTCCGATTACCATTTACGTTACAAAACTCCGGCAAGTGCGGCGGCAGTGGGCCGTTAAACGCCACCCCTGGACTACGGAATGGCAAGGAATTGTCTTCTCCGACGAATCCCGCTTCTGCCTGCAACACCACAATGGTCGGGTATTCGCGTGTGGCGGCACCGCGGCGAGGGACTGTATGAGGCCTGCATTATGCATCGCCATACTGATCCGTCGCCTGGCGTTATGGTTTGGGGCGCAATTGGATATGGCACCCGCAACCCTCTGGTACGCATCGCCGGTACACTCAACAGCCACCGCTACATCTCCGACGTTTTGGAGCCTGTAGTCCTCCCTTACCTGCCGAACCTGCCAGTGGCCACGCTTCAACAGGACAATGCGCGCCGCACGTGGCACGCATCGTGCAACAATTCTTCACGGCCCACCAGGTGCCACTGCTGCCGTGGCCTGCCTGTTCTCCCGATATGTCACCCATCGAACACGTCTGGTGGCTGATCGGCAACTGAGTGGCCCGGCAAGCACCATCTGCGGCTACGCGTGATGAACTGTGGCAACGTTTGAAAGCAGCCTGGACCGATATACATGAAGCCAACATCCAAAGCCTCTTTCGTTCGATGCCGCGGCGTGTAGCGTCCGTTATTGCCAGCCACGGGGGCCACACGAAGTATTGATGTCTGCGTGTTCCGCAAGTCGCACGGGCCTGTAAGCTCAATCGTTTCATCTTTGTATCTGTTGTTATGTGTCCAGTAAATCTGGCTTTGCTATCTCGTGTCCTTCTTGGTGTTGCATTTTGGGTGACCAGCAGTGTATAATGTTCTATTCATTGAGTGTATAAACAATGCCGATTTGTAAATAATCGAATATTCCTTATGACTGTAATTTATGATCGCATTGGTATCCATCCTAATGTTGATATCTGAAGACTTGATTCGGAGAAAGTGCAATAAATTTCTGAACGGAATTTATGGTTCTGGGTGTGTTTCCGATTATCACCTTCAAATGAAACTTCACATTAAAGCATTACAATGATCACAGACTAAGGCAAGAATATCACTTCGTTGCAACTGTATGCTTCTTTAAACATGAATTAACTAATTAACCAATGGGAACAATAACGGGCAGACGAAGTAAATCGTATCCACTTTTATTTATTTGTCCTTTGCAAGTGTATATCATTAATGCAACATGCAGGTCTGTTAATATTCTTGATCACAAAAAGCATGAACTACAGAATGTTACTCTCTTTATGATTAATAGGCTGTGCTCTCGATTTAATACAGAAATTCGTAAGTA
Source organism: Macrothele yani (assembly GCA_039090855.1). Classification (NCBI taxonomy): domain Eukaryota; kingdom Metazoa; phylum Arthropoda; class Arachnida; order Araneae; family Macrothelidae; genus Macrothele; species Macrothele yani. The sequence continues at coordinate 135,163,289 of CM077005.1, read as the reverse complement.
AATTAAATATCGTACTTTAAACATCAGGAACTTTTACAATTCACACTGAACAGTAGGTGCTACTGAAAAAAAGAAGTAACAGGTATAATCAAGTGCTCGTGATGTAATAAAGATCATGAAAACAAGTGTTTACCAAACAGTAATAGCTATAAACACTGCTAAACATCATAGAGTCGAAATATCAACTCTTATCTTCAGCTTTCGATTACGTTATTACTCTTTGACCTGTTGTCAGGTTGCCAAATACAAATTCGTTGAGAGAGAAAATGCACCATTCAGACTAGAAAACGCTTTATGAGAATAAACCCAAATTTCCATAAAAAGACAGGAAATGAAAGCAAAGGTTAAATTATTTATTCATTTGTTTCGTTTTGTTTGGGAGTTTAACGACCGTCGTGAGCAACATAACGGGCTACAAGCATTCGCCCGTCTTTAATTTCGGGTCCCTGGTTCCTGGGAAGGAAGAGGGCCAGAGTCGTAAGACAAACACAGCATCTGTGCCTCACCGGGATTTGAACCCGGACTTATCTGGGGCGAATGGTCACAAGCTGCGCTTAGGGTACTGAGTTAACGGGATGCAGTCCTCCTTTTGAGGTATATGAAGCAGGCTCCGCATCTTTGCACACAGTCCGTCGACGCTTTGCATTACGGACGGTACGGTACCCCATTTCTCATCACCCGTTACAATTCGTCCCAAGAACGGTTCATTTCTGTGACCCGAAAGCAAAGAAACACATGTATGGATTCTACCCTCTCGTTGCTTGCAGAAAGCTGGTGAGTAACCCAGTTATTGAACTTGGTGATGAACCCAAGCGCATGCATTCATCTTTCGACTGCTGTTCTGTGTATCGACAACGTTTCCGCTAATTCCTGAACGATTGGATGTGGGTCATTTGTTATGGATTGGTCCACATCCTCATCAGAAACATCGGATGGACGTCCACGACGTGGATGATCTTTACAGCTTCTGTCTCCGTCCCGGAATTTTCGAAACCAACGGCGACATCTGCTATCATCAACTGTATCCTCTCCATACACTTGAAAGATGTTGCAGCAAGCCGCGGCTGCAGTAATGTGTTTATCGAACTCGTAGAATAAACAATGTCTAATGTGCTCCTTATCGCATGCCATGTTAAACTGTCCGTAATTTCCGTTTACTCGGACAAACGTAGTGCCCTAATATGTACTACCGCTCCACGCTTTACTGGCCGAACATTCGGCATCGCAGCGTCATCTGTAAGTAATTACTCGGATCTCAATTTGCTTCTATTACTAAAACGGGTAGAACCTTTGCACACACCCAATATAGCTGTAATGAACAGATATCAAAGCATGTGAGAGTGCAAGTACTTAAATGATCTAAAACTCCATACCAACAGTTTTTGATAATGAACCAAAAGAATGAAAAAGAAAGCAAAACAAGAAGAGGCGCGGGATATTCTGCTTGTCCTGGGAGGGGTAGTCTTATTGTCCCGACGGAGCACTTCTTATGCTGAACCATGGACAAAATTATTAGACCGTTGCCTCAAAGGAAGGGGAGTAATTTGGTTTAGAACTGTGGAGTCTCTTCCCCGGAACAAACAGGTTAACGTATCTTCCAAATCACACTATTTGTTTGAAGACAATGGTGAAGAGGCCAGGGACATTCCGACTTGAAGTCGTGCAGGCTTGTCAAACGGACTAAGTCTTGTGAAAGGTGTCCACCATTAAACAGGTAAAAGATAGACTAAGGCAACGATGTCCGGCTCTGAGATGGCTGTGAAAAAACAAATGCGTTTTGTTAATAAGACAACTGGATAGTTTGGGGTTCATTTTGGTGCATTACGCCCAACTTTAAAACTAACACTTCTTGATTTGATGAACTTTTAAGTTATGCAGTGTCAAAGTTGTTGATCAAAAAAGGTTTTTGTCGCCCCGTTACCGGGTGATAGGAAATGGAGATTTTCGGATAAATCGCCCCAACGTGGCCGGGTGATAATAAAAGGAGATTTTCGGTTAATCGTTCGAGCTCGACTCTGACCTGAATTCCGAATGTGGAATTGACAGGTGCTTTGGTTCCACGGAATTGACAGTGCTTGGTTTAATCTGGCTGTCGCTCTCGCTGTCTCGCTGGAACGAGTGACCCCACAATTAGAATCCCGCTGTCCCCGAAAAGATATTTTTCCAGATGGAAAGCAATATTGGAGCATTTTAGAGCAGATTTCTCAATAGAAGAAATGTGACTACGACACGACACGTTGTGAAATATACCCATATCGAAAGCGTTATGGCACAGGAGAAATGTTTTTATTTGCTTTGCATCTTGCGAAAAGGGTAAAATTTGTCGTCTTTCTGTCAGTGGAGGCTGATACCATGGTTTTGCATCCCCTCTCCCTACAAATACAACCTCTTCAAGCCGTACTGAGGATTTCGACGCTCGTTAAATCTTTCCATTCGGCTCATGCAGCTCTAAGTTGAATTTATGCATTTCTTTGTGAGTTGCTGATGTCCCAGCCTCAAGATCACGGCAACAACTGGTGGGAAATACTAATCACAACAGCTAACTTCCACATCAACTGGGTCGCAGTTTTCACTTCCAAGGTGCATTTGCGTTCACTCCTCTAGGGCTGCATAGGATCCAGTCCTTTACAAGTAGACATTTTTCATTGATTGGACTAAATAGGATGACACAGTTGGTGAGTAACGTTCAAAGTACGGCATTTATGATTTGTTGACGTAAGTCTTACTCTGAACCCTTCCTAGGCTTCTGAACCTGCTTCTTACATTCAGAATACCGCTGTGGTATCCCATTTAACCCTAAAAAATGCTGAGGAAAAGAGGTCCTATTTACCCTAAAGAACATCACAAAGAATTTATGCTTCATTCGTTTTGTATTCATTCTCGTCCCACAAAATAGGGGAAACCAATAAATCAACCCTGCTAAAATAGCAAAAACTGCCATTCGTAAAACTGACAGACTGTCCTCCCACAATTTTCCGTCTCAATCGCCTTCAGTGAGCCGCTTTTGCTGATGAGCTTCAGAGAGGAGATGGGGTCTGAGACATATTATTTCCAGGCAACAGTTCCGTTAAGTAAAGAGAGGAGCGCTACTTCCCTGTATATATTATACTATCTGATCTATACATTACCTTTTCAAAATCTCTAACGCCACAAAAAATTTAAATTAAAAAATTACATGTACCAAATTCGGATACAGCCACCCCTCCCCCAACTCCGCCAGTCACGAGCCTCCACTGCTTTCTGCCCCCGTTAACAAAGACATTTGTTCTCAGTAAACAGGGAAAAAAACGCCACTGTCGAAAAGCAGTAAGTTTCTGTACATACCGTCCAGCCACCACCGTCGCTTGTCATGTCACAGTAGACACTGAGAGGAGCTTTCAGAATTCTGCTTTGCGGCCATATTTCGTAGCGCCCATTTGAGTGGTAACCTTCTCTATAGAGGTCACTACAATCAAACGGCTTCACAGTTGGAAGACTTTTCCTACAAAAGTCTTTCAAATCTGAAAGGAGAAAAAAATAACATTGTAGAACACGGCATTCTCTGAAATATCTCTTCAGTAAATTTGAACAATCTTAGTAACGAAGACTAATAGGAGAAATAAAAAGAGGGAGAACTCGAACTTCATTATAAGAAAAAAGGACGAAACTAAGAATTCCTGCAGAAGTGAAGCAATAAGATTTATGGAAGAAAGGTTGTGCTAAATGTCAGAAACAACAGCTGATTACAGGAATTAGAAAAGCCTTTGCTTAGCACGGTAAATGGTTAGAAAAAGAAGTAGACTTTTATAAAGGTTCCGTGCGAACTGCTTGTTTCCCTGCACAAAGGTTTCTCATTCTGTGGATCATCTTATTCGTAATTTTAATGCCACATTTGTTCGACTTGCATAGTGACCTCCATAAAAACCTTCTCGAAAATAGTTACAGTGATTCAATACTGATGGCAGAAGTCTCAGACCTCCGATGACCACTGAAACTGACACCTTGGCCGAAGCTGTCACAGCGAACGCCGGCGCAAGTGCACTTGTCTGTTGAGGTGAATTCTTCTCAAGCTGTCATCGTTCGTCACGTGTACCAGCTCGGTTTCTTCTCCAGGAGCCGTCGAATGAACGGATGCCCCAGCAGGTGGAGCAATGTGTCTCTCCCTCTCACAGATTACTATCAAATCCACAGTACGATAGGTTTTGGCGTCTAATCATAAGAGGAGTGGATATTCCTGCATTTTCCCATCACTGGAAACTAGTGGATGAGGCCATAACAGTGCCGAAGAAAGAAAGCGGTTCGAACGGATAGTCAGTCTGTACATTTATTGGGGTTGTTGAGGTACAACGCACTGGACACTCGTATCATATTTTACACGGAAACCTTTATGCGGAAAAACTGCAGAGGTTCATTATGGTCTGCGCCAACGCTGTCTAGCTATCTTCAATAAGACGAGAGCGTTGTAGCAAGTGTATATTTTTCCAGTTACACCTGCTGTGTAGTACTCCGAAAGCTGCAGACGTTGGAAGCGGTTGAGATTCTACCCTATCCTTTTTAAAGTCCAGACCTTACCCATCGTTCTCCCACTTTTTTCGCTTCGTGGCACATTTTCTACACCAACGGCGCTTCGCGTCAGCGCTGGATGTGAAAATTGGCATCAGAGAGTCTCTGTCTTCGAAACCTATCGATGGTACCGCCGTGGAATCGTGGTCAAAATACACTGCTGGCCACCCAAAATGCAACACCAAGAAGGACACGAGATAGCAAAGCCAGATTTACTGGACACATAACAACAGATACAAAGATGAAACGATTGAGCTTACAGTCCCGTGCAACTTGCGCAACACGCAGACATCAGTTGTTCGTCGTGTGGCCCTCATGGCTGGCAACAACGGCCGCTACATACCACGGCATCGAAAGAAACAGGCTTTGGATGTGGGCTTTGAGTATGTCGGTCCAGGCTGTTTCCACACGTTGCCGCAGTTCATCAAACGCAGCTGCGGGTGGTGCTTGCCGGGCCACTCGGTTGCCGATCAGCGACCAGACGTGTTCGATGGGGGATATATCGGAAGAACAGGCGGGCCACGGCAGCAATGATACCTGGTGGGCTTTGAAGAATTGTTGCACGATGCGTACCGCGTGCGGGCGCGCATTTTCCTGTTGAAACGGGGCCGCTGGCAGATCCTGCAGGTAAAGGGAGGACTACAGGCTCCAAAACGTCGGAGATGTAGCCCTGGCTGTTGAGTGTACCGGCGATACGTACCAGAGGGGTGCGGGTGTCATATCCAGTTGCGCCCCAAATTTTAACGCCAGGCGACAAAACGGTATGGCAATGCATAATGCAATCGCCATACAGTCTCTCGCCGCGCTACCGCCACAAGCCGATCCGACCATTGTGGTGTTGCAGGCAGAAGCGGGATTTGTCGGAGAAGACAATGTCGTGCCATTCCGTAGTCCAGGTGCGGCGTTCAACAGCCCACTTCCTCCGCACTCCCAGTGGTGTAACGTCAATGGTAATAGGAGCAATGTGCGCCGTGCGACAAGTCTCGCTCCTGCAGACGTCGTCGAATGGTACGTGCTGACACAGGATGTTGCGCAACACACCCAAATTCCTGCGCTAACGTTCGTGATGTGGCGGTGCGAGCCGTCAATGCCCGCAGCACATTATGCCGGTCCTCTCGTTCAGTGGTGTGCCGCGGCCGCGGCAATTGCTCACGTCGGTCCGTCCGTCTCTCCTGCACCCACCGAATTCCTACTCGCCTCACTGTGGCTGGATGTCGTACCACACGGGTGCCGATGTCTCTATACGATAAACCGCTGTCGCGATAAGCCACTACTCGTCCTCTGTCGAACTCCGAAACGTTCTGGAATGACTGCCGTATTCTGCGAGGAGGCATCAGGAAGCTTCCCACGCACAGGTCCGGCAGCACAACACACTTCCACTATTACACCCTGCGTTCTGTACACCCTTCTTATGCTGCTTCTGGGTGACGTGCCGGGCGCACATGATTTGCATATACCCTGCAATGCTAATCGTTTGCATGTCCTCTCACGGACGACGCATGCTGCGAATTCCAAGCCAATCGAATGCTTCCTTCTTGGTGTTGCATTTTTGGTGGCCAGCAGTGTAATTAAAACAACAATTGCAACTGCAGTTCACGCAATACTCCGTATGCAAATCATAGAACAGCCTCCAGCACAACCTCACTTTGCAAGAAAAGCTCTACACTAGATTTTTGTGCGTTCATGAGGGAATTAAGGTCTATTCTGCCACAAGCGCATTAGTCAGGTAAGTCACAATTTGGTCTGGCACGCTTTCAGTGTTCTAATTCCTCCCGAAAGTCATCCGTTGGGTTGAGATCGAGGATCTGTGCATGCCAGTCAATTTCTTCCAAATCCATCTCATCAAATCATTCCTCAACGGACCTCGCTATTTGAACGACAGTATTGCCCTGTTGATAAACGAAAAGGTTTAGGGAATTGTTCCTATAATGTTGGGAGCACACAATTGTCGATAATGCCACAGCACTGAAGAGCAATTGAATTAGAGATACCTGTCTAGTAACATGTAGCACCACCTTTCGCGCTGATGACGGCGGCAATTCGTCTCGGCATGGACTCGACAAGACACCAGAAGCGTTGGGAAGATATACGGATCCACGACCCCTGAACAAGCTCCCACAGTTTACGAAGATTTGATGGAGGGGTCAGAGCCTCGAACGTCTCTCTCGATGGTATCCCAGATGTTCTCGATGGGATTGACGTCAGGTGACCTTGATGGCCAAGGAAGCAAGGTCACGTCGGTGGAGGTGTTCATCCATCCATTCTGATACAACTCGGGAGCGATTGCACGGTGTATTGTCTTGTTGCAGGATGAGATCCCCAGTGGGATTTTGAAGACGCACAAACGGGAGCAAATGGTCGTCCAGGCTATCCCGGTAACGTTGACTTGTGAGGGACGATGTCACACTTACCACGGGTACCATTTCAGTCCACGAAAACAGTCCCCAGAAGAGAATGCCTCCTCTACCAGCTTGAAGAGTACCCTGCTGGCAAGAAGGATCCATCGCTTAATGTGGTTTGCGCCGTACTCTTATCCTGCCATCCGCATGTACCAACGTGAAACTCGACACAGCAGTCCAAGCAACATTTTTCCACATGTCTAGGATCCAGTGGCGATATTCCCGCGCCCATGCTAATCTTTGCGCCCTGTGATGTGCGGTCAGCAGCGGTACCCTCGTGGGACGATGGCTTCTGTACACCATAGCGAGGAGATGGTCTTGGATGCTGTGACTCCTTACACGTTTTTGTGCACCAGCGTTAAATTGGCAAGTGATTTCTTGCACTCTGGCCCATCTATCCGATGTTACAATGCAAGCTAGCCGACGATGACCCCGCTCATTGACACGCTGTTGTCCACAGTAGTTGGCCCTTGCAGGGATGGTTTTACCGTATTCGAGGTACTCACGGTGCTCCCGTGACACAGTGGCTCGTGAAAATCCCAGTGCCTGCACGGTTTCCGAGATGGAGTGACCTATTCGTCGGGCCCCGACAATTTGCCCACGATCAAATGCGCTTAGAGCCTTCGTCTTACCCATACTGCGTCCGACTCGTAATGATTCCCGTCGCATCACTCCTTATATTGTCGGATTGCTGCATATGTCATGTCGTTTCCGTTTACAGGGCCGCCCACAGCGCCACATTTGCATAACGCCAGCAGTCTCTAATTCAATTGCTCTTCGGTGTATATTCCTTAGCGATAAGACTCTTGGGCACTGGAGTATAACGAAGTAAATTTCTCCGTCATTTCTGTCTACGCCAGGATTCAAACCCGGATCCCCTCATTCCGGAATAAGTCACTCTACCAACTGAGCTACGCGGACGTTCATTCTGGCTGCTATCTGACTTTATGTGGTGTGCGTCCTGCTGGCAGGTACGTCACATCTTCCCCCACCCCGAAAGAGGGCCGGGGTCATGCCCACGGGTCATCCGTGACCAAAAATCGTTGCAGGCAGCCATCCGCTGTAGAACGTACGCTCGAGAACTCCCAGTCAATCTAGTGTGTAGAATGCAACATCACACATTTTTTTTTATTTTTCGAAGCGCTGGAGAAGGGATTCTCTTATTTTTTCCTCTCTCGCGGTGTGGAAAGAACATCACACCAATGCGAGATTTTGAACGGCCGAGTCATCCGGAAAGTTCGGGCGCCATTATAACGAAATTTATCCGTCATTTTTGTCCACGACGGGGCTCGAACCCGGGTCCGCTGATTCCGGAACAAGTCGCTCTACCAACTGAGCTACGCAGACGTTCATTCTGATTGCTATCTGCCTTTATGTCGTGTGCGTCCTGCTGGCAGGCACGTCACAGGAGCTAGAGCGTCCAACACAAACCACCAAACTTAACAGCTGGCAGAACGAGTCTGGCATGTAGGACTACTAGGCAGTGAAGCGTGACTCGTCACTCCAGAGAATGTGTTTCCACTGCTCTAGTCCACTTGAGCCGAGCACTCCAACAGTCGCTTCGCGTCAATCTTGCTGATATTATACTTGTGTGCGTCTGCTTTTTCCTGGAAATCCATTTGCTTCAGTTCTCAATGAACTTTTCTGGTGCTGCCGTTGCTTTCGGTGGCATTTTGGAACTCCACGGTAAGTGCTACACACGAGGACACACGATTTTGCAGCACTACCCGCTTTGTCACTCGGCGGTACTGCTCTGTAATTTTACTTGAGCGGCCAGGTCGCGTTTATACTTTTCTTGCTCCGAGACGTTTCTACTTCACAATAACATCACTTACATGTGATCGAGGAATTTCAGCAGGGCAAAAATTTTCCGAACTGACGTTGCTAAGATTGCGTCCTCGGACGAAGTTACGTTGAAAGTTACGGAGCTCTACAGTAGGGCCCGTTGTGCTGTCTGTGATGTCTGCCAAGCAGCGTGTGTTTTTCTATACATCTATGAGCCACGACTACACACGCTACTGTTCATAAAGAAGCATAGACTCCTGAAAGGGGTTGAGCTACTACTTTGAGTTTTTAGGACATGTTCATGAGGTAATAGAGAACAAATGATTAGCTGTGTACGATATTCCGCCATTCTTCCCGCCACACCTTCGTTCGATGCACCACTGCAGCCTGGAAGCCCGTTGCTGCTGTGTCAAAGATATCCGTCTCATGTGGGTGAAGAGAAGGTTCTAAATATGATGTATGTGTACGACGTCCAAAGAGAAGGTTCTGGATATGATGTCTGTGTACGATACTCTGCCATTCGTACCGCCACACCATCATTCGATGCACCACTGCAGCCTGGAAGCCCGTTGCTGCTGTGTCAAAGATATCCGTCTCATGTGGGTGAAGAGAAGGTTCTAAATATGATGTCTGTGTACGACGTCCAAAGAGAAGGTTCTGGATATGATGTCTGTGTACGATACTCTGCCATTCGTACCGCCACACCATCATTCGATGCACCACTGCAGCCTGGAAGCCCGTTGCTGCTGTGTCAAAGATATCCGTCTCATGTGGGTGAAGAGAAGGTTCTAAATATGATGTATGTGTACGACGTCCAAAGAGAAGGTTCTGGATATGATGTCTGTGTACGATACTCTGCCATTCGTACCGCCACACCATCATTCGATGCACCACTGCAGCCTGGAAGCCCGTTGCTGCTGTGTCAAAGATATCCGTCTCATGTGGGTGAAGAGAAGGTTCTAAATATGATGTCTGTGTACGACGTCCAAAGAGAAGGTTCTGGATATGATGTCTGTGTACGATACTCTGCCATTCGTACCGCCACACCATCATTCGATGCACCACTGCAGCCTGGAAGCCCGTTGCTGCTGTGTCAAAGATATCCGTCTCATGTGGGTGAAGAGAAGGTTCTAAATATGATGTATGTGTACGACGTCCAAAGAGAAGGTTCTGGATATAATGTCTGTGTACGATACTCTGCCATTCGTACCGCCACACCATCATTCGATGCACCACTGCAGCCTGGAAGCCCGTTGCTGCTGTGTCAAAGATATCCGTCTCATGTGGGTGAAGAGAAGGTTCTAAATATGATGTATGTGTACGACGTCCAAAGAGAAGGTTCTGGATATAATGTCTGTGTACGATACTCTGCCATTCGTACCGCCACACCATCATTCGATGCACCACTGCAGCCTGGAAGCCCGTTGCTGCTGTGTCAAAGATATCCGTCTCATGTGGGTGAAGAGAAGGTTCTAAATATGATGTCTGTGTACGACGTCCAAAGAGAAGGTTCTGGATATAATGTCTGTGTACGATACTCTGCCATTCGTACCGCCACACCATCATTCGATGCACCACTGCAGCCTGGAAGCCCGTTGCTGCTGTGTCAAAGATATCCGTCTCATGTGGGTGAAGAGAAGGTTCTAAATATGATGTCTGTGTACGACGTCCAAAGAGAAGGTTCTGGATATAATGTCTGTGTACGATACTCTGCCATTCGTACCGCCACACCATCATTCGATGCACCACTGCAGCCTGGAAGCCCGTTGCTGCTGTGTCAAAGATATCCGTCTCATGTGGGTGAAGAGAAGGTTCTAAATATGATGTCTGTGTACGACGTCCAAAGAGAAGGTTCTGGATATAATGTCTGTGTACGATACTCTGCCATTCGTACCGCCACACCATCATTCGATGCACCACTGCAGCCTGGAAGCCCGTTGCTGCTGTGTCAAAGATATCCGTCTCATGTGGGTGAAGAGAAGGTTCTAAATATGATGTCTGTGTACGACGTCCAAAGAGAAGGTTCTGGATATAATGTCTGTGTACGATACTCTGCCATTCGTACCGCCACACCATCATTCGATGCACCACTGCAGCCTGGAAGCCCGTTGCTGCTGTGTCAAAGATATCCGTCTCATGTGGGTGAAGAGAAGGTTCTAAATATGATGTCTGTGTACGACGTCCAAAGAGAAGGTTCTGGATATAATGTCTGTGTACGATACTCTGCCATTCGTACCGCCACACCATCATTCGATGCACCACTGCAGCCTGGAAGCCCGTTGCTGCTGTGTCAAAGATATCCGTCTCATGTGGGTGAAGAGAAGGTTCTAAATATGATGTATGTGTACGACGTCCAAAGAGAAGGTTCTGGATATAATGTCTGTGTACGATACTCTGCCATTCGTACCGCCACACCATCATTCGATGCACCACTGCAGCCTGGAAGCCCGTTGCTGCTGTGTCAAAGATATCCGTCTCATGTGGGTGAAGAGAAGGTTCTAAATATGATGTCTGTGTACGACGTCCAAAGAGAAGGTTCTGGATATAATGTCTGTGTACGATACTCTGCCATTCGTACCGCCACACCATCATTCGATGCACCACTGCAGCCTGGAAGCCCGTTGCTGCTGTGTCAAAGATATCCGTCTCATGTGGGTGAAGAGAAGGTTCTAAATATGATGTCTGTGTACGACGTCCAAAGAGAAGGTTCTGGATATAATGTCTGTGTACGATACTCTGCCATTCGTACCGCCACACCATCATTCGATGCACCACTGCAGCCTGGAAGCCCGTTGCTGCTGTGTCAAAGATATCCGTCTCATGTGGGTGAAGAGAAGGTTCTAAATATGATGTCTGTGTACGACGTCCAAAGAGAAGGTTCTGGATATAATGTCTGTGTACGATACTCTGCCATTCGTACCGCCACACCATCATTCGATGCACCACTGCAGCCTGGAAGCCCGTTGCTGCTGTGTCAAAGATATCCGTCTCATGTGGGTGAAGAGAAGGTTCTAAATATGATGCCTGTGTACGACGTCCAAAGAGAAGGTTCTGGATATAATGTCTGTGTACGATACTCTGCCATTCGTACCGCCACACCATCATTCGATGCACCACTGCAGCCTGGAAGCCCGTTGCTGCTGTGTCAAAGATATCCGTCTCATGTGGGTGAAGAGAAGGTTCTAAATATGATGTCTGTGTACGACGTCCAAAGAGAAGGTTCTGGATATAATGTCTGTGTACGATACTCTGCCATTCGTACCGCCACACCATCATTCGATGCACCACTGCAGCCTGGAAGCCCGTTGCTGCTGTGTCAAAGATATCCGTCTCATGTGGGTGAAGAGAAGGTTCTAAATATGATGTCTGTGTACGACGTCCAAAGAGAAGGTTCTGGATATAATGTCTGTGTACGATACTCTGCCATTCGTACCGCCACACCATCATTCGATGCACCACTGCAGCCTGGAAGCCCGTTGCTGCTGTGTCAAAGATATCCGTCTCATGTGGGTGAAGAGAAGGTTCTAAATATGATGTCTGTGTACGACGTCCAAAGAGAAGGTTCTGGATATAATGTCTGTGTACGATACTCTGCCATTCGTACCGCCACACCATCATTCGATGCACCACTGCAGCCTGGAAGCCCGTTGCTGCTGTGTCAAAGATATCCGTCTCATGTGGGTGAAGAGAAGGTTCTAAATATGATGTCTGTGTACGACGTCCAAAGAGAAGGTTCTGGATATGATGTCTGTGTACGATACTCTGCCATTCGTACCGCCACACCATCATTCGATGCACCACTGCAGCCCGGAAGCCCGTTGCTGCTGTGTCAAAGATATCCTGAGGAAGGGCCTGCGAGCGTGCATTCCGAACTGTACAGCAACGGGCTTCCAGGAGCTGACGTTGTCGTCTCATGTGGGTGAAGAGAAGGTTCTGGATACAATGTCTGTGTACGACGTCCAAAACCTTCTCTTCGTGTCCTACGCCCTTCTTTGTGTCATTCCCTGCACACTGTTGACACGACGGACTCATTTCCCCCAATACGATCGGCGATATTCCAGAGAGAAACATTGCAATCACTCTGGTTGATGCGACCTCTGTCGACCTCGTTGATGTGACTGTATGACTGTCTTACATGACGAGGAGGCATTCTTACCCATTGCTGACTAAGCACTAACATGCCTACTGAACCACGTGGTACGCATGCGCCTATGACTTGGAAATGTTAATCATTTCTGGGATATTGCCTGACTAGCATATTCTGTAAAAATTAAAGTCGTAGCTCGACTCCTTCCAGGTCTTCCGGGGTTTTTTTTTTGTTTTGTTTTTTAACATGAGTTGTAACGTATCAGGAGATGTGACGTACCTGCCAGATGGACGCACACGACATAAAGGCAGATAGGACCAGGAGATGTGACGTACCTGCCAGATGGACGCACACGACATAAGGGCAGATAGGAATCAGAATAATCGTCTGCGTAGCTCAGTTGGTAGAGCGACTTGTTCCGGAATAAGCGGCCTCGGGTTCGAATCCCGGCGTAGACCAAAAATGACGGAGAAATTTACTTCGTTATAGAGTGTTTATAAACAAAAGTAAATGCTTTGACATTTATATGATTGTGATGAGTAACAGAATGTTGTTACCAGTGACGGTTGCAGAAAATTGAAAGGGGGGGGCACTGTAATACCACTGTCTGCAACTAGGGAGGGGATATTTGATATACACTGAATTGACAAAAGTCACCGAACACCTAGAAGAGAAACACAACATAGCATTTATTGACATACATTAGTACGGTGTCGGTCCACCTTTGGCCTTAATGCATGCACTGACCCAACGAGACATGCTTTCGACAAGGTGGTTTTGGAACACAGCGATAGGTATGCGCTTCCATTCAGTACATAATGCTGCCGCTAACTGGTGCTTAGTAGTAGGCCTTGATTCCAAAATTCTTATACGCCGCTCTAATTCATCCAATAGGTGCTCTATGGGATTAAGATCAGGGCTCTGTGCTGGCCTGTCAACACACGATACGGAATTATCGTCAAACCACGCCGTAACAGTCCTTGCTTTATGGCTCGGTGCATTATCCTACTGGTACCATTAAGTGCGAAGAAAATATGTACAGAAATTTTACCATTGGAAACATAAGGCAGAGATTTTAAGTGGAATCACCTTAACAGTACAAAAGATAAATAGACAGATATGTGTTTTTTTAGCAAAGTGTAAAAATACAGAACATTATAGTCCCTTTTTAGGGGGACGAAATCTATTATTACATTGATGTGATTGTGATGGCACAATAAGAGAACCGAGCATTATTATATTACAAGTAAGTATCTCAATATTTTTCTACTAGGAAGTTTATTTCCTAAATCAGGGAATTCCTCTTTTCCATAAGTAGGAAATTAAAATTTTCAATGACTTCAACTTACCCTTTGGCAATTTCTTTCGGGCATTTTCTATGATTCGTGAAGCGGTATTGAGGTCTTTGTCAATGATATTGATCACGCACTCAGGTTGACTCTCTGTTGTATTAAGATCTCCAACCACTTCAAGAGACTTCGTTGAAATAATCAATATTGCAGAAGTTAAAACGTGTAGCACTGAGGGCAACCTGGTGAGGTTAATAAAAAGTAGACATCAGTATTGATGATGCATAACTACCATTAAAAAATAAGCATTTATTTTTCGGGATAACGTTTCGATCGCTTTTATAAGCTTATTTGTTTAGCACTTTAAGCGGCCGATGTCCCTGAGAAAAACATTGCCCAAACTTTTCTATGCTCCCCAAACAGAAATGTTCACACAGAAGACGGATGGTACGAAGTATGTAGCAAAACAATTAATATTCAATCTCATCTCTGCACAACCCACCATAAACCTGTTATAGTCCTGCAGCCCACAGCACTTTTGTGTGCAACTATATGTACAGAGAAAATTATTTCTGTATTAGTTACTTGGGTGTATAAGAAGCAAAAAGAAAGTTGGGTGGCCACCCCTCATCTCCCCCACGTTTTCTCAGTATGACATCATTCTAGATGGCCGCCATCATTCCTCTTGCCTTCTGTTAAAGTAAGCGTTTTAGAGAAAACGGTAAGTTTTATTGAACAATTTTTTAAAGAAAAAACGTTCAGCGTTCAATCGTCTACAGATTTGCTTCTGACTATTTTCTTGATTTCTCAAACCATTATCCCAGGGAAGTAACCTTTTCATAATGAAGTACGCAAATATTCTTCTTGAGGAAGATTTAACACTAACAGTGAGGAAAACATATATTCAATGAAATTGTTTATAAAGTACACTTAGTTTAATTCATATTACGTAAAACATATGCACTTGCAAATCCTTAAAAACATTTTGATAATTATTTACAAAGAAATTCTATAGAAGACAAAGCAGTGCTAATTTTATAATCTTTAAACACCTTGGCTTATAAATTTAAAAGACAATCTACATTATCGTTTGAAGTAAAATGTTTTTTATGTTTCTTTAGCAACAACATCAAATTAAATATGGGTTTCTACAATCTATTTTATCAATGTCAACACTATTGCATTTGCAAAACAAACAACATTGAACTTCTGCGTCCCTACACAGACAACTTGATCTAGCGCACTTCATGCATGTACATGCTTCAATGTAGTCGTCTGGTAGTGGAAAAATGTACTTTGATGGCATTAGAACACTATCTGTCATTTCAAAACAGGACTTAAGTGGATCCAATGTATCTTGTGCTTCATCGAGGCAGTGTATCATTAGGTAGGTGTGGAAGAAAGCACGAAGATGATGTCCCTGTGCACTGGCATTTGTTGGAGGTGGGTCATCGAGAGAAATATTTTTCCCATGGAGGTACTTCCATAGCCTGAACTCATCAAGTGTCTTGCAAGACGAGCCTTTCTTCAACAATTGCACTAAGTACGGTTTGGCAACTGATATGATTCTGTCGAGCTTTGCAGATAGTGATGGCATGCCAAACTCTTTCAGATACTGCACAGGGTTACAGCCAACTGCAGCTTTTTTGATACCAAACTTGCTCGTATAGTCAGCACCAGAAAGAGCATGTAGTGCTGGTAATGCCTGGCACATGTCTTGTCCAGTGTTTCAGCTAACATATGGATTGGAACAAATCTTGTTGGGTCACCAACGCCAGTTGTTAGCCACAATTCATTCATTCCTAGAGTGTAGAACCTTTTTCAGTGGAATAGAGGCAGGACCAAGATGTCAGTATCAGCATTTATAAACACGATTCTCCTTAGCCCTTGATTTGCTGCGTTCTCTATATGGATCATCATCCTGAAGTCTGCTTCTTCTATTAAAAATCTGTCCATGGTACGTATTGGTTTTTCAACACCATTTTGAATACCCATGCAGTTGACACTAATTTCATCCGGTGAACCAGATAATGCACTTAACACATGCATCTGTCTAATAGGTCTTGTCACCATCAAGGTTTTCAAAATGTTTGTTATATGTTTTGGTAGTAACAATTTGTTTGATGATGAGGGCCAGAAAGTTTCCATTTGAACTGGTAGATTAACTTCTGATGATATTTTAGACAAAACTATGACATTGCTTTTTTGCATCGATAGACTTTCAGTCTTTAGGAGAACACTTGGTAACTATCAAAAATATGGTCTACCCTGGGAGCACCAGCTGAGAGTGAGGATGTAAACGTCGAGTAAGAAGTGGCAACATAACCAAATGTTTTCTTTTCCCTTGTTACCAGCTTTCTCAAACAGTTCATAACGTCTATGATGAAACAAGTACTCGTACTTTCATCTGGCTGAAATTGTGCTGCTTTTGCGTCTTCACTCAGTTCTTTCTAGTTCTTGCATAAGAGTACTTTTTGCTTTTAACAAGACCATTCTCATCAACAAACATTGAAACATCTGATCACTCAAACTGAAACAGACGTGCCAGTTTATACCCACTAACTGGAGCAATCTGAAGTATTCTGTTCGTGGCAGTCTTAAAACAATTTCTATTTAAGTTTGCCTTTGAATGAGTGTTAGGCTTCATCTTCTGCAATAGATGGCGCAAAATATCACTCCTTGGGTGTGGCTTTTATATCTTGAAGTATTGTCCCAGAAGTTGGCGTCAGTGAATGACTGAAGACCTTACCATTTTCAGAATGGAACCGGTCTCTCGTTCGCTCCACAATGAATAGACAAAATACGCGCTGTTACGTTCCAACCAATGACATTGTCTGGGGGCAGGGCTTAGCAGGTAGGCGTGGTTTCTGTCTCAAATTCAAGTGTTTTCTGTAAATGTACACATTTTCTCTTCAAAGAATGAACGTACAGTAGAATTTAAGATGATCTATAGAAGACAAGATTCCAATCTCACTTCAGTGCCCATTCTTTGATTTCTATTTGGCCTAGATATTTAAAAAAATCAGACAGAAATGAGAAATTTCGTTTCTTCCACACAGAATCACTGCTAAGCTAACTTCTGGTGCCATCTAGCGCCAAATTGGAATACTTTCGAGTCAGACAAATTGAATTTTAAAAACAATTCTGACAATTATTTCGGGAAAATAAATGCAACGCGTATTAGTTATGGGTCGTTTTTATTTGTGCTCAAAATTTCAAACTCTAGAAAGTAATAGTTTTTGAGAAAATGTGCACAAAAGAATTTGCATTACAGATATAGCACAAAATTTCTGTTACACACATTCAAAGACAGCTTTAACTCATCTTTTCCTTTATTCTCTGATTTATTTTAAGTTTCGAATGTGGGTAACTTCGTGAGATTTATTGTATCACAGATACGTTCAGACTTCTCAACATACCGGGTTTCTGTAAGCTTTGTAAAGTTCAGTACCTAATTTGCTCACATTTAACAATTTTTCTTTTGCCTCGGCAGCCACTGCTACCTGTGCTACGAGGTTACGTAGTTATGTGTTGCCAAATAATTCAAAGGGGTTTTCTCTTTTCAATATATATTGTACTATAGTCACAATCATGCTGTTGGTATGCTCTGTCTCACTTTTTCGAAGCTGATGGTGTACGTGTAAGTCAGATGTTGTTGATACAGATTGAGACTGCAAACAGAGGCAGAATCTTCTGAACAGTATCCAGATATAGATCCCATAAACCTTCTCGGTCAAATCGTATTAGGTTTCTCAGTAAGGATACAAATATCCTGAACTTATCCCAGTAAAAAAACTGTTTTGATGATTCCCGGCCTGTGACAGCAAAGTCCTGAAAGTCTGAAATAAGTTGCTCAACATCAATGTCTTCAAATGCTGTTCTGAGCATTGCATAGTCTTTTGTGGAAAGGCTACCTTGAAGTTTTTGCAGTTGTTGTATTTATGCAGCATAATTTTCAGCTTCATTTATTTTAAAGAATGCCAGTACTTGAAGGCGGAACAAAGCTTCATCAAGAATGAACATATCTTAAACACCTCTTACGTAATTTTTTCCACTGAGGATAGATTCTGTCGCATTAACACCCAATAAGCCACTTTCAATGAAAATATCTGATGCTCCACTCTTATAACAACGGTTTAAGCATTAAGGAGGCAAAGTTTATTTCTCCTAAGAAACGCAGTTCCACTACTTTTGTACTAAAGAAGGAGCTAAAATCCAGGGATAGGCGTGGTAAGAGTACGTAAACAAACATTTCCAGTACTACAATATTAAAAGGTAAATTTTATGGGATAATGGTTTGAGAAATCAAGAAAATAGTCCGAGGCAAATTTGTAGACGACTGAACGCTGAACGTTTTTTCTTTGAACATTTTTTCAATAAAACTTACCGTTTTTGCTAAAACGCTTACTTTAACAGAAGGCAAGTGGAATGATGGCGGCCATCTTAAGTTACGTCATACTAAGAAAACGTGGGGGGTGGGGGTGTCCACTGTCCTAAAAACATTTTACTATGCTTTTATTTATACCCATCTCTCCTATTGTCTGGAATCTTGGTATTCAAATATAAGTGCAAACAATAAGTTATGCTTGGTCAAATTACAGAAGAAATCTGTTTGCTATATGCTGAACACAGATTACATGTCTGATTCAAAACCATTATTTCTAAAACTAAATATTCTAAAAATTCATGAAATTTTAACCTTGAAACTAGGTATCATGTTTTTTAAAATAATGCATCTTAAACTGCCTATTTTTCAACCTGACATCAAATATCTGGATTATTCTATCTTCACCAGATCTGTTGCTAACAAAAAATTATGTCAGCCGAGTGTTAGACTTAATTATGGTTTAAATAGCATACTGTATAAAGCCATTATCCTATGGAATAATCTCCCAGAGGGCATCAGATCCCTGGAAAATATCAAAACGTTTTCCTTGTCTCTGCGAAATTGCATTGTAAATCACCCTGATCTCCATAACGAATCTCAACCCTATCATTAAATTGTAGTTCCAAGCATGCTGCTAACAGTAGTGCTTCTGTTATAACCATCTTACTTGCTTTCATATATGCCACATGTTTTATTCTTTTTCTTACATCTGATAGGGGGAATCGCCTTACAACCAATGTGTTCAGATTCCTCCTGGTGCATTGCATTTTCATATAACTGTAAGTTTTAAATGCGTGCAATAAATAATTGTATTGTATTGTATTGTATTGTAAGTAACTAATACAGAAAGAATGTTGTCCGTACATACAGTTGCACACAGAAGTGCTGTGAGCCGCTGGACTATTAATGGTTATAAGCGCGGTCTTTTAGTCCTTTATTCTCTGCTTAACGATCCAAGATACGATGGTGTACAGCTAGTCTCTCTGATCATGCCAATGGGTAGAACCAAGTGATTCAAACATCTTAAATGATAATTTCCTAGAAGGGCTGTAAGCATTTGGCAGAACCTAAGGAAGGAGAGATCCTGTCTTAGTTTCTACGCCATTGTCGTAGCCAGTTTAAGAGGTAATCAGTAAGAAAGAATTAATGTCCATGAGAGTACGAGGGTCAAAAATACCATTATTAATAACAAAGCTAAGGGAAAAGCAACGCCTGTACAAGTTTACTCGTTCTAATCGCTTTGTGCCGACTCCTTGGACAGCGAATATATTCGTTTGAACTGATTTCAACACATTTCAGTTACCCCGGGTTAAATTGTTCCAGTCGGCAAAAGGATTAAACTGGAAGCTTATTCACAATTTTTTCAAATACACTGGTTTCCATAAATTAAGCAACAAACCGAAAAATCGCGATAATTGGGAGAAAAATACTTCAAATTGCACGAAATTTGCATATGTTACGGGCGACGGCATACATAATCGATTTACGGTAGGCAAATGAGTTGCTCTGGCAGCGTTTTGTGCTACTCCGCAAGAGCTTAAAACCAGCTGTTTCGGAGGGTCACCAATGCATGTACGGCTGTGAATGACAAGATTTCGAGATAGCGATTTTGTGAACATGGCTTCGAGACGTCATTTACGAGCGGAGTTATGCTACAGGGCGATAGGCCGATACCAAGCAGGGAAGCTGCAGACGGACGTCGAAAGGTGGCTCAACATCGATCGTTCTGTGGTCAGAAGGATGTGGCAGCAGTTCCGAGCTACGAGTGCAGCTTCGAAAAGGCATAGTGAAGGTAGGCCAAGGGCAACGACCTCCGCGGATGACCGGTATTTTAGGCTTTGGGCACGGCGGAACAGGACGACTACATCGACTCATCTTAGGCCTGTGCTTGCGGTAGCCACCAGACGGAAAGTATCAACTTCGACGGTACGCAAGTTACATGCAGGAAAACTGTATGCTCGGCAACCGGTATCATGCGTGCTCCTCACCCCCGCCACCGGAATAAACGTTTCAATTGGGCACGAGTACATTTGAACTGGGCTCAAAATCAATGGAGGTCCGTTCTGTTCACTGATGAGTCGCGATACTGTTTACAGATTGATTCTTGCGGAGTTTACATCTGGATAGAGGCCGGTACTTGCTATCTTCCCTCTAATATTCAGGAAAGGGGCACTTATGGTGGTGGTGGTAGTGTTCTGATGAGCGCAGGCATATCGTTAGGCGGCCGTACCGACCTCTATGTGTTGCCACATGGAAACCTCAATGGTCAGATGTATAGGGACGACATCCAGGACCCTATAGTTTGCCCGTATACGGCTGCAATTGGCGATACATTTGTATTGCAGGCGGATAACGCCCAGCCTGGGACACCAGTACTTGGAACGCCATCCTTTTAATTGGATGATTGTAGTCCATATAGAGTGGCAAGCACTCTCTCACGATCTGAATCCTAACGAGTATGTCTGGAATGCTCTCGGGAGATGTGTTGCTGGCCTAAATTACCTTCCCCGAACCCTGCAGGGGCTCCGCACGGCTTTGCTCGATCAATTGGCGCAGCTACCCACGGAGCTGCTTGACACCACAATTAACTGCATGGGACATCGCTGCCGGGCCTGTCTTGCTGTTCAGTGTGACCACACTCCATATTGAAGTACCATTTCCTATTTCATCTTTATACCTATGTTTCTGCATTTTCATCTTTGCATCATTCATACAAAATGTAAATGCTTTGTATCACATGTTCTTACGTTTGTTTGTTTTTCTTGCATTTGGTCGGATAAAGCTTGCCACCAAATTTCATCCGAATCAGTTGCATACTTTTTGAGTTATCACGATTTTTTCTTTTGCTGCGTAGTTTATGGAAACCAGTGTAAGTTAATGCCAATACACACTCACTGTCATAAAAATCCGCGCAATATGAAAACACGTGGAACTCGGCGAATAGCTACGGGGAGGGCAGACATGCAAATGATTAAAGTTTCGTGCGATTGAGCATGCTCGCTCGTCCAAGACCAGCGCTGCAATCGCAATCCTTGGGGCTTATAAGGCGCTGCCCAGGGGACCACATTCGTGCCAAGGTAAGAGTCAGGTGAGTTACCTGAGCCACAGACATGCCGAGGAGCTGCCGTATATGTGCGTATGGGCAACTGACGGAGTTTGAACGAGGTCGTATTGTCGGGATAAGAAACGCAGGGTGGCAGACGCGCCAAATCGGCTGTCATTTGGGCCGGTCGGACATTATGGTACAAAATTTCTGGTAGTAATGGGCACGGGAAGGCACAAAGACAGGGCGGACTGGCTCTGGACGACCCAGGCACACCGCTAGCTGGGAGGATCATGGGATTGTGATAGCGGCACGCACAGATGCAACGACGTCCTTGTCCAATATCCAGAGACATGTGGCGGCTGTACAAGGGACTCCTGTGCCCGCCAAAAGCATTTCCTGACGCCTAACAGAGTCGAATCTGCACTCTCGACGGCCCGTGCGTTTTCTGCCATTAAAACTTGACCACCGTCGGCGTCGATTGCAGTGGTGGCAGCAGCGAGCAACATGGAATGCTACGGACTGGTGACGTATAGTGTTCAGCGACGAATCTCGCTTCAGCATGGGAACGGACGATCACCGTGTCAGAGTGTGGAGGACAACAGATGAGCGTTACAATCACAACCTCACTCTACAGTGGCACACGTCCCGAACTGCAGGCGTGATGGTCTGGGGAACCATCGCATATGACTGCCAGACTTCCCTTGCAGTGATCCAAGGGATGTTGACAGCCCAGCGCTACGTACAGGAGATCCTGCGGCCCCATATGCTGCCTTTCGTGGAAGTGCGTGCCGGAGCCATTTTCAAACAAGGGTTTCTCAGGACTGTTACATCATACTTCGACGCTTCAGTGGCCTTTCAGATCGCCTGATCTCTCGCCCATCGAGCACGTATGGGACCAGATGGGGTGCCAGCTTTCTCCATGTCCCAGTGTTTGGGATTTAGAGCGTCAGTTGCAAGAAGTGTGGGCCAATATGTTCCCAGATAGCATACGGCGTCTCTTTGACTCCATTCCGGACCGTATCACCGCATGTATTCGAGCACGAGGCGGTCCGACACGGTACTAACGCTGACTGGAATGTGTAGCGTATGTTCGCGTGAAATCGTCCTGCTACTGTGATATTGGAAAGACTTCTGTCCTTGGTAAATGTTTTTCGACTGTTACAGTTCTTGCATCTCACTACTAAAATCTCATTTCAATCTGATGCCTCCTTCTTGGGACAATGAGCGTACATTCATTTTTGTGACAATGAGCGTACATTCATATCCCTAAGCTGATCTCTGAGTTTCAGAGGTCAAAGCAAGGTCATCTCCGATTCAAAGTTTCTGATGGTGTTACACTTTGCTCATTATTGATGTATAAATGGTCTCCACTTGCAGAGAGATCTTGGCGTACAATTCGAGCTTCATGGAAATCCACTGCACGTCTGAAACAAGCTGTTTTTTATTCATTCATTTCTCTTGCCAGAATTCTGAATGTGGTCTTCCTACTCCTTGGTCTTCTTCTAGCTCTGATCTTCGCCACCTTATCTGAACGAATTCCTTTAGTTAGCACCGCATCACTCATTCTTTCAACATAAGCTAACCATGTCAAAATATTTGTCTGCATCCTACTAACAAAATTTTATTTTCATAAAGTGCAACACATAATCGTTGCTGAAGAATCCTTTAAGTATCGTATCTCTTCAGCTCACGAACAATTTCTAGTTTGGTCTACAGTCCTTAGTTTTCACTGAGGTAGGAAAACTTCCACTTCCATACACTGCCACCAGTGCTGCTAAATTTTTTCCAAATCATCTACCACTTTCAAAGCTGAGTTTACCCGCCATCTAATTTTTTTTCTGTATCATACATGCTTTCTAGATGCACAGACTAATTCATCTGGTATAGTCACCGAAATCACAGTAGCTCTGTACCATGCGATGATTTCGGCGACTTTTGCAATGTTAGTTTTAGGCTTAACGTTCGCAGCAGTTGTTTTCACTGAAGGTGGGAAAGCTTCCGCTTTAACTGTAAGCTGCACGATTACCTTGAGTAAATGTCAACTTTACCTGAGAACTAGTGAACATAACACTAGCATTGGTAATTGTAGAAAACACACAGAAAACACATTTTATAGAACACTAATGGCCAACAGTGATAAATAAATCAACATCGAGTTATGATTGATCCATTTCTTTATCGGAAAGACCCACTTCTGAATTATGGCGCATCATCACAAGTTTAGCTCCCTAACCAGAAAACATTTGATGGCTTCAAATCAAATCACATCAAATAACTCCGTCCAAAATACCTTTATGTTTCAGAGAACGTCTCTCAAAATGATCTGCTCGCATCTTTATCTTTCTCTGCCCTTAACAAATCATGATCTCAAAAGAAACTTTATTGCAAATCGTTAGCTGCGTTTAGCATTAACACATACACTGAAGTGCCAGAAAAACTGGTACACCAGTCTAATAATTGGTAGGTCCCCTGCGGGAGCGCAGAACTGCAGAAATAAGACGGGACATGGACTCCACTAGCTTCTGAAAATATGCTGTAGGCAATGCACACTATACGTTCTGCAGAGCGTTCCACAATTTGGGTGTATTCCGAGGTCTTGGATTCCTGTATTCGATAGCGCGTTGCATGGCATCCCAAATGTGTTCTATCACTTTCAGATCAGGGGACTTGGGTACGAATGGAAACACCCCAAACTCAGATGAATGCTCCTCTAACCATAATGTGACGTCCCGACACTTGTGTGGAGGTGCATTGTCCTGTTCGAATTGGTCCAACCCATCAGCATGAATGAAGAACATGAACGGGTGCACCTCGTCAGAAAGGATGCGCACATAACGTTGGCCGGTCACAGACGTTTGTAGACGTGCCAGAGGTCCCAGTGAGTCCAGTTAAACACACCCCATACCATTACGGACCCCACACCAGCCGGTTCAGTTCCCTGTTGACAGACGGGATCCATGGCGTCATGGGGTTTGGGCAACACACGAATTCTTCCATCTGCCCGATACAGTTGGAAACGCTACTCGTCAGACCAGACTACTTGTTTCCAGTAATTAAGTGCCCAGTGGTGGTGTTGCCGTGCCCAAGCAAGGCGCATAGCTCTGTGTCGTGCACCCATTAAGTGGACTCGAGTTGGACGTCGGCTACCACAGCCCATATCGTGCAGGGTACGTTGCACAGGTCGGACGCTGATGCTTGTGGAGGCCCCAGCATTGAATTCCGATTATACCTGCGAGAGTGTTGCACGCCTATCGCGTGAAACGATTCTTGAAAGCCGACGACGGTCACTTTCACGCAATGTCTTTTTACGGCCACACTGGCATCGTAGGTTGGAAGTTTTGCCGGAATTCTTGTAGTCGCGGTACACCCTTGCAATGGTCGTCCGTGAAAATCTGAACTTCGTTTCTACCTCCGAAATACTATGGCCCATCTCACGAGCGCCAACTATGACACCGCGTTGAAAATCGCTTAAATCGTTATTGCTTGTCATTCTCATGCCGAAAACAGCTCTGACAGCTGGCAAGGATGTCTATCGCTTTATATACGCACTGGCGAACGCAACCGAGTACGCGCATTGGTGACGCTGCTATGTATTTTGCATAAGCTCTTCCGTACCAGTTTTTCTGGCACTTCAGTGTCTACTACTCTCACCTCCCATTTTGTGATTACATCAAGCAGAAGTCATCGGTCGTTCAACTTTTATAAGTCAGTGACGGAAAAATTCTCATCGTGACTCCCTTATAAACGTGGAAAGAGCGATGACTTCTGTTTGATGTTCCTAAGCCACGTCAATTGTATGTATTAATTCGTCGTTACAGTAGATTGATCTCTGAATCACTCTCAGTGATGCCAACTTCGAAAACTCGTAGGGGAAAATAATTTGTCGTTAGGAACCAAATGTTTAACAAGAAACCAAATTTGCATAAGAACACTGAAACTCAAAAGGAAATTAAAATTAGAGATATGCTTCGAAACTATTTAGGCTCACATCGCAGTCAATATTATCAGCCCCTCGCTTTCACTTTCACCGGTTTCATTCACGCCCGGATCCACCCGATTGGTCACTATTATTATTCATACTGCGCTCATTAATCTTAGCAGAAACACTGTCAAAAATCTTTCTGAACACTTGTTTAACACTGAAATCCTCTGCAAGAATAACTTTATCATTAACACCACCCTGGATCAAGACAGCCTAAGTTCAGTCTAAAAATTATCCTTCATATGAGTAGCTTCAGAATATAATTCAGATGTTTCTCCTGTATGCTAATTTTTTCTTCTGCGTGGAGGAAAAATTTCGCACACAGGACAAATATCTGCAACTACTTCTAGGGCGTACTTTACATCGTATTCTCTCATATGTACATGGAAGTGGAAGTGTTTCCCATCTGCGGTATTGAAGATGCATACATTAATATTATTAATAACATCTATGAAAATGCAAGTGTAAGGATTCGGCTGTTTCAGAATACAGAACACATAAAAGTTGGAAAGGGAGTGAGACAATATGACACCATATCTCCCAAGCTCTTTAATGCCTAATTGGAAAACGTCTTTCAATCACTGAACAGGGATAACAAAGGATAAAGATTAATGCAGATTATCTAACTCACCTTCGTTTTGCTGATGACGAAGTCATTTTTGCAACTACTCCATCAGAGCTGTAGAGTATGATCCAGGAAATTGCTGACAAGAGTAAAGAAGTGGGATTAAAAATGAACTTTCAGAAGACAAAAGTGATGTACAATGCTTTTACAAGAAATGAAGATTTATCGATTGATGGAGAAAAGCTGGAGATAACAGATGCGTTCGTTTATCTTGGACAGCAGATATCAAGTGAGGGTCACATTGATGAAGAAATTAATCGGCGTATAAAACTTGCGTGGAGAGCTTTTGGAAGAAACAGCATGATTTTCAAGAGCAATATGCCATTATGTCTTAAAAGAAAAGTGTTTGATCAATGCATCCTTCCAGTGCTTACGTATGGTGCAGAGACGTGGGCCTTAACTAAAAGAGACATACAAAGGCTGCAGACAACTCAAAGCATCATGGAGAGGTGCATGCTTGGTGTAACCAGGAGAGATAAGAAGAGGAAGTCGTGGATAAGAAAAATGACAAGAGTGGAAGACATCATGATCAGAGTAAAATCCCTGAAATGGCAATGGGCTGGACATACTGCTAGAACAGACCATCGATGGACAATCGAAATTTTAGATTGGATTCCAAGGGACAGGAAAAGACCCAGAAGAAGACCACATGGAAGATGGGTGGATGAAATTCGAAAGTATGCGGGAGTAACATGGAGGAGACTGGCACAAGACAGACCGTTGTAGAAGAGGCTTGGAGAGACCTTCGTCCAGCAGTGGATTTATAATGGTTGACAATGATGATGATGATGGCATGAAAGTGAGGTTCAACAATTTCAAATTTACGAGCACTACTTTGCATTTCGGTACTTTGAATGCGCATCACGTTATTCACTGGGATGTCAATAGCCTCAAAGTCTGTCAAATGTGAATGCTCTAGTAATGCGTCGTTACGTACTTTTCATCTCACTTCCTTGACCTTCCGTCTGTTTTCCAGTATGTTTCTGATTGTATGAAATGGGCCATCTGATAAACATTTCACACTGTGTGCTTACAAAGGTATAATTGGAGGAAGGCTAGATAACATACAAAAATTAAAGAATCGTGAAACGTATTTAAAAATAGAACAAATTTGCCTGGTGATTATAGAAACCAAACGCTAAAGGCCAATGATGATAAATATTTGAGTCCGTAAAAACACTTCCTGCTCGAGGTTGAAAATTAATGTAAGTACATTGCCATCTATGCACGATAAAATAGTTTAAAAATCTTTTAATGTAAAAACACCTTAGACATAAAAGCATTCACATGAAAGGTACACTAGAATCTTTCAGATCCGCAACGGATCCATCCTCAGGTGTAAGTCTGTTAGTTAGATGAGCAGGATATATACACAGTGGGGTGAGGTACAAAAATGACGTAGAGTGTAATGAAGGCATGCGCACTACAGAAGCATAAAAGTTCAAACAGGGGAGTGATTATTATTCAAAGTTTATAAAGATGCTTTTAGAAGCTGCAATCTGTAGCAAACATTTCTAGGGATAATGAATGATACTTGGGTAATCGTCGTTACAGCATTGGTGGCGATGAGCGAAAATCTGTAGACTCTCAGTAAGTAGGGTTAGATGCTAAGATTTGGGAGTGGTGAGCATTTTGTTTTTTCCCACAATGGTTGAAAAGGTTCGTTAAGTAGTAAACATGACATTGCTGTATTGGAAGAACAAGTTTTTATATTATATTTGTGTTCTTTAAGGCGAGTACTTAGATTACGAGTTGTTGAACCGATATAGATTAAGTCCTTCGTTCCAGGTTCGACAGCTTTGAGAGGTATTGCATAGATTCCATGTTGGTCTGATAGCTGTACGGGATCTCTGTCTTTTTTATTGATGGCGTAGATATTGCGTGTTTTTATTCCAAAATTAAGATCAAAAGGTTTACAAATATTTTTCAGAGTGTTTATAACAATCGGGATATAAGGTACAGATCCCACATAGCGAATGTCACGCTTATTAATGTTAATTAAGGAGCAAGTGGTACGTTCTTGAATTTTTTGTAGAATCCTATTGATAGTATGTGGAGTATATCCAAAGGCTGTACTAAGTCCCTGATTTAAATCAGGGACTTAGTACAGCCTTTGGATATACTCCACATACTATCAGCCCTGATTCAACCAGAAGAAAGCAGATTTTTAAACTCGGAAAATATATCCTTATTCAGAAGTGTAAAAGATTCAATAATTTTCATGAACGTTTTGAAACCAAATAATCCAGACACTCAGCAACTTTTTCTACAAGATTGAAACCTAAATTAAAATTGAAAATCGTACACTAATTCGGAAGAGTTATTGAACAGCACAAACGGATAAGACTCAAAAGATATTCGTGGAAGACTCTTCCTGCGAAAATCGTTTACCAGAAGTGCCGACGAACAAAATATTTTGTTAGTCAAAACGAAAAAATCGATATGTTCATCGCTACAGCACAACAGAGGGTCAAATACCCACCCACGCAGACCGAGATCACGTGCAATCCCAGCGCCTTCTAGAATTTTTCATTGCGATGTTCATGTTGGCCCTTTATCTTTGAATTTCGGAAGTTTTCGGTTTGGCGGTTTTGGAAAAATTTTAGCCTGTAGCAAAGACGTAAGCTAATATTTCTAAACACTGTTTCAGGAAGCGAACCTTCGTTTTACTTTGAAGTGGGTACATATGTTAATCCAGTTGAGTTTAGAATTGTTATGCATAAAAGAGTTGTTCCTCCAGTTATGCAAACCTATGGAAAAAAGATGTGTATAAATAAGATATATATTTAGTACCTTGAATAGTACAAGCAATGATATTTCACTACGTAAATTCATCTCAGAAATAATAGACATTAGCTAAAAATATCAGAGATGGTCCTAGCAGATATTTTCACTATAACGCATAAATAAGAATCGTATAGTAACACTATGTAATGCATTAATATGCATTTTATTTTGATCCGTTAATAGGCGTAAAAATTGCAAAATTGCAAAATACTAGCATGCTTTCACTACCAACGGGTAGCTTTTTCAGGCTGCTGAATATAAACAGTTAAAAGAACAGATTAAGAATAAATGTTCTGTTAACTGTTTATATTCAGCATCCTGAAGAAGCTGCCCGTTGGCAGTGAAAGCTTGCGAATGTTTTGTAATTTTGTAATTTTTACGGCTATTAACGGATCAAAATAAAATACATATTAATGTATTATATCGTGTTATAAAGTGGCGTATAACCCGCAATCCATTA
Source organism: Macrothele yani (assembly GCA_039090855.1). Classification (NCBI taxonomy): domain Eukaryota; kingdom Metazoa; phylum Arthropoda; class Arachnida; order Araneae; family Macrothelidae; genus Macrothele; species Macrothele yani. The sequence goes on along the minus strand of CM077005.1, from coordinate 135,133,900 downwards.
TTCTACGTAAGAGTGGCATGCACGTATAAGAGAAACACTGATTGTTTCTTCAAAACGAAATACAAAAATGAAGAAACATGAGATATAACTTAAGCAGTTGAGACGCGATTTGCCAAAAAGAAGAGATGTTGTCGTGTTGTGAAGGCCTACGTAAGATACTGAATTTCATTAACTACACTTTTCGATTTAAAGCGGTCAGATTTTCATTAAAACCCAAGCGTTTCAGCAGAAACAGCAGAATAAATTAAAATAAAGAAGTAGGTACTCACATGGTAAATTGAACTCCAGTAACATTAACACGTGATAGAAATCTGATCGTCGGAAAGCTTTTATAATGGGAGCTGCTATCTCGAGAGACTAAAGTTCTACTGATAAAAGTATTTCTTTGGTATCTCTGAGCAATGTGAGTGGCGAAAATGAAACAGAAATGCATCTACGTTATATTGTTTACTCAGCATGATAACGATGTGTAATCTTTTCAGAGAACGATAGGTTATCAGTGAAGCACTTTCATTTTTGATTTCGGCTTCCTTGAAATGAGAGCATGACGAAAGTACAAGTAAGTTGGCATTGATAACCCAAGTTCACGAAATGTCTGTACTCTTTTCTCAGAACATTGCACTTATGACCCAGTATGTAGTTATATGCATTTCATCGATGAAACATCCTTTCACCAGAGAAAGTAATCTGAATTTACGGGGAACATTTTATGCCAAAGTACCTCTGAAAAAGTTTGAAGTGATTTTATGTTAAATTATCACTTGATTTTCTAAAATTACCTACAGTTACATGAAGGATACTTATTTGGAACAAATATTTTTCGTTTCAAATTTTGCTGCTAAAGATAGATATTCAGAAGCATTCTTTTAAATGAATTCCGATTTCGATTTCGCATGCTCACTGGAAGAGAATGCTAAAATAAAAAGCCAATGATCTTAACTGCATCTGGAAATGATGAGAAATCATTTTCATTTGAGGTAAAGATTTCCATTAATACCTGAAGCAATTATATAAGTTATGTTTCAGTTTACATTTAAGGAAAATAAGGTTTATTTAAGTCTTATGTTTCAGCTGTAAAAATTATTCATGAAACGACAGTGTATGTAATGCAGTTAAAAGAGAAGTAGGGAAAAAGACAAGTATTTAATTATGACATTATTCATAATTAAATACACTAAGCGGACAGGAATCATGGGATGCCTACCTAGTAACGGGTAGGCCTAACTTCCGCCTCGATGAGAGCACTCACACAGCAAGGGATTGAATCCACTAGATCAGGAATTCCTTCCACAGGTATATACAGTCCCGTTTGCTGTACCGCCGATCCCAGTTCTGTTGCAACCTTGAGTGGAGGACCCAAAGCAAAATCGGATCTATTCACAGCATCCCACAGATTTTCCACTGCATTCATGTCCGTTGAACGGGGAGGATCTTGCTGGGTGGGTACTTTGTAAATTATCCTGTTACTGTGTTCTAGTCACCATGGCTATTTAAGGAGACAAACTGTTCTTCTTGAAGAGCCTATTTCACTGTAGATGCATGATTACCATGAACGGATGCAGATGATATGCAAGGATGCAGTAGCGTGGACGGTTCAGACATGCAAGTACACGTACCAGAGGTCCCAACGCCTGCCAGTTGAGACATCCCCGGTCATTACTGGGTTTATTGCTTCACGGTTTTACTCGTACCAGAGGTCCCAACGTCTGCCAGTTGAGCACATCTCAGATCATTACTGGATTAATCGCTTCACAGTTTTACACGTACCAATGGTCCCAACGTCTACCATTTGAGCATATCTCCGATCATTACTTGGTTTATCAGTTCACGGTTTCACACGTACTAGTGGTCCCAACGTCTGCCAGTTGACCAAGTCCCAGATCATTACTGGCTTTTTCGCTTCACGGGTTTACACATATCAGAGGTCTTAACGTCTGCCAGTTGTTGAGCAGGTCCCAGATCATTACTGGGTTTAATGCTTCACAGTTTTACATGTACCAGATGTATCAACGTCTACCAGTTGATCGTATACCAGATCATTTCTGGGTTTATCGCTTCACGGTTTTACACGTACCAGAAGACCCAACGTCTGCCAGTTGAGCACATCCCAGATCATTACTGGGTTTATCGCTTCGTGCAGATACCACCAGTTACACATCATACCGTCTGCGCAAAATATCTGGTAATGGGGGACCCGTCTCCAATCATCCAAGGTGAAATAGTGATGTTCTTTTGCGCAATTGAGACATACAGTCTGGTGATGCGGCGTTAGAATGTTAACTCATCAAGCTCATCGGCTTTCATATCTTATTGTGGGTAATGATCGTTTAATGATCTCGGTGGCGACGTTTCTGGCAACTCCTTCGTTTAAGTCGGCAATGATTTGAGCCCCTGCCGCCCTCCTGTTGGTTGAATTTATGCTAGACGGACGTCGATGGACACGTTCATCCACCACCTTTCTCCTCTACAGTGGTGTCCGCGATACGATGCTATTCAGCAAATGGGGTATTCCCAACAGCATCTTGATGCTGTCGGATAGCAACACTGCAATTCTTGTACTACCACTACGATAGGAGGACTTATACTGTACGTTCAGCACCCACTCTCCCAAACTTTGTTAACTCAAAACGTTTTCCCATACTGACATCGACTTACCTCCAACGTGAATGTAGTGATGTCCTCTTCCAACTTATATACCTTCTAAGGTGTCGGTTTGTCCGCTAAAAAGAGGTGTAATAGCAAATCAGGTAAGCCATGATTTCTGTCCTCTCAGCGAATAAGTAAAACGTGTTTTGCTACACACATCAGCAGCAATTTTGTTCACTATTTAACAAGCAGAAAATGATATCACAATATTTTTTGTTACCTTGTTTTGTGCAACATTCTGCAGTTAGTGGCACCTGTGAGTGTGATAAAAAGACTTCTAGAAATAGTAACATATAGGCTGATAATCTTTCAATAAAGCAAAAGGAAAAAGAAACGAAAAACAGAAATGTTGCCGTATTCGGAACAGGACAGGTTTGAATTTTGAAACCATAAAGCATCTAATTGACGGTTCTTAGTAACAAAATAACTTCGCAAACTTCAAACTGCAGGGCAAAATAAGGAAAATAAGGTTAACTCCTCTTGACCATCGTTATGAAAATGCGTTATACATTTTCATAACGAAGGTCAATTTTCTTATCTGGTTTTGGCCATTTATTCACCATAAATTGCGTTACGCAACATTTCTCCGGGGAAGAAAAATGTATGGGATAATGTTGCATTTTTACTTTATTTTTCAGTCATAAGACTTGAATAATGTTACATTGTTTGTTTGTAATTCATCTTTCATTGTTCTCATTTAGACATTTTGTTTTAATTTCGTGACCACTTTAAACTGAGTACACACTCATATCACCCTGGAATTTAGACAATCAGTGCTGAGTAAACATAGGTGTTTTTATTTCGCATGAAAGATTGATCTTTATATCTTAAATTAACGCCTGTGCTTTGAGGAGCATTATTATCTTTGCATGGGTGAGTGCTTTGGTAATTCAGGAACGTTTCCTCTTCTTTACGAGTCTGACGTTATTGCTCTCGGGTAGGATTCGGATGATTTAAAGTAAAATTTATATCTACAGCAACATAATGCTTTTAAGCAGTTTCATGTGTCAATAAAAAAAAGCCAGATAGGGCATTATTTTATGAGCTGTATATTTTGCGTTTCGCCATTTCTATAAAGTCCACTTATAACGAAGTAAATTTTTTCAGTCATTTTTATCCGCGCCAGGATTCGAACCCGGATCCCCTCATTCCGGAATAAGTCACTCTACCAATTGAGCTACGCGGACGTTTTATTCTGATTCCTATCTGCCTTTATGTCGTGTGCGTCCTTCTGGCAGGTACGTCACATCTCCTGGTACGTTACATCATCTCCCCCTTATTTTTTTTTTTTTTTGAAGTGCTGGAGAAGGGATTCTCTTATTTTTCCTATCTCGCGGTGTGGAAATAACATCACACCATTGCGAGATTTTGAACGGTCGGGTCATCCGGATAGTTCGGGCGCCATTATAACGAAGTAAATTTCTCCGTCATTTTTATCCGCGCCAGGATTTAAACCCGGATCCCCTCATTCCGGAATAAGTCACTCTACCAATTGAGCTACGCGGATGTTTTATTCTGATTCCTATCTGCCTTTATGTCGTGTGCGTCCTTATGGCAGGTACGTCACATCTCCTGGTACGTTACACACTCTACTGTGATCCACTCCGTGCTGATACCAACTTCTAATCTCCTATTTACGGTCTTCTTATCACTACTACGATCCAGAAAATTAAGAACATTAACAGAGAATTTTTAGCAGTTCAGGTGAAAGTTCATTTTCATTAAGCACCGTATTTAAATCGTGGTGTTCATTAGGAATAATCGTGTTGTATAACGGATTTATTATGAATCCACATAATTACATAGCGGGATTTATTATGGAATGCTATAGATGCATCGTAGGGTATGGCACAGACACTTTGTAGAAACTCAGTTGTGGTAATTTCTGATACACGATGTTACTGATAGCTGAAATCAATCAACATCGCGATAGAGAGCATCAATCTGTCCGTAACAAAAGATTGATCTGTTTTTAGTGTTATGGAGATGTATGCGAACGAATGGTCTCTGAGACCTGTTGACCCCATTATGAACGCAAAACCGATGGGATATTGTTATCAGCTGAAACGAACAGGAACACCAGGTTAAACATGATATGTCAGTGGGGTGGCTCTTAACCACAGAAAAGTTGATTCAGTTAAACCGGAAAAATGTGAATAATATTTGCTGATCCACGCCTTCTTCCTCTGTTAAAATAAAAGCCGTACCTCTGTGAGAGGCGTTGTGGTCAAATTGCAACGTCGTATTTCGTCTGAGGCTCAGCACGCGACTTTTAATCATATCCCATCTAGATTTTTCTTTCCATGCTGTTCACGGACTGTGTTATACAGGGTGATTCTCATGCTAGGAAACCTAAGCATTCCTCAATAATTCTTTTTATTTCTGTATAGTATCCCTATGAAAATTAGTATGTACTTTGTGACGTACCTGCCAGCAGGACGCACACGACATAAAGGCAGATAGCAGTCAGGACGAACGTCCGCGTAGCTCAATTGGTAGAGTGACTTATTCCGGAATGAGGGAACCGGGTTCGAGCCCCGGCGTGGATAAAAATGACGGAGAAATTTGCTTCGTTATAACTTACCTTGTATCTTGCAAAATAGTGTTTTTCTAAAATAAATGCTGGAAATTGTCCCATCCAGCATCCTTGCTAATGTGACTGCTGTAATTGCAGCAACCTTCGGCCGTATCGCATTTTTGAGGGCGGCAATTGTTCGAAGCTCATTGCGTTATACTCGGCCATTCACTAACACCCACAAGAAGAAATCTGCTGGCGTCAGATCTGGTAATCGTGTGGGCCACAGAAGTTTCGAGATTACTCGTTCAACAAAATACTTTCAATTTCCCTCACGCTTGCATTAGATGTGTGGCACGTTGTGCAGTCTTTTTGAAAGTAACCTCCGGTTAATTCGCTATCTCTTAACTCATTTACAAATTCACTGAATATTTTCAAGTACACCTCCGTGGTAATAGTTTGATCAAAGAATATGGGTCCGATAACTCATCTACAGGACAAGGCACACAACACCCCGATTTTATCCGAATGTAAAGACTCCGTATGAATGTCATGTGGGCTTTCTTCTGCCTATATACACATGTTGTGCAAGTTCGTGTAGCCACTCAGATGAAACCAGCTTTATCCGTAAAACATGTAATGACCACAATCCCAGGATGTACCCCCAACAAAACGTTGGAACCATAAACAAAATTGTAAACGTTTGTCCAAATCCTTTGGAACCAACTCTTGGACTACAGACACGTGATACCGGTGCAGTTTCGCTTTTTTGCAGCTCTTTGACACGAGGAATATGGAATACCAGTTTCTTGCGAAAGTCTTCTTAAGGATTTTGTTAGCGATACCAGTAATCGCTCCTTTACATCCTGCACCGTGCATTCAGACATCTTCCGGCCTCATGTGTGTTTATTGAGAAGACTACCTCTTGTCTCTAACTTTTTCCCCAATTTGTGAATACAGGATTTCGATGGTACACTTCCTTCACCATACGTATTCCGAACTGCTCTTTGGCATTACTGAAATGAACTCGTTCGCCAGTATTCACGAACAATAAACACAAGCTGTTCAACGGAGTACTTGTTTGCAGCAGATGCAAACATTCTACACTGCGTCAAACACCTAGTAGGCGGTCGCGCTTGTCAATGTCACGGGTGAAGTTCACTTCGTTGCAGCGTGTGATGGTTCTGCTTCGATAGACGAAAGGTTCGTCCATGTATATTTTTATAGGAAACCATCGAGATCTGAGGAATTTATTGAGATGTGTTTGGATTTCCTAGCGAGAGAATCACTCTGTACTTTTTAACGTAAGACGTAATGTTCATTACAAAATATAGGAATAAGGGGTAATACTTGTTCATTTTTCAAAAATTACTTGTCTAACAGACAAAAATTATAACGAAGTAAATTTCTCCGTCATTTTTGGTCTACGCCGGGATTCGAACCCGAGGCCGCTTATTCCGGAACAAGTCGCTCTACCAACTGAGCTACGCAGACATTAATTCTGAATCCTATCTGCCTTTATGTCGTGTGCGTCCTGCTGGCAGGTACGTCACATCCCCCCCCCTCCGAAAGAGGGCCGGGGGCATGGCCCACGGGTCAGCCGTGTTCATGAATCGTTGCAGGCAGCCATCCACTGTAGAACGTGCACTTGAGAACTCCCAGTCAATCTGGTGTGTGGAATGCAACGTCACACACATTTATTTTTCGAAGCACTGGAGAAGGGATTCTCTGATTTTTCCTATCTCGCGGTGTGGAAATAACATCACACCAATGCGAGATTTGGAACGGTCGGGTCATCCGGGTAGTTCGGGCGCCATTATAACGAAGTAAATTTCTCCGTCATTTTTGGTCTACGCCGGGATTCGAACCCGAGGCCGCTTATTCCGGAACAAGTCGCTCTACCAACTGAGCTACGCAGACATTAATTCTGAATCCTATCTGCCTTTATGTCGTGTGCGTCCTGCTGGCAGGTACGTCACACAATATACACAAGTTGAGCATTATCACTCCTCATTTCAAATCAGGAGTACCTCTCAGGGTTCTGTCCTCAGCCCTTTATTGTTTAATATATACATTAATGAATAAATAAGTATATCGCTCTTTTCACGTTCTGAAAACACATAGCAACCGAAAAATTGCTTTCAGCCGCCGCCGTGGAATTGAATCACGGATCTCTCGATATCTAGCCGAGCGCGTTAAGCTTTACACCACGGTGGCCAACAATCCACGGTGTTATGTGTATTTTTAAGTCAGCTTCTGACATCATAAATCCGTAAGATGGGTTCAGCTACTGAGACGTCTCCATCTGGTGGGCATTAACAACGGCACTGGCTATATATATATTATAGAAATTAAATCCAAAGGTCGAGTTCCAAGGTGAAAATCCTCCAAATACGTGGCGTCAGTAAATAAATAAGTATATCGCTCTTTCCACGTTCTAGAAACACATAGCAACCGAAAAATTGTTTTCAGCCGCCGCCGTGGAATTGAACCACGGATCTCTTTATATCTAGCCGAGCGCGTTAAGCTTTACACCACGGTGGCCAACAATCCACGGTGCTATGTTGGCCACCGTGGTGTCCAACATAGCACCGTGGATTTTATTTTCGCTGTCAACTCATATGGATCTTTTCTGTATGCTGATGATACAGCTGTTCTGATAAAAGGAAAACACTTAGGTGAAATACTAACACAATGTAATAAACAGTTGCTAACTTTTTCGGACTGGTTAAATTCTAATGAATTAATAATTAATGTTAATAAAACTAAAGCAGTGATTTTTTCTAATACGTTAGCTCCTTTAACACCAAATGTACAAATATCCCTTAATAATAAAATAATTGATTTAGTACCTTCATTCAACTACCTGGGAACTACAATAAATTTTGACCTCAAATGGAATAAACATATTGATTTTCTTTTAATTAAACTATCTAGAAATATTGGCGTAGTGAGTAATATCTTGACTGATCTAACAACTAAAACATTGATCTCATTGTATCACACACTATTTCAAACTAATATCAATTACTGCATACTATCATGGTTACAAACGACACAATACAATATTAATAAATTACAAATTCGACAAAATAAATTCATTAGACTAATTGATCTATAATAAATTTCAGAACAAAAGTATATTCTAATAAATATAATATACTTACTATTACTCAACTATACTACTTTAATCTTGGTAAAATTATGTTCAAACGAATTTAATATAATTTATATTCAGATCTCATATTTCTTAATACACATGCACATTCGTATGAAACAAGGAATAAACTACAATTACAACCTATTTTTCCAAAAACGGAATCAATTAAACTTACTCTAAATTACAGAGTCCCTCAATACTGGAATTCTTTACCTAACAACCTGACTAACTTAAACAATTGTAATTTATTTAAAAAAATTCAAACTCTTATCTTCTTCAATAATTAAAAAAAAGAAAAAGATTGTCAAAACGTCTTCTGATTGTCTGACTTGATGTGTCTATCTTTTGTTTCATTTGTTTCCTCTACGGGGAGTATAGGGCTATGTCAGGCCCTTTGGCCTTTTCCCTTGTCTTCCCTGTTGTTACAGTTTATGTTCATCATTTATGTACTGTCAATTTTTTTCCCACTTGTCTTTTTTTCTTTTTTCTTTGTTTTCTTCTAAGAGCATGCAACAACAAAAATATATAAATAAATAAAAATTTCACGCTGGATTACAAGAATCGATATTGTATGAAAATCTATCATAATCGCAAGTGTGAATCTCAGCAACCTGAGGTCTTGTTTCCTTTGGGAATAACTGTTAGAGATGCCCTGGAGGCCACACACTTTTAAACCCAGGTTTCTGAACATTCGTTCGAGATGGCTCGAATCGCGGAAGAGGCATGGCTGCTGTATTAGCTTGAGTCATAATCATAGTTGCACCATAAACCTTTAAAGGTTTCTTCAGTTTTACCTTACCCATTCTGTTTTATTTTTTTATTTTTTATTTTGGAGATTGACGACTACCACGAGTAATTTATAAGGATATCAGGAAATGCCTGTTCCTAATTTGAGGCTACCTGTTCCAGAGAATAGAGAGAGACAGCGGCATAATTAAAACACAAAACGTATATCTTACATGGGACTTTAAATCGGAACCATCTGGGAAGGATTATCAGAATCCGCCTACTGGAGATCGGTTATCAGCGTGGGTAGCTATGACATATTTAAAGCACAGAGCGTGAGTCGAAAGCTTTGCGGTATTTGGATCACTTTAGGTCTTCATACGTGCCTTTACGACGAAAGCTGACTAGCTTTCAAAGTACGGGTAATCGTGTTGCACCGTCTTTAGCCGTCTGTCTGCCAGTTCTTTCATTTTGCGGCGGTACCAGTTCTTCTCGTTCGAGGCGAAGAATTCCTTCACCACAGCTGCCGCCTCCTCTTCGTTGTTGAATAGCCGCCAGCGAAGAAAGTGGGCCATGGACCGGAACAAGATATATTCCGACGGGGCAATGTCTGAATATTCAAGGTCGGGCAAAGGTCAGCGTATACCTTCGCAGGGTGAGGCATCAGCTTGATGTCCTCAAGTTCCTGGAGTTTTACCCAGCTCGCTCGCGTGATATGAGGCCGAACGTTGTCCTGCTATAGGTGAGTGCGATTTCTGTTCAGAAGTGCCGGGTGCTTCTCCTGCAAAACGGCATACATCCTCTCCAGGTGTTCAAAGTAGACGTTGGCGTTGATGGTCCGACCGTCTGGAACAAATGCGTAATGGATTATCCCCTCAAAATTCCGCCATACGCAGATCATCACCTTGTGCTCGAACCACCCATTTTCGACAAAAGGTTCAGGAAGCTGCAACCACTGCCGTTGCGTGTGTTAGAAGTACGGAAATGGACCCACTTTTCATCGCACGTAACAATTCTCTTGATGAAATGTGCATCACGCGGATTTTCTAGGAGTTTCACGCACACTTTTTCTCGGTGGTTTGCTTTAGCTGGCATCAGTTCGTGAGAGACAATGCGGCAGCTCCTGTAGACCTGCCGAGGTCCTGATGGTGACGAACCTCGGTGGTCTGAGATATGCCGAGCTTTCCTGATAATCTTCGAGTGCTGGCTGTGGAATTTGCCTCTACAATCTGGCGCACGGCCTGCGAATCCAAGGTTCGCTTCCTACCTGATCTTGGCTGATTGTCGAGGTTTCTGTTGCCTGAGCGAAATTTCTTGAAACATATGTTTGCGGTACTGTGGTTCAAGAAAACTTTCCCTTTCGCAGGACAAATGTTTCGTGTTACTTGAGCAGCGTCATGGCCGAGTTCCAACTCGTAAAGCAAAAGTTTCTAAACTAGCCTGTTGTGGCTGTTCGCCTTTTAGGCGTCTCAACCTCTGACAGAAAGAAGATATGCAATGCTGTTCACAACAAGACTACCACTTTATATCCCTTCCGACTGACTGCAGTGCGCGACTTGAATTAGTGTAAAAACGTGACATACCTGCCGCAGCACGTGCATTTATGCAAATATCGCAAAATATTCGACTCACGCTTTGTATTATTACGACTGCACAACACCTGTAATGCTAGCTCAGTTTAAAGTACCCTTCGCCTAAAATGGAAAACAGGTCGTTTCACCGCTTAGTCTTGAAGTTTTCTGAATGTATTGCTTTCATGGTAGGATTAACCTGAAATGCTGTCCAGCTGACGTTTAAGCACTGAGAACAGAAAATAGAGCTATTGAGATGTTACAGACAAGTGTACGGTAGAATGATGTGGCTGCTGCTTTAGGCGTTTCGCATTTGTAGTGAGTGGGCTACACACAAGGTTTCTACGGCATGGAAACACTGCAGACCAACCCAGGAATGGTTGCCTGATAATAATCACCAAGAGACAAGATCTCTACCTGAGAGTAAGTGTTCGTAAAAGGCCTAGTATCAGCAGTAGCCAACTCCAGGTATCACTTCGAGTTGCTTCTGGTTTCACAGTATGTACTCAAACGGCACGAAACTGTCTTCACGAGTACAAACTCAGACCAAGAAGGGCGCTGAGATGTATAGTATTAGCATCAGCTCACCGTCGTCAAAGATGTACCTGGGTCTAACAGTACATGGCATTGAATACAAAGTGGCACCATGTACTTTTCACAGAGGTATCCCGTTTCGTTCTTTGTCCTGAAACTCGTCGAGGAGGACAGGTGTGGAAATTATTCGGAACACGAATCTAACTACACTATGTGCAGTCCGACTACCATTACCAGCGACAGTCAATTTTGGTCTGGGCTAGAGTGTGTTTTAATTGCTGTACTTCTTTGTATTTTCGTCAAGGCAATATAAATGTCTCCATTTGCCGAAACGAGGTAATTGTGCCCACTGTGACACTGTTTCACGCTGCTATTAGACTAACATTCCGTTTTCTGGATGACAATGCAACCATTCATTGTGCCTGGATCGTGCTTCAGGAGCAAGAAAATCATAGTTTTAAATCGTAACAGCCGAGTCAGAGATCACCTGACCTAAATTCTATTGAGAACACTTGATACCCCGTGCAGCGATATCTGGATAACCACGTTCTATACCCCAGTACAGTGGCAGACCTTCGTAACGTGTTGCCTGTAATATGAAACAATCTGCCCATAACACTCATCAGTAATGTCATTGCAAGTGTGCCTCGTAGGTGTCAAAATGTTCTTCGGCAAAGAGGTCGTGTTACCGGGTACTGAAATCTAGAGGTATTGACATTCTCTGAATTTACCATTTTGTCTATATTGCAGCACTAATTTGTTGTGTGCAGAAATTGTACAATAAATTGTTTCTGTAAAAGCACTCTTTGTCGTTTGTGTTACGTAGCCTCGCTTACATTATTTCAACGAGTACTAATTGAGTCAGCTATATACTGCTATCATTTCGAGCAATATCACTAACTTTTTGTGACCAGTGTATTAATGAACCTTTTTGAGCTGATTATTCCAATTTTCTTTATTTTCAGGGAAAAATCACCATTTTAATTTTCTTTATTTTCAGGGAAAAATCACCATTACATATATAATAGAACTCGCACGTACTACTTGATTTTAATCATAAAGAGAACAAAATGAAATATTTTTCTTCCATGTTTCGAATTCTAGTCAATTTTATTTCATGGTGCATTCTTTTCTAGCTCATGATCCATTTGTGGGAGCTATGCTGTTTTATCCTGATCTGTCTATTTTCTCTCCTTGAAACCAGAAATTAATACCAATAATTCTTCCTACATTTCAATGCTCAGTTGTAAAGTTACACTGCAAATGAAAATACGAAACACTAAAATCAATGTTTCTGCTAAGCAAATGACTTTGTGAGTACACCAGAAGAAGTCGTGCGACGCTTAGTGTGTTCAAACTATTCTGAAGAGACAAATTTACATTTTGCCTTTAAATTCTCGTTGCAAGCAGTTACTTGAAGTTGTATATTTCTGCATATATGCTCAGAACAAAAAGAAGACACTTTATTCCAGGCATACGTTCAGTTTTAGTTAGGTAACTCAGAAAATTAATACAGTAAAACTTCCGAATAGCCGACATCAAAGGGGAAAGAAAAACTGTCCTTATTTATAAGTGTCCGCTATTGGGAAAGTCATGTTTTATGACAGTATACATGCACTACGTTTATAACATAGAAGCAGTTTAAAAGAGAAGTAAATACAAGTATGTAAATGCAATACATAGAGGAAACTCGTACTAACCTTTATTAAAAAATATTAGTCAAAACCTAAGAAGCAAAATAATCAAATAGTATTGTTTGTCTATTACACTGTATATGAAAAATCAAACAGGAATTCTGAAGTGGCTGTTTTCATGCTACGTCTGTAAAGTCAGAACCGCTCTTATGAGGTGATCAGTTAGTCTTTACAACATGAAAATATTTTGTTTCGTACTGATAACATACATCGCAGAAATTGTTAGCTCAGACACTCATGCATTACCTGATTATTTTAAAAACTTTATCCCAAGAATTCGTCACTTCGAAAATATCAAAACAAAGAAAGTAAATTCTAAAATACTGAATGAGTATAACATCCACCAGATTCTCACTATCACTTCTCTACATACCGTGATTTAAGACTTTCATTTTTCTGCATGAATTTGTTCACGATGTCAAAGAGTAACTGATTGATGCTTGTAGGGGTGAACAAGGTAACTACTACAATCTTTCAAAGAAATCATTTGTTACAATCTCTCAATAAGAAAGTTTATTACTTCCATATACAACGAATTCATCTCCTTTCAGCCGGTCGTTGATCACTGACATTTCTTCCAAAGTCAGTTGGCCTGATCTTCATGACAGTGTCCTTGAGGGCATAATTATGACCTTTAAAAGCTTTCCAGTTGACACCATCAGCATGGCTGTCGTGATTTCCCTTGTGGTAGAGTCCATTCAAGTTGGAATCATGGCAGTCAGTGTACCACCAAGCACCTTTGAAGAGGACAGCACAGTTTTCTAGTTTGATATTATTTTTCCTATCCTTCGTCGTAAACATAGCTTCGTTGTGACGCTTGAGTGAATCACCTGTAAGGAAACGAAAAATATTTCACATATCATCCACTGACAAAATTCACACAACAAAACTAAATTACTCATGATGCATGTCAAGAACAAAGCACAATTTTGTTCTGAAGGGAACGAATTGGTTGACCTTCAATGATGTTTAAAATAAAAAGCACATTCTGAGGGTCCGTCACGATATATTCTTCACTGCGGGACATGAGTTACTTCATATTATTCAAAGTTTTGAGTTGCATTATTCGTCTTGCACTTTGTGTTCTATTAGGTCTATGCATAAGTTTCCTACTCTACGTTGAGGACAGTTAATGCAAACCGTTTGGATGTTTTTCAGAAATGTGTGCTGTGGGGATAAGGTCAAATCACTGCGTCCAACCATATGTGCTGACAGACAACTCACACGTTCGTTTAGCAGAGCTAGGACATGGAGACTCACAGGATGCATATCGATCACAATCCGCTTTTCATATCTTGAGAAAACCTCTGCAGAAACATTGGAGAGGAGTGTTTCGGCATATACAGGAAAACATTGTGGATACAAGCACATATTGTGAGAGATTTATAAAGTTCAGAAGTATTGACTGCAGCGTAGAGGACAAAAAGCGTGACTGACGACCTAAGGAGATACAGAGCGTCTACTTAAATCTCCTTTTGGCATGCAGAGTGCATAAAAAGTTCAGAAGTGGTGACTGCAGCGTGGAGGACAAAAGCGTGACTTACGGCGGAAGGAGATGCAAAAGCGTCTATTTAAATATTTTTTTGCCGTGCAGAATGCAGAAGGAGGTTCAGACTGTAGGCGAACTTCGATGATGATTAAATGCGACTTCCTGGTAAGATATCTACTCTACCATAAGACGCTGGACACTTTCGCATAGATTTAATATATCCAAAATTGACTTTTGCTCCCTTAAAGTTTGAAAGGCCATTCAATATTTTACAGTTCTAGAGGTCACTGCTGTTACCTTTTTACATTGAGAGTAGACGCGATATATATTCCGAGAACTTGAAATTAAGAATTGTCACAATATTTATGTCGATAAAAAGCAAGTTTAAAATTTTTATAAATGTCATGATGATATCATGAGATATTGTTAATATGATTTCCTATGTTATTGAATGAGCAATTTATTATATGCGCCCAGATAACATATGCACAGATGCATTGGAAATTATCCACGGAAAGTGATCATAGGTAAAGGCAGTGACGAAATTGAGTTTGACCTAGGCAAGGTAGTAGCAGCGAGGAAGGACGGTTGTTGGATCATCACAACTGCTGAACTGCTGGGATTCCCATGTAACACGTTGCACGTGTTCACCAAGACTACGTTCAACACATCAAAACTTCCAATCAACAATAGTAATGTGATCGTTAATGTGGAATTGCCTCTCGAGATCAGTGCAGACTGTCCTTCAGCGTTTTAAGGAATTGAACTGCTATTCCCGGAGCACATAACGTGTGAATTTAATAAGGGTGCTTCCGTTAGCTAACGCACAAAGACTTTCAGTCGTACCAGGGAAAAGTAGGCTATGGCAGACGGCATCCACATTGTGTTTTCTTATTGACTGCAAGGTGCCAAAAGATTAGGGTGAAGTTTGCAAAGGCCTATGCAAATGGAGTATGGATGAATAGAAACACATCATTTAGTTTAACGAATTACGGAGGTCGATGGGAAGGTGTATCTGGATGTAAAATACAAGAAGCGCTGAAAGCTTGCCAAATTACGATCATATTGTCAAATGAAGGCGGTGTAACAGTTTGAGATGCATTTACATGGGCTTCCTTGCGGCCCCTCGTACCCGTCGATACCTCCGTCACCGGCACAACGTATGGTTACATCCTTGTCCACTATCTACACCCGTTCGTAACGATTCCCTTTCTGCATCATGACGCCACCTTCCAACAGGACGACGCCACACCGCATACTTCCCGAGTGGTGACCAATTGGCTTCAGAAGCATTCAAATGAGTTTACCTCACTGGAATGGTCCCCGATCCTGGGATCTCAATCCCATTGAGAATTTGTGAGGTAAATTGGAAATACCTATTTGGTCGCGCTAAGTCCAATCGGCAACTAGGGATGTTATACGACAGATGACTCGAGCTTTATGGATAACAAGACCACGTCAGTACTTTCAATACCTCATTGTCTCTTTACCAAGAGGTCTAATTGATAAAACTAGAGAAGCGTGTTATTATACAGGTGCATGTCATAATAACTGTATTCAGTTTATAACCGTTGCTATAAAAAGTGCGATCAAGCAAATATGGCGGGGGGAAAAGGTGTGGTTTTGATCAAGTTATGGTGTTAAACCTGACTAAATAAAGAAAAATACGTTATGACGACGATGATGGAGTAAGCATTTAGAAACGTTATGAGGAATTAAAGTGAAACACACAAGAACAGAAGATATTAAAAGTAGAAACAAAAAGGATGACAAAAAATTATCTGATGTAATGATGCATTTTTTTTATTGTGAAAATGTGTAAAAATTGAAAATGTAAGAAACTTCGGACACTTATTTAGAAATAACAGTTTATGATACTAACAAAGTGTTATCATTTAACCATATTATATACTGTGCGTATACTCTGAACTAAACACTACTTCCTCTTACGTGCCTTTTAACATTTTATTAACTGCAGGAATGAAAATACCTTCGACTGGTGTTATTTTATTTCGAAATATTACTCATTGACTCCTAACAGATTGTTTCATCATCTTTCTTTTTCAATATTAATATTCATGTAGAGACATTCAGCGAATTTAATGTGAAGAGGGTTATGACAAACAGTTAAAATCGTCAACGATATTTCAAAAGTTACTCTCTTCAAAAGCAAGCGTTGTTTCCTACAGCTCATGTTGTTTCCTAGTATGAGCTCGAACATGCGTTTGAGAAGAGTCCTCTTTGAGTGAAAAGGACTATCAAAGAGGAGTTAACTCGATCCGAAGAAACCCTAACTGCAGCGTCGGCGTCGGGACAGTCAGAAGCAAGAGCTGGATTAGTCCCTACGTTCCATTTTTTTTTTTTTTTTTTTTTTTTTGGTTGAACGATTCCTAATCTGTTTTCGATGCTAAAAAAAGATCGGTATTTGAATGAAGATTTTAATAAATCTGGTACATATTGTATACAATTAGAAAGCCACGAGCCAGAAGATAACGTTTACACAGGATCCACTTTACGTACTTTACGCGTAAGACCAAAAGAACATAAATATAACATTAGAAACCAATCTACAGCTACCTCTCTATCTCTATCTCTCTCAACTTAAAAGAAAGGGCACTTATACCCCACTATGGAAGGAAGTGTCAATATTGGGTAGTCAAAAGAGCAAGGCCTTAACCCCAATTGCCGAACGTTTGTACATCTCTAGTTTTCGTAATAAATGTTGCAATGAGAACAAACTCAAGATATAAATCTTGAGTTTGTTCTCAGTTACACTTCACACTTAACGTAATATATTTTCTCTCAAACGAATACTGTTGGGAACATAATTGAGGTGAAATGAACGTGACGTATGACTGTTATTAGATAAGAACGAGAGATATAAACTACGAGTAAACAGTTGCTAATTTTTAATGTGGTGTGTGGTGTGTGGAGCGTTTAATGTGGAATGTGGAGTGTAGATACCGATTTGTTATGTGAAGTGATATATCTCTGCTGGAGAAATAAAGCATCATTTCCGTAAATTTGACTTCTGTGTAAATATTTCGTCTGGCCGTTATGGTTTAATTTAGGAACTATTTCATCGTATGGTGTGTTTTTTTAAATAACGTAGCAGTACGAAAAGGCATTTACGTCATAGCAACGTTAATGAACACTCGGCTGATTTGACTACAGAGCTGGCATAAATGCACTAGAAAATACTTCGCCATTACTCCTACAGTCTTGACTTGCTCCAAATGATTTCCACCTATTCATATCACCTAAGGATCGTTTAGTGGGGAAGAAATTCACTACAAATGAAGCACTACAGCAGTGTGACCTACAGAGGCTACGGCAGCAATGCAAATTCTTCTATGTGGCCGGAACGCAGAGTCTTCCACGAAGATGAGATAAGCATGCTAATGTTAAGCGAGAACACTTAGAAAAGTACTCATAGTTAATGTATTCCAGTTCGTTTCTTATGTGCTGGCCGCCCTGGTAGCGCAGTGGTCTAAGCACTGGCTTCTGAATATTCGAATCCCCGTTGGGCATTGATACTGTGCTTATCTTACGGCACTGTCTCTCTTCCCTAAACACAATTGCACCAAATTAAAGACGGCGGCTGCTTATAGACCTTGAGCTGCTGACGGTCGTTAAACCTTAAAAATTATTTTATTTTTACATAATTTTCACATGAAAGGGAAACACTAACGTCCCATTCAGCTGGAATACCGATGATTTAATATACATTAATAGGTAATATTATTAATAACATCTATGAAAATACAAGTGCAAAGATTCGGCTGTTTGAGAATACAGCACACATAAAAATTGGAAAGGGAGTGAGACAAGGGGACACCATATCTCCCAAGCTCTTTAAATCCACATTGGAAAATGTCTTTCAATCACTGAACTGGGAAAAAAAGGAATAAAGATTAATGGAGATTATCTAACTCACCTTCGTTTTGCTGAGGACGTAGTCATTTTCGCAACTACCTCATCAGAGCTGCAGAGTATGATCCAGGAACTTGCTGACAAGACTAAAGAAGTTGGATTAAAAATGAACTTTCAGAAAACAAAAGTGACGTACAATGCTTTTACAAGAAATGAAGATTTATAATTGATGGAGAAAAGCTGGAGATAACAGATGCGTACGTTTATCTTGGACAGCAGATATCAGGTGAGGGTCACATTGAGGAAGAAATTAATCGGCGTATAAAACTTGCCTGGTGAGCTTTTAAAAGAAACAGCATAATTTTCAAGAGCAATATGCCATTTTGTCTTAAAAGAAAAGTGTTTGTTCAATGCATTCTTCCAGTGCTTACGTATGGAGCAGAGACTTTGACCTTAACTAAAAGAGACATACAAAGGCTGCAGACAACTCAAAGCAGCATGAAGAGGTGCATGCTTGGTGTAACCAGGGGAGATAAGAGGAACTCGTGCATCAGAAAAATGACAAGAGTAGAAGACATCATGATCAGAGTAAAATCCCTGAAATGGCAATGGGCTGGACATACTGCCAGAAGAACAGACCATCGATGGACAGTCGAAATTTTAGATAGGATTCCAAGGGACAGGAAAAGACTCAGAAGAAGACCACATGGGAGATGGGTGGATGAAATTCGAAAGTATGCAGGAGTACCCTGGAGGAGACTGGCACAAGGCAGACCGTTGTGGAAGAGGCTTGGAGAGAAGCACCAGTTGTTTAGTTTTCTTATAAATACAACATGATAATTGGAAAGCCAATCAATGCACAGTGCTTTACAGTATTTTACAGTCAATATATAATTAATTCTCTAAATTTAATGTAACTCTGAGTTGGCATAATTTTTGAAAAGTGTCAAATTTAAGCGTCTAGTCTATAATTGGTCAGTTAAATGATTCAGAAGATAATGAAATATATGCGTTTGAACGAAGAAACTGGGATACTCTGTTTTCATTCTGGAAGTTCATATTATCAGTAGCCATGACTACACGTCTGTGTGCATTGTTTGATAAGTGCATAAAGTTTTATATTCAAACTAATCGTACCTGCTGTTCCTCTGTATCCATTTAAATGCAAAGTATAGTTGCGAAATTCATCTTCTACCCAAAATTCGTCGTAAGTGGCGAACCGGAAGTTTCCTTCCCAGTCTGTCAAATCAATTTTTAGCTGGTAGGCTCTCTGATTTGTTAAAGCAAAGATGTTGTCGTTTCCTAGAAGAAAACGTGCAAAGAATTAGTTCTGAAACTCCCGATAAAAATATAAGAATGAACAATATGTAAGATTATTTTCCTAGGAACTTACCAATCCAGAAATCTTTTAAAACATCTCCGAAGCCTGTCTTGTACGCATTCCAATCTCGGAAGAAATAATCAGGTGGGCTGTCGTAGTCGCCTCTGCGCTGGAAAACCTGGAAAGAAATAAAGTCAAATGTGCCTTTAAAAGTTTTAATAGCGTCTTGTTTTAAGTACAGGACTTAAACTTTTAACGTTATGAAATAAATTGTGACTGCAAAATATGATAACACTATTCTGTCAAACAATGTGTGAAAACAAAATTAAAGAAATATCAAAAACAAGGAAAAGGATGAAGGAACAAGAAGGTAAAGTATTACGCACTCGAAATTCAAGAATTTCTTGTAAGCACAATATTTATATACGCGAACGAGCAGCAGGAGCACTGCACATGTACCACTCTACGTATACTATATTTATATATCCTGGCTCTAGAGGAAAGTTGAACCGGAAAAGAAATATTTTTATTTTGATTGGAGGTACAGCGACTTCCGTGAGTAACTGAATGGACTATAAGCAGTTGCACGTCCCTAATTTAGGGTCGCTGTCTCCAAGGAAGCCAGAGAGTCAGTGCGGTAAGAGAAACACAATATCCGTGTCTAACGGGGATTCGAACCTGGATCCATCTTGAACGAAAGATCATAAGAAAATGAACGAAGGATCATAAGAAAAATTATTCAATTTCGAGCTATAGGGTCAAAGGTGATGCTATTGCTTTTTTATTAAATGTTCAAATGATATGAAGAAGCCAGCAGCAAAATTTTCTCTTCTCGGCATATTCTTTTAAGTTCGGTCCATTTTACATGAATGAAATATACGATAATCAACATTTTTGATGCAAGGATCAGAAATTTCCATTTGAGCCGTTTTTCACGAACAAATTTATCTCGCTTTTAACGCCGTGATAGGTTTTCGGAAAACTAAATAATTTTTTTTTCCAGATTCCTCTTTTTACATTATCTTCACCGGTGACCGACTGACCCTTTTACATTCTGATCGAACCAGGGTTATCGTGTTGGCAGGAGATATACAGAAGTGTAATCATGAATTCAGAAGAAAGTTCTATCTGCGAAACGATGCCTTAGAACATTAATTGTAGACACACTCATTCATTTTTATATGGAGCAACAGTTTTCTTTCGTGCCTATGATGCAAAGTAGATGATCTTATTTTGATATTCTTTTTAAAATGAAGCAAGAAAGATAACACCAAATTTTTAGGTGTAATTAGCACTTCTTTTAAATTCGTTCTGACGCAAATTAATGTTTTTAAAGCTATTCAAAGTCAATGGAGTCGGTATGGAAAACAATAGTATCTGACAGAAGAAAGAAGTTTTTCAATCGGGTTTTTAATCCCTCATATAATGCTGTAAACGGAATCGTGAGCTTATGCCCTCTGATTGCAGACTTGTGCGTTAAGAAAAACATGAATTTATATGAGAAACATTTCGCAACGAAACGCTCTCCAACACAGAAAGAATTTTTCAAATTGGACTCTTAGAAACAGAGATATTGACAAAAATAAGAAGTGACTTTACGTCCCCTGGTGGAAAAACCATGCATTATTTTAGGAAGAAAGTATTCTCAAAAGGTTTATCCACATGAGCAGTATCGGTTAAAGAAAAAAAATTTAGTCGAGTTTTCAGGAACCCAGATTTTGTTACAAATACATCAGAAGCAGATATTGACACTTATGCCCCTGGTGGCCAAACCATTCTTTACCAAACATTAGAAATTATGTGAAAAATATTTTCCATCAGTTCTTGCATGCGATAGAGGAAGAATGTTTCAAATCGGAGTTTTAGAAGCAGAAATAACGCAGAAAACGCAATTTACCTTTGTGCCCCCTAGTGGAAAGTCTATGATTTACTTGAAAATTTTGAATTTATAGGAAAAACATTTCGCATCGGAAACGCTATCCAACAAAGAAGGAATTTTTTAAATCGGACTTCTAGAAGTAGAGATATTGACAAAAATAAAATATATATCTACGCTCCCTGGCGTAGGAACCATGCATTATTTCAAGAAGAATATGTTCCTAAAATGTTTGCCGACATAAGTATAGTATCGTTTAACAAACGATTTTTTCAGTCCAGATTTTAGAAGCTCATATTTTACTGCAAATGCATCAGAAGCGAAAATTCAGACTTGCGCCACCTGGTGGCCAAAACATTTTTTCAAAAACTAGAAATTATGTGCAAAGGATTTCCCATCAGGTCTTGTATCCGATACAGGTAGAATTTTTCAAATCGGAGTTTTAGAAACAGAAATAACGCAGAAAACGCAATTTACCTTTATGCCCCCTAGCGGAAAGTCTATGAATTACTTACAAAATTTGAATTTATAGGAAAAACATTTCGCATCGGAAACACTATCCAACAAAGAAGGAATTTTTCAAATCGGACTCTTGGAAGTAGAGATATTGACAAAAATAAGATATATATCTACGCCCCCTGGCGTAGAAACCATGCATTATTTTAAGAAGAAAATGTTTCTAAAAGGTTTATCGACATGAGTAGTATCGGTCTACAAACGACGTTTTTGTCAATCGAGAATTTAGAAGCTCATATTTTGCTGCAAATGCATCAGAAGCGGAAATTAAGATTTGCGCCCCTGGTGGCCAAAGTATTTTTTTACAAAAAATAGAAATTATGTGCAAACGATTTCCCATCAGGAGCTGTATCCTGTGCAGAAAGAATTTTTCAAATCGGAGATTTAGAAGCAGAGATATAGGGGGGAACGCAATTTACCTCTACGCCCCGTAGCGGAAAGCCTATGAATTACTTGAAAAATTTGAAATTATATGAAAAAAATGTCACACTGGAAACACTATCCAACAGGGAAAGAATTTTTTTCAAATCGTACTCCTAGAAGTAGAGATATTGACAAAAATAAAATATACATCTACGCCCCTGTCGGAGAAACTGTGGAATGTTTTAAGAAGAAAATATTCCGAAAATGTTTATCGACGAAAGAATTTTTTCAATCGATATTTTAGAAGCTCAGATTTTACGGCAAATACATCAGAAGCAAAAAATTAACCCTTACGCCCCCTGGTGGCTAAAGTATTCTTTATCAAAAATTTAAAATTATATGCAAAAGATTTTCCATGAGGAGGTGTATCCGCTGAAGAATTTTTTTTTAATCGGAGTTTTAGAAGAAGAGTTGTCGGGGAAAATGTTATTTACTTTTACGCCCCTAGTAGAAAATCTATGTGTAATTTGAAAAAGTAACTATATCTAACATAAATGGAATCGAAAGATAAAATATTTTTTTCAATCGGATGTTTAGAAGCAAATATGTGGGATAAAACGCATTTTTTAATTCGACATCATCTGCATTTACCCCTAGCGTCGAAATTGTACATCGTAAAAAAACGAAATAAAGGATCATCATTCGCATATTTCAAGCTGCCCAATGCAAAAAGAATTTTTCAAATCGGGCTAATAGTTGCAGAGATATGGTGCGTACAGACGGACGGACGGACAAACCAAAGACGTAAGCAAGATCTTTTTACAAAAGACGTGCTAAAAAGGTACAGCATTAATGAATAGGAACAAGTGGTGAAGGAATGAGAACATCGAGGTTGTAAGTCAGAAGTCAGACAGATAAAAAACTCAAATAATCGGAGGGCTGAAAAAATATTAACTAATGTAACTAAAGCATTCATTCAAGTGGAGAGTTCTGGTGTAGAATGTTCTGCAATTTAGAAATCAGACGTCCTAATGTACAGATTTTATGTTTCCATATCATTGATTGTAACGGATGATTCGTGTGAAAAAACGTTCATGAACGAAAGATACCACATCCATTTGTGCGTATTCAACAGTGTCCATAAAGTCTTTCCCACATTACAAAAATGTATTATAGGTCCAAGAAAGGGCGTGCACGAGAATGATGGTGAACAAGAAAGGTTTTTTTTTTTTTTCAGTGTTAGTACACCTCCACATGCGCGCCATTTGTGGCCCGGAGGAAATCTAAGCGATATTCGATTTCACGTTGGGGTTTTTTTCAACATCTCAGCAATGACAGGACCAATGACGTCTGTTATTCTGCTCTTCAACGTCTCGACGTCCGGAACACTACTAGGGGAAACATGGTCTTTCATAAAACCCCACAGGAAAAAGTCTAGAGGGATTATGTCGGGCGATCAAGGTGGCCATGTCATGGGACTGTCGCGGTCAATCCATCTGTCCGGAAATGTGGCATTCAGGAACCCACGAACCATTATTGACCAATATGGTGGGGAACCATCTTGTTGGAAAATAAACGATCGTTGGAATACATGCAACTGAGGTGCTACAAAAAGTTTCAACATGTCCAGACACACCTTATATGTTACCGTGGGCTGTGTAAGAAAGAAGGCTCCGATGAGTCTGTCATGCATCAGGCCGCACCATACGTTCACTTTCGGGCTAGCCCTCTGTTGTTCGATGACATAATGGGGATTCTCTGATCACCAGATTCGCACATTGTGCCTATTTACTATACCAGAGACGTGGAATGTGGCTTCATCGGAGAAACAGACACGGTGCAGATAATCACTATCATGAGCTACTCACTGCAACATCTCCGTCGCAAACGCAGCACGGCGAGGCCTGTCATCAGGCTGAAGAGCTTGACGTTTATGTAAAATTTTGTTAACTGTAGCACGGGGAATCCCAGTTTATAGTGAAGCACGAGGAATGTATCTCCTGTGGCTACGCAGAAATGTCTCCTGAACAGCTGCGGCTGTCTGTCTCCCGTGTAACCGGTGGTCAGCCCGCTCGGAGGAAACGCCAACCCTACCCGTCACTTTAAACTTTTTCATACCAAGCTTTTATGTTGTTCTTTTTTGGTCCGGTGGTGATCGGCTGTTATCTTTTCTAAAATGACGCTGGACAGTAACCATTAATTTCGTTTCATGGAACCACAACACGCACGCCGCTTTTTCTAGCATGAAAGCCATCGATTAAATGCTCCTCTTATTCAGCAATAACGCTCACCTACAGAACAGGAAGAAAAACTTAATGAGTGCTGCCATATTATGTTACCAACCACTTTATTTTAACTTACATAGATTTTTTTATATTACTTTTCGTAATGTGGGAAAGACTTTATGGACACCCTGTATTACCGATTTAATATTTCCTACATGAACTATGCCCGGCGAGTGCCTGTGAATTGCGTTCAAGATACTGTATGCAGATTCTGACTTTCTTCTAAAGTGAATGATTGTGTTGTGTGTAGAACCTTTTGAACCCAGGAACCTCGTAGAAGTAAATTTTTATGCACTTTGAGTTTGTAAATGTGGTTAACAGCGCTCTTTGGAATATATAATTGCGGGAAGAAACATCAGTTATAAGCTCACAATACCTCTTTATAAAATACCTTAATTGCATTTCCATTAGGTGCAAAATGCTTCTTTTCTTTGAATTTTCGCTTCTTCAATTTCCACAGATTTAGCTCCAACTATGAATTTGTTCTTTCAGGAGGGATTTAACAGAAATATGAGAATGACTAAAACATCATGCGTAAATACTTAACGAAACGTAGACGAAATTATTTAACCGAATTACGACCGTTAGTGAAGCACTGCAGGCACCAGTGAGTCATTACATTATTAATACCTACTTAATAAGCTGTAGGACCACCTTTAGCCCGCAAAACGGAGGCCATTAGGTGAGGCATCGATTCGATGAGGTGGCGATAAGTATCCTGGGGTATCTGGTACCATTATGTCAACAGCAGGTCCTCCAGTTTCTCTACAATTCGGGGTGGTGGCGATTTTGTGCGAACCTGTTTTTCGAACCACAAAGATTGCATTGGGTTCTTGGGAGGTGAATTTGGAGGCCATGGCATTAACGGAAAGTCACCAGTATGTTCCTTGAACCACCCCTTGACGATTCATGCAGTGTAGCATGGCGCATTATCCTGTTGATAATGGCCATCCCCAGTAGCGAATACAGTTGCTATGAATGGGTGAATTTAGTCCGCAACGATGTTCAGATACCTGACAGCTGTCAAGGATTGTGTTATTGGGACAATAATGCTTAAAGTGTCCCAAGAAAACATCTCCCACACCATAACACCGCCGCCCGCGGGCCTGTTTCCGCCCAACGGCGCATCCACATGCCATAGCCTCCGTTGATAATTGGCGTATCCGCACTCCGCCGTCTACGTGATGCACCAGGAATCTTGATCTGTCAGACCAGGCCATTTTCTTCTAATCATCCTGGAACGCTGGAGCAAGAAGTGCAAGCTATGCTTTGCTCTTGAAAAAACGACACTAATGGCTATAGCGAAGAATGGAGGATATGGTCACTCCTCCTAAGTGTCGTTTCAACGGGTATTCGATCAAGGCGGCGAGGGAGCTGAAATATCTGAGAGTAATCCTAGATACTAAATTGTCAGAACTCCCTCATATTCGTTACCTGACAGGGAGGTGTACTTCGATCCTGAACAGGATCAATAGAATACGGCTGACTGAGCCGGCAAAAAAACGTAGTGTACAAACATGGGATCGAGATAATTCTAACGTATGCGTGTTCGACCTGGTGGTCCGACACGGTTAGAATAAGCACTGGTCTAAACCAGATTAAGCGTAGAACTCTGCTAGGTATCACTAGGTGTTTCCGCACGACCTCCACAGCTGCACTGCAAGTTTTAGTTGGGTGTGAGCAGGCGGACTTTGTGCTGGCGAGGGAACCAGCAATGCAATCCCTCAGATTCGTGAGTGACGTCGAACTACTCGGAGACCACTTTCGATTTTCCGACGTAGAAATGCTTAGGATTGGCTGGGTTTTCCACTCGGCCAAAAAATGTGTCCTACATGAGACAAGGTTCACCCCTTGGGGAGGGTGCTGCTCACGGACGACTCCAAGATCGATGGCGGTGTAGGTGCAGGGTTTTGCGAGCTCTCAGGTGGCAACGAGACTTTCGCGAAACCAATTAAATTATCACCCAACTCCTCTGTCTTTCAGGCAGAGCTGTTAGCGATCAGGGAGGCATTGCGACGGGCTTTGCCCATCAGCAACGCGGGGAAAATAAATATCTTCTTTGAGAGCCAAGCGGCTTTGAAAGCGCTTGGTCAGTTCAGGAGTAAGACTCCCTAGTAAGGGAAATAAAGTCTCTACTTGAGACTACAGGCAAGACGGTGATCTGTTTCCACTGGGTCCGGCAGCTGGGAAAGCAGTTGTTGACTTCCATCTAAGAACGCCGCTGAAAAGAGTGCGGACTCAGCTGAAAAAAGCCACGATGGTGGAGTAGCAGAACAGGTGGGACAAGGGGAATACTGGGAATAGAACAAACCGTATTTTCTCCCGAGTCTCTACCAGGCGTTTAGAATCTGACGCGTTCCTGAACCAGGTATTCACCGACCATGGCGTATCACCGGAGTACTTCCGCCGTTTTGTGGTAAGAGAACGGGTGTGCTGAGGCAAGGCTCAGACCGCAGACATCGCCCACATGATTCTCGAATGCGTTTCTCTTGCAGGTTGGAGAAAGGTCCTCGCCCCGAGACTGGGAAAGACTAAGGAGCTCCCAATCCTGCTCGCGCATTCCCGCGCGAGACAGGGACTTGTCTAGCTGGTCAAGGACTTCGTTGCGAGGCAGGAAGAGTTCACGACAGAAGGGTGATTGAAGACTAACGACATAAAAGACGGAAGAAAGCAAATAAGAGGAACACGATGCGATGACTCAGGCCCAGAGTCGTCACCGCAGCAGAGGCCCTACTGCTGCGCATTTTGTAAATTTCTATGCAAATAACTTTACTGTTTATCTCTGTGAGAGGGCTCATGAATCAAAGAATTAATTTCCTGCTACATGAGACCCTCAGTGTAAATAAATGTATGTGTAATTATTCTTTAGCCAAGACACAAATAAAGTACTTCGGTCCCAAATACCATCACGCTGGAGAATAAATCTCCCAGCTATACGCGAAATTTAGCGCCCCTACCCATTGGCAGGTCACATAGACGGGTTATGGCTGAGGGGTGGGAAATGTTGGTTCTGTGGGGGTAGCAGACCCTTGCCATTCCCTGGACAGATCCTGTATGGGTGAAAGACAGCTGGATCTTGGCAGGATTGCTCGAAAAACGCGGTCACTATGAATGTTTTGAGAGAGTTCAGCATATATCAACGGAGTCTGAATTTGGACGGAGAAGGTACAGTCATCAGCTAGCTTACATAGTGCCAAAGATCATTAATGGGAAAGTATGTCCTGTGTCAAGTAATATATTACAGAGAGTGAGTCTGAAGTTTTGCAATATTTTCATAAATTCATGTGCTGTGGAGGGTATGTTACGTGTTTAAACTAGTTCAAGTCGCGCACTGCAGTCTGTCGAAAGAGATATTAATTTGCAGTAGTTTATGTGAACAGCATTGCATGATGTCGTTCTGTTAGTGATTGGGAAGCCTGAAAGATGCAAAGCCACAACCGGCTATTTAGTAAACTTTTGCTTTACGAGTTTGAACTTGGCCGTAACGCTCGTCAAGCAACACGAGACATTTGTCATGAAAAAGGGGAAGGTTTCGTGGACCACAGCACCAAAATCACATTGTTCAAGAAATTTCGCTCAGGTGACAGAAAACTTGATGATCAGCCAAGGTCAAGCAGGTCGCGAACCGTGCATTCGGAAGCCGTACGCCAGGTCGCCAACTCGTAGAGTCAAATCCGACAACCAGCACTCGTAGATTATCACGCGAGCTGGGCATACCACAGACCACCGTGGTTCATCACCTTCAGGACCTCGCCAATGTCTACAGGAGCTGCCGCATTGTCCCTCACGAATTGAGGCGAGCTGAAGCAAACCGCCCAGTGGAGGTGTGCACGAAACTCCTAGAAAATCCGTGTGATGTACGTTTCCTCAACAGAATTGTTACGTGCGATGAAAAGTGGGTCTATTTCCGTAATCTTAATACAAAACGGCAGTGGCTGAGCCCCGGCGAATTTCCTGAAATTGTTGCCAAACGGGGGCGCTTAAAGCACAAGGTGATGCTCTGCGTACGATAGAATTTCGAGAAGATAATCCATTACGAATCTGTTGTAGATGGTCGGACCATCAACGCCAACCTCTACTCTAAACAGCTGGAGCGGAGTATGCGATTTTGGAGGAGACGTACTTGGCACTGGTGAACAGAAAGCACACTCTCCTACTGCAGGACAACGTTCGTCCTCGCACAACGCGAGCGACCCGGACATAACTCCAGGTACTTGAAGGCATCGAACTGATGTCACACCCAGCATATAGTCCGGATCTTGCCCCGTCGGATTATTACCCGTTCCGGTTCATGGCCCACTTCCTTCGCGGGAGGTACTTCAACAAACAGGAGGAGATGGGAACTGGGGTGATGATGTTCTTCGCTTCAAAGAACAAGAACTGGTACCGCCGTGGAATCGAAGACCTGGCAGACAGATGCCTAAAGACGGTGCAACAAGATGGCCTTTAATTTGAATGCTAGTCAGCTTTCGTCGTAAAGGTACCTATGAAGAGATAAAGTGATCCAAATGTTGCAAAACTAACGACTTATCCTCTGTATTTTCTCTGAGGCAGATATATTTATAGGTTAAGGATAGGTACGAGAAGATAAATTAAAGGAAACTGACAAAAATGCTCCTACATAAATGATTATGTGAAAGGAAACAAAAGCAAATTAGAAAAAAAAATCTTTGCTCTAGACTAATAGACCAGATTTTATATTAGTCAAGTTCTACGGAAACTTAGAACTGCTGTACTAACCGTCCAACCACCACCGTCACTCGTCATGTCACAGTAGACGCTTTGCGGTCCTTTTAGAACTCTGCTTTGCGGCCATATTTCATAGCGACCGTTTGAGTGGTAACCGTCGTGATAGAGGTCACTACAATCAACTGGTTTTGCTCTTAGGGGACTCTTCTTACACAGTTCTTTTAAATCTGAAAGCATAAAGGTGAAAGGTGGCACAGAACTTAACACACTAAAATATTTCTTATTTAGTTCACGGGTCTTTTTTACGCACTCGATGAAATTTGAAATAATATTTTTATAGAAAAAATGTAGTGAGATAGATATTAATATGACAAAATGCATTTATAAAGGCAAAAACCAATATTATTTGAACATCAATTTAAAAGAACTTGAAAATTCTCTCGGAAATAATTTAACTATTTGTATATCTGTCACGCTATAACACTCAGAGATATATTAAAAAGAGCACATTTCTCATTTAAATTGTAGAATATAATATTCTTGTAAATTTCAGGTAGTTAAACTTCCGCAGTTGTTGGTATTTAATTTACATGCCTTTGAAAACTGTGCAAACTCGAACTAGAGTCCATAGATTTTGAAGATGACAATCCGATTTTTGGCGTAAATGTGACAAGGATGGTAAGTCAGATAATTTTTGAAAACTTGAAAATTTTCATCGTCCTGGAGCGGGACTCGAACCCGCGTCTCCCAGAAAACGCCTAGGTATGCTAACCACTACACCACCCAGAACGACCAAGTTTCAAGTTTCCGATCAATTTGAATTTAACCATCACAGGATTCGCTAGTCGAAGCAACCGGCATTCATGTTTAGCGAATCTGGAGGTTAATAATCCTATCCCGTGATTGCCCGGAGAAGCAGATAAATCATGAAAGCAGATAAATCATTTTCAAGTTTTCAAAAATTATCTGACTTACCATCCTTGTCACATTTACGCCAAAAATCGGATTGTCATCTTCAAAATTTGTATTATATGGCGTAATCCCGTATTTCTTTCATAGAGTCCATAGAATTTGTCTTTTCAAGCAGAAGAGGGAGAAATCGAGAATATTTCCTTCAGCAGTCGAAGATTGATTATTCTTTCTGTTATACGTTTCTTTTATTCCTTTAGCCATTGCGACAGGCTGTGCGAGGAGAAATTTGATAGTTAAGGCCAGTAAGAATAGTATATTGAAAAATATACAATGGGCTTTCGTACACAACTCCTTGCTCAAAAATATCCTCTTGATGAAAAACGTTTTGAGGAATTCCGGAGTACAGATTATTGTTATAAATTTGATAATGTCTGCAGTCTTGTGTTCTCTAGTTTAGCAGAGCGTTTGTAGCACCATACGCTTTCTCATATGGAGTGAATGCGCAGGAGAAGATATCTTGAAAACAAAAGAGTGACACCAAATTCTCGTGTACGTTGAGAGCGTATTCGGTTGGAAAGAAAGCAAAGTCTTCAAATGCAACGCAATACAAAAGTAATAATTACCGTAACTGCAAGTACAAATCAGTCCAAAATGTAGTCGCCATCGTTTGCGACGACCTGCTCCCATGGTTTGGGCAGCTGTTGAATACCGTCCCTGTAGAGTTGTGGCGACTTGGAACCAAAGAAGTGAGTAAGTGCTTGTTCGATATCGTCCCGTTCAGTGAACCGCTGTCCGTCCGGGAAATTCTGCAACGACCAGAAAAGGTGGCAGTCGCTTGCGACAATGTCCAGAAAATAGGCTAATTGCGGTAGCAGCTACCATCCCAGGTATCTGATCTTGTGACAAGTCGCCCGTTCTGTGTGAGGTCTCGCTCCATCCAGTTGTAAGTGGTCGCCCTTTGGGTTCAACAGTACTGGTCGTTCCGACGTGGGCAATGTGTGCACATCGTCGAGCTGACGGCAGTACATATCAGCGGTGATATCCGGCAGCAGCTCAAAAAGCCCGACAACCTGTGTATCCCACTTAAAAAACAGCAGCAACTTACATGAGTTTAAACCAGTTTCGGGCGTCGGCATGGGCTCCTGTGACATTGCCACAGAGGACCCATTTCTCGTCACCTGTCTCAATGCAGTCCAAAAACGGGTCAATTTGGTCACGTGCTAGCAGGAAACCGCATGCGCTCCTGCTATTTGCTTTCTCTTCAAGTGTGAGTTGATAGGTAACCCAAACTCCCCTCTTGTGCACCTTCCCAATTCGACGCAGGTGCGTGATAATGCTTGTGTGGGCAGTCCGCAGCTGTCCCGCCAACTCCCACGTGTGTCCACGTGGGTCAGTCTCCATTAAGATCTTCACCATGTTCATATCCACTGTTGTGGGACTTCCTGCTTTGGGACGAGCTCACA
The DNA here is from genome assembly GCA_039090855.1 of Macrothele yani. Taxonomy (NCBI): domain Eukaryota; kingdom Metazoa; phylum Arthropoda; class Arachnida; order Araneae; family Macrothelidae; genus Macrothele; species Macrothele yani. The sequence continues at coordinate 135,102,267 of CM077005.1, read as the reverse complement.
GATCAAAATCAACATACTGAAGACCTTAGTGGTCAGTCTCCACTAAGGTCTTCAGCATGTCCATATCCACTCTTACGGGTCTTCCGGCTTTGGAACGGTCTGGAAGATTAAAATCAACATACTGAAGACCTTAGTGGTCAGTCTCCACTAAGGCCTTCAGCATGTCCATATCAACTGTTGCGGGTCTCCCGGCTTTGGGACGGTCTGGCAGATCAAACTCAACATACTGAAGACCTTAGTGGTCAGTCTCCACTAAGGTCTTCAGCACGTCCATATCCACTGTTGCGGGTCTTCCGGCTTTTGGACCGTCTGGCAATTCACAATTTCCCTCTCCAAACCGTTTGAACCAACGACAGCACAGACGATGTGATATGGCATTAGGGTACACACTGGTAATGTTCCTTACAGCTCTTGCGGGGGTGCTACCGCGAAGAAACACATACAGCATACAATGGCGGATGTTCTCCTTGTCCACTTCCATGCTGGCTGGCGCTTACATTCTTCGCATTCTGACGGCTAACTGCCACTGATTTAAGCCACGTACCTGCTGATGTCATGCCGGTTTGCTGCGCAATCTCAGTGGCTAATGTTCGCAGTGGTCGGGTCTTCGACTTCGGGTACCTCGTCATCGGACATTACTTTTTTCCAATCCAATATTTTCATAAGAAACATCCAAGCCCAGATGTTTCACAGAATTTAGAAATTGCGTGAAACCCACAAAAAGTCACAATGAAACGATAATTCCTTTTCTTCAAACACATTTAATTTCACTATCACAGAGATTTGTAATGCCGCCCTAAGAAAATCTTAATACTGTTCACTTGTCTTAGGCGCACATGAAATTTCCGCTGACATAAGTCAGACCCATCTCGGCCGTTCGTCCGAGATGGGTCTGGGTTCGAACCTAGGTGAGGAATGGATGTTGTGTTGTCTTAAGGCACTGGCTGTATCCTTTCCTTGGAACCAGTGACCCTAAATTAGAGACGGCCGACTGCTTATACCCGATCGAGTTTCTCAGGGTGGTCGTTAAATTTCCAAACAAATAAATAAATATACAATTAAGAAATTTCTGAGAACTTCTTGAGTGCCAGTATGAATGGAAATATGCATATATGCAACCTAAGCGAAAAACTGCGTTATTTGGAATTTCTGAAACTGCACCACCTCCTGCTTTTGACATCAACAGCGCGTAGCCAATGAAAGAAGACACGTGTCGTGCGCTGGCTTGGAGGGTATATAAGGTGTGATGTAGGCATTCTGAAAACATATCACTCGTTGCTGACATGGATAAAAGGAACGATTTATAAGATTTGCAAAGATGGATGATTGTCGGCTTTCGGGCCAAGGGTGGCAGTATTTCCGAAACAGCGCAGTTTGTGAACTGTTCACGTGCTGCTGTGGATAAAGTGCATCGTGATTAGAAAATGGCACCATTGCAAACAAGCGACTTAGAAACTACGCATCACCACGTGCCATTGATGTAAGAGGTGAACGTCGGCTGCGAAGGTGAGTGAGGACCAATCGACACGCTACAGTGTAGCAAATCTCTGGCCGAATGAACCAGGGGGCTACCCGAAGTGTGTCTAAAACGACAGTTCATAGAACCTTGCTGCGTATGGGGTTGCGATGCAGACGGATGGTCACTACACCTATGCTAAGGAAGGTGCATCGGCAGAAAAGGCTTACATGTGCACGACAGTATTGGAATTGGACCTCCACTGATTGGCAAAGGATTGCATTCTCCGATAAGTCATGTTTTCTGCTTCATCGAACGGATGGACGTTGGTGTAGAAGACGAGAAACATCGGAGAAGAAACACTCTTCAACCATTGCTGGAAGAACACAAACTGGTGGGGGCAGCGTCATGTTTTCGTGGCATTCTCTAATTTCACTGATACCTGTGGAAGGCACTATGGACCGAATCCGTTATAAATCCATCCTTGCTCACCACGTACACCCATACACGCTGATTGTCTTCCCTGGGGCGGATTGGATCTTTCGGCACGACAATGCGACGTGTCACACAGCTACAAATGTCCGAGAGTTGTGGAAGAGCACGATGAAAGTACTTGCTTGGCCACCTAATTCACCAGACGTAAACCCAATTGAACATCTATGAGACCCACTCGATCGTGTTATTCGCCTTCTGGATCCTCTTCCACGCACCCTCCAGCAGCTGTCAGATGCACCGCAGTCAGCATGACTCCACATACCTGTGAACACCTTCCAGCACCTTATTGAGTCACTCCCAGCCCGTCTAGCTCTTGCCCGCGCTGTGTACGGCGATTACTCTGGATATTAGCTAGTGGTCACAATAATGTGACTCGACCGTGTATACGTAGAATCTAAGTTATTTTTATTACTTTCCAATCTGAAAGCATTTTTTTTTCTGTTTTCTGAAAATAAATATGGTTTGACTATTGTGATCTCTCATATCCAAGCAATAAATATTTCTGCCATATAGCAAGATGAGAATTATACAAGAATAATCTTGAACAAGTTTCCTATGGGAAATGTTTTTTAATCCGTTTTTGCTTAATGGACATATGGTCACAAGTAAAACTATGGATTTGTACCGCAAGGAAGATGCATTTTGTGAAGAATGGCGTTTCAAAAAAAAAAAAAAAGTCATTAAAATCGAAACACGTGCGAAAAAGAATTTCCTCTCTACAATGACACCGACTTAGTTTATCATTTGTGCATTTTTCCTTCGTGAAGAATATTTATACTTTAAAAGCTTACTTACCAATACTCGCAGTATCAATGTAAAGCTGCAAAATGCAACTTATCGGGACATATTTTATAATGTTTGAACATTGGAAATGAGAAAATAGTACAGCGTGATTCATAATTATTGTATGGGTTTCCGTGGCCTGGTATGGTCAAACCGTAACCGACTAAATAAAACTGCCTATGCCGCCCCGGTGGCGCAGTGGTCTAGGCGATGGTATCTGATCATTCGTCCGTCTGGGGTCCGGGTTCGAATCCCGGTGAGGTATGGATGTTGTGTTTGTCTTACGGCACTGGCTCTCTCTCCTTCCCTGGAACCAGTGACCCTAAATTAGGGACGGGCGACTGCTTATAGCTCATTGAGTTGCTCACGGTGCGGTGGTCGCTAAACCTCCGACCAAAAAAACTGCCTACAGCATAAACAAATTCGCCATGGAAAGCTCTATGTGGTAACACGGTACCAACTGAATTGATGTCATACTTCAAAATGGCGACTGTTCAAGAAAAAGCAATGTGCGTAATCTGGTTCTTCGAAACAAAGTCAGTTATCACAATGCAACGTCGTTAGAGAACGCAGAGCTCCACCTTCGGATAATGGTTTTCGACGTTGGTTAAAGCAGTTTGAAAAGGCTGGTAGTTTGGACCATCAAAAAGGAGCGGGAAGCCCGAGTACTTCGGAGGATGACGTTCATCACGTCCAGGAAGTCTTTCTCAAAGCCTTCAGAAGTCAATGCGATGAGCTGCGTCACAGTTAGGTATGCCACAAGCAACTATTTGGAGGGTTCTGCATAAATGCCTACAACTCCGTGCGTACAAATTGAAGATTGTACAGGATTTACAGCTGGACGATAAGCCACGCCGTTTCCAATTTGTCTAAGACATTTTCTCCAAAATCGAAGCTGATGAACATTACCTGCGGACATGGATATTCAGTGATGAAGCAACGTTTTCAGTCTTGGAAAGGGTACATCGGCATAACTGCATAATATGTTGCTCCCAAAACCCTTACGCCATTCGCGAAGTTGAACGAGATAGTCAAAAGGTGAACGTTTGGTGCGTTTTGTCATGTTCAGAAGAGTTGGGGCTCTTTTTCTTTCTGGAGAAATCAGTGACCGCGGTGACCTATCTGGACATGCTACAACTGCATCTGTTGCCTCAGTTGGAAGATCGGCAGCCATATGTGGTGTTTCAGCACGATGGAGAACAGCCGTATTGAACTGTTACTGCCCGAGAGTTTCTCGGCCTGCATTTTCCTGAGCGTTAGGTTGGGCGGGGTGGACTCATTTAGTGGCATCTGCGCTCACCCAATAATATTGCAATGGATTTCCTCATATGGAGATACGTGAAAAACATTGTTTCCCAGACCCCTGAGACTCTCGATGGCGTGAAGACCACAATTGGTGCTGCGATAGCAGCAGTAACGCCGCAAATTCTGACGAACACTTGACGGAGAAATTGATTAACCCTTGGATATCTTATGTGCCACGAAAGGCGCGTATGTCGAAGTGGTTTAGTAATCTGATGCATCGATTCTACAGGTAATAAAACTTTTAGTTTTCATGTTCTGTTTCGGGTTGTAGTTTGCTGTTTCCTGTTTTCCGATCATATTCCACTGAAATCCCGGCAATAATTATGAATCACTCTGTATATTAAATTCCATGAATTGACATAAATTCTGAGGAATTATGTTAAGGCAATTATTTTCATCAGAAAAAGACTTCTGCTCACTGACATTAAAACCAATGCTAAAACAGAACTTACTCTTTGGTAATTTCCTTCTGGCATTTTCTATGATTTGCGAAGCAGTGACGAGATCAGCATCAATGACAGAGATGATGCATTCCGATTGGCTGTCTGTGTCATTCGCGTAACCAACCACTGGTGGGAATTTCAATGAAATAAAGAGCAACGCAGGAACTAAAAGGAATACATCCGGGTACCACCTAAAATGAGAAAAGAGCCAACTTCGGTAAGCTAAATGAACAGTTTACCTAACTCGAGTTCAAAGATTAAGTTTGTTTCAAAGTTAGAATCTATCCGTTACTTAGATTCAAACTTTAAAACTGTACCCAGTTTAAGATGTTATGTTTTGTGTCGAAATGAATTTAAATATAGTCGATCTCTGTTACGTAGAGCATACCAATCAAAACGGAATAATATGCTATTTCAAACGTAACTTTGCCACCCCGATGGCGGAGCAATGGTCTAAGCGATGGCTTCTGATCACTCGTCCGAGATGGGTCCGGGTTTGAATCCCGTTGAGGCATGGATGTTGTGTTTGTCTTACGACCCTGGCTATCTCCCTTCCCTGGAACCAGTGGCCCTAAATTAAGGACGGGTGACTGCTTATAGCCCAATCAGTTGCTCACGGTAGTCGTTAAACCTCCAATAAAAAGAAAACGTAACTTTTTGGTAAATCGCATACAAGCACCACAGTTGTACGCAGATGTGAGAAATGTAGATTGCGTTAAAAAAACCTTTAAAAGAAAAGAAAAGGGAAGAAAGGTTTATCATCATCAATCACCGTCATTAACAACCAATATTAAACCACTCCTGGAAGAAGGTATACCAAGTTTCTTCCACAAATGTCTGTCTTGAGCCTGTCGCAGCCATGTTACTCCGGCATGCTTTCGAATTTCATCCATCCACCTCCCACGTGGTCTTCTTCTGGGTCTTTTTCTGTCCCTTGGTTATTCATCCTAAAATTTCACTCGTCCATCGGTGGTCCATTCTTCTGGCAATATGTCCAGCCCTTTGCCATTTCAGGGATTTTACTCTGATCATAATATATTCCACTCTGATCCTTTTACGTATCCACGAGTTCCTCTTCTTATCTTTCCTGGTTACACCAAGCATGCATTTCTCCATGCTTCTTTTCGTTGTCTGAAGCTTTTGTGTGTGTTTTTTAGTTAAAGCCCATATCTGTGCTCCATATGTTAGCACTGGAAAGATGCACTGATTTAACACTTATCTTTTAAGACATACAGGCATACCGCTCGTGAAAATTGTACTGTTTCTTCCAACAGCCCTGCAGCCAAGTTTTATATGCCGATTAATTTCTTGATCAATGTGACCCTTGCTTGAAATTTGTTGTCCAAGGTAAATGTAGGTACATAGATAGATAGATAGATAGATAGATAGATAGATAGATAGATAGATAGATAGATAGATAGATAGATAGATAGATAGATAGATAGATAGATAGATAGATAGATAGATAGATAGATAGATAGATAGAAATAGGAGAAAATGAGGTAAGACGAAAGAAAGGGAAAAGAGAAAGAGAGAACAAAAACGTGTATATATATATATATATATATATGGAAATACTCTCGTTGAGTTTGCAGAGGCAGAAGGGTTTTTCATCTTGAACTCCTTCTTCAAGAAAAAGCCACAGAGGAAATGGACATGGAGACATCCAAATGGGACGACAAGTGAAATTGATTTTATTATGTGTAACAAAAAATTCGTCATAGAAGACTGCAGTGTGCTAAACAAGTTCAACACAGGTAGTGACCATAGATTGGTGAGATGTAAGATGCACCTCAACACTAAACTTGAACGTGGCAAGCTCATAAGACAAACAAAATGCATTGACATAACCAACCTTAAAAAACACCATAATACCTTCAAGTTAGAACTGAAGAACAGGTTCTCTGCTTTAGAAGGCCTAACATCGGAAGAAGTGGACATCTCTGAAGTTAACAGAAAAGTAACCAAAGCTCTTATGGAAACAGCAACAAAATTAGCTGGGTCTAAGAACAAGTTGCATGTGAACAAATTATCAGGAAAAACCAAAATGTTGATGCAAAAAGAAGAGAGATGAGGACAACTAAAGAAGTGACTTCCAAAGTAGAATATATAGAGCTATGCAAGACAGTAAGAAAAAGTATCACTGAAGACGTAAGGAAATTCAACTGTGAACTAGTGAGGAAAGCAATTGAAAACAACCAAAGCCTAAAGATAGCAAAGGGACATCTCAGTAAGGGAAGAAAACAGATTATGGCACTGAGAAAAAGAAGATGGTTCTGTAACAAGAAATAGAGGCGAAATTTTGACAAGAGTGAAAGATTTCTACTCCACATTATATGAAAGGGATGATATATGCACTCCAGACATAATGAAAGATACCAGTACCAGAGTTCCTCCAGTCCTTCCAGCAGAAGTTGCACATGCAATCAAGAACATGAAGCGAGGAAAAGCTCCAGAGAAGATGGAATTACTGTAGACATCATACAAGAAGCAAGTGGAAAAATCGAAACAGTACTCGCCCAAATTTTCACTCGATGCCTTAATGAAGGAAAGATTCCTGAGGATTGGAACACCGCTACAATGATCCTGCTACATAAGAAAGGTGACATTGAGGATCTCGGAAACTACAGACCTATCAGCCTCCTATCAGTAGTTTATAAAATCTTCACTAAAGTTCTTTCACACCGCTTGAAGGTAACACTGGACATGGCTCAACCGAGAGAACAAGCTGGATTCAGGAGTGGCTACAGCACAATAGATCATATCCACGTGCTGAGAGAACTAATTGAAAGAGCGAGGGAATATGAACTTCCATTGTGCATGGCTTTTTTTATCGATTATGAAAAAGCTTTTGATTCGGTGAAACCATCAGCAGTTACAATGGCTCTGAAAACCTGCGGTATTGAAGATGCATACATTAATATTATTAATAACATCTATGAAAATGCAAGTGCAAAGATTAGGCTGTTTGAAAATACAACACACGTAAAAATTGGAAAGGGAGTGAGACAAGGTGACACCATATCTCCGAAGCTCTTTAATGCCACATTGGAGGGTGTTTTTCAGTCGCTGAGCTGGGAAAACAAGGGGATAAAGATTAATGGAGATTATCTAACCCACCTTCGCTTTGCTGATGACGTAGTCATTTTTGCTACTACCCCATCAGAGCTACAGAGTATGATCCAGGAACTTGCTGACAAGAGTAAAGAAGTGGGATTAAAAATGAACTTTCAGAAGACAAAAGTGATGTTCAATGCTTTTACAAGAAATGAAGATTTATCGATTGATGGAGAAAAGCTGGAGATAACAGACACGTACGTTTATCTTGGACAGCAGATATCAAGTGAGGGTTACATTGATGAAGAAATTAATCGGCGTACAAAACTTGCCTGGAGAGCTTTTGGAAGAAACAGCATAATTTTCAAGAGCAATATGCCATTATGTCTTAAAAAGAAAAGTGTTTGATCAATGCATCCTTCCAGTGCTTACGTATGGTGCAGAGACGTGGACCTTAACTAAAAGAGACATACAAAGGCTGCAGACAACTCAAAGAAGCATGGAGAGGTGCATGCTTGGTGTAACCAGGAGAGATAAGAAGAGGAACTCGTGGATCCGAAAAATGACAAGAGTGGAAGACATCATGATCAGAGTTAAATCCCTGAAATGGCAATGGGCTGGACATACTGCCAGAAGGACAGATCATCGATGGACAGCCGAAATTTTAGATTGGATTCCAAGGGACAGGAAAGACCCAGAAGAAGACCACATGGGAGATGGGTGGATGAAATTCGAAAGTATGCAGGGGTGACATGGAGGAGACTGGCACAAGACAGACCGTTGTGGAGGAAACTTGGGGAGACCTTCGTCCAGCAGTGGATTGATAATGGTTGACAATGATGATGATGATGATGATATATGTACAGGGTGCATAGGAAAGTCCCTTTAGCCTGAAATAACGTGCGAACGGAGAGAGGTACAGTTATGCAAGTGAGATAACGGTATTGTAAAGCGACTACGCCCGATCAAATACAAACAGTATCAGCGCCCCTAGTGGCGAAATGTGGAAGTTAGCCATTGCAAATCGAAAACGAAAAGAGATAGAGCAAATTTTCCAAATACAAATTTATATATATGCACCCAGTACATATAACCTAGTAATTATACCAATCACAAAACATACAACCCAGTAATTATGCAACAACACAAGCACAAGCCCAAAGCCATGTTGCGGAATTTTCTCACATATATGATTCGTTGTCATATTCTGCCGTTTGTTACTTGTGGACCGTGTTGTATGTCGGTTATGTTGTCCATGCTTTCGTGTACGTGGCCTAGGGAACACCACAGCAGGTTTTGGATCGCCAACCTTTTGCTATGTTATGAAAGGTCTACATGCTGGTGTTCTCCTGAAGAGTTCAGCATGATTCTTTAAAGGCTTTGACTTTTCTTTGAGGTGGGCATTCTGCGTAGCTCCTGAATTTTGCTCTTGATATTGATTCATGCACGTTGTGTAAATTCATGTTGATTCTAATGGCGTATATGTTCATTCCTTGTTCCTCCTGCTGACTTTTTCGTGTCTATGATTGGGTGTTTTTTATTTAGCTTTGGGCTTGTTTTTGTGTTATGTGCTTTTTATTCTCAACTTTTTCTGTGGTACTGGTTTTACGTGGAGTAATTTTCGTCTTGTACGGTTGTATAGCATAATTACTGGGTGCAGTATTGTCTGTATCTCACTTAGTACATATTCTTTTGATTATGTTCTTTTATATGATGTATATATATATATATCGGATGTAAGGTCAGGTGATGCGTAACATCACAGCCTCTCCTTGACAAATGTCAACCCTGCCTTCTCGTGGTACATCCTGTTTCCACTAAAGGGGCTCTGACGACCGCCAATAGCGGTATAACTATACCATCGGGATTAGAGGAAATGCTATCCCACACTCACCAACTCGCATGGCCAGCGTGGTCAGTTATGGCCAAACCCATCCAAAATGACTCCACAACTTAAATCTTGGCCCTCAGTCTCCGGCAGCTGGAATGTACCTGGCCAAGGCAGCTGCCAGTGCGACATGAAGGCAGAGGGTGCTAAGAATCCCCGGAGGATCGGACTACGCTGCCATCTGATGCTGACCTTGGCTACGTATAATGGACGCTCCCTATCTTCTGATTCAAGGCTTCTTGAATTGGAAGAGGAACTACAAAGGATCAAGTGGGACATCGTCGGGCTAAGTGAGGTAAGGAGAAAAGGAGAAGATCTCATTGAACTGAAAAGTGGACATCTCTTCTACTATCGTGGGACTGATACTGGCAGAACTAGTGGTGTTGGATTTATAATAAACAAAAAACTGAAGGATAAAGTTGTAGAAGTTGAAAGTTCCTCTGACAGAGCCGCACGACTCGTTATCCAACTCTCGAGAAGATACCAGGCTCAGATTATTCAAACTTATGCGCCAACCACAAGTCATTCTGAAAAAGAAATGGAAGAATTTTATGAGGAAATTCGTGATCTAAATAATAAAGGTAAGCAACACTTCAAGATAATTATGGGAGATTTCAATGCAAAAATAGGGCAACGGCAACAGAATGAAACTTCAGTAGGTAAATTCGGTCACGGCAACAGAAACCAGCGTGGAAATACTCTCGTAGAGTTTGCAGAGGCAGAAGGGTTTTTCATCATGAACTCCTTTTTCAAGAAAAAGCCACACAGGAAATGGACATGGAGACATCCAAATGGGACGACAAGTGAAATTGAATTTATTATGTGTAACAAAAAATTCGTCATAGAAGACTGCAGTGTGCTAATCAAGTTCAACACAGGTAGTGACCATAGGTTGGTGAGATGTAAGATGCACCTCAACACTAAACTCGAACGTAGCAAGCTCATAAGACAAACAAAATGTATTGACATAACCAAGCTTAAAAAACACCATAATACCTTCAAGTTGGAACTGAAGAACAGATTCTCTGCTTTAGAAAGCCTAACATCGGAAGAAGTGGATATTTCTGAAGTTAACAGAAAAGTAACCAAAGCTTTTATGGAAACAGCAACAAAATTAGCTGGGTCTAAGAACAAGTTGCAAGTGAACAAATTATCAGGAAAAACCAAATTGTTGATGCAAAAAAGAAGAGAGATGAGGACAACTAAAGAAGATGTGACTTCCAAAGTGGAATATATAGAGCTATGCAAGACAGTACGAAAAAGTATCACTAAAGATGTAAGGAAAATCAACTGTGAACTAGTAAGGAAAGCAATTGAAAACAACCAAAGCCTAAAAATAGCAAAGGGACATCTCAGTAAGGGAAGAAAACAGATTATGGCACTGAGAAAAGAAGATGGTTCCGCAACAAGAAATAGAGGCGAAATTTTGACTAGAGTGAAAGATTTCTACTCCAAATTATATGGAAGGGATGATACATGTACTCCTGACATCATGAAAGGTACCAGTACCAGAGTTCTTCTATTCCTCTCAGCAGAAGTTGCACATGCAATCAAGAACATGAAGCGGGGAAAAGCTCCAGGAGAAGATGGAATTACTGTAGACATCATACAAGAAGCAAGTGGAGAAATCGAAACAGTACTCGCCCAAATTTTCACTCGATGCCTTAATGAAGGGAAGATTCCTGAGGATTGGAACAACGCTACAATGATCTTGCTACATAAAAAAGGTGACATTAAAGATCTCAGGAACTACAGACCTATCAGCCTCCTATCAGTGGTTTATAAAATCTTCACTAAAGTTCTTTCACACCGCTTGAAGGTGACACTGGACATGGCTCAACCGAGAGAACAAGCTGGATTCAGGAGTGGCTGAATCCAGCTTGTTCTTCGGTTGCTCTTCCACGTACTGAGAGAACTAATTGAAAGAGCGAGGGAATATGAACTTCCGTTGTGCATGGCTTTTATCGATTATGAAAAAGCCTTTGATTCGGTGAAACCATCAGCAGTTACAATGGCTCTGAAATCCTGCGGTATTGAAGATGTGTACATTATTTTATTATTAATAACATCTATGAAAATGCAAGTGCAAAGATTCGGCTGTTTGAAAATACAACACACATAACAATTGGAAAAGGAGTGAGACAAAGTGACACCATATCTCCGAAGCTCTTTAATGCCATATTGGAAAATGTCTTTCAATCACTGAACTGGGAAAACAAAGGGATAAAGATTAATGGAGATTATCTAACCCACCTTCGTTTTGCTGATGACATAGTCATATTTGCAACTACCCCATCAGAGCTACAGAGTAATGATCCAGGAACTTGCTGACAAGAGTAAAGAAGTGGGATTAAAAATGAACTTTCAGAAGACAAAAGTGATGTTCAATGCTTTTACACGAAATGAAGATTTATCGATTGATGGAGAAAAGCTGGAGATAACAGACACGTACGTGTATCTTGCACAGCAGATATCACGTGAGGGTCACATTGGTGAAGAAATTAATCGGCGTACAAAACTTGCCTGTAGAGCTTTTGGAAGAAACAGCATAATTTTCAAGAGCAATATGCCATTATGTCTTAAAAGAAAAGAGTTTGATCAATGCATCCTTCCAGTGCTTACGTATGGTGCAGAGACGTGGACCTTAACTAAAAGAGACATACAAAGGCTGCAGACAACTCAAAGCAGCATGGAGAGGTGCATGCTTGGTGTAACCAGGGGAGATAAGAAGAGGAACTCGTGGATCCAAAAAATGACAAGTGGAAGACATCATGATCAGAGTTAAATCCCTGAAATTGCAATGGGCTGGACATACTGCCAGAAGAATGGACCATTGATGGACAGCCGAAATTTTAGATTGGATTCCAAGGGACAGGAAAAGACCCAGAAGAAGACCACATGGAAGATGGGTGGATGAAATTCGAACGTATGCGGGAGTGACATGGAGGAGACTGGCACAAGACAGACCGTTGTGGAGGAAACTTGGGGAGACCTTCGTCCAGCAGTGGATTTATAATGGTTGACAATGATTATGATGATGATGATATATATATATATATATATATCATGATCAACCATTATCAATATATCATGATCAACCATTATCAATCATGATCAACCATTATCAGTCCACTGCTGGATGAAGGTCTCCCCAAGTTTCTTCCACAATTGTCTGTCTTAAGCCTGTCTCCTCCATATCACTCCAACAAACTTCCGAATTTCATCCATCCATCTCCCATGGGATCTTCTTCTCGGTCTTTTCTTGTCCCACGGAACCCAGTCTAAAATTTCGGTTGTCCATCGGGGATCCGTTCTTCTAGGAACATGTCCAGCAGCCCATTGCCATTTCAGTGATTTCAATCTGGTCATGATGTCGTCCACTCCTGTCATTATCTTTATTCACAAGTTCCTCTCCTTAGCTTTCCTGGTTACACCAAGCATGCATCTCTCCATGCAACATTAAGTTGTATGCAGTCTTTGTACGTATTTTTTAGTTAAGGCGCATGTCTCTGCTCCATAAGTAAGCGCTGGCAGGATGCATTAATTAAACACTTTTCTTTTAAGATATACTGGCATACTGCTCTAAAAAATTGTACTGTTTCTTCCAAAAGCTCTACATCCAAGTTTTATACGCCGATTAATTTCTTCATCAATGTTACCCTCACTTGATATCTGCTGCCCAAGATAAATGTAGATATCGGTTGTCTCAAGCTTTTTCTCCATCAATCGATAGATCTTCGTTTCTTGTAAAAGCATTGTACATCACTTTTGTTTTCTGAAAGTTCATTTTTAATCCCACTTCTTTGATCTTGTCAACAAGTACATGTATGTATATATACCTGGAATTTGAACATTCAGATTTCGAATATCTGAAAGTTCATTAGCACATCATTTCGGTCTTCAAGTTTTAACAACACTAGTTTACAGGCATTACTTTGTGGCTAGGCTTAGGATGTTGGTCCTGGCCCGAGTGGTGGAAGACGCGCACGTGCTGTGGCAGTCCTACGGTACTGGCTCTCCTCCGCTGAAAAACACCGTAGGAGATCATTAGCAGTCTCATCCTTTCCAGGCATAGACCACTCACAGCTCTTAGAGTCGCTCGTGGAGGTCGTTAAAGCCGAAAGAAAAAGGAAAACAGAAAGAAAATTTAATGGTAGAAAAACGCTGATACATTTCGTTGTGTTTTGCTTTAACTGTCCCCGAACGGTTTTCTTTCGTGTTGTTTCAGAAGAAAGAGGTATAGTAACATACTCAAGATTAATATTCATACTACGCACCGATAAAATTGCTGACTCAAAAATTCTGGAAAACATGAAGAACACTCTTGCTCCTCACAAGCAGAAAAATGTTTTCCCAGTACTTCTGGGCCTGAAAAGTATTGTAACAAAATTCAGTTTAAACGCGCGGGAAATAAATGCATTTTTGGCGACTGTTCATTCATATATTCAAAACAAGAGAGAGAAAATATGTAGACATTTATAATTTTCGACACAATTCTAAAACACACCCGTTGTTACAAAATTTAGTCACCCTGCCCAAAAATAGTGAATAAAAAAATTCAGTCATGAGTAAACACTTTTGTTAATTTTTCATTCATATATACAGAAAAGAATGATTCCCAGTGCAATTTGTAACAAAGATGCTGTTGAATTCATAGGTAGATGGATAATTGAACGACAAAGTAATAACCAGCCCATTATATTTTTGACTCACGTACAAGTTTCCTTAATGCTGTACATCAAGTTCACTTAAAGAGACTAATGCCTAGCATTATATCTAATGTTAGTTATGCAGTGTCAAATCTAAATCTTCATGTGACACTTTTGACTTGTGTCTTTTTCCTGAGACACTTATTCACTGTATCAGTATTCTGTATCCTTGTATATTAATTTGCTGTACAACGTTACGTACACTGGAAAGACTTCAATCTGAAACCAAACTTTCTCATCAATCAAAACATGTTTATTATTAAGTTTAATTATTGAAAATCAATCGCGTTTTTAGTCCAACAGTATCTATTAATGACTTTCATATGACAAACCTTCCGAAATGTCTGATCGTAAGAATATTTAAGGGCTAATTTCATGCGTAATACTGAAATAGCCTACTAGAGTAATTACATAGCTAGTGAATGAACTTTGTACTTACATAATGAGTTCAAGTTCAATGGTATGGCAACTGTGGGAGTCCGCTGGTTTATAAACAAACGACAGTGTAATTTGGTGGGACTGAGGATTCAGAGCGTGCCCGGCATCCAACAGGATTCGCAAAATAATGGTGTCCGCGTCTTCTTTTAAATGCTTTTATCGCATATTTCTGATCCTTCAAGTGCTCCTCCCCGTATTACCCCATCCCGTTTAACTGAAATTGCGTACGATACCGCAACTTTTACGGCCTGTTGTCAGCGAGAGAAGAATAACAATTTGGTTCTGAGAAGCGCTTAGGACATCGCTTGCAAAGTTATTGGTGTTGAAAAATGTCTCTGTGGAGGTGCCAGTCTTGCCTGAAAGGGAAAGCTATCAGTTTGCACTGATAACAAACCGGTCGTCTCTTTTTTTTTTTCTGCGACATTCCCTTCAACAGGAGGTCTTTCAACTGCGAGTCGACGGAGATCTGTGTCTGAAAAAAACATTTGGTACTCCTTTCACAGTCAGCTGGTTTTACCCAAGGACAGAAACAGGGGTTTTTGGTTGTTAAATAAATGATTGCAAGGCAGTTTTTTGCTGTTTACTTTTTGCAAAAAGTTTAAACATTAGAGCAGTTTCTTAATTAAATGATCTTATGTAGCAAATCGTCATTTGAAATGATAACACTATTTTATTAAAATTCTACGTTAAGACAAAATGAAAATGCGAAAAAAAATTTTTTATTAATTTCATGGAAAACTAAATTTTACTGCAAAAAATTAACTGAAGACGTTGCTCAAGAATTGCATATGGTCTCCATTGCTATTCAATCTTTTTTGCTTGTGTACCCCACAATACAAAGTTTTTTAATTTGTACCCCCAATATTTTTAACAATTTATGAATTGCCAAATGGAATTATTTAAGACTAAAAATACATATGGACTACCAAACAACATTTTTCAATATTATAAATATACATGAACTAGAAAACGGCAAGGCGTGTTACGAATCATACAAAAATACGGCAATATTAATCTTATGAAATATCCATTTAGTGAGAAGGCTGGGCTTGTTTTTTTTTTTTTTTTTTTTTTTTTTTGAAGCTAGAAATTCAATTCGTGGACGAATGTTAGTCAGTGCAAGGATGAGGGCCGTGTCTGGATCAAGGCAATTCATCTCCTTAGTTTTGATTGATGTTAGTGCAAAAAAACCTTGAACACACATAAGTACAATTTGTAAGACGATGGAATCGCAAGAAGCTTTAAAACAGAAAAGTCACTTAACACCATGAACTCTTTTCTACCTGCTGTCCAAAAATCGGAAATGGACTTGCTCTCAAATGTTGCTTCTAGTATGCTATCAGCAGACAGTTCAATTAAGACTTCTTTTAATTTGATGGAAAGATCAGATAAAGTGCATGCAGTAGTATTCAAGATATTTGTAACTCAATCGTGTGTGTTGTTCTCATTCTCAATCTGTGGAAAGTATTTCAAGAATGCTTCACTCAGCCGGACCAAGTGGTATTAATGATTACCACAACGGTATCATCAACAGATACTCCATTTTGTTCAGTAAATGCATTAAGAGTTGGAAAAATCGCAAAATTTCCATCACTAATACAATTTAACCAAAACAAAACTTTGTTATAAAGTCTCTTGATCTTGCTGTGTGTCTGAAAGATATTGGATCAAACTCTTGGAGTTGTTAGTTGAGTTCATTTAATTTGCTGAAAATGTCCGCCAAGTCATTTAATTGGCAAAGCCAGTCTTCATTATCAAAATATGTGAGCAGTTCAGATTTCAGTTTTGAGAGGAAACACGTTACTTCTTCTTTCAATTCAAATAAGTGGGTTAAAACTCTCCATCATGCCAACCAGCGCACCTCTGTGTGTAACACACACACACACACACAATTGTTGTGTATGTTCAGATCCTATCTCACACATTTTCATAAAAAGACGGAAATTTAACACTCCGTACTTGATCAAATTGACTGCTTTTTCAGCACTGTTCAATGTTTCATGCAACTCACCCGTCATGTTTTTTTGCATCCAAACTTTGTCTATGTAACACACAGTGTTGTCAATTGATATTGGGGTTAACTGCGCGAATTGGCGCAATAAGACCACTCTTTTGGCCTGTCATTGAAACGGCTGTATCCGTGGCTATACTGATGCACCATTCCATCCAAACATAATCTAAGCCTTATACCACTATCAAGAATTTGAAAAATATTTTCTCCCTTCATATGCTGTTGTAGTTATTACGTCCGAGTATATCGTCAGTAATGACGCCATTCTGAATATCAAAATTACGAACGTACAGAATCACGTGGGCATCATTAGAAATGACCGTTCCTTCATCAATTTGGGTAGCAAATCGTTTGCCAAGTTTAATTTTTTCCACAGTTTGTTCAACTACATTTTGTGCCATTTCATGAATTCGGTGACCTACAACAGTATCAGAATTCGGAAGCATTTTTACTGTTTTTGCAAATTTAGTATCTAACATTTTATTGGCTATAATTACAGCACCAGATATAATAAAGGACTCTGCTATATATGATTTCTTATTTCGGGATGTTAGCCATGCAAGTTCGTATGATGTCTCGAAAGCCACTCTTGATGATTGCGTAAAATTGTAGATTATATATTGAGTTTTGCTTGTTTCGCTTATTTTGCTTACACTCGTAACTTTTCGTTCAAAAATCGAAAATTTAACGGGATTATCCTTAAACTCACAGTCACTGGTAATTAAATGCCTTTGTAGAAAAGATGGTTTCATATTGTTATTTAATAAAGTTTGGGTGAAATTACACATGGTGGGAGAGGTGGATCACACACATTTGAAATGAATCCATATTCAATGTAAGATCTGTGGTAGTAGCGACACTTCACCTTTTTGTCCGCTTTCACATGTATGGGGATTTTAGTTTAATCTTTTTTTTTCTATTGGAGGTTTAACCACCACCATGAGCAACTCAATGGGATATAAACAGTCACCTTGTGACGTACCTGCCAACAGGACGCACATGACATAAAGGCAGATAGGAATCAGAATACATGTCCGCGTAGCTTAATTGGTAGAGCAACTTATTCCGGAATGAGTGGACCCGGGTTCGAATCCCGGCGTAGACCAAAAATGACGGAGAAATTTACTTCGTTATAATGGTGCCCGAAGTACCCGGATGACCCGACCGTTCAAAATCTCGCATTGGTGTGATGTTCTTTCCACACCGCGAGATAGGAAAAATCAGAGAATTCCTTCTCCAGCGCTTTGAAAAATAAAAATGTGTGACGTTGCATTCCACACACCAGATTGACTGGGAGTTCTCAAGTGCACGTTCTACAGTGGTTGTCTGCCTGCAACGATTCATGGTCACGGCTGACCTGTGGGCCATGCCCCCGGCCCTCTTTCGGGGGGAGATGTGACGTACCTGCCAGCAGGACGCACATGACATAAAGGCAGATAGGAATCAGAATACATGTCCGCGTAGCTTAATTGGTAGAGCAACTTATTCCGGAATGAGTGGACCCGGGTTCGAATCCCGGCGTAGACCAAAAATGACGGAGAAATTTACTTCGTTATAACCTGTCCCTAATTTAGGGCTACTGGTTCCAAGAAAGGGAGAGAGCCAGTGCCGTAAGACAAACACAACATCCATGCCTCACCGGGATTCGAACCTAGCCCCCTTTCGGACGAATGATCAGAGGCCATCTCTTAGATCACTGCGCCACCGGATTGATTGGTTGTACGGAACTCACATCAACACTATTTTTATCGACACCACAAGTCGGCACAAAAACTGACACACTGCAGGATTTATGTGATTCAACATTATCACCCTTACAAATGCTATTCTCGCCATCGCGTTTTTCTCTTACAATGAACTTTTCCATGGCAAATGAAAATTTTTATAAATGTATTAACAGTAAAAGAAAGAAATTTCAGAAATAGTTGCAGCTGTAATCTCACTTCTCAAGAATAAACTGGTGAGAAAATACATGGAGTGAAAATGGCGGATGCATGGAAAGTTGCGTGTGAACTTTGATTGTTTTCAGATCAACGACAGCATTCGGCCGCTGGATTATCAACAGGTAAGGGTTTTTTGACCCTCTCCATCTTCGCCTTGCCACTTTCAGCTTCCCTTGCAGATGCTGTGTGTTATTATCTGCACATGCTGATTTGTTCTGATGCTTACAAAATCCTTCTTTTCTGACATCTGTCGAGAAGAAGTGTCATCTTCATAAAATCCCTGAATTAATTGCAATGTTTCATTGCTCAGTTTTTTCCCTGTCCTTGGTTCTGGTAGTGACATAATTCCTGTTTTCTTAATCAGTTTCTTAGATTGTCGCACTAGATATTCTGACACCTGAAATGTTTCAATAATCATCTTTTGGGACCAGGATGGAGGTGCCATTGTTAGCATTTGGATTTTTTTTTCCTGTTCAATGTGGGAGGTTTCTCTTTCATCAGAGCTACAAGCTTATCTAAATCGTTGGCCTTTTGCTTTGTTGCACTGGTCTCAGGGGTATCTTCATTTTCAGAGCTTGAAAAATCATGTTGCAGCACACGAGCAACTTTATGTTTAACACTTGATTGTATTTGTTTTATTTTTATTTTTCCATATGACAATCTACTGTGCTGTGGTACAGAATGCAACTTCAATGGAGAATAGCCAATATTACTCATGCCAATATTGATTTCGTCTAGTGTTCGCTCTTTTTCTACTGATTCTTGTAGTAGCGTTAATTCGCTGTCACTTGTGATTTCACTTTCATACTGTACAGCTGTGATGTCTAAACTAGATTCAGAGCTTGCTTTCACTAGTCTCATAGCCCTATTTCTACAGTTACAACAGATCTTCTGCCCAGGTTTGACATTAACATGTTTTTGCATAAATTCCTTTGCTAACCGTAGACTATGCTATTTAAGGAGCTTCTAACAGATTTTTTAATGAACTTGAAATGGATTGCAGCATGATTTTTGTTGTTCCTCAAATTTTGTTACATAGTAGTATTTATGATGAAAAAATAATGTCACAGTACTTCCACAGTCTGCTATTTCAGCTCTTAAATACAGTATTTCCTTATCAACTTCACTTATCTCCTCAACTCTTTTCAGTCCCCTTTGTGGCACATAGCATGTTTTGTGACATGGTGTTTGGGTCAACTGCCCAACACTGCAGAGGTTTTGTTGATCCATTACTAAGGAAGTAAGCAGTACGAGAATATGTACAAACTAAGAAAACTTCCCCTCTCAGCAAAAGAACAGAAACATTTAACCTAAATCTTACTCTCTCAGCAAGCTAAAACTCTTAACTGAAAGGCAAACCAAAGGGGTTGGTCACGACCAGGGTACTTGTGAAACAAACCAAAACAGAAGAAGATCTAACTAAAACCTCATTGGCTTGTTAGCTGAAACCAAAACCCAAACTAAACTTTGATTGGTAGTTGGAAAAACCTAACCAAAACTAAACATTTATTAGCAGTTGGAAACCAAACCAAAACTAAACATTGATTGACAGTTGAAAACCAAACCAAAAATAAAAATTGCCTGTCAGTTGAAAACCAAACCAAAAATAAGCATTGCCTGTCAGTTTAAAACCCTACTGTCACTGACTGGAAGTTTAAAACCCAAAATAAAACTCCATTCCCTGAAACATATTTCAGAAGGTTCTTATCTTTCAACATTTTCTCTACCCACATCCCCTTGCGATGATCAAATCAGCTGATGAAGCTAACTTGTGGTATGTTGAAATGTGTTCTATGCAATGCTAAAAATGGTTACTCCTGTTGATGCTTTGTACACTAATACTCTGAAAAATTTATTTCACATAGTGTTTCAAAGTAGTTAAAAATTAGTTAGTGCTTAAAAATTTCTATTTGATTTTGTTTCACTTTGTCAATTGTGAAAAATGGAGCAAAAAAACTGCAGATTAAGTCCAAATTATTAGTTATTAAGAATATAGGAATTTGTTTTTTCAACTATAAGGAATATATTTTAAAATAGTTAGCCTCTAAATTTGATTTGGAAATTTACCAAAACTGGAAAAAATCCTTGTAATCATGGTATACAAGAAATTACTTTTTTCTGGATCTTGTTGCTACCTAGCTAGCAATTTATTAACGAAATTACATGTTTGATTATTTTCAAGGTATGCTACAGGGTAGCAAATTGGAAAGTTGAAATTTTATGTAAAAAATGAAATAACTATTTATTTTCATTTTTGCAGAGGTTCTTACCCATCAGCATGTGAGAGTAACTATATCTTGCGAACACACATACACACACATGCACGCAGGTGTGCACACAGACGCACAAAGATTTTAGATGAAAAGCTGCCACATGATATGCTTCATCATTTGCAACAGGATGAATTTGCTGTTGAACGAGTGGTTAGGCCTAACTTTCGAGTGCTGTATCTCAGAAACTATGGAATGTGGAAGATAAAAAATGTGCAGTGTTTTGCAGCTTTGTTAGGTAAACCTAAATACTAATTTTCAGCAAAATCCAAAACGGTGGTTCAGGTTTCTAGAACAAAATGGCTTAACTGTCGAAGGAGGACGCTCTATGAAATTCAGATAATTTTAACCATCTCAGAAAATATGCTGATAACCACCATTTTTTTTTTTTCAAATATATTATAGGATGTGTTAAACACCAATATAAAAAAATATCTCCCTCATGCCAGAGCAATATTCTGCACAGCCTCCCACAAAATGTCTAAGTTTTGCTGTAATTTTTCACTTCGCCACTAGGTGGAGCTCACTTAACTGGTGTTTTAGGTAAAATGAAAAGTGTTTTCAATATGTAGGGATCCTTTTCCATGTAATTCCAAAGTTTCATTCTCCTAAATTCAGTAGCACACAAACTACAGCATGTTATGTAAAAAGTGGCATGCTACTGCACAGCTGCAAAAGTGGGTGTTCGGCTAAGTTTTGGAGCACTGTATTTTAAAAACTATGAGGTTTAAAAAACTGAAACTTAGGATTTTTCCATATCTTTATCGAGTATATCTACCTGCCAAGTTTCATTAAAATCCGAGCCGGTGGGTGACATGGCCTCGGTGATCTGACATGGAATGACCCTATAATTAAAGTATGAGTAAATTATTAATTTAAAGTGAATAAATAATATCGATTAATTAAAATATAGTTTACATCTAAATGTATTTAAAGTCAAGCTGAAATATAAATCAGTTAAAAGAATCTGTCGCAGGTTATTTTATTTCCAGTTAGGTTATATCGGTTTTAATAGAATGGCTGTAATAAAGTTTCTACTGAATTATTTATTAATTGATATTAGATAATTAAAGAAATTAATTTCTATAAGGTAAGAAAAAAATCAAGTCTAAATAATGAACCTGAGAAATGAGCACTTATTTTTGGATAACTTGTTTTGCTCTGTGTAACAAACATGGTGAAGGCGATAGAAACCTGACAATATTTCTATTTGGAGAGCACAACCTTTCAAGAAAGGAAGTCAAGTGTGCTGGGAAGTACATGGTTATTTTGCGTTTATAATTGTTCTACGTCTGATGCAAACAGTTCCACGAAATATTTGCTCCTCACAGTTCTTATCAGTGTCGCAGAGGAATAAAAAAAGTCACGACTGTAGTTATAAAACGCTTGGGCTACCAGACTACTCGAGTGGACTATCCCTGTGTCTCTTTCTTACAAGGAGGAAACATGTAAGTACTTCTAGTATATTTTTGCCAAACATACATCATGACAGCATTGATATTCATTAATGTGAATCATCACGAAACGGGAATTTGAGTTTTCATAAGTAGTTTATCATTTTCTTAAATTTTCGAGTTAAGTGGCTTGTTATACGTTAACATTCTTTAATAATCTGACACTCTTGTTGTATCATGATTCCGAATTTCCCATTTGGAAACGTTGTTTCTGGGATACGTAATAATGTAGTACATCAATTGTATTCATGCATCCGCAAATATTTGACAGCCATAAATAGTTCTGTTAGTTTGGCAATTCATAAGTAAATAGAATTCAGTTCGTCTTCAACTTGCATTCAGAAAAGCACCTCCCGGAAATTTAGAAAAAGGACTGAATTTTAATTGCGTGAAAACATGCAATTACAAAGAATTTTTTAGATCAATTTCAAAATAAAAACCTGAGCGCGCTGGTAAGTTTTTTGTGGACGTTAGTCTCTGATTTGGAGGTATTAAAGCAGGTGGTGATTTACTTTTAAGTCAGGCAATCTCTTTCATACTCCAGAAGTATATGTTTTATACATCCGTATTTTGCTTTTTAGAGCATTTCAGGACTCAGATAAATAGGATAATAGAAATCCAACTTTTTCAGATCAAAAGTGAAATATATGAATGTAAAATTATTTTTCGAGAGCGTATTGCGTAATTAATAATTAATTCAAGATAATATGCAGCTTTAACACAGTTTTCCTTCACTGAACAAATTCAGAACGGAAATTTTTAATTTAAGATTTAGGATATGGTTTTACATGGAAACAATATGTGTGACCAGAGCCGTGACTAGGCAGGTGCAACAGGTGCCTATAACGAAGGAACCCTGAAATTCAAAAACAAAATTATAAACAGTTGTTAGGGGCCCAAGAATAAAACCTTGCACAGGGCATATGAAAAGTAAGTTACGATACTGTGTATGACATATTTTAAAAATTGATATCAATACCAAAAATTTTACATTTAACTCATATAACTTTACTAGAGCAGTTACATAAAGTGGAACCTTTGCTATACGTTTTCACTTTTATACGTAATTCTGCGTTTGTCCCGATATTTTACTGTAGTTTCTATCGTTTCTTTTTAATTCGATTATACATAATTCATTTATACTTTTTTAGCGATTATACGCTAAAATTTGAATTTTAGATGATCAAAAATACACTTTTTTTTACAGTTTTATACGTAACCCGATATGTTAACTTTGCGAGAATCGAGACACCCGGTATGTTACAACTTTGAGAGATTCGAGACACCCCGTATGTTACAACTTTGAGAGAATCGAGACACCCGGTATGTTACAACTTTGAGAGATTCGAGACACCCCGTATGTTACAACTTTGAGAGAATCGGAACACCTGGTATATTACAACTTTGAGAGAATCGGAACACCTGGTATATTACAACTTTGAGAGAATCGAGACAGCGTTGCTTTATTTCTTCTTGGTGCAGCCAAAGTTGAAACTTAATCCCATCAGATATGGGCATGTTGTTTAGTTTCGGTTTTGATGAAACTTTACATTCGTACTGTACGACTCGCACACATATGCACTCTTTAAAAATTGATAAATCCTTGGGACGTAACTTTGTCGCTCCACCATTTCGTGATGCAATAGAATAGAATCCTAGATGTGTCATCAATATTTAACATTCTGGTTTTCAAATGATGCGTCCAGGATCCTTGGGGAAAAAAACAACTATTTAGTGACTTTTACAACTCGATAAAGCATATTATAATTTGCCCTTTTTTTTTAAATAAATCCTCATTAAGAATTATATTCTACACCTTCAAAGCGAAAATTTTACAATAATATTTAAAGTTTATAAATTTCTTTTATACGTTTTTTAAAGCCATCTCTTAGGAAAACGTATAATCGAGGTACCACTGTGTGTCTTAAACGTACTATAAATTGCTAATATTCACTCCGATTTAAAAGTTTTAGAGCCAGTGATATATCCTCCTCTTTCTCATCATCATCATCATAATTGTCAACCATAACCAATCCACTGCTGGATGAAGGTTTCCCCAAGTTTCTTCCACAACAGTCTGTTTTGAGCTAGTCTCCATGTCACTCCCGCACACTTTCGAATTCCATCAACCCATCTCCCACGTGTTCTTCTTTAGGGTCTTTTTCTGTCCTTTGGAATCCAGTCTAAAATTTCGGTTGTCCATCTGTGGTCCGTTCTTCTGGCAACATGTCCAGCCCATTGCCATTTCATGGATTTTACTCTAATCATGTTGTCGTCCACTCTTGTCATTTCCCTTTTCCATGAGTTCCTCTTCTTATTTCTCCTGGTTACACCAAGCATGCATCTCTCTATGTTGCTTTGAGTTGTCTGCAGTCCTCGAATGTCTTTTTTAGTTAAGGTCCAAGTCTCAGGTCCATACGTAAGCACTAGCAGGATCCATTTATAAAACACTTTTTTAAAGGCATAATGGCATACTGCTCTTAGAAATCGTACTGTTTCTTCCAAAAGCTCTCCAACCAAGTTTTATACGCCGATTAATTTCTTCATCAGTGTGACCCTCACTTGATATCTGCTGCCCAAGATAAATGTAGGTATCGGTTGTCTCAAGCTTTTCTCCATCAATCGATAAATCTTTGTTTCTTGTAAAAGCATTGTACATCACTTTTGTGTTTTCAAAGTTCATTTTTAATCCCAGTTCTTTAGTCTTGTCAATACGTTCCTGGATCATACTCTATAGTTGTGAAGGGGTAATTGCAAAACTGACGACGTCATCAGAAAAACGACGGTGAGTTAAGTAATCTCCATTAGTCTTTATCCCGTTGATTTCCCAGTTCAATGATTGAAAGACATTTTGCTATGTGGCATTAAAAAGTTTGGGTGATATGATGTCGCTTTGTCTCACTCTCTTTCCAATTTTTATTGGTGCTCTATACTCAAATATCCGAATGTTTGCGCTTGCATTTTCATAGATGTTGTTAATAATGCGAATATACGCATCTTCAATACCGAAGGATTTCAAAATCGTTGTAACTGCTATCGTTTCACGGAATCAAAGGCCTTTTCATAATCAATAAAAGCCATACGTAATGGAAGTTCATATTCCCTCGTTCTTTCAATTAGTTCTCGAGGTTCCACGGTATGTCTTAACTGCACAATAAATTGTGAATTTAAGCGTTTTAGAGTGCGTGATATATATAGTACTTAAAGTAGGAATTTTAGATTTAGCATTGAGCACCACATTGGGTTTCACCTTAAAAGCTACATAATTTTTTTTGAGCTTCGTACATTGGCTTTTAAAGTACATAAACTGAATTTCCAACTCAAAACGTGATGTAACCTCAAGAGTAGAAATTTTAAAAAATATTCTGCATATCATCTTTTCGTACAAACTGCCAAATTTAGAATGATGTTACGATGGCATTGCACTTCGTTTTACATATGAAAATTTGGTAGAAAATTTTGTTGAATGTCATTTGACATACTTTGTATATTACACGTCATATTTTTAACCTTCAACTCACAAAATTTCAAGTAACATGTACGAAACTTCCGTCAGCATACTAAACATATCAAAACGATTCCCCGTGAAACTGCAAAAAACCCAAACTTTTCTGTAAGACACGGAAAAAATCTGAAAACAGACAACTAATTCTAAAAATGCTTGAAATTCAGAAACCCTTGATATATCGTTTATCAGTGTGAGTTGGGACGCAAAACAACATATGAGGACAGACTGTTATATCCTATACGCAACTGAATAGGGACTTCTTCGCAACAGTAGGTTTAACCTCCACTTTATTAAGTACACTTTTTAAAATCAACAATCATATTCACAGCGACATTTTAAATTTTAAATAACAGTTCTGAAAGAATGAATGACCTGAGAACAACGCGATCTTGATATAATCCAACTCAAGCGCAGTGTTATGTTATTCTTCTTCTGCTTCTTCTTCTTCTTTTTAGCCTGTTGGTACCCACTGCAGGGTATAGGCCTCCTCAGTCTTTTCCAACTTCCTCAATCATAGGCGTCGACTATAGGGGGCAAGGTGAATCTTGCCCCCGTAATAATATTACTAAGGGGCCGTGCCCCTCCCAGTATGTTTGGTTTTGTTTAATTAAATAGTCGCTTTGATCTCATAATGTGGTCCAAGCTCCACCTTATGAGGTCAAAGCGATTTCTTTCCGAAATTTATAAATACATAACAAAATAAGTAATTTTTTTCCGTATTCAGCATTGCTTATTAAATAAGAAAATTGATTGACAGCCCCGTATTTTACTTTTTCGACACTTTCTCGTGATGTTTAAAACAATTATGAAAAGTAAAATAAATAAAAATACAGAAACGTATAATATCTAATGCCTTTATGTATCTATTTATTTTTTGCGCTGCTCGTTCTTTGTTTGAGTAACAGAATTAATTTTTCATATTTTTTATAAACGTTTGGAAACAAAATCTCTGGATATTTTTATAAAATCGCAGGCTGAATTTTTTTAAATATGAATATTCAGCAAAAGAATATTTCTATTTCCTTGCTAATTTGCTGATGAGTAATTAAAATTGCGTTTCAAAATATACGTCGAATCCCGTAGCTTATGTTTTTGCTCCCCCTTTTAATTTTCGTTTTCCTCCTGACAAAGGAACAGACGAGCTCCTTTCACGTCTGATCTCTTCACGCCTGCCCCCTCAATAATTTGGTGAAGTCGGAGCCCTTGTCCTCGATCCTTAGCCTCAGTCCACCATTTAGCACCTCTAAATTTCTGAAGGTCATCTCTCCATCTTGTTCTCTGGAGTCCCATTTGTCGTTTGCCATCTCTCGGTTGTCATTCTGTTATTAATCCTGTCCATCTTTCAGTCTTCCGACATGTCCAGCCCATCTCCACTTTGATTCTTTTATTATTTTTATAATAACTTTTATTCCTGTTCTTTCTCACATAAATTCATTTCTAACTCTATCTCTTCTTGTTATTCCTAACATTCTTCTATCTAACTTTCTTACCGATACTCTTCTTTTTTTACATTGTCTCTCTGTGATACTCCACGTTTCACTTCCATAAGCAACATGCACTGAAGATTTGCTCCAAAAGGCTCTGTTACCTTGCATAATTTTTCTATAGATTTCTCTTTCTTGTCTTTCTGTAAAACTGATTACTTGACCTAAATAAATGTATTCATCTACTTTTTTTTATTTCTTTTCCTTCTATCAAAATATTTTCTGTATTCTTTTCTGTATTGTTGATATATATATTTAGTTTTTGCTGTGTTCATGTCAAACCTTTTTTAAGACTTTCCATCTATATAAATCCTTTCTCACATTTTGCATTTCACTATTGCTGGTTGTAATGATAACTATGTCATCAGCAAATCTTAAGTAATTTAGGTATCTTCCATTTATGTTTAATCTTTTTACATCCCAGTTTAAATTTCTAAAAATATTTCCAATGCAGAGTTAATAATTTTGGAGATAGTGGGTCTTCTTGTCTAATCCCTATATACATCTTGAAAACAGAGCCCAGTCTCTCCAACTTTATCGTTGCTGTAGTCTTGGTAAATATTTTATTTATTAAACGGACATATTTAGCTTCCAATGTTTGTCTTTTCATTGAAGAACTCATTTCCTTTTGTTATATAGAATCAAAAGCTTTGGTATAGTCTACAAAAACTAAGTGAATTTCTTTCTTATATTCATTTGTTTTTCTACTAATTGGTTAATTGTATGTAGATAGTCTATTGTAAAGTAACCAGACTTAAAACCCGCTTGTTCTACCGTTCTAAATTAACATTAACTTGTTATAACATTAGTAAATGTTAAAAAGCAACAATAATTTACCACTAAATTTTCAGTTCATTTTTGTGGGATGGGATTTTCCCTGAAATTGCTCGTAATTCCTTTTGAAATGTCCCGCCTCACATTTACATATATTTAATTCACACACACACACACACACACACCACACAAGCGCGCGATGATTTTGCTGTCATCTATTTTACGTAGTTTTGGAAAGATAATCAATCTGTGCAGCTGAGAACAGATAAATATATTTTCTTCCCATGTTCTCTTTAAATTTCGAAAACGAAGGAAACATGCATGTTTTACTTAGAATTTTGTTTCTTTCAACATTATTTTTAAATACCTAACTCACCCCTCCTTTCTTACACCATCCATTTTTCTAAAAATCAATGCTCTTCTCTACGTTCATTATATAAGCATAAACTTCTTAAAGTTACAACAAATGTATACTTTGGATGAAATGTGTAACTATGTTATTAAATTGTTCTGTCCCCACACGTTTAATGAAAGATTTTTGCTTTGGGTACAGAAACAGATTTCACGTTCTCTACATATCCATGATAAAGTTAGAACAAACTGTAATTTTTTTATTATTTCGTAGCGGAAATTAAAATTCCATGGCAATCATCGTCATTGTACTTATTTTAATCCCTTTACAAGTTAAAATAAGACAAACCGCTATGAATAACATACGTGACAACTGCTATACTCTTTTAGGAGTTTTTTTTTAATTCACTTTAAACGTTCGTACGTTTCTTGTATTTTAGAATTGCGTGGAACGTGCTAAATGAAAGCGAAATTCTGGCAGCAGAATCTTCCCATTTCCGTATCTGTCTTCTCTGAAAACTGTCCTATAGATCTTCTTGGTCACTAACACTTATGGCATTAATGCTGGGGTTAACCTGAGAATAAAGATTTTATTATTCGGCGATTTCTAAGCAATTTAGTGTAAGTTCCTGTCTGAAATAGTGGTTTGAACAACACTTTTCGGATTAGTGAACAGCAAGAAATGCTTATAAAATGTTCGGAAAAAAAATGAAACATTTTGACTCACTGTCTTCAGTGAACTGCAGATTTATTTACTTATATTTAACACGGTTTTTTATCGAATGAAGAGAAATTATTTAATGAAAGAAGGAAATAAGTTTAATGAAAATTTTAATCAAAATAAAAGCACAAATGTGTGAGGTTGAGATGTGGGGGGATACAATAGACAGAAAATTTTCAGTCCCAGCGATGCAAGAGAAGAGAGAATTCTTTTCGTTTATGGTTTCAATGAAGCCAACGTGAATATGAAGTTGAGGGGAGACGTTTATTACTATTGGTTCACTGAAAAGAAGTGCGCTAGTACTGTAAGGAAAAAAACAACATCTGCACCTCACTCGGGATTCAAATCCATGTATGAAGAACGATAAGGCCCGGACCCACATTATGGGCCACCTTACTTCCCGACGATACATAGAGCTAAATATGAGGACGCTTTTGGTAAACTACGCGAATACCACCAAGTTCTTATTTACATAACGTCGCAGATATTCAAGGAATCCCGAACTGCAGATTTCAAACCGAAACGAAGTGGTGGAGAAATGTTTTACATGAAAGGAAATGTGGCACGTAAATATATTTACCTCTCTGCAAATCGTGAGACAAATAGTTGTTATATACTCGTATTATCCATTTTAATCTTAAGTACTGTGCTATACCTTATTATTGTAACTACTTTAAGTGAAGCAATTACATATAAGAGAGACGTGCAACATTTGAAGAGAGACGTAGTTTTTACATCAGAAATGAAAGTCTTTATAATATTGTTTGACAGACTCCAATTTTGGTACAAAGTAAGTGTGCTCATTTTATTTTGACTGGTCTTTCATGAGTTACTTTCGTTAATAGGTCAATATCAATTTTGTTGCATTTTACGATATACACTGAAGTGCCAGAAAAACTGGTACACCAGTCTAATACTTGGTAGGTCCCCCACGGGAGCGCAGGACTGCAGAAATACGACAGGGCATGGACTCCACTAGCTTCTGGAAATATGCTGTAGGCAATGCACACCATACTTTCTGCAGAGTGTTCCACAATTCGGGTGTATTCCGAGGTCTCGGATTCCTGTTTTCGATAGCGCGTTGCATGGCATCCCAAATGTGTTCTATCACGTTCAGATCTCGGGACTTGGGTGTAAATGGCAACACCCCAAACTCAGATGAATGCTCCTCTAACCATAATGTAGTGTCCCGACACTTGTGTGGAGGTGCATTGTCCTGTTGGAACAGGCCCAACCCATCAGCATGAATGCAGGACATGAACGGGTGTACCTCGTCAGAAAGGATGCGAACATAGCGTTGGACGGTCACAGACGTTTGTAGACGTACCAGGTGTCCCAGTTAAGTCCAGCTAAACACACCCCATACCATTACGGACTCCCACCAGCCGGTATAGTTCCTTGTTGAGAGACGGGATCCATGGCTTCATGGGATTTGCGCCACAGACGAATCCTTCCACCTTCCCGATACAGTTGGAAACGCGACTCGTCAGACCAGGCTACTTGTTTCCAGTCATCAATTGTCCAGTGGCGGTGTCTCCGTGCCCAAGCGAGGCGCATAGCTCTGTGTGGTGCACCAAATCAAGGGGACTCGAGTTGGGCGTCAGCTCCCAAAGTCCATATCGTGCAGGGTACGTTGCACAGTCCGGACGCTGATGCTTGTTGAGGCTCCAGCATTGAATTCCGATGATACCTGCGATATCGTTGCACGCCTATCGCGTGAAACGATTCTTGAGAGCCGACGATGATCACGTTCACCCAATGTCTTTTTACGACCACACTGGTATCGTAGGTTGGAGGTTTTGCCGGAATTCTTGTAGTCACGATACACCTTTGCAATGGTCGTCTGTGAAAATCAGAACTTCGTCTCATGAGCGCCAACTATGACACCGGGTTGAAAATCACCTAAATCGTTATTATTTGCCATTCTCTTGCCGATAACAGCTCTGACAGCTGGCAAGGATGTCTATTGCTTTATACACGCACTGGCGGACGCAACCGAGTACGCGCATAGGTGACGTTGCTATGTATTTGGCATAGGCTCGTCTCTACCAGTTTTTCTGGCAGTTCAATGTACATGACAAACATTTCTCTTTGACCATTTTCTACTCCTAATCCTGGAAGTTTGGTTTCGGTAATGAAAGTACTGCAGATCCTACTAAAGGAAGAAATAGAAATATATTACAGACCATTCTTTTTTATGTGTAGAGAACAACCCTCCGTTACCATTTTGCATGTCCTTGTACGTCTTATCTTCTTGACTAAACAATTATCTCTTGTCCCTATATGTCCAACCCATTATCATCAACACCTTCCCAGCTGATTTGGTTTTTTTCGGAAGAGGCGAGCCTGTATGTTTCCATACACTCGTCGCGCGCTTCGTGAAGGGTCGAAATAGTGGACCCATGTTTAATCGGCAGTTATTACTGTGTTTAGACAGTCTGGATAATTTGCAATCATTTGTTTCTACTCATGACAACCTGAACCTTGGCTAACAATTGTTCTCTCGTCAGATGATGAGGTACCCATTTGGAACAAACACGATGCAGCAGTAATTTATCGCGTAGAATGTGGAATGCCGACGTTTTTGAAATATTAGCTGACGCCGCTTTGTCTTCACACGCCATTTGTCGATCTTTTTGCAGGATTGCCCAAACAGTGTTAACAATGTACACTCCGTAACAACATTTTCAGGTCGACCAGGCATAGGAGCGAATTCTGCCGACAAACGCCAATTTTTGTGAAATCATGGTGCCATCTAAAAATCGTTGACTCACCCAAACATTTATCTTTGTAAGCTTTTTCCATTAAATCGGCTGTTTCTGGAGTCGTTTTACCCAAACGATAGCAAAATTTGATCGCACAACGGATTTCATTTCTTAACTCTGAATCATTCACCTCCATATCTCTATGGCGAAATGCAGACGTACCTTAAACAACTGAGCAATGAAAAAACCAGAATCATCTGCACGGCTTATAATTGTTGCCATAAGTACTTCCTTAATGCAGTTAGTCTTCTGTGCAGTCATTTTTCCCCTTCGCGCTGCTGCCAACCCCCAAAAATTATTCTGTGTTTATGGAACGGCCTTTGTTTGTATTACTTAATGCACTACAAATGAACTCAGAGATTGGATGGATATTATTTTTGGTAGATTTGCTTTGTACGTAATGAACATTTTGCACTGTAATTCGGAATTTATAGTAATATGAACGCTCGTCTCTACCTCAAAATTTCTTTTTCTCATTCACTACAGATTAAGAGGCAATCACAAGACTGTGATCATACGAGTAAAATGGAATTGAAAAAGACAGTTTTATGATACGTGCTAACCGATTTAATCAATGGTCACGCTCTGTCGGGGAACTGTCAGTTGAGTGGAATATCATGATATGCGACAGCAGATCCCATACTGCATGATGCATTAATGTCAAATAAAGCAGTACCATAAATTAACCGTATCCAACATGCTAAATGCTATCACTGTGCTTCGGTAACCGGCACAGTGCCCTATCTATCGTAGTTTTAATGTTGTGGTTCTTTTTTTTTCTTTGATTGGAGGTTTAACGACCACCGTGAGCAACTCAATGGGCTATAAGCAGTAGCCCGTCCCTAATTTAGTGTCACTGGTTCCAGGGAAGGGGAGAGCCAGTGCCGTAAGACAAACACAACATCCATGCCTCACCGGGATTCGAACCTGGACCCCTTTCGGACGAATGATCAGAGGTCATCGCTTAGACCACTGCGCAACCGGGGCGGCAATGTTGTGCTCGTTAACACTTGTTGACTTGTAGCTTCCGCTTTTTCTTCGCAATGAGGATGTCATAAAACCCTTAAATTTTAAATTTCGTGTAGATAGCTTAATGGTTTTTGCGTTACAGCGCTCTCTCTCTCTCTCTCTCTGTCGGTCTGTCTTTCTGTACCTCTCTGCCTTTCTCCCTGTCTTTCTCTCTATCTCTCTCCGTCACTATCTGCCTCTGTCTCTCTCTCTCTCGCCCTCTCTCTGTCTTTATCTCTGTCTCTCTCTCCTTCACTCTGTCTTTGTCTCTGTCTCTATCTCAGTCTCTTTTTCTCTCTTTGCTACTCTCTCTCTCTCTCTCTCTCTCTCTCTCTCTCTCTCTCTCTCTCTCTCTCTCTCTCTGTCGACCGGGAAAATGCTCAAATCTCGTTCGGGGAAACTTAAAATGCAAAAACGAACATCAGCCAGCTGTAACGCATGAGCACAGCGTCGGCTTCGGTAGACCAAGGTATGCGGCCTGTGCTGTACAGTTTGCTTGGTGACGCTGCTTGGGCCTCCAATATTTCACCTGGATGTGATTGCGTCACCGTTCCCAAGCGGACGGTCAGCACGAGTCTGAATACTCTACGTCAATCTCGGTCATCAACGGCGAGTAGTCGACCATCGATTGCTCTCTGGGCCATGGTACATCCGTCCATATCATACACGCGGTACACCCTTCATAGGGTTGCTATCGGCAGCCTAAGGGTGTTTACTACTTGGGCGAAAGAATGACTCAGCTGTCTTGCTTCGACAATGAGGCCACGATAAAAGTCGCTCACATCACCACGTTTACCCATGTTCGTCGATTGCGATACACTATTGGGAAGCCCTGCTATTCATGTTGTTATCGCCTGCGTTCGATTTGGGTCTGTTCTCGGCGGGAGATGTCCATGTCAACTGCCCATCCCATATCTCATATGCTTTGTCTACTGAGTGTATTAATACTGTATAAATAAAATTAAAACTGGCATAAAATTATTTATTTTCAGTAGATAAATTAATATTTTCTATAGGTAAAGGATAAAGTTTTTTTTTTCACATGAAAGCCTAAAATCATGAAAGATTCCATTATGTTTTGTTTTGATTTACGTGAATACAGGTTTCATCTGGAAGTTTCACTTTTGAAAATAGGAGTATTGGTCCTAACGCTTGGAATTTACTGCCTAACAGATGGCGCAGTTGTCAACGAATCTAACTGTGTATTAACCGACATTCACTCTCGACTCAGCGTTGCCACAGAAATCATAGAAGGGGCAAAAAGAAAACTGCCAAACGGTAAGTCGAAGAAAAGCGTACCAAACATAATTCAAAGAGCAGTAAAATTAAGTGCTCTTTAAAATATCACCATATGTTTTTAAGCATTGCATAATATTAATTATTTATCAGAAAAATAATATTCTTCACCATGTCTTTTATTATCATCGGTACTCCTAATTTCTAATTATTATAATTATCACTAAGAAACAGGAAATTATGGAAGAAATTGACAGAAGAATAAAAATGGGGTGGACAGCCTTTGGGAAGTTAAAGAAGATTCATCATCATCATCATCATCATTGTCAACCATTATCAATCCACTGCTGGACGAAGGTCTCCCCAAGTTTCCTCCACAACGGTCTGTCATGTGCCAGTCTCCTCCATGTCACTCCCGCATACTCTCGAATTTCATCCACCCATCTCCCATGTGGTCTTCTTCTGGGTCTTTTCCTGTCCCTTGGAATCCAATCTAAAATTTCGGCTGTCCATCGATGGTCTGTCCTTCTGGCAGTATGCCCAGCCCATTGCCATTTCAGAGATTTAACTCTGATCATGATGTCTTCCACTCTTGTCATTTTTCGGATCCACGAGTTCCTCTTCTTATCTCTTCTGGTTACACCAAGCATGCACCTCTCCATGCTGCTTTGAGTTGTCTGTAGTCTTTGTATGTCTCTTTTAGTTAAGGTCCACGTCTCTGCACCATACGTAAGCACTGGAAGGATGCATTGATCAAACACTTTTCTTTTAAGACATAATGGCATATTGCTCTTGAAAATTATGCTGTTTCTTCCAAATGCTCTCCAGGCAAGTTTTGTACGCCGATTAATTTCTTCATCAATGTGACCCTCACTTGATATCTGCTGTCCAAGATAAACGTACGTGTCTGTTATCTCCAGCTTTTCTTCATTAATCGATAAATCTTCATTTCGTGTAAAAGCATTGAACATCACTTTTGTCTTCTGAAAGTTCATTTTTAATCATACTTCCCCACTTTTGTCAGCAAGTTCTTGGATCATACTCTGCAGCTCTGATGGGGTAGTTGCTAAATGTCATCAGCATGTCATCAGCAAAACGAAGGTGGGTTAGATAATCTTCATTAATCTTTATCCCTTTGTTTTCCCAATTCAGTGATTGAAAGACATTTTTCCAATGTGGCGTTAAAGAGCTTCGGAGATATGGTGTCACCTTGTCTCACTCCCTTTCCAATTTTTATGTGTGTTGTAGAAGATTATATGTAGGAAAATAAAGCCGGAAAACAAAGAAAGAATGTTTAATCAATGCATAATTCCCATTATGACACATGGCGCTGAAACCTAGAGTATCAAGAAAAACATGTTAGACAAATTGCAAAAAACACAAGGTAAAATGGAAAGATTTCTGCTAAATAGAAGACTTCAATATAAAATAAGGAATCCTGATAGAAGATCCAGAACAAAATTTTTAGACATAGGTGAAAAGATACTCAATTTAAAATGGAAATGGGCTGGCCATATAGAAAGAATGGAAAATACTAAATAAATGGACTAAATTAGTAACAGAATGGAGGCCATACAAAGGAAAGAGAAGAGTGGGAAGACCAGGCGGATGATGGATGGATGATATAAACAAAACTTCAAGAAAGAGGTGGAATAGACAAGCCCAAGACAGGAACATTTACAAAGTGATGAGGGAAACCTATACCCTCAATTAGTTATAAAAAGGGTTGGAAGAAAAAGGAAGAGAAGACTCTTAATTTCTATATTTTACCGCAATTTAATTCAATTTAATTATAAAAAATTTAAATCTAAACTATTTAGTTTTGAAAGATCGTCTCAAAACGTTTATTTCATTGAAAGGTTATGCATTTGAATATATGAAATAATTTTATGAAAAAATTATATTTTACTTCAAGGAAAAATGCACGATTATTTTTCCAATGAAAGTAGTAACTTAAAATCGAAAAAGGCGTCACTCAATTTATGAATGCTTTGTCAAGGAAACGGATATCCCAAATATTTTAGACAAGCCGGAAGGTACATTCGAACAGTAGAAATACTGCTGCGTGTGACATGTATTGAATATGTAAGAATAATAGGAAGCGTGTGTGTGTGTGTGTGTGTGTGCGTGTTTTTGTGCAAACAACATGTCCTTGAAAGCCCAGAAACTGATTCGTGAATATTACAAATTGAATAAAGGGTAATTTCGAATTAGTTGAAATTTTGGCTTACTTCAAGGAAAGTGAGTTTTATTTTGTAAACAATGATTTTTCAGCCTGTTTCTTCATGAAACAAGTTGTGTTTCAAGTCTTAAAATATGTCGCTAACAATAACCGGTGCTGTCAAATAAGCTAAAAGCGCGTTCAGTTCAAAGACAGTGTTACCGTGCCCTCTTGAGCTGTTGTATTAGAACTTATGCTCCACAAACACTTTAATTACAGCTTGTCCTGTTATTCAGGCCTTTACACATGACGAAAAAATGATGAGTTAGAAGTAAGTGTAAATTAAATGGTGCAAGACGGTCATTTGCTCTTTATTTCCTAAAATCTGAATTTTCTTTTAACCATTTAAGCGGCTAATGTACCTAAACCAAATTTGTCCTAAAATTTCTGCGCTCCCCAAACACAAGTGTTCACCAGCTCTTTTAGCATGTAATCAGTAAGAAAATATTGGTGTCAATTATTCCACTAAGTGACCAATTTGAATAACAAATCAAAGGGGGTAAGCAACTATCTGATGTGCATGTTCACTCGTTCTAGCCATGTTCGGCCCATTTCTTAGGCCGCGAATATATTTGTTTGAGCTTTTTTCAACGGATTTTGCTAACCTCGAGTTAATTCCTTCCAGCCGAATAAAGATTTACGCCAGCCGTCGTTTACTTCATAAGAGCAGATACTGTAGTCGCACAAAAAGGAAGACAAATGCAGCCAATGATCCCAGGTAGACATAAGTCATAGTCGTTTGTGAGAGTCATTATGTTTGCAGTAATGCATTTTGTGTGGGGTTTTGTTGCTTACGTGTTATTTGGCGTTCGTAAGAGCAAATTAAGAATCATAAATAAAACTACCCACAATGCCCTTTTAGGAATTCTTTGGTTTGTAAGGCCAACAATTATTGCTTGCAGCTTTAAGGGTTTTCTCAAGCTTGAGCAATTAATAATATAAACAACCAGACCTGTCTGGAACGTTTGACGTCACAGCAACGTCTGCATTGTTGCGCCATCGCGTATCGATCAATTCGTGTGTGCTCTCGATATGTCAAAGTGATTGCGGGCTATATAATAGCACTTGATCACTTTGAGATGTCTAAGTGATCGCCTGCTGATTTAAAAACATTGGATTATCAATGACTTGAATTATATTTATCCGATCTACAAAATTCGAATTGAAATCCTAATATCAGGGCAAGTTGTGTTTGTATATTACTTTAATTTAGCACAATTCGAATATAAATTTGTACGCTTTAATCATTTTTTACTTTTTTAATTTAACTAACTTTCAGAGCTTAGTGCTGATTATATTATACATTTTACAATCTTTAAGGACAAGAAGTTACACTTTAAATAAAAAGTTAAAACGCGAGTTAAAACTATTTATTTACAATAAAAATTTGTAAAACATAAGATCTTTCGGATCTACGCTAGATCCATCATCAGATGTAATACAAATGAACAAGGTAGAGCCCAGCATATAAGTATACATGGGATAATTAATGACTCAATAAATAAAGGTAGACGTTGGTGCCTAGATGAAAAGTTTTGAGGCATGGCAAACAAATGTAATTTACATGAGCTAAATGTTATATGGGAAAGTTGTTTTCTTCACAAAAAAAGTTCAAGTACATTTTGCAAAATGTTGGTCTATCTAGAACAAACTGAATTCTTGTTATGCCAAAATGATCAAAATTGCATCTAAAAACAGATGTCGCCACAACAGAACATTGCCGATAATTTAGATAGTTCCGATTTGTAACACCAGATGTCGCATTATTTTGTAGAAAAAGCTTCGGTATGAAGTTCCAAACTAACCTTCGAATAGGCTAGTCTAAAACAAGCCGTAAACGAAATAACATGTGAGCCGGAGAAAAAGTAATATAACGCGAAACATCAAAGCAAATGTTATTTAGGTAAGTTTTCACGAAAACAACTGAACTACAAGAAAAATTGTTAAACAACAAATATTTCGCACAGACTGTTTATTTATCGCGAGATCTTTTGAAAAACGGGAATAAATAGCACATAATTTTCAGTTCTGGCATGAATGAGTTCTTACTATATAAGTGTTTACTATAATTCCTTACAAAAAAGCCGGCGTTTATTTGATTTGTTTTCAATCTGTTTCAATTAAACATTTCACCGTCTTAGAATGGGAAATATCCCCTACATGTTAGTATTAATTTAAAGCTTAAAAACAACCTCCCTAGACGGGCTGTAGGCTAGTTAATAATATAAAAAGCCAGATTTTTCTGGAACGCTTGACATCACAGCAATGTCTGCAGTGTTGCGCTATCGCGTATCGAGCAATTCGTGCGTGCTTTCGAGATGTCAAAAAGATTGCGTGCTATATATTAGCACGCGATCTAATGTCAAGATGACTGCGTGCTATATAATAACACGCCAGCTCTTTGAGATGTCAAAATGATCGCGTGCTAATTCAAGAACATTGGATTATCAGTGACTCGAGTTCTATTTTTGCGATCTACAAAATACGAATTTAATTCTTAGTATCACAGCAAGTTGAGTTTGCACGCGATCACATTAAGATGTGTCACATCAATGCGATCACATCGCATTAATGTGACTCACTCCACTCCAACCTATTTCCGAAAGGACATTGCGACGAGAACTGCATGCGATGGACATCTGGAGCAGAGTACCACGATAGAGGCCTCTTT
The DNA here is from genome assembly GCA_039090855.1 of Macrothele yani. NCBI lineage: Eukaryota > Metazoa > Arthropoda > Arachnida > Araneae > Macrothelidae > Macrothele > Macrothele yani. Next base: position 135,063,276 of record CM077005.1, on the reverse strand, counting down.
TAATAGGAAGTCACAAAGTCGCACGTTATCAATGGTCTCAGAGGCACCAAAACTTTACTGTGGAGGATTGGAAACGAGTAATTTGGTATGATGAGTCTCCTTCTTGTTTGTACTTCAATGATGAATGGCGGCGAGTGCATCGGAGGCGCAATAAAACCTTTAATCCTGATTGTGTCGAAGGTGTTGTTCAAGCTGGAGTTTTGCGGATGTTTTTCGTACCAGGAAATGGGCTCTCTCGTTGCAGTGACGATTAATTTGAACCAGCATGCTTACCTCCGCATTCTAAATGACGAAGTTTTGCCCTTTGCCCTACATCTCCAGGAGTAGCACCACATAGCGCACACGGCTAAAACTGTGTCTGAATGGCACGACGACCAATCAGCAACATTGTCTCACTTCGACTGGCCCTCCAAATTCCCAGATTTAAATCCTATTGAAAATCTGTGGGAAAATTTGCAACAGAAGGTGAAACGCCGGAACAGACACCCACATGCTCTAGAGGAACTTCGGGACCAGTTGACGCACAAGTGACTGCAAATCGATGTCCAATACATCCACAACCTCGTGGAGTCTGTGCCACGCCAGATTCATTTTGTTATCAAGGCAAGAGGCGCCGTCACCCGTTATTAAGTAAGTTCTGACAAGGGTGACTAATTTTTTGTCCGGTGTGCTGAGTTATTGAGTGAGTGTATCTCTTGCAATGCTACACATAAACCGAAAGAGAACACAAAAATCAATATCTATAAGCAAGGTACACTTATAACGAAGTAAATTTCTCCGTCACTTTTGGTCTACGCGGGATTCGAACCCGAGGCCGCTTATTCCGGAACAAGTCGCTCTACCAACTGAGCTACGCAGACGATTATTCTGATTCCTACCTGCCCTTATGTCGTGTGCGTCCTTCAGGCAGGTACGTTACATCATCTCCCCCTTATTTTTTTTTTTTTTTATTTTTTTTTTCGAAGTGCTGGAGAAAGGATTCTCTTATTTTTCCTATCTCGCGGTGTGGAAATAACATCACACCAATGCGAGATTTTGAACGGCCGGGTCATCCGGATAGTTCGGGCGCCATTATAACGAAGTAAATTTCTCCGTCACTTTTGGTCTACGCCGAGATTCGAACCCGAGGCCGCTTATTCCGGAACAAGTCGCTCTACCAACTGAGCTACGCAGACGATTATTCTGATTCCTACCTGCCCTTATGTCGTGTGCGTCCTTCAGGCAGGTACGTCACATCTCCTGGTACGTTACACACTTTAATAGTAGGTTCTGCGTGATTGAAATCCCCAATTTCGATCCTATAGTCCAGAGATTATTTGTTTTCAAAGTCAAGGTGGCGTTCGTTAAACATGGAGAATCAGCATTTGAGAAGTGACGAAAAATCGGACTACCTTTGTAGCGACGATTAACCTAAAGAACAAAACCCCTGGATTTATAGTAACCACATAACTCAATGTGTATCTCGATGATTCGCTTTCCTAAAGAATAGTCCTTAGGGAGCTGAGCATTGCATAATTTGCAGGAGAGATGCATTACTTCTCTTATATGCAGCAAACTGAATTATCCTTCCAGGAATTTAAAAAATCATTTAATTAGTAGATCTTTGTTATTGCACAAATCATTTCTTAATATGACGCCACATGTATCTCTGTCTTTTCCCCCAGATTTGAATGGAATGTGTACACAAATTCCATGTGAAGAGAAGCCAATCAGCTGCAGCGAGTGTAAAAAACATACATGTGTAAAGAATAATATTAACTGCAGTGAAGTCAGAGACCATTCAGATACTGAGAAACGTGTTGACTGCAGCGAGTGCAGGAACTTTTTCCGTGTTACAAAGCCTCTTGACTGTAATGACATCTACCAAAGTGGAAACCTCACAAGTGGAGCCTATGAAATATGGCCTCAAAGCAGAATTTCCAAAGGGCCGGTCGTAGTCTACTGTGACATGGACGACGACGGAGGATGGACGGTTAGTAAAACACACATTTTGCTGCTTTTTTATTTCAAAGTTAGTAACGTTTCTAATGTAAACTCCAAAGGTTTAAAATAAAATGTGTAATTTTTCATTTCATTTTTTTCATTTCATTTATTAGTCTTGCTGTTGCACATTAAAGTTAATAATTCTGAACAGTTGTGCGTAAACATATAAATAACAGCAGGAAAGAACAAGGAAAAGGCCTCGAAGAGACCTGACTTGGCCTTGATCTCCCTAGGTATAAGTCAAGCGAAGATCATTCGTATAACAGCAAAAAAGTCAAAAAAGAAAACATAGAAATAAAAAGAGAACGAAGAAAGAAAAAGAAAAACAAAAAGTAAGATGGAGTAACATATCTGACATCATCATCATCATCATTGTCAACCATTATCAATCCACTGCTGGACGAAGGTCTCCCCAAATTTCCTCCACAACGGTCTGTCTTGTGCCAGTCTCCTCCATGTCCCCCCTGCATACTTTCGAATTTCATCCACCCATCTCCCATGTGGTCTTCTTCTGGGTCTTTTCCTGTCCCTTGGAATCCAATCTAAAATTTCGGCTGTCCATCGATGATCTGTCCTTCTGGCAGTATGTCCAGCCCATTGCCATTTCAGGGATTTAACTCTGATCACGATGTCTTCCACTCTTGTCATTTTTCGGATCCACGAGTTCCTCTTCTTATCTCTCCTGGTTACACCAAGTATGCACCTCTCCATGCTGCTTTGAGTTGTCTGCAGCCTTTGTATGTTTCTTTTAGTTAAGGTCCACGTCTCTGCACCATACGTAAGCACTGGAAGGATGCATTGATCAAACACTTTTCTTTTAAGACATAATGGCATATTGCTCTTGAAAATTATGCTGTTTCTTCCAAAAGCTCTTCAGGCAAGTTTTGTACGCCGATTAATTTCTTCATCAATGTGACCCTCACTTGATATCTGCTGTCCAAGATAAACGTACGTGTCTGTTATCTCCAGCTTTTCTCCATCAATCGATAAATCTTCATTTCTTGTAAAAGCATTGAACATCACTTTTGTCTTCTGAAAGTTCATTTTTAATCCCACTTCATTACTCTTGTCAGCAAGTTCCTGGATCATACTCGGCAGCTCTGATGGGGTAGTTGCAAAAATGACTATGTCATCAGCAAAACGAAGGTGGGTTAGATAATCTCCATTAATCTTTATCCCCTTGTTTTCCCAGCTCAGCGACTGAAAAACACCCTCCAATGTGGCATTAAAGAGCTTCGGAGATATGGTGTCACCTTGTCTCACTCCCTTTCCAATTTTTACGTGTGTTGCATTTTCAAACAGCCGAATCTTTGCACTTGCATTTTCATAGATGTTATTAATAATATTAATGTATGCATCTTCAATACCGCAGGTTTTCAGAGCCATTGTAACTGCTGATGGTTTCACCGAATCAAAGGCTTTTTCATAATCGATAAAAGTCATGCACAATGGAAGTTCATATTCCCTCACTCTTTCAATTAGTTCTCTCAGTACGTGGATATGATCTATTGTGCTGTAGCCACTCCTGAATCCAGCTTGTTCTCTCGGTTGAGCCATGCCCAGTGTTACCTTCAAGCGGTGTGAAAGAACTTTAGTGAAGATTTTATAAACTACTGATAGGAGGCTGATAGGTCTGTAGTTTCCGAGATCCTCAATGTCACCTTTCTTATGTAGCAGGATCATTGTAGCGGTGTTCCAATCCTCAGGAATCTTTCCTTCATTAAGGCATCGAGTGAAAATTTGGGCGAGTACTGTTTCGATTTCTCCACTTGCTTCTTGTATGACGTCTACAGTAATTCCATATAACATATAACATATTAACTAAATTAAATGTCTAGCATGATATTTAATTGACAGCATATCGTGGTAAATATATAATGTTAAAGTAATGAACATTATGAATTGTCCCCTCTACCGAATGGTCATTAAATAAATCCCCCTTCCGTTGGTTACCAAATCCTCACCTGGTAAGTCCCCCTGCCTTCCTCCCTCTTTCAAAGGTATGTCACTCAATAGAAAGATTATTTATGAATTCTGAAGAAGGACACTTTCCGTTCCCTGTGGAATACTTTGTGTAATGCAGATAATTAAATACAGAACTGATGCCATGAAAAATTCCCGAAGCCACAGAAGAAATACTGCAAAAAGTAAACTGTATTTTTCTCTGGAGTATCGTCTGAAAACAAATACATTTGCATTTGAGTTGTTCAGGGTGTCCAGACTGTAAAGCCTAAATCGTGGATATATGAATACGGATGGATGGATGTGGTTATCTGAATGTTCATTAAACCTCAGTTTGTAGCTTGGATTTCACATGTCATGCATTCCAGCCACGAAAATCATAGAAATATTTTTTCCGTGCTTCCAAAGGGGAAATAATGCTCCTTTATAACTACCTGAAAATAGTTCGAAGGCTGAGTACACGGAAATTCTTCCTAAAAATTATTGGGCATGCTGCGTTAAATGAATAATGTTTTTAAACAGGAAAATCGCTGTCAGATATTAAAAATATAATGAATAGTTTTGCGTTTTATTCTACAAAATGCATCAGCAAAGAACATATTTCAGCCGCTTAAATCCCAGCTTATTTAAATGTACACCGAAGTGCCAAAAGTCATGGTATTCGTACCTAGTATCGTGTAGGATCTCCTCTAGCCTGGCGAAGTGCAACAACTCGACGTGACATCGATTCCACAAGTCGCCGTAAGACTTCTATAGAGAGGTTTTGAACCATGCCGTCTTTAGAGACGCCCACAGTTCCCTAGTATTTTTAGGTGCTGGATCTTGGGTGCGAACAGACCTTTCCACAACCTTACATAATTTCTCTGTTGGGTTCATGTTGGGCGAACGTGGTGGCCACACCATCAGTCGGAACTGTCCGGAATGCTCCTCGAACCACTTTTGGACAACTGAGACCCGATGATATGGTGCATAATCCTCCTGGATGATCCCATTTTTGTTGGGGTACATGAAGTGAATGACGGGCTGCAAATGGTCACCCTGCAGAGCAACAAAGCGATTACTGGTTAATGACGTGTTTAAAAGGACAAGAAGACATAAGTCGTGCCACGTAAAGACACCCCACACATCTATGAACCACCACCAGCATGCACAGTTCCTTGTTGACAGCTTGGGTCCATGGACTCATTGGATCTGCTCCACACCCGAACACTACCATCAGCTCGTAACAACTGGAGCGTGACTCGTCGAACCACGTCACATGTTGCCAGTCTTTCAGGGTCCAATTACCGTGTTCACGAGCTCAGGTGAGGCGCTGTGTCCGATGTCGTGGTGTTAACAAATGCACTCTGGTGGATCTTCTGCTCCCATACTCCACGGACGCTACATAACGCTACACTGACTTGATGGATATGTCTCTGGTACTTCCTGCATTAAATGTGGATGTTATTTGAGTCAGTGTCGCTTGTACGTCAGTATGGACAAACCTGGTCTAATGCCGCTGGTCATGATCATTCAAGAGCCGCCGCCAGCAACTGCGCTGTCCATGGTGAAAGGTAATGCCTTCCGTGAGATAATCTCGGTGCACACGTAACACCGTAGCTCGAGGAATGTTAAATGTTCGTACAACTTCGGAGATTTAATGCCCAACCCGTATCGCTCCCACTACCATGCCTTGCTCAAACACCGATAACTATGACTTTTGGCACTTCAGTGTGCAATACAGTAAGAGGTTTACCCACAGATATCATATAAGGAACTAGATTGGCTGCACGCTATTTGTGTAACACTCTTACGACGTGGCATCAACGAGCCACATTGAGCGGGTCAGTTTGAGAGAGTGTTCTGCGATGTCTATGTGTGTTACGAGATATCAAAAATGGTGAAAGCTTGTTCTGCACTAAATTGCAGTGCCCGAGACAATGAAAACAGCAAACAAAGTGGGATTTCATTTCACAGGTGAGTGCTTGTAGTTAATTTTACGAATTTAAAGATTTCTGTCCAATATTAAGTTGACCCAATGGTAGTGTGTAAGATTCATCTGAGTGGAATATACCACCTGTTAATTTGTAATAGCGTTAAAGTCTTGTTAATTAATATTAATTACAGTTTGTAATGAATATTGCAATAGTTCGAACAAAATATTGACAGTTATTTTATTAAATGCAAGACATGCCACTTCACACAAGTCAAACATCTTTCCATCACGATGAATGCTCAATACAATTTGCCCATAAAAGTGGTCTTTCAACCCATATGCTTCTTCACACAGGTGAAAACCTTCAGGATTTGATGGATGCTCAAAACAATTTGCTCAGAAAGGTCATCTTTCATGGTATATGCTTCTTCACCCAAGTGAAAAGCATCACCAATGTGCTCTATTCGTTTTACTAATAGATTTCAAATATATCTATGAAAAGCATATTTCTGTTGAAATTGTGTAGGTATAGAACGTTTTAAATGAACTTCTGCGGCAAATAAATTGTGTATTCTAGACAAACTGGAAGTTGTTCTGTTTTTATGCTACTACAGGAGACTGGAAAAAAATAAGTACCTGTTATTTATTTTTAGCGACGTAGTGTAAATCCGTATGGGGCAAAAGCGAACACGCGAAGTGTTTATTAACATTACAATAAGTTTGAAAATTTATAACATTGAAGCTTCCAAAAGTATTCATGAAGGCACCCTTCCCTCTTATTTGACTGATAGCACGACGTATCGCGAGTAAGCAGTTTTCTGTGAATGTTTTGCTGTTAGATCGTTGCTCTCAAACAGTACTGAGTAATAATTCTTCTCATATTTTTTTTAACTATTCAGAATATTATTTATATCTGAAAATTATTATTTCTACAGTAAATGAAAGTGGTTTTTAAGCATATAACTAAGGAATAAAATTTTCTGTTTGTATGAGTCGCAACGCTGCTGTGTTTCTCAGTGATGGAAATGCCGTGAATCGTTGCTGCCTGACCCGCTGATAAGGGCGCCATGCTTTACATGCGTCAGCAGCTCCTTGGCCAATCTATTCTCTTATATGATATCTGTGGGTTTACCCTAGTACTTCAGGACGCCATTTTAATTTTTGCGTGTGACGTATATAGTATTTGTTTCTGAGTACCCATCAGTATCTCTTATTTGTGTCGATGGTAAGCATCTAAAAGAGATAGATGGGCATTGGGTTGCTATCAGCTGGTGGACGAGTGCGGAGTGTTGCTTAATCGAACTGTTGCACCTTACTTCAGTGTACAACGCGGTTACATCAATACATGCGTTAGCATAATTTAGCAGCACCTATTGACTGCTAATTAATTATTATAGACCTCGAATTTTGCACCATTACATGTACTATTGGAGGCCGGTAAGTTGGGACTTCGTAGGAAAATTTCTTAAAGTTGTTCCGAAAAAATCCAATAAAGATGACACCGAATTTTCGAGTGTAATGAGCACGTCTTTTGAATCCGTTCTGACGCAAATTAAATTTATCAAACCTATTCCAAGTCAATGGAACCGGTATGGAAAACAATAGTATCTGACGGAAGCAAGAAGTTTTTCAATCGGGTCTTTAATCCCTCAGATATTGGTGTAAACGGAATCGTGAGCTTACGCCCTCTGGTTGCAGACTTGTGAGTTAAGAAAAACCTGAATTTATATGTGAAACATTTGGCACCGGAAACGCTCTCCAACACAGAAAGAATTTTTCAAATCGGACTCTTAGAAACAGAGGTATCGACAAAAATAAAATGTGACTTTACGTCCCCTGGTGGGAAAACCATGCATTATTTTAGGAAGAAAGTATTCTCAAAAGGTTTTTTTCCATATGAGCGGTATCGGTCCAAGAAAAAAATTGTCTAGTTTTCGGGAGCCCAGATTTTGATACAAATGCATCAGACGCAGAAATTAACACTTATGCCCCCAGGTGGCCAAACCATTCTTTACCAAACATTAGAACTTATGTGAAAAACATTTCCCATCATGTCTTGTATGCGATACAGGAAGAATTTTTCAAATCGGAGTTTTAGGAGCAGAAATAACGCAGAAAACGCAATTTAGCTTTATGGCCCCTAGCGGAAAGTCTGTGATTTACTTGAAAATTTTGAATTTATAAGAAAAGCATTTTGCATCGGAAACACTATCCAACAAAGAAGGAATTTTTCAAATCGGACTCTTAGAAAAAGAGATATTTACAAAAATAAGATATACATCTGCGCCCTCTGGCGTAGAAACCACATTCCTAAAAGGTTTGTCGACATGAGTAGTATTGGTCAGCAAACGACGTTTTTTTCAATCGAGATTTTAGAAGCTCATATTTTGCTGCAAATATATCAGATCCGGAAATTAAGACTTACGCCACCTGGTAGCCAAACCCTTTTTACAAAAATTAGAAATTACGTGCAAACGATTTCTCATCAGGAGCTGTATCCGGTGCAGAAAGAATTTTTCAAATCGGAGATTTAGAAGCAGAGATATAGGGGGAAACGCAATTTACCTCTACACCCCCTAGCGGAAAGTCTATGAATTGCTTAAAAATTTTGAATTTATATGAAAAACATGTCACACTGAAAACGGTATCCAACAAAGAAGAAATTTTTCAAATCGGACTCCTAGAAGTAGAGATATTGACAAAAATAAGATATACATCTATACCACCTGGCGGAGAAACTGTGGAATATTTTAAGAAGAAAATATTCCGAAAATATTTATCTATGTGAGTGGCATCAGTCTACGAAAGAATTTTTCAATCGATATTTTAGAAGCTCAGATTTTATGACAAAAACTTCAAAAGCAAAAATTAACCCTTACGCTCCCTGGTGGCCACAGTATTTATTACCAAAAATTAGAAATTATATGCAAAAGATTTTTCATCAGGAGGTGTATCCGCTGAAGAAAACATTTTTCAAATCGGAGTTTTAGAAGAGTTATGGGGGGGAATGTAATTTACTTTTCGTCCCCTAGCAGAAAATCTATGCGTAATTTGAAGAAGTAACTATATCTAAAATACTCTTCGACATAAATGGAATCGAAAGATAAAAGAATTTTTTCAATAGGATGTTTAGAAGCAAATATGTGTAATACAACGTATTTTTGAATTCGACATCATCTGCATTTACGCCCTCTAGCGGCAAAAGTGTGCGTCGTAAAAAAAAACGAAATAAAGGATCATCATTTGCATATTTCAAGCTTCCTAATGCAAAAAGAATTCTTCAAATCGGACTAATAGTTGCAGAGATATCGTGGGTACAGGCGGACGGATGGACGGACGGCAGGACAGACAAACCGATAACATAAGCACAATATATTTTTACAAAAGACGTGCTAAAAAGAAATGTACTAGCTCATGCAAGAATATCAGTCCCTATAAACTGCATACATACATATGTACTTCGCAGCACCGTCTGGTCAACGATATCAAATCCAGAGGAACAAACCAAAAGACACAAAATGAAATTGTGGAGGTTACGGAATCATTTGCGAAACGCTTGTCTCTGAAATCATTATATTTGAAAGAAGCGAATGACAAATTTTCCCTTTCTTTTCTATTCTCAGGGTACACAGAATATGAAGACGCCGTATACGTTGAACTCGTTCGCCATATCTTGACTAAGATTTTTTTTTCTTCGCAAATTTACGTTATGGGTTTTTTGGTAGTGATAAGAACGTGCAAGGCATAGAAAATATTACTGAACTAAAGTATGGATCTTGAGTGATCTTGAGTGAGCAGCAAGCATCACATCTCTCCACACCGTTAAAAATTATTGGGTATAAACCCAACAACATGGTGCAACTTTTCACCACATTGTGGTACAAGGTTGCACCACATTATTGTGCACGTTTGCCCCATGTTGTTGGGTTTTGTTTGCACCACATAATGGTGTATCTTTTCTCAGAAAGTGGTGCAGCTGGTGTAGCACCACGTTTTCGTGCAACCTACCACTAAATTTTAAACAGTGTACTTTGTAATCAGAAAATGTTATACTGTGGTGAAATTTGCTTTTCGGGAAGCGGATTGATAATAAAATCCGCTTCCCGAAAAGCAAATTTATTAAAAAGCGATAAGGTTATAGCCAGCGATGTTAAACCAAGGTATGCTTGTGGTCAGTTCTTTTTTACAATTAGTGCTTTTTAAAAATATCTCCCTTGCTCATTGTGATCCCTTTCTTTCTTTTTTCTTTTTAGTAGTTGCATCCTGAATCTATTCAAATCATTGTCTTCGGGACAATAATTTGCATATGTGCGAAAGTGATACCATTTGCTAATAAACTATTGAACATAAAACCTTCGAATTAAAGGCTCCATATTCATTTAGACACTTAAATTAGATTTTTGCATGTGCACAGGTAAACCAGCTTTAAGCAATTTTTATGACATTTTGAAAAACGTATTCTTCGCCTATAAAGACGGTTCTGAAATACGAATGATTGGAAAAGACAAATTTCTGAATTCTTGCCTATATCTGATACTTTTGTAGGCACTAACAGTCTACATAACACTGTAAGTCTTGAGCTTTGAAATAATTGCATAAATCAAGTACGAGCTCAGTTCTTAATTACTGGTTTTTGTTGATATTTCAGGTAATGCACAAATGGGTCCCAAAAATTTTACTTCGAAAATTCCTCATTCGGTGTGTGCGTGTCTTTCATTTTAGATGAATTGCGACCTTGCGAATGTGTAATCTTCATAAACATTTCATTTGCTTTCCGCATTTTTCTTAGCCCGACAGTGATACAACACCCATGGAGCTTTTGTGTGGGTTTTAACAACCACCGTAAACAACTCCATGTGTTACCGTCGTAAGTAGTCGCCTGTCCCGAATTTAGGTTTAGTGGTTCCAGCAAGGAAAGGGGAGAGCCAGTATCGTTAGACAAAGGCACCATCAATGCCTCACCCCTGACTCGAAACCGAATCCATCTCAAACGAATAATCAGCAGCCAGCGAACTCGTACACTGGGGCCCCGGGACTTGTCATTTTACTTATTTTACACACACACATACACACACACACACACATGGAGGAGAACTACTGGTCGGTTCACTTCTTTTATACAACCTACGTCCGAAAGGTTCCAGGGACTGACTCTGACGCAATAAAGAATATAAAAAAGTACCATACTCATAATTAATGCTGGTTACATTCAAACCCCCCCCTTCTGAATCAACACACGGTTTCCAACAAAAACGTATGTTTACTCTCTCCCCTTCCGTGGCTAAAATGAAATGGGACAAGAACGCCTGCTATGACTCCCTTTATGTCCATATGCCGCCTGTCGGTGCCGGTGTAATCCGGTTTCCAACTGCTCTCTGGTTGGCCAAGGAATACTTTCTTCTGGCATATTCGTTTGATTTTTATCCCACTACTGCTACGTTAGATATGCGGTTACTCCTAAAATTTATTGGACGTAGGTTGAACGAGTATAACGCACACAGTCGTTAGTTCACCTATTTTATATATATGAGCTTACAAATATGCATTTCATTTGCGATAATAATTGTTTGTACAGTTGTGAACTAGTTTAAGTTCTGTTAACTGAAATATTAACCTCACCTTAAAATAAGTTACAATGTGTGTACACAAGTGCCCGATTTTTTTTTAATTTTTCATCACAACACAGAGATCAAAAGTATTTGCTTATTTTGCAATCATGACATTTACAATACAGGAATAATATCTCTTTCTAGGTGATACAGCGCCGTGGAAGCTATGGAAACCCTGAAGATTATTTCAATAAGGATTGGAATGACTACAAGATAGGTTTTGGTAACGTCCTGAAAGAATATTGGATCGGTAAGGAAATTTTAAATGAATTTACCATGTACTGATACATCTTTGTATCTTATTCATCGTGAAAATCTATGATTTTTTTATCTATAATTTTGTAGGAAACGACCATATTTTTGCCATAACTAATCAAAAGTCTTATAAACTGAGGGTGGATTTAACAGATTTTCAAAGCAACTTCAAGTACGCCGCTTATGATGGATTCTGGATTGGGGACGAATCTCACAACTACAGCATACATCTTGGTACATACAGTGGAACAGCAGGTATACATGAACTAAAATTTGAAAATTTTACCAATATTTTACTGCCTCACTTTGTGATGTTCCTCAGTGTTTAAGACTGTAAATGCAGCTTAGTGAACCTTACGAAAAGCTTGTTCTTCCTAAGTAATTCACTTTCAGTGAAACAGCAGTCATCCAAGTAAACTTCAAGAAAAATATACTTACAATTCGTCTTCTTTATTCAGCGAAAACTCCGTTGGCACTTCACTAAACCAGAGATACAACTCACTTTTCAATAATACTGTTAACTTAATCTAATTAACGTGAGTTAGGAAGTAGAAAACTTTGCTTAATGAACACTCTAAGACGAAATACGTAATAACATCACTCAAACACGCAAACTTCAACAAAACACCACTTCAGCGTAAGACAGCTTCCATGTCTACTACACAACACCTTTGCTGCCAGCTTAACCGGTGAGCCATTACATTATGACCACCTACCTATTAGGTGCTTGAATTCATTCCCGCTGTTTTTTGCTCCACAAACACCTGTGTGTTGCAACACAACGGTACAGGATAGTCTATTCAAAGTAGTGTCCGTTGGCAGCTACGACCCTTTCCCACCGCTGGGGTAACAAATGAATTCCGTGGTAGAAAAATGCAGGTTCTTTCGAGGCGAACCATTCATGGAGCCATTTTTGTATATCCGCGACAGAAAGGAAGTGCTGCTCTAACAGGCCATGTTGTAACGACCGGAACAAATGGAAGTCCGAGGGAGCAATGTCCCGGGAATAAGGAGGGTAGGGTAAGAAGTCCCAGCCAAGTGACTCCAAGAGTTCCTTCACGAATTTGGCGACATGAGGTCTAGCGTTGTCGTGGAGAAGAATAACGTTGTCATGTGGGATCCAGTTTCCGAGCTTCTGGATCATTTCCATTGCCTTTAAATGTTTGCTAACCGTTGACTCATCGACCCGTAGTGTTTCAGAAAACTCGTGGAGCGTCTGACATGAATCCTCATCCAATAAGGGCTCCAATGTGCCATCTTTGAACTTTTTCGGCTGCCCAGGGCGCTCTTTGTCCTTCACGTCATATTCGTTGGCTTTGAAGCGTTGGAACCACTCTCTGCATGTTGTTTCCGATAGGGCATGTTCCCCATAGGCCTGCACTAGCAAACGATGACTTTCCGCTGCAGATTTCTTAAGATGAAAACAGAAGAGTAATGCTTCACGCAAATGCCCCTTTTTTTATACGAAACTCGACATCGTGAATGCGATACAAACTCGTGTTCTGTGCTCTCCGATCGCGTGTCACACACTGCTTCGCCCAGATTACGGACGGTACGTGCGTGCGCTAGGGAGGTCACGTGTGGCCCGTGTCACATCGCACCACTGCTGCGCTCTATTGGGCAACAGCGGGAATTAATTCAAGCACTTAATAATAAGCTGTAGGACCCCCTTTAGGGCGCAAAACATCGGCCATTCGGTGAGGCATCAATTCGATGAGGTGGCGATAGGTATCCTGGGGTATCTGGTACCATAATGTCAACAACAGGTCCTCCAATTCCTGTACAATTCGGGGTGGTGTTCGTTTAGAGCGAACCCGCTCTTCCAAATGGAACAAAAAATGTTAGATTGGGTTCATGTCAGGTGAATTTGAAGGCCATGGCATTAACAGAAAATCATCAGCATGTTTCTCGAACCACTATACTCCTTGACGATTATATTAGCGTGGCATGGCGCATTATTCTGTTGGTAATGGCTACCACCATCAAGGAACACAGTTGTCATGAATGGGTGAACTTTGTCCACAACGATGTTTAGGTATGACAGCTCAGGGATTGTGCTAATGGGGTAATGGGGCCTAAAGTGTCCCAAGAAAACATCGCCCACAGCATAACACCGCCGCCGGCGAGGGCCTGTTTGCACTCAACAGTGCATCCAGGTGTCGTAACCTTCGTTGGTAATCGACGTATCCGTGCTCGGCCGTCTACATGATGCACCAGGAATTTTGATTCGTCAGACCAGGCCACTTTCTTCTAATCATGCACGGTCCAATCTTGATTATCTTGGGCCCATTTCATGCGTTGTTGGCGATGACGTGCATTGAGCATGGGGACCCAGCTGGGTCTTCGGCTACGCAGGCTAATGTGCAGAAGGCTGCGATAAACTGTGTGCTGTAACACAGTGCCGTAATCACCACTGTTGTAGCTGCGGGTGATTTGTCGCACTGTGGCCCTGCGGTCGCTGTAAACAATACGCGACAGTGTCAGCTCTCCTCTGGCATCAATGAGCTGCCGACGACACACGGCTGGACGGAGGTTCGTCGTTTGGCCATCTGTGCACCCTTTTGATACGTACTCATTACAGCGGAGCGAGAACAACCCACAAACTGCGTTGTCTGCTAGATCGTAGTTCCGAAACGTCGCACCATCACAATTTGTCCATTATCAAACTCCGATAAATCGGCAGTTTTTCCCAGTCTGACTCGGAACACTCTACTAACCGAAAGCTTGTCCTCTGGTTGTATATACTATGTACTGTTCTGTGAATTTCACCTGCGCCACCGTTCGGTCTCTAGGCGTGCTCATTTCGCTAGGCTGGGGCTGGTCATAATGAAACGGCTCATCGGCGTGTATGCCTGTTAACCCTACACACGCCATTCACCCTTGACCTCAAGACTGTTGCCAGATAAAATTCATTGAGTGAGAAAATGCAACGTTAAGGTTGAAACTGATATGGGTGAAAAAATACGACGTTAAGGATGAAAGAGAAAGAACTCAAAATTTTCACAAAGGAATGCAACCAATTATGAAAGTTAAATTAATTAGAGCAGACTTCATAACTTTGAAAATCCCTTGTCCTCAGAATAGACACAGTAAGAAATGAATAAATTCGTATCAGGTTTACAGATCTGCAATGAAAATAAAACAATTGTCCGCGTCAAAGCAGTGAACAAACATGTTTCTCTAAACAATAGCGTAACAACTGAAACTTTTTGTGTGGACGCAAAATTTTCGACTGTTTGCTATAAAAGTAAATATTGCAAACTTCATTTTGTTAAAGGAGTTAAAAATGTTTCGAAGACTAAAGTGCTCGAACGAAAGCAACCTGTCATTTGCCATGCCTAACAAAGAAAGAAAAAAGAAAATAGATGCGGAAAACAGGAAAAAAAGACGTTTAACATGATTGCTTTCGTGATGTGTCCCAATAATCATATCAAATTGTGTTTAAATATTTATAATAAAATTGTGACGATACAAATTTCGATAGGCATGAAAAGTTTCCATTTCGGAGTGAGTCAAAAATGAAAATCAACCTACTCGGGTCACAGATTATTTGTAAAATATAAGTATGTGATTAATGAAACACAATCTGAAAAAAATTTTATTTATCGTTTGCAATGAATGCTACTTTATTAGATACAATGAATCCACGTTGTATGTAGGCTTTACTCTTTTGCCATGGATCATTTTATGGAAACTTCTTGGCATGATTAATCGGACCCCAGCATTTCGCGTGTTTCACTCATGCACTTTATTGAGATAATTATATAAATAATAGTGTTACGCTCGGAATATTTGCACTTTAGAAATTAATGATGAAGCATTTTTGTAAGAATCAATACAAGGTTTTCTACAAAGCAAATAGAGCCACAAGGGGAAATGCTCCTAAACTGCGCATCTCTCCTTTTCCGGACGAGAATGCGAAAGCAGGTGTCGTGAAAGCCAGTGGATATAAAATGAAACCTTTATGATGTCCGATCGAGCGAAAGGAATTTGACAGGTAGTCCTAAACAGTCTCATATACAATGTCAAGTGTGCTGCTGTGACAGAACGCAAGATGACGCCCTTAGAGAGGCCAAACAAATTTGTTAGTTGCTTTTTACCATTTCCAATAGAACAGATGTACGAAAGGGACCATGTCCAATGAAAGGAAAATACGACTGTGGTTTGGGCAGGAAAAACCAACATAAAACCAAATCATTGATTGTGATATTCCTTACTGGATAATGCTAGCGACTTCCGTATTTTCCGGACGAGAATGCGAAAGCAGCTTTCGCATTCTCATCCGGATACATACAAAGGAGAAGGTTTCTTCGTTATAAGGACCTTAAGAGATTTTCTAGAGCTTTTGGGATTTTGAAGAGAAATTGCCGAATGACGAGCTTTCCTTTCAGGGACACAAAACTGACCCAAGTAGCACAGTCTTGCAATTTAACGTATATCCAGCACTGAGCCACCGTCTTCTCTTCCTAAAAGACAGTGGCTTAGTTTTGGGCAAATGTAAAATTGCAAGCCTGCGCTACCTGAGTGAACACTGACCGCCGGAACTACCTGATATGCACGGAGGTATTAAACGGGGTAGCTAAAGGAAATCAATTTGCACAGAAGAGTGCTGAGTCTGAGACCAACTTCTTTAAGAACCTAAGCGCCTTCCGCAATGTAAATGCACTGACTGCGACTCCGAACAAAGTAGCAAGTAGGGTGGAAATGTCTCTTCCTTCATTTTCATTCTAAAGAGACTAGTGGACAATGGACAGCAGCAGATTGGCTTCACAGGTCTTCTATCTTCCTGTTCCCAATTTGGGAGAGGGGAACTCTTTCTCTCTCTCTCTCTCTCTCTTTCTCCCCCCCTTTTTTTTTGTAGCACACAGCAGTGCGAGAACGATGAAAGTTGTGATGTGGTTTTGTGTTCATGTAGCATAAAAAATACCTTCCCGCGAAATGGTGGGGGACCAGAGGACACCAGCCGAGCTGTTCCGTAGTTCATAAATCTAGATACCACACCGTCAAAAGTGGTTCTTTCGTGGACCAGAAAGCTTGTAACTTTTCATAGTTACTACTTTTATACGGAAACAGCTGAGAGCAAATCATTAGGACTCCATGATATAATTTGTCTGAAACTGTGATGATGGGTATACATGCCTATCTATGAGAGTTAGATGATAGGCAGGCACTAAATGCGAGCAAGGTGAGACCTCTCTCTCCAAGACTGTGAAACGTCTAGGAATTCCTCGTGCGATAGTGGAATGAGTGTATCAGAACTACACATACGGGCCGCTGAATTAGAAACTTTTATTTAATATCAGCAGGACTTTCTTCAGCCCGAATTACATCACTTATGCGGTTTGGCATAGATTCCATAAGGTGTTGGAGAGCATCAAAGTATACAGCGTATCAGTCGTTTGTCAGACAGTCCTTTAATTGAATCAGATTTGACGGAAGACGATGTTGCTCCAGGATTTGTTTTTCTGACATGCTCCATTAATTCCCAATGGAGTTCTGATTCGGGCTTTGAAAGAGACAGAGGAGATGACGGACGTCGCTATCATGCTCGCTGAACGATCAGCCAGATGACGGAAGTTGCTATCATGCTCGCTAAACCATCAGTCAAATGACGGAAGTCGCTATCATGCTCGCTGAACCATCAACCAGATGACGGAAGTCGCTATCATGCTCGCTAAACCACTGCTGAACACACCTTGACCGATGGACAGTAGCATCGTCGTCCATGAAGCAGTCGTTATCTGCTGGATAAAAAGTAAACGTTGCAGGATAGACTTTACCTGCAACAATTTTTAAATAATCCATGAAGGAAACCCGACTTTTCAGCAATATCAGGGGACCAGTTCCTTACCAATAGACCGAACCTCACACTATTACACCACCTACACAATCTTGAGTTGTGTTTATAACGCAAACTCTATCCATTGCCTCACAAACTCTCTGCCTACCGTCGGTACTGAAGATGGTGTACCGCGACTCGTTGGATCACATGACTTTTATCCATCTTCCAGTACCCAGTCACGACGTTGCTGATACCACTCTAAACGAACTTTCCGGATCTTCGCAGAAATTAGTGGTTTCCATATAGGCATGTGTCTGCCAATACGAATCCTCTTCAACTTCTTGCAAACAATTGACTGAGGTATGGGTCGGGAGCAACCCTTCCTGATTGCTCAGGTCAATTGCTGCACACAGGCAGTTTCTCCGTACAATCCTTCTCCGACGACGGCGATCTCATTCCTGACAGATTGTCGTCGCGCAACAGTTACGTCTCTTAGACAAGAAATATAAGTTATTTTTTTCACTGATTAAAGACCCGGGATATCTCCATTTTTGAGAAATCCGTCAGTTTTTAAAACAGTCGCTCCATGCAGACGGGCATCCACAATAAGCCCTTTAGCGAACTACGAAAAATGGACATTTGTATTTTCCATTGTGATCAACACTACTGACGGTTACTGAAGAGTAGCAATCTAAAATAGTTGCCTAGATCTCATGGTGAAGCACGTGACCACGAATTTTCATATACGATACACTATTTGCATATACGATTTACTTACGTTTACGTATATCTGCATAAATGTTTTTAATTCACTGGCAGGTGTGTGTACCAAAAAACCGCAAAACCAGAAGAAATGCGGCCTCAAATGGGACGTTAATTTTCTACATTAGCGCCTCCTTTGCCAGAACGGTGGTCACAGTGGATAGGATAGCCTCCCCGTCCAACACAAAAATATCTACGAAGGTTTGTGCAAAGACCATTCGACGTTTGGTGCACGATTGTCCAATTGCATCCAATTAAAACACCAAGTACCCTACTTAACAGCAAGTCACCAGTAAGGAAGGCTGCCATGTGGGAAGAAACATCGCCACTAAACCCTTGAAGACTGGAAATGGGTAGTTCTGTCTGACAAATTGAGGTTCCAACCATGGACTCCGACTGCGCTTTTGCAGAGTTACAAGTCCGTGGTGGTAATGTAATGTTATGTGGCTTGTTTTCTTTGGCCAATTTAGGCCAGTCTAGGCCTCCTATTATCTAAGAGTCCATGATCACCACACATGGCAATGTTAACATACTCGCAGACCATCTACACCAGTTCATGGATACCTATTTCCCACAGCAGAAGCCCTTCTTTCAAGAAGATGGTAGCCCGTGCTCCAGTTTGGCAAAGTACTGATTGGAGAAGCATTCCAGTGAGTTACCAAAGCTGCTTTCCGGATTTCAATCCAATTGTGCATCTGTTGGAAATTTTTTTTTCTGTTTTAAAATGAATTATGTTGGTGAAAAAACGTCTTTATTTTCAGCTAGGAGTTGATCTCTCCAGGCTTTTGTAAGGATGAGTGAAATGTTCTATATGGCAGTTCCTTGATGTAGCCACACGGAACGACCAGTTTATTTGTGCATTTCAAGTTTTAATTTTCTGAATAATTTCAAAGATTAAAAATTGCTATTATGATTTCGAACTTTTCTGATTTCGAAAGAGCTGGCATCTCTCTCTTGTAATACTCTTTCTAGGTGATTCACTAAGCTATCACAACGGTTCGCTTTTCTTCACTAAAGACAAGAAAGATCCAAATAACTGTAGCATCACGTACAAAGGAGCGTGGTGGTACAAGCTCTGTCATCATTCCAACTTGAACGGGCCTTACCTTGACAGTGAAACTCAGACTTCAGTAAGTATCAGCTGGAAGCATTTCAAAGGAAATTATTATTCCCTGAAAGATACCGTCATGAAAATCAGGCCAATTGATTCCACGTGAAAGTGTACTAAGCAAAGTTCGCAATAAAGAAGTATTAAAATATTTCATTTTGAAGCTATATTTTCAATAATGTTTTGAGCCTTTGATTTCACAAATGCTACTACACTTACATCGTAGAATTATACGATTAAGATGAAAAATGTAATATCTCTTAAGGCAGTTATTGTATTCGGAGATTGGCAAATGATTTTAAACGATCAGGACAAGGTAAAAACATTACCTGCCTTCTTATAGACAAAGCCTTCGCTCTTTCCACGTTTTTCTTTAACCAACACGCAGCTGCTGAAAAATTGTTATTCGACACCTCTGGGTTCGAATCCCATATCTCTCGATAACTAGCCTAGTGCGTTCGCCTTACGCTACGGTGGCCAACAATCCACTGCGCTATGTGTGTTTATCTGTCAGCATCTGACTTCACAAATCCGTAGGCATATTTCTCGATAACTAGCCGAGTAACGTTCGCTTTACGCTACGGTGCCAACCATCCATGGCGCTATGTGCGTTTATCAGTCAGCATCTGACTTCACAAATCCGTAGGGATAGGCTCAGCAGCTGAGACGTCACCATACGCTACGGTGCCAACAATCCACGGCGCTATGTGTATTTATCTGTCAGCATCTGACCACAAATCCGTAGAGATGGGCTCAGCAACTGAGACGTCTCCATCTGGTGGGGACTTTGTCTATTTACATTGTCTCCACGTATTTGGAAGATTTTCACCTGCCTTCTTGTGGAAAAAGTACGTAAAACAACCCAACGGACATCTACAATATATTTTAAATCCCGGTTTCATAGTTCTTCGTTTTTTAATTGTTTCTCGCGACCTAAGACTAAGCAGCTGTAAAACTTCGAGGTACAGATCTTAGAATAAGATATATGTAATGCTACGTAGCGTGGCAATTGAAAATTTCACCAATAGATGAACAAGTAGAATCATTTTGTAATGAAGGCAATTTGTCTCATACGACACTTTGACTCTAAAACAGTTTACTTAACATCCCCACACTTAGTATTCAGTAGCTGTGTACCCGTATTTCTTTTGTTACATCGATGCCCGTATAATAATGCTGTTAAACAACGTCTTCAGCATAATTTCAGAGACACCCAGGTTTTCCCTAATTGTAATGCTTGAAAAGAGGATAATGTATCTTCTAAATTTCTGCAGTTTTTTTTTTTTTGTATTGTTCGCGGAAAACGTATTTTTTTGCTATGCACAGTTTTCCTTAATGTGCCTTCTGTGAAAAATTTAATTGTTTTTATTATTCTTTACTCGTAAACCAAAGTTTTTAGAACACAGCAAATCTGCCGCATAATCTCCTTTTCAGAAACCTTTAATATTAACCCTACATCTCTGCAGTGAACAAGTATGACCTTGCTACAGTCCGTCCCACAATTATATGGAAAGGTGTAAAAACAGAGTAAATGTACGATTAGTGAAAATGTACGCAACCCATTAATACAGTGGTAAAAATAAAACACATATTCTTTGCAGTCATACTGTGTTTTGCGCGGTGGCGTAGGAATGATTTTAGTTTAGGGGGTACAAGCCGATGAACCTTACGCCTCAAGGATTAAGCCTTGTATGGATGACCCCCTCCGAATTTTTTTTGGGGGGAACGGTATACGTATACTTATAACAATTTCATTCATACGAATGAAAGTTATTATTATCATAATTTCATTATTAATTGCTACCATTAATATTAGTAGTAGTAGTAGATTCCACCTCTTCCTGAGGTTTTTCTCTTCCTTCCGGGACGGGTACGACGTACCAAGTCTAGAAAGTGGTATTTCTTTTCTCTCAATTGTCCAGGAACTTCCTTACTATCCTACAAGTATTCAGGATAGCTGCCTTCTGTAGTTCCACGTAGGTGTTAGGTTGAAGATCTAGTGTTTGTATAGAGCTGTGAATGGTCTTAGGTACAATTCCTGTGGCTGATATTATTATAGGACGGTGGTGACGTTCTCCATAGGCCACATTTCCTTGAATTCGAATCGTAGGTCGTTATAATTGGACAGCTTCTCTCCGTGCGTCTTCTGGATGTTGCACGTGTTAGGCACGGCTATACGTCAATGAGGCATGTTGACTTCTTCTCCTTGTCGACCAGGACGATATCGGGCCGATTGTGGGGGTGGTCTTATCTGTTCTGATCGATCTGTCCCAGTACATCTTGTGGATGTTGTTCTCTAGAAGCGTTGTTGGCTCACACTTGTAGTAGGCTGCAGGCTCAGTTGTAATGAGGTGGTGCTTTCTTACCAACTTAAATGGGCTCTGCCCCCTCTGATTTGGATTTGGACCGGGCCCACCTATATTCCTGTGCTGTCGAAAAGGTACATCAGGAAAAACACATTGTTAGGACAAACAATCTTCGAAGGAAAAACGTTTAGTCAATGCAACATGTGATATGAAAAAAGAAAAAGAAGAGCGCTAGTATCGATCTAATGACAATAGATTGGTTTTATATAATAAGCCAGAAAAAAAGAAAAAGATATAGTTAATTACACTGAAGAGCAATTTAATTACAGATACCTGTCTAGTAACGCGTAGCACCACCTTTCGCCCTGATGACAGCGACAATTCGTCTCGGCATGGACTCGACAAGACATCGGAAGCGTTGGGAAGCCATACGGATCCACGAGCCCTGAACAAGCTCCCACAGTTCACGAAGATTTGATGGAGGGGGTCAGAGCCTCGAACATCTCTCTCGATGGTATCCCAGATGTGCTCGATGGGATTGAGGTCAGGTGACCTAGCTGGCCAAGGAAGTGAGGTCACGTCGGTGGAGTGTTCATCCAACCATTCGGATACAATTCAAGAGCGACGGCGCGGTGCATTGTCTTGTTGCAAGATGAAGTCCCCAGTGGGGTGTTAAAGACGCACAAACGGGAGCAAATAGTTGTCCAGGATATCTCGGTAACGTTTATCTGTGAGGGACGATGTCACACGTACCAGGGGTCCCATTTCAGTCCACGTAAACAGTCCCCAGACGAGATCGCCACCCTCACCAGCTTGAAGAGTACCCTGCTGGCAAGAAGGATCCATCGCTTCATGTGGTTTGCGCCGTACTCGTGTCCTGTCATGCGCATGTACCAACGTGAATCTCGACTCATCAGTCCAGGCAACATTTTTCCATATGTCTAGGGTCCAGTGGCGATGTTCCCGCGCCCATGCTAATCTTTGCACCCTGTGATATGCGGTCAGCAGCGGTACCCTCGTGAGACGATGGCTTCTGTACCCCATAGCGAGGAGATGGTACTGGATGGTGTGGCTGCTTACACGTTTTTGTGCACCAGCGTTAAATTGCCGAGTGATTTTTTGCACTGTGGCCCGTCTATCCGCGGTTACAATGAGAGCTAGCCGACGATGACCCCACTCATCCACACGCTGTTGTCCACGGCAGTTGGCCTTTGCAGGGATGGTTTTACCGGATTCGATGTACTCACGGTGCACCCGTGACACAGTGGCTCGTGAAAATTCCAGTGCCTCCACGACTTCCGAGATGGAGTGACCCATTCGTCGGGCCCCGACAATTTGCCCACGATCAAATGCGTTTAGATCCTTCGTCTTACCCATAGTGCGTCCGATTCTTACTGATTCCCGTCGCATCACTCCTTATATTGTCGGATCGCTGCATACGTCATGACGTTTCCGTTTACAGTTCAAAGGTGAAAAAGTAGTTCAAAGGTCCAAAAATACTCGTGATGCAAAATTTCCTTGCTGTCGTAAAAGCACCCGGATAACCAAATGAAGACGCTCTTGTGAGACCAATGTTATGAAAGTACATAATGTAAAATACAATGACGTACCTGCTAGTTATTTACCGAAAACACTACGTAAAATAGAAATCAACCTCATTAAATAGAAGTTAATGTATCTACTTTTGCTCTGGGCTTAGTGTTCGTCAAAAGTGTTTCTCAAATGGAAGTTCGTTACATGGAAGATCGACTGTAGTTTTGTTTTCCAAAAAGTAGCAGTTTTGAGAAGGTGCAATTGGAAAGCGACGATCTGTGACATTAGGTACTTAAAGAGACTTCTTTCTGACATGAGAATAGCATTTCTGACTTTTAGTTGCGACGAAGACATTGCTAGCACTGGAACAAACGAAATTTTGCTTTTATTACTCGTACTTAGAGAAGTGAATGATTATCTACTGAACTTTGCTTGAGGTGTATAAAAGTAGTTTTATTATTTCAAACCTCAGCAATTTCTAAGTAAACAATGGTATCCCAGGACGCAGATGGAAATGAATCGAATCTGTAATCCTTTTTCCATCCATGGAAAACCGTAGCAAATACGGCAGCGTAAAATTCCGCTCTTTGTAAAATATACAACATTTCTCCAAGCGAGAAACTTCTTCTACTGCCGTCTAAATCTGAAGATTCACAGGTGGCTTCTTGATTGCTAGCAAGTACGAAAATTGCAGGTCTGTTTTCTTCAATAAAATTGTTCATGGTAGGAATACTGTGTGTTTGTGAATACAAAATCTTTGTAAAAACTAATTTTTCCACTCATAAATGAATATGTGCGTATCACATTTGGAAGTGAAGAAATAAGCATATGTTGGAAATCATCCCCATCATCGATACTCCCTCGCTCACCGCATGGAGGTACAATTGTGTGTATTTTGGAAGACATTGTCTCATTTTACTGATACGTACCATAAGCAAAAAAAAATTGCAAAAATAACCAAAAAAATTAGCTGCTGATAGTTTTTGCTACATTTTAATTCGCTTGTCCTTTTTTAACAAACTGCTTACGTAAGAAGCTTTATAGTATTACACAGTAGTTTTCTCAACGTTGATATTCGTTTCGAAGCCTGTAGGTCTTATCTTCATGACGGCGTCTTTGAGAGAATAATGATGACCTTTGAAAGAATACCAGTTGACTCCGTCAGCGTAGCTATCGTGTTTTCCCTCATAATACACAGCGTTCAAGTTGGATGCATGACAATTGGTATACCACCAGGCTCCTTTGTGATTAACTGCACAGCTAACTGTCTCATGTATGTCGTTGTCTTTGTCCTTGGTAGAGAACTTAGCTCCACTGTGCTTACTGAATGAATCACCTTGGGGAAAAAAGAAAAAGAAAATATATAGGTTATATCTTGCTGTATAATTCTTTTGTATCGCAGGGCTTATTAAAGTTGCCTCATTGAAAGGGAGCAAAAGGGAAAACAGATTTTTTTCTTTTGACAAAACAAACTTTATATTTACCTAATAAGTAATTTTCATAATAAATAAATAACTATATATAAACAATTAATACTTTATTGGGTTATACAGGATCGCAAAAGAAATCCAGTATCTCAAGAGCTACATTATTAGCTTTTTACTCTTTGTGCTGCATATAAGAAAATTTTATTGTACTACATGATAAGATAACGAGGACCAGTTCACAACATTGGGGGAATAGAGTCTATCTGGCTGTGTTGAAGGGACTGGGCATTCCCATCCCGATGCTAGAACACAGTTGATTACTTCGAATCCCGTGCTTAAGGTTACTCGATTGCTCGAATACTTGCCGACTTTGGCGATCAAAAGTAACTATCCACTCAGGAAGCAAATTTTAATTTCAAGTGCTCCTTCTACACAGAAAGAAGTCCATAGGAGCGATATGTGGTGACCTATGATTCCTATCATACTGGGCTTCAGTGCCCTATACATTCCTTGTGAAAATTACTGCATGATCAACGTATCATTAGTACATTCCTGTGCGTTCTCCCAGGTCACATTTGTACAAGATGTACAGGGTGGCTGTAAATGAAGTATACAACTTCAGTATGCTATAAAAAAAAATACGATAGAAAAAAACTTATTTTAAAGGTCAAGAGACGTGGCAAGTGTTAATGTTTGTAAAGTCAGATGATAGATGGCGCCAGGTGTCTCATGTAATGAAAAATCTCGTCCAACACGGAATACAACAGACATGGCTTGCCTAGTAGAGGAAACAGCTTGTGTGTTTTGGTTTGCGGAGTCAAAATCTCTAATAACAGTTCAGAGTAAGTTCAGAACGGAGTACAAGAGACAGCCGCTGACACGAAGAATCCTGGACCAACGGGTAAATTAAGGTTAATATATGGGTTAACCCCGAAGGTTAATAATGTCTAGACTGGTCTAATGGAAGACAGAGTGAAAAGGCACTTTTTCTTCGCTGAAGCAACCATTACTGGCATAACGTACCCCGACATGTTAGAACAATTCGCAATTCCACCACTCCAGGATATTCAAGACATCATTTACCAGCAAGATGGAGCTCCACCACACTAGTATTTTGATGAACGCAGATCTTTAGACTACCATTTTCCATTGCGATGGATTGTACGTCGGGGTCCGATGACATATCAACCCTGTTCTCCATATATTACCCCATGCGACTTTTTAGTTTGGGGCTTTATTAAGGACATTATGTACAAGAAAAAAGGTTACATCTATCACTGAGCTCAAAAAACGCATTATCCTTGTAACACCTGACATTCTGCAGCGTACGTGGGTGGAACTGGACTTTCGTTTAGACATCCTGCGAGCAACCAACGGAGCACATGTGGAGACCTACTGACATTTTTAAAAAATACTTTCACAGTTGCCATGTGTTTCGACATTAAAAATACACTGAAGAGCAATTGAATTAGAGACAGCTGGCGTTATACAAATGTGACGCTGTGCGCGGCCCTGTAAACGGAAACGACATGACGTATGCAGCAATATGACAATATAAGGAGTCGGACGCAGTATGGGTAAGACGAAGGACCTAAGCGCATTTGATCTTGGGCAAATTGCCGGGGCCCGACGAATGGGTCACTCCATCTCGGAAGTCGTGCAGGCACTGGGATTTTCACGAGCCACTGTGTCACGGGTGCACCGTGAATACATCGAATCCGGTAAAACCATCCCTGCAAGGGCCTACTGCCGTGGACAACAGCGTGTGGATAAACGGGGTCATCGTCGGCTAGCTCACATTGTAACAGCTGATAGACGGGCCAAACTGCAAGAAATCACTCAGCAATTTAATGCTGGTGCACAAAAACGTGTAAGCAGCCACACCCTCCGAAACCATCTCCTTGCTATGGGGTACAGAAGCCATCGTCCCACGAGGGTACCGCTGCTGAACGCACATCAGAGGGTTCAAAGATTAGCATGGGTGCGGGAACATCGCCACTGGACCCTAGACATGTGGGAAAATGTTGCCTGGACTGATGAGTCGAGATTCATGTTGGTAAATGCGGATGGCAGGATACGAGTACGGCGCAAACCATATGAAGCGATGGACCTTTCTTACCAGCAGGATACTCTTCAAGCTGGTGGGAGTGGCATTATCGTCTGGGGACTGTTAACGTGGACTGAAATGGGACCCTTGGTGGGTGTGACATCGCCCCTCACAGGTCAACGTTCCCAGAATATCCTGGACGATCATTTGCCCCCATTTGTGCGTCTTCAACATCCCACTGGGGACCTCATCCTGCAACAAGACAATGCACCGTGCCATCACTCCCGAATTGTCTCCGAATGTTTGGATGAACACTCCACCGACATAACCTCGCTTCCTTGGCCAGCTAGGTCACCTGATCTCAATCCCATCGAGCACATCTGGGATGCGATCGAGAGAGATGTTCGAGGCTCTGAGCCCCCTCCATCAAATCTTCGTGAACTGTGAAAGCTTGTTCAGGGATCGTGGATCCGTATGGCTTCCTAACGCTTCCGGTGTCTTGTCGAGTCCATGCCAAGACGAATCGCCGCTGTAATCAGGGCGGAAGGTGGCGCTACACGTTACTAGACAGGTATCTCTAATTCAATTGCTCTTAAGTGTAAGTTGTTATTTATTGTAGCTTTTTATTCAATAGCCTACTGAAGTTGTATATTTCATTCATGGACACCCTGTAGTTATACAGCTGTGTGTAATAGCAAATTGCTTTAAGAAAGCCGCTACATCCGTTCTTGGTTGATGTATACACTATCTACCAACAAGTAATTGGACACCCCTGCAATCGGCGATATCTGCGGTCCTGATACACGTCACGGCCGCCGCCGTTAAATATCATGTGGGAAACAACAACGCAACCAGTCGCATGCAAGATGCCACGCAGTTCAGAGCTCTCTGATTTCGAGAAAGGTGTAATCGTCGGGTATCACAGAAATGGCCTATCCATACGTGACATATCCAGCAAGTTGAAGTACCCAAAATCGACAGTGGCCTATGGGATTGGCACGTGGAAGATGAGAGGTGACTGTCGGAATGTGCCCCGACCCGGAAGACCCACAAAACTGGGAGTTAGAGACCGACGGGTGCTGGCCAGAGAAATTCGGAAGAACCGCACCAAATCGATGGGCCACATCCTCGAGGAGTTTCAACAGGCATCCGGGTATGTTCTTTCGATGAATACCATCCGTAAGGAAGCCCATCTGCTCGGTTATCATGGACGTGCTGCCGCCCATAAGCCTTTGATCACCAAGTCCAAGAGCGTTGCCCGGCTAACGTGGTGCAAAGAACGTCGGCAGTGGACCGTTGAAGAGTGGAAACAGGTTCTCTGGAGCGACGAATCAAGGTTCGCCCTCTACCGTTCGGATGGCTGGGTCTGGGTTTGGCGTCTGCCTGGAGAACGTCTCCTGCCGGAATGTATTGAGCCAACTGTTAAGTTTGGCAGCGGTGGAATTATGCTGTGGGGGTGTTTCTCCTACTATGGCATGGGACCCTTTGTCGCAATTCCTGGTAGACTCAACGCCGAGACCTACTGCACCATTTTGGATGACCATGCGCTTTCTACGTTGTGGCAGTTTTGCGGGGTGGACCCATGTTACTTTCAGGATGACAAAGCCACCTGTCATGTTACGAGGTCCACCATGGCTTTATATGGTGACAATGGGGTAAATCAAATAAACTGACCTGCGTAGAGCCCGGACGTTAACCCTATCGAGCACTTCTGGGACGAGTTGGAGCGTCGACTTAAGAGGTGCCCCAACCGTCCGAAATCGGTGTCTCCGAATGTTTGGATGAATGAAAAAACTTGAAATCGCGCCCGTGGAACGAACGCGATTTGAAGTAGTGCGATGTAGTGCGAGTAGTAGCGATTTGAAGTAGTGCGATGTAGGGCTAGTAGTAGCGATTTGAAGTTGTGCGAGTAGTAGCGATTTGAAGTTGTGCGAGTAGTAGCGATTTGAAGTTGTGCGAGTAGTAGCGATTTGAAGTAGTGTGCGATTTGAAGTAGTGTGCGATTTAAAGTAAGTATCTGAAGAAAAAGAATCGAAAGTGAATATTCATATACTTTCAACTTTAGGCTATTTATTTCTGCGTATAAACGATTTCCTTGCAGAAGAGGGTGACGAGGGTACCCTTAACATATGTTGCACTTCGTGTTCTTCATGTCCTATTCTTCGGTGATTTTTTCTTGCAGAATGAATTAATGATCGCTTTCTGATAACGTATTAAACTTTTAAGATCGGAAATGCATGTTAGTGGCCATAAATACAGCACTGCTTGTGAAAATTTCAACATCAGAAACAACCGCGCTATTCAAATGAAATTTGCATCACAGATTCCTCATGTTACAGGAGATAACTGTTAGCATTTGTAGAGCTATACAAGATTTTTTCACTTCAGAACTCAGTATCGTGTGCAGCCATCTCGAGCAACAATAACAACCTTTACACGGCGTATCATTGAAAGGAAGAGGTTTTTGATACTCTCTTGGGGAATAGCCTGCCAAGCAGTTCTTTGCGAGACCAGTGTTCATTTGCGGGGACTGGCGGAGGAGCTTGACAAGCTAGTCGTTCAGCTACCATGTCCCAGACATGTTCGAAGCTGGAAGACATCCCGCTAGCGTGCAGACCAGTGAAGAAGCCGTATCTCCCGTGCATGAAAGTGACCTTGGACATTCCGGATCATATGTGGCCAAGCATTGTCCTGCTGGAATATAGCGCCATGAGAACTCTGAAAGAAGCATAATTCACCTCTGCCTCTAAAACATCCCTGTTGAGAGTTTCCTTCAATGTGTACCAGGCGACATCGCGAATTGAACCCAATGGTGCCTCAAACGGTAAAGTTTGTCATTGGGTAGTTATGACGCTGCAAGGTGCTATTCACCACGATGTCTTCGAATACGTATGCGGCCATCATGGTGCATCAATCGTGAATCGTCAGAAAACACGACCTGTTGCGAGTCAGTGCGCCAATGTCTGTGTTGGAGACCACATTGCTACCTGAGGTGTCTGTGGTTAAGTGTCAAAGGAATCCGCAGCAATGGACGGCGTATTCGCCTGAGGACAGAGCCTCAGCTGAGACTGTGCTCCACTGCTGCAAATCGTAGATGTCGCTGTGCGATCGGTCACTGCCATTTTGTAGAGGTGTCTGTCATTCCGTGAAGTCCTGCGAATTCGAGGTCCATTTTTTGGATTTCTGTGGGTCCAAGTCTCATCTTTCCAGTGACGTTACGTTCGCATCACTGTATTGCCGTTTCCTCCCGTAAGAGCAGCGATTTCGCTGTACGAAAATCCAGCTTCACACCCCAACAATCCTTTCTCACTCAAAGTCCGTCAAAGGTTCATAATGCCGTCTTCTTCGACGACAGGGCATAGTGAGGCACAAGAAACACACTTTCGTTAATTGCAATATTTCGTTTGAGCCAGCTTTTTTTACTCAAGACCGGACAGTTCAAAGAGTGTTGGTCCGAAACTGAGTTGCACATTTTCAATGACATTTTAATCATTTGCATGTCTCAACCTGTTCTACGTATCATGTAAGTTTAACGCTAATACCAGGAGTCCTTTTCGGGTTGAAATTTTCACAAGCAGTAGTGTATATTGTGTCAGGACATACAGACTTTTTGTACCTACTCAGGAATTTTAATTAGAATGAAGCAATACGTACAAAAAAGTTATTAAATTCCTGATTTGGGATCTTTGTTCCATCTGCAAAAATCTAGTAAATATCTAGGATTAATCCATCCAGGGTAACCTCGGTCGTGCTATTTTTTTCGGTTTGTTGTTGCTGCAAAACAAGATATCCTATATCTGTTATTTTTGTTTGATATACATACCTGCTGTACCCCTGAATCCTTTTACATGTAAAACGTAAGAATGTAGTTCGTCATCTATCCAAAACTCATCGTAAGTGGCATAAGCTGAGCTTTCCTCCCAATCTGCAAAATCAAATCTTAGCTCATAAGCTCTCTGATTGGTCAATGCGAACATATTATCGTTTCCTGAAAAATTAAAAAAATACGTTAACCTACTTTAAACTGCATAAATCTAAGACATGGAAACTGTTTGGAAGGGTAAATTCATGCATTTGAATATTGCTTACCGATCCAAAAATCTTTGAGAATATTTCCGAAGCCGTTTTTGTATGCATCCCAATCTTGGTAAAAGTATTCTTTTTCTGCTCCAAAATTACCTCTTCGCTGTAAAACCTGAAAATACATATTTTAAAACGAAGTAAAAATTGAGAACAACAAACAGCATCAAAGAAAGGCATTTTATTTATTCTGCCATCGCGTAAGACCATCAACATCCAAATTATATTGCCTTGACCTGGTGACGTGTCATCCAGATCCAACAACGCACTCGTGCGCCAAAGATGTGCCCTCAGCTTGATCCCTTTATTCTTAATATCAGTGAACCTCCCTCCTATTATATCTGATCAATCCACAATTTATTTTGGTGACGAGGGCACCTTTTACGTGTCTTGTGCTTCGGGTTTTTTGCATGCTGTCTCGGTGAAAGAGTGGTCCAAAACACTGGGTAGTTTGTCCTAGTTCGTAACCATTCGTCCTATTCCTGACTAAGGAATCGAACCGGGGCTAAAATGTCCGAAAGCGGTGTCACTGCCACTTACTTGACACCAGTTACCCTAAATAAGAAACAGATAATTTGCTTTTAGCCATCCGCGTTGCTCATGGTTATTGTTAAATCATGACATGTGAAGACATTATACACTGTGGTGCAAATATTAAGGACGAACATGAGAAATTAGAATAACAGCGGAACAAGCAGGCAGAAGGGACCGAAAGACCACTCAGGAGATAGACTAGAGTCTGGTACGGTAGGGCATGCGCATATATGCAGTATGACATAGGGGTGGGAGTGTCGGAAGAGTATAAAGCACACGGGCGGTGTACGCTCAGCAATTCGGTGAAAATTATTGCACGGTGTACATCGGTTTGAACGACGTCGAGTTGCTGCCACCGTGTGATATGGCCAACAGGCAATCCAGTAGACATCATCTGGATGACTTTCCCCGAGGTCGCATCATTGGGAAGTTGGACGAAGGTCCAAGTGTGACTAGTGTGGCCGAGGAGTTCGGGATCGCTCACAGCATCGTTTCACGAGCTTTGAGAGCATTTCAAACGACAGGAACAGCTGTCCGGGAGTTTAGCAGTGGTTGTCCACGAGCAACCACGGCGGCGGACGACCGGTACATTGTCCTACAGGCGAGAAGAGACAGACGGCAGGCAGCGGGTGAAATCGCAAGGCACATGCAACAGACAACTGGACGTCCGTTATCGCGTTTTACCGTGGCCAGAAGGCTGCACAAAGGTGGTCTATTTGCACGACGACCACTACGGTGTGTGCCATTAACGCCTGTTCATCGGAAACGGCGGTTTCTCTGGTGCCAGGAACACAAGAACTGGACACATCAGCAATGGGGTCGAGTTCTCTTTACGGATGAGAGCCGATTTAGTCTTACGAGCGATTCTGGACGTATGCACATCTGGAGAGAGCAGGGAACACGCAATCGCACCTCCAACATCATCGAAAGGGACCGGTTTGGAGGTGGCGGAATTATCGTTTGGGGCGGTATCATGCTTTGGTAGCCGTACTGACCTCCACATCTTCCAAGGAGTTTCAGTCACTGGTGTTCGCTATTGTACCGTGGTTCTCCTGCCTCACGTGCGTCTGCTTAGAGGTGCTGTGGGTCCTGAGTTCCTCTTCGTGGACGACAACGCTACACCTCATCGTACAGTGGCTGTCGCAGAGCTGTTGGACAGTGTAGATCACTAGCCGCCAGCAACGATACCGCAGCTACGATTGGCGCTACAAGAGGAATAGACCGCGATGACTCAACAGCTCCTTGACAACCTCGTCCTCAGCATGAACAGACGTTGTAAATCTTGCAACGCAGTCAGGGGTGATCATATCCCCTACTAAAGACTGGATTTTTCTTGGCAGCCGCCGGTCACATGGACGTTTCTGTCTTCTGTCCAGTTGTGCTCGAAGCTACCTTTTCAATAAAGTGCCTTTGTATCCTTTGGACTCCTTGTTTGGACGTTTTTGCTCACTTGTCTCATATTCTTACATCTTGGGGATCTTATGGTATGATTTGAGTCGATGTGGAGTACTTCTGCACGACGTTACATTCGAAAAACCGTATCGTCCTTAATTTTTCCACTCCAGTGTATCAGTCACATAATTCCACGACATTGTCACCTTCTTTGACTGTAATGCTGGAAACTTTTGGATAAAAACAACTTTAAACAGGATTTAATATCTCCAGAGCAAAGTTTTTTTCTCTTACCAGCAGCTTTTTATAGTTAAAAATGCTGCAGAAAAGTCATGATTTACTGACACATAGCTAGTGATATTGCCCATTGACTATTCATAATCATTTAATTTTTATAATATATGTATACATGGTCGAGTAACATTTGTTGTGGCCATCAGTTAATATCAAAAGTAACCACGATGTGCAGTGCTGCACAGCAGCTAGACAGGCTGGAAGTTACTCAATAAGGTGCTGGAACGTGTTCACAGGTGTGTGGATCCATGCTGACTGCAGTATTTCTGGCAGCTGCTGGAGGGTGCATGGTGGAGGATCCATAGAGCGAACAACACGATCGAGGTGTTCCCCCAGATGCTCAATTGGTAGTACGTCTGGGGAATTAGGGGGACATGGAAGTACTTTGAACTCTTCATCGTGCTCTTCCAACCACTCTCGGGCATTTCTAGCTGTGTGATACGTCGCATTGTCGTACTGGAAGATCTCGTTCACCCCAGGGAAGACAATCAGCATGTATGGGTGTACGTGGACTGCAAGGATGGATTCATAACGAATTCAGTTCATAGTGCCTTCCACAGGAATGAGTGGACACAGAGAATGCAACCAAAACATTCCCCAGACCATAAAGCTGCCCCCACCAGCTTGTGTTCTTCCAGGAATGGTTGAAGAATGTTTGTTCTCCGATGTTTCTCGACCATTAAGCCAAAGTCCATCCGTTCGATGAAGCAGAAAACGTGAATCATCGGAGAAGGCAATGCTTTGCCAATCAGCGGAACTCCAATTGCGATACTGCATTGCAAATGTAAGTCTTTTCTGCCGATGCACCTTCGTTAGCATAGGTACAGTGACCATTCGTCTGCATCGGAGCCACATTCCCAGCAGGGTTTGCTGAACTGTCGTTTTAGACACGCTTCCAGTAGCCCCTGGTTCATTCGACCAGTGAGTTGCTCCACTGTAGCGTGTCGATGTCGATCGGCCCTCACGCACCTTCGAAGCCGACGTTCACCTCTGACATCAATGGCACGTGGTGCTCCAGTTTGCACGTCGCATATTAGTAATGGTGCCATTTCTCCAAACACCATACACTTTAACTACAGCAGCACGCGAACAGTTCACAAACTGCGCTGTTTCAGAAATACTGCCAGCCTTGGCCCGAAAGCCAATAATCATCCTTTTTTGCAAATCTGAGAAATCGCAGCTTTTATCCATGACAGCAACGAGTGATATGTTTTCAGAATGCCTAGAGCATACCTTATATACCCTCCAAGCCAGCTCACAACACGTGCCTTCTTTCATTGGCTACGCGCTGTTGACGTCAAAAGTAGGAGGTGTTCAAAATAATGTGACTCAACGGTGTATATACAGTATATGTATATAGCTTTAATAGATAAGACGGGTAATTTGTGCAGAAGAATCAAACAACATGCGCCGTCGTAGTCAATCACAACACGGACACTTCCAGGTCATCCAGTAACACGTTAAATTGGTCCACTTGTCCACCATCAGCGCATCCACTTTACACACGAAAAGTACTGCATGTATATAAGTGTACGTCGCCGCTAATAGCGAGTTTCGTTTCGTTCGAAAGGTTTGCGATGGAATTTTGTTTTTCATTTCAGTGTTTAACGACCCCTATGAACATTCAAGATTGTAGTGTCGCCGGCCCCTAATTTAGGAGCACGATTTCCAGGAAAGAATCAGCTCCGTAGTACAAACACACTATCCGTACCTCATCTGGAAGTCGAACACAGGTCACATTTTGACGATTATCCAGCAAACTACAACTCTGACCATTTAGGCAGGCCAATCTGAATTAGTTCCTGCTACTCGGCAGATCAGGGAATCTCACAGAATGTTATCATGGTTGATCGGCATAGGCTACACACAATCCGACAGGGCAGCCCATGTGGCGCAGTGGTCTGAGCGATGGTTTACGACCATTCGTCCGAGGTGGGTCCGGTTTCGAATCCCGATGAGGTATGGATGTTGTGTTTTTCTTACGGTACTGGATGTATTCCTTCCCTGGAACCAGTGGCTCTAAATTAGGGACGGGAGACTGCTTGTAGCCCATTGAGATGCTCGCGGTGGTCGTTAATCCTTCAATCAAAGAAAAAAACCATTCGACAGATACAAACGGCATTTTTCCCGTCATGAAATATCCAAATGCCTCTAGGGTGAAAATTAGGCACCATCGGAAACAGCTGGTCGTCAAAGAAGACAGGCATCTTATTGGAAAGTGAGATGTACTCGCACAGAAAACGGAAGACTAGTTTAATCCATATAAACGGGTTTTAAACAAGCTCACAAAATTACACACTTTGGATAGTGAAGACAATAAGCAATTCATATACTGCTAAACCGTAGTGCGAGTAGTAGCTATTTGAAGTAGTGCGAGTAGTAGCTATTTGAAGTAGTGCGAGTAGTAGCTATTTGAAATAGTGCGATGTAGCGCGAGTAGTAGCGATTTGAAGTAGTGTGCGATTTAAAGTAATGTAACCAGGAGAGATAAGAAGAGGAACTCGTGGATCCAAAAAATGACAAGAGTGGAAGACATCATTATCAGAGTTAAATCCCTGAAATGGCAATGGGCTGGACATACTGCCAGAAGGACAGACCATCGATGGACAGCCAAAATTTTAGATTGGATTTCAAGGGACAGGAAAAGACCCAGAAGAAGACCACATGGGAGATGGGTTTATAAAATTCGAAAGTATGCGGGAGTGACATGGAAGAGACTGGCACAAGACAGACCTTTGTGGAGGAAACTTGGGGAGACCTTCGTCCAACAGTGGATTGATAATGGTTGAAAATGAGGAGGAGGATGATGATGATGATGATCTGAAGAAAAAGAATCGAAAGCGAATATTCATATACTTTCAACATCATTTATTTATTATTATCATATTTATTTTCAATTCATATGAAAAAGTTTCGTAGTTAGGAACTTGTAATGCTATTGCTGGTATAAACCTTTCTTTCGCTAGTATCTCAATTGCAATAAATATGGAACACACGTTGAACTTCGCAGCTATTATATAGTCTGCGATGTTCAAACATACAGATTGTTTTTTATAATTATACTAGTAATCCGAATTTCGTGGCATAGATTATAAATCAAAAGTTTCCAACCTTTTGCACATCAACCAAATGTTTTTTTTTTTCAAAGCAGGTAGACAGCTAACTAGAATCAACGAACATAAAGGGGATATAAAAGACGGTAAAATAACCACTGCCCCAACAATAGAAGTCAAGTTCAAGTCAGCTGATACTATGTGAAATGATATAAAGAAATTAGGTTCATACTCCATACTCAAATCTACTGCTATTCGCGAAACCTTGGAAATCTTGACCATCAACGAGTCTTGCAATGATAGCGTCTCTCAAGAGTTGCCACGCATTTGGAATCAATTCTTCAAATAATGCTGCGTTTTCCACCATGGTAACCGCATGCCCAACCATCGTGACCTCGTTTCTTCGAATGACTGATCACGTTTGCTTCATTTATTGTCTAGTCAAGTCATTGAAGTGTTCTATTATCCAGTTTGCAGTTAGCTATCTATCTTTCTTGAAAAAGCCATCTGGTTGATATGCGAAAACTTTGAAACTTTTGATTTATAATCTACGCCAAGAAATTCGGATTACTAGTATAGTTATACTAGTTTACGTGTAACTGGTGTACAGTTCCTTGTTATTAATTAATACAGATTGTTATTGGACCTATCAAGGGAGCAAAGGAAAAATTGAAAGATAAGCTACGGAAGAATACTCGACTGATTCTAACTACATTAATAGGAATAAAAATTCCATATTTACTTTTTATTTTTGCACCGGAATACCTATAAACATTTATATGTTACCTACGTGTCTGGGTGATCACCCGGGTTGGGTCCATGTGCGGGACCCTGTGGAGACATGAGTGGTGTGTTTTTCCGGCATTCTTCTACTGTTTTGGTCTT
Source organism: Macrothele yani (assembly GCA_039090855.1). Classification (NCBI taxonomy): domain Eukaryota; kingdom Metazoa; phylum Arthropoda; class Arachnida; order Araneae; family Macrothelidae; genus Macrothele; species Macrothele yani. Next base: position 135,026,349 of record CM077005.1, on the reverse strand, counting down.
ACCTCACCTACTGCGCATGCCCTTGGTAAACGAAACCTTACATAAATTCGCGGTGATACGAGCTCGTGGTCGCACTCGACGGTCTCCGCAAGCCGCTTGTGGGTATGAAAAATTAAATCTTTATACTTGTAGAGAAATTTGTACCCAAAATCTTAATTGTGACTTAAGTCGTGCCACCAATATTTGGTAATTTATGCTCACCGTCAATCTTATTTTGAACATTTTATTCCAAAGATGGTATCAGTGAACAGTTAAATTTCTTAAAACTTCTACATGGGTATTCGTATCTCGCAATCGAGCGTTAACTTACTGACAGTTTTATACTCCCGTGGAAATGATATGCACTCGCAACTTCAGTTTAATAAAATCGGACTTAGTTTTTCATTCAACTTTCATTATTATTTTTTTTTTTTTTTTGCGTTCAAAGAAAAGACTTTGCAAACAGTTTTCCAGTTGTTTCATATGTTATTAAATTAAAATTTTCCAAAATTTATTCAGCAACTGGTAGCTGGAGACAGAAGCATGCGATCATTTTTTCCCTAATAGGGCATAATTTAGTACTGATATGGTCATCAACAAGAGGTGTTATTCAAAGACACCAAGTTCTTCCACTCGTCTTTCCAATGGGTAACATCGAAGTGTTCGATAAAAATTCCTAAAATTTTAGAAAACTTACCGTCCATCCTCCACCGTGTCCTGTCATATCACAGAACACACGTAGAGATCCTTTAGACACTCTGCTTCGTGGCCATATTTCATAGGGACCATCTTTGTAGTGGCCCTGCTTGTAGAGGTCACTGCAGTCAAGTGGCTTAATTATGGGCGAAACTTTTGCGCACAAGTCGTTTACACCTGAAAGAAATCATACCAGCAAAAAACTGCAAGATTTGCTGCATGACACAGAATATCTCTAAAGCTTAAGCAGTTCTATAATACCTACGACACTCAGCATCAATTTTGTGTTGAATAAAGAAGCACCATTTACTTAAAATTTCGTTTCTCCGCATAACCTTTTCGTTTTTAACCTCCATTTAAACAAGGAGTATCGATGATGATAAATCAAATGTGTATCCTATTTTTATATTGGAATTTTAATGAGCTTTTAGAATATACAGCGAATGGCTAAACTTTGTAGTGTACTAAGACATTTTCCCCGAAAATGGTAATCTTGCATACACAGCATTTCGAACATAATAACTGCTCTTTTTTCCATCCATGGTATAAAAGCGCTGTACGATTTTTATACTAGTTCGTGACGTATACTACCTTCTTAAATTTCCATATTTTTAACTTATGTGAATTTTAGTTTCCTCCCGTTATAGTTTTCCATATTGAAGGTCACCTCTGAACTTCTAATAGCTTTTTCCCTGGGTCATTACTGTTAGCCAGTCAATTCAAGACAACTGATGTCAATATAGGAGCCGAGTAGCTTGTAACAGATGCAAGGTACCGCGTGACATTCCGAAGATGACGCAGTAGTGAGGTGACGCATGTGTTAAATCAATAATTAAGAAGCGATAAGCTTGCTGGCGTAGTTCAGTTGGGATAATAGTTGCTCCTGCATAAAGAGATGTGGGTTTGAATACCACCATCGGCAAAGAAAAGTTACATTGGCGCCCAAACGAAAACGGATCTCCTGACTTTTATGTTTGAAATACACTCATAGTAAACAAAAAATAGTTGCACCCAGAAGAAAGCAACCTACAGGAATGAAACTTGGTGGATATATTTGACATCGTAAGCCATGCAAATGATTCAAGTATCACGATCGGTCGCGCATATGACGCAAGCAAAGAGCAGTCGTAGCATTGTGCCTGACCGGCTATATAAGTTCGGCCCGTTGCGCGCGCTTGCCATTCTGACTCGTGCTCTTGTGTTCGTTGCATCCTTTGCAGGTGAAGTATGCTTCGGAGAAAACTTCGGAAGCAATTCGAGAAGTTGGAGGAGTTCCAGAGGGTCCGCGTCGTCAGACTCCGGAAAGCGGGATGGTCCTATCGCCATATTGCGCGCAATACCTGTTGTGCGTATATCCCCATAGCACGCTGTTGGCGGCAGTAGATAGAACAGCAGCGACAGGAAGGGTCAGGGAGACCTAGAAGAAACACGGAGAGGGAGGACCAACGGGTTGTCCGACATGCGCGGAGTGACCCAACAGCCACGATTGCGGAAATTCAGCGAGCAGTGGTGCCCTCCATGCATCGTCCGATTAGTGCCAGCACCATTGGCTGATAGCTGAACGCCGTAGGACTACACGCACGCATACCTTTATGACGATTGCCCTTAACACCATTGCATCGTCGCCAAAGACTGCAATGGTGTCGTGCCAGAATGTCAAGGAGCCACTCAGAATGCCAACGGGTGATCTTCAGTGACGAGTCCGGCTTTTGTCTTGGAGGAGACGACCAACAAACCCGTGTGTGGAGGCACCGCGGTCAGCGCCAAGATGAACGGTTTGTTGTTGAGCGTCACACGTCCAAAAGGCCTGATGTCATGATGTGGGGTGCAATTTTCTAAGATGCTAGATCAGCCTTGGTGTTCATTACAGGAACTTTGACAGCCCAACGATACGTTAATGAGGTCCTGCAAACAGTGGCCGCACCTTTTCTGAACGCTCACTCCGATGCCACTTTCCAACAGGACAACGCTCATCCGCGTTCTTCTCCCGTCTCGAGAGCTTGCCTTCACGGCACTGACGCTCTTCCATGGCCACCCGCATCGCCAGACTTATCACCAATTGAAAATGTGTCGGATGCTATTGGACACTCTATCCACTCCTCCCACCTCCCCTACCGTACAATCTGCAGGCACTGCGTGCGAAGATTCAAGCTGCATTGGGTGGCTTATCACAAGACACCATTAGGAACCTCTACAACTTCGTGCCGAGATGTCTGGCATGCTGTGTGAGCAAACATGGCGCCCCGAGGCCATACTGAGGGACACTACTTATTGCCGTGTAGCTCAATATATATTGCCGATATCAGACTCAATTTTTAATCATTTATTGTTCCTGGTAACCTTTCCGCTCCTCCCGAATAGCATTGCAATCCGACATGTCCTTCTGGGTGCATTTTTTTTTTACTATGAGTGTATAATAGCGACATCCACTCACCTTTAGGCATAAAACGCCACTTAGCACAAACACTTCAAAAAACTTGGAATTGAAATATTTTAAACACAATATCACTGCACGCTATCCATCTTCGTACTAGTAATGGCTTCTTTGTTGTCGCTGTAGTCCTTAAACCTGCTGGAGACATATTTCGGATAGTGTCCATTGGAGTTCACCACTTACTGTGACCAGAATCTAAGTATTGCATATTAGGTACCTTTCCTCTATGTTTTCATCTATGTAATTTTCTCAAAGTGGACTGCGCCGTTGTCATCCACGCAACTGCGGTTACATATTGGGTGAGTAAAGTTAGAATAGTTTAATGTTACGTCTGCTTCATTTTACAGGGCAATAAACAATTCTCCGTGTATTTTCTCGCGACTTTTTTTTTTATTTCATTAGTAATTAAGTGAACTTAATAAACACTACAACTTCCAAAATATTCATGCCGCCCCGGTGGCGCAGTGGTCTAAGCGATGGCCTCTGAACATTCGTCCAGAAGGGGTTCGAATCCCGGTGAGGCATGGATGTTGTATTTGTCTTACGGCACTGGCTCTATCCCTTCCCTGGAACCAGTGACCCTAAATTAAGGACGGGCGACTGCTTATAGCTCAGTGAGTTGCTCACGGTGGTCGTTAAACCTCCAATCAAAAAAAAAAAATAAAAAATATTCATGAACAGATTAACCCTATATATCATTTGCTCGAAATTATGGGAAATTTAAATTCACTATTAAGGAACCGTATCCTGATAAATGTTACTTTCTTGCTCCTCTGCATTGGGAACTGGTAAGAAAGTCATAAGGCTTAGAATACCGTAACAGAATGTTACTGCATCTCAGAACAAAATAAAAGGCCGCCCCGGTGGCGCAGTGGTCTAAGGCGTTGGCCTCTGATCATTCGTCCGTAAGGGGTCCGGGTTCGAATCCCGGTCAGGCATGGATGTTGTGTTTGTCTTACGGCACTGGCTCTCTCCCTTCCCTGGAACCAGTGACCCTAAATTAGGGACGGGCGACTGCTTATAGCCCATTTGAGTTGCTCACGGTGGTCGTTAAACCTCCACTCAAAAAAAAAAAAAAAAAAAAATAAAAGATACTTACACAGATTGTTTTTGAATACTTTGCGAGGCATTGAAAGAGTCTGAATGCAATATCGGTAATCCCATTCTTTAATCTACTACACTTATGTCGTATATCTTAAAACAGTACAACGGAATCCGTAGAATAGTAAGTACACTTGATTCGAATTTCATTTCTAGATGTATACCGAAGAGCCGAAATGTTATGACCATCTGCCTAATATGCTGTTGTTCCTCTGCCTGCCAACAAAACAGCTTTTACCCGGCAAGATTGGACGCTACAAGGTTTCTAAAGGTGTCTTGTAGTATCTGGTAGTGACACGTTATCAGCAGATCCTTTAACTCTCTTAAGCCAGAGCACGTTACCAGAGATCCTTCAAACGTTACCATCAGGTTACAGATCTGATGACAACGTATTTATTTTTAAACACGTAAGCAGCAGATCTTTTATCGGTTGCAGATCGGATTTTCTGTTCCAACACAAACCACAGATGCTCGCTTGCATTGATGCCTGGAAATCTGAAGGCCAGGGCAATACCTGGAATTCTTCTATGTGTTCCGCACATCATTCTCCAACAATCCGGACAGTGTGTCATGGAGCGTTATCCTGAAAGAAGGCACTTCTACAGGGGAATACCGTTGCTATGAAAGGATGTACCTGGTCTGCAATGATGTTTTGGTAGGTAGTGGAAGTCATAGTTTCCTGCACATGAATGACTGAACCCAAGGTTTTCCAGTAGAACATTGCCCAAAGTATTACAATTCCTCCAACTGCTTGTTTTTGTCCCACTGTGCATCCTGGTGCCACCTCTTTCCCAGGTAAACAACACACCCAGACGTCCTCCACAGGGCGTAACACGAAACGAGATTTGCCGGACCAAACGACTTGCTTCCAATAATTCAAGGTCATGCTTTGATGCATGGGTGCCCATTGTAGTCGATTTAGACGATGAATCGAATTTAGCAATGGCACTTAGAGCGGTCTGCGTTCACGCAGCCCCATTTTCAGCAGGGTTCGACGTACTGTGGGCTGTGACATACACTGTCAAGTCACATTATTGTGACCACCAGCTAATATCCAGAGTAACCGCCGTGTGCAGTGGGGACAGCAGCTAGACGGGCTGGGAGTCATTAAAAAGGTGCTGGAAGGTGTTCACAGGTATGTGGAGCCACGCTGACTGCAGCGCAACTGACAGCTGCTGGAGGGTGCGTGGTGGAGAATCCAACACGATCGAGGTGGTCCCACAGATGCTCAATTGGGTTTAAGCCTAGGGAATTAGAGGCACAGGGAAGTACTTTGAAGTCTTCATCGTGCTCTTCCAACCACTCTCGGGCATATTTAGCTGTATAACACGTCGCATTGTCGTGCCGGAAGATCCCATCCACCCCAGGGAAGACAATCAGCATGTATGGGTGTACGTGGTCTGCAAGGACGGATTCATAATGAATTCTGTCCACAGTGCTTTCCACAGGTAATAGTGGACCCAGAGAACGCCACGAAAACGTTCCCCTGAACATAACGCTGCCACTACCAGCTAGTGTTCTTCCAGCAATGGGGTTGAAGAATGTTTGTTCTCCGATGTTTATTGCCTTATACGCCAAAGTCCATCCGTTCGATGAAGCAGAAAACTTGACTCATCGGAGAAGGCAATCCCTAGCCAATCAGTGGAGGTCCAATTCCGATACTGCCGTGCAAATGTAAGCCTTTTCTACCGATGCACCTTCGTTAGCATGGGTGCAGTGACCATTCGTCTGCATCGGAGCCCCATACGCAGCAGGGTTCGCTTAACTGCCGTTTTAGACACACTTCCTGTAGCCCCCTATTTCATTCGGCCTGTAAGTACCTTCACTGTAGCATGTCGATCGGCCCTCACGTACCTACAAAGCAACGATGACCTCTCACATCAGTGACACCTCGCGCTCCGCAGTTTCCACATCGCTTATTCGCAATGGTTTCATTTCTCCAATAACGATACACTTTAACCACAGCAGCACGCGAACAGTTCACAAACTGCGCTGTTTCAGAAATACTGCCACCCTTGTCCCGAAAGCTGATAATCATCCCTTTTTGCAAATCTGGTAAATCGTTCCTTTTATCCATGACAGCAACGAGCGATATGTTTTCAGAATGCCTACAGCACACTTTATATACCCTTTAAGCCAGCTCAGGACACGTACCTTCATTCATTGGCTACCCGCTGTTGACGTCAAAAGTAGGAGATGGTCACGATAATATGACTCGACTATGTATTATTCCCGTCAACAGAATTCAAATTACCGGCGAGTAGAGCCACTGTATTCCTTCTGTTGTCTCGTACCATACAGAATAGCTTCCGCTCATCTGTAGTATCAGTGAGCAGTAGTCGACCTACACCTCTCCTGCGGTTCACGGGTTTTCCTCCTCGGACCACTTTTTTGAAAGTACTAACCATGGCTGACAGTGGGAACCCTACAAACCCTGTTGTCTCGGACGGAAATGGTCTGATCCACTCCTCTGGCCATTACAGTTTGGCCTTTGTGAAACTGTAATGGCCAGAGGAGTGGATCAGACCTTTGTTACCTTATATCTCATATTATATCTTCTGCCCTGATTTCTTGGTAGCTACATACCCATAACTCTAGCTCCTCCTCATCCTTCTACCCTCCGGAATTTAACGATCTACAAATTTACGCCTTTCTAGAACCAGCTGAAAAACACAATCCGGAAGCTTTAATATTTGCATTTGTGAAGTTAAAGGAAATGTTGCTTCTGATTTTGGCCATTTTCTGAAGATTATGTGAATATGAAAGGGTAATTACTTTCAAGGCTTCAGGACTCAGGAGTTTCTATGAAATATTTCTCTAATCTGGCTTTCTTGAGCGGTGCACAGCTCTAAAAATTCAAAATTCGTGTATTTCAGTTCACGATCGTGCCGTTAAATTAGTTCTTTTACAACTCATATACTCTTAATATAGAGCTACAATTTTTCCATTCTGTAGGAGAATAAAATACCCTTATATTAGACGCTGAGCATTTTTGATGATAGAACAGGTTATCATGGTTTGTGGCTAGAATACTGCGTACCTATTCGTTTTCTGTGGCTAGACTAGTTGTTACTCTTTCGTAGTCTGTGCCTAGGCTATTTCTTTATCCTTCTCTCTGACTAGACTATGTATCGTTTTTCTGCTGTTCCTGTGCTATCTTGTTTGTCACTTTCAAACGGACTGATTTGAAACAGTTTTACAGGCGTTTTTTTTTTTTTTTTTCGATTGGAGGTTTAACGACCACCGTGAGCAACTCAATGGGCTATAAGCAGTCGCCTGTCCCTAATTTAGGGCCACTGGTTCCAGGGAAGGGAGAGAGCCAGTGCCGTAAGACAAACACAACATCCATGCCTCACCGGGATTCGAACCCGGACCCCTTTCGGACGAATGATCAGAGGCCATCGCTTAGACCACTGCGCCACCGGGGCGGCTTTACACGCGTTTACAACGGATGAACGTTTATCAGGGATTTGAATTCTTACAACGCAGACTTCACTCTCTATTTCCTATTGTTAACACTTCAATAATCTACTGTTTTCGGTAGCAACGTAGAATTTAGAACACTATCATGTCAATAAATTGAAAAGAAACACATTACCTAAAATATTGCCGAAACTTTACGGTGATAGACCAACGGAATCTCCAGTGAAATACAGACATACGGAAAGCAATCTATGTTGCAAAACAGTCCGGTTAAGTCTTCCATCAAGCAAATTACAGAAGGTTTACTGATGTAAATAATGTCTTCAAATAAAATGCAATAACAAGAAAACGAAATAAGCTGTGAGAAGAATTTGCTCAAAAGCTCAAAACCCGCTTGTAACAGCATCGTACTGGCTAGACTCATCATGAATACTATAAGATAAAATATTAGAAAGCTGACGCAATGCATTAATCGAAGGTTAAAACGATTAAACTGAATCAACTGTAATACTCGTACCATGCGTAATGAAGTCATTTATACATTGCGAAATCAACCCATTTTCTTCCATGCCCAAGTTCAAAAGGAAATAAAATAACTATAAATGAAATAAAATAACCCATACAACAAAGTTTAATAATGGTATATTAAGAGAAGCGTTCTTAGCGGACACATCACGTAGTACGTGATATGACGTAGGTGACTTACTATCGGAGTGACGCATCAGTCAGATCGATATTAAAGCAGCAATAAACCTGCCGGCGTAGTTCAGTTGGAGGAACGGACAATCCAGAGTAGGAATACATGGAATCGATTCCACCCGTAGCAAAAGGTTTATATGTTATACTGACACCCGAACAAAAGTGAATCTCCTTGGCGTTAGGTTTGAAAAATTTGTGTGATGAGTCTTCCACAGAACACACGTAATTATTCAAATTTATTCTTCTAAAATTAGATGGTCAGCATGATTATCGGCTGACCCGAAACCTGGGATTTCTTGCACTCGCTTCTCGAGAGGTAGATGATATAACGCACTACGTGTTATGACGTAGAAAACGCACTGCTGAGGTGACGCATGCGTTGAATCTATAACAAAACAGCGATAAGAATGCTGGAGTAATTTAGTTGGGATAACAGCCTCTCGGTAGTAAGAAGACATGGATTCGAATCCATCACCTGCTAAAGATTATATGTTATAGACGATCCTGATAAATAAAAATAAAATAAAAAGGAGAAATGCAGTGGAAAATTCAGCACACATGCTTCAGCAGATTGGCGGCACCCCAAAAAGATTGCGAAGAAGACGATGAAAGTTGCAATCCAAGAAAAATCAAAGAGAAAATTTCTGTTCGTATGAAATGTACGCAGAAGAGGCGAAGGACGCGTGCGACGTCGAAATATGAGCGCGAAGCTACCTGAAAAGAGAAGAGACGTCGAAAGATGAGCGTGAAAGTACCAGGAAAGAGAAGGGACGTCGAAACGTGAGCGCGAAACTGCAAGGAAAAATAAGACGTCGAAACATGAGCGCGAAACTACCAGAAACAAAGAAGGGACGTCGAAGCATGAGCGCGAAATTGCCAGGAAAGAGAAGGGACGTCGAAACATGAGCGCGAAACTGCAAAGAAAGAGAAGACGTCGAAACATGAGCGCGAAACTACCAGGAAATAGAGTGGATGTCGAAACGAACGAGAAACTACCAAGAAAAAGAAAAAACGTCGAAACATGAGCGCGAAACTACCAGGAAAGAGGAAGGACGTCAAAACATGAGCTCGAAACCACCAGGAAAGAGAAAAAACGTCGAAACATGAGCGCGAAACTACCAGGAAAGAGAAAGGACGTCAAAACATGAGCTCGAAACTACCAGGAAAGAGAAAAGACGTCGAAACATGAGCTCGAAACTACAAGGAAAGAGAAGGAACGCCGAAACATGAGCGCGAGACTACCAGGAAAGAGAATGGACGTCGAAACATGAGCGAAACTACCAGGAAAGAGAAAGAATGTCGAAACATGAGCGCGAAACTACCAGAAACAAAGAAGGGACGTCGAAGCATGAGCGCGAAACTGCCAGGAAAGAGAATGGACGTCGAAACATGAGAGCGAAACTGCAAGGAAAGAGAAGACGTCGAAACATGAGCGCGAAACTACCAGGAAACAGAGTGGATGTCGAAACGAGCGCGAAACTACCAAGAAAGAGAAAAAACGTCGAAACATGAGCACGAAACTACCAGGAAAGAGAAGGGACGTTAGAACATGAGCTCGAAACTGCCAGGAAAGAGAAAAACGTCAAAACATGAGCGCGAAACTACCAGGAAAGAGAAAGGACGTCAAAACATGAGCTCGAAACTACCAGGAAAGAGAAAAGACGTCGAAACATGAGCTCGAAACTACAAGGAAAGAGAAGGAACGCCGAAACATGAGCGCGAGACTACCAGGAAAGAGAATGGACGTCGAAACGTGAGCGAAACTACCAGGAAAGAGAAAGAATGTCGAAACATGAGCGCGAAACTACCAGAAACAAAGAAGGGACGTCGAAGCATGAGCGCGAAACTGCCAGGAAAGAGAATGGACGTCGAAACATGAGAGCGAAACTGCAAGGAAAGAGAAGACGTCGAAACATGAGCGCGAAACTACCAGGAAATAGAGTGGATGTCGAAACGAGCGCGAAACTACCAAGAAAGAGAAAAAACGTCGAAACATGAGCGCGAAACTACCAGGAAAGAGAAGGGACGTCAAAACATGAGCTCGAAACTGCCAGGAAAGAGAAAAAACGTCAAAACATGAGCTCGAAACTGCCAGGAAAGAGAAAAAACGTCAAAACATGAGCGCTAAACTACCAGGAAAGAGAAAGGACGTCAAAACATGAGCTCGAAACTACCAGAAAAGAGAAGAAACGTCGAAACATGAGCGCGAGACTACCAGGAAAGAGAAAAGACGTCGAAACATGAGCTCGAAACTACAAGGAAAGAGAAGGAACGCCGAAACATGACCGCGAGACTACCAGGAAAGAGAATGGAAGTCGAAACATGAGCGAAACTACCAGGAAAGAGAAAGAATGTCGAAACATGAGCGCGAAACTACCAGAAACAAAGAAGGGACGTCGAAGCATGAGCGCGAAACTACCAAGAAAGAGAAGGGACGTCGAAACATGATCACGAAACTGCCAGGAAAGAGAAGAGACGTCGAAGCATGAGTGCGTAGCTTCCAGTAAAAGGAATGAACGTCGAAACATGAGCGCGAAACTACCAGGAAAGAGAAGCAATGGGCGAATTGTTTGAAAAAATGACAGAGAGGAAAAGGACTGGAGGAAAGCTCATACACAACTGTAAGTCTATGCAACAGAACAAACGTCGGCCGATTTGTTTGAATGCAGTTTCCCCACTGAGCTTTGGGACTTATTACTCAGAGTAATATTGGATATTTGAATGTTAGACTCGAACTTCCTAAACAAAATAGTTGGGCTTCCGTTTCGGCACAATATGTGCTGTTGCAATACGCTGAGGAAAATGCTCTTATCAAAACATATCAATTGTGTCTTGAATAAATCTTAAAATTAAGCAATTACTCTGTTTTGAGGCAACTTACTTTTAGGTAATTTTTTTCGGACGTTTTCTATGATTTGCGAAGTTGTTGCAAGATTCGCATCAATGCCTGCAAACACGCAGTCCGATGTGTCTGTCATATTTGTCACCGCTTTGAGAGAATACGGGGTGATCAACAATACAGCAGCAGTCAAAAGTAAGGCTACGTGAGACGACCTGCAAAAATAAGAAACTATTCAATTGGTTCACAAGTATCAAACAAGAAAAATCACTTTGTGTAAACTGCATCACACATTAATGGGATTCCAGAATCTGTAGGGAATGAGTAATTGCTTTGAATAAAGCTCATGTTGAAAATTGGCTTCCTACTTTCTTAATTCAATTACTAATCAAAAACTTCTATTATGGGAATTTTTATTATGAAATCTTTTTATTTAATTGCAAATTTTCGGGGAAAACTCTTCTCCTTCTTCAGGATGTTCTTTTGTTGTCACTTTTTCCGTCATTCTAAGTGACAACAAAAGACAACCTGAAGAAGGAGAAGAGTTTTCTCCGAAACTTTGCAATTAAAATTAAAAGTTTCCTAATAAAAATGTCCATAATAGAAGTTTTTGATTAGTAAATGAGTAGTGGCGTTAAAACATACTACAGATAAGCTGAGTTCGTATTGAACGTCAATCATTCGGGTGTCTATAATTCAGATTTCTTTAACTCGAAATAAATTAATGTTAACGGAAAAAACTATGTATATAATGTACATTGTTTCTCTTCCTAAATATGATTTTCTGGGACTCTGCTTTTTTCCTGTTTATAAAATGAAGTTTTTGGGTTTTCAGATGTTAATACACTTCGACCCAAGACTTAAATGTTCAGCACGCTAAAGTCGGATACCTTACGACAAATGTCACGTAGCTCAAATATGGCTCAACTGAGCTGGGCTAGACTTGCAAAAAATAATAAATAACCAAAACAAATTGTTAATAACCAAAACAAATTGTCGAACATTTGAAGATGCCCACAATATATGCGTAAAAAAATACTGCAGCTGCGGCCATCTTTTTCTCCTCAGTTAATCACTTCAGGCTTTTCTTGAAGTGACATTAATTTACCGAAATTCTGTTTTGCTGCAAAGCTAATATTTTACGTATGCATTTCATTAACCATAGGAAGCAGTGCCCTTTTTGAACACTTCGTAGCAAAGTTTCTAATAATTTAAATCATTGCTGTCTGTTTTTGTTGAAGTACCAGTCTTTTAACATCACCTAGCTACACTTGCTTTCTAAGAAGCCTGCCAGCATTAATTTTACTCAATCACTAGCACACCCTGTAATCCTTTAAAATGCACATTCACAGTTCTTCAAGTTTACATTCTACTCAATCACAACCAGTAATCCTTTAATTGACATAATCACAATTCTTCAAGCTTACATTCTACTCAATCACTAGCACACCCAGTCGTGCTTTAATTGACATAATCACAGTTCTTTAAGCTTACATTCTACTCAATCACTAGCACACCCAGTAATCTTTTAATAGAAACAATCACAATTGTTCAAGCTTACATTCAACTCAATCACAAGCACAGCCAGTAATCCTTTAGTAGGCACAATCACAGTTCTTCAAGCTTACATTCTATTCAATAAAAAGCACAACCAGTAATTCTTTAACCGACACAGTTTGTCGCCCCGGTGGAGCAGTGGTCTAAGCGATGGCCTCTGATCATTCGCCCGAAAGGGGTCCGGGCTCGAATCCGGGTGAGGCATGAATGTTGTGTTTGTCTTACGGTACTGGCTCTTTCCCTTCCCTGGAATCAGTGGCCCTAAATTAGGGACGTGCGACTGCTTATTGCCCATTGAGTTGCTCACGGTTGTCGTTAAACCTCCAATCAAAGAAAAAAAGAAGAAGAACCACAGTTTTTCAAGCTCTCATTCTATTTAATCACAAGGATAGCCAGTAATTATTTAATAAACATAATCACAGTTCTTCAAACTTTCATTTTATTCAATCACAGGCACACCCATTAATCATTTAATAAACATAAACTAGGTTCTTCTGAAGAACACGTTTCCACGTATATAGCATATTTCCCCCTCCCTCCTCTTGCGTTTTCACTCTTAATCGAAACTGGAGACTACTGTTGAGGAAACTTTTAATTTCTGCCATTTTACTGCTTTACATATACATAGTAAGACGTTAATTTTTACTTTCCAATGTCTCATTGAAGTAGCTGGCGAAATAACAATCTTGGCTGATTTCTGATCATTGTAAACACTGCATTTACAGTTATTAAGAAAAGATATTTGACACGGAGTTACGCAGGAAAAAAAGGCTTTGTCCCATAAAGGATTAAAAAGGAGTACTTTTTCTGGCGATCAAGAAATATGACCATGATAAAAGATGCGCTAGTGTTAGGTCTGATTCTAAGAGGAAAAGAAAATGGAAATGCCAAATATCTGGGCTAAAGTGGATTCAGAGGAATAACAGGATGGTTATACACATCTAAAATTCGACACTGGTGTTACATATATAATGCTAACTAATAAATGAGGCAGCTGTGGTGCAGTGGAAGCATGTCCGGCGTAACTGGAAGACCCTGGGTTCGATTCCTGGTGGCGGCCGATAAGAATTTTTCATTGACTCACTTATAAAAACGTGGAAAGAGCGATGACTTCTGTTTGATTTTGATAATAAATTAGGTTTGCGGCTGTTGTTGAAGAGGTTTCTCCGCACGCGTTGCTCTACTGTAGGGAAATAAACAAAGCGGTTGGATCATGCTGATATGTGCTAATAACATTATCACAGAAAAAAACAAATTTCCTCTTAATAGCGAATTAGAAGGAGCCGAGATTTTCGAAGGTATTAATTGTCAGCAGGGAGTGCCACTTGATGTGAAGTACGAATACATACAAACCAGGAAAAAGTAGATGCTGAGTTCACTGTATGAAAATTGCTTCCTCTGGATTGATCAAACATTTTACTATAAGAGAGGAAAAATTATGTCCTATGAATAATTTTCCGATACATCCCTCCCTGAAACGGTGAAAGAAATACAAGAATATTAAAGTTATATTGCCACGGACCTAACTAAGCAACTTCCTTAAGATAATAAGATAATGGTTTAATTGAACGTTCCAAAGCATCTCCACGAAAAAAAAAAAAAAAAAATTTCGAAAAATGTCAGACAAATGGCAAATTATTCAATTTCATACTTCTGAACTACGTTACTGAGCTGAGAAGCGTGGCATCAAATTTCGGCGGCAATATCGGGCACACACTATTTATTTGACGGCAATTTCCGTTCGAATAAATAATAAATTGTGTACCCGCACCCCAAATAACTTCTTCTATTTTACCCTACGGACGTGTAAAAGAATCACAGAAATGCACAATACAAATTTTGAAGTTGTGAATCGCTCATTGGTGTAAATATGACACGAATGGTAAGTCAGATAATATCCGAAAACTTGAAAATTTCGCTGTTCTGGAGCGAGAATCGAGCCCGCATCTCGCAGATAGCGCCCGGGTATGCTAACCCCTACACCACCCAGAACGCCCAAGTCTTAGGTTTCCGATTAATTTGCATATAACCATCACAGGATTCGCTAGTCAAAGCAAACGGCGAATCCTAAGCGAATCTTGTGATGACTATATTCAAATTAATCGGAAACTTGAGACTTGGTCTATCTGGGTGGTGTAGTGGTTAGCATACTTCGGCGCAAACCGGGAGACGCAGGTTCGATTCCCTTTCTAGGACGATGAAATTTTCAAGTTTTCGGATACTATGTGACTTACCATTCGTGTCATATTTACACCAATGAACGGGTTCACAACTTCAAAATTTGTATTGTACAATGGTATAATCCGGTATTTCATTCATTCACAGAAATGTATTTATAATATATATTGGTTGTAATACATTAAATATCGCCATCAGGAAAATATGAAATCAAGGAAACTATTTGTAAGTCAAATAATTAACCTCTGGGTACGCGGTCCCGGAGCAGTCAAAAGTGCAATTTTTATACAGACTCCTGATATTTCTGATGGCAGTTTTGGCATAGCAAATGTTTTATTACAACGCAGTTCCAGTGCTATGCAAATGCTCCCGTGGTCATATCAATTTGAAAACCTTACCGATCACGCAAATAATTGTACTTTTTCTCGGGTACATTTTTCTAAATTCTTTAGAAAACTGAAGTCAAAATGTCGATAATTGAAGTACATAAATTATATTTAAACAGCTGTAAAATGTTTTTCTCTCTTGAAGTTTGTCTTGCAGAAGTTTTTGTGCTTGTCTGTTACTTGAAATTACTATAACACGAGTATGAATTATTTCTACTTATCAAAAGTGCGAAGAATTATCATCTTTGAAAGACAGAATTTTCTCTTAGTTATTAGATATTTATGCTTTTAATTGGCAGTAGTACAACATCAAGTAAGCAGATGAAGGATAAGGACATTTGTACCTAAATTTTACCAAAAATATAAAAAGAGGGTTAAACCCGAATATCTCTCCTTCACACCAAGCACGACGATTGACAGCCAGATCAAACGCGCACCTAAAATTCTTACAGAAAGATATTTTTCATAAACCCGGTAGCGAAGTATTGTTCTAAACATGCACGGATGTGAGAGTACATGTGCCCTTAAATTCATTTTTTAATAATAAATTAAGCGTGTTCCTACTTTAATTAATACCTAAATTACCTAAATAAACGTATCTCTGGTCACGAGTTTTTCCATTGTAAAGACATTATTAACTGCTTAAAGCACGGGACGCCTAAAGTTCGGGGACTTTTTCATCACTCCATTCAGCGTCAGAGATATGTCACAATATGTCACACCTTCTTGACGAGCAACAATAAGGCGTTGCTTTTAAAAGACAAAAATTTATTCTTTGTCTTTTAATTTCTTTTCTGTCCTGTTGCTGCCTCCAGGAAATGTGATCTATCCCATTTCTAAATTTGATTTTTTCGAACGCAAGCATTCCTTGGAGTTGAACTTGTGTTAACCATCCTCCCTCCCATGAAAACAAACTAGGTATGTCACGTATGTGTCTGGAAATTGTGTTGTATATTTAGTACAACTTTGTGTACTATGTACGATTTATTCTAACGTAATTTCACTGTTCTCCCTGCCAATTCTCTTCAGTCTTCTGGACTTCAACATGAGAACTGGTTTGTCTTCAGCTGCAGATTACGGATAATGCTTAAAATAGTCGTGTTTTGGTTAGTTATTCTCCTTACCCATTATGATCCTAAAGGCTGAGACGATATTCATGAACTTCCCGATAGGTAGAATGAAAATGATATAACAGAATATGTCCCATTCAGTTACTCAATTACCCATTCAATGGCCCATTCAAGCTTTCTATTTCTAACAGCGACAGTAGCAACTCTTCTAGGAGCACTTCCTGTGAGCCATTATTTTCAAGAATATATTAGAGACATCGGAACTTTATGGCATAAAAATCTTTTCGCCGGTTGTGGGATTCCAACAGACATCTTCCTACTCCGGAGGAGGTCATTCTCCCAACTGAACCACGCTAGCAAGGCTTATTGCTGCAACTTTGTCAATTTGACACATATGACACCGCAGCAGTACATAATATATCTATGTCATTTTACGTAGTACGTTGAAACTTCACATTTAAAGTTCTACGATTCAGCTCTGTATGCTGTCTCCGAATGTTCGTTTTTGAATATACGAAACGGGAGTATGCTAGCATTCTTTCTTGAGATAACAATTAACCTTGAAAATTATCAGTGGATATAAGTAATAGGTTTGGCTGATAGTTTTCCATGAATGGTTATACGGAACAATGAAATTCCATAGGAGGGCGATCACGTTTTCCGAAAACATATCCTCACCACAAATATGGGATTCATGTTTTTATTTGGGGAATCATTGGCGCACACTATTTCCTTGAAATATTTCCATGAATACCATCATGAGCGCTAGCAAAACTCTGTACGAAAACAATTTTAGCCTCAGTTCGTTTCTTTTCAACCTTATAATTTAATCTAGAACAGTTGATTCTTCCTTTGTTTGAAAACTCTCTCTTGGTTTTTCTAAAAAAATTATTAAATACTAACATAGACATCAGGAATTCTTCAAACTTTAGGCAGGATTGCGTCTGCGTAGGAAATCACTGCAGACGTACCCTTCGCTGCTCCTCAATGGAGAACCACATATTCCTAGAGCTAAAATACCTTTTCTATACTCACCTGCCCTATCCGGCATCCAAATCGTTCTTAAATGATGATAAGTCTATCTAAAAAAAATGAAAACGAAAATAAAATAAAAGTTTCGTGAAGAGACAGTTCTTCTCCCAGCATTTTTCTAACACTCGGAAAAAACAGCTCAATAGGTTGCTTGAAGAAGAACTTTCAGCCGACTACCCTAGTACGTCGTAACTGACGACTATGACTACCCCTCCTTTATGTAACACAAGAAATTTGAAACAGAATTTAGAACACATGGTAATGAAATTTTCTTAGAGAAGGAAGGGAGCACACTTACATGGCTACTAATGATCAGCAGGAAAATGAGCTGTGCTCTCCGCAGACAGAACTGATGAATTAATTTTAAAATGTTGGCATTTAAACTTAAATAACGCTCGTGCAGAAAAAAAAAACACGTTGGTTCCCGGAACTACTCGTGATACCTCTTGAATACAGCAGAGGTCTTTGTTTCACTGAAGAGTCGTTAATTTGGCAGCGCATCCTCAGTGAAAAGTTTCTTTCTTCTCTAGAGAACAGGAACTGGTCGCCAGCTGCAGATTTCTCACTTTACATTCCTTTCAAAAAAAAAAAAAAAAAAAAAGTCTGGCCATAGTTCAATTAAGTATTATCTGTGTGTTAGTGACGTTGTGCAGAGTGAGTCCAGACTACGGAGGGGAAGAAATCTACTTAATGTCCTACGAAATGTACAATATTGAAAGGGGAAGATTCAGAAATCCTAACATTTTAATAAAAGAATGTGAATTTAATATATCAGTGGGGAAACGCAGCAGAAGTTTGTTTCCTTCTTTTAAACTAATATCTAGCCAACAGTGTACACATTTTTGAAGTCATCTGTGTTCAAATGTTTAGAACTTAATAATGGTTTCTAAAAATGCTGATTTTGAAGACTGATACGGAATTTTCAGTTATACAAACAAATGCTTCTATGATTGTTACGAGTGAACTTCTTAATGTATCACAGTAACTACAACGCAATGCTGATTTTGCATTTACTAAAAGGACTGATTTTCAAAGTAAAGGAGTTCGCTTAAAATTTAAACAAATTTATAAGGGAATTATTCTAGTATATCCTAATTTTTTTAAACATGACCATGTGTGATCCTGGAGCAAGATTTACATGCCGGTTACGGACAAATAATTCACTTAAATTTCTTCCTTAATTCTGAACGAATACTAATCAATTTCATTTTTATACATGTTGCTGTAAATCCCGCATCATAAATACTCTATTTGAGAAAACTTTCTCAAAATGCTCCCCTAAAGCTGCGTGTTTTCAAATGGGAGTGCAAGCAGGTTGGCACTACCTGGTAATTTTTGTTTGCTTGCAGCGGTGCATAAAGTAATATTACCATCGAAATGGCAAAACTAGACTCTTCTGCCATGAATGTCGAAATAGAAATACTTGGCAATTGTGTCGTGAGTGTCAAAATGGGATATTTGACACTTGTGTCGTGGATACCGAAATGGGAACATTTGACAGTTGTATCGTGAATGTCGAAATGCGAATGTCTCCTATTCCTGGGCCTGTAGCTTCTGCTAACAACTGGAAGAGAAGAACTGATGGCTCCCGAGATTTTCGCAGCATGTAAAGACTCTGCCCAACATTCTAGTGATTGGGTGAATTACAGACGTGAACTTGTTTGGTCGTTTTGATTCTTCGTAACAAATTAGAGTACTTGAAGGTGAACCGCTGGTTCTCATCGTAACCGTGCGCTTATCTTTTTACAACTTCTTCCTAGAGTATATGGTGACTGGTCACCTCGTGGGAATAGACTTGGCACAGTGAAAAACACTTTGTCTTGAAACTTCGGGAAAGCGCCAGCCACAGGTATTTTAAATCATTTCATAAAATAATAAAATCTGATTATTTCTAACCCTGTACGGCAAACAACCCTCATATTATATTCACGGCAGAACAGAGCTAAAAGTTCAAAACGACCACATGTTGAACAACCAAGAAAAGGTATGAAAGGAGACAATTATTTTCCCTTTAAGCATTTCCAACAGCAACGATGACTAAGAAAACCTTTACAGTGCCAGGATGTTAAGTAAATTTAGGCCTAATAGTTTCCCCTGATTGTGATGATATCGTTTACTTTGTTCTCTTTTCAGTTCGATCTGATACACTGGAGACAGTTCATTCATTTATTCATCAAAATCTGTCTAATACATGCTTCTCTATTTTTCGGATACTTTCTTTACAACTTGATATCACTTTAAGATTCATCTACACCACTCTGAAGTAAAGTACGATCTTAAAGTGTGATGGCCTTTTGTGACGTAAATTCTAAGTTAACTTTCATTTTTAGTTTCTTTTCTCTAAGTAAATTCACTCTCTGAGCTCGCACTCTTTAAGCGTTTTAATCTTAACGTTAGATTTTCTCACTCACTTAATGTCATTTGGCAACAGTCTTAATGTCAGGTGGTTTGACAAGCTAAGAACAATGCATATAACATGTGGAGCGGGCAGTAAAAAGTGTGTACTAGTCGTGAAAGCTGTCTTAAGTGTAAGCGGTCTTTTCATTGAGCTGTCTTCTGTTAATCTAATTTGTATTAGTACATATTTCGTTTAAGAGTTTCGTTAATGTATTATTGTATTTACTGAAAAACGTTAATAGAAATTAAGTTACTGCTACTATTGTTAAGAGACAGTTGAGTGATTATCTAAAAGTACTTCATTATTACTGGACATAATTTTTAGCACGTGTTTTGCAAAAAAAGATCGTCCTTATGTTACCAGTTTGTCCGTCCGTCTGTAGACACCATATCTCTGTAACTATTAGTCCGATTTGAAAAATTCCTTTTGCGTTGGGAAGCTTAAAATGTGAGATTCAGGATTATTCATTTCGTTGTTGTTGTTTTCTTATAATGCAAAATTTCGTCGCTAGAGGGTGTAAATGCAGATGACATCGAATTCAAAATACATTTTATACCAAAAATTTGCTTTAAACATCCGATTAAAAAACTATTTTACCTTTCGATTCCACTTATGCCGAATACTATTCTAGGTATAGTCACTTTTTCAAGTTACTCATAGATTTTCCGCTAGGGGGCGTAAAAATAAATTGCGTTTTCCACGCTATCTCTGCTTCTAAAACTCCAATTTTAAAAATTCTTTCTGCAGAGGATATAGCTCTGAATGGGAAATCTTTTGAATAGAATTTCCAACATTTGGTAATAAATGGTTTGGCGACCAGGGGACGTAAGTGTTAATTTCTGCTTCTGACGTATTTGCACAAAAATCTGAGCTTCTAAAATGTTGATTGAAAAAATTCTTTCGTGGACCGACACCACTCACGTCTATGAACCTTTTCGAAATGTCTTCTTTTTAAAATAATGCATGGTTTTCCCGCCAGAGGGCGTAAATATATATATATATATATTTTTTTTTTCTGTATCTCTGCTTTTAAGAGTCCGATCTTGAAAAATTCTTTCTTCGTTGGAGAACATTTCCGCTGTGAAATGGTTTTCATATGATTTCAAATTTTTCGTAACGCACAAGTCTGCCACTAGAAGGCGTAAGCTCACGTTTCCGTTTACAGCAACATCTACGGGGCTAAAAACCCGATTGAAAAACTTGTTTTCAGAGCAACATAAAATTTTGGAACTCGAATTTTTTTAAAACTGACAATGATTATTTGAAATGCACTGCTGCATAGTATTGTTTCACAAAAAGTATAAATATTAAATTTACCCTCGATAGCTATAATAAGTGATGAGATCAAAAATTTGCAAAACTAGGTACGTAGCGCGCCAAGAGATGGCAGTATGCTTATGCGCGAGCAGCGGGCGAGGGCAGTGACCTTCATGAGTCATTGTGCCGAGTGGTGTCGTTCTGTGAACATCGGGAGCTGTGCTAAACGATATTTGGTGACCACGTGCAGAACACAGCTGCGGTTTTGGTATGGACAGCAAACTAGAGCAGCGAGCGAACATGAAATTCTACGTCAAACTCGACAAATCGGGAATGGAGACGCATGAAATGTTGCGGCAGGCTTATGGCAAGGAAGCAATGAGTCGTACGAGGTGTTCTTAGTGGCACTCGTGCTTCAAGAGCGGCCGACCGGCACTGGAAGACGACGAGAGGTCAGGGCGACCGTCCACGAGCAAAACCCCCAAAAATGTGGACAAAATTAGGGAACTGGTGCATGAGGATCGTCGGAGAACCATTCAAGACATTGCTACCATCGTCAATGTGTCATACGGAACAGTGCAAGAAATTCTGACGTCGGTTTTGAACGTGCACCGCATTACTGTAAAATTTGTGCCAAAGATTCTGAACTCCGAACAGAAGGCGCTCCGTGTCGAACTCTGTCAAGACCTTAGTCAACATGTGGTGAATGAACCAACGTTCCAGTCGCAGGTCATCACTGGGGACCTAGACCTGTGTCTACGGTTACGACCCGGAGACCAAACAACAGTCGACGCAGAGCCCGGCATCTCCACGACCGAAGAAGACCTGACAGGTCCGGACCGCAACCAAAAGCATGCTCGTCGTGTTCTTCAACATTCGTGGGATTGTGCACGGCGAATTCGTCCCCCAGGACCAGACCGTCACCGCCTTTTTTCATTGCGATGTTCTGCGGCATCTTAGGGAGGACATTCGCCGCAAACGACCTGAAATGTGGCGCTGGGGAGATTTCCTGGTCCATCGCGACAACGCAGCAGCTGCGACTTTTGTCAGTTCTCGAAAGTGAAGCTGAAGCTCAAGGGTCGCCGTTTTAAAACCGGGAACGAGATGCAGAGTTCGCGAACATTACTTCCAGGGAGTGTTCCAACAGTGGCAAAAACGCTGGCAGCGGTGTATCGTTGCCCAAGGAGACTACTTTGAGGGGGATCATAGTCAGACTTAAGTAACCTAAGTACTTTGTAACATAACAGCCTAGTCTTGGAACTTTTTGATCGGACCTCGTAACTTTCGTGTTAAGAGGTCCACAGGCTGATATATAGAAGTCATACAGTTATACCCGTACGACCGGGCCGCGGGTAGCCTAGTAGGCAACGTTCGTGACTGCCGCGGAAAGGACCTCAGGTTCGATCCCAGGCAGGTACGAACGCTGGATCCACTAAATGTGCGTCGGATGGGCACGTTAAACAGTCGGACCCCGGGTACTGCCCTCCCCCCCCCCGGTAATAAATAAGGGCGCCTTCCTCCCCCTTTCTACTTCGCTTCCGTGTCACTTTCCTATCGGGCACTCTAGCCCAAATCTCCTAGCTTCCTATTTCTAAGGGTTGTTTAAGACCTGGGGTCAGACACTCCTTCCTAAAATCCTCTACATATGATCATCATCATCATACCCGTACGACCCATCAAGAGCCCAGTTATCTTACGATAACACGAAATGCAAGAGGAGGTAAACCAACTGTGGAGGATGGGGGATATCCGTTGCCACAATAATCTTTATGTCATGCGATATGCTACCAACAATATCTGGACTCGCAAAATCAGGTCCGCCAACAAACGATTAAAATTCAATAGTATCAAACTAGAAGTATTTCATCCAGGCGCTCGTGATCTTCAGTCATATGGATACGGAATAAGAGAGAACAGAATTTTTCCGCCAATATACGAACAAAATTACGATAAGGTTCGCCGAACAAAACAATAGTTGCAGTCAGCTCATTATTCTACGCCCTTTTTTTCCAAAAAATGTAAAAATGACAAGAAAAACAATTTAGTTTGGTTGCAGATAATCAGCAGAAAATACGCACCTAAATCGTTCATTCAATATTTGAATATTATTGTAAACTCCTCGATAAATTTTAACAGGTTTCAGATGATTTATCTTCATTTAATAAATTTGAATTATTACAAGTATTTCGAAACAATGCATTACGTGAAATGAAGACAACGAATGAAATAACAGAGTCAAAAATAACTTGTAGTTTCATACTATACGTTATTTTGATTCATTATTCCTGAATTTTTAAAACACGTATTAGACCTTTACTTTTTCTCGGAATCAATTAATATTACTAAAAGTGATCATGAAATTACATTAATGTCGAAAATTAAAATTATCGTGCTCCTGGCCCTTTGCATCCATAAAATATTGTGATATCTCCAATTTTGGGGACAATTGAATTAACTACACAACAAGTTAGTAAAATCATGCAATGCACTCATTATGATACGCTTTCCAACATACCAGAAATCATTATTCAACTTATTTCCCAAGTTATGAGGATACATCTCGCTCTTGTGTCCTGACCTTTGACCCCATTTCGAGGATATTCAACAGAACCGGTTCAGTATACCTCCCGAACAACAAACTAAAGTTTTGTTCCAATTGAAGCATTTTTAGTCAAGTTATCAGGATAATGGCTGTGGAATAAATCTCGCTAATGTGTCCTGACCTTTGACCCCATTGCGATGATATTTAACAGAACCGATTCAGTATACTTCCGGAACAACATGATAAAGTTTTGTCGCAATCGAAGCGCTCTTACGTAAGTTATGACGCATAAGGGCAATGGAATTGATCCCGCTCCTATATCCTGACCTTTGAACCCATTTCTTGCATTTTCGATACAGTTCGTCCCCATGTAGTCCCCTACCACATACTAAAATTTCATCGAAATCGAACCATTTTTACGCAAGTTATGACGCATAACGGAAATGGAATGGATCCCGCTCCTATGTCCTGACGTTTGACCCCATTTCGTCCATTTTGCAATAGGGTTCATCCCCAGATAGTCCCCTACCACATACTAAAATTTCATCGAAATCGAACCATTTTTACGCAAGTTATGACGCATAACGGCAATGGAATGGATCCCGCTCCTATGTCCTGACCTTTGAACCCATTTCGTCCATTTTTCAATAGGGTTCATCCCCAGGTAGTCCCCTACCACATACTAAAATTTCATCGAAATCGAACCATTTTTACGCGAGTTATCGTGCGGACAGTCGGACAAAACTGGAGCATATACGCTTCTTCAACCTACGGTTGGAAAGCGTAAGAAGTAGGAAAACATTTCTTTTTTGTAAAATACAATACAAAATAATTATGAAATCTATTTTCAAAGAATGCTACTGGTATAAATGAGGCAATATTCTATGTCCTCGAATATCAATAATGAATATTTTGTGATCTCGACTGCAGCATCTTAGATATATGGGCAACTTTCCTGTATTGATCAACCCTTCAAAAATAAGTTGGGCGACTTTCGCAGTTTTTGATACTTTCTGGTAAAATTGCTACCATTGCAAACAGTTTGTTCAGCTAATTTATGTATTGAATGTCACTAAATTAATTTTTCATGCTGGGACGCCGTTGGCAATCGCATCTTTACATCAGAACTTAAAAGTAAGATTTATTAATAAATATTGTCAATAGATGGCGACACATAAAACATGTTGCTGAATGACAACTAAAAAGTTTCTTGGTGACTGATAGTATGAGCGATTTTCCATATCTTTCTGGTGCTGTGCTGTTATGACGACATGTTTCTTTTCCAATAATAGGTTTATCATGTAGTAGACTTATTAGTGAAAGAAAGAATACTCAAGAAATCCATATAGCGTATTAATTCCGTTTATTTTTATTTTTTTTTGTGGTGTAATAAGCACCAATAATCGTCTTTTGTCAAATTTGTGTACTTTGTACACCATAAAAATAAACGGATGTAATACGCTGCATGCGATTCTTGTGTAATCACAGTCTGGTGTATTTAAAATAACGTTAGAGACAGAATACTTAATCTCGGATGCCTGTTACCAGTCACAGATTTAAATCATAAATGAAAGGAAAAAATTTAGTAATAGGCATTGTCAATAGGTGGTGACACATAGAACATGCTTCAGTGTGGCCCGAATTTCTCAATTTTAGCGATTATTCTCTATTTTTCTCATGGACACTCTTTTAAGGCTTTTTTTTTTTTTATTAAAATGAATTTCACTTATCAGACTTACAAATGAGAAAAAGAATATAAAAGTAATATGGCCTCCTCGGATGCCTATTGGCAGTCACAGCTTTAGGTCATAGCTTAAATTATTTAGTGATAAATGTTGTCAATAGGTGGTGACACATACTCGTCACTTCTGTGTGACTGGTATAATGGGAATATTTCAATAGTAATGTTTAAATACTCCAGTGCCTAAAAAAAGGTAACACCCCAAATAAACGTATTTTAATATAAAAAAAATTACTTCAAATTTGCATTTCATATTTCAAGTATATGTAGATTTCTTTCGTCACAAAAAGAATCAGCGCACTCTCAAGAAAAAAAAACTGAATAATTTTCACCACACGTATTATTTAAACTTGGGCACTGTCATCAAAAAATTTTAAATTGTTTTCCGCAAATTTAATTTGCACAATTTTGAAAATTCCTTTTATCATCAATTTTTATATTTACAAACAAAATTGCTAGATTATAACATATTTGAGAAACATTCGCATTTTACAATTAAATTTTAAATGTAAGCAAACCAATCTTCACGATATTTTTTTAATATAATATTGCTACCAACGTTCATTGTAAATTCATTGAATGACTCAGTGACAGGGGAAATGAATAAACAAATTAGTAAAATTACTTACAACTAAAAGACTTTTTGTCAATTTCTTTGTGGGAAAATCTTCTGTTACATCATCGAATGTCCATGTTTTTACAATATTTGAATTAAGTGACAAAACTGCAAATGCACTCGTTTTTTCCAGGAAAAACGATGTCTTCAAATGATGAACGATGTTTTCCTAAAAAAACACCTCCTGATGGGTATGCATAGGTAAATCCTTAGGATAACGTCAATTAGTGACGCACACAGAATTTCATCAAGGGTGAGGTCCAAAAATAAATTTACTGGACAAGCACATGTGGTATATTTTTTACATGGAAGCATGTAAATCTTATTCTGACTACAACCAAGTTAAATATATATATATATATATGTCATCATCATCATTGTCAACCATTATCAGTCCACTGCTGGACGAAGGTCTCCCCAATTTTCCTCCCCAACGGTCTGTCTTGTGCCAGTCTCCTCCATGTCACTCCCGCATACTTTCGAATTTCATCCACCCATCTCCCATGCGGTCTTTTTCTGGGTCTTTTCCTGTCCCTTGGAATCCAATCTAAAATTTCGGCTGTCCATTGATGGTCTGTCCTTCTGGCAGTATGTCCAGCCCATTGCCATTTCAGGGATTTAACTCTGATCATGATGTCTTACACTCTTGTCCTTTTTCGGATCCACGAGTTCCTCTTCTTAACTCCCCTGGTTAAACCAAGCACGCACCTCTCCATGCTACTTTGAGTTGTCTGCAGCCTTTGTATGTCTCTTTTAGTTAAGGTCCACGTCTCTGCACCATACGTAAGCACTGGAAGGATGAATTGATCAAACAGTTTTCTTTTAAAACATAATGGTATATTGCTCTTGAAAATTATGCTGTTTCTTCCAAACGCTCTCCAGGCAAATTTTATACGCCAATTAATTTCTTCATCAATGTGACCCTCACTTGATATCTGCTGTCCAAGAAAAATGTACGTGTCTCTTATCTCCAGCTTTTCTCCATCAATCGATAAATCTTCATTTCTTGTAAAAGCATTGAATATCGCATTTGTCTTCTGAAAGTTCACTTTTAATCCCACTTCTTTACTCTTGTCAGCAAGTTCCTGGATCATACTCCGCAGCTCTGATGGGGTAGTTGCACTACGTCATCAGCAAAACGAAGGTGGGTTAGATAATCTCCATTAATCTTTATCCCTTTGTTTTCCCAGTTCAGTGATTGAAAGACATTTTCCAATGTGGCATTAAAGAGCTTCGGAGATATGGTGTCACCTTGTCTCACTCCCTTGTCAATTTTTATGTGTGTTGTATTTTCAAACAGCCGAATCTTTGCACTTGCATTTTCATAGATGTTATTAATAATATTAATGTATGCATCTTCAATACCGCAGGACTTCAAAGCCATTGTAACTGCTGATGGTTTCACCGAATCAAAAAAACCTTTTCATAATCGATAAAAGCCATGCACAATGGAAGTTCATATTCCCTCGCTCTTTCAATTAGTTCTCTCAGTACGTGGATATGATCTACAGTGCTGTTGCCACTCTTGAATCCAGCTTGTTCTCTCGGTTGAGCCATGTCCAGTATTACCTTCAAACGGTGTGGAGTTAAAAAATTTAGGGCTTTCCACTGCCACCCTTAATTTTTTTTTAAATGCCTTGCAAAAGCTGTCCGCTTCAGCCTTCCATTGTAACGTACCCTTTACTCTCGACGAGCTCTTTCAAGAAGTGCCCCTCTCCCTCCTTCCTTTTAAGCGCTGAGTTTGACCTTTCCAGCAGAAGGGGCAGCGGGTGGCGTAGTGGGCAACGATTGTGACTTCCACGGAAAGGACCTAAGGTTTGATCCCAGACAGGTATGAACGCTCGATCCACTAAATATCCGGATGGGCACGTTAAGCCGTCCGACCGCGGCTACTGGCCCCCGGTAATAAATATGGGCGTCTTCCTCCCCTTTTCTACTTTGCTTTCGTGTCACTTTCCTACAGGGCACTCTAGCCCAAATCTCCTAGCTTCCTATTTCTAAGGGTTGTTTAAAACCTGGGGCAGATACTCCCTTCCTAAAATCCTCTACATATGATCTGATCAGATTTCCATCAGCAGGAACTCTCCTACAGAATTCGTCATATCTACTGATTCCTTTCGCTTTCTCGGTCGTTCTTGTTTCAAAATGAATTGATATTTTTATTAATTAAATAAATTGAAAGAGCTTTACTTATAGTGGGCATTACTAACTGTATTACGCTACTCAGTTTAATTTGTAGAAATACAAAATGTTATTTTATTGCCTTTGTTTGTTTGCTCGTTTGTGTACTCAGGTAAAACGGCTTTTGTTACATGCATTCCCAAAATTATAACCCCCTTCAAAATGGGGGCCATTTCCTAGGGTTACTCAACGGAAACCCACCCCTGCATCTAAAAGAGCATATGATACGTAGGCACTAAATTTAATAAATTGTTTAACTGACGTTAATATAGCTTCAATAGGAATGGATGTTATGAAAATTACTAAAATGAACAAATGAATAAATGAGGATCTGAACAAATGATGACCAGGATCTGAACAATTATTACTAGGATCTGAACATCAGTGTTGCATTCAGAGAGTTTTTTCCGGGGTGGGGGTGGGGCAGTTACAAATTTATTTCGAGGGGGCTGCAACTTGTTTACTGATTATATATATATAATCACAATTTTGTTATATATACATAAGAATTTTAAATAGGGCGTAAAAATTTCCTTATGCTCGTGTATCGCAAATTCCTGCTTTTTTTATTATTATGATATTTTTCCTCATTTTAAGTTTTTTCAATTTAATTTCTCTAAATATTCAACTATAAACGAAAACAATTACACTAAATATAAGGGGAGATCGCACAAAAACCTACGGGGGGGGGGGGGTCGTTCATGATTTTTCGGGGGCTGAGCAACCCCGTGGAGATTCCTGAATACATCACTGTGAACAATTATTACTAGGATCTGAACAATTATTATTACAAATGAGGATCTGAACAATTATTATTACAAATGCGGATCTGAACAATTATTTGTTCAGATCCTCATGATCTAAAATGATCTAACTGAACAAATACTGTCCCCGGAGCAAGCTTTTGACCATTTCTCCATCACTGGTTCGGGTTTCGAATCCCGGTGAGGCATAGGTGTGTTGTGTTTGTCTTACGGCACTACTCTCTCCATTCCCTTGAACCAGGGGTCATAAATTAAGGACAGGCGACTGCTGCAGCACACCGAGGTGCTCACGGTGGTCGTTAAATCCACACAAAAAAAATTGAGCAGGTATTGTGTATTGTGATCAGAATTCAAAAGGGCAGTCCTGCAAATATGACCCCGTTAAGTTCAGTATTTATCTAGCCACTAAATCGCAACAACTGAATTTTTATAGTTTTAGTCAACACAGCTGTGTTTCTTCCTATTTTTTTTTTAAATAAATATTCCAAAGATAATTTGATAATACTTTAGAAGAATTTAGAGGCCCTCCTTAACAGCGAGGCTCTGGTGCATTCCCATTCACCTCCTCGCTCATTCCTCCCAATCATGAGCAAACTAAAGTGTCGTCGCCTGTTTGCTTGTCCCGTTGCTCCCAGGTACTACATAGAATGTAATAAAAATGATTATCTACATTTTGTAACTCACCGTAGATAAAATGTGAGAATATTTGCTGTAGCCCAAGATTGTGAATTTATTACAAGGGAAATAGAATTTTCGAATGACTAAAAATAACGGTAATTTAAAATCTGAAAACCATTTATAACTTTCTTTTAAATAGTGGAATTGCTTAGAAAAACGCATTTTCAAAGTAAAATATTTAGAAATTTTCTGGGAATCCTGTTTCCGCACATTCGGGGTAATAATTACTGTTACTCATGATTGAAAGCCTTTAACTTGTGCCGCCATCTGTCGATAAACATAAAAGTTGCATTTCTGATTTACAAGAAAAGGAAGGCAATGCAGAAAGAATAATTAGTTTTAACTTTCTTCATTTTTTTTTTTAATGAAATGATATTCAGTCATTGACAAAACTTCATCTGTGTCGACATCGAGAACTGACCGTAAGCAAGAATGAGAAAGTAGACACAAAATAAATTTATATACTGTATGTTTTTCTGCCGGAAGACAGCGCCCAAAGTCTACTAATATGAAATGTTCATACAATTATCCGGTAAATCCGCATTTCTATTTCAATAGAAACAAAATTGCAAATCAGTTATCTGCGTAGGAACCGAAGTGTGTGCTCGATTACTCAACAATTTTCCTAAATTACTTTATTTCAAATCAAAAAAGTCTCGAAATTCACCAGTCCTCAAGAATTTTCCGAAGTACATGGCCAAATTTAGTTTTGTTGCAATCATCATCTAAAAAGGAAAGTCCCCACATTTATCCGTTTCCTAAGGTATTCCCCTCATCCCATGTCTCCAACGATTTTTTTTTTTAATGTTGGTGCTTTTGTAAAACTCCTGAATGTATTTTTCCATCGATGTGCCTTAAAAAGAGTACAAACGAACGCACTTTAACAAAGCCATGAAATCCGTCAGTGCAAAAACCAAAGACAAAAAAAAAAAAAATCTTTGAGAATGGGTCTCTTAAGCTGTTTCATTTGTTGTCAAGTCAAGTCACCGCGTTCAAATTGTTCAAGCGTTCTATTATTCAGTTTGCAGTTTGCTGTCAAGCTTGGAAACTTTTATTTCTATTTTACGACAATAAATTCCGATACTAGTACAGTTATACTATTTTAAGTATAGTTGGTGCACAGTTCCTGGTTATAAATAGTTTTTTCAAATGGATTTTTCAGGCGTTATCATGTGCAGATCGTTGCTGTTGTGTGTGTGCGTGTGTTGTTTTTCTTTTGTTTCGTTTCGTTTTTGTTTCGAGATTTAACGATCTCTAAGCAGTCACTGGTTCGTGGAAGGTGTGATAGGAGCGACAGAAAGAGTCACCGTCTACCTACTGTAGGTACGGTTCGTGCCGGTTCGACCGAAGAGTTTGTTAATTAAATCCGGATGGTCCACCGAAACCGTTAGTTAAATAAAAAGTTCGGATAGGAAGTATAAAGGCAAAAGTTTGCCAATTTGCACCTGAGGGTTTTTATTTATTTTGTTTATTTATTTCTAATTTTTCCTCGCGTTCGCTTCTTTGTATATTGACACTCAACGGACAAAACATTAGGGATGCCTGTTTAACAACGTGTTGGCCCTCCTATAACACGAGTAACACCCTGTACATGCAGAGGCATCGACTCCACTAGATGCCGGAGGGGTTCCGGGGGTAATGTTGCCGCATTGTCTACATCTCTTAAACGTCTGCACGGGCCGGGCTGGCCCGCTAAAAACGAGCCCGGCCCGTTTTTTTTAATAAAGAGAACAAAGCAATGGGCCGGCCCGGCCCTGGTGGCACAGTGGTCTAAGCGATGGCTTCTGATCATTCGTCCGAGATGGGTCCGGGTTCGAATCCCGGTGAGGCATGGATGTTGTGTTTGTCTTACGGCGCTGGCTCTATCCCTACCCTGGAAATTAGGGACGGGCGACTGCTTATATAGCCGATTGAGTTGCTCATTGTGGTCGTTAAACCTTCAATCAATAAAAAAAAAATCGTGTTCTCCGATTTCCTGGTTTGTTTAACTGCTTTGCTGGCTTTACTTACTTCCATGACATAGCCCAGAGCGTAATCCCAAAAGCAAGGAGAGGCACCTACAGTGTTTTTACCATCTGTAGGTAGTAAGATGCAAAACCACTTTGGGGCTTGTTGACGGCATGTTGTGGTGTGAGGGACGAGGGGGGGGGGGTGTCTGCAATGATGTGGGGTGTCCGTGTGCGTGTTTGTAGGAGAGAGTGGGACGACATCGATTGTTTCTCTTATCCCTAATTTGTATGGGGATTTACTTTTGTAGTGCTACCGCTTGCTAGTTCAGAGAAAAGGATATTTTGAACACACTTAGTCTTCTTTTTTGTCTCTCTTTAAAGGTTATATTCTTCCATAATTGTTACAGTGTAGTTAATATTTTTAAGCTTACATTCAACTAAATATTTTTAATAATATTTCATTATTTAATCTTCACATTTTAGTAAAATACAATAGAAAAAGAAAATAATACCAAATGGCGCATCACGGGCCGGGCCGGGCCGTGCCGGGCCTAAATAAGAGCTGCAATTGACGAACCTAGGCTGGGCTAGACCGAGCTGAGTGTCTAATATTTGGAACGAACCGGGCCGGGATGGGCCTGAAACGCACGGGCTTGGACCGGGCCGGGCTGGGCTGGGCTGGGCTGGGCTGGGCTGGGCTCACTAAATAAGGCCTGTGCAAACCTCTAACATCTCCGCCCGAGACATCGGCACAGGATCCATGGATCTGATATCCACTCCACGATATCTCAGAGAGCTTCCATAGGGTTTAAATCCGGGGACCTTGGGAGCCATTGAATGGTTCCGAACTCAGATGAGTGCTCCTCGGACCATGCCTGGGTGGTTGCGACATGTTGGAGCGGCTCATTGTCCTTCTGAAAGAGACTATCGGCAGCATGATACCCGAAGGTCATGAAAGCGTGTTGGTAATCCATCCAGTACATGCTGGCAGCGTGCAGCGGTGTAGGACATCTCCAAACACATTAATGGACCTAATGTGTCCCATGAGAAGACTCTACAAACCGTTACATAGTCACCACCGCTTTGAGCAGAACCAGCCTGGTACGACGGGGCCATGTCTTCGTACTCTCGACGCCACACCCGCACCCTCCGTCAGCTTGATGCAGTTGAAGATGGGATTCATCTAACTACACAACATGGCGCCACTCTGTAGAGGTACAATTTTAATGTTCCCGACGCCAGACCAGGCGTAATGTTCGATGACGAGCAGTCAACAGTGGGATGTGTCGACATCCGTAGCCCAAGCAAAGTGCGCAGCGTGGGTCGTACCGTTCACTCTCTCACGCTGTTTAAACCATGTGATTTGCGCCGCCGTTGCCAAGCGGTAGGTGCCAAATATGGATAGTCTACATCGACCCCTGTCATTGATGGCATGTTGTCGGCCACCACTTTTTCTGTGGGCGCTGGTACTTCCGTCGGTGGTATATTCGCGGTACACTCTTGATACAGTTTCCATCGGGGACTCTAGGGTTCTTACCTCTACGGCGGCAGAATGGCCCATCTGTCTCACGCCGACGGTCAAAGTCGCTCAGATCACCCCGTTTACCGGCGTTCGTCGATTGCGTTGCACTGTCGCGAATCCCTGCTGTCCGTTTGTTTATCGCCTGCGTTCGGTTTGAGTCTGTTCCACTCTGCGCGCGGTATGCCCATGTCAGCTGCCCATCACCCCATCTTTTCTCAACTGAGTGTGTGTGCGTTATGCCGAAACATACACACATACAAACGTATCATGAAATGAGAAAGGCTGGTTCACACTTTTGTGCCCTCTTCATCGGCTGCAGCCCTGGAGGAATTCTCAGAGGGGGAGGGGTTCTGAGTTCACGGTCCTTCGGCAAAACAATCTAGAGAAAGCTGTTTGGAAGAATGGGGAAAAGAGCTTGGGATTTCTTCAGGAACTCGAAGTACCTATCAACGCAGAAATTCCAGGGTGACTACTGTGTTCAGATATGGGAGGGGTGAGCTTATCTGGGGTGAGTGCCTTATGGTGGGGTTAACTCTGTTGTACCATTGGATGGAAGTTTCATCGAAATTTTATTTTTATACTGGTTTAACCTAATTGGTGCGCGACAGCAAGAAGTCCATCAGACATGTGTTTAATTGTGTGTGTGTATGTGTGTTGTTTGCTGCTACGAGATTAACCTTGTCTTTGAATTTATGCATTGAAATACGGAATGTTAGTTGCGAAGTATTCATAAAAATAAGCTCTAATCTTGCATCAAGTGACACCTTTAATTTCTACATCCAGAGCCCGACTCAGTCATGAGAGGCCCTTTGGACTATCTGCAAAACGATGCCCTTTAAGGAGCCATGTGGAACAATATGATTTTCTTCGATACAATGCAATTTGAAGAAATTTTTAATCTCCCTAAAAATGGGGACCCAGGGCTTGAGCCCTGTAGGCCCTTCCATAAATCATGCCTTGAGCTGAAACTAAACCTTAAAAAAGAAAAAGATTCAGTTTATGAAAAATCGTGTAATTCTTTAGAAACCGCGATTAACTTCCTATGGTAAAAGTCGCCTGTTCGGTCAAACTTAGGTACCATCAACATCGTTCATCTTCCGGATCATGAGAACCGGTTGTTATGCCCTGGAGATATAAACTCTCACTGTACCGTAACACCAACATATCGCCCAAGACTTATCCGGGCACACGCGGACAAATTAACGTCTTGTATTTGCCTGATTAATCCCAGTGAAGGAGGCACTGATCGAATAATCCTGATTCAAAATGTTTGAACAACTTACTGGTGATATTTAAGAAACCCTGCAGATATGCTGTAGAAAACACTGAACAAGCTTTATAAACATGATTGACCAAATCTTTAAACACTCACAAAGGTGTTTGTTGGCTCACCGGTGGTGCAGTCGTCTTAGCTCTGGCTTCTGATCATTGGCCCGAGATCGGTCCGGATTCGGATTGCCGACGCGGCATGGATGGTGTGTTTGTCTAAAGACACTGGCTGCTTCCCTTCTTTGAAACCTGCGACCTTAAATTATGAGCAGGCGACTGCTTACAGCCCATCGAGTTGATCATCGTGGCCGTTAATCCCACCCCAACACACACACACACACACACACAGGCATGTAGAGCTTCGCTACCGGTCTCGAGTTGGATAAGTTATTCTAC
Organism: Macrothele yani; assembly: GCA_039090855.1. Lineage (NCBI taxonomy): Eukaryota > Metazoa > Arthropoda > Arachnida > Araneae > Macrothelidae > Macrothele > Macrothele yani. The sequence goes on along the minus strand of CM077005.1, from coordinate 134,991,642 downwards.
CTACGGTTATAAAGCGTTACACAGGGCGTTTTTGTCAAACTCATAGCCCTTACAGTCCCTTTAAGAGTGAATTAATGGCTGCAAAGAAAAATTTATGGAAACAGATAGAAGCCAACTGAAAGAGAAAAGAAACGTTTTAGGACCAAATGGAAAGGCGAATGGAGTAGTTTACAAATAGGTATTATGAACTTATAAGAGAGATTATTACGTACTGACACTCACAAGATTTTGCACAAGCACAACTTATAAGAAATGAATATTTTTCGTGGTTGGGGAATTCACGAGGTGGTACTTACAGCACAGTAAGCGTTAAGAATCTGAATACACATCTGCCGAATAGCATCGGCTGGAGTTCAGTTACTGCGGAATGAATCCAATATCATTTATAGTTCAAGGAAATGTATTTTGCAACGTGTCGTTCTTACAGGAGTTTATTCAGGTAGTAAAACAAGAAATGAAATCCATAAAAGAATGTGTCCCCATTCCTCCAACTCTGATGGCATTATTCAGGTACACAGAAACAGTTTGTTAGCTTTTTTAATGCATTTTTTTTATGTCTAGAAAAAATTCCTTACTCTGTAGCGACCACGAGACTAATAAAACGGAGATATTCGCTGTTATTTCTCAAGCAGAATTCTGTATTCAGCGTTGTAAATTATGTCAGTGCTTAAAGAAACACGCTCCTTGTCTTTGGGAAATAAATATATTCACAGGTAATTTATTTTATCTTGCTACCTTTTGAAAAATTCAGCAGTAGTATATACTAACCTTGCAATTGCGCCTTTTTTCCAAGGAGAAAGTTATGATTTTACTATGTGACAACTACCAGGAAGACACTAACGCTTATATCAAATGTGAATACGCTTTCGGAATGACTTTAAATAAATATCGTAGCTCCACTATTCGGTTTAGTTCAAAGCAGTTTGCTTTCGAAGTCGGTGCTGGAATGGTCAAGTTAGTTTACTGTAACACATGTTTTAATACTATTCAAGTTACAAAAGAACCAGCTTATAACGTGTCCGTATTAAGCGAGAAACACAGGAACTTTTGTTTGGTATAATGTTAACTGAAACCTAATTCGATCGTTTTTAACTAACAAAATTTAAATAAGCTCCCGGATTAAACGAAGGAGAGAAAAACTAAGATGATCACGTTTAACAAGCAAAGTAACAAAATTTAATGAAATCTCATATTTAACGGGGCATAGAAAATCTTCTGAACACCATCCGGAAATGGAGGAAGAGAAGTGGGGAATACAAGGCAAAATTGCAACATCTCAGGGAATTTTTGTGTGCTTGTGGAAGAATGTTCATAGAAAAGCAATGAGAATGGGGTACATTAAATGCTCAACAAGCGAGTTGTGCAAGAATAGGGTGTGTACTCCTAGTCAAAAAGAGGACGTATAGGTTCACGCACGTGTAAGTGGATTTTTGGGAGACGATTGCATAGAGGATAAGCTAACTGAAGACCATTACCTGCACCGACCAAATGCGGAAGGATAGGAAGAACTCTCTCAAAGATTGATGGTGACGGCGTTGAGCGAGCAATCCTGCCAGGATCCGGCAGTCCTTCACCATGACAGGATCTATTTCGGCGGAATTTCTGTTTGCGTGGAGGCGATGGCGATTTCCACGTAGCTGATGCCCGCTTAGTCTGCGGGTCGAAGATGAAGCACCATATTTTATTCTCTGTTATGATTCTTCTAAGAAATTGTAGGTCTTGGTCTGCGGCGGTTACGAGATCGCCCACCATTTCCATCCGTATTGCTAACTGATCTTCAGTTAACATTCGTGGGACGATGTGTTGACAAACCGGTGAATCTTCAGATCATCTGTTAGTATCCGGTGGCACGTAATCTTCGATATCTCAGCAGCTTCTGCTATTTGCACGATCGTCTGTTGTTTGTTAGCGCGTACGATGTCCGCAACGTTCAAGATGTTTTCACCGTGCAAGCTGTCACTGGCAGCCAGCTTCTTTCATCGTTTTCGGCCTCCTGTCTACCTTCCCTGAAGAGTCGGTGTCAATCGAATGTTTATGACCGCGACAGGGTGTTTCTGCCATAAGCTTGCTTCATTGATTGATCATTGGTTCATTGATTTTATTGGCGCAAGGGCCATGGTTGGCCAAAGAGCGCCAAAGCTTGCTTCAGCGTCTCGTGTAAGTTTCTGTAGTACTTTTCCCCAAACGAACGCAAAACTTAACGTTAGCACGCCACTCAAAAAACAACGCCATTTTTCATCAATCGCTGAACATTTCGTAAGTTGCTCATAATACCCGGAAATACCGTAGCAAGCGCGTGACGTAGATGGGCGGAACCAATTTTCCTATGAGGGGAAATAATGTCGTAACGTAATCCAATAATTACAAATAGGCGAACATACTTTGCCGTAAAGGTGCAATCCGGGAACTTGTGGATCCTTCTACGTATATCCCCCTTGAGAAAGTCGGGGGGCTCGAAATCGCAGGTTTCGGGCCCGCCTCAAACCATACTTGAAGTAACCCTCTGTAAAAGAAGGAATTCTTACTAATACCAGACGGTGGGTAGGAGGAACATAACACATTTTTCGAAGAACCTAACGACCAGTTGATCCATTTTTGCGTTCTGGAAAATTTCCGGTGTTTGAATTCGAACCGAAGTTGTCCTGCTCTGGAGCTGGATGCTTTCCAAATTAGGCTACGCCGGCAAGAGTGCTGACATGTGCGTATCCTCTGAAGTAGGTACGGCTCAGAAGATAGGGAAGTAATGGAATGAGGACGTCAACGGAGTCTAAACAGGATATTATAATTTCTGGAATTGTGTCCGTTGCTCCTTTCACCCTCCAAGTCAGCGCTACATCGGGAAAGTCGGTACTGCGTTTGTTTTATGTGTGTAGTTAATCAGTCTCATGTGGCCGTCAAGTAGGAACTCCTAAAGTTTTATGTCTAGAAGAAAAGTATCCGTAAATGACAAAGGAGTCATAATTAGAGAGCTAGAAAATGAGGGGGGAGGTTGCGATATGCGAAAAATGCGGACTTTTTCTCATATGAAGAAAAAGAAATATATGACAGTTAGGTCGTCAAAAATTGCTGAAACGAGTGAAGAAAGCGAAAAAAAGAACTATCGGCCACCGTCTGAAGCAACATCCACTGATTGTGCGGAAAATGTCCAACTTTTTTTTATTTTTATTTTTTTTATTTGAAGTCATAGACTACGGCGATGACGAAGAATTTACTTCACTAAGCGTTTTTCAGCGAAAAAAATTTAGGGAACAATTATAAAAACAAAGAAACAACATTAGATTCCTTTTTAAAAAGATATTTCAACAAGACGTCTGCTTCAAGATTCTCTGCTGCTATATATTCATATCATAACTCCACCATTGCCGGTCCCAAACCCGGTTCTCTAAAAAAACACTGGGCTCAGCTGGACCGGCTGACAGTACCCGATATGGGCTCCTTTCTTAGGGCTGCAGGGTTTGCCAGATGAGTGTCGATGCACTGGCAGCAAAACAATAAAGACGATTGAAATCTGATGCCAAAGAAAGGTTATAACACCGTTAAAAGGCATGGATAAAATTTGGAAGAGCAGAGCTATTAGCCGGGTCAACGGCACAATCCCAACCTCGCGATCGAGCGCCACACTTCCCCCACTGCAGGCATTATGGTCTGGGGAGCCATTGCCTACGATAGCCGATCAGCTATAGTAGTGGTACGTAGATCATTGACGTGCCAGCTGTATGTGGATGAGATCATAGGAGCCCCATGTTCTCCCATTACTGGCCGTGATTCCAATTTCGATATACCAGCATGATAATGCCCGCCCTCACACGGCTCGCGTTGCCTAGGACTGCTTATGTCATGTCCAGACACTTGCATGGCTTATTATCCGGGATTTGGAGCACACTGTCCAACACGCGTGTGCCAGTCTGCCGCAGAACAACATCAGTCGTCTGTTCGCCTCCATGCCGGACCGCATTGCAGCATGTATCGCCGCACGAGGCGGTGCGACGCGCTATTGAAGATGATCGCACCGCGTGCCACAGATCCCTCTGTAATTGTCCTGCAGCTCTGTTTTTGCCATCATGTGTATCATTCATCTGTGTAGTTACCAGGGGCGGGTTTCCAGCTAGGCGCACTAGGCACGCGCCTAGGGCCTCGCTGTTTGAGGGGCCCCGAAAACATATAATTGGATTTTCAGTTTTGGTTTTCACGGACCGAATCAAATCATTCCTTAAAGCGACTACTTTGTATTGTCAATTGATATTTTACTTTCTCATATTAATAATATATTTTTTCTTGCTGTTGTTGATATTCCGAATTTTTGAGTTCTTATCAATGTACTTATTTTGAAAGGGACGGTTAAAATAATTTTGAGTTACTTTTGGTGGTTGGTAAAGGAGGTATTCACGCTCCCACACTTTTCATTGTTTAAGGCGAATTCTTAACTGGCCTTCTGTGCTATAAATTGCTTTCATGGTACTTCCAGCCAAGGGAACACATCTGTGTTGGAACCTTCCCACCTTCTTCCCGAGTTGCGATGAGGAGTACTTTCCTGATGATCGGGCGTGTTTGCTGTTAATAGTTTCTTTCCTTCGTGTTAGGATAACCAATGAAGAAAGAAATATTCTTCGTAGGATAATTCTTCTTAGGACAATCAAGTTCTTTCTCGGCTCTAATCCTTCTAAACCATCTTAATCCAAAAGAGTTGTTAATATTTAGGCTGAAAAAATAAAGAAATTTGAGAATATCACACTATCAATATTTAATAGTGTTAAAAGTAATTTATATTATATTGCAACAACATTTTCTCATTACTTTCTGCTCCCTTGGTTTAATACTGATAATCATCAAGTATTCTCACCTTTTCTATTCCTTAAATCGACTTAAAACTAGCTTTGAAAAAGCAATAAAAAGTTTCAACGATACTCTTACTCAAAAACCTGTAGTTCCTACTTTTCCATTTTCAAACCGGATCTTTTGCATTTAATTTGTATGCTTCTGTTTCTGGTAACTGCAGTGCAGGTATAAATGGGATACGGGTATTTAAAGTGCCAAACCTAACATCCATTGATTCCCTATTAGCCTCAAAATTCTGTTTATGATAACTGCAGTACATGAAGCATATGAGATATTAAAAGTGCCGAACTTAATAACCATTGATTTCCTATTAGCCGCAAAAATAATTTTTGAAATATCTTTGAAATCAAAAAGTTCGATATGCACAGAAAGACAAAATTATTACACTAGCACTGTTTCTTATAGAACGTTCTAATAATAACAAACGATAGCATTTTAAACTGAAGGTTTGCTGCTTATGCGCATTCATGTGTCTAGCCTATTTTCATGTTTTTATTCTTTCTTCATTAATTCTTATTCTTTTGTATTTTCATTTTTAAAAAGTTACTATATATATGTTTTTTATATTTTTTTGGTTTTCAATTCTGAATTTCAATTATGAATGCAATTTTGTATTTTCTAAAAAAAAATTCTTTAAATTTTATTATAATTCTTAAAAATTCACTTTACATATGCTATTACATGAGGAACAGCTGCCTTTGGCGCTTCTCATGGTACTAACTTTGTTTCTTTCGTTCTGCTTTTTAATTAAGACGTTTTAATTTAGATATCCATTTTTGCAAATTGGATTATATATATATACTTTCTCTCTCTCTCTCTCTCTCTATATATATATATATATACTGCAGAGCAAAGCTGAAAACAAAGGAAAAACTTTGAATTTAAAACTAAAGTTGCAAAATAACATATATATATATATATATATATATCAACCAAGTGTGGGTTTAGGTATTATTCAGTTCGCACGAAATTCTAAGCAAGGGAATGAAAATAAAAAGTAATAATAATAAAAAACAAGAACCGAAAACCAAAAAACAATTACAGTCCATTTCGCAATGCAACCTAACCACGCGGAGCTACTTAGCCACTACAACAAAACAAAGAACGGAAAGTTCCATTAATATAAGGAAATAAAAATAATTAAACAAACGAACAAACAAAGGAGACTAACAAAAGCACTAGAAATAATACAGTGCAAGACCCTCAAACCAAATATTGTTCCATTATAAATAACTGCAAAAAATCATTAAAGCACACAAAATATACATAAACTACAGTAGTGGCCAAAATTGTGGAAACCTTTCGGAAATAGTGTTTTTTTTTTTTTTTTTTTTTTTTTTTTTGGAGTAATACCATAAAATTACATATCAATGGAAAGATAATTTCATCAAGAATGTAATGCAATAACTTTTATGAAGGATTTTGTATTAGAACATCAGTTATAAAGAAGAAAAGTGAAGCACATAGAAAAAATGACATATACAAAAATTATCACCATGTGAGTTAATACTTAGTTGGGTAACCTTTAGCGTTAATTACGACCTTACAACGCCTTCCCATGGAGTGAACCAAGTTTTTTAGTTCTGCAAGTGTTATGATGTGAAACCAAGATTGAATTATTGCTTCTATTAATTGGGTTTTATGCTAGGTTGCTTCTGACTAACAAGTTTCTTTAGTCGGCTCCATAGATTTTCGATGGGGTTAAGGTCTGTGCTATTCCCAGTCCATTCCAGCAGTGGAATATGATTATCTTGAAACCACTTTTTGCACACAGCAGCAACATGACATGGAGCTGAATCCTGTTCAAATATAAATGCTTCATTATCTTGGAAAAGATCACGTGCGGAAGGCTTCAGTTTGGGCTCAAGTATTTCATTAATGTATTTTTGGTCATTTATATTTCCATTAAACACATAAATTCTTTCCACATTTTTTGATGTCATACAACCCAGATCATAAGACTAACTCGATGTTTCACGGTACATGTAATGCAATCAGGATGCAAATCTTCTTCGATTCTTCTCCTTACGTATTTTATGCCATCACTACCAAACAGGGAGATTTTGGTCTCATCACTCCAAATAACACTGTCCTATTGTTCCGCAGTCCAGTTAACATGGGTTTTAGCCCAGTTTAATCTTTTCAACCTTTGTTTGAGAGATAAAAATGGCTTTTTTCGTGGAATTCTAGCTTTTAGACCAAATTCCTGCAATCTGCACCGAACAGTCCTTGCACTCAACTTCCCATTGCATTGTCCCGTTTCACCTTGTATACACCCAGATGATTTGCTTATGTCACCTGGGCACAGTCTCTTAATTCCTCTATCATCACTTGCTGTTGTGCACCTTTTCCTGCCTTTACCAGTCTAGTTTTGTAGTGACTGAGTCTCCTTATATTTCTTCAAAAATTTAGAAATGCCACCTTTGGTAAAGTTTTCATCAATATTTCTTCTAATTTCTTCATAACTGAAGCCTTGTTCACTTAATAGTACTATTTTACACCGCTTTCTGGGTGACCGGTCAACTCTCTGCACCATTTCTTTAATTTTATTACGTTTTATAAGTCACTAAATAAAAGAACACACACACACACACACAAAATTGATAGCAATCACATAACACACGGAAAAATGTCCTCCTCTCAGCTCCAATACATGACATCAATAGCTGAATCCTACTGTGACCTGATTGGCTCATTGCCAAAACAAGATGACACCTGATTGGTTCTCTAAACACTCATGCTCAGTGGCTACATTCAAATGAAGGAAAACTACTTCATATCATTCTAAGCAAGTTGTGCTTCCTTTTTCTGGTTATTTGGCTATAACTTTTCATAGAATACAGATAATTTAACAAACTTTGTTGCATTGCATTTTTAAGGAAATTATGTTTCCAATGATATATAATTTTATGGTATTACTCCCAAAAACGTGGTGTTATGAGCCATCAAACCTCAAAAATACACTATTTCCAAAACGTTTCCACAATTTTGGCCACTACTGTACATCCTACAAACTACTATGAGACATTCTTTTGCTAAATTAATAAAAAGAATGGAACAGCCTATTTACAAAATATTGCAAAATGAGTTCTAATGTTCTAAAACAAGAATAAGCTTAACTTGCACATGTGCTTTTCAAAACGTGGTCTCACAGACAAGGAAGCCCACCACGAGACTTTAGTAAGAAACGGAACACGAAAAACTGCTCTCCAAAACTCGAAGCTCTGAAGGAAAATTGAAAACCTCAAAATTAAAAAATTAAAAGAAAAGAAAAAAACGTACCCAAAAAATGGTAGGGTAAGACAAGGAGACCTCAACCCTGACGCAGAAAATGCTTATCCAAAGAAAGAAAGCCTGCTGCGCCACCTAGCAGACAAAAATTGCAACCTATCCCCCGAATCCTGGGGGAGAGGCCAAGCAGCCAGTTTCCAAACCACACAAGCAAAAACTGGATGATCATCAGATCAGATCATATGTAGAGGATTTTAGGAAGGGAGTGTCTAACCTCAGGTCTTAAACAACCCTTTGAAATAGGAAGCTGGGAGATTTGGGCTAGAGTGCCCGATAGGAAAGTGACACAAAATCGAGGTAGAAAGGGGAGGAAGACGCCTTATTCTATTACTGGGGGCCACTACCCGAGGTCCGACGGCTTAACGGGCCCATGCGACGCCGGGAGGATATTTAGTGGTTCGTGCCTTCGTATCGAACCTTCGGTTCCTCCGTGATAGTCACGAATGTTAACCACAGACCGGCCCAAATATAAGCAGATAAACTGATTTAAAGTAGCAGCGAACAAACCAGAATACAAATAAATTCCCCTTTGGGATCAGAAACTTCTGCTCCCCAGAAGCTTTTGAAGTATTACAACATCTAAACACAGAATCCTTCCCAAGCCTTTAATTGCTAAAGTATTACTATTTTTAGTACCTATTTTTATTATTTATACTTTTTTTTTTGTATTAATAATTTGCTTTATAAACTTTTTTGGTTATATTTCGAACAACTGCCGGAAGCAACGGGAAAAGCCCTCCTTTGTTAATGTCTGAAGCTGGGTTGTCACATTCGCTCCTGAATGTCCGTAAATATCTTTCCTTTCAGCACTGATTTCAATCATGGAGCAAAAAGTAGTCCACGGATGCCGAATCGGGAGAATAGACAGTGGGTGAAAATACTCCAAATACGTGGCGACAGCAAATAAATAAATAAATACATCGCTCTTAACCACGTTCTAGAAACACACAGCAACTGAAAAATTGTTTTTCAGCCGCCGATGTGGAATTAAAGCAACAGAACTCTCGATATCTAGCCGAGTGCGTTACATTTACGCCACGGTGGCCAACAATCCACGGTGCTACGTGTATTTTTTAAGTCAGCTTCTGACATCATAAATCCGTAAGATGGGCTGAGCCCATCTTACGGATTTATGATGTCAGAAGCTGACTTAATAAAAAAATACACATAGCACCGTGGATTGTTGGCCACCGTGGCGTAAATGTAACGCACTCGGCTAGATATCGCGAGTTATGTTGGTTCAATTCCACAGCGGCAGCTGAAAAACAATTTTTCGGTTGCTGTGTGTTTCTAGAACGTGGTTAAGAACGATGTATTTATTTATTTGCTGTTGCCACGTATTTGGAGTATTTTCAACTTGGATCTCGCCCTTTGGATTTAACTGCTATAATATATATATAGCTAGTGCCGTTAATGCCCACCAGATGGAGATGTCTCAGTAGTTGAGCCCATCTTACGGATTTATGATGTCAGAAACTGACTTAAAAAATACACATAGCACCGTGGATTGTTGGCCACCGTGGCGTAAATGTAACGCACTCGGCTAGATATCGAGAGTTATGTTGGTTCAATTCCACAGCGGCGGCTGAAAAACAATTTTTCGGTTGCTGTGTGTTTCTAGAACGTGGTTAAGAGCGATGTATTTATTTATTTATAGACAGTGGGTGGTCCAACGCAGAAACGCACAGCGTGGCTAGAAGAATTTGATTTTAGTTCTCTGTGCAATTTTTGTCTGCTAACAACGTTTACCTATAAGGTTGGTGTGAATGAAATGTCCAGCGCAAACGAGCAGTTGTGACAGGTCCCCACCACAGCGGAATGGAGCCACCCACAGGCGTTGCGGGAATTACGTCGCAGAGTTGCTATAAATAGCTAGCTTGTGTGTGAAGAACAAGATTCAGACGTGGTTTGTTTGAATGTAACGTTGCTTGCAAAGAAAACATGCAGACGCCGGATTTGAGAGTCATCTTTCTGTATGAATTTAAACTGGGCCGCATTCTGCAGCAATTGCCACTCGAAACGTTAAAAAAGAGTTTGGGGAGAATCCAGCCAACGAACTAACCGGGCGATGGTTTGTGAAGCCTCGAAGCGGAGTTACGAACCTGCAAAACGATGCACGTGGTCACTGACTTGTTGCTGTTTCTGACTATGTTCTGTTACGTGTGGTTGCCGATAAAACGCTGACCGCCGAAAAACGTGTCGTGAGATAGCGGCAGAGGTAGGTGTCCACCACACGACAGTTACTCGGCGTTTGGCTGCGCTGGGTATGGTCAAAAAGCTGGACATGTGGCTGCCGCATGAGTTGACAACTGCCAACAAGACTAGGCGTTTGGAAGTCTGCGCGTCGCTGCTTGAAAGGAATTAACAGGAACCTCTACTGCACCGAATCGTCACCTGCGACGAGAAGTGGATCCTTTATGATAATCGGAAACTATCTGCTAAATGTTTAAACAAGACACAGGATGCTGGAAGGCATCCTGAGCCAGTCCTACACACCAAGAAGATGATGCTCTTTGTCTGGTGGAACACAGCCGGGATAATTCATCGGAGTTTCTTGGCAAGAGGCCAAACCATCACAGCAGATCGTTATTGTTCTGAATCATACCAGATGCACCGGAAATTACTGCAGAAACAACCGGCTTTGGTCAACAGACATGGTGTTCTTCTGCTCCAGGAGAACGGTCGCACTCATGTAGCACAACGAACGATGCTGACACTAAGTGCCTTGAGCTATGAACTACTGCCTCATCTTGACTATATCCCCGGACTTGTCTCCGACAGACTATCGTGTGTTTCATCGCCTAGATCACTTCCTGTCCTGGAAACAATTCAGGACAGACAACGATGTTCAACGTGCAGTTGAAGACTCCTTCGGGTCCCAGCTACAATACTTTTTCCGTTCCGGAATCATGGTCTTGCCGAACAGTTGGCAACTATATGTCGATGCAGAAGCGGATTATTTTGCCTAGGTAAGTTGTTTTACTTTTCTGTTCTCGCCGTCCACGTGTGTTGGTCCTTTGCCGGACATTTCATTCACACCAACCCAATACATCAGCTGTCGCGTCACACTCTCTGTACCACAGCCCTTCACACAGCTCCGTAAAGGTTACGGACATGTTTGCTCATGCACTTAACTATGCCATGCAAGTTACGGTATCTTTCACATTTCCTTTTACCCGTTAGGACAACATTCATAGACCTTTTTTTTTTGGCACACCTTGTATTTACGTACTATACCGTGCAAATTAATTGGGACAAGCTATTTTATTCTCATAATTGTAATATGATCGCCAGTTGATGTCGGAAACCCACGTAAACCGGTTTTTATCAGCTATGAGGTGGTGTGACTGTTAGAACTTGATAGTAAGATTGTTGTCAGCTTCAGTTGTGAGCTTTCGTGTGTGACAGGAGGATGTCAGTTTTTGCTCTCTGTGAGTACGTGTTGCTTTCGTGTATTGAGAAATGGATATTTCTCCAAGGAAGCATGCAAAAATAATTGCTCTGAAGGATCACACTTCTATGACAGTGAGAGATATCGCTTCTGCAGTTGGTGTAGGCAAATAAAGTGTATCAAGACTGCTTACGCGATACAATGCATATGGATCATCGTCTCCAAAAAGGAGAGGTAAATATGGAAGAAAACGAAAAACAACTCCAGGAACCGATAAATATCTAATCAGAAATTGTAAAATTAATAAAAAAAAACAAGCACCGACCTTCAAAGAGAGTTATTGGCTAGTGGTTGTGATGTTAGTGATTCAACTGTACGCCATAGGCTTCTGGAAGTTGGCCGGAAGGCAAGAAGGCCAACGAAAAAACAATATTTGAATGCGAAAATGAAGATAAAACGTTTAGCATGGGCCAAAAAATATAAATCATGGGCTGCTGACGACTGGAAAAAGGTAATTTTCAGTGATGAAACTCCTTTATTTGTGCAGTGTTACCAAGTAAATGTCGTTAGACGAAGCAACTGTGAACCCTTAAGGCCTGAGCCTGTCAAACAAACTGTAAAACACCCTCTGAAACGGATGTTTTGGTGTTTTTTCATATCAAATGGCACTGGAAGCTTAGTCCCTGTTCAAGGTATGATGAATTCAGCCAAGTACGTAGAAATATTACAACGTAGGATTGTTCCATTCTTGCAAACTTTTGACGGGACATTTCAACATGACTTGGCCCCATGTCACAATTCGAAATTGGTCAAGAATTTCATGCTGGAAAATCAAATTCATTTGCTTGATTGGCCTGGAAATTCACCAGACTTTTAAATCCCATAGAAAACTTGTGGAATATTTTGAAGAGACGTTTAGGTAAAATGGACTATACAACCAAAGAACGCATGATAACGAATGTAATAAAAGTGTGGTTCCACGATTATGAAGTCAAAAATATGTGCACTCAATTAGTGGAGTCAATGCCAAAACGAATTCAAGAGGTCATTTCTGCTGAAGGAGGACATACTTCATACTAATATAGGTATTTATCAGTGTATATCAAGGCATAGAATGATATAAAGGCATAGTTTTGGAAAAAAGAGTGATTTTTTACTTTGTCCCAATTAATTTACACAGTATAGTATACGAAATAGGGAAGTTATCAATGGAAAGAAACAACTGATTGTCTAAATGAGCATGAAAAAAAGAGGTGGCTGATATCCACAATTAAAAAAAGACCTGTAAATAAATTACTTATGTGTGATACGCAAAATTTTGCGATCTTATAAGGTTACTTATTGGTTTGTTTTAGTCAAACATCAGGCGATTCAACATTTTTGGGGCAATGATCCACGAAGAAGGCAACAATACGTTTATCATGTAAGAGATCAATGTACATCAAGGAGAGAAAACGTGTCAAAACGTGAGACACGAGTTAAACAAGCTGGAAAGCTTCCTGGAATCACTTTAAAATATCTAAAGACCAAAGTTCGTAGAAATAACTTTGGGAGACCTTCATCCAGTAGCGAATGAAAAATGGTTCATTACGAGGATTTATATGCCATAATTTCCATCGTAATCATCAATCACGATTCTTGATTGACGTATACATACGGTGTATTCCCCTTCCCTAGATGGATAATCATCCATCACTTTGATGCAGAATTCCACTTTGCACCCTTACCGATCGTTCAAGCACGAACGCTTTCTACCATTTTAACAGGAGCAAATTATACGGCGAGATTCCCTCCTTAGATACCATTGTGGTTGCTCTATATAATTTGTCGGATTAAATGTCTTCGATCACCTGAATTCTAATTTCGTCCGTTATTAAACATTTCCCTATTATGTGTAATGTACGTTTTCTCTGAGGTGATGAGAAATGTTATTGTCATTCAACTGCCCTTTTCATCTGAAACTTCCAAATTCCATATCAAGAAGCAACGTAGACGGATCGACAGTGAACACAGAGCAATCAAATGGTTTGGACTTCATGATAAGCATCTGTTGACAAAAGATAATAAGATTAATCACTGTATTGAAGTTTAATCCAAGTACTAGTGTAATTCAAATCTACATGCTACGTCACTCTTCAGAAAGCTTCTCTGTAAATAGGCTAACATTTTCACCGTATTTATTTCCAGCTATTCGTTAATTTTTGCCTTGACGTCCCTTTGTAAATCATTTAATCTACTATTTATGGTATAACAACTTACACATATCTACTTTTTCGTCCTTGGTTCATCTTTTGGCTGTATGTTCTGTGATTTTTTTAGTAAGCACTCTGTGTTACCATGGATTTCAATACGTGGTCCCAAATAAACATTTCTACGGCTTGTAATCATTTACCCTCCGCAGTTCTAAGATCATTTTGACGGGAAAATGTATGAGCCTTTTTTCAGCTAATTCTGTTACAGACATCTTCGTAACTATTTCTGTCATAAACAGATTTTTCAGAATTGTAGGTAATATTTGTCCTCTTTCTTTCCTATAGGAATATTGGTTTTTTTTTAAACGATAAAATTGTAATTCTCTTCGAAATAGCTGGCTTATTTACATAATTCCTTCTAAATATTTTTTAGCACGTCTTTTGTAAAAAAAGATCGTGCTTACGTTATCGGTTTGTTCTTCCGTCCGCTTGTAGACACGATGTATCTGCAACTATTAGTCCGATTTGAAAAATTCTTTTTTGCATTGGGAAGCTTGAAATATGCGAATGATGATCCTTCATTTCGGTTTTTTTTTACGATGTACAATTTCGCCGCTAGAGGGCGTAAATGAAATGATGTCGAATTCAAAAATACGTTTTATTCCACATATTTGCTTCTAAACATATATTTTATCTTTCGGTTCCATTGATGTCTAAGAGTACTTTTGTTACTTTTTTAAATTGCGCATAGATTTTCCGGTAGGTCCCCTACCGGAAAATCTAAATTACGTTTTCCATGTAAATACGTTTTCCATCTAAATTACGTTTTCCAGTGTAAATTACGTTTTCCCGGATATCTCTTCTTCTAAAAGTCCGATTTGAAAAAAGTTTTCTTTAGAGGATACAGCTCCTGATGGAAAATTTTTTTGCATATAATTTCTAATTTTTGATAATGAATACTTTGGCCACCAGGGGGCGTAAGCGTTAATTTTTCCTTCCGATGTATTTGCCATAAAATCTGAGCTTCTAAAATCTCGATTGAAAACATTTTTTCGTGGATCGATGCCACTGACGTCGATAAACCTTTTCGGAATATTTTATTTTTAAAATATTCCATGGTTTCACCGCCAGGGGGCGTAGATGTATATCTTATTTTTGTCAATATCTCTACTTCTAGGAGTCCGATTTGAAAAATTCCTTCTTTGTTGGATAGTGCTTTCATTGTGACATATTTTTCATATAACTTAAAAATTTTCAAGTAATTCATAGACTTTCCGCTAGGGGTAAATGCAAATTGCGTTTTCCCCTACATCTTTGCTTCTAAATCTCCGATTTGAAAAATTCTTTCTGCACCAGATACAGCTCCTGATGGGAAATCCTTTGCACATAATTTCGAATTTTTGCAAAATTGTTTGGCCACCAGGGGGTGTAAGTCTCAATTTCCGCTTCTGATGTATTTGCAGCAAAATATGAGCTTCTAAAAACTCGATTGAAAAAAAGTCGTTTGTAGTACGATACTACTCATGTCGACAAACCTTTTAGGAACATTTTCTTCTTAAAATAATGCATGGTTTCTACGCCAGGCTGCGTTGATGTATATCTTAATTTTGTCAATATCTCTACTTCTAGGAGTTCGATTTGAAAAATCCCTTCTTTGTTGGATAGTGTTTCCGATGCGAAATGTTTTTCATAGAAATTCAAAATTTTCAAGTAAATCATAGACTATCCGCTAGGGGGCGAAAAGGTAAAATGCGTTTTCTGCGTTTTTCTGCTTCTAAAACTCGGTTTCGAAAAATTCTTCCTGTATCGCATACAACACCTAATGGAAAATATTTTTCATATAATTTATAATGTTTAGTAAAGAATGGTTTGGACACCAGGGGGCAGAAGTGTTAATTTCCGCTTCTGATATATTTGTAGCAAAATCTGGGCTCCTGAAAACTCGATTAATTTTTTTTGTCTTGGACCGATACCGCTCATATTGAAAAACCTTTTGAGAATATTTTCTTACTAAAATAATACATGATTTTCCTACCAGGGGGCGTACAGTCACATCTTATTTTTGTCGATATCTCTGTTTCTGAGAGACCGATTTGAAAAATTATTTCTGTGTTGGAGAGCGTTTCCGGTGCGAAATGTTTGTCATGTAAATTCATATTTTTCTTAATGCACAAGTCTGCAACCAGAGGGTGTAAGCTCAACATTCCGTTTACAGCAATATCTGAGAAAGTAAAAACCCGATTGAAAAACTTCTTTCTTCCATCAGATACTATTGTTTTCCATACCGGTTCCATTGACTTTGAATAGCTTTGATAAATTTAATTTGCGTCAGAACGGATTCAAAAGATGTGCTTATTACACTCGAAAATTCGGTGTCATCTTTCTTGTTTTACTTTTTATCTTTCTTTTCCTAAGATTATTGAATGTAATTTTAGCCGAAAGGCTCGTATTCTGAGAATGATCGAAGCAATAATTATAACACAATGATCATATTCAAATAACAATTATTGATACCATTTTGCTAAGTTAAAAAAATTCAACCTAGCTTCTTAGTTCACATAGTTTCAGTGATGTAGGCGTATATTAAAAATGATATAAACCCTATGAAATATTGCTGGAGAATGGATTTCTAACTTGATATCGCTAAACTACAGTTCTAATTTCTAACGTTAATGCTAAATACGTTTTTCATTTTAAACTCATCAGAACTGTATTAGATACACTTTAACCACGGAAATTTGAACATTATTGTATAATTCATTGTATAAAAAGAAATACACTATCTATCAACAAGAAATTGGATACCCCTGCAATCGACGATATCTATGGTCCTGATACACGTCACGGCCGCCGCCGTTAAATATCGTGTGGGAAACAACAACGCAACCAATCGCATTCAAGATGCCACACAGTTCGCAGCTCTCTGATTTCGAGAAAGGTGTAATCGTCGGGTATCACAGAAATGACCGATCCATAGGTGACATATCCAGCAAGTTGAAGTACCCAAAATCGACAGTGGCCTACGTGATTGGCAAGTGGAAGATGAGAGGTGACTGTCGGAATGTGCCCCGACCCGGTAGACCCACAAAACTGGGAGTTAGAGACCGACGGGTGCTGGCCAGAGAAATTCGGAAGAACCGCACCAAATCGATGGGCCACATCCGCGAGGAGTTTCAACAGGCATCCGGGAGTGTTCTTTCGATGAATACCATCCGTAAGGAAGCCCATCTGCTCGGTTATCATGGACGTGCTGCCGCCCACAAGCCTTTGATCACCAAGTCCAATAGCGCTGCTCGGCTAACGTGGTGCAAAGAACGTCGACAGTGGACCGTTGAACAGTGGAAACAGGTTCTCTGGAGCGACGAATCAAGGTTCACCCTCTACCGTTCGGATGGCAGGGGCTGGGTTTGGCGTCTGTCTGGAGAACGCCTCCTGTCGGAATGTATTGTGCCAACTGTGAAGTTCGGCGGTGTTGGAATTATGCTATGGGGGTGTTTCTCCTGGTATGGCACGGGACCCTTGGTCGCAATTCCCGGTACACTCAACGCCGAGAGATACTGCACCATTTTGGATGACCATGCGCTTCCTACGTTGTGGCAGTTGTACGGGGTGTACCCATTTTACTTTCAGGATGGCAATGCCACCTGTCATGTTGCGAAGTCCACCATTGTTTGGCATGGTGACAATGGGGTTAATCAAATGGACTGGCCTGCGCAGAGCCCGGACCTTGACCCTATCGAGCACCTCTGGGACGAGTTGGAGCGTCAACTTAAGGGTGCCCCCGCCGTCCGAAATCGGGGAAGGAGCTGACCTGTCTTCTCCAAGCCGAGTGGAAGAAAATACCGCTAGCCGTCGTACAACACCTGGTTGAGAGTATGCCCCGGAGGGTCGCAGCTGTAATCGCCGCTCGTGGAGGCTCCACCAACTATTGAAGGTGAATAAACTTCGTTTTCCTTTGCTATCACAGGTGTCCAATTACTTGTTGGTAGATAGTGTATTTCGTAATTGGAGATTTGTTCAAAGATAAGAATGCTATTGCAATACTAATACTGCCTTTAAATTTTTGGAGTAGGGAAAATCTTTTTGGTAAGAGCTAGATATAAAGATCCATTTAAAAATTTGGAAATGACACATCGCTGATACTTTTGCATAATGATTCAATTCCCTCCTCCGAATCGCTAAAACGTAGATATGGAATTGGTTATGAAACCTTTCAGAACACCCTTTTGCTATACAGAGTATCCATAAATGAAGTATACAACTTCAGTATCCTGTTGAAAAAAAAAACTACAATAAATAACAACTTATTTTTAATGTCAAAACACATGGGCAGCGGATGGCTTAGTGGTCAACATTCGTGACTGTCACGGAGAATACCTCGGGTTCGATCCCATGCAGGTACGAACGTTCGAACCACAAAATATCTGCCGTGCGTCAGATGAGCACGTTAAGCCGTTGAGCCCCGAGTACTGGTCTCCCGGTAATAAATAAGGGCGTCTTCCTCCCCTTTCTACCTCGCTTCCGTGTCACTTTCATATCGGGCACTGTAGCTCAAATCTCGTAGCTTCCAATTTCTGAGGGTTGTTTAAGACCTGGGGTAAGACACTCCCTTCCTAAAATCTTCTACATATGATCCGATGTCAAAACGCATGGTAACTGTATAAGTTTTTTTCTAAAAATGTCAGTAGGTCTCCACGTGTGTTCCGTTGATTGCTCGCAGGATATCTGAACAATAGTCCAGTTCCACCCACGCACGCTGCTGAATGTCAGGTGTGACAAGTAGGAAGGCTGCAGTAATGCATTCTTTGAACTCAGCGATAGATGTAACCTTTTTCTTGTACACAATGTCCTTAATAAAGCTGCAAAGAAAAAATTCGCAAGGGGTAATATCAGCAGAACGGGGTGGCCATGCTGTCGGACCCCACGTCCAATTCAACGCCCTGTAAAATGCTGGTCTAAAGATCTGCGTACATCCAAAGACCAGTGCGGAGGCGCTCCATCTTGCTGGTAAATGATGTCTTGAATATCCTGGAATTGTGGAACGGACTTATTCGGGTTCCTTAGATAAGCCATAGGCACGTCTTCTACAATTTCCTACGAAATGGAAGGTTTTCCAGTACCTTTGCCTTTCAAGACACTCCCTGCTGCTTTGAATTTATTTACCCATTGCTCGATGCTCCTTCGTATCGGCAGCTGCGTCTTATTCTCCGTTCTGAACTTACGCTGAATTGTTTTTTGCGATTTTGACTTCACCGAAACACACACTCTGCTTTCTACCCTGGGGAAGCAATGTCTGTTATATTTCGTGTTTGACGAGATTTTTCATTGCGTGGGACACCTGGCGCCATCTATCATCTGACTTAGCAAACTTTATGACTTGCCACGTCTCTTGACTTTTCTTGCCACGTCTTTTGACTAAATTCTGGAATTAGTCACTCTTATAAATTCCATTGATCCTCACATTCAATTCAGCTAAAAAACTGCCAATAACGGATACCATCCATTCCTTGACGCTCAAATGGTTCTCTCACAACCACAATTTATCGGAAGCCTTTCGATGTTTTCTCACCTCCACATGCCAAGTCCAATCACCCTTGGCAACAAAAACTCAGCGCTTTTTACAGTTGCGTATATACATATATGTTCAGATAAAGACAGTTTGGAAAAAGAACTATATTTCCTTAAACGTGTTGCAGTACAGCGAGGATACAACCCTTCCATTATAGACAAAGCTCTAACAAAATTCCGGAAACCGAAGCCTATCTCAACGTTAACTCCTGTGATGCGCCTATTGCGAAAGAATTTTGCCATTATTCCATTTTCCCGTGACGCTTCCTTCGAAATTTCAAAAATTCTCAAAACCTTTCATTTTAAGCTCATATGAGATTTTTAGGATCAAAGGATTACGTTGAAGACAAAAACTCATGGGGAATTTATCAAATTCCATGTGAATGTGGCGCTTCGTATATAGGACAGACCCGTAGAGAGCCTTGCGTTTTCGATTGAAGGAGCACAAGACCTACATTCGAAATTGTGACCTAAAGAAGTCATCGATGGCTAAACACTGTTACAAAAAGGACCACAAATTTCTCTTTGAAGAAGCAAAACTAATTGACAAGCCATATTCAACCACCAAACGTGATATTTTGGAAGCTTTCCATATATATCAGAAGTCTTCGCAACTTGTTAATGACATGGCATCCACCCAATTTCTATCAAGCGCGTGGAAGCATCTAACCAAAACACGTGACTGTAAACACCATTTATGATGTCATATACAATTTTGAATATTTACGTGCCATTCGTCCTGATGAAGCTAGGTCAATACCCAGCGAAACCATGGTCGGCTTGAAAAAATAAATATTTGTGACAAACTACGTTGTATTATCTTAATATATATCCGATGTTATGCTTTGAACTTAACTAACGTCAATCGTGCAAGCATACACGCAGATAAAGCAAGAAAGTAACAGGGAAAATTTTGTTCACTTCTGCTTCTGATGAATCCATGTTCCGGAAGGGGAGTAAACATTGTTTGAAAAGAACATATGGATAGACAAAAACATACCGTATCCTTATTGATCTGCATCAAAAGATGAGAGATATCTTCACGCTTCGCGTAGGAAATAGTCATTCTACTCAACTTTTTAAACCATGCGGAAATTTCTCCATAAACGTATATTGGATTGTGTAAAATAAAATTGCATTATTGCTGTAGATGTAGGGTTGTTACCATTTTTAGCACGTCTTTTGTAAAAAAAGATCGTGCTTCTGTTATTGGTTTGTCCGTCCGTCCGTCCGTCTGTACCCACGATATCTCAGCAACTATTAATCCGATTTGAAAAATTCGTTTTGCATTGGAAAGCTTGAAATATGCAAATGATGATCCTTTATTTCGTTTTATTTTTACAATGTGCAATTTCGCCGGTAGAGGGCGTAAATGCAGAAGATGTCGAATTCAAAAATACGTTTTATTCCACATATTTGCTTCTAAACATCCGTTTGAAAAAAATCCTTTACCTTTCGATTCCATTTATGTCGAAGAGTATTTTAGATATAGTTATTTTTTCAAATTACGTATAAATTTTCCGCTAGGGGGCGTAAAGGTAAATTACATTTTCCCCGATAACTCTTTTTCTAAAACTCCGATTTGAAATAAATTTTCTTCAGCGGATACATCTCCTGCTGGAAAATCTTTTGAATATAATTTCAAATTTTTGGTAAAGAATACTTTGGCCACCAGGGGGCGTAAGTGTTAATTTTTGCTTCTGATGTATTTGCCATAAAATCGTAGCTTCTAAAATATCGATTAAAAAATTCTTTCGTGGACTGATGCCACTCACATCGATAAACCTTTTCGGAATATTTTCTTCTTAAAATATTTCACAGTTTCTCCGCCAGGTGGCGTAGATGTACATCTTATTTTTGTCAATATCTCTACTTCTAGGAGTCCGATTTGAAAAATTCCTTCTTTGTTGGATAGTGTTTTCCGTGTGACATGTTTTTCATGTAATTTTAAAATTTTCAAGTAATTCATAGACTTTCCGCTAGGGGGCGTAGCGGTAAATTGCGTTTCCCCCTATATCTCCGCTTCTAAATATCCGATTTGAAAAATTCTTTCTGCACCGGATACAGCTCCTGATGGGAGATCCTTTGCACATAATTTCTAATTTTTGTAAAAAAATAGTTTGGCCACCAGGGGGCGTAAATCTTAATTTCCGCTTCTGTTGTATTTGCAGCAAAATATGAACTTCTTAATTTCGATTGAAAAAAACGTCGTTTGTTGACCTATACTACTCATGTCGACAAACCTTTTAGGAAAATTTTCTTCTTGAAAAAATGCATGGTTTCTACGCCAGGGCCATAGATGTATATCTTATTTTTGTCAATATCTCTACTTCTAAGAGTACGATTTGAAAAATTCCTTCTTTGTTGGATAGTGTTTCCCATGCGAAATATTTTTCCTATAAATTCAAAATTTTCAAGTAAATCATACAATTTCCGTTAGGGGGCACAAAGGTAAATTGCGTTTTCTGCGTTATTTCTGCTCCTAAAGTTCTGATTTGAAAAATTCTTCTTGTATCGCATACAAGACCTGATGGACAATATTTTTCACATAATTACTAATGTTTGGTAAAGAATGGTTTAGCCACCAGGGGTCATAAGTGTTAATTTCTGCTTCTGAAGTATTTATTGCAAAATCTGGGCTCCTGAAAACTCGACTATTTTTTTTTTTTTTTTTTTCTTCGACCGATACCGCTCATATGGATAAACCTTTTGAGAATACTTTCTTCCTAAAATAATGCATGGTTTTTCCACCAGGGGACGTAAAGTCACATCTTATTTTTGTCGATATCTCTGTTTCTAAGAGTTCGTAAGCTCACGATTCCGTTTACAGCAATATCTGAGGGATTAAAAACCCGATTGAAAATATTTTTTATTTCGTCAGATCTGTTGTTTTCCATACCGGTTCCATTGACTTTGAATAGGTTTGATAAATTTAATTTGCGTCAGAGCTGATTCAAAAGACGTGCTTATTACACCCGAAAATTCGATGTCAACTTTCTTGTTAAATGTTAATTTGCATTGCAGGCACATGATGTTTACATATTCAGAAAGGTTGGTTGCGGTCGTGGCTGCTAATTTAGTTGATTTTCAACTGTATCTAGTTGGTCTTACACAAAAAATTCTGACTTAGTTGATAGTTGAAAATCTGGGTAACTCCCTGTTTTTTTTTTGTTTTTTTTTAGTTGTTTTAACTGTATTGTGTATTGCTTCGATTTTTTATTATGTTTGTTACCTTTAATCTGAAATAAATCTTAACTGCGTAGTCATAAGCATCATGTTTTCTTCCCATGTTGGAGATTAGTGTATTGGGCCGACTTGACGAGATGATCTAGGGTTCACTTAGCTGTCAGGTTTGATTTCTGGCAATCTCGAAATGGGTGCTGCATGTTGCGCTTTGGTTGCGTAAAGTATATTTTGACTCTATTGAGAGGCCATGATTGGTCTCGTGATTATTCAATTGGCGGCTGAATAGTTTCGGTATTCGACAAGAAACATTTGCTACTTTCTTGCACTTTGCTTTCACTGGACCTTTCTGTACTTTTTATTAAAAATCCATGTATGTGTCGTTATATTTGGAAATGCATGTATAAGTTTGTACATAAATGGTTATATTTGATCTTTTACGTTATCATCCCCAAAATTTTTTTTTGAAATTCGTAGATTAAACATTGTGTTTATATATATTAGAAAATACAACGTTTGTCACAAATATTTTATTTTTTCAGACCAAGGTTTCGCTGGGCTCTGGCCTAGCTCCATCAGGAACAATGGCACGTAAATATCATTCGTCCTGATGAAGCTAGGGCAGAGCCCAGTGGAAACTTGGTCTGAAAAAATAAAATATTTGTGACAAACGTTGTATTTCCTTAATATACAAAATCATCACAAGACTGTAGGATCTGATTTCAAGAATAAACTTTATGTTATCTCCCAAAAGAACAAACGAGAGAGACTATACTATAGACCAGTTGCGTAACTAAATATGTCTGCGCCCAGGGTAAACCACCAAATATTGTACTCCCATCTTTCATTTTTTCAGGGTTTTACGCAGTGGTGTATTGGGGCCATCCCATCCTATATAGAAAGCTTCCTAAATTATGTTATTTCCAAAAAGGCCCCAGAGCCCTTTCAGTAAATTCTGTATTTCTCTGTGTATTTAAATAATCCTAACAAAAATTAGACGTGTCATCTTTTGTACTCTAAGTGAAATCTATATAGAAGGCTTTCTAAACGATATTATTTCCAAAAAGGCCCCGGGGCGTCGTATCGCCCTTTTGTCGCATCGCTCATTTCTCGTGCGCCCTTTTATCGTATCGCCCTTCTGTGGCATCGCTCATTTCTCGTGCACCCTTTCATCGTATCGCCCTTTTGTCGCATTGCTCATTTCTCGTGCGTCCTTTTATCGTATCGCCGTTTTGTCGCATTGCTCATTTCTCGTACGCCCTTTTATCGTATCACCGTTTTGTCGCATTGCGCATTTCTCGTGCACCATTTTATCGTATCGCACTTTTGTCGCATCGCTCATTTCTTGTGTGCCCTTTTATCGTATCGCCCTTTTGTCGCATCGCTCATTTCTCGTGTGCCCTTTTATCATATCGCCCTTTTGTCGCATTGCTCATTTGTCGTGCGACATTTTATCATATCGCCCTTTTGTCGCATTGCTCATTTCTCGTGCGCCCTTTTATCGTATCGCCGTTTTGACGCATAGCTCGTTTCTCGTGCGCCATTTTATCGTATCGCCGTTTTGTCGTGCGCTTTTTCGTCGCGTCACTCTTTTGTCGTTCGACCGTTTGACGTTCGCCCTTTCGTCTTGCTCTCTTTCGTTGTCCGCCCTTTTGTCGTACCCTTTTTTTAGCACGTCTTTTTTAAAAAAAGATCGTGCTTATGTTATCGGTTTGTCCGTCCGTCAGTCCGTCCGTCTGTACCCTAGATATCTCTGCAACTATTAGTCCGATTTAAAAAATTATTTTTGCATTGGGAAGCTTGAAATATGCCAATGATGATCCTTTATTTCGTTTTTTTTTTTTTACGATGTACAATTTCGCCTCTAGAGGGCGTAAATGCAGATGATGTTGAATTCAAAAATACGTTTTAATCCACATATTTGCTTCTAAGCATCCGATTGAAAAAATCTTTCTTTCGATTCCATTTATGTCGAAGAGTATTTTAGATAAAGTTACTTTTTCAAATTACGCATAGATTTTCCGCTAAGAGGGGTAAAAGTAAATTACATTTTTCCCGATAACTCTTCTTCTGGAACTCCGATTTGAAAAAGTTTTTCTTCAGCGGATACACCTCCTGATGGAAAATCTCTGGCATATAATTTCAAATTTTTGGTAAAGAATACTTTGGCCACCAGGAGGCGTAAGCGTTAATTTTTGCTTCTGATATATTTACCATAAAATCTGAGCTTCTAAAACATCGATTGAAAAAATTATTTCGTGGACTGATACCACTCATATCGATACATCTTTTCGGAATATTTTTTTCTTTAAATATTCCCCAATTTCTCCGCCAGGGGACTTAGATAAATGTCTTATTCTCGTCAATATCTATACGTCTAGAAGTCCGATTTGAAAAATTTCTTCTTTGTGGGATAGCGTTTTCAGTGTGACATGTTTTTCATATAATTTCAAAATTTTCAAGTAATTCATAGACTTTCCGCTAGGGGCGTAAAGGTAAATTGCGTTTCCTCCTATATCTCTCTTTCTAATTCTCCGATTTGAAAAATTATTTCTGCACCGGACACAGCTCCTGATAAGAAATCGTTTGCACCTAATTTCTAATTTTTGTGAAAAAATGGTTGGGCCACCAGGGGGCGTAAATTTTAATTTCCGTTTCTGAGGTATTTGCAGCAAAATAGGAGCTTCTAAAATTTCGATTGAAAAAAACGTCGTTTGTAGACCGATAGTACTCATGTCGACAAACCGTTTAGAAACATTTTCTTCTTAAAATAGTGCATGGTTTCTACGCCAGGAGGCGTAGATGAATATCTTATTTTTGTTAATATCTCTACTTCTAGGAGTCCGATTTGAAAAATTCCTTCTTTGTTGGATAGTGTTTCTAGTGTGACATATTTTTCATATAATTTAAAAATTTTCAAGTAATTCATAGACTTTTCGCTAGGAGGCGTAAGGGTAAATTGCCCCCCCTAAATCCCTGCTTCTAAATCTCCGATTTGAAAAATTCTTTCTGCACCGGATACAGCTCCTGATGAGAAATCCTTTGCACATAATTTCAAATTTTTGTAAAAAATAATAGTTTGGCCACCAGCAAAATGTTTTTTCTAAAATTTCAAAATTTTCAAGTTAATCATAGACTTTCCGCTATTGGGCACAAAAGTAAGTTGCGTTTCTGAGGTATTTCTGCTTTTAAAACTCCGATTTGAAAAAAATTTTACTGTATCGCATACAAGACCTGATGGAAAATATTTTTCGCATGATTTCTAATGTTTGATAAAGAATGGTTTGGCCACCAGGGGGCATGAGTGTTAATTTCTGCTTCTGGTGTATTTGTTGCAAAATCTGGGCTCCTGAAAACTCGACTAATTTTTTTTTCTTGGACCGATACCGCTCATATGGAAAAACCTTTTGAGAATACTTTCTTCCTAAAATAATGCATTGGTTTCCCACCAGGGGACGTAAAGTCACATCATAATTTTGTCGATATCTCTGTTTCTAAGAATCCGATTTGAAAAATTCTTTCTGTGTTGGAGAGCGTTACCGGTGCGAAATGTTTCTCATATAAATTCGTGTTTTTCTTAACGCACAAGTTTGCAACCTGAGGGCATAAGCTCTTGATTCCGTTTACAGCAATATCTGAGGGATTAAAAACCCGATTGAAAAACTTCTTTCTTCCGTCAGATACTATTGTTTTCCATACCGGTTCCATTGACTTTGAATAGCTTTGATAAATTTAATTTGCTTCAGAACGTATCCAAAAGACGTGCTAATTACACCTGAAAATTCTGTTTCATCTTTCATGTTTTTGTCATGCAAATCAAATGAACTGTAGTCTCGCATAAAAGCACCCTGGAAAGCAATTCATTAAGACGATATCAAGAACCTCTTCCATTCAATGCCATGCCGTGTGGAATCTGTTATTGCTGCGCGAGGCAGCTTCACACGATACTGATTTTTAATGTATAGCTCTACAGATGCAGTTCGATTCTCCTGTAACAGGAGGAATCTGTGATATAAATTTCATTTGAATAGCGCGATTCTTCCTTGGTGTGGAAATTTTCACAAACAGTACTGTAGGCCCTATATGCATATTTTCCAGAGATTTGTTTCGAGGAAAAGGAAATATAGCCTAAGCAATATGTGCAGATGCATTTAATTAAACAGCGTGTATTTCACTGAACTAATAAAATATACATATACCGATATATGAATATTAGCGTGTGCTTGTGTTTCAGTATATGTTACAGCTCATGTATTTGATTAAAACATTCTCAAAATATATTTTTATTTCGTGATATCTATATTTCTAATTATAAAAGAATATGGATATATCATTAAAACAAATTTTGGTTTCAGCTTATGACAATTGTTGTTTTTGGTACGTAAGTTATTTCGGACTCGAAATCTTAAGGGAAATTTCATTTTGCTTGTACTTAATCAAAATGAAGGAAGATATTATATGGTCGCCGAAATTAAAGGTAAATTTCTACGCACATATATCACACACGGATTGCTGCACCTAAAAGTATTTTCTGTTTCTAGAGACAGTAACCCGCAATAGTGTTTTTCTCTGCTATTTCAACCTTTGGCGTATAATTAGCCCCCTCTCCTTGCATTTTCGATTCCCGAATTTTGCTTTCCACGCAGCAAGGTTCGATGAGATGAGCACCGTTTGTTCAGATTGTGCTACAGTGGTGGACAAAAGTATTGGCACACAGCCGATTCTTGAAGTTATTGTATAAAATTAGTATTAAAAATAATTGTAGCCCATTGAACTGGTGGCATAATAATTACATGTTGCTCTTCACGTAATAACGCTGAAGAAAAATATGTTTTTCATAATTTTAGCCTTTAAAAACTTAGAAAGTATTTACGGATACAAAATTTGCACGAATGATATTCATGCAAATAAATATCGCTTACATCCGGTCACGTGTGTAATACAGTAGATAAACAAAATTCAAAGTGTCTTCTATCCTTATCAGGCGTGAAAATTGTTGTTATTTTGATCTAGTTGCTGTTACTATCGAAATGGATAGCGGAGGTGCTGAAACAACAATAGAGGAAAGAAAAATCATCATAAGTTTACATAATCTTAACAAATCACATTCAGAAATCTGCAAAATAGTTCAAAAGAGTCGATTCACGGTTAGAAATGTAATTAAACGATTCAAATCGACTAGCAGCTTGGAAACTAAACCCAAATGTCCCCGCCCGCGGAAGTTGACCCCCAAAAAAGAGAGAAAGGTAGTCCGTTCCGTCGTGAAAAATCCAAAAGTTTCGTCAACTGAAGTTGAAACAATGCTAAAGGAAGACTTGAACAAGGTGGTCCATCCCAAAACTGTCCGCAGAGTCCTTCATCGAGCTGGTTACATAGCGAGAGTAGCCAGAATAAAAAGCCTTTCATAATTAAAATTAATCAAAAGAAGAGGCTTGCCTTTGCCAATGAGCATTTAAATAAAGGTAAGCAGGGGCAGAATGACCCACCTGGACACTTCTCGGTGGTTCTCTTAGCAAATGGCTCACATCTTTGCATTATTTTTGTCTGGATTTTTTGGAACGGACGAATAATTAATTATTTTTGTACTTGTGAATAACAATCGATAACTTTGTTTGAGCTTTATATACAACTGAAAAGTTATTTCTTTAAAAAAGAAAGTGCTTCCTTCTATCTATTCACATGGTATTTGCTCTGAAATGACACAGCAAAATTCTCTGTTCTTATGTGAGAAATATAACATTGGACCAAGCACTCTGTTATAAATTAATCGAGCTAAAGCTAACTATAGTAAGACGTAGGTAGTTAGACTTGGAGTCGAGAGTCATAAGTAAGACCTACGCTCCTTTGGTAATCCTGAAGGAGACTCACTATGATGACCCATCATCCCTATCCTCTTATCTGCAGACTCGCACAAAGCGATTATCTGGCAGAGATATTCCGAAATTCACGTCCCATTAACATTTACCTTGAAAGAAAACGATTTAACAGTACTTATTCCTGTGTCAAAATAATGGGTAAACTTAAAAAGGTCGTCTATTCAAGGTGGAAGCACCAATTCCACTGCGCAGTAGGCTGTCAGTGAGCAAATATATAGAAAATTAATTGCCTAAGAAAATTATTCTATGGTATGTTCACATTTCAGATTTCAGAATGATCTACATGGTGTTTTAGTTGAAAATGGAGTCTTCAACAGACTCGTGATTTGTTGCAAAACCAAATTTTTCAAAGTACAGTAATTATTTAGTGCAACGCCCCGTTTTGAGCGTGGTTTGATGCTACATTCAATTATGAACAGATTTTTAAAACCTTTTCACGGTTAAATTGTTAAACTTTAACTTAATTTTAAATACACCAGAGTTGAATAATAATGAAACGCGTATAGCGTATTAAATCCGTTTATTTTTGTAGTATAGTCAGCACAAAGATTCGCCAAGCTTTCGCACTCCACTGGAACTCTTATTCAAGACAATGGTAGACACAAAAATGCAGAGAATTGGAACATGTAAAGAACAAAGGTGATTTTTGGGAATAACGCGGGTGACATCACGAGCATATCACATGAATTTTTATCACGTAATCATACGGTGCACCGTGATGTGTTTTCATCTTTTAATAACGCATGCCAAACCATTGGTAGTTCAGTAGAGACTATATCATTGCATGCCAGTTTGCTGAATAGGATTTCCACTGTTTCCCTGATGGCAGTCTCTTTGAAATTCGTATAAGAGGCAATTCTTCTAATATTATTCCATACAGGAGCGGCCGAGCGATGCATGACTTCTCTGGCGAGGGCTGTCTTCTGCATGTCCTGGTTTCCACTTCGTACGTGCTCTTTACATCTAGTGTCCAAGGATCGCTTTGTCATTCCTATATATATATCTTTTCCGTGTTGTCAGGATATACCAACGGTATAGCGTACACACCCGCCTTTTCTTTCTTACACTGTCTCTCCTTGCAACTGGATATTATATGTGATAACGGGGTCGGGGACTTCATTGCTATTAATATGTTGTATTTGCGTAATAAATTCTTCAACCAATATGTAAAGTCTGGGATATATGTGATGGATCCTGCGTATCTCATTGCCTTACTAGGCGGATTTGCTATTGCTGATATTATACGATTTTTCACAGTTCTATGTACTCTGTCTATGTCATCCTTCTAATATCCAGCCTTTAGAACTTTGCTGTAAATATTATCAATTTATTTATTATTTAGGTAGTCGGGTTTGCATACGTTGTACGCTCTATAGAACCACGCTCTAAAGGCGGAAAGTTTGTACTATTTTAGGCAGCGCGAATCAGGAAGGACACGGTTCGGTACCGAACCTGAATTCCTTTACAATGACTACGACTTTACGACTGAATTCCTTTACAATGACTACGACTTTACGACTGAATTCCTTTACAATGACTACGACTTTACGACTGAATTCCTTTACAATGACTACGACTTTACGACTGAATTCCTTTACAATGACTACGACTTTACGACTGAATTCCTTTATAATGACTACGACTTTAAGACTGAATTCCTTTCAAAATGCACATTTCAACAGTTTCCTTTCATCCAGGAGTTAACAGAATATTTTTTCTTTATCATGAAGGAATTTTTGAAGAATTACCCTGAAGGCACGTGTGTTTTTGTAGTGAACCACAAGATTAAAATTCCCGTCCTGGTTTGGTCGTCCCAGTCCGCTTCTGAAGGTAAGACTTTCTGGTCTAAAGTGTTGTTTTCAGACGAAAGTAAATGCACTCTAATGAGCTGCAAATGAAAGAGTTTCGTTTGGAGGAAGCTCAAGACAGAGCTGCAAGAGAAGAATGTCCAAGACACAGTAAAGTATGGGGGGGGGCGTAGGGTGATGGTGTGGGGTTGTATGTCGGCTGCTGGTGTGGGAAACTTGTATTCATAGATGATCCAATGGACAAAATGGTGTATTTGAATATTCTCCAGGAAAATCTGCAACAAAGTGCTGATAAACTGAATTTGGGCAGTGACTTTTACTTCCAGAAGGAGAATGACTTTGAACACACGGCTCATATTGTCAATCAATGGCTAGTTTATTGTACTCCCCACACTCTCAAAAATCTCCACAGTATCCTGATTTGAATCGTATCGAACATTTATGAGAAGAACTTGACGATAGAGTGAGAAAACTTGAGATACTGTACATGTAGCATTTGAGGACTTCTTGAAGAATGGGAAAAAGTTTGGTAAATGTGTACTTTAGCGTCCTAAATTATTTGACTAAAAATTTTGAAAAAGTGAGATACACATTTTTTAAAGTATTTAGATAACAAATGGTGAAAACATTTCATCTTTATACTTCATTTTAAAGGGTTTTGCCGTAAAACTGACCTCCACGTACAACGCTGTCAATAAACGCTGTGGAAAGCCTAACACAACGCCGCGGCGACGACGTCAAGATTGGCTCCGCTGAAACGAAGGTCATCCCTTTCGCTTCGGTGGCCAATTCACGGGAGGAACACTACAAGAGGAAACGGTTACGTTCTTGCCAGGAAAGCGTTCCATTTGGTAGTGCTACGCTGCAGAAAATAGCTCATTATTTCTGTCTCAGATTTTCACATCACGATTTGATAATTTCTTGGCTTTTTCGCGTATGATTCTTTGATGCGGAATGTACAAACTCACTTCTCCCTCGATATAAAATGAACTGCGAACCACGCCGTCAATATCAGAACCAAAACCTCCATTCACGGACATGCAATGTAACTTCCGTTCGAGAGAACGCGGCATCTACTTCATTGCCCTTCTAGAAGCAAAAAGGCATTTGTATACTTTCTATTTCGTATCAGTAAATCATATACGAAAGAACGAAGCAATTCTCAACATGTGTTTTGAAAACTCAGACAGAAATCAAAAACTATTTTCTGTAACGTAGCACTGCAATATGTAACTCTTTCCTGACAAGAGCTTACCCGGTTTCTCTTGTAGTCTTCCGCCAGTGAATTGGCCGCCGGAGCGAGACACACGATTACCTTCGTTTCAGTGGAGCCAAGCTTGGCGTCGTCGCCGCCTGCCACAGCTACATTTCCAGAAAGATGGATTGACCGCGACTGTCCTATGACATGGCCACCTCAATCCTCTAGACTTTTTCCTGTGGGGTTATGTGAAAGACCAAGTTCATCAGTGTTCCGGATGTCGAGACGTTGAAGAGAAGAATAACGGAAGTCATTGGTTCTGTCTCTGCTGTGATGTTAAACAAAACATGGTGTGAAATCGAATATCGCTCAGATGTCCTGCGAGCCACAAATGGCGCTCATGTGGAGGTGTACTGATACTGGAAAAAAAAACTTTACTTGTGCACCGTCATTTTAGTGCAATCCTTTTTTGGTACCTATAACACACTTTTTTTTTTATTAATTTTTGTAATGTGGGAAAGACTTCATGGACACCCTGTAGATAGTGACTTTCGAGACACCCTGTACTTTTCAGCCTTTAGAGGGAGCAAGTGGCTGTTTCCTTTTCTAAATATTTTCTCGATTGTAGAAATCCGGCTGAATTTTTTTAGAGTTTTCACTGCTTATGAGTCACTTTAAAAACTTTTATTCGTGTCGGAAAAGTTTCAAAAGACATGCTCATTACAATTCAAACTTCGGTATCATTTTTTATGCTTTTACAAAAGACGTGCTAAAACTAGTGTATGCACGGATGTTTTTACTTTACATCTTTTCAAGGCACTAAATTTCCTCGAACGAATTACTGGCCTCGTAACCTTCTTTTCGATTTACCTGCGAACTTTCTACCACATCAAATAATTCTAATAAATAGATTTTAATGAGTAAAATTCCAGTGTCAGTGATTATGTACATAATGTCAATTATGAAAGATTAAAATTTCTAATTTGCGTAAATGCGGTACATGTATGCTTGACGAGTGCAAAGAAAATAAAAAACACTCATCTGTTCTTGAGTTGATGCATGCATCGATTCGGGAACAAAATACTGCACTTTGCGCTAGGCAAACATGCGCTTGTGGAAAGGCAAGCATTTCATAATTTGAATCTGGTTGCGCTTGTCGAGAAATGATTTACTAGACGGGAGAAATCACTGTTTTGTTAAATCTTATTCTTTATGCGTACGCAGTTATTTTCACAAATGAGCACACGAATAAGCAAAAACAGCAACTCTGATTTGTTTCATTCATAATCGCTTTTAATGATGCATCCCTCAGAAATTGGAGCTGCCACCAGCTTAAAAAAAATAAGAAAAATAAAAAGGAATTCCATAAGAAAAGACTGAAGAAATTGCTAGCGAATAATAATAATAAAAGCTGTCACGATTTGAAAGTAATTAGCGTTGTTCCTTCATTTTCAAAAAACCATTATATTGGAAGTTTTTACGTAAAATTTTAATGCGCAAGATTTCGTGTTACCTTTAAAGATTCGAAAAAAAAAATAGCAAACTGCCGTTCATATTAATTTCTTATTCCAACATTATGCAAAAACGCCCGCTGTTGATTTCTGTATAAAAACTGGGGAGGTTAATAAAATAAGCTCCAATTCTTGCTAAATAATGAAAAAAAGTATCATACTTTGTTCCACGAAATTCTCATCCGTAAAACATCGGTTTGGCTGCACTTTTAATACACTGCTCGAAGATTGCATTATGCAAACAAGGAAAGAATTTTATTACTTTTTTTGTAAATCAAAGGGCTTATCAGTGATCAAGAACTGTTATCCTTTCTTATGATGCAAGCTGAATAAAACTAGAGGTACCCTACCAATTAAGGGTAATTAAAATTTGAAATAAAACGCAACCAGTGATTAACATAAAACTTTTTTAAAAAAGTAATTCTAAGTATGGAAATGAAGCGTTATTTAGAGTTAAGTAGACGGCGATATTGCTGAGATTACCTGAGAAATGTATTCAATAACATAGACTTATCAAAAGAAAATATCATTACAGATAGTAATGAAAAATACCTGCTTTTAACTCATGAACATTTAAAGGGTCGGATTAGCAAAATATTGTTCACATGTATTACTTGAAGAAAGCTAGTACTTTACAATGATGCCAACGTGTTGATGCAATTCTACACAAGACGGCGACCTTGGCTAGATAAGTACTTTAAAATGATGAGGAAAGATAATACTTTAAATTTAGATATAGTGCTTTAACATCTATACATAGTATAAAATAATGTTCCCGGTAGGCGTCTATCTGTTTGTTCGGGCTAATCTCGTGAATCGCTGGACGGATTTTGATGCGGGTTTCACCATTCCATAGAACATTTGTCGAGGAAGGTTTAGGTGTATGAAACATTAATCTATGACAAAAGGGAGCAGAGCAGTAAAGACTTTAGTGACAAGTCAAAGAAAAAACCGCCGTTCGCATTCTTTCGTGGCTTACACTGCCTAAACAACGATGCGCGGCTACCGGTTTGCGAAACTTTTTTGCTCATTGGTAAAAAGACGCGAGGCGCATGCGCGGCGTCCATTGGAAAAAGACGCAAGGTGCATGCGCGGCGGTCGGTCTGACGGCATGTAAGGCCCCAGACTAAATGCGTATTAACATCGGACGCTAAAAGAGAACTGGTTTATCTGCGTTCGCACAGACTAAATGCGTAGTTGTTTTCCTCCACACGTATGTATCTCTTTGAGTAGGTCTTTAATTAAAATTTAAATATTGTATTAAAATTATGCCGAGACGAAAATCGAATATAGGTCGTAGTACATCGGCCGCTAACAGAATTTGTTTATCCCGTCATAATGAAACTTTCCAAGAAACAAAATCTCGATTGGCAAATGACATACAAAGAATGGCTTTACAAAGAGAAAGACAGTCGCCTGTTGAACGTAATAATCGTCTCTCTTTAGATTCGACGTAAATTTTAAATTGCTACTGTGCGAAGCTGGACCAGGTTCCTAGTTACATATAAAAACCTAACAGTTAAGTTTTATATGTAATGTTAATGTTGAACTTAATAACAGCGTTTGAAATAGTATTTTAGATATAGTACTTTACAATGATGCCAACGTGTTGATGCAATCCTAGACAAGACGGTGACCTTGGCTAGATAAGTAGCTAGATAAAAATACACCGAAAACAAAAACCATTTTCGATCAAACTCTAAGTGGGATCTTAACATCTTATAAATAACTCGTCTTATAACAGCAAATAATTAGTTGAAAGTAAATTTCCCGAGTACATATACATGCGGTGACATAAAGAATCTTTTTGCTCCTAAAATTAAACTAAATAATTACAATGCATCACTTTGTATAATCATCACATCACACTGTTCAAACAACAGATTGCGCGATAATGTAAAATGAAATAGTATTTGAACATTTATTTACCAGGTTCGTTCAAAAAGTAAAGAGATTGATTTTAGATAGGGTAGAAGTGTAATGCAGTAAAAATACTTACAGTTCCATACTTTTGAAGTATCGGGTTGGTGCGAATGAAATGTCCGGCGCGAACGAGCAGTGGAGACAGACCCCCACAACAGCGGAATGGAACCACCCACAGGTGTTGCGGGTATTACGTCACAGAGTTACTATAAATAGCAAGCATGTGTGTGTGAAGAACAAGGTTGGCCACGGGTGGCCGAGGGGGCAACGTTCCTGACTGCACGGGAAGGGCCTCAGGTTCGAACCAGGTACGAACGTTCGATCCACTAAATACCCGCCGTGCGTCGGATGGGCACGTTAAGCCGTCGGACCCAGGGTACTGGCCCCGGTAATAAATAAGGGCGTCTTCCTCCCCCTTTCTACTTCGCTTCCGTGTCACTTTCCTATCGGGCGCTCTAGCCCAAATCTCCTAGTTTCCTATTTCTATGGGTTGTTTAAGACTTGGGGTCAGACACTCCTTTCCTAAAATCCTCTACATATAAAAAATAACAGAACAAGGTTCAGGCGTGGTTTGTTTGGACGTAACGTGGCTTGCAAAGGAAACATGCAGACGCCGGATATGAGAGTCATTTTCCTGTGTGAATTTAAACTGGTAAATTCTGCAGGTACTGCGGCTCGAAACGTTAACAAAGCGTTTGGGGAAAATACAGCCAACGAACGAACCATTCTGCGATGGTTTGAGAAGTTTCGAACCTGAGATACGGACCTGCAAAACGAAGCACAAGGTCACCAACCTGTTGATGTTTCTGAGGATGTTCTGTTACCTGTGGTTGAAACGGGCCCCCGAAAAACGTGTCGTGAGATAGTGGCCGAGGTAGCTGTCCACCACACGACAGTTACTCGGCGTCTGGCTACGCTGGGAAAGGTCAAAAAGCTGGACATGTGGCTACCGCATGAGTTGGAAACTCGCGACAAGACTAGACGTTTGGAAGTCTGCACGCCGCTGCTTGCCAGTAATAAACAGGAACATCTGCTGCATCAAATCGTCCCCTGCGACGAGGAGTGGATCCTTTATGATAATCGGAAACGATCTGCACAATGGTTAAGCCAGGCACAGCTTGCTGGACGGCATCCTAATCCACCCCTACACACCAAGAACATGATGCTCTTTGTCTGGTGGTCCACAGCCGAGATAATGCATCGTAGTTTCTTAGCAAGAAGCCAAACCATCACTGCGGAATGTTATTGCACTGAATTGCACCAATTGCACTGGAAATTGCTGCAGAAACAACCGTCTTTGGTCAACAGACATGGTGTTCTTCTGCTCCAGAACAACGTCCTCCCTCATGTCGCACAACGAACGACGTAGCTGACACTAATAGCCTTATTCTATGAAGCACTTCCTTATCCGACCTATTTGCCGGACTTCTCTCCGACAGATTATTATCTGTTTCATCGCCTAGATCACTTCCTGTCCGAGAAACAGTTCACGACAGACAACGATGTTCAACGTGCAGTTGATGACTTCTTCGGGTCCCAGCCGCAAGACTTTTTTCATTCCGGGATCATGGCGTTGCCGAACAGATGGCAACTATGTATCGATGCCGAGGTGGATTATTTTGCCTAGGTAAGTTGTTTTACTGTTCTGTTCTCGCCATCCACGCGTGCTGATCCTTTGCCGGACATTTCATTCCCACCAACCCATATTTTCTCACTCTACTTGAACGCACCGGTCTGGCCTTCCTCTCTACTTCGGGGAGGGGTGTTCGAAGCCCTTCCTAAGACATGCGGTTCAGCATACCCATCAGAGCATTGTTCAGTTCAGTATTTGATGCAAATCGGACGCCCACGCATTTGTTTTTTCACTTCAGTGAATAAATGGAAGTCACGCGGTACCAGATCCGGTGAATACGGAAAGTGCGCATCATTTCGATGCCTAGAGCTTGGATAGCTTACTGGTTAAGCAAAGCACGATGTGCAGGGGCATTATCTTTATGCAAATTCCAACCAGTTGGTGAATATTTTGGGCGTTTGGGGAGATTTGTTTCTTTAGAGGATTTTTGAGAGCTTGAGAAAAGCA
Source organism: Macrothele yani (assembly GCA_039090855.1). Classification (NCBI taxonomy): domain Eukaryota; kingdom Metazoa; phylum Arthropoda; class Arachnida; order Araneae; family Macrothelidae; genus Macrothele; species Macrothele yani. The sequence goes on along the minus strand of CM077005.1, from coordinate 134,954,785 downwards.
GACACCCCTAACAGTTTTCTTTTGTTTACGCTTTCCAGCCGTAGGTTGAAGAAGCATACTCCAGCTTTGTCTGTCTGTCCGCACGATAACTCGCGTAACAATGGTTCTATTTCGATGAAATTTTACTATGTGATAGGGTACAACCTAGGGGCGAATCCTATTGAAAATAGACGAAATGGGGTCAAAGGTCAGGATGTAGGAGCGGGATCCATTCCATCGCCCTCACTTAGTAAAAATGCTCCGATTGCGACAAAACTTTATCATGTTGTTCACGTGATATACTGAATAGGTTCTGTTAAATAGCATCGCAATGGGATTAAAGGGCATGTCACAGAAGCGAGATTTATTTCATGTCATTATCCTCATAACTTGACTAAAAATGCTTCTATTGCGACAAAACTTTAGTGGGTTGTTCCGGAGGTATACTGAACCGGTTCTGTTGAATATCATCGAAATGGGATTAAAGGTCATATCACAGAAGCGAGATTTATTCCATGCCATTATCCTCATAACTTGACTAAAAATGCTTCTATTGCGACAAAACTTTAGTGTGTTGTTCCGGAGGTGTACTAAACCAATTCGTTTTAATATAATTGAAATGGGGTCAAACGTCAGGGCACAGGAGCGAGATTTATTCCACAGAAGTAATGACTTCTGGTATGTTGGAAAGCGTATCGTAATCAATGCATTGCATGATTTTAGCAACTTGTGGAATAACATGGTCATACACATTTCCTTTTTTATCGAAGAAAACCATGTGCATGGCCTGCCCTGCACTTTCTTGAACCTTTTGCTTTCTTGGATTGGGGACTCTGTGTTTGTTTCCGTTAGGTGCTGTGTTTTTGTTTCTCTGGATCGAAATGGAGAAAAAAAATTCATCAGATGGGACGACACGATCCAAGAAGTGCGGCCCACGTCGTAGCTGATACTACCATTGGCGACAACTGATAACACTATTTGCCTTGTGTTCATTCGTGAGCAAGTGGGGAATCCACTTTGAAGAGACTTTTCGGTACCCAACTGGTTTCTCACAATGTCATCAACGGAACCAACGGACATCTTCAGCATATTAGCAACGTCCTCAATAGTCATTCGGCGGTCTTTGGGCAAGAGTGCCTGGATGGTATTGACATTAACCTCCGTAATCGATGTCGATGACCTACCGGAGCGTGGCGCATCTTCGAGACACTCTTCAGCAGTCACAAATTTCTTGTGCCACTCAAAAACTCTTGCACGGTGCAAAGTGTCTCATTATGCACTATATTGACAAAAATCACCTAACACCCCTTCAAAAGCAAATGAACGAATTCGCTGCGTTGTTTAGATGAAGATCACGGCTCAGTGCTGGGCAGTACACACGCGATGCGGAATTATCATCAAACCACGCCGTAGCAGTCTTTGCTTTATGGCTCGGTGCATTATCCTTCTGCTACCAACAAGGGTTGGTTCCGTAGTATTGCCACATACACGTAGTTTTTCTGCTCCGTTCATTTAGTCTTGCTTGTGCTCTCTTCGGTGTTCCGAGTATTTATTTTTGTGTGTGTGAGTTCCGTGAAGGTTCCACGATTCTGCTCGTTTCCCTGCGAAGTCGGTGAGTGATCATTTAGTTAAGTTATCTTCGTTTTATAGTCTTGGCCGAATCGGCCAAGACAATATTCTGCTTCGCCATTGCGGATGGCTACATCGGGCGAGGGCGATGTCCCAGCTCTTGCTTCTGATAACGATTGTCCTCCTCTTTCATCATCCATCAATGGCGGGCCTGCTTCGACAAGCCCCTACTCTCTTAAGCGTAGCTCAGCTACCCTATCAGCTAATTCTACTTCTACGTCACTGAGTGATGACCAGCAACCTTCCCAGCAGGTGACAGAAAGGGCGATGGACGTTTCACTTTCGTCAGTGGTCTCAACGTCATCACACTGCCCAGCCACTCCATATGCAGCCGTCCTTTCGAAGAAATCTTCTCCACCTTCTGCGTCGGCATCTATCAAAAGCTCTTATCAGATGAAGTGTGATGCTAACTCCAACTTCTTCGTCGATCTTCCAGCAACGTCGACAGCTGGTCAACACTTCCTTAGTAAAGTTGACCTCGGCGTTGCCTTCCCAGCTCTTGCTAATACTAAGCTCACTGCGTACAGCGCAGCACTTCGTTTACTCTTCCCGAAGTCAGCCGTCACACACGTCGGCCGGAAAGATGGCAAAGTAACCGCATATTTCTCTGATCCCAAATTTGCACTTCAAGTTATAAATCATGGACTTTCTATTGGTGACCGCCATATTAATGCTGATCCTATCTCCCACATGCCTACTGTTCTGAGTTTTTCCCCAGTCCCGCCAGAAATTTCTGACGAACTTTTACTGTCCATTGCGCAAAACTTTGGACGTGCAGTTGCCACAATCACCACCTTCTCCTCTTTCGCAACCCAGCCGGAAGATCTTTATCTTCTTGGCCTACGGCGAAATCTAAGAGTGGTTTTTCCGTCTGATGAAGCGAAACTACGAGTTCCACCCAAGTTCAGTATTCGTTGTGATACGCACATCCGTGATATCAACATTACTGTCGGCACTATGTGTTCTACCTGTAAAGGTTATAGACACCCTCGTGCCTTATGTCCACATCGAACTTGTACTTCGACAGCCCAAACATCGTCTGCTTCAGCGGTACCCTCAACGTCTTCTGCACAAGTCAAAAGTAGCACTACAGCCGTTGGTCAACGCGCTACTTCAGACAAAAGTAGCACTACAGCCGTTGGTCAACGCGCTACTTCAGACGAAAGTAGCACTACAGCCGTTGGTCAACGCGCTACTTCAGACAAAAGTAGCACTACAGCCGTTGGTCAACGCGCTACTTCAGACAAAAGTAGCACTACAGCCGTTGGTCAACGCGCTACTTCCAACAAAAGTAGCACTACAGCCGTTGGTCAACGCGCTACTTCAGACGAAAGTAGCACTACAGCCGTTGGTCAACGCGCTACTTCAGACAAAAGTAGCACTACAGCCGTTGGTCAACGCGCTACTTCAGACAAAAGTAGCACTACAGCCGTTGGTCAACGCGCTACTTCAGACAAAAGTAGCACTACAGCCGTTGGTCGACGCGTGACATCGCATCGACCTGCAGAATCCTGACATGTGTATCCTTCTCCGTTACATCTTCCATCAGATACACCTTCGCTTGTTAGTTCACTCCCCTCACCCCTCACTTAGGGGATGCTCAAGTACAATCGTCTGTTTCTCATGGTTGGTCCACTGCGTCTAGGCATTTCAAAGTACCTGACAACCCTGATGCTACCCCTTCCCCCTCGGGGTAGAGGAAAGCGTCAAAGGACCCACAATGCTTGTGCCAAGAAAACCCGAACAACAACTGGCCGCTCTGACCGTAACGATCACTCAGTCGGCTACACTGCATCAGATACTTCTGTTGAGCTTGATACTGATACCGATACTGGTTCTGCACACTGTTCTCTTACATGAATTTTTTCAATTTCTAAAAACTTTTTCTCTTCCTCAAATTCCAGTCACCGGAGATGTTCTATATAATTTCCTTTCAGGTCCCCGTCAAAACAAACAGTCGAAAAACTTTTTATCCTCTTATACTACAATTCTACCTGATGTTCTTCTACAATTGCAAATCATTCGTTCTCATCTTCAAGCGGTGCCTTGTGAGACCTTTGGTGTTCCGCGCTGGATAACGGAATTCGTTCGTCGTTTAGACCTCCCTTGCATAGCAACCGATGACACAATCCAGCCACCATCTGACATATCGGTTCAAGATAGTGAATTTGAATTGTAGGATGCCATGTGTTGTATCTTTCGCAACAGGCTTCTGTCGCGATTGCGCCTTGCATATGCGTCTGCCTCAAATGACTCTCAGAAACGTCGCTTTTTCCGAGTTTGGTCACCAAGTCGCACCTGGTTTACTGATCCCTCAGTACATATACAACTCCTATTTTGAGAACTGTTCTCTATTACTTTGCCATTTGTAATTTTACTTGTATCACTTGCACCTTGTAAAGTTCTTACCTGTGATATTTGCCACAAAGTTTTTACCGTTATGCTCTACTTATTCATGTTATCACATTGTCTTTTACACTTTCTATTTGACATCAACCATTCTATTATCACACATGTTGTACATATTATTAATATTTCTTGCTCATTTGATATTAGCCTCTCATAGGCACCTACCCTGTACATGAGTACATTGTACATAGTACTTATTATAACTATACCGTTATCTTTGTCACACATTTCTACTGGAATTGTTCATATTGATTCTTCACTGTGTATCTCTCATCCATTACTCATGCACCATTGTTATCGGTCATTTTTATAGCTCAACTTATATCTGTGAAGATACTCATCTACTTTGTTTTTTTTTTTTGCCATTGTATTTAGCACATAAGCATCTGTACATTTGTCATCTTCACTGTACATATGTCGTCAATTATGTTTCTGTTGGCACTGTAAATACAGGCCCTCTGTACCCTCCTCTCAGGTGTTCTCGATAAACAACTTTGAAAGCCACAGAGTTGGTAGGGTATAATTGTACAGAACATCGAGGTAGACGTGCTGGTTAAATGCTGGTTAACAGGTTTGTCCACGATACCCAATGGGCCGGGACCAAACCACGAAAAACACCTCAACACGAGTACACTGCCAACTACAAACTTGACCGTAGAAACAGTAAACTGTGGTTAATACCGTTCCCCCGGCTGCCGCCATATCCACACACGGCCATCAGACTGATGGATCGTTATCTGGATTCATCAGTTCATAGGACCCGTTTCCATTGATCTACGGTCCACGATAAATGTTTTTTACACCATGCTAAACGACGAGTAGCATTCCGAGTGTAGATGAACGGCTTATGAGCAGCCACACGACCACGATAACCTATGGAATGAATTTCTCTGCGAATGGTACGTGTACATACCGAGGTTCCAGCATTTTTACTCACCTGTACACTGAGGTCTTGTGCAGTACTCCGTCGATTAGCTGCAAAGACTCTCCTGAAGCTTCGACGTCATCTATCACTGATTTTCTTTGGTCTGCCGGTACATTTTGCTGCTTCAGGCACGCCATGTGTCTCCCACTTATTCAGTACATCCAAAACAGTTGACTTGGGTACTTTTAAGCACCTCTCGGTTTTTCTTAGAGAGAACCCATGTGACGTGCCTGTCCCGCAGGACGCACACGATATAAAGGCAGATAGCAGCGAGAAGGAATGTCTACGTAGCTCAGTTGGTAGAGCGACTTGTTCCGGAATAAGTGGACTCGGGTTCGATCCCCGTGGTGGACCAAAAATGACGGAGAAATTTACTTCGTTATACCCACTAATATAACACCCGCGATCTTTTTTTTCTCAAAGTCAGTTCTCTCCCGCCGCGACCTTTTTCACTCAACCTCATAGTGCGATATGATCGCGGTCAGCTTCAGGCTTGTTTTAATACCGTTTGCAGCTGTACCGCGCATTTCAACAACGCACTGGATCCGTTCATTTGCTTTTGGAGGGTGTCCGGTGACTTTTGTCAATATAGTGTATACTATTCTGGGAACTTAACCTGCGCCACTCTTTCGTCTCGAGCCGCGCTCATTTCACTAGGTTGGGGGTGGTCGTTATGTAATGACTCATTGGTGTATGTATTTTACGATTCGTGTTATAAAAATTTCAGTCTTACCTTTTTCACCCGTAATGGCACAGGCTATGAGCTAGTTAATGAGAATTCCTGTTTTACTTCAAGCACAGTTTGTGGTGGATTAATCATGCGATTCCATTCCCCCACTTTCCTAAATGGGGGATATATGTGACGTACTACAGAGGTGACGCCCATATTAAGACGACAAATTGCAGTGATTAGCTCTTGCCGGCGTAGCTTAATTGGGATAGCATTCAGCTCCGGCGCAGAAAGATGTAAGTGCGATTTCGCTGCTGGCAAATTTAAGTTTTCACAAGCAATGTAAAAGGACTTCTAATTATCTTTCATATTTTCCAGCTATGGATAAAATTAATATTATTTTGTCGCGAGGAATCGCTCGCAGGTTAAATCTACGGAACCTCGGGTACCTATGGAGTCGACAAACTGCTATTACTTTTTATGACGAAGTAAATTTCTCCATCACTTTTACGCCAGAGACGGGATTTGATCCCACAATTCTCGGTTCCGGAGTTCCGAGTGCTATCAACTATGGCATGTGCTCTCACTGCTATCTGCCTTTATCTCCTATGCGTGCTAGGCACGTCGCATCTCCTCCTTTCCTCCCGAAAGAGAGCCGGGGGCATGACCCATTGGTCAGCCGGGACCATGTGTCGCTGTAGGCAGTCATCCCATGAAGAATATGCATTTGAGAAATCCCAAACAATTTGGTGTGTGGACGTAACATCACACACATTTATTTTTCGAAGCACTGAAGAAGGGATTCTCATTTTTCCTCTCTCGCCGTGTGGAAAGAACATCCCACCATTGCGAGAAACCTAACTGCCAGGTCATCCTTGAAGTTTGGGCGCCAATATGACAAAGCACTTTATATTTTTATACCATAGGCAGGATTCGAACCTGCTACTCTCGGCTCCGGAGCGCTATCCACTATACTGCACTAGCATGCACCCGCGCAGCTATCTGCCTTTATCTCATATGCGTCCTGCTGGGCAGGCATGTGACATATGGATTAATTACAATTTTTATTTGTAGCATCTGAGCAAATAAAATTTCCATTGGTATTAGTGCCTTACAGACGTATTCCACTGTGTTTATTTTATAAAAAGTGAGTTTTCTCGTAGACGAAACCTAAAAATAGAAATGGTTTAATTCGAAGCAAAACAAAAATACCCCTTTATTAAAAAGATATTTTCTTTTAGAGTCATAAAAGAAATTTTGAGCTTTTAGCTCAAACGGAAACAGTCATTTATTAGAAGTAGAAAATCTTCTCTTTCGTAATAACTGGCAAATTTAATAATATCCGCAGTCGTATTTCTTCTGATGGCCCCAGGTAAAGAATCGACTTCGCAGAGTTTCGCGAACGAAAATCAGTTTTATTGCATGAAATTCTTGCAGAAGCGGGTCGATAAAGTACTGCGGTTTATAAAGCTCCTGTTCTTGCAATGTTCGCAAAACTGACTTGAACACTGTTTATCAGAGATAAAGAAAAGCTACGTGTAATATTCATTATTCATGGACAGATTATAAAATGATTAGTTCGTCGTTTTTAAGACAAAATCTTCTGAAATTTTACAGAACATGCAAATATGATATTTTCAGTTGGGAAATGACTCCCCAATTGGAAATGTTTTCAGCTTTCGTAACATGAATTCCAACAGTTCGTTTTTTAAAACGGGAAACGTCATACAGGTAGCGCGCTCTTCTAATGTTACACAAATATTCGGAAGAACTTTTAAATTGGCGATTTTTTAAATACCGCTTTTTATTCGCGAATTTTTTTACTATGCTTGTCAGTTGTTTCAAGAAATACTCAACATTTTCACACCGATTAAAATTTGTATGCCAAATAAGGAGCATATAAGTTACATTTAACTTTAGTTATATGTTTCACTGTTTAAGGTTTTAATAATAGGGGTTTTTTTTTGTTTATTTTCTTCTTGGCTGCGTCAGTAATACCACTACCGGAAGTGAAGCAAATTGTGCACTACCTGTGGCAGCTAATAAATGAAGTTTGAAACAGTTTCAGTGTTCACATTATTCCGCCAATCTCTTTTGATTTCTTTCTTTTTTTTTTTTTTTTTTTTTTTTGTATTGGAGGTTTAACGACCACCGTAAGTAACTCAGTGGGCTATAATCAGTCTCCCGTCCCTAATTTAGAGCCACTGGTTCCAAGGAAGGGAGAGAGCCAGTGCCGTAAGACAAACACAATTTCCACGAGTTACCGGGATTCGAACCCGGACCCATTTCGGACGAATGATCAGAAGCCATCGCTTAGACCACTGAGCCACTGGGGCGGCGTTTTAATTTCTCCCATATTTTGTGAAGACGCAAATGTTTCGAACCCGGATCTTTCTTTCCCGGAACCGAATGCTTTTCCCATTAATCTACACAGACAGGTGCTTATCACTGCTACTAGCGTTGTCGTCTTGACATGTGCGTCGCCTATGTAGTGCGCCACATAGTCTTGAGAAAAGTGGGGACATGAAATCGCAGGTTTAGGGACCACGCAAAACGTGCTTGAAATAACTCTCTGTAGAAGAAGGAATTCTACAATAGTTAATTCCAGACCATATGTGGAAAGAACATGGCACGTTTTTCGAAGAATCTAAAGGCGTCTTGATCCATTTTACTTTAAGGCGTCCATTGGAAATTCAAACCTTCTTTCAGCCGGCGGTGGACCTCGAATCGCATCTTTATGCTCCGGAGCCGAATGCTTTCCCAATTAAGCTACACCTACAAGTGCTTATCATTGCTACTTACCGACTTAACGTATGCGTCACCTGTGTAGTACGTCACAATTTCTGAATCCCCGTTCACACTTTGCAGTGCTTAAATGCATTAAATGATAATGGGGTATACGCGATGTATGCTCCTTAATGGAATAGATTTTGAAGTTATCATTTCCAGTAATAAATGCCCATTATATTTAGCAAGTTTTTACAAAATGAACGAAGCATTTTGTCTACTTTAGAATCGTACTGGAGCCAACTATAGGTCTTCATCCACTGCTGCTAGAATGCAAATGCTTTCCTGCTTTTCGTATTGGTACGAATAGATGCCGTAACGCCACATATTAATGAAATCTAATTGATTACTACTGGCAAACACAAAAATAACCTGGGTGACTTCTTTTTAAACTGATGCTTTCCAGTCTGCCACTGCAACACGCACTTCCCTTCCGTCAATTCCTTGCACTGAAACGAAAATTTCCCCTACTCTCCTCGCAATATTCCCGACAAAGACTGTTTACAACGCGTTTGACAGCTGCCAAAAATGCTGCATGTTGCGCTTTCCTGGGGTTTCCCGCTTTTGACACACTGGATGGTTATTTCTCCAAATCTATGAAGGCAGCGAAAACTTTCTTACCAACAGCCAGATATTTTTCAATCATCATGCGTAATACAAAATTCTGGTTAGTGCAGCCTTTACCAGGCATAAAACCACTCTGAACATCCCACACTTTCTCTGATGTAAGACCCCGTACTTTTTCAATAACAACCTTACCAAACACTTTCCCTGGCACACTCATTAGGCTAATACCACGATAGTTCTTGCATTCAGTCTGATCACCTTTTCCATTATACAAGGGAACAATAATAGCATCCTTCCAATCCCGAGGGACCATTCCTAACTCCAAGCACAACTGACAAATTTCAGTTAACCAGTCAATTACAGAGTCACCACCATATTTCAACATCTTGGCAGTTAAGCCTTCAACTCCCGGAGCCTTACCATTTTGAAGATATTTTAAAGCTTTGCACACCTCTTCTCTTGAGATTCCTCCTGTGCTTCCATCCTTTCCTGTGACATCATCTGCTTCTGCTTCTGAATTGCATTTGCTTTCCTGATTTAATAACTCACAGAAATATTCATCCCATCTTTCACTTAACTCATTGGGTTCTGTGACGTGTCTGCCCAGCAGGACGCATACGACATAAAGGCAGATAGCAGTCAGAAGGAACGTCCGCGTAGCTCAATTGGTAGAGCGACTTATTCCGTAATGAGGGGACCCGGGTTCGAGCCTCGGCGTGGACAAAAATTGCGGAGAAATTTACTTCGTTATAATGGCGCCCGAACTTTCCGGATGACCCGACCGTTCAAAATCTCGCAATGGTGTGATGTTCTTTCCACACCGCGAGAGAGGAAAAATCAGAGAATCCCTTCTTCAGCATTTCAAAAAATAAATGTGTGTGACGTTGCATTCCACACACCAGATTGACTGGGAGTTCTCAAGTGCACGTTCTTCAGTGGATGGCTGCCTACGACGATTCATGGGCACGGCTTACCCGTGGGCCATGCCCCCGTCCCTCTTTCGGAGGGGGGAATGCGACGTGCCTGCCCAGCAGGGTGCACACGACATAAAGACAGATAGCAGTCAGAACGAACGTCCGCGTAGCTCAATTGGTATAGCGACTTATTCCGGAATGAGGGTATACGGGTTCGAGCCCGGCGTGGACAAAAATGGCGGAGAAATTTACTTCGTTATAGTTCCCATATCATTTCCCCGATCCTATTCTTCACACAACTTACAACTTTGTTTCCCCTATTTTTCCTGATTCTCACGTACTTCCAGAAAGTTTTCCTGTCTTTCCAAAAAGCCAATTCATGCCTTACCACATTCTCCTTCCTATCTTTTGCCTTACTCTGGCGAACCAACCTGGCGGCTTCACGCTTCTTACAGCAATATTCATCCACAGAAACCCTACCTTGCAACATCCCCAAATAAGCTTCCTTCTTTCTCTTAACTGACTTTTCAATCTCACTATTCCAACAAGCATCACCTCTTTTGTTACCCACTATTGTGGTGCCACAGACCTCTTCAGCAACAGGAACAACACAGTTCATAATTTTATGCGCTGTGTATAAAAAGAAACAAATAAAAAGAACTGATTGGTCTTCTGTTTATTTCTTCAAGATGGTTCAAGGTTCGAATCTCGTTAGGCTTGGAAGTTGTGTTGGCCTTCTTAAGGCACTGGGTCTCGCCCTTTCTTGGAACCAGGGACCCTAAATTAGTGACGGATGACTGCTTATAGCACATCGAATTGCTTCTGGTGGTTGTTCAACCGGCAAACAATTAAAAAAATCGAAATTCTAAAAGGCAGCACTTCCACTCTTCATTTGAGCACAAAAGTTTAACACCTTCTAGATTTACTTCAAACAAAAGTTATAAACAATGTACTTTGCTTCCTCAGGAAAAGAAGATAGGGAAAGGGTGGGAACATGCATTGACAGAGGCTACAAGCAAGACAGGCTGTACTCAAACACGAACAGGATAATTGGTCAGTACCGTTTTTGAGATTTATAAACCAATCCCTGTTTTCCTCAGCTGTAAAACGAAGTTATGCAATAAGAGCAACGGAAATGATTTTTCTAAACATAAGGTACTTAACAGTTAAACAATTATCAGAGTTGCGTTGTTACTTGTTAATGACGTCACTCTAGACATCGAGTGCCTGATGGTTTGCTTTTCTGCTTGAGCTGGTACTGGGTTGCTGTCACTGGAACAATGCAAATTATCGCAACGAGCACTGATGCTTTGCTTATCTGTTTGAGCTGGTCCTGGGGGTTTCACTGGAACAATACAAATCATCGGAACGGGCATGATGCTTTGCTTATCTGCTTGAGCTGGTCCTGGGTAGCTGTCACTGGAACAATACAAATTATCGCAACGAGCACTGATGCTTTGCTTATATGTTTGAGCTGATCCTGGGTGCGGAATGGGCATGATGCTTTGCTTATCTGCTGGGTTACTGTAACTGGAACAATACAAATTATCGCAACGAGCACTGATGCTTTTCTTATATGTTTGAGCTGGTCCTGGGTACCCATCACTGGAACAAAGCAAATCATCGGAACGGGCATGATGCTTTGCTTATCAGCTTGAGCTGGTGCTGGGTTACTGTCACTGGAACAATACAAATTATCGGAACGGGCATGATGCTTTGCTTATCTGCTTGAGCTGGTCCTGGGTTGCTGTCACTGGAACAATACAAATCATCGGAATGGGCATGATGTTTTGCTTATCTGCTTGAGCTGGTCCTGGGTAGCTGTCACTGGAACAATACAAATTATCGCAACGAGCACTGATGCTTTGCTTATATGTTTGAGCTGATCCTGGGTGGCTATCACTGGAACAAAGAAAATCATCGGAACGGGCATGATGCTTTGCTTATCTGCTTGAGCTGGTGCTGGGTTACTGTCACTGGAACAATTGAAATCATCGGAATGGGCATGATGCTTTGCTTATCTGCTTGAGCTGGTGCTGGGTTACTGTAACTGGAACAATACAAATTATCGGAACGGGCATGATGCTTTGCTTATCTGCTTGAGCTGGTCCTCGGTTGCTGTCGCTGGAACAAGACAAATCATCGGAATGGGCATAATGCTTTGCTTATCTGCTTGAGCTGGTCCTGGGTTGCTGTCACTGAAACAATACAAATCATCAGAATGGGCATGATGCTTTGCTTATCTGCTTGAGCTGGTGCTGGGTTACTGTAACTGGAACAATACAAATTATCGGGATGGGCATGATGCTTTGCTTATCTGCTTGAGCTGGTCCTGGATAGCTGTCACTGGAACAATATAAATCATCGAAATGGGCATGATGCTTTGCTTATCTGCTTGAGCTGGTCCTGGGTTGCTGTCACTGGAACAATACAAATTATCGGAATGGGCATGATGTTTTGCTTATCTGCTTGAGCTGGTCCTGGGTTGATGTCACTGGAACAATACAAATAATCGGAATGGGCATGATGCTTTGCTTATCTGCTTGAGCTGGTCCTACGTAGCTGTCACTGGAACAATACAAATCATCGGAATGGGCATGGTGCTTTGCTTATCTGCTTGAGCTGGTACTGGGTTACTGTCACTGGAACAATACAAATAATCGGAACTTGCATGATGCTTTGCTTATCTGCTTGAGCTGGTACTAGGTTGCTGTCACTGGAACAATACAAATCATTGCAACGAACCCTGATGCTTTGCTTATCTGCTTGAGTTGGTCCTGGGTAGCTGTCACTGGAACAATAGAAATCATCGCATCGAACCCTGATGCTTTGCTTATCTGCTTGAGCTGGTGCTGGGTTACTGTCACTGGAACAATACAAATCATCGGAACTGGCATGATGCTTTTCTTATCTGCTTGAACTGGTCCTGGGTTGCTGTCACTGGAACAATACAAATAATCGGGATAGGCATGATGCTTTGCTCATCTGCTTGAGCTGGTCCTGGGTAGCTGTCACTGGAACAATACAAATCATCGCAATAGAATACTGTCGCAATTAAGATCAAAAACCGGAGAATTGGTTTTGGAGTTGAATGTGGGATAAAACAGCAGCTTGGCGAGGCCTTCGGCTACCCCTCCAGGAATTTTATCTCCAGCGTCTCGTGCTGAGAACTTCAGATAATACAAGTAAAACGCTATCTAGCTTTTGACTTGGCATTGCGTTGGGCATTTCGAAAGTTCTACGGAAATCTAGGGCCCTAAGAACTGATAAAAAAATAAGCATCTTCTCAGGAGAGTTGGAACCCTCTAGTGGCCTAGTGGTTTGAGCTATCGCACTCCGAGCACATTGCGCGTAATCGATCCCAAGCAGGCTGAGCCGCTCCGAACTACCGAACACGGGCAGAGTGCCGTATTGGCACATCAAACCGCTAGCCCCGTGTTATTGAACCCTCAGCCACAGCAGGGCTGCGAGTGGCCCAATGGTTACAGCAATCACTCCCAAACACATGGCTGGGGGATTCCAGGCAAATTAAGCAGCTTGAACCACTAAGTACCTGCCGCTCGCCGGAGAGGAACGCCATGTCGCCGGCATTTTACATACAGCAGAAAGCAAGGCCACATTTCTCCAATCTTGGAAGTTCCCGTCGGGACGCCACAGTCCGGTAACCCATCCCAGCGCTCAGGATCAATCCAATGTAACTTCACTCTGATTCTCAGTACAAAAGTGCCTTCGGACATTAGTAGTTGAATCTAAACCCCAGCAGAAATTGCTGGTTTCCTCCTCGAGAGACACGAGAGTGGAGACATTTCCTAAGCCATTTTAACTTAATTAGCACTTTATATTCACAGTTGAGTCCCATTATTGTGAATACCTCCTACTTTTAACGTCAACAGCACGCAGCCAATGCCAATGCAAGAAGACAAGTGTCGTGAGTTGGCTTGGAGGGTATATAAGGTGTGCTGTAGGCTTTCTGAAAACATATCACTCATGGTTGTCATGGACAAAAGGAGCGATTTCTCAGATTTGAAAAAGCAGGGATGTATATCGGCTTTCGGGCCAAGGATGGAAGCAATATTTCTAAAACAGCGCAGTTTGTGATCCGCGTGCTGCTGTGATTAAAGTGTACCGCGATTGGAGAAATGGCACCATTGCGAATAAGCGACGTGGAAACTGCGCAGCACCACATGCCATTGGTGTGAAAGGTGAACGTCAGCTTCGAAGGTGCGTGAGGGCCGATCGACATGCTACAGTGGAGCTACTCATTGGCCGAATGAACCAGGGGGCTACCGGAAGTGTGTCAAAAACAACAGTTCAGCGAGCTCTGCTGCATATGATGCTCCGATGCAGACGGATAGCCACTGCACCTATGCTAACAAAAGTGCATCTGCAGAAAATGCTTACATTTGCACGGAAGTATCGGAATTGGATCTCCGCTGATTGACAAAGGATTGCCTTCTCCGATGAGTCACGTTTTCTGCTTCATCGAACGGATGAACGTTGGCGTATAAGGCGAGAAACATCGGAGAACAAACACTCTTTAACCATTGCTGCAAGAACACAAGCTGGTGGGGGCAAGATTATGGTCAGCGGAATGTTTTCGTGGCATTCCTTGGGTCTACTCATACCTGTGGAAGGCGCTATGGACCGAATTCGTTATGAATCCATCCCTGAAGACCACGTACCCCCATACATGCTGGTTTTTTTCCCTAGGGTGGATGGGATCTTTCAGCAGGAGAACACGAGAGTGATTGGAAGAGCATGATTGTCTTGCCTGGGGCGGATGGGATCGTCCAGCACGACAATGTGACGTGTCACACATCTAGAAATGTCCGAGAGTGGTTGGAAGAGCACGATGAAGATTTCAAAGTACTTTCCTGGCGCCCTAATTCCCCAGACTTAAACCCAGTTGAGCATCTGTGAGACCACCTCCATCGTGTTGTTCGCTCTGTGGATCCTCCATCACGTACCCTCCAGCAGCTGTCAGATGCACTGCAGTCAGCATGGCTCCACATACCTGTGAACACCTTTCAGCACCTTATTGAGTCACTCCCAGACCGTCTAGCTGCTGTCCACGCTGCACACGGCGGTTAATCTCGATATTAGCTGGTGGTCACAATAATATGACTTGACAGTGTAAATTGGCGATGTGAGAAATTTTGTGCTATGCTACTGATACAAGTTTCCAAATAATTTTGATATTTGCTGATATTGGCTTTCAAATAATATTAGTACTTGCCTTATGTGTACACTTAGGCTAATATATGGAACTATAACTTGAAAGAATGCACTCAAAAATTTATCAGGAGCACAAAACCGGAAGAGAAAAACGAAAAGAGAAACAAAGAGAAGAAAAGAGAAACACCAGTAAAGAAATCTGAGAAAAGCTTTCAAAAATGTTTTACAATTTGCCGAATCATCTAAAAAATTATGTGCTATAGAACAAGAGTCTCAGAACTCTACAAACTTTGAATTAGAATGCAATTGACAAATTTTGAATTTGAAAATTCAGTTGACAAATTTTGAATTAGAATTCAATTGGCAAATTTTGAATTAGAATTCAATTGTTTTTAATTGACGAAGAAATTTTTTACGATTCGCCTGCTGTGCAAAACACTCATAGAGGCTTACACAATCTGCATACACGTTACCTCGTCATCCTAATGTGACCAAAAATATTTTATTCTACATTTATAGAAAATGGACCACCTAAACTGAGGATCGAAATTTCCTTTAAAATAAAAAAAAATAAACGTCATATTTTAAAATCATTTGAGATGAGAACACTGGACAATATTAAAGAAATGAAGCGCAGATGAAAAACGTCTTTAGTTTCTTGGCTTTAGTGGAAAACTTCTGACTGTTCATCTTATTCTCACCGTTCACTTTTTTCAAGCAAAAAATTACAAACTTCCCTAAGAAGTGCATAGTTTCGCGATTGAAGACACGTAAATGTTCGCTTGAAGGAACACAAAAGGTTGCCGGATTACAAATTACATCGTATTATATTTAGACTGAAACAGAGGCAAGACCAATTAAATAAAAATATGAACGCTTCAGCAAGTGATAAACCAAGAAATTGGTCATTGGAGAGGTTTTATGTTCAAATACTTTATTTCTAACGAAGTACAAATTGATCTTTAGGGAGTCATCTGATAAGCTATTTACGGCAAAAAATTGATATTTCTTGTGATTAACCCAAATATTTCAAAAGCTTTATGATGCAATCCGAAAAAATTTGAGATGTGTTTGTACTAAGTTAAATACTGATCATCTTCTCCGAAACAGCGCACAGATTGAAACGCTCAGTCTTTCAGAAAACCAAGTGCTTAGTGATTATATATTTAGAGCTGAGTGAACATTTAATGTTAGGTATACAAATAACGCAGCCTCTGCTCGGAAGCATAGCCATGAATCAAGTGAACGATGAAAGACACTTTAATTTAACTATGAAATGATATTTAAAGTATAAATTTTGATTAAAACAGCACATGAGATCTTTCGCGCCAGCAGCTGGCACATCATCAGGAGATGGTTAAAATCCTAGGGTATTATAAAAACTCCGTAAAAAGGGAGGCGTATAATATCATAGGATTTTAACATCGCCTAATGATAATGTGTTTTTTAGGGAGTTTTTATATTATCATAGGATTTTAACCATATCCTGATGATGTACCAACTGCTGGTGCGAAATGTCTCGTGTGCTGTTTTAATCAGTATTTATACTTTTAATACCATTTCATAGTTAAATTAAAGTGTCTTTTACCGTTCATTGAATTCATGACTATGCTACGCATCTTGCAGAGACGGCGTTATTTATATTCCTAGTAATATCAGAACGAATTATCACGTTTTGGAGGACATTTAATGAATGTGGGATCGAGGTCTGAGGGCAAGAAGTGAATTTATGGTAAAAAAAAAAGGTACGGCCCATCCATGCAATAATAACACAACCCAACATAATTCTGGGGCTTGCAAAATTTCAAGTGTTTTATAACAATTCAGGTATGCTGATCAAGAATATCGCATTTGTTTGTCTCTGTCACCCACAGATTTTTCACAATTTCCCATGTCAATTTTATTTATATATGACAAAAATGGAAATTTTATGAAGTAATCTGTTATTTCTTTATTCTAAAAATTTTAATTTACTAGCTAAAGAATATCGCAGTAATTTGAAAATGATAAAATAGATGGATAAATTTTAATTTACTAGCTAAAGCAGATCGCGGTAATTGAAAAATGATACAATAGATGGATAAATTTTAATTGGAAAGTGATAGAGTATATGGCGCCTCTATATGAATGAATGAAACATTGTGTGTTTTTGCCATTTTGAACACTGTGTTTCAAGCGATAAGACCGAAGTGTATTTCGCTCATTTTAACTGTTGTGTTGTTCGTTGTTACTGCGTTAGGCTATGTTAATAGTCCTGATTCATTTTGTTACATGTGTGGTAGTTTTGTGGTGAAAAAAAAGCAACGCAAAAAAACAATTTTGTCAAAACGGCGTATCAGGCTTATTTTGGTATAAAGCTTGGAGACCAGACAAGAAATGGGCTCCACATCAAGTCTGTCACACGTGTGTTGAGCAACTGAGCAAATGGACTCAAGGTAAGAAAATCTCTTTTCCATTTGCTATTCCAATGGTATGCAGCCAGTGGGCCATGAGAAATGTTATTTTTGCTTAACCACACCAGTAAAGGGCTACAATTGCAAAAACATAAATAATATTGTCTACCCAATGACTCCCTTTGCTATCAGATCTGTACCTCATCGTCCTGATTTGCCTGTCCCATCACCTCCTACATCATTAGATTTTTTATCCGCTTCAGAAGTTGAGTTACATTGCAGTGAAACTGAGGACCTGTGCAGCAATTCTGAACCTAGTAGTGAACCACAGAAATTTACACAAAGTGAATTAAAGGATTTGGTACGGGATTTAAATCTGGCGAAGGAAAGTGCACAACTTTTAGGATTACAACTCAAAAACAAAAATCTACTTGCTCCAGGAACAACATTTTCATGGTACAGAAACCGAGAAAAGGAATTTGTTTAATATTTTGCCTAGGAAGCACAGCTTGTATTTTGCAGAGACATTCCTGGACTTATAATGCATTCGTCTTCCACTGTTCATGACCCATCACAGTGGAGATTTTTCATTGGTTCTAGTAAAAGAGGCTTAAAAGGAGTTCTTTTGCATAATGGCAACATTTCCCCCTCAATACCAGTTGCTCATTCAGTACATCTGAAGGAATCTTATGAAAATCTTGACGTTCTCCTTAATAAAAATTTTATATATATCAGGAATACAACTGGCAAATTTGTGGAGATTTTAAAATTCTGAGCATGATATTAGGGCAGCAAAGTGGCTACACCAAAATGTCATGTTTCATTTGTGAATGGGACAGTAGAACTTTTAAGCAACATTAGATCACAAAAAAATGGCCTAAAAGTGAATACTTGATTCCAGGATCAAAGAACGTTCTCCACCCGAACTTAGTGGATCCAGAAAAAGTTATTTTACCACACTTGCATATTAAATTAGGATTGATGGAACAATGTGTCAAGGCTCTGGACAAAAATGGTGAATGTTTTCAATATTTGATTGATGTTTTTCCACATTTACCAGAAGCAAAAATCAAAGAAGGAGTGTTTGTTGGCCCAGATATAAGGCGGTTAACTAAAATTAAAACTTTTGAGGGAAAAATGACTACAACAGAAAAATAAGCATGGGTTAGTTTCAGAAATATCATTCGAAATTTTCTAGGCAATTACAAGGATCCTAATTATAGAGCCATCGTAGCAACTATGCTAGAAAAATTTAAGAACCTGGGTTGCAACATGAGCTTGAAAATTCATTTTCTTCATTCTCACCTTGACTATTTTCCCGAAAAATCTGGGTGCTGTGAGTGAAGATCGAGGTGAGAGATTTCACCAAGATTTAAAATGAATGGAAAAACGATGTCAAGGACGATGGAATGTAAATATGATGGCGGATTACTGCTGGTTGCTTAAAGTGACTGCTTCTGAAATTTCACCGTATAAGAACAGCCGTAAACGTTCGTTCGAAGGAAAAGGAAAATGAATTTGTAAGAACACATTAATTTTGATTAATTATGTTTTACATATTTTTTTTCATTAACTATTTTTAATGTTCACACAAGTGGTTTTTATTTAGATTGTAACAATATCAATGGGTCGTGGATTTTATATTCTCTTAAGAAAACGGAAGAAATTCTGCAAATTACGGATAAACTACATGTATATACACTGAGTGGCCACTTAATTATGACCACCCCCTCAGTACTTCGTTGGGCCACCTTATGCCTTTAATACTGCGTCGATTCTTCGTGGCATTGACTCCACGAGATGATGATAGGTGGTTCATGGAATCTGAGACCATGCTTGATGAAAAGCACTTTCCAGGAGTGGGAGATTGCAGGGTTGTGGATCCAGCTGTCTGATGGCTCGTTCAACTTCATCCCACAAATTCTCAATGGGGTTGAGTTCTGTAGATTGTGGGGGCCACCTAAGCAAAGTAAACTCACCGGCATGTTCCTGAAACCAATCCTGTACAATATAAGCACTATGGCAGGACGCATTATCTTGTTGAAAGTAGCCATCGCCATTGGGATAAACCATCCTCATGACAGGATGCAATTGGTCCGCAACGATGTTTAGATATGATGATCCAGTCATACGTTGATTAACACGAATTGAAGGGCCCAAAGCATGCCAGGAAGACATTCCCCAAACCATAACGTTGCCTCCACCAGCTTGAAGGGTTGTAGCAATGCATTTGGGGTCCATGCTTTCGTGCTGTTTCCGCCAAATTCTCACTCGGCCATCGGCATGGTGCAACTGAAAACGTGATTCATCGGACCACATAATTTGTTTCCAATTATCGACCGTCCAATCCTTGTGCTCCTGTGTGAACTGGAGACGTTTTCTCTTGTTGACTGCAGACAGCAAAGGTGTTCGAACAGGCTTTCGGCTGCCATATCCCATCCGATGCAGTGTACGGCGAACAGTGCGTGCAGAGATAATTTGAGGGGAGGGGGACACATTTGGGATGAATTGGAACAGTGACTTTGAACCATGTCGTACCGCTTTACGTCGGTGACCAATCTGACTAATGCTCTTGGGACAGAATGCCAATACGTTCTCGATTGGTAACATCAAACTCACCTGCTTTAAACCGTCTAAACCAAACCTCACACGTGCTTTTCGATACAATATTCTCGCCCAGAACAGAACAGATGGATGCACATGCATTTGCAGCACTTCTTCGTTGATGAAATTCGTAACGAATGCAGTGTCGAATTAATGCAGTGTCGCTTACCATCTTTCACCTACTAATGTGCAATTGCGTTTGACTGTTGGGCAAACTTCTGTGTCACATTTTATACTCTGGACCAATTACAGTCACATGACAACAACGCAGAGGGGTGTCGGATACGCAAATTAGCGGCATACGTCACACAAAAAACACTTTAAAACTGATTTGTACACCTATGCTATCATCGCGAGATCAGTTTTCCTTTGTGAATGCAGCCCCTAAGACTTTCTGGCTCAGTGCCTATGCCGTATTTGCCTCTTACGTCGGTTGCAAGCGACGTAAGTGGCACTGCATCATAGTCCAGAAGCATCGTGGAAGTTGATCCTTACAGAGGTGGTGGGGAGATGGTCTGGGCTGGTATCATTATGAATGAATGTACCGAACTTTACGTGTTGCAAAGTGGAACCATGAATACTCAGCGTTATTGTCAGGATGTTATCGTTCCTTTTGTATGAACTTTTCGTGCTGTTGTTGGAAATTCCTTCATCTTTATGGATCGCAATGCCCGCTGTCATCGTTAGGCCTGTGTTGATGACCTGCTCAACAGCGAAGGACTGGACCGCATGGAGTGGCCTGCGTACTCACCTGACCTGAATCCCATAGAGCATGTGTAGGATTCTCTTGGAAGGCGCAAGGCGGATCGCAATCGCCCACAGGGTACCAATGACCTGGTTATGGAGCAGGAGTGGGCCAACCGAACTCAAGATCTGTTAGGCAAGTCTGTTTCTTTATGCCTATAAATTTTGAAGTCTGTCTGCATGTCATATTAACATACACTTTATTGACAAAAGTCACCGGAAACCCCTTCAAAAGCAAATAAACGGATCCTCTGCGTTGTTAAGATGCGTGGTACAGCTGCAAACGGTGTAAAAACAAGCCTGCAGCTGACCGCGATCATATCGCACTGTAAGGTTGAGTGAAAATGTCGCGGCGGGAGAGAACTGACTTTGAGGAAGGAAAGATTGTTGGGTGTTATATTAGTGTGTTGTCCATAAGAGAAACTGAGAAGTGTTTAAACATACCCAAGTCACCTGTTTTGGATATACTGAATAAGTGCAAGACACATGGCGTGCCTGAAACAGCAAAGCGTACCAGCGGACCAAAGAAAATCAGTGATAGGGGACGTCGAAACCTCAGGAGAGTCGTTACAGCTAATCTACGGAGTAGTGCACAAGACTTCAGTGTACAAGTAAGTAAAAATCCTGGAACATCGGTACGTATACGTACCATGCGCAGAGAACTTCATTCCATGAGTTACCGTGGTCGTGCGGCTGCTCATAAGCCTTTCATCTCCACTCGAAATGTTACTCGTCGTTTAGCATAGTATAAAAAACATTTATCGTGGACCGTAGATCAATGGAAACGGGTCCTATGGACTGATGAATCCAGATACGCGATCCATCAGTCTGATGGCCGTGTGCGGGTATGGCGGCAGCCGGGGGAACGATATTTACCACAGTGTACTGTTCTTACGGTCACGTTTGGAGTTGGCAGTGTACTCGTGTGGGAGTGTGTTTCGTGGTATGGTTCCAGCCCATTGGTTGTCGTGGACAAATCTGTTAACCAGCACGTCTACCTCGATATTCTGGTCCATTATGCTCTTCTAACTCTGTGACAATACTATGGAACTGAGCCTTGTTGGTACCAGCCGATAATGCACCGAGACATAAAGCAAGGACTGTTACGGGGTTGTTTAATGATAATTCCGTATCGTGTGTGGACTGGCCAGCACAGATCCCTGATCTTAATCCCATAGAACACCTATGGGATGAATTAGAGCGCTGCATCAGATGTTTGGAACCAAGGCCTACTACTAAGCAATAGTTAGCGGCAGCATTATGTACTGAATGGAAGCGGATACCTATCCCTGTGTTCCGAAACATTGTCGAAAGCATGTCTCGAAGGGTCAGTGCAAGCATTAAGTCCAAAGATGGATTTACACCGTACTACTGTATGCCAATAAATGCTATGTTGTGTTTCTCTTCTAGGTATCCGGTGACTTTTGTCAATATAGTGTATTTATCAACATCATGTCACATTTTTTTCTCTCTAAAAATATAAGTGCCTCTTAATTTACGGGAATCAGTGTATTTCTGTCCTGGCAGTGTATACGCATGAAATATTCAAGTGACAAATAAAGTAAGAATGAAAGCAGTTCCTTTATGGGAAAAATTCAGGAATACTATTTCCATTATTACAATCTGCATGAATACTAATAACGATCTTAAATGAGTCCCTCAACCTGAAAAACTTCCATTGTCGTTAGAATGACCAGCTAGAATGTGAAAATCTAATTTTGACAAATTCAATCCGATTTTCCAACTTACGAAAGATCCAAACATAATACAGGCTGGGGGGAGTTTGAAAGATAAATAAATCAAAACAATCAAAAGAGCCACCAAGTAAACAGAAACTGAAATTCCCAAAGAGAAATAATATTTTAATAAATAAGTTATATACGAAAATATTTGAAAACCCACGCCGGCAGACGCATTAGGATTCAATACAATGTCTCGTTCGTATTTTCTCTCTTGTATTCAGTTCAAAAATATTGGCAGATTTATCCACTATAGAATGAGTAAAAATTTTCTGGGAATTTTCCTAGGCTCCCTCAAAGCATTTGCTTTCGAAATTCCTTCGTAATCCCCTTGACATTTCCCTTCTGCATTTCTAAGTCCACTTTTCTCGGTTGTTGGTTCACGATTAAAGTTCGGCGATTTTCCAGATTAGTTTTTCCCTTCTTTATATATTTTATTTTGTCGTTTTTAGGAATTTTAAGTATTTCTTGTGCGACAGTTTCAAAGATTATTGTCAAATAAGTTCCAATAAGCTCCGTATTGGAAGCATATACCTTCCGAGAATCTCATCCAGATGATTTTAGAGGTTTTAAGGCAACTGATTTCATATTGGGTTTTTTTTTTTCAGAATAAAATTCGAGGAAATTCTGACGTTATGAGACAAACACTTTCTAGCAAATTTATTATTAAATACAGAGGGTGTTTAGAAAGCAATACCTTTATATTTCTGTACGAGCCTAGTGGCAAAGTATTAAGTTGAAAAAGAATCAAGAACAAAGTTCAGAATTTCTATTTTTAGTTCACATATTTTATTTTTCTACATATTCCGCCCCAGACTCGTCGATACAAATACGCCAACGATTAACAAGTTTTTTATGTCATGTCCGCATGCTTCGAATGAGATCACGCCGCCCTACGATTTCCCGCTGATGTTTGAAAAGCCAGTTCTGTTGCTATTGAAACAAAGCACATTTACGTAAGGGATTGCAACGGAACTTATAAACTACATGGTGTAATAATTTTGACACTTGCCTATCCACAAACACCCTGTCAATTAGAAAGGAATTAATATTGAGTTCGGTGCACTTTTTGCTGGTATCACAGCCTTCCTTCTTCTGGGAAGGATTCCCATTAGATTTTGGCACGTTGCTGAGGAATATGCCTTCCGTTCTCTCCCAAGAGTATTAGTCAGATCGGTCACCGACGTAGGGCGGTTCGACCTGGTTCGACGTTCCCGTTCCAATTCATCCCAAAGGTGTTCCATGGGGTAGAGATCAGAAATATGTGCAGGTCAGTCAAGTTCTTCCACGCGCATCTCATCAAACCATTCCTTCACGCACCTCGTTTCGTGGACAGAAGCAGTGTGCTGTTGGTAAGAGAAAAGGCATACACCGAACTTTTGCTATAATGTTTGAAGCACAGGATTATCGAGAATGTCACTATAGGGCCTAGGGTTAAAAATCAAAGTCACTGGAACTACGAAGCCCATCCG
Source organism: Macrothele yani (assembly GCA_039090855.1). Lineage (NCBI taxonomy): Eukaryota > Metazoa > Arthropoda > Arachnida > Araneae > Macrothelidae > Macrothele > Macrothele yani. The sequence continues at coordinate 134,930,778 of CM077005.1, read as the reverse complement.
AACTCATGAAAAACAGCCCCAGAGGAGGATGTCTCCTTTTCCAAACTTCACAGTTGGTAAACCATAGTCGCACAGGTAACGTTGCCTGGTATCTTCCACACTCAGACTCGTCTGTCGGACTTCCAGATGGTGAAGTGTGATTCATCACTCCAGAGAAAGTGTTTCCATTGTCCAAGTGTCCACTGGCGCCAATCTTTGCACCATTCCTATCGACTCTTTGCGTTGATCTTGCCGACGTTGGGCTTATGTGTGGTTGTTGCACCGTAGACACTCATTAACTTCAGCTCCTGGCAAACCGTTATGGTGCTGGCGTTTCTCCCAGAGGCTTTTTGAAACTCTGTGGTGAATGTTGCAACCGAGAACATGCGCTGTTGTCTCACCACCCGTTTCAACACTCGGCAGTCGCGCTGCTTCATTTTACATTCTCTACCAGGTTGAGATTGTGCTGTTGTGGATCCCATGCGTTTTCACTTCGCAATAACATCGCATACAGTTGACCTGAGCAGCTGAAGCACAGCAGAACTTTTTCGAACTGACTCGTTGATAATACGGAGTCCTATGACCGTGCTACGTTGAAAGTAACTAAGATCCGTTGTACGGTCCAGTCTACTGTTCAAGCTTGTCTACTATGTTTACCAGGCAATTTGCATATTTTTTTACACGGTCGAGTCACAATATTGTGACCACCAGCTAATATCCAGAGTACCCGCCGTGTGCAGCGCGGACAGCAGCTAAAGTGTTTGGGGGTACTCAATAAAGTGCTGGAAGGTGTTCACAGGTATGTGGACCCATGATGACTGCGTGCATCTGACAGCTGCTGGAGGGTGCGTTGTGGATGATCCATAGAGAGAATAACACGATCGAAGTGATCCCACAGATATTCAATTAGGTTTAAGTCTGGGAAACTTCGGGGCCAGGGAAGTACTTTGAAGTCGTCATCGTGCTCTTCCAACCACTCTCGGAAATTTCTAACTGTGTGACACGTCGCATTGACATCTGGAAGATCCCATCCGCCCCACGGAAGGCAATCCGTATGTATGGGTGTAAGTGGTCTGCAAGGAATGGTTCATAACAAATTCGGTCCATAGTGTCTTCCACAGGTATGAGTGGACACAGAGAATGCCACGAAAACATTCCCCAGACCATAGCGCTGCCCCACCAGCTTGTGTTCTTGCAGCAATGGTTGAAAAGTGTTTGTCCTCCGATGTTTCTCGCCTTATACGCCAACGTCCATCCGTTCGATGAAGCAGAAAACCTGACTCATCGGAGAAGGCAATCTTTTGCCAATCTGCGGTGGTCCAATTCCAATATTGTCGTGCAAATGTAAGCCTTTTTTGCCGATGCACCTTCCTTAACATAGGTGCAGTGACCATCCGTCTGCATCGGAGCCCCACACGCAGCAGGGTTTGCTGAACTGTCGTTTAGACACACTTCCGTTAGCTCCCTGGTTCATTCGGCCTGTGATATCCTCCACTGTAGCGTGTCGATCGGCTCTCACGCTCCTTCGAAGCCGACGTTAACCTCTCGCATCAATGGCACACGGTGTTCCGCTGTTTTCACGTCGCTTATTCCCAGTGATGCCATTTCTCCAATCATGGTACACTTTAACCACAGCAGCACGCGAACAGTTCAGAAACTGTGCTGTTTCAGAAATACTGCCACTCTTGATCCGAAAGCCGATACTCATCCCTTAATGCAAATCTGATAAATAGCTCCTTTTATCCATGACAGCAACGGGTCACATGTTTTGAGATTGTATGCATCACAGCTTATATATCCTCCAATCCAGCTTACCACACGTGCGTTCTTTCATTGGCTACGCGCTGTTGACGTCAAAAGTAGGAGGTGGTCAAAATAATGTGACTCAACTGTGTATCTGTATGGGTCGTGGCTCTGTATGATAAAATCTACAGCTCAAAACGTGTGTTCGTATAGTTTCGATGTGTGTATATAAGAATTATTATTATGGCGGGGTCTCATTTAATGGAAATGGGTTTCCTTAAGTACATAACATTAAATGTAAATTTATTTTAGACATGTTCGTAAAACCTTTTCAGAAGCAAACACTTTTGTGTTACTATTTCATGTCGAGAAAATTATGTACTTTAAGTAAATTTACTTAGGGAAAATATTGAACTGAAGAGAAATTTTAAGGTGGGTTATGACGCAATTTACTGAAGAGATGCTGGGAACTGAGGTTGGAGTGATTTCGAATTTTGGTGTTTCTGTCGTCTTATGGTGAGACATAATTTACAGGAAGCGTCAAAATTTAGTATCAGTTGCTCTAGCACTAGAAGAATATAGATTATTACAAATCTTAATTTGGCACTGTGTTCTCCAGAAGAAGAATTGTTTTTCCATTTTAAATAAATTCCCCCTATTTTAATCCAAGAAAAATCTACCTTCCGGAAAGGAGGCCATGCGATGAGAAGCGCAAACTTCTGGCTAATCTACCTAGTTGGGCCCCTTTCCGATTACCAGATGAAGTGCAAGCACTGAATTTGTAAGTGAATTTGTTGATTACCAGATGAAGTGCAAGCACTGAATTTGTTGTCCCTTTCCTAGAATCAATATATCAGAGTATTTGATAACTTTAGCCAAATCCCTTGGAGACCTTTAAAATCCGAAACGGACAGAAAATTCCCTCTAAATTACACATGTCTGAACACTAGGCAAACCTTTCCAAGTAAAATTTTAATCATTCATGTGCACTGAAGTATCAGGTATGTTCTTCCAAAGAAACGCAATATATTTCCTGATATTCGGGGCTACACGACTCTCCTTTGACTATCAGGGAACATTAAGACTGAATATAATGAAAGTCGTTCTAGTGAAAAATATATTATGTTGCAATTATCAGCTTTCTTTCACTTTGCGAGAACATTCTTTACTACACATTACAGATCACTGAAAGACAATTAGTAACTTTTCCGAGTTTCATAATTTTGTACAGAAAGGTGATCACGTGACGTTCGTCTTACCGTGAGAAATCTTCTAAACACCGAATTCGCTAATAAATATGTTCAAGAGAAGCCTTGGTTAGAATCTAAAACGTTACGTATCAGAGTAGGAGGCCCACAGCATATCTCCACCAAAACCGAAGTTGTTTTTAGGTTCCCGTGGTGACGGATACAGAGCAGACGGTAATTTACGAGTCAAAACCTTAGATACAAGATCTGCTTCCCTTTTCTTAAAACTTATGTCCAATGAGAAAGGGACTGAAAAGCCAACAGTAATTCTTGATGATCATTTCACTGAAGAAGTATTTTTTTATTATTTATGTACGTTGTGTAGAAGAATCAACACATATTTTTTTTAGTTCTCACAAACAGGAAGTCAGTTTTTTCTTTGGGCACCAATATAACGTTTTTGCCAAGAGTGGTATTCGAACCCATATCTCCCGACTCCAGAGCGGCTGTTCTTCCAACTGAACTACGCCGGCAGGCTTTTTTGCTCATTGCTAATTAAACTCTTGCGTTACAGACCTTCCTATCATTCAGTGCCTTTCAAAAACAGTGTAATTCAAGTAATTAGAAGCATTGTCCGAAATTTTAAATTACGCTGGGTGGAAATTTCCAAAACCGTACTCACTGATAAATCATTTGACCCAGAAAAGTACGTACATACATACATATTTATCATATCATACATGCATACATACATATCACTAAGCTGTTCTCTGAGATTCAGAGGTTAGCTCCGCAAAGAAATACAAACTACCAGATGAATTTTTAACTGATTATTTACTTACTTTTGCCGTATCAAAGTTCTGCATTCACAGCCATCTTGACACTGAACTCGGGCTTCACTGACATCCATCACTCGACGTACAGAAGACCTTCTATACTTCATACTCATAATTTTTTTCTCATGCAAACACTCCTGAATCTGATACTCCCTTGACTTCCTGGGTCTTCCTCTGCCTTTCTTTCCGGCCACTTGGGCTAAAATATTTTCTTAGTAAGCATCTCATCACTCATCCTTTCAACATGTCCAAACCACTGAAGCATAGTAGTCACCAGCTTGCTAACAACATTTTGCTTCACATTTCGCAACTACAACACATCTTCATTCTTCACACGATCAGACCGTGTCTTGCCACAAACCCCACGTAAGTAACGTATTTCTTCAGCACACAAACGACTCCTATGTTTCTCCTGCAGTACCCATGCTTCACTGCCGTACATCAGAGTAGGGACAATTACGCTTTCATACGCAGCCATACGAGACTCTCTTGAGAACACATCATTCCTGTGAAAACCTCCCAAAGCAGATTCTATGACTTTCAATGAAGAATTCACTGACCTACTAATTTCGGTGTCAGGACTGAACTACACAGGAAAAAATTACACAGAATGAAATTACACAGCAACAATTACACAAGGAAGAAATTACACGAAGAAAAAATTACACAAGTCAGAAATTACACATAGAATGAATTTTACAACAGATTATACAAAATTTGTAGCCATGATTATACAAAATCATGAAACTCTAACTTAGACTGTAGACGGTTTTTGGAAGGGGTCGGAGCCCGGGGGGTCAGGGCCCCCCATACAAAATTTTCGTAAAACCACCAAATTTTAGTATACTATCTCATATAACTTAGACGGTAGAAGGTTTTTGGAACGGAACGGGACGGGGGGGTCAGAGCCTCCACACACAAAATTTTCGTAACACCTACAGTTTTCAATTTAGAACCACCAAATTTGGTAAACTGTTACCAAATTTGGTGGTTTTAAATTGAAAACTGTAGATTTTACGAAACTTTTGTGGGATGGGGGCTCTGACCCCGGACTCCGACCCCTTCCCAAAACCGTCTACAGTTTAAGTTAGAGTTTCATATGATAGTATAACAAATTTGGTGGTTCTAAATTGAAAACTAGATTTTATGAAAAGTTTTGTATGGGGGTTTTGTATCTGACGTCTCGTTCCGTTCCAAAAACCGTCTACTGTCTAAGTTAGGTTTCTTTTTGTAAAACGTTTTGTATCTGACCCCCGTCCCGTTCCGTTCCAAAAACCGTCTACCGTTTAAGTTAGAGTACCATGAGATAGTATACCAAATTTGGTGGTTCTAAATTAAAAACTGTAGGTTTTACGAAATTTTGTATGGGGGTCGCTACCCCCTCTCCCCTCCGGCTCCGACCCCTTCCAAAAACCGTCTACAGTATAAGTTAGAGTTTCATGATTTTGTATAATCATGGCTACAAATTTTGTATAATCTGTTGTAAAATTAATTCTATGCGTAATTTCTGACTTGTGTAATTTTTTCTATGTGTAATTTCCGACTTGTGTATTTTTTTCTATGTGTAATTTCCGACTTGTGCAATTTTTTCTTCGTGTAATTTCTTCCTTGTGTAATTTTTGCTGTGTAATTTCATTCCGTGTAATTTTTTCCTGTGTAATTTTATCATGCAACCACTAATTTCACCATCCAATTTGTTCTCTCTATCAAACATGCTTCCAAAATACACAAACTCATTCACCTGGTCGATCACTGTACCATTTAAACTTATATCACGTTCAATGCTAACAGTTCTTCGCTCAAAAACCATAAGTTTGGTTTTCCCCTTATTTATACTCAGTTTAAATTCCATTCAAACTTCGTACATCCGGGACAACGTACTCTGTAACCTACGTTTGCTCTCTGTCAACAGGACTGTGTCATCAGGATAAAGCACTCAGCACACACGGATATTACCAAGACATAAACCGGTATTTTCATCTTGGCATCACTCATCCAGAAAAGTAACTTTGAAAATGTTCAGTAATTAATAAGCAGTGAAATTTTCAGCTACTTACAATTCCTTCATAAGTGATGCATACGAGAGTTAATTTTAATTCGCTGCCCTAGTCACGTTACGTACGTTTTAAATCTTAGCACTGGTGGGGGATATTCCATCCTGATAAATCATACCTTGAAAAAATTTTTAATCACTAATGCGATTGCATGTGGAGTAAAATTTCAACCGTGAACAACAACGCGAGCGAGCGCGCGGTTGTCAAAATCTTCTTTTCCTTTAACACGGAGAATCTTCAGCATTCTTGTCTCTGCAGGCATGCACTTTCTCGTCTCCGCTGTAACCGTCATAATGGCACTCTTCTCTTCCGTATTCTGTTCTGTCGGATCACTTTTCTACGCTGTCTTTCAACATACTTTGAGGCCGTGTTTTTGGTATCGAAAAAAATCGCTTCACTTGAAAAATCCTGCGTGATCCAAATATTTCCTTTAAAACCTTGATTTCAACTTAACTGTCGTGATTAAAGTTCTAAGCCCCGCAGAAAACGACAGGTGTGGTAACAGTTTTATAAATATGTAATTTGATTTTGGGTAATACAATTATGCAAGAGAACGAATGCTTTAGGTAAAAAAAAACTGCTGTCTTACATCCTCGATTTCCGGTTTTAATTTACAAAGTCATCTCGTATCAGGAGATAACCTTACAGAGCTTGTACTACCACGCTGCAGGAAATTTTAAATAATTCGAACCATGCAAAAAAGAGAAAACAATTCTAATCTCTCCCCTTTAATTTCCTGGTCAACGGTCATTTTCTTTACCCTGATCAACGCGATCTTCTATAAGCAGTTTCCCGTCCCTAATTTCGTACCACTGGTTCCAGGGAAGGGAGAGAGCCAGTGCAATATGACGAACACAACGTCCATGCCTCACCGGGATTCCAATCCGGACCCACTCCGACAAACGGGCGTAAGCCTCACTGCGGCATCGGGACGGTTCGAGAAATGTTTGCATGAAGAGAGTTATCAGCTTCACGAAACTAAAACCAAAAAGTAACTTCTGGTGCTATTCCTTTTTACAACGGAAACGAGGAAGTTTTAAGTATTTGTTTTTACATTTAGGGATCGAAGATTACCTTGTTTGTACATATTTACGTGTGGAGACAGGTTTTGAGACCTAAGACTTAGCTTTCGGAAAAAGAAGCGACGTAGTTAACATGATATCTATGTTACAATGAATTTCGAAAAAGATACCTGATACGCTTAGACATTTCAATATTCTTTAATAATGTCTGTGCGTGAGGGTGTGCGTGTGTGCGTGTGCGTGTGTGTGTGCAGGCGCGGATTTGGCAGCCGGGATACCGGGACAATTCTCGGTGGGCCGCCATATTATGGGCCAGTAGCCATTATGCTAACTCAAGAAAAAAAAAGTAAATACTCTGTACATACTTGCACTTCAGCATTTTTGTGCAAGAAAAGCAAGGAATACTAAAATGACAAATTTGGCTACCACTTTGACGGCTTCGAAAAAAAAAAAAAGAAACATACGTAACAAATGTTCTGTAGAGCCAAACACTATTCAGGTACACCACCTTTACAAAATTCTTAATTTAAGCCCCGTCCCTTTGGGCTGATATTCTCTATCTCACTTTGCTTTTGACAATTTCAGTTGAATAATCAATACAATCTAATCACATATGTTATCAATAGTCAAGGATAGAGACTGGAAATATTATATTCGTTAATGCATTGAGGTTAGCTTACGGTAAAGTTTTTGGGTTCTTACTCTTTATATATGTATATTACATGCTTTTCTATTTCTTTCTTATACGAGATTTGTATCAGATTTACTTCTGTTTTTGGCCTTCAGATTACACGAATTCCTGAACTACAGTTCTGGGAAGTGTGTTTCAATTACAGCAAAACGACTTTTTCCAGTTGAAAGTAATTAAATAAAAGTTGCAATTTTCGCATTCTTTAATTTCTCTTACTTAATAAAGTTGCACTGAAATTCCTGAAATTCCAGATATTTTCAATTTTCTCAAGGTAGTTTTTATAACTATTTTACGCGTATTAATGGTAGGTAAGTCTTGAGAAATAAATTAATTTTTGGCCCATTTGGATTTCCGTCCTCACCAAAAGCTAAGAAACTTACAAATTTTGAATTCAGTTATCACCATAAAATTCATAAGAATGGATTGCAGTCTTCTACAGACTCTCTCAGAGAACCTGTTGCTTTTCAGAAACGGAACTCGTTTTTTTTTTCTTACATTAAATATTACTAGAAAGCTGCGGTGTGTATGAGTGTGTGTACAGAAAAAAGGGTAAAATATTGTTAAATGTTATAGTATCAATACAAAAACCTCAGTGATTCGTAGAATTGTATTGAAAGGATGTTTAAACAGTAAATGGTGACGCTGACATAACGGTTTTTTAGGGAAGGGGCTTGTTAATTTCCCCCAAAAGTGGGTCACTCAAAATCAACTTTCAGCGCCGTTTATGGATTGCCAGTCCGCCACTGTGTATGTGTGAATACCCAACCCTATTCATCAGGGGAATACGGGTTGGGTGAAGTGACTCTTCTTATACAGCAAACAGGCTGGCACAAATCCAAAGCCCTGCTGAAGCATTCCCGAAGCCAAACAAAAAATGTGTTTGGACGGTTTTTGAAGCAAACGAAAACCGTTCAAACACATCAAAGCAAAAAAGTGCTATGTACTCATTTCCGTGTTCCTGAAGGTCAAAGTCAAAGTTGGTGGTCACGGTTATCAATCTCACCACGACAAAAAAAGGAATAATGAAAAGTCATATAGATTTGTGTACTTTAAGTGTAAGCTGTGTTGTTGTTAATAATGTCTTCAGAAGCAAACGACCCTTCAACGGCACTTTGAATAATCTACCTTTTAACATTGCGGCGTCTCGGGTTAATAATGTCTCTGAAGTGTAGTCGACAAGAGATAGTAGAATTATATTTCTAGATCTGCTGTTTAAAATTTTTAACGATAAAGACAACAGGAAAACCATTCATCAATAATTGCTTGAACAGTCATCCAAGATTCTTAATAGTAGATGGCAGATCACTACAAATTTTGCAAATTCACCAGAACTGTGAAATTATAAAGTTTCGATGCACGTTCTTTGAAACACTTGAGTTCCAGTGAATGTAGTACTGTATTAAAATTTAAGACTCTTCTTTTATCATAAACTTCAGTTGAAAAACATTTATCGCCCCCGTTTCTTATTATACCAATATCCAAATAATGAATGCCTTCTCATTAATATTGTTTTTTTTATATTTAAATCATTGGGGTATATTACTTTAGCTTGTGCAGAAAAATATCTGTTATTAACAACCACAGTGTCATCCACATATCTGAGCATACGTCCAAACTCAACCCCAGATATATCAGCAAAACAATTCTCGTATTAATGTAAATAGAGGTTTGCCAGGGTGCTTGAAAAAGCACTTCCCATAGGTATTTCCTTACGTTTCAAATAAATGACTTCTCCCATATATGTATATGTAACTACTTTTTACACAAAGGTTGGTGAAGTGTGTCCAAACCGATTGGCTGATGCAAATAGAACCAGAAAACCTTCTGAATATCTTAACACAAGTGTCGACCAAATCTATAATCTAAATAGACGTGAATAAATTATTGAAATCATATGTATCAACATGCGATATGTCTTCATCATTTTCAATAAATTTAAAAGCGGCAGAGTTGTTATCAATAATCCATCGTTCCATTTAAATAAATTCCCATTGCTCGACACTTCTTTTCCTTAACTTTAAAGAAATATTATTATAGATATTTTAATATTATTATAGTTGAAATAATATTATTTTTATAGTTTTATATTATGATTTATAGTTGAAATATTTATTAACGTACTAAAACATGAAGCCTAAATCATTTCCTCTGAGTTTGATAAAAACCTTTGCTCATGAGTCCGGTAAATATCAAAGCTGCGGAAATTTAATACTCGTTATTCTCGATTTAAAAACATGATCGCATGTTGCAGTGTGTGATTATTATATATTGTAAAGTCTACGCGATCGCGCAATTTAACAATTGCGAATGTTGAATAAGATGGATTTTTTTCCTAATTCTGCATTTCTTTTCACCTAAGACTCAGAAGAGCGTTAATTGAACGGCAAAAGATTTTGCGTGATCGAAAAGAGCTCCACTGCCTCTTTGATTGATATTACATGTGTTTCATCAGTTTGATCCTTCTAATGCTAACTGCAAATGGTGTTGAATCAGTTAACAGATGTGAAACTTGAAAATAGTTTCTAGATTTCAAAATATGTTATAAAAATCTATTTAATTCTGATTACTGACGACTAGAAAACATGTCCGGACTTGGAAGGAAAGAAATTTCAAGACTAATTATTCATTTTTGCAATTTAAATGCACTAATTTACATAAATTTATACCCATTTGAATAGCGCGATGTTTGCTTTTGTTAGGTTTCTGAAAAGTTACATGTTTGCTGCTTTTTTAAGTTCAACTCAGCGTTGTATGAATAAACACATACCGCTAGTTCCCACGAATTGATTTTCAGTTGCAAAACGATATGTTTAGAACCACACGGCGTCTTAAAAATTATAATTTCAATGTTTCTTAACTTATTTACGTTAATACATGAATAAGCACAAAGGTGACAAAATTAGAAATATCTTCTGTGTTATTTTGTTGTTATATGTATGAAAAAGTATTCAACTAAACCTTTAGATCAGTACAACACATATGATCCCATACATAACTGAAATTTTCATTTAAGCAATTTTTCCTCTCTGGATATTTTCCCTCTTAATAACAAGGAACTAACTACAGCCAGAAATATTTATGATAAAATTTAGAGGATTTCTGCTGTAATGACTGATGGAAATGTTTTACCTTACATGACTTGAAAGTTTATAATTATTTATTAACACGATTGGATTTTCAGTTGTTAGCGTAGCAGATATGACGAAACCGGAAAGTGTAAATGGATTTTAAACTGAGAGGTGTGAAAACACAATTTTACCGGTGGCGAAAATTAGAACCCTCGTTCTTCTGTTCCAGGACCGAATGCTTTCCCAATTAAGCTACACCGAAGAGGGCTAATTACGGCTACTTAACGTCTTGGTGCGTCACACCATGTAAAACAAATTCTGGAATTCAAGAGGCACTTCCGTGATTTATTTCGTGAATTAACGAAGCATATTTCTGATACAACCTTTTCCTTGAAATGACGAAAAGAAACCTGAATTTTACGGATTTTTCGTACCACGGGAAAATTCTGAATTTTCAGAAACCTTTCCTCAGTTTCTTTCTTATATTGATGGTAAACTACCGTTTGAGAGATGTGTTAAAGGAAAATTCTGAATTTTCAGAAACCTTTCCGCAATTCCTTTTGTATATTAACGGAAAATCTCCGTTCTCACTTTTTCGGTGTCCGCATGACGAGAAATTACCGGTAATAGGAGCGATTGGAGAGAATACTTGAGGTTTGATTGACTTTCAAATTTCAATCATCTGTCAAATTTCGAAGTTCCGTAGCGAGATCGGATATTGTGGATAGCATACCGTATGAAATTTGTTTGTTGTCGCACAGAACACTTCTTCTCCTATCCTTGTGTTGTGCGCCAGCTATTTATTATATATTTTGCGTTATCGTAAGAACCCGGGTACTTATTGACAATTTATTGTACAGATTATTATACAATGTCTATGTATCAGTCTTTGGACAACTTAAAACAAAAGATATTATAGCTATCAAGAGTAAATTTTATATTTATTTAATATATATATTGTGTTACTGTAAGAAACCGGGTACTTAGCTTATTGTACAGATGGTTATACGATGTCTATGTATCAGTGTTTGGACAACTTAAGACAAAAGATATTATAGCTATCAAGAGTAAATTTTATATTTATTTAATATATATATTGTGTTACTGTAAGAAACCGGGTACTTAACTTATTGTACAGATGGTTATACGATGTCTATGTATCAGACTTTGGACAACTTAAGACAAAAGCTATTATAGCTATCAAGAGTAAATTTTATATTTATTTAATATATATATTGCGTTACTGTAAGAAACCGGGTACTTAGCTTATTGTACAGATGATTATACGATGTCTATGTATCAGTCTTTGGACAACTTAAAACAAAAGATATTATAGCTATCAAGAGTAAATTTTATATTTATTTAATATATATATTGCGTTACTGTAAGAAACCGGGTACTTAGCTTATTGTACAGATGATTATACGATGTCTATGTATCAGTCTTTGGACAACTTAAAACAAAAGATATTATAGCTATCAAGAGTAAATTTTATATTTATTTAATATATATATTGTGTTACTGTAAGAAACCGGGTACTTAGCTTATTGTACAGATGATTATACGATGTCTATGTATCAGTCTTTGGACAACTTAAAACAAAAGATATTATAGCTATCAAGAGTAAATTTTATATTTATTTAATATATATATTGCGTTACTGTAAGAAACCGGGTACTTAGCTTATTGTACAGATGATTATACGATGTCTATGTATCAGTCTTTGGACAACTTAAAACAAAAGATATTATAGCTATCAAGAGTAAATTTTATATTTATTTAATATATATATTGCGTTACTGTAAGAAACCGGGTACTTAGCTTATTGTACAGATGATTATACGATGTCTATGTATCAGTCTTTGGACAACTTAAAACAAAAGATATTATAGCTATCAAGAGTAAATTTTATATTTATTTAATATATATATTGTGTTACTGTAAGAAACCGGGTACTTAGCTTATTGTACAGATGATTATACGATGTCTATGTATCAGTCTTTGGACAACTTAAAACAAAAGATATTATAGCTATCAAGAGTAAATATTATATTTATTTAATATATATATTGCGTTACTGTAAGAAACCGGGTACTTAGCTTATTGTACAGATGATTATACGATGTCTATGTATCAGTCTTTGGACAACTTAAAACAAAAGATATTATAGCTATCAAGAGTAAATTTTATATTTATTTAATATATATATTGTGTTACTGTAAGAAACCGGGTACTTAACTTATTGTACAGATGGTTATACGATGTCTATGTATCAGTCTTTGGACAACTTAAGACAAAAGCTATTATAGCTATCAAGAGTAAATTTTATATTTATTTAATATATATATTGCGTTACTGTAAGAAACCGGGTACTTAGCTTATTGTACAGATTATTATACAATGTCTATGTATCAGTCTTTGGACAACTTAAAACAAAAGATATTGTAGCTATCAAGAGTAAATTTTATATTTATTTAATATATATATTGTGTTACTGTAAGAAACCGGGTACTTAGCTTATTGTACAGATGATTATACGATGTCTATGTATCAGTCTTTGGACAACTTAAGACAAAAGCTATTATAGCTATCAAGAGTAAATTTTATATTTATTTAATATATATATTGCGTTACTGTAAGAAACCGGGTACTTAGCTTATTGTACAGATTATTATACAATGTCTATGTATCAGTCTTTGGACAACTTAAAACAAAAGATATTATAGCTATCAAGAGTAAATTTTATATTTATTTAATATATATATTGTGTTACTGTAAGAAACCGGGTACTTAGCTTATTGTACAGATGGTTATACGATGTCTATGTATCAGTCTTTGGACAACTTAAGACAAAAGCTACAGTATTACAGCTATCAACATTGGATTTTACATTTAGAAGGTTGTGTGTGTGTGTGTGTGCACGTGTGTGTGCGCGTGCGCGGCGAAATAATACTGTGAAAAAGTACATTTCACCTTTTTTTAAAGATAACTGAGAAAGTCATTGTGCGTTAAAAAAAACAGTTTTTTTTATTGGAGGTTTAACGACCACCGTGAGCAACTCAATGGTTTATAAGCAGTCGCCCGTCCCTAATTTAGGGTTACTGGTTCCAGGGAAGAGATAGAGCCATTGCCGTAAGACAAACACAACATCCATGCCCCACCGGGATTCGAACCCGGACCTCTTTTGGACGAATGATCAGAGGCCATCGCTTAGACCACTGCGCCACCGGGGCGGCAAAAACAAGTTGCAAGATATTTTGTCGCTTCGAAAAATCACGATGAAAAATGCTTAATTCGTGAAAAGTCCTCCTACAGAAATTTGTTTTTATTACAAACCTATTCAGAAAAATAATAAGCTCCAACAGAAAATAAAATGACTAAACCACTCGCCTTAACGCAAGAAAAAAGCTTTCATCGTCGCGCAATGTATTTTAAATGACTAAACCACTCGCCTTAACGCAAGAAAACAAAATTCATCGTCGCGCAATTTTTTCTCTGTAGTAGAAGGAATACGTGACACGTGTTCCCTAGCGTTTGTAGCTCAGTGGATAAAGGCGTGCATTATTTGTTGACCTAAACGGTAAGGGTTCGGGCCTGACTATGGCGGAAAGGGTAACTGATGTCAGAGTTGAAAAATGCCGGGTCGTCGATTTTGCGGAATTTTAGTTTAAACACGGAAAAACCTGAAATAATTTTTCCTGAAATAAACGGAATTTCTGACTACTGAAAATCTGTGAAAATAAGAAAGTTAAAGTAAACGGGCAATTTTAAAAACGGAAATTTCTGAAAAACACGGACACCTACCGGCAACTTTGCTGCACGTTATATTCGGAAATGTTCCATGAATTCACACCACTCACTTGTTTTTTTACAGTGCATATGTTTTTTATTACGTCACATATATCCCCACCCCTTTGGAAAGGGGTTGGAACAGAATCATAGGTTTCCTGGTCAGCCGGCAAACCATGCTCACTCTCTGTAGTAGAAGTAATTCTCATTAATTCTAGATGATGCGTGGAACGAACATCACGCATTTTTCGAAGAACCGAAAGGCCAGTAGATCCATTTTTATGTTTAGACGCCATTATAAAAACTGAAATTTGCCGGCGATAGCTCTCGAAGCAGCATCCTTCTGCTCCGGAGACAAATGCTTTCCCAATTAAGCTTCACCGACGAAGTTTATCGCTACAACTTTGCCGTCTAGCCATGTGCGTCACCTTTTGTAGTACGTCCCAGAGATTATTTTCTCCTTTGTGTGTATGCGTATGAAAACATTAGTGAAATGCTCGAAAAAGAAAACTCAATAATTAGATAGAACAACGCAGCATTGTATCTATACGTCGTCGTCATTGCGCTGAGAAATTGTCATCCTTTGTCCCATCACTAACTATATCTCCAGATGGTTACACGCTGTATTAATTGCTTTACCTACCGTTCATCACTACAGCAATGACATTTTGAAATTCTTTATCTGTTACATTTTTATAAAAAATTCAACTCCAGTCAAAAACAAATGAAGTACTATTCGACTTTCATCACATTTACGGAAAATTAATTGCTAATGGTGTTATATAATTCTAGCATGCTACCATGTGCTACGTATAGTATGATGCTATATATTTGTAATATATGTTATGTATGGGGCTAGTGTACCGGCTGTCTCGTGAATATTGTAACCAGTTCAACGAGCAACGACGTGTTATTTCCTCTTCGGTTGTTCGTTGATATGTGCTTTCAAGTGGAAAAAGTACAGAAACGTGAATTCTATCATGGTAATTTCACTACCGTGGGTGGCGGTATTTGCATAAAAGTAGGAAAACTATATTTTTATATGGCCACCTCAGGAAACAATATCCATTTAGAAAAGTTCCGCGGCGTGCTGATTAGACTGATTCCATCTTCCTGGATGCAAAATTAACTGAGATATCAGCAATATGAATTACGAACATTATTCATGTGAAGAACTGTATTTTGTTTGAAGTTATAGCTGGTGTATCCGTTATGAGTATGATGTTTAACATTCGATGCTCGTTGCGGTTGCACTTTGTAACCTACATAACCTGTTGCTAGTAGTGAAATTCGAACCAGCATCTCCCTGCTCCGGAGCGGCTGTTCTTCCATTGGAGTTACGCCGGCTGGATTATCGCTGCTTCATTATCTGTTTGACCTATGCGTCACCTCAGCAGTGCGTTAGTTCAAGCAGAACGTTGTATCATCCCTCCCTTGAGAAAGACGGGGACACGAAATCACAGGTTTCGGATCAGCCGACAACCATAATCAAAGGACCATCACATTGTAGAAGTAATTTTTATTAACCCGTCTTTGGTCACGCTATGAGCATTGTTCCCACGCTTCGCATATAAAGAGCGCCATTTATTTGGAGGCGACCCTGGGGGCGCCGCCCTCACTCTAGGTGACTTTTAGAATCTTCTCAACAATCTGTTATCAGTTCTAATAAGGATGATCGCGTCTTTGACCTTCAAACAGTTTCTTTGCTCCCGTGTGCTTAGTGTGAGCATTTCTCTCATCAAGCAGTCGCTGGCGCTTGTGTTACGCGAGAACTTTTCTTAACAAGCAACCACTGACGTTTGTTTTCGTATTTTTATAACGCGATGATACTAGTGGGTTTTACGACTAATTTGATTTGTAACTATATACAATATATTAACTATATTTTTTTGCAAAGAAAGAATTCTGAAGTGTTATTATTGAGTAGACTACTTAAAACAACGGAAAAAGGTAGTGTGAGGAAAATTTTCACACGCGACCACTGGCGTTGCTTAACGTGTAGCAACCAACGGGAGGTGAACTACGTGTGTTGTGCAGAAGAATCAGCACACAAATTTTTCGAACCTCACTGCCACGAGTTTCAGTCCCTGTTCAGGGGTAACGTAACCGATAACCTTTTACCAGTGCTGATCCTCTATTCCCCATCTTCCTACTCCGAAGCGTTTGTTCTCCCAGTTGGACTACGCCGTCTGATTTATCGCCGCTTCACTGACGATTTAACTCATACATCAGCTCAGTCGTACGTCATCTACGTCACGTCACGTAGTACGTCATCTAAGCCATGTCACCTAGTACGTCATCTACGTCATGTCATATAGTACGTCATCTACGCCATGTCACGTAGTACGTGATTTACGTCATGTCACTAGCACGTTATCAGTCCATGTCACGTAGTACGTCATCTACGCCATGTCACGTAGCACATCGTCTACGTCATGTCACTAGCACGTTATCTGTCCATGTCAATAATACGCCATCTGCGTAATGTCACGTAGTATATCTATATCATGTCACTTGTACGTCATCTACGTTATGTTACTAGCTCGTCGTGAAACGTAGTATGCCATATACGTCATGTCTTGTAGTATATCTATTTCATGTCACTAGTACGTCATCTACGCCATGTCCCGTAGTATATCTACAGCACGTCATCTAAGCAATGTCAAGTAGTACGTCACTACGCCATGTCAAGTAGAACGTCATCTCCGTCATGTCACGTAGCATATCTATGTCATGTCACGTACTACGTCATCTACGTCATACCACGTAGTACGGTACAGCTCATACTGGCATTGATTTCAGGAGGTTATGCGGACTTGTTAAATGTGCACTCAACGACCCTTTGTGTACAATAATTAGGGTAATTTGAATGCTGGCGGATATCAGTAGGATACACATAGCGGATAAACGTGCTTTAACTCCACTTGATACAGGGCCTCACATGACAGATCTTCGCAACTCATACTACTAATACCTCAGTGACTTTTGCCACTACAAAGACGTGGTTGCTTCCCTTAAACTAATTAGCACACCGCGCAACATTTAAGGAATGGATACTGTTCCCTGAGGGGGCAGTATAAAATTCTATATTTCCTATTTTTATGCAAATACCACCCACGGAAGTGAAACTGCCGCGACGAAATTCTACGCTTCATTTTCATGGTTTTTCCAGATGGAAGCGTATGTCTACTACCAACAGCAGAGGAAATAAATCCCGGTTACAATATTCTTAAAAAAACCGGTACAATAGAGATACTTGCATATGCTATTGGTAATATTACGCTGTGAATTTCACGATAATTTTTGCGTAAAAAGAAGGTTTCTGAAGCGCCTTGAAAGGGACGAAGCAGTAGCAGATAGAGAAGTTTCTTTCTTATTTTTTGTAACTTAAAGCAACTCTTCAGCAACCTGTAAAGGCGAAGAATCATCTTTAACTGGCTTGAACGAATTACCTCGGGTTTAGCAAAATGCGCTGAAATATTTTCTGTCTGAAACGTGGACCCAACACGGCTGGTACGAGTGTGCCTGTTCATCGGAAAGCGTTTTTCCCCTTAGCTTTGTTATTCAAACTGATCGTTTAGGGGGATTATTGGCACTAATTCTTTCGGAGTGATTACCTGATAAAACGGGCTAAAACAACGGCGGCGAACTTAACAAAAGAAAGCGGTGTTTGAGTTACTTGTTTCTATCCAGTGGCATGATGTCCGTGTCAGAAGAACTCGCCCTTCCCCATCATGGCTTCGGTCATGGAGCGGTAAATAAATGACTTGAAGAGAAGGCCTATCGCTGTGAGAGATTTATGGTCGGTACTATTGAGATGAGAGTATGGAGGGGAATTGTTTCCCAGTAGCTTTCATAAAACCTGGTCGCTATGTGCAAATTTTTGTTTGGGGAGCACGAAGAATTTTGGGCACCATTTCGTTCAAATACGTCGGCCGTTTAACATTATAACTGGCTGAAACGAATTAACTCGGGGTTGGCAAAATTGACTGAGATCAGCTAAAACGAATATATTACCTGTCTAAAAAGTGGAAAGTGTGAACCTTTGCATCAGAAAGCGTTGCCTTCTTCTATGTTTTGTTATTCAAAGGGCCTATTTAAAAGGATAATTGATACTAATCCTTTCTGACTGATAATCTGCTAAAAGGGCTACAACAATAGAGCAGAACCTAAGAAAGGAGAGATATTTGAGTAACTTATTTCTACCCAGTGTCATGATGTCTATGTCAGGGGCACAAGTTCATATCCATCATGCCTTGGGTCATAGAGCAGAGATTTACGGTCAGTACTGCTGAGATGACAGGGGAAAGAATTGTTTTGTCGTAGCTTTCTGCCACAATGTGAACATTCCGAACCGCGAGCAAACCAGTACAACCGGTGCACAAACCTGATCGCTACGTTAACATTCCTGTTTGCGAACCGCAGAAAATTTTGGCGACTATTTGATTCCGGTATGTTGACCGCCTAAAGTGTTAAAATAATAATTAATTACACTTATTTGAATAGAAATGTCTTCGTAATTATGTATTATTTGTGCTTCTCTCTTGCATGGTATTACCTTGTTAAAATAGTGTATATTTGTCTTGACGAAATACGCAGCAGATTTTTTTGCTTTCGTAATATTAAATTCACTATTACTTGAAATGTTTCTTTCGTCATTGCTCTTACTATATTAACAGGAATGTTGGTTTTCAGTTTAGATACGCGATGAGTAAAAAAAAAAAAAATGAAAAATATCGAAAGAAAATTTGATCACCGTCTTTTATTAATTTACTTGTCAAAAATGTTTGAAACGGAAAGATTCGGATGGGGTATTTATTTCGTATTTTGAGATTCAACGAGATAAATATTTGTTCGATATTTCTTATTTTTTCTCCATCTAAGATACTAAAAGCCATATGTTGAGAAACCTTGCAAAATGTAATTATTCCCCGCACCCCATTGCCTGTTAAGCATATGAAAGCGACAACTTCGTGGAATCATTTCTTTCACAGTATGTACGTAAAAATTAAAGTTGACAAATTCGCTCAGAAGCGGAAAAGCGTCCGTGCGAAAATCCTGTTTGCTTTAAAAGCAAAGGAGTTGCGTTCCGAAGTGTTTTAGGGACTTTGTTGGTCCGGTTTCTCTGTATTCAAGACGTCACTGTGGCACGAGGGTTAAGGGGAAACAGAATACCAGAGCCCCTAATGAACACAGCGTGCTACGGGGACGAAAGATATTTCGGAATGGGAATTCTCTGCGGTTTCATCGCAACAATCTCTCTCTCTCTCTCTCTCTCTGTCTGTCTTTCTCTAGAACCCACTCATTCACTACATCCTCCTGCCATGGGGATTTTTGAGGAGGAGGAAGAGGACGGGAAACGACAAAGAAGGAATGAGTGGCAAGTGGGAGGAATCCACAAGTGCCCGGTGAGTTGCGCCGTGCCACGTGATACGGCCGTCGCGCTCTATATAAATTGCGCCAAAGGATCTCTCGGACTCCGGCAATTTCCGTTGCATCCAGATTCAGCTGTTGACTCCTCAACTGTCCCCCAGAGCGTCATCAACTTCAGCTTCAACGAGGTGAGTCATTCGCAATTGACCAGATTTATCCTAAAACCTTTCGTCTCCTTCCTCACAACTAATTTTCCCTAGAAATAGAAATTACGGCATTTCCAGGAGAATTCGACTTCAATTAAACTAACTCGAGCATCGCTACTAAAATAAAAATACTGAATAACGAAAGAAAAGACAACTTGTGCGTTACCATACTTCAGTGTACACCTAACTTTAAATATTTGATCGCATTTTAAATTTCGGAAACACTTTCAAACGCAATACTTGCATGTTTTCTAACACGGTCTTATAATTCGGCGGTCTTTCCTCATAAGAAGCATAGATTCAGCTGAGTTTTTTTCCTTGTGAATGGTTTTAGAGTTGGCAGTAAGGGCAGATTGGAACACCGGGACACCGGGTTCTTTCCCTAGTGGTTCACTAGAGAAATGACCCACAGTTTTTCGAATCATCTTTGTCTGAATTGTTTGGGAAGAAAGAACAATATTTTTGGTACTTATGAACAAGAATTATTAACTTCATTTGAGATGTATGTTATTTGTTTGAAACGTAATTATCTAGAAAAAAATGGCGTTTCATTCTGTATTTATATATATATATGTTGGGCGTTTACTCTGAAACGACAAAGCGAAATTCCCTCTACATTAGGATAAAATATATCGCCGGACCAAGTACGGTGTTCTAAATAAATTAAGCTGACTACGGTTAAGCGTAGGTCGTTGGACTTGGAGCCAAAGGGACATTCGTGATCATGATCACATGTAGAGGATTTTAGGAAGGGAATGTCTGACCCCAGGTCTTAAACAACCCTTAGAAATAGGAAGCTAGGAGATTTGGGCTAGTGTGCCCGCTAGGAAAGTGACACGGAAGCGAAGTACAAAGGGGGAGGAAGACGCCCTTATTTATTACCGGGGGCCAGTACCCGGGTCCGACGGCTTAACATGCCCATCCGACGCACAGCGGGTATTTAGTGGATCGAGCGCTCGTACCTGCCTGGGATCGAACCTGAGGTCCTTTCCGTGGCAGTCACGAACGTTGCCCACTGGGCCACCCGCGGCCCAAAGGGACATTCATCGGCCCTGCCCTCTTTTTGTAATCTCAAAGGAGATTACAAAAAGAGGGTAGGGCTTAGTAACAATTTTAATGGTCCATCCTCCCCACACCCTTATCCACGTAGAGATATAGAGAACAAAGCGATTCTCTGGACGAGGTGTTCGGAAATCCATGTCGCACCCACATTTATCTTAAAACAAACAAAACTGGGATCGAAATGGTAATACATGGGATAAAAAAAATCGTGAGGCTCAAATAGGGTGCCTATGGTACGAATACCGTTGCGCAGTTGACAGTCAGTGACCAAATAAATATAATTATCTGGTACAACACCTTCTTTTGAATATGGTTAGGTATACTACATTCAGTCATAAGTGGATTTTTAAAATTCTTTCACCCTTAAATTGCTGCTAAAATTTGTTCACGACTGAAATATTTTACAATGCATATCTCAACACTTTTATTCCATCCAGGAGCTAACAGAATTATTTTTCATGAGGAAATTTATGCGATTTTCCACTGTCGGTAAGAGTGTTTCGGTAGTGGACCACAAGATTAAAATTCCCTTGTTATTATTGGCATATTTTCACTGTATCCCATGTAACCATGGGTTCGATTCCCGGTGGCTGCCGATGAAAAATTTTCCGAGACTCACTTATTAACGTAGAAAGAGCGATAATTTGTGTTTGGTAACCACTTCCTTCAGAAAACTTGAAAATGTTCATCGTCTGGAGCGGGAATCGAACCCGCACCTCCCGATTTCCGATCGAGCATGCTAGTCCTTACTGTACCCAGGACAAGGAAATTCCAAGCAACTGAACGTAGATATCTGAGAATCTTCAGATTTGCGCTAGTCGAAGCTATTCCTGCCTCATCGTAGTGTCTCGCAACCTTTTCTCACATCCAGGGTCGGATGTAGGTCACAAATTCCAGTGATGAAAGTACGTCATATACAATTGGGAAACGAATTTTCTCGAAGACATAATTCTTCATAAATACATAGTAGGTATTGTAATGCTGTTATTGACATATTTTCACTGTATTCCGTATAATCACTTGCTTCAGGAAAATTTAAAATTTCATCGTCATGCTTGCAATCAGTAAATCAGACAAGTGACATTTAGACATTTAGTTTACCTTGCGCGGATAACAGAAAAAAATTTTCGACCTGGTTTGATCGACCCAATCCGCTTTTGGTTAGCAGAATAATTTTCCACTTCGTTATTAGCTACTTTTAAATATAGTTCTATCAGTAAAAAAGGAACAAACGTTATTGCACAGGAAATTCATTTATATTACAATGTTTGCTCAAATATAACTATTTTACAGTAAACTGCGTATATAAGTAAGGTACCGCTTTTAAGAAATTTCCAAATGGCAATATTTAGTAAGTTACAGATTTAAGATTTCGGAAAAATTGTGATTTACTGAAAGCTCGTTAGACTTACTTAATTTTTTACAGAAAATGCATCGGAATTTCTGTGATCTCTACAATAAACTGTCTATAATGCAGATGATTAAGAGAGATCGTAAACCAAAACTTTTATTTAAAACAACGCAAGTTAATCGGCAGGCTGGTTTTCGACAAAAAGCGCATTTCAAGGTTCCAAGCGGAATCTTACTTGTAGTTTGATTTACAGTATTTTTTGGCTCTTTTATCCTTATATCTGAGAAAGGAATAGAGTTCTCCATGTGGGAAATCCAGTTAGTACTGAATCTCTCTTGTCTGAGTTACTGATTGCAAGCATTCCAAAGGAAAATATGTTATCCAAAGCTTGCAGTCAGCCCTGTGGCGCAGTTGTCTAAGCGTTGGCTTCGAACAAATCGTCGGAGGTGGGTCTGGGTTCGAATAGCGGTTGAGGCATGGATGGTGTGTTTGTCCCGGCTCTGAATCTCTCCTTTCCCTAAGGCCAGCCTCCCTAAATTATGGTCAAAGGACTGCTTGTGGTCCACTGAGTTGGTCACGGTGGTCGTTAAACGGCCAAAGAAAATCTGTCACTTTTGTGTTGGAAGAAAGGCCCTACATGGAGGGAGAGGGAAAGTATAACAAAATAGCATTAAAGATCAATCTTAATACTAAAGCATTAGAGTTGAAACATAAAACAACAATAACTGTGTTATTTCTTGTGGCAAGCCTTATTTTACTAAAAATACATTTTACTGTTATGTATACTAAAACTAGCCAAATTCTTATCCATTTTCTTGACCTGATTTGAATGGCGCAGCAAAGTATGCTAACTCGACTGGCGTGAAGATACAAAAAAATTGTGATGGTTAAAATCACTTAATTATAATAGGAAAAGAACAAGAAAAGCTTCCCATATGTTTGAATAGTCAGAGGCGCAGGGCTGATTGTCTGGGGCTGCCCCAGTAGCGCAGTGGTATAAGCACTGGCTTCTGACCATTCGTCCGCGGTGCGTCCAGGTTTGAATCCCGGTAAGGTATGGATGTTGTGTTTGTCTTACGTCACTGACTCTCTCCCTTCCCTAGAGCCAGCAGCCCAATATTAGGGACGAGCGACTGCTTACAACCTCATGAATTGCTCACGGTGGTCGTTAAATATCGAAATTAAAAAAATAATCGTCTGGGTTCGAGATGACAGAGAAGCATGGAAAGACAGCTTGTACTGCGCCCTGGTTATGTCTCTACACACGAACTTAGTGTCAATAAATTTGGGATCGCCGACACCTTATGCCTTTTTATGCTCGTGGGTGCCGTTGAACACGGAAGCAAAGAAAGTGAAAAATATGATGATGATCAAATAAAGAGTTGGAAATTGAAATTTTTGGCGGAAAGCCAATATTTTTTGTTGTTGAAGGTTTAACGACCACCGGGAGCAACTCAATGGGTTATAAGCAGTCTCCCGTCTCTAATTTAGGGCCACTGGTTCCAGGGAAGGGAGAAAGCCAGGCCATAAGACAAACACAACATCAATGCCTCACGGGATTCGAACCCGGACTCTTCTCGGACGAATGGTCATAAGCCAGCGCTTAGAGCACTGAGCCACCCGGGCGGCAAGCCAAGATCACAACAGACAATTGTCGAATTCGTCCTGCTGTACGTTCATACGTTTTGGAGGAAGTTGTCAAGAATTCCTTACCTCTGGTTTTCGTAATCTTTATTCTATATCTCATGGACTAGTTATAGGGAACTAATCATGTGGGATTAATAAGAATTCGCTAAGGATATTTTGAAATTATTTTTTCTGTTTGAAATTATAGTTCCATACTCATTCAAAAGATTATTTACAGATTTGCACCAATATTTATGAGAGGAAAAAGAACCAACTGCTTAAAAAAACTTCTCTGTTCTTAGACTTAAGTATTATCATTTAAAACGAAGAAAACACTGATATACTAATTTTTTCTATCCATTTATACCACTTTTCTTGGTCGGAGTGCGGCGCGTGTCATTTTTTCAAGTTCAAAGATCAGCTACTATTGAATCCAGCCCCCATGCCGAGCACCGATGCCAAGGAACAAGACCAAAATATGAAACAGTACCTTAAGTAATTGTTAATTTCGTAAGTTTTTGTACTAATTTATAATCTAGCTATCTTGTAATTACCTTTTAGAACAAACACTATAGGAAGAAAATTTATGCTTACAAAGTTACAGAGCCACAGTGTAAATCGCATCAGATTTTGATGTGATCTACTTATGCGTGTGTGTGCATTTTTTATTAGTGAATATGAACTTGCGTGAGTCTGGTGTGCAAGCGCCAGTACTCAGACCAAGAATTTTAAAAATATTAAACTTAGGTTTCTAAAATCATTTTACAAAACGAAACGCTTTTAACTTTCAAGAAAATCAGTAGCGGCTCAGGGATAAAATTTGGTCATGCTCTTTTGGCATGCGAAATAGATCCACTCTTTCCACTTAACGTTCTGAATTCATATTTCATTTATCCATGTGTTAAAAGCATGAAATAATCGCAAAAATGATAGTACCGTTAGAAAAATTCAGAACTGCACGCACAAGGACAACTGAGAGTGCGGAAGAATTTACTTGCCAAACAAAACGTTATAAAAATAACATTGTTTTGCGTAAATATCTTGCAAAATTGAAAGTAATTCTGAATTCAAAGATTTTTGCTGTTTTCTCAAAGTGAATTTCCTGACAGTTTGGGAAGGAAAATTGTAAGAGAAGCCGAGTAGATTTAACTTCCATTTTTAATATAATTCTGTTTTTGTTTCGTTTTTGGCAAGGAAAGAAGACCTGCAGCTTAACGGATCCACACCTCCAGCTGAAATGATATGAAAAAAAAACCACTATGACTTATTTCATTCCACTGAATTATCGTAAAGTAACAGTATCACTGCTTTTGGTAAATTCTTCTTGAAAATTCCAAGTTTTCAGCTAATTAGTGTCACCGTTTAAGTGTAATTATAATGGTATGTATCCTTTTCAACTTCATTAAGTAATTAAATTTCAGTGATTTCGAGTCACTCTGCTAAAATATAAACTTACTTCTTTGAAGTGAAATCAAAAAATGTATCATGTATGTAAAAGGAGATTAAGATTTTTTAAAGAGCAACTCTTAGAGTTATAAACAGTGGACCCTCTCTGATTTGGAGCCGGGCAGCGGATGGCCTAGTGGTGAACGTTCGTGACTGCTACGAAGGAATCTCAGGTTCGATTCCAGACAGATACAAATGCTCAAACCACTAAAAATCCGCAGTGCGTCAGATGGGAACGTTAAGCCGTCGGAACCCGTGTGCCCCACCCCCCTTAGCGCAAATCTCCTAGCTTCCTGATGCAAAGGGTTGTTAAAGGCCTGGGGTCAGACATTCCCTTCCTAAAATCCTCTACATACAATCCGATATGATTTGGGGCAACTATAGTTCCAGGGAGAGCACAGATTCATGACCATGAACTATGCGAGACACGAGCCAGAACTCTTCTCCGATGAATGGTCAGAGGCCAGCGTCTCAGACCACTTGGCGGTGTCATTTCTTTCTTCTAACTGTACTCTTGTTACATTGAGTTCAAACATATGTAAAATAATCATCATCATCATCATTGTCAACCATTATCAATCCACTGCTGGACGAAGGTCTCCCCAAGTTTCCTCCACAACGGTCTGTCTTGTGCCAGTCTCCTCCATGTCACCCCTGCATACTTTCGAATTTCATCCACCCATCTCCCATGTGGTCTTCTTCTGGGTCTTTTCCTGTCCCTTGGAATCCAATCTAAAATTTCGGCTGTCCATCGATGATCTGTCCTTCTGGCAGTATGTCCAGCCCATTGCCATTTCAGGGATTTAACTCTGATCATGATGTCTTCCACTCTTGTCATTTTTCGGATCCACGAGTTCCTCTTCTTATCTCTCCTGGTTACACCAAGTATGCACCTCTCCATGCTTCTTTGAGTTGTCTGCAGCCTTTGTATGTCTCTTTTAGTTAAGGTCCACGTCTCTGCACCATACGTAAGCACTGGAAGGATGCATTGATCAAACACTTTTCTTTTAAGACATAATGGCATATTGCTCTTGAAAATTATGCTGTTTCTTCCAAAAGCTCTCCAGGCAAGTTTTGTACGCCGATTAATTTCTTCATCAATGTGACCCTCACTTGATATCTGCTGTCCAAGATAAACGTACGTGTCTGTTATCTCCAGCTTTTCTCCATCAATCGATAAATCTTCATTTCGTGTAAAAGCATTGAACATCACTTTTGTCTTCTGAAAGTTCATTTTTAATCCCACTTCTTTACTCTTGTCAGCAAGTTCCTGGATCATACTCTGCAGCTCTGATGGGCTAGTTGCAAAAATGACTACGTCATCAGCAAAACGAAGGTGGGTTAGAGAATCTCCATTAATCTTTATCCCCTTGTTTTCCCAGCTCAGCGACTGAAAAACACCCTCCAATGTGGCATTAAAGAGCTTCGGAGATATGGTGTCACCTTGTCTCACTCCTTTTCCAATTTTTATGTGTGTTGTATTTTCAAACAGCCTAATCTTTGCACTTGTATTTTCATAGATGTTATTAATAATATTAATGTATGCATCTTCAATACCGCAGGTTTTCAGAGCCATTGTAACTGCTCATGGTTTCACCGAATCAAAGGCTTTTTCATAATCGATAAAAGCCATGCACAATGGAAGTTCATATTCTTTTGCTCTTTCAATTAGTTCTCTCAGCACATGGATATGATCTATTGTGCTGTAGCCACTCCTGAATCCAGCTTGTTCTCTCGGTTGAGCCATGTCCAGTGCTACCTTCAAGCGGTGTGAAAGAACTTTAGTGAAGATTTTATAAACTACTGATAGGAGGCTGATAGGTCTGTAGTTTCCGAGATCCTCAATGTCACCTTTCTTATGCAGCAGGATCATTGTAGCGGTGTTCCAATCTTCAGGAATCTTTCCTTCATTAAGGCATCGAGTGAAAATTTGGGCGAGTACTGTTTCGATTTCTCCACTTGCTTCTTGTATGATGTCTACAGTAATTCCATCTTCACCTGGAGCTTTTCCCCGCTTCATGTTCTTGATTGCATGTGCAACTTCTGCTGGAAGGATTGGAGGAACTCTGGTACTGGCATCTTTCATGATGTCTGGAGTGCATGTATCATCCCTTTCATATAATTTGGAGTAGAAATCTTTCACTCTTGTCAAAATTTCGCCTCTATTTCTTGTTACAGAACCATCTTCTTTTCTCAGTGCCATAATCTGTTTTCTTCCCTTACTGAGATATCCCTTTGCTATCTTTAGGCTTTGGTTGTTTTCAATTGCTTTCCTCACTAGTTCACAGTTGAATTTTCTTACGTCTTCAGTGATACTTTTTCGTACTGTCTTGCATAGCTCTATATATTCCACTTTGGAAGTCACATCTTCTTTAGTTGTCCTCATCTCTCTTCTTTTTTGCATCAACATTTTCGTTTTTCCTGATAATTTATTTACATGCAACTTGTTCTTAGACCCAGCTAATTTTGTTGCTGTTTCCATAAGAGCTTTGGTTACTTTTCTGTTAACTTCAGAGATGTCCACTTCTTCCGATGTTAGGCCTTCTAAAGCAGAGAACCTGTTCTTCAGTTCCAACTTGAAGGTATTATGGTGTTTTTTAAGGTTCGTTATGTCAATAGATTTTGTTTGTCTTATGAGCTTGCCACGTTCAAGTTTAGTGTTGACGTGCATCTTACATCTCACCAATCTATGGTCACTACCTGTGTTGAACTTGTTTAGCACACTGCAGTCTTCTATGACGAATTTTTTGTTACACATAATAAAATCAATTTCACTTGTCATCCCATTTGGATGTCTCCATGTCCATTTCCTGTGTGGCTTTTTCTTGAAGAAGGAGTTCAAGATGAAAAACCCTTCTGCCTCTGCAAACTCAACGAGAGTATTTCCACGCTGGTTTCTGTTGCCGTGACCGAATTTACCTACTGAAGTTTCATTCTGTTGCCGTTGCCCTATTTTTGCATTGAAATCTCCCATAATTATTTTCAAGTGCTGCTTACCTTTATTATTTAGATGACAAATTTCCTCATAAAATTCTTCAATTTCTTCTTCAGGATGACTTGTGGTGGGTGCATAAGTTTGAATAATCTGAGCCTGGTATCTTCTCGATAGTTAGATAACGAGTCGTGCAGCTCTGTCAGAGGAACTTTCAACTTCTACCACTTTATCCTTCAGTTTCTTGTTTATTATAAATCCAACACCACTAGTTCTGCCAGTATCTGTCCCACGATAGTAGAAGAGATGTCCACTTTTCAGTTCGATGAGATCTTCTCCTTTTCTCCTTACCTCACTTAGCCCCACAATGTCCCACTTGATCCTTTGTAGTTCCTCTTCCAATTCAAGAAGCCTTGAATCAGAAGATAGGGAGCGTCCATTGTACGTTGCCAAGGTCAGCATCAGATGGCAGCCTAGTCCGGTCCTCCGGGGATTCTTAGCACCCTCTGCCTTCATGTCGCACTGGCCGCTGCCTTGGCCAGGTACATTCCAGCTGCCGGAGACTGAGGGCCAAGATTTAAGTTGTGGAGTCATTTTGGAGGGGTTTGGCCATAACTCACCACGCTGGCCAAGCGGGTTGGTGAGTGTGGGATAGCATTTCCTCTGATCCCGATGGTATAGTTATACCGCTATTGGCGGTCATCAGAGCCCCTTTAGTGGGAACAGGATGCACCACGAGAAGGCGGGGTTGACATTTGTCAAGGAGAGGCTGTGATGTTACGCATCACCTGACCTTACATCCCATGTAAAATAATACGCCTTTTTATATCAGCTTGGAAACTGTATCGGCGGCAATAGTCATTAGTGTGATTTTTAAACAGCGTTTCCCACAGCGATCGAACATTGTACGTTGGCTAAGTGGCATACTGTTATATTGTAATCATTTTACTCTGCATTTAGCGCTAACTAACAGTTGCACGGTAAACGAAAGTGATCCCAGACTACATAATTAGTTTATTGCTCTTGTGACGTCACTAGCCCAACCGAAATTGGGAAGAAATCTAATAAGTCGTAGAATAGGAGTTTAAAGGTAAAAAAAGAGAAAATATGCGTCTCTTGGAGCGCAAAAGAGAATGAAATGATGCAAGGCAAAAGAGAATGATTAGAGATAGAAACAAGTAGAGATAGAAACAAGTGATGCAAGGCAAAAGAGAATGATTAGAGATAGAAACAAGTAGCGTGATAACTTAAAAAGAAAATAATTCACTAAGGTAATTCCTGGATAACCTAACCTGTAAAATGACAACCCATAGCTGACAATAAGCAAATTGAAATTGTAATTATTTACACCTGTTTCTTCGTGATATATTTTTCATATATCCAACTGTAACGTATACTCTAAATTAACTTTCATTTTTAGTTCCATTTTCTATGCATATTTTAGTTCGTTCTCTTTAGCACCTTGAGCCGCGGATGGCCTAGTAGTCATCGTTCGTGACTGTCACGGAGAACCCACAGGTTCCATCCCAGGCAAGTACGAACGCTCGAACCACCATGCGTCGGATGGGCACGTAAAGCCGTCGGACCACGGGTAGTGGCTCCCCTGTAATAAATAAGGGCGTCTTCCTCCCCCTTTCTACCTAGCTTCTGTATCACTTACCTATCGGACACTCTAGCCCAAATCTCCTAGCTTCCTATTTCTGAGGGTTGTTTTTAAGACCTGGGGTCAGACAGTCCCTTTTTAAAATCCTGTACATGTGATCTGAACGTGATATCTTCTCTCTCACACGAATACGGTTGGCAAAACTTGAGGTCTCTGAGAGTGACGTATGCTTGTTGAGATAAGAACGGTACGATATATAGGATATGATGTTATAATGTTTGAGAAGCAGCAGTATGTGGGATTTGATGATGAACGTTAATGCTAATTGTAGATATGATATTGTTTAATTACCGTTTGAGTTATTTAAAGCTTGCGTGTTGTGCTATTTATAAGTACAAGTTACGACTAACGTTTTCCGGCCTCCCCGGTGTCGCAGTGGTCTAAGCGATGGCCTCTGATCATTCGTCCGAAAAGGGGCCCGGGTTCGAATCCCGGTGAGGCATGGATGTTGTGTTTGTCTTACGGCACTGGCTCTCTCCCTTCCCTGGAACCAGTGACCCTATATTAGGGAAGGGCGAATGCTTATAGCCCATTGAGTTGCTCACGGTGGTTGTTAAACCTCCAATAAAAAAAAGCCAGTGCGGGAAGGGAAGAGTCCGCCAACAATACCTAGGTACCATGGCTGTACAAAATCGCCCTAGATTGAAGATCCAACTATTAGATTGAAGATCCAAACTATTAAGACCACCTACCTAATATGATGTTGGTTCCTCACGTGCAGCCTAAAAACAGCTCTTAAAACCGGCGAGAATGGACGATACAAGATTTCTAAAAGTGTCTTGTGGTATCTCGAGTTGAAAGATCTGCTGGTAACGTGATACCACAAGACACTTGTCTTGTGGTATCACGTTACCAGCAGATCTTTCAACTCTTGTAAGTTACGGGTTTAAGCCAATCGGATGTGTTGTTCCAACACAAATCAAGTTGTAAGTTACGGGTTTAAGCCAATCGGATGTGTTGTTTCAACACAACCACAGATACTCGACTGGATTGATATCTCGGGAATTTGCAGGCCAGGGCAATACCTAGAAGTGTTTCTCATGTTCCGCTAACCATTCGCGAACAATCCTGGCAGTGTGACATGGCGCATTATTCTTCTGGAAGAAGGTACTACCAGACGGGAAAACGTTGCCATTATAGGATGTTCCTAGTCTGTAATGATGTTTAGGTAGGAAATAGACGTCGTAGTTTCCTTCTCGTGAAATACTGGATACAAGCTGTCCACGCATAACATTGCCCAAAGCATTACACTTCCTCCTCCGGCATGTTTTCGCTCCACGGCTCATCCTAATGCCAACACTTCCCCAAATTCATCGGACCAAACGACGTTCTTCCAATCATTCAAGGTCTAGCTTTGATGCTCGCGTGCCCATTGTAGGTGATTTCGAGGTGAACCGAGGTTAGCATGGGCACTCGGAGCGGACTGCGGGTACGTAGCCCCATTTTTAGCAGTGTTCGATATACTGTGTGTTGTGATATATTACTCCTGTCACGTGCATTAAAATTACCTGCGAAATGCGCCACAGTATCCCTTTTGTTGACACGTACCATACGGGATAACTTTCGCTCATCTCTATCATAGATGAGCTCTGATCGGCCCACACCTTTCCCGCCATTCGTGGTTGTTCTCTCCTCGAACCACTTTTTGAAGGTACTAATGGCTGCTGGAGATGAGCACCCCACAAGCTTTGCCATCTCGGAAACGTTTTGACCCAGTCGTCTGGCCATTACAATTTGACCTTTGTCATACTCGTTCTGAGCTGCCTTTCCCAATTGAAGAACAAGAATAACGCTGATTAAGGTATCCGTACATCTTTAAACCTTTAAGCGGCCCATGTATCCAGCGGCGGACTTACCACTAGGCCAACTAGGCAGCGGCCTAATGGCCGCAGGTGTAGAATCCCGAAAAACGGGGAGAATAGAACAGAAAAACTTAGAAAAGGGAGGTACAGTTGTTTTAATTTACTTGAGTAAAAAAAGTAGTGGTAATTTTTTGTACTAACTCACTCCTAACTACTTTCGTCTATTAAGTTTATTTGTATTTTGTAAATGTTAGAAATAAGGGTTTCATTTTATAAAGTATAGCAAGAACTGAGTACTCATACTTGTAGTAGACTACTTATTTAAGCTTATGATTCCATTTTTCTTATGTACAAATAAATCAAACTTGTAAAAAAATGTGTCAGTTTATATCATTTCCCAAAACACCTTACAATTAATTTTTATATACTTTATTATTTTTTGTTGTTGTAATGCAATTTTAAACAATCAAAACAAGAAATACTATTGTTTATTTTCGTGTTATAAGAATGCATCGTGTGTCGGTTTCAAATGTAGTTCTAAGGTTTCAAATTGTAAAGTGTTGTTCCTGGATAAGCGTGAGCCTCTTTCTCTATGTTTACAAATATATTTTTTTATAACCTTTAACTTAATAACAAGTTAAATCAAAATAATTTTTATTTAAATAATACTTATTTAACAATAAAATTATACTACAAATTATTATATTTTTAACTTAAAGATAAGTTTATTAGAAAATCTTATAAGATCAAATTCAAATATTGGTGGCCGGGTGGAGGGGGGCGCATAGAAAATTTAGCCTAGGGCCTCACTAAAATTTAGCCTAGGGCCTCACTTGGTTCAGATACACTGCATGTATCTGAACCAAGAGGTGTCCAAATTTTCTGCTCTCCCAGAGAAGCCGTTTTATACGAAAACTACCGCAAAACAATTCCTTTCCTCCTCTCATTTTAGCAATACCAACTATAAATCTTTCGCAGGAGATAAGTGCTTCTTCATAGTCCTGAGTCTTATAAACTTCACGTGGATTCTCTTCTAGTTCTTAGTCTTTCGGTAAATAGTCTGATTTCCTTAAAGTCCGTGATTCTCTGCTTCATTACCCGAAGAATAATTCGGAAGAGTTAGTCTCTCTGACACGGACATCATGCCACTGAGTCGAAGCAAGTGATCTTTTCTCTCCTTTCTTAGGTTCGACGCCATTTTATAGCCTTTTTAGCGGAATAGGCAATCAGATAGACAAAATTAATGACCCCCCCCCCTAAATGTGCAGTTTGAATTACTAACCTAAAAGAAAAGCAATGCCTTCTCGTACGCAGATTCAATTGTTTCAGCAGTGTTCGATCCACTTCTTAGACAGATAATATATATTTTTTCGTGCTGGGTTCAGCCCATTTTGCTAACTAATAAACGAATTAACCACGAGTTAATTCGTTCCAGCCAGTTAAAGGGTTAAAATGCGATTTTCGGTCAAAATATGAATCTCCCAATTTCGTTCCAGTATTAAAGCCTGTTTTTATATCTTTCCAAATCCGTTTAAAATGTGTTTCTTTCTTTTTTAGAACATGGGTTGCAATTATTTTAATGTTACTTGACAGCAACTTTTTAGAACTGGAAGTACAGTTGTGCTAACAGGAAGTGAGTTTAAATGTCTATTTACATTGTAATTTTATTAAATATGAACGCTCAAATTTGATCCTGTATATAAATCAAAATATAAATTAAAATTTCAATTTTTTAAAATACTTAAAAACGATCTGGCAACACATGTTTTGTTCAAGCATCTGGCAGCAAAGTTATGATATGGCAGAAAATACCGAAGGAGGTTTTCGTTTGCCTCAAAAATATGAAATTAGGCATATATGATGCTGTCATACAATTTGATGATTGCTTTCAAGGTTGTTTGAAAGTACTAGCCAAGTTGAACATTGAAAATCCAATATTTTTCATATTGCGGGGTTATAGACATTTAGATAAAATTCGAATCCAAGACTGGAAACTGCATGCAACCCCTGTTGCGAAAAATAACGTAAAAACGTTTTGTGAGCTCTCAGGATGAAAAAACTGTTTTGCATAGTGAAGATACTGAAATATTTATAAATCAGGAGCACTTTAACGTTTAATTTTTATTTTTAAGTAGTCATCATCATCATCATCATTGTCAACCATTATCTATCCACTGCTGGACGAAGGTCTCTCCAAGCCTCTTCCTTAACGGTCTGTCTTGTGCCAGTCTCCTCCATGTTACTCCCGCATACTTTCGAATTTCATCCACTCATCTCCCATGTGGTCTTCTTCTGGGTCTTTTCCTGTCCCTTGGAATCCAATCTAAAATTTCGGCTGTCTATCGATGGTCTGTTCTTCTGGCAGTATGTCCAGCCCATTGCCATTTCAGGGATTTAACTCTGATCATGATGTCTTCCACTCTTGTCATTTTTCGGATCCACGAGTTCCTCTTCTTATCTCTCCTGGTTACACCAAGCATGCACCTCTCCATGCTACTTTGAGTTGCCTGCAGCCTTTGTACATCTCTTGTAGTTAACGTCTACGTCTCTGCACCATACGTAAGCACTGGAAGGATGCACTGATCAAACACTTTTCTTTTAAGACATAATGGCATATTGCTCTTGAAAATTATGCTGTTTCTTCCAAAAGCTCTCCAGGCAAGTTTTGTACGCCGATTAATTTCTTTATCAATGTGACCCTCACTTGATATCTGCTGTCCAAGATAAACGCACGTGTCTGGTATCTCCAGCTTTTCTCCATCAATCGATAAATCTTCATTTCTTGTAAAAGCATTGAACATCAGTTTTGTTCATTTTTAATCCCACTTCTTTACTCTTGTCAGCAAGTTCCTGGATCACACTCTGCAGCTCTGATGGGGTAGTTGCAAAAATGACAACGTCATCAGCAAAACGAAGGTGAGTTAGATAATCTCCATTAATCTTTATCCCTTTGTTTTCCCAGTTCAGGGATTGAAAGACATTTTCCAATGTGGCATTAAAGAGCTTGGGAGATATGGTGTCAGCTTGTCCCCCACTCCCTTTCCAACTTTTATGTGTGCTGTATTCTCAAACAGCCGAATCTTTGCACTTGCATTTTCATTTTTAAAGTAGTGTTTGTCTTTAAATGTTATTTTTAGCTGTTTCTAGAAATGAACTTATGTATATTTTGCCTTAGTGCAAAACATCATAACGCGAAAACTTATACTTGAAATGCTTTAAAACTTTACGTGACTATATTGCAAGAGAACATAAAGGGATTAGATTACTCCCATGATTCCACAGCCATTAGTTTTGTTTTTGTTTGTTTTATAGTATGAATTATGAATTGCCATAAATTTTGAATGATTTTCTTTTTCGACAGTACTTTAACTTTTACAGCTTTTTAAATAACTGCACTATGATAACGTGAATAGTCTATTTCCTAGAGGATGTTATTGTCATCATAATAAAATCTACAAAATGAAGATATATTGATTTGACTTTGAGTTATCGCATTCTTGATCTTATTTTATATTCCGTATCTCTTGATCTTATGTTTTGCTATTTTTAACTATTTTTCGAACCTCAAACGATAAAAAATCAGAACTTTTTTTATATATTATTCCATGTTTTTACCATGTTTTTAGCCACATTCCATTATAAAATGCAGAAAAGAAAAAAAATTCAAATAATTAAAAAAAATTCATCTCAGAAGGTGTTCGGATACGTTAACAGAGTTAAGTACCAGGTGTTATTTATGTTTCACGACCTTTACACGCGCTGTCGTTTGCCTGCAGTTCTTTCTATTTGCATAAAGACGCGCTGATCACAATCTTTCGGCTCTTCGGTGTAAAAATATGGGTATAATAAAAAGCCTTAGGTTTTGTCCACAGTGATAAAATATTAAAACTTTATTCCCAGAACCTAACAAATCTTTATCAGAAAAAAAGAGCACACTTTTCCCATAAGGAAGGAAAATAAAAAAAAAAAAGGAACCTGTGCTGGATGAAGGTTAGGTTAGATAGTGTCCAAGAAACAGCGGATTAAGCCAACAGATAACTCGTACGTAGCAAAGCAAAATCTCACTCGAAAGGAGAACTAATTGAACCCTAAGGGGCATGGAATTGTAAATTGTATATCTTAATCTTATTCATGAGACTTCCCATGAAACAAAAATATTTCCGAATTAATACGTTCATTAAAGTCTTTACTAAGCTGCTGAAAACACGGTGTTCTTTCACTGACGCCATCAATTTGAAAAATTATTTGAAAATAAATATATCTGAAAAATGTGAGTATTCTAATTTTTTTGTTAGTTGCACCCACTGTTGTCAACCGTATTGTAATTATACAAAGTCGAGTCACATTATTTTGACTACCTCCTATTTTTGACGTCAGCAGCGCGTAGCTAATGAAAGAAGGCACGTGTCGTGAGCTGGCTTGGAGGGTATATAAGGTGTACTGTAGACAATCTGAAAACATATCACTCGTTGCTGTCATGGATAAAAGGGGCGATTTATCAGATTTAATAAGAGGTATGATTATCCGCTTCCGGGCCAAAGGTGGCAGCATTTCTGAAACAGCGCAGTTTGTGAACTGTTCGCGTGCTGCTGTGGTTAAAGTGTATCGTGATTGGAGAAATGACACCATTGAGAAGAAGCAACGTGGAAACTGCGGAGCACCACGTGCCATTGATGTGAGAGGTGAACGTCGGCTTTGAAGGTGCGTGAGGGCCGATCAACACGCTACAGTGGAGCAACTCACTGGCCGAATGAACCGGTGGGTTACCGGAAGTGTGTCTAAAAAGACAGTTTAGTGAACCACTACAATAAACCCTGCTGCGTATGGGACTTCGATGCAGATGGATGATCACTGCATCTATGTTAACGAAGGTGCATCTGCAGAAAAGGCTTAAATTTGTGCGGCAATATAGGAATTGGACCTCCGCTGATTGGCAAAGGATTGCCTTCTGTGATGAGTCACGTTCTCTCCTTCATCGAACGGATGGACGTTGGCGTATAAGGCGAGAAACATCGGAGAACAAACACTCTTCAACCATTCCTGGCAAAACACAAGCTCGTTGGGGCAGCGTTATGGTCTAGAGAATCGTTTCGTGGGATTCCCTGGGTTCATTGATACCTGTGGAAGGCGCTATGGACCGAATTCGTTATGAATCCATCCTTGCAAACCACGTACACCTATTCATTCTGATTGTCTTCCCTGGGGCGGATGGGATCTTCCATCACGACAATGCGACGTGTCACACAGTTAGATATGTCCGAGAGTGGTTAGTAGAGCACGATGACGACTTCAAAGTACTTCCCTGGCCCCCTTATTTCCCAGATTTAGACCCAATTCAGCATCTGTGGGATCACCTCGATCGTGTTGTCCGCGCTATGGATCCTCCACCACGCACCCTCCAGCAGCTGTGAGATGCACTGCAGTCAGCATGGCTCCACATACCAGTGAACACCTTCCAGCACCTTACTGAGTCACTCTCAGCCCGTCTAGCTGTTGTCCGCGCTGCACACGGCCGATACTTTGGATATTAGCTGATGGTCACAATAATGTGGCACGACCGTGTATTGCAAATACTATGATTTAGATGATTGCACTATGACCAGTAGCGAGTCTAGTATGTTGCATACAGTATATATCGTGTAACGTATGTGACGTACCTGCCAGAAGGACGCACACGACATAAAGGCAGATAGGAATCAGAATAAAATGTCTGCGTAGCTCAGTTGGTAGAGCGACTTGTTCCGGAATAAGCGGCCTCGGGTTCGAATTCCGGCGTAGACCAAAAATGACGGAGAAATTTACTTCGTTATAATGGCGCCCGAACTATCCGGATGACCCGGCCGTTCAAAATCTCGCATTGGTGTGATGTTATTTCCACACCGCGAGACAGGAAAAATCAGAGAACCCCTTCTCCAGTGCTTCGAAAAATAAAAAAAATGTGTGATGTTGCATTCCACACAGCAGATTGACTGGGAGTTCTCAAGTGCACGTTCTACAGTGAATGGCTGCCTGCAACGATTCATGGTCACGGCTGACCCGTGGGCCATGCCCCCGGCCCTCTTTCGGGGGGGGGGAGATGTGACGTACCTGCCAGCAGGACGCACACGACATAAAGGCAGATAGGAATCAGAATAAATGTCTGCGTAGCTCAGTTGGTAGAGCGACTTGTTCCGGAAGAAGCGGCATCGGGTTCGAATCCCGGCGTAGACCAAAAATGACGGAGAAATTTACTTCGTTATACGTACTACAACTTTGTTATCTGTACTGTTGAAAACCGTTGGTTTATTTTCTTTCGTTTCTTTTTTCTAAAGAAAATCCACGGCAAAAAAAAACATTGACAGCCGCTTTAAACTTCCTGTTGAACATATTAAAAATGAAAGTAGCCCACGTAAATTTCTGTAAGCGGGAATACGTGCCCATTAATTTATATACCAAATATTATTCTTAACTTATTAAATTCGGGTAATTATTCATAAAATTACTCATACATGTATTGTATAACACTTTCAACTTTGCTGATACTAAAACTGAAAAGAAAATGCAACATTTGTTTTAATTTTTTAAATCATGAAAATGAATTAAAGAATTTTTTTTGCTTCATCTTTCTTGATGTGCTATATGTTTTACAAAAATACTATAGTTTTTGAAAAATGGTACTATAATTGCAACTTTAGTGGTCGACAACAGTGCCAGTGCCGCAACGTGTAATAAGAGAAAGCCTAAAATTTTCAGTAAAAATTACTTTTCGTTGTACGAAAAGTGAATTTTACATTATGTTTAATGGAGGGAAAAAAGCTCAACGTTAAATAACATCAGTCTCTGAATTTTTAGTGGTAATACAAATTCCGTAGTTAAATGCAGATTTTGTGAACATTATATTTCTGAAAAGAAATCATTCAACTTTTCACTCTGCAATTAATATTTTAAGTTTCTCAGAAACTCAAATTTGTAGCAGAAAATGGAAATGCTGTGGAAAACTTTATTTTTAAAACCTTGTTGTTATGAGTTTAAGAGAAACATAAATTTAATCAGTGAAATTTAT
The DNA here is from genome assembly GCA_039090855.1 of Macrothele yani. Lineage (NCBI taxonomy): Eukaryota > Metazoa > Arthropoda > Arachnida > Araneae > Macrothelidae > Macrothele > Macrothele yani. The sequence continues at coordinate 134,891,906 of CM077005.1, read as the reverse complement.
TATAAAAAGAAGTGAAGTAATTAGTTTATCACCATATTTTTCTTTTTGATTGAAGGTTTAACGACTACCCTGAGCAACTCAATGTGCTATAAGCACTAGCCGGTCCCTAATTTAGGGTCACTGGCTCCAGGGAAGGGAGACAGCCAGCGCCGTACGACAAACACAATATCCATGCCTCACCCTTACAAACTTTAATTAATATTAACATGAATGAATCAACTTTTTTTTAACAGCAGTGCATTATTGAATTGCTGAACGATTTATCTGCTGCGCTAACTCAAAACTGTCATTACCCACAATGGGAGATTACATTTTCACCCACCTTAACGCTTAATGCCTGCACACCTGCAACTCTAATTTTTTTTCCTTTCTTTTTAGCTGTCCTACCAAAGATCTCTGCCTGTTCCCTATTTTCACTGCTGTAACCTTATAAAATTCTTACAGTAAGTGGTATGGTCTGCCTATAGACTTGTATAGAGTTAACACTAAGCTTATGCTAAAGATCTTGTTTCGTTCCGTAAGCGAAACAGAAAAAGTTATTCACTTAAAATACACTGAAGTGCCAGAAAAACTGGTGCAGATGAGCTTATGCAAAATATATAGCAACATCCCCTATGTGCGTACTCGGTTGCGTCCGCCAGTGCGTATATAAAGCGATAGACATCCTTGCCAGCTGCCAGAGCTGTTTTCGGCCTGAGAATGACAAGTAATAACGATTTAAGCGACTTTCAACGGGGTGTCATAGTTGGTGCTCGTGAGATGGGCCATAGTATTTCGGAGGTAGAAACGAAGTTCGGATTTTCACGGATGACCATTGCAAGGGTGTACCGTGACTACCAGAATTCCGGCAAAACCTCCGAACTACGATACCAGTGTGGCCGTAAAAAGACATTGAGTGAACGTGACCATCGTCGGCTGTCAAGAATCGTTTCACGCGATAGTTGTGCAACAATCTCGCAGGTATTATCGGAATTCAATGCTGGAGCCTCAACAAGCATCAGCGTCCGGACTGTGCAACGTACACTGCACGATATGGGCTTTGGGAGCCGACGCCCAACTCGACTCCACTTGATGGGTGCACGACACAGAGCTATGCACCTCGCTTGGGCACGGCAACAACGCCACTGGACACTTGATGACTGGAAACAAGTAGCCTGGTCAGACGAGTTGCGTTTCCAACTGCGTCGGGCAGATGGAAGGATTCGTGTGTGGCGCAAACCCCATGAAGCCATGGATCCCGCCTGTCAACAGGGAACTGTACCGGCTGGTGAAGGGGATTACACCCAAATTGTAGAACGCTCTGCAGGAAGTATGGTGTGCCTTGCCTACAGCATATTTCCAGAAACTAGTGGAGTCCATGCCCCGTCGTATTTCTGCAGACTGGTGTACCAGTTTTTCTGGCACTTCAGTGTATATAGTGAGGTGAAATTGGTTGATACAGATTTAACGACACTTCCAAAAAAATAAAGTCAATACAGCATTTGGCATTTCAAAAATTAATTTTGCTCTATTAATAAAATCTGTTAAATTTTGAATTTTAATTTAACAATTTTTTTTTCTTCGTTTTTGTTGTATATTTCGTTTTTTTATTTGTGTTACCTTTCAGTATTTATTACACATCGCAAGTTATAAAAAAAAAAGGTTTGCTATTTTCAACACTTTTGTTACCCGCTTCATTTCTTGCTATATCTTAGTTATTTTGTAGACTACTCTAATTATGGCTGAACGTAAACACTTTATTTCTACATTTCAGGCTCCTTAATAATTCCGTGCAAGAGAAGGCATATTTCTCTCAGTTTCTTCTTCGTTATAAATTAAAAACCACAAGTCCCTTATGATGTATCTGAATTACGTGAAATTTGTACACTCACTAGCATATCACAGATAACTTTTTATTCAAATTCTACGCAGTTTTCTCTACAGCGACATGATTTCTAAGACAACAACAATACATTGAGCTATAAACAGTCGCCCGTCCATAATTTTGCGCTGCTGGTTCCACGGAAGAGAAAGAGCCAGTGCCGTAAGACAAACACAACATCAATCCTCACCGGGATTCGAACCTGTAACCTTCTCGAGCGAATGAGTGCGACAGCGGCCAGCCTCACTTGTCAAAATAAAATCGTTAGATTTGACCCACCTACGTTTTGCCCCAAGGCCAAGTGGTCTGAGGTACAGAGTTCGGATCAGTTGTCCAAGATGGACCTGGGATGGAGTCTGGGATGAGACTCCATTTGGTGCTGCTCTTGTCAGATGCCCCAGCTCTGTTTCTTTCCCGGAACCAGTGACCCTAAATTAGAGATAGGTGGTTAAATCCCGAAAAAAAAAGAGCTCCCTAAGCAAAACTACTAGAGCGGCTTTCCATTATGACGTAGTAATCACATTTAATCATCGGCATGTCGCAGTTGGTTAATGCGCAGTGTGGGAGGTAGATGTTTCTGTCGGATGTTCGAATCCCAGTCCTGCCGGTCATCTAGACAGCGGTTTTTCCGGGGCTTTCCGCTGATTCCCTAGGCTCGGGACACGAATGTGTAGATTGTTACCTGTAAAGTCGGCCCCGGACGCACTTTACCCCTTACCCACATGCAGTAGAGGAATGGCAAGCCGGCTGCATTAATGTGCCAATAACCCTGAAAGGCACATAATCGTCTTTGCGGGACTCAACTCGTCATGGGCGGATGAGATAAAGAGAAGATAATCATATTTATGTATTTATATGAATGTCAGATGAATATTTAAGGAAGTGAACCTTGAATCAAGTGATTCTTGATTAGCAGTGAGAATGGCATGCCTCTGACGTTGTAAACAGCACTCACTGGTTTTGCTTGTGGTTATCAAAATGCAAGCGGATTGTTGATCAGTTGTAATTTAAAGGCAATTATTTTTGGTAATGGTAGAATCATTATATTGAAGTTAAAATTTCTGGTTCATCAGCGGTACCATAGATCAGTAGGCGTGAGCAATTGATGAATCCTATTTTCACAGAGTGTTTCATGATGATGACGAAGTAAGTAGGACTCAGTATCGTATTCATTTAGGCATTTTACAAGTTTTTAAAATGGTATAACTATACTAGTAATCCATATTTACTGGCGTAAAGTAGAAATAAAAGTTTCCAAGTTTTCTCACATCAACCAGATGGGTTTCTCGTGAAAGTTAGACAGCAAACTGCAAACCGATTAAAGTTTGCTGTCTACCTTCCATGAGAAAGCCATCAGCTTGATGTGCGACCCTTATTTCTACTTTACGCCAATAAATTCGGGTTACTAATATAGTTAATCTATTTTAAGTATAGTTGGTGTACAATTCCTTGTTATTAATTTATTTTTACAAGCTTCAGTTTATTGATTTACTCATCTCATCATGTTGCAGAGTCCAATTATACAGACGGAGGTTATATAATTGGACTCTGCAACATGATGAGATGAGTAAATCAATAAACTGAAATAAGTTAAGACTTCTAGAGAGAAATAAAACAATAAATTAAATATTTAAATTTGAAAAAAAACTGCGTGAGGAAATTTTGAATTAGCAATGATATACTGCTCAAAATGTTTTCTCATTCATCGAAAAGGCGTCTATAAATTTCATGTAATTTAATATGCGAACAAAATCTAATTAAATTTGAATGGATGTCATGTTGGGAACTGAATGTCAGAAGGTGTGTAGGTTAAAGCAACAGGAGAAACAATGTTGATAGTTCGCGTCATTATTGATTACTTTACAGAAAGTAAATTATATTACATCACACGTTGTTTTTAACTTCCTGACTTCAAAGCGGAGAAATAAAACTCAAGCAGACATTAATTTTGGATATGAGACTAATGTGATGTTAGAACTAATCTACTAATCAGAATTCTGTATAGAGAGTAAAACATAAATTATACTACAAATTTTGAAGATGGCAATCCGAATTTTGGCGGAAATGTGACAAAGATGGTAAGTCAGATAATATCCATTTTTTTTCAAGTTTTCGGATATTATCTGACTTACCATCCTTGCCACATTTACGCCAAAAATCGGATTGTCATCTTTAAAATTTCAAAATTTGTATTATATGGCGTAATCCCGTATTTCTTTCATGATTTATCTGCTTCTCCGGGCAAACACGGGAAAAGATTCTTAACCTCCAGATTCGCTAAACATGAATACCGGTTGCTTCGACTAGCGAATCCTGTGATGGTTAAATTCAAATTGATCGGAAACTTGGAACTTGATCGTTCTGGGTGGTGTAGTGGTTACTATACCCGGGCGTTTTCTGGAAGACGCGGATTCGAGTCCCGCTCCAGGACGATGAAAATTTTCAAGTTTTCGGATATTATCTGACTTACCATCCTTGTCACATTTACGCCAAAAATCGGATTGTCATTTTCAAAATTTGTATTATATGGCGTAATCCCGTATTTCTTTCATAAATTATACTGTTGGAATTTTAGAATGCAAATGATTTTGGTCTTTCAGATCCAAACGCATTCCGACTAAAGAATGAAGATATGTACTGTATAACAGTTGATGATGATGCAATAATCAATAGAAAGGTCAAATTTCACTGACACTATATGGAAAATTGAAAGAGCGAGGGAATATGAACTTCCATTGTGCATGGCTTTTATCGATTATGAAAAAGCCTTTGATTCGGTGAAACCATCAGCAGTTACAATGGCTCTGAAAACCTGCGGTATTGAAGATGCATACATTAATATTATTAATAACATCTATGAAAATGCAAGTGCAAAGATTCGGCTGTTTGAAAATACAACACACATAAAAATTGGAAAAGGAGTGAGACAAGGTGACACCATATGGAAAATTGAAAGAGCGAGGGAATATGAACTTCCATTGTGCATGGCTTTTATCGATTATGAAAAAGCCTTTGATTCGGTGAAACCATCAGCAGTTACAATGGCTCTGAAAACCTGCGGTATTGAAGATGCATACATTAATATTATTAATAACATCTATGAAAATGCAAGTGCAAAGATTCGGCTGTTTGAAAATACAACACACATAAAAATTGGAAAAGGAGTGAGACAAGGTGACACCATATCTCCGAAGCTCTTTAATGCCACATTGGATGGTGTTTTTCAGTCACTGAGCTGGGAAAACAAGGGGATAAAGATTAATGGAGATTATCTAACCCACCTTCGTTTTGCTGATGACGTAGTCATTTTTGCAACTAGGCCATCAGAGCTGCAGAGTATGATCCAGGAACTTGCTGACAAGAGTAAAGAAGTGGGATTAAAAATGAACTTTCAGAAGACAAAAGTGATGTTCAATGCTTTTACAAGAAATGAAGATTTATCGATTGATGGAGAAAAGCTGGAGATAACAGGCTCGTACGTTTATCTTGGACAGCAGATATCAAGTGAGGGTCACATTGATGAAGAAATTAATCGGCGTACAAAACTTGCTTGGAGAGCTTTTGGAAGAAACAGCATAATTTTCAAGAGCAATATGCCATTATGTCTTAAAAGAAAAGTGTTTGATCAATGCATCCTCCCAGTGCTTACGTATGGTGCAGAGACGTGGACCTTAACTAAAAGAGACATACAAAGGCTGCAGACAACTCAAAGCAGCATGGAGAGGTGCATACTTGGTGTAACCAGGAGAGATAAGAAGAGGAACTCGTGGATCCGAAAAATGACAGGAGTGGAAGACATCATGATTAGAGTTAAATCCCTGAAATGGCAATGGGCTGGACATACTGCCAGAAGAACAGACCATCGATGGACAGCCGAAATTTTAGATTGGATTCCAAGGGACAGGAAAAGACCCAGAAGACCACATGGAAGATGGGTGGATGAAATTCGAAAGTATGCAGGGGTGACATGGAGGAGACTGGCACAAGACAGACCGTTGTGGAGGAAACTTGGGGAGACCTTCGTCCAGCAGTGGATTGATAATGGTTGACAATGATGATATGGAAAAACAAGCTCTTTTTGCCAGTGGTGTTATTCGAACCAACTTCTCGTTGCTCTGGAGCTTCTCCCGACTGAACTCCGCCGGAAAAGCTCATCGTTGCAACTTGCAGTTTTGACACTTGCGTCAACTCAGTCGTACGTCACATATATCCCCGTCCTTCCGACCTTAGGAAAAAAAATCGCAGGTTCCGGGTCCGCCGACAAACCATACTTTTTCGGGTCCCTCGAAAAATCATGCTTTTTCAGGTCCAGAGACAAACCAGACACAAAATTGCAGGTTCGTAAGTACTACTCAAACAACGTACTTCGGTTAATAAGGTTAAACTTGTGTGCGCGGTTGAACAATTTTAGTGACGACAGAAAAAAAAATGTTTTTTTTTATCACACATAGGAAATTTTGTAAATTTTGTAGATTTTTAAGTACAAAAATTCAGTTCGAAAAATATTTCCGATTTTCTTCTGACGTGCAAGCCCTTGCAGTGCATCTGAATTCAACTCTAGGGGCTCTAAGCAAGAGCCCGTGAGCCCCGGTGGCGCAATGGTCTAAGCGATGGCTTCTGATCATTCGTTCGAGATAGGGTCTGGGTTCGAATCCTAGTGAGGCATGGATGTTGTGTTTGTCTTATGCCACTGTCTTTCTCTCCCTTTCCTGGAACCAGTGGCCCTAAATTAGGAACGAGTGACTGCTTATAGCCCATTGAGTTGCTCACGGTGGTTGTTAAAATTCCAATTAAAAAAAAAGCACCCATCCCTAATTTAGGGCCATTGGTTTTGAGGAAGGGGAACAGCTCATTTGGGGCTCGAGCCAGCGACTAATTCAAATGACCGAGCAGACTCTTACCCTGACCACTAGGGGGCACCGTGACGACGAATTTGAATTACTTAAATTTCTAAAACCTCACTCATATCCAACTCTTTCACCTGCCCTTTGATTTCCCAATCAGCATAAATCGCAAACAATTTTAAATTGGCCGATTAGATTCAGTAGGAGTAAAACGGTAAAGCTCAATCTGCGTATCTTTGAAAAACTGTAGGTGATTGATTCTGTCGCCTCCATTACCAGCGTAAGAAAATACACTTACATTTAAAAGCGTTTGCCTGATGAAACCATTACTGAATAGGATTAGAGAGATTCAACGAACCCTGTTTACAACAGAACGAGTGTTTAAATGCGCAACCGCTGTTGTCGTTAATCTCGTTACTGAGCTGAGAAAAAATCTCGCAAAATAAAAAACTGGCGATTACACGAACGCTTAAATATTTATGAAAACTTCGCACAATTTCTTAAATTTCGGATTTCATTTTGGCTTATCTTTGAATGATGATTTCCTCAATATTATATTGTGTGAAGTTTTGAAGATAACTCCTGTAAATGTAATTGAAAATTTGCCACAATTATGCTGTCGAAGAAGTACCCTGTGTAATTAATGTGCTTTTTAATAAAAGCAAAAATTACCCAGCCTTAGAAAGTTTCGAACGGAGAGATGATATCCCTTTGAAATTATAAAGCCTTATTTTTTTCTTTTCAATTATGTATACCCTTTCATTTTTTTACATGTTTGGAACGATTTTTTTAACAAGAAACTATTAAATTTTGTGTAAAGCCCGCTCTCTATACTCTAAAAATGAAGTATTATTCATAGTAACAAGAACATTTCAGCAATTCATCGTTACCTTTAAGACATTCAGCGATCAAGTGTTCTCCATTAAATGTTCATTGATGCTTATGGCAAATACGTCACATAGCGGGACAGGTATGCATCAGAGAAATAGAAAATGTGGTGGAAATATTGCATAAAATTTTGTGACCAAAATTAATGGAATTTCTTCCATTAAGACTTGAGGGGTCACAAGTATAATACCTTTAGACAGACGAATAGACGAACAAAAGATTTCAATTTTTGGTTTAACTATTCACGTAAAATGTCCCTATAAAGACAGTTTCTTCCGGACGAACTAACTAGAGTAGACGGAAGAAAAAAAGAAACGCGCTAAATTATAGCAACTTCTAGTGCAACTGACAGGAGCTTACAAACCAGATAGGTACAGTCCACAGAAAAGAAATATTTTGGCGTCAAAAGTTTCAGAAATGCAGCAATAAAAATATTATGTTATTTTTATTGCTGCATTTCTGAAAAACAGTCAGAGAAATTGTGTTCAAGTATCTTGAACAGCTGATTATGCTGCACAAAACCATAGGGCTCATAATCTATATATTAATTCCATAAGGTTTTTTACTGTGAGTCCTATTTAGAGAGAACGGCTAGATATGGTTGAGGTATTAAAATAAAGGTCTTACTCTGTAGATGTGCCAGCCGAAGAGAAAAATGAGAGTGGGGCAACGGTTCGGGCGTTGTGGGGCGGCAAAGTTCCCATGTAAAGTCTATGGGAGAAGCGTGCGGGCCTTATCTACATCAGGCGCTGAGTTCAGTGTCAGATTTGGTGTGTGCATGGTGTTCTATGATCAGTTCTAAAGTACGTAAATACTTCATTGCATACTTACCCTTAACAGAATGTCTCTCCAGCAGAGAAAAAAAAAGAAAAGAAAAGAAAACGTAAGAGCCTTACTGGAAGGCGTGAGCATTCAATGGGTTACAACTATATATCTCACACAAGAGAGAACGAAGAGCATTCGCAACGAGAATCTCATTCCAACAACATTTACAAACACAGTTGTGACTGAAGATAAGAGTGAAAGAGTGCGCTATCCAGTTGAAGTTTTGCACACGACCGACATGAGTGGACTTCCGCCTCACATTCTACGACTGACAAAGGGTGCAGTCGTGATGCTCATCACGAACCTGGCCGCCCCGGAGGCGCTGAGGTATAAGCGCTGGCTTATGATGATTCGTTCGTGGAGGGTCTGGGTTCGAATCCCAGTGAGGCATGGATGTTGTGTTTTTCTTACGGCACTGGCTCTCTCCCTTCCCTGGAACCTGTCACCCTAAATTAGGGACGACCGACTGCTTATAGCCCATTGAGTTACTCACGATGGTCGTTAAACCTTTAGTCAAAAAAAAAATTACGAACCGAACCTGTCTTTACTGAAGCGGTTGAATGAATTTGTTCATCAGATAAAATTTACATTTGTTGTTTCATATGAGTTCATTCTTTTCAAAAAAAACCTAACCGTCGATTCCAACGGGTTTCGTCTAGTTGAAGATAAATTGGTTAAAGTTTTTCAGATCATAACTGGCCGTCCGTTGCTCAGTTGTCCTAAATGGTTGGCTTCTTTTTTTTTTAATTGGAGGTTTAACGACCACCGTGAGCAACTCAATGTTCTATAAGCAGTCACCCGTCCCTAAATTAAGGTCACTGGTTCCAGGGAGGGGAGAGAGCCACTGCCGTAAGACAAGCACAACATCCATGCCTCACCGGGATTCAAACCCGGACCCTTTTTAGACGAATGATCAGAGGCTACTGCTTAGACCACTGCGCCACCCGGGTGGCCATTGGCTTCTCGTAGTACCGTACATGGATTTGAATACGGATAAGGTGTGGACGCTGTGTCCGTTATTTTGGCACTGAATCTCTCCATTCTCTGGGTAAATAAGCACAAAATTAGTACTGACAGTGTCCTTTTAAACTCTAAATAAACAAGATTGCAAAAGGATATAAATTATTTATTTCACTAGAAGTGGCAATCGGTATCTAATAATAGATTCTGACAGACAATTTTTCAGATCGTAAAAAGGTTTCTAAGCCTATTTACAGTAAAATTCAACACCACATTTAAGAATTCATTTGACAGGAATTTTTAGATCTAAAGAGGTGTGCACGGGATGAGATGTACCTCACAGGACATTGAATGCATACAGTCGTGGCCAAAGGTCCTGCACCAGTAGACCGATAGTCAATTTTTGATGTTTGAAGTCAACTTATACAGCGTAATAGTAAAGTCAGGAATACATATTATACATAATTTTAAAGGACATTTTACGCTGAATTCAAATAGTTTTACAGAATTTTATTACCAGTAAAACAAGTGAAGTTACAAGCAAAAGTACAGCGTCTAGTCATAAAAAGCAAAAAATAGTGGAATTTCTGAAATTAGTGTACAATGCATTTAACGTAAAATTACGGTACAGCACATTATTGAAACTTGCAGGACACTTGAAATATCTTACCAGGAAGAAAAATACGCTTTAATATTTAATTAGATAACCATTGCTTCTTAGTAACAAAGTGCACCTTCTTGACATGGAACTAATGAGCTTCTCTAGTTGTCCAGTGGTGATAACACGGTGTTATACAGCCCTTACAGACTCAATTAATGCTGTTTTAGATATGGGTCCTTGTTGAAGGATTTTTGCTTCAGTCTCACATACAGATTCTCTATGGGATTAAGATCCGGTGATTGTGCCGGTCACTGAAGGTTTCTTATAACTTTTCGATTAAACCACTCGTCAACCAAATTTGGCCGATGACATGGCGCGTTATCGTCTTGAAAGATAAAATTCCTCAAACCCATGTCACGTGCAGATGGTAGCAGTTTGGACTCCAAAATATCCGCATATTTCGATTCATTCAATGTGCCATCAACAATGTGCAGACGGGCAACAGCACTGGCTGAAATACACGGCCATAACATCACCGAATGTGGGTGCTTGATTGTTGGCTGGGTGCAGCAAGCATGCCTTATACCTTTCAATAGCCCGACGACGTGCGTAATTATTTCCGTTATTAACGGAAATATTAACAGTTGTTTCATCAATGAAAATAACATTTTTCCATTCATTAAGTCCAATTCTTGTGTGCCTTGGTCCAAGTAATTCTTTTGAGCCACTGTTGTTCAGTAAGAAATGGTTTTCATGCAGTCAGTCCATTTTCTTGTAGCCTACGGCGAACTGTACGTGCAGATGCAATAATGCCTACTTCAATCTCCCACTCATTTCTTAAATCAGTTGTTTGTTTTAGACCTTGATTTTAAGGAACGATGAATCAACATGCGATAATCAAATTTAGTACACAGCCTTGGTCGATCTGTTCTTTTTCTGTTTCCCACATATCCAGTTTCTGCAACTCTTTAAATGGTGCGCAAGGCAGTGGAATGATCACAGCTACATTTAACAGCAATTTTGGCACCATGTTATCACTAAGGACAACTACAGAAGCTCATTAGCTCCCTGCCAAGAAGGTGCACTTTGTTACAATGAAACCGTGGTTATCCAATTTAATATTAAAGCGTATTTTGGTTGTTGGTAAGTTATTTCAACTGTCCTGTATTTCAAAATTGTCTTTATTCTTCAAATGAAAATAGCATTTCTATGCAAGTTTCAATAATGTACTGTACAGTAATTTTACGTTAAATGCATTGTACACTAATTTCATAAATGCCACTATGTTTTGCTTTTTATGACTAGACGCTGTACTTTTACTTGTAACTTCCACTTATTTTACTGGTAATAACATTCTGTAAACTTATTTGAATTCAGCATAAAATTACCTTTAAAATGATGTATAATATGCATTCCTGACTTTACCATTACGCTGTATAAGTTGACTCCAAACATCAAAAATTGGCTTTCGTTCAACTGGAGCAGGACTTTTGGCCACGACTGTATATTCAGTTTATCACTAAAACTATTATTGTAATCCCAGAGAACTGAAGAATTAGTGGTCTAGCTCTTGAACTATCAGGCTTCTTACTTTTTTCTCTTTTTCTTTCTGGTTTTATTTTTTTTTAATTCTAAGTAAGAAATGAGTTGGCTTTTTTAGTTTTCCCTACTAAGCAGGTTTCGTCACTGAAACGAGTAGTCCTAATTTAAAGACTGATTCCTCTTATCGCGAGATGCACGTGGACGATATCAACACTGGAACAAGAAACATAACTCAAAAAAAGAATTGCAGAACTGAATATTAATGAATGACAACTCTTTCTTCGCAACAGTTTAACAGAATCACAACTAAAATAGCACCCGATATATGTGCGACGGAGATGTTGCGGAAAATGCACCAGTGGCGGGGGTTTTCGTCTGAGTGAGAACGCATTCCTGGAAGGAAATCCAAATCCTTTTTTGAAAAAAGACCTGCTCAGTGTTCCGTGTTCAAATATCGACATTGCAGGGAACAGCCGGAAATAACGCAAGATATAAATTTTACTCCGAAACATTGTTTTCAAAAGTTTAAGAACCATTTGCAATAGAAAATGTCACAAGAAAGGTTAAATGCTTTCAGTAATATCGTCAATCGATCTCACAATATCGCCATCCAGTTCTGAAAACGAAACAAAGAATTCCGTTCGCTGAAAGACAAGACACTGTTGCTTTCTATTTCTAATAAGTTTTAAACGTTGCTGACTCACAACGAAATAAGTTTGTAATGCTTCTAATATTTTGTGAAAGCAGATTTAATGCACATTTTATAACAAAAGTAACTTAAACGTTTATCTTTTATAATATGTAGTAGACCTTTTTGTTGAAAAAACTGAACTAACTAGTGTTCTCATCTAATAAGTCATTAAAATATATGGTTGTTGCTACTGTATTAATCAATGTCTTTAACTAAGCTTGTTGAACATATATCACAGTAGAAAATAAACGGTCATTATGAAAAGTATCGACAAACTTACATAAATCAGCTGTTTGTGTATTGTCAACGAAATGCTAACGCACATGATGTTTCAGCCACCAATACAGTTTTAGTGGAAAATCCGTTTATTTTGGTGGTGTAATATGCGTAAAGATTCTACAAGCTTTCGCTCTCCACTGACAGTCTTTTTTTAACTTTCGACTATTTTCAGGTCGTAATTCATCAGATGTTTCTCAATAGTAATCGCATATACACTCATAGAAATCTCCACCATATACACCGGAGAGAAAACATTACCACCAACGCGTTTCTATGAAAATCGAAGGAACTGCAGGTAAACCATGGCGTGTGTGAAGGTTAGGAAACGGTATACATGCCACCTGTACTGAGCTCTTTTAATCAGAGTTATTTTTGTTTTTCAGATGGGAAAGGCAGGGGCCGAGCCGTAAGCGAGTTTGACCAAGGTCAAATTGTAATGGCCAGTCGACTGGGTCAGGGCATTTTCTAGACGGCAAGGCTTACGGGTCAGCCGTGATTAGTACTTTCAAAAAGTGGTCCGAAGAGGGAAAAACCAGGAACCACCGGCAAAGTGTAGGCCGAACAAGGCTCATCGATGCTAGAGGTGAGCAAAGACTATCCCGTATGGTACGACCCAACAGAAGGGATGCTGTTGCCAACTCGAAGGTAATTTGAATGCTGGTGACGAGAATAGTGTGTCACAACGCACAGTACATTGAACCCTGCTAAACATCGGGCCTGCATAGTTATAGGCATCTCTGAGTGCCCATGCTAACCTTTAGAAATCTAATAGCGTCCATGCCTCCCTGGGTAACAGCTGTTTTGGCGCCATGTTGTGGATCAACGTCGTATTAGGCAGATGGTCACGACGTTTTTGCTCTGTGTAGTGACAACATGTTATTCATCTATCATCATCAATCTACACCAAGTTTTTTCAACTCTACGCGATGGCACAAGTGATTCATTATTGGAAATTGATTCATCATTTGTCGTTCACTCTCGGCTGGATGTCTCACTACGGCTTTCCAAATCTCCGTGACGGCATAAGTCATTGCTTATAGGAAACTGGTTCATCATTTGTCATTCACTCTGTATTCAGTCCCGGCCGCTTGTCTCACAACACTTTCCCAACGCTCAGTCATGGAATAAGTCATTCATCAAAAGAAACTAGTTCATCATTCGTCATTCACTCTGCATTCACTCCCGGCCGCTTGTCTCACTACACTTTCCCAACGCTCAGTCATGGCATGTCATTCATCACCGGAAACTGGTTCATCATTTTCATTCACTCTGCATTCACTCCCTGCCGCTTGTCTCACGACACTTTCCCAACGCTCAGTCATGGCATAAGTCATTCATCACAGGAAACTGGTTCATCATTTGTCATTCCCTCTGCACTCACTCCCGGCCGCTTGTCTCACGACACTTTCCCAACGCTCAGTCATGGCATAAGTCATTCATCACAGGAAACTGGTTCATCATTTTCATTCACTCTGCATTCACTCCTGGCCGCTTGTCTCACTACACTTTCCCAACGCTCAGTCATGGCATAAGTCATTCATCACAGGAAACTGGTTCATCATTTGTCATTCACTGTGCATTCAGTCCCGGCCGCTTGTCTCACTACACTTTCCCAACGCCCAGTCATGGCATAAGTCATTCATCATTCGTCATTCACTTTGCGTCCACTCCAGGCTGGTTGTGTCATTACACTCACTGAACAAATCATTCTTTTGTCCAAAGCGTCTGCGAGCGCAAGGCCAAGAGGAAATCGGTAAACTTTCCAAAAGAGCAGGAGACGGGCACCATTAAACCTTTCGCGATCGAAGAAAGCACACTCACACCTATTTTTGGCAAACTGCCTAAAGGAGCAGCAGCTTTGTACACCCATTCACCGTTCATTCACGAATAAATCTCCGTTCGTGGCGATCGATTGTAGCACATCATTCAAATCAATGGCATTCACATATTATTCCCATTCTTAAGTTGCTCCATTATTTCGTAGCTGACAGCTTATTGCTCGCTTACATAATGGTTGGCCCTTGACTAATTCTCGACATTACTTTTCTTATACGGAATTCGTTTCTGAACTGATCGGGGCGAAAGAAATTTAAACATGCTACGAGTTTAGTGTGTATTGCAATAAAGGCCTACTGAATGACCGTTCACAGCGATGAGAACAAATCATTCACCATTCACGATGAAGAATCTTTCGTTGTGAGGGAATCGTTTCCGAATAGTCCTCACTACTCGACTAACTCTTGACGTTACCAAAACGTACAAGCTTTTCGGAAAAGTAATGTGCCATTGAGTAAGAAAATCTTTAACCAAGAAGTAACTAAATTTACGTAAGAAAGCAGAAGCTCAAATGGATGGTAAAACAGAGATATAGGCACAAACGCATATATCTCATTTTTACTAAATACAGTAGATTCCGGTTAATTGGGTCATCGGTTAAACAGAGAAGCCTTTTATTTGGGACACTTCTTGAAGGACATCCCAATGTCCTTCAAGAAGAATCTTTGCATAATTGTGGAAGCTGCTTAATTGAGCCAAAATGTTCTAGACCCGATGTGTCCCAATTAACCGGTAATTTTAAAATAACGAAATCTTAGGTGTGACAATTTAGTGGCCTCTTATCGCATAAACCAACCCTAATAGCAAGAGGCTCTCTCTTAAAAATATTTAGTGAATGAGAAATGGGAATCACAGTGATTGTCGACGAAATTCTGAATAAAATAATTTCTGAAAGTAGTTTACTGACTTTATTGCGGTTTTTAATACGAAAGATGAAAAAACAAGCTTTCAATTTTTTTTTCTTTTCGGCATGTGTGTGTGTGGGTGTGAAGCCATTTTGATAGGAAGCTAAGGAAGCTGAATGAAATAAACAAGAAAAAAGAGATAGATGGTGATTGCCTAAGGTCGTTACTGAAGAATAACCCTTAACAAGGTCATTGGTGACATCGGCACAATATCCCACTAAAGGGCGAAGATCTTCCTGAAAGGCCATAAGGAGCTCTCGTCGCCTTGTTATTTGACCGCAACGCAGCATGAAGGCCATTACTGAACACTTGACCATTCATGTTAAATACTAATCTAAGTACCTTACGTCTAAAGCGATCGACTATGCTTTCACTCGTGCAAAGAGCTAGCAGTAAGGTCAGTAAATAATATCATGTTTAATGCATAAGACAAAACCCCGACGATAAATTAAGACTTAATGAATATGCGGAGCATTAAAAGTAATGAAATCTCGTTCTTTTGTAAAAGCAGTAATGGCTTTTGAACCAAAGCGTTGTTTCAAACTTTAATGTGCTCTGAAATTATCTCTGCTTACACATACCTCAGCTTTGTGTTTTTAATTTCAAAAAGCACGTCTTTAAGATAGATATATAAACTTTTAGAATTTTGAGGCCAAGCTTTCTGTGGTTACGCAAACAAAACGTACAAAAATTAAATGTTTAGAAAAATATTATGTCCATGAGCACTTCTCTAAGAAAGTTAAAGAGTTTTGTCTATGACGAAGTTCATACATAGCAGGTGATTAGGCAGCTAAGAAAACGGTGATTCTGTCATATATGGAGGTGAAATACCTTTACGCCACGGTATTTACGACGCGATGCTTCATGCATAATCTGTTGTCCTGCTTCAAATTACGCGGATTCAGGTGCACTTGGTTTAAATTTAGTAACAATACCTCAACTGACGCAGCAAAATAACTTATGTGTGCATGGCTTTTGTGTAATCCCTTGCAGTTGCCAATCTACGAGTAGTAGCTGTGATTCCTGGTAAAGGTACCACTTGAACGAATTCAAAAGAACGATAGATAATAATGGGAAGTGCTTAAGAATCTTCAGAGACTACGTGTTTGGGTATATAGATGGCGTATACTACTGTTTCTCGAATAGCAGAAAAGTAAAAGAAAGGAAATTAGAAAGCGAACCAAAAAAAAAAACACTTAAAATGGTGCCAACAAAACTTTATGCGAAGTATTTACAGGGCTAAACATTAATATAGATATCTGTCGAATTTATTCCAGACTTTATTTTACTTTGCATTAAAAGCATTTTCGAATGTCAAATACCGTTCGTACTATTGCAAGTGTAGAAATCCTCATGTCAATGACAACAGCGAATACAGACCAAGAAGTATACAGTGGCATTGATCAGAAACACCCTTTTTGCTGTGTGCTGTGTGAAAGAACAGTAGAAATGTCAATTATTCCTTAGGCGCCGTTTTTTTTTTTTCGTTTTTTTTTTTTTTTGTTTATCGAAAGTTTCTGGCGCAAGTGCCATACATGCCAAAGGGCTCTATGACAGACTATGCATACATGTACAAAAATCAGCCCAGAATTTTAGCACGCTAGGCTACATTCAAAAGGAAAAGTTTGATGGATTTGGCTCTGATGAAAGAGGAAAAAATTGATGCATTGATGAATTTGACCACGATGAATTACGAAAAGCTTTATACCTTCATGGATTTGGCTCCAATGGATTAGGAAAAGCTTGATGCCTTGATGAATTTGGCTCCGATGGATTAGGAAAAGCTTGATACCTTGATGAATTTGGCTCCGATGGATTAGGAAAAGCTTGATGCCTTGATGAATTTGGATCTGATTAATTAAGAAAAGCTTTATGCCTTGATAAATTTGGCTTCGATGATTTTAGAAAAAATCTTATGCTCTGATGAATTTGGTTTCTATGAATTAGGAAAAACTTGATGTCTTGATAAATTCGCCCCGATGAACTAGGAAAAGCTTGATGCCTTGATAAATTTGGCTCTGATTAATTAGAAAAACCTTGATGTCTTGAATAATTTGCTCCGATGAACTAGGAAAAGCTTGGTGCCTTGATAAATTTGGCTCCGATTAATTAAGAAAACCTTGAGGAATTAGGAACATCTGCTTAGATTCAGTGGCTTGAAATTTCATTTTCTTAGGTGGTGTGCCGATAGCATGCTGGAACCTAAATCGTGAGATGCGGGTTCGATTCTCGTTTCAGGACGATGGAATTTTTAAGTTTTCTGAATAAAATAAAATAAAAATGAATGGCATCTGTATGCCGATAATTATACTTCAGCATTTTTATTCCACCACTCTCGGACATCTTTAATCTCCTTTGCTCCTATTTCTTTGAGAGCTATTTTTTTAAAGCTAACGTATATTTCTATCTTGAGTTTCTGCCATTTGATTTTAGATTTCCCCTTATGATCTCTTTTCTCCTTCCTCTGAGTTCTGTCTTTTATTTCTAAGTCCAGAACCAGAACCTCATATTGTGTTGAATAAACTCTTTAAAGGCAATTTCAAGATAACTTCTTTCGCTAGTACAGCAAAACCTCCGAATGACGGTCAATGTCCACAGAAAAATTGATCGTTGTTTGGAGGTTTGGCCTCCCAAAAATTAAATAAATAAATCACGATGTAAACGATTTTAGGAAAGCAACATCTAACGTGTGGTCTAAACATTCCTTTGAAATAGCAATCTAGGAGATTAGGGCTAGTGTATGCTAAAGTATTAGACAGTGTAACTGCGCAGTTAGCTGGTCGTGCTCCGACAGGAAGGAATAGAACTCACATGCAACACACCAAGAGATATCGCCACAACTGACAGAATTTCTGGTTTCAGCAACTACTCCCGCAACTCCCCGGAGGTCGATTTATACATATCAGAACTAAACTTTTATTACTTTCTTTTCCCTTAATCACGCCATTGTACCAGCCGTAATACATCCCATCGTGCCCGAGGCGAAGTTTCTTTAGCAATATTCTTTGTCCCTATCTTTTAATATTGCCGAATAACGGAAGAAAAATCCTAAGGAACATGGTGTACGTTAGATCCCCTTCAGGACTGACTGGGGTGCCCATTGGCCGCTGTTAAGAGGTTTCCTTGTTCGGAGGTTATATTTAATGTTAATCCTATGGCAGCTGTTTTGTACCAAACCAAAATACGGTGTTGTTCAGAGGTTATCTTTAATGTTAATCCTACGGCAGCTGTTTTGTACCACCCAAAATTCGGTGTTGTTCGGAGGTTATCTTTAATGTTAATCCTACGGCAGCTGTTTTGTACTAACCAAAACTCGGTGTTCTACGGAGGTTATCTTTAATGTTAATCCTACGGCAGCTGTTTTGTACCAACCAAAACTCGGTGTTGTTCGGAGGTTATCTTTAATGTTAATCCTACGGCAGCTGTTTTGTACTAACCAAAACTCGGTGTTCTACGGAGGTTATCTTTAATGTTAATCCTACGGCAGCTGTTTTGTACCAACCAAAACTCGGTGTTGTTCGGAGGTTATCTTTAATGTTAATCCTACGGCAGCTGTTTTGTACTAACCAAAACTCGGTGTTCTACGGAGGTTATCTTTAATGTTAATCCTACGGCAGCTGTTTTGTACCAACCAAAACTCGGTGTTGTTCGGAGGTTATCTTTAATGTTAATCCTACGGCAGCTGTTTTGTACTAACCAAAACTCGGTGTTGTTCGGAGGTTATCTTTAATGTTAATCCTACGGCAGCTGTTTTGTACCAACCAAAACTCGGTGTCGTTCGGAGGTTATCTTTAATGTTAATCCTACGGCAGCTGTTTCGTACCACCCAAAATTCGGTGTTGTTCGGAGGTTATCTTTAATGTTAATCCTACGGCAGCTGTTTTGTACCAAACAAAACTCGGTGTTGTTCGGAGGTTATCTTTAATATTAATCCTACGCAGCTGTTTTGTACCAACCAAAACTCGGTGTTGTTCGGAGGTTATCTTTAATGTTAATCCTACGGCAGCTGTTTTGTACTAACCAAAACTCGGTGTTGTTCGGAGGTTATCTTTAATGTTAATCCTACGGCAGCTGTTTTGTACCAACCAAAACTCGGTGTTGTTCGGAGGTTATCTTTAATGTTAATCCTACGGCAGCTGTTTTGTACCAACCAAAACTCGGTGTTGTTCGGAGGTTATCTTTAATGTTAATCCTACGGCAGCTGTTTTGTACCAAACAAAACTCGGTGTTGTTCGGAGGTTATCTTTAATGTTAATCCTACGGCAGCTGTTTTGTACTAACCAAAACTCGGTGTTGTTCGGAGGTTATCTTTAATGTTAATCCTACGGCAGCTGTTTTGTACCAACCAAAACTCGGTGTTGTTCGGAGGTTATCTTTAATGTTAATCCTACGGCAGCTGTTTTGTACCAACCAAAACTCGGTGTTGTTCGGAGGTTATCTTTAATGTTAATCCTACGGCAGCTGTTTTGTACCAACCAAAACTCGGTGTTGTTCGGAGGTTATCTTTAATGTTAATCCTACGGCAGCTGTTTTGTACCAACCAAAACTCGGTGTTGTTCGGAGGTTATCTTTAATGTTAATCCTACGGCAGCTGTTTTGTACTAACCAAAACTCGGTGTTGTTCGGAGGTTATCTTTAATGTTAATCCTACGGCAGATGTTTTGTACCAACCAAAACTCGGTGTTGTTCGGAGGTTATCTTTAATGTTAATCCTACGGCAGCTGTTTTGTACTAACCAAAACTCGGTGTTGTTCGGAGGTTATCTTTAATGTTAATCCTACGGCAGCTGTTTTGTACCAACCAAAACTCGGTGTTGTTCGGAGGTTATCTTTAATGTTAATCCTACGGCAGCTGTTTTGTACCAACCAAAACTCGGTGTTGTTCGGAGGTTATCTTTAATGTTAATCCTACGGCAGCTGTTTTGTACCAACCAAAACTCGGTGTTGTTCGGAGGTTATCTTTAATGTTAATCCTACGGCAGCTGTTTTGTACCAACCAAAACTCGGTGTTGTTCGGAGGTTATCTTTAATGTTAATCCTACGGCAGCTGTTTTGTACCAACCAAAACTCGGTGTTGTTCGGAGGTTATCTTTAATGTTAATCCTACGGCAGCTGTTTTGTACCAACCAAAACTCGGTGTTGTTCGGAGGTTATCTTTAATGTTAATCCTACGGCAGCTGTTTTGTACCAAACAAAACTCGGTGTTGTTCGGAGGTTATCTTTAATGTTAATCCTACGGCAGCTGTTTTGTACGAACCAAAACTCGGTGTTGTTCGGAGGTTATCTTTAATGTTAATCCTACGGCAGCTGTTTTGTACCAACCAAAACTCGGTGTTGTTCGGAGGTTATCTTTAATGTTAATCCTACGGCAGCTGTTTTGTACCAAACAAAACTCGGTGTTGTTCGGAGGTTATCTTTAATGTTAATCCTACGGCAGCTGTTTTGTACCAACCAAAACTCGGTGTCGTTCGGAGGTTATCTTTAATGTTAATCCTACGGCAGCTGTTTTGTACCAACCAAAACTCGGTGTTGTTCGGAGGTTATCTTTAATGTTAATCCTACGGCAGCTGTTTTGTACCAACCAAAACTCGGTGTTGTTCGGAGGTTATCTTTAATGTTAATCCTACGGCAGCTGTTTTGTACCAAACAAAACTCGGTGTTGTTCGGAGGTTATCTTTAATGTTAATCCTACGGCAGCTGTTTTGTACCAAACAAAACTCGGTGTTGTTCGGAGGTTATCTTTAATGTTAATCCTACGGCAGCTGTTTTGTTCCAACCAAAACTCGGTGTTGTTCGGAGGTTATCTTTAATGTTAATCCTACGGCAGCTGTTTTGTACCAACCAAAACTCGGTGTTGTTCGGAGGTTATCTTTAATGTTAATCCTACGGCAGCTGTTTTGTACCAACCAAAACTCGGTGTTGTTCGGAGGTTATCTTTAATGTTAATCCTACGGCAGCTGTTTTGTACCAAACAAAACTCGGTGTTGTTCGGAGGTTATCTTTAATGTTAATCCTACGGCAGCTGTTTTGTACGAACCAAAACTCGGTGTTGTTCGGAGGTTATCTTTAATGTTAATCCTACGGCAGCTGTTTTGTACCAACCAAAACTCGGTGTTGTTCGGAGGTTATCTTTAATGTTAATCCTACGGCAGCTGTTTTGTACCAAACAAAACTCGGTGTTGTTCGGAGGTTATCTTTAATGTTAATCCTACGGCAGCTGTTTTGTACCAACCAAAACTCGGTGTCGTTCGGAGGTTATCTTTAATGTTAATCCTACGGCAGCTGTTTTGTACCAACCAAAACTCGGTGTTGTTCGGAGGTTATCTTTAATGTTAATCCTACGGCAGCTGTTTTGTACCAACCAAAACTCGGTGTTGTTCGGAGGTTATCTTTAATGTTAATCCTACGGCAGCTGTTTTGTACCAAACAAAACTCGGTGTTGTTCGGAGGTTATCTTTAATGTTAATCCTACGGCAGCTGTTTTGTACCAACCAAAACTCGGTGTTGTTCGGAGGTTATCTTTAATGTTAATCCTACGGCAGCTGTTTTGTACCAACCAAAACTCGGTGTTGTTCGGAGGTTATCTTTAATGTTAATCCTACGGCAGCTGTTTTGTACCAACCAAAACTCGGTGTTGTTCGGAGGTTATCTTTAATGTTAATCCTACGGCAGCTGTTTTGTACCAAACAAAACTCGGTGTTGTTCGGAGGTTATCTTTAATGTTAATCCTACGGCAGCTGTTTTGTACCAAACAAAACTCGGTGTTGTTCGGAGGTTATCTTTAATGTTAATCCTACGGCAGCTGTTTTGTACCAACCAAAACTCGGTGTTGTTCGGAGGTTATCTTTAATGTTAATCCTACGGCAGCTGTTTTGTACCAACCAAAACTCGGTGTTGTTCGGAGGTTATCTTTAATGTTAATCCTACGGCAGCTGTTTTGTACCAACCAAAACTCGGTGTTGTTCGGAGGTTATCTTTAATGTTAATCCTACGGCAGCTGTTTTGTACCAACCAAAACTCGGTGTTGTTCGGAGGTTATCTTTAATGTTAATCCTACGGCAGCTGTTTTGTACCAACCAAAACTCGGTGTTGTTCGGAGGTTATCTTTAATGTTAATCCTACGGCAGCTGTTTTGTACCAAACAAAACTCGGTGTTGTTCGGAGGTTATCTTTAATGTTAATCCTACGGCAGCTGTTTTGTACGAACCAAAACTCGGTGTTGTTCGGAGGTTATCTTTAATGTTAATCCTACGGCAGCTGTTTTGTACCAACCAAAACTCGGTGTTGTTCGGAGGTTATCTTTAATGTTAATCCTACGGCAGCTGTTTTGTACCAAACAAAACTCGGTGTTGTTCGGAGGTTATCTTTAATGTTAATCCTACGGCAGCTGTTTTGTACCAACCAAAACTCGGTGTCGTTCGGAGGTTATCTTTAATGTTAATCCTACGGCAGCTGTTTTGTACCAACCAAAACTCGGTGTTGTTCGGAGGTTATCTTTAATGTTAATCCTACGGCAGCTGTTTTGTACCAACCAAAACTCGGTGTTGTTCGGAGGTTATCTTTAATGTTAATCCTACGGCAGCTGTTTTGTACCAAACAAAACTCGGTGTTGTTCGGAGGTTATCTTTAATGTTAATCCTACGGCAGCTGTTTTGTACCAACCAAAACTCGGTGTTGTTCGGAGGTTATCTTTAATGTTAATCCTACGGCAGCTGTTTTGTACCAACCAAAACTCGGTGTTGTTCGGAGGTTATCTTTAATGTTAATCCTACGGCAGCTGTTTTGTACCAACCAAAACTCGGTATTGTTCATAGATGTCCATTAATAGAGGTTTCATTCTATTACTTTACAGTTTTTAACATCTTACTAGAATATCTAGCACAACGCACAGTTTATCTGTTACGGTCTTGCTCCATTCACACAAGTGGAGCTCCTTCAATTTTTGAAAGTCTTCGCTGATGCTGTATCAAACGCCATGGCTAAGACTATTTTCATTACCTCATCTTGGTTCCTATAGCCATATCCACTTCCTCCATGCGCTATCAGGTCTTCATTAATTTGTCTAGCATGACCATTAAAGTCTCCTCCAATCAAGTCGCTCACATTCCGGTACGTCTTTTACTGCTTCCTCTCCCTGCTGCCATTAATCCCCCATTCATTCGTGGTCACAACAGCTTTGTCACGCATAAACAGATAATGTGTGCATTGCCATTTGATTCAAGCTAATCCGTCCGCTCATATATGCCTATCCCTTTTCCTCTTTCCTTCCAAGATCATCATCATCAACCATTATCAATCCGCTCTGCTGGATGAAGATCTTCCCAAATCTCTTCCACAGCTTTCTGTCTTAAGCCAGTCTCCATGTTACTCAGACATGCTTTCGAATAATCTGCCCATCTTCTTCTTAGTTTTTTTTCTGTTCCGTGGTATCTTCTCTAGTGTTTCAGTTGTCCAACAGTGGTCAGTTCTTCTACATACTATCTTCCCAGATACCATCATTTAAATAATTCCAGAAGTCTTACTCCATTTCTGTCATGGAAATTAATCCCACTGTAAAAGAATATAAATTCCAGTTCTACATTCAGCCAAGTTATCCGTTAGCGATAACTTTAAGTTCCAGAGTTGGCTAGAATGAACTTTAATCAAAGGTTTCAGTGGCTTCGTAATATATCAGACATAGTTTTCAATCATGTGAACAGCAAAATCTGTCTTACATTTCTGTTTAGATGGATGGCGAGCAGTGTTAAAAATGTTTCACTCGTTAGTACTGCCTCAGTTCGTTTTCGCAAGCATTTATGACTTAAGATCAACACAAAAATTCTTCAATAACTGTTGTCCACCTGAAATTTTGAAAGGAAAAGTCAAACAGATAAGGAATTATTAGGTTGTTACAGTTTGGTTGTCCAAAATATTAAAAACTCCGATTGAACTGAATATGGATTTATACGTTTTTATTTCTTTATATAATTTTCTGCAGCAAATGGAAAGGCGTTTTAATCCTTTAATCGGCTGGAACGAATTAAATCGGGGTTAACTATATCGGCTGAACTCAACTCCAAAGAATATATTCGCTGTCTAAGAAGTGGGCCGAACGCTACTGGAACGAATTCATTCAGGGCAGAGGCGTTACTAGAGATTTCTGCCCGGGGAAAACCACAGAATATTGCGCCCCATGTGTCTTTTTTTTTCAGGAGGTTTGGGTTAACTACCATTATGAGCTACTCTTTGGAGCTATAAACTGTCGCCTGTCCTTAATTTCGGGCCCCTGGTTCCAGGGAATGAAAAGAGTGCCGTAAGACAAACACACCACCTGTGCCTCATACAGGACTCGAACCGGGATCTACTCGAAAGGTCAGAAGTCCATCTATCTTACATACATACATACATAGAGAGAGAGAGAGACTGCTCGACGAAATAAAATTAACGACATACCCCCATTGTATTCGTATGCAAGGATCACAATCGGACTATGCTGCCTTGGAGGGCCAGTTGTCTAAGCGCTGGCTTCTGACCATTCGTCCGAGATGGGTTATATACGAATACCCATTTGTTCGAATACCAGGTGAGGAGTGAATGGTGTGTTTTACAGCGCTGGTACTCCCTCTCTCTCTCTCTCTCTCTCTCTCCCTCTCTCTCTCTCTCTCTCACTTGAGCCAATGGGCAGAAATTAGGGACAGATGACTGCTTACACCCCACTGAGTTGCTCACGGTGTTCGTTACACCCCAAACAAACAAAACTGTTACAATCAAACTATGACACTTTGTGCAGCTTTTCCGAACTGCTTCGCAATTCGGAACTTCCGTATCACATCAAACGGACCGAATGCGGCTGGTAGTCGTGGCTCGCAGCCTCAATGACAGAACAGCCCCAAGAGAATCTTTAACAAAGTGAACATCTCTATCTTGCGCCGAACGTACGATTGCTCCTTCATTTCTGAATGTGAGCAACTAACACCCCTTGAACGTTTTGAAGAATTCGAAACGAGAATTTTAAGCTGTCAAGCATACCAAACTGGCGAAACATCTTATGAGCCAATTCTGTAGTTGGACAAATGACAAAGTACGAGCGAAATATCTGTACCAGCCACTGGCGCAAAAGCTTCAATTCCAATTTTAATCAGCTTGCAAGTGGTGAATACGCCTCTGTTCAGGATATGTTTAGTGGTCCCAAAGCTCGCTCGTACGAGTTACCTTCAAGGCTAGAGCATCGAAAAAAGTTTTTTTTGCCCTTAGTTTTGTTATTCAGACTGATCAATCAGGCGTATGATCGACATCTATCGCATTTGGCAAATTAACTGATAAAGGGCTTTGGCAATGGAGAAGACGTTAAGGAAGCAGAGAGAAGGCATTTGAGTAACATTGTTTACCCAGTTGCATGATGTTCGCTTCAGGGAGACCACCCCTCCTCTATCACGTTTTAGGCCATGGAACAGGAAATATAGGACTAGAAGGGAGGGCTTATCAACTATATGACATGTCTATTTTAGCTTCTGCTAACATGAGAGGGGCTAAAGATAAATTATTTTACCGCAGCTTTCGTAAGCGCTGTTGCTATGTGAACATTTCTGTTTGGAGGGAGCAAAAGATTTGGACACCGCTTAGTTCAAGCACAGTACATCGGCAGCTTAAGGGGTTAAATAATATTTCATCACTACTGAAGACAAATAAGTACATGAATGGAAAGGAGTAACTTCACAGAATAAGGTCTTTTACAGAAGAAAAATGTTCTGAATATCAGATTTCAATGTTTTCTGTTGATTCTTTTTAGTAGAAAATAAATTATAAAAATCTTATGTGGTTTACTCGCATAAATGGATGTCTAAAGTGAAACTTCGGATGAAGTAAG
Source organism: Macrothele yani (assembly GCA_039090855.1). Lineage (NCBI taxonomy): Eukaryota > Metazoa > Arthropoda > Arachnida > Araneae > Macrothelidae > Macrothele > Macrothele yani. The sequence goes on along the minus strand of CM077005.1, from coordinate 134,865,829 downwards.
TAAAATAAAATGAACACGTTAATTAATTCAAATTATGTTGCTCTTTTAATCATTATTAGAAAGCAGAAAAGTGCAACTAAGTTTAAATTTCTAAATCTTTCCCATTACGTCTCATTAACTCCTTTCAATTTGCAACGATTTTCCACAGTACCATGTTTGGCAAAGTGATATAAAAACATTCTCAATTATCAAGTTTTATTTCATGTGATTACAATATTGAGACTATCAAAGGCTAAGAAAAGGATGATAGCAAATTTCATTACATTACTAAAAAGAATATGCGTACGGCGGATGAAGAGCACTTTATATTTTCATTGCAAGCATCACTGCGCACGGAACTGTGGGTGGAGAAAGAAATTCCCCTTTTTAACTGCTCTGGCTTCTACATCAACAAATTATGGGAAAAAACTTTGAGAGATTCTGCTTTTTTTAATAGCATAAAAACTATAGAACATGAAATAATGGGCCCATAAGAATTAAATGAAGCATTTCTAATTAGAAATTAACTAGAAGCATGTGATCGTTTCCCAGCGTGTTTTCGTCTGAGTTTGATTAAAACAAAAATATTTTTGCCATTGGTCTCACATGATCTTTTGTGCATTTAACCTTTTACCATAATCTACCCCAGTGCAGTCCAACTTCTGTAGAGCTGTGAGCCAAGATTTTCAAAAGAACTATATGGCGTGCAAATTTTTTTAAGTATGTACAAGATGGTGTACATATAAAAATATCCTGCTTAATTTATTAAACATTTAAGCCCTTTTAATTAATATTAGAAAACCTAAAATTTAAAATCTTAAAAAATAACTTACATGTAATGAGAGCACTATGAACGATTAAACTCCACCAAAAGTTGTTGCGTCTCGGCTTCCATGTTTGTTTTCGGAAATCGAATAATTGTTCAAAGAAGGGTCATTCACGCTTCAGTTCCTCTGTTTTGACGTTAGGTATTTCATGTCTGAATACCCAGTGCGGCGATTAAGGAATGAGATAATGTTTTTTTTACAAAATTGGAAAGCCTATATTTTATTCGAAGTACATTCGCCTTGCGTTAATACAAGAAGTAGCACTATCAACGAGAGAAAGGAAAGACTTGTATAGAAGTCATCTTTTGGTATGGAGTGAAGATCTGAAGTCACAGTTTTTTGTATCTCTTCAATGTCATGAAAAACGTTTCTTTTAAAGGCAGCTTTAATTTATGGAATAGAAAGTAGTCACACGGTGACAAATCTGGAGAATAGAGGGACGGTTGTGTACCCATTTTTTTCCGTGCCAGAAATTGCCGTACACTGACTGCCCTCTCTGCAGGTACGTTATCGTGAAAAAGGAACCACCGCCCGTTTTTGTACTCAGGCCTGACACGAACAATCCTCTTCTACAATCATTCCAAAATGAATGTGTAAGCACTGCGAGTGATAATTATACCTACAGGAATAAACTGATGATGTAGAAGTCCCTTGCTGTCGTAAAAGCACGCATGCATTCCCTTGATTTTGCACTTCTGTAACGCGATCTTTCCTTTGGATGACTGAAAGAATGGGAAGATATACACGGTCGAGTCACATTATTGTGACCACCAGCTAATATCCAGAGTAACCGCCGTGTGCAGGGCGGACAGCAGCTAGACGGGCAGAGAGTGACTCAATAAGGTACTGGATGGTGTTCACGGGTAGGTAGAGCCATGCTCACTGTAGTGCATCTGACAGCTACTGGAGGGTGCGTGGTGGAGGATCAATAGAGCGAACAATACGATCGAGGTGGTTCCGCACATGCTCAATTGGGTTTAAGTCTGGGAAATTAAGGGCCAGGGAACTGCTTTGAAGTCTTCATCGTGCTCTTTCAACCACTCTCGGACATTTCTAGGTGTGTGACACGTCGCATTTTCGTGCTGAAACATCCAGTCCACCACAGGGAAGACAATCAGCATATATGGGTGCACGTAGTCTGCAAGGATAGATTCATAACGAATTTGGTCCATAGTGCATCCACAGGTGTGAGTGGACCCAGGGAATGCCACGAAAACATTCCCCAGATCATAACGCTTCCCCCACCAGCTTGCGTTATTCCAGCAATGGCTGAGGAGTGTTTGTTCTCCGATGTTTCTCGCCTTATACGCCAACGTCCATCCGTTCGATGAAGACGAAAACGTGACTCATCGGAGAAGGCAATACTTTGCCAATCAGCGGGGTCCAATTCCAATACTGCCGTGCAAATTTAAGCTTTTTCTGCCGATGCACCTTCCCTAACATAGGTGTAGTGACCATCCGTCTGCATGCATCGAAGCCCCACACGCAACAGGATTCTCTGAACTGTCGTTTTAGACACACTTCCGGTGATCCCCTGGTTCATTCAGCCAGTGAGTTGCTCCACTGTAGCTTGTCGATTGACCCTAACGCACCTTCGCAGTGTACGTTCACCTCTCACATAAATGGCGCGTGGTGCTCCGCAGTTTCCATTTCGCTTATTTGCAATGGTGCCATTTCTCCAATCACGACACAGTTTAACCACAGCAGCAAGCGAACAGTTCACAAACTGCGCTGTTTCAGAAATACTGCCACCCCTGGCCCGAAATCCGATAATCGTCCCTTTTTGGAAATTTGATAAATCGCTCCTTTATCCATGACAGCAACGAGTGATATGTTTTCAGAATGCCTATAGCACACCTTATATACCCTACAAGCCAGCACACGTGCCTTCATTCATTGATTACACGCTGTTGACGTCAAAAGTAGGAGGTGGTCACAATAATGTGACTCGACTGTGTATAATAAAAAATAAATACATGCATTATCTAACTCGTATTTTATTTGAAAACCATGTAGTTCATTATTTCTGGAGTAAAAACGTGATATTTGCAGTTTTCAAATCCATTGCAATGTTTAATAGAGCGTATATTCTTAGCTTTCCAGCCAACAATGAAATTCAAATTTTTAAGGGCCTTTAGACATCTCCCGCTGTATAATGCCGATGCATACCTGAGCTGATCCAATTTTAAGATACCTTAAATTTCGGAGAAACATTTTTGCGTTTAGTACCATGATAAACTCTCCGCAAACGCAATAATTTAGAATGGTAACTTTCAGTTTGTTTGGCGAATGAGCACAGTAATTTATGATGCAAAGCCCTTCCGCATGTAATAGAAGTTCTATGTTAATCTCTGGTAACTGCAGTCGATAAAGATATCTACTTACCTCGATACTCGATATTCACACATTCACAACCAATTTGGCTATTAAGGTGACATTATTGTATGTTTTCAGAATTCCTACAGAAAAGAAAAATTACTTTCAGAAGACAAAAGTGATGTTCAATGCTTTTTCAAGAAATGAAGATTTATCGATTGATGGAGAAAAGCTGGAGATAACAGACACATACGTTTATCTTGGACAGCAGATATCAAGTAAGGGTCACATTGATGAAGAAATTAATCGCCGTACAAAACTTGCCTGGAGAGTTTTTGGAAGAAACAGCATATTTTTCAAGAGTGCCATTATGTCTTAAAAGAAAAGTGTTTGATCAATGCATCCCTCCAGTGCTTACGTATGGTGCAGAGACGTGGACCTTAACTAAAAGAGACATACAAAGGCTGCAGACAACTCAAAGCAGCATGGAGAGGTGCATTCTTGGTGTAACCAGGAGAGATAAGAAGAGGAACTCGTGGATCCGAAAAATGACAAGAGTGGAAGACATCATGATCAGAGTTAAATCCCTGAAATGGCAATGGGCTGGACATACTGCCAGAAGAACAGACCATCGATGGACAGCCGAAATTTTAGATTGGATTCCAAGGGACAGGAAAAGACCCAGAAGAAGACCACGGGGAAGATGGGTGGATGAAATTCGAAAGTATGCTGGAGTGACATGAAGGAGACTTGCACAAGACAGACCGTTGTGGAGGAAACTTGGTGAGACCTTCGTCCACCAGTGGATAGATAATGGTTGAGAATGCTGATGATGATGATTGTAGTACAGTTAGCGCGGAAATTCAGCTATATATACGCAGGCAAACAGTGAAATTGCTTCGTTCAGTATATTCAAGCAACGTGCATTGATACAGCACGTCAATTTATCAAATTATTCGCTATGCACCGTGATATTATTGACGCTTCTCGGTAAATTTCGCTATTCTAGACAGAAAGGATTCCGCAGGTATGAATTCAGTGTGGTACTCATGAGAAATGTTGGATATTTACTTGCCGATGGTAAATAGAACGCTTTTCCACTCACGTAAGTGCAATATCAAAATCAAAATTATGGGCAGTCGAGCCCCATTAGGGCAAAATTCGATAGAACGAAAAACACGTTAAAACGAAATTTTAGCATTCCCAGTCAAAATTCCCATTAACGAAATGTATTTTTAATTCCGTTTGAACGAAATTCATCACAACAAAATTTTTGTTACAACGAAGAAATATTTTGAATTTTGGAAGAAACTTTTCCCATTATAACGAAATTTTCAGCCTTGAAAACAAGCAGCACATTGTTTTCGAAGCTCTTTTCCTCACATTTAAAAAAGAAAAGGCAACTTCTTTATCAGACTTTTTTCATGTAGATGACTCACTCAATTTCACGCACCCGTGGTGACTGACCTACGACCAGAGGCTGGCGTTTCCATAACAACTTACGGTAAGCTACTCCTCCCCATTTTCTTCCACAACTGGAACGCAGTTTTTCTGACCTTGAAAAAAGATATAAGATGCAGCTGAGCGCTGGATTTCGTTGCAAAAGGAGGGGATTTTATTTCTTTCGATGGCTCTTAAAATTTCGCTCGTCGGCTTATGTTCCAGTTTGGCGACTTCTTCAAGGCAAGTCGATCAGCTTTTGCTGCAGGTCTTAACAATAAATTCAGTCAAATGAATGCAGTTTTCTTTGGAGGAAAAGAAAGGAATTATTGATGTAGTGAGTGCAAGGAAAAAGAAAGGAGATGTGGCAAAACAAAAATGGAATTACTCCGTCGACATTATCAACGTTTTTGAAGAACAAAGAAAAAATCCCAGAGCAACTTCAAAAACCGGCGATCAGACCTAAAAGGAAAAGATTATGGCAATCTCAATTCCAAGATGCGGCCACTTTCACTTGGTTCCAAGACGTACGATCAAGAAATATACCCATTAATGGATCATTGATTCGAGAAAAGGCTGCGCAGTTCGCCAAAACTTTAGGAGTTATGGATTTTGAAGCAAGCGGGCGATAGTTGAATCGGTTCAAAGACCGGTACAGAATCGTCGCAAAAACAATTTGCGAAGAAGCGAGTGCTGCTTCGATGGAAAATGTGAATGAGTGAAGAAAAAAAGTGGTAAATTTCCTCCAAACGTTTAGCCCAGATGATGTCTTCAATGCAGACGAGTCTGAAATTTTCTTCCAGTCAGATCCCGACAAAACTTTGGCAATGAAGAATGAAAACTGCGTTGGCGGTAAAAGAACGAAACAGCGACTGACCGTTCTCTTCTGCTGTAATCAATAGGGAACTAAGAAGAGGAAAGTGCTAGTGAATGGACTGTCCCAAAAACCTCAGTGTTTGAAAGGTATGCAATCGCTACCTAGTGACTACAAAGCCAATAGAAAGGCGGGGATGACGCAAACTTTCTTCAATGAATGGCTATTGAAGTTCGACTCTTAGATGAAGAAGGAAAAAGAAAATTTATTCTTCTGCTTGGTAATTGTGCGGCTCATAACAAACCTCCTCAGCTTGAAAGCATTCGTGTAGAGTACATTCCACCGAACTGTGCAACAGTTTTCCAACCCTTGGACCAGGGAATAATAAAGTCTGTAAAAGGCCATTACAAGTGCATGTCGATGAAATTGTTTCTTCTTGGAACTGAGAAAAACGAATCCATAAAAGTGAATGTCAAAGATGCATTGCATATAATTTCCGGAACATAGGGCAAATTGTCCGAGGCAACAATGAAAAACAGTTGGCGCCATGCAAAGTTAATTGACTCTGAAACTGAACCCGAAAGTGATGCGACCGACACCGATGCGGATTTAAGTGCTTCGTTAGGGGCAGTGTGAAACGCTCTCCAGGCATATGCTTCACTTCCCATCGATGCTTCGGAAAATAATGTTTTACATGCAGCTAACAATATTCTGCCCACTTACGAACTGATTGATGCAGATATAATTGAATCGATTTCGGATAACAGAAAGTAGGAAATTGCGGAAAGCAGCGAGGACGATGAAATTTATTCAACATCTCCATTGCGTGTGAAGCATTTAGCTGTTTACAAAAGGTTTGCCATTTCATATGACGACAAACGAACGTCCCGGATGAAACTTTCACCCATTTACATTCTTTGCAAGAACTTTCAGTTACGGCAGCAACAAAGTCTCATTTTCAAACAAAAATAACAGATTTCTTTAAAATGTAAATTCTACGTACATACAGTACATGCTATATGTATTGTATAAGAAGTGGTGTAAATTTTATGTAATGTATGTATGGATGGAATTAGAAGTACTAGAGAGTTTTCTTTTTTATTTCATGTTCTAAGATACAGTACAGTATAAGCACTTTGAATACAGTCGATTCCCGTGAGTCATTTAAAAAAATAAGCGAAAAATTAAAAATTCCATTATCACGAAATTTCGATATAACGAATTGATTTCGGCGGTCCCGTGAAGTTCGTTCTGCCGCCCCGGTGGCGCAGTGGTCTAAGGCACTGGCCTATGATCATTCGTCCGTAAGGGGTCCGGGTTAGAATCCCGGTCAGGCATGGATGTTGTGTTTGTCTGACGGCACTGGCTCTCTCCCTTCCCTGGAACCAGTGACCCTAAATTAGGGACGGGCGACCGCTTATAGCCCATTGAGTTGCTCACGGTGGTCGTTAAACCTCCAATCAAAAAAAAAAAAAAGTTCGTTCTAACGGGATTCGACTGTATTCATAGCAGCAAACTAAGGCCAATATCACAGAGAGCGGTTGCTGCCGGCGTCCGCGTGTAAGTGCGAACCAGCAGGAATTTTTAACTGATGTTCGGGTGCAAGCGCGAACAGGAGCGTGCCCGAAAAGAGCCCGTCGAGGTCAAAACTTTGTTGCGGGCAGGCACACGCACTTGTTTTCTTCGTTGAACAGAATGCAGATTTTCATAGGACGCGGACGCAGACTGCCACTGCCCGCAACTTCTCGGTCTCTGTCAAAGATTTCAACGCTGTGGTTGCTTTCTTTCTTTTTGTTTCGCTGTTAAAATACTTGTGGGGTATATTATATTAAACCGAATGTAACCACTTAATTTATGTCAAGTTCAGGTGAAAGTTTATTAAATTTTATGAACTTAATTCAAGAATAAAAATTTTAAATTTAATTCGTCCTTTTGTTAAATATAAATTTTGAATGAATAGCTTTTTTTTCTGTTATTAGCTGATAACACAACTATGAAAAACCTTTTCTTTTTTCTTAGCTAAACGTATTTTCTAGTTTAAAAAAACAGAAAAAAAAACAGCAGAGCTATTTCCGCTCAATCTCCTAGTATACAAGATAAAGTTTTATTTCGGCAAATAAAAAGATCTTTACCGCGACAAAAAACAACGAAAATCTTTATAGAAACAGTAATGACTAACACAAAAGTCTTTTTTAGCGCAGTTTTTTTTTATCTCTCAAAATCACAGATACAAAAAAAGACAGGTGTTCATTCGATAATAACACGAGCTTGATTTATAACGAAGTAAATTTCTCCGTCATTTTTGGTCTACGCCGGGATTCGAACCCGAGGCCGTTTATTCCGGAACAAGTCGCTCTACCAACTGAGCTACGCAGACGATTATTCTGATTCCTATCTGCCTTTATGTCGTGTGCGTCCTGCTGGCAGGTACGTCACATCTCCCCCCCGAAAGAGGGCCGGGGGCATGGCCCACGGGTCAGCCGTGACCATGAATCGTTGCAGGCAGCCATCCACTGTAGACCGTGCACTTGAGAACTCCCAGTCAATCTGCTGTGTGGAATGCAACATCACACATTTTTTTTTATTTTTCGAAGCGCTGGAGAAGGAATTCTCTGATTTTTCCTGTCTCGCGGTGTGGAAATAACATCACACCAATGCGAGATTTTGAACGGCCGGGTCGTCCGGATAGTTCGGGCGCCATTATAACGAAGTAAATTTCTCCGTCATTTTTGGTCTACGCCGGGATTCGAACCCGAAGCCGCTTATTCCGGAACAAGTCGCTCTACCAACTGAGCTACGCAGACGTTTATTCTGATTCCTATCTGCCTTTATGTCGTGTGCGTCCTGCTGGCAGGTACGTCACAGATTGACAAAAAATTGTTTTAATATTCGGGCAGAACCGGGCCACTCGTGTGAAAGCAAAGTCCCGATAGCCCGCACCAGCACTCACATGCGGGTGCGGGCAGCATCCTCTGCGTGTAAAAGAGGTCTAAAATTCCGTCAGATAACCACCATTAATTCAAGACAACAAGAATGAAATGATATATATACTATTGCGCTGATAATATTAGAAAACTTAATGGAAAGGTATGTTTCAGTCAAGCTATTCGTAATGGAAGATTAGGCTCTAAAGTTTACTTGCATTAGATGATGAAACTTCACATCTTGTATTTTGAGCATGATCTTGAACGATTTGAACGTCACTATAATGGGTTTCTGAATTGTACGAGAATGGCTAGTACATTATGTACATTTCATGCTGCTTAATTTACGCAAAGGATATTTTTACTTGAGAGTGTAACTATCAATAACAAGTCGGCTGGTGTTTGCACTGATATGTTTTCTTGTGAACCAAAAGCATTACCAAGAATCAACGACAAATCATAAGCGAAACAATGAAAAGAGATTTATTGTGCTCTTTGTTATATAAGGTTCTGCAATAAAACGTCTGCCTTATACGTAATTTAGAGAATTTTGCGAAGAGTTCAAGAAGACATTTAAAGGGCTTCGTTAAAAGAACCGACAACCCAGTTTAAACACAAGGCATTTCTATGTGGAAATCATAGACAGAAAGAGTGAATTAGTGGTGGGGATGTTTGGCAAGGGGCGGGGCGAATTTAGTGACACGATCTGACAGCTGAGAAGCCTACCAGAATTATTTTGAAAGGACTCAATGATTGCTACTAAAAGATGCATGTAATGACTATTTGACGAGACGTACTGCGAGATAAAGAATTCGAATTTTTGAAGCCACAGAATGCATGATATTAAAACCGACATCATAGTAGAACGAAAGATGCTGCTTTCACGTCAGTAAAGACGACACGAAATATTAGATATTTACACGATACCGTAAACTATAATTGCTTTTGCGACTTTTGACGCGTAAGCTGACAGTCTCAAAGTTGAAAAGCTGCCTTTCTGATGTAATAAAGATATACAGAGAACGGTGCATCTTATGTTTAAAAATGAACTGTACAAACCATCTGCATTCAAACATTTCATCCTTTTACTTTGTACCGAAACAGTGATTCTTTAGTGGCAACGGACTTCTTATCACGATCGTTATCGTAATTTTGCCTTCAGAACTTCGTCAACAGGAACATGTTCCCTGACCTTAAATTGTTAAATTGATCAGCGAGGAAAAGAAAAATATTTTCTTTACACCGAAGATATTCACTGAGTGCCCAAATTAATATGACCACCAGACCATTTTATGCAAAGTAGCTATGCCACAGATGCTGCTGACGCAAGATGGCTGAATCGACATAAAAGGGAATGCTGAAGGTGTGAAGAGACTAACGAAGTGCATCGCGCAAGACATAATGGTTAAAAGACGCTATCTGGTGGACTTTGAAAGTGGAGAGTAAGAAATAAAGGTTAAGAGACGCGATCTGGCAGACTGAAAGTGGAGAGTAGGAAATAATGGTTAAGAGACGCGATCTGGCAGACTTTGAAAGTGGAATGATCGCAGATGCTCGAAGCATTGGTGAGAGCATTAGCAAAACGGCTGCATTTGTGAAATGTGTTCGAGGGCTGCAGTTGTTAAAGTGTACAAAGAGTGGACCGCCAGTTAAATTACCGGGTCTGAGCCCAAGGCGTGTGATTGTCAATGGCTACTGGATGCTCGACATGAGCGGAGAATAAGAAGACTTCTTCAGTCCAATAGACGAGCAACACTTCGTCATATTACAGATAATCCGAATCAGGGCCCAAGTCCAATAGCCTTTAAATATGTAGTCCTCCATCGTATGTAAACCATTGTTATCTGCAGCGAACAAGAATAAATGACTCCAGTTCGCTCATGAACGCAAGAATTTGACACTAAGTGAGTGTAAAAGGGTAAAGTGGTCCGACGAATCACGTTTCTAACTACACTATATAGGTGGAAGGATGAGGGTATAGAGACAGCAGCACGAAAGCATGGATCCGTCTTGCATCGTCACTTCTCCTCAAGCTGGCAGAGGCAACGTTATGGTCTTGGGCATGTTTTCGTGGGGGCCCTTTGATTCGTGTGGAGCAACGTCTGACTGCTCGATGGAATTTAAATATTGTTACCGATCAATTCTACTCAGTGATGTAGATGGTTAATCTGTATTGGTAGCTAAAGACATTCTACCGCCTATAACGAGAGAATATTAAGCAACGCTGAAATGTAGTATTTTGATATTTGGTGGAAGCGAAAGACTGTTAATATTGATGGAATCATGAGAACTGTGGAGAATAGACAGCAATGACAAACTTTGACTGCCGACAGGATGCGAATTGGGTCACGACGCTCGAACCGAACAACGAAGAGAGAGAGAGAGAGAAAGGAAGCGAAAGATTGGATAATGGCACTGACGAAAGAAATTCCGTCTTTATGTGCTAATTAGGATTTTTCTAGAACTGAATGCATTCGACAGAGATCGGATCAGGATGATAGATCTTTGTAGAATGCATTCAGTTCTAGAAAACGAAATGATTGGATAATGGCACTGACGAAAGAAATTCCGTCTTTATGTGTTATTTAGGATTTTTCTAGAACTGAATGATTTCGACAGAGATCGGATCAGGATGATAGATCTCTGTCGAATGCATTCAGTTCTAGAAACCGAAATGCATTCGACAGAGATCGGAACAGGTGATAGTCTGAAGGGGCGACATCTGGGGAATAGGACAGATGTGGAAAGATCTCCCATTTCATGTTCTGAATGGCTATTTCGGTTATGTTTGCGCTGTGAAGGCGTGCGTTATCACGTTGGAGAACGACACCGTGGCGCCAATGTGGACGTTTCTGTTGAATTGCTTCTTACACACGACGGACTTGCTCACAATATAGTGCAGCGTAGATGGTTCGATTCCTCGGCAGCATTTCTCAGTGAATAATGCCTTCCATGTCCAACCAGACACACAACATGATCTTCGCAGGATGAAGGTCATGAAGGTCATGTTTTGAACGTGGTGTGGTCGTTACCCATTCCCTCCGATGCGTGAAATTCACGTACAGGCGCCATTTTTCATATCCAGTAACAATACGTGACAGAATGCAAGGAAAATGTTTTTTAAGATTTTTTTTTAAATTGTTCTATGTTTTATTTTTAATTGGTTTAACCATGAAGATCAGGCGTTGAACCTGTTAAAAACGGCCGATTCTCTAATTTCAGTAGAAAATTTCATATACCTCGCTCTTTGATTTTCATTGAGCCTGTTGTTCTAACACTGTATTTCCCACGAAACATTCTGCTAATAATGAACTTCATTAGGAAATCGGTTCAACGATGATCAGCGTGTGACAAAATGCCTTGGGAAAGGAGGAGTGAGGTTGCAATCTGCTGCTAGATCACATCTATCTCACACAGCGGGGCAGCACTGGAGGAAGTAGAAAGGAATTGAGCTCGTTATCTATCAGATGTCATAGCTAGGGGCAAAAACTGGAGAAAGAGAGAGGGAATGAGATCTTGATATTTTCCTGATATGTCATTTCCGAGCTCATTTGGCGTTCAATCACGACTCAAACAAGGCATTCTAAATAAAATTGCATCAATTCGAGCGATTTGCGTTTTCCAAAGCGAGAACTTTTGTCTATGAAAAACAAAGTTGAAATTACCCGTGAGTTTGAGGAAGGGAGAACATATGCGAAGATATGCAAAAATACATTAAATGTAATCATTTATTGCTTCCACGCAGTGGAAAATAGTCTGAAAAGGCATTCCAAGGAAAAGCTTGCAAGTAAATGGCTGAAAAAAATGTGAAAAAGATTTAGATGAACTTTGATAGAATGGTTTACTATTCAATGTAATGCTGATTTCCCTGCAACTGGCCCTCTTAGAAGTTCAACCAGATAAATTCCCTATGAACCTGGGATATTCAGACGTTGTGTGTTCAAACGGATGGCTTTATATCTTTAAGAAAAGACACTGCATTTCTTTTGGAAAAGTCTACTAGTGAGAAATGTGTGCAAACACGGAAGATATTTCAACTTCGTTGGATGGAAGATTGTCCCAACTAAATGTAGACAGCACTGCAAACACCATTTTTAATGCTGACGAAATGGGTGATTTTAAAATATTCCTCCACATTTCAGCCACTACGATGGCACAGTGGTCTAAACGTTGTCTTCTGACTATCCGTCCGAGATATTAGGTGTATGAAAAAGTTTCCACCGTTTTAAGGAGAAAGGAGACAATCAGGAGACCAGTTCACATTTATTCAACGAAATATTGACCGTTAGCATCAATGACCATTTGCGATTTTTCAGGCAACAAATGAATACCCCTGTGATTGAAGGTCTGAGGTTTTTATCTGAAGAACGCAGTGACGAAATTCCTCACCTCTGGAACTGTGGAAACTCCGAATAAGAGAAAGTTGACTACCCACTTTCATCGAAAAAAATTTATAAATTGACTAGATGACAGCCCGTCAATAATGACGGAGAAAAATAAAATTTATAATACAGAAATTATTGACATTTATTTATTGAGTTTTTGAGTTCCACGTCAATAGATGGCGACGGTGGCTAACAGCTTTCTGAATTTCCCGAGCAATCGGTTATGGAATTTGATACGACGGACTGTCTGTTTGTTATGTGTTTTGTAAATCCTTTAGTCTCTATTTCGTCAACACTTTCTTGTACACAACATTTTTCGTGTGCACTGACTGTGAACACTGTGCCAATTCCCCTGTTCTTTTCCGTGAACTATTTTTATCTTGATGTCGTCAGATCGTCGTACTCTTGACGTTGCCACATACAGATGGATAAACCCCGGTTCAGGTAGTGAACCAAAATTCCTGATGTAAAGTTTTCGTATCTCTAAAGAGTTGACCGTGTGACGTAACGCATCTCTGACGTCATGTGAGAATGATTTGGATTAGATGACGTCGCACCAGCAGCTGTGTTCTTTGCTGCTATGACAACAAAACAGAATTTTGTACGCGTGGACTGTGCGCGTGTAGGTGATGACGTCACCTACACGAAAACACGAAAAGCTAAGCGTGACGTCACAAGCATTTGTTTCTCGGTTGTTGCTATGACGACTTAAAAAATGGCACGGAGGAGGAGGTGGGCTCTAGAAAATTACATATTAGGATTTTGTTGAATTTGAAAATTATGTCTTTGTTGACGATGGTGTGATGACATTCGATTCATCCAGTACCAACAATTCGTGATGACATTCGATTCATCCAGACAAGACTTCTACGCCAATATGGCGTAGAAGTCTTGTCTTACTTCTACGTTAATTTAAAACTGCAACATACCAAGAAATAGTTCCTAAATGAAAGAAACATGTAAACAACAAAAGTCACACTTACGGAAAAAGATGCTTTATATCAGGATGTAGCAAACACATCGTAGCATAGCATATTGCACTAAACTCTCCACACACCACACAACGCTCTTTTCACAACGCTCCTTTCAATAATCAGTTTACAATCCAACGCTCTCAAGCAATAGATTAGTCGTTGTTTTTATCTCTTGTTCTTATCAAAACTTAGGCATACGTCACGTTCATTCAACTTCAATTGTGTTGCCAAACGTATTCATTTGAGAGAAAGATATCACGTTAAGAGTGAAGAATAATATAATAAACTCAAGATTTACATAAGGAAAGAAACTAAAAAGGAAAGTTAATTTAGAATATACGCCACACAGCTCAAAACGAGGTGTTATAATTGTTTCTCACAAAATGGGATCTCTGATATGAGGTGTGAGATTTTGTCATCAGGGGAGCAATCATAATAGAGCAACTAAAATTGGATATTTGTAAATTTTTATGTACTTTCTTAAATCGGGGTATATGAATCTCCAATTTGTTATAATGAATGTTAAAGAGGCGAAAATACATACTTTCCAAAAAAAGTAAGAAATCCTACAGAACTAATTTTAAACGAATTTGTTTGCGTTCCGCTCTATAGATAATCAAATGATAATCTATGGTATAATTTTTTCTTCGCTTTTTTTTTCTTGCTTAAAAATTTGCATTTGTTTTGCCTTTCGTGGAAACGTTGTTTTAGGTTTAAAAGCAACTTTCGGTGAAAATGTAATGATTACTGCAGAAGAAGCCTATGTCAATATTCACTGCCGGGAACGGATTAAAAAAGTAGAAGACATGAAAAGTCGATGCACTGAGGTGAGGCGACATGTTTTATTGATCCTACTGTTTTCTCTAATGCTGTGTCTAGCCATGGGCTCTCAAAGGTTCCTGAACCTACTAGGCGTAGTTTCAGGAAAAAGTAAACTCTTCTCGCCATGACAAGATACTTTTAATAAAGAAATAAAATGTTCCCAAAGTCTAAAACATGTCTTTAACGATTTCCGATTGCCATACGTGTTCGGTAGATGTTATCAGCTTGTTTAGAAATTCGTTGAGACTCAGCGTCACGGAAAAGGCGTGTTAAATTTCATATTCCGAACGAACTACAATCTATGAAGATAAAACTCGTCGCCCTGGGGGCGCAGTGGTCACAGCAATAATCTCGGACCATTCATCCGAGATGGGTCCTATTTCGAATACCGGTGAGGCATGGATGTTGTGTTTTCTTGCGGCACTGGCTCTCTCCCTTCCCTGGAACAAGGGACTCTAAATTTGGGAAGGCAACTGCTTATAGCCCATCGAGTTGCTCACGGTTGTCGTTAAACCTCAAAATAAAAAAAAATCATCAAACCATCTTAATGGTGCAGTTCATTTCGTTATTTAATAAACCAATTCCATATGTACTTCGTATTTTTTCTAACAACAAAAATGCTGCTTAGAAATTAAAATGCGGCGCTGGGGAAAATCGGGGATGCCTTAAAGTTTTCTAACCCCTACCGGAAATGTATTTGTTTTGGAGATAAGAGAGTGTTCGGGTGTACATCCAGGTGTCGGAATTGTATTAACCATCTATGTATACATTACTTTGATAGACAAAATACGCTATGTGGCCAAAAGTGATTGGACACTCTGAGTAATTAGAAAACCAGTATTGTGTTTACATCAGTAGAGCTTTTAAGTCCTCCATTTGCAGAGATTACAGTAGCCATCCTTTGAGGTAAACTGTTCATTGAGTACGGAGAGCGGAATGTTCCTCCATTCCGCCCTGAGTACATCGACCAACTCTGTCGGTGAAGAAGGTCGTGTTGGTCTAAAGCTCACCCCTTGTTGTAGTTCATCCCATAGGTGTTCAATGTGATTGAGATCCGGGCTCTGAGCAGGCCAGTCCATCCGCGATACCTGATTTTCTTGATACCACTCCATTGTAGCCCTGGAAATATGACAAGTGGCATTGTTCCCCTGGAAGAAACAATCGTCGTGTCCATAGAACAGCCACAACGTTGGGAGCATTGAATTATCCAGGATATCTCTATACATCACAGAGTTCATGTTGCCATGAATAAGAGCCAGTGGACCCACACCGTACCAGCTGAAACAGCCCCATATCATAATTCCACCGCCTCGGTGCTTCACAGTCAGCACTGTACACTCCAGAAGCACACGTTCTGCGGGTAACAGCCAAACCAAGACACGTCAATCCGATCGGAATAATGTGAAGCGAGATTCGTCGCTCCGTAACACCTGCAGCCATTGCTCCAATATCCAGTTTTTGTTCTGTTGACACCATCGTAGCCGCGCAGCTTTATCGGTCTTTGTGATAAGAGGTTTATGGACGGATGCTCGGCCATAATACGTGAGTGCATGGGCCTCTCTTCCAAATGCCTTGGTGTAAACCATAACATCTGTAGCTATTTGGGATTCATGTGCTATGCCATGGATTGGTCGGAACCAGGTTTTCCGGATCTCCCTTAGCAGCACATTGGGTTCCTGGGTTGTAGTTTAGTGGGTTGCGAGGTGAATTCCTTCGATGTCCCGTCTTCAACTTGTTGATGACAAAGGCCACAATTGATTTATCCACATATCTGACATCAGCAATGCTTCTTATGCTCATACCTCCAATTTAGCAGCCTATTATAACGCTCTTTTTGAATTGAACTCAGAGAGCACTCTCCGGCTAGCCATTTTATCAAGGACTGATCTGAGCGTAATCCCTTGACTTTTCCATATACCTTATAGACCACGTGTCTGCTGCCCGAGTACATCAGTGCGCTTGCGTGGGGCTGTTCAATCCCTTTTGTCAATATAGCGCATCTCTGTATAAAGTTTTGTATTTCAAAAGTTAGATTAGGTAATCAACAGTAAAGAACTTGCATGCAATGATTTCACGTACGAACAGAACAATGGTACAACCAAAACATCTGCCACTGCATGTAAATTCGTGTGGTATTAGAATGGAAGAACCTGTTCCCAGAAAAAAGAAGCTTACAGTAATACAAACCTTGCGAATTTAAATAAAGTAAAGCGTAACAAAAAGATTCGTCCTTTGTTCACATAGTTGTATGTAGAAGAAGCAGAAATAAAATAATTTAAAATTATTTATTCATAAATACTGACTGTTGGCATGAACGTTTTTATTAAAGAGCTCTAATCAAACTCGGTGTGATAGTGTACTTGATAAATGATAATTTAACACAATTTATAAAATCTTTATTTCTTTTATTTTGAAATACATACCCATTCTGTAATATAATCTTTAGTTGTTTTATTTTGAAATACGTACCCAATCTGCAATATAATCTTTAATTAATTAATACACACAATTGACGTGGATTAGGAACATCAAACAGAAATCGCTCTTTCCAAGTTTATAAGTGAGCCACGGAAAAATTCTCATCGGCCGCCACAGGAATCGAACCCAGGTCTTCCAGTTACGCGCCGGACATGCTACCACACAAACAAAAAATGAATAATTAATACACAGAAGGTAGCCGGACATGCTACCTTCTGTGTATTAATTATTCATTCGCCTCCTAGTTATTTGTTTATTTGCTGCTTACCATCTTTGGTGAATCCCCAGCATTGTGCGGGCTCCAAGAAGCAACCTGACATGTGGTTTGGCAGTTAGTTGTATGTGAGTCTGGATAATTCAAGACCGCTGTGGTGCAGTGGTAGCATGTCCGGCGCGTAACTGGAAGACCCTGAGTTTTATTCCCGAAGGCGGCCGATGGGAATTTTTCCGTCAATCACGTATAAACGTGGAAAGAGCGATGACTTCTGTTTGATAATATTTAGTTGTTTTGTTTTGAAATGCATGCCCATTCTGCAAAGTAATCTTTAGTTGTTTTGTTTTGAAATACTGTACATACCCATTTTTAATATATTTCATTGAGATTTTGTAGCATTTAAAGCCAATTTTAAAAGAGCTTCTTACTCTTAGTTTCCAAAAATAGGAAAGGGTTTATATTATGCATAATGGATATGATATTTCTCTGATGCGCTTTAGATATTTCTAAAAATGTAAAATTAAGAACAGTTAGCTAATCTTTTACATCTGGAAGTCCATACAGTATTTTCCTCAGTGAAAAAGAAATCTGTTTTCACAAAAAGGTTAAAGACTTCAGGATTGAGATATTCAAAGTGCTGGAAGACATAGTATTCATGTTTCCACCTTTCTTCTCTGAATATTCGTTTTAGGTCCGAAGCAAAAAACATATTTGTAATCCCATCACACTTTTAAAAAGTGAAATATAAGTTTCAGAGATAATTATTAGAGGGCTGTCAGCCAATAGCTTTAATTCTTTTTCCTTTAATCATGATCAAGTAGTGCTTCATTCTGCACTTTTTGTTTCAATTTAAATATTTTTCCGCCGGGTTTTTCCAAAATACGATATTAGTCTACTTGCTAACAGATCAGAGCGGATTTTTTTATGACTTCAGTTTCTGCACTTTGTACACAAAATAATTCTGATTAATTTCTAGCACGGCAGCGAAAGGTAAATGAATGCTGACGACACGTAGTTTGAATCCCATTACAAGAAATTTAAATATTCCTCGCATTATTCTGTGTTCATTGTGCAAAAATAAAGGCTTTGTGTTTCGAAGAATTTTGATACAACCATGAAAAAGAAAGCACACTACTCTGCATGACTGAGATTCTCAAACAACGTGACGCTTTCTTTAATCAGGTAAGTTTATTAAATTTCGAAATGTACGCATGCGTCAACTACTGAGGGAACTATATTTTCAACGCTCTTTTACCTTCGTTCATGTTTCTGAGTTTTACTGAGATGTTGAGCGAGGATATGTAAGTAGGAATTGCTCGTGCTAAGATTTGAAATAATTTCAATTTCGATTCTCATTAAGAATTTGATTACAAGAAATCAGCGAGAAAATTTTTCGCTTGTGTAGATACCTTAGTGAAAAAGAATCAAATTTAGAAAATTCTCGAAAATTTGTACTTCCGTGGAACCTTCTGGAGAATTTCAATTCAATAGAAATGGTACGCCTTCAGATGGATCTATTTCGGGGTTTTTTGTCATTGCTTGACAATGGAAAAATTTTAAAACTTCGTTCCTGTGTAACGAAATTATTTTTCCTGTGAAATCATAGGAAAGCATGTTTTCTGGTAAGATACGCAAAAACTATTTGCCTTACATTTGCACTATCTAAGGAGAGAGAATTGTACACTAACATAAATTAGATAATACATTGTTTAAAATAGTATAACCATACTAGTAATCCGAACTTTTTGACGTAGAATAGAAATCAAAGTTTCTAAGCTTTCGCACATCAACCAGATAGTTTTTTTAAGGAAGGTAGACAGCTAACTACCTTCCTTGAGAAAGACATGTGGTTGATGTGAGAAAGTTTGGAAACTTTGATTTCTATTTTACGCCAAGAAATTCGTGTTACAGAGGGTGAGTCGAATGTTTTGCAGTATTTGGAACACTTTATGTCTTCATACGTACCTTTAAGAAGAAAGCTTACTGGAATTCAAAGCATAGGCCATCATGTTGCACCGTCTTTAGCCATCTATCTGCCAGTTCTTCGATTCCGCGGCGGTACCAGTTCTTTTCCTACAAGGCGGAGAACTCCTTCACCCCGCTGCCACCTCCTCCTCGTTGTCAAAGTGCCGCCCGCGAAGGAAGTGGTCCATAGACCGAAACAAGTAATAATCCGACGGGGCAAGATCCGGACTATGCGTTGGGTGTGGCACCAGTCCAATGCCCTCAAGTTCCTGGAGTTTTGCCCGAGTCGTTCGTGTGATATGAGGCCGAGCGTTGGACTCTGTAGGAGAGCGCGCTTTCTCCTCACCAGCGCCGGGTACTTCTTCTGCAAAAGCTTGATTGCCCGTTTTATTGGCAATCAAACTTTTCAAACACTGACAAATTTTTGATTTGTAATGAACAAAGGAGCTCTCATTTGTTTTTATTGAAGAAACAATAATAAAAATTGAGCTACTTTTGAGTTGATTTGGCTATTTTTCAGGTCCTACCTCTCATTCATTTGTACGAGACGAAGGATCAAGGAGTAGGTTCTGGGTAGGGTCTCTTGGTTGGAAAATGTTTTGAAGGAGAAAAATGAAAATTTAGGGTTGTAGGAGTATACTGATAAGGGTGCGGTTTAATTCACTGAAACCACGCCCTCGTCAGCTAAGAAGAAAAAGCACGCCAAAAGTCCTAACAATTTTGACCCAACAAAAATAAATTATCATGTCCGGAGAAGGAAAAGGAGAAAGGCAAGGTACTCGGAAGAGGCAGGGTAATAGGAGAAGCAAAAACATTTTAACTAAAGTGTCATTAAAAGAATTACAGTGAGTTAGGAAGGGTGGTGGTGTACCATGAAATAGCAACTTCAGATCAGATCATATTTAGAGGATTTTAGGAACGGAGTGTCTGACCTCAGGTCTTAAACAACCCTTAGAAATAGGAAGCTAGAAGATTTGGGCTAGAGTGTCTGATAGGAAAGTAACACGGAAGCGAGGTGGAAAGGAGGAGGAAGACACCCTTACTTATTACCGGCCGGGGGGGGTAGTACCCGGTCCCGGCGGCTTAACGTGCACATCTGACGCACGGTGGATATTTAGTGGTTCGAGCGTTCGTGCCTGTCAGGGAACGAACTCGAGGTTGCGAAGTGGCAACTTGCCCCGTGCATCCTGCCTTTATCCCTCCTGCGGGGCAGCTACAAGGGCGTGGTTTGCACAAATCATTTGCATATGCGCAGCGGTTGTAATCATTCGCACCACTCACGTGGCATGCCCGTCTTATGAGTTTCAGTCCAATCGCACAAGTTTCTACAAACAGAAGTGTGTTAATTAATAATAAGGAACTATACATCAACAATACTTAAAATAGTATAAATATACTAGTACAGAGGATGAGTCGAAAGTTTTGCAGTATTTGCACCAACGCATGTACTGCAGCGGGTATGTCACGTGTTTCAAGTTGCGCACTGCAGTCAGTCAAAAGGAATATAAAGTGGTAGTCGTTGCTATGAACGGCATTGCATGTCGTCGTTCTATCTGTGGTTGGGACACCTAAAAGATGAACAGCCACAATTGGCTGATTCGGGAAATTTTGCTTTACTAGTTTGAACTCGGACATAACGTTGCTCAAGCAACACGAAACATTCGTCATGCGAAAGGGGAAGGTTCCGTGGATCACAGCATTGCCATCATATGGTTCAAGAAATTTTGCTAAGGTGACAGAACCCTCGGTGATCAGCCAGGGTCAGGTAGGCCGCGAACCGTGGATTCGGAGGTCGTAGAGGCAAATCCGACAAGCAGCACTCGGAGATTATCAGGAGAGCTGGGCATATCACAGACCACCGTGGTTCGTCACCTTCAGGACCTCGGCAAGGTCTACCGGAGCTGCCGCGTTGTCCCTCACGAACTGACGCCAGATGAAGCAAACCGCCGAGCGGAAATGTGCACTGAACTCCAAGAAAACCCACGCGATGTACGTTTCATCAAGAGAATTGTTACGTGCGACGAAAAGAGGGTCTATTTCTGCAATCCTAACACACAACGGCAGTGGTTGAGCCCGTGCCACCTTCCTGAACCTGTTGCCAAACGTGTGCGCTTCGAGCACAAGATGATCCTCTGCATCTGGTGGAATTTCGAGGAGATAATTCATTACGAATTTGTTCCAGACGGTCGGACCATCAACGCCAGCCTCTACTCGGGACAGTTTTTATTATTGTTTCTTCAATAAATACAAATGAGAGCTCCTTTGTTCATTACAAATCAAAAATTTTTGTCAGTGTTTGAAAAGTTTGATTGCCAATAAAACGGGTAAATGTAGTAAAAATTACCTGTTGTGGAATATTAAATTTTACTAAACTGTTGACAGTATATACATAGTATTCCATATAGATAACGTTATTTTTAATACACCACAATGTGAATACTCAAGAAACGCATACAGCGTATTAAACCCGTTTATTTTTGTGACGTTGTAAGTACAAAGATTCGCCAGGCTTTCGCACTCCACTGGGAACCTTTTTCAAGGCAATGATAGACATAAAAATTGATTTTTATACTGGGCATGGTTCCTGCAATGCTTAGGACGCCGGAGCGCGAATGGAATCCCACAGCACCCCACACCAAAATGCCGGTACCAGGCATAGCTTGTACCAAAGCAACTGGGAATGTTTTTTTTATAAAAAATGAGCAATACTGCGTTCGACCTTGTCATGAGACTCGAGAAAATGGTAGTCGTTGTGAAAGGATTTTTTCCTACAATAACTTTAAGTGGGTCGAAATGGGTTTTTTAAATAACCCAGCTTTGATAACGCTAGGACGTTTTGCAATGATCGAGGCATTGTTGCCCAGCAACTGAAGCCCTGCCATAAGTTTTGAATGACTTGAGTTGATCTGCTCAGTATATATTTTGTTCTAAATTTATTTGTTCTAAATTTATTATTTCTGAATTTATTTGTTCTGAATCTATTTAACAAAAAAATTTAAAAATCACGTAAAAAGCGCTATATCATAATATGACTTGCATTTTAAAAATTTTATCGTTTGACATATCGAATGTCAAGGCTTTATTATTTGTTCTAAATTTATTTAACAAAAAAAACTTTTTTAAATGTTACGTAAAATGCGCTATATCATAATATGTTTTGCATTTAAACATTTATATTATCGTTTGACATATCGAATGTCAAGGCTTTATTATTTGTTCTAAATTTATTTAACAAAAAAAACTTTTTTAAATGTTACGTAAAATGCGCTATATCATAATATGTTTTGCATTTAAACAGTTATATTATCGTTTGACATATCGAATGTCAAGGATTTTTGAGTCAAAATCAAATTACTAACATTCGTTTTCATCGAAGCAACGGCGACGTCATATAAGTGGTAAGGTGACTGCAATAAATATAAATACGCGGGTAGATTTTCATAGTAATTGAAATTTGAAAGAAAAAAAATGTTTCCCCTTGAGACATTAGGGATGGCAACACAATTTTGCTCAAGCTTCCGAAAATATCTGACTTGCTAGCTTCTAAATGGACACTGTGGAACGAAATTGTTTAAGAAATTGGTTATGAGCAAGGTTCCCTTTACATTTATGCTGAAAGTAACAACGTAGTTTGTTCTATTTTCTATTATTATTTTGTTTTGTTGTCTATTAATATTTTAATTATGAAAGTGAAGAGTAACGACGTATTTTGATTTATTTCGTGTAGGCTTGAAGTTTTAAATTTACAGTTATGAACGAAATTGCTTATCGTCTGGCAGAATAAGTCAGGCAGACGTGTTTCCAAAAGGAGCGAAGAAATATGCAGTGTATGGCCATTTCAACTGCATATCATATCATCATCATCATCATTGTCAACCATTATCAATCCACTGCTGGACGAAGGTATCCCCAAGTTTCCTCCACAACGGTCTGTCTTGTGCCAGTCTCCTCCATGTCACTCCTGCATACTTTCGAATTTCATCCACCCATTGCCCATGTGGTCTTCTTCTGGGTCTTTTCTTGTCCCTTGGAATCCAATCTAAAATTTCGGCTGTCCATCGATGATCTGTCCTTCTGGCAGTATGTCCAGCCCATTGCCATTTCAGGTATTTAACTCTGATCATGATGTCTTCCACTCTTGTCATTTTTCGGATCCACGAGTTCCTCTTCTTATCTCTCCTGGTTACACCAAGCATGCACCTCTCCATGCTGCTTTGAGTTGTCTGCAGCCTTTGTATGTCTCTTTTAGTTAAGGTCCACGTCTCTGCACCATACGTAAGCACTGGAAGGATGCATTGATCAAACACTTTTCTTTTAAGACATAATGGCATATTGCTCTTGAAAATTATGCTGTTTCTTCCAAAAGCTCTCCAGGCAAGTTTTGTACACCGATTAATTTCTTCATCAATGTAACCCTCATTTAATATCTGCTGTCCAAGATAAACGTACGGCTTGTTACCTCCAGCTTTTTCTCCATCAATCGATAAATCTTCATTTCTTGTAAAAGCACTGAACATCACTTTTGTCTTCTGAAAGTTCATTTTTAATCCCACTTCTTTACTCTTGTCAGCAAGTTCCTGGATAATACTCTGCAGCTCTGATGGGGTAGTTGCAAAAATGACTACGTCATCATCATCTATACTACGGCATATCATATATATCATCTATATTTCAACTGTATTTTAATATCATCACGTTCGTAGAACGGGTATTTAGCTAGTTTCGTATACAAGCGGAAAAGTATGACTGAATAACGTATAATCGAATCTCCACTGTATTTCGTACCGTTCTGTAGCTTTGTTTAACGGAAATTATTCGGGATTTTCCCTCTTCTCAGTATATCAACAAGGGTGTTTTTAAACACCAATATTGAAGTACTTTGTGATCATCACACCCATTACTAATCAGCTGGATGAAAGTCTCCCAAAGTCTCCTCCACAACTTTCTGTTTTCAAGCAGTCTCCTCTAAGTCACTTCAGCATGCTTTCAAATTTCATCCGTCTACATCCCACGTGGATTTTATTTGGGTCTTTTTTGTTCCTTGGTATCCAGTCTAGCATTTTGATTGTTCAGCGGTGGCCAGTTCTTCTAGCAATTTGTCCAGTCCACTGCCATTTGAGGATCTTTACTTCTGCCATCATATCATCAACTCTTGTCGTTTTCCTAATCCATGTGCTCTTCTTCTTATCTGTCGTAGTTACACCATACGTGCATCTTTACATACTTCTTTCAGCTTTTTTGCGGTATTTTCTGAGAAAGAACCCATACACCACAGATATCCCCACTGAATTCCTACTCGGTCTGCACCTTCCATGATTGAAGGTACCGGATTTTAAGAAACTGGAAATCTATTTTCCATCTGAACGAATGTTATCAGAGCTACGTGATCAAGAAGAACTCTCCTCTAAATCTTCAGGTTTCACTGTAAATTTCGTGTCCCGATAGGGAAACAGACTTTTGCTCTTTCCATATGGACAAATGAGAATTATATTTCTCAAAAAGATTGCCAAAATATCAAATTTCTCCCTAACATGTAAGAGACTTGGTTGTATACTTATTTTTGGCATTTTCATTGCAATGTGTTTACTTCCTTTAATATTATGAAAAACGTTTTTTTCTCGCTGGATGGAAATCCACGGACCTCTATTGGACATGTTTGCAAATATGTCTAAAGAAAAAACTCACGTAAGCATAAAAAGAAAGCCTTTCTTACTAACAATATGTTTGCCAAGGCTTATCTTATACAGGCGAAAGTACCGGTCTAAGTCCCTAAATTAAACATGAACAACAAACAGTGCGACAAATGAACTTTATCTACGGAGTAAGAGTATGTTAAACAGGATTAGTGTGCTCTACAATCAGTTACTGGTATCCTTCAGAAGGTATACACTTGCAGCTGCAAAACTGAATGTCAGTAATGAGCAGACTGCACAGGTTTATCAAGGCTTATCTGGAGCTCAGAGGGGAATCTGTATGTCTCTAAATGTATTGTGAACAGAGCTTAACTGATAAATAGACTGAAATGCATGACACAGTGGTCCCGTATTTCTTTTTTCTGTTTTCTCCTATTTAGTGTAATTTTTGTAAAGATATGCTTGTCAGCCACGAGTACATTTCTCATTGCTCAACTGTGCTGTTTATGGTATTAAAAACATCAGAGTGCTGTGGAATAGAAAAGTGTTTTCAGCCCTCTACCAAAAGCAAAACAAATGTCGTACTAAGTCGATAATACTAATGCTAGATTTAAAAAGCGAAACAATTTGGATTTGGTATGTCTTGTAATAAGAGTATCATGTCACAGCAAATTTACTGCTACTCCACGCTAATTGGATGAGATCGCAATAAACATTCGAAAAAAACATTAATGCTTTTAGATAATGGGTCGTGAAGTAAAAGTTATTTGCCATTTCTTTAATTTACATTTAGCTTTCTGTTTATAAATAGCATGAATTAAGAGCGTAAGGAGCATTGAAAACAAAAGAAAGGGTAAAAATTCACCGATTTCGGATTAATGATTTAAAATCAGGTTTCCATTAACGAAAACTTAAAGAGCGTTACCACTGATAAAATAATGAAAGTGGGTTAAAAATGTAAAAAAAAAAAAAAAATGTGAAGTGAAACACATTAAATCACTCAGACGTACAATACTTTCCATGTACTTCTTTTTCACCAAACGTAATAAAGCTTTAGTACTTAAAAGTATTTAGCAAATACTAGCATCTGCAAGATAATTAGAATCAGAGTTGCTTTAATCGGATTGCGGATCACCCTTTTACCATAGTTAAAGGAGATAATTGCATAATATTTAAACAAACATTTTTCTTTAGCACTTCTTTTCATCTCAAGTACTGTTTCGTAAGCTTGTTCATGAAAGTACAGTACATCACTTTTATACCTATACATTCTGCTACTCTTCATAATCCCTTAATATTTAGTACTTTTGTTTTAGCAACGACTTGAAACACATTTAAGTGCTTTCAATGTCATGTAGCATTTCATTTCATTTATCCTTCTGTGAAAATCATTTTCTGAAAAATATCGCAGTTGATGTCTTTTGATCGGTAGTTAGCTGTGAAATAAAATTAGATGTAGTGAATAAAATAATTCTCATGATACAAGGAATTTTTCAATATGATATCCAACTACTAGGACAATAATGATTCCACGCAGACTCAATGAAATCATTTCCATGGTAAATTATGCCGAGGAATTTTTCAATAATATCCAACTACACTGGTGTGCAAAAATTAAGGACTAAGAGGAGAAATTAGCATAATAGCGGAACGAGCAGGCAGAAGGGACCGAAAGACTACTCAGGAGATAGACTAGGGTCCGGTACGGTAGGGCATGCGCATATATGCAGCATGACGTAGGTGGAGGGAGTTTCGAAAGGGTATAAAGCACACGGGATGTGTACGCTCAGCAATTCTCAACCCGGGTACTGGCCCCCGGTAATAAATAAGGGCGTCTTCCTCCCCCTTCCTACTTCGCTTCCGTGTCTCTTTCCTATCAAGCGCTCTAGCCCAAATCTCCTAGTTTCCTATTTCTAAGGGTTGTTTAAGACCTGGCGTCAGACACTCCCTTCCTAAAATCCTCTACATATGATCATGGACATATGATCATGATCATGCTCAGCAATTCGGTGAAAGCTATTGCACGGTGTACATCAGTTTGAACGATGCCGAGTTGCTGCCACAGTGTGATATGGCCAACAGACAATCCAGTAGAAGACATCTGGATGACTCTACCCGAGGTCACGTCATTGGGATGTTGAAAGAAGGTCGAAGTGTGACTAGTGTGGCCGATGAGTTTGGTATCGCTCACAGCATCGTTTCACGAGCTTGGAGAGAATTTCAAGTGACAGGAACAGCTGTCTGATAGTTTAGCAGTGGTCGTCCACGAGCAATCATGGCGGCGGACAACCGGTATATTGTCCTACAGGCGAGAAGAGACAGACGGCAGACAGCGGGAGAAATCGTAAGGCACATGCAACAGACAACTGGACGTCCGTTATCGCGTTTTACCGTGGCCAGGAGGCTGCACAAAGGTGGTTTATTTGCATGACGACCAGTACGGTGTGTGCCATTAACGCCTGCTCATCGGAGACGGCGGTTTCTGTGGTGCCAGGAACACAAGAACTGAGCACACCAGCAATGGGGTCGAGTTCTCTTTGCGGATGAGAGCCGATTTAGTCTAACGAGCGATTCTGGACGTATACATATCTGGAGAGAGCAGGGAACACGCAATCCCACCTCCAACATCATCGAAAGGGACCGGTTTGGAGGTGGCGGAGTTCTCGTTTGGGGTGGTATCATATTTGGTAGCTGTACTGACCTCTACATCTTCCAAAGAAATTCAGTCACTTGCGTCCGCTATTGTACCGAGGTTCTCCTGCCTCACGCGCGTCTGTTTAGAGGTGCTGTGGGCCCTGAATTCCTCTTCATGTACGACAACGCTACACCTCATCGTACAGTGGCTGTCGCAGAGTTGTTGGAGAGTGAAGATATTCAATGCATGGATTGGCCTGCAAAGTCTCCGGACCTAAATCCAATCGAACACGTGTGGGACCTTCTCGGAAGACGCTTGGCAGCACGTACCCAGCCGCCAGCAACGATGCCGCAGCTGCGATTGGCGCTACAAGAGGAATGGGCAGCGATGCCTCAACAGCTCCTTGACAACCTCGTCCTCAGCGTGGACAGACGTTCTAAATCCTGCAACACAGTCAGGGGTGATCAAACCCCCCACTAAAGACTGGAATTTTCTTGGCAGCCGCCTGTCACATGGACGTTTCTGTCTTCTCTCCAGTTGTGCTCGAAGCTACCTTTTCAATTAAGTGCCTTTGTATCTTTTGGATTCCTTGTTTAGACGGTTTTGCTCACTTGTCCCATATTCTTACATCTTGGGGATCTTATGGTATGATTTGAGTCGATGTGGAGCACTTCTGTACGACGTTACATTCGAAAAACGTCTCGTCCTTAATTTTTGCACGCCAGTGTAAATACGAAGCGCCACATTCACATGAAATTTGATAAATTTCCCATGAGTTTTTGTCTTCAACATAGTCCTTTGATCTTAAAAATTTCATTTTGTTTATGGGTTTAAAAATCACTTTAAAATTAAAGGTTTTGAGAATTTTGGAAATTTTGAAGGCAATGTCACGTGAAAATGAAATAATGGCAAAATTATCTCGCAATGGGGGAATAAAAGGAGTTAACTTGGAGATAGGCTTCGGTTTCCGGAATTTTGTTAGAGCCTTATCTATAATAGATGGGTTGTATCCTCGCTGTACTGCAACACATTTAAGAAAATAAAGTTCTTTTTCCAAACTGTCTTTATCTGAAGATATACGTATCGCGCTTTATACGCAACTGTAAAAGACGCTGAGTTTTTGTTTCCAAGTGTGATTGGATTTGGCATGTGGAGATGAGAAAACAGCGAAAGGCTTCCGATAAATTGTGGTTGCGAGAGATCCATTTAAGCGAGTTACCAGGACGTCAAGGAATGGTAGGCATCCGTTATTTTCAGTTTCGTAGCTGAATTGAATGTGAGGATCAATGGAATTTATAAGTTTGACTAATTCTGTAATTTCAGAATTCTTTCTTTACCATAGAAGGAAAGTATCGTCTACATATCGTATCCATAAGTCAAATTTCACGAGTTTGAAAAGTTGTTCTTCGAATCGACGCATGTAGATTTCACATAACATAGGTGACAGTGCTGTGGCCTAGACCTTCGGATTGTACATAAAACGTTCCACGGAATGTAAAACTGTTCTGTTTTATGTAAATGTCCACCAATCTTGTAATTTCTTCTACTTCAAGTTGGCTGTAATGATGCTCTATAAGACTTGCTTTTAGGGATTCCAGAGCTCCTTTTACTGGAACATTGGTGAACATAGATACCACATCAAAGGATAGAATTAGTTGATCTACGTAGGGATGTAGTTTGAGTCGATTGGTAAACTCAATGGAATTTTTCACAGATGTTTCGTTTGGAGTGGCCAAGGTACGAGTAGATAACTTTGAAGATAAGAACTTTGATAACTTATATGCTGCTGTGCCGATATTACTTACTGTAGGCCGGAAACGAATGCTAGATTTATGTATTTAAGGGAGACCATAGAATCTCGCACAATGGGCGTATGAAGGTTCAAGTTTGTTTTTTTATGTTTTGGCTCAGAGTTTCTGAGTTTTTGATCAATTTCTATATTTCTTTTAATTGTTTATCTGAAGGATCATTCTTTATTTCGTTGTAAGGTCTATCCAAAATAAGATTTTTTACTTTGTTATTATAATGCTCACGCGCTTAATAGAAATCCATCCACTCTATTTCTATCAAGCGCGTGGAAGCAACTAACCAAAACCCGTGACTGTGAACACCAATTATTATATCATATACAATTTGAATATCTAAGTGCCATTCGTCCTGATGAAGCTAGGTCAATATCCAACGAAACCATGGTCGACTTTAAAAAATACAACCATGGTTAAATAAATAATGTTTTTAAATATTTGTGACAAACCAAGTTGTATTCTCTTAATATAATACACAGGCGGAAAGT
The DNA here is from genome assembly GCA_039090855.1 of Macrothele yani. Classification (NCBI taxonomy): domain Eukaryota; kingdom Metazoa; phylum Arthropoda; class Arachnida; order Araneae; family Macrothelidae; genus Macrothele; species Macrothele yani. Next base: position 134,836,130 of record CM077005.1, on the reverse strand, counting down.
GAAAAAAGAACACCAAGAAGGAGACGTCTGATACCAACGAAATTTATACAGCATAATAACGGAATACAGAGGATAACGTGATCAAAACATTATGGCAAAATACAGCTGTATTTGCTGGTAAACTGAAAAATAACATTTCCATGTAACATGGTTAGTACGAGGTTGAACCGCCATGAACTGCGTCACACTGTGCAATTCTGGCATGAAGTCTGTCGTACAGATGTTGGATGTAAGTTTGGGGAATTGAGTTCCAAGCATCCTCAACCTGGACGCGTAAATCGAGGATGGTCGTGGCAGGCCGTGGAGACCGGATAAGTCGTTGTCCTATAAAATCCCATACGTGCTCAATGGGGGACAAATCCGGTGAACGTGCAGGCCATGGAAGTTGTCTCACACCCTGAAGTGCATGCTGCGTTGCACGTGCCGTGTGTGGGCGGGCGTTATCTTGCTGGAAAACACCACGATGGACCGACTTTACAAATGGAACAACAACGGGCTGAATGATGTTGTTGATGTAGGAGGTGCTGTTTAACGTACCCGGTACAAACACTCTTTGTGTACGGAAATGATAGCTGATCGCTCTCCATACCAGGAGACCAGGTGTAGGCCCTGTGGGTCGCTGGCGGATGCAAGAAGGGAGGAGGCGCTCCCATGTGCGTCTTCGAACACGCATACGGCCATCGGAGGCTCTCAAGCAGAATCTGCTTTCATCGCTGAACACGACAGATCGCCATTGCGTTCTCCAGTGCAGACGTTGGCGATATTACTGCAGCCGTTCCTGACGGTGGGCTGGAGTCAGAGGTACACATGCCAGAGGCACACGTGCACGTAGTCCTGCATCCAGTAGACGGTTGTGGATTGTTCGCACAGTCACCTCAGGTGCAACGGCAGCTCGGATTTGCGTTGCAGTGGATGCTCTGCTTGACAACACCGCTCTTCTCATGCGTCGATCAGTCCGTTTGTGACTCCCGGTTCCACGTCTTCTCATGTGGGAATGTTCCTCGGACCATCTACGCCACCATCGTACCACCACCGATATTATCGTCCAATTCGCTCCGCAATACGACGATACGACCACCCGGCCTCGCGGAGTCCGACTAGACGACCTCGCTCAAAGTCCGATAACTGCTGAAATCGTACACGTCTTCCATGTCCAGGAATTGCAGCTTCTTCAGGGTCTTCGCACGTGTCCGTACGCCGACGACTGATTACATTCACTTCGCCGTACTCCTTAAATACCACCGACGATAATTTGCATATTATGCCGTGCTGTGGCGTAAGCGCTCACCGGTTGGTCCCGAAATTAGCATCACACCTACGTAAACTCGACCCCATTAACATATGTAAATTTCATGATCGTCCGCCATTTCCTTCTTGGTGTTTTTTTTTTCACTTTCCGCCAGTGTATAATCGTCACAAGACTGTAGTTTTTGAGATCAAGAACTTAGACATATTTTTAATAATGCTAGCCTGTTCAAAATATTGTCCATCGATTTCTATACATTTTCGCCATATTTGAACCCATTGGTAAAATCCATTTTGGAAAAATTCCTGAGGCTCTCGTTTCAACCAGGAGTTTCACTGTCACTTATTCGAAACGTTCCCCATGAAGGGTGTTTTTCAAAGGGGCAAACAGAAAAAAGTCTGAGGGAGCCAAATCAGGACTGTAGGGAAGAGTGAGCATCACCGTTCACCTCATTTTGGCAGCAGCCTGTGAAGTCTCCATTAAGGTGTGGGGCCGTGGGTTATCATGGTGTAAAGCAACACTATGAAATGGAAAGTCATGTCTTTTCCTTCTGATAGCTTTCTTTAGCTTCTTCAATGTCTGCACATAGTGCTGAATAGTGACACGACGATCAGCTGTGATGGGGTCTTTCACTCGTTGCCTGTTATCATCTGTCACTGCAGTTACGGGTCTCCCACTCCGTTGTTTTCCCGACACTGAACTCTCTCCATCTCGAAACCTCTTCATGCATCTTCGTACATTCTTGATATTGATTGATTGTGGCATCTCCATGCACCGCCAGGAGTATTCTGTGGATTTCTGGAGCCTCACATCTCTCTTTTTGCCCGGAATTCAATTACAGCTCGCTGCTTTTCTCTGTGATTCATGATCTATATTTCCGATTCTGCAAAAAATTTATTCCCACATTGGTAACGTATCGTAGTACATGTCAGTGCAGTTTCATTAAAATTATTTCAGAATTTCGAAAGTTATTAAGTAGGTGGCATTACTTTCAGGACGCCTCTTGTACAAAGAAAAGATACACAAAAGATAATCAAAAGTAGAGGTGAGACGAATCCTAAATTTCCTCGAATCCGAATCTGAATCCTAAAAGGTTCTCGAATCCATGGAATCTCCCGAATCTCGAATCTCTGGAATCCTTCATATAAGAATAATTATAAGAAAAAAAGGGAAAGAAAAGACTTCTACTTCATGATCTCATGGATTGACACTTATTGCAGGTTATAGGAGATGCTAAGTTGTGTGACAGGCACAAGATAAACTGCTCTTAAGTATGCGGAAATGCTGTGGTTAGCGGTAGAAACTACGTAGGAATAAAAACAATAAAGCGTGAGAAACGCTGAGATTGAGACAAAAAATACAGACTGGATAACGCCGAACGTATACTGATAGCGGGTGCAAGTGAAACGCTGCGGAGAGTTGAGTAGAACTAGAAACCTTGTGCTGCAGAAGGAGTAACTTGAGTCATGTGCGCGACGTGGCTGAAATTCACACTCCCTCTCCGTTCTCACGCTCGTCACCACAGTAACGACTGCCGGGAAAGAGATAAAATATGGCTAAGTCCCTTTACCCACTATACTTGAGGTATGGTAGCTAAGGCACTGTCCGATGGGAGACGCCAGTCACTTCGGCGGTCGCTCTCTGTGTTTGGCTGAACAATTCCTTCACTATTGCATCCGGTTTGGAAGTAACGAAGTATTTCAAATAGCTGTGTACACACTGTAGACGATTTTCTTCGATTGTTTTCTGATGTCAGAACTCGTCATGCTGACAAAAATTCGAACAAATATCGCTCTAGAACAAGCACCAAACGCCAAGATGTTTAGGTTAAGATTAGAATGACGGAAAAAGCGCGAAGATTCGAGTTTTCGAATCTAAAATCTTTTCAAGATTCTCGGGATTCGAGGATTCGAATCTCTCGTCCCGAATCAAAAGTTTTTTATTCAGTGTAGCCCACACGAATAACATTAACACATATAATCATGGTGTTTACATTATTTTGAAAAACCACTGTATATAAGTTTTCATTCTCTACCCGATTTCCCTCACCACGTTAAATTCGAAACAAAGTGTTGTTTCTCACAAGGTTTTGAATACCAGGATATCCCTTACTCTAATGTTAACCGCTTTTTTATGATTCCCTGATTCTGCCCCAATTTTAGTTGCTAAAGCAGTCTTCGGAGTTCAGTAAGTAGAAAAGTGGGATACCCAAGAGTCCAATATCTTCAAGAAGGGATTTTTTGTTTTGTGAGATTTTATATCGTCGGAATTCTTTACACAATCCATCATCCTCTTATGCAACACACCGCAATCTATTATTCATTCGTCTCCTCCAGAAAGCAGTTGAAACATCTTATTTCAGTAATCTCAGTGAATTATTTCCTCCCATTTTTCTCTTCAGTCTCTTGCCTGGACGATTTCTTCTTTTGTGCAGGTAAGTATGTTGTGACATGATTCTAATCTAAACGAATGAGCCCATTTGACCACCTAACACAACTGCATGAGCCGAGCTCTCACGTTCCTTTAACTCCTGCATGCTGCTGTTTTGTTGTATGGAGCAGTCGTGAGTAAACGTTACAAACAGATGTAATTAAAAACAATACAACCTTGTTATCTCCGAAAGCGAGTCGGAATATTCATTTAGTATAGTTGTTAGGATCTCCAGTTAATAAAAATCACAGGGCTGTCCTCGTGAAACAAACTGCGACACAGACGCCTGAGTAATTAACGAACAAATGTTCCTTTTAACTGCCGTCACAGTTAGGTAGTCCAAAATAAAAATTTAGTTATTTCGGTTTACAGTGCTCGAAACGGAAATTTTGAAATGCTGGCATGCTCATATTTAGCTAAAAATTTTCCGAAAAAAATTCCTTCGCCAGAAAATCTCCAAAACTGAAAAATAAAAATATGCCTGGAAGAAAAATTCTCTTAGCAAGCCAAAGTCTGGTACAAAGTCCCAAATTTGCGTCTCACAGTTTTAACACATCTCGGTCAGAAATCTAACTGCTCATCCCGGTGGCCGACGAGGAGTTGGCTTCTGATCATTCGTTCGAGGTGGTATCCGGGTACGAGTCCCAGATGAGACATGGGTGGTATGTGTGTCTTACGGCACTGGTTCTCTCCGTTCCCTAGAACCAGTTACACTAAATCAGGAATTGGCTACTGCTTTTAGCTCCTAGAATTGCTCACGTCTGTTGTTAAAAACCCAAACATGGATTTCTTTTAAAGCAACAACTTTTTCATGGTAAAAATTGTAATAAGATTTTTAAGTGTTTGATTCAAGCTAAGTGGAAACCACAGAATAACAATTAAACCACACTTTGGCTTCTTATTTCATTGAAGACCAATTTTTCACTTTTTGGAGTTCTTTAATTTTCGTCTTTCAATTCCTAGTTAAGTCTCTATAGAGTAGTCGATTGGTAATTATTGAGACGCCGGACGGGTGTCTCAATACTTCTGGAAGGGCAGACAGAATCTTGTTTTTTTTTTCTTTCAGCCTATCACAGTTTAGCAGCTGCAAACAGGAACGATGAAAAAATCACGAGGAATAAAATGCTCTGACTTGCTCTCGTACGAGAATATTCGCGTTTCCATATACTTACTTCGTAGTATTTACTTTCGCGTGTTGTAGTTTATGCTGTTTTCCATATCATGTGGTTGATTTTACAATCATGGTGTTACAGTATAATTTTTTCCGTTCCTATTTTTTTTTTTTAGTTTTGACGTTACTTCCTCAACGCCACGTTATTTATTAATTTATTTATTTTGCGTGTGTATTTTCCATTGCATTTTTTTTGTATTAATTTTAACATGTTTCGTATTTGGATTTTTGGATTAGAGGTTTACCGACCACCGTGAGCAACTCAATGGGCTATAAGCAGTCGCCCGTCCCTAATTTAGGGTCACTGGCTCCAGGGAAGGGAGAAATCCAGTGCCGTAAGACAAACACAACATCCATGCCTGACCGGGATTCGAACCCGGACCCCTTTCGTACGAATGATCAGAGGCCATCCCTTAGACCACTGCGCCACCGGGGCGGCCCTATGTATCGTATTAGTTTTCATGTTTTCTCTTTTGTTCCAATTTCGTTTTCATGGTATCAGTCCTCAGATTTTTATAGGTACCGCGGACCTGAAACACACTTCTGTGGATAGAGCCGTAGAAGATCTTCCTTCTTTTGCGTCCTTTTTGTGTTCAAAATCTTTGTACAGTATCGTTTCAAAGTTATCTGACAGCACTGCGTTCAACGAAGCTGGAGTTTATTCCATGCCCTTATCATATCCTGACAGTACGCATAGACATTACATCGGAATGACTACACGCTCATATGGAACCCGAATCAGAGAAAACAGAAGGGACGCGAAAGAAAGAAGATCTTCTACGGCTCTATCCAGAGAAGTGTGTTCCAGGTCCTCGGTACCTATGTGAGAAGCTATTAAAAATTATCCCCATACACTAACCCGAAAGCAATGGCATTCAGATCAGATCAGATCAGATCATATGCAGAGGATTTTAGGAAGGGAGTGTCTGACCCCAGGTCTGAAACAACCCTTAGAAATAGGAAGCTAGGAGATTTGGGCTAGAGTGTCCGATAGAAAAGTGACACGGAAGCGAGGTAGAAGACGCCCTTATTTACTACCGGGAGGGCCAGTACCCGGGGTCCGACGGCTTAACGTGCCCATCCGACGCACGACGGGTATTTAGTGGTTCGAACGTTCGTACCTGCCCAGGATAGAACCTGAGGTCATCTCCACGGCAGACACGAACCCTGACTACTAGGCCACCCGCTGCCCAACGGCGTTCAGAGAGACTCTGGAGATTATATCTAGCCGTGAGGCCTGCAGCGACAGCGTCTTCCTGGAGTAACCAAAAATCTGGATTCAATGCCTGAATGACTTCCTCCCTGAAAACCGCCATGTACCAAATTCACACATCTCGTGACTTCATATTCAGAACACGATGAGCCACGTATTTAATCATTCTTTATATCTCGTGTAACCATTATCATATTTAAATTGTAATCGTTCTCATTTTCAGTTTGTTTCCGCCTTTAGTCTTGACAAAGCCATCCGTTGATAAGCGAAAGCTCGGCAAATTGTATTTTGTTTCTCATTGGTGTTACTTTCATTAACAGCCTTTCATTTTGTGCTTTTGAATTGTTTTTCTGAGTCCCGTTTTAGCACTTCAAGCTAGTAATGTTTTCCATCTCCTTCTGTTGAAAATATTTAATCGCATTATATTGTATTTTTTATTTTCATTTTATTCTGTTAATGCTATTTCACGGAGTGACATTATTTATTTTGCCTGATTTAAAAAATTTCACTTATTTTGCATTACAGAAAGCTTTCTTGTGTTTTCCATCTGTGTTTCTTTCTTCGCAAAACAAATTATAACCAGCTTTTTATATTTTCATAATTTCGAAGAACATTTTGCCCCCGAAGAAATTTCAGCTTTTCCTCAGAGTTTGTAATTTCATAAGTTCAGTTACTTCATTTTTTTACACTTAGCCTTCTTTTTAGAACGTCTAAAACTTCAAGTGTAAAAATGTATTATTATTTTATCTACTATTAAATAAAGGTATTTGGCGTTTTCATTTATATTTGCCCATTTCCTCATCTAGTGAGACATTTCAGCTATCTCCCAATGCTAATGCCTATCTTTCATTGTTTGGGGGCATAAAACAGTGTTTCTTTTTCTCTATAACGCCTGGTCTGCATATGTTATTAAAACATAACAAAATTTTATAGCATGTCACTTCCTCAATGTAGATTGAAATGTTATTTTCATATGGGGATTTCAGCTGCATTCCGAATCCATTGTAATTGCTTGTGACGCTTTATTAATTCATAAAGGGAATTACTTGAGCAGCAAATATGATTTGTTTGCTCAAACCATTCAGTTTACGGAATAATCACCTCGTTCTGTGAAGTGGTAAAAGGGTTTATGAATTATTTGCCCACAGAACAATAATTAATTTCCATAAAACAAGATGGAACAAGAGAAAACTCGATATTTGCTGCATGACGTAAATCTCTGGAAAGCTGTAAAAATCATGGGTGTTTCTTTTGAAACATCATAAACTACGTTGTTTATGGCATGTGAGCAGAAATGTGAGTTAAGGAAATTTTTCGCGATATTCCTGTTTCAGCGGCAGTAAGAATTTCATCGTTACGACGTAATGAATTCTTCAGCAAGCATCAACTTATCCATTTCTTCAATAAATTATATCTAAGGTAAGAGAGGTTTTGAACAGACCCCAAACGAAAGCTTTATTCACGTTTGGAGTTAATCAGACGGGAGAATTGCACTTATTTGAATTATTCACATAGATAAACAAAGCGGAACTTAATCCTGTGAAAATAAACTTCCTCTTAAGAGAGCGAATAATTGCGGTGTACTTGTAAATTAAGAATGCTGTCGCTAATTGTCAATATGCTTCATTTGGGAAAGATATATCAAAGCATTTACGAAGCACAGCTGTTTGCTAATCGAAACAACTTTTTTTCCTTCGCCTTGAATATGTGTTAAACGTGTGTACATATTTTGTATATCCAATATTTCCCTAAAATGAACATATTTTAGGAGTGGTTTCGTGCGAAGTCTTTGTAACGGAACTTCGCCACCAATTACAGAAACCGAAAGAGATTCTTTGGCCAAACATAGGAAACTTTTAGCTTTAGATATAAATTAAATTACTTTGGAAAGAAATAACTTACAAAAATGAAGTAACAGATTAAACATAAACTATGAAACACTTCAAACATAGGAAGAAATAACAATATTTACTTAACTTTCAATTATTTGTAGCACGTCTTTTAATGTATGAGTTATGTAAGAATTTATTCTGTTAATATCGATTAGTATCGATATAAACCATTATTCTTTGGGCGATATGCTTCTGCACCTACATGTAGGATTTCGAAAACTTCTTTGGCGTCAGACAGTACCTATTGTGCGAATACTTCATTTGCTACTCTTTCATACTGCACTGCTACATCGCAACGACTTACAGAAATCGAAGGAGATCTTTTTGCCGAACACAGGAAACTTTTAGCTGTACATATAAATTAAATTACTTTGGAAGGAAATAACTTACAAAAAATGAAGAAAAGAATAGAACTTAAACTATGACACACTTCAAACATAGGAAGAAATAACAATATTTACTTAACTTTCAATTAATTTCAGCATGTCCTGTAATGTATTAGTTATGTAAAAATCCATGCTGTTAGTATCGATTAGTATTGATATACCCCGTTATTCTTTGGACGCCATAACTGCTTTGGCGTCAGACAGCATCTATTATGCGACTATTTCATTTGCTACTCTTTCATACTGCACGGTTATGCCTCTAAGGCGGTAGAAAAATATTTTTCATATCGAATATCACCTAAAAAAGATGATTAAAGAAGTTATTTCTGTGCATCAAATATCTGTCGTTGTGGCCAGCATTTACGTACATTTCACATGCACAGTTTCTCTCAAAGGAATTTAACGTATGCACTGCCCGACATACAAAATAAACAAAGAAGTACAGGGTGTCCATAAATGAAGTATACAACTTCAGTATGCTATTGAAAAAAACTACAATAAATAGCAACTTTCTTTTAATGTCAAAACACATAGTAACTATGAAAGTCTTTTTTCTAAATGTCAGTAGGTCTCCATGTGTGCTCCGTTGGTTGCTCTCATGATGTCTAAACGATTGTCCAGTTCTACACGCGTACGGTGCAGAGTTGTAACAAGGAGGAAGGCTGAAGTAATGCTTTGTTTAAGCTTAGTGATAGATGTAACCTTTTTCTTGTACACAATGTCCTTAAAAAAGTCCCAAAGAAAAATGTCAGGAGAACGGGGTGGCCAAGCCGTCGGACCCCACGTCCTGGAAAATGCTGGTCTAAAGATCTGCGTACATCCAAAGACCAGTGCGGTGGTGCTCCATCTTGCTGGGAAATGATGTCTTGAATGAGTTGTAGAATTGCAAATTGTTCTAACATCTCCGGGAACGTTATGCCAGTAACGTTTGGTTCAGCGAAGAAAAAAGGCCCCATCACTCTGTCTTCCATTAGGCCAGACATTAACCTTCGGTCTGTCTCTCTCGTGTGCAACGACCACATGGGGATTTTTCGTGCCCCAGATGCGGCAGTTATATTTATTCACTCCGTCAGAAACATGAAATATCAACTCATAGCTGAAACAGTTTCGGGAAAAGAGTGTGGGGTCTTCGTCAATGCGATTAAGCATGTCTATCGCAAATGCTTTTCGACATGATTGATCATTTGGTCGAAGTTTCTGCACTGACTGCATTTTTTACGCATATAAGCGTAGACGTTTATGCAGAACCTTGTGAACCGTTACTAGCGGTATTTCTTGTTCACGACTGGCGACGAGGACGGACTTCTTCGGGCTCCTGAGATACGCTTTACGTACGTCTTCCTTCTTTTCGTCCGAAATGGAAACTTGGAAGATCCCCAGTGCTTTTGGCTTTCAAGACACTTCCAGTTGCTTTGAATTTATTTACCCATTGTTCGATGCTCCTTCGTGTCAGCGGCTGTCTCTTGTACTCCGTTCTGAACCTACGCTGAACTGTTGTTAGAGATTTTGACCCCCCAAACCGAAACACACAACTGCTTTCTCCACTGGAGAAGCCATGTCTGTTGTATTCCGTGTTTGACAAGATCTTTCATTACATGAGACACCTGGCGCCATCTATCATTTGACGTAACTAACTTTAACTCTTGCCACGTCTCTTGACGTTTAAAATAAGTTTTTTTTTTCAATCGTAGTTTTAATAGCATACTGAAGTTGTATACTTCATTTATAAACACCCTATATTTGTCGGACCGCCAAGCCAATTGGTCCGCAGTTGGGTTAACTCCGCCGCACATGGTCGCGCCAGGTTGCAGTGGAGCTGTACCATACATGCTCGAAGGGACGAATTTGACCATTTCGTATTCAGCGACGAGTTTTGCTTTTCTGGCTCAGCGCCAGCGGTCATCAATTGAACGAATGGAAACGACGTGATCACCTACCTGCTTTTGTTACCATTCATGAGCGTTATACGGATCCTCAGCCAGGTGTCATGGTTAGGGTGGCTATTAGTTTCAAGAAACATTCATTGCTCGTACGCATGTTGGGTAAAACGACAGCATGATGTCATTTTGCCTTGTACGATGATGTGCCACGGAGTTACTGCAACAAAACGGCCTGCAGCTCGTCAATGAGTTGCTGCACTCCGTTTTGTTGCCCTAACTCCCTGGTATCTCTGCTACACAGTTTCAACAAGATAATGCCCGCCCGCACACACCCAACGTTAGCAGACAGTACCTAAAAGTTGTGCGGATGCCGTCGTGGCCAGCACGATCCCCCATACCTCTCCAACACAGAACGTGCGAGACCTCATTGGTAGATAAACAATTTAACGCCTCTGCATGACACTCCTTGCAATGTCGTTGAACGAAGCGTGGTCGGTGATACATCAAGACACCATTCGGGGAACTTCCCCACTTGATGTCACGCCATATTGCCGAATGTGTAGCCCAGAATGACGGTCATACGACATACTGACTTATGCAACATTATACTATCTCCTTGCCTATTACCTTCATGTAATCCCTCAGAAAGTAAGTCACTTCTTTCACATCTACATTCTATATGTGTGGTAAGTTTCATCTCATTTCATGCATCATTCCAGATGATATGCCAATTTTTATGTCTAGAAGGGTATCAGTGGACTGTAAGTATTCATCCGTCGCAAATTTGAGGCCACTGGTTTCAGATATAAAGTTCGTTTTTGCTTGGGATACGAGGGTTGTACCGAAAATAATGCGAGAGTGGGCATAACTTGTTTATTAACTGACAGAGGTCGTTTGAATTACCCATGTTGGCAGAGTAAATCTTTCACTATACAAAGGTAATTCTCAACATAGTCTCCATCACAAATGATGCATGTGCGCCATCGGTGAACCCATCTCTCGAATCATCTTTGAAAAAATTCAGGTGCGGGCTGTTGTACCCACTTCTTCACAGCCACTTTCACCTCATATGTGTCATCAAATCGTTGTCCCCGAAAACTGTTCTTCATTAGATCGAACATGTGAAAGTCGGAATGTGCCAGATCTGGGCTGTACGGTGGATGGGGAACCACCGACCAGCCTAATTTGCTGATCGCCTGATTTGCTGCCAGAAGTATGTGTGGTCTCGCATTGTCATGATGAATGTGGATCCGTTTCAGATTCTTTTTCAGTCTTTTCCTCCTTATGGCTTCTATAACGAAGAACTTTCTCCGTCATTTTTGGTCCATGCCGGGAATCGAACCCGAGTCCACTTATTCCGAAACAAGCCGCTCTACCAACTAAGCTACGTAGACGTTCGTTCTTGCTGCTATCTGCTTTTATGTCATGTGCGTCCTGCGGGGCAGGCACGTCACATCTCCCCCCCGAAAGAGGGCCGGGGGCATAGTGGCCCACGGGTCACTCGTGACCATGAATCGTTGCAAACACCCATTCGCTGTAGAACATGCACTTGAGAACTCCCATTCAATCTGGTGTGCAAAATTCAACATCACACGCATTTATTTTTCGAAGCGCTGAAGGAGGGATTCTCTTATTTTTCCTATCTCGCGGTGTGGAAAGAAAATCACACCATTGCGAGACCTTGAACGACCGGGTCATCCGGGAAGTTTGGGAGCCATTATAACGAAGTGAATTTCTCCGTCATTTTTGGTCCACGTCGGGAGTTGAACCCGAGTCCACTTATTCCGAAACAAATCGCTCTACCAACTGAGCTGCGCAGACGTTCGTTCTTGCTGCTATCTGCCTTTATGTCGTGTGCGTCCTGCGGGGCAGGCACGTCACACTTCTCTAAGCTTCTTGAGAGTCTCAATGTACCGCTCGCTGGTTACGGTACGGCCACGTTCCAGAAAATCAAGGAGAATGACACCCCTGTCATCCCAAAAAATAGAAAATTAGTCATTTTGACATTCTGTGCTGATCGCTGGCTCTTGAACTTCTTAGGGCTTGGTGAAGCGGTGTGAAGCCCTTCTATGGGTTGATTCTTCGTCTCCGGATCGGAAAGATATGCTCATGTTTTATCCATTGTCACCAGATCGGAAGAAACGTATCTTCATTGGCTTCAAACGCTTCCAGCAGATCAGAGCAGACTTTTGCCCTTCTCTCCTTCAAATCGGGTGTCAACTGCCTAGGTATCTACTTTGCACACACACTTTCCGATACCTTAAGTCTTCCACTATCTTCTGTATGGCAGTTTGGCATTGTGACCAGAGTCCAGTTTTGCAACAAGCTCACGGATTGTAACTTGTCTCTCCGCACGAATCAATTCATCCACTCACTGACGATTCGTGTCAGTGGTCGCAGATGATGGTCTCCCACTGCGTGGTTTGTCTTCACAATACTGAATCTTGTTTTCACAATCTTTAAACTTCTTCATCCGTATGTGAACATTGTTCTTGTCAATGGTGTTATCCCCGTAAAGATTCTGTTGCCTTCTGTTGATGTCGGACAGCCTGCACTCTTCCTTCCTCAAGAACTCAATGATGACACGTTGCTTCTGCTTGGAATTCATTATTAACCTGCAATGAAGAAGAGTTACTACAGAGAAAGATTTATTCTACTAACATGTGCAATTTGAACGACCTCTGTCAGTTAATAAAAACGTTATGCCCACTTTTGCATTACTTTCTGTACAACCCTTGTTCTTGTTATTTTTTTTTTCATCAAGCAAATCCTGATCGCGTTTCTCCTATTCCCTTTGATGTCAATTTTCTGCTAGAAGACAAAAGTGTATATTATAATTGCGCTGTATTTTCTCTTCTAAAAGACTAACAGAAAAATGTCCTGCATTAGATTGCATATTCAGTACCGAACTTTTTTTAGTTTTCTTTGACATTTAAGGTATAATATTTTATATGACGATAAATGTTATATGATGAATATTGTATTTTGTAATATCATACTTCCTTCAGAGTTAAAAGATTAGATCACTGCACCAAATCATTTGGTTGTAAGCCACATGTTTACTAGTGTATTCCGTGAACTCTTGGATTATAGAAGCAACTCAAGAATAAAGTGAAAGGAAGTACAATTTTTTTTAAAAAAAGAAAGGAAGAATAGGCTGGTAAAGCCCTTAATAAATTACATATTGTGCGACACTTAATAAACTGCATATAGCGCTTCACTTAATAAACTGCGCATCGTGTTGCACTTTGTGTACAGCGTATAGCGCAGAACTTCATGTACTACATATAGCGCGTCACTTAATAAACATCAGATAGTGTGGCACTTAATAAACTGCTTATAGCGCAGCACTTAATAAACTGCTTTTAGCGCAGCACTTAATAAACTGCACATCGTGGGACACTTAATAAACTGCTTATAGCACGGCACTTAATAAACTGCGCATCGTGTGGTACTTTATGTACAGCGTATAGCCCAGAACTTTATGTACTGCATATAGCGCGGCACTTTATGTACTGTGTATAGCGCGGCACTTAATAAACATCAGATAGTGTGGCACTTAATAAACTGCTTATAGCGCAGCACTTAATAAACTGCACAGCGTGTGACACTTACTAAACTGCCCATAGCACGGCACTTAATAAACTGCGCATCGTGTGGTACTTTATGTATTGCGTATAGCGCGGCACTTAATAAACGTTAGATAGTGTGGCACTTAATAAACTGCTTATAGCGCGGCACTTAATAAACTGCACAGCGTGTGGCACTTAATAAACTGCGCATCGTGTGGTACTTTATGTACAGCGTAGCCCATAACTTTTTGTACTGCGTATAGCGCGGCACTTAATAAACATCAGATAGTGTGGCACTTAATAAACTGCTTATAGCGCGGCATTTAATAAACTGCACAGCGTGTGACACTTAATAAACTGCTCATAGCACGGCACTTAATAAACTGCGCATCGTGTGGTACTTTATGTACAGCGTATAGCCCAGAACTTTATGTACTGCATATAGCGCGGCACTTAATAAACTGCATACAGCGCAGCACTTAATGTATTACACATATTGCTGTACATACTAAGCTTCATATAGCGAGGCACAAAATTAACCGCACGTAGTGCAGCCCTTAATAATCTGCATATAGTGCGGCACATAATATCTTACATATGAGGTAAATCTTGCGTTACCGTCGACTTGCCGTCCGTTGAAGAGCTGAAAGTATTTCTTTCAGCTCTTGTCCCAACTTCTGAAATTTTCAGTCACGCTACAGAAAAGTACGATTACACATGACACCCCGTTTTTCGTCAACTGAATAAGTACGGAGAATATTTTGAATTTCATACATCATTCTCTAAAATATTGCGACCTCCCTTTTTTTAGTCCAGGACAAAATCAGTGATTCTGAGTATTTCCATAGTTCAAATTAACAAAGCGAAGTCAATCGCAGATTCTGTTTGAAAAATTTAGTGTTTTTTATTAAAAAACAACTGAATGCTGTAAATATTCTGGTTTTCATACTTGTGGATTGGAGCACTTGTTTCGCAGGGAGTATCTTGGGGTCCATATCGCTGATTCCAAAAAACATTCTCGTTTCATATATTTTACTGATCCAATACGCCGATGATAATAATCTGCCTTTTGCAGCAATTCAAGACGTAAACCAATACCAAAAATGTGTTAATAAAATTAGACGGCACATTATTTATACTTCACTTTCAATTTTTTCGCACAGTTTCTCTCAAGAAATTGCAATGTATGATGAGAAATTATCAAAAACGTACCCAGTTTAGGTAAATCTAAAGCTATAAAGAATTTACGTATAACACGTCATTTATAACGTGAGATGTTCGTAAAGGCTCGTTATGACCTACGCATCTTTTAGTGGATTAATGTGAAAAAAAGCAAAAGTACCTTATAACTTGACTACCATATCATTGCGATTCTTTTCTCGAACCATTGCAGAATTTCCTGGAAACAGTGCGTATTGTTTTCAACAATGTGATAGCGTCTTGATTTCAAAGACTACAGTTTTGTGACGATTATATATATTAAGAGAATACAACGTGGTTTGTCACAAATATTTATTTCTTCAAGTCGATTATGGTTTTGCTGGGTATTGACCTAGCTTCATCAAGCCATTCCTCCTGATGAAGCTAGGTCAATACCAGGCGAAACAATGGTCGACTTGAAAAATAAATATTTGTGACAAATCACGTTGCATTCTCTTAATATATATAAATGTGATGGCGTGTTTACGATTAACCTGAGTTACGAGTACATTTAAAAATTCAATTACGTATACGATTTACGTCAATAAATCGGAAACGGAATCACCTGCCTTCTTCTTTTCTCATTACCTCGGTGAAAGCTTTTATTTGAGCTCCAAATTGGAAAATATCTCTTAACACGACATTATTTCTTGAGGGGCACAACCCTTCTAAATGACAGAAACACTCATTTTGAGTTTATTTCATTCATATTCAGTAGTATTACCGCCCTATTCGAACTACGAAGGCATTACATATTCTGAGAAGTCCGAATAATGATAATCATCTAGCAAAGGCAAATGTTTTATTCTGTTAGAAATGGGTGTGTGTTTGTAGAAACCAACACTGTGAATGGACATTTTGTTATATACATCGCGATGACAATATGCAAAGCAGAAGTATCTTCTCCGGTCATATGGAACTCTGAAACTAGCATCGCCAATAAATAGAGCAGGTCTCTACGCATTGGAGACCAGTAACGGAAAATCGGTAATGCCTATAAATAGAGCAGGTCTCTACGCATTGGAGACCGGTAGCGGAAAATCGGTGATGCCTATAAATACAGTAGAGCAGGTCTCTACGCATCTGAAACCAGTAACGGAAAATTTGTAATGCCTATAAATAGAGTAGCTCTCTACGCACTGGAAACCGGTTACGGAAAATTGGTAATGTCTATAAATAGAGCAGGTCTCTACTCATTGGAAACCAGTAATGAAAAATTGGTAATGCCAATAAATAGAACAGGTTTCTACGCACTAGATACCGGAAACGGAAAATTGGCAATGCCTATAAATAAAGCAGATCTCTGCGCATTGGAAACCAGTAACGGAAAATTGATCATGGGTAAAGGCAGCAACGGAAGTGAGTTTACCATGACCGAATAGTAGCAGCAAGGAAAGCCAGCTGTTCAATGGCCACAGCTACTGAGTCATTGGGATTTCAGATCAGATCGTCTCTGTATATCAAAATCACGTCAAATACAGAAAAACTTTCAAACAACGGAAGCAATGTGTACTTAAACATGCAATTGGTTCTCGAGGTGAGCGCAGACTATCCAGCGGGGTTACTAGGAATCGCACGGGTGCCGTGGAGCAGATAACAGAGTTTAATGAGGGTGTGTCTACAAGCTCATGCACAAAGACTATCCGTCGTACCATGAAAAAGTAGGCTATGAAAGTCAACGTCCACATCGTGCCCTCCTGTTGACTACAGGGAACCGAAAAATAGACTGCGGTTTATAAAGACCTATAGTAACTGGAATGCAGAAGAGTGGAAATACGTATTCTAGTCTCACGACCCGCGGTTCTAACATCCGGTGGGAGGGTGCTTGTGTAGAGTAAACCACCTAAAACGACGGACGTAGTCTGCCAAGTTGGGGCAGCCGCCCCGGTGGCGCAGTGGTCTAAGGCGTTGGCCTCTGATCATTCGTCCGAAGGGGGCCGGGTTCGAATCCCGGTCAGGCATGGATGTTGTGTTTGTCTTACGGCACTGGCTCTCTCCCTTCCCTGGAACCAGTGACCCTAAATTAGGGACGGGCGACTGCTTATAGCCCATTGAGTTGCTCACGGTGGTCGTTAAACCTCCAATCAAAAAAAAAAAAAAAAAAGTTGGGGCCAGACTTGCAGGTGAAGGCGGTGTAACAGTTTGGAGTGCGTTTACATGGGCTGTCATATTGTGAGCTGATTGACTTCCGTCATCAGCTCACAATATGTAACCCGTCCAGAATTATTCTCTTTCCGTACCATGACGCCATCTTTTAATAAGACAACGGCATACCTCATACTTCCCGATTGGGGGCCAATTGGCGGTAGGAGCATTCAAATGACTTGCCTTCGAAATATTTAATCAAAATTTGGCAGGAAAATGAATGCAATGAGAAACGAAAGTAAAGATAACCGGTATTTTATTGGCATCTAGATTAAATCCCTGATGAATAGTGGCCGCACCTGGATGCAGATGCAAACAGTGGTTTTTGTCTGCTCGAGTAAGTTAATGGAATAGTTTTTTCTACGTATGCACTTAGGCATATTTAGCGTTAGTCATTCTAAATAATTATATTACTTTCACTGGGTCCTTCATTTCTTCTTCCGACATATTTGATAATTGAGTTTTATGAGATATGCCTTTGAGCCTTCGTCCCGCATATGCTGTTCTGATGGAAGCAGGTCACGCAGAGGCACTTTAGCTGTAATTTTAAGTTTTGTCGCATTTTTTATCTCAAGACATTCCTTTAATTCCACAATTTCTGAAGTAAAAATAGCAAAGCAAACAAGTATGATCTGAGCATGATACAAATATATTTTGGCACTTCTCTTAAGTGAGTTTCAAGAGTGGCCCCCGTAAAATAAAACGGGGCAGCGATACTGTAACTAGAAATGACAATATTCTTAAAGTGTTTACGTACGATATTGACGTAAATGAATTCCCCGGTGAATCAAAGTTTCCGAAGAAATTCTTCCAAACTCTTCGTTGATCATCCGTGGAAGTTTATCGACCGTTCGTTATCAGCATAGAATTTTCCTTGAACACTTCTACGTTTGCTTAAAAATAAAGTCCGACGGAGCGAAAAGAGGGCTTCATGATTTGTCACTTTTATTCGGCAAATAATTCGCCTTGCAACGATCCCTTTTCTCTAAAAATATAATGTACACATAACTTCAGTTTGAAGAATTCGAAAAAGTTTCACAAAAGTGAATGTTGGAAGACATTTTAGGAATATTAAATAAACTCCACATATAGATTTGTAGCGTTCCTTCGAATATTCTGCTCACCTTTCTGATGAAACATCCAATTATGCAGGATCGCGTTCATCCGATACGCATGGAAGCTTCTGCTAAAGTGTTTTGTTATTTCATTACACTTCGAGGAAAACATTACCTATTTCAAAAATGGGCAGTTCCTAAGATTTCATCTTCACAGATTTCTTTTTTAAATCTCAGGTGAAACTATTTTCAAAAACGCTTCTTAGGTATTTCTGGACCGCTTTACCATTTCACGACTCATTAAAGCAGATTCAGTATTTTTGTTTCGATGTTTAACGACCACCATGAGTAAATATCCGGGATGTAAGCAGTCGCACGTCCCTAATATACGGCCACTGCTATTTGACTCACCATGGTATTCTTTTTGACTCACCATGATATTGCTTTTGACTCATCATGCTATACTTTTGACTCACCAGGGTATTCTTTTTGACTCACCATGTATTTGACTCACCATGGTATTCTTTTTATCTCACCTTGGTATTCTATTTGACTCACCATAGTATTCTTTTTGACTCACCATGCTATTTTATTTTGACTCACCATGGTATTCTTTTTGACTCACCTTAGTATTCTATTTGACTCACCATGGTATTCTTTTTGACTCACCATGATATTCTTTTTGACCTGCCATGGTATTCTTTTTGACTCACCATAGTATTCTTTTTGACTCACCATGGTATTCTTTTTGACTCACCTTGGTATTCTTTTTGACTCACCACGGCATTCCTTTTGACTCACCATGGTATCCTATTTGACTCACCATGGTGTTCTTTTTGACTCACTATGGTATTTGATTCACCATGGTATTCTTTTTGACTCCCCATGGTATTCTTTTTGACTCACCATAGTATTCTTTTTGACTCACCATGGTATTTTTTTGACTCACCTTGGTATTCTTTTTGACTCACCATGGTATTCCTTTTGACTCACCATGGTATCATATTTGACTCACCATGGTGTTCTTTTTGACTCACTATGGTATTTGACTCACCATGGTATTCTTTTTGACTCACCATGTTATTCTTTTTGACTCACCATGGTATTCTTTTTGACTCACTATGGTATTCTTTTTGACTCACCATGATATTCTTTTTGACGCACCATGGTATTCCTTTTGACTCACCATTTTATTCTTTTTGACTCACCATGATATTTTCTTTGACTCACCATGGTATACTTTTTGGCTCACCATGGTATTCTCTTTGACTCACCATGGTATTCTTTTTGAGTCACCATGTTATTCGTTTTGACTCACCTTGGTATTCTTTTTCACTCTCCATGGTATTTTTTTAACTCACCATGGTATCCTATTTGACTCACCATGGAGTTCTTTTTGACTCACTATGGTATTTAACTCACCATGGTATTCTTTTTGACTCACCGTGGTATTATTTTTGACTCACCATCGTATTCTTTTTGACTCACCATGGTATTCTTTTTGACTCACCATTTTATTCTTTTTGACTCACCATGATATTTTCTTTGACTCACCATGGTATTGTTTTTGACTCACCAGGGTATTTGACTCACCATGGTATTCTTTTTGACTCAGCATGGTATTTTTTTTACTCACCATGGTATTCTTTTTGACTCAGCATGGTATTTTTTTTTACTCACCTTGGTATTCTTCTACTTGAGAAGTGTGTTATGTTAAGACTTGATGCGGGTGTTAATCCCACGGTTCGTCAATAACTGTGACGCATATTCGGATTTAACTTTCATTTTTAGTTACTTTCTTTATGTAAATTTCAGTTCATTCTCCTTTAGCGTTTTTCAAACTTAACGTTATATCTTCTCTCTCGTGGAATGAGTTTGGCAGCACTTCTAAGGTCAGAGAGTAGGACGTATGCATGTGACCGATAAGTAGTGGAAGAGATACACTATATTGACAAAAGCGACCGGGCACCTAGAAGAGAAACACAACATAGCATTTATTGACATATATTAGTATGTCTCGAAGGGTCAGTGCATGCATTAATGCCAAAGTAAGTCCAGCTTTGGCCTTAATGCATGCACTGACCCTTCGAGACATGCTTTCGATAAGGTTTTGGAACACAGCGATAAGCATGCGTTTCCATTCAGTACATAATGCTGCCGCTAACTGTTGCTTAGTGTACGCCTTGGTCCCAAACTTCTTATGCGGCGCTCTAATCCATCCCATGGGTGCTCTATGGGATTAAGATTAGGGCTCTGTGCTTGCCAGTCCACACACGATACGGAATTATTGTCAGCCTACGCCGTAACAGTCCTTGCTTTATGACTCGGTGCATTATCCTGCTGGTACCAACAAGGCTATGTTCCATAGTATTGCAAGAGAATTGGTAGGGTATAATTGTCCAGAATATCGAGAGTTAGGTTTATTCACGATAACCAATGGGCCGGGACCGTACCACGAGAAACACCCCCATACGAGTACATTGCCAGCTCTAAACCTGACCGTAGGAACAGTAAACTGTAGTAAATAGCGTTCCCCCGGCTGCCGCCATACGACTGATGGGTCGTGTATCTGGATTCATCAGTCCATAGGACCTGCTTCTATTGATCTATGGTCCACGATAAATATTCTCTACACCATGCTAAACGACGAGTAGCATTCCGACTGGAGATAGTCTACCGGTACGTTTTGCTGCTTCAGGTACGCCATGTGTCTTGCACTTATTCAATACATCTAAAACAGTTGACCTGAGTATGCTTAAACGCCTTTCATTTTCTCTTACGGAGAACCTTCTAATATAACACCTAACAATCTTTCCTTTCTAGAAGTTAGTTTTCTCCCGCCGCAACGTTTTCACTCAACCTCACAGTGCGATATGATCGCGGTCAGCTGCAGGCTTGTTTTTATACCGTTTGCAGCCGAACTGCATATCTTAACGACGCAGCGGATCCGTTCATTTCCCTTTGAAGGGTTTTTTTTTTTTTTGATTGGAGGTTTAACGACCACCATGAGCAACTTAATGGGCTATAAGCAGTCGCCCGTCCCTAATTTAGGGTCACTGGTTCCAGGGAAGGGAAAGAACCAGTGCCGTAAGACAAACACAACATCCATGCCTCACCGGGATTCGAACCCGGACCCCGTTCGGACGTATGATCAGAGGCCATCGCTTAGACCACTGCGCCATCGGGGCGGCCCTTTGAAGGGGTGTCCGGTGACTTATCAATATAGTTTATAATGTTGAAGCAGCAGCCAAATGGAGTGAAGACTGGGGTATGATGTTGTAATGTGGATGCTGCGTTAGTTATTTTGAAGGTTGATTTACTTGAAGGCTACGTGTTGAGTCATTATATATATATATATATATAGCCTTCGGATTTAAAAGTATTCTACCTACTAACGTTTGTTAATTAATTCTGAAGTGTTAATACCAGTGTGATTAATTTAAGCTTGTTTGATTAGTATGAATCGTATTCGTGGGGTTTTGACAGAATATAGGAAAAGATATGTAAATAACTATTTCTTTGGAGTTTAATTCGAGTGACACTTGTTTCCCTTTAGGTGAAGTACTGAAGAACTGATTGTATGTAGTGTTGTTGTAGTGTACAGTAAGCGATATATACACAAACATTACATAACTTTTAATTCATGTGGGGGTTTTCATTCCACTCATACATAGTTATTGTTTATGGTAGCGCTGCCAAACAAATTGGCACTTATCACCAGCCGTTCCTCATTACAGCAGGTCGGCGCAAATTAACATGTAGCATTATTCAAATAAAATGCAATTTGTTAAACAAATGGCTTTTAATAAAACCACACGAACACAAGGACAGTGCAACATATATACAGAGTGTAACAAAAAGTCCGGAAATAGCCACATAACTGGGGAAATAAGTGTCGTACAGGAACGAAACTGGTGAGTAGGTATATGTAAAGGGCCATGGCCGATCGAATGGAACCAACGGCGGCGCCCTCTAGCGGATATTTGCGGTACTTATGAAAACTAGCTTCGAAACAAACGAGAAAGAGCACAAAGGTCAGGTGCAAAGTTAAAGAGCATCCGCTGGTTAGTAGGAAACGACACGTGGTTCGCGGGAAACCAGCAAAGAAACGCCTGTAAACGCAACGAATGCGAACATTCGACGGACGGTGTCAGTCGGAAAACCGCGCTTAGAAACCAACATGCAACACGCACGATACATCATAAGGGGCAAAAGACGGTTTTCCGCTATTGAAACATGATAAGCATTTTCACTGTAATCATACAAAATACAATTACGTACCGATAACAAAGGTCAGACATGCGTGCATACAAAACCTACATATTCCATATGCGCACCTAATCCAAGCCTTGTTCAATGTGCACACCGTCGGCTGCTATGCACGTCTGAACTCGAGAAAGTACGGCTGCTCCTACATTCACCAACATCTCAAGTAGTGTCACACTGGGACATGCGGTAATGATACGGTTGCTCGAATCTTGGACATCTGTCGGTTCCGAGGAGTATACTTGTTATTTGAGGTATACCCACAGAAAAAAAGTTTAGAGGGGTCAACTCGCGGGAACGGTACAGGTCCTTCGTATTCAATTACCTGGTGTCCGAACGTTGCCGGCGCCGCCCTGGCGGTGCAGTGTTCAAAGCGATGGCCTCTGATCATTCTTCCGAAAGGGGTCCGGGTTCGAATCCCGGTGAGGCATGGATGTTGTGTTTGTCTTACGGTACTGGCTCTCTCTCCCTTCCCTGGAACCAGTGACCCTAAATTAGGGACGGGCGACTGCTTATAGCCCAATGAGTTGCTCACGGTAGTAGTTAAACCTCCAATCAAAAAAAAAAAAAAGAGTTGCCTATAGCAAGGTACACACTGCGGCCTCCTTGTATGCCGGAGCACCATCATGCTGGTACCACAGACGTTGTACGTCCCGGAGAAGAAGTTCATTCATACATTCGATTATGTAGTCCTGAATGAGCGGCACATATTTATCACCTGTTAAAGTGCCCTGGTAGAAGACATGTGCCACAATCGTGGTAAGCCAGATCCCACCCTACACGTTGGTTAACCAGCGCTCTTGATGCTTGGCTGTTCTGACTTCGGACGGATTCGTTAGAGCCCAACAATGTCCATTGTGCCTATTAATAATGCCATCTCGAGTGAATTTGCGACTCATCGGTCCAGAGAGTCTCGGATAGAAAATGTGCATTGTCTTCCACGGTATTCATGACGGAGTTACAGAAGTCGAAACGCCTACGATCATCTCCAGGCATTAAATGTTGCATCAGTACGGGTGATAGAGATGTGCGCCGTATTCGTGCAGGATTCTCTATACCCGCTAGTGTCAGAGGCCGTACTCTTCACTGACACCTCGTGTACTAACATGAGATTCTCCAGGACAAATCACAGGACTTCTTCTGGATGCAGGAGAACTCCAGATCCACGTGGCCGGCCCGATTGCGATCGACTCTTTACAGTGCCGGTCTCTCTCTCTCTCTCTCTCTCTCTCTTAGTCAGTGGATAACATGTAGTATGGTTTTTGCCGATGGATCGGGTCCATCTGGAAAACGCATGGCATATAGCCATGCAGCTTGTCGGGCATTACTGCTGCACTCGCCGTACACCACCACCATCTCACAATACGCGTTACAAGAATACTGCGACATCACAATGTGAAACAGATACGTCGGAGGCTCTGCAGCTTCTACCTGCCACTCCCCGATGGCTGTCTTTTATGTTGTCCTTCGTGCAGTTTACGGTCAGACGCACGTCACTCCCTTCATTTACGTATGCCTGCCAACCGTGACGCGGTAGCTAACGGTTTTTCGACTGACACCGTCCAGCGAACGTTCGCATTCGTTCCGTTTACAGGCGTTTCTTTGCTGCTGGTTTCCGAGGAACCACGTGTCGTTTCCTACTAATCAACGGATGCTTTACAACTTTGCAATTGACTTTTTTGCCCTATCTCGCTTTGTTTCTAAGCTAGTTTTCATAAGTACTGCAAATATCCGCCAGAGGACGCCGCTATTGGTCCCATTCGATCGGCCATGGCCCTTTACCTATAGCTAGCCACCACTTTCGTTCCTTTTCAATTGTTATTTCACCAGTTATGTGGCTGTTTCTGGACTTTTAGTTACACCCTGTATAAACATTAAGATTAAATATGCTTAGGTTCTCCTCTTACGGAGGGAAACAACAGCTCAAGATGCCAAGCAACATCTGTCTGCTGGCATTGCCCTCAAAAGATCAAATCCCTGTCTCCAAATCGCTTCTCGGTTTACAATTCACCATTTTCTCGCAGGTGTGAGCAGAAACATAAACGAAACGCCATGCAGCTAACATGGTGCGTGATCAGTCAGCGCTTAACCTAATGGCAAAAAACACTTGAACCGCTTTGCTCAGTTTTGCTCAAAAGACCACCTGTACATGTGTGTTTACTCATGTTCTCTCTCTTTTTTTCCATGATGGCTGCTTGCATTATCACACAGTTCTTCGAGTTTCAAATACCCATTCTAATATAAAATTGAAAAACATCGACATCCAACCACCTGTACACGGTCACACAAAAATTAATTTTGTTTCCCTTTTCAGTATGTAGTTTTTCACGAACCATATGGTCCCGTACTTTTCTCACTTAGAGATAACAGAAGAAAATCTTTCCATAGTTATTACAAACTTACCCGCTTAACAAGTTAGTAAAATCATGCAATGCATTTATTATGATACGCTTTCCAACATACCAGAAATCATTGTTCAAGTTATGAGGATAATGGCTGCCGAATAAATCTCTCTCCTATTCCCTGACCTTTGATTCCATTTCGATGATATTCAACAGAATCGGTTAAGCATACTTCCGGAATAGCATTATGCAGTTTAGCCGCCCCGGTGGCGCAGTGGTCTAAGGCGTTGGCCTCTGATCATTCGTCCGTAAGGGGTCCGGGTTCGAATCCCGTCAGGCATGGATGTTGTGTTTGTCTTACGGCACAGGCTCTCTCCTTTCCCTGGAACCAGTGACCCTAAATTAGGGACGGGCGACTGCTTATAGCCCATTGAGTTGCTCATGGTGGTCGTTAAACCTCCAATCAAAAAAAAAAAAATTATGCAGTTTTGTCTCAATCGAAGCATGCTTACGTAAGTTATGGCGCATAAGGGCAATAGAATGAATCCCTCTCCTATGCCCTGACCTTTGACACCATTTCACCCATTTTCAATAGGGTTTGTCCCCAGGTGGTTCTCTGCCACATGCTAAAATTTCATCGAAATTGAACCATTTTCACGCAAGTTATGTCGCATAAGGGAAATGGAATGGATGCCGCTCCTATGCCCTGACCTTTGACCCATTTCGTCCATTTTCAATAGGGTTCTTCCCCAGGTGGTCCCCTACCAGATACTAAAATGCAATCGAAATCGAACTACTTTTATGCGAGTTATCGTGCGCACGGACAGACAGCCGGACAAAGCTGGAGCATATACGCTTCTTCAACCTACAGTTGTAAAGCGTAAATTATTCACAACAAGTTAGTAAAACCATGCAATGCATTGATTATAATACGCTTTCCAACGTACCAGAAATCATTACTCAAGTTATGAGGATAATGGCTGTGGAATAAATCTCAGCCCTGTACATTTTGATCTCATTTCATGATATTCAACAGAACGGGTTCAGTATACCTCCGAAATAACATGATAAAGTTTTGTCGCAAACGAAGCATTTTAAGTAAGTTATGATGCATAAGAGCTACAGAATGGATCCCGCTCTTGTTTCCTAACCTTTGACCCCATTTCGCCCATTTTCAATAGGATTCGTCCCCAGGCAAGCCCCTACAACATACTAACATTTTATCGAAATCGAACGATTTTTACGCGAGTTATCATGCGGACGGACATACGCACACAACGCGTGACGTAATGAGGCAGATGGGAATCGCAACCATCTGCTCGCCAGTGTGACGTCATAAAACTTTAATAGGATCCACACACAACGCGTGACGTAATGAGACAGATGGCGTGACAGCGCGCCAACATCTCAATCGCGAGATTGTGACGTCATAAGATTTCTAAGCATGGGTAACATTAATGGGACCACGCCATGACACTAAAAACGTGGAAATTTGGGGGTGGTTATTTTACCCACTAAATGAATTTTCCTGAAGTCGAGATCAAGCTAAATCGATTTCTAGTTCCAGAAAACGGTAGGTTAGCGACTTTCATCAAAATCCTTAGAGCGTTTTTCAAAAGAAAATTTACATAGATACAAGAATTGCTCCTTTAAAGTGGACGTTAAGTAATTTTGCTTCCTATACTTCCGATGGAAAAACTTCTGTACACGTTTTCTTCACAATTAATGCGTTCCCAAGGATGAAATTTTGAACATCGATTAAAATAGCTTCATTTTGTAACTTGGAATACTTAATATTTTCTGAAACATAACCTTAATTATGCAATCCAATATTAATTTGTCTACTGACGTCATCAAAGTAAAGGTTGCGCCATCTTTTTTCTGGTTTCAACACCACCAAAGGAAACGTTTTTTTTTTTTTTAATGTAATTATGGTTATCTTTTAGAAAATGTTAAATATTGCAAGTTATAATATGAAGTTATTTTAATCGATGTTCAAATTTCCATCCTTGAGAACACACTAATTGTGTAGGAAAGGTGTACAAAAGTTTTTCCATTGGAAGTATAGGAAGCAAAATTACTTGGCGTCCACCTTAATAGTATGGGATAAGGGCGATGGAATGGATCCCGATCCTATGTCCTTACCTTTGACCCCATTTGTCCCATTTTCAACAGTGCTCCTCCCCAGGTGGTACCCTACCACATACTAAAATTTCATCGAAATCGAACTATTTTTACGAACGTTATGACGCATAAGGGCAATGGAATGCATCTCGCTCCTTTGACCCACTTCATCCATTTTCAACAGGGTTCGTCCCCAAGCGGTCTCCTACCACATACTGAAACTTCATTGAAATCGAACCATATTTACGCAAGTTATGAAGCATAAGGGCAATGGAATGGATCCCGCTCCTATGTCGTAACCTTCAACCCCGTTTGTCCCATTTACAATAGGGTTCGTCCCCAGGTTGTCCCCTATCACATACTAAAATGTCATCGAAATTGAACCATTTTTACGTGAGTTATCGTGCTGACAGACGAACAGACCGACTGACGGACAGACGAACGGAAAAAGCTGGAGCATATACGCTTCTTCAACCTACGGTGGGAAAGCGTAAAAAAGGTCACATGTAGAAATAGACGAGATAAATCGCCGAGCCTTGACTTCTTGAGCGTGAGAGGGAAAGGTATGAGAGAGTGAGGGAAAGTAGGGATAATGCGAACATTTAAGAGAAACTGAAAGAATGAGAATAAGCGGAAAATTAAAAGAAATAGTGAGAGAGATGGGTAACGAAAAGTAGAAAGTGATAAGGGAGAAGATGTATGGGTTGATAATTAAGGAAGTCCAAAAAGAAAAATCTAATCTCAAATCATTTTCAAACATTTTGCAATAAACTGATCATTTAAAACCGATCGAAAGGGACGAAATCAGTTTCGTTTCGAGCAAGAAGGGACTAAGTGATACAATTCATTGATATCTATGTAGTCACAGGTGCTAAATTCATAAAAGTTTTGAACTCTGGCAAACTTGGAACCATTAAAAATATCTGTTTCCTCTTATCAGGTTCCATAAAGGTCTCGTCACTTGATAAATTACTTTTAAATAGCTGAATGTGCCTTATCTGAGCGTCGATATATGATAATTACTTGCAACATCCGTTTTTGTTTTCAGAAGGTTTGTCGCGAAACTCGATGTACTAATTTCCTGGAAACTCCAATCTAATAGCAAACTGTCAACTAAGTTTCATCAGGGCGGTTTTTATTTGACTCTTAGGAATATATCTCACAAACGCATGGTGTCGAATGAACGACGACAGCATGCTAGCGGAATTAAATTGCACTCTATAAAAATGAAATAAAAGGAATGCTAAGTTTATGTACTGATTGATCCTTCATTATATTCCTCACGAAATTAGCATGTAATGTATGAAATCTCTCGGCTATAAAATACTACTTGCGATCTTTTCTGTAGTTCTAAAGCAATGTATCGCACAAGTTCCAAGTGCAACAGCTTGTCACCTTATGCTCTGCGTTCTTTCACTTTTCAGAAAAGTAATAAAACAATGAAACCAGCTCATTGTAATGAAGAAGTCAAACTCGGCAGAGTATTTCTGTTTATAGGCTGCTATGAGCTATCGAAGAGCAGAAACATCGGGGACATCTAATAAACCGCAAAATCACTAGATAATCAAAAATGAGTTGTTGTTTTTTTGTTTCTAGTAGAAGCTCAATTGATTCATAAAATTGGTTTTTGCAAAGACATGCTATCAGTGACTGGCACAAAACAGTCAAGTATTAGACTTTTCTAAGTTCAGTGACGTAATTTTGGTTGTGTTCAAGGAATCAAATCCTCCTAAAATAACAGAGTGAACTCCTCAACACACACACACACACATTGATGAGTTTTTTTTAAAATTCGATAATAAGTGGAATCTCCTCTCGAAGAAAAAATTTCTACGTGGTGCGAGTTACTGTCGAACAACATTTTAACTTTAGAACAAGCCAAATCTGGTGGTTTAGAAAAAGAAGACACAATTTCAGAGCAAACAGAAGTCGTCGCTCTTTCCACGTTTATAAGTGAATCACAGAAAAAATTCTCATCGGCCGCCAGCGGGAATCGAACCCAGGGTCTTCCAGTTACGCGCCGGACATGCTACCACTGCATCACAGCGGCCTACAATTCTTTAGACTCACATACAAGTAACGGCTAAACCACTTGGCAGGTTGCTTCTTGGAGCCCGCACGATGCTGGGGATTCACCAAAGATGGTACGCAGCAACTTAAGAAATAACTAGAAGGCGAATTAATAATTAATACACACAATTGACGTGAATTAGGAACATCAAACGATGAGAATTTTTCCGTGACTCACTTATAAACGTGGAAAGAGCGATGACTTGTGTGTGATGTTCCTAATCCACGTCAATTGTGTGCACTAACTATTTTAAATGCTGCGGAGTACCACCTGTATCCCATTTAATCTAATTCCGTGAACCTAATTGTTTAACAAAATAAATCACAATTTTAGATTCTCCAGGATACTACTCATATACCATTTAATTACTTTAAATAATATTGCTCTTCTTTAAATCTGATGGTTTTGAAAAAGATGTCACAATTTTAAAGGCTGCAGGTGGCCACCTGTATCCCATTTAACTTAATTCCTTGAATCTGGCGGTTTTGAAAAAAGAAGTCGCTGTTTTATATTCTGCAGGATACAGATGTTAGGCTTTACAGAGTTCAAGGGCCCGATTTAGGTTGTATTCGCGGAATAAAATTAGCCTACAATGGAGTGAACTCTTCAACACATTGATGAGCGATGAGCGATTTTTAATTCGGATGAGAAATAGGTAGCTCTTTGATTTCTCTTCATATATATTCCGTAAAATCTGCCACAGGTCACGACCACTTTTTCGAGCTTCGAACAAAATAACGACCCATATTTCTGCTCGAAACGTGTTAAATGTTCTTTAACATGCTTGAAGAGCCAGTGCAAGCAAGCACTTGCACACAATGAAAGACATATCCTTTCATGGTTAATTAAAAACTCCAAAGAAGCAGCCCAATACGTACACCATCTTTCGTCAGTGCCGTCGGCGATGATCTATGTTTCCTATCTCATTTCCTTTTAACTTTTCTCGCAGCTCTTAAAATCCGCGAGATTTGAGAGCACAGCTCGCCAACCGGACTTAAAGCTTCTCACAGAAAAATTCTCATTTGTTAACTGTATAATTTCATTTGGTGAACAATGATTTGTTTCCTTTTGTCACGAATTTCCCATTGTACTTTTTCTGAAGAAACTGCTTTTCAGAAAAAATAAATGTTTGCAAATTCTCGAGGTGTGAAAAAAAAAAGATTTTATGCTGCTAAGAACTGAAAATAAAACAGAAAAATGCGCCACACCAGTCTGTATGTTTCGTCACGTATTTCATTTCCTCGGTCTAGAATTTTTTTTCTCTGTATGTGTGTTTTCTTAAGCACAAGATACAAGAGGTGCAGAATTTTGTGGCTTTTAAGGTCATCGTCCTGCAGCAAGAGTAGCTGCAATAAAGTTTTTCCTCTCATACACCAAGAGCGGCTCCAATATCTGGAGTCGTCCCGCAGGCCCACTAAAATAAAATGGCATCAGAATCTTCTGTATCTGTGACGATGGTTTGTTAAAGATACACCATGATTTTACGAGTCGACTATCTTACGTGGATCTTCCGCCTTCCCCCTATTTTATTCCTTTCTGCGCTTTCCTCTCATAAAAAGAAAAGGTACTGAGAGTACACAACATGTAGTTTCAATACAAAAATGTTTTTCCCAAATACTTTACACTTTTGGACGTTGGGCCCCTCTTTGGATTCCGGTACAATGTTTGCACAATTTAAATGTATTCTTAGTGGCACATACACTGAAGGCCACCCTGGTGGCTCAGTGGTCTAAGCGCTGGCTTCTGACTATTTGTACGAGAAGGGTCCGGGTTCGAATCGTAGTGAGGCATGGATGTTGTGTTTGTCTTACGGCACTAGCTCTCTCCCTTCCCTAGTACCTGAGGACCTAAATTAGGAACGGGCGACTGCTTATAGCCCACTGAGTAGCTCACGATGGTCGGTCAAGCTTCAATAGAAAAACCAAATACACTGAAGTAGCAAATTATTAGAAACACCTGCCTAGAAACGTGATAGAATATTCTTGGCCTTCAAAACTACCTCGATGTTGATGTGGTACGAACTCAACAAAGTGCTGTTATCATTCTACGAGTTGTGAAATTCAGGACCGAATCGCGTCTCCTCGCTCCGGAGCCAGTTGTATTGACTAAACTACACCGACGGAATGTATCGCTGAAGATTTGTCGTCTTGACACGTACTTCACCTCTGTAGTACGTCCCATCATCTCCCTCTTACTTTTCCTTTATTGTTTTAAGAGAAGAAGAAATTTTCATTAATTCCAAGAGATGTGTGGAACAAACATCACACATTTTTCTGAGAGCCCAACACCCAGCAGATCCATTTTTCACAACCTGGGCACCAATGTAAATTTCACAAATCTGTCGGTGACAGAGATCTAATTTGCACCTCCTTGCTCCGGAGTGAGTTACTCCAACCGAATAAGCTACACCGACGGAATGTATCGTTCCATATATGTCTTCTTAACACGTTTCAACTCTGTAGTGCGTCACAAGGTATGTTCAGCCAAGAGAAAGTGTCTATCAACTGCCAATGTTCGATGGTACATCTATGCTACGAACGGTTCTCACAATCTCATCCCAAAGCTGTCCAATTGGGTTAAGATCTGGTTACTATGGAGGTCATTCTATCAATTAGAAGGCATTGCCGTACTTCTGGAACCATTGTTTGACGATTCGCGACTTGTGGCAGAGTGCGTTGTCTGCTGGAAGTAGCTCTCTCTATATTACGAAACACCATGCACATGTACGGGTATGTCTGGTCCACAGAGATGTTAAGATACCTCGCTGCATCTAAATACTGTTCCAAATATATTACGCAGTCCGGTGCGCTCCATAAAAACCGAATCCATACCAGCACACCACCTCTACCAGCTTGTACAATTAATGCTACGCAGCTGGGATTCATCGATTCGTGCGGTTGACGTCATATTCTGTCTCGTCCTTCTTTTTACGTATGTTAACTGAAAACATGATTCGTCGGAACAAAGAACATTTTTCAATTCTCAAACATTCAATTTTCTTGCTTTTCTGCCCAGTGGAGACAAATATGTCGTTTTGTAACAGAGATGAGTGTTTTTCATTGGGGGTGTAATGACCACCGTGAGCAGCTCGATGAGCAATAGCCGCCCTGGTGGCGCAGTGGTATAAGCGATGGCTTCTGATCATTCTTCCGAGATGGGTCCGGGCTCAAATACCGCTGAAGCATTGATGTGTTTGCCTTTCGGCGCTGACCCTCACCCTTCCCTAGAACCAGTTACCCTAAATTAGGGACGGGCGACTGCTTATAGTCGACTGAGGTGCTCAGTGGTTTATAAAACCTTAGTGAAGATCATACAGAAATCATAGTGAAGGTTTTATAAACCAGTGATAGGAGGTTGATTGGCCTGTAGTTCGTGAGATCCTCAATGCTAACGTTTTTTATGTAACAGGATCATTGTAGCATTGTTCCAATCCTCAGGAATTTTCCCTTCATTGAGACATCTAGTGAAAATTTGGGCGAGTCTAGTTTCAATTTCTCCACTTGCTTCTGGTATAGTGTCCACGGTAATTCCATATTCACCTGGAGTTTTCTCCCGTTTCATGTTCTTAATTGCATGAGGAATGGAGGGACTTTGACACTGTTACATTTCGTAATGTCTAAAGTAGACGTGTCACCTCTTTCATATAAACCTATGAGCCATTGTATTATGACCACCTACCTAATAAGCTGTAGGACCCCTTTTAGCCCGCAAAACAGTGGCCACACGGCGAGGCGCCGATTTGATCAGGTAGCAATAGGTATCCTGGGGAATCTGATACCATAATGTCAACAGCAGGTCATCCAGTTCCTGTACATTTTGAGGTGGTTGTGATTTCGCGCGGATCCGCTTTTCCAAGTCGAACCACAAATCTTAGATTGGGTTCATGTCCGGTAAATTTGGAGACCAGGGCATTAGCAGAAAGTCACCAGCACGTTCCCCAAGCCACTCCTTGACGATTCTAGAAATGTGGCAATGGCGCATTACCCTGTTGGTAATGGCCATCACCAGCAGGGAACACAGTTGCCATGAATGGGTGAACTTGGTCCGCAACGATGTTCAGGTACCTGTCAGCTCAGGGATTGTACTATTGGGATAACTGGGCCAAAAGTGTCCCAAGAAAATATAGCCCACAGCATAACACCACCGCCGCCGGCCTTTTCCCGACCAACACTGCATCCAAGTGTCATAGCTGCCGTTGGTAATCGGCGTATCCGCGCACGGCCGTCTACGTGATGCACCAGAAATTTTGATTCGTCATACCAGGCATTTTTCTTCCAATCATCCACGGTCCAATTTCGATGATCTTGAGCCCATTTCATGCGTTGTTGGCGAGGACGTGCAGTGAGCACGGGGACCCGTCTGAGACTTCGGCTACACAGGCCCATGCGCAGAAGGCTGTGATGAACTGTATGCTGTGACACATTGCCTTGATCACCACTGTTGTAGCTGCGGGTGATTTGTCGCACTGCGGCCCTGTAGTCGCTGTGAACAATGCGCGAGTCTCCGCTCCCCTCTAGCATCATTGAGCTGCGGACGACACACGGCTGGACGATGGTTCGTCGTTTGGCCATCTGTGCACCACTTTTGATACGTACTCACTACAACGGCACGTGAACAACCCACAAGCCGCGCCGTTTCCAAGATCGTAGTTCCCATTCTGATTCCGAACACTCTAGTAACCGAAAGCCGGTCCTCGGGTTGTATATATACTGCTCTGTGAACTTCACCTTCACCACCGTTCGGTCTCCAGGCGCGCTCATTTCTCTAGGCTGGGGGTGGTCATAATGGAATGGATCATTGCTGTAGCACTGTGTAGAAATCTTTCGCTCTTGTCAATATTTCGCATTACTTGTTACAGTGCTATCTTCTTTTCTCAGTGCCATAATCTGTTTTCTTCCCTTACCGAGATATCCCTTTGCTGTCTTTAGGCTTTGGTTGTTTTCAATTGGCTTTCTCACTAGTTCACAGTTGAATTTTCCTACGTCTTCAGTGATATTTTTCCGTCTTGCATAGCTCTTTATATTTCACTTTGGAAGCGACATCTTCTTTATTTGTCCTCCTCTTCCTTCTCTTTTGCATCAGCATTTTTGTTTTTTATTTTGGTATTATGTTCAAATTAATAATATTTTAAGCTTTTTATCGAAGCTCTGATTATTAACATCAAAACTGACCATGCTGATGTTAATGCAAAAGTTTACAAAAAGAATAGGTACCTACTCACAAAGCAAATCACACACTATTAATATTTAACAGCGTATGTGTTTTACTGGGATACTTGCCTATTTGGAACACCTCATCTGATGTAGAACTTGAAGTACACAAAATGTTGCCTGTTTCACCAGTTCTAATAATGTAAATCAAACAAATCTTTCCGATTATGTAAAAAAAAAAACAATTTTCAAGAAACACTTGAATGCAAAAATGTTTCTACATTAAGAGCACGCTATTCTTATTTTCTTCACAAAGTACTGAATGGAGCGTTCAAGTAGGAGTAAATATATCTTTTAGATCTTCATTTGCGCAGCACAAACAGTTGCGGTGAGTGAAACGTGATATTTGCGAGGCACGGTCTGGAGAAGATGGGGATATTTGTCTGCTGACTACTGAATGAGACTCAAGACAAACACCGGTGTCTCTTTCCCTCCGAGACAACAAACACCAAGAGAAGAACCGACTGTCTTTTCGCTTCCACTTTTCCAACTGGTCCACTGCAATTTGCAAAACTCTAAGCAACTACTGTCAGTTTAATTAAGCTGTTGTTTTTCGTTGATCACAGAAAAGGAATTAACATTTAACTCCACTTCAAGAACAAAAATTCTAACACAAATGAGCTGTGCCTGTTCATCACTTTTCCCTTATTATAATTAAGCAGAATTGTAATTAAATTTTGAAAAATCAAAATCATTTTCATAATGGCCATTTTCTCAGTCAATTTTTAAATTCGTTTCATTAAAATTCGAAAACAAGAAAAAAAACAAAAGCAATTGATAAATATACTATACAGCAAAGATATTAATACTAAACATAATTAAATAAAAAGAGTTATTCTTTTGAAGCACCGGATGTGATTATCACACCTTTTGAATGGTGCGTTTCTGCCACACAAGATCCAGAGATAAAATGCTACCTTGAAAATCTCGGCCATGCTTGTGTTTGACCAACCACAAAGAGTCGCTCCGGTGTCTTGACGCACTGGACTCTGACCCTTCCGCCTAAATGGGTCCACATGACACAGAGCTTTTGCATTTGTCCGACATTTCTATTCAAAATCATGTGCAGATAATCAAAATCATTCAATAAATTCTTTTTTGAGGACATGGAAAAATCGTTCTTTTTTGTGAAGAATGCCTATCACGCAATTTTTTAATCATAAATTCTTTGAGTTTTCCGGAAACACGTTCACGCATACAGTACCTGTAGATATCGTAATTCAGTGTCTATTAGTCGATTAATAATTCATGCTCATCCGCATTTCAGTAATGCACAGTTTTTGACAGATGATAGAATTGTACACTATAGTGGCAAAAGTCACTGGACACCCCTTCAAAAGCAAATGAACGGATCTGCTGCATTGTTAAGATGCGCGGTACAGCTGCAAACGGTATAAAAACAAGCCTGCAGCTGACCGCGTTCGTATCGCACTGTGGGGTGAGTGAAAATGTCGCGACGGGAGAGAACTGACTTTGAGAAGGGAAAAATTGTTGGATGTTATATTAGAGGGTTGTCCATAAGAGAAACCGAGAGGCGTTTAAACATACCCAAGTCAACTGATTTGGATGTGCTGAATAAGTGGAAGACACATGGCGTTCCTGAAGCATCAAAACGTACCGGCAGACCAAAGAAAATCAGTGATAGAGGAAGTCAAAGCCTCATGAGAGTCGTTACAGCTAATCGACGGAGTACAATACCTGATCGACGGAGTACAATACCTAATCGACGGAGCACAATACCTCAGTGCACAGCTAAGTGAAAAGGCTGGAACCTCGTTATGTACACGTACCATTCGCAGAGAACTGCATTCCATGGGATACCGTGGTCGAGCGGCTGCTCATAAGCCTTTCATCTCCACTCAGAATGCTACTCGTCGTTTAGCATAGCGTAAAGAACATTTATCGTGGACCGTAGATCAATGGAAATAGGTCTGTAACGTACCAGGAGATGTGACGTACCTGCCAGAAGGACGTACACGACATAAAGGCAGATAGGAATCAGAATAAAATGTCCGCGTAGCTCAATTGGTAGAGCAACTTATTCCGGAGTGAGGGGACCCGGATTCTAATCCTGGCGTGGATAGAAATGACGGAGAAATTATTACCTCGTTATAATGGCGCCCGAACTATCCGGATGACCCGACCTTTCAAAATCTCGCAATGGTGTGATGTTATTTCCACACCGCGAGATAGGAAAAATAAGAGAATCCCTTCTCCAGCACTTCGAAAAAAAAAATAAGTAAAAAAATAAGGGGGAGATGATGTAACGTACCAGGAGATGTGACGTACCTGCCAGAAGGACGCACACGACATAAAGGCAAATAGGAATCAGAATAAAACGTCCGCGTAGCTCAATTGGTAGAGCAACTTATTCCGGAGTGAGGGGACCCGGGTTCGAATCCTGGCGCGGATAGAAATTACGGAGAAATTATTACCTCGTTATAATGGCGCCCGAACTATCCGGATGACCCGACCGTTCAAAATCTCGCAATGGTGTGATGTTATTTCCACACCGCGAGATAGGAAAAATAAGAGAATCCCTTCTCCAGTACTTCGACAAAAAAAAAAAAAAAAAAAAAATAAGGGGGAGATGATGTAACGTACCAGGAGATGTGACGTACCTGCCAGAAGGACGTACACGACATAAAGGCAGATAGGAATCAGAATAAAATGTCCGCGTAGCTCAATTGGTAGAGCAACTTATTCCGGAGTGAGGGGACCCGGATTCTAATCCTGGCGTGGATAGAAATGACGGAGAAATTATTACCTCGTTATAATGGCGCCCGAACTATCCGGATGACCCGACCTTTCAAAATCTCGCAATGGTGTGATGTTATTTCCACACCGCGAGATAGGAAAAATAAGAGAATCCCTTCTCCAGTACTTCGACAAAAAAAAAAAAAAAAAAATAAGGGGGAGATGATGTAACGTACCAGGAGATGTGACGTACCTGCCAGAAGGACGCACACGACATAAAGGCAGATAGGAATCAGAATAAAACGTCCGCGTAGCTCAATTGGTAGAGCAACTTATTCCGGAATGAGGGGACCCGGATTCTAATCCTGGCGTGGATAGAAATGACGGAGAAATTATTACCTCGTTATAATGGCGCCCGAACTATCCGGATGACCCGACCGTTCAAAATCTCGCAATGGTGTGATGTTATTTCCACACCGCGAGATAGGAAAAATAAGAGAATCCCTTCTCCAGCACTTCGAAAAAAAAAATAAGTAAAAAAATAAGGGGGAGATGATGTAACGTACCAGGAGATGTGACGTACCTGCCAGAAGGACGCACACGACATAAAGGCAGATAGGAATCAGAATAAAACGTCCGCGTAGCTCAATTAGTAGAGCAACTTATTCCGGAGTGAGGGGACCCGGGTTCGAATCCTGGCGCGGATAGAAATTACGGAGAAATTTACTTCGTTATAGGTCCTATGGACTGATGAATCCAGATACATAATCCATCAGTATGATGGCCCTGCGTGGATATGGCGGCAGCCGGGAAAATGCTATTTACTACAGTGTACTCTTCGTGCGGTCAGGTTTGGAGCTGGTAGTGTACTCGTGTGGGGGTGTTTTTTGTGGTATGATCACGGCCCATTGGTATCGTGGACAAACCTGTTAACCAGCACGTCTACCCCGATATTCTGGACAATTATGCCCTAGCAACTCTGAGGTAATATTATGGAACCGAGCCTTGTTGGTACCAGCAGGATAATGCACCGAGCCATAAAGCAAGGACTGTTACGGCGTGTAATTCCGTATTGTGTGCGGACTGGCAACCACAAAGCCCTGCTCTTAATCCCATAGAGCACCTCCAATGAATTAGAGCGCCGCATAAGAAGTTTGAAACCAAGGCCTACTACTACTAAGCTGTAGTTAGCGGCAGCATTATGTACTGAATGGAAGCGCACACCTATCGCTGTGCTCCAAAACCTTGTCGAAAGCATATCTCAAAGGGTCAGTGCATGCATTTAAGGCCAAAGGTGGACCGACCCCCGTGCTAATGTATATCAATAAATGCTATGTTGTGTTTCTCTTCTAGGTGACCGGTGATTTTGTCAATATAGTGTATATATCGGTCTCGTTCATTTCGTCGACAACTCATTTCGTCGACGCCACTTCGTCGACAACTCATTTCGTCGACAGGTACATTTCGTCGACACTATATGCAAACAGTCGATTCCTCAAAATTTTCGTAAAATCTACAGTTTTCAATTTAGAACCACCAAATTTGGTATACTATCTCATGGTACTCTAACTTAGACCGTACACGGTTTTTGGAAATGGTCGGGGCCCTGGGTCCAGGGGCCCCATACAACAGTTTCTTAAAATCTACAATTTTCAATTTAGAACCATCAAATTTCGTATACTATCTCATTGTACTGTTACACCAATTTAGACCATAGACGGAAGGGGCCCGGGGTCAAGGGGCCCCCATACAACATTTTCGTAAAATCTACAGTTTTCAATTTAGGACCACCAAATTTGGTATACTCTCTCATGGTGCTCTAACTTAGACCGTACACGGTTTTTGGAAGGCGTCGGGGCCCGGGGTAAAGGGAGCCCCATACAAAATCTTCTCAAAAATTTCCATTTTTTACTTAAGAACTGCAACACAATTCTGCGCCCTAATACCCTATCTGCGAGCTAAGTTAGAGTACCATGAGATAGTATACCAAATTTGGTGGTTCTAAATTGAAAACTGTAGATTTTACGAAAATTTTGTATGGGGCCCCTTTCACGCCGGGCCCGACCTCTTCAAAAACCGTCTACGATCTGAGTTACAGTACCATGAAATAGTTTACCAAATTTGGGGGTTCTGAACTTACTTTGGTTTTTTAGGAATCGACTGTTTGCATATACTGTACAGTGTCGACGAAATGAGTTGTCGACGAAGTGGCGTCGACGAAATGAGTTGTCGACGAAGTGGTGTCGACGAAATGAGTTGTCGACGAAGTGAACCAGACCCGTATATATAACCGGTGTATGGCGTCTGACGTCGTCTTCCGATGTCCAAGAGTTTTTTCCATCTTTCTCAATCTAAGCACCTTTCTTCCATCAGGGTATTTTGACTAAGGGCTCTCTTTTTTCCATCAGATCGTGTTCTTCTAGATCGGCCTCTATTTTTTCGTTTATTTTATTTGAATTCCATGACAATTCTGGGCAGTTTTTTTATTGGTCTTTCTTTTAAATGATCAAACCAACGCAATTGTCTCCTCTGTATGTCTCCTAAAAATTTTCCTTTCACTTCCATCAGTTCTTTAATCCTTTCATTCGCTATTTTCTGTTTTCTTGACACTCTACATGTTCTACTTACGGCATCCATCTCTACGGCTGTCATTTTCTTTCTACCCGCTTCTGTTATTCGCCAGGCCTCGGCCCAATGAAGTAAAGTGCTTTTAACAATATTATTGTAAATACCCCTTTTCCTTTTTCTGGTTATTTCTTCACTCCACAAGATTCCATTCCGGCGTTTAATAGCTTTTCTTCCCTATACAATTATATTTCTTAATTCCATTGTATCTCTACCTTCTAGTTGAATTTGAACACCTAAGTAATTATAATGATCGCATCTTTGAATTTAATCGTTATCTTCTAGCTGTAGGTTTGTTTGTTTATTTCCAATGCATAAATATTTTGTTTTATTTAAAATCATAGTTAATCCCCATTTTTCATATTGTTCTTTTATTTTTCTAGTTACACTCTCCAAAATAAATTTATCTTCTCCAAGAAGCACCTGATCATTAGCAAACTGTAAAGTAAATACCATCGTTCCATTTAAATTAATCCCCATCGCTTGACACTTTCTTTAAGTACAATTCCTTTAAACAAAGTATTCGTATATTAATGTATGCCTTACATTATAAATTAGCGTGATTTAAAATAAGGTGGATTTTTTTCCTATTTTTGTTTTCGGAAGCATTCAAAATTTTTACAATAGTTTTAACATGTGCTTTATACGACTTTAAGGACATCTCCTAGAAAAATACATAACTGCAGTTCCACTGCAGTTATATGAATACTGAATATGCAAAGATTCGAAGTTGTTTTGATGTCTTACAGAACCGATACCTAATTTTGAGAAACAGAAAATAAGAAAATGAGCAATCTAACTGCACAATCTCTGATGAAATATTTCCGTTAAGTGTTACAGGCAGAACATATTCAACAGAAATTATGCCCCAAATCAGACTGAAAACACATATTCTTACCATGAAGAAATAAATAACTAAGAAATAAATAACTTCGGAGTGGCAGGTGATGCACCTGATTTTAATTTGATTAACAAGTGACTTCCGTTTTGTTTTGTTTTTTCAAATAAATTTCATCGCAGTCGATTACAACGTAAATGTTTATGAAAATATCATTTCGAAGTTTCATAAAGGAAATATTGTTTCAGCTGTTATTCACTTTCGAAGAATCACCATTATTGGATTCCAATGATGTCTTTCGACAACAATAAATAAATTAATAAAAAAAGGATGCTCAGTATTTCTCCTATATTAATCATTTCGTCTGAAATATCTAGCAACACGTTCGCAGTCTATTTTACTTCTTTTTAATTTACATTGCTTTCGAATGTTAGCAACGTTCTTTTGTTTAATTTAGCTGTAACTATTTTGCTTCACAATATGATCGTTCTGCGTCAGAACTAATTCGCAGTTCCTCAGGAGAAGAAAAATGATTTACAATCATCCAAATTGCAGTCTGAATCGAAAAGCAATTCTTGCACCATTTTGTTTCTATTCTGCCACATCCTATCATCGGGAGAGGCATGGAACATCTGCTTTCGATTACTTCAGCGATCTCTTCATCGTCCGTATACGCCGGAGGTGGCTTTCACCCAAATATCAGAGAGACACTTGGTAGCAAACAGTTTCCCACAAAACCTCGAGCACACAGTAAATAAAACAAAAACAATCATATTAGGCGATGAGGAAATGAGGAAAGGCAGGAAAGACCTACCGCATAAAGAAAATCTATTCGCAAAGCGTGATTTGTCCTTCACGTATTAAATATATATTCCTTTGCGTACTCAAACAAATGCATTATTCGATATTATGATAATTAAATTTGCAATTGAAAAAATTATATCATTTACCCTCTCCGTTTTTTGTGTTTATTGTAATCCAACAGCTTTATGAATACAAAAAACTGGAAAATATGTTATGGGAAATCTCTCTATATATATACATATAATGCTAAGTTGGAAAAATGGGAAAATGCGAGTGTTTCCGTCCGCGAAACGGGAAAATGGAGTGTTCCCAATTGCTAGTGGTCAAGAGCATATATTTCTGTTTTTGGATGTTTTACCGATTGTGTGGAAATCCGATTTTCTTAAACGGTTCGGTACACTAGAAAGAGAAATTTTTACCCTGATCATTTTAAATTATGCGCAGATTTTTTATCCCTAGAATGGCGCAAGTACATTTTCTTTTTCATTGAAATATTTGTTCAAAAATCTACACTAAAATATTTTTTTCGTGTTAAAAAGAATTCAAAAGACGTGGTCACTACACCTGAGAATTCGGTATCATTTTTCTTTTTCGTTATTACAAATGAAAAAAAAAAGTCAGATCATATCCGAAAACTTGAATGCTTTGTCAAAACAAACCGTGGGTCGAGTTCTTCGAAATTTGAATTACGTTGAGAATCCACTAAGAATACCTCAGAGACAATACAATACAGGCAGCTAATGAAGGTCGGGAACAAAAAAAAAATAGCCTATCATCCATGGGGGAGAGTAACGTTCAATGGATAAGGTTTAAAGTTCTCTTTTCAGCAAGAGGATTTTCTTGAAAAAATAATTCAATGAAATTTCCTTTATTCCCCTTACGGGAATGTAAGCCAGACTATAGAATGGGTTGAAGCAAATAGAATCTAGAAGCACCACCTTATCCAAACGTGTTCGACACGTTCTCTACGTATGTGAACGCTATGTGATACGAGTCCTTATCACGCTTTCTCATAAAGTTCCTCGGATTGATGATAAAGTCAATACTAAACCGTTTGATTCTTACTCAAATGTCCCCCTCTTAATTTGATTTCACTGTGAAACTTGAAAATATTGCAATAAAGAAATTTCAACAGAATGCAACGCTTCGTATTCAGTTGGAGTTTCTACGCATACTGTCCACTGAATTCTCTTTATCACATCTGCCAACGGCGGGTTGAGTTTCGCAAAGACGACTACGCGCCCTTGAGGATTACTGGAAAATTAATGCAGCCGGTTTGCCATTCATTTGCTGCACACGGGTAACGTACAAAGTGTGTCCGGGGTGGACTCAGGGGTGGATCCAGCATTTTCGTGAGGGGGAGGGGGCGCAAATGTCGAAAATAACCGGGGACCTTTCTGATATTTTCCCGCAAAATGGAAAAGTGTTCTTAGTATAAAAATTTTGAAGATTACAATCCGTTTTTGTTTTTTTTTTGGCGTAAATATGACAAGGATGGTAAGTCAGGTAATATCCGAAAACTTGAAAATTTCGTCGTCCTGGAGCGGGAATCGAACCAGCGTCTCCCAGATAGCTCCCGGGTATGCTAACCACTACACCACCCAAAACGACCGAGTCTCAAGTATCTGATTAATTTGAACATAGCCATCACAGGATTCTCTAGACGAAGCAACCGGCATTCATGTTTAGCGAATCTGGAGGGTAAGAATCCTATCCCGTGATTACCCGGAGGAGCAGATAAATCATGAATGGAATACGGGATTACACCATATATAATACAAATTTTGAAGATGACAATACGTTTTTTTTTGTTGTTTTTTTTGTGTGTAAATATGACAAGGATGGTAAGTCATTCATGGTTTATCTGCTCCTCCGGGCAATCACGGGATAGGATTCTTAACTTCTAGCTTCTCTAAACATGTATGCCGGTTGCTTCGACTAGCTAATCCTGTGATGGTTATATTCAAATTAATCGGAAACTTGAGACTCGGTCGTTCTGGGTAGTGTAGTGGTTAGCATGCCCGGGCGCTATCTGGGAGACGCTGGTTCGATTCCCGCTCTAGGACGACGAAGTTTTCAAGTTTTCGGATATTAGCTGACTTACCATACTTGTCATGTTTATACCAAAAAAAAAAAAAAAAAAACGGACTGTCATCTTCAAAATTTGTATCCTATGGTGTAATCCCGTATTCCATTTATGTGTTCTTAGTATGTCTATAAATTCTTCCAATTAATTGACGAAAGTAATGTACTTTTAAGTAATACTTTCTTTCACGAAATAATATTCAATTTGTTATTAAAACCTAACAAATCAAAGCTTATCATTGGTTCCTGAGGAGGGGGGGGGCTTCCGCGCTCCCCCTCTGGATCCGCCACTGGGAAGACCACACAGGGGGAACCATCCACGCATTCGCGTTCCCAACCACAGGGGAGCCTGCGGGAAACCCCAGAAAAACCAGAGACTAGATGGCCGGCAGGACTGGGATTCGAAAAACCGTCAGAAACGTACGCCTCCCACACAGCGCCCAACGACTTAATCAACTGCGCTATGCCGGTGGTGTCGACTGAATTACGCACTTTTATTCAGTACCAGGTTCGACATCCTTTCGCCTGAATTGCAACATGTGTGCGGTTTGGTATCAGAGTTGGGCAGGAATGCATTACAAAGTAATGGAAGTACAGATTACAAATAAAGTGTAATGCATTACAAGGTAATCCCAAGTATGGTTTGCACAAGGTAATGGAATTAATCTGTAATGCATTACAATGAAGAGGATGTAATTCAATTATTTAATAATGCCATTGCAACGCAATGGAATTATTTGGTAATGAAATTACACAATTTGTAAATAATAATTACATACTAAAAGTTCATAGAAATGCACGTGTGCCAAAAGCTATGTCTAGAAAAGTCGGCCATGTAACATAGCAGACAGAGACCGAAGTGTCATGTAGAATGTTCGAAAAGTGGCAAGAATGGGTTAGACGTTTGTAGAATGTTCCAGAATGATGGAAAGTTGGAGAGCTTTATGTAAATCAAGAATATTCCAGAAGATTCAGGTCCTGTCGTGAAGTATATATAAAGGAGTCAGTCGCTCGCTAGTCCAGTGTTCATATCGGACAAGTAATGGACAACAACACTTGAGAAGTACAGCAAAAATGTCAAGAGTTTGCAAATTTCTGTAATATTCGGCAGTTCACCCTGAGTTGCTGAACTGTGAGTGTAGTGCTGATATGTGCTTGTGGCTATAGTGGAGAAATTATTTTGGACAGTGAAACGTATGTAATGGACGAGAATACTGTACTGGAGATCGACGAAATGAGTATCTCTAACCGAAATAAACATCCCATTCGTAATTACGTCATATGTAT
The DNA here is from genome assembly GCA_039090855.1 of Macrothele yani. Classification (NCBI taxonomy): domain Eukaryota; kingdom Metazoa; phylum Arthropoda; class Arachnida; order Araneae; family Macrothelidae; genus Macrothele; species Macrothele yani. The sequence goes on along the minus strand of CM077005.1, from coordinate 134,791,591 downwards.
TATTTCGTTCAAATCACTTTACTTGCGGCGAAGACGGGGAAACTACTCATGTCATACACGTAAAATCTCCAATACCTACACACACGCATTTGAGGTCCGAGGGTTGGAACAATTGTCAAATAACCTACATAACGTGTAAAGGTGTACGGGTTGCTGGTTTATTCACGTTGCATTGTTACCCATAAGTTATTGGTTAATTACTAACATATACACTGAAGAGTAATAGAATTGGAGACAGCTGGCGTTATGCAAATGTGGCGCTGTGGGCGGCCCTGTAAACGGAAACGACATGACGTATGCAGCAATCGTACAATATAAGGAGTGATGCGACGGGAATCAGTAAGAGTCGGACGCAGTATGGGTAAGACGAAGGATGGATCTAAGCGGATTTGATCGTGGGCAAATTGTCCGGGCCCGAAGAATGGGTCACTCCATCTTAGAAGTCGTGAAGGCACTGGGATTTTCACGAGCCACTGTGTCACGGGTGTACCGTGAGTAAATATCGAATCCGGTAAAACCATCCCTTCAAGAGCCAACTGCCGTGGACAACAGCGTGTCGATGAGCGGGGTCATCGTCGGCTAGCTCGCATTGTAACAACGGATAGACGGGCCACAGTGCAAGAAATCACTCGGCAATTTAACGCTGGTGCACAAAACCGTGTAAGCAGCCACACCATCCAGAACCATCTCTTCGCTATGGGGTACAGAAGCCATCGTCCCACGAGAGTACCGCTGCTGATCGCACATCACAGGGTGCAAAGATTAGCATGGGCGCGGGAACATCGCCACTGGACCCTAAACATGTGGGAAAATGTTGCCTGGAATGATGAGTCTAGATTCACGTTGGTACATGCGGATGGCAAGATACAAGTACGGCGCAAACCACATGAAGCGATGGATCCTTCTTGCCAGCAGGGTACTCTTCAAGCTAGTGGGGTTGGCATTCACCTCTGAGGACTGTTTACGTGGACTGAAATGGGACCCTTGGTACGTGTGACATCGTCCCTCACAGGTCAACGTTACCGGGATATCCTGGACGACCATTTGCTCCCGTTTGTGCGACTGCCAATAATAATCCTTTGAAATTTCATGGGCTATGTTCGCTGAGATACGGGTTGTGAACAGCCGTCATTGAATGCTTCGGTCAATTGCTGCATACAGGAAGTCCTGTTTCTCCGTACAAACCTTCTCAGACGACGGCGATCTTGTTCCTGAGAGACTGTGATCGCGCCACGGTTAAGCCTGTTAGACAAGCAATGTGGTTTATTTTTCCACTGATTAAATACCCTGAATATCTCAGCCTTTCAGAAACGAGTCAGCCCTGCTGTTTTCAAAATCTTCGCTTCAGCTAGACGGTCACCACAATAAGCCCTTTATCGAACTCAGAAAAATACTTTTTTTAATTGGAAGTTTAACGACCACCGTGAGCAACTCAATGGGCTATAAGCAGTTGCTTGTCCCTAATTTAGGGCCACTGGTTCCAGGGAAGGGAGAGAGCCAGTACCAGTACCGTAAGACAAACACAACATCCATGCCTCACCGAGATTCGAACCCGGACCCTCACGGACGATTGATCAGAAGCCATCGCTTAGATAACTGCGCCACCGGGGCGGCGAAAGATACTTTGCTTTTTCCTTTGCGATCAACACTACTGACGATTACTGATGAGCAGAAGTCTGAGATAGTTGACTAGATCATCTGTTGACGCACGTCACCACGTACTTTGCATATTCAGTGCGTATAAGTGACGTTTACATGCATGTGCGTAAAGATTTCGAATGGAGTGGCTGGTGTCTGTACAACGAAATGCTTTGGACATTGGAATGAAACTAAATTACTGACTAAATATTGGGCAAAATTTCAGGCCGTAAAGAACTGTAAAGGAAGTGATTCTCGATTGGTTGTCTTAAACAGGGGAATTTTTTGAGAACACAATTAGAACATGTATGGGAAATGACGTTCGATAAATCCATTACTTTTTGAGTTCACCTTAGGCTGTAGCCATTTCACTAAATTTCTTGTATTTCTAAAAATGAAACAATATGCCGCAATCGTTAACACAGTTGCATTAAGTGGAAAGTGCAAATAACACCTTCGTACCATACCTAAGAAATAAATTATTTTATGTAATTTTGGTGATACGTATTTTATAATCAGAATTCCTTTACGCTCTTCGTTAAAAGTAAAAAGGTTGTTTGAATATTTTATAAAGACTGGCGCTTGGCTGTTGAAAAATCATTTCCAACGAAGAAAACCAAAGCGCTGTCATTACAATAATCAGTTTTCAGCCTAAGGGATATGTTTGGCCACTGAACAATGTGTACTGAAATTTCAGTCGAAGCAATGCAGCTTCCCTGAGATAATCAAAAAATTCCTCTGGCATGTGGTAATTAAAGTAAGCTCAATGCCCGGTCTTTTTTCCCCGCCCGTTTTAGTTTCCCTCAGTCTCTATGAAACGAAGTTGGACGTCAAAACTTGGGATAGGAAGTGATTATTCCTTCTATTTCTTTTTCTCTTTAGTATGCTAATTTTGCTCGACATCTGAATATGAATAAGTGTAACTGCATTAGTCAATTAAAGAGTACTGTTGAAATCGATTAAACGTAACACCACCAAAACTGAAAGAAAACTGAACGGTAAAAGTTAAAATTGGCGTCTTGTGGATTTCTCATTCCCAACAGATAGTAAAATGGCTTTCATAATTGCGTCTAATTGCAATGAAAGTATATCTCAAATGCGCTTAGTGTGTCTGGGAGTTGAGATTTCTTCCGCAGAAAATTACCGGATTTCAATCAATTTTAATTTTTCCTCAACCCTCTGCCCATTCATAAAGAAATGTTACTGCAAACACAGGTTAACTAATTACGAAACATCAAATTGCAGCGATATGAATGTAATCTTATGTCAATTTTGAAAAGAAAACGGCAAAAATGTTTTTCTACACATCGAATTCAAACGGTTGGATAAATAAATATACATTCGATGGGTTCACGCCGCAAAATAATGATAATACATCTAATTTTGTCCTATTCGTATTATAAACACATGGAATTACAAAAATAGCTTCTGGTAATTTCTCATTAGCATAAATGGAAATACCGTGTTCCGATTTAAACCGAAGTTGTGATAATGTACAAAGTGAATGGATGAATACATAATTAACTTTAAGAATGATTATAATTGTTTTTACCAGTATTTGAGATGTCTATCTAAACTCTTTGCAGAGAGTTTTGTGAATTAGTATCAAGCGGAGTCTCAAATGCGTGATTATAACGGCTATCGCTAGCATGAATTCCGACGAACAAGTCGGACGTCTTCTTTGATGTACACTCAGCTACACACCGAACAGTTCTTCATCTTTCTTGCAACACCAGATTGATGGCTTCCTCAGATGTGAATGTGGAGGGTAGTCCAGAATGATCTGAAACATTGCATGGCTTTTTGTCACAACAGAATTACCTCCTCACCTTAACAACTGTAGAATATGCAGAATTATTCTCCTATATGCATAATATTATAATGAAATTCGGTGGGGATATGCTTTCAAGATATAGGTATTTCAGCACCGCCAGCCTAATTCGGTTTTTCTAAGTTTTCCTTCAGTTTGTAAGTCTCCACGAATTAGTTCACAAAATCATCTGAACAAAAGAGAAGGGATTGATCTCTAACATTGAAATTTGGTACACTGACTCATATTAATATGTACAATACATGTGACAAAATACGGCATATTTTGCATTCACGTAGGATAAGAACTGCTTAAACCGCCCCGGTGACGCAGTGGTAAAACGTTGTCTTGTGATTATACGTCCGAGATGGGTGCCTCACCGGGTTCGATTACCGGTGTGGCATGGATGTTGTGTTTGTCTTACGGCATTGGCTCTCTCCCTTCCCTGCAACCATTGACCCTAAATTAGGGACTCTTATAGGTCATTGATTTGCTCACGGTGGTTGTTAAACCTCCAACAAAAAAAAAAACAAGAACTTTTTGAACGCCCTACACATTTCATGTGTTTTATTTTCTTCCTTTTCCGTTCGCTATATGCAGAAATTCGATTTGATTTTCCCATTGTGTCAGTTACCTCACGTCTATAATTGAGTCATGAAACAAACTGAAATGCTAAATAACGAATATAAAATGTATAAATAATGCTGATAATACTTCACTGACAGGTATACGCTCATGGATACATTATATCTTCTGGTTCTGGCCGTCTTAGTTGCCAAGTGGTACAACCAGTGGCACACCCACGATTCCTTTGTGGTGTGGCCTAAAATATTGAAGATCCAAATAAAAATATCCTGGCGAAAACATCTCCTAAAGTATTCGGAACAATGAAATTATTTCGGCGTTATAAAGTTCGTTTCTAATTATTCGTGATATATACTTATATTTGAAAATATGTACAAATATATTTTAAAATAATCAGCCAATGACATAGAACGAGGGATAAACTGGTTACGACACTGGCTTCTAATCATTTGTCCGATATGGGTCAGGGTTCGAATCCTGGGTGTGGCATTGATGATGCTCTTGTTATACGATATTGGCTCTCTCCTTTTCCTAAAGCCGTGGACCTAAATTAGAACGGCCACTACTTATAGCCCATTGAGGCTGTCGTTAAACTTAAAAAAAAAAAAAAGAAAATGTTGGATAGTTCTTTTGTATCGTCAAAAATATAAGCCATTTATCGAATGATCGGTCTTTCTAAATATTTAGTAGTTAGTTCAGCTGATTGTACCTCCTTCGAGTTAAGCATTTTTTGGCATAAACATGTCTGTGATGTATTGGAACCGAATATGATTCTGAAGCAGATAGATTTTTAGCTGGACAGGTCCCATTTGTGAGGATTATGACGTAGAAGTCTTGTCTTACTTCTACGTTAATTTAAAATATCAACATACTAAGAAATAGTTCCTAAATGAAAGAAACTTTAACGGCCAGACGAAACATATAAACAACAAAAGTCAAACTTACGGAAAAGATGCTTTATTCAGGATGTAGCAAACACATCGTAGCACAGAATATTGCACTAAACTCTCCACACACCACACAACGCTTAACACAACGCTCTTTTCACAACGCTCCTTTCAATAATTAGTTTACAACCCAACGCTCTCCAAGCAACAATTTAGTCGTCGCTTTTATCTCTTGTTCTTATCAGTATCAGGCATACGTCACGTGCATTCAACCTCAATTGTGTTGCCAAACGTATTCGTTTGAGAGAAAAGATATTACGTTAAGAGTGAAGAATAACAGATTAAACTCAAGATTTACATAGGGAAAGAAACTAAAAAGGAAAGTTAATTTAGAATATACGTCACAGGATGCTTTAATTACAGCCCAGTGATCAAAACAAGATATGGATTAATTTCTTGTTACTCTTCTTTGTGTCCGTAATTCCCCCATTAATAGTCTGGTTAGGTATACTTAATAATCCGTTACAGGATAAGATAATATGGGCCCAATGAGAAAATGTACCGAAAGAGAAATTTCTTATTTGAAAGAAATTGTCCACTACTTTTATAGCCCATTGAGTTGCTAACGGCGGTCGTCAAATCTCCAAAAAAAAAATGAAAAAGAAAATGTCCGTTTGTATCGTCGAAAGTAAAAGCCACTACCTAATGATCGATCTTTCTAAATATTTAGTAGTTAGTTCATCTGATTGTGCCTCCTTCGAGTTAAGCATTTTTGGCATAAACATGTCTGTGATGCATTGAAACCGAATATGATCCTGAAGCAGATAGATTTCCACTCTGACTTAGCTGGACAGGTCTCATAATTGAGGGTGCTTTAATTACAACCCAGTGGTCAAAACAAGATCTGGATTAATTCCTTGTTACTCTTCTCTGCGTCCGTGATTCTCCCACTGAACAGTCTGGTTAGGTATACTTAATAATCCGTGACAGGATAAGATAATAAGAGCCCACTGAGAAAATGTATCGAAAGAGAAATTTCTTATTGACCGTAGGATTAAAAAAATTTGGAAAATATAGAATTTTCATATTATTTTTGACTACAAAACCTTATGTTAAGACTAAATAAAAATAGCAACGTTTGTTCACAATTAGATGTTTATTTAACATCGACTATAGTTTCGCAGAGAGTTTGGCTCGGCATTATCAGGACAAATGGCTTCATTATAATGATGCCGAGCCAAACGCTCTGGGAAACCATGGATTAAATCAAGCAATGAAATTTTAGTGAAAATAAAATATAAATCTCTAGCCACAAAGGATGGTTAAATACCGAATTGATATCTGTTTAACGAATTTCCGAAGGTATCTATTTTTGATTTTAATATTCTAGCTAATAATTCTTTAGAATAAGATAATAAGGACACAGTGAGAAAACGTTTCGAAATCGAAAACTAGTGCTGACTATCGGTTTCGTAAAATTAAACAAATATAGTATTTTCATGTTTCTCCAATATAATTGTATTTACGAAGGAAACTTTAATGAAATACATTGATATTTGTGAACCAATCGCCGATAAAAAAAATATAAACTCCTAACTCCAATGCCCGAAAGCATCAGATGGTGTTTGAAATTGCTATCGTGGTTAATATTTCGTTAGTATTACATAATCATGGGCAATGATAAAGTGTGTCAAAAATGAATACTGGTGTTAGTTACAAGATGCAGGAATTCAGACAAACATAGCACTTTTACGTATCTCCAAAAAAACTGTATTTACCAATAAAAAATTACGAAATGCATTGATATATGTGAATCAATCACCGATAAGAAACGTGAATTCTTAACTACAAAGGACCATTAAAAATCGAATTGCTATCTACCAGTATGACTAAATGCAGAAGGCATCTAAATGTATTTGCATTTAGTATTCCAGTAGTTCTACGTTCGTTTAGGTTTTAAACTTTTCACCTGTCATCGCAATTTATTTCACTTAATTCTAAGACATTCTTCAGCCGTAATATTTTACTGCTACTGAATTCATTTTCAGATTTATGTCCAACACAACAGTAGTCTCCCAAAGTATTTGCGGCAGCACTGTCTTGTACATTCGGCAGCATTTCAAAGTCATTTCGTCTAGACGTTTCCCCAATATTTCATAAGCATTAGATCTCAAAGGGTACGTCTGAAAATTATGAGAAGTAATTGACTGCGAACTTTTTCGAAGGATTCCATAAAATGCATTCAAATGACCACAATAAGAAAAAATTTCAGTTTTCCCTCCATTTGTACATCCGATTCTTTTATTTACTTTTCTGTTTCCTTCTCAAACAGGTATCACACCAGTATTTGAGTATTATCGTTTTTCTCATGAATAACCATTTTATGATACACGCACACATACATTTAGTTTTCTTCAGGAGTTTAGTTTTTTTACGTGGCAGTCATGAACTAAAAGCAAGGAGAAATCAGCACACGCTCACTGCACCTAGAGTTGACTCAAGGATAAGTAATTCCAACAGAAAGGACGCGTCTGCCATGTAACATTACAGTGACACTCCAATCCCTGTCCGTTAGACTGAGCTCAGGACTTGTCTGTTGCTTTTATCACTCTGTCAGCGCCATCAAGGAAAGAATGAATATACAAAGACGAGAACACAGACACTGACGAACTGGGGGTTTACTGCAGGATTTCCCTCAGCACCATGTGCACGAAGTTCTTGGCACCTTTTCACCTTTGACTCACTGCTTTGTATTTCGATAGGGACAGCAGCAACAACGGAACAACGATGCACTGAAAGATGAAAATGGACTTCCGTAATCGAATGGAGATAAGCTAAAAGAAATGCAAATAGTCTGTGTGGAAAGCTGTAGCAAACTGTAAATGAATTCCCATTTGCTGAGATTTATTTACAATGAGATCGCATATATCATTGTCCAAGAGCTACAGTTACTAATACTTTTACCCGGAGGTACCAATCAGATCAAAACCTAATATCTTCAGTTGTTTAAGTTTCCCTGTGGTGAGATCTCACGAATCAAAGCAAAATAGCTTCAGTCACTGGTATTTATATCCCAGTACCCATATTCTGGTCTAGTAGATGAAAAAAAATGAAATTGCCCATAGTGAAATCTCATATATCACCGGATTAACGGCTGAATGGATTAATATTTATTTGTAACGAAAATAGCATCAGTCATTGATATTTATATCCCGGTACCCTTATTCTGGTCTAGTAGATGAAAAAAATGAAATTGCCCATAGTGAAATCTCAAATATCACCGGATTAACGGCTGAATGGATTAATATTTATTTGTTAACGAAAATAGCTTCAGTCATTGATATTTATATCCCAGTACCCTTATTCTGGTCTAGTAGATGAAAAAAACTGAAATTGCCCATAGTGAAATCTCATATATCACCGGATTAACGGCTGAATGGATTAATATTTATTTGTAACGAAAATAGCTTCAGTCATTGATATTTATATCCCAGTATCCTTATTCTGGTCTAGTAAATGAAAACAAAATTAAATTGCCCATAGTGAAATCTCATTTATCACCTAATCCGGTGATAAAATGAGATGAATGGATTAATATTTATTTGTAACGAAAATAGCTTCAGTCATTGATATTTATATCCCAATACCCTTATTCTGGTCTGGTAGATGAAAAAAATGAAATTGCCCACAGTGAAATCTCACATGTCACCGGATTAATGGCTGAATGGATTAATATTTATTTGTAACGCGTCACGTGAATTGTAAACTGAAATTACTGTACTTACCTGCACAAAAATTCCGTATATCAGGAATCAACAAACCAACGTCTGGCATTTTATGTACCAGCGGCGCTCTTCTAAGAAGGCATATGTCATCATCATCATCATTGTCAACCATTATCAATCCACTGCTGGACGAAGGTCTCCCCAAGTTTCCTCCACAACGGTCTGTCTTGTGCCAGTCTCCTCCATGTCACCCCTGCATACTTTCGAATTTCATCAACCCACCTCCCATGTGGTCTTCTTCTGGGTCTTTTCCTGTCCCTTGGAATCCAATCTAAAATTTCGGCTGTCCATCGATGATCTGTCCTTCTGGCAGTATGTCCAGCCCATTGCCATTTCAGGGATTTAACTCTGATCATGATGTCTTCCACTCTTGTCATTTTTCGGATCCACGAGTTCCTCTTCTTATCTCTCCTGGTTACACCAAGCATGCACCTCTCCATGCTTCTTTGAGTTGTTCGCAGCCTTTGTATGTCTCTTTTAGTTAAGGTCCACGTCTCTGCACCATACGTAAGCACTGGAAGGATGCATTGATCAAACACTTTTCTTTTAAGACATAATGGCATATTGCTCTTGAAAATTATGCTGTTTCTTCCAAAAGCTCTCCAGGCAAGTTTTGTACGCCGATTAATTTCTTCATCAATGTGACCCTCACTTGATATCTGCTGTCCAAGATAAACGTACGAGTCTGTTATCTCCAGCTTTTTCTCCATCAATCGATAAATCTTCATTTCTTGTAAAAGCATTGAACATCACTTTTGTCTTCTGAAAGTTCATTTTTAATCCCACTTCTTTACTCTTGTCAGCAAGTTCCTGGATCATACTCTGCAGCTCTGATGGGGTAGTTGCAAAAATGACTACGTCATCAGCAAAACGAAGGTGGGTTAGATAATCTCCATTAATCTTTATCCCCTTGTTTTCCCAGCTCAGCGACTGAAAAAACACCCTCCAATGTGGCATTAAAGAGCTTCGGAGATATGGTGTCACCTTGTCTCACTCCCTTTCCAATTTTTACGTGTGTTGTATTTTCAAACAGCCTAATCTTTGCACTTGCATTTTCATAGATGTTACTAATAATATTAATGTATGCATCTTCAATACCGCAGGTTTTCAGAGCCATTGTAACTGCTGATGGTTTCACCGAATCAAAGGCTTTTTCATAATCGATAAAAAAGCCATGCACAATGGAAGTTCATATTCCCTCGCTCTTTCAATTAGTTCTCTCAGCACGTGGATATGATCTATTGTGCTGTAGCCACTCCTGAATCCAGCTTGTTCTCTCGGTTGAGCCATGTCCAGTGTTACCTTCAAGCGGTGTGAAAGAACTTTAGTGAAGATTTTATAAACTACTGATAGGAGGCTGATAGGTCTGTAGTTTCCGAGATCCTCAATGTCACCTTTCTTATGTAGCAGGATCATTGTAGCGGTGTTCCAATCCTCAGGAATCTTTCCTTCATTAAGGCATCGAGTGAAAATTTGGGCAAGTACTGTTTCGATTTCTCCACTTGCTTCTTGTATGATGTCTACAGTAATTCCATCTTCTCCTGGAGCTTTTCCTCGCTTCATGTTCTTGATTGCATGTGCAACTTCTGCTGGAAGGACTGGAGGAACTCTGGTACTGGTATCTTTCATGATGTCTGGAGTGCATATATCATCCCTTTCATATAATTTGGAGTAGAAATCTTTCACTCTTGTCAAAATTTCGCCTCTATTTCTTGTTACAGAACCATCTTCTTTTCTCAGTGCCATAATCTGTTTTCTTCCCTTACTGAGATGTCCCTTTGCTATCTTTAGGCTTTGGTTGTTTTCAATTGCTTTCCTCACTAGTTCACAGTTGAATTTTCTTACGTCTTCAGTGATACTTTTTCTTGCTGTCTTGCATAGCTCTATATATTCCACTTTGGAAGTCACATCTTCTTTAGTTGTCCTCATCTCTCTTCTTTTTTGCATCAACATTTTGGTTTTTCCTGATAATTTGTTCACATGCAACTTGTTCTTAGACCCAGCTAATTTTGTTGCTGTTTCCATAAGAGCTTTGGTTATTTTTCTGTTAACTTCAGAGATGTCCACTTCTTCCGATGTTAGGCCTTCTAAAGCAGAGAACCTGTTCTTCAGTTCTAACTTGAAGGTATTATGGTGTATTTCCTCTTAAATGAGTTTACAGAAGTTTTACTTCATTTTTGAATTTCCTCTGTTGTGTTGTCACAAATCTTTATTTAAAACCAGTTTTTTTTTGTCGTTTCTGTGAGTCATACGTCAAGAGTGCCACCAGAAATAATTATTTCCGTGTAACCATCCGTACTTTTTCCTGGGTTTTGCATACTATCACAATTAAATAATTTTCTATCTCTCTATTCGTAATTCTTCACGCTGTTTATTTTTATTTGATTTTTAATCAGGTAATCTCTCTCGCGCTCTCTCTCCCCTCTTTTCGTCAGTTGGTTTGGACAGACACTCAAGGCGGTCATTTGAAACTGTAAGTAACTAATTTGAATATTTGGAGTTAATTGTAAACATTTAAGAGGTCTCTGGCTCTCTAATTTCGGATCTTCCGATCATATAACAACATAGGATTAATTCGAGAATTCCTGAATAAAAATAGCTACAATATTTTGAAATGCATGGCTTTGTTTTACGAAACTTTTCACGAAATACTTTCTCAACAAATTTGAGCCAGCGTGAAGAAAGTTTTTCCAATGTGAACATCTTTAAAATCCACCAATGATCAAAGGCAACTACGATCACTTAAATTATTTTATTTCATTATCATAATTGCCAGCAACGCCGCCCCGGTGGCACAGTGGTCTAACCGATGGCTTATGACCCTTTGTCCGGAAGGCGTCCGGGTTCGAATCCCGGTGAGGCATGGATGTTATACTTGTCTTACGGCACTGTCTCACAAATCTTTATTTAAAACTAGTCTCTTAAATAAGTTCACAGAAGTTTTACTTATCTCCCTTCCCTGAAACCAATGACCCTAAATAAGGAACGGGCGACTGCTTATAGCCCATTGAGTTGCTCACGGTGGTCGTTAAACCTTCAAGCAAAAAGAAAATTACAGCAAATAGAAAACGGGTCATTCGTAGAAATGCAACGAAAAAGTCATGTAAGGTTTGATGCCATTTCATTTCTCTTATTTATTAAAATACGATAAACGATTATCTGTTCTTATTTAATCTTCTTGTTTAGATTTAACATTTGTGTTCAGCCTTGTTTTTACCTTTCTTTTTTTATTTGGTTTCAATATGATTCCTGTTACTTTTGCTGCTGTTAAAGTTCAATTTGTTACTCCTCAAATACATTCGACATCTGCACAATTTAAAATATGAAATTGAATCAGAAAATTTACCCGCCAAGACGTTTTCGCGATTTTAGAGGTTCATTCTGCTCAAAAGTAGCTCACGGTGATTTAACTGCTACATTGTTTGATGCAAATTTTTGAATTAAAACTGCTGTCAAGGAATTTTTGCTCCCGGTGGCATGGTCTGAAGAGGTGGTTTCAGGCCATTCGCTCGAGATGGGGCCAGGTTCAAATGCTGATTACTGATGAGGCATGATTTTCGCTTTCGTCTGACTACGCTGGGCTCTACTACTTTCCTGTAATCAGAGGTCTAAATTAGGGATGGACAAATGCTTATTACCCGAAAGGTTGCTCATGGCGGCCATTATGCCCTAAAACGAAAAACAGATTTCCTAGTATAAACGGCAGCGGAGTTCAAAATGAATAATCCTTGAAAGGAAGATTTGCCTCTGCAAAACTATGTTAATTAAGAAAAAAAAGTATTTTGTTCATTCTCGATCAGTGATGTAGATGGGGCTTAGCGCGCCTTAACGGCACTAAGGTACTATTTTTCTAGGCTTAGCGAGGCAAGGAATATAAAGCTTTGCGTGAAGAACGCTAACTCTTGGGAAGATAACGTAAAACAGGCGACAGCAGCGCCACCACAACCTAAGAGATTATGTGCTGTGCCGGAAAGCGAGCATTCAGCAGCAAAAGACGTTAAAGGACTAAGGTAGTGAAGCTTTTCTTTGATCCACGATGGTTTCCTTCGATCTGATGACTATTTGCTTAGAGCAGACTTTTTGTTGTTGTTGTTGTTGCTGTTTTCTGATACCCCGCCCGTCCCTTATTTTGGAGAGAAAATATGCAATAACATTAGGATTGCCATTTAAATTAAATTTTAGAAAATATTATAGTTAGGCCTAAGGATGCGTACAAAATGCTGACAATCCCTAGTATTTGGCATTACTGAAAATGTTTCTGAAAAACTAAAGAACAAACAAAAGCCTTAACTAACCCGGTTGGCGTAACAAAATTAAAATATCCGATTTGCGAAGTGATTATGCTACCGAGAAGGTAACAACCACGTGCTGTGAGTAGCTCGGCTGACTGCTCTTTACCAGAATTGAATTCAACAGAAATACAATCTGCTCCGGCATCAGCCTGTATGTTGGTTTCTGTGCACTGCATCTTCTGTCTTAGGATATGGCGGCTCTAGCTACATCTCGCCGAGCCTTAACTTCTTCTCAGTTAGATATTCTTTGACTGAGGTACTATTTTTCTAGGCTTAGCGCCGTTAAGTCACTTTTCGTGGTTACATGGCAAGAGAATTTGGGCAAAGGAACTTTGTTAAATGATCATGCATGTAAAAATAAAGAAATTTGTGCCGTGTATTCAAACATACACTTATCTTAACCGAATGTTCATACTGCAGAAATGGCCGCCCTGGTAGTACAGTGGTCTGAGGCGTACGCTTCTAACCATTCTTCCGAGCTAAGAATGAGTCCCAACCCCGGATGAGTCATGGGTGGTCTGCATAGCCAAAGGTGCTGGATCTGTCTCTTCCCCGAAACAAATGACCCGAAATTAAGGATAGGCGATTACTTATAGCAATACGAGTTGCCCATGGTAGTTGTTAAACACAGAAACAAACAAACAAAAAATACTGTGCGGATTGATCTACACAGTTGGAGCACGCAATAAGGTGTCTCACAAATCCTAACACTCTATCACAAAGAGAATGTGAACTCCTCTGTCTAGACGGCAGCCAACAAAAATTAGTAGGAGACGGCTACTCGGTGGGGTTAGGATTGCAGTGCTGAGAGAGAAAACGGTACAGATGGACATTTATATCAAACAACTCGCCACTGATATCAGCTGCAAAAAAAGTAATCCCCTGAGCTCACTCTCTGCCTCCTTACGGGCACCACGAAAAATCTTAGTAAAAACGTCCCATTAGTCATATTTGTTAGTTCACAAATATTCCCAAATATTTGAAATCGTATAGAACGACACCGTAGTTAAATAAAAAATTTATAATCTATAACGAACAAGTTGGTCCGCGCTGGGCATAGAACTCGGATTCCCCTCACTCCTGAGTCAGTCGCTCTCCCAACTGAGCTACGCGGACATGCGGTCTCACTGCTTCTACCTTTATCTCATGTGCGTCCTGCGGTGCAGGCACGTCACATCTCTCCCTCCCCACCTGAACGAGGGCCGGGTGCTTGGCCGACGGGTCAACCGGGACCGTGTGCTGCTGCAGGCAGTCATCCCATGAAAAACATGCATTTGAGAAATCCCAGGCAATTTGGTGTGTGGAACATAACATCACACACATTTATTTTGTCGAAGGACTAAAGAATGGATTCTCATTTTTTCTGTCTCGCTGTGTGGAAAGAACATCACAACATTGCGAGAATCTTAACAGCCAGGTCATCCGGGAAGTTCGAGCGCCAATATGACGTACATGTTTGTTGGCGCCGGCCATCGAAGCCGGGTCCCCTCACTCCGGAGTAAGTCGCTCTCCCAACTGAGGTACGCGGACATGTGCTCTCACTTCTATCTGTCTTTACCTCATGTGCCTACTGCGGTGCAAGCACGTCACAAATCTTAACTTATGTGTCTCATGTTACATTCTTCCTGTTATTTAAAATTGCTCAGATTATGCAGTTTTAATATAAATTAATATTGGTAATTAGTAATGAAAATTAATAAAAAATAATAAAAATAACGAATCAGATTTTGAAAATTTCGGGAGTAACTTTTCCTAGTTCATTCACCGCTAAGGCGATTTTTTATTTAGAACTACATCACCGTTATCGATGGCACATTTACTCGTAATTATACTATGTACACTGAAGAGCAATTGAATTAGAGACAGCTGGCGTTATGCAAATGTGGCGCTGTGGGCGGCCCTGTAAATGGAAACGACACGACGTATGCAGCGATCCGACAATATAAGAAGTGATGCAACGGGAATCAGTAACAGTCGGACGCAGTATGGGTAAAACGAAGGATCTAAGCGCATTTGATCGTGGGCAAATCGTCGGGGCCCGACGAATGGGTCACTCCATCTCGGAAGTCGTGCAGGCACTGGGATTTTTACGAGCCACTGTGTCACGGGTGCACCGTGAGTACATCGAATCCGGTAAAACCATCTCTGCAAGGGCCAACTGCCGTGGACAACAGCGTGTGGATGAGCGGGGTCTTCGTCGGCTAGCTCGCATTGTAACAGCGGATAGACGGGTCACAGTGCAAGAAATCACTCGGAAATTTAACGCTGGTGCACAAAAACGTGTAAGCAGCCACATCATTCAGAACCATGTCCTCGCTATCTGGTGCAGATGCTATCGTCCCAGGAGGGTACCGCTGCTGACCGCACGTCACAGGGTGCAAAGATTAGCATGGGCGCGGGAACATCGCCATTGGACCCTAGACATGTGGAAAAATGTTGCCTGGACTGATGAGTCGAGATTCACGTTGGTACATGCGAATGGCAGGATACGAGTACGGCGCAATCCACATGAAGCGATGGATCTTTCTTGCCAGCAGGGTACTGTTCAAGCTGGTTGGGGGGGCACTCTCGCCTGGGGACTGTTTACGTGGACTGAAATGGGACCCCTGGTTCGTGTGACATCGTCCTTCACAGGTCAACGTTACCGGGATATCCTGGACGACCATTTGCTCCCGTTTGTGCGCCTTCAACATCCCACTGGGGACCTCATCCTGCAACAAGACAATGCACCGTGCCATCGCTCCCGAATTATATCCGAATGGTTGGATGAACACTCCACCGACGTGACCTCTCTTCCTTGACCAACTAGATCATCTGACCTCAATCCCATCGAGAACATCTGGGATGCCATCGAGAGAGCCGTTCGAGGCTCTGAGCCCCCTCCATCAAATCTTCGTGAACTGTAAGAGCTTGTTCAGTGGTCGTGGATCCGTATGGCTTCCCAACGCTTCCGGCGTCTTGTCGTGTCCATGCCGAGACGAATCGCCGCCGTCATCAAGGCGAAAGATGGTGCTACACGTTACTAGACAGGTATCTCTAATTCAATTGCTCTTCAGTGTATGTGATGGTAAATGTCTTCTCTTTCTCTTTTAATACGATAGAATGTTCAAGTATTTCTGGAGAATTCGACGCATTTAAATCTGAGAATCATTGGAAAGCTGACACTACGTGTAATCATCAATCATGATATATACACTGTTAGATAAAGGGTCTCAAAGTTTAAATCAATTTGTTCCTGCATACTTT
Source organism: Macrothele yani (assembly GCA_039090855.1). Classification (NCBI taxonomy): domain Eukaryota; kingdom Metazoa; phylum Arthropoda; class Arachnida; order Araneae; family Macrothelidae; genus Macrothele; species Macrothele yani. Next base: position 134,775,348 of record CM077005.1, on the reverse strand, counting down.
GTAATTTTAGCCACCCACACCCTTTGTCATTTTTGAGACAATTTATGGTCTTTTGATATCTTGCTATAAACTCCTGCTCTCCAATGCTGATCTGTTCGTCATGTGACCAGCCCATTGCACTTTAGTGTTTAGATACTGTACCTGCGAATAATAGCTGTAGCTTGTGTATTTTTCAAGGCAAAGCATTTCTTGCTCCTCCTGTTTACAGTAATGATGCACTTCCCCATGCCTCATTGCGTTATCTGAAATACAGTATATGTATATTTTTCTTGATAATAATCCAAGAATCTGACCGCAAGTAACATACTGACAAAATGTTTTCCGTGTACAATTGCAATTCGTCATAAATATTTTCGTATTTCTACCAAATGCACTCCAGGTAATACACATATGTTTATTTCTCGTTTGAAAATATTCTTAATAGACTAGCGTATAGCCCGCCCTAGAATGGTTGTTTTTAAGCTTTAAATAAATATTAATATACAGGGGATGTTGCCCGTCCTGTGACGGAGTAAAATTTTTGAATGAAACAGATTGAAAACAAATAAAATAGACGCCGAATTTCTGTAAGGAAACAGTAAAAACTTATATAGTAAGAACTCATTCATGTTAGAAAAAAAATTATATGCTTTTTATTTCCGTTTTTCAAATGACCGCGGTGAATAACATTCTGTATAAAATATTTGTTGTTCAACAATTGTAGATTAGAGCGTTCAGATAGATCGATGTTTTGCAAAATGTGCAATACACTTCTGGCCACATAAAATGCAACAACAAGAAGGACACGAGATAGGCAAGCCAGATTTACTGGACACATAACAACAGATACAAAGATGAAACGATTGAGCTTACAGGCCCGTGCGACTTGCGGAACAAGCAGACATCAATAGTTCGTGTGGCCCCCATGGCTGGCAATAACGGCCGCTACACACCGCGGCATCGAACGAAAGAGGCTTTGGATGTGGACTTGGGGTATGTTGGTCCAGGCTGCTTTCACACGTTGCCACAGTTCATCAGGTGTAGCCGCGGGTGGTACTTGCCGGGCCACTCGGTTGCCGATCAGCGACCAGACGTGTTCGATGGGCGACATATCGGGCGAACAGGCAAGCTGCGGCAGCAGTGACACCTGGTGGGCCGTGAAGAATTGTTGCACGATGCGTGCCACGTGCGGGCGCGCATTGTCCTGTTGAAACGTGGCCGCTGGCAGGTCCTGCAGGTAAGGGAGGACTGCAGGCTCCAAAACGTCGGAGATGCAGCGGTCGCTGTTGAATGTACCGGTGATGTGTACCAGAGGGGTTTGGGTGTCATGTCCAATTGCGCCCCAAACCATAACGTCAGGCGACGTACCGGTATGGCGATACATAATGCAGGCGTCATACAGTCTCTCGCCGCGGTGCCGCCACACGCGGATTCGACCATCGTGGTGTTGCAAGCAGAAGCGGGATTCGTCGGAGAAGACAACGTCGTGCCATTCCGTAGTCCAAGAGCAGCGTTCAACGGCTCACTGCCGCCGCACTCGCCGGTGGTGTAACGTCAATGGTAATCGGAGCAATGGGCGCCGTGCGACATGTCCCCGCTCCTGCAGACGACGTCGAACGGTACGTGCTGACACAGGTTGTTGCGCAACACACCCAAATTCCTGCGCTAACGTTCGTGATGTGGCGGTGCGAGCCGTCAATGCCCGCCGCACAGCATGCCGGTCCTCTCGTTCGGTGGTGTGCCGCGGCTGCGGCAATCGCTCACGTCGGTCCGTCCGTCCCTCCTGCACCCACTGAATCCATACTCGCCTCACTGTGGCTGGATGTCGTCTCACACAGGCGTCGATGTCTTGGTACGATAAACCGCTGTCGCGATAAGCCACTATTCGTCCTCTGTGGAACTCTGAAACGTGCTGGAATGACTGCCGTATTCTGCGACGAGGCATCAGGACGCTTCCCACGCACATGTCCGGCAGCAGAACACACTTCCACTACTTACACCCGCCTTCTGTGCACCCTTTTTATAGTGCTTCTTGGCGGCGTGCCGGGCGCACATGATTTGCATTTGCCCTGCAGTGCTAATCATTTGCATGTCATCTTGCGGGCGACGCATGCTGCGAATTTCAAGCCAAACGGATGCTTCCTTCTTGGTGTTGCATTTTGGGTGGCCAGCAGTGTATAATCAGCACTAAACTCAGAAAGTTGTTTTCGTCTAAACTTACCTTACTAACTTTTACTTTGATTTTCCGCGTTAAATCACTTTTTTACCAGCACAGTTGTTATTCCCTTCGCGGCTTGTTTTAGACTGTCCTATTCGACGATTAGTTTGAAACTTCATAACAAAGATTTTTCTACAGAATAATACGACATCTGACATTACAAATCGGAACTATCTAAATTCTCGACAATGTGCTATTGGGGCGACATCTGCCTTCAGTTGCAATCTGGCTCACTTCGACATCTCAAGATTTCAATTTTTATTGTAGGTTACAGCGTTTAGATAGATCGATAATTTGAAATATGTGTAATATAATCAGCAATAAACTCGGAAAGTTAAAAAAGTAAAAAATAATTAAAGCGTACAAATTAATGTCCGAATTGTGCTAAATTAAATTAATATACAAAGGCAACTTGCCGTGATATTACGATTTTAATTCGAATTTTGTAGATCGCATAATTAGAACTCGAATCATTGATAATCCAATGTTTTTAAATTAGCACACGATTACCTTGACATCTCAATGTGATCGCGTGCAAACTCAACTTGCTGTGATATTAAAAATTCAATTCTAGTTTATTAGATCGGAAAAATAGAACTCGAGTCATTGATAATGCAATATTTTTAAATTAGCACGCGATCACCTTGACATCTAGAAGTGATCGCGTGCTATTATATAGCAGGCAATCATTTTGACATCGTAAGAGCACACACGAATTGTTCGATAAGTGATGGCGAAACAATGTGGACGTTGCTGTGAACTCAAGCATTCAAGAGAGGCGGACGGATCTGGGTGTTTATACTATTAATAGCAGTAGAACTAAACAGATATTGTTACCTACCACTCACGGTTACATTCGGTCTACCAGTCAATCTTCTTTATCGGGTAGAGTGTTTCGCGTCAATTTGACCTTCTACAGGATTTCATCTTTGATATAACCACTTTTTTTACTTTCAGACAGTTCTTTCCCGAAAATATGATTCGTATAATTGAGAACTGATTAATACTCAGAAAGCTGAACTGCAATTCTTAGGATATCTGTCCATCTGATACACTACAGGTACAGTCTAGTGACTTAATAAAGAACATTTCTTAGCCTGACTTCAATTTCATTAAACGTATAACGTCAATTCGTAGAATAGCTTCTATATATTCTCATAAACTACAACTGTCCCAAAAGAAGATAAGCAGAAGACATTAAATATTATATGACACAAGGAATATTAATCACATCAAAAGACTAAACTGACTATATTAATAACATCAAAAGACAAAGACTTTTTATAAGCAAATCATTTGAAGATTTTGAAGGAAATTTTCAAATGATTTGTTTATAAAAAATGGTTCATTGAATTTTTTAGATGCAAATATTTCCCGATACGTACGGTACCTTCACGAGAAAACTTTCCCACAAGCAATTATTGCACTATGCCAGACCTTACTAAACACCTTTTTTCAGTTGATTATTAACGTGAATAGTTGGGTTTTGGAAGTGGGAAAGTAATGTCATATTTCTTTCCTGTTATTCTCATGAATTTGTAGCTTTACTTGAAATAAGAGTACGTTAGGGTCTATGTGAATCTGCCAAAAATGTAGTTTTCTCTTCGGTCTAAATTAAGGTAATTAGTTACAATCATTTATCGGAAATTTTAATTGAATTCTATAAAGAATTTCTTGTTGAATAACATGTGAAAGAAAGACTGTTTTATCCACAAAAATTAATTTATTTTTTGAGATTTCTCTGAAAAGATCAGCTGTATACCTCAGGCTATTAAATTGTTCTCTTTAAATAGCATCACTTTTCAAACTTAAGAAATCCGAAGAACAAGAATAAAAACGTTAATTGGAAATATTGCGATTCGTTATTCGTATTCATATAATAACATGTGTTTGAAGCAAATTAGTTTCTTTCCCTGGGGGCTTCAAAAGTAAATTCTGTCAGAATCAATACATTTTTTTCGACAACATACTCCTTGGAGAATTATTGGAAACAGAAAAACCGCTCTGTGTGTGTGAACTAATTCCGAACTGGTGAGGTAAAAGTTTTAGAAGCATAAATACAAAAAATTCATTAACATGCACTCCTAAAAATAAATAACGTTGTCTAATGCTATAAGTTCGGTAATTTTCATCTATGGAATTCCAATTACATAAAAATCCAATCAGAATGTGTTAATACGTTCTCTCGACGACGCATGCAATATGGCGCAAAAAAAATGATACCATTCATTCTTGCATTCGTTTGCAGTAGAGATTCGTCTCGTTCTGATTCGTTAGACTAAATCTACCCCAAACTATTATAAAAAAGTCTCAAATAGAATTCTGCAGCTTAATATTATGAATAGAGCTTCCCTCATTTCTTTGGCTACATGCAAAAACCCTAAGGTTATCCGAAAGATGAATTAATCAAATGTATTTTATTGCGCAGTGACGTTAACCGTACAGTGATGGTGATGGATATCCTCTTCCCCAAAAACATTTAAAATTGGATTAATTTTTCATTTGCTCAAGTATTAACACAGCGAGTGAAAAGAGTAGGAACAATCACATTTACAGCCATTTGCAAAAGCTTAAGACCACCTGTCAGTTTATTAAAAAATAAGATATTCAAAGGAACAACTAATTACTAGTCAGAGATATTTGAAAAAATGACACCACAGATGAATACTTACATTTTTTACAACACAAAAAGACCGAAATCAGTAGTTTGTGTGGCCAGCTTTGTTTTTTATAACAGACAGAATACGATGTGGCATACTCTCAATGAGGGATCTGCAGTAGTCGCTTGAAATGTCTTTGTACCACACGTACTTTATCGCACTAATCAAAGCTTGGGAATTTGATGGCTGTTTTTGCTACCTTGTCTTTTCAAATGGTCCACAAATTTTCGATCGGGTTAAGGTCGGGACTATTATAAGGCCAGTCAAGGACAGTTATGTTTTTCTTCTACAGGTAGTCTTTTACTCTTTTTGATCTGTGGCATGGAGCACCATCATGCATAAAGATTGTGCATCTGTGCACTTGCATATGAGTTAACAGCTTTTCACTTAACATTTCCACATAAAAAGGACCAGCCACGGTAGTTTCTGTTGGGAAAAAGAATAATGAAGCAATATCGGATGCTGACAAAACACCCCATATCATCTGACTAGGCGGATGTCTCACGGTGCTTACGGTGTATTTTTCATCACCCCTTTTGCCTTTTGATGGTAGAACATGTGTTTCACGTGATTCAAATTGGCGTACAGTTGATTCATCGGAAAAAAGAATTTGACTCTAATTTTCAGCAGCCCACGATTGATGACGCTTTGCAAACCGGAGTCTCTTCTTTTTCATGACAGAGGTTAGTCTAATTTCATGTGCAGGTTTATAAGACTTTAAACCAAAATCTTTACTAAGACGTCGGAAAACAGTGCTGATGCTAATATTAGACCATTTTGACTGTAGAAAGGCCTTGATTTTCTTGCACGAACTCCTCGGAGAAGGCATAACTACACTGGCGGAAAGTGAAAAAAGAACACCAAGATGAAATTGGCGGACGATCATGAAATTTACATATGTTAAACGGGTCGAGTTTACGTAGGTGTGATGTTAATTTCGGGACCAACCGGTGAGCGCTTACGCCACAGCACGGCATAATATGCAAATTATCGTCGGTGGTATTTAAGGAGTACGGCAAAGTGAGTGTAATCAGTCGTCGGCGTACGGACACGTGCGAAGACCCTGAAGAAGCTGCAATACCTGGACATGGAAGACGTGTACGATTTCAGCAGTTATCAGAGTTTGAGCGAGGTCGTCTAGTCGGAATCCGCTAGGCCAGGTGGTCGTATCGTCGTATTGCGGAGCGAATTGGACGGTAAGTGTCGGTTGTGGTACGATGGTAGCGTAGATGGTCCGAGGAACATTCCCACACGAGAAGACGTTGAACCGGGAGTCACAGACGGATTGATGAGCGGACCGATCGACACATGAGAAGAGCGGCGTTGTCAAGCAGAACATCCACTGCGACGCAAATCCGAGCTGCCGTTGCACCTGAGGTGACTGTGCGAACAATCCACAACCGTCTACTGGATGCAGGACTACGTGCACGTGTGCCTCTGGCATGTGTACCTCTGACTCCAGCCCACCGTCAGGAACGGCTGCAGTAATATCGCCAACGTCTGCACTGGAGAACGCAATGGCGATCTGTCGTGTTCAGCGATGAAAGCAGATTCTGCTTGGGAGCCTCCGATGGCCGTATGCGTGTTCTCAGACGCCCAGGGGAGTGTCTCCACCCTTCTTGCATCCGCCAACGACACACAGGGCCTACACCTGGTCTCCTGGTGTGGGGAGCGATCAGCTATCACTCACGTACACAACTAGTGTTTGTACCCGGTACGTTGAACAGCACCACCTACATCAACAACATCATTCAGCCCGTTGTTGTGCCATTTGTAAGGTCGGTTCATCCTGGTGTTTTCCAGCAAGATAACGCACGCCCATACACGGCACGTGCAACGCAACATGTACTTCAGGGTGTGAGACAACTTCCATGGCCTGCACGTTCATCGGATTTTTCCCCCATTGAGTACGTGTGGGATTTTATGGGACAACAACTTAACCGGTCTCCACGGCCAGCCACGACCATCCCCGATTCACGCGTCCAGGTTGAGGATGCTTGGAACTCAATACCCCAAACTTACATCCAACATCTGTACGACAGACTCCATGCCAGAATTGCACAGTGTGGCGCAATTCATGGTGGTTCAACTTCGTACTAACCATGTTACATGGAAATGTTATTTTTCAGTTTACCAGCGAATACAGCTGTATTTTGCCATAATGTTTTGATCACGTTATCCTCTGTATTCCGTTAGTATGCTGTATAAATTTCGTTGGTATCAGACGTCTCCTTCTTAGTGTTCTTTTTTCACTTTCCGCCAGTGTATTTGCCTTATGGTATTGTCATCACGTGGGCTTGCTTTCCTTTGACGTCCACTTATCTTTTGGTCGTTAAATTCACCTGCACCTCGATATTTCATGATCGTATTATGAATAGCAGTCTTGCTCACATTCACCTTTCTGCTTATGTCACGTTCAGAGTATCCTTCATGATATAAAGTCACTATTTGTGCCCTCTGAGTAACACTTAATGATGATGTTTTTTGCCCACTTTTCGCTATATAGAAAATACCTACTAAACCTCTCAGCATGAAAACCCAAAGCAAACTGACGCTTTCAGCCTTCCTCCAACTCTATCAACAGCTGCTGCCGTAGGATGATGCAACACCGACAGGAAGTTGATTAATACAGACAGTAGCTGACGCAATCGGCACAAATCTAATACCAACAGCTGGTCTTAAACATTTGCAAATGGCTGTAATATTGCATAAATCTTTTATTTCTTCAGTTAAAAACGTAATTAGTTTCTCAGTAACTATATGTAGCTGATGAACTCCGTAACTGCATGAACTGATTTTGGTCAAGTCGTTTTGCAACGGCAAACAGAAAAAAACCCTGAAAAATCGTAACGACTGGATACATTACTAGAGTTCAGACTTTTAGCATTGGCGAGACTTAAAAAACATTTTATGGTCAGTAACTGTTTATGATTAATTTCTATATGATAATAATTCTTTTTATTTGGTGTTTAACGACCTCCGTGAGCAGTTCAATAGGCCATGAGCAATCGCCCGTCCCTAATTTAGGGCCACTTGTTTTACGGAAGAGAGAGAGCCAGTGTAAGACAAACACAACATCCATGCCTCAAAAGGATTCGTACCCGGATCCAACACAGACGAATGATCAGACGCCAATGCTTAGCCTACTGCGCCACTGGGACGGCATGACACACTAGAAAGTAATAATTTTATAACTCTGCCTTATCGTTGGTTTTTATAACTGTGCTTTATCGTCGGGTTTTATAACTGTGCCTTGTCTTTAGTTTTTGCAACTGAAATAATGCCCTGGCGCTCAAAATTAAGGCAACAATTATAAACACTTAGTCAACAGACGGACCTTACCACGAAATCACATGCAAATGGCTCATAAGAAGCCGGTTTTATAGCAGCAAATGCTGTGACCAACAAACAAATAGCAACGCTATAGAAAGCCACGAGACAACACAATTTGCATATGCTGTCACACAAATGGATTCCGTATATGGTACAAGCGATTAGAGTCGAATACGTATGCAATCTTGGGGTTTACACTATCATTATGTATTCATTGCTGTGGAGAACTGTAGGGATAATAGAAGTAGCACAGTCTCAAGCAAAAGTGGCAAGATGGTTAAATGCGGATCGAGACGTTGTCTGCCACCTGTGGAGACAATTTCATGACAATGAAAACATCTGGAAAAGACCTGCGCACGGATGTTTGAGGGTCACTTCTGCTCGACAAGACAGCTTTTTGGTGTTAACCTCTAAACGCAATCTAGGCAACACGGAATTTCAATGATCTCAGATGCTTAGCGCGGCAACTGAGAGGACTCTATGTCAACATACAGTATATACAGAATATTTCATACGACCTTAGTGGCGCAGAGGTCTAGTTGCTGGCTACTGACCCTTCGTCCGAAATGGTCGGGGTTTGGAAGACATAGATGATATTTGTCGTTCGGCACTAGCTTTCCTTTTCCTGGAGTCAGTGGCCATAAATTAGAGATCGGCGACTGCTTTATAGTACATCGAGTTGCTCATGGTAGTCGTTAAACCTCAAATAATCAAACAAATATTTCATAATAGCGGTCTGTATGCAAGACAAAATGTTGTGCATTCCCCTGAGCGTATTCCAGAGGAGAGCTCACTTCGAATGGGATCGTCAATATGTTCATCGGACCAAAACAAAAATGGACACACATACTCTTCACCGATGAGAGCAGATTCTGTTTGCAACCAGATTCTCGGAGATCATTCCTATGGAGAAAACGTGGGGCACGATATCAGGCCATGAACGTTCAAGACCGGAACCGTTTCGGAGGTTGTGGAACAATAGTTTGGGCCGGAATCTATATCAACGGTCTTTCGCCTCTCCACGCAATAACCATGGAAACTCGGTAAGGTCTAACGGATGCCCTATATCGCGACGAGATTTTGGATCCTCATATTTATCTTTTCACAGGTGCAGTGGGTCCGGATTTCCTGTTAACAAACGACAATCCCCAACCTCATAGGGCTTTGCTGATGAACGACTGTCTTTAAAGCGAATAGATTGCACGTATGGATTGGCCGGTACGGTCGCCAAATCTTTACACCATTGGGAATGTTTGGGACGCTTTAGATTGATAAATTGTTGTTTTCTACCTTCTCCCACAGCTCTACAAGACTTACTGTTCTGGAAAAATGAAACTAAATCTATAACAGTTTCGGAAAAATGGAACTAAATCAAACATGTTCTGTAAAAATGGGACTAAATCGAACAGTTTCGGAAAAATGGAATTAAATCAAACAGTTTCGAAAAAATGAAACTAAATCAAACAGTTTCGGAAAAAATGGAACTAAATCAAACATGTTCTGGAAAAATGGGACTAAATCAAACAGTTTCGGAAAAATGGAACTAAATCAAACAGTTTCGAAAATATGGAACTAAATCAAACAGTTTCGGAAAAATGGAACTAAATCAAACATGTTCTGGAAAAATGAAACTAAATCTATAACAGTTTCGGAAAAATGGAACTAAATCAAACATGTTCTGGAAAAATTGGACTAAATCAAACAGTTTCGGAAAAATGGAACTAAATCGAACAGTTTCGGAAAAATGGGACTAAATCAAACAGTTTCGGAAAAATGGAACTAAATCAAACAGTTTCGGAAAAATGGAACTAAATCAAACATGTTCTGGAAAAATGGAACTAATTTTTTTTTCCAGTTCTGGAAAAATGGAACTAATTTTTTTCCAGTTCTGGAAAAATGGAAATAAGTTAAATGGTAATCAAACATGTCTCTTTCACAAGAAATTTTTTTAAAGGAAAAATGTTGAATGTTAATCGAACATGTCCTGGAAAAATGGGACTAAATCCAACAGTTTCGTGTGGACACCCTCATTCAAAGTAGAGTTCGGCGCTGATAAAAGGCATGACTCACTATTTTTTTCTTTTAATATGTAATGGCTTTTTGGGTACCTCTTTACGTTATATACGGCTTTTTTATTTGTTCTATGTTTAATGCCCTGTTATCAAAACATCTTTTATTCATATTTCTAACATATTATGTTTTATCAGAGCTATTATCGTTGTATAACATTGTCGATTCTACTTGTGATTTTAATAGGACCTGTGAGTTTAATAGGCCTACAATATTTATTCTGTAGTTAGGAGTTCTTTAATTTTTAAATACTTTTTCTAACCATTGCCAAATATTTATAGAAAAAAACACTCATAAAATATGTGATCAATAGTCTCCAATGGCACACATTTTGGAAAATTGGAATCTGGTATTAAAATTAATTTTGTACAAAGCCATTTTTGTGGGTATTTTGCCATGAAAATTTTTAAATAAAAATCTCTGTAATTTGTTCCAACTTTAATGCCCTTACTTTTTGTCCAAATCTGTTATAAATGATTTTTTTAGTTCTGTTAAATATGTGATATTTATTGCTTTCATGAAGTTTATAGTTTTATCATCAATAGTTAAGTTCTTCTGTAGCGAAGTTTCGTCAATTGTTTTTCTTGAATCTTTGAGTCTATTCTCATTAGAAAAACGAATGGTGGTGGGAATGTCAGCTATTGTTTATGAATCTCCTCCAAATTAACATTTTACAATTCTATACGAAGGACGGTTTTCGTTTTCTGTTAGGAATTTTCTATAACAAATTAAAAAGCTGTTTGTTCGGAACAAATGCGAAATTCAGCTTAGCAATAACTTTCAAAGCAAGAATACCCTTGCTATTTTTCTAAAAACCCAATTGCGTATTTTTGCATTTATAATAAGAAGAATTCCTGTAAATGTTCGGTTACAATAAGCACACGCTTTGGTATGATCTGTAATATTCAAAACTCCCGAATAATTTTCAGAAAATTCTAGTAAGATGAAGATTTTCTGTCTGTATGCTTCAGAGCCATGTTTTGTTTTTCCACTGAATTCCCCGTCGCTGATTTCTAGACGGAAAATACCTTTACAAGAATGTCTGCAAGTCCTTGGGTCATTTTACTGACTTCTACATGACTTAAAAAAGTAATGAATACTCTGATACCATGTGAACAAAATTAAGTATATTTACCGAAGTATTCTGGACTTATTAGAGGATAAACTTCTGTTTTTTTACCTTATGGTAGCACAGTGTATTGGGGAGCTTTTATCCTACGATTTCTCACGCATATTTGAGGCAACTGCGATAACCATCACGCTAAATGTAACTAAGAGATCAGAAAACAGTGCTGATACTAATAACAGAACCTTTTGAACGTAGAAAGGCCTTGATTTTCTTGCACGAACTCCTCGGAGAACGCATAACTATTCGCCTTATGGTATTGCCATCACGTGGGGTTGTTTTCCTTGGACGTCCACTTCTCTTTCGGTCGCTAAATTCACCTGTATCTCGATATTTAATGATCGTATTATGAATAGCAGTCTTGCTCACTTTCACCTTTCTGCTTATGTCGCGTTTGGAGTATCCTTCATGATATAAAGTTACTATTTGTACCCTCTGAGTAACACTTAACGATGATTTTTGCCCATTCTTCTCTATACAGAAAATACGTACAAAACCTCTCAGCATGAAAACCAGAAGCAAATTGAGACTCGTACGCTTCCCCAAACTCTATCAACAGCTGCCGCTGTGGTATAATGCAATATCGACAGGAAGTTGAGTAATACAGACAGTAGCTGACGCAATTGGCAGAAATCTCCTAATACCAACAGGTGGTCTTAAACTTTTGCAAATGACTGTAATATACGAAATTTGAAGTTCATTAACCAAACTGCTCCAGACTTACTAAAAGCTAAATTTCGGAGTTCTAGTTCTACTACATGTATAATGAGAACCCAATGTGTCACACCCATTAATATCAAAATATATGCTAAAAATTTATTTCAACCTCCCACAGTGCCTTCCTCCGTAGATGAAAAGAGTTTAAAGTTCTAATATTGCATGTATGTATAGCTTATCCCTAACAAGCGTATCTGTACTGAACCCTGACGTTAAAGCAACCGAAACATTTCGAAGGCATTTAGTTGTACTGCTCCGAGAGATACTTAGTATGTAAATATTCCTATGGGTGAATTTTAATATCTACCCTCTCGTTAAATCTTAATTGTTCGAATATTATATCTACAGCTCTCTGTTCTCTCAACTGCGCTGTGCAAAGCGAAGTGACGCCATTCTAAAGGAAGACGGAAGCGATATGTTGCAAGCTTTTAATACTAAATCCAGTTTGGTTCGACCGCATCCACGGAAGCGCTGCATGACACATCGTAGTTGATCCTAGCCAAAAATATGGATTAATATAGAACAAATGCACTGAACAATAGCACGTAGCTCATACAGAAAAGGATTTGCTGCTGTCAGGATTCTGACATGATATGCTATTATCAGTTTTAAACAAATGTAAATTTCGAAATTCCATAAATTACAGTGACAGAGGTGAATGCCTTTGTGACATTTCCTGCAGTCGTAATCCTATACTCTTTCACATAGGAACGTTTTCATTATGAGTTCCTTTATCCAACATTATTCATAATCCAATGCATGCTTAGATAAATATTTCACTTGACTACATTACATCAGCATGTTAACAAACTACGTGTTTCATTAATTGCACATACAATTGCGATTCAATAAGATCTCTTTGCTATCAAATCGCAATGAAATCTTAAACTAAGTCCGTTTTAATGGGACGTAATTAAAAGTAAACTCCAAGCTTCAGCACAGACAGCTGAGGTCTTTCAAAGGTAGTTTCTTAAGAGCAGAACAGTTAAAACTGCATTAGTAATATTTTACTAAATTGTTAAGTTCAATATGAAATTCAGGAATTTGGCATTTAATAATCTGTTGCAATCCTCTTTTCAAATCCCAAGGAAGGTGCTTTTTTCTAATATTCTTGCGTAACGAAGCAAAAAATGTCGTCGTTGCAAGTACTAATACATCAATAAGAGGAATACACGTTCATTAAAATCCTTCAAGACTACAGTGATTATTACAAAGACTTTACTTGCCAATTATGAGCAACATATCTCTGTAGCACCTAAGGGATTTAAAAACAATACAAGCAGCGTCTTAAGTCCGATATGTGAGCACAGCAATGTTTTCAATTGATTGTTATTAAGTAATATATTGAAAACAATCAATTGAAAACATTGCTGTGCTCACATATCGGACTTAAGACGCTGCTTGTATTGTTTTTAAATCCCTTAGGTGCTACAGAGATATGTTGCTCATAATTGGCAAGTAAAGTCTTTGTAATAATCACTGTAGTCTTGAAGGATTTTAATGAACGTGTATTCCTCTTATTGATGTATTAGTACTTGCAACGACGACATTTTTGCTTCGTTTTTTTCAATTGATTGTTGTTAAGTAATATATTTCAAGAGCAATATGCCATTATGTCTTAAAAGAAAAGTGTTTGATCAATGCATCCTTCCAGTGCTTACGTATGGTGCAGAGACGTGGACCTTAACTGAAAGAGACATACTAAGGCTGCAGACAACTCAAAGCAGCATGGAGAGGTGCATGCTTGGTATAACCAGGAGAGATAAGAAGAGGAACTCGTGGATCCAAAAAATGACGAGAGTGGAAGACATCATGATCAGAGTTAAATCCCTGAAATGGCAATGGGCTGGACATACTGCCAGAAGGACAGACCATCGATGGACAGCTGAAATTTTAGATTGGATTCCAAGGGACAGGAAAAGACCCAGAAGAAGACCACATGGAAGATGGGTGGATGAAATTCGAAAGTATGCGGGAGTGACATGGAGGAGACTGGCACAAGACAGACCGTTGTGGAGGAAACTTGGGGAGACCTTCGTCCAGCAGTGGATTGATAATGGTTGACAATGATGATGATGATGAAGTAATATATAATGCATTTACACTGCCTGCAAGGGTTCGTGTGGCATAGCTTAGGAGCACAACTTAGGTGTGGAGGACTGCAGACTTGTTTTTCTCCTCCGCCCAACACAAGCCATTTCTTGGAAGTTACGCTTAGGTATAATCCTGGAAAACAGACTCCCCTTTGTAAACATGCCTACTTATTATCATCAAAACTCTGATTCTTCCGTACTCGGTTCTCAACATTTCTCGGTTAAGGTAGCAATATTGCATCTTAATCTGTACGTTTTCTCACACTAATACCTATATGAACTACTGTTTGTGAAAACTCCGACATCAAGAAAACATCGCGCTATTCAAATGAGCAGACTACTCATGTTACATGAGATAACTGATTATGTTTGTAGAGCTATACAAGCAGGCCTGACGAGAGGGTAGGGAGGCGGTGCTCTAGCACCGGGGCTCGATCTTCTAAAGGAGCCCAGAGCGCGTTTCTGAAGTAATTGTTTTCTAATTATTATTTTATGGTGTCCGAATATTTTTCCAGCTATACTGTCACCAGGGTTGGGAAGTTATGCGTAAACAAATATTTTCTACGTGACGTAAAATACGCGTAAAAATGCGTAATTTATGTCATAAATGTAAAAAATGTAATAAATTCAAAACTTGCTTTAAATACAATAAAAAAAACGAATTGTTACAATGATACTCGAGTCCCCAGGCTAACTGCAACACGTGCGTGGGTTACCTGCGGCAAATCAAACGAGCTCTCCATATTACGTTTTTCATTTCTTCTTTCCTTTCCAACGACACGCCGACACCACACATTGGGTTCTCCGTGTTGCTTTGCAACTCACCGACACAGACCATTGTGTGTGATATAGTACTACGTTATTGCTAGTCATCAAAGGCTGAAGACAATTTTTATCATGTAGATTTTATCACTTTGTGTTTCCCACCAGAAGCCGGCATCTTTTGTCTTTTTATTTTATGCTACACCCATTATTTTCGCATTGCGGCAATTTTTATAAATGAATATAGTGTCTTTGTGCGTAATTCCGACTTCGTTTATTAGAATACATGTCTGCGTAGCTCAGTTGGTTAATCAGAATACATGTCTGCGTAGCTCAGTTGGTAGAGCTGCTTGTTCCGGAATAAGCGTACTCGGGTTCGAATCCCGGCGTAAACCAAAAATGACGGAGAAATTCACTTCGTTATACTACCTTATAGAAAAGAGTAATGATGTAAGCGTTAAGTCGATATGATGAAAGAATACTATTATATGACTGTTTTAGTTTACTTTTCTCAAGGTAAACTAATAACCTTTCTCAAGGTAAACTAATACAGTCATGCCCTTGCGGGAGAGCGTCTAATTAAAACGGTTACATTTGAAATTTGAAAATGAAATACTTGAGTTAATTTCGGAACTGCACCAAATTTCAAAAGTTGGACGTGAAAAAAAAACAACTTAAGGTTCCAGGATATCCATCCACATGTGATGTGATTCCTGCGAAATGAAAATCGTTGCATCCATTATCTCTTGCAATTGTTTTCACAGTCTCTGTCTTGGACATCCCAGTTTTGGTAGCTAAACTTGTACACAAAAGCATAGCGTCACTGAGTCTTACTTCTCTTAAAAGCGTTTTTCACGTTTCCTTTTGCGCAGCTACCTCAACAGCAATTGAGCTCTTAATTACTCCAATGCATCACTTAGTTGAGCCGTTGGGGAATATTCGGTTTGGATGGAATACACTCCATCTTTCTGCTCTGTGTGTCTACTTCCCTTCTGTAAGAATGGACATTGAGGCGGTTGTCCTTAAAGAAGACATACCTTCTTCATATTGTTTCTAAGGACATGTGTGAATCTAGATGGTATGGCAGCGATCCGATGATTTTTAAGCGGGGTTTATCAACTGTTGTTCTTTCATGCTGCCATTGATGTTAACTATGATGGGTCCAATCAGGTACTTGCTGAAGCCCGTACATAGCGCTTGCGAGAGACGTTTTTGATTCCTGATTTCTTCGTTACCTGAGATTAGCAATCTTCTGAAGTTTGCTCCAAAAACAGTGGTCTTCTATTCGAGGAAAGCAGTGGAGCAAAATTCGGTACCTCAAAAGGCTTAGAGAAGACATTATCATGTAATATCCTTTGGTGAGATATGGAAAGCAGGACGTGTCGAGATGAGGGAGTTTACAGTCATTTTCGAGTTCAGTGGTAAAAATATGAGACTCTTTAAGCGTTATGGAAAGAGCATGGTATCGTAAATAGTATCTAGGATGTAAAGAAAGAATTAATATCATATTACGTCAGATTTTTTGGCAGATTAATGACAGATGTATTGAGAGAAATTAATAATATAAATACTAGTCCAGGTTCATGACGTTTTATTGTACACGTTCGTTTTGGTTTTAAAAAATGACCCTTTTTGTGATTTTACGTTTATGGTATGCTGTGTCTCAAATTTGGGATGTAAAATACATGATACAAAGCACCATATTTTTGTTTTTATGCTGCGCTAGATTAAAATACATTTCAAAAATGAATTGATGCTCAGTAAGTTGTATTTAGGAAAATCTGCAGTCTGGGGGTAGGGTATTCAGTATAGTATCATACAATTGCAAAACGTTCTCTTCTAGCATTACATTAGACACGAATTTAAATGCGAGCTCTTTTGCCGATGTTCACTCTATCTTTCGTCACATTCGTTTTTTATCAATGCTAAAATTTCCTTCCATCTCATTTGGTTTTTTTGCACTCCAATTTCCTTTTAGCTCCACATTCGTAACTCTGAGTCCTATGCACACTTCGTTCTTAATTATTTCATGTCCATACCAGCACTCACTTGCTTCTTGAACTTCTTCCAAGTGCCGCCCGATGCCGAGTGCTCCAAGCCACGGACTTTCAATAGATTGTCCAAGATTAGTCCAAGCTCGAATCCTGGATGAGGCATGGGTGGTGCACCTGTCGTATAGCGTGGCTCTGTCACTTTGTCACTTTTGTTGAACCAGTGGCCCTAAGTTTGGCATGGGCAATTGCTCATAACTCTACAAGTAACTCATAATAATCCAAAACAAAAAAGAAACATTTTGACTTTTTTGTCTTACCTTCTCGTTTCTTATTCTACGTTTCCAGTAACAAGCACGTCCAACTTAGCACTTTGATTTATGAAATGTTTACCTCATTCAGACGTTAGAATATGAAGATATGCCAACCTGCACTCATCACTCAAACTGCAGATGGTGACAACTCATTGATTTCGAAGCCAGTGCAAAGTTGGGACAAAGGTTATGAAGCCAATTCGAAGCTGCAACAAAGGATACCAGGCCAGTAAAAAGTTCGAACAAAGCATATGACGCCAGTACCAAGTTGAAACACAGTACATAGATGACAACAGAAAAGACAAAAGGTGTACCATTTAAAATAGTATAACTGTACTAGTAATCCGAATTCCTTGGCGTAGATTATACTGTAAATCAAAGTTTCCAAACTTTTGCACATCAACCACATAACTTTTCAAGGAAGGTAAACAGCTAACTGAATAGTTGAACTCTTCACCAATTTGAACACGGAGACTTGACTGTCAATAAACGAACAGATGCGAATGTAATTATTCATTCAAAGACCCGAGGCATCATATTCGTTTAGCACGCGTAATCATGGAAGGAAAACAAAAGGCATTCACTATTTGAAGAACCGTTTCCAAACTTATGGCAACTCCAGAGAGACGCTGTCATTGCATGATTCGCTGTTGGTGATGATATTCAAAGTTTTGCAAACGGCAGTAGATTTAGGGGTAGAGTAGGAAGCTAACTTCTATACGTCATCCCACACAGGAGTAACGGACTTGAACTGGACTTCTCTCGATAGGGCCGTTCTTACTTATTTGGATGTCTTACTGAGCAAATTGCCTGAAAATCTCATTCGTACACAACTCTACTATAAATCCACATCCGTCTCCAATTTGTTCCTCCGCAGCTCATTCTGCCCTGCTGATTACAAGACAGCCTTCTTCCGTTCTCGAATCAGGAGAGCCTTTGTAGTCTCCTCAGATGTTCTTTCTAGACAACGCGAGTTAAAGAACGTTACCGATTAGCAACTGAGGCAGGATACGCTTCGGACATGGTCAAACATCGAGGAAGTCAGAACCAGTCGCATTAATCTTTCTATGACGCAACTACGCTATCTGGACTCAATTCCTTGCATACCAAATGTTTCTTATCAGCTCAAGAACGCTCTCAAGAAGATGAACCTCGGTGTTGGCATCAGATCTCCGACATCTTTATATGCCATGCTTAAGGGAAACACTGACAAACCCCAGCTTTCCAATGAGGCAGGTGTTTACGCCATCCCTCTACAATATCCGGACGGCTTCGAGCTATACTACATTGGAATGACCAAACGTTCATTTAGAATTAAAATTAACGAGCATAAAAGGGGCATAAAGATCGGTAAAGTAACAACGGCCCTATCCAGAGAAGACCAGTTCAAGCCCGCCACTTCTATGAGGGATGACGTAGAGCAGTTAGCTTCCTACTCCACCCCAAAATCTACTGCCATTCGCGAAACTTTGAAGATCATCACCAACAGCGAATCATGCAATGATAGCGACTCGCTGGGATTGCCCCGAGTTTGGAACCAGTGGGTCAAATAGTGAATGCCATTTGTTTTTCTTCCATGATTCTGCGTGCTAAACGAATATGACGCCTCGGTCTTTGAATGAATAATTACATTCGCATCTGTTCGTTTATTGTCAAGTCAAGTCTCCGTGTTCAAATTGGTGAAGAGTTCTACTATTCAGTTTGCAGTTTGCTGTCTACCTTCCTTGAAAAAGCTATCCGGTTGATATGCTAAAGCTTGGAAACTTTTATTTATAATCTACGCCAAGAAATTCGGATAACTAGTATAGTCATACTATTTTAAGCGTAATTGGTGTACAGTTGCTTTTGGTTATTTAGGAATCCCATTGTAAAAACTTGCTCAGTTTTTTATGATAGGATAGCTTCAAACTGAAAGTTCACTAATGTTGTTTCGTACCATCCTTCAGCAGAGCGGATTTCAAGCATATTCGTCTTGCAAAAAAGCTGCAAAAATATACAGTTTTAATAAAATTTATTATATGACGAATAAATAAAAAGCATTTGCTCTACACAAAGCTTTTGCAATGTTCTGTAATAAACTCCTTCCGGTTTTTTTTTTAATTCTGACACCAGATTTAAAAAATGAACTATTTGCTAACAAAGGCCACGCCGTATGACATGTAGTGGCTACCAAAGTCTTATAATACTTCGTTTCCTCTCCAGCATTGAGACGTGATATTTGGAACGCTGTAACAGCAGTGCTGCTGCCAACCGAGATTTTTTTTTTCAAAATAAGCTGAAGACTAGCTTTTCATTTCTATTATCTTAGATACTCACAATAAAAGAATATAAAAACTCAAAACATGTTGGTAGCAGAAAACATTTGCTGAATAAAAATTAAAAATCTAAAATAAAATTTTTAATAAAATTTTCAGTCGTGAGAAAATGCATCTTCTGCTCAAAATACTTGCATTAGGTATTTAATGGTATACATGTGTAATGTAAAGATATAAGTCAGGTATGAGCAGAAAATTTTAAGGAATTTTCGGTGTCAAGGGATTTTTCTGTCGTCTAGACGCTGAGAATATAAGAGAAAGCGCAGCGTCTTAACAGTTATTATGAGAAACGAGCATAAAAATTATTTACGAGAAAGTGTCTTTATTACTGTGAGAAACTACAAAAAAATATACTGAAGCATGAAGAAATAAAAGTGAAAATGGCAAATAAAGCTATGTAAATGTCACACTACGCCTTAGCTTTACATAATTTCATTCGAAAGTTTTCTCCTTTCGAATAAAATTCTCGTCTTTGAAGCATAGAGAAAAGCATTCACTTTCTGTGCGCCTCTGTGCGTCTCCTTCATTACGTCATAAATCATGTATGTCTGAGTTTTACACCAAGGAGTGGGATTGTATGATGCCATTTAACTACAAAACACAGACAGCATTTTTACGTCTAATCGTCATATAATCACAAAAAAGTACTTCATCCGTTCATTACGCGCAAGAGATTTAAAACGTAAGCATTGCTCTAATACATTTTTCACCGCCTTTGTTTACTTAAAAACAAAGACAACAAGGGTTCATTACAAGATCCTAACTTCTACGTGAAGCATATATATCCACTCAATTAAAAGAAGGTAATGAATGTTTTTCAAGAAAAGAAGAAATATGCCTAAAACAACTCCCAGTCTGCCTTACAATGGTTTCCAAAAATAAGTGTGCTTCCACGAAGTGTTTATCACAAACATTTCAGATGTAAATATAACTTTTAAATTCACATTTTTGTGCCAATAAGCTGTCCTGGAGACAGGGTTAAAAACTAGTGAAAAGAACCTACATTCAGGGAATCAGCTTCTTTTCATGCCTAACTTTATGGAATCCTAAAAATCTCGGTTGCTTTTCTAATCATATTAATGAGTACCTACTGTCAAGGAAACACATCGCGTAAATGTCAGTGCTAAGATATAAAATATTTAGAGCGGGCAGGAGTAATTTCTTTCTCTAGTGGGAAGTGTTCCATAATTTATCTGTTGCAATTCATGCTGAGATTTTTTTTTTGTACAATCAAGTGATACAACAAGTGATTCTGTTCTCAAAATCGAGGCCCGCTTGAGCTTCTTAACATAAAAATATCAAAACATGATAAGAAAATAAAGCGACGAACCCACATAGCTATTTTTCATCATTCTTTCCGTGCGAAGTACAGAATGTCCTAAGGAGGGGGGGGGTTCAAGAAACATATTGTATCAAGGGGTCTGATAATCCTTCCAAGATAATACTTTCACTTTTGGCACGGAATCAAAAAGAAAATCGCAAACATTTTTCAGAAATAAATGCCTTAATGCAGGAAATTTTGTTTGCGTTCTTCTCCGTCCTTTTTTATGTATTTAAATACCACCTGGCAGCACTTTGATAATCCCTGTCTCATTTGTAAATAGTAGAATAATTAAAAACAAGCACAAATATTTAAAGAAACCATGAGACGCTATAAAGGAAAAATTAATATGAAGAGAGTGAAAAGATTTAAGGGATGAAATGTTTAAAGAACAAGCCGAATCCTGAAGAAAAAAGAGGATCTCATGGTCAAATATCAAACTCATGCTTCAATATTTAAACACGATAAATACAGTTCATTTCATAATTTGTAAATTATATCAAGGCATTTCATTGTGTGCAGTGTGGTTGCATTTCGGAAACAATGTTTTTTAATAGAGAATTCATCATAAAATGTGTAATCTGCATATCTTCTCATTTCAAAGCAGGTTTGTTTGCCCTCCGATTTAAACATTCCTAGGTCGTGGTAATTATGAAAAACACACTTTTTAATTCCGAAGTTTTCCTCAACCTCGAACAAAAGAATTCATGACTGGTAATGCACATGTCTTGGTGCACAAAAAGTTAGTATCAATGACAACAAATTTCACAAGGTGGTGGGAAATTGAGAGCCCTTAACCCTTTAAGTGGCAGATGTACCTGAACCAAATGGTGAACAAAAGTTTTTGCGCCCTCCAAACATATACACTGAAGTGCCAGAAAAACTGGTGCAGACGAGCTTATGCAAAATACATAGCAACATCACCTATGCGCGTACTCGGTTGCGTCCGCCAGTGCGTATATAAAGCGATAGACATCCTTGCCAGCTGTCAGAGCAATTTTCGGCATGAGAATGACAAGTAATAAAGATTTAAGCGATTTTCAACGCGGTGTCATAGTTGGCGCTCGTGAGATGGGCCATAGTATTTCGGAGGTAGAAACGAAGTTCGGATTTTCACGGACGACCATTGCAAGGGTGTACAGTGACTACAAGAATCCGGCAAAACTTCCAACCTACGATACCAGTGTGGCCATATAAAGACTTTGAGTGAACGTGCCCATCGTCGGCTGTCAAGAATCGTTTCACGCGTTAGGCATGCAACACTCTCGCAGGTATCATCGGAATTCAATGCTGGAGCCTCAACACGCATCAGCGTCCGGACTGTGCAACGTACCTTGCACGATATGGGCTTTGGGAGCCGACGCCCAACTTGAGTCCCCTTGATGGGTGCACGACACAGAGCTATGCGCCTCGCTTGGGCACGGCAACACCGCCACTGGACACTTGATGAATGGAAACAAGTAGCCTGGTCTGACGATTCGCGTTTCCAACTGTATCGGGCAGATGGAAGGATTCGTGTGTGGCGCAAACCCCATGAAGCCATGGATCCAGCCTGTCAACAGGGAACTGAACCGGCTGGTGGGGGGTCCTTAATAGTATGGGGTGTATTTAGCTGGACTTCACTGGGACCCCTTGTACGTCTACAAACGTCTGTGACCGGCCAACGCTATGTACGCATCCTCTCTGACGAGGTACACCCGTTCATGTCCTGCATTCATGCTGATGGGTTGGGCCTGTTCCAACAGGATAATGCAAGTGTCGCGAGGCCACATTATGATTAGAGGAGCATTCATAGGAGTTTGGGGTGTTGCCATTCCCACCCAAGTTCCCAGATCTGAACGTGATAGAACGCATTTGAGATGCCATGCAACGCGCTATCGAATACAGGAATCCGAGACCTCGGAACACACCCGAATTGTGGAACGCTCTACAGGAAGTGTAGTGTGCATTGCCTACAGCATATTTCCAGAAGCTAGTGGAGTCCATGCCCCATCGTATTTCTGCAGTCCTGCTCTCCCGTGGGGGACCTACCAAGTATTAGACTGGAGTGCCAGTTTTTCTGGCACTTCAGTGTATTTTCTCATAGCAGCCGAGTTTTAGGAAAGCCATGACAAAAACTTCCTTTCCCCCTTTCATCTCAGCAGTACTGACCAAAACCACGTATCCTATAATTGGCGCTCAGTTCTAGACCTTTAGAGCATGAGGCATGCTGGGGAAGATCTAGTCCGCTGCCTTCTAGTCATCTATAACCCAAGGCATGCTGGGGAAGGCATAGTCCGCTCCCTTCTATTCCTCCATAATCCAAGGAATGTTGAGGAATGCCTAGTCTGCTCCATTCTAGTCCTCCATAACCCAAGGCATGCTGAGTGCGAACTTGTCCTGCTGACACGGACATCATGCCGCTGTGAGTGTGTGTAAGCAAGTCACTCAAACACCTCTTTTCTTTCTTTGGTTCTGTGTCATTGATTAATGTCAATCATCTTCTAGAACGATCACTTTGAATAGGAAATCTAAGGGGGGAAAGAAATGCTTTCTGTTGCGCAGGTTCACTCGTTCCAGCCGCGTTCGTCCTACTTCTTAGACAGGGAATATTTTCGTTCGAATTAATTTCAGTCCATTTTACTAACCCCAAGTTAATTGGTTCCGCCCGTTAAAGCAGTAAGGAAAGCGTCCGTGACAGTATCCGTAGATGGCATACTGAGCATGTATTACTCACTTCTAAGAAAAGGATCCAATAGAGTCGGCTTGATAATCAGACAAAATTTTCTTGTCTGCTCAGCATCGAGAAGTTTTAAATTTCATTTGTGCACAGTGTCTGAACTTCTGGGTCGCGCGAATTTTTCGTGCACATAGTGTCACATTTTCTCAGAAAAAAAGTATCTTTCAGTTCAAAAGAGTGATTCTAGCTTTTTCGAAGCAGATTTAGGTATAACAGACTTGCGGTTATGCCAAACAAGTTAGAGAGATTTATCCCAAAAATGGGAGATGAAGTGCCTTTCGAGAATGATTGTACGAGTTAAGAAGAAAGTGAATTATTTTTATATCTCTTGTTACTTACAACAAAGGACCAGATTCTTCAAAAGCTACGCAAAATAAGTTATCCACACCCCCATGACAATGATCGTGGCTGTACTTGCCCCAACGAGAAAAGGAAGTGGCTGTCTTCACCCAACGACAAACGGACCTGGCTGTCTTCACCCAGCGGCAAATGGATGTGGTTATTCTCACCCAGCGACAATGGGCGTGGCTGTCCGCACCCAGCGGCAAATAAACGTACGTGGCTGTCCTCACCCAGCAACAAATAGATATGGATGCCCTCACCCAGAGACAAATGGTCGTGGCTGTCCTCACCCAGCGACAAATAGACGTGGCTGTCCTAACACAGAGACAAATGGGCGTGGCTGTCCTCACACAGAGAAAAATGGTCGTGGCTATTCCCCTCTGCTCTGTCTCTACCTTTTCTATCTTCCTTTGAAAGACTATGACGTAGAAGTCTTGTCTTACTTCTACGTTAACTTAAAACATCAACATACTAAGAAATAGTTCCTAAATGAAAGAAACCTTAACGGCCAGACGAAACATGTAAACAACAGAAGTCAAACTTACGGAAAATATGCTTTATTCAAGGTTGTAGCACGTCCATAACAGAACGATATCAATATTTAAGCACACCACATAGCTTCACAGCTCTTCACACAACGCTCGCTTTACAACGCTCTCTTTCAACGTTCTCAATATTCGCTGTCTTACAACCTCGCCAAGCAACAATTTTGTCGTCGCTTTTATCTCTCGTTCTTATCAAAACAGGCATACGTCACGTTTACTCAACCTCAATTGTGTTGCCAAACGTATTCGTTTGAGAGAAATGATATTACGTTAAGAGTGAAATATAACTGAGAATAAACTCAAGATTTACATAGGGAAAGAAACTAAAAAGGAAAGTTAATTTAGAATATACGTCACAAGACCTCTGTTGTGAGCTCTAAATCACAAATATAAAGTGATGAATAAATGTAAATTAAAACATTTGCTTAAGTTCCAAAAGGAAATCTAAAATTTAAATTATTTAAAACACCTAGGTCAGGTGCGACGCCTTTTCATCACGAGCCCGGTGAAGCTGGACGGAAGAAACAACGGCTTTTAAATTAGAGTTCGTTAACTGGAAACTCCGGAGTGTATCTTATTCCCAACACCATAATTTCGCTCGATTAAGCACACTTGCCGTAACTTTTGATAATAAGCGCCTTCCTTTGGGCATCGTGGTACTGTAAATCATCAAAGAATGGCTGCTTCGAAAGCAAGTGTTCTTTAAATCTACATCATACATGGCTGAATTTTTGCATTTAGACATCCTCGCAGTTCAAATTTTAATGAATGACAAATAGCCCCAATTAGCCTCAGCTTTTGTGAATGCATTTCCTCAGTCCTTTATCTTTAAATTTTATTTCTTCCTGGAAGCGGTGTGCGAAAGTTCCTAAATCACGCTAATTGAAGGCAATTATCATCCTTTCTTTCAGGCATTGAAAGTTTTTCTGAAGAAATTTCGAAATATGAAAGGGAAGGCAAAATAGTTGCTCAACATGGTGAAGCACAGAAAGAAAGAAATGTTAGAAACTTTGCTCTTCTGTTCGTCACCTAAATGCACAGCTTTGTATCTACTGTAAAGCGTCTTATGTGCTTCACTTCTAATTACGCAAACATTTCCGCTGAAAAATCTCAAAGGAACGATCATTTAAAAATCGCTCATTAAACTCTTTTGCTGGCATTCATTTATTTTACCAAAGGTACATCTTAAATATCAGAGAACCAGAAAATAACGTTGTCGATATAATTTGTACAGACAACAGAATATTCTACCCATACTCTAAATTGTTGGATAAAATAAAAATAAGCAAATCTCTCTTTCCTCTTGTATAAAACTCATAATTTATTTCTGTCTTTATTCCTTCCTTAACAAATATATACGTTTATAAAAATTTCCATTTTAACACAGGGCGAAGAATTTTCTTAATAAATAAATAATAACACCACTATTGGATTGTATCTTGAAATAACCTTGTTTATTTCAAGATACAATCCAATAGTGGTGTTATTTATTTATTTGTTTATTTATTTATTTAGTCAAATAACTACTTTGGATTCGAAGCATTACATAAATGATTTAAATATTGTGCAAATATGAAACATCTAGATTAAAAAACATTGCACAAATGTTAAACAGATAGATTAAACAACATTGCGTAAATTAACAATTTCTGCAGAGATTGAAGAATAGTTTTCAACATATACGTTCGTTACGTTGCTGGTTTTAATCAGCATCCCAAATCAGACAAACTTTTGTGCATATATATTAAGATAATACAACATAGTTGTCACAAATGGTTATTTTTTCAAGCCGACCATGGTTTCGCTGGGTATTGACCTAGCTTCATCAGGACGAATGGCACGTAAATATTCAAATTTCATCATCATCATCATCATTGTCAACCATTATCAATCCACTGCTGGACGAAGGTCTCCCCAAGTTTCCTCCACAACGGTCTGTCTTGTGCCAGTCTCCTCCATGTCACTCCCGCATATTTACGAATTTAATCCACCCATCTCCCATGTGGTCTTTTTCTGGGTCTTTTCCTGTCCCTTGGAATCCAATCTAAAATTTCGGCTGTCCATCTATGGTCTGTCCTTCTGGCAGTATGTCCAGCCCATTGCCATTTCAGGGATTTAACTCTGATCATGATGTCTTCCACTCTCGTCATTTTTCGGATCCACGAGTTCCACTTCTTATCTCTCTTGGTTATACCAAGCATGCACCTCTCCATGCTTCTTTGAGTTGTATGCAGCCTTTGTATGTCTCTTTTAGTTAAGGTCCACGTCTCTGCACCATACGTAAGCACTGGAAGGATGCATTGATCAAACACTTTTCTTTTAAGACATAAGGGCATATTGCTCTTGAAAATTATGCTGTTTCTTCCAAAAGCTCTCCAGGCAAGTTTTGTACGCCGATTAATTTCTTCACCAATGTGACCCTCACTTGATATCTGCTGTCCAAGATAAACTTACGTATCTGTTATCTCCAGTTTTTCTCCATCAATCGATAAATCTTCATTTCTTGTAAAAGCATTGAACATCACTTTTGTCTTCTGAAAGTTCATTTTTAATCCCACTTCTTTACTCTTGTCAGCAAGTTCCTGGATCATACTCTGCAGCTCTGATGGGGTAGTTGCAAAAATGACTACGTCATCAGCAAAACGAAGGTGGGTTAGATAATCTCCATTAATCTTTATCCCTTTGTTTTCCCAGTTCAGTGATTGAAAGACATTTTCAAATGTGGCATTAAAGAGCTTCGGAGATATGGTGTCACCTTGTCTCACTCCCTTTCCAATTTTTATGTGTGTTGTATTTTCAAACAGCCGAATCTTTGTACTTGCATTTGCATAGATGTTATTAATAATATTAATGTATGCATCTTCAATACCGCAGGATTTCAGAGCCGTGGTAACTGCTGATGGTTTCACCGAATCAAAGGCTTTTTCATAATCGATAAAAGCCATGCACAATGGAAGTTCATATTCCCTCGCTCTTTCAATTAGTTCTCTCAGTACGTGGATATGATCTATTGTGCTGTAGCCACTCCTGAATCCAGCTTGTTCTCTCGGTTGAGCCATGTCCAGTGTTACCTTCAAGCGGTGTGAAAGAACTTTAGTGAAGATTTTATAAACCACTGATAGGAGGCTGATAGGTCTGTAGTTCCTGAGATCCTCAATGTCACCTTTTTTATGTAGCAGGATCATTGTAGCATTGTTCCAATCCTCAGGAATCTTCCCTTCATTAAGGCATCAAGTGAAAATTTGGGCGAGTACTGTTTCAATTTCTCCACTTGCTTCTTGTATGATGTCTATAGTAATTCCATCTTCTCCTGGAGCTTTCCCCCGCTTCATGTTCTTGATTGCATGAGCAACTTCTGCTGGGAGGACTGGAAGAACTCTGGTACCTTTCATGATGTCTGGAGTACATGTATCATCCCTTTCATATAATTTGGAGTAGAAATATTTCACTCTTGTCAAAATTTCGCCTCTATTTCTTGTTTTAGAACCATCTTCTTTTCTCAGAGCCATAATCTGTTTTCTTCCCTTACTGAGATGTCCCTTTGCTATCTTTAGGCTTTGGTTGTTTTCAATTGCTTTCCTCACTAGCTCACAGTTGAATTTTCTTACGTCTTCAGTGATACTTTTTCGTGCTGTCTTGCATAGCTCTATATATTCCACTTTGGAAGTCACATCTTCTTTAGTTGTCCTCATCTCTCTTCTTTTTTGCATCAACATTTTGGTTTTTCCTGATAATTTGTTCACATGCAACTTGTTCTTAGACCCAGCTAATTTTGTTGCTGTTTCCATAAGAGCTTTGGTTACTTTTCTGTTAACTTCCGAAATATCCACTTCTTCCGATGTTAGGCCTTCTAAAGCAGAGAATCTGTTCTTCAGTTCCAACTTGAAAGTATTATGGTGTTTTTTAAGGTTGGTTATGTCAATACATTTTGTTTGTCTTATGAGCTTGCCACGTTCCAGTTTAGTGTTGAGGTGCATCTTACATCTCACCAATCTATGATCACTACCTGTGTTGAACTTGTTCAGCACACTGCAGTCTTCGATGACGAATTTTTTGTTACACATAATAAAATCAATTTCACTTGTCGTCCCAATTGGATGTCTCCATGTCCATTTCCTGTGTGGCTTTTTCTTGAAAAAGGAGTTCAAGATGAAAAATCCTTCTGCCTCTGCAAACTCAACGAGAGTATTTCCACGCTGGTTTCTGTTGCCGTGACCGAATTTACCTACTGAAGTTTCATTCTGTTGCCGGTGCCCTATTTTTCCATTGAAATATCCCATAATTATCTTCAAGTGCTGCTTACCTTTATTATTTAGATGACGAATTTCCTCATAAAATTCTTCAATTTCTTCTTCAAAATGACTTGTGGTGGGTGCATAAGTTTGAATAATCTGAGCCTGGTATCTTTTCGAGAGTTGGATAACGAGTTGTGCAGCTCTGTCAGAGGAACTTTAAACTTCTACAACTATATCCTTCAGTTTCTTGTTTATTATAAATCCAACACCACTAGTTCTGCCAGTATCTGTCCCACGATAATAGAAGAGATGTCCACTTTTCAGTTCAATGAGATCTTCTCCTTTTCTCCTTACCTCACTTAGCCCGACGATGTCCCACTTCATCCTTTGTAGTTCCTCTTCTAATTCAAGAAGCCTTGAATCAGAAGATAGGGAGCGTCCGTTATAGGTAGCCAAGGTCAGCATCAAATGGCAGCCTAGTCCGGTCCTCCGGAGATTCTTAGCACCCTCTGCCTTCATGTCGCACTGGCCGCTGCCTTGGCCAGGTACATTCCAGCTGCCGGAGACTGAGGGCCAAGATTTAAGTTGTGGAATCATTTTGGGGGTGTTTGGCCATAACTCACCACGCTGGCCAAGCGGGTTGGTGAGTGTGGGATAGCATTTCCTCTGATCCCGATGGTATAGTTATACCGTCACGTGTTTTGGTTAAATGCTTCCACGCGCTTGATAGAAATGGCGTGGATGCCATGTCATTTACAAGTTGCGAAGACTTCTGATATATATGGAAAGCTTCTAAAACATCAAGTTTGGATGTTGAATCTGGCTTGTCAATAAGTTTTGCTTATTGACAAGCCAGATTCAACCTCCAAACTTGATATTTTGGAAGCTTTCCATATATATCAGAAGTCTTCGCAACTTTTTAATGACATGGCACCCACGCCATTTCTATCAAACGCGTGGAAGCATCCAACCAAAACACGTGACTGTAAACACCATTTATGATGCCATATACAATTTGCTGATGACATAGTCATTTTTGCAACTACCCCATCAGAGCTACAGAGTATGATCCAGGAACTTGCTGACAAGAGTAAAGAAGTGGGATTAAAAATGAACTTTCAGAAGACAAAAGTGATGTACAATGCTTTTACAAGAAATGAAGATTTATCGATTGATGGAGAAAAGCTGGAGATAACAGACACGTACGTTTATCTTGGACAGCAGATATCAAGTGAGGGTCACATTGGTGAAGAAATTAATCAGCGTACAAAACTTGCCTGGAGAGTTTTTGGAAGAAACAGCATAATTTTCAAGAGAAATATGCCATTATGTCTTAAAAGAAAAGTGTTTGATCAATGCATCCTTCCAGTGCTTACGTATGGTGCAGAGATGTGGACCTTAGCTAAAAGAGACATACAAAGGCTGCAGACAACTCAAAGCAGCATGGAGAGGTGCATGCTCGGTGTAACCAGTAGAGATAAGAAGAGGAACTCGTGGATCCGAAAAATGACAAGAGTGGAGGACATCATGATCAGAGTTGAATCCCTGAAATGGCAATGGGCTGGACATACTGCCAGAAGAACAGGCCATCGATGGACAGCCGAAACTTTAGATTGGATTCCAAGGGACAGGAAAAGACCCAGAAGAAGACCACATGGAAGATGGGTGGATGAAATTCGAAAGTATGCGGGATTGACATGGAAGAGACTGGCACAAGACAGACCGTTGTGGAGGAAACTTGGGGAGACCTTCGTCCAGCATTGGATTGATAATGGTTGACAATGATGGTGATGATGATACAATTTGAATATTTACGTACTATTCGTCCTGATGAAGCTAGGTCAATACCCAGCGAAACCATGGTCGGCTTGAAAAATAGACATTTGTGACAACTACGTTGTATTATCTTAATCTATATATAATTGTCACAAGACTGTAGTCTTTGAGATAAACAAACTTTTGTGTGTTTGAAGAGGCACGTTGACAAGAGTTTCATCTTGTTGAGGAGGGTGTCTTCACAACCCACTGGTGATGGGTATTGATTTATTTATTCATTTATCAGCTAATTATCCAGATATTGAGCAGGTTATACGATATCAGTAACTTGCATATTACGGTTTTGGAAGTCAATCAAAGCTACGTTCAAAATATGGCATGATGTGTTTACCGAGCAGAATGATTTCTTTTATTAGTAGCCTAAACTACACTCTTTGTCCATTCCAAGGCACACATTTTTTGAGTCGCATGCAGTACCATAGGACTTCTTCTACGTACCGAATTTTATTTATTTATCTTATTGCTAAAATAGCTAATTGCCTGGGCTTTGTTCTGAAAATACGTGTCTCATCTTGTACACTGAGTGGCCACTTTATTATGACCACCTGACAGTTTTAAGCAAATGAGCTATGGCTGCACCCTGTTGCCGCCAGAGGGCGAGGCTAGTATAAAAAGGGAAAGTTTTGTGCTTGCGATAGTAGCCGGGTACTGGCCCGCCGGTAATAAATAAGGGCGTCTTTCTCCCCCTTTCTACCTCGCTTCCGTGTCACTTTCCCATCGGGCGCTCTAGCCCAAATCTCCTAGCTTCCTATTTCTAAGGGTTATTTAAGACCTGGGGTCAGACACTCCCTTCCTAAAATCCTCTACATATGATCTGATCTGATCTGATCTTGCGATAGTAGTTGAAGTGATTTTTGGGTGACGAGATGGGTAAAAAATGCGATTTGACGGACTTTCAACATGGGATGATTGTAGGAGCTCGGAGCCATGGAGCGAGTATCACCGAAACCGCCGTATTCGTGAAATGTTCCAGAGCAGCTGTTGTTAAAGTGTTTAAAGACTGGACTGTCAGCCAAAATACTGGGTCTCTACGTGCAACGTGTGGTCGCCATCGACTAGTGACCGCTCGGGCCGAACGGAGAGTGTCCAGACTTGTAACAGACAACAGAAAGGCAACAGTGCAGCAAATTACAGACCATCTTAATCAAGGATCCCCTCAAATGATCTCTACACGCACTGTTCGCCGTACACTGCATCAGATGGGATATGGCAGCCGAAGGCCTGTTCGAACACCTTTGCTGTCTGCAGTTAACAAGAGAAAACGTCTCCAGTTCACACAGGAGCACAAGGATTAGACAGTCGATAATTGGAAACAAATTATGTGGTCCGATGCATCACGTTTTCAGTTGCACCATGCCGATGGCCGAGTGAGAATTTGGCAGAAACAGCACGAAAGCATGGACCCTAAATGCATTGCTACAACCCTTCAAGCTGGTGAAGGCAACGTTATGGTTTGGGGAATGTTTTCCTGGCATGCTTTGGGCCCTTTAATTCGTGTTGATCAAAGTATGACTGGATCATCATATCTAAACATCGTTGCGGACCAATTGCATCCTGTCATGTGGATGGTTTATCCCAATGGCGATGGCTACTTTCAACAAGATAGTGCGTCCTGCCATAGTGCTCGTATTGTACAGGATTGGTTTCAGGAACATGCCGGTGAGTTTACTTTGCTTAGGTGGCCCCCACAATCTCCAGATCTCAAGCCCATTGATAATTTGTGGGATGAAGTCGAACGAGCCATCAGACAGCTAGATCCACAACCCTGCAATCTCACACTCCGGGAAAGTGCTATTCATCAAGCATGGTCTCAGATTCCACAAACCACCTATCAACATCTCGTGGAGTCCATGCCACGAAGTATCGACGCAGTATTAAAGTCATAAGGTGGTCCAACGAAGTACTGAGGGGGTGGTCATAATTAAGTGGCCACTCAGTGTATAAGAGTACTATTTTCCATGCACTGGTGGGCCTTATTTATGAATTCATCAGTTAATTGCGCTGATTTTATTTTCACAA
This sequence comes from Macrothele yani, assembly GCA_039090855.1. NCBI lineage: Eukaryota > Metazoa > Arthropoda > Arachnida > Araneae > Macrothelidae > Macrothele > Macrothele yani. The sequence continues at coordinate 134,742,753 of CM077005.1, read as the reverse complement.
CAAGACAATGTGCAGATTTGCAGTTGACACTGAATGGAGAATACAACCTGTATGGTGTAATGTGTTTACCATAAATGGTTCTTTTTTCCCCCTCAGTGTGTTCCGGAAAAACACCCTTTACTTTTTTTAAGATAAATATTCCAATGAGCCAGAGGCACCAATTTTTGAAAAATATTGGGTGGGCTCAAAGACTTGAGCTATGATTTTATGAAAAAGAAAATCACATAAACCCTCCTTTACATAGATCCTGTTATTTACTTTCATACCATCAATACGACTACGGATAGTATATAATATATAAAGCTAAAAAATAACAAATTGGAGATTTAACACAAAGATTCTAAATGTTGGTAATAACAATCACCTAAAATATATACAGTTAGTAATTAACCCTACAATGCATACTTTAACCCTACAACTACTTTTCATGTAAATAAAAATAAATAAAATTACTTATTTGTATAAAAAATATATTTATTCTAACAATTTAAAAAAATACTTACAAGAATATAAATACCAAATAATACTTTGAATATAAGATTTTTGAAAATAAAAGTCATGCATTGTAGGGTTAAATCATCACAAAAATGTTGTTTAACAAAACTAACATAAATTCTTAAAAGTTTATAATTAAGTCATCATCATTGTCAACCATTATCAATCCACTGCTGGACGTAGGTCTCCCCAAGTTTCCTCCACAACGGTCTGTCTTTTGCCAGTCTTCTCCATGTCACTCCCGCATACTTTCGAATTTCATCAACCCATCTCCCATGTGGTCTTCTTCTGGGTCTTTTCCTGTCCCTTGGAATCCAATCTAAAATTTCGGCTGTCCATCGATGGTCTGTCCTTCTGGAAGTATGTCCAGCCCATTGCCATTTCAGGGATTTTACTCTGATCATGATGTCTTCCACTCTTGTCATTTTTCGGATCCACGAGTTCCTCTTCTTATCTCTCCTGGTTACACCAAGCATGCACCTCTCCATGCTGCTTTGAGTTGTCTGCAGCCTTTGTATGTCTCTTTTATTTAAGGTCCACGTCTCTTCACCATACGTAAGCACTGGAAGGATGCATTGATCAAACACTTTTCTTTTAAGACATAATGGCATATTGCCCTTGAAAATTATGCTGTTTCTTCCAAAAGCTCTCCAGGCAAATTTTGTACGTCGATTAATTTCTTCATCAATGTGACCCTCACTTGATATCTGCTGTCCAAGATAAAGGCAGGAATCGGATGGCTCAAGCTTTTCTCTATCAATCGATAAATCTTCGTTTCTTGTAAAAGCATCGTACATCACTTTTGTCTTCTGAAAGTTCATTTTTAATCCCACTTCTTTACTCTTGTCAGCAAATTCCTGGATCATACTCTGCAGCTCTGATGGGGTAGTTGCAAAAATGACTACGTCATCAGCAAAACGAAGGTGGGTTAGATAATCTCCATTAAACTTTATTCCTTTGTTTTCCCAGTTCAGTGATTGAAAGACATTTTCAAATGTGGCATTAAAGAGCTTCGGAGATATGGTGTCACCTTGTCTCACTCCCTTTCCAATTTTTATGTGTGTTGTATTTTCAAACAGCCGAATCTTTGCACTTGCATTTTCATAGATGTTATTAATAATATTAATGTATGCATCTTCAATACCGCAGGATTTCAAAGATATTATAACTGCTGATAGTTTCACCGAATCAAAGGCTTTTTCATAATCGATAAAAGCCATGCACAATGGAAGTTCATGTTGTGTAAACGTTTTTAAAACTTTGGGACTTGTCTTTTTAAAGCAAAATAGAGCTTGGACTCACCAATCACCGTTATTTAGCACAGTTTGTTGCAAATGTGTTTCTCCTGACTGCACTTCTCCCTATCAATTTATCGCAAACATCTTCTAAATCCAACTTTTCAGCCATGTCCTTATGTACACTTAAAACAGCAACGTGATTAAGTCTTTTCTGGGATACTGTGGAATACAAAAATGTCTTTATGAGCCCCATTTAGTAGAAGGGGATTGAGCGTTACTGGTTTGCACCAGGGTTACATCGGTACAGGAGAAACGATAAAAGGCTACAAACTATTATAAAACAGGAAAACATTAATCCCTCAGAGCAGGCACGAATCCAGGATTTCTGTTTGCAAGGGGGCGGGAGTTCAAGAAAAATTGCACACATATGTGTACGTATGTACGTAGGTCATTTAAAGGTTTTGCACACTGCGCAGACGCTGCTCGTAGGATACTGCAATTGCTCCAATTGTTGCGCCAGTTGTAAGTCAGACTTCAGTATACAAGGCTGTCTACGTTTGCTAGGTAATTTCTTCCTATGCCGAAAAATTGTGCCTAGGAATTCAGGAAGAAAGGGAGTTAGGTCAAACCTTTTCGTAGCGACCAACGATCCTACATTAAAATTGAAATTTTGCGGGGAAAATCCACAATCGAAATTCGTAAAGCTTTATGTGAAGTTTGTGGAGTTAGTGTAGTGGACTGTAGCATAGCGTCACGGAGGGCTTCTCGTTTTCACCAAGATCGGGAAAGCATCGAAGATGACCCATGAAGCAGCTGGCCATCAGATGCAACGGACGATACTTCTGTGTTTATCGTCAACAGCATTTTGGAAGAAGGTCGATGGAAAACATGTGAAGAAATCACATATGAAGCAAACATGTCTACCGCTTCAGTTCTCAGAATCTTTACTGAAAACCTACAGAAGAGAAAAGTGGCTGTCAAACGGGTTCCGCATAATCTGAGAGAAGAGCAGCAAGCAATTCGCAAAGGGATCGCAGAAGAATTGCTTCAGCGGTACGAGACGGAATGCGAGAGGTTTTTGGACAGAACTGTTGCTATAGACGAAACCTAGATACGAGATTTTGAACCGGAACTAAAATCTCAGTCCGCTCAGACGAAACATCCAGAATCACCTCGCCAGAAAAAATTCCGCCGCCAACAATCAAAGGTTAAGCTGATGATGATTATGGTCTATGAGAAGGTTAGAGAGATAGCAACAGTGTCCGAGGGAACCACTGTAACAGCGGAACACTACAAAAGTTTTCTGCAAAATGTTTTGCGCCCAACGATTCGCCAAATAAAGCCGGACATGTTTGAAGCTGGTGTCACCATTTTGGACGACAACGCGAGACCGCATGTTTCCTGTATAATAAGACACATTCTGGAAAAGTATGGATGGGAATTGCTTTCCCACGCGCCATACAGTCCTGACATGAACATATCATACTATGACTTGTTCCCGAAACTGAAGACGCCACTCCGCGGGAAACGATTCAGGATGTTCCTAATGAGGTGACCCAAGTAATCCGACGTCTCAACAATGGAGGCGTAATACAAGACTTGGCCAAACGTTGGGCCGTTGTCATAAAGAAACATGGAGATTACGTCAAAGGCCTGTAAAGGTATGTTGTGAAATAAATTCGTTTTTTTAAGAAATAACCTACAGTGTGCAAAACATTTGAAATGGCGCTTGTATTTTAATAGAAAACTGCATATAAACTGTGTTGCAAGTGTAATCACAGTAGAACTATGAAATAAATTCTATTTCAATGGAAATTATGTTATGAAAACAACTTCCATTCGAACTACGTAGACATTCATTTTTTTGTAATTCTTTGGTAGTTGTACAAAAGCTGAACGTGACCTCAGAATGTTTATCTCTGAACGGGAAATAATTTTGTTTGTTAAACGTGCAACAAAATTACTACGAAGGAACAGATTCCTATCTTTTGATAAATGCGTATGTAAGATGCGCGCAGCCCTGACATATCTACCTGTGGAAGTAATAGAAGACATTATGGCCTAATCTCCAAGAAATGAAAGATTATCCCAGTTTTTTTTACTATTTCGTCGTGTAGTGGCTGGACAGCACAAATATGTCTATCAAAATGTAAAATGTTTATAGACAGAGACACAGGACGAATAACGGCGTAGAGGGTTGGAATTCAAAACTAAATAAGATTGTAAGCCAAAAACAACCAAACATGCAGTTGCTAGTGAACATTTTAAGGCAAGAAGCAGCGAGTGTTTCATAGTTTGAAAGCTGAAAAATTTGAGACAAGTAGGAAAAAAAAAGGTGGAAAAAATACACTCATGTGGACAGAAGAATCGAAAATGTGATTGCACAGTTCGAGGGCGGCTCAAATGACTTTGGAAAAATGCATGACAGCTTTAAAGTTCGTTACCAAAATGCATTATAATATATATATATTTTATTAAGGGGTATACAGAAGTTTCCGCCGCCCCAGCTAGCGGACGCTGTAAGGGTCTAACCGGCCGGCGATCCATGCTGTCAGTTCGTACATGAAGCCAAGCATGGCGGTCGATAAAGTTCATTTGCGGCACTGTTTGTTATTCATGTTTCATTTAGGGAAAAGTGCAAGAGAAGCATACGGTTCAATATGTCAGTCGTATAGCGAAACATATATGGTTGAGCGGATGTGTCGAGAATGATTTGTCAGGTTTATAAAAGGGGATCTAACCTTGGAAGACAAACCACGTGCAGGTAGACCGTAGGAACTCGCACTCGAGGAGCTGGAATTGCTGTTGTAAGAGGATGCCATGCAATAGACCCCCGCAACTAGCGAAACGCTTAAAAGGGGCTCAATCGACGGTTGTACAGCGTCTACAGGCCTTGGTAAAGATCCAGAAGATTTCTAAGTGGGTTCCGCATACTTTAAAGGAGCGTACTATTGGTCAACGATTGGGCATCTGCATGTCGTTGCTGAACAGGTTTCAAAGGAAGAATTTCTTGTGGAAGGTTGTCACCGGGGATGAAAATGGGTCTATTGCGACAACCCCGTACGCAAACTATCCTGAGTCGATCCAGGCCAGCCGTCACATCCACTGCAAGACAGGATATCCACGGGAAAAAGGTGCTGTTGTGTGTGTGGTGGGATAGGCATGGAGTGCTGTATTTTGAACTGTTGAAATCGGACGAAACAATCACTGCACAACGATATAGCAATCAGTTGATGAAACTGAACCCCGCAATCCAGCAAAAACGCCCATGGACAGGTAAAGGATGCCGCCCAGTCATTCTGTTACACGATAATGCCAGACCACATGTCGGTGCCACCACGAAATCAACCCTTGAACAGTTACACCAGGAGGTTTTACCGCACCCGACTTACTCCCCGGACATTGCACCCTCAGACTTTCATTCGTTTCGCTCTATGCAACAAGCCGTAGCCCAACAGCGGTTTACCACAGTTCCAGAGGTGGAATCTTTCGTCACTCCGTTCTTCACCTCAAAACCCAAATCCTTCTATCACAGGGATATTCATTTGTTGCCTGAAAAATGGCAAAAGGTCATTGACGCTAACGCCCAATATTTCATTGAATAAATGTGTACTGGTTTCCTGATTGTTGCTGTCTTCTTTCTCCTTAAAATGGCGAATACTTTTGAATACCCCTAATATTTATTTTTAAGAGGTGCGTGTTTCTTATTGATGGCACAACCCGCTAATGCCATGATTTCCTACCCGTCCGCAAACGCCACGACACCAAAGAAACTAACCACAATGTTGACAGAAAATTGAAATAATGTGATTTTTTTCAGTTGGGGTTTAGCGACCACAGTAAGCAACTGTAAGAGCTATAAGCAGTAGCCCGTCCCTAATTTGGGGCCACTGGCTCCAGGTGATCCAGCAAACGACCTCATGCAATCCGGAGGCTAATCCTTTGTCGAACTCACGAATCACATGATCTAACACCTTACCACAAAGGAAGGCGTAGGAATTATCTGATGTTTTCATTAAAATAAAAATATCACAAATAAATCATTATGGAAGTATTGGTACGCCTTTTCTTTTGATGAAAAATTGTTTTGGCACTGTGATCCCCAAATCAAGCCTTTTCTGTTGAAAAAAGCAACAAACCCATACTCCGAGTCAACCTAAGAGTGAACCACTATGAAGGGTATGAAATAGCTACCTCCGCTACGAAAAATAATCCCTAGCATTTAGAGCGAAAAGCATCAGAATTATTGCTTAGAATCCATTTTTGTTTGCTCAACAGTTTATCAGACAACATTGCTATCTAAAAATAAATTCTACGAGTTAAAGCGATTTTAGAAATATATTTTTCTACGAAGTTGCTGAATCAAGAGCTTCGCACTTTGGGGTATTTCTGCCTACTTGGGATACAACTTGGACAGGGGGAAGGGGTGGAAGACCTCCTCCAACATTAACAACAACTTCATTTTATAACTTGGAATACTTACTATTTTCTAAAACATAACCATAATTATATTAAAAATCAAAAACTTTTCCTTTGGTGGTGTTGAAACCAGAAAAAGGATGGCGCGGCATGTACTTTCATGACGTCAGTAGACAAACAAATGTTGGATTGCATAATTATGGTTGTTTTAGAAAATATTAAATATTCCAAGTTATAAAATGTAGCCATTTTAATCGATGTTCAAATTTTCATCCTTGTGAACGCATTAATTGTCCAGAAAAAAGATGGCGCGACCTGTACTTTCTTGACGTCAGTAAACAAACAAGTGTTCGATTGCATAACTATGGTTATGTGTCAGAAAATATTAAGTATTCCAAGTTATAAAATGAAGATATTTTAATCGATGTTCAAATTTTCATCCTTGGGAACGCATTAATTGGGAAGAAAATGTGTACAGAAATTTTTCCATTCGAAGTACAGGAAGCAAAATTACTTGACGTTCACCTCAAAGGAGCAATTCTTGTATGTATGAAAATTTTATTTTGAAAACGGCTGTAATAATTTTGATGAAAGTCGTTAACCTACCGTATTTTGGTACTAGAAATCGATTTAGCTTGATCTCGACTTTAGGAAAATTCGTTTAGTGGTTTAAATAACCACCCCGAATTGCCAAGTTTTTAGTGTCATGTCGCGGTCCCATTAATATTATCCATGCTTAGAAATCTTATGACGTCATTCTCTCGCAATTCAGATGCTGGCGCTCGGTCACGCCATCTGTCTCATTACGTCACGCGTTGTGTGTGGATCCTATTAAAGTTTTATGACGTCACACTCTTGCGAGCAGGTGGTTGCGATTCCCATCTGCCTAATTACGTCACGCGTTGTGTGCATATGTTCATCCGCAGGATAACTTGCGTAAAAATCGTTCGATTTCGATGACATTTTAGTATGTGGTAGGGTAACACCAGGGAAGGAACCCTATTGAAAGTGAACAAAATGGGTTCAAAGGTCAGGACATAGGAGCGGGATCCATTCCACTGCTCTTATGCAACATAACTAACGTAAAAAAGGTTCGATTTCGATGAAATTTTAGTATGTGGTAGGGGACTATCTGGGGACAAACCCTATTGAAAATGGGTGAAATGGGGTCAAAGGTCAGGACACAAGAGCTAGATTTATTCCACAGCCATTATGCTCATAACTTGACTAAAAATGCTTCTATTGTGACAAACTTTTTGATTTTTGATTGATTGGAGGTTTAACGACCACCGTGAGCAACTCAATGGGCTATTAGCAGTCGCCCGTCCCTAATTTAGGGTCACTGGTTCCAGGGAAGGGAGAGAGCCAGTGCCGTAAGACAAACACAATATCAATGCCTCACCGGGATTCAAACCCGGACCCCGTTCGGACGAATGATCAGAGGCCATCGCTTAGACCACTGCGCTACCGGGGCGGCACAAACTTTTAGTATGTTGTTCCGCAGGTATGCTGAACCACTTGTGTTTAACATCATCAAAATGGGGTCAAAGGTCAGGACACAGGAGCGAGATTTATTCCGCAGCCATTATCCTAATATCTTGAGTAATGATTTCTGGTATGTTGGAAAGCGTATCATATAATCAATGCATTGCATGATTTTACTAACTTGTTGAAGGTGGCCAGCATTAATTGTGATTATGGTATTTTTCAATATTTTTTACTGCATCAGTCCTGGAAGTTTTTGTACGTAGGTTGTACTTTCCACGTCAGTGAAAGCGTCTGTGCACTAAAAGAACAAAATTTTACAGTTGCCAAAAATTTCAAAAAAATTATTTTTACGGGAGAAATTGAATTAATGTCACTGACTGTCTATTATGGTAATTTTCCATTATAAAAACCATTTCGCATTCAAATTTATAAATCACCTATTTTTCTTTACTTTGAGAATTTAAGTCACGCGTCATGAAGTATCAGTGCGAAGCTCAATAAAGTGCAACGTGGAAATCCTCTCTCGCTATTTTTCATTCCGCTCGAAATAAAAATTAAATCAATACTTTTTGGGAAAAGAACGTACACATCTGTCTTCATTGTAGTTCCAAAAGATTCCAACATACCTTCTCTGACATTTCGAAAGCAAATCATGAAAACGTTCTGGCAAAAATAAGATTTTTCCCTTTCCTGGGTGCCTGATGTCTTCTCAGGAATAGGAATGTCTCGGCGTAGAGAAGAAACCAAAATGTGCGGCATACTTTTTTGTTATCATCTCCTGGTGGTAACATAGCACGAGCTGCAAGTAGTTCATCAATGTCCGCTGAGGTACTTTAAAACAGGAAAAATAGCTTCTACATTCCTTGCCAGGAATTCTTATTGAATGAGTATATTCAATCACGTATGCCTCAAAAGAATCCGATGCTCTTATTACGCTCTTCAGCTTATTAATGAGTCTGGCAGTGCTCCGAAGTTATTTATGGTGATTCAAAATTTTGAGATATTATTATTGTTATGATACTGCCGGTATAAAGGAAGGTTATGTCAAACAAATAAAATAGCGCTACCCGAAACCACGGTATACATTCTTCTGACATAAAATGAAATGTCTTGATCTATCTAGAAGCAATAACGATGAGATCTAACAATACGCAAAATAAAAAGCAATGCACAATTTTTCAAAAAGCAGAGGCAACTCATAAATCTAAGAATGTTCTATTTCAAAATCATCAGCAGTTCAATTATATATACATTTTTTTGTTCCTTGAGACTAGAATTAATATCGAGACTTGATAAAAGATATATGAAAAATGAGGAACTGCACATTTTACTAAACTAAAAGTACAATTGTTTATAAAATCGTTGGGCAGCTTTAAATGTTAATAATTTTGGATGTACACATGATGGAAATACACTTTAAAATGAATATAAAAGCTTTATTTGTGCAGTTTTTACGCAATACAGCTCACATTTCTAACATTCAACATGACCAACATCTTTCGTGACACATTATGCGAACCAGTTTTCCAACACTTTGAAAACATTCCTCAGTTGCTGCGCAGTGATTTCATGGATTGCTTTTGCGATCTTGACCTTAAGATCACCTGAAGGATGTGGTATAGACAATTGTTTTGACATGACCCCATAAAAATGGTTCAATGGGGGCAGATTTGTCCCTTCTTTTTTGAAGAAGCAATGGTGCATGTTACCTTGCAATGTTGCAGAATTTCTTCGTCCCTGAACGTAGACGGTTAAACTTTTTTGATAGCAGTTTTTTACAGCAATACGACGCAGTCTGCCACTATGCTTTGTATTTGCGACGGTTTTTGATTGACGTCTTTCCAGACAAGTGGATCGGTAGGGCTGGATCAATTGTTTGGCCACCCCGTTCGCCTGACCTGACACCATTGGACTATTTTTATGGGATCACGTCAAAACAGTTGTCTAGTCATCAAAGCCACATTCATTAGATGAGTTTAGGGTCAGGATCACAGAAGTAACCCATGAAGTAACTGAGCAGCAACTGAGGAATGTTTCAACGAGTTGGAAAACTGGTTTACACGATGTATCATACGAATGATGGTGGTCATGTTGAATGTTAGAAATGTGAGCTATAACGTAATCTTCTTTTCGTGTTGAAATATTGTCGTTCTTACGTTATGTCTATATCATTAGATATGAATAAGATGGAACACTTCCTTAATTAAACCTTTACGGCTAGACGAAACATTTAAACAGAAGTCAAACTCACGGAAATTGGCTTTATTCCAGGACTATATCAATAGATCAGATATCAAATTTCAACATAATTCACATATCACCTCTCGAACACACATCCATCATCCCACACTAGCAACTGTTGTATCGTAGTTTTTATCTATAGTTCTTATCTCATACAGTCAAACGTCACGTCCACTCTGACCTCAAATGTGTTGCCAACCGTATTCTTTTGAGAAAGAAGATGTCACGTTAAGTTGTGAAGTATAACTGAGAACAAACTCAAAATTTACATAGGGAAAGAAACTAAAAACGAAAGTTAATTTAGAATATACGTCACATGAGCAGCTCCCTCGTACTTTTTTTAAGTCTTGTTGTGCGAAGAACCTATCAATTTTGTAGAGGTCTCCTTTCAAAACATAATCTGATCACTCATTCAAGTCTTTCAGATAAGAACTTACAAAATACATGAAGAATTCGTTGACCAGTTGTTAGCAGCTGACGTCATATCAGTACACAAAGTCTCGAGACATCAGTACTTCAATATCGCTAGCAATTTGATATATATTTACCATCACTAGCAAACTTTCCGTACGATATCAAATATCCATATTATAGGCACAAGTCATGCTAAATATTTTTGTCACAACAATACGTGCGAAACACTTTCATTAATACACAAAATCTCTAGACATCAATAGTTCAATATCACTAGCATTCATTGCAAAAAAACAAACTTTCCGTACGATATCAAATCTCCAACACACATCTAACATCCCACACGAACCACTGTTGTATCGTAGTTTTTATCAATCGTTCTTATCTCATACAGTCATACGTCACGTTCAGGCCTCAAATGTGTTACCTACAGTATTCTCGTGAGAGAGAAGATGTCGCGTTAAGTTGTGAAGTATAACTGAGAACAAACTCAAAATTTACATAGGGAAAGAAACTAAAAAGGAAAGTTAATTTAGAATATACGTCACATCAGCTCCCTCGTACATTTTTTTAAGTCTTGTTGTGCGAAGAACCTATCAATTTTGTAGAGGTCTCCTTTCAAAACATAATCTGATCACTCATTCAAGTCTTTCAGATAAGAACTTACAAAATACATGAAGAATTCGTTGACCAGTTGCTAGCAGCTGACTTCATATCAGTACACAAAGTCTCGAGACATCAGTACTTTAATATCACTAGCAAACTTTCAGTAAGATATCAAATATCCATATTATAGGCACAAGTCCTGCTAAATATTTTTTCACAACAATAAGTGCGAAACACTTTCATTAATACACAAAATCTCTAGACATCAGTAGTTCAATATCACTAGCATTCATTGCAAAAAACAAACTTTCCGTACGATATCAAATCTCCAACACACATCTAACATCCCACACGAACCACTGTTGTATCGTAGTTTTTATCTATCGTTCTTATCTCATACAGTCATACGTCACGTTCTGACCTCAAATGTGTTACCTACAGTATTCTCGTGAGAGAGAAGATGTCGCGTTAAGTTGTGAAGTATAACTGAGACCAAACTCAAAATTGACATAGGGAAAGAAACTGAAAAGGAAAGGTAATTTAGAATATACGTCACAGAGCTGTATTGCATAAGAACTGTATACATAAAGCTTTGATATGCATACGGTGTATTACTATCATGCGCATATCCAAAGTTATTAATATTTAAAGTTGCCCAAGGAGTTTATAAACTCCCTGTATTTGAAAAACATAGCTTAGCACTTTACATTAATTAATTATGAACTGATTATGACACCGATGAGCCCCGAAGACCCCAAAATTACTGTATTCAATAAAGAAACCTGAAAAGGTCCCAACCCAGCCGGTGGTCATGAAGCCCCTAATTCTACTACGGGTACTAAACTAAAGTGAAAAAAAAACTAAAAAAAAAGAGATAAAGAAAACAACAATTCAGAAACAATAAATAGCAATATCCCTACCACCAATCCCCTCACTACGAGTTCTATATAACACTCTTGAAAGGTTATTTAACGAATTACATCTCTTTATCACACTACAATAACCACAAAAAAGGTAACAAAAAGACATTACAATTAAGTCATACTCCGCAAATAATATTATTTTAGCTACCCCTATAACTATCCCTAACCGTCCCACTCCTCAATCCCATCATCAACGGTCAGGGTGTCATTGTCACCGCATGCTAAGGATGAAAAACAGTTATCAATTTAATATATTTCTAAAGAATAAAGTATTGTTAAAACACTAAATACGAATGCCTGAATAAAAGCGACTGCTCGTTCCAACACCGGCACAATTCTCTGCAAAATGAGAGACATCATAAAACCCCCACTGAATTCAATCTACTTCTAAAAATTAACTCAATCATCTAGAAAGAATTGTATATTGAACAAAGGAGAACTAGATACAAGAATTATGCTATGTATCAAATGACAGAATGTAAAAGTAAATATTAAATTCATTCGAATTCGACGTGTATGCGGATCCATACTTTCATCCTGCTATGCTTGGGATTCTTTAGTGATCACTTTCTTTCAGAGTGCATGGATTCAAAGTAATTCATACATTTCCAGCAAATAGTTAATTTCATTAAACAAAAAACATCCATTCAGCTGTCAATTAAATTTTCTATTTTGGCGCTACAACAGGTTTTAATGGAATCAATGGATTGGGAGTTGTTTGCGTTTTTCTTAATGTCCCATATGCTTGGTATATTTTTCAAAAACTACTTAAGTAAGAAATGTTTGCTCTTTCAGCTTTTTATGGTTTTACGGACGAATGTTCCTCCTGAGAAGATTGTCACTTCATTTCATTTCAATTACTTAAATGTTTCTACGGTAATTTACTTTAAGAGAGTGCAAAGTATTCCGCCTTTATATGATGCTGGTGTTCTCTTCCAGCTAATGTATATACCTTTTTAGCATTCCAAAGTAAACGTCTCTTTACAGATAGAATATCACAAGATATTATCTGAGATTTTTGTTTAGTAAATAAAATATAATATGCTTTGAGCGTATAAAGTGTTTAGGCTTGAGATTTTAAACATAGAGTGATCAGAATTCAAGAATTTCCCTGAGTTTCTCTAAGCTTTTTACTTAGAATATTTTGTGTTTGTATAAGCTATGGAAATCGTTAGTATTTGCCCAGCCTGTGTTGACAAAATCGGAAATATCATTTTCTATCGTTTTCCTTGCCTACAATTTTCTTACGTGCCATTTTCTATTCTCTCTTTTATAATTTGGTTTTCAAAAAATTGAGTCGACAGCTTAGTAGTAGATAAATTAACACAAATTTTGTATAAATTATTTTTTTTTCAAGGAAAGCTATTCCGTGAGAAGTTTTGAGCAGACGGTTCTGTACGTGACAAATCATGGATTTCTTTCTGATCAGATATCTGGAGAGGGAGATACTGTGTTCATAGATGGCGAAATATGCCGACGAACATTAGATAAAGTGAAATGGGAAGACTTCTTCCTGTTTCTCTGCAGCTTACATGCAAAATAATTTTTCAGTTTCTCCTATGTAGACGATATTCATGCTCTCTGTCTGTATTGGCAGTCAGAAAAATTCACTTTTTAGGATGCAACCCCCAAAATATTGGACCACAGCTCATTGACAAAAGTACCTTTAGTGCTTTTGGGGGAAAGCGACAGTGACATTGTGGGCGATGTTTCTCTAAGACATATAGCTATGGAAATTATACAATATTGTTTTCTAGCGAAATAACGCATTTTTTTCTCTCGTTGTAATGACTAACTTTATTCACTTTTTGCAAAACCGGGAGAAAATAATAACCGAAAGGGCAATAAAATTATCAACTAGACCAAATGATATATAATATAAAGACGGTGAGTTAGACTTAACGTTTTACCCGTATAAGAAAAAACTTGGGAAATCAGAGTGATGCGATCTTCAAAAGCTTCTGGGATCACATCTTAATGCATTTTTATATTTAAAATCCACTTCCGTGTTTCTCTCGTGAACTCGACAGAGTAAAATTGCAGTTGATGTCGTAATCTAAGAAACACATACGCGCCTGCAACTGACAAATTCTGTGCCAGCTGAAATGTCTCCATTTTTAAAACCATACGATAATCTGTATCACCATTTTGGTTTTTGTTCATTGCTGAAGGAAAAGCTGCCTTTATTAAATGCTACAAATACATTACGTTTGTAAGGTTCAACATTTTTTTCATTCCTTTAAAAGCACATTGCATAAATTTATTCCCTTGAGCTGCTTTGGCTGTGCTTCCTACAAGTGATGGCCTTAAATCTTAACAGATCGCAGACGCTTTCGAAAAGAAATTTCTAAGGCCGTCTTAAAAGAAAAGAAAAAGAGTATTTAAAATCGAGCTTTGCACCTACACGTAATCTTTTCTGAAAGGGGTTTAGTTGAATGGTCTTGATGCAAACACTTGCATGCGCATACGTACAAACACAGTCCACTAAGACGTCGGAGCGATCGCTAGTAAATTCCCCAGAAGCACGACCGGAGGGTGTCCCTACTGACGTGACCTCTCGCGTGGTTTCTCATTCCTCAGTCTTCCTAAGAAAAGCTGCAAACCATGCAAAGGGATTTGCCCGATTTAAATGTACTGAACGAATTAACGGCAGAGAGAGAGGAGGGGGAGGGAGAGAGAAAAGTTTCTTAAAATGTTTTTAAAATTCTCCAGTCACCAAAGCAAACTAAACTTTCCTGAAGAAGAAACAAAGAGCGGTTTAAGTGGAAGTTGTTTTGACAAAGCTTCTACTATTCCTGGGCGCCGCTATTCCAATTTGTTTTCGTTTGTGACAATTTAACGCAGCCATGAGCTCAACGTGCTTCGTTGAATAGAATGGATTATCTACCGGTTAATACAATTCCCAGCCCAACGTCTTGTATTTTCTATCGAAAGAAAGGTCGAAGCAATGTTTATATGATTAGTCAATTGAACTGGCAGACAGCACAAACCCTCAAGGTTTGCATTTGCAAATCACTTCAGTATTTGCCTAATGCTCAACAACATAAATCGCCTGATTACGAACACAGAGTTCGTATATCTATTTCTCTACAGAAAAAGGCAAAAATATCCTAGAAACTGCTTTTAGATTACTTAAAATTTTATTCCAATGTAATGACTTGCAAGCTCTTTTCATATTTTTACACGTATGTAAGAAAGAAAACTAATTTGTATGAAAAAAATAATCAGCTGATTTATAAGGTTAGTAATGAATCGTTTCTTAAGAGTAAAACATTAATTATTCATGTCAACGAAATTAAACGCATGGAGTTTAATTTATTCGATTGCTTCGAAATAAACATTCCAAAATAAAGTTATCAACCGAGAAATACCAACACAATTTTAATATAAATGCAAATTACAGATTCATAACTTATGTTTTATTTCCTCTTTTATGGCTTTTATTAGATGACAACAATTTGATGACAGAAGATGTCAAGAAGTGCGCAAAAGAAAGTGGTGTTTTTTTGCACTAGAGAAAGTAACAATCACTTAAAAGCCAGCAAAATATTTTCAAGATATAGCAATAGCTCCTCAAATTCAAACAGCAAAATTTCTTAAAAAGAAAGTCATAATTTTTTGATCGAAATCAAGAATGAGAAGTGGCAAGATATTTTAAAAGAACATAACAATACCTCATCAGAAATAAACCTCAAATTAAAACTACACTTGGGGTCTAGTAAGGGCTAAAATAACTTGAAAACAATCCACAGTGTTTCAAGAAAAAGTAACAATACCTCCAGGAAAAGCAAAAACGTCTGGGTAATAACAATTCCTCAACAGCAAACAATAACCTTACTGCTTTTTCTCTCCAATTAACACTTAGTGTTCTAAAATAAAATGCGACTGCACCCATAAGAAGAAAAGAGTTATTAAACAAATTCACAAAAACATGGAACCCACGATTCTAGTTTTATTTCCATATCAGCTCTATCTCAGTATTTTTACATGGAAAGAAAACTAATGGACTTTATTCGCAGTATTTTCATATTGAGACACCGAGAGAACTTGTCATCTTCATATTTTTTTTTTTTTTTTTTGATTGGAGGTATAACGACCACCGTGAGCAACTCAGTGGGCTACAAGCAGTCGCCCATCCCTAATTTAGGGCCACTGCTTCCAGGGAAGAAAACGAACCAGTGCCGCAAATGAAACACAACATACATGCCTCACCAGCCTGATTCGGACCCGGACCCATCTTGGACGAATGGTCAGAAGTCATCTCTTAGACCACTGCACCATCGGGGCGGCCTTCTTCATAATAAATGCTTCATCAAGAATATTTTCTAGAATGTAAAGACATTTCCCTTTAAAACACACATTTCGGCATCTTTGAAATTGGAATCTCGCGTGAATTACTTAACAAAGCAATTCAGATTCACCTTATGATGATATAAACAGAAAACCGCCACCCCGGTGGTCGAGTGGTCAGAGGCGCTGGTTTCTAGATAATTTTTTGAGTTGGGTCCAGATTCGAGTCCCGCATAACACACGGATGGTGCGGCTGTTCTGCGGTACCCGGTCTCGCCCCTTCCTGGTGGCAGAGGCCTCAACTTAGGGACTCGCAACCAGTCATAAGGGCTTAATTTTTTGAGATGGGTCCGCATTCGAGTCCCGCATAACACACGGATGGTGCAGCTCTTCCACAGTACAGGGTCTCGTCCAGTACTGTGGAACAGCTGCACCATCCGTGTGTCCCTAAGTTGAGGCCCTGGAGGCAGAGGCCTCAACTTAGGGACTCGCAACCAGTCTTAAGCTCTTAATTTTTTGAGATGGGTTCGCATTCGAGTCCCGCATAACACACGGATGGTGTGGCTGTTCCACAGTACTGGGTCTCGCCCCTTCCTGGAGGCAGAGGCCTCAACTTAGGGACTCGCAACCAGTCATAAGTGCTTAATTTTTTGAGATGGGTCCGCATTTGAGTCCCGCATGACACACGGATGGTGTGGCACAGTACTGGGTCTCGCCCCTTCCTGGAGACAGAGGCCTCAACTTAGGGACTCGCAACCAGTCACAAGCGCTTAATTTTTGGAGATGGGTCCGCATTCGAGTCCCGCATAACACACGGATGGTGCGGCTGTTCCACAGTATTGACTTTTCGCCCCTTCCTGGTGCCAGAAGCCTCAACTTAGGGACTGACGTCTAGCCCTAAGAGTTTCTCACGTTGGCCATTAAATCCCAAAAACGTGTAAGAAAAACGAAACATCACCCAATGATATCTGATTTTGATCAAAACCAGTGATAATTTGTTCGAGTTATCAATTAAAACTGTTCCTTTATTTTTAAATATTACCTTTTGTAGCCCACTATTTTCTGAAATACAAACGATGCCTCTATCGTATATTGAGAGGATTCGGGTGTTACGGTATGTCATTCCAGGCTTCTTTCGCCAGAGATCTCAATTGAGCAATCGAAAGCGTAACAGGCGAATTTGTGGCCAGAAATCTGCATTTCTTATCAGAGGCATGTTAGATTGGGAACTGAATTGTTTACCTTGCATGCTATGTGCACCAGATATATTTTGGTAAAGTCCAGGGCATGAAGACTGCTGGCATCACCCTGCTGAAAGATCGCATTGTATACACCCAACAAAAATGGGATGACCATGGTGTTTTGGATCACAGATTAGACTTCAAGTATTATACTTATTGAAAAGTATTATACTTATTTTTATGCTTGAAACAACCGATACCTACATTTATCTTGAGCAGCAGATATTTAGAGGGTCACATTGATGAAGAAATTAATCGGCGTATAAAACTTGGATGGAGAGCTTTTGGAAGAAACAGTACAATTCTTAAGAGCAGTATTCCATTACGTCTTAAAAGGAAACTGTTTAATCAATGCATCCGGCCAGTGCTTACGTATGGAGCAGAGACAAGGACTTTAACTAAAAAAGTTATACAAAGACTGCAGACAACTCAAAGCAGCATGGAGAGATGCATGCTTGGTGTCACCAGGAAAGATAAAAAGAAGAACTTGTGGATAAGGAAAATGACAAGAGTGGACACCATCATGAGTAGAGTGAAATTACTGAGATGGCAATCGGCTGGACATGCTGCCAGAAGAACAGACCACCGATGGACAACTGAGATTTTAGACTGGATTCCAAGGGACAGCAAAAGACCCAGAAAAAGACCCCATGGTAAATGGATGGATGAAATTCGAAAGCATGCCGGAGTAACATGGAGGAGACAGGCTCAAGACAGACAATTGTGGAAGAAACTTGGGGAGACCTTCATCCAGCAGTGGATTGATAATGGTTGAAAATGATGATGATGATGACTTATTGAAAAAACGCAGGCCCGGTGGCATAGTGGTCTAAGCGTATGCTTCCTACGGTTTGTTCAAGATGGGTCCGGGTTTGAATCCCGGTTAGACATGGGTGTTGTGTTTGTCTTACGGCACTGGCTCTCTACCTTCCCTGGAGTTAGTGGCCCTAAATTAGGAATGGATGGCTACTTATTGCGCAATTGAGTTGCTCATGGTGGTCGTTAAACACCCATAATATATTCAGAACAGGATTGCGGATTATTTTTCATCAAAACAATAAGAACAAGAAAGATGACACCGAATTTTCGGGTGTAATAAGCACGTCTTTTGAATCCATTCTGACGTAAATTAAATTTACCAAAGCTATTCAAAGTCAATGGAACCGGTATGGAAAACAATAGTATCTGACGGAAGAAAGAAGTTTTTCAATCGGGTTTTTAATTTCTCAGATATTGCTGTAAACGGAATCGTGAGCTTACGCCCTATGGTTGCAGACTTGTGCGTTAAGAAAAACATGAATTTATATGAGAAACATTTCACACCGGAAACGCTCTCCAAAATAGAAAGAATTTTTCAAATCGGACTCTTAGAAACAGAGATATCGACAAAAATAAGGCGTGACTTTACGTCCCCTGGTGGGGAAAACCATGCATTATTTTAAGAAGAAAGTATTCGAAAAGGTTTTCCCATACGAGCGGTATCGGTCCAAGAAAAAAAATTAGTCGAGTTTTCAGGAGCCCAGATTTTGCTACAAATACATCAGAAGTAGAACACTTATGCCCCCTGGTTGCCAAACCATTCTTTACCAAAAATTAGAAATTATGTGAAAAATATTTTCCATCAGGTCTCGTATGCGATACAGGAAGAATTTTTCTAATCGGAGTTTTAGAAGCAGAAACAACGCAGAAAACGCACTTTACCTTTGTGCCCCTAGCGGAAAGTCTATGATTTACTTGAAAATTTTGAATTTATAGGAAAAACATTTCGCATCGAAAACACTATCCAACAAAGAAGGGAATTTTTTAAATCGGTCTCCTAGAAGTAGAGATATTGACAATAATATGATATACATCTACGCCCCCTGGCGTAGAAACCATGGATTATTTCAAGAAGAAAATGTTACTAAAACGTTTGTCGACATGAGTAGTATCAGTCAACAAACGACTTTTTCAATCGAGATTTTGGAAGCTCATATTTTGCTGCAAATACATGAGAAACGGAAATTAAGACTTACGCCACCTGGTGGCCAAACCATTTTCTACAAAAATTGTAAATCATGTGCAAAGGATTTCTCATCAAGAGCTGCATCCGGTGCAGAAAGAATTTTTCAAATAGGAGATTTAGAAGCAGAGATGTAGGGGAAAGCAATTTACCTTTACGCCTCCTAGCGGAAAGTCTACGAATTACTTAAAAATTCTGAACTTATGTGAAAAACATGTCACACTGGAAACACTATCCATCAAAGAAGGAATTTTTCAAATCGGACTCCTAGAAGTAGAGATATTGACAAAAATAAGATATACATCTACGCCCCTTGGCGTAGAAACCATGCTTTATTTTAAGAAGAAAAAGTTTCTACATTTGTTGACATGAGTACCATCGGTCTACAAACGACGTTTTTTTCAATCGGAAATTTAAAAGCTCATATTTTGCTGCAAATACATCAGAAGCGGAAATTAAGGTCTACGTCCCCTGGCGGCCAAACTATTTTTTTTTTTTTTTTTTTTTTTTTTGCAAAAATTAGAAATTATGTGCAAACGATTTCCCATGAGGAGCTGTATCCGGTGCAGAAAGAATTTTTCAAATCGGAGATTTAGAAGCAAAGATATAGGGGAAAACCCAATTTACCACTACGCCCCCTAGCGGAAAGTCTATGAACTACTTGAAAATTTTGAAATTATATGAAAAACGTGTCACACTAAAAACACTATCCAACAAAGAAGGAATTTTTCAAATCGGACCCTTAGAAGTAGAGATATTGGCAAAAATAAAATATACATCTACGCCCCCGGCCGGAGAAACTGTGAAATATTTTACAAAGAAAATATTCCAAAAAGGTTTACCGATGTGAGTGGCATCGGTCCATGAAAGAAATTTTTCAATCGATGTTTTAGAAGCTCAGATTTCATGGCAAATACATCAGAAGCAAAAATTAACACTTACGCCCCCTGGTGGCTAAATTATTCTTCACCAAAAATTTGAAATTATATGCAAAAGAATTTTAATCACGAGGTGCATCCGCTGAAGTAAAAAGTTTTCAAATCGGAGTTTTAGAAGAAGAGTTATCGGGGAAAATGTAATTTACTTTTACGCCCCCTAGGGAGAAATCTATGCGTAATTTGTAAAAGTAACTATATCTAAAATACTCTTCGACATAAATGGAATCGAAAGATAAAAAAAATTTCAATCGGATGTTTAGAAGCAAATATGGGGAATAAAACGTATTTTTGAAATCGACATCATCTGCATTTACGCCCTCTAGTGGCGAAATTGTACATCGTAAAAAAACAAACAAAATAAAGGATCATCATTCGCATTTTTCAAGCTTCCCAACACAAAAAGAATTTTTCAAATCGGACTAATAGTGGCAGAGATAGCGTGGGTACAGACGGACGGACGGACGGACAAACCGGTAACATAAGCACGATCTTTTGTTACAAAAGACGTGCTAAAAATGCGGTATCAAAATATAGCAACCTTATAATGAAAGAAATCTTATACCACAACGTTGTGTAATTAAATTCGAATTAGAAAACTTTGTAGCGTGATTCATGTCCAATGGGGAAGCTATATATTTTTAATAACTCTTTTTCCTTTGCTTAAACAAAATCCTGAGTTTTTGCTGGATACATGTAGACATTACATGTTATGACCTTATATATTCGTTTGTTTGCTTCTTTTGGGCTTTAGCAGCCAGCATCAGCAGCTATAAAGACTATAAACAGTTGCCGGTTTCTGATTTGGGGGCCACTGGGGAAGGGGAAGGGGAAGGGTCAGCGTCGTGAGACAGGTGCACCACCCACGCCTAAACAGGACTCAAACCCGGATAATTCTAAATGCATTTATGTGACAAGGGCAGATGTACCTGATAAAATGGCATCTCTATGTACATATCTGATTTGTAATATTATGTACGAAAAAACTTGGCAATTTTCAGTTAATTTAATTGTATTTTGATTCATTTAGTTCAATTGAGTTTATTAAAACTGTAAAACAGCTGTATATGAGGGTGGAATGTTTTCAGGAACTAAGGGTAGTACAATGATTAAACCGCCACAGGTACCAACAAGTAATTTGAAATATTTGGTTAAAAAATAGCTTTTCAAAACTTGAAGATTAGTAAAAAAATCAAGAAACATAAAGTGCTGACTTTTATTAACTTTAAGGAACAGCTAAGATTACTAGGAAAATATTAGGATAAAAAAGTTTTGTTGACTTAATGTCGTAGATGAATTCTATTTCTATGCATCATTAGAAAATTTATTTAATTAGAATTTGAATTAAGATTATACTTATAATTCCGTTTAGAAAAGTTTTAGCTGTCTGTAGCAAACATCAAAATAAATCCGTCTTTCACAATTAACTTATGCAAAATAAAACTAGGAATTTCAAGATTTTGTTGGAAATAATGGGTTACTTTTCTCTTCATGAAATCCACTGTTTTCCAAATCCAGCTTCAATCCTCTGCTGCAGGTTACATACGTACGTCAATGACGTTTTTAGAACCATGGGTAGATTTTCACTGAAATAAATAAAATTTCACTTTATCTGCTTTGTACTAAATTCCCAAAATTTTAGTCATCCTAAAGCACGGATCTGTTTTCTCTTGAAGAAGCTGGTCCTGAACTTAGAACCATTTTCAGAGTTCGTACTTCATCTAAATTAAGTCGTAAAAGACGGCATTTTAAGTTTCAAATTTTCTTTATATTTTTTTTTTATTGGAGTTTTAACAACCACCATGAGCAACTCATTGGGCTATAATCAGTCTCCAGTTTCTGACTTAGGTAGGACAACTGGTTCGCCGTCCTGGTGGCGCAGTGGTCTAAGCGATAGCTTCTGATCATTCGTCCGAAATGGGTCCGGATTCGTGCGGCATGGATGTTGTGTTTGTCTTACGGCACTGGCTTTCTCCCTTCCCTGGAGCCAGTGACCCTAAATTAGGGACGTGCGACGGATTATAGCTCATTGAGTTGCTCACGGTGGTCGTTAAACCTCCAATAAAAAAAACCGGTTCCAGAGAAGGGAGAAAGCCAGTGCCGAAAGACAAGCACAGTATCCATGCCTCATCGGGATTCGAACCCGGACCCATCTCCGACGAATGGTCAGAAGCCAGTGTTTCGTATATTTTTTCGTGGTACGTGTGCTGTAATTATGGATTTTTTTGTTCTTCGATTTATGTTTTGTTGATGTTTTATGAAGATATAATTTAATTTAGGTGAGAAATATATTAATAATTTCATATTTATATCCGGCAGGTGATCTGGCCATACATCCATTTGGTAAGATGGAATCGTATTTGAAACTCAGCACTCTCGCCCTTACAGTTTTGCTTATGGTCCACATCACGCTGGCATCCACCAAAAGCATTGGACAACCAGAAAGGGTTTTGTACCCTTCGGAATTAGATGTAAGTTGTCTAAGGCTTTTCAGTCTTTATAAACTTTTTTTTGTCTTTCACACCAACAGTATAACAATACTTCGTACTCGCACAGTAACGGAACATCTATTCTCTCTAACAAAAGAACCACAAAATAAATGTCCCTGTGTCTTTGGCGTGTAAATCACTATTAAAGAGTACAGTGTAAAATCCAAAATTTGCCGATGATCAGATTCAAACTTATATCTTCCTTTTCCGGAGTTGGATATTCTACCGCTTAAACTTCACCGACGAAGGCTTATCGCTGCAACTTGCGGTTTTGACATGTGCTTCGCGTCTGAGCAGTGTTTCTATTCTACTGATTTACCAGTAGATAAACTGATTTTGACTCTTGTCTACTGATATATATTCGTAATCTACTGATTTTCCTCTGTTTTAAGACAACCTCCTGAATTTTCTAGTATTATTACTATTTCTTTGGCTTGAGACGAAGATTTTTGATTATTTGATAGATATTTTCTCCTCCTTAAACTGTAAAATATTTATTTTTTGATTGGAGATTTAACGACCACCGTGAGCAACTCAATGGGCTATAAGCAATTGCCCGTCCTTAATTTAAGGTCACTGGTTCCAGACAAGGGAGAAAGCCAGAGCCGTAAGACAACCACAACATTCATGCCTCACCGGGATTTGAACCCTGACCCCTTGTGGACGAATGATCAAAGGCTATCGCTTAGACCACAGCGCCACCGGGGCTGCAAAATAATTTATATGATGGGCCTCTGCTACTAATGTTATGTAATTTCAAGCCGGTTGTGGTTTTTTTATCGAATACCATAGAGAAGTTAAAAAGCCCTACAGGCCACCCTGGTAGCGTAGTGGCCTAGGCGATGGCTTCTGATCATGCGTCCGAGATGGGTTCGGGTTCGAATCTCTGTGAAGAATGGATATTGTGTTTGTCTTATGGCACTGGCTCTCTTCCTTCCCTGGAACCAGTGGCCCTAAATTAGGGACGGGCGACTGCTTATAGCTCATTGAGCTGCTCACGGTGGTCGTTAAACCCCCAACCAAAAAAAAAAAAAAAAAACGGCCCTACAATTATTTCAGCGGAATTATATTTTTGCAAAAATTGAATAATAATGCTGTTGGAGGGGAATTTATGAAGGGGGCGTCTGAACCTAGATCTTAAGCAGCCCTTAGAAGTAGGAAGCTAGGAAATGCGGGTTAGGGTGCCCGATAGGAAAGACACACGTTAGTGAAGTACAGAAAGATACGTGTTTATGAGTCAGTTCTGACTTTCGTCCAGATTCAACGGGGTGTAAGAGTCTTGATTAGTAGTCTAGATAGATGACCAGGCAAGTCACCTCTGTAGGTAATGGGGCTGCGAAGAGAGTAGGTCAGTATTTGTGTGTTTTACCTAACACACTCAGGAACAGGCTGTCTAAGAATATCTGCATCCTTTCAATACTCACCATCTACTTATCCAATGACAAGACTCACCTCAAAACTGGTCTGAAAAAAAAAGCTTTGGGAATATCCAATATTTTCCCAAACAATAGTGTATATTGTGGATACGATGATTTTACAAAGGATGAGCCTAACCCATTTCGTCCACGGTATAGCTACTCTAACAACAACAAATAATCTTGCTTCGAAGGTTTAGGCGTACTTGCATGCAAGTACGACCCATATGAAAAAATTCAGTGAGACATTTGACTCCGTAGAATAAAACGGTATGTTATGGAATGGGAATAATTGTAGATTTATTGCCTGGGGGTAAGCGTCCGGAAGGTATAATGCTTGCCAGACTGCACGTTAGTACTTTACATTTTTAATTATATTTAGTAGCCGCCCCGGTGGCGCAGTGGTCTAAGCGCTGGTGTCTGATCATTCGTCCGGGTTCGAATCCCGGTGAGGCATGGATGTTGTGTTTGTCGTACGGCACTGGCTCTCTACCTTCCCTGGAACCAGTGGCCTTAAATTAGGGACGAATGATCAGGCGAATGTTTATTGAGTTGCTCACGGTGGTCGATAAACCTCTGATCAAAAAATATAAATATATATTTAGTACTTGATTTACGAAATGTTTTGATAGTTCCCTCTTTTTATTACGTTTTTAAAATTTTGCTTTATTTGTACCCAATTTGTTACCAATAAAGTACGAGATGATAACAGTGGACTTCGACGAAATATTTTCTTCGTCGACTGTACACGCCGTGAAGAATCTTGCACGGTCTGCTTTGAAACCTTGGTAATTCTTGTAGTAATTCCTTGGTACACGAAGTTGGTAATTACATTGGTAATTCGTGCGTGTCGGTACTTCTGCAGTACGGGTTTCGAGGAGTGGACCTAAGGTTGCTTTTTCCTAATTAAAAGCTTTTTTAAAAGAAGTTTTTATTTTCTTTTTTTCAATGCCACCGTCCTAGTACGTCTTTCTTGTGTTTTATGGACTTACTTTAGTTAAATAGAATGGATAGCTCATATTTTCTGTCCTTTTCTAATGTCCATCATTTACTTGCTTATTTTTCATAATTCACATTAGAACTATAGCCATAAAACCACCGCCTTTTTACTTTCTTAAATGTAGCTGATTTGGGGTGGTTTTTATTGTTACTTATTCAGTGAAAGTGTAAATTTTTAGGTGTTTCTCTTTTTCGTTTTATTAACTTAGTGTAGGAGTGATTAATTCCTTTTTGCAAACTCTGTGTAGCCCTTAAAAATGCCGTTTTTTTTCTGTTATTTTTTTGTCATGGTATTCCTTAGTTGCTCTTGCATCCTTACAGATCAAGGTTTCCAAAATACCATTAAATTAAAAAACACGCTGAACTTCTTTAATATACCTTGGTATTAAAATATATAAATTAATCAACGACAAATTGTGATCTATAGATCTCATGATATCGGTTACACGTCCAATCGCTACGTAAAAATATAATAATTAATTTATTTTCAAACATCATGAAAAAGTACCTTTTCGTATGTGGTGCGGTCAGAAAACATAATCCTAAAAACCAATGAGATATTTCTTGAATAAATTCAATAACAAACGCTCTGCTACATGCTTGATTTACGTCTTATATTTCGAGATGTATGCCTTCTCAGTTTCGTGGCACCATTGTTTCCCCGCAATGTACAGCTTTGGACGGACGGCCGCGGGTGGCCGAGTGGGCACCGTTCGTGCTGACACGGAAAGGGTCTCAGGTTCGATCCCAGGCCGGTACGAACGCTCGATCCACTAAATATCCGCCGTGCGTCGGATGGGCACTAAATATCCGCCGTGCGTCGGATGGGCAGGTTCGATCCCAGGCAGGTACGAACGCTCGATCCACTAAATATCCGCCGTGCGTCGGATGGGCACGTTAAGCCGTCGGTCCCCGGGTACTGGCCCCCGGTAATAAATAAGGGCGTCTTCCTCCACCTTTCTACTTTGCTTCCGTGTCACTTTCCTATGGGGCGCTCTAGCCCAAATCTCCTAGTTTCCTATTTCTAAGAGTTGTTTAAGACCTGGGGTCAGATACTCTCTTCCTAAAATCCTCTACATATGATCATGATCATGCTTTGGACGGAGACCAAGCGTCATGCAGGAATGCTCTTGATGGAAACCTGGGAAGAGCAGACATATTACCATTACTTTCACCTAGGTTAATTTACATGTCAGAGCACTCTGCTAAGATGTATGACCCGAGGTTATTCCAAAGAGTTTCCCTGTGTGACACTCGAGGTTTTTTAGAAATCTGGAATCGAACCAGAAAGGAAATGATGTCATAAAGCTTCAATGTTTTGCTTGAACTTCTAAAAGGATCGGTCTCCGGTGATTTTAGAGAATCGTTCCTAATCATCCAATATTAATACAGTTAGTTGTTTTAACTCAAAGCAATAAAGAAAAAGGAAAGTACCTGATTCCAAATCCCCTTTAATTACCTATTTCCACGTATTTATCCTCTTTTTCGGAGATATCGAAAAGTTACGTTCACGTGAGGTACATTCGTCTGACACCTGCACCAAACGGGATAGAGTATAATAAGACAAATGGTTATTACTCACGCTAGACTTACTCGAGCACTACATCTTGCTAGAAACACGCCACAATAAAAAATATGGCTGGAAACTTCGGATAATTTGCTTTTTGATAAATTTAATTTAAAATTTGTAGCATTCAGGATTTTTCAGGCTTGGTTTATATCAGCTGCCATTTCTCACGCGAATCGATCATTGCCTATCTGAAAGCAAACATCTGTTCTCCAAAACAGTGCGAACAGAAATTTCAAGAAAAGGAAAAACAAGTACATGAGGAAATAGATTAGGAAACATTTTACGTAGAAGCTCGTGTGCTATTGGAATGCGAATTATATCTACCCGCGTGTTGTTGTTATTTAAGCCAATCACAGACAACCAATCTCTGCCATCCTCGTCTAGTGGTTAATGGGTCCCATGTCCGAAAAAAACAGTTGATTACAGGAATGGGTGATATCGTAAAAATGTTATATAAGCGATCTGTATGGGCCTTTTATTGGAATACAGTTCGGTTCGGCCCACTTCAGTCTTATATCCCGGCCCAAGCTGGAACCTTCAAAGACCGTTTCGTACTTTCAGCTGTGTTCGAAGCAGTGCTGATGTCGGACAGGTTGCTAAATAAACTGTAGCCTTTGTCATCAGTAAGTGCAAGAAGACGAGTCATCGTTGGAATTCACCTCGCACTGGAAGACGAGTCATCGTTGGAATTAACCTCGCGCTGGAAGACGGTCATCGTTGGAATTCACCTCGCCCTGAAAGACGAGTCATCGTTGGAATTCACCTCGCCCTGGGAGACGAGTCATCGTTGGAATTCACCTCGCCCTAGAAGACGAGTCATCGTTGGAATTCATCTCGCCCTGGAAGACGCACGAAACTGCAACTTAGGGACCAGAGAGTTCTGCAGAGGGGGATCCGGAAAACCGGGTACTGACCAATGCACGCTACAGCACTCGAGTTCCAGATGGCCACCGATATTATGGTCACCACCAAGACACTTCGAAGGGAGGCCCATGCACTCGGGTATCATTGCCGAGCAGCCGCCCATAAACCTCTCATCACAAATACCAATTAAGCAACGCGGCCATGCGGCACAAAAATTGGACATTGGAGCAATGGCGGCAGGTGTTATGGAGCGGTGAATCTCGCTTCACATTACTCCGATCGGATGACGTGTCTCGGGTTTGGCGCTTACCCGGAGAACATCTGCTTCTGGAGTGTTCAGTGCCGATTGTGAAAACACGGAGGCGATGGAGTTATGATATCGGGTTGGTTCAGCTATTGCCCTTATTGGAATAGAGTTCGCCTGGGCCGTATCAGTCTCATATTCTGACCCAGGCTGGAACGTTCAAAGACCGTTTCGCACTTTCAACTTACGATGCACCCCTTCCATTTCAGCTGCAATTAAGGAACTAGCCCTGTTTGAAATGCAACTTCAACATCCCCTGTTTCTCTCCGTCAGCTATACACCCTTTCATGAGAAACTAAAGCGAAAACGAAATTTTATTTCAGCGTTTGAGAATACTGTGTTTATTCCGAAAGGAACAGGATATTTATAGTGGTGACAATAAAACATGAATCGTAACACTTCTGATAATAATTTGAAATTAACTGTCGTGACTTATATAACTATTTAGCTTTCCGTTTTACTTTCTTCTATGTAAATTATGCTACACCTTATTTGAATTTCCTTTCTGAACGGCACATCGGCACATCAAATTTTCGACGTAAGGTTTGGCAACAACTGACAACTAGTCAGATGGTAAATAAGAGAAGTATGTTCTCCGCGAAAAAAGAGAAAGTCGACGATTAGACGACGAGCTGTACGTAGGTTGTCCATAAAATAATACCCGTTTGCTCATAGAGGCCGCTCGTGGCTGCGGACGCCGCGAAGTTAAGGTCGCCCATTTTCAGTCAGACGCTGGCTATGCTCGTGGCAAGTTTCGTGTGATTGCAATCATCATTGTGCTTGTTTGAAATGGCGAAGCCAATTGAAAATCCCGCGGAATACGAGGTGCGATCTGCGATTCGCTTTCGGAATGCTGAAAACGTTCGTCCGAAAGGCATTCATCGTTGGATTACGGCTGTTTACGGTGAATCGGTGATGGAAGAACCATCGGTACGGTGATGGACGAATCATCGGTACGGTGAAAGGGTGATGGATGAATCATCGGTATGGAGAAGGAGTTACGGACGAATCATCGGTCCGGAGGTGGGCTCGCTTGTTTAATGCGGGGAGAGCAAATGTGTGTGATAACCAGCGCTCTTGCCGCCCATCGCTTGTTACAGCGGACCTGAAAGAACGTGTCGATGATGTCATCAGACATGAGCGTCGCATCAAACTCGATGAATTTCATGCCTGTTTCCCGGAAGTTTTTCGCGCACTGCTCCATGAAATCGTAACGGAACACCTTGGTTATCGGAAAATTAGTGCGACGTGGGTACCACGAACGTATTTTGATAACCACAACAGTAGCTTTGACCCATTACACACAAACGGGGGATGCATTTCTTGATCACATAATGACTGGAGATGTAACGTTGGTCAGCCATTTCACGCCAGAGAACAAACGCCAGTCGCTTGAGTGGCACCATTCCCAGTCCACGAGGAAACCACGCAAGTGTGAGCAAACACTTTCGGTAAAGGTCATGGCTACAGTGTTTTGGAATCGGAGGTGCCTCTTGCTGCTTGAGGTCATGCGCCGAGGCACAACCATCAACCCCGACGCCTATTGTGGAAAACTGAAGCGGCTGTTTACGGCCATCCAAAACAAGCGGCGCGGCATGCTGTCTAAGGATGTGGTGTTTCTTCACGACAATGCGAGACCTCACGTGGCATATTAGACTTAACATGTGCTTCAGGGCTTCAAATGGGAGGTTGTGGATCATCCACCCCACAGTCCGGACTTGGCTCCCAGTTATTACCATTTGTTCACAAATTGAAGGACTTCTTGGGAGTATGGCGCATTGCTAGTGACGATGATTTCAAAGACGTAGTGCAACAGTGGTTGCAGTGACTGACGGCAGAGATATACGATATGGGATTTCAAAAACTGGTCACACTATATGACAAGTTCCTAAACACCGGCGGTGATTATGTAGAAAAATGAGTGATTATATGTACAATTTGTAGTATTAGTGAGAATACAAAAACTCCGACAACGTCAGTTAACGAATGTTAATTGCTATTCCATGAGATGACATCCTAGTTGTTAGTATATTACGACGAGTGTTTCATAGAGGATTGTGTTCACTAAGTTGTATTACAAGCTGTGTATCAACAGCTGGTGAAATTAGTAGACGGGTGAATTCATCTTTGAAAATCATACCTTCCTTAGGAGGATTTTACAGGAGTCGTGGGTTATCGATAAGGTCCCGAATGGCTGTGTACACTAGTGTACAAAACTTAAGGACGAAGTGGAAAACATAAAATCACGCCCTAAATAGCAGAAGCACCCGAACACAAATTAGCTCAGGATCGTGTCTGGAAACAGGACATGGGTAATAATGGCGCATGATGTGTGGTCTGCGTGACGCGAGAACAAAATGCTCTCACGGAGTCCATTTGAACGGAAATCACCGGACTGTGTGCATAACTGTTACAGACGTTCGATTGTGTTCGTTGTGTGCTAGAGACGACGAAATGGCCCATCGATAACATCCTGTTGATTTCACTCGTGGTTGAATATTTGGGAGGCTAGAGGAGGGACGAACTGTGATGTGTGTGATCCAAGAGTTCAGTATCGTCCATAGCATCGTATCGCGCGCGTAGTCAGCCTTCAAGGTTGCAGGTACAGCTACAGGCCAAGAGGGATCAACACCAGGCAAAAAGTAACCTAGGAAAACAACTGAACAGGAGCACAGGACGCACAGTATTGCGGTTTACAGTGACCAGGTAACTACACAAAGGTGGAATGTACTGTTTGCCCGACAACCAGTACGCTATGATCCATTAACAATTGCTCACCGGAGACACCGTTTACAATGGTCCAGAAAACATAAGGACTTGACATCAGAACAGTGGGGTACGGTACTCTTTACTGATGTGAGTAGATTTAGTCTCTCTAGAGATTATGGAAGTCAGCTAATCTGGCGTGAGGTAGGCACTCGTTATAGCCTCGAAAACATCAATGAAAGGGATAGATACGGCAGCCTCGCGGTTCTCTCCTATCGGGAGACATTCTTACCGATGGACATAAGTAGCTCCAGATACTGGAAGGAGGTACCGTAACCTTTGCGCGGTATTGTAATGAGCTAATTCTTCCCCATGTTTGTCTGTTCCGGGGGACCATTAGCTCATAGTTCGTGTTAATGGACGATAACTCCACACCTCATAGTACGATGGCAGTTGATGAACTGTTGGAAGATGAAGACATTGAGCGGATGGATTGGCCAGCACGTTCTCCCGTCCTGAATCTTATAGAACACGTGTGGGACGCTCTGGAGAGACGCTTTGCGACACTTCAGCACATATCGGAAACTGTCCAACAGCTGAAGACAGTGCTGACGGAAGAATGCATGATGTTACCGCACGAACTCATACGGTGGAAATTATGCATCAACGTTAGGGGTGATCATATCCCCTACTGCGTACCTCCTCTTCCCTTGTTACCGCCTTTGGCAAGGATCTATCTGTATCATAGCACCCAGTGCTATGTAGTCAATTCTGAACAACGTTCCACTACATCCTTTAGTATCTGCAGCTGCGTCGGTGTTGTTTTCGTCATAATTTCGGTAAGTAATGGAGTTCCTATGGTTTTAATTTCACATATCCAGACGGTTCCTGTGCGACACTACAGGTCAAAACCTGGCTCATCCTTAAATATTGCACACCAGTGTATAAGCGTTCCTTTTAGTTTTAGGGTAAGTGTTGCTGGAAGAATTTGTACGTTCACATAAATAAAACATGTTAATACACATTTCGTGAAATACATTTAATTTCTTTTACTCTTTTCAGTTGGTGGATGATGATGGGTCTGTGGATGCCGCTCTTCTAAACTACATGTACGGCCGTATGATCTACAATCGCCTTCGTAATAATCTGGACATCAAAGACCTGCAGATTAAACGCTCTTACTTCAAACAGTGTGCATTCAACGCTGTTTCCTGCTTCGGTAAAAAATAATCTACCATCGGTAGCAACAGGTTCACATGAAGTCCATCATGTCACAGACTGTCAAAATCCCTTACTTGCCCAAATTGTTCTCTGTTCCTATTCTTAAATTAATAAATTAACACGTAAATATTACGTTTTATTACCAGATGTCCAGTTCGTGGTGAAAATCTTATGACTCTGTCTTAACTCGAATATGGTATTCAACATCATTTAAAACTGATGACATTAAAGGGAAAATATATAAATTCAATGTAGAGTGTGATATGTTAAAATCAGATTGCTTTTACAGGAGGAAATCAAGTTGTTATTATTATTATTATTTCTGTTTTTGCTTTATTAATTTCGCAATGAGTTCCTCTTGGCGATCTTTTCGAACCAGGAAAGATATATCTTTGTTATTAAAATCAAATTATTATTAATATTATTACTATTACCATCGTTACTTTATTATGTTCGCAGTGAATTCCATTAGGGGATCTTTTCAACCGTGGGAACATCCTTGGAATTAGATTAGCTTAGCTATTCGTTTGTTCTTTTCCATAAAATGGATTTATTATTTGAAACTTAAATAAATATTCTTTCCTTGCTGTCTGTCTGTTTCATGTTTTATTTCACTTCTAACACTCAAACACTCAAAGAACGAAATCATTGCGGGTGGAATCGGTATAGATCAAATCATATGTAGAGGATTTTAGGAAGGAAGTGTCTGACCCTAGGTCTTAAACAACCCTTAGAAATACGAAGCTAAGAGATTTAGGGTAGAGCGCCCGATGGGAAAGTGACACGGAAGCGAATCGGTATAGATCTGTTGTCAGCTGTACTTAAAGGCAGGACACGCTTCCTTGACGATGATTGGTGGCTTCAGTCTACCTCAAATAGTGAAATGGAGATCTAAGCTACCTTCTCCCTGAAATTTTTTGCCGTGGGAATTAAACAACCACACTTTTTCTTTCGATAAACTTTCCCCTTACCTCTGTTATTTTATTCCAAAAAAAATTGCAAATTTCTCTTTTTGGGTATATTCCAATTTTATTTTAATTCTTCATTTGAGCAAATGAGAAATTATATATGGCTTCACAGGAAACAATTCTAATGATTTAAAAATAAGAACTCTTGAGGAGTTTTTAGAAACAAAATCAAAAATTCGATTACTAGGAATTACTTTTCAGAATTTAAAATGCGTTGTTTGTGAAATTCTTACACTCCGCTTTTCGTTCAAATGATCGAAGAAAGTGGGATGCGCCCAAATAACCTGCTGGGTAATTCTAATCAGGACAAAAATATGGATGTTCATTCTGTCGTAATGATGCTATTGTTCCTCTATTCGTGAATGATTCGTTCACGAAGAATTACCCTTCCCCGTGAATCGTTAATGGTTCACTTTAGACTACTTGCGAAAAATTCGTTCATGAAGAATTTTCTTCGCCGTGAATCGTGAATGATTCGCTTTGGACTGTTCGTGAACGATTCGTTCATGAAGAATGACTCTTCGCTGTGAATTGTGAATGGTTTGCTTTGGTCTACTCGCGAACGATTCGTTCACGAAGAATGACTCTTCGCCGAGAATAGTAAATGGTTCGCTTTGGACTGTTCGTGAACGATTCGTTCATGAAGAATGACTCTTCGCTGTGAATTGTGAATGGTTCGCTTTGGTCTACTCGCGAACGATTCGTTCACGAAGAATGACTCTTCGCTGTGAATTGTGAATGGTTTGCTTTGGTCTACTCGCGAACGATTCGTTCACGAAGAATGACTCTTCGCCGAGAATCGTAAATGGTTCGCTTTGGACTACTCGCGAACGATTCGTTCATGAAGAACGGCTCTTCGTCGTGAATCGTGAATGGTTCCCTTTCATCACTGGGAAACATTATTCAATCCTCCTTTACTGGGCACTCACTAAAATCTCCGCACGTGTAACTTTCATCCATCCAGAAGAGTTCGAAAACGAACTTTCAATAAGAAAGGTAATGTCGATAACTTATCAAGTGTCAATCGTTGTTTGAGTGAGCAACCAGCAGTCATCTAGGAAATAATTGTGATACTTAAGAATGGGAATAATACGTGAGCGTAATTGTTTTAAATCGTGTGCCCGAACCGTTCGCCAGTAGCGGAGATTCATTCGTGAACGAACTGTTAATGTGCTTGTTC
Source organism: Macrothele yani (assembly GCA_039090855.1). Lineage (NCBI taxonomy): Eukaryota > Metazoa > Arthropoda > Arachnida > Araneae > Macrothelidae > Macrothele > Macrothele yani. Next base: position 134,708,745 of record CM077005.1, on the reverse strand, counting down.
GCCACAAGCTGGCATTCATCGTGATTGGCGAATGGTGATCTCCTGCTCTTTTCGGCAGGTTACATTTTCCGCTTGGTCTTGCACTTGCAAGCACTTTGCTGCAAAGAATGATTTTCTCAGTGAGTGTAGTGAAACAGCTGACAGGGAGTAGATGCAAGGTGAATGACCATTCATTTGAATGAGCATTCGTATATGATGAATGAACTCCCAAGGATGAGTAACTTACACCTTCACTACTCCAATCCCTGGAAACTATTTTCCTGAATTAGGTGTAGGATATCACCCTAAATGGTCGTCAAGGCCGTTGAGCTACAAAATAATATGTACTTCCAATTGAAATCTCCGTAGTTAGAAAAAGTGAACCGCTGAAGTAACTGAGGACGCCCCGGTACCCGAGAGTTGAGAAGCGCTGGTTGCTGGCTAGTAGACCAGTCCAAGCACGACCCCCGGATGAAGCATGGCTGGCAACTACAAAATTAGGGACGGGCGAATGCTTGTAATCGTAGATGCTCACGGAAATATCAGATCATCATCATCAGATTTTATGTAGAGGATTTTAGGAAGGGAGTGTCTGACCCCAGGTCTTTAACAACCCTTAGAAATAGGAAGCTAGATGATTTGGGCTAGAGTGCCCGATAGGAATGTGACACGGAAGCTAGGTAAAAAGGGGGAGAAGACGCCCTTACTTATTACCGGCGGGGGCCAGTACCCGGGGTCCGACGGCTCAACGTGCCCATCCAACACACGGCGGATATTTAGTAGTTCGGGCGTTCGTACCTGCCTAGGTCTAACCTGTTTCTCCGTGGCAGTCACGAAAGTTGACCACTAGGCCACCCGTGGCCTCTCACGGAAATATGAACCAAAGCAGAACATGCATAGTCACTGGACAAACCAAAGTGATGTCAGTAGTAGATGTGACTATTTTGTAGCAAATGGCAATAGTAATATAAACTAAGTGACCAAGTTATTAAGACTACCTATCAACAGTGTGTTGGTCTTCCAGGACAACAAAATTGCCACCGCATTGATTCCGCAAAGTTCTGATGACATTCAGGTGAAACGCTAGAAGCCGCCCCAAGTAGCTAAGTAGTCAGAGGAGCATATTTTTGATTAGTCTACAGAGATCTCCATGGGCAGAATGAAGCATGGGTGGTGTGTTTGTCCTATGAGGCTGGCTATCTTACCTTCCTGGAACTGGTGGCCCTAAATTAGATACGAGCACTTCTTATAACTTTAAGGGTTGCTCGTGGAAGACGTTAAACCTCGAAACAAAAAGTACTCTGAAGCACTTGTCGAATGGCATTTTTCAATTCACGCTGATTGGATGACAAAGGAACTAGCCGTTTGATGTTCTGTTCAACATCCCGCAAATATTTGCCGTCTTTTCCCGACGGCTGAGTGGTACCACGAGTTGGCTTCTCATCTTTCGTTAGAAATGGGCCTCAGTACGAATGCCGGATGAGACATAGATGATGTATGTATACGTGTGTGTGTGTGTGTGTGTGTGTGTGTGTGTGTGTGTCTTACGACACTGGATCTCTGCTTTTCCTGCAGCCAGTAACCCAAATTAGGAATGGGCGACTGCTGATGGGCCATTGCGTTGCTCACTGTGACCGTGGAACTGATGTTAAAGCCCTCATCGCGTATCTGAAACCCAGAAAATGTGGGCATTACCTTCAGCCCAAGCCCTGAATGCAGCAGAGGATTTCGCATCAACTGTTATGTCCGTTTCAAGTACGGCATAATCTCACGTGAGTTCGGGCATGATGATGCGAAGTTAGGTTCTTTTTTTTTCTTTTTTTGATTGGGGGTTTAAAAAAATGATTTATTAGACCTGGTGGTACAGAGACATGACCAACAGGCACACATAAACAGGATACAGATTTTTCACAGGATACAGAACAAATCATACATGGTTGGCAGCATGTCAAATGATCAATTTACACAAATATAGACAGTGTTGATCATATAACACATTGTGAACAGGTATACACTGAAGTGCCAGAAAAACTGGTACAGACGAGCTTATGCAGAATACTTAGCAACGTCATCTATGCGCGTACTCGGTTGCTTCCGCCAGTGCGTATATAAAGCGATAGACATCCTTGCCAGCTATCAGAGGGCCGCGGGTGGCCTAGTGGTCAGCGTTCGTGACTGCCATGGAGATAACCTCAGGTTTGATCCTGGGCAGGTACGAACGTTCGAACCACTAAACACCTGCCGTGCGTCGGATGGGCACGTTAAGCTGTCGGACCCCGAGCACTGGCCCCCGGTAATAAATAAGGGCGTCTTTCTACCTCGCTTCCGTGTCACTTTCCTATCGGGAACTCTAGCCAAAATCTCCTAGCTTCCTATTTCTAAGGGTTGTTTAACACCTGGGGTCAGACACTCCCTTCCTAAAATCTTCTACATATGATCTGATCTGATCTACCAGCTATCAGAGCTGTTTTCGGCATAAGAATGACAAGTAATAACGATTTAAGCGATTTTCAACCAAGTGTCATAGTTGGCGCTCGTGAGATGGGCTATAGCGATTCAGAGGTAAAAACGAAGTTCAGATTTTGACGGACAACCGTGGCAAGGGTGTACCGTGACTACAAGAATTCCGGCAAAACCTCCAACTTACGATACTAGAGTGGCCGTAAAAACACATTGGGTGAACGTGACCATCGTCGGCTGTCAAAAATAGTTTCACGCGATAGGCGTGCAATAATCTCGCAGGTATCATCGGAATTCAATGCTGAAGCCTCAACAAGCGTCAGCGTCCGGACTGTGCAACGTACCCTGCACGATATGGGCTTTGGGATCCGACGCCCAACTCGGTGCACAACACAGAGCTATGCGCCTCGCTTGGGCACGACAACACCGCCACTGACACTAGATGACTAGAAACAAGTAGCCTGGTATGCCGATTCACGTTTCCAACTGTATCGGGCAAATGGAAGGATTCGTGTGTGGCGCAAACCCCATGAAGCCATGGATTCCACCTGTCAACAGGGAACTGTACCGGCTGGTAAGGGGTCCGTAATGGTATGGGGTGTGTTTAGCTGGACTTCACTGGGACCCCTGGTACGTCTACAAACGTGTGTTACCGGGCAACGCTATGTGCGCATCCTTTCTGACGAGGTACACCCGTTCATGTCCTGCATTCATGCTAATGGGTAGGTACTGTTCCAACAGGACAATGCAAGTGTCGGGAGGCCACATTATGATTAGAGGAGCATTCATCTGAGTTTGGGGTGTTGCCATTCCCACCCAAGTCCCCAGATCTGAACGTGATAGAACACATTTAGGATGCCATGGAACGTGCTATCGAACACAGGAATCCGAGACCTCGGAATACACCCTAATTGTGGAATGCTCTGCAGGAAGTATGGGGTGCATTGCCTACAGCATATTTTACCAGTTTTTTTTTTTGGCACTTCAGTGTACATTAAACATGGATTTGACAGTATGCTAAATGACCAATGTACACAAATAACCAGTGTTGGACAAGTAACATATTGAGAGCCAGAGCCGAAAGACAAACATCAATGCCTCACGGGATTCGAACCCAGACCCAACTAGGGCGAATGATCATAAGCCAGCGCCACGGGGGGAGAAGTTAGGTTCGCATTCGCGCTTTGTTTCAGTTCCGGCTAAAATACAAAAATATGTGAATGGTTTTAAATAAAACTCTTCTAAACCAGGTAGTTTGTTCAAATTTTTGATAAAAAACGGCAATACAAAGCTTTCTTCGTGTAATTCTTTTCTTTTCAGAGAGCAACTTTTTGCATTTCATTACGGCATGCAGTGCATGCATTGCATACAACGACCGAACGCTACTGGGGGTCATTGGTTCCAGGGAAGGGAAAGAGCTAGTGCAGTAAGACAGTCACACCAGCCATACCTCACTCGGGACTCGAACCCGGGAACACAAGGACAAACGGCCGGAAGCCAACGCTTAAATCACTGTGTTTCCGTGGTGGTCAACTAATACGCACGGTATCACTCAAGCCACAGAAACCCGCGCTTATATTCAGGTTTCATGCAAACATATGATTCGCCCATCTTAATTTTTTGTTTGTCTGTTTGTTTCGGAGGGTTTTTTTGCTGTTGTTGTTGTTGTTTTTCTATTGGAGGTTTAACGACCACCGTGCGCAACTCAATGGGCGATAAGCAGTCGCCCGTCCCTAATTTAGGGTCACTGGTTCCAGGGAAGGGAGAGAGCCAATGCCGTAAGACAAACACAACATCCATGCCTCACCGGGATTCGAACCCGGACGCCTTTCGGACGAATGATCAGAAGCCGTTTCATAGTTCAATGATTTTCTTGTTCAAATCTGAGTGCTATTATTATGATGTGAATGTACTGCTGCATTTACCGTCGTCTACTGAGATACCTTCTCTGAAACACTCCTTTAACGGCCCCTACTTAGGCACCTGTGTCTAAATTTTGTTATGACTGGAACCATGTTTCTTTGGAGGCGTACACATCTTTGACGATTAGAGTACTCTAAAATCGAATATCGGAATATAATAAAGCAATTACTCGTTTAATGAAAACGCAGTGGTAATTTCTAGGTATCACTGAAAGAATGACAGCAAAAATTAATGATGCCAAAGCCTGACAATGCTTGCTGCCCTTAGTTTTAACTACAGAATGAATGTTTCCGAGGAAGAATATTTTAAGCAACATACCTTTATTTGGAGTGAGTTATTTATTCAAAAAGAGCCTGTTCCAAAATACGTGCTTTAGAATTACATGTTCATGAACTCGTTAAGCATTTACCTTGAGAAATGCAGCTCAGTCAAATAAGAAATCTAAATTTCTCTTATTCTTAATTTTACAGATTCGACACTTTGTGGTCTCTGAATCGCGATTACTTACAAGAAATATCCGAATTCCATGAACAGCAGCTTTCCGAAAAAATAATCAGTTTAACAGCTAAGTGCTTTTAATTCAGCGCAGCATAAACGAAGACGGGCAACTCCGAAACTCGTTTCAAACACAAACAGGAGTGAAACAAGGAGGTATTTTATCACCGTGTTGTTTTAATTGCTTTACACTTGACTGTAAGGATGCGTTGTGCTGAGGAACGGTGAATTGTCTTCACTTAAGAAAACAAAAGCTAGAGGATCGCGAGGAAGTCATTTTATCTTCAGGGCGTTAAATTAACCTCAAGACATTGTTCAGAAAACCGTCATTCCGCAATAATATGTAAACATTAAAACCTCTAAACCCCTGTGAGCACTGGTGGTAATCCAGTACTAGTAAAAACTGGCACTAACTTCAAATGTTACAAACTCCATTGGCATCTCGGAAAAAGTAAAGGAATGTTTGCAGCAGCTGTTGCCTCAAAATTTGAAGGGGAGAAATTGAACAAGAACTCCAAAGAGTCGGGAACATTTGCCAAACACATTATTATTATTATTATTATTTGCCAAGCATTTTAGATAAAAGAAACAGCTTGTCGTTTTAGATTTAAGCAGTAAAATATGCACTCGCCGAAGCTGGATAATACGAGGGTGATCGCTGTGTTGTAAATTAAAGGTTCAATGCTTTGACATTATTTTCTGAATAATAGGTCAAAATTTAATTCAAAATGAAAGATTTAAATCGTTACAGGAAGCATTGTTGGCAGAGAAGTTTGTGAATTAAAAACTCCCTAATCCTCAAAACTTACGCTTCAGGGTGAAAACAGCTCGTTGAAGTAATTAACAAATTCTTGGGTGAACGGAGGAATATACGTGCTACCAGAACTTACTGAATATTTTTTACTAGAATGATTTATAAATTTGCACTTTCAGTGATGATATCGTCAATGTTGTGGGCCCGAAAACCATCTCCTTTTAATGGCATGATGATGATCATCATTATCAATAATTATCAATTCACGACTGGATGAAGGTCTCATCCAAAAAAATTTTCTAAGGAAAAAACCCAAGTCTCTTCCACAACATATTTTCTTGAGTCAGCCTCCTCTATATCACTCCGGCGTCCTTTTTAATGTCATCCTCCCATCTTCCATGTTGTCTTCTTCTGAGTCCTCTCCTGTCGCTTGGAATCCAGTCTAATGCTTCAGTTGACCAATGGTGGTCAGTTCTTCAAGCAATATGTCTAGCCCATTGCTACTTGAGGATCTTTACTTTGATCACGATGGTGGTCTTCTTCTGAGTCTCTTCCTACCCCTTGGAATCCAGTCAAGTGTTTCAGTTGTCCAACGGTGGTCAGTTCTTCTAGTATATGTCCAGCCCATTGCTACTTGACGGTCTTTACTTTGATCATGATGGTGGTCTTTTTCTGAGTATTTTCGTGCCCCTTGGAATCCAGTCTGGTATTTCAGTTGTCCAACGGTGGTCAGTTCTTCCAGTATGTATGTCCAGCCGATTGCTACTTGAGAGTCTTTACCTTGATCATGATAGTGATCTTTTTCTGAGTCTTTTCGTGCCCCTTGGAATCCAGTCTAGTATTTCAGTTGTCCAACGGTGGTCAGTTCTTCCAGAAATATGCCCAGCCCTTTGCCATTTTAGGGTTTTTACTTTGATCATGATGTCATCAACTCTGGTTGTTCCCTGATCCACGAGTTCCTTTTCCTATCTTTCCTGGTTATACCAAGCGTACATCTTTCCCAGATTCTTTTAGTTGTTCGTAGCATCTGCAGGTTTTTTTAACTGAGGTCCATGTCTATGATCCATAACTAAGCACTAGAAGAATGCATTGGTTAGATACTTTTCTTTTAAGACATAATAGTAAATTGCTCCTGAAAATTGTACTGTTTTTTCCAAATGATCGCCAATTCAGTTTCATGTCCCTATTAATTTCTGCTTCGATAAGGACCTTACTTGATATCTATTGTCGATGGAAAATATAGGCATTGGTTACTTCCAGATTCTCTGATAGTATTATATTTCCTGTTATTATGAATCCTACACAAGTAGTACGGGAAAACCCGCATTTTTGATACAATAGTTTCATTTACCCAGAGCCTCGGAAGAATCCATGCTCAATAGTTTGAACCCATCTGTTTGCCAGTTGTTCAATTACTGCACGGTACCAAGCTTTTATTTTAGAGGTAAAGAAATATTGGCACTCGCGTTCGACATCGTCCAAAGTAGTCAACTGCTTACCACGGAGAAAATGCGCCGACGCCCGAAGCAAGTGGTAGTCCGAGGGGGTAAGGTTAGAGCTGTATGCTGGACGAGCCAGTAGTTAAATTCCATTCAGTTCTTGAAGTTTAACTCGGGTCTGATCAGCGGTATGATGTTTTACATTGGCTTGTTGCAGCAGTGCTCGCTTTGGTTTACTAAAGCAGGATTCTTCTGCTGAAGTTTGTCATACTTCCTGTCTAATTGCTGAGAATACAGTTCAGCATTGATACACCGACCATTCGGAATGAGCTCAAAGTTGATTACACCTTCATAATTCCACCAGGTACGCATCATGAACTTTTTTAAAAAAACTTTCACGTTTATGGATACGCAAAGCTGGCTTACCTCCATTCAACCACAGTTGTGAAGAATCTACATTACGCAGATATATCCACGTTTCATCCCCAATAACTATTCGTTTGATAAATCTAGTATCGTATGGATTTCTAAGCAGTTTCTTTCATACCATGACACGTCGTTGAGCTTGAGCTGGGTGAGCTCATGAGGCACATCATGGCATCGTCTGTAAACCATTCCGATCTTGTGCATGTGCTCAGCGATGGTAGATGTGGAAATTCCCAGTTCTTCTGACAATTTACGATTGCTTGTTCGTGGATTGTCTTCCACAGCCGCTTGCAAGGCGTCCGAATCAACAGCAGAGGGCCTATCTGAACTTTCGGTTTTTTTTCAAGCTGAAGTCACCAGCCACAAATTTGTTGAACCATGTTTGCGCGGTCCGAGTAACCACCACACCTTCTCCTTCATTAATTTTTCCGACTGCTTCAGCATATTTAAACCCCTTTTTCCAGTAATAACCCCTATATGATAGGCTACGTTTGTCCCAAACGCTCTGACGTCATTCGGTACTTGCAGCGCCATCTGCTTTTATTCGGTGGCCGAAATCTGAGCTAAGCTCACCGCTATCACACAATACGTAAAATCAAGGAGAAACACCGGAAAATAAAATAAAGGTAGTAAGACAAACGACTTCATCTGTGGCAACACGCACGTGCTCGAACAACTGTCTGCGATGATTGTTCTGTTACGCAGGTGTTATATCGTGTGTGGTTTTTTTTTTTTTACATTTTCTTCGCATTGCAGAGTAATTTCATAAAAAGGAATCAGCGTTATTTTATTTCATAAAAAGGAAGCAGCGGAATATTGAATGTGAATATTACGAAAATTTTGTTGTTGGTGAGCTATCTTACAGACTGATCACTAATAATTCAGCACAAAAATAACTGAATGCTGTCTAGACACGGTACCAATGGAGATAATTGCAGATTAAAAGATTAACTTTTATTTACAACTTAAAACCATATATATATGCGAGATATTACATCATTGTATATATCATCGTAATCCATAATCGTGTTTCTTGTACTTTAATAATATTTGCATGTTAATATATTCAACAAGCGCGCATGCGTGGGCTTGAGGGGCGCCTCCGTGCAAATGCATTGTGGGTTGTTTTTTCTGACTTTATAATCCCGGAACCACCCCTCTGCGGTTCCTGATGATGGACCCATAATGGGTCTGAAAGATCTCGCGTGGCCGCCGCGGTGGCGCAGTGGTCTAAGGCGCTGGCCTCTGGTCATTCGTCCGTATGGGGTCCGGGTTCGAATCCCGGTCAGGCATGGATGTTGTGTTTGTCTTACGGCAGTGGCTCTCTCCCTTCCCTGGAACCAGTGACCCTAAATTAGGGACGGGCGACTGCTTTATAGCCCATTGAGTTGCTCACGGTGGTCGTTAAACCTCCAATCAAAAAAAAAAAAAAAAAAAAAAAAAAAAGATCTCGCATGTATATATGGTTTTAAGTTGTAAATAAAAGTTCGTGTTTTAATCTGCAATTATCTCCATTGTTTGGTACCGTGTCTAGACAGCATTCAGTTAATTTGGTGTATTTAGTTGGCACGAATAGCACAGACGTTTGAATAATTCAACAGTTTATTATAGTTATGTATACGTATTTTACGATTCGTGTTATAAAAATTTCAGTCACAACTTTTTCACACATGCGTGGCACGGGCAATGAGCTAGTACCGCTATATAACCAATATTTCAAACTTTGTAGCCATTGCAATTGACAGCGGTGCAAGTTCAACACATGAGTTGCAACATTTGCTTCCCGTCTCGTTTGATTCCAAACAGTACGCGCTTTCAGTTTTCTGCAGCACAGGAAAACTACCCCGCAGAAAATATGCATATTTACGTCGTTGAACTGTTTTATGCAAATACGCCATATAAATAAATACGCAAAATTTTTCCCAATACACTGATACAACAGGAATAGGGATATTATCTGTTACTATCGAAGAAGACTAGTTTTTAATTTTTTCGGAACCTATGTATGTGAATATAAACTGAGAAATGACCTCATGCATCCTTTCTAACCGAAAGGCTGACTCATAATAAAGATGATCCTTATATTAAGAGAAACATTTCCTGGAAAAATGATGATGTTGTCGCACATTTAAACCGTGTGTTACAATTTAAGCAAGCGAAAAAAGTATGAACACTATCGAGGACACTTTACAGAAATCATTCAGACTTCACATAATGAAATTCAATGAAAATGTTAGAATAAATGGACTTTTTACTCCCCTTGTCATTCAACATGTATTATACACTATTGGACAAAAAAAAAAAAAAAAGAAACGATGTACCAAGAAGGAAATATCCAACTGAAACAAAATATGGACCGTTTAATGTACAGAAAACGAAATGATTAGTATTTCAGAACACTTGGATGCTTTATGGGACAGCAAAATCTACACAAAGTGAGAAAGTCAATATGGCGTTGGTCTACCTCTGGCGTGGATACAAGCTGTTACCCGACGTGACATTGATTCGTAAAGTTGAAAGATGGTGTTCTGAGGGATGTCTTGCCAAATGGCCTCCAATTGGCGGGCTAATCGTTCGACATTCTGGAAAGGCCGCAGGCGACGCCTCATCACATCCCAATTGTGTTCAATATGAGAGATCTGGTGATCTGACGGGCCAAGGAAGTGTGTGGAAAGAACAAAGACAATCCATGGAGAGGCGTGCCGTATGTGGCCGGGCGTTAACTTGTGCAAAGTTAGCCCGGGTTGCTGCGAAAGGAACGGCAACACAACGGGTTGTAGAATTTCGTCAACGTACCACTGTGCTGTTAGGGTGCCGCGGAGGAATACCAAGGAGGGTCCGGCTATCAAACGAAACAGCACCCCAGACCATAACTCCCTATTGGCGGGCCCAGTGCGGTGATCCTGACAATGTGCGGCCCGTCACCGGACACGTCTGCGCTGATCGTCGGGGCTCAGGTCTCAAAACGCGACTCATCACTGAAAACAATTCATCCCCAATCAGAACAATTCCAGGTTGATCTGGTCCGGCACCCCATTGCAATCACTCTCGACGGTGCGTACTGGTCAGCGATAGGCGGTGTAATGGGCCCCGTGAGCGTAGATTCCGCTTCCGTAGTCTTCTATTAATGGTCCGGATGGTAACTGCAGTATTGGTCACACGTTGGATGGTTGATAATGACGATTCTGGTGCTGTAACAGCTGCTCTCACAATCGCTCTATCTTCCCGTGCTGTCGTCATCCTAGGCCGTCCCTGCCCTCTTGGCGCTGAAATCTACCGCTCAGGACCCGTTCCTGCCAGCATCGTCTAATTGCCGCATCGTTCCGACCTCATGTATACCGATGGCACGTCCTATTTCAAACTCCGTCGTATGATCGAAATGACCGCGAATTCACCTGCGAGGGATAGTTACAGTGAAGGTAGAAACACGCAATCCGAATCAACTGGAGGGTTTGTTCCTGCAAGCGAGATTCGCTCCTTTATATACACAATCACGGTGCCCAGTTCCGATGCGCTGTAGCTCCGACTATTCATCTATTGGATGCGAATTTTTGATCATTTGCATATTCGGTTGACAGGTTTTTGCATGTGAAGTTTCATTCCTACCGGAGTATTTTTTCGAGGTGCATGGTTGTTTGTTGTTGGTTTTTTTTTTTTTTTTTTTTTTTTTGCTAAAAAGTGTATTTAGGTAAATAAGAATTATTATTCCTTCCACATGATTAAAGCATTTCTTCGGTGTCTATTATGAGAACTTTAAGCAATACTTATTGATAAGTCCTGTTAAAATTAGTATCAATTAAAAATCACTACAAAAAGATTAAGAGTATTTTGACTAGGGATTCAAAGATCGTACGAAATACATTTATACAATGGATCTCTGATTATGTTTATTACCATGTAGAAAAAGAAAATCGGTGTAAGGACGTCCCTTTCTTGTGGTCAGTGATACTACAGACATTACTGTAAAATCCAGAAATTAATACAAATATCCAAATTTCTGAGATGTCACTTTACATTGTTCTTTATGGTGACGTACCTTACATCAAAAGGTAAATTAGCGGAACGTCTCTCGGGTTTTCACGACGTTAGTTCCGTTTGAGCAGCACAGGCATTATGCATTATAACGAAGTGAATTTCTCCGTCATTTTTATCCGCGCCATGATTCGAGCCCGGATCCTCTCATTCCGGAATAAGTCACTCTACCAATTGAGCTACGCGGACGTTTTATTCTGATTCCTATCTGCCTTTATGTCGTGTACGTCCTTCTGGCAGGTAGGTCACATCTCCTGGTACGTTACATCATCTTTCCCCTTATTTTTTTTATTTTTTTTAAGTGCTGGAGAAGGGATTCTCTTATTTTTCCTATCTCGCGGTGTGGAAAGAACATCACACCAATGCGAGATTTTGAACGGTCGGGTCATCCGGATAGTTCGGGCGCCATTAAAACGAAGAAAATTTCTCCGTCATTTTTATCCGCGCAGGATTCGAACCCGGATCCCCTCATTCCGGAATAAGTCACTCTACCAATTGAGCTACGCGGACGTTATATTCTGATTCCTATCTGCCTTTATGTCGTGTGCGTCCTTCTGGCAGGTACGTCACATCTCCTGGTACGTTACAGCATATAAACACCCAGATCTCTCTCTCTCTCTCTCTCTCTCTCTCTCTCTCTCTCTCTCTCTCTCTCTCTGTCTAGAACGCTTGACGTCACAACAACGTCAGCATTGTTGCGCCATCTCAAAGTGGCCATCTCAAAGTGACTGCTTGCTATATAATAGCATGCGATCACTTTTAGATGTCAAGGTGACCGCGTGCTAATGTAAAAACACTGGATTATAAATGACTCGAGTTCTATTTTTCCTATCCGCAAAATTCGAATTAAATACTTAATATCACAGGAAGTTGAGTTTGCCCGCGATCACATTGCGATCTCAAGGTGATCGCATGCTAATTTAAAAACATTGGATTATCAATGATTCGAGTTCTGTTTTTCCAATCTACAAAATTCGAATTGAATTCTTAATATCACGGCAAGTTGCGTTTGTATATTAATTTAATTTAGCACAATTCGAATATAAATTTGTACGCTTTAATTAGTTTTTACTTTTTTAATTTAACTAACTTTCCGAGTTTAGTGCTGATTATATTATACATTTCGCAAAATATCGTATCTAAACGCTCTAACCTACAATAAAAACTGATCTTGAGATATCAAAGTGAGCAAAATTGCATCTAAAAGCAGATGCCGCCCCAATAGCACATTGTCGAGAATTTAGACAGTTCTGATTTGTAATATGAAATGTCACATTATTTTGTAGAAAAAGCTTAGGTATCAAGTTTCAAACTAAACGTCGAATAGGACAGTTTAAAACAAGCTGTGAAGGGAATAACAAGTGTGCCAGAGAAATAGTAATTTAACGCGAAAAATCAAAGTAAAAATTATTAAGGTAAGTTTACACGAAAACAACTTTCCGAGTTTAGTGCTGATCATATTACACATTTTGCAAAATATCGATCTGTCTAAGCGCTCTAACCTACGATTGTATTTTTTTTTTTTTTTAGATTGGAGGTTTAATGACCACCTTGTGCAACACAATGGGCTATAAGCAGTCGCCCCGTCCCTAAATTAAGGCCACTAGTTCCAGGTACGGGAGAGAACCAGTGCCGTAAGGCAAGCACAACACCCATGCCTCACCGGGATTCGAATCCGGACCCATCTCGGAAGAATGGTCAATAGCTTGTGCTTAGACCACTGCGTCACCAATTGTTAAGCAACAAATATTTTACACAGAATGCTATTTATCGCGAGGTCTTTTCCAAAACGCAAACAAGTAGCATATAATTTTTAGTTCTAACATGAATGATTTCTTATTATATAAGTTTTTACTTTATTTCCTTAGAGAAATCCGGACTTTATTTGGTTTGTTTCAATCTGCTTTAATTAGAAATATTACTCCGTCATAGGATGGTCAACATCCCCTATATATTAACATTTATTTAAAGCTGAAAAACAACCCTCCTCGGACGGGCTATACGCTAGTTATTACATATTATAATATCTTAGATGATTTCAGTTTCAAAAGTAAACTCATAGCTCAGTATTACGATATCTCAGTATAATGTTCTTCGATTAAACGGCCGTCAAAAGAAAGTCAATGACAAAAATCCACGGGCTATCTTCTTTCATTTTTTATCACATCACTTGAAACTAAGCTTGCAGCGCAATTTTCGAACACTTTTGAAATGCCGGATTTTTTTATTTTTTTTCGCCAATGTCAGTAGGATCTCCTTTTTCTTTCATCATTCGGCTAAGCAAAGATCTGTATTAAAATCTATTCTCGGAAACTGGAAAGCCTACTGCGACAGATACAAAATGGTTATCGAATGCTAACGTTGTCAGACACAAGAGAGGAAAATTAGGAAGGTTCAAAGTCGTCTTCCGAGAACTAATAAATGACCCCTGGCTCGGATGCAACATCGATATGGTGACACGAATGACACTAATTTCTCTTTCTTGTTAATAGCTTTTTATGGTTTGTTCGATGCAACTGAAGTTTTTTTTTTTTTTTTTTTTTGCCTTTTCGCAAAAGAAATGTTTCGTTATTCATTACTGCTCTTTAAAAATCAAAAGTACCTGCAGTGTAATCAATAGCAAAACGAATGGCGTATTTATAAGAAACTCTCATCGTGGTAAAAACGGGAAACAAAAAAACTGCAAAATGACAACATATGTGATGCTATATTCGTCAAATATAAGTAATTATTTCAGTAAATCATAGACATTTCGATGGAAGTCGGCACAAGATTCCAAGACATAGATAAACTTTCCCTTCTTAGCCAGAGCGATGCATCAAAATTTCATGAATTTGCTAGATTTTTCCCGTAAGATTTCTTGATGAATTTGTCAGAATGTTTTTCGCCAACATTGAAAAAGGCGCAGTGGTCTAAGCTCTGGCTTATGATCATTCGTTCGTGAAGGGTCCGGGTTCGAATCTCGGTGTGGCATGGATGTTGTGTTTGTCTTACGGTACTGGCTGTCTCCCTTCCCTAAAACCAGTGGCCCTAAATTAGGAACGGGCGACTGCTTGTGGCTCATTGAGTTGCTCATGGTGGTGGTGAAATCATCTCTGATCCGGATGCAGTTTGCTCTCAGGTTCGTCGGTATTTTACTATCAAATACAGTGAAACTCCTCAGCCTTCTGTTTCTGCTTCTGCTACTTTACTCTCTGCTCTTCCCCAAGTTCCTTCCAATCTCTCTGATTCCCTTTTACAACCTATTTCGCAGACTGAACTTCGGACCATTCTAGTCTCTCTAAATTCCCGTGCTGTCCCAGGTCCAGATGGCCTTCCGCTCCTTTTCTACCGTACTTTTCTCCCTTCGTTGCTTCCATTTCTTCTCGCCGCTTTCAATGCTGCTCTTTCTTCCTCTTTTCTTCCGAGGGGTTTCACAGAGGCTCATATGGTGTTATTTCCCAAGAAAGGCGATCTGCTTGACTTGGGAAACTGGCGTCCTATCTCGCTACTAAACATTGACTATAAACTCTTCACTAAACTCCTTTCCAGTCGACTCAACCAAGTTCTTCCATTTCTTCTTTCTCCCGACCAGACCTACACGGTTCCTGGTCGGTCCATCACTTCTAATCTCAATCTCCTTCGAGATCTCCTACATCTGGCTCGTACTAACTCTGAACCACTTGCCCTCTTTAATCTTGACCAAAGAGCAGCTTTCGACAATATCTCACATTCGTATCTTTCTGCTGTTCTTATTGCTTTCGGCTTTCCTTTTGCTTTTGTTACCTCTATTTTTGCCCTTTATCAGGACGCTGCTTTCCATGTCAAGACGGCAGCCTTCTTGACTGCACCTATTCCTTTTCGGCGAGGCATTCGGCAGGGTTGCCCACTTTCTGGGCAGCTCTTTGCCATTGCTTTTGAGCCGTTTCTTCGGTCTGTCCATCGAGCCTTTATAGATGCACTGCCACCGCCTACTGCAAGTACTAGGCACTTTTCTGTGACATACTCTGCATATGCCGATGACGCGACCTTTTGTGTAAGGACAGACGCTCAATTCGACATCTTGCTCCAGATTTACGATCAATATTCTTCATGTTCAGCGGCATCACTTAATACATCCAAGAGTGCAGGCCTATGGAGCGGAGCGTGGGCCTCTAGGACTGACACCCCGTGGGGCGCCTCATGGACTGCTTCATCCCAAAAATTCCTTGGGGTCCATCTTGGAGTCCGTTTTTCTGCTCAAAATGAAACATGGAATGCTCTCAGAACACGCCTTACTCGAACTGCTGCATTCTGGCGAGGTTCCCAGTTTTGTACTTCTTACTTCTCAAGAGCTAGAATAGCTCAGACTTATATTCTTTCACCATGCTTATATGCATGGTCAGCAGAACGTATGCCCATTTATCACCTCAATGAAATCACTCGAATCATCTCAACGATAATATGGAACAGGTACCATTGGATCCAGGTCTCCACTCTCTGTCGTCGAGTCACTGATGGAGGTATTTCACTGCTTGAAGTTCGCACCTACTATAAAGCACATAAAGTGGTTTCTTTCCTGCGGCTACTAAGTGCACCAGAGTCGCCAGTTACGCTCGTTAGAGATGTCATGATATCGCCTAGGAATCCCCGAATCACTTTCATCACGTATCTTCTAATGGATCAATCTCCTTTTTTTCATTCTAAACTTTCCCCTTTCTACAAAGAGGTCATTTCCTTTCTCCGTTCTCTACCCCTCTTCCGTGCTCCACCGGCTTCCACCACTGAACTATTAGCTGAGCCCCTGTTCTTTTCTTCCATCCTTCATCCCCCTAATGCTCACTACTTTACTGACCTTTCCTGGCTCCCCGCCGGAATAGTATCTGTTCAGGATCTAATTTCTCCAGATCTTTCTTGGAAACCCTTCTCTGATCTGTCCCCCCACATCTCCCCTACCTCTTCCTCTCTTTCGCTGTATGATTCCCTCCGTTCTTCAATCATTACCCTCTTCCCTAACCTTGCCTCTCAAGCTGGGTTAACTCTTGTTCCCTCTGCCTCTCTTCTTCTTCCCTTTTTCCTTTCCGTTCGGGGCTCATCACTTCCTCTCTCCAGTTTTTCTGTCTCGTCTCTTTACCGTTATCTCATTGATCCACTGTATGCTACACCATTGATGATTCCAGATGTTCCGAATGTCGCCCTTTCACAAGTGTGGTCCATGTCTAATTCGCCACTATCTATTCCAGCAGAAAGAAACATCCAATGGTTGTTTCTTCATCGGCGGTTACCAGTTCCTACTAAATTATTCAGGATGACGCTTGTTGATTCGCCTAACTGCATGTTTTGCTCTACGATTGCGGATGTAGATCATGTGTATCAACATTGCACAGTGCTTCTTCCCTTGCTACATCTGACCTTCACTACTGCACAGTGCCTTAGTACTAATGATCTCTCCTTCTCAGCCTATAGCACGCTACTCAGTTCAAGTACTCCGCCTATTCCTATATCAGAGTCATGTGCTTATGTATTCATATTAGCAAAACATGTGATTTTTTGCTACTATCAACAGCTACGTTCTACCCCTATACAGCCTACCATCTTTCAGGCGGGAGTTACGATGTGCAGTCAGTTCCGGAACAGAATGATTTCACGCTTGAGGCTTGCGTTCACTGTTGCTAAGGCTGCGAATCGAATCCCACACTTTATGTCAGTGTGGTCACCTTTTCGTCAATGGTTTTCTGGTCCATCAGAAGACCTTAGACTTTGTTCTGACGTCTGTGAAATTGTTTGGACTAATTGAAGTATAGGTTTGTGATTATCGTGTTCTTAGGTGCCCTTGTCATAATCGCTTCTTAATGTTACTGCACGTTTGCATGTTTCTCACCAACAAGGTCTTGTAGGTGAGTTTCTTGTTATACCACAGGCACTTAAAATAAGTTTAAAGTTTTTTTTTTTTTTTTCGGTACTTTCCTTATGTCTGCCGGGCTTTATAATATATGGTTTTTGCTCACGGTGCTAAGCAACTGTTTGATAGTGTTTAAATTGTCTTATTGATTTTGCACAGTGTATTTTCTGATTATGTTACCTGTACATAAAGGGATATGATCAGTCGATTACACAATGTTCTGCAAGGTTTAGCACTTTTGTAGTGCAGAGGGTAATTGTTCATCATTCGGTTATTTGTACTGTACCTGAAGTATAGTTGCTATGCCAAAAGCTCAGTTTTGTATATACTAATGTACTTTCCTAATTGCACTGTAAAATTTATGTTTGGCACATTTCGCATGTTGGGTCACGATTACATGTCTTAAGTTTTATGCTCATGGTGCGGAGCAAACGCTTTGATAGTATTTCAATTATATGTTAATGTTACACAGTGTGGTTTTTCTCATGTCACATGTGCCTAATAGGAAATAATCAGTCTATTAGATAATGTTCTGCGCTGTATTGCATATTTACTGTACAAAGAGTCAGTTTCATATTTTCATTATTTGTATTGTACTCGAAGTATAAATTTTCTGTAAAACGCAAGTTCTGTTTGTACTAATATACTTTACTCTTTGCACTGTGAAATTTACAGTTGTACCATGGAATTGTAATTCCTTATTAGTGTCTTCCCTATGCCGTTGCATCTTGTGTACATATGTTGTTGTTCATTACAAGTTAATCTATAGCACTGTGATTGAGGCACTTGTTTAAGCCTAAGTAATAGTTCTTTTTGTAATTTGACAGCGTTTCACAAGAGAGATATTGCATTCAATTTGTATAGAGTTCACACCATCATTGTGGATAGATCATTTTATTCGCTTATCTTTCAGATACTGAAAAGTATAAACCTTCTGCTCTTTTCTTCTCTTTTCTTCTTTTTTTCAAGATTGCTCAAAATATACATGTTTGTTTTTGCACTGTAAAATTTATAGTTATACCTTGTACTGGTGTTCACCTATTAGAGATGGCACTCTGCTGATGCACTTTGCGAACATATGTTGTACATAGAGTAAGTCAACCCATCAGTCCAGTATTGTCAGTGTTATGAATTTGCTTACATTGTATATAGTGCATCCACATAATTTAAATATCTCATTGTCATTGTAAATAGGTCATCCACTTGTTTATCTTTTGGTAACTGTTAAGCACAGGCCATCTGTATCTTCCTGTCCATGTTTGCTCCAAATAAAATATTGTTGAAGCTCATGGTGGTCGTTAAACTTTCAATCAAAAAAAAAAAAAAGGCGAAGCGTTTGGGAAATGATCTAGATCTTATGTAACGATGCGAAATCTACCAAAATGTAGATGTTTAAAAGGGTACTTTACCCTCAACCAGTGTTTCAGTAGAATGAAATCCAACGAATTAAATATTACTGAAGAAGCATTATTTACACCACAGGCCTTTAGCTAACATTGCGATGCAAAAAGAAGTGGTTTGTAGACATGTGGCTAAAAAGCGTTTTGCGGTACAGCTTTGCTTTCTTAAAAGGAGGAAGAATTGATATCATTTACAAGAAATGAAATGACATGTGAAAAAGCGCCACCACTTTGAGCAATCTACTTACAGTAAAACGTGCAGCGAAACCGGCCCTTTAGGAAGTTGGATGAATAATCAGGTATGTTGTTATTTATCTGACAGTGGTGGTCGCTCCTCAAACAGTGTTGATGTATTGATTCAGTGTAGATGAATTTCTTGATCAAAGTTCGAGGCGCAAAACTGCATGGTTTTAATCTTGGGAATATCGTGGGAATAGCCTGTAGCATTTATAAATCAGTGACGTGTCTTGGGTTCGAGACCTGGGCTATCTCAACTCCCTCCCCCCCCTCGCTGCCCCGCCCCCATTACTGATTATTTTTAAATTGCGAAGTTTATTTTTAGTTGCTAAGTAATAGAAGTAACTTTTTTCTAGATTTTAGGCACATGCAATTGATAACATAATACCAAATAATTATGAAGATTAGGATTTTAACACTTATTTGTACATGAATTCCATTGTTCTTCTAATACTTTATTTGTACATGAACTCCTTTCTTCTTTCCTTTTGTGTGAACTTGAGTGTTGCGTTTTCATAAAAAGTTTCTTCTGTGAGTAATTTTTCATATTTAAAAAGAATGTTTTTCTCTATTGATAAAACAGCCAAGTTTCTCAAGTGTACATGTCCTTGTGTGGCGGTAGGATATGCCTTGATTCTTTTTTATGCAGAAAAACTTATTTCGGCAGTTGCAGTTGTTGGTGGAAACTTTAATATTAGGTCTGCTAATCTATACACCTCACTAAACGCAATGCCCATTTTTTTTCAATTTTATGTGACAAGTAATATCTTTTACTGATTTCTTTTTGTGCTAATCAACTGAATAAAATGCCTGCAGTTCATTTTTGAGTCAAACTGTATCAAAATTTAAGCATAGTTCTGACGATAGATGTTCAGGAAAGCTTTCACAAAATTTATCAAAACTGTTCGAATCCAACAAATTCACGAATTTAAGATATAACATCATTGATTTTAATTCATTGACACTTCACACGACTGAAACAAATCTCGCGAAACACGTGCGGTTGCGGGCGGAAGCATGCGAGTGACTAAGGTAGCATTAAGTCTTCTCTTTTCTGGGCGAACCCTTGCCCAAAGCAATGGCATATTCACCCTTGACCCGCTCCTTCGTGTTGTCATGGAAACGCTAGCCGGCAATCGCGTCAAAAGTCTTCGAATTACACGGCGAATACTAGTAGAGCTAGTTGCGTCACGATGAAACCAGCTCTCCACTAGGAGCCCCTCTGGTTTTCTCTTCGCCAGACTGATTCTCTTAGTCGAAGGAAACTAATCCGCACGTGTGCTGTTCTCCGCAGCGAAAGCATAGACATATCTTAATACCATTGATAATTGACTTTCATTTGTGTATATCTAATTGACTTTTATTTGCGCATTTTCTAGGCTTCGCAGCTGGCCTCGAATATACACTGCTGCTATAAATAGAGAGGACAGTGTAGTGATTCGTACGGCACAGACGTGATTCAAACCGTTTTATAAAGGCGATGTAACCATAGACGATGCTTCGAGTTCCGTGCGACCTGCTACTCAAAAAAAACGAGGTCCTACAGATAGTGTTCGGAACCGATACCCGTCAAAAATGTGAGGAGATGACCATCAAGTTTCTTACCCATGCTAAGTGTGTACAACATCATCTAATCCAGTCAGGTCAGGTAAGAATGCGATAGAATTCCTTCCAATAACACCTGAAGTGTGAACCTCTGCTCCATGAGATCCTGAAGTCAGATGAAAAATGGATCCTGCACAACAAGATCAGAAAGTCGTATCAGTGTTTACCTCCAGAAGAACCACGAAATTTAACCCAGAGTCCAACACTCATTCGCTGTGTTCTGAATAGTGGCAGGTATTGTGCATTATATAAAACTAACTGTTAGCCCGCTGAGATAAGAATGCAACGGGTTCTGGAAATCACTTATTGCTATTCAAGCGTTGAATATTATCTTTTACGGAGTCACCGTAAATAGTGAATGTGCATTGAAACATTCATTTATTCTAAAACAATAAGGCCCATAACCTGGTGGAGGAGCCATTTGAGCTCCCATCGGTGCAAATGCAAGAGAACTATTACCTGACAGTATGTTAACCATAAAGTTTTTGAACGCTGATGCTGAGATTTCATAAGTTGTTCAGTTTATGGGATTTAATTTTAGTGCTCCATTTGAGCAACATTTGGAAAATTTACCATCTGAAGGTTTCTCTCCGGGAAAGCGTTTGGCTTTACAAAATTCACAAATTTGCTCAAGAGTGTCACATGAGTGTCTCGCTACAGTCTTTTAATCGTCTATAACGTTTAACGACACATGACGTGTAGCATTTCTTTGTCATTCTCGGTTCGTTAATTGCCTCTGTACCCCTTGAGCGCAGTGTTTGGTCTGGGGGTCATATTCTGTTGCCCTGCAATTTCTCGTGCGCCGAGATTCAGCTTCAATTTGTTGTGGCTTTCATATTACTTCGACGATCACGCAAACGTCGAATATCAGCATTTCTTTCAACTGCACTGCATTTTTGTATAATTTTTTCTGGCATGTTCGGCATTGCGGCGGTTAACTTCTTGTCTTTCGTCTGCAGTGCGTTGTTGCCGCCTTGCTCGATCGTAATCGGCTTTGCGGTATTTAGCTTCAATCTCTACATCTAATGAAAGGGTAACTTTCTTTTTTGACCCGGCATAGGCGAGGTTTAAAATAACAGTCAAGATTGCGAAGGAAAGTAACGTTCATCCTTTCCTTACCCAGCACCAGAAAACATCTTACAACCTACAAATGTGTGCTTACACTTCCATCGCACCCGAAAAAAAACCCTCTAACTTCAAACGAAAGAAAAAAGATGTAAACAAAACATTAAACAGGACCGGCTACGGATAACACAGTGTGAACACCAGAATACAAATGTTCGTCTTCTTCTGTTAAACAGAGTACGTAGTTGTTTGTTTATGGTTAAAAAGTGATCCTCGTCGTCGCAAGTCTTGCCTTTTATATAGTAAGATGCTTTTCATTTGATCCTTTCATCATTAATATTTCAGGCAATAAAAGATGATTTATGTTGGAGAGCAGAATAAATTTAGTCATCACAAAGTCAAATTCGCTTAACTGGAATCTGAATCAGGCCTTTTAAGATTAAGAAAAAGGATACAACACAGTTTCTGATCGGCATATTCTCAGTTCTTGTTTGTTTGTTTGTTTGAGGTTTTATTGGCCACAGTGCGCTACCCAGTGAGCTACGCATAAGTAGTTGCTCCACCCAAATTTGGAGCCGCCAGGGCCACGTAGACAAAGTCACCGTCCATGAGTCACCAGGGATTCGGACCTCGATCGATCTCTGACGAATGATTGAAGGCGAGCGCCACGCACCATTCGGCCACGGGGCATCAAACTTTTGGGGTCGTCTTAGGTATCGAAGCTTACAGGGATTTTTTCATACATCGAAATTCATAGTTGGGAAATTTGCAGTTGCTAAGAAGCTACTGGGTGGAAAACTCGAAGCCGGGAAGAACTGGAGAATTCACGCATACGGAAAATGTTTGGTGTTCTTGCTTACATAAGACACATTTTTTTGCAAACAGTCTTCTTCAATACCTGTAGCCGGAAATATTATGTTAAAAGGAATAAAGAGGTAAGAGCACACGACATCATGCTTTGACGTAAGAAATTACTTGCGATTTAATATATTCAAGTGTATGACAGCGAAGTTTAAAATTTGGGTGTGAATTCAAATGAAACAAAAAAGTTCATTATATTTTTAATTTGCGCACAATTCTCTGGCTCGTTTTTCTTTCTCTTTTTTTTTTTTTTTTTTTTTATTATTTCTGCCTGTAATGCAAAATTCGGAACAATATACAATTTCCGACAAAAATCATACCAGCCGACCTAGCAGATTGCCGTGGATTCATAATATCTATATTAAAGAAATATGATAGAGAGAAATGGCCAAGGTGATCCAGAGTAGTGTTTCTATAAAATCACGAAATCTGAAATTCTAAAAACGGATTTTGAATTTTCTGGCACTAATCACATAGACAGCATTCTGCAATGGGTATGTACATTCTGAAATAGGATTGCGTGTGTTTTCTGTGCACAAACATTTTTTTGACTTAGATAACAATATTTGTTTTTTCATTGCATTGCGAATTCAACCACACGGATGCGCTGGAGTGTCACTACAGATTTGGGAAAGGCTTAAAAACGCCATTCGTTTTACTAATAAATTCTCTTTAATTATTACCAACTTATTTTTGCATTACTTTTATAACAAAGGTGGTTAGCATGTTTTTCATGCACTTGGATAACCTTCTGCAATCATTATTTTGGTTAAACATCATTGCCTTTCATTCGTAATAGAAAAAGAACATTGTCTTACGTAAGTATCTTAAAGAAATTATATTTATAATTTCACTGAATCACCATGTGACTTTAAGTTAAGCGAACGCATTTTGTCACTTTTTATGACTCTATTTCCGGGCCATTTCCGTTATTTGTCATACTGCTTTCCATTTGTTCTCTTAACGCAGGCATTTCTTTTCAAAGATTCATTGAATTTCATTTTCATGTGCCCTCATTAGGTCTTCGGCGATGGAATGGAAGTCCAATAACTCGACTTCCGTTTCGACGTGCATGTCATTCACTGCAAATAAGATGTTTTCATCTTTTGCAGTTATTTTCGAAATATCTGCTGCCTCACATATTACATTAAGGGAGAATTGCGTTTTATTTTTCATCATTTTTTCACGAGTGAAGGATAAAGATTGTGACTACGATCCAGGTACACTGCCCTATGGTAAATAAGAATAATAAGGTAAATAACAAACAAAAGGGGCGAAAAAAACAAATCAAAACTTGCATCTAAAAAATAATTTGTAGTTGAGCACACAGCCTCCAACGGCTCTTAAGCAACAGTCTTCTACCCACCCACCCTCCACACACCGGTTTTGTTATCCTGCTACGATCCTGCCCCCAAAAATACCAAACTGGAGAGTTAGTTTCTAAGAAAACCTCAGGAGCTAGGACTTGCTTGAAAATTGTGCAGATGCAGGTTCATATTGTGGAGCTTAACTGTCTCTCATATACAGGGTGGTTCATAAAGAAGTATACAGTTTTAACGCATTATAAAACAAGAACAATGTAAGATATTTTATGTTACCTGTAACAGAATTGTAGGGGAATGTTTAAAGTTTTTTAGAGACAGTCATAGATGTTCTATGTGTGCACCCTTAGTCACACGACACACATCGAGCCGGTAATCCATTTCAGCCCAAATGCGATGTACGATATCTGAATCAAGTGCAGTGATAGTGGCTGTGATACGCTGTTTCAGCTCCGCTCTATCAACAGGAAGGGGAGGGGCGAATAGCTTGTCCTTTACGTACCCCCACAGGAAAAAGTCAGAAGGTGCTAAGTCAGGACTTCTGAGTGGCCATTGGGTCAGTGGCATGTTGCAGTCCGCGGCTCGTCCAATCCATCAGTGAGGAAGATGATCATCCATTGACTAATCACGTGACACGCGCGCCATCGCCTACGTCACTTCCCTCAGTAGCGGGACACAAACTTTATGAGTACATCCACCTAACGGTTCGCAGTTGTGATCCGTGTCTTCAACTGTTACTGTCTTACAGCATCTGGAAACTGTATAGTTCTTTATGAATCCCCCTGTACAACTGCAGGGTTCAAATAGGCAATTACCGACACCTAAATCAAGCAAAGAATGAACATGAGAAATGTGTTCTCTATGTATTCATTAATTCGAATATCCACGTCAGGTCCTCATATTGCTGTTAAATCATGTCAAGTATCGCTATTAGGGAAATTCTGTGTATTTCCAAATGTCATTAACGGCACAAAAGTGCCTGGTGTTTTTTTCACTGTTTCCTAAGTTTCTTCAAAGAACTGGGAAACTGCAGTGGAAATACACCTTTGTACCGATCGGAAGTACAGTCCTTTCATGTACATATACATGACATAAGTAAATAGACACCTGATTTGTTAATAATATTTATTTTCCGTCCGTATGGAGTGGAAGGACCTGTAGCTGGATTTAATATCTGGTACCCATACCCTTTGCAGTACGTAGTGTAACGTAACAGGAGATGTGACGTACCTGCCAGAAGGACGCACACGACCTAAAGGCAGATAGGAATCAGAATAAAACGTCCGCATAGCTCAATTGGTAGAGCAACTTATTCCGAAATGAGGGGATCCGGGTTCGAATCCTGGCGTGGACAGAAATGACGGAGAAATTTACTTCGTTGTAATGGCGCCCGAACTATCCGGATGACCCGACCGTTCAAAATCTCGCATTGGTGGGATGTTATTTCCACACCGCGAGATAGCAAAAATAAGAGAATCCCTTCTCCAGCACTTCGAAAAAAAATAAAAATAAGGGGAAGATGATGTAACGTACCAGGAGATGTGACGTACCTGCCAGAAGGACGCACACGACATAAAGGCAGATAGGAATCAGAATATAACGTCCGCGTAGCTCAATTGGTAGAGCAACTTATTCCGGAATGAGGGGATCCGGGTTCGAATCCTGGCGTGGACAGAAATGACGGAGAAATTTACTTCGTTGTAGTAGGGCTTTTTCTCTGTCAGGCCCTGTGGAAATTAGATCAGTAATGGTGCTTTGTGGAATCTGAGTCTCCGATTGACGTAACAAGGCCAACAGATATGCTATGTTCGTTGGTTTCTGTGGCATCCGTCGTAATGCTCCATTCAATATAGTCCACCGGTGTTCAACTTTTGGTTTGATGAATTCTTTAACTGGAATACGCATGTTCAGTTTGTTTTAATAAAAGTTTCCTTACAGGCTGGCCTGCTTGGTAAAATTAAGCATCTCTTCCCTATCAATGTCCTAAAAACATTTTACTATGCTTCTATTTATACCCATCTCTCCTATTGTCTGGAATCTTGGTATTCAAATATAAGTGCTAACAATAAGTTATGCTTGCTCAAATTACAGAAGAAATCTGTTTGTTATATGCTGAACAGAGATTACATGTCTGATTCAAAACCATTATTTCTAAAACTAAATATTCTAAAAATTCATGAAATTTTAACCTTGAAACTAGGTATCATGTTTTTTAAAATAATGCATCTTAAACTGCCTATTTTCCTATGTCACATCAAATATCTGGATTACTCTGTCTTCACCAGATCTGTTGCTAACAACAAATTACGTCAGCCGTGTGTTAGACTTAATTATGGTTTAAATAGCATACTGTATTATCCTATTTGGAATAATCTCCCAGAGAGCATCAGATCCCTGGAAAATATCAAAACGTTTTCCTTGTCTCTGCGAAATTACATTGTAAATCACCCTGATCTCCATAACGAATCTCAACCCTATCATTAAATTGTAGTTCCAAGCATGCTGCTAACAGTGGTGCTTCTGTTATAACCATCTTACTTGCTTTCATATAAGCCATATGTTTTATTCCTTTTCTTACATCTGATAGGGGGAATTGCCTTACAACCAATGTGTTCAGATTCCTCCTGGTGTATTTCATTTTCATATAACTGTAAGTTTTACATGTGTGCAATAAATAATTGTACTGTATAACTGGGTTCATATCAGGCTCTGGCTTGGCCACGATAGTTTCTGGATGGCGTTTTGTTCGAGCCATGTTTGAGTATCTTTTGTCCTATGACATGGGGCGCCATCCTACATGAACAAAGAAATAGCCTTTGACATCCGACCACTGCAGAATATTAGTAGCAGGACTCTATCAAAGACAGTTATGTATTTTCCTGCATTGATGTTGCCTTCACATTCCATGAGTACTGAATGTTCATCCATATGGCTTCCCATATCATGACTGAAAAACCGCCATGTTTCACAGTTGGTTGTAGGTGCCTCAAGCTGAATTCCTGTCTGCGCATTCGCCACACCCAGACCCGTCCACTGTCTGAAAATTGTGCAAATCGGGACTCATCGGAGAATATGACAGTGTGTCAAAATGCTAAGGGTCTCTCAATCATGTCTGTCTCATGCCAATCTTCGACGAATATTTGCTTCTCGCAAAAGAGGTTTACGTCAAACTGCTCTTCCGTGATAGCAAAGTCGGTTATGATACCACTGAGCTGTTCTAGAACTCACTTGGAGATGTTCTGCTATCTCAGCGGCCTTGCTACGATAATTGCTTCCACAGAATGCTTGGCAGCTCCAAGAAACTTCTGTGATGACCCAGAAGTTACCCGTACGTGATGCTTTTGCTTCCTTGCCTGCTTTCTTCAATTCCACTAGTACTCGATTAAATGTGGCAAGAGGAATTTGCAAGTCTGCAGCAATCTAACACTGGCTGACTCCGAGATCCGATTGACCCACGATTCGTCCTGTCTTGTAGTCCCTCAGTTCCTTGGCTTCCTTGGGTCGAGGCATGTTTGTTTCGTGTCACCTACTCGCTGACGTTGTCTTGGAAACTATATTAAAGGGAATTCGAGCATGCAATGCAATATAGACTCCACTACATAGCAAAAATGACATTACGACAGACGTCTATTTACTTATGTCATGTCTCTGCACTTGTGAAGAATTATTTCTTCACAAAAATTCGTTTTCCATTGATGTCTACTATGAATTTTTATTTAATTTACACATTTTCCCCATCAAATCATCACATCCGGTTACATTTTTTTATAATTCATTAAATTTCTTTATATTTAATTTCATTTTCTGTGTGTACCTCGGCATCAGAACTTTTCCCTTGGTCCATTAACGATGAGGTTTAGGAGGGTAAAGCTAAATAAAACGTAGGGATACACGACAAGCTCCGGAATTACTTGATGGGCTTGGATTCACATGGACTTTGTTCTTGCTCAAAAAACTTTTCGGGATATCCACCCGTTTCGCATGTGGAATTCATTTTCGCGTGTTAAATTGCAATTAATATTTAGAAAAGAGTGTTCAAATAATTTGGGAATGTTAACGTATGTTTAAACGCATTATAAGAGTCACAAAACTTCTTTGCCGCCCCTGTGGCGCAGTGGTCTAAGCTATGTCTTCTGATCGTTCCTTCGAAAGGGCTACGGGTTCGAATCCCGGTGAGGCATGGATGTTGTGTTTGTCTTACGGCACTGGCTCTCTCCCTTCCCTGGAACCAGTGGCCCTAAATTTGGGACGGGCGACTGCTTATAGCCCATTGCGTTGCTGACGGTGGTCTTCAAATCTCCAATAAAAAAAATGCTTCTTCTTAGCTTGTTAGCACCAACTACAGGGTATAGACTTACCCCAGCCTTTTCCAGCTTCCTTGATCACCTCTAAATTTCTGAAGGTCATCTCTCCATCTTGTTCTGTGGCGCTCCCTTCGTCACTTTCCATCTCTCGGTTGGCATTCTGTTAGTAACCGTGTTCATCTTTCATTCTTCCAACATGTCCAGCCCATCTCCACTTTGACTCTTTTATTATTTTTATAATATCTATTATTCCTGTTCTTTCTCTTACAAGTACATCCCTTACTCTGTCTCTTCTTGTTATTCCCAACATTCTTCTCTCTAACTTTGTTACCAATATACTCTTATTTTTTCACATTGTCTTTCTGTGATACCTCACGTTTCACTTCTATAAGTAAATACGGGGTTAATACAAGCATTGAAGATTTTTCTTTGTAAACACAATGGAAGATCGCCGGTTAAAGAGTGTTTAAGTCCCAAAAGGTCCTACTACCTAGTATAATTCTTTTATTGATTTCTCTCTCTTGTCTTTCTTTAAAACTGATTACTTGACCTGAATAAATGCATTCATCCCCTTTTTCGATTTCTTTTCCTTCTATTAAAATCTTTTCGGTATTCTTTTCTGTATTATTCATATATTTAGTTTTTTCTGTGTTTATTGTCAGACCTTTTTTAAGACTTTCCATCTACAAATCCTCTATCACATTTTACATTTCACTATTACTAGTTGTAATAATGACTATGTCATCAACAAATATTAAGTGATTTAGGTACCTTCCATTTATGTTTAATCCTTTTTCATCCCAGAGGAGTCTTAAAACTATAATATTCCAAATCGATTGCGCAACAGCGACATTGAAATGAAGGATTTTGTCTGTTAAATCAATCCGAAAATCTTCCTCACAGAGCTGCTCGAATCAAATATGGGAATTACTCCGATGTCATGAGTCCTTTCGTCCATACGTATTAGACCTCTTCTACCGCAATGATTTATCTGAAGGAATTCATTGAATGGACGTGGCTTTAATTCCAGACTCTCAATCATACTAGTACGAAATGCGCCCAATAGAATCAGGAGTTCGCGGCTGAGGGTGGTAATGCTTGTAAATACAATAGAAAAATTGCAAATCATTTCTTTTGGTAAGACTAATAAATAATTGCACAATCGAGTTTTTATCACTAACTTTACATAGCTTTCTTATTTGAAATGCTGGTAATATAGGCTGTAAGACAGCTACAAATACGAGTATATAGTACCAATATTTGAATTTTGGTACTATATTCTCGTATTTTACTTGTAGATTAGGGGCAGGGATTCAGTCGAGATTTGGGGCCTGGAGCCGCTAGGCCATCTTTATTCAAGGCCTGAGGGAGCCAGGCTACTTTCTTTTTACCTAACTGAATCGGATTTTTTAAATTTATTTATTCAATCTTCGCCCATTGGAATCGACGTTTTTTTAGCATGAATAAACTTAACCGATGTTTAGTCTTTTCTCTATCTCTCTCTCTCTCTGTGATGGTGGTTATGCCTAAATCCGTAGACCTTTTGGCTACCGAAACCACCTCATAAATAGCCACAGAAGTGAGTACAAGACAGTATATATGAGAGTGAATCAAAAGTAAGGTCAATGCTCTTGTTACGTAGGCAAGCAGAGCTGCGGCAGATTGATATTTGGAGAGGGGAGGGCAAATGACCTTGACACGGGGCGGATGCAATCACTAACCTTCTAACCGCAGTTACCCAGCAGTTGTAAGGGCGTAAACATGGCCACTCGTTGTCGGAATGCTCCATCGTCGAGCACCGAAATGTAGTGAGATTTTTATGGGCTAAGGGTGTGAAACCCGCTGAAATTCATCCCACGATACTTGTGCAATTTAGGGAAGACAACTGTATGAGCCAGAGACCTGTGTTCAAGTGGACAGAAAAGTTTCAAGCCGGTCGAACGAATGTGTTTGATGAAGCTCGTTTGGGCGGTCCGTCGACTTCTCGCATAAAGGACCGTCTGGATCCCACCGATACGCGCATTAAAGACGTTCGCCGGGTTACTCTGTCTGACATCGCCCAAAATGTAAACATTAGGCGTGGTTCTGCATTCTCAATAGTGCATGACGGTCTTGAATATCATAAAGTGTGTGCCAGATGGTTGCCACGGCAGTTGCCTAATGCGCACAAGCAGCAGCGCCTGGAATTGGCAGAATATTTTTGCAGCGGTATGAGTCATATCCTAGTATTCTGGAGTGGATTATCACTGGGGGCGAAACATGGGTCCATCGTTACGACCCCGAGAGCAAAGGGCAAAGCGTGGAGTGGAAACATCCGAGCTCCCCATGTAAAAAAAAAGTTCAGAGTTGTCCTTCCGGCACGAAAATTAATGTTGACTCTCTTTCTTGAGACGAAAGGACCCATCGTCCAACACTATCAAGCACAGGGTGACTCAATTAACAGTCGGTCATATTGGGACTTGCTGAAAGACAAATTGAAATCAGCAATTCGCACAAAACGACGGGGAATGTTATCCAAAAAAAAAGTGCTGTTGCTTCACGACAACGCTCGTCCACATACGGGATTGGCAACTCAACCGACAATTACAGAGTTGAAGTCTGAGGTGTTATCACATCCTGCTTGCATCCCCGATCTGGCGCCGTGAGACTTTCATGTCTTCGGGCCTCTGAAAGACGATTTGCGATGCCGCCGTTTTGAAAGTGATGTCCAGGTAGAGGAAGCGGTGCATTTGTGGCTGCAGGAACAACCCAAAACATTCTTCTCCGCAGGAATTCAGAAGCTTGTAGACAGATATAAAATATGCGTTGAACGACAGGAGGACCATGTTGAAAAATAAGGTAATTGCTATCTGTATGCCTCTTAGTTTCGTCAATGTATGACAACATTGACCTTACTTTTTCATTTACCCTCGAATTTACATTCGATTTCAAAGGTTTCGCCCCCCCCCCCCATATCTGCTGGAGTCGATAACGCTTGAGCCGGTATTCGGAGAGCAAGTCACTTCTTTTTCAGGACTGCACCACTGGCTAGGGGGTTACTTCCGCAGACCTGGGCCTCTCGCATTTGGCTGTATTCTGCCACGCGCTAGATATTATGGCGTCCTCTTTGTACCCAGTCTTCACCGATCAAAAAAATAGTCCCGCCATTAAATCAAACGTTGAATAAAGCAAAATGAAGCAGCAAAGAAAAATAATCTACACAACTGGGAGAATGCATACAAAAATTGAATATTTCTCTCCAAAAAGAAAGAAAGAAGAAGAAAAGAAACATGGGTGGCGCAGATGGGAAACGACAGTTCTACATTACAATGCTTTTAATGAGATATTAGTTTCCGATTATCAGTATTTGTACATCCGTTAGGAAAATAAAATGATTAAGTTCGATTTTGCCTTCCATTATATGCACTTTATTATGTTCAGCAATTGGTTAAATGGATCTGTGTTGTTAAGACGGCAACTGCAGGAACGAAAATTCCCGCATATCGTTTGCTAAATAATCACTTCTAATGCCAGACTTGGCTTGTTTCTCTTCAAGCACTCCCCAGTGGGCTTCTATGGTTTGGGTATGTGCCACAGAAAAAAAAAGTGCCGTCTACAGACACTAACAATGTCAATGCACAAAACCCATGCACTCGAAGAAAAAGTAGACCCCAGAATAAGAATAGCAGTATAAAATGAACGGGCCAGCAACAAAAATGGTTAATAAAGCATGTTAGCAGGACTCCGAGAAAAGATCACAGTAATCGTGGTGCACCCTGTGTGTACTAACAACGAGTTTCAATAGCATTCAGAGCTTAATAAGAGGTACTGTTCACCAACTATACTCAAAATAGTATAACTATACTAGTGATCCGTATTTCTTGGCGTACAATAGAAATCAGATCAGATCAGATCATATGTAGAGGATTTTAGAAAGGTAGTGTCTGACCCCAGGTCTTAAACAACCCTTAGAACTAAAAATCTATGAGATTTGGGCTAGAGTGTCGACAGTGTAAAGGTGACGTTAAAACGTCACCTTACGTTTGCAACTGCGTATATATACCAGGGAACAATATCACATACTGTCTGATGATGGGAGCATAATGCTCTCGAAAGATCTCACTTTTATCTGTATTTATTTGTTTTTAGGGTATCAGTAAATATTCTGAGTGTCGATGGTGATTATTTGTACTAGTTTAAGTAATTTACGTGCATAGACGGTATTTCAGAGTTTTCATTTCAACAAGTTTGCACGGTTTCATTCTTACGCTGTCTATGTGCGCTGAATTAAACTAGTATGTTCCAATTGCAGAATTAAAATACGGAATTTATTTACAATTAAAGCACAATGATTAAAAACTAGTTTGCAAGATCTTTCGGGACTAACTATAGTCTCATCATCAGGAAGACACTCACAGAAAAACAGTGGGGTTGGTATTGAATACAGAGACATCCCATGATACATTAGGCTCCATGTTGCCACAACATAGTAATCGATAAGAAGAAAAAGAGAATAGCTGATCACGTAGCTTGTTCGTCATAGGCCATATCATCATTCGCAGAAAAAGGTCCAATCAGTAACCCCCACGGTTGTGGAATAAAGGCTGGCAGGTCCTCATTGCAACAGTTTTGAGCATATTGAAATATACACAAACTTTCTGTGAAGAGAAGAGAACGTCGATTATGTGGCGAAGCTATAATCGTAGCGTTTTCCCAATCTGGTGTATAGAGTCCTTGATTAACAGTTCTGGCAAGGGCTGTAGTAGAAGAACCGGTCCTCATATTATATTTATGCTCTTTCATCTATTGAGTTTTATTCTACGGGTTGCGGATGACCTAATGGGCAGCGTTCGTGACTGCCTTGGAGTAGACCTCGGGTTCGATTCGCTAAATATGCGTCGGATGGGCTCGTTAAGTCGTCGGACCCCGGGTACTGGTCCCCGGTAATAAATAAGGGCGTCTTCCTCCCCCTTTCTACCTCGCTTCCGTGTTACTTTCCTATCGACTGTCGTTTTACGTTTTAACGTCACCTTTACACTGTCGTTTTATGTTTTAACGTCACCTTTACTGTCTTACTTTTGCAAGTGTGTATATAGTGCGTCGCATAAATATAGAGACAGAACAAATTCTTGAATAGAAAAGGAACAACAACGAGCTGAAATGTACACCTCATATTTATAGCAAAAATAGCATAGGACACACAGCTGCACAATAGCTTGACGGAAACATAACAATTGCAACGCCAAGTACAAGAACAAAAAACAGAAATATGCTGTCTCAAAAATATGAAGCCTTCCTAGTTATGAGCACCTCCGTTATGAATAGTGGAGCCGTTGTTCCGAATAACACTGAAAACTCGATTGGGCATGCTGTACACCAAGTAATGTAAGTGTTCTGGACGGAGTGCGAACCAGCTTCGTTCAATCTGCTCTTTCAATGCCACCGCACGTGAGAACTGCCATCCATTCCATACACATCACGAGCTAGGAGAGAGAGAGAGAGAGAGAGAGAAGGAATGACAGGATGCACTTGGTCCGCAACGATGTTTAGATATGATGTGCCAGTCAGACACGAATTAAAGGGCCCAAAGCATGCCTGCAAAACATTCCCCAAACCATAACGTTGCCTCCACCAGCTTGAAGGGTTGTAGCAATGTATTTGGGATCCATGCTTTCGTGCTGTTTCCACCAAATTCTCACTCGGCCATCGGCATGGTGCAACTGAAAATGTGATTCATCGGATCACGTAATTTGTTTCCAATTATCGACTGTCCAATCCTTGTGCTCTTGTGCGGACTGGAGACGTTTTCTCTTGTTAACTACAGACAGCAAAGGTGTTAACACAGGCCTTCGGCTGCCATATCCCATCCGATGCAGTGTACGGCGAACAGTGCGTGCAGAGATCAATTGAGGGGATCCTTGATTAAGATGGTCTGTAATTTGCTGCACTGTTGCCCTTCTGTTGTCTGTTAACAGTCTGGACACTCTTCGTTCCGCCTGAGCAGTCACTAGTTGATGACGACCACACGTTGTACGTAGAGACCCAGTTTTTGGCTGACAGTCCAGTCTTTAAACACTTTAACAACAGCTGCTCTGGAACATTTCACGAATGCGGCGGATTCGGTGATACTCGCTCCATGGCACCGAGCTCCTACAATCATCCCACGTTGAAAGTCCGTCGAATCGCATTTTTTACCCATCTCGTCACCCAAAAATCACTTCTACTACTGTCGCAAGCACTAAGCTTTCCCTTTTTATACTAGCCTCGCCCTCTGGCGGCAACAGCGTGCAGCCATATCTCATTCGCTTAGAACTGTCAGGTGGCCATAATAAAATGGCCACTCAGTGTATATCTCTCTCTCACTCGTTCTCTCCATACTCTTACTATCTCTCACTTTCTCGGACTCATTCTCTCTCTCACTTTCTCGGACTCATTCTCTCTCATTTATTCTCTCGCTCACTCATTCTCTCTCTCTCTTTTCACTCTCTCACTTATTCTCTCTTTTACTCATTCTCCGTCTCTCCCTCTTTCTCAGTCATTCTCTCACTCATTCTCTCTCTCTTTCACTCTCTCACTTATTCTCTCCCTTTACTCATTCTCTGTCTCTGTCTCTCACTCCCTCTTTCTCAGTCATTCTCTCACTCTCTCTGTCTCTCCCTCTCTCACTCTGTCTCTTTCAATCTGACTCATTCTCGCTCACTCATTCCTTCTCTCTCTCTCTCTCTCGCTCTGTCTCTTTCACTCTGACTCATTCTCTCTCTCTCATTACTTCTCTCCCTCTCTCACACTCTCTCTCACACACACACACACTCTGTCTCACTCATTCTCTCTCTCTCTCTCTCTTTGTCTCTCCCTCTCTCACTCTGTCTCTTTTACTCTGACTCATTCTCTCTCTCTCTCTCTCTCTCTCTCTCTCTCTCTCACACACACACACACACACACACACACTCTGCCTCACTCATTCTCTCTCTCTCTCTCTCTCTCTCTCTCTCTCTCTCTCTCTCTCTCTCTCTCTCTCTCTCCCTCTCTCTCTCATTCTGTCTCACTCATTCTCTCTCTCTCTCTCTCTCACTCTGTCTCACTCATTCTCTCTCTCTCTCTCTCTCTCTCATTCCTTCTCTCTTTCTCACTCTGTCTCACTCATTCTCTCTCTCAAATACGAGATCAGCCCATAAATGCAAATACAAGATCGGCCCCTACAGTACGATTAGTACATCGGCTTTTAAGCGGCCGATGTACCTGAAATGCCCAAAATTTTCAGCGCTTCCTGAACAGAAATGTTCACATAACTGCCGGGCTCTACAAAAGCTAGGAAAGAACAATTTCTTTTCGCCTCTCATCTGCGCAGTACCGTCCATAAACCTGTCACAGGGGATCCTTTCTACTCCTTTGTTCTTTACTCCATGACTAAAGTATGATGGGGAAGGGCCAGTCTCCCTGATATGAACATAATGCCACAGGGTAGAAACAAGTAACTGACACAACTCTTTCCTTTCATTATTATAACTCTTTGAACAGGTAATGAGTTAGAAAGTTGGTGCCAATCATCTGTCTAAAAGATCACTTTGAACAGCAAAGATAAGGGGAAAGCCAAGCTTTCTGATACGTAGGTTCACTTATTTTCGTGGCCCATTCGGCCCACTTCTCAGACAACGAATATATTAATTCCAGCTGATTTCAGCCCATTTTATAATCCCGAGTTAATTCGTCCCAATCTGTTAAAGGATTAGAAAAGGTTATAAATACTTTCTGTAACAAAGTATTATTTTGACATTCTGATACACACTGAGTTGGCTTTGCAAATATAAATATCTTCCTAATAATGCGTTGTACATCTTGCTATGCAATCACGGCTCGCATACGCCCAGGAAACGATTCTACAAGGTGTCGAACATACTCCAGGCGAAACTTGCCCCATGTACGCTGCAGCAGCACCGTCAGTACACACTCATTCCGTGGAGGAGGATCAGCAGTTCTGACACCCTGTCCTAGTACATTCCACAAATGCTCAGTTGGGTTACAGTCAGGGAAGTTTGAGGGTCAAGATAATTTGGCAAATTTGTTGTCGTGTCGCTCCAACCACTTAATAGTTATACGAGCTAAATAACAAGGTGCGTTGTGGTGTTGAAAGATGGCACGGCGGACGGTGTAAACCTCCTGCAGATATGAATGGAGATGGTCGGCTAATAGGTCTTTGTAGCGTCCACCATCCAGTGTTTTCGCGATGACAACCAACGGACCTAGGGCTTGCCGGGAAAAAGCTCCCCAAACCAGAACACCACTTCTACAGGCCTTTTGAACCCCACCTGTGCAACGAGGGAGAAAGGGCTTCACGCTGTTTAAGCCATATGCGAACACGGCCATCAGTATTGTGCAGCAGGAAACAGGACTCATCACATCAGACGACCTTCTTCAGTCTATCGAGGATCCACCGACGACGACCTTCTTCAGTCTATCGAGGATCCACTGTCGACGACATCTTCAGTCTGTCGAGGATCCACTGCCGACGACCTTCAGTCTCTCGAGGATACACCGCGGACGACCTTCTTCAGTCTATCGAGGATCCACTGCCGACGACCTTCTTCAGTCTATCGAGGATCCACTGCCGACGACCTTCTTCCAGTCTATCGAGGATCCACTGCCGACGACTTTCTTCAGTCTGTCGAGGATCCACTGCTAACGACATCTTCAGTCTGTCGAGGATACACTGCCGACGACCTTCTTCAGTCTGTCGAGGATACACTGCCGACGACCTTCTTCAGTCTGTCGAGGATACACTGCCGACGACATCTTCAGTCTGTCGAGAATACACTGCCGACGGCCTTCTTCAGTCTGCCGAGGATCCACTGCCGACGTTACTGGGCCAATGCGAGGCCTTGTTTGCGATGACTGGGCGTCATCATGGGTAGCCTCATTGGTCTCCGACTGCGAAACCCCAGGCGAAACAAGGTATGACGCGTATGTGGAAAGAGGTCGAACCGCGCATGTCTGACCAATGTGATCCCTTCTGGATGTCTGTCAATGTTAATCCAGTCCTAGTACACAATTGATACAGTAGAACGGGAGCAGGCAAGAAGTGCGCTTGTTTTCGAAATACCGGCACCTGCCCTCTGAGGCCCAAATATCTGCACGTTTCTCTATTACTGGCGAACGTTTACTGATTATGTATAGAGAATAGGTGTGCGCAATTCATAGTAGCTGCACGTAACGTTGATATCAAGTGGTATTGAGTTGGCTTGAAAGAAATGCCCGGCGCGAACGAGCAGTGGAGACAGGCCTCACCACAGCGGAATGGAACCATACACAGGTGTTGCGGGTATTACGCAGCAGAGCTACTGTAAATAGCCAGCACGTGTGTGAAGAACAAGGTTCAGACGTGGTTTGTTTGGACGTATCGTGGCTTGCAAAGGAAACATGCAGACGCCGGATATGAGAGTCATCTTCCTGTATGAATTTAAACTGGGCCATTCTGCAGGAATTGCCGCTCGAAACGTTAACACAGCGTTAGGGGAGAATACAGCCAAAGAACGAACGGCAATGGTTTGTAAAGTTTCGAAGCGGAGATACGGACCTGTAAAACGAAGCATGTGGTCACTGATCTGTTGTGTTTCTGACGATGTTTTGTTACGTGCGGTTGAATCGGACTCCCGAAAAACGTGTCGTGAGATAGCGGCAGAGGTAGGTGTCCACCACACGACATTTGTTCGGCGTCTGGCTGCGCTCGGTAAGGTCAAAAAGCTGGACATGTGACTGCCGCATGAGTTGACAACTGCCAACAAGACTAGGCGTTTGGAAGTTTGCACTTCGCTGCTTGCCAAGAATAAGCAGGATCCTCTACTGCATTGAATAGTCACCTGTGACGAGAAGTGGGTCCTTTATGATAATCGGAAACGATCTGCACAATGGTTAAGAAAATCACTGCCTGCTAGATGGCACCCTAACCCCCCCACCAAGAAGGTGATGCTCCTTGTATGGTGACCCACATCCGGGATACTTCATCGGGGTTTCTTGGCAAGAGGCCAAACCATTACTGCAGAACGTTATTGTGCTGAATTATACCAGATGCAACGGAAATTGCTGCAGAAATAACCGGCTTTGGTCAACAGAAATGGTGTTCTTTTGCTCCAGGACAACGCCTCCCTCATGTTGCACAACGAACGATGCTGATACTAAGTGCCTTGTGCTATGAAGCACAGCCTCATCCTGTCTATTACCCGGACTTGTCTCCGACAGACTATCATCTGTTTCGTCGCCTGGATCACTTCCTGTCCGGAAAGCAGATCACGACAGACAACGAGGTTCAACGTGCAGTAGAGAAATTCTCCAGGTCCCATCCACAAGACTTTATTCGTTCCGGAATCATGCCCTTGCCGGACAGATGGCAACTACACTGAAGAGCAATTGAATTAGAGACACCTGTCTAATAACGATTAGCAGCACCTTTCGCCCTGATGACGGTGGCGATTCGTCTCGGCATGGACTCGACAAGACACCGGAAGCGTTGGGAAGCCATACGGATCCACGACCGCTGAACAAGCTCCCACAGTTCACGAAGATTTGATGGAGGGGGTCAGAGCATCGAACATCTCTCTCGCTGGCATCCCAGATGTTCTCGATGGTTGAGTTCAGGTGACGTAGCTGGCCAAGGAAGCGAGATCACGTCGGTGGAGTGTTCAACCAGCCATTCGGATACAATTCGGGAGCGATGGCACGGTGCATTGTCGTGTTGCAGCATGAGGTCTCCAGTGGGATGTTGAAGACGCACAAACGGGAGCAAATGGTCCTCCAGGATATCCCGGTAACGTTGACCTGTGAGGAACGATGTCACACATACCAGGGGTCCTATTTCAGTCCACGTAAACAGTCCCCAGACGAGAATGCCAC
Source organism: Macrothele yani (assembly GCA_039090855.1). Taxonomy (NCBI): domain Eukaryota; kingdom Metazoa; phylum Arthropoda; class Arachnida; order Araneae; family Macrothelidae; genus Macrothele; species Macrothele yani. The sequence continues at coordinate 134,669,720 of CM077005.1, read as the reverse complement.
CCCCACCAGCTTGAAGAGTACTTTGCCGGCAAGAAGGATCCATCGCTACATGTGGTTTGCGCCGTACTCGTATCCTGCCATCCGCATGTACCAACGTGAATTTCGACTCATCAGTCCAGGCAACATTTTTCCACAAAGGGTCCAGTGGCGATGTTTCCGCGCCCATGCTAATCTTTGCACCCTGTGATGTGCGGTCCTCGTGGGACGATGGCTTCTGTACTCCATAGCGAGAGGATGGTTCTGGATGGTGTGGCTGCTTACACGTTTTTGTGCACCAGCGTTAAATTGCCGAGTGATTTCTTGCACTGTGGCCCGTCAATCCGCTGTTACAATGCGAGCAGGCTGACGATGACCCCGCTCATCCACACGCTGTTGTCCACGGCAGTTGACACTTGCAGGGATGGTTTTACCGGATTCGATGTACTAACGGTGCACCCGTAACACCGTGGCTCGTGCAGATTCCAGTGCCTGCGCGACTTCCGAGATGGAGTGACCCATTCGTCGGGCCCCGACGATTTTCCCACGATCAAATGCGCTTAGATCCTTCGTCTTACCCATACTGCGTCCGATTCTTACTGATTCCCGTCGCATCACTCCTTATATTAATAATTAAAAGTATTCGCACGACATAGTCATTTGGTTATCACGCTGTCTTCGAACGATATAAAAAAAAACCCAGCTTTCAAAATTGCAAATTAAACCCATATTTATTTACAAGTCTAAAAGTCAGTTTAAAAAGACAAGACCTTTCGGAGTTCACTAGGCTCCATCATCAGGTCAAGTGCCGACAAGACACCTGGGGAGCTTACATTATAAGCACCTGCGGTAGACCCACAATACATCTGGTCGCCAACCTTTCGGTGATGCCAGTTTGATATGGTTAAAGTTCAAAAATCGATGGAAATCAAAATAATTCCTCACCTTCAGACCGTCGCTCCGATGGTTCAATCAAACGTCTCCACTGACGGGGCACAAATGACGGAAGTTCCAAATTACAGCACGTTTCATCATACTTTAGAATAAACAGGCTCTCTGTGAAAAATACAGTTCGTTTGGTGACATTGGAGTTGAGTATCTTCACTTCAGACCAGTTTGGAATATATCCTCCCTGGTTGACAGCAACTGTAAAGGCAGTAGAGGTGTTGCCCGAGCGTAGAGGATATAGATGCTCAGACAAACGGATCTTCAATGTCCTAAGTGTAGAGCCAATATAATATTTTAAGGCACTATTCGGGTCCCCATTGATGAGGGGATACAGTAAACACCAGGTTTCTGCAAGGTAGGCACTGCATCCATGTCGTTACGTACTAAAGATAAAATGTTTGTGGTGCTTATAACAAAATCCAAGTTATGTTTATGACATACCCTTTTTAAAATGGGAACAATCATAGGGTGGTAACCTAGTTTACCAACAAATTTAGCTTGACTGGATTTAGGTGTAAATGTCGTGAATCTCAGCTTCTGAATTTTTTGTACCAAACTTTGAATATAGTGGGTAGAATAACCAAAGGAATGGGCTAAGGTCGATTTTGATTTCCATCGGTTTTTGAACTTTAACCATATCAAACTGGCATCACCGAAAGGTGAGGCTGGCGACCAGATGTATTATGGGTCTACCGTAGGTGCTTATAATGTAAGCTGCCCATGTGTCTTGTCGGTACTTGACCTAATGATGGAGCCTAGTGAGCTCCGAAAGATCTTGTCTTTTTTAACTGACTTTTAGACTTGCAAATAAATATGGTTTTTAATTTGCAATTTTGAAAGCTGGGTTTTTTTTTATATCGTACGAAGACAGCGTGATAACCAAATGACTCGTTATATTGTCGGATGGCTGCATACGTCATGCCGTTTCCGTTTACAGGGCCGCCCACAGCGCCACATTTGCATAACGCCAGATGTCTCTAATTCAATTGCTCTTCAGTGTATGTGTCGATGCCGAGGGGGATTATTTTGCCTAGATAAGTTGTCCCACTTTTCCGTTCTCGCCGTCCACATGTGTTGGTTCTTTGCCGAACATTTCATTCGCACCAACACAATACTTAATTATCTCTCTGAAGCTTAGTTAGTGTAAATCATTAGGTACAAAGATCATTTGCAAAACCTTGATTGAGATCATATCATCGTAACAAAGTAATCTGAATTTTAGTAGTATTTAATCTACGTTTAAAGTTACGGTAGACGATATTTTATTCCAGCCAGGAAATGTCTATAGGCCGACATTTTCGGATGAAGCTTCAATAAAAGCTACGAATTCCAAATCAGTCATATGTGTTTATTGCTAAATCTGATCCACGCAGTTTTAGTTTTTCTAAATATTTCCATTACAAAAGAAAAGTTTCAGTAAATTAAACAACTCATTTGATATATTCTTTTCGATGACGAAAAAAAATTGCGTCTGTTATTAAAAATGAAGTACGCGTATTTACATGATGAGTAACACTATTTAGTACATACAGTGGTGTATGTACTAAATGGCATCACCTACAAAAACCGTGAATTTTTAAGTTTAACTCTTTTTTTAACTAACTAATTTTCATAGTTATTTCATTGTTTATATGTCATTAGATGCGAACTTTAATGGAGATTTCAAAAATTAGTTTTTCTGATAGCTACTTTTGTTCTTATGATATAACATAAAATATGGGGTATGACAAACACATTAAAATTCACGTTAGCTGCGTATCAGTTATTACAGCCAATCATAGACATTCTTTTATCTGATTGGCTGCTTTCTAATGCTATAATAACCCTACTCCAGCCTTTATAAAGGTTAACGCAGAACTACTAGAACACTGCAGCCGCGAATGGCTGAATGGTTAGCAGTTCAGACTACCAATGCAAGGTCCTCAGTTTTTATCCTGGGCTGATCTTGCGGAGGTGGTGTGATTTGCCAACAATCACTGAATATTCGCCGTGTATCGGACGAGCACGTTAAGTGACGTCCCCAAGCTGGACCCACTGGTTAAATGGGTATCCTTTCCTATGCCCCCCCTGAAATTCTCTCACCCCTCTATGTGCAACATCGTACTTGTACGGTGGCACCATCTACTGCACTCTAATCTCACTACAAACTGTTCTGTAAAAGTCGCTAGACTTGCTCTCATTCCTTCCGTTTCTGTGTCCTGCCCAAAAGGCGAACTCGCTGTAGCTATCTGGGACCCAAACTCTACTCACTGTGGACGAAAGTCCTACAAGCAAATGACTACTAGAACACTGCAGTGATCCCTTCTTGTTGTTATTAGGGTATAATTTGCGTACATTCTCAATAATGGCTAAAACTGCGGAATTTTCCACAGTTTTAGCCATTATTGAGAATGGCCATTATTGAGACAGTAGTAGTTCAGTTTTAGCCATTATTGAGACAAATTGTAGTTCTACACAAAGAGGGATATTCTTCAAGGCAAATCGCTGAAAGAGTGGGCTGTAGTCAGTCAACAGTTATTAGACCACTGAAGAAAATAAAACACTCTGATGATATTAAAAATCTGCGTCGCAGTGGAAGGCCCAGATCCGGTTCTACGTCAATTCGTCGCGTGCGTCAATTCGTCGCCTACGTCAATTCGTCGCGCGTCAATTCGTCGACCACGACGATTCGTCGAGCGTCAATTCGTCGCGGACAAATTCGTCGACTACGTCAATTCGTCGCGTTTACAGATTTTGGTTACATACAAAACGAATGCAGGAAAATGTACAATTTCGAACGTCTTGCTCCCTGATCAAATTTATAAAGTTTGGACACGCAGACAGGATACGAGATACGAATATTACGTTTTTCTTTGGCACTAAAAATAATAGAGGGTAGACGGTTTTTGGAACGGGGCAGGGCCCGGTTGGTCAGAGCCCCCCATAAACAAAATTTTCGTAAAATCTATTTCAATTCAAAACCACCAAATCTGGTATACTATCTCGTGGTGTTCTAACTTAGACTGTAGACGGTTTTTGGAAGCGGTTGGAGACGGGGGTTCCGAGCCCCCCCTCCTACAGAATTGCCGTAAAATCTAGTTTTCAATTTAGAACTACCAAATTTGGTATATTATCTCATGGTACTCTAACTTAGACGGTAGACGGTTTTTGGAATGGGTCAGAGGCCCGGTTGGTCAGAGCCCCCATACACAAAATATTCGTGTTTTCAATTCAGAACCACCAAATCAGGTATCCTATCTCATGGTACTCTAACTTAGACGGTTGTCGGTTTTTGGAACGAGTGAAGCCCGGGGAGTCAGAGACACCCCCCCCATCCCCCACACCCACATACATACAAAATGTTCGTTAAATCTAGTTTTCATTTCAGAACCATCAAATTTGGTATCATGAAATTCTAACTTAGACGCTAGACGGTTTTTGGAAGGGGTTGGAGCCCACGGGGTCGGACCCCCCCCTCATAAAAATTTTGTAAAATCTACAGTTTTCATCTTAAAACCACCAAATTTGGTATACTATCTTATGGTACTCTAACTTAGACGGCAGCCCTTTTTTGGAACAGGTCAAGGCCCGGGGGTCAGAGCCCCCCACATACAAAATTTTCTTAAAAACTACAGTTTTCAATTCAGAACCACCTAATCTGGTATACTATCTCATGGTACTCTAACTTAGACGCTAGACGGTTTTTGGAAGGGGTTGGAGCTCGGGGTGTCAGACCACCCCTGAATAAAAACTTTTTTCGTTCAATTTAGAACCACCAAATTTGGAATACTATCTCATGGTACTCTAACTTAGACGGCAGACCGTTTTTGGAACGGGTCAAGGCCCGGGGGTCAGAGCCCCTCACATACAAAATTTTCTTAAAAACTACTAATCTGGTATACTATCTCATGGTACTCTAACTTAGACGCTAGACGGTTTTTGGAAGGGATTAGAGCCCGGGGGTCAGACCACCCCCGAATAAAAAACTTTTTCGTAAAATCTACAGTTTTCAATTTAGAACCACCAAATTTGGTATACTATCTCATGGTACTCTAACTTAGACGACAGACCGTTTTTGGAATGGGTAAAGGCCCGGGGGTCAGAGCCCCTCACATACAAAATTTTCTTAAAAACTACAGTTTTCAATTCAGAATCACCTAATCTGGTATACTATCTCATGGTACTCTAACTTAGACGCTAGACGGTTTTTGGAAGGGATTGGAGCCCGGGGGGGGGGTCAGACCACCCCCGAATAAAAACTTTTTCGTAAAATCTACAGTTTTCAATTTAGAACCACCAAATTTGGTATACTATCTTATGGTACTCTAACTTAGACGGCAGACCGTTTTTGGAACAGCTCAAGGCCCGGGGGGTCAGAGCCCCCCACATACAAAATTTTCTTAAAAACTACAGTTTTCAATTCAGAACCACCTAATCTGGTATACTATCTCATGGTACTCTAACTTAGACGCTAGACGGTTTTTGGAAGGGGTTGGAGCTCGGGGTGTCAGACCACCCCCTGAATAAAAACTTTTTTCGTTCAATTTAGAACCACCAAATTTGGAATACTATCTCATGGTACTCTAACTTAGACGGCAGACCGTTTTTGGAACGGGTCAAGGCCCGGGGGTCAGAGCCCCTCACATACAAAATTTTCTTAAAAACTACTAATCTGGTATACTATCTCATGGTACTCTAACTTAGACGCTAGACGGTTTTGGAAGGGATTAGAGCCCGGGGGGTCAGACCACCCCCGAATAAAAAACTTTTTCGTAAAATCTACAGTTTTCAATTTAGAACCACCAAATTTGGTATACTATCTCATGGTACTCTAACTTAGACGACAGACCGTTTTTGGAATGGGTAAAGGCCCGGGGGTCAGAGCCCCTCACATACAAAATTTTCTTAAAAACTACAGTTTTCAATTCAGAATCACCTAATCTGGTATACTATCTCATGGTACTCTAACTTAGACGCTAGACGGTTTTTGGAAGGGATTGGAGCCCGGGGGGGGGGGTCAGACCACCCCCGAATAAAAACTTTTTCGTAAAATCTACAGTTTTCAATTTAGAACCACCAAATTTGGTATACTATCTTATGGTACTCTAACTTAGACGGCAGACCGTTTTTGGAACAGCTCAAGGCCCGGGGGTCAGAGCCCTCCACATACAAAATTTTCTTAAAAACTACAGTTTTCAATTCAGAACCACCTAATCTGGTATACTATCTCATGGTACTCTAACTTAGACGCTAGACGGTTTTTGGAAGGGGTTGGAGCTCGGGGTGTCAGACCACCCCCTGAATAAAAACTTTTTCGTAAAATCTACAGTTTTCAATTTAGAACCACCAAATTTGGAATACTATCTCATGGTACTCTAACTTAGACGGCAGACCGTTTTTGGAACGGGTCAAGGCCCGGGGGTCAGAGCCCCTCACATACAAAATTTTCTTAAAAACTACTAATCTGGTATACTATCTCATGGTACTCTAACTTAGACGCTAGACGGTTTTTGGAAGGGATTAGAGCCCGGGGGTCAGACCACCCCCCGAATAAAAAACTTTTTCGTAAAATCTACAGTTTTCAATTTAGAACCACCAAATTTGGTATACTATCTCATGGTACTCTAACTTAGACGACAGACCGTTTTTGGAATGGGTAAAGGCCCGGGGGTCAGAGCCCCTCACATACAAAATTTTCTTAAAAACTACAGTTTTCAATTCAGAATCACCTAATCTGGTATACTATCTCATGGTACTCTAACTTAGACGCTAGACGGTTTTTGGAAGGGATTGGAGCCCGGGGGGGTCAGACCACCCCCCGAATAAAAACTTTTTCGTAAAATCTACAGTTTTCAATTTAGAACCACCAAATTTGGTATACTATCTTATGGTACTCTAACTTAGACGGCAGACCGTTTTTGGAACAGCTCAAGGCCCGGGGGTCAGAGCCCCCACATACAAAATTTTCTTAAAAACTACAGTTTTCAATTCAGAACCACCTAATCTGGTATACTATCTCATGGTACTCTAACTTAGACGCTAGACGGTTTTTGGAAGGGGTTGGAGCTCGGGGTGCCAGACCACCCCCTGAATAAAAACTTTTTCGCAAAATCTACAGTTTTCAATTTAGAACCACCAAATTTGGTATACTATCTCATGGTACTCTAACTTAGACGACAGACCGTTTTTGGAATGGGTAAAGTCCCGGGGGTCAGAGCCCCCACATACAAAATTCTCTTAAAAACTACAGTTTTCAATTCAGAACCACCAAACCAGGTATACTATCTCATGGTACTCTAACTTAGACGCTAGACGGTTTTTGGAAGGGGTTGGAGCCCGGGGGTAAAAGCCCCCATAAAAATGCCGCGTAAAATCTACAGTTTTCAATTTACAACCACAAAATTTGGTATACTACCTCATGGTACTCTAACTTAGACGGTAGACCGTTTTTGGAACAGGTCAAGGCCCGGGGGTCAGAGCCTCCTCCCCCCATAATTTTTTTTGTAAAATCTACAGTTTTCAATTAAGAACCATTAAGTATGGTATCATGAAACTCAAACTTAGACACTAGACGGTTTTGGGAAGGGGTTGGAGCCCGGGGGTGAGAGCCCCCCCCCGTCATAAAATTCTCTTAAAAACTACAGTTTTCAATTCAGAACCACCAAACCAGGTATACTATCTCATGGTACTCTAACTTAGACGCTAGACAGTTTTTGGAAGGGGTTGGAGCCCGGGGGTAAAAGCCCTCCCCCCCAATAAAAAAAATTCGTAAAATCTGCAGTTTCCAATTTAGAATCCCCAAATTTGGTATACTATCTCATGGTACTCTACCTTAGACGGTAAACCGTTTTTGCAAGAGCTTGCAGCTGGGGGTGGGTGTTAAGGTCCCCCTTCATAAAAAATTCGCAAAATCTAGTTTTCAATTTAGAACCACCAAATTTGGTATACTATCTCATGGTACTCTAACTTAGATGGTCGACGGTCTTTGGAACCGATCAAGGCCCGGGTGGTCGGAGCCTTCCCCCGCCACATACATACAAAATTTTCGTAAAATCTTGTTTTTATTTCAGAACCATCAAATTTGGTATCATGAAACTCTAACTTAGACGCTAGACGGTTTTTGGAAGGGGTTGGAGCCCTAGGGGTCGGTGCCCCCTCATAAAGAATTTCGTAAAATCTACAGTTTTTAATTTAGAGCCACCAGTTTTCAATTTAGAGCCAGCAAATTTGGTATACTATCTCATGGTACTCTAACTTAGACGGTAGACCGTTTTTGGATCGGGTCAAGGCCAGGGGTCAGAGACCCCCCCATAATTTTTTTCGTAAAATCTACAGTTTTCAATTCAGAACCATCAAATATGATATCATGAAACTCTAACTTAGACGCTACACGGTTTTGGAAGGGGTTGGAGCCCCCGCCCCCCCATAAAAATTTCGTAAAATCTACAGTTTTCAATTTAGAACTACCAGATTTGGTATACTATCTCATGGTATTCTAATTTCGACGGTAGACCGCTTTTGGAACGGGTGAAGGCCCGGGGGTCAGAGCCCCCCACATACAAAATTTTCTGAAAAACTACAGTTTTCAATTCAGAACCACCAGATCTGGTATACTATCTCATGGTACTCTAACTTAGACGCTAGACGATTTTGGAAGGGGTTGCAGATTTTTTTTGTGAAGGGGGTAAGGACCCCTTTCATAAAAAAATCGCAAAATCTAGTTTTCAATTTAGAACCACCAAATTTGGTATACTATCTCATGGTATTTTAACTTAGACGGTCGACGGTTTTTGGGACGGGTCAAGGCCCGAGGGTCATGCCCCCCCCCCCCTGCACACACACATACATACAACATTTTCTTAAAAACTACAGTTTTCAATTCAGAACCACCAAATTTGGTATCATGAAACTCTAACTTAGACGCTAGACGGTTTTTGGAAGAGGTTGAAACCCGGGGGAGAGAGCCCCGCCCCCTCCTCATAAAAATTTCGTAAAATCTACAATTTTCAATTTAGAACAACGAGATTTGGTATACTACTCATGGTTATCTAACTTAGACGGTAGACGGTTTTTGGAAGAAGTCGGGGCCTGGGGCAAGGGAGCCCCATGCAAAGTTTTCGTAAAAAGTCCCGTTTTTTACTCTTAAGAATACCCTATCTACGTTCTAAGGCGCTCATTGGCCCTTCGAGGGCCTTGCACCTTAAACCATCAACCAACCAACTAACCAACCTACGGTCTAAGTTAGAGACTGTAGATAACAATAAAGTTCAAAAATATGCGTTTAATGTTGTATTAAAAACACAAATCAATATTGTTTAGCTTTCACTACCAACGAGCAGCTTATCAGAAAGAAATATAATGTAATGTAAATAGAGAGTTCCAGATATTCAAAATTCAAAACGGTAAGAAAAAGATGATGAATGCCAATGTGAAGTCGTACGCATGCTACATCACATAGGTACATTGCATTTCTGTGTCGCGTGATTCATAGAAGCACACGCCAGATGTACGGCAGTTCTATAGATGTCTCCTAGAAGGTAAGTATTCCCATTCCTTTTTCTTTCTTTTTTGTTTCGCAAAATTAAATTAACTAAATCAAAAAATTTAAAATAAGTTTACTGGAAAATTGCAGGAATATCTTTTTCATTCATTAACTTTCACCCGCTGAACTTGGTGATTCCACAAATAGTAATATGTACCTGGCAAATAACTGGTATCCCTGCTAGTACAAATTATATTAATGATTTATTTGCGTCCAGTTCCATCTAGTATGTCCATAAGAGCGTTTGGGGCCGTATGAAAAATACATTTCAACGTGTGCCGCTACGGCGGCGGAGTGATCTAGGCGCTGGCTTCTGACCACTTGTCGAGAAGGATCCTGGTTCAAATCCCCGTGAATCATGGACGTTGTGATTGACTTCTGGCACTGGCTGTCCCCCTTCCCAACGTCCGACTGCTTATAGCCCACTGAATTGATCACGGTGGTCGTTAAACCCCAACAACAACAAAAAAAGATTGCGACGTGTCCATTGCTATTTGTTATGGACCGTACAAAAAGTATGTTTTTGATATCAACGTGTCCACTTCCATGTTGGCTGGCCATAAAATGTTAGGGGACCGTACAAAATTGCACTTTTGTTTTCACCTTGTCAGCGCTTCGGTATATGGTTAAAGTATACGTATATATAGTTGGGCCATTTCAGCACGTAGTTTGGTTTATATAGAAAATAAAGATAATGTTACATTTTTACTCAGCTACAACACATTAATCCCAAAGGCTATTTGTTGAAATATTTAATCCGCCGTGCTCATATTCACAACGTTAACATAACATGTCAAGTTATTAATGTTGCAGTTTTACCCTGTCACAAAACTTTAGTTACAAGACCTTAGGCGTAAACTTTTTTTAGGAATTTTTAGTCCGACATATTCATAAGGTTTCGATAACATGCCAAGGTTATGGTACTGCGTTTTGACTGAGGCACAAAAATTAATAAACAATCCTTAAGCCTTTTTATCAGTTTTCAATCAACCGTGCTCATATACATAAAATTTTCAGAGAAAGTCAAGTTTATTGTGTTGCGCATTTACTCGAGTACAAAACTATAAACAGCCATTAACTTTCACCCGCTGAACTTGGTGATTCCTCAATTCATCCATTAACAAGTCTTTTAAGTGATTTTATGCTATGGTCATATTGATAATGTTTGATGACAAGTCAGGTTAATGATGTTGCACTTATTAAAAACTTAAAAAAGTGTAGAGGCTAGTAATTATGATTTGAAGTCTAAGTAAAAGCTCATTGTTAACTTGACTTGTCATGAAATCCTTATGATTGTGGCATTTATTTTATTTTGTACATTTTACAAAGCGTATGCATTTTTTTTTTTTTTTGGCATTTGTTTTATTTTGTGTTGTACTTCTTACATAGCGTTTCGCATTTTTGTAATGCTTGTGACTTGTGATTGCATTTTGAATTTTTATTTGTTTCACATTTTGGATTACTTTTTGACATTTTAGGTTTTTGACATACTATTTTGAAAATTTTGTCTTTTTTAATTTTGCGTTGTGTTTTACATTCTTGCATCTTCGGCGGAATTACATTCTTGAAAAATTCAAATACAAGTTAGTAAAAGGTATAATTCAATTAGTGATAAATACCAGCACATTTTAGTAAAGGGTAGAATTATATGAAATTCCTCTTAAAAAGTCCAGCATGTTAGCATTGTCTCTGTGTGCCAAAGAAGTTCGAATTCCTTTTTATCTTGCCAGCGTTTCTCTTCTGCGTGGATTTGTTGGAATCTATGCTATCACTCTTTCGATTTTAGTCATAGTTGTTCTCTGCTCTTTCGCAATTTCACTGATTATTTCGTACAGTCACAGTTTTTTCTCTCCCAGAATTGCATTCCAGCGTCTGTCTAATCCTTCAAGTTCGTTTTGTGTTCTGGGAAAGCCAAATAAATTGTTTTCACTTACTGACCAAATTGTTGGCGGGAGCAGCGGAGGGCTTCTGCTCGGATTGTTTCTTCTGCTTCCACAAAATTTTCCAAGAACATAATTTTCCTCAAACCACTGAACTACAGAATCTGCATATTCTAGTAAAATTGATTTCACTTCCTCAAAAGCAGCTGGAATTTCATCAGATGAAAAAAATGCGAGTGCTTGCAAATGTCTGACTTTGAGAGCAAACTCACTGTTTTCCCTATATTCCAAGGCTATGCCAGAGGATGGATATTCCTCAGCACATTTTTTTCCGAGATGAAACCAACAACATTTGTGTGTGCTGCTTCCAAATTCCTTTTTAACAGCATTATAACGGTAGCTATTTCAAAATCTATTATTATGCGTATATTGTGGTGCAAGCTGAATATCATAGTCTGATGCATAGTCTTGTAAATCCTACAAAAATACTGTATAATAGTATTATATTCTTTATACTTGCTGGAAAGTAACCCATAAACTAGTGGGACAAGTCTGTGCATCTCTGGATTCGTTTCAACCATAGCATGAATGGTACATAATTGCCTAAAAAGGGTTGGACAAGTTTCAAATGTCCCATCCATAATCCAGAAGGGTGCTTCTTTAAGCTTTCGTAAATTATTCTCTATTAAAAATAAAATAATTCTTTGATGTCCAAATGCGCTATCTCTGCCAAGAAATTTTGCACCATCTCCTTCTGTAAATTTATTGGGGCATCGATCCGTTCTGAAGTCGTAGGCTCCGCAGGCATGTCTTCTCTTCGTATTCGTTTTACAACTTGCGTTAGTGCATCCATATTAGGCATGTAAGCTGCATTTACTGTAGCCATTGACGTTGTCACGGTTTGAATAATTTGTGCAGGGGCTTCGTCCGTATTTCTGGCTCGTTCTTTTATTTGCGCTCTTGCAACAGCAACATCACTTTTCTCCGGTCTTGGAGCATGATTATGTGGTTTCTCATTGTGCATCCTGTGTTCATCTCCAATAAGAATAGTACTAGCAAAGCCAGTACAATTTCCATAATTTCTTTCAATACAGTGACAATACCGTAAATCACCTCGCACTCTGTTATGGCAAAATAAATACCCTTTCTATTTCAGCAAATCATTTTCTTTTTGTGAGTTAACTATTTATGTTGCATTCTTCATCTGCATAGTGCCTTCGGAAAACAATGCACTTTCTCTTTCCAAAATATTTAGAATGATATATTTCCACTATTATCACTTGACAACGCACAACAAAGGTTTCAACAAGAACGTTCTCTGTTCTCCAGTCAACTACGAACTGATGAGCAACCATTCAATAAAACACTCAGAATACAGACAATCACGTGAAGCTTGTTCCTCCAGTTAGGGTTTAAGCGAAGTTCAAGATTTTCGTACCTGCGGTCACAAGAAGTGGTTAATTTTAAGGATCGGCATCTTATCTTTTGTTTTTCCAAAACGCAGAGGTACATGTATTTTACAGCTGGGACGCTCCAGGCGGGGGATCAACAGATGCGAAGAACCCGGGAGCCAGGTTCCGGAGGCGGCAGCAGGCGCGGACTGGGCAGCTGTACTCTGGGCCGGTAGGCGTCATGCTAATTCTCAAAAATAAATTCAAATTTTTTCTGTGCTGCACCATGCGTATGAAAGAAAATTGTTATACTGAAAAGACAATTTGTTTACCCCGTGACGTATTAAACGAAACCTACGTCCTTACGTGCCAAATGATCTGTAAGCCAAACACAGTTTTTCATGCAACACCTTCCCCCGACTTTCTAAGTTCAGATCTGTCTTGTTCGACTTATTTCCTGTACCGCCCCTCTCTTTCGCTAATTGCAGTTAATTGCTGTTTTACGTTGGGGTGTAATGCCATGTGTCCTGAAGACTATACTGAAAGCGGTGAACCCCAGGGGAAAAGTATTCCATCAAAAGCAACAGAAATCCAATGCGAGAGCAAAACTTTGTTCGTTGGCATTACATCCAAGCAATTTATGCGAAGTAGGAAGTGTGTTTTTCTACTACGACACCAGGAGATTGTCGCGAATGCTCAGGCAATTACGATGCAGATGTGTCCTCAAGACTTCTCTTTCAAGACGTCCAAAGGCCGGCACTAGGGGATGGGGAGGGATACAGTGCGGATGATCTTTTTTGTTGCAGTTAGAAATTCCTAAGCTCATTCTTCCTTAAAACTTTGCCTGGTTACCAGTAAGTACTGTCTCATGCCTCAATCATTGCACAGATTTGTTGTTTTTATTTTCATTCTTTGAGTTAACAGCGGGAAAATATCTGAACTGCGTTGTTTCAGTTGGAAATATTTTTTTACTTCAGCAACAGGGCTTCACGTATAATTGCAAAATACTTCGATAGAATAAACATACCTTACATAAAGAGTTTGCATGAGAAATTAGATTAATAATAAGGAAAATATTCTAAAACCAAAAAAAGAAATTGCGGTGCCGAAAAAGCTAGGTAGAGGAAACAAAAGGCTATAAGAAAAAGTTCATATGTAAAGAAACCTGTAGTCGCTTAATGAGTAAGTGGTATAAATCAATACAAAATCATGTGCTGTATTTGAAAAAAAAATTATAAGCAAGTAGGCATCGTGACTGTCCACAGTTTCCCCTTTTCATCCTGTCGACATTACAACCACCACAGAAAAGAAAATAACAAAAACATAACAAAAACACCCATACAAAGTAAAATGCCCAAAACATAAAAACAAGTAACCACACAAAATGAAATGCCCAAAACATTAAAAAAACTGCAACCACACAAAACAAAATACCCAAAACATGGTAAGACATTCTGTTGAAAGCACAATGAAGGTATACGATAGGAGAAATATATGTTTTTAAAACTTAATACAAGTGTCAAAACTGAAATAAAAAGAAAGAAAAAAGAAATATTCCAAATTTCATTGTTACTTTAGATATTATGACCTGTTGACATTTCGTAAATTGTACTTGCACTCGGTCAAAAAATATTACTTACAAGGACTCTTTAGTAACTTTTAATCGCTGTACTCGTATTTATAAGGTTTGCATAACAAATCAAGTTAATAATGTTGCGCTTTCACTTAGGCACCAAATACTAATTGTTGGCCGCTAGGCCTAGGCCTTTTAAATAATTTTTGATAAGCGTAACACTCTTAAATTGATTTGTCATGCAAACCTCATATGATCACAGCATTATAAAAATTACTATAAATGCATATGCCTAGGTCTCGGGCGTATCTATTAATGCTTTGTGCTCGAATCACATTTAAACATAATTCATTTTATTTTCTATGAAAACTACATAAATATCAGCTCGGAGGACTGAAAACTATCAAAAAGCCCTAGGTCTAGGGTCTGCTTAATAGTTCCAAACTCAGAAAAGCGCATTGCTAAAATCTTGGACTTCTATGAAAACCTTATGAAAATCAGCATGGCAGACTGAAAATTGCTAAACAGGCCCAGTCCTAGGGCTTTCTAATTATTGTTTTGTACCTGACTAAAAGTGTAACATTATCTTTAGTTCTTACTAGCAGGGGTACCCGGTATTTCCCAGGTAAATATTACTATTTCTAAAATCACCAAGTTCAGCGGGTGAAAGTTAATGAATGAAAAAGCTATTTCCGTAAATTTCCAGTAAACTTATTTTAAATTTTTTGATTTAGTTAATTTAATTATACGAAGCAAAAAAGAATTTACATTATTTACATTACATTGTATTTCTGCCTGATAAGGCATCCGTTGGTGGTGAAAGCTAACGTTTATTAATTTGTGTTTGAAATACACCATGAACCGGATATTTTTTCACTTCATTGTTATCTACGGCCTCTAACCTAGACCGTAGGTGGGGTAATGGAGTGCTGTATTGGGATGCAGTTCTTAAGAGTAAAAATTGTAATTTTTACGAAAATTTTGAATGGGTCCCCTTCACACCGGGCACCGACCCTTTCCGTCTGCGGTCTAAGTTACAATACAATGAGGTAGTGTACCAAATTTGGTCGTTCTAAATTCAAAACTGTGGGTTTTACAAAAATTGGCATGGGGGCTCTGATCCCCTGGCTCCAACCGTTTCCAAAAACTGTCTGCATTCTCAGTTAGAGTACCATGACATAGTATACCAAATTTGATGGTTCTAAATTGAAAACTGTAGATTTTACGAAATTTTTTATGGGAAGGGGCCTGACCCGTTCCCAAAACCGTCTACCGTCTATAACGAAGTAAATTTCTCCGTCATTTTTGGTCTACGCCGGGATTCGAACCCGGGTCCCCTCATTCCGGAATAAGTTGCTCTACCAATTGAGCTACGCGGACGTTTATTCTGATTGCTATGTGCCTTTATGTCGTGTGCGTCCTGCTGGCAGGTACGTCACATCTCCCCCGAAAGAGGGCCGGGGGCATGGGCCCACGGGTCAGCCGTGACCATGAATCGTTGCAGGCAGCCATCTACTGTAGAACGTGCACCTGAGAACTCCCAGTCAATCTAGTGTGTGGAATGCAACGTCACACGCATTTATTTTTCGAAGCGCTGGAGATGGGATTCACTGATTTTTCCTATCTCGCGGTGTGGAAATAACATCACACCATTGCGAGATTTCGAACGGTCGGGGCATCCGGATAGTTCGGGCGCCATTATAACGAAGTAAATTTCTCCGTCATTTTTGGTCTACGCCGGGATTCGAACCCGGGTCCCCTCATTCCGGAATAAGTTGCTCTACCAATTGAGCTACGCGGACGTTTATTCTGATTGCTATGTGCCTTTATGTCGTGTGCGTCCTGCTGGCAGGTACGTCACACGTCTAAGTTAGAGTACCATGAGATAGTATACCAAATTTGGTGGTTCCAAATTGAAAGCTGTAGATTATACGAAAATTTTGTAAGGGGGCTCTAACCCCCGTGCCCCGACGTGTTCGGAAAATCGTCTACCGTCTACGTTAGAGTACCATGATATAGTATACCAAATTTGGTGGTTCTAAATTGAAAACTGTAGATTTCAAGAAATTCTTTATGGGGGTGTGGCTCTGAACCCCGGCTCCGACCCCTTCCAAAAAAAACATCTACCGTCTAAGTTAGAGTACCATGAGATAGTATACCAAATTTAGTGGTTCTAAATTGAAAACTGTAGATTTCAAGAAATTTTTATGGGGGGGGGAGGGTTCTGAACCCCGGGCTCCGACCCTTTCCAAAAAACCATCTACAGTCTAAGTTAGAATACCATTAGATAGTATACCAAATTTGGTGGTTCTAAATTGAAAACTCTAGTTTTTACGAAAACATTTTATGGGGGGGGGCATTTACCCCGTGTCCGACCCGTTCCAAAAACCGTCTACCGTCTAAGTTAGAGTACCATAAGATAGTATACCAAATTTGGTGGTTCTAAGTTGAAAACGGTATATTTTACGAAAATTCTGTGGGGAGGGGGGGGGCTCTTACCGCCCGGGCCTCGATCCGTTCCAAAAACCGTCTCCCGTCTAAGTTACAGTTTCACGATACCAAATTTGGTGGTTCTAATGTGCAAACTATAGATTTTACGAAAATTTTGTATGTGGGGGCTCTTACCCCCGCGCCTCGACTTATTCCAAAAACCATCTACCGTCTAAGTCAGAGTACCATGAGATAGTATACCAAATTTGGTGGTTCTATATTGAAAACTGTAGATTTTACGAAAATTTTGTTGTGGGGCTCTAAACCCCCGAGGATCCAACGTGTTCCAAAAACCGTCTACCGTCTAAGTTAGAGTACCATGTTATAATATACCAAATTTGGTGGTTCTAAATTGAAAACTGTAGATTTCACGAATTTTTTATGGGGGGAGGGGGCTCTGAACCCCGGGCTCCGACCCTTTACAAAAAACCGTCTACAGTATAAGTTTGAATACCACGAGGTGTAAGTTAGAATACCAGATTTTGTGGTTCTGACCTCCACTATAAAGGTTTGGTGATTCGTTTCGGACATCTCCCGAAGTGGTGAGTGCCTTTTTTCATTTCTTATCGTCGTGTTTAAAATTCCTACCGAGCTGGTAGAAGCCTAGTTATCTCGGCGCCATTAAAATGGCGTCATCCGGTGGTGTTGTCAACCCTGACATCACTTCCGGTGATCACGGCACTTTGCCCAGCGGTGGCGTTGTCACGTTGCCCACCGGGTCGACGTCAGCCGTTGGCGGCGTATCGTTTTCCTCCCCTGACGTCACTATTACAGCTCTTGCCCCAGCTGCTTCTCATATAGTGACAGATGACGTCATGGACACTATGGATGACGGTGCTCCTCTGCCTTCAATGGATGGCGATGCTCCTCTGCCTTCAATGGATGGCGGTGCTCCTCTGCCTTCAACCTCCACTTCTACTGCTCCTCGTTCCTATTCTTCAGCGGTAACTTCCCAAAGGCTTCAGCCCAAGTCTAATTCCATGCGAGCGGAAGCCGCAGCTTTAAAACCTCATGTCCGTCGCTCTGGTAATGAGGTTGTGCTCGAAATTCCAGTGGATTCTCCAGCAGGTACTTCTTTCACCACGGCTACTGAGTTGGGTGTGTGCTTTGAGGCGCTGCCAGACACACCACTCAAAATGTACTCAACTGCTCTAAAACAAAAGTTCTCTCCGTCAGCGATACGTCATATGTCGCGCAGAGGGCCGAGTGTCATTGTTTATTTTTTTCATGCGGCAGATGCTACCTCTGTCTTACAGACTGGGCTGGTTGTTGGTGATCACCAATTATTTCCTGAGCCTGTCGCCCAGAGACCAGTAACGGTCTCGATGTACCCAGTACATCCTGAAGTCACAGATGCTATGCTTTGTGCTTTTCTTATGCAATCCGGTCGTGTTATGGGTAACATTACCACACACTCCGCTGCTCCAAAGGACGAGGATGATCGTTCGATTGAAAGTGCCCGACGAGTTGCGCGAGTAGTATTCTCTTCGGATGAACATATCAAGTCTTTTCCTACTCTCTTCACTGTAAAATGCGGAGATCAAGTCCGACGCATCGACGTTTTAACCTCCTTTCATTGTCAGACTTGTAAGGCGTATGGCCATCAACGTAGTGAGTGCTTCCGCCGCCCTGCTGTACCTCAGTCTTCGGGACCAAAAGTCACTCGTGACAGCCCTGTGTCGTCCACCCCTACCGTTTCTA
The DNA here is from genome assembly GCA_039090855.1 of Macrothele yani. Taxonomy (NCBI): domain Eukaryota; kingdom Metazoa; phylum Arthropoda; class Arachnida; order Araneae; family Macrothelidae; genus Macrothele; species Macrothele yani. The sequence continues at coordinate 134,651,240 of CM077005.1, read as the reverse complement.
AGGAGGTGTCTTCAGAACTTCATCAACCTGCTCTGCCATCGGGCCTTCCTCCACGGGGTCCTGCCCCACAATTGTTGACAGAGGACTTTCCTCATCTGGTACCGACAGCTCCGCCCACGTTCCTTGCAGCTCCAGCTGACCTGACTGCTGACCTTCATCCTCCATCGGATGAAGACACTCCAAGTACAGTTACTGACATGGACTGCCCTACTGCTAGTGACTCTTCTGGCAATCACTCTGACCCTACAACTACCAGCAAGCCTGCTCTACGGGAGTCCTGGAGTGCTCCGCAGACTCCGCTCCCTCCTCGCACCGGTGCTGCAAGAGGTCGTTCTGTTGACTCATCTTCCCGCTCCTCCTCTCAACGTCGTACTTCGCCACGAACAAGTCGACACCCTGCTGTGATTCCAGGTTCTAAGACTCCACCCCCAGTGCTTTCCCTAGATTCTTTTCTCCGATACCTAGCTGAAGCGAAGGCGGATATACCGGTAGGTCCGCTTTCTCTTCATAAAATATATGAAGTATTATGCTCTCATAAACATCCTAGATTCTTTAATCAGTTTGTTGCACGTCATTTGCTTGATCTTCCTACTGTTCTAACCCAAGTTTCTAGTGTGATATCTGTGTATCGAAATCTTGTGCTTTCCTATCCCGATCTCAAATTTAGTGTTGACAGAATGAAGAAGCAAGCGAAGAAAATAACAGATTCCAGCGCACGTGCGTGTCGACCTGGAAAGGACCTACCGATTCAAGGTGATCACACTTAACTGCAGAGGGTTCTCTGCTTCTCCTAGAAATGCTCTAGTGTATGAGGACTTGGCGCCTCTACACGCAGATCTTCTCTTGCTCCAAGAGACCAATTGCTCTGCTACCACTTTGTTCTCTCGTTGGCGGGCTTGGCCCTACGATTTTCACCATGCTTATCGAGTTGGACGGAATGGTGGCCTTGCACTTGGGATCCATCACCGCCTACTCCCTCTGATTTCGACGCCAGTGATTCGTGCCTTACATGTGGACAACCTCCAGGTCGTTGTCTTTTGCATTGAAAACGTGACCTATCATGTTTTTAACATATATGTCCCGTGTGATGAACGTCTGTTACCTGATCTTCTCTCCACACTCCGTACAGAGCTGTCATGCATCCCACCGTCTGAATATATTCTCATCGGCGGAGATTTCAATTGTACGTTGTTGCCGGCCCTTGACCGCAATTCAACCGTTGGAGAATACCGCAGACAACGTGTATTACAGATTTCCCAGCTAGTTGATGATTTTCAATTGGTTGATGCGTTCCGGCATCTACACCCGTCGGAAATCTCTTTTACCTGGCGCTCTTCCATCCATGGCAGCACTACGGCAGCACGGTTGGATAAATTTTATGTTTCGACTGCTCTTCTCCCGTCGATCGCAGCTGCTGCCCATCATCCTTCCGCCGCTTCAGACCACAGTATTGTCAGTCTGTCGGTGTGTGTTTCGCCTTCACCTTCAAGGACTCAACGAGTATGGACTTTTCCGGACTCGCTCCTGGATGATCAACAATTTTGTGTTGCTGTGCGTGAGTTCCTCCGAAGTCGTCAGCTCCTTCTTGATACTACGTCCGACGCGATGCAACTGTGGCTCAGTGTCAAACATGACTTGGTCCTTTTTGTACGGCGCTACTCCCATGCCTCTCGGAATGAGAGCGATATGAAAATTGCGAATCTACGTGCTCTATTGTCGATGCTCTCTCTTGATGATCCGCAATACCCCGGCTATCTGGCAGATCTCCACGCTTTGCTTCTTCCTCGCGCATCCGATGCAGCCTGCAGGATGCATTTCTTGCATCTCTCCCCTACAGCTGATTCTCACGATTACTTAACCGCCTTGGAATCTCAACATCGTTCTGCTACATCTTTGCGTCATCTTCGCCTCCAGGATGGTTCCATCACTTCGAACCCATCGAAGCTATGCACTTTCACCAGACAGTATTTCATCGCCAAGTACAGTGCGGTAACGCAGTCTTCATCCTCATTAGCTTCTCCTCTTCTCTCCTCTCTTCCTCAGGTCCCCTCTACTTTATCCACTTCTTTACTCTCTCCTTTTTCTCTTCGCGAACTCCGCGAGGCGTTTGCTACTCTCAATCCTCATGCCGCTCCTGGACCTAACGGCCTTCCTCTGTCCTTTTATCGTGCTTTTCTACCGTGCCTTCTGCCTTTTCTGTCTGCGTGTTTCTCGTCTGCTTTTTCCTCTCCTGCGTTACCGCCCGACTTTACTTTGGCAAACATCATCCTCCTTCCTAAGAAGGGTGACCTCTTGGATCTTGGAAACTGGCGCCCTATCTCCATCCTAAACACTGACTATAAGTTCTATACAAAACTCTTATCCCGTCGTCTTAATTCTGTTCTCTCTTTCGTTATTTCTCCTGACCAGACATACACTGTGCCTGGTCGGACTATTTCCACTAACGTTTCTCTTCTCCTTCATCTTCACTTCCTCGCTCGCTCTTTTTCTGAACCTTTTGCCTTTCTCAATCTGGATCAAAAGTCCGCTTTTGATAACGTTTCTCATTTTTATCTCTCTGCTGTCCTTTCACAATTTGGCTTTCCTCCTACCTTTTCTTCCGCACTCTTGGCCCTTTATCAGGGCGCCAGTTTCCATGTTCGAGCGGCCACATTTCTAACCGCTCCAATTCCGTTTAAGCGAGGCATCCGGCAAGGATGTCCGCTCTCCGGCCAACTATTCGCTCTCGCTTTTGAGCCTTTCCTGTTAGCAGCCCGAAGATCACTCCTGGATGTCCTACCGCCGACAGTGGCTAGTACTCGTCATCATCGAATAATTTTCACCGCCTATGCTGATGATGTGACCTTTTGCGTCCGGGATGAATCTCATTTGATCGCCTGTATTCTGTATATCAACAGTATGTTGCATTATCTGGAGCAGCGCTGAATGCCACTAAAAGTACTGGCTTATGGTGCGGGGCATGGGCTGCCCGCACCGATGCTCCTTGGAGTGCGCAGTGGACAGCCACTACACAGAAGATCCTCGGTGCGTATGTCGGATTGCCCTTGGCTTCTGCATCTGCCACCTGGACTGCTCTTCTTCCCCGGATACAACGGACTGCTGCCTACTGGAGTAAGGCCCGCCCTTTCACATCGTTCCGTCAACGAGCAGCCGTTGTTCGTCGTCAACTTATCTCTCTATGCGAATACTCTTGGATGTCGACGGTTGTGCCCGTGTCACAAATGATGACCATCACTCGCCTCTCAACTTCCGTCATCTGGTCTTCACATCACTGGGTTAAACCTGCCACGCTTCATCTGCCAGCCTCTTTGGGTGGCATCCAGCTTCCTGATCCAGCTTTCCTTTATAAAACACATCGCATTATTCATTTCATTCGCCTTGCCACTTCAACTGTTCCGTCCCTTACCACTACCTTGAATGTTCTAGCTTCTTCCCGTGACCCATCTTTCACCTTCCTACTGTTTCTGAAGATGGATGCATACTCTCTTCTCCCGTCCCACCTCCCTCCTGTCCTGCGAGAGGGCCTTTCTCTCTTTCGTTCGCTTCCTCTTCTCCGTTCATTTCCTTCTTCAACTCTTGATCTCCTAGATGAACCTCTCTTCTTCTCTTCTCTTATTCACCCTCCTAACCTCCCTTACTTTTACTTTCCTCATTGGATCCGCTCTGGTGTGATAACTGTCCGTTCTCTCGTAACTTCTGATCTAACCTGGAGACCTCTTTCTTCCCTGTTTCTATCTCCAACCATTACTCTTGCTAACGAATATCTTCTTCTTCGCACAGCGCTTTGGAGCCTCTTTCCACTCCTCGCTTCACCTGATGGTCTCTTCTCGGTCCCCTCTGCTCCTCTTTCCCTACCGTTCTTTCTCCTCATTCGTAGCTCCCCGGTTCTAGTTACTTCTCTCTCCTCCTCTTCTCTTTTATTGGCTTCTTCTTTCCCCTCCCGCACTTCCACTTTCTGTTCATTCTGCTCCTCCTTCTCTTCTCCCCGCCATCTGGACAGCATCTACCTCTGCCCTTTCCTCCCCTCTTGAACTCAATGTCCATTGGCAATTTCTTCACCTTCGTCTCCCCGCCCCATCAGTACTGTTTCGCATGACCCTTCTCACCTCTCCGCAGTGCTCCTTTTGCCCTGAAGTCAGCGACGTCCAACATCAATACCTATTCTGCCCCGTTCTCCTGCCAGTCCTAAACACAGCATTTCGTCTTGCTGATCGAATTTGTGCTCGATCGTTACCATTTCTTGCATATGCTTGGCTACTCCAAACAAAGCATCCACCTACTCACTTGCCTCCTGTGTGCCGTTACATTTTTCTTCTTGTGAAGTTCACTGTCTATGCTTTCCATCTTCAACAACGCTTCCCTGCTCTTATTCCACCTCCTCAGGAGGCAAGTGCTATCATTTGGAGACGCTTCCTAGCACGGTTAACCACTCGCCTCCAAATGGAGCACTCTCGTGCTGCCTCAACAAACACCGATAGCGTTTTTCAATCCACTTGGGCCCAATCGGCTGGGTGGTTCCATATCCACAATTTGCAGTTACATCTCAACCTATAAGTGGGATTTTTGTTGTCGCCCACGTTCACTGTAACAAATCATGTTTTTACGTATTAATTTTGGTGCTTCGCTATTTGTGATTTTTCTGTTTTAATGTGCCATTGAAGATAGCTCACCATGTTTCCCATGTTCTCTTCGATAATGTTGGGTTTTATGTTGTTGTATATAATTCATCCTTCTGCACAGTTTACTGCCCACGCAATGTCCCCTTCATTTTGTTGAATATTTTTTTTTAAATTTTAGTCACTGTGTGTATAATTTAATGTAACAAGATGCCCTTCTGAGTACATTTAGCGTTATTTCCCCTTGTCACTGAATACTTCTGTACATATGTTGTAAATTTTGAATGTAGCATCACTGTTGCATTTCTGTGAATTAGTACCTAATGTTTAATCTTTAGTATGGTAGTAATGCTTAATTGGAATTTGTGCATAGTATAGAATCATGTCTTGCCCTGTCTACAATACTGTAGGTAAACAGTTTCGTTTGTATCGCTCGTGCTTTATTGTCTGCCTCTCCTTCGCCCTACGTGGCGAAATAAGTTTTTTTTTATGATTTTAACAATATTTTGTTTTACGTTTCACTGGAACTTTCCAGCTGATGTATATACCGCTGTATTTATTGGCAGAATTCCATTGTCATGTACATAGAAATGTTATTTTACAGAAGAATAAAGGCAATTTTGAAATGTAGATTTTACGAAAATTTTGTATATGGGGGGCTCTGACCAACAGGGCCCTGCCCCGTTCCAAAAACCGTCTACCGTCTAAGTCACAGTACCATGAGATAATATACCGAATTTGGTAGTTCTAAATTGAAAACTAGATTTTACGGCAATTCTGTAGGGGGGTCGGATCCCCCCCGTCTCCAACCGCTTCCAAAAACCGTCTACAGTCTAAGTTAGAATACAACGAGATAGTATACCAGATTTGGTGGTTCTGAATTGAAAACTGTAGATTTTACGAAAATTTTGTATATGGGGGCTCTGATCAACCGGGCCCTGCCCCGTTCCCAAAACCGTCTACCGCCTAATATTTTTAGTGCCAAAGAAAAACGTAATATTCCTATCCTGTCTGCGTGTCCAAACTTTATAAATTTGATCAGGGAGCAAGACGTTCGAAATCGTACGTTTTCCTGCATTCATTTTGTATGTAACCAAAATCTGTAAACGCGACGAATTGACGTAGTCGACGAATTTGTCCGCGACGAATTGACGCTCGACGAATCGTCGTGGTCGACGAATTGACGCGCGACGAATTGACGCAGGCGACGAATTGACGCAGGCGACGAATTGACGCAGGCGACGAATTGACGTAGTCGACGAATTGACGCACGCGACGAATTGACGTGACACCCCCAGATCCACTACAACCAGGCAGGACAGAGTGCTCAGAAAGCTAAACTTAGCAGACAGGAGGCTCAATTCACCTGAACTGCGTCAAAGATGGTCTGAAGTGACTGATTTTACTGTTAGTACGTCTACTATTAGGAGGAGGCTGTTTCACTATGACTCACGAGGCTACAAAGGCAGGCTTAAACTGCTGTTATATGCAAATCAAAGACAGCGTAGACTTCAGTGGGCAAAAGAGCATATCTCATGGACAACCGAGCAATAGGAAACCGTTCTTTTCAATGATGAATCAGAATTTTGCCTTAATGGGAATCAGAGTAGTGCCTATGTTAGGAGAATCAAGTATGAAGAATTCCATCCAAGTTGCTTAGTGACTACTCTTAAGCATCAGGTGAAAGTCACGATTTGGAGCTGCATGTGTGCACATGGCGTTCGGAGCCTCCATATTGTCGATAGTACGGTAAATGCCCAGAAGTGCATCTGGACATTAGAAAACAAGATACTACCATCATTTAGGAAACTTTATGATGATAGTTTTATTTTTCAAGATGACAAAACTCCCTGTCTTCGTGCTAAAGTAGTGAAAAAGTGATATCAGGAAAAAACATCAGCATCTTGATGGCCACCACAGTCACCGGACTTAAACCCGATTAAAACTTTGTGGTTCAAAGTGTCGTATGGACTATCAAAAAAGAAACCAACAACCAAAATTCAACTCATTGAAGATGTAATTCAAATTTTGAATCGTATTGTTCAACCCAGTCTTTTACAAAATATTGGTAACTGTATGCCATCAAGATGCAAATTCGTGATTAAAGCGAAAGGCTGGGCTACAAAATATTAGGTACATTTTATAGTTTTGCTTCATTATATTTCTGCATTTAAATGTTATTTCATTCCTTATAAAATACAAAAAAAAAATTATTGCTGTAAACATAAGTACTGGATAAATTATCCTTTTCATAATAATTTCGACTCGGTCATGATTTTTGTAATGTTTCTATCTTAACAGAAGTAGCTCAGGAAAAATTAAGACATTTTTAAAATCCCCATTAAATTTCGCATCTAATGACATATAAACGATGAAATAACTATGAAAATTAGTTTAAAAAAGTGTTAAACTTAAAAATTCATGGTTTTTGTAGGTGATGAAGTACTTTTGCACAGCACTGTACGTATGAAAAAATTTCTAGATCTATATTATTCCTTGGTGACTAGAAGGTTTCCGTAGCTTTTGTTGCCACAGAAATGTCAGGCGCAGAGATTTTTATTAAGAGCCCCAGTCGCGACGGGAGACATCAATCTCCAGAAAAGTCACTTTGCCACTTGCGAACTTCATGAGAAAATACTTGGAAAGTTGCGGAATCGGAGTTACTAAATGAGTACGCTCGGAGTTGAAAGTCGCTTCCACTTCGGTCTGATAGCTCGAAGAGGATTTCTCGGGGAGTCCTTAATGACCCGCGAGAGCAATTGCCGGCGCTGCCTATGCTTAAGGTGGTCCTTGGGTTCATTGTTTTCGGCATCCACATGGTGTCCCCCGGGGGTCATCTCGGAGATTTCCCCATCTGCTGGTCATCCGTCTAACTTGAAAATCAATGCAAATCCATGTTCGAAGAGAATATAGGCCACGAAGGAAGCCGCCAGCTTATCTCATTTCGGGGTCTCTCTCTTCATTAGTTTAGCAATTGCTTTAGGATTCATGTGCCATAGAGGTCGGAGCCCATGCGTTTCCACGAGATATACGCTAAATTTATTCCAGCACCATCCTTCTATTACAGGTTTAGTACGAGAAAGTATCTTCCGAGGGATGCCACTTCCTTATATGGCACTTAAAACACTTTTGTTATTCATGAGAAAGGGAAACTGATCAAATTAAGAGATCTGAAACGAATGTGATGAACTTTTCAGCAATTTATTATTAACGACTTATGAACAAAGAGCTCCGAAATAATTGTAATGTTTATGATTTTATTCACAAGAAACGGAATACACCCCGTAATTTAGAGGAGAGAATTTCTATTCCGCAAACTGTAGATCAGAAGTCGGAAAAGTTTCGGTTTTATTTTTACATGAACTATGATGCTAATATTTGAAATGGGTATTTATTTAAATGACCGGATGATCGCTTCGCCGAAAATAGGTTGGCCGAAAATCACTACACAAAACTGTACGTTTTACAAAAGGGTCAGTGTGTCGAAAACTTTGAATTTTCTTATGATATCTTCTGAAGTAGTACAGCAGCAGTAAACTGACCACCAAAATGTTAGGGGTTCATATAAAACCTGCATTTTTGGACTCTCCGTGTCCCCCCGTTGGTTTGGTTTCTGACCTCTAACATTTCTTATAAATCAAAGTTGAGGCCTGGGCGATATTAGTAATGCGTATGGTGAAGAAATTAGAAAGACGTGGAGATAACGCAAATAGACGATGACATCGCTCTGTCCACGTTATTATAACCAGTGCATAGCAACTGAAAAATTGTTCATCCGACACCGCTGGGATCGAACCCCAGAACTCTCGATAACTAGCTGAGTGTGTTCGTTTTACACCACAAAACAATTTTTCAGTTGCTATGCGCTGGTTATAATAGCGTCGACAGAGCGATGTCATCGTCTATTTGAGAAATCTGTAATTCCGCCATTCTCATATTCACAAATTTGAGGTCTGGGCGTTTTTAGTAATCTATAATCCGCCGTTCTCATATTCATAAAGCTGAAGCCTGAGCATTTTTAGTAATCTATAATCTGCCGTTCTCATATTCATAAAGGTGAGGCCTGAGCGTTTTTAATAATCTGTAATTCGCCATTCTCATATTCATAAAACTGAATCCTTAGCGTTTTTAGTAGCCTAATCTGCAATCCGCCGTTTTCATATTCATAAAATTGAGACCTTGGCGTTTTTAGTCATCTGTAATCTGCCGTTCTCATATTCATAAAGGTGAGGCCTGAGCATTTCTTGTAATCTGTAATTCGCCGTTCTCATATTCATAAAGTTGAGTTCTCGGCTTTTTTAGTAATCTTTAATTCGCCATTCTGATATTCATAAAGCTGTAATCTGTAATCTGCCGTTCTCATATTCATAAAGGTGAGGCCTGAGCGTTTTTAGTAATCTGTAATCCGCGGCTCTTATATTCATAAAGTTGAAGCCTTAGCGTTTTTAGTAGGCTAATCTGTAATCCGCCGTTCTCATATTCATAAAATTGAGACCTCGACGTTTTTAGTAATCTGTAATCTGCCGTTTGCATATTCATAAAGGTGAGGCCTGAGCGTTTTTAGTAATCTATAATCCGCCGTTCTCATGTTCATAAAGTTCAGTCCTCGGATTTTTTTAGTAATCTGTAATCCGCCGTTCTTATATTCATAAAGTTGAGGCCTTGGCGTTTTTAGTAATCTGCCGTTCTCATATTCATAAAGGAGAGGCCTGAGCGTTTTTAGTAATCTGCCGTTCTCATATTCATAAAGGAGAGGCCTGAGCGTTTTTAGTAATCTGTAATTCACCATTCTCATATTCATAAAGTTGAGGCCTTAGCGTTTTTAGTAGGCTAATCTGTAATCCGCCGTTCTCATATTCATAAAGTTGAGACCTCGGATTTTTTAGTAATCTGTAATCCTGCCGTTCTCATATTCATAAAGGAGAGGCCTGAGCGTTTTTAGTAATCTGCCGTTCTCATATTCATAGAGGAGAGGCCTGAGCGTTTTTAGTAATCTGCCGTTCTCATATTCATAAAGGAGAGGCCTGAGCGTTTTTAGTAATCTGCCGTTCTCATATTCATAAAGGAGAGGCCTGAGCGTTTTTAGTAATCTGTAATTCACCATTCTCATATTCATAAAGCTGAGGCCTTAGCGTTTTTAGTAGTCTGATCTGTAATATGTCCTTCTCATATTCTTAAAGGTGAGGGCAGAGCGTTTTTAGTAATCTGTAATCCGCCGTTCTCATATTCATAAAGTTGAGGTCTCGGCGTTTTTAGTAATCTGTAATTCGCCATTCTCATATTCATAAAGCTGTAATCTGTAATCTGCCGTTCTCATATTCATAAAGGTGAGGCCTGAGCATTTTTATTAATCTGTAATCCGCCGCTCTTATATTCATAAAGTTGAGTCCTCGGCATTTTTAGTAGGCTAATCTGTAATTCGCCATTCTCATATTCATAAAGCTGTAATCTGTAATCTGTCGTTCTCATATTCATAAAGGTGAGGCCTGAGCATTTTTATTAATCTGTAATCCGCCGCTCTTATATTCATAAAGTTGAGGCCTTAGCGTTTTTAGTAGGCTAATCTGTAATCCTCCGCTCTTATATTCATAAAGTTGAAGCCTTAGCGTTTTTAGAAGGCTAATCTGTAATCCGCCGTTCTCATATTCATAAATTTGAGACCTCGACGTTTTTAGTAATCTGTAATCTGCCGTTTTCATATTCATAAAAGTGAGGCCTGAGTGTTTTAGTAATCTATAATCCACCGTTCTCATGCTCATAAAGTTCAGTCCTCGGCTTTTTTAGTAATTTGTAATCTGCCGTTCTTTTATTCATTAAGTAGAGACCTTAGCGTTTTTAGTAGGCTAATCTGTAATCCGCCGTTCTCATATTCAAAAAGTGAGACATTAGCGTTTTTAGTAATCTGTTATTCGCCATTCTCGTATTCACAAAGCTGAGGCCTTAGCGTTTTTAGTAAGCTAATCTCTAATCTGCCGTTCTCATTATCATAAAGATGAGGCCAGAGCGTTTTTAGTAATCTGTAATCCGCCGTTCTCATATTCATAAAGTTGAGGTCTGAGCGTTTTTAGTAATCTATAATCCGCCGTTCTCATGTTCATAAAGTTGAGACCTCGGCTTTTTTAGTAATCTGTAATCCGCCATTCTCATATTCATAAAGTTTACACAGCAAATCAATTGACAATATTGTACTTTTACTCATAAAACTGTGATATTATGAATCAGGATTTATAATTAATTTTAGAGGTCAAAAGACCTACTACCTAAAAGGAGAAGCGGACACAGAGAAATCAACAGTGAAAATTTTATACGATCACCTAACATTTTGGTGATCAGTTTTTTGAATCCGCGCTGCACTTCAACAATATCCTATAATAAAATTCAAAGTTTTTGATAAATTGACCCTTCAACGAAATGAACTTTCGATTTAATGAGCACTTGAGTGAAACGACCCTTCGCTGAAACGAATGTTTCGGTCAAGTGATTCCTCGGTGAAGTAATTACCGGGCAAGTAAACTAGTTTAAAATATGATAGCATCCTGTTCCTCCACTGATTAAAAGGTTCTTCTAAGAAAAGCCAGACAAGAATTATTAATTTCAACATTTTTAAACTCCTGGGGTTTTCACTGTATTTTCTTCGTGGCAGTGTTGAAAGATGAGCGGAAAGCTTCCGAGCGTTGTCGGATTGTCGATTTTGGATCTTCTTGAAGTTAAATGTAAGTTGCACTATTAAGGTAGACCGTGACCATCGCGAAGAATATGACACTCATTTTAGTGACGTCACACTCTCCGTCCTATAAACCTGTAAAAATAGACTTTATGATAAAAAGATGAAATTTCGACCCTCAACCACGCAGAAATAAAAAAATAAATTTTAAAAATAGCAGGCGCTAGCACCAGAATCTCTTCACCAGAAAATAGAAAACTTAGAGGGTAATGTAATGTAATATAATTTTTCCCAGTGGGCCCGTTCCATCGGGCCATCGGGCCCACTCGGAGGAAAGGTCAGAGGCTAGCGCTTACACCACAGCGTCACTGGGGCGGCTGTATGAGAGATTATCGTTAAAAAAGTGCTATAGGATTTTTATTGCAAAAGAAAAATCACCTGAGTAGTACGTAGATCATAAGACGTTATTCACGCTCATGTCTTCATAATTTTCAATCATTTCTATAAGCAATGTTGAAGATCATATATAGAACGTTTCAACTTGTTTTCCAAATCACATAATATTAAACTAAAAAATAAACCTCTTTTCAGTGTGGCCTCTTTAAAATAGAGGAATTTTCATCTCTCACTTAATTTCGGCTGATCCTCTTCTGGTATAACTATTTTCGAAGGGCGAATTATGAGGCATTTGGAATATTATGCATCAATTTGTAGCGTTTCAAATAACCTAACATGGCATCCCGTGCTTCCAATGGGGTTACTGAATTGTTGATCGCTGTGTTTATGATATATTACTACAAAAAGAATCGTTTTTCTTCCTTTTTGAGTTTACCCATAACTGCGTGACCATCCATTCTTATTTTAACTGCGCGATTGTCTTACAGAAACTTTAAATCTTTTAATTACAGAAATATTTCTGCATATGCTGAAATGTTTGTTTTGAAATTTTAATGAAGTGTTCTTCGTAAATTTGAACTTCACTGGGCGTTTCAGTGCGTACTACCAAAACCGATACCTGTTGAGTTCTGTTAAAATAAAAAAAAATCTGAAGAAGCTATTCCGGTAGCCGGATATTTAAAATATTTGGTAAGGAAGGACATGGGTAATTGAAATGTCTCAAATAGTTCGCGCGTACACTTGTTTTTGTATCAGAGAAATAAAGAACTTCTTTAGTCTGGCCTCTCTAAGCGAAGATATTGTTTCTGCTTACAATCAGATACACAGACGGTATGAATGGAAAGAGAAAAATATGAATAATTTTATTCGTCTGCCTATCGCAGAATTTTTTTCAGTCTGACCTTTAGAAGCGGATATTTTTCTCCTGTGGATGAAAAGAAAACCAGCCATACCTAGGAACAGAAGGAGATATCCCTGAAATCTTATACACATGTTTTCGTCATTCAGATAACGGAAAACATTTAGTACTTCGAGGCCTTAAAGCGAAGGATCGACACACATATGAATAGAAAAGCATACATATCGATAATTTCACGTCTCCATCAATCCAAGAAATAGTAATTTCTTCGGACTGACATTTAGATGCGAAGATTCATTTTCTACAGACAGACTGACATGCAGACAGACCGACGGATAGACATAAAGTCGAGATGACTGAAATTTTATGCATAGTTTCCTTTTATCGGATACAGAAAAAATGTAGACATCGTTTCTGCAGACAGGGTGACCAACGGAAGAGGAGGACACACATTTCGAAAATATTGTGCACATGCTTCCTTCTATATATATGACACAAAATTCTTCAATCCGATCTTCAGAAAAAGAGACAGCGTTCGGGAGGAAGAGCAAACAGGCAGAAAAACCAGCGCATGGACGGAAGAGAGATGTAGTAAATTTGTATGCTTCTATAAGGTGGAGGAATAATTTTAGCAATACAACATTTTAAAACTGAGATATTTCTCCAGAAGGACAGATACAATCTTGTGCAAATGCGTGATTCGATCATTCAGGGAAAAAAATTCAATCTGACCTATAGAAGCGGAGGTATTTCTGTAGAAGGACGAACAGAAACAATAACCTCCTGGAAATTAATGAGCCCAAGGAGAGATATGTTGGGAAGGTTATGAGCATAATTTCCTCTTTCGGACGGAAAGGCAGTTGTAACAATAGGGCATTTTGAAGTGTAGATCTGTTTAAGAGAAGAAAGAGACGGAAAGATAGACTCAAACAAAATCGTGTGCTGTCCTTTACCCAATTTGTATGTAACTAAAAGTTGTAAAAGCGACGACATGGCATGACATCTTGATATATCTGTATCTAAAAATATGCCTGAGAGCTGGATAGCAGTTGATTCCTCTCATCTTGGAAGGAGTATTTGAAACACGTTGGGGCGATTTTTCAGTTATACAAAGAGGGGGGAGGAGAAGATAATATGGAAGTATTTTTTAGATATACTTATACATATTGGCGGTGCAGTTCCTACCTGGAGTTCCTTTGCAATATCTTCAAACTACATTCATTTGCTCCAGGAATGTTTAATTCCTGAACGAGAATAAGAAACAGCTGAAAAATCACAATTGTTTCAGAAGTGCGATCGATTGCGCGTTTCCCGAAGAAATGCTTTTTTAAAATCGGCACAGACTACGTCTGAATGAAATCCTTCAAAATGAAACCAAAGCCCTTATATTCGGAGTTGGTTAATTTAATTAAAAAAAAATTTTAGTGGTCTCCGCCTGACATATTCTCATACATTAAAGTAAATACACGCCAGATTTCAGTCAAAACATAATGAACACACGTTTTAGTCGTAAAATCGCTAAATATAAAACACGGCAACTGGAATTTTTCCCTCTCACCCTCCTTTTTTTAGTGTGCCCGACGGTAACAATAAGAATCGTTTTCGACTTCTTTTCATTGGCGATGAATTAACGAAACTCTACGCCCATTGGAAATGAACGTAAAAAAGGAAAAAGAAAGCAGTTCTGATATCAGTTACTTTACGTACATGAATGAAAACTCCACTGAAGGACGGTAGACACACGAGCGTACTCAGTGTGTGTTACAATGTGAACTCGTACAAAAATCAGATGAAGAGAACTTAGTTTTTCTTTTGAAAAACAAAGTTCCCCTAATCTCTTTTGAAAAACCGAAAACTTCTTTTAAATGAGTACGTAATGTGCAACCATGTAAAGGGTGCCTCCTAATATTCGACGATTACCAAATTTAAACAGATTGGAATTTTTACGATATTATTAATCTTTTCCTGAGAAAATTTTATTGAACCAAAATTCCCAAAAGCTAATAGAAAGTTAGAAAGCTTCCGTTTTTATGATAGTTCAGAATGGACTACTATATTAATTACAATTTAGAGACATATTAACTTTCATGAGAAAAATGAGTAGGCTTGAATTATGGATTCATGATTCAGGTTTGTTTTTAATTTTTCACAGACTGTTTCAAGATGTTACAGACGCTGGACAATATGACAATAACATAGTACTAACAAAGAATACCTCCAAGCCTTTTTCCCCCGCTGTTCCTGTCTTCCCTTTATCTTTTGCTCTCTCTCTCTCTCTCCCTCTCTCTTTTTTTATTCTATTCCCTTCTCTTTCTTTTTTTAATAAAACTAAATCAATGTAATACGCATTTTAAATCTAATTCCATAGTAAGTTTAATTGTTAAATTTTTTTAGAAAAACTGAAAACAAAATATGCAAAGCTAATCATTTACGATCTCCATGGGGCCACGGGTGGCTTAGTTGTCAACGTTTGTGACTTCCACGGAGAAAACCTCAGCTTCGATCCCAGGTAGGTAAAAGCGTTCGAACCACTAAATATCCTCCTTGCGCCGTATAGGCACGTTAAGCCGTCGGTCCCCGGGTACTGGCCCCCCGGTAATAAATGAAGGCGTCTTCCTCCCCCTTTCCGCCTCGCTTCCGTGTAACCTTTCTACCGGGCACTCTAGCCCAAATCTCGTAGCTTCCTACACTGGCGTGCAAAAATTAAGGACGAGACAGTTTTTCGAATGCAACGTCGTGCAGAAGTGCTCCACATCAACATCATCATACCATAAGATCTCCAAGATGTAAGAATATGGGACAAGTGAGCAAAACTGTCCAAACAAGGAATCCAAAGGATACAAAGGCACTTTATTGAAAAGGTAGCTTCGAGCAAAACTGGACAGAAGACAGAAACGTCCATGTCACAGGCTGCTGCCATGAAAAATCCAGTCTTTAGTAGGGCATATGATCACCCCTGACTACGTTGCAGTATTTACAACGTCTGTCCATGCTGAGGACGAGGTTGTCAAGGAGCTGTTGAGGCATCGCTGCACATTCCTCTTGTAGCGCCAATCGCAGCTGCGGAATCGTTACTGGAGGCTGGTGACGTGCTGCCAAGCGTCTCCCGAGAAGGTCCCATACGTGTTCGATTGGATTTAGGTCCGGGGATCTTGCGGGCCAATCCATGCGTTGAATATATTCACTCTCCAACAGCTCTGCGACAGCCACGGTACGAGGAGGTGCAGCGTTGTCGTCCATGAAGAGGAACTCAGGACCCACAGCACATCTAAACAGACGCACGTGAGGCAGGAGAACCTCGGTACAAAATAGCGGACACCAGTGGCTGAACCTCCTTGGAAGATGGGGAGGTCAGTGCGGCTACCAAGCATGATACCGCCCCAAACGAGAACTCCGCCACCTCCAAACCGGTCCGTTTCGATTATGTTGGAGGTGTGATTGCGTGTTCCCTGCTCTCGCCAGATGTGTATACGTCCAGAATCGCTCGTCAGACTAAATCGGCTCTCATCCGTTAAGAGAACTCGACCCCATTGCTGATGTGTCCAGTTCTTGCGTTCCTGGCGCCACAGAAACCACCGTCTCCGATGAGCAGGCGTTAATGGCACACACCGTACTGGTCGTCGTGCAAATAGACCACCTTTGTGCAGCCTCCTGGCCACGGTAAAACGCGATAACGGGCGTCCAGTTGCCTGTTACATGTGCCTTGCGATTTCTCCCGCTGTCTGCCGTCTGTCCCTTCTCGCCTTTAGGACAATATACCGGTCGTCCGCCGCCGTGGTTCCTCGTGGACGACCACTGCTAAACTCTCGGACAGCTGTTCCTGTCGTTTGAAATGCTCTCCAAGCTCGTGAAACGATGCTGTGAGCGATTCCGAACTCCTCGGCCACACTGGCCTTGAGCACGCTACGTAAAACTGGCCATGAGAGAAACAGTTTTCTCTAAGTCGATACCAGCTATTTCTAAGGGCTGTCCTTGTGATTTATTGATCATCATAGCAAAGCAGGCCTTCAATTTGATTTTTGACTCAAAAAAAAACTTGACATTTGATATGTCAAACGATAATATAAATGTTTAAATGCAAAGCATATTATATAGCACTTTTTGCATGATTTTTAAGATTTTTTTGTTAAATAAATTCAGAACAAATAAATTTAGAGCAAAATATATACTGAGCAGGTCAACTCAAGTCATTTTACACTGCATATTTCTTCGCTCTTTTGGGAAACACATGTCTGCCTGACTTATTCTGCCAGACGACACATAAGCAATTTCGTTCATAACTGTAAATTTAAAACTTCAAGCCTACACGAAACATATCAAAATACGTCGTTACTCTTCACTTTCATCGTTAACATATTAATAGACAACAGAACAAAATAATAATAGAAAACAGAACAAAATGCGTTGTTACTTTCGGCATAAATGTAAAAAGAACCTTGCTTATAAACAATTTCTTTCGAAACTGCATTTCAAAGCTAGCAAGTTAGATGTGTTTGAAAGCGTGAGCAAAATTGTGTTGCCATTGCTAATATCTCAAGGGGGAAACCTTTTTTTTTTCTTTTTTCAAATTTCAATTACTATGAAAATCTACCCGCATATTTATATTTATTGCAGTCACCTTACCACTTATATGACGTCCCCTTTGCTTCGGTGAAAACGAAGGTTGGTAATTTTTGACTCAAACAACCTTGACATTCGATATGTCAAACGATAATATAAATGTTTAAATGCAAAGCATATTATGACATAGCGCATTTTACGTGATATTTTTAAAAGTTTGTTTTTAATAAATTCAGAAAAAATAAATTTAGAACAAAATATATACTGAGCAGGTCAACTCAAGTCATTCAAAACTTAGGGCGGGGCTTCAGTTGCTGGGCAACAATGACTCGATCATTGCAAAAAGTCCTAGCGTTATCAAAGTTGGGTTATTTAAAAAACCCATTTCGACCCACTTAAAGTTATCTTAGAAAAAAACCCCTTTCTTAGTGCGCCTCTATGTTGTAAAAGGAACATTTCTACCAAATATGAAAGTTCTAAGTTCAGTAGTTTCTGAGATTCGGTGATGAGTCAGTGAGTGAGTCAGTAAGGGCTTTCAGTTTTCTATGTACAGTTATACGACGTACACACACGTACTTATGGTTCTATAAGCGCAACTTCTCCAGCAGCGGAAAACACTGAGGAAGTCTCTGAATACGCATAATTGGGAGGAGCTCGAGAAGGGTAATGCAATGGTAGAGGATCTTCCCCATTTCGGAGATTATTTTGAGTGCAAAAAAACAATCAAAATAAGAGATCAGTAAAGGATTAAGAAGAAAAGAAATTGGAAGTTCCTATAAAAAATTTTTACTTAACGGAAAATTGGACGTTTGAAGGCAAAGATAAAGCCTTGTATTTGAAAAATGAAAAATAAATATTAAAAAGCAAACTTAGCCTGCCATTGTCAACAAATAAAAATTATTGTTCTTGAAATTAGTTATATTCTTGGCATTTTCTTCATAATTGTATAATTATTTCATACAATTATGAAGAAACCCCTGCGAAACCTATATAAATAGGATTTGTTAGTAAGAAACATATTTGTTTATGATTCAACCGGAAGCAGAACAGACATCGCATTAAAATTAAATCACAATTTTAAAATTATTTAAAACCGGCACATGTCGAAAATGACATCGTGAGATCAAACAAAAATCTAGCAGCAGGGATCACATTATAATACAAACGAAAATAGAAAATTATTCAATTACTCGTACTTACGCCCATCTCTTCAACTACTGAGAAAGAGTTTGGGGGAGGAAAGGGGGTTGTAAAAAATAATAATAACCAAGTTTAGGTCCATATTGTTATTGCAAACTAAACTTTAATAAAGGATGATGATAAAAAACTTATGGTCGGATAGCTGATGATTTTATTTCGAAAAGTAAAACTGATTTAATTTACAAACTCCCATAACAAGTGAACTCTTTCCAAATACTTCCAGTTAAATGGATTTACAGAAAGTTAAATGGATCTACAAAGGAAAAGAAATGGATTTCGTTCCCATAAATAAATGGAAATAATCGATGATGTCATGTTTTATATAAAAAAAAAAACCGAAAGAATCCAGCAATTGATGGCGACCACTGAGAACAGTGGCCATAAACACAAAATGACGAAATTATGAAAATGAAACAAAAGAGCGAATTATGGAAATGAACATTCTCTTAAACTTCTTTTTTCTGTTCAATATGGAAACAGACGTAACGGGAAGAAGTACAGATGACATGAATAAAATGACAATTAAATACAACAAGATATTCCGAAAATGCTCGTCACGACAGATCAATAGAGATCCTCAATTAAAGTCTTAAACTAGTACACGTAAATAGAAAAATCAAACAAGGCAAAAAAATATATATATCTAGTGAAGCAGACAATGTAGAGTTATACAGAACCACAAGAAAGAAAAAAAAAAACGTAATTCTCATATTTAATAAATATCATAAATCATAAGCGTAGTAGATTTCGATGGGCAACTTTTCGACTGCAAGCAAAATAATAAGTTAGTAAAATCATGCAAAGTATTGATTATGATACGCTTTCCAACATACCAGAAAACATTACTCAAGTTATGAGGACAATGGCTGTGGAATAAATCTCACTCCTGCGCCCTGACCTTTGACCCCATTTCGATTATATTAAACAGAATTAGTTCAGTATACCTCCGAAATAACATACTAAAGTTTTGTCGCAATAGAAGTGTTTTTAGTCAAGTTATGAGAATAATGGATGTGGAATAAATCTCGCTTCTGTGCCCTGACCTTTGACCCGATTTCGATGTTATTAAACAGAACCGGCTCAGTACATCTATAGAACAACATGATGAAGTTTTGTCGCAATCGAAGCATTTTTACGTAAGTTATGACGCATAAGGGCGATGGAATTGATCCGCTCCTATGTCCTGACCTTTGATCCCATTTCGTCCATTTTCAATAGGGCTCCTTCCCAGGTCGTTCCCTACCACATACTGAAATGTCATCGAAATCGACCTAATTTTAGGCGAGTAATCGTGCGGATGAACGGACAGACAGAAAGACGGACAAAGCTGGAGCATATACGCTTTTTCAACGTACTGTTGGAAAGCATAAAAAAGGTGACATCGAATTTTCGAATCCTACCTGACACGAATAAATTATTTCAAAGTTATTCATAGCCACTGCAACATAAATAAGTAAAATCAACCGCATTTGTACAATCGATGAAACATTTCTTTCTCTCACTAACGGCTAAAAAGTATGTTATGAGAATTAACAAATTCTGCCCAAAAAGTTTCTCGTAAAAAAAGGAAGATATCAGAGAGAATAGGATTTTCAAAGAGAACAGTTAGAAAAAGAAATATAGAGAGGAACATGAGATACGTCCCCTGGGAACATGTCTACGTCCCCTAGCGAAAGAATTTTGCAAACTGGACAATTTAAAAATACTTATGCAAAAGCTATGCTAAAGAAAAATGAAATTTCGAATACGTCTCCAGGAAGCAGCGATAGCGAGAAATACAGTAGGTATCGACATTTACGTCACAATGGGGAAATCTTTGCGCTTTTTAAGTACGAAAATGTTCCCTTTCTTTATTGTAGCAAATGGCACAGAGCTGAAAAAAAAGAAATTTTTCAGTAAGAGTTTCAGAAGCGGTGATACAGCTGAAAACAGACAACACCTAGCGACAAAAGCACCGCCTAGCGATACAAACACTACCTAGCGACAAAACTGTAAAATAAAAAACTCCATAAATACAGGCAAAGTGTTTCGTAAGGTCAGCAGTATCCGATGTTTAAATATTTTTTTCAAAAACGTGCCTTTAGATACAGAGATATCAGAAAAACTGATTAAATATTTGTGCCGCCCTAGCTGGGAAGTTGTTTAATTTTCGACGGGAAATACGATTTTTTGAATCCGATTCTTAACATGCAGATATTGCTGCAAATATGCTGTAAACGGAAACGTGAACCTACGCCTCCCAGTGGCACACTTACTTATGCTTTAAAAAAATTTTGAAATCATATGCAAACCATTTCACACCATAATCGCTCTCCGACAAAGAAACGATTTTTCAAACCAGTCTTTTAGAAGCAGAGATATCGAAAAATAAATTGGATAGACATTTACGACCTCTGGCGGAAAAACTATCCGTTATATTAAGCAAAAAAAAAAAAAAGAACTATTATGCATTATATCTCTCAAGTTTTTCCTGTGGTGAGCGGTATCTGACCATAAAAGAATTTTTTCAATGGAACTTTCAGCAGCGCAGAAATTTCTGCAAATGCATCAGAAACAGAAATATGCACGAATGAATTTTTTAATCGGACTTTTAGAAGCAGAGATATCGAGGGAATCGCGATTTAACTTCATGTCCCTAGCGAAGAATCTAAGCATTACTTGAAAAAAAAAACTGTACCCAAAATAGTCTTCCTATGATGGCAACGAATCGAAAAAAGAATTGTATCGATCAAATATTTAGAAACATTTTTATTAAATAAAATGTATTTTGAATTCGATAGCATTTGTATCTAAGCCCTCTAAAAATTAAAGCGAGGATCATCGTTCTCACATTTCAAGTTTTCTGACGTAATAGAAATTTTTTAATAGGTGCAGAGATATGGTATCCATAAGCGGACGGACTGACAAAGTGATACTATAAGCATGTTCTTTTTTTACGAAAGACGTGCTAAAGATATTACCGATAACAGAAAAATTCAAAGGTAATGCTCGAATGATTCCAGGTTTACTGGAAAATATTTTCACTAAAGACGAGACCTGTATGCACCATTTTGAACCCGAAAGCAAGAAACAAAGAATTGAGTGAAAAGCCCTTCATCCGCACCAAAAATGAAAGTCCAAAGTGTCTTCTCTGTCAAAATCATCTAATTATTCCTGTTTGGGAATAGGCATAGGCAATTTTGGGCAATACCTAAAGACAAGCTGAAACCTGCCATTAGCAGCAAAACAAGAAGTTTTTTTTTTGTTGTCAAAAACAGTTCTTTTTCAGGGCGACAACGCTCACCCCCATACAGCAGCAACTACCATAGCGGCAATTCAGCAGCTCAAGTTTCAGGTTCTTCCATATCGGCCTTACAGCCTCGGTCTCGCACCGAGCGATATCCATCTTTTTGGTCCACTTAAATAAGTATTACGTAGTTGGAGGTTTTGTAATGGTAGCCAGTTTGGTACAGCCAAAATCCTTCTTTTTGGGTGTATTAGGAAGTCTATAAACCGTTCCAAAATGTGTGCGGAACTGCAGGAAGACTACATTGAAAAATAAAACTACATAATTAATACATACAATTGACGTGGACTAGGAACATCAAACAGAAGGCAACGCTCTTTCCACGTTTATAAGTGAATCACGGAAAAATTCTCATCAGTCGCCACCGGGAATCGAACCCAGGTTCTTCCAGTTACGCACCGGACATGCTACCACTATACATGCTACTCTGGACATGCAGTGGTAGTATATCCGGCGCGTAACTGGAAGAACCTGGGTTCGATTCCCTGTGGCGGCTGAAGAGAATTTTTCCGTGATTCACTTATAAACGTGGAAAAAGCGTTGACTTCTGTTTAACAGAACTACAGTTATGTAAGTTTGTCTTTGATAAATATAACGAAATTTCCTTTGCTTTTTTATCTACCCTCGTACGTCCATATCAATACCGTCTTGCTTTTGGGGTTCCTTCCTAGGATCTTTTGTTAAGCCCCCTTCCCCCTCTCTAATCTGTAGTTCTTTGAAATGACACCGCACATCTACCTGACCATCTCTCTCTCTCTGTTTCTGTATCTGCAATGGTAAGCCTGTTCTTCAAAGCATCCTATAACCGTGTTCAGGTCTAAGTACTACACAATAATGCTGATCTTACTACATTTTTGAAAAATTCCCCTTTTACTCTTATTGATAGACATAAAGAGCATGTGAGGCTTCCTATTTACACAAGGCCACCCCGGTGGCGCAGTGGTCTAAGGCGCTGGCCTCTGATCATTCGTCCGTAAGGGGTCCGGGTTCGAATCCCGGTCAGGCATGGATGTTGTGTTTGTCTTACGGCACTGGCTCTCACCCTTCCCTGGAACCAGTGATCCTAAATTAGGGACGAGCGACTGCTTATAGCCCATTGAGTTGCTCACGGTGGTCGTTAAACCTCCAATCAAAAAAAAAAAAAAAAAAATTACACAACTGTCTGTAACAGAAAAAAACTAAGAACCATATGCAAATTAACAGCGTTTAAATTAACACATGATCGAGTTTAAGCAGGGACTGTAATTGTGTAAAAATCACTTTTTTTTTCAAGATTCTAGATGGACCTGTTTTTTCATTTAGGATTTCTCCATGAATGCAGGTCGCAAAGTTTCCAGCGAGGGCGATCCTGAGCCAGTCTTCTCCAGTTGTTTCCTATCGCTCTGGTTAAAGAGTCTTCCCATCTAGTGGGAGGTCTACTAGGTTTTCTCTTGATTGATATTGGATACCAGTTTGTGACACGGTAGGTCCACCTGTTGTGGGGGAGTCTGCTGATACACTGGCGTGCAAAAATTAAGAACGAGACGTTGTTTCGAATGTATAATATACCGGTCGTCCGCCGCCGTGGTTGCTCGTGGACGACCCCTGCTAAACTCTCGGACAGCTGTTCCTGTCGTTTGAAATGCTCACCAAGCTCGTGAAACGATGCTGTGAGCGATCCCGAACTCCTCGGCCACACTAGTCACACTTCGACCTTCTTCCAACTTCCCAATGACGCGACCTCGGGTAAAGTCATCCAGATGTCGTCTACTGGATTGCCTGTTGGCCATATAACACGGTGGCAGCAACTCGACGTTGTTCAAATCGATGTACACCGTGCAAAATAGCTTTCACCGAATTGCTAAGCGTACACCACCCGTGTGCTTCATACCCTTCAGAACTCCTCGGCCACACTAGTCACACTTCGACCTTCTTCCAACTTCCCAATGACGCGACCTCGGGTAAAGTCATCCAGATGTCGTCTACTGGATTGCCTGTTGGCCATATCACACGGTGGCAGCAACTCGACGTTGTTCAAATCGATGTACACCGTGCAAAATAGCTTTCACCGAATTGCTAAGCGTACACCACCCGTGTGCTTCATACCCTTCAGACACTGCCCCACCCCCCCGTCATGCTGCATATATGCACATGCCCTACCGTACCGGACCCTAGTCTATCTCCTGAGTGGTCTTTCGGTCCGTTCTGCCTGCTCGTTCCGCTGTTATGCTAATTTCTCTTCTTCGTCCTTAATTTTTGCACAACAGTGTATGACCTGCTTATTGAGCCTTGTTGTCATATACAGTATATAGTTTTCACTACTTCTTTTACTCCAGTTAAAATTCTGATAGTTGTGTTTGTGATGTGCCTTTTTTTTTACTTATCCCCACGGTTCTTCTTTCCATGGAGTGCTGGGTGGTGTGAAGACTACATTCCTCTTTTTGTGTGGTGCCCCATGTTTCAGAGCCTTATGGTAAAGATGGGAGGATACAGCTGTTGAACATGTCAGCTTTTATTTTGATATCTGGCTTTTTTTTTGTTTGGAGGTTTAACGACCACCGTGAGCAACTCAATGGGCTATAAGCAGTCGCCCGTCCCTAATTTAGGGTCCCTGGTAAGGGAGAGAGCTAGTGCCGTTAGACAAACACAACATCCATGCCTGACCGGGATTCAAACCCGGACCCCTTACGGACGAATGATCAGAGGCCAACGCCTTAGACCACTGCGCCACCGGGGCGGCGATATCTGGCTTTGAATCTGTGATGGTGATTTTGATACGGTTAAAGGAGGTCCGTGCCGATCTTTTTTTTTTTTTTAGATATTTCTTCAGAGATGTCATTGTCCATATTTATTGTTTGATCGGGGTATATGTAAGAATCTACGTTTTCTATAGTGAAATTATTTAATTGGATGATGAAATTTGGACAGTAGTTTTAAATCACCTTATTTAACTCAAAAGATCGACATTATTCTTTTCACTTTGTATTTTTGACCTATTCGTTAAAGGAAATACACTGAAGAGCAATTGAATTAGAGATATCTGTCTAGTAACGTGTAGCACCAACTTTCGCCCTGATGACGGCGGCGATACGTCTCGGCATGGACTCGACAAGACACCGGAAGCTTTGGGAAGCCATACGAATCCACGACCCCTGAACAAGCTCCCACAGTTCACGAAGATTTGATGGAGGGGGTCAGAGCCTCAAACATCTTTCTCGATGGCATCCCAGATGTGCTCGATGGGACTGAGGTCAGGTGACCTAGCTGGCCAAGGAAGCTAGGTCACGTCGGTGGAGTGTTCATCCAACCATTCGGATACAATTCGGAAGTGATGGCACAGTGTATTGTCTTGTTGCAGGATGAGGTCCCCAGTGGGATGTTGAAGACGCTCAAACTGGAGCAACTGGTCGCCCAGGATATCCCGGTAACGTTGGCCTGTGAGGGACGATGTCACACGTACCAGGGGTCCCATTTCAGTCCACGTAAACAGTCCCCAGGCGAGAATGCCACCCCACCAGCTAGAAGAGTACCCTGCTGGTAAGAAGGATCCGTCGCTTCATGTGGTTTGCACCGTACTCGTATCCTGCCATCCTCATGTACCAACGTGAATCTCGACTCATCATTATAGGCAACATTTTCCCACATGTCCAGTGGCGATGTTCCCGCGCCCATGCTAATCTTTGCACCCTGTGATGTGCGGTCAGCAGCGGTACCCTCGTGGAACGATGGCTTCTGTACCCCATAGCGAGGAGATGGTTCTGGATGGTGTGGCTGCTTACACGTTTTTGCGCACCAGCGTTAAATTGCTGAGTGATTTCTTGCACTGTGGCCCGGATATCCGCTGTTACAATGCGAGCTAGCCGACGATGATCCCGCTCATCCACACGCTGTTGTCCACAGCAGTTGGCCCTTGAAGGGATGGTTTTACTGGATTCGATGTACTCACGGTGCACCCGTGACACAGTGGCTCGTGAAAATCCCAGTGGCCGCACGACTTCCGAGATGGAGTAACCCATTCGTCGGGCCCCGGCAATTTGTCCACGATCAAATGCGCTTAGATCCTTCGTGTTACCCATACTGCGTCCGACTCTTACTGATCCCCGTCGTACCACTCCTTATATTGTCAGATCACTGTATACGTTATGTCGTTTCCGGTTACAGGGCCGTCCACAGCGCCACATTTGCATAACGCCAGTTGTCTCTAATTCAATTGTTATTCAGTGTAGTAACAAATACACGCAAAGGATGATTTATTTTTTACATTTCACTTCCTTTATTCGTTTCATACCTTTTCCGTAACGAATAGAAGTTTTCAATACTATTCCTGCTACTGATAACAAAACATCGACATTGAAACTTTCTTGTGCTAGAATGCATGCTTTTTCAGTTCCCGAGGTACTACTGTGTGTCATTGTGTCAGGTACTACTTTAACAGATAATTACTTCCAACGTTTCGCGATCAATATGTGCACCCCTTTTTATTGTCTTCCTTATTTAAGCATCAGTAAGGTATTCCCCTACTTTCATGTCACTATCTACATCAAAATAATCATTGATCGTGGCATCAAGAATTACAGGCTATTAAAATTTTCACTATTGCAGGTAAAACGACGGTATTTCGGCATCATTTTCTTAATGTCTTGCTTCCCTTTAATCTTTCAATATTCCAGTCTTATTAAAATATTTTGACATTGTATACGATAAGACATCATGTAGTGCTTTTTCTTCTTGCGCAATGCCGTAGAAAAATGTACTTTCAAATGTTTTAATATAATTTATTCGTGCTAAAGATCCCTGATTGCAGGTTTAACTATACGTTGCTCTTCCATCGTTACGGAAATATGTTCCGGGTGGATATCCACAAACACAGTGATTTTTCTTTCTTTATAATAGAATTTCTTGTCAATATGGTGTGACCAATCTTCAAATATTAAGCTGGTCATGCATGATGTTTTATTCCATTAGTATGTCACGGAGAATGAATGACCTTCCCAAACACGTCCCCTCTATTATTAGAAGCTTTAGTTCTTTCCCTGCTGTTTCTATTAACGCAATGCAACGGACAACATGTTTCTTGTTTCTTTTCCAAAAGTCGTTTTGAAACGCAAGATATGTTTGGGAAGAGCTTTAGAAAGCGATGTACAACGGTTGGACAGAATCAGGTGAACACCTGCTAAAAGAAGGTTTTATGTACCTAATAGGGTGTGGGACCACCTTGGGCATTCACAACGGTCTAAATCCTCCTTGAAATGGAAGCATACAAATCCTGGATGGTGGTTAGTGGGATGTTACATAATTCTTGATGAAGAAACTGCTCCAGGCTCCATGAGAAATGCAGGAGAAGGATAACAGAATTTTACTCTGTTTTTCAACACAGACCACAGTTGATCGATGATGTTTAAGTCTGATGATTGGGGAGGACTAATAAGGTGTGAAAGTAAGTTCGTTCTCGTGTTCCTCAAACCATGATTGGACATTCCGAGCTCTGTGAATTGGGGCCTTATCTTCTTGACAGATGGCATTCCCTGCAGGAAACAATGCGTGAGCCATTGGATGGACTTGGTCAGCCAAAATGGTTTCATACACTGTACCACTCATCCGTCCTTTCCAGATGATCAGGGAAGCTGCTGAAGATCACCATATGACAGCTCACAGCATGACAGAACCACCACCATGCTGCACTGTTGGGAGCAGACAGTCTGGGTTGCACGATTCTGACGGTGGTGCCATACGTAAACACGTCCTGCGGTGGGAAATAGTGTGAATCTGGATTCATCCGACCACATCACACGCTTCCATGCATCAGCTGCTGTCCACGTTGCATGCACCTTCCATCACTGCCGTAGCCATTTAGCATTCACTCGGGTCACCAGAGGTTTTGCAATAGAAGCTCTGCCATGAATATCTTGTTTATGCAGTTCCCTGTGCACTGTTTTAGAGATGCAGATTGAGCTCCGCACCAATTTTCGGCGCCGTGGTCTTCTTATTACTGGTAACAATCCTCTTTAATGCTCTCCTGACTGTATCAGTCAGGGTCGTTTTCCGGCCACGAATGCGGTATGCTGTCATGCCGCTAGGAACAGTAGCACTCGATACCCCCCACTACCCTGGCAAATGCTGTCGCGGAGGCACCTACTAGTCGGCCACCAACAATTAGCCCTCTTTCGAAGTCCGTTAGGTCGCTCATTTCGTCGTCACCCTGAAAGAAAGTTTGCAACAAGACACTTTAAATACACTTGAAAAGGACCTTGAGGTTCTAAACAAAGCTATTACAAACAAAAAAATGTCGATACCTATGCGTATTTGCGACCTACGCAGCTGCATTAAAAGTCACGGCTCTGAGCGTGGTGTTCACATTATTCTGTCCAACCCGTGTACTTTAAAAATGTGTTCTGGATGGTAATTCAAAATCAAGTGCGACAGACTCTGTGTTCTCCAGCAACCGCAGTCTGTATCACATATGGCAACACTTCACCACACTCAGAATCTTATATATTACTAACAGCCATGCCTGTTCTCCGAACGGTGATTCTACAAAATCATTTTTTGAACATCAAATTAAAGAAAGGAAAAACTAATTTAAGGAAAGAAAAGTAATTTAAGATACACAATTTTGCAATTTTTTTAGAACGTAATAGGGTCGTAATGTCAATGTATACGGTTTAACGTAAAACGGAGCAGACTTTGGCGCATTTTGATCTACATACATACACTGCTGGCCACCCAAAATGCAACACCAAGAAGGACACGAGATAGCAAAGCCAGATTTACTGGACACATAACAACAGATACAAAGATGAAACGATTGAGCTTACAGGCCCGTGCGACTTGCGGAACACGCAGACATCAATAGTTCGTGTGGCCCCCATGGCTGGCAATGACGGCCGCTACACGCCGCGGCATCCAGTGAAAGAAGCTTTAAATGTGGGCTTAGGGTATGTCGGTCCAGGCTGCTTCCACACTTTGCCACAGTTCATCAGGCGTAGCGGCGGGTGATGCTTGCCGGGCCACTCGGTTGCCGATCAGCGACCAGACGTGTTCGATGGGCGACATAACTGGAGAACAGGTGGGCCACGGCAGCAGTGACACCTGGTGGGCCGTGAAGAATTGTTGCACGATGCGTGCCACGTGCGGGCGCGCATTGTCCTGTTGAAACGTGGCCGCTGGCAGGTCCTGCAGGTAAGGGAGGACTACAGGCTCCAAAACGTCGGAGATGTAGCGGTGGCAGTTGAGTGTACCGGCGATGTGTACCAGGGGGGGTGCGGGTGTCATATCCAATTGCGCCCCAAACCATAACGCCAGGCGATGGACCGATATGGCGATGCATAATGCAGGCGTCATACAGTCTCTCGCCGCGGTGTCGCCACACGCGGATCCGACCATCGTGGTGTTGCAGGCATAAGCGGGATTCGTCGGAGAAGACAATGTCGTGCCATTCCGTAGTCCAGGTGCGGCGTTCAACGTCCCACTGCCGCTGCACTTGCAGGTGGTGCAACGTCAATGGTAATCGGAGCAATGGGCACCGCGCGACAAGTCCCCGCTCCTGCAGACGACGTCAAACGGTACGTGCTGACACAAGTTGTTGCGCAACACACCCTAATTCCTGCGCTAACCTTCGTGATGTGGCGGTGCGAGCCGTCAATGCCCGCCGCACAACGGCTGCGGCAATCGCTCACATGGGTCCGTCCGTCCCTCCTGCACCCACCAAATCCATATTCGCCTCACTGTGGCTGGATGTCGTCCCACACGGGTGCCGATGTCTCGGTACGATAAACCGCTGTCGCGATAAGCCACTATTCGTCCTCTGTCGAACTCCGAAACGTGCTGGAATGACTGCCGTATTCTGCGATGAGGCATCAGGTAGCTTCCCACACACAGGTCCGGCATCACAACACACTTCCACTACTTATACAACCCGCCTTCTGCGCACCCTTCTTATAGTGCTTCTCCGTGGCGTACCGGGCGCACATGATTTGCATATGCCCTGCAATGCTAATCGTTTGCATGTCCTATCGCGGGCAACGCATGCTGCGAATTTCAGGCCAATCGGATGCTTCCTTCTTGGTGCTGCATTTTGTGTGGCCAGCAGTGTATATACCTATCATTAAGCTGTTTTCTGATATTCAGAGGTCAGCTCCTCAAAGAAAGACCATCTGACCAATAAACATTTAACTATAATACGTATCCCTAAGGTGTTCTCTGAGATTAGCTCCACAAAGAAATGCGAACCACCAGATAGATTTTTAACTGATTATTTACTTACTGTTGCCGTATCAAACTTCTCCATTTACAGCGATCTTGACACACAACACGGGCTTCAGTGACATCCATCACACGACGTACGTAAGACCTTCTATACTTCATACTTAATATTTTTCTCATTCAGGCACTCCATAATCTGATCCTCCCATGACTTCCTTGGCCTGCCTCTGACTTTCTTTTCCTGCCACTTGGACCGAAAAATGTTTCTTAGTAAGCATCTCGTCACTCATTCTTTCAACATGGCCAAAGCACCGAAGCATATTAATCTCCACCTTCCTAACAACATTTTGCTTCACATTAAACAACTGCAACACATCTTCTTTCCTCACATGATCAGAACGTGTCTTCCTACAAACCCCCATCAGTAACGCATTTCTCCAGCACACAAACGACTCCTATGTTGTTGCTTTTGTAGCACCCAGGCTTCACTGCCATACATCAGAGTAAGGACTAAGCCTCTTCCTATTCTTCTCCTTTAACCAACATTCAGTTTCACTCTTGACATTACCAAGTAATTATCAGGGCCAACATCCGCACCTCTGATCACACTGGTGTCAACAATTGAGTATTTCAGACGCTGATTGTAAGCAACAAAATCTATCACACTCTTTTAACCAAGACTACGATGTTCCCAAGTATACGTGTGGATATACTTGTGGTTGAAAAACGTATTAGATACACACATACCATTCTCAATGCAGAGTTTAATTAATCTTTCACCATTATTATTCACACAAGGATCATTAAATTTACCCAGAACATTATCAGAAATCGCATTCTCCCTGCTATTATAACTTTTTCTTTCGCACCAGACTGGCTCAAAACAGCTTTTAGCTCCTTCCAGAAATCTTCCTTTTCATCAGAAGGTTCCGAGTCACAAGAATTACTATTCTCTGAAGTTTCACTTTTAAACGAATCCAAAGAATTCTCTCACTTATGCAGCTATAATGAATCAAGTTGTTTTCATCTTTTCACTTAAAATCACACCTACACCAGCCGGTCCTCTCACATTATCTAACACTCCAGTCCACACACTCACTTCATCATTCACTTCTTCTATCCCAATTTCCTTCTTTTTAGTTTCATTCACACACAGCACATCCAATTTATACTTATTCATTTCTACAACCACCTCATTCTTCTTTCCATTTATTCCTCTAGAATTCAATACACCAATCTTACACTCATTCTGCCGGGATCTCTTTCTCATTCTTCGGTTTCCAGTTGCGTATCGTTTCTGTGGTGGACCATCTTTCTCAAGAGTGGGAGGTCCATCATATCCCACACGAGAGTCCGGAATAGTAATTCTTTGAGTCTTTTAAATCAGGAAAGTACACCAGTGTTGGGGATTAGCCCACAGCTGACAGTTCCAGTTGGTTATTCACTTAAGGATTCGGGAACAAAACCCAGTGAGTTGGGGTTTTTTTCGCCAATGTCACACAGAACTAGCTGGCACTTCTCGAAGCTTCACACAGGCCTTTGTTGCTGTTCTGTGTACCATTGTTACCAAGGAGCGCCCCGAGGTGACAAACCCGTCTCTCACTCGGATCCGCAGCCCCTCTTGATCTTAAATCAAAATTTCAGGAATTTTTACAGCACTTCAACGTTTCTGGCATAACTATCTTTAAACCTATAAGCATTTTGAACAGTAAAGCTAAGCCGCCCTTTGATTTTTTTGATTTTCAGTTTTCTGGTATGGAAATGGTAGAAAACCTCAAGCAGGCAATATCCCAAAGCCGCCATTTTATTTTTATTGGGGGCGTGGACTTTTCTAGTTAACTGGTCCCTTGGAATCCAATCTAAAATTTCGGTTGTCCATCCGTGGTCCTTTCTCCTGGCAATATGTCCAGCCCATTGCCATTTCAGGGATTTTACTTCCACTCTGGTCATTTTCCTTATCCATGAGTTCGCCTTTTTTATCTCCTCTGGTTACACTGAGCATGCATCTCTTCATGCTTCTTTTAACTGTATGAAGTCTTTGCATATCTTTTTTAGTTAAGGTCTACGTCTCTTCTCCGAAAGTAAGCACTGGAAGAATGCACTGATTAAATAAACACTTTTCTTTTAAGACCTAATGCTATATTGCTTTTAAAAATTGTACTGCTTCTTCCAAATGCTCTCCAACCAAATTTCAAACGCTGATTAATATTTTCATCAATATGACCCTTGCTTGATATCTGCGGTCCAAGGTAAATGTAGGTATCGGTTATCTCCAGCTTTTTCTCATCAATTGATAAATCTTCATTTCTTGTAAAAGCATTGTACATCAGTTTTGTCTTCTGTAAGTTCATTTTTAATCCCACTTCTTTACTCTTATTAGCAAGTTCCTGGATCAAACTCTGCAGCTCTGAAGGGGTTGTTCCAAAAATGACGAGGTCATCAGCAAAACGAAGGTGAGTTAAATGATATGCATTAATCTCCATTCCTTTGTTTTCCCAGGTCTAGTGGCGTCGGGAGCATGGTCAAACTACCTAGGATTTATTCCGGTTGCCTTCTAACACCAAAAATGCCACTACCAAAATAAAACTGATGCTCTCTTGAAAGAGCAGCTCCATGAGTTATTTGTTTCTTGGA
Organism: Macrothele yani; assembly: GCA_039090855.1. Classification (NCBI taxonomy): domain Eukaryota; kingdom Metazoa; phylum Arthropoda; class Arachnida; order Araneae; family Macrothelidae; genus Macrothele; species Macrothele yani. The sequence goes on along the minus strand of CM077005.1, from coordinate 134,618,844 downwards.
ATTCTTGAACGGTAGATAATTACACTGAACAACACATTTTTCCAAAGTCTTGTCCCCAAGATGGAATTAATCATTTCTTATGAATTGTGAGGTGCTGAACACGAATATGACAACGAAAATGTAAAATTGGCTACGGTTCGTGAGAGATCCACAATATTTTTTTATACACACTTACCACAGGTTCTGGTAAATGTCCACTTCTTCGTCAGACGTCGCTTTGCCTGTCGTTTGTATAGCTGCTAAGGCTCATCTCTAGCGAAAGTTCGACAGTAGTCAGCCAACATAGAAGTGGACCACTTTCCTTGTTATCGGTTCTCCATCGTTGCAATTTCTTGATGGAAACGTTCACCGTGCTCATCACTAACCATGCCCCAGTTGTTGAGGAAAAATCCAAGAGGGAATGGAGCGAGTGTTATCTTTAAGGGTATATTGCAGCCAATTTTGTGATATAAAGGCAACATGTTTTCAACCAGTTCCTTGCAATTTTCTGCCATGACATTTGCGAGGAAGTTAGTTGACATCAGACGAAACGCATCCCAAGCTTTTTTCTTATCACCCTTTAGCAGATTGGCGAACATCTCGTCAATGAAGAGCTCTTGGAAAAAGGACCTACTAAAACTCCCTCTTTAATTTTCTCTTTGCTGAGTTGAGGGAATTTCTCAGCCAGGTAGTTGAAGGCTGATCCAATCCGGTTGAATCTACGAAGTTTTTTCAGACTTCGTGTAATCTACAAAGTTTTTTACCAGACCGAGTTTGATGTGTACGGACAGTAGCAGAATTTTGTGCGTTTCTGCCAGTGCTGGGTCATGCACATTCTCGTCTCCGACCTTCAGATACTTCTTCGCAGGCCAGACTCTCTTCAAATAGTGTAAACATCAACAGACACACCACCTTCAAGTCACTACAGAGATGCCAGCCGTTATTTGCTGAATTGAAGACAGTCCAACAGCTGTTTTAAGTCTTCGTAAGTTTCTTTCATGTAGACAGCATGTCGGACTGGAACAGATGGACACCGCCTTGAGATCCAATTTCGACGATTCTATGAATAGTCGCCATTCGTGCAGGTCGTGTTTGATTCGAAAGGCATTAATCAGGCCATCCGCATCGTAGCAGAACACATGGTCATCTTCCTATCGGAAGTAAGGCGCAAACTGCTCGTAACAAGTTCGAAACGAAGTCACTCGGACATTTTCCTTAAGAAGATTCCACTGTAGAAGTCTTAATCCCAGCAAATCTGATTTGGCCTTGGACAGCTCCAGATCGCGAAAAGATCCTTCAGTTATTCTTGTGTGAGAATGTGTGGCGCATATCACGCACCGCGCCCGGCATATGGATCATCGTTAGCCGCCGAAGGCTCAGATGAACCCGACATTAATTCGCCTCCGTCCTCTGAATCGATGGAAAATTCTTTCGGAAGTTCGGGAACAGGAAGTACTTTGCCGTGCGGAACTGGTCGGATAGCACAGTGCACGTTCGGGTACGTTATTGTTCATTTCTCTTTCCTCGTGATGCCACCCGTAACAGGTGGTACCATGCAGAAGCAGCGTCATTTGCATGGTTGCTTGCCTCCTCCAAACCATAGGAACAGCAAACGATCGACACTGTACCACTTTTCAGTAATTTCTTGAACATTTTTTTTATTAAAAGTTTAAAAAAATATTTTTTGACCTTGTTTGTGATACACATACAGTGACAGGATAAACAGACATAGCTGTACAGTATTGTCAGGCAGACATAGATAGTATATGCATTTTACATCAACAATGTACATAGCAAACATGGTATACAATATGCCAAATGATCAAGTAACACACTGAGACATAGCGAACGTAATACAGTATGCCAAATGTTCGAGTAACATAGAGAGAGTCAGTGCTAATCAAGTCTTAACACGCTGAGACATAGCGAACATGGTAGACAGTATGCCAAATGATCAAATAACACACTGAGATATAGCGAACATAGTATACAGTATGCCAAATGATAGAGTAACATAGAGAGAGTAAGAGCTGATCAAGTAATACACTGAGACATAGCGAACATGGTAGACAGTATGCCAAATGATCAAGTAACACACTAAGACATAGCGAACATGGTAGACAGTATGCCAAATGATCAAATAACACACTGAGACATAGCGAATATGGTAGACAATATGCCAAATGATCAAGTAACACACTGAGACATAGAGAACATGGCAGACAGTATGCCAAATTATCAAGTAACACCCTCAGACATAGCAAACATAGTAGACAGTATGCCAAATGATCAAGTAACACACTGAGACATAGCGAACATGGTAGACAGTATGCCAAATGATTAAGTAACGCACTGAGACATAGCGAACATGATAGACAATATTCCAAATGATCAAGTAACACACTGAGACATAGCGAATATGATAGACAATATGCCAAATGATCAAGTAACACACTGAGGCATAGCGAACATGGTAGACAGTATGCCAAATGATCGAGTAACACGCTCAGACATAGCGAACATGGTAGACAGTATGCCAAATGATCAGATAACAGAGAGAGTTAGTCCAGTAACACTAAGACATAGCGAACATAGTAGACAGTATTCTAAATGATCATGTAAGAATTTTTTCAATCGGATATTTAGAAGCAAATACACTGCGTGACAGAGAAAATGCCACACCATGAAGAAATGCCCGAAAACAGACCAAACTGCATTCACAGATAGCCAAGTTTGACTTGAACAAATGAGCACCCCACACCATTATTCCACGTTGCCGGACCGTGTAGCGTTCCACAATGGCAGAGGAATCCGCCCGTTGGCCACGTCGCCTGCAGACTCTCACACAGCGATCATTCGTGGTGAGAGAGAACCGCGATTCGCCGCTGAACACCACACTGTACCATTCGGCACCCCAAGCAGCTATACAAAGACACCACGCCAAGCGGTGACGACGATGGCTCGCTGTTAAGGGTAGGCTTCGCAACGGACGGCTGGATAGCAAACCAGACGCAGCAAATTGGCGCGCCACTGTCCGCGTCGATATTAGAGCATCCAAGCCTCACCGTACTCTCCGAAAAATGTCGCCCGGTGTGGCCTGTGGGTCTGCTACGCTATGACGTCGGATGTGACGATCGGTGCGCTCGGACGTCGGTCTCCATGGTCCGGTCCCCCTACGACGTTGCACAGATCCTTCCTGGAACCACTGTCTCCACATTTGACCGACGGTTGTGGCATCGCGTTGCGTTTCTTCCGCAATACGATGCAGGGACTATCCAGCAGTACGAAGGCCTACGATGGCACCTTTCGTGAACTCAACCGTTTAGCGAAATCGCGTACGACGGTATCTTAACGGCATTGGCACCCTTTGTTCATTCTCCGGACACGGTTACAGCAGAACCACTCACTTCTCGCGGCCGTGACGACGTCTCGACTGATGGCTTCACGGGCTGATTGCTCGCTTACATCCCGCTCGCCGTTCGTGCGATTGTCCTGCAAATCCAATGATTTGCATAACTTGTAAGTGTGCACCCACCCTACAATTTGCATGGCGCTGCGTTCACGTCTTCGTAGTGTGGCATTTTCTTTGTCCGGCAGTGTAAATGCCATAAAATGCATTTTGAATTCGATATCATCTACATTTACGCCCCCTATGGGTGAAAGTTTGCATCGGAAAAAAGCACGAAGGAAAGTACCATTATTCGCACATTTCAAGCTTTCGAATGCAAAAAGAATTTTTCAAATCGGACTATTAGTTGCAGAGATATGGTTTCCACCGACGAACGGACAAATCGATAACATGAGCACGATCTTTTTTTACAAAAGACGTGCTAAAAAAGAAGGGAATGAAAGAAAACAGAAATTGTTTAAAGCACAGTGCTTCTTAAACACACCACATTTGAAATTATGGAGATAAAATTCCATTAGTCCACCTAAACAATGTAATAAAGCAACTTATTAAAATTCAAAGCACAATGTGTTCGTTGGTTGGTTGGTTGGTTGGTTGGTTGATGGGGTTTTTTTGGCGCAAGGGCCAAATTTGGCCAAAGAGCGCCAGACACGAGACGCAGTATGTGTTCAGCATAGACACAATTTTCGAGATGGAATCATCACTTGGGCATTTTCCAAGCTGCATAATTACAAGAAATTCTCATGAAAAATAAAGAAATATGCTAAGGAAATATTTTTCCGAAAGATGAAAGAAATTGAAAACTTTTAAGCCTACTGTACTCCACAAGCGCAGCATCATTATACTGTATTGTTCCACGATAAGTGGTACCGAATTTGAAATCAGTTACCTTAGATACATGAAACAGAGAACGAACATTTATCTGACTTACCATCCTTGTCACATTTACGCCAAAAATCGGATTGTCATCTTCAAAAAATTTTATTATATGGCGTAATCCCGTATTTCTTTCATGAAAGATTAAACTACTCGTGTTACCCGATACTTATACATTAGAGGGGGAAAAAATAGAAAGTACAAAAAAAAAAGAAACCTTCCTATCTGGTGGAGAAAGGAATGTGGAATTTTTCTGTCAGTAATATGGTACTGAAATAACTCCATTCGAGAAAATTTAGAAAATGCATAATCATTACTGGATATCAATTCCGTTTCAAACATTAAAGACCGAAAGGGAAACTTGAAACGACATCAAGTTCAAAAGTTTTGCAACAAACAAAATTTAATAAAGCCCTCAAAGGCAACGGATATCGTTTGTAAAGTGTAGATACTTAATTCTCCTTACGTAAGATCTTTTCTCAGAAAGTATATAAATAAACGGGTGTCTTATAATAACACAGATGCGATTTAGAAAAGAAATATTTCAAATCATTGGAACCAATGGTACTTACATCTATTTTTTTATTCGTATAACCACTCATTTTGTAATTGCTTTTAACCACCATGTCTTGAGACATTCAGAATGCTTGAAACGTGTTTCTTCCAATGACACAATTTTAAGTCTTATATTGATTGCACTTCAATGCGGAAACAGAATGTCTTAAGATTGAACATTCTTGGATATGAAAGATATCTTTACCCGCTTTCTTCCGCGAGGTATACAGGGTGATTCAGCTAAGCCGTGTAGAAACTTCTGGGAGGGATAGGTTGCACAAAGACAAATCGGAACCACATAGCAATGCAGGGTCGGAAACGCCATCTTCATGCGGTAAATGGCGTTGTTCGGCCACGAGACTACTCATGTGTTCTTTCAGCATACCGTCATTTGTAAACCGCCCGCAGAAGTAGTAGGACGGCTGAGTTCACGAACGCGAAAATGGCTGATATGCACCTCGCATACAGAGCAGCAGACTGCCGCCGTGTGACTGTACCAGGAACGGTACCCGATGAGACGAGTGCCAAACCGCCAAGTGTTTGCACGGCTGCATCAGAGGTTATGCGACACTGGTTCTTTCCACGGGATTTCCAGATGTCGGGAACGATGGGTACCCACTCCTCCCATCGAAGAGAATCTGTTAAGTCATGCAGCAGATACTCCAAGTGCCGGCACACGAGCAATTGCCCATTGGCTCGGTGTGTCCCAATCCACCGTATGGAGAGCTCTGCACGAAGACCAATTGCATCCATATCATGCGCAGCGCGTTCAGACACTAAGTCCTGAGGATGCCGCCCCGGTGGCGCAGTGGTCTAAGCGATGGCCTCTGATCATTCGTCCGAACGGGGTCCGGTGAGGCATGGATGTTGTGTTTGTCTTACGGCACTGGCTCTCTCCCTTCTCTGGAACCAGTGACCCTAAATTAGGGACGGGCGACTGCTTATAGTCCATTGAGTTGCTCACGGTGGTCGTTAAACCTCCAATAAATAAAAATAAAAGTCTTGAGGATTACCATCAGCGCATTGCATTTGCGCAATGGTACCTGTAGAAGAGTGCGGCAGAACCCCAATTTCCTGCTTCTGTGCTGTTCACAGACGAAGCGTTCTTTACACGGGAAAGTTGCTTCAATGCACATAACGCGCATGTATGTTACAGCTCATGTTCGCAACTTCGAACACCTTCTGTAACCTCAATGCATTTCGCAAATGTCTTATGAGTAATAAAAAGCATTTTGTTCTCTTACGTGCTGCTCTTTCATTTCTCGTCCTCTCTGTACACTAGCACATGAAGATAGCGTTTCCGACCCTGCATTGCTCTGTGATTCCGATTTGTCTTTGTGCAAAGTACCCCTCCCAGAAGTTTGCACACGCTTAGCTGAATCACCCTATGTAGTCAGCTATTCAGACATAAATGATACGTAGGTTTTCCTTTTTTTTAAACACCACCAATTTTTTCCGTCATTCTTTTCCTTTTGCAGTACTTAATCGATTAACTCACCTATCAGCGCTCATTTTTTAACTCACGTTAAAAACTAAACTGTAAGACACGTGCTAAAAACAAATTAATTCCAGTCCACAATTCCTAGCGTAGTATCATTCTTCCGGTGATTTTAGCGTCAAGTAGTGGCGTATCCACTTACGGGTTAGTTGGAGGTTAGACCCTCCTTGGTCTACGACTTGGCGTTTTTATTTAAAGAAAATAAAAATGTTGATATAAAAAAATGAGATTTAAATTTCAAAAATGTTTTACTTCTTGGTGGAAATGTAAAGTTCACACAAATTTTCATGAATGCAACTCAGTTTAAACTAAAGTGAAAAATAAAAAGAATTCAGTTTGAATTTTTTTATTTGTGAAGTACCGGGACAGTGGGAGGTCCACCACGCGGCAGAGCTACGTATTTCACGCCGTTCTGGAAAGCAAATTCATCTTTGTAATATTACTTGAATATTGCTCCGGAGGGATATTACTGCATCTCAATATTCATTCCTTTTCTTGATTATGTTACAAAGCAAATTCACGGCAGACTACTCAAGCACAAAACAATTTTGAACAATTTTGCAAAGTTTTATGTGTCTTTTGCCAAATAAATCAGGTTTTACCATAAAGCAAGAAAATAGGGCCAAAAAAATTATCGAAAAACACGGACGTATTCCTGATTGTAGTACAGAAGAAACTATCGGAAAACTAAAGCTATAGTGGCGGCATAAAACCTATATAATAGGTCACGTCTGTCCCTAACGCTCTGACGTCATTCAATACTTGCAGCGCCATCTGCTTTTATCAGGTGGCCGAAATCGAAACTAAACTCACCTTTATCGCACGATACGGTGATGATATTACAGGCTTGAATGTTGTTAAATGCGACCATTCAAAAATGAAATCTTTGATAATGCTTTGAGCAAAAAGCATTGTTCAGACGCTCAGTCAGTAATTTAATATTAAATCAGACTTAATTGCAACGCAGCTGGAGTGCTGTGCAATTTGCCTGTTACACGACATATGGCTAAATAAAAGAGAGAAAGCAAGCAGCCTGCGAATCCCTTGTCATGAGCATATATTTAGGAAAGTGCTCAATGGCGTCTCACATGTTTTCTATTCCGAGAAATCTGGGATCAGCCTAGGTAGGGGAGCACATGGACATCTTGCAGGTACTGTCTGATGATACTGGCAATGTGAGGGCGGGCATTATCTTATTGAAACTCTGCATCAGGGATAGCACGAAGATACGGCAACAAAACGGGCTGCGGCACCTCACCGACATCGTCGTGCTGCCATTGTACCCATTATGCGTATGAGCGATGAAAGGCCGTTGAAACTGATAGCGCCAAAAACAATCACACCAGGCTCAGGAACCGCACGACACTCGCGGGTGACAGCAAGATGAGCCCCGGTGACCACGTCGCGTCCAGACTCTCAATCGGCAAACAGACAGAAGCGAGACTCGTCGCTGAATACATGGCTTCATCCGTCCCGTTGCGCATGTCTGGTACGGCACCACTGCAATGTTGCGCGACAACGGTGATTGGGAGTCATCGCAAAGCTGCCTCAGCCAATCTGCGATTTACAGTATTTGTCGATATGGTGATGTCCACAGCTGCCTGAACGCCTCGTCGGATATGGTCAGCCGTGGACTGTGGGAATTCTACGGCTTGCCATCGAATGCGGCGATCGAGGCATTCGCACGTCCGCCTACGTGCCGCGACCGAAGTTACCTTTTTCCAATCACTGTTGCCAGATTCAACCAACAGTTGCTGCATCCCGATGCGTTTCAAACTTCAAGACTTGTAGGGGACAGAAGTTTATTCCGCTTTCAAAATACTGTCTACAAACAGAAGGAGGGAATATCTATTGGCTCCCCACTGTCACCTGTTCTTGCTGAAATTTTACTACAGCACCTAGAAAATCACTATCTCAAATCCTGCAGTGTTCAACCATCTTTATACATCAGAAATGTCGATGTTTTCCTTGTCTGGCCTCACTCAACTGCTGAATTACATGCTTTGGCTTCTGATTTATCATCCATAGTTCCTGGCATAAAGTTTACTATAGAAATAGAAAAAGGGTCACTGCCCTTCCTTGACTTCTTGGTTTCACACTCCCTAACCATACAAACTTTGAGTTCTCTGTATATCGTAAGCCTACCTCTATCCCGGTTCTGATCCCCTTCAATTCCTGTACACCAACCCCCTATAAATATTCAGCACTTAAATTCCTAGTTAATAGAGCCGTTACCCATTCTTCAAATCCCTATTATTGTAATCAGGAATTGATGAAAATTAACGAGATTGCAAAAGTACATGGGTACCCTACGGATTGTGTTAAAAAACGTATACAACAATATAAACGGAAGACTTCTATAACAATCACCAGAAGTGTACCCTCAACTACCTACGTGGGAAGTATAACCTATTTGAAACCAGTTGTTACTTTGCTAAAAAAAACCTGCAAAAAATATTCTTTGGGTTTTGGTGTCAAGACCCAAAATCTTTTTTCTATGATTAGGCATGATAGAGACACAGTACCAGCTCTAACCCATTTTGGTGTTTACAGTATCCCACTGATGGACATTAATGGACAAACTGCAAATCTCTGCTATGCGGGTTCGACCTACAGAAGCCTGGAAATCAGATGGGCTGAACATAAATATGCAATTTGTAAAGGGCAGCCCCGGTGGCGCAGCGGTCTAAGGCGCTGGCCTCTGATCATTCGCCCGTAAGGGGTCCGGGTTCGAATCCCGGTCAGGCATGGATGGCCGCCCCGGTGGCGCAGTGGTCTAAGGCGCTGGCCTCTGATCATTCGTCCGTCAGGGGTCCGGGTTCGAATCCCGGTGAGGCATGGATGTTGTGTTTGTCTTACGGTACTGGCTCTCTCCCTTCCCTGGAACCAGTGACCCTAAATTAGGGACGGGCGACTGCTTATAGCCCATTGAGTTGCTCACGGTGGTCGTTAAACCTCCAATTAACAATAACAGGCATGGATGTTGTGTTTGTCTTACGGCACTGGCTCTCTCCCTTCCCTGGAACCAGTGACCCTAAATTAGGGACGGGCGACTGCTTTATAGCCCATTGAGTTGCTCACGGTGGTCGTTAAACCTGCAATCAAAAAAAAAAATTCGTAAAGGAATAGTTACTTCGACTTTGTCAAGAACTGTCATTGAGGGAGACCTAAAACCAGATTGGGACAATGCAAACTTGCTATCAACAGCCTCGGCAAAAAGTTCTATGTTGTTTACTGAGAGTCTTCACATTATAAAACTGGGACCAAAGTGCTGCAATGACGATATACCTGCTTATGTTCCTAGTGCCTGGAGAGATCTCATGTTGGAATATCCAAGCGAGGAACCCTCAAAATAATTTAGGTAATTTTGTAAGTAGTTTTTAGTGATTGACATTTAATATATTTTACTCATCTCATTTACATATTTGTAATCTTGTGCTCACCTCTATTACTATATAGGTCATGTACCGCCTCATAATTATTTCACTCCTTAGCTTGATGATGCGACCATAGTGGTTCGCGAAAGTGCTCGCTAGAGCTTTTAAACTCACCCTTTTAATTGTAAATAAAGATGTTTTTTAACATACGTTTTTAGATAGTGATTGGGAGGTGTGGTGTTTGTGCTCTATATTAAGACGTATCGGATCGTGCATTGACAGCCTTGATTACCCTTTGACTTGTTGCATGAAAGTACAACCACTGGTTTTTAAATATGAAAAAACAATTATACTAAACTTAAAATAAACAAAGGCAGAAAACGCTGCTCTTCCTGAGAACGAACAAGATTTCGAAACATTGTGAGTTTATGCATTTCCTGACCAAGAATAATTTTCTTTGTTGATAAATAAATGATCGGAGTGAATGTCAGGTGCAAGGTATATATTTTTTTCTTTTATTACAGTGTGTGAGTGGAGGCCCCCACCGAGGTAGAGGACCAGGACTTCAGCCCCAAAGCCCCCTTCCCTCCTCTGATAGGAATAGGGCTAGAGCCATACTTATATATTATTGCTAAATATCTCTGCAGATAGACAAGTATGTTCGAAATTCGCTTACCGATGATGTTCCTTTCATTTTCAGTGTAACTGTCGAACTCCAAGCATTTTTTTTTTTTTTTTTCATATTCCTGTCCCTGTAGTTTTCTGACGATGTATCCCAAACTTCTGGGAGCTTTTTCACTTCCAAAATTAATAATTCAATATCAACATTAATAGCAGACATGATCGACAGAGGTTATAGCGTAAACTATACTAAAAATCAGAGTGTTTCTGTTGAAAACTAACAAAGCAAACAAGCCCAAAGCGATTGACAATCGACCTCGCCTGGCAACATTGCTTTCGACCCCTCCCCTCTGACAAGTGATTGTTTTACTGCCCAAGAGGGGAATCCATTCACCGATTGTGTGAATGTTTTGTCTTGCATCCAAATTTGCACGGTATCGCAGTTGTCCGGTTGGTAGCGAACACCGAGGGAGCTCAACGGCAGCCGCATATAAGTTTCTACAGATTCCGCTCGTCTGAAAGTCACGGTATAACAGCATGTCTGGTACGCGCGGTTGGACATCTGAGTCATTTATTGCTTCTGCGGGAAAACCCCGGTTGTGTGAAACGGGTCAAAGGGACCATAGGCCGCAGGAAGCCCAAAGGCCATGAAAGCGTGTAGGTGATCAGCCAACACGTGCTGGTAGCGCTCAGCGGTTAACAACCTCTCCAGACACACTAAGGGACCATAGGCCGCAGAATGCCCGAAGGCCATGAAAGCGTGTAGGTGATCAGCCAGCACATACTGGTAGCGCTCAGCGGTTAACAACCTCTCCAGACACACTAAGGGACCATAGGCCGCAGAATGCCCGAAGGCCATGAAAGCGTGTAGGTGATCAGCCAGCACATACTGGTAGCGCTCAGCGGTTAACAACTTTTTTTTTTTTTTTTTTTTTTTGATTGGAGGTTTAACGACCACCGTGAGCAACTCAATGGGCTATAAGCAGTCGCCCGTCCCTAATTTAGGGTCACTGGTTCCAGGGAAGGGAGAGAACCAGTGCCGTAAGACAAACACAACATCCATGCCTGACCGGGATTCGAACCCGGACCCCTTACGGACGAATGATCAGAGGCCAACGCCTTAGACCACTGCGCCACCGGGGCGGCGTTAACAACCTCTCCAGACACACTAAGGGACCATAGGCCGCAGAATGCCCGAAGGCCATGAAAGCGTGTAGGTGATCAGCCAACACGTGCTGGTAGCAGGCAGCAGTTAAGAACCTCTCCAGACACACTAAGGGACCATAGGCCGCAGAATGCCCGAAGGCCATGAAAGCGTGTTGGTGATCAGCCAGCACATGCTGATACTACGCAGTGGTTAAGGGCCTCTCCAGACACACTAAGGGAGCTAATGTGTCCCCACGAGGCTTCCCAAAGCATCACAGTCACCACCGACTTTAACAAAGCCGACCTGGCACAACGGAGACATGGCTTAATGCTCAGGACGCCACACCGGCAGCCTGCTGTCAGCTCGGTACTGTTGAAAACGGGATTCGTGTGACCACAATACAAGGCGCCATTTTGCAGAGGTCCAATGTTGATGTTCCCGGCACCATGCAAGGCGTAATTTCCGATGACGAGCAGTCAACAGTGGAGCAGAAGTAGGGCGTGGGTTTCCGTTGACAACGGTGTACAGAGTGCGTTGTACCGTTCGCTCGCTCACGCTTCTTGGGCTTGGGCTTCCGACATATAGCCTGGATGTGATTTGTGGTCCTGTTTACCAAGAGACCGGTCTGTACGAGCCTGGATAAACTACGTCGATCCCGGTTAACAATGGCGCGTTGTTGGCTACTGCTTGCTCTAGACTACCGTACACCATTGACGTAGTCAATGGTATACGGTAGTCCTCGGGAACCCTAGAGTTTTTACCAGTTGAGGGATAGAATGACCCATCTGTCTTGCGCCGACAATGCGTCCATGATCATAGTCGCTCAAATCACCACGTTTACATATGTTCGTCTATTGCGATACACTACTAGGAAGCCCTGCTGTCCACCTATTTATCGCCTGCATTTGGTTTGGGTGTGTTCCAATCTGCGCGGGGATGCCACACGGCAACTGCCCATCAACCCAATCTCTCATGCTTTCTTTGTCTATTGAGTGCATTTCACAACAACAACAAAAAAATGAATTTTATTGATTTAGTAAAAAACATTACCCAACAAAAAAAATTTCTCTCATGCATTTTTATTTTACAAGTTCATATCACAGGAAAACGATACGGTTTCATGAACTCCTTCTATGCCTGTACATTTCGAAAGGGAGTTTCTTCTGCAATTTGATACAATCCCACAGCCAGTCTACACTCACCTGCTCAGCATTCCGGGGACGGTTCCCTTTCTAGAGGAAAAAAATATTAAGATCAATAATAAAAACACTACACGCAATAAATAATGAGCACCAGTGGGACTACTCAATATTTTACACCTATTTTAAAACATCAAATGAATATCTAAAAAATATTAAGATCAATTATAAAAATACTGCACGCAATAAATAATGAGCACCAGTGGGAGTACTCAATATTGTACACTTATTTTAAAACATCAAATGAATACCTAAAAATTATTAATATCAATAATAAAAATACTACACGCAATAAATAATGAGCACAAGTGAGAGTACTCAATATTGTACACTTATTTTAAGTCATCAAATGAATATCTAAAAAATATTAAGATCAATAATAAAAATACTACACGCAATAAATAATGAGCACAAGTGGGAGTACTCAATATTTTACACTTATTTTAAAGCATCAAATGCATATCTCCGAATGGTTTACTAAATGTGTTGAGACATATAAGCAACATTTTTGAACGACTTATTTTAAAGCATGCAATGGATACACACTGGGAAAAAAATTACGAACTTCTATGATCATATAGTCATGGACAATAAATGTCAACATATGGAAATGTAAGTCACATGGGCTGTTGACATTTTGCCTTGTTCTTTACAAAAAGGCGTACAAACTATGAAGCTGCATCAACTCGTGCAAACATGCGGGGAAAGCTCAGAATCTGACGCAGTACGAAAGTCTAATGGCAGGCGCAGGATTAGCGGGAGCCGCGATTAACGAAACGGAAGAAATTACTGATTCTTCAAAAGCAACTATTAGAACAAGGTTCGCGCACATTTACAGAAAATAGATTCCAGGGGATTTCCGGGAGTTCATCAAAAAATTCTAGGATCTTAAATTTTTGATAGAATCATAGTGCTTTGTTTTATATTTTGCAAATTAGGGTGAGATTTACTACGCATTTAGAATTCTTAGAAACTCTTATGGACTCCGGTGCTACAGAGTGTTCTTCAACATGTCTTCGATGAAGTGGTGAAATTTCCTCCAATAAAAATTGCTCTGTATACAGGGTTATAATAAAATCCTTCAACAAAACAAGAGGGGTGATAGTACACACCAAGACGAACCATATTTGCAATGGAACCTAGGGACGCATTCCACTCCTAGTGCCAGAAAAGAGTAAAGTTACATATCCACGTTGAGCCTGCAACAATGAAAACAAAGAGACATACCTAATTTATGAGTTTCACAATTCCAATCGCATCAGAGAAAGACTCAAAGGAGCTGCTCAAACTGGCGTCCAAGGGCGTCGTTGCACAGCCCACACCTGCGAATGAAGGACTGTCGCACCTACTCGTAGACTACCGGTGTGGTGTTGATCTCATCCGCAGCAACAGCGATTCGCGCGACGAGATCTTCCAAGGAGTCCACAGGTGTCTCGTACACCAATGCTTACACGTGCCCCCAGAAGAAGGAAGTCCAGTGGATTAAGGTCCGAGGAGCGTGGAGGCCAAGCCACAGGTCCACCGCTTCCAATCCACCGCCCGGGATATGTCGCATTTAGGAAGTATCGGACTTCTGTCGCAAAGTGTGCTGGGGCGCCATAATGCATTAACCACATGTCCCTCCGTGTGGTGAGCGGAACATCCTGCAACAGACCGGGAAGCACTTGCTCCAGAAACATACGTTATGCTGCGCAGGGCAGACGTATACGTCAATTCTCGTGTGATGTTCACACGGAAATATCGCTGAACGGGTTCGGCTGCGTTTTTAAATGTTTGCTCCTCAACATCTACTCAAGTGTTCAGCGCATCTGATTCTTATGAACTGGTTGGAACTCCGTGTGCCTGCTGGACGTTTTTCGAACGTGCTCTTTTCTGGCACTAGGAGTGGAATGCGGCCCCAGGTTTCATTGCAAATATTGTTCGTCTTAATGTGTACTATCACCCCCTTGTTTTGTTGAAGGAATTTACAATCACCCTATATAACTTAAATGAAGCATTCTAGAACTTAGCACAATGATAATGATGCAAAACAATTTTTCCACAGCACTGAAGGTGTAACAAATGGGCAAGTATGTACAACAAGAAGAGCTCTGAGACATGTTGAATACAACGGGGAATCAAAAAGTAAAGGCAACATAACCTTTAATACTGGTAACTGTGAACAAATGAACATAACGGTTATCTCACTTCTGCACATAGTCCTTCTTGCAGGTCGATGCACTTCTTGTATCGTTCCATTATCTTCTTCATTCCTTGGAAGAAGAAGCACTTCGGCCCCGAATCCAGGTCTGCACCGTTTCCTTAGCCTCATCATCAGAGGTGAACATGCTACCGTAGAGCCTCTTTAAATGGACAGAGGACGTGATAATCGCATGGCGCTAGATCAGGGCTGAAAGGTGGATGTGGAAAATGTTCAAACTCCAGTCGTTGCAGTGCCTCTACCGTTGCGGCGGCTACATGGGGACGTAGATTGTAATAGTGCAGTCAGACAGTTTTTCACAGCATTCCTCCTCTTTTGCTGCAATTGCAGGTTTCAGTTTCTCTCTAAGAGTAGCACAGTACGTTGTACTGGTCACTGTTCGTCCGTGTTACTGAAATGTGCCATAATAGGAACCTCCATGTCCCAAAAAGAAGGTCAGCTTGATTTTCTTAGCGAGGGCTGTCGTTCCAATTTCTTCTGCACTGGAGAAGACGGGTGTTTTCACTTCATGCTTTGCCTTTTGCTTTCTGGTTCACAGTGATGAACCATGTCTAATCGCCGATGACAATTCCCTCCAAAACACTAGAAATTTTTTTATAATGTTTCAGGAATTGGGTCGTAACCTCCATGCGCTGTTGCTTGCGCAGATCAGTAAGCTGTCCGGGTACCCATCTTGCGCAAGCTTTACGGTACCCCAAGGGATCATGCCATCGGTCTTTTCTGATCAAGCCATTCGCCTTGTGGATTTAAGCTTGTGTGCGTGATGTTGATGGCCGACTATATCGAGCTTCTTCGGTTGAATTTATTCTTCCCGCTTTAAACTTTTGTACTCATTCATAAGCTTTTCGTTAAGTCATGCTATTCTCACTGAGCCAACATCCTTTACTGAATTTCAGCAGGTTTCACTCCCTCTGCCCAAAGAAATCTAACTACGAAGCGTTGTTAAACAATGGTGCAACCCCGCAACGGAATGTTCATGTTTATTTGATATTGGCTTCAACTAGACTAAAGGCAGAGCGCTGCACTGTTCGTGTTCGAACTACCCTTAAGCCATTGCGTACGTGTTGTCTATCAGTTGCGATTACGGAGTAATTTTTAAATTGCCTTGACTTTTTGATTTACCTACGTACATGCGAGTAAGTTGATATATTTTCCACCTGTCCGGTGCATTAACGTGATTGGTCAGTTCCTGTCATAAATTTATCCAATCACCGTGCAATGGGGCATCCAACAGGCACAGTTGCATTAAAAAAAAAAAAAGAAAATGTGTCTGCGTACACAACTAACGAAACAGAAAACGTTCTGCAAACCCAGGAAGCGCGAATCACGATATACAACAGAAAAAGATAATTCAAAAAGTAATAAAAAACAAATTATTATTAGAGATTTCAATGATGACAAGAGCAGTATATTATGGTTGAATGTGTGAAAATGAAATGGCTAGATTCATATTTTGCTTTCTACAACAAATAAGGCGATTAGATGAAATTTAATTTGAATAAAAATATGCGTCCCCCCCCCCACCAGTAAATCACTTCTTCCTATATGAAGAAGCAAAAACAACAAGCACATTTCCTTTTGCTTGAGAGTTCAAAATCGGATCTCTCTGTTGTCATGTTTCATTATCACTATAGTCGTTTTTTCTGTAATGAGAGTCTGCAGTCCACAGACATGACGTAAGTAGACACTTGATTTGTTAATAAAATCTATTTTCTCTCATGGAAGGAGCTGTAGTTTTAGTTGAATTTAATGTCTGGCAGCCATACATACATACCCATTTGCAGTAAGTCTGGCTTTTTCTCTGTCAGGCCCTGTAGAAATGAGATCAGCAATGGTGCTCTGTGGAATTTGAACCCACGATTCACGTAACAAGGCCAGCAGGTGTGTCTTGTTGGTGGGTTTCTTGTGGGCATCCGTTGTAATTTTCGATTAAATATAGCCCACAGACAAATTGCAAAGAACACAACGTAGAATGGAAAGATCTCTACTAAATATAAAACTTCAAAATAAAATAAGGAGTACAGATATAAGATCCAGAACAAAATTTTTAGACATAGGTGAAAATATATTCAATTTAAAATGGAAATGGCCTGGTCATATAGCAAGAATGGAAAATAATAAATAGACTAAAATCGGCCCCGGTCAATTCGTCCAAAGGGACCAATGCCGTTTGGTCCAATGGACTGTTCGTCTAATGTACGATTAGTCCAATGCCGATTCGTCCAATGGCATTATCCAGCAAAGTCCAATTTTTTTTATTTTTTTTTTAAGAAAGGAATAATAATTTAAGTTATTCTCTTCTTTATATCTTTTTGAAAAATGATTTCCATGTATTTGGTATTTGAAAGCATTTTATGAACCTAATAGAAGGCACTCAACGGAACATTTCTCAGCTGTTTACAAAGCCCATAGCCTGCAGGCCTTTAGATTTTAAGTTACAACCTAGATATTTGGTATTTGTTAACATTTTATAAAACCTAATAAAAGACACTTAATGGATCATTTTTCAGCTCTTTGCAAAGCACCTAGGCCGTGGTCCATTTTAGGAGATTTTAAGTTACAATTTAGATATTTGGTCTTTACAAACATTTTACAAAACCTAATAAAAGGCACTAAGCGGATCATTTCTCAAGGCCTTTTCAACTCTTTACAAGGCACCTAGGTCACACGGGCCTTTTTTAAAAATTTTAAGTTACAACCTAGATATTTAGTATTTGTAAACATTTTATAAAACCTAATAAAAGGCACTCAACGAATCATTTCTCAGCTCTTTAGAAGGCACCTAGCCCGCAGGCATCGATAGAATAAAAACTGCTAAAAAAGCCTGGCCTAGGGCCTATCAGTTAATATTCAGTGCCTAAATAAACGGGCAATATTAACTAGATTTGATATGTAAAGCTTATAACCATGACATCGGTAGAATAAAAACTGTTAAAAAGGCTTAGGGCCTGTGAATTAATTTTTAGTGCCTAAGTAAAAGTGCAATATTACTAACTCTACTTGATGCGTATAAACGTTATGAATATGGCATCGGTAGAATAAAAACTGTTAAAAGAGCCTAGGCCTTATAAAATAATATTTAGTGCCTAAGAAACGGCGCAATGGTATTAATTTGATCTGATATGTAAACGTTATGAATATGTCATCGGTAAAATAAAAACTCTTAAAAAGGCATAGGTCCGAACCCCGTCCATATTTCCAGTGGCCACTTAGCCGAACCCCACTGCATGTTACAAACAGGAACGGGAAACTAGTCTTTTCTATTATTTAATGCAAGAGAGAAACATCGTAGTTGATCGAACGGCTTGAAAAATACTGTCCTCGCTGCCGTATCAGTAACTTCATACGGCACCGAGGACAGACAGTACGACAAGAAAAAAAAATCGATTCCGAAAAACAAAACAAAAATCTGTAACCACAATGTTACACATGAAATGAAAAATTATTTTACATTCTTTGGACTATTGATGTTTATATACAACATCGAAGAAGAATCTGAACGGATGAGATTTGTTTCGCACAAGTAGCTCTTTGAACAGATCAGGTGGCGGAATCGGACTAACCGTCCCATTGGAACAATCGTACCATTGGACGAATCGTACCTCTGGACCAATTGTCCATTGGACGAATTGTCTCTTTGGACGAATCGGCATTGGAACAATCGTACCTTTGGACCAATTGTCCATTGGACAAATTGTCTCTTTGGATGAATCGGCATTGGAACAATCGTACCATTGGACAAATCGGCACGGCATTGGAACAATCGTACCATTGGACAAATCGGCATTGGAACAATCGTACCATTGGACGAATCGTACCTTTGGACCAATTGTCCATTGGACGAATCGGCATTGGAACAATCGTACCATTGGACGAATCGGCATTGGAACAATCGTACTATTGGACGAATCGTACTTTTGGACCAATTGTCCATTGGACGAATCGGCTTTGGAACACTCGTACCATTTGACGAATGGTACTTTTGGACCAATTGTCCATTGGACGAATCGGCATTAGAATTATCGTACCGTTGGACGAATCGTACTTTTGGACCAATTGTCCATTGGACGAATTGTCTGTTTGGACGAATCGGCATTGAAACTATCGTACCATTGGACGAATTGTCTCTTTGGACGAATCGGCATTGGAACAATCGTCGTTGGACGAATCGTACCAGACCCGACTAAAATAGTAATAGAATGGAGAGAATACAAAGGAAAGAGAAGAGTGGGAAGACCAGAGGAAAGATGGATGGATGATATAAACAAAAGTGCAAGAATACTGTGGAATGGACAAGCCCAGGACAGGAACATTTGGAAAGAGATGAGTTGGCAATAAAAGGGGTTGGAAGGAGATGGCCCACGGGTGTTCAGTTGGGTTCATATCAGGGCTCTGGCTTGGCCATGACAGTTTCTGGATGGCGCTTTGTTCGTGCCATGTTTGGGTAAGTTTTGCCCCATGAAATGGAGCGCCATCCTCCATGAACAAGGAGGTAGCCTTTGACATCTGACCACTGCAGAATATTGATAGCAGGCACCTGCCAAGGATGGTTATGTATTTTCGTGCATTGATGTTGCCTTCACATTCTATGAAGACTGAACACGACCGGTCATCCATCCGTATGGCTCTCCATATCATGAGAGAAACCCCGCCATGTTTCACAGTTGGCTGGTTGTGCTTCAAGCTGAAATCGTTGCTGGACAATCGCCACACTTAGGCCCTGCCACTGTCTGAAAATCGTGCAAATCCGGACTCATCGGAGAATATGACAGTGTGTCAAAATGCTAAGGGTCTCTCAATCATGCCTGTCGCCTATGCCAATCTTCAACGAATATTTGCTTCTCGAAAAAGTGGTTTACGTATAGCCGCTCTTCCGTGATAGCAAAGTCGGTGAAGATACCGCTGAGCAGTTCTGGAACTCACTTGGAGCTGTTCTGCAATCTCAGCGGCCTTGTTACGAGGATTACTTTCCACAGAACGCTTGATAGCTTGAAGACACCTTTGTGATGGCTCAAAGCGACCCGTATGTGATGCTGGTGCTTTCTTGCCTGCCTTCTTGAATTCCACTAGCACACGATTGACTGCGGCAAGAGGAATTTGCATGTTTGTAGCAATGTGACGCTGGCTGCCTCCGAAATCCGATTGCCCCACGATTCATCCTCTCTGAAAGTCTCTTATTCCCTTGGCTCGAGGCGGATACGTTTGGTGTCGCCTACTCACTGACGTTGTGCCGAAAATATTATTAAAGGGAATTCGACCACGCAACGCAATATCGATTCTACTACATAGCAAAAATGGCATTACAGCAGGTGTCTATTTACGTATGTCATGTCTATGTACAGTTTTTAAACTTCAATTTCACATCAAACAAATGAAAATCAGCATTCGATTCAGGATCGGAATAGGCAAAACGAGTAGTTTGAGCGAGTACCATGATAGTTGTTATATTGAATGTGACATGATAGTTGGAATTAAATCGTGCCGGTTCGAGCATCTCCCAAACGGCACTGCTCCTGGACTTTTCACGAATAACCGTATCAAAGGTTCACCGTGAATAGTTTGACAAGCAAATAAAAAAGAAAAAAAAACTTCCAGCAATCGACGATCCCGTCGATGGAGTGACGGAACTGCCTAGTAGATCACAGAGGTCAAGGAACACTGGCGAGAATCGTGCAGGCACGTTTATGTGGATCAGAGAGGTCAAGGAACACTGGCGAGAATCGTGCAAGTGGACGGACAGGCTACAACCCCGCAAATCACTCTTTGAACAACGGGGTGAGGAGGATCGTCCCCAAACACAACACGTCTGAGACCGTCAAAAACAGGACCCAGTCTCTTTTGACCCTTCTGATCCACCAGCTGTTGTCGTCCACAGGATAAATGGAAGTCCTTGTTTTTTTGCGTGTCGCATCGTTTACAGTAAACCAGTGCAGCAGTTGTGCGCGAAAAGCCCAAGAGGATGGGTTTTCAGGAGATACATGCTTGAAACCAACTATGCTTCAAACAAAGGGCCGCAGCACTCAGTGTACAACACATTAGAGATACGGGGTCATGGGCAATTGACATGGACACCTCCCGTGCAGAGTGGACCACATCCAAACCGAAGGCAGGCGATATATAGGCGGACAGCAGAGCTTCCCAACAGTGTATTGCAATCGACGAACATGGTGGGGAAACGTCTTTGATCGTGGACGCAATGTCGGCGGAAGTCAGATCGGTTATTCTATCGCCTAGGTGGAAAGAACCCTAGGGTTATAGGGGGTAACTGTATCAAGGATGTACCGCGGGTATACTATCGACGGACATACCAGAGCCCAAAGAGCAAGCGGTGGCTGACCACACACCACTCATGACCAGGGTTGAAGGTAGACTGACCAGGCTCGTACGGAGCTACCGCTTGGCAAGGGCGGCGCAAATCACAGCTGCTTTAAATGTCGAAGGCCCAAGATGCGTGAGTTAGAACTACGGGATCCGACATCCTACTTGTGTGCCACTGTAGATTGCTCGTAATAATCGGACATTACACCCCCCTATGGGGGCGGCCATCAAAACTACACCTCTACACAGCGGAGCCACGTCTTGTGGTCAGATAAATCCTGTTTTCAGCTGTACTAAGCTGATGGGAGAGTACAGGTATGGCGTCGATAGCGCAATGTCATGGCCGCGTCGTGCCATAATCGGCACTATTCAACGCGGTGATAGTTTAAGAATCCTTCTGAGGGGACACATTAGGTCCCTTTGTGTGTCTGGAGAGGTCTTTAACCACTGCGCGCTACCAGCATGCGCTGCCTTATAAACTACAGGTTTGCATGGCCTTCGCGCATCCTTCGGACGATGGTCTATTTCAGCAAGGCACTGTGCAGCACCGCCGGACTACAGCCATGGCTCGAGGAACACTCATCTGAGTTCGGAACCATCCGTGCCCCCCCCCCTCACCCAAAGGTTCCCGGATTTAAACCCTGTGGAAGCTCTCTGGGATGTCGTGGAACTGGGAATCAGATCCATGGATCCTGGACTGACGTCTCGGGTGAAGTTGTGGACAACGCTGTAACAGGCATGGCTGGCAATATCTACGTAAACCCTTCGGCATCGGGTCGAGTCGATGCCTAGGCGTGTACAGCCTGTTATTTGCACTACAAGAGAGACCAACACGCTATCTGTAATGTTTTGTCAATTCAGTGCATATGAAACTTGGGGAGACCTTCATTCAGCAGTGGACCAATAATGGTAGATGATAATGTCATACACTGAAGTGCCAGAAAAACTGGTACAGACGAGCTTATGCAAAATACATAGCAACGTCACCTATGCGCGTACTCGATTGCGTCCGCCAGTGCGTATATAAAGCGATAGACATCCTTGCCAGCTCTCAGAGCTGTTTTCGGCATGAGAATGACAAGTAATAACGATTTAAGCGATTTTCAACGCGGTGTCATAGTTGGCGCTCGTGAGATGGGCCATAGTATTTCGGAGGTAGAAACGAAGTTCGGATTTTCACGGACGACCATTGCAAGAGTGAGGCGTGTCTACAAGAATTTCGGCAAAACCTCCAACCTACGATACCAGTGTGGCCGTAAAAAGACATTGGGTGAACGTGACCATCGTCGGCTGTCAAGAATCGTTTCACGCGACACTCTCGCAGGTATCATCGGAATTAAATGTTGGAGCCTTAACAAGCATCAGCGTCCGGACTGTGCAACGTACCCTGCACGACATGGGCTTTGGGAGCCGACGCCCAACTCGACTCCCCTTGATGGGTGCACGACACAGAGCTATGCGCCTCGCTTGGGCACGGCAACACCGCCACTGGACACTTGATGACTGGAAACAAGTAGCCTGGTCTGACGAGTCGCGTTTCCAACTGTATCGGGCAGATGGAAGGATTCGTGTGTGGCGCAAACTTCATGAAGCCATGGATCCCGCCTGTCCACAGGGAACTGCACCGGCTACTGGGGGGTCCGTAATGGTATGGGGTGTGTTTAGCTGGATTTCACTGGGACCCCTGGTACGTCTACACACGTCTGTGACCGGCCGACGCTATGTGCGCATCCTTTCTGACGAAGTACACCCGTTCATGTCCTGCATTCATGCTGATGGGTTGGGCCTGTTCCAACAGGACAATGCACCTCCACACAAGTGTCGGGACTCCACATTATGGTTAGAGGAGCATTCATCTGAGTCTGGAGTGTTGCCATTCCCACCCAAGTCCCCAGATCTGAACGTGATAGAACACATTTGGGATGCCACGCAACGCGCTATCGAACACAGGAATCCGAGACCTCGAAATACACTCGAATTGTGGAACGCTCTGCAGGAAGTATGGCGTGCATTGCCTACAGCATATTTCCAGAAACTAGTGGAGTCCATGCCCCGTCGTATTTCTGCAGTCCTGCGCTCGCGTGGGGGACCTACCAAGTATTAGAATGGTGTACCAGTTTTTCTGGCACTTCAGTTATACTGCAAAATACAGCAATTGAAGGCAAAACAAGTGGTAGGAAATGTTCAGGTCACTAGACAGAAGACAGGAGTGCTCTTTGTCAAAGAATTACCTGACATAGAAAGGAAGAATTGATCAGCTTTGTTTCTTACAACAAATAAAAGACTGAGTTTCGCATGAGAAACTTTCGATTTTTATTACCGCATTAAGAAATGTGTGAACCTTAGTGACTCCATTCAAGAAGGAAAGGACATTTCAGCGCAACCCTTCAATTGCTGTAGTTTTCGACGCCTTCTCTCAGCGTAATACGGCAACATCCTACGTTTACATGAGCTTGAGCTACCATTATGTTGTAACTCCTTGAATGGCAATGTGATTACGAGCCTGCAACATTCACTCATCAACGAATGACACAAAAATCTACGCTTCCACTACCAGGTATGCACGTAGCCAGGCTGGTATTTGCGCCAATATTGGTATAGCTCAATTCAAACGTCTGCGGAATTTTCAATATCAAGAACGAAACCAGCACTCGTATATCTGGAACACCATCTATTCACGGGAAAGCACTGTTCTTTGTTGATTTTTTTCGGGGGAGGGGAATGAAGCGTTAAAAAGCCATAAGAAATCGGCCGTCTTTAATTTAGAAAGGCCAGTTCCAGAAATTCAGAACCGTTAGTTCCGGGGAATTTAGAACTATTAGTTCCCGGTAATTCAGAGCCATTGTTTCGTGGGAATATACAGCCATTAATTCCGCAGGATTTCGAACAACTAACTCCTGAAAAATTCAGAGCCATTAATTCCGGGGAATTTAGAACCATTATTTCCCGTGATTTCCGTCATTAGTTTGTGGGAATTTAGAGCCATTAGCTCCTATGAATTTAGTCATTCATTCTGTGGAATTTTGAACCAGTAGTTCCCGTGAATTTAGAACCATTAGCTCCTGGGAATTCAAAGACATTAATTCCAGGGAATTTAAAACCATTTAGTTCCCAGAAATTCAGAGCCACTAGCTCCTGGGAATTCAGAAACATTACTTCCCGGAAATGCAAAGCCATTAATTCCATAGAATTTAAAACCATTTAAGTTCCCCAGGAATTCAGAGCCATTAGCTCCTGTGAATTTGGTCATTAATTCTGTGGAATTTAGAACCATTAATTCCTGTGAATTTAGAATCATTAGCTCCTGGGAATTCAGAGCCGTTAATTCCAGGGAATTTAAAACCATTTAGTTCCCATGAATTCAGAGCTATTAGTTCCTGAGAATTTAGAGCAATTCGTTCCTGCGAATTCAGAGCAATTCGTTCCTGCGAATTTAGAGCCATTAGCTCCTGAGAATTTAGAACCATTACTTCCCGGAATTTCAGAGCCATTAATTCCAGATAATCTGAAACCATTTAGCTCCCAGGAATTCAGAGCTATTAGTTCCTAGGAATTTAGAGCAATTAGTTCTTGCGAATTTAGAGCCATTAGCTCCTGAGAATTTAGAACTATTACTTCCAGAGCATTTGAAACCATTTAGTTCCCAGGAATTCAGAGCCGTTAGTTCCTGGGAATTTAGAGCCATTAGCTCCTGAGAATTTGGAACCATTACTTCCCGGAATTTCAGAGCCATTAGCTCCTGGGAATTTAGTGCCATTAATTCCAGAGAATTTGAAACCATTTGGTTCCCAGAAATTCATAGCCGTTAGTTCCTGGGAATTTAGAACCATTACTTCCCGAAAATTCAGAGCTATTAGATCCTGATAATTTAGAGCAATTAGTTCTTGCGAATTTAGAACCATTAGCTCCTGAGAATTTAGAACCATTACTTCCCGGAATTTCAGAGCCATTAGCTCCTGGGAATTCAGAGTCATTAATGCCAGAGAATTTGAAACCATTTAGTTACCAGGAATTCAGAGCCGTTAGTTCCTGGGAATTTAGAGCCATTAGCTCCTGGGAATTTAGAACCATTACTTCCCGAAAATTCAGAGCTATTAGATCCTGGGAATTTAGAGCCATTAGTTCCTGAGCAGGTACAGAACCAATGCCACAAAAGAAGCACACCATCAATGATTCATCAGAAGCTCTAATCCGGGCTTGTTTCCGACCATTAGTTAGTGACCATCGCCTCTCACTAATCAGTTATAGCGGCAGAAAAAAAAAAAAAAAAGGTTATGAAGTTTGGAAGCAGACTTTAGTTCCTTCGATCGTAAAAACGTCACGGCGACACTGGAAACTATTTCACTGACAGTGATTTATGAAAAACGAAGAAGCAAGACACATATTAAGAGAAAAAAAAACGCAATACAAGAAGCATTTATGCTCCATTCGGTTACTTCCGTAACATGGTATGATGAGCAATGACAAGCAAAAAGTGTTTTCCAATAACTAACATTTTTTATCAACTGCAAAATTCCGAAACTGTGGAAATGTTTAATTCAAACTTCGTACTGAAAAATGAAAATTCTTTACCAAACACTTCAGCGATATTACTTTGAAAATACCTGGAAGAAAATGGAACGTTTCTTTAACACAAAAAACGACAGTCGAAGGCCGATGAATGGAACTTTATGCTTCTCTGCTTTTAAAGCACATGATTTACATTTTTCCTTACAACAGAGAATTTGCAACGAATGATTCGATTGAGGGCAGACGGAAGGTACTTAAAAATTCAATATCTCATTTTAAAGATTCACAGCCACAACATATTACAAAACCAAGACCAACAGCCACAGTCGAGAGGGCTTTCGTCCAATAATGTTACTGACGTGGAGTGCTTTGAAACGTCACACAAGATAAAAGTCATTTCGGAATTTCTTCATTTAAGCAGATCCCGACAGACAACATTATTAAATAAAACGAATAGCGATGATATTTTTGCACAAAGCAACACAATTTTATGTCTAAGATATTAAATACATTCTTGCAGTTAAGACATTTATTTTAATTCGGATAAGGCAATGATCGCTATGAAATAGATGAAATACACAGATAGATATATAAAGAAGCAGAAAATGAAACAACGAATATGATACATAAATTAAGTCTTCTTTTAGCATACAAGATATATTAAAACTGCAACAATAAAAAATACAAGTACCGAAAGTAACAGCAGATTATGAACACGGGTAATCATTAATAATTGCCATTTCGTACTGATACGTTTGGGAAGATCTTAACAGTACTAAGCGCTGCCTTCACCACAGGCAGAAATAATCGACTTTAGTAATAATCAAAGCGAAAGTTTGCTTTTATGTTTACCTGATTGCTTCATACTTTACGACCGTTGTGAGCAACTGTAAAATAAATCAATTTCTCGCCCGTCCTTAATTTATAGAACCGCAGGAACGTGTGAGTATGTACAGTGAAGAGCAATTGAATTAGAGATACTTGTCTAATAACGTGTAGCACCACCTTTCGACCTGATAACGGCGGCGATTCGTCTCGGCATGGACTCCACAAGCGTTGGGAAGCCATACGGATCCACGACCCCTCAACAAGCTCCCACAGTTCACGAAGATTTGATGGAGGGGGTCAGAGCCTCGAACATCTCTCTCGGTGACATCCCAGATGTGCTCGATGGGATTGAGGTCAGATGGCCTAGCTGGCCAAGGAAGCGATGGCACGGTGCATTGTCTTGTTGCAGGATCAGGTTCCCGGTGGGATGTTGAAGACGCACAAACGGGAGCAAATGGTCGTCCAGGATAACCCGGTAACGTTGACCTGTGAGGGACGATGTCACACGTACCAGGGGTCCCATTTCAGTCCACGTAAACAGTCCCCAGACAAGAATGCCACCCCCACCAGCTTGAAGAGTACCCTGCTGGCAAGAAGGATCCATCGCTTCATGTGGTTTGCGCCGTACTCGTATCCTGCCATCCGCATGTACCAACGTTTACAGGGCCGCCCACAGCGCCACATTTGCATAACGCCAGCTGTCTCTAATTCAATTGCTCTTCAGTGTATATATAAGATACTGTAGATGTATAATATGTGAGCATGGGGGATTTCTACTTGGTGAAATCGACAGTTTGTTAGCGTTACCCATTCACCTTTTTTATTTTATTTTTTTCTCGTTTTCATTTTTTTAATTCTTTTTTAGCTTCTTTTTTTTAACTAATTTGTTTCCTTTTTTTAGCAATAATTATTCCGCCGTTGCTATTTATTTATCTGTATGAAGAATGATACAATGCAATGACACCACATTTTTGCAAGGAGTCGGTAGAGCATTGTCCACCTGAAAGCATCTTCTGCCGGAAGTCCCTGTTCCACCCACCGGTTTTCACATTCCCCCCCCCCTTTTTTTTTTTTTTTTTTTTTTTTTTGATTGGAGGTTTAACGACCACCGTGAGCAACTCAAATGGGCTATAAGCAGTCGCCCGTCCCTAATTTAGGGTCACTGGTTCCAGGGAAGGGAGAGAGCCAGTGCCGTAAGACAAACACAACATCCATGCCTGACCGGGATTCGAACCCGGACCCCTTACGGACGAATGATCAGAGGTCAACGCCTTAGACCACTGCGCCACCGGGGCGGCATTCCCCCTTTAGTAGCAAGAACTGGGTGACTGCAGTCGATCTCTTCGTTGTCCCCTTTTTAAGTGTAACTGACCGATCAGATAAGGATCAGAGATTGGGGTGAGTGGCTCTGGAAAAGGACCATGTCCTTTAGGGCAACTGGTTACTGGAAAGGGAGAAAGACATCGCCTAAAGACAAGCACACTAGCCTCATTCGGGACTTGAACCTGGATCCTACTCGGACGACTAGCCAGAAACCTACAGCGAGTGAGAGAGAGACAATACGCGCGTGCGTGCGTGCGTGTGTGTGCGTGTATGACAGCCATAGTTCATTCGGTAATAGTTGGAGAACAAATTTTGGCCGATTACTTTTCTTTCTTTTTTTCAATTGGAAGCCCATCTCATTGAGCTATAGGCAGTCGTTCGTCCCTAATTTAGGGCTACTGGTTCCAGGGAAGGAAGAGAGCCAGTGCCGTAAGACGAACACAAAATCCATGCCTCACCGGAACTCGGACCCAGACCTATCCACTGCGCCACCGGGGCTGCAATAACTTTTCATTGCGATTCGAGTTGTAGAGACAACATTCAAATCGAAATTCCAAATGGAGGCTTTCCAGAATCTAAAACATTTACTACGCTATGCAATTTCTCCGGGAATCAGACAGACAACTAAGAACACGCGTGTGACCTTGAACATGTGTCACTACGCTACCATCGGCACTTGGAAATGTTTCTGTCACATGTGCATCCCGAGGAGCAAAACGACTTCCTTTTTAACGCTTTCCAACCGTAGGTTGAAGAAGCGTATATGTTCCAGCTTTGTCCGTCTGTCTGTTGGCACGATAACTCGCGTAAAAATGGTTCCATTTCGATGAAATTTTAGTATGTGGTAGGGGACCACCTGGGGACGAACCCTATTGAATATGGACGAAATGGGGTTAAAGGTCACGACATAGGAGCAAAATCCATTCCATTGCCTTTATGCGTCATAACTTGCGTAAATACGGTTCGATGTCGATGAAATTTTTATATATGGTAGGGGACCACCTGGGAAGGAACCCTATTCAAAATGGGTGAAGTGAGGTTAAAGGTCAGGACATAGGAGCGGGATGCATTCCATTGCTCTTATGCGTCATAACTTGCGCAAATACCGTTCGATTTCGATGAAATTGTACTATGTCGTAGGGGACCACCTGGGAACGAACCCTATTGAAAACGGACGAAATGGAATCGAAGGTCAGGACATAGGATCGGGATCCATTTCATCGCCCTATTTCCATGCTATTAAAGGAGCACTTCTTGTATGTATGTAAATTTTATTTTGAAAACGGCTCTAAGGATTTTAATGAAAGTCGTTAGCCTACCATTTTCTGGTACTAGAAATCGATTTAGCTTGACTCGACTTTACGAAAATTCGTTTAGTGGGTTAAATAACCACATCGAATTATAACGTTTTTTGTATCATGGCGTCGTCCCATTAATGTTACCCATGCTTAGAAATCTTATGACGTCACAATCTCGCGATTGAGAATGTTGGCGCGCGGTCACGCCATCTGTCTCATTACGTCACACGCGGGGTGTGGATCCTATTAAAGTTTTATGACGTCACACTCTTGTGAGCAGATGGTGATGATTCCCATCTGCCTCATTACGTCACGCGTTGTGTGCGTATGTCCGGCCGCACGATAACTCGCGTAAAAATCGTTCGATTTCGATGACATTTTAGTATGTGGTAGGGGAACACCTAGGAAGGAACCCTAATGAAAGTGAACGAAATGGGGTCAAAGGTCAGACATAGGAGCGGGGTCCATTCCACTGCTTTTATGCGTCATAACTAACCTAAAAAAGTTCGATTTCGATGTAATTTTAGTATGTGGTAGGGGACTACCTGGGAGCAAACCCTATTGAAAATGAGCGAAATGGGATCAAAGGTCAGGACATAGGAGCGGAATCACTTCCATCACCATTATGCGTCATAACTTATGTAAATATGCTTCGATTTGGATAAAATATTAGCATGTTGTAGGGGCCTGCCTGGAAACGAATCGTATTGAAAATGGACGAAATGGGTTCAAAGGTTAGGACACAGGAGCGGGATCTATTCCATAGCCCTTATGCATCATAACTTACGTAAAAATGCTTCGATTGCGACAAAACTTTATCATGTTAGTTCGGAGGTATACTGAACCGGTTCTGTTGAATATCATCGAAATGGGATCAAAGGTCAGGGCACAGGACCGAGATTTATTCCACAGCCATTATCCTCATAACTTGAGTAATGATTTCTGGTATGTTGAAAAGCGTATTATAATCAATGCATTGAATGATTTTACTAACTTGTTTGAACATTACTATGCTACATGTGATCGCGGTTTTTCTTGGTCACCAGTGTACGTCACTATCCCGTGGTATGCGGCGCTTTACTACCAGTGAATTTCTTTAATCTACAGTTCATATAGGGATGCCGCCCCGGTGGCGCAGTGGTCTAAGCGATGGCTTATGAGCATTCGTCCGGAAGGGGTCCGGGTTCGAATCCCAGTGAGGCATGGAAGTTGTGTTTGTCTTACGGTACTGGCTCTCTCCCTTCCCTAGAGCTAGTGAACCTAAATTAGGGACGGACGACTGCCTATGGCAATTGAGTTGCTCACGGTGGTCGTTAAATCTTCATTCAATCAATCAATCATATAAAGATTGGCAAACACACTTTACAGACGGTGTGTTTGGCAAACTCATTTTCATTGCATTCCTCCCGAAAGAGGAATTTCATGTTCACAGCTAGAGCTATGGAAACAGCAGTCACTGCAGTAAAAATCAGAATAAACAAATTGCATCTTAAACGTAATAACCCTGGCAATGCCGGGTAATTTTCAGCAAAAAACTAATAAAAAGATACTGGAAAAAAAACTATCGCGTTACTTGGCAACGAATTTCAATTAATCTTGCATATTTGTGTTGCTTGCATTACACGAGAATAACATTATTTTTTAGCACGTCTTTTGTAAAAAAAAGATCGTGCTTATGCTATCGGTTTGTCCGTCCGTCTGTACCCACGATATCTCTGAAACTATTAGTCACATTTGAAAAATTCTTTTTCATTGGGAAGCTAAAAATATGCGAATGATGATCCTCCATTTCGTTTTTTTTTTACGATGTACAATTTCGCCGCTAGAGGGCGTAAATGCAGATGATGTCGAATTCAAAACTACGTTTTATTCCACATATTTGCTTCTAAACATACGATTGAAAAAAATATTTTATCTTTCGATTCCATTTATGTCGAAGAGTATTTTAGATATAGTTACTTTTTCAAATTACGCATAGATTTTCCGCTAGGGGGCGTAAAAGTAATTACATTTTTTCCCAATAACTCTTCTTCTAAAACTCCGATTTGAAAAATATTTACTTCAGCGGACACACCTCCTGATGGGAAATCTTTTCCATATAATTTCAAATTTTTAGTAAAGAATACTTTGGCCACCAGGGGGCGTAAGCGTTAATTTTTGCTTCTGATATATTTACCATAAAATCTGAGCTTCTAAAATATCGATTGAAAAAATTCTTTCGTGGACTGATGCCACTCACATCGATAAACCTTTTCGGAATATTTTCTTCTTAAAATATTCCACAGTTTCTCTGCCAGGGGGCGTAGATGTATATCTTATTTTCGTCAATATCTCTACTTCTGGAAGTCCGATTTGAAAAATTTCTTCTTTTTGGATAGTGTTTTCACTGTGACATGTTTTTCATATAATTTCAAAATTTTCAAGTAATTCATAGACTTTCCGCTAGGGGGCGTAGAGGTATATTGCGTTTGCCCCTATATCTCTGCTTCTAAATCTCCGATTTGAAAAATTCTTTCTGCACCGGATACACCTCCTGATGGGAAAACGTTTGCACATAATTTCTAATTTTTGTGAAAAAATGGTTTGGCCACCAGAGGGCGTAAATCTTAATTTCCGCTTCTGATGTATTTGCAGCAAAATATGAGCTTCTGGAATCTCGATTGAAACAAACGTCGTTTGTAGACCGATAGTACTCATGCCGACAAACCGTTTAGAAACATTTTCTTCTTAAAACAATGCATGGTTTTTACGTCAGGGGGCGTAGACGTATATCTTATTTTTGTCAATATCTCTACTTCTAGGAGTCCGATTTGAAAAATTCCTTCTTTGTTGGATAGTGTTTCTAGTGTGACATGTTTTTCATATAATTTGAAAATTTTCAAGTAATTCATAGACTTTCCGCTAGGGGGCGTAAAGGTAAATCCCCCCCCCTGTATCTCTGCTTCTAAATCTCCGATTTGAAAAATTCTTTCTGCACCGTATACAGCTCCTGATGGGGAATCCTTTGCACATGATTTATATTTTTTGTAAAAAATGGTTTGGCCACCAGGTGGCGTAAGTCCTAATTTCCGCTTCTGATGTATTTGCAGCAAAATATGAGCTTCCAAAATCTCGATTGAAAAAAGTCGTTTGTTGACCGATACTACTCATGTCGACAAACCTTTTAGGAACATTTTCTTCTTGAAATAATGCATAGTTTCTACGCCAGAGGCATAGATGTATAACTTATTTTTGTCAATACCTCTACTTCTAGAAGTCCGATTTGGAAAATTCCTTCTTTGTTGAATAGTGTTTCCGATGCCAAATGTTTTTGCTAAAAATTCAAAATTTTCAAGTAAATCATAGACTTTCCGCTAGGGGGCACAAAGGTAAACTGCGTTTTCTGCGTTATTTCTGCTTCTATAACTCCGATTTGAAAAATTCTTCCGATATCGCATACAAGACCTGATGGAAAATATTTTTCACATGATCTCTAATGTTTGGTAAAGAATGGTTTGGCCACCAGGGGCATAAGTGTTAATTTCTGCTTCTGATGTAATTGTAGCAAAATCTGGGCTCCTGAATACTCGATTAATTTTTTTTTCTTGGACCGATACCACTCATATGGAAAATCTTTTGAGAATACTTTCTTCCTAAAATAATGCATGGTTTTCCCACCAGGGGAAGTAAAGTCACATCTTATATTTGTCGATATCTCTGTTTCTGAGAGTCCGATTTGAAAACTTCTTTCTGTATTGGAGAGCGTTTCTGGTGCGAAATGTTTCTCATATAAATTCATGTTTTTCTTAGCACACAAGTCTGCAACCAGAGGGCGTAAGCTCACGATTCAGTTTGCAGCAATATCTGAGGGATTAAAAACCCGATTGAAAAACTTCTTTCTTCCGTCAGATACTATTGTTTTCCACACCGGTTCCACTGACTTTGAATAACTTTGATAAATTTAATTTGCGTCAGAACGGTTTCAAAAGACGTGCTTATTACACCCGAAAATTCGGTGTCATCTTTCTTGTTTCAGTTCATATTTGTTAATGATGTTACACGTTGTAAGCTGGCTGCAATACAACGTGAACGTAATGTGCTCAAATACAAGGTTAAAAAAACCAAAAAAAAAACTCGATACTCTTATAATGCAAGAAAGACAAATAAGGTGCTAACATATCAGGTAATCACAAAAGTAATTGCCGTTTCCGGAGACTGAGACAAAGTATAACACATACTTAGTAGAAAATCAATTTATTCATCAAAATAATTACGCTGGGCATCAACACCGTTCTGCTAACGTGTTAACAACTTATGCAGTAAAATGCCGGGTCATGGGAAGAGAAAGGGTTTTGGAGGGCAGCGTGCAACTCATCAAAATTGGTGAAGTCGTGTCCACGCAAATGATTGTCGAGTGAAAGAAACAACTGATAGTGTGAAGGAGAGAGATCTGGTAAGTAAGCTGGATGACATAGAAGCTCCCACTCAAGTTTTTTTACGGTGTTTCTGGTCAATGAAGCAGAGCGGGCACAAGGATTATCTTGAAGGAGCAGAACTCCCTTTCTGTTGACCAGTGCTGCTTCCTTTTTCAGGTCCTCATGCACACGGTTCAGTTGTTCACAGCACACTGCAGCGGTGATCGTTTGGCCGTTTTGCACGAGTTTATAATGAACGACACGTGCTGTACACCATACACACAGCATAACTTTACTTAAATGCAGTGCTGGCATTGATATGTGAGGAATTGAGTCACTGGTGGACAACCAATGTCCGGAACGTTTTGGGGTGCTGTACTGGACCCACTTCTCATCGCATGTGAGTACCCTATCCAAAAATTATTGCTTGAAATAGCGAGACAGAAATGCAAGACAAGCTGAGACACGTTGCTGTTTATTCACTGCAGACAATTCTTGAAGGACCCACTTAGACAATGTGTATGCCTTTCCTATTGCGTGCACATGCGTCTTAGGACGGTTTCATTACTAACACCAAATGATCGGGTTAGTTCCTGGCATGTTTGGCTGCTGTCCTGCTGAATAGCAACCTTCAGGACTTCTGTGTCAAGGCTGATAGGACGACCACTCCGGGACTTGTCCTGAAGGTATTCGTCTCCGTTCCTGAACTTTCGAAACCAATTCCGAGTTCTGCGTTCCTTCCCATAGCATCTGCCCCGAATGCTAAAAAAATGCGAAGAGTTGTTTCTGCAGCAGATGAACAGTTTAAATTCATATAAAAAAATCCACACTACCAAACTGCTTACTCATCTTATTCATATGCGCAGGGCATCTTGACATTTCAGCTGACAATATACACTACATTGACAAAAGTCACCGGACACTTAGAAGAGAAACACAACATAGCATTTATTGGCATCCATTAGTACGGTGTCCGTCCACCTTTGGCCTTAATGCATGCACTGACCTTTCGAGAGATGCTTTCGACAAGGTTTGGGAACACAGCAATAGTTATGCGCTTCCATTCAGTACATAATGCTGCCTCAAACTGTTGCTTAGTAGTAGGTCTCCGTACCACGCTCTAAGTCATCCCATACGTGCTCTATGGGATTAAGATCAGGGCTCTGTGCTGGCCAGTCCACACACGATACAGAATTATCGGCAAACCACGCCGTAACAGTTATTGCATTATGGCTCGGTGCATTATCCTACTGGTACCAACAAGACTCGGTTCACGAAATTATCGGCAAACCACGCCGTAACAGTCCTTGCTTTATTGCACGGTGCATTATCCTGCTGGTGCCAACAAGGCTCGGTTCCATAGTATTGCCACAGAGTTGGTAGAGCATAATTGTCCACTTCCAGAATATATAGGTAGACGTGCTGGTTAACAGGTTTGTCCACGATTTATCCAATGGGCCGGGACCATACCACGAAAAACACCCCCACACGAGTACACTGCCAGCTCCAAACTTGACCGTAGGAACAGCACACTGTAGTAAATAGCGTTCCCCCGGCTGCCGCCTTACCCACACACGGCCATCACACTGATGGATCGTATACCTGGATTCATCAGTCCACAGGACCAGTTTCCATTTATTTACGGTCCACGATAAATGTTCCTAAACGACGAGTAGCATTCCGAGTGGAGATGGAAGGCTTACGAACAGCCGCACGACCACGGTAACCCATGGAATGAAGTTCTCTGCGAATGGTACATGTACATACCGAGGTTCTAGCATTGTTACTCACCTGTACACAGAGGTCTTGTGCAGTACTCCGTCGATTAGCTGTAACGACGCTCCTGAGGCTTCGACGTCCTGTATCATTGATTTTCTTTGGTCTGCCGGTACGTTTTGCTGCTTCAGATGCGCCATGTGTCTTCCACTTATTCCGTACATCCAAAACAGTTGACTTGGGTATGTTTAAACGCCTCTTGGCTTCTCTTATGGACAACCCACTAATATAACAGCCAACAATTTTTCTTTTCTCAAAGTCAATTTTCTCGCGCCGCGGCATTTTCACTCAACCTCACAGTGCGATAGGATCGCGGTCAGCTGCAGGCTTGTTTTTATACTGTTTGCAGCTGTACCGCGCATCTTAACAACGCAGCGGATCCGTTCATTTGTTTTTGAAGGGGTGTCCAATTACTTTTATCAATATAGTGAACGGCGGGCAGAACGCCATTTCTTTGCAAATTCAATAATTTCAAGGTGTTTCTTTTGCTCTCTCGAAAAACGGAAAATTCACTACGATGCAAAATTCGTATTTTTTGATGCAATGTTTTCTTGGGGAGGGGAAAAACGATGCAAATTCGTATTTCCCCTCCCCAAGAAAAAACCCCTAAACAAAGTGTAAGTTTATTCGATAAATCGAGTCTATGTACTCTAGTTATCCCGAACTTTTAGTTTTTTATATTTACTTCAACAATTTAGATATAAAGATTTCTAGCATTTTGCTTCCTTATTCAATTCGATTTGCGATTGTGTCAGAAAAATAGCAACAATACACTCATTTTCAAATGAGGAAAGTTAAATAAAAACAAATATGTGATATCGAAAAAGAAAAAACCCTCATAGAACGTGGAACTGTTAACTTCTGGCAAATTTGAGTTAGCTTTTGCTAGCAGAGAAAACCGAAACTGGCTTTCGTTGGTGAAATGGACACTGGCAGCTCCTGTTTAATATTCAGTCGACATGAGCACTTCGTCTTAACCACAGCCGCTGTTAAAAGCAGTTCCACGTGCAAACGAAACTGCGAAAAGGATTCGTCGTTTTCCGAAGTGGCCAAGTGAATCTAACGCAGATGTAGGAAAATTAAATGGGTTTCTCCAATCAAATATATTCGGAAGCATGGATGTCTTAGAAAGCAGCGAGAACTCATTCCGCAAGACGGATGAATATTCATTGTACAGAAGTTTTTAATCACTTTTTCACTTTCAATAGAAATATTTTTTTTAAAAGTTAGAAGTTCTTAGTTTCTATTTATTTTATAAAATGGCGCCACTTCATCGCTCAGAACTGCGACGTTTCCTTGCTGGATTTCCGCTGATTTAATCAGAGTTCACAGAAACTACGCTTTATTTCGATATTTCTAAAATAAAAATAATTTAAAAACTTTTATGACTTTACAATACAACTCTCTCTCTCTCTCTCTCTCTCTCTCTCTCTCTCTCTCTTATTTTTCCTTCGAAAGCAATTTCCTAAAAAGGTGCTTGCATAAGAACGAATTCATTATCGTAAGTGGGGTGTCCGGATGTTAATAGCAGGGTAGTGTACCTAATTCACTATAATAATAAAATTGGAAAAGTTTGATTTTCTGCAGCCTATGTCACTATATTAATAATACTGGAAAAGTTTGATTTTCTGTAGGGTGCTTGCGTAAGACCTTATTCATTATCATTAGAGGGGTCTCAGGATGTTAATGGCAGGTAGTGTTAATGGCATATCAGTAAGACTGGGAAAGTTTGAATTTTTGTAGATCAATGAATATAACTTCAACTATATGGAACGAAAATGTTCCATATAGTAGAAGCTATATTAACTGATAGCTATAACCACAAAGACCGTTTCATAAAAACTGAGAGTAATTTTTGGGAGGCTGGCAACAGTGCGAATGGGAAAATAATTAGGCAGACGACTAACTGAATTAAGGAAGTATCTGTGGCAACAGTTATTAGTCGTGGCAGGCGATTCTCGTTTTGTTATTGCGCAGTTGTTTAAGGTACGTCTGCATTTCGCCATACAGCTATGGAGGTGAGTGTTTCGGAGTTGAGAAGTGAAATGCTTTGTGCCATAAAATTTTGCTATCGTTTGGGTAAAACGGCTCCACAAACAGTTGATTTAATGAAAAAAGCTTACAAAGATAAATGTTTGGGTGAGTCAACGATTTTTAGATGGCACCATGATTTCAAAAAAGGGCGTTTATCGGCAGAACTAGCTCCTAGGCCTGGTCGACCTGAGTGTTGTTACGGAACGTATTGTTAACACTGTTTAGGCAATCCTGCAAGAAGGTCGACGAATGACGTGTGAAGACATAACGGCGCCAACTAATATTTCAAAAACATCCGCATTCCGCATTTTACGAGACAAAAAACTGCTGCATCGTGTGTGTTCCAGTTGGGTACCTAATCACTTGATGAGAGAACCATTGTTTGCCAAAGTTCAGGTGTGTCATGAGTGGAAACAAATTATTTCAAAGGATCCAAACTTTCTAAACATGGTAATAACTGCCGATGAAACATGGGTCCACTATTTCAACCCCTCACGAAGCGCGCAACGAGTGCCTAGAAACACACAGACTCGCCTCCTCCGAAGAAAGTCGGCTAAACCAAATCAGCTAGGAAGGTGATGATGAAAATTTTCTTTGATCATAAAGCTGTGGTCTACCAGCATGCCGTTCCTCTAGAAATTACTGTGAATGCTTATTACATTTCAGTCTTGAAGCATCTGCGACGACACATATCGATTATGCGACGGGAACGGGTGGGCAAGTGGAGCCTACACCCTGAGAACGCCCGCCCTCATATGGCTGCTTGTGTTCAACAGTTTCTTACGAAATACAGTATTGAAATCATGCCAAAGCCTGCCTACAGTACTGACCTTGCCCCGTGCGATTTCTGGTTCTTTCCAATAAGGAAGGGGAAGTTCGTGGCGCAACATTCAACACAGATGCTGATGTCTTTCCAGCTGTAGAGGGGTCGCTAAAGCAGTTTCCGCAAAATGCCTTCGCCACATGCTTGGAAAAGTGGATTGAACGATGGGACCGTCGCATATCATCCGAGGGAAGATACTTTGAGAAAGAATAACCTATGTTTTGCTGTACCTATAATTTTTCATTTTGTGTGATTTTACTCCCCGTTTTTATGGAACGGTCGTTGTATATGGAATATTTCGTGAACATAAAGACAGTCATCCACAGCATTTGCTATTTTTCTGACGCACAACGTCGCCGCTAGCTGGTGTAAATATACGTGGCTTTTTCATCTCGCTATTTATTTCATTGAATCTCACGTCCACTAAAAATCCGATTAAAAATTAAGTTTTCCAGAATTCCGTTCGGTTCGAGCGAGGGCTGGTCACAGGATGACATTTGAGTTTCCATACGGAGCATTGCAGCAAAACTAAATATACCAAAATCGACTTTAAGTGATGTCGTGAAGAGATGGAAGCAAGACGGTGCAACTACGGCAAAAAAAAAATAATAATAATAATAATAAATAAATAAAAGCTCAGGAAAGCCGCACAAACTGACGGAACGTGACAGAATAGCCATGGCAAGAAATGCTGAGAAATCCAGTTCTTCCTCT
Organism: Macrothele yani; assembly: GCA_039090855.1. Taxonomy (NCBI): domain Eukaryota; kingdom Metazoa; phylum Arthropoda; class Arachnida; order Araneae; family Macrothelidae; genus Macrothele; species Macrothele yani. Next base: position 134,579,966 of record CM077005.1, on the reverse strand, counting down.
GCTATTTCCATCGTTGCTGAAGTAGGAAATGTTTGTAATGGCAGTGTTAGTAGCATAACTATCCGCAGAGAGATGAACAGTTGGGGGTTATTATGGTAGAGCAGCGGCACACAGGCCACACATCACTACCCTGAATACGAGGCGGAGTTTGGAGTGGTGCGTCTCCCGTGAGTCGTTCTTGGACTGTGGGTGACTGGAAAGCTTTTCTTTGTAGTGATGAGTCACGCTTTTCATTCTTCCAATCTGATGAGCGTATTTGGATTTGGAGACAGCCCGCCCGAACGATATTCGTCGGACTATGTTCTTCCAACTGTTAAGTTCGGCGGAGGCTCTATCATGGTATGGAGTTGTCTTTTGTGGATGGGACTCAGCTTGTTGGATATTATACCACAAAACATGAATTTTAAAGTGTACCTCCACGTTCTGGGTAATTCTTCCCTACCAACAATGTGGCAGCATTATGGAAATGATATTTGTCTCTTCCAACACGATCGAGCCCCTTGCGACACTGCACGGCGTTTACAGGACTGGTTTCTTGAAAATGAGGTGGAACTGTTAGACTGGCCTGCTCAGCGACCCGATTTTAATCCCATAGAACACCTCTGGGATGAACTGCGAAATCGACCACAAGGATCGTCTTCGCTGTCCACTCTGGCAGCAGCTTTGTATTACGAATGGCGATTCATTCCTGTCGAGACCTACCGGAAATTGGTTGATAGAATGCCTCGACGTGTTGGTGCTGTCATACAAGCAAAAGGTTAACCGACTAACTGCTAATTGTGATAATAAACCCATAGGTCCCAAAACGTTGGGGTGTCCGAATACTTTTGATAATATAGTGCATATCAGAATTCTTTGCAACTTGTTAACGACATGGTATCCACACTATTTCTATCAAGCGCCTGAAATCAAGTAACTAAACCCGTGACTGAAAAAACAGTTGATGATGTCATATGCGATTTGAATATTTGCGTGCCATTCGTCCTGATGAAGCTGAGCCAGAGTCCAGTGAAGCCTTATCGACTCGAAAGATAAAATACAGGGTGATTGTAAACTCCTTCAACAAAACAAGTGGGGTAATAGTACACATCAAAACGAACAATATTTGCAATGGAACCTAGGGCCGCATTCCACTCCTAGTGCCAGAAAAACTGATATTATGCAAATCGTACAACTGGCCCAACTAATATTATGCAAATAGTACAACTGGACGAACTGATATTATGCAAATCGTACAGTTAGACCAACTGATATTATGCAAATCGTACAACTGGACCAACTGATATTAAGCAAATCGTACAACTGGACCAATTGATACTATGCAAATAGTACAACTGGACGAACTGATATTATGCAAATCGTACAACTAAACCAACTGATATTATGCGAATCGTACAACTGGACGAACTGATTTTATGCAAATCGTACTACTAGACCAACTGATATTATGCAAATCGTACAACTGGACAATATTATGCAAATAGTTCAACTGGACGAACTGATATTATGCGAATCGTTCAACTAAACCAGCTGATATTATGCGAATCGTACAACTGGACCAACTGATATTATGCGAATCGTACCACTGTACCAATCGGAATTGGCCCAATTGTTCTTTTTGGACGAAACGGAACTGGCGCCATCGTTATTGGACGAATCATCGAGGACCGGTTACGGAACAATTTCAGCAGATTTTAACAATTCATATTGGGTTTGTAGAATTTTCTGCAAAATTTATGCTTCACAAATGAATTCTCACAGAATTTTCATTGATTTGTGGCTGTTATTTTCATGCGTAATAAAGTCAGGTAAAAAGCTATAGAAATATCAAGAATTTATATAAAATGCAGTTTTCATCACTTTTCCATTGCCACTTGCTTTTAATAAAACTACCTGCTTTTATTTTACCTGGAATAACAGTTTCCGTTATACCAGTTAAAAACAGGCGATTCAAAGCACTTCTTGTAATAATTATATCAAGAAGTCTAAAAATCGAAATTACTGTCATAATGTCAGAACAGTGGTGTTTAATTTAGGTGCTTTACGTATACCAAGGCTGAACTGGATGGAGAAAAGGCTATAACATTAGCGTTGAAGACAATAGACTTTTGGCGATTGGCCAGTGGGCGTTAGGGACGATTTCAGTCGTTAGATGGCACTGCGTCCCAAGGTATAAACATATCAGTTTTCACGTTGTTTGAATTGCTGGATAGTGTATGTTCGTCGTTTTTTCTTGTGTTTCTTTTAGAAAACCCTTACAGTTTTAAAACCAAACTGTTGTTTTCACAACAAAATCTAACCCATTTTAAAAATGGTTTACTGTTGTGTGTCGATATGCACATTTTCTGAGAAGAAAAACGTGGGATTTTCGTTCCACGAGTTTCCCTCAGATCAGAACCTAAAGCAACTGTTGCTGAAAGAAATATCTCGTCAGGATTTTGCTCCAAATGATAAGTTACCTTCAACTATTGTTTGTGGTAAGCATTTTCATTCTGATAATTACATACCTAATTCGATTTTAGAAAAAAACTCAGCTATATAAACTCATTAAGTAAAATAGTAGGTAAATGTGTAGATTTGCGTTTTAAATTATTTTGTCGGAAAAATATTAGTGCCTGGGAAAAGTGCGACGTACAGATTTTAGATTATGAAAATTAATGGCAAATGGTGCAGAAATTTTCTGCTTCAAATGTCTTTTCAAGATTTTTAGCGTAACATTTGCCTGTACGTTCGATACGTCAGGCCTACGGCAGCGTCTCTTCACAGCATCGAACTTACAGGTAAATGTTACGATAAGAATCTTTAAAAGACATTTAAAATACGAAATTTGTGCACAGTTTGCCATTAATTTCCATACTCTAACATCTGTAAGTCGCACTTTTTCCAGGTACAAACATTTTTCCGACGAAATAATTTAAGACGCTAATCTACACATTTACCAAAATCTCAGCCCTAGATCGTTGAAAAATAAAGGAGGAATGATATTTACACATAAATTACGCCAGTTCCTACAGAAAAATTCTCTTGCCCAAGTACTACGAATTCAGAATGCAAATATCCATCTGTACATGTGAAAGTGAATATAAATAAAATCTCAAATGTAAATAATGATACGGAATCAGTTTGTTAATGCGAACTACGTCAATAGATGGCGCTGCGTCCCAACTCATCTTTTCTGTCCTCGTTGTTTTTGCTTAATGTTACAGCCTGGTAGGATCCAGTTCAGCCTTGCGTATACTGATGGCTTTCGTAACATTTTTAACATACAGTAAGTTTCATCATAAAAACAGTTTTAACCCTAAAAAAGAAAAGAAAGAGTGCTCCGGTTGCGGATAGTATATGACTATGTTATGTATGCAGGTCAAATAATTTTATGTTATTAAAAGTGTATCATTACTAAAACGACATAGGTATTTCACTCAGAGAATACTTACGGAAATATAGTCAGCAACTATGACGTTAGCTCTGGATTTTTCACTGTCACCCAAGACATCGCCATCGTATCTTTAGCATAGAAGTTAAAGAACAAATAATAATAATACACAAAGCATTATCTTAAAGAAGTGTTTACTTATTAACAGAAAACAGTCAGCACTTAGTCGGTGATGGCTGAATAGCAAATATATATAGACGATGTCATCGCTCTGTCCACGTTATTTTATAAACAACGCATAGCAACTGAAAAATTGTTGTTCCGACACCGCTGGGGTCGAATCCCAGATCTCTCGATAATTAGCCGAGTGCGTTCGCTTTACGCTACGGTGCCAACAATTCACAGCGCTATGTGTGGTTTACGTTTATCAGTCAGCATCTGCTTACATAAATCCATATTGATGGACTCAGGAGCTAATGTGTCGCCATCTAGTGGCATTCAACAGAGTAAGCTGTTTAATTACAGCTAATAAATCCAAAGGGCGATAGAAATGGTAAATATATTTCAAATGCGTGGTGATAATGTAAACAGACGATGTCATCGCTCTGTCCACGTTATTTTATAAACAACGCATAGCAACTGAAAAATTGTTATTTCGACACCGCTGGGATCGAATCCCAGATCTCTCGATAACTAGCCGAGTGCGTTCGCTTTACACTAATAGCATACTAATGAAATCATTTACCAGAACAGAACTACAGAAATATGATTTTCGAATTACTTCAAGCTGTGTTCTGCGCACCAGCAGAATACTGAATGCATCCAGTGTGACTGACAAATAAACCAAATGAATTAATTTTTACACTTTAAAAGCGCACTGCGGGTAAATTTCCAACATTAAAGTTTTAGGCGAATTATAAAGGGTAGAAATAGTGGAGACACTAAACATTTTTTTTCTTTTGATTGGAGGTTTAACGACCACCGTGAGAAACTCAATGGGCTATAACCAGCCGCCCGTCCCTAATTTAAGGTCACTGGTTCCAGAGAAGGGAGAGAGCCAGTGCCGCAAGACAAACACAACATCCATGCCTCACCGGGATTCGAACCAGGACTCCTTTCGGGCGAATGATCAGAGGCCATCGCTTAGACCACTGCTCCACCGGTACGGCACACTAAACATTGTACTAATATTCCCATCGTTTACGTCAGTAAATGTTTCAAAACGGCATGAAATCTTTTTTGTGCATGTACGGCAATCTGCATATTTTTTTTATTTCTCTTAATTACATCCGAAGATTAGATCTTTTACCTTAAAGCATACAGTTTATGTACTAGGGGTGTTCAAATGAAAAGGTACGAAACGTCATAAGAACGTAACCGTTAACATATTTGCCTATGCCGCTATGGGAGAACGTAGCGACACATCTAGGGATGTGATTAGAGTCGCCGGCGTGGATCGGAGCATGCGAGGGCGCCCGCATGCGCAGGAGAGAGCAAAGGCTCTTATAAAGAGCGCCGTCCACTTGACTACTTGTTGAATTCCTCCAGCACAGACGAACCATTAACTCCGATGTGTACTGTGAGACACTCAGAAGCCTACGCAGGTACATCAAGAACAAAAGACCGGGGCTGCTCACGGAGGGTGTGGTTCTGCTTCATGATAACGCGCGTCCACACGTCTCCAGGGTCACACACGTGGAACTGGCCAAGTTCCAGTGGGAGCAGCTTGACCATCCGCCCTTACAGCCCGGACATGTCGCCCTGCGATTTCCATGTGTTTGGTCCCCTGAAAAAACATCTGAAAGGGAAGCGCTTCCACTCGGACGACGAACTCAAGGACGCTGTGCAGGACTGGGTCTCGTCACGGCCACAGGAATTCTGGGAACAAGGAATCCTTCGGCTCGTTAATCAATGGGATCGTTGTGCTACGGCCTATGGTGTATACTTTGAATAAAGTCTTCATTTATACCCACAGTGTCGTTTCGTACCTTTTCATTTGAACACCCCTAGTAGTATGTATAACTATGACATCTTTCAGAATTCAAGTGTCAATAAGAAGAATTCGAAAATTAAAGCTCCAATACGAAAAAATTCAGAAATTGAAAATTAAAATTTCAGTACGGAAAAATTTAAAAATTGGAAATTCAAATTTTAATAAGTAAATTCACATAGCTTGAGGTAAAATCGTTGCCCTGAGTTTCCACTAAGACACAAATTCATCCAACTAAAATAAATACCGTAAAACATTATCTAAACATTTCTGCGTTAGAAGAAATTTGTCTTAGTCGAGAAGAGTTAGTTTTTCCCTCCCAAAAAGCAACGAAAATCTTTCTACGAATTTAGTTTTGCTACGTTTTCAAGATGCTATGAATCTAAATGCTGGCCTCCTTTAGGCACTGGACGACGCAGGAGAAATGAGATGGAGGGGGATGTCAGAAGAATTTAATTATGATCGAAAAAAAAATCGGAACTGCTTAAAGGGGATGAAAGAACTGAGTTATGGAATGACAGGCTTCGATGAAATATTCAACACAGGAACACACAGGAAACCACTTCCTAACCATACTGTAGAATTGAGGTAAACTGAAAACTATGAATTGAGGTAAACTAAAAGTCAATGAAAGTATTAATACAAGGGAAGTCCAACAGATATTCTTCCGCGTCATCAGGAAACAAACAGAATATACTGCTAACACCAACGTATGTGAGTAGTAGAGTAATAAAAAGGAAGATTCAAAAGTTCGTTCATTTGAAATGGTCGTAAATGACACTATGAATATTTCTTTTCTCTTTTGGAGAAGAGGTCTGACTGACGAAGAGAAACAGCTCTTGCAGTGTAACAAAAAATATCGGATTTTTATTACATAAGACCTAGTTTAGTCTTTTTTTTTTTTTTTTCTCCCTTCAATGGCGTAAACACGACTATTCAATATTCGCCGAGCTTTCGAACTCTGCTACGAGGCTTAGCCTGAACTTATTTTTTGGAGCTTAGAACAGTAATATTCAACGCTAAACTGATTCAAAAGTTATCAGACGCGTTGGAAAAATCAACTGTTGGAACGAGTGCTGACGTTCCGTTTAGGTGAAAGTTGGTTGGTTGATAAGTGTTTTCTGGGGAAAGGGCTTCAACGGGCCAAAGAGGCGCTAAATCCAACGGTTCACAACAATAACACAGAAAGAGAACAGGTGAAAGTCGTTTGTGAAGATATCATGCTTACATAGTATGAAAGGTACTATTGATTGATCCTTCAGTGTTTGTTCAGAAGGTTTCACCAGGCATCTGACAGGTCTAAGGATAGTTTTTTGTTGAACTGGCTGTGCGCCGCCCCAGTTCAACAAAACCAGCATGAAGGCCACGAAAGCCTGTAGGTGATCAACCAACACATCCTGGTAGCGCCTAGCGGTTAAGGACCTCTCCAGACACATTAAGGGACCATGGCCGCAAGATGCGCGAAGACCACGAAAGCCTGTAGGTGATCAACCAGCACATGCTACTAGCCCGTAGCGGTTAAGGACCTCTCCAGACACATTAAGGGACCATGGCCGCAGGATGCGCGAAGGACACGAAAGCCTATAGGTGCTTAACCAGCACATGCTGGTAGCGCGCAGAGGTTAAGGAGACGCATTAAGGTACTTACAGTAGTGGCCAAAATTGTGGAAACCTTTTGGAAATAGTGTACTTTTGAGGTTCGATGGCTCATAACACCACTTGTTTTTGGAGTAATACCATAAAATTATATATCAATGGAAAGATAATTTCATCACGAATGTAATGCAATAACTTTTATGAAGGATTTTGTATTAAGACAGCAGTTATAAAGAAGAAAAGTGAAACACTGAAGAAATGAGATATACAAAAATTCTCACCATGTCAGTTAATACTTAGTTGGGTAACCTTTCGCGTTAATTACGGCCTTACAACGCCTTCCCATGGAATGAACCAAGTTTTTTAGTTCTGCAGCTGTTATAATGTGAAACCAAGATTGAATCATTGCTTCTATTAATTGGGTTTTATTGCTGGATTGCTTCTGACTAACAAATTTTTTTAGTGGGCTCCATAGATTTCCGATGGGGTTAAGGTCTGGGCTATTCCCAAGCCATTCCAGTAGTAGAATATGATTATCTTGAAACCGCTTTTTGCACACAGCAGCAACATGACGTGGAGCTGAATCCTGTTGAAATATAAATGCTTCATTATCTTGGAAAAGATCACGTGCGGAAGGCCTCAGTTTGGGCTCAAGTATTCCATTAATGTATTTTTGGCCATTTATATTCCCATTAATCACGCAAATTCTGCCGACCCCATCATAACACTAACTGGGTGTTTCACGGTACATGTAAATACAATCAGGATGCAAATCTTTTCCGATTCTTCTCCTTACGTATTTTATGCCATCACTACCAAACAGGAAGATTTTGGTCTCATTACTCCAAATAACACTGTCCCATTCTTCCGCAGTCCAGTTAACATGGGTTTTAGCCCAGTTTAATCTTTTCAATCTTTGTTTGAGAGATGAAAATGGCTTTTTTCGTGGAATTCTAGCTTTCAGACCAAATTCCTGCAGTCTGCGCTGAACAGTCCTTGCACTCAACTGCACATTGCATTGTGCTATTTCATCTTGTATACACCCAGATGATTTTCTTCTGTCACGTAGGCACAGTCTCTTAATTCCTCTATCATCACTTGCTGTTGTGCACCTTTTCCTGCCTTTACCAGTCTAGTTTTGTAGCGACTGAGTCTTCTTACACCTGTTCAAAAATTTAGAAACGCCAGCTTTGGTTAAGTTTCCACCAATTTTTCATTTAATTTCTTCATAACTGAAGCCTTGTTCACTCAATAGTACTATTTTACATCGCTTTCTGGGTGACCAGTCAACTCTTTGAGCCATTTCTTTAATTTTATTAGGTTTTACAAGCTCACTAAATGAAAGAACACCCCCCCCCCCCAAAAAAATCCCAACTTGATAGCAATCACATAACACACTGACAAATGTCCTCCTCTCAGCTCCAATACATGATATCAATAGCTGAATCCTACTGTGACCTGATTGGCTCATTGCCAAAACAAGATGACACCTGATTGGCTCTCTAAACATTTATGCTCATTGGCTACATTCAAATGAAGGAAAGCTACTTCATATCAAATTAAGTAAGTTGTGCCTCCTTTTTCTGGTTATTTGGCTACAACTTTTCATAGAATACAGATAATTGAACAAACTTTGTTGCATCACATTCTTGATGAAATTATCTTTCCATTGATATATAATTTTATGGTATTACTGAAAAAAAAAGTGGTGTTATGAGCCATCAAACCTCTAAAATACACTTTTTCCAAAAAGGTTTCCACAATTTTGGCCACTACTGTAATGTGTCCCATGAAAAGGCACTCTAAACCATCACAGAACCTCCACCGACTTCAACAGCGCCGACCTGGCACGACAGGGCCCTGGCCTCATGCTGATGACGACACACCCGCACCCTCCCGTAAGCTCGATAAACTGAAAACGGGATTTATCTGACAACACGACGCTGCGCCACTCTGCAGAAGTCTAATTTTGACATTCCCACCACCAGGCAAGGCGCAATGTATGATGGCGAGCAGTCAACAGTGCTTCCGTAGCCCAGGGTATGGAGCATGCGTCGTACCGTTCTCTCACTGACGCTGCTTGAGCCTCCGACATTTGACCTGGACGTGATATACGCCACTATTGCCAAGAGGTCGGTCCGTTCGAGTCTGGATAGTCCACGTAGACTAGGTCATTAATGGCATCGGTCAAGAGGTCGGTTCGTTCGAGTCTGGATAGTCCACGTAGACTAGGTCATTAATGGCATCGGTCAAGAGGTCAGTCTATTGGAGCCGATCATTAATGTTATGTGGTCAGAGCAGATCTGTTAGTGTGTCTGGACAGGCACATTATCTGGGCAAGTTCCATTAGTATCTCTAAAGAAGTCCTTAAGAGAGCAAGCTGCCGGCCACCGCTTGCTCTCTGGGCGTTGGTGCGTCTGTCGATGGTACACTCGCAGCACATCCTTGATACGGTTGCCTTCGGCAACCCTATGGTTCTCATATTTTTAACGCTTTCCAACCGTAGGTTAAAGAAGCGTATACGTTATGCTACAGCTTTGTCCGTCCGTCTGTCGGCACGATAACTCGCGTAAAAACGGTTCGATTTCGATGAAATTTTAATATGTGGTAGGGGACCACCTTGGGACGAACCCTATTGAAAATGGACGAAATGGGGTCAAACGTCACGGCATAGGAGCGGGGTCCATTCCATTGCCCTTATGCGCCAACTTGCGTAAATATGATTCGATGTCGATGAAATTTTAGTATATTGTAGGGGACCACCTGGGAATGAACCCTATTGAAAATAGGTAAAGTAGGGTCAAAAGGTCAAGACATAATACCGGGATGCATTCCATTGCCCTTATGTGTCAGAACGTGCGTAAAAATGGTTCGATTTCGATGAAATTTTAGTATGTGGTAGGGGGCCACCTGGGGACGAATCCTATTGAAAATGGACGAAATGGGATCAAAGGTCAAGACATAGGATCGGGATCCATTCCATCGCCCTTATCCCATACTATTAAAGGAGCAATTCTTGTATGTATGTAAATTTTATTTTGAAAACGGCTCTAAGGGTTTTGATGAAAGTCGTTAACCTACCGTTTTCTGGTACTAGAAATCGATTTAGCTTGATCTCAACTTTAAGAAAATTCGTTTAGTGCGTTAAATAACCACCCCGAATTACCACGTTTTTAGTGTCATAGCGTCGTCCCATTAATGTTGCCCATGCTTAAAAATATTATGACATCACAATCTCGCGATTGAGCGTCGGCGCGCGGTCACGCCATCTATCTCATTACGTCACGCGTTGTGTGTGGATCCTATTAAAATTTTATGACGTCACACTCTTTCGAGCAGATGGTCGCGATTCCCATCTGCCTCATTACGCCACGCATTGTGTGCGTATGTCCGTCTGCACGATAACTCGCGTAAAAATCGTTCGATTTCGATGAAATTTTAGTATGTGGAAGGGGAGCACCTGGGAAGGAACCCAATTGAAAGTGAACGAAATGGGATCAAAGGTCAGGACACAGGAGAGAGATTCATTTCGCGGCTCTTATGCGTCATAACTAACGTAAAAAAGGTTAGATTTCGATAGAATTTTAGTATATGGTAGGGGACCACCTGGGGACAAACCCTATTGAAAATGGGCGAAATGGGATCAAAGGTCAGGACATAGGAGCGGAATCACTTCCCTCGCCATTATGCGTCATAACTTACGTAAAAATTCTTCGATTTGGATGAAATGTTAGTATGTTGTAGGGGCCTGTCTGGGGACGAATCCTACTGAAAATGGGCGAAATGGGACCAAAAGTTTGGACACAGGAGCGGGATCTATTCCATAGCCCTTATGCAACATAACTTTTATAAAAAGCTTCCATTGCGACAAACCTTTATCATGTTATTTTGGAGGTATACTGAACCGGTTCTGTTGAATATCATCGAAATGGGATCAAAGGTCAGGGCACAGGACCGAGATTTATTTCACAGCCATTATCCTCATAACTTGAGTGATAACTTGAATAATGATTTCTGGTATGTTGGAAAGCGTATTATAATCAATGCATTGCATGATTTTAGTAACTTGTTTGATTGATTGGGGGTTTGACGACCACTGTGAGCAACTCAGTGGACTGTAAGCAGTCGCCCGTCACTAATTCACGGCCATTGACTCCAGGGAAGGGAGAGAGCCAGTGCCGTAAGATAAACACAATAGCCATGCCTCGCCGGGATTCGAACCCGGACCCATCGCGGACGAATGATCAGAAGCCATCGCTTAGAACACTGCGCCATAGGGGCGGCCTAAGGTTCTTAGCGTTGAACGATTGAATGGCCCACCTGTCTTGTACTAATAATGTGTCCCCGATCCTCAAAATCGCTTAGATCACCACGTTTACCCATGTTCGTCGATTACGATACACTGTTGGGAAGCCCTGCTGTCAACCTATTTATCGCCTGCGTTCAGTTTTGGTCTATTCCACTTTGCGCGGGGGATGCCCATGTCAACTTCGCATCACCACTATCTTTAATGTTTTGTCTACAAAGGGTACATAATAATTTGTCCATTCAGAGTAATATGCACTGAAGTGCTAGAAAAACTGGTACATCCGTCTAATACTTGGTAGGTCCCCCACGGGAGCGCAGGACTGCAGAAATGCAACGGGGCATGGACCACAGCCATTATCCTGGAAATATCTAGCTTCTGGAAATATCAATTCTTCAAACACATTTTGTGTTGAACTATATTACGTGGTTATAATCATTATAACGTTCATATAACGTGAGAAACAGTACACAACATATCAACTATATAGTTGAAAAATATGTACGATAATTTTGGAAATATGCTGTAGGCAATGCACACCATACTTCTTGCAAAACGTTCTACAATTCGGATGTATTCCGAGGTCTCAGATTCCTGCGTGCGATAGGGCATTGCATGGCATCCCAAATGTGTTTTATCACGTTCAGATCTGGGGACTTGGGTGAGAATGGCAACACCCCAAACTCAGATGAATGCTTCTCTAACCATAATGTGGCGTCCCGACACTTGTGTGGAGGAGCACTGTCCTGTTGGAACAGGCCCAACCCATCAGTATGGATGCAGGACATGAACGGGTGTACCTCGTCAGAAAGGGTGCACACATAGTGTTGTCCGGTAACAGACGTTTGCAGACGTACCAGGGGACCCAGTGAAGTCCCGCTAAACACACCCCATACCATTATGACCCTTCACCAGCCGGTACAGTTCCCTGTTCACAGGCTGGATCCATGGCTTCATGGGGTTTGCGCCACACACGAATCCTTCCATCTGCCCGATACAGTTGGAAACGCGATTCGTCAGACCAGACTACTTGTTTCCAGGCATCAAGTGTCCAGTGGCGGTGTTGCCGTGACCAAGCGAGGCGCATAGCTCTGTGTCGTGCACCCATCAAGGAAACTCTAGTTGGGCGTCGGCTCCCAAAGCCCATATCGTGCAGGGTACGTTGCACAGCCCGGTCGCTAATGCTTGCAGGTACCGTCGGAATTCAATGGTAGGTCCGTCCGATGGTACCTGCGAGAGTGTCGCGTGAAACGATTCTTGACAGCCGACGATGGTCACGTTCACCCAATGTTTTTTGACGGCCACACTGGTATCGTAGGCTGGAGGTTTTGCCGGAATTCTTGTAGTCACGGTACACCCTTGCAATGGTCATCCGTGAAAATCCAAACTTCGTTTCTACCTCCGAAATACTACGGCCGATCTCACGAGCGCCAACTATGACACCGCGTTGAAAATCGCTTAAATCGTTATTACTTGTCATTCTCATGCCGAAAACAGCTCTGACAGCTGGCAAGGATGTCTATCGCTTTATATACGCACTGGCGGACGCATCCGAGTATGCGCATAGGTGACGTTGCTATGTATTTTGCATAAGGTTGTCTGTACCAGTTTTTCTGGCGCTTCAGTGTATTTATGGTGTAGTATCTTTGGAATTTATGAGAAAATTTTTATAATATTAACCACTTTAGTGTAACACAAGAGTGGGCGTTCAGACATCGGCAGGATCCATCAGGGTAAATAGCAATCGTAAAGAATCAGTTTATTTCAGATAATAAATTCGAAAAAAAAATTCCATAGTGTTAAATAGTTTAAAGAAAACAGTGCAGGGAAAAGGTTAAGCTTTTTCAACCAAAGATAAATTCTAACACGAAAAAAAAAACTTAATATTTTTTTAAAAAGAGAAAAAGCTTTCCTCTTATAACTCTGTTAATTTATAACTTTCTCTGCTGAGGTCATTCACATAAAATGATTTCTAGGAAAGAACTTACTAATTAAAACAAATTACTTTAATCATCGGCGCTAATATATGAGGTAACCAATTCCTGCTGGTGGAATTCATTAGAATTTTTCTCCTTTTCACAAAATATGAGACGTATTTTCTAGTAGTGCTGGTCGGGGGCATTCCATGTCAATACTGAATGCTTAGGATGAAAAAAAATCTTTCAAATTTATTTATATTGCGAATGCAGTAGCGTAAATGCATTTAAGATCAACACAAAAGGATCTGTTGCACTTGGAAAGCATTCGACATAATTTATTATCATTCCAGATGACGTGGGATTCACCGGACAGAAATGCATTGAGGCGTGAAACTGAGGATACGTAATCGACAGGAAAGATCTCTTTTATTGACCGAAATGACGTCCAGAGGATTTATATGTCATGGGAGCAGTCGTGCGAATAAAGTTATGTTGAACATGTGAAGAAAAAAGAAATTAAGAACCACAAGAAAATGACCGCCTACATTTTCATGGCCAGATACCTGTAATCCCACGTTGGCATTTGTCTCTCACAAATACGCACATAGCTGACCCATCGAATAAAAGAAAAATAGTTTCTCACAAAAAAGAAATGATGTCAATATTTCTCTCGAGGGTACACTTTCTAATAGAATAATCGCTTGAAGTTGGGAACAAAATTTCATTTCATATGAATTATAATTTGTTCAATTTTTTCATCAGCTGTCATACTCAGATCGCCAAGGATTTAATGATTTACTTTTCAATCTGTGCGTTTCTATTAATCCAAAGGAATGAATGCGTGAGAGGTGCTTACGGAGCATGGGCTAACCGTACCCATCGATAATTAAAACTAACAACTGTTTATTTCTTACTTTGAACTGGAGGGACACAGTCACACAGAGAAACTGGAACATCAACTCTCATCATGTTAAAGAGAAAATGACAGAGTTCAGCATAATATTAAAAAAAAAGAGCTATAAACGTATTATTGGTGTTAACATGTTAAGTTCAGGAAGCAACAAATACCAAAATTACTAAGACACATTAAAATTCTACAATAAGAGCTAAGCGCAAGTGAAAGGTATCAACCAAAGGAAGAAAAGATCTGAAACCATGATGGCAAAATAATAACACAGAGCACTCGGCAAATGCCAAGTAAACCGAATCCTGAAATACAGGATCCATCTTGCATCTATGGGAAGAATGGTGCCAAAACAGGGCTCCCACTCTTTTCCTCTCAAAGAAACTATTTTTAAGGACTTTCAAGCATCCCGGAGCAAACGTTTCTTAAGGACCTTACGAATTGCATACCCATGATAAATATACTTCAACATACGACTTAAGTATACAAACTGAAGTATACTAGTGGCCAAAACTGTGGAAACCTTCAAGATAATTTATTTTTCTAAGGTTTGATGATTCATAACATCAGTCTCTTATAGAATAATACCATAAAAAATATACCATTAGAAAGATAAATGTACAATGCAACGCAACAACCGGTGTTGAATTATCTCATTCTTTCAAAAGTTATAGTCAAATAACTAGGAAAAGAAAACACAACTGTCTCATTAACAAAAAGTGGATTTCCTTAACGCAAAACTGACCAATGAGACTCATTGTCCTGAAAGTCAGTTAGGTGACTTTCAGGACAATGAGCCTCATTGGTCAAAACAACTTAAGGTCAGCGAATAGATTTATATCACCAAGTAAATTTAAATCCGTGAGTTCCACAGAAATTCAACATTAAAGTTTTACAGACAAAAGACAGAAGGAAACAGTCATTACTGATGTATCGGTATCGCTGGGCCACAATATTCAGTCTGCATATTCGATAAAAATCAATCAATATACACTATATTGACAAAAGTCACTGGACACCCCTTCAAAAACAAATGAACGGATCAGCTGCGCTGTTAAGATGCGCGGTACAGCTGCAAATGATATGAAAACAAGCCTGCAGCTGACTGCGATCATATCGCACTGTGAGTTTGAGTGAAATGTCGCGGTAGGTAAGAACTGACTTTCAGAAATGAAAGATTTCTGGGTGTTATATTAGTAGGTTATCCATAAGAGAAACCGAGAGGCGTTTAAACATGCGCAAGTCAACTGTTTTGGATGTACTGAATAAATGGAAGACACATGGCGTGCCTGAAGCAGCAAAACGTACGGGCAGACCAAATAAAATTAGTGATAGAGGACGTCAAAGTCACAGGAGAGTTGTTAAAAAAACCCTTCAAAAACAAATGAACGGATCAGCTGCGCTGTTAAGATGCGCGGTACAGCTGCAAATGATATGAAAACAAGCCTGCAACTGACCGCGATCATATCGCACAGTGAAGTTGATTGAAAATGTCGCGGCGTGAGAGGACTGACTTTGAGTAAGGAAAAATTGTTGGGTGCTATATTAGTGGATTGTCCATAAGAGAAACCGAGAGACGTTTAAACATACCCAAGTCAACTGTTTTGGATGTACTGAATAAGTGGAAGACACATGGCGTGCCTGAAGCAGAAAAACGTACCTGCCAAAGAAAATCAGTGATAGAGGACGTCGAAGCCTCGGGAGAGTCGTTACAGCTAACCGACGGAATACTGCACAAGACCTCAGTGTACGGAAGAGTAAAAATGCTGGAACCTCGGTATGTACACGTACCATTCGCAGAGAACTTCATTCCATGGGTTACCGTGGTCGTGCGGCTGCTCATAAGTCTTTCATCTCCACTCGGAATGCTACTCATCGTTTAGCATGGTGTAAAAAACATTTTTCGTGGACCGTAGATCAATGGAAACGGGTCCTATGGACTGACGAATCCAGAAACACGATCCATCAGTCTGATGGCCGTGTGTGGGTATGTCGGAAGCCGGGGGAACTCCATTTACAACAGTGTGCTGCTCATACGGTAAAGTTTGGAGCAGGCAGTGTACTCGTGTGGG
The DNA here is from genome assembly GCA_039090855.1 of Macrothele yani. Lineage (NCBI taxonomy): Eukaryota > Metazoa > Arthropoda > Arachnida > Araneae > Macrothelidae > Macrothele > Macrothele yani. The sequence continues at coordinate 134,563,806 of CM077005.1, read as the reverse complement.
GGTGTTTTTCGTGGTATGGTCCCCGGTTCATTGGTTATCGTGGACAAACCTGTTAACCAGTACGTCTACCTCGATATTCTGGACAATTATGCCCTATGAACTCGGTGGCAATACTATGGAACCGAGCCTTGTTGGTACTAGCAGGATAATGCACCGACCCATAAAGCAAGGACTTTTACGGCGTGGTTTGACGATAATTCCGTATTGTGTGTGCACTGGCCAGCAAAGAGCCCTGATCTTCATCCCATAGAGCACGTATGGGATGAATTAGAGCGCCGCATAAGAAGTTTGGAACCAAGGCCTACTACAGGGTTCCCACTCAAAAGTAATAAAAAAATTCCCTGACTTTTCCAGGTTCTCCAGGTGGTTTTTAAAGTTTTCCAGAGTGGCATGTTGCAAAGAATTGTTACATTTCATTCCATTCCATTCATTTTTCTCACCAAAGCACACACTTGTAAATTCTTTAAGTAATTTGTCTTTATAAAATTACCTGCTTTTCATTAATAACAACTAACTGTGCACATTATTTTCTGTACCAAAGTTCTGTGAACTTTTGTGAATATTACCCACATGGAATTTGTAAATATGTTCCCATAGAAACAGGTCATATGTAAGAAAAAATCTGTTAGTTGAATAGTTTCAGTTTTTCTATAACACAATGCAGCTAAGCTTATTGATGGAATGGCTCTGTTCAAAGAAACATGTTTTAAGAGAACCAACAGACAAATGGCTTTGATCCATCATTTGGTTGGTTCTCTTGTGAAGTGTTTCTTCAAGCAGGAGCCATTGTGACTAATTGTTCCATGTTATAACAACTGCCTACAGAAATTAAACAAAAGCTTAATAACTGGCAATTTAAAAAATTCAATGTTGCATCTTTTTTTGGAGAATAAAGGAAAATACCTAATATAACTGAAAGTAAGATCTACGAAATTCTAGGCTGGCAGTAATTGCAAGCAAAAGTTTGAAATCTTGGGCAAATAAAGTATCCATTGATTTTCACAAAAAAAAAAAAAAAGGAAAAAAAAAGTTAATTTTCCCTGACTTTTACAAAAAAGGGCAATTTCCCCTGAGTTTTCCCTGATTTTTGGAACCATTTTCAAATTCCCTGAGAATTCCAGGTTTTCCCTGTTTTCCAGGTTGAGTGGGAACCCTGTACTACTAAGCAAAAGTTAGCGGCAGCATTATGTACTGAATGGAAGCGCATACCTATCGCTGTGTTCTAAAACCTTGTCGAAAGCAAGTCTCGAAGGGTCAGTGCATGCATTTAGGCCAAAGCTGGAGCGACATCGTACTAATGTATGTCAATAAATGCTATGTTGCGTTCCTCTTCTAGGTGTCCGGTGACTTTTGGTCAATATGGTGTATATGGAACTGGCCGCAGGGGTTAAACAGTTCATACTGTATACTTCCAATAATGATCTCTGCAACCGGTATAATTCCTCACACTCATAACTCAGCTTGACGTGGATTACTTTACTAAGCCGTCTAAGCACAATACAAACCCAAAACAATTATTAAAACACACAGTTGTTAAAACCATTTAATACTAAAATCATTACACCAACGCAAGATCTTTCAAGGCGCCCGCCGCCTCATTAGTAGTCTGAGTGGTTGATTAGTGCATCAGGAACCCCGTTTTTATACACAGTGTTTTGATCAGATGTTTAAGACGTAACCAGTCCAAAGTCATAGGCGCACTAGTCAAGTTTGTAATTTTTTTAAATTTCTAAAAGGAAGAACTGCATGCAGTCGGCAAATCACTACGAAATTTCAAAATGTTCACAAATGGTTCTACCTCACGTTCACCCCTCATCATAGCAGGTTAATCCACGGCACTGGTATCGTTGTAGGAGTTTCGTCATTACAGCATTTTTGTCTCTCTGACTAAATGAATTAACTTTCTGCCAGGAGTAAAGAGCACCATCTAGACTTTGGGAGTAGCACAATATCTTGTCAATAGTGAAGAAAGATCGCGAACCCGTCCTCATGGCAAACAGACACGGAGTCTACAGCACACCACTGAGGCTCATGGCAATCAAAGCAGCGACTTGGTATATATCAGCACCACGACTATATAGGAACTTATCAAAACGGATCTCGGAGCACAAGTATAACATAAAGAACCAAATGGATTCAACAGCTCTCTCAAGAACTGTAAGCGCGGGGACTCACTACCCAGAACGGAACGCGGTCAGCATTTTGGATTCATACAAATCAAGATGCTCTTTACTCCTCGCAGAAAGTTTATTCATTCAGTCAGAGAGATAAAAATTCTGTAATGACGAAACCCCTACAACGATACCAATGCCGTGGATTAACCTGAGATGATGAGGGGTGAACGCGAGGTAGAACCATTTGTGAACATTTTGAAATTTCGTAGTGATTTTCCGACTGCATGCAGTTCTTTCTTTTAGAAATTAAAAAAAATTACAAACTAGTGCGACTAGTGCGCCTATGACTTCGGACTGGTTACGTCATACACATCTGATGAAAGCAATGTGTATAAAAACGGGGTTCCTGCTGCACTAATCAACCACTCAGCCTACTGATGAGGCGCCGGGCGCCTTGGAAGATCTTGCGTTGGTGTTATGATTTTAGTCTTAAATGGTTTTAGCAACTGTGTGTTTTAATATAGTGCGTCGCATAAATATAGAGACAGAACAAATTCTCGAATAAAAGAAGATGCAACAACGAGCTGAATGGTACACCTCATATTTATAGCAAAAATAGCATAGGACACGCAGCTGCACAATAGTTTGACAGAAACATAACAATTCCAACGCCAAGTACAAGAAAAAACACAAATACGCTGTCTCAAAAATATAAAAACTTACTAGTTATGAGCACCTCCAGTACGAATAGTGGAGCCGTTGTTCCGAATAACATTGAAAACCCGATTGGGCATGCTGTCCACCAAGTGATGTAAGTGTTCTGGACGGAGTGCGTACCAGCTTCGTTCAGTCTGCTCTTTCAATGCCACCACACTTGAGAACTTCCGTCCATTCGCATACACATCACGAGCTAGGATACCCCAGAGGTTCTCGATAGTGTTCAGATCTGGACTGAGTGCTGGCCAATCCATTACGGTTACATGATGAGCGTTAAACCAGATTTTCGTTGATGAAGACCGATGGATAAGAGGCATTGTCTTGCTGGAACAGATAATCAACACCCGCTAGAGTTTCGGCAAACGGTAGAAGGTAGCTGCTGAGTATGTCCTGATACGTTTCGGAGTTTTGCTTGCCTAGCAGAAAAGCGATATCCGTTGTCCCATTGAACACAAAAGCTCCCCACACCATCACAGATCCCCCTCCTTTCTGTCTGCTGAAGAAGGTGCGAGGCTCGCGTCGTAAATCATGTCAATAGCAGTTCCAACCGTCAGGGCCGTTCAGGTTGAACTTTTTCTCATCGGAAAAAATAGTTGTGATCCACTCGTCGGTCCAGTGCATGTGGCTGCTTGCCCATAGCAATGTAGCTACCTTCTGGCGCCGCGTGCAGTGTGGCAGACGGCGCATTTTACGGAGCACAATGTTGCGACTTTCCTTGATTCGTCGATGAACAGTGTCCTTTGAGACGGTGACACCAACAGTCCGAGAAACTTGACTTAGTGATAACCTTTGGGATGAAACTAAACGCATGATGGCACGATTATCTCGTTTGGTTGTTATTCGAGGCCTTCCAGGCCGTTTTCCGGCAGTTAACGCACCGCGTTTCGATAAAGTCTTACAAATGACTGCCCTACTCCTTCCCATGGCTTTACAAATTTTCGCTACAGGCAATCCATTTGCTCTGAGACTCCAAATCTTCTGCACCTCCATACCAGAAAGTTGACAGTTGCGTGGCATTTCGGCAAATGAATGTCTGACGGCAGGTCCGCTGTCTTTTGTAGGGTGGAACAAATTACGGCCCATTGCGCGTGCGTACAACATGCTAATTTGTACATTTCATTTGCATGTGGCTACTTTACATAGTTGTCTTTATATTTATGAGACACCTAAAATTACACTATTTCACTTTGTGGTGTTCTTTTCACACAATCCGGTCATCTCGACGGATCGAAACGTTTGTTGTAGGGTTATGTCTAATTAGGTACCACTTCAGCTTTCTACCTATATTCGCATTGCGTTCACGGCACAAAGTAGACTGTCTCTATATTTATGCGACGCACCTTACTTGTTTTGGGTTTGTATCGTTCTTAGACGGCTTATTATACTGTAGTAGTCCATGATGGTTGGCACGAAATTTTAAAAAGATGCTCAGCTGGACGTTTTAGGTTCACAGTGCGTACGGACCAAAACCCAGGAGGTAACTATTCTCGACGCGTCCTAAACAGTAAAACGATTTTTAAACCTTGAATTACTATGTATGTACATGACTTCATTTTCGTACTGACAGGAGGGCCCAGCAATAGCCATTGCTATGGATGAGAAAAATGAAACTATAATAATTCAATAAAATGAATTAAACATAAAAACAAGAGGCACAGATTTACAGAACGTCATAGTAACCCTAATGTTCGTCACTAAAGAAACACACTAGTACCAGAAAAACAAATAATGAAAGTAATTTGAAAGGGAATCAAGACGAAAAGCAAAAACCAAAATTATAAGAAAAATAATATCTTTGAGCTTCAAGTTGTCATCAAGACTCATAGCTCTCTTTTACGCAATATCTTGCAGAAAACCCAGCGGCGACACAGCTAAAGCCGATTTAAGACAGTTGCAGCTGACTTGTGATAGGAACTTTCACAGAAGAATGTCATTTCCTTGGATATATATTCCGGCTTTCGCTCAATTTGCCGCAGTTCTCCGAAGCAGTTTAAAATGCAGACCTGAAATGTCAAAGGGTAATACTTTTGGTAGAACACCAGAAAAGGACTGGTGGGGAAAGAGAGACATACGACAACCGAATTTGAGCTTCTATGACCCAGACTTCTTCATGACAGCAAAATAACAAGACAGGCAAGCAAGGACCGCCATCAAAACTCAGATCCCTTCCGAGATTTCGGATTCAAATTTCTCACATTTAAACCCTTTCTGATATTTATCACATGCCTTTACCAAATACTTGCCAGATTATCCTTAGATGTATTTCTTACGAATGTATACCGAAAATTTTCAAATGAAACGAAAACAACTCGAATTTCTGATTCATTTTTTTCCTTCGCACAACCTGTGTCAGTTAAAGTTCTCGAAGATTACAAACATCAAATGAAGAGAAGAGCCTATTGTTACAGGTAAATCGGGATGGGGAACAGTTACAGTTGTTTTACATTTACTCTGGTAATAAAAGTTCATCTTTCGTTCTGTTTTAAGATAATGTGCATAACATACAACAGCAAATTCCGTGAATTCGTCGATTATACACTATATTAACAAAAGTCACCGGACACTCCTACAAAAGCAAATGAACGGATTCGCTGCGTTATTAAGATGCGCGGTAGAGCTGAAAACGGTACAAAAACAAGCCTGCAACTGACCGCGATCATATCGCACAGTGAAGTTGATTGAAAATGTCGCGGCGTGAGAGGACTGACTTTGAGTAAGGAAAAATTGTTGGGTGCTATATTAGTGGATTGTCCATAAGAGAAACCGAGAGACGTTTAAACATACCCAAGTCAACTGTTTTGGATGTACTGAATAAGTGGAAGACACATGGCGTGCCTGAAGCAGAAAAACGTACCTGCCAAAGAAAATCAGTGATAGAGGACGTCGAAGCCTCGGGAGAGTCGTTACAGCTAACCGACGGAATACTGCACAAGACCTCAGTGTACGGAAGAGTAAAAATGCTGGAACCTCGGTATGTACACGTACCATTCGAACAGAACTTCATTCCATGGGTCACCGTCATCGTGCGGTTGCTCATAAGCCTTTTATCTCCACTCGGAATGCTACTCGTCGTTTAGCATGGTGTAAAGAACATTTATCGTAGACCGTAGATCAATGGAAACGGGTCCTATGGACTCATGAATCCAGATACACGATCCATCAGTCTGATGGTCGTGTGTGGGTATGGCGGCAGCCGGGGGAACGCTCTTTACCACAGTGTACTGTTTCTACCGTCAAGTTTGGAGCTGGCAGTGTACACGTGTGGGGGTGTTTTTCGTGGTATGTTCCCGGCCCATTGGTTATCGTGAACAAACTTGTTAACCAGCACGTCTACTTCCATATTCTGAGCAATTATGCTCTACCAACTCTGTGGCAATACTATGGAACCGAGCCTTGTTTGTACCAGCAGGATAATGCACGTAGCTATAAAACAAGGGACCTGTTACGGCGTGGTTTGTTGATAATTCCGTATCGTGGGTGGACTGGCCAGCACAGAGCCCTGATCTTAATCCCACAGAGCACCTATGGGATGAATTAGAGCGCCGCATAAGAACTTTGGAACCAAGGCCTACTACTAAGCAACAGCTGGCGGAGCATATATACTTTACCACAGTGTACTGTTTCTACCGTCAAGTTTGGAGCTGGCAGTGTACACGTGTGGGGGTGTTTTTCGTGGTATGTTCCCGGCCCATTGGTTATCGTGAACAAACTTGTTAACCAGCACGTCTACTTCCATATTCTGAGCAATTATGCTCTACCAACTCTGTGGCAATACTATGGAACCGAGCCTTGTTTGTACCAGCAGGATAATGCACGTAGCTATAAAACAAGGAACCTGTTACGGCGTGGTTTGTTGATAATTCCGTATCGTGGGTGGACTGGCCAGCACAGAGCCCTGATCTTAATCCCACAGAGCACCTATGGGATGGATTAGAGCGCCGCATAAGAAGTTTGGAATCAAGGCCTACTACTAAGCAACAGTTGGCGAAGCATATATACCGAGTGGAAGCGCATACCTATGGTTGTGTTCCAAAACCCTCTCGAAAGCATGTCTCAAAGGGTCAATGCATGCATTAAGGCCAAAGTTGGACCGACACCGTACTAATGTATGTCAATAACTGCGATGTTGTGTTTCTCTTCTAGGTGTCGGGTGATTTTGTCAATATAAAAGTGTATAAAAGAGCGGCGAATCACTTCAAGAATATCTCGGCTGTATTCGAAATTTTTTGTACCAAGTTCCTCAAACTTCAAAACCAACGTGCTGCTTAGTCACGCAAACGCAAATGGTGAAATCCTAAATAGGCTTAGAGTCCACTTAGCCACAGCGTGCTGCGCCTCTTGGAGGGAGAAAAAATATTGACACATCACGTCGTTCGGAAAATAATGGCAGTTTCTTAGGTGCACATTAAACTTGCTCGCAATGCTAGCAAAGCAACCCGATCGCAGCGTGATTCGTACGAGCTGAGGGGCGACTTAGATAACCGCCATAATGGGTTGAGCTGCAGTCGTTGCTACCCATGTGAGAGTGGTCTGTACATGTTTGAAAGTTGCGATTTGGGGGGTGATTCTGCTTCATGAGTTCAAATTGGGTCGTAATGCGGCACCAACCTACCATAATGTGGTCGAGGCATCGGGCGAGGATTCAACATCTGAACGAACTGTTCGTAGGTGGGCGAGAAGTACTGTTCGTAATGTGGTCGACGCATGGAGGCGAGGATTCAACATCTGAACGTACTGTTCGTCGGTGGGCGAGAAGCACTGTTCGTAATGTGGTCGAGGCATGGATTCAACATCTGAACGTACTGTTTGTCGGTGAGCGACCAGTACTGTTCGTAATGTGGTCGAGGCATGGGGGCGAGGATTAAACATCTGAACGTACTGTTCGTCGGTGGGCGAGGAGTACTGTTCGTAATGTGGTCAAAGCATGGGAGCGAGAATTCAACATATGAACGTACTGTTCATCGGTGGGCGAGGAGTACTGTTCGTAATGTGGTCGAGGACTGGGGCGAGGATTCAACCTCTGAACGTACTGTTCGTAATGAGGTCGAGGCATGGGGGCGAGGATTCAACATCTGAACATATTGTTTGTCGGTGGGCGACGAGTACTGTTCGTAATGTGGTCGAGTCATGGATTCAACATCTGAACGTATTGTTCGTTCGTGGTTTGAAAAGTTTCGTTCCGGTGACACGAGCCTACAAGATGAGGAGGGTCGAGGACGACATTCGGTCATTGATAACGACGTTCTGAAGGCAAATCCTCTCCTTACAGTTAGAGAACCCGCTAAACAGTACAGTGTGTGGGTGTCAACCATCTCCAAACATCTCCACCAAACTGGTAAAGTCAAGAAGCTCGAAACGTGAGTTCCACACGAACTGACGTAGCGCATATTAGCGCGCATTTATGTTTGCAACTGTATTGAAAAACTTGTTTTTCTGCTGTATGATCTACAGAAAATATTACTGACATTAGGCTTCCACAAGAGCGAATTTGCCAGGTAGGACCCATATATACAGCCGGGTGTCCCACTCGCTACCGAACCCGGCATTTCTTTAATAATATCAACACCAATGAAGATATTGCAAAATGTGATGACATCACAACATGTGCTGGGAGTGGCCACCATTTGCGTCCAGAAAGCATTGAACCCGGCGCTGTCCGCCAGCCAGCCGGAATGCTCCTTAGTGGTAGACACATTCATAAGTATGGCGCCACTGAGGAGCAGTCCGCCAGCCAGCCAGCCGGACGCGCCTCTCTGCTGCTTTGTTATGCCATTTCGCTGAGCGTGTCTACACAATAAGGTTGTTGATAGTGAGTGCTCGTGCTCGTGGCTGTTCGCGTACGTGTGAAAATGTATCGGCATACTCTGGAGGAGCGAGTGTTTATTGTTTGCACTTATTGGAAAACAGAATCGATAAAATCTTGTCAACAGCAATTCCTGGAGAGGTCTGCAGGCAGACATCCGCTGTGCAAGTCCACCATTTGGACATTGTTGAAGAAATTGGAAACCAACGGGACTTTATTAGACGACCGTGCAAGTGGTCGTACACACATTTCCGAGGAAACGATGCAGAATGTAAAGGACCGACTACTTGCCTCTCCCAGGATGTAACTTCGCTGACTGTCACAGGAAACAGGGTTGTCCAAAAGCACTTATCAACGTGCTGTGAAAAAAGCGAAGCTTCATGCCTATACCGTATCTCCGTGGTCCACGAACTGAAAGAGCCTGACCACGTGAAACGAATGACATACTGTCGATGATTTCAGACATTTCTTCAAGAAGATCCGGGCATTCTGGACTACACGTGGTTCTCGGACGAGGCGTGGTTTCGCCTGTCCGGATACGTCAATTCTCAAAATTCTCGTATTTGGGCCAGTGAAAATCCCAACGCGATACATGAAGAACCCCTTCATTCACAGGAAATTGGTATTTGGTGTGGGATGACCCGGGGCCGCATAATTGGTCCCGTTTTCTTCGATACAAACATCACAACAGCTGCATATATGGAAATCTTCAAAACCTTTGTAAATCAATTGGTCGACGAAGAACTTTTCATTGGATATTACCAGCATGATGGTGTGACATCACACACCAGTATGGCCAAAATTCAGTCCTTTACCGGTGACCACGTCATTTCGAAGGATCAATGAACCCCGCGCTCGCCCGATCTGACGCCTCCTGATTACTTTTTGTGGAGATACCTAAAAGGAAGAGTTTACCAAAAGAAACCGCGAACCGTAGATGCCTTGAAAGAAAACATCACCGAAGAAATTCAGGCAGTGACGGCGGACGTACTGGCAAAGACTTTCCACAGTATGGTGAGCCGGGTTCAATGCATTCTGGAGACAAATGGTGGGCACTTCCAGCACATGTTGTGATGTCATCACATTTCGCACGAAATGAGGTAAGTCCACTTCAAATTTCGTTGCAATATCTTCATTGGTGTTAATATTATTAAAGAAATGCGGGGTTCGGTAGCGAGTGGGACACCCTATGTATAAAGCCTTTTTTTTTTCTCTGCATCTAGACGTCACATTTGAAAAATTCTTTTTCCATCGCATATCTTTCCAATAAAGAATATTTTGCACATATGTTCCATTTACAATTCTGCTACCAGGAAGCATTAGCATGTATTTCTACTTAGTATTTCCGATTCTAAAAACGCCTTGGAAAAATCCTTTCTACGTAGGATACCCTTAAAAACGAAGAATATCTTGTTCCCCATTTGCATTTTCAAATAATGCACAGCTTAACGAAAATCCCTGTTTCCCTTCATATATTTTTTCAAAAAATGCACAGCTTAACAAAAATCCCTGTTCCCCATCACATTTTTTTTTCAGTTAGTGCACAGCTTAACGAAAAACCCTGTTTCCCTTCACATGTTTTGTTCTAATATCGCGATTACAAAAATGTCTTTAACCACGAATTTCTTCCTCGAACAGGAACATTTTTCCACAATTTGTGATTTTTCTTCAACATATTTTTGCCGCTAGTTGGCGTAATAGCTATTTCTATTTACGGATGTTTCACTGATTGTAGAAATCTGGATTTTTTTTTCTTTATAAGTAGTTCCATTCATTATGAAGAACACTGCTCACATTGCGTATTTTAAAAAATGCGTAGTCTTTCCACTATGGAGCGTAAATGCATTTCCTTACTTCCGAATCTTTTCTTTTTCCAAAAGTCTACTTGTATAAATTCTTCTTCGTCGGAAAATATTCAAAAGGCGTGCTCATCACACCAAAAAAAAAATCGTTGTTTTCTTTCTTGTTTAAAAACTATAATTAATTCGCGTCTATTACTTGGGAAATCGACAGATAAAAAAAGCAAAAGAAACAGCGCTAACACTTAGGTAACAGCAAGTAACAAGAACTCTGAAAGAAGTTTCCCTGTCACAGATAAATGATAAACACCGACGCACAAACACAAGAGAAATAGAAAACAAAATCTCAATCCCAGCGAATATCACCATGTTATTTACCATAATGGTAAGAAAATGATAGAAAATTACAGCGAACAGAGAGAAAAATAACAAGGTAACCAGGAAAAATGATGACAACGTTCCGGCATATAAAAGAAATTGCCACACAAGAAAATCTGAAGGAGAAAACTTCTCGCAGTAGAAACAACAGAATCAACGAGAAAATGAAATAAGTCATTCTCATGCAAGGTCCAAAAGAAGATGTTTCATCTTTGGAACGTTCCAACGTAAAAGCCAGAAAGAATACTCCAGATATATTCTGATGCACTAGCTTCCAATTCGTTTATAAATTAAAACAGCCGAGACGTATACTTTAATTTTACATTACCTTTGAGTTTCTGTTTTCTTAAGTAAATTTCATTATTTCTAGGTTAAATATTTTCTCACCACACGGTATATTATTTCCTTTTACATTTTTGGCAACGCTGACTGTAAGTCGAAAGAAAATAAATAGACGTAAATTTCAAAGTACACCAGATCATGCACACTCAAGGAACGCTTATAGTGTTACAAATTCCTTTATTCACTGAAGTTTTGCCAAGCTTTCGCACTCCACTAGGAGGCGCATGAAGCTTCGCCTCCCAGTGGAGTTCGAAAGCTTGGCGAAACTACGATTTCTTTTTTAAGGCAATGGTAGACATAAAAATGCAGTCGCAGAAAAATATTAAATGAAATCATTGTAATACATAAAATTAAATCATTTGCAAAATATTCCATTTTTATGTCTACCATTGTCTTGAAAAGGCCTCCCAGTGGAGTGCGAAAGCTCGGCAAAACTTTATGCGTATTATATCAGTTAATAAACGGATTACTACGTTACAGGCATTTCTTAAAGAGATAGACTACGTTGAATGAAAAAGTGTGGAGAGAGTTAATAGCGCAGATATCTTGGCGATAAAGTTCGAATAATGAAAAAGGTTGAAACTTTTGCAGATTTATAATGAATCGACGAATAACGTATATCAGCTATATGATTGAGATTCGTAAGTTGATGCAAGAGCTTGTTATTAAGTGTCGGCGGATACATTACGCAGACCTGCCAACCTCTCAGAACCAAAAAACGTAACACTCAGATAGAAAAATCGTAACACGACGCATGCTGATAATTTTTTGAAGCCAATTTCAGCTATATAAATTCTTGATGATAAGAATATAAGGATTTTGTCTCTACATCAAAATTTTATCGAGAAACTAATTAAATCTAATTAGCAAACACTTTTATGTTGTTAATTATTTTAAAAAAAATTACGATTACGGGAGAAATCCTCACTCCGCCGAACTTCCGTTTTCGGAAATTTTGAGAGGCGGAAAACTTGCATCTTAGGGAGTCTGCGAGATGGTTTAATCAGGTTCTGGGGATGTCGTTTTTGTTTGTAGGATCAAAATAAATATGCGATGTACATCAGCCGTCCCCGCGATTCTGCTACGAGGATTAGTAGAAAATAAATCTGCGATGTACGTCGGCCGTCGACGCGATTCTTCTATGGGTGTGGGTACAAAATAAATATGCGATGTACGTCGGCCATCGCCGCGATTCTGCTACAGGGATGAGTACAAAATAAACCTGCGATGTACGTCGCCGCGATTCTTCTACAGGGATGAGTACAAAATAAATCTGCGATGTACGTCGGCCGTCGCCACGATTTTTCTACGGGGATGAGTGCAAAATAATCCTGCGATGTACGTCGCCGCGATTCTTCTTTTTTTTTTTTGATTGGAGGTTTAACGACCACCGTGAGCAACTCAATGGGCTATAAGCAGTCGCTCGTCCCTAATTTAGGGTCACTGGTTCCAGGGAAGGGAGAGAGAGCCAGTGCCGTAAGACAAACACAACATCAATGCCTCACCGGGATTCGAACCCGGACCCCGTTCGGACGAATGATCAGAGGCCATCGCTTAGACCACTGCGCCACCAGGGCGGCGCCGCGATTCTTCTACGGGGATGAATACAAAATAAATCTGCGATGTACATCGGCCGTCGCCGCTATTCTGCTACGGGGATGAGTACAAAATAAATCTACGATGTACGTCGCCGCGATTCTTCTACGGGGATGAGTACAAAATAAATCTGCGATGTACGTCGCCGCGATTCTTCTACGGGGATGAGTACAAAATAAATCTGCGATGTACATCGGCCGTCACCGCGATTCTGCTACGGGGATGAGTACAAAATAAATCTGCGATGTACGTCGCCGCGATTCTTCTACGGGGATGAGTACAAAATAAATCTGCGATGTACATCGGCCGTCACCGCTATTCTGCTACATCGATGAGTACAAAATAAACCTGCGATGTACGTCGCCGCGATTCTTTTACGGGGATGAGTACAAAATAAATCTGCGATGTACGTCAGCCGTCGCCGCGATTCTCCTACGGGGATGACTACAAAATAAACCTGCGATGTACGTCGCCGCGATTCTTCTACGGGGATGAGCACAAAATAAATCTGCGATGTACGTCGGCCGTCGCCGCGATTCTGCTACGGGGATGAGTACAAAATAATTCTGCGAGGTACATTGTCCTTCGCGAGAAAAAAAATTACGATTATGGAAGAAATCCTCACTCCGCCTAACTTCCGTTTTCGGAAATTTTGAAAGGCGGAAAACTTCATTTATGATAAGAAGTCTGCAAGATGATTTAATAGGGTTCTGGAGATGTCGTTTTTGTCTGCAGGACCAAAATAAATCTGCTACCTACGTCGCCCGTCGCCGCGATTCTGCTACAAGACTTCTGTCTGAAAAGGGCAAAAATGGGGGCAAACATGACTATTTAAAAAAATATCGTATTTTGGGTTGCAAAATCGTATTAGCGTACTACTGCATGATTTATCGTATTAAATACGATAAAATCGTAACAGTTAGCAGGTCTGATTACGGCTTGATGAATATAGTGTATCGGCGATCTGAAATTACAGCGTACGGTGAATAAAGAGTTGATGTTAAACATAAGTGCTGATTATTTTACCCTGGCCGTTTTATTCACCCTGTTATTTCTAGAGAGTGAGATACGCTATATTGACAAAAGTCACCGGACACCTAGAACAGAAAGACAACATAGCATTTATTGACATACATTAGTACAGTGCAGAGTTGGGCAGGAATGCATTTCAAAGTAATGGAAGTACAGATTACAATTAACATGTAATGCATTACAAGGTAATGCAGTAACAGGTAATGCATTATTCCAAGTATGGTTTGCACAAGGTAATAGAATTAATCCGTAATGTATTACAATGAAGAGGATTTAATTCAATTATTTAATAATGCCATTCAAACGCAATGGAATTATTTGGTAATGAAATTACCCAATTTGCAAAAAATAATTACATACTAATAGTTTATAGAAATGTACGTGTGCCAAAAGCTATGTCTAGAAAAGTCGGCCATGTAACATAGCAGACAGAGACCGAAGTGTCGTGTAGAATGTTCTAGAAGCGGCAAGAATGGGTTAGACGTTTGTAGAATGTTCCAGAATGATCGCGCAGTGGGAAGTTGGAGAGCTTTATGTAAATCAAGAATATTCCAGAAGGTTCACGTCCTGTCGTGAAGTATATATAAAGGAGTCAGTCGCTCGCTAGTCCAGTGTTCGTATCGGACAAGTAATGGACAACAACACTTGAGTTGTACAGCAAAAATGTCCAGAGTTCGCAAATTTCTGTAATATTCGGCAGTACACCCTGAGTTGCTGAACTGTGAGTGTAGTGCTAATGTGTGCTTGTGGCTATAGTGGGGTAATTATTTTGGATAGTGAAACGTATGTGATGGACGAGAATACTGTACTAGAGATGAACGAAATGAGTATATCTAACCGAAATAAACATCTCATTCGTACTTATTTCATATGTATTATTTCGTTCAAATCACTTTACTTGCGGCGAAGATGGGGCAACAACTCATGTACTACACGTAAAATCTCCAATACCTACATACAAGCATCTGAGGTCTGAGGGGTAAAACAATTGTCAAATAACCTACACAACGTGTAAGGGTGCACTGGTTGCTGGTTTATTCAACGTTGTATTGCTACCCATAAGTTATTGGTTAATTACCAACATATAGTTAGCCATTAACCATTACGATTATAATGGGTAACTGCTACATGTCAATACAATTACCATGTAATTCTACTGATCAGTTCACCATTACCATGTAATGGTAACGCTAAGTTCTTGTTCCCATTACCATTACGCTGTAATGCATTACCGATTAATTCAATTACGAATTCGCCCAACTCTGGTACGGTGTCGGTCAACTTTTGGCTTTAATGCATTCCCTAACCCTTCGAGACATGCTTTCTACAAGGTTTTGGAACACAGCGATAGGTATGCGCTTCGATTCAGTACATAATGCTGCCGCTAACTGTTGCTTAGTAGTAGGCCTTGGTTCCAAACTTCTTATGCGGCGCTCTAATTCATCCCATAGGTGCTCTATGGGATTAAGATCAGGGCTCGATGCTGGCCAGTCCAAAAACGATACGGAATTATCGTCAAACCACGCCGTAACAGTCCTTTCTTTATGGCTCGGTGCATTATCCTGCTGGTACCAACAAGGCTCGGTTCCATAGTGTTGCCACAGAGTTGGTAGGGCATAATTATCGAGAATATCGAGGTAGATGTGGATGTTAACACAGTTTTAAAAACTTTTTGAAAAGAAACTGCAGAAAAAAAAAGAAGTTCGTTCAGAGAACTGAAACTGGCAACAGTGTGTTAGATGAACGCGAAAGAAACATCTGCTGTAAGTAAATATCGTCTGCCTAGAAAATGGCGCACGTAAACAAGTTGTGGATAGAAGGTTATGGTTTTGCTCTTTACGGAGAAAAATATTCGTATTCTCTAATTAAAAAAGTTGTGGAAATCATGGAATGCGCATTTCTAAATGTAGAATAAGCAATATTATTAATAATAGAGGGGGAAATCGTCAAGCCTTGTGCATTTAACAAAAAAAAAAAAAAAAAAAAGGAACACCAAACAAATACCCAAAGAAGGTACGTACTTTTACGACTATTTCAAAAGTTAAGGTCTCCGGTCTTAAAAGAAATTCCACCAACCCAAACAGCAATCGCTAAGTCCTTAACAATTCTTGTATCTACAGTAAACAAGGTAATAAAAAAAGATTTGAATCCGAAAAAAATGTGCACCGCCTTTTGCCTAGGCACGTAGTTGAGCGCAGAACACAGTGTAGACTTCTTTATGAAAATCACTTATCCAGAGACAGATGGAAATTTATTGTAACTACTGATGAAGCATTGCGCTATCTTAAGGTGATTCTACCTAAAATATCTGCTTTACTTTTCCAATGGTAAAACTTCTTTACATAGTTTCTTCGCAAATAATGTATTCCCAAGATGAAAATTTGCACATCGATAAAACTAACTTTAAGTTATAGCATGGGATACTTAGTGCCTGCTAAAACATAACCATAATTCAGCAATGCAACATTTCTTTGTCTACTGACGTCATCAATGTACAGGTCGCGCCATCTATTAACAGGTCTGAACATTACTCAAAGAAAAATGATTGATTTTTTAATATAATTATGGTTATGTTTTAGCAAGTATTAAGTATCCATGCTATAACTTAAAGTTGTTTTATCGATGTGCAAGTTTTCATCCTTGGGAATCCATTAATTGCGAAGAAAATATTTAAAGAAAATTTACCATTGGAAACATAAGGCAGATATTTTAGGTGGAGCCACCTTACACGACTATAACAAAAAAAGGTCGATTTAGTATCGCAAAAGAGCAGAAAAAGACTTACAAACTTGGTTCCAAGAATCCAAAAAAGTTTCAGTAAAGAATTCATGATTATTGCTGGTTTCTCGTAGAATGGAAAATTAAATTTAAGAAAAGTTGAAAAGAATGTTAAAATCAATTATACATATTACCAAAATAATGTTTTAAGTCCTATATTTAAAGCGGAAATGCCATTCCTTTATGCACAGAACCTTCAAATAGTAGAACTCCATCACGATGAGGCATTCATTTAAATCTAACACTCTGTTTCTTGAGAAAATGAGAAAAGAGATGAATATCAAGTTTTTACCTTTTGTTCATTTTCCTTCAAGTCCCCTGATGTGTCACCAATGAACTATTGTGCCTTCGGACTGCTAACAAGAGCACTTTCTAAACGCAGACCTAAGACAATGATTGGACTTTGGAAAGCAGTGGAAGAAGAGTGGAATAAAATACCACTACCAAATTTAAGAAGTGCCGTTGGAAATCTAGATGTAGATTTATACAATCCAGAGAAAGGGTTGTCAGATAGAATATTTAAGAAAGAAATAATTTTATTTTCAGCATTAATTATATTAATGGAAAATCTTTCTAAAACTGCGTGAACATCCTCTGTGGTACGCAGTTTTACCTTTCTCATTTATTACAGGGAAGTACGTATTATGATAATTTAAAAGCCGCGCTTTATATTTTTGGCACTATCAATCATGCCCGTTCTCCGAACGGTGAATCTATAAAATCATTTTTCGAACATAAAATTAAAAAGGGAAAAGTAATTAAGGGAAAGAAAAGTAATTCAAAATTCGTAATTGCATTACGATTTAGAACAGCGTCGTGCCGTCAACGCATGCCGTTTGACGTGAAACGAAGCAGGCGCCCCCATAATTTTAAATCGAAATTTGAAATTTTCAAAGCATATCAGTAATTCTGACAAAATTATCTTTACACCTATCAGCATTTTGAAGCAGTAAAGTTAAGCCCCCTTTTGAATTTTTTGGTTTTTAGACTTTTTTCAAAGTGTAGAAGTGGTAAAAAATTCAAGCAGAAAAAGTTTTCAAAGCACTTTCTTTGTTTTTGGTTTTCGTGCATTTGCAGGTATCCGGACTTTTTAAGACCTACCAGCATGCCAATTTTTAGATCTCTAGGTTATTTAGAAATGGTCTAACAATTAACAAGAGCAGCCAATATTCCAAAGCCGCCATTTTGGTTTTAGTAATTTTGTAGGTATACGGACCTTAAGACCTATCAGCATACGAATTTTCAGATCTCTAGGTGATTTAGAAGTGGTCGAACAATCCGCGGACACTCGCATTTTCCTCTTTGCTTTTTATATAAGAGGCGAAAGCCTATATTTACATAGGTGTTCACGTATGTCTTCGGAAAACGCCGAACTTTAAAAGCGTTCTTACCTCATTAAGCATTGCGTCATTACCACTTTGATTGTACCCGTCCTTTCCCCCAATGAGAAGAGAGTGCTAAAAATAGCTGCGTCACCACAGCAGCAGGTCACGGGACCAGAACTTTCCTTATGTGGTTAACGCTGAAGACAAAGTAAGCCGCTAGTTCTTTTCCTTAGCGTCTTTAAAAAATGCTTAAAAATCAGAAAATGACTTTTTTTCTTTAATTTGTAAAAGAGGGATGATAGTTGTGAGTTTATGCTGTAAAAACTGCAATGCGTTATGATTTATATTTTGCCATATATCCTTTTTTTAAATAGATATCATCGCGAAATAAAGAATTTTGTGAAATTAAAACATTTAATTTCTCGTAAACTAGATCGAAATTCGAAAAAAGGGCGACAAGGTGCAAAAATTCGGCCATGGCCCTTCATGCCAACAAAGCTTCGTGGTTCTGTTGCTGTTAGTGTGTTCGGAACGCGAACTGATAGCACTTTTTTGCTTACCTTAACTTTGAAATACAATAGCTCTTGAAGTATCGCCAGAATCCAAAAACGGTTTATTTCAGCGTGTTCTCCGAACAATCCTCTACAAACCATGTAGATTTCATATTTTTGTGTTCTACACTCTTTGCGCTGAGAGTTAGAAAAGCACGAATATCGCGAAATTTCTAAAACAGCGGCGGCGGCAGTTACTTTTTTTAGAATAAAGAGATAATTTTATTGTAAAACGTAAAAGTTACGTGAATGCCGACAACATAGCACTCCACAAAAATGTACCATGAAAATCGAACCCGCACAGAACGAATGAGTATTAGACACTGAACGCAACAATAGGCAGATGCCTTTGGCATAGGGCTTGGAAAAACTTTTTTCAAGGTTGAACGCTCAGAGGGACTTTCTGCTACGAAACACGGACTACTAATGAGATTTTCCCCGCTTCAGCGTATTCGGAAAGGTCACAAAGATTAGTCGTATGCGCCTATTGTTTTATTCTCTTTTACCTCTCTGCAAACTGTTTTGCACAATTCCTTTGTTGTACGGCAGGGGACCACACTTAACACAGTAGACTAATCTGTATCTTGGTTAGTTGTGCGGAGCACTCTACCCAGCTAACTCAAGTCTTTGAAAAAAATACTAAATTGTATAGCTTGTGACGTGCTACGCAGGTGAAGCACGTGTCAAGACGACAAATTTGCAGCGATACATTCCGTCGGTGTAGTTTAGGCGATTAGAACCCCTGGCTCCGGAGCGAGCAGACATGGCTGCCATTCCCACTACCGGCAAATTTGTGAATTTCACAAGTTTTCTTTTTCAGTTAAAATTTTCAGTATGCACACGTGGCGCATATCTACACGGTCATATCAGAATAATATTACCACCCCGGAATTACAGTTTACCTGCCCAGGCGCGTCACAGAGTGCACGTGACAAGGTCGACCACACGGAGGTATAACCGTCCGGCCAGGACAGATGAGCCATAGTGCGTGACGTAAGCGCAATGGACAAAGGTAGTGATCTGACGGACGTTCAAAACGAAATGATCATCGGCTACCGCGCCAAGGGTGGAAGCATCTCAGAAACAGCAGACTTCGTGGGATGTTAGCGAGGTGCTGTAGTAAGGGTGTACCAAGAACGGACCGCTGGCACACTGAGTACCTCTCGACGTCACAACTGTGAAGCCCCAAACACCATCGACTCCAGAGGAGAACGTCGCCTCCATCGACTGATAAAGGGCAATCCACGAGCAACAGTGCAGCAATTGACCACGCAAATGAACGCTCGGGCACGTAGGTACGTGTCCCCGATAACAATAGAGCAAACCCTGTTGCGCATGGGTCTCCGGAGTCGACGCTGCGTCAAGACGCCCATCTTAACCTGGGCCCATCGGCAACGGCGCCTGCAGTTCACATGCGACTACCGGCATTGGACAGTGACAGAGTAGGAAAAGGTTGCCTACGAATCAAGGTTTCAACTGCACAGAAGCGACGAGCGGTGGCGGATACGGCGTCAGACACACGTGAACAAACACGCGGACACGCTTGTCGTTCAAGAACAGGCCGGCGGTGGCAGTGTGCATGTCTGGGGGATGTTTTTCTGGTATGACCTGGGACCGCTGGTACCACCGGATGGGTCCCTGAACTCTAATGGCTACCTGTCCATCCTCGTTGACCACATGCATCCCTTCATGTTGGACGTTTACCCTTGTGTGTGACGACATTGTATATTGTTCTACCAACAGAGCAATGCGCCGTGCCACGTCGCTAAAGGGGATGTGTGACTGGTTCCAGGAACACGACAGCGATGTCTCCGTTCTCCCTTGGCCGGTGAAATCATCCGACCGCAATCCCATAGAGCACTTGTGGGACTATTTGAATCAACAGTTTCGACGCGCCGGGACCTCCGTACTCTGCTTCAGTCCGAATGGGCACGTGTGCCTCGGGCAACCTTCCAGGGCCTCATTGCGTCCATGTCACGCCGTCTCGCAGCTGTCATCAGGGCCAAGGGTAGTTATTTCCATTATTAGGTAAGTGGTCATATTAGTCTGATACGACTGTGTATCTTTCACACCCCTCAGAGCATGAAGGTACGCTCCTACAAAGGCTTTTTTCCTCCGAGTAGCTACAGCCTCTCCGTCTCTGTGATGCTTGCAGCACTCGTCAGCCTGAAACCCATTATCATGCCTCTCTCAAAGTCGCTTAAATCATGATTGTTTCCCACAGTGCCGCTAGCTACGCTTTGTACACGTCTAAAATGCTTTGCACTCAGCTGTTTATAAAGCCACTTCAACGTCATTGTCGTCTGCATATGTGAAGATGGCACATGTCTAATTGCTATAGTGTGTTCTTAATAATTTGCAACTTCAGTGTATATCAAAATGCTAAAAACAATGTCTCTTATATTATCTCTTAGTGCAAGTTCCAGATTTTTAGTTACTTCTCCTAAGATACCAGTAATTAAAGCCCAAAATTTCATGGAAACACTAGCGGTCGTTATTAAAAAAAGAATTTCATTTCCTTTTCAGTGAGACACTGAGAAAATAAAAAGCAAGATTACGTCCGCACTTCATTTAATCAGAAGCACACCTAAAAATTTTAATAGCTGTAATGCGCGTTTTACAACTGCAGACACACAGCGTAAGGATGTACATGTGATCAATGCCAGAAGCCTGCCGTGATAGCTTTTTAGCACAAAATAATGATAGAGATTAATACAAATTCATTTAAGAATGGCAACAGCGTCATGCTAACTAAGAAAGCTCACTGGCAGCAGGAATCACACATGACAGGGAAGGAAATGGGAGAACTTATCGTGAATCTCTCCTCTCTTTAAACCTCTGACAGCATGCTGAAAACTTCCGCCCTCGTGAATGATCCCAATTCAAAAGTTAAAGGTGCTGATTAGCAACTCGGCACAGCAATAGTTTAACTGACGCCCGAAAATTGCTGAACAAAATGCCTCTATCAGAGATTTAATGAAGCCATCCAAAACATGCCATTAGATGAACAACCACAGGAACAATACGAAACGTCGAGCAATCGAGCCTGGAATGTACATAGACTTTTTATTTAACTCCTCTTTTAATTAACAATCCGCAAGTCCGTATATAAAACGCTATCAGAAACTTTGCTGAAATTACACGACATGCGACATCATCTAATTGGTTGAAACTAAATAAAAAAAAAGCGTTTAAGCACGCGAAGACATTCAAGGAATCTCCCGGATACCAATTTAAAGATTTTCATCAAACTTTTGCTCTGTTGCAACGGCGCTCAAAAGGAGCTACTGTGCTTAACGCTCCTAAAAATAAAGGCTAATCACCAAATTGACTGTGTAATCAGCACATATCCAAAAACAAATAAATAAAAGAAAAGAAGAAAATAGTAAAACTATACTAGTATTCCGATTTACTGGCGTAGGAATATAAAAATAAGCGTTTCTAAGCTTTTGCACATCAACCAGATGGCTTTTTCAAGATGGTTTCAACGAAATAGCTCTTACAACCTACGATCAATTTGCTCCATAAAACTGGATGTTTTATGGAGCAAATCGCCTGACAATCGCTCCTGTACACAAGTCTACTATAAACCCACGTCTCTCCGCAACCTGATGCACCGCAGCTCTTTCTGTCCCGCAGAATACAAAACAGCTATCTTCTGTTCTCGAATTAAAACAGCCTTCGCCGTCTTCTCCAATACCCATTTTAGACAACACGAAATGGAAAGCTTCATCAAGTTGGCCCCTGATGCAGGACATTCACTGAATGAGATACATAATTTTATCCAAGAAGCCAGGGTCAAACATTTTAATCTTCATATCGCCGCAGCTTCGTTATTTCGGCTCAATTCCCTACATACCAATGTGTCTTACAAACTCAAGAACGCCCTCAAGAAGACGAACGACACTATCGGCATAAGGGCTTACATCTTTATAAACTATGCTAAAGAGAAATACTGAAAAACCACCTCTTTCCAGCGAAGCAGGTGTTCATGCGATCCCCTACAATATCCGTACGGCTTTAAACGATACTACATTGGAATGACCAAGCGTTCGTTTAGAATCAGAGTCAACGAGCATAAAAGGGACACAAAATACGGTAAAGTAACCACGGCCCTATCCAGAGTAGTCAAATTCAAGTCCGCCAATGCTGTGTGGGATGATATAAAGAAATTAGCTACCTACTCTACCCCTACATGTACAGTAATTCGAGAAACCTTAGAGATCGTTACCAAGAGCGATACTCGCAATGATAGCGTCTCACTCGAGTTGCCACGAATTTGGAGCCAGTTCTTCGCGTAACGCCTTCTCCCTACCAAAATAACGCGTGCACAACCAACGTGATACCTCGTATCTTTATATGAATATAACCTTGTATCTATTTATTGTCAAGTCACCGCGTTCAAATTGCTAAGCGTTCTATTATTCAGATTTCAGTTTCTGTCTAACTTCCTTGAAAAAGCCATCTGGTTGATGTGCGAAAGCTTGAAAACGCGTATTTATACATTCCGACCCCAATAAATAGTATTACTAGTATAGTTTTGCTATGTGCAACATAATTGGCGGAGAGTTCCTCGTTATTAATTTAAAATAAAAGTTACACCATATCCATAAAATGCTGCACAATGAATGTTCTACAATGATTTCATTTCACCCAGGTGTCATCCGGAAGTCGAACCCGCGCTCATCTCAGAAGACAGGCCAGAAACTCTCGCCTAGCCTCAAGATTCTATAGCCCAGGTCATTGGTGTAAGAAATCCCCAGCACGCCCCTATATATTACATCCAACTGGTAATCAATAATAATAATAATCACAAGCATTTACTCTACCTTGTGGTGAAACTTTGCATTTGTGCAAAATCAAAAACGGATGGGTATTTTATTCATAGTTAAAAATTAAAAAAACAAATCTAATTAAAACTGTCTATTAAGAAACCACTCTCATCCCGTTTTTAAATGTGTAGTTATCCCTCCGCACATTAAGAACAAATATACTTGCGAGAAAACCCACATTACACAAGTTCCAAACTTCATGCATCATCATTCTCTAGTGCAGTCCGTTACCAAAGGAATTTTTCCAGTTCGACTTATAGTTGCAGAAATATCGTATCTGCCGGCAGACGCATTAAGTTATACATCGACGAGCCATTACATCATGACCAACCCCAGCTTACAAAAATGAGTGCGCCTGGAGACGGAACGGTGGCGCAGCTGAAGATCACATAGCAGTATACACTACACTGACAAAAGCCACCGGACACCCCTTCAAAAGCAAATGAACATATCCGCTGCGTTATTAAGATGCGCGGTACAGCTACAAACGGTATAAAAACAAGGCTGCAGCTGACCGTGATGATATCGCACTGTGAGGTTGAGTGAGAATGCCCCGACGGGAGAGAACTCACTTGGAAAACGGAAAGATCGTTAAGTGTTATGTTAGTGGGTTGTCCACAGGAGAAACCGAGAGGCATTTAAACATACCCAAGTCAACTATTTTGAATGTACTGAATAAGTGGAAGACACATGGCGTGCCAGAAGCAGCAAAACGTACCGGCAGACCAAAGAAAATCAGTGATAAAGGACGTCGAAGTCTCAGGTAATCAACGGAGTACTGCACAAGACCTCAGTGTACAGGTGAATAAAAATGCTGGAACCTCGGTATGTACACGTACCATTCGCAGAGAACTTCATTTCATGGATTACAGTGGTCGTGCGGCTGCTTATAAGCCTTTCATCTCCACTCGGAATGCTACTCGTCGTTTACCATGGTGTAAAGGACATTTATCGTGGACCGTAGATCAATGGAAACGGGTCCTATGGACTGATGAATCCAAATACACGATCCATCAGTCTGATGGACGAATGTGGGTATGGTGGCAGCCGGGGGAACGCTATTTACACAGTGTACAGTTTCTACGGTCAAGTTTGGAGCTGGCAGTGTACTCGTGTGGGGGTGTTTTTCGTGGTATGTTCCCAGCCCATTGGTTACCGTGGACAAGCCTGTTAACCAGGACGTCTACCCCGATATTCTGGACAATTATGCTCTACCAACTCTGTGGCAATACTATGGGACCGAGCTTTGTTGGTACCAGCAGGATAATGCACCGAGCCATAAAGCAAGGACTGTTACGGCGTGATTTGACGATACTTTAGTATCGTGTCTGGACTGGCAGCACAGAGCAATGATCTTAATCCCATAGAGCACCAATGGGATGAATAAGTGCGTCGTATAAGAAGTTTGGAACCAAATCCTACTACGAAGCAACAGTTAGCAGCGGCATTATGTACTGATTGGACGCGCATACCTGTCGCTGTGTTCCAAAACCTTGTCGAAATCATGTCTCGAAGGGTCAGTGCATGCATTAAGGCCAAAGGTGGACCGACACCGTACTAATGTATGCCAATAAATGCTATGTTATGTTTCCCTTCTAGGTGTCCGGTGACATTTGTCAATATAGTGTGTATACAACCCGAGGACCTGCTTTCGGTTAGTAGAGTGTTCGGAGTCAGAATGGGAAAAGCTGTTGATTTATCGGAGTTTGATAAAAGAGAAATTGTGATGGCACGGTGCCTCGGAAACGGCGCATCTTGTGGGTTGTTTATGTGCCGCTGTAGTGTGCACGTATCAAAAGTGGTGCACAGATGGCCAAACGACGAACCGTCGTCCAACCGTTTGTCGTCCGCAGCTCACTGATACCACAGGGGAGCAGAAACTGTGGCGCACTGTTCAATGCGACCGCAGGGCCACAGTGCGACAAATAACCTTCAGCGACTACAGTGGTGATCAGGGCAATGTGTCACAGCACACAGTTCATCGCAGCCTCCTGCGCATGGGCCTGCGTAGCCGAAAACCCAGCCGGGTCCCCTGTGCTCACTGCACGTCATCGCCAACAATGTATGAAATTGGTCCAAGATCATCGAGATTGGATAGTGGATGATTGGAAGAAAGTGGCCCTGTCTGACGAATCAAGATTCCTGGAGCATCACGTAGACGGCCGAGCGCGGATAAGTAGGTTACCAACGAAGGCTATGGCACCTGGATGCACTGTTGGGCGGAAACAGGCCGGTGGCGGCGGTGTAATGCTATGGGTGATGTCTTCTTGGGACACTTTAAGCCCCATTATCCCAATAACACAATCCCTGACAGCTGCCAGTTATCTGAACATCGTTGCGGACGACGTTCACCCTGTTCACGGCAACTGTGTTCCCTGCTGGTGATGGCCATTACCAATAGGATAATTCGCCATGCCACACTGCCAGAATAGTCAAGGAGTGCTTCCAGGGACGTGCTGGCCTCCAAAGTCACCTGACATGAACCCAATCGAACATTTGTGGTTCGTCTTGGAAAATCGGGTTTGCGCTAAATCAATACCATCCCAAAATGTACGGGAACTGAAGTCGGACCTGCTGTTAACAGTATGGTACCAGATACCCCAGGATACCTATCGCGAACTCATCGAATTGATGCCTCGCCGAGTGGCCGCTGTTTTTGCGGGCTAAAGGATGTTCTACGGCATGTAAGCATGTCCTTTCTTTCCAATAACATAATGAAAATCAACCATTAATTGCATTCGCTACGTCAGTGTGCAAACTTATTACCCAAATTATCATCATCAGTTTAACTTACCTGTTAGGTCCAGCGTTGCAGCCACCAAGCCTCTCAATCACATGTCTCTTCAGTTCTGGCATTCATTCGACTTAAGATTACCAAGCACCACGTTCATTCACTTAGGTCTCGGTCTTGCACTAAGTCTCTTATTTATTTTGATTGCCAGCACCTTCACAACTTCTCCATCTGCTTTCCACACATGCTCAAACAATTCCAGTCTTTACTTCGCACAAAGAGAGGATATCTGGCCTTACAATTTTTGATGTTCCTCATCACCTCTTCCGTCATATATTCCCGTGACGACCCGGTTGCGAAGTGGTCTAAGAGCTGGCTTCTGAACCTGCGTCTTCGAAAGTTTTGTAACGATGGACGAATACCCCCCCCTGCACACACACACACACACACACACACACACACACACACACACACACACACACACACACACACACACACACAATTCTGCTCAATTGTGTATCGGCCAAAACGATAGCGGAAAAGAGAAATTTTCACGCCGTCTAACTTCCGATTTCGGAAATTGTTGCCTACAGTTTCAAGCTGAAAGCAAACATTTATGCATTAAAATGATATTTAACAATAGTAATGAACAGAGGCAACATGGCGAGAAAATAATTACGATTACGTGAAAATGTTTCACACTGTTTAATTTTTGTTTCCGAGAGTTTTCAAACATGAACCACCATCCCCATACGGAAAACGACCCTTTCCTACCTCACCAATCCCCCAAAAATCCTTTCAGTTTTGCATCGATCTCGAGTATGACCCAAATGATGACAAAAAAGTAGAATGCCGCGAATCCGCGGAAGAATCTCACGTGTGATGCGGTTTTGCTAGGTTATATGCAATCAAACCACAACGGTCTCCCAGCCGAACGCTGTAGATAAAATACAAATTCACAAAATTACCACGATCTTCGTTATTTAAAAACTTGGATAGGAAAAATTAATTCTGTGGTAAATCGTATTCAACAAGACAAGATTATTATAATACACTATACAGCATTATGCATTTGATCTCAGGCGGGATCGCGCTCAGGTGTTTAATTTATCTGACAAAGGAAAGGCACTGCACTGTGTACAAGATGTAACTTTGTTTCTTTTTGATAACACGGTACAGGAGCGGCTTTATATGTATTTTTTACTGAATTTTCCTAACTAAATGCGTGTTTTCCAATTTCTTAGTTTATTCTCGCTACATCAATTAACGGAGCAAGCGTTTTAGATTTTTTTAATGAAACTTCATAATCGGTATTTACCCTATCCTTGCAAGAAATGGCTTGAATTCTGTGACCTGTCCAGTGGTTTTTACTACCCAGCGATCAGTGGCAGCAGCGATGTTTGAGAATTTTTGTTCCACTTTTTCCCATTCCTTCCTCACTTCCTGCTATATTAGTGAACGGAGAATGTAATGCTTTTCTTTTTGGTTTTTAATTTTATGTTTGTTTATACATTGAAAACAACTTTACGGTTTAGGAACGACGGCGACGAAGAGGACAGAAAGGAATAAGGGATTTGTATTTTAAAAAATGCTTGCTGCGTGGACTGACGTACGAAGGGGAGAGGAATGGGAAAACATGCATTGGATCAAGAAGTTTAAACAAAAAATATGAAACCACTCTCTTGTACTTTTTCTCCATACAAAACAAGTATACCTTAAATAACGCATTATATCAAGACACGCGCATTCTTAAACGAAGTGTACGTATGTGTGCGTGCGTGTTTTCACACTCGAGTTCACATAAATCCGTTTTTAACTACACATACGAACAAAATAGGCACCTCTGATCAATGCAGGCCCAAGCAATGTCAAATAAAGGAAATGTAGTAAATAAACCGTAAAGCCTCTGATCTCCTAACTCTCCCAATTCTTAGTACATTGGAATTCCACTCCATTTCCCAAAACCACAGAGCGGGAAGACAGCTTTTATACAAATATCCACAGAAATACTTTCTGAACCGCTGGACCCTTTTACCCCTTCAACAATGTTAAATTTTAACGATCCGTTATCGCCAGTAAGCACCTGTCTCCTCCCAGGAGGTGAAGTTCACTCGCTCGTGAAATAGCTTCCATCAAAATGTCAACGCTTGAGTTCAGAGAAGTGGACGGGACTGCCTATCACTAGTTACTCCTCAAGAGGACGACAGTGCTTTGACCACAAAGCGACCGCATTATAGCTTTCCATATCTCTCTTACCATTGTTTTAACGTAGAACTTACGACAGTCGAACACGTCACCACTCTTCATGTATTGCTTACTTTCCGATAATAAACTGTTTCTTTCAGATGAAATGTAAGAATCAGAAAAGATCGATGCAAAGACGGAGGGCATTCCCAAAAGAATTTCAGGTCTGTATAAACTGAAACATAAGATACTCATCAATAATCTATCACTTTTAATTCTGATGTGTTAATCTGATACGAACGTACTATTTTGTTCGAATTTAAAGAACCTTGGTTCGAATGTACCTCATACGATTGGGAGGACACCCGTGAGAGTCTAACGCTAAAAGGGTGTGTGGCGTATATCTCTAATTTAACTTTACTTTTGAGTTCTGTGTTCGTATGCAAATCTGTTTTCTTCTCTCGTTAAAGGTTTTTCTGACTTAACGACACATTATTACTCCCGAAGAGTTTTAAAAGTCAGCATCCTGACAGTGAGTCAAAAAAGTCAATAAAAAGTAAGCGAAGTACGATCATAAGCTGTATTGTGTTCGGTTCAGAGATCTAAGGAAGATAAGAGATGTACGAGCGAGGTAAGAGCGAACGATAATATTGAACGAATAGGTATATGTGGATTCATCATCATCATCAACCATTATCAATCCACTGCTGGATGAAGGTCTCCCCAAATTCCTTCCACAATTGTCTGTCTTAGGCCTGTCTCCTCCACGTCACTCCAGCATACTTCAGAATTTCATCCTTCCATCTCCCATGGGGTCTTCTTCTGGGTCTTTTCCTGTCCCTTGGAATCCAGTCTAAAATTTCGGTTGTCCAACGGTGGTCCGTTCTTCTGGCAACATGTCCAGCCCATTGCCATTTCAGTGATTTCACTCTGGTCATGATGTCGTCCACTCCTGTCCTTTTCCATATCCACAAGTTCCTCTTCTTATCTTTCCTGGTTACACCATTCTTTGTTATACAGCGAGCGAAAGTCTGCTAATTATATCTTGTTAAGATATAGAAAGTTAATAGTTTGAATTGCTGTTAGTTTAGACTCGTTAATAGTTTAGACTGCTTGCTAATTGTGTCTTGTTAAATTAAAGCAAGTTAATAGTTTGAATTGTTAATAGTTTAGAGTGGTTAATAGATTAGGCTGTTTGCTAACTGTTTTGTTAAGATATAGCAATTTAATACTTTGAATTGCTGTTAATAGTTTATACTGGTTAATAGTTCAGACTCTCTGCTAGTTGTGTCTTGTTAAGAAATAGCAAGTTAATAGTTTGAAATACTGTTGATAGAATAGACTGGTTAATAGTTCAGACTGTCTGCTAATTGTGTCTTGTTAAGATATAGCAAGTTAATAGTAAGAATTGCTGGGTTTGTATCATAGTCTTGGTATTTCTGAACTGCATAACTTCGTTGTTCTTTTTCGACGTTTTCACACACAAATAAAACTTGGCACTAATTCTGTTGATCATTTACCCAAGACATTTACTTCAAAATGTTTAATTAGAGACTTTGAAAATGCTCGGTTAAGTACTGCTTTGAGCAACGACTCTGAACTTAAAAGGTTCAGCGAATAGATTAAAGTCACCAACTTACCTTAAATCCGATATTTTCACAGCGAAACAACCTTACGATTCACAGGAGTCGCCCAACTCTAATTTAGGGCCACTGGTTCCAGGGAATGGCCAGAACTACAGCCGTTAAGACAACTATTCCATCCACACCTGTCTAATCACAGCGCAGCTCAGGTGATCAGCTAGAAATCCTCGCCTCTGACCGGCCACACAAATCGACTCATACGAATTATTCAAATAAAACCCACACCTAAAAGAAACCATCACGCCATTTGATAATATATTCGGCCGACTAGTCCACAGTAAAACTTATGAATGACCGATTTTCAAGTGTAGGAATTATGGCGAGAGGACATCTGAGAGTTCGAAATAGAAGAAGTACAGCAGAATTTGTAGTGATTTGATGTCCTCTTGATTTCAAACACTGTTTTTAATGTCTCTTATTCCAGAATGATCTACGGCAAATAAATAACAGGAAAAGTAACCGATCGTTACAGTTGATCGTGTGCGCAGTTCACCTCATCCCAGCAAAATCGCAAGTGTTGGGAAACTGCTGACCACCAGCTGACAGTGATGGGTCACTTCTGGCTGAAATCTGCCGCTCACGTCCCAGTAGCGGTTCGTTGGTGGCAGTGCCATCAGTTGGCGAGCCATTGATGGCCCTGTAGCATCGCCGTGAATTGCGGGCCTCCAAGCAAGTGCCACTAGTGGTCCGTAGTTGGCAACCGATGCAATCCCAATACCAGGTGGAAGCAACGGGACTGCGCATGCGCAGAAGCAACACGTGTCTCTCGTGGTACCAGTTAGTTGAAGACGACACTATCGCCATCGTGTTATTTTAGTGGATGTTAAGAAAAAAAGCCATATGTACAGAGGCGAATTAATTTCCTAATGAAATGCCACGTCGACGAAGATATCAGATTAAGCCATGAAATACTAGATTACAGCCGTGAAATACGCCCACTCCATTCCCATGAATAACAAGAAATAATTTTAAACCGCGTGAAACAACAGTTCTGGAGAAACATTAAAAAAGTTTGTTGAAAAAAAAAAAAGAATTATACGCGTACAAAATTTATCAATTATTTGAAGGGAAAAAAAAGCAACGCTATGTGGATATAATATACTCATCCATGGGTTGAATATACAAGAGTGGAGGAATTCACTTCTAAAAATAACGAGAAGTAAAATAAAATGTCTTTCCTCTTTAAAACAAATGTAGCTTCGGAAAGCGGAAAGGAAAGATACAACGTTAAAATTGTAACAGAATGTGAGATGAACGGGTAAATATATTAATTCAACAATCGCCTTTCAAGACGACAAGGACAGCATAAAACTTTGGAAAGCGCCTTTAAGTTGGTACACTCCTTCAAAATGAGTAAAGTTCCCTTAAGGTAAAAAAAAAAAAAAAAAAAATCATTACGTTGAAAAAATAAATTTATGAATTATATGAAATTGACATTTATGAAAAATACCTCGCAATGTTGTAAAATTAAAGAGAGAGCCATTCGAGTACACATTCCGCAAGAAAGAGACTCAGCTTCAAGCACACGCTCGTGCGTGGTAAATCAGTCCCGTCGGTTGAGAGCTCGTCTACCACTCCGACAGCCCTGGTTCGTTACCACCCAGATCCAAACGGGCGTTTTTCGGGTCAGTTGAGAAAATTTCCCAAGTGCAGTGCGTAAGTTTCGTAAGGAAGGGGGGGGGGGGTTGTAGCTTTGGGAAACTGCTGTCATCCTTAATTTTTTTTTTTTTTATGACTACTACTGGGAAATTGGCGGACAAGATTCGGCAAGCCATCAGTTACGTCACGTGATTGCCGGCTGCCACTGCCTGGAAACTAGTGGACCACATTAGGCTAGTCATCATTTATGGCACGTGCTTGCAGGGAAGCTGAAGGGCGACTTGTGGCAGCTACTGCCTGTGATGGATAACTGATGGCCCTGTTGTGGCATATGACAACTGATGGGGATGCCAGCTGTTGGCCTGAACTGCTGGCTTTACTGTTGGCCGCTAGGACATTTTATTGGCTGTTCAGCAGCGGAAACATAGTGCTGAGCCATTGCTGGCCCAGCAAGACTATTTTTACTGGGATATCAAGCCCTTTTTTAACTTTATTTCTCAGCATAACTAACCTTAGATACTAACTAACCTTTATTTCTCAGCATAACCAACCTTAGAAACTATAAATGTAGCTTTGGGAAACTGCTGTCATCCTTAATTTTTTTTTTTTATGACTACTACTGGGAAATTGGCGGACAAGATTCGGCAAGCCATCAGTTACGTCACGTGATTGCCGGCTGCCACTGCCTGGAAACTAGTGGACCACATTAGGCTAGTCATCATTTATGGCACGTGCTTGCAGGGAAGCTGAAGGGCGACTTGTGGCAGCTACTGCCTGTGATGGATAACTGATGGCCCTGTTGTGGCATATGACAACTGATGGGGATGCCAGCTGTTGGCCTGAACTGCTGGCTTTACTGTTGGCCGCTAGGACATTTTATTGGCTGTTCAGCAGCGGAAACATAGTGCTGAGCCATTGCTGGCCCAGCAAGACTATTTTTACTGGGATATCAAGCCCTTTTTTAACTTTATTTCTCAGCATAACTTTAGACACGTAAACAAACAGGATGTCACCGAATTCTCGTGTGCCGTGAGCACGTTTCTTGTTTAAAATCTCAAACACAGTATATCGAAGGCATTTCAGAACACACTTATTTTAAATTTTAAACAGTGCATATAGTTAGAAGATTACAATTATTTGTACAGTTTGAAACTTAAAATAAAAGTAAACTGCGCCTAAGAGTGAAAATTTTGCATCCAAAACAACTAGAAAACGCCTTAATATTTTAGTCGTGTTTATAGAAATCGAATGCAAAGCGAATTTTTCAAATCCGCACTTTTAGAACCGCTGATACAGTTCCAAATGCTTAGCGCAATCGGAAAGATCTGATAGTACATGAAATCATAACCGAAGTTAGCCGACGCGTTTTCATGATTTCGGCTAACTTCGGTTATAATTTCATCGTTCCCACTTGGTAGTTAGAAACTATAAATCCTTTGTTTAGGAATGGGTATCTTCTGTTGGCACAAAGTACAAGTATGCGCAACATACAGCCTCTCCGAGACAAATGTCAACCCCGCCTTCTCGTGGTGTGCCAGTTCACTGAAGGAGCTCCTGGCGACCAACAAATAGAAGTATAATTATAACACCGGGATTAAAGGAAATGCTACCCCACACTCACCAACGCGCTTGGCAAAGCGAGCTGAGCTGAACAACCTTAAACTTATTGCACAACTCAAAAATTGGCACTCTCCGTATAACCAGGAAATATAGGAAGACGAATACATGGATTAGAAAAATGACAAAAGCTGATGACAATGATCAAACTGATGACCCTCAATTGACAATAGGCTGGACATGTTGATAGAAGAACTGACCACCGTTGGACAGCTGTAATACTAATTTGTTTTTGTTTATTTGTTGTTGTTTTTCAGTTTGGGGGTTTAATGACCACCGTGAGCAACTCGATGGGCTATAAGCAGCCGCCCGTCCCTAATTTGGGGCCACTGGCTCCAGGGAAGGGACAGAGCTAGTAGCATAAGACAAACAAAGCATCCATGTTTTACGGGATTCGAACCTGGACCCATTTCGGACGAATGATCAGAAGCCAACGTTTAGACCACTGCGCCACCGGGGCTGCCTGAATTACTAAACTGGATTCCAAGAGACAGACAGCAAAGGACCCAGAAGAAGACCACGTGGGAGATGGGTAGATGAAATTCGAAAGCATTCTGGATTGACTTGGAAGAGACAGGCTCAAGATAGAAAGTTGTGGGGAAAACTTGGGGAGACTTTCATCTAGCAGCGCATTCATAACTGTTGTTGATGATGATCTCCAGTTGAAAATACTGACACAGGTGTGCGGAAACAATAAAACAAATAAACAAAATAAAACGAAGAACGCTCAACTATTTCGGAAGTGATGATTGACTACACTGCAGTTTGGCACACGGAAAATAACTTTTCTGGAAAACTAATTTGCTAATATTTTTATCAGGGACGTTTCATCCACATAACAGGAAATTATTCCCGTTGCGAAGTTAACACGACATAAGAATCCCAATTCGAGTTGGGCTCTAAATTAACCTCGCTTCTTAATTGCCGATTCCTTGGGGACTAAACAAAGTAGGGAGAAGCTGTTAACATCGTACACCGAATTTGATTATGCCCTTGACAACACATGTATCCGATTCTCAATCACGAGGATATCGAATCCACCACAACATTCCAAATAAATAGACATGCGGCCTTAATTCGAAACGCAGAAAATCAATCTCAATTCTATTAAATACGTGGATGCGACATGATCAGCACTCGTAATAGATGATGAGCTGACACCAATCACCGCGCGTCCGATTCTACAAATCCCAGATACTCCCGGCACAAATTGAATATCTGGTCCAGAGTCGCCAAATTCCATCCATCACGAACGGGGACGACGCCATCTAACAGCCGAGAGCGCAGAAGGCGGCGGCAATACAGCTAACCTAGTTAGCTTACCGGGATACCCCTGTGGAAGCTGCATTATACAACATGGCTGACCAACTCCGCCATACGATTAAGGGAGATGATAAGACGCTCCGATTTCCCTAAAGACCAAGCTCTCCGACTGATGACGCACGTGTCTGTATGTGCGCGGCGATTTGCCTTTGTCGTCGGACACTTCGATTCTACATCATCTTCGCCACTGCTGGACCCCAATTTCTGAGATATCCCTTTGCGAAGTTCGAGGAGTTCGGCAACAGGAAGGGATAAAGCGCCCACATCCATTTATATTTGAAAGGCAACTCCACGTCACCGGCAACAATTTTTCACAATATCATTCTCCATCTCCGACTTCCAATATTACAAACTCCAAACTGCAAAGTTAACGCTTCTCGAAAAGTATGATAAGATTTGAAAATTCGAACAGCCAAATACTCTCGAAACTTCATTGCTCTAGTTTTTTTGTTGTTTTTTTTTTTTAATGTAGGATAAGAATTGTACTGGTCACATAAAATGGGAAAGGTAGAAAGTAGAAAGAAACACATGTCTTCATCATACATGAGACCGACCAAGAAACAAAAAAAGCTGAACTTTTTAAAGTGGTTCCACCTGAAATCTCTGCCTTATATTTCCAATGGTAAAACTTTTTTTCATATTTTCTTCGCAATTAATGTATTCCCAAGGATGAAAATTTGCACATCGATAAAACTAACTTTAAGTTATAGCATGGGATACTTAATACTTGCTAAAACATAACCATAATTATATTAAAAAATCAATCATTTTTCTTTGAGTAATGTTCAGACCTGTTAATAGATGGCGCGACCTGTAAAGTTAGTTTCATCGATGTGCAAATTTTCATCCTTGGGAATACATAAATTGCAAAGAAAATATGTATAGAAGTTTTACCATTGGAAACAAGGCACAGATTTTAGGTGGCAGCACCTTAACCGGATAAAAAAATTCAGAAAGCGTGACGAGAAAGTGCATACAACACAGCACAAGATGGAATTATTCATTGTAATTTATGTAAATATTAAACTGGAGCACATATTCGCAATATAAAAGTATTGAATTCAAAACAAAATATGGTTTTAAAAGAAGTTGCTTCAAACACAGTATTTTTCTTGTTTTGCTTTGCTGTTGTACTTGCTAGAACATCAGTTCAAGTTTCCTCTCGTATTGCTTTCTTTTCGACAAGTTCCACAACCATATTTATCTTTTGTTGACTCTGCAGCTGCACAGCATTCGTTGCTTGATTTTATTTTCTCTCAGTCATAAAAGTTTAAGGTAGAAGTCTTAAAAGCGCGATAATTGAAACAGACACCAGCTTCCGATGAAGTGAAGAACTTATTTAAAGTGTAAGTTAAAAGGTTAAAAATAAAGCCGTAAGAACTTTCGGTCTTCCTAAAGACCGTCATCAGATGGAAGTACTAAAGGAGTTTTTTTGGGTGGGGAGACATATAAGTAACCTAGAGGCAGAACGTGACGTATTGAACAGGTGATCAAGTTTTTCCCCTCCAGTTGTGGAGGGGGAAGACTTGAAAAACTTTTCCCTCCAGTTGTGGAGAATGAAAATATTTATAAAAGAAAAAGGCATATTCTAGTTTTTTTTGTTTTTTGTTTTTTTGATTGGAGGTTTAACGACCACCGTGAGCAACTCAATGGGCTATAAGCAGTCGCCCGTCCCTAATTTAGGGTCACTGGTTCCAGGGAAGGGAGAGAGCCAGTGCCGTAAAACAAACACAACATCCATGCCTGACCGGGATTCGAACCCGGACCCCTTACGGACGAATGATTAGAGGCCAGCGCCTTAGACCACTGCGCCACCGGGGCGGCCATATTCTAGTTGGACCTTAGTATGTATATCACCCGCTTAGGGGAGACTTTCATCCAGCAGCGCATATTATAGGTAAGTTACGTATGGTTGCTTATTATAGGTAAGTTACGTATGGTTGCTTCTTTATTGCATGTATTTGCCTTCATTCTTTTCTACATCTTACTTGTCTTGTATGTTATTTATTCCATAATTTGATCACTTGATTGTCTGTATTCATATGTTGATTTAAAACTATCAATTTGGATTGATGACTTGATCACCTGTTCAATACGTCAGATTCTGCCTGTAGGTTACTTATATGTCTCCCCACCCAAAAAATTCCTTTAGTACTTCCATCTGATGATGGTGTTTAAAAAGACCGAAAGTTCTTATGGCTTTAGTTTTAACCTTTTAACTTATACATTAAATAAGTTCTTCACTTCATCGGAAGCTGGTGTACTGTTTCAATTATCGTGCTTTTAAGTCTGCTACCTTAAACTTTTATGACTGACTCATTCCGCACGAGAACCTGATGCCTTTATTTTCTCTGTTGATATCATTCCCTTCCCATTCCTTCGTTGTCGCTTTCCTTTTCTTTTCTTTTTTATTCTCTCAGATGACAATAATTTTATTCGTCATGCTGAAAGAACTTTCAGCCTGAAGACCATGAATGCATGATATCAACGCTTTCACTGTTTTAGATAAATTTGAGAATATGAATACTTTGAACATCACGCACCAATTCTTACAAATTTCTCCTCCCGTATCAAGCTTAAGGTGGTGCCACCTAAAATATCTGCCTTATGTTTCCAATGGTAAAACTTCTGTACATATTTTCTTCGCAATTAATGTACTCCCAAGGATGAAAATTTGCACATGGATAAAACTAACTTTAAGTTATAGCACGGGATACTTAATACTTGCTACAACATAACCATAATTATGTTAAAAATCAACATTTTTCTCTGTTCAGACCTGTTAATAGATGGCGCGACCTGTACATTGGTGACGTCAGTAGACAAACAAATGTTGGATTGCTTAGTTATGGTTATGTTTTAGCAAGTATTAAGTATCCTGTGCTATAACTTAAAGTTAGTTTTATCGATGTGCAAATTTTTATCCTCGGGAATACACTAATTGCGAAGAAAATATGTAAAGAAGTTTTACCATTGGAAATATAAGGCAGAGATTTCAGATGGAACCACCTTAAATGCAAACGTTTTTGGAGGACAGTAACATTTAACAACAACAAAAATTAGTGAGAACATCGCGGGGAAGGGGGGGGTCACGATTACAGAAGAAAAATTTCTCCGACTTCCGTTTTCGGACCCCCCCTCCTCTTTTTTTTTAAGCTGAGATACAAATCTTTATGGAATAAAAGGATATTTAGCAACAATGCCTGGCAGAAGGTACATCGCAAGAAAAAAAAATTACGATTACGGGAGAAATCTTCGCTTCATCAAATTTCCGTTTTTGAATCCCTCAAAAACTTCTGTTCAGTTCTGCATTGATCTCGAGGATGCCCCCCAAACGATAACGGAAATGACAAAATTCCTCGAATCCACGGAAGAATCTCATGCCTGAAGACTACAGGGAGATCTTCGCGCCATCTTAGCTTCCGTTTTCGGAAATCGTTGCCCGCAGTTTCGTGCTGAAATGCAAACATTTATGCCATAAAATTATATTTAATAACAATACTGGGCAGAAGCAACATCGTGAGAAAACAGAAATTACGACTGCAAGAAAAATCTTCACCCCGTTTAACTTCCGTTTTCGAACGTTTTGGAAGACGAAATACCGTTTCCAGATGGAAAACGATTCCTTCTCTTCCCCCATTAACCCCCCCAAAAAAATTATCTTCATTTTTGCATCAATTTCGAGTATGATCCAAATGACGACAAAAAAAAGCGAAATTCCGCGAATCCACTGAAGAATTTCATGTATTACTTCATACGAATTTCTTTTTAAAAACTATTGTTTTTTATTTATTTATTTATTATTATTTTTTCTTATTGGGGGTTCGTGAACAACTCAATGGGCAATAAACAGTACCTAATTTAGAGCCACTGGGTCCAGGGAAAGGAGAGGACCACTGCCGTAAGACAAACACGACATCTATGCCTCTCCAGGATTCGAACCCAGACCCATCTCGGACGAATGGTCATAAGCACTGCGCCATCCGGGACCGTGCGATAGTGATTAATAAATTCAGTCCAAACATTTTAGTGTTGCGGACGGATTTCACTGCCTGAAATTTAATACAAGTTAGTAAAATCATGCAATGCATTGATTATTATACGCTTTCCAACATACTAGAAATCATTACTCAAGTTATAAGGAAAATGGCCGTGGAATATATCTCACTCCTGTGCCCTGACCTTTGATCTCATTTCGATGATATTCAACAGAACTGGTTCAGTATACCTCCGAAATAACATGATAAAGTTTTGCCGCAATCGAAGCATTTTTACGTAAGTCATGATGCATAAGGGCTATGGAATAGAACCCGCTTGTGTGTCCTAACCTTTGACCCCATTTTGCCCATATTCAATAGGATTCGTACCCAGGCAGGTCCCTACAACATACTAACATTTCATCCAAATCGAAACATTTTTACGTAAGTTATGACGCATAATGGCGATGGAAGTGATTCCGCTCCTATGTCCTGACCTTTGACCCCCATTTCGCCAATTTTCAATAGGGTTTGTCCCCAGGTGGTCCCCTACCACATACTATAATTTAATCGTAATCGAACCTTTTTTACGTTAGTTATGACGCATAAGAGCAGTGGCATGGATCCCGCTCCTATGTCCTGACCTTTGACCCCATTTCGTTCACTTTCAACAGGGTTCCTGCCCAGGTGTTCCCCTAGCACATACTAAAATTTCATCGAAATCGAACGATTTTTACGCGAGTTATCGTGCGGACGAACATACACACACAACGCGTGACGTAGTAAGGCAGATGGGAATCGCGACCATCTGCTCGCAAGAGTGTGACGTCATAAAACAAGAGTGTGACGTCATAAACGATCCACACACAATGCGTGACGTAATGAGACAGATGGCGTGACCGCGCGCCAACATCTAACGGCTCGACGCCATGATACTACACTAAAAACGTGGTAATTCGGGGTGGTTATTTAACCCACTAAACGAATTTTCCTAAAGTCCAGATCAAGCTAAATCGATTTCTAGTACCAGAAAACGGTAGTTTAACGACTTCATCAAAATCCTTAGAGCCGTTTTCAAAATAAATTTTACATATATACAAGAATTGCTCCTTTAAGGTGAACATCAAGTAATTTTGCTTCATCCACTCCGAATTGGAAAATTTCTGTACACATTTTCTTCCCTATTAATGCGTTCTCAAGGATGAAAATTTGAACATCGATTAAAATATCTTCATTTTATAACTTGCAATACTTAATATTTTCTAAAACATAACCATAATTATGCAATCCAACATTTGTTTGTCTACTGATGTCATGAAAATACAGGTCGCCCCATCTTTTTTCTGGACAATTAATGCGTTCACAAGGATGAAAATTTGAATATTGATTAAAATAGCTTCATTTTATAACTTGGAATACCTAATATTTTCTAAAACAACCATAATTATGCAATCCAACATTTGTTTGTCTACTGACGTCATCAAAGTACAGGTCGCGCCATTCCTTTTTCTGGTTTCAACACCACCAAAGAAAAAGTTATTGATTTTTAATAAAATTATGGTTAAATTTTAGAAAATATTAAGTATTCCAAGTTATAAATGAAGTTATTTTAACCGATGTTCAAATTTTCATCCTTGGGAACACATTAATTGTGAAGGAAATGTGTACAAAAGTTTTTCCATTGGAAGTATAGGAAGCAAAATTGCTTGACGTCCACCTTAATAATATGAGATAAGGGCGATGGAATGGATCGCAATTCCATGTCCTGACCTTTAACCCTATTTCGTCTATTTTCAACAGGGTTCGTCTCCAGGTGGTCCCCTACCACATACTGAAATTTCATCGAAATCGAACCATTTTTACGCACGTTATGACGCATAAGAGCAATGGAATGCATCCCGCTCTTATGTCCTGACCTTTGACCCCAATTCACCCATTTTGAATAGGGTTTGTCCCCAAGCGGTCTCCTACCACAGAATAAAATTTCATTGAAATCGAACCATATTTACGCAAGTTATGACTCATAAGTGTAATGGAATGGATCCCGCTCCTACGTCGTGACCTTTGACCCCATTTGTCCCATTTTCAATGTGGTTCGTCCCCAGGTGGTCCCCTACCACATACTAAAATTTCATCGAAATCGAACCATTTTTACGCCAGTTAGCGTGCGGACGTACGGACAAAGCTGGAGCGCATATACGCTTCTTCAACCTACGGTTGGAAAGCGTAAAAAATGAATTAAAAATCAAGAAAAATTAACTGGCACTTATTTGTGTCGAATCATTCCTACCGCTGATCATTTTCCACTTGCTTAACATAAAATACATGACAAAAAGTGACGTACCACTGGTACAGCTCATAAATTCAGTTCAAGAGAGTCAGTGTAAACTAAATACATAAAACAAATCACAGCACGCAGCGAATGCAGGCATCTTCCATATCAAAAAAAAAACAAAAAAAAAAAAACATAAAATACAGGGAAAGAAAAACCTCCGAAATATTTGAAACAAATGAAACTCAATATACGCGCGAACGTTCTTTATATCTGTGCATCCGCGTCCTCAGACTACCGGGAGCGCATAGCAAATGGTAAGACAAATTTTCTGTTATACAACTTTAAAAGAAATAATTATGAGGGTTCAGATCAGGTGAACCAGAGGTGCAACCAAGATAGGGTTTAAATGGTTAAAAACCCTTACATAGCCCCACAGGTGTTTAGTTTCAATATTTTTATTTTTTGTTTCTGTCGTAGTTTGATTAAATTTTCTTCCCCGCTCCGAAAAAAAACAAATTGTAAAAGTATTGCGTTCCACATTCTCAGGCTGACTACAGAATCTCTAACATGACCATATATCCCCTATATGTAAATATTTATATGTTAATATATTCATGAAACAATAACTGGCCAAACTTGTCCTTGTTACGCCGTCAAACTAGGGTCGAAGCTGGTATGACCCCCTAGAATATGAACCCCTATCCCTAGCTGTTCTAACCCACTAGGATCTAACCTCCTAGTGCAGTGGTTTCAAAAGAGTCCGGCGAGAAAGGATGGATTTCTCGTAGAACCGGTATTTGACTGCAAAACACTTTTTTAAATCGAGCTTTCAGATACGCAGATAGGGCTGAAAATGCATCAGAAAGAAAAATATATACTGATATCCGTCATTTTTTTTTTTTTTTTGATTGGAGGTTTAACGACCACCGTGAGCAACTCAATGGGCTATAAGCAGTCGCCCATCCCTAATTTAGGGTCACTGGTTCCAGGGAAGCAAACACAACATCCATGCCTCACCGGGATTCGAACCCGGACCCCGTTCGAACGAATTATCAGAGGCCATCGCTTAGACCACTGCGCCACCGGGGCGGCATATTCATCATAACCAATCACTCTTTACCAAGAAACTTTAAATTGTCTGCAGAACATTTCCCAACAGGATCCCTATCCGATGCAAAAATAATTTTAGAAATTGGACTTTTAAAAGCGAGCATAGTTATCACGAAACACCATCTTGACTTAACGTCCCTTAGCGAAAATGATATTAATTTGTGAAAAAATCAATATCATTAATTTTATCGAAAATGATATTAATTTGGGGTTATATGGAATAATAACATTGTAAATTCGATAGCAACTGCCTTTTCGTCCTTTAGCGGAAGTTATGCTAGTAAAAAAAGAACATAAAGCAATTATCACCGTTCTCACGCTGCAAGCTTCCCGCTGCAAAGAGAACTTTTAAATCAGACTACTATTGCAGAAATATGATGCCTACAGTCGGATAGACAGAGAGACGGAAAAAGTGATACCATAAGCAAGTAATTTTTTTAACAAAGGACGTGCTAAATACAACGATTATTTAGTAACGTGTAACAGACCCTTAAGGTTCGCAATGTTACATGCTTATCTATGATTATGGATAGCACACACGTTCATTGATGTCGGATGTTCTTAGATCATCATGCTGTACGTTCAATATGTTTTTCCTACGTATTACCTTTGCAAAATAGAACTCTTCAAAGCACATGAATAACAGCGCTTAATACGAAAAATGTGTACTCAATATACTACCAGTAATTTATCCTTTATACCAATCATTTGTTTCGTATGCTACATATGTACACCCAGTATGGGCCGCGAGGGGCCTAGTGGTCAACGTTCGTGACTGCCACGGAGAAGACCTCGGGTTTGATCCCAGCAGGTACAAAAGTTTCAACCATTAAACATCCGCCGTGCGTCGGATGGGCACGTTAAGCCGTCGGACCCCGGTAATAAATAAGGGCGTCTTCCCCCCCCCTTTTTACCTCGCTTCCGAGTCACTTTCCTATTGGGCACTCTAGCTCAAGTCTCTTAGAGTCTCTTCCTAGTTCTAAGGGTCGTTTAAGACCTGGGGTCAGACACTCCCTTTCTAAAATCCTCTACATTTGATCTGATCTGTACACCCAGTATATTTTGGGAATGAATCATGTTTTTATGTAGCTGCACGATTATATATAATTTATACTTCCTGGATGCTCCATGATCATATTATAAAGTAGTTCTATGTTATGAATCAAGCACTGCTCGGAGTATTTGGGGGGGGGGTCGTTTCTTACAGTATTTCTTATTAAAAAAAATCGGTGTGGTGCGAGCAAATTTTTATTCCAAAAGTGGGGCTCAGAAAAAAAAAAAAAATTTGTGAATCACTTCCCTAGAGTAAAGAATTTTAGGACTTTCTGCTACAATGTAAAAAGTAAGTGGTGGAATTCACGCTAATTTTCTGGAAATAACGTGCAGCAAAGTTGCGGGTAAATGTCCGCCTTTTAACGAAACTTCCGTTTATAAAAGTGCCTCTTTTTTTTAATTTCCGTATTTTCATAGATTTTCCGTTGACAGAAATTTCGTTTATTTCAGAAAAATCCGTTTAAATTTTTTCCGTATTTATACAGAAATTTCGCAAAATCGAAAGCACCGAATTTTCTGCACCAACGTCAGATATAATCTTTATGCGCCGGTCTTCGGATAGAATCAAGGTCGACTAGGTTGGGTCTGGACAAGTCGCGCGTCTTAACGACTGAGCCACCAAGTCTTGAGAGCCGCATGCACGTTCAAAGTCAAAACGAATTGCGTTAGGATGAATCTTTTTATTTTTTTTCATTAATGCAAATGATTTAATCATTTTATTTTTTACTGGAGCTTATTATTTTTTAATACGTTTTTAATCATTTTATTTTTCTGTATGAGGACTCATGGGTTGCACTGGCTTTTTTAAAGTTTTCGACAACTTATTCGCCAAATTCAATTATTTTTCGCCAATGTACTATAACAATACAAAAAAGTAATTGCCAGAACGATTTCTTTTTGCAAATTGCGAAGACTGCGATCGACAGCGCGACCTCTGTGAGGACTTATCACAAAATAAGTATTAGGTGTACAAATAGGTTTTAAAGCGTTTTTTGTGTGACGTATACCGATAATTTACATATCCGACATCCCCCGGCGTTGTTGTCATGTGACCGTAACTGGTTCGGAGTATAAAATGTGACACAGAAGTTTGCCCAACAGTCAAACGCACTTGCACATCGGTAGGTGAAAGATGGCAAGCGATACTGCATTTATTCAACACTGCATTCGTTAGGAATTTCATCAAGGAAAAGCTGCTGCAAAAGCATAAGTATCGATCTTTTCTGTTCTGGGGAGAATATTCTATCGAAAAGCATGTGTGAGTTTTGGTTTAGCCGGTTTAAAGCAGGTGATTTTGATGTTAGCGATCGAGAAGGTAGCGGCGCCCCGCAGAAGGTTGCACATGAGGAACTGCAAGCATTGCTGGATGAAGGTTCTTCTCAAACGCAAAAAGAACTAGCTGAACAACTGGGGATAACTCAATAAACCATTTCCAATCGTTTACGCGCAATGGGAAAGATTCAGAAGGAAGGAAATGGGTACCACATGACCTGAGCCAGAGGAACAAGGATGAGCATGCCATGAAGTGTTTGAATCTGTTGAATAAACAACACAGAAAGTCTTTCCTGTGGAAAATCGTTATGGGTGATGAAAAGTGGATATCGTACGGCAATCCCAAACGCAAAAAACACTGGGTAGACCCCGGTGAAGCAACGACTTCGACACCGAAACGCAATATTCACTCCAAGAAAGTTCTGCTGAGCATCTTGTGGGATATGAATGGCGTGCTCTATTATGATCTATTCGTACAGGATCAAACTGTTACTGCTGATCGCTACAAGTAGCAAATCTGTCGAAAACGTCCATTCACAGGCAAGGATTGCTCCCGTGAAATTACCGCATGACAACGCTAGGCCGCATGTCGCACAATCGGTTAAGGAAACGCTATTGACGCTTGGCTGGGATGTTTTGGAGCACCCGGCGTAATATCCCAACATAGCTATCATTTGTTCCGATCGATGCCACATGGTTTGTCTACTGTACGGTTCCGAACATGTGACAAAGTGCAGAAATGGGTTGACGACTTCGTCGCGTCACACGACGAGGTATTGTTCATGGCTGGAATTCGTCAGCTGCCTAACCGATAGCGGAAGGTGATAGATAATGACGGCGCATATTTTGATTCGTAAAGGTATTGTTGTTTTCTCTCAAATTGCATGTCG
Source organism: Macrothele yani (assembly GCA_039090855.1). Lineage (NCBI taxonomy): Eukaryota > Metazoa > Arthropoda > Arachnida > Araneae > Macrothelidae > Macrothele > Macrothele yani. Next base: position 134,518,865 of record CM077005.1, on the reverse strand, counting down.
CATTGTCTTAAAACGCTTGAAAACTTATTTGCACACCTAATATTTTGTTTTTCACCATGATATTTCGAAGAAACAGAAGCTTCGGAACTCGAGATTATTTTTTTTTTTAACTTACAATAACTTTTAATTACCTTTCAGAAAAGGCTAAATGCACTGTTTTATATTATAGTATTATTTAGTTGATTGGCACACGGTTGGGAAGACCTGCTGTTAGCCTACTTATTGCCTGAGCTTGGTTTGGGTCTGTTTTACTCTGCGCACGGGATGGCCATGTCAACTGTATCTCTGTTTCGTCTGTTGAGTGTATTGCCATGCATTTTTAGTTAAACCTGGGAAACGCCTGACCCCTTTGCTAATAAGATAAATAAAAGCTAAACAAACGGGAATGTTCCATCCAAAAAAAAGATTATGCTGTAGATCAAAAATAAAAAATAAAATATCATCCAAGCATAATTTACTTTGGATATACGCAACAACATTAAAAGCGTTAAAAGTATACGCATATTTGAATAGAACTGCAATGCAAGAAGCAGCTAGTGTTACCACTGCGGGGTACGGTAATGAATTCGATTAGCAGGTTTTGTAAGCGGCGGGAACAGCATTGATTGAAAATTAACAGCTAGTGGTTTTCCGCATTGCAAAAGAGAAGAGATACGGGTTCCTTTTCTTGGAAGGGAGAAATCTTAGCCCGGTGTGGGGAACGTGACGCGTCGCCCCCTTAAGTGCGTGTCGGTCAGTTTGGGTGGCCATGTACGTGTGAGATGATAGGATGTTTGGAAAAGCCATTAGAGTGTCAACAGATCGGAAAACGTATGGCGTTTGCTAATCCGAAACTTGGCAGGACAAAGAAGTGTTAGTTAAGTTATGTGTGTAGCCCACATATTCCGAATGCAGAGACGTGCATTTCTTACCATCTTCATCGTGCCGAATGCAGGAAACAATCAGGCTGACAAGAGATTTAAAACAGACCCCCCTAACAACAGAGCAAGGAATCTGTTAACGAAATGTGAACAAGCGAAATAGGGTAGTCTGGTTCCCAGCCGTGAAGGGAACTAGGCTCGGGAAGCGGGTCGGAATTGATCCAGCTCGGCGTTAACGGCGGGAGAAAAGCTTCTGTCCGAAGATGTCGGCCAGCTATACAAAGTGCAGCCGGGCGGTTGATGTTACCGCGAGAAAATAGGAGGGAGGAAGATGCCTCTTTTCTTGGTGCTAGATTGCACGAAGCAATGGATGTAAGTTTCTACAGAGAAATGCAGCAGCATCTTGGAGGTCACACGAAGTGATGGAATTACAGCCCCGAGTGACTGAGGTGCACGACCGGTGATGTAGGCGAATCACCGTTGGACAGACGGACGGATCAGCTGGGACAAGCAGACGAAGGGATCCTTCTATCACGTCAGCGGGCTTCGTTCCACCACGACATTGGTGCGCATAAAAGCGTACCTGATCATGCAGGTGAATGAACAAAAGGGTGTGCACGAGAGAAAGTGGGAGATGGGGTTCTACTCCACTCTCCATTGGTTATAGTGCACGCTCTGAAATGGGCGTGTCGTCACACAGATGCGCTTAAAAAGCCAAAACACATCAAATATTAAATCAGGCATCAAACATGGATACCCGAGGAAAAACTGCATATCTGTAATTACTGAATTTATGTATGCATGCCAGTTGTGAAATAATTGGCTCTGGTCAGCCAATAGACTTTCGTCGGCTGAGAACTGTTTTTAAAGCCGGACAGTGAAAAATCATGCCAACAAATAATAATTGACTTTAATGATAAATTCAGCCTCAGAGCTATCCCGAAAGGGGCAAGTCTATTTGACGCCCCTACTCCTTCTTTTATTTTATTTTTTTTTTTGATTGGAGGTTTAACGACCACCGTGAGCAACTCAATGGGCTATAAGCAGTCGCCCGTCCCTAATTTAGGGTCACTGGTTCCAGGGAAGGGAGAGAGCCAGTGCCGTAAGACAAACAAAACATCCATGCCTCACCGGGATTCGAACCCGGACCCCTTCGGACGAATAATCAGAGGCCATTGCTTAGACCACTGCGCCACCGGGGCGGCGCGCCCCTCCTTTACCATCCTCTGTATAAGACGCCTTCATCATTATCTTCATGTTTTATTTTAAATTGATCAAATGTCTGTTGTCTCGTGCCAGTCCTGAAGTTGCATGAATAATTAATGAGTGTCAGAATTTCTTAGTTTTGACTGGCTAAATTGCAGGCTAAATTCTTTTCACCTGTACATAAGATTTCGGCGATAAAAAGAGCTCACAAATATTTATTCTAAATTTTAATGTTAACCTCCGGGGCGTCGGCCATTGCCTTACATCTAAATTATTGAAGCTTTCTTTTATTCGATAATCTGGCGCCCCGGGGCGTAGCAACAATATTATTCAAGCATAATTTACTTTGGATATACGGAACAACATTAAAAGCGTTAAAGGTAGACGCATATTTGAATAGAACTGCAATGCAAGAAGTTTAAGTTTCTTTGCAAAATATCTTCCAGGGATTTATTATTACCCTACTTGTAGAGAAAATTTTGGAAAAAAAGAAAAAGCTTTAATAAGGTGAAAACTAAATATTTAAATCCCACTGCTTCAGATAATCAGAGTGATTTCTTCAGGTAACTGAATAGCTGACATTCTGTTAAACAGCGAATGCAAAGTTTGAAGATAAACGCTAAATAGATATCGAAGCAGGGCACTACATAAGAGAACTAGCTTTGAAAGAAAGAAATAATCTATTCACTGAAGGCGAGAACACAATTTGATTTTGGGAATCGTGGAATGATGTGCTAATATTAGTAGAGCTCCCAATTGTGAGAATTTTCCCCAAGGGCCATTTCTAAAGGAAACCTAACTCGGTAAATGCATAAGAGACAGGAAATCCTATTGACGACTTGGGCAAACATACGCACTAATCAATTAAACACGAAAGCTGCACATACAACAGGAAAACGAAATTTACACATACAACAGGTTACGTGACTAAATTAAAAATCACAAACCGCATTACCACTTTTTTTCAAGAGAATGTCTTCCTTTTCAAAAGTAGAGAACGCATAATAATGCCATAATGAATCGATTCACGGGTATTATTTTGTGCCGCTGTTCGCTGCTATGGCCAGAAAAAAGAAATGAACAAATAAAATCAAAGAGCTGTTTTGGGGAAAACGCAGCTCCAAGAAAGAAAAGAAAACCTTCGAGCGCAAAGATATAAAAAGTTCGAAAGATACTTGAAGATTCGGACATTTCTACGCCGCTATTATGATTTACTTTCTAAGACTTCTTGAATGTGCGACGCAACAATACACAACGACAGCTTAATAAGCTAAGCAAGGCATCGGGGCGCCTTCTCTCCAGTGTAAAAAATAAATACTGCGAATTCACAGAAAATCTTCAAACTAACATGCAGCAAAATCGCCAGGGTGTCCGTATTTTAGCGAAATTTCCGTTTCTTCCAACTTCAGAATTTTTACAGATTTTCCGTAGTCAGTAATTACGCTTATTTCAGAAAAGTCAGTTTCTGGTTTTTCCGTATTTATACAGAAATGATTGTTTTTTCGAAGCAACAGAAAGCTTTGGAACTTGAGATCTTTTAAAACTCACAATGGCTTTCAATTATCTTTAAGAAAAAAGTGAAATGCACTGCTTTATCGTATTATTTCACAAAACTCCTAAATATAAAATTTCCTCTTGATAGCTATAATAGCTTTGTCTTAAGGACTCCACAGGCGGATACATACACCAAGGAGCCATTACATTATGACCATCTACCTAATAAGCTGTACGACCACTTTTACCTCGTCAAACAGCAGCCACTCGGCGAGGCATCGATTCCATGAGGTGACAATAGGTATCTGGTATCACAATGCCAACAGCAGGGCCTCCAGTTCCCGTACATTTCGGGGTGGTGGTTATTTACCGCAAACCAGCTTTTCCAAGTCGTATCACAAATGTTCGATTGGGTTCATGTCAGGTGACTTTGGAGGACAGGGCATTAACAGAAAGTCACCAGCATGTTCCTCGAACCACTCCTTGACGACTCTGACAGTGTGGCATGGCGCATTATCCTGTTGGTAATGTCACCAGCAGGGAACACAGTTGCCATGAATGGGTCAACTTGGTCCGCAACGATATTCAAATATCTGACAGCTGTCAGGGTATATTGGGGCCTAAAGCGTCCCAAGAAAATATCGCCCACAGCGTAACACCGCCGCCCTGTTTCCGCCCAACAATGCATCCAGGTGCCATAGCAGCCTCCATTGGTAATCGACGTATCCGCGCTCGGCCGTCTACGTGATGCACCAGAGTCTTCATTCGTCAGACCAGGCCACTTTCTTCCAATCATCCACGGTCCAATCTCGATGACCTTGGGCCCATTTCATGCGTTGTTGGCGATGACGTGCAGTAAGCATGGGAACCCGGCTGGGTCTTCTATCACGCAGGCCCACGCGCATAAGGCTGCGATGAACTGTGTGCAGTGACACATTGTCCTGATCACCACTGTTGTTGCTGCTGGTGATTTGTTGCACTGTGGCCCTGAGGTCGCGGTGAATATTGCGCGACAGTCTCCGCTCCGCTCTGGCATCAATGAGTTGCGGACGACACACGGCTTGACGACGATTCGTCGATTGGACATCTGCGCACCATTTTTTTATACGTGTACACTACAGCGGCACGTGAACCAACCCACGAGCCACTCCGTTTCCGAGATCGTAGTTCCGAGGCACCGAGTCATCACAATTTGTCCTTTATCAAACTCCGAAAAATCGGCAGCTTTTCCCATTCTGACTCCGAACACTACAAACCGAAAGCCGATCCTCGGGTTATATATACACAGGGTGTTTCAAAGAGACTGACCCGATTTTAAAGTAGTAGAGTTAATAAGGCAAATGTGGGATACTTAACCCGGTCATGCAGGCCATGTAGTATGCAGTTTTTCCGGGATTTTCAGCACACTCCCAGTGTTTGGGGACGCGAATGCGTAGATGGTTCCCAGTGAAGGCGGTCCCAAACGACAGCAGAGAAATGGCAAGCCGACTGCATTAATTTGCGAGTAATGCTCAAGTGCGCATAGTCGTCATTACGAAACTCCACTTGCCATAGGCGACAAAACTCAGACCAGCTTTTGCGTTACTGCAAAGGAGATGAAATTCGAAGTCTTCGTTTACGTATTTGGGGATCGAGTGCTACCTAGTACACTGCCGGACAATTGCTAAGGACGGATAACGATAGCAACCATAAAATGGAAGGCACGAAAATGTGGAAATTAGCATAAGTGCGGGATACAGTAAAACGTGTTGTGCGTATGCAAATTTTGGATTGCCGAACTTGTTCGTGACGTCATAGCGCTGATAAGAGATATAAAGGATTTGACGCGTATTGACCGTTGTTGTTCAAACGCAAAGTTGAAAGGCAAAGAATCAATTGACGAACTTGCAAGTTTCAGTATGTCTTCACGACATCACCTAGATGATTTTACGAGTGGCCATATTATTGGCAAGATTGAAGAAGGGCGAAAAATAACATATGTTGCCAGGGAGTTCGACGTCAGCCACAGTGTTGTTTCAAGACTTTGGAAATCATTTCAAACAAATGGAGAGTGTAACAAACGTCACGGGGGAGGTCGTGTTCGCAGTACGACACCTGCAGAAGATCGGTACATAGTGCTATCAACGAAAAGACACCGGCGCAGCATAGCTAGTGAGGTAGCAAATCAGTTTATGGCTGCTACTGGCAAGCGGATCTCCCAAAAAACTGTCGCCAGATGTTTGCATGCAGGAGGACTATACGCCCGCAGTCCTGTTGTGTGCATCCCATTGTCCAGACGTCACCGTACCGCCCGTTTGCAATGGTGCCATCAACATCGCAATTGGACTGATAACGACTGGTCTGCTGTCCTCTTCTCAGATGAGAGTAGATACAGTCTATCGTCTGATTGTCGACGACAACTGATCTGGCGTGATAGTAGTACTGCATATTGTCCAGCAAACATACACGAAAGGGACCGATATCCGACATGTAGTGTCATGGTATGGGCTGGCATCATGATCAATGGCCGTACGTCCCTCTATGTGCTTCCAACTGGGACTATGACTGGCCAACGATACATTAATGATGTTCTGCTACCTCATGTTCCGTGGTGCTGTCGGCGATAGATTCATTTTCATGGACGACAACGCAACATGTCATCGAACAGTCGCTGTCCAGGAGTGTCTTGAGAGCGAGGATATTCAACGCCTCGTATGGCCAGCACGTTCTCCAGATCTGAATACCGTTGAAAATGTGTGGGATGCTTTGGGGAGGAGTCTTGCTGGTCGCCAATGCCCTCCAATAAACAAGGACACCCTCATCCGTGCGCTGACAGAGGAATGGGATAAATTATCCCAACAGCTGCTTGATAATGTTGTGCAAAGCATGACACGACGTGTGGAATCTTGCATCGCCCTCCATGGTGGCCATATCCCGTATTGACATCTTACACCGGAACGCCTGCGGACGGTAATTGCATTTTTTTCACGTTTACGTATTCTGCACAAAATGGCCTGTTTGTCCCTTGAACACGCTCTAAAGCCTTCTGGATTTCAGAGCACAATAAATTGTCTTTCTTGTAATGTCCTGGCATTCTTACATTATTTTATTTCACTTGGCATCCAACCACACTTACTTTTTTATGCGCTATATAGCCGTTTATGATCCGTCCTTAGCAATTGTCCAGCAGTGTATATACACTCAATGGCCAAAATGAACATTAGAGATACCTACCTAACAGCGTATTCGAAAGAGAAAAAAAATGATTCGAGACTGATATCATAATAATGACATCAGTCGACATATACACTTTGTAGACAAAAGTATTAGGACACTTCCACATATGCAAACGGGCATTTTTAACACCAGACGCGCACGCGTGGGGTTTTGCAAATGCATGTTTTTTTGTTGTTGTTTTTTTTGTAAAAAAGAAAAAAAATGACTATTTGGGTGCTTATAAATTTGGGTGCTTTATAAAAGAAAGTGTTTGGAAAACCTGTCGTTGCGTATGGGAAGCATCTCTACCGCGCGGGGCTGAACTGGCGGAATATGAAAGGGGCATGGTTGTTGGATACCACTAGAGTAAGTTATCATTGCCGTTTTTCTGGGATTCCACAATCCACTGTCGTTGATGTTCTTCGTCGATGAAAAATGGTGCCAATACAGCGAAGCTGCGCTCTGGGAGACCGCAAATACTGAGTAATCGTGTCAAGGGAAGCTTACTGTAGAGTGTGAAGAAAGCACGCATCTCCGCCGCCACAGACCTGGCCGGGAACGTCGCACAAGCCACTAGAACACCTACACTGAAGAGCAATTGAATTAGAGATACCTGTCTAGTAACGTGTAGCACCACCTTTCGCCCTGATGACGGCGGCGATTCGTCTCGGCATGGACTCGACAAGACACCGGAAGCGTTGTGAAGCCATAGGGATCCACGACCCTTCAACAAGCCCCCACAGTTCACGCAGATTTGATGGAGGAGGGGGATCATCTATCTCGATGGCATCACAGATGTGCTCGATGGGATTGAGGTCAGGTGACCTAGCTGGCCAAGGAAGCGAGGTCACATCGGTCAAGTGCTCATCCAACCATTCGGATACAATTCGGGAGAGATGGCATGGTGCATTGTCTTGTTGCAGGATGAGGTCCCCAGTGGGATGTTGAAGACGCACAAACGGGAGCAACTGGTCGTCAAGGATATCCCGGTAATGTTGACCTGTGAGGGACGATGTCACACGTACCAGGTGTCCCATTTCAGTTCACGTAAACAGTCTCCAGACGAGAATGCCACCCCCACCAGCTTGAAGAGTACCCTGCTGGCAAGAAGGATCCATCGCTTCATTTGGTTTGCGCCGTACTCGTATCCTGCCATCCGCATGTACCAACGTGAATCTCGACTCATCAGTCCAGGCAACATTTTTCCACATGTCTAGGGTCCAGCGGCGGTGTTCCTGCGCCCATGCTAGTCTTTATACCGTGTGATGTGCGGTCAGCAGCGGTACCCTCGTGGGACGATGACTTCTGTACCCCATAGCGAGAAGATGGTTCTGGATGGTGTGGCTGCTTACACGTTTTTGTGCACCAGCATTAAATTGCCGAGTGATTTCTTGCACTGTGCCCCGTCTATCCGCTGTTACAATGCGAGCTAGCCGACGATGACCCCGCTCATCCACACGCTGTTGTCCACGGCAGTTGGTCCTTGCAGGGATGGTTTTACCGGATTCGATGTACTCGCGGTGCACCCGTGACACAGTGGCTTGTGAAAATCCCAGTGCCTGCACGACTTCCGAGATGGAGAGACCCATTCGTCGGACCCCGACAATTTGCCCACGATCAAACGCGCATAGATCCTTCGTCTTACCCATACTGCGTCCGACTCTTACTGATTCCCGTCACATCACTCCTTATATTGTCGGATGGCTGCATACGTCCTGACGTTTCCGTTTACAGGGCCGCCCACAGGGCCACATTTGCATAACGCCAGCTGTCTCTAATTTTTTTTTTTTTTTTTTTTTTTTGTTTTGATTGGAGGTTTAACGACCACCGTGAGCAACTCAATGGGCTATAAGCAGTCGCCCGTCCCTAATTTAGGGTCACTGGTTCCAGGGAAAGGAGAGAGCCAGTGCCGTAAGACAAACACAACATCCATGCCTCACCGGGATTCGAACCCGGACCCCGTTCGGACGAATGATTAGAGGCCATCGCTTAGACCACTGCGCCACCGGGGCGGCGTCTCTAATTCAATTGCTCTTCAGTGTATATGCAAAAGAATAATCTGTCGGGAACTGCGTGCCTACGGTTAGCATGCTTAGTCAGCTGCAAGCCCTACATCACTCCAGGCATTGCCAGACGACGACTGAGGTGGTGACTCGCTCGCCATTCGTGCACAACAGAAAACTGGATCTTTTGGGGTGACTAATAAAGCTACTCACTCTTTCGTGCGGATGGACGTATTGGAAGGTATAGTTTGCCAGGAAAACGCTGTGTGGCGGGCTGCTATGTCCCTACAGTCAAGTTTGGAGGAGAGTGGGCTCTGTAATGGTGTGTAAATGTGCCTATTGGGAAGTACGCGATGCTTTGGGTGTGGTGACCTCTAACTTAACGATCGTCACGGAAGAAGAAATTCCGGGCAATTCCGCACTACCTACTCTGTGGCAGAAGTTCGGCACATAATCTTCTTTGTTGTAGCAAGATCGAGCTCTTGCCATATTGATTTTTACAAGCCTGGCTTGAGGAGCAGGACATCCAAGTGTTTGATTGGCTAGTCTAAAATCCAACAGAACAACTGTGGGTCGAGATAGAACACCGAGTCCGATTTCTGCCGGGAAGACCTTCCTGTATGTAGGGTCTGGTAGAAGTTTGTGTGGCGGAATGGGGAAACTTCCGGTCCAGACGAACCGACATCACGTGGAGTGCATGCCTAGAAGCGTCGCTGCAGCCATACCTGCCAAAGGTGAGCCAACTATTTACTGACTTCGGCTAAAGAGTGTTCTTGTTACCGTTCAACCTAGGTGTCCGAATATTTTTTCTCTTCATAGTGCAAATATCAATCAAATATCAAGCGATGGCCACATCTAGGAAGAAATCATTAGGCGCATAAAACTTGTCTGGAGTGCATTTGGAAGATTCAGTACAATTTTCTAGATAAATTTGCCGTCATATCTTAAGGAAAAGTACTTAATGAGCGCATCATTCCAGTTTTTCCTTATGGTTTAGAGACGTGGAGCTTAACTAAATAAGATATAAGAAGGCTGCCGGCACCTCAAAGAAGCAGGGAGAGATGCATGCTTGGTGTAACCAAGAACAATAGGAAAATAAATTTGGGGATCAGGAAAATTACAAGAGTGGATGACATTATGATTCAAGTAAAGACCCAAGAAAGACTAAATGACAAGAGTGGATGACATCATGATCTAAGTAAAGACCCAAGAGAGACTAAATGACAAGAGTGGATCACATCATGATACAAGTAAAGACCCAAAAGAGACTAAATAACAAAAGTGGATGACATCATGATCCAAGACAGACAAAATGACAAGAGTGGCTGACATCATGATCGAAGTAATGAATCTCTTGGGTCTTTACTTAGATCATGACATCATGATCCAAGTAAAAACCCAAGAGAAAACTAAATGACAGGAGTGGATGACATTATGATCCCAGTAAAGACCCACGAGAGACTAAATTACCAGGGTGGATGACACCATAATCCAAGTAAAGACCCAAGAGAGACAAAATGACAAGAGTGGATGACATCATGATCCAAGTCAAGAGCCAAGAGAGATTGAATGACAAGGGTGAATGGTATCATGATCCAAGTAAAGACCCTCGTGTGGCAATGAGCTGAACATATTGGTAACAAAACTGACCACCTCTGGGCAACTGAAATACTAGACTAGGCACTAAGGGACGGGAAAAGACCCAGAAGAAGACCACGTGAGAAAAGGGTGATGAAATTCGAAATCGTGCTGGAGTGACATGGAAGAGAAGTGTTCAAGGCATCAAGTCAGAGAGTTGTAAAACAGACTTGAGGAGACCTTCACCCAGAAGTGGATTGAAAGTGTTTGATGATGACGTTGATATCAAATATGAAGTTGATATCATTAACACTGCATTACAAAGAATAACACATAGAAATTCGTTTCACATAGTTACATTACATACACTTCTCTTTTTACGTGAAGGATACGCTATAAAATACCTCCGGAGCTTATCGACATCAGGAACTGATGGTGGTAAATATACCTTCACTCCGCTGAATACGTCAGGTAATCCCTGAAAAGAAAACAATACAAAACTATATTTCACTGAAGAACAATTAAAGAACAATCAGGCTCTGAAACTGGACACATTAGCTTAGTTAATATTCAAAGAAAAAGTGTACCTCAAAAATCAACGCTGTCAAAAGAAGTACAAAAATGGGGAAAAGACACTGAATACGGATAAACATTCAATAACCATTCAACTCCCCCTACCCCTCCTCCAAGGAAAAAAAAAACTGCCGCTTTAACATCAACTGCGGCAACTGCATAAACGTAATAAAATTTTTCATGGCTAAACATATTTATATGAATTTATGCGAAATTTAAGGGGATCCGTTCCTATTAGCGATTTGTGAGATTAATTCAAATTTATTTCAGTTTCGTGGACAATTCAGGATATAAATTTTCTCTATGTTTTATTCCACTTTCAACTGACAGCATTTGCCATTACTCAGAATTAAAAAAAAAAAAAAAAAAAAAACATCCATCCCATTTTACTGCTATGTAATAAGGACTTGTATTAAAAAGAAAACTCATTCGTTGGTCTTCCAATATATTCCCCAAAATTTTTAAGGTCTACTCCGGCTGGTGATGTTGCACCAACGATAGTTCGTTGAAGAATACGACGGCTACGGACATGCTTACTTATCTGCAGGAAAACAGCTTATTTTTTATGTAATAAAAATGACATTAATTTTACTGCCTTACTTTAAAGAAATATTCGTATGAGGCCTTGGATGCAAAAGAAACACCTTCATAATTTCGGACAAGCTCATTACTGTGCCTCATTACAGAAAGAAAATGTGAGTACCTAAGTAATTACAACATTGTTAAAATCACTTTCTAATAAATATTAATAAACTTTCGATTATGGTCAAATTCCATGCAAAAAAACGAAATTTAATATAGGAGGGATGCACAAAATTCAAGTCACTTTCACTATACTTAAAACAGCATAACTACACAAGTTATCCAAATTTCTTAAGAGTAGAATAGAAATCAAAGTTTTCAAGCTTTCGCACATCAACCAGATGGCTTATTCAAGGAAGCAAACCGAATAATAGAATAATAGCTTTTCCTCAGAAGTTCGTTCTAGACAATACGAACTAAAGAACGTCGTCGAATTGGCCAATGAGGCAGAATACACCTCAAACCAGATGCATAACTTTATCGAAAAAGCCAGAACCAGGCGTATTAATATTTCTATGCCGCAACCTCGCTACCTGGGCTGTATTCCCCACATACCAAATGTTTCTCATCAACTTAAAAACGCGCTCAGGAGGTTGAACTTCGGTGCCGGCATAAGGTCTCCGGCATATTTATATACGATGTTTAAGGGAAATATTGACAAGCCCCTTCTTCTCAATCAGGGTGGGTGTTTACGCCATCCAACTACAATATCCGGACGGCTTCAGGCGATACTACATCGGAATGACCAAACGTTCGTTTAGAATTAGAATCAAAGAACATAAAAGAGATACAAAGGACAGAAAAATAACAACTGCCCTATCCAAAGAAGTCAAATTCAAGTCCGCTGATCCTATGTGGAATGATATAAAGAAATTAGCTTCCTACTCCGCAGTCAAATCTACTGCCATTCGCGAAACCTTAGAAATCATAACCAACAGCGAGGCTTGCAATGATAGCGTCTCGCTGGAGTTACCACGTATTTGGAATCAATTATTCAAGCAATGATGCGTTTTCTCCCCCACGGTACTGCGTGCCCAACCAACATAACTCCTTATTTCATCGAATGAATAATCACATTTGCATCTATTCATTTATTGTCTAGTCCAGTCCCCGCGCTCAAATTTTTGAAGTGTTGTATTATTCAGTTTGTTGTCTCCCTTCCTTGAAAAAGCCATCTGGTTGATGTGCGAAAGCTTGGAAACTTTTATTTTTATTCTACGCCAAGAAATTCGGATTATTAATACAGTTATACAATTTTAAGTATAGTTTTGATGTATAGTTCCTTTCCTTTCGCTATATAAAAGAGTGTACTGTTGTACTTTCTTCTCATAAAACATAACTGTTATCAAAGAAAAGTTTTGATATTTTGCGTATTGTTCCCTCTCATAATAAATTATTACCAGTGTAGCGATGAGTTATTATCACTGAAACTCGTAATAATCAATTTATTACCGTGCATATAAAATGTGAGTAATATTTTGGATATAACAGCCAACTTTATCAGTCTTTGTAGAAAAACAGCAATCACAAGAAAAAAACGGAAAAAAATACTTGACTGATATTTTTATGCGATTACTTGAAAACACGTTGTTAGAGAGAGACAACAAAGAGCACGAAACGCGGGATATACGGACCTCAACAAAAACTTCAGAAGTGAAAAGTGGTAAAAACCTTTCCAGTTGTAATCTCCGCAACGACATTTATCGCTGAACACCCACCCCACGCACCCCCCCCCCTACTCCCTCATCATCCAGAAAGCAACGATCCTACAAATCCGCAACCTTTGCAGAAATTTCTTAATGTAAGTAACATGTTCCTTGTGGCTTTAGGAGAATTCTCCTTTCTGACGCAACCAGGAACATTCCGAGAATTTCCTCTGGGAAATACATACGAATAATAATAATAATAACAAATACAGAAAAGACGACACAATACGTCTTTCTGTGCTTCCCGTGGTATGATACGAATCCAATTTGCGCAAATACGCACTTGCCGACGTCTTTTACATGGTATTCGTTCTTTTACAAGACATCATTCAAGATCAACACATTTGTTACATAACCGCAGCAGAAAATCCTTAAATCCAAATTGTTCGAACTTTCGTTTACAAGAAGACATCTGCAGCATTATTTTCGGTTGAAAACACCCTTGTTCACGAAAAGAATTTCGCCTGAAAATTGAAATTAATATGGTAGGTTGTATGTTAAGAAACAAGCTCCGCAAAACTTGAATTTTGAAAAAAAAAACTCTATTTGAAGAAAAACTGCAGATGTATTTTCTATAGTACTAGAATACAAAATACCTTTTCGGCGCGAAAACAGTATTACTGCGTGACGACAAAACACAAAGGAGGTTATAAAATTCTCAAGTGCGACGATTTTTTATTTTTTTATTTTTTACAAAAAATATGCAGATTCAATCGCATTAAAAGTCAAGTGGAACATGCAGGAAATTCTCAGGCGACGGGGATATCGTGTCCACAGATGGAAACGGGTCTACAATTTCTCTCGGGTCAAATGGCTTGGGTCGAGGTGTTCCTGACCTGATTTCGATCCAGTTTTAATTCCGTTTCATTTTTGAAAAGGATAAAAAAAAAAATTTCAAGGAAAAATGTACACCATGGAATTTTGTGCTTCATGTTGGTGCCAGCGGAGTGAAAAACTGACTTTTCATACAAAAATATTGCCAACCGACTACCCTATATCGTAAAACGATACTTCCTTTCCGTTTGTTTTCAGTGTTATTGTCTGGAGCAAGACATAGGCAAACGCCTGTCACCTGCTTTTCTAGTGATTCATTCTCTCACACCTCGCGTGTCACACTGTAAGACTCACAGTTACTTTTCACACCGCATCTTTTGCATTGAGCACTCAGAGGTTTTCGCTTGACGTGCTAACATCCCATTCCATTGCATGTCGTGTCGGAATTAATGCCTTATTTGTTGATATGGATGAATTTAATACTCAGAAGATTGAAAAAGACGTCGAGGCCAACAAATACGTTCTTGTGTATAGTGTGCAAGAACTATATTCTCATAATACGTGGCCTATCATCATTGTCAACCATTATCAATCGACTGCTGGACGAAGGTCTACCCAAGTTTCTTCCACAACGGTCTGTCTTGTGCCAGTCTCCTCCATGTTACTCCGGCATACTTTCGAATTCCATCCACCCATCTCCCATGCGGTCTTTTTCTGGGTCTTCTCCTGTCGTTTGGAATCCAGTCTAACATTTCGGCTGTCCATCGATGGTCTGCCCTTTTGGCAATATGTCCAGACCACTGCCATTTCAGGGATTTTACTCTGATCATGATGTCTTCCACTCTTGTCATTTTTCTGATCCACGAATTCCTCTTCTTATCTCTCCTAGTTACACCAAGCATGCACCTCTCCATGCTTCTTTTAATTGTTTGCAGTTCTTGTATGTCTGTTTTAGTTAAGGTTCACGTCTCTGCACCATACGTAAGCAGTGGAAGGATGCATTGATCAAACGCTTTTCTTTTAAAACATAAAGGCATATTGCTCTTGGAAATTATACTGTTTCTTCCAAAAGCTCTCCAGGCAAGTTTTATACGCAGATTAATATCTTCATCAATGTGACTTTCACTTGATATCTGCTGTCCAAGATAAATGTAAGTATTGGTTATCTCCAGCTTTTCCCCATCAATCGATAAATCTTCATTTCTTGTTAAAAGTATTGTACATCACTTTTGTCTTCTGAAAGTTCATTTTTAATCCCACTTCTTTACTCTTGTCAGCAAGTTCCTGGTTCATACTCTGTAGCTCTGATGGGGTAGTTGTAAAAATGACTACGTCATCAGTAAAACGAAGTTGAGTTAGATAATTTCCATTAATCTTTATCGCTTTGTTTTCCCAGTTCAGTGATTGAAAGACATTTTCCAAAGTGGCATTAAAGAGTTTGGGAGATATAGTGTTGCCTCGTCTCACTCCCTTTCCAATTTTTATGGGTGTTGTATTCTCAAATAGCCGAATCTTTGCATTTACATTTTCATAGATATTATTATAATATTACGCCATGATAATTAGCACAGCAATCAGACATCGCTGAATTGACTGTAATTACTGTTTCACACGTGATATCACTCACATCAGAAAACTTGAAAATTCCATCACCCCGCTACAGGGAGAGGAAATTTTCAAATTTTCTGGCGTGATTGATATTACCTGTGAAACAGTAAATGCAGTCAATTCAGCGATGTCTGATTGCTGTACTAATTATCATGAAATACGTTCTTGTTGAAAACAAAAAGGAGAAGGGTGAATGCTGGCAGTATTTTCGCCTCATTAAGAAACCAGAATATGTTTCACACCACCAATTTTCACGTACTTGTGATGAGTTGAAAGTTCCCAAAATGTTAATGTTGATTTCATGAATCTTCCTTCTTTCTGCGGGGCAGTGATGAAGTCAACATCCACATTTTAGAAACTTTCAACTCATCAGAAGCTGGTGAAAATTGGTGTTGCTGTGAAACATATTCTGAAGCTTGATATGTTATCAAGAAAACAGCAAGAGCTAAAATCAAACATACAACAAGTAACTTAATTCAAAAATTTTGACTGTAGCTCCATCAAAATTAAGTGGAACAACCTTAACATTACTGTGGAGGGATATTTTGACTCTTGCAGATGTGTTGGAAAGAATGTGTAAAACAGTTGGGTTATGCGCAGAACGACAGTTTCAACACTTGCTGTAAGGAAGTGAGTAAATTATAAGTTTCCGTAATATATTTATGATTTTTTACATAACCTACGATACCCAACCCAATACGGAGAGACTTTTTGAACGCCCTGTATCTGTGTATATACATTAAATTCACAAAAGTCACCGGACTCCCTTCAAAAGCAAATGAACGGATCCGCTGCGTTGTTAAGATGCGCGGTACAGCTGCAAACGGTATAAAAACAAGCCTGCAGCTGACCGCGATCCTATCGCACTGTGAGGTTGAGTGAAAATGTCGCGGCGGGAGAGAACTGGCTTTGAGAAAGGAAAGATTGTTGGGTGTTATATTAGTGGGTTGTCCATAAGAGAAACCGAGAGACGTTTAAACATACCCAAGTCAACTGTTTTGGATGTACTGAATAAGTGGAAGACACATGGCGTGCCTGAAGCAGCAAAACGTATCGGCACACCAAAGAAAATCAGTGACAGAGGACGTCGAAACCTCAGTAGAGTCGTTACAGCTAATCGACAGAGTAATGCACAAGACTTCAGTGTACAGGTGAGTAAACATGCTGGAACCTCGGTATGTACACTTACCATTCGCAGAGAACTTCATTCCATGGGTTACTGTGATCGTGCGGCTGCTCATAAGCCTTTCATCTACACTCGGAATGCAACTCGTCGTTTAGCATGGTGTAAAGAACATTTATCGTGGACCGTAGATCAATGGAAACGGGTCCTATGGACTGATGAATCCAGATACACGATCTATCAGTCTGTGTGGGTATGGTGGCAGTCGGGGGAACGCTATTTGCCACAGTGTACTGTTCCTACGGTCAAGTTTGGAGCTGGCAGTGTACTCGTGTGGGGGTGTTTTTCGTGGTATGGTCCCGGCCCATTGGTTATCCTGGACAAACCTGTTAACCAGCACGTCTATGCGCAAACAACTCTGTTGCAATGCTATGGAACTTTGTATGTATTTATTAGTTAAAGTCCATGTCTTCGCTTCATGCGTAAGCACATAACAATGAACTTTCAGAAGACAAAAGTGATGTACAATGCTTTTACAAGAAAGGAATATTTATCAGTTGATAGGGAAAAGCAGGAGATATTTACATTTACATTGGACAGCAGATATCAAGCGAGGGTCACATTCATGAGGAAATTAATCGGCGTGTAAAACTTGGCTGGAGAGCTTTTGGAAGAAACAGTACAATTTTTAAGAGCAGTATGCCATTATGTCTTAAAAGAAAAGGGTTTAATCAATGCATCCTTCAAGTTCTTACGTATGGAGCAGAGACGTAGACCTTGACTATAAAAGTCATCTAAAGACTGCAGACAACTGAAAGAGGCCTGGAGATATGCATGTTTGGTATAACCAGGAAAGATAAGAAGAGGAACTCGTGGCTATGGAAAATGACAAGAGTGGAAGACATTATGAACAGAAAAAAAACCCTGAAATGCCAATGGGCTGGACATGTTGCCAGAACAACGGACCACAGATGGAGAAGTAAAATTTTAGACTGAATTCCGAGGGACAGAAAAAGACCCAAAGGAAGACCCCCATGGGAGGTGCGTGGATGAAATTCGAAAGCATGACGGAGTAACATGGAGGAGAGTGGCTCAAGAGACAGTTGTGGAAGAAACTTGGGGAGACCTTCATCCAGCACTAGGTTGATTAAGGTTGACAATGATTATGATGATGATGATATCATAATCATCATCATCATTGTCAACCATTATCAATCCACTGCTGGACGAAGGTCTCCCCAAGTTTCCTCCACAACGGTCTGTCTTGTGCCAGTCTCCTCCATGTCACTCCTGCATACTTTCGAATTTCATCCACCCATCTCCCATGTGGTCTTCTTCTGGGTCTTTTCCTGTCCCTTGCATTCCAATCTAAACTTTCGGCTGTCCATTGATGGTCTGTCCTTCTGGCAGTATGTCCAGCCCATTGCTATTTCAGGGATTTAACTCTGATCATGATGTCTTCCACTCTTGTCATTTTTCGGATCCACGAGTTCTCTTCTTATCTCTCCTGGTTACACCAAGCATGCACCTCTCCATGCTTCTTTGAGTTGTCTGCAGCCTTTGTATGTCTCTTTTAGTTAAGGTCCACGTCTCTGCACCATACGTAAGCACTGGAAGGATGCATTGATCAAACACTTTTCTTTTAAGACATAATGGCATATTGCTCTTGAAAATTATGCTGTTTCTTTCCAAATGCTCTACAGGCCAGTTTTGTACGGCGATTAATTTCTTCATCAATGTGACCCTCACTTGATATCTGTTGTCCAAGATAAACGTACGTGTCTGTTATCTCCAGCGTTTCTCCATCAATCGATAAATTTTCATTTCTTGTAAAAGCATTGAACATCACTTTTGTCTTCTGATAGTTCATTTTTAATCCCACTTCTTAACTCTTGTCAGCAAGTTCCTGGATCATACTCTGCAGCTCTGATGGGGTAGTTGCAAAAATGACTACGTCATCAGCAAAACGAAGGTGGGTTAGATAATCTCCATTAATCTTTATCCCCTTGTTTTCCCAGCTCAGCGACTGAAAGACACCCTCCAATGTAGCATTAAAGAGCTTCGGAGATATGGTGTCACCTTGTCTCACTTCCTTTCCAACTTTTATGTGTGCTGTATTCTCAAACAGCCGAATCTTTGCACTTGCATTTTCATAGATGTTATTAATAATATTAATGTATGCATCTTCAATACCGCAGGATTTCAGAGCCATTGTAACTGCTGATGGTTTCACCGAATCAAAGGCTTTTTCATAATCGATAAAAGCCATGCACAATGGAAGTTCATATTCCCTCGCTCTTTCAATTAGTTCTCTCAGTACGTGGATATGATCTATTGTGCTGTAGCCACTCCTAAATCCAGCTTGTTCTCTCGGTTGAGCCATGTCCAGTGTTACCTTCAAGCTGTGTGAAAGAACTTTAGTGAAGATTTTATAAACCACTGATAGGAGGCTGATAGGTCTGTAGTTCCTGAGATCCTTAATGTCACCTTTTTTATGTAGCAGGATCATTGTAGCGTTGTTCCAATCCTCAGGAATCTTCCCTTCATTAAAGGCATCGAGTGAAAATTTGGGCGAGTACTGTTTCGATTTCTCCACTTGCTTCTTGTATGATGTCTACAGTAATTCCATCTGCTCCTGGAGCTTTTTCCCCGCTTCATGTTCTTGATTGCATGTGCAACTTATGCTGGGAGGACTGGAAGAACTCTGGTACTGGAACCTTTCATGATGTCTGGAGTACATGTATCGTCCCTTTCATATAATTTGGAGTAGAAATCTTTCACTCTTGTCAAAATTTCGCCTCTATTTCTTGTTACAGAACCATCTTCTTTTCTCAGTGCTTTAATCTGCTTTCTTCGTTTACTGAGATGTCCCTTTGCTATCCTTAGGCTTTGGTTGTTTTCAATTGCTTTCCTCACTAGTTCACAGTTGAATTTCCTTATGTCTTCAGTGATACTTTTTCGTACTGTCTTGCATAGCTCTATATATTCCATTTTGGAAGTCACATCTTCTTTAGTTGTCCTCATCTCTCTTCCTTTTTGCATCAACATTTTGGTTTTTCCTGATAATTTGTTCACATGCAACTTGTTCTTAGACCCAGCTAATTTTGTTGCTGTTTCCATAAGAGCTTTGGTTACTTTTCTGTTAACTTCAGAAATATCCACTTCATCTGATGTTAGGCCTTCTAAAGCAGAGAATCTGTTCTTCAGTTCCAACTTGAAGGTATTATGGTGTTTTCTAAGGTTGGTTATGTCAATACATTTTGTTTGTCTTATGAGCTTGCCACGTTCAAGTTTAGTGTTGAGATGCATCTTACATCTCACCAATCTATAGTCACTACCTGTGTTGAACTTGTTTAGCACACTGCAGTCTTCTATGACGAATTTTTTGTTGCACATAATAAAATCAATTTCACTTGTCGTTCCATTTGGATGTCTCCAAGTCCATTTCCTGTGTGGCGTTTTCTTGAAGAAGGAGTTCAAGATGGAAAACCCTTCTGCCTCTGCAAACTCTACGAGAGTATTTCCACGCTGGTTTCTGTTGCCGTGACCGAATTTACCTACTGAAGTTTCATTCTGTTGCTGTTGCCCTACTTTTGCATTGAAATATCCCATAATTATCTTCAAATGTTGCTTACCTTTATTATTTAGATGACGAATTTCCTCATAAAATTCTTCAATTTCTTCTTCAGGATGACTTGTGGTGGGTGCATTAGTTTGAATTATCTGAGCCTGGTATCTTCTCGATAGTTGGATAACGAGTCGTGCAGCTCTGTCAGAGGAACTTTCAACTTTTACAACTTTATCCTTCAGTTTCTTGTTTATTATAAATCCAACACCACTAGTTCTGCCAGTATCTGTCCGACGATACTAGAAGAGATGTCCACTTTTCAGTTCAATGAGATCTTCTCCTTTTCTCCTTACCTCACTTAGCCCGACGATGTCCCACTTGATCCTTAGTAGTTCCTCTTCCAATTCAAGAAGCCTTGAATCAGAAGATAGGGAGCGCCCATTAATACGTAGCCAAGGTCAGCATCAGATGGCAGCCTAGTCCGGTTCTCCGGGGATTCTTAGCACCCTCTGCCTTCATGTCGCACTGGCCGCTGCCTTGGCCAGGTACATTCCAGCTGCCGGAGACTGAGGGCCAAGATTTAAGTTGTGGAGTCATTTTGGAGGGGTGATATACATGATGATATACAGTTGTGAAATCAACTATATAAAACTTTGTTACTTGGTTGGGGATACTATAAACTTGGTTGGAGAGATTTTGGAAGAAACAGTTGGGCCGCGGGTGGCCTAGTGGGCAACGTTCGTGACTGCCACGGAAAGGGCCTCAGGTTCGATCCCAGGCAGGTACGAACGCTCGATCTACTAAATATCCGTCGTGCGTCGGATGGGCACGTTAAGCCGTCGGACCCCGGGTACTGGCCCCCGATGATAAATAAGGGCGTCTTCCTCCCCCTTTCTACTTCGCTTCCGTGTCACTTTCCTATCTGGCGCTCTAGCCCAAATCTCCTAGTTTCCTGTTTCTAAGGGCTGTTTAAGACCTGGGGTCAGACAATCCCTTCCTAAAATCCTCTACATATGATCGTGATCGTGGAAGAAACAGTACAATTTTTAAGAGCAATATACCATTATGTCTTAAAAGAAAAGTGTTTAACCAAAGCATTCTTCTAGTGCTTAGGTGTGGAGCGGAGACGTGGACCTTAGCCATAAAAGACATACAAAGACTCAAAGAAGCACGGAGAGATGCATGCTTGGTGTAACCAGGAGAGATAAGAAGAGGAACTTGTGGATAAGGAAAATGACAAGAGTGGAAGACATCATGATCCGGGTAAAATCCCTGAAATGGCAATGGGCTGGACATGTTGCCAGAGGAATGAACCACCTACGGACAACCGAAATTCTAGACTGGATTCCAAGTGACAGGAAAAGACGCAGAAGGAGACCCCATGGGAGATGGGTGGATGAAATTCGAAAGCATGCGGGAGACTAGGAGGAAACTGGCGCAAGATAGACCGTTGAGGAAGAAACTTGGGGAAACCGTCATTCAGCAGTGGATTGATAAAAAATGGTTGATGATGATGATGATGATGATGATATACATATATATACTGTATATATATGTAGATATAGATATACTTAAGAGCAGAGCCAAAAACATAAGAAAAACTTAAGAATTTAAAACGAAAGTTGCAAAATAACCTGAAGATCAAAACGCGCAAGAAGAGACTGAAGCAAAAAAATGTTTGACTCATACCAAGTACAACATAGAAAAGGTTATGTATTGACCGGTGTGAGTAAAAAGAGAAAAAAATAGAAAAACTGAATGTAGAAAGTGTCGAGAATACTGAGCCTTGGCTTTATCAAGGACCAGCAAAAAACTCTGCATTTTCTCACTTCCACAAAGACCTATTTGGAAATGGGTTTCTGCAAAGTCATGGATGCAAGTGATAAGCCCACCAAAAAAAATAAAATATATATATATATATATATATATATATATGTCATAACCTCCATAGAGTTGTATGACCAAGCTTTAGTTAACAATTTAGCTTGCATCCATAACTTTCCTGGCCCGACCCATGCTCTTCATCTGTTACTAATAAACAGAAAGAAGATGATTATAGAAAACTCAAGTTGTAAGAGTGACATAATGAATCAGAAATAATGTTCAGCAATAACAAATTGCCAAGTTACCTAGTCGCCTAAGAGAGAATTTAAACCTGAATAGCAATACTAAAGTACTACAAATTCTTAAACATTGCAATAAAAAAGGAAAAATTAATTTTTTCTAAAGCACAGATTCTTGAAAGAAAACTGGATTATAAAAAACCCCTACTCCACAACTTCTGACAACACAAAAACGAGAATAAAATAAAGACAACAATAAACTAAAGAAATGCTTTGTGAAGGTTATATGACATAAACAATTAGTTGCAATATGTACAAAGTATTTCAGAAGTGCTTTAAGTGCATAATTAAGTAGTTATTACGACCTTAACTACATTGAAAACACATCGTAGACTACAAGAACAATGGAACGGCCGGCTGCTTAGCCTTAGTGCCCTAAAAAACGCGCAAAGTAACCAGGAAGAGAAAGAGTTAAAATCCGCAAAAAAGTTAATAGACTTGCTAGTGCCTAAATGCTAAAAAGCAAAAAAAACAGAGAAAAAAAGTACAAGAAGTACAAACATTGAACTTGGAAAACCTAAACCCAAAAGACAATGAAGAGAGCTTACCTCTTATGCAACTGAACTTTCTCCACACAAGAGGAAACATGGCAGACCTTTTACCCCAAACTTCCAATCACCCCTGCCACTCCCTAGTCGCTGGGGGCAGTGTGGGTGGGGCTGAAGGCCTCCACACACTGAAAAAAATCCTACTCGCGGAGATTTTAACTAGAGAAAAATATAATTAAGATTGTGGACCTGTTTGATCAGAAAGAGCAGAATTAACTCTTCAGAATACATGAGAAATATTATGAAATACACAAGTAGTGTATTTAATAATCTTTGCATGTATTTAATCACCTTGGTGAGCTTCTGTAGACTATTCAGAATCCTATTAATTTTAATGTTAGTTTTACTATTTTTAGTATAGCTATTCTAGTGAGTGAATAACTAGTTTTCTTTTATTTTTATTTTTATTTTATTTTATAAACAGAATTTTAAAGGGTTTTTTGTGATTTTTTCTATATTATTTAATTTTTTATTTTTAATAGGACCATCTTATCCATAGCACTAAGGTTCCTTTTTGTAGTTAATATGCATCCTCTAGACCAACTTCCAAAAGGGCTTTCATTGGTCAGAATCATATTATTAACTGTGTAGAAAATTAAAGCAGATCTGCCAACCTTACTTGGTATGAGTCAAAAAATTTTTTTGCTTCAGTCTCTTCTTAATAGATATAGATATATATATATACTATATATAGTGCCTGCTTAAATATTTCCTGATTATGGCCGAAACCACTAGGGTAATGCAGGAGGCGAAGCAATACCGCCCATAAAAGTTTAAAAGTTCACGTCAACGCAACTTCTGGAAATTCTTCGAAAGTGACACCGTCGCCTAACTGATTCTGTGATTGTTTGGAACTCCCGTTACGCAACAAATGTATTATTCAAGAGAAAAGAGAGCACATCGTGCATAGATGGACAGATGGCAGGTATCATCAAATTTACTTCCGAAGCAGCCACTGGAAAGATAACTTGAGAAACAGAGGCAAATCGATACTGCGGAACTCATGGCATCTTAACTCCCCGCAGATCAGATCGAACGCGAAATCGGGGGTGGGGGGATTGGGTGTCAAAAGAAAATCAAAATTCAGCCTAGGTGCCTCTGTTGTTCTTGTCCAAGAGTGTTCTAAATTCATCCAAGCGTCGATTGCACTAAGGTTTATCCGAGACCCAAAACCTAAAAATCAAAGGAAACAGTAACTAAGAAAAAATAAATGCCATAAAACAGCTGGAGAGAAGAAAATAAAGAATATAAGAAGAATTCCACTGAATTCTCAGGCGTAATGAGCAGGCTTTTCGTAAAAGCAAAACAAAAATATGACTCAAACCCTAGAAACAAATTCAACATCTTTTTTTTTCTTTTTTTAAAAGCAGCATCCAGCTAATCTA
Source organism: Macrothele yani (assembly GCA_039090855.1). NCBI lineage: Eukaryota > Metazoa > Arthropoda > Arachnida > Araneae > Macrothelidae > Macrothele > Macrothele yani. The sequence continues at coordinate 134,494,539 of CM077005.1, read as the reverse complement.
CAACTATAAAACCCACATTAATGTTTGTATTCCTCACATTTTTCTTTAGGTACGACTGTTTCTTGCGTAGACCACGAGGTGGCAGCACCTTTGCCGAGCAAGCAAAATGGAAGATTTCAGTGGAGCGGAGAAGATACAGTAGGTGTTGTGTGGTTTAATGAAACATAGTTGGCGACTTGAGTTCTGCACATATTTCGCACCAAATTTTGCAAGGAACCATCTGCACGAAAAAAACTCTACACGAGGCCTATACACTGAGTGGCCACTTTATTATGACCACCTGACAGTTTTAAGCAAATGAGCTATGGCTGCATGCTGTTGCCGCCAGAGGGTGAGGCTAGTATAAAAAGGGAGAGCTTAATGCTTGCGACAGTAGTAGAAGTGATTTTTGGGTGACGAGATGGGTAAAAAATGCGTTTTGACGGACTTTCAACGTGGGATGACTGTAGGAGCTCGGAGCCATGGAGCGAGTATCACCGAAACCGCCGCATTCGTGAAATGTTCCAGAGCAGCTGTTGTTAAAGTGTTTAAACACTGGACTGTCAGCCAAAAAACTGAGTCTCTACGTGCAACGTGTAGTCGTCATCGACTAGTGACTGCTCGGGAGGAACGGAGTGTCCAGACTGATAACAGACAACAGAGGGGCAACAGTGCAGCAAATTACAGACCATCTTAATCAAGGATCCCCTCAAATGATCTCTGCACGCACTGTTCGCCGTACACTGCATCAGATGGGATATGGCAGCCGAAGGCCTGTTCGAACACCTTTGCTGTCTGCAGTTAACAAGAGAAAACGTCTCCAGTTCACACAGGAGCATAAGGATTAGACAGTCAATAATTGGAAACAAATTATGTGGTCCGATGAATCACGTTTTCAGTTGCACCATGCCGATGGTCGAGTGAGAACTTGGCGGAAACAGCACGAAAGCATGGACCCCAAAATGCATTGCTACAACCCTTTAAGCTGGTGGAGGCAACGTGATGGTTTGAGGAATGTTTTCCTGGCATGCTTTGGGCCCTTTAATTCGTGTTGATCAACGTCTGACTGGCACATCATATCTAAACATCGTTGCGGACCAAGTGCATCCTGTCATGTGGATGGTTTATCCCAATGGCGATGGCTACTTTCAACAAGATAATAAAGTTAAAAGATGGTACCGTTTAGAGTATGGTTGTAATCTTCCGTCAAGGAATTCAATTAAGCGGTGGATGAAACAGTTTAAAGAAACTGGCAATGTGGAACATCGTGGAGGAGCCGGAAGGCCTAGCGTCAGCGGTGAGACGTTTGACCAAATTAATTAAAGTTTCCGACGAAGCCCTCAGGAAATCCGTTCGTAAAGCAAGCAGAGAACTATGCATTCCGAAATCGACAGTTCACGATATCTTGCACAAGAAATTGAAGTTTCATGCTTATAAAATTCAAATAGTGCAAAAGACGCATGTAAATTATCACACTCTGTGATACGATTTCGCTGTGGATATGCTGAATTGAGTGGAAAACAACGAAAACTTTCTCAGTAATGTAATTTTTAGTGATTAATCCACATTTCATGTATCAGGTATTGTGAATCGTCACAACTGTAGGATATGGGGCAATGAACCGCCTCATGCTGCTATTGAACTGGAACGTCTCCAAAAGTTAATGTGTGATGCGCCTTATCAAAATGAGAAGTGATTAGCCCTTTTCTTCTTCTGCGAAAAAAACATAAATGGTGACATTTACTTCGATATGCTAGAAAATTTCGCTATACCCCAGATCAAAATATATGACAACCTCGCTTTCCAACAAGACGGCGCGCCTCCGCATTGGTCAACGTGTGTACGTAAGTGCCTAAATGAGCATTTCCCCAACAGATGAATTGGGCGTGGTGGTCCCCTTCCGTGGCCTCCTCGCTCTCCATTGGAATTTTTCATGTGGGGTTATGTAAAGGATCGTGTCTTTCAGACGCCTTGTACTGATTTGCAGGAACTGAAGCAGCGTACCACAGCTGGTATTAATTCCATAACTCCTCAGATGCTTGCCAATACATGGAAGGAAATCGAGTATCGCTTGGACGTACTACGAGCAACCAAGGGATCTCACATCGAAATTTATTAACTTGTGTAGTTACATTGTAAGTTAGTACAGCCAGTTTCTTTCTATCTGTTTAATGTTTTGTTTTATATCATTTTGTAATGTGTCAAATAATTCTCGGACACCCTGTATGTCATACAAATTTTCCAAGCAAATGGAAAATGTGACATAGAAACAAAAGAAAGGATTAATAATGGATTATATGCATTTTATAACAAGAAAAATCTGTTTATTAATAAAACGAACAAAAATCTAAAGAAATAGGTTATTAAGTGCTATATCTGGAGTATAACTTTATATGGGGAGGAAACGTGGACAACTGGTGGAGGCATTTAAAATGTGGTTATGGTGAAGAATTGAAAAAATAAAGTGGATTGAAAAAATTACCAATGATGTAGTATTGCAAAGAATTGAAGAACAAAGGAATTTACTAAAGACCATAAGAAAAAGAAAATATAACTGAATATGACATGTGTTAAGAGGAGACAGCCTATTGAGAAGAATGATAGAAGAGAAAATTGAAGGTAACCGACCAAGAGGAATGATGCTTGATGATGTAATACGCACAGTAAGCTATCAAGAATTGAAGGAGGAAGCAAGCGACAGAGGAAACAGGAGGAAAAGAACTTGCTGAGTTACCGTTGGACCTGTAAAGAGACAGAACACTAACGCTGATGATGATGATATGCCGTGCTACCAAGGAAAGGCATACTGAAAAAGTGTCAAAAAATTAAGCATGTACACACTGAATGGGCAAATTATGATATACACACCGATAACAATACACAAAGTAGAAGTATCGCGTCCATCGCGTCCAGTCACGTGGGACGCTGTAACTGGCAATGCCTATAAATAGAGCAGGTATAGACGCGTTGTCAACCAGTGACGGAACGCTAATCATGGGTAAAGGGAACGACGTAAGGTAGTTTGACCATGTCCAAATAGTAGCTGCGATGAAGGCCGGTTGTTCAATCACTGCAACTTCTGAACTGTTGAGATACCCACGTCAGACGAATAAGAATGTTCCGTTGTGCATCTGGTGGGAGGTGGGAGTGCTTTATTATGAAATATCTGAACAGGGTCAAACTGTTACTGTTGATTTCTACAAGCAACAATTGCTGCGACTGAACCAGGAAATCCATCGGAAACGTCCATTCACAGGCAAAGGATTGCTTCCTATGAAATTACTGCATGACTATGCCAGGCTGCATGTCGCGAAATCGGTTAAGGAAACGTTATTGACGCTTGGCTGTGAAGTTTTGGAGCACCCTGCGTATAGTCCCAACATATCTATCATTTGTTCGGATCGATGCAAATATGGTTTGTCTGCTGTATGGTTCCGGACGTGTGACGCGATGAAGTCGTCAACCCATTTTTGCACTTCGTCATTCTTCATGGCTGGAATCCGTCAGCTACCCAACCGATGGCGGAAGGTGATAGATAATGACGGCGCATATTTTGATTCGTAAAGGTATTGTTGTTTTCTCTCAAATTACATGTTGCCTTGTCTTAAAACGCTTTAAACCTTATTTGTACGACTGATACATTACAACTTTGAGAGAATTGAGACAGCGTTTTTGTGTTTCTTCTTGGTGCAGCTATAGTTGAACCTTGATCCCATCAGAGAAGGGCATGTTGTTTATCTTTCGGTCTGGATGAAACATTGGTTTCGCATTTCATAACTCACACAGATAAGCGCTATTTAAAAATTGATAAATCTCTGTATTGTAACTTTGTAGCTCTACTATTTCGTAGCTTAGTAGAATAGAATCCTAAATGTATCCTCAATATCCAACATTCTGGTTCCAATGAATGCACTCAGAATCCGCTGAAAAAAAAAAAAAAACTGTTCATTCATGAGATCCATAACGAAGCACTGGTCTTCCGGTGCTTCATTATGGAACTCGAATTCCTCGTTTTAAAGATTTCACTTAAGCTAGAATCAGGAGTGTTATAGACAGATAGAGTCGTCAAAAGAGAAGTTTGATTTTCATAGGCTTTACGATTTTTGCAATGCGATAAAATACATTATAACTAGCCTATAGCCCGTCCTAGGACGGTTGCTTTTAAACTTAAAAAAAAAATTATATATAAAACGCAAAACGTCTGTTTGTCTGAAGCAGCAAAAACTCTCGAAAGCCGAACTGTAGCATCGTGAAATTTGCATAGCTTATTAATACTGGAATTTCTAGGTCAACGCAACTATTTTAAGATATCTACGTTGTTCCGTTCACGAGTTATGAATTAATTAATAAGCTAATCCATAAAGTCAGCGTCGTTTGCTACGTCATCGTTATCCTGGTCCAAATCTGAAAGCACGTGACTGCATTCATCGCCGCGGCACATCCACTGGTGTTTCTATTCTTTGAGAACTGTGCATAAAAAAAGCAAAACCGAACTTTGCGAAATCTTAACGAAACTGGCTGCAATTTTTATGAACACCATGAATTGGTAATAAAAGGAGTCCCTCAAAATTTCACCGGAATCCTGTCAAAACTTTTTAATTAGGCATGGAATTTTAATTCATCGGTAAACAGAAATATATACGCAGAACAGTGGCGGCTCGTGGTTGAAAAAATAGGTGAAGAGCTACAAGAGCAATATGAAAAGATATCTACTGTCTTCAATGAAAATCACTATATGAGGACTGACCTATTTTTTGTATATTAGATCAATTCTTCTTTCTTTTAAAGCTGTAATAATGTTTCTAAATTAGCACGCTATCACTTTGACCACCCAAAGTGATCGCGGGCTATTATACAGCACGTAATCAGAGAGAGAGAGAGAGAGATTTGTGTGTTTATTATAATTATTTGCAACGCTTTTTTCCCTTTCTCTGCTGATTTGACTTTAAATAAATCATTATTAAGGAACATCTTACAATGTTTCTTTTGTTGTGCGTGTGTGTGTTTCGTGCTTAGGGGTCCAAGAAGTGGTACTGCACACAAACATTCACTGCAGTAAAAATCAGAATATATAAACTGCATTTTATACGTTATACGCGGAATGCAGTTCAGTTGAGTAAATAAATCCATCGTTCTTTCCACGTTAAGCAACGCAGAGCAACCGAAAAATTGTTATTCGGCCGCCGTTGGGGAATCGAATCCCGAATCTCTCGATATCTAGCCGAATTAACGCGTTAATTCGGCTAGATATCGAGAGATTCGGGATTCGATTCCCCAACGGCGGCCGAATAACAATTTTTCGGTTGCTCTGCGTTGCTTAACGTGGAAAGAACGATGGATTTATTTACTCAACTGACGCCACGTATTTAGATGATTTTAACCAGCAGTTCAGCTACTTCTTAATAAGTAATTACAACTTTCCTTATAAACAAATGATTCTCTAAACTAATTTTTAATTCTTTGATCCCATAATGTCTCAAACAAATTTTCTTTTGTCGAGTCACTGCTATTACCACTTTTCCTTTGTCAAGTCACCGCTATTTTCGTAGAGCGTATTTTCAGGTTAAAAATGAAAATAATTAAACGGTTGGAAGGTTCTGAAGACTGGGAATGCCTGAGTTATGACGATAAAGTAAATTAGCAGACTGTATGAATGCTCTCACAAACATTTTTCTGCCAGGAAGGAACGTACGAGAAAGTGAGAGATCCGCCTATTTTAAGCACAATAGGGATTCAATTCGGATGACACCACAAAACTATGAAAACGTAGAAATGCAAAAGTGGAAAAGAAAACCATTGTAAAATACGAAAAGCGAGTAATCGGCAGGTGAAGTTGCTGCGGGAATGTAATCTCGGATTTACTTTTGCTAAACCCTCGACTCACTTGACAGACTTCGAATTCAAATACATGTGCGAACACGATGACAGCGCACAATACCTCCAACAGGTTAATTAGCTGAAAGGAGTTCAAATTAAAAACACTTTACCGACATCAACAAATATCACAGAAGCCATTAAAATATGCCGAAAAAGAAAGAAGATCAAAACTGCTTATAAGCTTCAGAGTACGGAAATTCCACAGGTATTCAATATTTTTGCAACTAAACCAATAGAAAATGAAAAAGAGATTAATGAAAAGCAAAATTAAAGTACGAAGTACAAGTAACACAAACAAACCCAAGTATGTATACTGTAATATACATATATGTCACTATACGAAACTTTTTTTTTTTTTTTTTCTAATTTTCAGGGGTAGGAGCGATAAAAAAAATTCAGGACACAATTTTTCTATTTTACAATTTCAGGACATATTTTGGCGAACCTGGCAGGTAAATTAAATCAAATATTGGTACAAATGCAGAAATGTTATTCTTTTACTAAAACGTTATCTAAATTATTGCCCAGTTAGCAGGAATTTTTTCACTTTTAAGACTAACAATGCCCCTAAAGTTTCAGTGGCTAGGTTTCGCCTAAATTCTGTTTGACTTTTACGGACAATACTAAAAATTCTTTCGGCAGGTGCATTACTGAATGGCACAACAAGAATAGCATGTATCAGGTGTGGTAAAACTTCATACTTTTTAGCACCAATTGCACCATCAGTCGTTTTCAAAATGCTTAACTGTGCGGTATAAATTGTAGCCCTATTCGAAACACCTTCTTCCAATTTAATAATTTGATGAAAGGGAAACTCCAATTCCAACTTGTCTAGATCACTGCCACTAACAACAGCAGCTGGGAAAATATTTGCGAAGTACAATACTGAAGAAAAGGAAGCTTCTTTCATCCTAATTCCTATATCAGCAACTTCTGCGTGCAGCAGAAATTCACTTTTCAGTCAGAATTTCTTCAAAATATATTCATATGTAACACTTAACAACAACACAGGATAGTCAGAACATCGTGTGTGTGTGTGGGGGGGTGATTACACGAGAAATCTTCGCTTCGATCGTCTTCTGTTTTGGGAAACTCTTTCCTCCATTTTTAAGCTGAAATGTAAGTATTTATGGAATAAATGGATATTTAAAAAAATACTGGAGAGAAGGAACATTGCTAGAAAATATTACGATTACGGGAGAAATCTTATCTCCAACTAACTTCCGTTTCCGAAAGAAAGAATTCTGTCCTGAAACGGAACCCCATCACCCCCCTCCCGAGATTTCTGCTCAGTTTGTGCATCAATCACGAGGAGGCCCCAAATGAAAACGGCTAACGTAATCCCGGGGCCGTGCTTCCTTTCCACTTAGATTAGAAAGAAACAGAAAGCTGCGTCACGAACTTTGTTCAGAGGCTTCGGGCCGACGTTATCCTGGCCCGGCACCGTGCCTTCTTTCCACTTAGTTTTCAAACAAGCAAAACACATTCCTCCTCCTCAGAAAAGAAAAGAAAAAAGGAGGTGCGTCACGAACTTGGTTCAGAGGCATCGGGCCAACGTAATCCCGGGCCTCGACGAAAAAAGGGCGCCAGGCCAGCGTAATTCTGGGTCACAGCGAAAGAAGCACGCCCGGCCTACGTAATCTGGCCTGGCACCGTGCTTTCTTTCCACTTAGCTTTCAAAGAAGCAAAACAAATCATTTATCCTCGGGAGAAAAAAAAGAAACAAAGAGCTGCATCACGAACTTTATTCAAAGGCTTCGGGCCGACGTAATCCCGTGCCACGGCGAAAGAAGCCTGCCGGGCCGACGTAATCCCGTGCCACGGCGAAAGAAGCATGCCGGGCCGACGTAATCCCGGGTCACGGCGAAAGAAGCCCGTCCGGACCAACATAATCCCGGGCCACGGCAAAAGAAGTGCGCCGGGCCAACATCATGCTGGGTCACGACGAAAGAAGCACGCCGGGCCTACGTAATCCAGGCCTGGCGCCGTGCTTTCTTTCCACTTAGCTTTCAAAGAAGCAAAACATTCTCTCTCTTCGGGAAAAAAAAGAAACAAAGAGCTGCGTCACGAAATTTATTCAGAGGCTTCGGGCCGACGTAATCCCGGGCTACGGCGAAAGAAGCACGCCGGGCCGACATATTCCAGGCCTGGCGGGGTGCTTTTTTTTTTTTTTCACTTTTTCAAACAACCAAAACAAATTCTTTCTCCTAAGAAAAAAAAAACCAAAGAGCTGTGTTACGAACTTTCTTCAGAGGCTTTTACATTGATTAATTACAAAACCAGTCAAGCTTTCTTAATAACAGGGAAAATCTGAATATCAGTAATTTTTTGTTAGTCATCCGTAATTCCGGGGAAATGCATAATAATTACGAAGATTCCATAATGGTTGGCATCTCTGTGCTTCCTCCGTAGGAAGCGGCTTCGATTCTGGAACGATCTCATAAAGGTTCGGGAACGCGTTCGCTACATCGCAAATTACAAGAGTCCTTGGCGAGGATGTCACAACGATAGAGTACTCTCTCTCTCTCTCTCTCTCTCTCTCTCTCTCTCGTTCCATTTTTTTATTTACGCGGTACTTGTACACGCTAGATGATGAATCACTATACATAGTTTACCATTTATTCTTAAAATTTTAGGATTCCACTCAAATTTTCAGGATTTAGAACAAAAATAAGGACATTTCAGGACAAAAATTTTCAGGTTTCCTCCGCTACCCACTGACGACATTTCAGAAAAAAAAAATCAGGAACTTCAGGAATTTCAGGACAACTCCGACCCCTGAATTTTTTTATAAGTAAAGGACATTTCTCGCAAATGTTGAACACGTAATTAATATTTTGACATAGGATTCACTCTAATTCACACTTTGCACAGTTCAAAGTTTTCTGGATACATCCTAAACATACAAAAAAGGGGGGCATTAAATTTTCGGGTACAAGGAGCACATTTTTAACCCAAGAGGTAAACTGATAATGAGAGATATAGTACTTATTGGACATGTATTGGCAAATGAAACAAAACTAAGGATTTACAACAACAAACAAAATATTCATCGCTGAAAACGAAATCCGTAGCAAAAATTTGTTCAATCGGTCATTATGAAGCAGATATATACTCATGAGCAAGATCCTTATGACTACTCCTGTCTCCACGAGTGGGGGCAGGGATGGTCGGCGTCCTCACTATGCGCAATGCTATTACCGACCGACGCGAAATATGTACAAACGGTACAGGAAGGACGTGTCAGTTCTCCAATACGAAGCCCGAGCAATGGCGAAAAGGAAGACACTTGGGGTTACAATGGCAAATGATAACCAGCAGAAGAAAGGCGGGGGCCAGAGCATAACATAAACAGCAGGCATTGTTGGCTATTCAACGGCCGACGTAGTGAAGGTGTGGTAGGGATGATCAGAACAGGGAAATACATTTAGCATGCTCTAATGAGAAGACCAAAGAGGGGGGGGGGATTCAAATCCACTGGTATGTATTTCTGTAATTTAACCTTCCTTTAGAGTTTCTATGTTACTTTTTACTTCTCCCTTTGATTTTCGTTCCGAACTGCTCATTACCTCCCCGAATTTCTTTGTACTGTTCGGCAACACCGACAGTGGGTCAAATTGTAAATATAAACTACGTGGAAATTGTGGAGATAGTAGTAATCATGAAAAGTGTAATGATACGATCTGAGATAACTTGGCATTGCTAATTTGATACTACGGAAGTTCGCAGACTCTATGGAAGTGCTGTCGATTAATATTCAAGTTTACGTAACCTTCTATAAGTGTGACTGCGACAAAAGGATTACAATGAAGCATTTTGGACTTCTTACATAAGTTGTTTCATGCATGTGAATCCGGGCCATTTTGAATACTACAGTCGAGTTCCATTAGAGCGAAATCCGATAGAACGAAAAACCCGTTATAACGAAATCTTTACAGCATTCCCCGGCAAAATTTCCATTAACGAAATGTACTTTTTAATTCCGTTTGAACGAAATTTATTAAAACGAAATTTTCGTTACAACGAAGAAATATTTTGAATTTTGAAAGAATTTTTTTACATTATAACGAAACTTTCAGCCCTAAAAACAAACAGCACATTCCTTTCGAAGCTCTTTTCCCCACATTTAAAAAAGAAAAGGCAACTTCTGTACCTGCCTTTTTCCACTTGGATGACTCACTCATTTTCGCCCACCCGTGGCGACTGACCTACGACCAGATGCCGGTGTTTCCATGATAACCTACCTGCCACGTGCGATAAGCCCCTCTTTCCCCACCCCCTTTTTTCCGCAACTGAAACACAGTTTGGTTCTTGAAAAGAGCGATAAGACGCAGTTGAACGCAGGATTTCGTTGCAAAAGGAGGAAATTACATTCTTTATTTACATTCTTTGCAAGAACTTTTAGTTTCGGCAGCAACAAATTCCTATTTTCAAACAAAAATAACAGATTTCTTTAAAATGTAAATACCACGTACATGCAGTGCATACTATATGTACTGTATAAGAAGAAAAAAACCTCAAGTGTACAAAAGAGGTGTAAACTTTATCAAAGGTATGTATGGGATTAGACGTACTAGAGAGTTTTCTTTTTTCTTTTATGTTTTAAGATACAGTACAGTATAAGCATTTTGAATACAGTAATACAGTCGATTCCCGCGAGTCATTCAAAAATATAAGTGCAAAATTAAAAATTACATTATAACAAAATTTCTATATAATGAACAGATTTCGGCGGTAACGTATAGTTCGTTCTAACGGGACACGACTGTATTAGACTTAAGTTACTGTGTACACATGTATATCGTGGTTTCGCAAATACACTGCTGGCCGTTAAAAGCGCAACACCCCGAAAGACAAGAGATATCAAAGCCATATTTACTGTACAGAAAGCAGATTATACAAGAGTGAATCGATTACAAATACGGCACGGTGAGACGAGGGGAACACGTAACAATCAGTAGCTGGTGTAGCCACCATGGGCGGCAATTACGGCTGCTACACGGCCCAGCATCGAGTGGAAGAGACGTTGGATGTGTGTTTGGGGAACGTCCGTCCACGCAGCTCTGATACGATGCCACAATTCCTCTCTTGTAGCCGGGGGTGGTCGCTGGCGTGCTAGTCGTTCGGCGGCCATGGTTCACACGTGTTCAATAGGCGACATATCCGGGGACCGCGCGGGCCAAGAAAGACGTGGCACATGGTGGCGATTCAGGAAGACTTGGGCGTTGCGTGCTGCATGAGGTCGCGCATTACCCTGTTGGTAAACGGCACCAGATAGTTCCTGAAGATATGGTACAACAACGGGCTCCAACACCTCAGTGATGCAACGATGGCAATCCAACGTACCGGTAACGCAGACGAGGGGCGTGCAGGAGTGGAATCCAATAGCATCTCATACCATACCGTAGGGTACCGTGCCGTTCGCCGTGGTACCGCCAGACACGGATTCATCCATCACGGTGCTGTAAACTGAAGCGGCAAAAATGGGTATTGTGCCACATACCCTAACTGTTCAGCTACTTTGGTCAACGTGGCTCTGCGATCCGTCAGAGTCATGCGCACCAGATGTCGGTACTCTGGTTCGGTGGTGTGATATGGCCGTTGGGACCCCGCACATCGGTGTGTTGTTTCCTCCGCTACCCACTGACGCCATATTCTCCCCACCGTGGCCACATGCCGCCCCACACAAGCACCGATGTCTCAGACTGATAATCCGCAAACCCGATATGCAACAACTCTCATGCGATCAAAGTCGGAAACCTGCTGGTAGGGCTGCCGTTGTCTTCGATGGGGCATGCTGCAGCTGTCAGTGGTAAGGAACAGCGAGCAAACGCACTTCGAGTGTTTAACACTGGCTCCTTGTTCACGTCTCTTATACGACTTCCAGGGGACGTTACTGTCCCACATGATTTCCATATATGCTGCCTGGTTAATCATTTACATGTGAGCCTGTGTTAAGCCCTTTTGCCAATTTTGGAGCCCCTGGGATGCGATCTTCCTGGTGTTGCACTTTTAATGGCTAGCATTGTAATTTGTTAAAGACAACTTCAAAACACTAACCATGTAAAAGGTCCACAGACGGGCGTAGGTAGCGCTGATACCAATAACAAGAATTGTTACATCTTTCGTCTACCAAAGGTCGCTTACAAATCTCACGGGTCCTGTGTACGCCGAACACCGAACAACTTCTCTGGAACGATACGAGGGTTGTACCGAACGTAATGCAAGAGTTGGCATAACTTTATTAACTGACAGAAGTCATTCAAAGTGCACATGCTAACTCTTCCTCTATAGTAACCCTTCTTCTTCATTGCAGGTACATAATGGATTCCAAGCAAAAGCAACGTACCGTCATTGAGTTCTTGACGAAGGAAAGGTGCAGGCTGTCTGACATCCACAGAAGACTACAGAAGGATTACGGAGATGACACCATTGACAAGAGCAATGTGTACAGATGCACCAAGAAGTTTAAGGAAGGGGAACCAGCATTGAAGGCAAACCACGCAGTGGGAGACCATCATCTGCGACCATTGGCACGAATCGTCAGTGAGTGCATGAACTGATTCGCGCGGAGAAACGGGTCACAATCTGTGCGCTTGTTGCACAACTGGACTGTGGTCACAGTGCCTACAGAAAACGGTGTAAGACTTAGGGTATTGGAAAATGTGTGCTAAGTGGAAACCTCGGCAGTTGACACCCGATTGAAGGAGAGAAGAATGGAAGTCTGCTCTGATCTGCTAGAAGCGTTTGAAGCCAATAAAGACACGTTTTTGTCCAATCTGGTGAAAGGGGACGAAACGTGGGCGTATATTTACAATCCGGAATCATATATCAATCCATGGAATGGCGTCACACCTCTTCACCAAGGCCTAAGAAATTCAAGAGACAGCGATCAGAATAGAAAGTTATGGTGACTGTTTTTTGGGATGACAAAGGTTTCATTCTCCTTGATTTTCAGGAACGTGGCCGTGCTGTGGCCTGCGAGCAATACATTGAGACACTCAAGAAGCTTGTAGAAGCCATAAGGAGGAAGAGCCCAAACAAAAATCTGAAAAGGATCCACATTCACCATGACAATGCGAGACCACCCACATCTTGGACAACAAATCAGGCGATCAGCAAATTAGGCTGGTCGGTGGTCCTCCATCCACCGTACAGGCCAGGTCTGGCTTCCTCCGACTTCCACCTGTTCCGTTCAATGGAGGACAGTTTCCAGGGACAACGATTTGATGACACCGCCGAGGTGAAAGTGGCTGTGAAGAAGTGGGTACAACAGTCCACACCTGAATTTATACAAAGAGGATTCGAGTGTTGGGTTCAACGATGGCACAAATGCATCGCTTGTGATGCAGACTATGTTGAGTAGTATCTTTGTACAGAGAAAGAGTTACTCTACCAAAATGTGCAATTTGAACGACCTTGTCAGTTAATAAAAAAGTTATGCTTACTTTTGCATTACTTTGGTTACAACCCTCGTATTTCCACGTTTTAGAGCAATCGAGAAATCTCCAGATTTCCCACAGCAAAATATACACATCGCTACTAAACCGAAAACGGAATTAGAAATTTCAAATGTTCACACAGAGACCCCGAAATCTGATTTTTAATTACAAATAGCAATGGAGCCTGCTGCGTCACAAGCAGGACGTACCAGAAAATACAATATAACGTAATTTCTTTCTCGTGAGCAAGATTGGTGTTACGCTATGTCTAAAACCATGACTAAAGAATGTTGAACTAAATAAGAATATGATGCAATGGTTCCTAATTAAGCTTTTACGGCCAGACGAAACATATACAGAAGTCAGACTTACGATAACCTTTTATTGGTCCAGCACTCTTTCAGTAGATCCAACATATAACACAGAAGGTAAACTTCACATTTATCTCATTGATCGAACGTCTACACACAGACACATACTCATGAGCAACTGTTGCATCGTCCTTTTTATCCATCATTCTTATCACATTCATACGTCACTTTCTCTCTGACCTCAAATGTGTTGCCAACCTCATTCTTGTGAGAGAGAAGATATCACGTTAAGTTTGGAAGTATAAATGAGAACAAACTCAAATTTAGATAGGAAAATATTCTAAATAACTTTGAACTAAAAATCAAAGTTATTTTAGAATATACGTCGCAACACCGAAGAGCAAAAATGTTATGATCAGCACGTCATTGGGCAAATCGAAGCAACGGCAGGTAAACTACGACGCGTGTGAAGATCATGAAATGGTATAAATAACACCTGATACGGAGCTGCTTTGTTAATAAGTGCTATTTATGTTCTTAAGATGGGAAAGCAACAGACTTACGTGAGTTTGACAAAGGCTAAATCGCAGTACCGAAACGATTGGGTCAGAGCAATGCCGAAATAGGAAGGCTTGTGTGGTGCTCGCGGTCAGCTGTGGTTAGCATCTTCAAAAAGTGGTGCGAGGAGAGACACCAATAACCGCCGGCAAGGTATGGCGTAACCAACGGCTCATTCGATGCTAGAAGTGGTCGAAAGCTATCCAGCATGGTACAAGCCAACAGAAGGGATACTGTGGCGCATCTCGCCGGTAATCTGAATGCTGGTGACGAGTGCAATGTGTCACAACACACAGTACATCGAACCCTTCTGAAAATGGGGCTGCGTAGCCATAGGTCGCTACGAGTGCCCATGCTAACCTCGGTTCACACACACACACAAGAGTAATAATGTATCACAACACATAGTACATCGAAAGCTGCTGAAAATGGATCTGGGTATCCGCAGACCGCTCCGAATGCCCATGCTAACCTCGGTTCACAGTCGAAAACGCCTACAATGGGCACGCGAGCATCAAAACTTGATCTTGAAGGTCGTTTGGTCGCATGAATCTCGTTTCCTGTTGCACTATGTTTACAGCCTGGTGTGTGTGCGTCGTTTACCTAGGGAATTATTGGCACCAGGATGCATCGTGGAACAAAAACTAGTCGGTGGAAGAAGTGTAATTGCTTTGTGCAATGTTCCGCTGAAAAACCGTTGGTCCAGTCATTAATGTATAGGAAACTATGACGTCTATCGCCTACCTAAACATCATTGCAGACCAGGTTTATCCTTCCATGGCAATGGCGTTCCCTTCTACTAGTGCCTTCTTTCAGAAGAATAATGCACCATGCCACACTGCCCGGATTATTCGAGAATGGTCAGCGGAACATGAAGACTTCCAAGTATTGCCCTGTCCTCCAAATTCCCCGAGACATCAATTCAATGCAGCATTTGTGATTTGTGTAGGAACAGCAAATGCTATTTGCGAAGTTAAACCACGTAACTTACAACAGTTAAGGGATCAGCTGGCAATGTGTTGGTACCAGATACCACAAAACCTTTAGATATCTTGTAGCGTCCATAACTTATTTCGCTGGGTAAGAGCTGTTTTTGCGGCACGTGGAAGACCTACATCATATTATGCAGGCGGCTAAAGGAACGGTGTTATCTACTTCCACTGGGCAGAAGCCGTCACGAAGGAGGCCTTTATGCTAGGTGACTAGCACTCTACGTGCCTTTTACCCTCCATCACAGGGGGAACGTTTGAATTGTGTAAGACCTCACGTCAATTTGACTGAAAACCAATGAAGGTCAGTACTCTTCATCGACAGTCAATTTGGCTGAAAACCAATGGAGGTCGGTACTCTTCATCGACAATCAATTTGACTGAAAGCCAATGGAGGTCAGTACTCTTCATCGACAATCAATTTGACTGAAAACCAATGGAGGTCAGTACTCTTCATCGACAGTCAATTTGACTGAAAACAAATGGAGGTCAGTACTATTCACCGACAGTCAATTTGATTGAAAACCAGTGGATGTCAGTACTCTTCATCGACAGTCAATTTGACTGAAAGCCAATGGAGATCAGTACTCTTCATCGACAGTCAATTTGGCTGAAAATCAATGGAAGTCAGTAATCTTCATCGACAATCAATTTGACTGAAAACCAATGGAGGTCAGTACTCTTCATCAACAAAAATAATATGTGATTATGACAGCTCGTCCCTCGTTCTCTCCAGATCAAAGCACGCCTGGAATAGCTTTGAAAGGGCTCTTCAGTACTTCGTACTCCTCATCAACAGTCAATTTGACTGAAAACCAGTGGAAGTCATAATTCTTCATCGATGAGTCCAGAACTGCTTTGCAGGGCTATTCCAGGCATGCTCTGATCTGGAAAGAACGAGGAACCAGCTATCATCCCTCTATGACCAGTGAAAGCGACACTTATGGGGGTGGTATCGTGCTGGTTTGGGGTGGCATCTCGTTAGGCAGATGCACGGACCTCTATATGCTTCCAAGAGGAATCATGAATGCTCGGCGCTGTACGGATGATGTCCTCAACCTCTATGTTCACCTTTACGCAGCTGTAGATGCATCACTCCTACAAGATGATAACGCTCGTCCTTTAGAGTAGGGAGTCTTCAACCCTCGGCTCGCGGAGCACTTTTTAATGACTCGCAAGATGTTATCCACAAAGGAAATTCTAGAAAAGAAAAATATACATTTTTGAATTGGAGAAATGAATATCCAGGTACCTTGGGGTAAATGGACTTTGAATTCCCAAATCGGCTAAGTACCAATTTCGGACTTCTTTGTTACATTTATATTTTGTTAGTTACATCGTTTCTTTTTCCGAAAGTTAAGTTTTAGGATTCAAAACCTCTCTGAAATAATCGATATTCATAACAAACACAGGCATTTTTACTCTTCTATTGCCATGTGTCCCGCGAGTCCATTTCAAACACATGCGTTTTTAATCTCCTTTTTCATGTGGCCTGCGAGTGCTATTCAAGCACATGCATTTTTACTCTCCTTTTGCATGTGGTCCGCGAGTCGTATTGAAGCACATGCTTTCGCATGTGGCCCACGAATCCTAATCAAACACATGCATTTTTACTCTTTTTCATGTTACCCTCGTGTCGTATTCAAACACATGTATTTTTATTCTTCGTTTTCATGTGGCACGGGAGTCCTATTCAAACACATGCATTTTTACTCTTTTTTTTTTTTTATGTGGTCCGCGGGTCCAATTCAAATACATGCGTTTTTATTTTTATTTTTCATGTGGCCTGCGAGTCCAATTCAAACACATGCACTTTTACCCTTTTTTTGCATGTGACCCACCAGTCCTATTTAAACCCATGCATTTTTACTCTTCTTTTTCATGTGATCCGCGAGTCCTATTCAAACACATGCATTTTTACTCCTCTTTTGTATGTGACCCTCGAGTCCAATTCAAACACATGCAGTTTTATTCTTCTTTTGCATGTGGCCCGCGAATCCTAATCAAACTCATGCATTTTTACTTTTCTTTTTCGTGTGGGGCAAGAGTCCTATTTAACCACATGCAGTTTTACTTTTCGTTTCCATGTGGCCCACGAGTCCTATTCAAACACATGAATTTTTACCCTTCTTTCTGTGTGGGCCGCGATCCTCTCCAAACACATGCATTTTTACTCTTTTTTTCCACGTGGCCCGTGGGTCCAATTTAAATACATGCGTTTTTCTTCTTCTTTTTCATGTGGCCTGCGAGTCCTATTCAAACACATGCACTTATACTCTTCTTTTGCATGAGGCCCACGAGTCCTATTTAAACACATGCATTTTTACTCTTCTTTTTCATGTGGCTAGCGAGTCCTATTCAAACACGTGTTTTTACTCTTTTGCATGTGGCCCGCGAGTCCAAATCAAACACATTCTGTTTTATTCTTCTTTTGCATTTTGCTCGCGAGTCCTAATCAAACACGTGCATTTTTACTTTTCTTTTTCGTGTGGGCCACGAGTCCTTATCAAACACATGCAGTTTTACTCTTCGTTTTCATGTGGCCGGCGCGGGTCCAATTCAAATACATGCGTTTTTCTTCTTCTTTTTCATGTGGCTTGCGAGTCCTATTCACACACATGCACTTTTACTCTTCTTTTGCATGTGACCAGCGAGCCCTATTCAAACACGTGCATTTTTACTCTTCTTTCTGTGTGGGCTGCGAGTCCTATTCAAACACGTGCATTTTTACTCTTCTTTTCCATGTGGCCAGCAAGTCCTATTCAAACACATGCATTTTTATTAGGTCTGCAACTTAATTCTCGGCCACAGGCACGACACGTTGACAGCAAATTATAGCAAATCGAAAACGTACCTAATCAGGGAAATAATCCCCGTCGTGTTGGATACATTTGAGCCATCGGTCAGGGAGCTGCCGAATGCCACTACGGAAAAAAGAGGCCTGTTTCAAGTTGATAAAACCATCAATACTTGTGTGGACCTCCTCGACAGAAGTGAAGTGCGTATCACTCAGGTGATGTTGCAGGGAGCGAAAGAGGTGATAATCCGACGGGGCGAAGTCTGGAGAATACGCCGGATGGGACAAAATCACCCATCCCAGGTCGGTAATCGGTTTAAAGTCGTTTACGCGGTGTGAGGAAGCGCGTTTTCCTGAAGCAACAGGACCGACCTTCTGCCCTTGCCGGTGTATGGCCTTTCCGCCTCCATTGCGTCACTCACACGAATTAGTTGCTGACAATAACGCTCAGCATTGACCGTTTTACCAGCTTTGAGCAACTCATAGTGTACGACACCGCGCTGATCCCACTACATGCACAGCAACAACTTCCTGGCATAGATATTCGGTTTGGCTGTACTGGTGGTAGGTTGACCTGGATAAACCCACGATTTGCGTCGCTTAAGATTATCGTAGGGGATCCACTTCTCATCACAGGTCAAAATCTTATGGAGGAAATCCTCCTTCTTGAACCTGAGAGCAAGGACACAGCAACATCGTAGCGCCTAGACTTGTTCGCAGCTGTGAGTTGGAGCGACACCCAAAGGCCCTCCTTGTGAATCCGTCCAAGCTTGTGCGGGCGCTTTGCAATGGCTTGCCGTGTTGCTCCGAGTTCCTCGG
The DNA here is from genome assembly GCA_039090855.1 of Macrothele yani. Lineage (NCBI taxonomy): Eukaryota > Metazoa > Arthropoda > Arachnida > Araneae > Macrothelidae > Macrothele > Macrothele yani. Next base: position 134,475,767 of record CM077005.1, on the reverse strand, counting down.
CGAGTTCTGACTGTGTTCGACAGGGATCCGCGTACAACAGTTGTTCCAGTTCCTCATCGTTAACTTTCTGTGGCTGTACCGGACGTTCTGCATCACGGAGATCGAAATTTCCCTGCTTAAACCGTTGGAACTACTTCGTACACGTACTGTAGGACGCAGCAGCCTCACCCAAAGCAGCACAGATCATTTGCTGGGCTTCAGCGGCACTTTTTTTAGCTGAAACGCGAACCGGAGGCAGTGTCTCAAATGTTGCTTCTCAAACGACATTGCTTTCACCGTCAACTTTCGTCCCTTCTGTCACTACAGCTGTGAGCGGTTACGGTTGCCTGGAAATCTGTTGGATCGCGCTGCAATCAGCCATTTGCATTTGCCGATGATCTATGATCGCTTGCGGTTAGGGGCCGAGAATTAAGTTGCACACCTAATACTGCTCTTTCTGTGTAGGCCGCGACAAACACATGCGATTTTACTCTTCTTTCTCATGTGGCCGGCGAGTCTTATTCAAACACATGCGTTTTTACTCTTTTTTGTATGTGGCCCGCGAGTCCTATTCCATTTTGCCCGCGATTCATAAAAGGTCGAAGACCCTCCTGCTCTAGAGAAACAAAGTAGTACAGGAAATGTCATGCTGAGAGACTTGCCATTTCTCTTAGCAAATCTTCTCACATGTGAATTTAGATCTGACTACATACCGCTGTTACAAATGCAAATGCTTTTCCTCTTCCGCACTTACATATAAACAAACTAGACCTCGATCCCCAAATATGTAAACAAATACTCCAAACTTCCCCAACGCCGCTGTAGCAACGAATGGCAGTAGGAGCTGGTTTTGGTTTCGTGATGCAGGAAACTCTGATTATAAAAACATTTCTCTGTAAAGGGGGGAAAAATTAATATATATAAAAAAAGGCACGTGTTTTGGTCTTCGTGTCGATACAACAAAGTGAAAACGGAATTTGGAATTTGATTTCAACCTTTAAAGAAATAAGCCGTTCCATTTTAAACTCTGATCCTTCAGCCCAGCTTGTCATTTTCAGCTGTAATTAAGGAATGCATCCGGTGGCGAATGGGGTATTTTCGTTCACTCAATAAACTTTGCCATATGACAATTTAAACAAGTCAGTCTTCATTTTCTGAGACGAAAAAAATTGTTTAATGCAGGAGAAAAACGCTAAATCTTCTAGTATAAGCCCAGTCCTGTCCGAGCCCGGAATTTTTCATTTAACTGATGAGAAAAAGACCCGGTGCGAACCCGGAAGTTTTCATTTAACTGATGACAAAAGAGACACGGCTCGGGTGAGGAATTTTTCATTTAGCTGATGACAAAAGAGACACGGCTCGGGTGAGGAATTTTTCATTTAGCTGATGACAAAAGAGACACGGCTCGGGTGAGGAATTTTTCATTTAGCTGATGACAAAAGAGACACGGCTCGGGTGAGGAATTTTTCATTTAGCTGATGACAAAAGAGACACGGCTCGGGTGAGGAATTTTTCATTTAGCTGATGACAAAAGAGACACGGCTCGGGTGAGGAATTTTTCATTTAGCTGATGACAAAAGAGACGCGGCTCGAGTTTTTTCATCAGCTAAATGGAAAATTCCTCACAATGTCAACTTTCTTTGCTATAGAAGCATTCATTCAACTGAGGGAAAAAAAGGCCAGACCGAGCCCGGAATTTTTCATTTAACTGAAGAAACGAAAAAGGTCCGGCTGGAGCGCGAAATTTTTCATTTAACTGATGAAAAGAAAAGCGCTGCCGGGCTGGGGGGCTGGGCAGGGCATTATGAAGCCCTACAACGAAATGTTTAATTTTCTGTCAAAACAATCTGCTCAATGCAAGCTAGTTTTATAAAAATAATTCTAGAAGCAGAGATGCCGTGCCTATAGGCATACAGACCGACGGGTATCCTCACAAAAAATAATAAAGCATAAATTTTTACACGAGTATGCATATAAAAAGATAAGCTTTTGCCGGTAATGCGCTTAAATGCAATGAACTATTCGGTGCTAAAATGAAAGACATTTTTATTTGAGGTGAACATTTATCGGTTATTTTACAAAAGAATGCTTCTATAGCAAAGAAAGTTGACACTGTAACTCCAAGAAACGGAAAATATAAAATTATGTTTAAGTCAGCTTAAATTTGTTTGTTCCTTGTGGTTATTTAATCTTTGGTATCGAAAGAAAAATAATACTAGTTCCTTAATCGGATTAAATATCATTATAATTAATGAGCCTCCCATCATGAAGAAGAAAGGAAATGACACAAGCCCAAGTAAAGCCATCTTTACGACATCGAACCTATCCAGCTTATTTGGAGCTACATACTTTAATTTCTATTCCAAATCTAAAAAGCAAACATTATATTCTTCCGGAAAGAAAGTACAAAAAAATATTGTTTGAATGAAAACAAGCAATTAAGGGAATTTATCTAATTGTCGACTATTTCTGGCATTTCAGAAGTCATCAAATTCAAAATACCTCATAATAAAAAGATCATGATTACTGAAAATATTTGGAGAAGAAAACTACACACAAAAAAGTAAACGAATAATAAAAGTAGTACTTTTAATTTCTTTCGTAGTTTTCTAATCCATGCTTATGTTTTCAAAAATGACGAATCCAATACAAATTTCAAATTATTTGATTGGGATTGAGGCACAGTACTCCTACGCACTCGAAGATTTATCTATAAATACTGCATACATATTTTCTATGCTTTGCTTTCTACTGAGAAACTTCATTCGTACAATAAATAAAAGCAAGTGATTCTGAGAAGAGTGCTACATCTAATTAAAAACCAACGAATTTTAAATGTTTCTGGGAACACTACTTACGTTTTTCGTTTTTCATCATCATCATCATCATTGTCAACCATTATCAATCCACTGCTGGACGAAGGTCTCCCCAAGTTTCCTCCACAACGGTCTGTCTTGTGCCAGTCTCCTCCATGTCACTCCCGCATATTTACGAATTTCATCCACCCATCTCCCATGTGGTCTTTTTCTGGGTCTTTTCCTGTCCCTTGGAATCCAATCTAAAATTTCGGCTGTCCATCTATGGTCTGTCCTTCTGGCAGTATGTCCAGCCCATTGCCATTTCAGGGATTTAACTCTGATCATGATGTCTTCCACTCTCGTCATTTTTCGGATCCACGAGTTCCTCTTCTTATCTCTCCTGGTTATACCAAGCATGCACCTCTCCATGCTTCTTTGAGTTGTCTGCAGCCTTTGTATGTCTCTTTTAGTTAAGGTCCACGTCTCTGCACCATACGTAAGCACTGGAAGGATGCATTGATCAAACACTTTTCTTTTAAGACATAACGGCATATTGCTCTTGAAAATTATGCTGTTTCTTCCAAAAAGCTCTCCAGGCAAGTTTTGTACGCCGATTAATTTCTTCATCAATGTGACCCTCACTTGATATCTGCTGTCCAAGATAAACATACGTATCTGTTATCTCCAGTTTTTCTCCATCAATCGATAAATCTTCATTTCTTGTAAAAGCATTGAACATCACTTTTGTCTTCTGAAAGTTCATTTTTAATCCCACTTCTTTACTCTTGTCAGCAAGTTCCTGGGTCATACTCTGCAGCTCTGATGGGGTAGTTGCAAAAATGACTACGTCATCAGCAAAACGAAGGTGGGTTAGATAATCTCCATTAATCTTTATCCCTTTGTTTTCCCAGTTCAGTGATTGAAAGACATTTTCCAATGTGGCATTAAAGAGCTTCGGAGATATGGTGTCACCTTGTCTCACTCCCCTTTCCAATTTTTATGTGTGTTGTATTTTCAAACAGCCGAATCTTTTGCACTTGCATTTTCATAGATGTTATTAATAATATTAATGTATGCATCTTCAATACCGCAGGATTTCAGAGCCGTGGTAACTGCTGATGGTTTCACCTGAATCAAAGGCTTTTTCATAATCGATAAAAGCCATGCACAATGGAAGTTCATATTCCCTCGCTCTTTCAATTAGTTCTCTCAGTACGTGGATATGATCTATTGTGCTGTAGCCACTCCTGAATCCAGCTTGTTCTCTCGGTTGAGCCATGTCCAGTGTTACCTTCAAGCGGTGTGAAAGAACTTTAGTGAAGATTTTATAAACCACTGATAGGAGGCTGATAGGTCTGTAGTTCCTGAGATCCTCAATGTTACCTTTTTTATGTAGCAGGATCATTGTAGCATTGTTCCAATCCTCAGGAATCTTCCCTTCATTAAGGCATCGAGTGAAAATTTGGGCGAGTACTGTTTCAATTTCTCCACTTGCTTCTTGTATGATGTCTATAGTAATTCCATCTTCTCCTGGAGCTTTCCCCCGCTTCATGTTCTTGATTGCATGAGCAACTTCTGCTGGGAGGACTGGAAGAACTCTGGTACCTTTCATGATGTCTGGAGTACATGTATCATCCTTTTCATATAGTTTGGAGTAGAAATCTTTCACTCTTGTCAAAATTTCGCCTCTATTTCTTGTTATAGAACCATCTTCTTTTCTCAGAGCCATAATCTGTTTTCTTCCCTTACTGAGATGTCCCTTTGCTATCTTTAGGCTTTGGTTGTTTTCAATTGCTTTCCTTACTAGTTCACAGTTGAATTTTCTTACGTCTTCAGTGATACTTTTTCTTACTGTCTTGCATAGCTCTATATATTCCACTTTGGAAGTCACATCTTCTTTAGTTGTCCTCATCTCTCTTCTTTTTGCATCAACATTTTGGTTTTTCCTGATAATTTGTTTACATGCAACTTGTTCTTAGACCCAGCTAATTTTGTTGCTGTTTCCATAAGAGCTTTGGTTACTTTTCTGTTAACTTCAGAAATATCCACTTCTTCCGATGTTAGGCCTTCCAAAGCAGAGAATCTGTTCTTCAGTTCCAACTTGAAAGTATTATGGTGTTTTTTAAGGTTGGTTATGTCAATACATTTTGTTTGTCTTATGAGCTTGCCACGTTCCAGTTTAGTGTTGAGGTGCATCTTACATCTCACCAATCTATGGTCACTACCTGTGTTGAACTTGTTTAGCACACTGCAGTCTTCGATGACGAATTTTTTGTTACACATAATAAAATCAATTTCACTTGTCGTCCCAATTGGATGTCTCCATGTCCATTTCCTGTGTGGCTTTTTCTTGAAAAAGGAATTCAAGATGAAAAATCCTTCTGCCTCTGCAAACTCAACGAGAGTATTTCCACGCTGGTTTCTGTTGCCGTGACCGAATTTACCTACTGAAGTTTCATTCTGTTGCCGGTGCCCTATTTTTGCATTGAAATCTCCCATAATTATCTTCAAGTGCTGCTTACCTTTATTATTTAGATGACGAATTTCCTCATAAAATTCTTCAATTTCTTCTTCAGGATGACTTGTGGTGGGTGCATAAGTTTGAATAATCTGAACCTGGTATCTTCTCGATAGTTGGATAACGAGTCGTGCAGCTCTGTCAGAGGAACTTTCAACTTCTACCACTTTATCCTTCAGTTTCTTGTTTATTATAAATCCAACACCACTAGTTCTGCCAGTATCTGTCCCACGATAATAGAAGAGATGTCCACTTTTCAGTTCAATGAGATCTTCTCCTTTTCTCCTTACCTCACTCAGCCCGACGATGTCCCACTTGATCCTTTGTAGTTCCTCTTCCAATTCAAGAAGCCTTGAATCAGAAGATAGGGAGCGTCCGTTGTAGGTAGCCAAGGTCAGCATCAAATGGCAGCCTAGTCCGGTCCTCCGGGGATTCTTAGCACCCTCTGCCTTCATGTCGCACTGGCCGCTGCCTTGGCCAGGTACATTCCAGCTGCCGGAGACTGAGGGCCAAGATTTAAGTTGTAGAGTCATTTTGGAGGTGTTTGGCCATAACTCACCACGCTGGCCAAGCGGGTTGGTGAGTGTGGGATAGCATTTCCTCTGATCCCGATGGTATAGTTATACCGCTATTTGCGGTCGTCTATTTGCGGTCGTTTTCGTTTTTAGCACTACATATATAAGAAAGAAATCTGACCCAAGTTTAAGGCAAAGCCTCATATTTCAAGTGGCATGGTTGGTATATTGATTATTGTGCAACACTGAACCGCTACCAGACGATAAGACTAAACCAATACAACTGGACCTAATAAATTACGACAGCGTACACAAACACAAAATACTGATCCTCGATCACCGCGGTCAAGAATGTGTCATGGTACAAAGAACGAAATACCCACCTACGCCACATCAGTCAGAATACATCGTGATATAGAGAACGAAATATCCACCGAGACCACATCGGTCAAAAATACATGATGATATAGAGAACGAAATTCCGACCTGTACTACCTCGGTCAAGAATGCACCACGGTATAGAGAACGATATACCCACCTAGGCCACATCCGTCAAGAATGCATCATGATATAGAGAACGAAATACCCACCGAGACCACATCGGTCAAGAATACATCATGATATGGAGAACGAAATTCCGACCTGGACCACCTCGGTCTGGAATGCGTCATGGTACAGAGAAGGAAATTCCGACTTGTACTAACTCGGTCAAGAATGCACCACGGTATAGAGAACGATATACCCACCTAGGCCACATCGGTCAAGAATACTTCATAATAAAGAGAACGAAATTCCGACCTGGACCACCTCGGTCAAGAATGCATCATGGTATAGAGAAAGAAATTCCTACCTGGACCACCTCTGTCTGGAATGCGTCATGGTATAGAGAAGGAAATTCCGTCCTGTACTACCCCGGTCAAGAATGCACCACGGTACAGAGAACGAAATACCCACCTAGGCCACATCGGTCAAAAATACTTCATAATATAGAGAACGAAATTCCGACCTCGACCACCTCGGTCAAGAATGCGTCGTGCTATAGAGAATGAAATTCCGATGTGGACTACCGCAGTGAAGAATGCACCACGGTATCATCATCATCATTGTCAACCATTATCAATCCACTGCTGGACGAAGGTCTCCCCAAGTTTCCTCCACAACGGTCTGTCGTGTGCCAGTCTCCTCCATGTCACTCCCGCATACTTTCGAATTTCATCCACCCATCTTGCATGTGGTCTTCTTCTGGGTCTTTTCCTGTCCCTTGGAATCCAATCTAAAATTTCGGCTGTCCATCGATGGTCTGTCCTTCTGGCAGTATGTCCAGCCCATTGCCATTTCAGGGATTTAACTCTGATCATGATGTCTTCCACTCTTGTCATTTTTCGGATCCACGAGTTCCTCTTCTTATCTCTCCTGGTTACACCAAGCATGCACCTCTCCATGCTACTTTGAGTTGTCTGCAGCCTTTGTATGTCTCTTTTAGTTAAGGTCCACGTCTCTGCACCATACGTAAGCACTGGAAGGATGCATTGATCAAACACTTTTCTTTTAAGACATAATGGCATATTGCTCTTGAAAATTATGCTGTTTCTTCCAAAAGCTCTCCAGGCAAGTTTTGTACGCCGATTAATTTCTTCATCGAAATACCCACCTAGGCCACATCGGTCAAGAATACATCATGATATAGAGAACGAAATTCCGACCTGGACCACCTCTGTCTGGAATGCGTCATGGTATAGAGAAGAAAATTCCGTCCTGTACTACTCCGGTCAAGAATGCGCCACGGTACAGAGAACGAAATACCCACCTAGGCCACATCGGTCAAAAATACTTCATGATATAGAGAACGAAATTCCGACCTGGACCACCTCGGTCAAGAATGCGTCATACTATAGAGAACAAAATTGCGATGTGGACTACCGCGGTGAAGAATGCACCACGGTATATAGAACGAAATACCCACCTAGGCCACCTACGCAGAATACATCATGATACAGAGAACGAAATTCCGATCTGGACCACCTCGGTTAGGAATGCGTCATGGTATAGAAATCAGAGGCACGGTTAAATGATGAGAAGCATTTTTCACATCGGGCTTTTACAACACATTTATTGAGAAATACAACGATATCTGCGAAAAATATATTTATGCCGCCTAGCTTAATATTATGCTAGTTGCATAGAGAGCAATGCACAAAACTTGAAGTCATGGCTTCTGCTTTGCAAAGGAAGAATTTTATCAGTTCGACTGCTACAGCTTGGGTCGATATCGTTACAAAAAAAAAAAATAATTTACGTCATCCCAACGGATCCCCGTTCTTAAACTATTCAAAGAAAGAAAAAAACGACTCAAACGTAAGTATGGTCGTTCTGACCGTTCAAGCTGTCGATTGCAAAAAGAATTTTTCAAATCGGACTAATAGTTGCAAAGACCTGGTGTCCTTAACAGAGACAGAAGGGCGGAAGGACATAGTGATACAGTAAGCACGCACTTTTTATTCGAAAGTCGTGCTGTAAATTGAGTACGGATACAGAAAAATCGCTGCTACATATGGACGAACGGAGAACGTGACACTGAACGGAAATCACTTCGTTTGGTTCTTCATAAGGCGTGTTGAATGCTGAGGAAGAAAGGAATTAATGTAGCCTAGCATTGGGGTGGAAGAACATAATTATATGCCTCCTGAAGAAGCCGGTTTGCCTGAAAGAGTTCATACCAAGAGTTCATTGTAGAGTTCTGTCACAGCCACAATGAGTTATGAGACAATAAACACCATAAAAGATCGACAAGAGTGAGTTCGTGTGAGAGGGACACACTCATCTCGATACATAAGGCACACGGAAAATTCACAAACCTACGCAGAATGTAAATCAAACGTCAAAATTGTGCAAAAGCTCTAAGAGACTGCTGAAAAACGGCGAAAGTTTTATTATACATATGCCACACATAAACAATAATACACTCATCTTCAAAAATAAAGTTGCACCCAGAAGGACGTGTCGGATTGCAATGCTATTCGGGAGGAAGGTAAAGGTTACCAGGAATAATAAATGATTAAACATTGAGACTAATATGGGCAATATTTATTGAGTTACACGCCAATATAGACATAAATCAAGCTGTTCTTTTGATGTAATGTAACCATAGAAATTCGAATATTTGATCGTTCTGGAACGGGAATCGAACCCGCATCTCCCGATTTGCGCTGGAGTATGCTAACCATTGCACCACACAGAACAATGAAATCCAAACAACAGAACTTGATACACGCCAATAAGTAGTGTCTCACACTATGGCGTCGGGCCGCCATGTTTACTCACACAGCATGCCAGACGTCTCGGCATAGAGTAGTACAGGTTCCTCCTGGTGTTCTGCGATAAGCCATTCCATGCAGCTTGAATCTCCTCACGCAGTTCCTGCAGATTGTGCGGTAGGGATGGAATGGGGATACCGCGTCCAATAGCATCCCACACATTGTCAATCGGCGATAAGTCTGGCGATGCGGTTGACCATGGCAGAGTGTCAGTACCTTGAAGGCCAACTCTCCAGACAGCAGCAGTATGAGGACGAGCGATGTCATGTTGGAAAATCGCACCGGAGTGGGCGTTCAGAAAAGGTAGGGCCACTGGTTGAAGGACCTCATTAACGTAACGTTGGGCTGTCAAAGTTCCTGTATTAACACCAAAGGTGATCTGGCATCGTAGGCAATTGCGACCCACACCAAGACACCAGGCCTGCTGGACGTGTGACGCTCGACAACAACCCGCTCATCTTGGCGCTGACTATGGTGCTTCCACACACAGATTGGGTGGTTGTCTCCTCCAAGACAAAAGCGGGACTCGTCACTGAAGATCACCCCTGCCATACTGTGTGGCTCCATGACAGTCTGGCACGACACCATTGCAGTATTTGGCACGATGCACTGTTGTTAAGGGCAGTCGTCGTAACGGTCTGCGTGCGTGTAGTCCTACGTTGTGCAGCCGTCTGACAATAGTGCTGAAACTAATTGGACGATGCATGGAGGACACCACTGCTCGCTGAATATCCGCAATCGTAGCTGCTGGATCACTCCGCGCATGTCGGACAACTGGTCGCTCCTCTCTATCCGTGGTTCGTCTAGGTCTCCCAGACCCTTCCTGTCTTAGCTGCGTGCCTTGTTCAATCCACTGCAGACAACAGCGTGCTATGGTAATATCCGCACGACCAGTATCGCGGGCAATACGGCGATAAGATCGTCCCGCTTCCCGGAGCCCGACGATGCGGCCACTTTCGAACTCCTCCAACTGCTCAAATTGATTCCGAACTTTTCTCCGAGGTATACTTCACTTGCAAAGGATGCAACCAACACAACAGCACGAGTCAGAATGGCAAGCATGCGCAACGGGGCGACCTTATATAGCCGGTCAGGCACAGCGCAACGGGACGACCTTATATAGCCGGTCAGGCACAGCGCAACGGGACGACCTTATATAGCCGGTCAGGCACAGCGCAACGGGACGACCTTATATAGCCGGTCAGGCACAGCGCAATGACCCCTCCTTGCTTGTGTCACATGCCCGGCCGAGCGTGATACTTGAATCATTTGTATGTCTCACGATGTCAAACCTACCCACCAAGTTTCATTCCTGTCGGTTGCTTCCTTCTGGGTGCACTCATTTTTTTCATGATGAGTGTAACTGAGCATACTGTACGGTGGACACATATTTATCATGCATAATTTAAAAAAGCATAGATCAAATGTGAGTACTAAAGCGATTTCTTTTTTGTTTTTATATTTTGAAGGTTTAGCGACTAATGTGAGCAAGGCACGGCTGAAAGCAGTAGCCCGACCCTCCACTGTTAAAGATTTTGTAGTAGTTTTTTACCAAAAAGTGCTACAGCAGCTGCGCCACTTTTGGGGCAAAGGTAAACCGCTGTGTTGTGAATGAAATTAAACACACACACACACACACACACACACACACACACACACACACTGCAATATGCATCACGGTATAGTATCCAATCTGAATGGTGCAAGGTTGCGGTCATTGTACCATGTTCATACAACGGCCGTTACCTAAAAACTGAGAGTAAAATCACACAGAAATATAGGTACAGCAAAATATATGTTATTCTTTCTCAAAGCGTCTTCCCTCGGATGATATGCAAAGGTCCCTTCGTTCAGTCCACTTTCAAAGCACGTGGCGAAGGCATTTTGTGGAAGCTGCTTTAGCGACCCCTGTACAGCTTGAATAAAGTCAGCATCTGTGTTGAATGTTGCGCCACGGAACTTTTCCTTCACTGTTGGAAACAACCAGAAATCGCACGGGGGCGAGGTCAGGACTGTAGGCAGGCTGTGGCACGATTTCAATACTGCATTTTGTAAGAAACCGTTGAACACAAGCAGCCACGTGTGGGCGGGCGTTATAATGGTGTAGGGTCCACTTGCCCACCAGTTCCGGTGGCTTAATCGATGTGTTTCATCACAGACGCTTCAAGACTGAAATGTAATATGAGCACTGACAGTAATTTGTGGAGGAACGGCATGCTGGTAGACTACACCTTTATGATCAAAGAAAATTAGCATCATCACCTTCCTAGCTGATTAGGTTTGGCGGCCTTTTTTCGGAGGAGGCGAGCCTGTTTGTTTCCAGACACACGTTGCGCGCTTCGTGAGAGGGTCGAAATAGTGGACACATGTTTCATCGGCAGTACTGTGTTTAGAAAGTTTGGATACTTTGCAATCATATGTTTCCACTCATGACACACCTGAACTTTGGCTAACAATTGTTCTCTCGTCAGGTGATGAGGTACCCATCTGGAACACACACAATGCAGCAGTAATTTGTCGCTTAGAATGCAGAATGCCGACGTTTTTAACGCTTTCCAACCCTAGGTTGAAGAAGCGTATATGCTCCAGCTTTCTCCGTCCGCCCGTCTGTCTATCGGCACGACAACTCACGTAAAAATGGTTCGATTTCGATGAAATTTTAGTATGTTGTAGGGGACCACCAGGGGACGAACCCTATTGAAAATAGGTAAAGTGGGGTCAAAGGTCACGCCATAAGAGCGGGATCCATTGCATTGCCTTTATGCTTCATAACATACGTAAATATAATTCGATTTCGATGAAATTTCAGTATGTGGTAGGGAACTACCTGGGCACGAACCCTATAGAAAATTGGCAAATTGGGGTCAAAGGTCAGGCAGGGCATAAGAGCGGGATTTATTCCATTACCCTTATGCGTCATAACTTGCGTAAAAATGGTTCAATTTCGATGAAATTTTGGTATGTGGTAAGGAACCACCTGGGAACGAAACCTATTGAAAATGGGTGGAATGGGGTCAAAGGTCAGGACATAAAAGCGGGATCCATTTCATTGCCTTTATGCGTCATAACATGTGTAAGTATGGTTCGATTTCGATGAAATTTTAGTATGTGGTAGGGGACCACCAGGGGACGAACCCTATTGAAAATAGGTAAAGTGGGGTCAAAGGTCACGCCATAAGAGCGGGATCCATTGCATTGCCTTTATGCTTCATAACATAAATATGGTTCGATTTCGATGAAATTTCAGTATGTGGTAGGGAACTACCTGGGCACGAACCCCATAGAAAATTGGCAAATTGGGGTCAAAGGTCAGGCAGGGCATAAGAGCGGGATTTATTCCATTGCCCTTATGCGTCATAACTTGCGTAAAAATGGTTCAATTTCGATGAAATTTCGGTATGTGGTAAGGAACCACCTGGGAACGAAACCTATTGAAAATGGGTGGAATGGGGTCAAAGGTCAGGACATAAAAGCGGGATCCATTTCATTGCCTTTATGCGTCATAACATGTGTAAATATGGTTCGATTTCGATGAAATTTTAGTATGTGGTAGGGAACCACTGGGCACGAACCCTAATGAAAATGGGCGAATGGGATCAAAGGTCAGGCAGTGCATAAAAGCGGTATTTATTCCATTGCCCTTATGCGTCATAACTTGCGTAAAAATGGTTCGATTTCGATGAAATTTTAGTATGTGGTAGGGCACCACCTGGGCACGAACCCTATTGAAAATGGGCGAAATGTGGTCAAAGGTCAGGCAGGACATAAGAGCAGAATTTGTTCCATTGCCCTTATGCGTCATAACTTTTTAAAAATGGTTCGATTTCGGCGAAATTTTAGTATGTGGTAGGTAGGAAGCCACCGGGGACGAACCCTATTGAAAATGGGCGAAATGGGGTCAAAGGTCAGGACACTGGAGTGGGATCCATTCCATTGCCCTTGTGCATCATAACTTACCAAAAAATGTTTCGATTGCGAAAAAACGTTATCATGTTGTTCCGGAGGTATAGTGAACCGATTCTGTTGAATATCAACGAAATGGGGTCAAAAGTCATTGCACAAAAGCAAGATTTATTCCACAGCCATTATTCTCATAACTTGCGTAAAACTGCTCCTATTGCGACAAAACTTTAGTATGTTATTCTTGAGGTGTACTGAACCGGTTCTGTTGAATATCATCGAAATGGGGTCAAAGGTCAGGACACAGGAGCGAGATTTATTCCACAGCCATTATCCTCATAACTTGAGTAATAATTTCTGGTATGTTGGAAAGCGTATCATAATCAATGCATTGCATGATTTTACTAACTTGTTTAAATATTAGTTAACGCTGCTGTCTTCACACATTATCGTCGATCTTCTTGAAGGATTACCCAACCAATGTTAGCAATACGCTCCGTAACAACACTTCCAGGTCGACTAGGCCTAGAAGCGAGTTTTGCTATCAAACGCCTTTTTATTTTTTATTTTATTTTTTTAAATCATTGTGCCATCTACAAATCGTTGACTCACCAAACATTTATCATTATAAGCATTTTCCATTAAATCAACTGTTTCTGGAGCCGTTTTACCCAAATAATAGCAAAATTTTATCGCACAACGCATTGCACTTCTCCACTCTGAATCACTCACCTTCACAACTGCATGGCGAAATGCAGACGTACCTTAAACAACTGAGCAATAACAAAACCAGAATCGTCTGCCACGGCTAATAACTGTTGCCATAGATACTTCCTTAATTCAGTTAGTCGTCTGCATGGTTATTTTTCTCCTTCGCACTGTTGCCAACTCAAAAAAAAATTACTCTCAGTTTTTATGGAACGGCCTTTGTATATATATGTCTCATACATCACACGATGGTTTCCCTTTGCCCCAAAAGTGGTGCAGCTGTTGTAGCACCACTTTTTGGTGCAACCTACTACAATATTTTTAACAGTTTAATTTCAGACCACTGGCCCCAGGGAAGAGATAGCGCTACAATGCCGTAAGAAACATACACCACCATGCCTCATTCAGGACTCAAATCTGGGCCCACTCAGACGAACAGTCGGAAGTCAGCGGTTAGACTAAGGCGCCACTGAGGCGGCCCCAAGTAGAGGTCTGCACAAGCCTGGTCAGGTCCGCAGGCTGTACCGGGCATTTTCCCAGACACCTACGGCTAAGGACGGCCAAAGTCGACCCATTTCTTTTTTTTTTTTTTTTTTTTTATCGCAATGGTAAAGAAAGGAGAAAATCGCGTTTCCCGATATCCTGGTCTTTAACTGTTTTGCCGGCTTTACCATGACATCATAGTCCAGGGTGTAATCACAGAAGCGAGCATAGACACTCAAAGTGTTTTTACAAATTTGACCCCGAGCGATTGTGTGCGTTGTATGGAGTGGTGGAAGGCGGGCGGGGGGGGGGGGGAATCTGCAGCTGAGTGATGTCTGTGTGTCTGTGAGAGAGAGATAGGGGGGCGGAGCACATGGATTGTTTCTCCTATCCCTAATCTCTTTAGGGATTGACTTTTGTAGTGTTACCACCCAGTAGCTCGGAGAAAAGACATTTTTTACCATCCTGCGGCATTTCACTCGGAAAACTTCTCGGCAGCAGACTCCTGCCAATGTCTTTATGTACTCACAGGTGCAATGTACCTTAAAAATTAAATCATTTATCATGGAATTTAAGAAATCAAAGAACTGCCCGAAAAAAATGCCCCAGGAGAATACATCCTACTAGATAATGTGAGCAGAAAAAGGGATATTTGGGTACATTTTAAGCCGAAAAACTTTGTGCAGTGCATTAAGTGCAACATTTTTTTAAGCTACGACAGTTCAAAATCTGGAACATCTCATCTTAAGAGACAAATGCGTTTCTGCTGCTACAAGTTCCTCGTCCAAATTTTCCGTTCATACGAAATAAGAAGAATTGTTTTCTGCTGCAATCAGGTATGTTTAATGTACTTGGTATGTCAATGTTGAAGTTTCCATAAAAATTAAATCGTTCAATCTGATTAAAACTTTAAGTTTATGAATTAACTAAAGTTTAGAAAAGGGGTTGGAAGCATTTCAAAGAAGAGCACTTCCTTTTTTTTTTGTTTTTAGAAAATTGCAGGATTTTCTTTTTTTTTTTAAGTGCGCTCTACTTTGAAAATTTATTTTTCAAAGTTAACATTTTTAGGCTTACATTAACTAAATATTTTCAAATAAAATCTCATTTCACTATTTAATTTTCACAATTTAACAAAATTCAATAGAAACGCAAAATAATACAAAATTGGCACATCACGGGACTGGTAGGGCCGGGCCCGGTCAAGCTATAAACGCACGGTATTGAGCCAGGCCGGGCCTTAAACGCATGGGCTGGGGCCGGGCAGGGGTCACTAAATGAGCCGTGCAGATCTCTAGCCCCAAGTGACTTTTGAAACGTAAGGCAACACCGACTTTTTCATCTGAGCTGTGCTACAGATGGTGAGTCGAAAGTTTCGCAATATTTGGATCCCTTTATGTCTTCATACGTACCTTTACGACGAAAGATGACTAGCATCCAAAGTATAGGCTTCGTGTTGCACCGTTTTTAGTCATCTGTCTGCCAGTTCTCCGATTTCGCAGAGGCACCAGTTCTTGTCCTTCGAGGCGAATAACTCCTTCACCCCAGCTGCCACCTCCTCTGGTTGTTAGAAGTGTCAATCGCGAAGGCAGTGGGCCATGGACCGGAACAAGTAATAATCCGACGGGGCTAGATTCCGGACTATATGCTGGGTGCAGCATCAGTTCGATGCCCTCAAGTTATTGGACTTTTGCCCGGGTCATTCGCGCGTTATGAAGCCGAGCGTTGTCCTACTGCAGGTGAGAGCGCTTTCTGCTCACCAGCGCCGGGTACTTCTCCTCCAAAACGGCATACATCCGCTCCAGCTGTTCAGAGTAGAGTTTGGCGTTGATGGTCCGACCGTCTGGAACAAATTCGTAATGGGTTATCCCCTCGAAATTTCACCAGACGCAGAGCATCACCCCACTGCCGTTGTGTGTTAGAATTACGGAAATAGACCCACTTTTCATCGCACGTAACAATTCTCTTGGTGAAACATACATTGCGCGAGTTTTCTAGGAGTTTCGTGCACACTTCCACTCGGCGATTTGCTTCAGTTGATGTCAGTTCGTGAGAAACAATCCGGCAACTCCTTCCAGACCTTGCCGAGGTCCTGAAGGTGACTAACCACGGTGGTCTGCGATATGCTCAGCTTGCCTGATAATTCCAGAGTGCTGGTTGTCGGATTTGCCTCTACGGCCTGGAGCACGGCCTCCGAATCCACGGTTCGCGGCCTACCTGACCTTGGCTGATCGTCGAGGTTTCTGTCGCCTGAGCGAAATTTCTTGAACCATCTGGTTGCGGTGCTGTGGTCCACAAAACCTTTCGCATGACAAATGTTTCGTGTTGCTTGAGCAGCGTTATGGCAGAGTTCAAACTCCTAAAGCAAAAGTTCTTTATTTGCCGGTTGTGGCTGTTCATCCTTTAGGCGTCCCAACCACAGACAGAACGGCGACATGCAGTGCTGTTCACAGCAACGTCTGCCACTTTATATCCCTTTCGACTGTGCGCGACTTGAACTAGTTTAAGCACGTGACATACCCGCCGCAGCGCATGCGTTTATGCAAAACTTTTGACTCACCCTTTATATTTTTTTCTTTTGAAACCTTTCCTTCAATCTCTATGATTTTGGAAAATAAATGAATACACAAACCCTAAAGGCAGAATGATAGCACTTACTGACGCCGCCCGTTGACCGGGTGGTCTGAGGAAGTGGCTTCTGACCATTCGTCCGAGATGAGCTCAGGTTCGAGTCGCGGATAAGGCATGGCTGGTATGTTTGTTTGATGACGCTGGCTCTATCCCTTCCCTGGAACCAGTAGCACTGAATTAGAGACGGGCGACTGCTAATAGCTCCACAAGTTGCTCATGGTGGTCGTTAAAACCACGAAGCAAAAAAAAATCACCAACAGTTCTATGGCGCACGCTTCTCCTACTGCTGGTTCCGGGTTTGAATATCAGGGCCAGACATGGATGTTTTGTATATATTGCTATAACGCAGCTTCTCCCTTTTCCATACAGCCAACTGCCCTAAATTAACCCTTTAACTGGCTGGAACGAATTAACTCGGAGTTAGCAAAATTGTTTGAAATCAGCTCAAACCAATATACAGCTTTGCATATATACATTCGCTGTCTAAGAAATGAGCCGAACTCGACAGGAACGAGTGAACCTGCACATCAGAAAGCGTTACTTTTCCTTTAGGTTTGTCATTCAAAGTGGTCATTTACGGGAAATGATTTTCCTTAATCTTTCCTATCATATTACCTTTTCTCCTGAAAAATACTACAAAAATGACCAACAACCTAATAAAGGAGAAAAACGATGTTTGAGTAATTTGCTTCTACCTAGTGGCATGATATCTGTGTCGGGGGGACTAACCATTCCCAATTATTCTCTGGGTCGTGGCGTAGATAATAAAGCACTATAAGGGAATCAGACTATAGACTTTAAGTCTAAGCACCATAAGAGAGCATTTACTACCAGCGACGGATATACGGGGTGATTTATAAAGAAGTATACAGTTTGCAGATGCTGTAAAAACAGTAACAGTTGAAGACATGGACCACAACTGCGAACCGTTAGGTAGATGTACTCATAAAGTTTGTGTCCCGCTACTGAGGGAAGTGACGTAGGCGACAGCGCGCGTGTCACGTGACTAGTCATTCAAAATGGCAGCGTCTGCAGTGGAGAAGACGTTTTGTGTTCTTGAATTGAGCAAAACGGAATCTGTACCTGTTGTGCAACGGTATTTTCGATCACGATTCGGAAAAGAACCTCCAACCAGAAAATCTATCTACGATTGGCATAAAAAATTTTAAACTACGGGCTGTTTGTGCAAACTTAAAAGTCCTGGACGACCACGTGTATCGGAAGAAGTCGTCGATAGTGTTTGCACCGCCATTCAACGAAGCCCGGGAAAATCAACGCGGAGGGTGAGTCGTGAAGTGCAGATTTCACAGCCCACTGTCTGGAGAATTTTGAGAAAGAAGATGAAAATGATTCCATACAAAGTGCAGATGTTGTAAAATCTCACTGACCTTACCTCGCGTTTGGTCGGAAATGGATTACCAGTTCGATGTGTGTCTGGTGACTAAGGGTGCACACATAGAACATTTTTGACTGTCTCTAAAAAAAAACTTGAAACATTCCCCTACAATTCTGTTACAGGTAACATAAAATATCTTACATTGTTCTTGTTTTATAGTGCGTTGAAACTGTATACTTCTTTATGAATCACCCTGATCCTGCTAAGATGAGAGAAGGAAAGGAATAGTTTTGTCAAAGGTTTCGTATAACCCGGCCGCTATGTCAACAGTTCTGTTTGGGGAGGGCAGAAAAGTTTGGACACCACTTGGTTCAGATACATCGGCCGCTTAAAGGGTTAAGGATCAAAGATCCCTTATAGCATTTTAAGGATCAAAGATCCCTTATAGCATCGGCGGTTGCTAAATACAGCAATAAAAACAAAAACAAATGGGTAGAAAAAACGTGGCCTAAGTCGAAAGAATTTGGGAAGCCTGCACAGGAAACGGAGGAAGACTGAAGCTTTCGAAATACTTATAGAAAAACTTACCTACGTCATCCTATTTATCAAGTGATTCCTTATTAAATTTTGCCATGTTCAATACAATTCTGTAGCTGGCTTTTTTTTTTTTTCGGCTTTCACACATAATTTCCTTTTTCATATCTATGAAGTGCCACTTGTACGTCAGGAGAGCCCATGGGGCTAAATGCTTTCCAAAAAAAGGATTTTTTTTTATCTTCAGTTGTTACATCACAATCAGTATCGAAAACGAACTAAAAATCATTTTATTTTTGCATAACACCGCATTTTTTTTTCTTTTTTTTTTTTTTAGTTATTCTGACTTGATACTCAGAAATTAAGGTTTTGTAAAAAAAAAAAAAAAAAAAAGATGACACCGAATTTTTGGTTGTAATGAACACGTCTTTTGAATCCGTTCTTACGCGAATTCAGTTTATCAAAGCTATTCAAAGTCAATGGAACCGTTATGGAAAACAATAGTATCTGACCGAAGAAATAAATTTTTCAATTGGGTTTTTAACCCCGCAGATATTGCTGTAAACGGAAACGTGAACTTACGCTTTCTGGTGGCAGACATGTGCGTTAAGAAAAATTTGAAATTATATGAGAAACATTTCGCAGCGGAAACGCTCTCCAACACAGAAAGATTTTTTTCAAATCGGCCTCTTAGAAGCAGAGATATAGACAATTATAAGATATGCATCTACGCCCCGTGGCGGGGAAACCATGCATTATTTTAAGAAGAAAGTATTCTCAAAAAGTTTTTCGATGTGAGCGGTATCAGTCCTCGAAAGAATTTTTTCAATCGAGTTTTCAGGAGCTAAGATTTTGCTGCAAATACTTCAGAAGCAAAAATTAACACTTACGCCCCCTGACGGCCAAACCATTCTTTACCAAATTATTAGAAATTATATGAAAACATTTTTTGTCAGGAGCTGTATGCGATACAAGAAGAATTTTTCAAATCGGAGTTTTGGTAGCAGAGATAACGGGAAAAACGTAATTTAACTTTCGTCCCCTGGCGGAAAGTCTATGAATTACTTGAAAATTGTGAAATCAAATGAAAACATGTCGCACCGGGAACTCTACCAACAAAGAAGGAATTTTTCAAATCGGAACAGTAGAAGCAGAGATATTGGCAAAAATAAGATATCCATATGTCCCCTGGCAGAGAAACTATGCAATATTTTAAGAAGAAAATATCCCGAAAAGTTTTATCGACGTGAGTGGCATCGGTCCACGAACGAATTTTTTCACTCGCGATTTTAGAAGCTCAGATTTTGCTGCAAATACATCAGAAGCAGAAATTAACACTTACGCCCCCAGGTGGGCAAACCATTTTTTTTTTCTTTTTTTCTTTTTTTTTTTTTTTTTACCAAAAATTAGATGTTATATTTAAAGATTTCCAAACAAGAGCCGCATCTGCTGCAGAAATAATTTTTTAAATCGGAGTTTTAGAAGCAGAGATATCGGGGGAAACGCAATTTACTTTTACGCACTAGCGGAAAATCTATGCGTAACTTGGAAAAGTGATTATACCTAAAATACTCTTGATCTCGTAGACTACGGTCTTGTGACGATTATACATATTAAGAGAATACAACGTGGCTTGCCACAATTTTTTTTTTTTTTCAAGTCTACCATGGTTTCGCTGGATATTGTCTTATAGCTTCATCAGGACGAATGGCGCGTAAATATATGTATTTATGTGCCATTCGTGAATGAATATATATATATATATATATTTATATATATGGCACGTAAATATATTTACGTGCCATTCGTAAATATATTAATATATATACTGTATATATATATTCGTAATATATTAATGCACGTAAATATATTTACGTGCCATTCGTCCTGATGAAGCTAGGTCAATACCCACCGAAACAATGGTCGACTTGAAAAAAATAAATAAATATGTGACAAACCACTTTGCTCTTAATATATATACCTAAAATAGTCTTCGACATAAATAGAATCGAGAGGTAAAAACAAATTTTCAATCGGATGTTTAGAAGCAAATATATGGAATATAATGTTTTCTGAATTCGATATCATCTGCATTTACGCCCTCCAGCGGTGAAATTGTGCATCGTACAAAAAAAAAAAAAAAAAAAAAAAAACGAAACGAAGGATCATCATTCGCACATTTCAAGCTTCCCAATACAAAAAGAAGAATTTTTCAAATCGGACTAATAGTTGCAGAAATATGGTGTCCACAGACGGACGGACAAACCGGTAATATAAGCAGGACCTTTTTTTATACAAAAGACCTGCTAAAAGGAAGAAAAGAAAAGACAGACAAGAATATTTTACTGCCGCTGTATACAAAAGATTTTTCTTTCCTTAATATACACACACACACTCGTAGCAATTTCGTCCAGCAAATTTTGCAGTAATGACACTACTTTTTCTTCTTTTTTTATTCCTACGTTTAAGAAACGCAGCTCTCGATGCATCACCTCATTAATCACTAAGTTTTTGAGCAAACATCTTTAGGCGCTGAAAGAAGGAGTCTATTTAATATTACTTAACTTCTGAGACTATCTGGTCAAAGTACGGGAGGGCACGGTTCACTAGACGTGCATTTTTTATTTTTTATTTTTTTTAAACCTTCCACGACAGCTTGGCGATTATGAACAAGAATAAACCTTATTAAACATTGTGTTGATATTTCTTATTATGGACGTTTTACCATTTTATATGTCAACACATTAATAACGTGAGCCTAAATTAAGCAATAACAATGACAGGTGGACAATGAAGGGAAAAGAAAGGTTCTTACACAGACGTTTTGCTGAAGGAATATTACCCAATAACCGAAAATAAAAACTGAAATTCAAAGAAGGATCTCTCAGAGCCCTTGACATGATTTAAACAACGGGTAAACGCGGGTGTTGTTTTTATAGTTACCTTACCCAAGAATACAGACCTCCAGCAACGCACTTCCTGCAATGAACTCGGCACTCATTCTTCTGGCCAGTTGATGGTTGGCTGAAATCACGACTTAAAAAAATAAATAAATAAAATAAAATATTACTCTGGTACTTTTCGTAGATAATTTATGCTTTGCCTGCCGAGATTTTTGTGGGTGTGAAATAAAATGAGTGATTCGAGAGTATACATTTATTTATGTACAACACAATGCATTTAGCCGCCCCGGTGGCGCAGTGGTCTAAGCGATGGCCTCTGATCGTTCGTCCGAAAGGGGTCCGGGTTCGAATCCCGGTGAGGCATGGATGTTGTGTTTGTCTTACGGCACTGGCTCTCTCCCTTCCCTGGAGCCAGTGACCCAAAATTAGGGAAGGGCGACTGCTTATAGCCCATTGAGTTGCTCACGGTAGTCGTTAAACCTGCAATCAAAAAAAAGAAAAAAAAAAATGCATTTATTCGAGACCACACCTAGTCACAGACCGGTACGTGGAAATATGGTCTACTAATTCCTGATATTGAGGGGTACTTATGCAGGTGGATAAATGAATGTTACCGTCGTAAAACCAATGCAAGAAGACATGTGAGCCATAAAAGTAAGTATATTTACTAAACTATGACGAGGGCAATAGTAAGTATTTCGACAGTTTAGTTTATCAAAAACAATATTATTATTATTCAGATTTAGACGAGCGTAAGAAATGACCCCTGACACTGATGAAATGTGTAGATATAGGAAAGTCCATCTGCGCATGTGCAAGTTAAAATCTGACCTCAAGTTAGAACGAAAAACTGAATCGCAAGTGTGTTAGTGAGGGGGATTGGTAATTTTTGGTCTAGGATATCTATAGGTTACACTCATCGTGTTATACATCACTTTAAAGCTCGTGAATAGCAGGTAACCCCGATCGAAAGGAAGCCAAGTTTAGCTACGACGCACGGTTTTCATAGCCTCAAAAATGCATTTTTGTAATGGCTTTTATAGCATTTAGCATCAGGTTCTCGTATTTTACGTAGATTGCAATGATATATTGTTACGTTTACGTAAAACGTGATGAAATAATGTTCGGCGAGAGTTAAGTAAAATATATTGTTGAGTAACAATGAAACTAACAATTGCTGCGTCACTTCATGGTACAGCATTCAAAAACCTGTTTTCAACAATGGTTTGGAATACTTCCGTTACCCATTTTTGTTATATCGAAATATTTTGCATGGAATTTGCTTTACTGCTGCCAAGAAAGAGGCATAGCATAAAAAAAAATCCCGACAAGGAATTCGCGGGTGTAATAAGCACGTGGTTAGAAAAATATCTCAAAACTAATAAGCAATTCCCAATTTGTTTCTTAACTTTGCAACTGGTAAGCAGAACCAACTCAAGCCGGTAAACAAGGCATCATGGAGCCTTCTCTTGTAAAATTTAACATGCTGAATAGCCTGTGTAGAAAAAACAAAAGATTCCAGCTGCTCTCATAGCCTTATTTCGTTTTATAGCCAAGAATAAGGATTTCACCCAAAAGCAGTTCTAACCGGTTTATTCTGCCTTTCTCTTTGACCACGGGCTACCTTGCTTTGTCGCACCCGACAACGCATCGTTATTCCCTTCTTTCTTTATATGAGGTAACAAAACACAGAGATTATTTGCCTGACCCCTTTATCACAGTGCCGTATTTCCCATTGAACAAAGGAAACAGCTGCTTGGAGTGACAGTTAACGGCGGGGCGGAATTTCGCTCTCTAAAAATTCACGAAGTACCTTTTTTTTCTCTGCATAAATAAAATGCAGAGGACATTGAAAAATGATTTGCGTATTTTTACCTTCATTTGGAATCACTCTGGGTAGAGAGAAGCATGAGCGGGCGCTGACAATTAAAGACAACCAATCATTTTACGAAACGGGCAGTTCCTATTTCATATTTTTTAATGTATAGTCGGATTTTTTTTTACTTGGCACTTGATGATAATGGAATCGCCTATTTTGGGGGGTGCAAGCATTTTGGGTGCGACGTGTCGAAGGAAGTCATTTCCGATGCTCAGAGACAATCAGGGAAAACTTCCCCAGTCACTTGTTCCCTGCAGGGCTAAGATTTTAAGACCCATTACCACGGCAGTCCCACCCTTTGGTTCATCCCCCACCCGCTCCATTGTTGTCTGCCCCATTGTCTTACATTGCTTGCTGGGGAAAGAAATCTCACTGTTCCCTTAAGAAGGATCACCTAAGAGACAAATTCCCCTTTTCAGATCAAGCAACGTTTACTGCCATGCTTTCCACAAAAATTCTGCCCTAGGGTGAGATTACTACGGAACCCTTCTCCTGCTCCCTTCTTGCTGCAAATCACATGTGTTTAGACCCGGGAAGTGCTTGCTGCAATACCCAAAACCAGGCGATTCCACTATCGTCGTCAAATGCCAAGAAAAAAATCCGACTATAAACGAAATCACCATTTCCGCCGCGACAATTTATGTCACTAAGTAGCCTACTTGAAAGACACAAGGGTCATTCAAATGAAAACGAGCCAAAGGGAATATGAGAAAGATATTGTGACTTACCTTAAAAATAATTCCCGCGGCTATTAAGGCACTTATCCCACTGTGACATTAGACGTTCGATTCCTGGTGCGTATAGGGCGGTGTGCTGCTGGCAGAACCATTCCCGAACAGCGTCGTGCACCTCTTTGCCGAGTGAAATCTGTGACTCCGCAGATGCTTCTTCAGCTCCTCGAAAATGTTAAAATCACAGGGGGACAAGTCTGGGCTGTATGCCGCATGCTGGAGTGTTTCCCACCTAAATTTGGAAAGGTAATCCTGGCGATTTTCGCAGTGTGGGGACGTGCGTTGTCACAAAGAAGAATGACACCTGCGGTGAGCAGCCCGGGCAGCTTGGACTTAAGTGATGCTCGTAGAGATTTGGGTGTGTACCCATACCAGGGGCAGTGTTTTAGGGCGTTTCCGTTTCTTCTGTATTCCCGACACTTCCACGGTTAAAAACCGGATAACCTCTCTCTGTTCAACGTGGGCCGCGGGTGGCCTAGTGTTCAGCGTTCGTCACTGTCACGGAGATAACCTCAGGATCGATCCTAAGCAGGTATGAACGCTCGAACCATTAAATACCCGCCGTGCTTCGAATGAGCACGTTAAGCCGTCGGGCTCCCGGTAATAAATAAGGGCGTCTTCCTCCACTTTTCTACCTCGCCTCCGTGTCACTTTTCTATCGGGCACTCTAGCCCAAATCTCCTAGCTTCCTATTTCTAAGGGTTGTTTAAGACCTGAGGTCAGACACTTCCTTCCGAAAATCTTGTACATATGATCTGATCTGTTCAACGTTCGTTGCGTCATGACTGG
This sequence comes from Macrothele yani, assembly GCA_039090855.1. Lineage (NCBI taxonomy): Eukaryota > Metazoa > Arthropoda > Arachnida > Araneae > Macrothelidae > Macrothele > Macrothele yani. The sequence goes on along the minus strand of CM077005.1, from coordinate 134,450,752 downwards.
TTGAATCGAACATCTGCACGAGATTCTGTACAAAGACCAACTGCTTCCGTCCATAAAGTAAGGATATATAGAGTGGAAACAGACATTGAAGCCTGTGGAAACTCCTCCCATAGAACGTAGCGCCCCCATCAATCTGCAACAGAAGGAAAATGTGACGTGACCCCGTCTCGTCGACAATGGTTGCTATGGAAACTCAGTGCTTGGGGATGGATGAGGACCAGCTGCTCTGCGTCACTCTCCCGTTGCCCCCCCCCCCCCCCCCCCCGACCTTTGTCCTCAACTCCTGTCACAATCTAAGCCAAGTGAGGCATCGGAAATATGACAATAACATAATATAGATATCGAAAAAACCTAGATATCGAAACAGATGATACTGGAATACAAATCAGAATTGAAAGTAAAGCCGAGTCACAGATTATATTGTGAAGAAAACAATGACAAAATATGCGTGAATGAAATTTACAACAAAGACACGTAAAAATCTAAGTTATGGATTTGCAAAGGAAAAGTTAATAATCAGTAAGGAATAAGCAAGAATAATGTCACTTATTAGAATACTATAGGGAACTAAAAGATGCAAACCAAAAAAAATCCGGGAAATGATGGGTTTATGTCGTATACGTAGTCTTCAACTCTTCTGGGAGGTCAAAGCTCGAATGGACAAAATCACGTGGTTCGTGGTGATTATTGGGAAGCTCAGCTGTCAATCAACGGTAGTTCTCTGGTACACCGATAGTGCGCTGCAGTCGACTTCGTGACGTCATGAGTTTCATCTTACTACAGCTTGTGTCCTCTCTATATTATCTTTATGCTTTCGTCGTCGCTTGATCGCAGCGCCACATTTCACTGCGTCATAACACTACAGTGGTGTCACCTGCCGCGGTAAACCCATTCCGCAGTTTGCTATGTCCGTTGGTTCGTTTTCATTTGAATGACTCTTATACTAACCTTATCTCTAAATTTTTGAGGTGGAATGGGGCAAAACAGCCAGATATACTAGTATATATATGTATGTTAAATTTTAAAACATTATGTGAATTTTCTCCGGAGAAACTTTGCATCGAGGCGCAAACATGCCTTGAGCTGGCGTGGCTGGTAGGCGTGCATGAAAAAATAGGATTTTAGGCAACCTAGCAAGAAATTTATTGGATAAACTAAAAGCATGAAAAATTTTGGCCGTCGTAACAACACGGCAACAGATAGTGAGTCAAATTTAACTTTCAAAAGCAGAAATAGTGATTCATGAAAACACATTGTTGTTGTTTTCCTACACGAAAAATACTGCGTTGTGACAAAATCAGAAGATTGGCCAACAGCGTTTGGAACTATTCCACGCAAAGTTAATTTTTCAAACCGCACATAAAGGCATCAATGAACAATAAAAAAATTATGCTGCCAGTGGGAAATTTGTGCATCAAAAAAGGGAGAAAACGGCATGGAAAGTGGTGTCACTGCAATCGTACGCAAAAGAAATTTTCCCAAATCGGACATTTAGAACTGCAGGTACAATTCGAAATGCTAATTTACCGGTGTGATCCCAGCGGGAAAATAGTGCATCTACAAATTCAGGTGGCATGTGCGTTATATTGACCACAAAAAAAAAAAAAGGTCGACGATGTTTGTGAGGATCTTTGTGGAATGGATATCTTATTTAATATTTAAATAATATTTATGAAGGTATGTTATCATAAATTTATAACTCAATTTTGGTTGCAGCGGTAAATGTGTATTTTTATATATGCTTTACACGCATGTTGACTATACTATATACTGCAAAAAAAAAAAAAAAAATTCTGAAATTTACGAGCCACTTTCCGTGATTCCTTTCGTGAATTAAAGAAGCATATTTCTGACACAACCTTTTTCGTGAAATGACGGGAAAAAACTCAATTACACGGATCTTTCGTACGCCAGAAAAATTCTGAATTTTCAGAAACCATTCCGCAATTCCTTTATTATATTGACAGTAAATTACCGTTTTCAAGCTGTGTTAACGGAAAATTCTGAATTTTCAGAAACCTTTCCTCAATTCCTTTCTTATATTGACGGTAAATTACTGTTTTCAAGTTGCGTTAATGGAAAATTCTGAATTTTCAGAAAACTTTCCGCAATTCCTTTCTTATATTGACAGTAAATTGCCGTTTTCAAGTTGTGGTAACGGAAAATTCTAAATTTTCAGAAACCTTTTCGCAATTCATTTCTATAATTAACGGAAAAGCTCCGTTCTCACTTTTTCCGTATCCATATGACGAAAATTTTCCGTTGACAGAAGCAATTCACGGGAACACTTGGGGGTTTGATTAACTGTTAAATTTCAATAGTCTGTCGAAGTATTTGATTTTGAAATTCTCTAGTGAGATCGGATAGTCTAGATAGTATATCTATCGCATGACTTTTGGTTACTATGGCACAGGATATTTCTTTTCCTCTTCCCCATTTTGTGCACCAGCTATTATACCTTGTGTTACCGTAAGAAACCGGGTACTTAATTTATTGTACAGGTGATTGTACGATGTCTATGTATCAGTTTGTGGAGCCTTAAGACAAGAGCTATATAGCTATCTAGAGTAAATTTTATATTTAGAAGCTTTGTGAAATAATATTATAAAACAGTACATTGCAACTTCTCTTAAAAATAATAGAACGTTATTGTCAGTTGAATACATAAATCCATCGCTCTTTTCACGTTAAGCAAACGCACAGCAACCGAAAAATTGTTTTTCAGCCGCCGTCGGGGAATCGAATCCCGAATCTCTCGATATCTAGCCGAGCGCGTTAGCCTTACACCACAGCGGCCAACAATTCATGGCGCTATGCGTGTTTTTCTTTTTCAGTCAGCATCTGACATCATAAGTCCGTAAGACGGGCTCAGCTACTGAGACGTCTCCATCTGGTGGGCATTAACGGCACTTTGAATTTCACCAGAAAGTTACTGTCAGTTGATAAAAAAAAATCTCGAATTCCAAATCATTCCGTTGCTTCGAAAATTAACGATGAAAAAAAAAACACGTAATTTATAATAAAACCTCCTACGGAAAAAACAAAATTATTACAAACATATTCAAAAAAATAATAAGTTCCAATATAAAATAAAATGACTAAATCTTTCGTATTAGTGAAAAAAAAAATTCTTCACCGCCCAATTAGTTTTACCTTAAACGAGAGCCTGACTCCTGTGACTTCCTGGCTCACTGGTTAAGACGCGCGGCTTCAACCCATACGCCTGGACCCGATCACCGGCGCAAAAGGATTCTCTCGCATAAGGGATGAAAATTCAATATGTTGGATTTTGCAAAATTTCTTTCTACATACGGAAAAACTTGAAACGGACTTTTCTGAAATAAACAGAATTGCTGACTACAGCAAATCTGTGAAAATACGAAAGTTAAAAAAAAAAAAAAATAGGAAAGTTTAAAGACTGAAATTCTGTAAAAAGATGGACACTTTCCTGCACGTTATTTTAAGAAAACTTCCGTAAATTCACACCACTTATTTTTTACACAACATGTTTTAAGTAACGGCTGTAATACACATGGTATTATGGGCGCCATCAGCGAGGGTCAAGTGACCCTCCCAAATTGGAGTACCACCTAAACGTAAAGTTAAAATTAAAGAAAAATAAAGGCAGAACAAAGAAGGGATGAATTTCATTTTTTTAAAATACTAGGGGCTGAACTTCCTACGGCAAACCACTCTCTCTCTGCCGTCCCAGTGGAATTCTCAACCGCAGGAATCTGTTACTTCCTTGTCCCCAACAACGTGGTGAAACAAATGCATACGTGTAGTGTATCATGAAATTCGGCGGATGAATATTATCGTCCATTTATCTACATTCCGAATTTGGATTCTTTGATAAACTGTTATCGGTTTGTCCGTCCATCCGCTTGTGGACACTATCTCTCTGAAACTATTAGTTCGATTTGAAAAATTCTTAAATTCTGTTTGCACTGGGAAGTTTGAAACGTGAGAATGATGGTCCTTGCATTCCGGTTTTTTTTTTTTCGATGTACAACTTTGCCGCTAAGGGCGTAAATGCTATTACATTTTATTGCATATATTTGCTTCAGAAATATCGGATTGAAAAAATTATTTTTCCTTTCGGTGCCATTTATATCGAAGACTATTTTAGCTACAGTCTCCTTTTCAAGTAATACATAAACTTTCCGCTATAGGGAGCTTAAAGGTAAATTGGACGCCCCGGTGGCGCAGTGGTCTAAGTGATGGCCTCTGATCATTCGTCCGAACGGGGTCCGGGTTCGAATCCCGGTGAGGCATGGATGTTGTGTTTGTCTTACGGCACTGGCTCTCTCCCTTCCCTGGAACCAGTGACCCTAAATTAGGGACGGGCGACTGCTTATAGCCCATTGAGTTGCTCACGGTGGTCGTTAAACCTCCAATAAAAAAAAAAAAAGGTAAATTGCGTTTTCCCCGATATCTCTGCTTCTAAAAGTCCGATTTGTATACATATAATTTTGAATTTTTGGTAAAGAATGGTTCGGCCAACAGGGAGGCGTAAGAGTTTATTTCTGCTTCTGATGTATTTGCAGCAAAGAATGAGCTAATGAAAACTCAATTGAAAAATTATTTCGTGAACCTATACCGCTAACCTCGGAAAACCTTTTGAGAATTATTCCTGCTCAGAATAGTACACAATTTTGCAGTCAGGGGCGTAGATGTATATCGCATTTCTGTCAATATCTCTGCTTCTATGAGTACGATTTGAAAAATTATTTCTTTGTTGGAGAGCATTTCCAGTGGAAAATGTTTCTCATATAATTTCAAAAAATTTTTAACGCATAAGTGTGCCACTAGAGGGCGTAAGCTCACGTTTCCCCAATAACTGCGTGACTAAAAACCGGACTGAAAAACTCTTTGAAAACTCTTTGTATGTATTTTCTTCCCAAAATAACGCATAATTTCGCTGCTATGGAGCCAAATATTTGATCTGTTTTGCTCAATATCTGCTTCTAAATGCGCGCTTTAAATTTTAAAAATTATTTTAACACTGGATACCATTTACCTTGTAAAACACTTTCGGTTTATATTTGGGTCTCTAGGTGGTGTTTGTGTACTTGTTTGCAGCTGTATCTGCGCTTCTAAAAACCCTATTGAGAAATTTCTTTTTTTACTGTATGCCATTCGCTATAATAAAGATGGGGTGCATTATCCTCTTTAAACAACGCACAAATTTTCTGCTAGGGGCGTAAAGGTCAATATCTTTTTTCCGCTATCTCTACTCCCGGGAGACGTATTTGAAAAGTTCGTTTTCCTTTCCTTAGCTTTTGCCATGAAGAATACTTTTCGGTTTTCGCCTATTTTAAATTTTTCCAAAGTGGTATTAAACAGCATTAATTAAAAGGAACTGTCGATAAGCGATCGAGTGTAGGAACCCGGCTAAATCCACATTGAACGGACAGAGAAAAGATTCAGCGAGAAAACAACGAACGAAAAGGTCAAAAGGTCATGACTGGGTGTCCGAAGGGTGATAACCAATAAAAGGGGGTAATGTAAATATATGTATATCTAAATATACACTGCCTGACAGAGAAAATGCCACACCATGAAGGAATGCTCGAAAACAGACCAAACTGCGCAGAGATAGCCAAGTATGTCCTGAACAAATGATTTAATTATCACATACAGACTAGGCTGCAACGGCCGAATATACAGGATGATCAATAAGGAGTATGGCCCCCATTTTGGGCGATACAGCGTTGAATCCGACGTGACATCGCGACAATGATAGTTCGAATAGTATTGGGGTATCGTGGGTCATGTAGTGTTGATCCGAGTCCACAGTTCATCTTCATTTTGCGGGGGTGGGAGGGAACTCAACCGACTTCTAATCGTGTCCCACAGATGCTCGGTGGACGAGAGGTCGAGGGATCTTGCTGGCCACGGAAGCATCCGCACACCGTGTAAAGCATTCAGGCTGAACCGAGCGGTATACGTGCGGGCGTTATCCTGCTGAAAAACGACGTTTGGGATGCCCTGCAGATACGGTAGTGCCACGGACCGCAGCACCTCGTCAACATAGCGGCGTGCCGTCAATGTGCCCGTAATGCGTACCAGCGGTGAGCGGCTGTTGGCACTGACAGCACCCCACACTATGATTCCACGTTGCCAGGTCGTGTGGCGCTCCACAATGGAGGAGGAATCCGCCCGTTGGCCGCATCGCCTTCAAACTCTCACACGGCGGACATCCGTGGTGAGACAAAACCGCGGTTCGTCGCTAAGCACCACACTGTTCCATTTGGCACCCTACGCAGCTCTGGAGCGACACCACGTTAAGCGGTGACGACGATGGCTTGCTGTTAAGGATAGCCTTCTCAACGGACGGCTGGACAGCAAACCAGACACAGCCAATCGGCGCGACACTGTGTCTGCGTCGATATCGGATCATCCAAGCCTCCCGTACAGTCCGTGTCACCCGTTGTGGGTCTGCTACGGCATGACGTCCGATGCGACGATCGCGGTGCGCTCGGACGTTCGTCTCCATGCTCCGGTCCTCCTACGACGTTGCACAGATCCTTCCTGAGACCACTGTCTCCAAATTATGAAGTACTTCGTGTAGATTCTTACCAACGAACAGCAATCATTGGGCCCGAAAGGCATACTGCATAATAAAGTCCGCCGGCATTGACAGAATTTTTTTCCATTCTGGCAGTTTGAAAATGACACACACACACACAGCTAAACTAGGAATACAAATTTCCCCCTCGTACCAAGATATTTAATCAAAATTTATTTGAAAATGTAAAAAAATAATTTATTTTTTTTTCGAACTACAGCTATCAGTCGCAAAAGCGACCGCTAGATGCGGAAATATATTATTAAATGTGAAAATGTATTTATGTAACTTTTCAGAAATACACATTTTAAAATAATTTTTGATTAAATATCTTGGTGAAATTGCGCGTCAAACATCGTAAAAGAAATGCATTGAAAACTTTCACAAATGATTTCAGATATCAAACGCAAAAAAAAAAAAAAAAAAAAAAAAAATAAAATATTTTCGGTAGCAAATTTTAGAAGCGTAACCATATTTACGCCACCTAACAGGAAAACTGAACATTATAAAAATACGGAAGTGCGTGAATCATCATCCTAATCATTAGCCCTACCTGATGAAAAAAGTAATTTTTTTTAATTCCCACTAATAAGACTGAGACATTATGCCTACTGCTTGATGGACAAACCAATGCTGCACACATGCGTTTATATTTTTTTTTAATCAAAAAACAACCTAAAAAAATAAAGGGCTTTTTGAAACTCTAAAGTGTTTTGTAACTACATGATTTTTACAAAATTATCGACACATCAATATATTTCAGCATATTTTGAAGTGTGTAGTCAGTAGTTTTCTACAAAAATAAAAAATAAAAAAAGATTTCCTACACAACATACAAATTCCAGTGGTATCACCTGCAAAAACCGTAATTTTAAAGTCTTACTCTTTTTTCGACTAACTAACTTTCACAGTTATTTCATCTTTTATATGTCACAGCATATGATCATCCATGGCAGTGAGCAATACCACCTCCTTTGGTATTATTTCCCCGCGGTTAACGCGCATAAAAAAAAAAAAAAACTCTCTTCAAACCATTTGTGGACCTCTATCTTCGTACTGAATTACGTTTTTCTGTTGTTATTTCTGGTAATTTTCCAACCTCTCCTGTCAATTACAACGCAGATTTTTCTTTTAATCAAAGTGCAGCAAAAACTTTTTTTAAGCAGCATATTATCAGCATCGGCATATAATCCGCAGAGCCTAAATTTATAACTTTTCAAACAGATAATCCATGGATTATGTGACAAAAATTATGAGAGTTACAAAGGGGAAAAAAATTCAACTGAATTCCGATGATCGATAAAACATCCATGAACAGAAATAGTACCAACTGCTTTGTGACATTAAACAAATACAAACAATGATCCTACTTACATATACAGTGTAGCCCATTGTACTGATTATAACATTTACGGCACGTAGAGTAGAAATGGAACGACGTGCTATATTGCATATGTAAGTAGGATCATCGTTTGTATTTGTTTATTACACTGAGCACGTTGTTGGCAAAGCATTTGCACGGGCTTTCAAGCTTAAGGAGTGCATTGCACATTTCAAGCTGAGTGACATTACATAATTCATTATTATAAAATGAGCTGTGTCTTGATCAGGCTCTCAAGGAGACCAGTGATCATCTAAAATTTTCAGAAGTGACTTTCAATGAATATTTTCCTGAAATTTCCAATAAATCAAATTGGATTTGCAACACATTTGACAATGGATGAAAAAAAATTGTTTGACTTATAAATAGATTTTGGACTACAAACATCATTCACAATTTTTTTTTTTTTTTAAATCATCACTCAAGCAAAAAATAAATAAATTAATTTCCAACTCTCAGCAAGGAAGATTTCAAAATTTTATCATATGCCACCACATATTTGTGTGTGTGAGTGAGCATCTTCACTTTATTCATGTTTTCAAATGAAAATCGAAATACAGAAATAAACCTCATGTGGAACCAAATAAAAGATTGCATTTCTCTAGTGTTGAGCCAAATACTGCAAACCTTGCTTCAAACAAAAAACTCTAAGATCGACATTAAGTTTATGTATATAAACAAATACATTGCTCCTTCCACGTTTCAGAAACACATAGCAACCAAAAAATTGTTTTCAGCCGCCGCCGTGGAATTGAACCACGGAACTCTCGATATCTAGCCGAGCGCGTTAACTTTACTGTATACACTATGATTATCATATTGTGGTAAACATCTTCTAAGTGTAACTTATTTTATTAAAATTGTTATTTACAGTGAGTATAATAAAATCAACAAAATTTAAGCAATAAAACAATTTAATATGAAGTCTTGTGTGTGCTGAAGAATTATTTCACAATTAGATTTTCACAATCTCACATTTAGACTCTAAGTTTTATAATTACATGTACTAAAATTTTTATATCTTTTAATTATATAATGTACACCGATGAGCAATTACATTATGACCACCTACCTAATAAGCTGTAGGACTCCCTTCAGCGCGCAAAACAGCGGCCACTCAGCAAGGCATCGATTTGATGAGGTGGTGATAGTTATCCTGGAGTATCTGGTACTATAATGTCAACAGCAGGTCCTCCAGTTTCAGTACATTTCGGAATGGTGGTGATTTAGCATGAACCCACTTTTCCAAGTTGAACCACAAATATACTCAATTTTGTTCATGTCAGGTAAATTTGAAGGCCAGGGCATTAGCAGAAAGTCGCCAGCATGTTCCTCAAAAAACCACTCATTGACGATTCTGGCAGTGTGACATGGCACACTATGCTGTTGGTAATGGCCAACACCAGCAGAGAACACAATTGCCATGAATGGGTGAACTTGGTCCGCGGCGATGTTCAGATACCCGACAGCTGTCGGGGATTGTGCTATTGGGATAATAGGGCCCGAAGTGTCCCAAGAAAACGTCGTCCCAAGCATAACATTGTCGCCGCTGGCCTGTTTCCGCGCAACAGTGCATCCAGGTGCCATAGCCTCCATTGGTAATCGCCGTATCTGCGCTGGGCCATCTACGTGATGCCCCAGGAATCGTGATTCGTCAGACCGGGCCACTTTCCTCCAATCATCCACAGTCCAATCTCAATTATCTTGGGCTCATTTCATGTGTTGTTGGTGATGAACGTGCAGTGAGCATGGGGACCCAGCTGGGTCTTCGGCTATGCAGGCCCATGGACAGAAGGCTGCGATGAATTGTGTGCTGAGACACATTGCACTGATCACTGCTGTTGTAACTGCGGATGATTTGTCGCACTGTGGCCCTGCAGTCGCTGTGAACAATACGTGACAGTCTCTGCTCCCCTCTGGCATCAATGAGCTGCGGACCACACACGGCTGGATGACGGTTCATCGTTTGGCCATCTGTGCACCACTTTTGATACGTACTCACTACAACGGTATGTGAACAACCCACGAGCCACACTTTTCCAAGATCATAGTTCCAAGGCACCGTGCAATCACAATTTGTCCTTTATTAAACTCTGATAAATCGGCAGCCTTTCCTATTCAAACTCCAAATACTCTACTAACTGAGAGCCAGTTCTCAAGTTGTATATACACTGAAGTGCCAGAAAAACTGGTACAGACGAGTTTATGCAAAATACATAGCAACGTCACCTATGCGAATACTCGGTTGCATCCCCCAGTGTGTATATAAAGCAATAGACATCCTTGCTAGCAGTCAGAGCTGTTTTCGGCTTGAGAATGACACGTAATAACGATTTAATCGATTTTCAACGCGCTGTAATAGTTGGCGCTCGTGAGATTGGCCATAGTATTTCGGAGGTAGAAACGAAGTTCAGATTTTCACAGACAACCATTGCAAGGGTGTACCGTGACTACAAGAATTCCGGGAAAACCTCCAACCTACGATACCAGTGTGGCCGTAAAAAGACATTGGGTGAACGTGACCATCGTTGGCTGTCAAGAATCGTTTCACGCGACACTCTAGCAGGTACCATTGGAATTCAATGCTGGAGCCTCAACAAGCATCAGCGTCCGACCTGTGCAACGTACCCTGCACTATATGGGCTTTGGGAGCCGACGCCCAACTCGACTCCCCTTGATGGGTGAACGACACAGAGCTATGCGCCTCACTTGGGCACGGCAACACCGCCACTGGACACTTGATGACTGAAAACAAGTAGCCTGGTCTGACGAGTCGTGTTTCCAACTGTATCGGGCAGATGGAAGGATTCGTGTGTGGTGCAAACCCCATGAAGCCATGGATCCCGCCTGCCAACAGGGAACTGTACCGGCTGGGGGGAGGTCGTAATGGTATGGGGTGTGTTTAGCTGGACTTCACTATGACCCCTAGTACGTCTACAAACATCTGTGACCGGCCAACATTATGTGCGCATCTTTTCTGATGAGGTACACCCGTTCATGTCCTGCATACATGGTGATCGTTTGGGCCTGTTCCAACAGAACAATGCACCTCCACACAAGTGTCGGGATGCCACATTATGGTTAGAGGAGCATTCATCTGAGTTTGGGGTGTTGCCATTCCCACCCAAGTCCCCAGATCTGAACGTAATAGAACACATTTGGGATGCCATGCAACGCGCTATCGAACACAGGAATCCGAGACCTCGGAATACACCCGAATTGTGGAACGTATTGCAGGGAGTATGGTGTGCATTGCCTACAGCATATTTCCAGAAGCTAGTGGAGTCCACGCCCCGTCGTAATTCTGCAGTCCTGCGCTTCCGTGGGGGACCTACCAAGTATTAGACTGGTGTACCAGTTTTTCTGGCACTTCAGTGTATACTGCTCTGTGAACTTCACCTGCACAACCATTCGGTCTCCAGGCACGCTCATTTCTCTAGCCTGGGGGTGGTCACAATGGAATGGCTCATGAGTGTAAATATTAATTTGAAGCTTTTTTTTATTTAGTCATTATTGTTTCAATAGTTCGTAACACAGTTTTTTGGTTGAAAGAGGTTCATAAAAAAAAAAAACTTTGTGAACTACTGAAAAGTAGTCTTATAGTTAAACTACATCAACATATTGCTGCACATTACAAGGAGTATCCACAGCAGCACAATTCTTTCAAGATTGGCATCTGCTCCCATCTTGAATGCCAAACCAGAAACACAGAAACGGGAACTAAGATGTATCTGAATGAATAGTTATATACCATACAACTTACTAAATAGTTAATGCTTGCTTAATGAACAGGTTGCTTTCCTCTAATTTAATTCAATCAACTGCATTCAATACACAGGCAACAGAAGCACATATTACAAAGGACCATTGCATTCATTCCATGCATCGAAATCCATGTATAAAAATACTTTAAACTATAAAAGCACAATATTACATCCAGAATGATATTAAAAAGTGCTTATTACATATTTAAAACACACAGAACATTTAAAACGCGAACTGACATTGTGTGTTTCCCACATTCAAATTCGCAAAGTTTTACATAAAACACAGTGTAGTTTTTATGATGGGAGAAAGAATGTTATGGAAGAAATAAGAGGGGGCTAAAGGTCTTTGCAAGGTCTTTGCAAGGGATTCAGAAGATCCATAAAGATTTGGTACAAGATTTAAATGCAGACTTCTGATAGATTAAACAGTAGTCCTGTTGGTGGCAGCTGAAATTTTAGGTAACACACATGCTATTGTTAGGTCTCCTTAATGAATGCATCCAGTGTTACCCTTACTGATCTGCTTTCTTCTTAATGATTGCATCCAGGACTGTCTGCTAGTATGCTTTTATCTTAATGAATGCATTCAGAGTTGCCTCAGCTGGTCTGCTTTCTTCTTACTGAATGCATCCAGGGTTGTCTGCTTTCTTTTTAATGAATGCATCCAGGGTTGTCTGCTAATCTGTTTCTTTTTTAATGCATACATCCATGGATGTCTGCTTTCTTCTTAATGAATGCATCCAGAGTTGTCTAGTGATCTGTTTTGTTCTAAATGACTTCATCCAGGGCTATTTCTACTGATCTGCTTTCTTTCTAATGAATGCATCTGTCATGGCGAAAATTTTAACCTCTGGTGAATTTCAGAAAGACCTGATCAATCTTTCTGTTGGTTTATCAGGGATTAATTAATGCAAAAATTTTCTCCCATGACATGTTAGAAGAAAATTCCTGGTTGAAAGGCAGGGGAATTCGTGCGCAAAATTCGCTTGTCTTAATCACAACCAGAAAAACAAAATTTCATGTTAAAGAAAAAAAAAGAAAAAGAGAATAATATTTGATTTAACTGACTTTGGGGTTTTGGAAATAATTATTTTATCTGTTCTTTTATCGCGATTGGAAAAGGCGAGTAGGTGTGCAGCTCAGAGAATCAAAATTAATTTTACTTTCACATCACGGAATGAGGAGAAAAAACGTTTCTGAAAAAAAAAAAAAAAAAGTTGTGAGAAAAGGGAATCTTCTTTCAGATCGGCCATTTTAAGAATTCGGTAGAAGTCGCTCAGAAAATGTTGCAGAAATGCTTTCTGTGGGTTGGCGCTGTTCTATTTTTGGGACAAGGTCACAGCCGCACATGGGAAGTTACTTGGTCCCTACGTGTTGAAGGTCAAGTTCCTCTCCCCTGGCTGACCGAAGATGCCATGTGCCTGGTAACATTTATTTTTTTTCCCTGTTGAGAGTGCTGGACGCTGCAACGATGCTGCCCGAGTGAAGGTCAGAGGTCACTCGAGGCGTGGGAGAAAGCCGTGGCTTGCAGGGCTGCTATTACTAGGGAAAATTTCATCCAATCAAGGGTCGGCATTTTCCAACACCCCAGAGTTCTTTTACACTTTGAGACGCTTGTCTCAGTTCACTCTGTCTTTTGTCCTTGCGCTTGCTGGCCGGCCGAAAGAGGGGACGGCCGAGTTTTCTCCTCGCCTTTTTGGTGGGGAGAGGACCCACAGAGAGTTTTTCCTGACTGCCTTTGCTCTTTGCTGACCACCACAATGGGACACTCTGGATCTGGGCTGCCTATTGAAGGTTTGACGATGTAGAACGCGGATAAAGCAGCATTCCGCAGGCCGGGAACTTCGCCCTGGCAAGAAAAAATGGCGGAGAGGCGACAGGCTAAGAAGATGTCGCTCGTGGAGAGAACTTAGCCGAGAAAGGCAAGACATGCCTCCTCCCTTATTGATATCCCGCAAACACATCTGCAGCTTCTCCATTCTGTTGCTACTCCCAAAAGGGAGGCCTGCTTCAAAGGCCGGAGGAAAGAAGCCCAAAAACAGTTCCATCTCATCCCAAAGTTTGGGGAGGTTCTTCCCTGCAGGTCATCAGGAAGCACATTGCTGCTAATCACCAGGTGGATATTGAAGGCTCTCTTCCCTTTCATCAAAAAGGTACCTCGAGTCTGCAGCTGCCAGCGATGCCCTTGTTCAGGACAGAGGAGCCCACTGGGCCAATAAAAAAGCAAAAGACATGGAAGACGACCTACAGAGACTTTGGGGGCTTCAGTGATAGTAACGCGTTGGTGTGTTGTGTTGTAGAGAAAAAAAGACGCCAGCTCAAAGGTAATGTTTTTAGTTCATATCTTTTAGTATTGATACATAACATCCCATGAAGGTACCTAAACTTTGCGCTGAGCATAAGAAAAAGAAAAAAGCAAGTTTTTTTTTTTTTTTTGCCTCTGATTATGGCTGTGTTGTCGTTTAGTTTTCAAAAATAAGATTTAATAGTTCCTCAGGTATGAGTTCAGAAAAAGAAAAAAAGAAAGGGGAGTTGAAGATGCTTTCATTTAGGTTTTTTTTGTGTGTCATGTCTGGTATTTCAGCAACTCCCCAGGCCAGTAAATTTTAATGTATCCAAAAAATTTGGTTTAATGTTTGAGCACGGTGGGTTTTGGTGCATCGATTGTAGTTTAGTTGGGCATGTGATAATTGAGGAGCAGTGTTGTTGTGATGCCGTGTGTGATGAAATAATTGTAAACATTTTTCTCTAGCCTTTTACAGTGTTGAGTTTTTTTTTCTGGGTGAAGATAAATTATGGGATGATTTATATTGGGATTTTGGGAACATATGTATAGTGTGATGAAATTGGAAACCTAAAGTGATGTTTACATTCTTGGAGTGTCGAGTGTCGAAATTAAGAGTGTTGGTGTGTACTTTGAGGACTAGTATTTTACATGCTCTAGATGAGTGTTAATCTCCCACTGGAAAGGGGTGATCTTAGGGCAAGCCGGGGAACTTGTCCTAAGGCAGAGGGCTCTGAGTAGGGAATTTTCACCAGGATGCAATATGTGCAAAATAGAAGTTAAGGTATTTGGGTTTTCAAGTTTAGTATTTCACAAAAAGAATGAACATCATGGGTTGAGAAGACACACTTTTGCTCACCAGTTCCAGAATTAATTGTTCTTTTCTTTGGCCTAAATTTCCTTGTTTTTACAAAAAAGTCTAAATGTAATTTTAATTTTCAATAAGGTGAAAATATTTAGTAGGTTATGTAAATGGTCAGTGTTGTTGTCTGCAGTGCGACCTGCGTATTGCCATGGTACTTTCTGTTATAGTCGACCACACCCCTTCCCCCAAAGAAGAGAGAGAGAAAGAATTATTATTATGTGCATCATATTAGGTAACAAAATGTCCTTCATTTTGTTTCCCATGTGTATCAAGTTTATTTGTTTACCTCAACCCACCTTCATGTTCTCACTGAATGACCAAAAATTCCCATTTTCCATATTGTAGCTTACAGAACTTTAAATTTTAGTTGCTAGAAAACTTCATACTATCAGTTTCATTGTATCTAGGAAATAATACATAATTGCTACTTAAAACAATCACAGACATTTTTGAGTTACGAAATGTATACAAAACATGCAATAAACAATCATTTATAATTTTAGGCAAACAACAAAAGAGAGACCATAGCCTAACCATTCAGTGGTGCGTTTCCCATTGCGTTAGTTAATTTGATAAACAGTGTTAAATAAAATTAATTAAAAAAGTGAAAGGGAAAATTAACTTGATCCCGGCCCTTACATGCACAGGTTTTACTCAAAGATTTTATATAAGAGCCCACCCGGGCCTGGCTCTGATCCATTTCCTGGCTTTTTGTCATAATCTGGGTCTGTGCTTATCTGTAGTCTGCTGGTCTGCATTATCCTTAATGTATGTATGCAGGGTTGGAGTGACTTTCTCTTACATACTGGGTGATCCAAAAAGTAACAGAACATTTTAAAAATCAATAATTAGCAAAGTAATTACAGTAATTAGATGTAGTTTTCACAGAAATGCACAGAAAGACATAGGATTTTTTGTGCACAATGCAGAAATTTTATACCAGAATAGTTACATTTCTAACCACCAGATGGTGCTGTAGGGGTCCGAGAGCTACTTAACGGCTGTATTTAAATAGAATCTCCGACTGACTTATCAGTGTGGGTTCTCTAATTACCTACCTATGCCCTGTGCGTGGACCTGCCCTGTGGGTATAGTGAGTTATCAATGTTGTATGATTGATTGGGCTGTGAGTAAAGTTCCTGCTGTTGGTGAAAAAGGCAAGCTGCATGTTAAAGGGAACAATGGGTGCCAGGTAAGTTGCTACTGCTTCGCATAAGCATGTTGTCATTACGTGATAAAGCACTGTTAGTTAAACTGTTTTATCAGAACTCACAAAGTGCAAGTGCAGCATTGCACTCTTTTTGTTCAATGAGGGGTATGAGATGTGAAAAGGGACCAATGTCTTGTTCAGCACTGAAGCAGATGATGAAAATGTTTGAGGACACGGGCTCTTTGGCAGCAAGTCCAAGAAGCGGAAGACCCCAAACATCTGGTACAATCGTGTCTTGTGTGAACTGTACTACAACACAACCCCAACTACGCAATAACCTGTGGCGTCATCTAGTGGTCAGAAATGCAAATATTCTGGTATTAAATTTTTGCATTATGAAAAAAAATTTCATGTCTTTCTGTGCACGTTGATGCCTCTCTGGTATCAGATACAATTCCTGAAGAACATTTAACATTCAATTACACAATCGACTACATTGTGAAACATCTCTGTGTTAAGGACCTGCACAAAATGAAAAAGAAGTTTTTACACATATTTGGGTTGCTAAATTTTCTGTGGAAGGTAAAAACATTATTTTAGTACATAGAAATCATTTTCCACCTTCAAATATAAGTAATACAGCAAAACTTACCTGGCTACAATAGCCTGTACTAATGTGATGCAGCCATGATGTCAGTGTGCGTTGTTTGTGGCTGATAAAGGTGACCAGTGTCCATAAAGAATCAGTAGATACGAGGGTTGTGGCTTCTTGGGGAAAGACATGAACATGGTTTAAAACTCAGGCATCACGCGACGATAACACATAAACATATAAAACTAGCGAAACACACACAGTCACGTATGGTAACGTGACTGTGTGTGTTTCGCTAGTTTTATATGTTTAAGACATGAACATATTCTGCTTTGGGAAACACAATTACTTAATCTTTTATAAATAATGGATGATTCAATCATGTTCTTCCTGCAAATGCCATCTCATCCACATTTATCATTGTTTCTACAGCATTTCCCAGTAACACCATATTCATTCAATGCCTTTTGTGGAAGGTATTGAATGAATATGGTGTTACTGGGAATCTACTTAATAGTGTAAAAGCCATGTATACTGGCAGTAGAGCTTGTGTACGAGTGAATGGTGTTTTATCAAAATGGTTCTCTATTGGTGAAGGAGTCAGACCAGGTTGTGTAATGTCACCATGGCTGTTTAATATATTTATGGATGCACGCATGCGCGATGCCAAAATAGATAATACTGGTTTATGTCTTGGTGATATCCATGTGTTACTGCAGAAGAAACATAGGAGTCATTCGTGTGCTGGAGAAATGCGTTACTTACGGGGGGGTTTGTGGCAAGACATGTTCTGATTGTGTGAGGAATGAAGATGTGTTGCAGTTGTGTGATGTGAAGCAAAATGTTGTTAGCAAGGTGGAGACCAATATGCTTCAGTGGTTTGGCCATGTTGAAAGAATGAGTGATGAGATGCTTACTAAGAAAATCTTTTTAGCCCAAGTGGCAGGAAAGAAAGGCAGAGGAAGGCCAAGGAAGACATGGGTGGATCAGATTCAGGAGTGTCTGCATGAGAAAAAGATTATGAGTATGAAGCATAGAAGATCTTGTGTATGGCATGTGATGCATGTCAGTGAAGCCCAAGTTGTATGTCAAGATTGCTGAAATACAGAAGTTTGATACGGCTACAGTAAGTAAAAATTATCTGGTAGTTTGTATTTCTTTTTGGAGCTGTTTTCTGAATCTCAGAGAACGGCTCAGTGATAATTATGTATGTATAACGTACAGCATTTAAACAGAGAACAGGACCTTAATTAAGAAAGACATTTGAAGACTGCAAACAATTGAAAGCAGCAGGGAGAAATGCATGCTTGGTATAACCAGGAAAGATGGGAGGAGGAATATACATGGAATAAGAAAATGATGAAAGTTTATGGCATCAATCAAAGTGAAGACCCTCAAATGGTAATGGCTGGCTGGACAAGTTGCAAGAACTGACCACCATTGGACAACTAAAATACTAGACTGGATACTAGGGGACACAAAAAGACCCAAAAGAAGAATACATCGGACAGGAGCATACATAGAATTATTGGCGGGGGGGGGGCAACAAGAAATGCAAGTTTTTGAAAGCACCAGAGCAAAATAAAAGTTAATGAGAAATAAAAGAAAAAATTAAAGCATTTTTTCCAAATGTATGAGGTGATGCTAAAAAGTTCTTGGCCTAACCCACTTCCTGTAATTGTAGCATTATTTTGTCACTGTAACTCGAAAGAGTATTCTTTTGTATTGTAAAATGTCAATTTTCAGACTAATAGTTTTTTTTTTTTTTTTTTTTTTTTTGCAGATGTTTGACATCCTGAATCGAATCGTGTCAATGCAAAGTGATGAATTTTCGAATGTGGAACTCCGGGCTGTCATGAAATTTCTGTTCCTACAGAAGAAAATTGCAAAGGAAATCTCTGAGTGTATGATACAAACATTAAGTGTCAAGTGCCCTTCATATTCCACCGTGAAGACACGGTGTGCCAACTTTCAGTGTGGAGACTTTGGATGTTTTGAGGGATCTGGGGTTTAAGTGCACAGACTATCCACCCTACTCACCAGACCTTGCTCCATCGGACTATTTCCTGTTCCCAAACCTTAAAAAAAGTTTAAAAGGGAAGCATTTTTCAAATGATTCAGCAGCAGAGCAGTATTTGAGTGATAAGACATCAGAATTTTTAGAAGGGTTAAAGAAATTCCAATACACTATGCCAAGTGTATTGAACGTTGGGGTGAATACATGGAATAATCTGTAAGTTTCACGGCTGTATCCCATTTCGTTCTTGGTGAGGCCTAGAACTTATCAGAATCCCCTCATAAGCTGATGTATTTTTATATAATGTGGAAGAAATATTCCTCTCATAATACGTGGAAAATACGTCATGATAATTAACACAGCAATCAGACATCTCTGAACTGACTGTATTCACTGTTCTTGACAAAACATGGGTGGTAAAATTTTCAAGTTTTCTGATATGATTGATGTAACATCAAGAACAGTGAATACGGTCAATTCAGAGATGTCTGATTGCTGTGTTATCATGGTGTATTTTTATTAAATTAAGGCATTGTTTCCTAAGGTAAGTTGCATTTTAACCAAAAACATTAAAAAATTTAACACTTTTGGGGGCCAATGCCCCCTTGGCCTCCCCTCTAAATACACCCCTGATGTGGGAGATGGGTAGATGACATTCAGAAACATGCTGGACTGACTTGAAAGAGACTGGCTCAAGATAGAAAGTTGTGGAAAAGACTTGTGGAGACCACCTGCATCCAGCAATGGATTGATAATGGTTGATGATGATGATGCAGCATTTAATTCTAGTGCAAAGGTTTGACTATTTGAGGCAAAGCACACAGAAAATCTGGAAAGGGAGTGAGACAAGATGACACCATGCCTCCAAAGCTCTTCAATGCAACACTGCAGAATGTCTTTCTCTCATTGGATGAACTGGGGAGACAATGGGATAAAGATTAATGGGGATAGTATAACCCACCTTTGCTTGTTGATGACAGTCATGTTTGTTTAGTACCCCCTCAGAGCTACCATTAGAATATGATCCAGAAACTAAATGAATTTTGCATTTAGGCCTTCACCTATCACAATATAAATATATGGCATTATTATATGAGGTTTCGAAGTATTTGTATACTTCCATTATTCTGTTCTTCACCCAACTACAACAGATAATCAAATCTAACAGCGATGGTCCTGAGGACCAGATGAAAAGATCGTTGGAGCTCATAGATTGGGAACATATCTTTTTTTTTTTTTTTTTTATCAAGGTTTAACGACCAACGTGAGCAACTTAATGGGCTCACGTTGGTCGTTAAACCTTGATAAAAAAAGCAGTCACTCGTCCCTAATTTAGGACCAATGACTCCAAGGAAGGGAGAGAGCCAGGGGTGTAAGACAAACACAACATCCATGCCTCGCCAGGATTCGAACCCAGACCCATCTCAGACGAATGATCAGAAGCCATCGCTTAGACCACTGCGCCACCGGGGCGGCAGAACATATCTTTCAACAAAATTCCATTTAATGCTAGATCTGTTCAAATTTTTAAAATGATTTAATTTCAATCTTCAAATGTCTTAAAACTGGAATGTTCAAAGAGTTACAAATAAGATCCAGCAAGAGATGTATTAAGATTGTGGCCACAACTGCTAAACAAGTCTAATAAACGACGATAAACCTGGAGACAAGACGAAAAGATCATTGGAGCTCATAGATGGGAACACATCTGCTAAGCCTAATTCTTACATTAATAGCTACTGAAAATTGTGGAGATAGAATATTGTCAAGCAATGCTTGTTTACATGGTCATTTATTTCCAATCAAAACAGGAATTACATGGAGAACAAAATAACGGAAGCATACAAATACTTCAAAACCTTATTGTAGGGGCGAAGAATTAATTGCTTGCATAAGTATGTAATGAACGCTAATTTGCATAATTTATAGAGACTGAAATATTACAGAATTATGTGATGGACATTAAATTATGTAATTTCATGAAAATGGAAATATTCCAGTCAAGCTCATGTATGTTTGAAGATCACCTGTGAGAAATTATTAGCGATCGCCATTTTGGGAGAAGACACGCACGAAAACGATGTTGAAATAACAAGACGCCAGACGTCTGAGAAATGCAGTATTTCGACGACATTCCAATGTATACCATTGTTATTCTATATAATCACAGAGGCCACAGCTGTTGTTCCTAGCCGGGGTGATATCAGGTTTGCAGGGGACGCAGAAGCAGGAGAGGCTCAAGGACGCTTCGGGGTCACGCAAGAGAAGGTCAAGGTCAGGTTAGAAGTCGGAAGACACGGAAGGGTGTAGGGGGGCTGCAAAGAGGGGTGAGACAGCCATCTTTGAGCGCGCTACACACCAGGGAAGCATGTGACCACCGAAAAGAGGGAGGGAAGCAGGAGCCAATGGGGTGCGAGGAAGTTGTATTTTCGAAAATTTTACATCGGGGAAGAAAAGAATTGCCGTTGAGTGCTTGTAGGAGCAGGACGTGTTTTTCGTGAGGCGTAGAGTCCGGGAGATGGACTCAGTGAAGTCCACGTGTGCTGCGATGAGGCATTAAGCCTTTTCTTTTTCGTTGGAGAGAAGAGAAGAGTGTGGCATGTATGAAACGATTTATGCCAGTAAGGGCTGTCGTTTATGAGTGAGGTCCACGTGCGCAGAAAGGAAGCATTAAGCCTTTCTTTTATTGTTTGAAAGAGAAAAGAGTGTAACGTGTACGAAACGAAGCAGGCCGGGGAAGGCTCTCGTTTACATGATAGAATAAGCGCTTAGGGAACGAACTGACTTTTGAGTAAGGCTCTGAGACGGAAGACGAATTTCCAAAGTACTGAGTAGGTAGCAACTGAAGTAGCCCATGCTAGAGAACAATGGCGGCTGAACCCTAAGACAATAAAGTTGTTAAGTTTAGTACTTGGGCCTAATGAATATTTTATGCCTCAATGTTTGTCTACTATTCTACCCTCCCCTCTCTTGAATAGCAGATACATTTATAAAAAGCTGAGAGAGAAAGAACACCGGGCTGTCATCAGCATTTGCTGATAAATAGTTTTATTTGTAAAAAGAACCTTATTTTATTTCGCCTGCTGGGGGACGATCTTCTCAACACATGGGAGCAAGGTAGGCATAAGCATATGCTAATTAACATATGAGCTCCGTCCCTACAGAAGAGTAGAAATTAGCGCAGTCTATCGGCAGGATAAAGGCGAGCTCAGTGGAGGTGTAGATAAGGCAATCTCAAGGTAACGAGGTAGATACAGGGTTCGAGGACTTGGACTAAAATAGAACTCCTGAATGAAATAGCAGCACGTGGCCGGACAGTGGTGCAACAAAGAAGAGGATCGTAACCAGAGCAAGGATACAGGATTCCGGAAGGTCCTCCCATAACCAGGGATGGAGGATTACGTCTCGTGTGGCGAGCAAGGCCGGATTTCCCTGTTTAGGGTGTCCCTCTGTGGGCCGTGGTACAAGCCACAACAGATGGAGCAGAGGGGAATCCGAGTAGTTCCACTTTGTTGCCGAAATTTTTTACCTGGGTCGATACCATGTAGAATGCTAGAAAAGTAACGTTTAGCAGGATAGTAGGAAGTTAGGGGCCAAAAGGCTGAGAAAAAAAAAATGTCCTTTGTTATTTGAGTGAAGTTATGTTTAACGTAAATAATAGAACTGGTCAATGCTAGAGTTAATACTTAAAGCAGTGTAGGAATTGTAAAGTGTTCATGATATAAAGAAGAAAGGAAAATAATTTTTATTGTGATTTTATGGAATCAGCTCAAAAGACAGATAGTACTCCAAAGTTGAGAGCAAAGGCTATCGTCGGGAAATTGCTGTGTATTATTCTATGTGTATTGTATATGTCATTAGCGTATAACAATGGATGAGCAGCTTCTGGATGGGAAAAAGCGTGAGGAGTCAGAGGACACGTGGTCCGAGGGAAAAGAAGAAGAAAATAATGAGGAAGGAGATAACGGATTAAATTCGAGTAATAAAATATCTGTTAATATAGAAAGAAGGAAGGGGGTACAACTAATGTAGAATGGCAATTTAAATTAAGAATGCTTGAATTGGAAGAAAGGAAATTGGAAGCAGAACGAGAACAAAGGAAACTAGAATGGGAGCAACAGAGAGTGGAACTTCAGCTTGTAGACATAAATAAAGAACGATTATTCAAGCTGAAAAAGTTAGAATTAACTCAACGAAAGGACGAGGCATCGGCACAAGGAAAAAATCAAATTAAGTTGGCCGACTACATGAGGATATTAGAAAAAACTTAGATAAAAAGTCCTAGTAGACCCGAAGAAGTACTAGATTTCTTCGACTCCATAGAAAGGGCATTTCTTTTACATGCCGTCCCAGAATCTATGCAAGGGAGACTAGTGATTGCTTTATTTAATTCAGATTGCGTTAATCAGTTGTTTTGGCGACTCACAGTAGAGCAGTACGGTTGCTACGAAACTGTCAAGGAAGCCATCTTGGGAGAATGCCACCTAACACCCGACATTTACCTACAGCAATTCGAGGCCATCCGTCAGAATAAGGGAGAAAGCTATCAGCAGTTGGCTGGATGCATTGGAAGGACGCTCTAGTACTATGTAGCTAACAGTGGGGTAGATAAGTTTGACCAGTTAATGAATTTGTTGATTTGCGATAAATTTAAGGGATTATTATCACCGAGTTTGAAAACTTATCTCCTGCAAAGAGGGTCTTTAGGGAAATTAGTTCTTGCTAAAGAATTGGGGAAACTATATGACCAATACGAGAGTCACATGGAAGCGTTGGAATTGGGAGAAGGAAGGACCAAAGGGAATTATCATGTAGGACCCAATAATAAATAATACAGTATGACACAGAAGGAAGGGGAATAGGGAAGAAGGAAAACAGTGGAAATAGTGGTCCATTCCAGAAAGAGAAATTCCCGGTAGCGGATCAGGGGTTTAAGAGTAGAGTGGGAAATAGTAGACCTACAGGAAATCCAGGGAGTTCTAACTTTGATCGAGGGATGATGTGTTCCCTACACTCATAGATCCAGAAATTTTCTGACAAGAGTAAATAAGTGGAGTAAAAGATGAACTTACAAAAAACAAATTGATATACAAAGCTTTGACAAGAATTGAAAAATCTGAAGTTAAAATTAGAACACACCACATAACTAAATTTCTGTCGGTGCATTTCCAGAGGAGGCAATTTATTTACCAGAGTGAATCAAAAGTTCATCTCATTTTGAGCAACACATAATGTTGGGCATCTATTTCTGCACAAAACGTACACCAACTTCAACTAGGTACCGTAATGATGTGAAACACATGAGGCTGAAGACATGCATTTGGCATGGAGCCACATTACACAATCAAGTGAGCAGCGGATGGAGGTCTATGAACATGTTATTTGGGTGCTCCTACACCATTGGAAAAAGGATAAATGTGGCAGCAGCACACATTGGAACATCTAGCATTCATTGGAATTTTGAAGGTGAGAAAATAGTGGACAGCAGCACTGCATGTAAATGGTTCAAGTGCTTCAATGCTGGGAACACCAGACTTGAAGACAATACGAGGTCAGAACATTCAACAACAACCAGCACTGACACCCTGGTTGAAGCTGTGACAGCAAACCCTAGTACCAGTACACAACAACTGACAGCCAAGGTGGGGTGTTTCCAATTCACCATCGTTCTTCGCCTGCACCAGATTGGTTTCTC
This sequence comes from Macrothele yani, assembly GCA_039090855.1. Taxonomy (NCBI): domain Eukaryota; kingdom Metazoa; phylum Arthropoda; class Arachnida; order Araneae; family Macrothelidae; genus Macrothele; species Macrothele yani. The sequence continues at coordinate 134,426,430 of CM077005.1, read as the reverse complement.
CTCCAGGTGCCACTGAATGGTTCCCTATGCATTGACAGTTGACACCCCAGCAGGCAGAACAGTGTGTCACTTTCTGCTGCAGATTACTGCCAAATCTATAGGATGACAGGTTTCCGCATTGCACCATCACAGGTGATGTAAAGTGAATATTCCTATATCATCCTACCACTGGGAACCAGTAGCCGAAGCCATCTCAGGAAGCATAGCCAGTGATGCAAAGAGAGCAGTTCGAGAGGAAAGTCATGTTTTGCATTTGGTGAAATTGTTGGTTCCCTATCACTTTGTCCGTGTTCATTTTGTCCGTGTTCATTTTGTCCATGTTCATTTTGTCCATGTTCACTTGGTCTAGCTTACTTTGACTACCATTCACTTTGTCCACGTTCATTTCGTCCTCAGAGTACATGGAATACCGTAGAAATTTTTTTTTTCATGGAATTTTTGTTACTAGGCAGGGAAAAAAAGCAAGGTCAGCAGATGTTGCTTACATGCAATCTTTTTCCCTGTTTAAGTTTTTCTATTAAAATGTAACGATTTTAAATGTAAAACTAGGAACTAAATTTTGTAGAGCTTTTTAACTTTTTTATGTGGCACAATGTCAATCACTATGACATAAATCAAAGTTTATTCCAATGGCCATAAATGAGTTGGATTGAAGAGAAAAATTTTAGATCCCCAAGAAACACAAAAGGCATATTAAATCCATTTATTTTTGTGGTGTAATAAGCACAACGATTTACCAAGCTTACGCACTCCACTGGTAGTCTTTTTCAAGGCAATGTTAGACATAAAAATGCAGAGAAGTCATGCATTCATCAGCAGCTCTTGTATGGAATAGTATTAGAATTGCCCCACGACATGAACTTTAAAATAGACTGCCATCAGGGAAAGAGCCAAAATCCTCTCCAACAACTAGTACTACCGGCTGCTGCTGGCAGATGATTCACCAAGCCTGAACGACTTTACTAATGCCAAGGTGTAGACAGCATGGCATGAGTAACAAGTACGACGCAACTACTAGTCACACTAATAAATGTTTCCGAAACTAATGGCAGCAAATGTGTCATAGGCGCTGCTTTGAAAAATTGTTGGGGGTTTCGGACATTTTAAAGCGAATGAGCAATGTATTTTTCAAAGGATTTAAGCGTAATTTAAATTTAATTCAGTGAAATTATCTAGCACAATTAGATGCCTGAAATGCTAGAATGAAATAAATTATAGTTAATTATGGAATTTTTTTTAGCTGTTTATTTTTCAGCCTCTCTGCTGCACCACTGTTTCTACCTAGACCCAAAAATACTTCAGACATTTTGAATCTATATTTATATTTAACATTTTGAATCAAAAATAAACATTATTTTTTTTTTTACATTTTGAATCTAAAATAAATATCTATGTGCACTTTGCAAGAGGTTAATACCTTAAAAGTGCAAATATAATAAATATCAGGTTGTTTTTTTATTTTTTTTATTTTTAAGTAATAGGCTTTAAGGATCATTCTTAATAATCAAATATACTCTAATAATCGCTTAAACTTGTATGAAAGTCTGCTACAGTTTTGGGGAAATTTCGGACAAAAAAAATTATGTTCTGGGGAAATTCTGGGCCCTGAAAATTTTCTGCACCCCTGGAAGTAGTTAACAAATTTTTCAAACTTCAGTTCTTCATTTTACTTTACAACATTAAAAGTTTTATATTTTAATTGCAAAACTTAAACAGGACTAAAAATCGCTTGTAAGCAATGTCCACTTACCTTTTTCTTCTTTCTGCCAAGTAGCAAAAATTTTGTCAAAAACAGAAAATCGATGGTATTCCATTTATTCGGAGGACAAAATGAATGTGGACAAAATGAACGGTGGGTGAAATGAACAGTGGACAACATGGAACTGTGGACGAAATGAACTGGACCAAGTGAATGCGGACAAAGTGATCCGTCACCAAATTATGTGGGTCCTGCGCACTGGGAACTTATGCCACATTGTCAGACTGGTGGATGTGAACTTCTATGCCAAACAACTACAGCAGGCCTATGATGCTCTGCACCAACATGACCTGGCATTCATCAACAGGAAGAGGGTGTTTCTGCAAGTGGGTAATGCCCAAAGTCACACCTCCAAAATGGCCTGCTGAGAACTACAGGAATTGGCAGGGGTTGAGATCTTACCCCATTCAAGTACCACCTGTTTCGCTCCATGTCTCATTTCCTACAAGAACGAAACTTCACTTCAGGGATGGATGTGAAATTTTGTATCAGAGAGTTTTTGCCCTTGAAACCAGCCAAGTGGATAGTGACTCTGATGGAACATTGTCAAAGGACTGTAGAAAGCAATGGCCTGTACTTTTCAGAATGAGGTGAACGTGTGTGGCTTTCAGACATCATTAAACTTTTCAGCTGCAAGTGGAACAAACTTTTGACTCACCCTGGTAATTTGTGGGGGTGGACTTGTGAAAAAATTGGCAGTGTGAAAAGAAAGGAGTCAATATAAAAGTGACTTGGGGAGCACCTAGAATCATGAGGTCCCAAGCTCAGGCTTAGGACCACAGAAATCAATAGAACCCATGTGTTAATTATAATATCAGGCTTAGGATGCCATCCCAGTGAGAAGGCTTCTGGGTTGGTCCAAATTCGACACTGCATGCAGTCAGTTTTGTTCTTTGATAATTAACAATATATCCTATGTCTGTGACTTACTGTTGAACAAACTGGTGAGTCTTTTCTTTTATCTGAAGTCCTTAAGGATGCAGAAGGTAAGTCATCATCAGATTTAATCTGAAAAAGAAGAAAGAATACCAGTGACCACTTTTTATGAAAAGTCTTTTAAAACATGCTACAGGATAAAATGAAATACTCAACTGACCAGGTAAAAGCACCGGAATAATATTCTATATTCATGACTAGCATAAAATTTCCAGGTTCAGACAACAGGTTTCACTAATACAAAGTCATGAATTTTAATCCTTTTAACTGATATTTTAACTGAAAGAGTAAGTAATTAGGACTCATCCCAAAACATTTTATGGGGGGAAGGGAAGCTAATAAAATTATATGAAGGAAGGGGAAGCTAAGAGAAGCAAAATACAAATTTTCATTAAGGCTAACTGTTATTACCGATATTACATCAACTTTCACCAGAGAGAAGAAACTCTGCTTTATCTATGCATTAGAGAAACACTGTTACAAAGAATAATAAAAGAACAATAAACATCATATATTTTTAGTTTAAAGCCTTGTCTTCAGATAATTTAGGAATCATGCGTTTATTTATAGAAACTGGAGTGTTAACATCATGGATGTAGTACCCTAATAAAACTCGAAAAATATTGAAGGGTTTAGCACAAAAAGGATTTATAGAGTCCAATATTATCATACTGTATAATGGAGAAGTTTGATACGACAACAATAAGTAAAAATATCTGGAAGTTTGTATTTCTTTTTGGAGCTAACCTCTGAATCTCAGAGAACAGCTTAGTGATATGTATGTATGTATGTATGTATGTATGTATGTATGTATGTATGTATGTATGTATTATCTAACTGAAAAGTGAAGTCCAAGCTCAATTCCTTTTCTTTCTTTTTTTCTTTTTACTTGGTTTAAAATGCAAGAAATATTGTTTTCCTTTAGGAGTTACTTCATATAATAAAAAGAGGATTTTTTTTTTGTTATGGTATACGTGAGAATCAAACAGAAATTAATGGATTAGGCACAAAAGGTTTTAATGCAGTGTGCATTAAATTATGCAAAGAAATAAATATGGGGAAGATAGATTAAATCTATTTTCAATTTACTTCCGATATTGGAGGTTATATTATTTAACGTGCATTAATGCATTTGCATTTTTGAACTTCACTTTTAGTTGGTAAAGTTCGATGAACACTTACCGCACGTGGGGCTTGGCTTTCAATTCATATTTCCGTTATGTGGATGCGGCACGGGGGTTTTTCATTTGGCCACGGGTCCGCTTCTTTTTTTTTTTTTTTCTCCGTTGGAATTTATTTTGTCTCATCACCAAATAAGTTTTTTCTTTGCTGCATCCTCATTTACTTCAATATTTATTCATACCCTAGTACTTTCAGTAAAACTCCTTTACCGTCTTCGAGGGGACGTTTTGCTCAGACTAGCACGGACCGTGTCAGCTGGGCATTTCGGTGGTTCTCGCGGGCTGCTTCTGTCACCGGCTATCGCTTCTTCTTGGGCGTTGTGGCGCCATCTCTTGTTGGTCAGTGATCTCATTTTTCGAACTTTTTCATTTTTTTGCTCAATTTTAATTAAATTTTTCCAGCTGTTTCTCAAATTATTAGGGTCATTATGGTTGCAAACTTTTGTCCTATTTTTTTCAATCATTACCGACTCTGCTATTCTGAGGTGTTTTTCGGATTTACAGCTTTTAATGATTTTTATATTTTCAAATTTAGGATATTTTTGGTTATCCAGACAGTATTGGATAAGTGCTGTTTTTTCTTCTTTTTTCTGCCAGTTTTTTACGTGTTGTTTTAATCTGTGTTTAAGCTTATTTTTGGTACTTCCTATATAAGCCATTGGAGGATTTTCAGTAATAGGAATTGAGTAAATACCTGCTTTTTCTAACATTTTTATTTTTTCATTTTTTATTACTATATTTTTGATGGTATTTACTTTTCCTCCAATTTGAATGTTATGCTTTTTACAAATATTATTAATTTCATTGGTAGTACCTTTTATGTAAGGAAAACCATTTAAATATTTGACTTCTTTTTTATTTACTACAGCATTATTTTTTATTTTCTTTATTACTTCTGTGTCCCATTTTTTTATTAAATGGTTAGGATAACCAAAGCTGCCTGCAATTTTTTTTATGAATTTGATTTCTTCATTGATGAACTGACTATTTTCAGAATGCGTATATGCTCTTTTAATTAAGGTTTTTATACTATTGCATTTTTGAGGATAAGGATGTGCTGAATTGTACGGGATTAGGACCTAAATATTTTCTTCAACTAAAAACTAGATTAAATCTAGTTTTTAGTTGAAGAAAATAAGTGGGAGACAGATTAAATTTAGATTTTACCAAAAGTTTTCATCTTCTGCCTGAAAATATTCTGTACACCACATTAATTATTATATGCTGAATAACTATTCAAAGATAGGCATCCCAACCAACAATATATCTTAAAATGTGTATAAAAATGCAGTATCAAAAAAAGTTCCTATCTAAACACCAATTACTTTACCTTTGGATGTACAGTAGAAGTAGAATATAACTCGGTTGGTTATACTGCAGAATAGGATATAACACAGGTCAAATCATGTCCCCCAAACAATTATTTTGGCTTAGCGCTCAAAGCATTCAGATTCAGATATACCGAGCGGTATCTCTATAATACAGTTATCACCTTGTCCCTGTATACCCGTGTTATAACAGGCTTCCACTGCAATTCTAGTTACAGTTGATAGGTGGTCTACTGGAAAAGATGTCAAAGCATTCCAAAGGAACTATCTGTTGAGACAATTCACAAACAGATGGCTTACAGAGTTTAAAAGAAAGTAAAATTTAAGGTAAAAACCATTTTGAATTATTGATTAAAAATTGATGGAGGTTGAAAGATTGAAGAGTGGTTAACTTAAAAGGCAGTTGGTCCCAAATTGGTCCTGGTTAAAAAGTATCTTTTTTTAATATACTTATTAACTAGGACCAATTTGGAGCCAACAACCACTGCCTTTTGATTCAACTGCTTTTCAGTCTTTCAGCCTCTATGAATCTTTCATTGTGGCAATCTTTTAACATTTTGTGCTAGCTTTCCTACTTACACTGAAAAATTGCATTTTACAAAACCTGGGATTCTGTTTATGTATTAGATGGGGGTTTGTTGATTTTCTTTCTTTCCAGATTAGTTCCTACCCAAATTAAAAAAAAAAATGGATAGAAACTTAAAAACTTAAAAGCTGAAAATCAGAAATAAAATTTTATAATGTAAAATGTAGAGTCGATCTAATCAACAAACTATACTTCATCTGTGATATACACTGAAGTACCAGAAAAACTGGTACAGACGAGCTTATGCAAAATACATAGCAATGTCACCTATGCACGTACTCGGTGCATCCACCAGTGCATATTTAAAGCGATAGACTTCCTTGCCAGTTGTTAGAGCTGTTTTCGGCATGAGAATGACAAGTAATAACGATTTACGTAATTTTCAACGCAGTGTCATAGTTGGCGCTCGTGAGATGGGCTATAGTATTTCGGAGGTAGAAACGAAGTTTGGATTTTCACGGATGGCCATCGCAAGGGTGTACCGTGACTACCAGAATTCCGGAAAAACCTCCAACCTACGATACCAGTGTGGCCGTAAAAAGACATTGGGTGAACGTGACCATCGTCGGCTGTCAAGAATCGTTTCACGCGATAGGTGTGCAACATTCTCACAGGTATTATCGGAATTCAAAACTGGAGCCTCAACAAGCATCAGCGTCCGGACTGTGCAACATACCCTGCACGATATGGGCTTTGAGAGCCGACACCCAACTCAAGTCCCCTTGATGGGTGCACGACACAGAGCTATGCGCCTCACTTGGGCACGGCAACACTGCCACTGGACACTTGATGACTGGAAACAAGTAGCCTGGTCTGATCGCATTTCCAACTGTATTGGGCAGATGGAAGGATTCGTGTGTGGCGCAAACCCCATGAAGCCATGGATCCCGCCTGTCAACAGGGAACTGTACCGGCTGGTGGGGGGTCCGTAATGGTATGGGGTGTGTTTAGCTGGACTTCACTGGGACCCCTGGTACGTCTACAAACGTCTGTGACCGGCCAACGCTATGTGTGCATCCTTTCCGACGAGGTACACCCGTTCATGTCCTGCATTCATGCTGATAGGTTGGGCCTGTTCCAACAGGACAATGCACCTCCACACAAGTGTCAGAATGCCACATTATGGTTAGAGGAGCATTCATCTGAGTTTGGGGTGTTGCCATTCCCACCCAAGTCCCCAGATCTGAACATGACAGAACACATTTGGGATGCCATGCAGCGCACTATCGAACACAGGAATCCGAGACCTCGGAATACACCCGAATTGTGGAATGCTCTGCAGGAAGTATGGCGTGCATTGCCTACAGCATATTTCCAGAAGCTAGTGGAGTCCATGCCACATTGTATTTTTGCAGTCCTGCACTCCCATGGGGGACCTACCAAGTATTAGACTGGTGTACCAGTTTTTCTGGCACTTCAGTGTATGTAGACCTTTTGAAAATATGTCTGTGAAAATGTAATACTGTATGCAGTATACCAGAACAGATAATTTTACTAGATAAAATTGCGATATATTTTTCACCCTGTAATGGAGGAAATACACCACAGATTACCTATATATGTTCATCATATTTTACCAAGCAGTAAAAGATAATTTTGTAATTAATGAAACTGAGGCATCTTTCTCAGTAGCCACAATTACCAGCTAAAACTTTACAGAATATATGGGCATGGATTATGACATCATAAATGGATAATCAATCAATCACTTAATGTGAAACATTCCAGCAATTAACAGAAGCAACATACAAGCTATAATTAAAGCATTTTTAATTGCATCACAGACATTTATTTGGATAGCAATTTATTCTGCTGGTAATTAACTTGAAAAACACCATCTTTGAAATGAATGCAGTTTTAAATTACAGTAGCATACCAAAAGCAAACATTTTCAAGCAAAGCTTAAAAGAAAAGAAAATTAGAAAACGAAAATTAAAAATCTACATTAACAGTGGTTGAGAAATGCACACAGAAAATATGCTACAAAAAAGAAAGAGAACAAAAGTGTGGATTTTATTTTTCTTTATTAAAGTAACTTCACATGTGTCATCATGCAGAAACCTGAATGTATTTTAGAAAAGACTGGGGTTAAATGCAAAAGTTCAGTACTTGTAGTTTTTCTTTATTTTTAAAGTTAATAACAGCAAGATTTGGTTAGTCAATCCAAGGCCTCACGTGCAGAACTACTTTTGCTTTTCCTTTCTTACCTTCTTTGATGGAGGTCCTTCAGAGTCACTTTGTTTCTTTTTCTTCTTTGGGGTGGAATCGCTTGTCCTGTTCTTTAATTTTGATGATTTTGGACTCTACATCAAGAGATTTGTCTATTAATTACATGGAGAGAGGGATTTTGAAGCAGACAAACATGCAGCAAAAACATGATAGAATTTGAACATAAGCACATAACCATAAATAATAAGTATTTGAACTTTAAAACACACAAAGTTGCATAAAAAGTGTATAATGTGCTGAAGCTTTCAACTGATAACTCCAGTCTTCATCAGCCTTGTGACAGATGGACAATGCGATGGTAACTTGTTGCTAGATCAGTAAAGTAAAATCATATACAAAGGTTGTCCATAAAAACTGAAAGTAACGTTTTGAGTTAGCAACAGTGTGAAGGGGAAAATAACCACACAGACGGCTAACTGAATTAAAGTATCTATGGTAACAGTTATTAGCTGTGGCAGACAATTCTGGTTTTGTTATTGCGCAGTTGTTTAAGGGATGTCTGCATTTTGCCACACAGCTATGGAGGTGAGTGATTCAGAGTTAAGTGAAATGTGTTGTGCAATAAAATTTTCTATCATTTGGGTAAAACAGCTCCAGAAGCAGTTGATTTAATGAAAAAAGCTTACAAAGATAAATGTTTGGGTGAGTCAATGATTTTTAGATGGCACCATGATTTCAAAAAAGGGCATTTGTTTGTCGGCAGAACTCCCTCCTAGGCCTGGTTGACCTGAAAGTGTTGTTACGGGGGGGGGGGCGTACTGTTAACACTCTTTGGGCAAACCTGCAAGAAGATGGACTAATGATGTGTGAAGACATAGCGGTGTCAACTAATATTTCAAAAACGTCAACATTCTGCATTCTATGCGACAAATTACTGCTGCACTGTGTGTATTCCAGATGGGTACCTCATCACTTGATGAGAGAACAATTGTTAGCTAGAGTTCAGGTGTGTCATGATTGGAAACAAATGATTGCAAAGGATCCAAACTTTTTAAACACAGTAATAACTGCTGATGAAACATGGGTCCACTATTTCAACCTCATGAAGAGCAGAACGAGTGTCTGGAAACACACAGGCTCTCCTCCTACGAAAAAGTCCAACAAACCAAATCAGCTGGGAAGGTGATGATGATAATTTTCTTTGATCATAAACGTGTAGCTTACCATCATGCCATTCCTCCACAAATTACTGTGAATGCTGAGTGTCACATTTCAGTCTTAAAGTGTCTGCGACGACACATATGGATCTAAAGACCGGAAATGGTGTGCAAGTGGACCCTACACCATGATGATGCCTGCCCACGTGTGGCTGCTTGTGTTCAACAGTTTCTTATGAAATGCAGTATTGAAATCATCCCACACCCTGCCTACAGTCCTGACCTTGCCTCGTGCGATTTCTGGTTGTTTCCAACAATGAAGAAGTTCCGTGGCACAACATTCAACACAGATGCTGACATTATTCAAGCTGTACAGGAGTCGATAAAGCTGCTTCCACAAAATGCCTGCGCCACATGCTTTGAAAAGTGGACTGAACGATGGAACCATTGCATATCATCCGAGGGAAGATACTTTGAGAAAGAATAACATACATTTTGCTGTACCTATATTTCTTCATTTTGTATGATGTTACTCTCAGTTCTTATGGAACAACCATTGTACATTATTTCTTTGTTTTAAATTGATTTCGATATTAATGGAATGATAAAAGGAGAATCAGAATTGCAATTCTTGGTGATGAGAAAAATTTCCGAACTTTCCCGATAGTGCAGTGAAAAACCATCATCAACATCCAAAAATACCATTGTCATCATCAATCAGCCACAAGACTGACGTTATCAATTGAAAGCTTCCTTGCATTTAACTTTTTACATAACTTCAGCACTTTCTAAAGTTTTAATACTTGCAGCAAACAATGACACAGATAGCATACATATAAGATTTTTGTCGTTTTATGTTTAACTTTTAAGGTGGCTGATAATTTTTTTTAAATGTGCTAATGGCTCAAAAAGTTTTTAAAGCTTCAAAAGCTAAAGAAACATTTTGGAAAATAACTGATATCAAATTTTCAAACCATGTGACAACTACATAAAATGTGTTCCATATGGATAGCATCCTCAACAGTTATCCACATTGTGAATTTCTCAATTATTGACAGACTATTAATGAATGATTCATTCACAACGCATGACCCTTCAGTGTGAATGGCTTGCTCTCGCCACTGTGAATGTTCATTCAATCCGCCATTACTGTGACACAAACTGAAGTCACAGCACATTTAACTTCATCCTGTTCCCATGAGTTTGGAAATGGATTCCTAATAAGAAACATTATTTTGAATTTTGAAGATTCTTCTGATAAAAATTGTTAACTTAAAAATTTTTTTCAGTGGTAAAAAAAAAAGCTTTTTTTTGTATGTGTGCAGTTATTGGGGGGGGGGGTTCTCCCCCACATGAATATCCTTTTTATAGTTCATAGGACCGCATGTGTGATTTTGTGTGTGTGTGAGCATACATGCAACATTTGTGGGAGGGTTCTTCATTGCATGAATTTCTTACTTTGCATAGTAGCTACTAGGGTATTATTGATAAACATAACTAGAAAAACATTATTATTGACCTTAACTGTTTGGATTATTCAAAGCAATTGACAATTATATCATCCTGGAGCGGGAATCCAACCTGCATCTCTTGATTTCCGTTCGAGCATGTTATCCATTACGCCACCCAGGACATGAAGTTCCAAGAAACTAAGGCTAAGCAATTATTCTTAGGAATCTGAAACTCAGATTTTTTTTGCTAGTTGAAGTAATCTTGCCTCATCGTAACTTCATTGTCCTCGATGGTGTAACGGATAGCATGCTCAAACAGAAATCGGGAGATACGAGTTCGATTCCCGCTCCAGAGCGATGTAATTTTCAAGTTTTCTGAGGAAATGTTACGTGGAGACCAGTAAAGCACAGGCAATTCAGTACACAATTCTCATTGCTTTCAATAAATCTACAGTGTTCTCCCCAGTTTGTTTTAGTTTACAGCCAGGCGACAAGAAATTTTAGCTGGGTGATACTTTTAACAACCCTTTCCTCAGTTGAAAAAAATGTTTTACTTAACATTATTATACTTATTGGGTTGGTGCGAATGAAATGTCCGGCAAAGGAGCAGCACGTGTGGACAGCGAGAACGGAAAAGTAGGACATCTTACCTAAGCAAAATAATCCCCTCGGCATCGACACATAGTTGCCATCTGTCCGGCTAGGCCATGATCTCGGAACAAAAGAAGTCTTATGGCTGGGACCCGAAGAAGTCATCAACTGCATGTTGAACCTCGCTCTCTGTCGGGAACTGTTTCTCAGACAGGAAGTGATCCAGGCGACGAAACAGATGATAGTCTGTCGGAGAAAAGTCCAGGGAATAGGCAGGATGAGGAAGTGTCAGCATTGGTTTTTACCTTAAATTTGTTGACCAAAGCCGGTTATCTCTGCAGAAATTTCCAGTGCATCTGGTATGATTCAGAACAATAACGTTCTGCAGTGATGGTTTGGCCTCTTGCCAAGAAACTCCAATAAATTATCCCAGCTGTGAACCACCAGACAAGGAGCATCATCTTCTTGGTGTGTAGGGGTGGCTTAGGATGACATCCAGCAGACTGTGACTTGCTTAACCATTGTGCAGATCGTTTCTGATTATCACAAAAGACACACTTCCTGTCACAGGTGACAATTCGATGCAGAAGAGGTTCCTGTTTATTCCTGGCAAGCAGCAACGTGCAGACCTAGTCTTGTTGGCAGTTGTCAACTCGTGCGGCAGCTACAAAAAAGACCTTACCCAGCACAGCCAAACAACTGTATTGGGGTGGACAGCTACCTCTACCGCTATCTCACGACATGTTTTTCGGGGGTCCGCTTAAACCACATATAACAGAATATCGTCAGAAACAACAACAGGTCGGTGATCACGTGCTTCATTTTGCAGGTCCATATCTCCGCTTTGAAACTTCACAAACCATCGCCGAATGGTTCTTTCATTGTCTGTATTCTCCCCAAAAGTTTTGTTAATGTTTTAAGCTGCAACCTGCAGAATGGCCCAGTTTAAATTCATACAGGAAGATGACTCTCAAATACGGCATCTGCATGTTACCTTTGCAAGCTATGTTACATCCAAAGAAACCATGCATGAACCTTGTTCTTCACACACGTGCTAGCTACTTTTAGTAACTCTGTGACGTAATACCTGCAACACCTGTGAGTGCTTCCAATTCACTGTGGTGGGGGACCTGTCTCCACTGCTCGTTCTTGCCAGACATTTTATTCGCACCAACCCAGTATTAAACATCTTTAGTGGTGTGGCAGGCATTAATGTAACATAACATGATAAACAAAGTTAGAAAATTGTACAAAAATGATTTAATAAATGAGTATTTACTAACAAATTATATTCAACACAGATTTTTTTTTTTTTTTTATTGAAGGTATAACGACCACTGTGAGCAACTCCACAGGCAAAAAACAGTTGTTTGTCCTTAATTTGGGGCCACTGGTTCTAGGGAAGGGAAAGAACCAGTGCCATAAGGTGAACACAACATCCATGCCACACCGGGATTCGAACCTGGACCCTTCTCGGACGAATGGTTGTAAGCCAGCGCTTAGACCACTGCACCACCAGGGCGGTGACACAGATTTCAGCCAGTTTTCGTCAACACTGATGGCATATGTGGGAATAAGTTTTCCATTCTTACTATTATGTGCATTGTGAAAGCATTCATTAAAAGAAATATAGCTGGGCAGCAGACGAAATTAACTGGTCGTGTAAAAGGCTCTAGGGAGAAGAATACTAATCTAGTTAATTTCCCATATGTTTCTGAGAAATATTTCTTCCTTGATTTCTTAATTGTTTGTGTTAATAATGATAGACAGAAAAGCACTACATTGGCCCTGAGGGAATATTGAGAATAAAAAATGCAAATTAGTGGAAGACCTAACTCCCATGTAAAAAAAACTTTTAAAGGAAATAAAAATTTCTCTTTTGGAGTCATGATACAAATAAAAAATGTATTGTCTGTAAATAAAAGTCTCTTTATATAGGACTCAGTATTTCTTAATAGTTAATTTATAAACTATATTAAAAATAATAAATGTAACACAATAATAAGTATTACCTAAACCTCTTATATTTCTGGTTTGATTCACCGCCCCAGTGAAATGGGTGTGGTGAAGTCTTAATAATCCCCATGACCAACTCTTTAGCTAGCTAGCTCATGGGAATTTATATTAAGATGCAGAAAAGTAATATCAAGAATTAATAAGTCTCAACCATTATGTGAGTGAGCAATCAGCAGGGAGCTAGGAAATACAGAAAAACTTAAGAATGGGAATGATAGGTGAATACCATGGATTCATTTGGATAGTGGGAGAAAATTGTTTGCAATGAGCCAGCTCATGACAAATCCTTCATCATGAAAGGTGAATTCTGTGCAGCTCATGCTCTTTTGGGCAGTTTGCCAAAAAGTCTTGTGAATGTGATCATTCAATCCACCATTACTGTGACACACTCACACTGAAGTGGCAGCACATTTAACTTTCTTCCACATCATGAGTTCAGAAACAAATCCCCAATAAGAAAGTAATGTCGAAAATTAAAAAGTGTCAACCATTATGTGAGTGAGCAATCAACAGTCAGCTGGGAAATACAGTGAAACTTTATAACGGGAATGGTATGTGAATGTCATTTACATGAATGGTGTGCTTGAATCATTTTAAGAAAGAATGTTACGCCCAAATAATTTGAATGGCAAATACTCAAATAATTTGAAGGTGTGCCCAAATCGTTCTTTAAAAGAGCAAGAGCTCTCCACCATTCACAGTTTACAATGGATTATGCTCATAAATCACTCATTGTGAATTATGGAGAGCTCGCACTCTTGGGCAATTTGCCAATTTTTTTTTATTTTTTTTTTCGTTGGAGGTTTAACAACCACTATGAGCAACTCAATGGGCTATAGGCAGTCGCCCATCCCTAATTTAGGGCCACTGGTTCCAGGAAAGGGAGAGAGCCAGTGCCATAAGACAAACACAACATCCATGCCTCAGCGGGATTCAAACCTGGACCTCTTTCAGACGAATGATCAGAAGCCATCGCTTAGACCACTGCGCCACCAGGGCAGCATTTGCCAATTTCAACTGTGGCCTTGAAAGCACTGTCGTAAATATGGAATTCCTGCAACAAATGATTAACTTAATGGTCATAGTGACAACCTGGAAATTGAATGATCATTCATAAATGACTCTTTTGTATGAATGATGTACTTTTGCATGAATGATGAACTTCAAGAAGAACGAATTATACCATCACAACAAGCAATGTAATTTTCAAGTTTTCTGTAGAGCTGTCACATGGATGACAGTTGAGGATGCTACACCTAAGCTGCAAATACAGAACTTTCAAAAAAAGTTTTACTTAACAGATACTATAATTTGAACACAGCAACTAATTAGTTATGCCCCCCCCCCTATGGTTTCATCCTCCAAAAATTTCCAACTGATATTACATGTCTTTTAGAAAAGACAACTGCTTGGGAAGAAGTTCACCCAATGAGAAAACCCAAATAAACTCCGAGATTACTCACTTTTTCACCTAAAAATCTTTCAGAGGTTTTCATCTCATTAACAAACATTCTAAACATGTCTATTCATTTGTTACAGCACAGTTCGAGGCTTTAATACATTCTTTAAAACATGTGAAACTCTTATTTTCCCTATTTTCTCATGCAAGCATGTGCCAAACCATATGTACAGAAAGATCTTTTGAAAACATAAACACAGATACCCAATTAAAATGCAGCTCGTTTAAGAACCTACAATACACAATTCCTTGTTTATTTTTAATTTTTTTCCTTTAAAAGTTCTAACATCCTATTAAAAATCATTGGTCACAAATATTTACACATCAAATCATTGATTAACAAAGAAATTCTAAGAGAACCAACTCTTCTGAAAAAAGTTTAAAAATATACGATCAGCCAGCAAATTCAACTCTCTCCCCACTTGGCAACAACATTCTCTCCGAGTACTTTCTGCTTCCTCCGAGGCCATGTGGGGAGAGAGTTGAATTTGCTGGCTGATCGTATTTTTTTTTATTTTTTTCAGAAGAGTTGGTTCTTTTAGGATTTCTTTGTTAATCAATGATTTGATGTGTAAATATTTGTGGCGAAAGTTTTTTAACAGGATGTTAGGAGTTTTTAAAGGGGAAATTATTTTTTAAGGAAGTTCTCAAGTGGTAAGCATTACTACGCTTAATATGTATTTTTTAACTATAATGGTCAATTGACACACAAATAATTTTCACCGTCGGACATTATGTATCAGCTGGTCAAACTTTCACAGAACATAACGTGTGAAACAGAAATATTCAGAAACATCAAATGATTGTTTCAGATACTATGGTAAAATATATATATATATCATCATTGTCAACCATTATCAATCCACTGCTGGACGAAGGTCTCCCCAAGTTTTCTCCACAACGGTCAGTCTTGTGCCAGTCTCCTCCATGTCACTCCCGCATACTTTCGAATTTCATCCACCCATCTTCCATGTGGTCTTCTTCTGGGTCTTTTCCTGTCCCTTGGAATCCAATCTAAAATTTCGGCTGTCCATCGATGGTCTGTTCTTCTGGCAGTATGTCCAGCCCATTGCCATTTCAGGGATTTAACTCTGATCATGATGTCTTCCACTCTTGTCATTTTTCTGATCCACGTGTTCCTCTTCTTATCTCTCCTGGTTACACCAAGCATGCACCTCTCCATGCTTCTTTGAGTTGTTTGCAGCCTTTGTATGTCTCTTTTAGCTAAGGTCCACGTCTCTGCACCATACGTAAGCACTGGAAGGATGCATTGATCAAACACTTTTCTTTTAAGACATAATGGCATATTGCTCTTGAAAATTATGTTGTTTCTTCCAAAAGCTCTCCAGGCAAGTTTTGTATGCCGATTAATTTCTTCACCAATGTAACCCTCACTTGATATCTGCTGTCCAAGATAAACGTACGTGTCTGTTATCTCCAGCTTTTCTCCATCAATCGATAAATCTTCATTTCTTGTAAAAGCATTGAACATCACTTTTGTCTTCTGAAAGTTCATTTTTAATCCCACTTCTTTACTCTTGTCAGCAAGTTCCTGGATCATACTCTGTAGCTCTGATGGGGTAGTTGCAAAAATGACTATGTCATCAGCAAAACGAAGGTGGGTTAGATAATTTCCATTAATCTTTATCCCTTTGTTTTCCCAGTTCAGTGATTGAAAGACATTTTCCAATGTGGCATTAAAGAGCTTCGGAGATATGGTGTCACCTTGTCTCACTCCTTTTCCAATTTTTATGTGTGTTGTATTTTCAAACAGCCGAATCTTTGCACTTGCATTTTCATAGATGTTATTAATAATATTAATGTATGCATCTTCAATACCACAGGATTTCAGAGCCATTGCAACTGCTGATGGTTTCACCGAATCAAAGGCTTTTTCATAATCGATAAAAGCCATGCGCACAATGGAAGTTCATATTCCCTCTCTCTTTCAATTAGTTCTCTCAGTACGTGGATATGATCTATTGTGCTGTAGCCACTCCTGAATCCAGCTTGTTCTCTCGGTTGAGCCATGTCCAATGTCACCTTCAAGCGGTGTGAAAGAACTTTGGTGAAGATTTTATAAACCACTGATAGGAGGCTGATAGGTCTGTAGTTCCTGAGATCCTCAATGTCACCTTTTTTATGTAGCAAGATCATTGTAGCGTTGTTCCAATCCTTAGGATTTTTCCCTTCATTAAGGCATCGAGTGAAAATTTGGGCGAGTACTGTTTCGATTTCTCCACTTGCTTCTTGTATGATGTCTACAGTAATTCCATCTTCTCCTAGAGCTTTTCCCTGCTTCATGTTCTTGATTGCATGTGCAACTTCTGCTGGAAGGACTGGAAGAACTCTGGTACTGGTACCTTTCATGATGTCTGGAGTACATGTATAATCCATTTCATATAATTTGGATTAGAAATCTTTCACTCTTGTCAAAATTTCGCCTCTATTTCTTGTTAGAGAACCATCTTCTTTTCTCAGTGCCATAATCTGTTTTCTTCCCTTACTGAGATGTCCCTTTGCTATCTTTAGGCTTTGGTTGTTTTCAATTGCTTTCCTTACTAGTTCACAGTTGAATTTCCTTACGTCTTCAGTGATACTTTTTCGTACTGTCTTGCATAGCTCTATATATTCCATGACGATTATGGGCAAAACACGTAACAATATTAACAAAGAAAGGTGGCTTGATCACGCTAGTTACGTTAACTAAAACTTTTACAAAAAGTTCGTAAGTTGGAAGCTTTCGACCTTATCTTAGGTCTTCATCACGCCAATGGAGGACTAAGATTGTTGCCAGATTCTACATTTGAATTTTTCCTATTTTTGTTGCCAAAACTTCAATTCTAAGTTTTGGCAACAAAAATAGGCAACAAAAATTTTGGCAACAAAAATAGGAAAAATTCAAATGTAGAATCTGGCAACAATCTTAGTCCTCCATTGGCGTGATGAAGACCTAAGATAAGGTCGAAAGCTTCCAACTTACGAACTTTTTGTAAAAGTTTTAGTTAACGTAACTAGCGTGATCAAGCCACCTTTCTTTGTGTATATATTCCACTTTGGAAGTCACATCTTCTTTAGTTGTCCTCATCTCTCTTCTTTTTTGCATCAAAATTTTGGTTTTTCCTGATAATTTGTTCACATGCAATTTGTTCTTAGACCCAGCTAATTTTGTTGCTGTTTCCATAAGAGCTTTGGTTACTTTTCTGTTAACTTCAGAAATATCCACTTCTTCCGATGTTAGGCCTTTTAAAGCAGAGAATCTGTTCTTCAGTTCCAATTTGAAGGTATTATGGTGTTTTTTAAGGTTGGTTATGTCAATACATTTTGTTTGTCTTATGAGCTTGCTACGTTCAAGTTTAGTGTTGAGGTGCATCTTACATCTCACCAATCTATGGTCACTGCCTGTGTTGAACTTGTTTAGCACACTGCAGTTTTCTATGACGAATTTTTTGTTACACATAATAAAATCAATTTCACTTGTCGTCCCATTTGGATGTCTCCATGTCCATTTCCTGTGTGGCTTTTTCTTGAAAAAGGAGTTCAAGATGAAAAACCCTTCTGCCTCTGCAAACTCTACGAGAGTATTTCCACGCTGGTTTCTGTTGCCGTGACCGAATTTACCTACTGAAGTTTCATTCTGTTGCTGTTGCCCTATTTTTGCATTGAAATCTCCCACAATTATCTTCAAGTGCTGCTTACCTTTATTATTTAGATCACGAATTTCCTCATAAAATTCTTCAATTTCTTCTTCAGCATGACTTGTGGTAGGTGCATAAGTTTGAATAATCTGAGGCTGGTATCTTCTCGAGAGTTGGATAACGAGTCGTGCAGCTCTGTCAGAGGAACTTTCAACTTCTACAACTTTATCCTTAAGTTTCTTGTTTATTATAAATCCAACACCACTAGTTCTGCCAGTATCTGTCCCACGATAGTAGAAGAGATGTCCACTTTTCAGTTCAGTGAGATCTTCTCCTTTTCTCCTTACCTCACTTAGCCCGACGATGTCCCACTTGATCCTTTGTAGTTCCTCTTCCAATTCAAGAAGCCTTGAATCAGAAGATAGGGAGCGTCCGTTATACGTAGCCAAGGTCAGCATCATATATATATATATATTTTGCACCTTTAAAATTGAAAAATATTTTTAAATAACATCGTACGAAGATACTTAATAGTCACACTGAGTAAAAGAAACTTAGCTAAAAGCCTTGACAATTCAATGAATATATGAAGACAAACATATACACCCCAGGTGGTCCTCTAGGCTGTATCACATACCTTATTCGTGAAATGCACAACATTGCAGCTTTTACAAAATTTTAGAATTTTAAAATACTTGTTAGTACTAAAATTTAAAACAATGTTCCGAATCCTGTGGTCACACTTGTATGTATTTAAACACTTTACATACACAAGTCTATTTTTAAACTACAATATATTTACCCTTGAAATTACAATAATATATTAAAAAAAACACAGCCTAGAGTTCATTGGAAATATTGGGTGTTCCTAATAATTTGCTACTTCAGTGTGATTTCCAATAGAAATCAACATCTTGAGCTAGTATGGAAACACATGCTAATACTGTAATTTTATGTAAAATTACAAAATACAGTCAACTCTCAATAACTCATATTTCGATAAAATGAAATTCTTGATAACTCGAAAAAAGTAAAATGCCAGACACATGTCCTATGCACAAAATGTTTTCTTTATAACTCGAATTTTTCACATCGCATTTTTTTTTTTTTTTTTTTTTTTTTTTTTTTGCACTCCATTCTGATTCAACTTATCAAGAGTCAAATATTGTACATTAACTAAAAAGATTGCAAATTTCATTTTTGCACACTGTGGGAATAAATTATAGAAAACAAAAAAGGAAAGCAGTCCATTGTTATTTCATGAATCTACGTTTCATAAACAGTTGTAACACATTTGTGTGACTTAAATAGCCTTTCTATCATCAATCCTCTTCTTTTCTTTCCACATAGTAAAAGCTCTGCTACGTTTGTGATGGGTGTTCGAATCTCAGTCCCCCAGCCATCTGGTCTGTGGTTTTTCGCAGGGTTCCTCTAGTTTGGGATGCAAATGCATGGATGGTTCCCTGTGAAGTCAGCCCCAGATGCACTTTGCCCCTTACTCGTATGCAGCAGAGGAATGGCAAGCCAGCCGCATTAATTTGCCAGTAACCCTCGAGGGTGCATAGTCATCTTTGTGGGACTCAACCTTCCATAGATGGAGATGTAAAAGCTTGGCTAGAGACCAGCTAAGAAAGGTTTCTTTGTCTATTCCAAGCACCCATGGGATGTCGTTTTGTCCTATCCCAGGGGTTCCCAAACTCTTTGAGACCACACCACCCTTCGCATGTCACATTTTCTGTGTGATGCCCCTGTACCCAAGTTAAAAAAAAATTGCCCAAATTCGAGTTTGTGGTATTTTTTTAAAAGAGAATAGTCATTTACATTACGAGCTTGTATTATTTTTAATGTAAAAAATACAAAATTAGAATAAAATTACAGAACTAAATAAGAAGAAATTAATGCAATTGGCATATTTTCACAATGGTAACACTCTTCATTTGGATTTCACATTTTTACAGTAATTTTAGAAACTACCTAACAGAGGTATTTGCGTCTTAACGAGATGGGGGAGCTTGTTTCTCGTCACACAAAACATCGAATCTGGGGACAGTGTTCGATACAGCTATGTGGATCTCCTTCTCAGCGTTAACTGTGCTTGTGTATTTAGATTTTATTACTGCCAGAGCTGAAAATCTTGCCTGGCAAAGGTAGGATACGACTTTCTTACTCAATTCTGGGTACTCCTTTGCCTCCGTGTTCCAAAACTATGGCAGAGTACCGGAAGAGAATATCATTTTCAGTGTGGAGTCTGAAGAAATGTCAATTAACTGTTCCTACTCAGCAGTAGTGAAGGTTGATGGTGGATCTGCTGTAAACTGGTCTGTAACCCAATTGTGTTCATCTGTTTGTGGAGGAAAATATTTGCCAAATTGAAGGTTGAGTTGAAATAGATGCTCCAAACTCACAGATTTCAATTTCGCACTTCATAATAGCATCTCCTTTTCTTGTATGCACTTGTGTAACGTAAGAAAACATTCAAAATCCCCTGATATTGTATTGTTCTTTCACAAAATCCCCTGATTTTATATTGAACTCAGATGAAGAAAGTGCTTTCACAAGAAAAATTATATGCTTCCTTTTTTCTTTATCATTCTTTCTTATAATTCATTCTTTAAAATATATACACGTCCTGAAAATTTGCATGTTGCGTTTCACTATAAATTATAAGTTTTAATTTTTCCTTATAATTGCAATGCTCCGGACCAAAACCGCCGATACACTGGGCCGTCACGACACACAGATTGAGAACCTCTGTCCTATCCTGATGAAATAAATATACTGCCACTGCTTAGTCACTGAAATATTTGCAGTATGATAAGGAAGACATCTGAAGCCAGGTAGGAAGTGGGGGATCATTAGAAAGGACAGAACTCGAATAAGTTTGACGTAAAAGGTGGAAAGAACAGTTGAGAAGTAAGATTTTTGCAATTATGGCCATGGGAAGGATATACTTGGACAAAATGTTATGAAGTCAGTATGGAAGCATAATACAGGAAAGACCTGAGATGAGAGGAAAGGGCGATCTGAATAATAATATGAAGGAAACAAACTTCAGGAATGAGATGACACAAAATAAGAACTGAAAAGAAGAGGAAGTTCTGCAACAATGATTCCACCTAATCATGAGAATAACAGTGATGCACTATGCACTAATATTTCACTATGTGGAAAAATAATTTTATAGTGCAACCCTGTCTAAATTATTTTTCCTAATTCATCCAATTTCCCCAAAATGACAAATGCAATTAAATATATAAAGTTACATAACTAAGTCCAAACAAATTGCCACAGTTAATGACACACATTAAACTGACTTCTCATCATTTTTAAATTTATGATTCATTATTAAAACATGACAAATATATATATATCAAATTAGAAATACATACCTCCTTAGGGCTATGTGAAGATCTTGATGTGTCACTGGAATTATTATTTTCTTGTTCTTCTTCATCTCCATTGAAATCCTCTGGCATTGCTAAACCAATCATATCAGTAGTTTCTTTAGATGCTTCATACAGCTTCTGTAATGCCATCATACATATAGGTGCATATATTACACTGTGTACATATTTTGCACAATAACCACAACAAAACAAAACATGACTATGTATATAAGACAAAATTTGCAAACATTTTCAGATATTACTGCACAGAATAAAGTTCAGCTATGTATGGGTGGGCAATTAATTATGCAAAAACAATAAAGCATTAACCATTAACTTCATAAAATAGTTTTTCATATCAAGTATGTAAATCTAACAAAATGTTTTTCTCTTTATGTCCCTCTCTTCCCTCTCCCCAACTTTATCTGTCTCTCCATCTCCTATATCATCATCGTTAACCATTATCAATTCACTGCTGGATGAAGGTCTCCCTAAGTCTCTTCCACAACAGTCGGTATTGTGCGAGTCTCCCCTATGTTACCCCTGCATGCTTTCGAATTTCATCCACCCATCTGCCATATGGTTTTCTTCTTGGTTTTTTCTATTCCTTGGAATCCAGTTTAAAATTTCGGTTACCCATTGATGATCCGTTCTTCTGGCAACATGCCCAGCCCATTGCCATTTCAGGGATTTTATTCTGATTATGATGTCTTCCACTCGTCATTTTCCTTATCCATGAGTTTCTGTTCTTTATCTATCCTGGTTACACCAAGCATGCATCTCTCCATGCTTCTTTCATTGTCTGCAGTCTTTGTAGTCTTTTTTAGTTAAGGTCCACATCTCTGCTCTATACATAAGCACTGAAAGGATGCATTGATTAAACACTTTTCTTTTAAGACATAATGGCAAATTGCTCTTTAAAATTGTGCTGTTCCTTCCAAAAGCTTTCCAACCAAGTTTTATGCGTCAATTCATTTCTTCATCAATGTGATCTTTCCTTGACATCTGCTGTTTAAGTTAAATGTAGGTCACGGTTATCTCCAGCTTTTCCCCATCAATTGATAACTCTTCATTTCATGTAAAAGCATTGTACATCAGTTTTGTCTTCTGTAAATTCATTTTTAATCCCACTTCTTCACTCTCAGCAAGTTCCTGGATCATACTCTGCAGTTTAAAGGGACAGTTGCAAAAATGACTAAGTCGTCAGCAAAACAAATGTGAGTTAAATAATCTTCATTAATCTTTATCCCTTTGTTTTCCCAGTTCAATGATTGAAAGAAATTTTTGCAATGTGGCATTAAAGAGTTTGGTAGATACGGTGTCACCTTGTCTCACTCCCTTTCCAATTTTTATTGTGCTGTAACCACAAACAACCGAACCTTTGCACTTGCATTTTCACAGATGTTACTAATAATACTAATGCATGCATCTTCAATATCACAGCATTTCAAAGCCAATGAAACTGCTGACGCTTTCACGGAATCAAAGGCCTTTTCATAATAGATAAAAGACATACATAATGGGAGTTCATATTCCCTCGTTCTTTCCATTTGTTCTCTCAGCACATGGATATGATCTACAGTGCTGTAGCCACTTTTGAATCCAGCTAGTTCTTTTGGTTGAACCATGTCCACTGTTATCTTGAAGCGATGTGAAAGAATCATAGTGAAGATTTTATATACCACTGATAGGAGGCTGATGTGCCTGTAGTTCCTGAGATCCTCAATATCACCTTTTTTTATGTAGCAGCATCATTGTAGCATTGTTCCAATCCTCAGGAATCTTTCCTTTATTGAGACATCTAGTGAAAACTTGGGCGAGTGTAGTTTCAATTTCTCCACTTGTTTCTTGTATAATGTATAATTCCATCTTCTCCTGGAGCTTTTCCCCATTTTATGTTCTTAACTGCATGTGTAACTTGTGCTGGAAGGACTGGAGGGACTTTGGTACTGTTACGTTTTGTAATGTCTAGAGTGGATGTATCATCTCTTTCATATAGTTTTGAGTAGAAATCTTTCACTCTTGACAAAATTTCGCCTCTATTTCTTGTTACAGTGCCATAATCTGTTTTCTTCCCTTACTGAGATGCCCCTTTGCTTTCTTCAGACTTTGGTTGTTTTCAATTACTTTTCTCACTAGTTCACAGTTGAATTTCCTTATATCTTCAACGATACTTTTTCGTACTATTTTGCATAGCTCTACATACTCCACTTTGAAAGTGACATCTTTATTTGTCCTCATCTCCCTTCTCTATTGCATCATCATTTTTATTTTTCCTGATATTTTCTTCATATGCAACTTGTTCTTAGTACCACCTATTTTTGTTGTTGTTTCCATAAAAGCCTTGGTTAGTTTTCTGTTAACTTCGAAGATGTTTACTTCTTCCGATGTTAGATCTTCTAAAGTGGAGAATATGTTCCTCAGTTCCAATTTGAAGGTATTACAGTGCTTTTTAATGTTGGCCATGCAAATAAATTTTGTTTGTTTTATGAGCTTGCCATGTTTGAGTTTAGTGTTCAGGTGCATCTTATATCTCACCATTCTATGGCCACTACCTATGCTTGAACTTGTTGAGCACACTGCAGCTTCATTGACAAATTTCTTGTTACACATAATAAAATCAATTTCACTTGTTATTCCATTGGGATGCTTCCATGTCCATTTCCTATGTGGGTTTTTTCTTGAAAAAGGAGTTCATGATGAAAAACCTTTCTGCCTCTGCAAATTCTACAACAGTATTTCCATGCTGGTTTCTGTTCCAATGTCTGAATTTACCTACCGAAGTTTCATTCTGTTGCTGTTGTCCTATTTTCGCAATGAAATCACACATAATGATCTCCAAGTGCTGCCTGACTTTATTATTTAGATGCCAAATTTTTTCATAAAATGTTTCAACTTCTTTCTCAGGATGATTTGTGGTGGGCGTGCAAGATTGAATCATCTGAGCCTGGTATCTTTTTGAGAGTTGGATAATGAGTTGGGCAGTTCTGTCCAAGGAACTTTCAATTTCTGGAACATTGTCCTTCAGTTTTTTGTTTATTATAAATTCAGCACCACTAGTTCTGCCAGTATCTATCCCACGATGGCAGAGGAGATGTCCGCTATTCAGATCAATGAGATTTCCTCTTCTTCTTACCTCACTTAGCCCGACGATGCCCCACTTGATCCTTTGGAGTTCCTCCTCCAATTCAAGGAGCTTTGAATCAGAAGACAGAGCTCGTTTGTTAAACGTAGCCAAGGTCAGCATCAGATGACAGCCTAGTCTGGTCTTCCAGTGATTTTTAGCACCCTCTGCCTTCATGTCACACTGCCTTGGACAAGTATAGTCCAGCTGCCGGAGACTGAGGGCTAAAACTTACATTGTGAAGGTATCGTTTGGTGGGGTTGGCCATAACTCACCATGCAGGCCAAGTGGGTTGGTCAGTGTGGGATAGCATTTCCTTTAATCCTGGTGGTCACTATTTGTCAGTCGTCAGAGCTCCTTTAATGGGAACAGCATGCACCGCAAGAAGGCTGAGTTGGATTTTGTGAAGGAGAGGCTATATAGGCTACACACACAAGTTCAGTTTAGTTTACTGGACATAGGTAAGGCATGATAAACTCTTAGTATCATTCTTTGTATACAAGCATACACACTGGACAGAAGCTTAAAACCTACAACGGAAAACAATGCAAAGCATTAATGAAAGCCAAGAAGAGCATGTATTTAAATCTCTTGGGTGTTAACTACTTTCCTCGTGGATGATGATAACTTGTTGACTCATAGTGTTCAAAATAATCTTCTCTTGTTAAAATAGACTGGAAAAGTCAATTCTCACATTTTGTGGAACACATAAAATGCCACAAACTACTACAAATAAAAATTAGGAGCCATGCAACCTAGGGTAATCTGCTCAAAGGCAGGTTGCCCTTCTCCCCATCCTCACGAAAGCAGATGAAATGAAATGGACGTTTCAGGAGGGAGGGAGGGAGGGAGGGAAGGAGAGAGAGAGAGAGAGGGAGAGAGAGAGAATAATAATATCAAATCGGCAAACCCAATCAAGTTATTTGTGGGGATTTTTCATACTTTGAAAATTCATGTTAATGAATTACCATCTGTAGAAAGTCTATGCAGATACAATTCCAATTATACATTTTTAATGAATATCTTTAAAAAAAGCCTTTGCAGCACTGCAAAACTTTCTACAACCACAAAATACTCAAACTTACGGAAACCAAAACAATATACGCTCTTTTTCACTATTACCAAATATATTAAAAATGAGGAACATGATCAGAAAATATAAAAAATAAGATTATCAGGAAGAGAAATGAAAAAAAAACACACACACACAACTTGGTAAGAAAAATTGGAAATTCCAAAATTTACAGAAGATTCTTATTCTTCCTAGAACAAAAAATTTCTGGCGGTTTCAAACATTTTCGGACACCAAACAGCATGAATAGGGTGTGCTAGGGCAGTAGAGCATCTTAGTAGTGCTAAGGCACATTTCGTCGTTAGCTGGTTAAAGAGGGGCAAAGAAATTGTTTAGGTGATCCTATATTCGAAGACAGGGAATTTTGTGTTTTATACGCAACCATAACCAAATATTCATATTGTAATAATGAAATTTAATGTTTTTTGCTTTTTTGTTTCTTTTTTGGGTTTTAAATCCACAATCCTGCTCTGTTTGCTTGTTTTTGGGTTTAGCAGCTACCGTGAGCTTCTCAAAGCCATCAGCAGTACCATATTTGGGGGCGAGGGAGGTAGCCATCATGGAGCAAGCGCACCACCCATGCTTCATGCATGGCTCGGCCGTGGGTCTAGCTCAAACTGCTAACCAGAAACCTACACCTCTGACCACTTGACCAATGGAGTGGCATAAAGAATATGTGAAGTTCCTTATCCAGATGGCTGTCCTCAAAATGTAGTGATAGGAAGTAACTTCTGCAATGGTAAATATTGCTGCTTGGAAGAAAAAAACAGCAGAGAGAAATCGTGCAGCCATGAAGACTGAGTAATAAGAGTTTTATGCTTGTGATAAGAGTTTTATGCTTATAAACAGTTTTTTTTTTCTTATTCCTTAAGGGTAATATGAAATCTATCTTCTTCATTTACCTCATAATCTCAGGAAAACTGGCGTATTATTGACACTGAAAGGATGTGACTATATAGTTACATTTATTCATTGTGTGAGTATATTAGTTTCATCTACTCAGTATGACTTATATGTAATATCACACTGAATATTTGGAATTGGGTAGAAAGACAGAGCGGTACTTAGAGAAAAACTTAATATTCTTGAGATGTGACTCCCACATTCCATTTTTTTCTTTTATAAAAAATTGCTCAAATGAAACAATTTTAATAAAAATACACACAATTAGTAATAAAAGTTTTATAAAATATACTAAACATTAAAAGTAAAAAATCAGAATTCACATTGCTTTTGAAACTTTTCAGAACATTCTTTTCAAATCGTTTTTATCCATTTAGCACTAAAATACTTTTTAATTACAACTACATCACCGAGCATGAATATGTCAAAAAAATATTGAAGAAATGTCATGATATTAAAAACAACCAATAAACAATACCAAAAATGATTAATAAATGCTACAAACTTGAAAATAAACTTTACACAGATCTTGAATAACATTATTTCACTAAGATTTTTGATTTCTGTAGTATATTCAGTTTCCAGTAGTTTGTAGGACACCAATGGTTTCCATAGTGACCATGGAGAATCTGTAGCACCTGGAATGACTGGGTCTTCTCCAAAGCAACACCAAGGCATGTGACAAAGTTTAACCAATCATATCTGTTTGCTCAACCCATCAACAGGAGAGGATGAAATGCACAACTGCTTGGGAAGGTGAACTCAAAACAGCTTCTAGCAAATTAAAAAAAATCATGAAAAAAAAACCTCACATCCTGCTAGCTAAATAGCCAAATAGAAGACATTGAAAAAGTCCAATGTGCAATAATTTCCAGGAATAAAACTTTTTTGAAGAGTCATAATTAAATTTAAGGACTTTTCTAGGAGTCTCACAAAAAAATAAGGAGAAAAAGGTCCATTTCTCCTTGAATTCCAGGAGGCACATAAACCCAGGGGTCATGCTGCCAACTGTATTCTTTGCAATTTGGGAAAACAAAATGGTTTTGGTGATGGAAAAAAGTTTTGGGAAAAATATTGGTGATTACCTTTTTGTACTGTTATAACAGTTTGGCAAAAAAAAACTGAATTTCACAAATGGGTTGGCAAAAACTTTAAAACAATCAGAGCAATTGCTGTAAACCCTGAATGTCTTGTGAAGGGAAAGAGTGATTCAGCACCCTATTGAAAAGCATAACTGCAGTCTTCTAACAGGTTTTTCCATTATTTTGCCCTTTAGTACAACAGTTTATCGAAAACCATTTGCTGTTTCCTTACCCCCACATGCAGAATCAAATCACCCATGGAAACAAAAATCTCTGCCTTTTACACATACACATATTGGACAATACATATATGCTCAACTGAGGATTCCTTGCAGAAAGAGCTTGATTTTCTTAAACAAATTGCAGTACACAGAGGATATAGCCCTTCCGTTATAGACAATGCTGTCCAAAAATTTAGAAGACCGACACCAGTCTGCTCGCTCGTGCCAATAGACCTCCCAGTGCGAGAGAATTGGGCGGTTATCCCTTTTGCTCCTCAGATTTGCTTCGGAATTTCAAAAATTCTCAAAGGCTTTAATTTCAAAGTGGTTTTTAAACCCATAAACAAGATAAATTTTTACGGATCAAAAGACTACATCAAAGATATAAATTCCTGGGAAATTTATCAGATACTTTGTGAATGTGGACTTTCATATATAGGACAGACCCACAGGGCTTTAAGTTTCCATGTGAAGGAACACTGTGAACTAAAGAAGTCGTCTATAGCCCAACATTGTCACGAAAATAGCCATAAATTTTTGTTTGGAAATGCTACGCTTATTGATAAACCTGATTCGAACATCAAGCTTAATGTATTAGAAGCTTTCCACACATACTGGAACTCTTCACGGCTTGTCAACAACATGACGTCGACTCCATTTCTTTCTAGCGTGTGGAAACAACTCATGAAAAACTATGAATGTCAGAACTCTGAAGATGTCACAATGATTTGAATGTTTACGCTCCATTCGCTTTGATGATGCCAAGCCCAAAGCTTTGTGAAATTATAGTCGATGTATAATAAACCTTTTATTGTGGTAAATGTTGATATTTTCATTCTGTATTAGAGTAACATCTAAAACGCTGGGGTGGAAAAGAAATTTCATTATGGAATACTGTATCAGACACCAAAAGTCTCATAATTTCAAAAATATAAAATTACCTGTTGCACATAAATGACAAAAAAAAAAAAAAAATTAGAATAAAAAAACAGCAGAATGAATCACGATCAAAAAGGTCTTAGGATAGAAATTTCAATTTTTAAGGAACAGAGTCCACTCTGATCTCACAGTAGCTTCTGAATGGCAACAAAAGCAAAAAGACATTTGGCAACAAAAGCAAAAAGACAAAATTAAAGAAAAAGAAAATAAAAGTAGCAAACGGATAATGCCACAAGAGAGAAAGACACACTGACAGTGGTGTGCAATTGATTGTGATGACATATTTTCGAAAGACTGATGAGACTGCTCACAAAAAATTTGGGGTGCAACTTGCAAAATTATCTGTGATGAGAGTTACTGACAAGTTATCCAAAGCTTAAAAAACATTTACCATGAACTTAGATGCAGTAAAAATTACTTTTAGTTTAGAGTTGCTGCTAGTTATTAGTTTTTGAAAAATGGACTGTACTATATCATCATTATAAAGCTACATATGCACAACAGAGATCCATGCAATATATTTGAGGTGGATAGAGCTGAATGCTAATGTTTTCAATCTGTACATCTGCTACAGCACAGCCTCTGGGGAAATAAGGCAAGTACAGCACACAGAAATAATCAATACCTTGAGTTCCAAAAATTATAATAAAACTGAAAACAATCAGTACCTTGAGTTCTAAAAACAATAATGCAACAGATAACGATCATACCTTGAGTTCTAAAAACAGTAATAAAACAGAAAACAATAACGAAACAGATAGTGATCATACCTTGAGTTCTAAAAACAGTAACAGAATAGAAAACAATCTATACCTTAAGTTCCAAAAACTGTAATAAAACAGAAAACAATTAATACCTTGAGTTCCGCCAATGAGGTGGCCTCTTTCCAAGTTTTATCGCTCCTGATGTGTGTGACACGAGGGAAACGAATGGATATACCACCAGCTGTATGGACCTCGGCTTTTGAAAACTCAGCACCAGTGATTTCCCACACAGGGGAATTCTGCAAAAGTATTGAACTTGTCTTTAAACAAATATAGCATGCCATAAATTAGTTTAAAATAACACACTTTTAATTTTATCTAGGAAAACAAGTGCATAATTAACAAGATTAATCCCTTTTAATGCATATTTTGAAGATTTCTCAACAGACAGCACCACAATATCCATGACATCACGACTAACTCACTAATGAGAGAAAGCCTCCAGAAGGCAGTGAAAACACACACTGTGAAAGCCCCACATAGTAGTGATGTGACAGTTCCCATGAAAGGAAAGTATTTCCTTTCTTCTGGTTGCAGTCTTAAACTATTCCCTTGGAAATGTGGCTCCACTGAGTTAAGAAACTAAAGTTACAGTTACCGAATTTTTTTATTTTTTTTTATTTTATTTATTTATTTTTATTTTTTTTTTATTTTTTTGCTGCACTAAGTATAACAATGCAGTTCCATTTATCTCATTGGTTTGTTATCAGAAATAATACCATGTCCAGTTGAAAGACACAGGAAAACATACCACAAAGAAATTTTTCTTTTACAACCATTTCGACACCCCTCCCCCATTCTCAGCCAACATGGTAGCAGAGTACATAGTATGATTTTATCGAAGATAAATGACGCAATAAAGGAAGGTGTTAGGAAAACCGTTTATTTATTTATTTATTTTGATTACACTTTGAATTCCCTGCACAATTCACATCAAACAACATCAGAGGTGAAAGAACTGTAGACTTGTGGTAAGTTATGCACTAAAAGGAGGTCATCACTACTGCTTCACTGATGTATTGGTGTACCTATTCCTCATAATGGGTAAAAAAACTTCCATTTACAGACACCCCATTTACAGGAGATGGAGGGGTGTGAAACATTTACAAACATTTACAATGTTTCACAGTGGAACATTTGTCATCAACCCTGCACAACAGAAGGTGAATGTCATTTAGCCACTGGTTGACACATACAATGGTTTATGTGTCTAAAAAGAGGAAGACACCACTCTAATTTCATGTGTAAAGAGGTGTTTTCCTGCATGATAACAGAAGTGCTTACAATTTTGTGGTTTTCTCTGTTGCAGGCTCATGGACTATACTATGTGAAAAGCCAAAAAGAAATCATTTGTTCTACCTAGCATGAGATAAGGAAAGAAAAACTCATTAAAAGAAAATAAAAAGCACTAAAGCATATTTCCTTGGTTTTAAATAATGATTTATTGTAAAAACTTCCCAATGTTCAGTAAATCATAAAACATTTGCACGCAAAACAAAAGACCAGATTGAATCCTTCCTGTTCTCCAAATTATGTACTCGGGTATAACCGTGCATGTTTCAGGATTTCATTATTTACCCGATGACCAGGCTGCCATGCTAACAATCAATGAAGAATTGGCACTCCAAATTTTTTATAGTTTGGTGTTTGTCATAAATAAGTCGTGAAACATTTTAGTTTAATATCATTAACCATGGTTGAAATCTGTAATGTTACTGAAAACAGTTATACACCACCTAGTTAAACGGAGCATTTTAGAGCTGCATGTTTGCAAAATCGAGTTTAACACAGCTGCATTTATAACCACAAAATATGGTATCAAAAACTTGACTTTGGACTTAGAAGAGTGTGATTTTCACCAAAAACTGTGGAAGTAATGTTGCCTTCAACCTTAAAGTCAAACAAGTTCCGTAACTCATAATTTAAAGCCTACTGTAAATACTGTTTTTATCACTGTGAATAATGTTTTACCACTGTAAATAACACTTTATCGTTGTAAACACTGTTTTTGTCACTGTAAATACTATTTTTGTAAGAGTAAATACTATTTTATCACTGTATAATAAAATGAACCAATATTATCCAAAAATTACTGATCTTCATTTCTTTAGGAACATCAGGGATGCAATTTCAACTCTAGATTGGAACAAAGTTTATTTTGTAAATGTACTATTCCTCAAAAATTTCATTTAAGAGAAACTTTTCAAGTGTACCAAATAAAGAAACTGTTCTAATATTATTGCTAACAGAGAGAAAGAGAAAGAAAAAACAAAGTGACAGCACATGAAAGGAAAAGAGAGAAATAGAGCAGGTGAAAGAGATGATACATAAAGGCAATAAGGGAAAAGAGAGGCAAAAAACATGAGAAACAGAGGAAGAGAGAGGTGGAAGAGGTGCAGGAGTAGGTAGAGTGTGTGTGTGGGTGTGGGTAAGGGTGTGGGTGTGGGTGTGTGCATCCATCTGAGTGTGCTCTATTAAACAGAATAAACAAATATATTTTCTCACTATGGTTTCCTTTTGTACACCCATTGTTTATGAATTAAAAAAAAGTGATAGCATAAAGAAAGTGATAATAACATGAAAGGAAAAGAATATTCAAAGCAAACAGAATATAAATTCTGAATATGCTTGTAATACTTACTGATCCTCCATGTAATGTCTCTCAGAAAACTTGAAAATTTCATCACCCTAAAAATAATGCTCTCTCCCGCTCCAGGGTGATGAAATTTTCAAGTTTTCTGAGAGACATTACATGGATGATCAGTAAGTGTTACAAGCAAATTCAGAATTTATATTCTGTTTGCTTTGAATATTCTATCCATTTCCCATGTATTATATTATGAGGAATATTTCTTCCTTATATATAAAATACAAAACTTCTGTTAGTCTGAAGCAGCAAAAACTCTCGAACGCCGAACTGTGACATCGTGAAATTTGCATAGTTAATTAATACTGGAATTTCTAGGTCAACGCAACTATTTTAAGATCTCTAAGTTGTTCTGTTCGTGAGTTATGAATTAATTAATAAGCTAATCAAGAAAGTCAGCGTCGTTTGCTATGTTATCGTTATCTGAAAGCATGTGACTGCATTCATAGCCGTGGAACATCCACGGGTGTTTCTATTCTTTGAGAACTGTGCATAAAAAAATGCAAAAACGAACTTTGCAAAATCTTAACGAAACGGGGTGAAATTTTTATCAACACCAGAATTTGTAATAAGAAGAGTTCCTTAAAATTTCACTGGAAACCGGTCAAAACTTTTTAAAAAAGGCATGGAATTTTTAATTCATCGGTAAACAGAAATATATATGCAGAAATGGTTAATTAAATTTTGACGATTCAGACGAAATTTGGAGGTCATGTTTCTATTAACGATTTATGGTGTTCATTAAAGTTTCAGCCAGTTTCATACAATATTCGAAAAGATACGTTTTTGACTTTTTTATCCCAGAGATTTGCTCCTCAAAGACATCTGAAACTGAAAGCACGTGATGCATTTGATGTTTCTCACATGGGCAGCTGTATGTTGGAATGTCAAAAGCAAAGGATCCAACAAAATTATATATTGTTGCCGATGAAGGAGAAACCAAAAATGTTGTGTACGGCCAAGTGCTGAAATAATTACACTGTGAACAAATAATTTGTCAGGGTTCCCACTCAAAAGTAATAAAAAAATTCCCTGACTTTTCCAGGTTCTCCAGGTGGTTTTTAAAGTTTTCCATAGTGGCATGTTGCAAAGAATTGTTACATTTCATTCCATTCCATTCATTTTTCTCACCAAAGCACACACTTGTAAATTCTTTACGTAATTCGTCTTTATAAAATTACCTGCTTTTCATTAATAACAACTAACTGTGCACATTATTTTCTGTACCAAAGTTCAGTGAACTTTTGTGAATACTACACACACGGAATTTGTAAATACATTCCCATAGAAACAGGTCATATGTAAGAAAAAATCTGTCAGTTGAATAGTTTCAGTTTTTCTATAACACTGCAGCTAAGCTTAATGATGGAATGGCTTTGTTCAAAGAAACATGTTTCAAGAGAACCAACAGACAAAGGACTTTGATCCATCATTTGGTTGGTTCTCTTGTGAAGTGTTTCTTCAAGCAGGAGCCATTGTGCCTAATTGTTCCATGTTATAACAACTGCCTGCAGAAATTGAACAAAAGCTTAATAACTGGCAATTTAAAAAATTCAATTTTGCATCTTTTTTTAGAGAATAAAGGAAATACTTAATATAACTGAAAGTAAGATCTACCAAATTCTAGGCAGGCAGTAATTGCAAGCAAAAGTTTGAAATCTTGAAAAATAAGTTTTTTTGGCAAAATAAAGTATCCATTGATTTTTACAAAAAGGGGGGGGGTAATTTTCCCTGAGTTTTCCCTGACTTTTACAAAAAAGGGTAAATTTCCCTGAGTTTTCCTTGATTTTTGGAACCATTTTCAAATTCCCTGAGAATTCCAGGTTTTCCCTGTTTTCCAGGTTAAGTGGGAACCCTGTTTGTAATGATCGGATTTGTGAAATCAGCTTTTTTCTTTCTTGCAAGCATCAATTTTTTCCCTGATTTTTTCAGTGACATATAAGGGAATATGAAATTAATAAGCCTAAATCCCGGGCAAAGCCGGGTAGTAAAGCTAGTTGATTTATAAGAGGTAAAGATAGCATAAATAAATGGAGTCCAAAAAGCTCATTGCTATTGATTTAACTTGTACAGAAAATGTTGGATTCACAATTTTTAAAATAATCAAAATGGAAAAAACTGAAATCAGATGGAATTCTTTACGGGTTTTGATGCATATAACTAACTCAGATGAATAAAAA
This sequence comes from Macrothele yani, assembly GCA_039090855.1. Classification (NCBI taxonomy): domain Eukaryota; kingdom Metazoa; phylum Arthropoda; class Arachnida; order Araneae; family Macrothelidae; genus Macrothele; species Macrothele yani. Next base: position 134,391,841 of record CM077005.1, on the reverse strand, counting down.
TAGATTAAATTGCAACAAAAAATACATTAATTACATTATTTTAATTTATGAGAAATTTAAAATACTACAGTACCTTTGGATCTGATGCAATAAAATCAGGTATTAATGACTTGCTGACATTCAACCAATGAGGAACTCTATTTGGGTCCTAAAAAAGAAAAATCCAGTTTATGCATTTGTTTTTTATAACTGAAGTTGCTTATACAGCTAAATATACAATAAAATACATAAGCATGAGAAAAACTGATTCACATTTTTGTAAAACAACATAAAGATACAGAACTCCATTTTCAAGGGCGAAATATCTTTAAGTAGCAATTCTAAAATTCTAAGGCTTGACCTTAATGTTATATATATGCATTTAACAAGATGCCACATGATCTCTACATAAAAGGCTTTATAATATTCATGCAAAATTCAATGTGCTCCTCCACATTTTGTGAAAGATACCTGAAGGAGAAACTTTCATGGTTATTTTCATTTTAACAATATCACTTCCATCTTGCCTCAAAAATACTTTCAGTAATTTAAGACCTAATAAGATACCAAGATACAAAGCTTTACATCTAAATAAATTCTCTTATAATTTCTCACAATTTTGCTATTAACATGAATAAAATTTTCTGCTCCATCTCTAACAGCATAAAAGACATTAAAATTTCAAAAGGAAAGCAAAAATTCGGGGGCGGGTGGGAGCCATTGAAGTGAAACAACCGAAAGGACAGTATGAGACAAGGGGCAAGGACTTAACAGTGGTTTAAAGCATAACTAATACTGCTGCTTTCTTTTATTGTCTCTCTTTTTATTCTTTGTTTATTATTTTTAACTGAAATCAAGTATTGTACAATGATTATCATAGGTGTAGCATCAGGAGGCACATAAGGGTACATGCCCCCAACTTTAGAAAATTTAAATACAAGGGCAAGTTTATGATGGGGCAGCAAATATGAATGAGAGGTTTAATGAAGTCGCTATGAAATTCAAAAAGGAAGAACCATGAGCTTTACACACACACACAAACACTGTTATGCTCACCTTTTAGATTTGGCGGTGATTCGTTTTTGTGAAGAAGTAAAACCAAGGCAAAATGCTATCCATGTAGAGAACTCATTATATAACATTATTCATGTATCAGCAAAGATTTGTGATATTTAAAAATAATTGTAATAAAAGACAGGTCTTTATTTCAGAAAACTTAGCATCTTGTCCAAAATACACTGAACTGTTGTTATTGTTCACTATCAGTGACTGAAGAGTAATGCATAGCAAAAACTGTTAGTTATGCACTTAAAAGATCCAAATTTTGTGAGATTTATGGAAAAATTGTTCCCAAGAATGATCCCCCCCCCATACACACTCCAAAAAAAGAAACAAAAAAGGAATACTTCATTATACACTTTTTTTGTGTACCACCACCACTAAAGGAAAACATCATCATATACCTATTCAAGTCAGCAAAAAAAAATTGGTCATGCTATGCCTATGATGATTATTGATGATGCTGTTTTTAATAATAAGTCGAAATAATGAGTCCTTGAAAAAAAAACTAATTCAGAATACCCAAGATGAACTAACAAAATATCATAATTTACCTAGGTTAGAAACAAAAAGGAAAATATTCTTGTAAAGCCAATTACCCCAATGTGAAACTGAAAAAAAAATAAGGAAAAAACAACAACAATAAACATGCATTCTATAACAAACTCTTATTCCACTATGACTGCATGAAAAAAAATTAATAACGAATTTTAATGGATATTAAGAGGTACAGGAGTTGGGTAATTTGCTTCAAATTTTCAAATGAGAACCTCATTTGCCATCAGGAGTATTTGTTTTTACAGCATTGGTGACCACATTGGATGGATTTGGCAGTCTGTTTAGCCATTGATGAGGCCACTTTTCATTCAAAAAATTTCTAATGATTCTTTCAGAAATGTTCAGAATGAAACGTGGCAATATCAGTGCTGGTAAATCCATCGAACAAGCACTGTGGAAATAAATCCTCATGGTGATGAATAAGTTTCTCATTCGGAAATTTGAGGTAAATTGTCTAATTTCTGTTCCTTTTAATACCCATTAAAATTAGTTATTAGTTTAAATAATTTCCTCAGAGGAAGCAAATCACTTTTAAAAATTAATATATATTTGTGTATCACTTGCACTCTGCAAGACTAAAAGCAATTAAATAATATATATTGTAAGACATAAAAAGCAATGAAATAATATCTATTGCAAGACATAAAAAGCAATGAAACAATATCTAAGGAAGAAATTGAAGGAAAAAAACATCTGTGTACAACATTCATACTTAAAATTTGTGAAATAACATTCTAAAAATGAATAGAAATAAACAAACATTTGAACAATGTTTCAGCCTAAGAAAAGAAACAATGAAAAAAATTTTAATGAAAAAATAATTCCTTGTTTGAAAAGTCACAGTATTACTATAACCATTCAAAAGTTTACGTGCCTACAATTACTTTAATGAGAGTAATGAGAAACTTACCTTTACTAGAAGGTATGTTCTCTTTGAAAAAATACATTTCATTGCACATTTTTTCCCATTTTAATATCTACGGTTGGTTTGGGCTTCTGGTGCGCGGTTTTATGTTGTCTTCAATGTGTTCCATGATAGCCAACATAAAACCGCCGCACCAGAAGCCCAAACGAACTGTAGATATTAAAATGGGGAAAAAACGTGCAATGAAATGTATTTTTTCAAAAAGAACAGACCTTCTAGTAAAGGTAAGTTTCTCATTACTCTCATTAATGAAAAATAATGGTAACAGAATATTTCTGTAATATTCAGGCTTCAAGAAATTGAAAGCACTAATGCAGTATATGAAAGTATGAACAACAGAAACAAAATAGCAACTGAATTTTTTTCGTATTCAGAAGACGTAGAAGCATTAAAAACAACATTTAAGAGCATGAACAAATGAAATGAATACTCAAGAAGTACACATCCTTAAAAGAAATCAATAAAGCAACATTTAAAATTAATGAATTAAAGAGCATCTGAACTTACACTTGTACTTGAACAGAAATAGAAATATTGAAGCAGCATTTAGACAAACAAGCGACAAAAGCATGCAATAAGTGTGGAAATTCTGCACTTTCCATTTGGAGTCATTTTCAAAAATCTAATAACAGATTTACATTCAACAGTTAGTTAATTTTTCATACCTTGCTGATTTTTATCATGTCAAGTTCACTCTGAAGCCTCTTTAGGGTGGCATCATCATGACCTGTATGCACCTTAGTAACTGTGCACCACTTCTTTGACATGCTATCATAGCAACCCATCAAGAAAATTGACTTCATGCCACCTAAGAAATAAAATTTTGTTTCAGTAAATTACAAAGAGGAGGTACACAGGCTTTTCTTTACAGGGTTTGTGTTAATACAAAATATCTTTGTATTAAAATATTCACACATCATGTATCAATTAAAAACCATCCATGCAAATTGGGAACATCAAACATTAAGTCACAATAAAATTAAGACATATATATTTTGCACACTATGTCTACTTACAGACTTCAGATGCATCTATTTATTAACTCTAAGTGCATGCTACTGAGGAGTTCATGCATCTGACCACCCAACCATCTGTTTATTTGTATGTCTGTCTGTCTATGAGTGCACAATATGTTTCATAACCTAATTATAATGAGCAGGTAATTTGGTCAAATGTTAGTTGCTAAACACAAGGAAGTGAATGAAATATTATGTGCAGAATCAGTTGTTATCCATAAAATTAAAATTATGATAGTGGTAGTCAAGAAAATCTAACAAAGATCTAGAGACAATTAAAATCATGAGAAGAAATTTAAAACTGCAACAAATTCACAAAAAAGTAACAGTAAAAAAGAAAATAATAAAGTAAACAAAACACAGTAAACAGATTGCATAATGCCAGGAATCTCAAATGCACAGGAAGACTAAGAAACTTGGGTGAAATCTAACTACAGATATGCCACATGCAAGATGCTATGGGTTAGCAGAAATACGTATAACTTGTTATTCACACAGTTTTCAGAGGAATGATTTTACTGTCTTTTAAAGTGATGATTTTTTTTTTATTTCACACAAGTGACAGAAAAGACCCTATACCAGAAGTTATGCACATGGCATCCAATTAATATGCATAAATGTCATTAATTTAGTTTTTTGAACCCTAAAGTTGAAGGAGATAAAGAATTTCAACCAACATGCAGGTCATATACCTCCTCTTTTTCACTAACCAATTTTTATGTTATTTATCTTTCACACAAACAAAAGAGAGTTAATACAGAGGGTGAGTTGAAAGTTTTGCAATATTTTCATAAACACAGGTGCAGCAGGTATGTTATGTGTTTAAACTAGTTCAATTCGCGCACTGCAGTCAGTCGAAAGGGATATAAAATGGTAGTCGTTGCTGTGAACAGCACTCCATGTCGTCGTACTGTCTATGGTTGGACAGCCTAAAAGATGAACAGCCACAACCGGCTAATTAGGGAACTTTTACTTTACAAGTTTGCTCGGCCATAACGCTGCTTGAGCAACACAAAACATCTGTCATGCAAAAGGGGAAGGTTCGATGGATTTTAGCATCGCAACCAGATGGTGAATATTTAAATATTAGCAGGAGCCGACGAGAGCTCTGAAGTACACGTTTCTTTTGCACACCTAAACAAGCAAGCGAGATTGTGCCACCAAAATAAACTCTCTTTTCCCTAAAGGCTTTGAACGCACAATTTTAGTCACTAATTCTACTTTTAATAAGATGGGCAAACTTTGCCGATTACCAAAATTGTGGCTTTGTGGCGGTAGACTGCATATTGATTTCATCCTGCACTTTTTTGTTAGAAATTAAGCCTTGGCAACACCACGTAACTGTCCATAACTGGAGTTTCAATGAGTTAGGAAACACCCTGACAGTCAGGTATCTTCCTCTGCATACTACTGAAGGATTGATATTTCCCCACCTTTTTGTAACTGAACATCTAGAATGAAATATACATGAATTAAATAAACTTGATATGCAATGCAACCTGCCATATTATTTGGAATTGCCCAGGGTGGTTTAACAAAATAAGAAATTATGTTTGGAAAGCTGACAGCCCTATTAGTATCAGGCACAAAATCTACTGATTTGTGAACACAAGTTGTTTCAGCAATCGTACCTTCTTAAACATTGTTTCAGTTGTAGTCAGGGGTGGGGAATTCCGGGAAAATCTTACCAGCCAGAGATTTTTACCACTAGCCAAGAAGACGTGATATAGGCACATTACAACAGTGTACAGAGATGGGATATGACACAAATTTTGAATTTCTGACCCTATGTAATACAAACATTTATATACGCTATACCAGATTAAAAAAAAATCCCCATGAAACCTTTGATTTATAACGGAGATGTATGACACCAATTTATTATTATTTTATACTTAAATATTTCATACCTAATTAACAGTGATTGTTCAGCTTTGTTTCTTTTCAATTTTTACATCAATTATTCAGCATCACAAAATTTTCTTTTATGTCCTTGTACATGCTTTGTTCCACCTCCAAAGTACCACTTATCTATAGAGTCTGCTGAATCAAAATTTTCCAATGATGAGCCATTAATGCGTATATTTAGGAGACTGTTTATACTTCTATTGACTAATGAGGTCCTCAAGTGCTTTTTGATAAGATTCATCTGGCTGAAGCCACGTTTACAGGTTGATGTTGATGATGGTATTACACAAAGAAGCGAAAACAACTGGCTTATGTAAAAAAAACTTCTTATGTTCAGTAATTTTTAAAAGTAGTTCATCAACTTTCAAGTTCTGGCTACTTATTTTGAAGTCAAACAATTTGTCTACCACACTTTTTTCGATATCTTTCTCATTGTTTTTATGTTTGATTACTTCGTTAAAATGATGCAAGATCATTTTGATTTTATTGTCTCCAAAGTCACTCAAATCTTTTCCAGTGGGCCAAGTGAATGTGTCAAAAACATATGTTGAAGTGATTAAAGGAGAATTAATGTCACAAAATATTTCCAATAAATATTTTTTTGCAAAGTCTATCATAGTATTTCTCTCAGATTTGAAGAACTTCTTCCCATTTGCAACATTTGTCAGAACCACATCTTTGTAAGTTTCTCTATTATAGGAGCTAAAAAATTGTTCTTCATATTTTCCTCTTTCTTTCTGCAAATTTTCTAATTTCTTTATTGCTTTCAAAACTTTGTTGTTGACTTGACATAAAAGCAAATGCTGTTTTTGGAAAAGGAGGGACAAGTCTTTAAAGATTTGAAGAAAATCTAGGAAAAAACTGAGGGTTGCCAGAAATCGGAAATCTTTTATTTTCTTTACTATGCCTTCTGCATTTTTGCTACCTTGTTTTTCATTAGCTTCATTTTGTAAATGCAACACAAGTAGTTGGTAGTCATGAAAAATTGCTCTCAAAACTCCTACTTTAGATGCCACCCATCTAATTTGGTGCAATTTCTGATTTTTTTTTTTTTTTTTTACTGGAATGTCCATAAAATTTATAAATTAAAATAAGAATAGAGTCAAACGTTACTAAATACGATACATTCTTCAGAGTATAAAGTATGCTTAACTGCAATCAGTGAACAGCACAATGCACAGACAATATATGTGGAAAAAATTCTTTAAATATGGCACATAAACCAGATACTTCACCAACCATGTTGGCTGCCCCATCTGTTGCTATACCAACAATCCAAGAATTTTTCTTCAAATCTAAACCAAGAGAAGCAAATTGTTTCTCAATAGCAGAAAAATAGAATTCAGATGTGCTATTTTCTAATCCTAAAAGCCCCAAAAAATATTCTTCAATTTTGCCACTTTTCAAATATCTTGCATACATCATCAATTTCTCTATTGTGCCCTTGTCTGTAGAGGCATCTAAAATAATGCTAATGAACTGGGACTGCTTTAGTTCCTTCAATACCGACTCTGTTACAACCTCTGATATGCAAGAAATAAATTCCCTGCAAGCATTTCTGTTTGCATACTGGTTTTGTACATCAACCTCTAACTTTCTGGATAACATGACTAGTGATTCAATGTCAAAAAATGGCTTTTTTTTTTTTTGCAATATAGTAGCTCAGATTGAATAATACTTTGAGCTGCTTAAATATTTTTTCAACCATCTTTTTAATACATTTGGCCAATGGGGTGCTAACAAGAAGCTGTGATGAATTTTCAATAAAATCAGCATTTTTTCTATGCTGCACAGATTTATCATACAATTTAAAAGTTTCATGTTTGAAAAGGCCACTAAATCACTGGGAAAACTTGCGTGACGTATTGACTTTCACATCTGCTTTGCAGCAAAATCCACATTTTGCAAGACCATCTTCTTAAACAATCCAGGGGAATTCTTCTATCCATTTCTCCTGAAATTTCCTGTTGTGTGGCTTTTCACAATTTTTTGCATCATTTCTATCTTTAAGTAAAACATTTTCAGAACCAGGATTGAGTTGTATCACATTGCTATCAACCAAAACCCATGGCATAGAGGATGAATCACATGGTACTGCTACATTGCTACCGGACGAATTACGTTGGAAAAATGTAAGTAAAGTTGATTGTTTGGAATTAAACATATTGAGATCACACACTGATTTTCAATGATACTGTGATTTTTTATGTTGCAGAAGCCCTTTGTCCACCAAAACTTTGTTGTTTATGTTTCCATCGCGCATTCAGGCAAAATGGCAGAGTGAAGACAATTTAGTTGGCACTCCGAGAAGAGAGCCGTAGGTACCACGTGATTGAACAGGTGGGAGGTCAGCAACGCTTACCACGCGCGCTTCCTGGTGGTTACACACAGGGCTTTAGTTACACAGCATTCTCCAGTGGGGAAAACCGGTTTATTCCGCCAGCAGCAGGAGCAACTCAGCTTGGCCCTGGGCGACTGCAAAGCATCCGTGACGTCAGCTCCGCTCTTTTGCACGCTCTTTTGTGCAATTGAACACCAGGGTCGGTCTAAAAAAATAGAATGCTTCTCTGCCTAGCGAGATACGACTTCAAAGTTCGGGCGTTCATGTTTTGGATTAGAATATACTTGCCCGTCTTATAAATGAAGAAGCTTAAGGTGTAAAAAAAAAATAGTGAAAACCTACAATATTATTATTTTATATATTTTATAAGCTGCAATTTTTAAGAGGTCTGAAATCCACTCGCCGATGGCGAGTGGGCGAGCGTAATTCCCCACCCCTGATTATAGTGACAGACACATTTTTGATATGTAGATAGTAACCTTTTGCCATTGTTTTAACTACATAGCATGGTATGATTTCATATGAAAACTCCATTCTCCACAGAAGCAATACTTCAGATGGTCTGGATCCTCAAAAGCATTTTAGCATATATATGCACGAAGTTAAAAGTAGGTAAACTTTAATTGCTTTTGAGAAATATTTTACACAAGTCAACATGTATGCATTCATATACTGATTTCAAATATTACAGATTATGTATCTTCACACAACGTACAGGTATAATAACAAAGTAACGTTTGATATAAAAAGCTGATTCTTCGTAAGTTTTCAGACTGGTTCTACATGCTTTATCAAGTTACACAATACATACCTTTATTTCCTGTACCATAATATGCTCCTAATACAACTAAATCAGCACTATCAGCCATTGCACCTTTTTCTAAGTAGTCCTTCTTCACCTTTAGCCAGTGTCTCTTTCCTGGCTCATAAATACTCTGAAATGATTGTATTTGTTTTAAAAAATATTCAAAAAAAAATGTAAACTTTTTCTTTAAAGATGATTTACATAGAAACCTTAATTCACAAAATAGCAGAAAATTCACCAAACATAAAATATGCTATAAATTTTAATTTTTGAAAGAAAAATTAAAGGTAGATTGAACATTTTTGTGCAGTAAAAAAAATGAGCAAATTAATGGACGAATGCATGCAGTAGTAACAATGGATGTTTCTTATTAAAGGGTACAACAACACACAAGGCAATTATGATTTAAAATGTCCTTTCTCCCTAGCTACTGAATGCAGTGAAAAATTCAAGTTTGCTATAAGTGATATTCAATTGGCCTCCCTGGTAGAAAATATAATGTTGTGAATGTGACTGTCATGTAAAAGATATTTATGTTTTGACTGAAAACATCTAAAGAAATAGTTGAATGCCCTTATGTTGTTTTATTAATATTCTCTGTAACTTTAATAATTTTTTTCTATAATATTGTTGCAGATTTTTGGGTGCAAAAAGTGAAGCAAAGCACTTTCATGTGGCATACAGACAGGAAGCCCTCTTAAAAGGTGCATTTCTTCAGTTTGGGTTGCCAGAAATGGACCATCATGTTTACAATGTAGTAAACACACCAGCACTTTAGACTAAAAGGGATAGTGAGAAATAGTGCAATACTGTTTGTCTGTTGCACTGCGACCACAGGTGAGAAAGAACACACCAGCAAGAGATTTACGATGGACAAAAGGAGTGTCGAACTCAGAAAAGAAACTGTAAGCAGTTGGTGAAAATCTCCCGAACAATTAAGACCTTTTTGTTTTGAAACAGCTGCCTGGGCGCCGTGCAAGGAGGAATCTTGTTGATGTGCTATCACTGTACGGACAGCGTACGTATGTGCCATCCCCCTACCTCCTCTGAGAAAGAGAGAAACTTCACCACCTATGTGATTCGAAAATGTGCTTCTACAGATGTTGTGGATTATTACACTGTGCTGATTCTTTGGATTATGTATGCTTATAATTCATTTTCTTCACTTGGATAATACCCCCTTCCTTCCCAGGACGATCAAATTTAAGTAAGACTTTCACTTATTCTTATTCCTGAGCAGGAAGAACTTTGATAACTGATGGAAGCACATAAGGCCCTCCATCCATGTAAATAGATATATACATAAATCACCGCTAGCTTTGTAAATAAATGCTGTAAATAGAATTTGCATCCCTTTTCTGCATGTTTAAAGTTGACTGCTGGATTGCCTTGAAATAAGGAGTAATGCTCTAACCCAGTGATTCGGCACCCACCCAGATTTACATCCAATAAAAAATGGTGTCAGAAGTTTTGATGGTCCCGGATGCTTAAGTAACTCGGCCATCCGGCAATAATATAATATTGTTCAAATAGGATAATCAACCTACCACGCAACAAAGCAAATGCCAGAAATTCAGTTTTCTATATATGCAAGAACAGGACACTTTACTCAACCAAATTAATTAATTTCTACTAACTAAAAAGTTCATTTGTTACTTCTCATACATATTTCTCAATTTCAAATTCTAGTTCAAACATAAACAATTGCAAAACTGCCATTTCACTATGTTGCAAGTGCTCATTACTATGAATTCATCTTTTCATATCAAAGAAATTATATTGCAATGATGTGTTATTGCATTTGACAATAATTATTATTATTTTACATGTGATATTTATTGTTTTAAAAAGAGTACATAATAGAGCACCAAGGCAGGTTATATGGAATTGGCTGAAAGAGAAGATGGTGCCAGAAAAATATGTGCAGTTGAAAAATAAAACATCAAGAGATCCTTATATATGTGTCAGAAGTAGTGAAGAACACACAGAAAGATGTGAGATCAGAGTTGGAGCCACTTAAGCATTGAAATTATGTTCATTCTTATTTTATATTGTTTTACATGTGGCAACAGCATGAGTGAGAGAAATGGCACTGTGGACAGTGCTATTTGCAAATGATATATTGTGGGCCATGAGTGAGACGGAAGAAAAAGAAAACTCAGAAAACTTAAAAATACTGTTAGAAGATAGGAGGTTGATACTAAATAACCAAAATAGAGCAAATGTGTTGAATGAAGAAGAAAAACTCAAACTGAGGATGTTAATATCCAGAAAAGAGTGAGAATGTTAAAATTTCCGTGATCGATGTGAAAGGCAAATGAAGATCTTAAGGATGAAGGAAACAGCAGAAGTCAAGCAGGAAGGAATAGCTGCAGAAAAACACCAGGTTTAATGTATGATAGAAGAATAACAATGAGACCGAGATGGCCAGTTTTAAAAGCTGTACTCAGATCAACAATGCTATGTAGTTGTGAGACGTTGTCAATGACAAGATATTCAGAGAAAAAGCTAAATGTTGCTGAATTGAAGTTGCTGTTGTTGAAGTGTGGTGCTACCAGAAAGAATAGAATTGAGAAGATAAAGACAACAGTAAAAAAAGTAACAGATGTTTCACAGAAGGCCCACCAAGCAAGACTGTGCAGGGATAGACACATTTCAAGGACAGATAAGGACTGTGTCAATAATCATGTGAAGGAGAAGAAACTTAAGAGTAATCTGATGCAAGACAGAAAAGAGTGGAGAAAGTGGATCTGTAAAAGAGATCCCACCTATAAATTGGACAAAATTATGCAGCAGAAGAAAGCAATAGTTGTCACTGTTTTACACTTTCAAAACAAGCTTAAAATTTGAAATGATTTTAGATTCTGAACTTGATGCATGAATGTACTTACTCATAACAACAGTAAGACAAGTTAGTTACCTTTTTGTCCTTGATAATGAGACCCTCTAAACCTTGTTGGATGACAGAATGAATCATTTGCTTTAGGGCCTGCTTTTCCTATGTGATAAAACAAAAAGGGAAAATTCAGTTTTAAAAAAATGTTTCAAATTAACTTTATAACAAAAATCTGTTGAATATTTCAATATACATATGCAGATAGTTCAACCCATATATAATGAATTTGAAGGGATAACTAAAACTTTACAAAATATGTTAACTGTGTTACAAATGAACAGATAAAAACGGACAATTTCTGGCATACTACATTACATTAGACAGTAGAACCTGCTTATAACAAGCCTGTATTTAGTAAGATCTTGGACTTAATGAGCAAAACAGGAAGTTTTTTGTTTGGTATAATGTTAATTCAATGCTAATTTGATCATTTATGATGAACAAAATTTAATGAAGTCCCCTGATTTAACAAAGGGGAGAACAACAAAGATGATTGATTTTAACAAGCAAAGTTACAAAATTTAATGAAATTTCATATTTTAGCAAGGCACAGAAAAGCTTCTGTGCGCTGTCCTACAATGAAGAAATGAAAATGGTGGCACAAAGGATGAAAATGAACAGTGCAGTGGAATCTCGGTGTGCTAGTGAAAGAATGTTGATGGAAAAGCAATGGGGAGGGAGTACATCAAATTATCAACAAGCTAGTTGTGCAAGATAATCTCTGCCACCAACTCCAAGGGGCTATGCTTAAGGTGTACTGTGTCAGCAGATTTGAGAGCCAGTGCCCTATTCCTAGACAAAAAGAAGATAGATTGGGTTCATGCACATATATTAAGTAGGTTTCTGGGCAATGACTGTAGAGTGGAATAGGGGAATAATGGAATCGTAATGTGGCCTGAGTTAGAACAGGAGATGACAATTCGTGGAATTAGGTAAATTGCCCCTTTCACCCTCCAACAAGTGAGCATTGCATTGAGAACATTAGTGCTGCTTTTGTTTCATATGTGTCATTAAACAGCGGTCAATCTCACTTAGCCATCAAGTAGGAAATCCTAAACTTTCATAAGTGCCCAAATGTCTAAGATAAAAGTGTTATCCAAAAACAACAACAAAGGGAGTAGTCATCATTAGAGAGCTACAAAATGGTGAAAAACTGTTGAAATGTTTTGGTATTTATGGATATATAATACAAATACATATGCATATCGCTAAGTATGCATATTTTTATGTGGTGGGATTTTTTAACCCAAAACGGATTTAGCAAGCGCTCAAATTTAACAAGGATTTCTGTTGATCTAGAGCTTCTTGTTATAAATGCGTTCTCCTGTATATACATATGCATGTGTGGTTAAAATTAGTTAATGATAAACTGTTCATCAATTAATCAAAGGTAAATAATGCTTGTTAATTAAAAACTATAGTTATCAGCAAAAATGTGAATGAGATCTGCAAAAGAGGCAAAACTTAATGTAAAAAACACAGAAACTTCAAAAAGTTTGAAATTTCACTTGTTATATTTGGTTTATTGTTAACACGCTACATCAAAAATAAAAATAAATTGTAACTTCTTTGGTGTGCTAGTTATGATAACAGCTGTTAAATTCTTTTCAGCTTCCTGTAACACAGTTGTTGAAATGTTTTTATTGATGCAAAATAAACTAAGATTTCCTATACTTTCAATAGTAACTCTGTTTGAAATTGTTTCCTTTTCTACAGTGATTTCTACTTCATCGCTTGGCTGATAAGCATTATTGCCCTGAATGTTTTTTCCTATGTCTGCATCTGTGTTTAGCGATTCTACCAAGAGCTCCTCATCAATGTCAAGTTAATCTTCAAAGGTTACATCAGAGATGACGACTCTTTTTTCTCTCAGACAATTCTAAATTTCATCATTTTTATTACTTTCATTTCCTCTGTCTTCAATTTCATTTGCAGATACATTTTCATTGTTCACCTGAAAAACTTCCAAACCCTGCATGTTTCTAGCAGTTTTGAAATAGCTTTCCAAGCACAGTTTAGTATATCACATGCCATTCTAACGTCAATAATTATTGCTTCATCTTCTAAATTAATTAGAACTTTCTGAAGAATACAAATTCCATAAAGAACTTTCATATTTTATATTATGCAATGTTCCATTGGCTGCAGCTTGATTATAGTGTTAAGGGGAAAACAGTCAAAAGAAGTTGTTTTAAAAACCATGCCAGTTGTGTGGGCCATACAGTTGTCAATAAAAATAAGAATTTTTTCTGCTCATTTCATCTTCAAGTGCCTTAATCTAGGAAATGTATGTGTTGAAGGGTGAGAAAGGAAGGAAGTAAAAGGAGAACTGAAACATTTTTGTCTTCATGCAAACTGATCTGTTTGTAAGGGGAACCATTTGTCAATAGCAGGTATTCCCAAGACTTCCAGTGAAACAAGAAGGGCTAAAAACTGGGAGAATATTGCTTATTTTTCTCGCTGATAACCCTGCTGAACTTTGATATATGCAGTTTCTCCAAATAATTTTGTTCACCATATGCAGTTTCAATGGGAGAAAATTATGAAGTTCAAGGGATCTATAAAACCTTCAGTTTAGGTGGAACTTCATACTATGTGAGCTTGTTATATCTGGGTTTAACTGTACATTACAAAAAAGGGGTATTTCTATGATAATTTGCTACACTTTTTCTTACCTAGAATCCTCAATTAGAATGAAATAAGTTCACAGCACAAGACCTGCACATGGATGGACACTGTTCTAAAGCACATTTATACACTGGCAGTTGAATGATTTCTTTATTGCATTGAAAATGCATCCAAATCTGAGTGACCTTGAATTACAATTTTCAAGTAAAACAGAAATATCATTACCTACACCATATTCAGTTCTATTTCCAGAGAAGAAATTTTGTTTCCTGCTATGCTAAAAGTGACAGATGATGAAGAACACTCCAATTTCACATTAGGTGTGACATCTGTGTGTATGCTGTAGTGATGCTAGCAGCATGACTCATAGTGATAATTTTATCAAAAGTGCACTGTCACATAACTTTGCAGCACTTGCCAAGGAGTAAATGCATCACAGCAACATTGGAAGATCACTTTCCAACCTGCTGGAGACAGGACTGGGTGTTTGGTGAACTTAAATATCAATGTATCAGCAGCAGTTGATTATCCTGTGATTAACATGAAAGAATTATTCAAGCACAGCAGGCAGACCAAAGTAGCTTCCATAGCAGGTAAACCCACTTAGGCGGCGTCATCTATGAACTGTCGCCTGTTTGCATGGCCAATTATGTAAACAAGAGGAACAAAATATGCTGTTCCATACCCAAATCCATTAGAAATATCCAGGCACTTACAACCTAGTACTGACGGAAAACAGTGGTCAGGAAGAGGAAGATGTTTCATGTGTTGAAATTGATGATAGAAATATATTTTTTCACACTTAAGAATTGAATATGTATGTATAATATTCAAATTTACAGTAAGGTATCTTGGCTGAACATCAGCATTGGGCACACAGTTAGACTGATTGTAATCCATCAGTGTGACCAAGAGTGGTGTTTGTTTGAAATATCTTACTGTAAATTTAATTAGTACATACATACATATCACTAAGCTGTTCTCTGAGATTCAGAGGTTAGCTCCACAAAGAAATACAAACCACCAGATAAATTTTAACTGATTATTTATTTACTGTTGTTGTATCAAACTTCTTCATTTACAGCAATCTTGACATTTACAACTCGGGCTTCACTGGCATCCATCACATGACATGCACAAGACCTTCTATACTTCATACTCATAATCTTTTTCTCATGCAGACATTCCTGAATCTGATCCTCCCATGACATCCTTGGCCTTCCCTTGCCTTTCTTTCCTGCCACTTTGGGCTGAAAAAAATTTCTTAAGCATCTCATTCACTCATTCTTTCAACATGGCCAAACCACATTTAAGAATATTAATCTCCACCTTACTAACAACATTTTGCCTCACAACACACAACTGCAGCACATCTTCATTCCTCACAAAATCAGACTGTGTCCTGCCCCCCCCCCCCCCCGCCCGTAAGTAACGCATTTCTCCAGCACATAAACAACTTCTATGTTTCTTCTGTAGTACCCAGGTTTCACTGCCATACATCTGAGTAGGAACAATTACACTTTCATACACAGCCATTCAGAACTCTCTTGAGAACCCATTATTCCTGTGAAAACCTGCAAAAGCAGCTATGACTATTAATGGAGAATTCACTTGCCTACTAATTTTGCCATCTAATCTGTTCTCTCTGTCAAACATGCTTCCTAAATACACAAACTCATTTACCTGGTCAATCACTGTGCCATTTAGACTTATCCTGCATTCAATATTAACAGTTCCTTGCTCAAAAACCATAACTTTGGTTTTTCTCTTCTTTATATTTAATTTGAATTTCATACAAACTTCATATATCTGGGACAGCATACTCTGCAACTCACTTTTGCTGTCTGCCAACAGGACGGTGGCATCAGCATACAGCAATCTGCACACACGTATATTACCAAGATATAAACTAGTATTGTCCATCTTGGCATCACGCATGCACACATCCATAAATACACTAAACAGCCATATATTAATAGTAAATTTAATTAGTGCATGTAATAAATACTTAGCACGGAATTTCCTATTTCTATCAACAATTTCAATTTATTATTGTTACATGAAGTGCCCTTATTTCATGATATACAGGTGAGATGGTGACCCTAAAAGGGATCATCATAGAAAGTTTTGCAATTGCTGTAAGTTTTCTCCAGGGACCCTGAGGATCTCAAAGTATTTCTCATGAAGCATCACTAAAATACTTTTCCTTTAATGCTCACTGTTGATAATTTAGTTGCCGTTGCCAGCAGTAGGCTACAGCATCTATATCAGAGCTTCGACCCTTTCAGCATCTTCCAGGTGTTGAAGAAATTACCAACACTTTCACAAACATCCAGCTTCTCTTCTCATCTTGTGGACATGGTGTGAACAATGACTCTGCTTTTTCCAGTGTGGCACATGATACCTGGACTTCTGGATTGGCCAGCTTCCCTTCATACATCAGTAGTTTTGCTTTACAGAAGCAACAATCATTCAACTGGAAGCTCTTTCCACAATGTGATTCTTCATCTTTTTCCTACCTGCTCCAAACCACTCTATTTTAATCAACTACTCCATTACACCATGCTCTCTCTAACAAAAACTTTAAGAATCTGGACCTGAGATATTGAATTCTCTATGTCACCTTTACAGGATACAAAATATTGTGTCAAGCGACATCTCTGCATGACTGGAAGAGAAACATTAGGATCAGAAAACTTGTGTGCTTGAGTATGTCAGTTTAAATGCAGTTGTCTGGACAGCAAGGTGTGATCTATCAAAAACAGTCTCGACTGGATCAAATTAGTGTCAGACAGCATTCTATTATCACAGACTCTAAATAATAACTTAGAGAATGACTGGCTGAAGTCTTTTACGACTGCGTAGCCAGAAGTAGATTAAAAAATAAAATAAGAGCATATCTTAATGCAAAGCCAAACCATATTAAGAGAGCAAAATGTACACAAAGAATCAGAAAAGTAAAAATGTATTATCAAAAAATACAGCATGATTGTTCACTTTCAACAGGTCTTCATGTTTTACTTGTGTCATCAGATTCGTAATTCATTTAATAAATTTCACAAAATAAAATGAATTTAATGTTGCGGCTGAACATTCTAGAAAACATATTTTGTTTCACCCAGTATCAACTCATAAAGTATACTGCAAAAGAAGAGTTCATTAGTAGTCCTACTTTCTGGGTTATTCAGTTTGTTGCAGCAAATGTTTTTAGCCCTTAGATGAATGCCAAGCCTCTCCATTGCATGCCACCACCACCCTTAAAAGAAAAGGGAGGGGCACGTGTACCCATACGAAGATCGTAAACATCTGATAAGAAGCAAGTTACTCAAAGAACAGTACATTATATAGGTGGTCCAATATCAGTCTAACTGCTACATTTGTTCTCACATTGCACTGATACCTATTAAAATTCTAAAATTTCAAAGCAGCCTACCAAGAATTCATGGCATTTTAAGCACAGTAATGAACTAGAGAACTAATGGCATGATGTGATCAATGATAAATATCCTTGATCTCAAAGACTACAGTCTTGTGACGATTACATATATTAAGAGAATACAACGTGGTTTGTCACAAATATTTATTTTTTCAAGTCGACCATGGTTTTGCTGGGTATTGACGTAGCTTCATCAGGACAAATGGCACGTAATTAACAAAACCATGGTCGACTTGAAAAAATAAATATTTGTGACAAACCATGCTGTATTCTCTTAATATATATAAATGTATTTCAGCTGGTTTGCAATATCCAGAAATTCTCTTTTTCCTAAACATTCAGACATTAAAAGTGTTCATAAACTTAAAATTCCATATGATTTGAACACATCTGCTTTTGTTTTTGAAAGTTTCAAGTAAAAATACACTTTGAAAATTAATTTGATGTATGGCTACATAATACTATCAGTGTGAATTAGCACAGAGAACTAAAGAAAACTATTACAGAATAGTGAAGAAAATACTCTACCTTAACATCTTTCATTTCAGAAAACATTATGTGATTTTTAATCTCTTTCATATTTTCTTGAAGAATTTTTCTTCTGTGACAGAGAGGCCTAAATCAAATTAAAGCATCATCATGAAAAGGATTTATAAGTAGTATTCAATAAGTGATCCAGTTCAGGGATTAAAAATAGATAAGAGCAACAACAGAAGTAGGGCACTAAGTAGTTTGCATATAAATACACTACACTGGAAATACATGTATTTAATATTTTTCTAAATTTTTACATCATGCAGTATTAACAAAAAGTTGTATGCATTGTGTTCAATTGAATCAGGAAGATAAAGCTATTAACTGCACATGACATATTGCAACTAAAACCTGTGATTTGGCATCTGTGATGCTACAAGGATGTCCAAGAAAGAATGGATACATTTAAAACATGTTTGAAGAAGAAATAAATAAAATTAGGAGAATGCAGTTTTAACCATATAAAAAACAAAAAAAGTATGAATTACCATGCATTTGAGGAAAGGACGTAGCCAAGGGGGTGCGAGGGTGGGCTAAACTGTCTTGCCCACCCTGCTGCCCATCCAGTTCAAGATGTTCCATATTTAATTTTTTTTTAACTTTAAAATATAATCTGGAATTTGCCAAAGAATAATGACACCCATGTTTTTTAATGTGTAGCTGTACGTATTTTCCCCTAGAAAGTGTATTTTAAAGTAATCAACTGCAGGACCCTGAAAATTCAGTTTTTCTCCACTCATCCAAATCCTAAATTTAAGCCTTTTTTCAAGTCATTGTCATCAGGGGCAAATGAAGAAGGTGAATAGGAATTCACTGAGGTTATTAGTGATTGCTCTGCTGTTGTCAGAGGTCATTAGCAATTGTGCTGTTGTTTGTGCTTGGAAGCAGGGATCCCAACATGGAAAGTGGACTTTAAAGCTATAACAGCGTTCTTAAGCCTGCCCTCGGGTAATGAGCGAGCAGGTTGTAGCTGACGACTGCTTTGGAAGAGATGAGTGCAAGACAAGGTTACTGGCTTGAAGCAGTTAAGGAGGGGAAAGGTATTGTCTGCATGTTGGAATCATACTAACTTGAACTGGTGAGGGGAAATGTGCAAGTTAATCATACTATCATGAAGGAAATACGGGATTACACCACATAATAGAAATTTTGAAGGTGACAATCCGATTTTTGGTGTAAATGTGACAAGGATGGTAAGTCAGATAATATCCGAAAACTTGAAAATTTCATCGTCCTGGAGCGGGACTCGAACCCGCGTCTCCCAGATAGCACCCGGGTATGCTAACCACTACACCACCCAGAATGACCAAGTCTCAAGTTTCCGATTAATTTTAATATAACCATCACAGGATTCGCTAGTTGAAACAACCGGGATTCATGTTTAGTGAATCTGGAGGTTAAGAATCCTATCCTGTGATTGCCCGGAGAAGCAGATAAATTATGAAGGCCAGTTGCTTTGCTTTTATCGCATTGATGATATGGTTTCTTGAACTGATAATGTAATTATAAATACACCATACTGTGAATACTCAAGAGACGCATATAGAGTATTAAATCCCTTTATTTTTGTGGTGTAGTAAGCACAAAGATTCGCCAAGCTTTCACACTCCACTGGGAGGCTTTCTCAAAGCGATGGTAGACATAAAAATACAGGGAATCCGAACAGGTAAGGAACAAAGATGATTTTTCAAAATAACATGGGTGACATCATGTTCATATTACGCAAATTTTTTATCACGCAATTATACGGTGTGTCACGATGTGTTTCCATCTTTTAATAACACATGCCAAACCCTTGGTAGTTCAGTAGAAACTATATCATTGCATGCTAGTTTGCTGGATAGGATTTCGACTGATGGCAGTCTCTTAAAAGTTCATGTAAGGGGCAATTCTTCTAATATTATTCCATACCGGAGCAGCCGATGAATGCATGACTTCCCTGGCAAGGGCTGTATTCTGTATGTCCTGGTTGACACCTCGCACGTGCTATTTACATCCAGTGTCCAAGGACCGCTTTGTCATTCTGATATATATATTTTTTCTGTGTTGTCAGAATATACCAACATTATAGCGTTAACACCTGCCTTTTCTTTCTCACACTGTCTCTCCTTGCAACTTGATATTATATGTGAAAACGGGGTCGGGAACTTCGTTGCTATTAATATGTTGTATTTACATAATAAATTATTTAACCACTACGTAAAGCCTGGGACATTTACATATTGGTTAAAGAAAGTATGCTGCAGTTGCCTGTGTGCATTGCTAAAGCCTGGGACATATGTCTCAGGCTTTACATATTGATTAAAGAATTTATTACGTAAATACAACATCTTAATAGCAATGAAGTCCCTGACCCCGTTGTCACATATAATATCAAGTTGAAAGGAGAGACAGTATGAGAAAGAAAAGGCAGGTGTGTATGCTATACCGCTGGTATATCCTTAGAACACAGAAATATACACTGCTGGCCACCCAAAACGCAACACCAAGAAGGAAGCATCCGATTGGCCTGAAATTCGCAGCATGCGTCGCCCGCGAGAGGACATGCAAACGATTAGCATTGCAGGGCATATGCAAATCATGTGCGCCCGGCAAGCCACCGAGAAGCACTATGAGAAGAGTGCACAGAAGGCGGGGTGTAAGTAGTGGAAGTGTGTTGTGCTGCCAGACCTGTGCGTGGGAAGCTTCCTGATGCCTCGTCACAGAATGCGGCAGTCATTCCAGCACGTTTCAGAGTTCGAAATAGGACGAATAGTGGCTTATCGTGACAGTGGTTTATCGTAGCGAGATATTGCCGCCCGTGTGGGACGACATCCAGCCACAGTGAGGCGAGTATGGATTCGGTGGGTGCAGGAGGGACGGACGGACCGAGGTGAGCGATTGCCGCAGCTACGGCACATTACCGAACGAGAGGACCGGTATGTTGTGCGGTGGACATTGACGGCTCGCACCGCCACATCACGAACGTTAGCGCAGGAATTAGGGTGTGTTGCACAACAACCTGTGCCAGCACACACCGTTCGACTTCGTCTGCAGGAGCGGGGAGTTGTTGCACACCGGCCATTGCTCCGATTACCATTGACGTTACACCACCGGCGAGTGCGGCGGCAGAGGGCCGTTGAACGCCGCACCTGGATTACGGAATGGCACGACCTTGTCTTCTTCGACGAATCCCGCTTCTGCCTGCAACACCACGATAGTCGGATCAGCGTGTGGCGGCACCGCGGCGAGAGACTGTACGACGCCTGCATTATGCATCGCCCTACCGGTCCATCGCCTAGCGTTATGGTTTGGGGCGCAATTGGATATGATACCCGCACCCCTCTGGTACGCATCGCTGGTACACTCAACAGCCACCGCTACATCTCCGACGTTTTGGAGCCTGTAGGCCTTCCTTACCAGCAGGACCTTTCAGCAGCCACGTTTCAACAGGACAATATGCGCCCGCATATGGCATGCATCGTGCAACAATTCTTCAAGGTGTATCAGGTGTCACTGCCACTGTGGCTCACCTGTTCTCCCGATATGTCGCCCATCGAACACGTCTGGTCGCTGATCGGCAACCACCACCAGCCGCTACGCCTGATGAACTGTGGCAACATGTGGAAGCAGCCTGGACCGACATACCCCAAGCCCACATCCAAAGCCTCTTTCGTTCGATACCACGGCATGTAGCGGCCATTATTGTTAGTCATGGGGGCCACACGAACTGTTGATGTCTGTGTGTTCTGCAAGTCGCACGGGCCTGTAAGCTCAATCATTTCATCTTTGTATCTGTTGTTATGTGTCCAGTAAATCTGGCTTTGCTATCTCGTGTCCTTCTTGGTGTTGCATTTTGGGTGGCCAGCAGTGTATATATATCGGAATGACAAAGCGGTCCTTGGACACTAGATGTAAATAGCATGTGCGATGTGTCAACCAGGACATGCAGCATACAGCCCTTGCCAGAAAAGTCATGCATTCATCAGTCACTCTGGTATGAAATAGTATTAGAAGAATTGTCCCTTACACGAACTTTAAAGAGACTGCCATCAGGGAAACAGTCGAAATCCTATGTAGCGAACTAGCGTGCAATGATATAGTTTCTACTGAACTACCAAGGGTTTGGCATGTGTTATTAAAAGATGAAAACACGTCACGATGCACTGTATAATTGCGTGATAAAAATTCGTGTAATATGCTCATGCTGTCACCCACGTTATTTTCAAAAATCATCTTTGTTCCTTACGTGTTCCAATTCCGTGCATTTTTATGTCTACCATTGCCTTGAAAAGGCCTCCTAGTGGAGTATGGAAGCTTGTTGAATCTTTGTGCTTACTACAATACAAAAATAAACATATTTAATATGCTATACGCATCTCTTGAGTATTCTTGAACTGATTTTGTCACACACTGTTTGATTTTCAATTTAGCTATGCATTTATGGTAAATCTTCATTCTAAATATTACTAAAGTTCTGTTTTCATTCACTCGGCCACTGTAGTTGTAACTGACTCTGGGGTACAAAATTAGTATAGCTGAAATTATCAATAACATAAATCTGATTGTTAATTTAACCATTTGTGAACTGTTACTTATGCACACATAATTTCTGTTCTTTCAGATTACAACCAAGTTACTAGCTTGCATGATTAATTCACATATTATATGAATATTTCCATCATCAGCACTAAACAAAACTACTTGAAAAGAACTAACAAATTCTCTGGGAAAGAAAATCTTTATAAAGCAGAGGATTACAGGTGATAATGTTCTGTTCCCTCATAATATTTATCACAGTAATATTCAATTCCTTCATAATCTTGAACATAGTAAAATCCACTCCCTTATAATTTTCAAAATGGTGAAGTCTACCCCTTCATAAACTTTGTCAGTTTGGCCTAAGTGGTTGCACCTAGATACAAAAGAAACAAAATTCAGTAGGTTCGCCAATTTCACCAAAACCAACAGAACTTTAGATAATCTATGGAGAAACATAGGCACTGACTTAGTAAGAGCTTAGGGGCCCCAGGCGCCATTCAAATTTATCACTGGATGACAAGCACCCATTAAATCACTGGTAACAAAAGTTTTAAAAAAAATTCAAGAAACATTTAGATTGGATGGTTTGCATTTTTAGTGGATAACACTATAATTTTCTTCTTTTCAGTACTTCTATATATAAAACAATTTATTACAATGTGAGTGTGTTCTGTGAATGAAGCTTATAAATATGTCTCTTAATATCCATTTGGGGGAAGTGAAAGGTTATGTGGTTCATACATAATCAGAATAACTACCATGAAAAGAACATAAACTACTCATCCTCATGAAACCCTTCCAAAATCCAGTTTTACAATTATTGATGAAGGAAAATGTGGAAAAAACTTGATTAAAAAACTGCTTTTCAAAAACATGCTATATATGTATATATACATGCATAGAAACACGACAAAAAACGAATGCAGTGGCATGCCGATTCTAAGGAATCAATATTGAATCATGTATAACTGTAAAATGTGCAAAAGAAAAATTAATACCATTTTTAATTACACATCCATCTTGGTTTTATAAACCTCTCACCAATTCAATCACATGCCTAATTTGCGTAAAATTGGCAGTCCACTGTAGATTTATGTATGCGAGTGCACACATTTTAAGAACTCAAACATCCATTGTGCTCAAACATCCAAGAGCTTAAGCACTCACTGGATTTCAGGTCTTGAGCTCCAGTATCAGAAGACTTCATATCTAGCGAGAGCTTAAGCACTCACTGGATTTCAGGTTCTGAGCTCTAGTATCAGAAGACTTCATATCCAGTGAGAGCTTAGCGCTCACTGCATTTCAAGGTGCTGAGCTCCAGTATCAGACTTCATATCCAGTGAGAGCTTTTAAGCACTCACTGGATTTCAGGTCCTGAGCTCCAGTATAAGAAGAACTAATTCAGAGCTCAAGCTCCCGTTGGATTTTTGAAAAGTTGGTGCCTATGTGTGGAAGAAATAATTTTTGTGCAAAATAGACTATTGAGGTATGTGGATGTTGCCCTTGTGTTTTATGACTTAAAGTTAGTTAATTTTTGCTCAATTTATTTTGCACAAGCACAGTTGGGAATATCAGAATACTGACCATGAAATGAAGGAAGCAAAGGTGAAAGGATCACTATATATCTAAATCATGGGTGTGAAAGTTATGAGATAAAATTGTAGTTACATCCAAAATTTCAAGAAAAACATCTATCTATCACATTGTGAAATTATATTTCTTACTATTCTGAAATCGCTGAAGTTCGACACAAGAAATTCATTAAACCACACAAAAAATTTCTGCTCTTTTTAAAGATTTGATTTATGAGCTACTTACTTGCTTATTAAATTTTCATCATTGAACTGTATGCAGTCAAACACAAACAGGCAGACATTTGCATCTTTAAATGCAGCTTTCTATGGAATAAAAAGAATAAATGCACATAAGAACATCAGTTAATAAAAGTATTATCCTATTTTCTGAACTGCACAAGACATAGTTTTAAACATGAAAATTTTCAAAGTACATATAATTTGTGCATGATTCACATAACATTTGAAGAAACTGTCATAGTTAAAATCTTATAGTTAAAAATAGTATTTATTAGTAGTGAATTTATTTTTTTTTTAATTTGTACAGAAAATTTCCCAATTATAATAAAGGCAAGAAAATCTTCATTTATATGAATAAGTAAATAAATCCATCGCTCTTTCCACATTTTTACCAACACACAGCAACCGAAAAATTGTTATAAAAAAAGAGCGATGGATTTATTTATTCAACTGACGCCACGTATTTAGAGAATTTTCACTATAGGAATGAGTACAGTTGGTTTTTTTTGCAAAACAGTTCCATAAAATGTACTTTTATAAAAATTTCAGAAATAACATAATTTGATTGACTTCTTTATTAATGTTATTGAAAACAGATATTTTCTTAGTTTCTTTGATGTTACTGAAAATACTGCAGATTAGTAACATGTTACTGAAGATACTGCAGATTAGTAACATGATACTGAAGATTAGTTTCTTTAATGTTATTGAAGACAGATTAGTTTCTTTAAGGTTATTGATGATGTGTTACAAATGTTATTTGGGGAAATCGCAGAAACAAAGCATTTGGGAAAGATGAATAAGAGGAAAAATTACAACAATGAAAATTCACTGAGGGAAAGAATTCCTCAAAAAGTCTTCTTCAACCTTACAAGGAATGCATCTAGGAGTGGTTTTAGAAGTAAGCAGAGCCAGCAACCTAGGCAGGTACTTGGTAGCCAGAGAGTCATAAATTTTAATACTCAAGAGGGTTGTTCTGAGAGCATCACAGAGAAACAAACACAAAGGAAAAGGACAGTGGTGTTGGGTGCCATCTCGGAGAACAGACGTACACCAATGAGGATCACGCAAACCCTCAAAACATAAAGTCACTTTGAAAAGAGGTTGGGGGTGCCTGCGAACTGTGGTACTTAATTAACATTTCTTCAAAGACAAGCTGTACTTGTATGTTACTAATACTATATCATCAGTAAGATATACAGCCTGCCCATATTCAGTCATACATTGGTATTTTTCATTATAAAAAACAAAAACAGTATGAACAACATTTCCAGCAAATCTAAACTGAACACAACTCATATGATGGTAACAGAAATAACACTAGCAAACAATCTAGAAATTCTATAAAATGTGACACTAAATGTGTGAGAGTGAATGTACAAGAGAATCCATAATGAGAAAGAATAGCAGAAATCCATGTAACTCAATAACAAATCACAAATACATCAAAATGTTGATAAGGAAATCAATGCTAAAGTTGCATAAAATTAGTGAAATTCAGGCATTTTGGTAGCTACTTCTACCTTCAACAGACATATGATAAATCAAATGTTGAAATATGATAAATCAAATGTTGCCGGATTTTAAAATTGATTCCTAAATAATGGGATTTTGATGAGGTCAGTCCATATTATAGGTATTAGTGGAGAGGAAAGAAATGCTGAATCATCAGCAATAAAACATACAGCCTGCCCATATTCTGAGAACTCAGAACTCAAAGTTTTTCAGAATATGATCTCACATTTCAACATTTCTTGGGCTAACAGCCCAAGGAGCAGATATAGATTCACTGTGTGTTAATACCTTGTTTTATTTCATTCTTTCCATGGCTAACAAAGGTAGAAGTAGCTACCAAAACATAAGAACTTTACCTTGTGGGACCCTAAGGTGCCAAATGGCAATGGTTTTCCACTGTTATCGACCAAAAGTATTTCACTGTCAAGGATGAGGTCATTTCCGTACGGAAAAGCTTTAGGAATGTAATCCTTTAAGTGAGCAACCTAAAAAGTATACAATACAAAAACATTAACAATCCAACTGATTGCACATACATTAACAATCACAACAAATATTCCAGCATATTTTTTAGTTAAACTGTACATAATATCTAAGGTATTTTACCTGATATTTCAAAGTATTTCGCACGTTGTATGCTCTGTGAGGCACGTGCTCCCGGCCCCGAGAGGTCTCTTACGTTATGAACCTTTGGTTAGTCATAATTTTTTTTTTTTTTTTGGAGAAATAAAATAATTAGGTTATATATTTTCAGTTCCACATTCATTCACTTTCACTATCAAACGTTTAAACTTTACTATTAATTAAAAGATTTTAGTAGAAAGGGTTATACTCATCGGGTCAGGAGACGTCTCACACGGGGTTCGTTGTTACAGCGAGCGCTTTCTGAGGTACGTTTACCGCCATCTTTGGGCCATTATTTCTACACAAGGGTTCTTCGCATGTGTGTAGTTTTGGAGTTGCATGTCGGGAATCGATGGGAAGCTTTGCTGCCTGTGTGTGTTAGGTGATTTGTTTCCAATGTGTCACCATCTATTGGATGAGTTGGTAGGTATCAGTCGTAAGTATAATTATATTGTGTGTCTCTATGTGTTAGGTGATTTGTTTCCAATGTGTCACCATCTATTGGATGAGTTGGTAGGTATCAGTCGTAAGTATAATTATATTGTGTGTCTCTATGTGTTAGGTGATTTGTTTCCAATGTGTCACCATCTATTGGATGAGTTGGTAGGTATCAGTCGTAAGTATAATTATATTGTGTGTCTCTATGTGTTAGGTGATTTGTTTCCAATGTGTCACCATCTATTGGATGAGTTGGTAGGTATCAGTCGTAAGTATAATTATATTGTGTCTCAACAGTGGCATAGGAACGGGAGTACAGGAGTACAATGTACCCCCAAATTTTGGAGAGGGGTACATTAATATCTACTGTACCCCCCCTTCAATGGTACTATCTTCGTGGGTAGAGCAGTTTTTATCTTACTGCAGTTTTACTTTATTAACGTAAACAAAAATTATAAGAAATTCAATTCATTCTTGTAAAGAGTTATATAACATTTCCTGAGAAATCCCTCTTTTCCAAACAATGCTGACAGAAATTCATCCTAATGTTGACTTGTCTCTGCTCAATATTTTAATGGAAAAAGAAAGTACAAAAATTAACAAGAGAGAACACAAAATAAAAACTTCTCCATTCATTTTCTGATAAGAAATTAATAATTTGAACTTTTTGTCAGCAATAAAAATAATAATGGTAATAATTAATAATAATATGATGATAACAATGTTCATTTGGATGAATTCCTGATCAGTATACGTATTTTATAAAAACTAATATACTACTCCCCCCCAAAAAAAATTCGGAGGGAGTCATCCATAGATGGCTTAATCCTTGAGATGTAAGGTTCATGAGCTTGTACTCCCTAAATCAAAAGCGTTCCTACGCCACTGTGTCTCTATGTGTTAGGTCATTTGTTTCTAATGTGTCACCATCTATTGGAAGAGTTTGTAGGTATCAGTCGTAAGTATAATTCTTTTGTGTAAATATTATTGGGTTATTATTATTTGTTTCATAGAAACAGGTGTATTTTCCCCCTTTGTTTATTGGTGTAATTTTTTGTAATGTTTTTTTTTAGCCTTTTTTATGGATTTTTTTCTTTTTTTATAAGTGATTTCCAGGCTGTGTCTAGTGTGGTGGGGTCTTGTAAGTTGCATATACATAGATATTTTTTTTTTTTTTGTTCAATTATAACGCTTTTGGAAATTCTTAATTCTTTTTCGTTTGTGTGGGTGGTTAGTAATTTAATATTTTCAAAATCAGGGTATTGTTTATGTTCAACACAGTGTTGGATAAGTGCAGTTTTTTCTTCTTTTTTGTTCCAGTTTTTTATGTGTTGATGTAATCTTTTGCAAACTCCAAAACTACACACACGCGAAGAACCCTCGTGTAGAAATAATGGCCCGAAGATGGCGGTAAACGTACCGCAGAAAGCACTCGCCCTAACAACGAACCCTGTGTGAGACGTCTCCTGACCCGATGAGTATAACTCTTTCTACTAAAATATTTTAATTAATAGTAAATTTTAAACGTTTGATTGTGCAAGTGAATGAATGTGGAACTGAAAATATATAACCTAACTGTTTTATTTCTCCAAACAAAAACAAAAAAATTTATGACTAACCAAAGGTCCGTAACGTAAGAGACCTCTCGGGGCCGGGAGCACGTGCCTCACAGAGCATACAACGTGCGAAATACTTTGAAATATCAGGTAAAATACCTTAGATATTATGTATAGTTTAATTAAAAGCACGCTTGTAACATAAGACAACCTAAAAGATTGTCTCATAAATGGCATTTTTCGTAAATATTTTTTAGTTTTATTTCTTACAGTGATGCATAGTAATGTAAAAAACAGGTGATCAATAATAAAACACAAATGAAGCTTCATAATCACACTTCACAAACTCATTCTAAATAACTTTTGTCCTTTTCTCCGCAACCTTCAAACCTCCATGATTTTGGCATTTGATAACAGGGATTTCATTCTGCTCATTTTGATTTTTGCAAGTCCAGCACAATTAGGGTTTTTTTGTTCATTTGTTTTTATTGTGCAATGCCATTGAACAAATGCAGGAAACAAATTTACACATCATGAAGAAAAAAACCTCTAACATATAAAATGTGTTTATTACATAGCATAATATATGAAGGGTAAATGAAAAGTAATGCTTCCAGTTCTAAAATTTCTTAATAGATAGTGCAAATGTGATAAAACAAGTTTTGAAATGCTCCCTGACAAACCATAGTATCTAGTACCTTCAAAACAAATTTTGTGAAATATCCTATGAAATACCACTAATAAAAACATGCTAAAGCATAAATATCATTTGCATTAACTGAAAAAAATGCTTTAAAACTCTATGCACATTGAAAGGCAGGAGTATTCAGTATGAGTTCGGAGACAGTCCCATGTCACTTTACAAAGTAGAAACAGAAGTCATGAAAGTACTAGTTTTAAAAAATGTACTCACTTAAAACCATATGAGTTTCACTTTGAGGCTTAACTTCCTGCATGTCCCTTTTGGTACATGCAGATTTTTTGGTACATTCATGATCTCCCTTTTGGTGCATGCAGTACGATAGCCAACTTTGTATATCCAGCTGTGAATGTCTACATTCTTCAATATTTTATTATAATACTTTCAATCTTCACATAATTTCCAGTAAATATCTTATATGAACCCAAAATTTGTGTTTCCGGATCATATAGTGATTATTCACACCAAAAATTGTATAGTTAGAAATAAATATCTTCACTTATGGACTTAAATACTATTATGTACCTTATAAACAGTGTGTCCACAAAGAAAATAAATTGACACCCCAACAATGTGCTTCATATCAACTATGGATTATTAGGTATGTAATAGTATTTAGGTCTATAAGTGAAGATATTTATTTCTAACTATAATTTCCAGTGATTGTTTTTAACATGACTTTAATCATTTCACTCTCTACTAGTGGCGGACTTACAGATTTGGCGCCCATAGGCACAAATTTTCCAAGCGCCCCCTGCGGAGGAGCTCAAATTCGTACACCCGTTCGCGTTCTGAAATCAGGACCGGCAGAGTCGTACCCATGGGGGGTGGTCCAGCTCCAGGTGGTCTAACCCCCACCCCACCCCCACATCCGAAATGTTCGACTTCATGGTCAAACATATATATTCATATATTGGCTGAGTGCATACATGTTTTTGTGCTTACGTCCTTGGAGCTTGGACCCTCCCCGGAATTAAGTTCTGCGTATGTGCCAGGGGTCCGGTTTTTAGCAAGATGTGGTGGGGCTGCATCCACCCCACCCCCACCACTTTCTTGGCAAAAGTTTTTACAGTTTTGTGATCTTAACAGGTCCCTATTCCTAAAAAGTCCCTTTTTTTCAGCTTGGTTCATAAAAGTCCATAATTTAAAAAATACTCCTTCTTTTAAATGAAATGAAGGTCCTCAAAATTTTTGTCAGAATGATCAATTTTTTAATTTTTACATTAAAATGCTCAATTATGTTTCAATATCTCAATCAACAATCAACAGAAATATCTACATGCATGTAACTATAATATTGTACTATCAGAAATTGGTAATTTGTAAAGAAACAACCACAAAGAAATATAATTTTTATTATAATAAATTTATTAAAAAGTATTACTACATAAAGCATAATTATTTTTTTTTTATATAGAAGGCACTATGAACTTTAAAAAAAAAAATGTCGAATATTTAACTTTATATTGTTGTGACTCGTATGTTTCTTAAAAACAAACACAGCAACCCTAATTACAAATTCCTTTTTTCTCAGTGCTAGTGTAATTAGTAATATAATTCAAATATATATATATATATATATGAATATGTTTTATAACTTAAATACACACATTCATAATTCAATATATATATGTTTTTATAACTTAAATACATACATTCGTAATGTTTAAAATTTCTAAAAATCCCTAAATTTTTCGTCAGGTTCATAAAATGGAACCTATTTTTAAGGCACCAGGTCTAAATCTTTCTTTCTTCATTGCAACTTTGTAGGTGGTTGGGAGCCCTGGCAGTGTGACAGTTCCGTAAACTTAATGTCTGTTGGAAAGATATGCACAGCGTTGGAAAATTTGAAACATAAAATTCACTTACTTACTTTTACGAGAGCAGGGACTCAGTCATCACTCATCAGAAAGCTTTCTGTCTTGATTTCAGTGAGGCAAACTCGTCAATAAGCTCGTCATACTCGTCACTTAAAAGCTCTGCTTCGACATGGAGCAGAGAGAGCAAATTTAACTTAGTTTCAGTCATAGTGTTCTGTAGATAATTTTTAATCCTTTTCAGGGTCGAAAATGAACGTTCCGCAGAACAGTTTGTGACAGCTGTGCACAAAAATATTCTAAAGGCTATGTCAATATTTGAGAACGACTGAAGTTTAAATTACAAAGGAGTTTGCTCATTCCTAGAACTGAATAGTCCTCGACGTGGCAACCTCTCAAATATCCAATGAAATGTACGCATTTGTTTTAAAAAAATGACTCCAAATCGTTTTCATAGAACATTCTCAGTTTTTCTGCCCGCTCAGCAACATTAACAAGTGATGCATGTCCATTAAACTTATTGAAAAGTGCAAATACATCAGCTAACAATTTATATGCTGCTTTTCTTTTCTCTAATTCGGCATTTAAAAGGTCGATTATAGTGAGAAATGTCTCAACTTTAAAATTTTTCTTCCACTCAGCTGGACTTCACAATTTCTGTCCTCATCAGCCTGAAGTTTTCATTTTCTACATACATACATATCACTAAGCTGTTCTCTGAGATTCAGAGGTTAGCTCCAAAAAGAAATGCAAACTTCCAGATATTTTTACTTATTGTTGTTGTATCAAACTTCTCCATTTACAGCGTTCTTGACATACAACTCGTGCTTCACTGATATCCACTACATGCCGTACACAAGATCTTTTATACTTCATACTCATAATCTTTTTCTCATGCAGACACTCCTGAATCTGATCCACCCATGTCTTCCTTGGCCTTCCTCTGCCTTTCCTTCCTGCCACTTGGGCTGAAAAGATTTTCTTAGTAAGCATTTCATCACTCATTCTTTCAACATGGCCAAACCACCGAAGCATATTGGTCTCCACCTTGCTAACAACATTTTGCTTCACATCACACAACTGCAATACATCTTCATTTCTCACACAATCATATTGTGTCTTGCCACAAACCCCACGTAAGTAACGCATTTCTCCAGCACACAAATGACTCCTATGTTTCTTCTGCAGTACCCAGGTTTCACTGCCATACATCAGAGTAGGAACAATTACAGTTTCATACACAGCCAAGCGGGACTCTCTAGAGAACCCGTCATTCCTGTGAAAACCTCCCAGAGCAGCTATGACTTTCAAAGAAGAATTCACTCGCCTACTGATTTCACCATCCA
Organism: Macrothele yani; assembly: GCA_039090855.1. Taxonomy (NCBI): domain Eukaryota; kingdom Metazoa; phylum Arthropoda; class Arachnida; order Araneae; family Macrothelidae; genus Macrothele; species Macrothele yani. The sequence continues at coordinate 134,359,425 of CM077005.1, read as the reverse complement.
ACTTGTTCTCTCTGTCGAACATGCTTCCTAAGTACACAAACTCACTCACCTGGTCAATCACAGTGCCATTTATACTTACATTACATTCAGTGCTACCCGTTCCTCTCTCAAACACCATAACTTTGGTTTTCCCTTATTTATACTCAGTTTGAATTTCATGCAAACTTCGTACATCTGAGTCAACATACTCTGCAACTCACTTTTGCTCTCTGCCAACATGACAGTGTCATCAGCATACAGCAATCTGCACACACGGATATCACAAAGACATAAACCACTATTATCTATTTTGGCATCACGCATGCATGCATCCATAAATATATTAAACAGCCATGGTGACATTACACAACCTTGTCTAACTCCTGCACCAATGGAAAACCATTTTGATAAAACACCATTCACTCGTACACAAGCTCTACTACCAGCATACATGGCTTTTACACTATTAAGTAGATTCCCAGTAACACCATATTCATTCAATACCTTCCACAAAAGTGTCCTATTCACTCGGTCATAAGCTTTCTCTAAATCTATGAAGGCAGTAAAAACTTTCTTCCCAACAGCCAGATACTTTTCAATCATCATGCGTAATGCAAAAATCTGGTTAGTGCAGCCTTTACCAGGCATAAAACCACTCTGAACATCCCACACTTTCAATGATGTAAGACCCAGTACTTTTTCAATAACAACCTTACCAAACACAGTGCGTGCGTGCGTGTGTGTGTGACCGCACAGGGCCTCGCGCTGGTGGATAAATAAGATAAAATAAAACAAAAGAGAGAAAGAAAGAAAAATATAACATTAAGTACACAGACTAAACAAAAATGTGTGTGCGTGCGTGCGTGTGTGTGTGTGTGTGTGTGTGTGTGTGTGTTTGTGTGTGTGTGTGTGTGTGTGTTTTAAGTCAACTGGCCGCTGTGTTTGGCGATCTATTAACTTTCTTCGGTTGCTCATTCGTGCTTGCTTTAACATTTTAACCAGGTTCACTTCTTTACTTCAAATGTAACTAATTAACATTTTAAGAATAGAGTTTGCGTTAAGTGAGTTGAGTTGAGATGTCTAGAGAACGGGATAAGTTTCGTAAATTCGAAACAGGATATCAAAAAGCAAAGAAAAGGGACAGAAGTTAAATGTTTTTACGAAGTCAGGAAGGTGCCTTCGATAAATTTTTACTACCTTCAGCTTCAATTCCTGCGGCCAGCAGTTCATCGTTTGCTTCAAATTGCATTGAAGATAAAGAATCCAGTGATATTAATGTTTACCTTCTTTTTTTTATTTTGCGAAGGAGAACGACGGTTGAGCTTAATAATAATAGCAGTTACAGTTACAAGTTTAAGAAAAATATCAGTTCCTTCTATAACAAATAAATGAGTGAAAAGCTTATCATCACCTTATCAGAAAATAAAAATATTCTATTGCGTACGCGCACAAAAATACCATTAGCCAGGTTGATTTAGCAAAAATTATTAGTTAGCCAGAGGGCCTTGCAGGAAGAGTTCGTACAGGGCCTTGCATAAGCTTGCAGCAGCACTGCGCGCAGACCATCGAGTATCCGATATATTTTTTATTTTTTTACTCTGAGGTTCCATGAATGAAAGTAACACTTCCCAGCATTTTGTTGATCCCATAAAAAAATTGTACAAACTTTGTGCCAAATTAAAAAATAAGCAGGCTTCCTCACAACTACTAGCAGTACTAGTGCCTACTAAATTCAAAGAGTGTGTAGCGCATGGTATGTAGTGGGCTTTAGGATTTTTTTCCTTAATGCGGGCTTGCAGACCACTATACGCTCAGGACGTGTTACTAGTGTTGTCATACGATTGTCCAAGACAATCGTTAATGTCTATCAAATTAGCATTCAGAACATCAATCACAGCATCTGCCAAATTTTCTGTCTAGAGAACGGGATAAGTTTCGTAAATTCGAAATAATCGTACGACAATGCTAGTAACACGTCCGGAGCGTATAGTGGGCTTGCAGACCACTATACGCTCCGGACGTGTTACTAGCATTGTCGTACGATTAATGTCTATTAAATTAGCATTCAGAACATCAATAGCTGCATCTGCCAAATTTTCTGGCTTGTGTCCGGGATTCGGGAGAAATTGCAAAAATCTTTCAACAGGTTGTCCTCTTTCGTTTGTGTACCTCATCATGACAGAAAGCTGGTCCACATGTGAAATATCGGGAATTGAATTGACGATAATTGAATAGTATTTTGCTTTTTTAACTTCCTGAACAATCTTTAATTTCAGGTTTGATGCCATTAGCTCAATGACTTTGTCACATATTGTGGAAGACAGATATGATGTCTTTCCCGACCCTGGATTTCCATATCAGGTTATGTGATCCGCCAGGAATGGATCGAATTCAGCAATAAGCTCTAGCGACATCAAATAATTCCTGTTAAGAATATCCCCAAATTTCTCTTACCGTACACCAAATGGAAGTCCGCGGCTCGCCAGCTTTTTGACAACTGCAAAAACTCTAGTCAGAATATTTTGCCAATATTTTTTTTTTAGTCTCTACTCGTGACTCGTTCAGGTTTTCTAGTTTTCCAATATTTCTTCTGCTAGTTAACAATGCTAATTCATTCTTTTTGTGCTCCTGCGAATTTTCATGCTGCAATAAAATATGTGTGATGCTTTTCCTATCAGATACACCGTTAGTCACAAGATTAGAGGGAGCAGCATGCTTTGATCTGAACAGCCTACAAGGTGCGCAGTATAACGAATACGTGCTACATGAATGCACAAGGCATTCATGAGAGCTCACCTCACCATTCAACAGTTTTCGATAAGAAGCACTTTCATTTAAAAGCGACTTTTACCATCTATCTTTTTTTCCGATTTGGAAAAATCAGTATCTTTATTTTGATTAAATCCTTGGCTTAATAGAATATCACTCATTTGTTCATTACTATTCCATTCCGCTGGGTCATCGCTGATGAAATCATTCTTAAATTCTGAGAGGTCTGGTTTGCAAACAGACAGTAAGTTTTTGTTCAAATCAGCTGCCGAATCGTCTACAATTTGTTCTGGTATTTCTTTACTTTCACATGCTTCTGGATGGTTCAAGCCATTAGCATCTCGAATAACCTGGCTAAAGTTTTTGTTGTCTCCATCAAATTCTTTTTTTTTTTTAACTGTCTACTTTGCTTAGGCTTTTCAGCAGCTTAGTTTCCTTTCCTTTTTTTCAACTGTGGTTTTCCGATTCTGAGCACCACTGAGTTTTCCCTTTTTTCCACTCATCACTCTTGGAGATTTCAGCACAGCATCCCACACACACTAAAACAAACTTGTTCAAACTTCCTAGTAAAAATCTAAAAAGTGCAACTCGCCGCAGAAACTGCTGCAATTGCTAGGTTAATTACGAGTATGATACTTTGAAACACTATTTAATAGTTTAGTATTGCTATTTTAGCATTTAATTATGTAATAATTAAAATATCCACAGATAATAAATCAAAGTTTTCAAGCTTTCACACATCAACTAGATGGCTTTTTCAAGCCGTCTGGTTGATGTGGAAACTTTTATTTATACTCAAGAAATGCATATAGCGTATTAAATCCATTTATTTTTAGGGCGTAATCAGCACAAAGATTCGCCAAACTTTTGAAATCCACTTGGAGGCTTTTTCAAGGCAATGGTAGACATAATGATTTATGATCTACATCAAGAAATTTAGATTACTAGTATAGTTATACTATTTTAAGTGTAATTGGTGTACAGTTCCTTGTTGTTATACACAGATGTTAAGTTATTCATCCCTTTTTAATTTTATTTTTAACCAATGAACATTATTTAGACTTGGTACAGACTGATTTTTTGGGGGCAAGGTGAATTTCCATGTAGCTGATTAATCACTTGTGATGTGTTCAATATTATAGTAGAATAATTCTATTAACAGATTAACAGAGGAATGATACTTAGATTTTAGCAAACATGCATAACTGGATAATTCTCATGCTCATAAAAGCACATTATTCAGCTCATTTAATTCACTTAATTTAGACTCAAGCAATTTTAAAATATGGTACTTTACAATATGAAATACTCTAAGCTTCTAAAAATGTCTTAGCAATGCAAAATCTATCTCCAAAGATGTATAGTATATTAAAAAAAAAAAAAAAAAAAGACTTTCTTTTCCCCGAAATGTTTTTTTCATTCATAATAATTAATAAAAAAAAAAACATTTTTTTTTTGCATTGCTATTCTGGGCCCCCCTAAAATATGGGGCCCTAGGCCATGGGCCTTGCGGGCCTAGGCATAAATCAGGACCTGTGTATTATGATGATGAATGTGCTAACATAAACACAATGCATTGTTAGGCCAAGAAATTTTGAGACATCCTGAAAAATTACTTTAAAAGGTATTGCATTAAGCAATTTCATTATGCATAACAAGGAGTAGGTGTATAAAAAGGTGAACTGGAATGATAAATCAGCAATCAGTGATTAAGGAAGTTTTGTTTTATTTGTTTCGGGGTTTAACAACCAGATTGCTATAAACAGTCGCCTCTCCCTCATTTAGGGCAACTGGTTCTAGAGAGGGAAGAGAGCCAAAGCTATAAGACAAACACAACATCCATGCCTCACCAGGATTCAAACCCAGACCCATCTCCGATGAAAGGTCGGGAGCCAGCGCTTAAACCACTAAATTACTGGGGAAGCAAGGAAGTTATATGTTAATGGCAGAAAATTTTGCAGAGCAAAGTGGAAAAAGTTTGCTGCAAACCAGCAGGGGTTTTTGTTGTTGTTGTTATTATTTTTTTAGTAAATTGTATCAATAAGTAATTTTGTTGCAATAATACCTAAGAATACGTAGTGCGATCAAAAAGTTCCGAGACTAGGTACGTAGCGCACCAACAGATGGCAGTACACGGATGCACGAGCAAAGGTCGATGGCAGTGACCTTTTAGCAGCAGTCGAGGGCAGTGCCGAGTGGCGTCGTTTTGCGAACATCTGGAGCTGTACTACTGACTCGATATTTGGTGACCACGTGCAGAACGCAGCTGCGATTTGGGTATGAACTACAAACTAGAGCAGCGAGCAAACATCAAATTCTACGCCAAACTCGTCAAATCATGAACGGAGATGCATGAAATGTTGCAGCAGTCTTATGGCAATGAAGCATTGAGTCGTGCGAGGTGTTTTGAGTGGCCGCTCTTCAAGAGCACACTGGAAGGTGAGGAGAGGTCAGGGCGACCGTCCACGAGCAAAACCCTCCAAAATGTGAACATCCGTGGGGTTGTGCACCATGAATTCGTCCCCCAGGGCCAGACCATTACTGCCCTTTTTTACTGCGATGTTCTGCTGCGTCTTAGGAAAGACATTCGCCGAAAACGACCTGAAATGTGGTGCAGGGACCATTTCCTGCTCCATCACAACAATGCAGCAGCTCACCGAGCATTAGCAACACGACACTTTTGCAGCCACAACAGCACAGCATGACTACCCTTCCTCACCCACCTTACTCGCCAGATTTGGCCCCCTGCGACTTCTTTCTGTTCCCGAAGATGAAGCTCAAGGGTCGCCGTTTTGAAACCGTCCAGTACGAATTGCAGACAGTGCTTGACACAATTGGCGAATAGGACTTCCAGGGAGCTTTCCAACGGTGGCAAAAACGCTGGCAGCAGTGTATTGCTGCCCAAGGACACTACTTTGAGGGAGGTCATAGTCAGACTTAAGTAACGTAAGTACTTTGTTGCATATCGGCCTAGTCTCAGAACTTTTTGATCGGACCTCGTATAAGCAATTTAAAGCATAACCTCAATCATCAGAGACTGGAAAATTTTCAGATGAAGATAAATGTTTTAAGTCCACATCTTTAATTCCAAGTCAAACTCCAAGTATTATTAATTCTGTATTTCAGGGGAAGAGTCTAGAACTGCTAACAGATTTTAATTATATTTATGTGGGATTACTGATGAGATTGTGAAGCTTGAAAAGGAGCTCAACAACATACCTAAAAAACAGTGTCTGTGTTATCAGCTGTGTAAAAATATTTCAACTAAGAAAGAAGTCAGCCAAAAAGTTTAACTTCCTGCATTACAAGCTTTTTGTTAACTGTACTCTGAGATTAAGATATAGCAAACTATTATTAAGTTCAAGCAATCCATTAATTTACTTTTTTTCTCAGAGTTTTTTATTTTTTGGCAGATGAGATATTTCTGGACTTTTGGTGACTGTAAAGACTTGTTCTCAATACTTAACTTCACTTTTTAATGCTTGTTGAAAGTGAATGCCTTAAATAAAGCTTTAAGAAGCAAATTTAAGCATTGAGAACAGGCATTGATAGTCACCAAAAGGTTTTATATGCCAGCAAGAAATCAAAGAAAGGTGACTTGATCACGCTAGTTACGTTAACTAAAACTTTTACAAAAAGTTCGTAAGTTGGAAGCTTTCGACCTTATCTTAGGTCTTCATCACGCCAATGGAGGACTAAGATTGTTGCCAGATTCTACATTTGAATTTTTCCTATTTTTGTTGCCAAAACTTAGAATTGATCTCCAGATCAACGGAATGTAGAGAGGAGATTCGGAGTTGCAAGTCATTGAGTTGAAAATAATTTCTATGCTTTCACGGTAACGGAGGGCAAAACGATTGTCAAACGAAGCAATTCGTTTTGCTTCGTTCCAGTGGGGAACTGCAGATGTGTCTTCCATTGTCAAAATAGACAAGGCAGTGTTGGGATTGCCTTTCGAAACATCTTTTCTATGTTCTAAAATTCTATGGCTAATGCTCCTGTATGTGCTTCCAATGTATAAGTTATCCCCAGTAGAAGAAGAGATAGGAATGCAGTAAACTCCTGGGAGGTTCAGGCTTTCAACTTTGTCCCTATCCCTTTGCAGAAGTTTCAAGATGTTTGGGGTAGATTTAATGGCAAGATGGTAACCAAAACTTCTAAAAAGAATCTGTAACTTATAAGCATAGGAAGGATGGTAAGGAACAGAACCACAGAATTTCAGGTCTTCTTTCTTGTGAGGAAGCAGGCATTCGATTTTCGAATGGTTTTCATATTTCTTTATGAGGGAGTTGACTGTAACAGCAGGGAAACCATGAGAGAGGGCTATTGTAGAAATTTTGGAGAGTTCTTCTTGAAGAGAAAGTTGGCTGTTGCAAATGATATGAGCCCTGTGGATGTAGGACTTCAATGCTGCAAGCTTGTAGAGATGCAGGGTGCAAGATTTGTAGGGAATGATGTTAGTGGCTGCAGAAGGTTTTCGATAGACGGAACGAGTAATGGAGAGATCAGCGTTTCTGCAGATAGATACATCCAGGAAATCAATTTTGTGATTTACTTCCTTAGATATAGTGAGCTTAATGAAAGGAAATTTTTCTGTAATGGAGTTGATCAGTATCTGTAGCTCAGACTCGGAATGTGGCCAGCTAATGAAAATGTCGTCTACATATCTTAACCATAGGGAAGGTTGAAAAGGGTGTAGAGGAATTATGGAAACTTCAATATGTTGCATGTAGATTTCAGCAAGCAGAGGGGAAAGAGGTGAGCCCATGGGGAGACCAGATTGTTGCCTATACACAATTTTGTTGAAAACAAAACAACTATGTTGATGAATAGTGTGGAAACAATCATAAAGATCTTTGATAAGAGGACCGGGGGTTTAAAATGAAGAATCAATTTCTTCATGAGGAGCATGTAGGAATCAAAATATGGTACAGAGGGAAACAAAGATTCTACATCAAGAGTATACAGATTATCACAAGGAGGAAAGGAATTAGGAAGGTTGTGGGTGAAGTTTGAAGTAGAGACAACTGTATGAGGATGGTTGGCTGCCAGGGATTTGCATTTGAGGACCAATCTCTTTTCAAGGTTTACTGCTGGAGAAAAAGAATATTCCACTAAAGGTCTGATGGGGTTACCAGCTTTATGCAGTTTCACTTGCAGGAAGAGCCTGGGAGTTCTAAAGTAAGGAGGGGGTGATATATCACCAAGGAAGGATTGAAGAGTTTCTTTCTTAGCTAATCTGTCAACTGAGTTTTTGAGTGAGTTGGTGGTGTCTGACTGTAAAGGGATGCAGTTAGCAGATGTAAGAAAAGAAAGCACTTTTTGGTTTAGAGTTTCTTTACCAATGATGACTGGGCAACCAACTTTATCTGCTTTGCATACGGCTAGGTCATTTTCTTGAATAAATGACCTGAATTCTTTTAAACAAGAAGAAGAGTACTTGATTGGCACAGAATTTTGCTTGGATAAGATAACAGCAGCGTTGGCACGAAGGATAGGCTGCTGAACAGTCTCAGTTCTGTGGATGGCTGATTCTATAACAGAAACAGTTTGTGGAAGATTGATAGGAAGAGCAGGTGAAAATTTTGGGCCTAATGATAAGAATTTATCCAAGCTAGGAGGAATAGTGACAGAAGAAAGATTTACATACTTTGGCTTGTCAGTAGAGGCTGATGACGGAGATGTTGCTTGACTTTTTTGCTTGGAGAGTAGAAAATGAATATGCTCGCCATACAAAGAAATTCAATTTTCTACTCTCCAAGCAAAAAAGTCAAGCAACATCTCCGTCATCAGCCTCTACTGACAAGCCAAAGTATGTAAATCTTTCTTCTGTCACTATTCCTCCTAGCTTGGATAAATTCTTATCATTAGGCCCAAAATTTTCACCTGCTCTTCCTATCAATCTTCCACAAACTGTTTCTGTTATAGAATCAGCCATCCACAGAACTGAGACTGTTCAGCAGCCTATCCTTCGTGCCAACGCTGCTGTTATCTTATCCAAGCAAAATTCTGTTCCAATCAAGTACTCTTCTTCTTGTTTAAAAGAATTCAGGTCATTTATTCAAGAAAATGACCTAGCCATATGCAAAGCAGATAAAGTTGGTTGCCCAGTCACCATTGGTAAAGAAACTCTAAACCAAAAAGTGCTTTCTTTTCTTACATCTGCTAACTGCATCCCTTTACAGTCAGACACCACCAACTCACTCAAAAACTCAGTTGACAGATTAGCTAAGAAAGAAACTCTTCAATCCTTCCTTGGTGATATATCACCCCCTCCTTACTTTAGAACTCCCAGGCTCTTCCTGCAAGTGAAACTGCATAAAGCTGGTAACCCCATCAGACCTTTAGTGGAATATTCTTTTTCTCCAGCAGTAAACCTTGAAAAGAGATTGGTCCTCAAATGCAAATCCCTGGCAGCCAACCATCCTCATACAGTTGTCTCTACTTCAAACTTCATCCACAACCTTCCTAATTCCTTTCCTCCTTGTGATAATCTGTATACTCTTGATGTAGAATCTTTGTTTCCCTCTGTACCATATTTTGATTCCTACATGCTCCTCATGAAGAAATTGATTCTTCATTTTAAACCCCCGGTCCTCTTATCAAAGATCTTTATGATTGTTTCCACACTATTCATCAACATAGTTGTTTTGTTTTCAACAAAATTGTGTATAGGCAACAATCTGGTCTCCCCATGGGCTCACCTCTTTCCCCTCTGCTTGCTGAAATCTACATGCAACATATTGAAGTTTCCATAATTCCTCTACACCCTTTTCAACCTTCCCTATGGTTAAGATATGTAGACGACATTTTCATTAGCTGGCCACATTCCGAGTCTGAGCTACAGATACTGATCAACTCCATTACAGAAAAATTTCCTTCCATTAAGCTCACTATATCTAAGGAAGTAAATCACAAAATTGATTTCCTGGATGTATCTATCTGCAGAAACGCTGATCTCTCCATTACTCGTTCCGTCTATCGAAAACCTTCTGCAGCCACTAACATCATTCCCTACAAATCTTGCACCCTGCATCTCTACAAGCTTGCAGCATTGAAGTCCTACATCCACAGGGCTCATATCATTTGCAACAGCCAACTTTCTCTTCAAGAAGAACTCTCCAAAATTTCTACAATAGCCCTCTCTCATGGTTTCCCTGCTGTTACAGTCAACTCCCTCATAAAGAAATATGAAAACCATTCGAAAATCGAATGCCTGCTTCCTCACAAGAAAGAAGACCTGAAATTCTGTGGTTCTGTTCCTTACCATCCTTCCTATGCTTATAAGTTACAGATTCTTTTTAGAAGTTTTGGTTACCATCTTGCCATTAAATCTACCCCAAACATCTTGAAACTTCTGCAAAGGGATAGGGACAAAGTTGAAAGCCTGAACCTCCCAGGAGTTTACTGCATTCCTATCTCTTCTTCTACTGGGGATAACTTATACATTGGAAGCACATACAGGAGCATTAGCCATAGAATTTTAGAACATAGAAAAGATGTTTCGAAAGGCAATCCCAACACTGCCTTGTCTATTTTGACAATGGAAGACACATCTGCAGTTCCCCACTGGAACGAAGCAAAACGAATTGCTTCGTTTGACAATCGTTTTGCCCTCCGTTACCGTGAAAGCATAGAAATTATTTTCAACTCAATGACTTGCAACTCCGAATCTCCTCTCTACATTCCGTTGATCTGGAGATCAATTCTAAGTTTTGGCAACAAAAATAGGAAAAATTCAAATGTAGAATCTGGCAACAATCTTAGTCCTCCATTGGCGTGATGAAGACCTAAGATAAGGTCGAAAGCTTCCAACTTACGAACTTTTGTAAAAGTTTTAGTTAACGTAACTAGCGTGATCAAGTCACCTTTCTTTGATAATATTGTTACGTGTTTTGCCCATAATCGTCATGCCAGCAAGAAAAAAAGAAATGACAAAAGAAGCAGAATTAAGTAAATATTTTAAATGAATAATAATTTGTTGCATATGATGTAGTATTTATACTTATCCTACTTTATGGCGATAAGAGCCGAATGTAAAATTAAGGGCTGTTTAAGGAAGTTAGAAGAGTTTTTGTAATTTTGGATAGCTATAATATATAGCAGAAACAGCCTATGTAAATATGCGACATTAAAATACAATCGTATATTTGGTGCATACCTCCTAAGATTCTGTTCAATAGATATTGTTGTTGCGCATAGCACTCTGTTAAATTTTAGATGTTAAACATCAAATTTGAAAATACAAAAAACAAAGACAAACTTTCAAAACTAAATGTCAACATACTTAAGTCATCAATAGTTTCTTCTATTACAGTGTAATATTCTTTGGTCTGCAAATCCGTCCATCCAGTTGTTATAAAACATTTAGGCCCATTGATATTGTTGCTTTTAAAAAGCCTAATTTTCAATCTTACCCTGCTAACTTCCTTTGTTCTAACAGTTTTACATTACAAGGGATGTTGCCTTAAAAACAATATACGATGCCATAATTGAAATTATGCTTGTATGTATTATAGTTAGATATTGGTTACAGGCAAAATAGTGAAACAGAAATATCAAAAAATTTATATTGGATTTTAATTTGCTAAAGGCAGATCCAAGACATCAAATAAAGAAACCAAAGAAAACCAAGTACCACAATTACAAAAAAACAGCAGGGTACTTGGTTTTCAAATTTCTCTCCCTTTATCTGAAATTATATACAAACTTACATTTCCAATTACCATCATTATGATTTTACTGGAATTCAGGAATAATGACTTTTTATCATTTTGCTCAGCTTTTTTGTAACTTTTCTCATGTATCTCAAAACTGCAAAAAACTTATAAATTTCTTTTAAAAGTTTCTTTTTTAAAAACTTTTCTCAAAATTAAAATTGCAAAAAACATGGAAAAAAACTAAACAGTATTTTCTTCTGTCTTGCTGTTCTACATCTTTATACTCTGATGCTGAAATGCATTTCTTTAAACTAGATAGTTCTTGTACTTAAAATGAAATCTTACTTGAATAGAAAAATAATGAATATCTGTGGTCCTTAATTCCAATTCCACTAAATCTTATTTTTGTTAATAAACTCTGGCTTGAATAAAAAAATAATGAATATATATATGGTCCTTAATTCCATTTCACTGAACCTGATTCTTGTTAATTAAATCTTCCTTGAACAGAGAAATAATATTGTTGTAATCTCGTTTCACTAAACCAAATTCTTGATAATGAAATCTTACGTGAATAGAAAAATAATGAATATCTATAGCCCTTCATTCCACTAGCAATATGTGCACATCGTCCACCTCTTTCAAAATCTGGTAACACATATCTAACCACAAGATGATGTAACAATGTGTGTCATGGTTCATTAACTATATAATGATAGTTAAGAATGCAAAATACAATAGGCTGGATAAAATACATTTATGGTAAAACAGCAAGATTTATTGCTAAGTGGAAATCAAATTAAAAAAAGAACGACACAAAATATCACAAACCTTATGTGGCATCACAGGCTTCAAGCTCCGACTAAAGTAGCTGAATTCATTTCCTTTCTTGTGTACCTGAACTCTTTCTCCATCATACTTTATTTCAACTAGTAGGCCATTAGGACACTTTTTAAATGCATAATCTACAGAGCGACATGGCTCAGCCTGAAAATTGTGGACATTTTAAGACAAGAATTAAAATTAAAGTCTCATGGTAAGAAAACAAAAATGAATAAAGCAAAAGCACACAAATATAAATTAGGTGCCAAAGACAGCCACAGAGATCAAATGGGAGTGAAGTTACACTACCAAGTCAAAATAAATGATCTCATACATATCCATAAAAGTTAGAGTGGTTGTGTTTGTGTGCATATATGTGTACTCTTCTTGTTAATGCAGATCTCTGATTGGTTAGCTCTACCATGAACACAGATCATGAAAATGGCCTAGCACAGACATGATATGTAATCAGTGAAATATGCATGTCTGACAAACAAATTTCCCTCTTACATGATGCCTTCATACATGCATGAATGATAGAGAAGTAACACCCAATTCCAATTTCTTAAAATAATAAAAGTACTAAAATTGTAATGTTTTTGTTTTTAATATTTTCACGCAAAAGTTTTATAATATCAATCAAAGTAGTAAAAAGAAACCAATAATACTTATTTCCTTGATTGCAAATCCTTAATTTTGCTGGCTTCACTCTTAACTATGACAATGTGAATAATACAAAGTAAACACAAATATAAGTTTTCAAACAATAAAGGTCCAATAAAGGTCATAAAGGTCCAACACAAAGTAAAAACAAATATAAGTTTTTCCCCCATATCCTCATAAAGGTCCAAACACCCTAATCTTTCATTTTGAGACATGCTCTTTTCAATGCAAACATAGCACAAAAATTTTGAATCAAAGACATACAATTTTTAGATCATTTGAATTACAAATGATCTAAAATTGCAAGAGTAAAATATTGCAAGAGTAAAATGCTTGTATTTAGTATTTGTCCTTAAAAGATTGGTGCACTATTAATTAGATTTTTATAAGTTGCACAGTAAGCCCATAAAGTCTACTAACCAAAAGCTCAGCAATTCCTTTTAAAATATCTAGGCTTCCTTTCACAACTTTTCACATTTCTGAATGTTGAATCAATTTATGCAATTTAGCTTTTAAGTCATATTAAGTGATGAAAACGTGCACTTCTAATTTACAACATAGTTGTACACAAAAGTAGATTAAGGTATGTAAAATTAATCACATTAAAAATTAGTTATCAATATTTTTTTTAATCTTCAAATGGTACTTTCTTTTATAAGATTTACTAAGGTGAATGTGGTGAGCAACTATTATGAACAGTACGACAACACATTTATAAATTAAAAGAGTTGCTGACAAAAGTTTTTTAAAACACATTTTTGAAATTTAAACAGTGGAAAATAATTCTTAATATTTTTTTCATATTTTTTAAACCTCTGTCTCTTACTTTATTAAAATACATTATTAAACATGTAAATTAGTTGCTGTTCAATTCCTTTTGCAAAAATATAATGATATACACTCATCGCCAAAAAAATAGTTCCACCCAGAAGGACGTGTCGGATTGCAATGCTATTCGGGAGGAAGGAAAAGGTTACCAGGAACAATAAATGATTAAACATTGAGACTGATATGGGCAATATTTATTGAGCTACACGCCAATAAATAGTGTTTCTCAGTATGGTGTTAGGCCGCCATGTTTGCCCACACAGCATGACAGATGTCTCAGCATGGAGTTGTACAGGTTCCTAATGGTGTACTGCGATAAGCCATCCCATGCAGCTTGAATCTTCTCACACAGTTCCTGCAGATTGTGCAGTATGGGTGGAGTGTGGATAGTAGTCCAATAGCATCCCACACATTTTCAATCAGCAATAGGTCTGGCGATGCAGCTGACCATGGCAGAATGTCAGTACCTCGAAGACATGCTCTCGAGACAGCAGCAGTATGCGGACGAGTGTTGTCCTGTTGGAAATCTCACCGGAGTGAGCGTTCAGAAAAGGTAAAACCACTGGTTGCAGGACCTCAATAACATAACGTTGGGCAGTCAAAGTACTTGTAATGAACACCAAAGATGATCTGGCATCGTATGCAATTGCACCCCACGCCACGACACCAGGCCTTCTGGACGTGTGATGCTCGAGAACAAACCGTTCATCTTGGTGCTGTTCACAGTGCCTCCACACACGGATTCGGTGGTCGTCTCCTCCAAGACAAAAGCAAGACTCATCACTGAAGATCAACCGCTGAAATTCTGCGTGGCTCCATGACAGTCTGGCACGACACCTTTGAGGTCTTTGGCAATGATGCAATGGTGTTAAGGGCTGTTGTAACGGTCTGCATGCATGTAGTCCTACATCGTGCAGACGTACGCCAATGGTGCTGGCACTAATCGGACGATGCATGGAGGGTGCCACTGCTCACTGAATATCCACAATCGTGGCTGCTGGGTCACTCCACACATGTCGGACAACCTGTCGGTCCTCTCTCTCTCTCTCTGTGGTTCGTCAAGGTCTCCCAGACCCTTCCTGTCACTGCTGTGTGCCTTGTTTTATCCATTGCTGCCAACAGAGTGCTATGGTGATATCTACATGATCAGTATGGTGTGCAATATGATGATAAGACCATCCCACTTCCCGGAGCCTGACGATGTGTTCCCCATGGACAGCACTTTAACCAAGGATTTGTATGATTGCCTGTATTCTCTTCGTTAACACAGTTTTTTGTTTATAATAATCAATCTATCAACAAAACCAAGGTGTACCAATGGGGTCACCACTTTCCCCACTTTTGGCTGAAGTATACCTGCAAAATATTGAGCAATCAATAGTGGTGCAGCATGACAAACAACCTACCTTATGGCTCCTGTTATGTTGACAATATTTTTGTCATCTAGCCTCATCCTAAAAAGATCTATTGCAACTCACAAATTTAATCACTGAAAAATTCACGTCCATTAGATTCACTATTAATGAAGAAATTGATGGCAAAATAAATTTCTTGGATGTCAGCATCTCAAAATGTAATAATCTTTTATCCACTTCTGTCTACCAAAAACCAGTTTCTACCAATAGCATTATTCCTTTCAATTCCCATACCTTCTACCAATATAAACTGTCAGCCCTCAAGTCTCTCATTAATGGAGCTCATTTGGTTTGTAACACTGAAGTTAATCTAAAAAATGAATTAGCAAACATCCGCTTGATTGCTACTAAACATGGCTTCCCCCTCTCCTGGTTTCTAAATTAATTCAAAATGCTAAGAAAAAACCAGTTGTTGCTCTTCAACCTGTTTCACCAAAAAAGGAACTAATGTTTGCTGGCTCAATCCCTTACCACAAACTTTCTGCCTACAAACTCATCAGTATCTTCAAAAGAGAAGGATATAGACTTGCCATTCGCTCTTCACCTTCAATTTCTGTTATCCTCCGTAATGACAGAGACCCAAGACCTCTGCTTTCTTCGCCGGAAGTGTATAAAATTCCGATCAAGACTAACGTTGGATTAACCGTGTACATAGGAAGTTCATTCCGGAAAATTCTCTCAAGACTTCAGGAACACAAATCTGATGTGAAATTTGGAAAACCTTTGTCTTCCTTGTCTCTTCTTACCATGGCTGACACTTCTGCTATTCCACTTTGGTACGACACTAAAAAGTTGGCTCCCTTCCAAAATCGGTATGCTCTGAGGTTTAGAGAAAGTTTGGAAATTTTATTTTCCAAAAATTGCAACTCTGAGCTCCCCATTTTCGTTCCTTACATCTGGAAATCCCTCATTGCATCACGTCACCCGGAGTTATCATTACAAAACTTACCTTTCTAATCTGGCAACGTAAACCAATTGTAATCGCACTGATGAAGGCCATAGTAATGGCTGAAATATATCTGCCTTAAACTTTTTATACGTAACTTAGCGTGTTCTACACTACCTTCTTCTTAATTTGTTTGTTAGTTACGTGCATTGCCTACCGCTCATTTACAATAGCATGAGTCGGAATGGCAAGCATAAGCAATGGGACGACCTTATATATTCGTTCAGGCACAGCGCTATGACCCCTCTTTCCTTGCATCACATGTGTGGCCGAGCGTGATACTTGAATCCTTTGCATGTCTCACGATCTCAAACCTACCCATCAAGTTTCATTCTTGTCGGTTGCTTCCTTCTGGGTGCAACTATTTTTTTGATGAGTGTATGCATAAAAAAAAAAAAAAAAAGCCTATCTAACTTTCCACAGCCAGCTTCTGCTTGTCTTAAATGAAAGAAACCAAACTGTTTTATTTATGTAAATTTTATGCTCTTTTATTTAGTTTTCCAACATTTTTAGCTATGTAACCATATGGAGATTAGAGCTAAAGAAAAAAAAATTGTGGACACTTGGCAGATATTTCTTCAAAATGATGGGGGAAATGCGTGGATTTCTAGTAGTTTGTTTCAGTACATTATTTCCTTCACTGCAGTAAAACAGAAAAACCTCACATGGGAATTACTTTGAGGCTTAAGTCTTTTTATCTATTAGCAGTAGACTATCATTTCAGTAGAAAAGGAGATTTTATTTTCTACATATTAAATTATTCTACTCTCATGCTTGTTTCATCTTTGCAGTTCTCTAGATACATACGTATTTTATAACCCTCTGTTTTTCTCCTGCCTTTTACTGGCAAGTGCTGTATGTCCTAACACTTCAACAATTTTTTTTTTTTACTTTTGAAAGTTTCATATGTAATATTAAATGACTTGTAGAAAACTGGGTAAAATGAAATTATCTGTAATGTACGAAAAATCCATTTACTGGTATAAACATACAGGGTGTCCGACTCGCTACCGAACCCCGCATTTCTTTAATAATATTAACACCAATGAAGATATTGCAACGAAATTTGAAGTGGACTTACCTCATTTCGTGCGAAACGTGATGACATCACAACATGTGCTGGAAGTGCCCACCATTAGAGTCCAGACAGCATTGAGCCCGGCGCGCCATATTGTGAAAAGTCCTTGCCAGTATGTCTGCCGTCACTGCCTAAATTTCTTCGGTGATGTTTACTTTCAAGGCATCTATGGTTCGTGGTTTCCTTTGGTAAACTCTCCCTTTTAGATATCCCCATAAAAAGTAATCAGGAGGCATCAGATCGAGTGAGCGTGGTGGCCATAGACCCTTCGAAATGACGCGGTCGCCAAAAAGGACTGAATTTCGGCCATACTGGTGTGTGATGTCACTCCATCATGCTGGCAATATCCAATGAAGAGTTCTTTGTCGTCCAATTTCTGTTTTACAATAAGGGCGAACAATAAACACTCGCTCTTCCAGAGTATACCAATACATTTTCACATGTACGCGAACAGCCACGAGCACGAGCACTGACTATCAACAACCGTATTGTGTAGACACACTTAGAGAAATGGCATAACAAAGCAGCAGAGAGATGTGTCCGGCTGGCTGGCGGATTGCTCCTCAGTGGGGCCACACTTAGGAATGTGTCTGCCACTAAGGAGCACTCCGGCTGGCTGGTGGACAGCGCCGGGTTCGATGCTGTCTGGGCGCAAATGGTGGCTACTTCCAGCACATGTTGTGATGTCATCACATCACACGAAATGAGGTTAAGTCCACTTCAAATTTTGGTGCAATATCTTCGTTGGTGTCAATATTATTAAAGAAATGCAGGGTTCGGTAGCAAGTGGGACAACCTGTATAAGAACTACATGCAAACTTTCACACACTAGATATGTGCTCCATGCTCTTAAATCTAGGATTGGTGTCACTGCATGAGGTTAATCTATGCAACTATCATGTTTTTATATAATTTAAGATTTTAATTTTTAATTAGAGCCACTTCTGATTTAGTTCATTGTCAACAATGCAGTGAGGTCATTTGTCTGGTTTGTGAAATCTTCCATGTAGTTCTTATGAATTTATGACAGTAAATGATTTTTATATGTTACAGGACCTCATAAGTAATATTCCTCTTGCTATGAAAATTATCCATCTGTGGTAAAGAATAAAATCTGTCATATCAAATGATGGGAGATTAAAATTGGGTAACAAACCTCTTCCAACTAAAGAGTTACTCCTATAGATTGACTCTCACAATGTGCCTACAAATTTTTCATCTAAAACTATCATAAAGGAGATACTATCACTACAAAATTGCAATAAAAAGCAACAAAATATTGGCCATAGAGATTCTGAATTTCAGTTTTATAGCTGAGGATGAAATTTTTACATACAAAGCAATCTTCCAACAGGAAGGAAAGAAAAATAAAGTATAGCATGAGCTGCAAAAATGAAAACAGAGTGAAAATAATAATTTAAAAAGAGAACAGAAAATTCACATTTCTTTTAGAATGGCAAAATGGGAAAATTTGCGGACTGGCTCCAAAAAGTAATATTTAAAGATATGTTTTCACTCATTATCCTATATGAATGGAACATTATTATTATTATGTACCTGGTACCACCTAAAAAATTCTAATTTTCAACATGTTTATGCTATTTTTTGAATTAAAATATGACACACACACATGCATGCATCACATACAATGCACACATGATCATGAGCAAACACATTTTATTTCCTTAGTATTCAAAGGAGAGATTAAATGGAGTGAAGGAATGAAGACACTGAAAAGAATAAAACAATAGTTACCAGCATTGGCAAAATTGGAGTCATAATATTTGCTCTGATACTCAATTCTTTCTTCATGGCTCCAGGTCCCATACGCTTCATTGACCTCATCACAACATCTTTTAAATCTCTTGATACTTGAAATGCCTGGTAAGCAGTAGGGTGAAGCGCCTCTAAACTAAGAAGTAAATACATTCATCAACCAATTGTAAAACAATATTTTTCTAAAATTTTACAGTAATGAGTTGGGGAAAAAATGAAGAAAGAAAGTTGTATTGAACACACAACTGATACACAGATCTGGATATTAACGACTAATTAACATCTTCAAGATATGAAAATTGCCTTGTTAAAATGCAAATGGATAGTTTCTGTAGCCCTTGCAAGCATAATGTACATCTACAGTTTTTAATTTATGCCCCCCCCAGGGGGATCTAAAGCAATTTTCAGTGTAATTGACCACTTCCACAGAATGCAGGTACTCTCTGCTCTACATCATTTCAATTTTCATTGCTTTACTACCGAAGCATTAACAGGTGAATAATTTCCCATGTAACATCATTCCTGTCCAACATTGGATCATTTTAGTTTGAAAAAGAGTCAAAACAATCACAGTTTCATCTTGAAACTGAAAAAATAGGACCATTGGACCATATGCTATGAAAATGAGATGCCATCCAAAGTTTTCATGGATTTCCTATTCCTCAAAAATGCTTATGTCTTCAGCAACATGACCTCTCTCTCCCTCATATCTCATTAGAAATTCAAATCCAAGAATGTCTCTATCCTCCCCAGCCATGCTTACATAAAAAAGCACAATTAGTGAACTTCCAGCTTCAATCTCATTCTCTCGAATTTGCCATGCAGTTTGCATGCAGATGACACATACATATTTCCTCGTTCTCCAGGAATAAACATCCTAGTGTATATTCAGGACATCAAGTGGGAGGATCTGTGTAAAGACATGACAGTGAGAGGTTTTTCCATCATCTTATAAATAAGAAAAACAATTATCATTTTCTTTACACAGATCTGTACTCATAACCACGAAAAGCAAACATTCCACACTAAGTTCATCTTCAAACACACCTACCCAGAATATTTGTAAGGCTATTACTTTGCAAGGTAAGCTACATTTTGCAAATTGCTGTGAGCAGGTAGAGCATGCTATTAACACTGGTTCTATTCTTAGCTTTCACCCAACAACATTCAGAACCAAAATACAAAGGCTGTTCCATAAAACCGAGAGTAATTTTTTTTTTTTTTGAGTCGGCAACAGTGTGAAGGAGAAAAGTAACCACACAGATGACTAAATGAATTAGGGAAGTATCTATGGCAACAGTTATTAGATAATGGCATATGATTCTAGCTTTGTTATTGCGTAGTTGTTTAAGGTATGTCTTCATTTTGCCATACAGCTATGGAAGTCAGTGATACAGAGTTAAGAAGTGAAATGCGTTGTGCAATAAAATTTTGCTATCGTTTGGGTAAATCAGCTCCAGAAACAGTTGATTTAATGATAAAAGCTTACAAAGACAAATGTTTGGGTGAGTCAACAATTTTTAGATAGCACCATGACTTCAAAAAGGGTGTTTGTCAGTAGAACTCGCTCCTAGGCCTGGTCGACCTGAAAGTGTTACAGCCGTTTTGTTAACATTGTTTGGGCAATCCCGCAAGAAGATCTACGAATGACTTGTAAAGACATAGCGGCGTCAACTAATATTTTAAAAACGTCGGCATTTCGCATTCTACATGACAAATTACTGCTGCATCATTTGGGTTCCAGATGAGTACCTCATCCCCTGATGAGAGAGCAATTGTTAGCCAGAGTTCAGGTGTTTCATGAGTGGAAACAAAGGATTGCAAGGATCCAAGCTTTCTAAACACAGTAATAACTGCCGATAAAAAATAGGTCCACTATTTTGACCCTGCACAAAGTGCACAATGAGTGTCTGGAAACACACAGGCTTTGCCTCCTCCAAAAAAAAGTCAGCCAAACCAAATCAGCTGGGAAGGTGATGATGATAATTTTCTTTGATCATAAAGGTGTAGTTTACCAGCATGCCATTCCTCCACAAATTACTGTCAGTACATTTCAGTCTTGAAGAGTCTGCGATGACACATATCGATTAAGTGACCGGAACTGGTGGGCAAGTGAAGTGGACCTCACACCATGATAATGCTCATCCACATGTAGCTGCTTGTGTTCTACAGTTTCTTACAAAATGTAGTATTGAAATCATGCCACCGCCTGCCTACAGTCCTGGCCTCGCCCTGTGCAATTTCTGGTTGCTTCTAACAATGAAGGAGAAGTTCCGTAGTGCAACATTCAACACAAATGCTGACGTTATTCAAGCTGTACAGGAGTCGCTAAAGCAGTTTCCACAAAATGCCTTCACCACATGCTTTGAAAAGTGGACTGAATGATGGGACCATTGCATATCATCCAAGGGAAGATACTTTGAGAAAGAATAACATATATTTTTCTGTACCTATATTTCTTCATTTTGTGTGATTTTACTCTCAGTTTTCATGGAATGGCAGTTGTATATTATAAATAAGAACAAAAAGATTAAGGCTACTGCTAAAAAAGTGACCCCCAAAAGTGCTCTGTACATTACAGAAAAGAGAGACGACCCTTTGAAAAGGATGGAGAGTTTGTTAACTATGTGGTTGGAGGATATGAATATAAGTGAAATGTTCCCATTAATCTGTCTCACATTCAGGAGACAGCTAAGTCATGATTTCAAGTAACATTGGGTAATGAAGGTTAAGCTTTTGATGTTGAGGCTAAATTTAAAGTTGGCAGCAGCTGGTTTCACAGTTGTTTTTTGTTTTGTTTTTTTTTAATTGGAGGTTTAACGACCATCGTGAGCAACTCAATGAGCTACAAGTATTTGCCCATCCCGAATTTAGGGTCACTGGTTCTAGGGAAGGGAGAGAGCCAGTGCCATAAGACAAACACAACATTCTTGCTGAACTTTTGCTCCAATCTCTTGAAAATGACATCCTTTCTAAATATCCTCAGCCACCTCTTTTATTTATAAGGCATGTGGATGATGTTTTGGCCTCATTCTGCAGCTGATCTGGTTTTATTTTCTGATTTTTGCTTTTCTCAATATGAATCCATTAATTTCACCCTTGAGATGGAAGAAAATAATTGTCTTCCTTTCTTAGATTTTCTGTTACAAAGGACCTCCTTTAATCACATTCAATATTCTGTTTATCGTAAGCCGTATTCCAGCATTGATATTATCCCGATGTCCTCATTCCACCCTCTAAGTTATAAACTTTCTGCTATTAGGAATTTATGATGCAGAGCCATTTCTCATTCATCCAACCCTCAGTTGTGGTATCTTGAAGTAGACAAGATAAAACAGATTGCTGCGCACCATGGTTATGAAGTCTCAGTGATAGACAGACTATATCGACAGATTAAAAACTCTAACCTTTCGACACTCTGTCGACAGATTCGCACACCTCAATATGTGGGTTCAACGCTGTATGTTCCGAGAGTCACTAACATTTTGAAAAATAAGTGTAAACCACTCAATATTGATATTGGTCTTAAAACTCAAAACATTCTTAGTTTGATTAGGAAGGACAGCGGCCCTGTTGCATTGGAACACAGATCCGGCATATATTCAGTTCCTCTACAGGCTGTCAACCCGGAGGCACAAGATACGGTTTACATCGGCTCCACGAAAAGGTGTTTAAGCACCAGAATAAAAGAGCACAAGTATAACCTCAGAACTGGTTCCAGTGGAACACAGGTCCGGCATATATTCAGTTCCTCTACAGGCTGTTGACCTGGAGGCACAGGATACTATTTACATCGGCTCCACTAAAAGGTGTTTAAGCACCAGAATACAAGAGCACAAGTATAACCTCAGAACTGGCTGCCTATCGACTGTTTTGTCTCGTTTGGTGGCATCTGGATCCCACTTTCCTAAGTGGGATGATGTTACCATCCTGAATACTCCAGGTAAACAATTACTCATGCTTTTTATGGAAAGTCTGTATATTACCTCATTTAGATACAGGTGTTGTAATGATTATGTACAAAAAATGATAGCCAAACCATGGACAAATGTGTTTGTTAGTAATTCTTCATATTAATGGGGTATGTGAAAATGTGTTTGTATTCAGCATTGTTCATTCATAGATGGAGTGATTTATGTGTTTGTCCCAACATTAATGATCCTTCTAGTGATATTACATCAATGTCCTTCTAGTGATACTACACTGTATCATCTTTCTACCACTGCTCTGGTGACAATTAGCATTGGACTGCAATGTAAGTCACTGCTGGGAAACCCTTTGGACAGTACATTTGGACACACCTGTACAGTCAGCAACTTCATGTACACTATGACCTTTGGATCACCCAAAGGCGATAACCACCCATTCACATCTTTTGTGCGACGCATGTTTCACAGTGCAAATAACACACACATGGCACACAGCCATTCTAGTCACTGTATGAACCCCATGGCGCACGTCACAGCTATTTGCAGGATGCTATTAATACTGGTGACCCTCTGTTGATATCTAAGTAAACCTCTTAAAGCAGGAGGTGACTAATTTTTTGTCCGGTGAGTTTATATGAGTTTATATTACAATGAGCTGTGATATAATTCACTGTAAAGTACTATAAGTTCATTAAATTTTTTAACACACCTCAGAGGTGTAGCCAGGAAGGAGTCCTTGGGTCTGGACCTCTTCCCCCTTTGAGGGTGGATTGAGTACGAATTTAAAGCAATATATATGAGGCTTTCACCAATGAACCAAATCCATGCAACCCCCCCTTTAAGAAATTTCTGGCTACACCCCTGACACACCTTCTTAACACAAAAAAAAAAAAAAAAAAAGTTCTTAGTAGTCCAAAATATTTAAACACAACAATAATTAGTGCTGAAAAAACCTTTCAAGTATCTTCTGAATACTTACATATGTTTTGGGCCCGCACCAATTCGCAAATCACTTTTGACAAATCGAATAAACATCTTTAAATCATTTCCAGTGCATCTAAAAAAATAATAATAATAATGTTTAGCCATTCATTTCAGTCATAATTTCATGAGCAAATCGGGAAAACTTTTCTTCATAAATTACATCCATACATAAAAGCATTTTTAAGAACTTTTTTTCTCAGTACCAAATAAAAATCAACACTTCAATTCGAAATATAAAAGAATGAGGGAAACAAATTTTATTTTCATGCATGAGATAACAGTAAAACAGCAACTAATATTCTATGTTATAATCAAAAATTAGTTTTCAGTTTCCGAAACAGAATGAACTGTTGTGCACCAAAGTACCATACTAACCTTTTGGCTAATTTTTTCAAAACATGAAGCTGTTCTTCTTCTTTGGTAACTGTTGTAAGTTCATCTAAGAATTTATCAACCTGAAAGAAACACATTCAGGTAAGTTCATATGTGAGTAAGACATGAAAATGCAAATTTTAGAGTTCATACAAAAGAAAAATTGAAGAATATAAACATCAAACCACGAGTTGGAAACAAAAATTCTGGTCATTATAATATTTTGATTAAGTCTTTCCCATGCAGCCATTGGTACAGGAAAAGCTGAAGGAACAAACATATATTTAAACTATGCTCTCAAAAAATTTAATGCACTCATAATATGCAGAAGCCTACTTTATGACGAAATATTCACTAATCAGGATTCCCACTCAAAAGTAATAAACAAATTCCCTGACTTTTCCAGGTTCTCCAGGTGGTTTTTACAGTTTTTCCAGAGTGGTGACCCCTATCACGTTGCAATGAATCGTTACATTTCATTCCATTCATGAATTTTCTCACCAAAGCACACATTTGTCGATTTGTTTAAGTAATTTGTCTTTATGAAATTACTTGCTTTTCATTAATAACAACTAAATGCACAAATTATTTTCTGTACTGTAATTTCATAAGCTTTTATGAATACTACCCACATAGAATTTGTAAATACATTCCCATAGAAACAGGCCATATGTAAGAAAAAATCTGTCAGCTATAGTTTCAATTTTTCTATAACACAATGCAGCAAAGCTGTATAAAAAAAATTTGCTGCATGATGGAATGGCTCCTGTTCACAGAAACATGTTGCAAGAGAACCAACAGACAAAGAACTTTGATCCATTATTTGGTTGGTTCTCTTGTGATGTGTTTATCCAAGTGGGAGTGTGTCAAGCCTTTGTGCCTAATTGTTCCATGTTACAATAAATGTCTGCCGAAATTGAACAAAACTTAATAACAGGCAATTTTTAAAATTGAACTTTGCATCTTTTTTAGGGAATAAAGGGAAAATGTAATGTAACTGAAAGTAAGGTCTACCAAATTCTAGGCAGGCAGTAATTACAAACAAAAGTTTGAAATCAGGAAAAAGAAAAATGTTTGGCAAAATAAAGTATCCCTTGATTTTTATAAAATGCATGGCATTTTTTTCTGGGTTTTTCCTGATTTTTGGAACCATTTTCAAATTCCTTGAGAATTCCAGGTTTTCTCTGTTTTCCAGGTTGTTTGGGAACCCTGCTATTAGATTACCCACATTCTTTATTGCTAACTTTCCAACATAAACTTTACATTTCTACCAATCCATAAAAGATGATGACACAATTTAGATATCCTTTGCTATATGGATGAGCTATTTTTATCCTTCAAGTATAGTGCTCGTAATTTATTACATATCCATCACCAATTCTTACAGTACAATCAAAAACAAATTGCACTAGTACACAGGGTGGCCATAAATGAAGTATACAACTTCAGTATGCTATTGAAAAAAAACTACAATAAATAACAACTTACTTTTAATGTCAAAACACATGGTAACTGTGAAAGTTTTTTTGTTTTGTTTTTAAATGGGAAAATGAGGAGGTGGTTAGAATGGTTGGTTGGTCACAGGATGTCTCTCACAGTGACCTACCAACCATTCTAACAAACTGGTTGGTTGGTCACTGTGGTCACAGTTGGTTGCTCATAGGGTGTCTAAATGATAGTCTAGTTCCACCCACATACGCTGCAGAATTGTAACAAGGAGGAAGGCTGCAGTAATGCGTTCTTTGAGCTCAGTGATAGATGTAACCTTTTTCTTGTACACAATGTCCTTAATAAAGCCCAAAAGAAAAAAACGCAAATATCAGGAGAACGAGTGGCCATGCTGTCAAACCCCCATGCCCTGGAAAATGGTGGTCTAAAGACCTGCGTACATCCAAAGACCAGTGCGGAGGTGCTCCATCTTGCTGGAAAATGATGTCTTGAATATCCTGGAGTTGTGGAATTGCAAATTGTTCTAACATGTCCAGGTACGTTATGCCAGTAACAGTTGGTTCAGTTAGCCCTACCACTCTGTCTTCCATTAGGCCAGCCCAGGCATTAACCTTCGGGCTATCTCTCTCATGTGCTACGACCACGTGGGTTTTTCTGTGCCCCAGAATCGGCAGTTATGTTTATTCACTCTGCCAGAAACATGGAATGTAGACTCATCGCTGCAACAGTTCCGTGAAAGGAGTTTGGAGTCTTCGTCAATGAGATTAACCATGTCTACAGCAAATGCTTTTAGACGTGATTGATCATTTGGTCAAAGTTTTTGCACTAACTGGACTTTATACTCATATAGGCGGAGGCGTTTATGCAGAATCTTGTGAACCATTGCTCACAGTATTTCGAGTTCACGACTGGCGACGTGGACGGACTTCTTCGGGCTCCTTAGATAAGCCTTATTTACGTTTTCCACCTTTTCGTCCGAAATGTAAGGTCTCCCAGTGCTTTTGCTTTTCAAGACACTTTCTGTTGCTTTGAATTTATTTACCCATTGTTTGATGCTCCTTTGTGTCGGCAGCTGTATCTTGTACTCCGTTCTTAACTGAACTGTTATTAGAGATTTTGACTAAGCAAACCAAATCACACACACTGCTTTCTCCACTGAGGAAGCCATGTCTGTTGTATTCAATGTTTGAATAGATTTTTTGTTACATGAGACACCTGGGGTCATCTATCATCTGACTTAACAAGCTTTAACACTTGTCACATCTCTTGACGTTTAAAGTAAGTTTTTTTCCATCCTATTTTTTAATAGCATACTGAAGTTGTATACTTCATTTATAGACACCCTGTATTTTTGTGTGATGTGCTGTCATTTTTGTATGTTAATTACTACAATATGAATGCTCTTCCATGCTTGTGCTTAAGATTTTGTCTCCATCAAACATTTAACATTTTTCTCAGAGAAAATGACAATTGATTGTAGTAACTATGCAACATTACATTTTAGGCACAGTTTAAAAAGTAATCACAGAAGTACTGGAATACTGTGGGATCCATAGGAAACTGATGAGGTTGCTAAAGCATTTATGCTGAGATGCCAGTTTATTAGTACACCTACCTAGTAGTGTGTTGCACTGCCCTTGGCCTTCAGGATAGCCCAAATTCATTGGTACATGAAACATACCAGATGCTGGAAGCATCATGGCGGAATGTTATACCATCTGAAAATGATTCAGTCATGCAGTTGCTACAAATTAGAAGGCAGTACAGTCTCGCAACAAATAGCATATTACACCTCACTCCAGAGGGCTCAATGGGGTTTAAATCTGGAGATTGTGCAGGTCACTGAAGCAAGGAAAACTTGTCAGCATGTTCTTGCAATCATTCAGTGATGATAAGTGCCTTGTGGGTAGGGCATTATCCTGCTAGACATGATCACCTGCTTACTGATAAACTGTAGCCATCAAGGGTTAAATTTTGTTGGCAACACTTGTCAGATACGCTATAGCATTCAGATGTCTTTTGTTGGGTATTATGAGGCCTAATGCATGCCGGGAAAACATTCCCCAGACCAGCACACTGTTACTTCCAGCCTGTACTGTTGACACCTGACTGGATTACTCTACGGTCTCACGCTGCTTGAGCCAAATTCGGATTCTACTATCCACTAGATGCAGAAGGAACCTTGATTCATGAATCTAGGTGACTTTTTCCCATTCCTCAGTGACCAAATGTTGATGCTCTCACACCCACTGGATGTGAGCTTTTGCGTTCTGCTCTGACACTGCTGCTCAACATGGTTATCAGATGTTGTACTCCATTCACAACATTGTTCAATATGTGGGACATTCATAGATTACCCTTGGCACACCAATGTTGAATTTTGCAGTGATTTTCCAGGTCTGTTTGTTCACTAGCATGATTCTCACCAGTCTCCTTTCTTTGACCCATTTGATTCATCAGCTGCCTTTGCCCACAGTATCACCAACGGGTGGATGTTTTTTGCATGTAGCTGAATCCATGATAAACTTTTGCTACATTGTGTGCGAAAAACCCAAGATTACAGCTGTTTGGGAGAGGTTCAAACTGGCATGTTTGGTGTCCGCTATCATGCCACATTCAAAGTTGCTCACATCACTCTTTTTGCCCATTCCAATCCTCAATCGAATGCTAACTGGTAATCAATGTTCTGGTCTTCCTGATTTATAATGCACATCATGCTCACATTACACCTTGCACACTGGAATCAGCCATTTATGTGGCAAGGGTAGGTGTACCTAATAAACTAGCAGCTCAGTGAAAATGACAATGCCAAAGCAGAAGTTCCAAATGGTGAAAAAATGAGGTGGTTCAGAATGAGAAGAAATATGAGACCCAATTTCACTACGTATTTTCATTACACACAGTGAATGATGGGCAAAATCAATGATGATGAAAAGGGACTTTTGGTACATGGGATACAGTTCAACAACTTCAGGCACACAGATGACATACCAATTTTTGGAGAAGATGAAAAGGTACTTCAAAGAGAAACGGCGAATAAACTTAGTGAGGAAGGATAGGGATACATACAAATTATAACTATAAATAGCCAAACACCATGGCATTTGGATAGAAGGAAATTAAGAGAAAAAAACAAAATAGATGAGACTGAGCTATATAATGTAAATAAGTTTACATACAAAGTGTGTTAAAAAAATACAGGAAGTATTTTTACAATTCAAATTACAAAACATTCACAAGCTAATCAAATGCATCCCTTTAAAATCCACTCTGTAAAACACATTTCAAAGTCTTCATTTGGAACCACATTCAACTCGTGTTATATTCTAAGTGATGCTGTCCACATTCTCAAATTTTCATCTATGATATTTTTTTAATTTGGAAAATAAAAAGAAGTCACACAGGGCCAAATCAGGTGAATAAGGTGGGTGTGGTACCACTGAAATTAGGTGAGATACTCTCAGATGGGCAGTACCAAACGTGCATGCACATTGTCAACAGCCAAGACTGAGACTCCCACGGTTGTTGCCATTTGCACCATTTTATTTTTTTCCTTAAGTCTTCTCAAAACACCTCTTTGTAATAAGTCTGGTTCACAGATTTCCCATGCAGAGCAAACTCAAAATGCACCACACCTTCAATATCAAATAAAACAGTCACCATCACATTTGGTTTCTCTTGCTAGGCATTTTTAGAAATTATCTGAAGGGAGAGACTTTTGCCTTCCCTTCAGATGATTTGGATTTTGTTTCAAGGTCATAGATGTAGACTATGAAAGATATCTGAATGGAGAGACTTTTGCCTTCTCTTCAGATGATTTGGATTTTGTTTCAAGGTCAGTCATAGATGTAGACTATGAAAGATATTCAGATATTATTAGAAAGTCACAGAAATGTGAAGATTTTCATGATGGGAACAATCAGAAACACAAGAAAATAGCCACACAGATCACAAAAAATACAGGAATTACAGATATCATTAACACTGGGGCTCACAACAAACGAACACTGAGCAACCCAAAATGCTTCACTGGATTGCAAAGAATGGCAGAAGTCCGGAACAAAGCCACATGGGAGGCACAGAAAAGTTAAATATGATAAAGGAAACTCTTTTTTATCTAGAAGTAGGCTGAGAATAGCTGATGGTAATATCGAATGTTAGAGTACCTGATTTAGTCTTTACAGTATGACAAAAACTTATAAATTAACAACCAAAAACATTTTCATTCTACCAAAGCCATTTTTCATAGTTAATAACATTTTCATATTTATTACATTTTAATGAGAGTTAGTTTACAGAATTAAACTTCTTTGTCTTATTTAATATAAATTCCACTTACATCTTGCAAGGTCAAAGTACTTTTCTTTGCAGGCTGAAGAGATTTTGAGTCTTCAAAAAAATCTTGACAGTTTCAGCTACATCACCCTAAATTACAAAGGAAAAGATATTATATGCAAAACCTAAGAATTATGTTTTGTAGTTTTTGAAATTACATCTGAAGAAAGTATCATACAAGCAGTGAAATAACCTTTTATTTATTGTGGAATAGCTTTTTTACGGGTCTTATAGAGGTTATTTTTCATCAAAGTTGGTTGCCAAATTTTCGAACTAAAGCCTAGTTCGTCATCAGGACTATGTCACTGGAGTAGTTGCTGCCACTCAATTGGAAGAGTCCATTCGCAATTATCGTTAATTGTGGTACTTCTTCTTCTTCTTGCTATTTCGATCCTTTCTTCTAGTTTCCTCTTTACTAAGTTTGACTGGTGGGCGATTATTTTCACTGAGTCCCAATTTATGGAGTGTCCACTTGCTTGTATATGTCTGTCTAGCCCTGAGTTGTTCCCAATGTTCCTAATAGCTGCTTGGTGTTCTTTCATTCGGACCTTAATACTTCTCCCTGTTTCTCCTATATAGCTGAGTCCGCAGTTACAGTCGATGCAGTAAATTACTCCTTCCTGCAATTGGATGTGCAATTCTTTCTGCTTTAAAGCTGGCAGGAATTTCTTTATTTTGTTATTAAGATCTGGAGCTAGTCTGATATTATATTTTGCTCCGATCCTTTTCAGGTTCTCGAAAAGTCCCTTGTGGTACGTAATTTTGCTGGTGAATTTGAAGTTGGTTTTCTCCTGCTTCTTTTTTGGCACTCGGTGCAAAATATAATATCAGACTAGCTCCAGATCTTAATAACAAAATAAAGAAATTTCTGCCAGCTTTAAAGCAGAAAGAATTGCACATCCAATTGCAGGAAGGAGTAATTTACTGCATCCACTGTAACTGCGGACTCAGCTATATAGGAGAAACAGGGAGAAGTATTAAGGTCCGAATGAAAAACACCAAGCAGCTATTAGGAACATTGGGAACGAAATAGGGCTAGACAGACATATACAAGCAAGTGGACACTCCATAAATTGGGACTCAGTGAAAATAATCGCCCACCAGTCAAACTTAGTAAAGAGGAAACTAGAAGAAGGGATCGAAATAGCAAGAAGAAGAAGTACCACAATTAACGATAATTGCGGATGGACTCTTCCAATTGAGTGGCAGCAACTACTCCAGTGACATAGTCCTGATGACGAACTAGGCTTTAGTTCGAAAATTTGACAACCAACTTTGATGAAAAATAACCTCTATAAGACCCGTAAAAAAGCTATTCCACAATCACTATGAATAGAGGTGCCATAAATGCATTTACAACTAGGATTAAAACCTTTTATTTATTTTTTTGATTGGAGGTTTAACGACCACCGTGAGCAACTCAATGGGCTATAAGCAGTCGCCCGTCCCTAATTTAGGGCCACTGGTTGCAAGGAAGGAAGACAGCAAGCACCGTAGGATAAATACAACATCCATGCCTAACCAGGATTCGAACCCATGCCCAACTCGGACAAATGGTCATAAGCCCTCGCTTAGACCACTGTGCCACATGGGTGGCGAAATGATCTTCAGAACTCATGGTAGGCAAATAAATTAGTTATTTTGAGGCATAAATATGCTATGAAATAGATGTTGCTCTGGTCACATAATCTTTAAAAAGTTTGAAAATGTCACTGATCCTGAGGCATGACAAAAACGTACATCCCTTGATTTCCATCAAACTACTTTATTACAAAACCAGTCCAGGGTAAAGCTGTATTTAAACTTTTTAAAGTATTGATAACATGGGCAATAAGAATATATGATATAGCATATTTGTGAAACACAATACTAAAGGATTTATACTGGTTGAGTTCAGGTACATTAGTACAGCTGGTATGTTTGATGATAAATATGTTAAGCAATGCAACAGAAAACAATCACTCAACAACCACACTCATTCACATGCATATACACTATATTATCAAAAGTATTCGGACACTACCAAATATTTGCATAGATCCAAAGAACATTTGTGCAGGAAGGTGCACTTTGAGTGGGAGATACAACATAAAGCTAAGATGTTCTGTTCTGTTACCAGTAACTTTGAAGTGGATATGCTGCGTGGACGTGAACTTTCCAAGTTTCAGCCTGGGCTGGTCATTGGATGTCATTTGAGTACCATTTCCATATGGAACATTGCAGGTAAACTAAACATGCCAAAATTGACTGTAAGTGATGTTGTGGAGAGATGGAAGTAAGATGATGTAACTATAGCAAAAAAATGCTCAGGAAGGCCGCAGAAACTGATGAAACATGACAGAAGAGCCATGGTAAGAAATGTTAAGAAATTCTGTTCTTCCTTTGCCGTTTCCATCGCTGCTAAAGTATGAAATGCTTGTAATGGCTCGGTTTGTACCATAACTATCCGCAAAGAGTTGTACAGTGTGGGTTATTATGGTAGAGCAGCGGCACTCAAGCCACACATCACTACAGTGAATGTGAAGTGCTGTTTGCAGTGGTGCATCTTCCATCATTCCTGGACTGTGGGCAACTGGAAAGCTTTTCTTTTGAGTGGTGAGTCGTGCTTTTCACTCTTCCAATCTGGTGGGCATGTTTGAATTTGGCAACAGCCAAGCGAACGATTTTTGTTGGACTGCGTTCTTCCGTCTGTTAAGTTCGGCAGTGGCTCCATCATGGTATGGAGTTGTTTTCCATGGATGGGACTCAGTCCGTTAGTTATAATACCACAAATCGTGAACTCTGAAGTGTACCTCAATGTTGTGGATAATTCTGCCCTACCAACAATGTGGCAGTGTTATAGATAAGACCATTGTCTCTTCTAACATGATCAAATTCCCTGCCACTGCCTCACTGCACAGTGTGTGCAGGACTGGTTTCTTGAAAATGAGGTAGAATTGTTATTCTGGCCTGCTCAAGAGTCCTGATCTTAATCCCTGAACACCTCTGGGATAAACTGGGGAGATGTATATGAAATATACCACAATGACCGTCTTCGCTCTCCAGTTTGGCAGCAGTTTTTGCAGGAAAAACGGTAAGCCATTCCTGTCGAGACCTACCAGAAATTGGTTGACAGTATGCCTCGACGTGTTGCTGCTGTCGTACAAGCAAAAGGTGGACAGACTAACTACTAATTGCGATAATAAAGCCATGCATCCCAAAACATTGAGGTGTCCAAATACTTTTGATAATACAGACATTTACAAAAGTTTACGACCACCTTTTGGTATTAGGAGATTTCAGCCAACTGCGTCAGCTACTGTCTGTATTACTCAACTTCCTGTCGGTGTTGCATCATCCTACAGCAGCAGCTGTTGATAGAGTTGGGGGAAGCACGTGATCATCAGTTTGCTTCTGGTTTTCATGCTGAGAGGTTTTGTACGTATTTTCTATATAGCGAAAAATGGGCAAAAAAAGTGTCATTAAGTATTACTCCGAGGACACAAAGAGTGACTTTATATCATGAAGGATACTCTCAACGTGACATAAGCAGAAAGGTGAATGTGAGCAAGACTGCTATTTATAATATGATCACGAAATGTTGAGATACAGGTAAAATAAGCGAACAAAAAAGAAGTGGGCATCCAAGGAAAACAACTCCACGTGATGACAGTACCATAAGGCGAATAGTTATGCCTTCTCCGAGGAGTTCGTGCAAGAAAATCTACATTCAAAAGGTTCTGATATTAGTATCAGCACTGTTTCCCAACTTCTTAGCAAAGATTTTGGATTAAAGTCTTATAAACCTGCAAACAAACCTAGACTAACCTTTGTCATGAAAAAGAATACTCCAGTTTGCAAAGCATTATCAATTGTAGACTGCTGAAAATTGGAGCCAAGTTGTTTTTTCTGATGAATCAACTGTGCATTAATTTGAAGCACATGTTTGATGACCAAAAGCCAAAATGTTTGATGCAAAATACACCATCAGGACCGTGAGACATCCGCTTAGTCTGATGATATCAGGTTCTATGTCAACAGCCGGTACTGCTTCATTATCCTTTTTGCCAACAGGCACTACCATGACTAGTCCTTTTGATGTGGAAATGTTACATGAGAAGCTATTATCTCATATGGAAGTCCACAATCTTTATTCATGATGGTGGCTCCATGCTACAGATCAAAGACAGAAAAGGACTACCTGCAGAGGAAAAACATAACTGTGCTCGACTGGCCCAGTAATAATCCTGACCTTAACCTCATCGAAAATTTGTGGACCATTTTAAAAGACAAGGTAGCAGGGAAACAGCCATCAAATTCCCAAGTTTTGACTGGCGCGGTAAAGTACGTGTGGTGGAAAGACATTTCAGTTATTCAAAATTTCATTTACAGTAAACCTGAGAATTTGAAGCATAAGGTATCAATCACATACCTAAGCTCAAACACATTCACAACAGATCTAAATTTATCATTCATACGAGAGAATGACCTAGATAGATAGGGATTACAGACGTGTCAACCTTCAAAATCTGAAAATCAGGAGATTTTTTACAGCTCATAAAATCACATGAGCGCTATTTTTTACCAATATGTTTCAGATGCAGGAGCAATTTTCCAGAACTAGATTATTGGTACATAGCATTTTCAATGTTTAAAAAGTTATTCTAAATGCAGACTGTATGTTTATATGCAAAATAAAAAGCATAGTGAAAATAGTTGTCAACCAGATACATTTAATAGCATATTTTTTTTTTCGCCCTCGAATATCATTTTTCGGAAATTTTTCTTCCATTTTCAAACTGAAATACAAATATTTACTGAATAAAATTCTATATAACAATGATGCGTATTTTTACAAATTGGTAAAATTCTTCGATGAGCAGTTTTACGCGTCCGAGAAAAATTCACGATGCATATTTTTACACGTTGAGAAAAATTCTCGATGCGTATTTTTACGCCCCAAGAAAAATTCCTGAAGCATACTTTTACGCGGAGAGAAAAATTCCACATGCATATTTTTACGCGTTGATAAAATTTCGATGCGTACTATGCGTAATTAGATTACGCATTTTGGAGAACTCTAGTCGGCACGTCACTTGAGCACTCCTGTGGAGAGAGAGAGAGAGAGAGAGAGAGAGCTAGAGCACGAAGCAAGTTTTTCGAACAGTCCTTTGTGGTAAGTAATTTTCTAGCAATTGAAACTTAGTTTTTGATTTCTGATTGTTTTCTGTTTTATTAAGGATTTTGGTGACTAGTAGAGAAAGGTAATAATTTTCTTCCCATTTTTTTTTTTTAATTCCACCTTTTGAGAATTTTCTTTTAATTCTGAAAAATTTAGAACATTTCTTTTTTCTAGAAACTGATTGGACACATTTGTTTTTATATAATTCAGATGATTTGACTGATAGAAGGACTGGAAACAGAGAGAAGAGGTACTACATTAAATTATTTGAAAGGTTAGAATTTACCACTTGAATTGCAACACACCTACTATAACTGTAGTCCTGAGGAAGGGATTAGATATTACCTGAAAATTTGACAGTAAATATTCTTTTTATTCCTTTGCAAAAACCCATAATTTGAGATAATTGTAGTTTATGAAATCTAGGAATAGCCATGTCATCAATTGTTACCAAGTTTAAGCAAAGTTTTGTTTCTTTGTTGTTTTTTTTTCTCTGAAAAATATGAAATTTATTTTCAGTGAAATGACTTTCTTTGAACATTGTAATAGCTCTGTTACAGGACTTCACAGAAAATAATTTCCAACAATGATTTAAGGCATGTCAGTGACACTAGGTTTGTATAAAATCAGAGGGAGCTACTGAAACAGAGAACTTAATTAAAATCAATTAATGTAGCTGTATGTTTTCATATATAGCAGAGTAGTCAACAACTCAAAACTGATTTGAAAATCTTCAATCAGACAATTAATAATATCATAAATCAATGAAGGAAGAAATATTCTTCATAATACATGGGAAATCGTTAGAATATTCAAAGCAAATAGAATATAAATTCTGAATTTGCTTGTAACACTTACTTGGTCATCCATATAACACCTCTTCGCTCTGAATATTCTATCGATTTCCCATGCATCATGAAAAATATTTCTTCCTTCATTGATTTACCTGTGGTATTGGTGATTTCTGACTTACATCCATTCCCAGATGGAAGTTAGGTCAAAACACTATGAGGAAGCAACGATGTTTCAACATGCAAAAATCTGAGGATGTTCAGATTCCAAAGCTAAGTTTGCTTAGTCTCAGTTGCTAGGAACTTCACTGTGCTGGGTGGTGTAAAGGTTGGCATACTTGAACAGAAATCTGGAGATGCGTGTTTGAATCCCGCTTCAGGGCGATGAAATTTTCAAGTTTTCTGAGAGGTGTTACATGGATGACCAGTAAGTGTTACAAGTTAAATTTCAGAATTTATATTCTGTTTGCTTTGAATATTCTATTGATATCTTGTCTAATAAAATGGGACTAAACAGACATAAGAGAAATAATCATGAAATGAACTAGCTTTCACTTCAAATTACACTGGTCATCAATGAAAATGTTTCTGACTTGAAAATACTTATTTCGTATTGATTTCAGTATGTTAAAAACAAATATGACATTTAAAATGCTTAGTTAGCTCTCATTTCCAAGATATAGCCCATTTATGATGTTTTAGGATGTGTATATGAAATGAAACTAACGAAAGGAGTAGTTATAATTCATTTATAACTGAAAAAAACACATTTTGTTTCAATTCCTTTTAATTGTGTGTGGTCATAAAATTCCATTGGAAGAATAAAGCAGTGAGGCCCACAAAATGAATCATGTGTGGACTTCAAAAGGTGTAGTTATTCAAAATTTCATTTACAATAAACCTGAGAAGTTGAAGCATAAGGTATCAATCACATACCTAAGCTCAAACACATTCACAACAGATCTAAATTTATCATTCATACGAGAGAATAACCTAGATAGATAGGGATTAATTGTGACAATTAATTAAAAACAAAAGCAACAAAGTTGGTAGAACTTGCATATACATGTTCAAAAAAAAAAAAAAACAGGAAAACAATTACACTGGTTGTTTAAATATCAAAGGAGCAAAATGAAACTTTTTGCCCACTTTAAAATTAAAGAAAAATTCAATCAAGTTAGTTACAATTCAAATCTAAAAATCTCTATTTATATATTAAGCACTTTACTTGTTCTAAATCTTCTAACATTTCCTCCTGGCTGGCTCCAAATATCTAGAAAAGAAATGTAAATGTATCAGAAGTTCAATAAGTAGGAACTGTACATCAAATTATACTCAAAATAGTATAACTATACTAAAAATCTGAAATTTCTTGGAATAGAATACAAATAAAACTTTCCACGCTTTTGCACATCAACCAGATGGCTTTTTTAAGGAAGGTAGACAGCTAACTGCAAACTGGACAATAGAAAGTTTCAACAATTTGAACGCGGTGACTTGACTAGATAATAAATTAATAGGCGCAAACGTGATAATTTGAAGAAACGGGTCACGTTGGTTGGGCACGCATTACCACGGTAGAAAACGCAGCATCATTTGAAGAATTGATTACCAATACGTGGCTACTCCAGGTAGACGCTATCATTGCAAACCTCACAGCTGGTCAAGTTTTCCGAATGGCAGTAGATTTGGGTGTGGAGTATAAAGCTAATTTCTTTACATCACTCCATATAGCATCGGTGGACTTGAACTTGATCTCTCTTGATAGGGCAGTGGTTATTTTCCCACCTCTTGCATTCCTTTTATGTTTACTGATTCTAATTCAAAACGAATGTTTGGTCATTCCGACGTAGTATCGCGTGGATAGTTCCAGGCACTGAAGCCTACTGCAGACCAGTGGCGGCTCATCTATAGGAGGACATGAACATATGCTCTACCCGCCATTTTTCAGAAAATTTTATTAGATTAGTGAAAAATTGTATGATTAAAAACTGTTCTGAAGGGGAGATTACATTGAAAACATATTGAATTGATATGGTATGTGTTCATTCAAAGGACAGTCACAACATCCCAGAAAATGACTTTTCCAGGGCATTTGAGAGACTTCTGGAATGATCCAAGCTGTGTATTGAAAGAAGAGGGAACTATGTTGAAAATTAAATCAGCAAAATTGCTACAAGTAATTTTTTTTTTTTCCACTGAGTTGGTCCTGGAACTTTTTGGACTGACTGTGTATATTCACTGCTTTGCATCTAAAAAGTCATTAGACATGCATTTGTTCTGTGCTCTGTGTTTTAATACATTACACCAAATAGGTTCAGTGTCTTCAAACCTTTCATTGGGAGAATATTCATTCAGATTCTGTAAGATTTCAACAAGCAAAGGCTACTGTGATAGATAATATCCTAGGAATGACTATGATTGAAAAGGTGTGCAACCAGTGCACCCAGTTTACCTGAAATCTTTTACTTTGAAACCTTTCGAACTAACTTCCTTGATATTTGTATCAAATGATCCAAAAGTATAAATACAACAGTGAATCAAGACCTCACTCTAAACTGGTGTCCTTACTGCACTGGTACAAAACATGAATACAGAAAGTACACTCAGTAGACAAAACATCAGAGATAGAAGTGATGGACAGTTCACATGGGCATCCCCGCACGCTGAGTGGAACA
This sequence comes from Macrothele yani, assembly GCA_039090855.1. Classification (NCBI taxonomy): domain Eukaryota; kingdom Metazoa; phylum Arthropoda; class Arachnida; order Araneae; family Macrothelidae; genus Macrothele; species Macrothele yani. The sequence goes on along the minus strand of CM077005.1, from coordinate 134,320,790 downwards.
GACCCAAACCAAATGCAGATAATAAATAGTCAGACAGCAGGACTAATCAACAGTGTATCACAATCAGTAAACATGGGTAAATATGATGATAGTGACTTTGATCATGGATGCATTGTCGGCTCAAGAGGGAATGGTCATTCATCACCCAAATGGTGAGAATCTTAGGGCTTCCAAAGGCGACTGTATCAAGGGTGTACTGTGAGTATACCATTGACGGGTGTACCAGTGCCCAGAGAACAAGCAGTGATCGATCACACGCCATTGACCAGGGTCAATATAGACTATCCAAGCTCATACAGACTGGCTGTTTGGCAACGGCAGCACAAATTACATCCAGGTTAAATATCGGAGGCCTCAGCAGCATCAGCGAGCAAATGGTATGAAGTACGCTGCATACCCTGGGTTACAGGAGCTGACAACCTACTTGTGTGCAACTATTGACTGCTCGTCATCAGATATTATGCCTTGCTTGGTGCCAGGAATGCCAAAACTGGACCTCTGCACAGTGGCGTCACATCATGTGGTCAGATCAATCCCATTTTTAGCTGTGCCCAGCTGATGGGAGGATGAAGGTGTGACGTCAACAGCATGAGGCAGTGGCCCTGTAGTGGCAGGTCGGCTCTGTTCAAGGCGGTGGTGGTTCTCTGATGATTTACGGAGCCTTCTCATGGGACATATTAGGTACCTTAGTGTTTCTGGAGAGGTCCTTAACCCCTGCATGTTACCAGCATGTGTTGGATGATATCACACTTTCATGGCCTTCATGCATCCTGTGGTTAACGGTCTGTTCCAGAAAGACAATGCACCACTACACCAGTCTGCAAACCACCCAGGCATGGCTCAAGGAACACTCATCTGAGTTTGGAACCATCCAGTGGCACCCAAGGTTTCCGGATCTAAATCCTACGGAAGCTGTCTGGGATTCCGTGCAGTGGGACATCAGATCCATGGAACCCGGGCTGACATCTCTGGCAAAATTGTGGACAATGCAGCAACAGGCATGGCAGGCATTACCTACCAAAACCCTCCAGCATCTAGTGGAGTTGATGCCACAGAGTGTACAGGATGTTATTCATACTAGAGGATGACCAACACACTATTAAGTAGGTATCTAGTGTTTCGTCCATTGAGTGTATATATTGGGTTGCTGGAAAAGTCATGACATATTTTAGCCATGTTTTTCAAAGGTCATTTATTCATAGAAAGAACAAAGATCAATCAATGATATAATGCCCGTTTTGTTCAATAACCTTTTGCCATCTTTCAGTGAGCTGCAGAATGCCTCGTTCATAGAAGGACCTGTCTTTCATGGCAAAAAACTGTACAAGGTGCTGATTTACAGCCTCATCTGAATTGAACGTCATACCATGCAAGGACTGTTGAAGAGAGCAAAACAAGTGGAAGTCTGATGGCACAAGGTCAGGCACGTATGCTGGGTGTGACAGCACATCCCACCCAAGCTCCAAGAATATTTGGTGGGTGATCAAACTTGTGTGTGGTCTCGCGTTGTCGTGATGGAACGCAACACCTTTACGATGAACGAGCTCTGGACATTTCTGGATGATGGATTCGTTCAAACTGTCCAATTGCCGACAGTACACATTCGAATTGATTGTTTGGTTCTGTGGTATGAGCTTGAAAAACACAACACCTTTAAAATCCTACCGCACTGAGACCAGAACCTTCCGCTGATGAATGTCTGATTTGGATGTCGTTTGAGGTGAAGCAGCAAGTCAGGACCAAGACCATTTGCGCAGCACATTGTTGTACGCAATCCACTTTTCGTCACCAGTTATCAGTCGCTTCTAAAAAGGATCATTTTCCTCACGTTTAACGAGCATATCGCAGATGTTTATAAGCGTTGTCAATTGAGTTTCTTTGAGTTCATGAGGTACCCACACATCGAGCTTGCTTACGCATCCCAACTTCTTCAGGCGGTCGTGAATGCTTGAATGATGAATGTGCAATGTGTATGCAATCTCTCGTGTCATGTAACATGGGTTTGACGTGATCAATGCCTTGATTTGGTCGTCATCAACCTCGGTTGGCCTCCCGGACCGAGGAGCATCGTTGAGGTCAAAATCACCAGCATGGAATTTTGCGAACTACCGTTGGCACTGACATTCTTGTAGAGCATTATCATCGCCGTACACTTTACACAACTTTTCCCAAGCTCGACGCATGTTCTTCCCTTTACGGTAGCAAAACAGTAAAATATGGCGAAAATGCACAGTTTGGTCTTCCATCTTCAACTTGATGTCAAATCTCCGCAAATCAACCAAATTGCTCACTATTCCTTTTAGACTGCAGCTAGAACTGGCACCTGTCGAATGCCATAGCGATAACAGAGCTGCACATGCCTCTAGTACTTCCAAAACTGTCCAACCGCCATAGGGTGCCAAAATACGTCATGACTTTTCCGACAACCCAATAACATATGCATCAATAAAACACAGAGTCCTAAGAGTTCAATACAAACTTTCTATATAACATACAGTTTTACCTCATAAATTTAACCTCTGGATAATACAGCTCATTGTGAATATCAATCCCATTGCAAATACCAATCACATCTGCTACCTACCACCTTAAGATGCACCTATCACTGGGTGAGTCTTAATCCCACATGACATACAACAAAACACAATGATATGGCTTCCTAAGTTTTGTATGCTGAAGAAAAAATATTTTTCATTCGGATGAAACATACATCAATAATGTTTTTCTGTTCCTGAAACCACTTGTTTCTTTTCTTGATATTCCTTCTTACGGCTTTCATAACCATAACTAATTTTATCTTACTTTAACTTAGTTTTACTACAACAAAACAAGTTATTTGAAGTGCAGCATACCAATCAGTTTTTCAAATGAACTAATTAAGAAATTCACAAGTAAATTACAATTCTTCCTTTAGCCTTCGCTTTCTCTTGAAAATGCAGAATAAATTACTTATGTTAATATCTAGAAACTACATTAGTTTCTTATGATAACTTAATGATATGATGAAAGGATCTGTTACCCATGCTTAGCTAGACTTAAGACTACAGCGGTGAATCAAAATTTTTATATCACAGTCCACGAAAACTGCTAGCGTATGTAGTTTTATCAGCAAACAACAGGAATTAAATAATAACTTAACTTTCAGTTTCAAAGTAGAGACAAATTTAGATGTAACAATGTTCAAATAAATCTGGTATAGAAAAATTATTTTTCACAAATACATGGAACAACAACAGGATTACCAACACTGAAATCAGAATTGCTTGAATTGCCTAGTTTGCTTTTCAATGTGAAACATCATTTCAGAAAACTTTAAATGATGTTACACACTGAAAGGAAACACGTGTTTCATTATGGCTGATGAAGGTAGAAGTCACTACCAAAATGTCCCACCACTCATAATTTTTAATGTAACTTATACGTGATATGATGATATTGAGAATTCTTCTAATCTTTTATGCGAAGCTTTTATTTTTAATTTCTCTCTCTTTCTTTCTCAGCAGTTATTGCCAATCCTAATCTTACAGTGTCTTTACCTAGTCTTTCCCACTAGGCTGTGAGCAGACAGGGTAGAGGATGCAGAAGTGGGAGAAAATGTGATCAGGTAAATCAGAATATACAAGTGCAGTGGTACTTGGAGAGTTATTCTTTTTAAACAACACTAACCTGGGGAGGGAGGTGACACAAAAGGAAAAACATAACATAATTCTAAAATATGTCATCCATAAAATAACCATGAAAGAGGTAAAATTTCCATAAATTTTACAGGCTATATTTTCAAACAGGCTCTACAAAAATAGACGCATTGCCCTGTACATTTCAGAAGAAAGAAATGTATTATATTTCTCATATTTTTAACATTGCCTTGGCCTCCTTAATATTTTCATGACCACTTACTGTGTGTATCACTTACATTCAATAGCAATAAATTGTAAAGAAAAGTAGAAATTAAAAGTTACATATACTCAAATAAGAAATATATATTCAATACCTGACTAAAAAGCTTGATTAACTGTTTGCTCTGTATGTTGTAAACTCGCTTGTTTACTCCAGGAAGCAGCATCTTAACCCAAAGATAGAGATCTCCTTTAAAGCTTTCTATCAACAAAGAATGTATGTTTTAAACTGCAAACATCTAACAATTTTTTTAAATACTTAGTGTCATAATACAAGGTATCAGAAAATAATGCATACTTTTAAAATGTTCTTTATACAACATCTTTTTACACAGTTTCTCAGAAAGCACAGTTATACACATTATGTTTAATTATAATGGAAATTATACTGCACAACACCTAAACCTCTGACCAACTGATTGAAAAAAGCTAACTTAGTCAAAACCTTAACATGTAAAATAGTTCACATAAAATGAGTTTTTAAATAGATTTTAGTGCTTTTTAATGTACTTTACATGCATATGTGTCTCGAAGTGACAAAAAAAAAAAAAACATGCTTTGTTTATCCAGGTGTCTATGGGTTTATCAGCATCAGAGAAAAAAAAATATTCATGAAATAAATGCGGGATTACACCATATAATACAAATTTTGGAGATGAGAATCTGATTTTTGGTGTAAATGTGACAAAGATGGTAAGTCAGATAATATCTGAAAACTTGAAAATTTCATCGTCCTGGAGCGGGACCCGAACCTTCGGCTCCCGGATAGTGCCCAGGTATGCTAACCACTACACCACCCAGAACAACCAAGTCTCAAGTTTCCGATTAATTTGAATATAACCATCACGGCATTCGTGTTTAGCGAATAAAGAGGTTAAGAATCATATCCCGTGATTGCCCGGAGGAGGACAATAAAATTTTCAAGTTCTCGGATATTATCTGACTTACCATTCTTGTCACATTTACACAAAATCGGATTGCCATCTTCAAAATTTGTATTATACAGTGTAATCCCGTATTTATTTCATGATTTATCTGCTCCTCCGGTCAATCACGGGATATGATTCTTAACCTCTAGATTCGATAAACATGAATGTCGGTTGCTTCGACTAGCGAATCCTGTGATGGTTATATTCAAATTAATCGGAAACTTGAGACTTGGTCGTTCTGGGTAGTGTAGTGGTTAGCATACCCGGGCGCTATCTGGGAGATGAAGGTTCGGGTCCCGCTCCAGTACGAGGAAATTTTCAAGTTTTCGGATATTATCTGACTTACCATCCTTGTCACATTCACACCAAAAATTGGATTCCCATCTTCAAAAAAAATATTATTTTTGTCTTGAATACAATTTTAAGCATGGCCAAGAAACCTCTTTCTGACTTTCATACCTACTTCTCTTGGCGCACCATCATCGTGATATATGATTTAAATGCGAAAGTTCATTTGTCATACCTTTGCTTGTAAAAGCAAAAGCATTTTTTAAACCAGTCACACGAAAGAAAGGCTTTTTTTAACAGATGCATCATTTTTCCATTGGGCAGAAAATCAACTGCAAACATTCTTCCAATATCAGTTGAATTTTGTCAGTTGCAAAACTATCCCAACATGGCTGGCTATCCATCCAGTGTCGTAATTACCATCCCTGCAGCCCCTGCAGTTGCAAGGGGAGTAGGTAACAAAGGGGCGTACCGCAGCTGCCAGTTACAGTTTTATAAAAAAATTTCGAACATGCACAAAAACAAACAAAGAAATAATTAACCCAAAGATTCACATTTTTCCTTTGAGATATATTTAGCTTTGCCCAAATAAATGTCAAGTTTCACTTTTAAAACACTAGATGTTCTAGAGATCGAAGCTATTTAGCCCTTTGGATCAGAGTTGTAATACGATCACTCTGCAATGGGTTGTAAATAATATGATCACTCTCCAATCACCCTCTTTCTGCACTGCTGAGGAAAAGTGCAAGGCCACATGGGGATTCCTCGTGGAAGCTGTGGAAAAACAGTCAGTCATATGGGATTACATACACAACAGCCGTCAACATATATTCCCACCAGCTGCACATCTGCTATGTATACGAGGGTGATTTAATTTAGTTTTGGACAAAACAATTACACATATTGTTAAATCTAATATTTAAAAAGTCAAAACTACAGAGCTCTAGGTACTGCCCTTACTTTTCCAGACAGTCTCCCTGAGTTCCAACCACCCTCCCACCACCACCATCACCACCACCACACATACACAATGCTTCAAAGAATTTTTAAGACTGGCGCTAGATTTCAGCTTACGGTGACGCCACCAGTATAATCGCAAATGCGTTATAAACCGTGATCATCTGCTTGCTTTCTGCCAAAAGTACTGCGCAGTTGTTAAAGTAACTAAAACGAAACGGCCGTTCATTAGAGAAGTAAAATTTTTTTCATGTTGAATTATTAAGATGAAACAAAGGGCTGTTATTAAATTAAACGCAAAACTTGGTAAAAGTCCCGCGGAAACATACCAAATGATGAAACAAGTTTACGGTGAGTTTTGTTTAAGTAGATCAAATGTTTTCCTGTGGCACAAACGTTTTTTGGACGGAAGAGATACGCTAGAAGATGATAAGCATACCGGAAGACCAAGTTAATCTAGTACACCTGAGATTATTGAAAAAGTGCGTGATTTCGTGGCAAACAATCGATGTGTGTCACTAAGAATGATGGAAGAGTCTTTAAACATCAACAAAGAAACAATTCGAACCATCCTGCATGAAGATTTGGGCAAAACAAAAGTCTATGCTAAATTTTTTCCACACACGTTAACCAATGAACAAAAATCAAGGAGAAGTGCACATTGCAGAGACATCATTTTAGCCACTGAAAATGATCCAAACTTCTTAAAATCGATTGTTACAGGTGATGAAACATGGTGTTTTCAATATGATCCTAAAACAAAGCGACAAAGTGCGGAATGGAAGTCAAAAAACTCACCACAAGCTAAAAAAACAAGAAAAGTTCCATCAAAAATCAAAATAATGCCCATTACATTCTTCGATAGTAAGGGTAATCCATCCACAAAGAATTTGTTCCAAGTGGACAAACAATTACTGGTGAGTTTTATTTAAATGTTTTGAGACGTTTGATGGGCAAAATTCGTCGCATTCGTCCAGAATATCGGGATGAAAACAGTTGGTGTTTGTTGCACGATAATGCACCCAGTCACACCTCACTTCTTGTTCGTAGATTTTTGGCAAAAAATAACGTCTGTGTGTTGAATCATCCACCGTATTTGCCTGATTTAGCACCCTGTGACTTCTCTTTATTCCCAAAACTTGAAATGTTGTTAAAAGGGTGTTATTTTGATGATATTTCGACCATACAAACAGCTTCGACGCGTGCTTTTGAGGCAATTCTGCAAAGTGAACTGGAACAGGCATTCGAATCATTATTAAATCGCTGTAACAAGTGTATTGAAGCTGAAAGGACTTATTTTGAATAACAAACCAAAACAAATTATAATTTCTTGTTTCTATTTCATTTTACAGACCCAGTCTTAAAAATTATTTGCCACACTATGTACATACATCGCAAAGTACACCTCCTCCCTCGTGTTTGAAATCCTGGAAAAATTTCAGTGCTTAGGAGTGCTGATGCAAATCTTTCAGAGGGGTGCACGTTGTGCTAGTTAAGCCACTGCATCCAGCAGAAAGAGACCTGAAAACCAGCTTTGTTCAAAAATCACAATGAGCATCTTACATAGCATAAAGTGGAATGGTCTCCACCTTCTGCAGAACAGAGGGTTTGCAAGACACTCAAGGAATCCAGATGTATCATAGCATGCTGATGAGGCTTCTGGATTTGACTGTAATTAACAAAGCACAAAATACACAACATGCATCTCGGCTGTGAAATGTCATTTCTTCAAGTGGAATTCATCTAACATAGCCATGAGGAATGTATGTAAGTAAGGAATTTGTTTCATTAACTGAAGAATTCCACTTTGGTGATGCCTTCAGTTAATTGGACAAAGACAGAAAGGTGGAACCTGTGCTCACCATAGAGTTGCTGATACACTGATGAAGGGATAAAAGATTTGGGTCACAATAATAGAGAGGTATCAACCTGAAAAACAAGATGTCATTGAGGCTTCCTCAAACACTAGGTGAGTGCAATCGATTACAAGTGGATTCTTGCATCCTGCACACTCAAAAAACTCAGATAAATCACAGTGGAGTGAATACATGGTCCACCTGCAAACTTAAAAAATAATTTCTTATAAAGGTATGAAATAATTTCCTCTAATAAAATGTTTTATGAATATACTGTATTTCATACATCTGTTACTTTTTCTTTCCCTCCATGTTGAAAAGATAGTTAATTAATTTTCTGTTTTTGCAATAAGCCCATACACATAAGGCGTGACAAATCAACTTTCCAGGCTGGAGATCCCCTCCACAATCTCTATTACAACACAAGAAACACCATAGTAATTTCAACTTTTACTCAGTGTGTGAGCTGAAATTGATTCTCCTTGACAATGATTCATACAGAATGTAGTAAACTGATTATAGCTATCTATAAATCTCCATCCACTGCAAAGAATAAACCTCAAATTTTGGGACCAGCAATTCAGTAGCACTGCACAATTTCCAAAAGTTTCATTGAAACTGCTAATAATAATAAAAAAAGTCATTTTATAAAGAAAACTCTTTCTTAATCTGCTTAATTGAAAAAGTAATTTTATTCAGAAAACTTTTTTTTAATCTGCTTTTGGTGTTTTTTAGTTGGCCAGTGAATTGCAGATCCAAAACATTAATGTTTGTTCTTTGTTTAAAATGCACATCTCTAACATAACCATTACCTTTTACTATTACTCCACTCCTATTTTTCATTTGTACATCTGCTATTTATTGTTAGACTACATTGTGACCACATCCACTTGTCCAATATTTGAGCTTTCCAGGGGTACTATTTCAATATTTGAGTTTTCCAGGGGTACCACATAATCATAGCCTGTAGAGAAGAGAGAGAGAGGGGGGGTAGAATGCATTACTCTCCACTAACCTTCTTAATTAAAAATAAATATTTTCTTTAAGTTTATGTTACAGGTTATATTTACAGTTTTATAGAGAACTGACTATGACATGCAAAACCTAAATTGCATAGCATTGCATTCAAATTCTTTCTTCCTGCTTTTGTTTTGTCTTGTTAAAATTCATACATTTTAATTTCACAGTACAGAGTTGGTAACAGGAAAATGTTAATACACACAATCCTCCTTATTATGGGCCTCTTTATAATGAAATTCAATTATAGCAGACAAAGTTTTATGTGGTAGCTGAAGCATCTGTCCATATCAGGATTCAACAGACATGACGCTGACTCAAAACATGGTGAGCAGCTTTATTAAGAATAGTTTATAGCTTTCAGGTAAACCATTATAAGAAGACAGCATCAGCAGGGTAAACAAATGAAACCCAACTCATTCTTCAGACTAGTTGTTTCTAGCTCTTCTCCTGCTGTTGAGCCTACTTCTGCAAATGACCCTTGAACTGCTGACCTTCATTCACTACAACCTTCTACAAGTGGAGTGTCAGCAGCATCACAGCCACACCAAATCAAAATAAACAGCCACTGTACCTAAGATCAGCACACAACAAGCTCATCTGCCATCTACAAACCATAAATGAAATTTAGTTTTAACATTTTTTTTTTCTATTTAACACAATGTTTATAGGATTCCGTGTGATTTTCTCTTTACTGAGTGTCTTGTTCATTGTATGTTTAATAGCTATTTTTTCAGAAGTGAACCTATATAGCTTCCTTACCCAGTTATAATAGACAATCAACCATGACGAACACCATTCCACTCCTATTGGCCCATTATAATGAGGGTTCACTTTACTTGGATTTGATGCTAATATGTGCAGAGATATTCTTGTCATCAGTGCTTTCTTTACTAATCAATTATTTCTACACAAATGCATCTATCACACCCTTGGACACACTAGTTGCTAATGTAAAATAGTTCCAAAAGATAGCTTTTTATGAATCAATCAATCAATCAATCTCTCTCTCTCTCTCTCTCTCTCTCTCTCTCTCTCTCTCTCTCTGTCTCTCTCTCTCTCTCTCTCTCTCTCTCTCTGTCTCTCTCTCTCTCTCTCTCTCTCTCTCTCTCTCTCTCTCTCTCTCTCTCTCCCCCCAAGAACCAAATGAAAAATTAAATTCTTCAAAACGGATTTGTCATCAACTGTTTCTTGTACACACTCCTTTAACACAGGGGATACACTCCTTTAACACAGGGGTTCCTAACTTGCTGGTATATCAATTCCCTAAAGCAGAATGACTTTATGTGAATCTCATGATTAAAAAAGATATTTATTCCATTAGGATTAAGCAAGTGAAAAACAAATAATCTTTACCTCAAAAAATGAAATATGGTAAACTTATGAAGCAAAAAAAAAAGGGAAAACTCACAAAAAAATTACATCAAAGCTGTCAATAATTTTTAATAGGAACCGAACTGTTTAGTTTTTTAAACATAGTTTTCAAGATTACCACTTGCCACTCTAGTTAAAATGTATTTGTTATCAGTTTTTGTACTTTAAAATGGCAACTGATGAAAACCCTGACTCACAAGTAGATGAAAGCAAAAAAAAAAATAAAAAAAAATCAACTTTCACAAAATTTTCACCTTGTAATTTTTATACAAAACAGCACACTAGCCTAAAATTCAAGAAAAGATGCTGCCAACACTTTTACCCTGAAAAAGAGATGTCACATCAGATATCAAGGAAATGTTCCTCTTCAGTTATGATAATTATCACAGCAATCAGACAACTTTGAATTGACTGATTTTACTGTTTCTCACGTAATATCAATCACATCAGAAAACTTGAAAATTTCATCACCCTGGCGCAGGAATTGAATCCGCATCTCTCGATTACCGTTTGAGCATGCTAACCTTTACACTACTCAGGATGACAAAGTTACAAGTATCTGAGCATTAAGAGCTTTGGAATATTATCCGACTGCATTCTTAATCGAAGCTGTACTGCCATCTAGTGTTGTTAAGCATATCACAAATCATTCAGGTAATAGTATGGAAGAAATATTCTTCTCAAAATACATGGAAAATACATCATGGTAATTAACACAGCAATCAGACAAGTTTTCTGATATGATTGATATTACGTGAGAAACAGTAAGTAGTTGTCTGACTGCTGTGTTAATTATTGTGACATATTTTCCATGTATTATAAGAAGAATATTTCTTCCACACTATATACCTGAATGGCTTTCTTCAACACAATATAACACTAGATGGCAGCACAGTTTGCTTCAATTAAGAATGCGGTCGAAGAATATTTGGAAGCTCTTAACACTCAGATACTTGGGACTTTGTCATTTTGGGAGTTTAGCATGCTTGAACAGTAATCGGGAGATTCGGGTTTGATTCCTGCTCCAGGGCGATTAAATTTTCAAGTTTTCTAGTGTAATTAATATTACGTGAGAAACAGTAAATACAGTCAATTCAGAGTTGTCTGATTGCTGTGATAATCATCATGACGTATTTTTCACGTATTATGACAGGAATATTTCTTCCACACTATATATCTTCTTCAATTACTTTGCCCTTTCAGTTCGAGTGTGTTTTCTAATATTGCCAGACATACAGTAATTTTAAATTTTTGAATGGGAAAAATAATTCATACAATGAGATTTCAGACTAATCAAAATTCACAAAAATTACTTCCTGCGAGGTTCACAGCAATGCTTCTTTCTTCAAATGTTCTAATACATTTTGTAACCTCTTCACAGCTTCTCAAAACACCTTGAGGAGTTAAAACACACTGGTTGGAAAAGCACTGTGCTTTAGCGAATGTAACAAAACAAGAAAAGAAATATCTATTAATACACATATTAGCCCTGATATATGAGTTGGCACACATAAGAACAGTGTATCTGAACTTGCTTGTACATTCATGAAAAGTTGTCCTTTTAGCATTAGATTTGCCCTTTATTGTCTACTCTTTTTGGGGCATTTTACCAAGAAGTAAATGATGCAAAGGATACTTGGTGGATTCTTGGCAAAAGCCATTTTTGGGGGTATATAGTATATTACTTACTGTTGCTGTATCAAAATTCAACAGTAAGTAATATATATATAAATTATTTGGTAGTTTGTTTTCTTTGTGGAGCCAACCTCTGAATCTCAGAGAACAGCTTAGTGGTGTGTGTGTGTGTGTGCGTGCGTGTGTGCGCGCGTGTGCGTGTGTGTTAAAACATGAAAAAAATCAGGGGCAAAACTTACTTTTATCAGACCCTTTTTCAAAAAAGTTTGACACAATGTCAGTTTTTTCATTGTAACTAGGTTCATCAGCAATGGCAGCACAGAGACGACGAAATTCCTTGAGTGAATCATCTTTACTCAAACCACCAGACCGCTCACCTGGAAAGGAGGATTTTACTAATTTACTTATTCATTCATCAGTTCATACATATATTTACCCCATTTACTTATCCATCACTGTAGTAAGACATTTTACATGAAAAAAAAAAAATTCAAATAAATCAGATTACCACAAAAAATTTAATTCTGTAAATACAGTTTACTAGAGAAATCAATTCTACCTCTTCAACATGAAAGTACATTTCTGAATTCCTTTCATATGGCATGTTATGTAAAACTTCCTTTACCTTTCAGGAAATCTTAAAAAATTTTGCAGGTACATCTTTACACATTTAACATAATCAAAGCATAATTTTTATGGAAATAAATGAAGAATAAACAATGAAGAAATCTTAATAAAATTTGAAAAATTCTTTGAAAACCATAGCCACCATAGGACGATTTCACATGATTGATGGTTTCTTGAAAAGGTCCAGAATGGCTGGCTGCCACATTTATAAACTATGTTTATGAAAGGTGGTAACACTTTCAATAATTTATTGTATGTGGAATAAAAAAAATGCCATTTTCTTATGTACACCATGTGAAAGAGAAAGCATAACTTTCCCAGTTCTAACTGCAAAGGTGTGTATTTCCATCACTCACTACCAGTTAGTGCTACCTGTCTTACCCCTACCACACACATAGCTTTGTTGAACGATGGTGGCTTTTGGTCCTGAGAAGGCATTTCCTGCGCTATTCTTTGATAAGAACAAGTGTGCAACAGATATTCAAAGGAATTTCAAAGTACATACAGTAAAGAGCCACCAGCCAGGAAGGCTATTTACAAGTGGCATCAGCAATTTGTAAACACGGGTCACTTATATCCAGGGGATAGCAGTGCCAGGCTTAGTGTTACTGTTGGTAATGTGGAAAGAGTGAAAGACATTCACAAGGAGCCCCAGTAAATCAGTGTGGCATGTATCACAGGAGATTCAAATGCTAGCAATGACAGTGTGGAAGATTCTTTGAAAAAAAAAACTTTCTATAAAGCCGTATAAATTGCATTTGGTGCATATGTTAGAGGAAGATGACAAAGAGGAGAGTTTCCAATTTTGTTGTGAACTGGAAGAAATAACAGAAAAACATGTAGTGTTTGCCGATGAGGCCACATTTCACACCAATGGGAAGGTCAACTGACACAATTATCGAATCTGGGGAATCCAGAAACTCGCAGAGATGATTGAACATGAGCGTGATTCATGGAAGGTGAGTGTTGTCTGCGCCTTGTCAAGCTGAAAACTGTACAGACCTTTCTTCTTTGCTGAGAGCACTGTGACTGGGCATTCCTACCTCGATATGCTGCAGAAATGGTTGATGCCTCAAGTTCAGGAAGATAGTGACTTTATTTACCAGCATGACAGGGCTCCTCCCCAATTCTATAATGATGTTCAGGCCTACCTTAACATGAAGCTACACAACCACTGGATCGGACGTGTTGGAGAAAGAGATGAATGTTTCTTGAAATGGCTGACGAGATTACCAGATTTAACTCCATGTGATTTCTTTTTGTGGAGCAAAATAAAGGATCTTGTTAATGTACCACCTTTGCCACGTGACATCCAGGAACTAAAACAGTGAGTTGAAGAAGCTACCACCACAGTCACACAGGATAAGCTGGACAAGGTATGGCAAGAGTTCGATTACCATGTAGCATTTGCTGTGTCACACGTGGTTCCCACACTGAATCATTGTGAAGTGATGTGATGTAAAAATACTTGGACTTTTTCTCATTCACAAGGTATGTACATGACACTGATATCTGTTCTAGTCTATGTGCAATAAATTACTGAAAGTGTTATCACCATTCATAAACACCCTGTATATATGAAGACTTCATTAATCTCAATTGTGACCTAGTTATTTCTTGCCTGGATCTATTCCTGGGTTACAGATAGTTACCACTACAAAAAGGCACTCTATGCCTCAACTAGCAAAATCAGATTGGTATACTTCAGTTACTTGGTGATTCATACTCTTGGTGGTTTAACAGCAGTGTATTTGAATATAAATCAAGAGATGTGAGTTCGATGCCTACTCCAGGGCAACAGTTTAATTCCTACTCCAGGGCAATAACATTTCCAGGTTCTCTGAGGAGATAGTTAAAATGGTAAATAATTATACATGACATTCCTATTCTGGAAAAACAATCACCTTGTTTAATATTTTGCTGGCAACAATTACAGCAATGGTTGCCTAAAACAAAATACAATATTGCTCAATTGGGAAATAATGTCTAACCCTCAGTCACTGAAAAATGAATAGTCTGTTTCATTAAGAATAAGACATCTGTGAACAACATGGTAGATAAGCAGAAAACACAGCACTTCTAATATTAATGTTGCAACTACCATGAAGTCATAAAGCTAAAATGAAATTTAAAAATAGAAAACTCTATGAAACAGAGAAAAAAGTACCATAAGCATAGTATTGGAAAACATACTACATAGCTGGCTTTAAAATTCAAATGTTTTCTCCTGAAAGAAAAACAGGTCAACAAACTTTAATTGTTACAAATATATCAGATGATTCAACCTAGGTGAATAACACTTTAGTTTTGAACATGCTCATGCATCATTCTCAAATCATACCTCATACTTATTATCACATTATTTGACATTCCCAAATATGATTCTCACCCTTATTTCTTTGGTTTTTGCTTAATCTTTCTACTGGGTATAGTTCATTTTCCAACAACAATTTCACAGAAAGGTTGTTATTTCAAAATTATCCCAGTCATTTTTTTCAAAATATCGCTGAAGAGTCATTTCACTAAAATGTTCACTTTCCAAAAAGATCATTTTATTGAATTGTGCATCTCACTAGCACGTCATGCTGTTGAATATTTGATTTCATCAAGGGGTCAGCTTATTGAAAATGCCTTTCTTTGGCCACCCTGTTTGTCAAAATATATTTTGCTGCAAATTGTGGCAGTTTCAGGTACATTAAGAAAAAGGCAAATAAAATGCAAAGAAGCAAATATTCCAAGTTTCCAAAGCAAGAGCATATCATAATTTTTGGTAAATCAGAACACAGTCCCAAAGACTAATGACTAGGCCCTGTTCATATGTACTTATACATCATTTGAATGACATTGTCTGCTTTGTCTAAAGGAGAATGACAAAATTATGAAAATCATTTACATGTTTTGATGCCATTAGAAGCTGTAGAATTCAACAGTCTTTCGGGAATTTACAAGGCGTCTTAGAGATATGAAACTCTGTCCCTATTTTGCAGTTTATGTGTCAGTTTAAAATGGAAAAAAACTGGCCAAATGAAATAACACAATTTGTTCGAAAAATTTCTTTAGACTATACCTCTCTTTTTAACATTTTGATACCACCAGGGAGCCTGAACAAAGTGATGCAATCAATCCAAACATTTCAACCAACATTTTTTTTTTCTCATTGCAAAAAGAAATTCCAGGATTATTCAAGGACCTTTCACAAAAATATGAAAAATCACAGACTTTCCAGGCCTGAAAAAAAGGGAAACCAAATTCCAAGACTTTTCCAGGATTCCTGGTGCCATGAGAACTCAGTGTGTAGGTCAACTGAATATATGACTGTTGCTCTCCCATAACTGACCCTGTCATACAATCTGTTGGTCTCCTTGATAAATAAAAGTGGTTCATTCAGATGGGAAAAACAAAATAAAAGTGTATGTCATAGGCAGTGGTTGGAAAAACTACTTTTTATTTGTAGCGAACTACAACTACTTTATGATAAATGCAGTTAACTACAACTACATTTTCAACAAAGTAGGGACTACAAACTACTTCACTACTTTTAGGACCCAAATTTTGCGAGATTATTCAATACACACTCAAAGTTAGGGATGTTATATTACTACAAAATATTGTATATCCCATGTACACCAGACTTTACAATGTAGATATAGCATATCATATAAAATGAACTGCACAAGACTGTACAATGTAGCAAATACACTGCTGGCTACCCAATATGCAACACCAAGAAGAAAGCATCCGATTGGCCTGAAATTCGCAGCAAGCATCGCCCGCGAGAGGACATGCAAACGATTAGCATTGCAGGGCATATGCAAATCATGTGCGCCCGGCACACCACCGAGAAGCACTATAAAAAGGGTGCACAGAAGGCGGTGTGTAAGCAGTGGAAGTGTGTGGTGCTGCCGGACCTGTGCATGGGAAGCTTCCTGATGCCTCGTCACAGAATACGTTAATCATTCCAGCATGTTTCGGAGTTCGACAGAGGACGAATAGTGGCTTATCGTGACAGCGGTTTATCGTACCGAGACATCGGCGCCCATGTGGGACGACATACAGCCACAGTGAGGCGAGTATGGATTCGGTGGGTGCAGGAGGGACGGACGGACGGACGGACCGACGTGATCGATTGCCGCAGCCGCGGCACACCACCATGCAAGAGGACCGGCACGTTGTGTGGCGGGCATTGACGGCTCGCACCCCCACATCACGAACGTTAGCGCAGGAATTAGGGTGTGTTGCGCAAAAACTTGTGTCAGCACGTACCGTTCGCCGTCGTCTGCATGAGCGGGGACTTCTCGCACGGCGGCCATTGCTCCGATTACCATTGACGTTACACCACCGGCGAGTCCGGCGGCAGTGGGCCGTTGAACGCCGCACCTGGACTACGGAATGGCACGACATTGTCTTCTCCGACGAATCTCGCTTCTGCCTGCAACACCACGATGGTCGGATCTCCCGATATGTCGCCCATCGAACACGTCTGGTAGCTGATCGGCAACCAGGTGGCCCGGCAAGCACCACCCGTGGCTAAGCCTGATGAACTGTGGCAACGTGTGGAAGCAGCCTGGACCGACATACCCCAAGCCCACATCCAAAGCCTCTATCTTTCGATGCCGCAGTGTGTAGCGGCCGTTATTGCCAGCCATGGGGGCCATACGAACTATTGATGTCTGCGTGTTCCGCAAGTCGCACGGGCCTGTAAGCTCAATCGTTTTATCTTTGTATCTGTTGTTATGTGTCCAGTAAATCTGGCGTTGCTATCTCGTGTCCTTCTTGGTGTAGCATTTTGGGTGGCCAGCAGTGTAGAAAATAGCATATCATATAAAAACTTGGTTATGACACATAATTAGGGTTACCAGTCGTCTGGGATTGGCCCGGACAGTCCTGGATTAGTAATGACGTCCGGGGCTGTGTCCGGGATAGAAAAAAGTCTGGGATTTTTAAATGAGTGGTTATAAAGACAGCAAAAAATACACATAACTAATTATTTATTTAATTGCTATTAGTACTGAAACATTTGACTTACCTCTATGTGCAATTTCAAATTAGAGACGGATGACTTTGAAACCGACAGCTTCTTATTTATCGGGCAAAGTTTGCACATGACTGAAAAATTCCTGTTTACTTGCTTCTCGAGCACTGTGAAATAATTATTATATGCCGACCAAGGCAGTTCAATTCTTTCTTCAACAAGCTGGACAGTAGGTGCCATATTTCAGGAAAACAGAAAAATTTGTAATCACCGGGAAACATAAGTTAAATAAGTCTTCGAAGCAAGGAAAGCAAACACGTTCGTATTCACTCGAGACAAAAACAACGACGAGACAGGTGTTGGTGTTGCCAACCTATGCTAGAAAACTTTGTGCTTTGAAACACCAATCGTTCTTATTCCGCGACTCTCATTCGTCATAATCTGTCCATTTTAATCCGCTCCATAGCCGATATCATGACAGAAATGCTCGCTAGATGGCTATACTTAGCGCTGGTGCTGTGCATTTCAAACGAGTATTAGCGTTGTGTCGCAAATACACGTGACGATTAAGTGATATGTAGAAGGGCACCTTGTTTGTTTACTGAAGTAACGTTAAAAGTAGTGTTAAAACTCGCTACAAACTATAGAGATTTTACTCGCTACACTACTTTTTTGTTAAAGTAGCGCGTTACACTACAAACTACGCAGAAAAGTAGTGACTACAGTAGTTTCGCTACTTGTAGTGCACTACTTCCAACCACTGGTCAAAGGTTTCTTAAACCCCAAAATTTAATTGTCACTCTCTTATTTCCCTTGATAAATCACTTTTCAAAAAGAAAAAGAAAATGTTCACTTAATTTTATGTAAACATTAGCACAACTGAAGATCAAGCAATCCATTCTAAATTCTTAACTAACCTGAATCTGAAGTGGTGGGATCTTTTGTTGGCGTAACTCCAGGTGAGTCATTTTCTACAACATAAAAACACAATCAGTACGATTTTACAGCACGGCATAAATTTCTAAAATATATATATATATATGCATAAAGTAGAAAAAAATTGTAAACTGTAAAACAAATTAAGCATAAATCATTTTTGCCATTTCTGTCAATAATTTTGAAAGCATGAACAGAATTAAATCTCGGAAAATATAGTTTATACACTTATACATCAACAGCATTAGAAAGTCAGGAAACTAAAGACTTTTGAAGGCTTCTATAATATTTCTTACTAATTTTTTCTCTGAACTTACATATAATGTTTTATAAAAGAGGAAAACTAAATTATATAAAGAGTATTATATTAGATAGCTGCAGACGAAATGTCAGATTTTGCAGACTTGTGCAGTTGGCAGGTAATTTAGAAATTAAAACATCATGCTATATATGGCATTTCATCAGTGGCATCACCTAAAAGAGGATTGTGCCGCAGAATGGTAGCAAAAAGAGATATGGTGGATCAGAGCCAAATTCCTGTCATTTTCTCATATGAGTTTAAACTCAGAAACTATGCATTGGGGACAGCTTGCAACATCAACACAGCATTTTGGAAGGCACCATTAGTGAAAGCAAGACACAACGTCGGTTTGCTAAATTCTGGTCCCGCAAGCCTCAAAAATGAACCCCATGGTACAGCAGGAGACATTGATGATCCATATTCAATCTATGTCAAACAGTTTGAGAACTTGAAGAGAAACTTGGTGTGTACAATGCAACCGTTTCCTGATATTTACCCTCCATTAGGGCCATAGAACCAAGGGGAGGGGGGACTGAATGAAGACTCATCTGGAGGGGGAAGCCTGTGTTCAACGGCAAACCATATTCATTCACAAATACCAGTGCAAATTTTGCTTTCTATTTTTGTTCTTTTTTTTAATTTATTTCAATAGTAAACAATTTCCCCATGCTTAAAAGTAAAAGAAAAAAATCAAAATATTAAAAACTGGGGTGAAGTGGAGGAATGGCATAGCAAAAAAAAAAAAAAAAAAAGGCCAAACTCTTTTGAAGTGTAAAAAATAAATAGCATTATTATAATTATTTGGTGGTGGCTGGGTTTCAGGGTCATTCATTATCAGTGGAAGAAAGATAACTTCCAACTATCATGAAAAAAAAAACTTATTTTTTTAATTTCCTATTTTGGTTCTTTTCCCTGGATCAATGAAATGGCCTTGAAGAGTTACTAATGCTTAATTTTGGCTCTTTCTTCTTGATCTTTAATCATGCATTCTTCTTCACTGGTGTTCAGAGGTGCTGCTTTTACTGTGGTCACTGGTGTGAACATCAAACCTCGCCTTTCCACTCAGAATCTAAAAGTCCTCAGATTCCCTACCAATAAACACTTGTCCCACACATGCATCATGAAATCACTCTTACTGATGGCAAAACAATGAACTGGAAGAAGTTGTGTGTGTGTGTATGTGTGTGTGTGAAACCTCTCTCTCTCTCTCTCTCTCTTGCTTGCACAAAGATTTCTCTTTAGTACTGTTTTACAACATTTAGATGGCACATTCAGACTCACTGTTTTTGAAATTTTAAGGCAAATATTGTCATTGTTTATGAAATATTATTTGCCTTGAAATTAGGTATTATGCTTTTTAAAATAATGTATTTTAGATTGTCTATTTTTTCAATCTGGTATTAAATCATTTGATAATGCTGTTTGTATGAGATCTATTGCTAATAAGAAATTTTGCTTGCCATCTTCAAGACTTAAATACGAGTTAAACAGCATGATGCATAAAGCTATTAAATGGTGGAATAATCTTCTGGAGTGCATTAGATCGCTGGAGAATATCAGTGAGTTTTCTTTGTCTATACAAAATCATATTGTTAATCATCCTAATCTTATTAATTTCATCCATTTTCCATATTTTCTAGGGGGCATTGCTTTACAACTAGTATGTTCAGATTCCTCCTGGTGTGTTCCATTTCTATATATGTTTGTGCATTTTAAATGTGTGCTAGAATTGATTGACTGATTGATTGATTGATTGACTGACTGACTGACTGACTGACTGACTGATTCATTCAGTCATTCATTCAGCTTAAACGTTCCCATGTCAAAAATTCTTTGTAAGCGTTTAACCACCTGGGAAAAAAATTTTAACAGCAGCTTAGCATCTCACAGTCACTAAGTGACAAATTTCATCAACATGTGCAACTATGCCCCAACCTCCACCTCTCTGTCTGATCTTTACTTTTTTGGAAGGGGGTAGATATTGTTTCTTTTACATTTTATGTTTCTCAAAAAAAAAAAAAAAAAAACAGAGAGAGAGATACATACAGAGAAAAAGAAAAGAAAAAGAATTTTTCTCTTCCACGATCTTTAGCAGCTACAAGTGTGGTGCCCATCAGTGCTGAGTTTGAGCCCAATTTTAAGAGCACGAGCCCATCCAAGCCTGAATTTTATATTGTCAGACAGATCCCAGGCCTGAACGAGCCTAAAAAATATGACTAATCCATTTACGCATTAATTTAAAAAAACTCTCCTCTTCCATACTTCCCCTCGTATTCCCCCTGCAATTAACTGGTGTTTTTTCTCAACTGGGAAGTGGGGAAGGGATATCTATCTGTTTCTGTAGTATAGTCACACATTTTCTTTGATCAATTAGTTTCCTCCTGAAATGCTTCGGGCAACCGGGCATCCAAAAAGATCAGGCGGCTTTGCAATCTGTGCATATTGCTTAATACAATTAGCACGGAGCTGCTGCTTGGAGGTAGAGGGCAAAAATTTGTCGGGGTGCTATCTGCTAATTACGTAGTGCTTATCATTCTGGAAGAAGCATTTCCTATGCTGTGGAAATCCACTAATGCGTGTTCTATGGCATTTGCTATCCAAACCCTTCCGACTCCTCACCCAGACCCAGTAGCCAAGAAATTCTCCTTACTGACTTGAAAGTGTAAGAATATGCCAAATCATATTTGAAATTGCATTTAAAAAGAAAAGAATAAAATTATCTCTCCCTCAGAGCCCAAGCCCGAACCTCAGTAAATATTATGCAGCCCGAGCCTGCCCAAACCCAGTTTGACTTCGGGCTCAGCCCATCTCAGCGCTGGTTCCCATGTGGCAGAGAATCACTGGCACAGAAGTTCGTACTGATTCTCTTCTAGAACAAATTTATTTTGAGATAGCCATCATTCATGCTCTGTCATTTCAATTTTTCTGTTTTTAGAAATATGAAAATACATGAATACATAAGGTAAAGTATTGGGTATATAAATAAGTTTTGAGGGATTTGAGGTGAACAAAACACATTGTTGGAGAACAGAAACAATATTTTAATATTAATCAAAGTATGCTCCCTTAGAAGCTACAACTTTACCCCATCTTTTGGGCAGTGAACGTATGCCCCGAAGGAAGAATTCCTGCTCCTTGGATGAGATCCAGTTGTCCAGCCAATTTTGGATGTCTTCATAAGAACTAGACCATTCTCCAGAAAGTGCTGACTGCATCGACCGGAACAAATGGTAATCTGATGGCGCAATATCTGGCAAATATGGCGGGTGGGGTAGAACTTCCCAGTCGGATCCTTCTAAGTACTTTTTCACAGGTCGAGAAACGCGTGGTCTTGCGTTGTCATGCTGTAAGATGACTTTGTTAGGTCTATTCTCCCATTCCGGCCGTTTTTGCGTGAGAGCTCGTTTTAAACGCATTAATTGGGTTTGATACCGATCACCAGAAATAGTTTCTGATGGTTTCAGCAGTTCATAGTGGATCACACCCTTCTGGTCCCACCAGATACACAGCATTACTTTTGAACCATGGATATTGCGTTTTGGCCTTGAAGGACCTGGTTCACCTGGCTTTACCCATGCTTTCTGCCGTTTAGGGTTATCGTACCATATCCATTTCTCGTCAGCAGTAATAATATGATGCAAAAAAAAACGTTCTTTTTTGCCTTTGAAGCAGCAATTCGCAAATGGTTTTTCGACATTCAAGGTCTCTTTCCCGCAAAGCATGTGGAACCCAATTCCCTTCTTTTTGCACCATTTCCATGGCAGCTAAACATTGTGAAATGCATGGTTGACTAACATTTAATGCTGCTGCTAGTTCTTTTGGGTCTGGCATGGACCCTCGTCGAGTAAAGTTTCCAATTCGGCATCGGCAATTTTTTTGGGTAGTCCAGAACGTTCTTTATCACTGACATCGAAATCGTTCCTTTTGAATCGTATAAACCAATACTCACATGTTTTTATGGATGGAGAATGTTCACCATAGATTTCTGACATTAAGCGATAGCTGTCGGCAGCACTTTTTTTGACAATAAAGTAATGCACTAACACTTCCCGCAAATGCTGTTTTGTCGGGACGAAATTTTCCATCGAGTAAAACAAATACGTCTTCGCACCTCAATCGAACGTTGTATACTGACTCTGACAGCTGGCGTCTCGTACTGCGATATCACAGTGTTGCCACCTTAAAATACATGCGAGCAGTAATAAGTATGACACCGAACGGAAATCCATCAAAACTTATTTATATACCCAATATTTATGCTTATAATGAAATACAAAAGAAATTTTCATAAGCCACCGAAAATAGAAGTTCAGAGAATTTATATCGTCCATTTCTCAAGGGGGCCTCCTTTAGTCCCGTGCTAGCTATAGCCCTGACCTCCATAAGTAAAGTGAAGATGGATAAATAGGTCCCACATGAGTAGAAGAACAGCACAAAACATGATGACCTGCAACCAAATGAACATCATTTTGATGTGCTTCATCATGTGAGATAAGAAATGGATGCTGTATAACAATGGCTTGACCAGCATCACTTCACCATGATCGAAGCAATGGCTTGAATATGGTGAAGTCTCAAAACACACCCTGAATCCACATCAGGAAGACACGAGTCAGTGTTTGGTGGTCCACAGCTGATATGTGATCCTACCTCCTCCTTACAACCAGGTCAAATCACCACGACAGACAGGTACTGTCAAAAACTTGACATTGTATATGAAAAACTGTCTCAGTAAATCTTTGTTTCAAAATTACAAGTAATATTCTATCCAATTGTTTATACTGCTTTATCTACAATGAAATAAAGATTTACTGATAATTATCAACAGCTAGATGCTATCTCAAGAGCAGAAGCTGGGATGGATTTGGGAAAAGTGAGATATTTGGAGTCTCTCAACATCAGACTTCTATCACAAGAAGAATATTCATTGTCAAAAGCTTTCTAAACAATCAAGCAGAAAAGAAAGTACGTATGATGGCTTTCCATGAAATATTTGACTAAAGGGTTGCTTTTAAAGAAACCTAAATTAATCGACAACTGCAAAAATATTTGGATGCAGCACTGTTACATGAGAACAACTGTTCCCAGCTTTAACCAGAATAAATCATCCACAAGGATCAGAAATGCATCATTAATGAATGGTGAATTTAAAATATGAGAAAGAACAGACAAAACCAGACAATATGGACTTCCTTTTACACAAGTTTAATAATCAGAAGAATGGAAGATTGAAACTTTTTGAGGTAATTTTAGAGCTTCCTTTTTATTATTGCCTTGATTTATCATTAGATACTGGAGGTACCAAAAAACACAATTTTAAATTACTAGTTAATTAACTATTCATCACATGAAAAAAAAATTTTTTAGTCTTCCTCAGATGATTTTCTTCTGGTGTTCAAAAAACATTTTATCCACATTTTTTTAAAATTTCTTAGAAATCCTACACAATTACATTCAAATGATACATAAAGGATAAGTACTTCTATTCAGTTCCTTAGGTCATTTTAGTAAGAAAAAAGAAACATCCAAGAGTACCTCCTTTCTTGGTACCCTTAATATCACCCAGGAAGCACTGAAAAGTGCATACAGAACATTAACTATTAACTCCGATATAATAATTATTAATTATTAGTTCATTAACTGTTTTAATATATCAATCTATTTTTCTGCTGATTTTCGATCAAAATTATCAAAACCATGCATATATAATCAAGGTTCGACAAATCCCAGGTGCCTAGAATTCAGGCAGTGGCACCCAGTTTTCTTTATACTTAAGATTTTGTAATATGCAGTAAATACCGTGATTTATGTTGTATAATCCATAGATTATGTATTAAAAATTTATAAATTTAGGTACTGTGGATACCGGCAACTTCAGAAAAAAAAAAAAAAAAAGAATGTTGGTGCGGCATTTTAACAAATCCATGAGGTGAGGTGGTGTTATCGGAAAAGTACCGTAAACGCAGAAACAGAAAAAATTATGTAACGTAACACAGGGACAGAACACCACAAAGAGTAAGAATATACACTCGCGGAAAGTGAAAATAGAACACCAAGAAGGAGACGTCTGATACCAACGAAATTTATACAGCATAATAACAGAATACAGAGGATAACGTGATCATAGCATTATGACAAAATACAGCTGTATTTGCTGGTAAACTGAAAAATAACATTTCCATGTAACATGGTTAGTACGAGGTTGAACCGCCATGAACTGCGTCACACTGTGCAATTCTGGCATGGAGTCTGTCGTACAGATGTTGGATGTATGTTTGGGGTATTGAGTTCCAAGCATCCTCAACCTGGACACGTAAATCGGGGATGGTCGTGGCTGGCCGTAGAGACCGGATAAGTCATTGTCCCATAAAATCCCACATGTGCTCAATGGGGGACAAATCCGATGAACGTGCAGGCCATAGAAGTTGTCTCACACCCTGAAGTGCATGTTGCGTTGCACGTGTCGTGTGTGGGCGTGCGTTATCTTGCTGGAAAACACCACGATGGACCGACCTTACAAATGGCACAACAACGGGCTGAATGATGTTGTTGATGTAGGAGGTGCTGTTTAACGTACCCGGTACAAACACTAGTTGTGTACGGGAGTGATAGCTGATCGCTCCCCACACCAGGAGACAAGGTGTAGGCCCTGTGTGTCGCTGGCGGATGCAAGAAGGGTGGAGACGCTCCCCTGTGCATCTGCGAACATGCATACGGCCATCGGAGGATCCCAAGCAGAATATGCTTTCATTGCTGAACACGACAGATTGCCATTGCGTTCTCCAGTGCAGACATTGGCGACACCACTGCAGCCGTTCCCGACGGTGGGCTAGAGTCAGAGGTACACATGCCAGAGGCACACATGCACGTAGTCCTGCATCGAGTAGACGGTTGCGGATTGTTCGCACAGTCACCTCAGGTGCAACGGCAGCTCGGATTTGCGTTGCAGTGGATGTTCTGCTTGACAACGTCGCTCTTATGCATCGATTGGTCTGCTCATCAGTCCGTCTGTGACTCCCAGTTCCATGTCTTCTCGTGTGGGAATGTTCCTTGGATCATCTGCGCCACCATCGTACCACCACCGATACTTCCCGTCCAATTCGCTCCGCAATTGGACGGGAAGTCGGACTTTGAGCTTTGAGCGAGGTCTTCTAGCCGGCCTCACGGAGTCCGACTAGACGACCTCGCTCAAAGTCCGATAACTGCTGAAATCGTACACGTCTTCCATGTTCAGGCATTGCAGCTTCTTCAGGGTCTTCTCACGTGTCCGTACGCCGACGACTGATTACATTCACTTTGCCGTACTCCTTAATTACCACCAACGATAATTTGCATATTATGCCGCGCTGTGGCGTAAGCGCTCACCGGTTGGTCCCGAAATTAACATCACACCTACGTAAACTCGACCCTATTAACATATGTAAATTTCATGATCGTCCGCCAATTCCTTCTGGGTGTTCTTTTTTCACTTTCTGCCAGTGTATATATATATATATATTTATTTATTATTTTTTTTTTTTACTTAGGAGCATTATGACAGAAAATAAGATGAAACGAAGGTATTACTATTAGCGCACACAGAAGCCTGCGTGCTGTGAGAACCCATGGCCCTCGGGAGGCCCACAGCTATTCTATAGCACGTAACCATTCTGCAAATCCCATTGATTAGCTTTGCTCTGCTAATTACATTTTTAATAGCTTTTTTTTCTTTATTCAGTTGAAATGCATTCAGAACAGAGACAATACTGTGGATTGTTCACAATTTATACAGATATTTTAGAACTAACTAATGAACTACAGTTATGCTGCAAAAACTAAGGAATTTAGTTCTTTACCTATTTAAAAGTAACACAGAAGTACTAAAAATGACAGTTACTTTTTTAATAAGACAATCATTTCTTTCTTCTGAGTCAGTCATCTTGTGAATTGCAGTTTTCTTTTGGAAATTACGATTTCTGATTAACATTATAAGTGCAGATTATACGACGATCTCCCCTTCCTGAACTTCATGGTCTTAGATACACCAACACGAATTATGCAAAAGAAAAAATTGTTTTTCTCAGAATTCCATGATCTATGGATTATATGACAGCAGAGATTATACATCGGATTTTTTTTTTTTCACAGCCTGCGGATTATACGCTGCCGCAGATCTTGGAAATAAATTATTTTTGTGTGAATTTTATGGTATGCTGGTCATACGAAGAAAAAAAACACATTACCTTAAATTAATATGTATAAAATATGAAATCTACAAATAGTGTTTTAATAAATTCAAAATGTAATATTTTAATTCTTTGAGATCATCTAGTGGAAGAGTGGAAAAAGAAAATTATGAAGCAAATTGGAGCTTTATTTTGCAATAAGTGGTTTGGGTAAAAAAAAAAAAAAAAAAAAAAACTAACAACAAATATAGTTTACCAATTTGCATTCCAGCATCATCACCAGACATGTTTTCTTTCTGTTCATCATTATTGACTTCATTTCACCTGGCTCCTGAATTTTGGGAGCTGGCTCCTAGATGTAGAACACATTTGTTGAGTACATTTGTTAGTACTGTTGTAAGGGTGAAATATGTTATTAATGTAATGTCAGACATTGGACATTATTTTCATATTTTATGTGTTATGATAAAAGGACTGGAATTAGAAGTCAAGCGACAAAGGAAAGAAGCAGCACGTGTTTTCCCGTTTCAAGGGAAAGAACTCTTCTATTTTATTTTATTTTTTCATTTCCAGAAAAGAAACATTTCTAGCAGTACATCTGCAAGTTAAATTAGTCGGATTACTAAAGGCCCTTGAGGCTAATGGGTTTCGGATGTATTGTAAGACTCCAACATGGCGCCCAACCGTCTGAAAAAATGTACATGTTTATTGTAACCAAGGCAGTTCGGAATGTACGAAAACAATAGTGTAAACAATGCTGGTGGAGCTATGCTGTCCGTTGGTGATTAGTTCAGGGAAAAGGTCAAGGTCGCGATAGGAGCAGTTAGGTGACCTCCCTACTCCGCAGAGAAGGCTGGGGGTAAGGGAGCAAGCGGGTTGGAGAAGAAGAAGGGGGAGGGGACAACGGCAGTGGCTCGTTGTCTGCCTCTCTCTAGATAGTTCATCACGCCTCAGGCAACAGCCTAGGCTCAGACAGCATTTCTTTGAATGATAATTAAATTTTGTTAAGTTTGAAAAACTTTGATGGATTCCTTTCAAGGGCTGACTCTTCGTTAATCATTCACCTCCTCCCTTGATTAGCAGATCTTTATAGTAAAGCTGAGGGAGCAGAGTGCCTGTTTGATCAATTATTGGTTATCTAGGTAGTATGAACTTTGGCCTATTGTCTGTGGGGTGCGTGCTCCGGTGAACGAACTTTCATTATAGAGCCTTGCAGGACATTTAGATTATGTAAGGCAGGTGGAGCATTACGTTCGCCCTACAACCGTCATATATTTTTTTAGCCTCCCTCAGAATTTATCACTAGTTTTATCCTGGAAATCTGTTAAGAAGCAGTAGCAGAAAATATGTTTGCAATTTGGTCCGAATTAAGTTTAATTGATGCAAAAAGAATATTTCCAAACTAATTTCAACAAGAGAAGACATATATCCACAGAAGGATGGATGGAAAAATATAAGTTATAAAATGGACACATCATTTTTTAGCATACATATATCTACATCAATAAACAAAGACATAAAAAAACAATAGTTAGCAAGATTTTTTACATAAATCCAAGAGCATACTAAATTTGAATATAAGCAGCACTCTTCAAAATATTACTGAACAAACCTTTCAAAAAAGAAAAAAATAAGTAATACCACATTAAAATTACCTGAATTCGCATTTTTCTTTTTCTTTGGTGTTTTAACTGGGGTTTTCTTTCCAGGCGATGTAGCAAATTCTAAGCAATAGAACTACTCAATTAATTAAAATGATAACAGAACAAATGCATTTTCTTTTACTCATAATGAGATCTTACAAACATGGAAAATCAATGAAAATTTGGACCTGTGCTGAGACATGCAATATTACACAAATTGTATATTTAGATCGTTATTACATCACAGATTATACTTATTAACATGCCAGTAATGGAAAATATAATGGGACCCTTTTTTCAGCCACTGGGGCTCTCGTCAGCCATCAAATCGCATCACGATGCTCCGTTCTTGATCAGCTTCTGAATCTTTTACTACAGGGTTGTGATCTTGAGCTGCCATCTCCCGGCTGGAATCTGTTGAATTTTCGGAAGACTTTAATTGATGCAAAAAGATGCGAAATTTCAGCCAATCATATCGAGCTTGCAACAAGAACTCATTCCTCAAAATTAACAAAATATGAGATAATTTTCTCATATCGTTTTCACAAAATATTAACGACCAATTCAAGTCTTCTGAAAATTCAACAGATTCCAGCCGGGGGATGGCAGCAAAAAGCCACAACCCTGTAGTAAAAGATTCAAAAGCTGATCAAGAATGGAGCAACGTAACGCGATTTGATGGCTGACCAGAGCTCTAGAAGCTAAAACCGTGGTCCCATTATATTTTTCTTTACTGGCATTTTAAGCTCTTATGCTAATGCTGTGATTAGCTTGAATTTCTTTTAAACAACTGCTCAGCAAACAACAACTGGAAAGTTGTGTATGATATAACTCTCACAGTACATAACCCTCACGCCCCTCTGTTCTTGAGCCATACATTTGTCCTTGCAAGTTTATTGAGAACGACGGGAAGGTCCATCACTGCTATTTTTTCCGGTACTAGTTTAATTTAGTGGCTTCACATAATTTACACAAGTTTCTTTATAAAATGCATATTTTCTGGTTCCTTTTGATCACAAGAATTCAGTCAATGGAACACTTGACTTACACACAAAAAAGTGTATGCTCACAAAAAGTGTTTAAATTTCTCAAAATGAAATTCGAAAACCAGTACCCACCTGTTTTAACCATCTGAGCAGTTTGAACCCGCTGGGTGCTTTCAAGGTTGCCCCTGTCTAAAAAAGCTTGAGCGCATGTGACTCATTCTCTCCCTACTCCTCTGAAAGTGGTTTGACTGCATCAGGCGTGACTCTCCTGAAAGCCTTCCTCAAACAGCTTGCATGCATGGAATGCACTCATTGTTATCCTATGAATTAATGGCTTGAACACAGCAGTGCACTTCTAACCAACAGGCAGCAATTTTTTTAGGGTGGGGTACTCTGCAATCTGTAATCCCTATTTTGTGCTCAATCAGTTGCTCCTCCTATTGCCTTAATTTACATTCCTTTAAATGAAAGTTGCTTTTGTATAGATGTGGGTGTAGTACATACTTACAGAGCACCTGTTTGACAGGTTAACCCAGCATTGCAACCAAATAGAAAAAGCGCCATTCAGTTTTTCCTGGGCAAACTAACATTTCTGCCCACAAGTAACACAGCTTCCGGAGGGAGGTGGAGTTAGCTATATTTTCACAATTTTTTATGTTTCCATTTTTTAAGAAATTTATCACAGGTCCTGCATGTAATGAATACATTTTATTATGAATGTGGGTTTATTGACACATTCGCTGTCACTACAATCAATAAATATGCTAAAAATATAATTTTCGGACTTTGTATAGTTATTTCCAAGAAGTGTGACAGACCATTGTAAAGAACCTAAAGCTTACATAAATATATTGTAACGTATACTCTATATTCACTTTCCTTTTGATTTTACTATCTCTGGTTATTTTATTTTACTATGTAAATTATCTTCCTACTGAACGAAATATTATTTCACCCGCTGAATGTGATCTGGCAATGAGTGTAAGTCATGACGTGGTGGTAGCTAGTATATAGGCGCGTTCATCGAGACTAAAAGGTGCGGTGTTGTTGCGTTGCGTTGTGTTGAGATGAGAGAGCGTGTACAATAAGAGGAAAGTTTATTCATTATTGTGTGCAAGATTTATGAGTGCCTTAGTTGACCAAGAGTCGTTCTAATAAACAAGTTTTCAGTAAGTTCAGTCTTTCTCAATTCATAGTTTTGTCAGACCTCTGTCTGGCTGTTAGGTTTATAACTTTTATTACTTACTATAAATAACCAGCGTTGAGACTTTGTTTAAGTTCGTAATTAACTAGTAACAACACCCTTTTGGGAATTCATTATTTTGAAGCTTAGTGCAAGTATATCATTAGCTAGTTGGTAAGAAGAGAATCATTCATAATAATTAGCTTAGCAGAAAGCAAAATAAAGCTAATTCATTATAATATATATATATATATATTTTTTTAAAGCTGTTTGGTGCCATTTTGGTGTAAGCATTCTCTCAAATCACAAAAGGCTAAGATAATTACAAATACAGATTACCTTATATACTGGACACCTGTCCAACACCCAAGGTTTAAGTTAACATGCAAAACTGTAATAATAGATTTAGGCAACTTACCATTCTCTGGTTTTTGCTCCATATTTCACATTTCCAGCATGTGAGACAGTCTCACATGCTGGAAATGTGAAATATGGAGCAAAAACCAGAGAATGGTAAGTTGCCCTAAATCTGTTATAATTACAAATATTTTACAGTATATCATAAATTTTAAGTAAAATATATTATGACTTGAAGGAAAATGCTAAATTGCTTTCTTTTTAAGTGTTTCACTTATTTCAGAAAACAGGATTTAGGATTTTAATTGCATGATTTGAAATGGGAATTACATTGCTTGCACACATATTTGATAACCAAAATTTTAATATACTGGGCTTTGCATTGAATGACTGCTGAAATTTGTATCGGGTATGTTTCTCTTGAAGAAATACAGTGTGTGTCTAAGTCTTTTCCTGATTACAATAAATTGTATAAAATGAACCAAGCTAGTTAGGACGCACGCGGTTTGTTACATTGATTTGGTTAAGTTTTGTCTGTTGTACTTTTGGAACAATAGGTGGTGCTGCATGTCTGCAACGTAGTTTGTTGGTGAAAGCATCAGCTCGCGAAATGGCGCCTATGCAGGAGAAGGTAATTGTGTTCTCTGGTTTCATGAAACCAAATCTGCAATTTCAGTGCAGCAGAAGTTTAGGCATAAGTATGATAGAGCTCCACCTGATGTGAAGAGCATTAGGAACTGGTACCAAAAGTTTAAACATACAGGTAGTATCGGTGACCATGCAAGATTAAGTGGAAGACCTTCCATTAGTGAGGAAACTGTTGACACAGTGCGTGTTGCATTCATATGAAGCCCAAGGAAATCAATTCATCATGCCTCTAGTGAACTGGGAACATCTATGAAGACAGTGCACTGCATTTTAAGAAAGTGGCTTTTTTTTTTTTTTTTTTTTTTATTGCATACAAATTCCAAATTGTTCAAGCCTTGGAACTTAACGATGGGCCCAGATGTGTGACACTCACTATCGATATTCTTGAACAAATAGACGAAGATAATGATTACCTGAAGCAGATTTGTTTTTTAGACGAATCAACTTTTCATACCTCAGGTAAAGTGAACACGCATAATGTTCATATCTGGGATTCAAAGAACCCACATGTCATTTTGGAGAAACAGGATAGCCCTAAAATCAATGTTTGGTGCGGACTAATGCACAACAAAGTAATTGGACCCACCATTACACAGGGTATTTACCTCGACATGATGCAGCTGTATGTTGCACCTCAACTGGAAGAGCTGAAACCATGGGTAGTGTTCCAGCAGGAAGGTGCGCCCCAGCACTAGGGTGTACCGGGGCCGCCGGGACTCCTCCTCTCAATCTTTACGGGCCTGGCCACCGGATTAAAAACTTGCTTGTGATGTCACGCTAAGCGACGGGCATGTCCACGAGTAACTGAAGACATCAACGTGAAAATATTCATTAGTTGCTTCAAATTCTTTAAATTCCTTTTGACTGATGATTGTGAGCAATTACTTCATGTACAAAATGTAAAATTTGTGTTAAAAAATTAGCGGCAAAAAGATTGAAGAATTGAATGTGGTAAATGGAAAATGTTCAAAATGTAATCAAACTAAATTTGAACTGGGACTAAAGTGTGCTTCTGTATTTTTAAATAACTACTCAAAGTTGAAAAATGACTGCTTAAATAACAGATCAGGGAAAAGAAAATATGCTATGTTTGCAGCAGTTACTGTACTTAATGAATCTGGTCTTCCTGTGTGCCTCAACAACAATGGGAATATCTCCAAACTTTGGAAAAGACATTTGATAATCATCATTACAGGGAAATCAAATCCTAGTTCCAGTGTAAGTACCCTAAACCCCATACAAAATAAATATATTTCAATCTCCATTTTGTATATTTTCAATCTTCATTTTTGTATATTTTCAATCTTAATTTCATGTGTGGGACAAAATTATCAAGCATGCATGTTCTAACACATGCTCATAACCATGGGGGCAAAATCAGTACAAGGTGAGTTTATTTTTCATTTATTTATTTCTTTGTGTACATTGTGCTGAAAGTTGAACATTATCAGTATCAATGTAGCCTAGTTGGCAGCCTCAAAACGTTTTTATTTATATCTGTATACCCTTCAACTTTATGCAGATAAATAGTAAGAGTATATCTCTAATTCCTTCAATTTCAAAATAGACTAGGGGAGGGGGAGAGGCTAAGTTGTTAAAACCACACATAAATATAGACTGTGGTAGCATTATTAGATTTTTTTTTTTTTGTCACTCTTTTCCAAATATGTTCTCAGTATTAATTTAGTCTATAGTTGGCCTCTCCCATTTATTTATTTTTTCAATTTATTTCTGGGTGTACTGCAACATTAACCTGGTGCAGCATTATTATAACTTTTC
This sequence comes from Macrothele yani, assembly GCA_039090855.1. NCBI lineage: Eukaryota > Metazoa > Arthropoda > Arachnida > Araneae > Macrothelidae > Macrothele > Macrothele yani. The sequence continues at coordinate 134,287,241 of CM077005.1, read as the reverse complement.
TTTTGTGAATTACCTTTTCAAACACATTCTCAGTATATTAATTTTGGAACACTTTGTCTCTTCAGATTTATTATTTTTTGGATGAAAGCAATGTTATTTGAGCAGAAAAAGTTAGGGTCTAAAAACGCAATTTTGGAGACTGTTTTATTAAATTTTCGTCAGTTTTTCTTTTACAGGTGCAAATTGCAATGTAACATTAAGTCAACATACTAATAGATTGTGTTTCAGTTATTTTCTGCATCTGTTTAAAACTGCATTAACAGAGGTTTTTGGTATAACCGTTTATACTCATGCAAAACAGAGAAAGCTTCATTCCTGATAAAGGTAAAACAGACGCAAATTTATTTATTTATGGAATAATCCAATAATAATCGTCACTGCATGATTTAAAATCCGATTTAACAAGATCACATTAAAGGTTTATTAGATTAAAGTATATTACTTAGAAGTTAAAATCTACTAGATCTTTCGTGTCGATAAAAATCTACTAGATCTTTCAGTGTTGATTATTATTGGATTATTTGAGTGGTGCACGACAACTAATTCTGAGTTCTTTCTTTCTCTTTTTTTTCTTTTTATTTCGGTAGTACTACTATTACTAAGTAATATATCATAAAATAATATGCACAAAACTAAAATATAGACCATATTAAGTTGTTCCTTCAAGCATCAACTAAGACTGAACGCCCAGACACGTACAGCACTGTAACCTTCTCAGTGAATTACTCTGTCGCTTAGCGTGACGTTACAAAAATTATGGCCAAGCCCATAAAGAGAGAAGGGGTGAGTCCTGGGAGACCTGGGTGTACCTGTTCGTCAATTCTCAGATGACAAATTCCCTAATAGATGGATAGGCAGAGATGGTCCCATACCCTGGCCACCAAGATCTCCAGACATTATGCCCTTGACTTTTTTTATGGGGCTACATTAAGGATCAAGTTTATGCAACACCAGTTGCAGATACTAACACTTTGAAGGGAAGAATAACTGAAGTGTTTGCAATCATCACAAATGACATGTTGCAGCAGACATGGAAAGAGATTGAATACAACCTGGATGTCTTTTGTGTAACAAGAGGACCCCATGTTGAGGAATACTGATGACCCAGAAAAAACTCTGGATTTCAGGTAAGCTATATTGGAAAACGGCATGTGTCTAACAAGCGTGGTTCATTTTATATGATTTATCGTAATCAGGGAAAGACTTTAGACACACCCTGTATATGGGATTCAGCTTTACACAAGTTAACAAATTCAGTGTCCTGCAGTGAAGCTGACTGTAGAAACGTGTGACAGTTTCACAGTGCAAGATCGGTTCTCGTGTTGACGGAATTTGTCTCTTCCGCTCGTGAAACATCAACCGTTTTTGATGCGGCTGCTATGGATCTTGTGGGATTTTTGATGCCGCTGAATCAGATTTCACGCAGAGACTTGACTTGACAATAAACGAATAGGTGCGAACGTACATAATTAGGCATTCAAAACACAAGGTGTTATGCTTGTTTAGCATGTGGAATCATGGAAGAAAAAAGTTTGAATCATGAACATAAAAAAAAGAAGGTAGACAGTTTGCTGTCTTCCTTCCTTGAAAAGCCATCTGGTTGATGTGCAAAAGCTTGGAAACTTTTATTTCTACTCTGAGGGTTAATGCTTCACAAACTGCCAATTCTATTCTTGGAGGGTTAATGCTTCACAAACTGCCAATTGCAATAACATTTAAAGTTGTTTTCACTGAATAATGGTCGCCTGCTATGCAGAATTTCTTGTTGCCAATTAAAAAAGACGCAGTGTATAAGCATTGGCTTTGCTACCACCAGCATGGGGCGGATCAGGTGATGAAGGAGCGTACTGCAGCTGCCAATTACAGTTTAATGGGAAAATCCAAACACACAAAAACAAGCAAATAATTAACCCAAAGATTCATATTTTTCTTTTAAAATATATTTAGCTCTACCTAAACAAAAGTCCCAAGGATCGAGGAAGTTCGCAATGACTGGGGGAGGCCTACACCATGCAGTGGGTATCATCATGCTAAGAAGAAGAATAAATAAATGTCAAGTTTCACTTTTAAAACACTGGATGTCATACAGATTGAAGCTATTCAGGACTTTGGCTCTAGGTTGTAATAAGATCACTCTGAAATTAGTTGTAAATATATAATACAAACTTTCTCTAGTCGCCCTCTCTGTGACGCTGAGGAAAAGTGCAAGGCCACACGGGGAATCCCTGTGGAGGATGTAGGAAAACAGTCAGCCACCTAGGATTACATACACGACGGGTGCCAGCATTTATTCACAGCAACCGCTCATCTGCTATGTATATAAGATGGTGGTTTTTTCAAGAGATTTATATTAGTTTTGGACAAAACAATTACCCGTTGCTATTCCTTTTAGCTATTCCTTGTAGTATGTCTATCTCATTCACTGTGTGGATGAGATAGACATACTATCATCACAGAAGCATCTGCAGGGAGATCATTTTCCAAATTAAAGCTTATCAAAAGCTATTTGAGAAGAACCATATCATAAGACAGGCTGCAGGGATTGTCACTGTTAAGCATAGAAAAGAAATTTGCCAAAAGAATGGACTTCGACGCTGTGCTTGATGAATTCACCGAAGTGAAAGCTGGAAAGAAAGACTTAGGTCTAAAAACGTGAAAATTTCCCTTATCGTTTAACACAATATTTTTTCTATTTGTATTGTAATTCCACTGAACAATTTCCTGAGTTGAACATTACTGCAATCACAATGCGGAAAAGTCCAGTTTATCTAAGCACCAGCAAAAGTTTTTAAATGCAGAGAAATCTATCAAAAATACCGAAATTTAGTGTTGTCATTAAATTTAGTATTAAGGCTGTCTTTGAATGAGTGTAAGAGAAATTCTATCCTATATCTGCAATGTAAATTCTTTTGTACACATTTTCTCGAAGACTATTACTTTGTAGTCTTTGAAATTTTGCACACAAATAAAAATGACCTATATCTAATGTGTGCCACAGTTATTATTCCAAAAAAATTGTTAGAATTTTTTTTAAATGCAATTTATCCGACTCGAAAATATTCCAATTTGGGCGCTAGATGGCGCCAGAAGTTAGCTTAGCAGTGTTTCTGTCTGGAAGAAACGAAATCTTTCATTTGTGTCTGATTTTTTTGAATTATCTAGGCCAAAAGGAAATCATTGAATGAGGCCAAACATAAGATTGGAATCTTGTCTTCCATAAATCATCTTAAATCCTACTGTACGTTCATTTTTTGAAGAGAAAATGTGTGCATTAGCAAAGAACTCCTGAATTTGGGTTATAGAAACTCTGCCTACTTATCAAGCTCCACCCCCAAATAACGTCATTGATTAAAACGTAACAGCACGTATTTGGTCTTTTCGTTGTTGAGCCAACGAGAGACCACTTCCATTCTGAATATGGTGAGGTCTGCAGTGATTTGCTGACACCAACTTCTGGGACAGTCCCTCAATACGCAAAAGCCACGCCCAAGTAGCGATTTTTTTTGTGCCACCTATTGCAGAAGAGGAACCCTAATACTCTTTCAAAGACAGCCTTAAAGAGAAAGGAACAGATTATCAGACCTTGAATGCATTAACACTTTTTTCATTAATGCAACTCATAACGTACTGTAATTGTCTACAAAAGTATTTAATTTAAAATAATATAAGTACTCCTATTTAACAATAGCAGCTCAAAGAAATTTAGATACTCTAGAGTCAGCTTTTGGGTAAGTGAACTTTGTGAGGTGGGCATATGTCTTCGATTTTGTACACCATGGCATTTTTGTCTGTCTGTCTGTCTGTCTGTCTCTCTCTCTCTCTCTCTCTCTCTCTCTCTCTCTCTCTGGGTACTATGTCTCAAAGTCCATTAACATGCAATGCAGTTGGCCCTCTGGTGATTCTTGCTTCCATCCTCTCTTCCCACCTTAGCTGGAAGATTAAAGCCAAGGACATCAACTAACATTTGCAGTACCGTTAGGTGACATTTCTCTCTTACATGGTCATCAACAACTTAAAGCAAATATACATAAACTTGTAGCAGTAATACCAAGTTTCTGTCATGTAAGAACCAGCAGCACTTCTAAGAATTTAGTCTTGTTCTACATAACAGCATGAAAACTTAGAAATTAATGATATCATGGCACCTCCAATAGTTAAACTAGAGTTTTATAGAGGTAATTTTTAATACATCTGGTGGTCATATTTTTGGACTAGAACCTACAGGATGAGCCAAAAGTCCCTGACTTGTGCACCTGACGTACATGATAAGAAATAATAAGAAATCTATTAAAGTGTAGTTACCATGCACGTACACGCAATATTGTGAACGGAGAATGTTTATGTGTTTGGGGCACGGTTACACACATCCTGCCGTCGGACCTTGAATGATGTAGCTGGTATTTCTGGCGTCTGGCCATGATTGAATTAGTCAGTAGTGAGGCGTCACAGTGGCCGGTTGAACATGGTGTTGTTGCTTGAGGGTCGGGTATTTCTGATATATATTTTTCCTTATTATCTTAATAATATACCAGGTAGAAAAATATACATTCATCATATCTGAGAATTTGTAGTTGCAAATAAATATAAAAGCTCAAGTGTTTGGACAAAAATACTGAAGATTCACCCTCTTGTTCCTCACAAAAAAAATGTACTAATGCATCCCACTGCTCCAAATACCTTTCAACAACACTGCCCATTGACAGCCACCTTGTTGAGCCATACTTAGTAATTTTATGTGCTTCTAATTCACAAACCTGTTAGCAAAATTTTAAAAGTTCAAGCCTCTTAGTACTTTTTTCACATAGAAGTAAACATCGACAAAGAAATCTTCCACATTAACCCCTATTAATTATTTTGAAGCATGTTTTGCCACTAAGTGGATCAAAGGGCATGCACAACCATGTATTAAAGCATTAGGATTTTCTTTCTTAATAAATGCACTGACACCTTTATGAATTCCCAGCATTACTGATGCATTATCAGTACCAAATGCCACACAACTGGTCCATGGAACTTCATATTTCGAAAGTTCCATGTTTAACAGCTTAAAAATATTTCCACCGGTAGAATTACCATTTAGCTTTGGAAGCGATAATAAACAGGTAACAATCTTGCCTAATGAAGAATCAAAGTAGGTCACAACAACTGGAAATAGTTTATCATCTACAACAGAATTGCTGCCTTCAGTTTCCAGTGAAAACTTATTTGCCTTCAATATTTTAGCAATCTCCTGTGCTATTGATGAAGCAAAGGATTTTATTATCACTGTTGTCTTCGTGCGCACACATCCGTATTTTGAAGCAATGTCCGAGACCGGGAACATTTTTTTAAACAACAGACCAGCATGGTCCGATACCAACAATGAGCAGTTATGTTCAATTAAGAATTTGGCAAACAGGGTCTACACCCGAATAACTTTTAAGTCGTTGCTGCAAGGTAACATGGATGTTAGGCTTCGGTTTAAATTTTGTGTCACTACGTTTTCAAGATGGCATGCACCTTCCACGTGCTGCTTGCAATCATTTTTATTTTACTTCCATGAGCAATCGAAAACTCTGAAGAGCATCTGATTTACATGATTTTTTCAGTACTGGCCACGCTGTTTCATATTCTTTTTTTAAAACTTGGGAATGCCCACGTTTTGCCATTGTGAAAAATCAAACACTCCGTTAAAACACTTCCCCAATTAAATTGCAAAAGCAGCGTGCATTAGCGTAGCTCTCTCTGCTTCGGGAATTCCCGCGTCCCGGTAGCCGACGAGGGGTGACAATCCGATGCACTTCATTGGTCAATGCGATTCAGTTCCCCCCATAGTTTCTCCGCCCCTCCCTACGGCGGTGAACTCCACACCTCCCTCTGTGCTCGTGGGCGTCACATCCAAGCCATTAAAACCAGGACCAAAACTTGCCGACTTCCCATCTAACTTTCGTTGGCGAGAACTGGAGATCTACTTTAATTCTTCTGTACAAGCAAGAAGGGCATCTGTGAATTTTATATTTGGTGAAGGAATCATATGTGAAACAACAAAAAAAATTTCAGCATGTGCTTTAAAAACAGTGAGAAAAAATTGAAGAACTATATTCTGTAGCGTAGCACTACAAAATGGATCGCTCTCCTGGCAACATCGTAACTAGTTCCACCTGTACTCTTCCGCCCGGGAATTTTCCGCGTCAATGAACCTTCGTTTCAACGGAGCAATGCTTGATCAGATGTCGTCGCCGCAGCTTCTGTTCACAGCGTCGCACTTGCACAGAAATATTACGGTTAAAATCTTTAAAATGCACTATAAAGATGAAATTTTTTCACCATCTGTACTTTTAGTGAAGTATATTTCTAGCCACAATAGTTGTTTGAGAAAAAATGGGTAATAAAATAAAAATTTAGTTTTTTCCGGAGAAAATCCCAAACTACGCGGAGTGGCTACATACACAGTGTGGCAAAAAAATTTTAAGACTAGGTCTGTAAAATGAAATAGAAACAAGAAATTATAATTTGTTTTGGTTTGTTATTCAAAATAAGTCCCTCCGGCTTCAATACACTTGTTACAGCGATTTAATAATGATTCGAATGCCTGTTCCAGTTCACTTTGCAGAATTGCCTCAAAAGCACGCGTCGAAGCTGTTTGTATGGTCGAAATATCATCAAAATAACACCCTTTTAACAACATTTTAAGTTTTGGGAATAAAGAGAAGTCGCAGGGTGCTAAATCAGGCAAATACGGTGGATGATTCAACACACAGACGTTATTTTTTGCCAAAAATCTACGAACAAGAAGTGAGGTGTGACTGGGTGCATTATCGTGCAACAAACACCAACTGTTTTCATCCCGATATTCTGGACGAATGCGACGAATTTTGCCCATCAAACGTCTCAAAACATTTAAATAAAACTCACCAGTAATTGTTTATCCACTTGGAACAAATTCTTTGTGGATGGATACCCTTACTATCGAAGAATGTAATGAGCATTATTTTGATTTTTGATGGAACTTTTCTTGTTTTTTAGCTTGTGGCGAGTTTTTTTACTTCCATTTCGCACTTTGTCGCTTTGTTTTAGGATCATATTGAAAACACCATGTTTCATCACCTGTAACAATCGATTTTAAGAAGTTTGGATCATTTTCAGCGGCTGAAATGATGTCTCTGCAATGTGCACTTCTCCTTGATTTTTGTTCATTGGTTAACGTGTGTGGAAAAAATTTAGCACAGACTTTTGTTTTGCCCAAATCTTCATGCAGGATGGTTCAAATAGTTTCTTTGTTGATGTTTAAAGACTTTTTCCATCATTCTTAGTGACACACATCGATTGTTTGCCACGAAATCACGCACTTTTTCAATAATCTCAGGTGTCCTAGATTAACTTGGTCTTCCGGTATGCTTATCATCTTCTAGCGTACCTCTTCCGTCCAAAAAACGTTTGTGCCACAGGAAAACATTTGATCTACTTAAACAAAACTCACCGTAAACTTGTTTCATCATTTGGTACGTTTCCAAGACACTTTTACCAAGTTTTGCGTTTAATTTAATAACAGCCCTTTGTTCCATCATAATAATTCAACATGAAAAAAATTTTACTTCTCTAATGAACGGCCGTTTCGTTTGAGTTACTTTAACAACTGCGCAGTACTTTTGGCAGAAAGCAAGCAGATGGTCACGGTTTATAACGCATTCGCGATTACACTGGTGGCGCCACCGTAGGCTGAAATCTAGCGCCAGTCTTAAAAATTCTTTGATGCACTGTGTACATCCAGGGAAAATCCGGATATTCCGGAACAGTTGGCAGGTGTGCAACTTATGTCCCAAATGTAATCCTACCCACCTCTATGGGACCCGTTACGCACAAATTAGCCATTTTCAGACACAGGGCTAAACGTGTCTTTACTCTCTCCTTGGACACTGCATCCAGACTTGAAGAAGTCAACAACCTAAGGGATCTGGCCTCTTCTGCCGGCTACAGTGTGCAAGTGATTGAGGACATTATCAAGAATGCCGACGCTGTGTTCTCCAACTTGAGTAGCCACCATACCAAGCCTTCTTTTCTCTACAATACATTGGGGCTTGCACTTATGTACCTGGCTAAACCTACTTCTTGCAGAACACCTTAAAGAAACTCGGGCTTAGCTTTGGGATACGCTCACCAAGATCGATATCACACCATCTGCTATCATCCCGGAACACCCATACCTCACTGACTGATGCAGGAGTGTACTCCATATAATTGGAATACCCGGATGGTACTACCAAGCATTACATCGGAATGACAAAACACTCTTTCACTCTTCGACTAGTCGAACACAAGTGGGACGTCTCGCACAGAAGATTGGCAACCGCTTTATCCCAGGAAGTGGTTACCCATTCCACCATCCCGAAGTGGGACCAGATCAAGTGAGTTACTCCATATACTACCGCCAGGGGCATTGCCTTAAGAGAAACCATGGAGATATTGATTAACCCTGAGGTTTGCAATGGTGACGTCTCACTTGAGCTTCCCCTAATATGGCGCACATTTCTTCACGCTTAGCATGCTCTGTGGACATCTCTCGTTGTTGCATGCACGCGATGCAACAACATATCACATTCTGTTCATGTTTAATTTTTTACATTTTTTTCTGTTGTTTATTTCTCTTGTCTTGCCTAACCAAGCATAAGTCTGAAGAAGGCACCAGTTGGTGTTGAAAGCTTACGCTTTAATAATAATATTTGTACGTCAATAAACAGATGTTTTATTCCTTTCCTTATTCATCACTTCCATCTTCAAAAAATTTCCCTCCCATATGTAGCTCAATGCAAATGTTTATGCAGTAAAACATCATTTAACAACAACATATGATAGAAGGAACATTGGAAAGGAGGTTTGATTACGAGAGAAAACACACTTTTTCCTTGGAAAAACATTTGAAAACTGTCAAGTATAGCCAGTGGCTTTGATTGTCATACAAATGCAAACAAACTGGATTTGGCTTTTTTACAGACAGAACATTTCACAGACTTGTCAGTATATAGATATGTATCAGGTATCTGTATAAATAAAAATACCAAAAAAAAAAAAAAGGAAAAGAAAAAAACGTAATACAGGCAGTCCCCAGGTTACAAATGTCTGACTTACGTACAACCAGTAGTTACGAACCAACCCCTGTACAGCCTATTACCCCAAAAATTCGAGTTACATTCAATAGTTCATAGTAACAAATTGGCACAACTTTGCAACGCACATCAAAACTATGTGTGTCTACAATGGTTCACCGGCTCATAAGGTAGGGCAAAGACTTTGTTTTTTTTTCAGATAGACCACATTGCTGTTAAGGCTTTAAATATTCTTTTTTTTTTTACCTTCATAACCATGGCACCAAAGTGTAAATATGATGCATCAAAGAAAATGAAAAATATCATGATTGAAACTATAGTGGAAATAATAAAGCGATTGGGAAAAGGTGAAATGACAATGTACATTGGAAAAGCATTAGGCAACAGTTGGTCAATGATCAGGATAATTTTAAAGGACAATATTTTATGTGTAGAAAGGTACCCTATATGTTGTATACTAAGACAAACATTTGACTGACTAATATTACATATGAACCGTGTGTAACTGTTCTAACTTATGTACAAATTTGACTTACAGACAGGCTTAGGAACGGAACTAGTTCATAATCCGGGGACTGCCTGTATTATTTCTGCCATCTGTATGACAGAACATACAGAATGTTGACACACACAAAAAAGGCATTCACATACAAAATAATTGTGTAAAACAAACACATCTGACTTAAAAACATCTGCCAAATTTAAATAGTAAAGTTCCAAAACTTCTCCAATTTGTTAGGTGAAAAGGTGACACACAAAAACTGTATACCTACCACTGAGGCATTTCAAAACTTCTGCTTTATTGTCACTTTCAAGGTCATCCCACCCTTCCAGGTCATCTGTGTCCTCAATCTTTTTGGTAGTGGCTCTTGCTCTTGAGAGTGTCTCAAACATACAGCGCACGTGAAACCACTGCTTCATGTCTCCACCAGCCTCAGTAAAAGGGTTGGGAATAACTTTTCCTATTCTCACAACACCTTTTTCAATCTTCTGTTTACAGTTCTTGCAGCCAGCAGTTCCACGTTTGGCTAGGTCGATACAATATCGATTGTTTGCCATGATTGAATTTCTAGTGAGGATACTATGTGATTCAGCAGCACACAAACATGCATCAAATTCCTTTCTAATATGAAAAAATTTATATTCACTGGTCACCCTTTCATGGAGATTATTCAATCTTCCGTAATGTCTGCTCCATTTCATAAGTGTTAAGATGCCTTGCGGATAATATGGCATTCATATCTATAAAAAAGGGAAAAACATTTAAATGTAAAATTGTGTTTGAGAAATGGACATCACTTTTCTTTCATGATAACACCAATATTTTTTAAAATGTTGATACGGAAAAAAATTAAAAAATGCCTTTTTTTTTTTTCAAGAAAATTACACTTAAATCCTTTACTCTTTTCTATTTCTTCTTAGAACAAATAAAAGAAACTGTCTCACTTTTTCTAAAAAAAAAAAAAACAATAAAAAATATCAACCTATGAACACTACGAAGTACATAAGATTGTTGAAGATAAATCAGTAATGTCCTAATACAAGCAACTTTGAAATCCACTGGAAGATGCAAGGGAGTCTTGCAGCATTGATTGCATGCAGGGCCAGCGGCTTATTTTGCTGACGACCGTCAACTCTGGGACACCTACGGAGCCCATCTGCAAATTGCATTTCTAACAGTAACTTAGGAAACACAGCCAGGATTATCAAGGGACTGCATCCAAATTTTTTTTTGAGAGATAAGCATCTGCAATCTATTATAGTTTGACATCTCTCGTCCGTATCCTCGTACATGTACTTCTCTTCAGAGTAGCAAAACCTAGATGTACACACGTACACTGCATGTGGATAGCAGTGGCGTATATTCGAGGCTAGCTGCAAAGCCCAGAGAATGCACAAATAAAAGTCAATTAAATATATACAAATAAAAGTCAATTATCAATGGTAATAAGATACACATTGACATGTTTTTTTTGCAGATTTGCTTCTTTGACTCAGTCTGGCAAGCAAAGACCAACGGCATAACGTAAGCAGCTCTTCAAGACTTTGCTGCTCTCATTCAAAGACCTTCGATATGATCACCTGCTAGCATTTCCATGAAAACATGAATCAGCATATGGAGGGGAATGGACCATTGCTTTGTGCAATGGTTCACTCAGAAAAGAGAAGACTTCGACAACCTCAGTCACTCGCATGTTTCCGCTTGTAACAGCACGTGTTTTGCGAGAGTTGTTTCATTTTGTGTAAAGTGTCAATGAATTAAAATCAGTGATATTATATCTTAAATGTATGGCCTTGTTGAATTCGAACTGTTTTGATAAATTTTGTGAAAGCTTCCCGAAGATCTACTGTCAGAGCTTAAAAAACTCTATGCTTCAAATTTTGATACAGCTCAACTAAAAAATGAACTGAAGGTGTTTTATTCCCTTGACGAATACAAAAACACATCAGTAAGAGACATTACTTGTTGCATAAAGTTGAATAAATTGGACATAGTGTTTAGTGGGGTGTACAAATTAGCAGACCTAATATTAAAGTTTCCATCAACAACTGCAACTGCCAAAAGAAGTTTTTCTGAATTAAGAAAAATCAAGATATATCTTTTGTCAATAGATAAAAACATTACTTTTAAATATGAAAAACTACTTGGAAGAAACTTTTATGAAAATATAACACTCGAGTTCACACAAAAGGAAAGAAAAATGGAGTTCATGCACAAATAAAGTATTAAAATCCTAATCATCATAATTATTTGGTATCAATTCCTATTAGTAGTTCTAATTCTGGCTATTAGATAGCTCTAATGATTGTACTATTCTCTTTTACGTGTGATATTTCAAAGTAACTTGTACAATATTCTAGAGGATAATGCTTACCTTGGCATTCCTTTCTAGCGATGGGAACATTTCACACACGTGTTTTTCCGGTCTTTGTTGATGTTATTGTCATAAAGTCCGTTGTATGAGATGAATAGCTTTACTTCTCACACTTTTCAGTGGGTATACTCATTGGATCTTTGCCTTAGGATTCAAACACATCAATTTTTAATGTTCTTTAAACTCGAAATTTTCGCCCATACTCTGGGCATCCTCAGGAGCGTGGCGACTTTACCACCGATGTTCGTGGTTAACTTCGTGCTAATGGAGTCTGATACTCTATGTTGCCATTCATCAGATATACTTTCTTGGATGGCGCCAGCCGGGCTTGATAACGAAATATATCCAAGAAAGTATATCCGACGAATGGCAACATGGAGTATCGGACTCCATTAGCGCGAAGTTAACCACGAACTTCGGTGGTAAAGTTGCCACGCTCCTGAGGATGCCCAGAGTATGGGCGAAAATTTCGAGTATAAAGAACGGTAAAAATTGATGTGTTTGAATCCTAAGGCAAAGATCCAATGAGTATACCCAGCGAAAAGTGTGAGAAGTAAAGCCAGTCATCGCATACAACGGACTTTAGGACAATAACATCAACAAAGACCGGAAAACACGTGTGTGAAATGTTCCCATCGCTAGAAAGGAATGCCAAGGTAAGCATTATCCTCTAGAATATTGTACAAGTTATTTGGTATCATGTTAGCAATAGCATGTATCTAAAATAAGTTACTTCTATTACTTAACAATTAAAAATTAAACTTTGCAATTTAAAAAAAACAGTACTGGGGGGGGGAGGGGATAGCCCAGGTCTCAGACCCAAGATATGCCACTGGCTGATTTTATTAGCAGGTTCTGCAGATAGTTTTTGCTTATAGATTAAAAAAATTAAAATGCTATTTACTGCAGTTAAAACACTTACTCAAGACTTTACTCAGATTGATATACTTAATTCTATTTTAACGTGAAGAACTTTCAGTTGGTTTTCACATCTCCAGAGTTCTTTTGTTTTCACAAACATTTCTGGCCACTAGATTTTATCGAGGCCTGTTCTCACCATATAGGAACTGTGTCAAAAGTTTGATTTACACAGAAAGAATTTAAATTTTATTACCAGGTTTGTCTTGCAGTAGCCAGTTATTAAATTAAAATAATTTCCTTATGTACTTTATAAGTTTAGTATTTTTGAATAAAGTTATTGAAAATGCTATTTAAAATTTGTGAAGGTTCAATGATGGAACTCTTTTTCTGGATATAAAAACTTTCTTTAACGAATCTATTGTTTTTATAAGATTCATAGTCCAATATTTTAATATTTTGCCATAAATGTCCATTTCATACATACTGCTGCACATTCAATTGTAATGTACTTACTTTTTCCTCAATGGAATCTGCTATGTCCTAGTAACTATTTATTGTTTTATTAATTTTTCTTTAAATTATCTTATCCTATTGCTATTGTGGTTTGAGTGTGGCGTGTTGCAGGTTTGCAGCAAGTTTTCTGTTTCAATGATTGTGTACACAGAAACATTTGGTTTTTATACAACACTGTTTCTCGTTCCTCATACAACACTTTGCCCTCTTTACAATGTGTGGTTTTGTTACTTAAAATTAGGTGGATCGCCATTTGCCTTTCCTCCCTAGTATTGTTTTGGGCCTATGGCCTGCTCCTGTACCCTACAACAGCAGAAGGCTAACATACACTTACAATGCTTTGTTTGTCACCTCTTCCACTGAAGTCCCAAGTTATGTATTCCCACAATTCTTACATAAAGTGTACAGATTCCATTTTTTTAAATAATTCAGAAAAATGGATATTATGCAAATTACTAAAATTGTCAGTCAGCACTGACAAACTGACAAACAGTGAGTGTCAGACAATTTTAGTTTTTTTTTCTAATTTGTTACAAGTTTAAAACAATTTTAGTAATTCACTTTTCCATAAGGTAAAACAATTTTGTAATCCATTTTTCTCAATTATTTTAAAAAAATGGATCTGTACAGCAAGAACTATTATGGTATTAGCCAACTGGGTGTGCCAAAAAATGGTTCGGTAAGGTCGTTATTGAAAAAGTATGGGGTCTTACATCAGAGAAAGTATGGAATGTTCGGAGTGGTTTTATGCCTGATAAAGGCTGCACTAACCAAATTTTTGCATTATGCATGATGATTGAAAAGTATCTGGCTGTTGGTAAGAGTGTTTTTGCTGCCTTCGTAGATTTAGAGAAAGCTTATGACTGAGTAAATAGGACACCTTTGTGGAAGGTTTTGTATGAATATGGTGTTACTGGGAATCTACTTAATAGTGTAAAAGCCATATATGCAGGCAGCAGAGCTTGTGTACGAGTGAATGGTGTTTTATCAAAATGGTTTTCCATTAGTGCTGGAGTCAGACAAGGTTGTTTAATGTCATCATGGCTGTTTAATATATTTATGGATGCGTGCATGCGTGATGCCAAAATAGATAATACTGGTTTATGTCTTGGTGATATACATGTGTGCAGATTGCTGTATGCTGATGACACTGTCTTGTTAGCAGAGAGCAAAAGTGAGTTGCAGAGTATGTTGTCTCGGATGTACGAAGTTTGCATGAAATTCAAACTGAGTATAAATAAGGGAAAGACCAGTTATGGTCTTTGAGAGAGGAACTGGTAGTACTGAATGTAATATAAGTCTAAATGGCACAGTGACTGATTAGGTGAATGAGTTTGTGTATCATGTTTGACAGAGAAAACAGACTGGATGGTGAAATTAGTAGGCGAGTGAATTCTTCATTGAAAGTCATGGCTGCTTTGGGAGGTGTTCACAGGAATGATAAGTTCTCAAGAGAGTCCCGCATGGCTGTGTATGAAAGTATAATTGTTTCTACTATGATGTATGGCAGTGAAACCTGGGTAGGTATTGCAGAAGAAACATAGGAGTCATTTGTGTGCTGAAGAAATGTGCTACTTGTGGCAAGACATGTTCTGATCGTGTAAGGAATGAAGATGTGTTGCAGTTGTGTAATGTGAAGCAAAATGTTGTTAGCAAGGTGGAGACTAATATGCTTCGGTGGTTTGGCCATGTTTGGAAGAATGAGTGATGAGATGCTCACTAAGAAAATCTTTTTAGCCCAAGTGGCAGGAAGGAAATGTGGAGGAAAGCCAAGGAAGTTGTGGAAGGATCAGATTCAGGAGTGTCTGCGTGAGAAAAGATTTTGAGTATGAAGTATAGAAGGTCTTGCATACGTCGTGTGATGGATGCCAGTGAAGCCCAAGTTTTATGTCAAGATCACTGTAAATGAAGAAGTTTGATACAGCTACAGTAAGTAAAAATTATCTGGTAGTTTGTATTTCTTTGTGGAGCTAACCTTTGAATCTCAGAGAACAGCTTAGTGATAGTGAGTGACTAAAATTGTTCTTCCTAAAAACTTTAAATTCAGCAGCAGCTTTATTTTCAATAGTTGTCTCACTGTTTTACCTGCTGTCAGGCTAATAATATTTTATACCCTTTTTGTATTAGCCCAGGGTCCATTCTATGGATCTGTAATATAATATATAGCACTTGTTCTAAGTCTTAAAACAAGCTGGAAACTAGTTAAAAACTTTGAGATTCTGAAGTCCACCCACAAAATATTATTTCTATGTGGTTGTCCAACTGTAGTGGGCTGAAGTTGTGGGGATGAAAAATGCCTTAAAAAATTTGCCCAAAAATATCACAGTTCTATGAAATGCCAATAAAAACATTTGGAACTCTGTTTTAAAATAATGCTAGAGATAGCCAGCCATGCATTCATGTATAACTAAAATCTTGTTGCACCTAGCACTCAGATTCTTGACACATAAATTAATATACTATTTTGGCCACCTGATAACACAAATAAGTAGCAAACAATTCCCTTTCTGTAACCTTGAAATAAACATATTTTTCTATTCAAGATAGGTTTTTATGGTAGTTGGAAGCCCGCTTAAAGATATGTATAAAGTTTTTTAAGCCAAATATATTTCAGCCAATGTAATGGCTTTCATCAGTGTGACTACGATTTGTTGCGTTCCCAGATTCAATCTGGCAACACAACAAAAAGGCCATAGCAATGGCTGAAATATATTTGGCTTAAAAAACATTATACATAACTTTAAGCGTGCTTCCAACTACCATAAAAACCACTTGGTTTTGGTTACGTGCATTGCCTACTACTCATTTATGCTATTCCGGATTCTCAAAATTCCATTAAAACTTGTTTACTTCCTTCATACAACAATAACTTGGAAGAAAGTTTCGCAGGAACAATGTGCATGACTACACCAAAAAGTATACATCAACAGATCACAACAGAGCAAAACTGATAAAGAATAAAAGCAAAAATTCATTAAAATAGATGAGCTGTCAATTGAATCTGTCTGTATGCTCTAATCTCTTCCCAAACAGTAGATATGATGATAATATTCCCACTGCACACTGGCCAAATAGCTTTCACTAGTGAAGCAGGTTTTTCCTTTAGAAACGGACAATGTTGTAAATAATTAAATTATTTATTTTTTCTGAAATTCTAGTAATAAATACACAGATTTTAGTAAAAGTTTTCATAACGACTAAAATTTGCTGTAAATTTTGAGATAAAATGTTCTGTTCTAGCTTCAGCAGGAAAAAAATACAAAGAAAAAAAGGGGGAGGGAACTGGAGGTTCAGAAATGAAGAAAGCTGAGAGTGCAAGTGAAAGAGATTTTCAATTATCATGAAAAACAATGAATGTGCTTTGTTCTGTTCTTAAATAATGTATGGTATCATTGGGAATAGGAAGCATGGAAAGTCACGGTGTGGCAGGAGCGGATTGGGATGCCGGGATACAGGGAGGATTCCCAGTGGGCCTCCATATTCTGGGCTGTCGAAGTTTGCTTATCACTTTGACAGCTTCAGTAAAAAAAAAAAAACTTCCCAAAAACAGGAACAATATATGTTCTGTTGAGTCAAATATTGAATAAATAAATCCATCACTCTTTCCACGTTAAGCAACGCACAGCAACTGAAAAATTGTTATTTGGCCGCCGCCGGGGAATTGAACACCAAATCTCTCGATATCTTGCTGAGCACGTTAGCTTTACACCACAGCGGTCAACAATTCATGTCGCTATGTGTGTTTTTCTTTTTCAGTCAGCATCTGACATCATAAATCCGTAAGATGGGCTAAGCTACTGAGACGTCTCCATCTGGTGGGCATTAACGGCACTGGCTATATATAATAATAGCAATAATCCAAAGGGCGAGATCCAAGGTGAAAATCATCTAAATATGTGACGTCAGTTGAGTAAATAAATCCATCGCTCTTTCCACGTTAAGCAATGCACAGAATCGAAAAATGTTTATTCGGCCGCTGCCGGGAATCGAATCCCGAATCTCTCAATATCTAGCCGATCGCGTCAGCCTTACACCACAGTGGCCAACAATTCACAGTGCTATGCGTGTTTATCTTTTTCAGTCAGCATTTGACATCATAAGTCTGTAAGATGGGCTCAGCTACTGAGACATCTCCATCTGGTGGGCATTAATGGCACTGGCTATACATAATTATAGCAATAATCCAAAGGGCGAGATCCAAGGTGAAAATCATCAAATACGTGGCGTCATTTGAATAAATAAATCCATCGTTCTTTCCACGTTAAGCAACACACAGCAACCGAAAAATTGTTATTCGGCCGCCGCCGGGGAATTGAATCCCGAATCTCTCGATATCTAGCCGAGCGTGTTAGCTTTACACCACAGCGGCCAACAATTCACGCCGCTACCGTGAATTGTTTTTTTCTTTTGTTTGTTTGTTTGTTTTGAACAAAATCTGCATCTGATTTATAACTTTTTGTTCCATACAGTTACATGAATTCTTGAACTGCAGTTCTATGAAAGTAATTAAATAAAGATTAGTTTAAGTTCTTTAATTTTTCTCACTTTATAAATGCACACTGAAATTCTTGCAATTCTGGACGTTTTCAATTTTTTCAAGATATTTTTCATAGGCCTAGTTATTTTGTTTATCTTTTTTTAGGCTTGCAATGAAGTTCAACACTTGATTTTTTAAAAACAGGTTTGAAAATTGATTTTTACAGCATTGCAAACTGAAAAAAGAAATTTTTAATTTTTCATGGAAAGGAGGATGGTGGGGGGGGGGGGGCTACAGGGATTGTATCACATGTGATACATCAGGACCAAGATGCTGTAATTGTAATACTTAAGAATTCGAAAATTACTGGTTTAATTAATCAATTTTCATGTTATATTATGCAATATTATAAAATATCATAATTTATTTTTCATGGAACAATTTGAAAGAATTTCTGGAGCCATTGAGACACATGAACACCTTACAGTCTGACCACCGCACCGTATATAACTCATTGCACTTTGATTTTCAGTATCTCCTTCTGTGGGCGCTGTCTCCAGTCATCTCAGGCGTGTGTCTTACATGCTTATTTGATGCTCAATCATGTGGCATAGATGTAGGAATAATCCTACATTTGGAAGTGGTTTGCAATCATCTAAGGATTCATCAGAAAAAATGAATATTATTATTATATGTGAAAATTTCAAGTAATGATGTTAACATCATAACTTGAAATTTTCTCTTAAATTATATTTATTAAATATTGCATAGATTGTAGAAAATATTTAGTAAATACAAGCGTAAACACTCATTAAAAATAACTCATAAAAAATTCCAACAAGATTGGAAACCATTGTATCACCACTGATATAAAATTTTTTTAGAAGTTACTACTATCTAATATGTTGATGAAATTAAACTTACTTACTTTAAATAACTAACTTACACTTACCAAAATGGAATGTATATACTTAAATAGATATAACATTTTTAATTAAGTAGTTATAAAACACTTACCAGGACCATTTGAGACATCATGTTTTTCTTACAAGACGCTGAACACTACAAGTCATGAAAGTTGACTCGTGCTGCCATTTATTGACAATAAGAGAAAATTTAGCAAAGTATTTTACATAGTTTCACATGTGATACAACCGATTCCGGAAGATTTTCTGCTATTGGGCATTTTTTTTTTTTATTGTGAAACCATGTATCACATGTGATACATGGGAACCAAGAAGGTTATGACAGTTAAGTCTTGAGAAATAAAATCCAATTTTTTGCACATTTGGATTTCTCTTCCGACTAAAAACACAGATTTTATTACAATTCTGAATTCAACTATCGCAATAAAATTCATAATGGAATAAAATCTTCAACACTGTTGAAGATTTGTCCTAGTTCATTGCTTCGGAAGTAATTTTCTTACTTTAAATTTTACTAGGGATCTGCAGTCTAGTAATATGGGCAAAATGCTGTCAATTAATTATTGCCTCAATACAAAAACTGCAATAATTTGTAGACTTGTGTTGAAAAGATATTTGAACAGGAAACAGTGATGCTGACGCAGTTTATTTTAGGAATAGGGTACCTTGATAATTTTTTCCCAAAAGTGGGCAGCACAAAATCAGCTTCAGGGCCATCTGTGGGTTGCCAGTCTGCCAATGGCATGTGGGGTGGACTTTGAAGTGTGTGCGAGTGACAAAGCAAAGTATGTACCTTGACTGGACCATAAACAAAAACTTGTGACTAATTTCCAAGCTGGAAAGTTATATATTACAAGTAAATTCATCTGGAGAGAAGGAATCAAACTTTATTTTGAAAGATTTTATCCAAATGTAAGATTTTAAAAGCATCAAGCTGTTTTTCTCAAAAGGGGGCAATTGAACATCATGAAAATACGGTTGATTTTCATTTCTAGGTTGCAGTTCATGGTTTAAAAATTTAGAACAATTATTTTAGTGAAAAATGTATAGAAAGCTTTGCAATCACAGGAAGGGGCAGCACAGCAAGTTTATAATGTGTGTACCCTCCACAAAGTCTCACAGTTCTCTCCTCTCTCTTTTATTTAGACCAGAGTAACCACCTAAGTAAGTTTCTGATCTGCTCCGTTTCATCAACAAGCCTTTAGTATTACTCAAAAAGAAAAAGAAAAAAAAATGAGGTTTATTTTACAACAGCATTAGACAAAAGTGAAACAATTTTTTAAGCAGCCACAACCGTAGTTGAGAATCAGCCACTGAATTACATGAAAACTATCATCTGAGTAGCCCTTAGCAGTAAGAAGAATAGGGAGTTTTGGGACGAAGCACCATGTGCTCCTATGTCTTGATAGTTGGTGCTGTGGCTAATAGCGCTGGCACATTAAAATATGGTGCTTTTGAATAGGGCATGGGTAATTAGATGGAAGTCTTATTTTCTGTTGTTCTCATAGGATACTTCCATGGAAACATATCCCAATACATTCCGTTTACATCTTCATCCGAAAAAACAATATTGAAAAAAATCTTGAAAATTCTACTCTAACAAACATGTTAAAAACCTTGATTTTCTTCAATTGTATATCTGGTTGTTTATCCCTCTTTGATTAAACTAAAACCTGTTGATGCCGTAACCAATGAAATGTCAATAATCTTTTCAAAACGAAAATTGAAACATAAAATATTCTATAATACATACCAATCGCAAGTATGAAAACAGTGATTCGAATATCATAAAAGACGAAAAAACAAAATTAAGGTTGCAATGGTTCTTCCCTTACTTTTGTCCTATGAAAATGTCAAACCAGCGATATCAACAAAACTGAGTTTCCATCTTGACGTAAACAAACGGAAGCACTCCGCAAATTTACCAATCATTTTCAATGTAACACATCACACAGGGTTAAAAAATGAACAGAAAACTGCTATTGGCCATGCATGGAATACGTTATTACTCTCGATCCGAAAACAAGACACATGTTCAGAAGTTGCGTCATGGACAGTAATATTTTGTTGCGGCGATTTACGAATTCTTTAGCATAAAACTCTACTGCAGAACATCCCCTTTCAATTTTTTCAATTAAATTCACGGTTTAATCAGCTTCGTCTGAACAAAATTTGTTTCTTTTAGCAAATAAAATTTCCTGATGATCTAGGAGGCGTCCTTGGTGGGTAAATACACATTCATTGGTCAGATTACCACACCACCCTTCTGAGGGTTACACTTCCGGTAACAGCGTACGTCTTGAGTGTACGTGCTGCGGTGTTTACGTTGGGATTTCAGTCAGCTGATTATTGAGTTCATTTATTTCGTTGTAGTGCATAAAAATCTTAACCCTTTGTACAACCCTTGGCTCTAAAAAATGCCAATTGATATTACCAGTGTATGTTACGCCCTGTCTGTGACAGCGGGTGGTATTGTAGGATATCTTAAGGCTGGTAAGTCGTACTTAGGGTCAATGTTGTTTTCGGTACCTCCTCTAAAAGCTTTATAGTTAACATTTATGAATTCTTCAATATTACGTAACTTGTTAATCTAATGATTAAACTGCTCATTTTTAGTAGATGTTTTAGTGCTTTGCAGCTTCGAAAATGTTTGGAGGTTAAAAAGTTCAATAGATTCGATTGGAGTTCCAGAAAACCCAACGGCAGTCGTCCATCTATCTTAAAACAGTAATTTTTGTTAAGTGTAAATGAGAAATAAAAATCCCAGTTGAAAAACATATTCTTTATTAAGTTGGATGCTGTTATATTTTCAAAAAACCGGTTCCACGTACACGGAAATCGTAGCTTAAGAATTTAAAGACTACCAATTTTCATACAAACCAAGATGTGTTTTAATATTAGATACTAAGATTTAACGTGCACTGACGATACAGTTATGATAGATAATGCTTTAAAGGCCAAAGGAGTAAACACCAAATATATAACGGTCATCCAAAGGAAACAGATTAGCTGTTGAAGTTAAGGGTACTTTATTTCAGCAAAGAGTGTACACAGGCAGTGTTAGAATTGGAAATAAATCTACTGGCCCAGTGGACCACTAAAATTTGCAAACCATTCGTCCACCAAAATACTCACTGGTCCGTAAAAAAAAGAAAAACATTAAAGACATTTACAATATATGTAGAAAATAACATGATTTCAATGGAATTATCTCCAATATTTGTTTTTAAACCTATCATTATTTGCAGCCTAAAAAGGAAACGATGCAGCAAGGTAAAAGAAATAGAAATTAATTTTTTAACTTGTAACAAATGAGAAAAAAAAAACACTGGCCATCTGGGCCAGTAAAATCAATAGTTCAGTGGTCCGGCAGAAGTTTTAATGGCCAATGGACCACTGGGTAATTCAAATGCTGCACAGGTAAAAATACCAGGTTGTTCAGAAAATAATGGTTGATTTGGAGGGTAAAAATGAAAGAGACATACCTCATAGCACACAACCGTGTTTGTTTCTTTTTGCAATAGGCGCCTTCAGCCGCTACACACCTTTCTGCCAGTGAGTGGCAAGTACTTTGATGCTAGTCCAGAAGAAATCTGGCTCTCTGAATGTAAGAAAGTCCCAGAATGCAATTTTGGCCTCCTGGATTTCTAAAGGTCCTGTCCTTGAGGTAATTGCTAATATGCATGAATAGGTGGAAATCGGTAGGTGCCAAGTCAGGCGAGTAGGCTGGATGTGGGGGAAAAGGGTTCATGTAGCGTGTAGTTTTTGTTTTATCATTTGTGACACGTGTAGTCTCGCGTCGTCATGGAGGAGGGTAGAACCATTCCTGTTCACCAAAAATGGTTGTTTGAACACAACTGGTGCATTTGGTCGATTTCTTCACAGTATGTTACTGAGGTAATGCTTTCACCAGCTTTCAAGAACCTCTAGTGTATGACACCATGAACAGTCCACCACACTATCGACAAAACTTTCTTTAGTGTCAGCCTTGGTTTAGGAAGTTGTTTCAGTTGTTCAGATCGCTTACAGTTGTTGTATAGCACCCACTTTTCATCACAAGTTATAATGTGATCAAGTAGTGGCTCCTTTTTGTTGCAAAGCAGAAGGTTACTACACATCTCAAACTGTTGTTATTTCTGATGCTCCGTCACTTCATGTGGGGCCCATGTATCGAGATTCTTGACCTTGCTAATTTAGTGGAGATGTTCAGAAATGGGTGACACTGACACCTTGTGCTGTTTGGCAAGTTTTCTGACTGTGATGCAAAGTTTTGCCTTCAGAGCATAGTTATTGAGGACCAAATGTGTTCTCTTCAGCCCTCCTCTCTTGTGGGCTTGTATAACTTGAACAAAACTTTTCAAACCACCGACAAACAGTAAGCTCTGATGTTGCATCCTCACCTCATGCCTCGACCACTGTATTGTATGTTTGTGCCGCATTTCCACCTAATTTGAACTCTTGAAGCAGAATCACCCACAACTCGTCCTCTGTCGATGAGTAGTAACAACTGCAGCTCAACTGATTGTGGCATCTGAGTCAACCTTCAACTCATACGAATGGCGCTTCGAGTGGGTTGGTCTGCAAGCATTGTGGGCGAGTTGAATGTGGCACCTCAGAAAATTGGCCATTATTTTTCGAACAACCTGATATATACATAATACATGGTGCTGGTAGAGCTAGATATAAGCACCCCTAATATTTAGGAAGGTGTTCCATCAGTTGATAAGTTTATGGATCCTCTGTCAGGTGATTTTGAACCCACTATGCATACACTTTCAAATACACCAGTTATTGGTGGGGGATTGTGCCAATGGAGCCCCTGCTGAAGCCTATTGCAGCTCCTAACTTGGTAACTGTTATTCTATGGTTAACTTTCACCAGTAAATCCACTGCTGTGATTGTGCCCAGAGTGAAGGCAGCATGTGCTTAGCTAGGTCTTGACAGATCCATAGTGCTTTCACGTCTACCCTGAAATTCTTTTCACCATTTAAGACCATCATACTGCATGCAAGGCATATATATTGCTGTAAACCACCTGCACTGATTGTAAGATTTCTGTTAATTTGCTTACCTCTTGTTAAAAAATTGGATCACAGCTTGCCATGCCTGCTTGGAGGTATCCACGAGATAGGTTGTTTACATTCCTTTGATATTACTCACATCCAATGCATCACACCAACTAAATGCTTCACACGCTGCATTTCTCTTTTATGTGTGGTTACTGCAGCACCACCACCATCACTTTGGCGGATACTGCACCACCATGCGTCTACCCAAATCTTTGTTTCATTTGGATGACCCATATAGATTTAATAACACTATTAGCTGTCCAAAATCATGAAGCCTAAAGTACATCTAATTTAATTGTACACACATGAGATTCTTCCGCGGATTCGCGGAATTCCACTGTTTGTGCCATCATTTGAGTTATTCTCGAGATCGATGCAAAACTAAAGAGAAATTTTGAAGGATTAGTTAGGGGAGGGGTCATTTTTTGGTCTGGGGAATGATATTTTGTTTTTCAAATCTTTCAAAAACAGAAGTTAAAGGAGTAAAAATTTTCCCCGTAATCGTGATTTCTTTTTCTCGCGATATTTCTTTTGTGCAGTATTATTGTTAAATGTAATTTTATTCCATAAATATTTGCGTTTTAGCTTAAAAATGGAAGAAAAATTCCGAAAAAGGAAGTTGGCGCAAAAATTTTCGTGTGATATTCAGGCACGTGATTCTTCAGCGGATTCGAAGAATTGTGCCTTTTCCATTGTCATTTCGATGGTTCTCGAGATCGATGCAGAACTAAACAGAAATTTGGGATGGATCGGTGGTGGTAGTGAGGGTGGTAGAGTTGTTTTCCGGGAGGAATCCCAACTTTCAAAACTTTGGGAAGCGGAAGTTAGGCGGAGTGAAGGTTTCTCCCGTAATCATAATCCTTCTTTTCTTGCGATGTTTCTTCTACCCTGTAGTGTTGTTAAAAATAATTTCATTCCATAAATACTGGTTTTGCAACTTCAAAATGGAGGAAAACTTTCCTAAAACGGAAGTTGGACAGAGCATAGATTTTGCCGGTAATCATAATTTTTTTTCTCTGCGATGTTACATTTATCCTGTATTGCTTTTAAATGTAAAATATGTATATACGTATATACATATATATATTGAATACAGTGATGTGCTCCAGCTTAATATTTACATAATAAATTTCAGTGAACAGTTTTGTCTTGCTCACGCTACGTTATATTCATGCTGTTTTGCAGCACGTTCTTATTTTTCACCCATGCTGTTAAAAAGTTCAGCTTTTTTTTCCCCTTAGTCAGTCTCGTATGATTGTACTGGCTCTCTAAAAATAACATCTAAAAAGCATCTAATTTGTCCATGGAAAATCATTGTAAAACATGCGAAATGATGTTTTGTAGCTTCAAGAAAATTATATAAGCTCATTTTTTAATCTTGTCAGCCTTTGCAGAAATGCCAAAGACATCCTAGTGGCACAGTGGTCTAAATGCTGGCTTCTGGCCATTCATCCGAGTTGGAATCCCAGTGAGGCATAGACGTTGTGTTTGTCTTACAGCACTGGCTCTCTTTCCTTTTCTGGAACCAGTGGCCCTAAATTAGTGGTGGGCAACTGCTTACAACCCATTGAGTTACTCACGATAGTTGTTAAACCTCCAACAAAAAAAAGAAAAAGAATTGCTAAATTTTAAGACTCAGTTTCAGTGGTTGGAAGAATTCCTAACTTTATTAACAAAAGCTGTAATTAATTAAATACATTCTATATATTTAAACACTCATATGATATTTCAATAATGGTGATATATTTTTTAGGAGTCTGATATTTCATTGTAGTTCCAGTAATGAGCACGGACTATACTTCAAATTTTTATTCCATCCAATTTAAGTGTTGACTTCTGATCAATCATCCAAGATGGGTGCGGGTTTGAAACCCACGTGAGGCATGGATGTTGGTTGCATTTGTCTTATGGCACTGGCTCTATCCCTTCCCTGGAACCAGTGGTCCTAAGTTAGATTCGGGCAACTGCTTTATAGCCCACTGAGTTGGCTCATAGTGGTCATTAAACCTCAAAAAAAAAAAAAAAAATGGGAAAATGACACAGATTCAAAATATACTTATCTCAGAGTGCTAATTAAACTTTGAATAAAATACATTTGTGAAAATTAATATGTAATTATGAATATGTAAATCCCCCACTTTCAAATTCACTCTGTATTGAAACAAATTTTTAAGAGCCACAGAAGTAATTTTTCTCATCTTAAATACATAGAATTATTAGAGGATGATGATATAGTTTCTCCTCATGATCAAAAAAATATTTATTTGCAGCAATTAAAACACTTACTCAAGGGGCTTTTGTGTAGCTTAATATATTTAATTCTATTTTAACTTGAAGAACTTTCAAATATTTCCCACATTTTCTAACTTCCTTTGTTTTCACAGACGTGTTTCAGGCCTCTAGATTTTATTGAGGCCTATTCTCAATGTATAAAAATCATATCAAAAGTTTGTTTACGCAGAAACAGTTTGTTTTATTGCCAAGTTCTTCTTGCAGTTGCCAGTTATTAAATTAAAATCTTTTGTATTTTGTAAGTCTACTATTTTTGAATTAAGTTGTTGAAAATGCTATTTATAAGTTTTCAAGGTTCATTAATGGAACTATTTTTCTGGATATAAAAACGTTAATTAGTCCCTTGTTTTATGAGGTTCATAGTCCAGTATTTTACTATTTTGCCATAACGATCCATTTCACACACATTGCTGCACATTCAATTTTAATTTACTTATTTTGTTCTCATTGGATGTTCTAATAATATTTTTTTTTTTAAATTATCTGATTCTATTTTTATCATGGTTCGCACTTCGCAGGTTTGTAGCAAGTTTTCTGTTTCAATGGTTGTGTACGCAGATACATTTCATTTTTATACAACTCTGCCTATGTTGTGGGTCAAAGTGGCAAAATTTTGTTGCTTACCTGGACAAAAAATCACATTTAAAATTTATGACAAGCGGTTCCAACACAATGTCTAGGATGAAACTCAAAACTCATCCATAGATCAGGTACAACTAAGAACACTATTGCTAAATTTTCAGCACACACTCTGATGTTATTTAAGGCACTTTGCATAACACATGCTGACTTCATAAGCATTACTTACATTTAGGCATTATTACTAACATTTAGGCGTGCCCGTAATGGGTGCCAGCGATGAGCGTCTGTTGGCGCTGATAGCACCCCACGCCATGATTCCATGTTGCCGGGCAACGTGGCGCTGCACAATGGCAGAGAAATCCACCCATTGGCCACATCGCCTCCAGACTCTTGCACGGCAATCATCCATGGTGAAACGGAACCACACTACACTGTTCCATTCTGCACCCCATGCAGCTCTGGAGCAACACCACGCCAGGCGGCGATGGCTTACTGTTAAGGCTAGCCTTCGCAACAGACGGCTGGACACAGTTTGTGTTATCGTAGCATCCAAGCCTCCCACACACTCGGCAAAATGTTTCCCGTTGTGTCCTGTGGGTCCGCTACGGCATGACGACGGATGCGACGATCGGTGCGCTCGGATGTCCATTCTCCAGTCCCCCTACAATGTTGCACAGATCCTTCCTGGTACTACTGTCTCCAAATATGACCGACGGTTGTGGCATCACGTCGGGTTTTTTCCGCAATACGACACAAGGATCATCTGGCAGTACAAAGGCTTACGAGCTCTCGTGAGCTCATCTGTTTGATGAAATCATGTACGACGGCATCTTAACGGCATTGGCACCCCTTGTTTATTCTCCAGACACAGTTACAGCAGAGCCACTCACTTTTTGTGGCGGTGATACATCTCGACTGATGGCCTCATGGGCTGGTTGTCCGCTTATACCCCGCACCGCACGCCATTTGTGCGATTGGCTTGCAAATGCCATCATTTGCATAACTAACTTGTACTTGAGCATCCACCCTGCAATTTGCATGGCGCTGTATTCACATCTACATGGTGTGGCATTTTCTTTATCAGGCAGTGTATAAACAAGTTTCCATGCTTTCACACATCAAGCAGATGGCTTTTTCACTGATAGACAAACTGTTTCTGTCTTATCTTCCTTGAAAAAGTCATTTGTTTGATGTGTGAAAGCTTGGAAACAAATGTTTATATATTCCTACACCAATAAATTGAATTACTAGCATAGTTTTACTATTTTCAACGAACATTTTGGTACCTGAATATAATGCACATAATAATTCTCTCTTTTTTTTGGGGGGGGGGGAAGAGGAGTCTACATTAACGGGAAGCCCTAACATTCTTATCTGATGATGAAAATATAAATAGGAGTAAAACAATATTCTTCATTTTTTCCTTATTCACATAGGGGAAATTTGCATAACATGGCGGCCAGTCACACATTAGGATATGATGGCCTATGCTGGACCTGGGTCTTAAAAAGGAGTCCGTGTTCGTTTCTACATCAGGTATTGTCACAGAAATTAAGAAATATTCTTCACAAATTCATGGGAAATTTAGAAGTACCTTATTTTCTAAAACAAATAATGTACTTATAAATTTCTTGTGTATTTGTAAAGAATGTCTTCTTTAATTTCTGTGATGAAACCTAAGATTTTTCAAATCTTCCTTCTATATACCAGTTTTAGTGAAAAATTTATTAAAACTTATGTGAAAATATGACATATTTATGATATTTTCTTTCCTCATATAAACATATCTCTGTTTCAGTGAGACATTAAAAGTTAATCTTTTTTTTCTTTTTTTCCCCCCTCATGGTGAACATTCTACTGGGGAAAATGTTTTTAAAATTTTCTAAGTATTATTGCATGTTAATCAGATCCATGTGATAGTCTCTCTCTCTCTATTACTCATTATTAGGTAGTGCAACTTCTCTAATAGCAGGCTTAGCATTTGGAAGCCTCCTTGGATATGGTGCTTATCAGACATCTATCGATGAGAAAAACTACTTTATCTCCTTTGGTAAGTGCTTTACTTTCATTTCTATTTCACAGTAAAACATTTGGGTTGTCATTAAAAGTATTAGCCTTATGACACTGAATTTATTAGCTGGATGGACTATTTAACTGTTGTATGACACCAGTATCAATGTAAGTTAATAACTGAAGGTGCTTTGAAATTTCCATTGAAAATTAGTAAGCTTATAGAAGTGTGTAATAATTTTTAATTTATTAAACTGTACACAATTCTACCTGAAATCAAGAAGCAACTTTCAAAGGTGAAGAGTGGCATGCATGTAGGAAAGGAAAAAATGACATAATAGGAAGCTCACTAAAAATAGGTTAGAAAAAAAGATTAAATCTACACATTAAAATTTGGCATAAGAAGGAACATTTTAATCTAATATTGTATTAAAACTAAATAATATTCTAAAATTTGAAGATATAAAAATTACTAATGCATCTAGAAATGAAGTGGAATTGCATATCTTAGAATCCATAGAAAAAAATATGACAATATGTAACCGTCAAGACCTGTACATTTTACTTGAAACATGGAAAGTTTTGATTTAGAAAGAATGTCATTTTTTAAAATGGAAAACACATGAAATAAAACTATATATGTTGGTATGATGATACAGTACTTAACTTTGTTGTTTTGATAATGTAGTTCAAGCTCAATTTAGAACAGCTTGACACAGTATATATACTGTGTATATATACCTGGTAAATATACTATATTTGCAATGAAAATGTTATGAAAAATTCATTCTGTTATATTTATGTTTCGCCCATTTCAACACACACACACACTCTCTCTCTCTCTCTCTCTCTCTCTCTCTCTCTCTCTCTCTCTCTCTCTCTCTCTCTCTCTCTCTCTCTCTCTCTCTCTCTCTCTCACTTACTCAAAAGAAGCGTAATCACTTTCACAGTATCCAATATTTCTTTTAATATTGTAATGAATGAAAACTAAACCCTATTAAATTTATAATTCAGCTAAAAATGTTTCTATCACAAAGAGCAGGTTATTGCGCATCAGCTAAAGGAGTTTCATTTTTCTTAATTGCTCAGCTGAGAAATAGTGAAAACATTTGGAATCACTAATTGTTTTCTTACCTAATTGTACATAGTAATTATCATAATAAATGAGCGTATTCAGCTCAATTTAAAGTTATGATTGTCAGTTTACATTCCACACAAACTTCATACATCTGGGGCAACATACTCTGGGACTCACTATTGCGTTTCACCAACAAAACAGAACTGTGCCATCAGCAATACAGCAGTCTGCACTGCACGCTTGTCTATTCAATATAAGGCATGCTTCAAGGTACTGATTTTTCAACATGCTATATGCCAACTTACATATAGGCAAGTTCTCCTATTTTGCATAGTATGTTTTCTATAGATTATAAATTCATACATGATTTTTGTTGAATTAATTTCAACTTTGGTAACTTTTTTCCATATGTGATACACCTGGAGGAAGGCATGGAGCACCAACCGTGTTTGTTTGTCATCATATGTAGGACCCAAAAATGTGAATTAGAATTCACAAAAGCACTAGTTATGAAAGATAGTGAGTGAGCCAAACATAATATTCTCTTTTGTTATAAGACATCATAAATGATTTTTTTTGTGGTTAAATTTTTTAATGTAACATATATAATAGACTAGTTTTTTTTTAATTTGATTGACATTAAATGTCTGTAATTACTGTTTCACACGTTGTCCAAGTTCAGCAATCGGGAGATTGCTAAATGATGTTAACATAGTATTGGCAATTGAAATCAAGAAAAATAATAAGTATCTGTACTTACAATATTCATAGTGGCTGTCGGGGCTTCATATGTATGTCTTCAAAGAATGTGAACTTTTTTCAATTGTGAAGTTTAGATTAAAATTCATGATATTGTAAAATCTGCACCAGATAAAATTAAACAAGATGAATTTTTACAATGCAGGTAAAAAAAAATTTAACATCCACGAAATATGAAACTGAATTAAAACCTTGTTGAATTTTTTAAAAAACGAACTATAATCTCGAAGAGGAAATAATCCCGACTACGAAGCACCTTGATAAACAACGAATTTTGCTGAAATTTTAAAAACGAAGTCTTGAAAAAGAAAAATAATCCAAAAAATATAAATCTCCCGACTGCGAAACACCAAACTAGTTTCTGCTAACACTCGTAGCCATCATCAGTGGTAGGTGCACGGACATTGGAATTACCGCACTCACTCGCTCAGGTATGCTGCTTAACCCTAATGTATGTTCAGCCCTGTCATGTAGATATTTGCGCATCACGATTTAGGTTCTATTGCGTACATCAATGGTGTCGCCATCTGTAGTTAAACAAAAATAAACAAGTAGCATTTATGTAGAAATATGCACCTGTATTTTTAAGTAATATTTGATGTCACTTGTTTTTTGTTAATGTTTTTCTTCTTGAAATGTTTTCTCTCCTGTTCAATAAGGTACCTCCATGCAAACTGAAGCTCTACTGGACTATTAACGTTACAGTTGTATCCATTGATGTGCGCAATAGAACCTAAATCGTGATGCGCAAATATCTACATGACAGGGCTGAACATACATTAGGGTTAAGCAGCATACCTGAGCGAGTGAGTGCGGTAATTCCAATGTCCGTGCACCTACCACTGATGATGGCTACGAGTGTTAGCAGAAACTAGTTTGGTGTTTCGCAGTCGGGAGATTTATATTTTTTGGATTATTTTTCTTTTTCAAGACTTCGTTTTTAAAATTTCAGCAAAATTCGTTGTTTATCAAGGTGCTTCGCAGTCGGGATTATTTCCTCTTCGAGATTATAGTTCGTTTTTTAAAAAATTCAACAAGGTTTTAATTCAGTTTCATATTTCGTGGATGTTAAATTTTTTTATACCTGCATTGTAAAAATTCATCTTGTTTAATTTTATCTGGTGCAGATTTTACAATATCATGAATTTTAATCTAAACTTCACAAATGAAAAAAGTTCACATTCTTTGAAGACATACATATGAAGCCCCGACAGCCACTATGAATATTGTAAGTACAGATACTTATTATTTTTCTTGATTTCAATTGCCAATACTATGTTAACATCATTTAGCAATCTCCCGATTGCTGAACTTGGACAACGTGTGAAACAGTAATTACAGACATTTAATGTCAATCAAATTAAAATATCGTAGCCACGTAAAAAGTATGTTAATCGCAAATTGGCGAAAATTGAACAACGATATATAATAGACTAGTGTTTATCATATAGATGCAGCGGGGAAAATAATAAGCGTACACCAATTATAATAATAATACAAGGACAAATTATGCATAATTGCTTTTGCCTCTGACATAATCACAAGTGACAATTCATAAGTCATCATGTGATTGTATCAGAGTTGCTATAAAAAGGTTAACAATAAAAACAGGTTTTCAGAGACCTCTGGCAGAACAGATCTAACTCATCAGCTGCAATGAATACACCTCCGGGTGATTCAAAAGTTCAGTGCAAAAGTAAAATGCGATTAAAAAAGATCTATGGGTCGGAGAGACCTGCGGTTTGCAGATTAATATTCACCGAGGTATGGGATTTTGTATGGCATAAAAAAATAGTTCAAAATATCGACAATAGAGGGCGCTACTGCAGAGAATGCCACATAAGTGCTGTTTGCACATTACTCACACAAAGCAGGGTGAGATGTTTAGCGCCAATAGTCTATTGAGCGGGCCATAGTGCACACAAATGGCCTCCTAGATCTCCAGAGCTCAAACCTGCCGATTTCTGGTTGTCGGCAGTCCTTGTAAAACTGCTGAAATTTCAACTAGCCAATGTGGCTAGTGGAATAAAAATTTTACTAGCCAAATGACAAAATCTACTGGCCATATGAAATTTAAAAAATAATAATTCACTAACTTCTCTACTTACGCTTCTATTAAATTAAATGGGAGCGTGTTTTTGTTTGTTTTTTCTTCTTCTAATGTGAGACACCTTCCCCATTAACTACATAAAAACAGATGCAGAGCAGTTACTGCATAGGATCATTATTGACTGCAAATATTTCATATGCTTTTGTTCCAAAATGATTGATTTTTTGATCATTTATTTTCAGTGCTGTAATATCGTTACTCTTACTATCTTAATTTACACATACATAATTTATTTTTGAGAGGCCATTGAATTTAGATGTCTGATTTCTTTTAATAATATTTAAAACAAAGGGACAAAAGCTAAGATATATACAAAGTGGCACTAATAATGTTGATACAGTTTACCACTGATATGTACTGTGTCTGATCTTCTCATCAAAGGTATCTGCCCACCACAATTGAATAGCATGTTGAGGATCAAAATCTTCAATTGAAATGCCATTGAATATAATCATCATTAAGTCGTTTAAAGTGTCACTATTCAGACATGCCCAATTACTGGTTTTTATGAGGTTCATCACTAATGCTCCACGTCAATGGGCTCGTGCGTCGCTGCCGCAATAGTACTCGCGCGCTGCCCCACAGCAATTTTCTTTTACTCCTGATACTTTCTCATGCGTTCTGCCACGGACATAGCAATGTTTATCGAAAGCTGGTGAGTTGCTCTTCCGCATAGACTACGTTCGATGTATTTCTGCTTGGCTTTTCAACAATTATATGGCGACATTGTAAAGTTTGTTCATTTTTTCAACTGCGATCTAAAGTTTCACAATGAACACCGTATTTGATTTCACTTCTAGTGTTTTAAATCGACAGATCTTGACGTTAGCTTTCGCTTGAGACCAATTTCGATGTCGTAGCGCTTTGCAGTTCCGAGTTATACTGATTAGAAGTTTGCGCAGCCGCGAGCCCCCTTCTCCCGCTTATCGCTGTGCAGTAACACAAGGTCACTAACAAGTCTTTGTTCCCTTAGCTATTGAATGACACTAGGTTGGTTTGGTTCACGTTGATAATATAGAAATTATTAGACCGAACTCGATGCCCTTTTTTCGTGACGCTCAACTTTCCGTACTGGCCACCTAGTACTGGTCTGATTTTAAAGACTTATTCACATAAAAAAAAAAACATGTTACATACTTTTTATTGTTCCTAAGCTGTGGTGGATTGAAACATGTCTTGTTATAAATGGGACTCTATAAACTATCTAATAATGTATTATTTATTACTCTACAATTATTAGTTTCAAAGATATAAGCGTTCAAAACGTGACATGTTTCCGTTGCATCCATGCTCCCAATGTTACCCCCCCTACCAGTGCGTGGAATGACTTAGTTCTGCATCAAAAAAAGAGCAGGTTTGTTTGTTTTTTAATTTATTTTTTAAATATAAAAAATTTATAAAAATTTAATAAAATTAAAAAATATTTTTTTCTTAAATAAAAAAAATACTTTTTTTAAATAAAATTTTTTATGTGAGACACTAATAAATTATGTTCCTAATGATGTCCATGAATAAATGTTTAGTTTGTAGGTGATGGTTTTACCTTCTCACAAAATGACCAATGCAAACAATGATCCAGTCAATAAAGGACAGTAAAAATGAAGAAAATGTTAAAAGCAGAGAAAAATGCTATAATCCTTTGCCAAATGTTAGGATGCTGGAAAAAAATTGCCAATTTGTGTCATCACAAGTGAACATTCCAGAGAATATGTTTTCCTATATATGCATTCTTTTAAAATATGTATCGGCTACAAGTTTTCTTGTTTTGAAAAAAACATCTCTGATTTTCTACAAAGGATGTGTAAATAAATAAAAGTGACAAGTAAAAATATGATTTGACAATTACATGCATTTGTGTTATTTTTATTTGAAAATAAGTAAAATTTTTGATTTGATATATTTAAATGTACATATCCAGAAGTTTTCTGGATATGTACATTTAAATATTGAAATTCTGACTGCAAAATTTCATCATAACAAATTTCAAGTCCAATGAAGTTCATTCTAAACAGAAATCATCAACTTTATTAGCATAGTAACTTGTACAGAAAACTAGCGGATAATGCTTACCTTGGCATTCCTTTCTAGCGACGGGGACATTTCACGCACGTGTTTTCCGGTCTTTGTTGAGGTTATTGTCCTAAAGTCCGTTGTATGCGATGACTGGCTTTACTTCTCACACTTTTTGCTGGGTATACTCGTTGGATCTTTGCTTTAGGATTCAAACATCAATTTTTACCGTTCTTTATACTCGAAATTTTCGCCCATACTCTGGGCATCTTCAGGAGCGTGGCGACTTTACCACCGATGTTCGTGGTTAACTTTGCGCTAATGGAGTCCGATACTCCTTGTTGCCATTCGTCGGAAAAACTTTCCTGGGTATATTTCGTTATCAAGCCCGGCTGGCGCCATCTATTTTTCGTTAAGAACACTTTTTTTTTTTTCCCCGTATTTTTTTTTTTTATTTTTTTAATTTTCTTCTCCTATCCTGGTTTTCTTGTCTTTTTTTTGCCTGTTTTTCTTTTGTTGTTGTTTTTCCTGTCTCATTAGTTCTTTCCACAGGCCCGATAATGTGCTAGGGTCGTTCTGGTTACATACCCTTGCTTTATTTTTGTAGATTAATATTGCTTCTTCCCTCCTCATTTGCCTTTCCGATTTTTTATTCTTTTTAGCATTTTAATTTCATCGAACTTTGGGAATGTCTGGTTTTCCAAGCAGAATTGCACTAAAGCAGTTTTGGCTTCTTTTTTTGCCAGTTAGATATGTGTTGTTTAAGTCTTTTTTTTTAGTCTCTTTTTTAATTAATACTTTGAAATATCGCACGTAAAAGAGAATAGTACAATAATTAGAGCTATATAATAGTCAGAATTAGAACTACTAAGTGGAACTTTATTAGCATGTTTATGACATTGAATCAAATGGTATAAATGACATATTTTTTGTTTACTTCATCATAATAGTAATGAGTGATCTAGCCACTTTATATCAAAGGACTTAAAACTGTTAACTGATAGCTTAGTTTGATAAATCGTTTTATTTTTCAGCTACAGCATCAGTATTAGGAGCTATAATGGGCATAAGATTCTACAACAGTGGGAAATTTATGCCTGCTGGATTAATAGCATCTCTAAGGTATGTTTTTTTCTTTAATTTTTGAATGTTATTTAGTTTTAACAAAGTTGAAAAACTTCCTTATTGTGGATTAATTAGTACGGATGTAATCATAATATACAGTGTAGGGTAAAATCACTAGGTATATTCACATGCCAAATGTAGAACTTACTGGTTTTTTCAAGTTATGTAATGTTTCTAATTATTGTGTAACATACCATTTTAATTAACATTTCTGTGTGTGTAGGTAAAATGAAGTAATACTTAGGTACAATAGTGTCCCTAGTGTGTGTACATAGAATTTTAAGTAAAGGTTTTGAATCTGCTGTGTGGCATACCACTCACATTTCAAAATCAGGTTCTTTTCAATAAAGTAAATGCTTTTGTGCAGCAAAGCTAGAAAAATTGATAAATTTTATTAATACTTAAATAATTAAGGGTTTAGATGGCGAATATTAGTTAGACACCTGACAAAATATTTTCTACTTCACCGAGTGGTTGGAAGAAGATGCGCAAAGTTCACATGGAGAAATTTTTCATGTCTGTTATCTGAAGAGATTTGCAAGTAAGCAGAATATTGAAGTCTGCTCTAGAATTTGTCATTGGTGCTTAACCAAGTTTTTTTATATTTCTAGGCTTTCCCTGTAACATACTGCAGCTTTACTGATACCAAAAAGAGGCATATAATTGTTCTTTTGTGACAATCTTCAAAAGTAAGCATAGAGCACCAGAAAGATCAAAGGGATTCTTTAGTAATGAAGGATTTTTCCAACTTTTCTGTTATGTACTACTATTCTGGATCATGTAGAACCAGATGTCAGAAGAGGAACCACTTATTTCAATCTCTCTCTCTCTCTCTCATATGGACCAGGGCCGTAGCTACCGGGAGGGCAGGGAGGCTGGTTGCCCTCCCCGGATGGTCATACCAGGGGCATAATTTCATACTCTGAGGATCGTAAAAAATAGAAATGAATAAATTTGCCAAACATTTTAACTCAAAAACAAAGTTATACACTTAAGTATCTTCTTTTGTAAATACTTTAATTAGCTACATACACTACTATGCACTGCTAACCAGCACTTACAATGCAATTTGTGGACCACCTCATACGGATGCGTGGAATTGTCCAAAACAGTGGATAGAGGTTTGTGAAACAATATGCTGATATGCCTAACCTTTGTGACCTTTCCAAACATGTCATAGGGATGAAATGCTAATTAGTCATTTGTGCTGTCTCTGAAAGTTCTTCTGAGCATTTAACCTTGAACAGAATTTTTGCAAGCACTACCCCGAAAACATCTTCCTATTACTACATTTACTGTCTAATACTCATTCATTCTGTGCTGGTTGTTTTCATTCTGCATTTCTGCACTTTTTGGATTGTCGGTGTTCACATAACTTTTACATTTCACTTGATATTTAAAACCGTTTGCTCTTGGATATTCACCTAATTTTTTAATTTTGAGTAA
The DNA here is from genome assembly GCA_039090855.1 of Macrothele yani. Classification (NCBI taxonomy): domain Eukaryota; kingdom Metazoa; phylum Arthropoda; class Arachnida; order Araneae; family Macrothelidae; genus Macrothele; species Macrothele yani. The sequence continues at coordinate 134,250,024 of CM077005.1, read as the reverse complement.
AATTATGTCGAAAACGGGAAGTGAGATTTTTTAATGATCATAATACTGTCCTACGAGGGTCATTTCAAAAGTTTTACACACTGCGGGTTATCTCTTAAAAACCGAATTTATTTCACAACATACCTTTACAGGCTTTCAAAGTAGTCTCCATGTTTCTTTATGACAGCGGCTCAGCATTTGGGTAAGCCTCGTATTCCAATCAGGACACCTCCATTTTTGAGGCATCAGATTACTTGGGTCACCTTATTAGAAACATCCTGAATTGTACTGAATCATTACCCATGGAGTGGCTTCTTCAGTTTTGGGAACAAGTCATATAGTCTGGTGGGCTCGTGTCAGGACCGTATGGCACGTGGGGAAACAATCCCCATCCATACTTTTCCAGAATGTCTGTTACTGTACAAGCAGCATGCAGCCTTGCATTGTGCAAAATGATGGCATTCGAGCATGTCAGGTCTTTGGCGAATCTTTGGGTGCAAAACATTTTGCAGAAACCTTCTGTAGAATTCTGCCATTACAGTGGTCCTCTCAGGCACTCTGTCTGTTGCTATCAATCCAACCTTGTCATAGGCCATAATCATCATCAGCTTAACCTTCAATTGTTGGTGGCGTAATTTTTTCTGGCGAAGTGATTCCGGACATTTCCATTGAGCGGACCTAGATTTTAGTTCTGGTTCAAAATCTCGTTTCCAGGTTTCATCTATAGCAACAGTTCTGTCCAAAAGTTTCTCACCTTCTGTCTCGTACAGCTAAAGCGATTCTTCTGTGATCCCTTTGCGAACTGCTTGCTGCTCTCAGATTATGCGGAACCTATTTGGCAGTCACTTTTCTCTTCTGTAATTTTTCAGTTAGGATTCTGAAAGCCAAAGTGGTAGACATGTTTGCTTCATATGCAATCTCTTCACAATTTTTTTGTCAATCTTCTTCCAAAATGCTGTTGAAAATAATCACAGAAGTGTCTGTTGCATCTGATGGCTGGCCGTTTCTTGGGTCATCTTTGATGCTTTGCCAACCTTGGCAGAAACCAGAAGTCCACCATGACACTGTGCTACAATCCAATACACTAACCCCACGAACTTCACACAAAAGTTTATGAATTTTGGTACGGGATTTTCCTCGCAAAGTTTCAATTTTAATGGAGGATCTCCGGTCGCTACACGAGATCTGACCTGACTCACTTTCTTCCTCCATTTCTAGGCAGAATTTTTCGGAACAGGAACAAATTAGCCAGTAAACGTAGACACAACTTAGTATACTGAAGTACTGACTCTCAACTGGTGCAATGATTGCATCATCCTACGAGCAGTGCCTGCTCAAAACTTTTGAAATGACCTATGTATAATGAAGGTATAAGGAAGTAAGGACTGCTTTCTATTTGAGTGGAAGTAAGGAACTTTTGAACTCAAAGTAGTGTAATTTCAAGGCTTGCCCTCCCAGATAAGAAAAGTTGTCAACTTAATTAAAATTACAGTACCGCTGATAATGATACATACAAGGTGTGTCAAGTTCAGTGAATGCATGATAAAAATGAAAAAGTAATATTTGAGGAAACTTCCTTTACTGACCATCTAAATACCCCTTCCCCAGATAGGATGCACTTTTGACATCATTTGTATAACTGCTGGAAGCTATGGGAAAAGCCCTCTTTGTTGTTTGTATTGTAGATCTATCATGATATTCACTTGAATGTCCAAAATCTCTTTCCTGTCAGTGCTGTGTAACGTACAATATTACTGCCAACTTGTGAGCACATTATGAGCTTCAGCCATTTACTTGTACTGTATTCCATCATCCTTCCTTATAGCGCATGCCTTTTGAAAAAAGTATGTGCTTATAGTATCACTGTGTCCAGTTGCCCATTTATCTCAGGACATCATGCCTCAGCATGTATTAGTGCAATTTCAAAAATTATTTTTTGCAGTGGTAAGCTTGAACTAGATTAAAAATTCTTCATACCTTTGGTCAACAGCATTTGTATTTATGCCCTCTAGCAACAAGGTTTGTTATAGCCTTGCCTCCAGGGTGCTTCACATGCAAATGCTATTGAATTCAGAATATATTTTATTTGGTATCTTTACTCCTAAAAATCATACTGACAAAATTATTTTATCCTCAAGAGGAATTATGGGACCTCAAGAGAAATTCTATCTTATATATGCAATGCAAATTCTTTTGTACACATTTTCTCAAAGGCTATTATTTTGTAGTGTTAAAAATTTTGAGCACAAATAAAAATTACCCATAGGTAATATATCCCATAGTTATTATTCTGAAAAATTTGTTGTATTTTTTTTAATTCAATTTATCCAGCTCGAAATTATTCCAGTTTGGCGCTAGATAGCGTGATGAGTTAGCTTAGCAGTGCTTCTGTCTGGAAAAAATGAAATCTCTCATTTCTGTCTGATTTTTCTAATTATCTGAGCCAAATAGAAATCAATGAATGGGGCAAAAGTGAGATTGAAATCTTTTCTTCCATAAATCATCTTTAATCCTATTGTACATTCATTTTTTGAAGAGAAAGTGTGTACACTATCAGAGAACCCCTGAATTTGAGCTATAGAAACCACCTACTTGTTGAGCTCCACCCCCAAATAATATCATTGGTTAAAACGCAGCAGCGCATATTTTGTCTTTTTGTTGTTTCCTGACTTCATTCAGTGCACTCAAAAAATTTCAAAATCCTCAACCAGTTGTGGTTTAAGTAAGTTATTTTTAACTGAAAAGTCCTTAGCAGAACTCCCTCCTGATGATGATCATCATATGTAGAGGATTTTTAGGAAGGGAGTGTCTGACTCCAGGTCTTAAACAACCCTTAGAAATAGGAAGCTAGGAGATTTAGGCTAGAGTGCCCAATAAAAAAGTGACACGAAAGCAAAGTAGAAAGGGGGAGGAAGACGCCCTTATTTATTACCGGGGGGGCCAGTACCTGGGGTCCGACGGCTTAACGTGCCCATCCGACGCATGGCGGATATTTAGTGGATTGAGCGTTCGTACCGGGCTTGGGATCGAACCTGAGGTCCTTCGATTAATTCACCTGGAGCCAACGAAAGACCATTCCCATTCTGAATATGGTGAGGTCAGCAGTGATTCACTGACGCCAACTTCTGGAACAGTCGCCCAAGACGTAAAAGACATGTCCAAGGAACGATTTTTTGTGCCATCTATCGCAGATAAACCTCAACTCTCATTCAAAGACAGCCTTAGTGCCTTTTAGCACAAAGAGCGTTTTTCACGCATGTAGTTTCGTTAAATAATTCTGTTTCCCCATGAGGGGGACATAAAAAGTATACTCAATTTTTCTTGTAAATACTCCATATATTGGAAACATGTCCAATATCGTAAGGTTTAACTTAAACGTGCAATAATGTAATAATATATTTAGGGTAAATTACCATTTCATGGTCTTGCTCCCAATTTCGCATTTCCAGCACGTGAGTTGTGATCACAATGTCGCATGTTTCTAGAGGTAACATGGGGGCTCTTCACTTTTCTCAGCTGAAGTCATTCATTTTATTCTATTCTATTCTTGGTCGTATAGTGTGTTGTTGTTTTTTTTGTTTTTTGTGGTGTTTTTTTTTCCCCTTCTTTTTCCAGAGGTGTCATGTAATAATCCTCAAACACTTCTTCGTTTTCATACCAAACCGTAGTCACGCCAAATATGCTCACTAAACACACTCGCAATCCTATTTACATGTCAGCATTAAAAAAAAAAAAAAACTACCATTTTTTTTCATCAAACATACAACCAACACTTTCATATATTTCATTATATACTATATACAACCAACAAATGCTCTATGAACTCACTATATACATATATACTTAAGACGTTTCCACCTCGGTCAACTACATTGAATTTTTTTAACCCAGCCTTCTGCTTGCACATATCCCATGACCTCTGTAAAATGGCTTCGCAAAAGGAGCTCTCCAATGCCACACTCCACCCTCGGCAACATTCCAACCCTAGTACTTTCTGTAGCTAGCTGCTACCATCATCAGGGGGGACGGAAACTCTGACCTATACTCACGGTATCCTCAGAACAAGTGAGTGCTTCTCCCAAGGCAATATCAGCTCTCGAAGCTTCGTTCTCTTGGCTGCTGTGGCGCCCTCTGTTGTTTATTTTAGATTTCAATTTTCTAACTTTTCTATTTTTCTGTTCCATTCTTATTAAAAGTCATCCAGTTGTCACCAATTATATTTGGATCATTATGGTTACACACTGAAGTTCTATTTTTTTCATTTAACACAGATTTGCAATCCTGAGGTGTCTTCCAGATTTTCAACTTTTTGTTATCTTAATCTTGTCAAACTTTGGAAATTCCTAATTAATTAAGCAGTATTGAATGAGTGCTGTTTTCTCTTCCTTTTTTCTGCCAATTTTTTATATGTTGTTTCAGCCTATATTTTAATTTATTTTTGGTTCTGCCTATGTACAACATTGGAGGATATGTTGTAATAGGAATTGAGTAAACACCTGCTTTCTCTAATTTGCTGATATTGTCATTATTTTTTAACATCATGTTCTTGATGGTACTGACTTTGCTTCCAATTTCAACATCATATTTTTTACATATCTTATTAATTTCTGTTGTCACACCTCTGACATATGGGAAACCATTCACATATTTGATTTGTTTTTCAGTTGCAATAGCATTATTATTCATTTTATTTTGTACTTCAATATTCCATTTCTTTTATTAATTGTCTAGGATACCCAAAACTATCAGCAATTATTTTTATGTATTCAACTTCTTCATTTATAAACTGGTCATTTGCAGAGTATGTATATGCTCTCTTGATTAAGGTTTTTAAACTATTACATTTTTGAGTGAAAGGGTGTGTTGAATTGAAAGGAATTAATACTGGAACATATGAGTTCTTTCTGTACACTCTGTATTGCAAATCATTTCTGGTATTTATATTTGAACATCTAAAAAGGCTATTGCATTTTGTTCTTCAGTAAGTTCAATTGTTGGGTACAAAGCACTAGTTTTTAGCCAATTGTTTCAGTTCCTCCTCATTTAACCTTGACAGAATGGAAATATCATCCACGTATCTACAGTACACCACTTGATATTGCTTCTACAAATTCTGTTTTAAAAATTATTTTTGCATCAAATGGCATTCACGGTGAAGCATATTTTGCATAAAATTTCTAATATTTCAATGGAAGGTGTATGTGCATATTTCTATTTACAATATATATGCAGGTCTATGCTTTTGAAAACCCTATTTAAAAAAATATTTTTTCATCAGATACTGCTTATTATAGAAAACATTTTATGAACATTTTATTGTTCTCAGTATCCCTTCTAAAAGTCCAATTTGAAAAATTCTTTTTACATTGGATACAAGTAATATCCCCTGTGATGGAACATTTCTTCATGTATATTTTAATTTTTCCTAAGTCACAGTTCTTGCCACTAGGTGATTTAAGTGTTTCTGTTTACAACTGTATGTCCACTTCTAAAAATAACATTGAAACATTCTTTCTGAAATGTGTTATTTGCTATGCTAAAGCCACTTTAAATAATGCATAGGTTTCCTGCTGGAAGGTATATATGTATGAACTTTTTTTCTATCTGTGCTTCTAAAAGTCGTATTTGAAAAATTACTTTTCTATCACACACCTCCTGCTATGAAGAATATTTTGCATGTGTTGATTCTTTTTTCATAATTCACAGTTCTGCCACTAGAGGGCTTCAGTGTGCACTTCTATAGAAAGGGTTACAAGGAAAGTCCGTGATCAGGCTAATATCTCACGAACTATGGCAGTTAGCGATTTACTTCTTGTGCAGTTGTATATGAAACCCCTATGATGCCCACAATAACACCACAAGATATCCCCTCACCCCCAAGAGGGGGCAAAGGGGCTATCGCATCCCCCTTTGCAGATAAGGCAAAAAAGTCAATTACAAACTTGCTCAGCGAGGCAAAAATAGTACATAAATGTTTTTGTCCCATAACAAAAGATGGAAGGGGACTCTCTAAATGCAAAAAGCAGAAAGCTGTCAGAGTCACTATGTCCGGGTAGTGTCAGCCATCGCTCACGTACAGGCAGGCCAAAGCAGGACGTACGGATATTTTGGCATACGTATTTGCACATCCCCACAGCAGCACAAATGAAGTTGCCCAGGAAAGGGGATTAAGCCAACAGCATGTACTACAAATTTTGCACAGGAACCATATGCATTTGTATTAGTTTCATTTGCAGCTGGCACTGTGGCCTGGAGATACAGAGAAAAGACTTGATTTTTGTAATGTCGTGTTGAATGCTTTAGAAGAGGACCCAGAGTTTCTGTCAAACATTTTATAGACAGATGAATTGCACTTCACACGAAGTGACGTTGTGAATACGCATAATATACACTACTGGGCACAGAAAAATCTCTGTTGGATGAGACACACACACATCAAGTGAGGTGGTTCACCAATGTTTGGTGTGGGATTTGAGGGAACCAGCTTGTAGGATCTTTATTTTTACAATGCAAATCTGAATGGTGAATTATATTTACATCTTCAAACGGATGTAATGGACTTCTTGGACAATGTACCATTACAACTTTTATTGAACATGTGGTACTAGCATGATGGGGCGCCACCACATAGGAGTACACAGTATCAAGATAGCTAAAAGATGTGTTTGACAGAGATGGATAGGACCATAAGGTCCTGTAGCATGGTCTCCACACTCACAAGACCTTAGTCCCCTGGGCTTTTGCCTTTGGGGCCATCTTAATTCGCAGGTGTATGCAACACCACCGCTAAATGTAGCAGATTTGTAGCAGCATATAATATGCGCTTGTGCCTCTGTTGGTGGGGATATGCTGCAACGCATGCACGGTCAGCTCATAGAACGCTTGCAAGCATGCATCATTGCTGAAGGGTAACATTTTGAGTATGCAAACATGTAAATTGTATTTTCTAAACTAATAAATTCTCTACAGTATTATGCATTCGCATCTTGTAGCTTTGTGTAAATATTCGGTTGTTGCGATTTTCTTGGGGCCGGTCTCCTTCCCTTCTGGATGTTGTGATTTTCTTGGGGCCACATTTCCGGTCCCCTTCCATCTTTTGTTATGGGACAAAAACATTTATATACTATTTTTGCCTCGCTGAACAAGTTTGTAATTGAGTTTTTTGCTCCATCTGCAAAGGGGAGCATGATAACCCCCAAAAAGGGGGTTGAGGGGATCCCTCATGGTATTATTGTGTGCGCCATAGGGGTGGTTTCCTATACAACTGCATAAGGAGTAAATCGCTCTGCCATAGTTCATGAGATATTGGCCTGATCAAGGACTTTCCTTGTATAAGAGTTTCACTAACTCTAAACATTCCATTGAAAAAATCTTTTCTTGGTCAAACACTGTTGACGACCATAATGTTGTGACCATTTTCTCTTTCAAGTAATGTGTTCCTGCCAAGGGTGGCTTAAATTTGTTTCCACCACATCTATGCTTTTCATTGTTCAATTGGAGAAATTCCCTTTGCTTTGGATATCTTCCACTATTACTGAGGTAAACATAAACAACAAAGGTGTTTCATGAAGCCTATATGGGTTTCTTTATGTCCATAATAAGTTAGGCAAAAAAAAAGTCTATGATAAGGTATTTTGAGCATTCACATATCATAATAAATGGAACCATCAGTGAAGAATGTAAGATCCAGAATACTATCAGTGATAAACTGTTGAAACCAGTGGACTGGTGGTAGTGTACTCCCTTTTGGCAATCTGCTGCCTTTCTTGTAATGGTGCGACTCTACTGTGCAAGTGGTCATGGCAGAAAAGCTGAACTTTTTCCACATAGAAATATGCAAAAATAATTAACCTTTCAGCATTTATTAACTATCCATGAAGCAACACAAAAACCATAAAATTGTCCGTTTCTTTAGGAACGAATAAGAATTTATTTTGCCGTCCCGGTGGCGCAGTGGTCTAAGCGATGGTTTCTGACCATTCGTTCAAGATGGGTCCGGGTTCGAATCCCGGTGAGGCATGGATGTTGTGTTTGTCTTACGGCACTGGCTCTCGCCCTTTCCTGGAACCAGTGGCCCTAAACTAGGGACGGGCAACTGCTTATAGCCCATTGAGTTGCTCACAGTAGTAGTTGAACCCCCTATCAAAAAATTTTTATTTCATTCAATGTGCTTATATCAAACTAATAATATCAATCCCACATCTATACTGATCTAATTTGTTTTATTGTATTTCTGCATCGATCTCAGAAGCTCCCCGAATGACTTCCAAAAAGATGGAATTCCGCCTTTTGGTGGAACTCTTTCACCCCTGGTGTGACTGTATGAGAATGGCAAAGCTTCTTCTGATCACTAAATTTGCAGTTGCAAGACTGACATTTTGCTGTTGTAACAACTTCCGCATTGATTTTGAAAGACTGAATTGAAACTCCTGGATGGATATTTCTGAATCATTGATGTGGTCAGATTTGGTGGCCATGTAATGAATCATATCTCACAAAATTTATCTATCAATGCCTGCAGCAAATGACAATGTGGTACTTGTGTATTTGGAAATTATACCATTCCCCAAAACTTTTCGATTAATGCCCGCAAGAAATGGTAATGTGTACTGGTGTATTTGGAAACCATTTCTCAGATTATTTGTGTATAGTTATGTAGTCCTGACATATTTGGAAATTGAAAGTCTCAAGAAATGTGTCTATTAATGCTTGCAGCAAATGGCAGTATGATGCTGGTGTATTTAGAAATTTGTTTGAAAACATTTATCAGATGCTTTCAGTATGCTTTTGTGGTACTGGTGTGTTTAGAAATTTATTTGAAAACATTTCTTGGATACTTTGAATATGCTTGCCTAAAATAAGCAAGACATGCTCCATTAATGACAGAACCAATGCATTGCAACAACTCAGTCAACTGAACTTCATACATATTGGTTGACCTCTAGTCTTTCCAATACCTCCACTCCTCCCATGCTGCTGATTGACCTTGGTTCTTCTCTACATTCCCTCCTTCACCTGTTAGCCTAAAGGTTTTAAATGTTGTTTTCATACAGGCTTGTTTGAATATTGTTTTCAACATCTATTGCAGAAAAATAAACGTGATGTATCGCTTTGGAATAGGCGTGCAGTTACCATAATTTAAAATGGTCAATAACATGAGTTGTATTGTAATATTAAAATAGCACATTTCTTTACTTTGACATATAAGTATAGTTGCTTTCTGAATACCCTGCATAATAAGCTGTTGCATTAATTGTCTTCCAAATGTTTTCACAATTTTCTGTATATGAAATGTTCTGCATGCTTCATTATTGCATGTACTTAGCTTATTGTCTGCTGAAGTGAACTAAATTCTTATTTTTCCATCTTCCTTTAGCACCCTGATGATACTGAGGTTCAGTGTACGATACATCTTTGCACAGAGGCAACTGCAGTAGGATAGGATTGTATATCACTTATTATTATGTTTTGCCACAGTGAAATATTTGTAAAATCCAATCAGTGTTACATGAATATTCACATAAAATTGGTAGAATTAAAGCAGGGGGAAGTCCATTTAAAAAAAAAATTGTGTGGTAGCTGAATGTACTGCTAAATAATTATCACTAATCATAGATATTTGTTATTAACTTGCTAAAACAAGGCTACATTACTTATACACTAAAACTGAACTACTAACCTAAACCTTTCATAACACTCTTGCACAATACATGGCAAATATGAATTCAAATTAGTATGTAATATTGAGAGGTACAGTAAAAATTTCACTGTTGCAAATAAGGGTGATATTGTTGATAATGAGGCTGTGGTATTGTGATATGTCTTGTTTTTTACTAAATCATGTTTCGTGACAAAGAAATGTGTTAAAAACATTCCTAAAAATAAAATTATTAAATTACTTCTGTTTGTTTTATTAACCCAAAACAGATTGTGTCTGACTGAATTTCTGGAAATGAATGCAGGAATTGTTCACCAGAAAAAAGGTACTGAATGGTTTTCTATTGCTTCCATATTATCTGAGGAGCAAATGGCATTTGACAAGAACCATTTGGTCAGCATGTTTGAAGTCTTACACCATGGTTTTCTCCCTAGAATTTTTTTTTACAGTTGGGCAGAAATTTTTTTTAGCTGGATGGTACCTTTAACACCTTCCCCAATCAAGAAAAAAAAAAAGATGTTTTGCATAACATCATTATACTTGTACTATCTTTGCAGTGGAGCAAGAAGTAATGTAGCATAACGTGATAAACATTAGAAAATTTTACATAAATGATAAAAAAAATGAATACTTATATAATTAAACCATATTTGACTCAGATTTCAGCCAGTTTTCAATATTTGTGGTTTATGTGGGAATAAGTTTCCTACTCTTCTGTTATGTGCATTGTGAAAACATTCATTAAAGGAAATTCAGCAGAGAAAATTAGCTGGACGGGCCACCCAGTAAAAAGGCTCTAGGGAGAACACTACACCAATATTACAACACACAAGATACCTCGTCTTACCGTGATCCCCTACTTTAAAACCATAAAAAGCATTTGTGTGCTTTCTTAACAAGAGGGAGGTTTCAATTTCATCATTGAGTTTTAAAAATTAGCTCTCCAGATATGTGACAAAGTTTTTGAACACTGTTATCTGTCAATGCAGCAAGACTATTTATTTTTAATATTTCTTGATGAAAATTAGATTATTCCTTAAAAAAACACACATATTTGCCCTATTAATTTGTTAAAAATCTCATTTTTTGTTCTATTTCCTTCCACAGAAACATGGTCGCTTCCATAAAAACAAATTTTCTACTACTCCTCTGCCAAAAATAAAAGTGACATATTTTGTAATTTCAGAAAGTTAGCATGATGGAGACTAATTATGCTTCAGTGGTTTGGCCATGTTGAAAGAATGAGTGATGAGATGCTTACTAAGAAAATCTTTTTGGCCCAAGTGGCAGGAAGAAAAGGTAGGGTAAGGAGGATCAGATTCAGGAGTGTATGCATGAGAAAAAAAATGAGGAGTATGAAGTATAGAAGATCTTGTGTGTGGCATGTGATGGATGTCAGTGAAGCCCAAGTTGTATGTCAAGATCGCTGTAAATGGAGAAGTTTGATATGACAACAATAAATAAAAATTATCTGGTAGTTTGTATTTCTTTGTGGCACTCAATTCTGAATCTCAGAGAACAGCTCAGTGATATGTATGTAGAAATTAGCTATATGCATTTGCATAAACCTTAACTTACTGTAATAAAGTGTAATTCTGTCATGTAAATCATTAATAATTCTCTAAATCACAGGATTGGGGCAGACCAGATGGTTAAATGTTAAATTAACAGCATTCCTATACCAAGAATTATGAAATAAATTATACACAAAAGTGCTCATTGAATTACAACCGTTGCCAACATAACAATGAGGAGATCATGGCCTGTATATAAAAGATTGATAATTCCACTGAAAGCTGAGTTACAGACATGATGGGTAAAACCAAGGGATTTGAGGGGGGACGTTTAACGAGCATTTCAGTGGGCTATAAGCAGTCGCCGTAAGACAAATAACATCCATGCCTCACCAGGATTCGAACCCAGACCCCTTTTGGACGAATGATCAGAAGCCATCGCTTATACCACTGCACCGGCAGGGCAGCAAAACCAAGGATTTATCAAAGTTTATGAAAGGCCAAATTGTGAGCACATGAAGTATTGGTGCATCCATTTCAGAAAAAACAGTAACATTTGTGGGCCTGCAGGGTTTGAGTATATACCTAGAGTGGTGCTAAAACAACTGGAAAAGGTGGATTCCACAAGTTAATGGCCCAAAACAAACAATATCCCTCACGAGTAGGCTACAAAAGTAGACCCAATATATGCCACCCTTTCTGAACAACAATCTATCAACATAAACAATTCTGGTGCAAACAGCATGTGGATTGGATAATAGAAGCTGGTCCGATGCATCACGCTATATACTCTATTCCACTGATGGTAGAGTTCATATTTGGCCTCAGCACAGCATGAGCCTATGGATCTCTCACATGTGGCATCTACTGTCCAGGCCACTGGGAGCAGCTGTATGATATTGGGCATGAACCAGGACCCCCTGGTGTATGTGAACCAATGTATGGCAACTAACAAGGACAGGTTGCATACTGTGTACATGCCCACAACATTGTATCTCCACCCAAAGGGGAGGAAGGGAGACCTCCAGGATGATAATGCGTGTCGTTGGGCCTACTTGCTGATTTGGACCAGGATAACGATGCTACGTCATCGTTATCCTGGTCCAAATCTGAAAGCACGTGACTGCATTCATCGCCACGGCACATCCACGGGTGTTTCTTCTGTTCTTTGAGAACGGTGCATAAAAAAATGCAAAAACGAACTTTGCGAAATCTTAATGAAACGGGCTGAAATTTTTATCAACACCATGAATTGGTAATAAGAGGAGTCCCTCAAAATTTCACCGGAATCCAGTCAAAACTTTTTAAAATAGCCATGGAATTTTTAATTCATCGGTAAACAGAAATACTATATACGCAGAAACGGTTAATAAAATTTTGATGGCTAATTTAAAAAGTCATTTACCTATTCAGGCAAAATTTTGACATTATGTTCCTCTTAACGATTTATGGTGCTCATTAAAATTTCAGCCAGTTTCATAAAATATCTGCAAAGATACATTTTTACCTTTAAATTTATCCCAGAGATTCGCACCTCAAAGACGTCTGAAACTGAAAACACGTGATGCATTTGATTGTAGATAACAAATTGTTAATGAATTTTGTTCAGTCAGTGTTCTAATGCTGTGTCTCCCAGACGCGTGTTAAATAATTCGTAACACTTTTGGTCCGTTTGATTCTACAGATTCCATACATTCTGCAGATTTCGTTGTTTTAATTCTGGACAAATATTTGTGACAGCAATGCCCAATTTTTAATCGAACACTAAAACCAAACAATCGGAAGAGGAAAGATCACAAGCACGTGAAGCGGACAAAACTCAACAAGGTGTTCGACAAAGCAAAGAAACCGCTGACGAAACAGAGGCGCAACTTGCTGAACAACGATTTCGAACTGCTACAAGACGAAGCAATGATTCTGCTGAAGAGACGAACGAGCGCTGATCGGCAACAAGCTTCAAACTTGAGAGCTACTGTTGTTCGCCACAATCAAATTTTGCCTGAAACTGTTGAAGCTCGCAGAAATAGACTCCAGCAGGAGATAATTCAACAAGGCGCCAGACGTGCAAGTGGCTACATTTGAAGGACGAAGCATTCAATTATGATCCTGAATTGGATTATTCAAACTATCCTCCGATTGTCATTGGTAGCATGTCTTTGAAGTGTAGTTTTTGCGATGCGCTGAAGTTTGAAGACGAGAAACCAGGATTGTGCTGTTCTTGAGGAAATATTTCATTGCCAGAGCCATTTGAAGAGCCTTATGAAAGGTGATCATCTAAAGTCGAAAGAATTTCTAAACCTGATCTGCAAATACAATTGTTTTCAAATGACTTCGTTTGGAACACCTGTGCCTATGCCTCAGTCAACTGGATTCATGCCAACGTTTAAAATTCAAGGGCAAGTGTACCACAAGGTAGGCTCACTCCTGCCACTGACCAACAGTCAAATTTCTTCAATATTTACTTTCTTGGCGACGAAGAAACTGAAGCGTAACGACGTTTGCTGTGATTCCTAGCACCAACAAAAGTTTGATCTATTCTTTACAAAAGATGCTGCACGAAAACAATCATTACGTTCAGCAATTCAGAATGGCACTTGATGATAATCCACGTAAAGACCTGAAGATCGCTATTAAGGCAGACAAGAAACCAGCACAAGGCCATGCACGTGTCTTTAATGGACCGGTAGTCAATAAAGTCGTCATAATCATTGCTAGAAATGAGTTTGAAAAGCGTGATATTGTTTTGACTATGTGCAGCAGTGAGCTTAAGAGTATATACGAGACGCACATTTCGTATAACGCCTTATAATATCCGCTGATGTTTCCCCGAGGAGAGGCGTGACCTAGGGCGAGGACGGATATACCCTCAATATCAATGAAGTTCAGCCAGGAATGTCAAATAAAGTCAACAAAATGGTGTCGGCAATGTCGTGCTACGCCTATCGATTGATGGTGCGATCGAATGAGAACCGATTGCTAAATCAGACAGTTACTGCATCAGTATTTGGTAGACATGCATGCTAAGATTGAGACAGAAAGATTGCTCTTCATCTGACTGAACCAAAAAAAGCTTCGTGTCGATGATTACATTCACTTGAAAGATGCGACTGTGAACGATGGCAATGCAGAAAATCACGGCAAGTTAGTGATTCTGCCATCAACATATGCCGTAGGGCCACGAAACATGCACGAATATGCACAAGACACCATCACCTACGTTCGTCATGGAGGTAAGCCATCATTATTCATCACACACACGTTCAATCCAAACTGCAAAGAGATGGAAGAGAATTTGTTTAACGGCCAATCAAGAACGGACCGACAAGATTTGGTGGCAAGAATTTTCCGGCAGAAGCTCATCACATTCATGAATGTCAACAAAGGCGAAGTTTTTGGCTCGGTTAAATATTGGCTTTATTCCGTTGAGTGGCAAAAGAGAAGTCTCCCACATGCACACATTTTGATTTGGTTGACCAACGGAATCAAAACAAATCAAATTGACAACATCATCTCTGCTGTGATTCCCGATATCGACAAGAAGCTTCACGATATTGTCATTAAAAACATGGTACATGGTCCTTGCGGCGCATTGAATAGGCAGTCTCCATGCATGACGGATAATATGCGCAGGAAGATGTTTTCGTGTGAATTCATCAAGGAAACGCAAGCATTAATAGATAGCTACCCATTATATTGTTGTCGTAAACTGAAGATGGTGAACAAACAGCAACCATTAAAATGAAATATCAGAATGTGGAAATTTATAATCGGTGGATCGTTCTATACAGTCCTTTAATTTTGAAAATGTTTTATGCCCACATCAACGTTGAGTGGTGCGATTCCGTGCAATCAATGAAATACATCCTCAAGTATGTCCACAAGGGATCCGATCAATGAATTTTTACAAGGACATGTGACAACGGCGAAATTGAAATCGCGGAGTACCAAGAAGGCCTCCGGTACATCTCCAGTATTGAAGCGGCATGGCGCATTTTCGAATTTCCGATCCACAAACGAAACCCTACAGTTGTGCATCTTGATGTTCAACTCGAAAACGGTCAGCTCATCTATTTTAACCAAGGCAATTTGTAAAATCTTCTGGCCAATCAACCAAACACAACATTGACAGGATTCTTCGAGCTATGCAAAACAGACTATTTTGAGAAAACACTGCTCTACTGTAAAGTTCCAAAATATTACACATGGGACAAGTCAAAGATAGTCTTCAGTCAATGCAAACAAGGTGCAATTGTAGAGGGACATGTCGGCATTCGATCTAGCGATGCTCTTGGCCGTGTTTAGACAGTCCACTTGAGAAACTTCGATTGCTACTACTTGAGAATGTTGTTGCCCAAAGTCAAAGGCCCGACTTGCTTTAAGGATCTCCGAACAGTCGATGGAGTTGAATACAATACGTATCATGCAGCTTGCCTGGCATTAGGATTATTAGGGAGCGACAATCACTGGGACGAAACATTGAAGGAATGGGATTCACCATCAAAAATCAGAACTATCTTCGCAGTCATCCTATCGCTTTGTGAACCATCAAATCCAAAATCACTTTGGGAGACCCACAAGGACTGCATGTCTGAAGACATTTTAAATAGACTTAGACAAGAGAATCCTCAAATAACTTTAGAATTCACTAATGACATCTACAATGAGGCACTTATCATGATTGAAGATTGGAGATGATTGGAAAATCTTTGTCGGAAATCGGCATGAAAAGTCCTTCCTGCCAGCAAGCAGTGAACATGACTCGAGAAATGCTTCGACAGTTGTCATATGATTCTAACAAAATGCTTGATTACGTTGCGCAGAACGAGCCACTATTGAATACAGAACAAATAATTTATCAAGAGGTTCTGCGACGACATTACAACAACGAAGGCAGAATAATTTTCATCGACGCGCCTGGAGGAACCGGAAAGACATTTTTGATCAATTTGTTGATGGACCGCGTCAGAGGAGAAAAGAAGATTGCACTTGCATCTTCAGGTATCGCTGCAACGATGACTGGTGGACGAACAGCACATTCAACGCTTCAAATCCCGATTGACTTGGTCCATAATGAAGCACCTGTTTGCAACATCAAGAAAGGAAGTGGAAAGTCCAAAGTACTGCTTGAAGCTAAAGCGTTATTCTGGGATGAAATTTCGATGATGCATAAGCACGGAATTCAGACAGTCAACAGAACACTGCAGGACATTCGTGGCAACAAAAATCTTATGGGTGGTTTGATCGTAGTCCTTGCTGGTGATTTTCACCAAACGTTACCAGTGATTCCAAGAGGCACGATGGTTGATGAGATCAAAGCCTGCCTGAAATCATCACAGCTTTGGAGAGACATCACAACAATGAAGCTCAAGACCAACATGAGAGTTCAACAATCTCATAGCTATGATTCCAAAAAGTTTCATGAGTATTTGCTCAACAATGGCGACGGCAAGGAAACAACAAGTGAAACTGGAAAAATCAAGCTCTCCAAAAAAATTCGGCAAATTTTGTCGTACTCTGAAGTGTCTCATTAATTGCGTGTATCCAAACTTCAGAGCAAATCTTCTGAATCACAAATGGCTTAAGGAACGTGCAATTCTGACACCACTAAACATCAAAGTTGAGGAAATCAACTATTCCATTCAAGAAATAATTCCAGCCCTTTCACGAACATTCTTCTCCATTGACAAATGTAACCATGAAGACAAAGCGACAAGCTATCCGGTAGAATTTTTGTATTCTTTGGATCCAAACGGAATTCCGCCACACAAATTAGTGCTGAAAGTTGGATCCCTATCATGCTGTTAAGGAATTTGGACCCATCAAAAATGTGTAACGGATCAAGACTGACGGTGAAGGCATTGAATGCTTATGTCATCGAGGCAACGATTCTAACTGGACCATTTGAAGGCGAGCAAGTCTTCATTCCAAGGATTCCGTTAATTCTAACTGATTTGCCATTTTCATTCAAAGGATTACAATTTCCTATTCGGCTTGCATTTGTAATCACCATTAATAAATCGCAGGGACAATCACTTGAAGTTACAGGCTTGGATTTGACACATGGACAGCTGTATGTTGGAATGTCAAGAGCAAATGATCCAACAAAATTATATATTGTCGCCGACGAAGGAGAAACCAAAAATGTTGTGTACGGCCAAGTGCTGAAATAATCACACTATGAATAAATAATTTGTAATGACAGAATTTGTGAAATCAGCCTTTTTTTTTTCTTGCAAGCATCAATTTTTTTCCAGATTTTTTCAGTGACATATAAGGGAATATGAAATTAATAAGCCTAAATCCCGGGCAAAGCTAGTCTAGTAATATTTATCATATGAGCAACTCAGTCAAAATGGATTTTAACTGAGTCACTCTGGATATCTGTGTTACACTATTTCCCTAACGCCAACTTATAGCAAACAGAGTGCAAGTTTTTCGTAGGCCTACTGGAGATCACTTTCCCATGAAGAAAGATGCAATGTAACCAAGCTTAATACCAGATGGGCATTTGTCAAAGATTTTGAACCTTAACATTCTTGAATGTTACATTATTCTCTTCCCCCAAAACCTTGTGGCTTTAGCCTGAGTCACTTAATTAATGTACCGTAATTTTCGGACTAAGAGCCGCATCGGCGTAAGGGCCGCAGGTTAAAAATTTTGCGATCTTGGAAGCAAAAGTTGCTGCAAGGGCCGCACCGGCATAAGGGCCGCACCTGTGAAGTCGTGGTGCTGCTCAGAAATCTAAATTATCTTCCTTATTTTCATGAATTAACTCACACCCAGCGTGATTATATGTATACTTCAAAGGCTAATTTGCAATTCAGTGTCGATCTGCTTTATGCACTTATTTTTTCATACTGGCAAAAATTTTTATTTATACATTTTTTTATTAATCATGTTAATGATGTTATTTGTTTGCCTTTATTAAATGCTCAAAACCATTTATGTAATCAATATAAATCACGGTTAACCTTAAGACTGCCGTTAGAATATCGCATTGCTCGTAAAACCGCACAATTGTCTAAATTCCATTCAATGTGGATGTCTGCTACAGGATGGTTCTCTGTTCACCGCAATAGAATCCGTCTTAGAAGTAATTAACTTATAAATTATCGCTTGTAATGCTTTTGATTAATGTTTTCTTTAATAATATGTTCCTTCTATGTTATGCTTTTTTCTTTACCAGCTGCCTCGCACGTGTTCGCGGATCTGGCCGCCAACACTTCCATAACAGCGGTGCCGCTCTCTTTCAAGTGGTTTGACCTACTTTCATTTACTGCGCACTGATCCTTCGCGTTGAGCTCCGCTTTTATATGAATCCCTTCTTTTCCAGCCGAAGCCTTCAACTTCCACTATCGTCAGTTAATAATAAAAAAAAAAAAAAAAAAAAAAATTAAAATCTAAGCAAAACTCAGGAGCATGAGCCAAGAAACACCTGTATCGCATGCCAGATTAACCAAGAAGAGTGAACAGAATTTGTCCTTCCGTTCCGCCAGTATTGTTTGGAATAGGTCTCTGCTAATGTAATCGTCCTGGGGCAGGCTTTTGCATTGTTCATGTTCTTAAGCTTTTGTTCAGGAAAGTGCCCATCAAACCGGTCTCCCCACCCCGCTGAAAATCATCGCACCTTCCTGCATGATGTATGCTGCAGCCAACGAAAGAGATACGCTAGGCGCGATATCCACAGAAGCCTCGGACGTCACGCTACTCGTCTGTGTGCTTATGTCCCCTTCCATCCCCCATTCCACCATGCAAAGGGCATTTGAGTCAGGCATTCCTGTCCTCCCCCACTTTCCCTCCTAAACCAACATCAGGACAGCGGAGTTATCGTGTCTAACGTATGAGTAGAAAGGGAGGGAAACTTGATCACAGTAGAGTTTGTGAAAAAAAAAAAAAAAAGACGTGGTTTGAAAAAATTTACTAAGCATCTGCATGAAAAAAATTTTTATCGTATTTAGTACGATGAATCATCCTGCAGTACGATAAAATCGTAACAGTTGGCAGGTCTGTCTACGCAATACTGAATTAATGTCGTTTTTTTCTTCTCTATTCCAATTTTTAATATGCTGTTGCAGTCGTTTTTTTTAAACGATTTTTAGTACTGCCCATGTATGACATTTTAAAAGGGCTTGGTCCTATTGAAATTTGGTATACATCTGCTGATTTTAATAATTTTGTATGAGCTTTTCTGATTATTCCTTATCAAGTTTCCAATATTAACAACAGAGTGGCCAAAACAAAAATTAAACATCCCCATATTTGTTAATTGTCCAGATATTCTTTTATAATATGGGGGAAAAGCCTTTATATATACACCAATGAGCCATTACATTATGACCACCTACCTAATAAGCTGCAGGACCCCCTATAGCCCGCAAATCAGCAGCCACTTGGAGAGGCATCGATTCCATGAGTTGGAGATAGGTATCCTGAGGTATCTGGTACCATAATGTCAACAGCCGGTCCTCCAGTTCCCATACATTTCAGGGTGGTGGTGGTGGTGGTGGTGGTGATTTGACACAAACCCACTTTTCCAAGCCAAACCACAAATGTTTGATTGGGTTCATGTCAGGTGAATTTGGAGGCCAGGGCATTAACAGAAAGTCACCAGCATGTTCCTTGAACCACTCCTTGAAGACTCTGGCAGTATGGCATGGCACATTATCCTGTTGGCAATGGCCATCACCAGCAGGGAACACAGTTGCCATGAATTGGTGAACTTGGTCCACAATGATGTTCAGATACCTGACAGCTGTCAAGGATTGTGCTATTAGGATAATCGGGCTTAAAGTGTCCCAAGAAAATATCGTCCACAGCATAACACTGCCACCGCCGACCTGTTTCCGCCCAACAATGCATCCAGGTGCCATAGCCTCAACTGGTAATCGGTGCATCCGTGTTCTGCCATCTATCTACATGATGCACCAGGAATCTTGATTCATCAGACCAGGCCACTTTCTTCCACTCTCAATGATCTTGGGCACATTTCATGCATTGTTGGCGATGACACGCAGTGAGCATGGGGACCTGGCTGGGTCTTCAGCTATGATGCTATAGAATTTATAATACATAGGTATAAATCAATAACAGGAGGCTAAGATGGTTACTTTTATTTGGTAACAACCTTAGCCTCCTGTTATTGATTTATACCTATGTATTATAAATTCTATAGCATTTTATGATTATAACCCTTTGTCAAACAAAGATAATATTTCCTGCGAGTACTTCAACAATAATACAATGCAAGAAACAGTAAACAATGCAGCAACTGAGTTGTTGACACGTATGTACAATAAGAATTATAACCACGTAAAGAAATTTAACACCTTGAGGTAAATGAAGAATTGATTGTGTTTTATAATTTCTATAAATATCTGTTTACTTTATATTTTTACTGTTTAAAACATAATCTCAAAGTTTACAATTCTTTGTTTTGGTGAATAAAAAAAAAAAAAAGCTGGTGTTGGTGCTTCAAAACCATGGCTTCCTGTGTCAATGCCAACCAACAACCATGTTTTCCAG
Source organism: Macrothele yani (assembly GCA_039090855.1). Classification (NCBI taxonomy): domain Eukaryota; kingdom Metazoa; phylum Arthropoda; class Arachnida; order Araneae; family Macrothelidae; genus Macrothele; species Macrothele yani. The sequence continues at coordinate 134,229,351 of CM077005.1, read as the reverse complement.
TGTAAATGGTATTTATGCTCCTGTAATTAATTCCATACTTGTATAATATCCCATCTCATGATAGAAAATAAAATAAAATTATTGACAACAGCTTCTGTTGACAATGGCATGTGTTTGCTTATCATGTGTTTCCCCAGGGGGGAAAAAGATTTACAAAATGGTTTTCATTTTGTGCAGTGAGTGGCGTCTTATGTTCTGATAAAGCCATCCATGTAATTAATAGCAGTTACATTAAAGTTCCTATTAATCCCTCTTTTTTTTTTTTTTTTTTATGTGAAGACTTCATTTTGGCCAGTAAGATTTGTTAACTTACCAAACAGTTTTTTTTTTTTTTGCCACTAACTTCTGTTGACTTACCGACCGCTGGCCACTTAGCTAAAATTTCAGTCTGCACCTATTCCTCTAGGATCATCTTTAATTCGTCCTTGTGTGTGCATTTTTTAAATCTTCTAAAGGATTTATGTGTTTATTATATCCCCAAAATCTGTGAAGTTGCATTCGTTTTTACGTTATGGTGTTTTACTTCAGAAAAACATACACAGTTGAAAATTTATCTGGTAGTTTGCATTTCTTTGTGGAGATAACCTCTGAATTTCTGAGAACAGCTTAGTGATATGTAAAACATATAGGAAAACTCACTGTAAACACTATAGTACATCAAGTATCCACTTTTTCTTACTCTGTAGTGTAGGTGCAGATATCTATAAAAATAACACTTGCGGTTAACTGGCTTTTACGTAAGGTCGAAGAGAAATCCGGGGGGGTCAAGTTAAATTTTCATTACTTAGCGTAAAGAAAAATAAAATTAAGCATGCCAATGCCAATCCATAAAAAAAAACTAGTCAGTTTTTCCCCAATGAGAAACTTGTGAACAAATTACTATATTACATATTGGGTTGATGCATAAGTTCATGCCTGGTTTTTTTTTTTTTTTTTTTCCACACTACAGGAATATATTACATCAGAAGGGAAAATGGAATCAATCAACTATGTACCACCCCCCCCCCCCCATTGCTTACAATGGTGTCCCAACGTTGGGATAGGTCTGCCATGCTATTCTTGAAAAAACATGCAGGTTTTACTGGGAAGAAATCATCAAGGAAATTCTGGAGATCAACATCATTGTTGAACGTTCTGCCACGGAGTGCATTCGACAGAGATTGGAACAGGCGATAGTCTGAAAGGGCGACATCTGGGGGAATAGGCCGGATGTGGACGAATCTCCCATTTCATGTCCTGAATGGCCATTTTGGTCACTTTTGCACTGTGAGGGCATGCGTTATCACGTTGGAGAAGGACACCACGGCACCGATGTGACCGCTTCTGCTGAATTGCTCCCTCCACACGGCGGAGTTGCTCACAATAGAGTGTACCATTGATGGTCCGTTTCCTTGGCAGCATTTCCCAGTGAATAATGCTTTTCATTGTCCACCAGACACATGACATGTTTGCAGGATGAAGGTCATGTTTTGGACGTGGTGTGGGCATCTTGCTTGGGCTTAACCATTCTTTCTGATGCCTGAAATTCACGTACAGGCACCACTTTTTCATCTCCAGTAACAATGCGCGACAGAAAGGGTTTGTGTTGCTAAGAGCATTTGCGATAACAGGTGAGCAAGGAACCACATATGGCAACACGCTGATTCTTGTTGTCTTCAGTGAGAGTGTGAGGCACCCAAGACCCCAATTTCTGGACCTTTCCCATATGTTCCAGGTGTCGCACCACCGTGGCCTGATCACAGTCCATCTCAGTGGCCAATTCGGGTGTGGTTTGACATGGATCCAAATGGATGAGATGGTTTAAATGATCCTCATCAAAGTGAGAAGAACGACCTGAGCGTGGAGAGTCGTTTGAGGTCAAAATTGCCATCTTGGAATCGCTCACACCATTTGTGGGCTATCCTTGGTGCAATAGCATCCTCCCCATACACAGCACAAATTTGTTGAGTGGCCTCGGCAGCTGTGGATCCCTTGTTAAACTTGTATAGAAGCAGATGTCAGAAATGTTCATTTCTCTCTACTTGACACTCTATACTTCTGGACCTGAAAACTAAAATACCATAAGCCACAATCACACAACGCAATATGATTTAGATACACAATATTACTGGCAACATTTTGACATACAACTGGCCATCTGCACCGTCACTACTGACCTGGGAAACACTCTTGAAATAAAATGGCATGAACTTACATATCAACCCAATAGAATACCCATTTAAAGCTGAATCTAATTTAAAATATTCTGTCTAAATATAAAATGTGTACAAATAATAAAAATAAATGAATGGATAAAAATGTTCATTCTTGGAAGATGCTGGGTGTCTCAATTTGTATAACAAATTTTCCTGACCTTGCAAAGATCAAAGTCAGCAAAGTTTCTACAAGAGCCGCCAGCAGCACGAGACACAGAAAGCAATGCATCACCACACAGCAGAATACGCATTTATTGTTACACACTTTTATTACAAAGTTATGTTGCTTGCATACATGCTATTAGAAAACAATTCCTGACAAAGTCCCCAGAAGCAGCACCATTGCAGACATGGTTACGGAATTTTGAGATGCGACCAATGTGAAAAATTGAAAACAATGACTGCTTCAGAAGCATACCAACAAATGAGTTCTAATACTATCAAGACAAGACTGGCTCAGTCTCTGTGTAAGATACTAAGAAGGTTAAAGCCAGCAGAGTGGACTGTTGTACATTATTGTACAAAGCAGTTAAGTATCTGAGATTCTATTCCTACTGTATGTATGAACTTTGTGCATGAAGATATGAGTAGAAGGTTACAATACTGTAGATGTTTTCAATGCTTCAAATGCAATGAAATGCACATTTTTAACATGATGTTAACAGATGAAGCCTGACTTTACTTTCTTTCTCTCTGCTAGAAGGATCCATTTAGAAACCAGCCTGGATATTTTCATTACCCCAAACCCACATTTAACTAATTACTCATTTCTGTTTTAATTCTGGTTAGCCACAAAATATATTTAAAATTGGGCATGGTTTTTAAATGGAATCTTCTATGACTAACTTCTTGAATCATAATCAACTAAGGATGTTAATTATAAAATCAGGAACATAACTAAATTCTTTTACGCCACCACATTTCTCTGTACATGTCATGTCGCCTCGACATTTGTCCCAATTTCAGTGTTTGCACCATCTTGAGTTCATAAAAGTCAGTTATTAAATTACAGTTTCATAGTGAACTGTGTTACTTCCCATAAATGCACACACAAAAAATATTAAATACTTTGAATGTTTTTTTTTAAGTACAACAATTAAACAAGAATCAAAGAAAAATATGATAAATTCTTTGTTTCTTCCAAACTGCAAGTATACAAGTACAAATAAATTCCTTCTTAACAGAAAAAAGCCATAGAATGTAAAAAGGAATCATGATAGCAAAACAAAGTCTGATCATAAGTTCACCATGAGCATCTGCCCACAGCATATTTGTACCTCATAACTAACTGGAAAATAATGTACATACTCGCAATTCATCAGTGCAGCATTTTTCAGCTTTATTGAAAGCTGCGGTAACTCAATATTTCAAATCCAGAATTTCATTGTGATCTGGTTTTATGGGGTTTTTGTGATGAAGTCTAGTCTATTACTTTTTCATTTTTTTTTTTTTTTTTTTACACATCTGATGAATTAAGTGATTCACAGAAGGGGGAGGGCTTCAGCGTTTATTGTTATTGAAAGGTACTGTTCTAACAGGAGCTTTGAAATTTGCACTAGCTTGCTGCTGAATTTGGTAGGCCAGAGGATGAATCTTGAACCCATACAACCTAGAAATGGGAAAACAAGAGTAGAATTAGCACCTAAAATGCAACATCTTACATCGTGCAAAATGTGCAACAACGAAAAAAATAACTGAAGAACAGCAACACATTTTGATAAGACTGCAAATGTGGCAAGCAACATTCACGAAAAAAAAAAAAAAATGAAGTTTTTGGTTAACTGTCTATCAAAGGTCAGAGCACAAGGAACAGTCTGGTATATAGTAACATATTACATATGCATGTTTATCTATCCTTCATGTACATATTATTATTATGCAGCACATCTGCATTTGTCGAGTACTAATATGCACAGGATTTACTTTAGTTTGTTTATAAACTTTCAAAAAACATTTAAAAGTTAGTTTACCAGATTTGCTGTCAGGTTGAGAAATCGGTTAAACTAATTTTTAATAGATCGTTTATGAATCAAAATAAGTTCAAACTTCCAAATGCTGAATGGTTTCAGTCACTCGGGCTTTCAGCCATTAGATCACATTTTATTCTGCTTTCGAGTTGTCTTTGAATCTCTCAACATAGGGTTGCTGTCTTGTGCTGCCATCTTTCAGCTCGATACTGCTGAAATTTCAAGAAGCAAGTCTAAAATTTTGATCCTTTTCATTGTTAAATTTTTGGCAAAAAAAATAAAAAATAAAAAAAAATCTTAACTTGTAACTATATGTTGCAGCTATTTGTAGCTAACTTATGGTTAAGACTTTAAACTCATGGCTGAGATTAGTACAGTAAAACCTGTAAAGTTGGCCACTTTTTCAAGGAACAGTAAATATCCTATGTAGTAACACAGAGCAAAACCTCTAACTTGGCCACCTGTCTAACTTGGAAATTGGCCACCCAAATATCTTAAATTTCGAATTTGTCTGTACTAAAACTGCACCCCAAAACCTCTCTAAGTTGGCAACCTGCTTGAATTTTTTTTTTTATTTGGTTGAGTAGCAACAGAATGTGTGAAAGGATTAGTGTAATCAGCAACATCTGGCCAACCCCTTAGGGCACAATAGGAGATTACCAGACAAGTGTGTTGATGTAGCCTTTAATCTCCCTTAAGCAGTTGTCAAGAACATTCACCAGTCATTTTCCTTATCAGTGTTTTTCTTTACAGTAAATAGGTGTGTGTGTGGTGTGTGTGTGTGTTGTGTGTGTGTGTGTTGTGTGTGTGTGTGTGTGTGTGTGTGTGTGTGTGTGTGTGTGTGTAAAACAGTGAGGGTTGAGATTTTCTTAAGTGGGGTGCATACAAATTGCCATCAGAGCTTAGTAGTGGGTGGGTTGTTCTATAAAGGCTTGCCTTTGTGAAGGTGGTGTGCTTCTAAAGTCTCAGGAATTTTCTAGAATAAGTTAGGTGTTGGGCTCTCTCTTTTACTCCAGGCAACAGGCCAAGTTGTTCTTAGTTTATGCTCTTAGTTATGCTCTTAGTTCAATGATTTGATGGCTCCCAAAAGAAAATTAGTGGAATTGTCTATTGACAAAAAGAAAGAAGTTTTGGATTTGATAGCAAGTGGCAGCAGTCAGAAAATTAGCTGACCAGTTTGGTGTAGCTAAAAGTACAATAGGAAACATTGCAAAAAGTAAGGACTAAATAGTCAAATCTTGGTTAGAAAATTGTAGTAATGAGCGACGAAGAAAACTGCATAAGACTGAAAATGAAGAAATAAATGTAACAACATTGGAATTTTTTAAAAGATGTCGAGCAGTAAACACACCAATTTCAGGCCCCATGTTACAGGCTAAAGCAAAAGAAATTGCAGAACTTAAAATTGCCGATTTTCATGCCAGCAATGGATGGCTTAACGCATCTAGAGAAAGAAACAACATCAAGTTCCATATCCTTTGTGAATCAGCTTCTGTAGACATAACGGCAGCAGAAGATTGGAAAATAAATTAAAAGAAGTTTTGAAAGATTATCCTGTGGAAAATCAGTTCAATGCAGATGAAACTGGACTCAACAAAATTGTTTGTACAAAAAAATGAAAAATGTTCAGGGGGCAAATTGGCAAAGGGGGGTTTTGACAGTGTTTTGTTGCAGTGCTACAGGGGAAAAATTGAAACCTCTCGTAATCGGCAATGCATCAAATCCTCATTCATTTAAGGAAAATGGCATAAAAGCAAAGCACCTGCCAATAACTTGGCATCATAACAAAAAAGCATGGTGACAGCAGCCGTTTTTGAGGAATGGTTAAAATCTGTTAAACTTTCAAATGAAAAGTCAAAACAGAAAATTTTTACTCCTAATTGACAATGCTACAAGCTACAAGTGTACGATTCCAATGAGCAATGTTAATGCAAATTTCTGCCCCCTAACTTAACATCTCTCATTCAACCTCTTGACCAAGGGATTATTTGTACATAAAGAAGCAGTATCAAAAAATGATGCTGACGTGTTTGGTGAATAAACTTGACACTTGTAAAGATGTGACAGAATTTTTGAAAGCAGTAACTGTTTTTGATTGTATTTGTTGAGTGCATGCTTCTTGTCAAAATTTACAGATTTCGACAATAGTTAAATGTTTTCAGAAAGCTGGATTTCCACAAAATGCAGAGATGAATGATGAAACTGAAGTTGACAATAACACCAACAACCTACTAGGAACATTACCTCAAGACATCCAAGACGAACTGCTAAGTGAAGATAAGTTCCCAGCAATAGATTGCAATATCATAGTGCACGAAGATGTGGCAGACACAGAAGAGGATATTTTTTCTGATGTTTTATCAAACATTAAAAATCCTATTCTAGAGCTACAGGATGAAGAAGAAACTGATGATAATGTGAATGAACAGCAAATTATCAGAAGAAAAAAACCCTACTTTCCAAGAAGCACTGGATTTAGTGTCAAATTTACAACACTATGCATCTGCAAAACATGCTGCTTTACTAGAAAAAAATGGGAGTTTATGAGAAATTGAAAAACACTGGGCCCAAACAAAATTTAAAGAACGTCAGCAGAAAACTACGATTGACTATTTTCAAAAGAATACGTAATATTTGCTATGAACTTAATATGTAATAAGGATACACTAATTGGAAATGGGCAAGTCATGTAAGTAATGTCCTTTCACATATTTTTAGATGTACACACTACTCTTATACTGTACTAAATATAAATAATACATACATACTGTATTCACCATTCAGTGAATATTTTTCCAGTTTAGAATCAAGCCTATAGTATTTATATAGTGGTACAGTATAAACAGTATTTCATGCAGTACTTAAAACCGCTGCTATGAATTCATTTTCTATGTTAATGTACAGCACATATAACATTCACTTTGATTCCGAACTCTTTAAGTTGGCCACAATAGTTTGGAACCGTGAGTGGCCAACTTACACAGGTTTTACTGTACTATATATATATATAATCTCTATCATATATGTCCTCTTTATTGTCATCTTTTTGAATTTATTTTTTCCATCCTTCATGACTGAACATTTTTTTGTATTTTTTTTTGTATTGCTCACTTAAAAAAATAATAATTTAATGGTGTTATATTTAAAATCGGGGAGGAAATTATATGATGAGTTTATTATAAAATTAACTTTGTTTTACAAGCTTTCCATTGACATTTTAATAATTTATACATACCTGCCAGCATTGGAAAGAGCCTTGTCAGTAACTTAACTAGTATTATTGCATGGCACACATAAGACGCTTTTTTATGAAACGATCCATCTCTTTGTGAAAAAGAAATATGTGCCACAACAAACAAGAACACTAATGAAACAACCATTTCAGAAAGTTTCGTAAAAATGAAATTCCGTCCTCTGATGAACATTCCCCCTCCTGTCACCCCCTATTTCTCTTCACCTGTGCATCGATCTCGTGAATGATCAAAATAAAAATTACAATGGCGGAATTCGTGGACGAATCTTATGCTTGAAGATTACAGGAAAATTTTTGTGGTGTCTAATTTGGCATTTTCACAAATTGTCTACAGTTTCAAGTTGAAATACAAACATTTATGCAATAAAATTATATTTAACAAGAATACTGGACACAAAGGCAACATTGGGAGGAAATAATTATGATTAGCGATTTTTTTTTTTACTCTGTTTAACTACAGTTTTCGAAAGTTTTGAAACATGAAAAACCGTCCTTGATGAAAAACAACACTTTTCCAAATTCTCTTCAGTTTTGCATCGATCTTGAGAATGATTAGAATTCTTAATATCTAACCCTGTCAATACTTCCCAGGTGTTACCCACTACATTGGTAGTACATACCACAGATCAACCGGCGATTGATGGAACATATCGCTGATGTTAAGAAAGGCAACCCTTCCACCTCCCTTTCAATTTTGACTATCAGCGATACGTCCGCGATTCCCGACGGGCAAAATGTTAAATGTATTGCTCCATTCAGCAATAGGAAAGCCCTCAGGTACCGCGAAAGCATTGAAATCTACCTTACCCCTAACATCTGCGATACAGATGCACCTTTTCACATCCCTATCATTTGGAATGCTATTTTAAAATCTGGCAACAACTGATGTTTATACCACATGGTTCATTCCATGGCTGATGAAGGTAGAAGTTACTACCGAAACATCCCACCACCTATAATATCTTAACGCAACTTACACATGATACGATATTAAGACTTCTAATTTTTTGTGTTACATGTTTCACAGCCAATCCTCCTCACTATGATTTGAGAATGATCTAAATGATACCAAAAAAGCAGAATCCCACGAATTTGCTTAAGAATATCATGCATATCATAAAATAATAGCGAAATAAAATAAAAAATGGTAAAAAATTAAAATTCGTAGAATCCGTAGTTGAGAATGAATTCCGTAGTCAGACAATTAAATCCATAGAAACTAAGGACATTCCGTAATATTAAGGGTGTTCAAATGAAAAGGTACGAAACGTCATAAGAACGTAACCGTTAACATATTTGCCTATGCCGCTATGGGAGAACGTAGCGTCACATCTAGGGATGCGATTGGAGTCGCCGGCGTGGATCGGAGCATGTGCGGGCGCCCCCATGCGCAGGAGAGAGCAGAGGCTCTTATAAAGAGCGCCGTCCAATTGATGCGGCAGTGCGTGTGAGGACAGGATGGCGTTCACATTGCAAAATTCGACGATTGAGGAGCAGCGAGGCGTTATCCGATTTCTGACAGCGGAGGTGTTAAACCGGCCGCTATTCATCGCCGGATGGTGACCGTATATGGGGAAGACTGTGTGTCCGACAAGTCAGTTAGAAAATGGAGTGCCCGTTTTCGTGCAGGCCGTGAGAGTTTGGTTGATGACCCGAGACCAGGCCAGGCAAACACAGTCATCACGGCCCATCTCATCGACAAGGTGGACGACCTAGTGAGAGGTGATCGGCGTGTCACATTGCGAATGTTGGCGGTGGAGGTAGATGTCAGCGTTGGAACAGTGTGGACAATTGTTCACGACAGGTTGCGTTATCGGAAGGTGTGCGCGCAGTGGGTTCGAAGCAGCTCACCGACCAGCAAAAGGAACTGTGTATGGGGCTAGCACTTCAACATCTGTTTCGATATCATGAAGACCCCGCTTTCCTGGAGCGGATCGTCACAGGTGATGAGAGCTGGTGCCATCACTACGAGCCAGAGACAAAGCGGGATAGCATGCGTCGTCACCTCCCCTAAAAAGTTCAAAGCCGTGGCGTCAGCAGGCAAGGTGTTGCTCACCGTCTTTTTCGACGTCCAAGGTCCACTACTTGTTGAATTCCTCCAGCACAGACGAACCATTAACTCCGATGTGTACTGTGAGACACTCCGAAGCCTACGCAGGTCCATCAAGAACAAAAGACTGGGGCTGCTCACGGAGGGTGTGGTTCTGCTCCATGATAACGCGCGTCCACACGTCTCCAGGGTCACACACGTGGAACTGGCCAAGTTCCAGTTGGAGCAGCTCGACCATCCGCCCTACAGCCCGGACATGTCGCCCTGCGATTTCCATGTGTTTGGTCCCCTGAAAAAACATCTGAAAGGGAAGCGCTTCCACTCGGACGACGAACTCAAGGACGCTGTGCAGGACTGGGTCTCGTCACGGCCACAGGAATTCTGGGAACAAGGAATCCTTCGGCTCGTTAATCAATGGGATCGTTGTGCTACGGCCTATGGTGTATACTTTGAATAAAGTCTTCATTTATACCCACAGTGTCGTTTCGTACCTTTTCATTTGAACACTCCTTGTAGTTAGCAGGTATGCTTATATTTCAATTATTTTAAAATTTCAAATTTTGGTACTCTGCTGCAAAGTTAAGTTTTCTGGAGTAATCAGAGCATTTGCATATATCATACTTGCTCAAAAGAATTCTTCACAATGTTTGACAGTTTTAGATTGCCACTCTCACATTTATTTTTATCATGAAACAAGGAATCCATGAATTCAGCATTTTTTGGAAATTTTCAAATGGTCACTAAAAAAACTGAATTTTTATATGGTTCTTTATTTCAAATTCTGGGAGGGAATTAAATGTTAAGTTTAATATTTTAACATCAAATTAAAACTGTTTTACCCATTAGTTTTCTATATTGACACCAGATCACATCTTGATAACTTACTTAGATCCCAAATTGCTGTAAATTTTCAAAAAGTGCAAAGAAACTGACCCCACTCCCCGTAATTTAGATATGATCCACAGAACAATTTCAAAACTTTGTGCTTTTATTTTTGCTCTGCCACTCAAAAGAAAATAGGTCAGCACCTACTTACTATAAGTAACAAAAGTAATTTGAATTTTTTTTTTTTTTGCTTCAAAGTAACTACAGTGAAACCTTCGAATAATGGTCACTGCTTGGACCAGGAAAACTGTGACCATTGTTAGGAAGTAGCTGTTGCTCAGAGGTTAGGACTAAGTTAACATTGCTAGGCCATTGCCTTTTTGCAAAAGCAGAATAACTATGTATATGGAGCTCATTCACAACAAAGAAAATTGCAGTGCTCTTTCCAAATGCTGACTGCTGAACAAAACTGAATACTTAAATAATTCATGATATAGAGGATTTTAAAAAAAGTGTCCGACATGTGATGCTAAACAGCCCTTAGAAATATCGAGCTAGGAGATTAAGGTTAGGACATGCTATAGGAAAGAAAGAAGAAAATTGTTATCTGAGACCCTTTCCATCTCAACTCAGGCAGGGTGTGTGTCAGTTGATCACCTCTAATTTTTTTGAAAAAAATGTGGTAGCTACTCTTAATGGAGATACAAACTACTGCAAAAGGATTTTTCATGAAATTTTTTTTTGGCCGAGCTACAGCATTTTGAAAATAGGCAAATAATACAGCTGTGGTGAAGATCATGTGAAACACTAAATTTTTAAATCATAGTTCCCACTCTTTTTCCACCAAAAAAAATCAAGGACTTTTCCAGTACTTTTCAAGGACTCAAAAATTATTGAGACTATATTCGTGCCCAATAAGAACTCTCACGAAACACTAAAATAAATTGTAACAAACAGTCAAAAAGTTCAATTAAAATTATAGTTATTTATATGGGGACATACTTTGGTGAGGTATTATTGTTCCACAAGATTTCAGGTTTCCTTATCACTGATGCAATGTGTTACACATTTGACAAAACAGTTAAAAGCAAAATATTTTTCATTAAAGTCAAACTAAGTGAAGAATGAAATATAAGAAATTGAAAGCAACATCCCCTTGGGCACTATGGAATATGGTCATCAGTTGCAGACAAACAAGGAAAACACCAGAAACAAAGTAATGCATGACAGCAGAAACTTAGTTTTAATTAGTATTACTTAAAAGCCCAAAGCATCATCAAGTGCAAGTACAGTTTCTATGCCAAAATTTCATCTTTTATCCATCACTTGATTTGACTTATAAAATGCATATTTGGTTTTACTTACATTTGGAATTTTTCTGACTCCTGCACAGTTACAGATGTATAATGTATCTCTTTATATACATGTATATATGGAAGATATCATGATCAAAGTAAAATCCCTGAAATGGCAATGGGCTGGACATATTACTAGGACAGACCACCGATGGACAACCGAAATTCCTGGGCTACAAGCATTCACCAGATTGCAAACCCGGGTTGTGATGTTAGTACCTTACACTTACACCCCCTTGTGTTTGCTTATCATAGTTCAGAAGAATTCCCCTAGCATTCACTTTTCATAGATCAGAATCACAATGGCGTGAAAACCATAAATGTGACACCTACGTGCTCCTGATTCCAAGACAGCGTTCCACAATACAGCGCAACCACCTGTGACATTTTGGCGATAGCTTCTCTTCAACGAACTGCGGTTCTTCTGAAATTTGGTGAATGGGGATGGGAATGGGAGGAATTCAAGTAATTTTCAAGGACTTTCAAGGGCCCTTGAAAAGGAAAATTAACTTCAAGGACTTTCAAGGACTGTGGAAACCCTGTAAATGTACACTGCTCCTGAACTACAACAGGTAGATACTTGATTTTTTTTATTTTGAAACTATTGAATTGGCCTTTCTTTCAGTTCACAACAACTGATCATAGGAATGTTGCCAGATGGCAAACAAATCTATATTTAGTACAACAAATTTGAATTTTCCACTAATTTAGGATTTTTTTTTTTTTTTAAGAAAAAGACTTATCAGGTGGGTAAGTGTGGCAACCTGTACCCCTACAAGGGTTATCTTAGCAGTAATTTTATTTTTAGTTTTTAGTCTGTGATGCACGTAACTCATAAAATTATTTTTTAAAGTATACAAAATTTCAAAAAATCAACATTTTTGAATTACAATATCTCAAAACCCCCATTTTTAAAAATTCTGACATTTTGGCCAAGCTTTTGTAGAAGGTATTGAATGAATATGGTGTTACTGGGAATCTACTTAATAGTGTACAAGCCACGTATGCTGGTAGTAGAGCTTGTGTACGTGTGAATGGTGTTTTATCAAAATGGTTTTCTATTGGTGCAGGAGTTAGACAAGGTTGTGCAATGTCACCATGGCTGTTTAATAAATTTATGGGCACGTGCATGTGTGATGCCAACATGTTATCATGGCTGTTTAATATATTTATGGGCACGTGCATGCATGATGTCAACATAGATGATAGTGGTTTATGTCTTGGTGATATCCGTGTGTGCAGATTGCTGTATGCTGATGACACTGCCCTGCTGGTAGAGAACAAAAGTGATTTGCAGGGTATGTTGTCTTGGATGTACAAAGTTTGCATGAAATTCAAACTGAGTATAAATAAGGGGAAAACCAAAGTTATCGTGTTTGAGAGAGAAACTGGTAACACTGAATGTAATGTAAGTATAAACAGCACTGTGACTGACCAGGTGAGTGAGTTTGTGCATTTAGGAAGCATGTTTGACAGAGAGAACAAATTGGATGGTGAAATTAGTAGGCGAGTGAATTCTTCATTGAAAGTCATAGCTGCTCTGGGAGGTTTTCACAGGAATGATGGGTTCTCTAGAGAGTCCTGCATGGCTTTGTATGAAAGTGTAATTGTTCCTACTCTGATGTATGGCAGTGAAACCTGGGTACTGCAGAAAAAACATAGGAGTCGTTTGTGTGCTGGAGAAATGCATTAGTTACTGGGGGTTTGTGGCAAGACACGGTCTGGTTGTGTGAGGAATGAAGATGTGTTGCAGTTGTGTGATGTGAAGCAAAATGTTGTTAGCAAGGTGGAGAAAATTATGCGCCGGTGGTTTGGCCATGTTGAAAGAATGAGTGATGAAATGCTTACTAAGAAAATCTTTTTAGCCCAAGTGGCAGGAAGGAAAGGCAGAGGTAGGCCAAGGAAGACATGGGTGGATCAGATTCAGGAGCGTCTGCATGAGATAAAGATTATGAGTATGAAGTATAAAAGATCTTGTGTACAGCGTGTAATGGATATCAGTGGAAGTCCGAGTTGTATGTCAAGATCACTGTAAATGGAGAAGTTTGATACGGCAACAGTAAGTAAAAATATCTGGTAGTTTGTATTTCTTTTTGGAGCTAACCTCTGAATCTCAGAGAACATCTTAGTGATATGTATGTATGGTAGGTTATTAACTGGGGGAATCATAAATGAAGATGCGCTTCTCACCTGCCCGCACCTCATGTTATTATTAAAAACAAAATAAAACTGAAAGGTACTAATATCGGTTCAAATTGTTATGTCTAACCACTTGAACGGTATTTCTGATAAGTTCACTTGAGTATATATTCCAAATTGAAATGTCAATCTATATTTTAAAGTCAATTGTATGATTGTTAATAATAAATATCACCTATGTACATGTTTAATTTCTTATTTAATCTATAATCTACACACATACAATATATTATCTCGGCTGCAGTCAAGATTCAATTTTATTTACATAAGAAAAAGGGCCTCAAAAAACAAAATTACGAGCTTACCATTGTAACTACAAATTATTCAAGCTGAGAAAAGCTGCTGAATTTTATTGATTTTCTTCTCATCAAAGGTATGAAGTCATTCAAAATGTCTGACAGGTGTAGCATTCACCTTAAAAAGTACATTTTTAAAGGGCACTAGACACTTGTCTCTCTTCTTGCCACATTCCTCTGGCTACTGAAAACCTCTGGCTGGTCCATGAGAGTGCATGATGGATACTGTTATGTCCTCAAGTTCTTTAGATATGTTTGTAATCTGTCCCATCCACCAGTTATTGTCATAAATGCATCCTAGAAATTCTACTTGAAAATCATTCACAGAAAATGTTTTTTTTTTTTTTTTTTGTTGTTGCTGCTGTTGGCTTGAAAATTTCCCTGTTTGACGTGGGTGCTGGACTGTTCTGGCCATTGATGATTTATTTCCTTGTACAAGCCAGGAATGCTGTGACTGTATCCCAACAACATATTTTACTGTATCCCACTCTTCTGCTTTGCTGGTTTGGTAGGATTGAACTTCATCAGTTGTGAAGAATAGAAGTTTAGTCTTTGGGATCAAGGGGGAAACAGTTTCAACATCTCAGGTGTTTAAAATTAAGGTGTTAAACTGCCTCACCATCATATGCACTCTTGTCATGGCCTGTGGCTGAGAAGATCCACTTCCTTGTTACTTTTGGGTCCTCCTTCGTAAGTTCATAGAACCGATATTTGCTTTTAAAGTGGCCCGGTGCTTCACCTGAGATGTAAACAATTGTTTTAAATTCTTCCAAAGGATAAGTCTTAGCAATTTCACTTTTTATGAGCTGAATAGCACAAAGAGCAGGTGCTGTGTCATGGCTTACATCATTGCATGCTATCATGAAAGATTTAAGTCCCATTTTTCAAGTATGCAATGCATGTAAATAGTGAGATCTGAACATTTTTGCCAGTGGTAGCATTGCACTTCATCAGGTACAATTACAGACCAGTTCTCAGCAAAGTCAAAATGCAACACCAACACTGGACTATGTGTTGGTGGTGTGTTATACAGAGAGTGGGATGACCCTAAGGGGAATAAGCTGCTGACCTGCTCCTTATAAATTACGGAAGAGTTTCTTCCCTCCTGATAGCCCATCCCCCCCCCCCCCCCAAATGACTCTTGGGCAGCCCTGATAGGTCTTTGAGGGAAATCCATGACAATCACACTACGCATCACCATTTTAAGCACCACAGCTTTGGAAAATCAAAACTTTGAAATCATATGAGCTGTGTTTTAGCCAAAAAATTACTGTAAATTGCAGTTTATTCACGAGTCAAAAACTGCAGAAGATTCATAAAATCATTCGCCACAATTTTCGCTAATTCTAATTTTCTCTCACCATTTTCAGATTTAGTCGCATTTGGCAACTTGGCAAATGCTTAGTGTGAGCCCTGCCAGAAATTGTGTTTTCTGTTACTAGAAATTTACTAAATAATGTTAAGTTCTTTTTTCTCTGAATTCAAGAAATTTGAAAAAAAAAAAAATGCCATTTTTCAAAACTTGAAAGGGGGGAGTGTCATCTACGAAAATATGAGAGAAATTTTCAAGGCAAAAATTCAGTAACCTGATTCCCCCAGTTAACTTCCTACCATTAGGACATTATTTGGCCAAAATTTAGGAATTTTTAAAAATGGGGGTTTTGAGATATTGCAATTCAAAAATGTTGATTTTTTGAAATTTTGTATATTTTAAGAATTAATTTCATAAACTACATGCATCACAGGCTAGAAATAAAATTACTGCTAAGACAACCCAAGTAGGTGTACAACCACACTTAACCACCTAATAAGTCTTTTCCTTTAAAAAAAAATCCTAAATTAGTGGAAAATTCAAATTTGTTGCACTAAATATAATTTTTTTTTTTTTTTTTGCCATCTCGCAACATTCCTATCATCAATTGCTGTGAAAAGCTAATTCAATAGCTTAAAAAAAAAAAAATCAAGTATCTACCTGTTATAGTTCAGGAGCAGGGTACATTTAAAAATTTGGTGTTTCATGTGATTTTCGCCATGGCTGTATTTTTTGCCTATTTTCAAAATGCTGTACCTCGGACCAAAAAAAAAAAAAAAAAAAAAAATTTCGTGGAAAATCCTTTTGCAGTAGTTTATATCTTAATTAGGTGTAGCTACCATAATTTTTTCAAAAAAACACACACACACACACACACACACACACACACACACACGGAGGTGATCAACTGACACATGTGAATTGAGATGGAAAGGGTCTAGATAGTATAGCGTAATGATACAGTTATCTGGCGGTGTGCAGTAAAGAAGGAAGAGAGCCCACAGGGTCCAAATCAAGAAACATCGCCCCCAACAGGCAAAATTCTATGCCCCATCAACCATCCCCAGGGACAACTTACATTCGGATAGTTCATCTAATGAACCAATCGAACCATTAATACGTGGCTTTATGTTATTCTATAGTGTCTGTCACTATTGTAAATCGTGACGGACAGAGTACTGTTTCACACGTTATTCATTAGAAAATTGATTACCCACGGGAGGATGAATTATATAAAGTGGTACATTGTAACATCAACCATGGATTTAATGTTATTAAAATGCACTCACCTGGCTTCCTCTTAGCTGTGTATTCACTTTGGGTTACTGTTGTAGAGTCCAGATATTAGTCTTTTTATTCGGAAGGATTGTCTGTCTAATGAATGACATAATTTAGGAACACGAACTGGAGTGAAATCATAAATTGAGGTAAAATCCTGAACTGAAGTAAAATTATGAATTGACATAAAAGCGTGAACTGAAGTAAAAAGTCGAATTGTAATAAGAAAACGTAACTAGTTGTCGCCGCGGATAATTTGAAGCAAAGGAGATTCCATGAACAAAAAAACTTAAAATATCGTGAAGGAAAGCACGAAGTGGTAATGAATCAGTGAACAATGGATTATAAAAGAAGTGCTGCATGACCTTGAAAAACGAACTAAAACAAGTGAATCGAACAATTCAATGGATTTGAGAGGCGATTGAAACATATGTGGAAGCTGCAGCTCGCTTCATGTAGAACTAAACCTTTAACTCCTCCTTTCTGCTCACTTAAGCATACTACTGTACCGATCGTAATCCAACCTATCATGACTTTAGCAATAAATATTCTTTGTCTCTATCTTATCCCTCTTACCGAAGTAACTATGTAAAATTCAAGGGACAGGATGTCCGTTAGATCTCACCTTCAGGGCTGACTGGGGTGTCTGTTGACAGTTAAGAGGTTTTGTTGTTAGGTTATTGTTAATGTTAATCCTACAAAAGCTGTTTGGTACCAAACAAAACTTACCATTGCTCGAAGGTGTCTGTTAATGGAGGTTTCACTGTATAATAAAAACGCACACTGGTAATGATAAAAATAAAGTTACACACAAACCTAGGAACAAATTGATTGGTTGGCCTCTTTGGCCTATAGTCTGGGTGAACCATATATAGCATGTGAGGAAATCCAGTACCAAAGTAAGCTCCATCAGTCTGATTGTGACGAGAAGATTTTGGATTGTAGACATCTGTGCACTTAGGACAATACAATTTTACCATAGACTCACCAGGGACATCAGAAAGACCTAGTTTAAGAAGTAAAATGTGATTGTTAACACAGAAACAACAGTTCTACAGTACGGAATCTTTTAATATTACCTCTACAAATATTTTCAAATATATATATAACTAAAATCATTATTTCACTTTTCTTTGGTTATACAGTTCACTTATTACTCTTTCAAGATTTTCTCAGTTTGTTTTCTTGCAGATGTTTCTGGTCTTTTGGTGACTATCAAAGCCTGTGGTCAATGCTTCACCCAGACCTGCCAACTTTCAAGAATTGAAATTCATATGGTCAATTGACTGATGTATTGAACATATTGATGTATTATGCAAATGCCTATCTGCCAACATTAGCTAGAGCCCTCTTCGTAGTAACTGATACTATTATGCAACTTATGTAGGTGCTTCCGGCCGTGACAAAGTAATTCCTTACTTGCTTCTACATACATACATGCATACATATCACTAAGCTGTTCTATGAGACTCAGAGGTTAGCTCCAAAAAGAAATACAAACTACCAGATGGTTTTCACCTACTGTTGCCGTATCAAACTTCCCCATTTACAGCGATCTTGACATACAACTCGGGCTTCACTGACATTCATTACACACCGAACACAAGATCTTCTATACTTCACACTCATAATTTGTTTCTCATGCAGACACTCCTGAATCTGATCCTCCCATGACTTCCTTGGCCTTACTCTACCTTTCCTTCCTGCCACTCGGGCTAAAAGATTTTCTAAGTAAGCATCTCATCACTCACTCTTTCAACATGGCCAAACCACCAAAGCATATTAGTCTCCACCTTCCTAACAACATTTTGCTTCACATCACACAACTGCAACACATCTTCCTTCCTGACACAATCAGAACATGTCTTGCCACAAACACCCCATAAGTAATGCATTTCTCCAGCACACAAACAACTTCTACATTTCTTTTGTAGTACCCAGGTTTCACTGCCATACATCAGAGCAAAAACAATTACACTCTCATACACAGCCATGCGCAACTCTCCATTTAGAGTTACATTACATTCAGTGCTACCAGTTCCTCTCTCAAAAACCATAACTTTGGGTTTTCCCTCATTTATACTCAGTTTGAGTTTCATGCAAACTTCGTACATCCGGGACAACATACTCTGCAACTCACTTTTGCTCTCTACCAACAGGACAGTATCATTAGCATACAGCAATCTGCACACACGGATACCACCAATACATAAACCAGTATTATCTATTTTGGCATCACACATCCATAAATATATTAAACAGCCATGGAGACATTACACAACCTTGCCCGACACCTGCACCAATAGAAAACCATTTTGATAAAATACCATTCACTCGTACATAGGCTCTACTGTCAGCATACATGGCTTTTACACTATTAAGTAGATTCCCAGTAGCACCATATTCATTTGATACCTTTCACAAAAGTGTCCTATTTACTCTGTTGTAAGCTTTCTCTAAATCTATGAAAGCAGCAAAAACTTTCTTACCAACAGCCAGATACTTTTCAATCATCATGTGTAATGCAAAAATTTGGCTAGTGCAGCCTTTACCAGGCATAAAACCACTCTGAATATCCCACACTTTATCTGATGCAAGACCCCGTACTTTTTCAATAATGACCTTACCAAACAATTTCCCCAGCACACTTAATAGGCTAATACCACGATAGTTCTTGCAGTCAGTCTGATCACCTTTTCCCTTATACAAGGGTGCAATGATAGCATCCCTCCAATCACGAGGTACCATTCCTAACTCCCAGCACAACTGGCAAATTTTAGTTAGCCCATATCAATTACAGAGTCACCACCATATTTCAACATCTCGGCAGTTATGCCATCAACTCCCGGAGCCTTATCATTCTGAAGAGATTTTAGAGCTTTACACTTTTCTCTTGAGATCCCTTCTGTGCTTTCATCCTTCACTGTGACATCATCTGCATCTGTCTCAGAATCATCTTTGCTTTCTTGATCTAATAACTCACAGAAATATTCACCCCATCTTTCACTTAACTCATTGTTGCAACACTTTCACACTTTCTCTGATGCAAGACCCCATATCATTTCCCCAACCCTATTCTTCACACAACTCAGCATTTTGTTTCCCCTATTTTTCCTGAGTCTCACATACTTCCAGAAAGACTTCCTATCTTTCCAAAAAGCCAATTCGTGCCTTTCCACCTTCTCCTTCCTATCTTTTGCCTTACTCTGGCAAACCAGTTTAGTGGCTTCACGCTTCTTACAGAGATATTCATCCACAGAAACCCTACCTTGCAGCATCCCCAAATAGGCTTCCTTCTTTCTCTTTACTGCATCTTCAATCTCACTATTTCACCAAGCATCACCTCTATTGTGACCCACTAGTGTGGTGACTACACAGTTCTTAAAACATTTCCACTTCTTTTCTACATCCTCTCACAAGACTTCAGCTCCTTCAGTTATTCTCTGAGTATGTCAGAATAACGCTCATGATTTTCAGGGAGCCTTTCAAACTTTCTTTCCATCCTGGGCCTCTTCCTATTCCTTTTCCTCCAACCAACATTCAGTTTCACTCGTGACACTACCATGTAATGATCAGACCCAACATCAGCACCTCTCATCACACGAGTGTCAACAACTAAGTGCTTCAGACGCTGATCATAGACAACAAAATCCATCACACTCTTTTGACCAAGAGTATGATTTTCCCAAGTATATGTGTGGATATACTTGTGGTTGAAAAATGTATTAGATACATACAAACCATTCTCAATGCAGAGTTCAATTAATCTTTCACCATTATCATTCACACAAGGATCATTAAACTTATCCAGAACATTGTCAGAAATTGCATTCTGCACACCTACTCTACCATTGAAATCCCCTGCTATTATAACTTTCTCTTTAGCACCAAACTGGCCCAAAACAGCCTTTAGCTCATTCCAGAAATCTTCCTTCCCATCAGAGGGTTCAGTCACAAGGAGCATACTCTACAACAATCACTATCCTCTGAAGTTTCACTTTCAAACAAATCCAAAGAATTCTCTCACTTATGCAACTATAATAAATCAAGTTGTTCTTCATATTTTCACTTAAAATCACACCTACACCAGCCTGTCCTCTCACATTATCCAATACTCCAGACCACACACTCACCATTCCATCCACTTCTTCTATACCAATTTCATTCTTTTTGGTTTCACTTACACACAGCACATCCAATCTGTACTTATTTGTCTCTTCAATCACCTCATTCATCTTACCATTTATACCTCTAGTATTCCATAATACACCAATCTTACACTCGCTCAGCCGAGATCTCTTTCTCATACGCCGTTTAGAAAATTCAGGTTGATTCCGTGGTGGACCCGTCCTTTTCAAGTGTGGTAGGTCCAACATATCTCACACTTGAGTCATTTTTAATATTTCTTTTTGTCTTTTCAATCAGGTAAGTACATCAGTGTGGGGGATTAGCCCACAGCTGACAGTTCCAGTAGGACATTCAACCTAAGGATTCTGGAACAAAACCCAGTGAGTTGGGGTGTTTTTGCCAATATCACCCAGAACTAGCTGGCACCTCACCAAGATTCACAGAGGCCCTAGTTGCTATTGTGTGTGTCATTGTTACCACGGAGTTCCCCGAGGAGGCAAACCCATCACTCACCAAGACCACCCGCTTACTTAATTGCTTCGAAACGGCTCAATTTCCCAAATATATATTTTTAATTTTATAGATATAATTTAATTTACTGCTGTTTTTTTAACTGAGTGAAAGGTCATACACTGACGGAAAAAAAAAATCCCAACACCAAGAAGGGGTTGTGTTACATAAACGACAGTTGGTAGGCGGTGAGAGTACATCTGTAAGATTACGTCTATGCAAATTTCGCACTCGGCGTATATGTGTGGCGCTAGTAGCGCCCCTCGGAACATGCAAAGCAGGTTTGCTGTAAATACGCGCTGTAACGTTCGTGAGCGTTAGTTATCGTTGAGATTCAACGTAGTGTGTTGATGTTAGCATACATGAGACCGGCCGATGACAAAAAAAGCTGAACTTTTTAACTGGGTGGAAAATTGGGACACGCGAATGCGCGGTTAGCAAATTCAAATACAGCATATATACAATATTTAAGAGTACGCTAGCCATATGGAATTATTTTCTGTAAATTATGTAAGTAAATATTAAAGTGAAGCACATTATTATATTCACAATAGAAAAGTAGGGATTTAAGAACAAAATAAAATGAAATATTTTAAAAATCAGATTTAAAACTTACATGTGAATCTTTACTAGCTAAATCCTGAGGTGAAAAGTATTTGTCTAGTAAAGTTTGTCAATTTAGTCAAGCAATTAGAAACTTGCAAGAATTAGAAACATATATCCACAGCTTAGTTTTTAGTCATTGAAGAAGTCAATAAAGTATTTCTCAATGTAACCTTATAAAATGGCATGCAAATTTTTTTGCTTGCATTGTGAATATGGTGACATGAATCTCCATCAACGTCAAGCAAGTGGGGAGATTTTCTCTGCCGAATTCTTGTTTTTAACCCTGTTTTTGAGCCTCTCATGACACATTCTTTCCACTTAGCATTCAAACAAGCAAAACAAATTCCTTCTTAGAAAGAAAGAATGAAAAAAAAAACAAAAAAACCCGGAAAGCTGCGTCACGAACTTTTTAGAGGCTTCGGCCCGACGTAATACTGGCCCGAAGCCGTGCCTCCCTCCGTAATTCCGGATCACGGCAAAAGAAGCACATCCGAACCAACGTAATTCCGGATCACGACAAAGAAGCACATCCGAACTAACGTAATTCCGGATCACGGCAAAGAAGCACATCCGAACTAACGTAATTCCGGATCACGGCAAAAAGCACATCCGAACTAACGTAATTCCGGATCACGGCAAAAGAAGCCCGCCAGGCCTACATAATCCCGCGGCGCGGCGCCATTCTTCCTTTCCACTTAGCTTTCAAACAAGCAAAACAAATTCCTTCTCTTGGGGGTGGGGGCTGTAGAACGAATTTAAGAAAGGAAAGCTGCGTCACGAACTTTATTTAGATGCTTCAGGTCGACGTAATCCCGGGCCACGGCGAAAGAAGCACGACGGGCATTTTTTTTTTTTTTTTGTTCACACTTTGAAACAAGCAAAACAAATTCCACCACCTGAGAGAAAAAAAAAAAAAAAAAAAAGACAAAGGGCTGTGTTACGACCTTTGTTCAGAGGCTTTACGTCGATTATTTACAAAATCAGTAAAACTTTCTTAATAACAGCGAAAATCTGAATATCCATAATTTTTTTGTTAGTCACCCGTAATCCCGGGGGAAATCCGTAATAATTACGGAGATTCCGTATTTTTTGGCATCCTCCGTAGGAAGAGGATTCACGAGAGCTTCGATTCTCGAACGATCTCAGAAAAGCGGGAACGCATTCGGGTACATTTGCAAATTACAAGAGAGAGTTTCTGGCGATGACGTCACGGATATAATCAAGCGGATAGTTTGGCCCTGATAGAATGCAGAGTGGCGATTTCCCGCAAGACACGGAAAGGGCTGCGGTAGTTTCCCTAACGCACGAAGTAGGCGGAGCTTCCACCCTTTGCGCTGCGATGCTCAAGTGACTGACAACCCATCCATTGTTGACAGCATTAAACAAATTGAGCTCCTGACTCCACCCTCCAACATTTCTTCTTGCCCCCCGCGTCTGCTCCAAAAACAACGCTTTCAGCTAGAAAGGGCTTAGTTCTTTTACTCCACAAAAGCGGAATCGCGGAATTCCGCTTTTTTTTTCTATAGAACGACGACCCCCCCCCCCTAAAAAGTCCTGAAAAATTTCTCTTCATTTTTGCGATGACCTCGAGAATGACCCAAATGATGCCGAAAAAGCGAATTCCGCGAATTCGCGGAAGAATCTCATGTATGTGTTAGTCAAGAATGCCTTTAAGAAGACGAAGAAGCCATTATCAACAGCTCATGGAGTTTGAACGAGGTCGTGTAACAGGGCTACGGGAAGGTGGATTTTCTTTCTGCAATATTGCAGAACGACTTGGCAGAAATGTAGCCACTGTGTACGATTGTTGGCAGCGGTGGTCAAGGGAAGGTACTGCCTCAAGAAGACCGGGATCCGGCCGGCCACGTGGCACTACTGAGAGGGAAGACCGCCGTGTACGGCGTATGGCCGTGGCTCATCGTACCGCGTCTGCGGCAACAATTCGAGCTGCAGTTGCCACCACAGTGACACAACGAACTGTTACAAATCGGTTACTTGAAGGACAGCTCCGAGCCAGACGCCCTGTAGTGTGCATTCCACTTACTCCAAACCAATGCCGTTTGCGACGTCAGTGGTGTCAAGCTAGAGCTCATTGCAGGATGGAGTGGAGATCTGTTGTGTTTTCTGATGAAAGCCGGTTCTGCCTGGGTGCCAGTGATGGCCGTGTGTTGGTTAGGAGGAGGCCAGGTGAGCGCCTGCAACCAACCTGTCTGCGGCCGAGACACACTGGACCTACACCTGGAGTTATGGTCTGGGGAGCAATTTCCTATGACAGCAGGAGCACTCTCGTGGTTATCCATCGCACCCTGACGGCACAGTTGTACGTCGGTCTGGTGATTCAACTGGTTGTGCTGCCATTCATGAACAGCATTCCAGGGGTGTTTTCCAACAGGATAACGCTCGCCCGCATACCGCTGTTGTAACCCAACATGCTCTACAGAGTGTCGACATGTTGCCGTGGCCTGCTAGATCACCAGATCTTTCACCAATCAAGCACGTATGGGACATCATTGGACAACAACTCCAGCGTCACCCCCAACCAGCATTAACCATCCCTGTATTGACCGACCACGTGCAACATGCATGGAACTCCATCCCACAAACTGACATCCAGCACCTGTACGACACAATGCATGAACGTCTGCGTGCTTGCATTCAACATTCTGGCGGTTATACCGGTTATTAATGTACCAGCATTTCACATTTAAAATGGCTCTTCTCGCACTTACAATAAGCTGTGATCTTGAAACCTTAATTGATTAAATATGTTACCTATGCAAATCTATTGCCGCCATTTCATTCCTCTACAACTATTTTTTTGTGGTGTTGGGATTTTTTTTTTCCGTCAGTGTATTTCATGGAATTTATAATGCTCATTGCCAAGTGGTAATAGACATTTTTGGAAAATTTTAAGTTTGAGATAATAGGTACATCGCACTTTGTTTGACACAATAATGCATGGCCACAACTTAGATTTCTGGTGATGTGTGTGTGTGTCATTTAAGCTGTTTTCATCTTGATTACTCAGTCCAAGTACTGTCTCTCCATTCCTCTCTATTCTCCACCATTCTCTTCAAGTCATAGTATGTCCTAGTATTGGTGTCTTGGAGTAATTGCCACAAAACTATTCCTTGGCCATCCTCTTTCTCTCTTGCCTTGGATTTTACCTTCCAAATCTTTCAGAATCTGGCCTCCATGGTGCAATATGTGTCCCATCCATAGCATTCTTCTTTTTAACATGTTGATCAGATTCCGGAGTTTTCCCACTCTCTCCAGGACCTCCTCATTAGTCTATCTATCGAGCCAGCTTATTCTCTCCATTCTTCTATAGCTTCACATTTTAAAAGCCTCTAGCCTTTTCACTTCCCTCTTGGTTGGTTGATTGATTTTAATGGCGCAAGGGCCATGGTTGGCCAAAGAGCGCCAAATAAAAGACAGCAAAACAAAACATAATCAATAAAAAACGTACACAAGGTTAAAAACAGGATGATGTGGAACAGCTGTCCCTTCGGTTACATAATCGTACAAAACGAAATGACAAAATGATCAGTCACAAGGTCAGCTCGAGCTGTGGGGGCGCCGCTCCCCAAATAACTGGAAAACCAATTATCCCCGTGCGAGGACTTCTTTCTTGGTCAATGTCCATGTCCATGTCTCAGAACCATAGAGAGCTAGCTACTGGCCAAACATATGCCTTTAAAATTCTCCTAAGTTTTAGATCTATATTTTTGGCTGTCAGTAGTCTTTGATTCTCTCTAAAAGCCATTTTTGCCATCCCCAGTATCATTCTAATTTCTTTTTCACATCTTGCATCTTCTGGAGATTTTTTTTTTTTTTTTTGTGACATTCAAGCTGTTTTTATCTGACAGTATTTTAGGAAATGATTCAGCACTTTGTGAAAAAGAAAAGAGCACCACAACAAAACAATGCAACAAACAAGGATACTAATGAAATGAACTTAACAAGTGTGAAACAAGAACTTGATTCTACTGGCATGGGCACGATAGGTAATGTTGCCAAATTCAAGTTCCAAACTGCCACCAGTAATAATCAGTCAAACGGATCTTCTCAACACTAAATTAAAGATTCATATTTTTTGGCCAGTGTACATGTGCTTCAGATAATGATTATGCACTGAATTGTATGTGTTGCATGCACACATAGTCAACCATAATACCACAGCTATACATGAGGCTGACCAAGGAACAAAAAAGTTGAACATTTTTGGCGAAAAAAATCAGAACATGCAACAAGAAAGTGTGAATATAAAGCAGCACGAGCAAGATGGAATTGTTCACTGTATTCACAATATAAAATTACTGAATTCAAAACAAAAAATGATTTTAAAAGACACTGCTTCAAACAAATTTCTCTCTTTTTTTTTTTTTTTTTTACTTGCTAGAACATCAGCTTAATTTTCCTCTTGTGTTGCTTTTTTTCTCAGCAAGTTCCATGGCCATATTTGTCTTTTGTTGACTCTGCAGCTGCACAGCAATCTTTGCTTAGTTTTTCTTTCTGCTGATATAATTCCCTTCCTATTTCTTCACCACTTTTTTCCCCTCCTCCTATTTAATTCCTTCATATGACAATAATTTATCCATCATGCTGGAAGAACTTTCAGCCTGAGAACCACTAATGCATATCAAAGCTTTCACTACTTTAGATAAATGGTGTGACTTTCAGAATATGAATACTTTTGAACACATCATGCATCAATTCTAACAAATTTTCAAACTCCGTCACTTCCGTTTCTGGAAAATTTCCCCTCCCTTATCAAGCTTAAGCGCAGACATTTTTTGGGGAAAGTAACACTTAACAACAACACAGGACAGTGAGAACATTGCGGGAAGAAAAAAAAAAAAAGAAAGAAAAAAAAATGTGATTTCGGGAGAAATCTTTTTTTTAATGTGCTTTCGGAAAGCAGACTTCTGCTTTCGGAAACGACTTCTGCTTTCGGAAACTTCTTCCTCCATTTTTAGGTTGAAATGCAGTACTTGTGGAATTAAAGGATATTTAAGAACAATACTGGGCAGAAGGAGCATTGCGAGAAAAAAATATAAGATTACGGGAAAAATCTTCGCTGCATTTAACTTCCGTTTTCGAAAGCTTTGCAAGACAGAATTCCGTCGTCAAACGAATAACGAATTTCTCTCCCTCCCCCCAAAATTTCTGTTCAGTTGTGCATTGATCTCGAGAATGCCCAAAATGATAACTGAAATGGCGGAATTCTTTGAATCCACGAAAGAATCTTTGCCTGAAGACCACAGGGAAATCTTTGCCTCGCCTTAAATTCAGTTTTGGAAATTGTTGCCCACAGTTTCATGCTGAAATACAAACATTTATGCAATAAAATGTCATTTAATAATATTGGAAACAGACAACATCGTGAGAAAAAATTATGATTACGGGAAAAATTGTTCCTCCGTTTAACTTCAATTTTCGAAAGTTTTGAAAGACGAAATACCATCCCCAGACAGAAAACGACCCCTCCCCACCCCTACTTCTCTGCAGTTTTGCATCGATCTCAAGAATTACCCAAACGATGATTTAAAAAAAAAAAAAAAAAAAAAAAAAAAGCGAAATTCCGAGAATCCGCGGAAGAATCTCATGTATGCACAGCACTTCAACTGATATTTTCCTGTGCATCAATCTGCATATATTGCATTCTAATTTTGCTATAACAGTAATCTTATATAATAAAGAATTTTCTTCACAAAAATTTCTTATTTATTTTGTGACAACTAGAGATCTTCAAATCAAGTATTTGTGACACAAGTCGTAAAATAAAAGTATGTGATAATGACTACTGCAACAAATCATACACTAAAAGAATGTGATCTGTGCTACCGTAGCATACTACAACATGACTCAAACACACAAGAAAAGTTCTACATTAATTTTTAAAGGTACAAATTATGTCACAATCACTGAATGGAATCCCAATTAATAACTACTCACACTTGAAAATCAATAAATAATGAAATCATTACCAATAGGAAGCATGGGTTGATTTTCACAATAGACACGAGGACACACTCCAAAATCTCCATTTTGATGTTTCTCAATCTGGAAAAGAAAATGGCAGTGTTACACACACAAAAGATGAAACAAAATTAACATTTTATTAAATCATAAGCTAAAGTTGCTGCCAGCTTTTTCACTACTCACAGAATGCTGAAACAGAACTTAAAAAAACAGAGTAAAACAAATAATAATGCAAGGAACTGTACACCAACTATACATAAGATAGTACAATTATACTAGTTATCAAAATTTATTGGCATAGATAAAATCAAGGTTTTCCAAGCTTTCGCACATCAACCAGATGGCTTTCTCAAGGAAAGTAGACAGCAAACTGTCTACCTTACAGTAAACTGCACATCAATCAGATGGCCTTTTTCATGGAAGGTAGACAAAAAAGCCATCTGGTTCATGTGTGAAAGCTTGGAAACCTTGATTTTATCTATGCCAATAAATTCGGATAACTAGTATAGTTGTACTCAGAGTAGCAGAATGTAGACATACGCGGATAGTTTCTAAAATTAGCAGATAGTTTTTGCTTGTAAATTTAAAAAAAAACAAATAAAAATTTTATTTATTGCAATTATAACACTTATGGTTTACTCAGATTAATATACTTAATTTAATTTTAACTTGAACTTTCAGTTATTTTTCACATCTCAGTTCTTTTGTTTTTACAGACCTTTCTAGATTTTATCAAGGCCTTTTCCCAATATACAGGAACTGTATTAAAAGTTTTGTTTACACAGAAAGAATTTAAATTTTTATTGCCAAGTTCCTCTTATAGTTGTGAGTTATTAAATTAAAATATTTTCCTTATGCGTTTTGTAAGTCTACTGTATTTTTGAATTTAGTTTTTGAAAGTGGTATTTATAAACTTTGAAGCTTCATTAATGGAACTGTTTTTCTGGATATTAAAAGTTCTCTAATTAGTCTCTTGTTTTTATGAGGTTCATAGTCCAATATTTTGACATAAAGGTCCGTTTCACACACATTGCTGCACATTCAGTTGTAAAGTACTAATGGAAATCTGTAAAGCTCTAATAATTATTTATTGTTTTATTAATTTTTCTATAAATTATCTTATTCAATAGTTATCATGGTTCACGCTTCGCGGGTTTGCAGCAAGTTTTCTGTTTCAATGGTTGTGTACGCAGATACATTTTACTCTTATACAACTCTGGTTGTACTATAACATGTTAAGTATGAGCTTAGAGAATTATGATAGGTGAGGGAGATACAAGGACAAAATGGCTTGGTGGGGCTAAGTTTGGTTGTCCTCACCTGGACATGTAGGCCACAGTATCAGTGATCTCAGTGGCAAAAAAGTGTACAGCCATCACCACTCATACACATAGTGCATACAATGGCAGCATGATGTGCTGCATGCAGTTCAGTTTGTTACAGCATCTTCATGGTATCCCCGTTTCATGTCATGCGGCCACGAGATAAATAGCTATCATCAGAGGACATTTATGAGGCACTGAATGAAATCTAAGGGACTTAAAAAGCACCTCTTTTTCAGTACATTGTTTTTATATGCATTTGCATAATCTTGGATGCAAGTTCCTTGGCGACTGTTTGAAACAAGGTAAAAGAGCCTGTAATGAGGATTTTATCGCTTTTTTTTTTCTTTTTTTTTATAGCAACACACATTGTGCTGCTTTTTCTTCACTGCAAAAAAAGGCTGTTGAAACTCTGTAGCCGGGGGTCAGCTGTCCTTGCTGGCGTTGTGCTGTTTGAGGAATGGAGTACATGGCTAGCGTGACAGTTTTATTATTATTATTGGAGGTTTAATGACTGCCATGAGCAACTTACAGGGCTATAAGCAGTTGCCCACCCCTAATTTAGGGCCACTGGTTCCAGGGAAGGGAGAGAGCCAGCGTCATAAGACAACCACAACATCCATGACTTACCAGGATTCGAACCCATCTTGGACGAATGATCAGAAGCCATCGTTTAGACCACTAAGCCACCGGGGTGGCCTGAGTGCAACTGTGTGTGTGGAGCATGATGCAGTAAGTTGAACTGTTGTTCTTACTTGTTTCTGCTGATGTCGTGTGTGTTGAGGAGTGGCGTACAGGCTGACCACGACTACTTATGGAACTGTCATTCTCACCTGTTCCTGCTGACGTCGTGTGTGCTGAGGAGTGGTGCACAGGCCAACTATGACTACTTACGAAACTGTTGTTTTCACTTGTTCCTGCTGATGTCATGTGTGCTGAGAACAGGGTTTGTACTCTTCCAAGCAAAATAAATTCAAGCACTTTTTAAATCAAAATTATCATATGTGTGTACTGTCGGTAGTCAGTAGGTAGGTAGGTATTTTAGTAAGTTCAGGCCATTAATCTTAGCTAGGGTTGGCACACCTTCAATGACCTGCCATTACCCCTTCCCCTTATCCACAGTTCATTTATTTTATTAACTTTGAATTGCCCCTCTGTTTTGGTATTTTTTGAAATCATTTTATCTTGCGAAATATTTTGAAAGGGTACATTATTCTTGCTGGTATAACACTTATTGTTTGTTTTAACCTTTTATTTTGGATGCATGACCTTGATGCTTTTTTGATGCAATCAGGAGAAGAAAAGGCCCACGAATGAAGCACAAGCAATTCCTGGAAGTTCCACCCTCCGGCAAGAACACGTCCCTAACCCCATTAAACAGACAGACGCCCATCACAATTTGTCAATACATCATTCCACTCATTTTATTCACATGGCTGATGCCTTACTGTGTAGTGATATCATAGCCAAGGCACCAGCTGTCCACAAACTCCCCTAGGTTGAACACAAGTTCTGCGCTATTTGATAAGCTTGGCGTTTTTATTGGAACTACACGGAAATCTCCTATACAACTTTTTAGCGCAAAAAATTATTTTACACATGCTCTTTCATATTATTACTTAACAAACAAAACATTTTTTTCAATTACTATTTACAGAGCCTTAAACTTTTTCAAGTATCTTCAAGGACTTGAAAATGAACTTTTTTTATTCAAGGACATAAAAAAACAATGGAGGAGTGAAATGCCGCCTTGTGTGACTAACTACTGGCTGAGTGTGATGAGGTGACTACTCATTTCTATAGTACTTTGGCAGATTCACTTTGATGGAAATGATTATTATTCTCAAATTCTTCTGATTATGTGCAAGGCTACAAGGTAAATGAATGTTCTCTGAGTGCTAATGTCTTATCTAAAAATTAAATGTTGAGTTCAAAATGTGGGTTTGTTAAGATTTTTTTTTTTTTTTTTTTTTGTGCACTGACAGTAACTTTAAGGTAGATGTCAACTTTACTTAGACAGTCCTTCCTATGGGGTTGAGCTAGTTGGACTGGGGCAAAGAGTCGGGCACGGTTGGACAGTCACACCTAATGCCCAGTTTCAACGAGATAATGCCTGCTTGTAGCATTAGCAAATACTGGAGTACCTACAAGGTGTCCAGCTGTTGCCCTGGTCAGTGAAATTCCTAGACTTCACCACAACAGACGTTTGAGGCGTCATTGGCAGATGACTCAACACCTCCGCATGACACCCCTCACAACGGCAAATTATTTCAGACACGGGCCAGCGATACCCCAGGACACCATCCAGGGACTTTTCTGCTCAATGCAACACCATGTTGTTGCATACAGGGTGAGCCAAAAGTCACTGTGCACCTGGCAAGACAATACATGTACAACTACACTGCCGGACAATTGCTAAGGACGGATGACAATAGCAACGATAGCAACCATAAAATGGAAGGCAGGAAAATGTGGAAATTAGCATAAGTGTGGGATACAGTAAGACTTGTTGTGTGTATGCAAATTTTGGATTGCCGAACTTGTTCGTGACGTCATAGTGCTGATAAGAGATATAAAGGATTTGACGCGTATTGACCGTTGTTGTTCAAACGCAAAGTTGAAAGGCAAAGAATCAATTGACGAACTTGCAATTTTCAGTATGTCTTCCCGACATCACCTAGATGATTTTACGTGTGGCCGTATTATTGGCAAGATTGAAGAAGGGCGAAAAATAACAGATGTTGCCAGGGAGTTCGACGTCAGCCACAGTGTTGTTTCAAGGCTTTGGAAATCATTTCAAACAAATGGAGAGTGTAGCAAACGTCACGGGGAGGTCGTGTTCGCAGTACGACACCTGCAGAAGATCGGTACATAGTGCTATCAACAAAAAGACACCGGCGCAGCACAGCTAGTGAGGTAGCAAATCCGTTTATGGCTGCTACTGGCAAGCGGATCTCCCGAAAAACTGTCGCCAGACTTTTGCATGAAGGAGGACTATACGCCCGCCGTCCTGTTGTGTGCATCCCATTGTCCAGACGTCACCGTACCGCCCGTTTGCAATGGTGTCATCAACATTGCAATTGAACTGATAACGACTGGTCTGCTGTCCTCTTCTCAGATGAAAGTAGATACAGTCTATAGTCTGATTGTCGACGACAACTGATCTGGCGTGATAGTGGTACTGCATATTGTCCAGCAAACATACAGGAATGGGACCAATATCCGACATGTAGTGTCATGGTATGGGCTGGCATCATGATCAATGGCCGTACGTCCCTCTATGTGCTTCCAACTGGGACTATGACTGGCCAACGATACATTAATGATGTTCTGCTACCTCATGTTCGCATGTTCCGTGGTGCTGTCGGTGATAGATTCATTTTCATGGACGACAACGCTACATGTCATCGAACAGTCGCTGTCCAGGAGTGTCTTGAGAGCGAGGTTATTCAACGCCTCGTATGGCCAACACATTCTCCAGATCTGAATCCCATTGAAAATGTGTGGGATGCTTTGGGGAGGAGTCTTGCTGGTCGCCAATGCCCTCCAATAAACAAGGACACCCTCATCCGTGCACTGACAGAGGAATGGGATAAATTACCCCAACAACTGCTTGATAATGTTGTGCAAAGCATGACACGACGTGTGGAATCTTTCATTGCCCTCCATGGTGGCCATATCTCGTATTGACATCTTACGCCGGAACGCCTGCGGACGGTAATTGCATTTTTTTCACGTTTACGTATTCTGCACAAAATGGTCTGTTTGTCCCTTGAACACATTCCAAAGCCTTCTGGATTTCAGAGCGTATATACAGTCTATCATTACAAGAAAGACAATAAATTGTCTTTCTTGTAATGTCCTGGCATTCTGACATTATTTTATTTCACTTGGCATCCAACCACACTTACTTTTTTATGCGCTATATAGCCGTTTATGATTCGTCCTTAGCAATTGTCCAGCAGTGTACAAGTGCACCTGCTACAATTATCATGTATGTAGACATGCATCACACATCTGAGCATGTTCTCTAAGACGCATGTGACAGGTCCAATGGAGAAATGTTGCTGATTACTGTGGTGATGGCTTCCTGTAGCTCTGGCAGAGAACAAGGATTGTTGTTGTAAACAGAGTTTTTCAGTAAACCCTACAGATAATAATCTGGAGGCGTGAGATCAGGCGAATGTAGGCCATATGCCTTTGGAGATGATCCTGTTTCCAAACACATCAGTCAACAATGCCATGGAGACAGCTGTATGGGACGTAGCGGAATCCTGCTCAAAGTAGTCATTAACAATTTCCTCCTCAGTTAAGTGCCCAATGAATGGGTACAAGATATTGTCACAATACCTTGCTGCGTTTATGGTCACCTAGGGAAATATGGGACCAATTACACGTCTTCGAGGTATTGCACACCACTCACCAATCTTCTGATCATGCAATGGCATTTTGTGTATCTGATGCGGATTATTGGAAGATCACATTCGGTTGTTCACATATCTCGATAAGTGGAACAGCACCTCATCGGAGAAAAACAAGACATCCAGAATATCCTCTCCGTTGTCATTAACAAAGTCCTTGAACCATTTGCAATAATCCACACGCTTATCATAATCTGTGCATTTCAGTTCATGCACTGTTCTGATTTTGTACAGGTAGAGCTGCAGTTGCGTCTTCAGTGCCCTATGGGTGCTGCTGTACAACACACTTGCTTGTTATGCCAATTTTTGAACAGATTTCTTTGTACTTTTAGTGATGCAAACAGTAATATCCTCCACCTTTTACTCGTGGTCAACCGCTTCTCGGAGCATCTTTCACTGATCCAGTTTTACGAAACTTTTTAATTGCCACCTCACTGCATTATGATGGGGCTTTCCAGTATCGGGAAATTTTTCCTCTGTACTTACGTTTCACTTCGTCTGTATATTCACATCCACTACTGAACACATGTTCACCTGGACACTGTGGCGCCTCACTACTGACTGATTCAATCACGGCCAGATATACCGGCTGCATGGTTCAAGGTCAGACAGCAGGATGCACGTAACCCTTGCCCCAAACACATAAACATTCTCCATTCACAATATTGCATGAACATGCGCAGTAATTACACTTTATAGATTTCTTATTATTATTATTTCTTATAACAGTACGTCAGGTGCACAGGGAACACTTGGCTCACCCTGTACATAGTCCAGCATGGTGGTCACTCGATCTACTGACTTAGGCTGTGTTTATACAGTCTTCACGCCAATCACGTTCATGCAATTCCTCGGAAATTAAATCACTTCTTTTCCACCTAGTTGTCTATGAGTGTGGTACATTTCCTCTCATTTCATGCATTCCTTTACGGTGTGGCATTTTCTACATTGAGCAGTGTATTTATAATTGGAAGGCAAATGAGTAGTACTACTGCATAAAAAAAAAAAAAGTATGTTGCCACTAAACTTTAACAGATTTTGTATATTATAATGTAATCCATGGTTGATCCAAAAGGGAAATTGGGATGTACCATGCGTTAAATGTAGGTCAGTGACTGATCTGCTGATCAAAAGAAACCAAGCTGGGTTCTCATGTCAAATAACTTATCCAGTGAAGAGGCAAAATTCACACTGCAGACAGACACCCACCCCCTTCCCTTTCCCTTTCTCTCTCTCTCTCTCTCTCTCTCTCTCTCTCTCTCTATCAAACATGCAATCTGACCACAGAGTAAATATGTGTATGATCCAAAATCATAATTACTTACAAAAGTTTATTTGGTGTGTAGCAAAATCAAAAATCAAAGGATGCAGTGATAATCTGTATAAGATACTTAATACAGTATCAATAGAATGGAAAATATGTGAAACAAAAATGTTGCTGCACAGCAAAAATAAATAGGTGCAAACTGTCCACCACACCATCATGCACAATAAAGAAAGCCATTACCATTCAAAAGCTGGGGGACTATGTGTTAGTTACTGTGATGCACCTATGTGTTAGATATTCGTGAAATGATACCAACAAGAAACACATTGCGTACTGCCAACTAAATTTAATGAATACGCAGAAGATTGCTTTGAAAAATTCAGAAGATTTTTTATGTCAATTTGTCGCACGATAAAGTGATTTAGAACTCATACTGCTTAAACAAAAAAGGAATACAGGACACTTACCTTTATTTTTTTGTGTTTTTATTGAAGGGAACTTTTATTTATAGCAATTTAACAGTTAGCTAAACTTTTTACAGTGGCCTTTTTGGCCTTTTTTAAGAATTCTTTGGAGTACTCTTTTTGACCACAAGTAAATTTTTTTTGCATTTAATTAACAGAAGACTCAAGCGATTCACCTGACATTAATGATCAAAACGTTGTGCGATTTTTTTAACCAAAGAAAAAATCATTTTGCATTATTGATTAAATGGCAAATGCACCCTATAATTATTATTTTCCTTTGGTGTTTTTTCAAATGATGAGCCACACCATTTTTCTCTATTATTACTGGAGCATTGCTGCTTCAAAAGCAATGCAATTTTTGAAAGGTATCTTGTGCTTACTAAAAACATCAACTGTAGCTGAGAACCATGAATTGTGATATCAGAGCTTTTACTATTTTAGATAAATGGTGTAATTTTCAGAGAATGAATACTTCTTTTTTTTTTTTTTTAACACCATGCATCAATTCTTACAAACTTCCAAACTTTGTCACTTCCGTTTTTGAAAATTTCCCCCACCCTTATCAAGCTAAAATGCACGCACATTTATGAAGGTGATGACATTTAAAAACTACATAGGAGGGGGAATCACATCGTGGGGGGAAAAATACAATTACTGAAGAAATCTTCGCTTTCGTCTGACTTCCGTTTTCGGAAATTTATCCAACATTTTCAAGGTGAAATACAAAATATTTATGGAATAAAGTAATATCTAATAATACTGGGTAGAGGAAACATCACGAGAAAAATCTTACCTCGGTCTACTTTTCATTTTTGAAGGATGAAATTCCGTCCTCCGACGGAGAAAACGAGCCCCCATCCACAAAAAATTTAATTTCAGTTGTGCCTTGATCTCGTGAATGGTCCAAATGATAACAAAAAAGACGGAATTTCTCGAATCAGCGTAAGAATCTCGTGGCTGAAGATTACGGGGAAATTTTCGGGCAGCCTAACTTCCGTTTTCTGAAATCGTTGCCTACAATTTATTTCAAGCTGAAAAATTATGCAATGAAATTATATTTCACAACACAGAACAGAAGCAACATCGCACGATTGGGGGGGGGCGACGATTACGTGGAAAAAATCTACACTTTGTTTAGCTTCCATTTCCGAACCTATAAAAAGACAAAACAACGTCCCCAGACAGAATACGACCCCCCCCCCCAGCCCTAACTAATACCCCAAAAATTTCTTCATTTTTGCATCGATCTCAAAAACGACAAAAACGGGGGGGGGGGGACCTCTGCAAATCCATGGAAGAATCTCACGTCGAATTAACCTCTGAATGGATTTCAAATGGCGTAAGATTACGCTAAAATATCGATGACCGGTAAATTTTAACTTTTGGCGCAAAATTAGCGCAGATTTCATCAAAATCACAATTTTTTAGCAGAATGGTGTAAGAACAACGTTTTGGTGCGAGCTGGCACAATTGCCGCAGGTCTGGCAGCCCTGATATTTAAGACTAGTAAGTTATTGCTGCGCTCTTTAACTTTTTTTTTTACTTACAGAAATTAATAAAACAGGTTATATTTTGCAAAAAACACAGAAATTTTTTGAACGGCAGAAAAACGCGAGTTTGGTCGGAAGAATGTATAAAAAATCGGAAGACTTCTGCCAAAATCGGAAGAGTTGGCAGGTATGGCATTGCATGACACTGAACACAGTGCAATCCTCGAGTCATGCAATGATTCCAAAGCCTATCATCTCATCACACGCAACTGACTACAGCAACTCTAATTATGCAAGGAAAATAACTGAATGGTTGGGAACAATAAATACATCTTGCAAAAAATTCCGTGTAAGAGATCACACACTATTTAGAAATGAAGAAACAAAATATTTCTTACAAATTCGTGGGGGGGGGATCCCGTTTTTGTGAGCATGCTACCATTGCAATTTTCAAGTTTTCTGATAAGATGTTATAGGATAAACTGTAACCTCTGGCAATTCAGTGTTATAATCTGATAGCTGTGAATAATCTCATGTCACACACTGTTTATACAGACTTGTAATACTGAGGGTCACAATGGAACTATTCCATGTGACAGTTTGATTGTCTGGAGCAAGTTTATGTGGTCCTTCGTCATTTGCACAACAGACTTCACTTTCTGGGAACATGTATGCCTCACAATAATCTAATGCTTCTGATCACACATTTTCACCCATAGCAGAATTCACACACTGAATGATACAAATGATACTAAATCAATGAAAGAAGAAATATTCTTCTAATACATGGAAAATTCACAGAATATTCAAGCAAATTGTACCACTTACTCAAACCCCGCATTTCCCAATTACTGGTCGAGTATGCTAACCATTACACCACCCAGGACAGTGAAGTTCCAAGCT
This sequence comes from Macrothele yani, assembly GCA_039090855.1. Classification (NCBI taxonomy): domain Eukaryota; kingdom Metazoa; phylum Arthropoda; class Arachnida; order Araneae; family Macrothelidae; genus Macrothele; species Macrothele yani. Next base: position 134,191,522 of record CM077005.1, on the reverse strand, counting down.
ACTGAGACATGTCTCAGTTGCTTGGAACTTCAGATTCATTTCCACTCCAGGACGATTGAAATTTTCAAGTTTTCTGAGATGTGTTGCATGGATGACCAGTAAGTGGTGCATGTTGCTAGAATATTCTACAAACGATACTGTTTGTCACTCTAAGATCATGAGCACTTGGTCTGACAAAGAGAAGGCAGGTATCCAACACTTTCCTGACTTGCCCATCTGCCAGACCTCAGTCCAAAACAAAACCAACCTTAGAATGAAGTGGAAGAAGGGTCATTCAAGTCCGCATACATTTGAAAACTTTATAGCTAAAAAACAAGTAGAATTTCCATAAATTTTATGGATAAACTGCAAAACTTGGCAGGTTTGCATACATGTTTGTGCTGCTGAAGCCAGGAACTGAACCATGCATAAAAATCCCCTCTATCCTTAGGGCCAATTTTTCATGGTTCTATGCAATTCCACATCACTGTTAACGAACTTTTCAGGAAAGTCTTCACCCCACCCCCACCCACCCACCCCAATGCACAAAAAAATCAGATGTTCTGAGATATAAGGTGAATTAGCCAATATTGTCCATCCAAAGGGAGCAAATTTCCTAACAGTGAAATAAGAACCATGAAGAAGGGGCATATATAGAAATTTTTTAGGGTAGGCACACAAAAACTGGAAGTTTTTGAAACTCACCAGGACAGGACAAAATAAAAGTTAATGAAAAACAGAAAACAAATTTAACACATTTTTACTAATGTAAGGTATATTTTAACAAAAAAAAAAAAAAACGTTTAGGGGAAAGACACCCACTCCTGGTCCTTCCACATATGAAGATGTTGTACCCTCATCTTTCATGTTCAGAACCTTGGAAATCATTTGGAACACACTATTTCACAACCTAAATAATTTATAAACTTCTCTTAAAGCATCCCAGGCCATTTCTGCAGTTGCAAGTTTTTTTTTTTTTTTTTTTGTTGATTTCATAAACGTACTGTACTAGCAACAGTGGTGAAGCAATCTTTGGCATTCCATTCCTGGAAAAATTCCCTTGTACTTCCATTCCACATCCATTTTGAACTCGAAAGCCCATTTCCAGACACAGAGATGCCAACCTGAGAAAGGGGTCATCAGTAAAAAAAAAAAAAAATTCAAAGTTTTCAGTAAAACCGGTTTGACCTTCAGTAAGATTTTCACTATATCAAAAATATTTATTTCAGAATCTCAGAATTGTTTTATAACACTTTTTTAATAAAATGAATAATTTCTAAAATGTAGTTTTATTTACAAATTATATATATACAGTATTGAACCAATTATCAGGACTCCTGGAAACCAGACTGTTCTGAAAACCAGACTTTTTTGTACTTGTATAATTAGAATTTTTGCGATATTTCTTGACCTTGAGGTCCAGGTGTTCCATGCCAAACAAACCTCAGACTCGTATTTCAGTCATCCCCAAAAAAAGTGTTTTCCTTTTCAGCTGATGACGTAACTATTCTCCCTTGCACTGGTGACCTCCGCGAACCTGCTTTTGGAAGAGAGCTAAAAAGTCTTCACCACACTATTTGCTGATCATCGGTGCGATGTCATAGGCTGGTCGGGAATACTCTCTACTCCCCTGTGTGGAGAGAAGAAGAAAGAGTATGGAGATCCACTTCAAAAACTAGGACAATCACTTTATTGTTTCCATCAGTAGGTGCTCTTGTGGTTCTTGTTTATTCTGCGGTGCTGCGAAAATCTCACGTGTAATGTCAAAAAGGCCAATAGATCAGGATGCGGGTGGATGCAAAAGGAAACATCTATCTTTAAGCATCCAGAAAAAGGTTGAACTGTTGAAAACGCTGGACAGCGTACATCAGTAAAGAGATTGATCAAAAAATATGGAATTGGAAAATTCACAATTTACGACTTCATAAAACAAAAGGCATCAATATTAAAGTTTCTTGCGGACAGTGATGTGCCTAGTCTATGTTTTACCAATAGGAGTAACTTTTAAAAATTCACCTAATGATTGTAGTTTTTTTTTAATTCTGCAATGCTAAATTTATGTCCATCTGATTTGGCATGCTTCATCATGTTATCTTTCTTTATTTGTTTGTTTCACTTATTCCATCAACAAAGCCAGTGAAAAACTTTACATCAATCAAAGAATGTGGATGCAGACAAGGTGTTAATGAGATGGATAAGGCAGTGGCGTAGCGAAAGGGTATCTCTGGATCACTTCATAATCACAGCCCAGGCTAGAGTTTTTCATGAGGAACTCTCAATTCAAACATCTTGTGATTACTCAGCGGGTTGGTTCAATAAATTTAAGAAGCGTCATGGTTTATGACATCTGAATATATGTGGCGAAAAGGCTTCCGCTGACCACAAAAGTGCAGAGATTTTGTGGAAGAATTTGCAGATATGATTTTGAATGAAAAGTCATTGCCAGAACAGGTCGTCTATAAAGCAGACAAAACTTCCCTATTTTGGAGATACATTCCAAGGAAAACATTTGTTACAGTAGAAGAGATGGCACCCTCCGGTGTAAAGGACTCAAAAGAACAGCTCACAGTTCTCGCATGTGCCAACGCAGATGGAACTCACAAATGCAAACTGTTGATCAGAAAAAGTTCTAGACCCAGATGCTTTACAGGTGTTAAAGTTTTTCCTGCGATTTACAAGGTGAATAAATGGGCCTGGATCATAAGAGAATTTTGCATGGATTGGTTCCAAAACCATTTTGTCCCTGAAGCCAGGGCACACTGTAAGTCTGTTAATTTGCCCGATTACTGCAAAATTTTACTAACTTTGGATAACAGTCCAGCGCATCCTGATATGAAACTTATGAAGGATAATGTATGTGTTGCCTACTTGCCATCTAACTGTACCTTGCTTCTTCAGCTGATGGATCAGGGCATACTGCGCTCATTAAAATGCCGCTACAAATAAGCTTTTATTCTCAAGTTATTGAATGCATGCAATAACGAAACTGGTATAGCAGTTTCAAAAAGAGTTCAGCGGTACAGATCCTTTTTTGAATACTGTGAGTTCCTGGGATTCAGTATCTCAAGACACCTTGACGAGTGCCTGGCACAATCTTTAGCCATCTACAATCATACTCGACAAAGAAGAGGAAGAACATGACTTCAGCGACTTCCACATTTTGCAGGAAAAGGTAATCATACAGGATTTATTGCATTATGCAAAAGATTGTCATATGAAGAAGCGAGGCTCTTCAACGAAGAGGCTGTAGAAGAATGTGTGAACATCGACAACAATGCTCCAGTTGCTTTGAAACTCTCTGATGGTGAGAAAATTCAAACAGTCATGAATCATGAAGAGGGCAATGTATCGGATACAAGTGATGAAAGTGACAACAACAAAAATTTTCATTGAAAGGTGTATACATCTTACTGAAGAATTGATATGAGGGATGGAACAAAAGATATGAGGGATGGAACAAAAGAAATTCTTCACAGAACAGCACACCATGTCTGTTTATAAAATTTTAAGTGTTGCTAACAGAACAGCCAAAACATATGAAGCAATTAAAATTAAAAGATATGTTTGCAAATCTCACTCACTGAAGATAAAATACATTATCATTCTAGAAGCGTAAGTAAAAAAAACAATTGACTATATACACATTTCTTAATTCAGGCTCTTTTTCTTTTAGTGTTTTTATTGTTTAGATTTTTTTTTTCTTATCACCTGTTCGCAGTTTTGTGAGTTCATCCTTGTTGTACAATGCGTGATCGAAAGCGGGCCAGAGTCTGCCACATATTTACATGAGCGATACAGCTTTTTATTGAAGAAATAATGGTGGTGGCAACTTGGGAGGAGAAAGAATTTTTTTATTTAATGGTTCTAAAAACTGGAAAAATCTGGAAACTGGACTGCTGCTGGCCCGGACCTGTCGAGATAATTATATATTTCAGTCATAAAACAGAGAACCTTTTATATTACAAAATTTATTTTAAAATTCCATAAATGATTAATTGGCTTAAGACTCAATTTAACTGCTTTTTTTTTTTTTTTAGCTTTGTTCACTTCTTTTGTAAACTTTTTCTCATAGCGAAGTTCAGATTTTGCAATGTTCATGGTTTTCTCAACCATCAAGGCTCTTAATGTTCCTATTGACATGCTGGGTAGGAAATTGGTGGCATTTTTCTGCACCAAAGAAAAAACTTTCACTTGCATCATTGCTATGAGGAACAACTAAAATATTTTTCATCAGTTTACATAAATATTCGTATTTTGTCTTCCCATTATAGTCTTTCATTACAGAAATTCCATGCCACACTTTATCCATTATACTATCAAATTTATCAAAATCAAAAGTTTCATTTTGATACATTAGCAAATCCTACTTCTAACTTATCCATTTCATCAGATGAGAAATTCAAGAGGGATAATAAAAATTGAATTGATGAAAAAGGAACCTCTTTTTGCAAACTGATATCAGCAACTACAGCATGTGATAAAAACTCATCATCTAAGGGACATTTTTTTATATAACAACATGCAGCAGCAGCAGCAGCATAAAATTCTCTCACACAATAATGAAACAATCCAACATCATCTTTGCTCAAAGCAGAACAATTATTATTGTATGCATGAGTTTTCACTCCTATCACCAAATCATTATCAGCTTTCTGGTTTTTAGTCTTGTCATATTTTATAAGTTTAAAATTTTGGGTAGTGTCAAAAGCATGAGGTTTGATAAACCTTGAAATTAAATTCACTAATAAATTGTTCACCTTACCTCTAAGCTTAAATATCAATGGTTTTTCATGCTGCAATTCTTGATTAATAAGCAATAAAAACTGGAAGTGTTGAAGATCGGAACAAACTGTTCAACTTGGATAATGCGTTCCTTATTGAAGACTGCAAGTTTTTAAACTGTCAATGATCCTCATCAGCATCAATTTTTTTTCAAGAGCTTCCCATTGTTCTAAAATTTTATTAATACTTTCAAGAAGCAATAGCCATCAAGTACTTATGTACTTCAATATCTTGAGTGATTTCGAATTGTAGATTGCTTGGCTTATTTTTAATGCATTTTTTCTTCTTTAGCTTTTATCTAAGTAGAAAAATAACTGAATTTCAAATTGTTCCCCATCAAAATTTTTAAGCTTCAAGGAAGCTTTTTTTAGCAACCAAATGAATAATATGACAAGTGCAAGGGACTATGACAATAGAAGGTTGAATCACTGATTAGAGTTGCTCCTTATACTGCCCACCATCGTACTCACATAGTCGCGAAAATGCTACAGTTTTTCCAAGATATGCTTTTTTTTTTTTCAGTTCATCATCAATGGCAGTGAAAATTCCTTTAGTCGTGTTATCTGACGTTTCTATCAATGAAAGCATAACTGTTTTAATGAAACCGCTTATCGCATCAAAGTGTAATAACATGTGGATAATTTTTTTTTTATCATTTGTACCATTAGTTCCGTCAGTTGCTAAAGAAAATGCTTGCTCTTTAATAACAGACAATATTTTTTCTTTGGTTGAATCAGCTAAACAATGAATGAGTGCTGATGTTTTTGTTAAACTTTTCACGATTTCTGAATTCAGAAACATCCCATGAAACAGATCACTGGCAAGGTCGTACGCTGCAATAGGCAAGTTGTGTTCAATCATGAATGACGTAAATAAGAGATCTGCTTCAGTAGAATCATTAGTTTTTGCAGAAAAAATTTTCTCCAAAGACTGGCATTTCAGCTTCGTATAATCTTTATGCTTCTTGCTTTCCGCATGATGCCTACAATCATCACGGCCGCAGCCACATGCCTTACAAAGCACATGATTCAGCAAAACTTTAAGTGCTTCATTAAAAGGCCATTCTTTATTATATAAACTGAGTGGCTACTTTATTATGACCCCCCCCCCCCCTCAGTACTTCGTTGGGCCACCTTTTGCCTTTAATACTGCGTCGATTCTTCGTGGCATGGACTCCACGAGATATTGATAGGTGGTTTGTGGAATCTGAGACCATGCTTGATGAATAGCACTTCCCAGAAGTGTGAGATTGCAGGGTTGTGGATATAGCTGTCTGATGGCTTGTTCAACTTCATTCCACAAATTCTCAATGGGGTTGAGATCTGGAGATTGTGGGGGCCCCCTCAGCAATGTAAACTCACCGGCATGTTCCTGAAACCAATCCTGTACAATACGAGCACTATGGCAGGACGCATTATCTTGTTGAAAGTAGCCATCGCCATTGGGATAAACCATCCACATGACAGGATTCACTTGGTCTGCAACGATGTTTAGATATGATGTGCCAGTCAGACGTTGATCACCACGAATTAAAGGGCCCAAAGCATGCCAGGAAAACATTCCCCCAAACCATAACGTTGCCTCCACTAGCTTGAAGGGTTGTAGCAATGCATTTGGGGTCCATGCTTTCGTGCTGTTTGCGCCAAATTCTCACTCTGCCATCGGCATGGTGCAACTGAAAACGTGATTCATCGGACCACATAATTTGTTTCCAATTATCGACTGTCCAATCCTTGTGCTCCTGTGCGAATTGGAGACATTTTCTCTTGTTAACTGCAGACAGCAAAGGTGTTCGAACAGGCCTTCGGCTGCCATATCCCATCTGATGCAGTGTACGGCGAACAGTGCGTGCAGAGATCATTTGAGGGGATCCTTGATTAAGATGGTCTGCAATTTGCTGCACTGTTGCTCTTCTGTTGTCTGTTACCAGTCTGGGCACTCTCCGTTTCTCCAGAGCAGTCACTAGTCAATGAAGACCACACGTTGCACATAGAGACCCAGTTTTTTGGCTTGACAGTCCAGTCTTTAAACACTTTAGCAACAGCTGCTCTGGAACATTTCACGAATGCGGCGTTTCAGTTATACTCACTCCATGGCTCCGAGCTTTTACAATCATCCCACATTGAAAGTCCGTCAAATCACATGTTTTACCCATCTCGTCACCCAAAAATTACTTCTACTACTGTCGCAAGCACTAAGCTTTCTCCTTTTATACTAACCTCGCCCTCTGGCGGCAACAGCGTGCAGCCATAGCTCATTTACTTAAAACTGTAAGGTGGTCATAATAAAGTGAGTGGCTACTCAGTGTGTGTGGGTGTAACTGTGTATGTATGTGTGTGTGTATATATATATATTCTATTAAGAAGAGACCTAAGCAAAAAATATTATATATTTTTGACTCATACCAAGTACAACATAGAAAGGGTTATATGTCTACCGGTGTGAGTAAAAGGAGAAAAGATAAAAAATAAAATAAAACAACTGAATGTAGAAAGTGTCGAGAATACTGAGCCTTGGCTTTTTCAAGGACCAGCAAAAACTCTGCATTTTCTCACTTCCACAAAGACCTAGTTGGAAATGGGTTTCTGCAAAGCCATGGATGCAAGTTATAAGCCCACCAAAAATTGTTTTAAAATTTATATATATGTCATGACCTCCGCAGAGTTGTATGACCTAGCGCTAGTTAACAATTTAGCTTACATCCATAACTTCCATGGCCCGACCCATGCTCTTCATCTGTTACTATTAAACAGAGAGAAGAAGATTAAAGAGAACTCAAGTTGTGAGAGTGACATAATAATTAGAAATAATTTTCAGCTATAATGAAACGCCAAGTTCGCCTGAGGGAGAATATTAACCTGAAAAGTAATACAAAAGAATTCCAAATTTTTACATTGCAATTAAAAAGGAAATATTAATTTTTTAAAACTCAGATTTTTGAAAGAAAACTTGATTCTAAAACCCCCTACTCCGCAACTTCTGACAACACAGAGACAAGAATAAATTAAAGACAATAATTAACTAAAGAAAAGCTTTGTGAAAGTCCCTTCTCCTCCCTACCTACTAAAAAATTCCATGCAGCTAAAAGGAAAACTGGACAACTTGCCAGAATTAATTCATCCAGTAATGGCAAGCCTGGATATAGTCTCTATGTATACCAACATTAACCTGGACCTCCTACTGGAATTCATTGCAGATGACCTTGCAGAAAAAATAGTATTCCATAATCACAATAAAGAAATACTACTTGGCATATATGAACTGCTCCTATTTTCCTTCAAGAATAATTTCTTCCAATTTGGAAAGAAATATTACAGGCAAACTTCAGGACTTGCAATCTCCACTAGCACCTCTGCTAGCAAATTATTATATAAGTAAACTAGAGGCAAAAATACTTATACAACCCTCCTTGTTTGCTCTCTATGTAAGGTACATGGATGATGTCCTAATAATAGTAGATACTGTGGACCAATCTCTACCCTCTCAGATTCTGGAAGAATTTAACTTACTAGAGAATACCTTGCAGTACACCCTAGAACAGGAAAGAGACCATAGCATCAATTACCTAGATTTAACCTTGACCTCAAGAGAGGGGAAAATATTCACTCAGCTTTTTAGAAAACCCACCAACACAGGGAAGATGTTAGACTTCTGCTCATTCCACCCTGATTATATTAAATCGAATACGGCGAGACAATTTTTTGGAAAAGATTGAAATCCTGGTCTCTTCAGCTACTCAGAAAGATCTTCACAAAGAAGAATTAAAGGAAATATTGGCAGAAAACAATTACCCCTCCCCATATGTTGAGAAAATATTTAAACAAGTGCCAAAAAAAGAAGCAGGAGAAAACCAACTTCAAATTCACCAGCAAAATTACGTACCACAAGGGACTTTTCGAGAACCTGAAAAGGATCGGAGCAAAATATAATATCAGGCTAGCTCCAGATCTTAATAACAAAATAAAGAAATTCCTGCCAGCTTTAAAGCAGAAAGAATTGGACATCCAATTGCAGGAAGGAGTAATTTACTGCATCGACTGTAACTGCGGACTCAGCTATATAGGAGAAACAGGGAGAAGTATTAAGGTCCGAATGAAAGAACACCAAGCAGCTATTAGGAACATTGGGAACAAAACAGGGCTAGACAGACATATACAAGCAAGTGGACACTCCATAAATTGGGACTCAGTGAAAATAATCGCCCACCAGTCAAACTTAGTAAAGAGGAAACTAGAAGAAGGGATCGAAATAGCAAGAAGAAGAAGTACCACAATTAACGATAATTGCAGATGGACTCTTCCAATTGAGTGGCAGCAACTACTCCAGTGACATAGTCCTGATGACGAACTAGGCTTTAGTTCGAAAATTTGACAACAAACTTTGATGAAAAATAACCTCTATAAGACCCGTAAAAAAGCTATTCCACAATCACTATGAATAGAGGTGCCATAAATGCATTTACAAATAGGATAAACAATTAGTTGCAATATGTACAAAGTATTTCAGCAGTGCTTTAAGTGCATAATTAAGTAGCTATTAAGACCTTAACTACTTTGAAAATACAGCGCAAAGTAGAGGAACTATGCTTGGCCAGCTTCTGTGCCTAAGTTTCCTAAAAAGACGCGCAAAGTTACCAAGAAAAGAAAGAGTTAAAACCCGCAAAAAAGTTAACAGTCTAGCCAGTGCCTAAATGCTAAAAAGCGAAAAACAACAGAGAAAAAAATACAAGAAGTACAAACATTGAACTTATAAAACCTAAAACCCTAAGACAATGAAGAGAGCTTACCTCTTATGCAACTAAACTTTCTCCACTCAAGAGGAAACATGGCCGACTTTTCCCCAAACTTCCAAACACGACTGCCACTCCCTAGTCGCTGGGGGGCAGTGTGGGTGGGGCTGATGGCTTCCTCACACTGAAAGAAACCATCTCGCGGAGATTTTATCCAGAGAAAAAAATATATATACTTAAGACTGTGGACCTGTATGATCAGAAAGAGCAGAATTAACTCTCCAGAATACATGAGAAATATTATAAAATACACAAGTGGTGTATTTAATAATCTTTGCATGTATTAAATCACCTTAGTGAGCTTCTATAGATTATTCAGAATCTTATTAATTTTAACGTTAGTTTTACTATTTTTAGTTTAGCTATTCTAGTGAGTGAATAACTAGTTTTCTTTTTCATTTGTTTTTATTTTCTTTTATATACGGATTTTTATGCTTTTTTTGTGATTTTGTCTGTATTATTTAATTTTTTGTTTTAATAGGACCTTCATATCCATAGCACTAAGGTTCCTTTTAGTAGTTAATAGGCATCCTCTAGCCAACTTCCTTACGGCTTTGATTGGTCAGAATCATATTATTAACTGTGTAGAAAATTAAAGCAGATCTGCCAACCTTACTATATTATTCAGAATAATTTTTCTTAAAGTTCTTTTGATGAAAGATAAAGGAATATCATTCTCTAGAAAACTATCTAATAGTAAATTAATGTTTGGAATTCTTTTGTATTACTTTTCAGGTTAATATTCTCCCTCAGGCGAACTTGGCGTTTCGTTATAGCTGAAAATTATTTCTAATTATTATGTCACTCTCACAACTTGAGTTCTCTTTAATCTTCTTCTCTCTGTTTAATAGTAACAGATGAAGAGCATGGGTCGGGCCATGGAAGTTATGGATGTAAGCTAAATTGTTAACTAGCGCTAGGTCATACAACTCTGCGGAGGTCATGACATATAAATTTTAAAACAATTTTTTGGTGGGCTTATAACTTGCATCCATGGCTTTGCAGAAACCCATTTCCAACTAGGTCTTTGTGGAAGTGAGAAAATGCAGAGTTTTTGCTGGTCCTTGAAAAAGCCAAGGCTCAGTATTCTCGACACTTTCTACATTCAGTTGTTTTATTTTATTTTTTATCTTTTCTCCTTTTACTCACACCGGTAGACATATAACCCTTTCTATGTTGTACTTGGTATGAGTCAAAAATATATAATATTTTTTGCTTAGGTCTCTTCTTAATAGAATGTGAATTCTGAATTTTCGTAACTGCTGCGTTGCGCGTTTCGATCTTCAGGTTAATTTTGCAACTTTCGTTTTAAATTCTAAAGTTTTTCCTTAGTTTTCAGCATTGCTCTTCAGTATATATATATATATATATCGTGATACACTTGACAATAAGCTTTATCTGACTTTGTTTTTTGTTATCACAGCTGTTTCACTATGTTTCATTTCATTTTAATCTAAATTAAAATGCTTGCACCTAAATTTTCATAAGCACAAAGCCACATGTAATCAATGTAAAGAGTTCGCAAAAGGCGTTGAGCTGAGCTTCGTCCCAGCTTTAGCGCACGGCACTCTTAAATGGCTATACGAAGAATCACGTAACAAACAGCGTATGAGGAGAAGCTCCACCTCCGTTGGTGATGGAAGTCAGAACATCAAAGGCATATGGGGACTATCTGTAAAGTGCGTTTTTTTTTACCAAAAGACAGTAAAAAACAGAAAATTTAGTGCAGGGATCTTCACTGGCTTTTCCATAGTTTTTTTGGGTGACTTTCATACAACCATAAGATGGAGTGAAAATACGTACAAACTACAGAAAATCCATAAAAGTTGGCATCTCTGCGGACATTGCTAATATTATACTTAATATATCATCCTGATATCAAGTTCCACTTTTTCATACTCCCAGCATCAAACAAATACAGAAATTTAGTCATGGTTTGTTCCTCAACACATGGGTTCAAAACTTGAACCACCACTAGAAAACCTACAAAACAATAAATCATACTTAATATACATTTGCGGCATATGGTATATGCATTAGTAACACCTTAAAATATTGGGTTGATGCATCAGTTCATGCTGTTTTATTTCATCAGTGTTTCTCAGGTCAGTAGTTACTGTGCAGATGGCCAGTTGTATATCAAAATGGAGCCAGTAATATTGTGTACTTAAATCATATTGCCTTGTGTGATTGTATATCTAATGATTTTTTGGTTTTCAGGTCCGGAAGTATAGAGTGTCAAGTAGAGAAGAATGAACATTTCCAATATCTGCTCCTCTACGAGGTTAACACGGGATTCACAGACGCCGAGGCAACTAGACAAATTTGTGCTGTGTATGGGGAGGATGCTTTTGCTCAGAGGACAGCCCGCAAAATGTTTGAGCATTTCCGAAGTGGCAATTTTGGCCTCAACGACTCCACACTCAGATCGTCCATCTCACTTTGATGAGGATTGTTTGAACCATCTCATCCACTTGGATCTGCATCAAACCACATGCGAATTGGCCACTGAGATGGACTACGATCAGGCCCACAGTGGTGAGACACCTGGAATGTATGGGAAAGGTCTGGAAATTGGGGTCTTAGGTGCCTCACACTCACCAAGGACAACAAGAATCAGGGTGCTGCCTTATGTGGTTCCTTGCTTGCCCGTTATTGTGAATGTTATCAGCAACACAAACCCTTTCTGTCACGTACTGTTACAGGAGATTAAAAGCGGTGCCTGAACGCGAATTTCAGGCATCAGAGTAAATGGTTAAACCCAAACAAGATGCCCACACCACATCCAAAACACGATCTTCATCCTGCAAAGATCATGTTGTGTGTCCTGTGGGACATGGAAGGAGGCATTATTCACTGGGAAATGCTGCCAAGGAATCAGACCATCAATGCTGCACTCTATTGTGAGCAACTTCACCATGTGGAACAATCCAGCAGAAACGGCCACATTGGTGCCATGGTGTCCTCCAATATAACGTACGCCCTCACATGCAAACATGACCAAAATAACCATTCAGGACATGAAATGGGAGATCCTTCCACATCCAGCCTATTCCCCAGATGTCACCCACTCCTTCAGACTATCACCTGTTCCAATCTCTGTTGAATGCACTCCGTGGTAGAGTTCAATAACGATGTTGATCTCCAGAATTTCCTTGATTTCTTCGCAGCAAAACCTGGACGTTTTTTCAAGAATGGCACACTGCAAACCTATCCAGACATTGGGAGACCATCGCAAACAATGGGGGGTGGGGTGGTACGTAGTTGATTGATTCCGTTTTCCCTTCTGATGTAATACATTCCTGTAGTGTGGTGAAAAAAACGGCATGAACCATGAACTTATGCATCAATCCAATATTAGTCTATCCATAAAACAAACTGGCTCTTCATTATAGATATAAAATTTTAGACAACATTCCAAGAGTGAATACTACCACAACATTTTCAGATAAAGACAAAAGCCTAGCTCATATACACAAAAGTGTGTGTGTGTGTGTGTGTGTGTGTGTGTGTGTGTACTGTAATTTTACAAACAAAAACTCCCTGTTAACTGTGCACAGATGTCTTATGGATATGCTGCATTTGCAATTTTAATTCTTATAAGCAGTTAATTATTAGCAACTTGGCAGCACCCAAACAGTTCATGATTCATTACACCTAACATAAATAAGCAAGCAAAAAAATGTAAGTATGATCTCTTATCCAAAAATGTTTAACATACTTGTTTTATTACAAATAACACACTTTGTTATCTCATATCTCATGTTGTGAATACCTGCGTCCCATAAGTTCCAGGACTGACCGCATAACTGACGTAACAGTAGTAGGATAAAAACATGTGTATGCCAGAAGACAGCAGTCCTTGGTCAATAAGTGAACAGCTGGAATCCGGTTTACACCAGTACCAACAGGTACTGGTGTAAATCGGATTCCAGTCATAGCAAACAATTTTGTCCCATTTCATTTTAGCCATGGAAGAGCAAACATCCATTCTGATGGAAACTTGGTAAACTAGCTACTGAAACTTACAGAATGTTAAAAGAAAAACATGGCGACACAACACTATCCTGCAAAAGAGTTTTCAAATGGCATGCTCGGTTTTGTCATGGGTGAGAATCCTTTGATGATGATTGGAGATCTGGGCATCCCTTCAGTATACGGACAGCGAAAAAAATCAAAGAGGTGCAGAATCGGTTTAAAAAAGATGGTCGAATTACAGTGAGACTTTTGGCTGAGTCAGTGGGCATCACTAAGTCTATCTGTCATGAGATTTGACATGAGTATCTGGGGAAACAAAAACTGAATGCCACATTGGTACCACACATTCTGAATGATGGTTCTTGCTCTATGATAATGCAAGACCGCATACTGCATTGTCAGCCCAACAGTTCCTGGCTCACCATCGTATCACTGTGTTGCCACATGCACCGCATTCTCCTGATTAATCGCCCTGTGACTTCTTGGGATAAAACGAGCACTAAAAAGGACAGTATCATGCAGACATTACATCTACCCCAGCAGCCATGACAAAACAGCTTGCGAACATCCCGGAAAGTGCCTTCCATAACTGTTTTTAGGATCTTCTGAAAATGCTAAAAACTTTGTGTTGATTCAGTTGTTTTGGCAGTGCTCTGAAGATGACCAGCTACTACTGAGTATGATACTTATATATTCTTTAGTGTGTGAGTCCTGGAACTTTTCAGACGTAGGTTGAATAAACAATACTTCATGTCACGAAGTAATAAAATACTAATTTACGTAAGCACTTGAAAGCGTAAAAGATTACCATCTGGGCTATGCCTCGGTTAGTTAAAATGTATCTAGCATGTATCAGACCATACAGCATTTCTGCAGCCTGCTCTATCAAGTCACTTTGATTAGGGTTGTCATCTAGTTCATCATCTGTGGAATGAAAGCAAGAAATAAGTCATATGTTTAAATACATTAAATGTCACTGATGCCATCTATGTTCTTGTTTGTTCATACTATTTACAGTGCAAGTTCTCAAGCATAAAATGAAAACCTCCTACACCCTAACAAATGAAGCTTCGCATGAAATACAAATGTGACAATAATTCATGGCATTAGTAATCTTACCACTTTGCCATATGTAATTTAACTGAAAAGCTACATATATACATGAACAGTAGGAACCTTTTTTTATTTTAATCATACGAGAAGATGCTGAAAGGTTCTCGCCCTAACCCACTTCCTGTACTTGTAGCATTAGTTTATCACTGCAGCACGAAAGAGTGTTCTTTTGCATTGTTAAGTGAGAATTTCAGACTAATAGTTTTTTGGGGTTTTTGCAGATGTTTGGTTGTCCTGAACTGAATTATGCCAATGCATGGTGTGGAATTTTCGAATGCAGAACTCCGGGCTGTCATGAAATTTCTATTCTTGCAGAAGGAAACTGCAAAGGAAATCTATGAGTGTATGATGCAAACATTAAGTGACACAGGCCCTTCATATTCCACTGTGAAGAAATGGTGTGTCAACTTTCAGCATGGAGACTTTGAGATCAAAAATTGTTGATTGTGTTCATGACTTGATTTTTGTCAGATCGACAAATCCAAGTTAAAACAATAGCTGAGACACTGGAGATATCCAGGGAATGTGTTAGGTTCATAATTCATGAGCACTTGGATATGCAGAAGATGTCAACGAAGTGGGTGCCCAAATGTTTGAATGCCGGTGATAACCGAAAACAAGTGTACACGTTCAAATCGGTTTTGCAGCATTTTGAGCGACCTGGTGATAATATTTTGCAGCCACTTGTCACTGTTGATGAAACGTGGTTACATCAATACGATTCAGAAATAAAACAACAGTCCCTGCAGTGGAGGCACTCTGGTTCTCCATGGCCAAAGAAATTCAAGAATCAGAGGTCTGCAGGAAAGGTCATGGCAAAGTTTTTTTGGGGATTTGGAAGGTGTTTTACCGACTATATCCCAAAGGGCCAAACAATAAATGCTGAATACTATTCCAACTTTCTGTGCTGATCAAAGGAGGCATTGAAGGAAAAAAGGCGAGAAAAACTGCAGAAAGGTGTTCTCTTTTTGCAGGACAATGCGCCAGCTCACAAGGCTGATTGATGTTCTGAGGGATCTGGGGTTTAAGTGCACAGACCATCCACCCTGCTAACCAGATCTTGCTCTGTTGGACTATTTACTGCTCCAAAACCTTAAAAACAGTTTGAAAGGGAAGCATTCTTTGAATGATTTAGAGGTGATATTAGCAGCAGAGCAGTATTTGAGTGATCAGAATTTTTTTTTTTTTTTTTTGACTCCAGAAATGCTGTGTGCCAAGTCTGTCAGCTTCAGGGTGAACACATGGAATAGTCTAAGTTTCATGGCTCCAGCAAATTTTCTTCTTGGCAAGGCCAAGAACTTATCAGCATCCCCTCATAAGTGTAAGTAAAATGTGCATCAATTTCATTGCAATATAACTGAAAAACTAAAACTCTCAGCAGTATGGTTAAAAAATAATTGATGACTTCAACAAATCAGAAATTTGCAAACCACCTCACTTTTTAATCTCACGATACGAAAATCTTGTACATTAATCAAAAAGTTTAAAAGGGAAGCATTTTTCGACACTTCTGACGTGCAAGTTAAAAATCACTAATAAACACATTAATCACTTCTGTCAGGCAATTTATTTCATGTCACAAATTATTGTAACATGACATACCTTGTTTCTAAGTACATTATCTCATGTCATGAAGTTACTGCATGTCAAGTGTCTATATAAGTTATTTCATACTTCCTGTCGCAATTCATCCAAACAAACTGTGCAATGTCTGGCATTACATGTACATAGGTCATTTCAAAAGTTCTGCACACTGCGCAGGCACTACCTGTCGGATGATGCAATCACTCCAATCGTTGCACCAGTTGTGAGTCAGAGTTCAGTATATAAAGCTGTGTCTACATTTGCTGGCTAATTTGTTCCTGTTCCACAAAATTCTGCCTACAAATGGAGGAAGAAAGTGAGTTGGGTTAGATCTCGCGTAGCGATCAGCGATCCTACATTAAAATTGAAACTTTGCAAGGAAAATCCCCTACTGAAATTCATAAAGCTTTCTGTCAAGTTTGTGGGGCTAGTGTAGTGGATCATAGCAGTGTCATGGTGGGCTTCTCATTTCCGCCAAGGTCGGAAAAGCATCAAAAGATGATCCAAGAAGTGGCCAGCCATTTGATGCAATGTACAACAGACACTTCTGTGGTTATAGTCTACGGCATTTTGTAAGAAGATCAACAGAAAACATGTGAAGAGATTGCATATGAAGCAAGCATGTAACATGTCTACCATTTTGGTTTTTAGAACTCTAACTGAAAAATTACAGAAGAGAAAAGTGGCTGACAAATGGGTTCCACATAATCTGAGTGAAGAGCAGCAAGGAGTTCGCAAAGGGATTGCAGAAGAGTTGCTTCAGTAGCAAGAGACAGAAAGCAAGCATTTTTTTTTTTTTGACAGAATTTTTGCTATAGACAAAACCTCGACACAAGATTTTGAGCCAGAACTGAAATCTCAGTCCACTCAGTGGAAACATACAGAATCGTCTAGCCAGAAAAAATTCCGCCGCCAACAATCGAATGTTTAAACTGATGATGATTATGGCCTATGACAAGGTTGGAGTGATAGCAACAGACAGAGTGCCCGAGGGGACCACTGTAACAGCAGAATACTAAAGGTTTCTGCAAAATGTTTTGCACCCAAAGATTCACCAAAGAAGGCCCAACATGCTCGAAGCTGGTGTCATCATTTTGCACGACAACATGAAGCCATATGTTGCCCATACAGAAAGAGATATTCTGGAAAAGTATGGATTGGAATTGCTTCCCCACGCTCCATATAGTCCTAACATGAGCCCACCAGACTATGACTTGTTCTCAAAACTGAAGAAGCCACTTTGCAGGAAACAATTCAGGATGTTTCTAATGAGGCGACCCGAGTAATTCAACGCCTCAACAACAGAGGTGTCCTCCTGACTAGAATACAAGACTTAACCAAACATTGGGCCGCTGTCATAAAGGAACATGGAATACTCAAGAAACGCATATCGCATATTAAATCTGTTTACTTTTGTGGTGCAATAAGCACAAAGATTCGCCAAGCTTTCGAACTCCACTAGAAGGCTTTTAGTAAACATAAAAAAATATTTGTTTTTCATGTTTTTAAATTTTTTTTTTTTAAATGTCTACCATTGCTTTGAAAAAGCCTCCCAGTGGAGTGCGAATCTCTGTCTATTACACAACAAAAAAAAAAACCGGATTGAATACTCTCTATGCGTTTCTTGAGTATTCAGTCTGGTGTATTTAAAATAATGATAAAGAAACATGGAGATTACTTCAAAGGGCTGTAAAGGTATTTTGTGAAATAAATGAATTTTTTAAGAGATAACCCACAGTGTGCAAAGCTTTTGAAATGACCCTCATAAATTTCTTTGGTAATAACTTGAAATGTTTGCTTTATAGATTATCCAACCATGTGACTTAAATGTTAATACACACATTCTTTACTTGAAATTAGTTTTTTACAGACCAAATAATTCACTCTGTTGCATTAGGGTTTCAAGTAGTGTACTAGAAACATTCAGCATGCATAATTGTAAGCAGGAAATCTGGCATACTTTGTTTCAATATTCAGTCAATTTAGGAACCCATGTAAAGTATCAGTCTAGATGAATTGCATCATCTAAAGTGGGCATATCATATTCCAGCAACAGCTCCCTAATCCATATATCAAACTGTGCAAGACACCTTTGGAATTTTTTCAAGATTCACATCTCGTACTGTCTCCGACAAGTGTTCAGTAAATTGCTACAGCTAACGATCTATGTTACTTGGCCCAATAAAGAGATATTTATTCATCACATCTCTGCAAGTGACATCAGGAACCTTTAATAACTTCCAGTTCAACAATAACATTATAAAAATGTTTCTGCCTGATGTCTGGGTCGCCGTTACCCGATTCTTGCAACATCACCTGTTTTTCTTTCTTTTTCTCTTTTTCTTGAGCAGTCTACCCAATATTGCAAACAGGGAAAAGTAGTTCATCTTTACATCTTCCATATTTTTTTTTATTTTAGCTATATAAAAGAATAAAAACAAATGACAACAGAATTCACCAATACATTTTGCTTGAAACTCAGAATATCATCTCTTATATGCCATCGTAATTGCTGCAGACAGCAGACAATCGATAACGGAACTCAAAACTTTGGAAAGCCAAATTGCAGCAAAAATAATAGAAAGAGCTACAACCACTAAGAATTACTGCTTTTGTTATGAATTTGCAACAAATATGTTCATTCATGTCCAAGAATAAACAAATTTTGAAAAATGATTAAACAGTGCATGTTAGTTAAGCTATACAAGTGTTTCAATTATGTAAATTGAACACAATTCACAATATTTATTGCACAGTAATTCAGGGCATACTAAACATAATTCAATTAAGCATACAGAAATTAAAACACACACACCACAGTAATGAAGGGTGGTTTCATAACTCCTTCAGTGTGATGTTACACCAAGAAAAATGTCAGTGGACTTGGTGAATATGCAAGCTGAGCAGAATAATGCCAAACAAAATTTTGCTTAGCCATCCAGCACTTGGAAATCCTATTTTACTGCTGGTTCTGGCTAGAATCTAGAACAGGTGTGAATTCAGCTGGTACTAACTGGCAAGATGCTGGTAAAAAGCATAAAATTGCTAGTGAAAAAAAACCAGCAATAACAAGCAGTGCTAGTGCATTTTTTCAAAGCACAATTCTGTTTACCATAAATGTCCCTGCCCCCAGTAGCACATTTTTTTCCTTTTTTTTTTTTTTTTTTTTTTTTTGGCAAAGAAAGCATCTTAGCTACCAAATGCAAAAAAATTAAACGTAAACAAGTCAAATTACACATTTAGAACATATCTGACTAACAGCTACTAGGCTACCACCCAATTTGCTAGTGAGAATTTCTAGTAGTTGCAAATGCTGCTTGGGATGGAAAAATTCAAACTCCTCATCTAGAGTATTTATTCATCTCCCTTGCTCAACTTTCACAGTTAAAATAAAAACATAGTCATGTCGTAAAGCTTTCAGTTAGTAGCCCTGAAGCAGAATCTTTCTTAGGAGTCTGCAATGCAGAATGGAAAAGCTAAAAACTGTCTGCAAGATAAAGAGAAGCATAAATATATTTTCTAGAAATTTTATCATTCTGCACCGCAGCAAAGCAAAATTTTAGAAAATTAGCAAATTTGTGATTTTGATAACTGTACAAATTAGTATTTAGTCGCAATAATCAAACTAGCTTTTCCCTGATAAGAAAAAGATTTTATTTTATTCAGAATTTAAACATCATTCCTTAAATGCTTTTGATATTTTAAAAAATAATCAGGAAGTATAAACAATGGTAAATAATTTTAAATTTGTAAAATGATTTTTTTTAATTCTGCATTTAGTTAATTGATTAAACTTTCAACTCCATCCTTTAAAGGATGTTCCACCTGATACAATTGTGCTCTTATTATTTCCTGCAGCAATTCTGTTGTATTGGAGGCCTCGTCAGCTGATGATTCAGACAGCTGTGTAAGCGTAATGATCATGTCAAGTGTGGAAATGATAGCAAACATATATGCTGTTTGAAATCTCTTTTGTGAATTGACTGCAGTTTTTGAGAAAAATTTAATGAATTTGTTAAAATGTGGTGGGAGCATTTTCACTGATATAATTAAACCCCAAAAATAATAAAGTGAGAAATAAGGCAAGTTTTCTTGTAAAAAAAAAAAACTTCCCCTCATCATCTGAAATGAAATTATCTGGAAGTAAATAAAAAAGAAAAAAATTGTGATCGTCAGCTATTGGAATGCTGCGTAATACGATTGTGGAAATGCAACAAGACACATTAAAATACGATTTTAGTAAAAAAAAAAAAAACCTTTCACTTTAATCTACCTACGACAAAGCTATCTCAAAGAATAAAAAAAGAAGTTAAAAAAAAACACCTGCGACTGTCAACTTCCGGAATGCCATGGAAACAGAGAACAAAATGTTGCAAACGCTAAAAAAAATATGGCTCTTCAAAAAAACGCACACACACTTCTTTAATCCAACTGAAACAAAGCTAACTGGAAGCTAAAAATGGAAACTTTGTGATCAGCTCCCGGAATGCTGCTTATTAAGCCCGTGAAAACGGAGGAGTGACGATGAAAAATGCATAAAAAAATGATTTTTGAAAAAAAAGGGGGGGAGAGAAGCAGCAGCTTTATAAATCTAACTGAGTGAAGCCATCTGGAAGAAAAAAATAAAAGTGGACGTCAAGTTCCGGAACACTGACAGTTGCAAAAACGGAGAACAGAACGTTGAAAACGATTTAAAAATATTGGTCTTGTAAAAAAAAAAAAAAAAAAAACGTGAATCTAAAATAAATCTAACAAATGAGATTATACGGATGCCAAAAAAAAGGAAAATTGTGGCCATAAGCTCCCGGAATGCAGCGTAGGACGGACGATGTGGAAACTGAAAAGCCGTTAAAAGTGCGCAAAAGCATCGCTTTCTAGCTTTATTATTGAATGAAAGCAACATGTCTCGTCAACTTGAAGTTATCTGTTTGTAAAATAAGAAAGAAAGAAAATTAAAATAAAATGAAATACAATAATTGCCTACGTGATCTGTCGATATAAAACTTCACGTCTGGAAGGGGGTACAATGTTAAAATCGCGCCAAAATTTCCCTTCCTTTGCTTTAAAATTGAAAGGAAGGCTAGAAACAATGAATGTTGAAGAAATAGTAAAAAAAAAAAAAAAAAAGATCTGCACACCTTTCTGAAAATCTAAGATGGATGTCACAGTGTTGTGCTGTTTCTGCTCACGTGGTGAGTTCAGCAAATAGTAAAGATTTTTTTTTTTTTTTTTTAATATACGAAATAAATAATATAAACTTTTGAAACTTTCTAAAAGCAATCTGCAAGAGTCAAAATAATCTGCGGCACCTGCCGCCGTGCAACGCAGTTTCTGCTACTGGGGTTAGTAGTAGTAATGAAAGTGAAGCAAAACAAAGGGAAGCTATGTTGAAAAGCCCATCTTTAGAAAACAAATATGAGAAAAATAAATTTAAAAAAAAAGAGTGAAGTTCTCCATCTTCCACTGCTACATTTTTTAATTGCATAATTATAAAATCAATGCATATTGTGCAATTTTTCACCCCCATTTCCCTCTGATTTTGACCAGTATATATAGTTACACAACAACTATTCATAATATGAAAAATCACACAAAAAGTTGGCACACTGTTTTCCACTAGTGGAACTGAGCAGGTGCTGAGTCAACACAGGACACACAGCACCACCACTCTATGTCATCTACTAAATTATTCACATAATTCAGTGCAAATACAAGGTCATGATTAAAGTGGCCATCTGTTGTGAGTATAACAGCAGTCCACAGACATCAATATTCTGAAGACACTGAAAAGTGCATTAAACTACCATTAATAACGAAACTGACATCACCCTACAGTTCAATTGGACCACACGCCATTTACATGCTACAGTCCTTGAAACTTAAGAGTATAGCATCCCACAAAATGTAGTAATGTAATGATCTAATAATGCTGGGGTTTACTAAACACCAAATTCCAGTCCACTGAAAATCATACATTGAAATACAGGTAGAAATTGTGACCAAATGCCAAAAGAATCCACACTGGCCTCTAATAACTAACAAACTATATAAAAATGTTACTGCCAGATAAATTAAAATAAGATAACATGCCTCTATGTTAGTTCAGGGCAATCAAACAAGGTAATATTTTGTTTCTAAGCAGTTAATCTAGAACTGCACTTCTGAAACCTAAGGCTGGCAGATGTCATTTACTGTTGTAAAGAATCAAGATTCCAGAAAAGTGAGACAGACTAGATAGTGAAAACAAAATCCAAATATTATGTGCAGCTATCATTCAGTATTAGATGTTTTTATTTTTGTATGAGAACATGTGCATGACCAGTGTATCTCTTCACAAAACACACACACTTTTGTTTTTTTCTACAGGTTTTTTTTTTGAAGGGGGGGGATACAGTACCTAAATATTTCTACAAGAACATTTATAAATATATTTATTGCTCTACAAAAAACAGCAAAAAAAATTAATTTATCAACCACAGACTTGTTATATTTTTGTACTACAAAATATAACAATATTCCTTGTAAAAAATGCTGCAGGGAACATTATTTCACAGAAAAAATACTAAATATCAGTTCTCCATAATAAAAAAAAAAAAAAAAGGAAGGATAAACACACCTTTTATTTTACTATTATGGCAACAGTAAGCAAAAAATTATCTGGTAGTTTGTATTTCTTTGTGGAGTTAACCTCTGAATCTCAGAACAGCTTAGTGATGATGATGATTTATTTCACTATTAAGAGCATAACTAAACATTATTTCCAAAACCAGACTGACCACTGATTTACAGTGCCCTTAGGCCAATTCAAAAGGTAATGTGTTTTGTTCCACTTCAGCCTGAACAGTATCTCCTGGAAATATGAGTGTCTAAGGCTACAAAGGACTCCCCTATCCCAAATTTAGGACCACTAGCTCCACAAAAGGGACAAAGCCCCCCCCCCCCCACACACACACACACACAGTTCATTCATGACTTGGGTGCAGCTTGTATAATTAAATTATCCAGATTTCCATGTATCTGAATACAAGTGTAAAAATTTTATGATGACTCCAGTTCTCAGCAGAGATCCAGTTCCCAGGCAATCCTTTTTTTGAAAAACCAATATAGCAAAATTCTAGTTCAAAGAAGTCACACAATCAATGATCAGTGGATTCTGGTTCATAAAAAGTATATAGCAAAAATGGTCTTAAGTAAATAACTATTTTTCATACATAAAAAAGCCAAAATTAGATTTCAAAAGTGAATATGTACCTGGTTCCAAATCTAAAATCATATCTAGTGCTTGGCGATAATGAGGAACTTGTTCACTTAGCCCTGTTAAGTTAAATTTATCTTGGATGTAATCTTCATCAACCTACAAAACAAATATTTTAGCATTTACCAGTTATTAAAAATATGGCAGTAATTAAAAACATATAATCTGAGGATTATACAAAAATTATGGTATTTACTACAAATTATGAAATTGGATGCCAAGCCTTAATTTCTAGTGCCAGGGCAACCTGGTACCCAGGATTTGTCGAGCTGTAGTTTAAACAATGTAGTGTTCTTTCCCAAATTATGAAAATATCCCAGATATATTTCAATGCTGTGCCTAGGATATCATAATTTTATATAAACATGGCTACACGAACCATCGTTGATGCTCATATCTGGTATTTACAATCAGATTTGGGCATTCTACTAATGCTTTTAACATGAACAAACAACTTCAACTGATGACACTGGTTTTCCTATCTGCCCCCTTCATTCTAGATAAACATGTCAATGTTTTTTGCCTAAATTTTTGCAGCTGAAGCTTTTCTCTCACCCATTTGAAGTAACTATACTATAGCCATGAAATTATTTCTGTCTTCATCTCAAAGTTATTAAAAGAAGCCAACATATGCACGGCTCTCACTATGATGCATATTACTCAGTACATGTGGGCATGTGTTCAAGGAAGGGATATCATTACAGCATATACTGATCTGCACGGATCATTACTGAAAAGACATTTTTAAGTTATGAAGGCACAGACTTCTTTAACAGAAATGCATAACTAAGACTGTGCTCTTTCATACTTTTGAGACAATGAGAAACTTCTAATGCTAAAGGGGAGTTGTTTTTTAATGTTCACTACCAATGAAATACTGCTGCTCCAATGAGATTGATAGATTCAGTTTGCCAGTGAGAAATTTAAAGAACATTTTAAAAACTGACAATCCCTCTCTTTATAAACATTCTCCATGCAATATTAGATCAAGAGCTGCTTAACCACCTCAGCAGAATATCAATAAATACAGCAAACTGTTACATCATTTGAACCACACTTACCACCAACAGACATTTTACAAGCTCATAAAATACTTGTTAGCTCTTCACAGGGTTCATTTACAGAATTCTGGGACTTTTCCAGAGTTTTTCCAAGAGTTCATAAAAAAATTCCAGGAGCTTAAATGTTTGCTAGAATCACAGTGCTTTGTTTTATATTTTGTAAACTGGAGTAAAATTTACTATGCATTTAGAATTCTTACGAAATCTTATGGGTTCTACTGTTACAGAGTATTCTTTAGTGTATGTGTTACATCTTCAATGAGGTGGCAACATTACCCCATATAAAAATTGGTCTGAACAAAACTTACATGAAGCAATCTGGAACTTTGCACAGTGATAATAATACAAAATAATTTTGCCATGGTAATGAAGGAGGCAGGGAGGCCAGATATCAATCTCCTTCAGCGAGGAAAGTGAATGCTAGAAGGAGTGGCCATCTTGGACACACTGGAAGGATTTCCACATGCTGTTATGACTCCATCTGTACACAACCGCTATACCAGAAACCAAGGTTGCTGGAAATATGACATTCAAGCATCTAGTGTTGCAGCATCACATGAGATGAAAGAGACATATCTCCACACTTCATGGCAGGAAATGTCAGTGTGAGCAGACACAGCAGGGAGTTTGAACAAATGATGCAATCAACCCAAACATTTTGATGATTTTTTTTTTTTCATTGAAAGAAGAAATTCTGGAATTATTCTAGAATCTTTCACAAAAATATGAAAAATCAAGGACTTTCCAGGCCTGGATAAAAGGAAAGTTAAATTTGAGGACTTTTTCACGATTCCAGGTTGTGTGAACCCTGTCTTAAATATTTTTTCTGTGGAACTATTCTGTTGCACTGTATTTTTTCTAGAGCAAGTCTTATGAGAACTGTCACTTGGAAAAAGCATATGCATAGAATGCTAAGTACTGAATGACTTTTAATGAGATAAGCATGAAAAGTCTGCAACCCAAAATTGAATTAACAATGATAAGCAGCTCCTGTTGTTGGATGAAGATATATCGAAGAGATGGAGGCAATTACCACCAGAAGAAAAGATGACCGTGAGGACCACAAGTATTCATTTATTTATAAAGACACGTAAGTCCCTGAAATATCATAAATCTAGAGAATACAATTCAAATTAATTTGGAACTGATTAAGCATAATGAAACAAAAGGTGTCCTTTGATTACATAGTACTTCAGGTGACATGAGAAATTGGTTTGATTCCTGAGGATCAGCAGATATATTGGTGTTAATTTACAAGGAATCAGTTAAAAGACAGGTAACAGTCAACTAATGCCAAGACATCTCCATAAGTAGTGTTGGATGAAAGATCTACTTAAAATAATTTCAGAAAAAAGCTTAGAAAACTGGTGGAAAATTAGCTACGTGAAGAACAGCATGACTTCAAGAGGGGGGTGGAATACCAGGACAGTATACTTGCATCCTCACAACATCCTTATACCTTACAAAGGTGGACCACTAGAGAAATGGTCCACCTTCTTGTATTCTCTTTGTCTGGATTTCTTTTTGGAAAGAACGAATAATTATTTTGGTATTTATGAATAAGAATCTTTAACATCATTTGAGCTTCATGTTATCTGTTTAAAACATTGTCTTTAAAAAATTTGGCATTTGCTCTAAAATGACAAAGCAATATTTTCTCTACTTCAGTGAAAAGTTTGCCAGCGTACTAAGCACACTGTTAAATAAATTAAGCTAACTACAGTTAAGTGTAGGTTCTTAGACTTGGAAGCTAAGTGGCATTGGTAGGCCCTACCTTTCTTTTGACACTAGTAACAATTTTGATGGTCCATCATCCCCATACCCTTATCCACATGCAGACATAGAGCATAAAGCGTTTCTTCGGCAGAGATGTTCCAAAATCCGTGTCCCACTCACGTTTATCTTAAAGGAAACAACGATTTATTTACCCGTACTGGTTCATGGATCAAAATGGTAGTTCACGAGTCAAAATAATGGGTAGACTTAAACAAGTTAGTAAAATCATGCAATGCATTGATTATGATATGCTTTCCAACATGCCAGAAATCATTACTCAAAGTTATGAGGATAATAGCTGTAGAATAAATCTTGCTCCTATGCACTGACCTTTGACCCCATTTCGATGATATTCAACAGAACTGGTTAAGTATACTCCCGGAACAACATGATACAGTTTTGTCTCAATCGAAGCATTTTTACTTAAGTTATGACGCATAAGGGCAATGGAATGCATCCCACTCCTATATTCTGACCTTTGACTGCATTTCACCCATTTTCAACAGGATTCGTTACCAGGTAGTACTCTACCACATACTAAAATTTCATCGAAATCGAACCATTTTTACACAAGTTATGACGCATAAGAGCAATGGAATGGATTCCGCTCCTATGTCCTGACCGTTGACACCATTGCGCCCATTTTCAATAGGGTTCGTCCCCAGGTGATCCCCTACCACATACTAAAATTTCATCGAAATCGAACCATTTGTACGCGAGTTATCGTGCGGACGGACAGTCAGACAAAGCTGGAGCATATATGCTTCTTTAACCTACGGTTGGAAAGTGTAAACTAGTTAGTAAAATCATGCAATGCATTGATTATGATACGCTTTCCAACATACCAGAAATCATTACTCAAGTTATGAGAATAATGGCTGTAGAATAAATCTTACTGCTATGACCTGACCTTTAACCCTATTTCGATTATATTCAACAGAACCGGTAAAGTATACTTCCGGAACAACATGATAAAGATATTGAGTATCTTCAATTTTTTGAAAAACTCCTAGCAGTTCACTTTTGCCACGTTATGTTCTGGACGTCGGAAAGTTGAAATTTTTTTTTGCTTGTATTTGAGACATGATATTACTATAAAAAGAAAAGAATAAAAAAGGCTCTACTCACAATGTTTTTTTCTTGGTGGTTCTCTTCATTTCATTGTCTTCAATTTTTGACGTTAAAATATCTTGGTTCATGCCTAAAAGGTGATTATGATTTACAAAACAAAGTCTTGGCTAAAAATCGATGGAACTGACGAAATTTTTTGTTAACCCTAATTATCAAACGAAAAATTACTTAGGTGAGCACTCAAGCCTTAAGAAACAAAGAAAAATTCAGGTTAGAAAACCTAAAGAAACAGATAAAAAGTTTAAAATCTTAAAACCTTGGAACCGCTGTCTTTCAACCTTTCAAACATTTCCGGCCGTCCTCCTTGCTCCTCGTGCTGTGTCGCAAAGGACACTCCCACTAGGGTGGAACTTACACGTGTTTCGGGCACACACGCCCATCTTCAGAGCCAGCAAAGATTGCAAATGGCTGTCACTTGCAATTCTTCTGAGTTTTCTTCACTCATTTTTTTTATCAGTATTGTTAGTCATTTTTACTGGTATACAATATACGCCTGATTTTTCTAATATTTGTACTTGATCTTTATTTTTTATCACCATATTTTTTTGTGTCTTTACAGATATTCCAATTTTTTTTTTTTTTGGTGATTTTTACAAATTCGTTCTATGGTATGAGATAGTCCTTTAATATATGGGAAACTTCCACAATATTTATTTTCTTCCTTTTTGGTCTTTGTACTTTATGCTTGATGTTATATATAATTTTCTATTATATCCAAAGTTTTTTATCATTCTGTTAATCCATATTAGCTCTTCTTTGTATTTATTGCTGCTGGAATGAGTGAATGCTCTTTTTATTAAGTTTCTGATTGCAGCTGTTTTATGTGCCCATGGTGGTTGGAGTTCTTCGGGATTATTGATGGCACGTATGTTGATTTTCTATAGACTTGATAATCGATTCTGTTCTTGTTTTTGATTAGGTTAATATCTAAGAACGGGTAGTTGGTTATTTCTTTTCAATTCAATTGTTAGTTTAATTGATGGTAGTATAGATGCCATTCTTTCCTTGAAGCAAATTAGGTCTGGTCTGTTTGTTCATTTTCCCAAAATATCAATATATCGTCTACATATCTGCAATATACTAGTGGTTTTAGAGCATGTTCTTCAATCGCTGTTTCCTCCACATGTTGCATTATGACCTCTGCAAAAATTGTTGATAGAACCCATTGGTGATCCGGACTTCTGCCTGTAAGTTTTTTCATTGAATTGGAAATAGTTGTTGTTGTATATAAAATTTAGTATATCATTTAGTTCATTTAGCTCCATCTGGTTTAACAAATTTTTTGTTCTCAACTTTTTAATTATTAGCTCAATGGCATAGGGTATTGGTGTGTTTGGGTATAATGATGTAACATCCAAACTTGCCATTGTAACTATATTTCCCTTGAGGTTTACTTGTTTAATTTTCTGTATAACTTCTTACTGTATTCTTAACATTGTATTTTCCTTCCATAAATATGGGTGCTAAGTACTTAAATATGTTCTTCTCTAAGTTAATCAATGGAGAACATTGTTTTGATACAATAACTCTCATTGGTGCCTCATCTTTGTGAGTTTTTATTTTCCCAAAGGCTCTTGGCATTCTGGCACCAATGGGTGGATGTGCATTAATAATGTTTCGTGGTAGACAGCCGTGATTTCTTATTTCTGCTAACTTTCTTATGAGTTTGTCAGTTGGGTCTTTTTTTACATATTTCTGTATCCAGATTCAATATTGCCTGTTCCATTTTACTTTTGTAATTGCTGGTATTTAATATTATAAGTTGTTTAGTTTTGTCTGCCTCTATTATGTTGATGTCTGGGTTTCTTCTCAGGTCAAGTAGTTCTTGTCTTTCATATTTTAATTTATCGAACTTTTTTCTCTCTCCCTTCTGCTCTATAGCATTGGCAATTGCGTTGGTTATTTTTGTCCTAACTTTACTTTGGTCCTTAAAGTCAAATTTCATTACCAGATTTTCAATTTTTGGGATATATTCTTCTGTCTTTCCAATTTCTTGGGGATAACTATATTTTGCACCTTTTTCTAGGGCTATTGTTTGTATTCTTGTCAATTGTGTATCTGAAAGATTTTCATAATCATTTGTCCTTGTTCTATCTATTTGTCTTTAGGTTCAGCTGTTTATTCTCTGATAATTTCTCAAACTTTTTAAATAATCTGTTTTTTATTATTTCTTTGTTGTTCATCCAATTCCCGGTGGATCTTTCTCGTGTAGTCATCATAGTTACTATTTTGGCCTTCCTCGCTAGGCTTTGTATTTTTACTAATCTGAGTATAGTCACAATAGCCTTCCCTTTGTAATCTATATACAGTTTTTCGTAAAGTACAAAGACCAAAAAAGGAAGAAAATAAACATTGTGGAAGTTTCCCATATATTAAAGGACTATCTCATACCATAGAACGAATTTGTAAAAATCACCAAAAAAAAAAAAAAACATTGGAATATCTGTGAAGAAACAAAGAGATATGGTGATAAAAAATAAAGATCAAGTACAAATATTGGAAAAATCAGGCGTATATTGTATACCAGTAAAAATGACTAACAATACTGATAAAAAAATAAACTATATAGGTAGTATTAAAAACCAATTAAAAACCAGGCTGAACCAACACATAACGAACTGGAAAAAAAGGGATAAAAAACTGCATTGGTGCAATATTGTATAGAAAATAATACAAAACCAGAATTTGAAAACATCAAACACCTGAAATCCCACAGAACCGAGAAAGAGATTAGAATCGCAGAATCGGTAATTATTAAAAAAACTGAAAGTACTAATTGCAACATTAATCAACCCAATGAATTACATGCGCAATGGAGAAAAAAATTTATTACCGACAAGAAAAAAAGAAAAACATAGAATATAATGTATTTCTCAATAATGACACCAGAGTACACCACCAAATATATACCAACGAAAAAATAAGTAACGTCACCAATGAATCAACGGCGAGAGGGGAGGATGACCGAGTGAAGAAAACTCCAAAGAATTGCAGGTGACTGCCATTTGCAATCTTTGCTGGCTCTGAAGATGGGCGTGTGTGCCCGAAACACGCGTAAGTTCCACCCTAGTGGGAGTGTCCTTTGCGACACAGCACGAGGAGCAAGGAGGACGGCCAGAAATGTTTGAAAGGTTTAAAGACAGCGGTCCTAAGGTTTTAAGATTTTTAACTTTTTATCTGTTTCTTTAGGCTTTCTAACCTGAATTTTTCTTTGTTTCTTAAGGCTTGAATGCTCACCTAAGTAATTTTTCGTTTGATAATTAGGGTCAACAAAAAATTTCGTCAGTTCCATCGATTTTTAGCCAAGACTTCGTTTTGTAAATCATAATCACCTTTTAGGCATGAACCAAGATATTTTAACGTCAAAAATTGAAGACAATGAAATGAAGAGGACCACCAAGAAAAAAATATTGTGAGTAGAGCCTTTTTTAATTTTATAGTAATGTCATGTCTCAAATACAAGAAAAAAATTTCCAACTTTCCGACGTCCAGAATATAACGTGGCAAAAGCGAACTGCTAGGAGTTTTTCAAATAACTGAAAATGCTCAATATATTTATAAGCACATGTTGTTAATTTAAATTTGTTTCCCATCATGGGAAATAAATAATATGGTTAACATGATAAAGTTTTGTCTCAATTGAAGTATTTTTACGTAAGTTATAACGCATAAGGGTAATGGAATGGATCCTGATCCTATGTCCTGACCTTTGACACCATTTTGCCCATTTTCAATAGGGTTTGTCCCCAGGTGGTCCCCTACCACATACTAAAATTTCATTAAAATCAAACCATATTTACGCAAGTTATGACGCATAAGAGCAATGGAATGCATCCCGCTCCTATGTCCTGACCTTTGACCCCACTTCACCCATTTTCAATAGGGTTTGTCATCAGGTGCCCCCCCCCTACCACATACTAAAATTTCATTGAAATCAAACCATATTCATGCAAGTTATGACACATAAGGGCAATGGAATGGATCCCGCTCCTATATCGTGACCTGTAACCCCATCTTGAACAGGGTTCGTCCCCAAGTGGTCCCCTACCACATACTAAAAATTCATCGAAATCGAACCATTTTTACGCGAGTTATCGTATGGACAGACAAAGCTGGAGCATATGCGCTTCTTCAACCTACGGCTGGAAAGCGTAAAAAAGGCGTCTACTCAAGGACATGGTACGAATAGCGTTGCACAATAGATGATCAGTGATTAAATAAATATGCATAATTATCCGGTGCAACACCCCGTTTTGAGCTTGGTTTGATATGCTACATTCAATCATGAGAGAATTTTTAAAATTCTTTCACCCTTAAATTGCGGTTAAAAATTTTTAATGCCTGAATTGGTTTTACAATGCATATTTCAGAAACACGTATCTCCTGTGGGCACGTGTGTTTCTGTAGTGGACCACGGGACTAAAATTCCAGGCCTGGTTTTGGCGACCCAATCCGCCCCTGACCGCATACCAGTATGGTGCAAGACCTCAGACCATGGTCTCCCTCTGCTGTTCCAACCAGGACTATTAATATTAACACCCTTCCCAGAAATGAATCTTCAAATGCTTTACTTTTGCCACAAATTCTGTCTGCTGCTAACTGCCCCACAGAAGTTTCTCCCATTGATGTAATCCTGTCTGGTTTGAATGATTCTGACCCAGATGAATCAGTACCCACCTCTTCCAATATGTAACCTACTGCAGTGTTAGAATTAGAAATAAATCTTCTACTGGCCCAGTGGACCACTACCATTTGCAAATCACTGCTCCACCAAAATGCCACTGTCCATAAAAAAAAAAAAAAAAAAAAATCTTAACGACATTTACAACATATGTAAAAAATAACATATTTCAATGGAATTATGTCAATATTTGTTTTTATCATTAGTTTGCAACCTAAAAAGAAAACTATACTTCAAGGTAAAATAAATAGAAATGCATTTTTTAACTTGTGACAGACTAGAAAAAACTTACTAGCCATCTGGGTCAGCAAAATCAGTAGTTCAGTGGTCCGATGGAAGTTTTACTGGCCAATGGCCAGCGGACCACTGGGTGATTCGAACACTGATCTATCACAACCACAATCTCATTCCTTGGAGCCAGACCAAGTGTTGATTTATTTTAGTAAAAATAATATTTTGTCACTGTTTGTATCTCAAATATGTAAACATAATTTCAATGTGGTTAAGATCCATCTGAGACAATTTTATGTTGTAACACACAGCCCACTTTTCTCTATATGTTAATGCATTCAATATATATATGTAAGGTTTTAGCAGAACATAACCCTTGCATACATTAAGGTGAGACAAGAAAGCTTGGTAATGCAGGGTACTATAAAATTATGCATTAAAAATCACTATATACAATTTATATACATACATAACACTAAGCTGTTCTCTGATATTCAGAGGTTAGCTCCACAAAGAAATACAAATTACCAGATAATTTTTACTGACTGTTGCTGCATCAAACTTCTCCATTTACAGCGATCTTGACATACAACTCGGGCTTCACTCACATCCATCACACGCCGTACACAAGATCTTCTATACTTCATACTCAATCTTTTTCTCATGCAGACACTTCTGAATCTGATCCTCCCATGACTTCCTTGGCCTTCCTCTACCTTTCCTTCCTGCCACTTGGGCTAAAAAAATTTTCTTAGTAAGCATCTCATCATTCATTCTTTCAACGTGGCCAAACCACCAAAGCATATTAGTCTCCACCTTGCTAACAACATTTTGCTTCACATTACACATCTTTATTCCTCACACAATCAGAATGTGTCTTTATATACATATTTATAAAGTTACTAGTCCGTAACCCGTGCATGCACGGTTGAAAAAGCTGTGACTGAAATATTTTCTTGTCATATAACACAAATCGTAATAAAATGCATAACTATAATAAATGGTTGAATTATTAATGGGCAGTATATAAGATGTGTTACCAACAACAAAATCTTTGCAACATTCCCATTCATTTTTTCAATGACTCTTATACGAATTTCATGATGACGTTTCTCATTATTATATAAATACTGAAAAACAGCATGAATTAAACAGTTCCTGTCACAGAGAATAAGGATAACATGGCGTTCCATGACAAACCAAAACAACTCTTTACTAAGAGTAAGTTTAAACACATTCACAAAGAAAGCAAAGCCCAAGGCGCTGCTATTCCATTTCACATTGAACTTCGATTACAACTACATAGTTGATAGCGGAGGGCTTAGTTCCAAGTCCGAGCACCACAGAAAGGCAGATGGTGCTGCAAGTACTGAAGCAAGAACAAACACCAGAATAACGAACGGTGGATTTTACAATGAAAATGCCATGGTTAACATTAAAAAAAAAAAAAAAAAAATTACGACAAAAATTAGCGATGATTTATTATTTTTCCAACTACTTGTATACAAATTTAAAGGTGACATTCCTCATAATTGTAAACATGTGCTTACCCGTCATTAACGGGCTTGCATTGGAGTACTGAGGCATTCTTTCAGTGACCCGAAATGATGTCTTGTTTAGATAACTACACAATGGGGTTAAAAATGTGTTTTATTTTGCAAGTTTGGTTTTAACAAATGTTTTTTGTGTGTCATTAAATAATCTTTACTAATATATAAAGAGAGAAACTTTGTGTGTTTGAGGTAATCTCGAAAACTACTGAACCGAATTGGACAATTCTTTCACTGTTGGGAAGTTTATTTCTTTCCAGTGGACATAGGCTATTTCGTTTACTTTATTATTATTTTTTTTTTTTTTGGCTGTACTACTGAGCAGATTGCTTTCAAGTAGTTTCCGATTTCCTGTGCATCATTCCGCTTTCTTTACATACAACCTGATCACACTCAACATGAAAGAAAGTAGTTCATAATAACACACAGAATTTTTCTTACTAATCTTGAAAACTATTCAGATAATTACAACTACGTAGTCGATAGCAGAGGGCTTAGTTCCAAGTCCAACCACCGCAGAAAGGCAGATGGTGCTCCAAGTACTGAAGCGAGAACAAATGCCAGAATAATGAATGGTGGATTGCACAAAGAAAATGTCATGGCAACATAAAAAAAAAAATTACTTATGACAAAAATTAGTGAAGACAAATCTGTGGGTCAGTAGCTTTCATTTAAAAAAAATCATGAAAATTGCTCCAGTGGGTGGCGCTGGCAGATTGTAGAAAGAAACTGCCTTGTGTTTCAAGTATATGGATACATATAAAATTATTTTCATTATTAAGTGGTTGATCAAAGAAGTGAACTGGTTGTACGAAATGCACGCACATTATTTGTACCTATGTTTTTAATGCATGGTCTAAAACAAATGGATCTTTGAGGAGTTAAGTAACTGCTTAAGTCCAAAAATGAAAAGAGGAATATCAGTGAAAAATAATAGATGGATCAAATACAAACCCAAGATAAGTAATTCTAAGCACAGCTGGGCAGTTTTTTTTAGTAAAAAAAAAAAAAAAATTACACTTGTGCATACACACAGACCACCCAGTTCAACAGCTAAAAATCTTACCTCACAAAAAAATTCATTTCCCCGTAAGCCGCAAAACCAAGAAATCCACGAGACTTCCTCTGAAGAGCTCATTTCCTCACTCCCCGGGGAATCAATTTTCGCTGTAACAAACAGTTTATACAAATTCATTAGAGATTGTAACAGAACATTTAATTTTGCAATAATCTTGGTCACAGTTAATTTTAAATAGCACAATACTTTATATTTTAAATAGCACAATACCTTTTTATATAAATTTTATTCTTTTCATAGCATACTGACAGTTTACATATGATCCAGGTATATTTTATTATAATTTTATGGTTATAACATTTTTCTTTGACTTTCTTATAAAACTATACAAAAAATTCATATAGCAGAATTTTTTTATCAGATTTCTAGTAAACAAAATAATAAAAAATGATAATTCTGGTGTTATACAGAAACCAAAATATTCCATTATCAAAACATACTATTATGCACCTACTTTTAGTGAAGAAATGACAATTATAAGTCTTGCACACATCCAATGTAGAAATACACATTCATTTTTTTCTACTAAAGTTTTTAGGAAAATATAAAAGAAACAAAATCAGATGCAATAATGTTCAATCATTTCATATGATAGTAGTGAAAGCATCCTGTTTGCAGACAAAGTGGAACATTACACATTTCGCACATCCAACGAGTACGGTGAAGTCTTGCTTTAGTGCTACAATGAGCACATCTTCGAGATGAAGATCTGAATGACAAGTGGTCAGAGTTCTGTAGGCGAATTTCTTCTGAAATACATGGTTTAGATTTTTTTATAGGAACCACAGGAGAGCTTGATCCTGATTTCCTCTTTTGTTTCTCGTACCCATTTTGGTCAGATCACCAATGATTGCCAAACGGAAATCTTTATTGAGCATTTATCGGTTTCAGGCAGCATTTGGTAAATAATAAAGGCATTTTACAACACAGACATCTAAAAAATGAAAAAATATTCTATGCCACCATTTCCTACTTTTTCTGTCTATTTTGTAAAAATGTTTTAGGAGATTATTAATGGTCAACAAATACCATATTCTTGTTATAGTCTATAACTGCTTTACGACAGGTAACTTTTTTTACTTCACCATTTTTTTCTTTTCAATCTACATCAAGTACCTTTATTGACTCTTCCAAACCCAATAACATATTTACACAACATTTATCTTTCCATTTCAAACAGGCTATATACCATCACTGCTTACAGACCAGTCAAATTCTACCCACTGCAGATTTTTATCCTCTTTCAGTTTAGGCAAGTTTATTCATGTTGGATTTACAGTTCCATGGGCAAACAAATTGTTTTTTTTTTTTCAAAAAAGAAAATAAATTGTAGCTTGTAAAATAATTGCCTACAAAAAATCATTTTTTTTTGGTTTTTTTTTTGGTTTTTTTTTCCCAATTAGTGGTTCACAAAGGGAATTTAAAACCTGTTCTCACAAGTTTTTTTTCAACAGTTTTCCCTACTTTGCCAGTATAGATTTTAAACTGGCAAGCAAGTCCACTTTCATTGCATCTCATCCACACTTTATACATTCATTTTATAGGCTTTTTCGGCATGTATTACTTTAGGGTGATCCTGCCTTTGAATCTGATCATAGATTCGTTTACTGCTTGTTTTCTTTGTGGATAGAAAGTGCACAAAAACTTATCAGATAAATGCTTTATTTTATAAAGCTTATCAAAATTGTGGATAGAAAGTGCACAAAACTTATCAGATAGGCCTTAATTTTATATAGCTTGTCAAAATTGTCATCTCTCTTCGTGCATGCATTATTATCATTCAGGTGCTTTGCACTCACTTGCTTTGAAATAAATGACTGCGTTACATAAAGATTAATTTGGAAAACTATGTCAGCCATCATACTAAGTGAAAATAGCTGAAGAAAAATGGTGAGAGGTGACTTATTGCTAAGTAATTTTATTTCTTCTGAAGGGCCAGTTATTTCAGAAAACTGCAGGATTGCAATTTCTGATTCCTTTTTGCTCCAAATAGGTGTAAGGGTTGTAGATAGGCTATCAGATACCTCTTCATCCCCCAAATCGACATTGGTATCCAATTCTTCTGATGGAAGATCATTACCTGAATGCATGGGATCTGTAACAAAGTCTTCATCTGATGGAGGAATGCTTGCAAGAAGGGCATCCGTTTCATCATCTGATGGAGGAATGCTTGCAAGAAGGGCATTAGTTTCATCATCTGATGGTGGAATGCTTGCAAGAAGGGCATTAGTTTCATCATCTGATGGAGGAATGCTTGCAAGAATGGCATCAGTTTCATCATCTGATGGAGGAATGCTTGCAAGAATGGCATCAGTTTCATCATCTGACGGAGGAATGCTTGAAAGAAGGGCATCAGTTTCATCATCTGATGAAGGAATGTTTGCAAGAAGGGCATCAATTTCATCATCTGATGAAGGAATGCTTGCAAGAAGGGCATCAATGTCATAGGTATTTGAATCATCATCCGATGGAGGAATGCTTGCAAGAAGGGCAATTTCTTCCCTTGTCAAAAATCTCTCTGGCATATCCGCTGGACCTTGTGTACCCACTGCAAATAAAATAAGAAGACAAAAAGACTGTAATACTGCATTTTAAGCTCACTACTTAGCTATACATCAGAATTTGAAAAAAATATATATATGGTGAAGTAGTTACATGCTATTTTGATCTAAAACTGACAAATAACGTAAAGGTATTTCATTAAATATATTAAGTCTAAAATGAACCATGATTTTATATTTTTACACAATAGTATCATAAGACTAAACAGAAGAGCAGTTTGCAACTGATTTTACATCGCGGTTCACATTCCCAAAAGGGGCGATGGTTTCCAGGCATACTTTTACATTAATTTATTTAAAATTATGCTAAATACATTGATAACATTATAATATAAGTCACATATATGTTACAAGGAAAATAAAAATGATTACATACCTAATTGTCATCAAACAATGAGGATTAACGTGTGACAATGACTTAGGAACTTTAGGAAGCATCAACAACGGACTTCTAATAACGATTGGACAAGTGGTGCCATCTGCATGCCACTAAATAAAGGTAAAAACAGAGTAAATAGACAGGTGGTTTCAAAAAAATACCACTGATCATTCAGGAAATAAATTCTAAAAATGGTGGTTCCGAAAGTGTACCACTGCCCTTGAAAGGGTAATCAATATTCTGCAAATAAATTTCAGCAAGTAAGGGGGAAAAGAGGAGAGCCCATTGGCAAGCCTTGTTTTTGTTGGTAGTAGATACCATTGTAGTCAAAACAGGAAAAATTTTCCAATGAATCAAAAGTCATAAAGATCTTTGATGAGTTCCTCAGAAACAAGGTTTGTACTCTTCCAAGAAAAAAATTCAAACTCTTTTCAAGGACTTTTTAAACCGAATTATCGTGTGTGTGTACTGTCTGTCGGTCATAGGTAGGTATTTTAGTTAAGTTCAGACCATTAATCTTAGCTGGAGCAAGCACACCTTCAATGACTTGCCTGTTACCACCCCCTGACCCCAGTTGGTTTATTGTATTTACTCTGAATTGCCCCCACCGTTTCGGTGTTTTTCGAAATCATTTTGTTTTGTGCAATATGTTGAAAGTATTCCTCACATATTGCACAAAGTAAAATTATTTCAAAAAACACCAAAACAGTGGGGGCAATTCAATTTAACAGTGGGGGTATTATTCCTATTCATCTGCTGGTATTACCCTTATTGTTTGCTTTAACTTTTTTATTTCTGATGCACGACTTGGGTGCATTTTCTGATGCAGCCAGGTGACGAAGGGTCCATGCATGAAGCACAAGCAATTCCTGGAAGTTCCACCCTCCGGCAAGAACGCATCCTTAACCCCAGCAAACAGAAGCCTATCACAATTTGTGAATACATTCATTCCACTTATCTTACTCACATGGCTGACGATTTACTCTGTAGTGATATCATAGCCAAGACACCAGCTGTCCACACATTCCCCTGGGTTGAATGCAAGTTCTGCACTATTTGACCAGCTTGGTGTTTTTATCAGAACTACACAGAAATCTCCCTATACATCTTTTTGGCACTAACAATTTTTAACACATGCTCTTTCATATAACTTAAAAAAAAAATAATAATAATAATGTACTATTTACAGAGCCTTAAACATTTTCAAGTACTTTCAAGGACTTAAAAATGAACTTTTTTTAAATTCAAGGACTTTTCAAAGAGCGTACGAACCATGGAAAATTCTTGGTGCTCCATTAGTTTTTTGACCACGAGCATGTAGGCATCAATGAAAAAAACTGAAGGAAATAATGAATTCACATCAAAAGTGTACAAGAAATCTTGAGGATTGATGGATGAAGGGAGTTTCTGGATAAAGTCCTTGGTCGACACAACAGAATAAGGATTTTTTGTCAGAACATTGCAACATTTGACTAATTGCCTTTTAAGATTGACTGCCGGAGAAAAGATATTTTCAATTAAGGGCCTAATAGGATGTCCAACTTTATATAGCTTGATCTGCAA
Source organism: Macrothele yani (assembly GCA_039090855.1). Classification (NCBI taxonomy): domain Eukaryota; kingdom Metazoa; phylum Arthropoda; class Arachnida; order Araneae; family Macrothelidae; genus Macrothele; species Macrothele yani. Next base: position 134,152,031 of record CM077005.1, on the reverse strand, counting down.
AAACAACTTCGGAGTACAAAAATAAGCTGGGGGTGTCTCCTAAGAAAGATTTCAGAGAAGATTTTTTAGAAAGTTTAGTAACAGCTTTAAACAGTTTTTCAGTGTTATCTGCATTGAGTCTTATGTAATTGGTTTTTCCAGGAACTCAGCTACTTTGTTGTTCAAAGAATTATTACAGATGAAAACAGGGCATACTGCCTTGTCTACTTTACAAACTGCAAGATTATTACATTGGGTAAAATTTCTAAATTTCTTCAAAAAGGAAGAAGAGTATTTGAGCCTTGGGGTTTGAACCTCTGAAATTGCAATAGCCGATTTAGCACAAATGATCGGTTGATGTGCGGGATTAGTGTTTTCGATCGCTGCTTCCAGTAGTGAAATAGTATGCTGTAGGCTAGGATTAGCAAAAGGAGAAAATTTGGGTCCATCTGCAAGCAGTTTATCAATTTTAAACTGAAATAGGCACAGAAGACAAGTTCACATACCTTGGAAAGTTTGGTATCGACAACCTTTGTGGGAGTCTAACTTTGAGTGGTCTTTTGTGTGGAGGCTAGGTGTTGAAACTTGTTTTCTAGTCTTTTGGTTTCACAACTGTGAGTCCTGGATACAGTTTCATGAATTCGGATCATAAAATTGTCCAGTAATGCTGGATGGGTGGCAAAAGATAGCAATTGGTACCTGGTATAGCACTTGAATTTCAAAGTCGCAATGGAAGCACGGAGATCGCGGATAGCTGCCGAGAGGAGGCTGGTGGTGGTATGGTCCAGAACTTTCTTGCATCTTCCTTGAAAAGTGGGGTTATGCACCTGAAAAGCTTTGGGGATAATACTCGGCCACTTGCACTTAATCAGGAAATGAAGTTGGCATAACAATGAAACAATTTTGATGCAGTCTTTACGGAAATCGATCCATTCTTCATTCCAGTCGGAAATCTGCCTAGAAGTTGCGTTAACTATAAGGAATCATAGTGAGAAAAATTGGCAGTGAAACATGTAACACACAAAACATTAGAAGAATTCTTGATATCCTCATATCACGCAAAAGTTATGTTAAAAATTACAGGTGGTGGGCCGTTTGGTAGTACTTACCACAGCATCAACCTGCGATTGATGGAACATATCACTGATGTTAAGAAAGGCAACACTTTCACCTCCCTTTCAATTTTAACCATTAGCAATACGTCCACAATTCCCGATTGGCAAAATGTTGAATGTATTGCTCCGTTCAGCGATCGGAAAGCCCTCAGGTACCACAAAAGCATTGAAATCTACCTTACCCTTAACACCTGCAATACAGATGCACCTTTTCACAACCCCATCATTTAGAAAGTTATTTTGAAATCACGCAACAACTGATGCTTATATCACATGCTTCACTCCATGGCTGATGAAGGCAGAAGTCACTACCAAAACATCCCACCACCTTTAATTTTTAACATAACTTATGTGCGATATGAAGATATCAAGAATTCTAACATTTTGTGTGTTACGTGTTTCATTGCCAATTCATCTTACTATATAGTCAGACTAGTTTTGAAATTTGATGCGAGTCGGCACTGGTTAACGTCATTCAATTGAGATTAAATTTCACATCTGAGTAAGTCTGATCGCATGGAACAAAATTAAGGTGTATGCGCACAAATTTGAGAGAGGGAAAAAAATAAAAAAAATAAAAATGTTTTGCCCAAATAAGGGACACCCTTAATGTATCTATCTATACACCTATGAGCATTAGTAGGACCCCCTTTAACCTGCAAAAGCCACTCAGTGAGGCATTGATTCAATGAGGTGGCGATAGGTATCCTGAAGTATCAGGGACCATAATGTCAACAGCAGGTCACCCAGTTCCCGTACAATTTGGGGTCGTGGTGATTTAGCGCGAACCTGCTTTCCCAAGTCGAACCACAAATGTTGATTGGGTTCACGTCAGGTTAATTTGGAGGAAAGGACATTAACAAAAAGTCACCAGAATGTTCCCAAACACCACTGCTTGACGATTCTGGCAGTGTGGCATGGCGCATTATCCTGTTGGTAATGGCAATCACCAGCAAGGAACACAGTTGCCATGAATGGGTGAACTTGGTCTGCAATTATGTTAAGATACCTGACAGGGACTTTCACAACCCCATCTGTTGGGATAATGGAGCTTGAAGTGTTCCAAGAAAACAATCGCCCACAGCATAACACCGCTGCCGCTGGCCTACTTCCGCCCAACAGTGCATTCAGGTGCCATAGCCTCCGTTAGTAATCGGCATATCTGCGCTCAACCATCTACGTAATGCACCAGGAGTCTTCATTCGTCAGACCAGGCCACTTTCTTCCAATCATCCACAGTCCAATCTTGATTATTTTGGGCACGCTTCATGCGTTGTTGGCAATGATGTGCAGTGAGCATGGGGACCCGGATGCGTCAATGGCTGCACAGGCCCACGCGCATTAGGTTGCTATGAACTGTGTCCTGTGACACATTGCCCTGATCACCACTGTTGTAGCTGCGAGTGATTTGTTGCACTGTGGTCCTGCAGTCGCTGTGAACAATGTGCAAAATCTCGGCTCTCCTCTCGTATCAATGAGCTGCAGACGACACGTGGCCAGATGACGGTTCGTCATCTGGCCATCTGTGAACCACTTCTGATACGTACTCACTACAGCATCACATGAACCCACAAGCTAAGCAGTTTTTGGGATCTTAGTTCTGAGATGCCGTGCCATCACAATTTGTCCCTTATCAAACTCTGATAAATCAGCAGCTTTTCCCATTCTGACTTCGAACACTACTAACTTAAAGCCGATCCTCAGGTTGTTTGTGTATATATATACTGCTCTGTGAGCTTCACCTGTGCCACCATTCAGTCTCCAGGTGAGCTCATTTCTCTAAGTTGGGGGTGGTGATAATGTAATGGCTCATCGGTGTATATATTTCACCATTAACATCATTGTCAACCAGTACAGTGAAACTTCTGTTAATGGACGCTTCTGTATAGCGGACACCTCCGAATAACAGACAGCACATAATTCCCCGGCAGAATTACGTTGCTGTTTATGAATCTTTCACTTCTTAATACCGGACATTCTCAATAATGGACACTGACACACTAATTGCTGTTTTTTCTTGATCTTTAACTTCCTAATAGCGGACAAAAGTAAAAAAAAAAAAAAAAAAAAAAAAAAGGAAAGACAATGAAATACAGTAGACATGACCAACAGAATTCCCTTGGTGTATTTTAATCCCAAAATTGCACCTTCAAACTTGTTTCCTGTTGAAGTTCTTTTAATCCCCAGCCCAGGTGTGCAATTGAAGGATTTCTTTTTTGGGTGGGGATGAGAGGGGGTTGACGCGGTGGGAGAAAACGTGTTCTCCAAGAGCTAGTGATTAAGCAGTGCACAGGCTGTTTGAAGGTCAAGTTGACTGGGAACCCCATCCTAAATCATTCCAATGATTTCCCACGCATAGTCTTGCAAGTGCTTTCAAATTTTTCACTGTTTTGTGAAGTTGGATTGTGAAAATGTCACTAAAACTTAAGCATTTGACTCTTAAGGAAAAAGTTGAAGTTGTGAGAAGGAAAAATTGAGTGAGAAGGAAAAATTGAGTGTACGTATTTCAGCAGATAAATTGGGCATTGGAAAAACCCAAGTGGGTGATATTTTAAGAAAGCTGAAATCCTAAAATCTTGGGCAGAAAATGACAATCAAGAAACTAAGAGAGCTTTCCCCAAAACAGAAGGTTTAGCTGTGGACTCTCACTTACGACTGGTTTTGTCAAGCAAGAGCAAACAACATTCCTTTGTCTGGGGCAATAATTCGTGACAAGGCCTTGGAAATTGCAAAGGGTTTAGGATTCGATGAATTCAAAGCTTCAGGTGGTTGGCTCGGCACAACATATCTTACAAGTGCATAAATGGTGAAAGTTCAACCATTCCAACTGATGTTGTGTCTGATTGGAAGCCAACGCTCAAAAATCTCTGTAAAGATTATGAAGAGAAAAACATCTTCAATTGTGATGAGACAGGCCTATTTTATCGAGCAAGCAAAACAATGGCTTTTCAAGATGAGAGATGTAGCAATGAAAAAATAGTTAAAGAGAGGCTAACCATCATGTTGTGTGTAAATATGTTAGGTGAATTTGAGAAACCCTTGATATCGGGAAATATAAAAAGCCACGATGCTTTAAAGGTGTTAACATCAATTTGTTGGACGTAGATTATTGTGCAAACAATAAATCTTGGATGACGGGTGACCTGATGATTAAATGATTAGGAGCATTTGATAGAAGAATGCAGTGACAAAAAATAAAAGTCATTTTGTTTCTGGATAATTCGTCATCGCATCCAGATGCTACACTGGAAAATGTTAAATTAGTTTTTTTCCCACCCAACATCACATCAATTCCTAATCCATGTCAACTGTGTATTTATCATTCATTCGCCTTCTAGTTATTTGTTCAGTTGCTGCTGTTCCTCTGTGGAGAATCCCCAGCATTGTGTGGGGCTCCAAAGAAGCAACCCTGCCATGTAGTTTGGCAGTTTGTCGTTTGTGAGTCTGGAGAATTTCAAGGCCGCTGTGGTGCAGTGGAAGCATATCCGGCACGTAACTGGAAGACCCTGGGTTCGGCCAGTGAGAATTTTTCCGTGACTCACTTATAAACGTGGAAAGAGCGATGACTTCTATTTGATATTTGATGAATTTGCCAGCCCTTGGATCAGGGCATAATAAAATGCTTCAAAATTTTTTACCATCAATGTGTGGTAAGGAGTCTTTTGGTGAACATGGACAATGTTGAGTCTGCAAAGTGCTCTTGCAGGTTCTGTCACTGTCTTCGATGTTACACTGTGGATTGTATCAGTCATTAAAAAAATTGGCCCTGCAACCGTCCGCAGCTGTTTTACAAAAGCCGGATTTATCACTATAACTGCATCAACAACAGAGAGGATTCTGAAGCAACCGTCAATGATCCGGAACTTAAAGAATTTCTAAGATCATACGAAGAGTATGCATCAATGGATTAAGCATTAATGACCGAAAATCAGTCCATTGAAATATCCAATCTTATTGCTTGTAGAACTGAGGTTGAAACAGGAAACAAAACTACCCAAGTCACAGAAAGCGATGACAACGATGTTGCAACTTACAATCTGTTAACAAAGAAGGATGCAATGGAAAGTGTCAAAAACTTATGTAATTATTTTTTACAAAAAAATGATGTGACTGGATTAAAAAGTCATCTGAACTAGAAATTCATCTAGAATCAAAAGTTGCACATGAATGTAGGAAACAAACAATATTGGATTACTCTGCTTAAAATAAAGGTTAGTACAGTATGTACGATACTTTACAATACGTACATTAAAACCATATGTATGTACGAATAATTGCTGTATGTACTTTAACACATGTATTTTACTTACACTTTCAAATTTTGTACTTTCACAAAACTGTGTTTTTAAATACTGTATACAGTATGCATAAAATTACCAATGGATAAAATACAGCATAATTAAAAGAAACTGTAAACAAATAGCCCCTAAATATACATATAGCCATAACAAGAACTTTTTTTGTAGGGTAGTAACGATTAAGTACCTTGGTTTTCTCAATAGCGAACACTTCTATATAACGGACAATTTTCCGTTCCTCTTGAGTGTCAGTCATTCAGAAGTTTTACTGTATCAATTTACTGCTGGAAGAAAGTCTTCCCAAGTTTCTTCCATAATGGTTTGTCTTGAGCCAGTCTCCTTCATGTAACTTCTGCGTGCTTTCAATTTCATCCAACTATCTTCCATGTGGTCTTATTTTGGGTCTTTTCCCATCTCTTGGAATCCAGTCTAAAATTTCGGTTGTCCATTAGCAATCCATTCTCCTGACAATATGTCCAGCCCATTGCCATTTCAAGAACTTTACTCAGGTTATGATGTCATCCATTCTTTGTCATTCTCCTTATCCACGAGTTCTTCCTCTTATCTTTGTTGATTACACCAAGCATGCATCTCTTCATGCTTTTTTAGTTGTCTGCAGCCTTTGTATACCATTTTTAGTTAATGTCCACATTTCTGCTACGTGCATAAGCACTGGAAGGATGCATTGATTAAACACTTTTCTTTTAAGATATAATGGCATATTGATCGTAAAAATTTCTATATATTCTCACACACACGGTCGAGTCACATTATTGTGACCACCAGCTAATATCCAGAGTAACCGCCATGTGCAGCGCGGAGAGCAGCTGATCAATTGGGTTTAAGTCTGGGAAATTAGGGGGTCAGGGAAGTACTTTGAAGTCTTCATCGTGCTCTTCCAACCACTCTCAGACATTTCTGGCTGTGTGACACGTCACATTGTCATGCTGGAAGATCTCATCTGCCCCAGGGAAGACAAACAGCATGTATTGGTGTACGTGGTCTGCAGGGATGGGTTCATAATGAATTCGGTCCATAGTGCCATCCACAGGTATGAGTGGACCCAGAAAAAGCCACGAAAACATTCTCCAGACCATAACGCTGCCCCCATCAGCTTGTGTTCTGCCAGCAATGGTTGAAAAGTGTTTGTTCTCCGATGTTTCTTGCTTATATATACGCCAAAGTCCATCCATTCGATGAAGTAGAAGACGTGACTCATCGGAGAAGGCAATCCTTTGCCAATCAGCGGAGGTCCAATTCTGATACTACTGTGCAAATGTAAGCCTTTTCTACCGATGCACCTTCGTTAGCATAGGTGCAGTGACCATCCATCTGAAATCGGAGCCCCATACGCAGCAGGGTTCGCTGACATTTTAGACACACTTCTGGTAGCCCCCAGGTTCATTCGGCAAGTGAGTTGCTCCACTGTAGCATGCCGATCGGCCCTCACGCACCTTTGAAGCCGATGTTCACCTCTTACATCTATTGCATGTGCTCACGCAGCTTATTCACAATGGTGTTATTTCTGCAATCATGATACATTTTAACCACAGCAGCACGAACTGCGGTTTCAGAAATACTGCTACCATTGGCCCGAAAGCCGATAATCATCCCATTTTGCAAATCTGATAAATTGCTTCTTTTGTCAATGAGAGCAATGAGTGATATGCTTTCAGAATGCCTACAGCACACCTTATATACCCTCCAACCAGCTCATGGACACATGCCTTCTTTCATTGGCTATGCACCGTTGACGTCAAAAGTAGGTGGTCATAATAATGTGACTCTACTGCATATATATATATATATATATATATATATATGTTTATTTAGGGGCAATAAAGTTGATGTGCATCTCTTTCTTCCAGGGCATAATTCCAATCTTTTAAAAAAGATTTGACCTCTTGCTTATTCATGTCAAGAAATCCCCTATCCTCAACAATCCCCATACATAACATCAGAAACAACAACTCTGTAGTAATTGGACCAATCCGATTTCAGTCTTCCTTGATGTTTTTTCAAGATATCTGGATTCTTGGGCATGATGAAAGGGAAGATCATTGACTTTTTCCAGAAGAAATTTAGAATTTTTACATTGGAAGCAAAACTTTTTCCAGAAGAATTTTAGCTCCAGAAAACCAAGGTCCTTTTGCACCAAAGACATTCTCGGCATTGCCTTGCCCATGTTTCTTCAACAGCAAAAAATGCCAAGGCTGTTGTTGTTTTTTCTCAGAACCATGACATGATTTTCCAAACAATACATCATAGCAGGGAATAACATCTACTCCACACATCATTACAGACACATAGGTATGTAGAAATTCCTCTTCAAAATTACTGGTCTTTCTTAATAGGAATATTTTACATATTGGCAATTTATGAATTACAAAACTAACTTTGCACAATAAGAACCATGAAAGAATTAGGAAAATACACACCAAAATAATTTAGAGCTGGCTTGACAGGACTGTGCCATTTCGTGGCACAGAATAGCAGGTCAGTGATATCGCATCAGCAATATGACAGCAATATGGTACAATAAAAAAAATTTTAGTAAAAGAAAATGAAAGCCTCATTACGGAAATTGTTGAGAAATATCCTCCGGAAGAAATTATTCTTGATATCTCAAGTACAAGGCACATATTAACGTCATTTTTGGCAGGGAAGTGCTGTAATTTCACTATTTCCCCATACAGCCATATCTTCAGAAGACTTGAAAACTGTGTTGCCCTGGAGCAGGAATTGAGAATCGATATCTCTCAATGTGCATTTAAGCATAAGAAACAGGAAAAGTACAATGCCACTGTGCCAAAAATGACAATCAGGAAATTCATGTACCCAATAAGTAAAATTCACCAGAAAAGTAAATTATTACAAAGGTCTAACTGCACTTTCAAAAACTTAAATTGTACCACATCTTAACAAGATAATGAAAAAAAATGGCCACAAATAAAAAAAAATAAAAAAGATCCTACTCAAAAATGCCATTTGGAATACAGAAATTACAATAGGCCACAAATTAAACAATTCAAAAAGGATCTTACTTAAGCAAAATTTTTGTAACATAGAGCTATTTGTAACACAACTTACATCACAGGGGCAGAGCATCAACTGCAAACTGACACATCAGAACATAAATCATTGATTGAAAAAAAAACATGTTATTAAATAAAACAGGATTAGAAATACAGGTAAAACTATTCACAAAATGAACCGGGATTTGCTTAATATATTGGGCATGAATAAGGCATTGTAAAAAGAAAATTGAGATTTGAAATAGGAAAAAGAAGAATGGCTTTATCAATAATCAATTGGTATTAGGTTGTACTTCAACATCCTAAATTATTTGGCTGAAAATTTCAAAAAAATGAGATCTAGGTACATATTTTAAAGTATGCAATCTAAATTGCAAATGGTGAAAAAATGTCATCTTTAAAAACGCACTTAAAAGATTTTTATGGTAAAACTTACCTCCAAGAATGACGACATTGATCAACACACTTGCGACAGTCCTAAAACACCACACCACAGGGCGACATCAAGCTTGGCTCCGCTGAAATGAAGGTCATCTTGTGTCTCGCTCCGGTGGCCAATTCACTGGCGGAAGACTACAAGAGTAACCGGGTACATTCTTGTCAGGAAAGAGGTACATGTTGTAGAGCTACGTTACAGAAAATAGTTTTTCATTTCTGTCTCAGTTTTTCAAAACACATGCTGAGAATAACATCGTTTTTTGCATACGATTCCTTGATATGAAATAGAAAGTATACAGATGCCTTTCTTGTTTCTAGAAAAGCGCTGAAGTAGATGTCGCGTTCTCTTCAACAGAAGTTAGTGACGAGTCGGAAAGTGAAAGTTTTGGTTCTGGTATTGACGGCGTGATTCACAGCTTATAATGTTTCCCAGTGAGGTTTTGGTATCGACGGCATTGTTTACAGATCAGTTAGTATCTCAGTTATACGCAGCTTTAACATCTACCTTTTATCCTGTGAAAAACTGAGACAGAAATGCTGAGTTATTTTCTGTAGCGTAGCACTACAAAATGGAACGCTTTCGCGGCAAGAACACAACAGGTTCCTCTCTGCTCATTAATTGGCCGCCGGAGCAAAGCTTGATGTCGTCGCCACAGCACTTATTAACAGCATCATACTTGGATGTAAGATTTAAGGTAAAAATCTTTAAAATACAATTAAAGATGAAATTTTTTTCACCATTTGCTATTAAATTGCATACTTTAAAATTTGTATATCTCATTTTTTTTTTTTTTTAATTTTTAGCCAAATATTTTAGGACACAAAAGTACAGATTTACCACTTTATTAACTGCTAGTGTTTAAGCAATAAATTGTGGCAACTTTAAAAGCCCGATTAAGCCTGTTCTCTTCAAAAATTATCGAGTTAAAAACGATTCTGTAATGGAAAATCCATAAAAACTAATCTATTGAAGATACTGAGGTGGTTGAATCATGCACACATGTGGGAGTAACGTTGCAGATTGCATTCTTCACAAATTACTTGCGGGCAAAGGAAAAAAGTTTTGGTGAAAATATTAGCAATTACCTTTTTGTACTATTACTGAGCTGCCAGCTCTGAATGGCTGAAAATCTGCACAATTTAGACGCAGTAAAGACTTGCGACGCTTTCAGTACTCGTGAAGTACGTTTACACCATAATTTAAAAAATGGCTAATTAAAATTTTACTTTAACATTTTATCTTATAGACATATTTTAACTCTTTTTTTACAAATTCTGTTGAAATTCAAGATTTTGCTTTTACAGGAAATTTTTCATCAAATACAGTTTTGTAACATTTTGTACTTTGTCTAAATTTTGTTATTAAAAGTTTTTCCAAAGTTTCATTAGACAACGAAGAGACCTGAAAATCAGTCCTTATTTTCCTCACATGGCTAAAAACTCATTTGCACTCTGCATTACTGTGGGGAATTGTGAGGACTGAAAGCATGGACTATGAAAGTTCCTTAAATTTTGGCTGACTGACTTCATTTCTGATCTGGGTAACTTTGACCCACTGTACATCAATGTGATCCTCTTTCATTATGTTTTCAAGAACTTCATAAATCTGAAAGTAACTGAATTCTGCCAGTAATGCATTCACAGCATCATCTACTCTTTCATTGTCATTCAGAAATAAGAAAACAGGGTTTCATTAGAAATAGGAAAACAGGGCTTCATTACAGGCAGAAATTCAGTAATTTCTGCCATAAATTTTTCTTTGGAAACGCTACGCTCATTGATAAACCTGATTCGACTATCAATCTAATGTATTAGAAACTTTTCACATATACAGGAACTCTTCATGGTTTGTCAATGATATGACGTCAACTCCATTTATTTCAAGCACGTAGAAACAACTCACCAAACACAGTGTCACAATGATTGAATGTTTACGCTCCATTCGTCTTGATGTTGTGGAGCCAAACGCTCTGCAAAACTACAGTTGATATATAATAAACCTTTGATTGTGGCAAACGTAGGTATTTTTATTTGATAAATTTCTGAAATGATAATTATTGAGCAGCATATCTCGTAATTAGGTGGGGGTCACACCAAACTGCCATAAAAAAATGTCTTATAATGAGTCACAATAAGGTGCAGAATATTTTGCTAAGACAGCATGTGATACACCTGGGTTTTGGTATATACTGCTATGAAAGGAAGAAGTGAATGAGTTTATGAATTCACACATTCATTATAATTTCATTCGGTGTTGCGCTACCGATCACATATATTCTTCGCGATGGAAAAAAGTTTTGCCGATTACCTTTATAGTAATTATAACACTTTGGTGAAAACGTTAAAAAAGCCAAAGCAACCACTAACTATAGTTATTAAATAATCATTTGCATTCAATAAAAATTATTTATTTCACAAAAATGGCACTGAAAAAGTCATCTGCTAAAAAATGCTATTTTCAGCTTTTGACTAAATTCCATCACAACCAATTATTTTGCTTGTTTCTTCACTCAAAAACAATTTGTTACACAGTCTTACATATGTGTATGTGCTAGCTGAACTGGCAGGATGGGGTTTGTTGTGTGAGCCCACCATATATTTTTGGTAGTGTCTACTGTGGTGATAGTAATAGCTGCTCCTAATGGAATTAGGGTATTTCACACAGAGCATAACCTTTCTTTTTCCTAGCTACAGTTTTTGAGTTAAATAACTTCACAATCCCAAAAGTACTTTGGAAAGACTGTTTTTCCCCATGTGTGATGTGGACAGAAAATGTGTTTGCTAATTAATAGGACAGTTTAAAAAATGCACGTAAATTCCTAAGTTAGAAATGAAAAAATAATTTGCCTATGTGGAAGGGCAATTTTTCAAACCTGGAGACACACCTGTTACTACTGGCCATCTGCTAAAAAATGCCACATTGTTTTATCCAGTTGCCAGGAGCAAGTGGCAACAGCTTATTTTTATCTTTAACACTAAGCCCTACAAAACAAAAAGATTTTTCAGCACTTTAATTTTTAAAAAACTGTGGTGTCAGGAGAGTTGGTATTGAAAAAGTACCAAGCATAAGTTAACACAAAAAATGGGACACAGTACAAAGGTACAGGGGTGGAAAAGGATAGAAATATGTTGGGGTTTTCTACTTATGAGCATTTTGACAGAAAAAATGGTGGTATGAAGGCAGCACATACTATTTGTGCTCACAGAAGGCTATGAGATGTAGGGAGCCTACTGAGCTATTCCACAGCACGTATTCACTGTTGTTGTTAGCCTAATGACTTTCATTTGTTAGTTTTGCTGCATAAATCATTTTGTTCAAGTCTTTTGTTTACTCTTCGATTTTTCAGAAACATTTTTACGGATCTTTAGGTCTAACTAATGAACAACATAAAAGTTAGGAATATATATTTTTGTTCTGAATTTCAAAGTATGAAAAAAGTCACCATGGATCACACAAAGGAATCTTTTTTTCTGTCTGTTTTTCTGAATTTCCTGATCTACAGATTACATGCAGTGGATTTTGTGTAAAAAAATTTTTCTTTTTTTTGCAGGTAGTCAAATTACAATGTCACATCCTCTGGATTATACAATCAAAAAAATAATCCTGAATTTCCCGAGCTGCAAATTATACAAAGGAACTTGAGTTTATACATGCAAACTTTAACTTCAACAAATTGTATTTTCATAAAATCAAAATACAAAATTTGAATTCCTTTGAAAGCAGCAGCTCAAAAACAAAGAAAGAAGATTACGACCCACATTTGAATTTTATTTAGCAGTAAGTAATTTGGGTACAAAAAAAACAAAGCATAAATACAACATAGTACTTTTCATTTCAACATCACCACCAGCACACATTGAATTCTTGAAATTCATTTCATACACGTTATTCTTTGAAATTTGAATTCATTTCACTCCGCTCCTAGATCCGAAACATATTTTTTCAGCCCAATATTTAATATATAAAAAGTTGAATATTTTTTGTCCACTATGCAAATCTACAGTTTTTAATTTAGAACCACCAAATTTGGTATACTCTCTCATGCTACTCTAACTTAGATTGTAGATGACTTTTGGAAGGATTCTGAGCCCGGGGTCAAGAGTCAAGGCCTTCATACAAAATTTTTGCAAAAACTTCTATTTTCTACTTTTTTTTATTTTGAATTTGAATTTATTGTTTGTTCGCCATGCAATCTACAGTTTTCAACTTAGAACCACCAAATTTTGTATACTATCCAGTCCCCTCATACAAACTTTTCGTAAAAATTTCCATTTTTTATTTTGACTTCAAATTTAATTACTAATCATAAACAACTTTTATTGGAATTTTACTAAAAAATTTTTTTATTTAAATTGCAAATTTTTGGAGAAAACTTTTTCTTCAGGCTGTTTTTTTGTTGTCACTTATTCCCGTCCCTATTGCGGTTACGGTTAACCTTGAAGGTTACGGTTATTTTTCCATCAAATCCTGCCAGATGTTAGGCAGGGAAAATCCTTTGAAGTCATTGATGATGGAATTTTTATTTTTCTCAATCTCTTTTCCTTCTTTTAGCTTTCTTTTTTGAAAATTGCTTTGGAAACTGATGACTTTAACGGAATTCCAATCTATGCTGCGACTAGTTTCTCTAACATGCCTATCTAAACCAGTCTTGTTTGAGCAATTTTTTATAGCAGCTTTATGCTCTGCTGTACAAGTTTCTAGTCTGCAACCTGTTTCACCTATATAAGATAGTCCACAACTACATTTTACTTCATGAATACACCTTGTTTTTTAAAAATATTTTCTTCTCTTTGAATACTAATGGACTATTGGATTTCAATTCCTATCATCCAGTTTCTATTAAGAAAAATGTAGCAAGTCAGTTTTTAGAAAAAATTAATAAAATAGTTTTTACAGCAGATAAGAAAGATGCCCATAAAGAACAACCTAAAGTCATACTTGCAGAAAATATAACTATCCTAAAGAAGAAATTGAGAAGCTTCCGAATTTTAATGGTACAAAGAACCCACAAAAGCCACAAGTAAAATTCACTAAAAAATTTCCTATCACAAAGGTTTATTTAAGTCTTTAAAGAGAATTAGTAAGTAGTACAATATCAGGCTAGCTCCAAGTTTGGAGACCAAAGTAAAAAAAAATTCCCTAAAATCGTTCAAAGAGAAGAAAATATTTTTAAAATGCAAGGTGTAGTCTATGAAGTAAAATGTAGTTGTGGACAATCTCGCATAGGTGAAACAGGTTGCAATCTTTTATTGCTGCCTACAAAATTGTTCAAACAAGACAGGATTAGACAGACACGTTAGAGAAACCGGACACCGCATGGACTGGGACTCTTTGACTGTCATTAGACATCAATCCAACTTCCTGAAGCGAAAATTGAAAGAGGGACTTGAAATTGGAAAATACCAGAACTTCATCATTAATGACTATAAGGGGTTTTCACTGCCTAACATCTGGCAAAACATTTTGCAAAATCACCGTAACCGAAGACTGTGGCGGAGATTGAACGAAAGACTGCCTGACAAAGGAGAGGAGTTCTCTCCCAAAATTTGCAGAAATTTTAAAAAATTTTCCTAGATAAATCCCATAAAAAAGTTAACTAGTCTGAATATAATACTCTAGGAAGCCACATAACAAAGAGGACTTTCAGTGTTGGATGACGCAATACAATCAGATGTTGCATCATCCACCTCAAGTAGTAGAACTAACTCTACTGTCAATTCAGTCAGCTTGCCTTAGAACCTTTGAGGGTGAAACATCCAAGTCTCTCAGCTTTGTTTCAAATTTATAATATCAGTGTTGTAAATATGTATAATTTCTATGCAAATCAGATTTGCTGAATTAGTTTTAAAGTTGTGTAATCTAATTTTTTGATTAATAGTACAAATTCAGATATTATTTGTATCATAAGTGAATTCAGTAATGCATTGTTGTACTGGTGTCTTGGCTGAGGAAGACTGTACTAATACACCATACAGCTCTTGAAGAAAAGTGACTAAAATTTGTGAGTATTCACCTGAGCAACAAATTATTAAAAATGAGATTTAAAGACAATATTCAAAGTGTATGTAAGCACCATTGAATTAAATATTTGGATAAATACCACCGCTTATATGGAAATACATATTGTGATCCATACAGTATCCATAAAAAAATAAAGAAATCATTGCGCGAGATAACCGTCAGCTTTTCTAAAGAACACTCACATCTGGAACAGCACCTTTTGCCTGGGAAATCTCTATGTTCCAACTGTCAAAAAATGGTCACTAAGGAGTGACAAGACTCATCATAGAACAGGAAAATGCAAGAAAGTAAATAATAAGGAATCATACTCTGAATCTGATATTTCAGACCGTGATGCTGAAACTGATGAAAATAGTTAATACACACAATTGACGTGGATTAGGAACATCAAACAGAAGTCATCACTCTTTCCACGTTTATAAGTGAGTCACAGAAAAATTCTCATCGAATGCCTCTGAAAATCAAACCCAGGGTCTTCCAGTTATGCGCCGGACATGTTAGCGGCCTCAAATTCTTCCTGACTCACATATGACTAATTGCCAAACCACTTGGCAGGTTGCTTCTTGGAGCCCCAGATTCACCAAAGATGGAAAGCAGCAACTGAACAAATAACTAGGAGGCGAATGAATAATCAATACACACAATTGACGTGGATTAGGATCATCAAACAGTAGTCTTTACTCTTTCCATGTTTATAAGTGAGTTACAGAAAAATTCTCATCGACCGCCACCAGGAATCTAACCCAGGTCTTCTAGTTACGCGCCAGACATACTACCACTGCACCACAACGCCTCGACCCACGTACGACTAACTGCCAAACCACTTGGCAGGTTGCTTCTTGGAGCCCCGCACAATGCTGGGGATTCACCAAAGATGGTAAGCCAAAGCAGCAACTGAACAAATAACTAGGAGGTGAATGAATGAATGAATGCGTACTGCTGAATGTGTGTCACATCTAAGTATCCTTTTTTTTTTTTTTAATTGGAGGTTAAACGACCACCGTGAGCAACTCGGTGGGCTATAAGCAGTCGCCCATCCCTAATTTAGGGTCACTGGTTCCAGGGAAGGAAGAGAGCCAGTGCCATAAGACATATAACATTCACACCTCACCGGGATTCAAACCCGGACCCCTTTCGGATGAATGATCAGAAACCATTGCTTACGCAACTGCGCCACCGGGGCGCAGGGTTTAAACTGCAATCGCATTTTGCGAAAATAAATGCAATTTTGCTCAAATATTTATATTTCCTTTCGCATAAATACAAAAACGTTTAAATGGCACTGTTTTTTATTCAGCGCAATAAAAACCCGCGATTCCATCATATGCATGCGCAATGTTGTGATGGAATTTCTCTTCTTTGATCATGTGACCTCAAATGATGCGTAGAAACTAATAACCAATCCAGTTTCTATGTCGTCATAAACCGAGCTGGCCGCCCCAGTGGCGCAGTGGTTTAAGCGATGGCTTTTGACCATTCGTCCGAGATAGGTCCGGGTTCGAATCCATAAAATAAATGCAATTTTGCTCAAATATTTATATTTCCTTTCGCATAAATACAAAAACGTTTAAATGGCACTGTTTTTTATTCAGCGCAATAAAAACCCGCGATTCCATCATATGCATGCGCAATGTTGTGATGGAATTTCTCTTCTTTGATCATGTGACCTCAAATGATGCGTAGAAACTAATAACCAATCCAGTTTCTATGTCGTCATAAACCGAGCTGGCCGCCCCAGTGGCGCAGTGGTTTAAGCGATGGCTTTTGACCATTCGTCCGAGATAGGTCCGGGTTCGAATCCCGGTGAGGCATGGATGCTGTGCTCTAGCAGATTATATATTAGGATGCTAAAAGAAATTTAAAAATGCTAAAGATTTTCAAAAGCCAGTTCATACCCTGCCGGGGCAGGCTAAGTATCCTTCCACGCTCACCACAATTAGTCAAGCTGGTGGTCGCACTGCACGTGCGACATGGCTAGGCCTAACCTGCTTTGCAGGGATGTTTCCGCTGAGACAATGGAGAGCCGTGGCACATGCTCCAGCGGCAGTCACAGCGTCATTGTCGCCGCTACCTGGATTTCTGCGCACTGCATACAGGTAAATTTTATGTAAAACTTTTTAAACAAGAAAGTTGACACGGAATTTTCGGGTGTAATAAGCATGTCTTTTGAATATGTTCTGATGCAAATTAAATTTATCAAAGCTATTTAAAGTCAATGGAACCGGTATGGAAAATAATAGTATCTGACAGAAGAAAAAGTTTTTCAATCGAGTTTTTAATCCCTCAGATATTGCTGTAAACGGAATCGTGAGCTAACGCCCTCTGGACTTGTGCATTAAGAAAAACATTAATTTATATGAGAAACATTTCGCACCAGAAACGCTATCCAACACAGAAAGAATTTTTCAAATCGGACTCTTAAAAACAGAGATATCGACAAAAATAAGATGTGACTTTACGTCCCTTGGTGGGAAAATCATGCATTATTTTAGGAAGGAAGTATTCTCAAAAGGTTTTTCCATATGAGCGGTATCAGTCCCAAGAAAGAAAAAAATTAATCAAGTTTTCAGGAGCCCAGATTTTGCTACAAATACATCAGAAGCAGAAATTAACACTTATGCCCCTGGTGGCCAAACCATTCTTTACCAAACGTTAGAAATTATGTGAAAAATATTTTCCATCAGGTCTTGTATGCGATTCAAGAATTTTTCAAATCGGAGTTTTAGAAGCACAAATAACGCAGAAAACGTAATTCACCTTTGTGCCCCCTAACGGAAAGTCTATGATTTACTTGAAAATCTTGAATTTATAGGGATAACATTTCGCATCGGAAACACTATCCAACAAAGAAGGAATTTTTCAAATCGTACTCCTAGAAGTAGAGATATTGACAAAAATAAGATATACATCTACGCCCTGGCATAGAAACCATGCATTATTTAAGAAAATGTTTCTAAAAGGTTTGTCAACATGAGTAGTATTGGTCTACAAATGACGTTTTTTTCAATCAAGAATTTAGAAGCACATATTTTGCTGCAAATATATCAGAAGCGGAAATTAAGATTTACGCCTCCTGGTGGTCAAACCATTTTTTTTACAAAAATTAGAAATTATGTGCAAACGATTTCCCATCAGGAGCTGTATGCGGTGCAGAAATAATTTTTAAGATCGTAGATTTAGAAGCAGAGATATAAGGGGAAACGCAATTTACCTGTACGCCTCCTAGCGGAAAGTCTATGAATTACTTGAAATTTTTGAAATTATATGAAAAACATGTCACAATGAAAACACTATCCAACAAAGAAGGAATTTTTCAAATCTGACGCCTAGAAGTAGAGATATTGACAAAAATAAAATGTCCACTTCCCCTGGCGGAAAAACTGTGGAATATTTTAAGAAGAAAATATTCCGAAAATGTTTATCGATGTGAATGGCATCAGTCCATGAAAGAATTTTTTTCAATTGATATTTTAGAAGCTCAGATTTTATGGCAAATTCATCCGAAGCAAAAATTAACACTTACGCCCCTGGTGGCCAAAGTCTTCTTCACCAAAAACTTGAAATTATATGCAAAAGATTTTCCCTCAGAAGGTGTATCTGCTGAAGAATTTTTTTTTCAAATCGGAGTTTTAGAAAAAAAGTTATCGGGAAAAATGTAATTTACTTTTACGCCCCTAGCGGAAAATCTATGCGTAATTTGAAAAAGTAACTATATCTAAAATACTCTTCGACATAAATGGAATCAAAAGATAAAAGAATTTTTTCAATCGGATTTTTAGAAGCAAATATGTGGAATAAAACATATTATTGAATCCGACATCATTTGCATTTACGCCCTCTAGCGACGAAATTGTACATCGTAAAAAAAAAAAAACGAAATAAAAGATCATTCGCATATTTCAAGCTTCCCAATGCAAAAGGAATTTTTCAAATCAGACTAATAGTTGCAGGGATATCGTGGGTACAGACGGATGGACAAACCGGTAACATAAGCAGAATCTTTTTTTACAAAAGATGTTCTAAAAATGACTATCAATGAAATGTTTGTTATTTTACATCATTTTTCATTTCAAAAATGATGTACGTCACAGTTTTTTTTTTTTAGTATTTTTCCCCTAAATTTTGCACCATGATCTACACGTTAACCAATTCGCCACAAGTTCAGTAGTGAAAAGAAAACGAAAGAATGCCAAAATTAAAACTAGAAGCCATCCAAAAGAAAAAAGAAAAAAACATATAACCTATGGTGTCAAAGACATGTGATGCACAATTAAGTTTCTCCCAAGATGCATTCCTACTCTCACACACAAAGATGTTTACAAAAAAAAAATCATAATGTAATCCTGAGAATCTCGCCAAAATAGGCTACCAGCACAGTAACTATTTAACAATTCAAAAAGGTATACATATACAAAGGTCACGCTTACTTGCAATTACCGCATAAATCAACCATTGTTTAGGCATTTTACTCGCTGTTAAAAAATTGAAAAAACGTTTGGAAATCTCCGTTTTTTTCTTAGTACGTAAAGCATTTGAGGCCCATGAAAATTTCTGTTTTGGGTAGAAATTGGGATTTATTTTGCCTTTTGGCTAGTGTTCCCATTTTAGTGGATTACCTCCCTAAATCGACAAGCGTTTCAATCACTCCCGACCGAAATAAATGCACTCCCTGTGGGTTCCGGTTGTAGGAGTGCCCATAACCACATTTGGAAGTAGTCATGTGACAAAGGTCGGCAGTGAGAGTCGCCATGACCTTCGATACAGAAATGTTATAACAAACATCACGGTGAAACATGTTTTGACTTTTTGAAAATAGTTCTGAATTAATCCAAGGTTTATTCTGTTTGCTGTTCATATCACTCTCAGTGTAGTGTGATGTCTAAACGCAAAGCAAACAGTGAAATTCTAAGTGGAACAACAACAAAAAACTCAGGGATATTTCAATAATGCATGGAAGAACAAATTTTTATGGATTCGATACGACGAAAATGCTGTAACTTGCGGCGACTGTGTTGCAACCAGAATCGAAGTCAATGATGCTTTTGTTGAAGGATCTAAAAATTTCCAGTGAGATTCTTTAACCCGGGACTCTTCTATGATTACTCATAAGAACAGCTTCCTTGCACTGCAGCAAAAAAAGTCATGGAACATGATGATGCTGAAGACTGCATCTTGGAAAAAGGGAGAAGATTCATGCGGCCACAGAAAAGTTTCGGTAATGGCGACAGCACTGTGGTTGGCAAAGGAAGAAGTCTCAAATAACGAATTCAATTCACTGATAGAGCTGCAAAAGTTTAGCTACAATGAAAGACTGGTGAAATCCCCATACTAAAAATACAAGCACCACTCAATTGTAACTGAAATGCAAGTAAGATTTAATTATTTATTTATTTTTACGCAAAGTTTCAATTATTATCATTACTTTTTTAAATGATAGTTTTTACGGTCAAAATCACTAATCTACTCGCAGAAACTCAATATTTTTACGTAATTTTGTGCTTTTCTTCTCATTTTATTTTCACTTCAGCTCGAAATAAAAACTTGACAATTGTCACACTTTATTTCATACTAATTTTAAGCATGCAACCTATGCTACATTTGACGTGGAGTATAAATTAAAGGACAGCACACTCCTTTGAATAAAACATGTTTTTAAATTAAGCTTTGAATAAAATTATTTTCATTACTCATCCTAAGTCCCCCCCCTTTTTTTTGTAAGCTGCCCTATGTAACACTATAAAGGATGAAGAAAGTCTGCAACTTAAAGAATCACCATTTATTGGCCTGACAATTGATGAATCAATGGACATCAGCATCTTTAAAAAAACTTAGCATTTTTGCTTCTGTAGTGAATCTTGTAGAATAAGCACATCTGTCTTTTTTCTTGGGGATTATTACAAGCACAGACAATTGTTGATAACAGAAATTTTAAGAAAATTAAACGTTGACCTGGCCAAAATTTATGGCTTAGCTTCAGATGAAGCAACTGTCATGGTTGGAAAAAATAATGGAGTTGGGACTAAATTGCATGCTTATTCACCAATCTCGACACTGGTCCTTTTGTGTTGCTCACAGAGTTTCTTTGGCTTCATTACAGGCATCTAAAGGTATTCCTTCAGTTCTGAAATTTCAATGGACTGTTGATCAGATTTACAAGTACTATTTGAATTCGGCTGTCCGATACAGTTGCTTCGAGAACTGCAGACTGTTTTGGAAACAGATCAGATTTTCCTGAAGGAGCCTAAATCAATAAGGTGGCTGTCCATTTTTTCAGTTGCGAGTGCAATTGACAGGTGCTGACCCGCACTAGGTGCAAAATTAGAGCAAGAGAAATATGTGAAGAATCCAGTTGCTACTGCACTATACAGTGAAATCGCACAGTTGTAGATGTTACAAAACTGCTTTTAGATCTACAGAATAAAAGTTTATACCATCTAGGCACATTAAAAATATTTTAATTTTGCTAAAATACACTAACGCTTTCAAAACTATTACATTGTTTCATCATCAGGTGTAAAAATGATTTAAATATCAAATTGTTGTTGAAGTTAGCTATAAAGAGCAGATGCGGTTTTTGATGACGAGATATTTAACATAGCAACACGTTCAAGTTTTTGTTAAGATTTCTTCGTCAGTTCACAAAAAACAGTCTCTTCGTTAATAAGGTGTTTCTAAGGATGGGATAGAATAATAGATTTTTCATTACAGCAAGCATTAGTAAATCTATGTTTTACGACTGTTTTGCCATATCGAAGAGTCCAATCCATACACGAGACTGACGAAGGGAAAAAAGCTGAACTTTTTAACCGCATGGGTGAAAAATAAGAATGTACGGCAAAACAGTGTGAATATAACATGCCGTGAGAAAGACAAAATTGTTCACTGAAATTTGTTATGTAAATATGTATTAAGGTGGAGCACATCACTGTATTCAAAATATAATTTTTTTTAATTTTTTATGTTTAACAGCAACACAGGATAAATGTAACAGCATGGAGAAATAAAATTACGACTACCTGTGAAATCTACGCTCTGTCCAACTTCCGTTTTAGGAGAGTTTTCCTCCATTTTGAAGCTTCAAAACAAATATTTACGGAATAAAATTATATTTAACACTACCTTGTAGAAGAAACATAGCGAGAGAAAAAGCATTACGATTACGGGAGAAACCTTCACTCCATCTAACTTCTGTTTCTGAAAGTTTTGAAATTCAGATTTCCGCCCACGGACGGAAAACGACCCCATTACCAATACCTCCCAAATTTCTGTTCAGTTCTGCATCAATCTCGAGAACCATCGAAATGACGATGGAAATGGCGGAATTCTTTGAATCCACGACAAAATCTCGTGCCTCAAGATAAAAGGGAAATTTATGCGCCAACTTTCGTTTTCAGAATTTTTCTTCCATTTTAAAGCTGAAATGCAAATATTTATGGAATAAAATTATATTTAACGAAAAGAAATCACTACTGTGCAGAAGAAACATCGCGAGAAAAAGAAATCACGATTACAGGAAAATTTTTCACTCCGTTTAACTTCCGTTTTTGAACGTTTTGAAAAACAAAATACCATCCCTAGATCAAAAAACGCCCCCCCCTCCCAACTAATCCTCCGAAATTTCTCTTCAGTTTTGCATCGATCTTGAGACAACCCAAATGATGACAAAAAAAGCGGAATTCCGCAAATCCGCGGAAGAATCTCAAGTATGGTCCAATCATTAGTGTATCCAGTTATAAGGGTTATGTCGTCTCATAACGGATGGAATTGTTCGTCCGTGCAGGCTCTAGCTAGTGCTGTTGAGCGATCATTGTTCGCTTTTGTTCCACGTTTCTAGTACGTAAACGTCTCTTTGTATACTTCCAATATTCATGGTTCTTATGACTTCTGAGCTGGAATGTACACTTTTAACTAATGGTATAAGTAGATACCTGCAGAGGTAAGAATATTTTTTTTTTGGGGGGGGGGGTGTCTCTGTCTCTTCTGATGCATGAAAAGATGTTCCTTGTATTTAAACCAAGACTCAGTAAATGTCTTTGACAAGTATATTGCAATAAATACTTAATGCTGCTTTTAGATGTCCACCCACTTTTGGACAAATTGTGCAAAACATTTCAAAAAGAAAATCTGGATTTATCGATGGTAAAGCCAATAGTAAATACCACAAAAAAATTGCTTATTATTGATGAGGGCTGATCCTGGCTTAAATGTTAAAACCTTTTTGGATGATATGGAAAAAGGAAGTCTAGAAGCCTGTAGTACATACAAGGACATATCTTTGTTCTAAATATAATCAGCAACAATCAAATAAGATTGCTGATGAATATCTTAGAAATGTTGATGTTAACTGGGCTGATCGATTTCTCCATAATGATATGGATATTTTATCTTGCTTAGACAAAATTTTAAATCCCAAAAATTATCCCATGTCTGTATCCAAAATTGCAAATGAAGAATTCCAAGTACTACTTGAGAAATATGAGAGCATAATAAATGTAGATAGGGCTAACAAGGATTTTGCAATGTATAAACATACTTGCAGTTCCATGAAATATTTAAGTTTTAAAAAAATGTGCTTGAAATTTACAACTGAATAAATGAATGAAATATTTCTTCACTTTTCCTTTTTTGCTAGCTGTGCCCTCATAATTCCTCTGAATAGCGCCTCATGCGAGAGCTTTCAGTACTCAAAACAGAATAAAACATAACCAGAGCTCCCTTAAAAGATGAAAATTTATCAACATTAATGGCGTTATCCAGAACACTGAATTTCTTTATGCTAAAGCCATTAGAATTTTTGAAAATATGAAAAATGAAATGTGTAAATATTAGAGTAATCTTTTAGTAAAAAATGTGGATGGTAGAAGAGCAGTGTAAATAAAGTTGTGATATATATAATTCTTAATGTTTAATATTATTTTTGTTTCCTTTTATATATTTTATGTTTATTTTTTTTTTTTTTTTTTTTTTTTTTTTGATTGGAGGTTTAACGACCACCGTGAGCAACTCAATGGGCTATAAGCAGTCGCCCTGTCCCTAATTTAGGGTCACTGGTTCCAGGGAAGGGAGAGAGCCAGTACCGTAAGACAAACACAACATCCATGCCTGACCGGGATTCGAACCCGGACCCCTTCGGACGAATGATCAGAAGCCAACGCCTTAGACCACTGCG
The DNA here is from genome assembly GCA_039090855.1 of Macrothele yani. NCBI lineage: Eukaryota > Metazoa > Arthropoda > Arachnida > Araneae > Macrothelidae > Macrothele > Macrothele yani. Next base: position 134,127,975 of record CM077005.1, on the reverse strand, counting down.
CCACCGGGGCGGCTATTTTATGTTTATATTATTGATTTGTAAGAATATAGAAATCAATGCAAGACAATAAAGACTTTCTGGTTTGGATTTATTAAGAACACAAGCGAGTCCACTAGGGAAAAAAAAATTTTTTTACTCGCAAATTTCAATATTTAACTCTTATTTTTGATAATAGAGTCACACTGACTCAGAGTTTTACAAGGCAAGAGCAAGCTCTGATATATAACTTTTGTACTTAACAACTGTGAGATATACTCTTGAAAGCTATGAACCTCCAATTCAATAATATGTAAGAAAAATACGAATTATGCATTAGGAATCTGAATCAGAGTATTATGTTTTAAAATATTCTCATGCCTTTCAAATATTATCAGCATAGTTAAAAAAAAAAAAAAAACTGTGCTCGTAAGTATTTTACCACGCATATACATTTACTGTGATACATACTAACGTTTCATCATCGCCCATATACATTTACTTACAAAACTATACCGTAAGAAACGTCTTCAAATATTTAGAAGTCTTAGCAAATCACCAGGACACACACAAGTTGGAAAATGCATTTCAGCAACGTAAATTTAATTCACCGCACGTACTCCCAAACTTGGAATTTGAGCCAAGAAAACAAGCATGGCAAGCCTTCTCACCATGCAAACCATTATGAAAAAAGTACAAAAGCAATCGTTAGTGGCGATACTTCATAGAAAACTACTATTCAGTGACTAACCTGTTTATATGGGGAAAAATATTGAAGTCTTCGGGAGCTTCTGGATTCAAAGAGCCAAATTTGGATGGATATAGTTCCTTGGGAACGTACCTATGATACTACACAAACGAGATCGAATTTTACTTCGCAATCAAAATATCATCAAAACACAAAATTACATTTACTACACTTTAAACTCTCAATTAATGAAATACTACTATAAACTTACAGTTCACAGTATTATTTGAAGGAACTTAACCTAAACTTAAACACAAGGGCAACAAACACCAACCACCCAGCCCAATAGAGAAATGAAAATCAGAAAACCTTCTGGTTGGTTGCCAAGCTTGGACAATTTTGCAAACCTTATACCGGAACCCGGCGTTATATATCTGGAACCAGTATCGTTTTTCCTCCACATGACAAAACCTAGACAATTTTCGCTCTGTGCTGGTTAACATTTAAAAGTTTTCAATCGTTGAATACAACCATTTCTGTAAAAAAACAACAAAAAAACGCAGTGGTAAATTCAGAGGAAGAGAAAATATAACATCGTGCAAGCATAGCTGCTGTGAAAATTAAATGCAGAACATCTATGGCTTGAACATTTTCTGGGTTTCCAGTAAGTTTGTTTTTTTTTGTTTCGAGATTTAACGAAAACACTATGCTTCTCTTGGGAATATAAGCAGGCCCCGGTCCTTAATTTTGTGCCACTGGTTCCAGGGAAGGAACAAAGCCAGCGCCAACAACAGACCAATGCTCTTTTCGCACCATAGACGCCGATTACGGGAGTGCCAAATACCTTGGGTGGGTGCTCCTGGGCTGTACCAAGGAGGTTAGAATAATACTTCTGGAGATGCCCTGAGTCTCTTCACCGTAGAGCCGCAAACTGTGGGTATTTGACGTTGTTTACATGATACCAACTCCTTTTTTTTTTTTTTTTTTTTTTTTTTGATTGGAGGTTTAACGACCGCCGTGAGCAACTCAATGGGCTATAAGCAGTCGCCCGTCCCTAATTTAGGGTCACTGGTTCCAGGGAAGGGAGAGAGCCAGTGCCGTAAGACAAACACAACATCCATGCCTCACCGGGATTCGAACCCGGACCCCTTTCGGACGAATGATCAGAGGCCAACGCCTTAGACCACTGCGCCACCGGGGCGGCCCAATGCTCTTTTCGCACCATAGACGCCGATTACGCGAGTGCCAAATACCTTGGGTGGATGCTCCTGGGCTGTACCAAGGAGGTTAGAATAATACTTCTGGAGATGCCCTGAGTCTCTTAACCGTAGAGCCGCAAACTGTGGGTATTTGACGTTGTTTACATGATACCAACTCCTTGCATTGTACCTGTGTAATTTCAACCATGTGTATTTTAGAAAAGCATGGTTTTTGGTTGCAGAAACCGTGTTAATATCAAACCAAAATTAATTATACTTCTTACAAGAGTGAAGTTTTCAATTTTAACGTTATGTTTTGTTTAGAATTCCCACTAACGTTTGTGAATTTCATTTCAAAATAAAAATGGGAAAGAGACTCAAAATAATTAAGAATTTTATAAATTCAGCATTTTCTCACACATCGGCAGCAAGTTATGATGCGAAATTGTAAACATTTGCGACGGAAAAAGGCGATTCCGCCAACATGAAATGCATTGAAATAGCCGTGAAAACCATTAGCTTTCCCATACTTTGACAGCCTTCTCTTGCTGTTATAGGCTTCACACAAAGTGGTACTACTCCATTAACAAGAGACTAGCGTCTCGCGACAGCGATATTCACATGTATCGATTTATCTCATTGGCAGCAATAAAACCGGCACCCACCAATTGGCGACCGGCACTGAAACGGCACTTGTTGTTTACAGAAGAATGCTAGAACAACTCCGCGAGCAATCTACTGTTTTCGATCTGGCAACGCTCAGTAAATATTAAGTTGTACGTCCATATTACCCTTCGATAGTATTAAAATTCCATTAAGTTGTCGTTTTTTTTTTTTTTTTTTTGATTGGAGGTTTAACGACCACCGTGAGCAACTCAATGGGCTATAAGCAGTCGCCCGTCCCTAATTTAGGGTCACTGGTTCTAGGGAAGGGAGAGAGCCAGTGCCGTAAGACAAACACAACATCCATGCCTCACCGGGATTCGAACCCGGACCCCTTTCGGGCGAATGATCAGAGGCCAACGCCTTAGACCACTGCGCCACCGGGGCGGCAAAGAAGTTGTTGTTGAATTGGTCTGTTGTATTTTATAATGCCTCATTGGAATTTGTATAGTCTCGTTAACGATGTCGTACGAGATAGAAAAACATGCATATCATGGTGTGAAAGATATTCTTCGCTACCCACCCTTGAAATAATAAGGAATCACGAATGGCAATAAATATCGCTGCTTTTCTTCTTTAATTGTCTTTTGCTATATATTTCTCAGAACGAATTAAAATACTTACTGTAAATACGAAAGTATAATTTTTTATTAGTCTCCCAACGTATATAAGGCCGCCCCGGTGGCGCAGTGGTCTAAGGCGTTGGCCTCTGATCATTCGTCCGTAAGGGATCCGGGTTAGAATCCCGGTCAGGCATGGATGTTGTGTTTGTCTTACGGCACTGGCTCTCTCCCTTCCCTCGAACCACTGGCCCTAAATTAGGGACGGGCGACTGCTTATAGCCCATTTGAGTTGCTCACGGTGGTCGTTAAACCTCCAATAAAAAAAAACCGTATATAGCGGTCTTTTTTTTTTTTAGTTCTTTTTCAACATCTCAGTTATAGTTTTCATTTAGTACACGAAATATATTTTTTTTTTTATGAAACCAACGTTAGTCATCATGATGAATAAAAAAATAAGAACAGAATGCAAAGATAACCACCCATTTGGTTTGCATTTGAATGTAAACAACAACAGATGCTTTGCCAGATCGAAAACAGTAGATTGCTCGCGGAGCTGTTCTAGCATTCCGCTGTCTTAGCTATGAGAAATGAGGAATGCGCCCGTTTATGGAGGAATAGCCATTTTTATATTTGGATGTATACTGCAAACAGGTTAAATTGTTCGATTTGTGCCGACAGCCGCCAATGAAGAAACTAATGTTAACTAAGATGTAAACAACCTGTGTCACGACTTCGACGACGTATACGAACACTGCGTCTGTGAACAACAAGTGCCGGTCGCCAATTGGTGGGTGCCGGTTTTATTGCTGCCAATGAGATAACTCGATACATGTGAACATCGCTGTCGCCAGACGCTAGTTTAACAAGAGCATCTCCAGACATCTTATTCTAACCTCCTTGGGCTGTACAAGCATCCGTTGATATTTTCCAATGGATGTCATGCACCCATTAAGTATCCCCGGTGACACAGTAGTCTAAATGCTGGCTTCTATTTGTCGGAGATTCGAATCCCGGTGAGGCTTGGATGTTATGTTTATTTTACGGCACTGCTCTGTTCTTTTTCTAGAACCAGTTGCCCTAAATTAGGGACGAAAGACTGCTTATAGCGCATCGAGTTGCTTACGGTGGGAGTTGAACCTCAATAATAATAAAAAAGAAAGTCGCCCATTGAGACTGCAAAAAATCAAATATTAGAATTACGAAAAATGCAATTCATGAGACAATCTTATAGGTTGTTTTATGACAACCTATAAGGTTGTAAGAATTACTATGTAAGTATTACGAAAAATCCAATTCATAAGACAACCTATAAGGTTGTCTCATGAATTGCATGTTTCGTAATTCTTTACATAGTATACGACGGAACGCCGGGAACGAGAAGAAGAAAAACGATCATGAATTGCAGAAACCTGTTAAAACCTAGAGTTGAGAGAATTAGAGAACTTCAGAAAAAGAAGAAGTGACCTTCAAAAAAAACAACATTCAGTTGGAATTCTTGATAAACTGCCGCGATTTAAACTTGATACCAAAATACCTACAACTCAATAATTACACATTGAATAACAAGGACGCAAATATTTCGAAACAACGTGAAATTAAACGATTAAGACAATAAATCGTATCCAAAAGAAAGAAAGTATATAAATTACTCAACACCTGTTATAAATTATGGAATCTGATACAAACAATGTGAAATTAAACGATTAAGACAATAAATCGTATCCAACAGAAAGACAGTATATAAATTACACAACACTTGTTATAAATTATGGAATCTGATACAAAATAATAAATATGAAAATTTAAATAAAAAATGGACTGATACTGTCATCGACCAAATTTTAAAACAGAATTTCACAATATTAGAAAACGAAGCTCAAACCACCAGAAAAAGGCACTCTGCTAAATTAAATAGACTAATCGATAAAAATATCTCTACCAAGAAATTGATCAATGAAAATTCTCTACCTACATTTCAAACTTACTCTAACCTCGAACTCTCCGAAGTACAACAGGCTGCATTACAGAAGGGTAAAAAAATTGCATAACCGCAGATCATTCCCCCAACTAAAAGGTGTATTCCAAAAATCGATACCATCATTCAAAGTGTCCCATATACACACAAACCAACTTTAAGATTTAAGTTATATAGAAATATATTGGATGAACATAATATGCAGTCAAAAAAAGAAATTAAACTTGGAAAGATGACATATGAAAGACAACAACTAATAGACTTAAAAAAAGACCTTACCATTGTAATTTCTGAAGCAGATAAATCAAATCAATTAATAATACTAGATAAAAGTGAATATATTGTTAAAATGAACACAGCTATTGAGGAATTAAAATGTGAGATAAATAAAAAAAGACCCTGTGAACTCTCAGATAAACTTTTTAGCAAAAATAAGAAATCATAGTTCACTACCTTCAGAAATTACCAGAGCCTACACACCAGTAGGCACTGTAGTTCCAAGTATTTTTGGGAAAATAAAAACCCATAAACCCGATAGACCATTAAGAGTTATTGTTCCAAAATCAAAGTCCCCTCTAATAAATCTAGAAAGGAGATTATACAAATTTTTGCCCCCTTTTTCATGAATAATGAATACTGTTGAAAAAACAGTTTACAGTTCATTGAAAAAATAAAATCTGTTAATATTTCACTATCTGACATGTTTATGGCAAGTTTAGACGTTAAGTCATTATTCCCAAGTACCCCTGTACCAAAAGCCATAGACATTATCATTAAAGAGTTAAAAAATAAATCTCACCTTAATAATACACAATTACAAGAGTTATTTAACATTTTACCCTATATTTCTAATAATAATGATTTTGAGTTTGACAAAAATCTACAGGCAAGAAGTAGGAGCCCCAATGGGATCCCCATTATCTTCTTTATTTTCAGAAATAATCATGAGTTATATAGAAAACAAAATTATTAAAAAACTACCAAACCCACCCATCATTTATTGTAGATACGTCGACAACATTTTTGTTTTATCTAAATTAAAACAAGAAGAACTTGAAATATTGAAGAATAAATTTACCACTTGTTACCCAGAGATTGAATTAACTTTAGAATTTGAACAAAATGAAAAAAATATCCTTCTTAGACATAGAAATAATAAAAAAAAAGACTTAAATTTTGAATACAGAGTTTTTAGAAAAGCAACCTATGTACCTATAATGATCCCATATCAATCTGAACACCCGAAAACTCATAAAATAAATGGTATTAGGAATTGAGTAAAAAGAGCCTTCACACATTCCTCAAATAGAAAATACAGAGAAGAAGAAATCCAGTGGATTGTTAACACAACCAAACAATTTGGATATGACACAAAAACTGTCAAAAAGCTAATTTTTGAATACAAGATGAAATTAAAAGAGTTTGGACAAAACATCCCAAAAAAAGAAATACAAATTTTCAGGTTCTTTCCCTTTCATTAGAGGACTAAGTGGAAATTTTTTAAGATTAATGAAGAAACACAACATTATTTCTGGACATTCAGTTCAGAATATTGGTGACTTAATTATAAAGAAAAAAAGTAAAAATAATATACTACAATCAGCAGGCGTATATGAAATTCCTATTGTTTCACAGAGTTCTGAAGACCACATATCATACATTGGCAGCAGAAAAAATAGATTAATAAAAAGATTACATCAACACATAAAAAACTGGAACAAAAAAGAAGAAAAAACAGCACTTATCCAACACTGTGTTAAACATAAACAATACCCTGATTTTGAAAGTATTAAATTACTAACCACCCACACAATTGAAAAAGAATTAAGAATTTCCGAAAGCGTTATAATTGAACAAAAAAAAGAAAAAATATGCAACTTACAAGACCCCACCACACTAGACACAGCCTGGAAATCACTTATAAAAAAAGGAAAAAAAATCCATAAAAAAAAGGCTGAAAAAAGAACATTACAAAAAATTACACCAATAAACAAAGGGGGGGGAATACACCTGTTTCTATGAACAAATAATAATAGCCCAAAAATATTTACCCAAAAGAATTATACTTACGACTGATACCTACCAACTCATCCAATAGATGGTGACACATTAGAAACAAATCACCTAACACATAGAGACACAGTGGCGTAGGAACGCTTTTGGATTTAGGGGGTACAAGCTCATGAACCTTACATCTCAAGGATTAAGCCATCCATGGATGACCCCCTCCGAATTTTTTTTTTTTTTTTTTTGGGGGGGGGGGGAGTAGTATATTAGAGTTTTTATAAAATACGTATACTGATCAGGAATTCATCCAAATGAACATTGTTATCATCATGTTATTATTAATTATTACCATTATTATTTTTATTGCTGACAAAAAGTTCAAATTATTAATTTCTTATCAGAAAATGAATGGAGAAGTTTTTATTTTGTGTTCTCTCTTGTTAATTTTTGTACTTTCTTTTTCCATTAAAATATTGAGCAGAGACAAGTCAACATTAGTATGAATTTCTGTCAGCAGGGTTTGGAAAAGAGGGATTTCTCAGGAAATGTTATATAACTCTTTACAAGAATGAATTAAATTTCTTATCATTTTTGTTTACGTTAATAAAGTAAAACCGCAGTAAGATAAAAACTGCCCTACCCGCGAAAAAGAATTAAGAATTTCCGAAAGCGTTATAATTGAACAAAAATAAAATAAAATATGCAACTTACATGACCCCACCACACTAGGCACAGCCTGGAAATCACATTTAAAAAAAGAAAAAATACATAAAAAAGAACATTACAAAAAATTTCACCAATAAACAAAGAAAAAATACACCTGTTTCTATGAACAAATAATAATAGCCCAAAAATATTTACACAAAAGAATTATACTTACGACTGTTACCTACCAAGTCATCCAATAGATGGCGACAGATTAGAAACAAATCACCTAACACATACAGGCAGCAAACCTTCCCATCGATTCTCGACATGCAACTCCAAAACTACACACACGCCATGAACCCTCGAGTAGAAGTTGTGGCCCAAAGTTGGCGGAAAAGGTACCGCAGAAAGCGCTTGCCGTAACAACGAACCCCGTGTGAGACGTCTCCTGACCGGATGAGTTTTTTTTTTTTTTTTTTTGATTGGAGGTTTAACGACCACGGTGAGCAACTCAATGGGCTATAAGCAGTCGCCCGTCCCTAATTTAGGGTCACTGGTTCCAGGGAAGGGAGAGAGCCAGTGCCGTAAGACAAACACAACATCCATACCTCACTGGGATTCGAACCCAGACCCCTTTTGGACGAATGATCAGAGGCCATCACTTAGACCACTGCGCCACAGGGCGGCCGACCCGATGAGTACAACTCTTTCTACTAAAATCTTTTAATTAATAGTAAATTTTAAACGTTTGATTGTGCAAGTGAATGAATGTGGAACTGAAAATATATAACCTAACTGTTTTATTTCTCCAATTTTTTTTTATAACTAACCAAAGGTCGTAACGTAAGAGACCTCTCGTGGCCGGGAGCACGTGCCTCACAGAGCAAACAACGTGAGAAATACTTTGACAATATCAGGTAAAATACCTTAGATATTATGTATAGAAATATTAGAAATAAAAACACACAAAAAAAAACACTTTTTTAATTCAATAATTCTGGAGTTTTTGAAGATTAATATCGGATTTTTAGCTGATTTATAATCTGTACTCGATAGCATCTGTTTTAAATATCCCATGCTATAACATAAAGTTAGTTTTATCGATGTGCAAATTTTCATTCTTGGGAATGCATTAATTGCGAAGAAAATATGTAAAGAAATTTTCCCATTGGAAACATAAGGCAGAGGTTTTAAGGTGGAAACACGTGAAACCGTAAAACGAGCAGGCATTTAGAGAGTAGTTTTTGGCCATTCGTCCGCAATGTGTCCCCATGTGTGTCCCGGTTTGTATCCAGGTGAAACATGGATGTTGTGTTTGTCTTACGGCACTGGCTCTCTCCCTTCCTTGGAACCAGTGGCTCTAAATTTGGGATGAGCGACTGTTAGACCACGGTGTGTTAGACCATTGAATTTGTCACTGTGGTCGTTAAACCTGTAACCAACAACAACAATAACGAAAAAAAAAAAATCAATCAAGAAGTAGTTATTCAGGCTTGCTGCTGGGAACATGAAGCTGCCGTGCTATCGTCCTCTTGAATACGGAAAATAAGATTCGTTTTGCCCTAACCGTGTGGAGCTAATTCTGGAGTTAAATTCGATTAATAACCATAACCATGTGCTTTGTTTACCTTTTAAAATTGTGCGAGTATTAAAAAACGAGCACTGTGTATAACGTTGAGTTACTTTGTTTTTGATGGCTTATATTCGTACTTAGTAGTATTGGTATTTATTCAGTTCTTGTGTAATTTCAGTAGGCGAGACAGTAATTGTATGACATACTTTTATGTGTAATTCTGGCTTAGTTGTTTTGCGGTACGTTATGTGTAATTATTGCTATAATTCTAGTGGTTATGAGTGTTTCTAGTAATGTTGCGGAGTGAACTAGCACAAGGGTTGTCGCACATGGCTTATTATTTTTTTGATTGTAGGTTTAACGACCACCGTGAGCAACTCAATGGGCTATAAGCAGTCGCCCGTCCCTAATTTAGGGCAAATGACTCCAGGGAAGGGAGAGAGCTAGTGCCGTAAGACAGACAACATCCATGCCTCACCGGGATTCGAACCCGTACCCCTTTCGGACGAATGATCAGAGGCCGTCGCTTAGACCACTGGGTCACCGCCGCTGCTCTTATTATATTGCACGTGAAGCGATAACATTTGGGTGCGTTTCTCTCCTTTTCCAGAACGCAGTGTCTCTAATTAAAGGATATAACTCTTGCCCTTAGATTGGGTGAGAAGGTATCTTTCAACTGTTAATAAAAATTTACATGTGGACGATTACCACATTGCTTTGAGTTATTTGTGCTTTAACGCGTATTTACATGGAGGTGAGTGTTACGCTTCTTATACCACCCACCTCTACTAGCAGCCGTTATGAAACTGCTGAAGCCGCCCCGGTGGCGCAGTGGTCTAAGGCGCTGGCCTCTGATCATTCGTCCGTAAGGGGTCCGGGTTCGAATCCCCGTGAGGCATGGATGTTGTGTTTGTCTTATGGCACTGGCTCTCTCCCTTCCCTGGAACCAGTGACCCTAAATTAGAGACGGGCAACTGCTTATAGCCCATTGAGTTGCTCACGGTGGTCGTTAAACCTCCAATCAAAAAAAAAAAAAAAAAAGAAACTGCTGAAATTTCCACTAGCCAATATAAATTTTACTAGCCAAATAACAAAATCTACTGGCCATGCAAAGTTAAAAAAAGTAAATCAGCTGTCTATGGCACAAATACCTTACTAAAGTGGAATCTGGCCAACGCAGAAACGGAAGCCATATTTTAGGATGCAGGAAAAGAAAAACCTGCTTAATGCGGAATTGCTACTAAATATAGTAGGTAAAACAACAGGACCCGAGTCCCAGGAAAACGGTTTTCTCATCCTGCCGTCAGCAACACTGACACTAGGATGGGGTGGGAACAAAAAGGAGAAAGGAATTTCCAACAAGAAATGAGTGGTGGAGTTTGAGAAGCTGATAAGCGGAACCTGTCAGAGGGAGGAGGCACCTTCTGGACTTGCGGACAGACTTCGAAGTCCGACCTCCAATTCGGACTGTATCGAATTGCATGTTAGACATGATCATGTTAGCGTGCTTTCTCCGTACGCAAGTGTAAAGAAAATTCCAAACCCTATTGAAATTGCAATAATTGCCAGCAATAGTCTTATAACGTACTGACCCTTGAGCAGAAAATGAAAATTATTGAGCTGCATGACAAAAGTGTTTTGGTTAAAGAACTGTTTGAGCTATTTAAATGTGGTAAAACCCAAATTTAGACAACACTAAAAAAAAAAAAAAATTTAAATAAAGGAAGAATGGGCTAAAGGTGCAAATTATAAAAGAAAAAGAGGAACAGAAAACGAAGATATCGATGACATAGTGTGGTTGTGGATGCACGTTCAAGAAATCTGCCAATATCAGGTCCGATTTTACAAGCCAAAGCTCTTGAAGTAGCAGAAAGGTTGGGGAAGAATTCGTTCAAAGCTTCGAATGGTTGGCTGGTAAGTTTTAAAAGCCGCCCCAATGGCGCAGTGATCTAAGTGATGGCTTCTGATCATTCGTCCAAGGTGGGTCCAGGTTCGAATCCCAGCTGGGCATGGATGTTGTGTTTGTCTTACGGCTCTGGCTCTCTCCCTTCCCTAGAGTCAGTGGCCCTAAATTAGGGGCAGGCGACTGCTTATAGCCCATTGAGTTGCTCACGGTGGTCGTTAAACCTCCAATCGAAAAAAAAAAAAAAAGTTTTAAAAAAAGACATGGTAGTATTACATGTAAAGTTTTTTGCGGTGAAGCCAAAGATGTTGATGATAACGTGGTAAACATATGGAAGGAAAATCTCAAAAATGTAACGTGTGGATAGAAACCACAGAATATTTTCAACTGTGGTCAGACAGCATTTTTTTTTTTTTTTGTGCACTGCCAACAAAATCACTCTGCGTATCAGGAGACAAATGCATTGGCGGAAAACATGCAAAAGAATGGCTCACTGTTTTTTTCTGCTGTAATATGGAAGGAGAGTTTGAAATGCGTCTGGTGAAAGAAAAAGCGACAAAACTGAAATGTTTTTAAAATGTCAACATCAAAGACCTCCCAGTGATATGGAAGGCAAACAGAAAATCGTGGATGACAGTGAAAGTAATGGAGGAGTGGCTTCACATGTTCAACAACTAAATGAAAGAACAAAAAAGGAAAGTCATTAATATATGATCTCAAAAAAAAAATAATTCAGATTTCAATTTTATTAAAATACTATTTGCAGATGTCATATTTTGTACATATTAATTCAAAGTACCATTTTTTTTTTTTTCGTATAATCTGTAGACCGTAAAATTCAGAAAACAAATTCCTTCATGAGATACACAATGACGTATAATCCAAAGGCAGTGGGAAAAACAATCCCACGTATAATCCAGGGTGGCACATGATCCGTAGATTGTGAAATTCTGAGAAAAACAATTTTTTCCTTCGCATAATCCATGGCAGCATGTCTCAGACCATAATATTTGGGAAAAAAAAAAAAAAAAAAAAGCAGTCCATACCTGCCAAAAGTAGTAACTAGTATTATTGAGTGGCATGCATAGATGCTTTTTTACGAAATGATCCATCTCTTTGTAAAAAATAAATATGCGCCCCAACAAAATGTTACAACAATCAAGGACTCTAATGAAACAAACTTAATGTGCGAAACACGAAGTTCATTCCCTGCCAGGGCACAATTGCAGGATTTAAGTTTAGAACTTCCACCAGTAAAAATCTGTAAGATGCATTCAGAATTGCACAATGCTTGATGGACAGAAATCCAAGCAAGTGAACACATAGTGTACGAACCTGCACTTACCATATGATCATATTGCCTCTAAAATTTCAGTTTAAGACAAGATTAGACCAAAGAAGGAAAAAAAAAAAAAAAGCTGAACATTTTAACTGGTGAAAAATCAAAATAGAATGCTGACTACTGTCAGTTTGCATTTTGTTGACTCTTCAGCTGCACAGCATCCATGGCTTAATTTTTTTATTTTTTTTCTGCTTATATCATTCTCTCCTTATTTCTTCATTGTCGCTTATCTTTTTCTATTATGTCCTGTGATAACAATCAGCCTGAAGGCCATGAGCACATGATATCAAAGCTTCAATTATTTTAGATAAATGGTGCAACTTTATGAATATTAATAATGCATCAATTTTTTAAAAAAATTCAACATTGTCATTTCCGTTTTTGGGAATCTCCCCCCCCCCTATAAAGCTGAAATGCGAAAACTTATGGGGCGGGGATATTTAACTGCGCAGAAGAGTGGGAACATGGGGGGGATTATGGGAAACATCTTTGCTCCATCTGACTTATGGTTTAGGAAATCTTTCTTGTATTTTCAAGCTGAAATACAAAAATTTATGCAGTAAAATGATACTAAACAATACGGGACAGAAGCAACATCGCAAGAAAAGAGAAATTACGATTACGGAAAAAAATCCAAACTCCTTCGACTTTCTGTTTTTGAAAGTCACGTAAGGATGGAATTTCATCCTCTGACAAACATCCACCCCACCCCCCCCCAATTTTTCTGTTCACTTGTGCATCGATTTGAATTGCCACAATAACGAAAAAGGTGGAATTTCTTTAATTCGTGAAAAAATTTCATACCTGAAGATTGAGAGGAAATTTTCGTGGCGTCTAACTTCCGTTTCTGCAAATTGTTGCCTACAGCTTAAAACTGTAGCGCCTGCACTACCTGGCGCCCGAGATTTGTCAAGCCCTGCAAGTAGGTGCTGCAAATTAAGTATTATAAATTGTTGATTTTTCAAAATCTCATAACGTGGCACAAATAATGTTGATACAGTTTACCGCTGATATGTACTGTGTCTGATCTTCCCATCAGAGGTATCTGCCCACCACAATTGAATAGCATTTTGAGGATCAAAATCTTCAATTGAAGGGCCATTGCATCTAATCATCAAGTCATTTAAAGTGTCACTATTCAGACACGCCCGATTACTAATTTTTATAAGGTTCATTGTGGAAAAGCCACGCTCACAAGGAGCAGTACTGCATATGGCATTAGATGTAACAGTACAGCATATCAGCTAGTAATAAGTCCTTTTTCAAAACATTCACAATGCTGTCAAAATCAGTGACGATTAAATTTCGTGATCGCAAAATGTCAAAGAACATAGATCTGTGTAATAATAGTCTCCCAATCTATGTCGTCTGCATAAAATTTAATTACTTCTTTGTCTTCATCATTTGTGGATGGTCCAATAACAAATCTATGTATATTAATTCTACAAGGTTTTTTACTGTAAGGCCAGTTGTGAGAGAATGGCTGAATGTAAAAATATGGTTGAGGTATCAAAATAAAGGTCTTACCACGTAGATTTGCCAGTCGAAGAGAAAAATGAGATTGGGGCAACGGTTCTGGCATTGTGAGGTGGCAAAGTTCCCATGTGAAGTCAATGGGAGAAGCGTGCGGTTGACATGTGCTGTTGAAAGCGGAAGTATGGCGGGACTCAGGTAGTCTAAAGTCTGAAGTCCCTCTTCTCAGCGAACCGCTGTGCAAAACAATGTTAGGAGGAATTTGTTTGAAAGTTCTTATCGGAATAGCGAACACTCGAAGACCTGATTGTGTTGTGCCATTGGACTGTGTGATGTATATATACAATTTAACATTCATTTGATCCAGTTTATTCACGTAGGTAAGACGTTTCCCATTATGTAAAGATATAAATAAATGTTTCATATGAGTTTATTCTTTAAAAAAAAAACCCAAAAAAACAAATCATTGATTCCAGCGGGTTTCGTCTACTGGGAAAAACAACAACTATTCGTCATTTCTGACGGGTTTTGTCTACTGGGTTCAAATCCCGGTGAGGCATGGATGTTGTGTTTGTCTTAGGGCACTGGTTCTCTCCCTTCCTTGAAACCAGTGACTTTAAATTAGGGACGGGCGACTGCTGATAACCCAAGCATTGGCTTATGATCATTCGTTCATGAAGGGTCCAGGTTCGAATCCCGGTGAGTCATGAATGTTGTATTTGTCTTACAACACTAGCTCTCTCCCTTCCCTGGAACCACCCGTGATTGTAAATTGGGGACGGGTGACTGCTTATAGCCCATCAAGGTGGTCGTTAAACCTCCAAACAAAAAAAAAAAAAAAAATACTGTCGATTCTGAGGGGTTTTGTCTAGTTTTTCTGTTAACTGAAGAAGCTTAACTGAAGTAGTACCCATTTGGGAAACAAAGCAGGACGAAACATTATCCAGCATTTCATAAAATATTTTTTTGTAATATTCTTTCAAAGAACCGAAATCCATTGGCTCCATTATCTATTGCTTGCGGAACTCGTTGCTGTGGGGGAAGCTGTGACTGATCTCATTTCAAAGCTACTACATTATCCAATATTGTTTTCCAAAAATCTGTAAAATATTCTTCTTGCCGGAAGTTTTGAATTGTAGTGTTTAAAGAATGAAGAATAGCAGTTTCTTTCTGAAATGAGAGTGACATTTTTTGAAGAATTGTATTCATAACATCTACTTTTGTAAATATCTTAACAAGAACATTTAGATGAAAAAAAGAAATCAAATGACATCATATTTAAAAAGAAGTCATTCGCTTTAGCTCCAGTATCATTTTTCTGCATTGCAGCAGTTTTATTCATAAATTGTATAAGATTGGAATAATTAGAAACAATGGAGTTCATCAAAATGGCTCTTATAATCTGGCAATCTAGTTGGACAGAATGGATGGTTTCCTTGGTTCTCACTTTTTTTTTTTTTTAAATGGGAGGAAAACGCCAGCCTTTTTGGAGAATTTTTCACAAAAGGTATCTCCCGAGCGATATTCAATGAATTTCGGCAGCCTTCTTGGAGTTGAACATTTTCTTGCACAACTAAATTTAAACTGTTTGCCAAACAGTAAACATAAATTGCTTGGGATTCCATCTCTAAAATCTTAGTAAGAACTCCATTTATTGCTCCAGACGTGTTTGCCGCTCCATCATAGCATCGGTCGCAACAAAATGCTGAAGATATATTAAATCTTTGAAGCATGTCGAGAATAGTTTTCACATTCGTGGTAGGTGAAGTAGCTGATGTCTCTTAAAAACCCACAAGAAAAGAAAAACTTCTCACGGTAAAGCTGTCGGATACTATGTGAATGTTAAACGACACTTGCTCATGAACTGCAATATCACTTGTTTCATCAACAATAATGGAAAAATACTTTGCCATATTCTCTTCAGCAATAATGAATAAGCTGACTTAGTATCATATGCAGAGGTGCCAACCATAACGGATTTTCCGTAATTATTACGGTTTCGGCTGCCTGATTACGGAATTACGGACAGGTTGGAAGAATTACGGATTTCAGTATATTTCGTAAAAGTTCTGAATTTTGTATCCTTTTTCATTAAAATCACAGTTTAAACTGCGATCGCATTTTGCGAATACATTTATAGTTCTTTTCGCACAAATGCGAAAACGTTTAATTGGTGTTGTTTCTAAGTAAGCGCCATTGAAATTAAGATATTGGATACATCGGTAAAGCCAATATCGGGTGAAGAACGGCAAGGTGATATTGCGTAATATATGTCGGAAAAGCCGTTATCGGCGCAACGACATCCGCATATCTATCAAGTATTCCGGATTTCCCGGAATGGATTTTGGGGTGATTTTATGGCCAGAAGATAGTTTCTTCTGGATTTTCGCCAAAACGGCTCGTGAATTTTTTTTTATTATTATTGATGGAAATCGATATCATTGTTATTGTCGCTTAATGTAAACTCCTGCTTTTTTTTTTTTTTATGATCTCATAGCGATTGAACCTTATGTTATAGATCTCACGTTTCTAGCAGTGAGCGAGATTTATTTATAGACCCCCCCCCCCTACACCAATCCTTCCAAACTCCCTCTCTCGCAGTGTTGGAATAGCTGCAGTAATTGCGCCGAAATTCAAAATTTTTTATTCTGCGCCATGCAGAGTTCGCCAAAATGCATAATTATGCGTCTAGTACGCATCAAAATTTTACCAACGCGTAAAAATACGCTTCGGGAAACGCACAGAATACACATCAGTGAGTAAAAATATGCATCGAAGAATTTTACCAACGCATAAAAATACGCATCGGGGCGGTATTCTGTCTTTCAGAAATGGAAGTAAATGAAATAAAGATTTTTTCCGTAATCGTAATTTCTTTTTCTTGCGATGTTGCCTCTGTCCAGTATTGTTGTTCACTTTATTCCAAAAATATTTGTATTTCAGTATGAAAGTGAAGGGAAATTTTCCGAAAACGGAAATTCGACGGCACAAGAAATTCCTTGTTATTTTTAGGCATGAGCGTGCAACGGCTTCGAGGAATTTCTCCTTTTTAGTCATAATTTGAGTTATCCTCGAGATCGATGCATAACTGAACAGAAATTTCGGGGTAGTTGGGGGAGAATATTTCTCGCCTTAAACTCGAAAACGGAAGTTTCGTCTTTCAAAACTTTCGAAAACGGAAGTTAGACGCAGTGAAGATTTCTCCCATAGTCGTAATTTTATTTTTCACGCGATGTTTCCTCTGCCTAGTATTTTTGATCGGACTTAGAAAAGATTTCTCCCGTAACTGTATTTTTTTTTCCCAACGATGCTCTGAACATGTATCCTGTATTCTACCCCCTCCCAAATGTTTGCATTTCAGCTTGATAAAGAGAGGAGGGGGTTCGAAAACGAAAGTGACGAAGTTGAAAATTTGTGTTCAAAAGTATTCATATTCTCAAAGTTACACTATTCATCTTTTATCTAAAACAATGCTGTCATGCATTCATTCATAGTGGATAACATTGTCATCCAAGGGCATAAAAAAAAAAAAAAAGAAAGGTCACTGTCTTGTCATTGCTTAAATTAATTCAAGTTATTTCTAAAATTGCATCATTTAATTAAAAAAAATCAAAACCTTGAAAATCATCACAATTTCTGAACTCCATCTATGAATGACTGATACAGAAAAATAATTGAAAACAAGTATCATCAAACATACTGCTAGCACATCCCATACATAATCACTCTCCCCTAATAATAGATAATTGTGAATTAACAGTTCTGGTATTTTTGCAAAACTTCTAATTTTAGGGAAAAATCTTCTTGATTTTATGGCAAATCTTGATTTTTGCAAGCAATCTTGCAAAAATCAAGATTTGCCATAAAATTTAGGAACATTTTGGTTGGCAGGTATGTGTCCGATATTAACCAATATCAGCTCGATATCTAGCCGATATTCTTTCCCACTTGGTTTATTAAAAAATATTAACCATTAAAATAGAAGGGTCATGTTATAAGGTATTTGATTTTATAAGGTGGTTACACATTTCACACGTTAATTTCTCATGAAATACCCTTCCCACACGTAAACGATGAGGCTTCATATGGTGATTACTGATAGGCACCTCTGTGACATGAGGTAAGTACAATACTGATAATTTCATGTCATAATTTTTTGTCAGGATAGGGTAAACATATAAGGTTATTACACATTTCACGCATTAAATTTTCATGAAATAAGCTTTCCACGTGTTAACGATAAGGCTTCGTATGGTGATTACCGATAGGCACCTCATACAAGTATTACAGGGTACACAGTAGTACTATAATATTGTCCTTAACTTTGAAAAAAAAATGGCGTGTTACATTACTGTAAATATTACTGAAAGTTTGTGTTCCATTACTGAAAAATACCCTATTGATTACTGATAGGTTCTGCTAGAGGTTGGCACCTCTGCATATGGCTCATTATTTCTAAGATTTCATTTCCAATTTCATGGGACATCCACTTGTAGGAATCTACTTAGCCATCGATCTAATTCCAGAGAATCGGCTGCTCTCAGTTTAAGCAACTTGATAAAATTGCTTGTTTCACCACTATGGCTGTGATTAGCCAAGCCTTGGACAGCTAAAAATTTCAATGAAGATATCATTTTTCGCAGAGCTGATCTTGCCATCTGCATCTCCTTTTCCTTCACTACCGAAAGTTGAATAGAAACATAATTATGATCGTGAGCATGTAGGTTCAATTTAAGCACTGATTCTCTGTTAGTTGCTGAAGCTTTATTAATGACTTGAACCCTCGTGAAATAAGACACTCTTTGCTGATAGCGTTAGACGTTTTTTACTAAAAGCTTGTTGACACAGATTACAAAAAACACCACCATTTTCACTGTCATATGTAATCTTAGTAAATGCTAATTCCTATACCTCTTCATGGCCGCGCCCTTTAATTTCTTTTCATGTGGTTTTCTTACCATGCCTTGGAATTGGTGTGGCACTTACACTTTCAATATAATTTTCTTTACTTTCATTTGTGCATTGAGCAGATGGAACAACCAACTGCCTCTCCAGTATTTCTTTTACTGCCACTAGATATTGTCTTTTTGTCATTTTTATCACAAATTTATCCATGTTAGACAAAACATCAACATTGGGTAACCCTGTGTGCACAGAGACCCTCACAATGTAACCCCACGGCCATAGAGAACACACAGGATAATGACGATATGTTCAAAAACTCAGCAGCGAAAATTCCGTGCCATCTAACAATATGGGAAAGTCCGAGTTGTAAAACCCATGTGGGTCAGATTTCTATAAGTGCCAACTTTTGGGAGTAGCCTGTGATCCTGATGACAAAATGGCTTAAAAGTCACGTCGCGTAAACTTCTTCAGCAATCAGAAGGCGAGTGGGGCTGACGCCCCCGCTCATCTTCTGATTGTCGAAGAAGTCCTAGAAAAATATGTCCCAGTAGTTTTACGTTTGCTGCCGAAATACTAAGAAAATGTTCCCAGATAGTAACATTGCAAAAAAATATGCTTGTGCCTGGACAAAAACATAGTGTGTCATTGCCAAAATGGGGAAATGTTCAAAAATGGATTTGATTCATTCTATGCAGAACAGCCCATTTTCCATTGCGACAGACGGCAGCAATAAATCTGAAAAAAACTACCCACTTATAACACTATTTAGTGCCAAAAGCAATCGAATTGAAAGTTCGTTATTTCAACTGCCTGTTTTAGTTGGGGGGGGGGATTTCCAAATTGATAGTCACTTCTTTGGAAGAGGAGAATATTCCATTAGGAAATTGCATTGCCTTGAGTGTGGACAAATGCACCTGTTATGGTGGGTAAATATAATGGTGTTACAGTTTTTAAAAAAAATATTGTCAGCCATTTGGCTGCTATAGGTTGCCCATGCCATCTAATTCATTTGGCTGCAGAAAAGGGAGCAGCGTACCTTCCAGGTAATATTGAAGAATATTTTATTGATATGTTTTATTATTTTCAGAGAAGCTCTAAAAAGAAAAGAAAAGCTTCAAAATATGTGTGATGCTGAAACAAGAAAAATACTAAAACATGTATCCATGAGATGGCTCTCTCAAAATAAATGTTTAACTAGATTGTTGGAGCAGTGGGATCTATTACTAACTTTTTTCAAGGAAGAAGTGAAACAGTAAATCTGTGACTGATAGCCTTAAACATTTTACCATCTCTAAGATAACTGGAAATGTGGCAAATTGCTCTAAAAAGAGGCAAAGTGAAGATCTTTCAGAAAATATTAGTAAGAAACCTGCCCACAAAAATAATTTTTCTGTCAAAGGAACTGAACCCAAAGTAGTCTTAGAGCGACAAAACCAATTTAAAGTATCACCGGTGCTAACACATGAAGAAAGAATTTTTATGTTTTTGTCTGACGATTTGTACAGAGCAATTTGTTCATTTTTGATATTTATTTTGACAAAACAAATTTGCAGTTTCAAACAAATAAGCCCATCATCCACATGGCCAAATCAGTCCTATTGAATCTCTTTAAAGATACACTGTCAAAATTTGTTTTGCCATCTGTTGTGAAAAGTGCAACTTCAGTTAAAGCTATTAACTATCATTCAGTTGAAAACCAAAAAAAAAAAAAAAAAAAAAAAAAACGATGCAGATTTAGTTATTGATAGGGCCACTGAAATTTTTGTTTCAAATTTAAAAGCTTCAAAAACATTTGTTTTATTCTTGTGTGAGAAACTTTTATGTTGCTACATGTGATTACATGGCCCATAAATTCCCTATTGATGATAGAGTATTTTTAATGCAAAAGTAGCTGACATTCACTTAATAGAGAAATCTTCATTTTCTAAAGTACATTTTTGTGTGTGGAAAAGTACTCTTCTATTGTCCTAAGAGCAGTAGAAGTTTCAAATGAGGGTGAAGCATTTGATATCCTCCAGTCTGAGTTTTGCTATCTTCAGCATGAAGATATTCCAGGCGAAATTTTAGTAATTCCTCAGCTGAGTACAGTACAGCATCTGAGCGTGGTAGGAACTTGGTTAGGAATCTGGCAAGGCTCTTCTCAATGTAGTATGATGATGCTGTTCTTCATTACACAGTAGGCCTAAGTGAATTATCCACTTTGTGTTGTTTAAGCCTTGCGAACATAGAGGGAATCTTCGGGCCATGTGTGATTCTTGTTGCTCTTTGAAGGGGCTTCTGCTTCAAAGCCTAGTTATTCCTTGCTCATCTTTCTTGCATCTTTGTATGTGTAGCTGTTATGCAAAATCTGAAATATTTATGCCATTGTGTTTCATACTCTCCCTGCTATCATTCTGACATGGAAGTATTTGCATAAATGCATGCATTGGGTTCTCAGTTGTAATATATCTAACTTTTGAGCAGTTTATTTTGTGCTACTTTTAAATGTTTGTAGTTCTTAATGCCTTCATGCCATTTTACTTCTTTGTGGTTTTTAACAGTAAAACTTCCAGCACAATAAACCAAGTGTTTTAACTGCCTTTCTTTCTTTCTGCTTTTTTATTTATTTCAGCATCTGATGAAATATGGCCCAGAAACCGGAAGATTTTAATTTGCCTATGGCAGTCATTTCACGAATAATAAAAGATGCGGCAAGTATTACTGTGAATTTTGGTTTTCTTCTATATACTGCTGGTTTGCAGCTTCTGTGGAGAATTGTAAAAAAAAAAAAATATTTTAGCTAAGATTTGTACATATAATTAGTAATTGCAAATTGGAATGAATGTATGATCTGTGTATGTTTATACTGGTGGGTATATAAAGGTGCAACTAGCATTAATACCTTTTGTCTTTTCTTTTGCTTTCTGTAGGACGGAGTATTTTGTAAATTTTGCTTGAGAAAACATTGTTCACCACAGGAGGGGTACCAGACTGTCTTGAACTAATCTGCTGCTAGAATTAGCTATAATGTTCTATGAAACCTTTATTTTTTCTTTTGTTTTTACTTTGTTACTGTGTTGCAATAAATTTGTAAGAAGGTAAATTAATATTATCAGGAGAATGAGCACCAGCACTACATGCCATACTTTAACTTGTTTGTCCACATTGTATGAGGCATTATGTCCCAACTCATACTTTGCATGCATTTTCTAGTTCACTCTTTTTTTACTGAGAATTACATCTTAAATAATACAGATTAAAGTCTCTCTTCCTACATTTCTACATACTTCTGATACAATATCTTGCATTGTGTTCATAATGAAACTAATAAATTTTATCAATGGCATACTTCATATTGTTCGGAATTATATTTCAAGAGGTGAAAAGAAACTTTCCAACAGGTGGTTAGAAACTTGAGTAATTTCAGGGGCACTGTTAAAAGAAGAAAAGGAAAAAACCAAAAGCGACTCCTCTCATTCTTCACACCCACTGCACCATATGTGTTATCTATTTTAGCCAAAAAGTCTGGGGAAAGCGTTTAACGATCACTACTGTCTTGTGCAGTCTGCCAACCTAATTGTTAACATTCAGCATGTTTTTTTTTTTTTTTTTAAATGAATCAACATGCGATGTCTAGGTCTGTCTTAGGCTCTTAGCCATTTGTGGAAGTTTTGTGAAATTGAAATTGTGATGCCTTTAATAAAGTAGCACCAGAACCATCTAAATTAAAGCATCACATGGTTCTGATCCTGCACTTCATTGGTTTTCATGTACTCTGTCTGCTTATTGCTAGCACATGTGTTTTTCAAGTTGCTCACGGTCAATGTTGTAGGAAGAGAGAGAAACTAGTTTCCTTGATATAGGCACTCCTTAGGGATTTAAAATTGACATCATCACTAGGGCCCGACTTAGGTCAGTCGAGGCCCTGTGCACATCCTATGTCTGGGGCCCCCTCGATTAAAATTTTCAGTCAGTCAACAGTTGAAAAGAATATTTGCTGGTAAATATTTTCTTTTTTTGCAAGCAGTTTTTCTAGTAGTAAAACATTAATATACACCCCACATGCTAGTCAACTGAAAGCCAATGTGGCTTGTAATAGACAAGCATTCACACCACTTGTACTTCCCCACACTCGCAAAGCTAACAACTGTAACATTAATTACTCTGGAATTTTATTTTTGTTTCCTAGTATCATTTACGAAACAAATAACTCTCCTCCCAGAGATATAATTTAAAACCTCTAGTTTACCATAAATTTAATGGAAATGATGAATCGATGGTACATAGTTTAAGCTGTAAGAAGTAATCCCACACAAAGTGTTACATCTGACCTCACACATTGTGGGATAAATTATTGCAGTTCATGTAAATTATTACAACAGCCTTTTAATAAAGTAGTGTAAACTGAACTATTTTCATATTTTTATTTATGTAATAATAAACCCTACATAATTATGAATATTGATTCACAAAACTTGTTCTAACAAAACTAATATTAATAATAAAACGATTTTTTAGCAAATTCTACATGTTTTACGGAAATGCTTTTCATGTATAACATACCATATTGCTCCGAATATAGGCTTCACTGTGATATGAGATATCAAGAAAAAACGAACCGTACCTACACGTTATTATAGGAGCATGATTATAAGTCACACCCCATTTTTAAACAAACCATTTAGAAATGTTTGAATCAAAATAATTAAAGAATACCTGATAATTTTTAACTGTTGAATTGGCAGGAGGACATTAAAAAATGGCTTTTTTCTAACTTTTGTGGCTGCAAAATCATTATTTATATCATAAAAACTTAAATCTGCTGTTACATGACTTTCAATGGACAGTATACTAAAGGCGTCAATTGACTCTTCTTTTAAACTTGCTCTAAGTCTACTCTGTGGTCTACGCTTAGTTCTTTTCAGAACCGAAAACGAGAGTTCACTTGAACAGTGTTAAAAATATCCTGAGGCATGTGTCAACATTGAGAAAAATATGAACTAAATTCAACTTTCCAAGGCAAATGAGGGAATCTGTGCCCTCAATGAATTTTTTGTCAGCATTCGAAACTGAAGGAACTCTTCAACAAAGTCTTCAAGTTCATTTGAATACTGCTTTTGCAACAATTCAGCTGCTTCATCACATCACTTAGATCATTCTTGTAGACAAATCCAAATCTAGAGTCCAATTCCTCATATGACTTCCTTCTGGTTTGCAGCTGTGAAACAAGATTATCACATAGGACCTATTACGTAAAGCGTTCAAGTGATGAAGAAATCTCGATTATTAAAAACAACATCTGGAGTTGATGAATCATCTAGAAGTTGTCTCTGGTATTTTCTTCCTTCTTGAGGATTCATAATCCATTTCTCTCCCTAGCAACTGGTTGGATTCTGTTTCGAACAGTTCAAAGCTTTTTCTCACAACATTCAGGATGAAGTCAATAATTGACTCATATAATGGTAGAACTAATTATGATAAATTGCCCATAGAAGATTGCAGTTAGTTCAGCTTACCTTGTATGACAACCTTGGTAAAAATCAACATACATCGGTCAGGCTTAGACCACAAATCATGACACAGCTCGGAAAGATAGTATCTAGTACAGGTGCACTGGTCAACTTGTTTTAAATTCTGCTTGTATGACTGCTTAAGGAATAGGGTTCAGTAATGTCGTGTACATGACAAAACTGGAACGGACCAATCTCGGTAGAGGTGCATTGGACGAACCTCCGTCGAAACTTTTGAAAAACCATAAGATATTTCAAAATTGCGATATAAGGGAAGGAGTAACACAGAATATTCTGAAAGAACGTAAATAGATAAAAACAATGAAAGGGTAGTTAAACACAAAGAAATTTTCAAAAGTCAAAGGTTAAGGGAACAAACGTCATGCCCCACGACTCAGTTTTGGACTGCCTAATCTCGGTTCAGGTGCACTGGTCAATTCCTCACGGTTGAACATGAAAGAATTTATAAAACTCAAAGGTTAAAAGAAAGTTAAAAGATCAAGCTCGCCTCATGATCCAACTCTCCTCATTGGTAACATCACCGGCAGTATCAGACTAGTTTCACATTATCTGTAAGCCTTCTTCAGTGATAACTGATGAACTGTGCTACTGGCCCTTGCCACAATTTTGTTCTCGCCGCATGGCTTGAATATTCGATAGTCCCGACATTCAACATTCATCAATCGCTTTTGGCCTGACAGCGGAATATATCATAGTGAACCTGCCAAGAACGCATGCACTTGACATATGCCCCTTGATCACAGTGATGCCTACTTCATTTAAGTTGATTTTTTACAAATCCTTGAGTATAATTTTGCTTCTTTGCCATTTATTTCCTGTGCATTAGTGGTGTTTGCTGGGGCTCACTTAACTACTAGTAAAATAAGCAACAGTGGAAAATAGTAATCATCAAATCCTCAGAGAAAAAGTTAATTTCACTGTAACTTGTAAGTTGAAGGAAGTGTAACACTAAAATATTTGAACTTGACATGACAACCCTAGTTTAAACAACAGCATGTTTGCATAGACAAGAAGATTTTGTGACTTGAACAGTAACATAAATCAAAATGCTGGTACAGCGCAGAGACTCATTCTTTTACACGCTGCTTGGCTCCTACATTTATATCACTCTTGACTTGACTGACTGCCAGTCACAAACTAGGGGAAAAACTCCTAGAAGCTCAGACGTCACATTCAGTATGGGAAATGTAACAAGAGGCAACCAAATTTTATGTAAGTCAACAAAAATGGGAGGTTATTAGAATTAGTATAGGTTACAGCACACCCAAGCGTGATTATGTTTTACTTACTTCATAAATATATATAGGCTTTTCCGTTAGATGGATTTGTTATTTTAGAATTTTTTTTAAGCAGCAAATGCATGTGAGAAAGTAAATGCAGCTATTAATTCATTGTTGAAGCACTGCCACAAAATTCTATGATTCTATTGTCATTCCAGCTCTGAGCAAGGTTTTGTGAACTTCAACTGTGTACAGTACAAGCTAGTTTTTCCTAAGCATTTTCCAGATTAAGCACACAACCAGCTGGTTTGTTAGCCCTTTGATTTAGTATATCTGCACATAAGAGAGCTTTACACAGCACAGGGATAAGGACATACCTAAAAAAGTTTGAATGTTTGGGTGCTGGCAATGAAGCTTGAAGCGCAGTATTCCTTTACTCTTTTTTTCTTGTGCTACTCCTAGACAAACTCCTGTACTCCAAAATCTGGCAAGGTTTTCTATTTGTTGGGATAATGCTACATCATGGACTCCCGAGTCTTGTGTGATCAGGACAGGCCACCTGAAATGAAATGTGGAGGAACAGCATAACCTCCGGATGTATTGTAAGGTAATACAGTGGGTTTGTGAACAGGTTATAAGTGTGGCCAGTTCCATAAATCATACTGACAAAATTAAGCATGTGATTCTCCTTCCAAGTTGTATGTACTTTTTATCCTTCTCTCTATAATAGTACAATGTATTATGCATTTCATATGCAAAATGCTTAATTAAACATTTCCTTTAAATAGATGCCTTCTGGTGTACGTGTAACTCACGGAGCAAAAGTTGCCTTATCAAAAGCAGCCAGTGTGTTTGTTTTGTATGTTACTACAGGGTAAGTATATATTTGTATTATTTGCATATATTCACAAGATGTGCCACTGTCATGTGATTTATATATTTCAAATTCATATCTTGGCTGCTTCAGAAGTATAAACTGGAACTTACTGTACAAATTTACGTAACTGAGATGTACAACTTAAATGTGACTTTCCAGTAGAACTGCCTTGTGCACAGTGTTGAAAATTGACATTGAGCCAGTTCAAATTCAGTAGTGAACCATAATCATAGTGACAAAGGAATGGCACTAGTAGTATCATTTAAAAAAAAAATCAGTCTTAAAATTCTTCAGACACTCCTTGTAATCACATGCAGTAAACCCAGATATGTTTTCATAATCCATCTCATCATTTGAGCAGGGAATTTCTAAATAGTCAAGTACAGTCACTTATTTGTGTATATACATTCAGTGATATTTTGTGTGTAAAACAGAGAGAGAAATATCTTTGAACACGTGGTAATCTATATATATACTATGAAATGACTAAAGTCACAATTTTTTTCAGTAGCTTCATCTGATTGCTTAAGCAGGAAAGAGGATCAGTTATGCTATCTCCTTCATATTACATCTTTCTGAGTGTAACACTTTGGCAAGCAGTCCTCAGAAACTGGGAGTAAAATTTAAAAAGTATATTTCTGAAATTTAAAAAAAAAAAAAATTAGACTCCATAGCCTACTAGTTGATGACTTCCTGAATTTTGTATTCCTGAAAATAGCGTGAAATTCAGGAAGTTAGATTTTTTTATGTGTAAGAAAAATCCTTTGTAACTTAAAAAAAATTAATTTCAACTGTGTACTTGATTTGCAACTTTAGAGAGGGAATGAAACTTTGTATCAGGCACTTGGAAATTTTTACTTTACGTTTTCCACAAATGCAGTATTATGTGTTAGGCTTTCAGGAAGGACAGAGGTGTTTAAAGGTTTGGAGAAAGGAAATTATAGCTCTTTTGTTAATGGCAAACTCTCTCTCTCTCTCTATCTTCTTTCCTCCTCTTCTTAGGTCTTGTAATTACATCTGCTAACTTCCTACCCTAATAAAGTTTGTTAGATCCACTGGTCTGGGTACTAAGTAAGCTCTACATCAAACCTGCTGCAATTTCCATCCTTCCACATCCAGCACCCCTGTGACACTCATTGAATACTGAAGTTTTTCTCCTCACACATCAAACAGAACACTTTCCTCCTTCTGGCTTTATTTTAAATACACCAGACTTGAATAATCATGAAATGCTTATAGCGTATCAAATCCATTTATTTTTATGATGTAGTCAGCACAAAAATTTGCCAAGCTTTTGCACTCCACTGGGAGGCTTTTTTTTTATTTTTTTATTTTCAAGGCAATAATAGACATAGAAATGAAGGGATTGGAACACATAGAGAACGAAGATTATTTTTGAAAATAACATAGGTGACATCACGAGCATATTACATGAATTTTTGTCACAGAATTATACGTTGCACCGTGATGTGTTTCCATCTTTTAATAACGCATGCCAAACCATTGGTAGTTTAGTAGAGACCATATCATTGCATGCCAGTTTGCTGGATACGATTTCAACTGTTTCCCTGATGGCAGTCTCTGTAAAATTCATGTAAGGGGCAATTCTTCTAATACTATTCCATACAGGAGTGGCCGAGCAATGCATGACTTTTCTGGTGCGGGCTGCATCCTGCATGTCCTGGTTAACACTTCGTACATGTTCTTTACATCTAGTGTCCAAGGATCGCTTTGTCATTCCGATATAAATCTTTTCTGTGTTGTCAGGATATACCAACGGTATAGCGTACACACCCGCCTTTTCTTTCTCACTCTGTATCTTCTTGCAACTTGATATATATGTGACAATGGGGTTGGGGACTTCATTGCTATTAATATGTTGTATTTATGTAATAAATTCTTTAACCAATATGCAAAGCCTGTGACATATGTAATGGATCCTGTGTATCTCATCATCTTACTAGGCGATTTTGTTATTGCTGACATACGATTTCTTACAGTCCTATGTATTCTGTCTATCTCATTCTCCTTATATCCAGCCTTTTAGGCCTTTGCTATAAATATTATTGATTTCTTTATTATTTAGGTAGTCAGGTTTGCATATGTTATATGCTCTGTAGAACCATGCTCTAAATGTAGAAAGTTTGTACTCTTGGGCAGTGCGAATCAGGAGGAACAATGTTCGGCACTGCGGTAGGTTTATAGAGCGTATAACATATTCAAACTCTACTACCTAAATGATAAAGGTAGTCAGGTTTAAATATTAATATATATATATATTGTATATATATAGGGATGTAAGGTCAGGTGATGCGTAACATCACAGCCTCTCCTTGACAAATGTCAACCCTGCCTTCTCGTGGTGCATCCTGTTCCCACTAAAGGGGCTCTGACGACCGCCAATAGCGGTATAACTATACCATCGGGATCAGAGGAAATGCTATCCCACACTCACCAACCCGCTTGGCCAGCGTGGTGAGTTATGGCCAAACACCTCCAAAATGACTCTACAACTTAAATCTTGGCCCTCAGTCTCCGGCAGCTGGAATGTACCTGGCCAAGGCAGCGGCCAGTGCGACATGAAGGCAGAGGGTGCTAAGAATCCCCGGAGGACCGGACTAGGCTGCCATTTGATGCTGACCTTGGCTACCTATAACGGACGCTCCCTATCTTCTGATTCAAGGCTTCTTGAATTGGAAGAGGAACTACAAAGGATCAAGTGGGACATCGTCGGGCTAAGTGAGGTAAGGAGAAAAGGAGAAGATCTCATTGAACTGAAAAGTGGACATCTCTTCTATTATCGTGGGACAGATACTGGCAGAACTAGTGGTGTTGGATTTATAATAAACAAGAAACTGAAGGATAAAGTGGTAGAAGTTGAAAGTTCCTCTGACAGAGCTGCACGACTCGTTATCCAACTATCGAGAAGATACCAGGCTCAGATTATTCAAACTTATGCACCCACCACAAGTCATCCTGAAGAAGAAATTGAAGAATTTTATGAGGAAATTCGTCATCTAAATAATAAAGGTAAGCAGCACTTGAAGATAATTATGGGAGATTTCAATGCAAAAATAGGGCAACGGCAACAGAATGAAACTTCAGTAGGTAAATTCGGTCACGGCAACAGAAACCAGCGTGGAAATACTCTCGTTGAGTTTGCAGAGGCAGAAGGATTTTTCATCTTGAACTCCTTTTTCAAGAAAAAGCCACACAGGAAATGGACATGGAGACATCCAATTGGGACGACAAGTGAAATTGATTTTATTATGTGTAACAAAAAATTCGTCATCGAAGACTGCAGTGTGCTGAACAAGTTCAACACAGGTAGTGACCATAGATTGGTGAGATGTAAGATGCACCTCAACACTAAACTGGAACGTGGCAAGCTCATAAGACAAACAAAATGTATTGACATAACCAACCTTAAAAAACACCATAATACTTTCAAGTTGGAACTGAAGAACAGATTCTCTGCTTTAGAAGGCCTAACATCGGAAGAAGTGGATATTTCGGAAGTTAACAGAAAAGTAACCAAAGCTCTAATGGAAACAGCAACAAAATTAGCTGGGTCTAAGAACAAGTTGCATGTGAACAAATTATCAGGAAAAACCAAAATGTTGATGCAAAAAAGAAGAGAGATGAGGACAACTAAAGTAGATGTGACTTCCAAAGTGGAATATATAGAGCTATGCAAGACAACACGAAAAAGTATCACTGAAGACGTAAGGAAATTCAACTGTGAGCTAGTGAGGAAAGCAATTGAAAACAACCAAAGCCTTAAGATAGCAAAGGGACATCTCAGTAAGGGAAGAAAACAGATTATGGCTCTGAGAAAAGAAGATGGTTCTATAACAAGAAATAGAGGCGAAATTTTGACAAGAGTGAAAGATTTCTACTCCAAATTATATGAAAGGGATGATACATGTACTCCAGACATCATGAAAGGTACCAGAGTTCTTCCAATCCTCCCAGCAGAAGTTGCTCATGCAATCAAGAACATGAAGCGAGGGAAAGCTCCAGGAGAAGATGGAATTACTATAGACATCATACAAGAAGCAAGTGGAGAAATTGAAACAGTACTCGCCCAAATTTTCACTCGATGCCTTAATGAAGGGAAGATTCCTGAGGATTGGAACAATGCTACAATGATCCTGCTACATAAAAAAGGTGACATTGAGGATCTCAGGAACTACAGACCTATCAGCCTCCTATCAGTGGTTTATAAAATCTTCACTAAAGTTCTTTCACACCGCTTGAAGGTAACACTGGACATGGCTCAACCGAGAGAACAAGCTGGATTCAGGAGTGGCTACAGCACAATAGATCATATCCACGTACTGAGAGAACTGATTGAAAGAGCGAGGGAATATGAACTTCCATTGTGCATGGCTTTTATCGATTATGAAAAAGCCTTTGATTCGGTGAAACCATCAGCAGTTACCACGGCTCTGAAATCCTGCGGTATTGAAGATGCATACATTAATATTATTAATAACATCTATGAAAATGCAAGTGCAAAGATTCGGCTGTTTGAAAATACAACACACATAAAAATTGGAAAGGGAGTGAGACAAGGTGACACCATATCTCCGAAGCTCTTTAATGCCACATTGGAAAATGTCTTTCAATCACTGAACTGGGAAAACAAAGGGATAAAGATTAATGGAGATTATCTAACCCATCTTCGTTTTGCTGATGACGTAGTCATTTTTGCAACTACCCCATCAGAGCTGCAGAGTATGATCCAGGAACTTGCTGACAAGAGTAAAGAAGTGGGATTAAAAATGAACTTTCAGAAAACAAAAGTGATGTTCAATGCTTTTACAAGAAATGAAGATTTATCGATTGATGGAGAAAAACTGGAGATAACAGATACGTATGTTTATCTTGGACAGCAGATATCAAGTGAGGGTCACATTGATGAAGAAATTAATCGGCGTACAAAACTTGCCTGGAGAGCTTTTGGAAGAAACAGCATAATTTTCAAGAGCAATATGCCATTATGTCTTAAAAGAAAAGTGTTTGATCAATGCATCCTTCCAGTGCTTACGTATGGTGCAGAGACATGGACCTTAACTAAAAGAGACATACAAAAGCTGCAGACAACTCAAAGAAGCATGGAGAGGTGCATGCTTGGTATAACCAGGAGAGATAAGAAGAGGAACTCGTGGATCCGAAAAATGACGAGAGTGGAAGACATCATGATCAGAGTTAAATCCCTGAAATGGCAATGGGCTGGACATACTGCCAGAAGGACAGACCATAGATGGACAGCCGAAATTTTAGATTGGATTCCAAGGGACAGGAAAAGACCCAGAAAAAGACCACATGGGAGATGGGTGGATGAAATTCGTAAATATGCGGGAGTGACATGGAGGAGACTGGCACAAGACAGACCGTTGTGGAGGAAACTTGGGGAGACCTTCGTCCAGCAGTGGATTGATAATGGTTGACAATGATGATGATGATGATGATATATTGTTACACTCCTGGGGTGCCTGACCACGCACACACACACACACACGAGAAAAACAAATTATTACTTTAAAAATTCAGATTGGCAGTGGGATTGATATTGGGTGATACCCCGGAGGCAAGCATTGAAACTTATCAAAGGGAATTAATGATTGGTGGGTTCATTCAATGGCGAAACCCTGCGTGTTATGCGAGAGTTTAACCAATAAAAATCAATTATCACGACACTGAAAATAACGCACTCAACTGAGGGGTTGGCACAAGAGAGACATTTTTAATAAATAAACAAATAAGTTTGAAGAAAATAACAAAAAAAAATGGTAATTAAGAACCAAGGGTAATCATAGAAGGTAAGATAATGTAAAGCCGCTACTTGTATGTACAACACGACTTATTTATCGAGCAGTCTCGATTTCCGCTGTAACCTTTAAGTCACAACTTATCGTGGATTATAGATGTAAGCTATTATCTGATTTCATTCAAGAATTATCTTCGGGTGTGGTCAAGGGATTGCATGAGCTTGCATCCTACTGCAGTTTGAATTAATATTCTTTAACCAGCGGAAGAGTTCAATTAATAAAACTACTTACCGGTTCTTGATGTGTATACTCCAGTTTGAAAATTTAGCACGGTGACACAACATTGCAGCAGAAGATGCAACGATGAGTGACTTTTCTTTCTTTACGAGGGGAAACACACATACTATACAGTGTTAGAATTATAAATAAATCTTCTACTGGCCCAGCGGACCACTAGAATTTGCAAACCACTGGTTCAACAAAATGCCCACTGGTCCGTAAAAAAATAATTAAAAAAATTTAAAGACATTTGCGATATATGTAAAAAATATCATATCATTTCAATGGAATTATCTCCAATATTTGTTTTTAAAGTTATTATTAGTTTGCAGTCTAAAAAGAAAACCATACAGCAAGGAAAAAGAAATAAAAAATCATTTTTTAACTTGTGACAGATCAGAAAAAAAAACAAAAAAACTTGCTGGCCATCTATGCCAGTAAAAGCCATAGTTCAGTGGTCCAGCGGAAGTTTTACTGGCCAATAGCCAGCGGACCACAGGGTAATTCGAACGCTGCTGTAGACATAGTTGTTCCACTGAGATGGGTAGATTCGGTAGATTTCCGAACTTCACTCCAAGCAAGGTGGTCGTCTCCTCCTTGCTGATGGGGAAAGGGAGGAAGGGGGGTCTCTCTCTTTTCTTTGATCTGCAGATTGCCGTGGATGCTGATCCTGGTCCATCCGTAGTGCACTATTCGTTCTTCTGTCCACTCCGTGACAGGTTTCACTTTCGTTTCATCGTCATTCTGGCAGGTTTTAGCTTTGGGGATCCAGCAATCATACCTACGCTGGTATACAGATTAGCTCTCAATCTTTACTTTGCTGCTGAGAGGCGATTCCTTCTTTCATTTTTACACAGAGAGGTACGCTACCCCCCTACCTCTTTTCTTTAGTTAAGTATGTTCTTACTTCATTGAAGCGCAAACTGTAGAACTTTTCCGGTCTCGATCCAATATTCCAGGTCCCCCCAAAAGCTCGCCAGCGCAATGACTGATCAACTATATAAATTCAACCAACTGTGAGCCCCAAGCTACTACTAGGCTGTCTCTCTAGACAGACCTTCTCTCCTCACTTCCATATCAAGACTGCTCGCTTTTTCTGCCCATGTTTTAGGTGAACCAGATATCTGCACATGTGTGAAATTTATTGCAAAAGGCTTTTTACCGACACGTGTAACCCATTAGTGTGCCTTTGCCAATTTTAGTATTTCAGGTGCTTGACCATTTTAAGCGAAATATCTGCTGATTTTGCCCTGACTCCATCATCGCCATAAACTTGTATTTTTGTTGCCCTGTTTAATGTCCTAGGAAGGCTCGTGCTTACATCATACGTGGTGCGTTTCTCGGTTCCTCTCGTGGTTCACCAAAGGGAAAACTTCTAAACAGACTGTTGGTGCTCCTTTGAACCCTTTTTGACAGTGTTAAAAGGCATTCAGCCTCTTCTTCTCCCCCCCCCCCCTTGTTTTTCTCTTCACAGCACCGCTGTTCTGCGTGCTGTTCGAAATCTTTCCCTTCAAGAGGTCTGGCCCAGTGGAGGACTGCCTGTCTATATCTCTTTTCCTCTTCTGAGCCACTAACCTTCTTCATGATTCCCCATGCCCACCATTAACCTCACAATTAATAATCTTGCCCTATATACAAACACATAAGGTGCCCAGATAATTCCAGCATGTACTTTATTTTATTTACATCTAACTATATACACGGTTCTTGTCTCTGTCTCTTGGCTAATTGAATTGAACACCCCCAAAATTATGCATCAATATATACACATTAGGGTGGTCCTTAAAATACTATGAAATTTTTTTCAACAATTTATATGCTCTGACCCCCCAAAAGTGTTTCTCGGTGTAAAAAAAATAATGTGTGTAAAATTTCTACCATTTTAATTAACATTTAGTGGTAGCTCAATATGCTCAAAGTTTTACTTGCTGTTACATATATTGTACATCATAAATTACACATCAATTAGTGCAGAAATACTGATTTATTAATTACTCTGAAAAATTCCGAACACAAATCCTTTTCTAAATTAATTACATCTTTCAAAGACAACAGAACATTATTTCCACTTGAAGTAATATTCATTGTTAACACTGAGAAAATCACTTAAATCAGAGTTCCTTGTAACTTGACTCTTCTGAGATTAATTTTTTTCTCCTGCAGTCGGGATAACGACAGCTATGTTGTTCTGCAACTTGTAATAAATATTGTTTTGGGGCTTCATTCTCTTTTTTTTTTTTTTTTTATTGGAGGTTTAACGACCACCATGAGCAACTCAATGGGCTATAAGCAGTTGCCCGTCCCTAATTTGGGGCCACTGGTTCCAGGGAAGGAAGAGAGAGAATGCCGTAAGAAAAACACACCATCCATGCCTCACCGGGATTCGAACCCGGACCCATCTCTGACAAATGATCAGAAGCCATGCCTTAGACCACAGTGCCACTGGGCTGGCCATTTCAGGTTCAAAATCTAAATACTTTCTTGGGATATTGTGGCAAATACAAATTCGAGAATATATCGAATGCGAGATTACCGACTGTAAAGATCTTTCAGAGACGTGCTTGGGCAAATGCTAAGTTGATGTACTCAAGCAGCATTGTGCTAGCTCTTATGGAAATATGCAAATGATGACTATATACCATCAAGTTTGCGGGCACATGACCTTGATAAACTTTGTTCTGAGTGGGGTGCGGCAATTGAAGTTTGAGTTGGACTGATAATGGACAAATGGCACTGCATCATCACTTAAAAGACTTTATGGTGGAGAGCGATTGGTAGATTGGAAGCAGGACAATAGTGAGCTGGGGTAGCAATATGGCTGCATGTGTCAAGACAAGTGGTCTCCCATCTCTGGAGACAGTTCCAGGAAACCAGACCAATAACCATAAGGCCGAGACAAGCACACCCACGAACCACAACAAGTCAAGACAACCGTGGTATTTGCCTCTAACAGCTTCCCATCATAGGGAGCCGACAGCTAGGCGACTCTTATAGGAGCTCTCCTGTGCTATAGGAACCACAATATCAAGGGAAACAGTTTACAGAAGATTCCATAAGAGAGGTCTGTACGCAAGAAAGCCAATAGTCTGTATCCCACTTGCTGCATCGTACAGAAGGGTTGGCCCGAATTGGGCTCGACAACATCATCCTTGGACTCTTGATGGCGCGTGTTCTCTTCAGTGACAAGTTTTGGTATAGCCTAAACATTGATTCTTGTCATGTGTGCATCTGGAGAGAGGCGGGAAGCTGAAATGTTTTCTCCAACATTTGGGAAATTGACACTGTGGGGTTGGACAACTGGCATTATGGATGGACGCACGCCACTGCACATGTTTTCAGGAGGCACCCTGACTGTTGCACTCTACAGGGATGGCATCCTAGAGCACTGTGTACAGCTTTTCAGGGGAACTGCTAAATAAGATCCATTGCTGCTGTTAAGAGTTAAAACAAATATTTTCAGTCTATTTGAGATCTTGTATGCATCAAGAAAATCACTCGCACAACAAACTGATATACCCCTGAAAAGTTGTAAAACTATTTGTAACAGATGCCAATAGCGCCCAGTTCCTACTCTCAAAATCTGAACTGAAACTAAACTCACAGTGGACAGATTTAGTTGTCTGGGAGAAGAAAACTAACTGGTTTTTTAATGGAAAAATAAACCAAAACTAAAGCTGGTTCCTTAGTGAGGGAAAAGGGAGTTTAAACTTTTGGAAATAAACTAAAGCTGAAGTTTTTTTCGTGCTAAATGAAGCAATAATGAATAATTTTTTAAAATTATGTTGATTAAAAATTAAGTGGTAAAAATGGATTTCAAATGGCTTCTGAATATTAAATGTCATGCGTTGTGAATTTTATGAGAATCCTGACAGGGTAAAAAGATTTTGATAGGAATACAGAATTAGAAAGAAAATTATCTGTGGTGGAAGGTGGAATTGATTTTATAGAGTCACCCATTAACTAGAAATCTTATTAAATGAATCTGTTATTTCAATGGGGTATTTAATAATTTTTTCCAACTCACAGAATTCCCTCTAAATTGCTGTAATTTTTGGGTTAAGAACAGCAGCCCTTTCTTTGTTAAAACAGATTTTTCTACGCTAAATTTGCTTTCAGCAATTTTTTTTTAAATTGTTTATTTTCTTTTTCTCTCCATGACTTTCATGCAGATTTTCGGTAATTCTTTCTTCCACCAACAGTTCTGTGTTTGTGTTTCCCTCTTCCCCTCTTCATGTTTGGTGGCAAGATAAGCCTGTTGGTGGCTTTGGTTTATGGAATGGTTATGGTTTTTGCACCTTTGAGGGTTAAAGGTCAGCAGGGATGTTTATCATCCATTGTTATGAAAGCAACTGGATCACTCAAATGTGCTTCTGGCAGTAGAGTGTTGGAGGCACCCTCCCCCTCCCCACCATGGGGCAGTTGCATGAAACCAGAAATACAAGGAAAGAGAGGAAAGCAGATCAGTTGGTGTCATTAGGTGCCAGTGGATGGTGAAATGATTACTTAAACACATCCTGCGTGCAGGCATAGGGAAGCAAAGTGACCAAGTGAAGGAGTGTTGAAATTCATTGGTGGAAAGGCCAGTTTAATGAGCTGAAGGCCTTAAACATAATGCTTAGAGTGAGAAAAGGGGAAAACCCTGCACCCAGGATGATTCCAATTAGTCAGCAGGCATAAAAGAGGATCTCAGTTGTAAGAAAAAGAAAGACAAGGGTGTAAAGTAATTACAGATATGCTTCCATCAGAATTATGATGAGATCTGTAATTTCAAAATCACCAATAATTTTTATGTAAAACTGCAAAAATACCCTACTGAAGAGCACAACTTTGTCAATGTTTACTCTGCCGGCAACCAAATTTTGATGACTGAGGACAGACTGCATGGTGGCTGGTGAGGCAATCACCTGATGCGCATGTGGTGGTCAAGTCAGTCTACTGATGTGCGTGCCAGAGCTGAGACAGGCTCAACCCGTCTATGTTGTTTAAGGCCTTCAGCTCATTAAACTGGCCTTTCCACCAGTGAATTTCAACACTCCTTCACTTGGTCACTTTGCTTCCCTATGCCTGCACGCAGGATGTGTTTAGGAATTCTTCAGCAACTGGTTCTGACTGGAGCGCGGGCATTCCAGATGGCTATTTATTCCGGGCTTTGTTAGAAAATGCCATAGTCCGCATATTAGTGTGTTTCTGCAGAAAAGAAAAAGCTTTTACAAGAACTATAGATAGTTGATAGTATGCCGACGATAATATACCCCCCATGTCCATGCAGTTGCTCCCTGCTAATTCTATTTAGCAACGTACATATTGCAGCGCATTATGGCCCGCTAATATTAGCATATATTTGAGCAACATACAATTGCAACACCGCCCGATCGTTTTGGATGCCCGGCCGCCCGAAACACTTCAGGTGAAAACGAACGGTCAAAGAAAATCGTACATTTCACTGTAAAAATAGATAGAGGTCCCTTCCCCACTCCCCATCTGAGAAATACATTGGCTAATTGCAGGAGAAGGAGAGAATGGAAGTGTGGAAAAGGAGATTTTTTTTTTTTTTTTTTTTTTTTATTATTGGTTGAACAGGTTAGCCAATTTTCGGGCTCGTTCAGGCCCGGGCTCTATCTTGCAATAGAAAATTCGGGCAGCGGATGGGCTCAGGCTGATATACCACGGGCTCGGGCTCCGAAAATTGAGCCCGAACTCAGCTCTAGTGCATGCAGCACCAAGTGGTTGTGCTTAGGGCTGTTATTAATAGAATCTGCGCTCATTGGTTGAACTGAAAGCTCTTATGGGAGGAAACTTGTTAACTGGACTACTCATTAATCAAGGATCACTGTATTTCCAAGCAGTTCCACTCATGAAGACAACTCATAAGTCATGATTATCATAGGCGCCGACTTGAAAAATTATTGGGGATTCCAGAAATTTTTAATCGGTTACCCATGCATTTTTCAAAGTATTTAAGTCTAATTTAAATTTTATTCAGTCAGATTATCTGGCACAATAAACTGCCTGAAGTGCTAAAATGAAGCAAATTATAGTTAATTACAGAAAAATATTTTTTTCCAGATAATTATTTATTTCATTTATTTTGCTTTTGTAGGAGCAACATTATTATATACAATACACAGATACTGTGAATTTCCAACTCAATTGTCTTTATAAAAGTAACAAAAACATGTAAAATTTATTTTAAGGTTTTTTTACCGATTTTAAAAATGCCAACAATTTTTTTTTTTTCAAATGATTTCTGAGTTAAAAATAGGAGGTTAGAACAGAGAGGACATGGCATCAGCCTCACGCCCTGCATTTTCCGTGGGCTCCACTTTGTATCAGCTGTGAATGCCCAGTATGCCCAACTTGGGCTGCTTCTGTACTTTCTATGGAGAAATCGTCGACTTTGAAGAGGTTTTAGAGGCTGTGCAGCATGTAGTCAGGAAAAAATGAGACTGAAATATGCATGCACATAACTAAAAATTTGCAAAAAATTACAGATGCTGTTTAGTATTTTCTAAAAAAAATTAAACAAAATTAGGCTTCGTAGAGCGGCAGTGCATATTGCGCATTAGCCTATCACGGCCTTGCTAAAGCTGTGGGAGCCTTGTTGACCTTCAGGGACTGCTGCAGAGAGTAAGAGACGGCCACTATCAACCTGTGCAGCAGCACAGGTTTTCAGGAAGTGACTTCACATCACTGAACCCTCCCCACTCGGAGTGCGCAAGAAACCAGATGATCAGATTTGGCTTTACCAGCGGCTGCTGATGCCATCTCCTCTCTCTTCTAACCTCCTTGGTCCCCGACTGTCCAAAGATAGGGTGGGTCAATGGACTGTACAACATATTTCCACCTTTATCACCAAGACCTTGAATAGGTTCTCATCTCCGAATGCAAAGCTAGGCTTTTTTATTTTATGGGAACCCAGACAAACTGAAGAATTTTCTTTTATAAAGAATGCAGTTTTAAATGCTCTTAAACAACGGTACTGAAGATATTGTCTGTCGCATCAAATTTGATGAGCGTGAACAAACACTAATTTTTTTTTAGGCACAATAAACAGTCTGAGAGGTAAATTTCTATACACACTTTCTATATATAGTAAACGGGGAATGAATAATAAAACACTTGAAGAATTGATTACGAAAAACAAAATTTATACATGCACAAAAATATTAGGGGTTCGAGGAACCCACAACAAAATCATTGGGGTTTCAAAAAGTGTCTCGAACCAATGAAGTCGGCACCTATGATGATTATTATAAGACTTTTCAACAATTTAAAATTGATAATTTGAGATGTAATATTTAACCCCCCCCCCCAATTAACTGATGCTTCCCTCCAAGATTTTGTAAATATCTGTATTTTTGTACAAAAATTATTATAATATTATACCAATGTACATTTTTTTCTTTTCAGGGCAAATGGTTTTGCTCAAGAACAAAATCGTAGGACTCTTAATGGAAAGGACATGTTTGACGCATTAGGTGATTTAGACTTAAGTATGCTAACCGGACCACTTCAAGAAGGACTAGACGGTAAGGTTTTTTTGTTTTGTTTTTTCCTTTTAACTCACAGACACTCTATGGTGAAAATATTTAATATGTAGTTGTATCAACCTTGACATCTAAAAAGTGACAACATGTTTATCATGCTGAACATAGTTCTTATTTTAAAAACCCAGTTTTATTGGCAAACAGATCAACCTTCCTGTGGTCATAGGTGCATTAGATACTTTTGATTCTGACAGCTGTAGATGTTTTTGTGTGTCTGATACTCTTCCACAACTACAAGGAATAAGCGTTTCTCATTACTTTCAGCATTTGAAAACTACATTTTGTCCCACTCGCTACTTTACCCAGCTTCTTATTAATAACATTGTGAATTCAAAAAGTAGGAACTGTACACCAAATTAAACTCAAAATAGTATAACTATATACTAAAAATCCGAAAATTTATTGGCGTAGAATAAATAATCAAAATTTCCAAGCTTTCGCACATCAACCAGATGGCTTTCTCAAGGAAGGTAGACAGCAAACTGGATAATAGAACGTTTCAACACTTTAAACGCGGTGACTTGACTAGACAATAAATGATTAGGAGCAAACGTGATATTTCGAAGAAACGAGGTCACGTTGGTTGGGCACGCGGTACTATGGTAGAAATCTCAGCATTATTTGAAGAATTGATTCCAAATGCGTGGTAACTCCAGAGAGACGCTATCGTTACAAGCCTCGCAGCTGGTCAAGATTTCCAAGGTTTCGCGAATGGCAGTAGATTTGGGTGTGGAGTATGAAGCTAATTTCTTTACATCACTCCATATAGGATCGGCGGACTTGAACTTGACTTCTCTTGATAGGGCAGTGGTTATTTTTCCGTCTCTTGTATCCCTTTTATGTTCGCCGATTCTAATTCCAAACGAACGTTTGGTCATTCCGATGTAGCATCGCCTGGAGCCGTCCGGATATTTTAGTGGGATGGCATAAATGCCTGCCTCATTGAGAAGAGGGGGCTTGTCAATATTTCTCTTAAGCATCGTGTATAAAGATGCCGGAGACCTTATGCCGACACCGAAGTTCACCCTCCTGAGCGCGTTTTTGAGTTGATAGGAAATATTTGGTATGTAGGGAATAGAGCCCAGGTAGCGAAGTTGCGGCATAGAAATATTATTAGCACTCCTGGTTCTGGCTTTCTCGATAAAGTTATGCATCTGGTTCGAAGTATATCCTGCCTCAGTGGCCAATTCGACGATGTTTCTTAGTTCAGATTGTCTAGAACGGGCATCGGATGAGACAGCGAAGGCTCTTCTAATTCGTGAACGGAATAAGGCGGTCTTGTAATCATCAGGGCAGAATGAACTGCGGAGCATCAGGTTGGGAACGGAAGTGGGTTTATAATAGACTTCCGTATGAAGGCGGTTGTCATGCGATTTGCTCACTGAGACGTCGAGTTAAGGTAAGGTACCATTGTGTTCAAGCTCCATGGTGAAATTGATTCTAGGGTGTATACAATTTATTTTATCGAGGAAAAACGGGAGAGTCTCCTTTCCGTGTGGCCATATGAAAAATACGTCGTCTGCGTATCGTAGCCAGGTGGTAGGTCTTGGGGTGATGTTGGTGAATATATGTTGCTCAATGGGGCGAAGTATTGCTTCCGCAAGGACGGCTGAGAGCGAAGATCCCATCGGAGCGCCATTTACTTGCTTATAAATTTGCCCTCGGAAACTGAAGTAGCTGGAATTTGAGACCAAGTCCATTAATTTGAAGATGCTGAGGCAAGACTCCTGAGAATAAACCGATGAATTAGATATAGCCTCTTTCAATGTTCTGATGGCTTCCGGTACGGGGATCGATGGGTAAAGAGAAACTACGTCGAAACTGCCGATAATGTCGCGTTGTTCAATGGTGAGCTGCTTGATTTTCGTGATAAAATCTAAAGTGGAGGTTATTATAAAGTCCGACTCCGGTAGATGATTAGTTAAGAATTTGGTTAACGCTTTTTCTAAGTGGTACGTCGGTGCGAATGTTCTGGACACGATCGGTCTCAATGGATTGCCGGGTTTGTGGTGTTTAAGTCTGCCGAAGAGTTTTGGGATCTGAGGGCCAGGCGGTAATTTGGCGGATTTCTTGAGATCATCTGGAATATCAGTTGACCTTGCAGTTCTTTTTACCTGTGCAATCCAAGAATTTAGAGGATTCCTTCGTAAGATTATAGATCCAGAATCGGATATAAATTCTTCTAGTTTTTTATTATAGTCCGCTGCGTCCATTATTGCTATCTGGCCGGATTTGTCCGTTAGCGTCAATATTATGGAGTGGTCATTTCTAAGGTTGGAAATCGTCCTTGGAATTTTGAAATTATTAAACGATTGCTTCTTATTGTACCACGATTTTAACCTAGAGCAACACAGTTGACGTAGTTCATCTTTGTTGTCTTCTAGAATTCGCGATATTATGGTCTCAAACTCAGAAACGACGCTTTTTGGGTTCGGTCTCGATCGGAAGCAGAACTTTGGTCCAAGTTCCAAAACTTTAGTTTCCTCTCCGGTGAGCGTTCGGTTAGAAATATTGACGAAAGGAATGGTGAAATCTTTAGGTTTAGGAGTCTGGGAAGACTTCAGATAATCCAGTTTCTTGTGTGTCTGGATGAAAAGGAAGACTGGAGTCTTTCGACTAACATATCCACCCGGAGGGTAAGGTTGTTGAAGGTAATAGGGTCGCAAAGACTATGCAAGTTCATATATAGATTATAGCACCGGTTTTCTAATGACATGACGTCCTTTCTTTTCAGGTTCACTATCCTTGACAAGGTCTGGCGTAGAAATTTTTCTTTTTTCTTCTCGAACCATGATCCTTTTACTGACGTCTTGAAATTAAGGAACTTTGGGATCAAGCCAAATGTCTTGCAAGCGGTTAGGAATTCGAGATGGGACCGTTCCTTTTCCAGTTTGAGTCTAAGCTGTCTAAATGCTTTAAAGGTGTTCCGCATTGCTCGGAGACTGCAACAAATTCAAAAAGTAGGAACTGTACACCAAATTAAACTCAAAATAGTATAACTATATACTAAAAATCCGAAAATTTATTGGCGTAGAATAAATAATCAAAATTTATTCCCCGTACCGGAAGCCATCAGAACATTGAAAGAGGCTATATCTAATTCATCGGTTTATTCTCAGGAGTCTTGCCTCAGCATCTTCAAATTAATGGACTTGGTCTCAAATTCCAGCTACTTCAGTTTCCGAGGGCAAATTTATAAGCAAGTAAATGGCGCTCCGATGGGATCTTCGCTCTCAGCCGTCCTTGCGGAAGCAATACTTCGCCCCATTGAGCAACATATATTCACCAACATCACCCCAAGACCTACCACCTGGCTACGATACGCAGACGACGTATTTTTCATATGGCCACACGGAAAGGAGACTCTCCCGTTTTTCCTCGATAAAATAAATTGTATACACCCTAGAATCAATTTCACCATGGAGCTTGAACACAATGGTACCTTACCTTATCTCGACGTCTCAGTGAGCAAATCGCATAACAACCGCCTTCATACGGAAGTCTATTATAAACCCACTTCTGTTCCCAACCTGATGCTCCGCAGTTCATCCTGCCCTGATGATTACAAGACCGCCTTATTCCGTTCACGAATTAGAAGAGCCTTCACTGTCTCATCCGATGCCCGTTCTAGACAATCTGAACTAAGAAACATCGTCGAATTGGCCACTGAGGCAGGATATGCTTCGAACCAGATGCATAACTTTATCGAGAAAGCCAGAACCAGGAGTGCTAATAATATTTCTATGCCGCAACTTCGCTACCTGGGCTCTATTCCCTACATACCAAATATTTCCTATCAACTCAAAAACGCGCTCAGGAGGGTGAACTTCGGTGTGTGCATAAGGTCATCTTTATACACGATGCTTAAGAGAAATATTGACAAGCCCCCTCTTCTCAATGAGGCAGGCATTTATGCCATCCCACTAAAATATCCGGACGGCTCCAGGCGATGCTACATCGGAATGACCAAACGTTCGTTTGGAATTAGAATCGGCGAACATAAAAGGGATACAAGAGACGGAAAAATAACCACTGCCCTATCAAGAGAAGTCAAGTTCAAGTCCGCCGATCCTATATGGAGTGATGTAAAGAAATTAGCTTCATACTCCACACCCAAATCTACTGCCATTCGCGAAACCTTGGAAATCTTGACCAGCTGCGAGGCTTGTAACGATAGCGTCTCTCTGGAGTTACCACGTCTTTGGAATCAATTCTTCAAATAATGCTGAGATTTCTACCATAGTACCGCGTGCCCAACCAACGTGACCTCGTTTCTTCGAAATATCACGTTTGCTCCTAATCATTTATTGTCTAGTCAAGTCACCGCGTTTAAAGTGTTGAAACGTTCTATTATCCAGTTTGCAGTTAGCTGTCTACCTTCCTTGAGAAAGCCATCTGGTTGATGTGCGAAAGCTTGGAAATTTTGATTATTTATT
This sequence comes from Macrothele yani, assembly GCA_039090855.1. NCBI lineage: Eukaryota > Metazoa > Arthropoda > Arachnida > Araneae > Macrothelidae > Macrothele > Macrothele yani. Next base: position 134,083,414 of record CM077005.1, on the reverse strand, counting down.
CTACGCCAATAAATTTTCGGATTTTTAGTATATAGTTATACTATTTTGAGAACATTGTGAATAATTACTGTAATTGAATGATACAAAGGCCATTCCATAAAAACTGAGTAAATTTTTTTGAGTCGGCAATGCTGCGAAGGGAGAAATAACCATTCAGATAACTAACTGAATTAAGGAAGTATCTATGGCAACAGTAATTAGCCGTGGCAGACGATTCTGGTTTTGTTATTGAGCACTTGTTTAAGATACGTCTGCATTTCGCCATACAGCTATGGAGGTGAGTGATTTAAAGTTAAGAAGTGCAATGTGTTCTGTGATAAAGTTTTGCTATTGTTTGGGTAAAATGGCTCCAGAAACAGTTGATTTAATGAAAACAGCTTACAAAGATAAATGCTTGGGTGAGTCAATGATTTTTAGATGGCACTAAGATTTCAAAAAAGGGCATTTGTCAGCTGAACTTGCTCCTAGGCCTGGTCGACCTGAAAGTGTTGTTATGGAACGTATTGTTGACACTGTTTGGGTAATCCTGCAAGAAGATCGACAGATGACGTGTGAAGACATAGCGGCGGCATCAACTGATATTTCAAAAACGTCGGCATTCCGCATTCTACGCGACAAATTACTGCTGCATCGTGTGTGTTCCAGATGGGTACCTCATCACCTGACGAAAGAACAATTGTTAGCCAGAGTTCAGGTGTCATGAGTGGAAACAATGATTGCAAAGGATCCAAACTTTCTAAACACAGTAATAACTGCCAATTAAACATGGGTCCACTATTTCGACCCTCTCACGAAGCACGCAATCAGTGTCTGGAAACACACAGGCTTGCCTCTGAAAAAATTCCACCAAACCAAATCAGCTAGGAAGGTGGTGATGATAATTTTCTTTGATCATAAAGGTACAGTCTACCAGTATCCCATTCCTCTACAAATTACTGTCAATGCTGAGTATTACATTTCAGTCACGAAGAGTCTGCGACGACACATATCGATTAAGCGATCGAAACTAGTGGGCAAGTGGACCCTACACTATGATAACGCCTGCCCACATGTGGCTGCTTGTGTTCAACAGTTTCTTATGAAATGCTGTATTGAAATCATGCCACAGCCTGCCTACAGTCCTGACCTCACCCCGTACGATTTTTGGTTGTTTCCAGTAATGAAGGAGAAGTTCCGTGGAGCAACATTCAACACCTATGCTGACGTTATTCAAGCTGTACAGGGGTCACTAAAGCAGCTTCCATGAAATGCCTTTGCCACATGCTTTGAAAAGTGGACTGAACGATGGGACCGCTGCATGTCATCCGATGGGAGATTCTTTGAGAAAGAATAACATCTATTTTGCTGTACCTATATTTCTTTATTTTGAGTGATTTTACTCTCAGTTTTTATGGAATGATCATTGTATTTGGTAAGAACATACCTTCCTCCATGGAAAATAGAACCATATCATACGAGATGTTGAAAGTGTCCGCCCTGTGCGTCGAGACAGGCTTGAACACGAGATTCCATATTTCGGAAAGTTCGTGTCAGTTGCTCTGGCATAATTGCTGTCACTGCCCCGCAGATGTTCTTCAATGCCTCAAGGGTTGTCAGCTTGTTTTGAAACCACTAATTTAAAATACCTGCAGAGAAAGAAGTCAGGGGTGTTAGGTCAGGAATCTAGGTGGCCACATTCCTTTAGAAATCACGCGATCTCCAAAGAATGGCTCAATTTCAGCCATACTCGCATGTGATGTATGGCAAGTTGCCCCATCTTGTTGAAAATATCCAGTGGTTAGTTCTTCAGGGTGCAGTTGGTTAACAAATGCCTGAAAAAGTTCCATGAACACTGCTGCTGTGACTGTATCCTGCAAGAAAATAGGCCCAATGGTCATCTGGCGTGACAGTGCTCACCACGCTCCAATTATTTGTGTGAAGTGGTTTCTCGATAAGCGCATGAGAATTTGCCACTGCCCACATAGCGTGTTTTGTGCATTTATGTATCCCGATAAGTGAAACCATGCTTTGTCTTAGAAAAAGGTGTAGTCCAAGATGTCCGGTCATTCTGCAACAAATGCCTGAAACCACTGTCAGTTCCTCATTCTTTTCTCTTGATCTGGGCTTTAAGTTCGTGAACAGCAGACAAAAGGTATGGATAAATTGCAGCCTTCTTGGCTGCTGTATGACACATGCTCTTTGACCTACTGGGTTCCCGAGCAATTCTACCCAAAGATTTCCGTGGTGAAGCAAGAAGTCTTTGCTGGACGTCCTGCACTACTGTTTCTGACATTTCGGAACAGCCTTCTCCATGCAAATCATGTAATGTTCCATGGGTGTCCAGCTTCTTAACCAAGTTGCAGAATACACGGTTTACTTGGTGCTGTCCGACATCCGAATTTCCAATGAAATTCACACTGATGTTTCTTTATCGACTTACTCTCCCAATAAATACAGACAAGAAGCACGCTCAGGTATGAGCGCGTTTCTTGTCATACGAGCATGATCTCGTGCAATAATGATGTCTAGGAGGACGCCACTAATGTATGCGATCAGCCTTGCAACTAACAAAGAACTGAACTAACCCTGGGAAATCACAAACCTGACATGCGTAACATCCAAGGTCACGATGAATGCATCAACAGGCTTTCAAGAACATCTGCGAGGCACTGACAGCGATTACGCCGGAGCAACTGGAGCAAACTTTCTGAAATATGGAGTCTCATGTTCAAGTCTAGCACGATGCACAGGGTGGACACTTTCAACATCTCTTATGATATGGTTTTGTTTTTCATGGATGAAGGTATGTTCTTACCAAATATCATTCAATTACTGTAATTATTCACGATGTTATTAATAAAAACTTAGGTAAAGTAGCGAGTGGGACACCCTGTATTTCACAATATGAATAAGTCTCCATTTGTTGTGCCTAGGGTCAGTTATATCAATATTTCTTTGTGCAAGTATAATAATTAATAAATGCAGTTCCAATAAGTTATTAAATTATGGTGCATTTCTGTGAATTTGTTCTCTTAAGTTTGATTTTATGAAAGTAGATTATTTCAATATATAGTGTTTGTGCTGTAATCGTACGTGAGATTCTTCCGTGGATTCACAGAATTCTGTTTTTTTTTTTGTTTTTTTTTCATCATTTGGGTCATTCTCGAGATTGATGCAAAATTGAAAAGAAATTTCTAGAGTAGTAGTGGGGTGGGGGTAGTGAAAGATTTTTAGGATTTTCCCGTGCTTTTTTTTTTTTTTTTGTAATGTTCCTTCTTCCAAGTAATGTTGTTAAATATCCTTTCCTTCCATAAATATTTGTGTTTCAGCTTGGAAATGGAGAAAAAAATTGTGAAAACGAAAGTTAGCAGGCATGAAAATTTTCCTGTAATCTTCAGGCTTGAGATTCTTCCGCAGATTCAAGGAATTTCGCCTTTTCCATCATTTGTGTGGTTCTTGAGATTGGTGCATAACTGAACAGAAAATTTGGGGGGATTAGTAGTGGAGGTACAGGCGGGGGGAGGTGTATGTGGAGGGGGGTCCATCTCAAGACGGAATTTCGACTTTCAAAACTATAGAAAATGGAAGTTAGATGGTGTGAAGATTTCTTCCTTACTTGTATTTTTTCTCTTTATGTTCCTCATGCTCAGTATTATTAATATCAATCATTTTATTAAATAAATTTTTGTATTTCAGCTCGAAAAGAGGGGGAAAAAAATTCCAAAAACGGAAGTCAGATGTCAAAGATTTTGCCTGTAATCATAATCCATTCTCCCTGCCACTTTCCCTCAATCATGTGTTCTTGTTAAAAGCTATTTCCCCCCACCATAAATGTTTTCATTTCAGCTAGATAATTAAGAGGGAAATTTTCAAAAATGGAAAAGACGAGGTTGGAAAATTTTTAAGAATTGATGCATGGTGTTCAAAAGTATTCATAATCTCAAAGTTACACTATTTTTCTAATATAATGAAAACTTTTTTGAGATCATGCATTCATGGTCCTCAGGCTGAGAGTTTTTTCATCATGATGAATGAAATTATTACCATCTGAGGGTATATAAAAAAAAAGTAACAATGAAGAAATGGGAAAGAGAAATTAAGAAAGGATGAAGTACAGCTGCAGAATGAATGAAAGATAAATATGGCTGTGGAACTTACTGAGAAAAAAGCAAGGTTTTCTTGCAAGAGAAAACTTTATCTGATATTCTAGTAAATAAAACAAAACAAGAAAAAAAATGTTTGAAGCAATGTCTTTTAAAACCTTTTTTTTTTTTTTTTACTTTGGGTTCCGTAATTTTATGTTGTGAATAGGGAGATGTGCTCCAGCTTAAAACTTACATAAATAAATTATAGTGAACAATCCTGTCTTGCTCGTGCTGCATCATATTCACACTTTTTTGCAGCACATTCTGATTTTTCACCCAGTTAAAAAGTTCAGCTTTTTTCTTCATCATTCTCATGTATGCGTAATGTGTTGACTACTTTCCATATCCTAAATGTCCTGTCCTGTCAAACTCACAAATGATAAATTTAACTTGTTTTCTCTTGTGAAAACACTTAACTGATCACTAGAAACAACTATCGTATGCCAAGTAGTTCTAATCTCCTACTGTGGCCTTGCACACTAGAGTATCCCTGTCAAAAGGAGGGAGTAGATGTAGATATTATATCCTATTATTTCTTTTTTAACCCTTTGTGCAACATCTTCTGTGGTGAAAACAGTCTTGATATCATTTGTTTTAATAACCATGTTGTGTAATTCTTTACTAAACCATTAATCTTTCTTTACCTTTTAATGATCATTCCAAAATAAATAATATTCAGATGATTTACTTTAATGTTTCTAGTTGAAGAACAAGGTTAAAAATTTGTTATGAAACTTTAACAGCCAATGCAACCTGGAAAACAGGGAAAACCTAGAATTCTCAGGGAATTTGAAGATGGTTCCAAAAATCAGGGGAAACTCAGAGAAAATTGCCCTTTTTTGTAAAAATCAGGGAAAACTCAGAGAAAATCCCCACCCCCTTTTTGTAATCCCCGATGCTGCCATTAATTTGATCTCCGTTTGAATGCCTGCTCATACACTCGTGCCCAAGTTTTGTCGATGGCAATGATTCAACAAAGAAATGCATCACCCTTGTTATGATATCGGTCCAGACTGTATTTATGTGTGCAAATGCATGTATAAATAGATGGCATTACATTAAAAAGATGGAGTAGAAAGTTGTGAGCATAGTGCCTAATTTGTTACAGTTTGAAGTGGGATGGTATAGAATAAAAAAAAAATCAGCCTGTTTGTAGGTATCTATTATTATCGGGGCTGGAAAAATAAGCTCCAGATCTAGGAGCCTTATCCAAAATTTAGGAGCCAGGTGAAACGAAAGCAAATTTCAAAGTATCATGCACAAACGCAATGCATGGTGATGATGTCAGAACAAAGAGTAATAATATAAAGCACTGCCTACTACCCAAACTACTTACTGCTAAATGAAATTCCAATTCGGTCTATAAATCTCAGGGTTCTATAGTTTTGATAAAAATCTAAACATAAAAAAGAATGTGAAAAAAAAACCAACTTAACCTCATCAATCTGAAATGAAACTATTTGTTTGGAAGAAAATAATAGCTAAAAAAAATAACGATCGTCAGCTTCTGGAGTACAGCGTAATACGGCTTTGGAAACAAAGCAGGAGGCATTAAAAAATACATAAAGATATGGTTTTAGGGGGGGGGGAGAATCCGAGATAAAGCCATCTGTAAGTAAAAAAGATAAATAAAATAAAATAAAATGCAACCGTCAGCTTCCAAAATGCCGCAGAAACGGAAAGGAATATTATATTGTAAACGCTTAAAAAATATGGATTTTGTTAAAAAAAAAAAAAAAAAGCGACAGTCTAACTGAAATGAAGCTATCTGAAGCCCATAAACGCAAAAACTGTGATCAACTTCCGGAATGCTTTGCAATGTGCGACCGCGAAAAACAAAAGACGGACTGTGAATTGAAAATGTGTAAAAATATAGTTTAAAAAAAAATAAAGAGGAAGAACAAGAAAAGACACGTTATCAATCTAACTGAATACTGAAGTGAAGCTATCTGGAAGCAAAAGGGGAAAAAAAAAGTTGAGATGTCAACTTGCAGGAAGCTGACAGCCGTGGAAACGGAGAAAACACTTTAAAAATATGGCATGGCTTTTGTAAAATAATAAAATAAAAAAAACACCTTAATTTAACTTTCAGTTAGATTACAATTTAGGCCTCCATACAAAAAATAAAAAAATAAAAAAAAATTAAAAAATTAAAAAAAATAAAAAAAAGAAGAAGGAATTGTGACCATTAGCTTCCGAAATGTTTTATGCACTTTTAACGCACCATGCACATAAAACGTGCATGGTGCGTTAAAAGTGCATAAAAATATCACTTCCGAGATTCAAAGCTCAAGAAAAGCAATTATATATCATCAAGTTGAAGTATCTGTTTGAAAAATATGGAAAAATGAAAGCTAAAAAAAAGGGTGGGGGGGGGGGGTCATCTATCGATTATAGTTGTCTGCATGATCTATCGATTACGCAATTACAGCTTTACATCTTAAACGGGAGCCAACATTAAAAATGCGTGAAAATTTCCTTTCCTTTGTTTTAAAATTTAAAGATATCTTAAAAACAATTAATGTTAAGAAAATAGAAAAACAGTCTCCAAACCTTTCCGAGAATCTGCACCGGGCATCGCCACTTCTTGCTGTTTCTGCTCCCAGGCCGGCAGCTTAAACCAAATAGTATGATCTTCAATGTTTCCGTGATCTGATAGGTTAGTCACGTGACTCGGGATTTTATCGCAATTCTCTGCTTGAAACCCACGGTTCAAGATAAAAGCTGCCAGAATTTATTTAATTACAATTTGTTGAAGTTACATTTTGCATCTATGAACTCAAAGTAATGAGTGCAAATTGCGAAATTTGAAGTAAAAAAACATTGGGCACCACGACCAAATTTCCAGGCGCCCGGTAATTTTCCAGCCCTGAATATTAGTATTATTTCATCACAATAGAAGCATGTAATGTGTGAATGAGAGCCCATAAAATATTAACACATTTTCAGTCTTGGGCCAGCTTCCTTGGCACCAATGTACCCTAGGGTGATGCAATTTTCCAGTTTATTGAGAAGTTCTCCACATAGATGAAAATTCACTGATGTCATTTCTGCGCCCGGAAGACATGCTCTGCAGCCAGCATGGAGTGTTGCAGAAGAACTGGGATGCACTTCCATACCTGGCCTGCGTCGTCTGCTGCAACAGAGCAACGCGGAATCACAGGTAATATGACGTTTTCCAAGTGATATAGTGCTGCCATCTATCAGGTGACATAAGAAACACAGCGTGCAGTGTATTCACCAGTTGAATGTTTCTGAGGTATTCTCGCTGTCTCTTAAAAGGGCCTTTTGTGAAGGATGATTTTGATCGTATTCTGAAACATTTACAGGGACGGTAGAGACGTGTTTCGTGCAGAATTAAAACCTATCTTTTTAGCATATAATTAAATAAATTCATTACATGCAGGAAATAACTGTTTTATGATCCGAATCATGACTTCAAAGCAATGTTCTGATGAAAGATGACAGTTCCGTCGAAATAAATATACCAGAATAGGGTCTGGCAAATGAAGTTTGCGAGTTGCATAACTAAGTTTGCATTTGAGAGGTCGTCAACTGCTTTCAACACCTTGGGTATGAGCCCCAGTACTAGGATCCATGAAGTTCAGTGAGTGGTTAACTGTGAGATGTTCGTATCCGCAGCTTCCGAGGTTACGATATGCAGCCCACTGATCTGTCATAGCAGTAGTTTGTTGTTGTACATGTTTGGCAATGCAGCAGAAGCACCACTTATTGGCATATGCTTTGTTGTAGCAGACAATGCAGGCCAGATACGGAAGTATGGCCTAGAACTGGACAAACCAGGGAATTAACATACCAAACACCTCTTTTGGGATTCAAATCTAACCCATGTTGGATGTAACGTTAACCTCATAACTGCTTGCTTCAAATGTTATTTGAGTTAACTGTATTCGGCTCGTAAAGATGGAAAAGTGCAGTCCTCATTTAAATTTCAGCAGAAACTTTTTGCACATTTGTTTCAGTAGTCACATTGACATTTTACTTAATAGTATGTATTGTCTGGCCTTTGAAAGTACTGTAGAATCAGTTTTGTCCTTTGAAGGTGCTTTAAATTTCAGAAGAAATGTTTTGCACCTTTGTTTCAATAATCCCACTAACATTTAATTTAATAGGTATTGTCTGTCTTTTGAAGGTGCTTTAGAGTCAGATGGTTCTTAAATAAATGAGGTAGGCCACTTCCTTCTCACCAGAGGTTTAGGGATTTGTGAGAATGTCTGTTATGTATGCACTATTAATATTCATTAATGCTAATGTACAGTGAAATGCCATATGAGCATGATGTTCAAAGTTGGTCATTTTTGAAATTTATGATGTATTTTTTTAATATATGTGCACTCTTTGTGTGCGCAAAAAAAGAAAAAAAAAAAAGAAAGAATGAAGCACCCAGAAGGAATTGTCCAATAGAGATGAAAATTAGTATGTGCAATGTGTATATTGATAAGAAAGGAAATGATTTCAATTCCAGAGCAATTGGGCCATTTTTTTTAAAATAAAACAGCTATGCGTGTGGAGCAAATTAGTATGTTGTAGCGCCACCTTTGGCTTGGATACAAGTGGTTACCTGGTTGGCATAGACGCATACAGTTCATGGATACTATCCTGAATGAATTATAGCATGCCGGGTGGTGTCCAAATTGCGGGCCAGTTTGCTGACATTCTGGGATGGGCGTAGGTGGCGTCCCATCATGTCCCAGACATGTTCTGTAGGCGAGAGGTTTGGCGATAAGGCTGGTCATGGAAGAATGGCAACATTACAGAAGCAGGCCTAGGAGAGCCATGCCATGTGTAGCTAGGCATCATCGTGTTGAAAAATTGCTCGGTGATGCTGCGACAGGAATGGCAACACAACAGGTCGTAGAATGTCAACATACCGTTCAGCTGTGAGGAGGTACAGAGGACTACCATGGGTGTCCACCCATCATAGGAAATGGCTCCCCAGACAGTCGCTCCCAGTGTTTTGTAACTAATCCTTCCTTTTACTGTGGAAAGGCAGGATCCATGCGCTGGCCGGATCGTCTCCAGACATGTATGCTTTGGTCATCGGTGCCAAGTACAAACAGTGACTCATCTCAAAACACTATCCCATGTTGATCAGGCTCAACACCACTGCAACCAATGCCAGGAATACTCACTTATCAGTGGTAGGTGGCGGAGTGGCCTCCTCGAATGTAGTCCCCACACCGCAAGTTGGCTGGCAATGGTCCGGATTGTCATGGGTGGGTTAAGAGCAATGAATTCGGTTCTGTTCGTGCAGCTCTCACAGTTGCTTGATCCTCATGTTGTGTCAATGCTCTCGGCTGTCCACTACCATTAGGTTGTGCCTCCCCGACCCAGTGGTGCCAACATCGTCTATTTTCCATGTCACTCCGCCCCAAATGCCTAGCGATACGGCGAAATGCCTGGCGATACAGTGACTTGACCAACCGGATTCTTTCATTCCAATTATACGTCCTCTCTCAAACTCGCTCAACTGCTCATAGTGTGCACGGATCCAACGTCAAGGCATCCTGACAGTTCACGGAGGTTAATGCAACCACAAGCCTCTGTCACAGTTGTCCCTGTGTGTGAGCTTTGCTCTTCATATACCCTCTTCAATGCATGGTTTATGTGCACTGTGGCTGACCACTTTTTAGTCATTGGTTTTCATTTTTAATCATTGGCATATTTGGCTCTGAGGTACTTGCATGTGGAGTTTCATCAAGATCAAATTACTTTCTCAGGGTGCCTCATTTTTTTTTTTTTTTTTTTTTTTTTTTTTGGCAAAGAGTGCATTTATTTTAGCTTGAAGTTGTTCAGTTCTTGTACTTTATTTTATTGGTTAATCATAATGTACATACCGTTTTAGCTTTTAAAAAGGGAAAGCAAACCAAAAAAGAAGAGAAAGAAAAAAAGAAAACTGAAGTTGTCGAAGCTGAAGAACAAAAATCTGAAGAAGTGTTTAAGGAAATAGAGACCATAACAATTGACAGCAGCTCAGAAGAAGACATTAGCACCATTGACAGCAGTAGTGATGATGGTTAAAACAAATTTCATTATTTGAGGTCAAAATTTTTAGTTAGTATATGTTCTTCCTTGTGAATCAGTGCTGTATAAATTAGTGTAGGGTTGTTGTCAATCATGCTTCTGTTCTAGAGAAGCTATATTTTCTGACATATTTGAAGAAACATTAATCTTCATATATTTTACATTCAATGTTTAAGACGTGTTTATATATATATATATATTATATGTGTTCTATGCTTTTATTGCACATTGTTTGTTGAAAAGGTGTTAGTGTTATCGAAACAAAACATCATGATCCAAAACAATCCTTGTGTTAGATGTTATTAATATCAAGATCCAGCTCTTCATTTATCAGGCTCAAATCACGAGATCAAAAATATTTTGCATGAAAAGTCAATTTACAAACTTGGTTGAATGGGATGTGAATTACTGTCACGTAAACAATACACTTTTATGAATGCATACCTGTATATACACAACAACAAGGCCATGAGCAGCCTAGTAGTTAGAGCAGTTAGCTGCTGTTATGTTGGTCAAGGGTTTGATCACAATCAGATTCTCTCACTACTGAATGCTTGCAGTGTTTCAGATGGAGCACTCTAAGCTGACGGACCCTGGGTATTGGAGCTCCTGTTACAAGTAAAATAATCTGTTCGTCCCCCTTCTCATTTTGATCTTCCTTTGGGGATGCCTTGGCTCTCATACTTCTATCTTCCATTTCCAGATGGAATATAGTGAGGCTGTCAAAGGTGTGTGGGTACTCATTACTAGTTTGCAATCATCTGAATAATGTCAATACTCAACAGTATGTCTGGGATTTACACTACTTCAGTTATTTCCAGTTACCATATTTTTCTGTGTAAAATCTGCAGCAACGTATAATCCACAGACTGTGAAATTCAAGAAAATAGAATAAAAATCCTTCAGATCATCTGCAGGGTTGCATTTCCAGTATATGGCGAAAAATATACTAATCTTATTAAATTCAAGGGGGAAATCACAGTATTAATCATCCATACCTGTGATGTTGAACCTGGATTGTAATTTTGCACAGAAATATCTTTGATTCATGGGATGACCCAGCAGTCCAAAGAAATGTGGGAGACAATCTTCTTATTAAAGAAAATAACTCATTTTTAAATGCTTTTGTGTTACTTTTTAAGTGAATAAACAGCAAAAGTTACGAGTTTTTCCAGCATTACCCCAGTTTCGTAGTTACACCTAACAGTTCAGTAGTTAGATTCTGTAGTATGCAGTTCCATAGTTGGACCTGCAACACCCACAGATTCTGTATTATGCAGTTCCATAGTTAGACCTGTGACACCCACATATCTATGTGATGCTCATGATCATCTGGGAGAAAAAAAATTATAGCCTTTTGTTGCACCATATTTTCCGTCAAAATGTTTGTAAGTAAAAAAAAAGTTCCAATTGCTTGCAGATCTTCATCTTTTATATTGCATTAAGTTTGCGTCTTATTTATGCATTTCTGGTAGTTTTCCAAATATATGACCTCTACTTACAATCACGATGTAGTTTTTTTTTTTAAATCGAAGTGTCACAAAAACAATTTTTTTAAAATAAAGCAGTGTATTAGCCTCATCGGTGTATAACCTAAATTTATAACTTGTTTAATAGATAATCCCTGGATTATATGATGAAAAATATGGTAATCTTATTGTTACCTCAGACATGGGGAGCTAGACAATAAAAATTTGATATTCTTCAGTTTGTGATGATAATAGATTCCACATATGGAACTTTACATAGTTTTACTCAATCCATATTTTGCTCTCAGTATGCCAAAACTCTATTGTTTATGTTTGTATCACAGCACATTTCTGTCAATGCAATTTAATTTAGGTGACCTACTTATTTTTGCAACTCCATGCACTTATCAAGTTGACTGAACTTCTTTGTCAATAATATTTATCCTCCCTTTTGCCAACCATTGTTTTATTCTTTAAATGTCACTTTCATAAGATTATTGTGTCTTCTGGGTGATGGTGTATTCAAAGATTATTGCGTCTTGGGGTGATGGTTTTACTCTCGTGTAAGTGTCTGCACATTATCAGTTCTTGCAACAATGTTTACATGCAGTCATTGGTGTTGAATTATGTAAAGCATTGTATGGAAGACAAGAACTGCACATCTTGTACAGTTACTATTTATTTCCTGTTTTGACATTCAAGCCACATGATTAGTTTAGTAAGTAATTAAGTCACTTCTTTTTCTCATAAGCAATTTTTTGTGGCTTGTCAAGTTTAAAGTGAGAGCTTGAAATTGTGGCACTCAACTGTTCAGCAAATTCAGTTAGACTCACTTAAAATTGTATGATCACAGGACCAGAAAAGAAGTCTGCTTAATACATGCATGAGATTCTTCCGTGAATTCGCGGAATTCCGCTTTTGTCATCATTTAGGTTATTCTCGAGATCGATGCAAAACTGAAAAGAAAGTTTAGAGGATTAGTTAAAGGGGGGGTCTCTCCTTTTTTTTTTTTTTTTTTTTGGTCTGGAGATGGTTTTTTGTTTTTCAAAACTTTTTAAAACGGAAGTTAAAGGAGTGAACGTTTTCCCCATAATAATTGTGATTTCTTTTTCTCGCGATGCTTCTTCTGCACAGTATTATTGTTAAAAAAATTTTATTCCATAAATATTTTCATTTCAGCTTGAAAATGGAAGAAAAATTCCGAAATCCGAAGTTGGCACGAAAATTTCTCTGTGATCTTCAGGCACGTGATTCTTCAGTGGATTCGAAGAATTCCGCCTTTTCCATCATCATTTCGATGGTTTCCGAGATCGATGCACAACTGAACAGAAATTTGGAAGAGATTGGTGGTGGTAGTGATGGTGGTGGGGTGGTTTTCCGTCAGTGGGCGGAATTCCGACTTTCAAAACTTTCGGAAACGGAAGTTAGACGGAGTGAAGGTTTCTCCTGTAATCGTAATCCTTTTTTCATAGCGATGTTTCTCTTACCCAGTAGTGTTGTTAAATGTAATTTTATTCCATAAATACTTGTTTTGAAGCTTCAAAATAGAGTAAAACTTTCCTAAAATGGAACTTGGACAGAGCGTAGATTTTGCTGGTAATCGTAATTTTTTTCTCCGCTATGTTAGTTATCTTGTGTTGCTGTTAAATAGGGGGGGGAGAATTATTTTTAAAAATAAATAAAATAGTCTTTAAAACGATCATCAAAGTTTTATTTAAATTGTTTTTATGCATCACAATTTGAATCGTGCAGAGAAGCTAATGCTTTTACATTAAGAAAATTCCTTAATGAACAACCAGAAAATTGCTCATCATCTCTTTGCTGAATCTTCAAAAAAATTGGACAGTACGATAAAAGAAAACAGCATGAGTGACATAAAAGTTGCCCAAACAATGTTATCAAACTGGAAAAAAACAAGCAACAAATTGAGAGAAATGTTATTGTGGAACTGGAAACAAAAAGCAATAAATTGAAAGAAATACATAAATCAATACTAGAATTTGAAGGCAAAATTTCCAAATGTTAATAAAGTTTTCTAAGTTGTAAGTACCCAAAAATTTTATTTTAGAGAAGCACTCTTACTATGACACAAATTTTGAAGATGTGAATCCATTTTTGGTGTAAATATGACATGGATGGTAAGTCAGATAATATCCGAAAACTTGAAAATTTCGTCGTACCAGAGCGGGAATCGAACCCTCACCTCCTGGATAGTGCCCAAGTATGCTAACCACTACACCACCCAGAAAGACCAAGTTTCTTTGAATATAACTATCACAGGATTCGCTAGTCGAAGCAACCAGCATTCATGTTTAGCGAATCTGGAGTTTAAGAATTCTATCCTGTGATTGCCCGGAGGAGCCCAATCATTAGCAGGAAGTTGTTGTTTTTTTACAATCACAGTTTTTCCCCATTTTAATGTGGAGAACAGCCGCCATCATCATTGAAACTTCATCCTAACAATCAGCCTTATTTCTATAAAATCATAGTAAGAGTCATGAATGGAATATGGGATTACACTATACAATATAAATTTTCGAGATCTGAATTCGTTTTTGGTGTAAATAAAAACAGATTCATATCTTCAAAATTTGTATTGTATGATGTAATCCCATATTCCATTCATGACTCTTACTATGATTTTATAGAAATAAGGCTGATTATTAGGATGAGGTTTCAATGACGATGGCGACTGTTCCCCACATTAAAATGGGGAAAAGCTGTGGTTGTAAAAAACTTCTTGCTAATGATTGGACCATTTAGATAGCTTTTTAGTTTAAAAAAAAATAGAAAAATTCTGCGTTAGTACCAATATTTGATTTATCTGTCAACTCCACCAAAATATATCCTAAAATTTAAGAAAAATTGTGCCCTGATTTTTTTTTTTTTTTTATTGCTCCTACTCCTGTATCCGTCAAATACCCATTAACATTATTAATCTACTGCAGTTTAATAATTGGTGGTACATCAACTTCACAAAAGTATTAAAAACATATAAACAATGTAAATGGATTATACATATACTTACATACACTGCCGGACAATTGCTAAGGACGGATGACAATAGCAACGATAGTAACCATAAAATGGAAGGCAGGAAAATGTGGAAATTAGCATAAGCGCGGGATACAGTAAGACGTGTTGTGCGTATGCAAATTTTGGATTGCCGAACTTGTTCGTGACGTCATAGCGCTGATAAGAGATATAAAGGATTTGATGCGTATTGACTGTTGTTGTTCAAACGCAAAGTTGAAAGGGAAAGAATCAATTGACGAACTTGCAATTTTCAGTATGTCTTCCCGACATCACCTAGATGATTTTACGCGTGGCCGTATTATTGGCAAGATTGAAGAAAGGCGAAAAATAACAGATGTTGCCAGGGAGTTCGACGTCAGCCACAGTGTTATTTCAAGGCTTTGGAAATCATTTCAAACAAATGGAGAGTGTAGCAAACGTCACGGGGGAGGTCGTGTTCGCAGTACGACACCTGCAGAAGATCGGTACATAGTGCTATCAACAAAAAAGACACCGGCGCAGCACAGCTAGTGAGGTAGCAAATCAGTTTATGGCTGCTACTGGCAAGTGGATCTCCCGAAAAACTGTCGCCAGACGTTTGCATGAAGGAGGACTATACGCCCACCGTTCTGTTGTGTGCATCCCATTGTCCAGACGTCACCATACCGCCCGTTTCCAATGGTGCCATCAACATCACAATTGAACTGATAACGACTGGTCTGCTGTCCTCTTCTCAGATGAGAGTAGATACAGTCTATCATCTGATTGTCGACGACAACTGATCTGGCGTGATAGTGGTACTGCATATTGTCCAGCAAACATACAGGAAAGGGACCGATATCCGACATGTAGTGTCATGGTATGGGCTGGCATCATGATCAATGGCCGTACGTCCCTCTATGTGCTTCCAACTGGGACTATGACTGGCCAACGATACATCAATGATGTTCTGCTACCTCATGTTCGCATGTTCCGTGGTGCTGTCGGTGATATTCATTTTCATGGACGACAACGCAACATGTCATCGAATAGCCGCTGTCCAGGAGTGTCTTAAGATTGAGGATATTCAATGCCTCATATGGCCAGCACGTTCTCCAGATCTGAATCCCATTGAAAATGTGTGGGATGTTTTGGGGAGGAGTCTTGCTGGTCGCCAATGCCCTCCAATAAACAAGGACACCCTCATCCGTGCACTGACAGAGGAATGGGATAAATTACCCCAACAGCTGCTTGATAATGTTGTGCAAAGCATGACACGACGTGTGGAATCTTGCACCGCCCTCCATGGTGGCCATATCTCGTATTGACATCTTACGCCGGAACGCCTGCGGACGGTAATTGCATTTTTTTCACGTTTACGTATTCTGCACAAAATGGCCTGTTTGTCCCTTGAACACGTTTCAAAGCCTTCTGGATTTCAGAGCACAATAAATTGTCTTTCTTGTAATGTCCTGGCATTCTGACATTATTTTATTTCACTTGGCATCCAACCACACTTACTTTTTTATGCGCTATATAGTCGTTTATGATCCGTCCTTAGCAATTGTCCAGCAGTGTAATAGAAGTATATATACCATAAGGTTATCATGATAAATGTGAAAAATTTATGTATGTAATTAAACAATTAATTGAAACATGAATATATGTTTTATTGAAGCAAAATCTTATACAATAGTTGATGCATAAACACACTTTGTAATTATTCGATGAACTTGTCGTTGGTGGTAATGACAGCCTAGTGGAATTGGCTGCAGGCCTTGGCGACCTGAACCTTGTTTATGTGGGTCATGAAATTGGTGATGGCATGCATGGCAGAGTCAAGGTTGTGGGGATGTTTGTTGATCTCTCTTTCAACTATACCCCACATATAGTAATCCAAGGGATTCGAGTCAGGGGAGCTGGGAGGTCAAACATCTGAAGATCAGTGGTAGGGCACATTCTCTTCAAACCATTTCCTGAGAGATGGTTTGAAGAGAATGTGAGAGATGAAATGAATGAAGCCTTGGATGGAGCAATGGCTCCCATACAAGGCTTCATTCATTTCATCTCTCAGCATCTTAATGTGCTTGACTGCATTGACCCTTCTCAAAGAAGTGAAGAGACATAACATCTCCCTCACTAGAAATGACCCCGAGGACTATGAGGGTGGCAGGAAATTTTGTGTGCATGACCATGGGCATGTCATCAGAGTTACAACACAACCACCTGTTGTTCCTCCTATTGAGCTTCTGGTCCTGGTCAAAATTCTTCTTGCCTAAGAAGCAGCTCAGCATGTTATTCTTCTCAGGGTGCTTGACTTTGTTGAGCAGTTTCTTTGCCTTTGTCAGACGCCTCTCTTGTATGGCCTGGTGAATGAACTGACTCCTCTTAAGAATGTAGGAGCTCTAGCAGAGGTCTGCATGGATGGTGTGGTAGATGATACCATAAGCAGCACGTAACTCCTTGGATAAGATGTACAGTAATGTCATGAAAGTTATCAAAATTAAGAACTTCATGTTTCAATATGCATTTGAAACAATTACAAGTAATAGAGGTAACAACTGACCTCCAATTGAACTCTTTGTAGCATGTCCGGCACGTAACTGGAAGACCCTGGGTTCGATTCCCGGTGGCGGCCGATGAGAATTTTTCTGTGACTTACGTATAAAATGTGGAAAGAGCGATGACTTCTGTTTGATGTTCCTAGTCCACGTCAATTGTGTGTATTAATTATTCATTTGCCTCCTAGTTATTTGTTCAGTTGCTGCTTTCCATCTTTGGTGAATCCCCAGCATTGTGCGGGGCTCCAAGAAACAACCTGCCATGTGGTTTGGCAGTTAGTTGTATGTGAGTCTGGAGAATTCGAGGCCGCTGTGATGCAGTGGTAGCATGTCCAGTGCGTCACTGGAAGACACTGGGTTCGATTCCCAGTGGCGGCCGATGAGAATTTTTCCATGACTCACTTATAAACGTGGAAAGAGCGATGACTTCTGTTTAATAACTTCATGTTTCAATGTGCACTTGAAGCAATTACAAGTAATAGGCGTAACAACTTACCTCCAATTGAACATATATGCCACATCATGAGCTCAGCAGACATGTGCTCCCATCCAGAGAGAGGCCTAACATACGTAGCTATTTGTTAGTTAAAATGAAATATTTACAAGCCAAAATACAATTAATAATATTAATTTACAATACTTGATTAAATTATATTTACATACTTTAAGCTTCTAAATTATCCTAAAGTTATAATTTGTAAAAGCTTGTGTTTTAGCTTGTAAATATTTCATTTCATTTGCCGCCCCAGTGCCTCAGTGGTCTAAGCGATGGCCTCTGATCATTCGTCCGAAAGGGGTCTGGGTTCGAATCCCGGTGAGGCATGGATGTTGTGTTTGTTTTACGGCACTGGCTCTCTCCCTTCCCTGGAACCAGTGACCCTAAATTAGGGACAGGCGACTGCTTATAGCCCATTGAGTTGCTCACGGTGGTCGTTAAACCTCCAATCAAAAAAAAAAAAAAATCATTTCAACTAACAAATAGCTACATATGTTAGGTCTCTCTCAGTGTGGGAGCACGTGTCTGCCGAGCTCATAATGTTCCATATATGTTCAGTTGGAGGTAAGTTGTTACCTCTGTTACTTGTAATTCCTTCGATAAGGCGTTCATTGATTTCCTAGGGTAATTGTCCACCATCCATTGTACCTTGGTGACAAACTCGGGCGTCCTGATGGTGTTGGAGCGATGGTCATGCTTCTTACACTTGTTAGGGATGTTGTCAGGGTCCTCTGCATTGTTGGCCTTGCTCCTGATCTTGTAGACAAAAGACAAAGAGAATTTGTGGAACTTGGCAATCTCTGTTGAGGTTCCCTAGTGGTGAGAGCTGATAGCACAGATGCTCTTTTCATTTCTTCTGTGACAATGATGTTCATCACAATGTTATCAATGATTTACCTGGAAATATAGTAAACTGAGCTTTCAAATGGCATTTTCTTAACTTTTTTAGGTTAAATAGTCTTTAAGATATAAATATCTAAAAGCATTCCACACTTACCATGATAACCCTGTGGTTTATGTTATTTTATTTCTGTTTCGATCCTATGTGCACGTGATTTGAAGTAATCGAAGATGGTAGGTGAAACCACAAAAACACAAGAAATAGCCTGATCATGTTCAGCAGATGAGACAACAGGGTATTGGGGACCATTGGTGAATCTCTCCATAGCAGGCAAGATCCCGTTGAATTAAGCTACCTATTTTTTAAAATCTTTCAATATTTTAGGGCATTTTTTCAAACTTTTGGATTGCATCATTTACAGGACAGTTGCATTTTACACAAATCAGAAGTAGGGCAATATAAAAGATGTTAGTTAAGTTTCACTTTATGAGCAGTATTTGAAAAAATACAAATCCCCAAAATTAAGCACCATCATGTATTGCATAACTTCAAAGCTGCTGGGCCAAGCAAAATTTAAGCTGTATTTACATTATTTACAATTGGTATCACCACTTTTCTCTGGATGAACAGAAATATCTGCCATCTTTTGCCAATACATAATCTATAAACCCTGCTGATGAACATGACTTGGAACTTCTTGGAGTGATTTTAGTGACTATTGTGTTATTTTAACATTAGCTGTTGTTATGATTTATTTTTAGCACACCTTTTGAAAGAAAAAGGACATTCTTATGTTATCACAATTTCTGTCTGTGGTGGTAACCATAATATATACCTGCACCTGTTATTCCAATCTGAATTTTTTTTTTTTTACATAGGAAGCTGAAATGTGAGAATGATGATTTTTCCTCTTTGGTCTTTTTCAGATATATAACATCACCATTAGAGGGTGTAAATGCAGTTGCTATTAAATTCAAAATTAATTTTGTTCCATGTCGTTACTTCTAAATATCGAGTTGAAAAATTCTTTCTTTTGATACCATTTCCAAATAATGCACAGCTTTTCCACTAGGGGGAGTGGGTGTAAATTTGAATTGTATTTTCCCCAATATCTCTGCTTCTAAAACTGTGACTTTAAAATTGGTTTTTGGGACAAATAAAGTTTGCAGTGACAAATGTTTTATGCATAATTTCTAATTTTTTTTGCTGCAAACAGTTTTGCCACTAGAGGGTGTAAGTGTCTGTTTCCAATGTATTTGCAGCAGTATCTGTGCTCCTGAAAACTCAACTGAAAAATTTCTTTTTTGGTCAAGTACCGATCACCACAAGAAATATTTTGTGCATATTTCTCCCATAACAAAGAAACAATTTTCTGCCACAGCATGGATGTGTATTCTATGGGGGTATGCAAAAGTTTCCGCCGTTTTAAGGAGACAGGAACAGTCAGGAAACCAGTACACATTTATTCAACGAAATATTGGCCATTAGCATCGATGACCTTTTGCCATTTTCAGGCAACAAGTTAATGCCCCTGTGATAGCAGGACTCAGGTTTTGAGCTGAAGAACGCAGTGACGAATTTTTTTACATCTGGAACTGTAGTGAACCACTGTTGGGCTAGGGCATGTTGCATGGAGGGAAACAGATGAAAATCTGAGGGTGCAATATCCGGGGTGTGGTAAAACGTGCCAGTGTAACTGTTCAAAGGTTGATTATGTGGTGGCACCGACATGTGGTCAGGCATTATCATGCAACAGGATGCCTGGGTAGCGTCCTTTACTTGTCCATGGGCGTTTTTGCGTAATTGCGGCATACAGTTTCATCAACTGATCACTATATTGTTGTGCAGTGATTGTTTCGCTTCGCTTCAACAGTTCAAAGTACAGCAGTCCATGCATATCCCACCACACACACACACACACACACACACACACACACACACACACACACAACAGCCCCCCGTCGTGGATGTCCTGTTTTGAAGTGCATGTTAATGGCTGGCCTGGGTCGACCCAGGATCGCTTGCGTAAGGGGTTGTCACAATAGACCCATTTTTTCATCCCCGGTGACAACCTTCCACAAGAAATTCTTCCCTTGAAACCTTTACAGCAATGACATGCAGATGCCCAATCGTTGACCAATATTACGCTCCATTGCCATTAAAGTATGTGGAACCCACTTACCAATCTTCTGGATCTTCCCCAAGGCCTGTAGACACCGTACCACCGTCGATTGAGCCACTTTCAAACGTTTCGTCAGTTGTGTGATTGATTGTGTGGCATCCTCTTGCAACAGCGATTCCAGCTCCTCATCTGCAAGTTCCTGTAATCTACCTGCACGTGGCTTGTCTTCCAAGCTTAGATCACCTTTCTTAAACCTGGCAAAACATTCTTGACACATCCGCTCACTCATAACCATTTCTCCATACGCCTGACATATTGAACCATATGCTTCACTCACACTTTTCCCCTAAATTAAACATAAATAACAAACAGTGCTGTAAATGAACTTTATAGACGGCCATGCTTGACTTTATGTATGAACTGACAGCATGGGTCGCCGGCTGGTTAGACCCCTACAGCGGCCGCTAGCAGGGGCGGCAGAAACTTCTGCATACTCCTAATATTTTTCTCAAAATCTCTGCTTCTAACAGTCCAATTTGAAATATACTCATTTTTCTTAATGCATAAGTTCATATATCTCTTTACAGCATATTTGCATGTCTGAAACCATGACTGTTTAAAAACCTGATTGTTAAAAACCTTTTTTTGGTAAGATACCACTAACTATGGCATTATTTCAAAATTGCTTAAAAAATCCATAATAAATATGGATTTTTTAAGCAATTTTGAAATTGTTGAACACATTACATAAAAATCAGGATTCTAGTGAACTAATTCTGTGTATATCTTTTGAGTTATTGAAGGTATGTGATGAAATAAGCCATATTTTATACTGTTACAGGAATTGCACAGGTCTACAACAGTTTCATTGTTTGAAATTAGTTGTTGCTAGTTGCTGATTAATTTTGATGTGCTGATTTAAAAAATGTTGCTGAGGATTTGTCTATGTATCATTTTTCAACAAAATGAAATTTTGAAATCAGGTTCAGCAAAAAATAAAAGTTTTATAAGTTACTGTTTCTCTCTGACTGCTTACAAAATAATGCCATTCACCATATTGTGTAACAAATCTGAACATGAATCTGGTAACACTTGGGAGGAGAGGGCGGGTAATAGGCCAGCAAAACATGTGGAAATAGGGTTTAAACATAAGTATTTGGCATATCATACACTATGTTGACAAAAATGATTGGACAGTGTAAGTAAATAGAAAAACATCATTGTATTTATGACAGTAGCAGGTAGGTCCTCCATTTGCAGAGATTACCACAGCCACCCTTCAAGGTAAACTGTCCACAAATCCATGGAGTATGGAGAGCAGAATGTTTCTCCATTCTGCTTTGAGTACATCGACCAACTCTGTCAGTGAAGAAGGTCGTGTTGGTCTAGACCTCACCTATCATTCAAGTTCATCCCGTAGGTGTTTAGTGGTATTGAGGTTTGGACTCTGAGCAGGCCAGTCCTTCTGCAAGACTGATGTTCCTCATACAACGCCGTTGTAGCTCTGGAAACGTGACAATGGCATTGTTGTCGTGGAGGAAAGAATTGAACTGCCACAACTTTGGGACCATTGAGTTGTCCAGGATATCTTTATACAGCACAGAGTTCATGTTGCCATGGATCACAAGTGGACCCACACAGTACCAGCTGAAACGGCCTCATACCATAACTCCACTGCCTTTGTGCTTCACAGTTAGCACTGTACATCCTGGAAGCAGACATTCTCTGGGTAACCACCAAACCCAGACACATCCATCCAGTCGGAATAATGTGGAATGAGATTCATCACTCTATAACACCAGCTGCCATTGCTCCAATCCAATTATTGTGCTGTTGACACCATTGTAGCTGCATGGCTTTATTAGTCTTTGTGATGAGAAGTTTATGTGCGGCTGGCTGCTCGGGGCATGATACCCGAGTGCAAGGGCCTCTCTTCGAAGTGTGTTGGTGGAGACCATAACATCTGTGACCATCTGGAACTCGTGTGCATTGGTCAGGACCTGGTTTTCCGGATCTCCCTCTGCAGCACCTTGGGTTCCTGGGTTGCAGTTTCGTGGGTCTTCCAGTGCGAGGTGAATTCCTGCAATGTCCCATCATCATCCACTTCTTGATGGCAAAGGCCAATTGATTTAGCCACCTGTCTGGCATCAGCAATGCTTCTTATGCTCATACCTCCAATTGAGTAGCCTATTATAATGCCCTTTTCAAACTCAGAGAGCACTCTCCTGCTAGCCAGTTTATCAGAGACTGATCTGAGCATAATCCCTTGCCTTTTTCATACCTTATCGACCACGTGTCTGCTTTGCGAGCACATCAGTGCGCCTGCGTGGGTGTGTTCAATCATTTTTGTCAACATAGTGTACATACAAATACAAGGAAACCTTGGTTATACATTTTTCACTAAGTATTATTTGTATTAACTGAAAGAAATGCTTTAAAAACTCTATGCATGTCGAAAGGCAGGAGTACTTAAAAGACCCGATATGAGCTCAGAGACAGTCACAAACACACAAGTCATAGAAATACTAATTAAAAATGTACTCACCGGAAACCATATACGACGTGGAAGTCTTCATAGGTGGTGTTTCACATGCAACGAGTGAGCTATTTATTCATTGAGGCATGGATTAAAAAAATAAGGTAACTAAAGAGAGCTGACATTTGTTTGTACGTTGAAACTCGCATGGTGGGAGTACTAGAAGTCTCGAAACAATTTACAATTTTCACGAGGCCTAACTTTTCTTAAGGCTTGGCTTCCCGTAATTTATAGCAAACTGCACTGCATCAGGTTCAGAGTGAAATGATTGGATTAAAAACAGTCACTGGAAATAATGTGAGGATTAAAAATATATTAAAATATTGAAAAATGTAGACACTCCCGGCTGTATATACAGAGTTGGCTGCTGTAGTGCATGTATCAAAGGGACGTCATGAGCTCGCTAAAAGAAACTCCAAACGAAAGTTTAAAAAATGCATCACAGGTCTCGTTGCTGCTATGCATTTTTGTGCCATCTTGCACCATCATCAGGCTGAAGCACCAGAGACACTGTTCCTCTACATGAACAGCGGCAGAGTGTTGTGCTGATTTGGTGGATCCGTTGTCTGCTTTTCTTGACATTGGTATGTCCCTCCAAAATCTTGGTTCCTGTACACTGAAGTGCCAGAAAAACTGGTACACCAGTCTAATACTTGGTAGGTCCCCCACGGGAGCGCAGGACTGCAGAAATACGATGGGGCATGGACTCCACTAGCTTCTGGAAATATGCTGTAGGCAATGCACACCATACTTCCTGCAAAGCGTTCCACAATTTGGGTGTATTCCAAGTTCTCAGATTCCTGTGTTTGATAGCGCGTTGCATGGCATCTCATATGTGTCCTATCACATTCAGATCTGGGGAATAGCAACACCCCAAACTCGGATGAATGCTCCTCTAACCATAATGTGACGTCCCAACACTTGTGTGGAGGTGCATTGTCCTGTTGGAACAGACCCAACCCACCAGCATGAATGGGTGTACCTCGTCGGAAAGGATGGGCACATAGCATTGGCCGGCCACAGACGTTTGTAGATGTACCAGGGGTCCCAGTGAAGCCCAGCTAAACACCCCCCATACCATTACGGACCCCCCACCTGCCAGTACAGTTCCCTGTTCACAGGTGGGATCCACGGCTTCATGGGGTTTGTGCCACACACAAATCCTTCCATCAACCCAATACAGTTGGAGACGCCACTCGTCAGACAAGGCTACTTGTTTCCAGTCATCAAGTGTCCAGTGGCAGTGTTGCCCTGCTCAAGCGAGGCGCATAGCTCTGTGTCGTGCACCCATCAAGGGGACTCTAGTTGGGCGTCGACTCCCAAAGCCCATATCGTGGAGGGTACGTTGCACAGTCCAGACGCTGATGCTTGTTGAGATTCCAGCATTGAATTCCGATGATACCTGCGAGAGTGTTGCACGCCTATCGTGTGAAATGATTCTTGACAGCCGACGATGGTCACGTTCACCCAATGTCTTTTTGCGGCCACACTGGTATCGTAGGTTGGAGGTTTTGCCGGAATTCTTGTAGTCACGATACACTCTTGCAATGGTCGTCCGTGGAAATCCGAATTTCGTTTCTACCTCCGAAATACTATGGCCTATCTCACAAGCACCAACTATGACACTGCGTTGAAAATCGCTTAAATCTTTATTACTTGTCATTCTCATGCCGAAAACAGCTCTAACAACTGGCAAGGATGTCTCAACCAAGCAACGTCACCTATGCACAACCAAGTACGCACATAGGTGACATTGCTAAATATTTTGCATAAGCTCATCTATACCAGTTTTTCTGGCACTTCAGTGTATGTTGTGAAGTAGCTACGTGATTGGGATTTTTCCTTTTGTAGTCTTCCATTTCATAGTTTTAATTAGTCTGTTCTGTTCTTCCTTTATTAGTAATTTCCATGGTAGGGGATCCTTTCCAAATCGAGCATGAAAGTGCTGCTCAATTTGGAAAGGACCCCCTAGAGTGGCTGCATGGACAACAGTGAAAATACAGCACATCAGGCCAACAATTACATTTGTATCAACTTCCATGTATTTGAGAAGAATTATTTCTTTAGGGAAATTCGTTTCCTATTTATGTTTGATGAAAGTGCTGTTGAACCACAATAATGGACTCAGTCTTCGCATACTCCAAAGCGTACTAAGTAAGCCTTCTCTGTGCCTGACGCCATCCTGACTGACACGAACTTCCCCTACTGGCCAAATACGTAACCAATTCCCCAGTGTGTGCGCATACAAAAGTTGGAGACTTTCTCTTACCATGCACTGTGTTCTGGTTCTCCAAAATCCCGGAGACCATTATGACTCACTCTGTGGATATACTGTGTATATATTATCATCATCATCGTCAACCATTCTCAATCCACTGCTGGATGAAGGTCTCAAGTTTCCTCCACAACGGTCTGTCTTGTGCCAGTCTCCTCCATGTCACTCCCGCATACTTTCGAATTTCATCCACCCATCTCCCATGTGGTCTTCTTCTGGGTCTTTTCCTGTCTCTTGGAATCCAATCTAAAATTTCTGCTGTCCATCGATGATCTGTCCTTCTGGCAGTATGTCCAGCCCATTGCCATTTCAGGTATTTAACTCTGATCATGATGTCTTCCACTCGTCATTTTTCGGATCCACGAGTTCCTCTTCTTATCTCTCCTGGTTACACCAAGCATGCACCTCTCCATGCTGCTTTGAGTTGTCTGCAGCCTTTGTATGTCTCTTTTAGTTAAG
Organism: Macrothele yani; assembly: GCA_039090855.1. NCBI lineage: Eukaryota > Metazoa > Arthropoda > Arachnida > Araneae > Macrothelidae > Macrothele > Macrothele yani. The sequence continues at coordinate 134,057,492 of CM077005.1, read as the reverse complement.
GTCCACGTCTCTGCACCATACGTAAGCACTGGAAGGATGCATTTATCAAACACTTTTCTTTTAAGACATAATGGCATATTGCTCTTGAAAATTACGCTGTTTCTTCCAAAAGCTCTCCAGGCAAGTTTTGTACGCCAATTAATTTCTTCATCAATGTGACGCTCACTTGATATCTGCTGTCCAAGATAAACGTACGTGCCTGTTATCTCCAGCTTTTCTCCATCAATCGATAAATCTTCATTTCTTGTAAAAGCATTGAACATCACTTTTGTCTTCTGAAAGTTCATTTTTAATCCCACTTCTTTACTCTTGTCAGCAAGTTCCTGGATCATACTCTATAGCTCTGATGGGGTAGTTGCAAAAATGACTACGTCATCAGCAAAATGAAGGTGGGTTAGATAATCTTCATTAATCTTTATCCCCTTGTTTTCCCAGCTCAGCCACTGAAAGACACCCTCCAATGTGGCGTTAAAGAGCTTCGGAGATATGGTGTCACCTTGCCTCACTCCCTTTCCAATTTTTATGTGTGCTGTATTCTCAAACAGCCGAATCTTTGCACTTGCATTTTCATAGATGTTATTAATAATATTAATGTATGCATCTTCAATACCGCAGGATTTCAGAGCCATTGTAACTGCTGATGGTTTCACCGAATCAAAGGCTTTTTCATAATCGATAAAAGCCATGCACAATGGAAGTTCATATTCCCTCGCACTTTCAATTAGCTCTCTTAGTACGTGGATATGATCTATTGTGCTGTAGCCACTCCTGAATCCAGCTTGTTCTCTCGGTTGAGCCATGTCCAGTGTTACCTCCAAGCGGTGTGAAAGAACTATAGTGAAGATTTTATAAACCACTGATAGGGGGCTGATAGGTCTGTAGTTCCCGAGATCCTCAATGTCACCTTTTTTATGTAGCAAGATCATTGTAGCGGTGTTCCAATCCTCAGGAATCTTCCCCTCATTAAGGCATCGAGTGAAAATTTGGGCGAGTACTGTTTCGATTTCTCCACTTGCTTCTTGTATGATGTCTACAGTAATTCCATCTTCTCCTGGAGCTTTCCCCCGCTTCATGTTTTTGATTGCATGTGCAACTTCTGCTGGGAGGACTGGAAGAACTCTGGTACTGGTACTTTTCATGAAGTCTGGAGTACATGTATCATCCCTTTCATATAATTTGGAGTAGAAATCTTTCACTCTTGTCAAAATTTCGCCTCTATTTCTTGTTACAGAACCATCTTCTTTTCTCAGTGCCATAATCTGTTTTCTTCCCTTACTGAGATGTCCCTTTGCTATCTTTATTCTTTGGTTGTTTTCAATTGCTTTCCTCACTAGTTCACAGTTGAATTTCCTTATGTCTTCAGTGATACTTTTTCGTACTGTCTTGCATAGCTCTATATATTCCACTTTGGAAGTCACATCTTCTTTAGTTGTCCTCATCTCTCTTCTTTTGCATCAACATTTTGGTTTTTCCTGATAATCATCCCATATATATATATTGTACATTTATTTGTAACTACAATAAAATCCTATCAGGTTCACGCATAAGTTCATGCCGATTTATTTCATGAGTGTTTCCCAGGTCAGTAGTGATGGTGCATATGGCCAGTTGTACAGTATATCAAAATGTAGCCAGTAATGTCGTGAATCTAAATCATATTGTGTTGTGTGACTGTGGCTAATGGTTTTCAGGTCCGGAAGTATGGAGTGCCAAGTAGAGAGGAATGAACATTTCCGACATCTGCTCCTCTACAAGTTCAACAACGGATCCACAGCCACCAAGACTACTCGACAAATTTGTGCTGTGTATAGGAAGGAGGCTATTGCTCCGAGGACAGCCTGCAGATGGTTTGAGTGGTTCTGAGGTGGCAATTTTGACCTCAACGACTCTCCACGCTTAGATGAGGATCATTTGAACCATCTCATCCATGTGGATCTGCGTCAAACTACACATTGAATCGGCCACTGAGATGGACTGTGATCAGGCCACTGTGGTGCAACACCTAAAATGTATGGCAAATGTCTAGAAATTGGGGTCTTAGGTGCCTCACACTCTTACCAAGGACAAGAATCAGCATTTTGCCGTATGTAGTTCCTTGCTCGCTTGTTATCGCAAATGTTCTGAGCAACAGAAACCCGTTGTATTGTTACTGGAGATGAAAAGTGCCGCCTGTACGTGAATTTCAGGTTGTTTTTTTTTTTTGATTGGAGGTTTAACGACCACCGTGAGCAACTCAATGGGCTATAAGCAGTCGCCCGTCCCTAATTTAGGGTCACTGGTTCCAGGGAAGGGAGAGAGCCAGTGCCGTAAGACAAACACAACATCCATGCCTCACCGGGATTCGAACCCGGACCCCGTTCGGACGAATGATCAGAGGCCATCGCTTAGATCACTGCGCCACCGGGGCGGCGAATTTCAGGTATCGGAGGGAATGGTTAAGGCCAATTAAGACGCCCACACCAAGTCCAAAACATGACCTTCATCCTGCAAACATCGTGTGACATGGAAGCCATTATTCACTGGAAAATTTTACAGAGGAATCAGACCATCAACGCTGCTCTCTATTGTGAGCAACTTTGCCGTGTGAAGTGAGCAATCCAGCAGAAACGGCCACATTGGTGCCACGGTGTCTTTCTCCAACATGATAATGCATGCCCTCACAGTGCAAACATGACCAAAATGGCCATTCAGGACACGAAATAGGATATTCTTCCACATCCGGCATATTTCCCAGATGGGTTCCCCTTCAGACTATCGTCACCTGTTCCAATCTCTGTCGAATGCACACCGTGGCAGAACGTTCAACAATGATGTTGATCTCCAGAATTTCCTTGATAATTTCTTCGCAGCAAAACCTGCACATTTTTTCAAGAACAGCATTGCAGACATTGGGACACCATTGTAAACAATGGCAGGTGTGTGTGTGTGTGTGTGGGGGGGGGGGTATATACACAGCAGTTGATCGATTTCATTTTCCCTTCTGATGTAATGCATTCCTGTAGTGCGGTGAAACAAACGGCATGAACTTATGCATCAACCCAATAGATTTTATTTTTGCTCAGTAATGAAAGGCTTCTTTTTTTCATGTAAATTCTTACTTTCTGATCCATTAATAAAAATGGACATTAATAATAAGTTTCTAACTTCTATTCTGCTACACAGAGGGGTCTTTGTGAGGTTTACCTCATTAAATTCCCTCTTACTGTTCATATTTTCAATTGCAAGCATGCTGGAAATTCTAGCATACTAACAGTTGGATAATGCAACTTTAAGTCATTTTTTAAGTGTAAGTCATATTTTAATCCTAAAGGTTTAAACTTGTTATACAGCCATATATCCATCTTGCTGCATGATATCTATGAAAAATAAAAGGTGAACAAGCAAACTCAGAAATCCAACCACTTGAATAGAAATCTGAACTCACTAATTTTGCAACAGGAACACACTTAACGCTTCAAACTTTGCAGCCAAGAAAAATGTCAGTTGGTCTCGTACTTTGTGATCTCATGGGATTAATATTTGGGATTGTATGTGAAGTTCAGTGTAACCAGAGGGGGATATTAATACTTTATTTCTTGATGATAACTTGCACCCACTCCTCCCCAGGTCATATGGGGAGACGTCGATCCCACAGGACTGTCGCTATTCTGTTCCACGTGTCACCAATACACGTAGACAACTGTCTAAAGTCTTCACAGAAGCAGCATTCAAGTGCATATCGTTCACCACCAGCTGTCATCAACTGATCACAAAATAAACAATGTCTAAGAAGAATTCTCTTTTTTCCAGTATTTCAAAACACAAATTTCTTTAAATGCTGAAGAGATTCCTGTAACTAGCTACAAGTTTTTAAAAAAATTTCAGCATTTACTTTTTGGCTACCCAATCATGACTTTTTGTTGCAATTTGTCAAAAAGTTAGTGGTAGCTTGGGCCCTGGCGACATTACAAGTGAGGTGTGTCTTCCCCCAGCATTTACTAATAAACAGAGCATTCCTGATACTTTTACCAAGTTGGTATCATAAAAATAAATTTTTTATGCTATAAATTACTGTAATTCAGAAATTTGTGCCATCTGCTTAAATCATGACCTATGTGAAAATTGACCCATCTGTTAGGTTTAAATAATATAGTATGTTGTAGTACATTATATCATTGTCCTCAGTTGGCTCAACTGCTCCCATGAGGCCTGGATTTGCATATGAAAAGACATGAGAGATACTGAGACACATCATGTCTTATTAAAAAAAAGAATCATTACTCAAGCAGTGTATAAGCATACATGAAGTGTTGTAGATATGAAAATTGCATTTAAATTTTTGGTTAGTGAAATATAATTATTTAAATTGAATGCATTTGAACACAGTTTCGTATTGGGAGTTTTTGTGTTTGGAATTGTGTGCGGTTGAATATCTTATAGAAAATACATTTATAGGTTCACTGTTCATCTCTCTTTACATAGTAATTTTGATAAGTACTTCACTGAGCTAAGCTCAAAATATAGCATTTGATAATGACCTGCACTAGCATACTTTTACTCTTTTTCTTGATTGGCAAATATTAAATTATCTTTAATTCTTTGCCATAATGAATTTACACAGTTTCATTCACACAGGTGGAGTGTATATTTACTTTTGTGTTGCCATAAATATATCCATAATTAAAATCAAAAAGCATTTTATTGAGGGTATCAGTTAGGCATTTATGTTGCACTGGTTAGACTTCACTAGTCAGCATTATCTTCAAGTTCTTGTTTCATTACAAAAAGAAAAATGTGATCTTGGAAAATAAAATTTGAACTTTTAAAACCTTCTATGTAAAACTTAATGTGCTTTTGTAGAGAAGTGTGTAAGCCAATGTGGGTGAAGTCAGCGACTATTTAATTAAGGTATTGAACACAATTTTATGCCTTCAGCTGCTCTGATGTGCAGAATTCATGGTATTTTGTTTTGAGCACATCCAACTCTTTGACAATGTAGGATATATCCATAATTAAAATCAAGAAATGCAATAGTTCAGTGCAGTTGCAGTAAATGTTGCATTTCTTTTTTAAATAGGGCATACCTCTTTGTCTAGCAAAAAAAAAAAAAAAAGCTTTACAGTAACTTTACTTACCAAGTCCTGAAATAGTTCATATCAGTTGCAATGGTTGGCATCAAAAGGCTGAATTATTAATCTCTGAAAACACTATTTTCTTGAAAATAAAATAATGGAACATGAAAAAATTGCAACAAATTCTGTACCATGAAAATCAAATTTATTTTATTAACATAAAACTTGGTTTACATATATTCTTCATAATGCTTTTAAAAAAATTGAGTCATAATTTATATCAGAACTTCTTTCTTTTCAGACTTGTGACAAAAAGCTTTTAGGCGGCAGTGGCACGTAATGCAATGTAAATAACGACAAACATCAATGTTCAGCAGAATGCACTTTTACTGTACACACAAACAATATTAATTTGTATTAATAATAAAATGTGCCCACAGCTCCAGTGAGCATCATCATGTGGTTTTTAAGTCAGTGTGCTTCAATTTAGACTTGACCATATACCAAGTTATGTGATATAACACACCCCTATACCAAGTTACCTGATGCAACACACTGTGCTTGACTTCATATTATGCAGCTCTGTTATATGGTGTTATTGAATTAAAGTTATATAATAAATCAAAGCAAAAATTACTAATGGCATTTTAGTTTACTTAGATCGTTTTTGAATCAAAGATTATACTTATTCAAATGCCAGTAAAGGAAACTATAATGAGACCATGGTTTCAAAATGCCACTTCCGTTCTTCATCAGCCATCAAATCGTGTACGTTCCGTTCTTGATCAGCTTTTGAATCTTTTATCAAAGGGTGTGGCCTTGTGCTGCCATCTCTCGGCTGGAATCTTAAATTTTTGGAGGACTTTAATTGGTTGTTAATGATGTCAGAAAATTATCCCATATTTTTTTAATTTTGAGGGATGGGTCCTTGTTGCAACCTTGATATGGAAAGGATGACAATTATCAAGCTCTTTATCAATCTCATTTCTTTCCACATTTTATAAAATGGTGAAGAATGTGAAACATTTTATAGGAATTTTTTTATCCTTTTTTTTGACAGTGAAAGGGTTAAAGCAAATAACTGTAGCATCCTTAATTTAATAATGACATATTCCCAACTAAAATGTTTGAAATGCAGATTCAGCTGTTTTTCTCGTGATGCATTTTCTTTTTTAAGCAGGACATCACAACTTTGCATTATTTTGTCCAGAATTCATACTTATTGCTAAATATTATAAAAAAAATCCATTTTTGAAATTACTTCTGGCAATAAATGCAAGCTGTACCATGCAAATTCATGAACCTTTTTTGTACTTCATCTAACAAAGATTGAAGCACAGCCGATAGATCTTAATAAAATTTTCAACCTTTACACTATGAATTTATGAAAAAACTATTCATCATGGTGCAAGCTTGATAATTGTCTTCATGTGGAAAATCAATGCAACAAAATGTGAATAATTTGGGGACTTCTACATTTACCCATTTTATAGCACACTGAACTAAATTCAAAAAATAAACAGTAGTAACATTGCATCATTATGTAAAATCCTATTTTCAGCAAGTTCATAGCTAACTAAATCTGTTATAATGATTAGGGATTATACTGCCAATCTCATTTATTCAAATATGTGAAAACAAAGATCATATTTTAATTCCAAAGTACTGTTTAAATGTAAAATGCTAACTTTTCTGGTCATTTGTGAGTAGTTATACTCATCTTACACCAAAGAAACTTTCTAAAGAGTACAACATTCATATAATTGCATGAGCACTGATTACAACAGCATAATAGTTTTTTCCAGTGCTCACCTTGGAACACGCACCCCTAAATCTAAAACAAAGAGGAGATCTGATGACTACCAGATCCACATATATTTTGATGAACCTTGTTAATATTATATTATCTTACATCCAAATATCATGAAAGTGTAAGAAACATTGTTATTCCACTTTCATCCCCCCCCCCGACAGCTTTTAGAGCAGGGTTACCATCTGAAATTTTAAATTTCTGCCCTCACCCTCCTGCATGTTGGCTCTTTGCTACTATGCAGCAATTTTATACTGTCAACTAAACACTACTAGTGGTGTTCATGCTTTCATATTGTTAGAGTTCACCATAACATGTACAAAGAATTAGACTGAGGAGAAATCTCTCCATGTCACATAGCTCAAAAGATTTGCCAATTCCTTTCTCCAAAATCTTACATACGTGCAAATACAAAAATAAAATGAAGGTTCTTTAAAACTCCTTTTCAATCATCAAAAAGGTGCAGTTTCAGGAATGTCTAAAGAAAAGTACAGTAAAACTTGTATAACATGCTAAGATTTTCCACATGAAGAAATGTTGGAATAGATTTCTTCATGTGGAAAATCAATGCAACAAATGTGACTAATTTGGGGACTTCTACATTACCCATTTTATAGCACATATTTAAAAATAAAAAGCATCTAAAACTTTATAAAATTAGTTTCTTGAATTAAAAACAGGGCATAACAACTAAGCTTTTTTGTTCCCTCTTATATATATGGGCTGGTTTAATCATGAAGCAAATATTCGTAGCTTTAAGCTCAGTGTTTGTTGACCAAAATGCTCTTCAAAGATGACAAATAATGATGTGTCGTATACAGAATGTCTTATGCAACCTTTGATATTCACCGTTTGTACTTAACCAGATTTTAACCTGTGACAATGTCTTCGGGGGAAATAAAAGCTTGATTAATCTCATGATGCAGTTTGATCTAATTTAGTAGACATCCACTGTAGAGAAGGAATGGATTTGGTACATTCTGTAATTTAAACAATGAAATAATGATATCCTAAGAACAAGATGGTGTTAAATTAATTTGGTTCCTTGTGTCTCAATGTGTGAAGTCTAGGTGTGAGAGTAGATAAGCCAGTCTCAAGTTACTCTTGCAAAATAAAAAACTATGGAATAATATACCAAATCTTTTTTTTAATTGGGTGTTCAATGACCACCATGAGCAATTCGATGGGCTATAAAATTATAAGTGATAATCACAAAGCATCTTAACACTCGGGCAGTGATAATGATCTGCTAGTCTTAAGGATACCACTAACAGCCCTGAAAACCATATTGTATCTTTTTGGGAGTATTGCAATGAAAATATTTTAATATTCATGTTATAAACCAAAGGAAAATATTATGTAGGACATAGCTTCCTGCTCAGAAATGGTGAGTTCTCTGGACTGTTCATTCAAGTCAATCTCCTAAGACATTGGAGATGTGTTTTCAAAAAATTCAAAATTCATATCCTCACAGCTTTTTTTCGGTCGAAGTCATTGTCACCAGATCCTCTACTTCATTTCTGGAAAGCATTTTCCAACAGTTCAGATGTTAAATAAACCCCCAAGCTCTTTGGATTTTCTTCTTGGGATTCAGTCATATTAACTTTTTCTAAAGTTTTAGCAATTTGTTTGCTAGTGTAACAACTGCTTTAATCTGTTCATCATCGCCGTCAGTGATGGATGATCATTAAATTGACTGAAACCTCGTATCTGACTAAACAGACTTTCTAAAACATTCTGCAACAATTGTGCTGTCAGTATATTTAACACCAACTGTTTTTAAGTTGTCATACAAGCCCAAAAGCAAGTTTATGGTAAGAATCATTCCTTTTGTGGAGAGGCAAAATTTTCCTGACTCTTAAGCCACTAATGGTGTTTTTGGCTCTGTTTAAAAGAGAAAGTTGTTTATCCAGATAACAGGTTTTTATGCCAAAGGCTGCTTTCAAAGATTTACTAGAAGGATACGGCTTGCTGCTATTCATACATACATATCCCTAAGCATCTCTGAGATTCAGAGGTTAGCTCCACAAAGAAATACAAGCAACCAAATAATTTTTACTTATTGTTTCCATATGAAACTTTTCCATTTACAGCAATCTTGATTGCTGCTATTCATAATGCCAAATAAACTATCAATTAGTTCAAAAAAATTTGGTGCAACTTTATTTCCAGCAAAATAGCTTTAGCAGTAGTTGCTGAAAATAATACCTTAACTGGAGTCACTTTCTGTCGCTCATTTCCTTTTACTGCAAGACGATTTTGGCTTAAGTTTATGACATATCTTGATTTTCCCCAAATCCTTGTTTAAAACATCTTTAATGAGATCAACTGTTAAAATGCTCCCATCTTCAAGGACAAATCTTTTGTCTAGGAAGTGCTTCCTCAGCAATTTTAAATAATGGGGTAAATCTGCAAACACCCATATTTTTTATGTATCCATGGCTGGATTTAGGAATGAAAAATTATTTAGAGAAATACGAAGCTCTTTCCACATCCTCCTAAATCCGACATGATTGCTTTAACTTTAATGTCAGTTGTTTGAACATGCCTGATTATGTCGAAAAGGACATCTTTTTTTTTTTCATGGAAAGATCGAAATAAAAAAATATAGGCTGCTTCCATTATGAAATTAAACCCCCGATGAGCACAAACTGAATTTTTTTGAAGGGACCAAGAATCTAGTCCATTCTAGTATTATAGCACAACTTTGAATCAATATGCATCTCATCAAAACTTAGAACGCAGATTTTTTCCTGACTGAATAAATTCACACAACATTTTTTCATTAGCATAAGGACATCATTTTGGAGCGCAAGAGTGCATGTGAATTTTGTACACCATCGTTTCAAAGTTATAGCGCTAGGCAATGGAATACCAATTTTGTCTCTCCAAAAACATAGGATTTGACAGAAAGTGCTCGAATTACAATGCATTTTGAAATATCTCCTGGTGTCCACTTCAGCCTGTTTCTTCTCACTAAGAGCATCAATTTGGGTTTTAGTAAAATGTTAAGACATTTCTTCAATTTCTGTGAGTTCTTTAATTTTTTTTTGCAACATATTTATTTTTATTCTTTGTTTGACTTCAGATAATAGAGATCTTGAGATTACCCATCTCTTGGATTGCTGAGATGGGTAATCTCAAGATCTCTTAAGTTCTAAAATACCTTTTTTATCTTTATTTAAATTTTCAAAAATCTCTTTGAGGGAGGAACTTTTTTCAACAAAACGTCATTACGGATTTCCATTTTTGAGAAGTTTTCAAAATGTATTATCTCAACATCTCTGTTGTTATTATCAAAACCAGTAAGAATCCTCTTGGATTTCAGTATGCAAGCAAATCTTTTTAGGGCTCAATTCTCGCAATTGTTCTAATGCAGCTTGAAGAACTTTCCTTTTTGCCTGTCAAGAGCTTTGCGGAGTTTTTTTCTTAGTTGTAAATGAATTTATGGCACTTCTATTCATAGTTTACTGTGGAAATAACTTTTTTATGGGTCTTATAGAGGTTATTATTCAAAAAAGTTGGATGCTTCCGACTGAGTGGCAGCAACTACCCGTATGATTCCCTTAAGTTCACTATTGAACTTCAAAAAGAAAGAATAATTAACTTCTTAGATATTACTATCTATTATGAAGATGAAAAATTCCTCATAAAAATTATGAAGATGAAAAATATACTATAAACCGAAAAAAGGTGTGGACATGCAAAACCAATAACAGGAAAATCGGGCCCTGTAGAGAAGTTGACAAACGAAGCTCAGGAAGCAGGCCAGCATGATGATGTAGAAACAAGTGCTCTACCCATTTTCCACTCGCTCTTTCAGACAGGTCGGCATTCAGCCTCTCAAAGTAACGGACTAGCTCTTTCCTCTGTAAAGCCCTTGTCTAAAGCATGTTTGTGAAGTTAGAACAACGCAGCTGGATAAAAATTGAGGTTGCATGTGGTCACAATACAAAGGATGTTGGTTAGGTCTGAAGGATGCATGTGGGGATGAAGCACTACCCTATCGTACTGTTGCATCGCTTGTGAGCAAGCATGCACTATTTTCCTATATATATGGAGGTTGCAGTAAGAAAGTCAGAGTGAAAAAATTTGGTGTTTCAAAATAATCGTGTCTATGCAAAAGATTTTGAGTAGTCAGTGTAGAAATTATTAACTTAAGGAATCTATCCAATTTGCACATTTTATATTTTAAATTTTTTTAGTTTTTTTACTTAGGATTCATGCAGAACCCCGGGTTCGCGTTTCAACCCCCCCCCTCTTCGAGTCAAGGGAACTACCAGCCAGCCTACGTGCCGCGTAGCATTAGACCGCGGGGTAGCTCTTTTCTTCCCCAGTGAGGACAACTAGTATTGAATAAGGTAGTGTAGTAATTGCACAATGGGGAAGAATGGCGGTCTCTTGCAGGCCGACGTTTTATCAGAGGCCAGCACCGTTCATATTGAGAGTAGCTACTTCTAGTCTGGCAAGAAGAATAGTGTGGTGCCAGGCTTGGCAGTAATCGTGGCATTTTTATGGTAGTGGATATACAACCCGGAGAGGATTTCATAGGCAAAATTTCCTCGAATTCAGGGGTGGACGCAATTTTGGATGTGGCAAGAAGTAAGCAAATAAGCGGACTTTTCGAGAAGCCCAGAGCAAACCAGATCGGGGAATGTTAATTTCTTGACCAATCTTTAATTTGGTAGGGGTATTCGAGGTTGGAAAATCTGCGCAGCCTGCGTGGAATTGGAGGAGTAAGAAATGAGAGAAATAGCATTGTGAAAAGTTGAGAAGGGAGCTGAGAGTGAGATCGGGAGGCATTAACGAAAACAAAAATAATGAAGAGGTCCTATTTTGTCCTTGCTCTTAGAAATAGAATTTGATGGTACAGTAAAGGAATTGATCAAGAGAGGAGCTGCTCTTGAGATTTTAGTCTTTTCCAGCAGGGAAGAGATGCAGTGGGAGTGTAGTGTTACAATGTAAAGCTGCCATGAAAGACCGGGAATTATCCTCATTTAAGGAGCCGGGTACATCCTATCCGGAAGGTTGGTTGGTATCAGCGCGTGAACTACACCAGTCAGAAACTATGCCAATGAGAAATTACGCCAGTTAGAGACTATGGCAACTGGAACACCTCAGAAGTAAAACCTGCCTGAGGAAATCTTGGAACTATCTAATGCAAATTCTTCACCAGCCCTTGACGAAGGATATAAGGTAGGACATTTCCGACCATATCGGTTCCCTCTTACGTTTCTTTTGTGTTGAATCCAATGCAGTTCTAATTTGAGCATAGTAGAAGGAAATTAAGCCAGTCCTTAATAAATTCTGAGTAAGAAGGGCTGAATTTGTAATAATTGTTTTAGAGGGGTAAAGCAAATTAACTTGATCAGAGCAGGAAATGGTGTAGGATTTATCGAATTGAAATAATTTATGTTCCAAAATTGTCAGCATAATATTAGACCAAAATAAATTATTACATTTAAAACTTAAGGAAGAACTAAATTACAAAAGGGTCTACAAGCATTTATAAGTGTGTTTAAAGAACATGCCTTTAATCAGACAAATAAACCTTTTTTTTTTTTTTTTTATGTCACATTATTATGAGTCTGCAAATTTCATTTAAGTGTCCACTTTTGTGAATTTAATTACTTTAGCCATGAATGATAATTGAGTATGTGAGTGAGTGATTGGTGAGTGATCATGCAAAAAGTATCCTTCAGTTCAATGTTCAAGTATTCTCAGGTCTATGCATTTAAAGAATAAATTTTTCTAAATTATTCTAATCCATATCTCAAGAGAATAAAATTTAAATTCTGAAGGAAAGTTAGGCAATCATCTTTATTTCATTCTTTTAACATTTCAACATTCAGCGGACCCCCAAAACATGGAGAGTCGGCTGGGTGAAACACAATGCCTCGTCCTCGAATAGCGAGCCTGTGTCTTCTCTACTACTGGGAAGACATAGTTTTTGAAATTCGAGAGACACCCCTTGATATAATATATATATTGCCATGTGCACACATCAGCAGTCACTGGATCAGTACAGCTGCATCATGGGTGAAGGCTTTTTGCAGTGGTTGAGAACAACCAACATATAATGAATGATCGGGACGTCCCACAGGAGAAGGTGCAGCTTGTGCAATCTTTACTTGATTGTGATAGGCAGTGGACCAAGTGCCAATTGGCAAATGAAGTTAGAATCGGTAATTGCACAATGTCCTTGGCATGCAAAATATTGCAGCAAAATGGATCCCTTGTCATATCGCAGAAGTGCAATAGTGGCATCGATACACAGTGGCAAAACTATCTGGACCGATATCATAATGAGGGTGATGCATTTCTTTGTTGAATCATTGCCATTGACAAAACTTGGTCATGAGTGTATGAGCAGGCATTCAAACAGAGATCAAATTAATGGCAGCATCGGGGATCCCCACACTCGAACAAATTACGGCAGGAACCCAGTCAAGTCAAAATAATGCTGATTGGTGCTTATGAATGCCAAGTACTATCAACAGTTTCCAGATCTGCATCCAGCACTACAAAAGAAGCGGCCACATTTCATTAAAGAAAATCCACCAGTACTCATTCACAACAATGCTCATTGTCATGTTGCCCAAACAGTGTAGGAACTTTTGACAAGATGGCATTGGGAAACCTTGGAGCATACACCGTATTCCCCAGACACGAGTCCTGTGACTTTGATCTGTTTCCCAAATTGAAGACACCCATATGAGGACGTTTTCGTGGTGTTCCTGAGGTACTCCGCGCTAGACCGAACTATGCTGTTATCAATAGAAACGGATCTGCTGGTGGCATCCACCGTCTCCCACAAGTATGGACTTAAGTTATTCATATGGCAGGTGATTACAATGAGGGCCAGTGATGTTCCATTCATGCCTAAATAAAGCGTAATCTGTGTTACACATCTGCTGCCGCATACGTCGCTCTTAATCTCTTTGGGAAGAAGACACTGTGTAATTTCTTGAACATGTAAAATAATGTTTTTGAATGTTTAATTTGTGATGTTCATCACTCTTAACCTCTTTGGGGCTCTGGGAAGAAGACACCATGTAATAGAAGACACTATGTAATTTTTTGAACATGTAAAATAATATTTTTGAATGTTTAATTTGTGATGTACATCATTCTTAATATCCTTGGAGGGGGCTTAAGCCCCAAAAGCCCCCTCTGTGGGTGTGCCAATGGCTGCCACTACTTTTCACCCAACCCTTGTATTTTATTTGAGATATAAATGAAAAATGTTTACATTCTTGAAAATTAATATTGGATGTGACCCCAACTCTTTGAATTCAAGCTCTGCATGTTGAATGTATTTGGTCAAAAGTGTTGGATTTCATCCTGTGGTACATCATTCTAAGCTTAAGCTCTGTTGTGGGATCAGAAGTCTAGGGAGTCCGGGATTAGACACCTACCATTCATGTTCTAGGCACATTCAATTGGAACACAGTTTGGTGAAAGATAAATTTGCACTCTGAAAAGCCAATCTGGTAATATTGGTAGTATGAGGATAGGCCCCATAGGAACATAGCTTTGCCATATTCAACAAAGCAAATGGGTGACCACTGAGCTACAATGGAACCCTGTTTACACTTTTGTCAAGAGACCAAGTAATATTAACATATAATGGAAAAAGTGTTTAAATGAAACAGTAAAATTTAACATTAAAAGCATTTCAGAAAGTTTGGATCAGTGACATTACACACATAAATGAGAAAAACGTATAAATGGGGTTCTACTGTACTTCATTTTCAATGTGATGGTTAGGCTGGTGTGCCGTTCTTTCACAAACACAAGAGTTGCATTCTTACCACATCCAATGGCTCCTGAAACCATAGCACCACAAATTCGTGTGCAATCTGGTCTTTCATTGTGTTGGAAGCATCTTATGACATCATTCGCTTACACTAAAGACAAAACATCCCTTATCACTACATTACTGAATGTCATTCAACCCTTCATTTTAATATGATGACACTGAAGGTGCTTATGATGCTGAGTAGGCTCATTAATTGGTCATTGGACTTAGCTGGTATGTGAGCTTCATGAGGCTAAAGAGCATCGACTGCACTAGGTTTATCCAGACAATACGGAATGATTCACAATACACATATATCACAAGGGGCCAAGAATTAAAGAAATAAGAGGAAGCTACACAAAATGAAACAGACCAATACACCCCACTGATAATTTAAGAGGCAACCCAGGGTTGCTAAGTTGGTAAAAGAAGAAAGTGAGAACATTTGCAAGAAAAACAACAATACACACAGGACACTCCACACATATGGGTAGTGTCAGGTAGGAGTGAGTGAAGTGACAATGGCCAGTGTCGAGGCATGAGGACAACTTCCTCTCTAAGGTTCCAGCAAGAGCTTCAAAGCCAGCACTGGTGTAATACAACCAAGTTTGTTGGCTGAACTCACAAACCTTGGTACTCGTGAATTCTAAAAACAAAGGAAATCATGATGGCATATTGACAAGACCAGGGTGGGAAATTGGAAAAATTTGGCATGTGCAAAATAGTGCCTGTGGCTAAAATTCTTCAATTTTTTGTTTCATTTATTATTTCTGCTGTTGCATATTCCCGATTTATTGTTACATTATTATTTATCTGTTTTTATAACAACAGCAAGGAAGCTTCGGGAAAAAGGCCTCACTGAGTCCTGACTTGGCCCCGAGCTCCCTAAGTCAACAATCCAAGACAGCAATGAAATTAGTTTACTGTTGGTATAACATGAAATCTCCACGGCGCTACAATTAGAGATCACTCGTGCCCTCCAACTTTCCGATTACCCTACCCTTCCCATCTCTTTTTCCTTTTTTTCTTTGATGGGGGATAGTTTTTGTTCTAGGCGCAAAATCTGTTTTTCAAGTGAAAAGCATATAACAGATAAGCTCACGTGCAATTAAAAAATTAAATATGAGGTAGTTGGTGAATCCTCTTATATGTTTGAAATTTGACCTATGTGAATGAAAAATTTCATGCATGAGGTGGGGGATAGTTTTTGTTGATTTTTAAACCACATTTTATAAAAACTCACTGAAAACTGCAGTTTAAAACTTTTATTTTACCAGTAAATTGTTCTTTATTTCCCCCATCAGATGTATAATAAATACCATGAACACCTAAAATAAATTGAAATTTGCTGTATTTTCGTAATTTGGGATTGAGGTCCATTCATATTCAGCTTCTTGTACTTAAAATAAACTACATGCATGAATTCACATATTTCTCAAATTTCACAGATTTGTCAGTTTAAAAAAAGAAAATCTTCAGCCATTTACTGAGTTTTCATCAGCTACACTACACGAGTCACAGAAATTAACAGTCTGTACGTCAAAAATTACAACTAAACTATAATTACCAAACATTATATAAGTTTTCCAGACACCTTTCTACGCATATATGTCACAAGGCAAATATTTATTAACCTTCCTGTGGCTTTTGGGGTCCTTAAGATTCCAACAGATCTTTGATAACTCAGTTGACTGCTGTATTTTTTAATGCCGTTTTGTGACTTTTCACGCAGTTATTTTAGTTTTATAGTAGATTTCTCTTAACTTCCAAGGAAAACATATCAAGATAATTTCTAAAAACACAAAACAAAAAATGAACTTAAATTTGTGCAGTCGCGAATTTGCACCTGTGCTCGAAATACTTGTTGCAGAAAGAAAAATTACGGTCACATTTTGTTCCTTGCACCCACTAATTTCCCAGCCTGGTCAAGAATATAATGACCAACTGGAGAACAAACTGAGCAGCAGATTCGTATCGCAACAGCATGGGTGAGAATCCAACAGATGCAGATCAGAAAAGCAGTCTCGAATAAACGTCTCGCAGAGCTCAGGGTGAGATGGTTGCCCCAGTCTGCAGAGGACAGTATCTGTAATAAATCAAGAGAATGTAAATAAGCAATAGCATGCTGATGAGGTTTCAACAGTGTGTGACGAAGTGTACAGCATGCATTCCTACTGTAAACACAATGACTTTTGGTGGAATCCATTTAATGCAAACATCAATGCAGACAACAGGCTGATCTCATGACTCCACCTAATTTGCAGTCATTAGTGCAATTGGAACGGAGGGAGTAGTGGATAATGAGTAGAAGTGACAAAACAACAAATGACTAAATTGTGTCATGGAGTGCAACAATGATACTAATATGGGCAGAAATGATTTATCCTGTTCACCAAAGCCATTGATCAGACATGCTGCCTTTTCTGCAAACGTTTGGAAGTTCAATTGCCTTGGTTTTGGGCATGCATGCCCTTACCACTGTGTCTAGCATTAATGAATCACAAACAACTCTGATTAGGCTCATACCTTCATTACCCCTTCTCTCTTGAAGCTTCTAATTTCAACATATAGAACGATTTGTCATCTCAGTATCTTTAAGTTCAATAAATTTTACAAAATTAAAATATTGATGGATGCAACTCTATAATTTGTTCACAATGTCACATCTTAATTGACACAGAATCAAATTCTCTGAAAGCTTAATCATTTATTAACATAATTCCTTTCAACATTACCATAAAATTTTGGCAAACCACAGCACTCATTAATGTTGCCTCAGTCACTTTTCATTTCCATTGCTGTTAACTCTAGTTTCCTCCCAGGAAACTCGTTATCTTTATAAGTACATTCTAACTTAAACACTTGACCTCTGCTTTTCATAAATTCTTGTCAAAAATCTAAAAATGTATTTTTTGCAAAGTTAGATATTTTGCAGGGAAAATTGATTATGGTTTTTTAAACTCAATCATTAGCTGATATTTTTGGCAAGTTCTGCAAAACAGATGCAGAAGACTAGTAGAATGGATTTCCCTGAATTATTTTTTTGATCACCATTTATGTTCTTTGAATTAAAGCTCATGTTAAAAATTGGCTTCCTAGTTTCTTTTATTTAATTACATAATCGAAAATTCTATTATGGGAATTTCTACTAGGAAATTTTTTATTTTAATTGCAAATTTTTGGAGAAAACTCTTCTCCTTCTTCAGGCTGTCTTCTGTTGTCACTTTTTTCCCCATCACCATCACCATCACGGCTAGTTATTTTTCACCAAATCCTGCCGGATGTTAGGCAGTGATAATCCTCTGCAGTCATTGATGATGGAATTCTGTTTTTTTTTTTTTTCCAATTTCTATTCCTTCTTTTAGCTTTCTTTTTTTGAAAATTGCTTTAGAAACTGATGACTTTAAGGACTTTAAAGGGAATTCCAGTCCATATTGTGGCCAGTTTCTCTAACATGCCTATCTAAACCTGTCTTGATGGAGCAATTATTTATAGCAGCTTTGTTCTCTGCTATAGGAGTTTCTAATCTGCAACCAGTCTCACCTATGTAAGACAGTCCACAACAACATTTTACTTCATAGACAACTCCTTGCATTTTAAAAGTATCTTCCCTGTAAACTATTTTAGGGACATTTTTTTTAACTTCGTGCTCTAAACTTGGAGCTAGCTTTATATTATGTCTTACTAATTCACTAAGACTCGAATAAACCTTTGTGATAAGTAATTTTTCTAGTGAATTTTACTTGTTGCTGTTTCTTCTTACCTGTAAAATTTAGAAGCTTCTCAATTTGTTCTTTAGGATAGTTATTTTCTTCAAGGATGCTTTTAAGTTCTTCTTTATGGGCTTATTTCTTATCTGCTGTAAGATACTATTTTTTTTTTAAACTGACTTGCCACATTCTTTTATCATCCAGTTTTTATTAAAGAATGTGACATCAGTTTTTAGAAAAAATTCAGAAAATAGTATTAAGTTGCTTTTATAGAGACAGATCTTATTTTGAGAGTGAGTCACTTAAATTGTTCATTTCAACTAGGAAATGTGATTTTTGGTGCTGAGAATCATGTATTCACAGAATCAAGGAATTGATTCTGTGAATTTGATTATGACTTTACTTGAATGTGAGTTCCTTGGAATCATTCATTTCACCCAGTAAATGAATGTGCTTTATGGCAATAGGAAGAATGCATTTGCATAAATTGAAATCTGTTCATTTCAAACAGAAAACATTCTTTCTGGAAGCATGAAAATTATTGCATTAACTGAACACACTTTGTGGCCACAGGAAGATTATGGATATATTTGAATGTGCCTGAGTCTGCTTTTTGACAGTGCAAAGAATGGTTCATTATTTGAGTGTGATTACTGGTAGCAGGAGTATTTCAGAATTATATGCACATTATTTCTGGTGACAAAGAAGGTTATGGAACTGTTTGAATGATGTGAATAGGGTGTGATTTTTCTTCAAAGTAGTAGCTTTGAAAATTGTATAAAAAATGTTCCTTCCACAGGCATTCAGAGTGCAAATTTACAAATTGGTCTCACTCCTTGTTAAACTGTTTTCCCATCATGCAACATTAGCCAAAACCACAGCTTTTCTTACTGGGTGAACATAATATTAAAATGCAAGAGAAATTTTGTGAGCACACAACAGTAGGAAATTGCAGTTTTTGGATATAAATGAACTAATTCCAATTTATTTCCATTCATACAACTTTATTTTGCCATTGTAAAATATGTAATCATCCTCAGTGATCTTAGAAAATCTGCTGAGGTCCTGGTAAGGTAAAAAAAAAAAAAAAAAAAAATGTGGAAAGGCTGTAGGAACACAGGTCATTTGAAGTAGGAGGTAAGGTTAAAGAAAGGATAAAGACATATACAAGAGCAGTAAGCTATATGGATACATACATACATATCATTAAGCTGTTCTCTAAAATTCAGAAGTTAGCTCCTCAAAGAAAAAAATCTGCCAGATAAACATTTCATTGATTTTACTAGATTTTAGTTACTGTTGGTGTATCAGACATCTCTATTCACAGCAATCTTCGCACACAGCTCGAGCTTTACTGACATCCACCATGTGTTGCACACAAGACCTTTTGTACTTCATACTCAATCTTTTTCTCAATCAAACATTCCTGAATCTGATCCTCCTTCCTATGATTTCCTTGGCCTTCCCTGACTTTTCTTTCCTGACACTTGGGTTGAAAATATTCTCTTAGAAAGCACCTCATCACTCATTCTTTCAACATGGCCAAACCACCGAAGCATATTGGTTTCCACCTTTGCTAACAACATTTTGCTTTACATCACACAACTGTAATACATCTTCATTCCTCACACAATCAGATCGTGTCTTGCCACAAACCCCACGTAAGTAACGCATTTCTCCAGCACACAAATGACTCCTATGTTTCTTCTACAGTACTGAAGTTTCATTGCCATACAGTAGGAACAGTTACACTTTCATAAACAACTATTTGGAACTTTCTTGAGAACTCGTCAATTCCTGTGAAATTCTCCTAAAAGAGCTATGACTTTCAAAGAAGAATTCACCCTCCTACTAATTTCACCATCTAATTTGTTCTCTCTTTCAAACATGCTTTCTAAATATACAAATTTGTTTACCTGGTCAATCTCTGTATCATTTATACTAATCTTGCATTCAGTACCAACAGATTTTTGCTCATAAACCATAACTTTGGATTTTCCCTTATTTATAATCAGTTTGAATTACATACATCTGGGACAACATAGTCTGCAATTGGTTTTTGCTCTCTGCCAACAGGACTGTGTCATTTCAACATACAGTAATCTGCACACATATTTTACCAAGACATAAATCAGTATTATCCATTTTGGCATGAAATATATTTAACAGCCATGGTGACATTAATCAACTTTTCTAACTCCTGCACCAATAGAAAACCAAGTGAATAAAATACCATTCACTTGTACACATGCTCTATTGCCAGCATACAGGGCTTTTATACTATTAAGCACAATCCCACCAATACTATATTTATTCAGTACCTTCCACAGAAGTAACCTATTTACTTAATCATCAGCTTTCTCTAAATCTGTGAAGGCAGCAAACACTTTCTTACCAACAGAAAGATAATTTTCGATTACACGTAATGCAAAAATTTGGTTAATGCAGCTCTTACCAGGCATAAAACCACTCTATACATCCCACGCATTCTCTGAAGACCTCATATCTTATCAATAATGACCTTTCCAAACACTGCCTGGCACACTCAATGAACTGATACCACAATACTTCTTGAATACAGTCTGATCACTTTTTCCCTTATGCAAGGGAACAATGATAACATCCCTCCAGTCCTGAGGGTCTATTCCTAGCTCCTAGCACAATTGGCAAATTTCAGTTAACCAGTCAATTACAGAGTTACCACCATATATTTTAACATCTCGGCAGTTATGCCATGAACTCCTGAAGCCCTACCATTCTGAAGAGATTTTAAGAGTTTTACACAAGTCTTCTTTTGAGATCCCACAACTGCTTCTGCCTCGGTATCAGTTATATGTATAGCTGGACTTTCTAAACGGCGTATGAGAAAGCGATCTCGACTGAGTGAATGTAAGATTGGTGTATGGAATACTAGAAGTATAAATGGCAAGATGAGTGAGGTGATTGAGGAGATGAATAAGTATAGACTGGATGTGCTGTGTGTAAGTGAAACCAAAAAGAAGGAAATTGGGGTAGAAAAAGTGAATGGCACAGTGAGTGTGTGGTCTGGAGTATTGGATAATATGAGAAGACAGACTGGTGTAGGTGTGATTTTAAGTGACAAGATGAAGAACAACTTGATTCACTATAGTTGCATAAGTGAGAGAATTCTCTGGATTCGTTTGAAAGTGAAACTTCAGAGAATAGTAATTGTTGTAGTGTATGCTCCTTGTGACTCGGAACCTTCTGATAAGAAAGAAGATTTCTGGAATGAGCTAAAAGCTGTTTTGAGCCAGTTTGGTGCTAAAGAAAAAGTTATAATAGCAGGGGATTTCAATGCTAGAGTAGGTGTGCAGAATGCAATTTCTGACAATGTTCTGGGTAAGTTTAATGATCCTTGTGTGAATGATAATGGTGAAAGATTAATTGAACTCTGCATTGAGAATGATTTGTGTGTATCTAATACATTTTTCTTTCAACCACAAGTATATACACACATATACTTGGGAAAATCGTACTCTTGGTCAAAAGAGTGTGATAGATTTTGTTGTTTACGATCAGTGTTTGAAACACTTAGTTGTTGACACCCGTGTGATGAGAGGTGCCGATGTTGGTTCTGATCATTATTTGGTAGTGTCACGAGTGAAACTTAATGTTGGTTGGAGGAAAAGGAATAAGAGAAGGACCCAGGATAGAAAGAATAAAGATTGATAGGCTCCTTGAAGATCATCAGCGGTATTCTGACTTACTCAGAGAACGACTGAAGGATCTGAAATCTTGTGAGAGGGATGTAGAAAAGAAGTGGGAATGTTTTAAGAACTGTGTTGTTACTGCTGCTAAAGAGGTATGTGGCACCACAATAGTGGGTAACAATAGAGGTGATGCTTGGTGGAATAGTGAGATTGATGAGGCAGTAAAGAAAAAGAAGGAAGCCTATTTGGGGATGTTGCAAAGTAGAGTCTCTGTGGATGAATATCGCTGTAAGAAGTGTGAAGTTGCTAAGCTGGTTCGCCACAGTAAGGCAAAAGATAGCAAAGAGAAAGTGGAAAGGCATGAACTGGCTTTTTGGAAAGATAGAAAGTCCTTCTGGAAGTACATGAGACTCAGGAAAAATAGGGGAAACAAAGTTGTAAGTTGTGTGAAGAATGAGATTGGGGAAATGATATGGGAGCCCAATGAGTTAAGTGATAGATGGGGCGAATACTTCTGTGAGTTATTAGATAAGGAGAGCAAAAATGATTCTGAGACAGATGCAGATGATGTCACAATGAGGGATGAAAGCACAGGAGGGATCTCAAGAGAAGAAGTGTGTAAAGCTCTAAAATCTCTTCAGAATGGTAAGGCTCCAGGAGTTGATGGCTTAACTGCAGAGATGTTGAAGTATGGTGGTGACTATAATTGACTGGTTAACTGAAATTTGCCAGTTGTGCTGGTAGTTAGGAATGTTCCCTCGGGATTGGAAGGATGTTATTATTGTTCCCTTGTATAAGGGAAAAGGTGATCAGACTGAATGCAAGAACTATCGTGGTATTAGCCTACCGAGTGTGTCAGGGAAAGTGTTTGGTAAGGTTGTTATTGAAAAAGTATGGGGTCTTACATCAGAGAAAGTGTGGGATGTTCAGAGTGGTTTTATGCCTGGTAAAGGCTGCACTAACCAGATTTTTGCATTACGCATGATGATTGAAAAGTATCTGGCTATTGGGAAGAAAGTTTTTACTGCCTTCATAGATTTAGAGAAAACTTACGACCGAGTCAATAGGACACTTTTGTGGAAGGTATTGAATGAATATGGTGTTACTGGGAATCTACTTAATAGTGTAAAAGCCATGTATGCTGGTAGTAAAGCTTGTGTATGAGTGAAAGGTGTTTTATCAAAATGGTTTTCCATTGGTGCAGGAGTTAGACAAGGTTGTGTAATGTCACCATGGCTGTTTAATATATTAATGGACGCATGCATGCGTGAGGCCAAAATAGATACCCATTGAGTTGCTCACGGTGGTCGTTAAACCTCCAATCAAAAAAAAAAAAAAAAAAAAAAAATTAGATAATAGTGGTTTATGTCTTGGTGATATCCGTGTGTGCAGATTGCTGTATGCTGATGACACTGTCCTGTTGGCAGAGAGCAAAAGTGAGTTGCAGAGTATGTTGACTCGGATGCACGAAGTTTGCATGAAATTCAAACTGAGTATAAATAAGGGAAAAACCAAAGTTATGGTGTTTGAAAGAGGAATGGGTAGCACTGAATGTAATGTAAGTATAAATGGCACTGTGATTGACTAGGTGAGTGAGTTTGTGTATTTAGGAAGCATGTTTAACAGAGAGAACAAGTTGGATGGTGAAATCAGTAGGCGAGTGAATTCTTCTTTGAAAGTCATAGCTGCTCTGGGAGGTTTTCACAGGAATGATGGGTTCTCTAGAGAGTCCCGCATGGCTGTGTATGAAACAGTAATTGTTCGTACTCTGATTCTGATGTATGGCAGTGAAACCTGGGTACTGCAGAAGAAACATAGGAGTCGTTTGTGTGCTGGAGAAATGCATTACTTACTTGGGGTTTGTGGCAAGACACGATCTGATTGTGTGAGGAATTAAGATGTATTGCAGTTGTGTGATGTAAAGCAAAATCTTGTTGGCAAGGTGGAGACCAATATGCTTTGGTGGTTTGGCCAAGTTGAAAGAATGAGTGATGAAATGCTTACTAAGAAAATATTTTCAGCCCAAGTGGCAGGAAGGAAAGGCAGAGGAAGGCCAAGGAAGACATGGGTGGATCAGATTCAGGAGTGTCTGCATGAGATAAAGATTATGAGTATGAAGTATAAAAGATCTTGTGTACGGCATGTAATGGATATCAGTGAAGCACGAGTTGTATGTCAAGATCGCTGTAAATGGCGAAGTTTGATACAACAATAAGTAATAATATCTGGAAGTTTGTATTTCTTTTTGGAGCTAACCTCTGAATCTCAGAGAACAGCTTAGTGATATGTATGTATGTATGTTATACTTTATGTATGGATTTATGCATATGATGTATACTTCATGTACGATAATAGCTTATACTTATGTATTATGTTTCATTTATAGCTTATGTTTATGTATTATAGCTTATACTCAGTATAGGCTATATGGATGAAGTGAAAAATAGGGAGAATAGCTGGTGCTGTGGTGACCCCTGATATCACTGAGTTGATCTCTTGAATGAAACAAGGAACCCACAGTAGTGGTATGTGGGAAAAGACTGAAGCTGGACTATGTATGATTTGTCTGGAGAAGTTATTCAGTTACCTTAGATTTCATTTTTCAGGTTTGTCTGAAATCAAAAAGTATTTTATATTTATTGGGATGTTTTTACATTTTATTACACTTTTTTCATGGAAAAGAATTTTCTATCAATAAAATTTATGTAAAAAATGCTGTGATGCAAAATTTGTTTTTAATTTTTAAAAGTTGACAGATATGCATTAATATACATATCAGGATTCACTCATATAATATTAAACTTCTTTTACTATTCGATTCTTTCCCCAGATTACAATTTTCCATTGTTACTGTTTTCTTTCAAAAACGCTACTGAGGAAGTTAAAACAGTCATAAATTTTAAAAGGACAAAACATGGGGCTTAAAGCACTTGTGGTACAATGGGGAATCTGTTTGGATTTTTTGAGTGCAAAGAACAAATACAGTACCAAGAAAACAAACACTAGTAATTAAACAAGAAGTAATGTCAGCGCTTATTAAAGGTACAACTCCTATTCTAATCTAGGTGTCAGAAATAAATAATTTGAAATGTGTTGACAAATATCTTTTTCTCACTGACAAATGAAAATGGAGAGTGAGATAACAAATATGAATAACAACATAAAAAGTATTATAAACTTTCCAAAAATATTTAGAAGCAAAAATTATTGTGACTGGGTAGGGCTATGTACATCAAATTGACTAGGACATCACAATTACTTTGCCTTAGCTTCTTGAATGGTACCTGAAATGTCTCTTGATACACTATATGAAATGTGAAAATCCACAACACTTTACAGAAGCAATGCAAGATTCAGAGTTGACTGTATATCAAAATTTCAGGAACAGTTTACCCGTTTGAAAATAAGTAGATGGTATACCATATATACGTGAATGGTGGTCGAATGTCCTGTGTTCAAAAATCCTTAATGCTTTAGGGTTATAGATGTAAGTAAACATGGGAATGTACTGTGTACTAATAATAAGATACAGTGCTCACCGAACCCTAAAGAAATTAGCACCAATAACTGCATGATTGCGATACATAACACACAAATGGTTATTAAAAAACTGGGCAGCAGCATCAGTTTTACAGACGTAAATATAAATGTTGTGCATTTCTATTAAATGGATGATATCTGATTTTGTAATGCAGAATCAATTCATATCTGAGATGTAACAACTCTGATTTATCACAATTGCAGGGCTCCCACTTGTCCTACTTTTTCGTAAAATGTCCTACTTTTGTCCTATTTTTTTCATACTTGTAGAAAAGTCTTTCTCCCTTCACGCAGCCCATAAATAATATGCCACACTTCAAAAATAATAGCTTCATATAATGAAATGCTATTTTAATTCATAATAACACTAATTATTATTTTTATTTTTATTTTTTTTTTGCAGGGGAAAATCAATTAGAATTTTATCCTGAGATCCTGAGAAATGCCTCGTGAAACACATTTTGGTGAAGAGTGGCTGCTTCAATTGGACAGAAATAACCATGTTCTGAACTTGTGGTGTAGTAAGGGGAAAAATGAAACTGAAGCTTTCTGTTCATTATGTAATGTGTACTTCTCATGTGCGAATAGGGGGAAAGACCATCTTTTAAAACACAGTGACACAAAAATACATTTTACCAAAGCAAATGTAGTACGTTCTACCAGCCAAAGTAAACTTTTTGTAAATAAGGGGACAGTTATTGGGACATCATCGAAGAACACAGATAGTGTTGCACTTAATGATTCAGAATGCCACAAAGCTGAAATTCTATGGGCTTTTAAATGTTGATTCTATTTTTTTTTTCTTCATGTAAGGATTTAAAAGGCTCCTTTTGTAACAATGTTTGGGGAAGTTGCTAAAAACTTCAGTCTGGACAGAACAAAAGTGTCTAATTTAATAACTTACGGCCTCCGACCATTCACTGTACAGGAATTGATGTCAATCATTCTCAGTTCTGATATGTACTTTACTTTATGTGTAGATGAAACAACAACAGCCCAAGTGAAAAAGCAGTTGGATATGTACGTCCGGTTTTGGAGTCTTGATGTTATCCAGCCAGTCCAATGTCGTTACTTGTCTTCGGTGTTTTTAGGTCATGCAGATGCAGAAACAATGTTTACAGAAATCTGTAAACAACTTGAAATGGAAGGGCTTCATTTGTCTAAAATGATCATGCTAGCAATGGATGGTCCAAATGTAAACAAATCACTTTGGAAAAAGACGGACAATGCAGTAAAATAGTCTGGTTCCCCTGGACTTGTCGACATTGGGTGTATCAAATAATTACGACATTGTTAGCTTTATCAGATAATTACTTTTTGCAGTTTGTAAGTTGTAGATGGCTTACTCTTGCTCCAGTAATGAAGAGACTCATCGAACAACACAAAGCTTTGCAACATTACTTTTTAAAGTTCATCATGCCTAAACATAATAATTCTGTGTGTATAAATAACTCTCAATATAACAGCATTGTTATTGTGCTGAAGAACATATTGCTCCTTCCCTTGATGCAGTTTTTGGTTCACATTAGTGAGTTGTTTTCTAAGTTCCTTTACACTTTTCAGAATGAAGAGCCACTTGTTCATATTTTGTATGAGGAGTTATGTCAACTTCTAAAGATGATGTTGAGGAAATTTGTGAAACCACATATTGTGAAGGAGTTCTCTGGTAATCTCTCTGCAATAAATTTCATGAGTGAAAACCTGTTGCCTTTGCACAAAGTGGAAGTAGGAACTGAAGCAAAGCATACTTTGACATCGTCTGCAATGTTGGACAGGGATAAACTTGAGTATAACTCAGCAGTCTTATGTTTTTATAAGAAAACAGTAACTAAGCTTTTTACAATGCTGCCAATCAAAAATAGGATCCTGAAAAGCCTGCAATGTCTTCGTGGTTTGTTGCACCCTGAGAAAGAGAGCTGCAAATCTTTTAGGCGGCTAATAACTCAGGTACTGCATGCTCTGAATGACACCGACACAGACAAAGTTATAGATGAATGGCGATCATACCAGGCAGATAATGACATTAAAGAACAATGGTTTATCCAGGAAAAAAGAATGGTGAAGTTAAGTATCACAGAATTGATTACTATTGGACACAAGTATTCAAGATCAAATCTGTAGATGGTAAATGCATATCCTCTATAATATCCTCTTTTGGCTAAATACATTCCTTTCCTTTTGGTATTAGCACATGGTAATTCAGATTTGGAAAGAGGTTTTTCTCTGAATAACGCATTGGTGACATCTGAAAGAAACGCTTTGGCAGAAAATACCATCAAAGGTGTAAGAGCAGTAAAAGATTATTTGTGAGTTCAAGGAAAAATTGAAAACATATCTATCACCAAAAAGATGTTAGAGGCAGCAAGGGCTCCTAATGGAAAATATAAAGCAGCCTTGGAAAAACAAAGGCTTGAAAATCGGAAACAGAATGAATTAAAAGTTTCAGAGAAATCTAAAGCTGAAAAAGAACAGAATCTTCCTAACAAAGACACATTCAAAGAAAAGACAGCTGCCCAAAAACTATTAGACGAAGGGAAGAAAAAGTTGCACGAAGCACTAAAAAGAAAAGATTTTAGTGAAGTATCTCTAACATCTGATATGATAGACATATCTACCAGAAGACTGCAACAAATGGATGATGCTTTCATCTCACACAAAAAAAGAAAAACCTGAAGTAATAGGATGGACTGTGGTTGCCAGTAAAATACTGGTAGTTTCCTTTTAGTTTTGACTTGACAGTCAACCTCTGTATAGTGCTGGATTCGATTTATTTTAATACTTTTCTTTACACTGTGTATGAAAATAAAAAAAGGAGTTCTCAGAAATGCACTTTATTGACTGTAACAAGAAATCATAAAGTAAAATATATTGTCATTAATTATGTTTTAGATACTATTTCCTTTATAGTAAATGTTATTGTCTCATATATAAATATATATATATATTTATTAGTAAATCAACTAGACCTACCTCTGAAATGTATTATTACACTAGTACACATTGCCAGGGGGGGGGAGTCCGTGTGGCTTTATTATAGTAACTATCGCCATTACGATTGACCTACTTTTCCCCCTAAAACTGTCCTATTTTTTTACTCGAGTAGGTGGGAGCCCTGCAATTGCCATACTAGCAGAAATGGTCTATTCAGAATCAGTTCTGATGATGAACATAAAAATTTTCATATATGTGACCAATGTACTGCATGAACTTGAGGCACTGCCATGGCTAGTACAAGTATATTCTCAAAAAATCTACACAAGAGAGTGGAATATGAAGGATGCTTAAGAAAAATGAATGTTTTTATGAGAATAGGTGGGTGTTTATTAGCAATTTGATTGATGAATCAAAGTAAATGCAAATAAAGGTGCTTTTATTTAATATACACCAGTACTCAAAATTAAAGGACAATCTAAGAAAACATGTATAACTGCCAATGCCAGTGAATCTTTGCCAGGGGGCAAGATGAGAATTCATTGCAATCAGCTTAACTACTGATTTGTGATGAATTCTCATCTGGAAAGAGCCAGGGACTCACAACAGTCCCTCTAACATTAGAGAAAGGGACAACTCTGATGGCGGTGGTGTGATGGTCTAGTTAGGAATAATGACAAATGGATGCAAACACCTGCATATCTTTCACAGTCACTTTGTTACTGCACAGAGGTACAGAGATGGGATCTTGAATCCATGTCAGGCCATGGGGGGGGGGGCATTGTTCTAGATTTTATTCTTATAGACTATAATGCCTTACCTCATTAAGCTCATTTGGTTGCTGATTTTCTCGAACAGCAAGATATTTTCCAAATGGAGTGGCCACCCAGATCCCCTGACCTCAGTCCCATTGAGCATGTATGCAGTGTTCTAGAAAGATCATTGGAGTTTGACAGAACACTTCAAGAACTCAAAGCTGCTCTTGTTGAGGAGTGATCATAAATCCCTCAAGACCTCATCAATACCCTCATAAACAGTATGAGGAGTCACTGCGTGGCTGATCATACTCCATTATGGTAAAATACCACATCTTAAATACAAGACTTCAAATATTATTCCACAGACTGCTCTTTCTTGTAAATTACAAAAGTGTGATATTAACACATGATAAGATTAGTTTTGTCTCTCAAGTTTATATATAAGTAACATGCAGACTCGCATATTTTGTTCACTATGTCCGAGGTTCACTAAAACCGAAGTGTCTTCCCTTAACCTCAATTGAGTGGAATGGTGAGCAAGAAAAGAAAATATGTACATATTTATCTAAAAAATAATATTTTTATGTACATAGTGTATATTCGTTAAATTAAATAAACAAAATTTATTTTGCATTACCTTAATTAATATGAAAATAGTCTGTTACATGCCTCTGCTTTTTGCAAACAGTTTTAATAAATATTTTCTCTATGCCTTTCTCTAGAGTCTGTGCTTTTTTGCTACACTCAATTTTACATTTTCCATACATTTTAGGAACTTTAGCACAGTCCTGACATTCTCCAACACCTCGTTCACCGTTGGAACACGTTCTTCATTATCGTCCTCGTCATCTTCAGCCTCATTTTCTTCCGTACTGGAACTACCTTTCACAGCCTCGACAATAGCTTCATACGACAGAATTTCATTCGTTACGTTATAGCTTCAGTCAGCATTGATAAAATCTTCAGCTTCAGTGGAATTCGCACCCATATGCTGAAACAGGTCCTTGCCTATCATTCTCCCCTTCGAATGCCACACGTCCAGTAGCCAAGCCAGAACTCCTGAAACAGTTCCGTATAGTGACAGTTGACACACTCCTCCATGCTTTGTTTCCAAAATGTACAGCATTCAGAGCATTTATTGATCTGTTCTGCTTTGATTCCAAGGCTTGCCGCGGGTGGCCTAGTGGGCAACGTTCGTGACTGCCACGGAAAGGACCTCGGGTTCGATCCCAGGCAGGTACGAACGCTCGATCCACTAAATATCCGCCATGCATCGGATGTGCACGTTAAGCCGTCGGACCCAGGGTACTGGCCCCCGGTAATAAATAAGGGCGTCTTCCTACCTCTTTCTACTTCGCTTCCGTGTCACTTTCCTATCGGACACTCTAGCCCAAATCTCCTGGCTTCCCATTTCTAAGGGTTGTTTAAGACCTGGGGTCAGACACTCCCTTCCTAAAATCCTCTACATATGATCATGATTCCAAGGCTTGGATTAAATGAAGCGTTACTTCCATTCTGTAATAGGTTTTAAAGCTGCGAATCACACCTTGATTCATGAGTTGGAGGACTGGCGTGGTGTTGGCAGGCAGGAACACCAGTTTGATGTTGCTGAGGTTTTTAATTCTACCTTTGTCGTTCGATGCACTTAAGGACTAGTAGGCCTACAACATTGTTCTCAACACATTCTTTCAAGTTTTTACAAGGTTTGTTTTGAAATAAGTTACAATTCCTGTTACAAGTACATTCTTTTCTTTGAAGTTTTATTTTTAGGTTCACTATAACCGAAGTTGAGGGTTCACTATAAACAAAAATTTTAATGTACGTTTCCGATGTTGCAGGTCGGGACCAGTGATTTAGGTTCACTATAGCCGAATGTTGACTATATCCACAGTTGACTGTAATAATAAACCTCTTTACTATATTTTTATTGAATTTCTTCATAAATACTTCGAGTTATGCAACTAATTTATTAGTTATCCTTTTAATTTTGAGAACCAGTAATATCAACAGCAAAATTAATGTGCTTGCTAATCCATTTGACCAAAAGCTGATATCTATTGTTTAAAGCAGTTAACTGATCAATACCAAATATTTCCTAATTAAATTTTCCCTCAATTATGGTCTTATTTTTACTTTGGGAAACACATTAATTTTGGAAAAAGAATGTCCACAAACTTTAGTTAGTAATATGTTCATGAAATCTGATTTACAATCAGCCATGGTAAATACAAATAAGTGTAGCATAATCATGATACGATTTTTTTTTTTTTTTCAAGATATGATGCAAATTATTTTATGTACACACTTTAAAATGAGGATGCATCACACAAAATAGTAACAGCATAAACATTCAGAATTATTCTTAATAAACAATATGCAACTATAAGTATAAAAAGTTCAGTGTTATTCACTTAACAAGAGTAAATAGTAAAAATGCTGAATTGCAAAATCTGAATGCTTATAAAGCCTTTCTTTTTCTTTCCTGTCTTTCCTTTTTTTTTTTTTTTTTTTTTAAATCCCCAGCATCATCAAGAATAAGGCAGATGACAAAGCATATGAATGCGCATTTGCTTGGTGAGCTTAGCAAAATGTGATGGAAAATTTGGAGACAATACTTATACGGCACATTGGACAGCAATCCACAGCAGTCGAACAACTCCAACAGCAGCAAACATGTCCACAAGGAAGGAACACAGCTGAACTCTGAAAAACAAAGTAAAGCAATGCAACTTCAACTATGTTTAGGAACAAAGATATATCATGTTGGTGACTCATCTATTAGACTTGTTACTGGAAGTAACAAGTCTAGTTGTGAGTGATTTTTGAAATGAGTTCTCCTCAATATAATCCAAAAATACCACAAAAACCATGGTTTAATAATAATAAAATTAAATTAATTTATTTAAAGAGACCTAACCAACAGACATTTTATCTGCTAGGTTATTTTACCAATTCTTTATTGCTGCCAGGAGAAAGACTCATTGATCTCACACATTTGCTCATTAAGTACAGGCACAACTACAGCATGAATTATTTATATTATTTATGGTTTTATTAGTTAAAACTTATTAAATACAGTCAAACTCATTTATACAGGGTTCATACATATTTACAGAAAATAAATTCCAGGAATTCATCCAAAATGCCAGGAGCTCAAATTACGACCTTTTCATGACTTCTGTGACCTGGTAGACATTCTGAAAATTTAAAGCAAAAAAGTTTTGTCTAAAAAAAGATGACCATAAAATAAAGGAAATTCTGAAACTTCACTGGCATCTCTTAACTTTGGAGGATACTTCTGCTGAATCTCTTTGGAATGACACCAAACAAATTGCCCTGTTCGTTGATCATTTTTTTTTTTTTTGTTATCAGGAAAGTTTGAAAATTTTTCTCAGCTCTAAGAACTGCAATTCTGATTACCCTTTCTTCATACCATTAATATGGAAGTCGATTTAAAAAAACAAATAACATATAGGACTTTCTGGATCTGGCAACCACTACTAGCATCACTGTCCATCTGTCACAAGGCTAGCGAAGGCAAGTTATCAGTTGAAAGCTCTCTTAAATTAAACTTTATTACATAACTTGAGCATGTTTTAAAGTTTTTGTACTTACTGTTTACAAAATTTTTAATAATTTAAAACTAGGATTATACAACACTGTCAATGAGATTCACCCAAAATAACGGCGTCAGTTGTTCATGTGAGCAAGTTGATGGTAGTTTATGTTACATAATATAGTTTTACGGCAAATATATTTCAGCCATTACTATGGCCTTCATCAGTGTGACTACGATTTGTTTTGTTGCCAGATTGGAAAAGTAAGTTCTGTAATGGTAACTCCGGGTGACGTGATGCAATGAGAGATTTCCAGATGCATGGAACAAAAATGGGGATCTCAGAGTTACAATTTTTGTAAAATAAAATTTCTAAACTTTCTCGAAATTTCAGAACAAAACGATTCTGGAAGGAAGCCAACTTTTTTGTATCGGACCAAAGTGGAATGGCAGAAGTGTCAGCCATAGTAAGTTGAGACAATGAAGAGGAAGGTTTCCCAAATTTCAAATAAAATTTATGTTTCTAAAGTCTTGAGAGAATTTTCCGTAATGAACTTCCTATACATGCAGTTAATCCAACATTTGTCTTGATAGGAATTTTATATACACCAGAAGAAAGCGGAGATCTTGGGCCTCTGTCAAGACTTCAGAAACATACATTTGAAGTGAAATTTGGAAAACCTTCCTCTTCCTTGTCTCAACTTACCCTGGCTGACACTTCTGCTATTCCACTTTGGTCCGATACAAAAAAGTTGGCTTCCTTCCAAAATCGTTTTGCTCTGAGGTTTCAAGAAAGTTTGGAAATTTTATTTTCCAAAAATTGTAACTCTGAGCTTCCCCTTTTTGTTCCATACATCTGGAAATTTTTCATTGCATCATGTCACCCGGAGTTACAGTTACAGAACTTATCTTCCAAATCTGGCAACAAAACGAATCGCAGTTGCACTGATGAAAGCCATAGTAATGGCTGAAATATATTTGCCTTAAAACTATAATATGTAACTTAAGCGTGCTGTCAACTACCATCAACTTGTTTTTAGTTACATGCATTGCCTACCACTTATTTATGTTCATGTGAGCACTGGTTGCAGGTCATTTTCTCCCATAAATCTGCACCACTGTAGCCAAGTGATGTACAAGTACTTGAGAAATTTACCAACTAGATTGGTGACTATTCCTATGCACACAGGCTACAGGGAGCCACATGTCAATAAATGCCCTTCAATGAGGGGAGTGTGTGCTAAAAGTAATAGCCATGTTAGACTCTTTGGAATGTTTCCACATGCTGTAGTGACTCAAACTGCACAGGATGCTTGAAGTATGATACTCAAACATCTTGCGCTGCAGCACCACATGAGATGAAAGAGATAACATCATGTCTCCATACTCCACGGAAGGAAGTGATGACATTGTGAGCAGATGTTGCATTAAGCTAGAACAAAATGACATTATCAATCCAAATTTTTTACCCTTTTTTTTTACTGCAAGAAAAAATTCCAAGACTATTGACAAAAATATGAAAAATCAGTTGGCATCCACACCTGGAAAAAAAGGAAACAAAATTCCACGATTATTGACAAAAACATGAAAAATCAAAGACCTGGAAAAAAAAAGGTGGGGGGGGGGGGTGTAATTCCAGGATTTTTCCAGGTGCCATGCCAACCTTGTTTATAATGAGCACAGTTATAACAAAATTGGGAGCAAACAAAAAATTGGTTGAAAATTATGTATCTTATAAGCAACATTTTACAGCTAAAGCAATAATGATAGTTGAGAGCTTCATGGGTATAATGAGCAAATCTTTAAGCCACTGATTTTCTGTGGCTTAAAGATTTGCTTGAAAATCTGGTGATGTAACTGAAGGAGTAAGTAATGGCTGGATTGAAGATGTGTGACCAGATATAAGGAAACGTTTCTGTGAAAATTCTCTTCTCCAATCTATGGATCAATGTGTTAATAGAAGCTTTAAATGCCATTTTAGTAAACTTTTAATATTAAAAACTGTAAAATCCATTGAAAGAAAAATTCAAATTTCAGCTTTTGATGCCATCTAGTTCATGAGCAAGGTACATGATGAGGTCACACCACAGACCATCAAAAACTATTTCAATACGGCAAGACTACAGCCCATGGAAACCAATTACCTCAATCCAGAATTTCAATTCTATTACTTTCCAATTGCCTCGATCCAGAATTTCAATTCAAATTCACTCCCTTCATGTTGCTCATAAATTTCCCCTTAAAAGAAATCTGAAACAGGCAATTTATAAAAATATACTAATTTAGAGCCACTTGTTCTGGGAAAGGGACAGAGCCAGCATCATCAGTCAAGCCCATTACCTGTACCTCATCTGAGACCTATATCAGATGAATGGTCAGAGTTCAGTACCTCAGACCACTCGGCCACAGACAAGGATTGCAAAATCGTTTGTTCAAGTACAAGAACTACAACAATAAAAAATTTTCATGGTGAGAACCTAAGTGGAGCATAGCAAAGTAGCAACAGAAATTCACTTTCGAAACAATAAATACACTGAAGTACATAATGCTCTTCTATCTTGAACTTTCCTTTCTTTATGTCTTCACTTCCTCTGAGTTCTTTTGTTTTCACAGACGCTTCTGGCTTCTAGATTTTTGTCAAGTCCTGTTCTTAATGTGTAGAAATTGTATATAAAGATTTGTTTACATTGAGAGCTTCCAGTGTAAACAAATATTTATATACAGTTTCTACACATTGAGAACAGGCCTTGACAAAAATCTAGAGGCCAGAAAAGTGTGAAAATAAAAGAACACAGAGGAAGTGAAGACATAAAGAAAAGTTCTTCAAGATAGAAGAGAATTAAGTATAGTAATCTGAGTGAAGCCTTAAGTAAGTTGTTTAACCACTGAAGCACAGTATATGTAAAAAAAAATATGGTTTAAACTGGCACAAAATACCTGCTGATCCAAGCAAATAACACATTCCGTTTGACACCATAGCTTCACTTCAAATTCTGGGGACAATGGAGGAGCAGTCGGATGCATGGTCTCTTCACTAATAGCCTCAGCTATTTCTTCACTCCCTTCACTTTCTTCAGAAGGCGCTGATGGGGAAGGAATGTTCTCTGGGGTCTCCGGTGCTCTTATATCTCTGAAAATCATAGTAAAATACATTTTGAAGAAAATGTAACTGCTTACATGGTGATGTTCACACTCTACTCAAGAACTGCTGTAAAATAAAAAGTACAGGGTGTTTCACTCGCTACTTTACCTGGCAATTTTGCAATAACTGTAAGAGGAATAAAGATATTGTAATGAAATTTGAACTGGACTTACCTTAGGCTGTGAAAAAGCAAATGGAAGCGATGTGTAGTTGCGCTGGCATTGTGGGCATGGTCAGAGAGAAGTGGCGGCGCTAGTGTATCGCGACTCCTCATTGCCTGCCGGACGAGCGGGTGTCTGTCAGTTTACTGAGTCTGCCGACACACTACGGTCGTTGTTTTGCCATTCGTGGAACAGTACGGTTGTGTGTGTGTTGTCGGAGAACAGAAAACATTGAAATGAACCAATATACTTTAGAGGAGCGAGTGTATATTATGCAGATGTACTGGCAAACTAAATCATCGAAGGCGTGTCAAGAAGAATTCGTTAAGAGGTTTGGAGGTCAGAAAGCACCATCAAAGCGCAGCATTTTGGCCATGTCATGGAAATTGGAAATAATGGGAAGTTTGTGTGATGCGAATGGAGAAGGTCGACAACAAATGCCCGAAGAAATGGTCGAGAATGTGAGGCAGCGGTTGTTGCTGTCTCCCAAAAAGTTCCCACGACGTCTGTCACAGGAAACCGGCTTATCCAAAAGCACTTGTTACAGAGCTGAAAAAAAAAAAGGCAAACTTCACCCATATCTTGTAAGCGTTGTTCATGCATTGAAAACGCCAGACCACATGAAAAAAGTGGCATATTGTCAGTGGTTTCACACATTCCTGCAGCAAAATCCTGGCATACTGGATTACTGTTGGTTCACAGACAAGGCCTGGTTTCATCTTTCTGGATATGTCAATGCCCAAAATCACTGTTTTTGGGTAACTGACAATCCCCATGTGACACACGAAGAACCCCTATATCCAGCAAAGTTTGGTGTGCGATGCCACAGCGGCGCATTATTGGGCCGATCTTCTTCGAAACAACTATCTCGACAGCAGCTTACATGGAAATTTTTCTGACGTTCGTGAATCAGTTGGACGATGAGGGATTATCCATTGAATATTTCCAGCAGGATGATGCAACATGCTATACTTCCCATGCCAGCATGGTTGAAATTGAGTCATTTTTTGAGAACAAAGTCATTTCAAAGGGACTTTGACCTCTGCGGTCGCCAGATTTGACGCTGCTCGATTACTTTCTCTGGGGCTATCTGAAAAGTTTAGTTTACAGCAATAATCCACGATCCATTGCTGCATTGAAATCCAACATCACTCAAGAAATTCAGACAGTTCTTGGGGACATGCTGACCCGAACCTTTCAAAATAGCGAGCATCATGTTAATCTCTGCCTGGACGCAAATGGTGACCATTTCCAACACATGTTAGGATGCCACCTCCTTTCTCACAGCCTAAGGTAAGTCCAGTTCGAATTTCGTTACGATGTCTTCATTCCTCTTACAGTTATTGCAAAAATGCCGGGTAAAGTAGCGAATGAAACACCCTGTACTTCAAATTTGTAGAAGACCAGGTAGAATCAAAGACACTGGAGTAGCATAGACTGGCAAACATAATGCTGGAGGTTCTGAAACGACAGAGACCAACTGAACGTGCAGCGCCATCTGCGAATGGGGAGAGTTGGAAAGCAAGAATGCTTGATTCAATTCATAATGTACTGCAGAAATTCCATAGAAATAATGTTTGCACACGACTTGAGATCTTTCTAGATGAAACTGTAATTAGCAGGTGCTCACATCCAAGAAAATGGAAACAAGACTAGTAAGCAGGAAAATACAAGACTACATTGCGACCGGCCATGTACAAGAGGAACAGAAACAAAAAGAAAACTACTAAACAGTAAAATTTTGCATCACATACACTTAAATCTTAAAGATATATCAAAATCCTAAAGATTTAGAACTGAAATACTCATGCAAACATCTCAACACACTAGTTACCCCCTACAATGGTGGCTTTCAGTGTATGCTTTTTGCCAGTCTATTCTCCTTCAACATTTTTGGATAGATTACACCAAGAATAACAGTTGTAATGTATGAAAATTTATATATTTACACCAATAAATGGATTTTTCATGCATTACAACTATCAGGTATTTCATCTAATTCATATGATGAAAAGGAAAGAAAAAAAAAAAGATATCAGAAATCATGAATCATTTGTACATATAAAATTTTGCTCTTTAGCATATGATTAATAATTATACTCTATCACCTGATAGCTGTATAAAGTGCTGCTTTGACACAAACTTTCTCCAAATAATTTAGTCCATTGAAAGCTTTTTGTTTCCAACATTGCTTTCTCAATTACCAATGCCAACTACACACCTTCTGCCATTTTGTTCTAAGTCGGCCTTTTTGTTTACATCCTGATACTACACACTATCTCAGTAAACTTTGATCTCTTATGTAACATACACTATATTGACAAAAGTCTTTATTGACATCCATTAGAACAGTGTTGGTCCACCTTTGGCCTTAATGCATGCACTGACCCTTAGAGACATGCTTTCAACAAGGTTTTGGGTTTTTGTATGCACTTCCTTTCTGTACATAATGCTACTACTAACTGTTGCTTAGTACTAGGCCTTGATTCTAAACTTCTTATGCTGCACTCTAATTCATCCCATAGGTGCTCTATGGGACTAAGATCAGGGCTCTATGCTGGCCAGTCCACACACGATATGGAATTATCGTCAAACCATGGTGCATTATCCTGCTAGTACCAACAAGGCTCAGTTCCATAGTATTGCCACAGAGTTGGTAGGGCATAATTGTCCAGAATATCGAGGTAGACATGCTGGTTAACAGGTTTGTCCACGATAACCAATGGGCTGGGACCATACCACGAAAAAAACCCCACACTACTACACTGCCAGCTCCAAACTTAACCGTAGGAACAGTACATTGTGGTAAATAGCGTTCCCCCGGCTGCCGCCATACCCATAAATGGCCACCAGACTGATGGATCGTGTATCTGGATTTATCAGTCCATTGGACCCGTCATGTTCTTTACACCATGCTAAACGACGAGTAGCATTCCGAGTAGAGATGAAAGGCTTATGAGCAGCCGCACGACCACAGTAACCCATGGAATGAAGTTCTCTGTGAATAGTACATGTACATACCACGGTTCCAGCATTTTTACTCACCTGTGTACACTGAGGTCTTGAGCAGTACTCCGTCGATTAGCTGTAACGACTCTCCTGAGGCTTCAACGTCCTCTATTACTGATTTTCTTTGGTCTGCCGGTACGTTTTGCTGCTTCAGGCACACCGTGTGTCTTTCCCTTATTCAGTACATCCAAAACAGCTGACTTGGGTATGTTTAAATGCCTCTAGGTTTCTCTTGTGGACAACACACTAATATAACACTCAACAATCTTTCCTTTCTCAAAGTCAGTCTCTCCCGCTGCGATATTTTCACTCAACCTCACAGTGCAATATGATCACGGTCAGCTGCAGGCTTGATTTATACCATTTGCAGCTGTACTGCGCATCTTAACAACACAGAGGATCCGTTCATTTGCTTTTGAAGGGGTGTCCAGTGACTTTCGTCAATATAGTGTATATGTCCAAATTACATCAGTATGTTCTTATTCATTTTTTTCTTCTACCAAAGAAGTACCAAATTTAATTCAAATCAGGGCTTGAAAAATACCATGCCCGAGGCATGTAAATTATTGGGCTGGGCAGGTTAATAAAAAATCTGGTAGCCCGGTCCAGGCAAGTAAATTAAAAAATAAAGTTTGGAATAAAATTTGCTACTACAAGAAAAAAGACAGTCATTGCATGTGATGTTTCATTTCACTGCCAATTACCAGAAGTTGTATTATTGTTACGGACTGCTAAGGACAAAAGAATATCAATTGTTTAATTATATTGTGCTTAAGGTGCAGAAATTGTAATCATATGTAGTTTTGCTCCAAATGTTGTTTATGGTCAGCAATGGGAAGCATGCCTATGATGTTTATGGTCAACAATGGATGCATGCCTTTCCAGTGTTCAATGACAAAGGATGAAAATTTTAACAAAAGGAACAATGCAGAATTTCTGAAAATACCAATTTTTCATCATCATACACCATTTCCTACCAATTTCGGCATCACCTTATAACTTGAGATGCACGTTTTTGTGCATTGAACATTTTGAATACAGACCCTTACAATGGAAATGCAAAACATGTAAAAACAAGTTCATCATATTTTTTAACTTAAAAAAATAAGGGTTTTGATTTGTCATCTTAAAAGATAAATTTTCCTGGGCATCCAGCTTTTACTAGCTGGGTAGGTGAAAAATTTATGCACATGCCCAGCTGGGCATGTAACTTTTCAGATATTTTTTCCAGCCCTGCAAATGTCTGCATCACTAATTCTTTTCTGCCATGAATCCATTTATTTTTTACAAATACCACTATCATGTCAGTAGTTTCTCATCTCCCAAGAAGCCCTTTACTTTGCATACAGCTCTCACTGTCACAAAAGAGGGTGGGCCTAGACACTGACTGTTATCAAATCAATTTTGTTCATTGGCTAGCTGGGTAGGTGAAAAATTTATTCTCAATGAAAAAATGGTTCTTTCTCAATTTTCTCAATGAAAAAATGGTTTCTATACGAATTCCTAACAATACCTTTCTGTCCCTTCAATAATCACACTCAAATAATTACAGCCTGTTACCTATTCTAGCACTCTTCCCTGTGCAACACAGTGAATAGTTTTTAGGGCTCACCTTAGAATAACATATTTAAACTTCTTCCAAATTATGCTCATTCTAAATTTTTTGCAAAACCTGCTAAGGCTGACCACAGTTATATTTTGCATCACTAATGCTGTTAGAAATTAGCAGGCAATAAAATGCTGCATAAAGTAACTGGGGTTGATCCTCTTGGTAGGAAAGGTGTCTTACACTACATGAATTGGGGTTGGGGGGGTCCAGATTTTATCACCTTCATGCAGTGGAACATACTTAAAGAAGTCTAATTAGCTAGAATGATAAATGCTTCAATCCGGGCAGATTTCATGTTGTAGCTGGCAACTTTCATTGTTGGTTGGAAGCAGTGAAGATACTAAATGTTGTGGACTTTCACCAAAACTTTTTTCTGCATTAATGCTGAAAATGAAGCTGTTACATTCCAAGTACTACACAGATTCATATGGCTTAAGCTCAAATTAAGCTTGCTGCATTATGTGGTAACTGTTAATGATATTGTGGAAGAATAC
This sequence comes from Macrothele yani, assembly GCA_039090855.1. Classification (NCBI taxonomy): domain Eukaryota; kingdom Metazoa; phylum Arthropoda; class Arachnida; order Araneae; family Macrothelidae; genus Macrothele; species Macrothele yani. Next base: position 134,016,249 of record CM077005.1, on the reverse strand, counting down.
TATTCGTCTAAATCTTCTGTTTCACACATTATAATTTTGACACTGTCACCGAGGAAGGCAGTGTGCAATCTATTACTTCTAAGAAGTGGTGTAATGCATTTTATAATGCCATCAAAAATGTTAACTCACCATTTATTTTGTTGAATATCCTGCTTGCTGCAGCTTGAGCCAGACATACGGAATGTATATCACTTCGTCAAATGAAGTTATAAAAAACAATTGATAAGAACAGGAATGAAGCAAAAACTTAAAAAATGGAATAAAATTGAATAAAAGCACCAAAAGAACTTGCCAACTGTTAAAAATTCTGAAAGGCTGATATTGATGGAACGACAGAGAGGGGTTGATATGTGAACAATAGTCGTGAAAAAATTGAAAGGTTGTTATTGATGGAATGACAGAGGAGGGTTAGTGTGTGAACAGTAGCAGCCTTTCAGGTTTTTTAACAAATGCCGAATTCTTTGAATGCTTTGATCTGATTTTATTCCATTTTTGAAGTTTCTGCTTCATTACTGTTTTTATCAATAATTTCTTATAAGTTCATTTGAAGAAGTGATATACTTTCGATATGTGAAGTCATATACACCTATGAGCCATTTCATTATGACCATCCCCAGCCTAGAGAAATGAGCGCACCTGGAGACCGAACTGTGGCACAGGTGAAGTTCACAGAGCAGTATATATACAACCCCAGGACCGGCTTTTGGTTAGTAGAGTGTTCGGAGTCAGAATGGGAAAAGCTGCTGATTTATCAGAGTTTGATAAAGGACAAATTATGATGGCACGGCACCTTGGAACAACGATATCAGAAACAGCATGGCTTGTGGGTTGTTCACATGCCGTTGAAGTGAGTACGCATCAAAAGTGGTGCACAGATGGCCAAACAAAGAACTGTCGTCCGCAGCTCATTGATTCCAGAGGGGAGCGGAGACTGTCACGCATCGTTCACAGTGCGACAAATCACTTGCAGCTACAACAGTGGTGATCCAGGCAATGTGTCACAACACACAGTTCATCGCAGCCTTCTGCGCATGGGGCTACATAGCCAAAAAAAAAACAGCCGGGTTCCCATGCTCACTGCACGTCGTCGCCAACAACGCATAAAATGGGCCCACGATCATCGAGGTTGGACCGTGGACGATTGGAAGAAAGTGGCCTCGTCTGACGAATCAAGATTCTTGGTGCATCAGTAGATGGCCGAGCATGAATACGCTGATTACCAATGGAGGCTATGGCACCTGGATGCACTGTTGGGCGGAAATGGGCCACTGGCTGCGGTGTTATGATGTGGGTGATGTTTTCTTGGGACACTTTAGGCCCCATTATCCCAATAGCACAATCTCTGACAGCTGTCAGGTATCTGAACATCGTTTTGTACTAAGTTCACCCATTTATGGCAACTGTGTTTCCTGCTGGTGAATCATCAAAGAGTGGTTCGAGGAACATGCTGGTGACTTTCTGTTAATGCCCTGGCCTCCAAATTCACCTGACATGAACCCAATCGAACATTCGTGGTTCGACTTGGAAAAGCAGGTTGGCGCTAAATCACCACTACCCCAAAATGTACGGGAACTGGGACTTGCTGTTGCTATTATGGTACCAGATACCCCAGGATACCTATCATCACCCCATCGAATCGACGCTTCACTGAGGAGCCAGTGTTTTGCGGGCTAAAGGGGGTGTTACAACTTATTAGGTAGGTGGTCATAATGTAATGAATGGCTCATCGGCATACTTCCATAACCATGGGAATAAACTTCACCAGCTTATTCCCATGGTTATGCAAAAATGTTTTCTTTTCATGCAATCAAAATAGCAGAGACATATCTCATTTCAATCTCATTTTTTAGATTCACACAATCATCTCATCATTTGCCACAACAGATGCTAACTATACTTCATTAAAAATTATTGCACAACACATTAAAACATCAATGCTTGGAAATATTCTAGTTGGATAATGCTTACCTAGGCATTCCGTTTCTAGCGATTATTCACTTTTCACGCACGTTTTGGGTCTTCGTTGAAGCTATTGTCCATTGTATGTGCATCTACCTTTCACATCCAATACCTTGCTTACTTTGGATAGATTCAGTAGATTTTCACTTTAGGATTCAACAACTTCAATTCTTTACCGTTATTAATGCTCTAAATTTTTCACCTAGTCTTTGGGCATCCTCAGGAGCGTGATGACTTTTCCACCAATGTTCGTGGTTTATTTCTCGTCAATGGAGTCTGATACCCCATATTGCCATTCGTCGGATACACTGTATTAGATACTTTTCTTAAGTAAACCTAGCTGGTGCCATCTATGTTTCACTAATTCAACTTTTTTTTTCTTCCTTCAAATGGTCGTTGATGTCGTCTTTCCATATTCTTCTTCCTTTCATTTCCTATTCCTGTTCCCTTGTCTCTTTTGTCGGTTTTTCTTTTGTTGTTCTTTTTCTTGTATTATTAGCTCTTTCCAAAGGCTAGATAATGTATTAGGGTCATTCTGGTTGCACACCCTTGTTTTATTTTTATAAATTAGGATCGATTTCTCCATTCTCATTTGTCTCTCTGATTTTTTATTCCTTTTTAGCATTTTAATTTCTTTGAATTTTGGGAATGTTCGGTGGTCAACACAGAATTGCACTAATGCAGGTTTTGCTTCTTTTTTTTGCCAGTTAGCTATGTGTTATTTTAGCCTTTTTTAAACCTGTTTTTAGTACTCCCTATGTACGATATTGGGGGTATGTGTGAAATGGGAATTTCGTAAGACCCTGATTCCTCTAATATTTTGCTCTCAGTTTTTTTGTTAATTGTCAGATTTTTCAAGGTGTTCACTGAACTTCCTAGTTGTAAGTCAAATTTGGCACATTGCCTATTAATTTCTTTACTGACACCTTCCAAGTAAGGGAATGCACCTATATATTTTAGCTCATTTTTTCTCACCTTTCTTTGATTATAAATTTCGTTGTCTTTATTTCTCTTAGCCTTATGTTTATTACTCTCATATATCCATTTTTAATAAGCTTATTAGGGTAACCACAATCTTGTGATATTTTCAGGATAAAATCAAGCTTTTGATTTTTAGCCTTTTATTAGAGGTGTGCATATACGCTCCTCTAATCAAGTTTACTATGCTATGTTTTTTTATGTATACAGGATAATACTTTGTAAAACAAAGCAATACTTTGAAAAAATCATATTGCTTTTTCCTTCTGTCTCTATGCTGTTTTTAAATGACAGATGTCCTCAGCTACAGAAGCATGAAGGGGAATATAATTTTTGCAGAGTATATTATTATTTTGTTTAAGAAATAGCTGAAAAAGCAGTCAGCATATCTTCTCATAAATCACAGTCAGTGCCTCAGCATCTACGGTTTCTGCTAATGGGGGTTTAAAGTTTATCAGTTTCCAGACTAAAATATTGCCTAACAATAAAATTAATTTTCTCTCTCTCTAATTTTTGCTGTTGTTGCACACACTACAGTCCTTTTGCATCAGTGAAGCAATATCTTCTGCAAAAGCAAATTGATTTTGACTGACACACACATTGCTATATTACACAACTGTGACAGAATATAACATACAATATAATCACACGTGAAATCCCTTTTCCTACAGGAGGCAAAATTTTGACAAACAGTGCACATCATTACAATGTGTTTATAATATTTACTTAACCTGAAGTATAGCTGACTGACATTTGATATATTGTGTGTGCATAGGCCCCTTTTTTTATTATCAATTAATGTTCTTTGGCTATTACTATCACAACAAAATGCAGAAAATATATTATTATATGCTATTGTACCTACCTTGGAATTTCATTTATCCACTTATCTTCAGTACCCAGCTTACTGGACAAGAAATATTCTCGAGATTTATTCAAAATGGCTTCGCAAATATTTTCATCCAATATGCCAATCTAAAAGCAAAGAAGATTTTTTTAGCATTTACCCTATAAACAAAAATTGTAGGAGTTCCACAATGCATTAATATGTCACTGTGTTTTTAAATTCTGCAGAGATCAAACATTTGTACAATGTGGCAATGACTCAAAGGGAAACTTAATTCATCATTCCTTTTTGAGTGTGAGTATCTTAGCACCACCCACCCTCCTCTTTTTTTCCTGTGGGTGTGATGATATGTAGGCATGGTGTGCGTTTTCTCTCAGCAGCTCATCCGATGCATATAGGTACAAATTGGCACTCGCCATTTGCCAGATGGTGATCAACTGGCAACGTTGGCAATTAAATTTATTTTAGTGGTCGCCAGTTTGGCCATTGTTACTTTTAGTGCCAATTTACAGAAGTATAATAAGTCAGAAGTAAAGGTGAAAGGAAGTGAAACCAGTCTTAACTAGGGATGGCGGAAAACCTCCATGTTTTTGAACATAGAAGTTTTGCCACCGATAATCGATGTTCAAACCTCAAATTTTGCAGAATCCTTTTAGTGCGACGCGGTCGATTCATCGACCTGTGCTGTTGTGCTAAAAGCGCGGTGGGCTGAATGATTAGCCCTCGATTTTGACCCGAGTAGTACCCGAATCAGATAGCAGATATTGGCGTGAATGATCATATAATTTTATTAATCATGTTGTTTTGAAATGAAATCTCCACGAATCATACCATCAAACAGCAATATTATTGAAAAAATCATGAGAATATGCAATAAGAATCGTACCGTAAGTTTGCGTTCACGGCTGCCCATGCACTTTTGCCGCATGATGGGAGGAAGGCTAATTTTGGCAAAAACTTTTCCTACTACAATTGAGGCAGGGATGTTCACAGGGGGTTGTGGGTGAATTATAGAATGTTGCACCGTCGGAAATCGCTTTTTCCAGCCTCGTTCAAAGTGCAATAATGCGCAACTCGTATTACTGCTAAATGAATATTATTATTATTTTTTTTTTTGAAGCAACACAGTAGTCAGCACAAAATGTAGTAGTAGTATCAATCAGCAGCAAACCTACAACAAATCAAGTTGGACCCATGTCCTGCACACAGTTTTACATTTTCTTTATTTTCTATGCACATCATTTTATCATGCCTGATGTCCTTGTATTCCAGTCTGAGATACAATGCCAATCAGCAATAATAAACTATGCAATGTATATAATGCAATTCTTTTTGCTTCCACACTACAAAGATGCCATCAAGTTTGCAATAAGTTCCGTACACCTTGCATCGTAACATTTTAAATAAAAGTAGTGAGAGTACTGTGTACTTAAACTTCTATTTGCAGGGAATGCTGGGAAGATCTATGCATGTTGTTTATGACGTCAGAGTAGAAGCATTTTTTCTTCGAGTGTTGATGTTTCTAAAGATTGGTGTTCTAATGAATTTCTACCAAAGATGTGATTATTTATTTACTTGTGTTGTTTTGTGCTATGCGAAGCTGTGAAAAATTATGCCTGATGTCGTTGATAAACAAAGGTAAATCACAGTAAGTTTATGTTGGTTCAAAGAACTAAAAAGGAATGATGCGCAACAAAATGGAGACTGGCAACATTGATTGAGAACTCTTCATCCTTTGATTAATATACAGGGTGATTCAGCTAAGTGTGTACAAACTTCTGGGAGGGGTAGGTTGTACAAAGACAAATCGTAATCACATAACAAATCAGGGTCGGAAACGCCATCTTCATGTGCTAGTGTACAGAGTCGGGGACCAATTAAGTGGTCACTGACAATGCCGACCCAAACATGAACAACAAAACAGTTTTGTGCTGCATGTGGTCGTACAGCATGGGGGTTCTCCACCGCCCATACATGAGCGTTATGTGAATTGAAGCAACCTTCCCGTGTAAAGAACGCTTCGTCTGTGAACAGCACAGAAGCAGGAAATTGGGGTTCTGCCACACTCTTCTGCAGGTACCATTGCACAAATGCAATGCGCTGAGGGTAATCCTCAGGACTTAGTGTCTGAACGCACTGCACATGATATGGATGTAATTGGTCTTCGTGCAGAACCCTCCATACGGTGGATTGGAACAGACCGAGCCAATGAGCAATTGCTCATGTGCTGGCAATTGGAGTGTCTGCTGCATGACTTAACACATTCTCTTTGATGGCAGGAGTGCGTACGCATCGTTCCTGACACCTCGCAGGCCCCTGGAAAAAACCAGTGTCACATAACCTCTGATGCAGCCGTGCAAATACTTGGTGGTTTGGCACTCGTCTCATCGGGTACCGTTCCTGGTACAGTCGCACGCCGGCTCGTCCGTTGCAGTCCGCTGCTCCATATGCGAGGTGCATATCAGTCATTTTTGCGTTCGTGAACTTGGCCATCCTACTTACTACCTCTACGGGCGGTTTACAAATGACGGTATCCTAAAAGAACGTATGAGCAGTCTTGTGGCCGAACAACGCCATCTATCGCATGAAAATGGCGTTTCCGACCCTGCATTGCTATGTGATTCATTCAGATTTGTGTTTGTGCAACCTGCCCCTTCCAGAAGTTTGCACATGCTTAGCTGAATCCCCCTGAATATTCTTGTTTTCGTTAATAGTGAAATAAAATTCAGTGGGGTTTTTTCATCATGTGAATATTAGGGAATAAATAACTACAGAAAAGTAATTCGGAAGTATCAGCATTATTTCCGAAGTCTGTCGAATGTGAACATATACACAGCGGCAAAGCACTGATCTGTTTTTGTTATGACAGAATGGTAGTTCTAATATTATACATATACACTGCTGGACTATTGCTAAGGACGAATGACAATAGCAATGATAGCAACCATAAAATGGAAGGCAGGAAAATGTGGAAATTAGCATAAGTGCGGGATACAGTAAGACGTGTTGTGCGTATGCAAATTTTGGATTGCCAAACTTGTTCGTGACGTCATAGCGCTGATAAGAGATATAAAGGATTTGACGCGTATTGACCGTTGTTGTTCAAACGCAAAGTTGAAAGGGAAAGAATCAATTGACGAACTTGCAATTTTCAGTATGTCTTCCCGACATCACCTAGATGATTTTACGTGTGGCCGTATTATTGGCAAGATTGAAGAAGGGCGAAAAATAACAGATGTTGCCAGGGAGTTTGACATCAGCCGCAGTGTTGTTTCAAGGTTTTGGAAATCATTTCAAACAAATGGAGAGTGTAGCAAACGTCACGGGGAGGTCGTGTTCGCAGTACGACACCTGCAGAAGATCGGTACATAGTGCTATCAACAAAAAAGACACCGGCGCAGCACAGCTAGTGAGGTAGCAAATCAGTTTATGGCTGCTACTGGCAAGCGGATCTCCTGAAAAACTGTTGCCAGACGTTTGCATGAAGGAGGACTATACGCCCGCCGTCCTATTGTGTGCATCCCATTGTCCAGACGTCACCGTATCGCCCGTTTGCAATGGTGCCATCAACATCGCAATTGGACTGATAACGACTGGTCTGCTGTCCTCTTCTCAGATGAGAGTAGATACAGTCTATCGTCTGATTGTCGACGACGACTGATCTGGCGTGATAGTGGTACTGCATATTGTCCAGCAAACATGCAGGAAAGGGACCGATATCCGACATGTAGTGTCATGGTATGGGCTGGCATCATGATCAATGGCCGTACGTCCCTCTATGTGCTTCCAACTGGGACTATGACTGGCCAACAATACATTAATGATGTTCTGCTACCTCATGTTCGCATGTTCCGTGGTGCTGTCGGTGATAGATTCATTTTCATGGACGACAACGCAACATGTCATCGAACAGTCGCTGTCCAGGAGTGTCTTGAGAGCGAGGATATTCAACGCCTTGTATGGCCAGCACATTCTCCAGATCTGAATGCCATTGAAAATGTGTGGGATGCTTTGGGGAGGAGTCTTGCTGGTCGCCAATGCCCTCCAATAAACAAGGATACCCTCATTCGTGCACTGACAGAGGAATGGGATAAATTACCCCAACAGCTGCTTGATAATGTTGAGCAAAGTATGACACGACGTGTGGAATCTTGCATTGCCCTCCATGGTGGCCATATCCCGTATTGACATTTTACGCCGGAACGCCTGCGGACGGTAATTGCATTTTTTTCACGTTTACGTATTCTGCACAAAATGGCCTGTTTGTCCCTTGAACACGTTCCAAAGCCTTCTGGATTTCAGAGCACAATAAATTGTCTTTCTTGTAATGTCCTGGCATTCTGACATTATTTTATTTCACTTGGCATCCAACCACACTTACTTTTTTATGCGCTATATAGCCGTTTATGATCCGTCCTTAGCAGTTGTCCAGCAGTGTAGTATTCATTATTTGAACTCCAAGTGTGCCAACTTAACACAAATCATACACATCACTATGCTGTTCTCTGAGTTTTAGAGGTTATCTTCTCAAAGGAATAAGACCATCTTGCAAATCCAAATCACTGATGATGTTACATTTTACTTACTGATGAGACATATCCACTTACAGCAATTTTGGCACACAACTGAAACTTCACAGGCATCCATCACATGCACCACACAAGATCTTTTGTATATCATAATCATTATCTTTTTCTCTTACAGGCATTCCCGAATCTGGTCCTCCCACGATTCCTTTGGCTTTCTTCTGCATTTCTTTCCAACCACTTGAGCTGAATATTATAAATTTTCTGAATTAGGACCTTGTCACTGGTTCTTTCAACATACTCAAAATATTTGTCTTCATCTTACATTTTGCCTCACATTATGCATCTGCAACACATTGTCATTCCACATGTTATCAGAAAGAGTGATTTTCAAAAATCAAAACAATTTATGTTCAAAATAAAACAAAACACATTTTAAAAGTGTACTTTAAAAATATAATAAAAGACGCACTTTAAACAGTATGGTTGTACACTTTCTGCAGTGACCTGTTTAACATTTCATTTCTTTTTAATCAGCTGTTGGCACTTTCTCTGTGCATTTAACTTTGATATTTGGCTATATTTTCATTTTTTGGCAGCAACTTTTGATGTCATGTCTTATACTAGAGGCCTGTTTTAACACTAATAGTATCTCCATTTTATATTACCACATTTAGTGAGTGGGTGGGCGATCTTAGTGAGAGATGGGTTTGCCTCCTCGGGGCGCTCCGTGGTAACAATGGCATACACAACAGCAACTAGGGCCTCTGTGAATCTTGAAGAGGTGCCAGCTAGTTCTGTGTGACATTGGCAAAAAGACCCCAACTCACTGGGTTTTGTTCCAGAATCCTTAGTTTGAATGTCCAACTGAAACTGTCAGCTGTGGGCTAATCCCCCACACTGATGTACTTACCTGATTAAAAAGACAAAAATAAATATTAAAAATGGCTCAAGTGTGGAATATGGTGAACCTACCAAATTTGAGAAGGACGGTCCACCACAGAATCGACCTGGACTTTCTAAACGGCGTATGAGAAAGAGATCTCGGCTGAGTGAGTGTAAGATTGATGTATGGAATACTAGAGGTATAAATGGCAAGACGAATGAGGTGATTGAAGAGATGAATAAGTATAGATTGGATGTGCTGTGTGAAAGTGAAACCAAAAAGAAGGAAATTGGTATAGAAAAAGTGGATGGAATGGTGAGTGTGTGGTCTGGAGTATTGGATAATGTGAGAGGACAGGCTGGTGTAGGTGTGATTTTAAGTGAAAAGATGAAGAACAACTTGATTCACTACAGTTGCATAAGTAAAAGAATTCTTTGGATTCGTTTGAAATGAAACTTCAGAGAATAGTAATTGTTGTAGTGTATGCTCCTTAAGACTCTGAACCCTCTGATAGGAAGGAAGATTTCTGGAATGAGCTAAAATCTGTTTTGAGCCAGTTTGGTGCTAAAGGGAAAGTTATAATAGCAGGGGATTTCAATGCTAGAGTAGGTGTGTAGAATGCAATTTCTGACAATGTTCTGGGTAAGTTTAATGATCCTTGTGGGAATGATAATGGTGAAAGATTAATTGAACTGTGCATTGAGAATAGTTTGTATGTAACTAATACATTTTTCAACCACAAGTATATCCACACATATACTTGGGAAAATCGTACTCTTGGTCAAAAGAGTCTGATAGATTTTGTTGTCTATGATCAGCGTCCAAACACTTAGTTGTTGATACTCGTGTGATGAGAAGTGCGGATGTTGGCTCTGATCATTACTTGGTAGCAGGGGCGGTTCGTCATTAGGGGCCAGAGGAGCCGGGCCCCACCTAAAAAATTTTATTTTCAGAAATATTTTTTCTTGCACTGATTCTTATTCTCTCTCTTAACTACATGGTGATAAACCTTTCCCTTCAAAACCATTACTTAAGGGAAAAATTTCCTTCAAAAACGAAAAACTATTCCCTGAGGAAAAAGATCACGTTCAGAGTGTGAGGTTATTGGGGCCAGCTCCAACAGGCCCCAGTAACATCACTACACAAGCGAAGAGGAGACGATTTCCTCCCCGTCTCATTCAGTATGATGACCTACATACAACACTGCCTTAACCGCATGTGCAAAAAGATCTGACCCCGCGCTAATTTGATTGGCCGGGAGAGTATCTATTTCCTTAACACCATGGGTTGACAGAGAAGCTCACCCCGACCAAGCTCAATGGTGGCGGGAGGGTTTCAAATGTCGTAGCAAAGTTCAGTTAGTTGTTTTTTCTGTGTGTGTCTCTCTCGGTGATGTGTTGTTCGTTTGTGTCGTAACTTTTTTGCATGTCGAGTACAATGAATGGAGTGGATATTTTGCTAAAATCTCCATTCTTTGCTTTAAATCCGGAAGAAAAGCTTCACTTAAAAAACACAGTGCTCATCAGCCCAAGAATTTGAGTTGAAAAGCTTCACTTAAAAAAACTCTGTGCTTATCAGCCTAAGAATTTGAGTTTCCAAGAGTATGAAGTTTAGAAAGCTCTTTGCAGAACTAATTTCAGTTTTAACTAAGATGATTTTCTATGTTAAAAATAAATAAATAAATGAGAAAACCTGTAAGTATAATTTGCACATGAGTACATATATGTTTTTAGGTTTCACAAGTTCTTAAGAAAAAAAAGGTTAAACCTTTCAAATAATGCAAATGGTAGTATGGTACTCATTCTATATGGGACAAAATTCATGAAACATTCCCTCCCTGCATATATTTGGAGTTATTTTTTTCACTACATTTTTTTATCCTGTGAATCCTGTGATTATTCCTCAGTTGAGAAATCTGAAGAAACACAAAGCACAACTAACATAAATTAATGCTCATGTTTTAACGTAAAATTTTTATTTAAGGAGTTATAACATTTTTCTGTTAATAGTTATGCATTCTATTCTGAGGAATTTTTCTTGTGTGCAATGCAATAGTTGACGCATTCCTACCTGATTTGGGCATTATTGTGAGTCAAGAGGGTAAACAGAGGCAGAGTAAAGGAATTTTGGGGGGAGGGGGAGGTCTGAATAGTTGCCCTAATAATGACAGTTTTTTTTTTAATTTCATTGTTTGACTTCGGCCACTGGCCCCACCTGTTTCAGTTGCCACGAGCCACCACTGCTTGGTAGTGTCACGAGTGAAACTGAATGTTGGTTGGAGGAAAAGGAATAGGAAGAGGCCCAGGATGGAAAGAATAAAGGCTGAAAGGCTCCCTGAAAATCATCAGCATTATTCTGACTTACTCAGAGAATGACTGAAGGAGCTAAAGTCTTGTGAGAAGGATGTAGAAAAGAAGTGGGAATGTTTTAAGAACTGTGTAGTCACTGATGCTGAAGAAGCCTGTGACACCACAATAGTAGGTAACAATAGAGGTGATGCTTGGTGGAATAGTGAGATTGAACAGGCAGTAAAAAGAAAGAAGGAAGCCTATTTGGGGATGTTGCAAGGTAGAGTTTCTGTGGATGAATATCACTGTAAGAAGCGTGAAGCCGCTAAACTGGTTCGCCAGAGTAAGGCAAAAGATAGGAAGGAGAAGGTGGAAAGGCATGAATTGGCTTTCTGAAAAGATAGGAAGTCTTCCTGGAAGTACACGAGACTCAGGAAAAATAGGGGAAACAAAGTTTTAAGTTGTGTGAAGAATGAGATTGGGGAAATGATATGGGAGCCCAATGAGTTAAGTGACAGATGGGGTGAATACTTCTGTGAGTTATTAGATCAGGAAAGCAAAGATGATTCTGAGACAGATGCAGATGGCGTCACAATGAGGGATGAAAGCGCAGGAATGATCTCAAGAGAAGAAGTGTGTAAAGCTCTAAAATCTCTTCAGAATGGTAAGGCTGCGGGAGTTGATGGCATAACTGCTGAGATGTTGAAATAGGGTGGTGACTCTGTAATTGATTGGTTAATTGAAATTTACCAGTTGTGCAGGAATGGTCCCTTGGGATTGGAGGGATGCTATCATTGCTCCCTTGTGTAAGGGAAAAGGTGATCAGACTGACTGAAAGAAGTGCTATTAGCCTATTAAGTGTGCCAGGGAAAGTGTTTGGTAAAGTCGTTATTGAAAAAGTATGGGGTCTTACATCAGAGAAAGTGTGGGATGTTCAGAGTGGTTTTATTCCTGGTAAAGACTGCACTAACCAAATTTTTGCATTACCCATGATGATTGAAAAGTATCTGGCTGTTGGTAAGAAAGTTTTTGCTGCCTTCATAGATTTAGAGAAAGCTTATGACTGAGTAAATAAGACACTTTTGTGGATGGTATTGAAAGAATATGGTGTTACAGGGAATCTACTTAATAATGTAAAAACCATGTATGCTGCCAGTAGAGCCTGTGTACGAGTGAATGGTGTTTTATTAAAATGGTTTTCTATTGGTGCAGGAGTCAGACAATGTTGTGTAATGTCACCATGGCTGTTTAATATATTTATGGATGTGTGCATGCATGATGCCAAAATAGATAATAGTGGTTTATGTCTTGGTGATATCCATGTGTGCATATTGCTGTACAGTGATGACACTGTCCTGTTGGCAGAGAGCAAAAGTGAGTTGCAGAGTATGTTGTCCCTGATGTACAAAGTTTGCATGAAATTCAGATTGAGTATAAATAAGGGAGAAACCAAAATTTTTGAAGGAGGAACTGGTAGCACTGAATGTAATGTAAGTGTAAATGGCACAGTGATTGACCAGGTGAGTGAGTTTGTGTATTTAGCAAGCATGTTTGACAGAGAGAACAAATTGGATGGTGAAATTAGTAGGTGAGTGAATTCTTCATTGAAAGTCATAGCTGCTCTGGGAGGTTTTCACAGGAATGATTGGTTCTCAAGAAAGTCACGCATGGCTGTGTATGAAAGTGTAATTGTTCTTACTCTGATGTATGACAGTAAAACCTGGGCATTGCAGAAAAAATATAGGAGTCGTTTGTGTGCTGCAGAAATGCATTACTTGTGGGGGTTTGTGGCAAGACATGTTCTGATTGTGTGAGGAATGAAGATGCATTGCAGTTGTGTGATGTGAAGCAAAATGTTGTTAGCAAGGTGGAGACTAATATGCTTTGGTAGTTTGGGCATGTTGAAAGAATGAGTGATGAGATGCTTACTAAGAAAATCTTTTTAGCCCAAGTGACAGGAAGGAAAGGCAGAGGAAGGTCAAGGAATTCATGGGAGGATTAGATTCAGGAGTGTCTGCATGAGAAACAAATTATGAGTATGAAACATAAAAGATCTTGACAAAGAAAGGTGACTTGATCACGCTAGTTACGTTAACTAAAACTTTTACAAAAAGTTCGTAAGTTGGAAGCTTTCGACCTTATCTTAGGTCTTCATCACGCCAATGGAGGACTAAGATTGTTGCCAGATCCTACATTTGAATTTTTCCTATTTTTGTTGCCAAAACTTAGAATTGATCTCCAGATTAACAGAATGTAGAGAGGAGATTCGGAGTTGCAAGTCATTGAGTTGAAAATAATTTCTATGCTTTCACGGTAACGGAGGGCAAAACGATTGTCAAACGAAGCAATTCGTTTTGCTTCGTTCCAGTGGGGAACTGCAGATGTGTCTTCCATTGTCAAAATAGACAAGGCAGTGTTGGGATTGCCTTTCGAAACATCTTTTCTATGTTCTAAAATTCTATGGCTTATGCTCCTGTATGTGCTTCCAATGTATAAGTTATCCCCAGTAGAAGAAGAGATAGGAATGCAGTAAACTCCTGGGAGGTTCAGGCTTTCAACTTTGTCCCTATCCCTTTGTAGAAGTTTCAAGATGTTTGGGGTAGATTTAATGGCAAGATGGTAACCAAAACTTCTAAAAAGAATCTGTAACTTATAAGCATAGGAAGGATGGTAAGGAACAGAACCACAGAATTTCAGGTCTTCTTTCTTGTGAGGAAGGAGGCATTCGATTTTCGAATGGTTTTCATATTTCTTTATGAGGGAGTTGACTGTAACAGCAGGGAAACCATGAGAGAGGGCTATTGTAGAAATTTTGGAGAGTTCTTCTTGAAGAGAGAGTTGGCTGTTGCAAATGATATGAGCCCTGTGGATGTAGGACTTCAATGCTGCAAGCTTGTAGAGATGCAGGGTGCAAGATTTGTAGGGAATGATGTTAGTGGCTGCAGAAGGTTTTCGATAGACGGAACGAGTAATGGAGAGATCAGCGTTTCTGCAGATAGATACATCCAGGAAATCAATTTTGTGATTTACTTCCTTAGATATAGTGAGCTTAATGGAAGGAAATTTTTCTGTAATGGAGTTGATCAGTATCTGTAGCTCAGACTCGGAATGTGGCCAGCTAATGAAAATGTCGTCTACATATCTTAACCATAGGGAAGGTTGAAAAGGGTGTAGAGGAATTATGGAAACTTCAATATGTTGCATGTAGATTTCAGCAAGCAGAGGGGAAAGAGGTGAGCCCATGGGGAGACCAGATTGTTGCCTATACACAATTTTGTTGAAAACAAAACAACTATGTTGATGAATAGTGTGGAAACAATCATAAAGATCTTTGATAAGAGGACCGGGGGTTCAAAATGAAGAATCAATTTCTTCATGAGGAGCATGTAGGAATCAAAATATGGTACAGAGGGAAACAAAGATTCTACATCAAGAGTATACAGATTATCACAAGGAGGAAAGGAATTAGGAAGGTTGTGGATGAAGTTTGAAGTAGAGACAACTGTATGAGGATGGTTGGCTGCCAGGGATTTGCATTTGAGGACCAATCTCTTTTCAAGGTTTACTGCTGGAGAAAAAGAATATTCCACTAAATGTCTGATGGGGTTACCAGCTTTATGCAGTTTCACTTGCAGGAAGAGCCTGGGAGTTCTAAAGTAAGGAGGGGGTGATATATCACCAAGGAAGGATTGAAGAGTTTCTTTCTTAGCTAATCTGTCAACTGAGTTTTTGAGTGAGTTGGTGGTGTCTGACTGTAAAGGGATGCAGTTGGCAGATGTAAGAAAAGAAAGCACTTTTTGGTTTAGAGTTTCTTTACCAATGATGACTGGGCAACCAACTTTATCTGCTTTGCATACGGCTAGGTCATTTTCTTGAATAAATGACCTGAATTCTTTTAAACAAGAAGAAGAGTACTTGATTGGCACAGAATTTTGCTTGGATTAGATAACAGCAGCGTTGGCATGAAGGATAGGCTGCTGAACAGTCTCAGTTCTGTGGATGGCTGATTCTATAACAGAAACAGTTTGTGGAAGATTGATAGGAAGAGCAGGTGAAAATTTTGGGCCTAATGATAAGAATTTATCCAAGCTAAGAGGAATAGTGACAGAAGAAAGATTTACATACTTTGGCTTGTCAGTAGAGGCTGATGACGGAGATGTTGCTTGACTTTTTTGCTTGGAGAGTAGAAAATTGAATTTCTTTGTATGGCGAGCATATTCATTTACTTCAATTGTTGAGAGGGTTTGGTTGATGCGAACCATGAAAATATCAAGCAAAGCAGGATGAGTGGTAGCAGCCAGTGATTGGTAGCTAATGTAGCAGGAAAGTTCAGTTTTAGCAATGGAGGAACGCAGGTCACGGATAGCGGCAGATAGGAGGTTATGGCTGGTTTGCTGTAGTAACGCACGGCACCGTCCTTTGAAGATGGGTTTGCAGATCTGAAAAGCTTGAGGAAGAATGCCAGAAGTCTTGCAGGAAACAAGAAAACGAAGGCTGCAAAGAGAATTAGTGACTTGAGTCCGAAGTTTCCGGAAGGAAATCCAATCTTTCGTCCAGTCCAAAATAAAATGCCCGGAAGTTGCGTAGCTTTGAAACATGACGATTATGGGCAAAACACGTAACAATATTAACAAAGAAAGGTGACTTGATCACGCTAGTTACGTTAACTAAAACTTTTACAAAAAGTTCGTAAGTTGGAAGCTTTCGACCTTATCTTAGGTCTTCATCACGCCAATGGAGGACTAAGATTGTTGCCAGACTCTACATTTGAATTTTTCCTATTTTTGTTGCCAAAACTTAGAATTGATCTCCAGATTAACGGAATGTAGAGAGGAGATTCGGAGTTGCAAGTCATTGAGTTGAAAATAATTTCTATGCTTTCACGGTAACGGAGGGCAAAACGATTGTCAAACGAAGCAATTCGTTTTGCTTCGTTCCAGTGGGGAACTACAGATGTGTCTTCCATTGTCAAAATAGACAAAGCAGTGTTGGGATTGCCTTTCGAAACATCTTTTCTATGTTCTAAAATTCTATGGCTTATGCTCCTGTATGTGCTTCCAATGTATAAGTTATCCCCAGTAGAAGAAGAGATAGGAATGCAGTAAACTCCTGGGAGGTTCAGGCTTTCAACTTTGTCCCTATCCCTTTGTAGAAGTTTCAAGATGTTTGGGGTAGATTTAATGGCAAGATGGTAACCAAAACTTCTAAAAAGAATCTGTAACTTATAAGCATAGGAAGGATGGTAAGGAACAGAACCACAGAATTTCAGGTCTTCTTTCTTGTGAGGAAGGATCTGGAGATCAATTCTAAGTTTTGGCATCAAAAATAGGAAAAATTCAAATGTAGAATCTGGCAACAATCTTAGTCCTCCATTGGCGTGATGAAGACCTAAGATAAGGTCGAAAGCTTCCAACTTACGAACTTTTTGTAAAAGTTTTAGTTAACGTAACTAGCGTGATCAAGTCACCTTTCTTTGTTAATATTGTTACGTGTTTTGCCCATAATCGTCATAAAAGATCTTGTGTACAGTGTGTAATGAATATCAGTGAAGCCCGAGTTGTATGTCAAGATCGCTGTAAATGGAGAAGTTTGATATGGCAACAGTAAGTAAAAACTATCTGGTAGTTTGTATTTTTTTTTTTTGGAGCTAACCTCTGAATCTCAGAGAACAGCTTAGTGATATGTATGCATGTATGTAATTTTCAGAATGTATACTTTATTGCATTGGTAGATGATGTCCACAACATTTCTTATTTAACTGAAATTGCTAATGAATACAAGATCTATTTCTTCATGCAAAAGTTGGTCACAAAAACACAGCAGTGTTTGAATGCTTTCTTAAGAGTGATAACTGACCAAAAATGGTTTATGATTTTACTGGGTTCAAAAAAGTTTCTGATGACTTTAAGAATTAAGATTTTTTAACTCGCAAACAAAGCTGAGCTTGATGAAGTTGCTAAGGAAGATTTTCATGATGTTTTAGTTTCCATCACAGAATATAAAAACTCATTCAGCTACTGGAAGGAAGGCCAGAGTACATACAATCTACTGCCAACATTATTCAAAATGGAAGATGAAATTTGTAAAACATTGAGAATAATAGCTTGGACATGGTAGGAACAGCTGATTTCAAATGTGAGAATTACCTTCCCACCCGATACCATGAAATGTATACAGTGATATAAGCAGACACAACTGCCATATATTTTTTTTATATACACAGCAATGACATAGACTTCAACCATCCAACTACACTGAACTTTCAGACATGTATTTGAGTGCTGAAATATCATCATTTCAGGACTCTGATCCCAATGACCAACCAGCATCAACATCCATATCACCACCATCACCAAAAAACTGACTAAATGCCAGCCATATTTCAGCCACAACAATAGTTGTTGCATTTCAGTGTCAAAAACCATTCAATGAAATTGAAGACTACTTTCTTTATCATGTAATAAATGTTTATGTGTGTTAAGTGCAAATTATAAATGGTATCAAATATTTGTGTGTTTACTTACAACTTTAATGATGCTACTATAGTTTAGGCATTAACTTAAAGAAAATAACTATATAAACTTAAAAAAAAATTGCTTCATCCTTTTAACATGACAAGCTCACCCTTTTTAAGTCCTTAATAGTCATAGCAAGAAGTTGAGGCCATGTAATAGCTTTCCTTGCAAATAATGTCAGAAAATCTGAGGCCCCAGCATCTATCACTACTGCTCTCACAATAGGGTCCATCGTCAGCTCCTACAAGAGAAAAAAAAGAAAAATCAGACTTACATACATCCAAGAAAAAAGACTGACTTTCCTTTATGAAAGCTTTATGACTTGATTTCTCTATAATCATGCGATGCAGATTAATTTGGCTGTATGCCACATAAACACATTACTTAATATACACATGTGATCAAAGTAACATTTCACAAGCCTGATATTTTACTAACAAAACCTTAGAAAACAACTTGTGAATTCAAACTTATAGTCTGAAACTATCAAAATCTACAAAAAAAATTTCCATTATAATGTTATACTACTAGTACGTTCAAAAAGTTCAGGAACTTTTTGAATATTTGCCAAATGCCAGTGAATTACGTCATTCCCCGCTGAGCAAGCGAAGAGCATGATGTGACCGACCAGCCAGAACCAGTTTGATCCAGATCCAACGCATACAGTGTATGTGCGTAGTTTATGATTACAGGCATTCAAGGCTCTCCATCATGAACACAATGATGTCGAATTTTGAACAGCGTTCAAGTGTAAAATTTTGTGTTTGGCTCAGAAAATCTTTCGCTGAGGCTTTTCAAATGATTAAGTCAGCGTATGGTGAGAGTGCAATGAGTCAAACTAGAGTTAATGAGTGACATTGACGATTCGAAAATGGGCGACAGAGTATAGAGGATGATGAGAAGTCAAGACGACCTTCAACATTCACAATGGATGAACAAATCGCCATTGTCAAAGAAATTGTGAAAAATGACCGTCAAAAAACTGTTGCAGCGATTGCAGAAGTTGCCAACATCTCAGCTGGAAGTTGCCATGCCATTTTAACAGAGAAACTGGGCATGCATCACGTGTGCTAGCAAATTGTTCCCAAAAACCTGACACAAGAAAAAATGGATGAGCGCATGCAAGTTTGCAGGGATAACATCGATGCAGTGGATTCAGATCCCGATCTTTTGAATCGATTGATCACTGGCAATGAGACTTGGTGCTTTCTGTATGACCCCCAATCCAACAGACAGTCAAAAGTGTAAAAATCACCATCGTCACCACGACCAAAAAAGTTCAAGGCTGACTGCTCCAAAGGAAAGGTCTTGTTAACAGTTTTCTTTGATTGCAAGGGGATCGTTCACAAGGAATTCCTTCAACATGGTCATTCAGTCACTAAAGAAGAGTACATCAACGTCCTGAAACATCTCAAAGAATCAGTGAGACACAAGCGACCCAATCTTTGGAAGACCAACTCGTGGGTGCTTCATCATGATAAAGTGCCAGCTCACAGATCCCTCCTGGTGTCTGATTACCTGTCCAAACATCACATTCCTGTTCTTCCACAACCAGCTTATTCCCCTGATTTCGCCCCATGTGACTTCTCCCTTTTTCCCCGGATGAAGAATTTGCTTAAGGGGTGATGCGTCTCAAGTTCTGAAGAAGTGCAACGAGCTGCGATGGAGGCACTGGGAGTTGAGGCAAGAGAAGGCTAGTAATCTGCATTCAAATATTTGTATGAGCGCTGGCCAAAATGCATAGTTGCACAGGGTAACTACTTCGAAGGAAACACCGCATAAACAGGTATTATCTGTACTCATTCTTTTTTAACATGAAAAGTTCCGGAACTTTTAAACGTACTAATACTGCCCTCCTCCTATTACAATGTGTGCAACATGTGAATATAACATAATGACAGTGAGATTAAGGGAAACAATGTTTATTCACAATTATTTAATTTTTCTTGTGACCAAGGCTTGGCCCAGCTTATTCAGTGTAAATGGCATGTAAATATTCAAATCACATGTGACATCACCAACAGTGTTGAAAACAGGCCTCGATTTCGATTTTTTTTTTTTTTTAGCAGTAGCAACACTTGCTAGTGACCTTATTTTTTACTAGCAAATTGCATTATCTACTAGTGAAAGTTTATTAACATTATACAAAAGAAACTTTAACATGTCCTCCTCCATTAGTTAATCATGACAAATTTTGATTTCACTGCTGTAACTGTCACATTGTAATGCTGAAAAGATTACAAATATTTAGATAACTCACCTTTTCATGACCTGACAGATTAATTTTAACAATTTGATTCAAATGCAAATATTTAAAAAAAAGTTTTTTTTATTTAACTTTATTCACAAAATTCAAGAACACTATTTGAAATCTTAAGTTATTTTCCATATGGTTTATGATCTGGGTTTCAGGTCTTTTCCTCATACCACTTTAAAACAGCAGGCCTGGGGTCAAACTTGTCTTTGGATGGACCTTCAACCTCAATACTCATGAGAGCATTCAATGTTTGTAAGTTTAAACTTCCCTCCACTTACCCTGGATTGTCTTCGTGAAACTGAACCCAACCTCACATGCAAAAGTTGACAAGGGAAATATACTGGATATTTCTACTAGTGCCAAAATGTTTTTATAATGTTTATACTTTTCAAGAAACATTCGTTTCCAGAAAGCAGTTGTTCCTTTTTGTATGTGTCTAAAATATTCCACATGTGCAATGCAGTGGCACTTTACAGTTCACACTAAAACATTCAAAATTTTTCCACTAGCAACTTTTGCTAGAACCACTTTTTATCACTAGCCAAATGCATTTGCTTGCTAGCAATTTGCTACTAACTACCGGTTTGTTGTTCCTACATGCTTGACAGAAATGGTGTAGATGCTCTGTTGTTGACAAGAATTTATATACACTATCTACCAACAAGTAATTGGACACCCCTGCAATCGACGATATCTGCGGTCCTGATACACCTCATGGCGGCCGCCGTTAAATATCGTGTGGGAAACAACAACGCAACCAGTCGCATGCAAGATGCCACTCAGTTCGAAGCTCTCTGATTTTGAGAAAGGTGTAATCGTCGGGTATCACAGAAATGGCCGGTCCATACATGACATATCCAGCGAGTTGAAGCACCCAAAATCGACAGTGGCCTACGTGATTGGCAAGTGGAAGATGAGAGGAGACTGTCGGAATGTGCCCCGACCCGACAGACCCACAAAACTGCGAGTTAGAGACCAACGGGTGCTGGCCAGAGAAATTCGGAAGAACCGCACTAAATCGATGGGCCACATCCGCGAGGAGTTTCAACAGGCATCCGGGAGTGTTTTTTCAATGAATACCATCCGTAAGGAAGCCCATCTGCTCGGTTATCATGGACATGCTGCCACCCACAAGCCTTTGATCACCAAGTCCAATTGCGCTGCTCGGCTAACGTGGTGCAAAGAACGTTGACAGTGGACCGTTGAACAGTGGAAACAGGTTCTCTGGAGCAACGAATCAAGGTTCACCCTCTACCATTCGGATGGCAGGGTCTGTGTTTGGCGTCTGCCTGGAGAATGCCTCTTGCCGGAATGTATTGTGCCAACTGTAAAGTTCGGCGGCAGTGGAATTTTGCTATGGAGGTGTTTCTCCTGGTATGGCACGGGACCCTTGGTCGCAATTCCTGGTAGACTCAATGCCGAGACCTACTGCACCATTTTGGATGACCATGCGCTTCCTACATTGTGGCAGTTTTACGGGGTGGACCCATGTTACTTTCAGGATGACAATGCCACCAGTCATGTTGTGAGGTCCACCATGGCTTGGTATGGTGACAATGGGGTTAATCAAATGGACTGACCTGCGCAGAAACAGGACCTTAACCCTATCTAGCACCTCTGGGAGTTGGAGCGTCGACTTTAGGGGTGCCCCCACCATCCGAAATCGGTGAAGGAACTGACCTGTCTTCTCCAAGCCGAGTGGAAGAAAATACCGCTAACCGTCGTACAACGCCTGGTTGAGAGTATGCTTCGGAGGGTCACAGCTGTAATCGCCGCTCATGGAGGCTCCACCAACTATTGAAGGTGAATAAACTTCGTTTTCCTTTGCTATCCCAAGTGTCCAATTACTTGTTGGTAGATAGTGTATATAGGGAAAGCTTCAAGCATTTCAAGTTTGATGATTGAATCCAGTTGTCAAAAGGTGTGGCTTCCTCAAATAAAAATTTATGATCGTTTTCATCACAATGTTTAGCTATCAACAATTTCTTTAGATCATAGTTCCATATGTACGACTTGTTTCCTTCAGTCAATAACACAAGGCTCTATGGATCTGTCTGATGTATGAAAGACCACATTCCCATGGAATTTGGAAAATTCCCTACGAATTTATATCTTCAACAGGTTCCTTTGATACAAAACAGTTTGTTTTGTTTGTGGGATTAAAAATCATCTTGAAATTAAATATTTGGAGAATTTTTGAAATTTTAAAGGCAAAAAATAGAATGCAATTACAAAACTCTCTTTGCACTGGATCCACAACAGGAATTAGCATGGAGACCGGCTTCAGTTTCCAAAGTTTTTTTAAGAGCATTATTATTGTACCTCATTATTTTTTGGTACCTCTCCATGCATTCTGATGAATGATCAAAATTTGTACGACACATCTTCACTGATGAACAGAAGCAATCCTGGGTAATATGTGCATGGAATTGAAAGATAAACTTGAAACATACCCTAACTTTCTGTCCAAGGTCATAATTGGTGACCATTCATGGAATTATGAGTACGACCCTGAAATAAAACAGTAGTTGTCCAATTTGAAACAAAATTTGGTCCACGCATGCTATTTTCCCCTTGAAATCAGGCATTCTCACGAAGTTGAAAAATTTTGAAGGGCACTCAGTGCATGTTCACTCTATTTTGAAAAACTGAGCACAGAAGCAAGATAGAGAACCCAGTGAGGAGGCAATGACTCAGCACATTCTGACAAATCAATGTGACATTTTTCGAGTGTACTTTTTTTATGCAGTAATACTTGAAATAAATAAATAATAATTTCATTCGACTGTATATACAACTTACAGCATCAATGAGTTCCACAGGCTTCCTATCAAGCAACTTTTGATACTGAATGAGCCAAAAATCCTTCATTTCATCTAATCGTTTTAGTTCCATTTCTTGCTGAAAATACAAATAACATGCTACACTACAGAAATAAAACAGTGCAATTATTTTGACATAAAATCAAACCAAATGCGTCATAAAGGATGCTGTACAAATCATCATGAGCGTAACCTGAAAACACACCATTACTTATTGTGACATGACATTCTTAATTGCATAACTACACTGAAGAGCAATTGAATTAGAGACAGCTGGCGTTATGCAAATGTGGCACTGTGGGCTGCCCTGTAAACGGAAACGACATAACGTATGCAGCGATCCGACAATATAAGGAGTGATGCGACTGGAATCAGTAAGAGTCGGACGCAGTATGGGTAAGACAAAGGATCTAAGCACATTTGATCGTGGGCAAATTCTCAGGGCCCGACGAATGGGTCACTCCATCTCGGAAGTCGTGCAGGCACTGGGATTTTCACGAGCCACTGTGTCACGGGTACACCGTGAGTACATCGAATCCGGTAAAACCATCTCTGCAAGGGCCAACTGCCATGGACAACAGTGTGTGAATGAGTGGGGTCATTGTTGGCTAGCTCGCATTGTAACAGCGGATACACGGGCCACAGTGCAAGAAATCACTCAGCAATTTAACGCTGATGCACAAAAACGTGTAAGCAGCCACACCATCTTCTCGTTATGGGGTACAGAAGCCATCGTCCCACGAGGGTACCGCTGCTGACTGCACATCACAGGGTGCAAAGATTAGCATGGGCATGGGAACATCGCCACTGTACCCTAGACATGTGGGAAAATGTTGCCTGGACTGATTAGTCTAGATTCACGTTGGTACATGCGGATGGCAGGATACTAGTATGGTGCAAACCACATTAAGCGAATGATCCTTCTTGCCAGCAGGATACTCTTCAAGCTGGTGGGGGTGGCATTCTCGTCTGGGGACTGTTTACGTGAACTGAAATGGGGGGCCCCCTGGTACATGTGACATCGTCCTTCACAGGTAAATGTTACCGGGATATCCTGGACGATCATTTGCTCCCGTTTGTGTGTGTTCAACATCCCACTGGGGACCTCATCCTGCAACAAGACAATGCACCGTTCCATCGCTCCTGAATTGTATCCGAATGGTTGGATGAACACTCCACCGACGTGACCTCGCTTCCTTGGCCAGCTAGGTCAACTGACCTCAATCCCATCAAGCATATCTAGAATGCCATCGAGAGAGATGTTCGAGGCTCTGACCACCTTCATCAAATCTTCGTGAACTGTGGGAGCTTGTTCAGGGGTTGTGGATCCGTATGGCTTCCCAATGCTTCCGGTGTCTTGTCGAGTCCATGAAGAGACGAATCGCCGCCATCATCAGGGCGAAAGGTGGTCCTACACATTACTAGACAGGTATCTCTAATTCAATTGCTCTTCAGTGTATACACTGAAATCAAAAATTAAAAAAAATTAAAATCACAGTAGAATGCAGATATGGATGCGGAAATTACAGGTTCATCCCAACCAAACAACTTTGATCAAGGGCAAAACCCAAAATTTAAATTAAATGCTGGTACCTCTCACTGCTCATTTTAAATACAGTGCAATATTACATTTCACATAAAGCTATTCAACCAGAGCTCTAATGATATAAGTGACCTTCTAACTTTCCATGCACTACATGTTTACCTTCCCAGCTAAATCACCTGGTTAAAACCTATTAAAAACTTTTGCTGCCGCTGTGCTGTTTCAACGGCAAGCACAGGGTGCCGGCAAGAAAACCGAGCAAATCTCCCAAGATGCCCCCAGGCATCACGAAGCACCACTGATAAGTTTCTATGCATTTGGATTAACTTAGACGTGTTCGGATCCCATAGCTTTGCACGACTCCGCTATTTTAAAATACGAGAAAATTTATCCATAATTGATATTTGTAATTATAACCTGCAGTAATTCCAGGAATATAAACACGTCTACAGCATATGCATTGCCTTGCAATTTATTTGCTATAGAAATGCATATCCTCTAGACGGTAACTAATAAATTGTAAAATGCTTCAGTCGCAAAAAGATTGAAAAATTCAATTGGTTCAATACCTCTCATATTAATTTTCAGTTCTGGTACACTAGTGAACAGAATTATTCTCCTGATGTTAGGAACATCATACCGATGTGTAGCTACAATCTGTTGAGGTGGAGTATGAGAGAAAACATCGCATTCTTCATTTTCACTTTCAATGCTGGTCGTACTGCTGCTACTAAAGGAATACGTTTCTGCACATGATGGCAAATTGTCTGGATCACCTATTTTGACAGCAGGACGTGCCCACCGTTGAACTTTTGGTTGAGAGGAACCGGATATAACTTGTCTGAATATATCTGGTTTCCCCAAAACTAAGCATTGAAGTCAATATGGGTTCCCTTGAAATCCCTTTAGCGTCCTCAATAGACCGCCCTCTTACATATGAACTCTAAGTAGCAAATGCTTTTTATTGCCACTCTGGCGTTTATTTATTGATAGTTCCCTTCACCGCAAAACCAGTGATATTCAAAGGAAAATAAACTTCGCAGCGAAAAGTGCACGCTGTGTAAGTCTAGGGGGAGTCAACTTACTTTCCCTTCCCAAAACCATGTGGAAAAAAGTCCACTATCCCAAAACCGCGGTCATTTTCAAACAGTTGGATACTCATTCTCAGTGCCAGTAACAAAATAGATAACTCTCTTCAATTGCCAAAGGTTTTAGGAAGGGAAATATGAAGCCACAATTACGACGCCCAATGGCACCGTCGGCACCTGGGCTAAGTATTGTATGATGCCATTTGGTGTCACGCAGCAGTGAAAGTGTTAACCGATGGCCCGGTCAGGGAGAATGAAACCTGGTGAAGAAATGGCATATTAACTCTGCAACTGACAGCTGTTAAAATATATATGCAAGAAACTACAGTACTGTGCACTTATCTTGTATTACATGGGCACATATTGAAAACTACTATGTTTACATTCACACCTGGTGATGGACCAGCTTATCAAATTTCATGTGAATCTCCCAAGTGTTATCAAATGCTAAATGATACCTGCAATAGTTGAGGCCATTCGTGTAACTCTTGATTGCTGCCATCAAGAAATGCACCAATGAGTTCATCCCTATCAGGCCTTCTAGCTGAGGCCATCCTACAGGGTATCAGATGCACGTTATTTAATGACCACACCATAAAACTTCCTGACATACTTGACATATTTATCCATTAAAGAATAAAACAAATCCTCAATTCATAAAAAAAAAAACCTTCATTTTTTTTATAAGTTATTAACTGACACATGTGATTTTGCATAAATTCCAAATAAGATATATGGTCAACTCTCAGTAACTTGAACTTCGATATGAAATTTTTTTTTTATAACTTCAAAAAAGTAAAATTCACTGCACACAGCCCATATGCATGATGTTTTCTCAATAACTTGGTTTTTTGGTATCTCACATTTTTTTTTCACATCTTCATATTCAACTTATCGAGAGCCTACTATACTTGCAAAACAGTAGACATGATGAACAGAATAATCTTGGACTATTTTAGAGTGTAATAATTTCTTGCTTTCCGTCTTCTTGCTCCAACCTTCATACGCACCTGCAAATGAAACTATGTTTCCAGGAAAGTTATTTTTATTTGTTTCTGTTCTATGCCTTTTTACTTACGCTTTCCAACTGTAGGTTGAAGAAGCGTACATGCTCCAGCTATGTCCGTCTTGTCTGTCCGCACGATAACTCGCGTAAAAATGGTTCGATTTCGATAAAATTTTAGCATGTGGTAGGGGACCACCTGGGGACGAACCCTATTGAAAATGGGTGAAGTGGGATCAAAGGTCAGGACATAGGAGTGGGATGCATTCCATTGCCCTTATGCGTCATAACTTGCATAAAAATGATTTGATTTCGATGAAATTTTAGCATGTGGTAGGGCACCACCTCGGGACAAACGCTATTAAAAATGGGATAAGTGGGGTCAAAGGTCACGACACATGAGCAGGATCCATTCCACTGCCCTTATGCATCATAACTTGCATAAAAATGATTTGATTTCGATGAAATTTTAGCATGTGGTAGGGGACCACCTGGGGACAAACCCTATTGAAAATGGGTGAAGTGGGATCAAAGGTCAGGACATAGGAGCGGGATGCATTCCATTGCCCTTATGCATCATAACTTGCGTAAAAATGGCTCCATTTCGATGGAATTTTAGTATGTGGTAGGGGACCATCAGGGGACAAACCTTATTGAAAATGGGTGAAATGGGGTCAAAGATCAAGGCATAGGATCAGGATCCATTGCATTGCCCTTATACGTTATAACTTACATAAAAATGTTTCGATTGAGACAAAACTTTTCATGTTGTTCCGATAGTATACTTTACCGGTTCTGTTGAATATCATCGAAATGGGGTCAAAGGTCGGGTCATAGGAGCGAGATTTATTCAACAGCCATTATCCTCATAACTTGAGTAATGATTTCTGGTATGTTGGAAAGCGTATCATAATCAATGCATTGCATGATTTTACTAGTTTAAACTTCTGTGCCAAACAATGCCCTCTAGTCACAAGAGTGTAATGTCATTAGTAACACCAATTAGCATATCCCTGATCCACTGTCAAAGTAAAGTGTCACTGGATTTATTGAACAACCTAGTTGGAACCAGAATTACTTTCTTTGAGCAATTAATCCATATAGAAGGGTTGTTCAAGCAAAATGTAAATTCTAGAGATGGCAACACTGAAGTTGACATGCTGTCACCAGTAGTGGCACCATTGTACACAAACAAGTAAGGACAATAAGCTAAGGTTCTGGTAACTTATTGTAACACATCTGGAAAGTTTAACAGGCTGCTACTTGACACTTGCTATGGCATGCATACATCCAAGAAAGTACAATATGCTGTGATACAGTTTCTGACCACAGAAAGTGCCAGGCCGGCCAAGATATTTCAGTGCACACAAGCAGAATATGGATGAGCCTACTTATTACACGGTATGGCTTTTAAATGGTCGAAATAATTCCAAGGAAGAAGCTTAAGGACCCAGGGCTTTGAATGCAAACTCCTTGCCCATCCTCCGTACAACACTAAGTTGTCGTCATGCAAATTTAATATTTTCTGTAGGAAATAAGTTTTGAACTCGCTACAGTTACGTAAAGAAATTAGAAAGAGAAGCACCTTCACAATCTGCCTGAATTCTTGATCACTTGCAAACAAAGGGAGTGAGACTAGCTGCCAGATCTTCATTTCTAATCTCCTCACCTTGGTTGCTGCCGAATGATAGACCTCTAAATGACGGGGATAAAATATGAACTGTTGGAATTGCATTTTGAAGAGGTATATACAGGGTGTTCGAAAAGTCCCCTAGAGGTTTTGACTGACAACTGTACAAAAACGAACAGATCTACAGCAATGTGGTTTGTTGCATTTGAAAGAGTAAATATTTGAGTTTTTAATGCCATCTCTTTCCAACAGATGCTGTTACGTGCTCGCAAATACCGATGTTGACTGCAAAACAACTGAAAATGTCGTCACCACAGGAGAAAGCAATGTGCGTGCATTGTTTTTTTGAGAGGAAGTCTGTGATTACGGTACAAAAAAATTACCATTGGACATATGGGAAAAATCCACAGAGTGATTTCAGTATCAGAGTGGGGCAGAAAAATTATTGGATACTGTTAACGTCCTGGACCGTCAAAGAAGTGGCAGACTCCTCCTGTCAGTGAAGAAACTGAGCAGAGCATACAGGAGGTTTTTGCTTGCACTCCTAACAAGTCCATGAGAAGGGCCTCTTTAAAACTGAATGTTCCACGATCCACATTGATGGGAGTGCTTCACAAACGCCTGAAACTAACCGCATACAAAGAGCAATTCCTACACCAGATTAAACCGAACGATAGACCTCAGTGCTTAGAATTCGCTCGGGATATGTTGGAGTTGCTGGAAGTTTCCTATGGCGTATAATGTTCTTGGATGAGGCAATCTTTTACGTGCATGAACAAGTCAACACTCAGAACGTTCGTATATGGGGTAGTGAAAACCCACATTTAGTCAGGGAGCATGTCGTGCATAGTCCAAAGGTGAATGTTTCGTGTGGGCTCATGCATAATCGTGTAATTGGGCCATTCTTCTTCTCCGAGCCCACAGTGCAAATGAATAATTACTGGACATGCTTCAGAGCTTTGCAGTTCCTCAACTACAGGATTTGCAACCAAACCTCATACTCCAACAAGATGGCGCTCCCCCACATTGGGGACTTGACATTTGTGAATACATGAACCGTGAGTTTCCCAACAGATGGATTGGCAGAGATGGTCCCATTCCTTGGCCATTCCAATACCTGGATACCACTCCTTTAGACTTCTTCCTCTGGGGCTATGTCAATGACATAGTTTACCGGGAAAGATTAAGCAGCCTTCAGGAACTCAACAGCGTATTACAGCAGTGTTTCATAGAATCGACCCTGACATGTTGGAGCGCACATAGCAAGAAATTGAATACCATCTCGATGTGTTACATGCTGCCAAAGGCGCACATGTAGAGGTGTATTGTTAACACAGGATTATTAAACACGAATATTTACTCTTTCAAATGTTGCAAACCGCATTGCTGTAGATCTGTTCTTTTTTGTATGTTGTCAATTGAAACCCCTAGGGGACTTTTCGACCACCCTGTATTTCAATGCTCTCACAAAATAGTAAAGCCCTTTTGGTGAGGAAAGGAGCAATTTTCTCAGTATTTGTATAGAGAGGCACTGCTGAAGTATCAGAGAGAGTTAGTAAAGTCAAGGAAGAATCAGATCCACCTTGGGTGGCATCCTTCTTATGCTCAGCCAAATGTTTAGTAATGCTTTGAAAATTTATTAAGGCCCTCCATTTGGAGGTATCTCCTCTCATTTGGCAGCAACCGAGATGAAGAGCTTGGATATGAAAAGCCATAAACCAGTCTCACTCTGTTTGTTTATAGTTGATTGAGACATCAGGCAGGTTGAAAATACTTCTGTGTTTCTAATTTCCTTACTTAACCAAAGCGTGTTAACAACTCATTTCCTGATGTTTATTTGTTATGAGTGAATTGCATTCCTCGTATTTTCACACCCCTGAAAAAGTTTCACATGGGCAGATGATTCATATCACATGCTAACATCCAAGAAGCTGTCAAGGACTGTTTCATCCACTAGTAGCTCTCTTTCTATGCAGAAAGTATCCACAAACTAGTGCTCTGATGGGACATATGTCTGAACACGGGAGGTGAGCACAAGTAGATAGTACAGGATCCTTGTCCTTTGTACTTCAATTACATCTATCCTGCAGTGAATACTTTTAAACCAACATTGAGAAGCACAGCCCCATTCCATGTTTCATTTGAACCACCTTTATACATAAAAAGCAAAGACAGAGACAGCTTACATCCTTGTCTGGCCTCCATCCTAACTCTTGATGTAAAAGCTTTAAACTGATTTCAATATCTTGCCTTCCGCATCATAACTACTTAATATACTAAACAATTTGTTTCTAGGTATTAAGGCAAATGACTTTTCAAAGTCAAAACTGCTAGATATAAATCCCAATTTACCTCATAAAATCCTACCCAAGAGCAAACATATTTATTGTCTTGAAATTTCCTACATATGAAGTTGCACTGTGCTCTACTGTACATTTTATACGACCTTTCTAAACTTTTTAGTCAAAAATGCTTGAGTAGACTTTGCAATGAACACAAATTAGGGAAATGTTACAGTGGTTACTAAAAATCCCATGCTCTTAAAATAGAGAAGAGGAAGCAAGCTCTCCTGAAGATCAGCACAGGATAGAACAAGCTTCAAACACAAGTGTTCATGAATCACAAGAAAAGGTAAATTTCTATAATGGAAAGATGAACCATAGGAAGAATTGTCTAGAGGACTGCTGCTAAGGCTAAACAGCACTTACAAATAATGCAAATATATGAACATGTTAATGCTGTCAACAAGATTTATTTAAACTTTGAGAAAAATAACTTAACTAAACAGGAATCCTGTTCAGTTATTGTGTTTCTCAACGTTTTAATAAAACTCATTTTGGTTTCAATTATTTCTACGTTATACCAGCTTGTGGACACATTGGGAAAAGCTATGTACTAGATACAAGAACAAACCTAAAAAATTCTAGAATACCTGCTTTGTAGGTTTATTGAATATTCTACAATATTGCAGAGCTGTTGTGCACCTGCAGGTGGCTTCATCAAGGCACCAGATTACAGTCTAATATTGACAGATGAGAAAGAAACTGAAAATTAAAAACAAGAAGAAAAGAAGCAAATGGTGTGTAGACTAACAAAATTAAATCATGTGCCATGATATTTTAACTTTAATTTTAGTCTATGTACCTTTGGCCTTTTGATTTTAATCTTCAACTTTTTTTGCCTTTGTCAATACTAGTCCATATGTAATTTGCTGCCTTGATAAAGCTACCTGTGTGTGTGTGTGTGTGTGTGTGTGTGTGTGTGTGTGTGTGTGTGTGTGTGTGTGTGTGTGTGTGTGTGTGTGTGTGTGTGTGTGTGTGTGTGTGTGAAGGCTCAGCAATTTTGATGTATTAAAATTATACACCTGTTTAACAGATATTTAAAAAGTTTTCACATTTGTGTTCTTGTGTGTATTGCATTTCTGTTTTAATGTGTGATTTAATGCCCCATGTTAATGAACTAAAATCCTGTACTTATTACTCGTACATATTGTAGATACCCTAGAAATAGCTACTATTCCCCCTTAATCCCCATCATATATACTTAAAAAGTTGCACCTTTATAGTCTTTTATTGCTACTTTCATGAGCACTGCTGTACACCATCAGTACTTGCCCTAGTACTTGCTTTGTACTTGGTAGCTTTAGCAAGGCAGCAGATGACATATGGACTGCCATCTTCATTCAGTTTTTCAGACCATCTAAACTACTATATTGTCCATTTGAATCACTATCTCAAGATCCTTTTGAAAACTCATTTGTTCTAATATCAACAGAATTTCCAAGTTTCATACCACATGCTTGAAAATCAAAAAATTCCAGCTGTTCACAAAAAAGAGACAGTACTATTAAATATTTCCTCTATAACTTAAAAAAGTTCACAAGGTTCAGTACTTGAAAGACTCAGTCTTTCATGGTCAGTTCTTCATGTAAAAAAGTAGTTTTGCAAAGTATAAGTAATGGCAAATAAAAAGAATATCAATTTAAGAATTTTAATGCACCTTCAGTAAAAAGTTTATTACAATGGACAATTCTGCGGAGAAGTAAATATAAATGGATAGAAATATTATTACCAGCCTATTTTGCAACTGCTTTTCTCTGTTTTCTTTTGCTTTTAATAAATCAGTGAGAAGTTGAGCTAAGGCTGTCCTCCTTTCAGCTAGGATGTTCTGCATTGATAAAATCAACAAAGACAACAATATTAAGCGTTCTGCAATAAATTATAAAAATAAACATAGTTCAGGTTTCTTACATAGTTACAGTATGTGAATAGTAAAAAGACAACTGAAACAGCTAGTGGAATTCAAATGTTTGGTGTGAAATCTGCAAAAGAGTTAACGCAATGTGATTTATAAAAAAATCAGAGAAATGCAAAACTTCTGAAAGTAAGATGTTTTTTTTGTTTTTTTTACCCGACGGGAAGCTAAAGAACTGCTTCTACGTATGATGGGTAAGGCTCCTAAACAATGACTCGCTAAAATAATGCATTTTATTTTTAATTTATACAATCCTTTTATAATTAAAGATTATCCTTTATTTAATTAGGTAAGAGATTAAGTACAGTCAGTATATACAGTTTTTTCATACAAGAATTAGTTGCAAAAAAAGTATTTTTTAAACTGTTCTATGGCGATTTTGATTGCCCAAAAGTTCTGTTAAGCACATTAGTGCTGATTGATCCTAACTAAGCATGAACTGTGTTGCATATTATTACTGGTACTCCTAGTTATGGATAAATTGTGTTCAGCACATTACCACAGGTAAACTTGATAATTTATTTATTCAAATTTACTGATGTAAGAGGCATGCTTAGCCAAAGAGGGCTAAGAACATGCTTTAATCATCAATCATTATCAACCCACTAATGGATAAATGTCTCCTCAAGTAACTTCCACAACTTTCTGCCTGAAGTTTGTTTCTCCCATGTGATTTCAGCATGCTTTTGAATTTCATTCATCCATCTTCCATGTGATCTTCTGGGTCTTTTCCTGTTGCTTGATATCCCATCTAATACTTCAGTTGTCCAATGGTGGTGTCAGTTCTCTTAGCAAAGATGTCCAGTCCATTACCACTTGAGGGTCTTTACTCTGATCATGATGCCTTCCACTATTGGCATTTTCTTGATCCAAGAGTTCCTAAGTTCCTTTTCCTATCTTCCTTGGCTTCACCAAGCATGCATCTTTCCATGCTTCTTTGAGTTGCCCCCAGCCTCTACAGTGAAGCGCTATTTATTTGTTATCATTTTCTGTTGGTCATTAAACAGTTCTAATCTCTTAATGGCAAAATACCATATTATTCTAATATAAGATGCAACTTTTTTCCAAAAAATTTGATATATATATATATATATATACAGGAAACTTGGGGAGACCTTCGTCCAGCAGTGGATTGATAATGGTTGACAATGATGATGATGATGATATATCATCATCATCATCATTGTCAACCATTATCAATCCACTGCTGGACGAAGGTCTCCCCAAGTTTCCTCCACAACGGTCTGTCTTGTGCCAGTCTCCTCCATGTCACCCCTGCATACTTTCGAATTTCATCCACCCATCTCCCATGTGGTCTTCTTCTGGGTTTTTTCCTATCCCTTGGAATCCAATCTAAAATTTCGGCTGTCCATCGATGATCTGTCCTTTTGGCAGTATGTCCAGCCCATTGCCATTTCAGGGATTTAACTCTGATCATGATGTCTTCCACTCTTGTCATTTTTCGGATCCACGAGTTCCTCTTCTTATCTCTCCTGGTTAGACCAAGTATGCACCTCTCCATGCTTCTTTGAGTTGTCTGCAGCCTTTGTATGTCTCTTTTAGTTAAGGTCCACGTCTCTGCACCATACGTAAGCACTGGAAGGATGCATTGATCAAACACTTTTCTTTTAAGACATAATGGCATATTGCTCTTGAAAATTATGCTGTTTCTTCCAAAAGCTCTCCAGGCAAGTTTTGTACGGTGATTAATTTCTTCATCAATGTGACCCTCACTTGATATCTGCTGTCCAAGATAAACGTACGTGTCTGTCATCTCCAGCTTTTCTCCATCAATCGATAAATCTTCATTTCTTGTAAAAGCATTGAACATCACTTTTGTCTTCTGAAAGTTCATTTTTAATCCCACTTCTTTACTCTTGTCAGCAAGTTCCTGGATCATACTCTGCAGCTCTGATGGGGTAGTTGCAAAAATGACTACGTCATCAGCAAAACGAAGGTGGGTTAGATAATCTCCATTAATCTTTATCCCTTTGTTTTCCCAGCTCAGCGACTGAAAAACACCCTCCAATGTGGCATTAAAGAGCTTCGGAGATATGGTGTCACCTTGTCTCACTCCCTTTCCAATTTTTACGTGTGTTGTATTTTCAAACAGCCGAATCTTTGCACTTGCATTTTCATAGATGTTATTAATAATATTAATGTATGCATCTTCAATACCGCAGGTTTTCAGAGCCATTGTAACTGCTGATGGTTTCACCGAATCAAAGGCTTTTTCATAATCGATAAAAGCCATGCACAATGGAAGTTCATATTCCCTCGCTCTTTCAATTAGTTCTCTCAGTACGTGGATATGATCTATTGTGCTGTAGCCACTCCTGAATCCAGCTTGTTCTCTTGGTTGAGCCATGTCCAGTGTTACCTTCAAGCGGTGTGAAAGAACTTTAGTGAAGATTTTATAAACTACTGATAGGAGGCTGATAGGTCTGTAGTTTCCGAGATCCTCAATGTCCCCTTTCTTATGTAGCAGGATCATTGTAGCGGTGTTCCAATTCAGGAATCTTTCCTTCATTAAGGCATCGCTGAGGATGATATATATATATATATATATATATATATATATATATATATATGGGATGTAAGGTCAGGTGATGCGTAACATCACAGCCTCTCCTTGACAAATGTCAACCCCGCCTTCTCGTGGTGCATCCTGCTCCCACTAAAGGGGCTCTGACGACCGCCAATAGCGGTATAACTATACCATCGGGATTAGAGGAAATGCTATCCCACACTCACCAACCCGCTTGGCCAGCGTGGTGAGTTAT
Organism: Macrothele yani; assembly: GCA_039090855.1. Lineage (NCBI taxonomy): Eukaryota > Metazoa > Arthropoda > Arachnida > Araneae > Macrothelidae > Macrothele > Macrothele yani. Next base: position 133,980,870 of record CM077005.1, on the reverse strand, counting down.
GGCCAAACCCCTCCAAAATGATTCCACAACTTAAATCTTGGCCCTCAGTCTCCGGCAGCTGGAATGTACCTGGCCAAGGCAGCGGCCAGTGCGACATGAAGGCAGAGGGTGCTAAGAATCCCCGGAGGACCGGACTAGGCTGCCATCTGATGCTGACCTTGGCTACGTACAACGGACGCTCCCTATCTTCTGATTCAAGGCTTCTTGAATTGGAAGAGGAACTACAAAGGATCAAGTGGGACATCGTGGGGCTAAGTGAGGTAAGGAGAAAAGGAGAAGATCTCATCGAACTGAAAAGTGGACATCTCTTCTACTATCGTGGGACAGATACTGGCAGAACTAGTGGTGTTGGATTTATAATAAACAAGAAACTGAAGGATAAAGTTGTAGAAGTTGAAAGTTCCTCTGACAGAGCTGCACGACTTGTTATCCAACTCTCGAAAAGATACCAGGCTCAGATTATTCAAACTTATGCACCCACCACAAGTCATCCTGAAGAAGAAATTGAAGAATTTTATGAGGAAATTTGTCATCTAAATAATAAAGGTAAGCAGCACTTGAAAATAATTATGGGAGATTTCAATGCAAAAATAGGGCAACGGCAACAGAATGAAACTTCAGTAGGTAAATTCGGTCACAGCAACAGAAACCAGCGTGGAAATACTCTCGTTGAGTTTGCAGAGGCAGAAGGGTTTTTCATCTTGAACTCCTTCTTCAAGAAAAAGCCACACAGGAAATGGACATGGAGACATCCAAATGGGACGTCAAGTGAAATTGATTTTATTATGTGTAACAAAAAATTCGTCATAGAAGACTGCAGTGTGCTAAACAAGTTCAACACAGGTAGTGACCATAGATTGGTGAGATGTAAGATGCACCTCAATACCAAACTTGAACGTGGCAAGCTCATAAGACAAACAAAATCTATTGACATAACCAACCTTAAAAAACACCATAATACCTTCAAGTTGGAACTGAAGAACAGGTTCTCTGCTTTAGAAGGCCTAACATCGGAAGAAGTGGACATCTCTGAAGTTAACAGAAAAGTAACCAAAGCTCTTATGGAAACAGCAACAAAATTAGCTGGGTCTAAGAACAAGTTGCATGTAAACAAATTATCAGGAAAAACGAAAATGTTGATGCAAAAAGAAGAGAGATGAGGACAACTAAAGAAGATGTGACTTCCAAAGTGGAATATATAGAGCTATGCAAGACAGTAAGAAAAAGTATCACTGAAGACGTAAGAAAATTCAACTGTGAACTAGTGAGGAAAGCAATTGAAAACAACCAAAGCCTAAAGATAGCAAAGGGACATCTCAGTAAGGGAAGAAAACAGATTATGGCACTGAGAAAAGAAGATGGTTCTGTAACAAGAAATAGAGGAGAAATTTTGACAAGAGTGAAAGATTTCTACTCCAAATTATATGAAAGGGATGATACATGCACTCCAGACATCATGAAAGATACCAGAACCAGAGTTCCTCCAGTCCTTCCAGCAGAAGTTGCACATGCAATCAAGAACATGAAGCTGGGAAAAGCTCCAGGAGAAGATGGAATTACTGTAGACATCATACAAGAAGCAAGTGGAGAAATTGAAACAGTACTCGCCCAAATTTTCACTCGATGCCTTAATGAAGGAAAGATTCCTGAGGATTGGAACACCGCTACAATGATCCTGCTACATAAGAAAGGTGACATTGAGAATCTCGGAAACTACAGAGCTATCAGCCTCCTTTCAGTAGTTTATAAAATCTTCACTAAAGTTCTTTCACACTGCTTGAAGGTAACACTGGACATGGCTCAACCGAGAGAACAAGCTGGATTCAGGAGTGGCTACAGCACAATAGATCATATCCACGTACTGAGAGAACTAATTGAAAGAGCGAGGGAATATGAACTTCCATTGTGCATGGCTTTTATCGATTATGAAAAAGCCTTTGATTCGGTGAAACCATCAGCAGTTACAATGGCTCTGAAAACCTGAGGTATTGAAGATGCATACATTAATATTATTAATAACATCTATGAAAATGCAAGTGCAAAGATTAGGCTGTTTGAAAATACAACACACATAAAAATTGGAAAGGGAGTGAGACAAGGTGACACCATATCTCCGAAGCTCTTTAATGCCACATTGGAGGGTGTTTTTCAGTCGCTGAGCTGGGAAAACAAAGGGATAAAGATTAATGGAGATTATCTAACCCACCTTCGTTTTGCTGATGACGTAGTCATTTTTGCAACTACCCCATCAGAGCTGCAGAGTATGATCCAGGAACTTGCTGACAAGAGTAAAGAAGTGGGATTAAAAATGAACTTTCAGAAGACAAAAGTGATGTTCAATGCTTTTACAAGAAATGAAGATTTATTGATTGATGGAGAAAAGCTGGAGATAACAGACACGTACGTTTATCTTGGACAGCAGATATCAAGTGAGGGTCACATTGATGAAGAAATTAATCGGCGTACAAAACTTGCCTGGAGAGCTTTTGGAAGAAACAGCATAATTTTCAAGAGCAATATGCCATTATGTCTTAAAAGAAAAGTGTTTGATCAATGCATCCTTCCAGTGCTTACGTATGGTGCAGAGACGTGGACCTTAACTAAAAGAGATATACAAAGACTGCAGACAACTCAAAGTAGCATGGAGAGGTGCATACTTGGTGTAACCATGAGAGATAAGAAGAGGAACTCGTGGATCCGAAAAATGACAGGAGTGGAAGACATCATGATCAGAGTTAAATCCCTGAAATGGCAATGGGCTGGACATACTGCCAGAAGGACAGATCATCGATGGACAGCCGAAATTTTAGATTGGATTCCAAGGGACAGGAAAAGACCCAGAAGAAGACCACATGGGAGATGGGTGGATGAAATTCGAAAGTATGCAGGGGTGACATGGAGGAGACTGGCACAAGACAGACCGTTGTGGAGGAAACTTGGGGAGACCTTCGTCCAGCAGTGGATTGATAATGGTTGACAATGATGATGATGATATATATATATTTATATATATACTTAAGAGCAAAACTGAAGACTAAGGAAAAACTTTAGAATTTAAAACGAAGGTTGCAAAATAACCTGAAGATCAAAACGCGCAACGCAGCAGTTTTGAAAATTCAGAATTCACATTCTATAAAGAAGATACCTAAGCAAAAAAATACAGATATAATTTTGACTCACACCTAGTACAACATAGAAAAGGTTATGTATCTACCTGTGTGAGTAAAAGGAGAAAAGATAAAAAAATAAAATAAAACTACTGAATGTAGAAGGTGTCGAGAATACTGAGCCTTGGCTTTATCAAGGACCAGCAAAAACTCTGCATTTTCTCACTTCCACAAAGACCTAGTTGGAAATGGGTTTCTGCAAGGCCATAGATGCAAGTAACATTCCCACCTAAAATAGTTTAAAATATATATATATGTCATGTCCTCCGTAGAGTTGCATGACCTAGCACTAGTTAACAATTTCGCTTGCATCCATTAACCTTACTGGCTGGGTCGGGCCAGTAAGGTTAATGGATGCAAGCGAAATTGTTAACTAGTGCTAGGTCATGCAACTCTACGGAGGACATGACATATATATATATTTTAAACTATTTTAGGTGGGAATGTTACTTGCATCTATGGCCTTGCAGAAACCCATTTCCAACTAGGTCTTTGTGGAAGTGAGAAAATGCAGAGTTTTTGCTGGTCCTTGATAAAGCCAAGGCTCAGTATTCTCGACACCTTCTACATTCAGTAGTTTTATTTTATTTTTTTATCTTTTCTCCTTTTACTCACACAGGTAGATACATAACCTTTTCTATGTTGTACTAGGTGTGAGTCAAAATTATATCTGTATTTTTTTGCTTAGGTATCTTCTTTATAGAATATTTATATATATATATATATAAGCAAAAGTTTACTCATAATCAACGAAGAACTCTCTAAGGAAACCCCGAACCTCCCATAAACTAACGAACTGTCACAAATATACATACAAAAATAGCCTTAATAATAAAAATAATGATAGTAAACATGTAAGGTCAGAAACCGGGAGCCACTCATCAGGGAAAGACACCCCCAGCCCTGGTTCAGGTTTCATGCAGGTGTCGAATTAACTGAAAAAGAATCTCCAAATAAGGGTCAAGAATTTTGCAAAATTTAGGACTAGAAATTTTTTGACTGAAATATTTAGGACTGCATGGTCAGGGTATTAGTTTAGATCTTTTTGATAAAAGAGTACATTTCAACTTTAATACCAATGTTATGAGTGATTGGCATTGAAATATTTCAAATCACGTTCTTAGGAATATCATTGTCTCTCAATTAGTCAGAGTCACAAGAATAATGTAATAGCAGGTCTAACATTACAAAACAACTAAAAATAATTTTCACCTCTTGCTTAAAAAAATCATTATCCTTTGAAATATTATCTATTCCACTTGGAAAATCTGTTGACTTCTTTTAAATTTGGGAAAATCTTTCAAAATTAGATTGCGTAATATTGTCACATCTAGTACTTTTGATTAGCCATTCTTCGGGCTACAATTCATAATATTTTCTTCCAAGTTGCCCCGGAACATTTAACATAACACCTGCTTACATCCATTAGTACACATGCACCTAGTTTTAGTTTTTCTGGAATTCGACAGGGGTCGCCACAGGGTATCATTTGGTTCTTTTTGGATTCAGGAATTGTGTTTGGGGAATCAGCATGGCATTTGTTCATTTTCTTTAAGGTGGTTTAGGATTAATATGTTTGAGAAAGGGTTACAGTTCATTTTGGTTTGATGTTTGTTAAGATGAAGGTGTTCATGGTTACTTTACTTGAGGTAAAGTCTTTATATTTAATTTTTGGTGCAAGTAGGAAAGACTAGTCCTAAATTTTACAAAATTCTTAACCCTTAGATTGTTTTTCAGTTAATTTGACACCTGAATGAAACTTGGACCAGGGCCGGAGGTGTCTTTCCCTGATGAGTGGCTCCGGGTTTCTGATCTTACACGTTTACTATCATTATTTTTATTATTATGGCTATTTTTGGATGGATGTTTGTGACAGTTCATGTATGGTTTAGTTCATTAGTTTACGGGAGGTGTATATATCATTGTCAACCATTATCAATCCACTGCTGGACGAAGGTCTCTCCAAGCTTCTTCCACAACGGTCTGTCTTGTGCCAGTCTCCTCCATGTTACTCCCACATACTTTCGAATTTCATCCACCTGTCTCCCATGTGGTCTTCTTCTGGGTCTTTTCCTGTCCCTTGGAATCCAATCTAAAATTTCTGCTGTCCATCGATGGTCTGTCCTTCTGGCAGCAAGTCCAGCCCATTGCCATTTCAGGAATTTAACTCTGATCATGATGTCTTCCACTCTTGTCATTTTTCGGATCCACGAGTTCCTCTTCTTATATCTCCTGGTTACACCAAGCATGCACCTCTCCATGCTTCTTTGAGTTGTCTGCAGTCTTTGTATGTCTCTTTTAGTTCAGGCCCACGTCTCTGCACCATGCATAAGCACTGGAAGGATGCATTGATCAAACACTTTTCTTTCAAGACATAATGGCATATTGCTCTTCAAAATTATGCTGTTTCTTCCAAAAGCTCTCCAGGCAAGTTTTATACACCAATTAATTTCTTCATCAATGTGACCCTTGCTTGATATCTGCTGTCCAAGATAAACGTACATATCTGTTATCTCAATCAATCGATAAATCTTCATTTCTTGTAAAAGCATTGTACATCACTCTTGTCTTCTGAAAGTTCATTTTTAATCCCACTTCTTTACTCTTGTCAGCAAGTTCCTGGATCATACTCTGCAGCTCTGATGGGGTAGTTGCAAAAATGACTATGTCATCAGCAAAACAAAGGTGAGTTAGATAATCTCCATTAATCTTTATCCCTTTGTTTTCCCGGTTCAGTGATTGAAAGACATTTTCCAATGTGACATTAAACAGCTTGGGAGATATGGTGTCACCTTGTCTCACTCCCTTTCCAATTTTTATGTGTGTTGTATTCTCAAATAGCCAAATCTTTGCACTTGCATTTTCATAGATGTTATTATTAATGTATGCATCTTCAATACCGCAGGATTTCAAAGCCATTGTAACTGCAGATGGTTTCACCAAATCAAAGGCCTTTTCATAATCGCTAAAAGCCATGCACAATGGAAGTTCATATTCCCTTGCTCTTTCAATTAGTTCTCTCAGTACGTGGATATGATCTATAGTGCTGTAGCCACTCCTGAATTCAGCTTGTTCTCTCGGTTGAGATGTCCAGTGTTACCTTCAAGCGGTGTGAAAGAACCTTAGTGAAGATTTTACAAACCACTGATAGGAGGCTGATAGGCCTGTAGTTCCTGAGACCCTCAATATATATATATTGAAGAGCAAAGCCGAAAACAAAAGAAAAACTTTTGAATTTAAAATGAAAGTTGCAAAATAACCTGAAGATCAAAACGCGCAACGCAGCAGTTATGAAAATTCAGAATTCACATTCTATTAAGAAGAGACCGCAGCAAAAATAATTTTTTGACTCATACCAAGTACAACATAGAAAAAGTTATGTATTTACTGGTGTGAGTAAAAAGAGAAAGAAATAAAACAACTGAATGTAGAAAGTGTCGAGAATACTGAGCCTTGGCTTTATCAAGGACCAGCAAAAACTCTGCATTTTCTCACTTCCACAAAGACCTAGTTGGAAATGGGTTTCTGCAAAGTCATAGATGCAAGAAATAAGCCCACCAAAAATGAAAAAAAAAAAAAAAATATATATATATATATATATGCATATGTATGCCACTATAAACACTGTTAAATGAGTTTAAAATGTTATTGCTTTATCTTAGGTTTGGTAATTTATATTCTTCTGCAATTTTTCTACAATGCCACTGTATTGTGAATGTTTGTAGTACTATATTTTTATGTTTATCCAATGTTAACTACACACATGCTTTTTATGAGCTGGGCCTGCTATTGTACTAAGCATGTATTTCTGTCAGTGTGCATACCCATGCATTCGTGAGTTAATGATGTAAAATACGGTTTAAACAGATATGTCATAATATGTTGTTCATAGCGATCTCAAATGGATGAAGAAGGACTGTCATAATTCCTTTAAAATGCAAAATGGTAGAAAAAGAAGGAAAAGAACTACATTTCAGGACAAAACATCATAACAAATCAGTATGAAAAAGAAATAAGATATCCGTTTATTGACGTACAAACGTTATGAATAAAGCGTAAGCTTTCAACACCAACGGGTGCCTTCTTCAGACTTGTTCGTGGTTAGTAAGGCAAAAGTAACAAAGAATAGAAAATTTTAAATAAAGTAAACATGAACAGAATTTGAGAACGTGATATGTTGCGTCGAGAGCATGCGACAACGAGAGATGTCAACAGGAACGTGCTAAGCGTAAAGGAATGTGCGCCATATTTGGGGAAGCTCAAATGAGACGTCTTCGTTGCAAACTACAGGGTTACTCAAAATCTCCATGGTTTCCCTGACGGCAGTGCCCCTGGCGGTAGTATAAGGGGCGATTCGCTTTATCTGGTCCCATTTCAGAATGGCGGAATGGGTAACCACTTCTCTGGATAAGGCGGTTGTCAATCTTCCGTGCGAGACGTCCCGTTTGTGTTCGATAAGTCGAAGAGCAAAAGAGCGTTTTGTCATTCCGATGTAGTACCTGGTGGTACCATCCATGTATTCCAATGGTATGGAGTACACTCCCGCATCAGTCAGAGAGGTATGGGTGTTCCGGGATGAAAGCAGGTGGCGTGATATCGATCTCGGTGAGCGTATTCCAAAACTAAGCCCGAGTTTCTTTAAGGTGTTCTGCAAGAAGTAGGTCAGGCCGGGTACATACGGGCAAGCCCCAATGTATTGCAGAGAAGGCTTGGTATGGCGGCTACCCGGGTTGGAGAAAACAGCATCGGCGTTCTTGATAATGTCCTCGATCACTTGCACACTGTAGCCGGAGGAAAAGGCCAGATCTCTTAGGTTGTCGACTTCTTCAATTCTGGCTGCAGTGTCCGATGAGAGAATAAAGGCACGTTTAGCCCTATGTCTGAAAATGGCTAATTTGTGCGAAACTGGTCCCATAGAGGTGGGTAGTATTACATTCGGGACATATGTTGGCTTGTAATAAACCTTGGTATGGAGGGATCCAGAACGAGATTTCATGACTAGGACGTCCAAAAACGGGAGACTGCCGTTGTCCTCACACTACATGGTGAAACATATGTTCCGGTGGAGGGAATTAATAAAAGCGAAAAAAGCGTTCAGTTCATCAGCTCCATGCTGCCAGACAAAAAATACATCGTCGGCGTATCTCAGCCATATAAGAGGAGCGAGTTTAGCTTCATTTAAAATTTTTGATTCCAGCGGTCTGAGGATGGCCTCAGCTAGTACAGCCGATAGCGGTGAGCCCATGGCAACCCCTTTAGACTGCTTGTAAATTATGTTATTAAAACAGAAAAAATTTGATTCTGTCACCACATCAATTGCATAGGATATACCCTGTAGTGAGTCCCGTGAGAACATTGAAGAATCAGCAAGTGCTCGCTTCAAAGTGTCCTCTTTTGCTCTTCGACTTATCGAACACAAACGGGACGTCTCGCACGGAAGATTGACAACCGCCTTATCCAGAGAAGTGGTTACCCATTCCGCCATCCCGAAATGGGACCAGATAAAGCGAATCGCCCCTTATACTACCGCCAGGGGCACTGCCGTCAGGGAAACCATGGAGATTTTGAGTAACCCTGTAGTTTGCAACGAAGACGTCTCATTTGAGCTTCCCCAAATATGGCGCACATTCCTTCACGCTTAGCACGTTCCTGTTGACATCTCTCGTTGTCGCATGCTCTCGACGCAACATATCACGTTCTCAAATTCTGTTCATGTTTACTTTATTTAAAATTTTCTATTCTTTGTTACTTTTGCCTTACTAACCACGAACAAGTCTGAAGAAGGCACCCGTTGGTGTTGAAAGCTTACGCTTTATTCATAACGTTTGTACGTCAATAAACGGATATCTTATTTCTTTTTCATACTGATTATTTGACGTAATCTACCCGAACTTTAGTTTTATCATAACAAATGCTTAAGAATTCCACCAGCAAACCGGGAAGCAAATGCACTAATGTCAGCTACATTATTGCTGCTGAAAATTCTTCAGTTTCCAGGGTTCCCACTCAAAAGTAATAAAAAAAATTCTATGACTTTTCCAGGTTCTCCAGATGGTTTTGAAAGTTTTCCCAGATTGGCGACCCCTATCATGTTGCGATGAATTGTTACATTTTATTCTATTCGTGCATTTTCTCACGAAACCACACATTCATAAATTTTTTAAGTAATTTGTCTTCATAAAATTACCTGCTTTTCATTAATAACAACTAAATGAGCACATTATTTTCTGTAACATAATTCCATGAACTTTTGTGAATACTACCCACATAGAATTTGATATATTCCCATAGAAACAAAACAGATAATACTGGTTTATGTCTTGGTGATATCTGTGTGTGCAGACTGCTGTATGCTGATGACACTGTCCTGTTGGCAGAGAGCAAAAGTAAGTTGCAGAGTATGTTGTCCCGGATGAAATGCAAACTGAGTATTAATAAGGGAAAAACCAAAGTTATTGGTTTTGAGTGGGGAACTGGTAGTACTGGATGTAGCATAAGTCTAAATGGCACCATGATTGACCAGGTGAATAAGTTTGTGTATTTAGAAAGCATGTTTGACACAGAGAACAAATTGGATTTTGAAATTATTAGGCAAGTGAATTCTTCATTGAAAGTTAAGCTGTCTTGGGAGGTTTTCACAGGAATGATGGGTTCTCAAGAGAGTCCCACATTGCTGTGTATGAAAGTGTAATTGTTCCTACTCTGATGTATGGCAGTGAAACCTGGGTACTGGGTACTACAGAAGAAATATAGAAATCGTTTGTGTGCTGGAGAAATGCATTACTTATGGGGGGTTTGTGGCAAGACACGTTCTGATCGCGTGAGGAATGAAGATGTGTTGCAGTTGTGCAATGTGAAGCAAAATGTTGTTAGCAAGGTGGAAACTAATATGCTTCGGTGATTCGGCCATGTTGAAAGAATGAGTGATGATGCTTACTAAGAAGATCTTTTTAGCCCAAGTGGCAGGAAGAAAAAGCAGAGGAAGGCCAAGGAAGTCATGGGAGGATCAGATTCAGGAGCGTCTGCATGAGTAAAAGATCATGAGTATGAAGTATAGAAGATCTTGTGTGCATCGTGTGATGGATGTCAGTAAAGCCCAAGCTGTATGTCAAGATCGCTGTAAATGGAGAAGTTTGATACGACAACAGTAAGTAAATAATCAGTTAAAAATTATCTGTTTTTTTCTTTGTGGAGCTAACCTCTGAATCTCAGAGAACAGCTTAGTGATATGTATGTATGAAACAGGCCATATGTAAGAAAAAATTAGTCAGGTGATTAGTTTCGGTATTTCTTTTAACACAATGCAGCTTAACCTTAATGATAGAATGACTCCTGTTCAGAGAAACATATTGCAAGAGAACCAAAAGGACTTTAATCCATTGAAAAGTTTTTCCCATGGTAAAAAAAAAAAAAAAAAAGAAGAACAATCAGATTGCAGCTGTCATCTCATGCTTGGTGATAGCTGCAATCACCTCGCTGCGAAAAGATCCGTTGTTTACTAAACCACCAGCAAAATACTTGAAATGATTTTTCGTACTTGGCCATAACAGAAGAAATTAATCACGCACATAACAATATTAAAACTAAAGATCTTGGGGTTAAATTGGTTGCAGGTGAAATTAAATTAATCAATTAATTCAATTATTTTAAATTTAAACTGCAATTCAATTAAAAGCGACAACTATCTATTTTAAAATTCTGCATATTTTTGTTTTATTATGGAAGAGGAAGGATGACATGAGTATGAGGTACTGCAAAAAGTTAATCCCTTTACAGCTCCTTTAATGTTCGTAGTCTGGCCTTGTGACAGCCCTTGTAATTCCAAGTAATAAAATCTTGCCCTTTACAGGCAAAAGAAACAAACAAACAAAAACACTGTATAAAGCAAATAAAGGTAACTTGATCAAGCTAATTACGTTACAAGAAAATAACTTTTACAAGAAAGTTCATAAGTTGGGAGCTTTCAACCTTATCTTAGGTCTTCATCACGTCAGTGGAGGACCAAGATTGTTTCCAGATTCAACATTTGAATTTTTTCTATTTTTGTTGCCAAATCTCAGAATTGATCTCCAGATCATCGGAATGTAGGGAGAAGATTCAGAATTGCAAGTCATTGGGTTGAAAATAATTTCCAGGCTTTCACGGTAACGAAGGGCAAAACGATTGTCAAAAGAAGCAATTCGTTTTGCTTCGTTCCAGCGGGGAATTGCAGATGTGTCTTCCATTGTCAAAATAGACAAGGCTGTATAAGGGTTGGCTTTCAAAACATCTTTTTTATGTTCTAAAATTCTGTGGTTAATGCTCCTGCATTTGCTTCCAATGCATAAGTTATGCCCTGTTAAAGAAGAGATAAGAATGCAGTAAACTCCTGGGAGGTCCAGATTTTCAATTTTGTCTCTATCCCTTTGTAGAAGTTTCAAGATGTTTGGGGGGATTTAATGGCAAGATGGTAAACAAAACTTGTAAAAAGAATCCGTAACTTATAGGCATAGGAAGGATGGTAAGGAACAGAACCAGAGAATTTCAGGTTTTCTTTCTTTTGAGGATGGAGGCATTCAATTTTCGAATTGTTTTCATATTTCTTTAAGAGGGAGATGACTGTAAGAGCAGGAAAACCATGAGAGAGGGCCTATTGTAGAAATTTTGGAGAATTCTTCTTGAAGAGAAAGTTGGTTGTTGCAAATGAAATGAGCCCTGTGGATGTAAGACTTCAATGCTGCGAGCTCATAGAGATGCAGAGTGAGAGATTTGTAGGGAATAATGTTAGTGGCCGCAGAAGGTTTACGATAGACAGAACAAGTGATGGAGGGATCAGAGTTTCTGCAGATGGAGACATCCAGGAAATCAATTTTGTTGTTTACTTCCTTAGATTTAGTGAGTTTAAAGCAAGGAAATTTTTCTGTAATGGAGGTGATAGGGTCTGTAATTCAGACTCAGTATGTGGCCAGCTAATAAAAATGTTATCTACATATCTTAACCACAGGGAAGGTTGAAAAGGGTGGTGAGGAATGATGGAAACTTCAATATGTTGCATGTAGATCTCTGCAAGAAGAGGGGAAAGAGGTAAGCCCGTGGGGAGACCAGATTGTTGTTTGTACACAATTTTGTTGAAAACAAAACAACTGTGTTGATGAATGGTGTGGAAATAATCAATCATAAAGATCTTTGATAAGAGTACCAGGTGGTTCAAAATGAAGAATCAATTTCTTCATGAGGAGCATGTAGGACTCAAAATATGGTACAGAGGGGAACAAAGATTCCACATCAAGAGTATATAGATTTACACTAGGAGAAAAGGAATTAGGAAGTTTGTAGATGAAGTCTGAAGTAGAGGCAACAGAATGAGGATGGTTGGCAGCCAAAGATTTGCATTTGAGGACCAATTTCTTTTCAAGGTTTACTGCAGAAGAAAAAGAATATTCAACTAAAGGTCTGATGGGGTTACCAGCTTTATGCAGTTTAACTTACAGGAAAAGCCTGGGAGTCCTAAAGTAGGGAGGGGGTGAGATATCTCCAAGGAAGGATTGAAGAGTTTCTTTCTTAGATCATCTGTCAACTGAGTTTTTGAGTGAGTTGGTGGTCTCTGATTGCAGAGGGATACAGTTAGCAGAAGTAAGAAATGAATGCACTTTTTGGTTTAGTATTTCTTTACCATCAGACCTTTAGATGAATGTTCTTTTTCTCCTGCAGTAAACCTTGAAAGGAAATTGGTCCTCAAATGCAAATCTCTGGCTGCCAACCATCCTCATTCTGTTGTTTCTATTTCAGACTTCATTCACAAACTTCCTCATTCCTTTTCTCCTAGTGTAAATCTATATACTCTTGATATGAAATCTTTGTTCCCCTCTGTACCATAGTTTGAGTCCTACATGCTCCTCATGAAGAAATTGATTCTTCATTTTAAACCACCCTGTACTCTTATCAAAGATCTGTATGATTGTTTCCACACCATTCATCAACACAGTTGTTTTGTTTTCAACAAAATTGTGTACAAACAACAATCTGGTCTCTCCATGGGCTCACCTCTTTCCTCTTCTTGCAGAGATCTACATGCAACATATTGAAGTTTCCATCATTCCTCACCACCCTTTTCAACCTTCCCTGTGGTTAAGATAAGTAGATGACATTTTCATTAGCTGCCACATACCGAGTCTGAATTACAGACCCTATCACCTCCATTACAGAAAAATTTCTTTCCATTAAACTCACTAAATCTAAGGAAGTAAACAACAAAATTGATTTCCTGGATGTCTCCATCTGCAGAAACTCTGATATCTCCATCACTCATTCCATCTATCATAAACCTTCTGCTGCCACTAACATCATTCCCCACAAATCTCTCATTCTGCATCTCTACAAGCTCGCAACATTGAAGTCTTACGTCCACAGGGCTCATATCATTTGCAACAACCAACTTTCTCTTCCAAAAGAATTCTCCAAAATTTCTACAACAGCCCTCTCTCATAGTTTCCCTGCTCTTACAGTCAACTCCCTCTTAAAGAAATATGAAAACAAATTGAAAATCGAATGCCTCCATCCTCAAAAGAAAGAAAACCTGAAATTCTCTGGTTCTGTTCCTTACCATCCTTCCTATGCTTATAAGTTACAGATTCTTTTACAAGTTTTGGTTACCATCTTGCCATTAAATCCCCCCCCAAACATCTTGAAACTTCTACAAAGGGATAGGGACAAAATTGAAAATCTGGACCTCCCAGGAGTTTACTGCATTCTTATCTCTTCTTCAACAGATCATAACTTATGCGTTGGAAGCACATAAAAAAAGATGTTTTGAAAGCCAACCTTAATACAGCCTTGTCTATTTTGACAATGGAAGACACATCTGCAATTCCCCGCTGGAATGAAGCAAAATGAATTGCTTCTTTTGACAATCGTTTTGCTCTCCATTACCGTGAAAGCCTGGAAATTATTTTCAACTCAATGACTTGCAATTCCGAATCTCCTCTCTACATCCCGATAATCTGGAGATCAATTCTGAGATTTGGCAACAAAAATAGAAAAATTCAAATGTAGAATCTGGAAACAATCTTGGTCCTCCATTGACGTGATGAAGACCTAAGATAAGATCGAAAGCTCCCAACTTATGAACTTTCTTGTAAAAGTTATTTTCTTGTAACGTAACTAGCGCAATCAAGTTACCTTTATTTGTTATTTTTGTTACGTGTTTTGCCCATCATCGTCATGTATAAAGCAATGCTTCAGCTATATTTTGCATATTCAAATCCAACAGAAACCATAAGTTTTGTAAACTAACTGTACTAATAATATCACCATTCTTTTCCTTCAGTTCTACTGAGTGCAGGTTTTCAAAAAAAAAAAAAATTGTTTAGAAAAAATTCTAAGATTTTATACCTACTTCTCTAGCAGTATAACATCAGATGTTCTGTCCAGTTCTTTACATGTTTTGCCTAACATGTTATTTACTGAGAAAAGTTATTTTGTGAGAAACTAAATGAAATTGAAATATGTGTTCCTACACCAGTAACACAAATCTGTCATTCAAATGCTCTCTTGAATAGGTAGAGCAATAAATCTTAAGGGAATTTTTTTTTCCTTACACTTAAAAACAGAAGGGTGAGGCAGAAAATCAAATGGTAATGTAATTGCTATTACGATCATTATTATGCAGTGAATGTATATTAAAGCAAAGACTTAAAATATGTGAAATATGAAAAAAATGAATACATAATTTATGAAGTGTGTAACAGCCCAGAGGGCATTAATTTATGTCACAGAAATGCTGCCATGCAACAGCATTAATGTGAAATCTACAAAAAACTTGAAAACTGTATTACTCACATCAAACCTACACCTTATTTCCAAAAGACATGCTATCCAGGACCATGTCTACCAGGAGGGCAGGGAAGGTGGTAGCCCTCCCAGAATGGTCATTCCAAGGGCATAAATTCATGCTCTGGGGATGTATAAAATAGAAGTTGTAACTAAAAAAGAAAGTTACATCCTTCAGTATAATTTTTTTAAGGACTTTGGTTAGTCTCATACAGCATCCCATGCAGTTAACCAGGGTACAGAATAACATACATGGTGAGTTTTGAACATCTCATATCCATGAAGGGAGTTTTTCAAAACAGTGAATGGAGACCTAGAAAATAATATGCTGATATGTCTAACCTCCATGACCTTTCCGAACATGTTGTTGGTATGAAGATATAATTAATCATTTGTGCTCTGTCGCAGAAAGTTCTCAGAGCGTTTAACCTTGAACAGAATTTCCCTAAAGCTTCTTCCTATTGTTACGTTCACTATTTGATACTCGTTCGTTCTGCGCTGATTTGTTTTTCGTTCTGCATTTCTGTGGAGTATTGTGTTGCCAGTGTTCACATAACGTTCTTTCGTCACACCTTTGCCACTGTTTCACCGGGATTTCTGCTTTATTGTTCACGACCATATCAAGCGAACGTGGCAGGGTCTGTGGGACCAAGAGGTGGAAAATAAGCTGCATCGTATTAAACCTATTCTTGAAATCTGGAAATTCTCATATCGTCGGAACCGTAGGGAGGAAGTGGTGCTTACGCGTCTCTGCATTGGGCTTTGTCGTTTCACTCACCGCTTTTGCTGTGTGGTGACACTGCGCTGATGAGTGAGACATGCAAATGCCGACTCACTGTCACACATCTTCTGTGTAGCTGTGTTCGTTTTCGTGATGTACGTTTTCATTTCTTTCATTCTCATTTGTTGACAGAGGACGCCGCTGCAGCGCAGCGGCTCCTAGGTGACCACTGCAATACTGTCGCTGTCTTCTCATTTTTAAAACAAATTGACTTTTTTAAATGTATCTAGATTTTAGCCCTATCATCATTCTTATTTTTCAGTTTTACTGAATCAGCTAGATTTTAATCATTGTACCATGCTTTTAATACTGTTTGTTTCATTGTCTTTTTAGCCCTTCCATCATTCTCATTTTTCAGTTTTACTTGATCAGCCCGATTTTAAGATTTATACCACATTTTTAATACTGCTTGTTTGTCTTGTGGCTGGTGCTCTTTGGCCAAACATGGCCCTTGCGCCATAAAAATCTACCAACCAATCACATAACGTTTATGCTTTACTTGGTATTTACAACCTGTGATTTTTGGGTATTTACATAGTTTTTACATTTTTAATAAAATTACGTCAAAAACCTGAAATGTGATTTTTGAACAATCATCATACTTTCCTATAACAGCTGTGTGTGAGAAAGTAAAAAACATGTATTATTTGAGTGGAACTCGAAGGGGCGTAATTTCAAGTTTCGCCTTCCCAGATAAGAAAAGCTTGCTGCAGTCCTGATGCTACCCATTATAAATACAAATCATCACATTGGCATTTTTATATGTGCAAATAGTAAATAAATAAATAAAAGAGAGAGATATCCCACATAATAAAGGTTTAAAAAAATTACATTTCTCTGTGCATTAATTAATGTACTCACCACTTCGACATCTACTTTCAGATCC
This sequence comes from Macrothele yani, assembly GCA_039090855.1. Classification (NCBI taxonomy): domain Eukaryota; kingdom Metazoa; phylum Arthropoda; class Arachnida; order Araneae; family Macrothelidae; genus Macrothele; species Macrothele yani. The sequence goes on along the minus strand of CM077005.1, from coordinate 133,964,228 downwards.
TTCTTTTTCAACTCTGCCAATGTAAGTTTTGAAAGTTCTTCTTCTATCAGTTTTATCTGTGAAATAATATTATCTTAGAGATAGTTTAAAAACTTAAGTTTGAAACACAACTTTCATTACTTTTGCCTCATTTAAATCTCACAAACAAGAAAATATCAACTATGTATGGTTTTTTTTTCCTGAAGTAAAATTGCGAGAATTTCCACATCTCCAGCTTGTTGATGTAAAATTCCAGTATGGAAAAATAAACAAGATTTCATAAGACACAACAAATCTTTTCATCTTAGTTATAAATGGGCTTCCTTTTCTAGATATTTTCCTTGGGATAAGTGATGGCAAATTCAAATGTCAGTATACAGCATTATCCTTAATACCTCCAATCATCCATGGAACTATAAAGTTTCAGCAATATGATTGCATCTCACTAGATCTTTCAGATACATCGAGAACAGTAAACAAAGAGAAAAATTAAACTGGATTATAATTGGTATCAAACTTTTAGCTACAAACTAATAATGAGGGGGATGCAGAAAGGATCAATAAATGACTTTAAACATAAAAACTTGCTCAATAAAACAGAAAAAAATATTCTGTGAAAGCACTGCTTTCATCAAAAAAATAAAAAATAAAATAAAACAAAAGCAGTCACATAATTTTTATGAACTTATATGGCTCATATACTAGAATTGGGAATAAAATTAGGAACTCAATAAAATTTATTATTGAAAAATAAAGGTAACACAGAACTATTGAATAAGTCATGAGTTCATTGTATTCTAATACAAAGAATCACCCAAGCACCTAAAAAATATCTTGAATGGTTGAAAACAGCAGGATTCATGCAACAATACAACATTAACTACCTTAGAATTTAATGAAATAACACACAGTTATGTATAGTAATGAAATTCGTTTAAGCGGAAGCTTTTGACCATACTATGGTTTTGATCACCAATGATCAACTGAATGAGAGTACTAGTTGCTAGAACTACTACATGAATTGGAGGTGCAGCAACTGTTGCCAAATTTTATCAGAGATCCAAATAAATGGGATTTGGAGAGGGATATCTGAATTGCAGTTTCTGGTCAGCAATACTTCAATACTTTCTTGAAAACATAGAGATGCTTTCTTTATATAAGAGCACTGCAAAAACAATAAAAAAAATAGCAGACTCAAACAACATGTGGAGGATTGGTACAGTGAAAGAAACAGGTAAAAAAAACAGAATTACTTGAATTTTGTAAAACAAAAACAAAAAAAGTGCAAAATTGGTATAAATACCTCGTTTAAATATAAGTAATAAAATTTCTAAAAATTAGATGAAATATTCAGAAGTCATTTTCATCATGAAAATGAAACACATTTCCTCCAATAACTGTGAAACAACCTGTCACACTTACATACATACATACATACATACATACATATCACTAAGCTGTTCTCTGAGATTCAGAGGTTAGCTCCAAAAAGAAATACAAACTTCCAGATATTTTTACTTATTGTTGTCATATCAAACTTTGCCATTTACAGCGATCTTGTCTTGACTGTCACACTTGCAGAAAGAATAAATTAAACAATGGGGGGGGGGGTTGTCCAAGACAGGTTGTCATGGTCACCGGACAAACCAAAAGACGAGAGGCCATCATGTGTTCTTGATTACAACAGCATGGGAGCTCACAAAAGGATACAAGGAAACAAGAAGCTCATAAAAAGCAACAAAAAACTAAAAAAAACACACAAGGAGCTCATAAACAGAAGCATGGACCTCAAAAAAGGAAACAATGAGCTCACAAAAAGAAACAAGGAGCTCACAAAAAAAAAGGGAGCTTATAAAAAAACAAGATCACAGAAAGAAACAAAATGAAACAAGGTGCTCACAAAAGGAAATAAAAGGTACCCATCCTCACACTCATGCAGTCTGCTGACAAAACCGAAATGCCAAAATGATAACAGCAGCTGTACAGAGCAGAGCACAGATGAGACAGTGGCAAGCACTACTTTTGTAATGTAACTGTGATTTGGTTGGTAGACTTAATTTTGTGTATGCGTGGCATTCAGAAAAAAAGAAAAAAACAGCAACTTCGAAAGCTGTTTTATGAAGAGCAAAAATAAAGTGAACACCCATGTGAAGACTCTGGAGAAAATGGAGGACCAGTAATCAAGTATGACATGATGGAACCTGCTGAAAACATGAGGGGTATTCAGTGAGTATGTACCTCATGCAAAAGCTGTGACCTTGAAGTACAGCCTTTTTAAAATTGTTCTCTGTTTTGTGAGCTTCAGTTTGCGGTGACATACATACTGGTAAATACAATGATTTGCATTATCTTCAGGACAAATTTGATTACTCGTTTTTATGTTAAAGCACATGGAATGGCAAGCAGTTGTTGAGTTTACATATGTACATGTCACTAAGCTGTTCTCTGAGATTCAGAGGTTAGCTCCTCAAAGAAAGCTCATCACCCAGATTAAAGCTTAAAACTGATGCTAGATTTCACTTATTTTGATGTTATAAGCATCTCCATTTACAGTGATTTTGCCACACAACTCAAGCTTCACTGATATCCATCCCACGTGCCAAACAAGAGCATTCATATCTCATGTCCATTGTCTTTTCTTCATGCAGACATTCCTGAATCTGGTCCTCCCATGACTTCCTTGGCATTTCTTTACCTTTCTTTCCTGCCACTTGGGCTGAATAAATCTTCTTAGTAAGCATCTCACCACTAATTCTTTCAACATGGCCAAACCACCTCAGAATATTTGTCTTCACCCTAATAGTAGTTTGCTTTACATTACATGTCTGCAGCACATTTTCGTTCCTCACATGATCTGACCATGGCTTGCCACAAACCACCCATAAGTAATGCATCACTACAGCACACAAACAAATCCCATGTATCTTCTGCAGTATCCAGGTTTCACTAACATACACCAGAGTAGGAACAATTGCAATTTCAAACACAACCATTTTAATTCCTATGAAATCCTCCTAAACCCCCTATGACTTTCAAAGATGAATTCACTCACCTGCTAATTTCACTATCTAATTTAATTTCTCTGTCAAACATGCTACCTAAATATACAAATTCATTCGCTGGTCTATTTAGATTGATTTTATATTCAGTACTAACAGTTCCTTGCTTAAAAACCATAACTTTGGTTTTACCCTTATTTATACTTAGTTTGAATTTCATACAAATTTTGTACATAAGGAACATACTCTGCAACTCACTATCGCCCTCCACCAGCAGGACTGTGTTATCAGCATACAACAACCTGTGTAGATGGGAATTACCATCATTTTTGTCGTATAATCCACGGATTATCTGCTAAAAAAGTTTTAAATATAGGTTCTGCGGATTATATGCCAATGCAGATAATACGCCAACTAACAAAAAAAAAAAAAAAAAGATTACGACCCATCGAGTTTTTAAAAATTCTGCAGCGTAATTGTGCATGGGAGGGGGTATAATTGGAAAAGGAACTCCCTCGGAAGAATTTTCCTCAGTTCAGGAGTTTGTACAGAGCAGGGAGGTCGGGGAGCAGGGGGGGGGAGGAATGCCATAATGAAAAATCAGGAAAGTTGTGGAGAGGGATGGCAGAGGTCATTTTGTATCGTTGAGAAAGACAGCTCTGACTGTCGTGCCGTCTCTGTTTTTGGCAAAAAGCCAAAGAAGTATGCACAGCGCTTGCTGCATGAACCTATGCATTCCTCCTTTCGGATCTCGTGTGCGCTGCCTTGTGTTTAGTTCGTCTTTCGCTGTTTTGACCAACGTCGTTGCTGCTATTTTCCTTCATTGCTATTCATGATGTTTTTGAAAAGGAAACGTTTTAGTTACACTGCCAAATTTAAACTTAAAGTGGTGGACAGAATTAAGGATATGATCATGTCACTGCACGATAATTTTGAGGTCAGAACACAATCGTGCAGTAACATGTGGAAAGCCTCTGTGCCACAGTCTAAAATGTAAACAAATCAGTCGGTGAATTCTGTGGGAGAATTCACGAAAGTTTTTTTATTAGCACACGTATAAGCCGATCCCCCAACTGTGAAAGCAGGATTTCCTCCAAAAACTTTTGACTTATAAGTGAGTACATACGATATTTCTATGACTTGTTCTGTATCAGCCTTTCGTCATTGGCAAGGTGTAGTGCAATACTCTGGCGCTGCATCGACGCGATCTATAGATGCCACACCCTTTATCCGTCCAGAGATAAAAATATGAAAAAGTAACCTTTAAAAATGAATTTCTTCATTTAATAAAACCGTTTTTTTTTTCTCTTACTTCTTCGGACTCATGGGTCATTATGTGACTGGCTTTTCTGTAGAAAATTCCACTTCCGGTTCAACATCTATGATGTGCGGATTATAAGGCATTTTATTTTCCTGAATGTCACAGTCTGCGGATTATACGAAGGAAATTGTTTTTTTTAATGTGAGTTTTGCGGTCTGCGGATCATACACAGGTGCGGATAATATGGCGAAAATTACGGTACCAAGATATATTTATTGAGTTCTTATGTCTTTCAAGACTCAAAGAAAGTTATGAAGTTTGTTATGCATGAAAATGAAACTCCTGTCAGAATTCATCAGTGATTATTGGCTTCTTGTGGTGAGGAACACTATGGACACAAGAACTGTGCATTGTTGGGTAAAAAAATCAAGGGACAGTGGCAGACATTTTACCTTAATGACAAGCCGCAGTTCTGAAGGCCTGTCACAGCAAATCACAATTTTAACAGACAATAAGTTAATGAACTTACACAAGAAAATTGGTGAATTAGTCAGAAAGTTATAGCAGAATGTCCTGCATTCATTTAGCTAATATCGGTGATATTATTGCAAATCTGGGTTACAATAAAGTGTGTATTTCATGGATGCCATGTCATCTCATGTCCATAATGAAGAAAACAAGGTTGGTAGCATGTCAATGCTTACTTGCTCACTGCGAAAATGAAGGTTACAATTTTCTGTACAACACTGTCACAAGTGATGAGAGTTGGGAGCACCACCATGACCTGGAAATGAAAAAACAGTCATTGAATATCATTACACCACTTCTCTCAGAAAGAAAAAAATTCAAGACTCAATCTTCCACTCAAAAAATGCATGCTTACCATTTTCTGGGACTGTAGGGATATCAACTACCAGAAGGTCAAAGTCAGAAAATTAACTCTGATGCCTATATGAATACCATAAAATGGTTGAAACAGAGAATCAGCCACACATTCTTTGAGAATCAGCCACAATTCTTTAACATAATAATGCCATACCCCACAGCAATGGTGCTCCCTCAGCAAGTGGTGATAGCCAGTATCCAATCTGAATTGAGGAGTTTGCAGCAAAAGGGGGGCAGCTCTATTTTTAGTTGATTTTTACATAAGATGTTTACTGTTCTAAGAAAAATATGCCAGTAGATCCGATAATAAATAGGTGAGATATTAATATTTTGGGAGCTGCCCCCATCACCTTTCCTTGCAAGTACGATGCAGGCCGATGAATAAAATTGTAATATTTTATTTGTTTATTAACAAACAGATTTGTAATGTTGTTTAGTGGTTATTAAATGCATTTTATTAGCATTATTTGGTTTTTCTATCCTTTACTAAATGTGAAATTTAATGAAATTTATGAGATTTGGTGCAAAAGGGGGCAGCTCCGATTTTTTTTATATTTATCCTATATTCATTTTAGAGACAAATCATTCAGAAAATCCACATATTTATTAGAGATAATGTTATCTTTACAGTGGGAAATTTTTGCCAACCTCAGTTAAACCATATTTTTTATAAATATTTTTTTCTTATTTCCCACAAATGTGGAAAAGGGAGCTGCCCTTCTTTTGCTGCAAGCTCCTCAATTGTTCAACATGCTCCTGACAGCACAGGTTTGGCACCATCCAGCTTTTCAGCACTCCAGAAAATTTTCAAAGGAATTCATTTTACATATGATGAAGAATTTCAAGCTCATACGAGAAAGCAGTTACGACAACACCCTGAGGAATTCTACAGACACAGGTTTGTAAAACTTTTTCAGCTCTGGCAGTATTGTATTGAATGACAGGAAGCTACATGGAAAAATAAGGTATAAAAAACAAGTTAAACATTCTGAGCTATTTTTTTTTTTTTTTTTTTTTCATTTTGATACCTTGTCTGAGAGTAAAGATGGAAGCATTGCTTTCTGAATACCTTATGTTTCATTTGATACCTTGTCTGGGAGCAAGCATGGAAGCATTGCTTTCTGAATACCCTATGCAGGCATGTGATTGTCTAAGCATCCAACTAACTGAAAACACCAAAAGCTGTTCCGAGATACACACAAATTAAATGAATGTGACAAACGCAAAAATCAAAAATTATTATCGCTAATTTTATTATGTGCGTGTGTGTGCGTGTGTGTTTTATGCAAGATTTAAAAAAGTAAAAATAAATGCAAAAGTGTTAAAAGCGTGCAAAAGTAAATTAATTGCTAAGTGTTTAAGCAAGTAAAATTAAATGCAAAAATAGCAATACTTGAACTATTAAAGTGTTTTACTTACCCGTCTACATTTTAAAGTGTGAATTTCCTTGCTAACATTAAGATTTAATAAAAGTATATATTATTTCAAATTTTTCCCCGCACAGTATCCCCTTTATTAAATCAACTTTTAAATTAATTGGTAATATTTAATAGTGACAAATGCACTTACACTTTCAAGAATGTGGATGGGAGGGGAGGGGGCTCATCTTGTGCTGTGCCTAGGGCCCAATTCTGTGTAAATCTGGCCCTAATCCAGGCCCGGCGCCATGCATTCTTTCTCCCACTAAGCTTTCAAATAAGCAAAACACATTTCTTCTCCTCAGAAAAAAAAATAGGAAAAAAACAAAGAGCTGTGTCACAAACTTTGCTCAGAGGATTCCGGACGACGTAATCCCGGTCCGGCTCCATGGTTCCTTTCCACTTAGCTTTAAAACAAGCAAAACAAATTCCTCCTCCTGGGGGGGGGGGGGGAAAGAAGCAAAGAGCTGCATCACCAACTTTGTTCAGAGGATTCGGGCCAATGTAATCCCGGACCAAGGTGAAAAGAAGCACGCCGGGCTGACGTAATCCCGGCCCACGGTCTAGCTTTTTTTCAACTTAGCTTTCAAATAAGCAAAACAAATTCCACCTCCTCGGGAAAAAAAAAAGAAAAAGAAATGAAACGAAGAGCTGTGTCACGAACTGTGTTCAGAGGCTTCTGGCCGACTTACATTCTAAGGTTATCCTTGGTGCATTCTTTCCACTTAGCTTTTAAACAAGCAAAACAAATTCCTCTTCCTCAGAAAGAAAAAAACAAAAAAAACAAAGTGCTGCGTCACGAACTTTGTTCAGAGGCTTTGGGCTGATGTAATCACACCACGGCGAAAGAAACACGCCGGGCCGACGTAATCCCGGCATGACACCTAGCTTTCTTTCCACTTAACTTTCATACAAGCAAAACAAATTCCTCTGCCTCAGAAAAAAAGAAATAAGGAGCTGCATCACGAACTTTGTTCACAGAGGCTTTTACATTGATTAATTACAAAACCAGTAAAACATTCTTAATAACAGCGAAAATCTGAATTTCCATATTTTTTCGTTAGTCACCCATAATTCCGTAATTTTCTGGGGGGGTCTGAAATGGTTGGCATCTCTGGCACTTTCGCCTGAAAGTGAGAGAGAAGGTTTGTAGCGTAAATGTCCAATCACATGTGAACAAAACTTTTTCTTTCTTTTCTTTGCGTACGATGGCTCAGGGCTCTGCTCAATCTCTCAACTGATTTTGCCCCCCAAGAAATAAATAAAACAAATAGCAGTGGAAAGGACGGAGATGAACTGAAACAGCGTAGTGTTCCCCTAAAAAAAAAAAAAACAGTTTCGAGCAAACCGAGACGTTTGAAGTGACGTCACCCGCCGCTATTCCGTTGGCTGAACAGCAGCAGAAGCAGCAGCGTCAGCCTGGAGCTGCCAATCAGCCATGCAGCAGCAGAAAGATTACACCTTAAGACTGAAATATTACCACCTACCCAACAAATATTTATCTTTCTTTTGGCCTGATTGTTTTTTCCCAACATATCAACAATCATAAACTTTTGTCAAAAGACTGAGATCGCAAATGACAAGTTTAGCGGATTTCCGTTTTTTCTAAAAAGTGAATTCACAAAATTCCGCTAATTAGTGGATGAATCACATGCCTGCCTATGTAAATATGAGGAGTTTATCATGACTTTTGATTTTATTTTGGAGATTTAACCTTGACAGAAAATCAAAAGACATTCATTAGTTTTGTTCAAGGTTTTTACATGGACAACCATTCAATATAAACAGATAAATATATGACAATACTATGTAGAACATAATTATGCTTAAAGTTAAGAGTTACTACCTGGTAAGATATCTCACTATGTCTTTTATCTTTCTGCATTTGAAGGGCTTCAAAAGCTTCCTTCTGGAAACATTCCTGAAAAATAAAAGTGAAGAACAGGAATGTACTTCAGATTCAATGAAAAATAAAACTGTAGTAAACGTTATATGATAAATTCTATTTTTTTTTTTAACACTGCACTGAAAGTGAAACATTGAACTGCACTCAAATTTTCTGCTCTGAAAAATGGCCAGCTGCCCTGGCTGAATGAAAGAATTTTACACAGTATCAAAACTTAACGAAGAAGAATTAAAAACATTAACAAAATGTTACAGCGCTTTATATCCAACTATAGAACTCACTGTTGAAATAGAAAAAAATAATGCAATAGCCTTTTTGGATGTACATGTTATCAAATCCACAGATAAGTTACTATACAGGGTTTATCGGAAAAGTTCATTTGTTCCGGTCCTAATCCCGTACAATTCAGCACATCCTTATCCTCAAAAATGCAATAGTATAAAAACCTTAATTAAAAGAGCATATACGCATTCTGAAAATAGTCAGTTCATCAATGAAGAAATCAAATTCATAAAAAAAATTGCAGGCAGCTTTGGTTATCCTAACCATTTAATAAAAAAATGGGACACAGAAGTAATAAAGAAAATCAAAAATAATGCTGTAGTAAATAAAAAAGAAGTCAAATATTTAAATGGTTTTCCTTACATTAAAGGTACTACCAATGAAATTAATAATATTTGTAAAAAGCATAACATTCAAATTGGAGGAAAAGTAAATACCATCAAAAATATAGTAATAAAAAAATAATGAAAAAATAAAAATGTTAGAAAAAGCAGGTATTTACTCAATTCCTATTACTGAAAATCCTCCAATGGCTTATATAGGAAGTACCAAAAATAAGCTTAAACACAGATTAAAACAACACGTAAAAAACTGGCAGAAAAAAGAAGAAAAAACAGCACTTATTCAATACTGTCCGGATAACCGAAAATATCCTAAATTCGAAAATATAAAAATCATTAAAAGCTGTAAATCCGAAAAACACCTCAGAATAGCAGAGTCGGTAATGATTGAAAAAAATAGGACAAAAGTTTGCAACCATAATGACCCTAATAATTTGAGAAACAGCTGGAAAAATTTAATTAAAATTGAGCAAAAAAATGAAAAAGTTCGAAAAATGAGATCACTGACCAACAAGAGATGGCGCCACAACGCCCAAGAAGAAGTGATAGCCGATGACAGAAGCAGCCCGTGAGAACCACCGAAATGCCCAGCTGACACGGTCCGTGCTAGTCGGAGCAAAATGTCCCCTTGAAGACGGTAAAGGAGTATTACCGAAAGTACTAGGGTTATGAATAAATATTGAAGTAAATGAGGATGCAGCAAAGGAAAAAAAAACTCATTTGGTGATGAGGCAAAATAAATTCCAACGGAAAAAAAAAAAAAAGAAGTGGACCCGTGGCCAAATGAAAAACACCCGTGCCGCATCCACATAACGGAAATATGAATTGAAAGCCAAGCCCCACGTGCGGTAAGTGTTCATCGAACTTTACCAACTAAAAGTGAAGTTCAAAAATGCAAATGCATTAATGCATGTTAAAAAATATAACCTTCAATATCGGAAGTAAATTGATAATTTAACAAGATAAGAACAGTCACTTTGAAAACTCATTTAATTTGCCCATCAGGAATATTTCTAACCACGATATAGCTAATAAGAAATTTAGTTAATGGAATACAATATCAGAACCAATTATCCAGACTCCTGAAAACCGGACCTTTTTGTATAATTGGAATCTTTGCGATATTTCTTGATTTTGAGGTCCAGGTGTTCCATGCCAAAGCTCAGCCTCGTATTTCCATCATCCCCAGCTGACCGCCCATCCTCTTTAATCTCCCCATCATACGTACATATACATATTCAAAGCAGCATTCTAGAACAATTCAACATACATTTCCCTTTCCGACCGTTTTTTCCCCCAAACAAACAGTCAGCAGAAACCCGTAGCCTCTTTCCAGAATAACGGAGGCATTATTGTCCATCAGTGCATGTGTCAATGTCAAAGACTGATTTCCTCAAGAGAAAAGAGAAGTGTTTCCCTTTTCAGCTGATGATGTCACTATTCTTCCTTGTGCTGGTGACCTCCATGAACCTGCTTTTGGAACAGAGCCAAAAAATCTTCACCACACTATTTGTTGATCATTGGTGTGACATCATAGGTTGGTCAGGAAAACTCGCGGCTTCCCTGTGTGAAGAGAGGAAGAAATAGTACGGAGACCCACTTCATTTCGGAAAACAAGGTCAATCACTTTGTTTCATCGGTCGGTGCTCGTCCGGTTCATGTTTATTCCGCAGTGCTGCAAAAATCTCACGTGTAATGTCAAAAAGGCCAGGAGATCAGGATGCGGATGGACGCAAGAGGAAACATCTATCTTTAAGCATCCAGAAAAAGGTCGAACTGTTGGAAAAGCTGGACAGAGGTACCTCGGTAAAGAGATTGATTGAAGAATATGGATTTGGAAAATCAACAATTTACAGCCTTATAAGACAAAAGACATCAATATTAAAGTTTTTTGCAGACAGTGATGTGCCTAGTCTAATGAGCCAGCGACAAACTTCACATCAATCAAAGAATGTGGATGTAGACAAGGTTTAAATGGAATGGATAAGGCAGCAGCGTAGCAAAAGGGTACCTCTGGATCACTCCATAATCATGGCCCAAGCCAGAGTTTTTCACAAGGAACTCTCAATTCAAACATCTTGTGATTATTCAGCAGGTTGGTTCAATAAATTTAAGAAGCATCATGGTTTACAACTTCTGAATGTTTGCGGTGAAAAGGTTTCTGCTGACCACGAAAGTGCAAAAATTTTTGTGGAAGAATTTGCAGATATGATTTTGAATGAAAAGTTATTGCCAGAACAGGTCAATAATGCAGACGAAACTTCCCTCTTTTGGAGACACATCCCAAGGAAAACATTTGTTAAAGTAGAAGAGACGGCACCCTCCGGTGTAAAGGACTCAAAAGAACGACTCACAGTTCTCTCATATGCCAACGCAGCTGGAACTCACAAATGCAAACTGTTGGTGATCGGAAAAAGTGCTAGATCCAGATGCTTTAAAGGTGTTAAAAGTTTTTCCTGTGATTTACAAGGCGAATTAACGGGCCTGGATCACAAGAGAATTTTGCATGAATTAGTTTCAAAACCATTTTGTACCTAATGCCAGGGTGCATTGTAAGTCTGTTGGTTTGCCCAATGACTGCAAAATTTTACTAACTTTAAATAACTGTCCAGTGCATCCTGATGCAAAGCTTCTCACGAAGGATAACGTATGTGTTGCCTACTTGCCACCTAACTGCACCTCGCTTCTTCAGCCGATGGATCAGGGCATATTGCACTCATTAAAATGCCACTACAAATCAGCTTTTATTTGAAAGTTATTGAATGCATACAATAACGGAACTGGTGTAAAGCAGTTTCAAAAAGAAAGCTACACCTGGCCAAAGTGACAAAGAATGAGTTAATGACATTTAAATTTTCAGTCAAAATTGTCATACCAGAAGCAGATGCATAACATGAATCACTTACTCAAGGCTTTACCCAGGTATATTCATTTGGTCCTAGTTCCAATTGAAGACATTTTGTTTAATCTTCCTTCCCTCTGGGTTCTTTTTGGATTTTTACAGACATTTCTGGCCTCTTGATTTTAGTCAAGGCCTGTTCTCAATGTATAGAAGGATTAACAAAAGTTTTGTTTACTACTGAAGAATTTAAATGTTGTTGTCAGGTTCATCATGCTGTTGCCAAGTTCATCATGCTGTTGCCAGTTACCAAACTAAAATGTTTTCATTGTGTATTTTGTAATTCTGCTGTTGTTGTAATTAAGTTGTTTAAAACACCACTGATTAGTTTTGAGGGCTCACTGATGGCTATGTTTTTTTGTTTTTTTTTATGTAATAACTTTCTTTAATAAGTGTCTTGTTCTTATGAGATTCAGTCCAATATTAAAAATTTTTCCCATAAAGGCTCCCATTTGCAAAACTACATATGATTTGCTAATACATTGTTTTGATCTTTGTTATTAATAGCCATTTGATGTTCCTTAATTCTGATTTCCAATTTTCGAGAAGTTTGTCCAATATAATTACTGTTGCAATTAAGTGGAATTTGATAAACAACATTTTTTCTTTCCATCTTGTCTATTGTATTTCTGTATGTTTCTTTATTAGCTAAATATGCAACTTTGTTTTCTGCTGTAGTGGCTACCTTTATGTTATTCTTTATTAAATCTTTATTAATTTTGGTATTTAATTTTCCATAATTGGCCAGTGGTATATACTTGATTATTTTATCAGTTTTTTCAATCTTTTTGTTGTTCCTTTTAGAATGTTTTTGTTTGACATTTTGCACAATATTAAAGATAGTTGTTTTGGGAAAATCATTGTCTATTAACTTTAATGCCATTTTTGTCATTGCTTCTATTTGATTTTTATCTGATGGAAGTAATATTTAGCTCTCATATTAAATTTCTTTCTGAGTTAATTTTCATTGCTTTTAATCCAAAAGAACATAAAGTAAAATCAGTTTCCACTTACCTGTTGGCATGTAAGGAAGATTAAACAAAATTTCTTCAACTGGAACTAAGACCAGGTGCATAACATTTTTACACTTGCATGAAAGTCACTATGCTTTAATTTTGAGTCCTTAACAGACAGAAACAACTCTAAACTGTGAATATTCAACAATAAGTACTGTAGGAGCATAAAATTATTAATTTTTTTACTACTTGCACATGTTTTGTTCCTTTATAAGATGCAAAAATTACAGCTCTTGCAGTATAAAAATCAATCACCTCTTCCATTAATTTCTTAATCAATATTTGCTGATCTTGCTCCCGTCCACAGAGAATATCAAGAAGCTTTAAATCTGTTTCACTGACACTAGGAGAGAGAGAGAGAGAGAGAGAGAGAGAGAGAGAGAAAACATATTTGAGATTTTATTACACTTTTGCATTGTTTATCATGACACAGTTCTTGTAGTCAGTTCATTTACAGGAAAATCACATCACTGTCAACACATTGTAATGATAAATCTTTAACTTAAAATGAAATTAAGCTGTCACTGGGGATGGAAATATACAAACTAAATCAAATATTGAAAAATCTACGTAATTATTCCTTTATGGAATCAAGAAATTAACAGAAATTAGTATATATTCCTTTCCACTTACCTGTTGGCATATTTCATTTCATTTCATTTATTTAGTCGTTGCATCAAGATACATAGCATATATATTAATGTGACAATTAATGATTGTTGACAACTTGGAAGGGAGAGGGAAAAGGCCATTAGGCCTGACATAGCCCTCTTCTCTCTGAAAGAAATAGTTACAAACACTAAGACAAACCAGCTTGTGCATTTAATTACATAAAGAAAATTAGTTCCCCCACCCCACCCCTTTCCATAATCCACCTCCCTACCATTAACTTCTCCCCTATATTTCTCAGTGTCAAAACCAGTCCAATTGATGATAGTTTACAAAGTTATAATATGAGAAAGTGAAATACATACATAAGATCTCAATTTAATAATACCAGTATTACACCAAGTTGATTCCTGAGTTAATTTCAATTTGGGATAAAACACTCCCAGATCCAATATGTTAATTAAACAGCAAATGTGCATAACATTTGCTGTATAATTAACATGTTGCTTTTGTCTAAATTTTCGTGTGACTGAAAGCAAAATATAACATAAAATGCACACACAGCAAAATCAGTCTTTCATGAGCACAAGAACAAGGTGACAATAAAGGGCATACAAAACATTATTACTCTTAGAATTGATGCATTCTTTTTTGTAATTTTTTTTTTTTGGTATTGTGTATGTAATTGCTGCAATAAACTGTATGTATGCATACACAGGGTGTCCACAGAATTATCAAACCTGATTTCCCCGACTTTCCCTGACCAAATATAGAAGAAATCCCTGACCTTACACAAATAGGTTTATTTGAGTTTTTCAATATATGTGCCATGATAATAAATAAAATTGAATTGGATAATTGAGAAATTTATATTATTTAAAAGTGTTTCCATTTGATGTATAAAGTTTCCCAAATAACTGATTCATTTAATTTTTTTTTTATATATCAGCCACCACCTTCCCTATAGCCGTCCAACTAGCACCTTTTTAATTTTAAGTTTACTCTTTTTTTCATGGTTTTACATTTATTGAAGAAACACTCGAACAAACCCCTACACAATATTCAGAACAGTTACATAAAAATATTACAGCAGGAACACAGTCACTGTTTTTATATTACACACCACTTTTCTTCTTTTCCCAATCTGAAATCTTTGCCTGCAATGCTGCTTCTTCCAACTCTCAATTTAATAATACCAGTATTAACTCTCAATTTAATAATTCATGATCAATATTTCTTTTTTCCTTCAGTTTTCTTTCTTCTTCGTTTTAAAGAACACTTTTTTCTTATGATAATCCTGATATCTTCGTCTGGAGGCTCTTACAGAAAAAGAAGCCTTCTATTGATGGCAATGTGTTCTACTCCTCCCACATTTTTAATGGCATCAAAAAATGTTCTCTGACAAATCAGGGATCCTTCCAGGAGATTTTCCACAAGAAGAGACTTATTGACAGAAAATCCACCTTCCACTGAAACATTTCCATGAGACATAATGAGACAAATTTTTATTACATCCCAAAGTTCACTGAATTGTTTTTGGTTGTCAAGTAGAGCACTGTAAAATTTGTCTAATCCAATGGAATCATCATGACTGTCTAAAAATTCATCAAACTGAGACTTTAAAGCAGATTGAGCTTCTACAAACAATAAAGCGTACTGTTTATTAGCATTTTCAGCACAGGCATCTGAAATCCTGTTTGCACTAAGTAAAACTTCGAGCACAATTTCCACTCTCTTCTTGCCTAGACTCGGCTGCTGCACTATAATATTTGGGTCCAAACAAGTTACCCCACGGACAAACTTAAATTTTAGTGGGCTTTTCTCAGGAAGTTTTTCAATCATACTAGTCACAAGTTTCCTAAATTCAAGCTTAAACTCTAATTTCTCCCTTTCTGAGCACTTCACTTCTTTTAATAGCTTTTTAGCACTAAATCCAATATGAACTTTCTCAATTGAAAGAAGGTTAACAGTTTTGAGACACTATCAGCTTCACTTAATTTGTCAGGCTTCAAGCTTCGTGCCATCAAATTTTTCATCAGATCCAGCAAATCAGTGTGTAAGAAAGGAATTAAAGGCTTTGGGCTCTGGAACCTTCTCAAAAAAGATTCACACTCTGAAGCTATAGTCCTAAATGCAGCCAATTTGCATTTCAACAGTGGACTTTCCATGAATTCTGAAAGAAACATGTGCTGTTTACTGGAAACCGATGATTCTTGAACATATTTCTTGATATGATCATAGACAAACAATGCCCTAGTCAAACAATCAACGTTTTCCAACCACCTTACAGAGCAAAATTTCAAAGGGAAATCTTTACATCCAGTAATCATAGTATAATTTGCACAGCGAGCGCGACTATCTTTTAAAAGGTAGTACAAGTTACACAGAAAGTGATGTATATCCCATTTCACTGCTTCAAGTCCAGTTTTCATAGCTCCATTGAGCACGTGAAGACCACATACTCCAATGTCAACTAATAATTTACCATCTAGATTTTCAGTTCTAAGTTTATCTTTCAGCTTTTGAAGAAAGCTCAGATTAACGTTAGGTCCATCTATTGACACTTGTCGCATGTTATCCAAGGGAAGAGGTGCACCTTTAATGAATTTCTCTAAAAGGTCATTAGCTGTTGCCCGTCCTAAAAACACACTACTTAAGTATCTAGTGGAAACTTTTTGCAGATTGATGTCCCAATAACAAACAAACTGGTCCATTTGCCCACGCTGAGCAATTTTGTTTAGTGATTCATCAAAACAAATTACAAAGTCAGTGCTCTGCTTCAGATCGTCCATTAAACACTCTTTGAAATGCGGTGCCAATCCATGGTTTATCACATAAGATGCTTTGCTTTTGCCTAAAGTAAATTTTGAAGCTATTGCACTGTCAGGAAACATTAACTGAAATGTTTTGTTAATTTGTGTACAGGAGTTCAGAGACATTCACTTGGACAACACTTCCATGGCCCATTTCCGACTTTGTTACATCATCTTTCACTACATTAGCATTAAGATCACTGGGCTTCACATCATCTTTCACAACATAAGTATTTGATTCATTAGACTTAATATTTTCTAGAAGTACTGATTCCACATTTCCTGAGCTTGTTGATGGCAAGCGTTCGTTATTACAAGGGGAGTTATTTTTCACAGAGAAAGTAAAAGAAGCAAGACTGGGCTGAGACATTTAAGCACAGATGTTTTTCAAATGATTTGGGCCATTTCCATGGCTGGAGACTGCCCGACGCCCCATGTTGCTAAGCTTGAAAGTTTTAGAGCACACTTTACAAAATGCTGATTCATTGTTGACATTCACAGCAGCTATCCAACCAGAAAACTCAGGATTTAATTGTTCGTCCAACCATTGTTCATTAAACACACAACGCTTCGACATTGCTGCAGTCTTAATTGCCTTTTAACAAGGTATAACTTATATCACAAATTTTCTTCTACTCCTTTGGCCTAAAACAAAAAGAGAAATGTTAACAAGTAATGTAACACAACTTACAATAATAGGTAGGAAATTCAAGGTTAATTTAGTAGGAAGGGGAAGTTAGTGACTGTCTGCAACACCAAGTGCAAGTGTGTTGGGCGATGAGGGCGTCACTCCCCGACGCCGGGTTAAAACTACTAGTTGTAGTCTAACTGTGATTTAAATTTCCCTGACTTTTTTTAAATATCACTGATTTTCCCTGACTTTCCCTGACCAATTTTCATTTCCCCGACTTTAACAGATTTCCCCTGACTTTCCAGAATGTGTTGAATTAAAAGTCTTAATTAACTTGAAGCATTTAAAATTTTCTGACCTGGGCGAAAAAATTGCCTAGATGATGTCATTCATCACACAGTGCTCAAATGAGAAATGTTCACTTGCAAGATGCATACAGAAATACACATTTCTTAAGCAAAACGTTCATTAATAAAAATCTTTGTAAAATTATGTTTTAGATAGTAAAATCAAATCTCAAAGTGATATGTTTTGCCACAATAAAATATCTTTCCAACACTTACCTGTTTTTCAATTCCTTCGCTACCGCTAACTTCCCAGCTTCATACTGTCGCTGACGTTCTTCTGCTTGCAACATATCTTTCATAGCATCTAATCACACACAAAAAAAAAACATACATAACTAACATTTTTAAGACTCAGTAGCAACAATGCCACAAAATGTCGCTAACTGAAAACATAATGAAGTTGCGATGCAATTAGGACAATAAAGTGCACAAGAATTCATCTCATATGTCAAGTGACATGTCATTGGGGATGTATTCTAAATGTCTTTATAAACAGTGTATACAGAACGAATTACAAATTTCAAAAGAAAAATTACCTAAAATGTCTTTTTTCCTTAATTCCTCTAATTCTTCTTGTTTAACTAAATATAATTCTTCAGCTTCCAACCTAAAAATATATAAAGGAAGTTGGCTATGAACAAATGCTTATGTCATTTTTAAGTGAGTAACAGTACTTTAAATATTAATTGTGATGGATTTATACTTTAAAGCATTGAAATGTCATTAACACATGCACAATAATTTACCCAGGAAACAGTAGGGTAATATGACATGGTGCCTTTTTGATTACAGAAAAGGAATTTCACAAGTTTTCCATGATCTCACATACAATATTTCTAACATCTAAAATTATAGGTCAAATTTTAACTTTAACTACAGATGCAAAGCTAAAACATCTGTGTATCACAACTAAATAATACACATAGAGCATAATCATAACCAAAAAGTCAATTTGGGCACAAATGAGCACAAGAGCAGTAATTCTGGGTTGGCCAGGCCTTTGCTAGAAACTGTAATGTTCTTTTACTGTAGCTTTCAACAATAAAATTGCACATGTCTTGCTATACTAATGAGCTAAATATTTTCCTGCACAGTATCCTTCAGCCTCACATTACTGGAGCACACTATGTTGCAGCAGTAAATACTTTATTGATATTTTTGTAAACAAAATAACATTTCGTTGGAAATGACAACTGAGTTTGGAATAAGAATAACCACAGGAACAAATATGCAAATTTAATAAGATTTAATTTCAACCATTTTCAAATCAATTACAACAACAACAACAAAAGTATTACAGTTGTAATGTTGTAACTACGGCCTGGATGTTGAATTCAAAAAATATGGAAAACAAATGCTTTTTCTAAAAATGCATCTTGATGATCGAAAAGCCGAACATGACTCTTTATAAGGCCTATGTGTTTGAGCTAATTTTTAGTAACATTACAAGTTCAGCATTTCTTATCCAAAAATCCCCAAACCAAAAACCTGCAAAATCCAAAACTTTTTTCAAGCATCAACATGGTGTCACAAATGGAAATTTCCAGAAGGCTCTAGAAATTCCAAGGTATTAAAGCAAATCACTGTGCACCTTGGCAGTTACAATACATGATCTCAGATGGGCAGGGCTCTGATGCTCTATCCTGTTGTAGAGATGGGCAAACTGATTCTTTTGAAACTATCGGTTATTCCAATCCAAGACACACTAAAAAACATTGTTCACACTGACTCATTCATGGACACTTCTGATGAACGATTTCCACAGGAAATTACTCTCACAATTAGTCATTTGCAAAAGTTTAAGACCACCTGTTGGCATTAAAAGATTTCTGCTGATTGTGTCAGCTACTGTCTGCATTACTCAACTTCTTGTCAGTGTTGCATCATCCACAGTGGCAGCTATTAATAGAGTTGGGGAAGCATGCAAGCATCAGTTTGCTTCTGGTTTTCATGCTGAAAGGTTTTGTATGTATTTTCTATATAGCAAAAAATGGGCAAAAAAGTGTCATTAAGTGTTACTCAGAGGGCACAAATAGTGACTTTATATCATGAAGGATACTCCAAACATGACATAGGAAAGGTGAATGTGAGCAAGACTGCTATTCATAATATGATAATGAAATATCAAGATACTGATGAATTTAGCGGCCAAAAGAGAAGTGGACGTCCAAAAAATACAACCCCACATAATTACAATACCATAAGGCGAATAGTTATGCACTCTCCGACGAGCTCTTGCAAGAAAATCAAGGAATTTCTACATTCGAAAGGGTCTGATATTAGAATCAGCACTGTTTCCCAACGTCTTAGCAAAGATTTTGGATTAAAGTCTTATAAACCTGCATATAAACCGAGACTAACCTCTGCCATGAAAAAGAAGACTCCAGTTTGCGAAGCATCATCAATCGTAGACTGCTGAAAATTGCAGCCAAGTTCTTTTTTCCGATAAGTCAACTGTACATCAATTTGAATCACGTGAAGCACATGTTCGACAACAAAAAATGCAAAAGGTTTGATGAAAAATACACCATTAACACCATGAGACATCTGCCTAGTCAGATGATATGGGGTGCTATGTCAGCATCCAGTACTGCTTCATTAACCTTTTTGCCGACAGGCACTACCATGACTGGTCCTTTTTATGTGGAAATGTTATGTGAGAAGCTGTTAACTCATACGCAAGTGCACAGATGCACAATATTTATGTATGATGGTGCTCCATGCCACGATCAAAGACAGTAAAAGACTACCTGCAGAGGAAAAACATAACTGTGCGTGACTGGCCCAGTAATAGTCCCCACCTTAACCTCATCAAAATTTGTGGACCAATTTAAAAGACAAGGTAGCAGAAAAATAGCCATCAAATTCCCAAGCTTTGACTGACGCGATAAAGTTATGTGTGGTGCAAAGACATTTCAAGTGACTACTGCAAATCCCCCATTGAGAGTATACCACATCGTATTCTCTCCGTTATAAAAAACAAAGGTGGACACACAAAGTACTGATTTCGATCTTTTTGTGTTCTAAAGAATATAAGTATTCATTTGTGGTGTCATTTTTTCAAATATCTCTGACTAGTAATTAGTTGTTTCTTAGAAAATCTTAATTTCTAATAAATTGACAGGTGGTCTTAAACTTTTTTGCAAATGACTGTAGTTCTGAATCAGATCTGTTTGTGTTGCTTATTGACTCTTTCAATGAACACTTTCCATGGGGAAAGACTGTCGGCTGTTGCAAATCGATTCAGAGTTGGATCTGTTTGTGTCCTTTGTTGACTTTACCAGTTTATTGAACAATTTTCAGTGTAAATTTATTTTAAATCTCACAGGATTTTTTTCTTAGTTTTTAGATAAGCTGGTTTCAAAACATTCATGAAATGTGTTGCATTTTTTATACTTCTGAATAATAGCATATTTTCTGAAGGGAACATGAAGCTCACCAAGACACCCTAATGAATATTTGCTGTCTAGTAAAAAGTACTTCTAACCAATTATTTAAAAGAACTGGCTCTTCTGCAGAATCAATTCTTTTTAGGAACAAATCATTTCTGAACAATCAAGTTTAGTGATTCATTCTTCTCAAACAAATCATTTAAGAATAACTTTAATTTCTCAAATTATCACATTTCCTTTGATTTTTTGAAGTACAAATGGATTTAGCATTTAGACTTGGTCACATCCCAAGCTATCTCATTTTATAGGTATACTGTATGCAAATACTCCCAAAACTGAAAAAAATCTGAAATCCAACACACTTCCAAACCTGAGCATTTTGAATATGGGATGCTTAAAATGTATTAAAATAAAAAAATTAGCATTACATATAATGTATTAAAGAAATGAAAATACCCTGAAAATGATCGAAAAGCATGTTTGACCTGGAGTTACACATAACGAGAGACAAAAGCATTAATATCTGAGCCTTCAATCACTGTAGATGAAAATATTCAAAAAAATTACAGAATAACTTTCTTTCTAAAAAAATTTTTTTGACAGATTTCCTTTTTTTAATGTGACACTGAAGCAGGTCAGTGGCCTTTTGTAATTTAGTTCGTCATTTCCAATTCATTATTGAATATGCTAGATGCACCTCTTTCATACTGTTATGATGAAGCCTTCTGTTTAAATGAAGCAGATCTCAGGCTCATAAAAGGCTTTGAGGAGTACCTCAAAGCCTTTTTTGAGCCTGAGATCTATTTCACCAAATAGTCTGCCACAAGCTTTTCTCTATGCGTTCTTTTCCTGTTGTATTTCTACGTTTAGATTTTTCCCCATCTGTGCTATCGCACAGATGGGGAAAAAGAGCGACAGCACAGATTCTGCATTAATGACATTTCTTTAGCTATTTTTTTTTTACTTATGCTTTTTCTTTGCTACCTTTCACGTTAACTTCTTTTTGCAACACTTTGTGATAAGGCAAGTAATTCTTTGATGATGGGCACCACTTCAGGTTGCCATTGTACAGTTTCAAAACATCACTTACAATCAGTCTTCCATTTAATGTATAAGCATTCTTTGAAGGTAGTCATCATTCAGCATTTGTCCTGAGAAAAGAAAATTCTTTTTCAGCATCAGCACTTCCATGTGAGACAGCCAAACATGCTTTCAGTGATTTTTTTAATGGTGGGATATTTAAAACCTCCATAAACTCTGTCATGAAGGCTGAAGAAGCATTGCCAGTAGTGACCCTCCCCTTTACTGTGCATTAGTTAAAATTTACTGTACATTAAGTTTCTTCAAATCTTAATTACAAAATGTGTAACAGGTACAAATGCACACCATTATGTGAAACAAAACATCTGGCACTTATTACCTGTCCTGTTCTAAAACTTCTAGTAGATCTTGATGCTTGTTCTTTTCATTAAGGCACATTAGTTGATCAAGTAATTTTTCTGAATGATCTTCAACTGAAAAGATACATTACAAATACTTATATAGAAATAAATATCTTAATAAGCAACAAAACACATATTTCAATAAATTACAAGATCCAATCACAGAGGCTGGGTAACTTGAAATACACCAGATACTGGAAACCATAACAGTTAGCATGAAGGATGTAGACAGCCTAAGTACTGAAATTTCCAATCTATAGATTATAATAAGAGAGAAATGCCCCAGCCAGAAAATATTCCATAAGGTTTGGATATAAATTAAATAAGTGACAAGAAAATTACAAATATCACATGCATATTTTGTGATGTTTTGTGCATTGAAGTAAAGCACTAGTAATAGTAAAAGCAAAGTGGTCACACAATTTCAAACTAAAGTACAAAATGATGATATGAAAACCCACATCAGTTGTAGTGGAAGTAGATGGCTGGACGATGGTATTAAGACAATACTGAAAGCACTCGCCGTAACAACGTGACGATGAACCCCTTTGTGAGACGTCTCCCGACCCGATGAGTATAACTTTTTCTACTACAATCTTTTAATTAATAGTGAATTTAAAACGTTTGATTGTGTGAATGAATGAATGTTGAACTGAAAATATATAACCTAAGTGTTTTATCTCTAAAAAGTTTTAACTAACCAAAAACCCGCAACATAATCAACCTCTCTCAGGCCGGGAGCACGTGCCTTGCAGAGCAACAACGTGCAAAATACTTTGTCAATATCAGGTAAACAATACCTTAGATATTATGTATATTTAATCTAAAGCATGTTTATAACATAAGACAACCCTTAAGGTTGCCTCATGAATTGCATATTTCGTAATCACTTGACATGTGTTGTTCATACTCCTTATAAATCACTTCATTGAAGCTTTTATCTTTAGGTAACTTAATGCTTTCCCTGTGATTAAAACTTGATCCAATATTAAATGTGAAATGCTTTAATATGTCTTCACTTTTCTCTATATGAAACACAGGTTGTTTAGCCATATGAAATCCATATATGAACAGAGATACCAGCTTATAACTTCTTAACTATCTCTAATTTGACATTATTAGAAAGAGAAGCAACCATATCCTTTTCTTAGGACTTTTATGAAGTAATTATAGATGGCGGGCGATCTTAGTGAGAGATGGGTTTGCCTCCTTGGAGCCTCTGTGGGAACAATGGCACTCAAAACAGAAACAAGGGCTGAGTTCCCAGCTGCCAACCTGTTTCTTTCATGACGGAGAAACTGGAAACTCACTCATATGAGCAGAACATAAAATAGCAATAAATAGCTCATAAAATAGGGTTAGACAGACATATAAGAAACATCGGTCTTAAAATCAACTGGAAGAAATTGAAAATTATTCATCACTTACATACATACATATATATCACTAAGCTGTTCTCTGAGATTCAGAGCTTAGCACCACAAAGAAATACAAACTACCAGATAATTTTTTCTTACTGTTGCTGTATCAAACTTCTCCATTTACAGCGATCTTGACATACAACTCGGGCTTCACTGACATCCATCACACGCCATACATAAGACCTTTAATACTTCATACACATAATCTTTTTCTCATGCAGACACTCCTGAATCCGATCCTCCCATGACTTCCTTGACCTTCCTCTGCCTTTCCTTTCTGCCACTTGGGCTAAAAAGATTTTCTTAGTAAGTATCTCATCACTCATTCTTCCAACATGCCCAAACCACCAAAGCATATTAGTCTCCACCTAGCTAACAACATTTTGCTTCATATTACACAACTGCAACACATCTTCATTCCTCACACAATCAGAATGTGTCTTGCCACAAACCCCCCATAAGTAATGCATTTCTCCAGCACACAAATGACCCCTACGTTTCTTCTGCAGTACCCAGGTTTAATTGCCATACATCAGAGTAGGAACAATTACACTCTCATGCACAACCATGTGGGACTCTCTTGAGAACCCATCATTCCTGTGAACACCTTCCAAAGCCACTATGATTTTCAATGAAGAATTTACTCACTGACTAATTTCACCATCCAATTCGTTCTCTCTGTCAAACATGCTTCCTAAATACACAAATTTATTCATCTGGTCAATCATTGGTGCTATTTAGACTTATATTACATTCAGTTATACCAGTTGCTCCCTCAAAAACCATAACTTTGGTCTTTCCCTTATTTATAGTACTCATTTATTTATAGTTCGAATTTCATGCAAACTTTGTACATCCGGGACAACATACTCTGCAACTCACTTTTGCTCTCTGCCAACAGGACAGTGTCATCAGCATACAGCAATCTGCATACACGAAAATCAGTAAGATATAAACACATATTGTCCATCTTGGCATCATGCATGCACGCATCCATAAATATATTAAACAGCCATGGTGACATTACACAACCTTGTCTAACTCCTGAACCAATAGAAAACCATTTTGATAAAATACCATTCACTCATACACAAGCTCTACTACCAGCATACATGACTTTTACACTATTAAGTGGATTCCCAGTAACGCCATATTCATTCAAAACCTTCCACAAAAGTGTCCTATTTACTCAGTCATAAGCTTTCTCTGAATCTATGAAGGCAGTAAAAACTTTCTTACCAACAGCCAGATACTTTTCAACCATAATGTGTAATGCAAAAATTTGGTTAGTGCAGCCTTTACCAGGCATAAAACCACTCTGAACATCCCACACATTCTCTGATGTAAGACCCCATACTTTTCCAATAACGACCTTACCAAACACTTTCCCTGGCACACTTAATAGGCTAATACCACGATAATTCCTTCAGTCAGTCTGATCACTTTTTCTCTTATACAAGGGAGCAATGATAACATCCTTCCAATCCCGAGGGACCATTCCTAACTCCCAGCACAACTGGCAAATTTCAGTTAACCAGTCAATTACAGAGTGACCACCATATTTCAACATTTTGGCAGTTATGCCATCAACTCCTAGAGCCTTACCGTTTTGGAGAGATTTTAGAGCTTTACATATCTCTTTTCTTGAGATCCCTCCTGTACTTCCATGCTTCACTGTGCCATCATCTGCTTCTGCCTCAGAATCATCTTTGCTTTCCTGATCTAATAACTCACAGAAGTATTCGCCCCATCTTTCATTTAACTCACTGAGTTCCCAAATAATTTCCCCTATCCTATTCTTCACACAACTTACAACTTTGTTTCCCCTATTTTTCCTGAGTCATGTACTTCCAGAAAGTCCTCCTATCTTTCCAAAATGCCAGTTCATGCCTTTCCACCTTCTCTTTCCTATCTTTTGCCTTACTCTGGCAAACCAGCTTAGCTGCTTCATGCTTCTTACAGCGATATTCATCCACAGAGACTTTACCTTGCAACATCCCCAAATAGGCTTCCTTCTTTCTCTTTACTGCCTCTTTAATCTCGCTATTCCACCAAGCATCACCTCTATTGTTACCCACTATTGTGGTACCACAGACTTCTTCAGCAGCAGTGACAACACAGTTCTTAAAACAATCCCATTTCTTTTCTACATCCCTCTCACAAGAATTCAGCTCCTTCAGTTGTTCTCTGAGTAGGTCAGAGTAATGCTGATGATTTTCAGGGAGCCCTTTCAACCTTTATTCTTTCCATCCTGGGCCTCTTCCTATTCCTTTTCTTCCAACCAACATTCAGTTTCACTCGTGACACTACCAAGTAATGATCAGAACCAACATCTGCACCTCTCATCACACGAGTGTCAACAACTAAGTGTTTCAGATGCTGATCATAGACATCAAAATCTATCACACTCTTTTGACCAAGAGTATGATTTTTTCAAGTATATGTGTGGATATACTTGTGGTTGAAAAACGTATTAGATACACACAAACCATTCTCAATGCAGAGTTCAATTAATCTTTCACCATTATCATTCACACAAGGATCATTAAACTTACCCAGAACATTGTCAGAAATTGCATTCTGCATGCCTACTCTAGCATTGAAATCTCCTGCTATTATAACTTTCTCTTTAGCACCAAACTGGCTAAAAACAGATTTTAGCTCATTCCAGAAATCTTCCTTCCTATCGGGAGGTTCCGAGTCAGAAGGAGCATATACTACAACAATTACTATTCTCTGATGTTTTACTTTCAAACGAATCCAATGAATTCTCTCACTTATGCACTTGGATATCATACAAGCAATATTAAAAGAAAAAATTGAAAAGGACAACTACATCATCATCCGTCAGAAACCTAATTTTGTATGGTAAGACATAATTGTTGCAACAGCATTAGTGATGTGGAATTGATGAAAACATTTAGTAATTTAATTTTTTGACTAAACATGGTGGAGTACTGATGAAAACCCCCATAAAAATGCACAAAATTCTTGTTATATACGTACAAGTATTCTCTATGTAACAACATGTAAATTAATTTGTCAAACTAGTATGATAACATTCATCTAAATCTGCAGAGTTTACATGCAGCATATCAATGTCCAGCCACATCTTTTTTTTTTCTTTTTCTTTTTTTTTTTTTAATTTACGTTTGTGGTTCTTGTTCTTTCTGAATACTCACATTTGAATAGCAAGTTAAGGTTCTTGACAACTTTTAGAAAGTGTAATTACTAGTATCAAATCTTTCATTTCAGAATATTTGCAACTTGGGAGTTCTGCTGCTGTAATTCTTTTTGTGCTGTTTCACAGTGACTTGCTTAAATCTGCTTAATGTCTTTCATCTCATCTTTTAGGATATCATCAGAATGCAATATTTTTAGTGGCACACCTGTCCTTGTTCTGTACTTATTCACTACTTTGCTTTTATGATATGGCACTCTCCACTGTTCTCTTTTTTTTTTTAACAAATAGCTGTTAGTAGGAATTTGCATCTACCATTCAAAAATGTTTTTCAGGGTGCAACAAATTTCTTCTGGATTATTCAAGTTACAATAAAGCTGTAACGGTTTTATATATTTCCAGTAATTTTTCAGTGTGCTGCATTTCATTATTTTTTTTCTTTTGCACCCAAGGTTAATGTTATACCTTTCAAATTTGGTGTTGTATTGGTTTTCTATGTAATATTCAGTGATGGCAGCTCTTCTTCTTCTTTTTTTTTTTTTTTGATCTTTTGCTTTCCAAAAGATGTCAATAATTCATAATTCAAACATGCCATCAAAAAGTTGATACTTTGAATAAACAAGAGATGAAAAGGTAAATAATCTTTCAAATTTGGAGAAATACAGAGTCAAAAATTTTCTTATTCTCTGGTGGCATACACAGATGGAAAACCCTGCTTCTTTGCACACACCCAAGCTTATTCAGATGCTAGCTATTTTGAAGAGCTGCATCTTGTGTTTCATCTTCTTCTGAAAGTTCTGTAGTAATGCATATTCACTTTAATAGGAAGTACATAAGCCATTGCAAAGGAAGCAAGTTGAAACTAACAAACAGTTGAGCAAAATGAGAAATTTTAACACAATGGGTGCTACAAGAATAAATCTTAAATCTCTGTGTCTTACACTAGAACTTCAACACCTTTTGTTCGCAGCTCAAAACTAACACATTAGCAAATAATACTAATTATGTAGTCACTTTTGGATAAACAATAATATGGTGGAAAGGTCAAAAAAGAAGAGAGCAAAGTGATCATTGTTCATAACATCCAAATCACTCTACAGAAAAACACAGCCATTATGACCAATGCAAGTCTCTCTTTGGTCTGTACTTTGATCATTATGTAATCAACCTTTTCTGTATCTTGAACATGATGTTATCAACTCTTGTAATGCTCCTGATCCATGAGTTATTTTTCCTAACTTCCTTGGTTACACCTAGCATTCATCTCCCCATGCATTTTAGAGTTGTCTGCAGCCTGTGTATATTTTTTCAATTAAGATCCATGTCTTTAATCCTTCAGTAAGAACTTGAAAAATGCCTTGATCAAACGCTTTTCCTTTAGGATATAATGGCACACTGGCTCTTGAAAGTTGTACTGTTTCTTTCAAATGCACTCCCTTCAAAGTTTTAAATACTTATTAATTTCTTTTTCAATGTGGCCTTCACTTGATACCTGTTGTCCAAGGCAGATGAGGGCATTAGTTGCTTCTATAGCTTTTCCCTATTAAGCTATGATTTTTCAGTTCTTGTAAAAGCACCTTATATTGATTTTGTTTTCCATAAGTTCATCTTTAATTCTACTTCTTGACTCTTGTCAACAAGTTCCTGGATCATACTCTGCAGCTTTGAGCATGTGATTGTAAAAATGACTCTGTCATCAGCAAAATGAAGCTGAGTTAAATAATCTCCATTAATCTCCATACCCTTGTCTTCCCAGTTCAGTGACTGAAAGACATTCTGCAATGTTACATTGAACAGCTTAGGAGATATGATGTCAATTTGACCCACTTCCTTTCCAATTTTTATATGTCCTCAAACTGTCAAACCTTTGAACTGGCATTTTCATAGATATTATCAATAATATTAATGCATGCATCTCCAATATTACAGAATTTCAAAGATCTTATAATTTGCTGATAGTTTCACAAATTCTTTTCATAATCAATAAAAGCAACACATAGTTGAAGTTCAAATTCATTTGCTCTTTTAGTTAGTTTTCTCAGTACATGGATATGATCTACACTGAGTTAGCTTTGCATTGGGAACACTATCTGTTTTACATATTTGGAGTGATAACGAAGTACGATGGGATATCAACTTCATGTGTGGCTACTATAAATTGTGCACACCTGTCCTCTGTGCACATCTGCTGGTAATGTGGAAATGTGGTGACTTAAGCCAATCTGATTACAGCCAGGTGATTGGGGCCCAGATGGCAGGTGTCAGTATTTCAGAAACAGATGCACTTGTTGGCTGCTCTCATATTATTGTACCAAGGGTGTCATCATTAGTGTTGTCTTTTGACAGATCCAATGGTAACTCAACAAGTTCTCTTCCTCCAGTTTTCTTTGTCCCTTGTTTCCTCCTTCAATACTTGATAGCTTTCTGTGCCCATGATATCATCAAGCATCACTAGTCGTCTCCTTCTTCTTGGTCGCCTTCCTTCAATTTTCCCTTCTATCATTCTTTTCAATAAGCTGTCTCCTCTTAACACATGTCCTATCCAGTTATACAGGGTGTCCGAGAATTATTGGACACATTACAAAATTATGTAAAACAAAACATTAAACAGATAGAAAGAAACTGACTGTACTAACTTACAATGTAACTACACAAGTTAATAAATTTCGATGTGAGATCCCTTGGTTGCTCGTAGTACGTCCAAGCGATACTCGATTTCATGCATTGTATTGGCAAGCATCTGAGGAGTTATGGAATTAATAACAGCTGTGATACACTGCTTCAGTTCCTACAAATCAGTACAAGGCCTCTGATAGACACGATCCTTCGCATAACCCCACATGAAATAATCTCATGGAGTTAGATCTGGAGAGTGAGGAGGCCACAGAATGGGACCACCACGCCCAATCTATCTGTTGGGAAAATGCTCATTTAGGCACTTACATACACACGTTGACCAATGCGGAGGCGAGCCGTCTTGTTGGAAAACGACGTTGTCATATCTTTTGATCTGGGATATAGCGAAATTTTCTAGCATATCCAAGTAAATGTCACCATTTACTGGTTTTTTTCCAAAGGAGAAAGGGCCAATCACTTCTCTTTTTGATAGGGCGCACCACACATTAACTTTTGGAGAATCACATTCCAGTTCAATAGCAGCATTGACGGAGGATTACAACCATACTCTAAACAGTATGGTCTTTTAAATTTAATGACAGACTTTAATTCCGCAAGCCATAACACACACATCACCTTCTGCTGTATGGATGACATGACTACTGATTGCGCATTTCTCATACATTCCTCATCAGGCCACACCTAGCGTCATCTATCAGATTCTGGGAATAACAATTCTGCAAAACAAAAATGTAGAAACCGTGTTAGTAATACATGACATAGAAAAACAGACAATGCTCATAGTTTTTTTTTGTACATAATTTTGTAATGTGTCCAATAATTTTCGGACACCCTGTATTTCCTTTTTCTTATGGTCTTCAGAATATTCCTTTCTTCCTCAACTCTTTGCAACACTTCATCATTGGTAATTTTTTCAATCCACTTTATTTTTTCCATTCTTCTCCATAACCACATTTCAAAAACCTCCAACATTTTAGCTTCTTTCTTCCGGATTGTCCACGTTTCTGCCCCATATACAGTTATACTCTAAATATAGCACTTAATAAGCCTTTTCTTTAAATTTTTATTCATTTTATTATTAAACAAATTTTTCTTGTTGTAGAATGCATATTTTCCTTTATTAATTCTTTCTTTTATTTCCATGTCACATTTTCCATTTTCTTGGATTATGCTACCGAGGTATTTGTATAGTTTCACTTGCTCTATGTTATGTCCATTCATCATCACCTCAACGTTTCCTGGTCTCCTAGAGACTCTTATCAAGGGTGTACCAGGAATGAATTAACCATGCACAGACATGCAGCAGAAGGGCTCACATTGGTTCACCACATGCAGTTAATCCTAGAGGTGAGCGTCGGGTGCCACGACTGGTGTCAGCAACGATGTGTAACAGTCACCCAGCTCACCCACTAGTACAACAGCAGTGGAGTTTGACCTATTACCACATGCACCATGTGCCATACGTTGCTTTGCCTGGGGTTCCACAGCCAAAGAACAACAAGGGTACCCATGATGATACCCAGTCATCACAAACAATGCCTCTCATGGGCCAACGAACATCAACAATGGACATTCGACAGATAGAAGAAGATTACTGGGAGTGATGAGTCCCATTTCCTGCTGCATCATGCTAATGGCTGAGTTTGCATATGGCATAAACAGCATGAAGCCCTGTTCCCTGGTTGCACAGTTGAGGTTCAACAGGTCTGTGGAAGTGGTGTTCTGGTCTGGGTAGCTTTTTCCTGGAAAGTTCAAGGTCCACTGGTTATCATCCCACAAACACTGAATGGTGGATGCTACAGGGGACTGCTAGCTGACCATCTCGATGAGGTTTACTCGTACCACAGTGCCATCTTTCAACAAGACAATGCAATGTCTCATTGGGCTCATACAACTGCTGAGGGATTGGAGGAACACAACAATAAATTTTCCACATTGCCTTGGCTCCCAAACTCTCTTGACAGTAATTCCACTGAACATATCTGGGATATGCTAGAATGAGGTGTGAGAACTGCTAATCCTCATCCATGGAATGAGTGTAAACTGACAAAACTGCTGCAGTGGACATGGGTCAAGTTATGCATGGAGTATGTTTAACACCTTGTGGAATCTGTTCCTAGGCATCTGCAAGTCATGATAACACAGATAGGTGGGTCAACGTATAGTTAGGTAGGTGTTCCTAATGCTAAGCTAAATCAGTGCTGTAGCCACTTCTGAATCCAGCTCGTTCTCTTGGTCTGTTGATGTGCAACATATAACTTCTCCTAAACAATATGCAACCCGGCCTTCTAATAGTGCATCCCGTTCTCATTAAAGGGGCTCTGATGACTGACCAATAAATAATGGTATATCTATGCCATCAAAATGAGAGAAAATGCTATATAATTATGTGCCTCGTAATGTGTGTATCACTTTAGTTTACGTGTTTGGTTGTAGTTTAATAATTTTTAATAAGTGATTTTCATGAAATGACAGAAGTATCAACATAATGAAGTGCACAATGAAAAACATGTTGGTTTTTGTATTAATAAATTAAATCAAAATCCATTGTGAGTTCATACATCAAATGTACCAGCATTACAGATCTGAAATGTTTTCAGTTTACAAAAAATAAAACAAAAAAAAATTCAGCAAACCTTACTACTTTTGCTTGTTAGTTCAAAAGCACTAAAATCCATAATGTATTTAATTGAATGGTATTAAAAACAAAAAAAAAAACTTTCTTTAAAGCTTTGGGTTAGTAAAATTTCAGTTATGAGGAAAATAAATAAACAAAATCAGTACTCACTATTTGAAAGTACTGCTAAAAGAATTTGTCTCTCCTTATCTTTTTTACTCTGAATATGAAGAATTTCATCTTCAAGCCTTTCTTGCTCCTAGAATAATCATCACATTTGCATCAGAACTAATTTGTGCCTGACATACATGAAATCCAATCAACATATGAATAATTTCAAATAGTAACAAACATGTGTAATACATTTTAGTTACATGAATGCTATTCCTGATAAGGCTGGAAAGATTGAAAATGGATTAGACAAAAGAACTGAAAAAGCAGAAGTAACTTGTCTGCATACAGCTTCCAAAAGTTCTTGGCCCAACCATGAAGGAAGTCATCAATTTGCTAGGAGGTGGGGTGGAGGGGATGGGGGTGCATGTTTTTTTTTTTTTTTTTATGTAACAAGTAACAAGTAACAGTAGTCTGTACAAGTAACAGTAGTCTTTACATGCCAAGAGACCAGTTTTTAGTTATGTTCGCTACTTTTGCATGTCCCATGCCAAGAGCCCAGTTTTTAGTTATGTTCGCTACTTTTTTGCATGTCCCATACGGCGCCTGGGTAAACAAAGGAAGGAAAAATGGAGAAGCAAGAGCTCATAGTTGTGATAAAATTATCTGCACAAAGGGTTGGAAGCAAAGGACATCCAAGAGGATATTGTGGCATTATTAGGGAATGATGCTCCCTTTAAAAAGTACTAAAAAGAAGTGGGCAGAGGAATTCAAGCATTGGAGAATGAGTGTGGAAGATGACAATCGCTCAGCAGGCAGACCCTCTGAGGCCATCACTCATGAAAGTGAGGACAAGGAGCACAAACAGTATTGCACAATAGCTTTTAACAGTCATGCAGATTAGTGATATATTGCTCATGTCAAAAACAACATTTGAATGCATTATGTCAGAATATCTGGCAATGACAAAGGTTGCTGCCCATTGGGTCCCAAAACTCCTGACACTTGAGCAAAAGCTGACCAGATGGACCATGTCATGAAATAATGTTGCACTGTTTGAAGCAAATCTAGAAGAATGTCTGCAACAATTTGTAACAGTGGATGAAACATTGACACACCACTATATTCCAGAGTCAAAACAATAGAAGCATTATGGCTCACCCACCCCACAAAGGGCAAAGTCTGTCACTTATGTTGGAAAGGTGATGGCAACAATTTTATTGGTATGTGGAGGGAGTGGTGTTGGTAGATTGCCTTGAGAAGGGCCAAACCATAACTAGAGGACACTACACAAACCTACAAAAAAAAAAAAAAGCTCAAGACAGCATTTGAAGGGCAAACGCTGAGGAAAGCTGACCAAAGGGGTGTTGTTTCATTAGAATAATGCTCCTAGCCAAAAGTCAAGAGTTGCCATACTGCAATCCATGAATGTGGGTTTGAACTGTTATTACACCCTCCCTACTCGCCAGACCTTGACGTTTTTGGACAACTATCTGTTCTCAGATCTTAAAAAGAAAAAAAAAAAGAACTTATCTGGTATGCATTTCAGGATGGCCAAAGACATTATTGATGCTGTGGAAAACTATTTGGACAGCTTTGATAAATCATTTTATTTGAAGGGCATCAGAGCCCTGAGGCACAGCTGGAAAACATGTATGGACCTTCAAAGGGACTATGTAGAAAAACAGACCAAACTAATTTTTTGACAACCATTCTTTCATGGCAGGGCCAAGAACATTTGGGACACAACTCATATTGTGTAAGAATATTTTCACCACAAAAAATGTTAGCCACAGAACTAAAAAAACTGCAGTATACTGTGCAATTATTTGACTACCCTTTTTTTATAGAAGCAAAAGTTGTATGCAAAGTAAAAGGCTTTTTCACCATGGTTTCACTGGGTATTGACTTCAGCAGGGCGAATGGCACGTAAATATTCAAATTGTCATTTTGTTCATTTTTGTGCAACAGCTAGTTTTTGGTAATGTTTCAGGCTGGACCTGATCTCTTAACTGTGGTAGATGATACAAAAGCCACTTATGAGTGAAACAGCAAAAATATAGAATTCCTTTCCGGAGACTAAGCGCAATATACTTGGTCTCAAAGACTACAGTCTTGTGATGCTTATACGTATATATATTAAGATAATGCAACGTATTTTGTCACAAATGTTTATTTTTTCAAGTCAACCATGATTTCACTGCGTATTGACCTAGTTTCATCAGGACGAATGGCACGTAAATTTTCAAATTGTATATGATGTCATAAATGGTGTTTACAGTCATGGGTTTTGGTTAGTTGCTTCCACATGCTTGATAGAAATGGGGTGGATGCCATGTCATTAACATGTTGCAAAGACTTCTGATATATATGGAAAGCTTCCAAAATATAAAGTTTGGTGGTTGAATCTGGCTTGTCAATTAGTTTTGCTTCTTCAAAGCCAGATTCAACCACCAAACTTGATATTTTGAAAGCTTTCCATATAATGGGTGATCCAAAAGTCTTGCACATTTTGAAAACGTAATCATTTGCGAAGTTTTGAGAGTAGGGCAATGCAGTTTGCGTAGAAATGATCAGAATGACATCGGGTTTTTTATGAAATCACATAAATTTTTACTCATTTTACTTACATTTTTCATCGCCAGATGGTGCACCAACCACAGGTTGGAAGTGTCGAGAAAAATAGACCCCTGATTGTACCAGGTTAGACACCCCATTGTACCAAGTGTTCAATGTGATGGCCATCCTGTTCCAGCACTGCCTGCAGATGAGAGAAAACATCATGGACAGCATTGAATGGTGTCGAATGGCATCTTTCAGCATGGCCAATGAAGTGGGGTGACATCTGTACACTTGTGATATTAGGCAACCCCAGAGCCAGAAATTGCAGGGTGTCAGGTCTGGTGACCGAGGCCAGGCCTTCGGAAAGTGTCGGCTCAACACACGATTTGTGCCAAACGTCTCTTGCAGCAGTTGATTAATTGAACATGCGATGTGGGGTGGTACTCCATCCTGCATAAATGTGCACAGATTCACTGCATCCCGCTCTTGCAAGCTAGGGATAACGTACGTTCGTAACATGTTCGCATAACGCGCACCTGTCACTGAAATGGTTTTAAAGGAGGTGCTGCGGACCTCTTAAAAAAAAAAAAAGGACCGATAGTGAAGGAAGCTGTGAATCCACACCACACTGTCACTTTCGGCTGATGAAGTGGCGCTTCAATGACTGCTCGGGGATGTTCCGTGGCCTGGATGCGGCAGTTGTGCGTGTTTACCGCTCCGTTTAGGGAAAAGTGTGCCTCATCAGTCCATAAAACATTCATCAGCCAGTTCTTGTCGACATCCATTTGTCAAAAAAGCCATGCTGCAAACTCCTGACGCTGCACGTAATCGCCAGCTTGCAGTTCGTGATGCAGTTGCAGTTTGTACGGGTATCTGTGCAGAATCCGTCGTAGTGTTCGCCATACAGTCCCGTAAGGAATGCCTATTTGCCAAGAAACATGGCGAACACTGGAGTTGCCATGTGCGGATGACATTGCAATCACATCCATTTCCTGTGTAATCATCTCTGCTGCAGCAGCACGTGTTCGTGGTCTACCGCTTCGTGGGCGTGCTGCCAAAGATCCCGTTTCCTCGAATTTTTTCACCATTCGCCAAAGCGGAGCAGTTTCCATTGGTCTTTTCCCACTGCGATCACTTTTCAGTGACCGGTAGGCTCTCAACGCATCACTCGCACATTCAGCGTTGCAATAGAACAATTTCACCAAGAGCGCTTTGTCCGGTAATGACAGCATACTGACACGGACCACTGTGACTTGTGGTTGCTTCCCAGCTGCTGGCTTTATACCCACTATCCCAGACCTGTTCGCATATAGCGCCGTCTGATGATGAAAAAGATAAGTAAAAATTTATGTGATTTCATAAAAAACTCGATGTCATTCTGATCATTTCTACGCAAACCGCGTTGCCCTACTCTCAAAACTCCGCAAGTTATTACGTTTTCAAAATGTGCAAGACTTTTGGATCACCCGGTATATCAGAAGTCTTTGCAACTTGTTAATGACATGGCATCTACGCCATTTCTATCACACGCGTGGAAGCATCTAACCAAAACCCATGACTGTAAACACCATTTATGACATCATATACAATTTGAATATTAAAAGGCTATTTTTGTTGGAAGAGTTTAGAAGCTGCACATCAGAATGGCAACGGGAATATCTGGGGGGAAATAGATGGTTCTGTTGCAAAAGATGATTAGGAATAACGCTCATGTTGAAAACTGGCTTCCTAGTTTCTTAAATTATATACTTAATTAAACTTCTAATATGTTTTTTTTTCTTCTAGGAAGTATTTATTTAAAATCACAAATTTTTGGAGAAAACTTTTCTCCTTCATCATGCAGTCTTTTGTTATCACTCTTTCTCCATCTTTTGTTATCACTCTTTCTCCATCACTATCATGGTGAACCTTGATGGTTGTAGTTATTTTTCCTGAAATCTTGTCAGATGTTAGGCAGGAATGTACCTTTTCAGTTATTGATGATGGAATTCTGATTTTTCTCAATTTCTACTCGTAATTTTAATTTTCTTTTTTGAAAGTTGCTTTGGGAACTGATGACTTTAAATGAATTCGAGTCCATATTGTGACCAGTTTCTCTAACATGCCTATCAAAATCTGTCTTGTTGGAGCAATTTTTTTATAATTACGTTATGTTCTGCTATTCGAGTTTCTAGTCTGCGACCTGTCTGACCTATGCAAGATAGACCACAAAACTACATTTTACTTCACAGACCACTCTTTGCATTTTTAAAATATCTTCTTCTCTTTGAACTATCCTTGGGAAAACATTTTTAACTTTGTTCTCTAAATTTATGGCTAGTCTTATATCTTTCTCACTACAAATTCTCTTTAAAGATTTTAATAAACCTTTACGATAAGTAATTTTTCTAGTGAATTTTATTTGTTGCTGTTGTATCTTCTTCTTAACTGAAATATTTAGAAGATTTTCAATTTCATTTTTAGGAAGGTTATTTTCTGTAAGGATGTCGCTAAGTTCTTCTTTGTGGACTTTTTTCATCTCTACTGTAAATACTACTTTATTTTTTCTAAAAACTAACTTGCCACATTTTTCTTAATATAATATGGATGATAGGAATTGAAATCCAGTAATTTATTTGTATCCAATGTTTTTTTATACAATTTTGTAAGGAATCTTCCATCTTCATAATAGATTGTAAAATCTAGGAAGTTAATTTTTCTTAAATTTTGAAGTTCTAATGTGAACTTAAGGGAATCATCTAATTCATTGAATGAGTCCAGAATTTTTTCTGGAAAATCATTTTCTGAGTTATCTATTATATTATAACTAAAATGTCACCCATGTACCTACTATATATGACTTCGCTTAAAGTCATCAGTTTCCAAAGCAACTTTCACAAAAGAAAATTAAAAGAAGGAATAGAAATTGAGAAAAATCAGAATTCCATCATCAATGCAGAGATAGTACCTGCCTAACATCTGGCAAGATTTGATGAAAAGTAACCATAACTGTCAAGGTTAACCATAACCATGATAGTGACAGAGAAAGAGTGACAACAAAAGACGGCCTAATGAATGAGAATTTTCTCCGAAAATCTGTGATTTAAAAAAATAAATATTTCCTGAAAAAAAAAAAACAGAAGTTTAATTAAGGATTATGAATACAAAATTTGAACTGCATTGAGAATTTCTTCTGCAAATGAAAAAGTTAATGAAAGTATATTGAGATGGTATAAACATGTGTGTTGAATGAAAGACTGTCCAAATAGCAAATAGGATGATAAATTCTGTGTTACAAGGCTACAGACCAAGAGGAAGACCAAAGCTATGAAATCAGCCATTACTGATCAAAAAGGTATTGTGGCAGAGGTGAAAAAACTTGCAACAGACAGAAAGAGATGGAAGAAGTTTATTGCAAACAATATTTTTTTTACAGAAATGGTCAAGTGGTATGTGCTAAATCCCATATATGAGACAATTGAAGAAATACCAAAGCTAAAGTTTTTAACCACATGAAAACTCATAACATGCGGCGAAAGAATGTGAATATAATACAGCATGAGCAAGAAGGAATTGTTTGTTGAAATATAACGCAAATATTAAACTCAAACCCAACTCTGTGTTCACAATATAAAATTACACATACATACATAACACTAAGCTGCTCTCTGATATTCAGAGGTTAGCTCCTGACAGAAAGAACTCACTGTTACTGTATCAGGCGTGTCCAATTACAGCGATCTTGGCACACAGCTCTAGCTTCATCAACATCCATCACATGCCACCCACAAAGACCTTTTGTACTTCATACTCATTATCTTCTTTTCATGCAGACATTCCTGAATCTGATCCTTCCATGATTTCCTTGGCCTTCCTCTACCTTTCTTTCCTACTACTTGGGCTGAATAAATTCTTTTAGTAAGCATCTCATCGCTCACTCTTTCAACATGGCCAAACCACCTAAGAATATTAGTCTCTACCTTACTAACAACATTTTGCCTCACATTACACATCTTCAACACATTTTCATTAATCACATGATCCCAGCGTGTCTTACCACAGACCCCTTGTAAGTAACACATCTCCCCAGTACACAAACAAATCCTATGATTTTTCTGCAGAACCCGGGTTTCACTGCCATACATCAAAGCAGAAACAATTACACTTTCATATACAGCTATTCAGAACTTTCAAGAGAACACATCATTCCTGTGAAATTCCCCTAAAGCAGCTATGACTGTTAATGAAGAGTTCACTAGCCTACTAATTTCACCATCAAATTTGTTCTCTCTGTCAAAAACATGCTTCCTAAATACACAAACTCACTCACTTGGTCAATCACAGTGCCATTTATACTTACATTACATTCAGTGCTACCAGTTTCTCTCAAAGACCATAACTTTGGTTTTCCCTTATTTATACTCAGTTTGAATTTCCTGCAAACTTCATACATCCGGGCCAGCATACTCTGCAACTTGCTTTTGCTCTCTGCTAACAGGACTGTGTCATCAGCATATAGCAATCTACACACATGGACATTACCAAGACATAAACCAGTATTGTCCACTTTGGCATCACGCATGCATGCATGCATGCATAAATATATTAAACAGCCATGGTGACATTACACAACCCTTTCTGACTCCTGCTCCAATCGAAAACCATTTCAATACACCACCATTTACTCATACACATGCTCTACTGCCAGTATACATGGCTTTCACACTTTTGAGTACATTCCCAGTGATACCATATTTATGCAGTACCTTCCAAAGAAGAGTCCAATTTACTCGATCATAAGCTTTCTCTAAGACCATGAAGGTAGCAAAAGCTTTCTTACCAACAGACAGATACTTTTCAATCGCCATACATAATGCAAAAATTTGGTTAGTGCAGCCTTACCAGGCATAAAACCACTCTGCACATCCCACACTTTCTCTGATGTAAGACCCCACACCTTATCAATAACAACCTTTCCAAATGCTTTTCCTTGCACACTTAGCAAACTGAAACCACAAAAATTCTCGCATTCAGTCTGATCACCACTTCCCTTATATAAGGGAACATCCCTCCAATCATGAGGGACCAATCCTTACTTCCAGCACAACTGACAAATTTCAGTTTACCAACCAATTATAAAGTCACCACCATATCTTAGCATCTCAGCAGTTATGCCATCCACTCCTGGAGCCTTACCATTCTGAAGAGATTTTACAGCTTTTCACATCTCTTCTCTTGAGATCTCTCCTGTACTTCCCACCTCTCACTGTGACATCATCTGCTTCTGCCTCAGAAGCACCTTTGCTTTCATGCTCTAATAACTCACGGAAGTATTCACCACATCATTCACTTAACTCATTGGGCTCCCATATCATTTCTCCAATCCGATGTTCCCTATTTTTTCCTATGTCTATATAAAATCCCAATTCAAAGCAAAATAAATGGTTTTAAAAAACAAGGCCACAGTTTGTTTTACTGTTTTGTTTTGTTGTTGTACATGCTAAAACATCAGCTAAAGTTTCTTTTTGCACATACACTTTGCTTTTCTTCTCAGCAAGTTTCACAGCCATATTTGTCTTTTGTTGACTCTGCAGCTGCATAGCATCCATTGCTTAAATTTTCTTTCTGATATCTTTTCCTTCCCATTTTTTTATTTGTTACTTTTCTTTCTAATGCTTTCAGACAACAATAACATCATCCATCACATTAAAAGAACTTTCAGCTTGAGGACCATAAATGCATCATATCAAAACTTTTGCTATTTTGTATAAATGGTGTGACTTTGAGAATGTGAATTATTTTGAATACCATGCATCATTTCTTACGAAATTTCAAACTTCCTCACTTTTGTTTTGGGAAATTTCTCCCTCCTTTATTAAGCTGAAATGCAAACATTTATGGTGGAAAATAACATTACATTTAACAATGATAAAGGGAACATTGTGGTAGGGAGGGGGAGGAATTATAATTATGAAAGAAATCTTTACTCTGCTTAACTTCCATTTTTGAAAAAAATTCCCTATGTTTTCAAGCCTGAATACAAAAATTTATTGAGTAAAATATTTAACAACACTGGGCAGAAGAAACAGTGCAAGAAAAAAAAATTCCGATTACAAGAGAAATCCTCGCTGTGCACGTCGTACTTCTGCTTTTATTTTTTCTTTGAAAGTTTTGAAAGGCAGAAAACAAACGACTTGACCAAAGTCGGGAAATTTTATTAAAAAACTAAATGTTAGGGGGTTGTAGCAATTTGACCAAAGTCTCAACAACCGCCCTAAAATTTATTTTCAGTTATGTATCAATTTAGAGAATAACTTGAATGCTAATGTAAAAGCAAAATTCATCGCATCCACAGAAAAATCTCATGTCTGAAGATCACAGGGAAATTTTTTGCCACAAAAACATTCATTTTCGGGAATTGTTGCCTACAGTTTCAAGCTGAAATGAAAACATTATGCAATAAAATTATATTTAATAAAAAGTACTGGACAAGGGGGAGGTAATGTTGCAGAATGAGGAATTATGATTGCAGGGAGAAATGTTTTACTCCATTGAACTTCCGTTTTTGAAAATTTTGAAAGATGAAATACCATACCCAGATGGAAAAGCAGCTCCCTCCTACATAATCTACCTGAAAAGTATGTACCACCATACTCTTTAGGTGGATCCACCTGAATGTAGGAATTGGTTATCTCCAGCTTTCCCCATCAACTGATAAATCTTCATTCCTTGTAAAAGCATTGTACATCAGTTTTGTCTTCTGAAAGTTCATTTTTAATCCCCATTTCGTTACCCTTCTTAGCAAGTTCCTGGATCTGAAGTATTATTTTAAAGACCTCTGAAGGGTTCTTTGAAATATTGTTTTTCTATTCAAGACTAAAATGGAAATAAAAGCACATCGAAATCAGGTTAGGAACACCTTGACCCGACCCGTTTGGCCCGCAAGAAATTGTAGACCAGGTGACCCATTTCCATCTCTGGTTATATAATAAAAGCAATAAATTTCCAAAAGGCTATCTGCGTATGATAAGTTAATAAACTATACCCTTTCGGACTGCAAATTAAAATCACTTTATTTACACTCTAAAAAGTCTAGTTAAAACATGCGAGATCTTTCAGGGCCACGAGGCCCATCCTCAGGCTAAGTGCCAAGAAACACCGAGAGGCAAACACTATATACATCATACGTCACCCACAATGCACTGTCATTCGCACAAGTTATATAATAGAAATTATAGTTATATTATAGAAATTATTATAGTTATATTATAGAAATTATTATAGTTATATTATAGAAATTATTATAGTTATATTATAGAAATTATTATAGTTATATAATAGAAATGATCTCATTCACACTGGTTATATAATAGAAATTATTGTATGTTTCATTTTTTTGTACAGTGCTTTCTGAAACTTGCTCTTTTCTAAGAAAACAGGACTCTGAGACAAACTGATGTTCATTCTAAAAATATGATATTAAGCAAAAATCCCTGTAATGAATAATAAACCAATTTTTGAAAAAGTTGCAATTTAAGCAGAAAAGCAGCAACATACTAGAGTTACGTCTTCAAGCAACTTTTGCCTTCGGACAGAAGCATCAGCAGCGAAACGAGCATGCAACTCCTGATCGTCTCTCAATGCTTCTTCCATCTGAAGAAGTTCCATCCGTCTTTGTTCCTAAATAAAAATATAAGCACATAAAATTTTAATTAGGACCTGTGGAATAAAAAGATTGATATATATTTTAGTAAATTAAAAATGTATTTTATCTATTTATTGCAGTACAGGATTAAAAAGGGATAACAACATAGCTAAACCATGCTCTAAAGTAAATGAAATATATAAGCATGCAATACCAAATGTTCAGAGGCTAATGAATGCAAAAATTTTACCTTCCCAGTAAGTTTTTGAAATTCACCGATTTTGTCAGTTGCCTATTATGAATTCTTTGATAATTTTGGTTTTACATTATTGTAATACCACTGTAATATCAAACGTAAAAAGACAGCATGTTCAATTCTGCTTAATTCTTATTTGAGCACAGCAAACAATCACAAATGGCAATCTAACAGCTTCTCTTCAATTAACTGATTTCTTTGACAACAGAAATTCAGTAATTACAGATGAATTGATGTTTTATTCCCTCACAATTAACAATGCATCACATTTTTCTACATTCATCATAAACACCAAGAAACATGAAGATAAATGGAGTCAAATTATAACAGTACCAGTATTTCAAGCAGATGAAAAAATTTTGAAGGAATTATTTAGTCTTGATAAAGTCATCCATAAAAATATCAAGCATAATTGGTGAATAGCAGAATTATTTTTAAACACTGCATCTTAATTTGGTTAGAGAATACAAGTGTTCTTGGTGTCTTTCATACCTCTTTTCATTACAGAATAGCTCTCTTCTTACTAATGATCAATAATCCATTCTGTATAGTAACTTTAACACAATTCACATGTTTTGATTAGTGTTCCTTGTTTTTTCGTCCTTTTATCCTTACAATTTAGCAGAACTATTTATGGTGAAAATCTTATCAATTAGGACACATCAATTTCTGACATTTAAACAGATGAAGAGATGTAGCTTTCTTTCAAAGTGAAACTGAAATGCAGAAATGTAATTCTGCTGGACATTATGA
Organism: Macrothele yani; assembly: GCA_039090855.1. NCBI lineage: Eukaryota > Metazoa > Arthropoda > Arachnida > Araneae > Macrothelidae > Macrothele > Macrothele yani. The sequence continues at coordinate 133,920,846 of CM077005.1, read as the reverse complement.
ATGAGCATGCAAAAACAGAAAAGAACCCACATCCTCAACATTAGTAACAGCAGTCTATATGCCATGTTCCAAAAGGGGGGAACGAACCAGTGATGTATACTACTTACTAGTAATAATAAATATGGGATCATGAGATCAAAACAGATGTAGTCATCTCTGCCAATTGTTTAGACATAGTGCTACATGATGAAATTCAGAAGAAAGCAGTTAATATTGAAATACAGGTACCATTAGACCATAATATCCAGATTACTCATGTGACAAAAATCAACAAGTATGTGGAACTGGCTGCAGAGTTTAAACATATGTAAAAGCTGAAAACAGTTCATACATGTCCCCTAATTATATCTTTGCAATTGGTATAATTCTTTAGTTTTTCAACTTAGCTTGGTATTTTGGGTGTACAACACATAAGGCCCAAAATCCAGGAGCAATGATTCTTGATAAGTACCACACTCTACAGTGATTTTTAAACTATGGATGACTATGTCTGTACTTTGATTTCATTTGCTAATTGACAAGCAGACCATAAGTAAAATACAAAAAATTCAAGAACGTACCACTTGCTCCTTAATCAACATTAATAAGCGTGACATTCGCTATGTGGGATCTGTACCTTATATCTCGATTGTTATATTATAACAATAAACACTCTGAAAAATATCTGTAAACCTTTTGATCTTAATTTCGGAATAAAAACACGCAATATCTACTCCATCATCAAAAAAGACAGAGATCCCGTACAGCTATTAGACCAACATGGAATCTATGCAATACCTCTCAAAGCTGTCGAACCTGGAACGAAGGACTTAATCTATATCGGTTCAACAACTCGTAATCTAAGTACTCGCCTTAAAGAACACAAATATAATATTAAAACTTGTTCTTCCAATACAGCAATGGCATGTTTACTACTTAACGAACCTTTTCAACCATTGTGGGGAAAAAACCAAAATGCTCACCACTCTCAAATCTAAGCATCTAACCCTACTTACCGAGAGTCTACAGATTTTCGCTCATCGCCACAAATGCTGTAACGACAATTACCCAAGTATCATTCATAATACCTGGAAATTTTTGCTACAGATTGCAGCTTCTAAAAACACTTTTTTATAAACTTTGAATAATAATACACTCCTCTGTTTGAACTTTTATGTTTTTGTAGTGCGCATGCCTTCATTACACTCTATGTCCTGCTGATCTAACCAACAGACTTACACCTGAGGATGGATCCGTTGCAGATCTGAAAGATTCTAGTGTACCTTTTATGTGAATGCTTTTATGACTAAGGTGTTTTTACATTAAAAGATTTTTTAAACTATTTTATCGTGCATAGATGGCAATGTACTTACATTAATTTTCATAAGTAAAATAAATATATAAATAATGACAATACAGTAATAATAATAATATCTTAGTAATCAATGACATGGCACTTCTGATTATTAGTCTAAAGTAAAACACTTTTAAATACAAGTTTTATAGAGGCAATTTTTAATATATTTGGTGATCAAAGTTTCAAACTACGATGGTTGTACCGAAAGTAATGCAAAAGTGGGCATAATTTTTTTATTAACTGACAGAGGTCATTCAAATTGCACATGTTCGTAGGGTAAACCTTCCTCTACAGTAACCGTTCTTCTTCATTGCAGGTAAATAATGTATTCCAAGCAGAAGCAACGTGCCATCACTGAGTTCTTGACGAAGGAAGGGTGCAGGCTGTCCGACATCCACAGAAGGCTACAGAACGTTAAAGAGGATGATGCCGCAGACAAGAGCAATGTGCACAGATGGATGAAGAAGTTTAAAGAGGGGGAAACCAGCATTGAACACAAACCATGCAGTGGGAGACTGTCATCTGCGACCACTGACACGAATCGTCAGCGAGTGGATGAATTCATTCGAGCGGAGAAACGAGTCACAATCCGTGAGCTTGTTGCACAACTGGACTGTGGTCACAATGCCATACAGAAGATAGTGAAAGACTTAGGGTATCGGAGAGTGTGTGCAAAGTGGGTCCCTCGGCAGTTGACACCCGATTTGAAGGAGAGAAGGGTGGAAGTCTGCTCTGACCTACTGGAAGCATTTGAAGCCAATGAAGACACATTTTTTTTTCTGATCTGGTAGCAGGGGATAAAACGTCGCCATATCTTTATGATCCAGAAATGAAGAATCAATCCATGGAATGGCGTCCCACCTTTTCACCAAGGCCTAAAAAGTTCAAGAGCCAGAGATCAGCACAGAAAGTCATGGTGACTGTTTTTGGAATGACAGGGGTGTCATTCTCCTTAATTTTCTGGAAAGTGGCTATACCGTGATCAGTGAGCGGTACATTGAGACACTCAAGAAGCCATAAGAAGGAAGAGACCGAACAAGAATCTGAAAAGGATCCACATTCACCATGACAATGCGAGACCACACACATATTTGGAAACAAATGAAGCGATCAGCAAATCAGGCTGTTCAGTGGTCCCTCATCAACCATACAGCCCAGATCTGGCATTCTCTGACTTCCACCTGTTTGGTCCAATGAAGGACAGTCTCCAGGGACAACGATTTGGTGACACAGATGAGGTGAAAGTGGCTGTGAAGAAGTGGGTACAACAGTCTACACCTGAATTTTTTCGAAGAGGATTCAAGAGTTAGGTTCAACGACGGCACAAATGCATTGCTTGTGAAAGAGACTATGTTGAGTAATACCTTTGTATAGAGAAAGAGTTATTCTAACAAACATCTGCAATTTGAATGACCTCTGTCAGTTAATAAAAAAGTTACGCCCACTTTTACTTTCGTTACAACCCTCATAGAATCTAGTTCATCGTAGTCCTGCAAATGGGAAAAAATTGAATGCTTCGATCAATTGCTGATCGAAGCATTCAATGAAGGCTGTTCCTGACCCAAAACTCAGCGAAATATGCACAGGAAATTGAATAGGATTGGTACTAGCAGTTGAATGCCCATAAGGAAAACAGAGCTTTTTGATGAAAGTGGTTAGCATACCCGGGCGTTTTCTGGGAGACGTGGGTTCGAGTCCCGCTCCAGGACGATGAAAAAATTTTCAAGTTTTCGGATATTATCTGACTTACCATCCTTGTCACATTTACGCCAAAAATCGGAATGTCATCTTTAAAAAAAGAGCTTTTTGATTTGAATCAGAAAGGTCACCTACGGTGATGTCAGGAACATCATGAATGGACACGGGAAGACTGAAAAGAGTCATGTCGTCCGACGAGTTGCTGTACACTTTGTTCTGTACCGACGGTAGACAGAGAGTTTAGTGGGAGCCAAATGAAGCAATGGACCCAGCTTCCCTCGTAAATACAACTGAAGGTTCTGGTGGAAATGGTGTCATGGTGTGGGGCATGTTCTGTTAGTACGGAATGGGTCCCCTGATATTGCAGTAAGATTGGGTGCCCCTCCAACGATTATCTGAGCATTGTTGCTGATTAAGTCCATCCCACAATGGTGACTTTTTGTCCAGCTGGTGATGGCTGTTTCATGGACGACAATGATACTATCCATAATGCAAAATGTGTTCAACAGTGGTTCAGCAAGCATGGAAATGCCTTCTACCATCTTCCCTGGCCACCACAAAGCTCGGATCTGAACCCATTAAGAATGTAAGGGACATGTTAGAAAAACCGATGCGGGAGAGCAAAGTCCTCTTTCATCAAATCTGAGCCAATTAAAGGACTGCCTGGTGAATACCTGGTACGCTGTAGACATAGATGTACTCCAATACCTTGTGGAACCTATGCCAAACCTCACACATGCTATAATTTGAGATAAAAGAGGTTGAACCTGGTATTTAATAAAAGTTTCTAATTTAGTGGTTCGTATGTGTACATGGTGCTTATCTAAACCAGTTAGAGAGGATAGAAGTTAACAAGAAAGCCTCAAATCAGTGGCTGAAGCGAGAAAAATTATATAGAGAGACTATTGGGTTTATGATGGCTGTTCAAGACAAATTGATTGCAACCAAAAAATTATTGAAAATGCATTTCAAAGGAGGACCTGCAAAATAGCAAATGTAGAAAATGTAGTATGTGCAGTGAGACCATTAAACACATCTGTGGTGGATGCACCATGCTAGCCACCAATGATTGTACACAGTAGTGACATCACAATTTTGGTAAGATTATACATCAGCAATTATTAGCTCAGGACACAGGAATATCAGTGTCAGAAGTGCCATACTATAAGTATCAACCCACTGAGATTCTAGATAATGCACAATACAAATTATATTGAGATCATAAGATCAAAACAGAAGTAACTAATCAATTCTTCAAACACATTTCAGTGTTGAACTTCATTACGTGGCTTAAATCTTTATTGTACATATTTGTCAACTATACAGTTGTTATACTGTGTACTGTTTCTCACGTTATATGAGTGTCAAAGTGTTCACGGAAAACTTTCTTCTTTGTCCAATATAGAGTTTTTAATTGTTGAATGTCACGAAATATTATAAAACAAAGGCAAAAAACATTATATAAATGAAAATTGTTACTCACATTTTGTCTTTCTGGAGTATTTTGGAATTTTGAGCATTTCTTGAATTCGTCGATACTCACTTTATGTAGTATTGTGACGAAATTCTTCTTGATAAGCTGAAATAGGTGGGCACCAATTCTTCTTAATGAAATGTGATTCAAACTATGATTTTTAAAATAATGAAATATTGAACTGTTTTAGCCTTCAATCCGAAGGGGAATCAATCAGGTAAAATATTCAATCTCGATTATATCCTAGATTTCATTTCCACTTGATAAGTTAAAAATTGATGGGTAAGCATTCTTATCACTGAGTTGCAATTCCAAAAGGATCTTAAAAGTACTAAAATATTGAATGGTCAACCCTTCAAGTTGAAGGGAAATCGATCTGGTAAGAATTATTTTGTCTTGACAACAGCTTTGACATCATTTCCCGCTGCACCAATATTCCCAAACTAATTTCGACTATCATTCTCGTAGTCTTCTTCTGTGGGTTAGACGACGTGTTTCTCATCGTACTTGTTGTTCATCGGCCAACTATCTCACTATCTGAAGGATGACTCGAAAGTTCCACGTCGACCAAACCTTTTGAGCATTCAGGTTTTAGTTTAATTGCGCACTCTACGTCACGCAGCGGCATGTGCTAGTTCTTGATTGGAATGTCCGAATCTGCTCTTGATTTCAAATTTTTTGGTGTCCCCATCTTCTGTACATCAATTGACTCAGTATTTGTCTTGATCTTAAATCTTTTATTTCGGCTGTTTTTTTTTTTTTTTCTGTTCTTCTTTTCTTGCTTTATAAGGTATCTCCATGCATATGGAAGGTCCATTGGGTCGTTGTAATTGCAATTTCTTTCTCTATTTTTTTCAATCATAACTGCCTCTGATGTTAAAATTTGGGCTTTAGTTTTATGCGATGTTATTAATTTAGCTTCCGGCCAATCTGGGATTGTTTCATTTTGTATACAATGTTGAATTAAAGATGCTTTATTTTCTTTTTTATTCCAGTTAGATATGAGTTCTCCCAGTCTAGTTTTAAATAAAACATCTTTAATTCACCATTGCATAGAAAATGAGGCAATCTCAGATTGGCCGGAAGCTAAATTAATAACATCGCATAAAACTAAAGCCCAAATTTTAACATCAGAGGCAGTTATGATTGAAAAAAATAGAGAAAGAAATTGCAATTACAACGACCCAATGGACCTTCCATATGCATGGAGATACCTTATAAAGCAAGAAAAGAAGAACAAAAAAACAAAAAAAAACAGCCAAAATAAAAGATTTAAGATCAAGACAAATACTGAGTCAATTGACATACAGAAGATGGCGACACCAAAAAATTTTTAAATCAAGAGCAAATTTGGACGTTCCAATCAAGAACTAGCACATGCGTGACGTAATAAAACTAAAACCTGAATGCGCAAAAGGTTCGGTCAGCGTGGAACTTTCAAGTCATCCTCCAGATAGTGAGATAGTTGGCCGATGAACAACAAGTACAATGAGAATCACGTTGTTTAACCCACAGAAGAAGACTACGAGAATGATAGTCGAAACTTGTTTGGGAATATTGGTGCAGCGGGAAACGATGTCAAAGCTGTTGTCAAGGCAAAATAATTCTTACCAGATCGATTTCCCTTAAACTTGAAGTTTTGATCATTCAATATTTTAATACTTTTAACATCATTTTGGAATTGCAACTCAGTGATAAGAATGCTTGCCAACCAATTTTTAAAGTGGAAACGAAATCTAGAATATAATCAAGACTGAATATTTTACCTGATTGATTCCCCTTTGGATTGAAGGCTAAAAACAGTTTAAGATTTCATTATTTTAAATATCATAGTTTGAATCACGTTTCATTAAGAAGAATTGGTGCCCACCTATTTCAGCTTATCAAGAAGAATTTATTTCGTCACGAAGTAACTACATAAAGTGAGTATCGATGAATTTAAGAAATGCTCAAAATTCCGAAATACTCCAGGAAGACAAAATATGAGTAACAATTTTCAATTATATAATATTTTTTGCCTTTATTTTATAATATTTCGTGACATTAAACAATTGAAAATCCTATATTTGACAAAGAAGAAAGTTTCCCCGCGAGCACTTTGACAATCATATAACGTGAGAAACAGTACACAATATAACAACTATATAGTTGACAAATATGTACAACAGATGAAACCATCCATACAAATCATCCAGACATAGTGCTATATGATAAAAGGCAGGAGGCAGTCCTTATCGACAAACTAAAAACTATACATAACTGTCTGAGCACGATAACAACTCACTAAAAACTAAATAAAAGATGTTATTTATTTGCATTTAAAAAACTACACACACAATTCAAAAAACGACCACAGCGAGATCTTTCGGATGTACTATACCTGCATCCTCAGGCCTAGCGCGCAGAAATGGATGTCTCAAGTATAAATACACTCACAAACAATACCATCATGCCCCCCAGTTGAGGAGAGCACATTGCCAACTGAAAGAAACATTGTTAAAGAAGACTGAATCAGTTTTCTGTTTTCCGTAAACCTACCTTTTGCCCTTCCATAATCCCATCTGATTCCAGCCAGCCTTGGAATAATAAAATTGCTGCCTTCTGGTTTCTAGTTAAGCATTTTTTTACACACTCTTCTTCAAGGCACTTACATCAGATTGAACTTTCTAAAATTATAAATATTGCCATTTCTTTTGGTTATTCACCAAACGTTATCTTCACTCTCATGCAAGATTTTTATAGATGAAGTTCTACCACTCTGCAACGTGCCCAAATGAATCGTTGTTTTGTTGGCACCATCAACTTTCTCTCTCAAGTAGTAAATGTATTGAAAAACTTCTGTAGACATTTTGACTCAGATTTTGGTATTTGTACTTCTAATGTTTTTTCCCTTATCGGCTGTGATCAAGATCCTGTTGATATTCTTAGCAGGCATGGTGTATACTTCGTTTCTCTGACTGCTCACTCAACGGGGATTGAGAAGATCTACATCAACTCTACTTTGAGGACATTGAAAGTCAGACTCTCAGAACATTAATATGATATTCATTCAAGACATTCTTTAATTGCTTTAGCCAGGACTGTTGCTGACAGAGAATTTTATCCTCAATGGAATAAATCTTCCATTCTTGCTGCTGCTTCTTATAAATTCTCTGTTATTTACAGAAAGCTTGTACATTCAACGCTTCTTGTCTTCCGGTTGCAACGATGAGTAACCGTTATCTGTGCTTTCACCCTGGAATTTTCTTCCAAAGAACTGCTTTCCTGATGATTCGGACAAACCTCATAAATAACTCATAACTATGACGTTACTCTCTGTCTTCTTTAATAATGTTTCCTTCAGTTGGCAATGTGCTCTCCTCAACTGCGGGCATGATGGTATTGCTTGTGAATGTATTTATACTTGAGACACTTCCATTTCTGCAAGCTAGGCCTGAGGATGGAGATATAGTACCTCCAAAAGATCTCGCTATGGTCGTTTTTTGTATTATGTGTGTGTGGTTTTTAAAATGTAAATAAATACATATCATATACATATACATATCACTAAGCTGTTCTCTGAGATTCAGAGGTTAGCTCCAAAAAGAAATACAAACTTCCAGATATTTTTACTTATTGTTGTCGTATCAAACTTCTCCATTTACAGCGATCTTGACATACAACTCATGCTTCACTAATATCCATTACACACCATACACAAGATCTTTTATACTTCATACTCATAATCTTTTTCTCATGCAGACACTCCTGAATCTGATCCACCCATGTCTTCCTTGGCCTTCCTCTGCCTTTCTTTCCTGCCACTTGGGCTGAAAAGATTTTCTTAGTAAGCATTTCATCACTCATTCTTTCAACATGGCCAAACCACCAAAGCATATTGGTCTCCACCTTGCTAACAACATTTTGCTTCACATCACACAACTGCAATACATCTTCATTTCTCACACAATCATATAGTGTCTTGCCACAAACCCCACGTAAGTAACGCATTTCTCCAAGACACAAACGACTCCTGTGTTTCTTCTGCAGTACCCAGGTTTCAATACCATACATCAGAGTAGGAACAATTACACTTTCAAACACAGCCATGCGGGACTGTCTAGAGAACCCATCATTCCTGTGAAAACCTCCCAGAGCAGCTATGACTTTCAAAGAAGAAATCACTCGCCTACTGATTTCAACATCCAACTTGTTCTCTCTGTCAAACATGCTTCCTAAATACACAAACTCACTCACCTGGTCAATCACAGTGCCATTTATACTTACATTACATTCAGTGCTACCCGTTCCTCTCTCAAACACCATAACTTTGGTTTTTCCCTTATTTATACTCAGTTTGAATTTCATGAAAACTTCGTGCATCCGAGTCAACATACTCTGCAACTCACTTTGCTCTCTGCCAACAGGACAGTGTCATCAGCATACAGCAATCTGCACACACGGATATCACCAAGACATAAACCACTATTATCTATTTTGGCATCACGCATGCATGCATCCATAAATATATTAAACGGCCATGGTGACATTACACAACCTTGTCTAACTCCTGCACCAATGGAAAACCATTTTGATAAAACACCATTCATCACTCGTACACAAGCTCTCCTACCAGCATACATGGCTTTTACACTATTAAGTAGATTCCCAGTAACACCATATTCATTCAATACCTTCCACAAAAGTGTCCCATTCACTCGGTCGTAAGCTTTCTCTAAATCTATGAAGGCAGTAAAAACTTTCTTCCTAACAGGCAGATACTTTTCAATCATCGTGCATAATGCAAAAGTCTGGTTAGTGCAGCCTTTACCAGGCATAAAACCACTCTGAACATCCCACACTTTCAATGATGTAAGACCTCATACTTTTTCAATAACAACTTTACCAAACACTTTCCCTGGCACACTCAGTAGGCTAATACCACGATAGTTCTTGCATTCAGTCTGATCACCTTTTCCCTTATACAAGGGAACAATGATAGCATCCTTCCAATCCCAAGGGACCATTCCTAACTCCCAGCACAACTGGCAAATTTCAGTTAACCAGTCAATTATAAAGTCACCAGCATATTTCAACATCTCGGCAGTTATGCCATCAATTCCCGGAGCCTTACCATTCTGAAGAGATTATAGAGCTTTACACACTTCTTCTCTTGAGATCCCTCCTGTGCTTTCATCCCTCATTGTGACATCATCTGCATCTGTCTCAGAATCATTTTTGCTCTCCTGATCTAATAACTCACAGAAGTATTCACCCCATCTGTCACTTAACTCATTGGGCTCCCATATCATTTCCCCAATCTCATTCTTCACACAACTTAAAACTTTGTTTCCCCTATTTTTCCTGAGTCTCATGTACTTCCAGAAGGACTTCCTATCTTTCCAAAAAGCCAGTTCATGCCTTTCCACTTTCTCCTTCCTATCTTTTGCCTTACTGTGGCAAACCAGCTTAGCAGCTTCACGCTTCTCACAGCGATATTCATCCACAGAGACTCTACCTTGCAACATCCCCAAATAGGCTTCCTTCTTTCTCTTTACTGCCTCTTCAATCTCACTATTCCACCAAGCATCACCTCGATTGTTACCCACTATTGTGGTGCCACAAACCTCTTTAGCAGCAGTGACAACACAGTTCTTAAAACATTCCCACTTCTTTTCTACATCCCTCTCACCAGACTTCAGATCCTTCAGTCGTTCTCTGAGTAAGTCAGAATACCGCTGACGATTTTCAAGGAGCCTAACAACCTTTATTCTTTCTATCCTGGGTCTCTTCCTATTCCTTTTCCTCCAACCAACATTAGGTTTCACTCGTGACACTACCAAGTAATGATCAGAACCAACATCCGCACCTCTCATCACACGGGTGTCAACAACTAAGTGTTTCAAACGCTGATCATAGACAACAAAATTTATCACACTCTTTTGACCAAGAGTACGATTTTCCCAAGAATATGTGTGGATATACTTGTGGTTGAAAAATGTATTAGATACACACAAACCATTCTCAATGCAGAGTTCAATTAATCTTTCACCATTATCATTCACACAAGGATCATTAAACTTACCCAGAACATTGTCATAAATTGCATTCTGCACACCTACTCTAGCATTGAAATCCTCTGCTATTATAACTTTTTCTTTAGCACCAAACTGGCTCAAAACAGCTTTTAGCTCATTCCAGAAAGCTTCCTTCTTATCAGAAGGTTCCGAGTCACAAGGAGCATACACTATAACAATTACAATTCTCTGAAGTTTCACTTTCAAATGAATCCAGAGAATTCTCTCACTTACGGAACTATAGTGAATCAAGTTGTTCTTCATATTTTCACTTAAAATCACACCTACACCAGCCTGTCCTCTCACATTATCCAATACTCCAGACCACACACTCACCATTCCCTCTACTTCTTCTATACCAATTTCCTTCTTTTTGGTTTCACTTACACACAGCACATCCAGTCTATACTTATTCATCTCCTCAACCACCTCACTCATCTTGCCATTTATACCTCTAGTATTCCATACACCAATCTTACATTCACTCAGCCGAGATCTCTTTCTCATACCCCGTTTAGAAAGTCCAGGTCGATTCCGTGGTGGACCGTCCTTCTCAAGTGTGGTAGGTCCACCATATCCCACACTGGAGTCATTCTTAATATTTCTTTTTGTCTTTTTAATCAGGTAAGTACATCAGTGTGGGGGATTAGCCCACAGCTGAGGGTTCCAGCTGGTCATTCAACCTAAGGATTCTGGAACAAAACCCAGTGAGTTGGGGTCTTTTCGCCAATGTCACACAGAACTAGCTTGCACCTCTCCAAAATTCACAGAGGCCCCAGTTGCTGTTGTGTGTGCCATTGTTACCACAGAGCGCCCCGAGGAGGCAAACCCATTGCTCACTACGACCTTTTATTTAGTTTCTAGTGAGTTATCATACTCAGACAGTTATATATAGTTTTTAGTTTGCAATTTAGCACGAAAATCATCATTCATTCACCTTATTGACATATCAGTACCATTGGACCATAATATTCAGAATACCTATGCAACAAAAATCAACAGGTTGTGGAACTGGCTGCAGAGATGAAACAGATATGGAAGCAAAAAACAGTTTATACTTGTATACATCAACTAATTATCTGTACAGCTGGTATAATTCCTCAGACTCTGATAACTGAGCTTGATGCTTTCGCTCTACAGCACCTAAGGCCCAAAATCCAAGAGGCAGTGACTCTTGATGCATGTGTTTTGTTTTTTTTATTATTGGAGGTTTAACGACCACCGTGAGCAACTCAATGGGCTATAAGCAGTCGCCCGTCCCTAATTTAGGGTCACTGGTTCCAGGGAAGGGAGAGAGCCAGTGCCGTAAGACAAACACAACATCCATGCCTCACCGGGATTCGAACCCGGGCCCCTTACGGACGAATGATCAGACGCCATCGCTTAGAGCACTGCGCCACCGGGGAGGCCTTGATGCATGTCATGTCGTTCAGTGGTTTTCAAACCATGAATGACTATGTCTTTACCTGATATCATGTCCATACTGACATGTGGACCATGTTATAAAACAGTAAAATAAATAAATATTAACAATAAAGACCACTGAAATACAAGAAACGAGAGGATTAAAGCATTATACAGGAAGTACAAAAAAATAAATTAAAGCACAAACTAAACCAACACTTAAAAAACTGGCACAAAAAAAGAAGGAAAAACTGCATTGATACAATATTGTATAGAAAATCAAGTGTATCCAAAATTCGATCAAATTACAATTTTAAAGAGTTCTACTAAAAATGAAAAAAAATCTTAAACTATCTGAAACAATGTTAATGGGAAAAAAATAGGATCAATGTTTGCAACAAAATGATGCAATGGAAGGAACTAATAAAATTGAAAAATCAGCATAAAATAAAAAAGAAATGAAGTATATTGTGATTTTTCTCCACCAGATGGCCCCAGAGTATGAGAATCGCTGAGCTACAGATGAGCAGGCCACATGGTCTCAAACCTGTCACTTTGCTGGGAGCAGTGGTGAAATGAGCAAGTCTTAAATTTCTGAAGATGCCTATAAGTTAATGGAGCAAAAACATTTAAAAGCCTTGCCATCTCCCTATGCGGTGACATAATTTTTTAAATGTTTTTCATATCTTTCAATTTTAGAATTGTTAGTTAATATTCTTGCTATCCAAGATGAACTCTGTATGAATATAGTGTGTAAATGAGCGAGAGTGCTGAATGAAAGATATTTTCTGAATGAGACGTTTAATAATGGTAGTTCTTTTTAGTGAGCAAGATAATTTGTATGTAGATGGGGACTAAAAGGTTAATATTCGTGTGTTTAAACATTTTGATTGAAAAATATCTGTAAATTTTTGTTATGAAGATTGCTGCACTTTACTGCTGGAGGAAATTTGCTTGGTACCTTGTTTCACATTAATTAAATGTTTATCATGAAGTATACTGCTAAAAGAGGTATACTGCTTTCAGCAAGAGGTATACTGCTAAATGTAAGTATCACATAATTTTTCTTTTAGTCTTAAGCTGCATGTTTCTTGATATATAGAGGGTAAAATACCATTGTTCACTTCATATATTTCATTTATTCATGTTTAGGCATTCGCTAAACATGAATGCCGGTTGCTTCGACTAGCGAATCCTGTGATGGTTATATTCAAATTGATCGGAAACTGGAAACTTGGTCGTTCTGGGTGGAGTAGTGGTTAGCATACTCGGGCGTTTTCTGGGAGACGCGGGTTCGTGTCCCGCTCCAGGACGATGAAAATTTTCAAGTTTTCGGATATTATTTCACTTACCATCCTTGTCACATTTACGCCAAAAATCAGATTGTCATCTTCAAAATTTGATTTCACATACTTTTCTTCCAAATTAAATGCTCACTTAATGAGATAAGTTACTCGCAATTTTACTGTCTATTTTCCATTTTCAATAAAAGCAGAGATGGATACAGCCTCTAAATACTACACACTTTAAGAGTTTCTGTTACTGGTCACCAAATGTAGAAAAACACGCTGTGTGTGATCATCAATAAAGAGACAGAAATGAAAATTGAAGACCATATTTTTACTAAAAGCCCCACTTTTAAATGCTGAAGATACAGACTGAATGTAAGTGAACAGAGATTTTTAGTTTAAGAAACTTCATAATGAATTCAAGAAAATGTCGATTTGTTAATAGAGTCATAACAGAAACAAAACAAAACACTATCCTCAATAAGAATGTTAATATAAACAAATACAACTATATGTATGAACTCCAATTATTAAATGAATAAGTAATCAAGAATCTAGTAAAACTTCTCAGATCCATTTTTACCAATGTACTGTCCACAGATTTTGATATAGCTCAAGCTGTAAGCCTGTTGCTGGACTATGTGGTAAAAAATTGTTAATAGGAATTTTGAAGAATATATTTCGTTCTTAAATTTTCTGTTTCACACGTTAAAATTCTTCGTTTGTGACTATGGAAGGCAGTGTGCACAATTATGTAAGGGAATTTCTTAAAAAATCACCTATGTCAATAATGCGAAAATGTTAACTCACCTTCGTTCTTCGTGGACTTTGTGCTAGCTGCTTGATTTTCACGCAATATATATTGCCTATTAGATGATATTGGCATAAGCTAGACGAACCTATATCCCTTATTTAATGAATTAGTACGAAACAGAATGAAGTAAAAAAATTTGAATTTTAAGGGTTTTTTACTTCATTCTGGTTAAAAAAATTGTATAAGGGTTTTTTACTTCATTCTGGTTTGCACTAATTCATTAAATAAGGGATATAAGTTCATCTAGCTTATGCCAACATCAACTAATATACAATATATTAGGTGTGCAACTTAATTCTCGGCCACAGACACGGCACGTTGACAGCAAATTATAGCAAATTGAATAGTACCAAATCAGGGAAATAATCCCTGTCATGTTGGATACATTTGAGCCATCGGTCAGGGAGCTGACGAATGCCACAGCAGAAAAAAAGAGGGCTGTTTCAAGGTGATAAAGTCATCAATACTTATGTGGACCTCCTCGATAGAAGTGAAGTGCGTATCACTGGGGTGATGTTGCAGGGAGCAAAAAAGGTGATAATCTGACGGGGCGAAGCCTGGAGAATACGCAGGGTGGGACAAAATCTCCCATCCCAGGTCAGTGATCGTGTTTAAAGTCATTTTCGTGGTGTGAGGATGTGCGTTATCCTGAAGCAACAGGACCGAACTTCTGCCCTAGCCGGTGTATGGCCTTTTCGCCTCCATTGCGTCACTCACACGAATGAGTTGCTGACAATAACGCTCAGCATTGACCGTTTCACCAGGTTTGAGCAACTCATAGTGTACAACACCGCGCTGATCCCACCATATGCACACCAACAACTTCCTTGCATGGATATTCGGTTTGGCGGTACTGCTGGTAGGTTGACCTGGATAAACCCATGATTTGTGCCACTTAGGATTATCGTAGAGGATCCACTTCTCATCACAGGTCAAAATATTGTGGATGAAATCCTTATTCTTGAATCTGGAGAGCAAGGACCCAGCAACATTGTAGCGCCTAGACTTGTTCGCAGCTGTGAGTTGGTGGGGCACCCAACGGCCCTCCTTGTGAATCGGTCCAAGCTTGCGCAGGCGCTTTGCAATGGCTTGCCATGTTACTCTGAATTCTTGGGTGAGCTCTTACGGTGTGCAACAGGGATCCGTGTCCAACAGTTGTTCCAGTTCCTCATTGTCAACTTTCTGCGGCTATCTCGGACGTTCTGCATCACGGAGATCGAAATTTCCCTGCTTAAACCGCTGGAACCACTTCCTTACACGTACTGTAGGACACAGCAGCCTCACCCAAAGCAGCACAGATCATTTGCTGGGCTTTCGCAGCACCTCTTTTCAGCTGAAACGCGAACAGGAGGCAATGTCTCAAATGTTGCTTCTGGAACGACATTTCTTTCACCCTTAACTTTCGTTCTTTCTGTCACTACTGCTGTGAGCGCTTATGGTTGGCTGGAAAGCTGTTAGATGGCACTACAATCAGCCATTATCGCACAGAGCTATTTGCATTTGCTGACGTTTTATGATCGCTTGCGGTTAGGGGTCGAAAATTAAGTTGCACACCTAATATATTGCGTGAGCATCAAGCAGCTAGCACGAAGTTCATGAAGAACGAAGGTGAGTTAACATTTTCACATTATTGACACAAGAGATTTTTTATGAAACTCCCTTACATAATTGTGAACACTGCCTTCCATAGTCACAAATGAAGAATTTTAATATGTGAAACAGAAAATTTAAGAAGAACAAAAAATATTCTTCAAAATTCCTATTAACAGTACTTTCTACAGGTTAGTAAACAGTGACAGCATTAAGAGCATGCCTTGAGGTCATCAAAAGGACAGGAACATCTTTTGAAAGACAGAATAACTCAGGGAATATGGGCATCATCTTTAATTGGCACCGTACATGTAGCCAAGGGGGTCTTTGGGTCTCGACTCCTGCACCAATAGAAAACCATTTTGATAAAACACCATTCACTTGTACACAGAGTGAATTTTCCCCATTCCTATGTGCACGGAGTTGTCACTGCCTGCACATGGGAATGGGGTAAATCCCATGTTGTTATTGATCAGAATTGCTCTATTCTGCATAGCATCACATTTTGGGGTAACTACACTGGTGAACAAAATTACAGTCCTAAAGCATTTTCGGAAACCAAAAGAACAAACAAAACAAAACAAAAGAAACCCATAACAGGATGTAGAGAAATTTGGTATGTAAACACACATAATCAAAGGTTCATAAAGAATTTATTGAAACATAAGAATATGTACATATTTTGATTATCCATGATTACAAGCATGTGGGTCTCCAAAGTGGGATGCCAGATTTCATCCAATAAGATGGTTAATAGAGAATATACTAATTTGGAATATTTTGGTAATATTTTATTGATATATGTGAACAGCCCAAAGACTAATATTTTTACATTAGAAACCCTGGCTAGTCTTCTCCCAACAGTGCAAAAGTAAGTATTAAAATGTTAGTTCCTAACTTATTGCTGTTCTGAAGTACGAAATGAAGATTCAACTGAGAAAACATTACTTGCATTTGTTGTGAAGAAACAGTAAAGCAAAAACTGCTAATGGCATTTCAAGATGCATGGAACGTCATTTAAAATCAAAACAATTTCTTATTTTTAAAATGCCAGGAAAAGTACTAACTGGTACCACGGTTTCAGCCACAAGGGTCCTCGTCAGCTATTGAAGTGCATACAGAGTTTTGTTTGTGAGTCATCTTTGAATCTCTCCTTAGGATTGCTACAGATCTTGTGCTGCCATCTTTTGGTCCAATTCAACTGTAATTTTAGATTTGATTTGGTTGCATTTAGTTAGGCAAAATGTTGCAAGGAAGTTAGGCAAAATGTTGCAAGGAAGTTATCCCAGATATTGTTAATTCTGACAGAGGTCCTTGTTGCAAGCTCAATTATTGGTAGAAATTTCAATAGAGTCATGGAGGAGAGATTGTTTCTATCCTACGTTTCTAGAAATGATTTCTGCATCATTCAAAACAGGTAAATCCATCAGGGGCAGATTGGGTCGACGAAACCAGGCTGGGAATTTTAGTCTTGTGGTCCACTACAGAAACATGTGTACCCAAAAAATTCCGTTAATTCCTGAATGAAATAGAATTGTTGAAA
Organism: Macrothele yani; assembly: GCA_039090855.1. Taxonomy (NCBI): domain Eukaryota; kingdom Metazoa; phylum Arthropoda; class Arachnida; order Araneae; family Macrothelidae; genus Macrothele; species Macrothele yani. Next base: position 133,903,642 of record CM077005.1, on the reverse strand, counting down.
TATGCATTGTAAAACTAATTCAGTCATGAACAAATTTTAGCAGCAATTTAAGGGTGAAGGAAATTTAAAAATCCATTCATGATTGAATTAGCATATCAAACCATGCTCAAAATGGGCTGCTGTACCAGATAATTAGATTTTTTTGGCCACTGATTGTCTACTGTGTAAGGTATTCGTACCACCTCCTCTTTGAATAGACGCCTTTTTTTGTCTACCCATTATTTTGACTCATGAACTACTATTTAGATCCATAAACAACTGCCAGTAAATCGTTGTTTCTTTTAAGATTACTGTGAATGGGACACAGAATTCTGTACATCTCTGCTGAAGAATCACTTTGTGCTCTATGTCTGTACGTGGATAAGAGTGTGGAGATGATGGACCATCAAAATTGTTACTAGCGCCTCCTTCAGAATTCCAAAAGGAGGGTAGAGCCTACCAATGTCCCTTTTGCTCCAAGTCCAATGACTTAGGTTTAACTGTAGTTATCTTAATTTATTTTTAACAGTGCGCTTGGTCTGATGGCAAGTTTTTTTACCGGAGTACAGAGAATTTTGCTTTGTCATTTTAGAGCAAATGCTCATTATATTGATAGAAGAAAATGCCAACTTTTTGTAAGACAAAAACGTTTTACATACATACATACATACATACATATCACTAAGCTGCTCTCTGAGATTCAGAGGCTAGCTCCACAAAGAAATGCAAACTACCAGATAATTTTTACTTACTGTTGCCGTATCAAACTTCTCCATTTACAGCGATCTTGACATACAACTCGGGCTTCACTGACATCCATCACACGCCATACGCAAGATCTTCTATACTTCATACTCATAATCTTTTTATCATGCAGACGCTCCTGAATCTGATCCTCCCATGACTTTCTTGGCCTTCCTCTGCCTTTCCTTCCTGCCACTTGGGCTAAAAGATTTTCTTAGTAACCTCTCATCATACATTCTTCCAACATGGCCAAACCACTAATGCATATTAGTCTCCACCTTTCAGCCACAAGGCATACGCAAGATCTTCTATACTTCATACTCATAATCTTTTTATCATGCAGACGCTCCTGAATCTGATCCTCCCATGACTTTCTTGGCCTTCCTCTGCCTTTCCTTCCTGCCACTTGGGCTAAAAAGATTTTCTTAGTAACCTCTCATCATACATTCTTCCAACATGGCCAAACCACTAATGCATATTAGTCTCCACCTTGCTAACAACATTTTGCTTCACATTACACAACTGCAAAACATCTTCATTTCACACAAAATCAGAACGTGTCTTGCCACAAATCCCCTTTAAGTAACGCATTTTTCCAGCACACAAACAACTTCTATGTTTCTTCTGTAGTACGCAGGTTTCACTGCCATACATCAGAGTAGGAACAATTACACTTTCATACACAGCCATGTGGGACTCTCTTGAGAACCCATCATTCCTGTGAACACCCCCAAAGCAGCTATGACTTTCAATGAAGAATTCACTTGCCTATCAATTTCACCATCTAATTTGTTCTCTCTGTCAAACATGCTTCCAAAATACACAAACTTATTCACCTGGTCAATCACTGTGCCATTTAGACGTATATGACATTCAATACTAACAGTTCCTCACTCAAAAACCATAATTTTGGTTTTTCCCTTATTTATACACAGTTTGAATTTCATGCAAACTTTGTACATCCAGGACAAAATACTCTGCAACTCCCTTTTGCTCTCTGCCAACAGGACTGCGTCATCAGCATACAGGAATCTGCACACACACATATCACCAAGACATAAACCAGTTTTATCTATTTTGGCATCACGCATGTATGCATCCATAAATACATTAAACAGCCAGTGTGACATTACACGACCTTGCCTGACTTCTGCACCAATAGGAAACCATTTTGATAAAACATTATTCACTCGAACACAAGCTCTACTGCCAGCATACATGGCTTTTACACTATGAAGTAGATTCCCAGTCTTTCAATGCCTTCCACAAAAGTGTCCCATTAATCGGCCGTAAGCTTTCTCTAAATCTATGAAGGCAGCAAAAACTTTCTTACCAACAGCCAGATACTTTTCAATCATCATGCGTAATGCAAAAATTTGGTTAGTGCAGTCTTTACCAGGCATAAAACCACTCTGAACATCCCACACTTTCTCTGATGTAAGACCTCGTACATTTTTCAACAATAACCTTATCGAAAACTTTCCCTGGCGAACTCAGTACACTAATACCACGATAGTTCTTGCATCGAGTCTGATCATCTTTTCCCTTATACAAGGGAGCAAGGCATCCTTCCAATCCTGAGGGACCATTCCTAACTCCCAGCACAACTGGTAAATGAATTCTTTCAACACCCAATACCATTTACCTTGTGGAACATTTTAGGTTTGTACTTGAGTATTTTGTAGTTCATAGTTCTGTTGCCAGATGGTGTTTGAGTACTTCTGTTTACATCATCTCCACTTCTAAAAATCCTACTAAGAAATTTCTTTTTTCTTTTTTTTTTTTTTTTTTACTGCATGCCATTTGCCACAATAAAGATGGGGAGCATTATCTTCTTTAAATAATGCATAGCTTTCCAGCTAGGGGCATAAAGGTTAAATCCTTTTTCTCACTATCTCTGCTTCTGGGAGATGTATTTGAAAAGTTCTTTTTCCATAGCATAGCTTTTGCCATGAAGAATATATTTTGCCTATTTTCAACTTTTCCGTTATGCAAAATTCTTCTGCCAGAAGGCGTAGTTATATATTGTTTCTGTCTATATTTCTTCTTTTAACTGTTCGATTTGAAAATATTTTTGTCTCCGATACCTTCCTTCTGCTATGAGAAATGTTTTCTGTGCCATTTGTTAATTTTCATAACATACTTTTTAGCTGTTGGTGGAAGTAAACAGCTGTTCTATTTCTGGATGTTTTATTGATTGTAGCAATCCTGTTGATTTTTTTTTTTTTCTAACCAGTTCCGTTGGCTTTCAATAATTTTGATAAATTTTATTTGTGCCGGAAAGGATTCAAAATACGTGCTCATTACAACCAAAAATTTGGTGTCATCTTTCTTGTTCCTCTGTGCAACAACCTGGTGAATAAAGAGGTGTAAAATAAACTTCACTTTGGTTGTCAGGTTTTGACAGGTATTTATTGCTTCCTAGCTGCTGTGCAATTGAAGGGCCTTGTCTGACACCAATATTGATATGTTCATTTTCAAGCTTTTTGTATTGATTTGTTGATATCACTGGTATATCATCATCATCATCATCAAGCCTTATCAATCCACTGCTGGATGAAGATAAGGAACATTCCAGTAAACTACCAACAAAAGGGAATCACAGTTTAATGCTGGAAAATGCAGTCATCCAGTTCAGACCAACTGTGGCTGTTGTCTCTCAGAAGAGGAATATTCCAGTAAACTACCAAAAGAAGTGAATCACAGCTTATTGGTGGAATATGTAGTCATCCAGTTCAGATCAACTCATTCACCTATCAGCCCACTATGCTTTATCAATTCCACATTAATTTCATCACAACCTGTTGTTTTATCATATTTCAGTGACAAAATAGCATCTCTTACTTCGCAACACCTATGGTCTGTCATTCTTCTCAGCATCATCACATCACTAACATTTTTGTTGTTATTTACCAGTCTAGTATTCCCCACTGTGGTGCTGTAGAAATGCTTCCACAGCACCACAGTGGCCTCAAATTCCTCCAAAAAACTTGCTTAGTGTGTGTGAGTCTGGAGGAATTCGAGGCCACTGTTATCCAGTACGTAATTGGAAGACCCTGGGTTCGATTCCCGGTGGCGGACAATGAGAATTTTTCTGCGACTCACTTATAAAAACATGAAAAGAGCGATAACCTATGTTGGAAGTTGATCTATCTACCTGTATTTGTCAAATAAAAAAACCAGGAGTAATGGACTTCCCATTTAACAAACTCTTAAACACTTTTAAGGCATTTTGGAATTTCTCTTCTATGTAATTCTCAAAATCTACACATGCCTTACATTTTTACATCACTAATGCATCATTTTGCCTTTGGACAAGAGTTCTTGTAATATTCCTTGTTAGTCTGTGGCATACTGCTTAAATACTTTGTAAAATATTTTTGTTTTCCCTTGGCAACAACATTACTCACCTTTAGTACTGACTGTCCTATCATTACATAATGTTACACCACATGCTTTCCTTGCACAGCTTTAACACACAACCTATCGTTTATATGTAATAAACTGAACCTCAATGCTTTCAATACATAAAGTTCTGCCTTTGCTACAATCTTAATGACCTGCTGGAACCAAGTTGTACACCTGATTCCTCACATTCAAAATATTAGAATAGGTAAGCAGCACACTTGTGTTATTTCTAAACCCAAAACTGAAATCTTAATAGGAAATGTTCCGGAGAGCCATGTCTGACTCATCTCTTGAAAGAAGTTTTTATATTCCCTGTGCACATATGGTATGAAGACAACTAATGTCGAACGATGGGTGAATGATTTAAGCATGAGAAGGATGAAGATAAATCTTGGACCAAAAGGGCATTAACTACAAGCACAGAAGAAAATCAAAGATGGGTTGATGAGCCAATCCATGCCGACAAGTGCACCATTGGAGAGTTTGGTGTTCACCTGAACTTTCATTACAATTGTTTAGGACGGTGTCCCAATGTCTGGATAGGTCTGCAATGCCATTCTTGAAAAAACGTGCAAGTTTTGCTGCAAAGAAATCATCAAGGAAATTCTGGAGATCAACATCATTGTTGAATGTTCTGCCACGGAGTGCATTCGATAGAGATCGGAACAGGTGCTAGTCTGAAGGAGCAACATCTGGAGAATAGGCCGGATGTGGAAGGATCTCCCATTTCATGCCCTGAATGGCCATTTTGCTCCTGCTTGCACTGTGAGGGTGTGTGTTATGTTGGAGAAGAATACCATAGCACCAATGTGGCTGTTTCTGCTGAATTTTTTCCTCCACGAAGCAGAGTTTCTCACAATAGAGTGCAGCGTTGATAGTCCAATTCCTCGGCAGCATTTCCCAGTGAATAATGCCTTCCATGTCCCACAAGACACACAACATGATCTCTGCAGGATGAAGGTCATGTTTTGGATATGGTGTGGGCATCTTGTTTGGGCTTAACCATTCCCTCCAATGCCTAAAATTCACGTACAGGCACCACTTTTCATTTCCAGTAACAATACATGACAGAAAGGGTTTGTGTTGCTGAGAACATTCACGATAACGGGCAAGCAAGGAACCACATATGTCAACACGCTGATGCTTGTTGTCCTCAGTGAGAGTGTGAGGCACCCAAGACCCCAATTTGTGGACCTTTCCCACATGTCCAGGTGTCACACCACTGTGGCCTGATCACAGTCCGTCTCAGTGGCCAATTTGCATGTGGTTTGACATAGATCCAAGCGTATGAGATGGTTCAAATGATCCTCATCATAGTGAGATGGATGAACGCAGCATTGAGAGTCATTGAGGTCAAAATTGCCACCTCGGTACTGCTCAAACCATTTGCGGGCTGTCCTCAGAGCAATAGCATCCTCCCCATACAGAGCACAATTTTGTCGAGTGGCCTCGGCGGCTGTGCATCCCTTGTTAAACTCTTAGAGGAGCAGATGTCGGAAATGTTCATTCCTCTCTACTTGACACTCCATACTTCCGGACCTGAAAATCAAAAAACCATTAGTCCCAATCCCATAACGCAATATGATTTAGATACACGATATTACTGGCTACATTTTGATATACAACTGGCCATCTGCACCATCAGTACTGACCTGGGAAACACTCGTGAAATGAAACAGCATGAACTTATGCATCAACCCAATACTTACATATGCATTTCAAGCCCTTTTTCTATTCTAGTAGAAATGGGTACTTTCTGATGATTGAGACCCTTCCCACAGTCTCATAAGACTTAGTTACAAAAGCAACCCACAGATGGCATCTGACTAAGAATGACTTCTCAATGCTTAAAAGTAATTTTTTGTAGAATCTGAATGTCTTATGCCATTGTGCATGGATTGCATTTTGAAAGTTGATTTTTAATGGAATAGCACCTGTGTCCTTGTTTTCCGATTTTTTTTAATTGATGATTTTTTTACCTGTCATGAAGATCTGGAAGCAACCTAGAAGTGAAATGGAATTCATTTCCTTTTCTCAGAAAAAGGGCATAATTCAAATGAGGCATTATTGTAGAGATGGTCCTGAATGATGCATTTTAGATTCCATAATTTTGGAAATGTAATGTCAAATCTTGCATGCAAAAGATTAATTTACAAATTTATGACTGGTTCCAAGGAGCTTGCTTCTTATGAACTAAAGCTTTATGCTTTATATTTGGCTGGTCTGAAGAAGTAACATCAATTAAATTTTGCGAATGGCAACTCCAAATGTCACCAAGTATGCCAGTTTTGGAATATGTTTTTAAGAGAAGTCTGTGTGCTTCTATTAAAGCTGCATCTAACAAGATTCAAGGTGAAGGAATTAATAATGAAACTGATGAGAGTACGTTCTCCAAATGTAAAAAATAAAGGCAGAAGGACATTTTCTAAACAGTGGAGTTTTGGAGGCACACGTCTTGAAGGTAATGAGATGCGGCAGGTTATCCATGATTTATAAATTGGGAGACACTGAAGGGGGGGGATGTTGAATGAAAGCAAATTTTTCAAAGGCTGAAATTTTTTTTCACTGAGATACTTAGACTTTAAACCTAGGATTAAAAATAGGGGAAAATTATATAACTTTTCCCCATTTGTCAGGAATACATGATGTTATTTATATACTTCAGTATTTACATAACTGTTGCTCCTTGGTTAAGCCCAAACATAAGGGATTTTTTTTTTGTATTGCTAAAAAATTAGCACTTTCTTTATGTTTTGACACAAAGTAAAGCTAATGAAACAATTCGACTACAGGGAAACTAAGTATGTTAGGAACAGCAGCGTAGCATTTTAAATCAAGTTCCGCGAAAAAAATTTTTACGATTCATGACTCCAGTTGGGAGGGGCTTAATGGCACTAAACAGGCCTCGCTCATTTCTTTTTTGTTTTGCTTTTTTCTTATTTTTGAGATTAACAGTATATTTACTATAATTAGATTAACATATATTTGCTGACACAGTACTTACTTAGTTCATATTATTTGATAATTACTAATCTCTTGATCGAGATCAGTATAATTGGCATGCTACTGAGCGAATATTGCATTTAACTGTAACATCAAACAGACTGTGTTAACTGATAAGGTAGCTTCTTGATGTAAGAATCAACAGAGTTCGTTATCCATTAGCCACAGCATTAAAACACTGCATGAAAGCATTACAACAGATTTACAAACAACAATTAGTGGAGACACTAGGATGGCTATAATATATGAATGATGAATAACAACCTAAGAAAAATTCTACCTAATAATGAAATATGCCTAACAAACAACTAAGGGTTAATGGAAGCATCATTTTGCTACTACACAAGAAAATAATAGGAGTACTACTGCACCCTTTTACTAGCTTGTGCAAATAAAGTTTCATTCAAAATATTTGCAAATTTTTATGTGAACATTTCTGAAGCTTCCAACAATGCATGCTGTCATGCATATGTTTGACAGTGAGCAAACTTTTGCTGGGTACGTGGAAAATTTACATATAGCAAGGGCATCATACCGTAAAATGACTCTGGACAATAATCTGCAAAATTATATTAATTAAAAGGGTTAATTATTCCAATAAATAAAAATAAAATGTGCCAGATAACACATGAGCCATTATTTCTTAGCACATTTGGCAGAAGCTGTGTTAGCAAAGATCAGTGAACATGTGATGCAACAAAAGTGCAAATCTCATAGGCAATTATTAAAACTCCAGTAAACAAAAACAGACAGAGATGCAAATGAAAAACAGAATTAACATGCAAATGCATGCATTGATTAAAAAATAAAAGGTAAGCTGCTACATGCCTTTATTCTTTGGTACTGTTGATATGAGGCCTACAACAGCAATGAAAAAAAATTAAACAAGGTTAAATGAGACAATAGCAGTTGGCACTTTTTGTTCTCATGTACATGCAAGCTTACTTTTAATATCAATGAGCTTACAAAAATACAGATATGAATTACGACACAGAAATATGGAAAAAGGTACTGTGATCATCCAACATTTTGAACAGTGAAAATTTGTTGAAGCTACTATATTTATAGCCAGTGTCTTTCAACATGTTTTCAGTTATATAAATAAAATTGAACCAGCACAAGTATAAAGCATATCAAAACATAAAAAAGAAATTTGTGAAATCATCATCATCAGCCATTCTCGATTGATTACTGGATGAAGGTTTCCCCAAGTGTCTCCCACAACCCTCCGCCATAGGCAATTCTCTTTCATGTCACTCTGGCATGCTCTTAAATTTCATCTACAAATCTTCTGAATCTTTTCCTGTCCCTTGGTATCTAATCTAGTATTTTACTTGGTAGTAATTGATGTCGTGGTTATTCCTAGACTTGATACACTATAAATTTCACTAAATTATGGGTTTTACTCAGGAATAAAGGAAATTACTTACAGTGAAATTTTTGGGTAGCACCCCTACCCTTCCCAGGACTACACTATAGTAGGTGTTGCCATTCATTAGCTAAATTCCAACCTTTTACATCATTTAATGTTGTACCTCTTTTTCTCTCAATTTCCAGTCCTTCTGACAATTTTCTCATTGAAAAAGTGTTGTTGATGTGTCAGAACTTCTACAGAGTCCCAAAACACTTTATGTACTGTATTTTGAACATGTCTGTCCAAACCTGTTTTGTTTGTCATATTTTTAATTCCAGCTTTATATTCTGCTAATCTGGTCTTAAGCTGTCTGCCTGTTTCTCCTACATAGTTGAGACCACACTCATATTTTATGTTGTAGACCACACCTTCCTATGACAGGATGTTTTCTTCTTTTTGCTTTAATTTTGGAAGGTACTTACTAATTTTATTTTGTAATCCTGGAGCCAGTCTGATTAGAAATTTTTCAATAATCCTCTGAAGTATTTCAGCTCTACAACAGTAATCAGTTCTAGAAATGTGCCCAGCCAATTCCAGTTGAAGGTCTACTTTAAAACCACCAAATTAAGGCTTTACTGAGACTAATGTACTTCAGTTCTACTTAACTTGAATATTAACTTGATTACCTAAGATAATCAAATAAATCAGAAATGTTTGTAACTACAAAAGAACTCAGAAGATGTAAAGAACAATGGAAAGTTCTTCCAGTTAAAATATAATTTAAGGTCTTTCCTTTGATTATGATGCCATCAACTCTTGATATCTTCCTGATCTATGAGTTATTTTCCCTATCTTTCTTGATTGTACTAAGCATGCATCTCTCCAGGATTCTTTAAGTTCTCCACAGCCTCTGTATGTTTTTTTTTATTCTCTGATGCATAAGTAAGAACTGGAGGAATGCAGTGACTCAACACTTTTCTTTAAAGACATAATAAAGTAACAGCAAATTGACAGTATTTCATGAAATGAATATCCCAGGCACTTCAAACTCCCACGCAGGAAAGATACATTCTTAGAAAAGGTGTTGACACTTCCCAATAGATGGCGTGGCATGCTTAAGCGGAAGGGCAGCATAAACGAAATGGCGGCGCCCTTAGCTGTTTGCACCTTAAAGGAACAGAGGGCAATCATCAGGTTTTTGTGGTCCGAGGGGTAAAACCTTGTGAAATTCATAGAAGAATGCCGCAACAGTATGGAGATGTCTGCATTGATGAAAGAAGAGTGTATGAGTGGGTAGATGCATTTAAAAATGGGCGAACATCCATCCGTGAAGAGCAACGCTCCGGTCGTCCCAGCATGGCCGTCACTGATGAGAAGGTAGGTTGCACTGACGCCATTATTCATGAAAACAGGCACATTTCTTTAGAAGTTTTCGCCAGGGGATTGGATGTCAGTATCGGATCCGCTCATACTATTGTCATGGAGGTTCTCAAATTTCGCAAGTTGTGTGCACAGTTGGTGCCTAGGATGCTGACTGATGAGCACAAGATGATTTGAGTGCAGACTTCCAGCCTTTTTGGCATGGTATAACAACAAAGGAGACAACTTCCTGGCACATATCGTCACAGGGGATGAAACCTGGGTGCATCACTATGAGCCCGAAAACAAGAGGCAGTCTTTCAGAATGGTGGCACACATCTTCTCCAGTCAAGAAGAAGTTAAAATTTCAACCCTCTGCCAGAAAGGTCCTGTTCACTCTTTTCTGTCATATGAATGGACCAGTTTAGGAGCGCTATAAAAAAAAAGGGAAGGTACCAGTGAACAGTGCCCAATACAGCGCAACGTTGGAGGAGGAGCTTAAGCCAACAATACAGAGCCAGCAATACAGAGACTTTTGTCTACAGGTGTTCTTCTCTTTCATGATAATGCCTGCTCTCACATGGCCACAGCAACTCTTGACACCATTCGGAGATTGGGATTTCAGATCTTACAGCATCCCCCATACAGCCCTGATTTTGCTCCCTCTGATTATCATGTGTTTGGTCCTCTGAAGTACATTTTGACAGGATGAAGATGTGGGAGTTATGAGGAGGTCAAAAAGTGGTGCATTCCTGGCTGACGGAACAACTAAAAACATTTTTTTTTCTGATGGACTAAAGAAGTTCATGCAACGGTGTGAGAAATGTATTGAAAAGGTGGGTGACTATGTAGAAAAATGAAGTATTATTTGTATCTCTCATTGAATTAAGTATCTCAAAATATTGAATTTGCTGTTACTTTTTTGAACTGCCCTCATATATTGCTCCTGAAAACCGAGAGGTACGTGAAAGATTTTTCCTTGAATCATATTCAATTACTGCGATATATATTTGCAGCAAATATTAATAACTTCCAACTGAGAAATTGCTTTTCACTCAAAGGAAATATAACATGTAAAAAGTTACAGCAATTAAAACCACCATTAAATGGTTCTACCTGAAAAAATAGCGTATAGAAAACGTGTTTTTTTAAATCTCGATACATCGAGAAATACGTGCTTACTGAAAATTATGTATATTGTTTCTTCCAAATGTACTTCAGCTAAGTTTTACATGCTTATTAATTTCTTCTTCAATGCAGTCCTTGCTTGATATCTGTTGTCTAAGGCAATCCTCCAAAAGAAAAGTAAATCTTCATAAATACATGGCAAACATATGACCCCTTTATTATTGGTATAGAAATTCCACAGTTAATTGCCCTTCATATAACCATCTCATCAGAAAACTCGAAAACTGTGCCATCCTGGGGTGGGAGTTTACATTCATCTTCTAATTTCTGTCTATCACTGTTACAGCACAGAGGACAACAAGCACGTAGGCAACCATATAAGAATCTAAATAAACATCGGCTGGCACTAGTTGAGGACATCCAGTGCCTTTTCATGGCAATGTTCATCCCATGCAACACACACACACACACACACACACACACACACACACACACACACACACACACACACACACACACACACAAAATAGATAAATACATAAATAAAACAACAATAGGAGTAAAAACAATAACACTGGGGTCATGTGCATATCATGTATTTGTGAAGATTTACACCATTAATTTCTGTTATGTTATCCGGAAGACTGGAGATCCTTGTCCTAAATCCATTTGTCTATATAGAACAGCAATTGAATGTAAATATGGCAGCGATTGATTTGACTAGCACAATTTGATGTTTGTCAAATTCATACAGTTCAGTTGCTTAGAGATGCATTCTCCAGGGTGGTGTGCTCAAATGGAAATCAAAATCAAGGTTTACTCCCGCTACAAGAAGATTGGATTTTTAAGTTTTCTGAAGAGTAGGCTGGGTGGAGAGTACTCAATCATGGCATTTCTATGGCAAAAATAATAAGCATGTTAGATTACCCACAGGATTCTACTTCATTCACTACTAACACTTGATACTTAAATTAATTTGTACCCAAATACTTCAAAAAAGTAACTCAAAAATTAAAATAAATTACTGCAAACATACCGTATTGATGTCTAAAATACATTTTCAGTCTAAAAAAGTTATATTTTATGTATCAGTTCAAATATATTTGCACGTAGGCACAATGATACTTTACCATGCTATTGTTTGCAATTAATGCAATAATGATTTGTATTACTATTTATTTTCTACAACAATAAAAAGGTATATCAACTTTTAAGCAGACTTGTTTTTTATAGTAATGTCATGCTTCTTATCAGTTGTTCCATCTTTGTTCAGAGTTTGAAGGTTGATCACCAGAGTTTTCACCATGCCAAAAGTGATGTTTTAAAAGTTATCAAACACCTTTTTTAAATGAAGATACATTTGAACTATTTTTAAAATGAAAGTGACCAAACGTTTCAAAGTTTAAAACTTTTACAAACAATTCAAGTCTTCAAATAGAGATTTTGTTTACTGTTACCAGACTTTCTTACATACATATCACTAAGCTGTTCTCTGAGATTCAGAGGTTAGCTCCAAAAAGAAATACAAACTTCCAGATATTTTTACTTACTGTTGTCATATCAAACTCCTCCATTTACAGTGATCTTCACATACAACTCGGGCTTCACTGATATCCATTACAGGCCATACACAAGATCTTTTATACTTCATACTCATAATCTTTTTCTCATGCAGACACTCCTGAATCTGATCCACCCATGTCTTCCTTGGCCTTCCTATGCCTTTCCCCCTGCCACTTGGGCTAAAAAGATTTTCTTAGTAAGCATCTCATCCTTCATTCTTTCAACATGTCCAAGCCACCAAAGAATATTAGTCTCCACCTTGCTAACAGCATTTTGCTACAACTGCAACACATCTTCATTCCTCACACAATCAGACCGTGTCTTGCCGCACCCCCCCCCCCTCCCCGTAAATAACGCATTTCTCCAGCACACAAACAACTTCTATGTTTCTTCTGTAGTACCCAGGTTTACCTGCCATACATCAGAGTTGGAACAATTACACTTTCATACACAGCCATGCAGGACTCTCTAGAGAACCCATCATTCCTGTGAAAACCTCCCAGAGCAGCTATGACTTTCAATGAAGAATTCACTCGCCTACTAATTTCACCCTCCAATTTGTTCTCTCTGTCAAACATGCTTCCTAAATACACAAACTCCCTCACCTGGTCAATCACAATGCCATTTATATTTACATTATATTCAGTGCTACCCGTTACTCTCTCAAAAACCATAACTTTGGTTTTTCCCTTATTTATACTCAGTTTGAATTTCATGCAAACTTTTTGCATCCAAGACAACATAATCTGCAAATCACTTTTGCTCTCTGCCAACAGGTCAGTGACATTAGCATACAGCAATCTGCACAGACGGATATCACCAAAACATAAACAACTATTATCTATTTTGGCATCACACATGCATGCATCCATAAATATATTAAACAGCCATAGTGACATTATACAACCTTTTCTAACTCCTGCACCAATAGAAAACCATTTTGATAAAACACCATTCTCTCCTACACAAGCTCTACTACCAGCATACATGGCTTTTACACTATTAAGTAGATTCCCGGTAACATCATATTCCTTCAATACCTTCCACAAAAGTGTCCTATTCACTCGGTCGTAAGCTTTCTCTAAATCTATGAAGGCAGCAAAAACTTTCTTACCAACAGTCAGATACTTTTCAATCATCATGCGTAATGCAAAACTTTCTTGACAGATTTAAATACCTTAATGTATTCTTCATCAGAAAGTTCTTTCCACTCCCATACACATTTCATCACAAAGTTTATTCCACTTCCCAACATATTTCATCAAGTTCTTTCCACTTCCCAATGTATTTCATCAAGTTCTTTCCACTTCCCAATGTATTTCATCAAGTTCTTTCCACTTCCCAATGTATTTCATCAAGTTCTTTCCACTACCCAATGTATTTCATCAAGTTCTTTCCACTTCCCAATGTATTTCATCAAGTTCTTTCCACTTCCCAATGTATTTCATCAAGTTCTTTCCACTTACCTAACAATCTTTATCAGAAAGTTCTTTCAACTTTCTTACATTCTTCATCAAAAGTTCTTCCCACTTCCTTACATTCTTCATCAGCAAGTTCTTTCCATTTTCCTATAGTGTTGTACATACGAATGTTGCCTCCTTAACTGTCACAGCACTACCTAAAGGGTTTTATTCTCAGCTTTTTATGAATGCATATTGTCACCCTTTGATTGGCTTATTCATGTCATCCTCTTTCCACAGTTGGCAATCTCTAGTTTACAATATTTTTGAGTGATTTACTTTTACTTCTTTTTTGCCTTTCCTTTCTTCCTTTCAGTGTGTGTCTGTTATTTTTTTTTCTTGCATTAGTTTTCTCCACAGATGTGCAAGATTTATGCTGTTATTATTTTAACATTTTTTCTTCTTGACAATGTACAATATTTCCATGACACAAACCAACAATCAGAGAGAAACAAAACACATCTTGAAAAAAAATCTGTTTTAGTAACACGCTAACAGTTGCAGAAGTGGCAACTAAAACACAACAACTTAGGGAAGGGAAAAGAACTTCCTGAGAAGAATACATTAATGAATTTGAAATGCATTGAGTCTCTATTTGAAGTATTTTCAAAAGCTTTTAACTTGGAAGTATTTAACCACATTTTTAAGAGAAACTTTTTGCAAGACTACTTTTAGCAAGAAGAATGCTCCAGCAATCAACCTTCGAACAGTGAAAAAGAAGATGGAACAGCTGATAAGAAATGAAAAGTTGAGGGACATTAAAAAAAAAACCAAAACAGGTCAACACAAAAACTGGAAATATCCTTTCATAATGATAGAAAATAAATAGTAATAAAACTCACCATTAGATGCAATTACGAACAACAGTATGGTAGAGAGTCCTTGGGCAACATGTAAAAATGTTTGAACACATATATAAAACATTAAAATAAATACATTCTCAACTTCAATCTTATAACACTCTTCATTATAATTCTTACCAGAAATTGGAAGAAATACTAAATACGATAAAAAGAAATAGATATGATAAAAGAATAGAGCATTGGTGATTTGATAAGACATACTAAATCAGCTATACCCATAACTCCAAATTTTAGTAATACACAGATACCATCATAACTTGTGAACTAACTAAACGATAAAATTCTATTATAACAACATCCCGGACTTACTAACATGAGATATAATTACATTCATGAAACAACAACAGAAATCACTTTATCCGAGCAAAGAGGAAAATAAAAAAAAATAAAAAAAATACTGAAGTCATAAAAACGAGTCCAGCATCTTCCATATTACTATATGTCAAACACAACTATTCACATAATTCTAATCATTAAATGCTATTCATCTGTTCCTCCTACAAATGCTTATAACTATCAATACTATCATGTGACATAAACAGTTATATGTCCATTACGTTGCTGATTTGTTAACATGTACAACTTCCTCCACTGCACTACAGAAAACCTTGAACATCTATGACATATACACTCATGAGCAAAATATCATTATGACCATACATCTCCCCACGAGCGGACATATCCCACAGCATATAAAAGTGGCATCCCTACCAAGTGCATAATATACACTGCTGGCCACCCAAAATGCAACACCAAGAAGGACACGAGATAGCAAAGCCAGATTTACTGGGCACATAAAACAGACACAAAGATGAAACGATTGAGTTTACAGGCCCGTGCGACTTGCGGAACACGCAGACATCAATAGTCCGTGTGGCCCCCATGGCTGGCAATATCGGCTGCTACATGCCGCAGCATCTAACGAAAGAGGCTTTGGATGTGGGCTTGGGGTATGTCGGTCCAGGCTGCTTCCACACGTTGCCACAGTTCATCAGGCGTAGTCGCGGGTGGTGCTTGCCGGGTCACTCGGTTGTCGATCAGCGACCAGACGTGTTCAATGGGCGACATGTCGGGAGAACAGGTGGGCCACGGCAGCAGTGACACCTGGTGGGCCGTGAAGAATTGTTGCACGATGCATGCCACGTGCGGGTGCGCATTGTCCTGTTGAAACGTGGCTGCTGGCAGGTCCTGCAGGTAAGGGAGGACTACAGGCTCCAAGATGTCGGAGATGTAGCGGTGGCTGTTGAGTGTACTGGCGATGCGTACCAGAGAAGTGCGGGTGTCATATCCAATTGCGCCCCAAACCATAACGCCAGGTGACGGACTGGTATGGTGATGCATAATGCAGGCGTCATACAGTCTCTCGCCGCGGTGCCGCCACACGCGGATCCGACCATCGTGGTGTTCCTTGGGCTTCCTCTGCCTTTCCTTCCTGCAACTTGGGCTAAAAATATTTTTTCAGTAAGCATCTCATCACTTATTCTTGCAACATGACCAAAGCATATTAGTCTCCACCTTGCTAACAACATTTTGCTTCACATTACACAACTGCAAAACATCTTCATTCCTCACATGATCAGAATGTGTCTTGCCACAAACCCCACCACAAGTAACACATTTCTCCAGCACACAAACGAATCCTATGTTTCTTCTGTAGTACCCAGGTTTCACTGCCATGCATCAGAGTAGGAACAATTACACTTTTATACACAGCCATGTGGGACTCTCTTGAGAACCCATCATTCCTGTGAAAACCTGCCAAGGTAGCTATGACTTTCAACGAAGAATTCACTCTCCTACTAATTTCACCATCCAATTTGTTCTCTCTGTCAAACATGCTTCCTAAATACACAAACTCATTCACCTGGTCAATCACGGTTCCATTTAGACTTATGCTACATTCAGTACTACCAGTTCCCCACTCAAAAACCATATCTTTGGTTTTTCCCTTATTTATACTGTTTGAATTTCATGCAAACTTCGTACATCCGGAATTCCTCACATGATATGCAACTCACTTTTGTTCTCTGCCAACAGGACAGTGTCATCAGCATACAGCAATCTGCACACATGCATATCACCAAAACAGAAACCAGTATTATCTATTTTGGCATCATGCATGCATCCATAAATATATGTAAACAGCCAGGGTGACATACACAACCTTGCCTGACTTCTGCACCAATAGAAAACCATTTTGATAAAACACCATTCACTTCTACACAAGCTCTACCACCAGCAGACACCACTTTTACACTATTAAGTAGACTCCCCGTAACACCATATTCATTCAATACCTTCCACAGAAGTGTCCTATTTACTCGGTCATAAGCTTTCTCTAAATTTATGAAGGCAGTAAAAACTTTCTTACCAACAGCCAGATACTTTTCAATCATCATGCGTAATGCAAAAATTCGGTTAGTGTAGCCTTTACCAGACATAACACCACTCTGAACATCCCACACTTTCTCTGATGTAAGACCCCATACTTTTTCAATAATGACCTTACCAAACATTTTCCTTGGCACACTCAGTAGGCAAATACTACGATAGTTCTTGCTGTCAGTCTGATCACCTTTTCCCTTATACAAGGGAACAATGAGAGCATCCTTCCAATCCCGAGAGACCATTTCCAACTCCCAGCACAACTGGCAAATTTCAGTTAACCAGTCAATTACAGAGTCACCACCATATTTCAACATCTCGGCAGTTATGCCATCAACTCCTGGAGCCTTACCATTCTGAAGAGATTTTACAGCTTTACACACCTCTTCTCTTGAGATCCCTCGTGTACTTACATCCTTCACTGTGACATCATCCGCTTCTGCCTCAGAATCATCTTTGCTTTCCTGATCTAATAACTCACAGAAATATTCACCCCATATTGCACTTAACTCATTGGGTTTCCAAATAATTTCCCCGATCCTATTCTTCACACAACTTACAACTTTGTTTCCCCTATTTTTCCTGAGTCTCGTGTACACTAGAACCAGTTCAAAATTAAGAGAATTTGCACATTTTGTCGAATTTCTCAAAAACTACAGCTTTACACACTTTTTCTCTTGAGATCCCTCCTGTACTTACATCCTTCACTGTGCCATAATCTGCTTCTGCCTCAGAATCATCTTTGCTTTAATGATCTAATAACTCACAGAAATATTCACCCCATCTTGCACTTAACTCGCTGGGTTTCCAAATAATTTCCCTGATCCTATTCTTCACACAACTTACAAATTTGTTTCCCCTATTTTTCCTGAGTCTCACGTACACTAGTACCAGTTCAAAATTAAGAGAATTTGCACATTTTGTCGAATTTCTGAAAAACTGATGGACACATTTTAATGAAATTTGGTATGGATACACAGTTATATAAGAGAAAAAATTATACCATACAACAGTCATGGTACACACTCATGATCGTCAGTAAAGCTCATCAGCGCAGGAATGTCCAAAATCCATGTTGCGAGATCGAACATAAAATGACTCTAATATGGGGTATGGTCCCCTCTCACAGCGTGATGTCATACTGAAAATGAGGCAGTTGACGAGTCCCTGTGGCAGTTTGTCCCACTCCTACAGCAACACAGTTTTCAGCTTCTGGATAGTTCTCGGAGAGGGATGGCGAGCTGCAATTGCCCTCTCAAGAGCGTCCCAGACATGTTTGATTGGGTTTAGGTCTGGCGATCTGGTTGGCCAATCCATCCGGCGAATATCCTCACTTTCAAGATAATCGTCGACCAGGTCAGCCCTATGTGGACGAGCGTTGTCATCCATAAAAAGTAACTGAGAGCCAACTGCGCCCCTGAAAAGTTGAACAGAGGGCTGTAAGATATCATCCCTATATCTCTCAGCAGTCAGGGAGCCTCTGTTAAACACATGGAGAGGTGTGTGGCCATCCAACATGATGCCTCCCCAGACCATGACACCTCCGCTGCCATAGCGGTCCCTTTCTGGGATGTTAGGGGAAAGGTATCGGGTCCCAGGTTCTCTCCAGATGAAGGTACATCGAGAATCAGTGTTCAGACTGAATTGCGACTCGTCTGTGAAGACAACGTTACCCCACTGAAGTCTGGTCCATGGCTGATGTTGTCTGCACCATGCTAAACACGCTCTCTTATGTGCTGAAGTGAGCAGGACGCAAACAGCGGGTCTTCTGGCAAAAAGCCCTCTCTCATGAAGCCTTCGGGAAACAGTAACCCTTGAAACTCGGGTTCCAGTGGCGGCATGCAGCTCACAAGACAGCTGTGTAGCTGCAGCATTCCTGTGGTGCCTCACTAAAAGTGCCAAATAACGATCTTCATTGGCCGTCGTGTCCCTTGGACGACCTTGCCCAGAACTTCTTGATATGGATCTAGTGTCCTTAAACTGTTTCCACAAATTGCAGACGACACTGGGCATTACATTGAGCTCCGTAGCAACCTGCACTTGCGATTGCCCCGCCTCCAATCTACCGATGATTTTCCACCTCATTCCGTCATCAATACGTTCGTGGCAGCTCATTTTACCTGATTGCTTATGAAATTGAACCAACTCCTGCAAGAAACACAATGAATGTCGCCGAGGAGTATGAGCGAACTAATCGCGGAGAAAGCCATGTGTGCTTTTCATGCTTTCCGCTGGCACAGCTCTGCCCACACGCACGCGTACGCTTACGTATTCGACAATGCCAATTTGCATTCTTATTCGGCGACATAATTAGTACCTTTGGTTCCATACTTTTTGTGAAAATCGACAAAATGTGCAAATTCTCTTAATTTTGAACACCATTGTACTTCCAGAAAGTCTTCCTATCTTTCCAAAAACACATTTCATGCCTTTCCACCTTCTCCTTCCTATCTTTTGCCTTACTCTGGTAAACCAGCTTAGCGGCTTCATGCTTCTTACAGCGATATTCATCCACAGAAACTCTACCTTGCAGCATCCCCAAATAGGCTTCCTTATTTCTCTTTACTGCCTCTTCAACCTCACTGTTCCACCAAGCATCACCTCTATTGCTACCCACTATTGTGGTGCCACAGACATCTTCAACAGCAGTGGCAACATAGTTCTTAAAACATTCCCACTTTTTTCTACATCCCCCTCACAAGACTTCAGCTCCCTCATTCATTCTCTTCTGCAATTAAAAAAACACTGTGAAAATCATGGATAGCATTTCTCAATGTCAAATAAGCAATATTGTTAATAATGAAGGAAAAACTCGTCAAGCATTGCTTTTAGCAGGAAAAAGATCACCAAACGAATATCCAAGAAGGTATGTGCTTTTATGGCTATTTCAAAAGTATGGTTTCTGGTCTTAAAAGAAAATCCACCATCCAAAGAGCAATCGCCAAGTCCTTAAAAATCTCTGTATCAAATGTAAACAAGGTAATACACAAAGACTAGAATTTGGAAAAAAATATTATATTCACCACCTTTTGCCTAGGCACGTGGCTGAGTGCAGAACACTGTGTAGACTTCTTCGTGAAAATCATTTAGTCGGAGACAGATTGAAATTTATTGTGACTATTGATGAAGCATGGATCTAATTAAATGGCTGTAACAAAAAAAAGGTCGATTTACTATCGCAAAAGAGCAGAAAAAGACATACGAACTTGATTCCAAGAATCCAAAGAAAGTTTCAGTAATGGATTCATGAATTATTGCTAGTTTCTCCTACAATGGGAAATTAAAGTTAAAGAAAGTTGAAAAGAATGTTAAAATCAATTCTATGTATTACCAAAATAATATTTTAACTCCTATATTTAGAGAGGAAATATCATTCCTTTATAAACAGAGCCTTCAAAGAGTAGATATCACAGTCATATATCCAAATCTACCACTATTTCTTGAAAAAAAAATGAAAAAAGAGATGGGTATCAAGTCTATACCTTTTGCTCATACTCCTTTAATGTCCCCTGATGTGTCACCAATGAACTAAGCCTTTGGACTGCTAAAAAGAGTGCTTTCAAAACACATACCTAAAACAATGATTGGACTATGGAAAACAGTGGAAGAGGAGTGGAATAAAATTCCACTACCAATTTTTAAGAAATGCAATGTTATCTTGGAAATCTAGATGGTAGTTCACAGGTCCAAAGAAAGGGCTATCAGATAGAACATTTAAGAAACTATTTTATTTCTAACATTAGTTATATTGTTGGAAAATTGTTCTAAAAATATGTGAACATCTGTACATTACTAAGGAAATTTTGAGAAAACAACAGATAAGAGTTGCCAGCTAACCATAGCACTTCTGAAGTTATATTAATTCTGATTAGATATTAATGTTTTTAATTAGTTTTGGTTATTTAACAAATCACTTTACTTATAACAAAATTTTCAATATACTTTTTAACTCAGAAGTGAAAAATTTCACAATGCAAAATGGATATGTGCATAATATTTCATCATTCCTATTTCAGTTTTTGAATATTTTGTTTCATTCAAGAGTAATAGGTGATACCCACTTTATGCAACTATGCACAACAGTAAAAGTTAGGTTAGCAGTGGTGAAAGCAGATTTAACTTTTTTTTTCTGTTCAATTATGTTCATCATACAATTATTATAATTTACTTCAAATACTTTAATGGTATTTTTCATTTTACAATAAATCCCTCAACTTCTGCAGCATGTTCCTAAGGAAGCATATGCATGGATCAACTTATGAAACCTCATGAGGAGTTTGTGGCATGATGACTTCTTTTAGACCTCATTTATGTAACTGAATATATAAAAATAAAACTTTTTCAATCAACACATTGTTACAAAAACATACGATAAAGATGCATGACAAAAATACTTACAAAACATCCAAAATAAACATAAATATTATACAACAGACTTTAATGCTTTCATTCAATGAACAGCACATTTTGATCCACCTAGACCAACACACCTTTATTGCAGCATTTTATATGAAACAAGATTTTTTAACTCTCCCAGATTGCACCAAGCACTGATCAAACATATTAATTTCTTTTTGGTCTCTTTCACTTAAAATCACAGAGCTTTTAAAGGAGGAGATTTCTCCATCAAAATGGTAAGACTGAAACTAGTAGACCAATCAGAATCCTATTTATGAACTCTAGCTGAGCATAATGCCATACAACTCTGCTGCAACATACTTCGATTTGTTCATATGTATTGAGATGCCAATTCATTAGATACACCTACCTAGTAGCTTACTGCATTGTCCTTGGCTGGAAGAACAGCTCAAATTCATTGAGGCATGGGAACATACCAGATGTTGAAAGCATTCTACAGGACTGTTTTGCTATGTGAAAATGACTGAATCATTAACTTGTTGCAAATTGGATGGTTGTACAGTCACATAGAGAACAACTTGTTCCATCTCATCCCAGGGATGCTCAATAGAATTTTAATCTGGGGACTGTGCATGCCACTGAAGCAAGGAAAACCCACTGACATGTTACTGTAACCATTCAGTGATAACAAGAGCCCTGTAAGCTGTTGCATTATCTTGCTGGATATGTCCATCTGCTTGAGGATGAACCATAACCATGAAGGGATGAATATGTTCAGATATGCCATGGTATTAAGACGTCCTTCAATGGGTATCAGGGGGCCGAATGCATGCCAAGAAAACATTTCCCAGACTAGCACACCATCACTAACAGGCTATACTGTTAACATCTGACAGGACAGCTCCAGTCTCATGTTGTTGGTGCTTAACTGAGATCCTACTCTCCCCATGACGCAGAAGGAGCCCTGATTTGTTCATCCAGGCAACTTTTTTTTTCAGTCCTCAGTGATATAGTGTTGATGCTCCAATGCCCACTGGAGGTGAGCTTTCATGTTCTAAGCTGACAAAATTGGCACTCAACATGGTTGTCAGCTAATGTAGCCTATTCATGACAAGGTCCAATAAATGGTATGGTGTATTCAGAGATGGCCCTCAACACACCAATGTTGAATTCTGCAGTGATTTGCAGAGTTATAGCCTGTCTGTTCATTTACATGATTTTCCCCAGTTAAAGATAAAAATTAGCTGTTGCCACTTGCCAGGTGGTGACTGGATAAAACGAAGTGGCCAGTAGTAAAACTTACTTTAGTTTAGTCACCAGCAAGGTTCTCATTCTTCTTCTAACACAAAAAATGAGGACTTTTTCAAGAACCTCTCACCAAATGTTTTAAAGATCTTACCTATTGCATACACAACAAAGACATATGCCCAAATACTGTTGCACATGACTTAACTATGCAAATCGAAGCATGCCGATTGGGTTTTTACAATATTTTTCTATATAATTTACATTAAAGAATGTAATAAAGTTGAACTTATGCAATTTAGAAGAGTTCTGCTAGTCATATCAGTTTTCCTATGTGAGAGAATAATCACATATGCAATAAAGGATGTGTGAATTTATATAAAATTGTTGTTAAAGTTATGAGTTCAAGATTTGAATTTTGCGCTTAATTTTGTCTTGGTATAACTGAATAATTGTTACTTGCATATACAAAAAGGGGGAAATACAAAAACGAGTTGTCAATTCCAAGAGCTAGGGATGGGACTTGATCAAACAACAATATCCAGAACCTGTTGGATATGTGTCATTTAGGGAGTCCATGTTCCTTCACTTTTTTGAGAAATTGCTTATCTCATACTGTCCTGTGCTTTTCCATGGACTTTTAGTTGACATCGTGTGACATCAACATAGCTAATCAGAAGCAAAATTTTGGGGCACTGCATCATAATTTTTGGATTTCATGCAGCCAGTTATGAAAAAGAAGAACTTTTTACATACCTTCAGAGATTTTTGTCAAAAAGTAAGGACTTTTAAGCACCCAGAAAAAAATTAAGCACTTTTAAAGGACTTATAAGGATTTATAAAGACTGTGGGAAACCTGACCAAGGTTGAAAGATTGCCTTTCCACGTGAAATGGTGGCCACATTATTTTTTGTTACTAACATAAGAATTTACTTGCATTTTTTAAAACTCTCCTATTAATATAACAAGCACATTTTCTGTCATCCATTTCACATGTGGGGAAAAACAGTCCTCTCCAAAGCAGGTGATATCTAATTATCGATTCACTCTTCAAGAAAAGGGAGCCCCACCCCCTGAAATTGGGGCTCAAGGACTCACACCTGGGGCTTGATGGAATTCCGACATCACAAACTGACTTCCCATGCACAGTCGGTCTAAATGGAAGTAGCTATGACATACCATGTCTGGCCTGCCACTTTGCAAGTTGACACTTAGATCAGAATACAAGTTACATTGTTTAGGTTCCAAAAAACCTTTCCTTTTTTCATTTAAAAAAAAAAAAATTCAAGTTCAAAATCAGAACTTGCCGCCATCTTTCATTTGCCATAGAGTTATTTTCTCTGCACCGTGTGACCACAGTGGCATTGCAGAACATTAATTTTGTTTTAAACAAAATACAAAACTCTTGCTCAACCCCACAACACCAAAAACAAAACAAAAAGTTACTAAGGAATCGGAAAACATTTAAACACAATTAAATAACGAAAATTGGTACTACATTGCTTACTCTGAATTGAAAACAATTTTATGGGTCTCAGAAATGGCTCAGATTCCATCACAGACAGATTAAGTACCAAATTTTAAATTAAATTTCACTTTAAAAATGGGGAAAGGGAGAGGCAAAATTCTGCAGAACTGAGTAGTTTAGAAGAAGAGACAGGAAAGCATGCACTTTGTTAAAAAAAATCTTTAAAAATATGAAATTGCTCTTTTTTTAATATTACTGAAAATATTTAAAAGAAGGAAAATGATCAGAAAAAAAAAGAATATAATCAGGAAGAAACGTGAGAGGAAATAAAAAAAAAAAAACAGCTTGATCAGAAAAATTCGAAACTACGAAAATCATGGAACATTCTCATTCCTGATAAACATGCTCAGTATTTTTAGATTATATTTATGCATTTCATTATACACTGGGTAATAAACAGTGTGATCTTCTAACTACTAAGCCATTATATGTTTACATATATATCTGTGTCTAAATATTGGGTTGTCGAAAAAGTCATGACGTATTTTGGCACCCGACGGCGGTTGGGTGGTTTTGGAAGCACTAGAGGCATGCGCAGCTCTTTTATCGCTATGGCATTTGACAGGTGCCAGTTCTAGCTGCAGTCTAAAAGGAATAGTGAGCAATTTGGTTGATTTGCGG
The DNA here is from genome assembly GCA_039090855.1 of Macrothele yani. NCBI lineage: Eukaryota > Metazoa > Arthropoda > Arachnida > Araneae > Macrothelidae > Macrothele > Macrothele yani. Next base: position 133,878,643 of record CM077005.1, on the reverse strand, counting down.
AGATTTGACATCAAGTTGAAGATGGAAGATCAAACTGTGCATTTTCGCCATATTTTACTGTTTTACTTCCGTAAAGGGAAGAACGCGTGTCAAGCTTGTGAAAAGTTGCATAAAGTGTACAGTGATAATGCTCTACAAGAACTTCAGAGTCAGCGGTGGGTCGCAAAATTCCGTGCTGGTGATTTTGACCTCAACGATGCTCCTCAGTCGGGGAGGTCCACTGAGGTTGATGACGACCAAATCAAGGCATTGATCGAGTCAAACCCACGTTGCACGACACGAGAGATTGTAGACACATTGCACATCCATCATTCAAGTGGTCACGACTACCTGAAGAAGCTGGGATACGTGAGCAAGCTCGATGTGTGGGTTCCTCATGAACTTAAAGAAGCTCAATTGACAACGCGTATAAACATCTGCGATATGCTCATTAAACGTGAGAAAAACGGTCCTTTTTTGAAGCGACTGATAACTGGTGACAAAAAGTGGATTGTGTACAACAATGTGCTGTGCAAACGGTCTTGTCCTGACGTGCTTCTTTGCCTCAAACAACATCTAAAGCAGACATTCATCAGCGAAAGGTTCTGGTCTCAGTGTGGTGGGATTTTAAAAGTGTCATGTTTTTCGAGCTCCTACCACGGAACCAAACAATCAATTCGAATGTGTACTGTCGGCAATTGGACAGTTTGAATGAATCCATCATCCAGAAACGTCCAGAGCTCGTTCATTGTAAAGGTGTTGTGTTCCATCAAGACAACGCGAGACCACACACAAGTTTGATCACCCGCCAAAAATTATTGGATCTTGGGTGGGAAGTGTTGCCACACACTCAGCATACTTGCCTGACCTTGCGCCGTCAGACTTCCACTTGTTTCGCTCTCTTCAACAGTCCTTGCATGGTATAACGTTGAAATCAGCACCTTGTACAGCTTTATGCCACGGAAGACAGTTCCTTATATGAACAAGGCATTCTGCAGCTCACTGAAAGATGACAATAGGTTATCGAACAAAACGGGCATTATATCATTGATTAATCTTTGTTCTTTCTATCAATAAATGACCTTTGCAAAACATGGCTAAAATATGTCATGACTTTTCTGACAACCCAATGTATAAAAGGTATAATGCAGTGATATGTGAATACAGCATGAAATAGCCTTAAGCAAAGCAGCCATTGGATTTTGACTATTGACTGGCCTCTGGCTAGTTGGGAAAATTACTAATTTTTATCTTTACTCACCAGTTTTCTTCGACCCCTCTCACCCACCAGCTGCTTTTGTACATCAGATTGCCAATTGCTGGAAGTTTTTTGCATGTTGCAGATACAAAGTTTGTTCACCCCGAAAAACATATTCTGTCACTCACTTTTGCTCTCAGCCAACAGGACTGTGGCATCAGAATACAGAAACTTGAATGCATGGAAATTTCCAAGATATAAACCAGTACTGTCTGCTTTGGCATCACACATGCAATCATCTATATACATATACAGTGAACAGCCATGGTGACATCACACAACCCTGTGTAAATCCAGCACCAATCGCAAACCAAATTGACAAAACACCATTTGTACATACTCACACTCTACTGCCAGAATACATAACTCACTCTCACACATTCAGGCAGATTCCCAGTTATACCATAATTATTCATGACCTTCCACAGAACCAACCTGTTGACTTGGCCATAAGCTTCCTCCAAATCTACAAAGGCAACAAAATCTTTCTTGCCACAGAAAATTTGATTAGTGCACATTTTGTCAGGCATAAAACTACTATGTACATCCCACACTATCTCTGATGTCAAGTAACACTTAATTAATAATGGTCTTTTAAACACTTTCCCTGGCACACTCAGTAGAATGTTACCATGATAGTTCTGACATTCAGTCTGATCATCTTTTCATTTATACAAAAGAACAAAGATAGTAACCCTCCAATCTTGAGGGGACCATTTCTAACTCTTGAAGAACTTTTGTAACTTTGTTGCTCAGCCAGGCAATTAGAGTTTGTATTTTTTTCACTTAATTTCTCAGGCCAAAAATTTACATGCCTGGGCATCTCAGGCATGATATTTTTAATTCCTGTGTTGTAAATATGAACTTATCTTTGGCTTCCTACTGAGTCTCCATGTCATGCAGGGGAGCACTCTAGCAGACAAATAAGATCTGATGTTACCAAATTCTATAGGTCCTTTTACAAGAAAAGAAAGCTTAATTAGTTAGAAAATGAAAAGATGGGAAGTTTATTTCACCCTAAGAAGTTAAATTTGGTGTGCGTGTGTGTGTGTTCACAAGTGCATGCTTGTGTGAATGGAAGGACTGTGAGCTATTCCATACTATTATGTGCATATAGGCACATAGATATACATAAGCCCAATCCTGGTCAGAGTGAAAAGAGTAATACTCCTACAAACATTTTCAATACAATTATGATAAAAGAGAATGTAATAATGCCTTTCAGTGTTCCTTTAAAGCAACTACCATCAAAGTAGCAGAAGTAGATGCATTGGCCACGCACATATCGGGTGATTTTGCTCACCTAGAAAGTGGCTAGTGGGATTCAGATGAAAAGGTGAAACAAAATTCAGGCTATCAAACACATTTAAAATGCAAGTTTCTCTCCCTCACCTCCCCGGAAAAATATGAAGTAAAAAGGGAAAACAAAAGAAATTTGAGTCTTTAAAGAGAATTAGTAAGAAGTACAATATTATGCTAGCTCCAAGTTTAGAGCACAAAGTTAAAAAAAATTTCCCTAAAATAGTTCAAAGAGAAGAAGATATTTTAAAAATGCAAGGTGTAGTCTATGAAGTAAAATGTAGTTGTGGACTATCTTACATAGGTGAAACAGGTCGCAGACTAGAAACTCGTATAGCAGAGCATTAAGCTGCTATAAAAAATTGGTCCAAGAAGACTGGTTTAGATAGGCATGTTAGAAAAACTAATCACAGCATGGATTGGAATTCCCTTAAAGTCATCAGTTTCCAAAGCAATTTTCAAAAAAGAAACCTGAAAGAAGGAATAGAGATTGAGAAAAATCAAAATTCCATCATCAATGACTGCAAAGGATTTTCCCTGCCTAACATCTGGCAGGATTTGATGAAAAATAACCGTAACCTTCAAGGTTAACCGTAACCGCGATAGTGACGAGAATAAGTGACAACAAAAAGACAGCCTGAAGAAGGAGAAGAGTTTTCTCTGAAAATTTGAAATTTAAATAAAAAATTTCCTAGTAAAATTCCCATAATAGTTGACGATGACGATGATGAGCAAAACACGTAACAATATTAACAAATAAAGGTAACTTGATCACGCTAGTTACGTTAAATGAAAACTTAGCCATAGAATTTTAGAACATAAAAAAGATGTTTCGAAAGCCAATCCTAATACTGCCTTGTCTATTTTGACAATGGAAGACACATCCGCAGTTCCCCACTGGAACGAAGCAAAATTAATTGCTTCTTTTGACAATCGTTTTGCCCTCCATTACCGTGAAAGCCTGGAAATTATTTTCAACTCAATGACTTGCAATTCCGAATCTCCTCTCTACATTCCGATGATCTGGAGATCAATTCTAAGTTCTGGCAACAAAAATAGGAAAAATTCAAATGTAGAATCTGGCAACAATCTTAGTCCTCCATTGGCGTGATGAAGACCTAAGATAAGGTCGAAAGCTTCCAACTTACGAACTTTTTGTAAAAGTTTTCATTCAACGTAACTAGCGTGATCAAGTTACCTTTATTTGCCATAATAGTTGTTTTTAATTAGTAAAGGAAATGATTTAAATACATTTCAATCTTTATACAGAACAGCAGCAAATATATTCTGTAACCTTACTCCATTCATTTGCATAGTTGTCAACCTAAAAATTTGAGAAGCTCAGAGCTTGAAGATCCACATCGATCACTAAGAATGTCTTCTTTGGCAGTTTATTCGTGCTCTACAAAGTGTTTCTGCTAAGAACAGAACATATTTCTTGCTTTGATGCTTTTATTACAAAATATTTCATTTATATATGTATATATAAAAAACTTGTATTTGATTTCTTTATGAATTACTCCATAAAAAATGGGGAAGTATTCAACTATCAACAAGAATCCTACTTATTCATTAAAAAAATCCACTTTTCTTAGCTTTATAAACCAATTCTTAACATTTAAAAGAAAAAAAATTCAACATTTTCTTTCACACAGACAGAAATGCATAAAATTCTGATTTACAGAAAGGCTCAAGTCATTCCATGTGCTTTCACCAAATACTGGCAGATCGCTGGCTTCATCATAGACATAATTCTGCTGGAGGGAATCAATTCCTGAGGAAGGAATGTAAGTTTTTCCTGCTTCTGAAAAAGGAAAAATAAATAAATAAACAAAAGGAAAGAAATAAAAAAAAAACAAAAAAAACATGCATTTAGAAACATTATATGAACATAAACTGATGAACCATTACATTATGGCCACCTACCTAATAAGCTGTAGGACCCCCTTAGCCTGCAGAACAGCGGCCATTCGGCGAGGCATCAATTTGATGAGGTGGTGATAGGTATACTGGGGTATCTGGTACCATAATGTCAAAAGCAGGCCCTCCAGTTCCAGTACATTTCAGGGTGGTGGTGATTTAGCGCGAACCTGCTTTTCCAAGTCGAACCACAAATGTTCAATTGGGTTCATGTCAGATTAATTTGGAGGCCAGAGCATTAACAGAAACACACCAGCATGTTCCTCGAACCACTCCTTGATGATTCTGGCAGTGTGTGGCATGGCATGTTATCCTGTTGGTTATGACCATCACCAGCAGGGAACACAGTTGCCATGAATGGGGGAACTTGATCCCCAATGATGTTCGGATACTGACAGCAGTCAGGGATTGTGCTATCGGAATAATGGGCCTAAAGTGTCTGGAAAAAACATCGCCCACATCATACCACTGACACCTCCAGCCTGTTTCTGTCCAACAGTGCGACCAAGTGCCATAGCCTCCTTTGGTAATCGGTGCATCTGCACTTAGCCACTTACATGATGCACCAGGAATCCTGATTTGTATGACCAGGCCACTTTTTTCCCATTCATCCACGGTCTAATCTCGATGATCTTAGGCCCATTTCATGTGTCGTTGGCAATGACGTGCAGTGAGCATAGGGCAGGCCCATACGCAAAAGGCTGCGATGAACTGTGTGCTGTGACACATTGCCCTGATCACCACTGTTGTAGCTGCAGATGATTTGTCACACTGTGGCCCCACGGTCACTGTGAACAATGTGCGACAGTCTCCCCTCCCCTCTGGCATCAAGCAGCTGCAGACAACTCATGGCTGGACAACGGTTCGTTGTTTGGCCATCTGTGCACCACTTTTGATACATACTCGCTACAGCAGCACATGAACAACCAACAAGCCGAGCCGTTTCCAAGATCATAGTTTCAAGGCGCTATGCCATTACAATTTGTCCTTTATTATCACACTCCAATAAATCGGCAGCTTTTCCCATTCTGACTTCGACTTACTGAACGCCGGTCCTCGGGTTATGCACTGAAGAGCAATTGAATTACCTGTCTCGTAACGTGTAGCACCACCTTTCGCCCTGATGACGGCGGCGATTCGTCTCGGCATGGACTTGACAAGACACTGGAAGCGTTGGGAAGCCATACGGATCCACGACCCCTGAACAAGCTCCCACAGTTCACGAAGATTTGATGGAGGGGGTCAGAGCCTCGAACATCTCTCTCGATGGCATCCCAGATGTGCTCAATGGGATTGAGGTCATTTGACCTAGCTGGCCAAGGAAGCGAGGTCACGTTGGTGGAGTGCTCATCCAACCATTGGGATGTAATTCGGGAGCGCTGGCACAGTGCATTGTCTTGTTGCAGGATGAGGTCCCCAGTGGGATGTGGAAGATGCACAAACGAGAGCAAATGGTTGTCCAGGATATCTCGGTATCGTTTACCTGTGAAGGACAATGTCACATGTACCAGGGGTTCCATTTCAGTCCACGTAAACAGTCCCCAGACGAGAATGCCACCCCCTCCAGCTTGAAGAGTACCCTGCTGGCAAGAAGAATCCATCGCTTCCTGTGGTTTGTGCAGTACTTGTATCCTGCCATTTGCATGTATCAACGTGAATCTCGACTCATCAGTCCAGGCAACATTTTTCCACATGTCTAGGGTTCAGTGACGATGTTCCCGCACCCATGGTAATCTTTGCACCTTGTGATGTGCGGTCAGAAGCGGTACCTTCGTGGGACGATGGCTTCTGTACCCCATAGCGAGGAGATGGTTCTGGATGGTGTGGCTGCTTACACGTTTTTGTGCACCAGCGTTAAATTGCCGAGTGATTTCTTGCACTGTGGCCCGTCTATCCACTGTTACAATGCGAGCTAGCAGACGATGACCCCGCTCATCCACACGCTGTTGTCCACGGCAGTTGGCCCTTGCAGGGATGGTTTTACCAGATTCGATGTACTCACGGTGCAGCCGTGACACAGTGGCTCGGGAAAATCCCAGTGCCTGCACGACTTCCGAGATGGAGTGACCCATTCGTCGGGCCCTGACAATTTGCCCACGATCAAACGTGCTTCGATCCTTCGTCTTACCCATACTGCGTCCCACTCTTACTGATTCCCGTGGCATCACTCCTTATATTGTCAGATCGCTGCATACGTCATGTCGTTTACGTTTACAGGGCAGCCCACAGTGCTACATTTGCATAACACCAGCTGTCTCTAATTCAATTGCTCTTCAGTGTATATATACTGCTCTGTGAACTCTACCTGTGCCACCATTCAATCTCCAGGCGAGCTCATTTCTCTAGGCTGGGGGGTGGTCATAATGTAATGGCTCATTGGTGTACATACTGCACATTCAGCACAGAAGGTACAGTCCTTGGTTTAATAATTTACAAATTGGATTTGGAGATTGCTTAACCTGCTTAGCAGACAGTCTTATAAATATAATTTTTTTAGGAATACCTTCACAGTGTATGAAATCTTAGAAATTTGTGTATCAAGGGAATAAGTCTGACAGTTCAGCAACACAGAAAATTATCAAGTTGCAATTGTTTAACTTTTCCACAAATTATTTAAGTACTTCTACATATAAATCAAGAAAAGGGTTCTTATTGTTTTTCTCTCACACAAAAAGAAAAAACACTTTATAAGGACTTCTAAGACCCTGCCCCCAAAGTTTTTAAAGACCTAACAGATTTCATACACAACAATCACATGTGCACAAATTTACTTTTACACACGATTTAACTGTGCATATTGAAGTATGTCGGTGAAGTCTGCAATACTTTTCCATGTAATTTAAGTTTGTTGATGTAATAAATTAATACTTATGCAATTTAAAAGACAATTCTGCTGATCAAATCAGTTATACTATCCAAGAGAATTATCACACACACAATAAAGAGCGTGATGTAAAATTGTAAAACTGCAGAAATTATGAACTCAAATTTGAATTTTGCACATAATCATCTGATAGTTTAAATTCCAAAACCAAAGTGAAAATTACATGTTCAAAATTTCAGTTTTGCACTTAATTTTCTCATAGTATAACTGAATAACTGTTATTTGCATATACAAAAAGGGAAATACAAAGTGAAATAACAGTACCAAAAGAGTGGAATATGCTGTGAATGCATTTTTCCAGCTCATGATCTTTCACTTTTTTCAGCAAATTACTTAACTCACATTGCGCTGTGCTCTTATGGGCTTTCTGCTGACATCACATGACACAATCACCAACACAGCCAACCAGCAGAAAAAGTTCTAAGCATTAGATCATAATTTCTGGATTTTGCACAGCTGATTAGCAAAAATAAGTACTTCCTGTCATTTTTGTCAAATATAGGGACTTCTAAGTATCCTAAAAATAATAAGTACTTTTTAAGGACTTTTAAGGATTTACACGGACTGTGGCAACTTTGCGAGAAGCACCGTCATACATCACTGGAAGATGTATTCAAAGTTATTTTTGAAATAATTCAACGAAACTTTTGAAAAAACACTATGTTTACACGCAAAAAAAAATTCTCTCTCTCTTTCTCTCTCTACCTACCTATCTCTCTCTTTCTCCCTCTACCTACCTATCTCTCTCTCTCTCTCTCTCTCTCTCTCTCTCTCTCTCAAATAAATCAAAGGCTTGTACAATATTCTAGAGGATAATGCTTACCTTGGCATTCCTTGCTAGCAATGAGAAACATTTCACACACGTGTTTTCCGATCTTTGTTGCTGCTATTGTCCTAAAGTCCATTGTATGAGATGAATAGCTTTACTTCACACACTTTTCGCTGGGTATACTCAGTGGATCTTCGCTTTAGGATTCAAACACATCAACTTTTACCGTTCTTTATACTTGAAATTTTCGCCCAGTCTCTGGGCATCCTCTGGAGCGTGGCGACTTTTCCACCGATGTTCGTGGTTAACTTCGCGCTAATGGAGTCCGATACTCCTTGTTGCCATTCGTCGGATATACTTTCTTGGACATATTTCGTTATCAAGCCCGGCTAGTGCCATCTATGTTTCATCAAAATAACTTTTTTTTCTTTTTTTCTTTTTTTTAAAAAAGAATTAAATAAAAAGCATTTATACACAAAGCACCTCTTCCAAATTTTGCAGTTACCGACTATCCAATTTACTATCACATTCCCATTCTTGTTTCTGCATTAAACCATATAAGAACTTAACTTAAAATACCTAAAAATATTTAAGTTAAAGTATCTTATTATCTTCAAATGTTCTCTAAAATATTTTATTTATCTTACAATATCTTATTTAACCAATGGTGAAACAAGCTTTTTAAGTTCAGCAAATGATTAGCAGGAAAGCAAAATTGTGAGCACTGCAAATCTGGCATTAAAGAACACTCACTCATCTTCTAAAAGAAATCTGTCTAGAAATGACATCACTTTGCAGAAAATACAAAATTTATTTCTCCCCTCTGATGTTGATGCATTATTACTGCTAGTCCCCTGCTTTGTCTTGGGAACATTCCTGCTAAAAAAATTTATAACTTTGTGAAATCATCAGAGAGACTTGATTATTTCCAATCCAACTACAATTGCCACTAAGTCTTGCTTTAATAATTAACAATATCATTGTTAGCAACCATAAGTGTTAATCAATTAACCACGTTCCCCTCTCCTTGACAGATGGTTTCGTTGGCATACTGAAAATATTGTCAGAACATTGCATTTAAAAATTAAGTTTTCATTACAATAAGACTGTGGTTTTTGTTACTTTTAGCACAGATATTAAGGATTTCCTCAGTCTTAGTCTATCAATTACAACAGAGCCTTTCAACTATACATTTCAGTACACACAAAAAAATGTTCTGTATACTGAAGGAGTAACATGACCCCAACACCTTGAGTACACACAAATCAATGTGTGTTGGCCAGTTCTGACTTCCACATTAACCTTGAAATATTAGTTTCAAAAGTCCAACCACGCAACTTGAGCTCCTGGATTCAAATTTCATCTAAGTGGCTCTGATCCAACAAAAAGCATTTCTAATCAGCTCTTGACAGAAAAACAGGAATATGCTGTGTATAGCAAAAAAAAAAAAAACAATGCAAAAGTATATCCATTATCTTCACATTAGTGAAAGACTTAAAATCGCTTTTGACATGTTATATTCTGGATGGTCAAAGAAATTGCAAAGAATCTGTTTTCGAAAATATTAAACATTTAAAATTACATTGAACAGAAAAAGAAATCAGAATCGCAGAGTCAGTAATTATTGAAAAAACTGGAAATACAAACTGTAATATAAATCAACCTAACGAAATACCATTACAATAGAAAACAATTCATTACCGTCAAAAATATAAATTAAGGATCAAATTGTGATATCCGATAGAGACATCAGATGACACCACCAAGAAAATAACAAACACGAGAACTTGTACAGAAAACTAGCGGATAATGCTTACCTTGGCATTCCTTTCTAGCGACGGGGACATTTCACACACGTGTTTTCCGGTCTTTGTTGAGGTTATTGTCCTAAAGTCCGTTGTATGCGATGACTGGCTTTACTTCTCACACTTTTCGCTGGGTATACTCATTGGATCTTTGCTTTAGGATTCCAAACATCAATTTTTACCGTTCTTTATACTCGAAATTTTCGCCCATGCTCTGGGCATCTTCAGGAGCGTGGCGACTTTACCACCGATGTTCGTGGCTAACTTCGCGCTAATGGAGTCTGATACTCCTTGTTGCCATTCGTCGGAAAAACTTTCCTGGATATATTTCGTTATCAAGCCCGGCTGGCGCCATCTATGTTTAGTTAAGAACACTTTTTTTTTCCGTATTTTTTTTTTTTTTTTTTGAATTTTTTGAATTTCTTCTCCTATCCTGGTTTTCTTGTCTTTTTTGCCTGCTTTTCTTTTGTTGTTGTTTTTCTTGTCTTATTAGTTCTTTCCACAGGCCCGATAATGTGCTAGGGTCGTTCTGGTTACATACCCTTGCTTTATTTTTGTAGATTAATATTGCTTCTTCCCTCCTCATTTGCCTTTCCGATTTTTTATTCTTTTTTAGCATTTTAATTTCATCGAACTTTGGGAATGTCCGGTTTTCCAAGCAGAATTGCACTAAAGCCGTTTTGGCTTCTTTTTTTTGCCAGTTAGATATGTGTTGTTTAAGTCTTTTTTAATCTGTTTTTCGTACTTCCAATGTACGATATTGGGGGTATGTGTGCTATTGGAATTTCGTAGGTTCCTGATTCTTCCAGCATTTTTTCCTCTGTTTTTTTGTTGACAGTCATACTTTTCACGGTGTGCACTGAGCTTCCTAGTTGTAGGTCATATTTAGCACAGTGCCTATTGATTTCTTTACTCACTCCTTCCAGGTATGGGAAAGCTCCAATGTATTTCAATTTTTTATTTCTCATCTTCCTTTGGTTGTGCACTTCTTGGCCTTCTTTCCTCTGAGTCATATGCTTTTTACTCTCATGTATCCATTTATTAATTAGCTTGCTCGGGTACCCATACTCTTGTGATATTTTCGAGATAAACTGTAGCTCTTGATTTTTTAGCCTGTTGTTAGATGTGTGTGTGTACGCTCGCCGTATCAAGTTTACTATGCTGTTTTTTTTATGTATCACTGGATGGTGCGACGAGTATGGTATCAGTACAGGTATGTAAGTTGCTTTTCTGAACACTGAGTATTCAAAACTATTTTTGGTTTTCTTTAGTTGAATGTCCAGGAAGGATAGGCAATTATCCTCTTCAAACTCAATAGTTAGCTCTATGGTGTTACATATTTTGCTAAACTGCTGTGCTAGATCTTGTAGCTCGGCTTTGTTAAGTTTAGACATTATAATAATGTCGTCTACATATCGAGCATAAAGTATTGGTTTTACAGGTAAATTTTGAATAATTTCTTTTTCGAGGTATGCCATAATCACTTCTGCGTATAATGCCGATAATGGGGATCCCATAGGGCCACCTTGTATTTGTTTATATATATTTCCTTCAAAATGGAAGAAAGAGCTAAAGAATACCTTATATTTCATCAAGGAAAACAACATCTTCCATTTTGAAGGAAATATATATAAACAAACACAAGGTGGCCCTATGGGATCCCCATTATACGCAGAAGTGATTATGGCATACCTCGAAAAAGAAATTATTCAAAATTTACCTGAAAAACCAATACTTTATGCTCGATATGTAGACGACATTATTATAATGTCTAAACTTAACAAAGCCGAGCTACAAGATCTAGCACAGCAGTTTAGCAAAATATGTAACACCATAGAGCTAACTATTGAGTTTGAAGAGGATAATTGCCTATCCTTCCTGGACATTCAACTAAAGAAAACCAAAAATAGTTTTGAATACTCAGTGTTCAGAAAAGCAACTTACATACCTGTACTGATACCATACTCGTCGCACCATCCAGTGATACATAAAAAAAACAGCATAGTAAACTTGATACGGCGAGCGTACACACACACATCTAACAACAGGCTAAAAATCAAGAGCTAGAGTTTATCTCGAAAATATCACAAGAGTATGGGTACCCGAGCAAGCTAATTAATAAATGGATACATGAGAGTAAAAAGCATATGACTCAGAGGAAAGAAGGCCAAGAAGTGCACAACCAAAGGAAGATGAGAAATAAAAAATTGAAATACATTGGAGCTTTCCCATACCTGGAAGGAGTGAGTAAAGAAATCAATAGTCACTGTGCTAAATATGACTTACAACTAGGAAGCTCAGTGCACACCGTGAAAAGTATGACTGTCAACAAAAAAACAGAGGAAAAAATGCTAGAAGAATCAGGAACCTACGAAATTCCAATAGCACACATACCCCCAATATCGTACATTGGAAGTACGAAAAACAGATTAAAAAAAGACTTAAACAACACATATCTAACTGGCAAAAAAAAGAAGCCAAAACGGCTTTAGTGCAATTCTGCTTGGAAAACCGGACATTCCCAAAGTTCGATGAAATTAAAATGCTAAAAAAGAATAAAAAATCGGAAAGGCAAATGAGGAGGGAAGAAGCAATATTAATCTACAAAAATAAAGCAAGGGTATGTAACCAGAACGACCCTAGCACATTATCGGGCCTGTGGAAAGAACTAATAAGACAAGAAAAACAACAACAAAAGAAAAGCAGGCAAAAAAGACAAGAAAACCAGGATAGGAGAAGAAATTAAAAAATTCAAAAAAAAAAAAAAAAATACGGAAAAAAAAAAAAAGTGTTCTTAACTAAACATAGATGGCGCCAGCCGGGCTTGATAACGAAATATATCCAGGAAAGTTTTTCCGACGAATGGCAACAAGGAGTATCGGACTCCATTAGCGCGAAGTTAGCCACGAACATCGGTGGTAAAGTCGCCACGCTCCTGAAGATGCCCAGAGTATGGGCGAAAATTTCGAGTATAAAGAACGGTAAAAATTGATGTTTGGAATCCTAAAGCAAAGATCCAATGAGTATACCCAGCGAAAAGTGTGAGAAGTAAAGCCAGTCATCGCATACAACGGACTTTAGGACAATAACCTCAACAAAGACCGGAAAACACGTGCGTGAAATGTCCCCGTCGCTAGAAAGGAATGCCAAGGTAAGCATTATCCGCTAGTTTTCTGTACAAGTTACTTTGAAATATCGCACGTAAAAGAGAATAGTACAATAATTAGAGCTATATAATAGTCAGAATTAGAACTACTAAGTGGAATTTAAACACGAGAACATTATGTAATAATGACAACGAATCAGCAAGAAGAAGGGAGGGGCTGATTGAAGAAAACCCCAAGGAACTGCAGGTTACAAGCCATAGCAGGTAGTTGTTCTGAACTCTGAAGATGGGCATAGGAGTCCAAAACACATGTCAGTTACATTTGAGTGTGAATATCCTTCGACACAACAAGCGAGTTCGGGAGATGGCCCGAGGTTCTTAATGCTTTTTAACTACGAGTTCGAAAGTTCATCATCTGATGGTTTTTAAACTTTTTCGTGCTTCATCATAGTTTTTAACTAAAATCACCATTTTTAAACCTTACTTACCTGGTGACATACAAGTCCTCAGGTGGGTCCGCAGTCAAGGATGTGAGCACCTGTAAAGAAATTTGCATATTCTCCAGCGGATATGTAATATGTCAACAATGTTTTTCGTGACTGGACTGAAAATAACATTTTATAATACATATACTTTGAGCAGAAAATAATAAAAGAAAAGGACCATCAATAACTTATGAGTACAGTTTTTATTTTATTTTACAATAATATTTCTTTGAGAATGCAAGCAATTTCTTCAGCCTCTGAGAATATAACGTGTCAAAAGAGATTTTAAGTCTTTCACTAATGTAAAGATAATGGATATAGTTGTAAGCAACACGTTAAAATGGAATAATTCCTACAGAAAAGAAATTTATAGCAACATAAAATGCAAAAGTAGATCTTGTCTAAATCTATTTATTCACCAAATCTAGTTAGTAAATCTAATTTTAAATTTCCAGCTCATTAGTTACACTATAATTTGAAAATCAATATTATGATGACTACATATGTACACATTTAGTTGGGTGCAGTATTGCTTGCAGCACATGCTGCACAAAGCTTTAAATGTTCATAAATATATATATATATATATATATTTGATGTAGTCATTTTTGCAACTACCCCATCAGAGCTGCAGAGTATGATCCAGGAACTTGCTGACAAGAGTAAAGAAGTGGGATTAAAAACGAACTTTCAGAAGACAAAAGTGATATACAATGCTTTTACAGAAACGAAGATTTATCGGTTGATGGAGAAAAGTTACAGATAACAGATACATACATTTATCTTGGACAGCAGATATCAAGTGAGGGTCACATTGATGAAGAAATTAATTGGTGTATAAAACTTGCCTGGAGAGCTTTTGGAAGAAACCGCATAATTTTCAAGAGCAATATGCCATTATGTCTTAAAAGAAGAGTGTTTGATCAATGCATCCTACCAGTACTTACGTATGGTGCAGAGACATGGACCTTAACTAAAAGAGACATACAAAGGCTGCAGACAACTCAAAGAAGCATGGAGAGGTGCATGCTTGGTGTAACCAGGAGAGATAAGAAGAGGAACTCGTGGATCCAAAAAATGACAAGAGTGGAAGACATCATGATCAGAGTTAAATCCCTGAAATGGCAATGGGCTGGACATACTGCCAGAAGGACCGACCATCGATGGACAGTCGAAATTTTAGATTGTATTCCAAGGGACAGGAAAAGACCCAGAAGAAGACCACATGGGAGATGGGTGGATGAAATTGTAAAGTATGCAGGAGTAACATGGAGGAGACTGGCACAAGACAGACCGTCGTGAAAGAAACTTGGGGAGACCTTCGTCCAGCAGTGGATTGATAATGGTTGACAATGATGATGATAATGGTATATTTATCTACCATGATTTCTGTCACATAATCTGCAGATTATGTTTTAAAAAGTTACAAATTTATGTTCTGCGGACAACACGCAAATTGAAAAAAAAAAAGAAACACTTTTGTTGCTTTTGGTTTTTAAAAATTCTGCACAGTAATTGCGCAGGAGAGGTGGTATAGTTGGAAAAGTACCACAAAAATGTGTTAATAATAGAAAAGATGTAATGCAACATGAAGATAGAAGTTTGCAGAGAGTTGGAAAGAAGTTCTTACCTTACTTTTTACTTACAAACATTTTAGCATTTTGATCGAAAATGTGATGCAATGAAAAAAATGAAAGTTTGTTAGCATTTATATAGTGTTGAAGATATATTTTTCTCATAATGTGTGGAAAATACATCATGATAATCAATATAGCAATCAGACATCTCTGCATTGACTGTTTTTACATACATCATACATATCACTAAGCTGTTCTCTGAGATTCAGAGGTTAGCTCCAAAAAGAAATACAAACTTCCTGATATTTTTACTTATTGTTGTCGTATCAAACTTCGCCATTTACAGCGATCTTGACATACAACTCGTGCTTCACTGATATCCATTACACGCCGTACACAAGATCTTTTATACTTCATACTCATAATCTTTTTCTCATGCAGCCACTCCTGAATCTGATCCACCCATGTCTTCCTTGGCCTTCCTCTGCCTTTCCTTCCTGCCACTTGGGCTAAAAATACTTTCTTAGTAAGCATTTCATCACTCATTCTTTCAACATGGCCAAACCACCGAAGCATATTGGTCTCCACCTTGCTAACAACATTTTGCTTTACATCACACACAACTGCAATACATCTTCATTCCTCACACAATCAGATCGTGTCTTGCCACAAACCCCACGCAAGTAACGCATTTCTCTAGCACACAAACGACTCCTATGTTTCTTCTGCAGTACCCAGGTTTCACTGCCATACATCAGAGTAGGAACAATTACTGTTTTATACACAGCTATGCGGGACTCTCTAGAGAACCCATCATTCCTGTGAAAACCTCCCAGAGCAGCTATGACTTTCAAAGAAGAATTCACTCGCTTACTGATTTCACCATCCAATTTGTTCTCTCTGTCAAACATGCTTCCTAAATACACAAACTCACTCACCTGGTCAATCACAGTGCTATTTATACTTACATTACATTCAGTGCTACCCATTCCTCTCTCAAACACCATAACTTTGGTTTTTCCCTTATTTATACTCAGTTTGAATTTCATGCAAACTTCGTGCATCCGAGTCAACATACTCTGCAACTCACTTTTGATCTCTGCCAACAGGACAGTGTCATCAACATACAGCAATCTGCACACACGGATATCACCAAGACATAAACCACTATTATCTATTTTGGCATCACGCATGCATGCATCCATAAATATATTAAACAGCCATGGTGACATTACACAACCTTGTCTAACTCCTGCACCAATGGAAAGCCATTTTGATAAAACGCCATTCACTCGTACACAAGCTCTACTACCAGCATACATGGCTTTTACACTATTAAGTAGATTCCCAGTAACACCATATTCATTCAATACCTTCCACAAAAGTGCCCTATTGACTCGGTCATAAGCTTTCTCTAAATCTATGAAGGCAGCAAAAACTTTCTTCTCAACAGCCAGATACTTTTCAATCATCATGCGTAATGCAAAAATCTGGTTAGTGCAGCCTTTAAAAGGCATAAAACCACTCTGAACATCCCACACTTTCTCTGATGTAAGACCCCGTACTTTTTCAATAACAACCTTACCAAACACTTTCCCTGGCACACTCAGTAGGCTGATGCGACGATAGTTCTTGCATTTAGTCTGATCACCTTTTCCCTTATATACAAGGGAACAATGATAGCATCCTTCCAATCCCTAGGGACCATTCCTAACTCCCAGCACAACTGGCAAATTTCAGTTAACCAGTCAATTATAGAGTCACCACTATACTTCAATATCTCTGCAGTTGTGCCATCAACTCCTGGAGCCTTACCATTCTTTTTACTGTTCTCACATAATATCAATCACTCAGAAAACTTTAAAATTTCATTGCTCTGGAGGGGAAATCAAACCAGCATCTCTCCGCTCGAATATGCTAGCATGCTTGAACAGTAATCGGAATACTGATATTATGTAAGAAAGTTTTCTGAGTGATTGATATTATGCGAGAACAGTAAAAATACAATCAATTCACAGATATCTGATTGGTGTGTTAATTATCATGATTGTTAGTGTAGCGGGCGGTCTTAGTGAGAGATGGGTTTGCCTCCTTGGGGCGCTCTGTGGGCAATCGTGCTCAGAACAGCAACAAAGGCCTCTGTGAATCTTGGAGAGATGCCAGCTAGTTTTGTGTGACATTGGCAAAAAGGTGATAGTTGGTGGAATAGCGAGATTAAAGAGGCAGTAAAGAGAAAGAAGGATGCCTATTTGGGGATGTTGCAAGGTAGAGTTTCTGTGGGTGAATACCACTGTAAGAAATGTGAAGCAGCTAAACTGGTTCACCAGAGTAAGGCAAAAAATAGGAAGGAGAAGGTCGAAAAGCATGAATTGGCATTTTGGAAAGATAGAAAGACTTTCTGGAAGTTCGTGAGACTCAGGAAAAAATAGGGAAACAAAGTTGTAAGTTGTGTGAAGAATGATATTGGGGAAATGATATGGGAGCCCAGTGAGATAAGTGAAAGATGGGGTGAATACTTCTGTGAGTTATTAGATCAAGAAAGCAAAGGTGATTCTGAAGGAGAAGCAGATGATGTCTCAGTGAAGGAGGGAAGCACAAGAGGGATCTCAAGAGAAGAGGTCTGTAAAGCTGTAAAATCTTTTCAGAATGGTAAGGCTCCCAGAGTTGATGGCATAACTGCTGAGATGTTGAAATATGGTGCTGTAATTGACTGGTTAACTGAAATTTGCCAGTTGGGCTGGGAGTTAGGAAGTGGTCTCTCGGGATTGGAAGGATGCTATCATTGTTCCCTTGTATAAGGGAAAAGGTTATCAGACTGACTGCAAGAACTATTGTGGTATTAGCCTACTGAGTGTGCCGGGGAAAGGGTTTGGTAAGGTCATTATTGAAAGTACAAAGTTTTACATCAGTGAAAGTATGGGATGTTCAGAGTGGTTTAAAGCCTAGTAAAGGCTGCAATAACCAAATTTTTGCATTATGCATGATGATTGAAAAGTATTTGGCTGTTGGTAAGAAAGTTTTTGCTGCCTTCATAAATTTAGAGAAAGCTTACGACTGAGTAAATAGGACACTTCTGTGGAAGGTATTGAATGAATATGGTGTTACTGGGAGTCTACTTAATAGTGTAAAAGCCATGTCTGCTGGTAGTAGAGCTTGTGTATGAGTGAATGGTGTTTTATCAAAATGTTTTTCTATTGGTGCAGAAGTCAGGCAAGGTTGTGTAATGTCACCCTCGCTGTTTAATATATTTATGGATGCATTCATGCGTGATGCCAACATAGATAATACTGGTTTATGTCTTGGTGATATGCGTGTGTGCAGATTGCTGTGTGCTGATGACACTGTCCTGTTGGCAGAGAGCAAAAGTGATTTGCAGAGTATGTTGTTCCAGATGTATGAAGTTTGCATGAAATTCAAACAGTATAAATAAGGGAAAAACCAAAATTATGGTTTTCGAGTGGGTAACTGGTAGTACTGAATGTAGCATAAGTCTAAATGGAACCGTGATTGACCAGGCGAATGAGTTTGTGTATTTAGGAAGCATGTTTGACAGAGAGAACAAATTGGATGGTGAAATTAGTAGGAGAGTGAATTATTCATTGAAAGTCATGGCTGCCTTGGGAGGTTTTCACAGGAATGATGGGTTCTCAAGAGAGTCCCGCATGGCTGTGTATGAAAGTGTAATTGTTCCTACTCTGACATATGGCAGTGAAACCTGAGTACTACAGAAGAAACATAGGACTCATATGTATGCAGGAGAAATGCAATACTTACGGGGGGGGGGCAAGACACGTTCTGATTGTGTGAGGAATGAAGATGTTTTGCAGTGGTGTAATGAGAAACAAAATGTTGTTAGCAAGGTGGAGACTAATATGCTTCGGTGGTTTGGGCATGTTGAAAGAATGAGTGATGAGATGCTTACTAAGAACATTTTTTCAGCCCAAGTGACAGGAAGGAAAAGCAGAGGAAGGCCAAGGAAGTCATGGGAGGATCAGATTCAAGAGTGTCTACATGAGAAAAAGATCATGAGTATGAAGTATAGAAGATCTTGTGAGTGTCATGTGATGGATGTCAGTGAAGCTCAAATTGTGTGTCAAGATCGTTGTAAGTGGAGGAGTTTGATATGGCAACAGTAAGTAAATAATCAGATAAAAATTATCTGGTAGTTTGTCTTTTCTTTGTGGAACTAACCTCTGAATCTCAGAGAACAGCTTAGTGATATGTATGTATGTATGTATGTATCAGTGGTGTCGCGTGCCCATTTCGATTGGGTGTGCGTTGTTATGGGAAAAAACACGCAGAAATTTTATTATGTATCTCGAGCTGCAAAATTCGCGCATTGATTTTGAAAATATGAAAAGCATTTCTTTTATTTAGCTGTCGTCTAATAACTTATGGTAAAAAAAATTACATACACTCCATTGTAAGAAAAATATGAATTTCCTGTGCAAATACTAGAGTGATGAACGAATTTTTGGTGTCTTTTTTATATATAAGTTTTAAATACAGCACAAAGCTTACTTTCTTTAACCCGCTTTACATGATCTGCAAAATCTCTGGCAAAAAATGGGACACTTAGCACATCGTCAACCTAAATGGATGTAAAAATGCAATTGTATCTGTGCTCATAAACACACCAATTCACACAGCGACGGAAAGATAGAAAATGCGGAGCAGATGTTGAAGTGTGCTTATGGCTCCACGCTATTCCAAAACACAAACAAGTATGACCAGTGGTGCTTTTTTAAGCGTGCGCACCCTAGAAATTTTAACCTCTGCACTGAATCCATGAGGAAATAAAAACGTGGCCCGTAGCGCCATCTGGAGAGCTTTGAATGTCAATTGCTTTAACGACTTAGGATGTCCGCTATTAAAATAGCACTCCTGCAGCTGCAAATATTACTTACTACGTTTTGTTTACTACACGAAGTAACGAACCTTCCCCTCTTCACGAAAATATTGCACAAGGAAATTAAGTTGAGCGGACAAACTTCAGCGAGTCTTGCTGGAAATACATTAAAAAAAAAAAAAAAAAAAAATATAACAGCAATTAGCTGCTCCGCGAGACTCAAGCAGTGCTGATTTTTTGTAGCACACCTTGAGAGTTCAGCTGGAATGATCGAGACCACAGGGAAATAAGAACGTGACCTGCAGCGCCATCTGGGGAGCGCTTGTACCACAGCTGGTTTATGGTCGTTGGATGTGCAGACACAGAACAGCACACCCCAGGATTCTAGCTCGAATGCGTTATGCTTACTTTTCTTATTAATGAAAACATTATGTGGAGAAATTAATTTTAATCACCATTAGAAGCCTTAGGATGAACTCTGGCGAGTTTTATTAGAAACAAATCCGTAAAAATAATATCGATAATATAGGCTAAATTGCGACTCTGTGTGGGTGTGAGCCGACACCTAGCACACCCTGAATATTCGCCCCTGGTATGTATGTATGTTAGTGTTTGCTCTCACAGAATATTATGTGCTGTAGGATGCTCAGCTGCACCCACAAGTGTGCCTGCTTCTGTGCTATCCCATAAAATCGTTGGCATTCTCATTGCGTGAATCTCATTCATCAATTTTTGCTGAACAAATTACATTAGTTAAGGCTTCTTTGGGTGCCATCCTGCATATCTCAACTTTTCTGTTGGAAATTTCTTTTTCAGATTTCCATGGTCTGTGCTTTATATACTGCTGTGGATTACATGAAGGAAATTACTTTTTTTCTGAATTTCGCGGTCTGTGGATTATACGAAAGAAAATACAGTAGCATATTTCCAACATATGCTACATTTTCATTTACTTGGATGTTGCTGTTTTATTTTAACGGGGATACAAAACAGAATTTTTGAATAACTGTGACAGATTGAAGTGTGAGTTTAGTCCATCTAACATTATTTTCCCCAGAAGTTCTTATGATTATGAACCACAACTTTACTGACTGTGAATGGAACCTTACAGTCAGTAATAGGTCACAATATTTTAGAACTCCAACAATCAAGTTTTTTTTTTTTTTTAGTTTTTTTAGGTAAATAAATATGCCAATAAAGACAACTATGACCTAACCTTATGTTAAAATATGCTATATTTTTCTTAATATACAGCAATGCATGAAAACTGCTTCATAGATGGAGCAAAATGGAAATTTAATTTCAACTGCACAAAATATCTGCAAGGAGTACAAAGAAAGGAAAGCATATTTTCCCAGGCATTGATATATGCACAGACAGTAACAGGCTTTAATATGATCATCTAATGAAAATCAACTGGAATCACCAAATTAAACCTACAACTTTTCAGTACTTTTATGCTAGTAGTAAGTATAACCATTGAAAGCAGACTAGCTTAAAATAAAGCTGATATAAGAAATGGAATTATAGATGCTACATTCATCCTTAAAGTCTGGATGATACATCTGAACATCCCACTTGAAAAGACATCATATAAACTTCTCTGTTCATTAGTCAGTTGGCACCTTTGCTGTTTAGGGAGTTCTGAAATTTTTCTCTCACCTGGAGAATGTAACTGTTTATTCCTTCCATATTCAAACTGCAGTGGAACTCTGTCATAATAATGTCCTTCAGGGGACTTAAAAATAATTGCTATTATAGCCATTGGCTGTTATATACAATCTGGAACAATACTGAAAAACAGAATTTATGCTTTAATATTTTTGTATCTAATGAAAATAACTTACCTACTTTTTGCAGAGCTATAGTAAGGTATTAATTAATCCAATAATTGTACAGTGTGAGCAAATATTTTTACTTAAGTACTGTATGTAGTAATTAATATGTATGCACACATAATTTTCCAAATTAATCCAAGAGATTAAAACACTACATGTTGCAATCACTTAAAGAAATCATGAAGTGTCGGTTGCTTCACACTATTTAGTTTTGTTTTTTTGTACAGTTCTTTCTGCAGAATGTACATGAAAAAGAAGGTTTACATTTTCTACAACATTGCCCACAGTTTCAATTGTCTGATTTCAGAAAAGTAGTTTTAGGCTTGAGATGGCCGTCATAGATGGGTTTACCTTTATTTCCATCTTCGTTACAAAAGAGCTCACTTATCATTAGGTTAAGGGCAATTTCCCTCGGACCAACACTTTTTGGATGTTATAACTGAGTATTCATCACATCTGAGCTTGTTATAAGAGAGTTTTACAGTATTTGGAAATCTCTCTCAAAGCCTTACACCTAAACAGAATGTGAAAATCATGAAAAGGTAAATGCTGGAACTTTGTTTCCTTTTTTGGTTAATAAAGACTCTGTGCTATTTTATTACAACTTCTTGCAATTTAAGTTCTCTTTTTATGCATTAATATATGTTATTCTTATAGTGATGTGTCTTTCACCTAAATTTCAAGTATTTATCATGTTTGCTCCAACTTTAGCCAGTATGTTTAAATTGGAACTTTGTGAATGTTTAGAAGCAGCTAATGCTCTGAACTTTAAACTCAATTTTTGATTGGATTTTGACAACGAAGAAAGATTGATACTCCTGAAATACTACCTAAATCCCTCTATGTTTTAGTAAAAAAGCACTGGTTGGAATCAAAACAAAAATATTTTGGATTATCCCAACATTTTGCTGTGAAAAAAAAATTGAAGCTATTACTTGCATGTGCACATTTTTTTCTAGACCTACCATCATTCACTATCTATAATTATGATTAATTATTATCATTCAGCACCTATACTAAGTACTTCTGCAAACACAAAATGACATGAATATTCATTTCTTATCACTTTAAAATGATTTCATGGGAAATATTTTGAAAAGCCATGCTTACCTTCACATAAAAACTTTAAAACAGATTCAGTTCCGTCAGAAAAAGTATCTATCAGAAAAAGACACCAAACAAATAAGGCTTAACTTTACTTACATTCAGTAAAGCAGTTTACAGATACCTGATTGCATACAACTTGTAATGTTGTGTTTATCTAAAATTTACAAATAATAACAAAAATGTGGTATGATTACAGTTTTTCCCATTTTTTATTAATCAAGTAAAATGGGAAAAACTATAGATCTTGGAAATGAAAAAATATGTGCATAAAATTGCATTCCCCCTTTTTTTTTTTTTTTTTTTTTTTGGTTTTTGATCTCCACAACAATCTAAGGGCTATGACATTACTGTGAGGATCAGTAGCTGTGCCTCATTAAGAGATGTCACTTCCCGCAAGCTGACAGAATCAGAATCACAGGACAAACAAAATCCACACCTAAACCTCACCTGCCACTTGAACCTGGGGCTCGAATGAATTATGTCCAGTGCTGAGTTACAAAAACACAATAAATTATAACAAAGATGAAAGGGAAACTATATATACCTCAAACCATGTGTGTGTATGTATACTTTATTACACTCAGTCATATGATTTTTAAAAATTCTCCGATGAAGTTTATTCTTATATATTTTCTTCACTATCTTGATGAATGCCAATTTTAATCTTGAAGGAAGATAAATGCTTACACTGAGATCTTGTTATAATCCAAATTAATTTTTAAGCATTATTTAAGGCATTTAATTACGTATAATACATGGATGCAAATAAGAGGCAGTGAATTGCTGGTTTTCAACTACAGTAAGGATGCTACGATTTTAAGCCATTCTCATCAGCAACACAATTATTGAAAATCAACTAAGACCTATGGTAAGAAATAACAGCCTATTTAAATTTTGGGCCACCAGATCTTTAATGGGCCACTAAAAAATTTCCACTCATTTGCATGCCCGATATAAAAAGTGAGAGAACTACAATATTCACTCATACAGTATAAATAATCAATATGGTTTAGAACAAGAAATAATATATAAGACATCTACACTACTGGTAATGGCCAAAATTTTATATCTTCAAAGGTTATTTGAAATGGATCATATTAAGTAAGCTTCATTCGCCACACAATCATGGTAAAGTAACAGTCAATAAAACTTGAGAAAATTAATTTTATGGTTGATGGTTAGATGTTCATTAACCAGCATATCAAATGGATTTATACACCTGCCAGTCATTAGAAATAATTCTTGAATTAGGTTACATTCTAAAGTCTAAAGTTGACAACAGAAAAGAAAGCCATTGCAATGTGATCTACCATGATGATGACAACAAGCGAATGACAATGACAAAGTACTCCTTTTTTTCAGCTAGTTCTCTCATATACTAACTATTGCGGAGACACAAAGGCATATTCATTCTTGAAAAGCAAAAACAAGCTCCTACAGTCTTTACAGAAGTTCAAAGTCCACCCATCAGAGGTATAACTAGGGTGGGGCAAGTGGGGTGGCTCAAGAGAAGGTGCAAAAACTACTGTGTAGAATCTGATTAAAATCAGAAATGAAACTTTTGTACCAATTTCTGGTAGAGTTCCTTCACACCATACTTGTCATTTGTCTATGTACATAATTTTCTCATAATGTTTTGCCAGTTATGGTAACCTTGTCAGCTCAGATTTTATATTTCTTCCTCATGATGTTCAGGGGATGTTAATTGCTCACATTCAGAAATGGAAGTACGGTTGTATGTACGTTGCAAGGTAAACATGTCATTCACATTATTAAAGATTCTCTAGGGGCTTTTCAATTATTGCTGTGGCTGCCTGCCACAACTGTTAACTGCTTTCCATCTGTTTAATGTGGTACTGAAGGTCTGAATTCCAAAACAGTCTGGAATTTGACCTTCCTTCTCTCTTTTTTTATTTCATTAATTCTAAAAGATGTCCTGCATCCAGTTTGGCTTCACTACCCAGAACATATTTGATGTAAGGATATGGGAATCCATGAGTGGTTCCCCTTCCATTTCCTAACTTCTTCTGATGCAATTAAAGAGGGTAAAGGGCTGATTCTGTTTGGAATAAGAAATGACACCTCAGTCTATAGTACCATATTTACTGTATATCATCATCATTGTCAACCATTATATCAATCCAACGCTGGACGAAGGTCTCCCCAAGTTTCCTCCACAACGGTCTGTCTTGTGCCAGTCTCCTCCATGTCTCTCCCACATACTTTCGAATTTCATCCACCCATCTCCCATGTGGTCTTCTTCTGGGTCTTTTCCTGTCCCTTGGAATCCAATCTAAAATTTCAGCTGTCCATCGATGGTCTGTCCTTTTGGCAGTATGTCCAGCCCATTGCCATTTCAGGGATTTTACTCTGATCATGTCTTCCACTCTTGTCATTTTTTGGATCCACGAGTTCCTCTTCTTATCTCTCTTGGTTACACCAAGCATGCACCTCTCCATGGTTCTTTGAGTTGTCTGCAGCCTTTGTATGTCTCTTTTAGTTAAGGTCCACGTCTCTGCACCATACGTAAGTACTGGAAGGATGCATTGATCAAACACTTTTCTTTTAAGACATAATGGCATATTGCTCTTGAAAATTATGCTGTTTCTTCCAAAAGCTCTCCAGGCAAGTTTTGTACGCCGATTAATTTCTTCATCAATGTGACCCTCACTTGATATCTGCTGTCCAAGAAAAACGTACGGTCTGTTATCTCCAGCTTTTCTCCATCAATCGATAAATCTTCATTTCTTGTAAAAGCATTGAACATCACTTTTGTCTTCTGAAAGTTCATTTTTAATCCCACTTCTTTACTCTTGTCAGCAAGTTCCTGGATCATACTCTGCAGCTCTGATGGGGTAGTTGCAAAAATGACTACGTCATCAGCAAAACGAAGGTGGGTTAGATAATCTCCATTAATCTTTATACCCTTGTTTTCCCAGCTCAGCGACTGAAAGTGGCATTAAAGAGCTTTGGAGAAATGGTGTCACCTTGTCTCACTCCCTTTCCAATTTTTATGTGTGATGTATTTTCAAACAGCCGAATCTTTGCACTTGCGTACAGCCGAATCTTTGCACTTGAATATTTGCGCTTTTTTATATACTTAAACCTTTTTTCGATTCTGGCAATACATATAAATACTTAAGCGTTTGGTTGTTAAGTTATGTACAATGAAAATATAAATTAGGGTAGCTGGAAAGATGCAAATGCCTTGCCCCAACCCTGACAGTAAGAAGCTCCTATAGGAAGGAAATTGAGCCAAATTTAGGTAACTGAAAGCACACACTTGAGGTACATTTGGATTGCAAGTTCTTATATTAGCATGATTTTCTTTGTGGTTTGAACTAGACAGAAGAAGTTTTTTTTTTTTTTTTTTTTTTTTTATTTCCTGCTAAGCAATGAAGGATCCATGCTGAATTTGCATACATCAAATAGTCCTGTACAGCATTCCAACTGTTGATCAAATTCAGATCCTTTGGTTTCCTGAAAATGCTGTACAAACAATGTCAGTTTGAATGTGCCTCCCCATAAAGATACATTGGGGTGTGATGTAAATTTTGTTGAGCATTGTATATTTATATATAATAGATACTAACGTACACTATTGAATTAGTAATATATTTACATAAGGCAGAAAGACAAATGTGGGGGTGCAATATTTTGCGGTCTGCCCCGGGCGCAGAAATGCTTAGTTATGCCTCTGCCTGTGTTCAAAAAATTGCAACAACAATAAAAGCAGTCCTTTCACTATTGTTGCAATTATTCTCTAAATGGAGATAATCTCTCTATTCTAAAAAAAAGTAGCTGCTGTCGTCGTTTTAGAAACTTCGCGACACTCACGCTTTCCTAGCTTGCAGCGCAAAACATATTGAACACAAAAATATAAAATTTACATCGTTTGTAGAGAATTGTTTGGAGAACACGCTGAAATAAACCTTTTTTCGATTCTGGCAATACTTCAAGAGCTATTGTATTTCAAAGTTAAGGTAAGCAAAAACGTGCTATCAGGTCACGTTCTGGACACACTAACAGCAACAGAACCACGAAACTTTGTAGGCATGTAGTGCCATGACCGAATTTTTGCACCTCGTTGCCCTTTTTTTGAATTTCAATTTAGTTTAAGATAAATTAAATTTTTAAATTTCACAAAATTCTCTATTTTGCGATGGGATCTATTTAAAAAAACGGATATATGGCAAACTATAAATCACAACACATTGCAATTTTTACAGCATAAACTTATTCTACCATCCCTTTTTTACAAAAACAAAAAAAAAAATTAAAAATTAAGAAAAAGTCATTTTCTAATTTTTAAGCATTTTTTAGATGCAAAGGAAAGAAACGAACGGCTTTGTTTGTCTTAACGATAACCACAGAGGAACGCTCTGGTCCCGTGACCTGCTGCCAGGTGACGAAGCTATTTTTAACACTCTCTTCTCATTGGGTGAAAGAACAGGCAACAATATCAAACTGGTAATGACGCAATGCTTAATGATGTAGGGACACTCCTATTAAAGTTCGGCGTTTTCTGCCAGCATATGTGAATACCTATGTAAATATCGGCTTTTGCCTCGTATATGAAAAGCAAAGAGGGAAAATGCGAGTGTGTTCATCTGCAAATTGTTTGACCCCTTCTGAATGTCCTAGAGATCTGAAAATTGGCATGCTGATAAGTCTTAAGGTCCATATAATTAGAAAAGTACAAAACCAAAAAAAAAAAAAAAAAAAAAAAAAAATGTTGGCTTTGGAACATTGTCTGCTTGAACTTTTTGCGAATTGTTTGACCATTTCTAAATAACCTAGAGATCTAAAAATTGGCATGCTGGTAGGTCTTAAAGTCTGAAATGCTTTTTGGACTGCTTTTGTTTTCCTTGGTGGTAAATTTAGTAAGTGCCATAAGTTCAAACGACAAAAGTCTGCCCTTCCAAAAAATAATGACAGTAAGAAAACTCGGAAACTTCGGAATTGTTTGTGGAGCAAAGTCCTTTAATAAAAATAGAAGGAAATTGAAGAAAGTTCTGCAAAAATCTAACAGGGAGTTCACTGGGAGTGAAACAAAAACTGTAAACAAGCCACCATCTTGAAATCGATACAGCGCAAAAAGTATTGAACAATTAGGAGAACATTTTCATTTTGTCAGATGGCATCCCCGGAAAGAGACAGTCGAACACATTTGTCAACAATGATGTACTTGAAAATCGGGCTACAGGGCCTGAGCACTACTCTGGAAACAAGCGTAGTGAGCCTAGAGGCGCAGCTACTAGTTGTCTCAAAAAATGTACAATGACTGGTCGAACTACGAGTCTATGCTCACAGAGTTTGGCTGAAGTTGTGGCTTTAGCAGCATGTGAAACATAGGGGCAATGTATAAAGTGTGAATGAACAATCACAAGCCTTCTAAGCCAGCTTTCAATACGTACATGGATCTTCTGAGAGAATTTTTCTTTTTCACACAAGTCCAGAGCAGTAATCTGAAACAGTGTTTCATGGTGAAACCATCTCTGTACGTTTTCTCTGTTAAAGTACTCCACAATCTCAAAAAGAAATTAAATGGGAACTTCCCTGATTAGAATTTTCTGCAATAATTTGATAAAATGCATACCAAAGCAATTTTTAATGGATCTTGTCAATTGCAATCACTCAGTAACCTCAATGGCTTATAACTCCCATTTTTCAACTGCTGACACATGTGCTCCATATCTGTACAGGAGGGTATGGATGGAATAGAAGAACTAGTTTATAATTTTGGTTGTTAACTACCAACTTTGTTCACTGTGCGCTGCACCAATGCAAGAGTGCAAGTGAAATTATTGAGTGTTACAATATCGTACAGATACATACTTTAAAATATTTAGAAAATTAGTTTTTGGATCACTATTTATCAAATATTGAAAAGTATCAATTGTCCAAGAAACAAGCATTTAAATATCCTTTGAAATTATTAATTCCATATTCAAATTCTGTGAAAAACAATTACAAAATTAATTTCAAATTTCCTTTAAATTTTCACTTCCTACTATTTCTTTTATAAATCTGAGAACTATTTCAAAGGTTGATTTTTAAAACTTCTGTATGTAAACATCTTAAAAGAAACCTCTCTATATTTTGAACTCCAGATGCTACTCCTTTCAGTAATTTACATAATACAAAATGATCATTTTTGTATCAAAAGTTCTGCACAAAAACAATTAAAATAATCATGTTTCTCTTTAGCAAGACATTTCATTAGTCAAAAACTGGAACAACATAATGCCAATGGTTTGACATAATCAATATTTTATATAGAAAATAACATATTGAATGAGATACGATGTATGATAAATTGTACAGATGTCTAAATTTTAGTCAAAAACTTTTGATTCAATAATACAGTGAAGATGCTAAAAAACTCCCTTTAAACACACACATACTTTCGCTGCACTCACTTCCTCTTTCCCCAACAAACATTGTAGTCACATCAATGATTTACTAGGTTCAGATGAAGTCATTGTTTCAGCCTTTAAACTAAAAAACATATATATGTAGCTCAAGCTTCAGTCAATCAAATTTCATGAAAATGTGCAACTACAATGTGCAAGTTATTCACCACTGGGTGGGGAAGAGGGAGGAGTGGACAGTCATCACACTGCTACTTCTCCATTTGCTAACATGAAATGCACATTCACACATTAAAAAATGGTAATAATTCAAAATGATGCAATTTTTACCAGGGGGAGGATATTCCATATTTTCAGAATCAAGTTCTAAATTTTCTAAACTTAATAAGTTGCTAAATTCTTTAGGTAACACTTTCAACTTCTTGTTATTACACAAATTCATGTTGCGAAGGCCTTCCAAATTGCAAAGAACCATAGGAAACTCGTGGAATTTGTTACCTGTAAAAACATTAGAAATAACACAGCATTAAAAACGGCCATTTCTTAAATTAAAACATAAATGCTAACAATTGTTATCTGGTTAACTGTCTATTTTTCAAAAATTACAAAAAATTTCAAACAGCTAAAAATGTGATCTCGGCAGAGTACATGTGAGATTGGTGTGCAGAATATGACAGGAATAAATGGAAATATGAATGAGGTGATTGAAGAAATGGATAAGTATCGATTGGATGTACTGCATGCAAGTGAAACAAAAAAGAAGGTGATTGGAATAGAAGATGTGAATGGAGTGGTGAGTGTATTTGTATGAGGAATAGCTGGCGTATGTGGGATTTTTCAGTAAAAAGATGAACAACTTGCTGCATAAGTGATAGATTTCTTCAGATTTATTTGAAAGCAAAACTTCAGAGAATAGTATTTGTTGTAGTGTATGCTCCTTATGACTCTGAAATATCTGTTAGGAAGGATGATTTCTGGAATGAGCCAGAAGCTGTTTTAAGCAGGTTTAATGCTAAAGAAAAAGTTATTATAGCAGGGGATTTCAATGCTAGATTAGGTGTTCAGAATGAGATTTCTGAAAATGTTGTGGATAAGTTTAATGATCCCAATGTGAATGATAATGCTGAAAGATTAATTGAACTCTGAGATGAGAATGGATTGTGTGTATCTAATACGTTTTTCAACCACTTTTTTTTACTTCAGAGAATCATACTCTGAAAAAAAAAAAGTGTAATGGATTTTATTGTTTACGACCAGTGTCTGAAACCTCTGAATCTCATAGAACAGCTTAGTGATATGTATGAATGTACAAACATCTGAAAAGAACAGAAAGTTGGAGTTCAAACAGTTAAAACAAAATCTTGAAATGCCATGCAGGGAACAAAATATCATAGAGCCCTTTAGTACACATCTAAATTCTGTGTGCTGCAAAATGTTATGTTTTCTTTATTTATTTATTTTTTGTGGTCAGGTAACTTTTATAAGAGCATATGCAAGCACATACGCAAGTGCGCACGCGCACACACACACACACACACACACACACACACACACACACACACACACACAAAGGAATAACTGCTTTTCTGTAATTTAGGGCTGATATTTCCAAAGGGAGAGAAGCAAAATCAGTATACATAAGTCGATAGTTGCACAACTATTACCATTACTGTTTCACATGTTATAAAGTATCTTCAAGTTGAGTGTGCTATGCTTCATTAATGCTGCTATTATAAAAATTTGCAAGGAGTTAAAATCATAAATTTGCAAGGATCGCTAAAGGCTAAGGATTCTATACATACTGTAAATAATATTTTTATCTCTTTAATCCTTTTAAACTTCACCTTCATTTTTTCATAATCTGGACTCTGGTTGTATGTCTTTAGTTTAACGAACGAACTCCTCAAGGACTTGTCAACCAGGACTTCAGCAGTTGGTACCTGAAGAATAAATCAGCCAACAATAACCTTCCAAATTGTGCTGCAGTATTAGGTAAGTGCAACATTCTCAGGACAGTTAATAGCTGTTATAATGTTTTTATTTTAACTCCTTGCAAATTTATATAATAGTAGAATTAATAAAGCATAGCACACTTGACTTGAAGATACTTTATAACGTGCAAAACAGTAATGGTTTACATGGCTATATTATAAATCAATAGTTGTGCAACTATTGACTTATAATATAGCCATGTAAACCAATGGTTAAAATTTTCACTAACCAAATCATATTAAAATCAGTATACACTGCTTGACATAGAAAATGCCACACCAGAAAGTATTTGTTGGAGAGTCATGCAAATTGATGGGAATGTATCAACAGTTTGGTTGTGTAAATGATTGCAGTTGTGAACCAATCATGTGATAGGAGAGGGAGGTAAAAGAGCACAACAGCTCGGCAAAGCTAAGTTTGTTTGTTCTCACCTGGGTGTGGGGCCCAATGCCTCAGAGTGATCTCAGTGGCAAAAGCACCCATAAGGAGTGAGAATGCATGAGCAATGTCATTGGGAATCCTACCATCATGCTGACACCTTTACCAGACACTACGCATGTTTGTTGGCCCCTGCGTTGCGTCACATCAGAAATGCATCAGGATGTAACAACTGTTGGACAAATGTGGCGAGAGTGGTTAGAGGAAGGTAATGTTCATCACCATAACAGGACTGGTGCATGCAGGTGGACGTCTCAACACCTCAATCGCTGCATTTGACAGCAAGCCATAGCAGCCCCATAACACCTAGTAGGAGACATCTGATGAGGTATATAGGCAGCTGTGGACATGTCTGCACCAACACGGGCCATAACTCGCAGATAGGCTGAGGGAGGTTGTGCTCTCACTAGCCATTGCAACAACTGCCACTCACAGCAGCACATCACTATGCAAGGTTGCAAGCAGTACCAGATGTAAGTGGTGGGACGAATAGAATTATGTCACATTCAAGTCACACTTCTGTCTTAGTGCTGAAGGCCATCGACTGTGTTTGGACATGATTTGGTCACTGAGCTGATATTGCTGCCATTCATAAGAGTCATACAGCTCCTCAGTCTTGTGTCATGGTTTGGGAAACTATCAGTTTAAACAGCCATTCACCACTCATGCATAATGGGTACAGCGACAGCACAACAGTATGTTGACAAGGTGCTGCAGCCCATTTTATTGCTGTTATCTCAGTGGTATCCCGGAAGCCCAGCTTCAGCATGATGACGCCCATCCACACACTGCCAATATCAGCACATGGTGCCTACAAGGTGTCCAGGTGCTACCCTGGCCAGCTCAATTCCCCAGGCCTCTCCCCAATAAAGAACATGTGGGACATCATTAGTGGAAGACTTAACATCTCTGCAACACTCCCAAGCAATGTCGATGAATTGTGGACACAGGTCAATGACACATGGTTTGATATTCTTCAGGACACGTCTGGGGACTTTTCCACTCAGTGTCATGTTCTGTGGCCCAATGTAAAACACAGCATGTTGGTCACATGACCTAATGACTCAGGCAGCATTAAACTGTCTTTTCACCCATCACATTCATCTAATCTCTCAGAAATTAAATCACATTTCCCCTTTTACTCATACCTGTCTACATGTGTAACATCCAGATCTCATCTGAAGGCCAAACTTATAAACATATTGTGACGACCCCCCCCCCCCCGCATAATTAATTGGCGAGAAGCGTGGCTAATGCGTGTTAATTAGAACTTCATTGGGGGTTTAATTAACAGAGAGTTGAGGAACAATTAAACACATGCAAAGTGTGGAATAAAAAGAAAGGATTTGTAGTGCTTTAAATTCGTATGGCGAGATGCAGGTGTGTGTCGTGAAGACAAAGAGCATGTAATCATTAAATTGGACAGGTCAGGGGTTAAAAGCTTTTCCTACCGCCAAAAGCTCAAAGTCTTTTGAGCTTTTGGCGGTAAGCGAAGTCTTGCAAGAGGCAATGGGAAAGGTTTTAGGCTAAAAGCATTTGGTGATAAGCATGCCGTGTTTTCCAAGTGGTAGAAGGCACCGCTGTGCAGTCCTCTTGGAGACAAAGGAGATTCTGAGAGAGTTCTTTCTGATGCGGCTGAGAGAGAGAGGATGGGAATTTCCTCATGCTAAAATTTGTTGTCGTCTGCTGTCTCAGTTGAAAACCTGAGCCCTGGAAAACCAGCTAAAAACGCTGAAGAAAAATCACAGACCTCTAGATACGTGTTGGAAAAATTTCACAAACTCGCCGGACTGCAGATGTAAAAAGATACCAAAAAAGAGCTGTGTTTACGTGTGAGGCAGTTAAGACACAGAGCCCCCTCGCTCCAAGCAAAGAGGGAGTAAAGCCTTGCTTCGACGAAAGAGCTGAAGAGCCCCCCTTCCTTGTGCCAGAGAGGGAAACAGAAGTTCATCTTTGCAGCCTCTATGCGCCTGAGGAGGAGGAAACTCGTCTGTGTGCAAGTGTGATTACGCACCGACTGCTTCATCGAGTGACGCCGGCTTTTGGGGATTAATGTGTGTGTGTGTGTGTGCACGTTCTTGCATGCATGCGTGTTCCGCTATTATAAGTTTTCACTGGATACTCGAGGTACCTGCATTACGTAAGTACTTTATCTACATTTCTTTGTAGCCCATATGTTCAGACAGAAACTGCTCTCTACTCTCTATTCCCTGGAAATTATTGAACGAATAGACTTTCCAGTTAGCTTCACAATTTCAGAGATACTAAAGCAACCTAGAGTTTAAGAGAAATTATCACCCAATAATATTCCTGTATAATTATTTCTGTGTCAAGTAAATATCTTTTTAATTGTTATACTGTGTCTCTATTTATCGCTTGGTGTACTGTGGAGGCTGGTTGGGTCAAAAGGTATGCTTGCAGATCCAGTGTACGAATTACGTCCGGAGAAAATTGGCATCCTGTTATACAGGACCATATTAGGCCCGTGGTTGTAACAATATAAAGTAATACAAAGGCTAGAGCCACTTGTGATCAGACACACTGAATGTAAGTGCTGATATATCAAAAGCACTGATGACATAATGCAGCAAAATAAAAATAAAAATGCCATTCATGAAAAAAAAAAAAAAAGAAAAAGAAAGGAATAAACAGAAAAAATATACACTTACTTTTTAAGTTTAAAGATTGCAGCTTCTTCAGCTTCTCAAATGAAGTAGGCAATTTTTTAAGCTTATTTCCTTCCAAATTGAAAGCCTATTTACAAATGAAACTTTAATGTTTAAAGCATTCAAGTTAAACCTTAATATAACATATCTCAAACAAATTTGTTTTGAAAAAAAAAAAAAAACACCCTTCACATAAATTTGCTGTTTTGATACATGTAACCCATTTCATTTAAACAGAAAATTCCTACAATATTTTGACAAGAACAAGTCTTTTAAGAGAACACATTAAATATTCATCAAACGATATTTAACATTAATACCCCAGTAATTAAAACATAAAATAAAGCTGATTTTTAAATGGGCAACATATGAAAAGAAAGGATCCTTAAACAGACACAGGCATGTTTCACATTTGTTTTCATAAATGAGCTAGTTTTATAATTATTTGCAGATTTTTATAATTCATATTACTTGCAGATTTTTGATAATATCTGAAGGAAGATGATTCCTCTTCATATCACGAATTGTGCACGAATGATGGGAATATATATTTAGATGCAAAAACTTTAAGAATCTGCAAGTAACATAAAACCAACATGTTCGTAAAGAATATGGACCTGCAACCCAAGACTGCAATAGATCCTAGAAGTGCCAAGATAGATTGCAGAGCAGTTCATGTGAAAACAAATAAGATTTTGATGCATTTTGGATATAAAATATCACCAATTTTAAAAACATATTCTCAAAAATCTTCTCTTTTTTTTTTAAATTGAAGTATGTTATCAGTGAATAATTTTAACTTATGCTGCCTGTATGTACTTGTTTACACTTGAGCCTCCAATTTAATAAAAGTACAAAAAAAAAAAAATGGAGAATTCACATGAAAAGTGTTGCAAACAAAATAGTTTTTAACATATCCTATAAAAACCTGTAAGAGTGCACCATACTTCACAAAAGATGTCATTATGACTTTCATTATATTTAATTACATTAATACTGTATAATGAAATAAGATGGATGCTTCTAAAATTGTGTGTAACAAACACATCCCCTGACAACTAGTTACAAATTTTGGATATTGGATGGATACTTTAAAGTGTTTTAAGCAAAGTACCGTCATTTTTGGGCTAAGAGCGCGGCTCTTACGTTACTAAAAGTGAAATTTTTCGGGTGTGCGGCCCTTATGCTGAATTTGTTTTTGATAAGACTGTTTCTTACTTCCCTTTTTTTTTTTTTTTTCATGCAGATACTTAGTAAATTTTTTCAAACACATCTTTTTTTTCACAAACTCGACTGTGATCATCCCTCCCCCCTTTCTACTCATACGTTAGACACGTCTATTTAAATGATAACTCCGCTGTCCTGATGTTGGTTTAGGAGGGAAAGTGGGAGAGGACAGGAATGCCCGACTAAAATGCCCTTTGCATGGGGAAGTGGGGGATGGAATGGGGACATAAGCACACAGACGAGTAGCGTGATGCCCGAGGCTTCTGTGGATAGCGCGCCCAGGGTATCTCTTTTGTTGGCTGCAGCATACATCATGCAGGAAGGTGCGATGCAACCAAGGGAAGGAACACTGATTTTCACTGGGGTGGGGAGACCGGTTTGATGGGCACTTCCGTGAACAAAAGCTTAAAAACATGAACAATGCAGTTAATCTGGCATGCGATACAGGTGTTTCTTGGCTCTGTGCTCCTGAGTTTTGCTTTGATTTTAATTTTTTTTTTTTATTGACTGACAATAGTGGAAGTTGAAGGCTTTGGCTGGAAATGCTTTCTCACTAATAAGCGCTGTAGCATCATCATCTGATTTTAACAATGAGTAATTAATTTAATACCTGGCTGAAGATAAAATCTTCACAAACGCAAAAGAAAAAACGAAGGGAGAGCTTTCGCGTTCATATAAAAGCGGAGCTCAACGTGATGGCTCAGTGCGCAGTAAATGAAAGTAGGTCAAACCACTTGAAAGAGAGAAAGCATCACCGCTGTTTCAAAGTGTTGGCGGCGAGACCCGCGATCACGTGCAAGGGAGCTGGTAAAAGGAAGCGGAAAGCAACTTCATTCTAACAAAAACATCTGTAGATGAGAAAAAAAGCATAACATAGAAGGAACATATTATTAAAGAAAACATTAATCGAAAGCATTACAAGCGATAATTTATAAGTTAATTACTTCTAAGACGGATTCTATTGCGGTGAACAGAGAACCATCCTGTAGCAGACATCCACATTGAATGGAATTTAGACAATTGTGCGGTTTTATGAGCAATCTGATATTCTAACGGGAGTCTTAAGATTTAACTGTGATTTATATTGATTACATAAATGGTTTTTAGCATTTAATAAAGGCAAACAAAAAACATCATTAGCATGATTAATAAAAAATGTATAAATAAAAAATTTTGCCAGTATGAAAAAATAAGTGCATAAAGCAGACCCAGACATCGGTGCCCGTGTGGGACAACATCCAGCCACAGTGAGGCGAGTATGGATTTGGTGGGTGCAGGAGGGGCAGACAGACCAACGTGAGCGATTGCCGCAGCCACGGCACACCACCGAACGAGAGGACCGGCATGTTGTGCGGCGGGCATTGACAGCTCGCACCGCCACATCACGAACGTTAGCGCAGGAATTAGGGTGTGTTGCGCAGCATCCTGTGTCAGCACGTGCCATTCGCCGTCGTCTGCAGGAGCGAGGACTTGTCGCACGGTGCCCATTGCTCCGATTACCATTGACGTTACACCACTGGCCAGTGCGGTGGCAGTGGGCCGTTGAACGCCGCACCTGAACTACGGAATGGCACGACATTGTCTTCTCCGACGAATCCCGCTTCTGCCTGCAACACCACGATGGTCGGATCCACCTGTGGCGGCACCGCAACAAGAGACTGTATGATGCCTGCATTATGCATCGCCATACCGGTCCATCGCCTGGCGTTATGGTTTGGGGCACAATTGGATATGACACCGACACCCCTCTGGTATGCATCGCCGGTACACTCAACAGCCACCGCTACATCTCCAACGTTTTGGAGCATGTAGTCCTCCCTTACCTGCAGGACCTGCCAGTGGCCACGTTTCAACAGGACAAAGCGTGCCCGCACGTGGCACGCATCTTGCAACAATTCTTCACGGCCCACCAGGTGTCACTGTTGACGTGGCCCGCCTGTTCTCCCGTTATGTCGCCCATCGAACCCGTCTGGTCGCTGATAGGCAACCGAGTGGCCCGGCAAGCACCACCCGCGGCTACGCCTGATGAACTGTGGCAACGTGTGGAAGCAGCCTGGACCGACATACCCCAAGCCCACATCCGAAGCCTCTTTTGTTCGATGCTGCGGCATGTAGCAGCCATTATTGCCAGCCATGGGGGCCACGTGAACTATTGATGTCTGCGTGTTCCGCAAGTCCCACGGGCCTGTAAGCTCAATCGTTTCATCTTTGCATCTGTTGTTATGTGTCCAGTAAATCTGGCTTTGCTATTTCGTGTCTTTCTTGGTGTTGCATTTTGGGTGGCCAGCAGTGTAGTACATGGTAGGCTAGGATTAGCAAAAGGAGAAAATTTCCTACCACATACCATTTCACTAGTGGAAGCAGCGATCCAAAACACGGATCCTGCACATCAACCAATCAAAAATCTTCTCTGAAATATTTCTTAGGAGACTTCTCCCCCCCCCCCTGCTTATTTTTGTACTCCTAGGTTGTTTTTACAGATCAAGCTACATAAAGTTGGACATCCCATTAGGTCATTAATTGAAAACACCTTTTTTCCTGCAATCAATCTTGAAAGGCAATTAGTCGAATGTTGCAATGTTCTGACAAGAAATCAACCTTGTTCTGTTATTCTGTTGTATCTACCAAGGGCTTTATCCAGAATGTCCCTTTTTCCATCAGTCCTCAAGATTTCCTGTACACCTTTGACGTGGATTCATTATTTCCTTCAGTTCCTTTCTTTGATGCCTACACGCTCATGGTCAAAAAACTAATGGAGCACCAAGAACTTTCTGGAGAACTCATCAAAGATCTTTATGACTGTTTTGATTCATTGGAAAAGTATTCCTGTTTTGTATACAATCGTATCTACTACCAACAAAAATAAGGCGTACCTATGGGCTCTCCTCTTTATCCCTTACTTGCTGAAATTTATTTGTAGAATATTGAAAAATTAGTTGTTGCCCCATCCCTCTTAAAACCCACCATTTGGTTACGGTATGTAGACGACATCTTCATTATTTGGCCACACCAGAAACACTCTGTTTGAACTCATGTCCTCCATAACTTCAAAATTCCTGCATATAAAATTTTCTTCTCAAGAACAGGTCGACAACAATATTAGTTTTCTGGATGTTAACATCAACCCAGACTTCTCACTTGTTCTCTCTGTTTACAGGAAACCTTCTGCCACCCATAATATCATCCCTTACCATTCTTGCACCTTTGAAAAATACAAATTGGTCGCTCTAAAGTCGTACATTCACCAAGCCAACCTTATTTGCAACAGCCATTCTGCTCTTCAAAAAGAATATCAGAACATCATCAACATTGGCAAATTGCATGGCTTTCCACCCCTTTTAGTACATAGACTAATTAAGAGATTTGAATCACAGAATAGTTCTAGTTTACTGCCTGAAAATTCCACCACCCATCAGTTTGTTGGCACTTTGCCCTTTAGCTTGTCCTTCACTCATAAAGTTTGCTCTATTTTCAAGTCTTTTGGCTACTGGATTGCAGTCAAACAACCTCCTCATCTTTTCAACCTCATCCTTAATGACAGAGATCCCAATAAACACCTAGAGTTATAAGTGTCTACTCTATCCCTATCAACACTTCCACAGGCTTTTCCCACTATATTGGTAGTACATACCACAGAATAAACCGGATGAAACATATCGCTGATGTTAAAAAATAAAACCCTTCCACCTCCCTTTCAGTTTTAACCATCAGAAATACATCTGCAATTCCCAATTGGCAAAATGTTAAGTGAATCGCCCCGTTCAGCAATCGGCAAGCTCTCAGGTACCATGAAAGCATTTAAATCTACCTTACCCCTAACACCTGCAATACTGACACACCTTTTAACATCCATATTATTTGGAAAGCGATTTTGAAGTCTGGCAACAACTGGTGCTTTTACCACGTGTCTCATTCTATGGCTGATGAAGGTAGAAGTCACTACCGAAACGTCCCGCTTATAATTTGCAATGTAACTTATGCGCGCACGATGATTTCAAGAATTATAATGCTTAGTGTATTACATGTTTTCCTGGCAATTCTTCTCACTATGGTATATTCAGTATTTTGTTCTATATACATATATACAGGGTGTTTCACTTGCTCTCGACACCTGAATTAACCTTATAACTTGCAAACTAATGGATGTAATTTAGTGAAATTTGACAGTGACCTACCTTGGTGTATGAGAAGCATGATGATCTCAGAGCAAGTGTTGAAAGTGGTCACCATTAGCATCAAGGCATGCCTGCACACGCCTCTCCATGTTACGGAAGGTATTATCCAACACATCAGGAATCACAGCCTCAATTTCCTACGGAATGTTTTGCTGCAGTTCCATGAGAGTCTGTGGCTTGTTGCGATACACTTTCCCTTTCAGCATGCCCCATAGGAAGAAAAATCCATTGGGGTAAGCTCAGGCGACCTTGGTGACCCAAGTCCCTTAGAAAGGACACGATCTTCAAAGAAGGAAACAATTTCAACCATGCTGACATTGGGTGTGTGACAGGTGGCACCATCCTGCTGAAAATAGCCAGTACGAAGTTCCACGTCATCCAACTGATTCACAAACTCATGGAAGATTTCCATGTAGACTGCAATATTTACCATTGAATGGAAGAAGATTGGGTCAATTATGCAGTGCCGTGACAGAGCACACCACACCCCAATTTTTTCATCATGAAGAGGAGTGCCATGCACAGTGTTAGGATTCTCACTAACCTAAATATGGCTATTCTGGGAATGGGCATGC
Source organism: Macrothele yani (assembly GCA_039090855.1). NCBI lineage: Eukaryota > Metazoa > Arthropoda > Arachnida > Araneae > Macrothelidae > Macrothele > Macrothele yani. Next base: position 133,838,320 of record CM077005.1, on the reverse strand, counting down.
CCACTTAGATGAGACCACGCCTCGTCAGAGAAACACGTGTAGTCCAGTATTTCCGATGTGCATTGACTAACTGCTGGAACCAATGACATTAACTCAGTCTCTTCTGTTCATCGGGAGGTTTCAATTCTTGCACAGCAGTAACTCTATATGCATGCAGCTTTGCTTTTTGCAGCTCATTGACGTGCTTGTGGAAACCCCCATCTCTTGCGACAGTTTACACAAGGACATCTGTGGAAAGGCCAGCAGTCTGTTTTTCACTTCCTGCACTGTGGCTTCTGGCAGTTTTTGATGTCCTCCTTGGTGGACATCCAACAATGTTCCTGTGGTTTTCAGTTTCTTCACCAGATACTGAAAGGAGGATTTTGCCAGTGGTTCCTGAATTCCAAACTGCACAATAAATTGTCTTTGGCGCCCCTCTATAGATGCAGTTTTCTAGTATGTGCGGACAATAAACACGTGCTGTTCCACTGTGTACCAGTTCATACTGTAATTGCTTGTAACACAAAGGCACAATGACTGTATATGATAGCGTAACAACAGCACAGTCAGATGCATCACACCAACTGCCGAGGACAACAAACACGCAATCGGCCTACACTTCGCGCAGGCGCGACGCACGGGCTAGGGAGTAGCGCCGCCACTTCCTAGTCTCTAGCCCATGTGTCGCACTTGTACAAAGTGAAGGTCCATTGCGGGTTCGCTGTCCTTGGCAGTTCACTGACCATGCTTCTCATACACCAAGGTAGGTCCATGTCAAATTTCACTGAACTATGTCCATTAGTTTGCCAGTTATAAGAAAAAATCGGGCCAAGAGCCAGTGAAACACCCTGTATGTATGTATATATATATCATCATCATTGTCAACCATTATCAATCCACTGCTGGACGAAGGTCTCCCAAAGTTTCTTCTACAACGGTCTGTCTTGTGCCAGTCTCCTCCATGTTACTCCCACATACTTTCGAATTTCATCCACCCATCTCCCATGTGGTCTTCTACTGGGTCTTTTCCTGTCCCTTGAAATCAAATCTAAAATTTCGGCTGTCCATCGATGGTCTGTCCTTCTGGCAGTATCTCCAGCCCATTGCAAATTCACGGATTTAACTCTGATCATGTCTTCTACTCTTGTCATTTTTCGGATCTACGAGTTCCTCTTCTTATCTCTCCTGGTTACACCAAGCATACACCTCTCCATGCTTCTTTGAGTTGACCGCAGCCTTTGTATGTCTCTTTTAGTTAAGGTCCACGTCTCTGCACCATACGTAAGCACTGAAAGGATGTATTGATCAAACACTTTTCTTTTAAGACATAATGGTATATTGCTCTTGAAAATTATGCTGTTTCTTCCAAAAGCTTTCCACGCAAGCTTTATACGCCGATTAATTTCTTCATCAATGTGACCCTCACTGGATATCAGCTGTCCAAGATAAACGCACGTATCTGTTATCTCCAGCTTTTCTCCATCAATCGATAAATCTTCATTTCTTGTAAAAGCATTGTACATCACTTTTGTCTTCTGAAAGTTCATTTTTAATCCCACTTCTTTACTCTTGTCAGCAAGTTCCTGGATCATACTCTGCAGCTCTGATGGGGTAGTTGCAAAAATGAATATGTCATCAGCAAAACGAAGATAATATATATACAAAAGTGATGTTCAATGCTTTTACAAGAAATGAAGATTTATCGATTGATGGAGAAAAGCTGGAGATAACAGACACGTACGCTTATCTTGGACAACAGATATCAAGTGAGGGTCACATTGATGAAGAAATTAATCCGTACAAAACTTGCCTGGAGAGCTTTTGGAAGCAACAGCGTAATTTTCAAGAGCAATATGCTATTATGTCTTAAAAAAAGTGTTTGATCAATGCATCCTTCCGGTGCTTACGTATGGTGCAGAGACATGGACCTTAACTAAAAGAGACATACAAAGGCTGCAGACAACTCAAAGAACCATGGAGAGGTGCATGCTTGGTGTAACCAGCGTAGATAAGAAGAGGAACTCGTGGATCCGAAAATGACAAGAGTGGAAGACATCATGATCAGAGTAAAATCCCTGAAATGGCAATGGGCTGGACATACTGCCAGAAGCACAGACCATCGATGGACAGCCAAAGTTTTAGATTGGATTCCAAGGGACAGGAAAAGACCCAGAAGAAGACCACATGGGAGATGGGTGGATGAAATTCGAAAGTATGTGGGAGTGACATGGAGGAGACTGGCACAAGACAGACCATTGTGGAGAAAACTTAGGGAGACCTTCATCCAGCAGTGGATTGATAATGGTTGACAATGATGATGATGATGATATATATAGCATCATCATTGTCAACCATTATCAATGTGTCGCACTGATAATGATATAGGAAAAATTTGATATAGATATAGGAAAAATTTCCGAAAACAGAAATTCGACGGCGAAAAAATTTCGCTGTAATCTTTAGGCATGAGAGTGCGATGGCTTCGAGGAATTTCTCCTTTTCCGTCAAAATGATGATGATGATATATATCATCATCATTGTCAACCATTATCAATCCACTGCTGGACGAAGGTTTCCCTAAGTTTTCTCCACAATGGTCTGTCTTGTGCCAGTCTCCTCCATGTCACTCCCACATACTTTCGAATTTCATCCACCCATCTTCCATGTGGTCTTCTTCTGGGTCTTTTCCTGTCCCTTGGAATCCAATCTAAAATTTCGGCTGTCCATCGATGGTATGTCTGATGATATATATATATATATTCTATAAAGAAGAAACCTAAGCAAAAAAATGCAAATATAATTTTGACTCACACCTAGTAGGTGTGAGTCAAAATTATATTTGCATTTTTTTGCTTAGGTATCTTCTTTATAGAATGTGAATTCTGAATTTTCAAAACTGCTGCGTTGCGCGTTTTGATTTTCAGGTTTTTTTGCAACCTTCGTTTTAAATTCTAAAGTTTTTCCTTAGTCTTCAGTTTTGCTCTTAAGTATATATATATATATCATCATCATCATCATTGTCAACCATTATCAATCCACTGCTGGACGAAGGTCTCCCCAAGTTTCCTCCACAACGGTCTGTCTTGTGCCAGTCTCCTCCATGTCACCCCTGCATACTTTCGAATTTCATCCACCCATCTCCCATGTGGTCTTCTTCTGGGTCTTTTCCTGTCCCTTGGAATCCAATCTAAAATTTCAGCTGTCCATCGATGATCTGTCCTTCTGGCAGTATGTCCAGCCCATTGCCATTTCAGGGATTTAACTCTGATCATGATATCTTCCACTCTTGTCATTTTTCGGATCCACGAGTTCCTCTTCTTATCTCTCCTGGTTACACCAAGTATGCACCTCTCCATGCTTCTTTGAGTTGTCTGCAGCCTTTGTATGTCTCTTTTAGTTAAGGTCCACGTCTCTGCACCATACGTAAGCACTGGAAGGATGCATTGATCAAACACTTTTCTTTTAAGACATAATGGCATATTGCTCTTGAAAATTATGCTGTTTCTTCCAAAAGCTCTCCAGGCAAGTTTGGTACGCCGATTAATTTCTTCACCAATGTGACCCTCACTTGATATCTGCTGTCCAAGATAAACGTACGTGTCTGTTATCTCCAGCTTTTCTCCATCAATCGATAAATCTTCATTTCTTGTAAAAGCATTGAACATCACTTTTGTCTTCTGAAAGTTAATTTTTAATCCCACTTCTTTACTCTTGTCAGCAAGTTCCTGGATCATACTCTGTAGCTCTGATGGGCTAGTTGCAAAAATGACTACGTCATCAGCAAAACGAAGGTGGGTTAGATAATCTCCATTAATCTTTATCCCCTTGTTTTCCCAGCTCAGTGACTGAAAAACACCCTCCAATGTGGCATTGAAGAGCTTCGGAGATATGGTGTCACCTTGTCTCACTCCCTTTCCAATTTTTATGTGTGTTGTATTTTCAAACAGTCTAATCTTTGCACTTGCATTTTCATAGATGTTATTAATAATATTAATGTATGCATCTTCAATACCGCAGGTTTTCAGAGCCATTGTAACTGCTGATGGTTTCACCGAATCAAAAGCTTTTTCATAATCGATAAAAGCCATGCACAATGGAAGTTCATATTCCCTCGCTCTTTCAATTAGTTCTCTCAGCACATGGATATGATCTATTGTGCTGAAGCCACTCCTGAATCCAGCTTGTTCTCTCGGTTGAGCCATGTCCAGTGTTACCTTCAAGCGGTGTGAAAGAATTTTAGTGAAAATTTTATAAACTACTGATAGGAGGCTGATAGGTCTGTAGTTTCCGAGATCCTCAATGTCACCTTTCTTATGTAGCAGGATCATTGTAGCAGTGTTCCAATCCTCAGGAATCTTTCCTTCATTAAGGCATCGAGTGAAAATTTGGGCGAGTACTGTTTCGATTTCTCCACTTGCTTCTTGTATGATGTCTACAGTAATTCCATCTTCTCCTGGAGCTTTTCCCCGCTTCATGTTCTTGATTGCATGTGCAACTTCTGCTGGAAGGACTGGAGGAACTCTGGTACTGGTATCTTTCATGATGTCTGGAGTGCATGTATCATCCCTTTCATATAATTTGGAGTAGAAATCTTTCACTCTTGTCAAAATTTCGCCTCTATTTCTTGTTACAGAACCATCTTCTTTTCTCAGTGCCATAATCTGTTTTCTTCCCTTACTGAGATGTCCCTTTGCTATCTTTAGGCTTTGGTTGTTTTCAATTGCTTTCCTCACTAGTTCACAGTTGAATTTTCTTACGTCTTCAGTGATACTTTTTCGTACTGTCTTGCATAGCTCTATATATTCCACTTTGGAAGTCACATCTTCTTTAGTTGTCCTCATCTCTCTTCTTTTTTGCATCAACATTTTCGTTTTTCCTGATAATTTATTTACATGCAACTTGTTCTTAGACCCAGCTAATTTTGTTGCTGTTTCCATAAGAGCTTTGGTTACTTTTCTGTTAACTTCAGAGATGTCCACTTCTTCCGATGTTAGGCTTTCTAAAGCAGAGAACCTGTTCTTCAGTTCCAACTTGAAGGTATTATGGTGTTTTTTAAGGTTGGTTATGTCAATAGATTTTGTTTGTCTTATGAGCTTGCGACGTTCCAGTTTAGTGTTGAGGTGCATCTTACATCTCACCAATCTATGGTCACTACCTGTGTTGAACTTGTTTAGCACACTGCAGTCTTCTATGACGAATTTTTTGTTACACATAATAAAATCAATTTCACTTGTCGTCCCATTTGGATGTCTCCATGTCCATTTCCTGTGTGGCTTTTTCTTGAAGAAGGAGTTCAAGATGAAAAACCCTTCTGCCTCTGCAAACTCAACGAGAGTATTTCCACGCTGGTTTCTGTTGCCGTGACCGAATTTACCTACTGAAGTTTCATTCTGTTGCCGTTACCCTATTTTTGCATTGAAATCTCCCATAATTATTTTCAAGTGCTGCTTACCTTTATTACATGTACATGTTTGTAAAAAGCAAGTTAAAAGCTGTGAAAGTTACAAGATAAAAGCATGAAAAGCAGTATTAAAGAACTTCACAAAGCTTCTGACTCCAAACAGAAATAAGAGCTTGTTGATATATATATATATATATATATATATATATATATATATATATATATATATATATATATATATATACTATAAAGATACCTAAGCAAAATATATATATATATATATATATATATATATATCAACAAGCTCTTATTTCTGTTTGGAGTCAGAAGCTTTGTGAAGTTCTTGAATACTGCTTTTCATGCTTTTATCTTGTAACTTTCACAGCTTTTAACTTGCTTTTTACAAACATGTACACTACACTTTATTAATCCACCAATAGCAAATTTTTGGCCTTGCCCTTGCATTTTCTTTTTTTCAGACCAGTGTCTCTCCATAATATACTTACTAACCTAGTTATGGTTTATCTTAGGTAAATAATGAAGTACATTGTGAAGAAGGAAAGAAACTATCAGTAAAAATACATATATTCATAAAAATGTTATTCATAAAAAAAATGTTTTTGCTTTTTTTGCACATTATATTTGGATGGAACTGATATAAAGCTGGTAGAAGATCTTGCATACATATTTTATTCCTTTTTTTTTCAGGTGCACAACTTTTCTGACAGGCAGTACACATGTGAAGTTGCTTTTCTCAAGATATCTCTCTGCATCTGGAAGCTGGAAAAATTCTATCTGCAGGCTTGCCAACCCTCCGGGTTTAGGCCAGCAATGCCGGATTTCATTACATTTCCCGGAATTCCGGATTATAAATTAATATTGCTGTATTCCATCATGATTTCCGTAGCGTAAATTAAAAAGTAACGAGGAGAAAAGTGCGAAGTTCTCCGAACCATCGGAGAACTTTGATGATTACCGTAGCGTAAATTAAAAAGTAACGAGGGGGAAAGTTCGAAGTTCTCCGAGGTATCGGTTCATTAACGGAGAAGTGACCTTTCCCCTCTGAGTCAGCAGTTCTGCTCTGCCATTGGTAGCGATGTTTACTCTTCTGTCCGCTAATGATCTCTGGCGCTGCAAGCACACAGCAGGAACAGGCTTGACGTTGGCAGGCACCGTACGTACTGACGCAGATTTCTCGTCTGTTGACGATATCCAAAGCGCATGATAATGTTTTGGTTTGTTTGATTTACTTCGTCTCTCTTCACAGGAATTTCTGAGAACTTTTCGTGCATGTGTTTAATCACGCAAGCAATGGCTGGTAGAAAATATCAGTCTGTTTTTAAGAAGTGTTATACGACAGATTATCCATGTATAATCGAATCAAGGAAGTGCCAACAATTTGGCTTTTGTTCTATTTGTAGGTGTGATTTTTCCGCTGTCCACAAGGGCAAAGGAGATATCGTTAATCACATTCGTACACAAAAACACATGGACAATTCTAAGTGCGTGGAAAATAAAACATTCAATTATGCTCGACATAGTTCCTCTTCCGATGCCATTATCTATGCTGAGTGCTGGTTTACTTCATTCCTCGTGTAACGTACTTACCTTCAAGCTGTGCTGACCATGCAAGAGTGCTTTTTAAGGAAATGTTTCCAGATAGTAACATTGCAAAAAAATATGCATGTGCCAGGACAAAAACATAGTGCGTCATTGCCGAAATGGGGAAATTTTCAAAAATGAGCTTGCATACTTGCCAACTTTTACGGATTTCTGCTTAATTTTACTGATTTAGAGAACAGAGGTCTTTTTACGGATTTTTTAATATTTCGATTGCTCAATCGAAATATTTCAACCCCCTGAAACCATCCACTTAGATTTTCTACCGGACTTTGCGAGCGCTGTGACACGCGATGATGTCATCTTTGATTTGCTGGCTTCGACGTCGTGCGGTAGCTCTCTCACCACGGGTGTGCTCAAGTGATGTGCCGACCAGAGTTCACCAAAATACGTAATTACGCGTCTAGTACGCATCGAAATTTTACTAACGCGTAAAAATATGCATCAGGAATTTTTCTCCATGCGTAAAACTACGCATCGAATAATTTTACCAATTCGTAAAAATACGCATTGGGACAGTACTTCGTCTTTCAGAAATGGAAGTAAACAAAATAAAGATTTTTTCCGTAATCACAATTTCTTTTTCCTGTGATGTTGCCTCTGTCCAGTATTGTTGTTACATATAATTTTATTCCATAAATATTTGTATTTCAGTTTGAAAATGGAGGAAAAATTTCCGAAAACAGAAATTCGACGGCGAAAAAATTTCGCTGTAATCTTTAGGCATGAGAGTGCGATGGCTTCGAGGAATTTCTCCTTTTCCGTCAAAATTTGGGTTATCCTCGATATCGATGCATAACTTGAACAGTATTTTTTTTATATTGTTTAACATAATTTTTTTTACATTTTTTTTATGCATTAACGTAACATTAGTGCTTTAAATTATGTCCATTGATATTTCAAACATACAAAAGTGTGCTTGCAGGATTTTCATAGAAAACTGCAGGATTTTTCTCTTCTTAAGGTTGGCAAGTCTGTATCTGTAATAAACAGAGGCATACATGGCCATGAATTTTTTTAGTTTTTCATAATATAGTCTTCTCTTTAGGTGGGAGTAACATATAACACTGTGCAGTACAAGCGAGAACACATTCTCTCTTTTGCCCTGGAATCTTTCAGAAAGTTTCATGAGATTTTGCAGCATTATAAAACATTTTCACTTTGAGTCTGTCAGAAGGTAAAATCATTATCCTTAAAATGTGGTGTACTTCTTGTTCAATCATTGGATTACGTATATACGGAATTGATGAATATGAATTTTGTTATTGATGCCTTAAAATGATCATCACAAACAATTTAATTTCCTTTTGTCTGAACACTTAAACATTTGTCCCACTTTGCAGGCCCGATCATGATAATCCGGGGCTCCCTCATATGTTTTTACTCGGTCACAGAAAGACATGCATATGTATGAAACTTTAAGGGTAATGTTTCAAAGCCATATGCAAACAAAAGTGAGACAGTTTTACATAACAATACATAATGAATTAAATATACAGATTTACTCCGTAATATGCATAACTTTCTTTCAATCATTAAATCCTGTTACTAATTATTTTTTGGATGAAATAACTGCACTAAAAATTTTACACACCCAGTAAAATAATTATTTTGTAGATGCTAATAAAATAAGCCATTTTCCAAGGACTTTCTCTCAAATTTTTTCACATGGGAAAAGTTTCCTTTTGTGAGGCTCCTCTTTACACCGTAACATATTCATAACATATTCATATTTTGAGGTGGAGGATTTTTAATAAAGTAATCTATCATATGATTGCTAATTACTGTCCACAGTGCTGCTGGATCAGTTTCAATACTACTGGGAAGAACGTTTTTACTCACACCGTTTCGATCCTCATCACTGCATTCATTCAAAAATGGATCACAGTCTCCAGATTCCTTCGCTGGTGCATCGAAATCTTTACAATGTTCATTACTTGGTGCACAAGAAACAATCATTTTATTCTCAGAAAAATCCGGTTTCTGACTGACCATAACAGTAAATTTTAACAACGATCCCTCAAGTTTTTTTGGTAGATTCTTCTTTTTTAGTCTTTAATTCCCAGAAATATCCAGTTTCTGACTGACCGTAACAGTATACTTTAACAGTGATCCTGCAAGTTTTTTGGTAGATTCTTCGTTTTCAGTCTTTAATTTCCTTTAGCAGAACCGGACAAATACTTTCGTTGAGACATCACTTTAAAAGTAAGGTATTACATTTTAAACAAATACGATATCACTTAAAATTCTGATAAAAACTACAAAATTTCAGAAATTATTATCTCACTTCAAACAATTACCACATGCTAACACTAACAAAAACATAAAATTGAGAGATTCACTACAACCAAGTCGAAAAGCTTTATGGTCAAACTACATGCTATAAACAAGTGTTTGCTTTATAAAGGTGTTGCTATTTTCCTTGGCAAATATTTCCATCCATGCGGCTGCAGACTGAAAGCGTCATTCACGGACTTCAGGGTACTGTGCCAATCAACGTGTCACATTTTATGATAGTGAACGTGATAACAATAGATAGAAGGTGGAGCTCACAATCTGAAATGTTTAAAATGCCTCACTTAATTAGTTAAGATGGGTGCCTCAAAAAATTTATTAGTCCTCTTGATAGTTCTTCCAATCAAAATGGAACTTTCAACAAAAAAAAAATTAAAACATAATATTATCAAAGAAATTGCAAATTTGTGGGTCCCCTTCAAACTGGGGGCCCTGGGCACGTGCCCCCATGTCCCTGCCATAATCAGGGCCTGCCACTTTGGTGATGCGGTGGAAAGAGCGCTTACCTGTTTTAATTGTCGAATCCCTGCCTCAACCAATATGCTTTTTGTTACTGTTATAATGTTCATGAAAAATATTTTCACATTTGGACATCACAAACAAAAATAATACCTGGTTATTAAAAAATTACTCTACATATCTTATTTTCTCCCATCATTATTGACAGGCTTTTGTCTAATTATATACAGTGCTGTGCAAAGGCATTGCATCACCTGTAAAAACTGTGAACTTTTAAGTTTAACTCTTTGTATAACTAACTAATTGTCACAGTTATTTCATTATTTACATGTCATTAAATACAAAATTAAATGAAGATTTCAAACATGTCTTAGTTTTTCCTGTAGCTACTTCTGTTCTTAAGATACATTACAAAAATCATGACCAAGTCGAAATTATTATGAAAAGGATCATTTATCCAATACTTAGGTTTACAGCAATATATCGTTTGTGTAATTCATAAGGAATGAAATAACATTTAAATACAGAAATATAATGAAGCAAAATTATAAAATGTACCTAATATTTTGTTGCCCAGCCTTTAGCTTTAATCACAGCTTTGCATTTTAATGGCATACTGTGAAAAAGGTTTTTGTAAAAGATTGGGTTGAACAATATGATTCGAAATTTGAATTACATCTTCAGTGAGTTTAATTTTGGTTGTTGGCTTCTTTTTTGATAGTTCATATGGCACTTTGAACTACAAATTTTTGATCGGGTTTAAGTCTGGTGACTAACCGAGATGCTGAACTTTTTTTTTCTGAAACCCCTTTTTTACTATTTTAGCACAATGACAGGGAGCATTGTCATCTTGAAAATTAAAATTGCCATCATAAAGTCTTCTAAATGATGAAATCATCTTGTTTTGCAATATCCAGATGTATTTGTGGGCATTTACCATACCATCAACAATATGGAGGTTCCAAATCCAATGCCATGTGCACACATGCATCTCCAAACCATGACCTTCACTGAATGCTTAACAGTAGTCACAAAGCAACTTGGATGGAATTCTTCATGCTTGAGGCTCCTTACATAGGCACTACTCTGATTCCCATTACGGAAAAATTCTGATTCATCACTGAAAAGAACATTTTCCCATTGCTTGGTTGTCCATGAGACATGCTGTTTTGCCCTCTGAGTCTAAGCTGTCTTTGATTTGCAGTTAACAGTGCTTTATGCCTGCCTTTGCAGCCACGTAAGTCATAGTGAAGCAGCCTCTTCCTAACAGTAGATGTACTAACAGTAATATCAGTCACTTCAGACCATATTTGAAATAGTTCAGGTGAATTAAGTCTCCTGTCTGTCAAGCTTAGATTTCTGAGTACTCTGTTCTGACTAGTTGGTAGTGGGTCTGGGCCTTTCACTGCGACACATATTTTTAATATCACCAATGTCTTTTACTTTCTTCAGTAGCCTAATAACTATAGATTGATTACAGCCCGCTCTCTCAGCGATTTGCCTTGAAGAATATCCCTCTTCATTCAGAACAACTATTTTTACTCTGTCCACTATGGACAATTCCACAGTTTTAACCATTAGTGAGAAGGTACACAAACTATACCCTCATAACAACAAGAAGCGACCACTACAGTGCTCTAGTTTCTTTTTTTTTTTTTAATGATCATATGTAAAGGATTTTAGGAAGGGAGTGTCTGACCCCAGGTTTTAAACAACCCTTTGAAATAGGAAGCTAAGAGATTTGGGCTAGAGTGCCCGATAGGAAAATGACATGGAAGCGAAGTAGAAAGGGGAAGATGCCCTTATTTATTACCGGGGGCCAGTACCCGGGGTCCGACTGCTTAACGTGCCCATCTGATGCACGGCAGATACTTAGTGGATCAAGCATTTGCGCCTGCTGGGATCGAACCTGAAGTCTTTTCCGCGACAGTCACAAACGTTGCCCACTAGGCCACCCATGGCCTAATGCTCTAGTAGCTCTGTGTCAACCTTTATAAAGGCTGGAGTAGGATTAGGATAGCATTAGGAAACAGCCAATCAGGTAAAATGTCTATGATTGGCTGTAACAACTGATATGCAACTAATGTGAATTTCAATGCATTTGTCAAACCCCATATTTTATATTACATTATCTACTCAAATCAGCACAAAGCTCTATGCTGAATCGAGCATATTTTTTATGTGGCTCAAAGTATTACTATATTAACGTACAAACGTTTAACGCTTACTGTTCATACGTTATTGTTGGTGTAAATATAGCTCTCCGACGTGACGTCCAACACATAATGTGCCATAAAATTTATTCATATCGACATACACTGAACATTGTATGAATCGTAAAAGTTATTCATATAGAGTATAGACATACCAAGCAGCTCACTCCGAATTACATATATATAAAAAATAAGTCCTTGATCTCACCATAGATGGTGCCATGGGTGTTGTGTTCTTGTGATCCCAGGATACTTTGCGTTTAGAAGACCAAGGGTGTGGCTTCCATGTCTGACGAGTTCGGCACTGATGTGTGCACTTTCATACGATGAAGAAGCACTGTTGGGAGTACCACTGATGATAGCATGAAACTTGCTGAAACCGGTCTGGTGATGTAGTTTGACGACTGTGACCGTCCATCTGCTTTTAATTGATTTTAATCTTGGTTCCATTTTATATTGTTATGTCTTTTTTTGTCTTGTGGTTGTTTGTAGTGTCTCATTTTAATTCTGACTTCGTCCAGTGGGACCGCATATTTTAGCACACGTACGATTTCACCACCAGCATTCCTGGATGTTGAAAGAGGAATATTTGACTAGGCCTACATTGAGCATTGGCCGTGGATGTTTTTTGGGACATAATCATAGACATCAAAGGTAGAGCACTTTTTTATATATATATGCAATTTGGAGTGAGCTGCTTGGTATATCTATCATCATCATCATTGTCAACCATTATCAATCCACTGCTGGACGAAGGTCTCCACAAGTTTCCTCCACAATGGTCTGTTTTGTGCCAGTCTCCTCCATGTCACTCCCGCATACTTTCGAATTTCATCCACTCATCTCCCATGTGGTCTTCTTCTGGGTCTTTTCCTGTCCCTTGAAATCCAATCTAAAATTTCGGCTCCCATTGCCACTTCAGGGATTTAACTCTGATCATGATGTCTTCCACTCTTGTCATTTTTCGGATCCACGAGTTCCTCTTCTTATCTCTCCTGGTTACACCAAGCATGCACCTCTCCATGGTTCTTTGAGTTGTCTGCAGCCTTTGTATGTCTCTTTTAGTTAAGGTCGACGTCTCTGCACTATACATAAGCACTGGAAGGATGCATTGATCAAACACTTTTCTTTTAAGACATAATGACATATTGCTCTTGAAAATTATGCTGTTTCTTCCAAAAGCTCTCCAGGCAAGTTTTGTACGGCGATTAATTTCTTCATCAATGTGACCCTCACTTGATATCTGCTGTCCAAGATAAACGTGCGTGTCTGTTATCTCCAGCTTTTCTCCATCAATCGATAAATCTTCATTTCTTGTAAAAGCATTGAACATCACTTTTATCTTCTGAAAGTTCATTTTTAATCCCACTTCTTTACTTTTGTCAGCAAGTTCCTGGATCATACTCTGCAACTCTGATGGGGCAGTTGCCAAAATGACAATGTCATCAGCAAAACGAAGGTGGGTTAGATAATCTCCATTAATCTTTATCCCTTTTTTTCCCAGTTCAGTGATTGAAAGACATTTTCCAATGTGGCATTAAAGAGCTTCGGAGATATGGTGTCACCTTGTCTCACTCCCTTTCCAACTTTTACGTGTGTTGTATTTTCAAACAGCCTAATCTTTGCACTTGCATTTTCATAGATGTTATTAATAATATTAATGTACACATCTTCAGTACCGCAGGATTTCAGAGCCATTGTAACTGCTGATGGTTTCACCGAATCAAAGGCTTTTTCATAATCAATAAAACCATGCACAATGGAAGTTCATATTCCCTCGCTGTTTCAATTAGTTCTCTCAGTACGTGGATATGATCTATTGTGCTGTAGCCACTCCTGAATCCAGCTTGTTCTCTCGGTTGAGCCATGCTCAGTGTTACCTTCAAGCGGTGTGAAAGAACTTTAGTGAAGATTTTATAAACCACTGATAGGAGGCTGATAGGTTTGTTGTTCCTGAGATCCTCAATGTCACCTTTTTTATGTAACAAGATCATAGCGTTGTTCCAATCCTCAGGAATCTTCCCTTCATTAAGGCATCGAGTGAAAATTTGGGCGAGTACTGTTTCAATTTCTCCACTTGCTTCTTGTATGATGTCTACAGTAATTCCATCTTCTCCTGGAGCTTTTCCCCGCTTCATGTTCTTGATTGCATGTGCAACTTCTGCTGGGAGGACTGGAAGAACTCTGGTACTGGTACCTTTCATGATGTCTGGAGTACATGTATCATCCCTTTCATATAGTTTGGAGTAGAAATCTTACACTCTTGTCAAAATTTCGCCTCTATTTCTTGTTACAGAACCATCTTCTTTTCTCAGTGCCATAATCTGTTTTCTTCCCTTACTGAGACATCCCTTTGCTATCTTTAGGCTTTGGTTGTTTTCAATTGCTTTCCTTACTAGTTCACAGTTGAATTTCCTTACGTCTTCAGTGATACTTTTTCGTACTGTCTTGCATAGCTCTATATATTCCACTTTGGAAGTCACATCTTCTTTAGTTGTCCTCATCTCTCTTCTTTTTTGCATCAACATATTGGTTTTTTCTGATAATTTGTGCACATGCAACTTGTTCTTAGACCCAGCTAGTTTTGTTGCTGTTTCCATAAGAGCTTTGGTTACTTTTCTGTTAACTTCAGAAATATCCACTTCTTCCGATGTTAGGCCTTCTAAAGCAGAGAATCTGTTCTTCAGTTCTAACTTGAAGGTATTATGGTGTTTTTAAGGTTTGGTTATGTCAACACATTTTGTTTGTCTTATGAGCTTGCCACGTTCGAGTTTAGTGTTGAGGTGCATCTTACATCTCACCAATCTATGGTCACTACCTGTGTTGAACTTGTTTAGCACACTGCAGTCTTCTATGACGAATTTTTTGTTACACATAATAAAATCAATTTCACTTGTCGTCCCATTTGGATGTCTCCATGTCCATTTCCTGTGTGGCTTTTTCTTGAAAAAGGAGTTCAAGATGAAAAACCCTTCTGCCTCTGCAAACTCTAAGAGAGTATTTCCACGCTGGTTTCTGTTGCCGTGACCGAATTTACCTACTGAAGTTTCATTCTGTTGCCGTTGCCCTATTTTTGCATTGAAATCTCCCATAATTATCTTCAAGTGCTGCTTACCTTTATTATTTAGATGACGAATTTCCTCATAAAATTCTTCAATTTCTTCTTCAGCATGACTTGTGGTGGGTGCATAAGTTTGAATAATCTGAGCTTGGTATCTTCTCAAGAGTTGGATAATGAGTCGTGCAGCTCTGTCAGAGGAACTTTCAACTTCTACAACTTTATCCTTCAGTTTCTTGTTTATTATAAATCCAACACCACTAGTTCTGCCAGTATCTGTCCCACGATAGTAGAAGGGATGTCCACTTTTCAGTTCAATGAGATCTTCTCCTTTTCTCCTTACCTCACTTAGCCCCACGATGTCCCACTTGATCCTTTGTAGTTGCTCTTCCAATTCAAGAAGCCTTGAATCAAAAGATAGGGAGCGTCCATTATACGTAGCCAAGGTCAGCATCAGATGGCAGCCTAGTCCGGTCCTCCGGGGATTCTTAGCATCTTCTGCCTTCATGTCGCACTTGCCGCTGCCTTGGCCAGGTACATTCCAGCTGCCGGAGACTGAGGGCCAAGATTTAAGTTGTGGAGTCATTTTGGAGGGGTTTGGCCATAACTCACCACGCTGGCCA
The DNA here is from genome assembly GCA_039090855.1 of Macrothele yani. Lineage (NCBI taxonomy): Eukaryota > Metazoa > Arthropoda > Arachnida > Araneae > Macrothelidae > Macrothele > Macrothele yani. Next base: position 133,822,672 of record CM077005.1, on the reverse strand, counting down.
AGCGGGTTGGTGACTGTGGGATAGCATTTCCTCTAATCCCGATATGAACAACTTTTACGGTTCATACAATGTTCAGTGTATGTCGATATGAATAACTTTTACGGCACAATATATGTTGGACATCACGTTGGAGAGCTATATTTACACCAACAATAACGTGATGAACAGTAAACGTTTATACGTTAATATAGTAATACCCATATTTTATGTTATATCTTAAGAAAAGAAGTAGATACAGGAAAAACTAAGACATTTTTGATATCTCCATTAAATGTCACATCTAATGATATATAAACAATGAATTAACTATTCAAATTAGTTAAAAAAAGAGTTAAATTTTAAAATTCACGGTTTTTGCAGGTGATGCAATACTTTTGCACACCGCTGTACATACACGCTGATAAAGTTTTACGATATTTCATTACTGACAAGCTTTCACCTAGTTATATATACACATGCTGATAATGTTTTATGATATCATCACTCTGGTCCTTTACACTTAGATGCAGTTAGCTTAACATGTTTAAAACATTGAAAGTGAGCAATTCACTGTCCATAAACGAACAAGCATTTTAACTGTTTCTGAAATTAAGCAAAACCCCATATAATCTGGTAGTTGTTCAATATTAAAGTTAATGGTTTTATTGCTTTTGGGGGGGGTTGTAAGTTAGGCATGCTGATTTTATTTTAATTTATATACTGATTCTTGTACATTTACATATTTTGTAATTACTCATTTAGAAATTAACAACATTATACTTGTGATCTTTGAAATTTCTCTTTAAAATGATATACAGTAAAACCTCGAAAATCCGGCTACGACGGGACCAGATGAGTGCCAGATTTATGAAAATTCCGAATTTCTGAAGCTATCCAAAAATTGCATAATGGGCATTACGTAAAGTATGTACTTACATGTAACAGGCTACTTTAATGAAAATTTGCTCGTCTACGCTTTATAAATATGCAGGGGTGGTGCTGCGGATCGCATTTTTCGCAATTTGTCAACAAATATCGTTCTGGTGACGTAAAAAGTTTTGGCGAAAATATTGGTGATTACCTTTTTGTACTATTTATTATAAAACTGTCGAAAAAATTTGAATTTGGCGAATGGTTAGACAAAAACTTCAAAAAACAAAACAAAGCAACCCGCTAGGGCTGGGCGATGTATGACACATCGCGAAAACTCGATGTGAATTTTACATCGATGTTACGGTTTTTTGACTGACGAAACTACGATACATCACTTTGGCGAATGGTTAGGCAAAAACTTGAAAAAAGCCAGAGCAACCGCTAGGGCTGGGCGATGTATCGACACATCGCGAAAACCCGATGTGAATTTTACATCGATGTTACATTTTTTCGACTGACGAAACTACCATACATCGCTAAGGTGATTACTCCTGATGCATCATGAAGGCCGATGTAGATGTTGTTACACGATCGAATGCACATAGTGCCACCACCAAGCACAGATCATCACAGACTTGCCAACCTTAAGAAGAGAAAAATCCTGCAATTTTCTATGAAAATCCTGCAGGCCTACTTTCGTATGTTTGAAATATCAATGGACATAATTTGAAGCACTAATGTTACGTTAAGGCATATAAAAAATGTAAAACAATTTTTGTTGAAAAACATTTTTAAAAATTGCTAAGTTATGCATCGATCTGGAGGATAATCCAAATTATGACGGAAAAGGAGAAATTCCTCGAAGCCGTCGCACTCTCAGGCCCAAAAAGATTACAGCGAAAAATTTCGCCTTTGAATTTCCAATTTCGGAAATTTTTCCTTCATTTTTAAACTGAAATACAAATATTTATGGAATAAAATTATATATAACAACAATACTGGACAGAGGCAACATCACAGGAAAAAGAAATTATGATTTCGGAGAAAATCTTTATTTCGTTTACTTCCGTTTCTGAAAGGCAAAGTACCATCCCGATGAGCATTTTTACGAATTGGTAAAATTATTCGATGCGTAGTTTTACACGCGAGAAAAAATTCCAGACGCATATTTTTACGCGTTGGTAAAATTTCGATGCGTACTAAATGCGCAATTACGCATTTTGGCGAACTCTGGTTGGTACATCACTTGAGCACTCCCGTGGAGAGAGAGAGCTACCGCACGAAGCCAGCGAGTCAAAGATGACATCATCGCGTGACACAGCGCTCGTAAGGTCTGGGAGAAAATCTAAGTGGATGGTTGCAGGGGTTGAAATATTTCGATTGAGCAATCGAATCTGTTAAAAAAGACCTCTATCCGTAAAATTAAGCAGAAATCCGTAAAAGGTGGCAAGTATGCAAGTCTATTTCTGAAGATTTTCCCATTTCGGCAACAACGCACAATGTTTTTGTCCTGGCATATGCATATTTTTTTGCAATGTTACTATCTGGGAACATTTTCTTAAAAAGCATGCTTGCATGGTCAGCACAGCTTGAAGGTAAGTTATGTTACACGAGGAATGAAGTAAACAAGCACTCAGCATGGATAATGGCATCGGAAGAGGAATTATCACGAGCAAAATTTAATGTTTTATTTTCCACGCACTTACAGCCCACGTGTTTAAAAAAAAAAAAAAAGCCCACGTGTTTTTGTGTACGAATGTGATTAACGATATCTCCTTTGCCCATGTGGACAACGGAAAAATCACACCTACAAATAGAACAAAAGCCAAATTGTTGGCGCTTCCTTGATTCGATTATACACGGATAATCTGTCATATACTTCTTAAAAACAGACTGATATTTTCTACCAGCCATCGCTTGATTAAACACGTGCACAAAAAGTTCTCAGAAATTCCTGTGAAGACAGACTAAGTACATAAAACAAACCAAAACACTACCGTGCGCTTCCGATAGAAATCTGCGTCAGCTCCTACTCCGTGCCTGCAGTGCCAGAGATCATTAGCGAACAGAAAAGTAAACATTGCTGCCTACGGCAGAGCAAAACTGCTCGCTGCTGACTCAGAAGGGAAAGGTCGCTTCTCCGCTAATGAACGGATGCCTCAGAGAACTTTTCCCCTCGTTACTTTTTAATTTACGCTACGGTAATCAACGAAGTTCTCCGATGCTTTGGAGAACTTCGAACTTTTCTCATTACTTTTTAATTTGCGCTACGGAAATCATGATGGAATCCGGAAATATTAATTTCTAATCTGGAATTCCGGGAAGTGTAATAAAATCCGGCATTGCCGGCCTAAACTCGGAGAATTGGCATGTCTGTCATCATCACACGTTCGATACGCATTTCAAAAGTACCTGCTGATTCGTCGTTTCATTGGTCAGCGTCACTTCAGCACGGCCCAATGAAATGACAAATTTGAGAAACCTCCCAATGTTACTCGTAGGCAGCTATCGGCAATTCGCACGCTGAGATTGGATGATCTCGCGATGTGTTGTTGAGACGGCACATCGGGAGATTTCCATGGTTATTGGTGAAACATCGGATGTTTTCACGAAAACGAAATCAGAAAAGTGCCAGATTTCTGAAGTTGCCGGATTTTTGAGGTTTTACTGTATTTTACAAATACTTTATACAATTAACAAAAATGCATCGAAATTGCAAAAGTAAGAATTACCTCTAAACAAGCAAGAGTTCCAATTTCTTCAGGTAGAGAACAAAATTTATTGTAACTTAAATTGAGCATCTGAAAAGAAAAATTAAATAATTCAAATAATTGAAATATCAGTTATGAACGGTTGAAAAAATGAAACCACACAGCTAAGTTTCTATAATTATGATGTAAATATTAGTTTTACTTTTCTTTTCAATTAACAATACCAAGAAATATTTTATCATACAAGAAATTACATTCACATTGGAACAAACAGCTCTTGGAAAATTACCCAAAATAGTGACCACACTGACTACAAGTTACGGCAACAATTTAGGATATGCTCTCCGGTATTTAACCCATGAAGGACCACATATTTTTGCAAAAAATGATGCAATACGCCCAGGACCTACTCAAAAGTTCTGATGGGAGTCTCTGTGTTTTCTGCAAACAATGATAGATGGTGATATACTCAAAATATTAAACACTTAAGTAAAGTGAACAAAGATTTTATCTTAAGTATTTCTCATTTTTAGTAACACTAATAAAAACTTAATCAGGTAATTATTGCCTTAAATACATACAGGAATGAACATAAAAAATCAAAGAATGGATATCTCTGATGGTGATGATGAAAAGTCCTCATAGTCACTGTCAATGCTTTCTGAATCACTCAGACATATTTCACAAGCAAAAAGAACAAATTGATATAAATGTAAACAGAATCTCAACCTCAATGAAAAGAAAACAAAACACAGACTTACTTTTAAAGAGAAAGCAATGTCCTACTATGATACTGAACCCACCCTCATAACTCTTTGAACCATCCTACATTTGCTTTCCTTGCAGCTCCAATCTTGAACAAAAAAGACTATCTTGTTTTCACAAAAAGCATCATCTAGTTTCCTAAACATAAATATATGGATCCAGACATCAGGAAATGGGTGGAAAGAATGTGAACTTATACACCCTGATTCATAAAGAAGTATAAAATTTCCAGATGCTGTAAAACAGTAACAGTTGAAGACACAGACCACAACTGCGAACCGTTAGGTAGATGTACTCATACAGTTTGTGTCCCGCTACTGAGGGAAGTGCCGTAAGTGATAGTGCACGTCACACGACTAGTCAGTCAAAATGGCAGCATCTGCAGTGGAGAAGGTTTTGTGTTCTTGAATTGAGCAAAATGGAATCTGCAACTGTTGTGCAACGGCATTTTCGATCACGATTCGGAAAAGAACCTCCAACCAGAAAATCTATCTACGATTGGCATAAAAAATTTTAAACTACGGGCTGTTTGTGCAAACTTAAAAGTCTTGGATGACCGCATGTATCGGAAGAAGTTGTCGATAGTGTTTGCACCGCCATTCAGCGAAGCTCGGGAAAATCAACGCGGAGGGTGAGTCGTGAAGTGCAGATTTCACAGCCCACTGTCTGGAGAATTTTAAGAAAGAAGCTAAAAATGATTCCATACAAAGTGCAGATGTCGCAAAATCTCACTGACCTTGACAAGACAAAGCGCTTTGAATTTTGTGCCGAAATGCAGCACCATTTTGAAAATGACGATTTTGCTGATCACTTAGTTTTCATCGATGAAGCTACATTTCACGTGAGTGGTAAGGTAAACAAGCACAATGTTTGCTTTTTGGGAATGAAGAATCCCAGATTTACAGTGCAACACGTGCAAGATTCCCCTAAGGTAAATGTGTTCTATGCTGGGTCCAGAAAGAAAGTGTACGGCTCCTTCCTTTTTCATGAGAAAACTGTCACGGGAGGCTCTTCTCTGGATATGTTAAGTCTTTGGTTGATGCCACAGTTGCAGAACGACAGTGACAACTTTATTCTCCAATTGGATGGTGCACCACCACACTGGTTAGGCGACGTGCGAGATTATCTCGATGAACATCTTTTTACCGATGGATTGGATGAGCCGCGGACTACAACATGCCACTGACCCAGTACCCACCAAGAAGTCCTGACTTAACACCATGTGACTTTTTTCCTGTGGGGGTACGTGAAGGACAAGGTATTAGCCCCTCCCTCCCTGTTGATCTAGCAGAGCTGAAACGGCATATCACAGCCACTATCACTGCACTTGATTCAGATATCTTACCTCGCATTTGGAGGTAATGGATTACCGGCTTGATGTGTGTTGTGTGACTAAGGGTGCACACATAGAACATCTGTGACTGTCTCTAAAAAAACTTGAAACATTCTCCTACAATTCTGTTACAAGTAACATAAAATATCTTACATTGTTCTTGTTTTATAGTGCGTTGAAACTGTATACTTCTTTAAGAATCACCCTGTATATTTACAGCCCTGGGGCTTAATGCAAGGATATAGCAAAACATATATGTATACATCACCAGGGCTTTAAGGGTTAAGACACATTTAGCAGAAAATGATAGTGAAGTAAATACAGAAGAGAGGAGGTTTGGAAAGCTATAACTGCAAAATGGAAGATTTCCTGGAGTAGATGGTGTAAGGACCAAGATGTTGAAGTGTGGTTGTGATAATCATTACTGATTGGTTAACCAAAATTTTTCAGTTATGTTAAGAGTTACTCTTGAGAACTGAAGGGCTACTATCCTTGTTCCTTTGCATGAAGGAATAAGTAATCACGCCGAATATAAGTACTACTATTGTATCAGCCTGATGAATGTGCCAAGGAAAGTATTTGGAAAGATCAACACTGATAACGTATGTTGTTTGATGTCATAGAAGGTGTGGGATACAAGAAGTGGCTTTATGCCTAGGAAAATCTGTACTATTCAAGCTTGAGCACTATGTGTATGGTGTTTAAAAAGCATTAGTCTGTTGGAGTGAAAGTATTTTAAGCCTTCGTAGAAGGCTACGAAGGCTTATAACTGAGTAAACAGGGTGCTTCTTGGAAGGTCATTAAAATTTATGGAGTAACTGGGAATTTACTTGCATGTGTGAAAGTTATGCATTTCAGCAGCTGTAATGAAGAAAAATTTTCACTCTGTAATAATTACGTATTTAGCATAAAAAATTAGTAACATATTTTGGCTAAAACATCAGCCTTGTGCACACTAGTAGCAAGTATTCACATTGTGGACATTGTTTCTGTAACTGTTGCCAGCAGAGATTTCCAAATAATCAGAATGGTGAATGGTGCATCTGAATAACAAGAGTTTTTACTGTAGAGAATTCCAATGCTTTTCCTGTAGCATAAGGAAAATTTCTTTGAGAAAGGTACAATCCTTTTGGTGCTGGTCCAGTTTGAAAAGACAGAGGTGTCTTCAATTGTCAGAAGAGAGAGTGCAGAAGTAGGACGGTTTTTCTGATATCCCTTTTATGTTCCATAATTCTGCAATTGATTGAATGAAAAGTGCTGCCAATATAACATTTTTTGCCTGAGGAAGTAGATGCAGGGATGATGTGTACACCAGGATGGTTGAAAGTGTCCAAAGGATCTCTGTCTTTTGGACCCTGCAGAAATTTTCATGCAGAACACTGAAAACAGCATTGTAAAACCCTCCCCCTTTCAACCCAAACTTTGATTTCACTATGTGAATGACATCTTCATAATCTGGCCTCACAACTTAAAATAAATACACAATTGCACCACTTCTACCTCTAGAAAATTTCCCAATTTCCCACAATTAATTTTAATTTCAATCATGAAAACAATAACTCAATAATTGTATTAATTTCTTGAATATACAAATTACTAGAATCAATAACCAACTCTATACATCTGTATAGAAAAACCACCATTATAACACACATTGTCCCATTTCACTCCAATACTGATCTTTTTTTATAAACTTTCAGCTTTAAAATTACTCATTCACAATGCCAATATCATCTGCAATGACCCCCCCCCCTCATTACAAAAAGAATATACAATCATCCAAGAAATAGCTATAAACCATCAGTACCCCTCAGAATTGTAACCAAACTTTTCAAAAAAGATGTCAAACAATGTGTGTCCCACCTATCCCCTCTGCAGAAAATGTCCTTGTCTTTCATTGGTTTAATCCGTTACCAACATTCTTTCAATGACAAACTTGTCAAAATTTTCTTAAATTTATGTTACAGACTTGCAGTCAATCCTTCTACTACTACCATCCAATCAACATCTAAAGGCAGAGATCCTTTGGGCCCTTCAGACCATCCTGGTGTATACCTCATCCCTGTGTCTACTTCCTCAGGCAAAAAATATTATATTGGCAGTACTTTTCATTCACTGAACTGCAGAATTATGGAACATAAAAGGGATGTCAGAAAAAGCCCTCCTATTTCTGCTCTTTCTGTCAATTGCAGATATTTCTGCCTCTTCAAACTGGATGAGCACCAAAAGGATTGAACCTTTCTCAAATAAATTTTCCTCAAGCTACGGGGAAAACATTGAAATTCCCTTTAGTAAAAACTCTTGTAATTCAGGCGCACCCTTCAACATTCTAATTATTTGGAAATCTCTGCTGGCAACAGTTACAGAAATGATGTCTGCCACATGAAAACTTGCTACTAATGTGAACAAGGCTGATGTTTCAGCCAAAAGACCTTACTAATCTTTTATGTTAAATACGTAATAAACCATAGCGTGAAAATTTTTCTTCAATATGGTATTCATTCAGAGTTGAAGAAATATTCTTCTCATATGTGGTAAATACGTCATGTTAATTAACACAGCAATCGGACTCCGCGCTCAAACGGAAATCGGGAAATGCAGGTTCGATTCCTGCTTCACGGCGATGAAATTTTCAAGTTTTCTGATGTAATTTAATTCACGTGTGAAACAGTAATTACAGCCAATTTGGCGACGTCCGATTGCTGTGTTAATTAACATTGTATTCATTATATTACAAGAAATGTCCTTTCTGCTGATGTCAGCAGCAGTATGCATGCCCATGTAAATGGTGTTTCATCAAAGCATGTATATCAATGGGAAAGTGAAACCCCTGTTAAAATAATTCTTCACAATTACATGAAGGGTATATACTAATATTTTTATCATCATATAGGTGCTGTATTTTCTACTGCTTCCCATGTACTCACCCTACGAAATATTCTAAAATCACATAACCTTGGAATGGGGATCAAACCTGTACTAAAGGTGGGACGCTTGAATGCAAATTGAGAGATGTGGGTTCAATTCCTGTTCCAGGGTGATGTAATATTTAAGTTTTCTAACTTAAATATTACATCACATGTATGGTGATGTAATATTTAAGTTTCCTAAATGGGAAACAGTTAAAAATGTCACACCCATTTACCAATTATGATATTTGTGTTGTTTCATCACTGGTTTTCCATTGGTGCAGGGTTAGACTATGTTGTGTAATGTCTCTATGGGAGTTCAATACATTTATGGATGCATGCATGTTGGATACCAAAGTAGACAATACTGGTTTACTTCTTGGAAATCTCCATGTGTGCAGGTTGTTGTATGATGATGACACAGTCCTGCTGTCTAAGAGCAAAAGTAAGTAACACAAGTACATTGTCCAGAATGAACTAAGCTTGCACGAGATTCAAATTTAACATAAATGAAGGGGAAATCTCAGTCATGTTTCATGGGGTGAAGAACTAATTGTCCTGAGTGTAAGACCAGCCTAAATTGCAAAGTTACACCAGGTGAATGAGTTTGCATATTTAGGAAGCTTGCTTGATACATAAAAACAGGCTGAATGTTGAAATTAGTAGGAAAGTAGATTTAGCTCTGAAAGTTAAGAGCTGCCTCAGGTAGATTTCATGGGACTATTGGGCAGGAGCATGTACAGACTTTTTTGGGGGGCGGGGAGAGACTAGAAGTGTAAGTTTTTGAAATACATCAGGACAAATAAAAGTTAATGAAAAATAGAAGCATTATTTTCTATTGTAAGTTGATGCAATTTTATTAAATTCAAGCATTTTTTCTAATGTAAGTCACATTTTAACAAAGAAATTAAACACCTTTGAGTGGGGGCAAGGCCCCATTGGCCTCCCCTCTAAATACGCCCCTGCTGTTGGGTTGTTAGGTCCTAAATGGTTGCATATGAAAATGTTATTGTTCCACCTCTGTTGTATAGCAGTGAAACCAGTGCTTCCCGAAAAGGCACAGGAGTTGTTTGTGTGTTCCAGAGAGACATTACTTGCAGGTTATATTAAATAATTTCATGAGAACATTAAATAACAGCACAGTTAGTTATTTTGTATTTAATGTGCACACAATCAATTTTAATCTTTCAAGTCATGCAAAAATAAATTCAACACTAACCCACACCTTGACTGACTACACACACACCATTAAGCTGTTCTCTGAGATACAGAGGTTTTAGCTTCTCAAAGAAAGATAATCTGCCAAGTAAACATTTAACTGATAGAACTAGAATTTTCTTAATGTTGGTGTATCAAATTTCTCCACTTGCAACAATCTTGGAACACAGCTCGAGCTTCACTGACATTCATCAGATGGCACGCACAAGACCTTTGGTACTTCATACTCATCTTTTTCTCAAGCAGACATTCCTGAAATCTGGTCCTCCCATGATTTTCTTGGCCTTCTTCTACCTTTCTTTCCTGCCACTTGGACTAAAAAAATTATCTTACTGAGCAACCCATCACTCATTCTTTCAGCATGGTCAAAGCAGCACAAAAATGCCGCCCCGGTGGTGCAGTGGTCTAAGGCGATGGCCTCTGATCATTCGTCCGTAAGGGGTCCGGGTTCGAATCCCGGTGAGGCATGGATGTTGTGTTTGTCTTACGGCACTGGCTCTCTCCCTTCCCTGGAGCCAGTGACCCTAAATTAGGGACGGGCGACTGCTTATAGCCCATTGAGTTGCTCACGGTGGTCATTAAACCTCCAATAAAAAAAAATAAAAAATAAAAAAAAAAAAGCACAAGAATATTAGTCTCCACCTTACTAACAAAATTTTGCCTCACATTACACATCTGCAACACATCTTCACTCCTGACATAACCAGAGCGTGTCTTGCCAAAAAAAACAAAACAAAAAAAAAAACAAGTAGTGCATCTACCCAGCACACAAACAACTCCTACATCTTTTCTGCAGTACTCAGGTTTCACTGCCATACATCAGAGTAGGAACAATTACACTTTCATATACAGCCATTCGGGACTTTCATGAGAACACATCATTCCTTTGAAATTCTCCTAAAGCAGCTATGACTTTCAAAGAATTCACTCAATTACTGATTTTGCCATCTAAATTTAACTTTATGTGTTTAATATGTAGGTGTTTTCTACATATTAAACACATAAAGTTAAATTACTTGCTAAGCATAAAAATGAAAAGGAATTAAAGAATTTCTGAATAAGTGTATGTAGAAATATATTACGGGCATTCAAATTTGACCTGGACTTTTGTTTCTAATACGTTAGTTTGAAAAATTGTGCACATTATTAATGTGTGTTGCAACACTGGTATCTCATGCTACCAGAACGCCACTTGTTTCATTGATTTCCGTTAACTCCCACATTGCAGAAAGAGAAATGGCGAGTGAAGGTGTTTCGACTTCGGTGCAGCAGAGAATTTTCTTTGCAATGAAGGTGTGAGTGGCAGTGAAATTTACCAGATATTTCAAACACAGTTTGGTGATTCGTGTCTGTCCCGTTCATCCATCTTCGAATGGTGTAAAGCGTTCAGGAAGGCAGACAAAGCGTTGGCAATGAACCGCGCAAGGGACGACTGGCAACTGCTGTCAAAGACGCCCTGACTGTGCACGTAAATGAGCTCATATGGAACAACAGGAGGATTACTGTAAGTGATCTGAGCTCTGCACTGAACATCAGCGACGGCAGCATGCATACCATCATCCATGATAAGCTGCACTTCTTCAAAGTGTGTGCCAGACGGGTACCGAAGTAGCTGTCCGACGAGCAGAAAGCCAGTAGGTTGCAAATTGTGAACATGTTGTTCCGAAGACATCAGAGAAAAGGAGACTTTCTCAGATGTGTGGTAACAGTGGACGAGACATGGATTCATCACCATATGACAGAAAGCAAATGTGCAAGCATGAAGTGGAGACACAGGGATTCGCCCCCTCCCAAAAATTCATAGATGAGACTGACAAAGGAAAAAAAAAAGCTGAACTTTTTAACCACATGGGGGGAAAATAAGAACGTGCTGCGAAACAGTGTAAATATAACGCGGCGTGAGCAAGACAAAAGTGTTCACGGAAATTTATTACGTACATATTAAGCTGGAGCACATTACTGCATTCAAAATATTATTTTTTTTATTTCTTTTTACATTTAACAGCAACACAGACACAGGATAAATGTAACATCGCGGAGAGAAAAAAAAACACAACTACCGGCGAAGTCTTAGCTCTGTCCGACTTCCACTTTAGGAAAGTTTTCCTCCATTTTGAAGCTGCAAAACAAATATTTATGGAATAAAATTATATTTAACAACACTACTGGGTAGAAGAAACATCGCAAGAAAAAAGTATTATGATTACAGGAGAAACCTTCACTCAGTCTAACTTCTGTTTCTGAAAGTTTTAAAAGTCGGAATTCCACCCACCGACAGAAAATGACCACACCAAAAACACAACTACCGGCTACTACCACCAATCCCTCCCAAATTTCTGTTCAGTTCTGCATCGATCTCGAGAACCATCGAAATGACGATGGAAATGGCAAAATTCTTCGAATCCACTGAAGAATCTCATGCCTGAAGATCACAGGGAAATTTTCGCACTAACTTCCGTTTCTGTAATTTTTCTCCCATTTCCAAACTGAAATGCAAATATTTATGGAAAAAAATTATATTTAACAATAATACTGTACAGATGAAACATCACGAAAAAAAGAAATCATGATTACAGGAAAAATTTTCACACTGTTTAACTTCCGTTTTTGAAAGTTTTGAAAAACAAAATACCATCCCCACATCAAAAACGACACAACTCCCCCCCACACACACACACACCCCCACACACTAATCCCCAAAATTTCTCTTCAGTTTTGCATCGATCTCAATCATTACCCAAATGATGACAAAAAAAGCGGAGTTCCGCTTATCCGCGGAAGAATCTCATGTATGAAAAATTCAAGATCACGGCATCAGCAACGAAGGTAATGGCCACAGTGTTTTGGAACATTAAAAAAATGGTGTTATTCTTACGGATTTCCTGGAAGAGTGTCAAACAATCAATGCCCCCCCCCCATTACAGCGATGTCCTCAAGAACTCCCTTAAGGCAGCACTGACAAAGAAGAGACCAGGACTCCTCCTCAACAGTGGAGTATGCCTTCTCCAAGATAACACCAGGTCCCACACCATTAAAGTGACTAGCAAACATTGGAGGAATTGGGATGGGACGTTGTATCACACTCTCCGTACAACCCGGATATGTCACCATGTGACTACTACCTGTTCGGCCCATTAAAAGAATATTTGGCAGGGCAGAAGCTCAGTTCAAATGAAGAGGTGAAAAGTGTCATCCTGAGATGGTTTAAACAACAGAGTAAAGAATTCTATGAAACTGGGATCCAGAAGCTTCCAGAACACTGAAAAAATGTATGGACCATGACGGAAATTACTTCGAAAAAGAAGTGATGTAACATCAGCTGTTTGGTAAATATATATAAAAAAATAAAAAAGTCCTGGTTAAATTTGAATCCCCCTCGTACAAGAAAAAAGTTTGTAACAATCACAATCTTACAGCTTTGGCAAGTCCATGGAAAGTTTTGGTCATACAACATCAATAAAAAAAAATCAATATCATTTAGACAAAAGCCTCTAAGTATTCATGTTTTTTTTCTGGATGTGAGAAACCTGACAACTCAGTGTTTGCAAACTTCGATATACCAAAAACCATCATCCCGGCTAAGTCGTTTATCCAATGTCACATAAATTGGATGCCATACGATTCCTTGTGCATAGGTCCATTACTCACTCGTCAAATACCGAAATCAGAAAATTGGAACTTAAAAAGGTGAGTGAGATAGCTAGGACTTATGGCTATGGTGATTCCCTTGTACATAGCATTTTTCGTCAATTATTGCATGCACGTGACATCACCTTATCGAGAGAGCCCACAAGAAGTAAGTATGTGGGATCAATTGATTTTGTACCATGCTTGGTCAACATTTTAAATAATGTGCGTAAACTGCATGAAATCGGCTTTGGTGTAAAAACAAGAAACATTTTTCAAAGCATTAAGAAAGATCGAAACCCAGTGCATAAGAACAATAGATTTGGTGTATATAGCATCCCACTCAAAGTGACCGACCCTTGGGAGATTAACCAAGAGTACATCGGTTCTACTTCAAGATCTTTGAATACTGGAGTGAATAGATTTGGTGTATACAGTATCCCACTCAAAGCGACTGACCCTTGTGGGGTTGACCAAGAGTACATCGGTTCCACTTCAAGATCTTTGAATACCAGAGGGAAGGAACACATGTACAATGTCCGAGGGGGTGCCAAAACAAGACCTCTCTCCCGATTAGTTGACTCTGAAACACATGTATCAATCTGGACAGAAGCGGAGGTCCTAGCCACCCCAAGTAAGAGGTCTCAATTAACATTTACTGAAAGTTTATTTATTACATGGAAGGGGCATTTGTGTTGTAATGACTCTGTTCCGTATGTCATACCTAGACCTTGGACATTTTTGTTTACTGATAACAGTGCACATAACAGTCCAATAGAATATGTTACTATTTAACTTAATCATTATTGTATTGTAATCATATGTTTAGTTTGTACACCAGATGGCAGTTCGTAATTGCGTCACATGTAATATTATAAATTGTCTGTATCCAGCCCACATTACCTCTTTTTTTATGTATCTGATGATAGATCCCAGAGCGGGGTGTCCGAAAGATCTTATACGTTCTTTTATACTCAGTGTATTTTTATTAAACATACCTGGTGGTTCCACAGAGAGCCCTAGGTAGCATATATTGTGCACAGACAGCATCATTTTATTAGTATATTTCATGATGTAAAGTTTACTGAGTCCTTGCAACAAGATCTGAAATTTTCTTTGCCACCAATTATAGCCCCTCCTGCCCATTATGAAGTCATGGGGGGCCCCTTACAGGTTGTCTATGCCACTGTTTTCACCCCTCACAAACATGAACACTCTTTAGATATTAAGGCTTTCCTGTAGCAGAATTGCAGCGACGGGTGACATATGTCCTTTATTTATTTTTTTATTTTTTTATTTTTTGTCCTGCATACAAAAACGATATCCTCAACACTTTCTAGTGCTCTCTTGTGCAGACTCCTGATCATAGGTGAAAATTTCACATCTGAGAAATGGAATTTTTTCTAACAAAATTTTTCAAAAACGGAAGTTGGAGTAAAGATTTCTCCCAAAATAGGAAGTTTTGGGGTTTTTTTTTTTTCTCGGGATGTTCTTTTTGTCCATATTGTTGTTAAATATAATTTTATTCCATAAATGTTTTGTGTTTCTGTTTGAAAATTGATGTAACAGTTTTAAGAAACAAGTGCTGTAATCTGAAATCTTTTCTCTTGCGACATTTCTCCTGCCTAGTATTGTTTTTAAATACCATTTTATACCATAAGCATTTGCTTCAGCTGGAAAAATGAAGAAAATATTTCCAAAAACGGAAGTTAGATGGAGCAAAGATTTCTTCCATAATATTGTAATTTCTTTTTTCATGATACCAATGTCCAGTATTATTGTTAAATATCATTTTCTTTCAAAAATATTTGTGCTACAGCTTGAAAATGGGGGCACATGTTTCAGAGAGGGGAAGCTATACGCAGCACAGACTTTTCCTCTGATCAGATTGTTTTTAATTTAGCAGTGTTTCTTTAATCATATATTGTTAAATACTATTTTGTCTAAAAAATCAGTGTTTCAGCTTGAAATCAGAGGCAAAAAATTCCAACAATGAAAGTTGGACAAAGAGAAAATTTCTCCCAAAATGGTAATCTTTTCCCTCCTGTGATTTTTCTTCTGCCAAGTATTTTTGGTAAATATTATTTTATTCCATAAATGTTGATGCTTCTGCATGACCGTATTATTTTATTCCAAAAAAGTAAGTTGAAAGATCTTATTTTGTGCTTAGAACTTTGAAAAGTGTACCAAAGTATGCACATTCTGAGTGTCTCTTTTTCTTGTTTGTTTGTTTGGAGTTTTGATGGCCACAGTGAGCATCTTGATGGGCTAAAAGCTGCCCCTAATTTAGGGACACTTGTTTTAGGGAAGGGAGAGCCTCACTGGGATTCAACCCAGACTCATCTTGGATAAATGCTCAGAAGCCAGTGCTTAGAGCACTGCACAACTGGGGTGGCAGTTTGTTCCTGATCCTTTTCATCATTGCAATTGATGTAGTTTTGGCTTTCTTTCTTTCTTTCTTTTTTTTTCTTTTCGGTAGAAGAAATATAAGGTGGTAAGTTTTCTTTCTCTCTTTTTATCTTTTTATTAGTTTTTTTTATTTCCACCTCTGCAATTTTTTATTCTTTTTCGCACCCAATGTGCACTCAGCAGATTATTTTGCAGCATCACAATATCCATTACAGGCTGATCCAGAACTTTCTATTACAAGGATAAGCATTAAGAAAAGAAGCATGTATGTTTTTACCGATCCAAATCACCTATGGATATGCTCTTTAAAAAAAAAAAAATATTTTGAGACACTTTTTGAGGGGAGCGTGGTACATTGTCTGTTGATAGATAATTTACCACATTTAAAAAAATGCTAAAGCTACATTTCCTGCACTTATTTAAAAGTTAAACTAGTGGCAAAACAATCAATTACTTTGTGGCATTAAATTTATTTCTATTAGCACGTACATGATAAAACCCACTCACAAGTTCTTTATATGCACTTTTAATATTTAAGTACATTAAATAATTGTTTACATGGCACATCAGCAAATGTGTCAGTGCATATGAATGGAGGATATTCACAATATGGTATAAATCACAGCCACTGATCTTTTAAAAGAAGCTAAGCAATTAAACCTTTAAGTGGGACAAATCTTTCATTGATCCACCAGCAGCTAGAGAATGAAGATGGTTGGTTTGGAGTAATAATACCTATAAAAGGAAACAATTGACATTAAATGTCATAAGAACTTCACTTACACCAATGTAATCATAAAATACTTAATTTCAAAAAATAAATTCATCATAATAGCCAAACTAAAATTCATTCAACAAAAACCTGAAAAAGGCACAAAATCATTGAAGGAAGAAATATGCTTCTAATACATGGGAAATTGATGGAATATTTAGGTTTAGTCCTATAATTGTTCTATAAAGATGCAGGTTCGATCCTCACTCCAGGGCAATGAAATTTTCAAGTTTTCTGAGAGGTGTTACATGGATGACCAGTAAGTGGTATAAGCAAATTCTGTTTCCTTTGAATATTCTGAAAAAGGCACTGTAAACTTGCAACACACAGGGCCTGAAAAATATCTGAAAAGTTACATGCCCAGCTGGGCATGTGCAGAAATTTTTACCTACCCAGGTAGTAAAATCTAAATGTCCTGAAAAATTTAGTTTGCAAGATAACAAATCAGAAACCTTAATTTTTTTAAGTAAAAAAGTATGATGATTTTTTTTTTTTACATGTTTTGCATTTCCGTTGTAAGGGTCTGTATTCAAAATGTTCAATGCACAAAAGTGTGTATCTCAAGTTATGAGGTGATGATGCTGAAATTGGTTTAAAATAGTATGAAGGGAAATCGGTATTTCAGAAATTTAGTGATTCTGCCACGTTCCTTTCGATAAAGTTTTTGCCCTTAGGCTCTGAACACCAGAAGGGCATGCATCCATCACTGACTGTAAACATCAGATCACATCGCTGACTATAAACAACATTTGGATTGAAACTACATATGGTTCCAATTTATGGACCTAGAACACAATATAATTAAAGAAGTGATATTCTTCTCTCCTTGGCACTGTGTAACAATAATACAAATTCTGGTAATTAGCAGTGAAATAAAACATCACATGCAATGACTGTCTAATTTTTCTTGTAGCAGGAAATACTATTCCATTTTTATTTTTTTTAATTTACTTGCCCAGACCGGGCAACCAGATTTTTCATTTACCTGCCCAGGCCAACAATTTACATGCCCCGGGCATCTTGAGCATGGTATTTTTCAAGCCCAGCAGTGAAAAAACAAACAAACCCAATAGCAATTAAGTTCTCCTAACTAAATTTAAAGCAGTTGTTTTACAGAGGTTGACTCTGTCTTATGGTAATCATCTGTGTAGGACATCTTGACAGCACAAGTCTCAAGAGAACACAAAATGCGTGCACTGCCAAAAGTGAGACATCATAAGAGCATGTTACAAGGTGTGATCAGAAAGTACCCAGACTGGTTGCATAAGTTTGGAATTGTGTGACACAGCAGAAAGCAGTGGCACAGTTTGACCTTGGAACCCACTACACATGTGCTGTGAGTTACATCTCCCCTGCTTGTCCATTTTTTTTTCTTACAGTGGCACTTTGTTCTTATGTGTGTGAAGCTGTTCATACCATTTGTCATGTCGGAAAGAATTTATGAAAGAATTTGAATCAGATTTTATCAAAAACTTGCAAAAAGACACATACTTAAAGTTACAGAAAGTATATGGGGAGGTTTGTATGAGTCCTGCATAAGTTTATGAGTAATATAAACATTTTAAAGATGGTTGTGAAAGCATTGAGAGTGGTGAACGTTCTGGGAGGCCCATAACTAGGAAAAGTTAACACAATGTAAAACTTGTGCAACAGCTGTGTGACAAAAATGCTGACTCACTATTTGTGAGTTGTCTGAAGACCTCAATATTAGTTTTGGTTCAGTCCAGTCAATTCTTATGAACAATTTGGGTATGAGATGTATCTCGGCCAAATTTGTGCCAAAATTGATCCCAGCTGAACAAAAATAGGCTAGTGTTTCAGCTGTTACTGATCAGCTTGAGTGTGTTGAAACCTATCATAACTGCTGATGAATTGTGGGTTTATGACTATGGCCTCGAAACTAAGGCCTTATCTTTACAGCAGAAGACCCCAAACTCTTCCAGACCCAAAAAAGCACCACAGAGCTGCATCAATGTCAAGACGACACTGTTTTTTCTCAATCATGAGGGTACTGTGCATCATGAATATGCTCCATCAGGCCAGACAATCAGCAAGGAGTACTGCTGTCAATTTTTGCAGCATTTGAGGGTTGCAGTTCATCACAAAAGCCCTGCATTGCAACTTGAGTAGCAGTTTCTTGCTAAGTACCGCATTGCACAGATTCAACAGCCACCCTATTCACCAGAGCTAGCTCACTGTGACTTTTTTTCTCTTCCAAAAAATCAAGCACCACCTGAAAGGGAAAAGGTTTTGAGATATTTAGGAGGTACAACAGAACGCAACAAAGCAGTTGTTCGCTATTTCATAAGATGACTCAAAAAAATGGTTTGAGCAGAGAAAACAGCAATGGGCTAAGTGCATGGCTTCATAAGAGGATTACTTGGAAGGCGATCAAGTTTTAAATCTGCTAGTCTTGCGCTTTTTTTAATAAATCCAGTCTAGATGCGTTTTTATCACACCTTGGACACATCATAATTAGGAAATAATGGTAAAGCCATTGTTTCATATCTATAGCACATATAATGGCTTTGCCTATTCACTGGTGGTTCAAAGACTGTATAATTGCACTTTCTGAAATACAACATGTTTAAAGCATTTGGCATTGTTTAAAGCATTTGGCATTATGCTTGTGTAGCTACACAACCATAATGCCAAAATGCTTTAAACAATGGCATA
Source organism: Macrothele yani (assembly GCA_039090855.1). NCBI lineage: Eukaryota > Metazoa > Arthropoda > Arachnida > Araneae > Macrothelidae > Macrothele > Macrothele yani. The sequence goes on along the minus strand of CM077005.1, from coordinate 133,803,400 downwards.
CAAAACATCAACCTGTGCTATGCCTCATGAGGGATGTCATTTGAAAAGTACAGTATGTGGCAAGTGGTAGAAATGCAGCCACACTATTAGCCATCACAGCAAATGTTTTTTTTTTTATCTTTTTTTTTTATTGAAGGTTTTACGACCACCATGTGCAACTCAATGAGCTATAAGCAGTCACCCATCACTAATTTAGAGCCACTGGTTCCGGGGAAGGGAGAGAGCCAATGCCATAAGACAAACACAACATCCATGCCTCGCCGGGATTCAAACCCAGACCCTTTCTCGGATGAATGGATAAGCCAGCACTTAGACCACTGCGCCACTGGGGTGGCATAGCAAATGTACACACATCCTAAGAACACTGAAATGTGTTTTTATTTTGTTTTCATTTTTTTTCCATCTACTATACAATACTTTTTGTTTCATAAATTTCTTATTTTTGTATAGCATGTTTTTTTTTTCTTTCAAATTTCATCTCTTGCCATAATTAAATAAAAATAATTACTTAAAACACCACTACACTAATATATCATTTGTGTTAACGCTTCACAATGAAAAAATATACAGTGGCAAAAAAAAAAATCAAAGCACATCAATGAAATAGTCGGTCAACCTCAGAACTCAGCGTGCAAATAGCTCCTTGGCCAGGTATGTAAATGATTAGAAATTGGACACCAATAAGCATACATAATGGTCCCAGCATGCAGGGGAAGTGCATATTCCAGGGAGTCCTCTCTCGTGTGCATTAACCACCCTGACAGCTGTTGCAGTTGAGTTGACATCAGTAGCTGGTGATGATGCTGTGATGATGCACCTAACAAATGTACCAGTGATTTAGTGAGTTTGAAGGGAAATGTATCACAGACCTGAGAAGTAGGTCATTAATCATGTTAATGTATCGGCCAGCATCCGGGTTGGAATGATATCACAGCAACATGATGTTGGCAGCAATGAGTTCGAGAGGGCACACATACCCACCAAGGAGGTAACGACAGGCCCAGGAACACAACTGGATGGTAGAGTCACACGATAGTGAAAGCAACCAGAATGACACCAATGGCATCGCTATCTACCATCCAAAGAAATGTAGCATTCTCCATGAACTACATTCTTACTGTCCTTTATGACAACTACCACTAACCAGCAGTACTGCCTGAAGTGATGTCATGCCAGAGAAGCATGGACAGCATCCAAATGGTGCTGCACAGTGTTCAGTGACGAATCCTGCTTTTGCCTAGAGAAGGACGGGTAAGTGCTCCAATCCAGCCTGTATTGTCAGGTGGCACACAGCTATCATACCTGGTGTTACACTCTGGGAAGCCATCTCTTATGACAGCCAGATCTCCTTAATAGTGCTATGTGGTACCAATACATTGATGACATCCTGAAACCAGTCACATTACCTTTGCTGTCAGATCTTCTGGGGGCTATTTACCAGCATGATAATGCCAAGCCACACAGAACTCACTTCTGCCTGCTTTTGAAACTCTCCCATTGCCAGCCAGGATACAGACCTCTTACCAATCGAGCATGCTTGAGGCATACTGGGATGTGCACTGCAGCCATCCTAATATGTCAACGAACTAACCCATATCGACATGCATCACCACATGCCAATATCCAGCATGGCATTCAGATGTGTAGCAGTATTGCATACTAACCTGCTATGCTTATGAAGTCATTTTTCTGTAATAAAGAGCCCTCTTACTGTGAAATTCTAATTACTTCCTAATCTTCACATCTTCATTGTATGTGCAAAGTTTCAGCACAATGGGACACTTGCTTCAGGGTGGTTCCATTCTTTGTCACAAAGTGTATTAGAAAGAGTATTACAAGATGTGAATAAGTCCTTGGGCATATTTTCTTCAATTATATCAAAACTTCCACAATGATTTCTTCAATGCCCACTGCTTTTAATACTGCTCTCAGAAAGCACTTGAAAAATGATGTAGTATTACACTTTACAGACCAGACACATGAAATGAAAGATGACAGTTTCCCTTTTAAGGTGAATGGAAGGCATCCAGCTTCAATCAGTAGTGGTCAGAAACAAATGAACTTTGAATTTTGGCAGTGACTGCCACTCAAGTGGTTCACTTGGAGCCACTGCACTAACATTGCATTGCTTATTCCTCTTCATAATGTGGCATCACATGTCTGAAAGATTATGTTTGTGTGCTCACTTTTCTTGGGGGAGTAAGAAGGTATCTTCTTAAAAAAGTTTAATAATATATTACCACAGACACTACCATCACGATGCTAAATAGATTAGATTGCAAAATTAGTAGGTGAGTGAATTAACCTTTAAAGTCATAGCTGCTTTAGGAGAATTTCACAGGGCTAGTAAGGTTCTTGAAAAGGTCTTGAATGGCTCTGTAAAAAAGTGCAATTGTTCCTACTCTAATGTACAACAATGAAGCCTGGGTACTGAGGAAGAGGCACAAGAGCAGTTTGTGTGCTGGAGAGAAGTATTAGTTATGGGGAAAGGAAGGGGGGGGGGGTAAGTCCAGTAAGTTCCAGGACTGACTGCAGAACTGGCATAACAGTAGTGGGATAACCAGGGCCCGACTAAGATGGTCGGGGGCCCAGGACCAGGTAAGTGATGAGGCTATCAAAACAAAAAATTTCATTAATACATAGTGCGGGAGATATGATACACACACACACACACACCAAATATATATACAGTGGAACACTGCTTATATATGTTTCTCATTTATAAGTCTTTTCCACTTATACGTTGTTCAGCTAGGGTCCCGACCATCAGTTGGCATGCTTGACTTAATTGTTGTTTATATTACTTTTCCAGTCGGTCTCTTGAAAGATGTGTATATGGTTTCGTTTCAGTTTATCTATGCAGGGTTTTTGGTTTTTTTTTTTTTTTTTCTCTGTTGTCGGAGGACAATTCCTGATATTTTTAAAAGGGGCCCATTCATTTTTTGGGTGGAGGGACTACTTTGTGCTGCCGCTCAGTGTGTTGGCGAACTGGCAATTTTCTAATTTTACTTAGCAGTGGAATTCTAAATATTTCTTGGGGTTTCCCCTTTCCTTGCCCTTTTTCATGTTTATCCCCACTGTAAAAAATTATTGCAAGCTGTGATGTCTGTGTGGAGCACCAGTAGTTTCTTTGTTTACCATGGGTTCAGTAACATTGCAGATGAAAATGTCGACAATTGAGCAACATGCAAACATCAGCCATGCTTCAGCAAGAATACAGTGAAATAAATGGCAATGAAGAAATCTCAGGTTCACAAATGGCATAAGCATTTCTGTGAGGGTTGTGCAAGTGTCAAAATGATCCACATGGCAGGTGTCTGTGTACTCCTTCAACCAGCAAAAAGATTGAGTGTTTACACCACATTGTCCAATGTGACTAAAGAAAAGCTGTAAAATAAATAACAATCAGAGGCAGGAATATGAGTTGGAAGTGTTTGCACTATCCTCCACATTGATTTGACATGCATTACATTTGTCAGCACTTGGTTCTGAAAATGCTAACTCTCAAACAACAATAAACATGAATGACACTTGCCAGAAACATAATCACTACAGCTTATCAAGACAAAAACTTTCAAAGTAACATAATCACAAGAGACAAGACATGGTGTTTTTTGTATGATTCACAGATGAAAAATTAATCCTGTGAACAGAAATCAAGTCATTTGGACAAGAGTAAAGAAAAAATAATGCTAGGAATTTTCTTCAATTCTCAGAGCCTTGTCTACTTTGAATTTATTCCAGAAGGAAGGACTGTGAATAAAGAAGTGAACATCAATATCCTCTATCATTTGAGGGATGCAATACAAGGAGATGTCTGGGAAAATAGACAGCCAACAATTTGTTTCTTCTTCATGACAATGCACCTGCACAACATTCCCTAATGTTCAAACGTACCTCACAAAGCACAGTATGATGTTACTACAGCTTCTATATTCTCCTGACTTGGCACCACCCCATTTTTTTTGTGTTTCCACAGTTGAAATCTGCTCTAAAAGGATGATTCACAAGTGCTGAGGACATCATAATTGAAGACACAACAAAGGCTCTGAAAGAGGTTCCAAACAATGGATTCCAGTAATGCTTCAAACAACTTTGGCAAAAGTGTGTAGCTGCCCAAGGAAACTATTTTGAAGGAAATGCTGTGTAAATAATGGTAATGTTATGGCTTTCTGTATAAAAAGGAATTTCTAGGAACTTTTTGAACCTACCTTGTAGGTCAACTCCAACATAATGGCACAGAATGTTATGATCCACTGATATGGGTATTCAAACTGCAGCTTGTGTTACTATCTCAGAGTTTCTTGAACCAAGTCGCATGGATGGAGACCACCATCTCACACTCAACTTAGCATACTTCTTGGGCATCCTGAGAAGCTTTTAGTCTTTTTTTTCAGCAATGGTCTCAGATTGCATGGATTTCAATTATTACAACTTCCCAGAAAATTACAACTTTTGCCTGTTTAAATTCAAAGCTTTTGTACAGCTCTATATTTGTTTGAAAACTGGAAAACAAGACTGAAGAAAACATACTGATCGTGGTACTATACACTATATATTTTCTTTCATTACCAATCTATTAAAGTATAAAAAATATCAAAATATACTTACTTCTTTCAAGAAGACTCTACACATTGAAAACACACCAGGTGGTACCTGATAAAAGAATATACTTTTCATTTTACGAACATGGAGCTCACATGCAGAATGTTTTTTACACATGTGGCAGCATATCACACAACGTATACAGATTTTTTTACAGTAAAAGCAAACATTTTATGGAAACTTACCAAACGAAGTTCAAAGCAAGCAGAAGACACATCAACTTTATTTAATAACTTTCAAATTTAATGAGAATAAAATAAATCACTGCAAAACTATTGCAGAAATGTTTGCTTTCAAGGTCTTCACAAGTACTAACATATCAAATCCCTTTAAAAAAACTGGATTCAAAAATTCTTATTACAAACTTTTATAAATTATAATTTCTTTAAATATGTTAAAGTGTTTTTTATACTGTTAAATGCACATCTATGTGCAAAATAGGGCAGTGTTAATTATCTTCCTATGGTAGTTCTGTCTCGTGAACATTTGACCTGACTGATGCTAAAACTGAAAAAAACTAGTTTGCAACTTGATAATATACTGCCATGAAAGATTGAAAGACAGCTAGTCTTCTTTTCATATGAAATTTAAAAGTGAGTATAAATGAGAAGAAAACTTCAGTTGAGGTTTTTGAACAAGGTATTCACACTGCAAAATGCTAAAACTATCAGAATAACAAAGTCAAATCATGCAAACAACAAAAACTCTGTGGAAATTAATTAAATATTTAATTTTCAAATCAGATGGTAGCACAATGAGCATAATTCTTTTGGCCAAAAAAAACAACAACAAAAAACACAACCTGCAATTCTTATTCATACAGAAAATTCCTTTAAAAATTAAAATACCATTTCATTCTAACTATGACAAAAATCAGTAACCAATCATTACTTACCATCATAGTCATGGTGACAAAAGAAAACATATTTGCTTTTAACAGGTGTGTACCCATTATGTCATTTAGTAGCATGGGGCTAAAGAATAAACATAGCTTTTGGGATAGGTACGCACCCATTAAAAATAAAAATATTTTCTTTCATTACTGTGACTACAATGGCAAGTAATGATTTATTACTAATTTTTGTCATAGTTACAATGAAATGGTATTTTAATTTTTAATGTATCATGGATGTGTTAATAAATACAGAAAGGACAATGGTTATGGCATTCATTGCACCTATGTATTATTTTTGAGTACTGAAATTCCTTTGTCCAGTGAGAAAAATCAACCCCAGATCACCATATCTCAGTATCCCAGCATTACACCATGTAAGACAAGGGATTTCCAAATGACTGAAGCACTTGAACCTCAATTGTTAGCTGAGTGCACACTCTAAACAGCCATTACAGTCCAGACCAGATTACAAGTGTACTAGACTAATTTTTTTTTTTTTTAACTCCAGGATTTCATGTAGGGTTAAGACACTAATAAAGTGAGGCTTACTAAGAAAATCTTTTAAGCCCAAGTGGCAGCAAGGATAGGCAGAGGAAGGCCAAGGAAGTCATGGGAGGATCAGATTCAGGAGTGTCTGCATGAGAAACAAATTATGAGTATGAAGTATAGAAGATCTTGTGTATGGTGTGTAATGAATGTCAGTGAAGCCCGAGTTGTATGTCAAGATCGCTGTAAATGGAGTTTGATATGGCAACAGTAAGTAAAAACTATCTGGTAGTTTGTATTTCTTTTTGGAGCTAACCTCTGAATCTCAGAGAACAGCTTATTGATATGTATGTATGTATAATGTGAGTAAACACTGCACTTTAGTGATACACTGGCAAGACTTGTTTTCTTTGTTTGTTTGTCTTTTGTTCCAAAGTTTAACCATTCCCATAAGCATCTAAGGCCATTATAAGGAGTTTCCCTATACCTAATTTAAAAACAATGACTCCAGGGAAGGTAGGAAACCAGCTCCAGAAGGGCAAACAGAACACATGTGTCTTGGTCTCAGGTTCAAACCCAGAAACAGTAGTATGAGAAGTCAGAAGCCAACATTCAAACCACTGGTGAGATACACAATGTTCATACACATTTATAGAAAATAAATTCCAGTTCATCAAAATATTCCAGAAGCTTATGTTCTAGCTAGAATCATAGTGCTTTGTTTGAGATTTTGCAAAATGGGTTGAAATTTACTACACGTTTAGAATTTTTACAAAGTTTTATGGGTTCTGTTTGAGTGTGCATTATGTTTTCAATGAAGCTGCAAAATTTCCCTATATAAAAATTGCTTTGTATAAAACTTATATTAAGCAATCTGAAACATAGCCCAATGATAATAATACAAAAAAACTTTTTTGCCATGGCATTGAAGGTTCCCTATTCCATAGTTATATATTCCCACACACAGTGGTGGTAGGGAGGCCAGATATCAATCATTCACCTTCAGTGAGGAAAGTTTATGCTCGTGGGAAGGTTTCCACACACTATTGTGACTCCAACTGCACACAAACCAAGGTGGCTGGAAATGTGGCACTCAAACATCTTGCACTCCAGCATGAAATGAGATGAAAGACATAACACTACATCTTCACACTCCATGGAAGTAAGTAATGACATTGCAAGCAGACAGGGGAGGGAGCTAGAACAAAATGATGAAATCAATTGAAACATCTCAACCAATTCAATCTAGTTAACTTTTTTTATGGGATTTCTCTAGGTAAACTCTTAAATTTCTGCAAATTTTCAGAGAGAACTCCTCTCCTTCATCAGGCAATCATTCGTTCAATTTCTGTCTTTGTCTTTGGTTATGGTTAACCTTGGCGGTCACGGTGATTCTGCAAAATATCTTGCCAGATGTTAGACAGCAAAAATCCCAGAGAGTCATTAATGATGTAGTTCTGGTATTTTTCAATTTCAAGTCCCTCTTGCAATTTTTACACTTCAGAAAGTTGGATTGATGTCCAATGACAGTTAGAGAGTCCCAAGTCCATGCGGTGTCCTGTTTCTCAAATGTGCCTGTCTAATCCTGTCTTGTTTGAACAATTTTTTAATGCTGCCTAGTGCTCCGCGATGCGAGTTTCCAGCCTACGCGACCTGTTGCACCTATGTAGAATTTTCCACAGCTGCAAGTTACTTTATAAATTACTCCTTGCATTTTTAACAAGTTTTCTTCTTTTTGAATCAAGTTAGGGCAATTTTTTTTAAGTTTGTTGTCTAAACTGGGAGCAAATATATTCACTGCTTCTTCTCTTTAAAGATTCAAACAAACCCTTTTGATATGTAATTTTTCTAGTGAACTTAAACTTCTGCTTGCTTGTATTTTTTTGTTTATCTTGTGTGAGTTATTTATCTATTTCTTTTTTGGGGGTAGTTATTTTCTGTTAGCATTACTTTCAGTTCATCTATGTGGGCTTTTTTCATATCTTCTGAGGAGAATAAATTATTTATTTTTTCTAAAAACTGGTTTGCAACATTTCTCTTCATTGAGTATGGATGAGAGGAGTTAAAATCCAGTATTTTATTTGTATCCAAAGGTGTTTTGTATAGTTTTTCGCTCCCAGTTTAAACAACAAACTTAAAAAAAATTTGCCCTGGCTTGATTCAAAAAGAAGAAAACTTGTTTAAAATGCTAGGAGTAATTATAAAGTAACTTGCAGCTGTGGAAAATTCTAAACAGGTGAAACAGGTCATAGGCTGGAAGTTCGCATCGTGAAGCACAAGGCAGCATTAAAAAATTGTTCAAACAAGACAGAATAGACAGGCACGTTAGAGAAACAGGACACTGCATGGACTGGGACTCTTTAACTGTCATTGGACATCAATCCAACTTCCTGAAGTGTAAATTGAAAGAGGGACTTGAAATTGTAAAATACCAGAACTTCATCATTAATGACTGTCAGAGATTTTTGCTGCCTAATATCTGGCAAGATATTTTGCAGAATCACTGTAACCGTCAAGGTTAACCATAACCGAAGACAGAGACAGAAATTGAACGAATGACTGCCTGCTGATGAAGGAGAGTTCTCTCCAAAAATTTGCAAAAATTTGAGACTTTACCTAGATAAATCCCATAAAAAAAGTTAACTAGATTGAATGTAGTAATCTAGGAAGCCAGATAACAAAGATGAGTTTAATTTACATCTCGACCAATTTTATTTTTTTTTACAGCAAGAAAAAATCCCAGGATGCTTTTTGGATGTGAATAAAAAAGTACTTTTTCAGTAAAAAGTTTTTTTGTTTTGCATTGATCTAACAAATTTCAATAAAGCTGTTTTGCATGTTGATAATGTATTTCAAGTAAAACAAACAAAAAAGTGTTTTTCATTCCATCTTTTCTTGCCACTGAGATAAAAATTAACAAACTTGATAAATGCATCTCAAAAATTTCTCACATTGTGATATTTCATTCAGAATTTTTTAAACATATGTGAGCTAGTTCTGATTTGATTCTTGAATAGCGACCAAATCAATCTTTGTGATACAGCAACCATGACAGACAAAATTTCAGCATGAGTTGAATCAGAACAAGCTCATTCTCTTTAGCATGAGTTAAAGAGTAAATCTGCAAAAGAAATTATGTTACAAATGCTGTTTTGAAATAAGAACTTCTGTGAATAAAGGGATGTAAAAAATCTAAAAAAATTCAAATGGATCCCCGGCAGCAAAAACTAGCTAGCAAGCATATGCAACTGAAGTATCAATTGCATCACTTAACATACCATGCCATTTTTAAAATTCAATGGTTCCATTTATCAAATCCATCCTTCACCTACAAAATACTTAACTCTTCCACAATTCTGGGCGCAAATTAACCATCAAACCTTTGCCAACTATGATCCAAATAACTAAAGACAGAGATTCAATGTACCCCTTAAACTTCCCTAGTGTGTACAAAATTCCCGTTTCTACATCCCTAGCAAAAAAATGCTATATTGGCAGCATGGCCACTCCAGGGTTTTTGAGCATTTAAAAGAGGTGCTCAAACAGGCCTTTAGTCTATAGCTCTTACCCTAATCACCATTGATGACACTTTAGCTACACCAAATACAAGAACAGCAAAGGGATTCCCATTTACTAATTAAGGTGCATTGCACTACAGAGAAGGTATCAAACTACAGGGTGTACGTATGGCAGAAAGCTAACAAACAATAATCTGAGTTCATTCATAAAAAACTTAACCATTTTATTCTACACAGTGAAATCCAGAACAGGTCATGAACCAAAAATAAGACATACAAACACAACAGTCACCTAGATGTTGTGTTGTTGTTTGAGTCCTTACTACTCATCTCTGCCCTGTGCTCTGAGTCATACCACACACAACGGTAGTCTCTTGATAAATGGTGCACACAAAATGGTGACAGCACATGCAAATACACCACACACAGACCTGCCAACCTCTCAGAACCAAAAAATGTAACACTCAGATAGAAAAATCATAACACGATGTGTGCTGATAATTTTTGAAGCCTATTTTAGCTATATAAATTCTTGATATCAGCGTTATTCTGACTTACTCTGAGAACGACTGAAGGAGCTGAAGTCTGGTGAAAGGGATGTAGAAAAGAAGTGGGAATGTTTTAAGAACTGTGTTGTCACTGCTGCTACAGAGGTCTGTGGCATCGTGTTACGATTTTTTTGTTGTAAGTTGTGTGAAGAATGAGATCGGGGAATAGTGGGTAACAATAGAGGTGATGCTTGGTCGAATAGTGAGATTGAAAAGGCAGTAAAGAGAAAGAAGGAAGCCTATTTGGGGATGTTGAAAGGTAGAGTTTCTGTGGATGAATATCGCTGTAAGAAGCGTGAAGCTGGTTTGCCAGAGTAAGGCAAAAGACAAGAAGGAGAAGGTGAAAAGGCATAAACTGGCATTTTGGAAAGATAGGAAGTCTTTCTGGAAGTACATGAGAATCAGGAATAATAGGGGAAACAAAGTTGTAAGTTGTGTGAAGAATGATATCGGGGAAATGATATGGGAGCCCAATGAGTTAAGTGAAAGATGGGGTGAATACTTCTGTGAGTTATTAGATCAGGAAAGCAAAGATGATTCTGAGACAGACGCACATGATGTCACAGTGAGGGATGGAAGAACAAGAGGGATCTCAAGAGAAGAAGTGTGTAAAGCTCTATAATCTCTTCAGAATGGTAAGGCTCCGAGAGTTGATGGCATAACTGACGAGATGTTGAAATATGGTGGTGACTCTATAATTGACTGGTTAACTGAAATTAGCCAGTTGTGCTGGGAGTTAGGGATGGTCCCTCGGGATTGGAAGGATGCTATTATTGTTCCCTTGTATAAGGGAAAAGGTGATCAGACTGAATGCAAGAACTATCGTAGTATTAGCCTACCAAGTGTGCCAGGGAAAGTGTTTGGTAAGGTTGTTATTGAAAAAGTATGGGGTCTTACATCAGAGAAAGTGTGGGATGTTCAGAGTGGTTTTATGCCTGATAAAGGCTGCACTAACCAGATTTTTGCATTACACACAATGATTGAAAAGTATCTGGCTGTTGGTAAGAAAGTTTTTGCTGTCTTCATAGATTTAAAGAAAGCTTACGAACGAGTAAACAGGACACTTTTGTGGAAGGTATTGAATGAATATGGTGTTACCGGGAATCTACTTAATAGTGTAAAAGCCATGTATGCTGGTAGTAGAGCTCGTGTACGAGTGAATGGTGTTTTACCAAAATGGTTTTCTATTGGTGCAGGAGTCAGATAAGGTTGTGTAATGTCACCCTGGCTGTTTAATATATTTATGGACGTGTGCATGCGTGACGCCAAAATAGATTATAGTGGTTTAGGTCTTGGTGATATCCGTGTGTGCAGATTGCTGTATGCTGATGACACTGTCCTGTTGGCAGAGAGCAAAAGTGATTTCCAGAGTGTGTTGTCTCGGATGTACGAAGTTTGCATGAAATTCAGACTGAGTATAAATAAGGGAAAAACCAAAGTTATGATTTTTGAGAGAGGAACTGGTAGCACTGAATGTAATGTAAGTCTAAATGGCACTGTGATTGACCAGGTGAGTGAGTTTGTGTATTTAGAAAGCATGTTTGATAGAGAGAACAAATTGGATGATGAAATTAGTACGCGAGTGAATTCTTCATTGAAAGTCATGGCTGCCCTGGGAGGTTTTCACAAGAATGATATGATGGGTTCTCTAGAGAGTCCCGCATGGCTGTGTATGAAAGTGTAATTGTTCCTATGCTGATGTATGGCAGTGAAACCTGGGTACTGCAGAAGAAACATAGGAGTCGTTTGTGTGCTGGAGAAATGCGTTACTTACCGAGGGTTTGTGGCAAGACACGGTTTGATTGTGTGAGGAATGAAGATGTGTTGCAGTTGTGTGATGTGAAGCAAAATGTTGTTAGCAAAGTGGAGACCAATATGCTTCAGTGGTTTGGCCATGTTGAAAGAATGAGTGATGAGATGCTTACTAAGAAAATCTTTTTAGCCCAAGTGGCAGGAATGAAAGGCAGAGGAAGGCCAAGGAAGACATGGGTGGATCAGATTCAGGAGTGTCTACATGAGAAAAAGATTATGAGTTAGAAGTATAAAAGATCTTGTGTACGGCGTGTAATGGATATCAGTGAAGCCCGAGTTGTATGTCAAGATCACTGTAAATGGAGAAGTTTGATATGACAACAGTAAGTAAAAATATCTGGTAGTTTGTATTTATTTTTGGAGCTAACCTCTGAATCTCAGAGAACAGCTTAGTGATATATATGTATGTATGTATGTATGTATGTATGTATGTATGTATGTATGTAAATTCTTGATGAGAATGCAGGGATGTTTGCCCTACATCAAAATGTTATTGAGAAACTAATGAAATCTAATCAGCAAACAATTTTATGTTGTTAATTATTAGAAAAAAATTATGATTACGAGAGAAATCTTCACTCCGTCTAACTTCCGTTTTCGGACATTTTGAGAGGCGGAAAACTTGCATCTTAGGGAGTCTGCAAGATGGTTTAATGGGGTTCTGGTGATGTCATTTTTGTCTGCAGGACCCAAATAAATCTGCGACGTGCATCAGCCATCGCCGCAATTCGGCTACGAGGATTAGTAGAAAATGAATCTATGATATACGTCAGCCGTCACCGTGATTCTTCTACGGGGGTGGGTACAAAATAAATCTATGATGTATGTCGACCATCGCTGCGATTCTGCTATGGGGATGAGTACAAAATAAATCTGCGACGTACGTCAGCCGTCACCGCAATTCTGCTACGGGGCGAGTACAAAATAAACCTGCGATGTACGTCACTGTGATTCTTCAACGGGGATGAGTACAAAATAAACCTGCGATGTACATCCTTGCAATTATTCTACAGGGATGAGTACAAAATAAATCTGGAATGTACATTGGCCATCGCCGCTATTCTGCTATGGAGATGAGTTCAAAATAAACCTGTGGTGGTTTTTTTTTTTTTTTTTTTTGGATTGGAAGTTTAACGACCACCGTGAGCAACTCAATGGGCTATAAGCAGTCGCCCGTCCCTAATTTAGGGTCACTGGTTCCAGGGAAGGGAGAGAGCCAGTGCCGTAAGACAAACACAACATCCATGCCTGACCGGGATTCGAACCCGGACCCCTTCGGACGAATGATCAGAGGCCAACGCCTTAGACCACTGCGCCACTGGGGCGGCAAACCTGTGGTGTACGTCGCCCGTCGTTGTGATTCTGCTACGGGAATGAGTACAAAATAAACCTGTGAAGTACATCACGGCAATTCTTCTACGGGGATGAGTGCAAAATAAACCTGCAATTCTTCTACAGGGATGAGTACAAAATGAACCTGCGATTCTTCTACGGGGATGAGTACAAAATAAATCTGCAATGTACATCGTCCTTCATGAGAAAAAAAAATTACGATTATTGAAGAAATCCTTACTACTCCTAACCACCGTTTTTGGAAATTTTGAAAGGCGGAAAACTTGCATCTATGATAGGGAGTCTGCAAGATGGTTTAATAGGGTTCTGGAGATGTTGTTTTTGTCTGCAGGACCAAAATAAATCTGTGACATACGTCACCCATCGCCGCGATTCTGCTACAGGGTTTTGTCTGAAAAGGGAAAAAATGAAGGAAAACATGACTATTTAAAAAAATCATATTTTTGGCTGCAAAATCGTATTAGCGTACTGCAACATGGTTTATCGTACTAAATATGATAAAATCGTAACGCAGGTCGGCGCACGTTTACTCCCATGTACAAAATATGCCCCACGTGTCCGCCCTGACACTCCATGCATTTTCTTTCCCAGTATACAATGTTTGTTTGGATTCTTTTCAGCAATTTGGGATCAACAGCAGCTTGTGCTGCTGCTGTCGCTTTTGCTGCTAATGCCATTTTTCAGCTGTAAAGAAGAACATATTTTTACCATTGGTTTTTCACCTGTAAAGAAAAATATATTTTACAAGCATATGTAGTGTAAATCCCATTCATTCCAGACCTTTCAAATACCCTGTATACTTGAAAACAAACTCTTGAAGCTTGGATGCAGTCTTCAACATTCCAATGATTGAAAAATCTCTATTGGCAACAAACATGTGAACCACGTCCACTGTATAAAGTCTTACTATCAGAATCACCAAGGTGGATGTTCGACCAATAGATCGTAAGTACAGGGCTTGAAAATTGTTTGAAAAGTTCTGGGCATGTGCAGAAATTATTTACCTGCCCAGGTAGTAAAAGCTGGATGCCCAGGAAAATTTATTTTAAGTCGAAAAAAAAAAAAAAAAAAATTAGGGTTCCGATTTGTTAGGTTAAAAAATACGACGAACTTTTTTTTATACATGTTTTGCATTTTCATTTTAAGGGCATGTATTTAAAATGTTCAATGCACAAAAGCATGTATCTCAGGTTTTAAGATGATGACATTGGTATGAAATGATATGATGACAAAATTGGTATTTGAGAAATTAAGTGATTCTGCCATGTTCCTTTATTTAAGGTTTTCGCCCTTTGTCGCTAAATACCAGAGGCTAGTTCCATCAGAGCCATGTATCCTGTCGCTGACTATAAACAACATTTGTAGCAAAACTACATATGGTTCCAATATATGGACCTAGAGCATAATATAATTAAAGTAGTGATATTTTTCTTTCTTAAGCACTCCATAATAATAACACAACTTCCAGTGAAATGAAACAAGACATGCAATGCCTGTCTTCTTTTTTGTAGAAGGAAATTTTATTCCAAACTTTTTAATTTTTAAATTTAGTTGACTGGACTGGGCAACTAGATTTTTTATTTACCTGCCCAGGCCAATCAATAATTTACATGTTCTGGGCATGGCATTTTTCAAGCCCTGTAAAGTTACATATTATACATAAATTATTAGTCAAAAAATCCATCAATCATTTTCAAAGGCCCAAATATAAGAAATAACTGAAATCACCAAACAATACAAACTTCAGAGAACTTTAAAATCAAGTGCAGCGAACTTTTAAAAGATTACAAATTTCCCAATTCGTCACATTCTGTGAGTAAACAAGAAATCTACTATAGCTAGGCATCAATGTAAGAAATTCAATTTTAAATTTATAATGCAGCTAAATATGTGCAATACAGCTAGAGCGTAAATGTACTAAATTACTTCTCACTCAACAATCAAGTGGCTGTCTGATTATCTGCATATAACTCTTTCTTGCAGAGATTCTGATTTTGAAGCGGGTTGGGGAGGGGGGAGTTATTTGCCAGCATAGCATGATATACTTAGATTGAGTTATAGAATTAAAACCCTTACCTCACTCAAATTACAGTCTGCTAGGTCAAAAATAGGCTCTGGAGTTTCTTTTGCCTATAAAATAAATATTTTAATAAGTACCTCAAGAAAATGCTAGGAAAATGTTTAATTCACACAACTAAAAAGGTAACAAGTTTACACAAATGAGCAACTGAAGATTATATAAAAGCAGTTTTAAATCAGCAAACATACCACACACATTTTGTGCTCTAGCTTCCTCCTGTAACTTGCCTCTTTACTGGAATTGTTCCAAAATGGCATCTAAAAACATAAAAATCAAGCTCATGAAGACTAATTCTCCAGAGAAAAGAATTCAGTAGTTCAATGACAAATTTTTCATAGAATATCATACATGCAAGCATAATGACAACTGAATCTCTGCAAAAGTTGTTGTTTCGGAGTTTAATGATCATCACGAGCAACTCTTACGGCTGTATATTGTTGCCCCATCCTTAGTTTAGAGCTACTGATTCCAGGGAAGGGAGATATCCAATGCCATCTGGGACACAAACCCAGGCCCATCTCGGACAAACAGCCAGTGCCTCAGACCACTTGACCACTGGGATAGCTTTCTATGAGTGATTTATCATTATGGCAATGACTGAAATTTAATTTTACAAGTTAAATGAGAAGAAATAACCATTTAAATTAAGATGGTCAATGAAGCACACTTAATGTGTGTGCTCGTGCGTGTACGCATGTGTGAAACTCAAAATTAGGGATGCACTTCCATATCTGGCCTGCGTCGTCTGCTGCAATAGAGTAACACAGATTCACAGGTGATATGACGTTTCCCAAGTGATATAGTGCTGCCCTCTGTCAGGTGACATGAAAAACACAGGGTGCAGTGTATTCATGATATCAATGTTTCTGAGGTATTCTGGCTGGCCCTTAAAAGGACCTTTCGTAACAGATGATTTTGTTCGTATTCTGAAACATTTACAGGGATGGTAGAGACAGGTTTCGTGCGGAATTAAAACCTGTCTTTCTGGCATACAATTAAATTAATTAATTACAACCAGGAAAGAACAGTTTTACGATCCGAATCATGACCTCAAAAGCAATGTTCTGACGTAAGACGACAGTTCAGTCGGAATAAATATTCCATGATATGGTCCGCCAAATAAACTTTGTGAGTTCCATCAGTAAGTTTGTGTTTGAGAGGTTGCCAATTTTTCTCAACACCTTGGGTATGAGTCCCAATACTAGGATCCACAAAGTTTAGTGAGTGGTTAACTGTAAGATGTTCATATCCGCAGCTTCCAAGGTTACGATATGCAGCCCACTGATCTGCTATGACAGTATTTCGTGGTTGTATGTGTTTTTCTATGAGTGGCAGCAATGTGCTCGCAGATCTGTCATTCTCAAGGCAGATCTCGACCCTGAATCGGTTGGTATCACGTTCAAAGATACCAAGGACCCAGGAGCCCCATGTGTCAAGTGCATGGGAAGACTGCTCAGATTTCTCTAAACGTCATTCCTCTGACACCTGAATTGTCCATAATGATGAGACCTATTGTCTCCGAGAGTCATTGAATGACCTTCCGAACATGTTCTACTGGTTGGAATCAATCCCTACCACTCACACTGAGAAACACAAGTCTCCTCATCATGGGCAACTTCTTGGAAAAAGCGCTTCTGATTCCACATGGTAAAAATGCACGCAGAAAGAACAACGACGGAAGAAACACGAAGCAGCACTTACAGAATCAGGGGCAATACAAGCAAACAATATCCAAAAACAAGTAAGTGAATGGACTTCACACACGGAGCAAATGGCGGTGACTTAAGGCAGTTACCAGCCTCGGCGGTGAAGCAGTGGAAGGGCCACCTATCGGCACTTGCTCTGTTGTAGCAGACGACGCAGGCCAGATACGGAAGTATAGCCAAAATTAGTACCAACCAACATACCTTGTGGTTGGTATTAAAAATAATGCACTGATATAGCAGAACCAAAATAAAGAACTGTAGCTCATTCCAGATGTAAAGCCACAAAGCTATTGTGACTGAAGAAATCTATAAGGCTACCAGTCATACATCCAAATCTACCACTCTACTTCTTGAAAAAAAAAAAAAAAGATGGTTATCAAGTCTATAATTTTGCTCATATTTCTTGAAAGTCCTCTGATGTGTCACCAATGGAGAACTGTACCTTCGTACTGCTAAAACGAGTGCTTTCTAAATGCAGACCTAAAACAAAAGCAGTTGAAGATTGGTGGAATACACTACCAATTTTAAGAAATGCCCTGTTTTCTTGGAAATCTAGATGCAGGTTCATAGTCCAGAGAAAGGGATATCAGCTAGAACATTTAAGGGGGAAATGGATCTAGGGGGGATACCAAAGAAAAGCTTTGATTTATTAGGTTTCAATAACAAATTAAATACTTTTTCATGAAAGAAAGTGTTACTTAAAAGTATCTTACTTTCTTTAATTAATTGGAAGGATTTATAGACATACTAAGAACACTTTTTCATTTTGAGGAAAAATATCAGAAAGGTCCCTGGTTACCCCCCCACCCCCACACACACACACACCGAAAATCCTGGATTCGCCTGTGCCATTCATTAGCTACCTTCCACATCATTTAATGTTGTACCTCTTCTCTCAATTTCTAGTTCTTCTGACAATTTTCTCTTGAAAAAGTGTTGTTGATGTGTGTGCTACAGAGTCCCAAAGCACTTTATGTCCTGTATTTTGAACATGTCTGCCCAAACCTGTTTTGTTTGTCAAATTTCTAATTGCAGCTTTATGTTCTGCTAATCTGGTCTTAAGCTGTTAGCCTGTTTTTTCCACATAGCTGAGACCACACTCACATTGAATGTTTATCATGCTAACAACAGATTCTATGTAAGACTCACACTTTCTTTTTCGTGCATTTCAATAACTTTAATTTTTGCATCCAAATTGAGAATGTTATTCTTTGGTGGTACAGCAAAAGGCAAATGACCTAATGAAACACACAAAAGCAAGGCTGTGAATGATCATCTCAATGAATAAATGCTAGAGAATTAAACTGGAGCATCTCATTGAAATCCATATGAAACCGCCAGTGCCGCCCGGTGGCGCAGTGGTCTAAGGCGCTGGCCTCTGATCATTCGTCCGTAAGGGGTCCGGGTTCGAATCCCGGTCAGGCATGGATGTTGTGTTTGTCTTACGGCACTGGCTCTCTCCCTTCCCTGGAACCAGTGACCCTAAATTAGGGACGGGCGACTGCTTATAGCCCATTGAGTTGCTCACGGTGGTCGTTAAACCTCCAATCAAAAAAAAAAAAAAAAAGAAACCGCCAGCTGAGAAGCCTTTGGACTTTGCATCCAGCAAAAAGAGTAATGTTGGTTACACAACCTAAATTGAAATAAATAGAAAATTGGAAGAATAATGTATGTTCTTCAAAAATGCTATTAATGCTAGAAGTTTTGTAAAATCTGTACATTGATTGTCAATGAGCAAAATCCATCACAGCACACACAACATCTGTTGAATTTGAAATGAACATAAGGTAAAATGTGTCCCTAGTAAACTGTTCATTCACACACTAGATGGTGCTACATGTATTGTAGCTAACTACCTTCATTGGAAGAAGTACCTATGGTAATAATTCAGAGAAAATATTTTGGTCAAAAAAAAAAAAAGGTCTGATGTGCCACTTAAATATACTAGATCAAATTTAGGTTACTGAGAAAATCAGAACCAAGCACATGCCATTCAAGCTTTTTGTTTTCAATTTTTGTGCAATAAAGAACTGATTATAAAACCAAACCCATAGGTCACCATGATCCAACATAAATCATAACACCACAATCTTATACAAATCAGAGCACCATGATTGTGTTTTTCTAACATTAGTGACATAATCTTCTCTTTAAAATATTTTTGTGTTGATGCCCCCTTTTAACGGAGATGATAATTAAGGTAAAGGGCACTTATATTTATATCACATCAAATTTATTTTTCTACTGGTTTGTGCATAGGTTTCGTGCATTTTATCAGCTACTTAACAGGCATGTCATATTTACACCAAAAAACATAGAATAGAAAAGGAGTCTTCATTTATCCATTGACTACAGAAAGGCAGTAAATGGTGAGAAATACATGCTAAGCAAATGGAAAATTATAGAAATTCAGGTTCTTACTGTTAACAAATACAGATTCTCAACAAAAATTTTAAATGTAGTGTGAAGGCAAACATTCAGTTACATTTTTTTACAGAAAACATACCATAAAACAGTCCATCAAAAACTACACATACATAACTTGCTAAATGACTAGTGGCTACCAACTCGTTTTCAAGTTCAACTTGAATTTTTTTTTTTTTTTTTTTGAGGTTTAACGACCACCGTGAGCAACTCAATGGGCTATAAGCAGTCGCCCGTCCCTAATTTAGGGTCACTGGTTCCAGCGAAGGGAGAGAGCCAGTGCCGTAAGACAAACACAACATCCATGCCTGACCGGGATTCGAACCCGGATCCCTTACGGACGAATGATCAGATGCCAGCGCCTTAGACCACTGCGCCACCGGGGCGGCTCAACTTGAATTGTTGTATTTCCCCAGTAAACTTACTCAGAATACTGAAACGATAGCAAAACTATAAAAGGTTATACAACCACTTTCGTGAAGAGGGTACGCTTAATAAACTTGTATGACTGTAGCAGAAGTCATTAATGATTCAGTTAATTATATGACAGTTTTAACGCCATGTGTGTGTCAGCTTCATAAATTTTGTTTGACAAACAAGCATTTCAAATCACTTAAACATTATTACAGTGCTGCAACAATGAACCATCACTGTGCTTCTGACAAACATTTATAATGACAATGCAGACAACATTTTCTTACTTTCGGCTGCACAAAATTTAGATGGAGACTTTCCACAAGTACATTTTATGCCATATGACTTTCTACCCACTAAGAAAAGAGCGAATTAAAATCTACGAATTCATACGCAATACAAAAACGAATATTCCTTAAGGAGCCCATCTCAACGCTCAAAATGTCAGATGATTAATAGATTAAAAAAATGAAAATAAACAAATACATTTCATGAACATTGCCACTTCTGACATGAAAGAAAATTATTGTTATATAAGTACTGCGTTCTACAATGCCGTTGGAACAACATTGTCACGTGACCAACAAAAGTCCAGTGGTTTATAATTGATCACTAAACCACTCGACGCAGGTTAAATACCTATTGGCAATCTCAGCGGTTCGCTCTCCCTCTAGCGGCAAAAGGAAGAATTACTGTAGTACGGGTAACGTTTTTGGCTCAATGCTTGGCGGTTGGTAGATCACTCATTACGTTCAGTTGTCGTAGTTTGGTGTATTTTTGCATTCATTCTGGAATTAGAGAATTGTATAATGGAGAATTCGGTGAAGAAGAACAAATCATATTGTTGTGTCCCGCAATGTCGTTCCCAAGGTTTCGGCTATGTTTTTCACAATTTAGTATAAACGTTTGTGCCTTGCGTTTGAAATCCTTCCAGTGAAATGCTACTAACCAAGTAACGTCTTTGAATGAATAATAAACAAGGCAGCATGTTTTTATTGCATAGTAGTAATTAAAAAATCCGCATTTCTACATAATCTTGAAAACAAATAATTGCTGTTATCCATATAAATTTGAACTTCATTATGGAACAAGATTTGCAATATTCTGTCAACAGTCATCGGTTAAAAAACGCAGAACCCAATGATGATCAACAATTACCAATTCACAAACACTTTTAGGAATAGAATGTTCAAAAATTACAAATGTTATTGTTGACAGTATTGAAAATGGGTCCTGAGAAACGTCAAGTGAAACGAAATGTCAGCTTTTAATAGTAATCCGGATTAGAACACCCCTGTCGGTATTACTATATCACTTGCCTGAAAATGTAAAAATAAAAATTACCTGTTACAGTAAAGCATTACTGCTACACAGTGCTTACACGTTCCACTTCTGCCGGCTTTACAAGAGCACTCAAATAACTTTATAGAAATTTCACTGTTACTTGTATCTAAAACACCGTTGATGGAGTGAGGCGACGACGTTATTGCCGTGGACTGAATGCAGTGTGAAACTATGAGAATTTTTCTTCCATCTTCCTTCTTAATTCCACAAGAAATTATATGGCCTACATTAACAATCACTTCCCCTTCTTTAATGAATCTTGAATTTTTGGAAGCGTCCACAAATTTCATTATTTCAAGGATTGAAAGCGACAAACCAGCCATTCTAACATTCGACTTTATGGAAACACGTGCGACGTTACCCGTACTAGAGAAGTTCGTTTACGTTTGCGCAGCGCCCCCTATAGTTCGTTGAGGTTCCCAATCGGGGATACAAACAAAAAATATTTTACCTATTGAGTTTTTTTTTTTTTTTATTGGAGGTTTAACGACCACCGTGAGCAACTCAATGGGCTATAAGCAGTCGCCCGTCCCTAATTTAGGGTCACTGGTTCCAGGGAAGGGAGAGAGCCAGTGCCGTAAGACAAAAACAACATCCATGCCTCACCGGGATTCGAACCTGGACCCCGTTCGGACGAATGATCAGAGGCCATCGCTTAGACCACTGCGCCACCGGGGCGGCACTCTGATCTTCAAACCATTCATAGTACAGTGGATAAGCTCGATGGTACCGTTATACTGCCATTTATGGGACGAATTATTGTCTACCCAAGCACAAAAAAGGGAATGCTGACTACATCACTGAAGAACTTTTAGTAAAATAGATATGATATTAATTAATGTCGCAGAAAATCCGAGATAGCATGCTGCATCGTTTAGACATCATTTCCACGGGTAGTATGTAAAGGCAGAGGTGGAGCTAAAGGGCAGCAGCGGAGGCACGCGCCCCGGACGTTGGCGATACGGGGGCGCCGAGCCGAGCGAGATGGCGCAGACATCATAAACCCCTTACATGTTTTTGAATTCCATCATGTATAAAAAATGTTGATTCAAAAGCCAGTAACGGCTCGAGCGCCGTAGTCATACGCTGTGGTAAAATATATAACAACTGTACGAATAAGATCACTGAACTTATCCGTACAGTAAAGTACAGGCTGCTCAGTTAATTATGATGCTGTAATTCTCGTACACCTCGCTGTATACTGGACAGCTTATAACGTACAAGTTTGTCCGCGCCGGACATCGAATTCGGGTCCTCTCACTCCGGAGCAAGTCGCTCTCCGAAGTCCCAACTGAGCTTCGAGGACATGTGCTCTCACTGCTACCTGCCTTTATCTCATGTGCGGCCTGCGTTGAAGTCACGTCACATCTCCCCCCCCTCCGAAAGAGTGCCGGGGATATGGCCCACGGGTCAACCAGGATCATTTGTCGCTGTAGGCAGTCATCCCATGAAAAACGTGCATTTGAGAAATCCCAGACAATTTGATGTGTTCGGTGGCGGATTAAAAGTTTTTGAGGCACCAAACGTAACCTGATTTTGAGACCCCTCAAAAAATTTATAATGTTTTTTAAGGATGTTATACCAAAATGTTTGAAGTGAAAGATATAACATTTATTGTTTTCCATTAAACTAAAACGCATACATAAAAAATCGTATATTCGTGCAATAGAAAAATCACACTTCACATTCCATTCAGTAATATTTAATAATAAGTAATGAGCATGTACATAAAAATAATCGGTTCTTGTTTTGAACAAAAGTAAATGAAATATTTCAGTTATTTTGTATATATTTACTCATAACAGTCATATTAAAGTCAAACTTTTCTCGATTTTAATTTAGCGAATTTCTCAATAATTGATTCATAATCTAATGATTTAAGAGCATCGTTTTCGATAAATATAAGTGCCGAATGGCATAAATGGAACTGATTTACTGAATTACGTAAATAATAATTAACCCGTTTAAGTACAAAAAATGAATGTTACCATTAACATTACAAAAAGGTATTAAAAAAATTCATTTTTCCCCTTATCTTCATTCTGCTGTCTTTGCAGTTCCGATTTTCTGTAAGTAAATTTGCATCGTTCTCAATATTTTAGAAGTAGCTTCTGACATCCATAATGAATTCAGAAAGAGTTTTGAGAAGAGTTGTTCTTGTATTAAATTAGATTTTCCATCTTGTAACAATTTGCTCTTACTATTTATTCGTTGTAACAGTTTGTCCCATAAAACTGTTAATAAAGCTATTTCGTATTCATTAAAACATTGTCATAATTTCTCTGCCTTTAATTTACCCACTCGTTTTCCATTGGTATTCGTACTAATTTAAATTAATACTTCCTTGATGTTCTTGTAATTCCATCTTAAAGCTAAAACTGCTGTCAGCTCTTGCTGCCCATCTGGTGTCGCCTATTCTCCTTACATGTTTAGATTGAGAGTCCGGCAAACTATTTATGAGAATATTCTATCGTCAAGAAGACAAAGAAAAATATACCTATAAATTCTGAATAAAGTTAAAATAATGCAATGCTGTTTAAAAGAAAAAAACTAGCACATGGTACATAGGTTGCGTTTTTCAGTTAGTTTCTTTTAATATCGCTTGTAATCCTCTGCATTTTTCTGAGGACCTGTTTTTGGTTAGTAGAGTGTTCGGTGTCAGAATGGGAAAAGCTCCCGATTTATCGGAGTTTGATGAAAGACAAACTGTGGTTGCACGTAGCCTTGGAGCTACGATCTCGGAAACGGTGCTTGCGTCACATGCGTGGCCAAGCGTGATACTTGGATCATTTGTATGTCTCACGATGTCAAACCTATCCACCAAGTTTCATAGCTGTCGGTGGCTTCCTTCTGGATGCAACTATTTTTTTACGATGAGAGTATATTGAGATTCTGAAACGTCTATGAGACTCCCATGATCGGGAATTAGACGAAGATTTGGAAAGGTGAACTCTTGCAATAGAGCACTCAGATGTGTGACCCATTAATCCGGGCCCACCCACATGAGGTATCACTTTGTTATAGGTGTGCTTATTTTTTAATATACACTCACGGATATTGAAAGTTCCGCGCCAAGAAGGAAGCATCGTATTAAACTGAAATTGTATGGACGTAATGATACAGATAAATGATACTCATGATGGCAAAAACAAAGCTGCAGGACAATTACAGAGGGATCTGTGGCACTCAGTCCGGTCATCTTCAATAGCGTGTCTCACCGCCTCGTGCGGCGACGCATGCTGCAATACGGTCCGGCATGGAGGCAAACAGATGCCTGATGTTTTCCTGTGGCAGACTGGGCTACACGTGTTGCACGGTGTGCTTGAAATCATAAAGAGTGGGGCACGGCGGCAGATGGCGTTTCAACTGGTCCGACACATTCTCGATATGGGACATATCAGGGGAGCGGAAAGGCCATGGAAGTGTCCCGACATTACGTAGGCAGTCCTGGGTAACCCGTGTCGTGTGCGAGCAGGCATTATTCTGTTGCTATAGCGCACCTGAAATCCCGGTCAGCGATGGCAACAGGCCATAGGATCTCATCCACATACCGCTGGCCCGGCAATGATCCACGTACCACTACTAGACTGATTGGCTATCGTAGGAAATGACTCCCTAGATCATAATGCCTCAGTGGGGGAGGTGTGGCGCTCGTTAGCGAGGTTGGGATTGTGCCGTTGACCCGGGGACCTCCACACCCGGACACGATGATCATGTGTCCCCAAAACGAAGTGGCACTCATCGCTAAACACCACATGACACCAGTCTGTGGCGTTCCACGTCGCTCTGGCCTGGCACCACTGCACACGGAGCCGGCAATGTTCCAGTGTTAATCGCAGCACATGTAAGAGGCACTGGGATCGCAGATTCACTTCCGCGAGGCGTCGCAAAATGGCTCTTGGGCACACAGGAGCCGCTACATCTGCCTGTATAGTGGACCGGGTTCCCGTGGGTTCCGTTCGTGCCCGGCGCAGGATCAGTCGATCATCTCTACCGGTGGTCTTCTTGTTCCGTCCAGAGACGCTCCTCCGTGCGGCAGTGCCATCACGTGTCCACTGCTCCCAACACAGTCGGACGGTATGGCCAGAACGATCTACTTGGCAGACTATATGGCGCGCCGACCACCCTGTGGTTTTTAGCCTGATGATCAGGCCTCTCTCAAAGTCCATAAGTTGCGTAAATCGACGTCTCTGGCATCTATCCGGCATTCTTGACACTCTGTACTCTTGATTGCTTCGGCCGGTGCTTTTCGCTTTCTTATAAACCGGTGTTACACGCCGGTTTATAAGGCTACCGGTTCGTGGTTGCAGCGCCACCACATGGTGGGCGTCATGCGCAATCGTACAAAATGTGGATCATTTGCATACCAGCACTCACTCTAGCTATTTGCAAAATTTCGCGGTTGTAGCATGTTTTCTTCAATGTGCGCAAATTTCATTGTCCGAGAGTGTATTTGTTTAAATTTTTAAATATATATTTACAGTAATTGGAAATGGACTTTAATATGTCAAAGATATTTTTATCGGTTCCCATTAGTTTGGGAGATATTTTTTGGGAGTATTTTTATTTGTATCTTCAATATTTTGGGATACTCCATAATGAAAACCGGAATGCACTACTGAGCTCTTGGTATCATGTGATTCACCCAGATACATTACTTTCATATGTCGGAACAAATATTTTACAAGGCCCTCTGTTATTGATAGGGAAATTTTGTATCAAGTTGGTTAAAGCATATAAAATTCTTGAAACACGTTATTCGTGCCAGTACAAATTCATAATTAAATCACATTCCCTCTCATGCACGATCAGAACTCGTTAAAAATAAAACTGCGATCAAGAAGTAACGAGTTAAAAACTATTTAATTAAAACTATTTAAAAATGGTTAGAACTTTCGGCTATCAACAGTAATTTTATGGTTTGTGCCGTGCGTGACATGCTTGGACCTCGGACTTCAGAATAAGTTCTCTGCCGTGGCGACGTTCTGGCTGAACATAAGTAGAAACTGCCTCCAGCTGTCTGTAGCGTTCAAACAAAGGAAAATGATTCACGTTGTCCTTTTCTCTTCTTCATGTGACCAATGAATGGAAACAAATGAGATAGAATAGCGGATATTTCGATTTATGCGTTGATATTTGGTTAACTACGTAGAAGATGTGTAAAATGGAACGAAAAGATATTAAAAGACGTAACAGGTACAAAGTTGAATGTCTGCAATGTACAAAGCAATTAGAAATGGATTACAAGAAAAAGCATGAAGAACCTTGCCACGATAAGCAACCAGTGAAAGTGAAATGTGTTGGATCTCCTGCAAATCCTTTCGAAGTAGCTGCAAAAAGAAAAAAACAGCCTGAAGAGACCATTTAAAAAATAACACTATCGATGGATATACGGTTGGAAAAAGAAGACTGTAATTTTCAGTCAAACCAACATGGAAGTTTCTGACTGTGACATAAAATCAAATGTGCTGAATGAGAACGAAGTCGAAGTTGCTGGTATCGACAGTAAAGAACCTGAAAATGAGCCACCCTTTTCGAGCTCTACTCAGTGGCGGCTTTTCAGGTGAAGTAGGTGAAGTGCCTCTTCACCTATTTCATTTGAAATAAGGTTGTATTTAATAATTTCGTATAATATATTCTTTTCTTTCCTTTATTGAGTGCCAAAATAGCCAACATTTTGATTAGATATCAATTTACAATGCGCGTTCAGTACGGAAAACAAGTCCTTATACGCAAACCAGTTCAAGTGAAGAGCTGAAATGAGAATGCTTGGAAGTCTGCAGTTTTCGTCCGAGTTGCCATGGTAACTGTGACGTCACCCTCCCCTATCACGCGGGCAGCGTGTTTCACAAGTGAATGTACGGAATTGCGATTAAGGCCATTTCCGCCAAGCGATTAAGTTCAGAGCCACTTTGGAGATTGCGAGTAGGCGGGGCCTACGAAGAGAGTCATGTGAGTGAGACATGTATGCTTTGCTGCACACGCCATATGCCATTTTAATGTTCGGGTGTTTTCATTGAGACAATGGTTAACCCCAGTTGTTTTACCCGTGCATTCGGAATGCGACAGGAGGTAAATAGAGAGTGTACTTTGTTGGTAGGGGAACTTTTGAGTGTTTTAATTAAAATGACTTCATGGACTTGTGACTTATCTTTGATTAATCGCAGAAAGCCATGTTTCAACCTATATAGTTGTCACAGAGCCGATAGATGTCAGCACGTCAGCGCGCACTGCTGTAGAACAGGATTAGTACTGATGTGTTTTGTATGGAGAACCATAGGCTGTTTAACGTTTTTTTTTATTTCTTTGAATAAAGCTCATATTGAGAAATGGCTTCCTAGTTTCTTAATTCAATTACTAATCTAAAGCAAATATTATGGGAATTTTACTAGGAAATTTTTTCATTAATAGCAAATTTTCGGAGAAAACTCTTCTCCTTCTTCAGGCTGTCTTGTTGTTGTCACTTATTCCTGTCACTATCACGGTTACGGTTTACCTTGACGGTTTAGGTTATTTTTCAACAAATCCTGCCAGATGTTAGGCAGGAAAATCCTTTGCAGTCATTGATGATGGAATTTTGATTTTTCTCAATCTCTATTCCTTCTTTCAGCTTTCTTTTTTGAAAATTGCTTTGGAAACTAATGACTTTAAGGGAATTCCAATCCATGCTGTACCCAGTTTCTCTAACATGCCTATCTAATCCAGTCTTGTTGGAGCAATTTTTTATAGCTGCTTTATGCTCAGCTATACGAGTTTAGTCTGCGACCTGTTTCACCTATGTAAGATAGTCCACAACTACAATTTACTTCATAGACTACTCCTTGCATTTTTAAAATATTTTCTTCTCTTTGAACTATTTTAGGGAAATTTTTTTTAACTTTGTTCTCTAAACTTGGAGCTAGCCTAATATTGTACTTCTTACTAATTCTCTTTAAAGACTCAAATAAACCTTTGTGATAAGAAATTTTTCTAGTGAATTTTACTTGTTGCATTTGTGGGTTCTTCGTACCATTAAAATTCAGAAGCTTCTCAATTTCTTCTTTAGGATAGTTATTCTCAGCAAGTATGGCATTAAGCTCTTCTTTATGGGCTTCTTTTTTATCTGTAGTAGAAACTATTTTATTAATTTTTTCTAAAAACTGACTTGCTACATTTTTCTTAATAGAAACTGGATGATAGGAATTGAAATCCAGTAGTCTTTTAGTATTCATTGGTTTTTTATACCAACTAGTGAGGAATTTTTCATCTTCATAATAGATAGTAATATCTAAGAAGTTTATTCTTCTTTCTTTTTGAAGTTTAATAGTGAACTTAAGGGAATCATCTAATTCATTGAATGAGTCTAGAATTCTTTCTGGAACAATTTCTGTGCTATCTATTATAAATAAGATGTCATCCATGTATCTGCTATATAAGCAGAAGTATGTGGGTTGTACTAGTATCTTTTCTTCTAGTTTTCCCACATAATAGTTAGCTAAGAGTGGGGAGCCCATAGCTAGCCCCGATTTTTGAATGAAAAAGTTTTCCCAAATTGAAAGTAGTTGTTCTGCAAAGAGAAAGTAAGCATTTCAAAAATTCCAACTAATATGTTTTTTTCTTTTTGTGAAAAACTATTAGGTCTGCCAAGTCTTCCGCTATAAAGTCTATAAGTTGATCTATATTAATGTGAGTATACATAGACACTATGTCTAAACTACCCATAATAGGAGAATCTAATTTAGGAAGAAGTTCTAGTTTTTCTTTTAGCTGCATTGAGTTTTTAATCATGTTAGGTGGCTCTTTTAAAAGATTCTGAAGGTGTGACTTTAAAAAATAGTTTAGATTTGAAAGAATAGAGTTTTTTGAGTCTATTATTGGTCTAATTGGTTGGTGTTCTTTATGCAGTTTGACTATTCCATATATTTGAGGTAATCTGAACTGTAATTTTGAGAATTGTTTATAGTTTTCTGGAAGCTGGTTTTTCTTTTTTGAAGTGAAATAAGCTTAGAAACTTTTTAATCAATTCTGGTAGTGGGATTTCTTTTACTTCTTCATACATAGGTTTTTTAGTTCTTCTTCCATCTTTTCTAGATAATCTTTCTTATCCATAATAGTAATCAACTTACTTTTGTCTGTTTTCACAGCAACTACACTTTCATTTTTTTCTGAAATCTTTAAGAGCTTTTAATTGACTATTATCAAAAATTTTTTTGAGGTTTCCTTACTTGCTTCTGGAATTTTGTAAGGCTATTGCAGTAATCTTTTAATCTAAACCGTATAAAAATAACCTAAACCGTCAAGGTAAACCGCAACCGTGATAGTGACAGGAAAAAGTGACAACAACAAGACAGCCTGAAGAAGGAGAAGAGTTTTCTCCGAAAATTTGCTATTAATGAAAAAATTTCCTAGTAAAATTACCATAATATTTGCTTTAGATTAGCAACAAAGTTTTTTTTTATTTTTTTTTCGGGTAGAAGGCGGGTTGAAATGGGGAATTGAAGGCATTTTTTATTAAGTTTGGAGGGACAAAAATATGAGGAATTCCCTAAATATTATAAATATATATATATGACAGATCACTTACTATTTTATCAGACACAATATATGGCAAACAACATTCTAGAGTATTTATTCCGACAGAAGTGTCTTATTTCAACAGAACACTGTCTTGAGGTCGTACTCAGAGTTACATTCAGAGAGTTTTTTCCGGGGCGTCAATCGTAAATTTTCAGTGGGCTCAAACTTGTTATTATTTGTTATTTATTTATACATTAATACATATTATATTATTTATATATCATCATCATCATCATTGTCAACCATTATCAATCCACTGCTGGACGAAGGTCTCCCCAAGTTTCCTCCACAACGGTCTGTCTTGTGCCAGTCTCCTCCATGTCACTCCCGCATATTTACGAATTTCATCCACCCATCTCCCATGTGGTCTTTTTCTGGGTCTTTTCCTGTCCCTTGGAATCCAATCTAAAATTTCGGCTGTCCATCTATGGTCTGTCCTTCTGGCAGTATGTCCAGCCCATTGCCATTTCAGGGATTTAACTCTGATCATGATGTCTTCCACTCTCGTCATTTTTCGGATCCACGAGTTCCTCTTCTTATCTCTCCTGGTTATACCAAGCATGCACCTCTCCATACTTCCTTAAGTTGTCTGCAGCCTTTGAATGTCTCTTTTACTTAAGGTCCACGTCTCTGCACCATACGTAAGCACTGGAAGGATGCATTGATCAAACACTTTTCTTTTAAGACATAATGGCATATTGCTCTTGAAAATTATGCTGTTTCTTCCAAAAGCTCTCCAGGCAAGTTTTGTACGCCGATTAATTTCTTCATCAATGTGACCCTCACTTGATATCTGCTGTCCAAGATAAACATACGTATCTGTTATCTCCAGTTTTTCTCCATCAATCGATAAATCTTCATTTCTTGTAAAAGCATTGAACATCACTTTTGTCTTCTGAAAGTTCATTTTTAATCCCACTTCTTTACTCTTGTCAGCAAGTTCCTGGATCATACTCTGCAGCTCTGATGGGGTAGTTGCAAAAATCACTACGTCATCAGCAAAACGAAGGTGGGTTAGATAATCTCCATTAATCTTTATCCCCTTGTTTTCCCAGCTCAGTGACAGAAAAACATCCTCCAATGTGGCATTAAAGAGCTTCGGAGATATGGTGTCACCTTGTCTCACTCCCTTTCCAATTTTTATATGTGTTGTATTTTCAAACAGCCTAATCTTTGCACTTGCATTTTCATAGATGTTATTAATAATATTAATGTATGCATCTTCAATACCGCAGGTTTTCAGAGCCATTGTAACTGCTGATGGTTTCACCGAATCAAAGGCTTTTTCATAATCGATAAAAGCCATGCACAATGGAAGTTCATATTCCCTCGCTCTTTCAATTAGTTCTCTCAGTACGTGGATATGATCTATTGTGCTGTAGCCACTCCTGAATCCAGCTTGTTCTCTCGGTTGAGCCATGTCCAGTGTTACCTTCAAGCGGTGTGAAAGAACTTTAGTGAAGATTTTATAAACCACTGATAGGAGGCTGATAGGTCTGTAGTTCCTGAGATCCTCAATGTCACCTTTTTTATGTAGCAGGATCATTGTAGCATTGTTCCAATCCTCAGGAATCTTCCCTTCATTAAGGCATCGAGTGAAAATTTGGGCGAGTACTGTTTCAATTTCTCCACTTGCTTCTTGTATGATGTCTATAGTAATTCCATCTTCTCCTGAAGCTTTCCCCCGCTTCATGTTCTTGATTGCATGAGCAACTTCTGCTGGGAGGACTGGAAGAACTCTGGTACCTTTCATGATGTCTGGAGTACATGTATCATCCCTTTCATATAATTTGGAGTAGAAATCTTTCACTCTTGTCAAAATTTTGCCTCTATTTCTTGTTATAGAACCATCTTCTTTTCTCAGAGCCATAATCTGTTTTCTTCCCTTACTGAGATGTCCCTTTGCTATCTTTAGGCTTTGGTTGTTTTCAATTGCTTTCCTCACTAGCTCACAGTTGAATTTCCTTACGTCTTCAGTGATACTTTTTTCGTGCTGTCTTGCATAGCTCTATATATTCCACTTTGGAAGTCACATCTTCTTTAGTTGTCCTCATCTCTCTTCTTTTTTGCATCAACATTTTGGTTTTTCCTGATAATTTGTTCACATGCAACTTGTTCTTAGACCCAGCTAATTTTGTTGCTGTTTCCATAAGAGCTTTGGTTACTTTTCTGTTAACTTCCGAAATATCCACTTCTTCCGATGTTAGGCCTTCTAAAGCAGAGAATCTGTTCTTCAGTTCCAACTTGAAAGTATTATGGTGTTTTTTAAGGTTGGTTATGTCAATACATTTTGTTTGTCTTATGAGCTTGCCACGTTCCAGTTTAGTGTTGAGGTGCATCTTACATCTCACCAATCTATGGTCACTACCTGTGTTGAACTTGTTCAGCACACTGCAGTCTTCGATGACGAATTTTTTGTTACACATAATAAAATCAATTTCACTTGTCGTCCCAATTGGATGTCTCCATGTCCATTTCCTGTGTGGCTTTTTCTTGAAAAAGGAATTCAAGATGAAAAATCCTTCTGCCTCTGCAAACTCAACGAGAGTATTTCCACGTTGATTTCTGTTGCCGTGACCGAATTTACCTACTGAAGTTTCATTTTGTTGCCGGTGCCCTATTTTTGCATTGAAATGTCCCATAATTATCTTCAAGTGCTGCTTACCTTTATTATTTAGATGACGAATTTCCTCATAAAATTCTTCAATTTCTTCTTCAGCATGACTTGTGGTGGGTGCATAAGTTTGAATAATCTGAGTCTGATATCTTCTCGATAGTTGGATAACGAGTCGTGCAGCTCTGTCAGAGGAACTTTCAACTTCTACCACTTTATCCTTCAGTTTCTTGTTTATTATAAATCCAACACCACTAGTTCTGCCAGTATCTGTCCCACGATAATAGAAGAGATGTCCACTTTTCAGTTCAATGAGATCTTCTCCTTTTCTCCTTACCTCACTTAGCCCGACGATGTCCCACTTGATCCTTTGTAGTTCCTCTTCCAATTCAAGAAGCCTTGAATCAGAAGATAGGGAGCGTCCATTGTAGGTAGCCAAGGTCAGCATCAAATGGCAGCCTAGTCCGGTTCTCCGGTGATTCTTAGCACCCTCTGCCTTCTTTTTTTTTTTTTTTTTTTTTGATTGGAGGTTTAACGACCACCTTGAGCAACTCAAATAGGCTATAAGCAGTCGCCCGTCCCTAATTTTGGGTCACTGGTTCCAGGGAAGGGAAAGAGCCAGTGCCGTAAGACAAACACAACATCCATGCCTGACCGGGATTCGAACCCGGACCCCTTACGGACGAATGATCAGAGGCCAGTGCCTTAGACCACTGCGCCACCGGGGCGGCCCTCTGCCTTCATGTCGCACTCGCCGCTGCCTTGGCCAGGTACACTCCAGCTGCCGGAGACTGAGGGCCAAGATTTAAGTTGTAGAGTCATTTTGGAGGTGTTTGGCCATAACTCACCACGCTGGCCAAGCGGGTTGGTGAGTGTGGGATAGCATTTCCTCTGATCCCGATGGTATAGTTATACCGCTATTGGCGGTCGTCAGAGCCCCTTTAGTGGGAACAGGATGCACCACGAGAAGGCGGGGTTGACATTTGTCAAGGAGAGGCTGTGATGTTACGCATCACCTGACCTTACATCCCTATATAAACTTCCAATATCCATTAATACATATTATATTATTTATATATACATTAATACATATTATATTATTTATATACACATTAATATATATAAAAAAAATTCTGAAATCTACACATGCAAGTGATTAAAAATGTAAAAAAGTTATACCTTTATTTTAATTCAGTAATGCACCACGGATTTCACCATGCTGCGGTGGTGTAAAATATTAAGGATGCTAGTAAGATAACGATGCTGTGCTGGAGAAAATTCTTCCCCCTCCGCCCCCTAAACATTAGGAGTGGCAAAAAAATTTTAGTCTTGCAACAAGCGTTTTTCTGATTATTAAGGAATCATCACAGTGTTACCTGAAAACGTATGGTGCAAACCATTCCGCTGCCACTTGGTTT
This sequence comes from Macrothele yani, assembly GCA_039090855.1. Taxonomy (NCBI): domain Eukaryota; kingdom Metazoa; phylum Arthropoda; class Arachnida; order Araneae; family Macrothelidae; genus Macrothele; species Macrothele yani. The sequence goes on along the minus strand of CM077005.1, from coordinate 133,769,627 downwards.
CAGCCCCTTTAGGTTAGCACATAGTAGTAAAAAAAAAAAACTAATTAATCATTTGAAATTCCTAGATTTTCTTTTTGTCACAGAGCGTAAACCACATACCGCCAGGAAAACAATTATGGGAATCATTTTTAATAATTTGCTATCGTTAAAAATTAGGTAGCGCAAATATTTTGTTTTATTGGAAGCCCTAACGTCACGTTAGCTACATTGAGGCTTACTTAACCATATACATGGGAAGTCGGCATCCAGAAGACTGAAATAAAGCTGAATGCCAGCTTCCAAAATATGATGATGTATTGCAGTGCAAGCAGCATGCCGTTGGTGATTACAAATCCACAGTAAACTTAACTATCAAATACAAAGGCTCTAAAAAAATTAACGAATTGTGAAACAATGCTTGGTTTTCTTGTTTTCCCCTCTTGCATATGTGATCAAAATGAACTGGTCTTCTACCCTCCGGATTTTTATCCGGAGAAAGTATTGAGTAATTTTGGTAGGACTTCATAATATATTTTTAACATGGACAAATGTTCCATTTATAAACAAATTTACAAAAGCATTCTCATCTAGAGCAACAAATTTTTCTATAGAGTATATATATTTTCATAACTACTTTGATTTCAGAGCTACATTTAAAAAAAAAAGTTATTTAAAGTGTTAACACTTTGTGTGAAGTCATTTATGGCTCTAATTAACAACGGAAATTCCGTTTTTTTCTCGAGGTATTGTATACATTATTGGCTGCATTGACTCGTCGGATTCAGAAATCGTAAATATACATGCCGACGGCAATTAAATTTTAGTTTTAGTGTATGAAACAAAGCAATTAATTTAATACTTAAAATAATCTTAATGCTACTGATATATTAAGTCCATGTGAATGAGGTTTTTTATTATCATATTTTCCCCCGTTTTCTTAAATTTTTAAAATTAATTTCTCCAAATTTTCATCTATAAAGAAAGAATTAGACTAAATATAAAGGGTGATCACTTCAAAACTACGGGGGGGGGGGCGTCCATGGATTTTCGGGGGATAAGACCCCCGAAAAGATACCTGAATACATCACTGGTCGTACTTCGTGCCATTAGGTAGTTCTTTGCTAATACAAAATCACTCTATTTGATTTTATTTTCCAGCTAGACCTCCTCACATTCATGAGGAAAAACTTGATCGTCAGAATATTTCTTTGTGGAGACATACGTTTCATGTTAAAGGTCCTTTTAAGGGTAATAGAAAGGACCTTTAAAAGGATACTTTTTAGTATCCTTATATACGCACTTTCACAACAGCACGAATCGTGATAAGTAGTTGACGTGCTGCCATCTATTGCCGATACGGAGTATGGTATTCAACTAGTTAGTTATTAAAGCGTCCTCAATTTTAATATTAATATAGATTTCGACTTGTATTCATCTGAGAAACTGCAGATATCCCTTATCGTATTATTCAATATGATCATTTGTCACATATGTTAAGTAACCTCACAGTGAACTTCTTAGGATGCAGAAGTTCCCACGATATAATTCAGTATGAATTATTTGTCACATATGTTAAGTAACCTCACAATGAATTTCTTAGCAAGCAGAACTTCCCCAGATAAAAAGACAGTGTTCCTGTCACATGACTCTCCTCATAGTCACATGACGTCATGTCACATGACGCCCACTCACAATCTCCAAAGTAGCTCTGAACCAATCGCGTGGCAGAAATGGCTCTATTCGCAATTTCTTACATTCACTTGTGAAAGACGCTGCCGGGCAAGTGAAGTGTTTTAGCTTGAGACGCCAAGGCTCTGCGCCTGCAGTCGTGACCTTCCGGAGAGATCGCAGTGGAACGAGACGGATTGCCAAAGGTTCTTTACAATCCACTAGGGTTTTTCCTTGCGGTGTTTTGGTACATACTTTCCGAAAGAGATTTGTTTTTTCGTGTTTTGTGATTGATTTTTAAAAACTTCATTAGTTACTTTAGTTTCGTGTACAGTTTACCTGATAGTGATAGTTTCAGTTTTCAGTATGTATCCTGTGAACGACATTGTCTGTAATTTATTGCAAACTCCGTTCAATCGGTGGAACGATGAAAATAAAAGAGACATTTTACTTCAACGACGATCGACGGATTCACTGACAATTGTCGCCAAGAAAGAAATCAAGAAAAGCAGTAAATCTTACAATATTAATTTTAAAAATTGTTGGTTTACTGAATATAAATGGCTTTGTAGCCCTTCGGTGTTACAATTTTTTTGTTGTTGGCCCTGCTTACTTTTTAGTAATAAAATTCGGCGTGGAATAAGGACAATTTTCAGATTTCTTAAATATAAAACGGTCACATCACAAACGTGGAGATTCTAGCGAACGCATGAAATGCGAATTAATGCTAAATAATTTTGAAAAGAATCAGAACGCCATTGCCGATGCCCTGAGGGAGAATGGTAGGCTTTTGAAATGCATTTCAACGAAAGTGTTCGTTTAAATAGACTTTTCCTGCAGACATTGATTGATGCAGTACTGTATTTGAGTAAACAAGAACTAGCATTCTGTGACCATGACGAAGAACTGACTCGATAAATCGTAGCAATTCAAGGAATTGCTTTCACTATTGATATCAAGAAGTCCTTTAAAAATTCAAAATCAATTCGAAACGATAAAAAAATTCTTCACAGGTGACTCAAAAGCTATTCAAAACGAATTAATTGAATGTATTTCTGAATATATAAACGATCACGTCAAAAATGAAATAAATAAAGATCAAAGCTTTTCTATTCAAGTAGATGGGAAGACATAACCAGACTTCCGAGTGCTCTTTAATAATAAGATCTGTTGATTCGGAAGGTGTATTTGGTTGAGCGATTTTTGGGTTTCCATGATGTGAGTGAAGATAGAACGTCAGAAGCTTTATACAAAATGCTAGACAAAAATTTGGAACAGTTTGATTATCAACAGAAGTCAATAGGACAATGTTACGATGGGGCAAGCGTAATGTCTGGACACTTGACTGGGCTCCAGAAAAAAATGAAGCATAAAACTTCTCAAGCTGTTTTTGTTATTGCTTAGTACATCGTTTGAACCTTGTATTACAGCAGAGGTTTTCTAAAATTTCTGAGTGTCGAATATTTTTTGCAAGCCTCAGTGTAATTCCTGTATTGGTGAAAAAACAATACACTCACATCAACAATCGCAAGATGCATGCCAGCCAAAACAGAAACTCGATGGTCCTCCACTTCGAAGTTACTAAGTGTAATAGTTGACGACTGGGATAAATTGAAGGAAGTATTCAAATTTTTCACAAATAGTGACCAATCAGACAAAAAATCAATTCAACTTGCCCAAGGGTTTTTAAATGATATGAGCACTTTTGCATTTACATTTTTGGCAATAGTATTTAATGGAATATTTGGCTTCACCGATCTACACAGATGGCCACACAATATGCAACACCAAGAAGGAATCATCCGATTGGCCTGAAATTCGCAGAATGCGTCGCCCGCGAGAGGACATGCAAACGATTAGCATTGCAGGGCATATGCAAATCATGTGCGCCCGGCATGCCACCGAGAACCACTATAAGAAGGGTGCACAGAATGCGGGGTGTAAGTAGTGGAAGTGTGTTGTGCTTCCGGACTTTTGCGTGGGAAGTTTCCTGATGACTCGTCGCAGAATACGGCAGTCATTCCAGCACGTTTCGGAGTTCGACAGAGGACGAATAGTAGCATATCGCGACAGCAGTTTATGGTACCGAGACATCGGGGCCCGTGTGGGACGACATCCAACCACAGTGAGGCGAGTATGGATTCGGTGGTTGCACGAGGGACGGACGGACCGACGTGAGCGATTACCGCAGCACACCACCGAACGAGAGGACCGGCACGTTGTGCGGCGGGCGTTGACGGCTTGCACCGCCACATCACGAATGTTGTTGCGCAAAAACCTGTGTCAGCACGTACCGTTCGACGTCGTCTGCAGGAGAGGGGACTTGTCGCATGGCGCCCATTGCTCCGATTACCATTGACGTTACACCACCGGCGAGTGCGGCGGCAGTGGGCCGTTGAACGCCACACCTAGACTACGGGAATGGCATGACATTGTCTTCTCCGACGAATCCCGCTTCTGCCTGCAACACCACGATGGTCAAATACGCGTGTGGCGGCACCGCGGCGAGAGACTGTATGACGCCTGCATTATGCATTGCCATACTGGTCCGTCGCCTGGTGTTATGGTTTGGGGCGCAATTGGATATGACACCCGCACCCCTCTGGTACGCATCGCCGGTACACTCAACAGCCACCGCTACATCTCCGACGTTTTGGAACCTGTAGTTCTCCCTTACTTGCAGGACCTGCCAGAGGCCACGTTTCAACAGGACAATGCGCGCCCGCAAGTGGCACGCATCGTGCAACAATTCTTCACGGCCCACCAAGTGTTACTTCTGCCGTGGCCCGCCTATTCTCCCGATATGTCGCCCATCGAACACGTCTGGTAGCTGATCGGCAACCGAGTGGCCCGGCAAGCACCACCCGTGGCTACGCCTGATGAACTGTGGCAACGTCTGGAAGCAGCCTGGACCAACATGCCCCAAACTCACATCCAAAGTCTCTTTCGTTCGATGCCGCGGCGTGTAGCGGTCATTATTGCCAGCCATGGGGCCACCAAACTATTGATGTCTGCGTGTTCCGCAAGTCGCACGGGCCTATAAGCTCAATCGTTTCATCTTTGTATCTGTTGTTATGTGTCCAGTAAATTTGGCTTTGCTATCTCGTGTCTTTCTTGGTGTTGCATTTTGGGTGGCCAGCAGTGTATTATTCGAAATTTTGCAGATCAAATCACTAGACATAAACTACTGTGTTACTCAAATTAAAAAAAAAACTTATGAAATTTTGAGCCATAAAAGGAACGATGAGGTATTTGAAACACTGTTTGGAAATGTTAGCAAAATCACAGAAATAAGCAGATCTAAACGGAAATATGCTGCTCTTACACAAGAAACAATTTTTCAAAATTATAGACAATTGTATTTTGATGAAATTTTGTACCACATTCTTATGAAAATGGATATAATATTTCAAGACTGTGAGAAACTTAAACTTCAATTTGCCTGTCTTGCTGACACAACCAAATTCGACCAATTTAATCCATGCTTTCCCTCTCACGCTTTTGAAAATCTTCAACAGTTTTACGAAAAAATATTTACTAAACACCAGCGCCTTAAAAATGAACTGAGTCTTGTATATGCTGATGAAAAGTTAAGGAATATATCGACTCATGAACTTCTTCGAGTGCTTCATGGAGATAAAGACATTTTTACAGAATCTTATATACTGTTTGGTTTCCCTGATTTTAACAATTGCATCTGCAAGTGTTTCAGTGGAAAGAAATTTTTCTTGCCTTAAATTTTTCTTGCCTTAAACTTACTCAAGAGACACTATTTCTCCAGATAAACTTGCTTCTTTGGCAAAAATTTCTATTCAGAAAGACATTTTCTTGATGTCACGAAGAAACAGCCATTTTATGACGACATAATCGACAAATTTCTAGCTTTAAAGAGAAGAAGAATTGATATAATATACGTATAAAAAATAAGTAAGTTCTTATTAACTGTTTTTCACTGAAGACAGTAGATATCTTTTCATACTGCGCTTGTAGCTTTTCACCTATGTTTCCTACCACGAGCCGCCACTGGCATGCACTTTAACTTAGCAGTTGGGAAGGATTCATTTTACCAGCTTTAGGGGAGTAAGCAGTGTGCCTTTTAGGAACTAATCGCTTCCAGAAGACCAACGACCCTTTGAACAATGACGACGGGAGGTGGAGGGGGAGCGAGTGTTGGGGGTTCCTCCTAGTATTGACTCCCTGTGGTGCTTAGAAGCTTCTCGTTAAATAGACTTTGCATGCTCGGTATCCTCTATGGTGTTTTGTGAGATGGCATCCGATTCCCACGATGGGCGGGAGCCCGGGGGTCGACATTAAAAGTTTCAACCATATGCGGTCAAGTAAGGAAACAATAACGGCTAGGTTTTAATAAGAAAATGCATGCTGTTATATTCGCTGGCAAATGTCGAATACTGTCATTGCATTTACAGACAACACAAATGGGGAGGGGGGTATCTTTTTGTTCTCTCTGTGATACAGTTTAAACGAAAAATTTTCAGTAGTTATATATCGTATATATACACTATCGCGGAGCCCATTTCTTTAAACAGTGGGTGCAGGGCTGGATCATTAGTTTTGGGCCTCAGTATTAGTGCAAATCTAGGATCTCACTATGTCAAATTCAAGTCAGCTACTCCTATGTGGGATGATATGAAGAAATTAGCTAGCTACTCTACCCCTAAATGTACAGCCATTCGGGAAACCTTGGAAATCATTACCAACATCAATACTTGCAATGATTGTGTCTCGCTCGAGTTGCCACGAATTTGGAACCAATTCTTCAAGTAACGCCTTTTCTCTACCAGGATCCCGCGTGCAACCAACGTGATGCCTCGTATCTTTAAATGAATATAACGTCGCATCTATTTATTGTCCCCACGTTCAAATTGTTAAGCGTTCTATTTTTCAGTTTGCAGTTTCCGTCTAACTTTCTTGAAAAAGCCATCTGGTTGATGTGCGAAAGCTTGGAAACGCTTACGTGTTTATTTCCCGCCAATAAATCGAATGTGTTACAATTCACTACGTTGTTTTTGTTTCTCGCCAATAAATCGTACATTTCCCGCCAATAAATCGTACAGTGTTACCATTCACTACGTTGTTTTTGTTTTATATTTTAGGTAACCCCCCCCGACAGGTTTCCTGAGTCAGCACATGTCTGCAGAGAGTTTGTTGAGATGTAGGTTGTAAATCCTGAAAATCTCCCTATCGGACAAAAAATTCTTTATATTTTACACTTTTGGTATTACCCCCCTCCTCCTCCCAAGCCTTGAACAGGTTTGCTGAGTAGGCACATGCCCTCAGATAATGTGTCGAGTTATAGCTTGTAAATGCTGAAAATCTACCGATCGGACCAGAAATTCTTTATATTTTCTACTTTTGGTGTTACCCCCCCTTCCCCGACAGGTTTCCTGAGGCAGGACATGCCCCCAGATAATTAATTGCAATTTGTTGTAAACCCTGAAATCTTTTGTTGAGTTCAAGACCATAAACATTTTTTTATAAAGAATTACATTAATAATCGCAATTAAGAAAAGACTAAATTACGGAAACTTTATATGATTCAGATAACCAACCTCTGGGGTCCTGTCCCCGAAGCGGTCAAAAATGCAATTTTTATACGGCCCCTTGAAGTTTTTTTTTTTTTTTTTTTTTGATTGAAGGTTTAACGACCACCGTGAGCAACTCAATGGGCTATAAGCAGTCGCCCGTCCCTAATTTAGGGTCACTGGTTCCAGGGAAGGGAGAGAGCCAGTGCCGTAAGACAAACACAACATCCATGCCTCACCGGGATTCGAACCCGGACCCCTTACGGACGAATGATCAGAGGCCAGCGCCTTAGACCACTGCGCCACCGGGGCGGCATTGCCAGTTCTCCTACACCCGTTTCATAAACGAATCAGTGTTAGCAAAGAAAATGTAAAAATGCATGGTTGAAAAATGTGGACGCCAGTCCAATTGTGCTTTGACCCTTCGCCCACCGGGTTCATTGTTGAAATTACATCAAAGTAGTGGGCAAAATGAAATATGATCCAAATATTATGATTCAAACGAATTTTTAGCGTATAAAAATTTCACCCAAATACAGATGTGTACGAAATAAATAAGCTATCAAAAGATTTCAGCAGCCCCGGTTTCGCAGTGGTTTAAGCGATGGCTTCTGATCATACTTCTGAGATGGGTCCGGGTTCGAATCCAGTGAGGCATGGATGTTGTGCTGGTCTTACGGCGTTATTTCTCTCCCTTCCGTGGAACCAGTGGCCCTAAATTCACGTTTATTGGATTTTTTGACATCCACTTTCGGAACTCCATTTAGTTTTTCTTCGTCCATGAACATTATTAAATTCCCAATAATTTCCCTAGCTTGGCTTTTCAGGAATTTTCCAGCTTTCAGTGTGCTGAGTGCCATAGTTGTGAGCAATAATATTAACAGTATCACAAAAAAAAAAAAAAGATAAAAGAAAAAAAAAGAAATCGTGAGTAAAGATATCTTGCTTGCTACAAAGCTAGCTTGAGAAATCAGTAACAGAAGTCTGAAAGGGTCTTTTTGTGATTTTCAAGAATCCCTTATTCTTTTCCCTCCCACAAAGACCATTGAAAGAGAAGCTGGGAATCAACATCAGGAGGGACCGCCGACACTCCCCATCCACCCCGTATCGTCATTGTCTATTACCCTGCTCCAAGAGGGTTGGAGGCGATTACTTGTAAACACGCTGCTTACGATACGAAGCTCCCCTAAAACTGGTAAAGTGAATCCTTCCCAACTGCCAAGTTAAAATGAACGCACTATACACGGAATATGCAAATTTAAAAACGTTTGTAGCGCACAATAAAATCCATTAGCGTTGATAGATTACTATGTACTAATAAGAAATGCGATAATTTACGAATTTAAAAAAAAAACAAAAACAAAAAAAAAAAAACAATTTTATTGTTCGCGAGAAACGATTCCTTTTTACAAAGTTTTAATAAAACGTTTTCGGGAATGTCATCTTTGACCAGGAGTTATTGAAAATTGGACAAATTTCTAATTCGTACTAGAAATATTTAGCTATTCCATCATAAGTTTTTGATCCGCAAATACAATAGATCTCTTCCGCTTTTAATGTTAGTTGAACTTCAAATGAATAATTCCATAAATCAGTCATAAGCAAACGCCCTTCTCGCACGAAATAAAAAACTGAAATCTTCTTTAACTTACAAAGCAAAAATGAGCAACTGAGGGTAATGTAACATCTCCCCTTATTCTATTATCCTTTGGGTGGAACCAAGGAGGTTATATTACCAGAGACACCACTGGCTCTGCCGCCATAGGTCACAGCTAATCTGTGGTGTGACGTCACAAGCAGGCAAAAACCGAACTAAATTATACCGTTGATGAAACAGTAAGCTTGTGTATCATTGATAAAGATTATTGAATTACTTATTTTATCTGTTTATACGCTTAGAATCTTTTGTTCTATTGATTTCAAAGCAGCTTCTTTACTGCGGCTGCGTCGTGTCTGCTCATGACGTCATTTGCAGCACGGACGGTGACTTATGGCGGCTTGGTTAAAATATAACTTCTGGAGATGCCCTGAGTCTCTTAGCCGTGAAGACACAAACTGTGGGAAATTGACGTTGTTTGCATGATACCTATGTAATTTCAACTGTGTGTATTTTCGAATAATGTTGTTTTGGGTTGCAGAAACCGTGTTAATATAAAACCGGAATGAATTATACTTCTTATACGAGAGAAGTTTTCAATTTTAAGGCTACGTTTTGTTTTGAATTCACACTGACATTCATGTATTTCAATTTAAAATAAAAATGGGAAGGAGCCTCAAAATAATTAAAATTTTTGTAAATTCAGCATTTTCTCACGCATTGGCATCAAATTACGATGCGAAATTGGAAAGATTTGCGACGGAAGAAGGAGATTCAGCCAACACAAAATGCATTGCGATAGCGTTGAAAATCATCAACTTTCCCACACTTTGACGGCCGTCTCTCGCGGTTATAGGCTTCAAGCAAAGTGGTACGAACCGCTCCGTTAACAAGGACATCTCTAGATATCTTATTCTAACCTCCTTGTGTGGAACCACCTTAAAGTGCTCTAAGAATTATAAAGTTTCACACAGAAGTTTTACCTGCTCATACACACGCACACACGAAAACAACAACAACAAGAATATTAAATTTTCAAATTGACTTTGGAAAGGAATGTTAACCAGTTCTTAAAATTTATCAACAGTTGTGCATGAAAATCGGGATTAGAAACATCAGTTTTCTATCAAGTCGAGTTTTATAAGTTTTAGAGGATTCTTGTTTGCTGATTTTTTTTTTTTGATTGGAGGTTTAACGACCACCGTGAGCAACTGAATGGGCTATAAGCAGTCGCCCGTCCCTAATTTAGGGTCACTGGTTCCAGGGAAGGGAGAGAGAGAGCCAGTGCCGTATGACAAAAAAACATCCATGCCTCACCGGGATTCGAACCCGGACCCCTTTCGTACGAATGATCAGAGGCCATCGCTTAGACCACTGCGCCACCTGCTGATTTCATTTCTGTCTGAAACAATAGTCGAACTTTAATTAGAGGAATGCTGAATTTTCCAGGATCCTCATAATTAAAGTTTAACTGATGTTGACGATATTTCTTTTGTTTCTTCTAACTAGAGGGATGCTCTTTGTCCATTCTTTGAATTACGGGGGTGGCATCCCCCAACTGGAGCACTGATGGTAAAGTAAATAGTTTTTACGTACTTTCACTCTACTTTAAAATCTTAAAGTGCTGACGGCCGCCCCGGTGGCGCAGTGGTCTAAGGCGTTGGCCACTGATCATTCGTCCGTAAGGGGTCCGGGTTCGAATCCCGGTCAGGCATGGATGTTGTGTTTGTCTTACGGCACTGGCTCTCTCCCTTCCCTGGAACCAGTGGCCCTAAATTAGGGACGGGCGACTGCTTATAGCCCATTGAGTTGCTCACGGTGGTCGTAAAACCTCCAATCAAAAAAAAAAAAAAAAAAAAAAGTGCTGACGGTTTCGAGCTTCTTTCTATTCGAGGGCCAATTTTTATAAACATTAAACACCCTCTTCACTACAGTTGAGAATGCGTCGGAAGTTATCTGTGTGAAATTTCGAGAGTAACTTCAATTCTGCTAATGATCATGATATAAGAAATACTTATAAACTGTTTTAAGTTTTAGGAACACTTTCGTTAAGTTCTTCGAGTCAATTACAAATTACATGGATTGAACCAAATGAATTAACCTTTGAGATGTGTCTGGCTTTCAGTATCAAGAATATTTACTGCTGATATTGTTCTGACAGTCGTGAAAATCGTCCGTAGGGACAATTGTTTGAAGGGAGGAATGCTTGTGTGCTAATTGCGCTGGAGATGGTAAGGGTGAAACTGACTCTACGGAGAGGAAACACTTGTATGCATGCATCCATGCTTGAGGAGCTTGGAGGAAATAGAGCTTGACGGCACCACAGATAACGAGAGTATTCCCCTATTGCAGGCCGGAAGAGAAGCTGTAAAGATGGCTGTTTGTGTATGTGACTGTCTCTCGCCAAACCTAAATCGAGTACCATGCTCGCACGTAGGATTTCGTCTATAATTTTCTCACTAGACTCCAGTAACTGAGTTCATGTTGAGATTAGAACCTGGATAGATCGTCTACCCCTCGGCCATGGGTGCCCAGCAGGGCAAAGAGAATCGGGGAAGTAGTTCATCTGTTGGCAGTGGAAGTCATGGGGGTAAGCCGACAAAACACAAATCCAAAGCCAAAGATTCTCGGATATCAACCGGAGCTGGGAATATTTTCACCGAACATAATGGTAAGAAAGTTTTCGTTTAAAATGCACGTCCTCTCCATACTGTTAACACGCTTGTTGTCGTCCCTATGTTCAATATTATGTATTGGGGAATGACAAAATAATGTTGACAATAATAACACTGCTGTGTTTACATTTGCAGTTGATGATGCCTTTTACAATGCTATGATTTCCTATGCTCTTGCGATATATGGAATAATTTTTGATCGATTTATTGGCGGATTTTGTTTAACATTAGGCGCATAACAGATTTCAAAAACATAGCTCTCATTTCATTACTGCCGAAATAAAAACAATGTTATCATTAGAATATTTTTTTTTCTGATTGTAAGTCTCGAAATTAAATGGGGTAATATCTGGAAATGCACTGTATTAAACAGGTTACAAGGCTGCTACAATCGTACGAGATTCTTGTACTGTGCAATTCAGTGCTTATTTTTCTTACTGTTTAAACAAATTGGAGGTGATATGTGGAGGTGATTTGTAAATTCACTACTTGTCAATGGCAGACCTGTCGTTCCAAACTCTACATAAGTTTTTTTGTTTCTTTTTGTGGAGAATTGAGCATGGAAGTTGGGGTACTGACAGTTATGACCAGTTTTTTTTTTTTTTTTTTTTTAAACTTGAAGCAGTTCAAAAGTAGTTTGGCTTTCATTAAATTCATAAGGACTGCAACACTCAGGGAAAACTTTCCTGCTTTAAATGTTTCAGGCTTTGGAGTGGGGAGAATGTATTCAAAGAGGTGTGTGTGAAATTTATTTTGAAAAAACATTAGCAGTTGTATTTTTTGGTAATACAGGGGAAACATGGTTGTGGTGGAACAAGTGTTGACAGCTGTAAAAGATACAAAGATGCGCCATTACCCATACATATATGTAAGGAAATACTTCATTAACAGATATTCACTACACAATATAAACATTTATTTTGATTTATTTGTTGTATCATCTTAAGTGTGAAAAGTGTCTTCCACAGTTTGTTAAATGTCAGATTAACATAATATACAAATTTAGACATTGTTCAGGTGACATCATTGACCTCAACTCAAGAAAGTGATTCTATCTTTTGAGAAACAAATTTGCAGAAGAAAATATAAACTTTAAACTTTTGAAGGAAATGACAAAACAAATTCAGAGATCAAGTACTATGGTCAGGGCTTGAAAAATATCTGAAAAGTTACACGCCCTTTTTACCTGACCAGGTACTAAAAGCAGGATGCCCAGGAAAATTTATCTTTAAAATAGTAAATCAGAACCCTTATTTTTTTATTTTTTTTTCAAGTTAAAAAATATGAACTTTTTTTTACAGGTTTTGCATTTCCATTTTAAGGGTCTGTATTCAGAATGTTCAATGCACAAAAGCGTTTATCTCAAGTTTTAAGATGACGCTGAAATTGGTATGAAATGATATAATGAAATTCGTGTTTGAGAAATTTAATGATTGTGCCATGTTCCTTTCATCTGAGTTTTTGCCCATTGTCATTAAACATCGGAAGCGAGTTCCATGCATCGCATTGCTGACTATTAACAAAATTTGGAGCAAAACTACATATGGTTCCAATTTCTGGACATACAATTAAAGAAGTGATATTCTTCTGTTCTTGGCACTCAATAACAATAATAGAACTTTCAGCGATTAGCAGTGAAATGAAACACCACATGCAATAACTGTCTTTTTTTCTTGGGCAACTAAATTAAAAAATGAAGTTTTAAATTGAATTTCCTAATTCCATTCAAAACTTCATTTTTAAATAGTTGCTCAGACCAGGCAGCTAGTGTTTTTTTGTTGTTGTTTTTACCTGCCCAGGCCAATAATTTACATATCCCAGGCATCTTGAGCATGGTATTTTTCAAGCCCTGATGTTGGTGCTTATTGAACACATAAGGAAACACATTTTTGTATTATACAATGAACATCTAGGTTTTGCAAGAATTAAACACAAGGTCAAAAATTTATACATACATCCTCAATCCTTCCTCCCCCACATTTCCTTAGACATTCTCCTCATAGAAAAAATTTCAACAACACTCTCTTGGAAGGTGTGTAACACATACACTGAGTGGCGACTTTATTATGACCACCCCCTCAGTACTTCGTTGGGCCACCTTTGCCTTTAATACTGCGTCGATTCTTCGTGGCATGGACTCCACGAGATGTTGATAGGTGGTTTGTGGAATCTGAGACCATGCTTGATGAATAGCACCTTCCAGGAGTGTGAGACTGCAGGGTTGTGGATCCAGCTGTCTGATGGCTCGTTCAACTTCATCCCACAAATTATCAATGGATTGAGATCTGGAGATTGCGGGGGCCACCTAAGCAAAGTAAACTCACCGGCATGTTCCTCAAACCAATCCTTTACAGTACGAACACTATGGCAGGACGCATTATCTTGTTGAAAGTAGCCATTGGGATAAACCATCCACATCACAGGATGCACTTGGTCCACAACAATGTTTAGATGTTTAAATATGTGGCAGTCAGACGTTGATCAACACGAATTAAAGGGCTCAAAGCATGCCAGGAAAACATTCCCCAAACCATAACGTTGCCTCCACCAGCTTGAAGGGTTGTAGCAATGCATTTGGGATCCATGCTCTCGTGCTGTTTCCGCCAAATTCTCACTCTGCCATCGGCATGGTGCAACAGAAAACGTGATTCGTCGGACCACATAATTTGTTTCCAATTATCGACTGTCCACTCCTTGTGCTTCTGTGCAAACTGGAGACGTTTTCTTTTGTTAACTGCAGACAGCAAAGGTGTTGGAACAGGCCTTCAGCTACCATATCCCATCCGATGCAGTGTACGGCAAACAGTGCATGCAGAGATCATTTGAAGGGATCCTTGATTAAGATGGTTTGTAATTTGCTGCACTGTTGCCCTTCTGTTGTCTGTTACCAGTCTGGACACTCTGTGTTCCACCTGAGCAGTCACTAGTCGATGACGACCACACGTGCACGTAGAGACCCAGTTTTTGGCTGACAGTCCAGTCTTTAAACACTTTAACAACAGCTGCTCTGGAACATTTCACGAATGAGGCGATTTCGGTGATACTTGCTCCAAGCTCCTACAATCATCCCACGTTGAAAGTCCGTCAAATCGCATTTTTTACCCATCTTGTCACCCAAAAGTCACTTCTACTGCTGTCGCAAGCACTAAGCTTTCCCTTTTTATACTATCCTTGCCCTCTGGCGACAACAGCGTGCAGCCATAGCTCATTTGCTTAAAACTGTCAGGTGGTCATAATAAAGTGGCCACTCAGTGTATACACGTGTACACAGATTTTTAAGTATTAGACCTTTTTATTATCATATAGCACAGTTGTCAATAGCTGTTAGCATTTCTAGGAATTCCTTCCTTAGCTTTATCTTGAAATATATTTTTTTAATTTGAAGTCTCTCTCATCTCAGAGCCAAAAACAAAAAAGGAAAATATTATTTTCCTCTCCTGTTTTTGGCTCTGAGTTTTTAAAGTGTCTTGTTGGTCTAGTTGTTTCTCTGAGAATTCTGCTGCTGTAAGTGGGCATTTAGGTTTTCAGGTCTCAAAAATATGTCTTTCTTTTTTTAGTTTTTATTGTTTAAATTAGGTCATTGCAACCACAAAACATTTACACATCTCTTAATTTTAATTTCCTACAAATTTTATTTTTTATTTTCAGATTTATATTTTTCTTTTGAAAATATCACTTATCTGTTGTTTCAGCATCCCATGTTAATACTTAGTTGCTTTTGCCTTGTTTAGGAAAGCATTCAGACGTGAGAGATAAAAAAAAAAAAAAAACCCCAGCACAAATGCAAAATAACTGTGTATAGTTTTGGACAGGGGTGTATACAAATTTTTCCAGGGGGAAAGAGGCAACGAAAAATTAAAGTTTTTGAAATCCACCAGAACAAAATGAAAAGCAATTTTTCCTAATATAAACCACATTTGAACTAAAAAAAATAAAAATAAAATAAAAATGAAACACTTTTTTGGGAGAGGGGCAAGGCCTTTGCCCCCCCCCTCCCCATATTTTTAATGCCCCTGGGTTTTTTTCCATTTTTAACTTCAAAAAATTCAACAGTTCTCCGTTTTTTGAAGTTTTCCCCATTTTTGAAGTAACTGGCTTTCATTTATCCCCCCCCCCCATTTGAAATTCCTGGAAGGAACCCACTCTCAAGGTGCTATCTTTTGACATTAAAACAAGTATCACCAATAACATAATTTAGGGAGAAGGCATTATTTTAATTTTTTTTGTTTTCTTCCCATGGAATCAATATTCCTGATTCAAAGATGGGCAAGCTTAAAAATAAAATACAAAATAATAATGCTGCCCTGGTGGCGCAGTGGTCTAAGGCGATGGCCTCTGATCATTCGTCCAAAAGGGGTCCGGGTTCGAATCCCGGTGAGGCATGGATGTTGTGTTTGTCTTACGGCACTGGCTCTCTCCCTTCCCTGGAACCAGTGACCCTAAATTAGGGACGGGCAACTGCTTATAGCCCATTGAGTTGCTCACAATGGTCGTTAAACCTGGAATCAAAAAAAAAAAAAAAATAATAATTGGGGACTTAATAGTAATTTAGGCTATACTCGAGTATGATGTATACAGTTCTGTTTTGTATGCAGATTCATAGCATCAAAAAGTCAAAAGGTTTTGTGTTGATCTATTATTTCCTTCTGCTGCAAGTTTTACTGACAAACCATGGGATAACAAAAATGCTGAAATCAGTATTTTTGTTGGGTGGTTGATATCACTATCATATCACTAAGCTGGACTGAGATTCAGAGGTTAGCTTCACAAAGAAATACAAACTACCAGATAATTTTTACTTACTGTTGTTGTATCAAACTTCTCCATTTACAGCGATCTTGACATGTACAACTTGGGCTTTACTGATATCCATCACACGCCGTACACAAGATCTTCTATACTTCATACTCATAATCTTTTTCTCATGCAGACACTCCCGAATTTCAGTCTCCCATGACTTCTTTAGCCTATTGCATAATTTCTTTTTGTCTTTTTAATCAGGTAAGTACATCAGTGTGGGGGATTAGCTCACAGCTGACGGTTCCAGTTAGTCATTCAACCTAAGGATTCTGGAACAGAACCCAGTGAGTTGGGGTCTTTTCGCCAATGTCACACAGTACCAGCTGGCACCTCTCCAAGATTCACAGAGGCTCTTGTTGCTGTCGTGTGTGCCATTGTTCCCACGGAGTGACCCCAGGAGAGAAACCTATCTCTCAATAAAATGTCATAATTTAGTAGCTACAAATATCAGATTGAGATTGAAATGCATTAAGATGTTATTTCTTTCAAAATATAAATTATACTGAATGGATCAAGCCTCATAAATTTTTAGGTTTCATTTAAACCAAAAAATGTGCATTTTCAAGTTTATGAAGTCTTTTTTGTGTTCAGTTGTATTCATTACATCATTGGGAATAGAGAAAAACATTACTTTACTAACTTCATTAGTTAACTGAGTTATTTCCCAAACAGAAATTTACTTTGTGCTGAAACTGTACGGCTAGGGCTTATTAGATAATGTTATTTTAATGAAACTGTAAAGGATTCCAGTGCTTATTTATGTAAAGCATTCTTTACAAAGCAAGTTCATCTAAGTTAAAAAATTTCTTCAGTGAATATCCTTGTTTTCTTGAACAAATGCTGGAACATTTCTTCTGAAATTTTGAATAACTTATTCTATTCCTTCAAGCCTGTAAATTTGGTGTTTCAAAAGTAAGTAGAATGTAAGTCATTGAAGCTTTCCTTTACCAAGTGTAGCAGTCAGTGCCAGTGAAAGCAATTTATTTATTTTCTTGACATTTTAACTTTTCAATCTCATTCTAAAGATTCACCATCAGGAAACTAAAGGGTATTCCTCTCGATAAAGACCCTTCCTTTATAGTGGACTGAAATTGTTATTCATCATGGCTGATTAAATGGCAGTGTAAATATGGCATTGCTCTGAGTAATGTTATTTTCTAGGTTAATAAAATTCTATTTGCATTAGAAATTTATTAGCAGGGTTGATTTGTAAAGAACTGGGGATTTATTATAACTCCTGAACTGGATATTGTTTTTTTTTATTTGCTGAATTTTTTTAATTTAAAAAATAAATTTTAAATAAATTAAGATATAATACATGTTATTTTACTAAATATTTACAGAATATTTGACAATATAAATTATGTTGCTTATTCAAAAAAATCATTTTCACAGAACTGATGTTTTATTGTGTAAACACATAGACTAGATTTTTTTTTTTTTATGTTGCAAAATTTTTAAATTACAAATTTAGACTTAAATGATATACAATACTATTATGCAAAAGATTTGTGAATTTTTGATCTTAAATTATGATGATTGTTCAAGGAAATAAAGGTTTTTACTATAGAAAGTTTGCAATTAAAATGAATTATTTTATACTGTATAAAGTGGTTTTAAAAGATCTTTTGGAACCTAACTGAACATGTTCTTCCATTTATATATATGCTTACTAAATTATTATAATATTTGGTTGTGGAAGGAATTATTACATTATTTACCAAATTCTAGTCATATTATTTGAGTAAAAAATGAATCTAATTTTGATGAGTGCTCAGTTGACGAATGGAGATGATAATGGGCAATTTTATAGATATTTATCTTTATCTAATCAAAGAAATAATTCAGCTTTGTTACTGGTACAGACCATTTCAAAAACTATCAGTCATAGTTGGTAGCAAACCTTCTTTATGTTGCTCTGATCTTTGCAAAAAAAATTTCTGCTTTTAACATATTACTTTCTCGGTCACATTAATGAACAACAAAATAGCATGTTTCTTAAAAATTCTTTTTGATGTCTGCACTCTTTCTTCAGGGCATGTCTAAGTTCTTTTTGTTGTCTTTCTCTCCGAACATCCAGTCACAAAAAGATGTAAGTGAAATAATAAATGAGACCATATTTTTATATGCAATGGAAAATGTTTTTGCCTTTTTTTCCAAAATTTTAAGATGAAATTGTGTGAGTTACAGTTCTGTGAGTTACAGTCATTACAGTGAGTTAACAGTCAATTGTGTGCATTACGGTCATTACAGTTCTGTCAGTACTGCTTGGTTTGTTTGGAAAAATTATATTGAATGACTGCATTTTTCATATTACCGTCTTTACCGAAATATAAGATGACACTCCTGAAATATGTTATATAGTGTTTGTAGGAAAAAGCTTGCACATCAACTTAATTCTTAAATCATACTGCAAATCCAAATCACAAAAACAAATCTAACATTTTTAAATTAAAATGTTCCATTTATAACACAGGATGTGATATAAACATCAAATTACTGTTCTGTCAGTACCAGAAACCAAAAGTCAGTTTTTATTTAGTCGTTATCATATGTAAAAACATTGACCCTGAAATAATTTTTTTCTAGTATGTGAATATAAGACACCTACAGTTTTGGGAGGACCAAATGTGGATCTTCTGCTACACTACACCATTGAAGAATATTTCATGTTTATAGTTCAACTCAAACACAAAAGTATTGCACACATCTAAAAAGGGCAGGAAGTGGGTGATGAGTTAAAATAATTTTAAGCTTATAGTTAAGATTAAATTTCATCGACTCAGTACCAATTTCACCAACCAGAAGTGTTTCACTGCTCGATGTCAAAAAACGGCAAAAAATCAAAATTAAAACGGTTAACAAGTCCTACGCTTGTATCACCGGACATGTTTCAGGCCACACTGTGCCCATCTTCAGCCGACGGGTGTAAGATACACCAATCTGCTTTTATTGCGCTAACTTCCTCCGAGCCACCAGCCGGATTATCGCCCATTGGTTCAGCATCCGCGTGTAGAATGTTCACAAGACATTCGGTTTACTTCATTGTTGCACCATCTGGTGTTCTCACTATGCAATCATGTTTCTCATCGCTATGGGATGAGACATTTCCTATAGATTTTTTTTTCTCTTTTCCCTTTCACTTTTGTTATTATGTAAATTTCTCCTCATAGCCTCTCTCCTGGTCAAAGACAAATAGGCAGACAAAGAATTTCATGGATTGACATCAGAAAGTGAATGCGGAAAAACTTTCTCCACATATGTTGAGATAAAACTGAAGGAGAAATTTGCGATGTTTCCTGTCAAGTGCGGTATGGTCTAAGCATGTTACAGAATGTTTAACTGTGCATATTTAATTTATTTCTATAAGACTAAGGCTAAAGTTGAGTAATAGGGTATGTCATTTGCTTAATTAATAACACTAATGGGGCTGTAATGAACCAAAGCATGCAAGGGAGCCAGATAGGTGCCCCAGTGGCCAAACACTGATTTCTAACTGTCCAAGAAAGGTCTGAGTTCAAGTACCAGGTGAGGCATAAGTGCTGTGTTTGACTTACAGCACTGGCCCTTTCCCTTCCCTGGAACCAATGACCATAAGTTATGGATGATTTACATATTACTAAGCCATTTTATGAAATTCAGAGTTCCCCAAAGAAAGCTCATCTGCCAGATTAAAGTTTTAAGACTGATGGAACTAGATTTTACTTACTGTTAATGTACCAAACATCTCCATTTATAGGGATCTTGGCATACAACTGGAGCTTCACTGACATCCATCACATGTCTCACACAAGATGTTTTATGCTTCGTACTCATCATTTTTTTTTTCTGCAGACATTCCTGAATCTGGTTCTTCCCTGATCTGATTTCCATAGCCTTCCTCCATCTTTCTTTCCTGCCACTGGCTGAATAAATTCTCTTAGTAAGAATCACAACACTCATTGTTTCAGCATGGCCAAACCAATTTGTAATATTTGTCTCCACCTTTCTAACATTTTGCTTCACATTACACATCTGCAACACATCTTCCTTCCTCATGAGATCAGAACATGTCTTGCCACAAACTCTCCTATAAATAAGTAATGCATATCTGTCAAACACAAACAAGCCGTGTCTCTTTTGAAGAACCCAGGTTTCTGCTGTACATCAGAGTTGGAAAAATTACACTTTTAATCACAGCTGTTTGAGATTTTTTTGAGAAACCTTCATTCCTGTAAAAACCTCCTAAAGCAGCTATGACTTTCATTTGGGCTACTAATTTCGCCATCTAATTTATTTTCTCTGTCAAGCATACTTCCTAAATATACAAGTTCATTCACCTGGTCTGTCTCTGTGCCATTTAGACTGACCTTACATTCAGCACTATAGTTCCTCGCTCAAAAACATAGCTTTATTTTATTTTTTTCCTTTATTTATTTTCAGTTCAAATTTCATACAAACTTCATACATCCATGACTTACACACTCAACTTACTTTTGTTTCCATCAGTGGGACTATGTCATGAGTATGTACCAATCTACACACACAGATATTATCAAGACATACACTGAAGTGCCAAAAAAACCAAACTGGAATGCTTCTGTAATACTGCATTGATTTTCCTCATGATCAGATAAGGGCAGCAATGTGACTGGGCATAGACTCCATGAGCTCTCTCTAGTACTGTGGAGACAGTCCATCCAGAACAGCATTCCACAGTTCCATAATATTTGCGGACGGATGGTGAACAGCATCCCAAATGTGTTCAGTGGCATTTAAATCCGGCGAACGAGGAGGAGGGGGGGGGGGGGCTAAGTCAGGATGCCAAATTTCGTGGAATGTCATAATTGAGTGATTGTAAACGTGTGCGGCGGCACATTGTAATGTTGAAAGGGGTTGCACCCATTGTAGTGGTTGCATGACACGAATAGGTGCAAATGATCCCCAAGGATAGTTATGTAGCCTCCACTGGTCAGAGTGGTCTGCAGACATATGAGGGGTCCTAATGTGTGCCAGCTAAAAACACCCATCACCATAACAGAGCCACCACTGGCCT
This sequence comes from Macrothele yani, assembly GCA_039090855.1. Taxonomy (NCBI): domain Eukaryota; kingdom Metazoa; phylum Arthropoda; class Arachnida; order Araneae; family Macrothelidae; genus Macrothele; species Macrothele yani. Next base: position 133,748,330 of record CM077005.1, on the reverse strand, counting down.
GCACTGTCCTTTGTAGGCGTGCAAGGTCCATTTGCCTTGTGGGGTTGTCGCCACACCTGGGGTCGCCCATTTGCCTGTGACAGTTGGTGCCACGATTCGTTGGACCGGGCTACACGTTTACAGTCATCTTGCTTCCAATGGTGGTGTTTGTTCCTGAGCTCAGGTGAGGTGTATATCCAAGTGTCGTTGGGTCAGCCGTGGCACCCGGGTAAGCCGTTGGCTCTGGAACCCCATAGAACACAAATAATGTTGCACTGTCCAAACACTGATGCTACTGCTGGCCTCAGCATTGAATTGTGCTGTGATTTATGGCAATGTGGGTGTTACAATACTCTACTGTCCATGACCGTCCAGGGCTTTTGTATGGCCACACTGGTCTCACACTGTGGATTTCCTACCCTGAGTTTACGTAGTCCAGGTACGTGCTTGAAATTGTTGACCACGTAAATCCAAATTTTGTGGTAATTTCAGAGATGGAATGACCCATCTCCCTGGTGCCGACTATCATACCACGTTCGAAATCACTTAAATGCTGATAAGCTGCCATCTGAACTGTAAATGCTACCACTTGAGCTTGCAGAGATATCTGCTTCCATATATACATCATTTGCAGACGATACCTTTACTGCATAGGTGTGGGAACATGTAATGGAAATGATGGCACTCTTTCCAGTTTTTTTGGCACTTCAGTGCAAGCCAGTATTATCCATTTTGGCACAGCACATGCATGCATCTATAAATATATTAAACAGCCAGGGTGACATTACACAACCTTGTCTACTATTGCATTAATAGAAAACCATTTCAATAAAACACCATTCATTCATACACATGCTCTGCTGCCAGCACACATAATTTTCACACTATTAAACAGATTCCCAGTTATACTATATGTATTCAAGATTTTCCACATAAGTTAGTGTTAGAATTAGAAATAAATCTTTTACTGGTGCAGCGGACCACTAGAATTTGCAAACCAATGGTCCACCAAAATGGCCATTGGTCCATAAAAATAAAATAACAACTTAAGACACACACACGTATATATTTGATTGGGAGTTTAACGACCACTGTGAGCAACTCAATGGGTTATAAGCAGTCGCCCGTCCCTAATTTAGGGCCACTGGTTCCAGGTAAGGGAGAGAGACAGTGCTGTAAGACAAACGCAACATTCATGCCTCACCGGGATTCGAACCCAGACCCATCGCGGATGAATGATCAAAAGCCATTGCTTAGAAAACTGCGCTACTAGGGTGGTGCTCAGGCATTTACAATATATATGTAGAAAATAACGTGTTTCAGTGAAATTACCTCCAAAAATTTTTTTAACATCTAATTTGAAAGTGCAACTTACAGGACACAGAATGTTTCCAAAATAAGATTCAGATGGATTGGTGATATGGTGGAGTAAGAGTGCAGTCCCAATCTGTTTTTAAGTTAGAAGGAAATTAGGAGACTCCAAGGGCACAAAAATTCATATACATTAGCAGACTTTTTTTACGTTTTATTGTTTGGGGTTTTGCTTCCTTTTCCTTATTTTAGTCTTATTGCTCATCCATCACCTCCTACTTTCCCATGGAGTTAGTTTTAGTCCCCCATTGAACACCATTTCATGTGAATTGCTCTTTTGCACAAATTACCTTCACACATGCAATTGACCTCTTTCACTAGTGTTTTCTTTGGGCAGAAACAAAAGTCGGGTTGTGTCTGGTGTCAGTATCTGCTGCATTCACTAGAGTAGACATGAATCCAAGGAAGATCAGGCCATTTAATTTGCTTACTTCTGCTAATTACAAATGATGTGAACGGAAGTAGCAAAAAACTGATGTTGCCATTACAAGACAAGGACTGGGAAATTTTTTCTGCATTTGTTGTTTCTTCTGCTCTTTACAAACCATGGTTGGTTGAAGGTTTAACGACCAGCATGAGCAACTCAGTGGGCAATAAGCAGTCGCCCATCCCTAATTTAGGGCCACTGGTTCCAATGAAGAAAAAGAGAGAACCAGTGCCGTAAGACAAACACAACATCCATGCCTCATTGGGATTCGAACCCAGACCCACTTGGTCAAACGTCATAAGCCAGTGCGTAGACCACTGCGCTGCCAAGGCAGCCTTTACAACCCATGGGGGATACAAAAAAAAACCCCCAAAGAAAACTGTTGCCCAATAGCATTTCATGAACTTATCAGCAAGGTAAATGAAATAGAAATTCACTCTTAAACTTTTTGACAAATTACAAAAAAAAAAAAAACAAACAAACTTACTGGCCATCCAGGCTAGTAAAATCAATAGGTCAGTGGTCCAATGGAAGTTTTACTGGCCAATGGCCAGCGGACCACTGTGTAATTCGAACGCTGCAGGAATCCTGTTTACTTGGTCATAAGCTTTCTCTAAATCTATGAAGGCAACAAAAACTTTCTTACAGACACTTTTCAATCATCATATGTAATGCTAAAGTTTGGTTAGTGCAGCTCTTACCAGGCATAAAACCACTCTGTACATGCCTCACCTTCTCTGATGTAAGACTTCATACCTTATTGATAATGACCTTTACAAACACATTTCATGGCACACTCAGCAGGCTGATTGATACCACAGTAGTTCTTGCATTCAGTCTGCTCACCTTTTCCCTTATACAAGGAAACAATTATAGCATCCCTTCAATTGTGAATAATTTTTGTGTTTTCTGCCGACAAATTTTGTAAATAGAAGCATTCCTTAAGTGAATTTGTGGCGATATGCAAAATGAGTGAACATTATTATTATTATTTTGCATGCAAATGCCATCATTAACTGTTACCAGCATATCACATGCTTTGGAACATAATTTCTGCATTAGTATCTCATGATTAATGAGAGCAAAGTTATGATTTGAACTTTAAAAAATCCAAAGGTCTTATCCTTTTCCTTGTATCTAATACAAAATGAGTCTTTTGCTATGTTACAGCATTCTGTGTTTTTGCACAGCGTGTCCTGTGTTTTTCTTCAAGATGTCTGTAAAATCTGCCCCTTGATAAGTGTCATCTTTTAAATAATGTTCATCTGATGTAACACATTGGGAAGTAAAAGAAAAATGAAGAAAAATGTGTCACTGAGGGACCATACATGTCAAATAACCAGTATAAAAATATTTTTGGACCTTGATGTCTCAGATTTCAATGATTTTTGGTTTATAGTTTGTGCCTATCAGTGGTCGCAGCAAGTTTTTGGATAAGGGGTAAAAATACTTCTCACATGATTTTCAAGAAGTATTTTGTGATTTCTAGAAGTAGCACCCATGTCCCCCAAGTTTGCCAAAGACTGCCATAAAAATTCTCACTTCTAAAAAACTGTTGTTTTTTTATTTTATTAAAAATCATATGTATTACAATTTAAGAAAAATCTGTCCTTCAGACATGTAGTTATTTTAATTATTTTAATGTCTAGCAAAATTTAAAATAGAGTAATTATTCCTAAGGTTAAAAACATGCAAACATGCACCCTTACCTCTGCAGCAAAGATTTTTTTCAATTCTCCCTGTCATACTCTTTCTTAAAGGCTATGTCTAAACAATATAGATCGGAATACTTCCTATCTCCCTTTTCTTACCCTCCTATCCCATGTGGTTTATATTAAATAGGACCTGTTTAGTTTATGATTGGCAGGATGTACAACATGGGCTTATAAACAAAGCAGAGGGAAAAAAGGTGTCTTCAGTTCCTGCAAATGAAAGCGGTGAAAAAAAAAAAAAATGGAAGGTGGTGGGGAGATTAAGACACCAAAAAATGCAGTGTCAGTCACATACCATAATATCAAGCAATCTTTGTTTAATGGAGAAAAAGTTGGAAGCTCATTTAACAGTAAAACACAAGAAAAAGATCAATGTGAATCTATCTGATGGTCCATTTGTGATATTTGCAGATGTTTTACTCTGAGAGGAAAATATACATATATACAGGTAGTAGAATGCATGAGGATAGTTTAGAAATTATTAACAGGCTTTGCAGATAGTTTTGGCTTGTTGATTAAAAAAAAAATGTTATTTACAGCAATTAAAACACTTACTCAAGGCTTTGACCAGATTAATTTACTTAATTCTATTTTAACTTGAAAAACTTTCAATTATTTTTCACATTTTCTGAGTTTTGTTTTTACAGACATTTCTGGCCTCTAGATTTTATCAAGACCTGTTGTTAATGTATAGGAACTGTATCAAAAGTTTCATTTACACAGAAAGAATTTAAAATTTTGCCAGGTTCCTCTTGCAGTTTGCCAGTTATTAAATTACAATAATTTCTTCATGTATTTTGAAAGTCTAGTATTTTTTAAATCACTTACTCAAGGCTTTACCCAGATATATTCCTTTGGTTCTAGTTCCAGTTGAAGAAATTTTGTTTAATCTTCCTTCCCTCTGGGTTCTTTTGAATTTTTACAGACTTTTCTGGCCTCTTGATTTTAGTCAAGGCCTGTTCTCAATGTATAGAAGGATTAACAAAAGTTTTGTTTACTACTGAAGAATTTAAATGTTGTTGCCAGGTTCCTCATACTGTTTTCAAGTTCCTCTCACACTGTTGCCAGTTACCAAACTGAAATGTTTGGTAACTGGCAACAGTGTGAGGAAGTATTTTTAATTAACTTGTTGAAAGTGCTATTTATAATTTTTGAAGGTTCATTGATGGAACTGTTTTTCTGGATATCTGGTTTTAATTAGTCTTGTTTTTATAAGGTTCGTAGTCTAATATTTTGCCATAGAAGTCCATTTCACACACATTACTGATCATTAAATTGTAATGTACTTATTTTGTCCTTATCAGAATCTGTAATGTTCTAATAATTATTTATTGTTTTATTAATTTTTCTTTAAATTATCTTGTTCTATTGTTATCGTGGTTCGCACTTCGCAGGTTTGCAGCAAGTTTTCTGTTTCAGTGGTTGTGTACGCAGATACATTTTATTTTTGTACAACTCTGCATGTTTATGTATTTTTTACTGTCTGCAATTTTTGTTCGCATTTGCAATACGACCCTTACTCATACTTTTAGGTTTCCCCAAAACATCGAATTGCAATAAAAAACATTTAAGTTGTAAATAACAGGAATCTGCCGCCCTCCTCCCCATTCAACTTTTTTAGATGCAGAATGGCTACTTCTTTTTCGACAACTCATTCCACAAACCTTCAGAACTCTAGAAATTTTTTTGCCTTCCCCTCCATTTCGTTTGGGCTTGCACACTCACTTATTCAACGCCCTCAGCCCTTTTGTAGCTCTGTTGTGCCGGGCACAGTACGACAGAGCTCTCAAGGTAACTGGAATTTCTTCCTCCAAGTTTTGACATAAGTAACACATTTTTTTTACACATGCCTTGGGCTTTTGAGGTCATGTTTTCCTGCAGGCCGGGATATGCGAAATATGAGAAAAGGTGCAGAGCTGGGGTGGGGAATGAGGGAGGAATTACATTCTTGATGGCACAACTGCTGTGTTGAACAGCCAAGGAAAAAAATAATTAGTAATGATACTAATTAAAAAAAAAACCCAACCTAGATGGGTTGGTTTTTAAATCAGGATGGATAATTTTTAGAGCAGTAAAAATAAGTCCCAATTTTTTTAAGGAAGCAATTTTTGTTTCTGATGAGTGAAATATGTTTGTCCAGGGGTTAACACCAGAGTTGCATAAAAATAAAATGTATCTGTGTACACAACCATTAAAACAGAAAACTTGTTGTAAACCAGTAAAGCACGAACCCCGATAATAGAATAAGATAATTTAAAGGAAAATTAATGAAACAATAAATAATTATTGAAACATTACAGATTCCAGTGAGAAAAAAATAAGTACATTGCAATCGAATGTGCAGCAATGTGTGTGAAAAGGACCTTTATGGCAAAATATTAAAGTATTGGACTAAGAACCACATAAAAACAGGCACTAAAGACAGGGGTCCTGTCCTCACCCCTGGAGTTTATGCTATTCCCATTTCAACTTCCTCTGGTCTCTCAGTGTATATTGGAAGCACATACCAAAGCATCAATACAAGACTTAGTGAACACAGAAAAAGATGTTTCCAATGGTCTTCCAAAGTCAGCATTATCTGCACTAACCCTTGAAGACACCTCTGCAGTTCTCATTTAGAAAGAAACAAAAAAGTTGTCCCATTCATCAACAAAGCATCTCTGCATTTCCAAGAAGGAATAGAAATTTTGCTCTCCAAAAATTGCAATTCAGAGACCCCTCACCAAATCTCATTTATTTGAATCTCTCTACTAAAATCTGGCAACATTTCCAACACCCAAACTTCAAATTGTAGTTCTGGCAACCAGCCCATCCAGTTCAATCGCAGGTGATCAATGTCATAGTATGCATAGGATGACTGAAAGCTACCGCTAAATGAACCTTTTTACCATATGTGACTGTGTGTTTTCGCTTGATTTCTATGTTTATCTGCTACTCTGGTTAATGCAATCTCTAGTGCCTATGGAATATATGAAAAATTCAAATTTTTATATTTTTTGGGTCAGCACCCCCCCCCCCCCCTTAAGTTTCAAAAATGGCAAAAAAAGGGCCAAATTTCATGTGCACACACACGTCTGCAAGCAATAGTTCTACAGGCTCATCTACTATAGACCGTTCGTTTCCTCCTGAAGTGCTTCGGGTTGTTGGACATCCAAAATGATCGGGCAGTGCTGCAATTGTATGTTGCTCAAATGATGCTAATATTATCGCACCAAATGCGCTGCAATATGTACGTTGCTTAACAGAATTAGCACGGAGTAGGGGGTAAATTATCGTCGGCATGCTATCAACTATCAAATATCTATAGTTCTTAAAAAAGCTTTTTCTTTTCTGCAGAAACACACTAATGTGCGCCCTATGGCATTTTCTACCCAAGCCCGGAATAAATAACCATCTCGAATGCCCGCTCCCCAACCAGAACCAGTTGCCGAAGAATTCTCTTTACCAACTCTAAAGTGTCTCATTCGCTAAATGATATAAAATCGCATTTATATATACAAACATTTCTCTCGCTCTCCCTCTCTATAAGAGCCCATGGCAGAACCACAGTAAATATTCTACAGCCTGTCTCCGTTCTGGCGGGAACCCCATGAAGCAATGGACCCAGCTTGCCTTGTAAACACAACTCAAGGTTTTGGAGGTGGTTTCATGGTGAGGAATACGTTCTGTTGGTACGGTACGTGTCCTCTTGATATAGCTGGAAGGTCAGGTGTCCTCCAATGATTATCTGAGCATTGTTGCTGATCAAGTCCATCCTGCAATGTGGACTGTTTATCCAGTATGTGACGGCTGTTTGTTTCGTGGACGACAGTGCTACTTGAACTGTTCATCGCGCAAGATATGTTCAGGGAGCATGAGAGTGACTTTCACCATCTTCCCTGGCCACCACAAAACCCGGATCTGAACCCCATTGAGAATGGATGGGATTATAAAAACAGATTCGGGAGCAAAGTCCTCTTCCGTCAAAGCTAAGCTAGTTGAAGGACTGCCTGGTGAATGCTTGGCATGCTGTAGACCTTGATGTACTCCAATACCTTATGCTGTAGACCTTGACACACCACATACCAGTGCTGAGATGGGCCGAGGGCTTGGGCTGCATAATACTTACTGGAGTTCGGGCTCTGAGAGAGGGAGAGAATTTTTTTCGTTTTTCTTTTAATGTGATTTTGTATGATTTAGTATGCGAGACTTTTTTACACTTTCTAGTTGTTTAAGAGAATTCTTCGGCAACTGGATGATCTAGATGGTGAGTAGGAATTCGGCATGGTTATTCTTTACGGACTTGGGTAACAAATACCATAGGCCATGAATTACTGAACTTCTGCAAAGGAAAAGTTTCCTTAAGAACTATAAATAGTAGATAGCAAGCTGACGAAATTTTGTTCCCTACGTCAAAGGGGCAACTCTGCTAATTCTATTAGGTGTGCAACTTAATTCTCGGCCACAGGCATGACACGTTGACAGCAAATTATAGCAAATCGAATACGTTCCTAATGAGGGAAATAATCCCCGTCGTGTTGGATACATTTGAACCATCGGTCAGGGAGCTGCTGAATGCCACTGCGGAAAAAAGAGGGCTGTTTCGAGTTGATAAAAATCATCAATACTTGTGTGGACCTCCTCGACAGAAGTGAAGTGCGTATCACTCAGGTGATGTTGCAGGGAGCGAAAGAGGTGATAATCCGACGGGGCGAAATCTGGAGAATATGCAGGGTAGGACAAAATCTCCCATCCCAGGTCGGTGATTGTGCTTAAAGTCGTTTCTACGGTGCGAGGACGTGCGTTTTCCTGAAGCAACAGGACTGACCTTCTGCCCTTGCCGGTGTATGGCCTTTTCGCCTCCATTGCATCACTGACACGAATGAGTTGCTGACAATAATGCTCAGCATTGAATGTTTCACCAGGTTTGAGCAACTCATAGTGTACGACACAGCGCAGATCCCACCATATGCACAGCAACAACTTCGTGGCATGGATATTCGGTTTGGCGGTACTGGCGGTAGGCAGACCTGGATAAACCCACGATTTGCGCTGCTTCTCATCACAGGTTAAATCTTGTGGAAGAAATCCTTCTTGAATCTGGAGAGCTAGGACACAGCAACATCGTAGTGCCTAGACTTGTTCACAGCTGTGAGTTGGTGGGTCGCCCAATGGCCCTCCTTGTGAATCCGTCCAATCTTATGCAAGCACTTTGCAATGGCTTGCCGTGTTACTCCAAGTTCCTGGGCGAGTTCTGACTGTATGTGACAGGGAATCGCATTCAACAGTTGTTCCAGTTCCTCATTGTCCACTTTTTGTGGCTGTCCCGGACGTTCTGCATCACAGATAACGAAATTTCCCTGCTTAAACCGCTGGAACCACTTCTTACACGTACTGTAGGACACAGTAGCCTCACCCAAAGCAGCACAGATCATTTGCTGGACACTTTTTTTTCAGCTGAAACGCGAACAGGTGGCAATGCCTCAAATGTTGCTTATGGAACGACATTGCTTTCACCGTCAACTTTCGTCCCTTCTGTCACTACAGTTGTGAGTGGTTACGGTTTCCTGGAAAGCTGTTGGATGGCGCTGCAATCAGCCATTATCACACACAGCTATTTACATTTGCCGACGTTCTATGCCTAATATTAAGCAACGTACGACTCTCGATTTTTTCTGATGAATGGCCTGCCCGAAACATTTCAGGAAGAAATGAATGATCAATAAAACTATAGAAATAGATAGACATCCCTTCGCCACTCCGCAGTGGAGAAAGACATCGGTTAATTGCTCGGGGAGAAAAGAGTGGAAGTCTGAAAGAGATGATTTTTTTTTAATGCCTAAACAGGTTAATCATAGTTTTTGGGTTTGCTCGGGCTCTATCTTGCAGTATAAAATTCGGGCTCGGGCTCTTAAAATTGAGCCCGAGCTTAGCTTTGCCTCATACGTGTTTTGATTGGATCTGAAGGAGGCCCAGCCAGATATTGAATAAAGGTTTCTAATTTAGTGGCCAGTGTGGGTAGTTCTGTCCGTTTCGTGGAACCAGTGACCCTAAATTAAGAACGGGGCGGTGTTAACGACCCCCACAAACAACTCTTACGGTTAAAAAGCAGTCTCAGTCCCTAATTTAGGGCCACTGGTTCCACGGAAAGTATATCACCAGCGCTGTAAGACAAGCATACCACCCAAACATAGCTTATCCGGAACTCTAACCTGGGACCGTCTCGAACGAATGACCAGAACCCGCGTCTCAGATCATCGGACGTGCGATTTCATCTCTCGTTCGATGTTCGCGGTGGTGATTACGCCCCCCCCCAAAAAAAAAATCTGAAAAAATAAATAAATAGCACTGCGACGTGAATAACAAACAAAGCCAAGGATCTGACTGAGAAATCATTCCTGTCAATGACATTGCTGCAAGAGTCACGTGGAGCACGTGTTTTGAAAAAGCCTCTTACTGTCATTTTAAAGTACTGCATTGCCTAGAACAAATATTCAGTATTCTGAGCGCATTCGGTTTTTATTTATGCTTCCAGTGCTGTTAGACACAAAAAGAGTTTCCACGGTTGTTAAAATAGTCTTTACAAAATACCCAGTCAGAAATAAGCGTGACTTATAAATTGCCTTTGGAGGTGAATTTGAGAGCTAAGTAGGGAATAAAAGCTCAAAAATTACCGGTTTAGCACAGTCTGTCGGACACAAAAACTATCTTTACTCTGAAGGAAATAGCCACTTCACAACACCACATGCGAAAATTCCGACTTTAGTGGAATTTGTAAATTTAGAATGCATAATTTTTCTGACTTAACCGCTTATGATATATTTTGATATTCTGTGAGCCATAAAAGAAATTTTTAGGGAACGCGAAAAAGGTTCTTTCGGTAGTGATGGACACGGCAGATAAGGTAACTCCATTAGCGGCTTTTTACGAATAGTGGAAAAAATGAAGCTTTCTATCAAGTAGCCGTATGCTAAAAATCTACAACAGCCGTTCTATAAAAACAAGAGTAAAATCGCACAAAATGAAGAAATGTAGGTTACAGCAATATATATGTTATTCTTTCTCAAAAGTGTCTTCCCTCGTATGATATGCAACGGTTCCATCGTTCAGTCCACTTTTCAAAACATGTGGCAAAGGCATTTTGTCGAAGCTGCTTTAGCGAACAGCTGTACAGCTTTAATAACGTCAGCATCTGTGTTGAATGTTGCGCCACGGAACTTCTCCTGCATTGTTGGAAACAACCAGAAATCGCAAGGGGCGAGATCAGGACTGTAGACAGGCTGTGGCATGTTTTCAATACTGCATTTCATACGATACTGTTGAACACAAGCAGCCGCCCCACGCAGTAGTCTAAGCGATGGCCTCTGATCATTCGTCCGAAAGGGGTCCGGGTTCGTATCCCGGTGAGGCATGGATGTTGTGTTTGTCTTATGCACTGCCTCTCTCCCTTCCCTGGAACCAGTGACCCTAAATTAGGGACGGGCGATTGCTTATAGTCCATTGAGTTGCTCACGGTGGTCGTTAAACTTCCAACAACAACAAAAAAAAAAAGCTGCCGCATGTGGGCGGGCGTTATCATGGTGCAGGGTCCACTTGCCTACCAGTTCCGGTCGTTTAATTGATATCTGTTGTCGCAGACTCTTCAAGACTGAAACGTAATACTCAGCATTGACAGTAATTTGTGGAGGAACGGCATGCTGGTAGACTTACACCTTTATGATCAAAGAAAATTATCATCACCTTCCTAGCTGATTTGGTTTGGCGGACTTTTTTCGGAGGAGGCGAACCTGAGTGTTTCCAGACACTCGTTGCACGCTTCCTGAGAGAGTCGAAATAGTGGACCCATGTTTCATCGGCAGTTATTACTGTGTTTAGAAAATTTGGATCCTTTGCAATAATTTGTTTCCACTCATGGAACACCTGAACTGTGGCTAACAATTGTTCTCTCGTCCGATGATGAGGAACACATCTGGAACACACACGATGCAGCAATAATTTGTCGCGTAGAATGCAGAATGCCGACGTTTTTGAAATATTAGTTGACGCCGCTATGTCTTCACATGTCATTCGTCGATCTCCTTGCTGGAGTGCCCAAACAGTGTTTACGATACGCTCCGTAACAACACTTTCAGGTCGACCAGGCCTAGGAGCGAGTTCTGCCGACAAACGCCCTTTTCTGAAATCATGGTGCCATCTAAAAATCCGTTGACTCACCCAAGCATTTATCTTTGTAAACGTTTTTTCATTAAATCAACTGTTTCTGGAGCCGTTTTACCCAAACGATAGCAAAATTTTATCGCACAACGCATATCACTTCTTAACTCTGAATCACTTATCTCCATAGCTGTATGGCGAAATGCAAACGTACCTTAAACAACTGAGCAATAACAAAACTGGAATCGTCTGCCACGGCTAATAACTGTTGCCATAGATGCTTCCTTAATTCAGTTAGTCATTTGTGTGGTTATTTTTCCCCTTCGCACTGTTGCCACCTCAGAAAAATTACTCTGTTTTCATGGAACAGCCTTTTTGAATTATTTAGGCGTTGCGTATTTTTTTTTTTTTTTTTGATTGGAGGTTTAACGACCCCCGTGAGCAACTCAATGGGCTATAAGCAGTCGCCCGTCCCTAATTTAGGGTCACTGGTTCCAGGGAAGGGAGAGAGTCAGTGCCGTAAGACAAACACAACATCCATGCCTTACCGGGATTCGAACCCGGACCCCTTTCGGACGAATGATCAGAGGTCATCGCTTAGACCACTGCGCCACCGGGGCGGCGCGTATTTTTTTTTTTTTTTTTTGCTGTGAACTTAAATACTAATTGAAAAAATGCTGTTGCCCTCCGGATCGATACTTACAGTTCGTCTATACCTCCCATATACACAAATGATATTTAATTGATAACATAGGCATAATCGGAATCGATATTCTACCATCTTACGAGCAAGTTTCCATCACGATAAACGTTCCGTCGTTTTTAGGAGAAAGACAGACTAACGAATGCATCTTTCTCTGAGATCTTCCACTTGCTGGGAATTTCGCCAAAATAAGGGGAAGTCCGATGGAGCAAGCTCCGGTGAATACGGCCGATGGGATATTCCGAGCCGATTTTTTTTCCGCTGTTCATTTTGTCGTACGGGAAGGTTTTATTATTTTGGTGAATCATAACACCCCTTCGGTTGACCAGTACCATGATCTCCTGTGTGTTTATTAGACCTCTGGCTCGTGTAAGCGAACTGCTTCGGTTAGTTCATTGCCGTATGCGTTTAACTTTGGCATAAACGTAGACGCCAATGAACCGTCCGTTTTTAACTTTGGCCTATAGTGGCCACTTTTCACTCCCGTTAAAAGTTGGTCTGAAAAAGACTTTTCACTTCTGCGGCTTTGCAATGAAAAGCCGATGCTGATTGGGTTTTGCGACGACGAAAACTCATGCGGAGCCAACCTACGACTGTTTTCCTGTGTCAGAAAAGGGCATATAGACAGTTGACGTAGTTTAGCCTAGCTGGACGGAAATGTACATACATACACAGTCGTATCAGAATAATATGACCGCTTACCTAATAATGGGAATAACCACCCTTGGCCCGAATGACGACGGCGTTGCATGGCCGCAATGTGGCCCTGGAACTGCAGCAGAGTGGACTGCCCATTCGGACTGCAGCAGAGTGGTTTTGGGTTGGCACGTCGAACCTGTCAATCCAAATAGTCCCACAAGTGCTCTATGGGATTGATGGGCGATTTCACCGACCAAGGAAGAACGGGGAACATCGCTGTCGTGCTCCTGGAACCAGTCACGCACCTCCTTAATGACGTGGCTCGGCGCATTGTTCTGTTGGTAGACACCATCACCACCAGGGTAAACGTCCAGCATTAAGGGATTGATGTGGGCAGCGACGGTGGCCAGGTAGCCGTTGTCGTTGAGGGACCCATCCAATGGTATCAGCGGTCCCAGGTCATACTAGAAAAACAAACCCCAGAAATGCACACTGCCACCGCCGGCCTGTACTTGACTGACAGGCGTGTCTGGGTGTTGGTTCTCGTGTGTCTGACGTCATATCCGCCACCACTCGTCACTTCTGTGGAGAAGAAACCTCGTTTCGTCGGAGAAGGCAACCTTTTCCCACTCTTCCACTGTCTAATGACGGAGTCCCATGCGAACTGCAGGCGTCGGTGCCGATGGACCTGGGTTAACATGGGCGCCTTGACGCAGCGTCGACTCCGGAGACCTATGCGTAACAGGGTTCGGTCTACTGTTATCGGGGACACGTACCTGGGTGCCCCAGCGTTCATTTGCGTGGTCCATTGCTGCTCTGTTGCGCGTCGATTGCCCTTTACCAGTCGACGGAGGCGACGTTCTCCTCTGGGATCGATGGCCTTACTACAGCACTTCGCGAACAGCCCACGAAGTCAGCTGTTTCCGAGATGCTTCCACCCTTGGCGCGGTAGCCGTTGACCATTGTTTCTTGAACGTCCGTTAAATCACTACCTCTGCCCATTGTACTCTCGTAACGCACTATGGCTCATCTGTCCTGGCCGGCCGATAATATCTCCGTGTGGTCGAGTGCACTCTGTGACGCGCCTGGGCGGGTACACTGTGATTCCGGGAGTGGTCACATTATTCTGATTCGTCCGTGTAAGTGATATTTATTCATGGTATGTAGTGCTGGGAACCATAGATACGAACCTCCAACAGGTACACTCGCAATTTTAGCTTACTTACGTCATATTTCTTAATGTTTGCTGCCATAATAAGACTGTTTATGAGTTTTAAGTTTATAATCTGACAACTTTGACAACTTTCATTTTTTAAAGCAATATTTACTATAATGATGCCTTTCTACTACTTACTCTCTTAGACATTCGCTCAGAGGACTTCCTCCATTTCGCTGAATAATACAATGCTAAATTTAACAAAACATTCGTTTTATTATAACAAAATTTCTGTGTATTCGAAAAATTCACATGCGAATATCCAAGTATCCTAAAACCCTAGATGGTTGCAGTCGCCATGATTTTTGACAGCTCCTATATTTTTTGGGGGGCTAAAGGGTGGCCTTAAAGCCAACCGTAGCGTCGCGCCTGCATGGTCCTCCCTTCTTTGTTATTGGCTGCTTATTTTTAAATATATCTGTATATGTTTTTGAATATATATTTTACGAATAATTGCAATCGCACTTTATAATATGGAGAAGATATTTTTTTATCGGTTCCAAATATTTTGGGAATTGTTTTCTCCGGGGTATTTTTATTTGCATTTTTTCAATATTTCGGGTAATGCCATACAGAACTATCCTATGGGTGTGCCACTGCTACGTGGAATGAAATGCACGATATTATACATTTTGACTTCTATGTTTTGTTCAATAAAACCTTTCTCCGTCCTTTAGTTTTTAATGTGATTTTCTGAGGTTCGATGACGGGAATAAGTAATTCGATGTATCCGTGTTCGATAGAAATAGATTTGAGCTAGAGGGGTTCGACAGACTAGGAAAAGATTTTACGTACCTAATAGGGTGTGGGACCACCTTTGGCATTCAAAACCACCTGAATCCTCCTTGGCATGGATGCATACAAATCCTGGATGGTGGTTAGTAGGATGTTACACCATTCTTCATTCACAAATTGCTCTAGGTCCTTGAGAGATGCAAGAGGAGGATAACGGGATCTTACTCTGTTTTCCGACACTGACCACAGTTTCTCGATGATTAAGTCTGGTGATTGGTTAGGCCAAGGAAGATGTGAAAGTTCGTCCTCGTGTTCCTCAAACCATGCTTGGACTTTCCGAACTCTGTGAATTGGGTCGTTATCATCTTGATAGATGGCATCCCTGCAGGAAACAACGCCTGAGGCATTGGATGGAATTGGTCGGCCAAAATAATTTCACGTGTCCTGCCAGTCATGCGTCCTTTCAAGGTGATCAGGGGATCTGCTGAAAACCAGAATATGACCTCCCAGAGCATTACAGAACCACCACCATGCACAATTCGGAGCGGACAGTCTAGGCTGTACGCTTCTGACGGTGTTTTCCAAATTTAAACACGTCCTGCTGTGGGGAATAGTGTGTATGTGGATTCATCCGACAACGTTACACGCTTTCATGCATCTGCAGTTCACGTTGTATGCTCCTGGCACCACTGATGTTGCCGTTGTTCATTCACCTGGGTCACCAGAGGTTTTGCAATAGCAGCTCTGCCATGAATATCTTGTTTATGCAGTTCCCTGCGCACTGTTTTCCTTAATACTGGGATCTGGAGATGCAAATCGAGCTCCGCACTAATTTTCGGCGCCGTGGTCTTCTTATTACGGGTAACAACAATCCTTTTTAACACTCTCCTGTCTCTATCAGTCAGGGTCGTTTTCCGGCCGCTCGTGTGTTTCGCAGACGAGGATTTGCCATAAACACGTTATGCTGTCATGACGCTAGACACAGTAGCTCTCGATACCCCCACTACCCTGGCGACTGTTGTCACAGAGGCACCAACTAGCCGGCCGCCAACAATTCGCTCTCTTTCGAAGTCACTCTGAAAGAAATTTCGCAACTAGTCACTAAGTGGACTTGAACAGGACCTTGAGGTTCTAAACAAAGCTATTTTATTGCGACGCACTCAGCTGCATTAAAAGTCACGTCTCTGAGCTTGGTGTTCACATTATTCTGTCCAACCCCTGTATGTTACGGCAAAGGCGTTAACCAATGTGTGTCATTGGTGGAGCGACACTGTTTCCTTATTTTTAATTATTTACTTTTAGTTCATTTTTTTAATTTTTAAGCAGTATTCCCTGCTTCACTGAATGTGTAAGAACAAGGCGAATCAGCTGTCTTTATTTTAGGGCTGCTGTCTGCAGAAAGTGAGGCGGTAACAAAAATAGGCGATCATCCGTGGCTTACCTAGAGATCCGAACTTGACCCTTGGAGCCAGAGCTATCACACTAATGAACTGCCTCCAGTTTCCTGAATAGTTGCGTTACTCCTCACAGCATGATGGTTGCAGCATCACGTAAAATAAATGGAGCGGTGGAATGACTCGTGGGAAATTAACTGCGTGTGGTAAAAGAGAATAATGCACATCGGCGCATGTTGCCAGGCGTCATCATAGAACACGTCGCTAAGTGACGAGCACCGAGTTTGTGAGGAGCATTGAACTGTGCCAGGGAGAATTTGTGCACCTTACTTCTTGGCCGTGATTTCCGAGTTCTGTTTTTCACCGAGTCCTAGCACGCTTCCTACAGAAACTGCATCATGATTCAAGGAAATTGCGGGTAGGGCAGGCCCTGATTACCGACTAGGCCCGTAACAGACGGGCCTAGGGCCCCCAATTTTCAGGGCCCCCAAAATCCCAGTATCCCCCCAACTTTTGACTTCTTTTTTTGGTTATAGTTTTTACTTTTTAGGTTTTTCGAGAATGTATATCACAAACCTAGAATAAACCAGCAAACGCAAAATCCAGCGCGCGACATGAAACAAAAATGGCCGCCATTGGAGTTACGAAAAAAATAAAATATTAAAAATATTCTTTTTAAACTCTACATTCATATAGGTAACCACAAACAAAAAAAATATATATTTTTCTAAAATGGTCAAGCAACCTCTGTTGGATCACTTGACATGGAATTACCCCACTACCATATGATTTCGAACTAACGTTCTCATCAGGTAGCCTACGTACCAATAAATGGTTACATCGACATATGTCGGTATATGTTTATGAAGGGGGTTGGGGTAAAACGCTTGGGAAAACCACACGCGGGATAGAAAACTTCTCTGCCGGTGTCCATAATCCCCGTTTGAAAACAAAATAGGAATAGCGTGGGGTATTGCTCAATACAACGATAGTCCATGTGAAATGCGTATACGTAGGTTTAGCAGAGAGAGAAAACTGAAAAGAGTAAACAAAAAAGTCATCGGAAAGTGTAGTACCAAACCGCCATCCATTCGTAGAAGTAGGATCGGAAGAGGATGAAGTTCCAACTTCAAGAATTCTTAAAAAAACCAACCGAGAACCGGTCCAACATAAGACCAACAGATATATTCGTGGATGAAGTAGATAGTAATTGTGGACCAAAAAAAAAAAAAAAAAAAAAATCCCAGGTGAGCGTGCGAAGTCGTTGTACACTGCTGGACAATTGCTAAGGACGGATCATAAACGGCTATATAGCGCATAAAAAAGTAAGTGTGGTTGGATGCCAAGTGACATAAAATAATGTCAGAATGCCAGGACATTACAAGAAAGACAATTTATTGTGCTCTGAAATCCAGAAGGCTTTCGAACATGTTCAAGGGACAAACAGGCCATTTTGTGCAGAATACGTAAACGTGAAAAAATGCAATTACCGTCCGCAGGCGTTCCGGCGTAAGATGTCAATACGGGATATGGCCACCATGGAGGGCGATGCAAGATTGCACACGTCGTGTCATGCTTTGCACAACATTATCAAGCCGCTGTTGGGGTAATTTATCCCATTCCTCTGTCAGTGCACGGATGAGGGTGTCTTTGTTTATTGGAGGGCATTGGCGACCAGCAAGACTCCTCCCCAAAGCATCCCACACATTTTCAATGGGATTTAGATCTGGAGAACGTGCTGGCCATACGAGGAATTGAATATCCTTGCTCTCAAGACCCTCCTGGACAGCGACTGTTCGAAGACATGTTGCGTTGTCGTCAATGAAAATGAATCTATCACCGACAGCCCCACGGAACATGCGAACATGAGGTAGCAGAACATCATTAATGTATCGTTGGCCAGTCATAGTCCCAGTTGGAAGCACATAGAGGGACGTACGGCCATTGATCATGATGCCAGCCCATACCATGACACTACATGTCGGATATCGGTCCCTTTCCTGTATGTTTGCTGGACAATATGCAGTACCACTATCACGCCAGATCAGTTGTCGTAGACAATCAGACGATAGACTGCATCTACTCTCATCTGAGAAGAGGACAGCAGACCAGTCGTTATCAGTCCAATTGCGATGTTGATGGCACCATTGCAAACAGGCGGTACGGTGACGTCTGGACAATGGGATGCACACAACAGGACGGCGGGCGTATAGTCCTCCTTCATGCAAACGTATGGCGACAGTTTTTTGGGAGATCCGCTTGCCAGTAGCAGCCATAAACTGATTTGCTACCTCACTAGCTGTGCTGCGCCTGTGTGTTTTTGTAGATAGCACTATGTACCGATCTTCTGCAGGTGTCGTACTGCGAGCACGACCTCCCCCGTGACGTTTGCTACACTCTCAATTTGTTTGAAATGATTTCCAAAGCCTTGAAACAACACTGTGGCTGACGTCGAACTCCCTGGCAACATCGGTCATGTTTCGCCCCTCTTCAATCTTGCCAATAATACGGCCACGCGTAAAATCATCTAGGTGATGTCCGGAAGACATACTAAAAACTGCAAGTTCGTCAATTGATTCTTTCCCTTTCAACTTTGCGTTTGAACAACAACGGTCAATACGCGTCAAATCCTTTATATCTCTTATCGGCGCTATGACGTCACGAACGAGTTCGGCAATCTAAAATTTGCATACGCACAACACGTCTTACTGTATCCTGCACTTATGCTAATTTCCACATTTTCCTGCCTTCCATTTTATGGTTGCTATCGTTGCTATTGTCATCCGTCCTTAGCAATTGTCCGGCAGTGTATAACGGAAGTGTAGGGTAATTAAATTTTCAGTAAATAAGACAGCAACATATTGAACAAAAGTGTAGGCAGAAAACTAACTGTCCTGAAAAAATATAGAAAGGTACTATTGAGAATGGGATTATCATTTTGCTGTAGGGGCCCCGCAATGTTTACTGTGCCTAGGGCCCCATAAAACCTTAAGCGGGCCCTGGGGTAGGGCTACCATTTTCACACAGAAACAGAACACATCTGTCATGTTCAAATGATTCTGGATGGCAGTGTTCTGTGGAAAATTATGAAACAGCATTTGCACGTCAACTGCAGAGGTCGCCGCTCTGTGGTCTGAATCGTGGGTTTCTGGATTAGCTTCTAATTTCGGGTAAGACTTGGATGCAGTGTTGCCGTTCTACTGATTTATCGGTAGATCTACGAATGTTAACTATTGTCTTCTGATAGATTTTCGTAATCTACTGATTTTTCTTTGCTTTAAGACCGCAGACACACTCAAGGATATGCTGTCTAAGAATGTCTGCATTCTTTCAGTGCTCACCATCTTCGGATCCAGTGAACAAGACTCATCTCAGAATTGGTTTGAAGAGAAAAAACTGAACAAGACTAAAATTACTCAGCTCCTGCCACTCACTACTTTTTAAAATTCATACTGGTTGTTATGAAACATTTTTTTATTCTAGACAATTAATTAGTCTGTTATACAAAGATCTTTCCTAGTTTTGGTAGAACGCAGAATATCAAGAAAACGCATATAATATAGCACGATATCTGTATTAATGATTTTTTTAGCACGTCTTTTGTAAAAAAAGATCATGCTTATGTTATCGGTTTGTCCGTCCGTCTGTAGACTCTGCATCGGTTTGTCTGTCCGTCCGTTCGTCTGTAGATCTCGGCAACTGTTAATCCGATTTAAAAAATTCGTTTTGCATTGGGATGCTTGAAATGTGCGAAAGATAATCCTTTATTTAATTTTTTTTTTTTAACTATGTACAATTTTGCCGCTATAGGGAGTAAATGCAGATGATGTCGAATTCAAAATACATTTTATTCCCTATATTTGCTTCTAAGCATCCGATTGAAAAAATTCTTTTTTCTTTCGATTTCATTTATATCGAAGAGTTGTATTTTAAGCATAGTTACGTTTTCAAATTACGCATAGATTTTCCGCTAGGGGGCGTAAAAGTAAATAACGTTTTCCCCGATATCTCTTCTTCTAAAACTCCGATTTGAATTTTTTTCTCTTCAGCGAATGCAGCTTCTGATGGAAAATCTTTTGCACATAGTTTCTAATGTTTGGTAAAGAATACTTCGGCCACCATTGGCCGTAAGTGTTAATTTTTGCTTCTGATGTGTTTACCACAAAATCTGAGCTTCTAAAATCTGGATTGAAAAATTTCGTTCGTAAACCGATACTACTCACGCCAACAAACCTTTTCGAAATATTTTCTTCTTAAAATATTGCATGGTTCCTCCGCCAGGGGCGTAAAGTTAAATTGCGTTTTTCCCCGATATCTCTGTTTCTCAAACTCCGAATTGAAAAATTGTTTCTGTATCGCATACAGCTCCTGATGGAAAATGTTTTTCACATAATTTCTAATATTTGGTAAAAAACGGTTTGGTCATCAGGATGCATAAGTGTTAATTTCTGCTTCTGGTGTATTTGCAGCAAAATCTGAGCTCCTGAAAACTCGACTAAATTTTTTTTCTTGGACTGATACCGCTCACGTCTAAAAACCTTTTGAGAATACCTTCTTCCTAAAATAATGCATGGTTTTCCCCGCTAAGGACGTAGATGCATATCTTATATTTGCCCATATCTCTGCTTCTAAGAGTTCGATTTTAAAAATTCTTTCTATTTTGGAGAGCGTTTCCGCTGCGAAATGTTTCTCATATAAATTCAAATTTTTCTTAACTCATAAGTCTACGACCAGAGGGCTTATAAGTTCACGATTCCGTTTACAGCAATATCTGCCGCGTTTGAAATCCGATTGAAAAACTTCTTTCTTCGGTTAGATACTATTGTTTTCTATACGGTTCCATTGACTTTGAATAGCTTTGATAAATTTAATTTGCGTCAGAACGGATTCTAAAGACGTGCTTATTACACCCAAAAATTCGGTGTCATCTTTCTTGTTTGAGTATAGCACTTATTTCACGTACTTTATGAACATGGGTACATGGGTATCGTTGAGTGAGAAGCGTAAGGATATATAACTTTGTTCTTAGGAAGACAAGTAGGGCAGATTCAGCTGTGTCAACATTAAGAGGCAAATGCCATGATAATTTACACAAACATTAGTTTTAATGGTGAATATTATTTTATAATGCAGATCATCGGTAATATCTTATAAAGAAGCGACTCAGAATTGTATTGGTTTCAATCTTCATTCCACTGTTTAATATAGTAGTTAGCGGAGTACTGGTAATATTTGACACACCAGTAGATTAAAGTATTATACAAGACTGCAGTGTGCTAAAGAAGTTCAACACAGGCAGTGACCATAGATTGGTGAGATGTAAGATGCACCTCAACACTAAACTCGAACGTAGCAAGCTCATAAGACAAACAAAATGTATTGACATAACCAACCTTAAAAAACACCATAATACCTTCAAATTGGAACTGAAGAACAGATTCTCTGCTTTAGAAGGCCTAACATCGGAAGAAGTGGATATTTCTGAAGTTAACAGAAAAGTAACCAAAGCTCTTATGGAAACAGCAACAAAATTAGCTGGGTCTAAGAACAAATTGCATGTGAACAAATTATCAGGAAAAACCAAAATGTTGATGCAAAAAAGAAGAGAGATGAGAACAACTAAAGAAGATGTGACTTCCAAAGTGGAATATATAGAGCTATGCAAGACAGTACGAAAAAGTATCACTGAAGACGTAAGGAAATTCAGCTGTGAACTAGTAAGGAATGCAATTGAAAACAACCAAAGCCTAAAGATAGCAAAGGGACATCTCAGTAAGGGAAAAAAACAGATTATGGCACTGAGAAAAGAAGATGGTTCTGTAACAAGAAATGGAGACGAAATTTTGATAAGAGTGAAAGATTTCTACTCCAAATTATATGAAAGGGATGAGACATGTACTCCAGGCATCATGAAAGGTACCAGAGTTCTTCCAGTCCTTCCAGCAGAAGTTGCACATGCAATCAAGAACATGAAGCGGGGAAAAGCTCCAGGAGAAGATGGAATTACTGTAGACATCATACAAGAAGCAAGTGGAGAAATCGAAACAGTACTCACCCAAATTTTCACTCCATGCCTTAATGAAGGGAAAATTCCTGAGGATTGGAACAACGCTATAATGATCTTGCTACATAAAAAAGGTGACATTGAGGATCTCAGGAACTACAGACCTATCAGCCTCCTATCAGTGGTTTATAAAATCTTCACTAAAGTTCTTTCACACCGCTTAAAGGTAACACTGGACATGGCTCAACAGAGAGAACAAGCTGGTTTCAGGAGTGGCTACAGCACAATAGATCATATCCACGTACTGAGAGAACTAATTGAAAGAGCAAGGGAATATGAACTTCCATTGTGCATGGCTTTTATCGATTATGAAAAAGCCTTTGATTCGGTGAAACCATCAGCAGTTTCAATGGCTCTGAAATCCTGCGGTATTGAAGATGCATACATTAATATTATTAATAACATCTATGAAAATGCAAGTGCAAAAATTCTGCTATTTGAAAATACAACACATAAAAATTGGAAAAGGAGTGAGACAAGGTGACACCATATCTCCGAAGCTCTTTAATGCAACATTGGAAAATGTCTTTCAATCACTGAACTGGGAAAACAAAGGCATAAAGATTAATGGAGATTATCTAACCCACCTTCGTTTTGCTGATGACATAGTCATTTTTGCAACTACCCCATCAGAGCTACAGATTATGATGCAGGAACTTGCTGACAAGAGTAAAGAAGTGGGATTAAAAATGAACTTTCATAAGACAAAAGTGATGTTCAATGCTTTTACAAGAAATGAAGATTTATCGATTGATGGAGAAAAGCAAGCTGGAGATAACAGACACGTACGTTTATCTTGGACAGTAGATATCAAGTGAGGGTCACATTGGTGAAGAAATTAATCGGCGTACAAAACTTGCCTGGAGAGCTTTTGGAAGAAACAGCATAATTTTCAAGAGCAATATGCCATTATGTCTTAAAAGAAAAGTGTTTGATCAATGCATCCTTCCAGTGCTTACGTATGGTGCAGAGACGTGGACCTTAGCTAAAAGAGACATACAAAGGCTGCAGACAACTCAAAGCAGCATGGAGAGGTGCATGCTTGGTGTAACCAGGAGAGATGAGAAGAGGAACACATGGATCCGAAAAATGACAAGAGTGGAAGACATCATGATCAGAGTTAAATCCCTGAAATGGCAATGGGCTGGACATACTGCCAGAAGAACAGACCATCGATGGACAGCCGAAATTTTAGATTGGATTCCAAGGGACAGGAAAAGACCCAGAAGAAGACCACATGGAAGATGGGTGGATGAAATTCGAAAGTATGCGGGAGTGACACGGAGGAGACTGGCACAAGACAGACCGTTGTGGAGGAAACTTGGGGAGACCTTCGTCCAGCAGTGGATTGATAATGGTTGACAATGATGATGATGATGACATCCAATTATACATTGAATTTGTAAAATCTCTGGCTACATTGCATTAGAAGTCCGCACGGGCCTTAATTGGTGAGCCCGTGCCGGGCCGGCGCAAGGCCGTGCGTTTAAGGCCCAGCCCAGCCCGGCCCGTTTCAAATAATAGACACTCGGCCTGGCCCGTCCCGTCAATTGCAGCTCTTAATGCCTGGCCGGCCCGTGATGTTCCATTTGGTATTATTTTGTCTTTCCATTGTATTTTATTAAATTGTGAAGATTAAATAATGAAATATTATTGAAAATGTTTAGTTGAATGTGAGTCTAAAAATATTAACTAAACTTTAACAATTATGGAAGAATATAACCTTTAAAGAGAGACAAAAAAGAAGACTGTGTTCAAAATATCCTTTTCTCTGAACTAGCAAGCGGTAGCACTACAAAAGTCAATCCCCATACAAATTAGGGATAAGAGAAACAATCGATGTCGTTCCACTCTTTCCTACAAACACGCACACTGACACCCCACATCATTGCAAACACTCCACACAACACACACACTTGCTCGGGGTCGAATCTTTTTGTTGTCAACAAGCCCCAAAGTGGTTTTACCATCTTAATACCTACAGTTGGTAAAAATACTGTAAGTGCCTCTCCTTGCTTTTGTGATTACGCTCTGGGCTATGTCATGGAATTAAGTAAAGTCAGCAAAGCAGTTAAACAAACCAGGAAATTGTGGAACACGATTTTTTTCTTTCTTTACCATTGAAGAAAAAAGAATGCGTCGACCAGGCCCTGCCCGTTACTTTGTTCTCTAAACTAAAAAAAAGCCCAGTGATGTAGTTCTAAATAAAAAAGTGCCTTAGCGGTGAACGGACTAGGAAAAATTACCCTCAAAAATTTTCAAAATCTGATTCATTATTATTTTTTAATTTTCATTGCTAATTACCAATATCAATTTATATTAAAACTGCGTAATTTGAGCAATTTAAATAACAGGAAAATGTAACGTGAGAGACACATGCTAAGATTTTAAATTTTTTTATTTAAATACGGCTCTTTGTCGTTCTATACGATTTTTAATATTTGGAATATTTGTGAACTAACATCAATTCAATATGACTAATGCGCCGTTTTTGCTAAGATTATGTGGTACATGTGGAAGAATTTTGTGTTGTCCGTAGGGAGGCAGAGATGAGCTTAGGGGATTACTTTTATTCGAGCCGATAGCAGTAGCGAGTAGTTTAATATAAATGTCCGTCAGTACCGTTTTTTTCTGAGCACTGCAATCTTTACCCCACAGAGTAGCCATCTCCTACAAATTTATTTTGACTGTCATCTAGACAAAGGAGTGCACATTCTCTTTGTGATAGAATCTCATGATTTGTGAGACACCCTACTTACTGCATGATCCAACCGTGTATTGTAGAATAATCTGCATAGTATTTTTTGTTTGTTTATTTCTGGGTTTAACAACTACCATGTGCAACTCGTATGGCTATAAGCAGTTGCCCGTCCCTAATTTCGGGTCATTTGTTCCAGGGAAGAGAGACCAAGAACCTTTGGCTATGCACACTATCCCATGACATATCCGGGGTTGGGACTCAGTCTTAGTTCGGAATAATGGTCAGAAGTGTACACTTCAGACCACTGTACCATCAGGGCGGCCATTTCTGTACTATGAACATTCGGTTAAGATACGAGTATTCTTGCATACAGGACACACTTTTCCCTAATTTTACATACATGATCATTTAAAAAGGTTCCTTAGTCCAGATTCTCTTGCCATGTAACCACGAAAAGTGACTTAACGGCGCTAAGCCTAGAAAAATAGAGTCTTAGCGCCGCGCTAAGCCCTTTCTACATCACTGAAAAATCCCGACCTGGTCCGTGCAGACCTTTACACTGCGTGGATGTGCTCTTCCTTCCTTCCTTGCAGTAGCCGTAGTCAGCGACGCACTACTTCGGTACACGCCATGCTTTCTCACCGTCCCCCGGAAACAGAGATTTTGAATTTTTTTTTTTTTCATATGTAGAGGATTTTAGGAAGGGAATGTCTGACCCCAGGTCTTAAACAACCCTTAGAAATAGGAAGCTAGGAGATTTGGGCTAGAGTGCCCGATAGGAAAGTGACAAGGAAGCGAAGTAGAAAGGGGAGGAAGACGCTCTTATTTATTACAGGGGGGCCAGTACCCGGGGTCCGACGGCTTAACGTGCCCATCCGACACGCGGCGGATATTTAGGGGATCGAACCTGAGGTCCTTTCTGTGGCAGTCACGAACGTTGCCCACTAGGCCACCCGCGGCCCAACTGGCGAGCTATCCTGGTGAGTGACATGATATCCGCGTCACAACTCGCCTTTTTATTCTTATTGATATTTTTAGCATGAAACTTTTATGATTGGAGATAATTCCATTGAAATGATACGTTATTTTCTACATATACTGTAAATGTTTTTTTTTTTTGTTACGGGCCAATGGGCAGTTTGGTGGACCAGTTGTTCGCAAATTCTAGTAGTCCGCTGTGTCAGTAGAAGATTTATTTCTAATTCTAACACTGGTAAGGATGATTGTGTGGTTCAGACAAAAATGGTAGGAGCAGTGAGCATATTTTAAGAACTGTAGCGCAGTCTGTTCAGTTCGTGTTGACTGCAGCGTCTCCAGTGGCTAAAGAAGACATATAAAAAGAAAAACTTCGTCGAACTTTGAACTCATTTATCTCCATCCCTACTTACCGTCCGCCGATAAAAGCGGTGCTTTCTGCGTTTCTTTAGGTGCTTAAACCAATGAAGCTAAGCATTTTCCGTGACCGAATTCACAAAAGCGTAAAGTTCCCTTGCAAGTGGAATGAAATTTTAACAAATAATGAGGGTTTATTAATTCCTGACATTGAGCGGTACTTAGGTAGGTAGATTAATGAATGCTGTTGTCGTAAAACTAATGGAAGAAGAAATGTGAATCATAAAAAGTAACTATTTACTAAACTATGGCGGTGGTAATAGTATTTCGACTGTGTAGTTTCTTTAAAAACAATAGTTTTATCATCATTATTAGACGGACGTAAGAAATGTGACGTAGCTACGAAATTCCATCTGCAAATGCGCAAGCTAAAATGTGCCCTCAAGATAAAAAGAAAACTTGGATCGCAAGTGTGTGTTATGTTAGTGAAGGGGAATGGTAACTTTTGGTGTAGGATATTCAGAGGTTACGCCCTATCGTGTTATACATCATTTCAAAGCTCTCGTCAATAGCAGGCAAGCTCCCTTTGAGGCAGAGGGGTCGAGAAGAAGCCAAATTCCGCTACGAGGCAGACTTCACTACTGTCGGGAAAGATGCATAGCATCAAAATGCATTATAATGGCTTTTGTCACATTTAGGATCAGGTTCTCGTAATTTACGCAGATTACAATGAGATATTGTTACGTTTATGTAAAACGTGATAAAATAATGTTCTGCGATAGTTTCTTAAAATACACGCACTATAAAACAAGAACAATGTAAGAATAATATATATGACAAAGGCTGTATCAAGGCATATACACTGAGTGACCACTTTATTATGACCACCTGACAGTTTTAAGCAGATGAGCTATGGCTGCACGCTGTTGCCGCCAGAGGGCGAGGCTAGTATAAAAAGGGAAAGCTTAGTGCTTGCGACAGTAGTAGAAGTGATTTTTGGGTGACGAGATGAGTAAAAAATACGATTTGACGGACTTTCAACGTGGTATGATTGTAGGAGCTCGGAGCCATGGAGCGAGTATCACCGAAACCGCTGCATTCGTGAAATGTTCCAAAGCAACTGTTGTTAAAGTGTTTAAAGACTGGACTGTCTGCCAAAAACTGGGTCTCTACGTGCAACGTGTGGTAATCATCGACTAGTGACTGCTCGGGCGGAACGGAGAGTGTCCAGACTGGTAACAGAGAACAGAAGGGCAACAGTGCAGTAAATTACAGACTATCTTAATCAAGGATCCCCTCAAGTGATCTCTGCACGCACTGTTCGCCGTACACTGCATCGGATGGGATATGGCAGCCGAAGGCCTGTTCGAACACCTTTGCTGTCTGCAGTTAACAATTGAAAACGTCTCCAGTTTGCACAGGAGCACAAGGATTGGACAGTCGATAATTACCCATAGCGCATGATCACATCTTGCGTAAGCCACAGATTACCCATAGCGCATGATCACATCTCAAATTTTCATCCTTGGGAACGCATTAATTGTGAGGAAAATGTGTACAAAAATTTTTCCATTGGAAGTATAGGAAGCAAAGTTATTGACGTCCACCTTAAAGTAGCAATTCTTGTATGTATGTATGTACATTTTATTTTGAAAACGGCTCTAAGAATTTTGATGAAAGTCGTTAACCTACCGTTTTCTGGTACTAGAAATCGATTTAGCTTGATCTCGACTTTAAAAGAATTCGTTTAGTGGGTTAAATAACCACTCCGATTTATAACGTTTTTAGTGATGGCGTTGTTCCATTAATGTTACCAATGCTTAGAAATCTTATGATGTCACAACTCGCGTTTAAGAATGTTTGCACGCGGTCACGCCATCTGTCTCATTACGTCACGCGTTGTGTGTGGATCCTATTAAAGATTTATGACGTCACACTCGTGCGGCGGGCAGATGGTCGCGATTCCCATCTGCCTCATTACGTCACGCGTTGTGTGTGTATGTCCGTCAGCACGATAACTCGCGTAACAACCGTTCGATTTCGATGAAATTTTAGTATCTGGTAGGGGATCACCTGGGAAGGAACCCTATTTAAAGTGAACGAAATGGGGTCAAAGGTCAGTACATAGAAGAGGGTTCCATTCCACTGCTGTTATGCGTCATAACTAACGTAAAAAATGTTCGATTTCGATGAAACTTTAGTATGTGGTAGGGGACCACCTGGCCACAAACCTTATTGAAAATAGGCGAAATGGGGTCAAAGGTCAGGACATAGGAGCGGGAATCACTTCCATCGCCATTATACGTCATAACTTACGTAAAAATGCTTCGATTTGGATGAAATGTTAGTATGTTGTAGGGGGCCTGCCTGGGGACGAATTCTATTGAGAATGGGCGAAATGGGGTCAAAGGTTAGGACACAGGAGCGGGATCTATTCCATAGCCCTTATGTATCATTACTTACGTAAAAATGCTTCGATTGCGACAACACTTTATCATGTTATTTCGGAGGTACACCGAACCGGTTCTGTTGAACGTAATCGAAATGGGATCAAAGGTCAGGGCACAGGACCGAGATTTATTCCAAGAGTGATAACTTGAGTAATGATTTCTGGTATGTTGGAAAGCGTATCATAATCAATGCATTGCATGATTTTACTAACTTGTTTTTTTTTTTTTTTTTTTTTGCAGTTTTGGATAATTTTCGGGCGAAGGTATTTTTTTCCGGATGATTTTTGCTGAATTAGAGCATACCCATCCGCACATCAAAATTCCCATTTCGAGCTCTGTAACAAACGAAATTTTGCATTCACATTTAAAGAAATGAACGAGTAAAGCATACACATTCCATACATGTTTACTGATGTTGCGTCTGCTGGAAACTGGTTCCGTTGTGCGTGAAGTGAAAATTCTAAAACTTTAGGTTGAAACGCCAGTGGCTTCAAAGTTCTCGCCAAACCCTAAGACAAATTTGTATCCGTGCATTTGACCTACGTCCCATTTTCCAATACCGTGTTATTTCGCATTTTGAAGACAACACAGAATTATCTGTATACCTATTTTTTTTCTCTCTCTCGCTGATATTGGCGTTCCCGTTAATGCATTACTAGGGCAAATATTGCCGGAAGCCAACACTGCTCCGTGCTCCTCTGAGGTCACCCTTCCGGCTGTATTTCCGGTGATCTGACGAGAACCGGTACTTTGTCGGCCGTTGATATATACTCCGAACTGCCACTTCATTAGGCACACCCTCACATTGTGTCTGAAAAAAAACAAAAAACCCGCTTATACAATGCAGCATTTAAGTAAATTTTATGAGATTGAATGTACGTGAGAAATGCTGAACTTGTCTAAAGACATTGAATACCGGGATAAAACAGTTGAGGCCAGGTTTTTTTTCCCTGTAATTAACTCCTGATTTTAGGTAAAAGTTAAAAAATAAAATAAAAATATTGGACAGATGTTGTACTAAGGTTTGGGCCATACACAAAACCCCGTAAAAGACGTTCCCAACTATACTGCTTTCCGTTCTGTTTCGATGTTGTTTTTTTTGCCCTCCCCCTTTCCCGTTTTACCACGCGTAAGTCATACAGTTTGATATACGAATGTCAGTTATACAGTTTGATAAACGAATGTCAGTTATACAGTTTGATAAGCGAATGTCAGTTATACAGTTTGATATACGAATGTCAGTTATACAGTTTGATAAACGAATGTCAGTTATACAGTTTGATAAACGAATGTCAGTTATACAGTTTGATATACGAATGTCAGTTGTACAGTTTAATATACGAATGTCAGTTATACAGTTTGATATACGAATGTCAGTTTCGGTGGTTCCTTTTTGTTACTTCGCTCATTCTTTGAGAAAGGGCCCGAACAGAATTTTCTTTTCCGAACGATCTGAATGCCTCGAGAAAACAGAAAATTTTAGACCGTATTTCTAAATGTGTGTATATGTATACCACAGCAATCCCCCTCCCTTCTTAAGTTTTCTTCAAATCAGCTGTTTTTTAGACCAGAGAAATATCAGCCCCCTAAGGTAAGCAAGCTTCTCGATCCGCTCTTTGGTTAGAGAATGGAATGACCTGTTTGTCTTACAACACTGGTATTCTCCCTTTCCTGGAACCAGTGACCTAAAATAAGGGACGGGGGACTGCTTATTATAACCCATTGAGTTGCTCACGATGGTCGATAAACCCCCCAATAATAATAAAATAATACTACCTTTAAATGTTCCTTTTTGAGGCTAATTTTAACCAACCCAAAATTGATCTATCTTAAAATATTCTGAATTTTCTTAACTTTGGATTTCACGTGCTCAAATTTTCCTCCAGGATCTAAAAGCAGTGGGGTTTTTTGAACTCCTGAGGAAAGGCGATCATAACGATGAAGATTTTTTGAAAAGCAATCGAAATAACAATTCAATTATTTGTGACAAATTCTTGAAAACACTTGCACTTATACTTTCGCTCACATGAACTTTACAAAACGTCACCGCAATGATTCTGTTTAGATCTTTTTTAGACATGATGATAAAAATTAAAAGCGTTGGATTTTTCTGAACAAACGATTTTTGTTAGATGTTAATATGTTTCTATAAGTCTAGGTTGCCTGTTTTTGAAATTATCAAAAAAAAAAAAAAAAAAAAAAAGAAAAAGAAATCTGTATCCCTGGGTTGGTGTGTAGCGGTGGTGTATATTCTAGGCTAGCTGCGAAGCCCAGAGAATGCACAAATAAAAGTCAGTTAAATATACACAAATAAAAGTCAATTATATTAATGGTATTAAGATATGTCGATGTTTTCGGTGCGAAAAAAACACGAGCGGATTCGCTTCTTCCGATTATGAGAATCAGTCTGCCGAGCAGTCCAACTGCATAACGCAAGCAGGTCTTCGAGAGTCTTAGCTGTTCTGATGCGAAGAACTTCGATATGATCGCCTGCTAGCGTATCCATGACAACATGAATGAGCGTATGGAGGCGAATGGATGAATGCTTTGCGCAACGGTTCGTTCAAAAAGAGAAGACTTCGGACTACCTCAGTACCTCCATGCTCCGCCTTTAACAGCGCGTGTTTCGCGAAAGTTGTTTCAGTTTGTGTGAAATGTCAGTGAATTAAAATCAGTGATATTATGTCTTAAATTCGTAGCTTTGTTGGATTCGAACTGTTTTGATAAATTTTGCGAAAGCTTTCCCGAACATCTACTATCAGAGCTTAAAGAACTCTATGCTTCGAATTTTGATACAGCTCGATTAAAAAATGAACTGAAGGTGTTTTATTCCCTTGATGAATACAAAACAAATCAGTAAGAAACATTACTTGTTACATAAAGTTGAATAATTTGACATAGTGTTTATTCAGGTGTAAAAATTAGCAGATCTAATATTAAACTTTCCATCAACAACTGCAACTGCCGAAAGAAGTTTTTCCGTATTAAAAAGAATCAAGATATATCTTAGAACCTACACAAGGGCATGCACATTTGAGCAACTTGGCTGGTTTGTTAATAGAGGAAAATATTATTTTTAAATATGAAAAAGTAACACTCAAGTTCACACAAAAGGAAAGAAGAATGGAGTTCATGTACAAATAAGTGTTCAAATCTTAATCTTCATAATTATTTGGTATCATGTCAGGAATAGCATGTACCTAAAATTTAGAAAAAAAAAAAAACTTCTATTACTTAACAATTGAAAAATAAACTTCGCAATTAAAAAAACCCCAGTGCTGTGTGTGTATGGGGGGGGTTATAGCCCAGGTCTTGGACCCAAGATACGCCAGTGTAAATACACCCGAACCCCGAATATTCTTTTGTTATAAACATTTAGGTATGTCCGTGGCCGAGTGGTCTGAGATACTAGAGTCTGACCATTCCCACGTGGGCAAAAGCTTCAAGGTCTCCCCGGTGGCGCAGTGGTCTAAGCGATGGCTTCTGATGATTTTAAGTCCGGATTAGAATCCCGGTAAGGCACGGATGCTGTGCTTGTCTTACGGCGCTGGCTCTTTCCCTTCCCTGGAACCAGTGACCCTAAATTAGGGACGGCCGACTGCTTATAGCCCACTAAGTTACTCACGGTGGTCGCTAAACCTCCAACAATAGTAATAAAACAGGTTCAAATCCCGGATAAGGTATAGCTGACGTGTTTGTCTGATGACGCAGTCCCTGTTCTTTCCCTTGAACCACTGGCCCTAAATTAGGGATGGGCGACTACTTATAGCTCGCAGTTGCTAGTTGCTCATAGTGGTTATAAAACGGAGAGAAAAAAAAAAAAAAGGAAAGTTTACCTACCACTTTATGTATGTGCGCGCGCACTCATTTGCCTTGGCCGTTGTCATATGTATGTGTTACCGTTAAAGTGCAGAAATCAGTTATTCTACAGATTATCTAGGTAATGTGCAGATTAACTAGGGTGATCCGTTAAAGTGCCGAAAATTGTTTCATTGCTCAAATTACCTAGGTAATCTGCAAATTACCTAGATAATCTGCAAATTACCTGCTAGGCACTCGTTAAAGTGAAAATAAGATTTTTGCTGGAACAACAGCAACGTTTCTGTACGCTTGAATTAACATAATGTTATTTATTTATTTTTCGATATATAAAGAATCAAGTTAATACAATTAAACAATCAACAAATTAGTTGATAGAATCAATCATCAATCAATTGAAAAACTATAATAGAAAGAATCAAACGGTTTAAAATATTATTATAATTAAGGAAATGAATTTGCAAAACTTATAATAAAATTATGCTTACTTATTAGTGCAATCTAAAGATTGGTGACACTTTGAATTACATAACAATTGGTTTTTGCGACAAGCACACCTATTTGTGGTACATTTAGATTTGCAGTCACATTTTCTGAAACCCTGCCCAGTACCAAGAGATTGTTTTATTGCTGTTAAAGATATTTCTACAGCAGGGACATCTTCTTTCGTTAAAAATCTCTCTTTGCAAACACTGAATTCAGATTTTGCATACAATTGTTTTAAAATACCCGTTTTAGTACCAAGTTTATAAAAGCCATCCTCTGTTTTACTAAGAACCACAGCTAAAATGGAGCTGGCATAGGGAAAGGAAATGAGAGAAACAGGCGAAACCAAACTAAAAGTGGAGGGAGAGGGGGAAGGTGTAGGGAAAGGAAATGAGAGACACAGGCAGAAACCAAACTAAAAGTGGAAGGAGAGGGGGAAGGTGTAGGGAAAGGAAATGAGAGACACAGGCGAAACCAAACTAAAAGTGCAGGGAGAGGGGGAAGGTGTAGGGAAAGGAAATGAGAGAAACAGGCGAAACCAAACTAAAAGTGGAGGGAGAGGGGGAAGGTGTAGGGAAAGGAAATGAGAGAAACAGGCGAAACCAAACTAAAAGTGGAGGGAGAGGGGGAAGGTGTAGGGAAAGGAAATGAGAGAAACAGGCGAAACCAAACTAAAAGTGGAGGGAGAGGGGGAAGGTGTAGGGAAAGGAAATGAGAGAAACAAACTTTTGAATTTTAACGATACGGAAGCCGTTAATGTGCACATTACCTAGGTAAAATGCGGAAAACTCTTGATTCCGCACGTTAACGGAGCAAATCAGTTAATCTGCAGATTAGCTAGGTAATGTGCACATTAACGGCTTTCAAGCTTTAGCGGTAACATATGCATTAAATGATTCAACGTTTCGTTTCAGTGATTTTTTTGTCGAACTCAGTTTCGCCGTGTGTGGCCCAGTTTCGTCAGGACCAATGGCGCGTAAATTTTCGAACTTGCGATGCTGACGGTCAGTTGTTTCTACGCGCTTGAGAGAAACTAAGTGGATACCATGTCGCTTACATGTCGCTTACATGTCTTGAAGAGTTTTCATGTACCGGGTGATCCAAAAGTTTTGCACATTTTGAAAACGTAATAACTCGCGGAGTTTTGAGAGTAAGGCAACGCGGTTTGCGTAGAAATGATCAGAATGACATCGGGTTTTTTATGAAAGTACATAAATTTTTTACTCATTTTACTTACATTTTTCATCGCCAGATGGCGCCATAGGCGAACAGGTCTGGGATAGTGGGTGTAAAAGCAGCAGCTGGAAAGCAACCACAAGTCAGGCCGCAGGTGGCGCAGTGGGCAACGTTCGTGACTGCCACGGAGAGAGCCTCAGGTTCCATCCCAGGCAGGTACGAACGCTCGATCCACTAAATATCCGCCGTGCGTCGGATGGGCACGTTAAGCCGTCGGACCCCGGGTATCGGCCTGCCGGTAATAAATAAGGGCGTCTTCCTCCCCCTTTCTACTTCGCTTTCGTGTCACTTTCCTATCGGGCGCTCTAGCCCAAATTTCCTAGTTTCCTATTTCTAAGGGTTGTTTAAGACCTGGGGTCAGACACTTCATTCCTAAAATCCTTTACATA
The DNA here is from genome assembly GCA_039090855.1 of Macrothele yani. Classification (NCBI taxonomy): domain Eukaryota; kingdom Metazoa; phylum Arthropoda; class Arachnida; order Araneae; family Macrothelidae; genus Macrothele; species Macrothele yani. The sequence goes on along the minus strand of CM077005.1, from coordinate 133,713,544 downwards.
TGATCATTTGATCAACCACAAGTCACAGTGGTCCGTGTCAGTATGCTGTCATTACCGGACAAAGCGCTCTTGGTGAAATTGTTCTATTGCAACGCTGAATGTGCGAGTGCTGCGTTGAGAGCCTACCGGTCACTGAAAGGTGATCGCAGTTAGAAAGGACCGATGGAAAGTGCTGCGCTGCGGCGAATGGTGAAAAAATTCGAGGAAACGGGATCTTTGGCAGCACGTCCACGAAGCGGTAGAACACGTGCTGCTGCAGCAGAGACGATTACGCAGGAAATGGATGTGATTGCAATGTCATCCGCACATGGCGACTCCAGTGCTCGCCATGTTTCTCGGCAAACAAGCATTCCATACGGGACTGTATGGCGAACACTACGACGGATTCTGCACAGATACTTGTACAAACTGCAACGGCATCACGAACTGCAAGCTGGCGATTACGTGCAGCGTCAGGAGTTCGCAGCATGGTTTTTTCGACAAATGGATGTCGACGAGAATTGGCTGATGAACGTTTTATGGAGTGATGAGGCACACCTTTCCCTAAACGGAGCGGTAAACACGCACAACTGCCACATTTGGGCCATGGAACATTCCCGAGCAGTCGTTGAAGCGCCACTTCATCAGCCGAAAGTGACAGTGTGGTGTGGATTCACGGCTTCCTTCATTATCGTTCCCTCTTTTTTTATTTGAAGAGGTCCGCAGCACCTCCTTCGAAACCGTTTCAGTGACAGGTGCACGTTATGCGAACATGTTACGAACGTACGTTATACCAAGCTTGCAAGAGCGGGATGCAGTGAATCTGTGCACATTTATGCAGGATGGAGCACCACACCACATCGCACGTTCCGTTAAGCAACTGCTGCAAAGACGTTTAGCGCAAATCGTGTATTGAGCCGACACTTTCCGAAGGCCTGGCCTCCTTGGTCACCAGATCTGACACCCTGCGATTTCTGGCTCTGGGGTTACCTAAAATCACAAGTGTACAGATGTCGCCCCACTTCACTGGCCATGCTGAAAGATGCCATTCGACACCATGTGGCAGCTATACTATCGGACATGCTCTTCGATGCCGTCCATGGTGTTTTCTCTCGTCTGCAGGTAGTGCTGGAACAGGACGGCCATCACATTGAACACCTGGTACAATCAGGTGTCTATTTTTCTCGACACTTCCAACCCGTGGTTGCTGCGCCATCTGGCGATGAAAAATGTAAGTAAAATGAGTAAAAATGTATGTGATTTCATAAAAAAACCCGATGTCATTCTCATCATTTCTACGCTAAACCGCGTTGCCCTACTTTCAAAACTCCGCGTGTTATTACGTTTTCAAAATGTGCAAGACTTTTGGATCGCCCGGTAAATGGAATACTTCCAAAATCCTTCACCTGTTACGTCATCGTTGAGAATGAGCCGTAACAGTTTGAATATTGTGCGCCATTTGTCATGACATGTGCAGCTATATATGCACAGAAAAATTGAGCTCGACGACCCCCCCAAACGCCCCCCCCTCAAAAAAAAAACAAAAAAAAACACACACCGAACGTTGATGTGTATTTATTCTATTTAATTACATTATGTTTGCATGGCCGTCTTAAGGGAGTGGGCCAACGAGGCCGGTGCCCAGGGCCCTCTCCTGAACCGGGGCCCCCAACGCCCCAAGAGCCTTGTGGGTTTACAAAGAGTCAGACTTTGACCACTCACCAGCAGGTTTTTCTTTATTTAAAGAAAATAAAAAACACCAGTCCAGAAAGTTGTAAGTTCTTCTGCCTTTTGTTTATAAAGTTGTTTGAGAAATCGAAGCTACCATGCGCGTAGCTTCGATTTCTCGAGGAGGCAGGAGGAAAGTTAGGTGTTAAGATCGATCTTTTATGACAAAATAAGAGGCAAAAAAGCCGACATTTGTGTTGTTCATACGAAGAAATGCACGTATGTTTATCACAGGGGTTTTCCCACCTGGGCTACTTATACATTTTTTCAATCATCGCTGTTTAAACAAATAACAATGACGGGGGCCGCATATCGGCATTTTCGTCCGGTGCGTCGTATTGTCTGGAAACAGCGCTGGTTGGTTTATTTATTTCTTCTGTTTTAATTTAATTTTCGTTGAATAATTTGTAGAATGAGGAAGAAACGTTATATCTTTCAGCACCCATTTTCTTGTAATTTGCTAAGCAACAAAATGTGAGTGCATTTGGTACACTTATGGAGTTTTACTATTTTTGTCATGTACCGTTTTTCATTCAAGTGGTATTTAAAAAGTTACTGGATATTGAATATTTCTTCTCATAGGGATAACATGGTGATGGTGTATGTAATTATTCTTATGCGTTGTATATATATGTTGTATATAATGTAAAAATGCCATATGTGAATAAAAAAATAACCACATATTGTAATAATACCATATGTTGTATATATTCTGTATATATAAGATTAAGGATTCCGAAAAGTATGACGGCCCAGGGCCCCCAAAAGTATTAAGGCTGTACTGAATGTTTGTAGTGAACGATTTTTTCTATATGTATGCTTACTTTGTGTGTAATACAAGTGGGGATAACTGAATTTTTGAAACACGCTCGTTATCTAAAATTGGCGGGGAAATTTTTTAAATGTGTGCTTTGGGAAGTGAGATGGCATTCATCACTTCCAAGGTGTGCCTGAGTGGGGTGATGGGGTCCTTTTTTTTGTTTTTGTTTTTTTTCTCTTTTTAGTTTAGCAATTCAACTACGTCCGTGACCATTGATACCTAAGGTCAGTCTGCTGCGGAAGAACGAAAAACTTCACATAGCCGTGACTTGAATCCGGTACTTCGGCGAGAGAAATATGCATTCTAATCAGCAAGTTCTTCAGCTCTGGAATACAAGAAGGAAATACCGCCCCCCCTGCCCCCGAAAATATTGCTAGCTGCTGGTGAGGGGATGACCTCAAACAAGTGGACAGAACAAGAACTCGAGCTAAGACGTTCGGCTTGAGTGTGCACTAATCCAGCAGTGGTGCGTGCGATATACATCCATCGTTCCTTTCCACAACGTGTGTTCCGGCATACGTATTGAAAACGTTTTATGCTCTTGCTGATTGCTATTGAAAAAGCCACTTTGATGGCGTCAAAATCTAAATCTGGAAACCATTCCGTCAGGCATCAGTGAATACCGTTGTTGCTGAAATGACATTGCATTTCACCCTACGCTGTCATTCGAGTTATTTAACAATCCGATTAACGAGTGGCGTGGCAATTAGTGACGTTGGAGGATGTTTGGCGGACGATGACGCAGTTAGATTTCAGGCGTGCAATCTCAGTTTGGGTTTTGGCTCTGTTCGTGTTTGAAGATGCGTTGTGGAAGTAAACGTTTCTGTATAACGTTCTTTATTCAATCGTAATTTCATTTGTGATAGTTAGTACCAACGACAATCACCTGCACCGCTTTAGGCATAACAGGGATTAATCGAAATCACTGTAAACAATATTGGATGTTGCAGCAACAATCCCACAAAACCACAGACTCGAACACATTCCTCTGTTACCCATCTCCGACTGAAAGACTTGCCCCCGACGAACTGGGACCAACCGGTCCTTTATTAATCAAAAATTGTAATGTACACTATCACTATAATAAACAAATTATCACAATATGCACTTCACAAAATTTTTAAACACATTAGGAAGCAAAAATAACACCAACATCCGTTGTGTCAAACAAACAGCCGGAACTTCGGCAATGTGGAACACAACTCGGGTTCTCAGACAAGGATGAAACTAATAATTGTTCAAGTAAATCAACCATAGAATAAACTTTATGTAAAAACACTGGTAATTCCCAAATAATAAAGAAATCAATGTTATCACCTCCTATTCATTTCGTTCACATTTAACGCACCAATTTTCAAACATCAATAAACCATTAAACACTGCAAACACAGAAAAACACTAAGTGCAACTCACAAACAACACATAATTACAACCAACATTTTAAAACACACACAGAAATCTTAAACCCGAATTACTCAATCCATGAAACGCAACTTAAATTAATCAAATACAAATCCAAAAATACAATGACCATGACTTGCAATCAGTCAATGACTCAAACAGTTCAAAATTAATATACACCGTTGAACAAACCATTTTCAAGAAATTATTTACATTGACATCGTTGTATCTTCATCAGACGGAAGAACAGATGTTATCTCTGGACATTGACAAATTTACAAAACTGGATTCTCATTTACAATCAAGAAGTTAACAAATCTTGAAATGTTCATCTTATGCTCCGGCATACTTAAAATCCTCTTCATGTCTCACTCGTCTGGTGATAGTGTGGGCGGTGGTGGAAATGAGCCGCGGAACCCCGTTCCGGGAGGAAAGGGAACATTTAATTTGAATTTCGCAATTCATTATACACAGTTGAGTCACATTATTGTGACCACCACCTACTTTTGACGTCGACAGCGAGTAGCCAATGAAAGAAGGCATGTGTCGTGAGCTGGCTTGGAGGGTATATAAGGTGTACTGTAGACAATCTGAAAACATATCACTCGCTGCTGTCATGGATAAAAGGAGCGATTTATTAGATTTGCAAAAAGGGATGAGTATCGGCTTTCGGGCCAAGGCTGGCAGTATTTCTGAAACAGTGCAGTTTGTGAACTGTTCGCATGCTGCTGTGGTTAAAGTCGCGTATCGTGATTGGAGAAATGGCACCATTGCGAATAAGGGACGTGGAAACTGCGGATCACCACGTGCCCTTGATGTGAGAGGCGAGCGTCGGCTGCGAAGGTGCGTGATGACCGATCGACACGCTACAGTGGAGCAACTCACTGGCCGAATGAACCAAAGGGCTGCCGGAAGTGTGTCTAAAATGACAGTTCAGCGAACACTGCTGCGTGTGGGGCTCCGATGCAGACGGATGGTCACTGCACCTATGCTAACGAAGGTGCACGGCAGTATCGGAATTGGACCTCCGCTGAGTGGCAAAGGATTGCATTCTCCGATGAGACACGTTTTCTGCTTCATCGAACGGATGGACTTTGGCGTATAAGGCGAGAAACATCGGAGAACAAACACTCTTCAACCATTGCTCAAACTGGTGGGGGCAGCGTTGTGATCTGTAAAATGTTTTCGTTGCATTCTCTGGGTCCAATCATACCTGCTGAAGGCACTATAGACCGAATTCGTTATGAATCCATCTTTGCAGACCACGTGCAGCTATACATGCTGATTGTCTTCCTTGGGGCGGATGGGATTTTCCAGCACGACAATGCGACGTGTCACACAGCTAGAAATGTCCGAGAGTGGTTGGAAAAGCAGGATGAAGACTTCAAAGTACTTTTCTGGCCCCCAAATTCCCCAGACTTAAACCCAATTGAGCATCTGTGGGACCACCTCGATCGTGTTGTTCGCTCTATGGATCCTCCAGCACACACCCTCTAGCAGCTGTCAGATGCACTGCAGTCAGCATGGCTCAACATACCTACACCTTCGAGCACCTTATTGAGTCACACCGAGCCCGTGTAGCTGCTGTCCGCGATGCACACGGCGATTACTCCGGATTTTAGCTGGTGTTCACAATAATGTGACTCGACCGTGCATATTTCAATTAATAACGCCATCTTGTATGAATTGTTCGTCTCTGAATAAAGAAAACAGCTTTGACTTCAGCTAAATGTGTTGCATTTTAAAGTTTAAGTACGAAACTTCCTTACGTGGTTTCATATCTACTGTGAATGGTTTTTGTGCACAAAATTTTTTTATGGCATTCAGTTGTACGTTGGGTTCTGGCAGCGAATAATTCCCATTTCCACCACAGTTTGTGGGCGTGCCCCCATCGTTTACGCTGTTTCAGTATTTATTTATTTATTTGCGGGCAGTTTCAACTGCCTCCACCAGCAGCGAAGGAGTCACCTATTCTTAATTCAGCTGTTGAGCGAAAACCAGAACCGAAGAATTAATTCCCCTCGCACTCGAACCCTGTAGACTGAGTAGTCGCAGAAACTGGAGTTGGAATTTGCTGTTGCGGTTTAGTTAGAGTGGTGTAATCTGAATTATAACTGAAAGTAATGTGTTCTCTAATTTTTACTGTTTGAAAGCGGCTTTTTAAAATATTCCTTTTTCATGAGCACGTTTTAATTCATTGAAGTGACTAACAAGAACTTTTCATGCAATGTACTATCTATCTAGCTTTGACACAGGTTTTCATAAAATGATAAGGGACAACTTCAAAATCCATTTTTTTCTGTTTTGAAAACTCCGCTGCGTGGGAATCAGACAGACGTGTAGCACTTTTAATTTCCCAGCTACGGACAGTAAAACGGGTAGGTAGCCCTCAAATGCAGACTCCTCACAATTTCGGCCAATGGCTACGATCCCTGTGGAATAAATAGCATGCGATATAACGGACGTTCCCCCACTCTTTTGTGGACTCTCTCAGATACGGACGCAGACATCGATCATAATAGCCCAAATGTGTATTAGAATCTTCCAGTTACGGTGAGATGACGGTAGTAAAAATATGGCTTCACCTATGTGAATCAGCAGCATTTCGTATGGGACAGCGTCGTCGGCGGCTGCGCCCACGCCCAATTGACAAATCATCCAATCCCTTGTGAGGGATGATCTGTTCCAAATCTTTTTACCTGACTCCTGCTACACTGTTAAAAATTTCGTGCTGGGTTGCACCAATATGTGGTGCTACACCAGCTGCACCACTTTTTAAGAAAAGATGTACCATTATGTTGTTTAAACTAAACCCAACAACTTTCCATCACGTTATGGTACAAGGTTGCACCGGCCGATCTGGTGGCGCAGTGGTCTAAGCGATGGCTTCTTATCATTCGTCCTAAATGGGTCCGGGTTCGACTCCCGGTGAGGCATGGGTGTTGTGTTTGTCTTCTGGCACTGGCTGTTTCCCTTCCCTGGAGTCAGTGGCCCTAAATTAGGGACGGGCGAATGCGTGTAGCCCAATGAGTTGCTCATGTAAAATCCTTAAAAAACAGACAAACAAAAGAAAAGAAAGCACGTAGCAGGGGAATTGAAGAACCGCTTTGAAACGACCCTTTTTAACGCTCGAATATTTGAATATACCGCTGCCAGTACCATTTATGTTTTTTTTTTTTTTTTTTTTTTGACGTATTCCTGTATTTCTTTGAGGGGAGTAATTTCCTTGGTTAAACGTATTATTTCACTTAGTGTGCTGGTACGACTGTCTAGGGAGCTGTTCTTCCATATTCGAGTATCAATCTTTTGTGGCCGCCCCGGTGGCGCAGTGGTCTAAGCGATGGCCTCTGATCATTCGTCCGAACGGGGTCCGGGTTCGAATCCCGGTGAGGCATGGATGTTGTGTTTGTCTTACGGCACTGGCTCTCTCCCTTCCCTGGAACCAGTGACCCTAAATTAGGGACGGGCGACTGCTTCTAGCCCATTGAGTTGCTCACGGTGGTCATTAAACCTCCAATCAAACAAAAAAAAAAAAAATCTTTTGTGTTTCGCGTTTTGTAGCCGCACCATTACATTGTAAAAAATTTCCATGTATTATTAAGTGCAGCAACCGCCAACTAGAAGCCCACTCACCTGTATAACCAGCCCGTGTTCATGGTAGCATCGACCGTCATAGACCACTGAACGAAATTTTTCCAGTACAGTTGGCGGTAAAAAAAAAAAAATCGTACTTCATGTGTCTGCTAGTGCTCTTTGATCGTATTAACACACGGCAAACAAGACTTATTTATACACTGGAACTTCTAACATTATGAAGAAAATTATTCCTATGGACGACTTATAGGAAACATCAGAAGGATCGCCCGTCTTAGGTTTTGGCTCCAGTTACACAAGAGAATCAGATCCGAAGCAGAAGCGCAGCATTTTTGCCCTGTACACTGTAAAAAAAAAAAAAAAAAAGGATTCTGACATTCACGAGCCACTTTCCGTGATTTCTTTCGTGAATTAATAATGCATATTTCTGATACAACTTTTTCCGTGAAATAACGGAAAAAACTTAATTTTCACGGATTTTTCTTACGCCAGAAAAATTCTGAATTTTCAGAAATCTTTCCGCAATTCCTTTCTTATATTAACGGCAAATTACAGTTTTCAAGATGTGCCAACGGAAAATTCTGAATTTTCAGAAACTATTCCGCAAATCCTTTTTTATATTAACGGAACAACTCCGCTCTCACTTTTTCCGTATCCATATGACGAAAAATGTCCGGTAATAGGAGAGATTCACGGAAACACTTGGGGGTTTCATTAACTGTCAAATTTCCGTAGTCTGTCGAAGTATTTGGTTTTGAAATTCTGTAGCGAAATCGAATATCGTGGGTAGTATATCGCATGAATTTTGATTACTATGTCGCGGGGTATTTCTTCTCCTCTCTCCCATTTTGTGCACCAGCTATTATATATTATATTGTGTTATCGTAAGAAACCTGGTACTTAATTTATTGTACAGAGGCGATTGTACAATGCCTGTGTATCAGTCTGTGGAACCGTTAATACCAAAGCTATATAGCTATCAAAAGTAAATTTTATATTTAGAAGTTTTGTAAATAATATTAAAAAACAGTACACACATCACACATTGCACTTTCTCTTAAAAATAATAGAAAGTTATTGTCAGTTGAAAAAATATCTCAAACTGCAAATCACTCTGTTTCTTCGAAAAATCACGATGAAAAAAAAAATCGTAATTTGTAATAAGATATCGTACAGAAAAAATAAAATTATTAGAAGGGTATTAGAAAATATGACCAAATCACTCCCATTACTGACGAAAAAGAAAAAATCACCATCGCGCAATCGATCCTCACTACCGACGCAAAAGGATTCTCCCGCGTGAGGGCTGAAATACTCAGCGTGTTGGATTCAACTTGAAAGACATGGGCTCGATCCTCCCTACGGGTGCAAAAGGATTCTGTGGCGTGAGGGCTGAAATACTCAGCGTGTTGGATTCAACTTGAAAGACATGGGCTCGATCCTCCCTACGGGTGCAAAAGGATTCTATGACGTGAGGGCTGAAATACTCAGCGTGTTGGATTCAACTTGAAAGACATGGACTCGATCCCTCCCTACGGGTGCAAAAGGATTCTATGGCGTGAGGGCTGAAATACTCAGCGTGTTGGATTCAACCTAAAAGACCCGGGCTCGATCCTCACTATCGGTGCAAAAGGATTCTCCCGCGTGAGGGCTGAAATACTCAGCGTGTTGGATTCAACTTGAAAGACACGGGCTCGATCCTCCCTACGGGTGCAAAAGGATTCTATGGCGTGGGGGCTGAAATACTCAGCGTGCTGGATTCAACCTAAAAGATCCGGGCTCGATCCTCACTTCCGGTGCAAATGGATTCTCCCGCGTGAGGGCTGAAATACTTAGCTTGTTGGATTCAACTTGAAAGACACGGGCTCGATCCTCCCTACGGGTGCAAAAGGATTCTATGGCGTAAGGTTCTGAAATACTCAGCGTGTTGGATTCAACCTAAAAGACCCGGGCTCGATCCTCACTATCGGTGCAAAAGGATTCTCCCGCGTAAGGGCTGAAATACTCAGCGTGTTGGATTCAACTTGAAAGATCCATGGGCTCGATCCTCTCACTTCCGGTGCAAATGGATTCTCCCGCGTGAGGGCTGAAATACTTAGCTTGTTGGATTCAACTTAAAAGACACGGGCTCGATCCTCACTACCGGTGCAAAAGGATTCTCCCGCGTGATGGCTGAAATACTCAATGTTGGGTTCAACTTAAAAGACCCGGGCTCAATCCTCACTTCCGGTGCAAAAGAATTCTCCCGCGTGAATGCTGAAATACTCAGCTTGTTGAATTCAACCTAAAAGATCCGGGCTCGATCCTCACTTCCGGTGCAAAAGAATTCTCCCGCGTGAATACTGAAATACTCAGCGTGTTGAATTCAACCTAAAAGACCCGGGCTCGATCCTCACTTCCGGTGCAAAAGAATTCTCCCGCGTGAATGCTGAAATACTCAGCGTGTTGGATTCAACCTAAAAGACCCGGGCTCGATCCTCACTACCGGTGCAAAAGGATTCTTTCGCGTGATGGCTGAAATACTCAGCGTGTTGGATTCAACCTAAATGACCCGGGCTCGATCCTCACTACCGGTGCAAAAGGATTCTCCCGCGAAAGGGCTTAAATACTCAGCGTGTTGGATTCAACCTAAAAGACACGGGCTCAATCCTCACTACCGGTGCAAAAGGATTCTCTCGCGTAAGAGCTGAAATACTCAGCGTGTTGGATTCAACCTAAAAGACCCGAGAAATTTCAGTCTAAATACGGAAAAACTTGAAACGGACTTTTCTGAAATAAACGGAATTACTGAGTACGGAAAATCTGTAAAAATACGGGTTAAAAAAACAAGAAAAAAACGGGCTCTTTTAAAAACGGAAATTCTGTCAAAAGACGGACAGTTATAGACAGTTACCGGAAACTTTGCTGCACGGTGTTTTCAAAAATTTTCGGTGAATTCTCACCAATTATTTTTTACAGTGTATGCGTGGGGAACAGCTCTCTAGCCCTCAGCGTACTCATCTTGAAACTTCCCATTTTTACTATAAAGGAAACGTAAACCACCCGTATGACGAAATTCTTGGTGATGTCACTCCATTGATTTTTCGTTTCTGCATCGTAAGGGTGATACACTACTGTCTGTCATTTAAAGTCGATGACCAGACGGGGGTGGGGGACAGCACAAAGAAGATAATTCCATCACCGTTAAATGGGATGGGACTTTGAAACTTCTTTTCTGCTATTCCTTGCAATAGTACCGACGAATGTACATAGTAGCTGCTTTTTTTTTTTCTGAAACCGCTAACCCCAAATTAGAACATATCCTTTGTACTTAGGAATTAAGACCGGAATAAATGCCACTTATTTTCGCATGTATTGAAAATTGTTCTCTGTGATAAAGAAGACACGAATTTAATTATATTCCAGAATTACTTTTAAGCCTTCATCACGAAACTTTATTTTCTTGAAATATTTTACAAACTGAGTGTGTTATCTTTTTTTTTTTTTTTTTTTTTTCAACTGTATTTATGCGTTACTGCGGACTAGAGTTAAATGCTGTGCTGTAAAAAACTAGGAAATCCCGGCCATGCTTGTGTCTGCCTTTTTATCTACAAATTCTTGTCCCCCCTCCCCCATTTTTTTTTAGGAACGCCGATGTCGCGAGAACAAGCGTACATGTTTTTAACCTTGAGAAAAAACTGGCGCCAGGAAAAGTGTGAAATGTATGTCGCACCTTGATAGTTCCTATATCTCTGCGATCCCTAAAATAATTTTTGTATGTCGTTTCCTTGATACCGTGGGAAAAAAACAAATCTTGGCCTTCCTACAATGCAACCACAGCTGCAACCACCTCAGAGTCGGAGATATACCACTTCTCGTGGATATTTTCCTTCAACAAATGAAAGTATTTACACTGTAAAAAATACATGGTGTGAATTCACGGAAAATTACTGAAAATAACGTACAGCAAAGTTTGTCGACCCGGTTGTAACTTCAGTACTTCAAGTTTTCCGTTGTTACTAATTCCGCCCCCCCCCCGCTAGAAAAGTCAGTTCCGTTTTTATACGAAAATTTCCCTCAAACTTTGACCTTTCCAGTGCTTTTAGCAGAGATATTTTCTTGATGTACGAAGTGAGAAAGAACGCTTTTCCTTTGTCCCTAGTGGGGATCCAGCCCGACTGACCTCGAAAAGCACTAACCCTTTTATCACGTTTAAGGTAGAAACGAAAAGGACTCGAATCGCGTGATGATGAAAGGCTTTCCGCTATCAATGCGGGCTAATTAGTCATTTTATTTTTTGTCGGAGTTTTTTATTTTTCTGAATAGGTTTATAATATTTTTTTTGGTAGGATTACTTACCACACATTGCACCCCCGCCCCCTCATGACTTTTTTAGTACTCGAGATTCATTTAAACTGACAATGATTTTCAATTATATTTAAGAAAAGGAGAAATGTACTGCTTCATAGTATTATTTCACAAGACATAAATAAATTTACTCTTGATTGCTATTATACATACCTTTTGTCTTAAGAGGTCCACAGATTGGTACATGGACATCATACACTCACCCGTACGATACTTTTAAGTACCCGGTTTCTTTTGGTAACACAATATGCGATAGCTGATGCTCGAGGCCTAAGCTTCATGCGATGTGCTATCTACAATATCAGATCTCGCTGCAGAACTTCAAGATCAGGTCCTCCAACAGACGACTGAAATTTAATAGTTAATCAAACTTCAGATATTCCCCCGAATTGCTGTTATTACCGGAGATTTCCTGTCGTACGGATACGGAAAAAGTGAGAACAGAATTTTTCCGTTATATAATTTACGAAAAGAATTGCTGGAAGGTTTCTAAAAATATAGAATTTTGCGTTGACGCCTCTTAAAAGCGGTGCTTTTTCCCGTTAGTAACGGGAGTAAGATGAAAAGGAGTATTTCCGTTAGTTCACGTATGGAAAATCTATGAAATTCAGGTTTTTGCCGTCATTTCACGGAAAAAGGTTGAATCAGGAATGTGCTTCGTTAATTCACGAAAGGAAGCACGAAAAATGGCTTGTGGATTTCACGAAATTTTTTACATTGAGTGTCGAGTCGCATTCCACCCTGATCCAAATGAACGAAGTTTGGAAAATCGATTTTTAAATAGCATTAATTTGTTCCAAACTTCGTTCGATTGGCGAAGTTTGGAACAAATTAATGCTGGAACAGCTTGACTTCTCGGCATTAATTTGTTAATCTGTTAAATTTTTAAAATAAGAAGTTTAAAATTATTTAAAGATTTTTGATGGGAAAAGATTTGTCTTTAGATTTGTACACAAAGTGTGTGATATTTCTTTTAATGCGGAATTATATCTGAAGTCTTTATTATTTAGATCTATAATTGCTAATTACTCATATCAATATCTTATTATCACCACTAATGATGGGTTTCCATTTTATCTCTAGCAAGTTCGTACATAGAATCTGATTTCGGGAGGGTTACAAACGTACATAGCAAAGTCAATACACACATGTATACAGTTAACAGTTTTAAATTCGTGCAAAATAAGCCTTTGTTCTGACTTCTCTAAGTTTTAGGATTTTACGATAGTACTAGTATGCAGTTATTCAAAGACGTGTCCCATCATTTTAATAACAGTTGTCTGCTATCAGTTATCACATTTTCGCTGTCAGTTTTTTTTATCACAATTGTCTGCTATCATTTATCACATTTTCGCTTAAAACTAAACTATTTTACACAATGTAATAAAATACGAGGTCCGATCAAAACGTTTCGAGACTAGGCCGATGTACAACAAAATACTTACGTTACTTAAGTCTGGCTATGATCTCCCTCAAAGTAGTCTCCTTGGGCAGCGATAAACCACTGCCAGCGTTTTTGTCAGTGTTGGAAGGCTGTTCGCGAATCGTGTCAAGCACCGTCTGCGATTCGCGCTGGGTCTCGTTCACGGTTTCAAAACGGCGACTCTTGAGCTTCAGCTTCGGGAACAGAAATAAGTCTCAGGGGGCCACATCCGGCGAGTAAGGCGGGTGAGGAAGGGTAGTCATGCTGTTGCGTATGCAAAACTGGCGTGTCGCTAACGCTCTGTGAGCTGCTGCATTGTCGTGATGGAGCAGGAAATCGCCCCTGCGCCACATTTCAGGTCGTTTGCGGCGAATGTCCTTTCTAAGACGCCGCAGAACATCGCAGTAAAAAAGGGCGGTGACGCTTTGGCCCTGGAGGACGAATTCACGGTGCACAACCCCACGAATGTCGAAGAACACAATGAGCATGCTTTTGGTTGCGCTCCGAACCTGTCGGTCCTTCTTCGGTCGTGGAGATGCCGGGCTCTTCCACTGCAATGACTGTTGTTTGGTCTCCGGGTCGTAACCGTAGACCCAAGTCTCGTCCCCAGTGATGACCCACGACAGGAACGTTGGTTCATTTACCACCTGCTGACAAAGATCTTGACAGAGTTCGACACGGAGCGCCTTCTGTTCGGAGTTCAGAATCTTTGGCACAAACTTTGCAGCAATGCGGTGCATGTTCACAACCGACGTCAGAAATTCTTGCACTGTTCCGTATGACACATTGACGATGGTAGCAATGTCTTGAGTGGTTTTCCGACGATCCTCATGCACCAGTTCCCTAACTTTGTCTACATTTTGGGGGTTTTGCTCGTGGACGGTCGTCCTGACCTCTCGTCGTCTTCCAGTGCCGTTCTGCCGCTCTTGAAGCATCGCGAGTGCCACTCTAAACACCTCGCACGACTCATTGCGTCAATGCTATAAACCTGTCGCAACATTTCACGCGTCTCCGTTCCCGATTTGTCTAGTTTGACGCAGAATTTGATGTTCGCACGCTGCTTCTAGTTTGCAGCCCATACCGAAATCGCAGTTGTGTTCTACACGTGATCACCAAATATTGTGTAGTACAGCTCCTGATGTTCACAGAACAACGCCACTCGGCACAATGACTCATGAAGGTCACTGCCCTCCACCGCTGCTCGCGCATCCGCGTACTGCCATCTGTTGGCGCGCTACCCACCTAGTCTCGGAACTTTTTGATCGCACTACGTGTATATAAAAAATATTGTATCTGCTTATTATACCGTCCCTTCTACATGAATATGTGAAGTGTATATAGCACAAAATCGAATTTCTCTTTTATTTAACATTTATTCAGCTCGAAATGAAATTCAAAAATTTTAGACACATCATTTTTGAGAAGAATTTCACCCCCCCCTTAATTACTTACCTTGTCTCTACTAGGCGGATAGCCGGAAAAATTCTCATTAGGAAAAGCGAACTATGTGTCTGCATTTATTCAATGCAAGGAGTTTATGAAACTAGAAATATATGCCTGAGAATAAAAAATCAATCGTCATTTTTTCTGACTTGTAGTCTGCGTTAAAATACGTGAAGGCTCGTGATTACTGTGGGGTTTCTGTTTCGTGGACATCACTTTTTTTTTAGGCGTTTAACGCCGTTGAGCTATCAAGTTCTTGTCTAAATCGCTAAAATAGATATACACGAATTAATATTTAAATCTGATGTTACTCGTATTAAAGCCGCTAATAAAACAACACGAATAAAAAATCGCGTAGTGAGAATTCATGTGCGACCCAGGGACAAGTGGACTAAAGATCGCGCTAAAATATTTATCCGCACAAAAGCGAGAATTCATGACATTAATCTAGAATTCATCGAGGTGAATTGAAATCGATAATAATTTTAGAATCGAAAGTGTTTATGTAACGCCAGGTGTCTTTCGATTGCCAACTCCCATATCTGTAGGCGTGTGTATGAATTTGCATAATGAATGGATGATCCCTGTAATATGTTGATGACAGACTTCGGCCTCATTAGTTTTGTTACAAAACGTCGAAACTTTAGGTGACGTAGCAAAAAAAGGTTGAGACACCATTACAAGCAAATGTTCCTGTGGCCCCAAAAGCAATCTTTTCCTCCAACAGTTCATGTTTTGACTTCACTTACGTGCACGCATATGTTTTCTTCACTCAGCTGCTGTCATGAGGATCTTTCTGCGTTTTTTGTCGAGTAAGTCAAATGCATTTTTTAGAAGTGTCGGAGTTGTCGAAGCAGGTATAAATATTGAAAAATATGTCCGCGCGGTGTAATCGATCCGTTTTCGGTTATGACAACGAAAGTTCCATTAAGCAACATCGTTTAATTCTTTCGCCCTCGTTTTATGTTGACCTCTCTGGCCGAAAGGATAAAAATAGATCTTAAACATGTAGGTCATTTAAAGGGCACATGTACAGTATTCCTGGCGTTTTACATATCACAGCTGTCCCTAGTGGATAGAATTTCGTAAATTTTGTATATTATATGAGGCTATCTATCGTGTGGGGCTGGTTAGCCGGCTTTTATGAAATTTATCTTGTGGATTCCCACGATAATTCGAACCAAAGTGACATATTATTACGGTTCTGTGACCTAAAAGGGAATGGAACAAGAAGGTAACAGAAAACACAAACGCCACTCCTTCCCAAGGACGGCGAAAATAAATTTAGTTTGTGCGCCATCTAACTTGTTGCTTTTAAGTGCGCTTTTAACGTTTCATATCTTGAGTAGGATTATTTAACTTTTATCTTAATCAGTTATTAAATCTTTAGTGAAAATTTAACTCACGTATTTCTTACATATTCTTTTGAGAGCAACAACACCACAAAAACAAATCCCGAAATTCAGGAGACATTTTGCGTAGTTTCTTTCGTGCAAGAAAAATACTCAAAATAGTACAGGGTGTCCGAAAAATAACTGTGCACTGAAAATAACACCATGTCGAACTGGTTCCTACAGGAGGTGTTGCAAATAGGCCTCACCGACATCTAGACATGTCTGCACACGCTTCTGCATGTTGATGTAGACCTTTCTCAGGATATGTGGTGTGATTTATTGGATGTGGGGTCGTTATTGCAACCTGTAGCTCTTGAAGTGTATGCGGATGTTGATGAACCCAGGCAGGTGGAACCATGCCTCATCTGTAAAGAAAGTCACGCCAGAATGTCCTCACCTTCTTCAGAGAAGAACTCTTGGAACCATCTGCAGTACCGAACACGGGTCACGTGGTCTGTTTCTTTCAGCTGATGCACGACAGACACATTGTACAGGTGAAAACGCCGCTTACTTTTCAGAATATCGTCGGCTGTACTCTTCGGCACATTAGTTTGTTGTGACAGCCGTCTTATGGACTTGTGCGACTCTTCTGTATCCTGTCCTGGATATCCTGTACGGACTCGTCAGACGTGGATGGCCTACGGGGGCATATAGGACACTCCCAGTTTCCCGAAACTTCGCTATGAGCTGACGTACCGCATTACGGTGGGGACGTCTGCATCACGAAATTTCCTAACGAACTGTTTGTTTTTGCACCTCGTCCGTGTACTTGTCGTCATGGCGAGAGACATGTTCTACCAAAAACGCTCTCTGCTCAACCGTCAACACCACTGTCCTTGTGCCGAGACGAGTGATCAATCGGCACGTCTGCCTCCATCGACCAAGTGCTCGGGAATGACCTTCACTCGGAATCACAGCTGCGTGCACGTCGGTGTGAGGAGACACGAAGGTTACCAGACACAGAGCACTTCTCTCACGTGGCGGGTCACTTCTACTGTAATTCCATTCAAAATGTCTTTATTATTACATTACTGCAATTCGTACATTCAGTGCACAGTCATTATTCGGACACCCCGTATAACTATATTGGTTATCCAAATTTATTGGCGTAGAACAAAAACCAAAGTTTCCAAGCTTTCGCACATCAACCAGATGGCTTCTTAAGGGAAGGTAGACTATTTTGCAGTTTGCTGTCTACCGTCCTTAAAGAAGCGATCTGGTTGATGTGCGAAAGCTTGGAAACTGATTTTTATTCTACGCCATTTCCTTTTCCATTGCCCTTACGCGTCATAACTTGCGTAAAAATGCTTCGATTTCGATTAAATTTTAGTATGTGGTAGGGGACCTACTGGGGACGAACTCCATTGAAAATGGCGAAATGGGGCCAAAGGTCAGGACATAGGAGCGGGATCCATTCCATTGCCCTTATGCATCATAATTTACATAAAAATGCTTCGATTGCGACAAA
The DNA here is from genome assembly GCA_039090855.1 of Macrothele yani. Lineage (NCBI taxonomy): Eukaryota > Metazoa > Arthropoda > Arachnida > Araneae > Macrothelidae > Macrothele > Macrothele yani. The sequence continues at coordinate 133,695,947 of CM077005.1, read as the reverse complement.
ACATTGTCATGTTGTTCCGGAGATATACTTAACCGGTTATGTTAAATATAATCGAAATATGATCATTAAAATGATGCCATTTCCGAGGCAGGTTCTCTTTTAATCACATTAAATAGTACGTAATTTTCTATCTTTCGTTTCGGGGAAGTTTCTATTTTATTCAGGTTCTCTCTCAAGCAGGTTTCACTGTATTTAGGGGTTTTATAAAATAATATTGTGAAACAGTGCATTTCACATTTTCTTAAATATAATTGAAAGTCATTGTCAGTTTAAAGAAATCTCGAATTTCGAAACATTCAGTTGCATTAAAAAATCATGATTAAAAAAAGTTTTAATTTTTGACGCCTTCCTATAGACAAAATATTATTTAAAAACCTATTCAGGAAAATAATAATTTCATACAAAAAAAAAAAAAAAAAGACTGATTAACCCGCATTTACAGCAAGAAACGTTTCATCATCGCGCGATTTGATTCCTATTCATTTCTGCCTGAAACGTGGTCAAGTGGTAAGTCTCTTCCTAGTTCAGTCGATAGCGCACTTCGCTGGCGTCTATGCAGTACCTGGACGATTTCCACCATGCGCAAAGGGAAAGGATGTTTTTACTTCGTACGTGAGGAAAAAATATCTGCTAAAAAGACTGAAAATGCCAAAATCGAAAATTTCTGTAAAATCGGCAGGAAGTTGACTTTTTCTGCAATAAATGGAATTTTTGACAACGAAAAATCTGTGAAAATACTGGTTAGAAACAACGGAAACTGTGTCAAAACGGAAATTTCGTTAAAAGACTGGGATCTACCGGCAAGTTTGCTTCACGTTATTTTCAGGAATTTTACGTGAATTCACACCACTTATTTTTTTTTACCGTGTATTTATTCATATACATATGTACGTTGACAGATTGTATATTAATATCGATATATACCCTGAGTTGCCAGTTTAACAGAACCAACTGCCTAATGATGTTTTGGACCACGTTTGGTGTTCACTACAGAATTATATAGTGTTTTCAGTTGTATGCAATAGTTTTTAGCTGAAGTTATTATCTTAACTAAGTTATGGTTAACTATAAATCGCTGGATGAAAGAATCAGCACTTAGCTTAACAGCAAGCTGTTCTTTATGGTCCACACGATGGAAGTTTCAGATCAACAACAAACTACAACCTACATCCAAAAACATCCAGGACTGACGCAATAAAGAATATAAAAAAAAATACTATACTCACAATTAATGCTAGTCATCTTCAAAATACCGCTCTTCTGAATCAACACACAGTTTCCAGCGTTTCTGAAGATCCTGAAAACAGTTCAGGAGGCACTTCTCGGGATGTCCGCAAGGTGTTTCGTCTCGGCTGCTTGAAAATATGAAATGTCTGCATGAAACTGTCCTTTTAGTGACCGTTTTATCCTGGGGAACAGGAAGAAGTCACAGAGCGATAAATCATACTGCAAGCACCGTGTTTCATCTCCTTCATTAATTCTGGAGCAAAAATCAGGATTCCTCAGCTGCAGTGCCCAGCAGATCGGAACAGATCGATGAACGGAGCCTCCTTTTGGTCATCATTCAGAATTAGGGGTACCAATCTGGCATTAAGTTTTCCTTTTCCCAGATTCTCGCGTAGAATCTCATGACGGATAGGCCTACTGATGCCAACCGGATCATTCGGCGATCTTTCTTTAACCGATTCCGCACCTCTTCGATTTTTCCGCTGTCCGCACACAGGAGGGATGTCAGATCTCGGGTCATCATCAAAAGATTCTCGCCACTCTCGAAACCTTGCGTACCATTCGAAAACTCTGCTGCGGGATAATGCTGTGTCTCCTTACGCTTCCTTTAACATTCTGTAAATCTCAGTAGCTGATTTACCAACTTTCTAACAAAAACGGATGTTTACTCTCTGCTCTTCCGTGGCTAAAATGAAGTGGGATGAGAACGCTTGCTCTGACTCCCTTAATGTCCGCTTGCCGCCTGTCGGAACCAGTGTCAACCGGTTCTGTTCGTCGATTGGCCAACGACTGCTTTCTTCTGGCACATTCGTGATATTTTTATCACACTACTGTTACGTTAGTTATGCGGTCAGTCCTGGAACTTATTGGACGTAGATGTATAATAGTCAAATCGTAATTGATCCGCTAACGCTTAATAACAAGCAAGCTCTTGTATCAACATAGAAATCTGTCAGATAGTTAAAAACATGTTAAAAAATCGTCGATTCACATACATTTACAAGTTTCCACTGCTAATCCAAGTATATCGCTAACATATGAAGCCTTCTGGAGACGTTTTGTTTAGTTCATTGAAGACAGCAATGCTGCACGAGCAGGCCTTTCCTTCGTTTTAACACGTGTCGTGAAATGTACGGGGCCCCTTGCGTTGGCGTTCGTTTTGGCAGGGTTCCCCATTGAAGTCCTCCGTCATCTCACCCATTGTTGCACGTCTTCTGGTCCGTACAAAATTTGGACATCTCTCGCTCATCTCGGACGTGGAGTGGCCTTTTTTTGACCGCTTGTCGTTCGCGCATTACTGGATTTTTCCTGCATCAACCTATCTGTATCTATGTACTCTTACTACTACCACTGCTGTTCTACACGTGCAGCACTTCAGCTGATTCTCGTACCACTCCTTTGAGTATCCACTTCTAAGTCTTAGATCGCCTTGCTTTCGAGTTGGACCTTCATTAACGCATTGCGAACTACTATTGGGAGTGTCAGTTAAGAGTACACCAAACTATGCCTGATCAGAAGCGCTTATAGCGTAGTATAAATTGGTTTATTCAGGGTGTCATACAGTATATATGTACAATTCGCCAAACTTTCGGTCTCCACTGGGAAACTTTTTCATGGCCGTGGCTAAACATAAGCCCCCCAATGGAGTGCGAAAACTTGGCGGCTTGTACACATGTACTGTATTAGGCCACTGAATAAACGGGTTTTTATTATACCATTGGGTTGGTGCGAATGAAATGTCCGGCAAATGACCAGCACACGTGGACTGCGAGAACGGAAAAGTAGGACAACTTACCTAGGCAAAATAAACCTCCTCGGCATCAACACATAGTTGCCATCTGTCCGGCAAGGCCATGATCCCGGAACGAAAAAGGTATTGTGTTGTGGCTGGGACGCGAAGAAGTTTGTCAACTGCATGTTGAACCTCGTTGTCTGTCGAGAATTGTTTCCCGGACAGGAAGTGATCCAAGTGACGAAACAGTCTGTCGGAGACAAGTCCGGAGAATTGGCAGGATGAGGCAGTGCTTTATAGCACAAGGCACTTAGTGTCAGCATCGTTTGTTGTGCAGCATGAGGGAGAACGTTGTCCTGGAGCAAAAGAACACCATTTCTGTTGACCAAAGCCGGTTATTTCTGTAGCAATTTCCGTTGCATCTGGTATAATTCAGCACAATAACGTTCTGCAGTGATGGTTTGGCCTCTTGCCAAGAAACCCCGATGAATTTTTCCTGCTGTTGACCACCAGACAAAGAGCATCATCTTCTTGGTGTGTAGGGGTGGCTTAGGATGTCGTCCAGCAGGCTTAACCAATGTGCAGATCGTTTCCGATTATCATAAAGGGCCCACTTCTCGTCGCAAGTGACGATTCGATGCAGTAGAGGTTCCTGTTTATTCCTGGGAAGCAGCGACGTGCAGACTTCCAAACGCATAGTCTTGTTGGTAGTTGTCAACTCGTGTGGCAGCCACATGTCCAGCCTTTTGACCTTACCCAGCGCAGCCAGACGCCGAACAACTGTCGTGTAGTGGACACCTACCTCTGCCGCTATCTCACGACACGTTTTTCGGGGGTCCGCTTCAACCACACGTAACAGAACATCGTCAGAAACAGCAACAGGGCGGTGACCACGTGTTTCCTTTTGCAGTTCCGTATCTCCGCTTCGAAACTTTACAAACCATCGCCGAATGGTTCGTTCGTTGTCTGTATTGTCCCCAAACGCTTTAGCGTTTCGAGCAGCAATTTTTGCAGAATGGCCCAGTTTAAATTCATACAGGAAAATAACTCTAAAATCCGGCGTCCGCATGTTTCTTTTGCAAGCCACGTTACGTCCGAACAAACTACACCTGAACCTTGTTCTTCACACACGTGCCAACTATTTATAGTAACTCTGTGACGTAATTTCCGCAGCAGCTGTGGGTGGTTCCATTTCGCTGTGGTGAGGGTCTGTCTCCCTGCTCGTTCGCGCCGGACATTTCATTCGCAGAAACCCAGTATATGCTATTGCCGTTCGCTTGTTTATGTGGCCGTAGTGACATTTTATACAAGTAGGCTCGTAGTATAACCTTAAAGCCTATTTCTTTTTTTTTTTTTTTTTTTTATTTGGGGGTTTTTAACGACTACTGTGAGCAACTCGATGGGCGCCCGTCCCTAATTTAGGGCCAATGGCTCCAGGCAGGAGCCAGTGCCGTAAGACAAGGACAACATCCATGCCTCACCGGGATTCGAACCCGAACCCATCACGGACGAATGGTCAGAAACTAGGACTTAGACCACTGCGCCACGGGGGCGGCATGAGCCTATTTGCATAAATTGTCTGCTGGTCAGTGTATGTGCACCTCTTGTGTGGCTACTGACTTGCGCTTGTGCCTCCCTGTCAGGGTCCAAGCCGCGACTAAAGCATGAATGTCGTGTTCGTTGGTCAAGTACTAACTTAAATTTGGAGCTGGCGATTGCTTGTTATCTATGAGCTCGAATTTCTTTCCTTATGTTACATTATCTGCTTTTCATATCATGGTTCTCTTTATTCTGTTTCGTAGTTTAACGACCACCGTGAGCATTCCTGACTCAGGTCAATAACCAGTCTCCTGTTCCTTAAGGGCTACTGGTTCCAGGGAAGAGACAAGAGTCAGCGCAGTCAGTCAAACACATCTCCATTTACTTTATCCGCGATTGGCCCATTTCGGTCGGACCAATGATTGGAAGCCAGCGCTTCAGACCACTCGGCTACCGGGAGGCTATGGTTGCTTTCACCTTTTCCACGAGTTAATTTACAATTGAAAGTTATTTGCATTCCAGTAAAGCATTTTTATTGTCGCTCCGGTGGCTCAGTGGTCCAGACCATTCTTGCTCATCGTTTTTCGTCATTTTCACTCTCATCTGTTGGACGAAGGTGCAGCTACGCTGCAAACTATTATCGGTGAAGCCTGCGATACGAGAGCAGTGTTTTCATTTTTACAGGATATTGACTTTTATAAACTCGTCTAGATTTTAACTTCTTCATTCTCATGTTTCATTTTTACCGCATCAGCCTGCTTTTAACCTTGTGTACGTTTTTTATTCATTTTGTTTCGTTTTAATGTCTTTTGTTTGGCGCTCTTTGGCCAACTATGGCCCTTGCGCCATTAAAAATCTACCAACCAACCAACCAGACCATTCTTCCGCGATAGGTCCGGGTTCGAATCCCGGTGAGACATGAATGGGGGAAAGAAAGGTGCAAATAAACCAGTTCCAGATGGGATAACCCCATGTGGATCTGGTTTCATTGCTGACAGGATGTGTGGGTACTGTAGCTTATTCGTACTTTTTTTTTTTTTTTTTTTAATACTCCACAATTTTTGTCCAAATTTTGTCCAAATATCCCACAACGACTAAAATAATTTGTCCAAATTATTTAGTTGTTGTGAGACCTAAAATAATTGAGACCTAAAATATTTCGGGCAAATTATTTAGTCGTTGTAAGACCTAAATAATTGAGACCTAAAATATATTGAATGAGACCTAAAATAATTGAGACCTAAAATATTTCAAGCAAATTATTTAGTCATTGTGAGACCTAAATAATTGAGACCTAAAATAATTGAGACCTAAAATATATTGAATAATGAGACCTAAAATAATTCAGACCTAAAATAATTGAGACCTAAAATATATTGAATAATTGAGACCTAAAATAATTGAGACCTAAATAATTGAGACCTAAAATATTTCAAGCAAATTATTTAGTCGTTGTGAGACCTAAAATATATTGAATAATGAGACCTAAAATATTTCAAGCAAATTATTTAGTCGTTGTGAGACCTAAATAATTGAGACCTAAAATATATTGAATAATTGAGACCTAAAATAATTGAGACCTAAATAATTGAGACCTAAAATAATTGAGACCTGAAATATATTGAATAATTGAGACCTAAAATATTTCAAGCAAATTATTTAGTCATTGTGAGACCTAAATAATTGAGACCTAAAATATATTGAATTAATGAGACCTAAAATAATTGAGACCTAAAATATTTCAAGCAAATTATTTAGTCATTGTGAGACCTAAAATGTTTCAAGCAAATTATTTAGTCGTTGTGAGACCTAAATAAATGAGACCTGAATATAATGAGACCAAAAATAATTTGTCCAAATTATTTGCAATTGTATTATTTGTCCAAATATCCATCAATTTTGTCCAAATTTTGTCCAGAATATCCCACAAAGACTAAAATAATTTTCAAGACGACTGGATGGTTCATAGCAGATCACGGAAATAGCAAATGGGATCCACTTTTTTCCGTTCATCAATTCTGTTAAATTTACGTATAAAATAAAATAAAAATTATAGCATGTTTACGGCATACATGTGGTGCCCAACTTTTGTCATGATCTCCCAGGCAAACAATCAGAATACAAAAGATGAACTTGTTTTACTATAGTTTGTTACAGATTGGCATAGTAGCGCAGTGGTCTAAGTGCTGGCTTCTGACCATTCATCTGTGATGAGTCCAGGTTCGTATCCTGTTAAGCATGGATATCATGTTTGTCTTATGTCACTGGCTGTCTTCCTTCCCTGGAACCAGTGACCCTAAATCAGGATGGACGACTGCTTATAGCCCATTGAGTTGCTCACGGTGGTCGTTAAACATCCAATCTAAAAAAAAGAAAGCATTTTTAATAGACAGGGTGTGTGATTTTTAACGCAACTCAACATGCTGCGGAATTTTTAAGTTTACGAAAGACATCAGCGTCCTAAGGGAAATAAGTTATTTGTTAGGCATTACGTTGCATAAGTTTCAGTTCAGCTTTACAGAAGATTTACATAATGTCCACCGCCAGTGTTATGTTTCACTTCTTGCAGACTGCTGGGCACATTCTTTTAGAAATGCGCACAGGAAGAAGGCGGGTGACGTTCCTCTACAATGCACTCTTTCACTGAGTTCTGGTGGAAAAATTGTTGTGATCTTGGTGTGGGCGGTCACCCCGTCATTTCGAAACCCGCATTCACTTTGTTTTTCTTCCAGCAGGGAAACGATTTAGGTCAAAAGATTTTGTAACTTTAGGCGTTAATTTTAGCATCAGAAAAATGTAGTCCCGGAATTCGCCTTCGAGATATTATTTCACGCCATAAGCAAACCTTTGCTGAATGTACTGAATTTTTCACTGCTTATGAAAATATCATGTTCAGAAGAAGAGTTATTCCAGAACGGAAGTCAGGATAACAACTGCGACGATCGCAACGAGGATGAGATTGTTAATGAAACTTAAAGAATCGTCTTTCGACTATCTGTGTTACATTTTAAAGAGGGCCCATCTTATGTTATGGTTTGGAGCAGTGTGAGAGAGAGTCTTTTCAACAACATATTTTGTGACGCACTACAGAGCTGAAGAACAACAAACCTGCAGCGATACATTCCGTCGGTTAGAGAAACTCACCTCACTTGGAGGCTAGGAGACACTGGTTCGATCTCAGTCACCGACAAGTACCTGTTTTCACAATTTGCGCAAAAGGTGGGTTTAAAAAACAAACAGAAAAGAAGTGTATTGCTCATATAGTATGAAATTCGTAGTTGAGATATACATGTGCTTTTATGTACTTTCTGTGCTTACCTTTGCGACAATCTTCAGAGCTATCTGATGCGCTTTTACGTACTTTCTGATGTGGTTGCATTCCCGAAATGGACGATGAATGCTGCGTATCTGAATGATGCAATATTGTACCCACACCGGGCCTCCGAATTCGATATATTTCTTCAATACTATATACACAGTCGAGTCACATTATTATGACCACCTCCTACTTTTGACGTCAACAGCGTGTAGCCAATGCCCTCCGAGCCGGCTGTCGTAAGCTGGTAGGGCCGTGGGTGGCCGACTGGGCAACGTTCGTGACTGCCACGGGAAGGGCCTCTGGTTCGATCCCAGGCTGGTACGAACGTTCGATCCACTAAATACTCGCCGTGCGTCGGATGGGCACGCTAAGCCGTCGGACCCCGGGTACGGGCCCCCCGGTAATAAATAAGGGCGTCTTCCTCCCCCTTTCTACTTAGCTTCCGTGTCACTTTCCTATCGGGCGCTCTAGCCCAAATCTCCTAGTTTCCTATTTCTAAAGGTTGTTTAAGACCTGGGGTCAGACACTCCCTTCCTAAAATCCTCTACATGTGATCATGTCGTAAGCTGGCTCGGAGGGTATATAAGGTGTGCTGTAGGCATTCTAGAAACATATCACTCGTTGCTGTCATGGAATAAACATACATGAGATTCTTCCGCGAATTAGCGGAATTCCGCATTTTTCGTCATCATTTGGGTAATTCTCGAGATCGATGCAAAACTGAAAATAACTTTTTTGGGGGTAGAGAAGGGGTCGTTTTCTGTCTGGGGACGGTATCTTGTTTTTCAGAACTTGCGAAAACGGAAGTTAAACGTAGTGAAGATTTTCCCGTAATTGTAATTTCTTTTTACTTACGATGTTGCCTGTGTCCAGTACTGCATGTTTGTATACCATCATGAAATTGTGGGCAACGATTTCCGAAAACTGATGTTAAGGACGGCTCGAAGATTTCCCTACAGTCTTTTTAGGCATGAGTTTCTTCTGTGGATTCGAAGAATTCTGTTATCATTTTGGTTTTCTCGAGATCAATGCACAACCGAACGGCATTTGCGGGGGTCGTTTTTCGTTTGAGTGAATTCCGCCCTTCGAAACTTTTGAAAACGGAAGTTAGACAATGCGAAGATTCCTCCCGTAATCGTTTTTTTTTTCTTTTTCTTTGCAATGTTCCTTCTGCATAATATGGTTTTATTCCAAAAATACTGCATTTCAGCATAAAAACGGAAGAAAAAGTTTCCGAAAACGGAAGTCGGTCGAAGTGAACATTTCTCCCCGTAATAGTATTTTTTTCTTTTCTTCCCGCGCTGTTCTCACTATCCAGTGTTGTTTTTAAATGTTACTTTCTCCCATAAATGTTTGCACTTATGCTTGATAAGGGACGGTAAATTTTCCAAAATCGTAAGTGACGAAGTTTGAAAATTTGTTAGAATCAGTGCATGGTGTTCAAAAGTTTTCATATTCTGCAAGTTACACCATTTATTTAAAGTAGTGAAAGCTTTGATATCATGCGTTTATGGTCCTCAGGCTGAAAGTTTTTTCAGCATGATGGCTAAATTATTGTCATCTGAGGGAATAAGAGGAAAAAAATAATTAGAAAAGTGATGAGGAAATGGGAAGGGGATGATATCAGCAGAAAGAAAAATTTAGCGAAGATTGCAATGCAGCTGCAGAGTCAACAAAAGACAAATATACCCGTGGAACTTGCTGAGAAGAAACAACACAAGAGGAAAATCGAGCTGATGTTCTAGCAAGTAAAAAAACAAATCTGGTGTGCTCTAAATATCTACATAAATAAATTTGAGTGAACACCTCCATCTTGCTCATGCTGTGTTATTTACGCACTTTCTCATCGCCTGTCCTGATTTTCCACCCCGTTAAAAAGTTCTGCTTTTTTGTTCCTTGGTCAGTCTCATGTATGAGTAAAGGAGCGATTTATCAGATTTGCAAAAAAGGATGATTATCCACTTTCGGGCTAAGGGTGGCAGTATTTCTGAAACAGCGCAGTTTGTGAACCGTTCGCGTGCTTCTGTGGTTAAAGTGTATCATGATTGGAGAAATGGCACCATTGCGAATAAGCGATGTGGAAACTGTGGAGCACCACGTGCCATTCATGTGAGAGGTGAACGTCGGCTGCGAAGGTGAGTGAGGGCCGATCGACACGCTACAGTGGAGCAACTCACTGGCCGAAAGAACCACGGGGCTACCGTAAGTGTGTCTAAAACGACAGCGTATGGGCAAAACCCCTGAAGATTAAGAAAGCCTCCGAACTGGTCTGTGAAGTCAGAGCTAGTGGGCCGACCGACTCCAGCCTCGAACTTCCCGTTCCTGAAAACGCCAACGAAGTATTGCGGTGTTTACGCATAGAAATAATTTCTCGAGTGCGATACTTATTTGCGCACACAGCAATAAATCGATCATGTTTTTATTTTCTCTGTAATTTTTATCCTAAGATAACATCGAAATATTACATCTTTAGTTTTCATTTTTTTTTTCTCAGTTTACAGAAATGATACCTGTAAATCGGGGAATTTTTTTTTTGCTCTTCTGCTGGGAAATGATTTCATGTACAGTCTTAAAACTAAATATTTCAGGAAATTTTTCCTTTTGTTTTCAATTTGGCTAAAGGAGCACAAACATAAGTTTTTTCACGCATAACATGAAAAGCCCAGCATTTTACGTTAAGCATTTTTCAACTGCGATTTTTTTTAATGGCGTTAATGGCAAATTGGTAGGACTGTATAAACATAATCATTTCACTTAAAATTTTAGAAATTCTCCTCGCGTTCGATTCACTAAAATAAAAAAAAAGAATAATAATAAAAAAATTCCTTAATTACGTAACGAACGCGAAAGCAAAATTTCCGATTTAGTGAGTATATTTACTGAAAATACGGTAAGATGTGTGCTCAAATCTTGCAACTATTTCTAGGAGGTAAAAAATAATAATTATAAATTGGAATCAATTTTTGTCAAATGAACATGGAATGTATTAATTTGGATATCTTCCAATTTATGTACACAACACTGCAACTTTTATGCTGGAAAATCTGAACGTCACATTTTTTTTTTCATTTTTCAATATCTGCAACAATATTGAAGATTTCAATTAACACTTTAACAGACTCCTTAAAAAGCGGAAAACGCATGCATCAATAAATGTGTTCCTTCATTATGCATAAGTGCTTTCTTTTTGCACGATGTTCTTCTTGCAGGGAGGAATGTTTCACTGCCAATATTTCTGAAACTATCCTTATACATGTGCCTATGAATGTAACTAGGAATTAAAGTGCTGCTTTGCAAAAGAGTTCAATGTAGACAATTCAAGTTCATAGTTCTCTAATCCGAACCTCAATCTCTACCACACTTAATTTAAATTAAATTGTACATTCACTAACTTAAAAAAATTGTAAGCCCATGAATATATGTACATGCATACATTTTTACTTATCAGCCAGTAAACTTCAGGGATCGTGCTGAAGTTTAATGATATACGTGAATTCTTTCGGACATTTGTTGGACATTCCAATAAACTTTTCTTTGTACTGGCCTTCAGATTATCAGCGCATCAAGTAGTTCTGTACATTTCGTGCGAATGTAGTTCTGTGCATTAAGTAGTTCTGTACATCACTGTCGGTACAGAACAAGGTGTACTGCGTCTCGTCGGACCACATGACTTTTTCCATGTCTTCCAGCGTCCAGTCACGTTGTTTCTGACATCATTGTAGGCGAACTTTCCGGTTCTTCGCATAAATCAGTGACTTCCGTATAGTAATGCGACTGACAATGCCGATACTCTTCAATTCTCTGCTCCTAGTTCGTTGAGATATGGGTCGGGAGCAGGCTTCTTCGAATGCTTCAGGCGATTGCTGCACACAGGAAGTCCTGTTGCTCCGTACAAGCTTTCTCAGACGACGGCGATCTCGTTTCTGTCAGATTGTCGTCGCATCACAGTTACGCTTCTTAGACAAGCAATGTTGGTTATTTTTCCACTGATTAAAAACCCGGATATCTCACGCCTGATGTTGTCCTGCGGCAAACTGGCCCACACGTGCACTATCTGGCATTTGGAGCCCACACGGTGTGCTCCAAATTCCGGATAGTGCTGCACGACGGCAGCCGGCGTTTCAACTGGTCCCACACATGCTCGATAGGGGACATGTCCGGGGAGTGGGTAGGTCATGGAAGTGTCTGGACATGACATAGGCAGTCCTTGGCGATCTGAGCAATGTGCAGGCAGGCATTATCCTGCTGGTATAGCTCACCTGGAATCCCGGCCAGGAATGGGAGCACATGGGGCCGTAGGATCTCATGCACATACTGCTGGCTCGTCAATGATTCATGTACCATTAATAGAGCTGATCGGCTATCGCAGGCTATGGCTCCCCAGACCCTAATGTCTGCAGTGGGTGGTGTGGCGCTCAATAGCGAGGTTGGGATTATGTCGTTGACCCGGGGATCTCCACACCCGGACACAATGATAATAATCTGTCCCCAAAACGAAGCGGCACTTACCGCTAAACACCACACGTCACTAGTCTGTGTCCTTCCACGTCGCTTTGGCCCGGCACCACTGCACACGAGCCAGCGATGTTCCGGTGTTAATGGCAGCACATGTAAGGGTCGCTGAAATCGCAGATTCGTTTCCGCGAGGCATCGGTTCGTGGGCACACAGGAGCCGCTATATCTGCTTGTATAGTGGACCGGGTCCCCGTGGGATCCGTTCGTGCCTGGCGCACGATCCGACGGTCCTCTACCGGTGGGCTTCCTGGGCCGTCCGTAGCCGCTCCGCCGTTTGGCAGTGCCGTTACGTGTCCACTGCTTCCAACACTGTCGGACGGTATGGTCAGAATGATCCACGTATGTATATATATGTAGATACAGAGAACAAGAGAGAGGGAGAGAGTTGTGGAGCAGAGACATGGACCTTAATTAAAAAGGAGATACGAAAGCTGCAGACATCTGAAAGAAACACGGAGAGATGCATGTTTGGTGTAACCAGGAAAGATCTTGCATGAGGAAAATGATAAGAGTGGAAGATATCATGATCAGGGTAAAATCCATGAAACGGCAATGGCTGTACATGTTGCCCGAAGAACGAACCACCGATGGACAACTGAAATTACAGACTGGATTCCAAGGGACAGGAAAAAGACTCAGCAGAAGACCACGTGGGAGATGCGTGGATGAAATTCAAAAGCATGGAGGAATGACATGGTGGAGCCTGTCGCAAGACAGGCCTTTGTGGAAGAAACTTGGGGAGACCTTATATATATCGTCATCATTGTCAACCATTATCAAACCAATAGTTTTTGATACCTACATTTTCTGTCCCTTTGAATCCAGTCTAAAGCTTTGGTTGTCCATCGGTGGTCCGTTTTTCTGGCAATATGTCCAGCCCATTGCCATTTCAGGAATTTTACTCTGATCATAATGTCTTCCACTCTTCCAATCATTGAACTGGAAAAACAAAGGGATAAAAATTAATGGAGATTATTTAACTCACTTTCGTTTTCCTGATTACGTAATCATTTTTGTAACTGCCCCTTCAGAAGTGCAGAGTATGATCCAGGAACTTACTGACAAGAGTAAAGAAGTGGAATTAAAAATGAACTTTCAGAAGACGAAACTGGTGTACAATGCTTTTACAAGAAATGAAGATTTATCGATTCATGGGGAGGAAAGCTGGAGATAACCGATATCTACATTTACCCAGGACAGCAGATATCAAGCAAAGGTCACATTGATAAAGAAAGTAATCGACGAATAACACTTGGATAGAGATCTTTTGGGAAAAACAGCACACATCTTTTAAGAGCAACATGCCATTATGTCTTAAAAGAAAAGTGTTTAATCATGCATCATTCCAGTGCTTACGTACGTTGCAGAGACGTAGACCTTAACTAAATAAGACATACAAAGACTACACACAACTGAAAGAAGCATGGAGAGATGCATACTTGGTGTAACCAGGAGAGATGAGAAGAGGAACTTATGGATGAGGAAAATGACAAGAGTGAAAGACATCATGATCTGAGTAAAATTCCTGAAATGGCAATGGCTGGACATGCTGCCAGAAGAACGGACCACCGGTGAGCAACCGAAGTTCTAGACTCGATTCCAAGGGACAGGAAAAACCCGAAGAAGATCACATGGGAGATGGGTGGATGAAATTCGAAAACATGCGGGAGTGACAAGGAGGAGACTGGCGCAAGACCGACCGTTGTGGAAGAAACTTGGGGAGACTTTCATCCAGAAGCAGACTGATAATAGTTGACAATGATGATGATGATATATACAGGGTTACAAGAAAAGTCCGTGATCAGGCCAATATCTCACGAACTACACTGTTAAAAATTTTGTGGTAGGTTGCACCAAAAAGTGGTGCTACACCAGTTGCACCACTTTCTGAAAAGATGCACCACTGTGTGGTACAAACGAATCCCAAAAACATGGTGCAAATTTGCACCATAATGTGGTACAACCTTGTACAATAACGTGACGCAAAGTTGCATCATGATTTTGGTTTGCACCACACAATGGTGTATCTTTTCTCAGAAAGTGGTGCAACGGGTGTAGCACCACTTTTCGGTGCAACCTTCCACAAAAGTTTTAACAGTGTATGGCAGTTAGCGATTTACTTCTCGTGCAGTTGTATAGGAAACCTCCTATGGCGCACACAATAACACCACGAAGGATCCCCTCCCCGCTTTTGGGGGGCGAGGGGTCTATCGCGCTCCCCTTTGCAAATAGGGTAAAAAGTCAATTGCAAACTTGTTCAGCGAGGCAAAAATAATACATAAATATTTTTGTCCCATAACAAAAGAAGGAAGAGGACTCTCCAAATGCGAAAAAAGCGGGAAGCCACGTGAGTAGCTGTGTCCGAAGCATATTTGCATGGATTTCAAATGTGCTTTCTGCTCCGTCGTCAGAATACAAAAATGATATACGTGGTCTGTTCGCCAACACTTCATGAACCAGTGACGGGAAGTCGAAAGCTTTGCCACGTACGCAAGCAAGTCAGTTAGATGTGCATACAGTTTTCCTATTGAATGAGTGTTTCGCCACTTTATGCTATTTCTCCTTGTCTCAGTGTATTTGTTTACTGTATTGGACATCAAAGTCTGATATTGAATATGTCAATGAACTGCTTTTTTTTTTTTTTCTGAACAAGAACTGTTAATAAAGTTTATAGGAAAACTTTTCCTTTGTGCTTTCATTTACTTAGAACTTACAAGTTTAGATAAGTTCTAAAAAATAAGTTCTTGTCTAAATACTCTGTCGTTGCTTCCGGATGTTGTGATTTCTAAGTAATAAGTTCTTGTCTAAATACTCTGTCGTTGCTTCCGGATGTTGTGATTTCTAAGTAATAAGTTCTTGTCTAAATAATCTGCCGTTGCTTCCGGATGTTGTGATTTCTAAGTAATAAGTTCTTGTCTAAATACTCTGTCGTTGCTTCCGGATGTTGTGATTTCTAAGTAATAAGTTCTTGTCTAAATACTCTGTCGTTGCTTCCGGATGTTGTGATTTCTAAGTAATAAGTTCTTGTCTAAATACTCTGTCGTTGCTTCCGGATGTTGTGATTTCTAAGTAATAAGTTCTTGTCTAAATACTCTGTCGTTGCTTCCGGATGTTTTGATTTCTAAGTAATAAGTTCTTGTCTAAATACTCTGTCGTTGCTTCCGGATGTTGCGATTTCTAAGTAATAAGTTCTTGTCTAAATACTCTGTCGTTGCTTCCGGATGTTGTGATTTCTAAGTAATAAGTTCTTGTCTAAATACTCTGTCGTTGCTTCCGAATGTTGTGATTTCTAAGTAATAAGTTCTTGTCTAAATACTCTGTCGTTGCTTCCGGATGTTGTGATTTCTAAGTAATAAGTTCTTGTCTAAATACTCTGTCGTTGCTTCCGTATGTTGTGATTTCTAAGTAATAAGTTCCTGTCTAAATACTCTGTCGTTGCTTCCGGATGTTGTGATTTCTAAGTAATAAGTTCTTGTCTAAATAATCTGTCGTTGCTTCCGGATGTTGTGATTTCTAAGTAATAAGTTCTTGTCTAAATACTCTGTCGTTGCTTCCGGATGTTGTGATTTCTAAGTAATAAGTTCTTGTCTAAATACTCTGTCGTTGCTTCCGGATGTTGTGATTTCTTTGGGGCCACATTCCCGGTCTCCTTCCATCTTTTGTTATGGGACAAAAAAACATTTATGTACTATTTTTGCCTAGCTGAATAAGTTTGTAATTGACTTTTTTTGCCCTATCTGCAAAGAGGGGCGCGATAGCCCCATCAACTTTCCCAAAAGGGGGCGAGGGGATCCCTCGTGGTGTTATTGTGTGCGCCATATGGAGTTTCCTATACAACTGCACAAGAAGTAAATCGCTAACTGCCATAGTTCGTGAGATATCGGCCTGATCAAGGACTTTCCTTGTAACCCTGTATATATATATATATATATATATATATATTATGTGACATTGAGGATCTCAGGAACTACAGACCTATCAGCCTCCTATCAGTGGTTTATAAAATCTTCACTAAAGTTCTTTCACACCGCTTGAAGGTAACACTGGACATGGCTCAACCGCGAGAACAAGCTGGATTCAGGAGTGGCTACAGCACAATAGATCATATCCACGTACTGAGAGAACTAATTGAAAGAGCGAGGGAATATGAACTTCCATTGTGCATGGTTTTTATCGATTATGAAAAAGCCTTTGATTCGGTGAAACCATCAGCAGTTACCATGGCTCTGAAATCCTGCGGTATTGAAGATGCATACATTAATATTATTAATAACATCTATGAAAATGCAAGTGCAAAGATTCGGCTGTTTGAAAATACAACACACATAAAAATTGGAAAGGGAGTGAGACAAGGTGACACCATATCTCCGAAGCTCTTTAATGCCATATTGGAAAATGTCTTTCAATCACTGAACTGGGAAAACAAAGGGATAAAGATTAATGGAGATTATCTAACCCACCTTCGTTTTGCTGATGACATAGTCATTTTTGCAACTACCCCATCAGAGCTGCAGAGTATGATCCAGGAACTTGCTGACAAGAGTAAAGAAGTGGGATTAAAAATGAACTTTCAGAAGACAAAAGTGATGTTCAATGCTTTTACAAGAAATGAAGATTTATCGATTGATGGAGAAAAGCTGGAGATAACAGATACGTATGTTTATCTTGGACAGCAGATATCAAGTGAGGGTCACATTGATGAAGAAATTAATCGGCGTACAAAGCTTGCCTGGAGAGCTTTTGGAAGAAACAGCATAATTTTCAAGAGCAATATGCCATTATGTCTTAAAAGAAAAGTGTTTGATCAATGCATCCTTCCAGTGCTTACGTATGGTGCAGAGACGTGGACCTTAACTAAAAGAGACATACAAAGGCTGCAGACAACTCAAAGAAGCATGGAGAGGTGCATGCTTGGTATAACCAGGAGAGATAAGAAGAGGAACTCATGGATCCGAAAAATGACGAGAGTGGAAGACATCATGATCAGAGTTAAATCCCTGAAATGGCAATGGGCTGGACATACTGCCAGAAGGACAGACCATAGATGGACAGCCGAAATTTTAGATTGGATTCCAAGGGACAGGAAAAGACCCAGAAAAAGACCACATGGGAGATGGGTGGATGAAATTCGTAAATATGCGGGAGTGACATGGAGGAGACTGGCACAAGACAGACCGTTGTGGAGGAAACTTGGGGAGACCTTCGTCCAGCAGTGGATTGATAATGGTTGACAATGATGATGATGATGATATATATTATATGTTATCGTTAAAGTATGAAATCCTTTATTTCATAGAATACCTAGTTATTTCATGAAATAACTGATCAAGTCAGTTAAAGCGTAAAACTCACTTTATTCTATGGTTTAACTAGCTATTTCATAGAATAACAGATACAGACATTTAACGTGGACCAGGAATATCAAACAAAGATCTTCGCTCTTTCCACGTTTATAAGTGAGTCACCGAAAAATTCTCATTGGCCGCCACCGGGAGTCGAACCCAGGGTCTTCCAGTTACGCGCCGGATATGCTTCCGCTACACCACAGCGGCCTCGAATTCTTCCAGACTCACACACGCTAACGACCAAGCCAAGTTGGCAGGTTGCTTCTTGGAGCCCCGCACAGTGCTGGGGATTCACCCCGTTAACTATCTAATAACTATCTACACCCCGTTAAAGTGTAACATAACCGAATAAATAAATCCCAAATTCAAATGGCTGTAAAGTGAGAACCACTGGTCAGAAATAGCACACCATTTTCAACCCACTATAAAGTATTATATAATAATAATGATATTAACTTTTATGTTTCGTTTTGTTATTTATAAATTTTTCGGAAATAAGTTGTACAGAAGATCTGCAAATTGTGTTTTAATGAACTGAATGTTCAGAGGGAAAGAGAAAACTCTAAAGAATGTTTGGAAATTCAAGCTAAGAAGATGAAATTAATGTCAGATAAATCTCATTCTGAAGCCTCTGTGGGGCTTACAGTATCCAGTACCTGAAGTTGACAGAGGAAGGGGTGACGCCAGATCTATTTTAGCTGTTACATGAAAATAACCGAAGAAGGATTTTTTCAATTGGAAACAAGAAATAAAACAGCTATATTCCCGATCCCAGTTCAGCGACTGTGCACAAAAACTAATTCAGATCGAAGAAGTGCCGGATATAGAGAAATCGCTCCGGTCGGTTGCTACAGCTCAAAGTTTAGGTACCGGTCGGGGATTTAAAAAACGTTCATGTAAAACGCAGTGTGTCAACAAAAAATGTATTTGTTTTAGAAATAATGTTCTATGCAATTCCAAATGCCATTTTAGTAAACCCTGTTGTAACAAATGATTTTATTGTGTCTTTATATAAATAACGTTTTGTATGCTGTATAATTCAGTCAAATTGTTTGTTTTACACTTTAACTGTCTATATCATTAGTTAATTTATAGAATACCTAGTTATTTCATAGAATAACTAGTTAAAGAGTGGAATTATTAATTTATTACACGCTTTAACTAACTTGATCAGTTATTTCATGAAATAACTAGGTATTCTATGAAATAACTGAATTATACACTTTAACGGTAATATATATACATATATACCAACAAAACAACATAAAGAAAGCACATGCTTCGGGAAGGATGGAATTGAATTCTGAGTATCAGAGCATATTAATCCGTGCTGAAATAATTACTTTGGTGGTCATCTATGAGCTCCGGTTTCTCGTTTTATGGTTGTTTAAACTTTGACGTCCTTGCTGCAATAGAGTCGGTTTAAACTTTGTGTGACAAAAGATGTTCCGAAACATGGAATCTACAATTAGTTTTGTAATAAGGGTTCGTGTTGTGCGAAATCACGGATTTCACGCTGTCGACGCTTCTCGTGAGGGCTGATTCTAAAATTTCACCATGTTTGTATTTGTGGAAGATAAGATTCCATTCGAAGACGCTATAAAACTTGGCCTCCACTTTAATGTTATCGTAAATACAGAAGTGAGTTCGTTTTCAAAGGGTGGATCCAACCCTCTTGCTGACCTTTTCCCTCAAGGGCCGGTGTATAATAGCCGCTGACGTATGTATTGTCAGAAAAGATCCGAAATTTTCAAAGGTCATGACTTTATTTTTTAAATATTGACATTAAATGTAAGGTATGAATAAAGCAATGAAAGTTAATACTTTATCAGCCAGGCAGCTCGAAACATGATCTGCCTTTTACCGGAAGTTTGAAATAACAACGTTTGACCTCACGGTTCAATTTGAAAGGGCGCTGGTTCATAAAGCAGCGGTTCTAGTGTCCGTCCACAACGGAGCCTTTGTTCAGCGTTGTTTATTGTCTTATGCCTACCGTCAGCCGTCAAAATTTTCTCTTAAAATCTCTTGTATGTGAATGAGACCCTCAATTCTTCACACAAGCCTCTGACGCTCAGCAATTGAGTTATGTATGAACACTTTGTCGTGACATTGAACTGGGTAATATCTTGCGAATGGTTGCTCTCGTTGTCAGAAACCTAGAACTTAAGTGGGGCTGCAAAATAAAAAAGTTAATTCGCTTATTTCATTGTTTTTTGTGAGAATTTGCAAAAACATATTTAAAATTATTGTGCAGAATGTGCATCTATATGCTCAATATTTTAGTAATTTCGCACGTTCTTCAATGTGTTTTTCAATGTTGAAGAGGAAGCTATCAAATTTAATACTTGTATATAGAAGTATGTTAGACTAAGGAAAAAGATATAAAGACAATGATCCGATTTATTGGTGTCAAGTAAGAAAAAGCAGGAATTTCACTCCGCAAGCTTTCCCCGTCAACGAACGACTTCATCAGGAGGTTACATAGAGAACATAAATGCTAACTTAAAAGTTGACATCATGCGTGAAGACCGCACACACAAAACAGCGTTGGAACGTGGTACATAATATCTTAAAAGTTAATGCAAAGAATGTAAACTTTAGGGAGAAACTAGAGTCATTAGGTTCGTCTTGCTATGCCTAGTAGATGGTTCCACGCTACCGGTAGTTCAAAAGAGACGTCTGTGTTGCATACTTCTGGCCGCGTTAATATTTCAACTGTTTCTTTTATAGCAGCTGTTCTCGCGTCTCCATATGGAGGGATCTTGAAGATATTTGGGCCCTTGGGGTTGAGCCTTATGGTTGGCTACTTCCTTGTCGAGGGATGTAGTAAGCTTCTTTTGCGCAACGTCCCTATATTGTGTTCACGTATTCTCTCTTCAAACGATATTTTTGTGAGTCCCACGTAAAATTTAGTAGAGTCTGATTATAACAGTGGGAGTCAATAGATGCCCGCATCTGTGAGTTTTAAGGTGCTATTACCTCTTGCTGCACCGAGGATGTTTGCCATGGGTTTAAACTTTAACCCTTTAACGACCATAACGCCCAAAACGTCCGTTTGTACAAACGGCCATAGACACCCGAAACGCCTGTCTAGAGTGAGTCAGATTTCTTCTCCTTACTTGTTCTTCAAATTTTCTCGACCTATGAGGGATCAGCAGGAGTCACCCTCAGTCACTATTGTTGTTACTAAAAAGGAAGTGAAACAGCAGACAGTTTTGGGCGTTATGTAATTTAGAGTGATGCAATATTTTTGGGTTATGGTCATTAAAGGGTTAAAAGGTTTTAGGCCGACATCTAATCCTGTCTTCTGGAAGGGATTTTTGATAAAATAAGATACTTTGGGGATGTATGTGACAGAACCAACAAATTTTAAAGGCGCTCTTCCGTTTACTGTAGTAAGTGCGTTGGTCTCAACTTTGGCAATTATGTCCTCTACGCGGGAGACCTCAAACCCTCTTTCAACGGCAAGATCCCTCAAAGACTTAATTTCAGCATCATAATCTGATTTCGAGATGCAAAATTCTTTGGCTCCTTTAGCCCGGTATTTGAATAGAGCATACTTGTGTGCTGTTGGGTTAGCTGATCTTGGCAGAATGGGATTAGGTACGTGCATGGTTTTATAGTAGACTTTGGTGGAGAGTGTACCTGAAGTCGGTTTCGTCACAAGTACACCCAATTAAGGTAATTCTCCTTGATTTTCTATTTCCATCGCAAATTTAATGTCTTCATGTAAGTTGTTTATGGCTACTATAAAGTCTTGCAGGTAGTTCTCTCCGTGCTCCCAGACGAAAAAGATGTCATCGGCATAGCGTTACCATACCCTGGGGTCTTGGGAAGAATGGTCAGTAAGGTCTCCTCAGTAGGTCTCATAATGGCTTCAGCGAGTACTGGAGACAGGGCTGAACCATCGGGACTCCTTTTGATTGCTTGTAGACGTGCGAGCCGTAGGCAAAAAAGTTGGATTCCACAGTTAAGTCAATAACAGCCAAGATATCTTTCAGAGCATCTTTGTCGTATAGGTTAGCTCCAGTCAGGGCTTGCATGACGTTTTGTGTAGCTTCCCGTATTGGAACAGAGGGGTAGAGAGAGATAACGTCAAAGCTGCCAATAAGTTCATGTTGTGCAAGGGTGATACTTTTTAGCTTGTAGATGAACTCAGTCGAGGAGCAAAGGACTCTGTCTGTAGTCTGAAGGAACGGCATAAGAAAAGTTGCGAGGGCTTTCTTGAAGGTGCGATATGTTGCTCTCAGATGCAGAGACTCCAACTGCTACGGATTATCGGTAGTCACTACGAAAGTCGTCGTTCCTCTACGGATTACGGAAAGCATCGGATATATTACGGACATCGAAAATCTGATTGAAATTACCTTTTTAACGAGGTGCGTAAAGCTTATTTTCGTGTTTTCTAGATTCTAACATTCATAAACATTTTAGAGAGTGTTTCTTGAATGTTTTCAATATCGTCGCACTTTCCCCGTGATTTCACGGCCCATGGAATCCCGGAATCCTTTCCAGATCTTCGAAAGTCCTTAATTTTTTGGTATTTTTGCGTGAAGACCTGGAGTAGTACTAGAATTGTTTCTTGCAATGAACAAAATGTTTTTGTTCATTGGAGGAAAAAAAGAAAATACATTTTTTTTCATTCTTTTTGGGGTTTGAAGACAACCATGAGTAACTTCCCTTCTGTGTATACGCACTTGCTATGCTTTACTGTGTGATTCCCTTTAGAACATACAGTGATGATTTTTGAGGTAAACTAAAAAAAAAATATATATATATATTGGAACCATTTAGTGTTTCTCACAAAATGTCTTCAATTTATGGACAAGTTTAAAGCAAAAATTCGCTTTTTTGTGAATATATCCTGTCATTTTGCTGCTCTGGCAATTTGTTTTTTATCGTGTGTAATACAGTTTTATTCATTACTACTGAAAAACGCTGAAAACTACGAATTTTTTACACTGTAAAATATAAGGGGTGTGAATTAACTGAAAATTTCTGAAAATAACGTGCAGTAAAGGCCCGTCCATTAACGGAATTTCCGTTTTAAAAAATGCCCCCCCCGGTTTTTTTAACTTCCATATTTTCACATATTATACGTAATCAGTAATTCCGTTTATTTCAGAAAAGTCCGTTTCAAGTTTTTCCCTGTTTAGACTGAAATTCCCAAAATCCAGCACGCTGAATATTTCAGCCTTTACGCGAGAGAATACTTTTGCGCCGGTAGTGAGGATCGAGTCCGGGTTTTTTTTAGGTTGAAGTTGCGCCTCTTAACCATTGAGCCAGATTGCTACAGGAACCAGGCTCACGTTCAAGGTGAAACTTAAACGCGCGATGGTGATGGTTTTTTTTTCCAGTAATGCGAATGATTTAGTCATTTTACTTTCTATTGGAGCTTGTAATTTTTTTTTAATACGTTTCTAATAATTTTATTTTTTCTGTACGAGGTGCTATTACAAATTACTTATGTTTTTTCATCGTGATTTTTCGAAGCAGCAGAATGATTTGGAGTTTATCTTTTTTTCAACTGACAATAACTTTCAATTATTTTTATAAGAAAAGGTGCAATGTGCTGTTTTATAATATTATTTCACAAAACTTCTAAATATAAAATTTACTCTTGATAGCTATAGAGCTTTTGTCTTAAGAACTCCACAGACTTGATATATATAGACATCTTAAAATCACCTGTACAATAAATTAAGTTTTCGGGTTTTTTTACGGTAACACAGTATATGTATAATAGGTGGTGCACAAAATGAGAGAAAGGAGAAGAAAATATCCTGTGACACAGTAACAAAAATTCATTCGATTTACTATCCACAATATCGGATCTCGCTGCAGAACTTCAAAATCAAATACTTCGACAGACTATGGAAATTTAACAGTTAATCAAACCCCCAAGTATTCCCGTGAATATCTCCTATTGCCAGAAATGTTTCGTTTTATAATTCATGCGATATACTATCCACCATATCCGATCTCGCTACAGAACTTCAAAATCAAATACTTCGACAGACTATGGAAATTTAACAGTTAATCAAACCCCCAAGTATTCTCGTGAATCTCTCCTATTACCGGAAATTTTTGTCACTGGATACGGAAAAAGTGAGAACTGAGCTTTTCCATTAATATAAGAAAGGAATTGCGGAAAGGTTTCCGAAAATTCAAAATTTTTCTGCCTTACGAATAATCCGTGAAATTAAGAATTTTTTCCGTCATTTCACGGAAAAAGTTGCATTAGGAACATGCTTCGGTAATTCACGAATGAAATAACGGAAAGTGGGTCGTAAATTTCAGAAAATTTCTTACAGTGTATGTTTTTCCGTGCTCTAATATTATTTACCGTGGTGCGTTTTCGACCGGTATAGTAGCAACATCATGCAAATCTTTTTGGCGCCCAAATAGAATAGCGCCCGGGGTCAACTGCCGCTCTCTTCTCCTTCGCCGCTACGCCTCTGGGAAGTCGTGGCTTATAGTTAAAAAATCTCGACGTCCTGTGTTTGTGGATATTGCTCTCTCCTTGGCGGAGCGTATCTCCTCTGCCTTGGAATACTTAGAGTGACTCTGGAATAATGTGCGTCGTTTGAGATTACGGTGACATCATTTTTTGTCACCACTTTAGCTCTTTTTCTCGTTACGTGTAGATTCTCCGTGAATCATAACCGAAGTCATCGTAAATTTTGGAAGGTGCCACTTGTAGTTAACTGATTTTCTCTTTGTGTTTGGGGGTCATGCAAAGCTTTCTGTCGTCTGCTCCTTGTGTGGAAGATGCTTTGTATGGCATTAGCTTTCGCAGTGGTGGATTTAGCAGACGTTGAAAAAGAAAAGAGGTTTGAGTAGGTTGAAAGCTTCATCTAGCTATGGTGCGATGAAGCTGCGAGAGCGGTGCTTTTCCTTTTTTGCTTCTCGCTGAGCGATTCGTATTCCCTGAAACAGATAAGCATCGTAAAGGCTCAGGCGTCTACCGTCCTCTTTTAGCTGTCACGCAATGTTTCAAGACTCATTTATTCGAAAGAATTCGGCGAATTCTTTAGGCATGCCATTTCTTTTCTGCTTTTATTTTACTTCATTTATTTTTTATTTTTTACTTATTTATCAGCTTTACGTTTTAAAAGAACTTTTCAGCACTTGCCGCACGCAATTTTGTGCTTTCGTCAGCCTTTGTCGGTTTTATGAACCGAAATTAGGGAGTGCCTCCCCCCCCTTTCGTTTTTCCTTTATAGTCCAATAATTGTTTTTTTAATACGTAATTTGTGTTTCAATAACTACACACAGAACGTTCATTGTACCAAAACGGGGAAATATTCATGGACGAAAAATGTGAGTGTGTAAGGAACAGAATTCCTTACAGTACGTTGCATGGTATTGGAATACTTCAGTAATCTCAGAAAAAGTCTAATTTTTATGACTATACTCGCAACAGCATAGTATGTAGTTTTTTCGTTATTGTTACTCATCGCATTAGCTTGTATAGATCAAGTTATAGGTGTTTTACGTTGTACTTGAAAAAAATGGCACTGTAAAAAACTAGGATACATTTTGGATTGATATTACTGTAATATGTACATAAACCCCTAATTTTTTAGCTCATGCACCTGTATACGGTTAAGTCTTCAAAAAGGGTGCCGAAAAATTCATAAGAAGTTAGCCGCTGTACTTTCAAAACATAAAAAAAAAAAAAGTAAAAAACAGAACAAAAAAGAAAAGAAAAAAGGGAACTGGGTTTTCTGCTGGATTATGAGTAGGCTTATATACATCCTGGTTTGACTGGGATTGTCTCAGTTTTAGGCGCGACCGTACCGATGGGTTAGGGTTGGCTTCACACCACAGAAGTTTTCTTTGAGCCCCCCTCTTAGCCCCCACAAAGCAAACGAATATATTTGTTCCCAATGAAGTTCAGCTAAAACATAGGAATTGGAAGGATAACGAGTATTTCTAGTAATATAAATAGAATTTTTGAACCGTAAATAAGTTTCTTTGTTTTTTTCTTTTTGAGAAGGAAAAAAAGTATAAGCATAATGTTTGTTTAATATGACAGAATTTTATTTTGAATGTACAATTGTAGAATAGAATATTATATTAAAATTTTATAACGGCAAGAAAGGTTTTTTTTTTTTGCTGAATTTAAAGCGAAAATGGCAGATAAAAAAAAAATTAAGCAAAAATGCCACAGGTTGTTTTTTTTTGCTTGAATTTAAAGCGAAAATGCCAGATAAGAAAATAACGTCACACCAAAAAATGTGAAAATGTCAAGTGTTCATTCAAATGCGTAATTACGTATCAAAATGGGCCATTACTGAATGACAATGTATATTTTAAATTAGAATAAAAAGCATTTAAGCAGCTAGAACACTTGGGGAGTAAGTCATGTAAGATTTTAGGGAACTTGAATAAACGTATGTGAATTTTTCGAATTCGCAGAAATTTTGTTATATAAAATGAATTTTTTGTTAAATATAGGTTTATACTTCTGGGAAATGGTGGGATTCTTCTGAGTGAATATCTAAGAGAGCAGTAGGAAAGACAGCATTTTTAAAATTATAGTTCTAAAAGATGAGAGAACGAGAGAAAGAGATATATTCTTTGTCGGGTTATAAACTAAAATTCATTAACAGGCTTACGACAGCAAATATTAAAATAATAATAAAAAAAAAACCCGACGTAAGTTAGCTGAAATTGCGAAGAAATCGTAACTTGTTAAAGGCTATAAATATTCAAATATTCGTATATGTACCAAAAAACTTGTTTTCTTTTTTTTTTTTTTTTTTTTTTTTTTTTTTTACTGGGGATATCATCTGCGTTTGGTAAAATCTCCGTAAACGGATTTTTTTGGCAACATTTCTGCCTAGACCAGTTCTGAGGTGCTGACCGCCATTTGTTTTAGGGTCTTGGCTATTTCTCCTTGGTCAAAATGAAAACAGATTCATTATGCAGTGAAAAATAGCTGCACCATTTTCAAAATTTCTAAAACAATCCTGCCTCACGTAGGATTACCATATTTTTCGGGTTCAAAAGCGAAATAAATATGGACAGAATCTAACATGACCGAGACTTAAGTTCCGAAAGGTTATTTTAAGTGATACTATCACATTATATCACAGTACCATTCTATTTTTTTTTATAGATTAGTGTAAATTCTGTCGTCTCTATAGCCCATATTTTCATGCAACTAAAACCGAGACACGCAGACTATGTGGTAAGAATGTTCTAAAAATAATGACAATATTGTAACTGTTTTTAGCGCGTCTTTTGTGAAAAAAGATTGTGTTTATGTTATCGGTTTGTCCGTCCGTCTGTAGACACCATATCTCTGCAACTATTAGTCCGATTTGAAAAATTCTTTTTGCATTGGGAAGCTTGAAATATGCAAATGATGATTCTTTATTTCGGGTTTTTTTTTACGATGTACAATTTCGCCGGTAGAGGGCGTAAATACAGATGATATCGAATTCAAAATACATTTTATTACATATATTTGCTTCTAAACATCCGATTGAAAAAATTCTTTGATCTTTCGATTCTATTTATGTCGAAGAGTATTTTAGGTATAGTCACTTTTTCAAGTTACGCATAGATTTTCCGCTAGGGGCGAAAAAGCAAATTGCGTTTTTCCCGATATCTCTACTTCTAAAACTCCGATTTGAACACTTCTTTCTTCAGAGGATACAGGTCCTGATAAGAAATCTTTTGCATATAATTTCTAAATTTTGGTAGAGAATGGTTTGGCCACCAGGAGGCGTAAGTGTTAATTTCTGCTTCTGATGTATTTGCCACAAAATCTGAGTTTTTGAATTCTCGATCGAAAAAATTTTTACGTTGACCGATGCCACTCACGTCGATAAACTTTTTCGGAATATTTTTTTCTTAAAATATTACATGGTTTCTCCGCCAGGAGCTTAAATGTATTACCCTATTTTTGTCAAAATCTCTGCTTCTAATGGTCCGATTTGAAAAATTCCTTCTTTATTGGATAGAGTTTCCCGGTGCGACAGGTTTTTCGTGTAATTTCAAAATTTTCAAATAATTCATAGACTTCCCGCTAGGTGGCGTTGAGGTAAATTGGGGTTTTCCCAATAACTCTGCTTCCAAAACTTCGATTTGAAAAATTCTTCCTGTATCGCATACAGCTCGTGATGGAAAATGTTTTGCATATAATTTCTAATATTTAGTAAAGAATGGTTTGGTCACCAGGGAGCATAAGTGTTAATTTCAGCTTCTGATGTATTTGCAGCAAAATCTGAGCTCCTGAAAACTAGATTGAAAAACATTCTTTCGTGGACCGATGCCGCTAACATCGGAAAACCTTTTGAGAATACTTTCTTCTTAAAATAATGCAAATTTTTCGCGCCAGGGTGCATAGATGCATATCTTATATTTGTCGAAGATTCCGTCTTAAAAAATTCTTTGTTTGTTGGAGAGCATTTCAGCTGCGAAATGTTTCTCGTATAATTTCAAATTTTTCTTAACGCACATGTCTGCAACCAGAGGGCGTAAGCTTAGAATTCCGTTTACAGCAATATCTGCAGGGTTAAAAACCCGATTGAAAAACTGTTTTCTTCCGTCAGATACTATTGTTTTCCATACCGGTTCCATGGACTTTGAATAGCTATGATAAATTTAATTTGCCTCAGAACGGATTCAAAAGACGTGCTTATTACACCCGAAAATTCGGTGTCGTCTTTCTTGTTTCATATTTCAACTGGATCTAGCGTCAAATAAGGATTCTGAGAGCTTAATTAATTCCATCCGTAGTTCTTAAGGAGCCATAGAACGAAATCATGAGCGTAGCAGGTGTCAAAATAGCCCTTATGAGTTACTAATGTTTTAATTGTGAAGATCAGTAGGGGAGCATTATCTGGTTGAATCTTCTTTTACTCTTTGGTATTTTAAATACAATCAATTTAAGACTAAAATAATAAAAATCGAACAAAAGCATATTAGTAAAAATAAAAGCATTTGTTCTGCTATAAATTGTTCTCCATGTTGCAAACAAATAATGAAATGCTTTTCAGCAGAAAAGCAGCCACAGCAGTCATTAAAAGGTTTGTCAACTTTAGAATTGACATTTTTTAAAAATTGTTTGTAGTTCATCAATCATAGTATAAGATTTTTACAAAATAATGCACATTTCGAAGTATATCTAATTGAAGTTTCTTGAATGCGGCCTTGTTAGATTACGGCTAACTTAATGCCCTTCCAACATGAAAAGGTGCCCAACTCTGTGATAGAAGAATGATACAATATTTTTAGCGAAGAAATGTTATTTGAAATACGCTGTAATGACTTCTGTTAATTTTACGAATCCACTTGCATAGAAAGTTAAAAAAATAAAATAAAATTTGTATGTGCTACATAGAACCAAGGTTAATTCGACCCCACGGATGATTGAGGCCCGGATAATCGGCATTTTACTGTACTCTATTGCAACGTTAAATAAACGGATTTATACCACGCTATAAGCGTTTTAAACTTTTTATTTGATTTTAAGTAAGGAAGTTAAAAAAATCTGAAAATAAACGTTTGTTTGCATTATTTAGTAAAGGCTGAATCATTTTTGAAAGAAGATTGGCGATTTTCAGCGATACGGCGATGGAGAGGGGTGCCAAAAATAAATGTAATGTCATACATGACCGGTCATTTTGCGAGGCATGAGCTCCCCGCAACAAAGCATAATGTTGCAGCTTGGAGTGATGGAATTCAGTTTCCATGTTCTGATTTTTTTTCCACGAGAAGAAAAGAAAAAAAGTGCTTTAGTGGAAAAAGTATGTTGCTATTGTGCTTCTTGCGTTCAAGAAATTTGATTTCGAAAGGAGTATTCAAGGACGACACAATATCGAAACTATCCGATTTTCCCCGTCTGTTTCAAATACCACACGCCCAAATTCATGTATGCGTGACTGTTTCGTTGTGTTGTTTATGGCGTTTCCGTGCTTTACGGTGGCGTGCGTGACGTTGAAGCTGTTAGCGTCACCCGTTTCGATGGAGCATCAGGAAGTTACACATTCAGATAAGTAAAATAATCTCGGTTGCAAATACACACTGATACTGATGCAAAATCCACTGTTGTAGTGAAAAGAGGCAAATGGAAGAAAACATTTCTTCTTTTTCCCCGAGTAAAATGATAAAGATCTGGGTGTGTGCGTATTAGGAGTTGATACGTCCCCCCTCCTCTCCTCACACTCGTTGGTTTTTGTATGGGTTTCTTTTATTGAGAACAATGCACTCTCGAGGCAGGCACCGCTAAGTCGTCGTCGCTTCGGTCTGACTGCGCCGCCAGGAAGCAAGATCATTAGCAGTTCCTCTTTGGTAACCCCTTCTCTGGTACGATGTCCTGATTGGCGATGTGTGTATGTGTTGTTGATGCTGCGTGTGCGTCGTCATGCGTATGGTAACATTTACCATTGACCTTCAAAAATCACGTCAGCTGTTAATGAACGCCACTAGTCGCTGCATGCATCCATCCTGATTTACTGCTTCGTTGAGATAATCAAAAGCCTCTTCTGCTTTCCAATCTGGCTGTATATTTAAGTGATTTTCTCTAAATGTGTTTCTGAATGTGCTGTTCTGGTCATTTGTTCGCTGAATTGCACGTTAGCCAGCCAGCGGCGGCATTTATCCCGTGATTGTTCCTAACGTTGATTTGGTGTACATGTTAGTTTATAATGCTCTCGATATGCCGATGTTCGTAGTGTTAATTTATGATTTTCTGGGCGTAATAAATAGTACAGTAAAAACCTCTCATTTAAGGACACTCTCGGGACACTTGTTTTTTTCCGTAAAAGAGAGGTATCGTTAAAATAGTTTTTCGTTATTTTTAGGTTGCAATCAGGGTTGTCGTTAGACCATTTTATCATCTTAAAATAATCTCCAAATTAGTTTTCTTGTTTAAATTACAGTAAAAAAATTGTACCTTCGGAATATTTTTATTTTAAATGCATGATCAAATCATCAAAAATAAAGAAAGAAAGAAGGGGAGCTGGCGATCTTAGTGAAAGATGGGTTTGCCTCCTCGGGGCGCTCCATGGGCAACAATGGCATACAGAACAGCAACAAGGGCCTCTGTGAATCTTGGAGAGGTGCCAGTGACCAACCGGAACTGTGATCTGTGGGCTAATCCCCCACGCTGATGTACTTACCTGATTAAAAAGACACAAAGATACAATGTCCCGGACTCTAGTGTGGGATATGGTGGACCTACCACACTTGAGAAGGACGGCGCACCACGGAAACAATTTGGCCAGGGAAAAAGGAGAATGAGAAAGAGATCTCGGCTGAGTTAGTGTAAGATTGGTGTATGTAATACTAAAGGTATAAATGACAAAATGAATGAAGTGACTGAACAGATGAATAAATATAGATTGGATGTGCTGTGTGTAAGTGAAACCAAAAAGAAGGAAATTTGGATAGAAGAAGTGAGTTTGTGGTCTGGAGTATTGGATAATGTGAGAGGACAGGCCGGTGTAGGTGTGATGTTAAGTGAAAAGATCAAGAGCAACTTGATTCACTATAGATGCATAAGCAAGAATATTCTTTGGACTCGTTTGAAAGTGAAACTTTAGAGAATAGTAATTGTTGTAGTGTATGCTCCATGTGACTTGGAACCTTCTGATAGGAAGGGAGATTTCTGGAATGAGCTAAAAGCTGTTTTGAGCCAGTTTGGTGCTAAAGAGAAAGTTATAATAGCAGAGGATTTCAATGCTAGAGTTGGTGTGCAGAATGCGATTTCTGACAATGTTCTGGGTAAGTTTAATGATCCTTGTGTGAATGATAATAGTGAAAGATTAAATGAACTCTGCATTGAGAATGGTTTGGATATACCTAATGCGTTTTTCAACCACAAGTATATCCACACATATACATGTACTTGGGAAAATCGTACTCTTGTTCAAAAGAGTGTGCTAGATTTTGTTGTCTACAATCAGCGTCTGAAACACTTAGTTGAAAATACTCCACATTCCACAGCGGCGGCTGAAAAACAATTTTTCGGATGCTGTGTGTTTCTGGAACGTGGAAAGAGCGATGTATTTATTTATTAACACTTAGTTGTTGACACTCGTGTGATGAAAAGTGCGGATGTTGGTTCTGATCATTACTCGGTACTGTCACGAGTGAAACTGAATGTTGGTTGAAGGAAAAGGAATAGGAAGAGGCCTAGGATGGAAAGAATAAAGGTTGAAAGACTCCCTGAAGATCATCAGTGTTATTCTGACTTACTCAGAGAACGACTGAAGGAGCTGAAGTCTTGTGAGGGGGATGTAGAAAAGAAGTGGGAATGTTTTAAAAACTGTGTTGCCACTGCTGCCGAAGAGGTCTGTGGCGCCACAATAGAGTGGGTAATAATAGAGGTGATGCTTGGTGGAATAGTGAGATTGACGAGGTAGTAAAGAGAAAGAAGGAAACCTATTTGGGGATGTTGCAAGGTAGAGTCTCTGTGGATGAATATCGGTGTTAAAAGCGTGAAGCAGCTAAGCTGGTTCGCCAGAGTAAGGCAAGAGATAGAAAGGAGGAGGTGGAAAGGCATGAATTGGCTTTTTGGAAAGATGGAAATACTTTCCGGAAGTGCATGAGACTCAGGAAAAATAGGGGAAGCAAAGTTGTAAGTTGTGTGAAGAATAGGATCGGGAAAATGATGGGAGCCCAATAAGTTAAGTGAAAGATGGGGTGATTACTTCTGTGAGTTATTAGATCAAGAAAGCAAAGGGGATTCTGAGGCAGAAGCAGGTGATGTCACAGTGAAGGATGGAAGCACAGGAGGGATCTCGAGAGAAGAGTTGTGTAAAGCTCTAAAATCTCTTCAGAATGGTAAGGCTCCGAGAGTTGATGGCAAAACTGCTGAGATGTTGAAATATGGTGGTGACTGTAATTAACTGAAATTTGCCAGTTGTGCTGGGAGTTAAGAATGGTCAATCGGGATTGGAAGGATGCTATCATTTGTTTCCTTGTATAAGGGAAAAAGTGGTCAGACTGACTGCAAGAACTATTGTGATATTAGCCTACTGAGTATGTCAGGGAAAGTGTTCGATAAGGTCATTAGTGAAAAAGTACGGAGTCATACATCGGAGAAAGTGTGGGATGTTCAAAATGGTTTTATGCCTGGTAAAGGCTGCGCTAACCAAATTTTTTCGTTACGCATGATGATTGAAAAGTATATGGCAGTTGACAAGAAAGTTTTTGCTGCCTTCATAGATTTAGAGAAAGCTTACGACCGAGCAAATAGGACACTTTTGTGGAAGGTATTAAATGAATATGGTGTTACTGGAACCTACTTAAAAGTTGTAAAAGCCATGTATGCTGGCAGTAGAGCTTGTGTACGAGTGAATGGTGTTTTATCAAAATGGTTTTCCATTGGTGCAGGAGTCAGACAAGGTTGTGTAATGTTACCATGGCTGTTTAATATATTTATGGATGCGTGCATGCGTGATGCCAAAATAGATAATACTGGTTTATGTTTTGGTGATATCTGTTTGTGCAGATTGCTGTATGCTGATGTCACTGTCCTGTTGGCAGAGAGCAAAAGTGAGTTGCAGAGTATGTCGCCCCGGATGCACGAAGTTTGCATGAAATTCAAACTGAGTATAAATAAGGATAAAACCAAAGTTTTGGTTTTGAGAGAAAAACTGGTAGTGCTTAGTGGTAATATAAGTATAAATGGCACAGTGATTGACCAGATGAATGATTTTGTTTATATAGGAAGCATGTTTGACTGCGAGAAGAAATGGTAGGGTGAAATTAGTAGGCGTGTGAATTCTACATTGAAAGTCATGGCTGCTTTGGGAGTTTTTCACAGGAATGATGGGTTCACAAGAGAGTCCCGCATGACTGTGTATGAAAGTGTAATGGTTCCTACTCTGATGTATGGCAGTGAGACCTGGGTCCTACAGAAAAACATAGGAGTCGTTTGTGTGCTGGAGAAATGCGTTACGTTCGGGGGCGTTGTAGCAAGACTCGTTCTGATTTTGTGAGGAATGAAGTGTTGCAGTTGTGTAATGTGAAGCAAAATGTTGTTAGCAAGGTAGAGACTAATATGTTTCGGTGGTTTGGCCATGTTGAAAGAATGAGTGATGAGATGCCTACTAAGAAAATCTTTTTAGCCCAAGTGGCAGGAATGAAAGGCAGAAGAAGGCCAAGGAAGTCATGGGAGGATCAGATTCAGTAGTGTCTGCATGAGAAAAAGATTATGAGTATAGAAGATTTTGTGTACGGTGTGTGATGATGTCAGCGAAGCCCGAGTTGTGTGTCATGATCGCTGCAAATGCAGAAGTTTGATACGGCAACAGTAAGTAGAAATTATTCGGCAGTTTGTATTACTTTGTGGAGCTAACCTCTGAATCTCTGAAAACAGCTTAGTGATATGTATGTATCTATGAAAAAAAAAAAAGGGGGGGGGGGAGTCAATAACAAATTTGCATTTGCCACCAAAGAACATAGGAACCGAACCGCCTTTTGCTAACGATACTGATCGTCGCTGATCGTCGGGTGTGTAATACGGTTCGTGTATTTTTTTTCTACTTTTTAATCATAGGTTCTTTTCAAGTGTAGGCAACACTGTATGCACCTGGTGGACGTGGGAACCAATCGGACGCTCAGAGATTTTGGGCTCGCACGCTGAGTTTGGTGTCACAGGGATATTTTTGTTGACCTGCAGTAGGCCTCTCTGTATTGGCTTTGCCCTTACTTCCACTGCAGTACTGCTCAATACTCCTCCTCGTCGCAAAGCTTTGTCTCCGAAAGCCTAACATACCATGATGTTGCCACCCCAATAAACTAGACCATCCAGCCATCATGCAAAGAGCACATAGGATCCAGTATTCACTTTGTCCGTTGTTTAAATTGCGGGGGCTATAACACTAAAAGTTTGCTTTCCGTACTGTCTGCCTACGAAATCTAAAAAGTGTCACAAATAAAAATCCTCGTAAACAGAACAAAGGCGAACTTACTACCGCAGATGCGTAGTCCATATTCTCAGATGCGGTAAAGATCAACATTTAAATTAAGTCAATGATGCTGTAAAATGAGTCCTAAAACTGAAGCTCTTAAGGTTGCATTGATTGTAATTAAATGATTGAATTTAATTATTTGAAATTTAAAACGCAGTTTTATAAAAAACGACATGAATTTTTAAATTCTGAAGTTTTATTAATTCATTTATTATGGAAGAAGGGGTTGGGGTGAGTACCAGGTAGTGAAAAGCATCAAGTCCTGTTCAGCCCCCACGATGTTCTTTGTCTAGCGGCGCCCTTGGTTGCAATACGTAGAAGTAGGGTTAGCGCTGCCGATCGCCTCCTTCGCAATTTAAAAAAAAAAAAATCGTTTTTGTGACAGATAAAAAGTTTTGGCGAAAATATTGCCAATGACATCCGAGCAAAAACAATCTTTAAGAAAGATTGTTTTTGCTCGGACGTCGTGTCAAATTTTGCTCCCGCAGTGCCAAGGGTATTTTTAAAATTAATATAGAATCCTTTAAATGCGATCATATTTGTGGATTTCTTTTGATGTGAACCATCAACCAATATTGCACGACTTATATGAAAATAGTAATTAGATCAAAGTTCTAGAAGTGGACTTTTTTAAAAACCAAGCCATTAAAACAGGCCGTTTTAAACCCCAAGCCACCGAATAAATGCAATAACCAATTTTTCAATTAATGTCAATAATTCTTTGTTTAGAAATTTTATAGGTAGTAATTAATTCAAAATGGAAAATAAGTAACTTAGTCTATATTTCTTTCTTTTTAGGATTTGGGATCTATAGCATAATATTTTACTGTTTAATTGTAAAGAATCTATAACCTATTATTTGTGTACTATTATAACACTATGTTTTTATGGTTTTTATATTTCCAATGGAGAGTGAAAAAAATGTCGAGTTCAGATTACATCTGGCAAAAAAAGAAAATGATTTTGGCAAATAAGTTGGTGAAAACTTTAAAAAAGCCAGAGCAACCGCTGCGTAGTAGAAGTAATACAAAACTCTCTTTTACATTTCTCGCAAAGTGAACAACTTGCATTTGTTGGGCATAAGTAAAAATAATAACGTGCCCAATTGCTAACTCATAAGCAATCTAACAGAAACGTCATCATGGAAGGCAAGCGGGAAACACTGCCGGCCTCCTCAGTGGTTGAGTGGTCAGAGGCGCTGGTTTCTGGTAAATTGTCCCAGCTAAGCCAGGGTTCGAGCCCCGGCCCGTTGTTTACCTTACGGCACTGGCTCTTTCTTTCACTTCCCTGTAACCAGTGGTCCTAAATTAGGGTCGAGCAATTGCTTATAATCTTGAGTTGCTCATGTTGGTCGTAACTCCCGCCCCCCCCCCTCTCCCTTTCACACACACACAGTATTGGCCGCATTTAGCAGGAGTCAGGCCCAAAGGTTTGGGGCAGTTCATTCCTCACAAGGAAGGGGATTACTTGATGATTTGTCAGATGGGCTAGGACTCTTCCGCTGAAGCTGTCTGTTAGGACATTCAACTGATTGACGCAGGGGCCGCCCCGGTGGCGCAGTGGTCTAAGCGATGGCCTCTGATCATTCGTCCGTAAGGGGCCCAGGTTCGAATCCCGGTGAGGCATGGGTGTTGTGTTTGTCTTATGGCACTGGCTCTCTCCCTTCCCTGGAACCAGTGACCCTAAATTAGGGACGGGCGACTGCTTATAGCCCATTGAGTTGCTCACGGTGGTCGTTAAACCTCCAATCAAAAAAAAAAAAAAAAAAAATTGACGCAGGGGAAGCGATACGTACTCATAGACATTGCGTCAGGGGTGAGCGTGAGGCACGGAGGGGCAATTGTGCACCAACTTTAGAAAATTTAAATGCGTGGGGCGCAGCAAATGGAAGGTTTAATGGAGTTGATACGAAATTCACAGAGGAAAAACCAAGAGCTTTATAAACACATGCACACACTGTTATAGTCACCTTTTAGATTTATTTGGCTGTGATTCATTTTTGTGAGGTAGTAAAACCACGGCGAATGTGCTACCAATGTAAAGAACTCATTATATAACATTATTCATGTATCAGCAAAAAGGTCTGTAATATTTAAAATAATGTGTAAACACACACACTGGACTTTATTTTTTAGAAAATTTAACATCTTGTCAAAAATGCGCTTGGCTGGTCGTCATCGTTCATTATCAGTAGTGATTGAAGAGTAATGCATAACAAAAATATTTGTTATGCACTTAAAAGGCCTACATTTTGTGACATTTGCGGAGAAACTCTTCCAAAGAATTGTCACCCCCGAAAGGAAAACACCAATTTACTCGTTTTCGTGCTCCATCAAAAGAAAACATCACTTTAATCTTGTCCCCTTCCCGGGAAAACATCATTTTATACTTATCTATGCCCTCCTCCCCAAATTGTATGGTCAAGCTACACCTATGTACATACTACCGTTATCTGGTCGTAACTGGGAGGTTCTAAATATTTACTTGAGCAGTTTTGATCGATGTCCGCGTTCATATCTGAGAGAGTACGCAAAAGAGACGCGAAATATCCATTATACAGTGCTGGAAAAACTTAAGGTCGTGTAAAGAAATGTGAAAATGCAGACAATAGAGGACAGTTAATGGGGCGAACCGTTCAAATAGTGCTAAAACAAGTTTCAAACACTTCTAAAATAATAATGCGATAAAAATGTTTGCGGAAAAAAAATAAAAAGAAAAAAACCGAATTAAATACATTTGCCGCTGGAAAAAATGATGAACGTTTCCCGGAGAGTATGTAAATTAGGTTGTTTCACGCATGTGTAGGAACAGGCGCCTTGATAAGCAGAACACGTGGAAACGTCAGTGTTGGCTTTGAGAAGAGTATTGCTATGGCGAAGGGCAAAAAGTTGTCAGATTTTGAACGCGGTAAAGTACAAAGATTGCATGCGAGTGGGAAGAGTGGTGCGGAAATTGCAAAGGCTATATAGGCCGATCCAAGAACGTAGTGAACAAGTATGTGCGAAATCCGTCTTCTTATGGACTAAAGAAATCTACAGGTGGGCCAAAATCAATATAAAATCGCATGACGTAGAGTACCAAGATATGCTGGTACATAATTTGCTACCTGTTGCTTCCCTTATGACATCGGGAGATTGGATTTTTCGGCAGGACAATGCCAGTATCCACAACATTTCGGTCTACTAAAGCGTGGTTTGAAGCCAATGACGTTCGTGTTTTGGATTGGCCTTCACAGAGCCCCGACCTCAACCCGATGGAAAACCTTTGGGGTATAATGGTGCGCTCTGTCTACAAGGACTCAAGACATTTCCAGACAAACCCGGACCGTATTGCAGCCATGCAGGCAGGCAGCATGGGCAAACATCGAAATTCAGACACTATCGAAACTTGTCTCTATGACTGATAGATTGATTGAAGTCATTGAAAAGAAAGGCAAACTGTTTGACTATTAAGTGCTAAATTGTTCAAACATGTATGCCGACCTCATATTTTTTTCCAAAATGAAAATGGTCTAATAATTACAATTTTATATTTCATTGTTAATTATGCAACATTCGCATAAATATCTTGTCTGTATTCCGATTGTACATTGCTTTGATACTGTGTTAAATTGGAGGACCTCTAGAATTGTAGTACTTACGTAATAAACTATTTTGTGTGGGACCTTAAGTTTTTTTCCAGGGTTGTATTGCATACTGTTCCGCATGGGTCGTAGACAATGGCCGGAGTTGGGCTGTATCCGTATTTGATGGGTTGTAACGTCACAGACTCGCCGGTTATACAAGTAATTTATTTACAATTCACTCGTACAAATACGATTAGGTGGTACGATTACTATTCCACTTCATTAAACAATCAACTAATTCAACTTGGCCAGCTTCCACACGTCTCATCCTCCCAAAATCTTACACAAAGCTTACTACGAACTCTCCGATAGTCAATCTCATTCTGCGCTCTCGTGCGTGAAGTTCAAGTCGCGGGTCAGTATGGCTTCTCGCTCGTGCTCCAAAAGTCAACAGTTCTCTGTATCGGTCCGCATTCTGCGTATGAAGGTTCAGGATGTTACAGGGTGTCCATTAAGGGAAGTTTTGCTGTATATAGTGTGGTATACTATATACAAGGGATGTAAGGTCAGGTGATGCGTAACATCACAGCCTCTCCTTGACAAATGTCAACCCCGCCTTCTCGTGGTGCATCCTGTTCCCACTAAAGGGGCTCTGACGACCGCCAATAGCGGTATAACTATACCATCGGGATTAGAGGAAATTCTATCCTACACTCACCAACCCGCTTGGCCAGCGTGGTGAGTTATGGCCAAACCCCTCCAAAATGACTCCACAACTTAAATCTTGGCCCTCAGTCTCCGGCAGCTGGAATGTACCTGGCCAAGGCAGCGGCCAGTGCGACATGAAGGCAGAGGGTGCTAAGAATCCCCGGAGGACCGGACTAGGCTGCCATCTGATGCTGACCTTGGCAACGTACAATGGACGCTCCCTATCTTCTGATTCAAGGCTTCTTGAATTGGAAGAGGAACTACAAAGGATCAAGTGGGACATCGTGGGGCTAAGTGAGGTAAGGAGAAAAGGAGAAGATCTCATCGAACTGAAAAGTGTACATCTCTTCTACTATTGTGGGACAGATACTGGCAGAACTAGTGGTGTTGGATTTATAATAAACAAGAAACTGAAGGATAAAGTTGTAGAAGTTGAAAGTTCCTCTGACAGAGCTGCACGACTTGTTATCCAACTCTCGAAAAGATACCAGGCTCAGATTATTCAAACTTATGCACCCACCACAAGTCATCCTGAAGAAGAAATTGAAGAATTTTATGAGGAAATTTGTCATCTAAATAATAAAGGTAAGCAGCACTTGAAAATAATTATGGGAGATTTCAATGCAAAAATAGGGCAACAGCAACAGAATGAAACTTCAGTAGGAAAATTCGGTCACGGCAACAGAAACCAGCGTGGAAATACTCTCGTTGAGTTTGCAGAGGCAGAAGGGTTTTTCATCTTGAACTCCTTCTTCAAGAAAAAGCCACACAGGAAATGGACATGGAGACATCCAAATGGGACGACAAGTGAAATTGATTTTATTATGTGTAACAAAAAATTCGTCATAGAAGACTGCAGTGTGCTAAACAAGTTCAACACAGGTAGTGACCATAGATTGGTGAGATGTAAGATGCACCTCAACACTAAACTTGAACGTGGCAAGCTCATAAGACAAACAAAATCTATTGACATAACCAACCTTAAAAAACACCATAATACCTTCAAGTTGGAACTGAAGAACAGGTTCTCTGCTTTAGAAGGCCTAACATCGGAAGAAGTGGACATCTCTGAAGTTAACAGAAAAGTAACCAAAGCTCTTATGGAAACAGCAACAAAATTAGCTGGGTCTAAGAACAAGTTGCATGTAAATAAATTATCAGGAAAAACGAAAATGTTGATGCAAAAAAGAAGAGAGATGAGGACAACTAAAGAAGATGTGACTTCCAAAGTGGAATATATAGAGCTATGCAAGACAGTACGAAAAAGTATCACTGAAGACGTAAGAAAATTCAACTGTGAACTAGTGAGGAAAGCAATTGAAAACAACCAAAGCCTAAAGATAGCAAAGGGACATCTCAGTAAGGGAAGAAAACAGATTATGGCACTGAGAAAAGAAGATGGTTCTGTAACAAGAAATAGAGGCGAAATTTTGACAAGAGTGAAAGATTTCTACTCCAAATTATATGAAAGGGATGATACATGCACTCCAGGCATCATGAAAGATACCAGTACCAGAGTTCCTCCAGTCCTTCCAGCAGAAGTTGCACATGCAATCAAGAACATGAAGCGAGGAAAAGCTCCAGGAGAAGATGGAATTACTGTAGACATCATACAAGAAGCAAGTGGAGAAATCGAAACAGTACTCGCCCAAATTTTCACTCGATGCCTTAATGAAGGAAATATTCCTGAGGATTGGAACACCGCTACAATGATCCTGCTACATAAGAAAGGTGACATTGTGGATCTCGGAAACTACAGACTATCAGCCTCCTATCAGTAGTTTATAAAATCTTCACTAAAGTTCTTTCACACAGCTTGAAGGTAACACTGGACATGGCTCAACCGAGAGAACAAGCTGGATTCAGGAGTGGCTACAACACAATAGATCATATCCACGTACTGAGAGAACTAATTGAAAGAGCGAGGGAATATGAACTTCCATTGTGCATGGCTTTTATCGATTATGAAAAAGCCTTTGATTCGGTGAAACCATCAGCAGTTACAATGGCTCTGAAAACCTGCGGTATTGAAGATGCATACATTAATATTATTAATAACATCTATGAAAATGCAAGTGCAAAGATTAGGCTGTTTGAAAATACAACACATATAAAAATTGGAAAGGGAGTGAGACAAGGTGGCACCATATCTCCGAAGCTCTTTAATGCCACATTGGAGGATGTTTTTCAGTCACTGAGCTGGGAAAACAAGGGGATAAAGATTAATGGAGATTATCTAACCCACCTTCGTTTTGCTGATGACGTAGTCATTTTTGCAACTACCCCATCAGAGCTGCAGAGTATGATCCAGGAACTTGCTGACAAGAGTAAAGAAGTGGGATTAAAAATGAACTTTCAGAAGACAAAAGTGATGTTCAATGCTTTTACAAGAAATGAAGATTTATCGATTGATGGAGAAAAGCTGGAGATAACAGATATGTACGTTTATCTTGGACAGCAGATATCAAGTGAGGGTCACATTGATGAAGAAATTAATCGGCGTACAAAACTTGCCTGGAGAGCTTTTGGAAGAAACAGCATAATTTTCAAGAGCAATATGCCATTATGTCTTAAAAGAAAAGTGTTTGATCAATGCATCCTTCCAGTGCTTACGTTTGGTGCAGAGACGTGGACCTTAACTAAAAGAGACATACAAAGGCTGCAGACAACTCAAAGAAGCATGGAGAGGTGCATACTTGGTGTAACCAGGAGAGATAAGAAGAGGAACTCGTGGATCCGAAAAATGACAAGAGTGGAAGACATCATGATCAGAGTTAAATCCCTGAAATGGCAATGGGCTGGACATACTGCCAGAAGGACAGATCATCGATGGACAGCCGAAATTTTAGATTGGATTCCAAGGGACAGGAAAAGACCCAGAAGAAGACCACATGGGAGATGGGTGGATGAAATTCGGAAGTATGCAGGGGTGACATGGAGGAGACTGGCACAAGACAGACCGTTGTGGAGGAAACTTGGGGAGACCTTCTTCGTCCAGCAGTGGATTGATAATGGTTGACAATGATGATGATGATGATGACTATATACAAAATCAAAAAATTATAAGGTGATTATTCAGTACCACGTGTTACGCAGGGGATTTATTCTACGATTAGAAAAGAGCAGGACAAAAGCTTTTTAAAGAAAGTGCACGTTTTTTCGAAAGGACAGTAGCTGTGGATTTTTTATTCTCTTGTTAATGTAAAAAGAGTGCAGTTGTACATAGTAATATTCGAGACCCTAGTACAGTTTCAGACCCACCCTTTAAAACTCCGGTAATGCGCAGAAATTTAGCATGAGAACAGGCAGGGCACGTCCCTAACACGAAAAACGTCTAGAATAAAAGCGCTTAAGTTTCGATACCAACTAATTGTTTGTCGAAACAAAACGATGGCACTGCAGCAGATTGGAGAGTATTGGGTTGTCGGAAAAGTCATGACGTATTTTAGCCATAATTCGCAAAGGTCATTTATTGATAGAAAGAACAAAGATCAATCAATGATATAATGCCCGTTTTGTTCGATAACCTTTTGCCATCTTTCAGTAAGCTGCAGAATGCTTCGTTCATAGAAGGACCTGTCTTTCGTGGCGAAAAACTATACAAGGTGCTGATTTACAGCCTCATCTGAATTGAACGTTATACTACGCAAGGATTGATGAAGAGAGCGAAACAAGTGGAAGTCTGACGGCGCAAGATCAGGCGAGTATGCTGGGTGTGGCAACACATCCCACCCAAGCTCCAATAATTTTTGGCGGGTGATCAAACTTGTGTGTGGTCTCGCGTTGTCGTGATGGAACACAACACCTTTACGATGAACGAGCTCTGGACGTTTTTGGATGATGGATTCGTTCAAACTGTCCAATTGCCGACAGTACACATTCGAATTGATTGTTTGATTCCGTGGTAGGAGCTCGAAAAACAGGGCACCTTTAAAATCCCACCACACTGAGACCAGAATCTTCCGCTGATGAATGTCTGCTTTGGATATCGTTTGAGGCGAAGCAGCACGTCGGGACCAAGACCGTTTGCGCAGCACATTGTTGCACACAATCCTCTTTTCGTCACCAGTTATCAGTCGCTTCAAAAAAGATCGTTTTCCTCACGTTTAATGAGCATATCGCAGATGTTTATACGCGCCATCAATTGAGCTTCTTTGAGTTCATGAGAAACCCACACATCGAGCTTGCTTACGTATCCCAGCTTCTTCAGGTGGTCGTGAACGCTTGAATGATGGATGTGCAATGTGTCTGCAATCTCTCGTGTCGTGTAACGTGGGTTTGACTCGATCAATGCCTTGATTTGGTCGTCATCAATCTCGGTTGGCCTCCCGGACCGAGGAGCATCGTTGAGGTCAAAATCACCAGTACGGAATTTTGCGAACCACCGCTGGCACTGACGTTCTTGTAGAGCATTATCACCGTACACTTTATGCAACTTTTCACAAGCTTGACGCGCGTTCTTCTCTTTACGGAAGTAAAACAGTAAAATATGGCGAAAATGCACAGTTTGGCTCGGTTGGCCTCCCGGACCGAGGAGCATCGTTGAGGTCAAAATCACCAGTACGGAATTTTGCGAACCACCGCTGGCACTGACGTTCTTGTAGAGCATTATCACCGTACACTTTATGCAACTTTTCACAAGCTTGACGCGCGTTCTTCTCTTTACGGAAGTAAAACAGTAAAATATGGCGAAAATGCACAGTTTGGTCTTCCATCTTCACTTGATGTCAAATGTCCGCAAATCAACCAAATCGCTCACTATTCCTTTTAGACTGCAGCTAGAACTGGCACCTGTCGAATGCCATAGCGATAACAGAGCTGCGCATGCCTCTAGTATTTCCAAAACCGCCTAACCGCCATCGGGTGCCAAAATA
Source organism: Macrothele yani (assembly GCA_039090855.1). Taxonomy (NCBI): domain Eukaryota; kingdom Metazoa; phylum Arthropoda; class Arachnida; order Araneae; family Macrothelidae; genus Macrothele; species Macrothele yani. The sequence goes on along the minus strand of CM077005.1, from coordinate 133,652,183 downwards.
CGTCATGACTTTTCCGACAACCCAATAGATTCCGCTTATAATGCGGGGAAAGGAAAAGAAAGGAAAGAAAATAGAGAGAGAGAGAGAGAGAGAGAGAGAAAGAGAAAGAGATTCTTCTGTTGTGAAGAGTAAATGACCGAACAGGTGAAGCTTGTCCAAAACCTTGTGGAAAAGGTGGTTCTACTCAGATTTATTTTTAGGTCTGAAGTAGTTGGTTCTACTGGGAATTATATTTAGCAGGCACACTCCGAAGGCAGAGGAATATTTTGGTGTATTCTGTTATGATTTTTTGACGTGCTGTCACCCACAAACATGTCCAGAATTTGAAAAAACAAAAATTTCATGTTGGACAAAATGATTATATTACCATTTTTTAATGCAGTGTCAAAAATGGCTACTAATAAAATAGCCACGCACTTAAAAATTTTCTAGACTGCTCTTTGCTTTTTTTTTTTTCATAAGAAAAAAAAAACTTTTAGAAAATGGGGTGGTGGGGGTGGGGAGGGGGGTGATCCGCATAAATAGGTTCGGCGAAAAATGGAAATTCGTAGTTATTCTTTGAGCCCCTTTCCTACCTCCGTCTAAGACATCTTTCTCAGTTTTCATTACAAGTCAGTTATTGATGCTCATGGGACGGTTGTGTTGTCAGTTGATTCTCAAAGAGAAAAAGGAAAAATGTACTTCCTGTTTAATGAAGTGAAAAAGCCGTATACTACACTTGATTCACATGACGCTTCTGAGAACGAACTGCAGATATTGTTGGTGGACGTATACAGCGTGACACAAGGACATCGAGGAATGGTAAGCAGGCATTTCTTGATGTCCTCAAATGTCCTTCAGCCATTTCAGAGTGTCACGCGCTGAAGGACCCTTCATTACAACAGTTCATCGGAACTTTTTGAGAGTGAGTTTCGTGAGGTCTTTACCTTATCAGATGGTGATTTCTGAAAAAGCTTCTGTCAGTATCTTAGATTACCAGCATCTGATTTCTGATTTACGTAAGTTTGCGGATAGAAAAGTCAAAAACTGTAATGTAAGTGATTTAAATAATTATTGACATTTTAAACAAAAGTCTATATAACCGCTCAGTTATTGTTTGTATGATAACTTTTAATATTAAAAAAAAAAGGTCCAGTACTTGACGTACGTAGACTAGCGCCACCTATTATCGATATGCAACACTACTTCAACACGCGGCAATTTAATTTTAAAATATTCCCTAATTTAATTTTAATATTCCCGTTAAATATCATCTGCTAAGAAAATGGCGCACGTAAACAAGCTGTGGATAGAAGGTTATGTCTTTGCTCTTTACAAAGAGAAATATTCGTATGCTGTATTTATAAAACGCTGTGAAAGTCATGGGCTAGCATTTCTAAATGTAAAATAAGCAATATTATTAATAATAGAGGGGGAAATCGCGAAGCATTGCTTTTAACAGGAAAAGGCCACCAAACGAATATCTAAAGAAGGTAAGGTTCGTACTTTTACGACTTTTTCAAAAGTAAGGTCTCGTGTCTTAAAAGAAAATCTACCGATCCAAAGAGCAATCCCTAAGTCGTTAAAAATCTCTGTAAACAAGGTAATAAACAAAGATGTGAATCTGAAAAAACAAAACAAAAAACATAATGTTCACCAATACTAATTGTTAGAATGCCGTCGTTGCACGATATAACATGAAATTCAAATTTTAACGATGAAAATGACTTTTATTTACACTGAAGCAAAAGTTGAAAGTCAAAATTGCATCATCACTAGATCTTTCGTGCTGGCTCCCAGCAGATTCTCAGGTGAATTCTAAAACAGATATTGTAAAAATTTGAAAAAGAGTCCACTGCAAAAAAAACGTCACCACACTCTGAGCCAGCACGAAAGATCTAGTGATGTGATTTTGACTTTCAACTTTTGCTTCAGTGTAAATAAAAGTAATTTTCATCGTTAAATTTGAATTTCATGTTATATCGTGCAACGACGGCATTCAGTGTTATTGGCACGAATTTCTTCAACTTCAATAATGTTCACCGCCTTTTGCCTAGGCACGTGACTGAGCGCAGAACACGGGGTAGACTTCTTTATGAAAATCACTAAGCCGGAGACTGGTGGAAATTTATTGTAACTATTAAAGCATAGATCTACCTAAACTGCTGTAACAAAAAAAAAAAAGGGAAGGAAAAAAAAGGTCGATTTACTATCGCAAAAGAGCAGAAAGAGATTTACAGACTTGGTTCCAAGAATCCAGAGCAAGTTTCAGTGAAGGATTCATGATTATTGCTGGTTTCTCTTACAATGGGGAAATTAAAGTTAAGAAAAGTTAAAAAGAATGTTAAAATCAATTCTTCATATTGCTAAAATAATATTTTAACTTCTATATTTAAAGAGGAAACACTATTCCTTTATCCATAAGGCCTTCAAAGAGTAGAACTCTGTGAGGATAAGGGTACCAGTCATACATCGAAATCTACTGCTCTATTTCTTAAAAAAATGAAAAATGAGACTGGTATCAAGTGTATACCTCTTCCTCATATTCCTTCAAAGCCCCCTGATGTGTGACCAAAGGACTATTGTGCCTTCGGACTGCTAAAAAGACAGACTGGTATCAAGTCTATACCTTTTGCTCATATTCCTTCAAAGTCCCATGATGTGTCACCAGTGGACTATTGTGCCTTCGGACTGCTAAAAAGAGCGCTCAGACCTAAAAATAAGACTGGTATCAAGTGTATACCGTTTACTCATATTCTTTCAAAGTCCCCTGATGTGTCACCAATGGAATATTGTACTTTCGGACTGCTAAAAAAAGAGAGCGCTTTCTAAACACAGACCTAAAACAATGATTGGACTATGGAAAGCAGTGGAAGAGGAGTGGAATAAAATGCCACTAATAGTTTTAAGAAATGCCCTGTTATCTTGGAAATCTAGATGTACTATAGTTTCATAGCTTAGAAAAAAGGGCTATCAGGTAGAACATTTAAGAAAGGAATAATTTTATTTTAAACATTAATTATATTGCTGGAAAATCGTTCTAAAAATGTGTGCACATCCTCTGTGTTTGTTTGTGTAGTGTTTGTATCTTGAGATAATAACAGAACAGTTCTACGCTCTCACACAATGAATATGAATTCCTTTTCTCACCGTACCCAGTGTTCTTTTCTTAGCCTTTACCAGAATAGAAAATACATCCGTTTCTCGATCTTTTTTTTCCTTTCTCCGTACACCTAGATGAGTCTCCCCTCCCCAACCCCTGCTCTTTTTGTTCCTTGCTACTTATTGAGTTCTGAAAAAGCTTTAAGAAAGTTTCCCCCGCCTGTAAATGTAACAGAGCCTTAAGGTCGTTCAGCAGCAGGGTTAATAGAACAGTGTATCTAATTCTTCACCCTCTTTTTGCTGTGTATTTTTAAACAGGTAGTTAACCCACATTGTCTGCTTGGGCACCACACCGTAAAAAATAAAGGGTGTGAATTCACTGAGAATTTCTGAAATTAAAATGCTGCAAAGCTGTCGGTAGTCTCCTACTGTTAACGAAATTCCCGTTTTGAAAAGCTTCCGCGGAAACCAGCATTTTTCATTGCCACTAATTCCGTCTTTTTTTTTTTTTTTTTTTAGAAAAATGTCAGTTTCGAGGTTTTCTGTTTTTATACAGAAATTTCCCGAGTTTCTATTAACCTACATTTTGGTTTTTTCAGCCCTTCCCTGCTCAGAAGAAATTTGCGTTCCCATTTTGCGCTTTTCTTTTTTTCTTTTCTTTAGTCTTGATACACCAGTTTCATTGCAGGATTTTTTTATGACTGAACGTGGTGAAGTGATCCTTCTCCAGGCCCGGGGTGGAGAGCTAGACTGTGGAACAGTTTGCACGCCAGTGAAGAGCGCTACTGACTGAACTAGCAAGTCACCATCAGGTCACGTTTAAGATAGGAACGAAGAGGACTGAAATCTCGCGATGGTGAAATGTTTTTCGCCATGAATGCGGTGTATTTAGTCATTTTATTTATTGTAGGAGCTTATTATTTTACTGAATATGTGTATAACTAGACAAGCCCCAACGGTAACTGATAACTCGGGTATAGTTGGCAAATTTTGAGCGAAGCTATTGCAAAATCTAAGCTCATTAAGGCGTCTATTATAACAAATTCTAAAAAACGAACGCGTAAAATTTATGACTTCCAGAACAAAAGTGCGAAACATTCTGAAAAAGAAATGTCTAAAATTTATCATGAACTACTTTCCTTCACGCTGGTTGTGATCAGGTTGCATGCAAACAAAGCGGAAAGACACACTCAAATCGGGAACCACGTTTTTCATTTTGTACCGCGAAAGACAGAAACATACACACATACACAAACTTCCTTTTATAATTATAGATTAAGCAAGTGTTGAGCTAACAGACGGAGTCTTTGTATTTCTTTGTTTCTGAATTCAAACAATTTTTTTAAATTAATGTTAGTGAACCGACTTTCGTGAAACGGTTCAAGTAAAAGGCCACCTATAGTTTTAATTGAAGTTCCTCAATGACACGGAATTTCGGGAATCGGAGGGTGTTAAAACCTGACCATGGACGATGTCCAATCGCATGCCAAAAATCACGGTGATCGGATGTGTCATGTCGTAGCTATGCTCGAACAACTAATTGTCCCGAATCTCGTATAGAGAGCGGAATTTTTTCAATTATTATTGAAATTGGTCAGTTTTTTTAATGGTCATTATTTTTATACGACACTACCATGATACTAACCCCATGTCACTCACCACATCCTTTCCCTTCCTCTGTGGCAAGTGTCGCCGCGATCGGCTGAAGGTCTTTGGAGGAGATGGTAACAAACGACCCCTTCTCAAAACCCGGAAAAACACATAAAAATGCAAGTTTTTGGATGATTATTCCTCAATGACACGTAATTTCGGGAATCGGAAGGCGTCAAAACCTGACCATGGACGATGTCCAATAGCATGCAAAAAATCACGGTGATTGGATGTGTCATCTCTAACCTGTCTGTGCCCGAACAATTAATTGTCTCGAGTCTCGTAAACAGAGCTCCCGCTCCGCCTTCGGCCTCGTTTTGCTCAATAAATTATTTTTTTTGCAGGAGCTTATTATTTTTTGAATAGGTTTATAATAATTTTATTTTTTCTAGTGGATGATTAATCAAAAATTATTTCTTTTTTCATCATGATTTTTCGAAGCGATAGAATGTTTTGGATCTCGAAATTTTTTTAAACTGACAATGTCTTTTACTTATATTTAAAAAGAGATTAAACGTACTACTTCATAATATTGTTTCACAAAATTCTAAATAGAAAATTAACTCTTAATAGCTATTAAAGCTTTTGTGTTAAGCGGGTCGAGACAGATACATTGATATCATACAATCGATCGTACCCTGTTTTACATTGACATCATACCACATGAAGTACCCAGTTTCTTACGGGCAACACAATGTACAATAACACGAGCACTAATTGATGAAACGGAGTATCCGTTGTCACAATTACCTTTGTATCGTGCAATATGCTATCCACAATATCCGGTCTCTCTCAATATCTGGTTCTCCCACAAGACGATTTAAAACTTAACAGTCATCAGTCAAACTTCAAGTATTCCCGCGAACGGTTCTTATTGCCGGTAATTTTTTCGTATATATGCATACGGAAAAAGTGAAAACACAAATTTTCCGTTAATATACGAACGGAATTACGGAAAGGTTCCCTAAAAATTCAGGATTTTCGGTAACACCTTATAGGAACGACAGTTTTTCATAATTAACCGGAAAGAGTATTTCTGTTAATTCGCGTATGAAAATTCAGTGAAATTAAGGTTTTCCCCGTCATTTCACGGAAAAAGTTGAATCAGGAATATGCTTCGTTAATTCACCAAAAGAATCACGGCAAAATGGCTCATGATTTTCAGGATTTTTTTTTACAATGCAGATTCGTACCCCAGGAAATAAATATGGCTTACAAAAGTACTCAGTACGAAATTTGAAGTTAAATGAAAAATGAGTACTTGACTTCTGGTTTTATTTTGCAGCATTGTCGCTGCACAACTTATTTTGTGTAAAGTACTTTTTGTCTCGCTATTTGGAGTCAAAATGTGTTCATTTCCCCCAAATTTCAACGCGTAAATAGGCAACTTAGGAGTAAGAAAAAAAAACAAAAACAAAAAAAAAAAACAAACCTGTCAAAGCTTACGCCCCTACTGAGTGAGCGAAACGTGACTTTGTTTATTACTGAGCAAATGCCAACTTAGAGTTGGAAACAAGCATGCTCATTCAAAGAGCGTGTTGGTACGAAAAAGAGAAATGCGCGGAATGAAGTGAGAGACGTGCTAAGAATCCTTTGAGACGTCGAAGCTTTAATCTGGTGAAGAGTAAGGTTACGCCGACCATCCGTGCTGGTGCTCAGCCCAAAGAAATGCAAACATTGTGGGCATGAAAATGTGCAAAATGCGTTGCAAGATGGTCGATAATTTGAAAACGTTTTGAGGATAATATACAAGGAGAATGTATTTTGCGTGCGGATACTGTTTCTTTGATAGAACACTGTTCCCACACTTATTTCGACGCTTTGCGTCTTTGACAGAACACTGTTCCCACACTTATTTCGATGCTTTGACAGAACACTGTTCCCAGTCTTATTTCGGTACTTTGTGTCTTTGACAGAACGCTGTGCTCGGCCTTATGTCGATAATAATTTTTGTCTTTGACAGAACACTGTTCACACTCTTATGTCGATGCTTTGTGTCTTTGACAGAACACTGTTCCCCGTCATATATCCATACTTTGTGTCTTTGACAGAACACTGTTCCCCGTCATATATCCATACTTTGTGTCTTTGACAGAACGCTATTTCCAGTCTTTTATCGATACTTTGTGTCTTTGACAGAACGCTATTTCCAGTCTTTTATCGATACTTTGTGTCTTTGACAGAACACTGTTCACACTCTTTATGTCGATACTTTGTGTCTTTGACAGAACGCTGTTCCCAGGCCTACAATAGATTAAATAGGATCAAATTTCAAATTGTAAATTACACGCGTTTCAGATTTTGAACAGTGGCTGATGGAACCAAGGTGTTTCAGGTGTCCGAGTGGTCTGAGGCGCTGGCTTCTGACCATTCGTCCGAAATAGGCCCGGGTTCAAGTCCCGGGTAAAGGATGGGTGGTGTGTTTGTCCGATGGCGCTGGTTCTGTTTTTTTCTTTCCCTGGAACCATTGGCTCTAAATTCAGAACAGGCGACGACTCCTTACAGTCTTAAATGCTCTCAAAAGAAGAAAAAGCAAAAAACAAAAATAACAAAATACCGTCCTATTTTATCTGCTTTACCATTCCATCAATATGGCGAACTCATTCATGCAACTGCTTACTGGTGCAAATTAACAGAATTGCCTTTGCTGTTCCTCCAGGAGCCTCTTTCACTTTCCGCTTATTAATTTTTTTCATATTGTTCGTGGATGTATGCACTGTTAAAAATTTCCATGTATTTTTACCTGCAACGACCGGCAGCTTAGGAGCCCAGCTTAGGAGCCCGACACTTGTCCATTAAATTGAGTCAGCCTGTATTCATAGTACACTATTAAAATTTTTGGAATAGGTTGCACCAAAAAGTGGTACTAGCTGCATCACTTTCTGAAAAAAGATGCACCACTGTGTTGTGCAAACGAAGCCAACATGGTGCAACCTTGCACCATAATGTGATGAAAAGTTGAACCATGTTTTTGGTTTTGTTTGTACACCACGCAATGATGTATCGTTTTTCAGGAAATGGTGAAGCTGGTGTAGTACCACTTTTTGGTGCAACTTACCCCCAAATTTTTGACAGTGTAGCTTGATCAGCGCCGAACGAAAGTTTTCCAGTTCCGACATGATACTCAACACTGAATTAACACGTTCAGTGTATTAATACGGCCATAATAATACGCGGCCAAGCAAAACTAATTTCATGGGGAATTTCCAACAGTGTCTAAGTTACTGTGCAGATCCAACACCAGTTAATTAATACAGTAAGAGTGCCATTTTTTGTTTCTAATTTTTGAGTCTCTTAAAATTCTTTAACCCTCAGATAAATTTGCATTGTCATTGTAAAATTCTGCGTGCTGCGCGGTAATCGTATATTTTAATTTAAAATCTTCACAGTTCATCCTCTGACCATATCTGTTTCTACAAAGGCCGTTCCATAAAAACTGAGAGTAATTTTTTTGGGGTTGGCAACAGTGTGAATTGGGGAAAATAACCACGCAGACGACTAGCTGAATTAAGGAAGTATCTATGGCAACAGTTATTAGCCGTGGCAGACGATTCTAGTTTTATTATTGCGCATTTCGCCATACAGCTATGGAGGTGAGTGATTCAGAGTTAAGACGTGAAATGCGTTGTGCGATAAAATTTGCTATCGTTTGGGTAAAACGGCTCCAGAAACAGTTGATTTAATGAAAAAAGCTTACGAAGGTAAATGTTTCGGTCATTCAACGATTTTTAGGTGGCACCATGATTTCAAAAAAGGCCGTTTGTTGGCAGAACTCGCCCCTAGCCCTGGTCGACCTGAAAGTGTTGTTACGGAGCGTATTGTTAACACTGTTTAGGCAATCCTGCAATAAGATCGACGCATGACGTGTGAAGACATAACGGCGTCAACTTATATTTCAAAAACGTCGGTATTCCGCATTCTACGCGACAAATTACTGCTGCATCGTGTGTGTTCTAGATGGGTTCCTCATCATCGGACGAGAGAACAATTGTTAGCCACAGTTCAGGTGTTCCATGAGTGGAAACAAATTATTGCAAAGGATCCAAATTTTCTAAACACAGTAATAACTGCCGATGAAACATGGGTCCACTATTTCGACTCTCTCAGGAAGCGTGCAACGAGTGTCTGGAAACACTCAGGTTCGCCTCCTCCGAAAATAGTCTGCCAAGCCAAATCAGCTGTGAAAGTAATGATGGCAATTTTCTTTGATCATTAGGGTGTAGTCTACCAGCATGCCGTTCCTCCACAAATTACTGTCAATGCTGAGTATTACATTTCTGTCTTGAAGCGTCTGAGACGACACATATCGACTAACCGACCAGAACTGGTGGGCAAGCGGACCCTACACCATGATAACGCCCGCACACATGTGGCTGCTTGTGCTCAACAGTTTCTTACGAAACGCAGTATTGAAATCGTGCCGCAATCTCCCTACAGTCCTGACCTCGTCCCGTGCGATTTCTGGTTGTTTCCAACAATGAAGAAGTTCCGCAACATTCAACACAGGTGCTGATGTTGTTATTCAAGCAGTACAGGGGTCGCTAAAGCAGCTTCCACAAAATACCTTCTCCACATGCTTTGAAAAGTGGACTGAATGATGGGACCGTTGAGTATCGTCAGAGGGAAGATACTTTGAGAAAGAATAGCATATATTTTGCTGTACCTATGGTCAGGTGATGCGTAACATCACAGCCTCTCCTTGACAAATGTCAACCCCGCCTTCTCGTGGTGCATCCTGTTCCCACTAAAGGGGCTCTGACGACCGCAAATAGCGGTATAACTATACCATCGGGATCAGAGGTAATGCTATCCCACACTCACCAACCCGCTTGGCCAGCGTGGTGAGTTATGGCCAAACACCTCCAAAATGACTCTACAACTTAAATCTTGGCCCTCAGTCTCCGGCAGCTGGAATGTACCTGGCCAAGGCAGCGGCCAGTGCGACATGAAGGCAGAGGGTGCTAAGAATCCCCGGAGGACCGGACTAGGCTGCCATTTGATGCTGACCTTGGCTACCTACAACGGACGCTCCCTATCTTCTGATTCAAGGCTTCTTGAATTGGAAGAGGAACTACAAAGGATCAAGTGGGACATCGTCGGGCTGAGTGAGGTAAGGAGAAAAGGAGAAGATCTCATTGAACTGAAAAGTGGACATCTCTTCTATTATCGTGGGACAGATACTGGCAGAACTAGTGGTGTTGGATTTATAATAAACAAGAAACTGAAGGATAAAGTTGTAGAAGTTGAAAGTTCCTCTGACAGAGCTGCACGACTCGTTATCCAACTCTCGAGAAGATACCAGGCTCAGATTTTTCAAACTTATGCACCCACCACAAGTCATCCTGAAGAAGAAATTGAAGAATTTTATGAGGAAATTCGTGATCTAAATAATAAAGGTAAGCAGCACTTGAAGATAATTATGGGAGATTTCAATGCAAAAATAGGGCACCGGCAACAGAATGAAACTTCAGTAGGTAAATTCGGTCACGGCAACAGAAACCAGCGTGGAAATACTCTCGTTGAGTTTGCAGAGGCAGAAGGATTTTTCATCTTGAATTCCTTTTTCAAGAAAAAGCCACACAGGAAATGGACATGGAGACATCCAATTGGGACGACAAGTGAAATTGATTTTATTATCTGTAACAAAAAAATTCGTCATCGAAGACTGCAGTGTGCTAAACAAGTTCAACACAGGTAGTGACCATAGATTGGTGAGATGTAAGATGCACCTCAACACTAAACTGGAACGTGGCAAGCTCATAAAACAAACAAAATGTATTGACATAACCAACCTTAAAAAACACCATAATACTTTCAAGTTGGAACTGAAGAACAGATTCTCTGCTTTAGAAGGCCTAACATCGGAAGAAGTGGATATTTCTGAAGTTAACAGAAAAGTAACCAAAGCTCTTATGGAAACAGCAACAAAATTAGCTGGGTCTAAGAACAAGTTGCATGTAAACAAATTATCAGGAAAAACCAAAATGTTGATGCAAAAAAGAAGAGAGATGAGGACAACTAAAGAAGATGTGACTTCCAAAGTGGAATATATAGAGCTATGCAAGACAGTAAGAAAAAGTATCACTGAAGACGTAAGAAAATTCAACTGTGAACTAGTAAGGAAAGCAATTGAAAACAACCAAAGCCTAAAGATAGCAAAGGGACATCTCAGTAAGGGAAGAAAACAGATTATGGCTCTGAGAAAAGAAGATGGTTCTATAACAAGAAATAGAGGCGAAATTTTGACAAGAGTGAAAGATTTCTACTCCAAACTATATGAAAGGGATGATACATGTACTCCAGACATCATGAAAGGTACCAGAGTTCTTCCAGTCCTCCCAGCAGAAGTTGCTCATGCAATCAAGAACATGAAGCGGGGGAAAGCTCCAGGAGAAGATGGAATTACTATAGACATCATACAAGAAGCAAATGGAGAAATTGAAACAGTACTCGCCCAAATTTTCACTCGATGCCTTAATGAAGGGAAGATTCCTGAGGATTGGAACAATGCTACAATGATCCTGCTACATAAAAAAGGTGACATTGAGGATCTCAGGAACTACAGACCTATCAGCCTCCTATCAGTGGTTTATAAAATCTTCACTAAAGTTCTTTCACACCGCTTGAAGGTAACACTGGACATGGCTCAACCGAGAGAACAAGCTGGATTCAGGAGTGGCTACAGCACAATAGATCATATCCACGTACTGAGGGAACTAATTGAAAGAGCGAGGGAATATGAACTTCCATTGTGCATGGCTTTTATCGATTATGAAAAGCCTTTGATTCGGTGAAACCATCAGCAGTTACCACGGCTCTGAAATCCTGCGGTATTGAAGATGCATACATTAATATTATTAATAACATCTATGAAAATGCAAGTGCAAAGATTCGGCTGTTTGAAAATACAACACACATAAAAATTGGAAAGGGAGTGAGACAAGGTGACACCATATCTCCGAAGCTCTTTAATGCCACATTGGAAAATGTCTTTCAATCACTGAACTGGGAAAACAAAGGGATAAAGATTAATGGAGATTATCTAACCCACCTTCGTTTTGCTGATGACGTAGTCATTTTTGCAACTACCCCATCAGAGCTGCAGAGTATGATCCAGGAACTTGCTGACAAGAGTAAAGAAGTGGGATTAAAAATGAACTTTCAGAAGACAAAAGTGATGTTCAATGCTTTTACAAGAAATGAAGATTTATCGATTGATGGAGAAAAACTGGAGATAACAGATACGTATGTTTATCTTGGACAGCAGATATCAAGTGAGGGTCACATTGATGAAGAAATTAATCGGCGTACAAAACTTGCCTGGAGAGTTTTTGGAAGAAACAGCATAATTTTCAAGAGCAATATGCCGTTATGTCTTAAAAGAAAAGTGTTTGATCAATGCATCCTTCCAGTGCTTACGTATGGTGCAGAGACGTGGACCTTAACTAAAAGAGACATACAAAGGCTGCAGACAACTCAAAGAACCATGGAGAGGTGCATGCTTGGTATAACCAGGAGAGATAAGAAGAGGAACTCGTGGATCCGAAAAATGACGAGAGTGGAAGACATCATGATCAGAGTTAAATCCCTGAAATGGCAATGGGCTGGACATACTGCCAGAAGGACAGACCATAGATGGACAGCCGAAATTTTAGATTGGATTCCAAGGGACAGGAAAAGACCCAGAAAAAGACCACATGGGAGATGGGTGGATGAAATTCGTAAATATGCGGGAGTGACATGGAGGAGACTGGCACAAGACAGACCGTTGTGGAGGAAACTTGGGGAGACCTTCGTCCAGCAGTGGATTGATAATGGTTGACAATGATGATGATGATGATGATGATGATATTTCTTCATTTTGTGTGATTTTACTCCCAATTTTTTTTTTTTTTTTTTTTTTGAGATGGAGTTTTAACGACTACCGTGAGCAACTCAATGGGCTATAAGCAGTCGCCCGCGCTTAAATTATTGTCACTGGTTCCAGGGAAGGGAGAGAGCCAGTGCCGTAAGACAAACACAACATCAATGCCTCACGGGATTCGAACCCGTACCCCTTTTGGACAGAAGCCATCGCTTAGACCACTGCGCCACCTCAATTTTTATGGAACGGCCGTTGTATTTCCATCTTCACCCAGTATCCCAATACTAATGCTGTTAGAGCATAATTTCATTTATTATTGTCTCTGTTTTTTTTTGTTCTTTTTTGTTTGGCTGAGCTGATACTCTTGCTCCATAAACTATTATGGTAGCAAAACAGCCTGTAAGAAAGGGACTTCTTAGCCTGAACAATTGCTATTGTCTCGTCTTTTGCACCTGCGTATACATCCTATCGCTTACGGATTTTGCCATACATTATTCTATAAATAAGCTTTGTATGATTGTGGAAATAAAAGGTATGATTAGCCCCAGTTAAAGACTCAGAATTGGAATAAATGAACGTTTATTCACAATTAAATGTTTATTTAACATTGACTATAGTTTCGTTGAGCGTTTGGCTCGGCATCATCAGGACAAACATTTTCTTTATCCTGATGATGCCGAGCCAAGCGCTCTGCGAAACTATAATAGTCGATGTTAAATAAACATTTAGTTGTGAATAAACGTTGATAATTTATTCTATCTCAACGTCACTAGTGTGTAGTCTTCAATATATAAAATCAGGATTGTTAGGCTTTCGTAGATCTACTTTTGCGTCTGAAGCCACTTTACAAAGAAACTTGTTTTCTGCCACGGAATGCTCTCTTTTTGGTTTCTTAGCCGCTGTGACAAAGAACTAATCATTATTTATATCAGTGACCAGCGAAACAAACATACGCCTAAGTATTTGAAACCGTTTTCGTGAGGAATTGCCGCTTCTGTTCACGTTAGCAACGATGGCGACTGAGACATTTATGAGGACTATCGTATGCCGATTTTAACGACCAGGCTGCCAGCAGTGTTCGAATTTTTTTCCTGCGTTACCGGACGTGACTACAGCAGTTCAGCCCACCTCCATACGAGTGTCCTTCCTGACTGGATTACAGATGAGGATTCCTAATATATATATATGCCGCTTTGTCGGTGAATTGCTAATTTCAAGGCCATTAACGTGGGCTTCAAATATGCATGTCATTTTTAATCGCAATGAGTGGGGATTTTCTGAGATAATGCAGTTCCTATTAATGTGCTTTTATTTAGCCGAGTAGCTGTAAATGTTTTAGAAACGTGCTGAATTTGAGGGAAAGGTTTTATCGACGACGTTTAGTGAGTGCCCGGCTCGGCTCTGTTCCTGCCTATCCTAATGAACAAAACCAATCGCTTTATGCAACGATGTGAAGGATCTTGAACGCATAGATTGTACTCGTATTTCTTTCCCAAAATTTGCGTCCCTCATAGGGTCACGGCCAAATAACTATTAATTTCGTATTCAGATGTCATTGAAGGAATTTTCGGTGGCGTAAATTTTAGATTCAACCTTACTGATGTCCATCAGGCTTTTCATATCAACTCCATCCCATTTGGGATTCCTTGAGTGCATTTAGAGAGCAGTATAATACATTTTAACAAGTTTCTAAAGGTGTGTAGATCATTTTTGACATGGAGCCCGGGTTTGAGTCCCGATTGAGGCATGGGTGGTGTGCTTGTCTGATAGCGCTGATTCAGCCCCTACCTTATAAGTAGCGGTTCTAAATTAGGGACGGTAGACTGCTTATAGAATAGCCCTTAGAGTTGCTTATGGTGGTCGTTAACCCCCCCCTCCCACCAAAAAAATTTATACCGATGCGTTTTGTAATTCATGACCTCTCCCCGCGCCCAGATGTCATGCTAGAGATTTCTGTTATGTATAAACACTTCTTTAAACAAATATTTGAACTAAAGAAATGTTTGTTTCAATACTTTTTAAATATTGTAACATAAACATTTCATTAGTTGCTTTCCTCATGTTTATTACTATTTCCAGAACTAAGTAATGCGGTAGAGTCTCGATAGTCAGAGTTCCCGAATAGTTTTAGCCTGTCGCAGGTGCTATAAGTGCAGCTAGTACTTAATGACATCAAGATAATTTAACCGCATGTTAAATAGGAACGTTTATTCTTGCCTTTAATCGATTTCTCATTATGAATTAAATGAAGAAAATTTGAGCATTTTCATTGTTTCGATCCTTTTCTTTGAAATTTATAGCGTGCTTTTCTACGAGGCATAAATTTGCTTTCACTCTGCGTCTGTTATTAAGCCTTCGAAAGACCCTTGATAGTTTTCTCAAAACAAAGGTACTTTCTGAGGCACTACTCTTAGAGAATCTTACACCTGAATAATGCAAGTATACTACTTACCATCATCATCATCATTGTCAACCATTATCAATCCACTGCTGGACGAAGGTCTCCCCAAGATTCTTCCACAATGGTCTATCTTGTGCCAGTCTCCTCCATGTTACTCCCGCGTACTTTCGAATTTCATCCACCCATCTCCCATGTGGTCTTCTTCTGGGTCTTTTCCTGTCCCTTGGAATCCAATCTAAAATTTCGGCTGTCCATCGATGGTCTGTTCCTTCTGCCAGTATGTCCAGCCCATTGCCATTTCAGGGATTTTACTCTGATCATGTCTTCCACTCTTGTCATTTTTCTAATCCACGAGTTCCTCTTCTTGTCTGTCTCCTGGTTACACCAAGCATGCACCTCTCCATGGTGCTTTGAGTTGTCTGCAGCCTTTTGTATGTCTCTTTTAGTTAAGGTCCACGTCTCTGCACCATACGTAAGCACTGGAAGGATGCATTGATCAAACACTTTTCTTTTAAGACATAATGGCATATTGCTCTTGAAAATTATGCTGTTTCTTCCAAAAGCTCTTCAGGCAAGTTTAAAACGCCGATTAATTTCTTCATCAATGTGACCCTCACTTGATATCTGCTATCCAAGATAAATGTAGGTATTGTATTGGTTATCTCCAGCTTTCCCCCATCAATCGATAAATCTTCATTTCTTGTAAAAGCATTGTACATCACTTTTGTCTTCTGAAAGTTCATTTCTAATCCCACTTCTTTACTCTTGTCAGCAAGTTCCTGGATAATGCTCTGCAGCTCTGATAGGGTAGTTGCAAAAATGACTACGTCATCAGCAAAACGAAGGTAAGTTAGATAATCTCCATTAATCTTTATCCCTACTTACATGTACTAAGTCATAAATACAGTCATGTTTATCATTTAGTACTAGTTTTAAGTATATATGTGTGTGTGTGTACATATACCTCGTGGTCTTCCTTTAAGTCTTTTCCTACCCCTTGGTATCCAATCTAGTATTCCAGTTGCCCAACGGTGGTCAGTTCTTTTAGCACTATGTTCAGCCCATTTCCATTTCATGGTTTTAACTTCGATCACGATATCAACTTTTTTCATTTCCCTAATCCATGCGTTCCTCTTCCTATCATTCCTGGCTCTGCCAAGTATACATCTACACGTCCTGCTGTGGGGAATAATGCAAATGTTTATTCATCCAACCGCATTACACGCTTCCATGCATCGGTAGTCCACGTTGCATGCACCTGGCACCACTGCCGTCGCCATTGTGCATTCACCCGGGTCACCAGAGGTTTTGCAATTGCAGCTCTGCCATGAATATCTTGTTTATGCAGTTCTCTGCGCACTGCTTTAGTTGATACCAGGGTCCTGGAGATGCAGATTGAGCTCTGCACTGATTTTCAGCGCTATTTTCTTCTTATTACGGGTAACAGTCCTCTTTAACGCTCTCCTGTCTGTTTCAATCAGAGTCGTTTTCCGGCCGCTGTTGTATTTCGCAGACGAGGTTTTGCCACGAACACTATATGCTGCCATGACGCTAGACTCAGTAGCTCTCGATAACCCCTCTGCCCTGGTGACTGTTGTCACGGAGGTATCAACTAGCCGGCCACCAACAGTTAACCCTCTTTCGAAGTCCGTTAGGTCGCTCATTTCGTCGTCACCCTAAAAGAAATTTTGCAACAAGTCACTAAATGCACTTAGACAGGACCTTGAGGTTCTAAACAAAGCTATTATAACCAAAACATGGTGGATACCCTTGCGTATTGCGACGTACGCAGCTGCATTAAAACTCACGTCTCTGAGCGTGGTGTGCACATTATTCTGTCCAACCCCTGTTCATATGTGCAAGGATGAACAAATCCTAGGCGCCCAGTCGCCATAGCGCCTGAAAATTTTACACCTGGGCTCAAGTTTTCTAATTCTATTCTGAAAATTATATTTTTCAAAATTGGATTTCTGTTATGAAGCTTCTGTTCCTTTAATAAAGCAAAAAGTACAGTTTACGGATTTTTACCATTTGCGTGCTTTTTGTGGACTACTTACCATAAAACCAGAGTAATGAAGATGCCAATATCTACTCGTATTTCTGGTGCTATCCCCAAAAGAGTTATGCGTTCTGCAGTAATATTGGCAGTGGCTGAAGTTGGTGAAGGTTGAATTCAGTGGTGCAACCCAGTACAGATACGTGCACACATGCAGGCAGAGTGAACACCACAGATGTTTGTAGCTGCGGCATTGATTTCGCGTGGGGTGCTTATAAGTGTATTTATTCATGGTCAGTTTTATTGAAAGTCATACGCCAGAAGACAGTGCTGAACTTTCTGATAACCTATTTAAAATGCGAATGTAAATACAAGTGTATACTATGTTTACTAATTCTTTGTGGATATTGCACTGAATTATTTTATCTAAGAAGCGATACATTAATGTTGACTGTTGGTCACAATTCTGTATGTGTGGTTTTTGTTCCGATTGATTATGGTTTTCTCCTCATATCTCTTGAAAAAATGTGCTGACTTCCGAAGAAAGAAGCTGGCGCTTGAAATTTTTTGGATTTTGTCTGCCCTGTATACATATGTGTATATGTTACGGCCAATGCCCAAAGTTAGTCACTTCGTGAAATGACCGGCCACTTCTAGCTTTGGTCAGCTCATGTGGCCTAAATCCGAAATATGCAATAATTTACTAGTACTTCATGCTTTGGTCGGCCAGTTCTAGATTTGGCCGTGCGAAACTGGCCAAGGTTAGTACTAATTATCGATACTTCGGTGATCCTATGTGGACCGAAGGTGAGGGTTTAGTGGGTAAAAATCCCACAGTATCAGCGGTAGGGATCCAAGTGAAGTCCCAGGTGATCTCTAAGAAGATTTTTTCCTGCGCCGCAAAAGAAAACAAAAAACGAACATAAGATAAATCTCTTAAAACAGATAAACAAATGATGATCTTAACACTATGATCTATTTTTAACTTTTACTTGCATCTGCAGTTTGACAATATAATGACATTTATTTTAAAACATGTAATTATGACAGTTGAACAAATCACTTCAAAGAGATGGTTTTACCAGTGTGGAAATCTGTTTAGTTTTACTTGTTTATGCAATCGAAGCTGTTATATCATTTGGAGTTACATAACCTATTAGCTCGTTTACACTTACATCGATTTGTTAAACATTTTCTACTACAGAAGCACCTTGAAAATCGTTGACCTCCAGTTGATTGGCTCGATGATGCTGCTCTTAGTGATATTTCATTATCCGGAATTGATTGCAAAGTAACGAATTTCTCTTTAAGAACGGTGAACCCACATCTTGCATACAATTGCTTTAAAACTCCGAACTCTGTCCCTAGTTTATAGAGGTCATTCTATAAACTAAGGACAACTCCGCAAAAGTTTTCATTTTGGCCAGTTTCTCATGGCCAAATCTAGAACTGGCCGGCCGAAGCCCGAAGCAGTGGTAAGTTATTGTATATATCGGGCTTTGGCCACACGAGTTGATCAAAGCTAGAAGTGGCCGGTCATTTCGCGATGTGACTAAACTTCGGGCTTTGGCCGTAACATACACATATATAGCAGAGGTCGCGCTGCCGATCGCCATCTTCGCAATTTGCGAAAAAGAAATCGTTTTGGCGATGGAAAAAAAGCTTTGGCGATTACCTTTTCATAGTGTTATAACACCTAGGCGAAAACAAATTGAATTTAGCGACTAAATTGGCGAAAACTTTAGAAAACTCCTGTATAGTATTTGACACCATTTTCCTGCGTTTTGCGTCCAATGGTATGACTTCCACTGTTCTTATTTTAGATGTAGTTTCTGAAGGAATTATTTTTGGGTATAACTTCTCACGTATGGTTTTAGTTTTACAAGTTGGTATATATCGCCGGAACGTGGTACTTTTATTTGACATTTAGTGGACATTTCATGAGGACCCGTTTTAAAGATGTGTGGGTGCCATTTGAAGAGCAAGAGTACACGTCATACCTTATTTGAATGTGTTGTGTGTCAAACATCTGCGCTATCTGTTGTCAAGTTAATTTATTTAATCTGCGTCGTGGCACATCGACGTACAAGAATGTTATTTGAGTACAACCTCTTCTGCTCGGATCAAGAGAGAGAGAGGCAAGAAATTCGTCATCAGAAGTGATGACAACGTACCGCATGTGGGATGGCATGTTCGGCTGCATTCCCGTCCCACCATTCGACTACATCCGTGCATATTTAAGTGGTTATTATCATTCATTCAACTCACAGTTGACATTATGAGAGGAAAAAATATATAGAACAAGTTTCAGTGGAGCTGCTCCTTTAAGGTGAGACCCACAAACGCGTTCGCCTTTCTGTTGAACTCAGTGCGATCAGCGAAAGGAATTCGTCTCCTCTGAGCTGAATACAAAGAACATTGTGCACATCTTTGCTGTCTGACATTAAAAAAAAAAAAAAAAAAAAAGCATGTGCCGCGGGCTTTGTGAACATATTTACCCATTTTCGTATACGGTTGTTTTAATTTTACTCTTAATGTAGTTCACAATGACACAGTACAGTTACAAATACAGTGAAACCTCAGTTATGTGTTTTTCTAGGGGATGGACTTAAAAAAACCTAAAACGAAATTTCAAAATGTTAAATACTGTTGTAAAATTTATGCTTTAAAGTAGTGCAAGATGTTCCTTAACAATAATTTATTTAAAGTCGAATTGACGGCGAAAGAAAAAAACAACAAAACAAAACAGTGGTGTATCTTAGGTCCGAGACCTGGGCTATCTGACCCGTTTCCTCTACCGCCCCCAGTACTTTTTTTTTTTTAATTTTAAACTGCGAAGTTTATTTTTCAATTATTAAGTTAATAGAAGTAATTTTTAGGTAACATAACACCAGATAATTATGGGGATTAGGATTTTGACACTTTATTTTCCGAATACTTTATTTGTACATGAACTCTATTCTTCTTTCCTTTTGTGTGAACTTGAGTGTTGTTACGTTTTCATAAAAAGTTTCCTCCGAGTACTTTTTCGTATTTAAAAAGAATGTTTTTCTCTATTAACAAAACAGCAAAGTTTCTCAAGTATACATGTCTTTCCTTGTGTGGCCCTAAGATATGACTTCTTTTTAATGCAGAAAAACTTCTTTCGGCAGTTGCAGTTGTTGAATGGAAACTTTAATATTATATGTCTGCTAATTCGTGCACCTCACAAAACACAATGTCCAATTTATTCAATTTCATGTACCAAGTAATGTCTGTTACTGATTTCTTTTTGTATTCATCAATGGAATAAAACACCTTCAGTTCATTTTTTAGTCGAACTGTATCAAAATTTGAAGAATAGGTTCTTTAAGTTCTGACAGTAGATGTTCAGGAAAGCTTTCATAAAATTTATCAAATCTGTTCGAATCCAACAAAGCCACGAATTTATGATATAATATCGCTGATTTTAATTCATTGATACTTTACACAACTGGAACAACTCTCGCGAAACACGTGCTGTTACGGGCGGGAGCATGCGAGTGACTAATGTAGTCATAAGTCTTCTCTTTTGTGAGAGAACCGTTGCTAAAACCAATGGTCATTCACCCTTTACCCGCTCCTTCATGTTGTCATGGAAACGCTAGCTGGCGATCGTATTGAAAGTCTTCGAATCTCAGAGCGAAGACTGGTAGACCTGGTTTCGTTACGATTACACCAGCCCTCCGCTAGGAGCGCCGTTGATCTTCGTTCACCAGACTGATTCTCTTAGTCAAAAGAAGCGAATTCGCACGTGTTTTTTAGCAGAGAAAGTATCGACATATCTTAACACCGTTGATAATAGACTGTTATTTGTGTATATCTAATTGACTTTTATTTGTGCGTTTTCTAGGCTTCGCAGCTAGCCTCGATTATATGGCACTGGTTACATGTTACATATTATGTCATTGCAAAAATCACAAAGCCTATGCAATCAAGCTTCTCTTTTGACGAATCTGTCTGTTTATAAAAATTCTGATCTAGATTAAGTGAAATTCTCACAATTAAGAATCTGAGACTAGTACTGTATGAAACTCGTGAATAAACAGCTTTTTTTTTTTTTTTTTTTCTGTGGATCACTTTTAAATAGCGCTTCTGTGTCATGAAATGCGAAACTAATTTTTTATCCAGACCGAAAGTAAACAAAATGCCCTTCTCTGATGGGATCAAGGTTAAACTTTGGTTGCACCAAGAAGGAACCCATGAACGCTGTCTCAATTCTCTCAAAGTTGTAACATACCTGGTTATGTATAAAAAAAATCGAAGAACCGTGTTGTTTTGTTAATATGAAATTCAAATTTTAACCTTTAATCGCAAAAACCGTATAAATGAATTACGTATAACCGAGTTAAATAAAGCGATAGAAACTACAGTAAAACTCGGAACTAAAAAAGTGAAAAACGTATAACTGAGAAACGTTTAACAGAGGTTCCACTGTATGATGAATTTGTTAATTTTATCACCGTGACGACGAAGTTCTTCAAGCAGTCAAGTAACAAACGTTTCGTGTAATGCGTGAAAATTTTTAATCGGTAATTTTCTAGGCCCTTGAGCCGGTTAGCAGATTCCGTACCTTCTGAAGATGCTACGTGTTTCGGTGTGCTAACATTCAGCAGTTCTCTGTGATCCTGAAAATAATTTATTTCCCCCTTTTTAGCACGTCTTTTGTAAAAAAAGATCGTGCTTATGTTGTTACCGGTTTGTCTGTCCGTCAGTCCTTCCGTCCGTCCGTCTGTACCAACGATATCTCTGCAACTATTAGTCCGATTTGAAATATTCTTTTTGCATTGGGAAGCTTGAAATATGCGAATGATGATCCTTCATTTCGTTTTTTTTTTTTTTACGATGTACAATTTCGCCGCTAGAGGGCGTAAATGCAGATGATGTCGAGTTCAAAAATATGTTTTATTCCACATATTTGCTTCTAAACATCGGATTGAACAAAATCTTTTATCTTTCGATTCCATTTATGTCGAAGAGTATTTTAGATATAGTTACTTTTTTAAATGACGCATATATTTTCCGCTAGGGTTCGTAAAAGTAAATTACGTTTTTCCCGATAACTTCTTCTAAAACTCCGATTTGAAAAAAAAAAAAAAAATTCTTCAGCGGTTACAACTCCTGATGCCCCGCACGGGGATAACTGGTTTTCCAGTTATTTGGGGAGCGGCGCCCCCACGGCCCGAGCTAACCTTGTGACGGTTTCTATTGCCTCTTCGGCTTTCACGATTACATCACCGAAGGGACAGCTGTTCATCCAGCTGATGGGGGATGGCGTCCCCACGGCCCGAGCCGATTTTCTCTTATTGTTTTGCTTTTTTCGTCTTAAGTTCATATTTTGACATGCACCCGCCTCAGTTGTAGGCTGCTGAGGTTGTGATGAGGCGCCAGCTCCGGGTTTTGTTCCTCGTTCGCTTCCCTGTCTTTTCTCTTTTATGTTACATTTTCTGTTTTTTCCGGAGCTGGTTAGCTTAGACCTACCTGCATGTTTGCCGTGTGCGGTGACCCGTACAGGTGGAAATGAGGATGCTGGAGGCTGAGGTATTTGGGGGCCGGGTTGTAGTGTCTCCAGATGCCGACACTCCTCTTTGCCCTCTGCTTCACCCTAAACGGGAGGCTGGGAGCTAACCAACTCCTAGTCAGGAAGTCTGTGGCCGAGTGGCGTCCAGACTTCTAGCGGCTTGTCGTTCTGTTCGGCTGGGTGAGTTTGGGGGTAGGGTGGGCATGCCAAAGGGGTGTTCTCCGGGCACGGGAAAGTCTGGGTGCACGCCGAGCGTGTGTCTGCCCTACCAACTTGCTATATCCGCTGACTATCCCTAGAGCCGTGTCCTGCGTCCTCTTGGGCTTGCGGACCTCCGGCTCTCCCTCGTTGGGCTCGGTAGTGGGAGGGGAGGTCGGCGGACGAATATTTTCCCTTCTTCATGGAAACCCAAAGTGTTTCCCATGCTCACAATTTAAAGCGCCCTGTGGAGGAAAGTACACCTTCCTCCACTAAGAAACTTGTCACATCAAATTGCAATGCTCTGTTTCTTTTGATCAAATCTGGTGGCTCTTCACAGTCACTCAGTTCGAAGAGTCCCTTCTGGATCAACAAGGCTCTGCAGGCCGTTGCTGGCTCTCCTAAGAGTGTGAAGAAGCTCCCTTCAGGGGATCTTCTCGTGGAAACCTCTAATTCACGCCACAGTGCCACCTTGCTGGCCACGACCGTTTTGCTTGGCATTCCCGTTCAGGTTTCTCCCCATGGTTACCTCAATTCCTCTCGCGGTGTCGTCAACTCCCGCTACCTGCTTGAATGCAGCGATGAGGAATTGCTGGAGGAACTTGGCGAACAGCATGTCATTGGGGTTCGACGGATTCTTTTTAGGCGGGATGGGAAATCTATTCCCTCCCGTAACATCATTCTCACCTTTGACTCCCCAACCCTGCCTACTTCCATCAAGGCAGGTTATTTACGGCTTGATGTTCGGCCGTATATCCCGAACCCCTTGCGATGTTTCCGGTGCCAGCATTACGGTCACTCCTAGCAGTCTTGCCGTAATGTTGCAAAGTGTGGTCGCTGTGGTTCCACAGAACACTCTTTGGCGGAATGCTCTGCAGAGTCTGATCATTGTGTCAACTGCGAAGGGACTCATCCTGCATCTTCTAAGCAGTGTCCAAAGTAGATAGAGGAACAGGCAATCCAACGCCTGAAGACAACTGAGCATCTCTCCTATCCCGAGGCTAGACAGCGGATCGCCCCTTTACAACCAGGCCGGCGGTCCTATGCTTCAGTTGTGGTGCAGAAGGCTTCAGTGGCGGTCCAGACTGAGGTGACCATCCCGGCGCGGTGTCCTTATGATTGTGAGGACATCGTTGCTGCTGGATTGGAGGCACTGAAGTCTCGCCGCATTGCATCCAAGGCGACATCAACATCGTCGCCTAAACCTTCCTCTTTGCCGAAAACATCTTCTGCCAGCACAGGGACCCAGGGCACTGCAAAGAAGAAGCCGGAGAAGTCGAAACCAGGTTCATCCTCCCCGAAACAGAGCAGGCAAAAACCACCTCTTAACACAGGGGGTAAACACAGCCCTGTGTTACCTCCAGACACTGCGGATGGATTGGAGGTGATGGACGACATTGAGACGTTCTAGTCGTCTGTCTTTTTCATTGTTTCATTTCATTTTTCATTATGGCCACGCTCATTCAGTGGAATTGCCGAGGTCTCCGATCACGCATTGGTGATTTGAAAGGCTTACTGTCTTCGCACACACCTGTGTGCGTTTGTCTTCAGGAGACTCGCACGACGGACACTCCTTCGCTGCGGAGACATCCAATTTTCCGCAATGATCACCAGGACGGCGTTATCGCCTGCGGAGGAGTGGCCGTCGTTGTTCCTCATGGTGTTCCTGTCACTGCAGTTGCCCTTCGGACGACTGTGCAGGCAGTGGCAGTGAGACTATCTGTGCACACACTGTTCACGGTGCGTTCCATGTACATACCACCAAATGAAGCTGTAAGCCTTTCGGATCTGGAAGATTTAGTTGACCAGCTGCCGCCTCCTTTCTTCATCTTAGGAGATTTCAATGCACACAATCCGTTGTGGGGTTCTCCCACTCGTGACTCCAGGGGCCGTGTTGTTGTGTCCCTTCTCTCCAACACGTCCCTCTGTCTCCACAACACCGGGGCAGTCACTTATTTTCATGAACCCACCCGCTCGTACTCGGCCATTGATTTGTCTCTGAGTTCACCATCATTATATCCTGCCTGGTCCTGGAGCGTGTCTGGTGATCCCCTTGGCAGCGATCACTTTCCCATCTTTCTCCGTCAAGCGAGTGGCGGGTACCGTTACCCTACTCGCCCTGCTAGATGGAATATTGATCGTGCCAGGTGGAACACATTCACGACTTCGGCGAGTATTACTCACGCTATGGTGACCTCAGGAACGGTCAATGACGCTGTTGTACCGGTGACGGATTGTATTGTGCACGCGGCAGAACTTACCATCCCCAGGACGTCGACTAAACTTCCACGTTGCCCGAGACCTTGGTGGAATTCCACTTGCATGGCAGCTCGTCAGGCTCAACATCGGGCTTGGGGTAGGTTTCGTCGGTACCCCACCGACGCGAACCTACTTGCTTTCAAGAAGGCCAAGTCCTACGCGCGATTGGTTCGTCGGCGTAGTCAACGGAAGTCCTGGATACAATATGTATCCGGGATTAACACCACTACCAGCCCTAAGATCGTTTGGGACAGGATCCGTAAGATTCGGGGAAAGGTACCCATCTGGGGAAATCTCCATTCTTGATAGTGATGGAGGAACGGTTGCTGACGCTCAGGGTATTGCTGACTGTCTGGGCGCCACTTTTTCTTCGGTGTCCAGCAGCAGCAATTACCCTGCTTCGTTCCGGCAGTTACAGCCGCGGCTTGAACGGTCCAAGATTTCTTTTGGACCGTTTTCTTCCGAAGAGTATAACAGCCCGCTGACTGCCGTGGAGCTGAAGACCGCTCTGAATAGGTCCGGCCGGACATCTGTCGGACCAGATAACATCCATTACGAGATGCTGAAGCACCTTTCTCCGTCCTCTCTCGAATGTCTGCTAATCCTGTTTAACAGGATTTGGCAGGAGCATGTCTTTCCCGAATCTTGGCACACTGCCATTGTCGTTCCTGTTCCCAAACCTGGTAAAGATCCCACCAACCCGTTGAACTACCGGCCAATTGCTATGACGAGCTGCCTTTGCAAAGTACTCGAGCGTATGATTAATTTTCGTCTCATTTTTTATTTGGAAATTCATCACATTTTTTCACCTCATCAGAGTGGATTTCGCAAATCTCGATCCACCACCGATCATCATCTTCGCCTTGAGACATCTGTTAGGGAGGCGTTTGTCCGGCGTCAGCACATGGTCTCCGTATTCTTCGACATGGAGAAAGCCTATGACCGTACCTGGAGATACGGCATTCTCCGTGATCTGCACGAGTGCGGATTGCGGGAAAACTTACCATCTTTCATCGCCGGATTTCTCCAGGACCGGAGTTTCCGTGTGCGCGTTGGGTCGACCCTCTCTGCGATGTACCCGCAAGAACAGGGTGTACCTCAAGGCTCCATTTTATCAGTCACTCTGTTCATCCTTCGTGTGAATCACATTTTCAAACTGCTTCCTCCGACGGTTCGTGGAACCATGTACGTGGATGATCTACAGATCTCTTGCGCCTCCGTTAACATGCGCACCATCGAGAGACAGCTCCAGTCTGCCATTACCAAGATCTCTCGCTGGGCTTCCCAAAATGGATTTGGCTTCTCGCCGCAGAAGACCGTTTGCGTGCATTTTTGCCGCAAACGGGATCTTCACCCAGACCCCAGCCTCCGTCTGGGGTGTTCTACCATCCCCGTGGTGTCAGAAGCCAGGTTCCTTGGGCTAACTTTTGACCGAGCGCTCACCTTCCGGCCTCACGTCCAGTCTTTGAAGGTGAAGTGCACGAGGTCATTGAGTATCCTGAAGGTCCTCTCTCGAACATCTTGGGGGGCTGACAGGTGCTCAATGCTTCGCATTTACCACTCTCTCATTCGGTCAAGGTTAGACTTCGGATGCATTACGTACGGTTCAGCGCGTCCATCGGTTTTAAAGCCTTTGGACCTCGTCCATCACCAGGCATTGCGGCTATGTACTGGTGCTTTCCGTACCTCTCCCGTGCATAGCCTGTATGCGGAGGCTCATGAGCCGCCGTTATGCATCCGTCGTAAGCAGCTGTCTCTTCAGTTTTACACAAAACTGAAATCTCTTCCTGATCATCCTCTGCATGGTTCCATCTTCCAACCGGACTGTGTCCGCTTGTTTTCCAACCGCCCCTCCTGTGTTCCAACGTTCGGGATTCGGATGTCTGCCATAGTGCGCGATGCTGGTCTCGACTTGTCAATGATTGGTTTGACCCGGTTCTACAATGAACCGCCTTGACAGCCGGTTCAAGCAACGGCTGACCTTACCCTTTGTGTGTGGCCAAAGTCTTCCACTCCTGCTCTGGTGTACCAGCAGCTCTTTGCCGAGAGACAGTCTCTCTTCCCGGATTTCGTGCCTGTATTTACTGACGGGTCGAAGTCCGGGGATGTCGTTTGATCCGCTTTCGTGTGTGGCGAAGCCTCACATGCTGAGCGGCTTCCGCCTGGATCCACCGTCTTTTCGGCGGAGAAGCGTGCGGTACACCTCGCTTTGTGCCACATACAGTCTCGATCACTTCGTCGCGCAATGGTTTGCTCTGATTCCCAGTCCGTCATCCGTGTTTTATCTTCTCCGGGGGACGCGGACTCACCTGTCATCCGTGATGTCCGTCGTCTTCTTGGAACTTTGGAGGGTGATGGCTTCCTGGTCCGATTCTGTTGGTTTCCTGGCCATGTTGGGATCCGGGGTAACGAGCTGGCAGATCTCTCTGCCAGGTCTGTTTCCTCCATGTCGCCAGCTCGGCTGCCACTGTCTTTCCGCGATTTTCGACCTTTGATCCGGACATTTCTCCTGGACGAGTGGCAGTCCCTGTGGTCTCAGCAGGGCAGCAATAAGCTGCATTCTATCAAACCACAGATCGGACTATGGAAGTCTAGTTTGCGGAAGAACCGTCGTGAGGAAGTTGTTCTTGCACGTCTCCGCATTGGGCACTGTCGTTTTACTCACCGCTTTTTGCTGTGTGGCGAGAGTGTCCCGGTGTGTGAGGCGTGCGACTGTCGTCACACTGTCCTTCATGTTTTGTGTACTTGTGTTCGGTTTTGTGATCATCGTTTTCGTCATTTTCACTCTCATCTGTTGGACGAAGGAGCAGCTACGCTGCAAACCATTATTGGCGAAGCCTGCGACATGAAAGCAGTGTTTTCGTTTTTACAAGATATTGACTTTTTTAAACTTATCTAGATTTTACCTTGTTCACTATCATATTTCATTTTTACCGCATCAGCCTGTTTTTAACCTTGTGTACGTTTTTTATTGATTTTGTTTTGTTTTGATGTCTTTTGTTTGGCGCTCTTTGGCCAACCATGGCCCTTGCGCCATTAACATCAATTAACCAACCAACCAACTCCTGATGAAAAATCTTTTGCATATAATTTAAAATTTTTGGCAAAGAATACTTTGGCCACCAGGGGGCGTAAGTGTTAATTTTTGCTTCTAATTTATTTGCCATAAAATCTGAGCTTCTAAAATATCGATTGAAAAAAATTCTTTCGTGAACTGATGCCACTCACATCGATAAACCTTTTCGCAATATTTTCTTCTTAAAATATTCCACAGTTTCTCCGCCAGGGGACGTAGATGTATATTTTATTTTTGTCAATATCTCTACTTCTAAGAGTCCGATTTGAATAGTGTTTTCAGTGTGACACATTTTTCATATAATTTCAAAACTTTCAAGTAATTCATAGGCTTTCCGGCAGGGGGCGTAGAGGTAAATTGCGTTTTCCTGTATATCTCTGCTTCTAAATCTCCGTTTTGAAAAATTCTTTCTGCAGAGGATACAGCTCCTGATAGGAAATCGTTTGCACATAATTTCTAATTTTCGTAAAAGATGGTTTGGCCACCAGGGGACGTAAATCTTAATTTCCGCCTATGATGTATTTACAGCAAAATATGAGCTTCTCAATTCTCGGCTATACCAACGGCTGGGGGGGGGGGGGGGGGCTAGCCGTTTATTTTTAAAGCATTTCTAAGCCGTGGTCTAAGCGATGGCCTCTGATTATTCGTCCGAAAGGGGTCCGGGTTCGAATCCCGGTGACGCATAGATGTTGTGTTTGTCTTACGGCACTGGTTCTCTCCCGTCCCTGGAACCAGTGACCCTAAATTAGGGACGGGCGACTGCTTATAGCCCATTGAGTTGCTCACGGTGGTCGTTAAACCTTCAATTCAAAAAAAAAAAAAAAAAAAAAAGAAAGCATTTCTAAAAATAATAAGATATTAATGATTGATTGTATCAATTAAAAAAATTGTTGTATTGTATTTTAGTATCTTGTACATTTACTAAAATGTTTGACAGCCTTGAAGGAGGTAAGAATTTTTCTTAGCCCCCCCCCCCCTAAAAGTACTCATATGGGTGTCACTGCTTTGCTTAGAGCCACACCAGGGCATCTACGTTCGAGCAACTGGGCTGGTTTGTCAATAGAGAAAAACATTTTTAAATATGAAAAAGTACTCGGAAGAAACATTTTTGTGGAAAGGTAACACTCAAGTTCACACAAAAGGAAATAAGAATGGAGTTCATGTACAAATGAAGTATTCAGAAGAAGAATGGAGTTAATTTACAAATAAAGTATTCAGAAGAAGAATGGAGTTCATGTACAAATGAAGTATTCAGAAGAATGATGGCGCTCATGTACAAATGAAGTATTCAGAAGAATGATAGCGTTCATGTACAAATAAGTGTTCAAATCCTAAGCCTCATAATTATTTGGTATCATGTTAGCAATAGCAAATAGCATGTACCAGAATTTTAGAAAAAATGTTGCTTCTATTACTTAACAATTAAAAATTAAATTTCGCAATTAAAAAAAAAACAGTACTGGGGGAGGGGGGGGAAGCCCAGGTCTCGGACCCAAGATACGCCACTGCCCCTAACATCCCTCTAACACACCCCAAACTTTACTGGCAGGCACACACACACACACACACACTTCTTCAGGGGTTGCTTTGGCTTTTTAAAAGTTTTCGCCAACTTATTCTCCAAATAAAATTTTTTTTTTCCGCCAAAGTCCTATTTAACAGTACAAAAAAGGTAATCGCCAAAACTTTTTTTCCATAGCCAAAATGATTTCTTTTTCGCGAATTGCGAAGAATGCGATCGGCAGCGCCTGCTTGTTTAACTTTTTTTGCTTCAGTCCTTTTTATCGCATAGCACACTTGTCACTCATGTACAGTTAGCATGTACATGTATATGAATTCCTCAGGTTTAATTTGAAATATCTTTAACCATAATGTAATATATTTTTTTATTTTTTTTTTATTTGAAGTCTATATATTTGCAGTTCAGTGTGCCTATTTTGGTTTGTCTGGTTTAAATCATATATGTTCAAAGTCAGATATGGGAATTTGAGATACACATGTACGTATCAATTCATTTTAGTTTATCACAGATTTTGCAGATGTATTTTTGAATCATTTTAGCATTAACCAGAGTTGGGGGAAAATATCAATATCTTTTGTTTCGGCAACCTAGAACACTGTGGACGAATTAAGCGGACGCAGTTATGCGAATCTTTATCCCAAAGAGCTACTTTGGGAAGTTCTCCAAGAATTGTCCCAAATAAACGTAATTGGGTCATCGGTTGCTCCGATTAACTGATGGCCCAGTTAACCGGAATCTACTGTACTGATACTTCGAACATGTGTGTGTGTGTGTGTGTGTGTGTGTGAGCGAGCGAGCGAGCGCTTAAAGTTTTTTTTTTAAAATAAAATGAAGACATCAATGTGAAATCTGTGAATCGAATCACAATTCTAAATTTCTAAAGAATAAAAGCTACAATTTATGATTTATTTATTTTTCAACTTTTTTAGCTTTTTTTCTTTTGTAAACGTTGTGTTAAACACGATGTATTTAAACTGTGCAAATTATTTTGATTATATGCATTTCTGCAAGCATAATTTACGCTCTTAGTTATAATGATATAACGGCGATAACGAACAAAACTATTTGGACCCGTAGTTGTCTTTTTAACTGAGTTATAGTGTATATCATCAAAAGTTCGTTTCCTCTTTCCAATCTCTTAAAAAGAAGTTAATTTTATAGACGAATTCCGCATTCGTGAAGGGGATCTTATCCGTAAAGTGAACGAAGCGCGCGGTTAAAGTTGTTATTGGATGAAAACGCTTCGATTTCTTTTCGTATATTTCGTGCACCTGAGATTAATGGTTATTCCCGCTGCGAGCAGTTTTCCATGGAAGTCGATGATGGCAGTGGCTGCCGCCTGTTTCTTCACCCGGATTCCAAGAATATTGCGCGAAACTCAGCGAAGCTCCGGAGAAGACATCATCGTCGCTGAGTCGAGCAAGGCCATCTGGCGTTCCTGCAACTTTTCCTTCAAACGTGGAAGCCGCGATTGTGACTGTTTGTTGGCTCTTTCACGCCTGACCTATGAACTGGGCTTCCTGTTTTTGCCGTTTCTCATGTCTCCGCACGTCAGGTGTGTTTGAATTGTTCGGTCAGCTGGAAGTAACTTCCTAAAATTGCGCGAGGATCGTTGGGGTCGTACGCTGTGGTTGCCATGGGTAAAAAAAAAAGAGGAAGGAATGAGGATAACGTATGCGCCAGATATTCAAGAACTTTAATGTGTAAACGTTCTATTAGCAGCCAGAATTGCGTCATCCGATCATAAAGCTGCCATTTTGTTGCTTGGAAAGATATGCCTTTCAGTTTAAATAGCGAGTCACAACAGCTCGTGTATTTTGGCTGTGAAAGGGTGAATGTTTGCAGATTCAGATTTTATTTGTTTCACAGAATGTGCTAAAGGCTGAAAAGGAGTTCAGAGACACCATTTTTTATTTGTTCACTCGCAGAGCAAATCCTTTTTCTTTACTGTTTGTTTTCTCTCTTCCGTGGCTAAGCTGCTGAGAAGGTGACTTCATAAGCGAAGTCTGGGTTAAAATCTTGATAACACGTTTTACGCTTTGTCCTTTTTATATTTCGTATCTGAAGGCAGTAACCGTAAGAAATAGGAAGGGCCAGGGCCGGATTAAGACCTTAGTGGGCACCTAGGCTAAGACATTAGAGTGTGCCCCAAGGCTAAGATATCTGAGTGCGCCCCTCCCCCAAGAACTTATGACGAGGAATTATTATGAAGTCCCTTAAAACACGAAACTTGTAGATATTAAATTAACTGCAAAGTTTTCATAATAAGTCACTATTTTTCATTGTTCTCAAATGAAGATGAGTTAAAATCTTACGATTCCTAGATTTTGTTTTGGATTTTCTGATGATTTGGCATTGTATACTTTTCTTAGTGCATTTGTTTTGTTATGCAATGTGAAACCACAGGGGACTTCGACCATTAACGGTTCCAAGTGCAAATTGGAAGGTGTGGGTGGATGGTAGTGAAAAAGCTGAAAATGTTTCGCCGATTCCGCTGTGCACAGCGAAATGAAACTTTTACCCTTGGTGAGTCACACTGCCTTGAAATCTGTTCCTGTTTCTAACCAAAGTGGAAATCATACGAGACAAAAGTAAAACTATTTTATAAAACTCTCTCACTTCTACCTATCTATTACTTGCCAGGCAGGCTTCGTGGGCCCTTGGTCATGGTGGGCCCCAAGGCTTATAGCCCCTATAGACTGCCCCCCCACTTAATCCGGCCCTGGGAAGGGCGACTTCTAACTACACTTAATAGTGATGATAATAATAATAGGTCTGCAGACCGTGAAGGGTGGTCAGAGGCGTAGGTTTCTGGCCAGTCGTCCGGGTTCGAGTCCCAGATGAGGGTATGAGGAAAGAATGCCCACGGAAAAAACGCCCACGGAAAAATCGCCCACGGAAAAAACGCCCACGGAAAAAACGCCCACGGAAAAAACGCCCACTTCGCGAAAGTAGGAAAAAACGCCCACGGAAAAATCGCCCACAGGCAAAATGCTCACGGGAAAAATATGTGATCGACTGATAAGTTTATATGTCTGTTATAAACGGTGTTCGGACAACTGGTCACACATTGCTGGCCAAAAAACCGTTAGGGGTCATATAAAAATTGCGGTTTCTTGGCCACCTCACCTACATAACGAAAATGGGTGTAGGAGAATTGGCCACAAAAGTTCAAGGGGGGGGGGTGTAAGTATTATTGATTTTTGGCCTACATTGAGAATTGAATTAGGAACTCCAAACAAATTTCGAGAAAACGTTCTATGTAAGCCAAGCGAGAATTACAGCATAATTCATGTATGTTCGGAAAAGGACCCTAAGGTGGGATTTTTAATAACGCTGCACTTTTACGTAGGTACTAAATATTTACATAACATGTCAAGTTTGCAATATTTTTCTTTTACTTAATTAATTCACAGGCGAAGAAAAAAGTGTTGAATAGGCTTAGGCCTACGGCCTATTAATTAATGTATGGATTGAATGTATGGTGCATAAGTAGAAGCGCAATATTACTGACAATTAATTCAGACATTTGACGTGGAATAGGAATAGCTGTGGTGCAGTGGAAGCATATCCGGCGCGTAACTGGAAGACCCTGAGTTCGATTCCTGGTGGCGGCCACTGAGAATTTTTCCGTGACTCACTTATAAACGTGGAAAGAGCGATGACTTCTGTTTGATTATTGACAATACTTGTTATGTAAATTTACGAATATGGGAATGGCGGAACGAAAACTTTTAGAAGGGCCTAAACGTTAGTCCTAATATTATTTTTTGCCTGAGTAACACCGCAATATTAATAATTTGATGTGTTACGTAAACGTTATGAATATAACATCGTTAGAATAAAAACTGTTAAATAGGCCAAGGCCTAGGACTTATGACTTAAGGGCCGCGGGTGGCCTAGTGAAGAACCAAATAAGATTGTTAACTTTCAACTTCCTACTGTAGAGTGGGATGTAAGGTCAGGTGATGCGTAACATCACAGCCTCTCCTTGACAAATGTCAACCCCGCCTTCTCGTGGTGCATCCTGTTCCTACTAAAGGGGCTCTGACGACCGCCAATAGCGGTATAACTATACCATCGGGATTAGAGGAAATTCTATCCCACACTCACCAACCCGCTTGGCCAGCGTGGTGAGTTATGGCCAAACCCCTCCAAAATGACTCCACAACTTAAATCTTGGCCCTCAGTCTCCGGCAGCTGGAATGTACCTGGCCAAGGCAGCGGCCAGTGCGACATGAAGGCAGAGGGTGCTAAGAATCCCCGGAGGACCGGACTAGGCTGCCATCTGATGCTGACCTTGGCAACGTACAATGGACGCTCCCTATCTTCTGATTCAAGGCTTCTTGAATTGGAAGAGGAACTACAAAGGATCAAGTGGGACATCGTGGGGCTAAGTGAGGTAAGGAGAAAAGGAGAAGATCTCATCGAACTGAAAAGTGGACATCTCTTCTACTATCGTGGGACAGATACTGGCAGAACTAGTGGTGTTGGATTTATAATAAACAAGAAACTGAAGGATAAAGTTGTAGAAGTTGAAAGTTCCTCTGACAGAGCTGCAAGGCTTGTTATCCAACTCTCGAAAAGATACCAGGCTCAGATTATTCAAACTTATGCACCCACCACAAGTCATCCTGAAGAAGAAATTGAAGAATTTTATGAGGAAATTTGTCATCTAAATAATAAAGGTAAGCAGCACTTGAAAATAATTATGGGAGATTTCAATGCAAAAATAGGGCAACGGCAACAGAATGAAACTTCAGTAGGTAAATTCGGTCACGGCAACAGAAACCAGCGTGGAAATACTCTCGTTGAGTTTGCAGAGGCAGAAGGGTTTTTCATCTTGAACTCCTTCTTCAAGAAAAAGCCACACAGGAAATGGACATGGAGACATCCAAATGGGACGACAAGTGAAATTGATTTTATTATGTGTAACAAAAAATTCGTCATAGAAGACTGCAGTGTGCTAAACAAGTTCAACACAGGTAGTGACCATAGATTGGTGAGATGTAAGATGCACCTCAACACTAAACTTGAACGTGGCAAGCTCATAAGACAAACAAAATCTATTGACATAACCAACCTTATAAAACACCATAATACCTTCAAGTTGGAACTGAAGAACAGGTTCTCTGCTTTAGAAGGCCTAACATCGGAAGAAGTGGACATCTCTGAAGTTAACAGAAAAGTAACCAAAGCTCTTATGGAAACAGCAACAAAATTAGCTGGGTCTAAGAACAAGTTGCATGTAAATAAATTATCAGGAAAAACGAAAATGTTGATGCAAAAAAGAAGAGAGATGAGGACAACTAAAGAAGATGTGACTTCCAAAGTGGAATATATAGAGCTATGCAAGACAGTACGAAAAAAGTATCACTGAAGACGTAAGAAAATTCAACTGTGAACTAGTGAGGAAAGCAATTGAAAACAACCAAAGCCTAAAGATAGCAGAGGGACATCTCAGTAAGGGAAGAAAACAGATTATGGCACTGAGAAAAGAAGATGGTTCTGTAACAAGAAATAGAGGCAAAATTTTGACAAGAGTGAAAGATTTCTACTCCAAATTATATGAAAGGGATGATACATGCACTCCAGACATCATGAAAGATACCAGTACCAGAGTTCCTCCAGTCCTTCCAGCAGAAGTTGCACATGCAATCAAGAACATGAAGCGGGGAAAAGCTCCAGGAGAAGATGGAATTACTGTAGACATCATACAAGAAGCAAGTGGAGAAATCGAAACAGTACTCGCCCAAATTTTCACTCGATGCCTAAATGAAGGAAAGATTCCTGAGGATTGGAACACCGCTACAATGATCCTGCTACATAAGAAAGGTGACATTGAGGATCTCGGAAACTACAGACCTATCAGCCTCCTATCAGTAGTTTATAAAATCTTCACTAAAGTTCTTTCACACCGCTTGAAGATAACACTGGACATGGCTCAACCGAGAGAACAAGCTGGATTCAGGAGTGGCTACAGCACAATAGATCATATCCATGTGCTGAGAGAACTAATTGAAAGAGCGAGGGAATATGAACTTCCATTGTGCATGGCTTTTATCGATTATGAAAAAGCCTTTGATTCGGTGAAACCATCAGCAGTTACAATGTCTCTGAAAACCTGCGGTATTGAAGATGCATACATTAATATTATTAATAACATCTATGAAAATGCAAGTGCAAAGATTAGGCTGTTTGAAAATACAACACGCATAAAAATTGGAAAGGGAGTGAGACAAGGTGACACCATATCTCCGAAGCTCTTTAATGCGACATTGGAGGGTGTTTTTCAGTCGCTGAGCTGGGAAAACAAGGGGATAAAGATTAATGGAGATTATCTAACCCACCTTCGTTTTGCTGATGACGTAGTCATTTTTGCAACTAGCCCATCAGAGCTGCAGAGTATGATCCAGGAACTTGCTGACAAGAGTAAAGAAGTGGGATTAAAAATGAACTTTCAGAAGACAAAAGTGATGTTCAATGCTTTTACAAGAAATGAAGATTTATCGATTGATGGAGAAAAGCTGGAGATAACAGACACGTACGTTTATCTTGGACAGCAGATATCAAGTGAGGGTCACATTGATGAAGAAATTAATCGGCGTACAAAACTTGCCTGGAGAGCTTTTGGAAGAAACAGCATAATTTTCAAGAGCAATATGCCATTATGTCTTAAAAGAAAAGTGTTTGATCAATGCATCCTTCCAGTGCTTACGTATGGTGCAGAGACGTGGACCTTAACTAAAAGAGACATACAAAGGCTGCAGACAACTCAATGACGCATGGAGAGGTGCATACTTGGTGTAACCAGGAGAGATAAGAAGAGGAACTCGTGGATCCGAAAAATGACAAGAGTGGAAGACATCATGATCAGAGTTAAATCCCTGAAATGGCAATGGGCTGGACTTACTGCCAGAAGGACAGATCATAGATGGACAGCCGAAATTTTAGATTGGATTCCAAGGGACAGGAAAAGACCCAGAAGAAGACCACATGGGAGATGGGTGGATGAAATTCGAAAGTATGCAGGGGTGACATGGAGGAGACTGGCACAAGACAGACCGTTGTGGAGGAAACTTGGGGAGACCTTCGTCCAGCAGTGGATTGATAATGGTTGATGATGATGATGATGATGACTGTAGAGTAGCTACTTTCTTAAAAAAATCCAGTTCGGCTTTACTGTAAAAAATTTGTGACTATTCTTATTTTTTAAAGTAAGGTCTTAATTTTTATAAAACTATGCATGTTTGTTATTTAACTATATCAATTAAAAGGGAAATCATTAAAAGTCAGATTATTTTATTTATAAAAACTTGTAAAGTATACCATTTAATTGTAAAAGCGATTTTCGTAAAAGGCGCAATGTACAGATATAACTTTGTGTAATGTGCTTTCTTTGCACTCTTGTCTCTTTTGGAAATCCTCTTTTGTGTACGGCGAGCCGAAGGGGGAGGGGAGCATCTGTCTTTCGTCAAAGTGGTGCTTTGCAGCTGCAGCTGGAACGTTTGCTAGCGACCGCACCCCAAATAACAAGGGATATATTTCATTTAAATTTATCGGTTGGCCACCGGTCAGGGTGTGTCTTCCCCGTGAGTAGTATAATCTCAAGTTACAGGCATACTTCTTTTCTTCCCAGTGTAAAGAAAAAAATACGCACTCATAGCTTCCTGGGAGTTTTCCAAAGGACAACTAAAACAGTTAATTTCTACATGACGGGTGTAGGAGAACTGGCCACAAAAATTTTAAGGGGCCTCATAAAAATAACGTTTTCGACCGCTTCGTGCCCACGAACCCTAGAGGTTGGTAATCAGAGTCATATAAAGTTTCCGTAATTTCGTCTTTTCTTAATTGCGATAATTAATGTAATTCTTTATAAGAAATGTTTATGATCTACATCTCAGCAAAAGATTTAAGGGTTTTCAAACTACAAGTCTGCAAAATATCTGAGCGCATGTGCTGACTCAGGAAACCTGTCCGGGGGGGGGGGATATCAAAACTCTAAGATTTGAAAAATGTATCGTCCCATCGGGAGATTTTCAGCATTTACAAGCTACAGTTGGACAGATTATTTGAGGGTACGTGCCTACTCAGCAAACCTGGGGGTGGGGTGGGGGGGGTTATATGATAATTGTGAATTATATAGAATTTCTTGTCCGATCGGGCGATTTTCAGCATTTACAAACTACAACTGGAGACATTCTCTCCGGGCATGAACCTACTGAGCAAACCTGTCGGGGGGTAGGGGGTAATACCAAAAGTGTAGAATATGAAGAATTTCTCTTCCGACCCGGAGATTTTCATCATTCACATGCCTTCAGATAATGTGTCGAGTTGTAGCTGCTAATTGCCGAGAATCTCCCGATCGGACGAGAAATTGTTCATATCTTACACTTTTGGTATTACCCCCCCCCCCTCCCTCTTCGCCGACAGGTTTCCAGAGAGTGACATGCGCTAAGAAAATTTGTCGAGTTGCAGTTTCTAAATACTGAAGATCTCCAGATCGGAAGAGATATTCTTGATATTTTACGATTTTGGTATTACCCCCCTCCCCCCGACTATTTTCCTGAGGCAGCAGATACCCTCAGATAATTCGACGTGTTGTAGCTTGTAAACACTGGAAATCTCCCGATCGGACCAGAAATTCTTTATATTACATATTTTAGATTTTAAGCACCCCCCCCCCTCCTCCCCAGACAAATTCCCTGGGTTTGCACATACTCGCAGAGAATTTTTTATTTGTAGTTTCTAGAAAAATATCGTATAGCAGTTGGCTTGAAGACAACGGTGAATCATTAGTATGTTTTAAAATAAATGTTGCATAAGACTACCACGGCTTTCAGGCCAACACCATACAACCTCTACAGTCAATCAGTGCAATCCGAACTTTCCTCTCATATTTGTAAGGTTTGCAGAAAATATTTTACACATCAAATTATTAATATTGCGGTATTACTTAGGCAGAAAATAATATTAGTACTAACGTTTAGGCCCTTCTAAAAGTTTTCATTCCGTCA
This sequence comes from Macrothele yani, assembly GCA_039090855.1. Lineage (NCBI taxonomy): Eukaryota > Metazoa > Arthropoda > Arachnida > Araneae > Macrothelidae > Macrothele > Macrothele yani. Next base: position 133,613,580 of record CM077005.1, on the reverse strand, counting down.
TTCCCATATTCGCGTTATGTAGGTGAGGTGGCCAAGAAACCGCAATTTTTATATGACCCCTAACGATTTTTTGGCCAGCAGTCTGTGACTAGTTGTCCGAACACCGTTTATAACAGACATAAAAACTTATCAGTCGATCACATATTTTTCCCGTGAGCATTTTGTCTGTGGGCGATTTTTCCGTGGGCGTTTTTTCCTACTTTCGAAAAATGGGCGTTTTTTCCGTGGGCGTTTTTTCCGTGGGCGTTTTTTCCGTGGGCGATTTTTCCGTGGGCGTTTTTTCCGTGGGCATTCTTTCATACAATCCAGATGAGACATGGAGGATACGCTTGTTTTGCGGCTCTGGGTTTCTCCCTTCCATGGAACCAGTGGCCTTAAATTCGTGATGGGAGACTGCTTACAGTACTCAGAGTTGTTCACGGTGGTCGTTAATCCCCCCCCCCACCACCACCCACCCAAGTGAAAGCAGTCCTCTTTTCTGATTCCGTAATTTTCCATGTTGCTCCTATTCCCTTACGAGAACTCTGTCGCACGTAAAAACGTATATAAATTACTAGTTTCAGTGTAAATTTGAAATCTCTGCATTCTATATTTGTGTTGGAATGGAATGCGATAACAGTAGTTCCTCCATTCCTGCTTTAAAGTAAAAAAAAAAAAAAAAATTAGTCGACTTATCAGTTCCTACCTTTAAACGTTTGCAGCTCTCTTGAAAAAAGCGTGTTATCAACTTCGTCCGCGTATATATCCGTCTGCTTTTAGCAGTGGATCGCAAAATATATTTTTGTTCAGGATACGAGAAAGCATATCGAAAACGTTATCCTTCGTTTTTACGCCGGTGTGTGCAAGATATCTCTCCTTTTTAAAAGTCGATACGAAAAATATGTTTTCTTCTAATGTAGAGAGAGGTAAGTATGGCGAAGACCACTTCATATATGTATTTTCCAGTTCTAGCGGTGGATTTTTTAGTTCTAGATGTTATAACTGTATGTTTGTATTTGTTACTATGTTTCTAGAGGACGGACAGAAATAATTTTTATTGGATTGTGCAAGGGGTGAGTAAGACCAGTATTTTCAAGATTTTTCTGTAATGGAGTTTTTCTGCGAAGGGGCAATAATGCATAGCTGAAAACAAACGAACACGTTTTTCGGCTGCGGCATTGCATCTTTTTTGTCTCAGAATTTTCTCGCAGGCTGTACGTTGTTTTAGACTATTATGGGAAATTCTAAACGTTTTTAATTTTTCTTTCTTTCTTTTCATTCCCTCAGAATACGTGCTGGCTACACCCGCGACATCGGGAGCATTTGTTTGGACTTCGATTTTACGGGACGATGTGAGGGACCAGAGAAGCGATTTACCAGGTTCGTTAACGGTCCCTGTACATTTTTTTCTTTGTTTTTTTGTTTTGGGGTTAAACTACTTTGCGTCTAAGTCTGTAACGAGTCCCCTGTTCCTAATTTAGGGCGTTGGTGCACAGAACCAGCTCCGCAGGGCAGGTACAACGCTCATGACTAATCGGGGACTCGAACCCAGGACTAACTTGGACGGTTAGCCAGGAAGCTCGCGTTTCTGACCACTCGTCCACCACTATAATATACATAACGTAATGTTTGCTTTTTATCTTATGTATGTGTTTCTGCGTTTAGGTGGATTTTGAAGATGCTAGAACAATCAGAATACGCCACTGAGCAGCGAGTAGTAATGATTACATGGCGCCATGTGACGTACTACAGAGGTGAATCATGTATCAAGACGACAAATCTGCTGCGGTACATTCCGTCCGTGTAGCTTAGTTGGGAGAGCAACTTACACCGGAGTGAGGAGGTGCGAAATCGATCCTCGTCACGGACAAACTTGTGTTTCACATTGGCTCACGAACGTAAAAATGGATGTACTGACGACCGTTGGATTCTTCGAAAAATGTGTGATTTCTGTTCTACACCGTCTAGAATTGATGAAAATTCGTTCTTCGCTTTAAAACAATAATAAGAGGGAGATTATGTGACGTAGTACAAAGGTGAATCACGTGTTAAAACGACAAACCTGCAGCGGTACATTCCGTCCGTGTAGCTTAGTTGGGAGAGTAACTTACTCCGGAGTGAGGGGGCGCGGTTTCGATCCCCATCACGGATAGACTTGTGTTTTCACAACCATTGCAAAATAAAAACAAATCTAAGTCCTTGCGAGAACTCCGAAAAAAAAAAAAAAAAAAAACTTCCAATCAAGATTTTGAAAATGACCTGACCCCGAATAAAACTGACGGTATTCAGGCAAGAAAATAAACTATTCTCGAACATAGCCGGATTTGAACCACCATCCGTAAGTGGGGAAGTGTCTTGAAGGTGAGATGCGTGCGTGCTAACGTTCGCCAAAGAGGTGCACGAAAACGATTCACAAAACGTATGACGTCGTAGGCGACGATGAATTTATATATTCCATTAAAAAGCTGGTGAAGCCAGGGAAGATTAAGTGTAGCTGAGTAGGGTAAGCTGTAGTGATGACACAAATCATTCCTTCTCGGGAGTCAATGCACGTAAACGTCATTCACGAATGCTCATTCAAACGAATTGCCATTCAATTTCCAGGTTGTTTATAGGCTCACTGAGTAAATCATTCGTTGCAGGGATCTCGTGTGTACTAGCGGTGGCATAAATCATTTCCTTTTTGGAAGTTCATTCATCGTTCACGCAAAAGTCATTCACGAATGATCATTCAAACGAATTGTCATTCAATTTCCAGGTTGTCTGTAGGCTCACTGAGTAAATCATTCGTTGCAGGGATCTCGTGTCTACTAGCGGTGGCATGAACCATTTACGTCGAGAATCGACAAGTTCTTGATATTCTCGACGTTACTTTTCTTATCAGAAATTGGCTATCGAACTCATGGGACCGAATAAAGTTTGTACGTGCGGCGACTTTAGTGTGTGACGCAGTAACGGCTGATTGCAAGATCATTCATAGTTGTGAGAGCGAACCATTCACGGTAAGAGTCATTCGTTGTGAACGAATCGTTCACGAATGAATGGTCCATCACAAATAAGCTGGATTTACCCGGTGCCATTTCGTGTTGGTGCCTCTTTCACCAGGAGCGCAAGAACAGCCGAAATTATTATGTTAGGAGTAGCCAGCACCATAAAAAATCTCCTACAGGTAAAAGTGACAAAACTGGTTATCTGTATTCCGATATCCACTATAGCGTTCTGAATGAAATTTTGCACATTACTAAGGCCTGGATGGTCAGCTAGTATGAAAAAACTGAAGATGATTCATCCGCCCGTCTCATGATTGTATGAAAGAATGCCCACGGAAAAAACGCCCACGGAAAAATCGCCCACGGAAAAAACGCCCACTTTTCGAAAGTAGGAAAAAACGCCCACGGAAAAATCGCCCACAGACAAAATGCTCACGGGAAAAATATGTGATCGACTGATAAGTTTTTATGTCTGTTATAAACGGTGACAGGACAACTGGTCACAGACTGCTGGCCAAAAAATCGTTAGGGGTCATATAAAAATTGCGGTTTCTTCGCCACCTCACCTACATAACGCGAATATGGGAATGACGGAATGAAAACTTTTAGAAGGGCCTAAACGTTAGTACTAACATTATTTTCTGCCTAAGTAATACCGCAATATTAATAATTTGATGTGTAAAATATTTTCTGCAAACCTTACAAATATGAGAGGAAAGTTCGGATTGCACTGATTGACTGTAGAGGTTGTATGGTCTTGGCCTGAAAGCCGTGGTAGTCTTATGCAACATTTATTTAAAAACACACTAATGATTCACCGTTGTCTTCAAGCCAACTGCTATACGATATTTTTCTAGAAACTACAAATAAAAAATTCTCTGCGAGTATGTGCAAACCCAGGGAATTTGTCTGGGGAGGGGGGTGCTTAAAATCTAAAATATGAAATATAAAGAATTTCTGGTAAGATCGGGAGATTTCCAGCGTTTACAAGCTACAACACGTCGAATTATCTGAGGGTATCTGCTGCCTCAGGAAACTAGTCGGGGGGGGTATACCAAAATCGTGAATATCAAGAATATCTCTTCCGATCTGGAGATCTTCAGCATTTAGAAACTGCAACTCGACAAATTTTCTTAGCGCATGTCACTCTCTGGAAACCTGTCGGCGAAGAGGGGGGGGGGGGGGTAATACCAAAAGTGTAAGATATGAACAATTTCTCGTCCGATCGGGAGATTCTCGGCAATTAGCAGCTACAACTCGACACATTATCTGAAGACATGTGAATGATGAAAATCTCCGGGTCGGAAGAGAAATTCTTCATATTCTACACTTTTGGTATTACCCCCCCCCCGGACAGGTTTGCTCAGTAGGTTCATGCCCGGAGATAATGTCTCCAGTTGTAGTTTGTAAATGCTGAAAATCGCCCGATCGGACAAGAAATTCTATATAATTCACAATTATCATATAACCCCCCACCCCCACCCCCAGGTTTGCTGAGTAGGCACGTACCCTCAAATAATCTGTCCAACTGTAGCTTGTAAATGCTGAAAATCTCCCGATGGGACGATACATTTTTCAAATCAAGTTTTGATATATCCCCCCCCCCCCCGACAGGTTTCCTGAGTCAGCACATGCGCTCAGATAATTTGCAGACTTGTAGTTTGAAAACCCTTAAATCTTTTGCTCAGATGTAGATCATAAACATTTCTTATAAAGAATTACATTAATTATCGCAATTAAGAAAAGACGAAATTACGGAAACTATATATGACTCTGATTACCAACCACTGGGGGTTGTGGGCATGAAGCGGTCAAAAACGTTATTTTTATACGGCCCCTTAAAATTTTTGTGGCCAGTTCTCCTACACCCGTCATGTAGAAATTAACTGTTTTAGTTGTCCTTTGGAAAACTCCCAGGAAGCTATGAGTGCGTATTTTTTTCTTTACACTGGAAAGAAAAGAAGTATGCCTGTAACTTGAGATTATACTACTCACGGGGAAGACACACCCCGACCGGTGGCCAACCGATAAATTTAAATGAAATATATCGCTTGTTATTTGAGGTGCGGTCTCTAGCAAACGTTCAAGCTGCAGCTGCAAAGTACCACTTTGACGAAAGACAGATGTCCCCCCTTCCGCTCGCCGTACTCAACAGACAACAGTGGAAAGAAAGCACATTACACAAAGTTATATCAGTACACTGCGGCTTTTACGAAAATCGCTTTTACAATTAAATGCATTAAACTTTAAAAGTATTTATAAATAAAATAATCTGACTTTTAATGATTTCTTTTTTAATTGATATAGTTAAATAATAAACATGCATAGTTTTATAAAAATTAAGACCTTACTTTAAAAAATAAGAATAGTCACAAATTTATTATAGTACAGCCGAACTGGATTTTTTTAAGAAAGTAGCTACTCTACAGTAGGAAGTTGAAAGTTAACAATCTTATTTGGTTCTTCACTAGGCCACCTGCGGCCCTTAAGTCATAAGTCCTAGGCCTTGGCCTATTTAACAGTTTTTATTCTAACGATGTTATATTCATAACGTTTACGTAACACATCAAATTATTAATATTGCGGTATTACTCAGGCACAAAATAATATTAGGACTAACGTTTAGGCCCTTCTAAAAGTTTTCGTTCCGTCATTCCCATATTCGTAAAATTTACATAACAAGTATACAAGTATTGTCAATAATCAAACAAAAGTCATCGCTCTTTTTTTTTTTTTTTTGATTGGAGGTTTAACGACCACCGTGAGCAACTCAATGGGCTATAAGCAGTCGCCCGTCCCTAATTTAGTGTCATTGGTTCCAGGGAAGGGAGAGAGCCAGTGCCGTAAGACAAACACAACATCCATGCCTGACCGGGATTCGAACCCGGACCCCTTACGGACGAATGATCAGAGGCCAACGCCTTAGACCACTGCGCCACCGGGGCGGCAAGTCATCCTCTTTCCACGTTTATAAGTGAGTCACTGAAAAATTCTCAGTGGCCGCCTCCAGGAATCGAACTCAGGGTCTTCCAGTTACGCGCCGGATATGCTTCCACGGCACCACAGCTATTCCTATTCCACGTCAAATGTCTGTATTAATTGTCAATAATATTGCGCTTCTACTTATGCACCATACATTCAATCCATACATTAATTAATAGGCCGTAGGCCTAAGCCAATTCAACACTTTTTTCTTCGCCTGTGAATTAATTAAGTGCCGCCCCGGTGGCGCTGGCCTCTGATCATTCGTCCGTAAGGGTCAGGGTTCGAATCCCGGTGAGGCATGGATGTTGTGTTTGTCTTACGGCACTGGCTCTCTCCCTTCCCTGGAACCAGTGACCCTAAATTAGGGACGGGCGACTGCTTATAGCCCATTGAGTTGCTCACGGTGGTCGTTAAACCTCCAATCAAAAAAAAAAAGAATTAATTAAGTAAAAGAAAAATATTGCAAACTTGACATGTTATGTAAATATTTAGTACCTACGTAAAAGTGCAGCGTTATTAAAAAATCCCACCCCTTAGGGTCCTTTTCCGAACATACATGAATTATGCTGTAATTCTCGCTTGGCTTACATAGAACGTTTTCTCGAAATTTGTTTGGAGTTCCTAATTCAATTCTCAATGTAGGCCAAAAATCGATAATACTTACCCCCCCCCCCGCACACACACCCTTGAACTTTTGTGGCCAATTCTCCTACACCCATTTTCGTTATGTAGGTGAGGTGGCCAAGAAACCGCAATTTTTATATGACCCCTAACGATTTTTTGACCAGCAGTCTGTGACCAGTTGTCCTGTCACCGTTTATAACAGACATATAAACGATTGTATGAAAGAATGCCCACGGAAAAAACGCCCACGGAAAAATCGCCCACGGAAAAAACGCCCACGGAAAAAACGCCCACGGAAAAAACGCCCATTTTTCGAAAGTAGGAAAAAACGCCCACGGAAAAATCGCCCACAGACAAAATGCTCACGGAAAAAATATGTGATCGACTGATAAGTTTTTATGTCTGTTATAAACGGTGTTCGGACAACTAGTCACAGACTGCTGGCCAAAAAATCGTTAGGGGTCATATAAAAATTGCGGTTTCTTGGCCACCTCACCTACATAACGCGAATATGGGAATGACGGAATGAAAACTTTTAGAAGGGCCTAAACGTTAGTACTAATATTATTTTCTGCCTAAGTAATACCGCAATATTAATAATTTGATGTGTAAAATATTTTCTGCAAACCTTACAAATATGAGAGGAAAGTTCGGATTGCACTGATTGACTGTAGAGGTTGTATGGTGTTGGCCTGAAAGCCGTGGTAGTCTTATGCAACATTTATTTTAAAACATACTAATGATTCACCGTTGTCTTCAAGCCAACTGCTATACGATATTTTTCTAGAAACTACAAATAAAAAAATTCTCTGCGAGTATGTGCAAACCCAGGGAATTTGTCTGGGGAGGAGGGGGGGGTGCTTAAAATCTAAAATATGTAATATAAAGAATTTCTGGTCCGATCGGGAGATTTCCAGTGTTTACAAGCTACAACACGTCGAATTATCTGAGGGTATCTGCTGCCTCAGGAAAATAGTCGGGGGAGGGGGGGGGGGGGTAATACCAAAATCGTAAAATATCAAGAATATCTCTTCCGATCTGGAGATCTTCAGTATTTAGAAACTGCAACTCGACAAATTTTCTTAGCGCATGTCACTCTCTGGAAACCTGTCGGCGAAGAGGGAGGGGGGGGTAATACCAAAAGTGTAAGATATGAACAATTTCTCGTCCGATCGGGAGATTCTCGGCAATTAGCAGCTACAACTCGACACATTATCTGAAGGCATGTGAATGATGAAAATCTCCGGGTCGGAAGGGAAATTCTTCATATTCTACACTTTTGGTATTACCCCCTACCCCCGACAGGTTTGCTCAGTAGGTTCATGCCCGGAGATAATGTCTCCAGTTGTAGTTTGTAAATGCTGAAAATCGCCCGATCGGACAAGAAATTCTATATAATTCACAATTATCATATAACCCCCCACCCCACCCCCAGGTTTGCTGAGTAGGCACGTACCCTCAAATAATCTGTCCAACTGTAGCTTGTAAATGCTGAAAATCTCCCGATGGGACGATACATTTTTCAAATCTTAGAGTTTTGATATCCCCCCCCGGACAGGTTTCCTGAGTCAGCACATGCGCTCAGATATTTTGCAGACTTGTAGTTTGAAAACCCTTAAATCTTTTGCTGAGATGTAGATCATAAACATTTCTTATAAAGAATTACATTAATTATCGCAATTAAGAAAAGACGAAATTACGGAAACTTTATATGACTCTGATTACCAACCTCTAGGGTTCGTGGGCACGAAGCGGTCGAAAACGTTATTTTTATGAGGCCCCTTAAAATTTTTGTGGCCAGTTCTCCTACACGATTGTATGAAAGAATGCCCACGGAAAAAACGCCCACGGAAAAATCGCCCACGGAAAAAACGCCCACGGAAAAAACGCCCACGGAAAAAACGCCCATTTTTCGAAAGTAGGAAAAAACGCCCACGGAAAAATCGCCCACAGACAAAATGCTCACGGGAAAAATATGTGATCGACTGATAAGTTTTTATGTCTGTTATAAACGGTGTTCGGACAACTAGTCACAGACTGCTGGCCAAAAAATCGTTAGGGGTCATATAAAAATTGCGGTTTCTTGGCCACCTCACCTACATAACGCGAATATGGGAATGACGGAATGAAAACTTTTAGAAGGGCCTAAACGTTAGTACTAATATTATTTTCTGCCTAAGTAATACCGCAATATTAATAATTTGATGTGTAAAATATTTTCTGCAAACCTTACAAATATGAGAGGAAAGTTCGGATTGCACTGATTGACTGTAGAGGTTGTATGGTGTTGGCCTGAAAGCCGTGGTAGTCTTATGCAACATTTATTTTAAAACATACTAATGATTCACCGTTGTCTTCAAGCCAACTGCTATACGATATTTTTCTAGAAACTACAAATAAAAAATTCTCTGCGAGTATGTGCAAACCCAGGGAATTTGTCTGGGGAGGAGGGGGGTGCTTAAAATCTAAAATATGTAATATAAAGAATTTCTGGTCCGATCGGGAGATTTCCAGTGTTTACAAGCTACAACACGTCGAATTATCTGAGGGTATCTGCTGCCTCAGGAAAATAGTCGGGGGGGGGGGGGGGGGTAATACCAAAATCGTAAAATATCAAGAATATCTCTTCCGATCTGGAGATCTTCAGTATTTAGAAACTGCAACTCGACAAATTTTCTTAGCGCATGTCACTCTCTGGAAACCTGTCGGCGAAGAGGGAGGGGGGTAATACCAAAAGTGTAAGATATGAACAATTTCTCGTCCGATCGGGAGATTCTCGGCAATTAGCAGCTACAACTCGACACATTATCTGAAGGCATGTGAATGATGAAAATCTCCGGGTCGGAAGAGAAATTCTTCATATTCTACACTTTTGGTATTACCCCCCCCCCCTACCCCCCGACAGGTTTGCTCAGTAGGTTCATGCCCGGAGATAATGTCTCCAGTTGTAGTTTGTAAATGCTGAAAATCGCCCGATCGGACAAGAAATTCTATATAATTCACAATTATCATATAACCCCCCACCCCACCCCCAGGTTTGCTGAGTAGGCACGTACCCTCAAATAATCTGTCCAACTGTAGCTTGTAAATGCTGAAAATCTCCCGATGGGACGATACATTTTTCAAATCTTAGAGTTTTGATATCCCCCCCCCCCCCGGACAGGTTTCCTGAGTCAGCACATGCGCTCAGATATTTTGCAGACTTGTAGTTTGAAAACCCTTAAATCTTTTGCTGAGATGTAGATCATAAACATTTCTTATAAAGAATTACATTAATTATCGCAATTAAGAAAAGACGAAATTACGGAAACTTTATATGACTCTGATTACCAACCTCTAGGGTTCGTGGGCACGAAGCGGTCGAAAACGTTATTTTTATGAGGCCCCTTAAAATTTTTGTGGCCAGTTCTCCTACACCCGTCGTGTAGAAATTAACTGTTTTAGTTGTCCTTTGGAAAACTCCCAGGAAGCTATGAGTGCGTATTTTTTTCTTTACACTGGGAAGAAAAGAAGTATGCCTGTAACTTGAGATTATACTACTCACGGGGAAGACACACCCTGACCGGTGGCCAACCGATAAATTTAAATGAAATATATCCCTTGTTATTTGGGGTGCGGTCGCTAGCAAACGTTCCAGCTGCAGCTGCAAAGCACCACTTTGACGAAAGACAGATGCTCCCCCTCCCCCTTCGGCTCGCCGTACACAAAAGAGGATTTCCAAAAGAGACAAGAGTGCAAAGAAAGCACATTACACAAAGTTATATCTGTACATTGCGCCTTTTACGAAAATCGCTTTTACAATTAAATGCTATACTTTACAAGTTTTTATAAATAAAATAATCTGACTTTTAATGATTTCCCTTTTAATTGATATAGTTAAATAACAAACATGCATAGTTTTATAAAAATTAAGACCTTACTTTAAAAAATAAGAATAGTCACAAATTTTTTACAGTAAAGCCGAACTGGATTTTTTTAAGAAAGTAGCTACTCTACAGTCATCATCATCATCATCATCAACCATTATCAATCCACTGCTGGACGAAGGTCTCCCCAAGTTTCCTCCACAACGGTCTGTCTTGTGCCAGTCTCCTCCATGTCACCCCTGCATACTTTCGAATTTCATCCACCCATCTCCCATGTGGTCTTCTTCTGGGTCTTTTCCTGTCCCTTGGAATCCAATCTAAAATTTCGGCTGTCCATCTATGATCTGTCCTTCTGGCAGTATGTCCAGCCCATTGCCATTTCAGGGATTTAACTCTGATCATGATGTCTTCCACTCTTGTCATTTTTCGGATCCACGAGTTCCTCTTCTTATCTCTCCTGGTTACACCAAGTATGCACCTCTCCATGCGTCATTGAGTTGTCTGCAGCCTTTGTATGTCTCTTTTAGTTAAGGTCCACGTCTCTGCACCATACGTAAGCACTGGAAGGATGCATTGATCAAACACTTTTCTTTTAAGACATAATGGCATATTGCTCTTGAAAATTATGCTGTTTCTTCCAAAAGCTCTCCAGGCAAGTTTTGTACGCCGATTAATTTCTTCATCAATGTGACCCTCACTTGATATCTGCTGTCCAAGATAAACGTACGTGTCTGTTATCTCCAGCTTTTCTCCATCAATCGATAAATCTTCATTTCTTGTAAAAGCATTGAACATCACTTTTGTCTTCTGAAAGTTCATTTTTAATCCCACTTCTTTACTCTTGTCAGCAAGTTCCTGGATCATACTCTGCAGCTCTGATGGGCTAGTTGCAAAAATGACTACGTCATCAGCAAAACGAAGGTGGGTTAGATAATCTCCATTAATCTTTATCCCCTTGTTTTCCCAGCTCAGCGACTGAAAAACACCCTCCAATGTCGCATTAAAGAGCTTCGGAGATATGGTGTCACCTTGTCTCACTCCCTTTCCAATTTTTATGCGTGTTGTATTTTCAAACAGCCTAATCTTTGCACTTGCATTTTCATAGATGTTATTAATAATATTAATGTATGCATCTTCAATACCGCAGGTTTTCAGAGACATTGTAACTGCTGATGGTTTCACCGAATCAAAGGCTTTTTCATAATCGATAAAAGCCATGCACAATGGAAGTTCATATTCCCTCGCTCTTTCAATTAGTTCTCTCAGCACATGGATATGATCTATTGTGCTGTAGCCACTCCTGAATCCAGCTTGTTCTCTCGGTTGAGCCATGTCCAGTGTTATCTTCAAGCGGTGTGAAAGAACTTTAGTGAAGATTTTATAAACTACTGATAGGAGGCTGATAGGTCTGTAGTTTCCGAGATCCTCAATGTCACCTTTCTTATGTAGCAGGATCATTGTAGCGGTGTTCCAATCCTCAGGAATCTTTCCTTCATTTAGGCATCGAGTGAAAATTTGGGCGAGTACTGTTTCGATTTCTCCACTTGCTTCTTGTATGATGTCTACAGTAATTCCATCTTCTCCTGGAGCTTTTCCCCGCTTCATGTTCTTGATTGCATGTGCAACTTCTGCTGGAAGGACTGGAGGAACTCTGGTACTGGTATCTTTCATGATGTCTGGAGTGCATGTATCATCCCTTTCATATAATTTGGAGTAGAAATCTTTCACTCTTGTCAAAATTTTGCCTCTATTTCTTGTTACAGAACCATCTTCTTTTCTCAGTGCCATAATCTGTTTTCTTCCCTTACTGAGATGTCCCTCTGCTATCTTTAGGCTTTGGTTGTTTTCAATTGCTTTCCTCACTAGTTCACAGTTGAATTTTCTTACGTCTTCAGTGATACTTTTTCGTACTGTCTTGCATAGCTCTATATATTCCACTTTGGAAGTCACATCTTCTTTAGTTGTCCTCATCTCTCTTCTTTTTTGCATCAACATTTTCGTTTTTCCTGATAATTTATTTACATGCAACTTGTTCTTAGACCCAGCTAATTTTGTTGCTGTTTCCATAAGAGCTTTGGTTACTTTTCTGTTAACTTCAGAGATGTCCACTTCTTCCGATGTTAGGCCTTCTAAAGCAGAGAACCTGTTCTTCAGTTCCAACTTGAAGGTATTATGGTGTTTTATAAGGTTGGTTATGTCAATAGATTTTGTTTGTCTTATGAGCTTGCCACGTTCAAGTTTAGTGTTGAGGTGCATCTTACATCTCACCAATCTATGGTCACTACCTGTGTTGAACTTGTTTAGCACACTGCAGTCTTCTATGACGAATTTTTTGTTACACATAATAAAATCAATTTCACTTGTCGTCCCATTTGGATGTCTCCATGTCCATTTCCTGTGTGGCTTTTTCTTGAAGAAGGAGTTCAAGATGAAAAACCCTTCTGCCTCTGCAAACTCAACGAGAGTATTTCCACGCTGGTTTCTGTTGCCGTGACCGAATTTACCTACTGAAGTTTCATTCTGTTGCCGTTGCCCTATTTTTGCATTGAAATCTCCCATAATTATTTTCAAGTGCTGCTTACCTTTATTATTTAGATGACAAATTTCCTCATAAAATTCTTCAATTTCTTCTTCAGGATGACTTGTGGTGGGTGCATAAGTTTGAATAATCTGAGCCTGGTATCTTTTCGAGAGTTGGATAACAAGCCTTGCAGCTCTGTCAGAGGAACTTTCAACTTCTACAACTTTATCCTTCAGTTTCTTGTTTATTATAAATCCAACACCACTAGTTCTGCCAGTATCTGTCCCACGATAGTAGAAGAGATGTCCACTTTTCAGTTCGATGAGATCTTCTCCTTTTCTCCTTACCTCACTTAGCCCCACGATGTCCCACTTGATCCTTTGTAGTTCCTCTTCCAATTCAAGAAGCCTTGAATCAGAAGATAGGGAGCGTCCATTGTACGTTGCCAAGGTCAGCATCAGATGGCAGCCTAGTCCGGTCCTCCGGGGATTCTTAGCACCCTCTGCCTTCATGTCGCACTGGCCGCTGCCTTGGCCAGGTACATTCCAGCTGCCGGAGACTGAGGGCCAAGATTTAAGTTGTGGAGTCATTTTGGAGGGGTTTGGCCATAACTCACCACGCTGGCCAAGCGGGTTGGTGAGTGTGGGATAGAATTTCCTCTAATCCCGATGGTATAGTTATACCGCTATTGGCGGTCGTCAGAGCCCCTTTAGTAGGAACAGGATGCACCACGAGAAGGCGGGGTTGACATTTGTCAAGGAGAGGCTGTGATGTTACGCATCACCTGACCTTACATCCCACTCTACAGTAGGAAGTTGAAAGTTAACAATCTTATTTGGTTCTTCACTAGGCCACCCGCGGCCCTTAAGTCATAAGTCCTAGGCCTTGGCCTATTTAACAGTTTTTATTCTAACGATGTTATATTCATAACGTTTACGTAACACATCAAATTATTAATATTGCGGTGTTACTCAGGCAAAAAATAATATTAGGACTAACGTTTAGGCCCTTCTAAAAGTTTTCGTTCCGCCATTCCCATATTCGTAAATTTACATAACAAGTATTGTCAATAATCAAACAGAAGTCATCGCTCTTTCCACGTTTATAAGTGAGTCACGGAAAAATTCTCAGTGGCCGCCACCAGGAATCGAACTCAGGGTCTTCCAGTTACGCGCCGGATATGCTTCCACTGCACCACAGCTATTCCTATTCCACGTCAAATGTCTGAATTAATTGTCAGTAATATTGCGCTTCTACTTATGCACCATACATTCAATCCATACATTAATTAATAGGCCGTAGGCCTAAGCCTATTCAACACTTTTTTCTTCGCCTGTGAATTAATTAAGTAAAAGAAAAATATTGCAAACTTGACATGTTATGTAAATATTTAGTACCTACGTAAAAGTGCAGCGTTATTAAAAATTCCCACCTTAGGGTCCTTTTCCGAACATACATGAATTATGCTGTAATTCTCGCTTGGCTTACATAGAACGTTTTCTCGAAATTTGTTTGGAGTTCCTTATTCAATTCTCAATGTAGGCCAAAAATCAATAATACTTACACCCCCCCCTTGAACTTTTGTGGCCAATTCTCCTACACCCATTTTCGTTATGTAGGTGAGGTGGCCAAGAAACCGCAATTTTTATATGACCCCTAACGGTTTTTTGGCCAGCAATGTGTGACCAGTTGTCCGAACACCGTTTATAACAGACATATAAACTTATCAGTCGATCACATATTTTTCCCGTGAGCATTTTGCCTGTGGGCGATTTTTCCGTGGGCGTTTTTTCCTACTTTCGCGAAGTGGGCGTTTTTTCCGTGGGCGTTTTTTCCGTGGGCGTTTTTTCCGTGGGCGATTTTTCCGTGGGCGTTTTTTCCGTGGGCATTCTTTCCTCATACCCTCCTACACCCGTCATGTAGAAATTAACTGTTTTAGTTGTCCTTTGGAAAACTCCCAGGAAGCTATGAGTGCGTATTTTTTTCTTTACACTGGGAAGAAAAGAAGTATGCCTGTAACTTGAGATTATACTACTCACGGGGAAGACACACCCTGACCGGTGGCCAACCGATAAATTTAAATGAAATATATCCCTTGTTATTTGGGGTGCGGTCGCTAGCAAACGTTCCAGCTGCAGCTGCAAAGCACCACTTTGACGAAAGACAGATGCTCCCCCTCCCCCTTCGGCTCGCCGTACACAAAAGAGGATTTCCAAAAGAGACAAGAGTGCAAAGAAAGCACATTACACAAAGTTATATCTGTACATTGCGCCTTTTACGAAAATCGCTTTTACAATTAAATGCTATACTTTACAAGTTTTTATAAATAAAATAATCTGACTTTTAATGATTTCCCTTTTAATTGATATAGTTAAATAACAAACATGCATAGTTTTATAAAAATTAAGACCTTACTTTAAAAAATAAGAATAGTCACAAATTTTTTACAGTAAAGCCGAACTGGATTTTTTTAAGAAAGTAGCTACTCTACAGTCATCATCATCATCATCATCAACCATTATCAATCCACTGCTGGACGAAGGTCTCCCCAAGTTTCCTCCACAACGGTCTGTCTTGTGCCAGTCTCCTCCATGTCACCCCTGCATACTTTCGAATTTCATCCACCCATCTCCCATGTGGTCTTCTTCTGGGTCTTTTCCTGTCCCTTGGAATCCAATCTAAAATTTCGGCTGTCCATCTATGATCTGTCCTTCTGGCAGTATGTCCAGCCCATTGCCATTTCAGGGATTTAACTCTGATCATGATGTCTTCCACTCTTGTCATTTTTCGGATCCACGAGTTCCTCTTCTTATCTCTCCTGGTTACACCAAGTATGCACCTCTCCATGCGTCATTGAGTTGTCTGCAGCCTTTGTATGTCTCTTTTAGTTAAGGTCCACGTCTCTGCACCATACGTAAGCACTGGAAGGATGCATTGATCAAACACTTTTCTTTTAAGACATAATGGCATATTGCTCTTGAAAATTATGCTGTTTCTTCCAAAAGCTCTCCAGGCAAGTTTTGTACGCCGATTAATTTCTTCATCAATGTGACCCTCACTTGATATCTGCTGTCCAAGATAAACGTACGTGTCTGTTATCTCCAGCTTTTCTCCATCAATCGATAAATCTTCATTTCTTGTAAAAGCATTGAACATCACTTTTGTCTTCTGAAAGTTCATTTTTAATCCCACTTCTTTACTCTTGTCAGCAAGTTCCTGGATCATACTCTGCAGCTCTGATGGGCTAGTTGCAAAAATGACTACGTCATCAGCAAAACGAAGGTGGGTTAGATAATCTCCATTAATCTTTATCCCCTTGTTTTCCCAGCTCAGCGACTGAAAAACACCCTCCAATGTCGCATTAAAGAGCTTCGGAGATATGGTGTCACCTTGTCTCACTCCCTTTCCAATTTTTATGCGTGTTGTATTTTCAAACAGCCTAATCTTTGCACTTGCATTTTCATAGATGTTATTAATAATATTAATGTATGCATCTTCAATACCGCAGGTTTTCAGAGACATTGTAACTGCTGATGGTTTCACCGAATCAAAGGCTTTTTCATAATCGATAAAAGCCATGCACAATGGAAGTTCATATTCCCTCGCTCTTTCAATTAGTTCTCTCAGCACATGGATATGATCTATTGTGCTGTAGCCACTCCTGAATCCAGCTTGTTCTCTCGGTTGAGCCATGTCCAGTGTTATCTTCAAGCGGTGTGAAAGAACTTTAGTGAAGATTTTATAAACTACTGATAGGAGGCTGATAGGTCTGTAGTTTCCGAGATCCTTTGTAGCAGGATCATTGTAGCGGTGTTCCAATCCTCAGGAATCTTTCCTTCATTTAGGCATCGAGTGAAAATTTGGGCGAGTACTGTTTCGATTTCTCCACTTGCTTCTTGTATGATGTCTACAGTAATTCCATCTTCTCCTGGAGCTTTTCCCCGCTTCATGTTCTTGATTGCATGTGCAACTTCTGCTGGAAGGACTGGAGGAACTCTGGTACTGGTATCTTTCATGATGTCTGGAGTGCATGTATCATCCCTTTCATATAATTTGGAGTAGAAATCTTTCACTCTTGTCAAAATTTTGCCTCTATTTCTTGTTACAGAACCATCTTCTTTTCTCAGTGCCATAATCTGTTTTCTTCCCTTACTGAGATGTCCCTCTGCTATCTTTAGGCTTTGGTTGTTTTCAATTGCTTTCCTCACTAGTTCACAGTTGAATTTTCTTACGTCTTCAGTGATACTTTTTCGTACTGTCTTGCATAGCTCTATATATTCCACTTTGGAAGTCACATCTTCTTTAGTTGTCCTCATCTCTCTTCTTTTTGCATCAACATTTTCGTTTTTCCTGATAATTTATTTACATGCAACTTGTTCTTAGACCCAGCTAATTTTGTTGCTGTTTCCATAAGAGCTTTGGTTACTTTTCTGTTAACTTCAGAGATGTCCACTTCTTCCGATGTTAGGCCTTCTAAAGCAGAGAACCTGTTCTTCAGTTCCAACTTGAAGGTATTATGGTGTTTTATAAGGTTGGTTATGTCAATAGATTTTGTTTGTCTTATGAGCTTGCCACGTTCAAGTTTAGTGTTGAGGTGCATCTTACATCTCACCAATCTATGGTCACTACCTGTGTTGAACTTGTTTAGCACACTGCAGTCTTCTATGACGAATTTTTTGTTACACATAATAAAATCAATTTCACTTGTCGTCCCATTTGGATGTCTCCATGTCCATTTCCTGTGTGGCTTTTTCTTGAAGAAGGAGTTCAAGATGAAAAACCCTTCTGCCTCTGCAAACTCAACGAGAGTATTTCCACGCTGGTTTCTGTTGCCGTGACCGAATTTACCTACTGAAGTTTCATTCTGTTGCCGTTGCCCTATTTTTGCATTGAAATCTCCCATAATTATTTTCAAGTGCTGCTTACCTTTATTATTTAGATGACAAATTTCCTCATAAAATTCTTCAATTTCTTCTTCAGGATGACTTGTGGTGGGTGCATAAGTTTGAATAATCTGAGCCTGGTATCTTTTCGAGAGTTGGATAACAAGCCTTGCAGCTCTGTCAGAGGAACTTTCAACTTCTACAACTTTATCCTTCAGTTTCTTGTTTATTATAAATCCAACACCACTAGTTCTGCCAGTATCTGTCCCACGATAGTAGAAGAGATGTCCACTTTTCAGTTCGATGAGATCTTCTCCTTTTCTCCTTACCTCACTTAGCCCCACGATGTCCCACTTGATCCTTTGTAGTTCCTCTTCCAATTCAAGAAGCCTTGAATCAGAAGATAGGGAGCGTCCATTGTACGTTGCCAAGGTCAGCATCAGATGGCAGCCTAGTCCGGTCCTCCGGGGATTCTTAGCACCCTCTGCCTTCATGTCGCACTGGCCGCTGCCTTGGCCAGGTACATTCCAGCTGCCGGAGACTGAGGGCCAAGATTTAAGTTGTGGAGTCATTTTGGAGGGGTTTGGCCATAACTCACCACGCTGGCCAAGCGGGTTGGTGAGTGTGGGATAGAATTTCCTCTAATCCCGATGGTATAGTTATACCGCTATTGGCGGTCGTCAGAGCCCCTTTAGTAGGAACAGGATGCACCACGAGAAGGCGGGGTTGACATTTGTCAAGGAGAGGCTGTGATGTTACGCATCACCTGACCTTACATCCCACTCTACAGTAGGAAGTTGAAAGTTAACAATCTTATTTGGTTCTTCACTAGGCCACCCGCGGCCCTTAAGTCATAAGTCCTAGGCCTTGGCCTATTTAACAGTTTTTATTCTAACGATGTTATATTCATAACGTTTACGTAACACATCAAATTATTAATATTGCGGTGTTACTCAGGCAAAAAATAATATTAGGACTAACGTTTAGGCCCTTCTAAAAGTTTTCGTTCCGCCATTCCCATATTCGTAAATTTACATAACAAGTATTGTCAATAATCAAACAGAAGTCATCGCTCTTTCCACGTTTATAAGTGAGTCACGGAAAAATTCTCAGTGGCCGCCACCAGGAATCGAACTCAGGGTCTTCCAGTTACGCGCCGGATATGCTTCCACTGCACCACAGCTATTCCTATTCCACGTCAAATGTCTGAATTAATTGTCAATAATATTGCGCTTCTACTTATGCACCATACATTCAATCCATACATTAATTAATAGGCCGTAGGCCTAAGCCTATTCAACACTTTTTTCTTCGCCTGTGAATTAATTAAGTAAAAGAAAAATATTGCAAACTTGACATGTTATGTAAATATTTAGTACCTACGTAAAAGTGCAGCGTTATTAAAAAATCCCACCTTAGGGTCCTTTTCCGAACATACATGAATTATGCTGTAATTCTCGCTTGGCTTACATAGAACGTTTTCTCGAAATTTGTTTGGAGTTCCTAATTCAATTCTCAATGTAGGCCAAAAATCAATAATACTTACACCCCCCCTTGAACTTTTGTGGCCAATTCTCCTACACCCATTTTCGTTATGTAGGTGAGGTGGCCAAGAAACCGCAATTTTTATATGACCCCTAACGGTTTTTTGGCCAGCAATGTGTGACCAGTTGTCCGAACACCGTTTATAACAGACATATAAACTTATCAGTCGATCACATATTTTTCCCGTGAGCATTTTGCCTGTGGGCGATTTTTCCGTGGGCGTTTTTTCCTACTTTCGCGAAGTGGGCGTTTTTTCCGTGGGCGTTTTTTCCGTGGGCGATTTTTCCGTGGGCGTTTTTTCCGTGGGCATTCTTTCCTCATACCATATAAACTTATCAGTCGATCACATATTTTTCCCGTGAGCATTTTGTCTGTGGGCGATTTTTCCGTGGGCGTTTTTTCCTACTTTCGAGAAGTGGGCGTTTTTTCCGTGGGCGTTTTTTCCGTGGGCGATTTTTCCGTGGGCGTTTTTTCCGTGGGCATTCTTTCCTCATACCCGTCTCATAGTGTACTGAAGGTCATTGCAAGTCTTTCGGAGCTCTACAGATGGAACACGACCCATTATGAAACGGATCGACCATCACTGGTCATCACGGTAATGTACTGGTGAACAAACTGAGTGGCAGAGACTTGCTAGACTTAATTTACACAATTCCCAAACGGTCTGAGGTTTTTTCTATAAATACTCGAAGCACCGCAGTTCGGAAAGGAGTATTTACATCTGAAAGGAAATTTTGCGTTTTCAGATGGAGTTAGATATTTTACCACCTGTAATCACATTTTTTGGCGCTTATTTGAAGAAAACAGTGGACGACCGCTCTTATGGTTATTTTGTCTCAACTTGAAAATTTCAGCTTACTTGGTAATGTTCGCTCATGATTCCAACTACATAGATGGCAAACCTGCTCATTATATTGTATTGGTGAGTATTTGAGTAACGTTGTTTCTGATGGTTGGATTGAATGTCACTGAATACCGCTTCTAGTACATTTGTCCACCAGTGAGTCCTGATTCTGATTCACTTGTCCACGTGTGATACTGTGGTGTTTTATAAAGTGTAACAAACGTTACAACAATATAATGAATTGAAGGAAGCCTATGTTGGCGCTTTTGCCAAAACTGCGCCTGCAGACTTGGGGTACATCGCATGTGTGCCTCCCATGGAGTAATTCCATATAAAGATTTATGTTTACACCTGCACATTTGACTGCTTGTATTTTTTACATGTGTATGGTTGTGAGTGGTACAATGCTTTTTTTTTTTTTAACACACCTAATTACATGAAAAACGCCAAAGTCATTCCGGCTCCAGTAAAATGATTTTTGTATTTTTCATTTCCTTAGGTAGTTTCTTGCGTGGAACAGTGCTTTGCTGAAAAATTGAATTTAAACGAAAAGAAAGAAGGATTCAGTTATTTTAATGTTGAATCGCGTTTAACATTTTTGTTTTGTCATCTGATTCAAAAAATGCTTTGACCTCCAGAAAAGCTATGTGCCACGGCTTTTATATCACACACAGAAATTTATTGGATTTCTTTTTTTTTTTCCACAAACGCAATAAATATGAGAAAAGCGAAATTTTGCGTGTGTTTGCCTCCTTTTCACTGTTAGTATGAAACTATCTTGTGCCTCTTTATACCTTTCACGACTGGAATGTGCGTGTGTGTGTGTGTGTGTGTGTGAGAGAGAGAGAGAGAGAGAGAGAGAGAATGAGTGAGTGTGACTTGTAGGTGGGAGCTAGAGTGTATTTTCACCTTTGTTTCCGAAGGTCGTACAAATGACTGCCAGCTAACCCTTACGCTGCAGTAAACTCGCGTCTTAGGTGTACCCTGCATATCTGGTCGGAATCAATTCCTGTTTATTATTTATTTATTCAAATTTACAGGCGCAAGGGCTGTATTTGGCTGAAGAGCTCCGGTTCACGATATGTATCTGTAAAATGTCTACTCGGGCCGTGGAAACGCCAGTCATCAATAAAGAAACCAGTATCATATGTTTTGTTAAAAAAACTAGGTGAAAGCCCATCAATAATGACGGGGCAAAATAAAATACCCAGAGTAATTATTTAAATCACTTATTTATTGAGTATTTCTTTGATCACAACATTTTTCGTGAACGTTCGTTCGTCATCGAGAATCTTACGTTGATATTATGAACTGTCACAAACATACAAGCAAAGATTCTCATGATTTCGTCCATCGGAAACAGTGTTTCGTCAAAGTGAAACAGATGTGTTCCAAATGTGAAGTGTGGTTTATGAACATTACAACAGTGAAGAAAATATATTGGTTGTGGCAGCGATTTGACAATTAAAACAGGCAAGCGCTTTTTCCGCTGCGCCACCAAAGTGGGACAGACGTTCAGACAAAGGAAATTATATTGTTTGTGAAACACGTAACTTAGGGGACAAGGAAACCTGCATAAATAGCACCCCCCGAATTAGATGAAATTACCATAATTGAAAAGCACGCAGCAAGATGTCACTTACTCCTTTTCTGATGTCACACTCAGGTTATATAGCATGGTACATCGGTGGTGTGTTGCTTGTATACACGACAGTGTTGGAAACCAATGTTGATCTCCCTGTGACGTCACTTAAGAAGGGAACTCATCTCTGTCATGGTCTCTATTTTCTTGACAGCCTTGTTGTAATGCAGTAGCTTCTGCATTACTTTGAATGGAACAGATTTCGAAGGTAATTTCGATGTAATCGGTTGCATATACGTTTGATTGCGTTACTGAATCAAAGGTGATGAGATTTTTTATGCACTCCTCCAGATCTTTCTGACCAGTTTTATGCACTTTCTAATAAGGAAGAAGTGAACCACACGGCTTGTCTTATAAGAATGTGAGGGAGAGGGGCATTATTCAGCTGAACGATTTTATTTATTTATTTATTTATTTAATAGCAACCATTTTTATATTCTCTTGGTTGACGGTCCAAATCAGAAGTCCTGAAAAAAAAAAAAAATTCGCGGGGTGGCGGTTCTGCCAGGAAGAGACATCTCCGTCAGATTCTAATTGAAGTCTTGTTAGAGGTGGCATCAGAATTCGAACCCGTTCTCTGCCGGAGATCTACTGACACTCACTTGGGATTCATGAATGACCTACCCAATGGCCGAGTAGAGACACTCACTTGGGATTCATGAGTGACCTACCCACTGGCCGAGTAGAGACACTCACTTGGGATTCATGAATGACCTACGCACTGGCCGAGTAGAGACACTGACTTGGGATTCATGAGTGACCTACCCACTGGCCGAGTAGAGACACTCACTTGGGATTCATGAATGACCTACCCAATGGCCGAGTAGAGACACTCACTTGGGATTCATGAGTGACCTACCCACTGGCCGAGTAGAGACACTCACTTGGGATTCATGAATGACCTACGCACTGGCCGAGTAGAGACACTGACTTGGGATTCATGAGTGACCTACCCACTGGCCGAGTAGAGACACTCACTTGGGATTCATGAATGACCTACCCACTGGCCGAGTAGAGACACTCACTTGGGATTCATGAATGACCTACCCACTGGCCGAGTAGAGACACTGACTTGGGATTCACGAGTGACCTACCCACTGGCCGAGTAGCAACACTCACTTGGGATTCATGAGTGACCTACCCACTGGCCGAGTAGATTAAATCACTGTAGGTACCTGTGCTTTCAGTTCGAGACGTGCCATCACATCAAAGCTTCTATTGACCACACGTGACTGTTGCACTAGAACTTGCGAAAGTTTCGAATCCCAAATTAAAGATGTGAATATTATGTTTTTAGCACGTCTTTTGTAAAAAAAAGATCGTGCTTATGTTACCTGTTTGTCCGTCCGTCCATACCCACGATATCTCTGCAACTATTAGTCCGATTTGAAAAATTCTTGTTGCACTGGGAAACTTTTTTGGCGATGAACAATTTCGTCGCTACAGGGCGTAAATAATGTCGAATTCAAAAATACGTTTTATTCCACATATTTGCTTCTAAACATCCGATTGAAAAAATTATTTTATCTTTCAATTCCATTTATGTCGAAGAGTATTTTAGATACAGTTACTTTTTCAAATTACGCATGGATTTTCCGCTAGGGGGCGTAAAAGTAAATTACATTTTTCCTGATAACTCTTCTTCTAAAACTCCGATTTGAAATTTTTTTTCTTTTTTTCTTCAGCGGATACAACTCCTGATGGAAAATATTTTGCATATAATTTCAAATTTTTGGAAAAGAATGCTTTGACCAGGGGGAAGGGGGGGGCGTAAGTGTTAATTTTTGCTTCTGATGTATCTGCCATAAAATCTGAGCTTCTAAAATATCGATTGAAAAACTCTTGTGGACTGATGCCACTCACATCGATAAACCTTTTCGGAATATTTTCTTCTTAAAATATTCCACAGTTTCTCCGCCAGTGGGCGTAGACGTATATCTTATTTTTGTCAATATCTCTACTTCTAGGAGTCCGATTTGAAAAATTCCTTCTTTATTGGAATAGTTTTTTCAGTGTGACATGTTTTTTCATATAATTTCAAAAATTTCAAGTAATTCACAGACTTTCCGCTAGGGGGCGTAGTGGTAAATTGCATTTCCCCCTATATCTCTGCTTCTAAATATCAGATTTGAAAAATTCTTTCTGCATCGGATACAGCTCCCGATGGGAAATCGTTTGCACATAATTTCTAATTTTTGTATGAAAATGGTTTGGCCACCAGGGGCGTAAATCGTAATTTCCGCTTCTGATGTGTATTTGCAGCAAAATATGAGCTTCTAAATTCTCGATTGAAAGAAACGTCGTTTGTAGACCGATACTTCTCATGTCGACAAACCTTTTGGGAACATTTTCTTCTTAAAATAATGAATGGTTTCTACGCCAGGGGGCGATGATGTATATCTTATTTTTGTCAATATCCCTACTTCTAGGATTCCGATTCGAAAAATTCCTTCTTTGTTGGATAGTGTTTCCGATGCGAAATGTTTTTCCTATAAATTCAAAATTTTCAAGTAATTCATTGACTTTCCGCTAGGGGGCACAAAGGTAAATTGCGTTTTCTGCGTTATTTCTGCTTCTAAAACTCCGATTTGAAAAATTCTTCTTGTATCGCATACAAGATCTGATGAAAAATATTTTTCACATAATTTCTAATGTTTGGTAAAGAATGGTTTGGCCACCAGGAGCATAAGTGTTAATTTCTGCTTCTGATGTATTTGTAGCAAAATCTGGGCTCCTGAAAACTCGACTAAAATTTTTTTTCTTGGACCGATACCGCTCACATGGAAAAACCTTTTGAGAATACTTTCTTCCTAAAATAATGCATGGTTTTCCCACCAGGGGACGTAAAGTCACATCTTATTTTTGTCGATATCTCTGTTTCAGAGACCGATTTGAAAAATTCTTCCTGTGTTGGAGAGCGTTTCCGGTGCGAAATGTTTCTCATATAAATTCATGTTTTTCTTAACGCACAAGTCTGCAACCAGAGGGCGTAAGCTCACGATTCCGTTTACAGCAATATCTGAGGGATTAAAAACCCCATTGAAAAACTTCTTTCTTCCGTCAGATACTATTGTTTTCCATACCGGTTCCATTGACTTTGAATAGCTTTGATAAATTTAATTTTCGTCAGAACGGCTTCAAAAGGGCCGCGGATGGCTTAGTGGTTAGTGTTTCAGACTATCGATGCTGGGTCCCCAGGTTCAAGCCTAGGCTGATCTTTCAGAGATGGTGTGATTTACTAACAATCGCTGAATATCCGCCGTGCATCGGGCGAGCACGTAAAGTGACGGCCCCCAGGCTGGACCCACTGGTTAAATGGGTATCCGTATCCCTGAAATTCTCTCACCCATCTATGTGCAGTGTCGTACTTGTACGGTGGCGCCATCTACTGTACTCTAATCTCACTACAAACTGTTCTGTCAAAAGTCGCTAGACTTGCTCTCATTCCTTCCGTTTCTGTGTCCTGCCCAAAAGGCGATCTCGCTGTAGGTGGCTGGGACCTAAACTCTACTACCTGTGGACGGAAGTCCTACATGAAAATGACAAAACGGCTTCAAAAGGCGTGCTTGTAATATTACACCCGAAAATTCGGTGTCATCTTCTTGTTTTTTCTTCGCTTTAAGAATATTTCACTCTTTCAGAAGCGCTTAACATGTTGTATTACGAATGTGTGCAGCCGTTTACCTCACTAAAAAATACACTCTTTGCAAAAAAAAAAAAACAACAAAAAAAAAAAAACGAAGCACCGAGAAAGTATCATCCAATCGCAATGAAAATTGTTATGTGCAATGCAGGGGTCGCGCTGGCTCTTCTTAAGTTTTCGCCAAATTCAATTTTTTATCGCCAATGTGTTATAACAGCACAAAAAGGTAATCACCAAAGCTCTTTCTCCAACGCCAAAACTATTTTTTTTTTTTCGCAAATTGCGAGGATGGCGATCGGCGGCCCTACAATGTACATATATAGGAAAGGAAATGATTGTAATTCCAGAGCAGTTGGGCCGTTTATTCGGATAAAACAGCTACACGAGTGGAATAAGTCAGTACGTTGTAGCGCCACCTCTGACTCGGATACAAGCGGTTACCCGGCGTGGCATAGACGCGTACAGTTCATGGATACTGCCCTGGCATGTCAGATGGTGTCCATTATTGTGGGCCAGTTTGCAGACATTCCGGGATGGGCATAGGCGGCATCCCATCATGTTCCAAACATGTTCGATAGGTGATAGGTCGAGCAATCGGGCTGGCCATGGAAGGGTGTCGACATTACGGAGGCAGGCCTAGGAGAGCCGTGCCTTGTGAGACCGGGCATTATCGTGTTGAAAAGTTGCTCGGTGATGCTGCAACAGGAATGGAAACACAATAGGTCGTAGAATGTCGTCTACGTATCGTTAAGCCGTGAGGTGGAACGGAGGACTATCAAGTGTGTCCGGCTATCGCAGGAAATGGTTCCCAGACAATCACTCCCGGTGTGTGAACCGTGTGCCGTTCCACGGTAAAGGCAGGATCCGTGCACTGGCCGGCTCGCCTCCAGACACGTATGCGCGGCTGATCGGCATCAAGTGCAAACTGTGACTCAGCACTGAAGACAACACGACGCCAGTTGACACTATACCACATTGATCGGGCCTAACACCATTGCAACCGCTGCCGGCAATGCTCGTAATAATAGCCAATTTCTTTGTTTTCGCAATTATAATGCAAAATTAAAAAACTACGAACTTTTATTTACGTTTTTAGGTACAAACTATAACGTAGGCAGACATCGTGTGTTGTAGTTGTATTGACAAAAATGCAAAACACGAAAAGGGTTGCAGTCAAAATATTGGAAGGACACCCCCTCCCCTTCCCCCGGCAACGACGCCCATGATATTGTGTTTATTCTTGCGTTCCGGAATGTTTTCCGCTCCCGGAGCCAGTAATTTTGAATTACGGATGAGCGACTCCTCTTAGCTATCGATGCTTACGGGGTCGTTAGACTAAAACTTTCTCCCACAAAAAAGAAAAAAAAAATCTAGTAATGAGCTTAACCATATGCCATCTCAATGGCGAAAATGAATGTCATTAATGTTTTGACGTACGACTACGTCTAACTCCGCGGAGAGTGTGGGACGACTTACGGCCGACGGCCTGTGGCAAAAATAGTTCCCAATTGAAATCATTATAGTGCTAAAAACACGCGCCGCACGCTAATCGTGTTAGCATATTCGTAAACAGCATGGAGTCTAATTCGCGTACTGCGCAATACATCTTGTGTGGGGGAGATGATGCAATATTTCTGGAGGTGCCGCCGGGTTTGACTCAGTCTATCTCTGCAACCGCGAGCGCCACACGACTGTGCGTGGTACCGTTTTAAAGCTCTCGACGAGATCTATTCAAGTATACGAAAAAAATATCGCAGTTGTTTGACCTGAACATTTTAAAAACTTGTTTTCTTATGAACCGGTGGATTTGACAATATCGCGGTTTATCTGGACAACCGTGAGTGCAAAACAACTGTGCGTGGTATCGTTTTAAAGCTCTCTACGAGATCTATTCAAACATATGAAGAACATATCGTAGTGGTTTAAACTGAAATCTTTAAAAATTATTTTCGTATGAACGGGTTAACCTTTTCGACAATGCCGCGGAGTTCACAGAATGAACGCAAGCAAAAGTGAAGAAAATCAAAACGAGAGGCAAGAGCAAGTGATGAGGAATGTAAGACGCCCAAGAAGGCAGAGCACCACGTTGGGTAATTCGTGTATCGATCTGCTTTGTGTTCGCAATGTATCCAGCATTATTTGTAACAATTATGTAAACTACTTTTCATATCATAGACCTGTGTTGGCTATAACAAATTAAAGAAACGTACTGAAACCATACTCGACTAGCTCATTTCAGTTCTGCGATCTGTAAGTCGTAGTCCTACGTTACAAACTGACGGCTCAATCAGAACTGAGCCTACCTGTATTTTTTTTTTTTTTTTTTCGTTTCGTTTGTGTCTCAAGAATCTCTGCCAATGTACTGTACCGCTATGCATTTTACATTAAAAAAAAATCCTACATAGCCAGAGAGAACAAGCGTTTTGCTTTAGGACTTCGTGAAATTTAATTTAGCGGTCAATATTGTTGAATATTTTTGTTTGTTCTCTGTATTCGAGCTTTTGAGCTCTATTTTCCTGTTTGTAAACGTGACTCGTTTTAGAGATGCGTCATTCGTTGTTCGAAAGAGCCAATGCTCCTTTAAATATTATCATTTTATTTTTATCTGTGTGTGTGCTGATAAATGATGAGATCGAAAATCTAAAGATTCGTCGCATAGTTTGCTGCGTGACAGGGCCGGATGTTCGTGAACACGCTTCATTGTTCCATTAACGAAATGCGTCGTGTGCCCAAAGGGAAATACAGTAACTATCCTCTTTCCTATGTAGAGCATTTTTATTTTTCTTCTTTTGCCTTCTTTCCAGGCTGTTCTTGTACGGTGCAGCAATTGGGTTTTATTTTTTGTCATTTTTATTTTACGAATAGTGATTTGATTATGCATACCCGGTGTATGAAAACGATGGCAGTTGGCAAGTAATACGTAGTGTTTATGTGTCTCGTTGCATGTATTTTCTTATTTAGGTCACTCCGTTGTTCTTTCCGCCCTGTGTGATCGTTAGACTGGTGTCGTTATGTAAAGTGTTGTATTAACACATCAATTAAACATCGTAGTAAGTTGTACATTAGAGAGGATGTATACTCCCAATCAATTTAAGAGTGTACTATTGTTTAAGGAGCGGAACCGCTACTTCCGCTGCAAAAAATAGTTCCTTGCGTTTAGAGCGAAATATCAGCAGAATTATTGCCCAGAATCCATTTTTGTTTGCTCAGCACATTATTGGGCATAATTTCTATTTAAGAAATTTTTTCAAAATGGTAGAGCGTGTGTGTAACTTCTCGTATTTGATTTGATATGAGAGGTTACTCAAAATCAGCAGCCTCGGATTTTCGGCCGCTGCTGGGATATGTATTTGTTGTGGAAGGGACAGAAGATTTCTTCCAACATTCGTAATACTAGTAAACACCTTATATGAACCCAAAAATTTGTGTTTCCGGGTCATACATTGATTATTCACACCGAAAATTCTATAGTTACAAACAAATATCTTCACTTATGGACCTAAATACCATTACGTACCTTATAATCCATAGTTGTTATCAAGCACATTGTTGGTGTGCCAATTCATTTTCTTTGTGACCACACTGATGAGTCCCAACCATGTCGCGATTCTTTCAACTGTAACTCCAACTATCCAACTATAATACAGGGGCAGTTGACAGTCTGGAAAATCAGATCAGATCAGATCAGATGTAGAGAATTTTAGGAAGGGAGTATCTGACCCCAGGTCTTAAACAACCCTTAGAAATAGGAAGCCAAGAGATTTGGTCTAGAATGCCCGATAGGAAAGTGACACGGAAGCGAGGTAAAAAGGGGGAGAAAGACGTGGTTTTTTTATTACCGGGCGCCAGTACCTGGGGTCCGACGGCTTAACGTGCCGATACGACGCACGGCGGATATTTAGTAGTTCGAGCGTTCGTACCTGCTTAGGATCGAACCTGAGGTTCCCCCGTGGCAGTCACGAACTTTGACCACTAGGCCATCCGCGGCTGTCTGAGAAATGCGACGGGGGTGTACTTAAGTAGTCTTAAGGGGAGAGAGAAAAACCACCTTCTCGTACCAAATGGTCACGGATTAATTCCAATTAGGTTGAGTTACTCTGAACCACTGAAAACTCACCGTACGTCAGATGGTTACGTTAAGCCGTCGGACCACACTTCCTTCTTCCCGCGCTTGTTTTCTCTCCCTGGAAGTGCCCGTTGTGACGTCATAGTCAGGAACTCCCAACTATGTCGACTCGCACTTTCAATCTAGCACTCCTACTTCTCTGACCTGTTTACCCTCTGACATATCTGAGCCTCTAGCATCAATGTTATGTAACTTCGTTTCTGATACGCGACACGAAAGTCCCATGCGACATATGAAGTTGCCGCTAAACCTTCCCTACGGGTGTCTGTATACCCTACAATGAATTGGTGGGTGATAGTGAAAGAAAGAAGAAAAGTCGATGCAGTGAGCTTTGGTTATGCCAGTGCTGTGTAGCTTGTTTAGAGCCGCGGGCTAAGGGTATAAAAAAGAATTTGATAGCGAGCCGCATTTTTTAAAAAATATTAAGATGATGTAAATAAGGTATCCTGCGTAATTTACTAAACCTTTAAAGTATTTTAATTTATATTAAAAAAATTTAAATCTAAAGTTTGAAAAACAAACTTACATTTAATGTAGACAATTAAACTATACTAAAAGTTGCTGCATGTGTACTTCGATGTTTGTCGTTGATAGTCGAAGTAATTATTCGAGAGTAGAGTCATTCACAGTGCTCCTGTGTTTTGACTTAATGTATTTCATGTCAGAAAATGCCCTATCGCATATGTAAGTTTGCTTCTAAAGATTGAAATAACTTTTAGTCCCAGACCTCTCATATTTCGATATTTCACACCAGAGGCGCCAACTTCAGCAAATTATTGAGGGGGCAGGCGTGAAGAGATCAGACGTGGGAGGAGCAACTCTGTTCCTTTGTCAGGAAGAAAATAAAAATTAAAAGGTAAGGGGGAGCAAAAAAAGATAAACTACGAGATTCGATGTATATTTTGAAACGCAATTGTAATTTCTCATCAGCAAATGAACAAGGAAATAGAAATATTCTTTTGCTGAATATTAATATTTTTAAAAATGAAATTCAGCTTGCGATTTTATAAAAATATCCCTAGAGATTTTGTTTCCAAACGTTTATCAAACATAAAAAATTAGCACTGTTACTCAAACAAAGAACGAGAAGCGCAAAAAATAGATACATAATAAAGACGCTAGAGATTATTCGTTTTTGTATTTTTATTTATTTTACTTTTCATAATTGTTTTAAACATCACGAGAACATGTCGAACAAAATACCGGGCTGACAATCAAATTTCTTATCAAATAAGCAATGTTTCATATGGGAAAAAAGTTTACTTATTTTATTTAGAAATGTTTCGAAATAAATCGCTTTGGCCTCATAAGGTGAAGCTTGGTTCACTTTATGAGGCCTAAACGATTATTTAATTAAACAGGACCAAAAATATTGGATGGGCACTGCCCTCCTAGTAAAATTATTAGGGGGTAAGATATAGTCGGCACCTATGTTTTACACTGAAAAAAAGTTCAAACTCCTCCAGTCTCAGATCGAGCTCTAAAAAACTCATGTGCTTTAGTTCACATAAATTCCGTTTGATAAATAGAGTTTCTGCTTTCAGTGTCAGCACTCAGTGGATAGCTTAACACATGTGTGTTTGGCTAGAGTTCATCAAATTGTTTGTACCTGTCATTCCAGGTTCTTCATGAGATTGTCTAGCTCAAGAAAAATATTTTAAAATATACAGTTTCGCTAAGAATTGTCATTTTATTAAAAAGCTCGTTGCGGTATTCGAAGTAAGTCAAACTCTTTCTTTCTAGATTTGATGTTAACAATGGCAGCGTGTTACGAAAACCAACTTATTGACTGGAAAGATAACAGATGTTTTGGTATTCACCATGCAGAGAAATATTTAGTGCATTCAAATACTGCGTGATATTAGTTTGGAAAGCTAGTGCGTTAGGAAAAGCGACATCACTGAGATATCAGGCCGTTCGAAAAATAATGGCCGATTTTCTGAAGTGCTATATTTAAGTCGTCCACAGTTCTTGCAGAACAACCCTGCTGGCAGCGCCATTCGTACGAGTTGAAGGGCGACTCAGACGCTACATACACGCCATAATGGGTTGAGCTGCAGTCGTTGCTCTTCGTGTGAGAGTGGTGTGTACAACATGTTAGAAAAGAGTGAGTTGCGGGTGATTCTGCTTCATTATGGTAGATTGTGCCGCATTACGATCCAATTGGGTCGTAATGCGTCCCAAACCTACCGTAATGTGGTCGAGGCATGGCGCGAATAGGAAACATCTGAACGTACTGTTCGTCGGTGGTTTGAAAAGTTTCGTTCCGGTGACACGAGCCTACAAGATGAGGAGGGCAGAGGACGACATTCGGTCATTGATAACTTCGTTCTGAAGGCAAATCCTCTCCTCACAGTTAGAGAACTCGCTAACAGTACAGTGTGTGGGTGTCAACCATCTCCGAACATCTCCACTAAATTGGTAAGGTCAAGAAGTTTTGGCCGCCCCGGTGGCGTGGTGGTCTAAGCGATGGCTTCTGATCATTCGTCCAAGATGGGTCCGGGTTCGAATCCCGATGAGGCATGGATGTTGTGTTTGTCTTACGGCATTAGCCCTCACCCTTCCCTGGAACCAGTGGCCTTAAATTAGGGACGGGCGACTGCTTATAGCCCATCGAGTTGCTCACGGTGGTCGTTAAACCTCCAATGAAAAAAAAAAAGTCTGATGTTCCGTCAGTTCGGGGGTCCCACACGAACTGACGGAGCGTCAGAAACAACAACGGTTTGAGATGTGCAGTAATCTGCTTTACAACGAAAAGGAGCCCCTACTTGATCGCATTGTAACCTGTGATGGAAAAGGGGTACTATACGACAACCGTAAGCCACCCGGACAGTGTCTGAACCATCGTGAACCACCGAAACAACATCCTAAACCAAGGTTGACTCCAAAGAAGGTTTTGGCGTGGTGTGGTGGACTATTCATGGTGTCATACACTACTGGTTCTTGAATGCTGGTGAAAGGGTGACGTCAGTTACATACTGTGACGATATTGACCGATGCACCAGAAGTTGTGTTCCAAATAGCCATCTTTGGTGAAAAGGAAGCGTCCTGTCCTTCTCCATGATAACGCGAGACCACACTTGTCACAAGTAACAAAACAGAAACTACACAAACTGAGGTTCGGAACCCTCTCACATCCAGCCTACTCGCTCAACTTTTGGCACCTGTCGATTTCCATCTGTTCATGCATTTTAGCAATTACCTCAAGGACAGGACCTTCAGAAATCGAGAAGAGGCCGAAATTGCATTCCGGGACTTTCTTGCATCCAGGAAGCCTGATTTCTTCCTGACTGGTATTGAAACACTTGTCACTCACTGGCAGAAATGTGTAGCCGCTGAAGGCGCCTATTTCTGATAAAACTAGGTTGTGTGCCACGAGGTATGTCTCTTTCAATTTTACCCTCCAAATCGGCCATTATTTTTGGAACGACCTGGTGTTTAGTTGGATCAGTATAGCGTTTTACTTCTTCCAGTAAAAATCGATTAAGTTCTTTCCAAAGATTTTCGAATCCCGATGAGGCTTTGAATCCCGATGATTTTTCGTCTTTGGAAAGAACTTCATCGATTTTTATAAAAAAGTTCTTTCCAAAGATGAAAAATATTTTCCAGCACTCAAACAAGCGATTCGATTGTGCAGAAATGAGTCACCGTATTGGGCATTATTAAGCTCATCTAAAAATGCTTTGAACTCCTATGCGTAAGAAGATGGTTTCAGCCACTAATTAAATTCGTTATTTTCACTACCTTGTCCATCGCATTTAACCGTCCCAACAAAGTCCCATGTAGTGCTCGTTAGTGTACTGCGTAGTGTAACGTTTCAGATTTTGTCACTTTTCAGTCAAAAATGAAATTTTGTTTATTCTTTATTTGCGGGCCGCCAGTTGGACAGCTCTGGTTTATCGTGAAGCCGTAAATGTGTGGTGGTGAGTCAGTTCTTGTGTAATGTTTGATGCCAAAGAGCACAAATGAAATGGAGTGTGTGAGTGAGACGGATTGATACCGTTCTTTAGACCATCACATTGTAGAAGTGAATTCCCTCTTTTAGTGACGTCACGCGGAAACCAAGGTTTTCGATTGGGGTCCAACGCTGTTGTGTGTGACGTCAAACACGACACCTACGTATTAGTCTGTGAAGCATAAGAATGGCGTCATAAACGGAGGGAACTCATCTCTCTGATGTCATGACCTTGTGTTTTCTAGATGGCCTTGGCTGACTACTCTTATCTTCCGCAATAATACACTCTTAGGTTGACTTGGTGTATAGTTAAATATTGTGCACTTAATTAAAAAAAATATAGGTAGTGAACGTTATAGTAAGGTGGCGGTGATGCAGTTTTGCACATTATAAACATGACGGGAAATCTTATTATGATTTCACACTCTAGAATTGCACGAGAGAAGCAGAAAGTTCTTGACAGTTAAGGATGTTGGCAGGACGAGTCACACAATCAGCGTATTACTTTGATTTTACGAGAGAAGCAGAAAGTTCTTGATAGTAATGATGTTGGCAGGACGAGTCACACAATCAGCGTATTTCTTTGATTTTACGAGAGAAGCAGAAAGTTCTTGATAGTAATGATGTTGGCAGGACGAGTCACACAACCAGCATATTTCTTTGATTTTACGAGAGAAGCAGAATGTTCTTGACAGTAATGATGTTGGCAGGACGAGCCACACAATCAGCGTTTTTCTTTGATTTTACGAGAGAAGCAGAAAGTTCTTGATAGTAATGATGTTGGCAGGACGAGTCACACGTATTTCTTTGATTTTACGAGAGAAGCAGAAAGTTCTTGATAGTAATGATGTTGGCAGGACGAGCCACACAATCAGCGTTTTTCTTTGATTTTACGAGAGAAGCAGAAAGTTCTTGATAGTAATGATGTTGGCAGGACGAGTCACACAATCAGCGTATTTCTTTGATTTTACGAGAGAAGCAGAAAGTTCTTGATAGTAATGATGTTGGCAGGACGAGCCACACAATCAGCGTTTTTCTTTGATTTTACGAGAGAAGCAGAAAGTTCTTGATAGTAATGATGTTGGCAGGACGAGCCACACAATCAGCGTATTTCTTTGATTTTACGAGAGAAGCAGAAAGTTCTTGATAGTAATGATGTTGGCAGGACGATTCACACAATCAGCGTATTTCTTTGATTTTACGAGAGAAGCAGAAAGTTCTTGATAGTAATGATGTTGGCAGGACGAGCCACACAATCAGCGTTTTTCTTTGATTTTACGAGAGAAGCAGAAAGTTCTTGATAGTAATGATGTTGGCAGGACGAGCCACACAATCAGCGTATTTCTTTGATTTTACGAGAGAAGCAGAAAGTTCTTGATAGTAATAATGTTGGCAGGACGAGCCACACAATCAGCGTATTTCTTTGATTTTACGAGAGAAGCGGAAAGTTCTTGATAGTAATGATGTTGGCAGGACGAGCCACACAATCAGCGTTTTTCTTTGATTTTACGAGAGAAGCAGAAAGTTCTTGATAGTAATGATGTTGGCAGGACGAGCCACACAATCAGCGTATTTCTTTGATTTTACGAGAGAAGCAGAAAGTTCTTTATAGTAATGATGTTGGCAGGACGAGCCACACAATCAGCGTATTTCTTTGATTTTACGAGAGAAGCAGAAAGTTCTTGATAGTAATGATGTTGGCAGGACGAGCCACACAATCAGCGTTTTTCTTTGATTTTACGAGAGAAGCAGAAAGTTCTTGATAGTAATGATGTTGGCAGGACGAGTCACACGTATTTCTTTGATTTTACGAGAGAAGCAGAAAGTTCTTGATAGTAATGATGTTGGCAGGACGAGCCACACAATCAGCGTTTTTCTTTGATTTTACGAGAGAAGCAGAAAGTTCTTGATAGTAATGATGTTGGCAGGACGAGTCACACAATCAGCGTATTTCTTTGATTTTACGAGAGAAGCAGAAAGTTCTTGATAGTAATGATGTTGGCAGGACGAGCCACACAATCAGCGTTTTTCTTTGATTTTACGAGAGAAGCAGAAAGTTCTTGATAGTAATGATGTTGGCAGGACGAGCCACACAATCAGCGTATTTCTTTGATTTTACGAGAGAAGCAGAAAGTTCTTCATAGTAATGATGTTGGCAGGACGAGCCACACAATCAGCGTATTTCTTTGATTTTACGAGAGAAGCGGAAAGTTCTTGATAGTAATGATGTTGGCAGGACGAGCCACACAATCAGCGTTTTTCTTTGATTTTACGAGAGAAGCAGAAAGTTCTTGATAGTAATGATGTTGGCAGGACGAGCCACACAATCAGCGTATTTCTTTGATTTTACGAGAGAAGCAGAAAGTTCTTGATAGTAATGATGTTGGCAGGACGAGCCACACAATCAGCGTATTTCTTTGATTTTACGAGAGAAGCAGAAAGTTCTTGATAGTAATGATGTTGGCAGGACGAGCCACACAATCAGCGTATTTCTTTGATTTTACGAGAGAAGCAGAAAGTTCTTGATAGTAATGATGTTGGCAGGACGAGTCACACAATCAGCGTATTTCTTTGATTTTACGAGAGAAGCAGAAAGTTCTTGATAGTAATGATGTTGGCAGGACGAGCCACACAATCAGCGTTTTTCTTTGATTTTACGAGAGAAGCAGAAAGTTCTTGATAGTAATGATGTTGGCAGGACGAGTCACACA
Source organism: Macrothele yani (assembly GCA_039090855.1). Taxonomy (NCBI): domain Eukaryota; kingdom Metazoa; phylum Arthropoda; class Arachnida; order Araneae; family Macrothelidae; genus Macrothele; species Macrothele yani. The sequence goes on along the minus strand of CM077005.1, from coordinate 133,577,266 downwards.
ATCATCGTATTTCTTTGATTTTATGAGAGAAGCAGAAAGTTCTTGATAGTAATGATGTTGGCAGGACGAGCCACACAATCAGCGTTTTTCTTTGATTTTACGAGAGAAACAGAAAGTTCTTGATAGTAATGATGTTGGCAGGACGAGCCACACAATCAGCGTATTTCTTTGATTTTACGAGAGAAGCAGGAAGTTCTTGATAGTAATGATGTTGGCAGGACGAGTCACACAATCAGCGTATTTCTTTGATTTTACGAGAGAAGCAGAATGTTCTTGACAGTAATGATGTTGGCGAGACGAGTCACACAATCAGCGTATTTCTTTGATTTTACGAGAGAAGCAGAAAGTTCTTGATAGTAATGATGTTGGCAGGACGAGTCACACAATCATCGTATTTCTTTGATTTTACGAGAGAAGCAGAAAGTTCTTGATAGTAATGATGTTGGCAGGACGAGTCACACAATCATCGTATTTCTTTGATTTTACGAGAGAAGCAGAAAGTTCTTGATAGTAATGATGTTGGCAGGACGAGCCACACAATCAGCGTTTTTCTTTGATTTTACGAGAGAAGCAGAAAGTTCTTGATAGTAATGATGTTGGCAGGACGAGTCACACAATCAGCGTATTTCTTTGATTTTACGAGAGAAGCAGAATGTTCTTGACAGTAATGATGTTGGCGAGACGAGTCACACAATCAGCGTATTTCTTTGATTTTACGAGAGAAGCAGAGAGTTCTTGATAGTAATGATGTTGGCAGGACGAGTCACACAATCATCGTATTTCTTTGATTTTACGAGAGAAGCAGAAAGTTCTTGATAGTAATGATGTTGGCAGGACGAGTCACACAATCATCGTATTTCTTTGATTTTACGAGAGAAGCAGAATGTTCTTGACAGTAATGATGTTGGCGAGACGAGTCACACAATCGGCGTATTTCTTTGATTTTACGAGAGAAGCAGAAAGTTCTTGATAGTAATGATGTTGGCAGGACGAGTCACACAATCATCGTATTTCTTTGAGTTTGCGCCATGATGGGACAACTTGTAAATTAAAGAATACTAGACGAAACCCGTCGGAATGGACGGTTATTTTATTTTATTTATTAATTTATTTTTGAAAAGAATAAACTCATATGAAACAACAAATGTAAACTTTATTTGATTGACAAATTCATTCAACTACTTCAGTAAAGACAATTTCCAGGTTCATGATTTTTTTTTTTACTGAAGGTTTAATGGCCACTTAATGGTCGCCCGTAATATTTTCACTAATAATGGTCAACGGAATGTTTATTTACATAATGGGAAACGTTTTATCTACGTGAATAAACTGAATCGAATGAATATTAAATTGTATATACACATCACACAGTCCAACGGCATAACTCAAGCAGGTCTTCGAGAGTTTTCGCTGTTCCGATGAGAAGAACTTTGATACGAATACGTGCTAGGCTTTACTTTGCGCAACGGTTCTCTCAGAAAAGAGAAGACTTCGAACTTTGGACTATCTCAGTCCCTCCATGCTTCCGCCTTCAACAGCGCGTGTGTCAATCGCACGCTTCTTCCATAGACTTTACATGGGAACTTTGCCGCCCTACAACGCCCGAACTGTTGTCCCAATCTCATTTTTCTGTTGGACTGGCACATCTACATGGTAAGACCTTTATTTTGATACCTGAACCATATCTTTACGTTCAGCCGTCTTCTCAAAATATGACTCACAGTAAAAAACCTTATAGAATTAATATATAGAATTTACGTTCTGTGTGTGGAAGTACATATATGGCGCTACTAATGCTACTTAAGACAACATACCTGATTTGTATAGCACGGTTGCGTTTTGAGGAGCTCTGATCGCTTGCTCCACAATTTATTTTAATGGAATGAGAACAGAAGGAAAGAAAAGGGGGTTTATTTTCAATCCGTCAAACGCTAGTTACAACGAAGAAAATTGACTGCGTTTGTACTTATCTATGTTTGAGAAATTTCAGTTATTTTTTAGCGTAATTAATTGTACGTTCGACTGTACAATGTATAAAATAAGTGGCGTGAATTCACGGAAAATCCCTGAAAATAACGTGCAGCAAAGTCGCCGGTAAATGTTCGTCTTTTAAAAAAAAAATTCCGTTTTTTTTTTTTTTTATTTTCCGTATTTTGACAGATTTTTGGTAGTCAGTAATTCCGTTTATTTCAGAAAAGTCCGTTCAAGGTATCGAAACGTCCGTGGTATTCGTGCTAACTGATGAGCATCAATCATGTCACTGCTGTCTATACACGATATTAAAAAACGGAAATAGTTGGAAACTAAAAGATGAATTTTATTTACAGCTAAAACCAAGTTAAAAAACATGCGAGATGTTTCGGACCCACTATGGGTCCATAAGACTCCACTAGGCATCGTACAATAACCTGTACAATAAATTAAGTGCCGGTTTCTTACGACACAATATATAACAGCTGGTGCACAAAATGGAGAAAAGGGAAAGGAATATCTGATTCTTCAATAACCAAAATTTCATGCGATATGCTATCCACAATATACTATTTCGCCACAGAACTTTAAAATCAGATTCTTCGACAGACGATTCAAACAATTAATCAAACTTCAAGCATTCCCGCGAATTGCTCTTGTTACCGGAAAATTTTATTCGTACGGATACAGCAAAAGTGAGAGTAGAGTTTTCCCGTTAATATAAGAAAGGAATTGCGGAAAGGTTTAATTCAGTTTTTTTTTTTTTTTTTTTAAATATATGCTTCGTTAATTCCTTAAAGCAATCACGGAAAGTGCCTCGTAAATTTCAGATTTTTTTTTTGCAGATAAACACTATATTGACAAAAGTCACCGGACACCCCTTCAAAAGCAAATGAACGGATCCGCTGCGTTGTTAAGATGCGCAGTACAGCTGCAAACGGTATAAAAACAAGCCTGCAGCTGACCTCGATCATATCGCACTGAGGTTGAGTGAAAATGTAGCGGCGGGAGAGAACTGACTGTGAGAAAGGACAGATTGTTGGGTGTTATATTAGTGGATTGTCCATAAGAGTAACCGAGAGGCTTTTAAACGTACCCAAGTCACCTGCTTTGGATGCACTGAATAGGTGGAAGACACATGGCATGCCTGAAGCAGCAAAACGTAACGGCAGACCAAAGAAAATCAGTGATAGAGAGCGTCGAAGACTCAGGAGAATCATTTGCAGCTAATCGACGGAGTACTGAACAAAACCTGAGTGTACAGGTGAGTAAAAAATGCTGGTACCTCGGTATGTGCACGTAGCATTCTCATAGAACTTCATTCCATGAGTTACCGTGGTCGTGCGGGCTGCTCATAAGCCTTTCATCTCCACTCGGAATGCTACTCGTCGTTTAGCATGGTGTAAAGAACATTTGTCGTGGACCGTAGATAATTGGAAACGGGTCCTATGGACTGATGAATCCAGATACCCGATCGATCAGTCTGATGGCCGCGTGTGGGTATGGCAGCAGCCGGGGGGAACGCTATTTACCACAGTGTACTGTTCCTACGATCAAGTTTGGAGCAGGCAGTGTACTCGTGTGGGGGTGTTTTTCGTGGTGTGGTCCCGGCCCATTGGTTATCGTGGACAAGCCTGTTAACCAGCACATCTACCTCGATATTCTGGACAATTATGCCCTATCAACTCTGTGGCAATACTATGGAACTGAGCCTTGTTGGTACTAGCAGGATAATGCACCGAGCCTTAAAGCAAGGACTGTTGCGGCGTGGTTTGACGATATGGTTTGTCTGGCCAGCACAGAGCCTTGATCTTAATTCCATAGAGCGTCTATGGGGTGAATTAGAGAGCCACATAAGAAGTTTGGAACCAAATCCTACTACTAAGCAACAGTTAGCGGCAGCATTATGTACTGAATGGGAGCATATACCTATCGCTGTGTTCCAAAACCTTGTCGAAAGCATGTCTCGAAGGGTCAGTGCATGCATATTAAGGCCAAAGGTGGACCGACACCGTATTAATGTATGTCAATAAATGCTATGTTGTGTTTCTCTTCTAGGTGTCCGGTGACTTTTGTCAATATAGTGTGTGACGTACCTGCCAGCAGGACGCACGCGACATAAAGGCAGATAGAAATCAGAATAAACGTCTGCGTAGCTCAGTTGGTAGAGCGACTTGTTCCGGAATAAGCGGTCTCGGGTTCGAATCCCGGCGTAGACCAAAAATGACGGAGAAATTTACTTCGTTATAATGGCGCCCGAACTATCCGGATGACCCGGCCGTTCAAAATCTCGCATTGGTGTGATGTTATTTCCACACCGCGAGACAGGAAAAATCAGAGAATTCCTTCTCCAGCGCTTCGAAAAATAAAAGTGTGTGATGTTGCATTCCACACAGCAGATTGACTGGGAGTTCTCAAGTGCACGTTCTACAGTGGATGGCTGCCTGCAACGATTCATGGTCACGGCTGACCCGTGGGCCATGCCTCCGGCCCTCTTTCGGGGGGGAGATGTGACGTACCTGCCAGCAGGACGCACACGACATAAAGGCAGATAGGAATCAGAATAAAAGTCTGCGTAGCTCAGTTGGTAGAGCGACTTGTTCCGGAATAAGCGGTCTCGGGTTCGAATCCCGGCGTAGACCAAAAATGACGGAGAAATTTACTTCGTTATAAGTGTTTATGTGTGCTTGAACGCATGCGCTCAAAAGTAGTACTTAGGCATATATTTCAGGGCACGCATTTTTTTTTAAATGGTATTTTCTTGAACAAGGCAAGCTGCAGATGGGGAAACGATCAATTAATAAAGGGGGGGGGGGGGCGTTAATTCGAAATTTTCGTGTCAGCCGAGTCTAAAATGAGAATGAACTCTGGATCAACGTTTACTCACAGGTGATTTTACGATCTCAACCTCATGATTGCTTGTTAGATTAAGAAGTCACAGGATATGCACAGGCGGAAAGTGAAAAAGAACACCAAGAAGGAATTGGCGGACGATCATGAAATTTACATATGTTAATGGAGTCGAGTTTACGTAGGTGTGATGTTAATTTCGGGACCAACCGGTGACCGCCTACGCCACAGCACGACATAATATGAAAATTATCGTCGGTGGTATTTAAGGAGTACGGCGAAGTGAATGTAATCAGTCGTCGGCGTACGGACACGTGCGAAAACCCTGAAAAAGCTGCAATGCCTGGACATGGAAGACGTGTACGATTTCAGCAGTTATCAGACTTTGAGCGAGGTCGTCTAGTCGGACTCCGCGAGGCCGGGAGGTCGTATTGCGGAGCGAATTAGACGGGAAGTATCGGTGGTGGTACGATGGTGGCGTAGATGGTCCGAGGAACATTCCCACACGAGAAGACGTGGAACCGAGAGTCACAGACGGACTGATGAGCGGACCGATCGACGCATAAGAAGAGCGGCGTTGTCAAGCAGAACATCCACTGCGGCGGAAATCCGAGCTGCCGTTGCACCTGAGGTGACTGTGCGAACAATCCGCAACCGTCTACTGAATGCACGACTACGTGCACGTGTGCCTCTGGCATGTGTACCTCTGACTCCAGCCCACCGTCAGGAACGGCTGCAGTGGTGTCGCCAATGCCTGCACTGGAGAACGCAATGGTGATCTGTCGTGTTCAGCAATGAAAGCAGATTCTGCTTGGGAGCCTCCGATCGCCGTATGCGCGTTCGCAGACGCACAGGGGAGCGTCTCCACCCTTTTTGCATCCGCCAGCGACACACAGGGCCTACACCTGGTCTCCTGGTGTGGGGAGCGATCAGCTATCACTCCCGTACACAACTAGTGTTTGTACCGGGTACGTTAAACAACACCTCCTACATCAATAACATCATTCAGCCCGTTGTTGTGCCATTTGTAAGGTCGGTTCATCGTGGTGTTTTCCAGCAAGATTAACGCACGCCCACACACGGCACGTGCAACGCAACATGCACTTCACGGTGTGAGACAACTTCCATGGCCTGCACGTTCACTGGATTTGTCCCCCATTGAGCACGTGTGGGATTTTATGGGACAACGACTTATCCGGTCTCCACGGCCAGCCACGACCATCCCCGGTTTACGCGTCCAGGTTGAGGATGCTTGGAACTCAATACCTCAAACTTACATCCAACATCTGTACGACAGATTCCATGCCAGAATTGCACAGTGTGACGTTGTTCATGGCGGTTCAACCTCGTACTAACCATGTTACATGGAAATGTTATTTTTTAGTTTACCAGCAAATATATACAGCTGTATTTTGCCATAATGTTTTGATCACGTTATTCTCTGTATTCCGTTATTATGCTGTATAAATTTCGTTGGTAACAGACGTCTCCTTCTTGTTCTTTTTTCACTTTCCGCCAGTGTATTTGTGCTTTTGAAAGAACTCTGTCTTTAATGGCTCTTTTGCATGCATTCTTAGTACAGAACGACTGAGTTTAGAATCTAATAGCATTAAGAGTTCTCAAATGTCCTCGAAACTATGACGTTGATAATGTTGTCCTGTTGAAAAGATATCTTCAGAGCCATTCAGTGTTCATTGTTACCGCATCCTCTTCGATAATATCGGCAATTACGTGAAAACATCGTGCCGTCTTAGCTTATCATTAAGACGCGTTTGCATTGTTTTGCTTTGGCACAGTTTGAACGTTAAGAAATTCGGTAGCTGCCCATTTGTTTATTTGTGGCTGTTATCAGTATGTTCATATAGTGTGTGTGTTCGGAGCAATTTTTGGCATTGTGTAAATCACAGGTTCGTTCAACAATAAAGAATTGTTCTAACATTCGGGACACCACCGAAATCAACCTGATGCTGTGCAGAAAAGGTATGTTTGTTTGATTTAATAAACAGCACTCTCTCTCATTCCCTTTCCCGCAGGTGGGCACTGTCATTCGCATTTCTCCGAAGATTCCTCAGGCCTTATTTCACTTCCTGCAATTCCCGTCGAGCTGAGCCGACCTTGCGACCGACTTTTGTGTCCATGCGTCGGTCTATAGCATGGCTCACAACTTATGGGTCTCGTAAGAATTACGAATGGGTTTCCACCCTATCTCCGCGAACATTAACAATATTATGAAGTAACAAACGTAAAAACAAAATAATGAAAAACCCTACTGTTCGTAACTACATGTAACTACACTATCTACCAACAAGTAATTGGGCACCTGTGATAGCAAAGCAAAACGAAGTTTATTCACCTTCAATAGTTGGTGGAGCCTCCCCGAGCGGCGATTACAGCTGCGACCCTCCGGGGCATACTCTCAACCAGGCGTTGTACGACGGCTAGGGGTATTTTCTTCCACTCGGCTTGAAGAAGACAGGTCAGTTCCTTCACCGATTTCGGACGGTAGGGGCACCCCTTAAGTCGACGCTCCAACTCGTCCCAGAGGTGCTCGATAGGGTTAAGGTCCGGGCTCTGTGCAGGTCAGTCCATTTGATTAACCCTTGTCACCATACCAAGCCATGGTGGACCTCGCAACATGACAGGTGGCATTGTCATCCTGAAAGTAACATGGGTCCACCCCGTAAAACTGCCACAACGTAGGAAGCGCATGGTCATCCAAAATGGTGCAGTAGGGTTCGGCGTTGAGTCTATCAGGAATTGCGACCAAGGGTCCCGTGCCATACCAGGAGAAACACCCCCATAGCATAATTCCACCGCCGCTGAACTTCACAGTTGGCACAATACATTCCGGCAGGAGTCGTTCTCCAGGCAGACGCTAAACCCAGACCCTGTCATCCGAACGGTAGAGGGTGAACCTTGATTCGTCGCTCCAGAGAACTTGTTTCCACTGTTCAACGGTTCACTGTCGACGTTCTTTACACCACTTTAGCCGAGCAGCGCTATTGGACTTGGTGATCAAAGGCTTGTGGGCGGCAGCACGTCCATGATAACCGAGCAGATGGAATTCCTTACGGATGGTATTCATCGAAAGAACACTCCCGGATGCCTGTTGAAACTCCTCGCGGAAGTGGCCCATCGATTTGGTGCGGTTCTTCCGAATTTCTCTGGCCAGCACCCGTCGATCTCTAACTCCCAGTTTTGTGGGTCTGCCGGGTCCGGGCACATTCCGACAGTCACCTCTCATCTTCCACTTGCCAATCACGTAGGCCACTGTCGATTTTGGGTACTTCAACTTGCTGGATATGTCACGTATGGATCGGCCATTCCTGTGATACCCGACGATTACACCTTTCTCGAAATCGGAGAGCTCCAAACTGCGTGGCATCTTGCATGCGACTGGTTGCGTTGTTGTTTCCCACACGATATTTAACGGCGGCGACCGTGACGTGTATCAGGACCGCAGATATCGTCGATTGCAGGGGTGTCCTATTACTGTTTGGTAGATAGTGTATTTATAAATGCCTGTATGCTGTGTAAATTTAACTTAAACTAGCAGAATTTCGTTTTAAATATATGATTATCCTGGATCAGGAGCTATACTACACTGTAAAAAAAAAAAAAAGTGGTGCGAATTCAGGGAAAATTTCTGAAAATTAAAGTGCAGCAAAGTTGCCGGTAGGTATCCGTCTTTTTACGAAATATTCGTTTTGAAAAGTTTCCGTTTTTAACTTCTGTATTTTTACTGATTTCACGTTGCCAGTACGTTTAATTCAGAAAAGTCAGTTTCGTGTTTCTTCGTTTTTATACAGAAATTCCGCAAATAATTCGATTTTGACTTTTCCAATTCCCCCTCCCCCTTCACCAGAGTTTTTTTCCCTGGCGTACGAATTGAACGAATGAAAGAGGAAACTTTGCCCCCTGGTGAAGATCAAAGCGGTACAGCGCGTAACGCGCTAATTAGTGATCTAGAAAAAGAAAAACACTTAACACGTGGTCACGTATAATGAAGAAATGAAATTTACTCGAATCGCTCGATAGTGAAATATTTTTCGCTATTAATGCTGCTGGTTAATTAGTAATTTTATTTTCTGTAGGAGCTTATTATTTTTCTGAGTAGATTTGATAATTTTTTTTCCTATTGATGGACTTATTACAAATTATATATATATATATATATATACTGAAGAGCAAAACTGAAGACTAAGGAAAAACTTTAGAATTTAAAACAAAAGTTGCTAAATAACCTGAAGATCAAAACGCGCAACGCAGCAGTTTTGAAAATTCAGAATTCACATTCTATTAAGAAGATACCTAATAAAAAATACATAAATAATTTTTGACTCACACCAAGTACGACATAGAAAAGGTTATGTATCTACCGGTGTGAGTAAAAGGAGAAAAGATAAAAAAATAATAAAATAAAACAACTGAATGTAGAAGGTGTCGAGAATACTGAGCCTTGGCTTTATCAAGGACCAGCAAAAACTCTGCATTTTCTCACTTCCACAAAGACCTAGTTGGAAATGGGTTTCTGCAAGGCCATGGATGCAAGTAACATTCCCACCTAAAATTGTTTTAAAAAATATATATATGTCATGTCCTCCGCAGAGTTGTATGACCTAGCACTAGTTAACAATTTCGCTTGCATCCATTGACCTTCCTGGCCCGACCCATGCTCTTCATCTGTTACTATTAAACAGAGAGAAGAAGATTAAAGAGAACTCAAGCTGTGAGAGTGACATAATAATTAGAAATAATTTTCAGCTATAACGAAATGCCAAGTTCGTTTGAGAGAATTTAAACCTGAAAAACAATGCAAAAGAAATCCGAATATTTACATTGCAATTAAAAAGGAGATATTAATTTTTAAAAAACAGATTTTTGAAAGAAAACTTGAGTCTAAAACCCCCTACTCTACACCTTATGACCGCACGAAAACGAGAATAATTTAAAGACAAAAATTAACTAAAGAAAACTTTGTGAAAGTTATATGACTTAAACAGTTAGTTGCAATATGTACAAAGTTTTTCAGCAGTGCTTTAAGTGCATAATTATTTTAGTTATTAAGAACTTAACTACTTTGAAAATACAGCGCAAAGAAAAGGAACACGCTTAGCCATCTGCTGTTCCTAGGTACCCCAAAAGACGCGCAAAGTTACCAGGAAAAGAAAGAGTTAAAACCCGCTAAAATGTTAACAGACAAGCCAGTGCCTAAAAGCTGAAAAGCAAAAAATCAACAGAGAAAAAGAACATGAATTACAAACATTGAACTTATAAAACCTAAAACCCAAAACACAAGGAAGAGAGCTTACCTCTTGTGTGACTAAACAATCACCTCACAAGAGTAAAACATGGCTGACCTCTTCCCTAACGCTTCTGCCCCTCCCTAGACGCTGGGGGGCAGTGTGGGTGGGGCTGATGGCCTCCTCATACGGAAAGAAACCAACACGCGGAGATTTTAGCCAGAGAAAAATATATAAACTTAAGACGTGGACCTGTATGATCAGAAAGAGCAGAATTAACTCTCCAGAATACATGAGAAATATTATAAAATACACGAGTAGTGTATTTAATAATCTTTGCATGTATTAAATCACCTTAGTGAGCTTCTATAGATTAATCAGAATCTTATTAATTTTAATGTTGGTTTTACTATTTTTAGTATAGCTATCCTAGTGATGAATAACTAGTTTTCTTTTTTATTTGTTTTTATTTTCTTTTATAAACAGATTTTTAAGCTTTTTTTGTGATTTTGTTTATATTATTTAATTTTTTGTTTTAATAGGACCTTCATATCCATAGCACTAAGGTTCCTTTTAGTAGTTAATAGGCATCCTCTAGCCAACTTCCTTACGGCTTTGATTGGTCAGAATCATATTATTAACTGTGTAGAAAATTAAAGCAGATCTGCCAACCTTACTCTATTATTCAGAATAATTTTTCTTAAAGTTCTTTTGATGAAAGAAGAAGGAATTTCGTATATATATATATATATTCTATTAAGAAGAGTCCGAAGCAAAAAATTTTTTTTGACTCATACCAAGTACAACATAGAAAAAGTTATGTATCTACCGGTGTGAGTAAAAAGAGAAAAAAATAAAAAATAAAATAAAACAACTGAATGTAGAAAGTGTCGAGAATACTGATCCTTGGCTTTATCAAGGACCAGCAAAAACTCTGCATTTTCTCACTTCCACAAAGACCTATTTGGAAATGGGTTTCTGCAAAGCCATAGATGCAAGTAATAAGCCCACCAAAAATTTTTTAAAAAATATATATATTTTAAAAATAATATATATATATATATGTCATGACCTCCGCAGAGTTGTATGACTTAGCTTTAGTTAACAATTTAGCTTGCATCCATAACTTTCCTGGCCCGACCCATGCTCTTCATCTTTTACTATTAAACAGAAAGAAGAATATTATAGAAAAATCAAGTTGTGAGGAAACATAATAATTAGAAATAACGTTCAGCAATAGCGAAATGCCAAGTTCGCCTGAGAGAGAATTTAAACCTGAATAGCAATGCAAAAGTATTCCAAATTCTTACATTGCAATTAAAAAAGGAAATATTAATTATTTAAAACTCAGATTCTTGAAAGAAAACTTGATTCTAAAACCCCCTACTCCACAACTTCTGACAACACAAAAACGAGTATAAATTAAAGACAATAATTAACTAAAGAAATGCTTTGTGAAGGTTATATGACATAAACAATTAGTTGCAATATGTACAAAGTATTACAGAAGTGCTTTAAGTGCATAATTAAGTAGTTATTAAGAACTTAACTACTTTGAAAACACAGCGCAAAGTACAAGAACTATGAATGGCCAGCTGCTTGGCCTAAGTTTCCTAAAAAACGCGCAAAGTTACCAAGAAAAGAGAGAGTTAAAATCCGCAAAAAGGTTAACAGACTTGCCAGTGCCTAAATGCTAAAAAGCAAAAAAAAAAAAAAAAAAACAGAGAAAAAAAGTACAAGAAGTACAAACATTGAATTTGGAAAACCTAAACCCAAAGACAATGAAGAGAGCTTACCTCTTATGCAACTGAACTTTCTCCACAAAAGAGGAAACATGGCCGACCTTTTCCCCAAACTTCCAAACTCCTCTGCCACTCTATACATATATCATCATTGTCAACCATTATCAATCCACTGCTGGACGAAGGTCTCCCCAAGTTTCCTCCACAACGGTCTGTCTTGTGCCAGTCTCCTCCATGTCACTCCCGCATATTTTCGAATTTCATCCACCCATCTCCCATGTGGTCTTCTTCTGAGTCTTTTCCTGTCCCTTGGAATCCAATCTAAAATTTCGGCTGTCCATCGATGATCTGTCCTTCTGGCAGTATGTCCAGCCCATTGCCTTTTAAGGGATTTAACTCTGATCATGATGTCTTCCACTCTCGTCATTTTTCGGATCCACGATTTCCTCTTCTTATCTCTCTTCTGGTTATACCAAGCATGCACCTTTCCATGGTTCTTTGAGTTGTCTGCAGCCGTTGTATGTCTCTTTTAGTTAAGGTCCACATCTCTGCACCATACGTAAGCACTGGAAGGATGCATTGATCAAACACTTTTCTTTTAAGACATAATGGCATATTGCTCTTGAAAATTATGCTGTTTCTTCCAAAAGCTCTCCAGGCAAGTTTTGTACGCCGATTAATTTCTTCATCAATGTGAATCTCATTTGATATCTGCTGTCCAAAGATAAACGTACGTGTCTGTTATCTCCAGCTTTTCTCCATCAATCCATAAATCTTCATTTCTAGTAAAAGCATTGAACCTCACTTTTGTCTTCTGAAAGTTCATTTTTAATCCCACTTCTTTACTCTTGTCAGCAAGTTCCTGGATCATATTCTGCAGCTCTGATGGGGTAGTTGCAAAAATGACTACGTCATCAGCAAAACGAAGGTGGGTTAGATAATCTCCATTAATCTTTATCCCTTTGTTTTCCCAGTTCAGTGGTTGAAAGACATTTTCCAATGTGGCATTAAAGAGCTTGGGAGATATGGTGTCACCTTGTCTCACTCCCTTTCGAATTTTTATGTGTGTTGTATTTTCAAACAGCCAAATCTTTGCAATTATATTTTCATAGATGTTATTAATAATATTAATGTATGCATCTTCAATACCACAGGATTTCAGAGCCATTGTAACTGCTGATGGTTTCACCGAATCAAAGGCTTTTTCATAATCGATAAAAGCCATGCACAATGGAAGTTCATATTCCCTCGCTCTTTCAATTAGTTCTCTCAGTACGTGGATATGATCTATTGTGCTGTAGCCACTCCTGAATCCAGCTTGTTCTCTCGGTTGAGCCATGTCCAGTGTCACCTTCAAGCGGTGTGAAAGAACTTTAGTGAAGATTTTATAGACCACTGATAGGAGGCTGATAGGTCTGTAGTTTCTGAGATCCTCAATGTCACCTTTTTTATGTAGCAAGATCATTGTAGCGTTGTTCCAATCCTCAGGAATTTTCCCTTCATTAAGGCATCGAGTGAAAATTTGGGCGAGTACTGTTTCGATTTCTCCACTTGCTTCTTGTATGATGTCTACAGTAATTCCATCTCCTCCTGGAGCTTTTCCCCGCTTCATGTTCTTTATTGCATGTGCAACTTCTGCTGGAAGGACTGGAAGAACTCTGGTACTGGTACCTTTCATGATTTCTGCAGTACATGTATCATCCCTTTCATATAATTTGGAGTAGAAATCTTTCACTGTTGTCAAAATTTCGCCTCCATTTCTTGTAACAGAACCATCTTCTTTTCTCAGTGCCATAATCTGTTTTCTTTCCTTACTGAGATGTCCCTTTGCTATCTTTAGGCTTTGGTTGTTTTCAATCGCTCTCCTCACTAGTTTACAGTTGAATTTCCTCACGTCTTCAGTGATTCTTTTTCGTACTGTCTTGCATAGCTCAACGTGATTTTTCGAAGCAACAGAATATTTTGGGACTCGAAATCTTTTTAAACGTTTAAGAAAAGGTGAACTGTATTACTTTAATAGTATTACTTCACCAAACTTCTAAATATAAAATTTACCTTTGATAGCTGTAATAGCTTTAGACTTAAGGGGTTCACAAGAAATAAAATGACTAATTATAATAGACATTATGCAGATTATCGTACGGAGGATTTTATGGACGCTACACAGTCACCCTTACGATAATTTAGATATGCCGTTTCTTACAATAGCACAATATACGCCAATGAGCCATTACATTATGACCACCAACTTAATAAGCTGTAGGATGGGACCCCCTTTAGCCCGGAAAACAGCGGCCACTCGGCGAGGCATCGATTCCATGAGGTGGCGATAAGTAACCTGTGGTATCTGGTACCATAATGTCAATAGTAGGTCCTTCAGTTCCCGTACATTTCGGAGTGGTGGTGATTTAGCGCAAACCCGCTTTTCCAAGTCGAACCACCGATGCTCGATTGGGTTCATGTCAGGCGAATTTGGAAGCCAGGGCATTAACAGAAAGTGGCCAGCATGTTCCTCCAACCACTCCTTGAAGATTCTGGCAGTGTGGCATGGCGCATTATCCTCTTGGTAATGGCTATCACCAGCAGGAAACACAGTTGACATGAATGGGTGATCTTGGTCCGCAACGATGTTCATATATCTGACAGCTGTCAGGGATTACGCTATTGAGATAATGGGGCCTAAAGTGTCTCAAGAAAACGTCGCCCACTGCATAACACCGCTGCTGCCGGTCTGTTTCCGCTACGGCATGACGTTGGATGTGACGATCGGTGCGCTCCGTCTCCGTGCTCCGGCCCCCCCCCACGACGTTGCACAGATCCTTCCTGGGATCACTGTCTCCAAATGCGACCGACGGTTGTTGCATCACGTTGCGTTTCTTCCGCAATACGACGCAAGGATCACACGGCGGTACTAAGGCCTACGATGACATCTCTTGTGAACTCATCCGTTTGACGAAATCGCGTATGACGGTGTCTTAACGGCATTGGAACCCCTTGTTCGTTCTCCACAGCAGAACCAGTCACTTCTCGCGGCCGTGACGACGTCTCCACTGATGGCCTCACGGCGTGTTTTTTCGCTTATATCCCGCGCGTCGTTCGTGCGATTGGCCTGTAAATGCTGCAGTCATTTGCATAATTTGTACGCGTGCATCCGCTTTGCAATCAGCACGGCGCTGCGTTCACGTCTTCGTGGTGTGGCATTTTCTCTGTCAGGCTGTGTATTTTTTTTATTCTACATATTTCATTTTTATTAGCACGTCTTTTGTAAAAAGTACGTGCTTATAAGTATCACTTTTTCCGTCTCTGGACACCTTATCTCTGCAACTATTAGTTCGATTTTAAAAATTCTTTTTCCCATTGGAAAGCATGAAATGTGAGAACGATGATCCTTGTTTTCCGGGGTTTTTATTTTCGGATGCATAACTTCGCCGCTAGAGGGCATAAATGTAGAATCGAATTCAAAATACGTTTTATTCCATATATTTGCTTCTAGATATCCTATTGAAAACCTTCTTTCTTCCTTTTGATGCCGTGTATAACGGAAACTAATTTGGGTACAGTTTCGCTATGGGGCGTAAAGTTAAATTGCAATTTCCCTGATATCTCTGTTTCTAAAAGTCTGATTTCGAAAATTCTTTCTGCATTGGATACTGCTTCTGGTGAGAAATGTTCTAGATATAAATTGGAATTTTTGATTGAGAATAATTTGGCCACCTGTAGGCCAATGCGTTTATTTCTGTTTCTGATGTATTTGTGGCAAAATCCGAGCTTCTGAAAACTCGATTGAAAAAAATTCTTTCGTGGACCGATACCGCTCATCTCGGAAAACCTTTTGAGAATACCTGCTGTTTAAAATAGTGCATAGTTTTCCCGCCAAAATAGATGTATATCTTATTTTTGATGTATATCTTATTTTACGCCAGGAAGTATAGATGCATATCTTATTTTTGTCGATATCTCTGCTTCTAAGAGTCCGATTTGAAAAATTCTTTATTTCTCGGAGAGCTTTTCTGATGCGAAATATTTCGGATATAATTAAAAAAATCTCAAATCACAAGAGTGCCACTAGATAGCATAAGTTCACGTTTCCGTTTACAGCAATATTTGCGGGACTGAATACCCGACTGAAAAAAATCCTTTTTTGGGCAGATTCTACTAACTATGAAAACATTTTGTTCATATTTCCTTCCTAAAATAATGCACAATTTAGCCGCTAGGGGCGCAAATGTTTAATCTGTTATTCTCGATATATCTGCTTCTAAATGTCCGATGTATAACGTTTAACATCGGATACCATTTATCTTGTGGGACACTTTAAGATTGTACTCGATGAGCTTTTTGTAGTTCACAGTTCTGACGCAAGGTGGTGCTTGTATAATTATTTTGCAGCTGTATCTCCGCTTCTAAAAACTTTTAATGGATGCCGTAAAAAAGTTTTTTTATTTATTTTTTTATTTTGAGAAATCTCTGCTTTTAATAGATTCCATTCGCTACAATAAAGATGGGGAACATTATCCTCTTTTAATAATGCACAGGTTTCCTGCTAAGGGGCCTAACGGTCAAAACCTTTTTCTCTATCTCTGCTTCCGGGAGAGGTATTTGAAAGGTTTATTTAGCATCTTTTGCCATGAAGAATACTTTTTGCATATTTTCAGCTTTTTCATTATGTAAAAATTCTCCGCTAAAAGGTGTAGAGTTATATCACGTTTCTTTCTATATTTCTTCTTTTAACTGTTTGATTTGAAAATCTCTTTGTCTCAGATACTTCCTTCTGATATGAGAAACTTTTTGTGCGCCATTTGCTAAATTTCGTTTCATACTTTTTAGCCGCTTGTGCAAGTAAGTAGCTGTTTATCACTTGTAGAAATCCGGATCCATTGACTATGAATGTCTTTGATAACTTTTATTCGCGTCAGAAAGGATTCAAAAGACTTACATCTTACAACCGAAAATTCGGTGTCATCTTAGTAATTGTTTGTGCTTTGATGAGCGGTTCCTTCCAAAGCGCGGTGCTAAGGGCAGGTGCCCCGCCTGCCCAGGTTTATTATTGTCTGTCCTGCTGGAGGGGAGTGGTTTGAATGGTACCAAAAGTTTTGTTCAGGTTAGTGCAATAGTTTTTAATCTCCAGATGCATGTCAAGAATTTTCTGAAGTCCCCTAGTATACGTTTTTGTTTACGGTGTGTATATTTCAGGAGAAAGCGATAAGAACAATTCAATTTCCGTTATCTGATCGTGATAAAATTTTCCATTAGATTTCTAGCTTCAGTGGCGCAGGTAGTTTCCATTGGGGACGTTAAGCGCGCTTATAAGATTTTTGCAAAAAAAAAAAAAAAAAAAAAATAGTAAGATCATGCAATGCATTGATTATGATTCGCTTTCCAACAAACCAGAAATCATTACTCAAGTTATGAGGATAATAGCTGTGGAATAAATCTCGCTCCTGTGCCCTGACCTTTGACCCCATTTCGATGATATTAAACAGAACCGGTTCAGTATAACTCCGGAACAACATGATAAAGTTTTGTCGCAATCAAAGCATTTTTGCGTAAGTTATGATGCATAAGGGCGATGGAATGGATCCTGCTGCTATGTCCTGACCTTTGACCCCATTTCTCCCATTTTCAATAGGGTTCGTCCCCAGGTTGTCCCCTACCACATACCAAAATTTCATCGAAGTCACCATTTTTACGCGAGTTATCGTGCGGACAGACAGACAGACGGACAGAGCTGGAGCATATACGCTTTTCAACCTACGTTTGAGAAGCGTAAAAAAGAAACAAAAAACAAAAACGAAGCACTCAAGAGGAATCATCCAATCGAGATGAAAATTGGTATGTGCAATGTACATCTCTGTACGAAAGGAAATTATTGCAATTCCAGAGCAGTTGCGCCATTTTGTTTTTTGGATAAAACAGCTACACGAGTGGAATAAGTACGCTGTAGCGCCATCTCTGGCTCGGATACAGGCAGTTACCGGCCATTTCATAGGCGCATACAGTTCACGGATGCTGTTCTGAGGTATAGCATGTCAGATGATGTCGAAATTGTTGGCCAGTTCGTCGTCATTCCGGGGTGGGTGTAGGCGGCGTCCCATCATGTTCCAAACATATTCGATCGGTGAGAGGTCGGGCTATCCATGTAAGGGTGTCGACATTACGGAGGCAGACCTGGGAAAGCCGTGCCGTGTGTGGCCGGTCATTATCCTGTTAAAAATTGCTCGGTGATGCTGCAACAGGAATGGCAGCACAATAGGTCGTAGAATGTCGTCGACGTACCGCTGAGTCGCGAGGGTGGTACTGAGGTCTACCAAGTATGTCTGGCTATCGTAGGAAATGGCTCCCAAGACAGCCAGTCCGTCCCGCTGTGCAAGCCTTGTATTGTTCCACGGTAAAAGCGGGATCAGTGCGCTTGGCGGCTCGTCGAGCCGCTGGCGGCCTAGTGGTCAACGTTCGTGACTGCCACGGAGAAGACCTCGGGTTCGGTCCCAAGCAGGTACGAACGGTCTAACCACTAAATATCCGCCGTGCGTCGGTGGACACATTAAGTTGTCGGGTCCCGGGTTCTGCCCCCCCCCGTTAGTAAATAAGGGCATCTTCCTCCCCCTTTCTACCTTGCTTCCGTGTCACTTTCCTATCGGGTACTTTAGCCCAAATCTCCTAACTTCCTGATTCTAAGGGTAGTTTAAGACTTGAGGTGAGACACTCCCTTACTAAAATTCTCTACATATGATCTCGCCGGCTCGTCTGCAGATACGTATGCGCTTGTCATCTGCGCCGGTGCAAAACGTGACTCATCACTGAAGTCAACACGACGCCCATGGACATTGTCATACGTTGATTGGGCTCCACACCACTGCAACCGGTGCTGGCGATGTTCGCTAGTCAGTGGTAGGTGGCAGAGTGGCCTCCTCGAATGTAATTCTCGTACCGCATGTCGCCTGGCAGCTATCCGGATGGCCACTTCCGTACCTGTAGACAGCGCAACGTGGCCATGGATGTTGAGAGCAACAAATTCAGTCCTATTCGTCCGGCTCGCACAATCGCTCGATCCCGGCGTTCTGTCGTTGCCTTCGGACGTCCACTGCCCGCGTGCCGCTGAGTTATGGACCCATTGGCGCCAACATCATCCGATTTTCCTCCTCGACCCATTGGCGCCAACATCGTCCGATTTCCGCGTCGTTTTGACTGAAATGCCTGGCGATACGGCGACTTGGCCAACCGGCCTCTCTCAGTCCAATTATACGTCCTCTCACAAAGTCGCTCAACTGCTCGTAGTGTGCACGGATCCGACGTCGTGGCGTCCTCACAGTTCGTGGAGTTTAACGGTCCAGAAATCCGCTGTCGTAATTGTCCCTGCGTGCGAGCCTTGCTCTTGATATACCCTCCTCGATACGTGACTGAGGTAGTTTCATCAGGATCGAACGACTTTCTCTGGGTGCTTCGTTTATTATTATTTTCTTTTGTTTTCTTGCAAAGAGTGTATTTCGTCACGACGTGTTTGATTTTTAAAGTGGATTAGAAAAAAATCTTTTTTGGACAGATAATGAAAATTATGACGAATGTTTTCCGTACATAGCTTTTTACATTTAGGTGAAAGAAAAGTTGGAAATACCCGGGTTCGTCTGTCTGTCGACAGAATTGTGTTCCATAGTTTCACATTCCTTATTATTATTATTTTTTAATACAATAAATTTTCGTTCCTCCGCACGCACTCGACATTACGGGTGTATCATCCTTTTGTTATTTAATTTAGGTGTCATTGTTGGTTAATGCTAGCCAACCAGCAGGGTCGGCTTTTAATATAGGCTGACAAGTCGGCTTGGCCTATATTGGCTCCTAAGGCCTCCATTTTTAAAGTGCCGCGTATTTTAATCATATGTGGAATTTTTTTAATCGTCATTCAGTTTTTAATCAGTATTATCTTTAAAAAAAATACGTTCACTAAGAAGAAAAAAAAATCATATATTCGATGCTTTATGTGGATTTAAAAAAAAAAATGTTTTCTGTCTTTGAGGGAAAAAATGTGCTACTCAAATCGGCTTGAAAATTGATATTTTAACGATTAAGAACAATATACACGTTTTCTAGTTAAAAGCAGTGTTAGGGATTGCCAAGTTAATCTTTGCCTTAAGCCGGAGAAATATTAACGCCGGGCCTGCCAACAAGCGTTAAATTTGTTCGCGTTTCCCAATGTGACGAAATTCAACTTTTGCATGTTGTTCGTTCTTTGGTTATGGACTATGGAGTCCACTTTTCACTTGTTGGGAGCTTGACGACTGTTTTATTGCCGGTCACTCAGGAGATCTACGTAGTTCATCATGGTATGACTGCAGCAACGGCGACCGGCGGTCCCCCTACGTTCCCATGGCAACCGCCTTTATCCCTTCACAATGACATCCGATGGGTGTGTTGATACAGCAGAGGCCGTTGGAACTCTAAAACCATCTTAAAGTGAATTGCTTCACTTGACCCAATAATATTTTCTTCGTCCTGAAATAGGAGCCAGGAAATATCCTTTAATTTCGAGGGATTTTTAAGTCATCATACAAGTTTGAACTTTAGTTTTAAACAAAAGAACGTCCATTAATCAATTATATTAGGGCGGAGGCGGGGGGATGTTCATTTAATCTTACCCACGCCTCTTTGGTATTTTATTATGACTTGACCGATATTTTCGAGGTACCGTTTTTCTTCTGTTGTGTTCAGAAATGTATTCAAAGAGAGCCTGTTTTCATCTTTTCTGAATTTTTTTTGTCAGATATTTTTTGTGGTAAGATCTTTAACTCGAAATAAATATAATATTTGTGTTGGATATGCCTTCCGTAAAGAACAGTTAACTTCTTTTTGTATTAATGGTAGTGCACGCACGCACACACACGCACGCACGCACGCACGCACGCACGCACACACACACACACACACACACACACACACACACACAGTTCGCTCAGTCGTAAATAATGTTTTCCATCTGATGTATTTAGTTTTTGGATGCAGATTATTTTAATCATTTCAGCACATTGAATGAGTTAATTTGGCACTTTATTAAAAAAATTTACAACCAGTGTTTCTTTCAGGACTTTTTGGCGGGTGGTGGTGGTGGGGGGGGGGGGGTGGAACCTTAGAGGAGTGGGCAAGTTTTCCATTTGCTATATATATATATATATAGCGTAATGGTTAAGTCAGCAGGAATGCATATTATACATCATTTTAAAGGAAATTTTATGCTGAATTCAAATATTTTTACAGAATGTTATTACCAGTAATAGAAGTGAAATTACAAGCAAAAGTGCAGCATCTAGTCGAAAAAAACAACAAATAGTGGAATTTGTGAAACTAGTGTACAATGCATTTAACGTAAAATTACTGTACAGTACATTATTGACACTTGCAGGACACTTGAAATAACTGACCAACAAGCAAAATACGCTTTAATATTTAATTGGATAACCACGGTTACTTAGTAACAAAGTGCACCTTCTTGGCATGGAACTATTGAGCTTCTCTAGTTGTCCATTGGTAGTAACACAGTGCCATACGGCCCCTATGGACTCAATTAACTTTAATTAGTTAAGGTAAATTGAGTCATTAGTTATTTAAATTAATAGACTCCATGAACTTTAATTGAGTCTGTAAGAGCCGTATGACACTGTGTTATCACCAATGGACAACTAGAGAAGCTCATTAGTTCCATGGCAAGAAGGTGCACTTTGTTACTAAGTAACCATGGTTATGCATTTAAATATTAAAGCATATTTTGCTTGTTGGTAAGATATTTCAAGTGTCCTGCAAGTTTCAATAATGTATTGTACAGTAATTTTACGTTAAATGCATTGTACACTAATTTCATTATTTTTTGCTTTTTGTGACTAGACGCTGTACTTTTGTTTGTAACTTCACTTCTATTACTGGTTATAACATTCTGTAAAAATATTTGAATTCAGCATAATATTTTCTTTAAAATGATGTATATGTATTCCTGACTTTACTATTACGCTGTATAAGTTGACTTCAAACATCAAAAATTTGACTTTCCGTCTACTGGTGTAGGACTTTTGGCCACGATTGTAATTATGTAGCTTTTAAACTTATGGTGGTCAGATGTACAGAGGGAAGCAGCCTCTGCTCTGCAGCTGGAACGAACAGCATAACTGAATCCAGCTATCTCTAGATACGTTTAAGGGGTGACTAAAACAAAATGTGAAGTCAGCAGTTCTGTAGATGAAGGCGTATTTGGTCACCATATCAGGAGGCATTGCCTCCCAGTTGCAGATCTTTGATGTTGCTGTCAACAAGCTGTTTAAGGACCGCCTTTGGCACTTTTATGCGGAATGGTTGCTGACTGGCAGCTGTTCCGTAACACCTTCCGGAAAACTTAAAAAAAAAAAAAAATATATATATATATATACTTTTTTTATGTGGAATGGTTGAGGACTGGCAGCTGTTCCGTAACACCTTCCGGAAAACTTAAAAAAAAAAAGAAATATATATATATATATATATCATCATTGTCAACCATTATCAATCCACTGCTGGACGAAGGTCTCCCCAAGTTTCCTCCACAACGGTCTGTCTTGTGCCAGTCTCCTCCATGTCACTCCCGCATATTTACGAATTTCATCCACCCATCTCCCATGTGGTCTTCTTCTGGGTCTTTTCCTGTCCCTTGGAATCCAATCTAAAATTTCGGCTGTCCATCTATGGTCTGTCCTTCTGGCAGTATGTCCAGCCCATTGCCATTTCAGGGATTTAACTCTGATCATGATGTCTTCCACTCTCGTCATTTTTCGGATCCACGAGTTCCTCTTCTTATCTCTCCTGGTTATACCAAGCATGCACCTCTCCATGCTGCTTTGAGTTGTCTGCAGCCTTTGTATGTCTCTTTTAGTTAAGGTCCACATCTCTGCACCATACGTAAGCACTGGAAGGATGCATTGATCAAACACTTTTCTTTTAAGACATAATGGCATATTGCTCTTGAAAATTATGCTGTTTCTTCCAAAAGCTCTCCAGGCAAGTTTTGTACGCCGATTAATTTCTTCACCAATGTGACCCTCACTTGATATCTGCTGTCCAAGATAAACATACGTGTCTGTTATCTCCAGCTTTTCTCCATCAATCGATAAATCTTCATTTCTTGTAAAAGCATTGAACATCACTTTTGTCTTCTGAAAGTTCATTTTTAATCCCACTTCTTTACTCTTGTCAGCAAGTTCCTGGATCATACTCTGCAGCTCTGATGGGGTAGTTGCAAAAATGACTACGTCATCAGCAAAACGAAGGTTTATATATATATATATATATATATATATATATATATATATATATATATATATATAGATACAGTCTGTTTAGTGTAGCATCTTTCAAAAACCTTATAAGGCCTTGGGTTTCTGTGTCAGTTGTTCTTTAATTTCGTTCTTTTCTATTTCATTTTAAATTCAATACTCATGCAGCTTTCTAGAAGTCTTGCTTGCCAAACAAATGAGATGGAACTGAAGGTGATGTGATATGGGAAGATGGCTATGAATCATCAGAACCATTAAGTGATTAGATAGAGAATGATAGCTATTAAATAAAAAACTGTCTTTTGGATTCTGATACTGAGAAAATTGTAATTCAAGGTTTATATCACATACTCTGTTATAAGTAGTTTTTTTTTTTCATAAAAACACAAGCAGTGTTAGAATTGGATATAAGTCTCCTACCAGCCCAGCGGACCACTGGTCTGTAAAAGAATAATAAAAAAACTGTTTAAAACATTTACAATATATGTTGAAAATAATGTATCATTTCAATGGAATAATCTCCAATATTTGTTTTTAAATCTATCATTAGTTTGCAGCCTAAAAAGAAAACCATGCAGCAAGGAAAAAGAAATAAATTCATTTTTTAACTAGTGACAAATTAGAAAAAAAAAAAAAAAAAAAAACTTACTGGCCATTTGGGCCAGTAAAATCAATAGTTCAGTGGTTCGGCAGAAGTGTTACTGGCCAGAGGACCACTGTGTAATTCAAACGCTGGCAAGTGTTTTTGTGATTTGGATTCTAGGTTTGATTTAAGAATTAAGTTGATGTGGACCTATAAATTTAATATATCCCTTTTCGTACAAACGTTATGTAATTTAGGGAGGTATACCAAATAATTAAATAGATGTACATAAACAAAAGACACCTTGTAACCCGAACTGACGCTTTTACCATATGTCTCATTCCATGGCTGATGAAGGTAGAAGTCACTACCGAAACGTCCCTCTTATAATTTTCAACGCAACTTACGTGTGTGATGACTGTTTCAAAAATTCTTTTAATGTTTTGTGTGTTACGTGTTTTCCTGCCATTTCTTCTCATTATGATTATTGTGTGAATGTAAGGTGTTGACAGTTTGCTGACTGTATATTGTGAACTAGTGAGTATGGAGTAATTCATAATAACTAGTTGATTATTATGTGAATGTAAGGTGTTGACAGTTTGCTGACTGTATATTGTGAACTAGTTAGTATGGAGTAATTCATACTAACTAGTTGATTATTGTGTGAATGTAAGGTGATGACAGTTTGCTGACTATATTGTGAACTAGTTAGTATGGAGTAATTCATGCTAGTGATTGATTTATTTCTGATTAAGAAATTATTGGAGTGGTTTGATCAGAGAGAATGAGTGCCATTTTCCATAATATCACTGCTGATAATAATGGCATTTTGTGTACGTTAAGTATCTTTTCATAAAATCCATTGTAAGTAATCCATGAGAGTCTCTGTGTTAGACATGAAGCATATTCTGCAGTGGATGTAATTGATTGGAAATCTGAATACCGTTTGGATTTACACTAGTCGAAGCAACGGGATGCTTCCTTGCTGATTCAACACAACCTTTTCTCACATCCAGGTCTGAACAGTACTCAGATTTCCAAGCTACACCTGCTTAGCTTTAGTTGCTTAGCACTTTGTTGTCCTGGGTGGTGCCCCGACTTCCATGTTTGAACGGAAATCGGGAAATGCGGGTTCGATTCCCGCTCCAGGCGATGTGATTTTCAAGTTTTCTGAAGATGTGGCTGCATGGGAAACAATGAAAAATATGGCACCTTCATGCCGACAATGATATTTGTATTGCTTTCTATGCATATGGGAAGAATTCCTTTTTCAGAAGATTCAATTCCCATTGTATGTAAGATCTTTATTATTAATTTGTGATTTGGTTAGTATTCTTAGTGCCATTTGATTGAGATGCTGTATGTTTCTCTATGAAACACATATACAAGTATCCAAATTTTGCTTCATTGAAAGTCAAGTAAGAGAAGCGTTTGTTTGCATTGAACTTAAACAGTTTTGGCTACCATTTGCAACTAAAGTTCGGAACTTTTAAACATGTACCAAGTTATAATGAACAGCATCATTAATCTTATACAAGTCTAAGACATTGAATTCATACCAGGGTTACTGAATATCCAGAATGTACATACATGCATGACAAATATCAAACTGGATGTACAGGGTGTGTCTGAAAAGAATTTTAGGATTACATTAATCAAAAATTTTAATTTCAAGAAAAAATTGATTATCATTTAATCTTTACAATATATTGCCCTTAACTCAAAATGCCTCTTTAAACTGTTGTACAGCATGGCTATGTGGAACTGAGCTTGTGGAAAACTGTTTAACTTCCTTGTCATACTGTTCTGGATCTCTTAAAACAGTGTCAGAATGGCATTGCTTCAGGTATTTCATTTGGGGAACAGAAAATAATCAGCAGGTACCTATTCTGGCAAATACAATGAATGGTAAAGTACTGTACTGCCCTCCTGTGTGAGAAACTGCTTGATGTTGGGCACATTGTATGCTAGCACATTGTATGCTAGCACATTGTTGTGAAGCAAGAACCAGTCAGCTGACTGACCAAGTCAGGGCTGATTAACTGAATTCTTCTCAGCAGTCTCTCCATCATTCCCCTGTAAAATTCAGAGTTAACTATTCTTCCTTCTGGTAGAAATAATTTGTGCTTTAACTCCTTTCCATTAAAACGACAACAACAACAAAATGAAAAAAACGAACATCAATTTTGGTTTAAGAATTTTGAGTTTTTTCAGCTTTTGAAAATTCTCTGCAACCCACATGCATCGGATTGCCTTTTTTTTTTTTTTTTTGAGTTGTATGCAGTGCACCATGGTGCATCACCAGTCATGATATTAAGGAAAAAGTTTGGATCACTGTTTGACATCTCAATGAAATCCCGACTTATAATAGCTTGCATATCCACCTGTTCCATCGCCAATGCATGTGGTATTAAGACCACTGCACATTTTTTTTTTCAAATCTTTGATGATATGCATGGTATCATGGCTAATGTGAAGCTTGCTTCCTATCTTTGAAGACAGGCAGTGATTTTCCATTCACAGCTGCCAAACTTTGTCGACATTGAATTCTGTATAAAATTTGGTTATCCAACCTCAGTGCACGCCTTACTGGAATATCTTCCTGCCTTTCACGGAAATGTCCACACCAGCAAAAGATGTTGGATCATGGCAGTTCTTCATCTCTGTAAGTTGCAGGGACAATTGCAATTCTTCCTCTCTATAAGTTGCAGGAACAATTGCAACTGAAACAGTTGCAAACAAAATTTGATTGCTACTCTTTGCTCAGTATTTTAGTCCATGACAAGGAGATTTTACTGCACCAACTTAAACATGACTTTCTAGTAGAACCACTTTGGTGCACACTGCTGGAACTTGGCACTGAGTTCAGATTTGATATTGAGTAAGTCTAACCATTGCCAGTCGACAGCCCTTGTAGTATCATCTAAGTGAAATTGGTCCTAAAACTTTTTGCACACCCCTTGCAATAAAATTTTTTGAGCCATAAAATGTTGCAGTTCATAACTTTTTAACTTTTTGTTGAATCTTTAAAGCTCCATATTTAAATGAACTTTTTCTAGAAGCCCTGCTCCAGAGCCGTCCTCTTCCTGAGATTCCTGGTTTGCTTGAGGATTCCTCCGGACATCCGCTTGGTGTTGAAACAGCATCTCGATGGATGTCCAAAGAAAACCTTCTCCTCCAAGAAGACGCCGATCCCCAAGTTTTTGTGGCTCTGTATGATTTCCAGTCCGGGGGCGAAAATCAGTTGTCATTAAAAAAAGGTAACCATACAGTTTTTCTTTTGTTTTGAATAGTACTGGTAAATCTCTTTTCAGCAATGTTTATACCTCACGTAATACCTGCTGGCAATTTGCTGTTTTGTGTACGAAACTTTAACTGGTGTTAAGTTCTATAACAATTATATAGTTGCTTCAGCCGAATAACTGAAAGCAGAAAAATTGGCTTCTCTTTCTATTATGTAGTAATTTATTTGAAATTTGTCAAAAATATACTGAGAAAATTTTAAGCATGCTTTAAAAGTTTTATTGCTTGTTGAGCTATAGTTATGCACTTATGTCCAAATTTTTCACGCTAAAAATTTTTACTGCAACTTTTTTAAGGCTCACTGAATTTTTAAGAATGTAAAAAATCGGTGGAAAGGTGTGTTGTGAATTTTGAAGCTGGTGAAAAATTTCTTTAAAACTCTTAAGAGATGGTGGATATGTCATTAAGCTAGAGTTTAATGTGGATGAGACTAAGCTGTACTGAAAAACCATGCCTTACAAAATATGTGTCTATTAGCAAAGGTACATAACAATGGTTTTAGATTTCTATAGGTCTTTGCACTCCAAGAAAGAATCTTCTCTCCTTTGCATTCCATTCCTATGCAGGAGTCGTGCTGCCGATCGCATTCTTCGCAATTTGTGGAAAAAAACCCCAAAGTTTTGGTGAAAATATTGGTGATTACCTTTTTTTAATGACATCCAATAAAAAACAATCTTTAAAAGAGATTGTTTTTGCTCATGTCAAATTTTGCTTCGGCCAATGGCAGGCATATTTTAAAAATTAATATAGAATTTTTTAAGTGCGATCACATTTACGGATTTCTTATCTTTTGATGTGAATCATAAATCAATATTGCATGACTTAGATGAAAGTTCTGTAAGCAATAAAGCACAATTTTTCAACAACATCTGTATTTTTTACACTGACACTTTTAGAACCAAGCCACAGAATAAATGTAATACCCAATTTTTCAATTTGAAATTTATCCTGTCAATAATTCCTTGTTTAGAAATTTTATAGGTAGTAGTAAATTCAAAATTGAAAGTAAGGGTTTATATTTCTTTCTATTAGGATTTGGGATCTATAACATAACATTTTGCTGCTTAATTATAAAGAATCTATAACCCATTGTTTCTGTGCTACTATAACACCTTATGTTTCCATGGTTTCTACATTTCCAACGGAGAGTAAAAAAACCTAAGAAATGGGGACTTCAAATTACATTTAGCGAAAAAAAAATTGAATTTCACGAATGGGTTGGCACAAGCTTTAAAAAAGCCAGAACAACCGCTGCTATGGGGAAAATTAGTCTGGAATTATGTGAGGTTTTCAGAAACACATCCCTCACATAAAATGAAACTATCCTGAAATATTTCATTGGCTGTGCTATATGTGGACCTATGTTTGCATTTTTTCCACTGATTGTATGCATGCAACAAAATGGCAACCAAGAGATATATGAACTCTGACATATTTTCTATTATATAGTTGTTGTTATAGAGGGTGAGTCGAAAGTTTTGTAATATTTGGATCACTTTGTCTTTTTTATACCTTTATGATGAAAGCTCACTAGCATTCAAAGTATAGGCCATTGTGTTGCACCGTCTTTAGCCATCTGTCTGCCAGTTCTTTGATTCCGCAGCGGCACCAGTTCTTGTCCTTCGAGGCGAAGAACTCCTTCACCCCAGCTTCCAGCTTCTCCTGGTTGTTAAAGTGCTGCCTGCAAAGGAAGTGGGTCATCGTCTGAAAAAAGTAATAATCCAATGGGGGCAAGAGCTGAACTCTATGGTGCGTGTAACATCAGTTCGATGCCCTTAAGTTCTTGGAGTTTTACCCGGGTCGTTCATGTGGTAGGAGGCCGCCGAGCATTGTCCTGCTGTAGGAGAGCGCGCTTTCTGCGCACCAATGCTGGGTACTTCTCTTCCAAAACGGCATTCATCCACTACAGCTGTTCAGAGTAGAGGTTGGCATTGATGGTCCTGACCATCTGGAACCAATTTCGTAATGGATTATCCCCTCGAAATTCCACCAGATGCAGAGCATCACCTTGTGCTCGAAGTGCCCATGTTTGCCAACAGGTTCAGGAAGCTGGTCTGCGCTCAGCCACAGCCGTTGTGTTGTAGGATTATGGAAATAGACCCACTTTTCATTGCACGTAACAATTCTCTTGATGAAACGTACATGGCGCTGGTTTTCTAGGAGTTTCGTGCATACTTCCACTCGGCGGTTTGCTTCAGCTGGCATCAGTTCATGAGGGACAATACAGCAGTTCCTGTAGACTTTGCAGAAGTCCTGAAGGTAATGAACCATGGTGGTTTGTGATATGCCCAGCTCGCCTGATAATCTCAAAGTGCTGGTTGTCAGATTTACTTCTATGCCCTGACGCACGGCCTCCAAGTCCACGGTTTGCAGCCTACCTTGGCTTGGCTGATCGTCGAGGTTTCTGTCACCTGAGCGAAATTTCTTTAACCATCTGACTGAGGTGCTGTGGTCCACGGAACCTTCCCCTTTTGCATGATAAATGTTTCGTGTTGCTTGAGTTGTGTTATGGCTGAGTTCAAACTCTTAAAGCAAAAGTTCCATGATTAGCTGTTTGTGGCTGTTCATCTTTTAGGCATCCCAACCACAGACAGAACGACGACATGCAATGCTGTTCACAGCAACGACTACCACTTTATATCCCTTTCGACAGACTGCAGTGCTCGACTTGAACTAGTTTGAACACGTGACAGACCCACCGCAGCACATGCGTTTGTGCAAATATTGCAAAACTTTCGACTCTTCCTCTGTATTTCCATTTGCTGTGAAATACTTGTGGAAATTCCAACACCAGAAAAGAGGTTGACTGAAAAGACATGCAAAGCATATGAGACAATGTGGTACCTGAGATATGCTAATGATAAAAGTTTTGCCGTGATTGGCTACATGGATGCCAGTTCAGCAGTTTGAAGGTGGTGCTCATATGAGCTTGCCTCATAGTATGGCAGATCTTAAATATTAAAACTCATAATTGAAAACATTCAGAATATGCTGGAGATACACTGCCGAGACATCAGTTGACTGACAGAAAGTGTCAGAGGATTGTTGATATGCTGGAGCTGGATCTCAGCTTATTAGTAATTTCTGCATGGATGTGGTGCGGTGTACACACTATGTGACACAGCACTAAATGGCACGATGGGAAGCAAGTGGACCACAGCACGTGAAGATTACCTACTCCATAGGCAGAGTTCCCACACGACTTGGAAAACCTGGAATTCTCAGGGAATTTGAAAATGGTTCTAAAAATCTGGGAAAATTTAATTTTTTTTTTTTTTTTTTTTTTTTTTTGTAAAAATCAAAGGTTTTTTTTTTTTTTTTTTATTTTGCCAAAAAACTTTTTTCAGATTTCCAACCTTTTCTTTCATGTGTCACTATGTAACACACCGATAGGGCACCCATGTTCAGTGCTGCCCCTAGGGTGTGTCATGCCTAGGGCAAATATTTTTTGTGGGGCCCTTGTCTATAAACAGTTTGATTAAAAAATGTATTACAAAATTCATGTGCTCATGTGAGATGTACTGATCTATCAATGCAGATTGTGAAAAATAGGAAATCATCGTCTAATGGGTAGGCCAAGGCTGCACTTCTTCCTTTAAGATATGTGAATTTGATATGAATAATTTCCTTTTTCATACATACATACATATCACTAAGCTGTTTTCTGAGATTTAGAGGTTAGCTCCAAAAAGAAATACAAACTTCCAGATATTTTTACTTATTGTTGTCGTATCAAACTTCGCCATTTACAGCGATCTTGACATACAACTCGTGCTTCACTGATATCCATTACACGCCGTACACAAGATCTTTTATACTTCATACTCATAATCTTTTTCTCATGCAGACACTCCTGAATCTGATCCACCCATGTCTTCCTTGGCCTTCCTCTGCCTTTCCTTCCTGCCACTTGGGCTGAAAATATTTTCTTAGTAAGCATTTCATGACTAATTCTTTCAACATGGCCAAACCACTGAAGCATATTGGTCTCCACCTTGCTAACAACATTTTGCTTTACATCACACAACTGCAATACATCTTCATTCCTCACACAATCAGATCGTGTCTTGCCACAAACTTCACGTAAATAACACATTTCTCCAGCACACAAACGACTCCTATGTTTCTTCTGCAGTACCCAGGTTTCACTGCCATACATCAGAGTAGGAACAATTACTGTTTCATACACAGCCATGCAGGACTCTCTTGAGAACCCATCATTCCTGTGAAAACCTCCCAGAGCAGCTATGATTTTCAAAGAAGAATTCACTCGCCTACTGATTTCACCACCCAACTTGTTCTCTCTGTCAAACATGCTTCCTAAATACACAAACTCACTCACCTGGTCAATCACAGTGCCATTTATACTTACATTACATTCAGTGCTACCCATTCCTCTCTCAAGCACCATAACTTTGGTTTTTCCTCTTATTTATACTCAGTTTGAATTTCATGAAAACTTCGTGCATCCGAGTCAACATACTCTGCAACTCACTTTTGCTCTCTGTCAACAGGGACAGTGTCATCAGCATACAGCAATCTGCACACACGGATATCACCAAGACATAAACCACTATTATCTATTTTGGCCTCACGCATGCATGCCTCCATAAATATATTAAACAGCCATGGTGACATTACACAACCTTGTCTAACTCCTGCACCAATGGAAAATCCATTTTGATAAAACACCATTCACTTGTACACAAGCTCCACTACCAGCATACATGGCTTTTACACTATTAAGTAGATTCCCAGTAACACCATATTCATTCAATACCTTCCACAAAAGTGTCCTATTGACTCGGTCGTAAGCTTTCTCTAAATCTGTGAAGGCAGTAAAAACTTTCTTCCCAACAGCCAGATACTTTTCAATCATCATGCGTAATGCAAAAATCTGGTTAGTGCAGCCTTTACCAGGCATAAAACCACTCTGAACATCCCACACTTTCAATGATGTAAGACCCCGTACTTTTTCAGTAACAACCTTACCAAACACTTTCCCTGGCACACTCAGTAGGCTAATACCACGATAGTTCTTGCATTCAGTCTGATCACCTTTTACCCTTATACAAGGGAACAATGATAGCATCCTTCCAATCCCGAGGGACCATTCCTAACTCCCAGCACAATTGGCAAATTTCAGTTAACCAGTCAATTATAGAGTCACCACCATACTTCAACATCTCTGCAGTTATGCCATCAACTCCAGGAGCCTTACCATTCTGAAGAGATTTTAGAGCTTTACACACTTCTTCTCTTGAGATCCTTCCTGTGCTTTCATCCCTCATTGTGACATCATCTGCATCTGTCTCAGAATCATTTTTGCTCTCCTGATCTAATAACTCACAGAAGTATTTGCCCCATCTGTCACTTAACTCATTGGGCTCCCATATCATTTCCCCAATCTCATTCTTCACACAACTTACAACTTTGTTTCTCCTATTTTTCCTGAGTCTCATGTACTTCCAGAAGGACTTTCTATCTTTCCAAAAAGCCAGTTCATGCCTTTCCACTTTCTCTTTCCTATCTTTTGCCTTACTGTGGCGAACCAGCTTAGCAGCTTCATGCTTCTTACAGCGATATTCATCCACAGAGACTCTACCTTGCAACATCCCCAAATAGGCTTCCTTCTTTTTCTTTACTGCCTCATCAATCTCACTATTCCACCAAGCATCACCTCTATTGTTACCCACTATTGTGGTGCCACAGACCTCTTTAGCAGCAGTAACAACACAGTTCTTAAAACATTCCCACTTCTTTTCTACATCCCTATCACAAGATTTCAGATCCTTCAGCCGTTCTCTGAGTAAGTCAGAATACTGCTGATGATATTCAAGGAGCCTATCAACCTTTATTCTTTCTATCCTGGGTCTCTTCCTATTCCTTTTCCTCCAACCAACATTAAGTTTCACTCGTGACACTACCAAGTGATGATCAGAACCAACATCCGCACCTCTCATCGCACGGGTGTCAACAACTAAGTGTTTCAAACGCTGATCGTAAACAACAAAATCTATCACACTCTTTAGACCAAGAGTACGATTTTCCCAAGTATATGTGTGTATATACTTGTGGTTGAAAAATGTGTTAGATACACACAAATCATTCTCAATGCAGAGTTCAATTAATCTTTCACCATTATCATTTACACAAGGATCATGAAACTTACCCAGAACATTGTCAGAAATTGCATTCTGCACACCTACTCTAGCATTGAAATCCCCTGCTATTATAACTTTTTCTTTAGCACCAAACTGGCTCAAAACAGCTTTTAGCTCATTCCAGAAAGCTTCTTTCTTATCAGAAGGTTCCGAGTCACAAGGAGCATACACTACAACAATTACAATTCTCTGAAGTTTCACTTTCAAACGAATCCGGAGAATTCTCTCACTTATGCAACTATAGTGAATCAAGTTGTTCTTCATCTTTTCACTTAAAATCACACCTACACCAGCCTGTCCTCTCATATTATCCAATACTCCAGACCACACACTCACCGTGCCATTCACTTCTTCTACCCCAATTTCCTTCTTTTTGGTTTCACTTACACACAGCACATCCGGTCTATACTTATTCATCTCCTCAATCACCTCACTCATCTTGCCATTTATACCTCTAGTATTCCATACACCAATCTTACATTCACTCAACCGAGATCTCTTTCTCATACACCATTTAGAAAGTCCAGGTCGATTCCGTGGTGGACCGTCCTTCTCAAGTGTAGTAGGTCCACCATATCCCACACTTGAGTCATTCTTAATATTTCTTTTTGTCTTTTTAATCAGGTAAGTATATTTCCTTTTTCATGCCCATCTGTAATTAAATATTGATTTATTAAAGAACATAAAGTTGTAGGAATTTCCTCTTGCATTATTCAAATGTCGGATTATGAGAATAAGCTACATTTCATTAAGTAAATATAGAAACCATTTATACCTCTAGTATTCCATACACCAATCTTACATTCACTCAGCCGAGATCGCTTTCTCATACGCTGTTTAGAAAGTCCAGGTCGATTCCGTGGTGGACCGTCCTTCTCAAGTGTAGTAGGTCCACCATATCCCACACTTGAGTCATTCTTAATATTTCTTTTTGTCTTTTTAATCAGGTAAGTATATTTCCTTTTTCATGCCCATCTGTAATTAAATATTGATTTATTAAAGAACATAAAGTTGTAGGAATTTCCTCTTGCATTATTCAAATGTCGGATTATAAGAATAAGCTACATTTCATTTTCATCTTTGTGATCAGTCATAAGTCTTTGTTGACTATGGAATGTGGTTCAGGCTCAATAGGAGTTTGCTCACTTTCATTGTTTCCATTTTTTTTTTAATTTAAGCAGACCACCTCTTTGTAGATCTTCTATTTGTTTTTCCTTTTCGGCTTCCTTTCTTTTCTGAACACCATATTCGTATTTTCTATTTCTATATCGATCTTGTCTCGTACTCATTCTCAATTATGTTAAAGGATTGAAAATGAAAATTTAATCAAAGTATATTTTTTATATTATTTGTTGTTTTGGCAGCATAAATAAACCAGAGAATGGACTTTTTGATGCTGTCTTTATATTTTGTAGTACCCTGTTTTTGAAACCTTAGATATAGTATATTCTATCTTTCTTGAAATTAACATAATAACTTTGTATAGTATTAAAGTATACAAAATACATCAAAATTATAACTTAAATAAATAAATCAAGTGGCATTTACATTTTAATGTACAGTAAAACCTGTTTGAGACAGAATCTCCATGAAATCAAATGAAAACCTGCCTAAAATGGAAGCTGGCTTTTTTTGGTCCCAAAACGAAAGATAGAAAATTATGTACTATTTAACCTGTCTAACATGGAGCCTGCCCAACACAGAAATTATAAGATGTTCTCATGCCATCAATCACTTTAACTGAATGCAAGACATTACATGATAAAGTGTAATGACGAATTCATACAGAACAAATTTGCTTAAGGTTGACGATAACATAATTAAACTGAGAGAGATTGCTTTTGGCTTGTTTACATAAACACACTGCATATCTACTATTTGGCTTCTCCTTAGGTAACATGACTCAGACTTAGGTCGTGTGACCAGCATTTCTCTGTTTGCTGAATGCAATGTCCAGTCTTCGCAGCTGGCTGCTTCATGTGGATTTCAACAAGACACTCCAATTTTATTCTCTAACATTTATTCATTGAGATGATCATTCACAGCCTTTGCGTGCTGGGAGTTGTATGTGTTCATTTGCATCTTGCTATGACACCAAAGAAGAATGTTCTCAATTTGGATACAACTGTTAAAGTTATTGAAAGCATGGAAAAGAAAATGTGAGTGTCAGGCATTTGGCAGAGAAGTTAAGTCCCAGAAAAATGCAAAATTATGACATTTTAAAGCAAAATGACGAGGTAACAGAACAGAAGCATTGCAACTGAGCCTTGTATGGAAGACTTTGATGAAATTATTGAGCAAAATCAAACCTGAGAAATAAACAACAACAATGCGAATGATGAAATACAGTAAGTAAATATAGAAACCATGTCTAGGATAAAAACATATCATCAAGCCTTGCAAAATATTCAGGATATTTCAGATTGTGCACTTCTCCAAAGTGACTGAATTATTTCAGTTAATGAGCAGTGCTCATGCTCTCACTGAGCAGGTAGATATACAGTAAGTAGTACTGTACAGAAATCAATGTTGGATTATTTAAAAAAGTAGAAATTTGTGATTTTTTGTTGATTAGGGTACATATGGACAATACATTCTCTTAAGTAATCACTAAATATATGTAGAAACTATCATCACATGACAATCAAATGTTTATATTTAAATAGTGCCCATGGACGCACCTGTATAAAATGGAAAATCTTTCCAGTCCCTTGGATCCTGCCTTAGACAAGTTTCACTGTATTTTTATTTTACTACCTCTTGTTTTTTTATTATTTTTGACAGTTTGAACACACACACAAGCACAAGTACATACAGGCACCCAGAGCTACCAGAGTCCAGAACTATCCTGTTTAATCCAGGTGAATTGGCTGTCTGAATTTAGGTGTATTCAGACACTCCCATATCCCACAGAAATAAGATAACGTTCACTTGGTGGTGCAAATCACTCATAATTATATTGTTTTATTCTGTATATTGTGTTTTCATCGTAATAATTTTGTGTGTTTATGAGGAGTGGGATCCTCCAAAGCTCTGGGCCGCCTGAGATGTTGGGCCTGGAGCAGGTGCCCTGCTTGCCTGGGTCTAAGGGCAGTCTTAGGAGCCTGTGTTCAGTTGATTGACATGAAGTGGCAGCCTAGAATTGAATGTTCTTACCTTCAGTATATTACATTTTTCTGTAATTTTTAAAAAAAATGTCAAAACTGAATTTTAAAAAAATGCCTCTTATTAAGTTTTTTATTCAGCTTCTGCAGACAGTTTGCTTATCTCTTTTAACATGGAACAACTAGGCACAATGGCCTAATACACTTCTGCTGAGTAACACATCACAAGAGAACCAACCAACTAATAGGTCAAAGCCCTTTGTTGGTTGGTTCTCTTGCAACATGTTTCTCTGAATTGGAGCCTATTTGTTATTAAGCTTACTTAGCTCATTGTGTTAAGAAAAAAGAATAACTGAATTTAATCAAGTGACAAATTTTATCTTCTGTTTGAACCGTTTTTGTGGGAATGTATTAACAAATTATACTTTGGCAATATACCACTCAGGTTCACAAAAGATCATGGAATTATGGCACCAAAAAAAATAAAAAAATAAAACAAAAATACAGAGGGTGAGTCATAAGTAATGAGCCATGCGAGAGGTAGTTTGAGATGGCGTTGTATTTTCAGAAAGAAACAATCGTTTGGACTGGAACTTGTTTATAGGTAGAAAGAGCATTTCATGGACTATCAGAATTTGCTTTGGTTGTGAACATGAATATGAATTGTTTTTTTTTTTTTTTTTTTTTATTTTTTGCTTTCAAAACATGGACGAAAAAACGGCAGTTTGAGTACTGTTGAGTCATTATTGGAAAAAAGGACTATCTGCACATGCTGCGGCCGCCAAAATTTGTGCAGTTGAAGGTGTGAGTGTATTCAACTACCACACAGCAAAAAGATGGTTTGTTTGCTTTAACAATGGGGACACTAGCCTTGAAGATAGGCCTTGCTCTGGCAGACCCCCAACGGTGGATTCAGAAGCCCTGCGTGAAGCCGTAGTGGCAATACCAACCACAAGCACTCGCAGATTGTCGGACGAGATTGGGGTATCGCAATCCAGTGTGGGTTCGTCATTTCCACAAGCTTGGGAAGGTCAATAGGAGCTGGTAAGTGGTACCCCACGAATTGACCACAGCACAAACTCAAATATTGATAGAATTGTGCAGAGAGCTGCTGAACTACTCCATGAACGAGCGTTTCACCAGGCGAATTGTTATGTCTGATGAAAAGTGGATCTTTTCCCTAATCCCGACATGCGAAACCAGTGGATTAATCCTGGGCCAGCTTCCAGAACCCGTCGCTAAGTGGGGACGCTTCGAAAACAAAGTCATGTTGTGTGTTTGGTAGAATTTTGAGGGGCCCATACACTTTGAATTCATTCCAGCTGGGCGAGGCGTCTCCGCTGCTCTCTACTGTCAACAACTACACAGGACGTACAAAGCTCTATTCCGTAAGTACCCGGCCCTGGGCAACAGAAAACAGGTTCTCCTTCACCACGATAACGCACCACCCCATACCACCCGTTCAACGAGGGATAAGATCCGGGAGCTCAATGGAATCGAACTTCTTCCACATCCTGCCTATAGCCCAGACCTTGCCCCAAGTGACTACCACTTGTTTCGGTCGATGGAACATTTCTTCTGTGGCAGAAACTTCCGAAACCATCATGAGGTGGCAGTCGAGGATCCAGGAGTTTTTCACCTCAAAACCCAAGGAGTTGTACAGAGCGGGAATTCACAATTTGGCAGAAAGAGAACATAATGGCTTGTATTTCGAAGATCGAATTGTATTCATTAGTACTTTACACATGTTTGAAGTTTTCCTATCCAATGTCTCATTACTTTTGACTCACCTTCTGTAATGTGCCTCACGCATTTTTTTTTTTTTTAGTTAATAAAAGTCAGATAATTGCATAAAAATCAGTTATTAAAAGAACTTAAAAATGCACACTTTGGTGAGAAAGTACAAGAATGGAAGGAAGTGTAAAAATTCATTGCAACATGACTTGGTTTGCTTGGTTTGCTGCTCTAAAAATATTAGGGGTATGCAAAAGTTGCTGCAGCTCCCACTAGCAGGCGCTGTAGGGGTCTAACCAGCCAGCGACCTGTGCTGTCAGTTTGTACACGAAGCCAAGCATTGTGGTCGATAAAGTTCATTTGCTGCACTGTTTCTTATTCATGTTTAATTTAGGGAAAAGTGTGAGTGAAGCATATGGTTCAATATGTCAGGCGTATGGCAAAACGGTTATGAGTGAGCGGATGTGTTGAGAATGATTTGCCAGGTTTAAGAAAGATGATCTAAGCTTGGAAGACAAGTCACGTGCAAGTAGGCCACAGGAACTCGCAGACGAGGAGCTGGAATCGCTGTTGCAAGAGGATGTCACCCAATCGACCATTCAACTGGTGAAACATTTGGAAAGTGGCTCAATGGTTGATGGTACGACATCTACAGGTCTTGGGGAAGATCCAGAAGATTGGTAAGTGGGTTCTGCATACTTTAACGGAGCTTAATATTGGTCAACAATTGGGCATCTGCATGTTGTTGCTGAAGAAGTTTCAAGGGAAGAATTTCTTGTGGAAGGTCGTCACCGGGGATGAAAAATGAGTCTATTGTGACAACCCCGTACGCAAGTGATCCTGGGTCGACCCAGGCCAGCCATCAACATCCACTGCAAAACAGGATATCCACGGGAAAAAGGTGCTGTTGTGTGTGTGGTGGGATATGCATGGAGTGCTGTACTTCAAACTGTGGAAACCAGGCGAAACAATCACTGCACAACGATATAGCGATCAATTGATGAAACTGAACACCACAATCAAGCAAAAACACCCATGGACAGGTAAAGGATGCCGCCCAGTCATCCTGTTACACGATAATGCCAGACCACATGTCAGTGCTACCACGAAATCGACCCTTGAACAGTTACACTGGGAGGTTTTACCACACCCGGCTTACTCCCCGGACATTGCACCCTCAGACTTTGGTCTGTTTCGCTCTATGCAACATGTCCTAGCCCAACAGCGGTTCACCACAGTTCCAGAGGTGGAAAATTTCATCACTGCGTTCTTCCGCTTCAAACCAGAGTCCTTCTATCACAGGGGCATTCATTTGTTGCCTGAGAAATGGTAAAAGGTAATTGATGCTAATGGCCAATATTTTGTTGGATAATTGTGTACTGGTTTCCTGATTGTTCCTGTCTTCTTTCTTCTTAAAACGGCGGAAAATTTTGCATACCCCTAATACTTTCAAAGCTACATCGAAAACCTGGAAAAGTCAAGTTTTCTTTTTTTTTCTTTTTCAATTTTGAGTGGGGGCCCTGGTATAGTGACTATTTGTGAACTGTTCATCAAGGCAGTCATACTGCATTATGTCCATCCAAATGATTTGATGTTATTTGCATGACGTAGGACTATGGGCAAAAAGCTCAGCAAAGAACTTCCTGTTTCTCCCATACCACAAGGCCTATTGTTAGAAATGCTGCAGGCAGAGATGACAGTGTATTGTGGAATGTAGCAGCATGTTATTCACTGAGAAGTTCTCTATTAGCATGCCATTTGACCTTACGTTTGTATATCGTCAAACATCAGTGGCATTCACAGGCATTTACAATCAGTTTCCATAAAATGCTTCAACGTGATATGCTGGTGTGCTGTAAAAACAGACATGGCAGCAAGACATTACCTTGATGTCATTGTCAACTCTGCCATATGACCTTTCCTTGTTGCTACTCCTCGTATGGTCATTCAGTATGCCAGAGCCTGCCCTCACACTGCTCGTGTTACAAGGAACAGTCTCCTGGGCTTGGACATTCTCCTGTTGCCCCTAAACTCACCGGAGTAGTCGCCCATCGAGCATGCATGGGTACCTTGTGAGTTGCTATTACTCAACATGCCTATAGCAGTGAATCTACATTAACTCAATGCCCATTTGTTTACTTCTTGGAACATCATACGCCCGCACAGCACTGATGATCTCATTGATGGCATTCCTCATGGTCTGCGCCACGGCTTGTGTAACAGTTCAAGATGGTTCACCTTTGTACTCAAACACCTGTGTACTGCCTTCTCACATTTTGTTTTGCTATCATCATTATCTTTGTTTCTTTTCAAGATTTTTCTCCTACTTTACCATTTTTAAAAAATTTGACAATGTTATCCATTCAACTTCATTTTTTACTTGAATGTTTTTTTTATGATGAAATCCTTTGTTCATTTGATGATAATGGCCATCGAAGTGACATGTCAAAAAGACTCATTTAAATAAATAATGCTGTGTCTATGTACGATAATGGTAACACCACCATGTTCCAAATGCAATTAAAAAGGAATTTTTATTTACAGTTAAAACATACTGGCGAGATCTTTCGGGATCACAGTGATCCCATTATCAGGCCGAGTGCCAAACAGAAGGGGGTCTGTCAAATGGCCATTTACTATATTTGATGATAATGGCCATTTACTATATTTATTCTTTTACGACGATGTTCTTGGGCATAAATCTTTTAAAATTTTAATTGTTACAAAGAATAGCAGAGGATCAATATCAGTGAAGAACAACCATTTTTCTGTCAACTTATCGAAAAAGTGAAAACAACCTAATGACAAACAACAGGAAATCAGGTAAATACACTTTTTAATGGTTTTGGAAAATTTATGTAACGGAATAAGTTTGTCCAGTATATATGAGTAGTTGATACAAATAATGCTGCACTGACTAATTATATACGTGAAGGACATGTATTCATAGGCAAATAATGTTACTGTATCATCATCATTATCAGTCCACTGCTGGATGGTCTCCCCAATTTTCTTCCACAACGGTCTGTATTGAGCCAGTCTCCTCCATGTCACTCCTGCATGCTCTTGAATTTCATCCACCCATCTCCCATGTGGTCTTCCTTTGGGTCTTGTCCCTTGGAATCCATTCTAGAACTTTGGTTGTTCATTGGTGGTCCATTCTTCTGGCAACATGTCCAGCCCATTGCCATTCCAGGGATTTTACTCTGATTGTGACGTCTTCCACTCTTGTCAGTTTCCTTATACATAAGTCCCTCTTCTTTCTCTCGTAGTTACACCAAGCATGCATCTCTCCATGCTTCTTTTAGTTGTCTGCAGTCTTTGTGTCCTTTTTTTAGTTAAGGTCCACATCTCTGCTACATGTGTAAGCACTGGAAGAATGCATTGATTAAACACTTTTCTTTTAAGACATAATGGCATATTGCTCTTAAAAATTTGTGCTATTTCTTCCAAAAGCTCTCCAATTAAGTTTTATACGTCGATTAATTTCTTCATCAATGTGACCTTTGCTTGATATCTGCTGTCCAAGGTAAATGTAGGTATTAGTTACCTCTAGCTTTTGCCCATCAGTTGATAAATCTTCATTTCTTGTAAAAGTAAAAGCATTGCACATCAGTTTTGTCTTCTGAAAGTTCATTTTTAATCCCACTTATTTACTCTTGTCAGCAAGTTCCTGAATCATACTCTGCAGCTCTGAAGGGGTTGTTGCAAAAATGACTGTCAGCTGCCTTGAGCAGGTACCTTCCAGCTGCCGGAGACTGAGGGTCATGTTTCTAAGTTGTGGAGTAATTTTTTTGGGGGAGATTTGGCCGTAACTCACCATGCTGGCCAAGTGGGTTACTGTGTACCAAACTGTATTACAAACAATCCCAAATTCACAATTGATTTTATTCTTCATATAGGTCAAAAATGTGAAGTATTTTTGATCACATAAATTTAAACATAATTGTGCTTGTAAACTAGTGCAGATTTTATTAGAGGAATGCCACTTATTTTATTTGTTATTCTCTTTGTAGGGGAGCAAGTCCGAGTTCTTTCATACAACCGAACTGGCGAATGGTGTGAAGCACAGTCTAGGTCTTGCCAGGTTGGGTGGGTGCCAAGCAACTATATCACTCCTGTAAATAGCCTCGAGAAACACTCCTGGTACCATGGCCCAATTTCACGCAATGCAGCTGAGTATTTATTGAGCAGTGGAATTAACGGTAGCTTCTTAGTCAGGGAGAGTGAGAGTAGCCCTGGCCAGAGGTCTATATCATTACGCTACGAAGGACGAGTCTACCACTATCGAATTAGTGAGGATACAGATGGCAAAGTAAGCTAAGACAGATTTTATGTACACATTTCACTGTTTTTATTTTCACTTTTTTGTTAATGTTGTGAAGTGATCATGTGATTCAAAGTGTTATATCATATGTGTGACTTTCATGTTTGTTTAGCTATTGTAGAATGCCATTTCAACCAGTTTTTATAGAAGTCCAATGATGCATTGATTAGGTTTTCGTAACATCGGAGTGCCGTTTTAACACCTTGGCCGAGCTGGTTCACCACCATTCCATGCATGCTGATGGGCTGATAACTTTGCTGTTGTATCCAGCACCCAAGAGGAACAAACCAACTGTGTTTGCTCTGAGTCCTGAGCCTGACGAATGGGAGATCGATCGGACAGATATTGTCATGAAACATAAGCTGGGAGGAGGACAATATGGTGATGTCTACGAAGCTGTGTGGAAAAGGTACAACATGACAGTAGCTGTGAAAACCTTAAAAGTAAGTGACTGGTAATTTTTACCATTATGTTCCATAAGAACTGTGATGACACATGACTTTATATTGGTCCAGTAATTTGAGGGTGCATATTGATATGATACACAAGTGGATCTTATACTCTATTCTGAACTTTGTTGCCCATAATGGAATACAGTAAAACGCATACATGAGATTCTTCCGCGGATTCTCGGAATTCCGCTTTTTGTCATCATTTGGGTAATTTTCGAGATCAATGCAGAACTGAAGAGAAAGGCAGGCGTCATTTTTCCGTCTGGGGATGGCATTTCGTCTTTCAAAACTTTCGAAAATTGAAGTTAAACATAGTGACAATTTTTCCTGTAATCATAATTTCTTTTTTCTCACGATGTTGCCTGTTCCTAATATTGTTATTAAATGTCATTTTATTGCATAAATGTTTGTATTTCAGCATGAAACTGTGGGCACCGATTTCCAAAAACGGAAGTTAAGAGGGCGTGCAGATTTATCCGTAGTCTTCAGGTGTGAATTCGAAGAATTCCGTTATAATTTTCGGCATTCTCGAGATCAAGGCACAGCCGAACAGAAATTTTGGGGAGTAATGGTGTGGGAGAGAGATTTGTTTTACGTTTGACAACGGAATTCCGTCTTACGAAACTTTCAAAAACGGAAGTTAGATGCAGTGAAGATTTCTTCCGAAATCTTTTTTTTTTCTCTTGCGATGTTTCTTTTGCCCAGTATTGTTCCCAAGTATCCTTTTTTTCCACAAATACTGCATTTCAAGCTAAAAACGGAGGAAGAAGTTTCTGAAAACGGATGTCAGTCGGAGTGAAGATTTCCTCCGAAATTTCATTTTTTTCTTCCCGTGATGTTCTTACCATCCAGTGTTGTTTAAGTGTTACTACCCCCCCCCCCGTAAATGTCTGCACTTAAGCTTGATAAGGGAGGAGAAATTTTCCAAAAAACGGAAGTGACGGAGTTTGAAAATTTGCTAGAATTGGTGCATGGTGTTCAAAAGTATTCATATTCTGAAAGTCACACCATTTATCTAAAGTAGCGAAAGCTTTGATATCATGCGTTTGTGGTCCTCAACCATAAAGTTCTTTCAGCATGTTGGATAAATTGTCATTTGAGGAAATAAAATGGGAGGAGGAAAGAAAAGTGGTGAAGAAATAGGGAGGGAATTATATCAACAGAAAGAAAAACAAAGCAAAGATTGCTGTGCAGCTGCAAAGTCAACAAAAGACAAATATGGCCATGGAACTTGCTGAGAAGAAAGCAACACAAAAGGAAAATTGAGCTGATGTTCTAGCAAGTAAAAAAAGATATATGTGTGTATGAAACAGTGTCTTTTAAAATTTTAAAATCATTTTATTTTGTTTTGAATTCAGTAATTTTATGTTGTGAATACAGTGAACAATTCCATCTTGCTTGTGCTGCTTTATATTCACACTTTCTTGTCGCATGTTCTGATTTTTTTTTTTGCCCGATTACAAAAGTTCAGCTTTTTTGTTTCTTGGTCAGTCTCATGTATGAAAATGTCGAAAATCCGGCATCCAGAAAACCGGCAACTTCAGAAATCCAGCACTTTTCTGATTTCGTTTTCGTGAGAACATCCGAATGTTTTGCCAATAACCATGCAAATCTCCCGATGTACCGCCTCGGCAACATATTGCGAGATCATCCGATCTCAGCGTGCTAATTGCCGATAGCTGCCTATGTGTAACATCGGGAGGTTTCTAGAATTCGTCATCTCATTGGGCCATGCTGAAGTGACGCGGAACAATGAGGCGACGAATCGGCGTGTATGTTTGAAATGCATGTCGAACATGTGATGATGATCTGTGCTTGGTGGTGGAAGTATGTTCATTTGATCATGTGATGACATCT
The DNA here is from genome assembly GCA_039090855.1 of Macrothele yani. Taxonomy (NCBI): domain Eukaryota; kingdom Metazoa; phylum Arthropoda; class Arachnida; order Araneae; family Macrothelidae; genus Macrothele; species Macrothele yani. The sequence goes on along the minus strand of CM077005.1, from coordinate 133,532,648 downwards.
ACATCAGCCTTCGTGATGCATTGAGGTAACCACCTTCGTTAATGTATTGTAGTTTCGTCAGTTTTCTGAAAAACCCTTAACTTCGATGCAAAATTCACATCAGGTTTTCGTGATGTATCGATACATCGCCCAGCCCTAGCGGTTGCTCTGTTTTGTTTTGTTTTTGTTTGTTTTTTCAAGTTTTTTTTTTCCTAACTATTCACCAAATTGATTTTTTTTTTTTCGGCAGAGATTTATAATAAATAGTTCAAAAAGGTAATTGCCAATATTTTCACCAAAACTTTTTTTCAATCGCCAAAACGATATATATATCGTTTTGGCAAATTGCAAAGAATGCTATCGGCAGTGTAACCCCTGTGTATTTATAAGGCAGAGACGAGAAATTTTCGTTAAGGTGACCTGTTACGTGTAAATACGTGCTTTATGTAACTAACTCCTGTTCCGCAATTTTTGGATAGCTTCAGAAATACGAGATTTTCATTTAAATCCAGCACTCGTCCAACCCTGTTGATGCCGGATTTTCGAGGTTTTACTGTAATTATATTAATTAAAAATTGTGTGCAGTATTAAAAATTTTATTCATTTGATGATTAATTTTGAGTCTCGGAACTGTAGGGAAATTTTTATTTATATCCAAACAAAAAAATAACAATGCTTTAGTTAATGAAAAATTTATAAGTTCTTGTTTGCATTATATCCTTTATAGAATTTGTAAAACAATTTATCTACTTTGTTTTTCTGCTGAGCATATTTATTAATTTTTTGTGGTTTTATAAAGGGTTAATGCAAATATTCTTTAAACTTTTCACTACCCGTGTTTTGTATGATTTACACCAGCATTAATGTTTTCATAGCTTTAAAAGGTCTAGCCAAACAGTTTGTTCAAGCACAGAGCACATTGAATCTCCTTCTCAGTTCATAATTTTTTAGTGATGAAGACATAAACGTGGGCTTGCAAAATCCACAGCAAAGATAAATTACAAAAATATTTTTCATAGTTCTTCAGAAAGCAATATAAAATAGCAGGTGGCAAAAATGCAGTAAAGTTGCTAAAAGAAGGGGAAGGAAGGAGTATAAATTATTTTATTAATGCTATGAAGAATGTTTTGATAAAAAAACCATTCACTCATACACAAGCTCTACTGCCAGCATACATGGCTTTTACTCTATTAAGTACATGTGATGGATGTCAGTGAAGCCCGAGTTGTATGTCAAGATCGCTGTAAATTGAGAAGTTTGATATAGCAACAGTAAGTAAAATTTTTCTGGCAGTTTGTATTTCTTTGTGGAGCTAACCTCTGAATCTCGGAGAGCAGCTTAGTGATATGTATGTATGTATGAAGAATGCTTTTACTTCTAACCTTAATTCTGCAGTTACATCCTGAACAATTGCCACTCGTGATAGGACTTATTTATTGTCATTTATTTATTACTACTCACTGATTCTTTTTACTTTGTTTGGTTTTATTCATTGTAGTTCACTCATTATTTATAGTTTCTATTCCTGTTTCCAGTATATTATCTCTTAATAAAATCTGTGACAACTTAGTCGACATCTGGATTGTTTATTTGAACACAGTAAAATGTCACATCAAGTTAATTTGAAATTTCGACATGTCAAAAGATCATTATATCTCATGTGATTCTATCATAAAGTTCACATACCATTACGTGACCACAAGGTTCTTCAGGAAGACGCTTTGATGTCTGTAAGTGAAGAACTTACAGACGTCAAAGAAGGGGAAGGAAGACGTCTGTAAAACAGAACTTACAGACGTCAAAGCGTCTTCTTGAAGAATGTCAAAAGATTCCACTCTATGCTACAGCAGTGCTATTTAATGTTGTACTGGAGTTGGGTCATTCCTTATACTCTTCACACTTATAATCTTCTTATTCTTCTTGATGAATGAGTAGGTTTCTGAATGGACATGAAATAAATTAAGGTTATTCATTTAATTAATTTTGGAATTTCTGAATTTCTAGATTCTGGATAATTAAAGTACTTAGGCTCATTCACTTAAAAACAAAACCAAACGAAAAAACAGCAACAAGAAACAAACAACAACAGTAATGATGTTTCCTCAGTGTTTTCCCTTGAATTTTTATGGAATAACTTTTTTACGGGTCTTATAGAGGTTATTTTTCATGAAAGTTGGTTGTCAAATTTTCGAACTAAAGCCTACTTCAATAATAAAATCTGTGACGTAGTCCTGATTATGAACTAGGCTTTGGTTTGAAAATTTGACAACCAACTTTCAAGAAAAATAACCTTTATAAGACCCGTAAAAAGTTATTCCATAATCACTATGAATAGAGGTGCCATAAATTCATTTACAACTTGAATTTTTAGTCGCCATCCCACTTTTGGCTGTAATCCTAAATGAATGTTAGGCAAAGCACATAACTAAAAACAAGTTGATGGCAGTTGAGAGCACGCTTAAGTTATGCATTATAGTTTTAAAGCAAATATATTTCAGCCATTACTATGGCCTTCAGTGCGGTTACGATTTGTTTCGTTGCCAGATTGGAAAGGTAAGTTCTGTAACAGTAACTCCTGGTGACGTGACGCAATGAGAGATTTCCTGATGTATGGAACATAAATGGGGAGCTCAGAGTTACAATTTTTGAAAAATAAAATTTCCAAGCTTTCTCTAAACCTCAAAGCAAAACGATTTTGGAAAGAAGCCAACTTTTTTGTATTGGACCAAAGTGAAGTAGCAGAAGTGTCAACCATGGTAAGTTGACACAAGGAAGAAGAAGGTTTTCCAAATTTCACATTAGATTTATGTTCCTGAAGTTTTGAGAGAATTTTTTGGAATGAACTTCCTAGGTAAGTGGTTAATCCAATGTTTGTCTTGATAGGAATTTTATACACACCAAGAGAAGAAAACGGAGATCTTGGGTCTGTCACTGGGGGGGGGGGGGGGCAGAAATTGAAGAACAGCACATGGCTAGTCTATATCCTTCTCTTTTGAAGATACTGATGAGCTTGTAGGCAAAAAGTTTATGGTAAGGGATAGAACCAGCAAACATTAGTTCCGTTTTTGGTTCAACCAATAAAGGAACTAATGTTTGCTATATATTCAAACTTTGAATATATTTTTTGGTTTTCCAATCTGGCAATGAAACAAATCGTGGCCGCACTGATGAAGGCCATAGTAATAGCTGAAATATATTTGCCTTAAAACTATAATACGTAACTTAAGCATGCTCTCAACTACCATCAACTGGCTGTAATCCTCTTTGGATGCCCAGAAACTTCAACCATTATCAATTTTAATATGGCTGTAGAAAGATTAACATGCTTATTCAAGCTGAGAGAAAAAGGGCATAGAGCTTCAACTTCTGAAAATTTTGAGGTGGTGCCAAAATTCAAAAGGCAGGTTCTTATGTTAAAATATTGGTGCTTAGTCCATTATTGCCATTCACTGCAAAATGCACCTTACGAAGTATCTTATAAAATACCTTGCAATGGATTGATTGAGTGATACGATAAGAAAATATTAATTTAGTGTATTTATTAAAATTTTATGCTGGTAATTTTGCTCCATTGGTAAATTTAGTTGCATTTAATTCCTCAGCAGGCTTCCTCACCATATATCAACATATTGTATAAATACTAATTGAACATAATATATTTTCTACAAAGTGGATCCTTGGGAGCTATTCTCCTTTTGCATTGAATCCACGATGTCATTGAACAGGTTACTCCACAATTTCAATAATACTTGTGCTCTGCCATCACTATTCTGCATAGTAGTTCACTCCAAGCCCTGGGAATTGAATCCTGGAAACTTTCTCTGTGAGGAAGTCAACCAGTTTATACGAAGTATTGCCTTATGCAGGGTCACACCACTAAAAGATAAGCAATTGGTTAGGATTTCCACATATTTTAAATGGATTTTTTTTGGCCGAATGCATTAATTTCACTTTAAGTTTTGGAGAGTAATATAAATTTGCTTTAAATCATCCATCCAATTATGAAATTTCAAGTATTTACAGCAAAATTTAAAAATTTTAGAATTTGAAACATTTTGAATAAATTAAACTAAATCAACAAAAACATTGATAGCTTAAATAAATTACTACATTTTGCATTGCTTTAGTTTTATACATTTATTGATTACTGAAAATGAAGGATAACGTGAACAATTTTAAGTAATTAGCGAGACAGTAGAGAAACATTCTGTACTGCACTTCCAAACATCCTGTCGCTTTGCATCTTGTTTGTTAAGAAAATTATTCCACAGCAATGCACGATTTCCTGAAAACGGTATTTAATTTATTTATTTTTATAACAACCAGATACTTCAGCTCCATTTTGATTTTTATGATTCAATATTTTGTAATGTGAAAAAAAATATATATTTAAGAATGGATTCAGTGCATATCACAAGAATTTTGGGTAGTGCCCATTACCCTTCAAATTATAGGTGCAAACTGGAATTTTACCTAAATGGCCAGTGGCCAGTAAGTCCAAAAACGTTAGTGGCCACAAAAAAAAAAAAAAAAAAAAAAAAAAAAAAAACTAGCTGGTAAGTTAACAAATCTTAGTGGCCAAAAAGAAGCCTCCAGCATAATAAAATAAAAGAGGAACTTTAATGTAAATGCTGTTATTTAAATGGATGGCTTTATCTGAACATAAAAGCACAAAATAAAAACCATTTGTAGATCTTAGACTGCACAAAATAAAAACCATTTTGTAGATCTTTTTTTCCCCTCTGGGTTTATTCATTCCCAAAACATCATCTCTGCTCAATATAATGGTGATTACTTTACCAAATCAAATCGAGTAACTAATTGCATCTGTTAAAACGCTCGATGTATCGGTGGAAACATTGATGTTTTTTTAATATATATATCGGTTCCTGTAGCATCGAGGAAAAGAACTTGATTTTGTCGATAAAACATCGAACAAAACAGCCAATTTACGACATAAAAATATGGTATTCCCTTCCTCTTTACAAGAATGCAACAAAAAGAAATTAAGAAATTCATTTACTTTACGCAGAAAATATTCTTTAGTAGTTTCAAACATCTGTATTGAAACCTCGATGTTTTTTCGATGTATTGGCTTCTGAAACATTGGGGTTTAAGCCCTTTTAGTGCTACATGAAATGTGTGTATATTGTTGAAATGCTAAGCCATTTTTTTTAGAAATTGCAAGCTTCAAGAAGAAAAGCTGTATTTTCCATAAATTTTAATATTTTGGGCCGAAATTTTACCCTGAACTTTAAGATTTTTTTTAACATTTCTATAAATGTAATATATATATGCATAATGATAACTCCCTTAATTGTGAATGCATTCTTACAGAGTGATGTTAAAGTGATTCAAAATCATCTCCATCACTTGGCAAACTTTCACTCTTACTACAACTAACCATTTCAAGATTTCCTTACAGGCTGAAGTTTTTCTAAGGTGATTCAAAACACGTGTCTTCAAATATTGAGAAACAAGCTGTCAATAAAATTCGTCCTCAGCTAACACAGAAATATGGAAAAAGATGTGGGGTATTCGTAATTTGCTGAGTTTTTGCGATTGTGTCGGCTTGTTTGAGAAAAAGAAATGGATAATGTGAAGAGTTTCTAGTAATAAACCACATTTTGTTCTCCTGCACTGCAAAGTCCGCAAGAAAAATAAACACGCCGTTGTCCCTGGACCACGAGTTGCATGTTATTGCACTTTGAACGGGTCTCGAAAAATGGGATTTTCGGCAGTGTAATGTTTTATAATTCACCCATAATCCCATGGGAACAGCCCTGCCTTAACTTTTGTAGGAGAAGTTTTGGCTAAAATTCGCCTTCCTCCCGTCACGTGGTGAAAGTGGTAAGAGCGTGGAAAAGCTATAGCAAACGCAAACTTACGATATGATTCTTACAGATAGCATATTCTAATGATTTTTTCAATAATATTGCTGTTTGACGGTATGATTCATGGAGATTTCATTTCAAAACAATATGATTAATAAATGATATGATCATTCACGCAGATATCTGCTGTTTGATTCGGGAACTACTCGGGTCAAAATTGAAGGCTAATCATTCAGCCCACCGCGCTTTTAGCACAACATGCGCAGGTCGATGAATCTATCACCGACGTACTAAAAGGGTTCTGCAATATCGAGGTTTAAACATCAATGATCGGTGGCAAAGCTTCGATGTTCAAAAACATCGAGGTTTTTCTGCCATCCCTAGTTAGGACTGGTTTCATTTCCTTTTTTTTTTTTTTACCTTTACGTTTTAATTACTGTACTTTTGTAAATTGGCACTAAAATTAACAAATGGCCAAACTGGTGACAACGAAAATAAATTTAATCGCCATGTGGTGAGTGCTAATTTGCACCTATACTTCAAATAATTGCAAGCCATGTTGAAGGTGTTAAGCACCCGCATAGTGGGGTAGGGTCTGGACATTCAGAGAAGACCAGAGATTTCATTAGTGTTCTGCAAAATAAATAAATAAATAAATAATAATAATAATAAATAACATAAATAAATAAAAAGGAATAAATTAAAGATTACCATCATATAACTTCATTTCATGAAAGACAAACACTTGAACTATAATTGATATTTTAGTGGACGAGATCAAAACTGTGCATATTAAGTGAAATAACATGTTATCAGTGTTTGTTATCAATATCAAGTTATCATGTGTATTATCAATAGCAAGTAGTTATCAATGGTATTTTCAAGCATGAAGAATTAGTTCATGAGTTATGGATTTTGACAGTGATTCTTTATGTGGAATGCCATATGTAGATGTGTGCTGTAGGAATAGGCTGCTGATTACAACACAGTTAACAACATATAGCACAGTTTTCTGAAACATCAAGAATCATCAGTACTTGTTCAGTGAAGATTGTTATTATCACCCCTTGTGTCCCCTCTCCCTTTATAAAATCTTGTTCTGGCTTACGGTAGAGATGGAGCACTCGTCACATCAGCTGTATTGTTAAAATATATATATTTATCGTCTGTGGAGCCAGTGATTTTAAATTTAGAGATGGGCAATTGCTTACGGTCCTTAGAGTTGCTCATGGTAGTCATTAAAATCTAGAAAAAAAAACTTTAAAAAAATTCCCTTTTTTGATAGGTTAAGTGAAAGTTTTATCAAACCCTCATTTATTTGCTGCTCTTCATGGGGAATTATTGTTTTAATTTATATATTTCTGTACTTTTTTTGTTTGTTTTGGGGTTTAATGACCACCAGAAGCAACTCATTAGGCTATAAGCAGTGGTCCATCCCTAATTTAGGGCTGCTGATTCCAGGGTAGGGAGAGTGAGCCAGTGTGTCATCAAACAAACACACCACCCATGCATCATCTGGGATTCGAGCCCGGGCGCATCACAGATTTGTGTACTGAAATAGCTCCGTTTCTAAAAGGTAGATCTACTTTTCTTTCTGTAATCGTATAAGTAAGAATGCCTAAGATCTTTTAAAATGTAATTTCCATCTTTTTTCCATGCTGTTTATTTTCCTTGTTATACAGTAAAAATGTTTCATTTTATTTGGCAAAATATCTGTTTTTATAATTAATACACTTGAAAAATTCTTTTTGGATAACAGAGGTGAGTATGGCCAGTATTTATGTATCTATATATTTTTTTGTGCTAGCAAAAGTAAATGTGTATTTGTATTTCATTGCAATATTTAAATATATAATAATCATGTGAATAGGAAAAATTCTTATATATGCTGCATGCAGTTCGACATGCCAAAAATTCTTTTTTTTTTCTTCTTTTTTCTTGGTATATAAGTGTTTGTATGTTAAGTAGTCCATCCATGTGTTCTACAGTTAGAGGGAAGCACATCATTGTCTTTTCATAAACACTGTATTTCTGTTGTTAAGGTTCTATGTGATCACATAACTCTAGAATGTTCCAATGTGTATTTTTTTCCTAAAAATGTGAACTCATAGTACCCAACTTTACTATAGAGAGATAGAGAACTAAGCATTTGACAGAACATTTTAGGTGTTCATACTCTGTAAGGAATAATGATTCATACCACAGTGTAAGGCTTTCTCATGTGATTTAAGATCCATGTGTGTTGAGACTTAAACATACAGTGCCTGTTCAGAAAGTGTTAAGTTTGATGTGGATCAGCAAGAGCATCTGGTTAGAGAGAGAGAGAGAGAGAGAGAGAGAGAGAGAGAGAGAGACTAAACTAAACTTTGCTGAACAAATGTATTATTATCAAATGATGCAAGCCTTATGGAGGAGTCATTGATTCATTCATAATTATATTACCGCTGTATACCCAAAATTGAGTGTTTAGGTTCGTGAGGCACTTGCTGTATGCAAATACAGTCAACCCTTGATGTACCACCATCCTTGTGTAACACCACTCCTTGAGTCTAAGCAAACATTCTCTGTCCTTTGATCCCTTGATATATCTCCACACCCTTGGCATTCACCAACCGCCAATGCATATTACTACGTCCAGTGTTTCTTTCAGGCATACTACATCACCCATTTTATGTTACTGAGCTTAATGCTAATAAATTCAGGTTATAATGAAAAAGAAAGGTTTGTTTCTTTTGATGCTACAAATATTTCCCCAATTAAATTTTTTTTTTAGTTGTTGTTCAAGTATTGTAGTTTATTTTACCTAAAATGTGTATTAAGATACATGCCGTTCTTCAAAATATATTAATAATAAGTAGACTAGTTGTACTTCATAGTCATGGAACTGCGATTCAGGATCAGGAGTGTGTTGAATGCATTTTAATACATATGAATTTCAAGCTTGCTGAAAGCAGCACCCACACCCTGAATCCAAGGTAATGTACAGGATGCTCTCATCCAATAGTATGCTGCCCTTAATAATCAGGATGTTCACCCCACCTCAGGGAGACCAAAGGTACCAGTAAAGTCGCACATCACAATGCAGACCCAATGGGCATTTTCCACTGGCTGGTTTGAAGAGGACCTCAGTTTAAAATAGTCGGCTGGAATCAAGACAGCAAAACAACTTATGTTTCTTGATCGTTATTACTCTGGAAAGATTCCATATTTTGACAACTGGTCGAAATAAAGCCGATGATTTTATAGTGACTGAGATGTGTACCAAAAGGAAATGTTTCCAGTCATCTGTGACATCTGTTAAAATTCAGAGAACATTTGTGCTGCCAAGGAAACAGAATTGAAAAATGTTCCAGCAGTATTGGAAGAATCCACTTCATGAGCATCAACCTCAACGGGAATTTCAGCTGAGAGCATACCCAGTAAAGGAAAAGAAAGGCAGTTCTATAATAATAAGGCTTAGGAGAAAATATATGCATGGAGGTACAAAGATAAAAACAGAGGCAGTGCATCTTGTAAACTGTGAAAAATTCATGGTGAAGGATGTAAACATTTTGCAAGAAACTGGCAGTGTGTTCATAATGGTGTCATTTACATCTTGCAACGAAGCATTAGGGAAAGATGGAAAGCTGGAGAAACACAAAGAAAAAGCTATTTTACAGTGCCTGCTCTATTCTGAAAGTTCTGTTGGTGAAAATAAAATAATTTTTATAGAAAATTTGTGAGTTAAACCTAACATTTTAACCTATATGGCAGAATTTAGATTATTATATATTTTTATTTCACGATTGATTATTTTCAGAATGAGATTTTGTAGCTGTACTCCAATTTGCAAGATTCGTAATTACTTCTATATGTAAATATCGTAGTTAAAATTATATACACTATATTGACAAAAGACACCAGACACCTAGAAGAGAAACACAATATAACATTTATTGACATACATTAGTATGGTGTCAGTCCACCTTTGGCCTTAATGCATGCACTGACCCTTCGAGACATGCTTTCGACAAGGTTTTGGAACACAGCAATAGGTATGCGCTTCCATTCAGTACATAATGCTGCCACTAACTGTTGCTTAGTAGTAGGCCTTGGTTCCAAACTTCTTATGCAGCACTCTAATTCATCCTATAGGTGCTCTATGGGATTAAGATCATGGCTCTGTGTTGGCCAGTCCACACACAATATTTATTGTCAAATCACACTGCAAGAGTCCTTGCTTTATGGCTCGTGCATTATCCTGCTGGTACCAACAAGGCTCGGTTCCATAGTATTGCCACAGAGTTGGTAGGGCATAATTGTCCAGAATATTGAGGTAGATGTGCTGGTTAACAGGCTTGTCCATGATAACCAATGGGCCGGGACAACACCACGAAAAACACCCCCACACGAGTACACTGCCAGATCCAAACTTGACCGTAGGAACAGTACACTGTGGTAAATAGTGTTCTTCCGGCTGCCACCATACCCACACACGGCCATCAGACTGATGTCGTGTATCTGGATTCATCAGTCCATAGGACTTGTTACCTTTGATCTACGGTCAACGATAAATGTTCTTGACCCCATGCTAAATGACGAGTTGCATTCCGAGTGGAGATGAAAGGCTTATGAGCAGTCGCACGACCACAATAACCCATGGAATGAAGTTCTCTGTGAATGGTATGTGTACATACCGAGGTTCCAGCATTTTTACTCTCCTGTACACTGAGGTCTTGTGCAGTGCTCCGTCGATTAGCTGTAACGACTCTCCTGAGGCTTCGACGTCCTCTGTCACTGATTTTCTTTGGTCTGCCGTTACGTTTTGCTGCTTCAGGCACACCATGTGTCTTCCACTTATTCAGTACATCCAAAACAGTTGATTTGGGTATGTTTAAACACCTCTCTGTTTCTCTCATGGACAACTCACTAATATAACACCCAACAATATTTCCTTTCTCAAAGTCAGTTCTCTTCCGTCACAACATTTTCACTCAACCTCACAGTGCGATGTGATCACAGTCAGCTGCAAGCTTGTTTTTATACAGTTTGCAGCTGTACCACACATCTTAACAACACAGCAAATCCGTTCATTTGCTTTTGAAGAGGTGTCCGGTGACTTTTGTCAATATAGTGTATATATATGGCAAATGGAAAACTTGCCCTCTCTAAGGTACCCCCCCCCACCAAAAAAGTCCTGAAAGAAACACTGACTGTGCCACCCTGTCTTTCCCAACACAAAACATACTTGATGTATTGCCACTTGACACTGTGTGAGAATTCTCTTCCCACTTTATCAGGCCATGATTCAATTGTGGCAAACTTTAATGTTAAAGACACTGATTCGATCAAAAATGCGAATGTCATATACTTTACATAGATGTGAATTACTGTAGTATCTTCTAACATTAAGAAGATTCTTTGAGGCAAACTCGCAGGATTGCGATATTTCAAATGCACTTGTTAAATTTGATTGTGCTCTGAACATATAATTGGGTTGAAATCTAGCTCACAAATGAAAATACACAAGGTTTCTAAAGGAAACTAATGTATATAAAATGATTTTTAATTTTTATGCATCTTCAATACCGCAGGATTTCAAAGCCATTGTTACTGCAGATGGTTTAATGGAATCAGAGGTCTTTTCATAGTCAATAAAAGCAATGCATAATGGGAGTTCATATTCCCTTGTTCTTTCAGTTAGTTCTCTCAGTACATGAATATGGTCTATAGTGCTGTAGCCACTCCTGAATCCAGCTTGTTCTCTTGGTTGGGCCATGTCCAGTGTTACCTTCAAGCGATGTGAAAGAACCTTAGTGAAGATTTTATAAACCACTGAAAGGAGGCTGATGGGCCCGTAGTTCCTGAGATCCTCAATGTCACCTTTTTTTATGGAGCAAGATCATTCTAGCATTGTTCCAGTCCTCAGGAATCTTCCCTTCATTAAGACATCTGGTGAAAACTTGGGCAAGTGTAGTTTAAATTTCTCCACTTGCTTCTTGTATAATGTCCATGGTAATTCCATCTTCTCCTGAAGCTCTTCCCTGTTCCATGTTCTTAATTGCATATGTAACTTCTGCAGGGAGGATTGGAGGGACTTCGGCACTGGTACCTGTCGTAATGTCCGGAATAGATGTATCATCCCTTTCATATAGTTTTGGATAGAATTCTTTCACCCTTGTCCAAATTTTGCTTCTATTTCTTGTTACAGTACCATCTTCTTTTCTCAGAGCCATAAAAAAAATAATCTGGTTTCTTCCCTTACTGAGATGTCCTTTTTCTCTCTTCAGGCTCTGATTGTTTTCAATTGCTTTCATCACTAGTTCACAATTGAATTTCCTTATGTCTTCAGTGATACCTTTTCGCACTGTCTTGCAGAGCTCTATATATTTCACGTTGGAAGTTACGTCTTTATTTGTCCTAATCTCCCTTCTCATTTGCATCAACATTTTTGTTTTTCCTGAAATTTTCTTCATACGTAACTTGTTCTTAGTTCCACCTATTTTTGTTGCTGTTTCCATAAGAGCCTTGGTGAGTTCTCTGTTAACTTCAGAAATATCCACTTCTTCCGATATTAGGCCTTCTAAAGCACAGAATCTGTTCTTCAGTTCCAACTTGAAGGTATTATGGTGTTTTTTGAGGTTGGTTATATCAATACATTTTGTTTGTCTCATGAGCTTGCCACGTTCGAGTTTAGTGTTGAGGTGCATCTTACATCTCACCAAGCTATGGTCACTACCTGTGTTAAACTTGTTTAGCACACACACTGCAGTCTTCAATGACGAATTTTTTGTTACACATAATAAAATCAATTTCACTTGTCATCCTATTCAGATGTCTCCATGTCAATTTCCTGTGTGGCTTTTTCTTGAAAAAGGAGTTCAAGATGAAAAGCCTTTCTGCTTCTGCAAATTCTACGAGAGTATTTTCACGTTGATTTCTGTTCCCGTACCTGAATTTACCAACCAAAGTTTCATTCTGTTGCTGTTGCCCTACTTTTGCATTGAAATCACCCATAATGATCTTCAAGTGCTGTTTGCCTTTGTTATTTAGACTCCAAATTTCCTCGTAAAATTCTTCAATTTCTTCTTCAGGGTGACTTGTGGTGGGTGCATAAGCTTGAATAATCTGAGCCTGGTATCTTGTCGACAGTTGGATAACGAGTCGTGCAGCTCTGTCAGAGGAACTTTCAACTTCTACAACTTTATCCTTCAGTTTCTTGTTTATTATAAATCCAACACCAGTAGTTCTGCCAGTATCTGTCCCACAATAGTAGAAGAGATGTCCACTTTTCAGTTCAGTGAGATCTTCTCCTTACCTCACTTAGCCCGACGATGTCCCACTTGATCCTTTGTAGTTCCTCTTCCAATTCAAGAAGCCTTGAATCAGAGGATAGGGAGTGTCCATTGTAAGTAGCCAAGGTCAGCATCAAATGGCAGCCTAGTCTGGTCCTCCAGGGATTCTTAGCACTCTCTGCCTTCATGTTGCACTGGCCGCTGCCTTGGCCAGGTACATTCCAGCTGCTGGAGACTGAGGGCCAAGATTTAAGTTGTGGAGTCATTTTGGAAGGGTTTGGCCATAACTCACCACGCTGGTCAAGCGGATTGGTGAGTATGGGATAGCATTTCCTCTAATCCCGATGGTATAGTTATACCGCTATTGGCGGTCGTCAGAGCCCCTTTAGTGGGAACAGGATGCACCACGAGACGGCGGGGTTGACATTTGTCAAGGAGAAGTGATATGTTGCGCATCACCTGACCTTGCATCCCATATATATATATATATATACACACACACACACACACACACTGAAGAGCAATAGAATTAGAGACAGTTGGCATTATGCAAATGTGGCACTGTGGCCGGCCCTGTAAACGGAAACGACATGCTGTATGCAGCTATCCGACAATATGAGGAGTGATGTGACAAGAATCAGTAAGAGTCAGATGCAGTATAGGTAAAACGAAGGATCTAAGTGCATTTGATCGTGGGCAAATTGTCGGGGCCTGACGAATGGGTACTCCATCTCAGAAGTTGTGCAGGCACTGCTATTTTCACGAGCCACTGTGTCACAGGTGCACCATGAGTACATCGAATCCGGTAAAACCATCCACACGCTGTTGTCCAACTGCTGTGGACAGCAGCGTGTGGATGAGCGGGGTCATCGTCGGCTAGCTCGCATTGTAACCGCCGATAGACGGGCCACAGTGCAAGAAATTACTCGTCAACTTAATGCTGGTGCACAAAAACGTGTAAGCAGCCACACCATCCAGAACCATCTCCTCGCTATAAGGTACAGAAGCCATCGTCCCAGGAGGGTACCGCTGCTGACCGCACATCACAGGGTGCAAAGATTAGCATGGGTGCGGGAACATCGCCACTGGACCCTAGACATGTGGAAAAATGTTGCCTGGACTGATGAGTCGAGATTCACGTTGGTACATGCGGATGGCAGGATACGAGTACGGCATAAACCACATGAAGCGATGGATCCTTCTTGCCAGCAGGGTACTCTTCAAGCTGGTGGGGGTGGCATTCTTGTCTGGGGACTGTTTACGTGGACTGGAATGGGACCCCTGGTACATGTGACATCGTCCCTCACAGGTCAACGTTACCGGGATATCCTGGATGACGATTTGCTCCCGTTTGTGCATCTTCAACATCCCACTAGGGACCTGATCCTGCAACAAGACAATGCACTGTGCCATCGCTTCCTTGGCCAGCTAGGTCACCTGACCTGAATCCCATTGAGCACATCTAGGATGCCACCGAGAGAGATGGTGGAGGCTCTGACCCCACCTCCATCAAATCTTTGTGAATTGTGGGAGCTTGTTCAGGGGTCGTTGATCCCTATGGCTTCCCAACGCTTCCGGTGTCTTGTGGAGTCCATGCCGAGACGAATCGCCGCCGTCATCAGGGCGAAAGGTGGTGCTACACGTTACTGGACAGGTATCTCTAATTCAATTGCTCTTCAGTGTATATATATATATATACACTCACTGAACAAAAAATTAGAGATACCTACCTAATAGCATGTTGGCCCTCCTCTAGCATGAATAACAGCGTGTACACCCCAAGTCATTGACTCATTTACTCTACCAGATGCCAGAGGGTTTCCGAAGGTAATGCCTGTTGCAGGATTTTCCAGAACCACCTGAGATGTCGGTCCAGGATCCATGGATCTGATGTTCCACTCCACAGCATCCCAGAGAAATTCAATAGAGTTTCAATCCAGGGACCTTGGAGGCCACTGGATGGCTCCAAACTCAGATGGGGCGATGCATTGTCCTGCTGAAACAGACCATTGGCTGCAGAATGCATGAAGGCCATGAAAGCGTGTAGGTGACCAGCCAGCACATGCTGGTAGCATGTAACATTTAAGGACCTGTCCAGGCACACTTAAGGACCGAATGTGTCCCATGAGAAGGCTCCCCAAACCATCGCATAGCCACCACCGCCTTGAGCAAAGCCGACCTGCTACAGTGGGGCGATGACCTCATAGTGTTGACGTGAGCCTCCGACATTTAGCCTGGATGTGATTTGTGCTGCCATTGCCAAACGATCGGTCTTGTATGAGCCTAGATAGTCTATGTCAAGTCCGGTCATCAATGGCATATGGTTGGCCACCACTTGCTCTCTCACCAGCCACCTTACTAACAACATTTTGCTTCACTTTGCACATCTGCAACACATCTTTATTCCTCACTTGATCAGAACCAGAACCGAGGCCGAAAGCCCGAGCCCAAAAGCCCGAAGCAGAGTCCAGACCCAAATCAGGCTCGGGCTGTAGAATATTTGCTGTGGTTTGGGCTCAGGTGGACTCGGGCTCTTACAGAGAGGGAGAATGAGATAATTTTTTTATATATAAATGTAATTTTATATATGATTTAGAAAATGAGACACTTTATAGTTGGTAACCTTATTCCTCAGTTGCACTTTTTCTGGTTGGGGAGCGGACATTCGAGATGGCTATTTATTCTGGGCTTGGGTAGAAAATGTCATAGGCCATGCATTAGTGCGTTTCTGCAGAGAAGTATAAGCTTTTTCAAGAACTATAGATATTGGATAGTTGATAGCTTGCCGAGGATAATTTACCTCCTGTCTCCACGCAGTAGTTCCCTGCTAATTCTATTTAGCAATTTACATACTGCAGCTCATTACGGTGCGATAATATTAGCATTATTTAAGCAACATATAACAATTTGCAGCACCGCCCGATCATTTTAGATGCCCGCCCACAGCACTTTAGGTGGAAACGAACGGTAAAAAAATCATTCAGTTACACTATAAAAATAGATAGCGGTACCTTCCCCACTCCCCATTTCAGAAATACATTGGTGTATTGCAAGAGAAGGGAGTGAAAGTGTGGAAAATGAGATTTTTTTTCATTAATGGTTGAACAGGTTAGCCAGTTTTTGGGCTTGTTCGGGCCTGGGCTCTATCTTGCAATATAAAACTCGGGCTTGGGCTGATATACCACCGGCTTGGGCTCCGAAAATTGAGCCCGAACTCAGCTCTGATCAGAACATGTCTCACCACAAACCCCCTGGTAAGTAAAGCATCTCTCCAGCATATGAACGACTCCTATGTTTCTTCTACAGTAGCCAAGTTTCACTGCCATGAATCAGAATGGGAACAATTCCACTTTCATACACAGCCATTTAGGACCTTTTCAAGAATCCGTCAGTCCTGTGAAAGCCTCCTAAGGCAGCTATGACTTTTGAAGATGAATTTATTCTGCTAATTTCACCATTCAATCTGTTTTCTCTGTCAAACATGATTCCTAAATGTTATGTATTTGGAATGATATCTTTCCTTGCAAAAGTTCAATTGAAAGATATATTTTTGCTTCATGTAATTCTTTATGTATTTTCTGATCACAAGCTGCTGCTACATGTCATCAAAGTAGGTTTGCGTAGATATCTCTGCTTCTTGAAGTCAGATTGGGCAAATTATTTTTTTCTGGACAGCTGTCAGCATGATCAAGAACTTCTGTATATTTTGTGATGTTCTTGATTCACAAATTTCTTGCTAGATGACTTAAATGTACATCAGAATTTCCTGATTTTGCATTATCCAAAAGCCAGATTAAAATTTCTTTCTGTGCATTGGGCTGCTGCTGCTGCCATGACAAAAGTTATCTGTAAATTTTTGATTGTCGTGAAGTAAAGCTTTCTCACTGGGTGGCATAAATGCATAATTATATTTGAAAAGTACAACTTTCTCACTGGTTGGCATTAGTGTATATTTGTATTTGAAAAGTACAACTTTCTCATGGGGTGGCATAAGCATATATTTGGATTTGAAAAGATTATTCCTGAAAGTACAATAAAATGTAAAAAATTCTTTGTATTTGGTTTTCTTTTGAGTAATGCTTTTAAACTGTTCGTAGGTACTAAATTTGAGCCCTCGGATAATGAAGAATGCTTAGACTTAAAATAAAAAAAAATGTTTCATTGTTTATTAAATGGTTGAAGATTCATAAGCTATTTATTCTTCAGCCATTTGATAGGCAGTCACTTTTCAGTAAATTACACTTTTGTGCCATTGATTCTTCAATTTCAAACTCCCGGAGGGAATTTTTTTCAACAGATATTCACTCCTCTTTAAAATGAAAGACAGCTCAAAAATATATGCTAATTGTTTTTATCTCTATATGCTTTTTTGCATCAACAAGAAAGCCAGAGTCATCATTCCTTGCAAAATCAAATTAATGTGTGTTGCATGGTATTTTCAAATATAGTTGAATTTAAAGCTTGACAAAAATATGGTTAATTAAAAAGGGAAATGTAATTTTATCCCTTGTTATCCCTGTTTATCAGGGAGAGGAAAATTTACTTCTGATACTCTGAGTTCACGTGTTTGGGGGTAACATTGCAGCTGTGAAACATATTAATTCTCACATTTTAGTAGTTCTAGTAGTCCTTCTGCACTGTGATGGTTATATTCTGCCTGATCAGCATCATTTTCATGATTGACATGGAAAAGATGAAAGCAATCCTTTGAATACTTGTGATTCTTAGCATCTGTGTTATAATTTTTTTTCTGACAACTACAACAACAAAAGTTTTATAGATATTTGTTATCTTCCAGAGGTTTTGTGTGCTAAAGGTGTCTACAAGTTGCTTTCTATTTTCTTATCTGGTACAGAAGGAATTTAGGACTTATAGTTGAAGTTGGAAATCATTGTTGAAGTGAGTTAGTTGATTTCCTGATGCATGTGAAAATTCCAAAAGAATTGTATATGGCACATTACTGATTTGATAAATTTGAATCCATATTGATAATCTTCAGAAAACTAGAAATTTGAGTGATGTTGGACTGGAACTTGAAGCCACATCTGTCTGTCTCCTTCACGCCAGCAGGACAGTATACTGATCATATCACCCAGTGTATGCCAGTCATCAACCCTTCAAATCACTAGTTACAATTGATGAAAAGTCACATATACTGGGAATTCATTTTTTAATGACATGAAACTTTGCATTGCAGTTAGCAGAAACAGTTATATGCTACATATTACACTTTAAAAATTGAAATGCAATTAACTTAAATTTTAGTTAGTGCAGAATTAAAAATTGTTGGAGAGTTCAAGAAATGTGCATGAATGGTTGGTTACGTTTTGAAATCTCTAAAAGGACAGCTTGTGCTATTTTCATCCAGAAATAACCATGTTCGAATTAGTATATAAAAATGCAGATTCCTAATTTAAAGTAAGGCATTTTAAACCATATTTTGAAAATTTTGTGATGGTTTATGTGTTAAAAAGAACTGTTGGACTTGAGTTTGCTAATGGATGTGTTTATATCTTTTGTGTGAATTCTTATTATCCTCTTATAGGAAGACACAATGGCACTAAAAGACTTCTTGGAGGAAGCCGCCATCATGAAAGAAATGAAACATCCAAATTTAGTTCAGCTTCTAGGTCTGTAGATATGTGTTCTTTTTTTAATGACAGTGTGATCTTACATGTGCATGATATAAATTAGATGTTTGTAGCCCTCCCTTCAACTTACATATAGAATTTATTCTTTTATATTATATATTTCTTTTTATATTATATTTTTGGTTATTGTGTTAAGGGCCTGTGTAAAATGTAGACACATTTTTCACTAATATCTGGATTGCTAAGTGTTTTTATTTGTGCTAAAAACAAAATTTCTATTCATGGAAATTGGGTTCTTTCTTCAAATGGCAAGCAGTAAAGCAAATTTTACCTTGCTATATGTAATAGCCTGTACTTAAAGGATACAGCTGTGATGTCTGTGTAGGCGGGGGAGATCCATAGGTCCAACAATTTGGCTTCTTGGGGTTACTTGACATTTCCCTCAAGAGCAGATGCACACTGTCTTTAAGATTTTGTGAAAAGCTTGATTTTAAGACTATTTCCCCCAAACAGGTTATTTCCTGTTCTGGAAAATTTGTGAATACAATTACCAAAGCAAATACAATTTTTTTAGTACGATTAACTCCAAGCAAATATACTTACTGACAATGAAATTTGCGCTCCAAGAAGGAAGCATTGGATTGAACTGAAATTTTACGGACATAATGATACAGATGAATGATACGCATGATGGCAAAAACAGAGCTGCAGGACAATTACAGAGGGATCTGTGGCACTCAGTCTCATCATCTTCAATAGCATGTTGCACCGCCTCGTGCAGCAATACATGCTGCAATACGGTCTGTCCTGGAGGCGAACAGACGCCTGATGTTGTCCTGAGGCAGACTGACCCACACATGTTGGACAGTGTGCTCCAAATACCAGATAGTGCAGCACAGTGGTGGCCGGTGTTTCAACTGGTCCCACACTTGCTCAGGGGGCATGTCTGGGAGTGGGCAGGTCATGGAAGTGTCTGGACATGACGTAGGCAGTCCTGGGCAACCTGAGCCGTGTGCTGGCAGGCGTTATCCTGCTGGTATAGAGCACCTGGGATCCCGGCCAGGAATGGGAGCGCATGGGGCCGCAGGATCTCATCCACATACCGCTGTCTCGTCAATGATCCACATACCACTACTAGAGCTGATCGGCTATTATAGACAAGGGCTCCCAAGACCAGAATGTCTGCAGTGGGGGAGGTGTGGTGCTCGATAGCGAGGTTGGGATTGTGCCATTGACCCGGGGACCTCCACACCCAGACATGATGATCATCTGTCCCCAAAACAAAGCGGCACTCATCGCTAAGCACCACATGTCGCCAGTCTGTGGCATTCCACGTTGCTCCGGCCTGGCACCACTGCACACGGACCCGGTGATGCTCCGGTGTTAATGGCAGCACACGCAAGAAATGCTGGGATCACAGATTTGCTTCCGTGAGGCGTCGAGAAATGGTTTGTGGGCACACAGGAGCCGCTACATCTGCCTGTATAGTGGACCGGCTCCCCTTGGGATCCGTTTGTGCCTGGCACATGATCCGTCGATCCTCTTTACCGGTGGTCCTCCTGGGCCGTCCGGATCGGCTCCGCCATGTGGCAGTGCTGTAATGTGTCCACTGCTCCCAACACAGTCTGACGGTATGATCAGAATGATCACGTGATGAGTTATATGGCATGCCAACCACCCTGCGGTTCTCAGCCCGATGATCAGGCCTCTCTCAAAATCTGTAAGTTGCGTAAATCGATGTCTCTGGCATCTACCTGGCATTCTTGTCACTATGTGCTTTTTCTTGTGTCGCCCGGTGCTTTTCGCTTTCATGGAGCGTCGACTACATGCCGGTTTGTGCTTGCAGTGCCACCACGCGGTTTGCGGTCATACGCACTCGCACCAAATGTCGATTATTTGCATACCAGCACGCTCTCTAGCTATTTGCAAAGTTTCACGGTTGTCGCATGTTTTCTTCTAGGTTTGCAAATTTCATTGTCCGTGAGTGCATGTCCCTGTCTGTCCAAAAAAGCCAGATGGAAAAGACTTCCCCAAGAAACCACTCCCTTTGTTCTGCATTACAGACACTATATGCTGTATGCTCTCAGCTGTGTGTGCAGCTGCTGAGAGCACTATATGCTCTCAGCAGCTGCACACACAGCACACAGACAAATATTACTTTATTACTTGAAGTAGGAAAGTGGCTTCCATGCATAGAAATCTTGTTCTTGCCAATAGTAATCCAAAAAACACTTAGCAATCCAAATATTAATGGAAAATGTGTTTACATTTTGTGCAGGTCCTTAACACAATTACTAATTTTTTTTGTTTTAGAATGAATCACTTTAAATTGTTTGGAGAAAATGTGTACTGGCACATAGTGATTGAAGTCATTACCAATTTAAAACTTTATATGCATTATGATTTTAAATCTCATTAAAATTGCACTTTTTAATTTTTGTTTCATTTTCTGAGTATTTCAAATGTCTTCCAACTGAAATTTTCAGATCCACGCACATAATCAGTTTCAGGTGGCTAATTCACACCTCAAATCCACTGCTTTCTGGGGCACTTCTAGGTCTGCCCCTTGATGCTACTAAATGTTTAGCCAGTCTTTCATCTCTTATTTGGCAAACATGTCCATAGAAAGCATACTCACTAACTTTTTCTTCCACAAAAGAAATGCCTGATGCTATTCTAATGTCTGCAATACTAATTCTGTTTTGCCTCTGAATCTACCTATTTTATTCAGATTGCCCTCCTGCCTACTCACACAGCCATTTACTTTACACCTAACTCTCACTGCCATAAAAGATTGTAGTTCTGAATGCTGCATTGTGCGCAGCAAGTTCTGCTCTCTGGATACCCTTTTCTTGGTGAAAATATCCTTTTACAGCTGATAACAGACTGTTGCTTCATTGCCAGTACTTCTGTGTAGCCCCCTTATCAATCCTTCCAGATATCATCATCATTGATGATGATGATCTCCTTAATTAGTCAGGTAACTAAAAATCTATTACATATTGTAGATCTCCTTAATTACTCAGGTAACTAAAAATCTATTACTCATTGTAGGCTCTGTCCCTGTACTACAAAATCAAGGATTTTTAGAGTTCAACTAAGAACAACTGGTTTAGATGTAGCAACATTGATCTTCAACCCCAAATTTTTGCACATGATGCTGAGCTGATTGAGATTATGCTGTAATTTGTTTAAGCTCTTAGAAATTTGTGCTAAGTATTCTGCATACAACATATTACTGATGTCAGAATCATGTACTTCAATATTTAAAACTAACCTACTTTCCTTGAGTGTGTTAACCATATTGATCACAAACAACAGTGATTACATTCTACATTCCTGTCTTACTCCCGAGTTAATTCCAAACCATTTAATCAATAGAGTAGAATCCGGTTAAGTGGGACACATCTGGACTAGAAAATTTTGGTCCTATAAATTGCTCCAATTATGCAAAGCTATATCCCATAGAGTTAATTTGGGATGTTCTTCAAAAATTGTCCCAAATAAATGGCTGCCTTGATTGGCCGGTGGCCCAATTAACTGGACTTTACTGTATTTCTTTTCATCATGACTATTGCAAAGCTGTTGGTATACAGACTTGTGATTGGATTCAATAGCTTGCATTTCATTACTAAATTTGTAGGATTCTGATTTTTTGCATACTTCATTAAAAAATTCTTTGTTAAAAGCCTTTTTAAAATCAGTGAACATCACATATGAACACCCATGCACCTCATGAAACTTTTCAGAAAGCAGTCTGAGTAGAAATTCATATTTATCCTGGCATCCCCTACCTCTCCTGAAGGCCCTCTCCTGATCCCCTACCTCTTCACTCAGCTGATTTTCAACCACCTTCCTGAGCTCATTACTCAGAACACTCAAGTAAACCTTGAAAGGAACACTAATTAAGGAGATGCCGAAGTAGTTCAGGAACCAAACCACTTTGCCATGTCACTTTAATGTGTAACCAAATCGCCCATCTATCCAATATGCTTTTATGGTTCTGGATTAATTTATTCAAAATCTGCAACTTTGCCACATCTTCACATTTTATGAACATAATGTCTCTTGCTTCATGAACATGTTGGTTTTTCTGGTCATTATTACTAACATCATTGTCATTATTACTGACATCATTGTCATGAGTATTTATTTTCCCCATTGTGCCTGAATTTCCATTTAGCAGGTCTTCAAGGAATTCATTCCACAATATCCCCATCTGATGTAAGAAGTTGCCCATCTTTGTCATGTAGTCCCTGGGTAACAGAGTTTCCACCTTTTCTCATATGTTTAATAAGGCTCCAAACATTTTTCAGAGTAACTTGAAATATAAAAAATACGTACAGTGCAAAGAATCTGCAATAAAGTTACTATGTGGTAATTAGATATGTGAGACAAGTAGTAAAAGTTATTCACTACTTTTTAATTCTGTTACATGCATCAAGTTAGCATAGTGCACAGCATTCAGAGGACGTAACTTATGAAATGCTAAGAAATGGAATGTTGCAAAGATACTTGTGAAAGTTCAATTACCAGGTTGGG
This sequence comes from Macrothele yani, assembly GCA_039090855.1. Taxonomy (NCBI): domain Eukaryota; kingdom Metazoa; phylum Arthropoda; class Arachnida; order Araneae; family Macrothelidae; genus Macrothele; species Macrothele yani. The sequence continues at coordinate 133,509,428 of CM077005.1, read as the reverse complement.
TTTAATCGTGTGGCATGGCATAATCACGTACTGTTGAACATAGTGGAACATGCGCAGTGGTAGAATCTACCTCTGTGCATGGCCCACTATGTTCAACTGCAAGAATTGGTAGAATATACCACTGAGCACATTCTACTACTTTCAGCAGGAAGAATTGCTCCATGTTTCATGATTAAACTTAACCCAGTAGGTTGAATTTTCATGTGTGTATCTTTGTAACATTCCATTTTTTAGCATTTCATATGTTACACCCTCTGAATGCTGTGCACTATGTCAATTTGATGTGCATAACAGAATTTAAATGTAGTGAATAATATTTGCTACTTGTCTCATATAAATTTGGGGATATGTTTTCCAAAGAATTACCTTAACCTACTGATGCCTTGCTATTTCTTATACCTAACATATTTCTTTACCTTTCAACAAGCCTTTTCATAATCACCATTGTGAGCCTGCAACAAAATGCTTAACATTTCCTAAAGGCTTCTTTCACAGTTTTACTCACTTCTGCTGTTCACCAAGAGTTCCTTAATTACCTATGCTTATGTACTACTGCATGTCATTCTTTCCTTTCAGCTTTTACAACTCATTTTTCATACCTGTTCCATTCAATCTGAATGCTTTTGGTTGATGAGGCATTGATTTTGCTATAGCCTTCAGTAGTTCTCTTCTGGAAATCCAGCTTCACTTCTATTGTTATTTAGCCTGTCAACTCTAATGCATCTTACTATCATTGTCAGCTTCCTAACTGCATGACAGTTGATGTAGAAAAGTAGATGCTGCTAAAACCAATCATTACCTATTACAAAATCCTGAAAATATTTACCCTTAACCACATTCCTTAGAGACCTTTGTCCTATGATATACTCTGTTGTAATTTTATTATTTCTTGCATCTTCTTACCAAATACATTTGTGGATGCTTTTGTGTCTGAGGATAGTGTTAGTGATTACCTGTTCACTGTGTAAACATAAGCCAGTGATTCTTTTTCATTTGCATGTGCAATGCAGTTCTCTCTAAATTTACCCATTATGCCTTCAATTCCCTGTTTATCATTTCCAACCCTTCTATTGAAATACTCAAGGACAGCAACCTTTTTTTATTATTTGGCTTAAACTGTCATATCTAATGCTTTGAAAAAAGAAATCCACTTCTTTAGAACTAAAACATTCTGCTGGTCGATAGACTGTTATAACTTTCGGTTCCATGCCTGTCCATTTTGAAAATAACCTACACGATGCACTACTGCACAAGTTCCCACCTAACCCACCCGAAAGCCATTGTATCATCAAAGGCAACTTTCATTGGCTTGTACATATAATATTGGATATATTTTGGTTGTTTGTATTAAAACACACAAAACTGATCATTTTAATGAAATAAGCTGAGTTATTTAATCTTGCATTTGTGCATTTATGTTTGTTTCAATGATGTATCCCTGCTTTTGTATCTTATAGATTTTTTTTTTTTTTTTTGTAGGTGTTTGCACAAGAGAACCTCCGTTTTATATTATTACAGAATTTATGCCATGTGGCAATTTGTTAGATTATTTGCGGAATGCTAATCGGGAAGAAATAAATGCTGTTGTTCTGATGTATATGGCTACTCAGATTGCTTCAGCAATGTCATATTTGGAATCTCATAGTTTTATACACAGGTAAGTGTTTCTATAATGCTACAATAATTAAACAGGAAAGCTTTCCTTTTTTTTTTATATGGTAAATCAAGAAAAGGAATTAGTTGCATTTTCCACTGATAAGTCTTCAACACTTATGTTTGAAAAAGAAAAGGATATGAACTGGCAAATTAGTTTAACTTTTTTAATATAAGTGAAACACTTCTGAAAACCTCCACAACCAAAATTATTTTCACGTCTCTCTTTTGTTGTATGGTTCGGCACCTGATTCTGTTTGATCCTTTAAACTTGGGAAGTGCTTCAACTTTTCCTGTCTCAAATAATTTTTTCCGAGTTTAGGTTTATCTTAAAATTCTACTTCAAATATCATGTGCAAAACATCCTTATATTTGCCCTGGAATTGCAGGCTCAAATCATCCAATTTTGAGCGACATCTACCAAAAATGAGAATTTTTAAAGCTACTAAAAATATCCCAGGATACCCACCAATGTTTTTTCGTCATGCTCCTTTAAAATGTGTTTGATGACAAAAGTTGTTTAAAGCAATGAAGGATTTTGCCTTTGCTGATCCAGTAAACCTCTGTATAAGCCACCCTGGTTTCTCTGGTCGTTTGACCGAGTGGGTACGAATTTGGATACCAGGTGAGGAGTGGGTTGAGTGTTTATTTTTCAGCTCTCTCCCTTCTCTGGAACCAGTTGCCCTAAATTAAGGACAAATGACAGCTTATAGCCCTTTAGGTTTTATGGTTTTTAGTTTTCAGGTTGCTCATAGTGGTCATTTAACCCTGAAATTAAAAAAAAAAAAAAAAAAAAAACACTTCTGTATGGAGAAGCAGTTCTCCATATTCCATTTCTAGCTCATCAATCAACCCCTTGAATGGTCTTCTTTGGAGGGGGCCTGCACCTTGCTAAGATTTTTTTGCTAAAGTTTTAATAACATTCTCCATCAGCAAGCCCACAAAGGGTTTGCTGATGGATCATGTTATGCAGAATGTTCAACAAGCCCACAGAGGGTTTGCTGATGGATCATGTTATGCAGAATGTTCAACAAGCCCACAGAGGGTTTGCTGATGTTTCATGTTATGCAGAATGTTCAACAAGCCCACAGAGGGTTTGCTGATGGATCATGTTATGCAGAATGTTCAACAAGCCCACAGAGGGTTTGCTGATGGATCATGTTATGCAGAATGTTCAACACATCCACAGAGGGTTTGCTGATGTTTCATGTTATGCAGAATGTTCAACAAGCCCACAGAGGGTTTGCTGATGGATCATGTTATGCAGAATGTTCAATAAGTTCACAGAGGGTTTGCTGATAGACTAAGCAATGGTAGGAAAGAAAGTCTGTGAAACTTCCATCCTTTTGACTGAAAACTAAAAATCTGTCGCACACATGAGGCTATTTTGCAGATTCACAGAATTCCATGTTTTTGTCATCATTTGGAACATTCTCATGATCAATGCAAAAAGGAAGACAATTGGATGGAATTAATGTGTATATGTGTGTGTGTGTGTGGGGGGGTCGTAAGTTCATGCCGATTTATTTCATGAGTGTTTCCCAGGTCAGTAGTGATAGTGCAGATGACCAGTTGTATATCAAAATGTAGCCAGTAATATCGTGTATCTAAAGCATATAGCGTTGTGGGATTGTGGCTAATGGTTTTTAGGTTGTCAGGTCCGGAAGTGTGGAGTGTCAAGTAGAGAGGAATGAACATTTCCAACATCTGCTCCTCTACGAGTTTAACAAGGGATTCACAGCCGCTGAGTTTACTCAACAAATTTGTACTGTGTACAGGGAGGATGATATTGCTCCGAGGACAGCCCACAAATAGTTTGAACGGATCCGAGGTGGCAATTTTGAACTCAATGACTCTCCATGCTCGGGTCGTCCATCTCACTTTGATGAGGATCGTTTGAACAATCTCATCCACTTGGATCCACATCAAACGACACACTAATTGGCCACTGAGATAGACTGTGATCAGGCCACAGTGGTGCTACACCTGGAATGTATGAGAAAGTGTCCAGAAATTGGGATCTTGGGTGCCTCACACTCTCACCGAGGACAACAAGAATGAGCATGTTGTCATATGTGGTTCCTTGCTCGCCCATTATCACGAATGTTCTCAGCAACGCAAACCTTTTCTGTCATGTATTGTTACTGGAGAAGAAAGTGGTGCCTGTACATGAATTTCAGCATTGGAGAGAATAGTTAAGCCCAAACAAGACACCCACACCATGTCCAAAACATGACCTTCATCCTGCGAAGGCCATGTTGTGTGTCTGGTGGGACATGGAAGGCATTATGCACTGGGAAATGCTGCCGAGAAATTGGACCATCAATGCTGCACTCTATTGTGAGCAACTCCGCTGTGTGGAGGGAGCAATTCAGCAGAAATGGCCACATCGGCACCATGGTGTCCTTCTCCTACATGATAACGCACTCTCTTATAGTGCAAACATGACCAAAATGGCCATTCACGACATGAAATGGTAGATCCTTCTGCATCTGGCCTATTCCCCAGATATGTCCATGAAATGGGAGGTCCTTCCACATCTGGCCTATTCCCCAGATATGGCCATTAAAAATGGGAGATCCTTCCACATCCGGCCTATTCCCCAAATGCCACCCGTTCAGACTATCACCTGTTCTAATCTCTGTGGAATGCACTCCGTGGCAGAACGTTCAACAATGATGTTGATCTCCAGAATTTCCTTGATGATTTCTTTGCAGCAAAACCAGCACGCTTTTTCGAGAATGGCATTGCAGACCTATCCAGACGTTGGGACACCATCATAAACAATGGGGGGGATGCATAGTTGCTTGATTCCGTTTTCCCTTCTGAGTTAATACATTCCTGCTGTGCGTTGAAAAAAATGGCATGAACTTATGCATCAACCCAATGTCTGGGAATGGTATTTCATTTTCCAAAATGTTTGAAAACGGAAGTTAAACAGTGTTGAAGATTTTCCTGTACTTCCTTTTTTCTTGCTATGTTGGCTCTGACCAGTATTGTTATTGCATGTCATTTTATTGCATAAATGTTTGTATTTCAGCATGAAACTGTGGGCAACTATTTCCGAAAGCAAAAGTTAAGATTATGCGAAGATTTCTCTGTAGTCTTCAGGCATGGTATTCTTCCATTAATTTGAGGAATTCAGCCATTTCCATTACAAGTTGGGGCATTCTTGAGATTAATATGTACAACTGAACAAAAATTTTGGAGGGTATTTGTGATGGGATTCATTTTCTGTTTGAGGATGGAATTCCGTCTTCTGAAACTTTTGAAAACAGAAATTAGACGGTGAAGATTTCCCCTTAATCGTATCGTTTTTCCTCTCGTGATATTCCTTCTGCTGAATATTGTTCTTTTTTTATCTTTTTATTCTATAAATATTTGCGTTTCAGCTTAAAAATGGAGGATAAAGTTTCCTTAAACAGAAGTTCATCGAAAGCGAAGATTTCTCCCGTAATCGTAAGTTTTTCTTCCGATGATGTTCTCACTACCCTGTGTTGTTAAGTGTTACTTTCCCCATAAATATTTGTATTTCAGCTTGATAAGCGAGAGGAATTTTTTTGAAAACTGAAGTAATGAATTTGGAAAATTTGTAAGAATTGATGTACAGTGTTCAAAGTATTCATGTTCCAAAGTTATTAGTGAAAACTTTGATATTATGCATTCGTGGTCCTTGGATAAATTGTCAAGGGAATAATGAAAAAAAAAGCGGTAATGATAAAATGGGATTTGGGGGAATGATATGAACAGAAAGAAAAAAATATGCAATGAATGCTGTGCAGTTGCAGAGTCAACAAAAAACAACTATGGCCATGGAACTTGCTGAGAAGAAAGCATCACAAGAAGAAAATTGTGATGTTCTTTCAAGCACAATGGAAAAAAAAATGTGTTTGAATCAATGCATTTTAAAAGCATTTTATTATGTTTTGAATTCAGTAATTTTATATTGTGAATACAGTGATGTGCTCCAGTTTAATATTTACATAAATAAATTACAGTGAACAATTCCATCTTGCTTGTGCTGCATTATATCGACACTTTCTCATCATGTGCTCTGATTTTTCACCTGATGTAAATGTTCAACCTTTTTGTTCTGTGGTCGGTCTCTTGTATACCATCGTTATCACCAGTGAAAGCAGGAACTCTATCTATTTGTAATACTGATAAATGTGTATTTGGATATTTTCATAAATAAAACACTCTTTCAATTTTGAATAGATGTCCTTACCCCTAGCATGTCATTTCAAAGGAATGATCTTAAAAGTTTTTATTTAACTGCAAAGTTATTGAAAACAATTCTAACAAATGCAGCAAATTGAGAAGTATTGGTCTTATCAGTAGATTCTCCAAGTTTAAGGGGAAGAAAATAGCAACAGGTGTCCCAGTTTTGTTTCAGTAGTGAAATAATGCCATTTGACATGCTTTAAACTCTTCTTGTAACTGTTCTAGCAGAAAGCTGAAGGAAACTCTTATCGCACATATTTTTTTATTACCAAAGATCAAATCTGCAGTTTTTGAAAAGGCTTCCTTGATAATCTCACCATTTTCAAAAGGGTCTTCCTCTTAGTTATTATCCAAGACAAGTGGTAAGAGGCAAGAGTTATGGCTGTACTTTTTATCAGCAGTCTTGGTAAGCAGTTTTGTTGTACAGACAGTGGATTTTCTAATTATTTTAATAATTTTTTCTCCAATCAGAGTTAGGTGGAAAATTCAATGCCAATTTTCGAATGAAAGTTTCAAAATGTTTGGCAACATCATCTTCCTTGACAAATGTGATGGTTGCCTTGCACAATAAAAAACACATTTGCCATTTACTTCCTTAAAAAAAATAGTGATGTCCCCATTCACAGTGAAAATAATAGCTTTTTTTTTTGTTTTGTTTCCACCTATTTTGCCAAACTTTCACATGCAAATGCAACTTAAAACTATGCATCAGCATATGTAAAAAACATGTTGCAAAACAAGGTAACTGATCACCAAATGAACACAATACAGAAGACAAGAAAAGTGAAAACTTGTGGCAAATGTGCTCAAGACAAAAGACACCGTCAGGCAGAAACATTCAGACATCTAAACAATGAAATCTCTGCCAGCTGTGGGTTTTTGCTGAGAACATGGAAAAAGTGCCTTTGATCCTGGGGATACCACACTATTAAATGTGACCAAGTGAGAACAGGTGGTAATCTCCATCACCTGTAAGATCAGCCAAATCACCACTTGTGATCAACAGGTTGCTGACCTCTGACTTATATGGTAGCAATCAGTAAGAACTGGGATGATAAAAAGAAACTGTGACTTTGTTTTCTTGAGCTGTAATTTTATCACTAATGGGCTGTGCTGCTACTATTTTTTTTTTTTTTTTTTTGTAGATTTCTTCAGTTTCATGACATTTTCTGAAAGTGGATTCTTGTATCCCAAAAAATATTCTTTTACCAAGAATCTTGCTCATAAGTTACTTTTTTAGTATTTGGGTAATATTCCATAGTATTTTGGTTACTTCATATTGTTTGTTACATTTTCAATGCTTGGATTACGTCTTCAGCTTGTGGTTATATCTATTTATTCTAAAACAATATTAGAAATGCATAATATGTAGTTTTAGCTAAAAAAATTTTTTACTCATAATACATTGCATACTTATGTATGTAATTTGCTTAGATTTTGATTTCCCCCCTCTCTTTTATACTGTGCCCAAGATGCCTGGGTCATGCAAATTATTGGCCTGGGCAGGTTTAAAAAAAAAAATCACCAAAAAAAAAAAAATCTGTAATAATAATACAGCTTCCGGTGTGTCATCCAGTTGCCTAGGCCAGAATGGGAGAGTTTCGTACTGTAAGAAAAAAGATAGTTATCACATGTTGTTTTTCATGTCACCGCAAATCACTGGAAGCTGTATTATTATTACAGAGTGTCAAGGACAGGAGAATATCATTTCTCTAAGTATATCATGCTCTGGGTCCAGAAATTAGGGCCATATGTAGTTTTGTTCCAAATGCAGGACTCCCATGCAATCTGGAAAACAAGAAAAACCTAAAATTCTTAGGGAATTTGTGAAAATGGTTTCAAAAATCAGGAAAAACTCAGGAAAATCTCCCTTCATTGTAAAAATCAGGCACAACTTAAAGAAAATCCCCCCCCCCCTTTTTTTTTGTAAAACTCCAGGGATACTTTATTTTGCCAAAAAACTTCTTTTTTTTTTTTCAGATTTCAAACTTTTGTTTGCAATACTGCATGACTAGAATTTGGTAGATCTTACTTTCAGTTACGTTACATTTTCCCTTTATTCCCTAAAAATGCAAAATTGAATTTTAAAAATTGCCTGTTTATTTAGTTTTTGTACAATTCCTGCAGACAGTTATTGTAACATGGAACAATTAGGCACAATAGCTTGACACACTTCTGCTTGGAGAAACACTTCACAAGAGAACCAACCAAGCAATGGATCAAAGTCCTTTGCCTGTTGATTCTCTTGCTACATGTTTTTCTGAACAGGGGCCATTCTACCATTAAGCTTAAGATGCACTGTATTATAGAAAAACAAGCTAATCAACTAACAGATTTTTTTTTACATATGGCCCGTTTCCATGGGAATGTGTTTACAAATTCTATGTGGTAGTATTCACAAAAGTTCATAGAATTATGGTACAGAAAATAATGCATGCATTTAGTTGTTTTTTTTTAATGAAAAGCAAGTAATTTTATAAAGACAAATTACTTAAAGGATTTGACAAACGTTTGCTTTGGTGAGAAAATTCATGAATGGAATGAAATGTAACAATTCTTTGCAACCTGATAGGGGTTGCCACTCTAGAAAAACTTTAAAAACCACTTTTTTTTACTTTTGAGGGGGAACTGTGAAATGTTTACGTCAACAATGAAATGCATGTCTCTGATGGGAACTAGCCTCCAGTGTTTAGTAACAAAACATGAAAACATAAGGACGCTGATGGATGAGCAAAGAGCCATGCTAGGGGTTGGGGGGGGGAAATAGTGGATATCACATTGCTCATGGAGGTGTTAATTTCTTCAGCATAACATGAGCAAGTGAGGCAAGGGGGAGGAAATTGAATCTCCCACCCATGAACAAACAGTGACACCACTGAGACAAAGGCCTAGTTTCATTTAAAGAGCCAGCACAATGCATTCCAGTTAGCCGGGAAGAGGAATGAACATTACCTATGCCAATACTTCGTTTATTGAAAGCAGATTGTCGCTTCAGGTATGATTGATCAAGTTGTGTGAAGTAAATGATATACAATGGTTGTGTGTGTGTGTGTGTGTGTAATCCAGGATGAGAGTTGAACTTCTAGTAAGAAAATATGTGGATGATGATTATTTCGTGTTATCAAGAATGTTCCGAAGTTTTCAAATGCTGTCTAAGCATGATAAAAATACACAAGATTAAAACCTTTCAACTACGCAAACATCATACTCAGTCCTAAAATACCTACATGCTAAAAGGTTAAAATATCTACAAGATCTTTTGCACGTGCCGCCCACATGAGAAACTTGATTTCCAACCACACCTCCAGGATGACAGAACTACTAACACATCTCTGATTAAATATAAATAAGGGTAGCTGCACGACTCGTTATCCAACTATCGAGAAGATACCAGGCTCAGATTATTCAAACTTATGCACCCACCACAAGTCATCCTGAAGAAGAAATTGAAGAATTTTTATGAGGAAATTTGTCATCTAAATAATAAAGGTAAGCAGCACTTGAAAATAATTATGGGAGATTTCAATGCAAAAATAGGGCAACGGCAACAGAATGAAACTTCAGTAGGTAAATTCGGTCACGGCAACAGAAACTAGCGTGGAAATACTCTCGTTGAGTTTGCAGAGGCAGAAGGGTTTTTCATCTTGAACTCCTTCTTCAAGAAAAAGCCACACAGGAAATGGACATGGAGACATCCAAATGGGATGACAAGTGAAATTGATTTTATTATGTGTAACAAAAAATTCGTCATAGAAGACTGCAGTGTGCTAAACAAGTTCAACACAGGTAGTGACCATAGATTGGTGAGATGTAAGATGCACCTCAACACTAAACTTGAACGTGGCAAGCTCATAAGACAAACAAAATCTATTGACATAACCAACCTTAAAAAACACCATAATACCTTCAAGTTGGAACTGAAGAACAGGTTCTCTGCTTTAGAAGGCCTAACATCGGAAGAAGTGGACATCTCTGAAGTTAACAGAAAAGTAACCAAAGCTCTTATGGAAACAGCAACAAAATTAGCTGGGTCTAAGAACAAGTTGCATGTAAATAAATTATCAGGAAAAACGAAAATGTTGATGCAAAAAAAGAAGAGTGATGAGGACAACTAAAGAAGATGTGACTTCCAAAGTGGAATATATAGAGCTATGCAAGACAGTACGAAAAAGTATCACTGAAGACGTAAGAAAATTCAACTGTGAACTAGTGAGGAAAGCAATTGAAAACAACCAAAGCCTAAAGATAGCAAAGGGACATCTCAGTAAGGGAAGAAAACAGATTATGGCACTGAGAAAAGAAGATGGTTCTGTAACAAGAAATAGAGGCGAAATTTTGACAAGAGTGAAAGATTTCTACTCCAAATTATATGAAAGGGATGATACATGCACTCCAGACATCATGAAAGATACCAGTACCAGAGTTCCTCCAGTCCTTCCAGCAGAAGTTGCACATGCAATCAAGAACATGAAGCGGGGAAAAGCTCCAGGAGAAGATGGAATTACTGTAGACATCATACAAGAAGCAAGTGGAGAAATCGAAACAGTACTCGCCCAAATTTTCACTCGATGCCTTAATGAAGGAAAGATTCCTGAAGATTGGAACACCGCTACAATGATCCTGCTACATAAGAAAGGTGACATTGAGGATCTCGGAAACTACAGACCTATCAGCCTCCTATCAGTAGTTTATAAAATCTTCACTAAAGTTCTTTCACACCGCTTGAAGGTAACACTGGACATGGCTCAACCGAGAGAACAAGCTGGATTCAGGAGTGGCTACAGCACAATAGATCATATCCATGTGCTGAGAGAACTAATTGAAAGAGCGAAAGAATATGAACTTCCATTGTGCATGGCTTTTATCGATTATGAAAAAGCCTTTGATTCGGTGAAACCATCAGCAGTTACAATGGCTCTGAAAACCTGCGGTATTGAAGATGCATACATTAATATTATTAATAACATCTATGAAAATGCAAGTGCAAAGATTAGGCTGTTTGAAAATACAACACACATAAAAATTAGAAAGGGAGTGAGACAAGGTGACACCATATCTCCGAAGCTCTTTAATGCCACATTGGAGGGTGTTTTTCAGTCGCTGAGCTGGGAAAACAAGGGGATAAAGATTAATGGAGATTATCTAACCCACCTTCGTTTTGCTGATGACGTAGTCATTTTTGCAACTAGCCCATCAGAGCTGCAGAGTATGATCCAGGAACTTGCTGACAAGAGTAAAGAAGTGGGATTAAAAATGAACTTTCAGAAGACAAAAGTGATGTTCAATGCTTTTACAAGAAATGAAGATTTATCGATTGATGGAGAAAAGCTGGAGATAACAGACACGTACGTTTATCTTGGACAGCAGATATCAATTGAGTGAGGGTCACATTGATGAAGAAATTAATCGGCGTACAAAACTTGCCTGGAGAGCTTTTGGAAGAAACAGCATAATTTTCCAGAGCAATATGCCATTATGTCTTAAAAGAAAAGTGTTTGATCAATGCATCCTTCCAGTGCTTACGTATGGTGCAGAGACGTGGACCTTAACTAAAAGAGACATACAAAGGCTGCAGACAACTCAAAGAAGCATGGAGAGGTGCATACTTGGTGTAACCAGGAGAGATAAGAAGAGGAACTTGTGGATCCGAAAAATGACAAGAGTGGAAGACATCATGATCAGAGTTAAATCCCTGAAATGGCAATGGGCTGGACATACTGCCAGAAGGACAGATCATCGATGGACAGCCGAAATTTTAGATTGGATTCCAAGGGACAGGAAAAGACCCAGAAGAAGACCACATGGGAGATGGGTGGATGAAATTCGAAAGTATGCAGGGGTGACATGGAGGAGACTGGCACAAGACAGACCGTTGTGGAGGAAACTTGGGGAGACCTTCGTCCAGCAGTGGATTGATAATGGTTGACAATGATGATGATGATGATGATAGCCAGCTCTTAGGAACTTTTGTAATGCTTGCCTGAAGATACTTATGTGGCCTGTGTGATAGATCTTGTAGATATTTTAGCATGTAGGTATTTTAGGACTGAGTATGATATTTGCGTAGTTGGAAGGTTTTAATCTTGTGCATTTTAATTGTGCTTAGGTAGAATTTGAAAACTTAGGAATAAGAAAAAATGTGAAATTCCTGATCAGTCATCAGTAATCAGTAGTTACAAATTTGTCTTTCATGTTGATGAGTGTTATAATTTCAGAATCAGTATCTATGTCTTTGGTAAAATAGAAGCTTAACAGGCAGACTACAATAAAAATGTGCGAAAAAAAATGCGGCCACATAGTTCAGGAATCATGGATAAAACATTTGATTCATAATTGTTGCTGTGTTATTTCAATTGCTGTATATTTAACTATTTAATTTTTCTGCAAAACACAGTACACATTTTAAAAATCCAGGAACTTAGCAAAATCACTAAATTTCTCAAACACCAATTTCAGTATCATCATCTTAAAACTGTCAATACATGCTTTTGTGCATTGAACATTTTGAATACAGATCCTTAAAAGGGTAATGTAAAAGATGATAAAAAGTTCATATTTTTTAACTTAAAAAATGAGGCTTCTGATTTGTTATCTTAAAAGATACATTTTCCTGGACATCCAGCATTTATTACCTGAGCATGTAACTTTTGAGATAGTTTCCAAGCCATGATCATCATCATCACTGATTTTAATTTTCTTTTCAATAATTAATGGTGTCTTTTGCTGTAGTAGATTAATTAGCAGCCATTAAAGTTGCCATTAGCTTGTTAAATGTGCTTTTTTATCTATTTTCAGAGACCTTGCAGCTAGGAATTGCTTGGTAGGTGAAAATCACTTGGTCAAAGTTGCTGACTTCGGATTGGCAAGGCTCATGAGAGATGATACATACACAGCTCATGCAGGAGCTAAGTTTCCAATCAAGTGGACAGCACCTGAAGGATTGGCCTACAACAAGTTCTCAACTAAATCTGATGTCTGGGGTGAGTGAAGTACATTTCTTTTTTATAAATTTCTAACCAAAACAGAAATTAACATTGTCATTGTACTTGTGTATAAGCCAATACGATTTAAAATATACATAATATCTAAGGTATTTTACCTGATATTGTCAAAGTATTTCGCACGTTGTTTGCTCTGTGAGGCACGTGCTCCCGGCCCGAGAGGTCCCTTACGTTACGACCTTTGGTTAGGTCCCTTACGTTACGGACCTTTGGTTAGACGTAACGTAAGGGACCTCTCTGGGCCGGGAGCACGTGCCTCACAGAGCAAACAACGTGCGAAATACTTTGACAATATCAGGTAAAATACCTTAGATATTATGTATAGTTTAATTAAAAGCACGTTTATAACATAAGACAACCCATAAGGTTGCCTCATGAATTGCATTTTTCGTAATCCAATAAGATTTTATAGTAATTTAATTTTAGAGAAATGAGTTTATGCAGAAGTTAGTTAAAACATTATAGAAGGGTTTTTTTTTATACATTTAAAGAAATGAATCAGCTCCTTTACAAATATGTGAGAAGAGTGTTGTAACTTCTAGGAATCCCTTTAATTTTAGAGTACTACGCTTTTCATTCGTAACTTACTCATTTGACAACAGGTCCCTTAAGAATGCTTCTCATTAATTTGATAAATGCAAAGCCCAATTTTTATGAGTGGAAAGATTAATTTGAAAGGAAGAGAGAGATATTGGAGAATTACTTAAACTCAAAGAAGTCATGCAACATAATTTTGCCTTTAAACCATTGTCTGAATTATTTAATTGTTTTGGTAAATGAGTATGAGAGTAGTTCACTTCTTGTTTCAAAAATAATGAAGGGGAAACATGATCACCTACCTAAAATGAAAGGATTCAGATTTTGTTTGCTAGTGCCTCATGCTATTGCAGACATGCCAACTCTCCGGATTTAGGCGGGAGACTCCGGATTTTCAGCATTTCCTCCCACTCTCCGGATGAATGTCAAATTATCTTGATTTTCACCAAGAATTAGTTGTTAGGATGGTTGAAATTTCATCAACCACCATGATTTTGAACCACCTGTGAAATCTTTTTCTTTCTGCATTGATGCAAGATGGCAGTTGTCAAACTTCATTTCCGAAGCTTTAGATTACAGTTATTATACTATTTGTGTTTTTATTGATTTCTAAAAAGCTTTTGACATGGTAAATCATGACGTTCTGCTACATTAATGACCCAAATACGGTTTTTGTGGCAAAATTCTTTCCCTCTTAATGAGCTACCTCTCTAATCACAAACAGCATGTCTCTGTAAATAAAATAAACTCTGATCTACTTAATATTTCATGTGGAGTGCCTCAAGGTTCGGTATTGGGACTGTTACTGTTCCTGCTATATATTAATGACCTTCCTCTGTGCCTGCAATCAACTCATGCTTTGCTATACGCTGATGACACTGTCATTTTTCAAAAATGTCATGATTTGCATAAATTACAGATAATGATCAATAATGATCTATCAAATTTATCTCATTGGTTATGCTCTAACAAATTATCACTTAATATTTTAAAAACCAACTCCGCATATTTCCGAAATGTTCATAAAAGAGAGGACATAAATAACTTTCCAGTCAAGATTAATGATCTCCCACTTAAAATTATGGACAAAGTTCAGTATCTTGGTGTTTGGTTTGATGAATTCTTTAACTGGAATACGCATGTTCAGTTTGTTTTAAAAAAAGTTTCCTTACAGGTTGGCCTACTTGGTAACATTAAGCATCTCTTCCCTATCAATGTCCTAAAAACATTTTACTATGCTTTTATTTATACCCATCTCTCCTATTGTCTGGAATCCTGGTATTCAAATATAAGTGCAAACAATAAGTTATGCTTGCTCAAATTACAGAAGAAATCTGTTCACTATATGCTGAACACAGATTACATGTCTCATTCAAAACCATTATTTCTAAAACTAAATATTCTAAAAATTCATGAAAATTTTACCTTGAAACTAGGTATCATGTTTTTTAAAATAATGCATCTTAAACTGCCTATTTTTCAATCTGACATCAAATATCTGGATTATTCTATCCTCACCAGATCTGTTGCTAACAACAAATTATGTCAGCCGTGTGTTAGACTTAATTATGGTTTAAATTGCATACTGTATAAAGCCATTATCCTATGGAATAATCTCCCAGAGAGCATCAGTTCTCTGGAAAATATCAAAAAGTTTTCCTTGTCTCTGCGAAATTGCATTGTAAATCACCCAGATCTCCATAACGAATCTCAATCCTATCATTAAATTGTAGTTCCAAGCAGGCTGCTAACAGTGGTGCTTCTGTTATAACCATCTTACTTGGTTTCATATATGCCATATGTTTTATTCCTTTTCTTAAGTCTGATAGGGGGAATCGACTTATGACCAATGTGTTCAGATTCCTCCTGGTGCATTTTCATATAACTGTAAGTTTTAAATGTGTGCAATAAAATAATTGTATTGTATTATCACTGTCATCAGTTTCGTGCTTTTCCTCTCGTCCTATCTGCAAAAAGAAAGCTGCCCCAGTGGCACAGTGGTCAAAGTGCTGGCTTCTGACCAATCGTGCGAGATGGGTTGGAAAAAATTTGCTTAAAAGTTTTTCTCTCAGTCCGATTGTCATACGACGCATTCAGCTAAGAGTTCACCCACTCTGGCACTAGAATACCGGAGAGGGTCAGTGATTGATTGGCAGACGGGAGCTGCCCTGTCTTCTTGTAGTTCAGTCTTTCAACCCATCGCCTCAACAGAGCCGTGCGCATTCTAAGTGATGGTAAACAGTTGAGTCTCGGCGAATTCACTTAACGGCAAAAGGGAGTAGTTACAGTTGGCCTCACCTTGTAACAAAAGGCGATGTTAGTACAATGCTTTTTGTCGTTTTTGCCTTCATGCACAACCTAAAGAAGAAACGAAACACAGTTGGCTGCTATTTTATTCGCAAAAACAACATTCGGGCCATTTTACGTTTTCATTATCTTGCGGAATTGATGCACCTTAAAACGAATTTCAGTAGGGGGAGGGGGTTTTGATTTCTCCACTGTTTTCTTTCTTTTTTTTTTTTTTCTCCAGAACTTTTAGCGGACCAATAATACTACTTCTGGAAAATTGTTCCTAAGTCTGGAAAATGTCGATAAAAAACAGCGCTCATGTGATTTCATGAGTTGTAAAAATCTCCTGATTTTAAGATTTCGAAGATTGGCATGTCTGCTACTGGTATAAAAGAGTAGTTAGTCATGACCATTTCCATGCAATTTTTACAATTTTTCCACTGGGACAGGGCATAGTGAGTCAGTTATTTAAAGCATTTTTATCTACTGGGAAAGCATTTCTCTCCTTGTGAGATTTTACCATGTGTTCAAAAAAGTGCATCAGCAGTTTTTTAGGTTAGCACCCAAATTTTTCTCCTGATGTATTGCAAGTTACCCGAAGATGGGTGGCAAAAGTTGAAAAGGAGAAAGGCTGGCTTACAATGCAGGATTTAAAGTGGTGTAGCATGGCTATTTTTCTTTCCTTTTGAGGTTTTTTTAAGATAACAGACCCCTTTCCCATACCTTTCTTGTAGTACATCAAAATACATTCATTTTCTTTGGTTGTCATTCTAAAGAAGAGTGTTAGGACCTACATTTAGCATAGAGAAGGCATTTCTAGAAGATGTGTGTGCGTGCGCACGTATATACAAATGAACTTGATATTATTATATTTGCACTTTTAAGGTATTAAACCCCTGCAAAGTGCGCATAGTTTACGTGCAGTTCATAAATGATATACTATTAAAAAGCACCAATCACTTACCTTAAAGATCATGGTAATTTCCATCCACAACACACTTCCAGCACGTCAATTATCGTAATGTTGGCCTTCAAAGGTTTACAGACATCTTGCTTACGATTCCTTCTTCCGGGGATGAAACATCGTATTTTTTTTTTTTTATTATTATTATTTGCTAGACAAACTACGCTAGTTTTTTTTAGCCATATGAGATGTAACTATAACTTGTCAATTCCATAAAAACCACACAAGCATACTACTCATTCATACATTCAATTAAAAAACTATGTACATATTTACACAACATTACATTCCTAGGTGGTTAAACCTTTGTCAACTGTGAGTAACAAGATGGAGCATTTTGTTACTCACAGTTGACAAAGGTTTAACTACCTAGGAATGTAATGTTGTGTAAATATGTACATAGTTTTTTAATTGAATGTATGAATGAGTCGTATGCTTGTGTGGTTTTTATGAAATTGACAAGCTATAGTTACATCTCATATGGCTAAAAAAACCAGCGTAGTTTGTCTAGCAAATAAAAAAAAAAAAAAAAAAAAAATATGTTTCATCCCCGGAAGAAGGAATCGTAAGCAAGATGTCTGTAAACCTTTGAAGGCCAACAACATTACGATAATTGACGTGCTGGAAGTGTGTTGTGGATGGAAATTACCATGATCTTTAGGGTAAGTGATTGGTGCTTTTTAATAGTATATCAAACTTGATATTGTTGCACTCTGCTATAGCACATTTGCATTCGTCTACAGCATGTGCTGTTATGGTAGACCATATGTGGCCACAAATATGGTCACACACTTGGTGTCGAAAATGTCAGAATAGTAATGATGAAATTTGATAAAACGCATATTTTACATGTTATATGAGTTTAAGGAAGGATTAAATGCTGGTGGCCATGTTGAAAAAATGAGTTATGAGATGCTGACTGAGAGAATTTTATCATCTCAAGTGGCAGAAAAGAAAGGTAGAAGAAGGCCAAGGAAATCATGGGCAAATTAGATTCAGGGATGTCTGCTTGGAGAAAAGATCATGAGTATGAAGTGCAAAAGGTCTTAGGTGTGACGTGTGATAGATGTCAGTGAAGCTCAAACTGTGGGCCAAGATCATAGTAAATGCAGATGTTTGATACACTAACAGTAAGTAAAATGCAGTACCATCAGTTAAATGTTTACTTACCACATGGTCTTTCTTTGAGGAGCTAACCTCTGATTCTCAGAGAACAGCTTAATGATATGTATATGTATGTAGGTGTGGAGAAACATCGCCAGCATCTATCAAGGAAGCTTGTTTGTCCGAAAAAAACAAACAAAAAAAAAACTGCCACAATAGGTTTAAAAAATTCCATTCTGGCAATTGTAACCTCTCAGGCAAGGAATGTCCTTTTAGATCATTATGTCTTGATGAAGATATGCTGAAAAGGAATCCCATCTTATTTGTGAAAGAAACTGCCATCCAGCTGCATCAGTTCATTGAACTATTGATTATAACCTTCCAGAAATAGCTAAAATGTTGAAGTTCAGTCAGTAGATCCCACGTAAATCATCATCCCAAAACTTCATGCAATGAGACAACACATCCCTTTCCTTTCATTGCAAAGTTATCAGTGTAATGAATCTCTTTTGGACTGTGTTGTCACCAGTGATAAGAAGTGCTTCCTTTATGACAGCATCAAGTGTAGATGACAATGAATTCATCAAAGTAGTTTAACACAACACAAGCCAAATGTAATCTGTGCCCATGAAAAGCCATGTTGAATGTCTTGGAGATACTAGTGGAATTGCTCTCTTTGAGGTACCACTGCCAAACAAACCATTACTGCTGAGAAATATTGTCATCCTGATCTTTTGAAGACTGCTATTGAATGTTATCAAACCTGCCTAGTCAGTCAAAAGGGAAATTGCTTTTCTTTATATGGCAAGAAAGATCATTCTAAATAATCATATTATGGATTTTGCTTGAGAAGTAATGCCCCATGTACTACTGTATTCACAGAACCTTGCCCCATTGAAGTATAATTCAGTTCCATATTGTAGCAACATCTCAATGGTGAAAACTTGCAGCAAATGTGAGACCTTTAGGAAGTCATTCACTCATTTTCCGCCTGCAAACCTAAAAAGTTTAATGAAGCAGAAACTGGAAAAACTCTTATTACGGTAGTAAAATGCTTTCATATGTGATGGTTTGTGTACTTTTGATTAAATACATCTGTGTGTGTAAAAAAGACCATGTTGGAGATGGGTGAATGAAATTCAAAAGCATGCTGGAATAGCATCAAAGTGAATTGCTCAAAGACAAGGAGCTCAGGAGACCTTGTTCCAGAAGGCGATTGAGAATCATTGATTGTACATGTCTATACTATAATATATTATAAAGCCTATGAAAATCTAACTTTTCTTTTGATGACCCCATCTATAAAAATCTTGACTCTAGATTAAGTGAAATCCTCATAACTAAGAATCTGAAACCAGTGCTTCAGTACGGAACTCATGAATTAAGTTTTTTTGGTTTTTTTTTTGGTGAATTCTAAGTGCATCCATTTGAAACCAGATTGTTGAATATTGAAGATTCATTTAGGATCTATTCTACTGCACCACAATTTAGTGGAGCCACAAAGTTATGTCCCAGAGAAGTAGCATATATATGTGTGTGAGTCATGAAATGTGAACCAATTTTTCATCCAAACTGAAAGTAAACAATCTCTTCTCTGATGGAATTAAGGTTCAACTTTGACTGCACCAAGAAAAAACACAACAACACTGTTTCAATTCTCTCAAAGTTGTAACATACCGGGTTACATATAAAAGAATCAAAAGAACTGTGTATTTATGAAAATATGAAATTCAAATTTTAACTTATAAATGCAAAAAATGTAGAAATTAATTACATATAACCAAAAGAAAGATTGTTAGAAACTAGGAAAGATGTATAACCATGGTTTTACTGTATGCATATTTGGTTAAATTATGAAAAGAAAACAGCATTTGAATTATTAAATTTGCTTTTGAAGTGGATATAAAAATTAATCCTGAGAATTTATGTTTTAGAAAAAGTGTTCCATTCTCAGAGTTGATTTTATTTCATTATTGTAGCCTTTGGAATTTTGTTGTGGGAGATTGCTACCTATGGCATGTCACCATATCCTGGTGTTGACCTCACAGACGTGTATCATATGTTGGAGTCTGGTTACAGAATGGAATGCCCGCCAGGTTGCCCACCAAGGGTTTATGAGCTCATGAGACAGTGTAAGTAAATTGTCTTGATGCATGTACTTTATTAACATCTCATATTTATCAAATATCCGGGGTAAAAAAGCAACCTTGACACTTGTACCCACTGCACTCAATTCTTAAGTTCAGCAGTTTTCTCAATGACCTTCAAAATACATCGGAACAGACTTTGTTTACTGTGCAGTAAAAACTTGAAAGCGAATTTCAGTTAAATGGTATTAAAAAAAGAAAAAGTAATGAAACATATGAACTTTTATTTCTTGGAAGACACCAGGAAATGATATTTAGTGACTAAAAATGCAGAAGGGACAATGACTGAAAAAGTCAAAATTAACAGTTTTTGGTGCTACCTTTAGCATAGAAGATTCGTGAAATTCTGCATGGCACTGAGAGTCAGTTATTCACTTTTAACTGCAGTAATTGCACATGA
Source organism: Macrothele yani (assembly GCA_039090855.1). NCBI lineage: Eukaryota > Metazoa > Arthropoda > Arachnida > Araneae > Macrothelidae > Macrothele > Macrothele yani. The sequence continues at coordinate 133,489,109 of CM077005.1, read as the reverse complement.
AGTTTTTACTGTGGGCATGTGGCAGAATAGTTGTTTCATCATTGTAGAACTTGGAATCCATTTCATTTGCTCTATGAATGGTAGTTTTAGTATGTACAGGTGTTCTGGTGGCCTCACCAGATTTCATAGAGATACTGTGACATCATCGTCATCTTACAACTACCAATTATTAGTTATATGTAACGATAAATAAAGACTTAGGTGTTCACTTTGTTATTTCCTAATAATATATTTTAATGACATTTTAAATGCACATGGCTTTGTAGGACTATGTTTTCCTGTGCCATTTCATTTGCTCTTAAATAATATCATTTAACAGCATTTTACATGCACATGGCTTGTAGGACTACATTTCCCAGTGTCATTAAAAGATATTATATTATTGGGAAGTAACATAAAGTGAACACGCAAGTCTTTATCATTGCATGTATTTGATACTTGTATTGAAATATATTATGCAGCAAACCTGGTGAACTATTGGGTATATAAATAAGTTTTGAGGGATTTAGGTGAACAAAACACATTGTTGGAGAACAGAAACAATATTTTAATATTAATCGAAGTATGCTCCCTCTGAAGCTACAACTTTACCCTATCTTTCGGGCAGTGAACGTATGCCCCGAAGGAAGAATTCCAGTTCCTTGGAAGAGATCCAGTTGTCCAGCCAATTTTTGATATCTTCATAAGAACTAAACTGTTCTCCAGAAAGTGCTATTTGCATTGACCGGAACAAATGCTAATCCGATGGCGCAATATCTGGCGAATATGGCGGGCATGGTAGAACTTCCCGGTTGGATCTTTGTACTTTTTCACAGGTCGAGAAACATAATGGTCTTGCATTGTCATGCTGTAAGATGACCTTGTTGTGTCTATTGTCCCATTCCGGCCGTTTTTGCGCGAGAGCTCATTTTAAACGCGTTAATTGGGTTCGATACCGATCACCAGTAATCGTTTCTGACGGTTTCAGCAGTTCATAGTGGATCACACCCTTCTGGTCCCACCAGATACACAGCATTACCTTTGAAACACAAATATTGCGTTTTGGCGTTGAAGGACCTGGTTCACCTGTCTTCACCCATGCTTTCTGCCGTTTAGGGTTATCGTACCATATCCATTTGTTGTCGGCAGTAATAATACGATGCAAAAAACTTTCTTTTTTGCCTTTGAAGCAGCAATTCGCAAATGGTTTTTCGATGTTCAAGGTCTCTTTCCCGCAAAGCATGTGGAACCCAATTCCCTTCTTTTTGCACCATTCCCATGGCAGCTAAACGTTGTGAAATGCATGGTTGACTAACATTTACTGCTGCTGCTAGTTCTTTTTGGGTCTGGCACGGATCCTCGTTGTGTAAAGCTTCCAATTCGGCATCAGCAATTTTTCTGGGTGGTCCAGAACGTTCTTTATCACTGACATCGAAATCGTTCCTTTTGAATCGTCTAAACCAATACTCACATGCTTTTATGGATGGGGAATGTTCACCATAGATTTCTGACATTAAGCGATAGCTGTCGGCAGCACTTTTCTTGACAATAAGTAATGCACTAACGCTTCCCGCAAATGCTGTTTTCTCGGGACAAGAGTTGCCATTTTCCATCGAGTAAAACAAATACGTCTTCTCACCTCAATCAACATCGTATACTGACTCTGACAGCTGGCGTCTTGCACTGTGATATCGCAGTGTTGCCACCTTAAAATACATGCGGGCAGTAATAAGCACGACACCGAACGGGGAAATCCCTCAAAACTTATTTATATACCCAATAATATTTTTCAGGTTTCCAGTTTTTTAAACTCACAACTGTAGCAGTATTGTGTTCAGGTATGTTATTTAGCAGATGAGTGTAGATGCGCAGATGGTAAAATGATAAAAGACGTTTGATATCTGATGCCACTTTGCCCAGACATCTATGTGACTTTCTCCGTGGTTGATGATGATGATGTGATGGACACAGACTTCTTAAAAAAATCGTTGCTGTTCACAATAAGCTTTTTGCATATTTTTCTGTCCATTGCAATATTTTCTGCTTTTACTGTACAGAACGTATCAATTACTGAAGGCTGATTTTGCATGAACATATCAATTACTAAAGGCTGATTTTGCATGTAGGCTTTTACTGTACAGAGCATATCAATTACTGAAGGCTGATTTTGCATGTAGGCTTTTACTGTACAAAACGTATCAATTATTGAAGGCTGATTTTGCATGTAGGCTGATTATCAATTACTGAAGGCTGATTTTGCATGAAGGTATCAATTACTGAAGGCTGATTTTGCATGTAGGCTGATTATCAATTACTGAAGGCTGATTTTGCATGTAGGCTGATTATCAATTACTGAAGGCTGATTTTGCATGTAGGCTGATTATCAATTACTGAAGGCTGATTTTGCATGAACGTATCAATTACTGAAGGCTGATTTTGCATGTAGGCTGATTATCAATTACTGAAGGCTGATTTTGCATGAACGTATCAATTACTGAAGGCTGATTTTGCATGAAGGTATCAATTACTGAATGCTGATTTTGCATGTCCAGTCCATCTTGTTCTAGGTATATCTTTCAGGTGTGTGTGCTGGTATTTCAGAATTTAATTTAACTCCTTTTTAGGAATCTTTTTACCTTGCATTTGACAAACATGCACCTTAACTCGTATATATTGTCATTAACCTTTTCTACTGAAGAAGAACCCAGCTCAGTTCTGATGTGTACATTACTAGATCTGTTTTCCATTTAATTCATTTACTTTCCTTGGATGTTGCCTTTACCCAGCTTCTCACCTCCTGCAGAACCATTTACTTTGCATCTAGCTGTTGCTGTCATAAAAGAGGGCAGATATAACAACGGTATGGAATAGAGCCAGTTCTCTGGCTGATCTTATTTGCAGTGAAACTATTTTTATACAGCTGATAGAATACTGCTGACTTAACATCTATGTCATATTTACACCAGTAAATGGATTCACATCTTTCAAATTTGTATTGTACAATGGTGTAATCCCGTATTTCATTCATTAATACTTTGCACCTCCGGGCAATCACGGGAATAAGTTAAAACCTCCAGATTCGCTATATATGAATGCCGGTTATTTTGACTAGTGATTCCTATGATGGTTATATTCAAAATTAATCGGAAACTTGAAACATGGTCATTCTGGGTGGTGTAGTGGTTAGTGTACTCGGACGCTATCCAGGAGACGCGGGTTCGATTCCCGCTCCAGGAGGATGAAATTTTCAAGTTTTCGGATATTATCTGACTTAACACCCATGTCATATGTAAACCAATAAATGGATTCACATCTTCCAAATTTGTATTGTACGATGGTGTAATCCCGTATTTCATTCATTGACTGTCCCTGTTTTGTTGTTTATGTTTGCTGTTTCTTAATTAAAATCTATTTCTTGTTCTAGATTTTTCTCAGTATAACATAATTAATATGAGGGTGTCCGATAAGTATCTGGATTTTTATTCCTATCAATTACAGGAGAGAAATAAAAAATGCAGGATGCATAAATATGTTACTCACATATGTAATACAGTGGTACAAACAGTGAAAGTCACTTTTCCACTTATTCTCCGTTCAGTACAATGCGTTTCCTCCACCAATAAACAAATCGTTTCATTCCGATCAGCGAAGAAATCAGCAGGTGTGTTGTGAATCCGTTGATGGACAGCCACTTTGTAGATCATCCATACTCTCATAGTGGTGGCCATTAAGACTCCTTCAAGGAACTGAAAACATGAAAATTGGAAGGTGCCAAGTTCAGACTGTAAGCAGGGTGTGGAAGAACGGTCCACCTCTGTTTTGCAATTTCTGCTTGCGCTAGTTTAGCAATATGCAGGCGAGCATTATCATGCTGAAGCAACTCTTGATTGTTTTTTAATGTTGGCCGTTTGGTCCAGATACGCTGCACAAGTTTTCTCAGTATCTTCACATAGGCCTTCACACTTATTGTTTCATTTTTTGCCAAGTACTCAACCAGCAGGATTTTTTGCCAAGTACTCAACCAGAAGACAGTGGCTATGACCTTGGATGCCGACAAACCAACTTTGAACTTCTTTGATGGGGGCAAATCTGGATACTTTGCCATTTTGTCTCCGGTTCAAACTGATGAATCCACATTTCATCGCCTGTGATTATGCATCCCAGGAATGCATCACCCTCCTCATTGTAGCGCTGTGCCAGTTCATTGCAAATGTCTAGCCTTTGGTGTTTATGCACCGCTGTAAGCATTCGGGGTACCCATCTGGCACAGATCTTTCTATAGTTGAGATGTACATGAATAATTCATCCAACAGAATCTTTACTGATATCCAATTCAATGGCAATATTCCGAACACGAATGCATCTGTCACCTTTAATCAAGTCGTCAACCTGTTCAATCGTTTCACCAGTCACCGCCGTGTTAGGTCTACTTGGCTGTGCCTCATCTTCAAGGCTCTTGTGATCATCTTTGAACTTCGTAACCCATTCATAAACACTGGAACGAGACATAGCCGCATCACCATACACCGTCCAAAGTCTTCTCGTAATGTCTACGATCTTTATGCCTTCTTTCATTAAAAATTTCACTACTGTTCACTGCTCGAACTGAAAATTTAACGTAGCCGCCATTGTTTTTGATCGACGGCGCCACCTAACATAAGTGTCAACCTCTGCGTTTATGGCTCTTCACTGAAAGTAGTTGTAATAGTTTCACACATACATACGATCATACACACGGTTTTGTATCAATAGGAATAAGAATCCGGATACTTATTGGACACCCCCTCGTAATTTTTGGAGTTTAACTGAGGACCAATGATTTGTACTTACCAGCATAAATCTTAGTCCCAGTTTCTTCATATGTCATGTTCAACTGAATGAAGTTATGCTGTAATGCCTTTATGTTCTTAGAAATTAGCACGAAGTCATTGACATACAGTAAATCACTAATATTAGAATCCCATACTTCAGTGTCTGATACTAAATTTTTCTTTTAAGAAGTTTGTCCATGTTCATTGGAAACAAAAGTAGGAACACTATGCATCCTTGTCTCACTCCAGAGTTAATTTCTAAACTATTTCCAGTATTTCTTTCCATTAGGCAAATTTTGCATTTATGTTTTTACCTGTTATGCAGTAAATACATGGTTTTATTATTTGAGGTTTGAAATATTTGCGTACTTTCCTTATTCTGTTTCTCGTGTACACTTGCAGTTAACGGGACTAAAACAAGTAGTGATTTTGTAATATTGCTTCATCATTTCATTTAGTAAATATGAACATAAGATTTTTTTTTTTACCAGATGTGTTCTTGATTTGTGAGTTCCAACACTCATTTTGTCCATCAAACTTGATTTTTTTTCACCAGATGTGTTCTTGATTTATGAGTTCCAACACTCATTTCGTCTTGTTCACAAGTTCTACATCATTTGATTCGATTTGTTGCTGGGGTCACATTTCGAATATATCTTTTGCTCCATCCCACTTACAGCTGTTTAAGAGTAAAGCACTTAAATGTTTTTAGGTCAAACTTGATTTACTCCTTTATTCCATTGTATATATCTAGTTCTTGTCAGGACATTGTAGGAGATTCGAAATTTTGAACAGGTCCAGCACTCGTCAGAATTTAAATGAAAATTCATAAATTTAGTTGATAGTAAATAAAATAGTTAATTTAAAATGTAATAAACCTGCAGAGATATTGAAGACTTTTTCATATGCTTGAAATCTTTTAGGTGATTGAAAAATTGCATCGTTTTTTCTAAGTTGTACTCCCATGTTTTGGATGCATTTCATGCAGCAATCTTCATTGGCATTTTCAACAACTGTTCATTGACAATTAAGCCTAACTTGGCTGATGTGAGTTCAAGTTTATCCATTGATGCATATGCCATTTGACATCGTAATTTTTGTGTTGTAACCAATCATTTCTTGTTTATATATGTACAGTGGTGGCTAAAATTGTGGACACTTTTTGAAAATTTCATGTTTTGCAACTTTGCAGGCTTATAAGAAATGTTATGTTGCAAATGTTTACATGGTTTGTGCGCTCCTTGAAAACCTCGAAAAAGAAAAGTTCATTTTCAAGTCCTTGAAAGCACTTGAAAAATTTTAAGACTCCGTAAACGGCCCTTGAAAGAGATTTTGTTTTTAAGTAATGATTTGAAAGAGCATGTGTGTGTAAAATAATTGTTTGTGGCGAAAAGTTGTATAGGAGATTTCTGTGGAGCTCTGATAAAAATGCCAAGCTAATCAAATGGCTCAAAACTTGTGTTCAACTCAGGGGAGCCTTGGACAGCTGGTGCACTTGGCTATGACATCATTACGGAGTAAAACATCAGCGATCAGAGTAAAATAAGTGGAATGATGTATTTGCGAATCGTGTGGGCTTCTGTTGACTGGGGTTAGGGGCTCGTTCTTGCCGGAGGGTGAATACAAAAATAATGTACCCTTTCAAAATATTCCACAAAATAAAATGATTTGGAAAAACACCAAAACAAAGGGGCAATTCAAAGTTAATAAAATAAACTAACGGGGGCAGGGAGTAATTGGCAAGTCATTGGAAGTGTGCCTGTCCCAGCTCAGTTTAATGGTTTGAACTTGCTAAAATACCTACCTACTGACAGCACACACATATGATAGTTTGGTTTTAAAAAGTCTTGAAAAGTACATACATACATATCACTAAGCTGTTCTCTGAGATTCAGAGGTTAGCTCCAAAAAGAAATACAAACTTCCAGATATTTTTACTTATTGTTGTCGTATCAAACTTCGCCATTTACAGTGATCTTGACATACAACTCGTGCTTCACTGATATCCATTACACGCCGTACACAAGATCTTTTATACTTCATACTCATAATTTTTTCTCATGCAGACACTCCTGAATCTGATCCACCCATGTCTTCCTTGGCCTTCCTCTGCCTTTCCTTCCTGCCACTTGGGCTGAAAATATTTTCTTAGTAAGCATTTCATGACTCATTCTTTCAACATGGCCAAACCACCGAAGCATATTGGTCTCCACCTTGCTAACAACATTTTGCTTTACATCACACAACTGCAATACATCTTCATTCCTCACACAATCAGATCGTGTCTTGCCACAAACCCCACGTAAGTAACGCATTTCTCCAGCACACAAACGACTCCTATGTTTCTTCTGCAGTACCCAGGTTTCACTGCCATACATCAGAGTAGGAACAATTACTGTTTCATACACAGCCATGCGGGACTCTCTAGAGAACCTATCATTCCTGTGAAAACCTCCCAGAGCAGCTATGACTTTCAAAGAAGAATTCACTCGCCTACTGATTTCACCATCCAACTTGTTCTCTCTGTCAAACTTGCTTCCTAAATACACAAACTCACTCACCTGGTCAATCACAGTGCCATTTATACTTACATTACATTCAGTGCTACCCATTCCTCTCTCAAACACCATAACTTTGGTTTTTTTCCTTATTTATACTCAGTTTGAATTTCATGCAAACTTCGTGCATCAGCAACATACTCTGCAACTCACTTTTGCTCTCTGTCAACAGGACAGTGTCATCAGCATACAGCAATCTGTACACACGGATATCACCAAGACATAAATCACTATTATCTATTTTGGCCTCACGCATGCCTGCGTCCATAAATATATTAAACAGCCATGGTGACATTACACAACCATGTCTAACTCCTGCACCAATGGAAAACCATTTTGATAAAACACCATTCACTGGTACACAAGCTCTACTACCAGCATACATGGCTTTTACACTATTAAGTAGATTCCCAGTAACACCATATTCATTCAATACCTTCCACAAAAGTGTCCTATTGACTCGGTCGTAAGCTTTCTCTAAATCTATGAAGGCAGTAAAAACTTTCTTCCCAACAGCCAAATACTTTTCAATCATCATGCGTAATGCAAAAATCTGGTTAGTGCAGCCTTTACCAGGCATAAAACCACTTTGAACATCCCACACTTTCAATGATGTAAGACCCCGTACTTTTTCAATAACAACCTTACCAAACACTTTCCCTGGCACACTTGGTAGGCTAATAGTACGATAGTTCTTGCATTCAGTCTGATCACCTTTTCCCTTATACAAGGGAACAATGATAGCATCCTTCCAATCCTGAGGGACCATTCCTAACTCCCAGCACAACTGGCAAATTTCAGTTAACCAGTCAATTATAGAGTCACCACCATATTTCAACATCTCGGCAGTTATGCCATCAACTCCTGGAGCCTTACCATTCTGAAGAGATTTTAGAGCTTTACACACTTCTTCTCTTGAGATCCCTCCTGTGCATTCATCCCTCATTGTGACATCATCTGCATCTGTCTCAGAATCATTTTTGCTCTCCTGATTTAATAACTCACAGAAGTATTCGCCCCATCTGTCACTTAACTCATTGGGCTCCCATATCATTTCCCCAATCTCATTCTTCACACAACTTACAACTTTGTTTCCCCTATTTTTCCTGAGTCTCATGTACTTCCAGAAGGACTTTCGATCTTTCCAAAAAGCCAGTTCATGCCTTTCCACTTTCTCTTTCCTATCTTTTGCCTTACTGTGGCGAACCAGCTTAGCAGCTTCATGCTTCTTACAGCGATATTCATCCACAGAGACTCTACCTTGCAACATCCCCAAATAGGCTTGCTTCCTTTTTCTTTACTGCCTCATCAATCTCACTATTCCAATAAAGAATCACCTCTATTGTTACCCACTATTGTGGTGCCACAGACCTCTTTAGCAGCAGTAACAACACAGTTCTTAAAACATTCCCACTTCTTTTCTACATCCCTCTCATAAGATTTCAGATCCTTCAGTCATTCTCTGAGTAAGTCAGAATACCGCTGATGATCTTCAAGGAGCCTATCAACCTTTATTTTTTCTATCTTGGGTCTCTTCCTATTCTTTTTCCTCCAACCAACATTAAGTTTCACTCGTGACACTACCAAGTAATGATCAGAACCGACATCCGCACCTCTCATCACACGGGTGTCAACAACTAAGTGTTTCAAACGCTGATCGTAAACAACAAAATCTATCGCACTCTTTTGACCAAGAGTACGATTTTCTCAGTATATGTGTGTATATACTTGTGGTTGAAAAATGTATTAGATACACACAAACCATTCTCAATGCAGAGTTCAATTAATCTTTCACCATTATCATTCACACAAGGATCATTAAACTTACCCAGAACATTGTCAGAAATTGCATTCTGCACACCTACTCTAGCATTGAAATCCCCTGCTATTATAACTTTTTCTTTAGCACCAAACTGGCTCAAAACAGCTTTTAGCTCATTCCAGAAATCTTCTTTCTTATCAGAAGGTTCCGAGTCACAAGGAGCATACACTACAACAATTACAATTCTCTGAAGTTTCACTTTCAAACGAATCCAGAGAATTCTCTCACTTATGCAACTATAGTGAATCAAGTTGTTCTTCATCTTTTCACTTAAAATCACACCTACACCAGCCTGTCCTCTCATATTATCCAATACTCCAGACCACACACTCACCGTGCCATTCACTTCTTCTACCCCAATTTCCTTCTTTTTGGTTTCACTTACACACAGCACATCCAGTCTATACTCATTCATCTCCTCAATCGCCTCACTCATCTTGCCATTTATACCTCTAGTATTCCATACTCCAATCTTACATTCACTCAGCCGAGATCGCTTTCTCATACGCCGTTTAGAAAGTCCTGGAAGATTCCGTGGTGGACCGTCCTTCTCAAGTGTGGTAGGTCCACTATATCCCACACTTGAGTCATTCTTAATATTTCTTTTTGTCTTTTTATTCAGGTAAGTACATCAGTGTGGGGGATTAGCCCACAGCTGAGGGTTCCAGTTGGTCATTCAACCTAAGGATTCTGGAACAAAACCCAGTGAGTTGGGGTCTTTTCGCCAATGTCACACAGAACTAGCATGCACCTCTCCAAGATTCACAGAGGCCCTAGTTGCTGTTGTGTGTGCCATTGTTACCACGGAGTGCCCCGAGGAGGCAAACCCATCGCTCACTACGACCGCCCGCAAGTCTTGAAAAGTGCATGTATTTATTTTGCTTGGAAGAGTACGAACCTTGCTTTATGTATCAATCGAAAGAGAATTTAATGCTGAATTCAATACAAAAACAACAGCAGAATTTCAATTCCAGAAGGCTTTTAGTAGGCATTGCGCAGGTCTGTGTGCATGCCGATGGTTAACACATGACCTCAGGGGTGGGGCTCTGTTGCTCTGTTCTTTTGTAGTTGTGGGGAAACTGATTTGTTTGATCCAAATCACTAAAAACTTGTTCACGCTGGCCCCTTCATTAATATTTCTGATGAACAATTTCCACAGGAAATGACTTTCATGAATCGGTTCTGAGTCAGATCCATTTGTGTCATTTGTTACTCTTCTGAATTTGTGAATGATTTTCAGTTTAAATTTATTTTTAAATAATACAGAATATAAAATAATTTAGTGTTTAGCCTTGGTATCATCCCTAAGTCGTCTGTTGCAGTAGAACCAGGTTTACATGTTTGTCACTTATTCATTTTTCCCATTTATATGTAAAATGTTGCAAATCCAAAAATTCTAAATTGCTGTTAATGTTAAATTTTATGAATTATATGTTAATTGTATTACCTTTCTTCTCATTCATGCGTTAAATTGTGGTGGTGTGAATTAAAAATTTGAATGATGAGAATTCCCTTTACCAAACTCTCTTCCCACTGTTATGCTTTGCAGCTAATTCCATCTTCCGACACCCACCCACTCACTCACCTACCTTTTGCTCTCCCTATTTCCTGTCATTCACCTACTTTATGTCTCAGTTTGTGGAATGTGTGCGCTTCTGATGTACCGTAGATCAGCTCACTTAGCACCTGCAGTAGACACCTGCTCTTGCTTGACGTTTTCATATTGGACTCTTTCCTTGTGACCTTTGCTTGGATTCCCTTTCTTGACAAAACTACACCCTAAGATATATTGTTTTGCGATCTGACTGGAATGCCATAATTGAAGAATAAGGATGAATTTAGCTTTCAGGGTTATATCAGTTGCAATGTGGATTTGGCAACGTCTTCACTTATGACTCTAGATGAAATGTTTGTGAACAAAAAGTGTGCAGTGAGAATGTCTGCAGTGACAAGAGTGATGATGATTTTCAGGTAAGTCACATTGATGAAGAAATTAATCTGCATATAAAACTTGCCTGGAGAGCTTTTGGAAGAAACAGCATTATTTTCAAGAGCAATATGCCATTATGTCTTAAAAGAAAAGTGTTTGATCAATGCATCCTTCCAGTGCTTACGTATGGTGCAGAGACGTGGACCTTAACTAAAAGAGACATACAAAGGCTGCAGACAACTCAAAGAAGCATGGAGAGGTTCATGCTTAGTATAACCTGGAGAGATAAGAAGAGGAACTCGTGGATCCGAAAAATGACAAGAGTGGAAGACATCATGATCAGAGTTAAATCCCTGAAATGGCAATGGGCTGGACATACTGCCAGAAGGACAGATCATCGATGGACAGCCGAAATTTTAGATTGGATTCCAAGGGACAGGAAAAGACCCAGAAGAAGACCACATGGAAGATGGGTGGATGAAATTCGAAAGTATGTGAGAGTAACATGGAGGAGACTGGCACAAGACAGACCGTTGTGGAAGAGGCTTGGAGAGACCTTCGTCCAGCAGTGGATTAATAATGGTTGACAATGATGATGACATCAGCACTCAAATTTAGTGATGCATAGAAATCGTTCAGAATCGTTAAGAACTTCTTTTATAGGCATCATGATACTGATAGGAAAACTGCAGGCTCACAGTAGCCTTAAAAATTCAATGTTTTAACTTAAAATTAAACAGCAATAATTTGATTTTTTTAAACCATGTTAATGTATATATGTATTTTTTATAATATACACATCATATTTCCTTGTGTAAAAAATATCAATTGCAAATGAATTAGTAATAATGCTGTGTATACTATGTATATACAGTATGCAGTATGCATACACATAACTATATTTACAAGTGCTGTAACTCTATGCAGTGTAATTGAAATCAGTGAAGTAAAAAAAAAAAAAGTGAGAAAAACCAAAACAACTAAAAATACTAGCACACTAGAGCATAAAAAAAAAAAAATACTACGTACTACTTCTATATAATAACAGAACTGGTTATGCCATATGTTGCAACAGAATAATGTGCTACCATCTGTGGACAGAAACATTCAATGTCTCTTTTATAACTTTTTTTTCAGTTATATGTTAATTTTACTTGGTCCTTTGAGAAATGTATAAACCGGGTTCCACTGTTTATATATATGCCATATGCAAATTAAGAATATGGAACTCAGGACACTTCTGGCTCCAAGCATTTCAGATAAGAAATGCCCAACTTGTATTCTGTGTAAGAAGTGAAAGAATGTTATTTAGGCTGCTCCATTATGTTAGTATTATAATGAATATTTAGGTTTTTGTAGCACACTGGCTGTATATTACCACATAGCCTGACATCCATTATCAGGAAGAGGTGAACCTGCTATAGTCCCCCCCCCCCCCCAACACACAGTGTCTTTATAATGAGCAAAAATATAATAAGCCTATTTTTTAAATGACATTTCATTGGGACAAGGAATAAAAGTTTCAATAAAAACTGAGAAATTTAAATATAATAATGGTGGTAAGCAAAATAAAATGCTTTGATAGTGGTAGGGGGGGGGCACTCACCCTTAAATTGCTGGTTGACATCTTTATTGAGGCTCAGTTCAAGCAGGTACGAATGCTCAAACCACTAAATATCCGCCGTGCGTCGGATGGTATTTAACTTGGGACAAGGAATAAAAGTTACAATAAAAACTGAGAAATTTGAATATAATAATAGTAGTAAGCAAAATAAAATGCTTTGGTGGTGGTGGGGGGGGGGGGAGGGGCACTTACCCTTAAATTGCTGACACCTTTCTTGAGGCACAGTTCATGTGGAACAAAAATTTTAGTCTAAATAAGAAAGTAAGGAACACAAATAAATGTGATTAAACAAAATATTGGAAGTACTTACACAAGTGCAGGTTCAGGTGGCATTTAATTCCGTTGGATGGTATTTTCACAAAAATATATTTTGCTCAAATGATATATTCACAAAAGTATTTTGAACTGTAATGGTATCTTCACAAAATATTTTCAGTAAAATTTAATTGAAAGAAAAGTATTTTAGTGTAAGAGGCATTTCAAGTACTGATGTGTTTAACTGATGTACTTTTGCTTTTTTTAAGTATTATTATTATTAGGTTTATAGCATTCAGACTTTATTTTGTTGTGAAAGCAAGACAGCGAAGTTGATGTAAATTTTTTTTTCACCTACCTAGCCAGCCAACTAGATATGTGACGTATTCTATTTATGAATTCATGCCACTTTGAATTTTTGTGTGCTTTCAAGTTTTTTTTTTTAACAACATTTTTTGGCAAAAATGCGCTAAACACAGAAATAATTTTTCAAAGATGGGTATCATCTTTAAAAACTTGAATCGGCCCTTGCCTTACAGAGCTAATAATGGTTTCCAGAGCTATTGTTGCCAAGCACAGGTAGAAGGATGTGTGAAAGATGGAGCAGCCATGTTGAACTCTTTGGTTGTTCAGATTTCAGCTGCACACTGGTTTTTTTTTTTTTTTTTGAGATGGCATAACCACTGTGTTTATCTGATTGATGAAAAGTGTTCACATACAGTGATCTTAAATATTTTTTTTTACTTTAATTTGTATTTAAATTACTTCATATACTTTTCTAATCACTCATTCCATGTTTTTTTAAAGGCTGGCACTGGGAACCATCAGAGAGGCCAACCTTCAAAGACATTCATTTGACTTTGGAAACAATGTTTCAGAACTCCAGTATCACAGAAGGTAATTTCTTTCTCATTGTCTGAAGTATGTGTGCAATTTGTATGTTTAGCCATGTGGAAAAAAATTGATATCACACTCAGTTTTAATGAATGGTAATTATTGTCTAAACATGCTGTAATACAAAAACTACATAAAATCTCTGTACCTTATTTCCTGAGGACAACAAACAGTGTGTTTCTAGGACCTGTGAAGTCTAGGTGTTTCCTAGTTCATATTACTGTGACTACCAAAGGGGGACACATATGCAAACTGAAAGGAGATCCATATGATCAGGGAAGATGTGTAGAACCATCATTCAGACACATGCCCTTGTGTCCTACCCACCCTTCTTGTGATATGGTGCACAAGTTCTCTCGTTTAGTACAGGAAGGTTAAATTTAGGTAGGACAATTTTTCGTCAACCAGTCTGAAAAACTTGAAATGGCTTTCTTCTTAGTGTTACTTATCGGAAGTTGAAGTACACCAAATGGGTGGTCATCAGGTTCAACAGGCTCACTGCCTTCAACTGAGGAACCACAGTGGAAGGTGAAAAATTGGCTACTGGAACCCCAGCACTAATGGATTGAAAAAACTACTGAGTAAATTTGAGGGAATTAATTAGGCCTGTTAATGCAGTGGAAATCAGTGGAAAAGTAATAGAATTTGAAAAAAACAAAAACAAACAACAACTTAAGAAAAAAGAAAGGAAGAAAATTCAGCATAAATGCAGTACACTTTTATGCACATTGAAAAGCATGGGCCAAGGAATCATGACCTTGGCAGATTTAATATGATTTACTCTACAGTTAATGAATTTTCCATGGTATCTGTATCTCTAGAGTCCACTTCAGTCCAAATGTTTAATTACTGAATGAGATGCATCTCTTTATATTAATTGAATTATTCAGTAGACATGAACTTAGCCAGCTGACTTTTCTAGATGCCATCACACAACATAAGGATGCTGCTGCAGTGTGCTTAGAGTTGCATCATTAATTAATTAGGTATCAACTTACCATGCATTATCAGTAAGTGTTTTTTGTACAAAAATTGCCTGGGCTATCTATTGTGAGTTATTTTGCAGGTTTCCTTGCCATTGGATTGGTCGTACTGGACCCATGACTTGGTGCTGTACAGCTGGCCACTTAGATCATCGGAACTTACACCGTGCAACTTCTTCTTTGGGGGGTATGTTAAGGATACTGTGTACATGCCACTGTTGGCTACAACCCTGAATTAGCTCAAAAAACACATTGTTACTGCGATTGAGTCGGTGACAAAGGATATGCTGGAATGAGTGAACCTGCACATTAGAAAGGTTGCTTACAACCCTGGAGTGCATCAAGAGTTGTAGGCAATGGTGGCATGTACACAGTATCCTTAACATACCCCCAAAAGAAGAAGTTGCATGGTATAAGTTCCAGTGACCTAAGTTGGCCAGCTGTAGAGCACCAAGTCATGGGGTCCACTGCGACCAATCCAATGGCAAGGAAGCATTTTGTTGGAGAAACGGTGAACAGCACAATGACAATGCAGCGGCCACACAGTAACAGTAGAGCCCTCTCATGGTGACCTTTTGAAACTTGGAGATTTCCTCTTTCATTTGGTGTATGATCTATTGGTTTTTTCATATAGTTCGATTAGAGTGAATTTTAGGCCATTTTTAAATTTGGGAGATGGGTGAATGAAATTGATCACTCATTAAGATATTTTTATGTATAGACACCATACACATTTTTTTTTTTTTTATCAGTGCTTAAAGTTCAACTATGATTATTCCTGTATGTGTTGTTTGCGTTTGCAGAGTTGACAGCCTGAAAGTGCTAAAAGGTGTTTTTGTTACATGTGTAGGAAATTTGTACCACTAAATAATCAAAGTAACATTGTACTCATTCTGGCGGTGATCTCAGGACACAGCAATTATGCCACAATAAGAACCACGCACATTTCCACCCTCAGGCTAGGCTGAGGTGGATATAAGTTCTAAAGAAACAGTTGAGAAACAACCCTTTTACTCAATAATCTTACTGCTGCTAAAGTTTTAGGTTTTTTGAAGAACCCATTGGGTTCACCTTTATTTTTAAGTGGACATGATATTAAATTTGGCTCAAAACAAAGAATTTCAATCCCAATTTGGGTGAAACATTTTCTTGCGGCTGATAAGAAATTTAGATTAGAGTCCAACAAATTTAATGAAAATATCAGCCCTTGCTGATAAATCACATATGACTGTGTATTTTATACTTTCAAACTAACCCAATAGAAGCTTACTGCACAATTTATACTCATAATTCTTTTCCAAACATTTTTACATTAGCTTTTCACAAAAGTACTGCTAATATAAGTAGTGTTATATAAAAATTGCACAAATGCCAAAACAATATCAAAATCACCAGACTTTACTGAAATGATAATTTGGTAGAACAAATTTTTCTATGCTAGCAAAACTAAACTAAAATAAAAATCCGGATTTTTGTTATTGAGACTTATTAAAAACACCATATCAACATGCCATGGACCAAACACTATTTCAGTATACTATGAACAGACCGGAACTCCATGTGCAAACCCAACACAAACTAACATTGATTAATCTTTCTTGACTATTTGGGAAAATAACAAAACAACAAAAACAAAATGCAAACAATAAACAACAGGAACATCTCTTTCAAACCAGTTTTTCCCCCTCAAAAATGAAAAGTTAATTTAGCAACATCTGCGAATACTCAAAAATTATATCAAAATTGCGGCATGATTCTATGCTAGCAGATCTCGCTGTAAATCACTCGGGCATTATGCACTAGAACCTACTAAGTTGAAATAACAATTGCTAAGGACTCTCTCTCTCTCTCTCTCTCTCTCTCTCTCTCTCTCTCTCTCTCTCTCTCTCTCTCTCCAAAAGAAAAAAAAATATTATTCACTTCAAATACCACAAGTTACCTTAAAATTACTTCAATTTGAAAACACTGTCAACACTTTTCCTAAGAACACTCACTATAACAACTCAAGTAATTGATTATCCATATTTACTCATCCCACAGTACTCTAAGACCAGTACACTTGCAATAAATTAAGCTTCATGAAACTTTATACTTACATTTCCAAATAAAAATATTCAAAAATATCTCCTAAATAACTACTTGAGCTAAATCAGTTCCCACTAGCAATTACCATAATTAGTGCTCATTCACTTAGGCTTTTTAAATTTCCCTGACAAAGTACAAACATCACTAAAGTACTTTTAAAATGCAGAATAACTCAGATGACTCATCTCATATAATCAGACCATGACACATAAGAATGCAATTTCACTACAAAAAGAAAAAAAAAACAAAAAAACTAGCGGCTCCTGAGAGAAAGGCTAAAGGAATCAGGAAAATAAAACCTATCGCAGGCTTTTCCCACCTATGCATGACTTCGTGCATTTGTTTTCTTGTTTGACATATTGCCATGTACACTCGAAAAAATATCAACAGTACTACACTGATCCGCTTCCAAATGGATTTTCGCATCTAGTCGAGTTCTCTATCAGGAGGATAATCCCCCAATTATCTCCTGACATCCCTTTAGTAATGCTTACTCCAACATCGGACATATGACCTACCTAAGTACACAACTTCCAACTCATTATTCCCAGAAATCCTACCACTATACGAAGAACCGTTACTCGAAGAAATTATAACACTACACGTAGAATCACTTATTTCCAGAAATACCACTAACTCATAATAACTCAGTACACATACAGGACAACCTTTATGTCAACAATAAAATTCCTCAGGTCTGATGCATGCCTACTCATTAGCCCTTTATTTTTGAGTTAAATAACATTCTTGCATGATTGACGTTGGAACTTAGCCTTTTGAGAGAAACTACTGCATCGCTTATGAAGTACACCTATAAAGTAAATTTGCCTAAGAACACTAACTCAAAGAAAAATTGCAATGCATTACTATTTAGTTACTAGCCGCTCATAAAGCACACACACACACACACACACACACACACACACTCTCTCTCTCTCTCTCTCTCTCTGTATAAATTTACTAATTAATTTAGAACTTGAAGAAGAAAAAAACAACACAGCTTGAAATAGTGTTCAGCTCAATAAGCCCCAACTGGAAGCACTTTATTGCTAATTCATTTCTGTTACTCCATTCGTCAACATCTAAGAACTTCATGAAATTTGTTACCAAAAAACATAATTAATTTTTCATTTGAAAATAAGTATTTAAGTAGATTAATAATTTTCAACTGTAATTAAAATAACTGGTTTTGTTTTTTCCGCTTTACACAGATAACAGATTAATTTTTGAAGTGCATTATTAATTTCCAAAAACCAACGAAAACTTTCAAGTTCAAAATTCTTTTGCTTATAGGCGACCCATTTGGCGTGGGGAAAAAAAAATCAAGATGGCTTGCCTCAACATCATGGTGAGAAAACTCAGGGTGAAATACGTATTCACCATTACCGTTTTCCTATTCCTCCACTGAGGTGAAGGATGAAAGTTCGTTTTTTTTTTTGTTTTTTTTTTTCCCCCATTTTAATGTCTCTAAACTTGTGGTCACATAGTAAAGTTCCTGGATCCGGATCTAGATCAACAATCATTTCGGCAGCTTCAATGGAAAGGTTTTTTTCTCTTTTTTTCTCGTAGCTTGGCCGGACAGCGCCATCCATAATTCTCAGTTGGGGAACTTCCCTAGTTTCGGAAATGATTTCCTTCGATAGCTGTGTTTCAGGCACTAGGGTGACTTTTCATCGAATACAGCAATTTGGCTAGCAGAAACTAATCTGGTTCACTCGTCCTCCGCACCTTAGAGGTTTTCATAATGACCATTTTTGGCAGCTCACAAACACCAAGCCTCTTCCTTCCTTCTTTGCAGTGTCTCAAACCTCGAAACATCCGTAGGCTCATAAAGGGGCTAGCAAGCCCATTTTTCCTTACTTCGTCACATTTTTTTTTTATTCAAAGGAGCTAGCCAGCCAATCTGACGGGGACACCCTTAGATGCCCCTTGCCAACAAGGCCGGCCGATCTACTTTTCGTGCAAGTATGCTGTGTTAGGTACAAATGTAGAGCAGAGCATCGGCGAGAAAGGAGAGAGTGCAAAAAAACAAAAGATGTGTGCATGCTGGGGTGGAATTTGGGTCTTATAAGGGGGCCCACCTCAGTTCCCCTGTAAGGGATCTCGCTTGATTGGGTGAAATGCACTTAGCAACAAGTTACAAGTTATCTGACCAATCAAAGATTACGTAACTTTCTCCTGACCTCACATACACCAAAATTCTGGGAACCCCTAAGGTCAGCATAAACGTTCCTTCAACCTTTTACCCAGAGTGATCTCCGCTGGTCAAAGTTGCTTGCTCTAAAAATATAATTTTCAAGGCTGAACTTCTCCCTAAAATTATTCTTTAGCAAAAAGGAGAAAGTTTAAAAAAAAAAAAAAAGGCGTTTTATTCCACAGGGAACTTTTCCTTCCTCTTGACTTTGCATTGCCTGGCTGGCCTTATAGACTTTACAAATTTTAAAATATATATACACAGGAAGATAGATGAAAATATTATCGTACAAAGCCAGCATTTCAAGTAGAAATGGATCAGAACTGAGGCAAAAAATATATTATAAAATCATTTGCTTTTATGTTTTAGATGTAGTTTTACTGCTGAAAAAGTTATCACACATTTCACACATTTAACTTTAATTTACATCCTCATATTTACAAAAGAATATTGTCTCTCCTTGAATCGCACGCATAGCTCATTTTGCATGGAGTACAGAAAGGGGAAAAAAATAATAAAGATATACCATGGAACAAAGTCTACAACAACGTAAAGACAAAAATGATTTTTTTTTTTTTTATCTATCAGAGCAGCACATCTGAAACCTTTATCAAAAGCAATTTCTTCCCTGAATGAAACAAATGAACAAACACTACTCTTCACTAATCTAGACAATATTTAAAACAATATGCAAGGAATTACCTGTAGTTTTTAATCTCGGCACACCAAAAAAATAAAAAAATAAAAATTTTTGCTCCCAGAACAACAAACTAAAGAACATACATGTACTTAACATTCCCACACTTCACTCAACATACACACACACATAACAAAAATATTCTAGCGCTCTAAAAAGAAGTTGAGGAAAGGATAGAGAAGGAAAAAAAGAATTCGGAGTTAGAATGGAAACTAAAGAATTTCAAAACTTTTTCTTGACTTCCCAGGGAAATGAACTGAAAACTTCTGAAGATGTAGAAAGTTGATTCAAGTTCCTCACTAAAACTTTCGGGGATCGATGAAAAAAAAACCATAAGAACTGCGCATCATTCTTTTTTTTTTTTCTCCATCTTTTCCCGAAGGAAATCAAGATGTGTGATGGGAGCCTATTTTCCTTTCTGAAAATGAGATGGCCAGTCTTCTTTTTCAAAAGCTGGAAAAATGGTGACACATCATGTATGTCCAGACCATACATGGTTGATAGGTATGGAATTATGCTCTTTTGAAATCAGATGAATCATTTTAAATTACCCTGTGTATGTATGTATATAATACACGGTCGAGTCACATTATTGTGACCACCAGCTAATATCCAGAGTAACTGCCATGTGCAGTGCAGACAGCAGCTAGATGGTCTGGGAGTGACTCAGTAAGGTGCTGGAAGGTGTTCACAGGTATGTGGAGCCATACTGACTGCAGTGCATCTGACAGCTGCTGGAGGGTGTGTGGTGGAGGATCCATAGAGCGAACAACATGATCGTGGTGGTTCCACAGATGCTCAATTGGGTTTAAGTCTGGGGAATTAAAGGGCCAGGGAAGTACTTTTAAGTCTTCATCGTGCTCTTCCAACCACTCTCGGACATTTCTAGCTGTGTGACACGTCGTATTGTCGTGCTGGAAGATCCCATCCACCTCAGGGAAAACAATCGGCATGTATGGGGGTGTATGTGGTCTGCAAGGATGGATTCATAATGAATTCGCCCCATAGCGCCTTCTACAGGTACGAGTCCGAGGAGCAGAAAGTACTTAAAACTGCGACATACGCTGCAGAACAAAGTCTCCCCCCTTGTAGAACATTTTCTTTTTAATCTTAGATTTCAATGTCTTGCGGAATATATTTTTTTAAACTTAGATTTCAGTTTTCTTGCTCGATGTTTTTATTTGTAGAACATATTTTGTTAAATCTTAAATTTCAATCCCTTGCAGAACATTTTTTATCTTAAATTTGTGAGCGCATCGCTCACTCGGGTGTTCGATCTGCCGGTAATTCCTCTTGTCTACACTCCCCACCCTTCCCTGGAGCACCAAACAATCCCTCACCCTCCCCCACACATCCATCCACCCACCCCTACCATTTGGAATGGTAGCTGATTATTTCTCCCTGTGCTTTTTGAAGGACCCTTCCCCCCTCCCTGCTAGTATGTTGTGAAAGTGGGAGGCACCAAGCCATGTTAAACCACATATTGCTGGGGCGAGTGTTAAGTGTCCATCTTGGAAAAAATCACCTCCAGTCAATAACAGCAGAACACGCGGGTTTGCGGAATTTACGCCCAAAGTCATAAACTGCCACCGAAGTAAAGTTGCTAGGAAGAAATCTTCCTCCTTAGAAAAATTTAGGGAATTTTTTTTAAAATATATATCATCATCATCATCATCATCAACCATTATCCACTGCTGGATGAAGGTCTCTCCAAGCCTCTTCCACAACGGTCTGTCTTGTGCCAGTCTCCTCCAAGTTACTCCTGCATACTTTCGAATTTCATCTACCCATCTCCCATGTGGTCTTCTTCTGGGTCTTTTCCTGTCCCTTGGAATCCAATCTAAAATTTCGACTGTCCATTGATGGTCTTTTCTTCTGGCAGTATGTCCAGCCTATTGCCTTTTAAGGGATTTAACTCTGATCATGATGTCTTCCACTCTTGTCATTTTTCTGATCCACGAGTTCCTCTTCTTATCTCTCCTGGTTACACCAAGTATGCACCTCTCCATGCTGCTTTGAGTTGTCTGCAGCCTTAGTATGTCTCTTTTAGTAAAGGTCCACGTCTCTGCACCATACGTAAGCACTGGAAGGATGCATTGATCAAACACTTTTCTTTTAAGACATAATGGCATATTGCTTTTGAAAATTATGCTGTTTCTTCCAAAAAGCTCTCCAGGCAAGTTTTGTACGCCGATTAATTTCTTCATCAATGTGACCCTCACTTGATATCTGCTGTCCAAGATAAACATATGCATCTGTTATCCCCAGCTTTTCTCCATCAATCAATAAATCTTCATTTCTTGTAAAAGCATTGAACATCACTTTTGTCTTCTGAAAGTTCATTTTTAATCCCACTTCTTTACTCTTGTCAGCAAGTTCCTGGATCATACTCTGCAGCTCTGATGAGGTAGTTGCAAAAATGACAACGTCATCAGCAAAACGAAGATGTGTTAGATAATCTCCATTAATCTTTATCCCTTTGTTTTCCCAGTTCAGTGATTGAAAGACATTTTCCAATGTGGCATTAAAGAGCTTGGGAGATATGGTGTCACCTTGTCTCACTCCCTTTCCAATTTTTATGTGTGCTGTATTCTCAAACAGCTGAATCTTTGCGCTTACATTTTCATAGATGTTATTAATAATATTAATGTATGCATCTTCAATACCACAGGATTTCAAAGCCATTGTAACTGCTGATGGTTTCACTGAATCAAAAGCATTTTCATAATCGATAAAAGCCATGCACAATGGAAGTTCATATTCCCTCGCTCTTTCAATTAGTTCTCTCAGTACGTGGATATGATCTATATTGCTGTAGCCACTCCTGAATCCAGCTTGTTCTCTCGGTTGAGCCATGTCCAGTGTTACCTTCAAGCGGTGTGAAAGAACTTTAGTGAAGATTTTATAAACCACTGATAGGAGGCTGATAGGTCTGTAGTTCCTGAGATCCTCAATGTCACCTTTTTTATGTAGCAGGATCATTGTAGCATTGTTCCAATCCTCAGGAATCTTCCTTTCATTAAGGCATCGAGTGAAAACTTGGGCGAGCACTGTTTCAATTTCTCCACTTGCTTGTATGATGTCTACAGTAATTCCATCTTCTCGTGGAGCTTTTCCCCGCTTCATGTTCTTGATTGCATGTGCAACTTCTGCTGGGAGGACTGGAAGAACTCTGGTACTGGTACCTTTCATGATGTCTGGAGTACATGTATCATTCCTTTCATATAATTTGGAGTAGAAATCTTTCACTCTTGTCTTTAAATATATTATACATATATATAAAATCTGGGTGTGTATTTTGACCACTCACAAAATTCGAGCTTTAAAAACGTATCCTTCATAAAATTACGTGCGGTAAAAATGAATCCTTCTCTGAGTTACGAATATTACAGTTGGACACATAGTGAATAATTTGTATTCTGGTCGGATGCATCAGGAATAATTAATTTAATGGACACGTTAATCGGCTTCCATACCTAGCGGCCTGGACAATTCATTTTGCTTGTCGCCAACTGTTACAAATCAGGAACAAGATTCTTTCACGGAATTCCGCATTTTTCATTATTTGGGATCGATACAAAACTGAAGAGAATGGGGGGATTAATGTGTGTGTGTGTGTCTGTGTGCGCGGGGGTCATTTCCTGTTGGGAAACAGCATTCAGTTCTTCAAAACTTTAACAATTTCCCGTAATTGTTATTTCTTTTTCTTGCAAAGTTGCCTCTGTCCAGTATTGTTGCTAAATATCAGTCTATTGCATAAATGTTTGTATTTCAGCTTGAAACTGTAGGCAAAATTTTTCCGAAAACGTAAATTCGACGAAACTATAATTTCCCTGTAATCATTAAGGATGAGTTCCTCCTGCGTATTCAGGAAATTTTGCCTTTGTTGTCATCATTTGCGCTATTCTCGAGAGTGAAGAGAATTGAGAATTGCAAGGTGGGGTGAGGGATGACATTTTTTGGCTGTAAATGGAATTCCGTCTTTCAAAACATTCGAAAATGGAAGCTAAACAGAGTTACGGTTTCTCCCGTTATCGTAATTTTTTTATTTCGCAATTCACTCTGTTCAGTATTAATGTAAAATATGATTTTGTTCAATAAATTATTGTGTTTCAGCTTTAAAATGGAAAAAAATTTCCGAAAATGGAAATCAGATTGAGCGAAGAGTTCGAAAAAACTGCACTCCACTCAGAATAACTCTGACATAGCTCCCTTATGTTGTGATATTCAGAAGATAACAGGCTACATGGCTGATCTATTAGAATAATACAGTATATATTTTGAAAATGAGGAAATTGTTGACATAATTATAAGAAGAACAGGTATTTTATTGAATTTTGAATAATTAATACATATTGTATTTGAATATTTGCAAGAATTCGTGTCAGTTCTAAGCAAAAGAATGAATTGGAAGATCTTTCCAATTCCAATGAATTTTTGAAGGTTTTCTCATGTGTTCCACACTCTGAAGAAAAAAAAAAGATTTATTTTTTGAGTATACTGTTTTTGTCACTTGGACCTATAGAAATATGTAAGAAAGTAGGACAAGTGGAGCATTTTTTCCAGATTAAAGCTCTCTTAAAACAAGCTTTAAATGAAATGAAAGCAGAGATTCCAAAATTTATTAAGTTTGCTGTTTTTATTCTTTCTCTGCCTGTCTCAGAGGCAATTTGTGAACCCTGGGGTTCAACAATTGACATATTGTATAAGTAAAAGACCCAATACTAATTTAATGACAGATATGATGTTATAGTTGGTACAGCCGCCCCGGTGGCGCAGAGGTCTAAGCGATGGCCTCTGATCATTCGTCCGAACGAGGTCCGGGTTCGAATCTCGGTGTGGCATGGATATTGTGTTTGTCTTACGGCACTGGCTCTCTCCCTTCCCTGGAACCAGTGACCCTAAATTAGGGATGGGCGACTGCTTATAGCCCATTGAGTTGCTCACGGCGGTCGTTAAACCTCCAATCAAAAAAAAAAAAAAAAAAAAAAAAAATAGTTGGTGCAAATGATAAATGATTGTTTATAATGTCAAATAGAGCACAATTTGGACATAAATCAGTCCAAAAAATACTGAAAGCTGCCCTAGTTTCAATGTATGAACCAAATTACCACAGACACTTTGTAAATAATTCATCTGCATCAGTGGCACACTATTTAACTTTAAAAGTTATTGACAAAATATCAAATTCTAAATACCCTGGTTCTACATAAATTTATTTGATTTAAATAACGTGTTTTTATGTATTGTTATATTTAACAAGGGGTTTGAACTGATAGGTAGTAATTTTTTAATGTTTGTTTTACTGTGATTTATTCACTTTTTTTTTTTTTTTCTTTTTTTTTATGAAATTTAGTCAGTGTTTCATGCTTTGCCCGAAGAACATTTACAACTTTTGGAAGTCGTGTTGCAGAACACTGAGCATAATTCTGCTCCAGGGGTATGAGTGGACTCAGAGAATTCCATGAAAACATTTCCCAGACCATAACGTTGCCCTCACCAGCTTGTGTTCTGCCAGCAATGGTTGAAGAGCGTTTGTTTTCGGATGTTTCTCGCCATATACGCCAACGTCCACCCGTTCAATGAAGCAGAAAATGTGTCTCATCGGAGAAGGCAATCCTTTGCCAATCACTGGAGGTCTAGTTCTGATACTGCCATGCAAATGTAAGCCTTTTCTGCCGATGCACCTTCATTAGCATAAGTGCAGTGACCATCCATTGGCATCGGAGCCCCATACGTAGCAGGGGTTGCTGAACTGTCTTTTTAGACACACTTCCGGTAGCCCCCTGGTTCATTCGGTCAGTGAGTTGCTCCACTGTAGTGTGTTGATCGGCCCTCATGCACCTTCAAAGCCGACGTTCACCTCTCACATCAATGGCACGTGGTGCTCCGCAGTTTCAACATAGCTTATTAGCTATGGTGCCATTTCTCCAATCACGATACACTTTAACTACAGCAGCACGCGAACAATTCACAACCTGCGCTGTTTCAGAAATATTGCCACCCTTGACTCGAAAGCCAAAATCATCCCTTTTTGCAAATCTGATAAATCGCTCCTTTTATCCATGAGAGCAACGAGTGACATGTTTTCAGATTGCCTACAGCACACCTTACATATACCCTCCAAGCCAGCTCATGACATGTGCCTTCTTCCATTGGCTATGCGCTGTTGACGTCAAAATTAGGTGGTGGTTACAATAGTGTGACTAGTCTGTGTATATATATTGTATATAGCCCAATGCCATGCATGTTGGCTGGTAGTATTTTCATGATATTTACAAATTGCAATTCGCCATAAAGAAAATTTTCATATTATTATTTAAGTTCTTAGTTAAGTATTAAAAAATGTTAAAATGTTCACATATTAGGAGCAATATGGAACTTGAGAGCATGCCAAAAATAACTCATGTGTTATTTTTTCTGTGAGGTAATTTGTGCTAACAACTTTCTTTTCACGTATAATGATTTTTAATTATTTTGGTTTTGTTTTTCCAGAGGTTGAAAAGCAGCTAGAGCAGCAAACTCCCATCTCAACATTTAAAAAGCATGGAGGCAGTAGTACAAATATTCATTCTCTAGCAACTGAGGAAACTGACCAAGGTTGGTATAAATTTTCATTAATAATGTTTTTCAGAGTAGAATTATTATAATTGTTGTTTCAGTGGAAAACAGAATAATTGGAATGATTTATAGTGTACTTTGAAACTCTGAAATGCATTAGTTTATAATTAGGTTTAAGCTTATATACTGCAGTGGAGAAGATCCAGAAAATTTTGAACATCGTGGAAATTATTGAATGCTTAATTTTCTGGGCATTAATATCCAAAAGATATTAATTTTGAAAGAAATGCAATTGATGATGACTCTTCACTTAAAAACTTGAAAACTTTGTTTATCTCAAAAAGGAAACTATGCCGCTTAAATCCTCAAATATGTGTTTAAATATGTTAACCACTTCCACTTCTTAGAATTCAGCTCATTTCCATTGGCACAAATATTTTAAACAATCAGCTGGATCATCATTGTCATGGTTATCATTATACACCAATGTTCAGGCATGTTTCTGGCACAGACAATTAAAACAAGAAGGATGGCCTCAAATTTTTGGTTGTAATGAGCACATATTTTGAATCTATTCCAATGTGAATAAAATTTATCAAAGTTATTCAACGTCAATGGGAACCAGTTAGAAAAAAAAGACAAAAATAAAACCAACCAGATTTCTACATATATATATATATATACATCTGAAGTTTGCATAATGGAAAAGTTGATAATGCTCCACATCTGTATTGTAGCAAATGGCATATAGGAAAAAATGAAATTTCTCAATAGGGCTTTTAGAAGCAGAGATACAGCTGCAAGCAGTACACAAACACCACCTAGTGACAGAATGTGAACTACAAAACTCCTCAAGTACAAACCTAAAGTTTTTCATGAGGTAAATGGTACCTGCTGTTAAAATAATTTTTTTAAATCACACATTTAGGGGTAAAGATATTGAGAAAAACAAATCAAATATTTGTGCCCCTAGTGGCAAAATTGTGTATTATTTTGGGATTAACATGAACACAAAGTGTTTTCATAGTTAGTAGTATCTGACTGAAATAGAATTTTTCAATTGGGTTTTCATTCACGCAGATATTGCTGTTAGCGGAAATGTGAACTTACACCATCTAGTGGCACACTTGTGCCTTAAGAGAAATTTGAAATTATATGAGAAATATTTTGCACCAGAAACTTTCTCCAACAAAGGAAGAATTTTTCAAATCAGACTTACAAACAGAGATATTGACAGAAATACGACATGCATCTGTGCCCCAGGTGAAAAAATTGTGCTCTATTTTAAGCAGGAAGTATTCTCAAAAGAATTCTCAAGGCGAGCAATATTACTCCACGAAAGAATTTTTTAATTGAATTTTCAGAAGCTCAGATTTTGCCGCAAGTACATCAGAAGAGGAATAAACACTTGCGTCTCTTAGTGGCCAAATCATTCTTTACCAAAAATTTGAAATTATATGCAAAACATTACCTGTCAGGAGTTGTATCTGATGCTGGAAGAATTTTTGAAATTGGACTTCTAGAAGCAGATTGGAGAAAATGCAATTTATCTTTATGCCCCTTGCAAAAAATCTATGTATTACTTGAAAAAGAGACTGCACCTAAAATAGTCTTCAATATAAATAGTATTGACAAGAAAAATAATTTTTTCAATCGGATGTGTAGAAGAATATATATGGAATAAAATATATTTTGAAATTGATATCATCTGCATTTACACTCTCTAGCAGTGAAGTTGGGCACTGGAAAAAAAAACAGAAGTGTGAGGATCATCATTCTCACATTTCAAGCTTCCCGAAGCAAAAAGAATTTTTCAAATCAGACTAACAGTTGCAGAGATATGGTGTGCACAGACAGACAGATGAGCAAATTGATAACATAAGCACAATCTTTTTTTACAAAAGATATGCGCTAAAAAATAACGAAACGAAAGAAACATTTTTGTAATGAACTTTCTCCATCATAAAACTTTCTGCCTCTCACAAATTTCTTCCTTTATCAGTAATGGCTGACGTTATACCATCATTTCATATTGTTTTAGGTCTGCCTCTTTGTATGTGGCCTGTTAGTACAAAGCTTAAAACCTATGTAGACTTTATTTTTTTCATTTGATGCACATGTGTAACGAAGAAGTACCCAGCTTAGGTCTAATGCTTGCATTACTAATTCTGTTATGCCATAGGATCTATCTCTTTTCTCAGGGTATTCCTCTTCCAACTGTCTTATCTGTTGCTTCTAATCTGTTACAAAAAGGGGCCTTTACTTCAAATCCAACTCTTGCTGCCATGAAAACAAGTATGTCCAAATCATATATTCTGAGTGGAGACTTTTTGTACTTTGCCGAATCTGTGGTTCAGTTTTCTAGTCACGTTTTATAATAGCTTCAGAAATCAGGCCAAAATAACTGAAATCTGTTACTTCCTCTAGACCGGGAATGGGCAAACTTACTTATTATAGGAAGGCTAAATGAAGCAAACAAAAATTTTTAATGGGCCAAAGACTTTTTTCATTGATTTTTCTTAAAAATGTCTTTAAGAAAATGATAAAACACACGTAATAGACTGTCATGAGTAAGTTTAAATACATTGAGAATGCAAAACAATCATACATGCTTACTAAATTGTTTTTAAGTTCATTCAGAAGGTTTATATGATGGGGTGTGAGATGAGTGGAATGTGGTTAAGTTTCCAGCATTTTTTTATAATCTGGGTTATACTCTGAGGAGGTGATTCTCGAGAGAAAAGACAGATGCTTATCAGTAAGTTGGTTTCTAAGATCACTCACCTAGAAAAGTTTGCAAGGCTCAGCAACCAAGTCCCAACGAGGGAAAATATTTTGCATGTGCATATATCCTCACCGCTGTCAGATGGTCGCAGTGTCGGAGTCCCAACACGTACATTCCCTCAAGCATCGGTGAACATCATCTCATTCAACATGGTTGTCTTTTTCAAGATTAAATAAAGAGGAGTTGTGGCATGTGTCATAAGCAAATTGGAAAGGGTGATTATGAAGTATAGAAGATCTTGTGTACAGTGTGTGATGGATGTCAGTGAAGCCCGAGTTGTATGTCAAGATCACGGTAAATGGAGAAGTTTGATACAGTAAGTAAAATTTATCTGGTAGTTTTTATTTCTTTGTGTAGCTAACCTCTGAATCTCTCAGAGAACAGCTTAGTGATATATATAATACTTTTGAAAGGTGAAATGGATCCTATCTTGAAACAGTACCCAGAAATTAATGAGGAACATTTCAGAACAGAACAAACAATGTTTTCCAGATTAAATGATGTGTTATTCCTAAGAGAAGAAATGCTTTTAAATTATTTTTCCTTGGGCCAGATTGAACATACCGGCAGGCCGTATTTTGCCCATCCTTGCTCTAGACTCTCTCTTATACTACAAAATTAACAATTCTTGAAATTTGACTTAAAACCACTGATTTATTCATACCAACATTTTATTTTCCATTCCAAAATTTCCACTCACCGTGCTCTGCTAGCTGATTGAAGTTATGTTATACCTTGTTTAAACTCAGAGAAATTAGAATTACATCATTGGTATGCAGCAAACTGCTGATATCAGAACCACCTAATTCATTGTCTGATTACTAAGTTACTTTCACTAAGAAGTTTGTTCTTATAGATCACAAACACAAAAAATGGAAGCAATCTGCATTCGTGTCTTGCTGCAGGATTAATCTCAACCTTTCTTCTGACTGCAGCAATGCTTTTGGCATACAGGCTTCTGACTGAAATCAAAACTAGTTTCGAAATTGTGGAGGTACTCCCATATAATTAATTAGCAACATGTTAAACCGTGTCAAGGAGCAATTTTGATGTACATTCATCACATAATCATTATCCTTTCACTCCTGAGTTATTTCAGTATCTCATCTCCCAGTGCATAACCACTTAACATTCTTGACAACTTTCTCATAGATACTCATTCTAAAACCTTTTCAAAATGTGTAAATGTAGCTTATAAATCCTCATTCATTGTATGGGGCTTCTTAGAATGCTGTGTGTGTACAAATGTATTACTTTGTTGTCTACCCTTTTTGAAATGCTGTAATGCTGTTCACACAATCCGTTTTCTAATACCTTTTTAATTTGTTGCCAAAATGCTTGAATAAACTTGCCAGGAACACTACTTAATGAGATGACACGGTTAGTCACCCAATCTACCTAATGAATATTTCTGCTTCGCCATTGCAGGCACCATGTGTTCTGGAAACAGGCATGCAGGTTGGGAGTCACACATTTGATCAGGTGTGAAATGTCATGGTGATTAATTAATATTTTAATTTTTAAAGTGCACAGTAATATGGAGAGTATTAGCTTAGGCATAGAAATGGAAGACATTTAGTAACATGAAGATGGAATTAGAGTTCTTTTGAAACCTGCTGGGCACATGTATTCAACTTTATGCTGCTATTCAGTTAGAGTTCTCACAGTTCTTATAAATCCTTAATAAAAGTCCTTAAAAAGTGCTCAACTTTTTTTTAGGGTGCTTAAAAGTACTGAATTTTTGCCAGAAATCCCCCAAAGTGCTTAAAAAGTACTTACCCCCCCCTCCCAACAAATGCAGAAGTTACAATGAAGGGCATACATCTTCTGCTGCTGGTTGGCTATGTTGTTGATGACCCCATGTGATGTCGGTAGAAAGCACATGGGAGAGCATGGGGCAGGACAAGCTCTCGTCAGTGACTCGTGGTGAACTTGACTTTGTAATTTTGACTTAGGCTTTACAATTCAAGCCATGAAATAATTATGTGCACTATCCAAATCTAGATCTAGTAACTTTAATTACAATTTTATGATTTATTTGCTTTTTGTTGTGTGTTTGATTATTCTCTCATATGAAAACTGATTTGACCAGCAGAACTGTCTTTTAAATTGCATAAATTCTAATTTATTACATCCACAAACTTGATTATATGCAACAATATTACAAGCTTCATCAACAGACTTACGTTTGTGTAGTTAAGCCATGTGTACAAGTACATTTGTATATGATTGTATGTTATTTTCACTTGTGCAATTTGTATGGTCCTTAACGTTTTTTTGTAGGGTGCTTAAAAGTCTTTAAAAAGTGCTTATATTTTTTGTGCAAAAATGAGTGGGAACCCTATATTCTGCACAAATCAGTGCTATGTTGGCACAGTTTTTGTCACCAGTTTCGTTTTAATGATGATGGCGCAAGATTCACGAGTGTAAACGTAATGTGCAGGAATTTTCGAATTCCATTAATCACTAGTGCCGTGTTGTTAGTTGCGTGTTACAAAGTTACTTTCATTCACTGTTTACGTTTGTTTGCACCTCATAGACTTCTAGAAACTGTGATAAAATTCAGTCTTCCTCAAAGTATTAAAAAGTGTTCATTTCAGGTCGGTAAAATCTCAGGGGGAAAAAATCAGAATTATCATTGTTACGTCTTCCAGTTTAATTGTTTTTTTCATGCTCAACATTACATTGTAATTATGGGAATCAGATGAGGAAAACATACACCAGTTTTGTTTTAAAAGTGTGAACTAAAAGGTTTTATGATTAAGAAGTGCATATACATCACGAAAGCTTACACATAATAATGAAAATGATATTTTGAAGAACGTAAAAAAAAAAAACATTCTTCCATACCGTCCCACGAAGGCCTGCGAAAGACACCACAAGCTTGCTTCATTGCGAGACTTCGTAAAATTGCTTTGCCAGGGATACCCGAAGTTGGGATTGCGGGTTCCACACTATGTACAGGGCTGAACAAACACACCATCCACACCTACACTGGGTTAAACGCAGGGTTCAACTTGGACAAGAAATCTGAAGTCTGCACCCCAGACAACTTGACCACTGGGGTGCTCTAAGAAACGAGTTGTTATCAAACACATAAATACCATGAAAATTTAATGAAAAATAATTGTAAGAAAATTTAATTATACAGGTTGAACTTGCATATAACAAGGACTCAGATTTAGCGAGAGCATTTGGGAATTTTAAGATTTCTTCAGCTCAGTGCTAAATATTGGGCATTGAACCCTTTATGACAGCCAGTTCTCAGATTTAACAAGAAAATTTAAGATATGTCATTCTTCAATTTTCACTAAATACATTTTTTTTTTTTTTTTTTGGGGATGTAAGGTCAGGTGATGCGTAACATCACAGCCTCTCCTTGACAAATGTCAACCCCGCCTTCTCGTGGTGCATCCTGTTCCCACTAAAGGGGCTCTGACGACCGCCAATAGCGGTATAACTATACCATCGGGATCAGAGGAAATGCTATCCCACACTCACCAACCCGCTTGGCCAGCGTGGTGAGTTATGGCCAAACACCTCCAAAATGACTCTACAACTTAAATCTTGGCCCTCAGTCTCCGGCAGCTGGAATGTACCTGGCCAAGGCAGCGGCCAGTGCGACATGAAGGCAGAGGGTGCTAAGAATCCCCGGAGGACCGGACTAGGCTGCCATTTGATGCTGACCTTGGCTACCTATAACGGACGCTCCCTATCTTCTGATTCAAGGCTTCTTGAATTGGAAGAGGAACTACAAAGGATCAAGTGGGACATCGTCGGGCTAAGTGAGGTAAGGAGAAAAGGAGAAGATCTCATTGAACTGAAAAGTGGACATCTCTTCTATTATCGTGGGACAGATACTGGCAGAACTAGTGGTGTTGGATTTATAATAAACAAGAAACTGAAGGATAAAGTGGTAGAAGTTGAAAGTTCCTCTGACAGAGCTGCACGACTCGTTATCCAACTCTCGAGAAGATACCAGGCTCAGATTATTCAAACTTATGCACCCACCACAAGTCATCCTGAAGAAGAAATTGAAGAATTTTATGAGGAAATTCGTCATCTAAATAATAAAGGTAAGCAGCACTTGAAGATAATTATGGGAGATTTCAATGCAAAAATAGGGCAACGGCAACAGAATGAAACTTCAGTAGGTAAATTCGGTCACGGCAACAGAAACCAGCGTGGAAATACTCTCGTTGAGTTTGCAGAGGCAGAAGGATTTTCATCTTGAACTCCTTTTCAAGAAAAAGCCACACAGGAAATGGACATGGAGACATCCAATTGGAACGACAAGTGAAATTGATTTTATTATGTGTAACAAAAAATTCGTCATCGAAGACTGCAGTGTGCTGAACAAGTTCAACACAGGTAGTGACCATAGATTGGTGAGATGTAAGATGCACCTCAACACTAAACTTGAACGTGGCAAGCTCATAAGACAAACAAAATCTATTGACATAACCAACCTTAAAAAACACCATAATACCTTCAAGTTGGAACTGAAGAACAGGTTCTCTGCTTTAGAAGGCCTAACATCGGAAGAAGCGGACATCTCTGAAGTTAACAGAAAAGTAACCAAAGCTCTTATGGAAACAGCAAAAAAATTAGCTGGGTCTAAGAACAAGTTGCATGTGAACAAATTATCAGGAAAAACCAAAATGTTGATGCAAAAAAGAAGAGAGATGAGGACAACTAAAGAAGATGTGACTTCCAAAGTGGAATATATAGAGCTATGCAAGACAACACGAAAAAGTATCACTGAAGACGTAAGGAAATTCAACTGTGAGCTAGTGAGGAAAGCAATTGAAAACAACCAAAGCCTTAAGATAGCAAAGGGACATCTCAGTAAGGGAAGAAAACAGATTATGGCTCTGAGAAAAGAAGATGGTTCTATAACAAGAAATAGAGGCGAAATTTTGACAAGAGTGAAAGATTTCTACTCCAAATTATATGAAAGGGATGATACATGTACTCCAGACATCATGAAAGGTACCAGAGTTCTTCCAGTCCTCCCAGCAGAAGTTGCTCATGCAATCAAGAACATGAAGCGGGGGAAAGCTCCAGGAAAAGATGGAATTACTATAGACATCATACAAGAAGCAAGTGGAGAAATCGAAACAGTACTCGCCCAAATTTTCACTCGATGCCTTAATGAAGAGAAGATTCCTGAGGATTGGAACAATGCTACAATGATCCTGCTACATAAAAAAGGTGACATTGAGGATCTCAGGAACTACAGACCTATCAGCCTCCTATCAGTGGTTTATAAAATCTTCACTAAAGTTCTTTCACACCGCTTGAAGGTAACACTGGACACGGCTCAACCGAGAGAACAAGCTGGATTCAGGAGTGGCTACAGCACAATAGATCATATCCACGTACTGAGAGAACTAATTGAAAGAGCGAGGGAATATGAACTTCCATTGTGCATGGCTTTTATCGATTATGAAAAGGCCTTTGATTCGGTGAAACCATCAGCAGTTACCACGGCTCTGAAATCCTGCGGTATTGAAGATGCATACATTAATATTATTAATAACATCTATGAAAATGCAAGTGCAAAGATTCGGCTGTTTGAAAATACAACACACATAAAAATTGGAAAGGGAGTAAGACAAGGTGACACCATATCTCCGAAGCTCTTTAATGCCACATTGGAAAATGTCTTTCAATCACTGAACTGGGAAAACAAAGGGATAAAGATTAATGGAGATTATCTAACCCACCTTCGTTTTGCTGATGACGTAGTCATTTTTGCAACTACCCCATCAGAGCTGCAGAGTATGATCCAGGAACTTGCTGACAAGAGTAAAGAAGTGGGATTAAAAATGAACTTTCAGAAGACAAAAGTGATGTTCAATGCTTTTACAAGAAATGAAGATTTATCGATTGATGGAGAAAAACTGGAGATAACAGATACGTATGTTTATCTTGGACAGCAGATATCAAGTGAGGGTCACATTGATGAAGAAATTAATCGGCGTACAAAACTTGCCTGGAGAGCTTTTGGAAGAAACAGCATAATTTTCAAGAGCAATATGCCATTATGTCTTAAAAGAAAAGTGTTTGATCAATGCATCCTTCCAGTGCTTACGTATGGTGCAGAGACGTGGACCTTAACTAAAAGAGACATACAAAGGCTGCAGACAACTCAAAGAAGCATGGAGAGGTGCATGCTTGGTATAACCAGGAGAGATAAGAAGAAGAGAAACTCGTGGATCCGAAAAATGACGAGAGTGGAAGACATCATGATCAGGGTTAAATCCCTGAAATGGCAATGGGCTGGACATACTGCCAGAAGGACAGACCATAGATGGACAGCCAGCCGAAATTTTAGATTGGATTCCAAGGGACAGGAAAAGACCCAGAAAAAGACCACATGGGAGATGGGTGGATGAAATTCGTAAATATGCGGGAGTGACATGGAGGAGACTGGCACAAGACAGGCCGTTGTGGAGGAAACTTGGGGAGACCTTCGTCCAGCAGTGGATTGATAATGGTTGACAATGATGATGATGATGACATTGTTTTTGTACTGTATTTTACTAAGAAAATTCTGTGAACGATGACACCTTGAATAGAGAATTGGTTTAACGATGATCAATGTGTAACCAAATGCCTTGGGGGACAAGGGGTGGGATTAGTATCTATTGCTAGGCCACATCTCACACTGCTGTGGCAGCACTGGAGGGAATTTAAAGATCATTATCTGTCAGATGTCATATCTAGCAACAAAAACTGGAGAAAACGAGATTTTTTCAGCTGGGCCATTCCTAAGGCAGAGCTCACTGTGCGTTCAATCATGGCGCAAACAAGACATTTTAAAGTGGCATCAATTTGAGCAATTTGGCTTTCTTAATGTTAAAGGAAAGACTTTTTTGCCTGTGAATGAAAAAGTTGAGATTATCCGTAAGTTAAAGAAGGAAGAAAACATGTGAAGGAAGGTCATCTACTGTTTCCTTGCTGTGGAAAAACAGACTCTGAAAATGACATTCCAAGAAAAGAAAAGGAAAAAAAACTTTGCTATTGAGTGGCTGACAAGAAATGTTAAGAACATGTAGGTGAAGCTTTGGTAAAATGGTTTACTGTTCAATGTAATGCTGATTTCCCTGTAGATGCCTCCCCCCTTCCACCCGAGAGTTCAAGCAGAGAAATTTGCTATATACTTGGGATATTCAGATTTTGTGCATTCAAACAAATTGCTTGTCTGCTTTGAGAACAGACATAGCACTTTTTAGGAAAAATCTGTGAGGAAGTGAAGTCAGCAAACATGGGAGATACTGTAACTTGGTTGGATGAATGAAAGCCTCAACTTAAAGTGGTCTTCACTGAGAACATTATTTCTAGTGCTGAAAAATGGATGCTTTTTGTAACATCACTCTCCAACAGACATTGAAATTTGAAGGCAAAGGTTCATCAGAGGAATGCTTCAAAAAATGGAACAGTGCTAGTGTGTGCTAATATGTCTGGCTCCAACAAGAGGAAGCTTTTAATTATCAGGAAGTCAAAAACTCAATATACTTTAAAACTGAAAAAAAAAAAGTCAAATACTATGACTGCAGTACATAAAAAGCACGGATGACTTCAGACTTTTTTACAAGTCGCATTTCTAAATTGGAACAGGAACTTAGGAAGCAAAAACTCAAAATTCTGCTTCTTATACACAACTGCTCAGTACATCTCATTATCACAGGGCACACATCCATATTAAATTTTTGTCAAAAAATGGACTTTATGTATTCCACCCATGGACCATGGTGGTCATAAGCTTTTAAGAGTAACTTTCAGGAGCAGTTTGATGCCCATGGATTAATTATGATTCCAGACTTTAAATTCCACTTCAGATTTACTCTAAATGAAACTTGTAGTGTGGGGAACCCTTAAAAATGTCTTGCACATTTGAGGTTTATTAAGTTTCACCAAATGTGGGTTGTTTATTCTGTAGACCGTGCCTAACAAAATTATATTTAAACCCTTAGGCAGCCAATCTTGGTGAACCAAATGGTGCCTAAAATCAGCAGAAGCTTATGGGTGCATTGACTCCAAATTCTCTGCACTACTGGAGCAGAAATGGCCTCATTCTGGTTGGGTTTTACAAAAGTTGTTTGCTTTAATGGCAAAACAATTCCTTTCTACCTCTCACCTCAGCAGTACTGACAATTAATTTATCCTTGGTGATAAGTGCTCTCTTCAAGTCCTTTATTCGCTGCTCCATGACCCAAGGAACAAATGGGCATGTGGACAATCATCTCATTCAGATATTTTCTTTATCCTTCCTTAAGTTTGTTTCCATTATTATTGCCTTTTAGCAAGTAATCAGTCAGAAAGGATTTGTGCCAATCTCCCTAAATGACCATTTCGATTGACAAAAGAAATGGGGAAAGATTTCTGATGCACTGTTCGAGCGGCAAACGTACCACAAATGATATATTTGTAAGATTTCCATGCGTAATATCATAAGAATGTTGTTTGGAAATGCCATATTTTTTTGTACGGAAGGCAACAGTAAGATGAAAAACTTACAAATCAATAAGGCACTCTACATGTTTTGTCATAACATTTGTCTTCATCTGGAGTACGTCTAACAATACATTCAGTTAACAAAAAATGGCATTTGAAAATGGAAATGGTAGAAATATATTTGTGATGTAATTTAAATCTGATGTGCTCATCATCCCTATGTCTCAAGGACAGGTTCCAGATGGTCAGAATGTTTTCAGCAGGGTCTACATTTCTGTTTAAAACCTGATTTTGTTCCAACAACTCTCCTATGTTGAGACAAGGAAGGAAAGAAGACTTAGAAATTGATTTTGCATCTTCCCTTTTAACATGGCATGGATCAGTTGAATGTTCCACAAGAGCAGTTTTTACTGCATGTTTTGACCTCTTACTGCATATTTGTGTTCCTTCATGTGGATGGAGAGGATTTTTCTTGTCTGGCCCACACAGAATTTATTACATATGCAAGGTATAGTGTAAACTCCAGCCTTGTAGCAATCTAGGATCAGAGTTTGTGGTAATGGAAGAGAATTTTGTCATTTGGGGGGCTTATTAAACACAATTTTGCACTTTGTGAATTTTTAGAAAACATTGGCAATTGTTGTGGAAGTTAATGAACTGATTTTAGCCCAATTTGCTGATTTCAGCCCTAGTTTATTTGTTCTAGTAGGCCAAAAGGTTAAGGACAAATAAACAACAGCTAGATATCACTTCTGCTTCTGAATCTCTGTTCTCAACATTTGGATTTTTTCTGTCTGCAATTGTTTTTCAACATGCTCCTTTGTATTCTGAATGGAAAGAAAACTGGGTGGAAAGTAACGTAGTTCTTGTTTTTACTTATTTCTTGTTTTGTAAAATGGAAGAAGTGATCCAAATTTCTCCTTCACTTGTGCAGTGTGAGATCAACACATTCTGAAGAAAACTTTATTTTTTTTTTTAAACAGGAAAAAAAAAAAAAAAAAAAAACAGTTTTGGTGTTTACATATTTTGTGATGATGAATGTTTTGTTTCTTGCTTGCTTTGAATAATATAAGCGGAATTTTATCCTGATGTATTTTAAATATGTGTTGGTCTTCTATAAGGATTTCAGTATTACGCTATTGCTTGTAATTTCATGGTTAATATATAACTTCTGGTAGATGCATGCACAACTTTTGTATGGGTAAACTTTTGTTTATATATATTAAACTGTTGTCAGCAAGTTCTACATTCTTGTCATAAACCTGCATTGTAATATTTAGAGATATTCTGTTAGCAGTCTTTCTTGCATTTCTAAGGAATTTGTTTCTGCAATTATTTATTTTTGTATGGTTGTATGTCATTTATTCATATATTTTTGTATCACATAATTGTATTTTTAGGTCTTAGAACTGCAGGCCAGACTAAACAAACTATTCCTACTGTTTCCAAGTCCACTGTTGTGCAGTTGAGAAGATCTGGACCTCGTAGCAAAACTGCACCTGTGCCTCCAAAAAGAACAAGCTCATTTCGTGATAGTACCTACCAAGATAAGCCATCAGGTGCAGAGGAAGGTTCAGAGGGTTCCAAAGAAGCGGTCAATGGACTTGAAAAGGTTTTCGAGAGCATCAACAAAGAACTGCAAGACCTCAACAGCAGTGCTGGTGAGACCGAAAGTGACGTGCAAGAAAGAACACCTGACACAGAAGACTCTGAAAGCCACACTGCCACATCAGCTGTAAGTGTTCCCAACCCATCACAAGCTCAATCTCAGCAGAAACTCAAGAAAACAAGAACTTACCCCCTAATGTTCAGCAACGTACCAAAGATAATGCTCAATCAGGGAACAAAGCACAGCCAAAGAAGGTCCAGATAGCAGCTTTAGAAGTCCAGAATGTTAAGAGAGCCATCAACCGCTATGGAACACTCCCTAAGGGTGCTCGAATTGGTGCTTACTTAGAATCCTTGCGCCAGCATGGCCTGCATGCTGGCTCTCAGCCAGAACCAGTTTTAGAATCTGAGTTGGATGTTCTCA
Organism: Macrothele yani; assembly: GCA_039090855.1. NCBI lineage: Eukaryota > Metazoa > Arthropoda > Arachnida > Araneae > Macrothelidae > Macrothele > Macrothele yani. Next base: position 133,449,436 of record CM077005.1, on the reverse strand, counting down.
AGGAAGTTGGGCCTGACATTATGTCAGGGCAGGTTTTAGAAGTCTCGCGCTTTAAGCAGGCGAACAGTGCTGCTCTGTCAAATGTCATTATGGCTAATGCTAACATAGCCACTCTGAAGCAAAATTCAGATTTGTCTCGCTATTTTTCACATGGTGTGCTTCAGAGACAAAAGTCTGATCTGACTCATACCAAAACCAGTGAGGTTTTTGAAACGGGTTCTATTCCTGAAACTCACCAGTTAGCTCTCAAACCTGTTCCTTCTCCCCGACTTCCACGCAGCAAAAAGGTTTCCGATCGAAGATCCTCTAAGGACAAACAATTCGAAGAAGTACTGAGGAATAACAAAGATGTGCACAATTCCGTTGGTGATAGTGGAACACATTTTGGTGTGAATCTAAAGCACAGAGATTCTGCTGATGAAGAACGGTCAGGCGGATTAACTACTCAATCACCACCACCATTTGGGTGTGGTTTGGTTAGAAGAACCTTAAAGAAGAGGCCAAAAGACAGGCCTCCTAGCCCTCCAAAGCATCCACTTATTAAAAGTGGTTCCATGGACGAACAATTAGGTAGGAGTACCGAAAGGTCTCCCATTTCTAATTCAGCTTCAGATAGGATTCAAAGTCCATCTGCCTCTTCCTTAGGATCAACTGCCAATAGCCCCCAGCAAGGTAAGGAGCCAAGACTGGGTGTTGATGAATCTTTTCTACCTCCAGAATCATTACCTCCATCGCTTGAGACTTGTTGCACCTCGAGTGAAAATGTTTCTTCCGATTCCACTGTCACCCCTGACTTTAGGCCAAATTTGAAACCTGTCGCCACATCTAGATACAAAGCAGCACCAGCTGCTCCACCTGCAAACCCAGCAGCACAGTTAGTTTCAGAACTGTTTGAAAGTTTGAAGTTGAAAGCACGCAAAAGAGCTGTTGAAATGGGCACCACAGCAGCCCAAACAACAGAGGTGACTAATGAAAATGATCCTGAATCATCGAATGTAAAAATGTCTCCATCAGACTCAGTGCACGCAGTGGAACCAGAAGTAATAAAAAACACAGGCATTGAAAATTCCTATTGTGATAATATAGTAGAAAATGTTAAGACTTCACAGTATCATCATGTTTCTGAGCAAAGTACTGAAATCGAAAGGAAACGACACATTTATTCCAAGCCAGTTATTGATCGAATGTGTACATCCCTCGAAGAAGACAAACTAAAAGACCACATCAGTTGTCCCACACAGCGTGCAAGTGTTTTATCTGATGGTGAAATCCGGCACGATGTAGTCGAAATATCTAATCCAGACAAAGTAAACCTTTTGGAGTGTGATGACGAAAGCAAGAGGCATAGCTCGGGTAGCATTAGTAGCTTGAAAAAATTGTGGGAAAAAGAGACAGGCGGGCTTAGCGGAGAAAAATCTGTGGACGGCGTCAAACGGATGTGCCCCAAGGCTATGGCACAGCAAATTGAATCTCGAATGAAGAGGAGCTTCGAATCTTCTGATGGCAGTGAACAAAAAGTTAGCAGTACACATTCTGACTCTGGCGATGCCGAGAAGCCTTCGAGAAGTGGAATGAGCTCTTGGAAAAGTTCTCCTCCGTTGTCTGCCAAATCTGCAACACCTTTGAAAGAAATCTCTTTGCAGACTGGCGAAAGCAAAGTGGAGGAGGTGAAGCCGAGTGAGACTTCTGTACCAGGTTTATCACCAGATGTGACTGGTGACCCTTCTACAATGTTTGTAGGAAATCAGGTGAAACCTCAAGTGCCAACTAAACCACCTGTGAAAGGCACTCGCCCCAATGTACCACCTTCAGGGTCTCTGGCCAAGCCAAATAAACCAGTAATCAAACCACAAGTGTTTCCACGCAGTGGGGTTCTCAAGGGACCAGACAGCCCTACCACACAGCAGCCTCTAGACCAGTTGTCACGAGATAAGTCGTCTGAAAAGGATGAAAACAAAGATGAAGAAAAGGTTTTGGACCTTGCTAGCACCAAAGCTTCCATTGTAGAAATATCGAGTGCTTTGGAAAACAGTATTCTCAGCCTAAAAAGTGTTCCAACAATCAGTAGTATGGGTGTCATACAACTAACTGATAAAGTGCAACTCTTTCGTACCTCTTGCGGTAGTTATGCTGAATACATTCCTCCGCACGGCCGATTTCGTTTTCGCGAGCTCCTCTCTCGTCTCGAAAACCAGGGAGAACAGTTGCGAACGTGTAATAGCAACAATAGTAGTGATAGCACGAAACTGCTTTCAGACTTGCAAAACACTGTTAGAGACCTTGTGAATGTTGTACAGCGGTGAAAAGCTGAACTATCTTCTGTACAGTATCTGTACAGTATTGCCACCTGTTTTGTGTGTTTGTATGCATTCAGTGATGCAAGAATGGTGATTAGAACCACCCACTGAAGATCTCTAGTCTTTGGCATTGTTGCACAGACACATAATATAGCTTTTCCCTTGCAATTTGTGCCTCGGATGTAATCGATGGTCCTCTGGTGTAATGATTTACAATTGATCTCGTGCTGGCTATGGAGATTTATTGATGATCATTATTTCACTCTGAAATCGAAAAATAAAAAAATGATATGCAAAATTAGTAATATATATGTACATAAATTTTTATAACTGTTGCTTCAAAAGGAGTTATTTTTATGACTAGTGTAATAATGCTTTTGAAGATTTGGAAATTTTTAATAACCAAATTTAATTTATACATTTGGTAAAAGTCTGCAGATTGAAGAATCTAAAATTTTCCCTTTCCATTGTATTGTTGTGAGTATAAATGACAAAACAGCCATTTCTGCTCATTTGTGGAGCATAGTTTCTTTAGCCATTGGTGTTCACTTCAACTCTTCTGAGTAACTGTTTATAAAAGTGTTCATGTAGTCGTGTTTTGCCCGTGAGTGTTGACAAATTTGCAGAGAAATAGCATTTGCTAAAGCTCTGCTGTTTCTTTCCCTTTCTGAAAAATCCCAAAGCTTTGTATGCATGCAAAATTCTTATTACATAAATTACTGAAATGAAAATTGTAAGACTTTAAACTAGGTATTAGCATTGATCACAATGAGAGTTATGTAGTGATTAATGATGAAATTTTTCTTGTTTGTTGCCAGAAAAAGGTTTTGGAGTGAGGAGAATATTGTAAGGTGATGGAGTTAAGGAAAATTTCAGTGCTTTCTCGGTAATGAAATTCTGCTCTATTTATTTAGGGAGCAGTACATTTAGTGTTCTAGTCTGGCAAGGCAAAAGTGTCTTCCTGGATTAAGATTAGAGAGAGCAGAAGAAAGATTCTCTGTTGCTCCAACTTCTGTAAATGCAGTTGCAACATCTCCTTCATTTGGAAATCTCACTTTGTAACAGACAAGTAATATTCCACATAGTATCATTACTTTGTTCTTGTTATTTTCAAAGCAATGTCTAACCAAAAATCTTTTCAATTTCTATAATATCCATAATTAAAATTAAGCTTGAATACAAAGTTTTGCAATTTTTATGTACTTACTATGTAAAACAGATTTTTTTTTTTTAGTCTTTCTTCCTTTCTTGATCACTTTAATGCAAAACAAAATTTTGTGTACTTACGTTTCAATATAATTGCCTAACTGTGGAATGTGTTATGGGAAATTAGGCGATATGTTAATCATTACACAGTGGCATCATACTTGTATATTTGGAGGCTTAAGATTCTTATCATCACTCTTAAATGTTCTTGAAATTTGGTTTCTTGGCAGCTGAGATTCATACTTCCATCTTAAGACCAGGCCATATAACTTTTGTATTAGGTTTTGTTTAACTAATCAAAAATCTATTAATTTCAGTATTGAGCATTTGTGATTGTTGAGATATCTGCTGTAAATTGCTTGTAGTTACACGGTGTTTGCATTGAAATTTGGAATTCAGTGACTAATTACCTTCAATTAAGGAAATATATGTGGTATCTTTACTAACAGAGCCATTCATACCTTAAAGTAGTGGAAAATTATTCAGAAGTGGGTAAATTGTATAATCAGTAGGAATTCTGTAAGAATTTTTTACATGATGCAAATTAAAAGTGCATTTTAATACAAAGTAAATGTTTTGTAAACTACATGACGACTGAAGTATTATTTAAAGTCACCTCTTGTTTTTGTTCTTCATGAACTGTAGCATCAGTGGTTAGCAAACATAGATCTTGTAATTCATGGTTACTGGGTGCAGAGAAGAAAACAAGTACTGAAGAACAGACTTACACCTGTGTTTCACATGAGACTAAAAAAAAACAAAAAAACTGGTATCCCAACTTCTTGCGTGCGTACGTACATACATACATACATACATACATACATACATACATACATACATACATACATACATACATACATACATACATACATACATACATATCACTAAGCGGTTCTCTGAGATTCAGAGGTTAGCTCGACAAAGAAATACAAGCTACCAGATAAATTTTTAACTGATTATTTACTTATTGTTGCCATATCAAATTTCTCCATTTACAGTGATCTTGACAGACAACTCGGGCTTCACTGACATACATCACTCGAGGTACACAAGACCTTCTATACTTCATACTCACAATCTTTTTCTCATGCAGACACTCCTGAATCTGATCCTCCCATGACTTCCTTGGCCATCCTCTGCCTTTCCTTCCTGCCACTTGGGCTAAAAACAATTTCTTAGTAAGCATCTTATCACTCATTCTTTCAACATGGCTAAACCACCAAAGCATATTAGTCTCCACCTTGCTAACAATATTTTGCTTCACATTACACAACTGCAACGCATCTTCATTCCTCACACAATTAGAACATGTCCCCCCCCCCCCTCACCCCGTAAGTAACTCATTTCTCCAGCACACAAACAACTCCTATGTTTCTTCCGTAGTACCCAGGTTTCATTGCCATACGTCAGAGTAGGAACAATTACACTTTCATTCACAGCCATGCGGGACTCTCTTGAGAACCCATCATTCCGGTGAATACCTCCCAAAGCAGCTATGACTTTCAATGAAGAGTTCACTCGCCTACTAATTTCACCATCCAGTTTGTTCTCTCTGTCAAACATGCTTCCTAAATACACAAACTCACTCACCTGGTCAATCACAATGTCATTTATACTTACATTACATTCAGTGCTACCAGGTCCTCTCTCAAAGACCATAACTTTGGTTTTTCCCTTATTTATACTCAGTTTGAATTTCATGCAAATTTTGTACATCCGGGACAACATACTCTGCAAATCAATTTTGCTGTCTGCCAACAGGACATTGTCATCATCATACAGCAATCTGCACACATGGATATCACCAAGACATAAACTACTATTATCTATTTTGGCATCATGCATGCATGCATTCATAAATATATTAAACAGCCATGGTGACATTACACAACCTTGTCTGACTCCTGCACCAATAGAAACCATTTTGATAAAACACCATTCACTAGTACACAAGCTCTACTACCAGCATACATGGCTTTTACACTATTAAGTAGACTCCCAGTAACACCATATTCATTCAATACCTTCCACAAAAGCGTCCTATTTACCCTAACTTTGTGAAGTCCTTCTTGAAGGACTTAAATTCTCTTAGGTGATGCTCTTCAAATTTAGTGGGAGTAAGAAATATCACTATTGGTCATAAAGCTGGTATGGTTGTAGTCTATCAGGATGAATTCTTGAAAAAATGGATCTTTCAATGTGATAGAAACATAGAGAATTTTTCTGGTGTTACTGTAGTAACAGTGTAGATAGACTCTGCTTGACTGTTGAAGTGGCATGTATGATGAAAACATGGCAAACACAGGAAGGAGAAAGTAAGATCAGTATTTTAGATAATAAAGCTGCATGTAACTGGTAACCCCATGTTCCCCTATTGGCTGACACAATTGTGTATAAATTCTGACCGAATGCATTTTCACAGTACTGTGATTTATTTTTAGAGGATTATTTTCATATTAAGCAAATTATCCCCTCAGTAGTGTGGATGGTTTTGCTTTACTACACTTTCACAATACTTTTTCTATACAGTTTTTCTTAAGTCAGCTGTCCATCAGAGGTTTTTTTAAAGCACTTGTGTATCAGTATCTCTTTTTTCTTTTTGTAACAGGAATTTTTGGCTCCATTGAATCTAATTCATGTACATCTGCAAAAAAAACAACTCTCTCTGCATGTGCCTTCCTCTAACCATTCTCTTGTTCCAGATTTGCTAGTTGCATATATGTGTAAAATTCTGCAAACATTTCCCCCATCACAGCAGAGAGCTACTTTCAATTGCTGTCATTCTTTAAATTTCTTATATATTTAGTATAGGCAGTACTAAATATGTAAGAAATTTAGGAATGACAGCTATTGAAAGTAGAAAATTTTTAGAAGTGAAATGCGTTGTGCGATAAAATTTTGTACAACATTAATAACAAAAATAAAATGTACAAAATTTATAAAAAAAATTGATGTAATGTTTAAAATTATATAAATTTTTTTTACATAATGTTGTACAAAATTTATGAAAAAAAATTGTTACAACATTAATTAAAAAAATGAAATTAATTTTTAAATTTTGTAATTTTTATAATTTTTTGCTATTAAAGTAGAAAATTTTTAGAAGTAAAATGTGTTGTGGGATAAAAATTTGTAGCAAAATTTTATCGCACAACGCATTTCACTTCTTAACTTTGAATCACTCACCTGCATAGCTGTATGGTGAAATGCAGATGTACCTTAAACAACTGCGCAATAACAAAACCAGAATTGTCTGCCACGGCTAATAACTGTTGACATAGATACTTCCTTAATTAAGTTAGTCGTCTGCGTGGTTGTTTTTCCCCTTCACACTGTTGCCAACTCAAAAAAATTACTCTGTTTTATGGAACGAACAGCCTTCGTATATTAATAACAATTATTATTATTAATATATATATATATATTAATTAATTAATTAATTTGCAAAAGAAAGAAAGAAAAAACTCAAAAATAAACCACGAGAAGCACCAAAGGCAGCTATAATCATGTAGTATCAAATATAGAGTGAATTGTTAAAAAATAAGAATTGCAAAAAATTAAAATTACATAAAGAACACAGAATTAAATTCAAAATGGAAGTTCAAAATTGAAAACCAAAAAATGAACAGAAAACAGGTTGCCGTCATCAGGAGAGCATCAACCTGAGTGAGGGAGTGGCCTTTCTAGTACCAGCAATCGACAAGGAGAACCAAAAATGTTGGTTGGTCATGCTCCCTAGGCCACGAGACCAAACATCAAAACAAACACAGGAATTTAAAAAACAAGAATATAAACACTGAAAAAATGATAAAAAAGGGACCGGCAGACCAAACCGGTCAAACGCCATGAATGAAGATCAAACTGAACTGGACCAATGACCCACAAGAGCCCAAATATATATGGAAACGTTAAAGTGGTCGTGGTTAGATAACATCTTAGCAAGCGAAAAAAAAAAAATGTGTGAAATAACAAAATGCAAAACTGTGTAAGTAAATATAAATCTTCAACCACTAGGAACCCACCAAGTGGTACTTTATATTACCTGATTTACTTAATATTGTTAGGTCCTGGATTAGTAAAGCATGTCAATGTGTAATTTGAAACTCTTTGAAACCAAATTAAAATTTAAAATTAAGTGTTTTTAATAATGCTTTAAAATTTTTTTAGAAAGTTGTTAGAATGCAGTTTAGAAAGAAGTGTTTTAAGATTTTTTACAAGCAAGAACTGTGTGGAACATTAATTTGCTGTTCTGTGAAATTGAGAAAGAAGTAGATTACAATGTACTTCGTTAGAAATGTTGGAAGACCAATGAATGTAGTAAATGATATCGAAATCAAAAGCATTTCTTTTATCATAAAGATTTACCACACCTCTTCCCCCCCTTGTCCACCTGTACCTCTAAATCGAGGTAACAAACGTAAGTAGACGAGCTGTTAGTTTTTTCGAAGGTAAGATCTTCAGGATACAAGTCTGCAGCTCATTGCAAAAAGTCTGGCACGTTAATGACAATAATGTCATCAACATACCTCAGAATGATACCCACGATTGCCTGGCATCGTTCTGAGGTACACCATACAATACAAATTTTGAAGATGACAATCCATTTTTTGGTGTAAATATGACAAGGATGGTAAGTCAGAAAATAAATTCAAATTAATCGGAAACTTGAGACTTGGTCGTTCTGGGTGGTATAGGGGTTAGCATACCCGGGCACTATCTGGGAGATGCAGGTTTGATTCCCTCTCCAGGATGACGAAATTTTCAAGTTTTCGAATATTTTCTGACTTACCATTCTTGTCATATTTACAGCAAAAAACGGATTGTCATCTTCAAAATTCGTATTGTCTGATGGTGTTGGCCATGTCCCTTTCTTGGAATCAGTGGCCCTAAATTAGGGACAGGAAATAAAATTTCAGTCGTTCTATCTTTTGGGAGATAGAATTTCACTGAGTGACATTATGGATATTTTGAAACTCTAATCTGTAAAGTACATGTTAGTCACATATATATATATTTTTTTGTCATACAAATGTACTGTTAAATGCAGAAAATGTTGAAAGTTCTCAGAAAAGCTAAAAAATTGCGGGTGTAAACAGTAATATGCCAAGACAAAAATCAACGCATTTAATGGAGTTCAATTTGTGCTTCAAGCACTGAGTTTATGTCATGGATGACAATTTATGATGCCATTTTATGAGAATAAAAAAAAGGAAGTTTTCATCAATAAAATTTTTGTATTCTTCTTTAGTCAAAATCTATGCGCATAACGGTTCAACTGTTGAAACTTTTTACATGTTTTAGTTCTTTTGTGTGAAATGCAATTTCTCGATTGAAAATTATTATTATTAACTGCAAACAAATATTTAGATAATTAAAAAATCCTTTTATGTACCTGTCGGTTGCAACAGTCATGTTCAAATCGTCTGTGCATTTGTTCTTACTAGGTTCTTGAGTTTAGACTTTTTAAGAAGTTTAGATGGCACATTTTTCTCAGAGGAGTATGTACGCTTTGGTTACAAAGTTGAAAATATAAAAGGAACAAAAGAGTGTGTATTGGAGGAACTTTTTCGAGACCACTTTTGACCAGAGTATATTTTGGTTGAAATTTGAAAAGTATACAAAGATGAAGGATGTATAAAATACGTTAAAATACTATGACAAAGGACTAAAAGGAAGTATGAAAGCTTTAAAATACCATGACAAAAGACTAAAAGAACTATAAAAACTTAAAAATCTTGACAAAAAGAGACTAAAAAACTATGACAATGTTAAAGTACTTTGGATTAGGATGTACAAATATCATGACCCAAGATCAAAAGAACTATGAAAACGTTAAATACCTTGAATATAAGTGTGAATTACTTGAAAATTTTCGCACGAGAAAATGCAATCGCCAAAAACATTGCCGGACCTTTTGGTTGTAATGTCCATGCATTTCGGAAAACTTGGTTGCCATCTTCTGGGACTTCTGGTCGTCCATTCTCTTTGCAGTCCACATCGGTTATGCCATGTACTCAGGTCGCAAATCTTTGCCTTTACGTGTTGTACATCATCGAATATATTGTATTGCCACCTTTGGGATTTGAAGACTTGGTAATCTTTTCTTATAATTTTAGGTCTGTCTGTGTGTTGTGTTTCTGTTCTGTTTGCCTTCCCTTCTTTTGTTTTCTTCTATAAGTATTTTCCAGGGAATCGGCATTTCCATTCCACTATTAACGTTGCGGTTGTTTTTTAGGTTTTTCAATTATTATTGCTTCAGCATAACGAATGGTCTTTTCGGTTGGTTGTTTGCAAACAATTTCGATATCTTCAAATTCTGGTACTGTGTTATTCTTTATGCAATACTGTATAAGTGCCATTTTTTCTTCTTTTTTTCCCAGTTTTTCATATGCTGTGTTAATTTTTTTTGTAATTTGTTTTTCGTGCTTCCTATGTATTTAATTCTATTGTTGTTAAATACATAGGAAGCACGAACAATTTTAATTTATTTTAATTCTGTTGCTGTTTTGTTTTTGGTGATTGCATTTTCTCATGCGAAAATTTTCGAGTAATTCACACTTATATTTCAAGGTATTTAACATTTTCATAGTTCTTCTTATCTTGGGTCATGATATTTGTACATCCTAATCCAAAGTACTTTAACGTTGTCATAACTTTTTAGTCTCTTTTTGTCAAGATTTTTAAAGTTTTTATAGTTCTTTTAGACTTTTGTTATGGTATTTGAAAGCTTTCATACTTCCTTTTAGTCGTTTTTCATAGCATTTTAACGTATTTTATACATCCTTTGTCGTTGTATAGTTTTCGAAATTTAACCAAAATATGCTCTGGTCAAAAGTGGTCTTGAAAAGTTCCTCCAATACACACTCTTTTGTTCCTTTTGTATTTTAAACTTCATGATCAAAGCGTACATACTCCTCTGTAAAAAATGTGACATCTAAACTTCTTAAAAAAGTCTAAACTCAGGAACCTAGTAAGAACAAACGCACAGACGATTTGAACATGACTGTTGCAACCGAGAGGTACGTAAAAGGATTTTTAATTTTCTAAATATTTGTTCGCAGTTATTAGTAATAATTTTCAATCAAAAAATTGCATTTCACACAAAAGAACTAAAACATGTTTTTTTATCTCGATACGTCGAGAAATACGTACATTTAAAAATTTGGTTGTAATGATATAATTTATTGTAAAAATGCTGTGTTAGGTTTAAAACATGAAAGTGTTGATTGCATTAAGCGCTTCCGAATAATAGATGTAAATTTCCAGATTGATTCTGTGACACTTTTTGTTGTTAACAGCAGCCTTGTGTCCATTGCTAACCACAAACAAAATGTGGCTGCCAGCTGATATTATTTGGTACATGCATAAAAGACAGTTTAATTATCTTTTGTTAATGAAGCCATTGACTAGCATAAATCTCCGGAAAAGTAAGAGGCAGCAGAAATTATGTCCAAATTATGTTTTTCTGGTACAGAAGCTGTTTGTATCCCAAGTTGATAGATGGTTTTTGTGGTTATTTCTAAAATTAAAATAATTGGACACTGCCAATATCTTGCGTATCAATTCAACAACAAAGTGAAAAATTTATGTAATGATTCCTTTTAAATTGAAAAGTATTTTGAATCGTGAACCACGTAGTGAGGTGAAAGTGGTACCTGCAAAGTCATCCACTGCAAAAATAATTGACTGAAGCAAACAGATTGATTTTATCTTTCCTTTTTTAATCTTAACAATTAAGATTTATTATTAGAATGTTGACTTGTGATTGGTAGATGAATTTTTCTGCTATTGCATGTGAGTGTGTATGTGGCAGATTTTTTTCCTGCATACCTGGGATTGCAGGTGAATAGTATATTTCTAGAAAGCATAGACATTTAGTAGAAGTATGTCTTCAGTCTGTACCCTAATGATTCATCCTTGACTGATGGTGCTGCCTTCATGAAATAATGAAGTCAAGGTATTTCCTGTTGATGTACTTATTTTAAGATGCATAATTCAAAATATGTGCAAATGGAAAGGGTGAAATTGGCATAAAAATTAGTTTTGAATGAAATTGGCATATAAATGCTGTGGGCTTTGAATTTGATTTCTTTGATAAATGAAGAGGTACACGAGATATTCTGTTTTTTTTTTCACTTGCAAAGTTTTTTGAAAGCTGTCAATTATAATTTTTTTTTTGAGAAGCTGTGTTTAAAATTATTAGTAGCTATGTATTAAAATTGCTACATTATATACTTCCATAGCATTTTTTTTCTTTAAAGATGTGTAATGTTATTTTATTGTTACTACATTGTTTTAATCATGAAGATCCTGTTTCCCATTAATTTCATTTGAAAAATTTTGATACTAGATTTTATTCTGTAAAATGAATTTTATTAAGTCGATCAGAGGCTCACAATGTTTCATCTGTAAATTATTTGTACCTTAAATATCTGTAGATCAAAAGAAGTGCAACTTCTGTATTATTGAATGTATATATCTGTATATGTGTTGTGAATATGTATATGTAATAAATTACTTTGTACATTATTTTGTAAACTATGCGTATGAACTACTTGCAATGTGCGTTATTTTTTATGAACTTATTTTCTGCTTTGTTTGATTCAAGAAATCGCGATCATGTGGATTAAAAGTAATGGCACAAATGAACAGGGATGAGCTATATTTTGTGTGATTTGCTAATGAATGTATTTTCATAGCTGTGTTCCTGGAGCTGTATTGTATTCTGTAAGAAGAATTTTGTGCAACATTTAGCAGTGCAAGGCAGCTACTGGATATAGCTATGTGAGGATGGGTTTCCTTAAATACACTCATCTTTGCTTGCTTGTAGTATGATGATTACTGTGTTGAAATGTATGTGACATCATTGTGTTTTTTGTAGTTTGAAAGGGAAAGCGTTTATTATTTTTCATAATCATGCACTCTAAAACAGTTATTGGAAACTGTATCCCTGTGTGTCTTTTGATACTGAAGCTTCACTTTGTACTTAGAGCTAAATAAATATTTAGCATGCTTAGCATTAGTATTTGAAAAATAATTTAAGATGTTTGAAACACCTATCACATGTACTACCTGGCAATGTGTTCTGTTACTTCAGATGAATATTTCTAAACGTAATTATTAAATCTCTTTTGATGGTTCGGATGATTGTGTTAACAAAATCAAACATGATAATTTTTTTAACCAAATAAAAACTCAAAATAGTATTAATATACTAGTAATCCGAATTTCTTGGCGTAGAATAGAAAATCAAAGTTTCTATCCATTTTGCTGTCTACCTTCTGTGAGAGAGGTTGATATGCCAAAACATGGAAACTTTGATTTTCTATTCTACACCAAGAAATTCTGATTACTAGTATAGTTATGCTATTTTGAGTATAGTTGGTGTACGGTTCCTGTTTATTAATTACAAATAAAAATGGTTTGTCATAGGAATCCTTTATTTTTAATTACAAATAAAAATGGTTTGTCATAGGAATTATACATAGGAATCCTTTCACCAGCTGTCTTCTGTGTAGGGAACTCCTTAGAAAGTTTGAAAATCACATGCATAGTCTTAGCGTCGGGAGAGGGGGAGGGGCACGGGAGGTTGTTTTCTTTTTAAATGTTATAAAGTATGATTTCAGCCAAGGAAATAAAGCTACGCAATAGCAAGCATTGCTATGACTGCTTTCCAGCAGTCATTCCATGCACAATAGCAGGCAGTCATCTGATGATGGTTTTCATCATCAGATGACTGCTTGAGGTGCTTTGAAAGGCATGCTTTTTACATTCTGATTAGGGTGAATCAACCAAGCCTGGTACATTTCATAGTTTTGGATATATTTAGGCATTTAAAAACCTAAGTTTTGACAATTCAAATAGAGCATTTCCGGAGAAACAATTTCTGAGAATGCCCACCCCCTCCCCTGAAGGAAAATGTCAGTTTACATTTATTTGTGCCCCCACAAAATTTTTGGTCACACTTCGCCTAGGATTGAAGGGATCGCTACTCAAGATTTATAGGGGTGTCTGTGTTTTGGGTGCTAAATCAACTAAAAATACTTGTTATTAGCCAAATAAATATCAGAAAATGTGAATTTGATTCTCCTTTTTATGACAACTAAGGTATCAAGTTTTTTTTGGGTGTTCTTTGGCATGTGCTGATAATGTCATGCCTGACATAATGCTATGTGAACTGCCATGTGAGTGGGAAATTAAATTATTTACTATGATGAGGTATTTATCATGTGAATTTTTGTAAGACTTAATTTGTAAGGTGTTTTTCCTTTTTTTTTTTTTTCTTCTGTAGAGTAGTTTCATTTTTCAAATAACTGAAAGTGGAAAATGCATAGCGTAATGCTTTATAGTGTTTACTTTACTAAAAACAAAACACAAAAGATTTAAAAAAAAAAGTTAATGCATAAATCTTCATGTATTGCATTCAACAGATACAAAGTTTCAGTGTTCATTTTTTCTGTTTATGAAGTAGTTCTTTCAATTTCTAGGCTCAAAAGGACAAAAGTTTTCAAAAAGTTTTTCTTTTCAAAAGCAGTAAGAAAGAGGGAAGAAAACCATCACTCTGGCTGTCATAATTTTAATAATCTCTCACCTACATTCCAATCTGGTGTTCAATCATGTTGTAGACATACACCATACAAGTCTAATAATATCAGTGATAATGATTGCAACAATAGCCATTCTGACTTGCAACAAACTTTCTCATTTCTTTCAATTTACTAGAAGATTTTCTTCCTCTAACATATTCATCATTAGATCACAAATGGCAGATTTATCAGTGTTTAGCCTGATATGGTGGAGTCCTAACATCTATCTAATCTGTCATCTCCCATTTCTCCAGTGCATGTTTATACCACCTATATATTCTTTTTAAGCTCTTTTACTGAAGGAGTGTGTATCAAACTCATTTCTGGTATCATGGATAATATGAATCAAGAAGTAAAGCACGTTAAGTAAAAAGTATGAAACATACATTTTCAGTTAAAGAGAAAGTACATTGTATTTCTATGAAATGTTCTAACAATCACCAAATTGGTAGTAACAAAATGGGATTCATAAATGAATTCCTGTTGTTGCAGATAATACTATAACTGAAAAAAAAAAAAAAAGTTTTAAATTGCTTTTAAAAGAAAGTAAGTAGTGATCTTGTTCTCGGTGTTCCAGAAGGGATAAAACAAAAGCTTGGTAAATCTTTAGTTTGAAACAAGGTTGAGATAATGTGAGTTAAATTTGCTTGCTAAGCTCAACACCAAAAATGAAAGCTCAACACCAAAAATGAAAGCTCAACACCAAAAAAGAAAAGATGTAAATGTGGAACCCACTGTGAGCACACTTTGAGGCATTCAAAATCCTGTACAATTATAATCTGTGCAGTGCTGACACTTTTATTCAGTTTGGTTGAGAGCAGGAGTGTAGCAAGCTTTTCTTATCTTGGAGGGCAAGCCTTGAAATTACGCCCCTTTGAGTTCAAAAGTTCCTTATTTCCACCCAAATAGCAAGCAGTTCTTACTTTCGCATACCTTCATTATAATAAAGTACACAGTTGAGTCACATTATTGTGACCACCAGCCAATATCCAGAGTAACCGCCATGTGCAGCGCGGACAGCAGCTAGATGGGCTGGGAGTGACTCAATAAGGTGCTGGAAGGTGTTCACAGGTATGTGGAGCCATCCTGACTGCAGTGCTTCTGATAGCTGCTGGAGGGTGCATGGTGGAGGATCCATAGGATGAACAACACGATCGAGGTGGTCCCACAAATGCTCAATTGGGTTTAAGTCTGGGGAATTAGGGGGCCAGGAAATTACTTTAAAGTCTTCATTGTGCTCCTCCAGCCACTCTCGGACATTTCTAGCTGTGTGACACGTTGCATTGTTGTGCTGGAAGATCCCATCTGCCTCACGGAAGACAATCAGGATGTATGGGTGTACATGGTCTGCAAGGATGGATTCATTATGAATTCGGTCCATAGTGCATTCCACAGGTATGAGTGGACCCAGGGAATGCCACGAAAACATTCCCCAAACCATAACGCTGCACCCACCAGCTTGTGTTCTTCCAGCAGCCGTTGAAGAGTGTTTGTTCTCCGATGTTTTTTGCTTTATACGCCAATGTTCAATAGTCCGATGAAGCAGAAAACGTGACTCATCGTAGAAGGCAATCCTTTGCCAATCAACGGAGGTCCAATTCCAATACTGCTGTGCAAATGTGAGCCTTTTCTGCCAATGCACCTGCGTTAGCATAGGTGTAGTGACCATCCGTCTGCATTGGAGCCCCATACATGGCAGGGTTTGCTGAACTGTCATTTTAGACACACTTCCGGTAGCACCCTGGTTCACTCGAGCAGTGACTTGCTCCACTGTAGCTTGCTGATCGGCTCTCGCGCACCTTCGCAGCCGACATTCACCTCTCACATCAATGGCATGTGGTGCTCCGCAGTTTCCACATCTCTTATTCGCAATGGTGCCATTTCTCCAATCACGATACACTTTAACCACAGCAACATGTGAACAGTTCGCAAACTGCGCCGTTTCAGAAATAACGCCACCTTTGGCCCGAAAACAGATAATCATTCCTTTTTGCAAATCTGATAAATCGCTCCTTTTATCCATGAGCGCAACGAGTGATATGTTTTCAGAATGCCTACAGCGCACCTTATATACCCTCCAAGCCAACTTATGATACGTGCCTTCTTTCATTGGCTACACGCTGTTGACGCCAAAAGTAGGAGATGGTCACAATAATGTGATTCGACTGTGCATTATGATCCTTAAAAAATCTCTCTTCCTGTTTTCGACATAAATTTACTGAAAATTAAAAAATTAGGTGAATACCCAAGAGCCAATGGTTATGTGAAGACCGGCAACACAACACGTGCAGAAATGCAGAATAAAAACGAACCAGCACAGAACAAATTAGTATTAGATAGTAAACGCAACAAGAGGGAAATGCTTTCGGAGTAGGGCTTGGAAAAATTCCGTTCAAGGTTAAATGCTCAGAGGAACTTTTGGCGACAGAGCACAAATGACTAATTAACTCTTCATCCCTATGACATATTCGGAAAGGTCACAGAGGTTAGGCATATTAGCATATTGTTTTACATAGCTCCATCCACTGTTTCGGACAATTCCTTGTGTCCATATGAGGTGGCCCACAACCCACAGTGTGCGTTCTGTATGCTGTGTATCTGCATATAATAGTGTATGCAGCTAACTAAAATATTTACAAAAGAAAATATTAAAGTGTATAACTTTGTTTTTGAGTTAAAATGTTTGGCAAATTTACTCATACTCTTTTCATTTCTATTTTTTATGCCCCTCAGAGTATGAAATTACACTCTTGGTATGACCATCCTGGGAGGGCAGCAGAGGAGTGAACGGTTCATCTATCCTCACAAACAGCATTTTTTTTAGATTAGTGATAATGCAAGGCTGTTCTGGTCTTTGCATGTCCATGGTTCACTGCACAGTTGTTCGAAACATTTGGAGCTAATCTATCATCATTGTCTTCAACACCACCATATGTGGCTCACATCTGCTCCATTCGTGAATTCTTGCAAAATGGCCAAGTGGTTAGAGGCGTAGGTTTCTGGCTGGTTGTCCAAGTTGGCATGGGTTGTGTACTTGTCTTACGGCACTGGATATCTCCTTTCCCTGGAATCCAGTAGTCCCAAATTAGGAATCACTGACTGCTTGTATTCCTTAGAGTTACTCATGGTGATGTTGAACCCAGAAACAACAAATCCAGCAGAATTGACATCTTTCCTCTTGCACAAGCTGAATCACTGCCCTCTGAACTTAATTGAATGAATCTACCACTTCATGTGGCCATCTGTAAAATGTGTTGTAATACCTTAAACATTCAAGAAACCTCAATGTATTGACCATTTGTAGCTGTAAATGTATTAATAATTCATTGTTCATGTATTTGCCTACTTTTGCAAGGAATGAGAATTAAAATTGTTCTTGTAAATGAACTTTTATTTTTATTAACAGCTATGCCCCCTCCCCCTTCTTTTTTCCAGTGGAGCCTTAAAAATATTCCATCTTGTCCAAAGAAGGTATCTGATTGGAAAATGTTGTGTGTACTGTAGCGTGCATATATGGCTGAGCACTACTTCTCATCACAATAGAGAAGTGAAATGGTAGTTAGTGTTTTGTGTCCTGAGATGATGTCACTTCACCATCTGAATGCAATACATGTTGATGCAGTCATCCCCAAATTCCACTGTTGTTGGTAACTTTATACTGTTTTTTTTTAATTAAGGAGCTTTCTGATGTTGCACCATTAGGTTTGCTTTGGAAGAGTAAATACTGAGGTAATTTAGTTTATAACAATTTTTTGCTTCAAATGTGCACACATGTGTTTTGGGGCAAATGAGAGAGACTCAGACTGTTGTTTCATTTATCAACCAGGCTTTGGAACACACTGTTAAAAATGTTTAACATGCAATAAAAAAAATCATATGAGTTTTATGATTAGTGATTTTTATAGTGGTATTATTATAACTTTAATTGCACAGTATTACAATCTTTATAGCTATATGAATTATATTTTATTTTAAATAGTTTAGTTTTTTCTTCTTACCTCCTGATTTTGCTTCTCAGGAAAAATATTTTCACTTTGTTGTAATTTTTTGTACAATAATGAAATATTTCCTCTGCAGTGAGGTTTAGTGTGATAATTTAGTGCTTTTAAATTGCACAGTACTGCAATGTCTTCTAGCTAAAACCTGCTATGCTGTGTCATTATTGATTGTCCTTTAATACTCTGATATCTGGATTTTATTTGTTGGTGATAATTTTAATGCTTCTGTTTTTATTTTGTTAATTAAAAAACAACTGCTGGCAGCTTCACTCTTTAGAGAAAGATGGTCCATTACACCTAAACCTCTAATTTAGAACTTTTTTTCTACTTTATATACATATAGGCCACTGAAATGTGATATCAATGCATTTTTAACTTTACTGCAATTTTGTAAAGCTTCAGAAACAGAGCAACCTACACCTCATGAATTAAAAAGGTGAAAATGTAAATTTTTTTTTGTTAAAAATGTATTTATTGCAAATTCTTATTTTCATTATCTGTTGTTTTGGTGCATACATTAACTTTTGAATGTGATGCACAGAAAATCTCCAAACTTTTTTTTTGTTCATGCACCCCCCTTCCCCCCCCAAAAAAGAAAGAAACAATATTTCAAGATATTGATTGTCTGTTTTTTTGTTTAATGCAAAGAAAGCTAAATAAAAGCCTATTTATTTCAGGTTAATTGGGTACTGTAGAAACTTAGCACTGGAAGAGTTAAAGGAATATGTAGATTTCTATTTAAATCTTTTGAATATTTTAAAACATCTTCTATTGCTGATTTTCAGGTTTGCATAACTGAAAAAAAAAGTCTCTTCATGTAAGTCAGAATATTGTCAAAAAATCATTGTATTAGGGTACCTTATACATATGGCCACCGTCTTCGTAATATAAGATTGGAAGCTTTATCTGCCTATATTCTTCTTTTTATATTCTTCAAGATATAACTTGAAAATCCCACTATTTAAAGTTCAGTTTGGAAGACAAGCTTCGATAAAAATCCTGTTTGCTGCTAAAGAACTTTAAAAAGGAAAAGTGTTTTGTAATATTTCATATCTGTTCCTGTTTTTCTTACTTCTCCGTTCCATCGTATATCTTCATATTTTAACTCTAAAAATCAAGGATATATTAGAGCTAACAAGAAATTATTCTCAATAGTGAAAAGAAGAACAGATAGGAAAATTATAAGACTTCACATTTTCACGTGGCAACAAAAAAGTGTCTTTTGTTGTTAAAATTTTTTGTATGGTATTAAAAATGCTTACTCAAGGATTTACTCAGAATAATATACTTAAATTCAGTTTTTAACTTGAAGAACTTTCAATTATTCTTTCCATCTTCTGGTTTCTTTTGTGTTTACAAACAAACAAAACTTTTGATACAGTTTCTAATCTTTGAGAACAGGCATTGATAAAAATCTGGAGGCCAGAAATGTCTGTAAATACAAAAGAACTCAGAAGATGTGAAGAATAATGAAAAGTTCTTCAAGTTACAATTGAATTTTTTCTATGTTATATTGAAATTTTTAAGAGCTAAGCATTAAATGGCCCACATACACTCTCTTTCTGTCTGTCTCTCAGCATTCCACCACTATTACAGAAAATGAAAAGAAAATCTTCATATGATTGGTGTGTGTGTGTGTGTGAGGGGGGGGGGGGGGGGTTGAGAGAAATGGGATTTCTTTTAAAATAGTGTTTATCCCTTTTATATTTTTCACTCACTGTGGTATATATATTTCTTAAATTGTCAGTTGTTTTCCAGTTTTGGACACACACACAAGCTATGTTCAAGTATTGAATATGCTTTTTCACTGTCTTGGTAATAATTATGTCCAATTGGTAATGAATTGACATTAAAATGCATTGTGTATAGTCCTGAAGTTTTATCTGGTTTGTTTTTGTGTCTCCCCTTTAACTTTTGTGATTAATTCCTGCTCACTAACATGTACCTGAAAAGCACTTGCGTTTTGCTTTAGTGATGATAGTGGTGAAGTTTGCCTATAAATTGTTTTATTGTGCATGATTAATTTAACAAATTACAAGCTTCCATGTATTTACAGTGCTGAATACTCATTTTAAAATGTTTCCTATGATGTATAAACTTACTGGTAAGCCTTTGACATCACACAAAATTCTAAACATACATTTAGGAAAGGTTGCTTATGTCACTTATATAGTTTTCTGATACAAATTGAGAGTATTACAAAATTGTGTGAATTTTCGTGGACTGCCAGATGTTTTTGCTAATACATCAATTTGTATTTGATAGTGCCAAAAGATGTAAAGGTCTTCATCAGCTTGAAAAAATATGCAAATGTATAAAGATATGTGCAAGAAAAAAGTAGTGTATATCACAATTGACAGGCAGTTTTTTAATTGCCAGTGTTTAAGGTGGTTGCTATTAGCAGCATTTTTTTTTATTATTATTATTTTTATAAATAACTTGTTTTAGAGTGAAGACTTTTCATGCATGTTGGAAAAATATTATTTTGCCATGTCATTCATTCATCACAGTAACTACCTTTTTTATAATTGTTTTCCTTCATTGTTTCAGTCTGACTCAATTCCATTAAGAAAGTTATAATTTTTGATTTTTGATGTCTGTTGTGTAACTGGGGTTAACAGAAACTTTGTAATTGAGCAACCATTGTGGTAATGACATTGATGCTGTAACCAACTTTATATTTATAGGTGTGTTTTTTTAATACAGAAAATCAGATTTTCATGTTATATCCTCATACATTTCATTTTTGCTGTTATTTTAATATGCATATGTTGTTGAATGAATATATATATAAGGCTGAACGAAAAAAATAAATAAATGAAGGCCACGTTTTAGTACGGAAACTAATGCTTTACTGTGCGAGCAGATGTTTCCTCTTTCAGTGTATGAGTTGGGTAAAACAGTTAGTATCATATGCAGTTATTAATAAATTCCATCATCTTAGAATGAGTAGGTATAAGTATCATTATGTGATTTTCCTCCTATGCATGTTACATGGGATTTAATTGTTGCCCATTAACCACTCAAGCAACAAGATACTTTTTACGGTGAACAATTAAGTGGTAAGTAATATAGTCTGAGGCTATTCAGTGTCTCTTTTATTATTGCCATACTTCATGCTGTGCATTTGAGTGCACTGTTCCTTTTCTAATCGTATTTCACTTTTAGTTCTATAATACATATCCACATATACATTGGTTACTTTTACAGTACTGAATACAGAGTTTTACAGTGGCATAAAAGGAAAAAGAAACCTTAGGAGCTGCTGTCAACATGGTGCAGTAAAAGATTTCAAAAATTTCTCAAACATGGCCAATTTGGCATAAACATATATTCTGACAAATAAATAAATAAATAAATAAACAGAGAAGAACTGGAAAGAATTCTGTCAGAAAATAATTTTTCCTCCCCATTCATAAAGAATATTTTAAAGAATTAGGCAAATAAGAAGAAGCAGGATCATCACATCAAGTTCACAGGCAAAATTACTTACCACAAAGGCTCTTCAAAAAACTAAACAAAGATTGATAAAAAAATATAAAATCAGACTTTCCCAGATCTGAATAACATGTTAAAAAATTTCTTCCATCTCTAAAATGAAAAGAAAACACACACACACACACACACACACACACACACACACACACACACACACACACACACACACACACACACACACACACACACACACACACACTCACACAAAATAATAAAAAGGGGTAGTCTATAACATAGACTATGTGGAGGTGAAACAAGAAGAAGTGTAAAAGTCTGTTTGGAGGAACATAAAGCAGCTATAAAAAATATTGGAAGCAAAACAGGATTAGACAGACATGTACAAGGAAGTGGACACTCCATAAAATGAGACTCAATAAAAATAACCACCCACAAATCACATGCAGTAGAGAGGAAACTTGAAGAAGAGATAGAAATAGCAAGAAGAAGTACCAGACTTAATGATAATTGCAGCTGGGCTTTCCTGACCAAATGGCGACAACTACTCCAGAGTGAGATAGGGCAATGAACTAGGTTTTAGTTTTAAAATCTGACCACCAAATGTATTACAAATTAATTACCTCTATAAAACCCATAATTAAAAATTTTTTCATGGTAAATTTTTTTTGTCTGCCCTTGATGCATTGCATGATAGGTGGAATATAAAATTGTTTTCTATCCCTTTAGGTTTCCTCTTTAGTACATGTGATTGGTGGGTCTTAAACTAGAGGATCTCAAACTGTGGGTTGAAAATCCCTAGTTTAAGAGTTAAGAGTATGCCCCCCCCCCTCACCTTCCACTGTATGTATTTATCTTTTCACCTTTTCAAGTGAGCTGAAAGGAAGGGAATGTTTCTGTTACTTGTGGATAGGTGACAACACAACTCTCATGTTATTCCTGTAATTACAAACACATACACATACAATAGGGCAGATAAGGTTGAGTTGATCTCTGCTTTTCTGTTTCTTAGTGGCATGCACAGGTAACCATTTTAGATAAAATTGTTTGTTGGTAATTAGTGAGCTCACTATCATGTGTTAACCTTAATGAAATCATAAGTTTTATTAATAGGTGGGGGTGAACAAATTCATTTATCATTTTAGGGAGGAGTCAATGAGTTGTTGTAAAGCTTGAGATTCCCTTGCCTTAAACTATATCTTTAAAGCCTTAAAAAAGTAAAGAAGTTTTACTCATTCTAGTTGCACACTATGGTATTAACCAAATCGTGCCATTATACATGGAACATATATAGTCACTGTAACAATCATTTGATGTTTCTGAATATTTCTGTTTCACACGTTATGTTCTGTGAAAGTTCGACTGGCTGCTAATGCAACGTCCAATGGTGAAAATTATTTATGTATCAATTGACCATTATAGTTAAAAAATACATATGAAGCGTATTAATGCTTACCACTTGAGAACTACCCCGCTTTCCTTCGCTGACATAGAAGCCATGGTTCTTCCAGTTCATCGTCGTTATCTAAACAAGGTTAGGCTTATCGTGGTTAGGACAGGTCTGTTGCACAACAATACCGGTGCATGCTTAGTTCCGCCATCTTTCGTAAAAACTTTGAGATGAACATTAGGGTGATAGATATTTGAAGGTGGTGAAAGATGTATGGAATTTTTTTTTACTCATGTTTTGGATCCATTTTCTAATCTTGCTAGGCCACTAGTATTTTTGCAATTGTAAATTTCCTGTATTTTTATTTGTGACTATAAAATGTAATGAACATTTTCTTCATAATGAAATTTCATTTCATTTCATTTTTCATTTGCTTGTGGTGGGACTTTATGGAGGTTTTCCAAATCACTGAATTTTTCTTATTCATTTCACCTTTTGATAATCTCCAAGGAAATGACCACTCATACAAACACTTAGTTTTTGCTTTTAGTGTTTCCAAGATATGAGAAAAATCACCGGTTTGAAAACCTAAAAATTGTCCCTGTGGCACAGCGACCTAAGTTCTGGCTTGTGATCATTCATTCGAGATGGGTCTGGGTTCGAATCCTGGGTGAGGCAGAGATAGTGTTTTTCGTACAGAGCTGAATCTCTCTCTTTTTCCTGGAACCAGTGGCCCTAAATTAGGATGGGCAACTTTTATAGCCCATTGAGTTGTTCACTAGGGTTGTTACCACCCAATCCCCCCCCTCCCCTCTAAAACTACCAGAGGGAGAATAATTATAATTTTTAACCACACACACATGAGGCCAGACAAGGAAAGATTCAAAATGTAAATAAGAATGTTGCTTTTCTTTTAATCCCCAAAAAAGCAGTTTAATAACTTTATGTATGCCAAATAGTAAAAAAAAAGAAGATAGTGTTTACGTCTCAAATGTCGCATGTTCATCATGTGACAAAAAAAGATGTAGATTTAAAATATTAAGCAAATTTTCAGATACATGTGAAATATCCTAAAAATTCTGAAACAGAGGAGATATTACGCACGTATTTCTCGATGTGTCGAGATTAAAAAAAAAAACATGTTTTCCATATGTTATTTTTTCAGGTAGAACCATTTAATGGTAGTTTTAACTGCTGTAACTTTTTACATGTTTTATTTACTTTGAGTGGAAAGCAATTTCTCAGTTGGAAGTTATTAATATTCGCTGTGAATATATATCGCAGTAATCGAATGCAATTCAAGGCCACTGGTTCCGGGAAAGGGAGAGATTCAGCTCTGTACGAAAAACACCATCTCTGCCTCACCCAGGATTCGAACCCAGACCCATCTCGAATGAATGATCACAAGCCAGGAGTATTGTATCAACAAGGGTGTCCAGATGGAAGGTATCCAGAATAAAAAAATTATATCTTCGAAAATATTTATTATTATAAACACTTTTAGTTTGTGCCATTATAAAGGAAAAATGTTAAAAGTTTTTTACTCACTGTAATTGTCTTGATGAACTTTAATGTGGGCATCCTTGGTGGTCCAACAAACATCCAGATGATAGTCGACCTCATTCCGCATGGCTTGAAGCATGTTCAGTGTAACGGTAGCCACAGCGTCCATTACGCGGGCTTTCAGGTGCCGAAGAAGGCCAGTGATCTTGATGTGTAGGCAATGTTTTTGACATAACCCCGCAGGAAAAAAATCCATCATTGGGGTTAAATCTGGCAACCGAGGATGCCGAGCAATTGGCCCTCCTCTGCTGATCATCTTCTAGGCATCTTGCGATGCAGGTGATGCCTAACTCTGAGGCTGAAATGTGGCGATGCCTCATTGTGTTGAAAGACGGTTTAAGGTAGTAGCTGGGGTAGTCCAAATAGTTCCAGCACGTCTATGTACGAGATCCCAGTGACAGTCCCTTACAAAAAGAAGAAAGGTCCGCTCGGCTTGTCATGCATCAAGCTGCCCCAGCCATTAACTTTGGCCCTTCCTCTGTGTAGCTCACATGTGACATGTGGATTTTCATTTCCCCAAATCCTACAGTTGTGCCAATTCACAGTCCCACTGACGTGAAAGGTCGCCTCATCCGAGAAGCACACTTGGTCGAGAAATTCGGGTGTTGTGCCAATCCTATCCAGCATGTCTACAACAAAGTTTGTGCATTTGACATGATCATTCAGTTTCAGTGCCTGAAGCATTTGAATCTTGTACACCCTTAGACAAAGCCGCTTGTGTACCACATCATGCGCTGTTGAACGTGGAAGGTTTAGCTGCAAGCTAGTGGCCCAAATTGATTTGCGCAGACTTTGCAGGAATGTGTCTCTGATGTGTTCTAGAGTTGGGCAAGAATGCATTACAAAGTAATGGAAGTACAAATTACAATTAATGTGTAATGCATTACAAAGTAATCCCAAGTATAGTTCGCACAAGGTAATGGAATTAATCTGTAATGCATTACAATGAAGAGGATATAATTCAATTATTTAATAATGCCATTCAAACACAATGGAATTATTTGGCAATGAAATTACACAATTTTTAAATGATAATTACATACTAATAGTTTATAGAAATGTATGTGTGCCAAAAGCGATGTCTAGAAAAGTCGGCCATGTAACATAGCACACAGAGACCGAAGTGCTGTGTAGAATGTTCTAGAAGTGGCAAGAATGGGTTAGACATTTGTAGAATGTTCCAGAATGCAGTGGGAAGTTGGAGAGCTTTATGTAAATCATGAATATTCCAGAAGGTTCAGGTCCTGTCATAAATAAAAGGAGTCCTATATAAAGGAGTCAATCGCTTGCTAGTCCATTGTTCGTATTGGACAAGTAATGGACAACAACACTTGTGAAGTATGGCAAAAATGTCAAGAGTTTGCAAATTTCTGTAATATTCAGCAGTGGACCCTGAGTTGCTGAACTGTGTGAGTGTAGTGCTAATATGTGCTTGTGGCTATAGTGGGGTAATTATTTTGGACAGTGAAACGTATGTAATGGATGAGAATATTGTACTAGAGATGGATGAAATGAGTATTTCGGCAACGGATTGTTACAATCAGACCTTTCATTCCTTCCATTTCAAGTGATGTAGTGTCTCAGAGTGCTTTCCATTGGCGTTGAATGCACGGTTTGTTATTTCCTGACTGTTTTTTGTGTGCTTCAGTGAATTGTTCTTTGTTGAAGACTAAGATCACATGCAACAGCATTGATCTTTCTTTCATTTTTGTACTATTCTCTAACTGAAATAAACATCCCATTCGTACTTACTTCATATGTATTATTTCGTTCAAATCACTTTACTTGTGGCAAAGATGGGGCAACTACTCATGTCATACACGTACAACCTTCAATACCTACATGCACGCGTTTGAGGTCTGAGGGTGGAACAATTGTCAAGTAACCTACACAATGTGTAAGGGTGCACTGGTTGCTGGTTTATTCAACGTTGTATTGTTACCCATAAGTTATTGGTTAATTACCAACATATAGTTAACCATTACGATTATAATGGGTAACTGCTACATGTCAATACAATTACCATGTAATTCTACTGACCAGTTCACCATTGCCATGTAATGGTAACGCTAAGTTCTTGTTCCCATTACCATTACGCTGTAATGCATTACCGATTAATTCAATTACGATTTTGCCCAACTCTGATGTGTTCTATATTTTCCTCAGATGTCCATGTCTTTCCAGGAGACTTCTCACATTACAAACTTCAGTAGTCCTCAGTTTGTTGTTCTATAAGCGGATGCTGTTTCGCGTTGGAAGTTTTCATCCATATTGCATTCTAAAATTACACTGGACAGCAGCAATAGACTTTTATTAAAGCTACAGCATGCATGAAACCTTCTTCTCCTGTGGTGTCGACATTCCAACTGAGCTTGTCTGTGAAGTAAGGATGGGGACACAAGATGGTGCATGCATGTCAGCAGGTACCAGTCGACTCATGCACACGAGCAGCATATGGGAAAAAAATCTTTGAACGATTCCTTCTGCTATGACACAAACAACCAGAAGTGAATATAATACATACTTTCTGAAATGTAATTTTTATTTTAGATACCTTCCATCTGGACACCCTGTCTGGTAGGAAGATCCTGTAGTGCTAAAAAAAATTGTTTTTTTAATTTACTTTCGTAAATTTAAAAAAAAAATGTTTCAAATTATAATTGTATAAAAAAGAAACATCAGGTTAAATAAAATGATCTTTTGCACCACTAATTGAAGAAACTGTGTTACTTGGAAACACCTGAAAAATTTTGGTTAGTTTTATGTCCAAATGGTTCCCAAATAATTTTTCCTGTGTATCCTGTAGAAACAAACATAGCATGAAATGTGTGCCACCTCGCAGTAAAATTGTGCACAAGGAAGAATCTGTGGCAGGTTGTACATCAGCTAGATTGAGAGGACATTTCCATTTCATTTTCTAGAAGCAGAAACTGAGACATGTATAAACTTGCCCTTTTGCCACTTGGAAGTCATACATGTAGAAAACTCATGGTGGCATTAATATGTGTTATGTACAAGAAAATTTTCCCATGTAGCCTTTGAAAGTGAGAATATTGGGTCCACAAACAAACTGAAGGTGATCCAAGTGCATTATTTTTGTCGAAAGATGTACTTAAAAGAATGATTGCATATGCTACTACCTTTTTGTTTTTGTGTGTTCTATTTTGATTTACTTTGAATTCTATATCATGGTGTCTCACCTTTTCTCTCTATTTATCTCTCGCACTTTTAAAAATCGTTTTCAAAGCCTTGGTCAGCTAGTGTGTGAGTTAATTTATTGGGTGTTAATCACCCCACTTGACTGAAGCTGAATGTTGTTGACCAATTCCTTTGATATTTTCTTTTTCTCACAAATCCTTTGATATTCTGTGGCCACACGTAGCCATTGCATGTTATTATACCCTGAAGCATACCAGTTAATGGGAACAGCATCACAAATTATGAGCTTAGATCAGATCTGTGTGAGTTCAAATGGTTTTTGTTCTGATAAGTTAGTCATCAGAAAGCTGTGTGTGTGTGTGTCCAGTTGCTACTTAAATTTTAATGGAATTCAAAGCAAAGACTGCACAATAGAGACATTTTATATGTTAAGTGAAAGCTCTGTGTTCCCACTCACATAATCAGTTCATTGTTTAAATGAAGAGGTCCACAATTAACTTTGTGCTGGTATAATATTTTCAGTGCAGTAAGGAATATTTGATTAATTTTCTTGCTATAGTCTTTGGAAGTAGTGTGTTTTAGAACTACATCTAAGAGTTTGTCACTCCTTATAGATTTTTTTTTAATTTTTAAAGAACCTGGGTGGAATATTTCAACATATTTACGAGTTTGATTTGCATAAATAAATAAATTCCTTGCTGATGTGGAAGTTACTTAAAATTTGCTGTTATGTTAGTGTAACATTTGATGCTGCCTCCAATTGTTCTCGAAGTTCCTAAATGTTAAACTCAACCATGTCACTTGTTTTTCTGAGTCACTAAACATAACAATATTGCACACAATCTCCCAATTCTGATCTTGTTTAGGTGAGCAAAAAGCCTAAATTTCAAATGTGACCACATCATTTTGTTTTCTTCTATTGTGGAAAAAAAAAGATGAAATAGTTCTTTAATCAGCATGCAATGTGTCTGTATTTTTGTTATGTATTTCCTTTATTTTTGTACTACTAAAGGGCCCTGTTATTTTTAATTCACTGTAATTATTTTTTGTATGTTTCCATGATGTGTTCTATTTTATATGACAGCAATTAGGAATTTTAAATTGTACTTCATACAAAACTGCTAGCACATGTATGAGATCATCAACTGCTGTGTTTCACTGTATATATATAGTTCTTGCTTATATGATGTTCTGGGAAATCAACAGCAAAATAATTTCTCATTAAGAGATCTCTACATGCAAAAAATTATATATGCTTGTCAAATTTTTTCCAAATTTTGAAATAATGAAAAATCAAAATGATATGTGAACTGATTTAATGTCTTTTAAACTTTTTTTTAAAGCGACATGTTCCCAGGTTATAAATGTTATAACTGGTAATTTTAATGATTTTGGAAATGGAAATAACAGTTATGTAAATATTGTGGATTCTTTATCATATGACTGATAATTAAAGCTTCATAAATGTTTGTGCTTGTACCAGACCTAACTGAATGTGAATATTATAGTTATATTAATATTTAATTCCAGCCTTTTTTTTTTTAATTTTTTACAGAAACAGAGAAATGCATGTTCATGTTTGTCATTTCATTTCAGTGCTAATCTATGGCATTGCACTTTTCAGAAGATTGCAAAAGGAACTTTTTCCAATCATGAGATATTCAATGCTGTAAAAAA
This sequence comes from Macrothele yani, assembly GCA_039090855.1. NCBI lineage: Eukaryota > Metazoa > Arthropoda > Arachnida > Araneae > Macrothelidae > Macrothele > Macrothele yani. Next base: position 133,420,107 of record CM077005.1, on the reverse strand, counting down.
TATTTTGATTTCATGTTGCAAAAAAAAATTTTTTTGGGACATAATTTTCTCTGAAACATTTAAAATAAATTGTCAGATGTGCTCATGAAATCAGATTGTGTGTGTGTGATAATCAATGGAAGTGCATCTGTGATGACATAAAATCTCAAGAATTTCTGAAATGAAATATTCTTTGAGATTCTGCTCATAAAGTTTTTTTAAATGTAATTTGTGATGCATATAAGTTATGGTTTTTTTTTTCACACAATGAAATTTAAAAAGTTACTTGTAAGATTCAGAGGAAATGTAAACTGAGATATGTTAATTTTGTGTGAATTATGTCAGTTATGTCATGCAATAAGGAAAGAAACAAATCAAACAGATTTTCCTGGATGTTAAGAAAATTGTGTATAGGTTTTCAGGAATTTTGTTTAAAACAGCAGTTTCCAAACATTTCGTTTTGAATATCACTGAAAAGTAGTACAGTTTAAAATGCTATTACATATATCATCATCATTGTCAACCATTATAAATCCACTGCTGGACGAAGGTCTCCCCAAGTTTCCTCCACAACGGTCTGTCTTGTGCCAGTCTCCTCCATGTCACCCCTGCATACTTTTGAATTTCATCCACCCATCTCCCATGTGGTCTTCTTCTGGGTCTTTTCCTGTCCCTTGGAATCCAATCTAAAATTTCAGCTGTCCATCGATGGTCTGTCCTTCTGGCAGTATGTCCAGCCCATTGCCATTTCAGGGATTTAACTCTGATCATGATGTCTTCCACTCTTGTCATTTTTCGGATCCACGAGTTCCTCCTCTTATCTCTCCTGGTTACACCAAGCATGCACCTGTCCATGCTTCTTTGAGTTGTCTGCAGCCTTTGTGTGTCTCTTTTAGTTAAGGTCCACGTCTCTGCACCATACGTAAGCACTGGAAGGATGCATTGATCAAACACTTTTCTTTTAAGACATAATGGCATATTGCTCTTGAAAATTATGCTGTTTCTTCCAAAAGCTCTCCAGGCAAGTTTTGTACGCCGATTAATTTCTTCATCAATGTGACCCTCACTTGATATCTGCTGTCCAAGATAAACGTACGTGTCTGTTATCTCCAGCTTTTCTCCATCAATCAGTAAATCTTCATTTCTTGTAAAAGCATTGAACATCACTTTTGTCTTCTGAAAATTCATTTTTAATCCCACTTCTTTACTCTTGTCAGCAAGTTCCTGGATCATACTCTGCAGCTCTGATGGGGTAGTTGCAAAAATGACTACGTCATCAGCAAAACGAAGGTGGGTTAGATAATCTCCATTAATCTTATATATATATATGATTTTGTGTTTACATCTTCATTACGATAAACTTGAATTTACCCATGATCATAATCAGAACCCATATTTGGGAAAATATGATTTTTTGGCCCAAATATGATCACAATTCAGAACCCATATGTGTGGCAAATATGATTTCATTTTGTTTGCAAAGTTTTGTTTTTTTGTGTTTCATTTGGTAAGGAGAATTTCTTAATGCTTAAAAAAATTGTCAACATAATATTTACTACTACTACTACTACTACTACTACTACTAATAATAATAATAATATAATAATACAAGAAATATTGCACAGTAGAGTCCTGATTATCTGATGTAAGTGGGACCAACAGATGGCTGATTGCTAAAATATTGGTTAATGTGGAAAGTGGTGAATAGATCTCAGTATAAGTATGCAATGAGGTTTATTAATAATTATTTTACAGTGCAGTGCACCCAATAAGTTACAGAACTGTTTGTTGAAGAAATGAATTGCAGACAAGTAAGCTGAGCAGTGGATTTTAAATTAATGATTTGCAACTATAGCATACAGTATGGCAACATGCAAAAGTTATTAAAAAAAATGAGTGATTGAAATTTGTGTCTTAGCTTTGCTTCTCTTCCTTTCGACGTGATCTCTCCAGCATGTCAATAACATAACATCACTAGCAGGAGCCTCCCCTTGTTGTTCAGCGTAAGACAATGCCAATTTAAGAGGCTTGACCTTTTGCTATGATTTGTTATTTTGTCTAGTCCCTGACAGGATATGTCATCTTCAATGATTATTCCCGTTCACCAGAGCTGTCAAGCCGTGGTCAGTCAGTTCTTGTAGCTCCTCATCCTTCGTCCATTCCTGTATATCATCATCATTAACTTTTTCACATCCTGGAGTTTGGTAGCAGGTTATCACAATTTTCTTGCACCATTTCTTCTTCATTTTCACAAAGCAACTTAATCCTTGATACTTGTAAGCTAGTGGTTCAATCTCCTCCACTGATGTGCGATCCAGTAAGTAGCATCTTCTAGGTTCACTTTCCTTAGTTTTATCTAGCATACTCTTTCCATTATCAATTGCCTCGATGAGCATGCTAGCCTATGGGCGACAAGGATGGAGCATCATCTTCTAGGTTCATTTCCCCCTAGTTTTACCTAGCATACAAGTATATCTATTGCCTCTCATTGTGCTAGCCTATGGGTGACAAGGATGTGCCTGAAGCATTTAATGCTTCCAGCCACATTCTTGTCACCCATAGGTTAGCACAATGAGATAGCATTAGAATTAAGAAACTTTACTCCAATGTTCCCACTGCTCAGTTTATACTTATCAGAATGAGATGGTGCATTATCAATGACAAGGACTGCTTTCCATCGTAAGTATAGCAGTTTCAAAAATTGCACTGCTGAAGGAATGAATTCACTGAACAAACCAGCTTCAGAAATTTTCTAAATCCATCCATGTATTAATCTGGGTTTTGTACGAAACTTCGCTCTTACTAGAGCGAACATTTTGAAAATTTATAGCTTTTTGTCCTTTCCGAAAATGAGTTTTGGTTACGAGCCCCATTTCTACAAGCTTAGGATGGTGACTCTTTCCATACACTGTTTATACCCAGCTGTTGAATTCTCAGCTTGGGTAGCCAGAGTTTTAAAAGTAGCATGTCATAGTAGTTTAAGCCAATCTCATTGCAATTATACAAGTATATCTGCCCACCTCATAATCCTTCATTTTAGATGGAACAATGACATTTCGCTTTAAATTTCTCGTAACAGATGCTAAGCCACCTCATCGTATATCAGAAGCGCAACTAGGGCGGGGCAGGTGGGGGTGACTGCCCTGGGTGCAGCTCAAGAGAGGGCACAAAAATAACTGCTTAAAATTTGATTAAAACTGGAAATTCGGTATGCAGAGCAGTTGACATTTCTCCACTTGATCAGATAAGTTGAGAAGTTACAGTTCAACAGAATTTTATCAGGGTAATAGTTTTGGAACTATGATTTATATTCTGTGGAGAGCTAAATTGAACATTCCCATCTCCTCTTCGTTCAGTGTATAAACTATCAGAAATAAAATCTGTAGGAGTGAATTTATGAATCTATTTAATTTTTCTGTTTTTTTTTCTTCTTGAAGTATTACGAGACAATATCTGGTACTTTTTTTTTAAAAGTGGCCTGTTGACACTGTAAATATAGATTCCACAAGAGGCCACAGTTTGCCTTTGATTCTTTTTATTTTTAAATTTTTGTACACGTGTTGCCTCATTTCCAGTATTTTTACAGATTTTTGTGCTATGTAATATAGTTTGGAAACTGTTGGTTTAGAGCAAAAAAAGAATGAATTCCATCCAGGTAATATTAGAACAACTATGCTAATTGAAAATATTTGAAACAAACTCAGTTTTTCAGGTGGCAATAGCCTCCTTTCGTCATTTTTTCTTTTTAATTAAAAACATGAAAGAACATAAAATAAAAATGAATTCAGTGTTTTGCTATATAGAAAAATAATTGCATTCTTTTGGAATCTTCTTTTCCAAGCACCTTCACCGTTCCTAAAGGACCATTTTGGACAGCAGCTTTGGATCTCTTAAAGATGAGATCTGCATTCAGCATTATAGATATTCTGTAGGATTAATCAGGTTTTTGTTTGATGGTGCTCATTATTATTATTTTTGATTGACTAGTCATTAATTGATTGCCATTTGGAGTTCTCATGATGATGACCTACTCATCTCATTGTTGATCGAATGTGTGCATGTTTGTGTATCTTGAGTTAGTCAATATAAAGCATTTCTCAATGACAATAAAATGGTTTATATTAAACTATTGCTTGGCTCTCATTGAAAAAGTTTTGTGAAGTTTGAAATTTGCAAATGTTTCGTGTGTATGTGTTGCTTGAGGTCACAAACTACGACTCAGTATAAGTTTACCTGTCCCTGTTTTAAGTGTTTGTGCACTACTGTTGGGAGCGAGGGCCGCGGGTGGCCTAGTGGGCAACGTTCGTGACTGCCACGGAAAGGACCTCAGGTTCGATCCACTAAATATCCGCCGTGCGTCGGATGGGCACGTTAAGCAGTCAGACCCCGGGTACTGGCCCCCCGGTAATAAATAAAGGCGTCTTCCTCCTCCTTTCTACTTCGCTTCCGTGTCACTTTCCTATCGGGCACTCTAGCCCAAATCTCCTAGCTTCCTATTTGTAAGGGTTGTTTAAGACCTGGGGTCAGACACTCCCTTCCTAAAATCCTCTACATATGATCTGATCTGTTGGGAGCGCGGTGCATGGTATATATGATGTTTGAATAATCAACCACTTTTCAATCATTCACATTTTACAGAAAGTCTGTGCTGGAGCTGTTGTGTATCTTTTTAAGCTATCACCGACTGATTTCCAGTAGCAGTTCATTCGTTACTGCCACAATACTTACACATTTTGATTGTCCAATGCTTATTAGACTGATGTTTTCAGTTTCAAGTGGTCAGAGGCGCGGACTTCCGGCTAAATGTCCGACGGTCCGTCTCATCTAGTTCCATATGAGGGGGTTGCTGTTCTTGTGTTACGGCACTAGCTGTGTCGCTTGCCTGCAACCAGTGTTACTAAAATTAGAGGCTTACAGCCTTATATCCCATGAAAGTCGTTAAACCCCAAAGCAACACAACGATCGATGTTTGATCATCGAGTGTTGGCCATGTATTTGTTTAGATGGACCTGCAAATTCTGAAGCTAGTGTCAACACTAGTCCAGCGTTTCTTAAACGTAGGGCGCGAAAAGTTTTTTAAATTTGAACATTTTGTAATTATTCGAAAATAGAAAATCATGAAAAAGTGTGAAAGTGAAAAACGGGGTGGGGCGGGGGTGGTAAGGTGCATAAATAATGGATACGGAAATCATGTTTCATATTCGTGCTTGTTGCGCCTTCCGAAGCAAGACAGGAACCAGTGACCCTAAATTAGGGACGGGCGACTGCTTATAGCCCATTGAGTTGCTCACGGTGGTCGTTAAACCTCCAATCAAAAAAAAAAAAAAAAAAAGAAAAGCAAGACAGGCAACCCACCACATTGCACATCTAACTCGAGAACATGCTCGACTCTTCCATTTTTAGAAGTTCCCATTATCATATTTTAAGTAGAACCTCCACCTTTCAAGTCGTCCAGTCCGGATAAAATGACGCTCAAAACCAAAGTTTATCCTTTTTGTAGGACACACGGATAAGTGGTTGACACGGGAACCAACGCCGCCGCCGCAGAAAACTGGAGTTAAAGAAAAAAAACCGGAAAGAGCCGTGGCGGACGAAGCGGTCGATCAAAGAAAAATAGCCTAATCGAAGTTGACAAAAAAGAGCCCTCAAAACGAGGAAAAGCGTTGAGAAAGTGACTCCGACTATTTAAATATCGGATTTTTGTGTAATGGAGACTAAAAATGACTCGCCGCCCCGGTGGCGCAGTGGTCTAAGCAATGGCCTCTGATCATTCGTCCGAAAGGGGTCTAGGTTCGAATCCCGGTGAGGCATGGAGGTTGTGCTTGTCTTAGGCACTGGCTCCCTTCCCTGGAACCAGTGACCCTAAATTAGGGACGGGCGACTGCTTATAGCCCATTGAGTTGCTCACGGTGGTCGTTAAACCTCCAATCAAAAAAAAAAAAAAAAAAGAAAAGCAAGACAGGCAACCCACCACATTGCACATCTAACTCGAGAACATGCTCGACTCTTCCATTTTTAGAAGTTCCCATTATCATATTTTAAGTAGAACCTCCACCTTTCAAGTCGTCCAGTCCGGATAAAATGACGCTCAAAACCAAAGTTTATCCTTTTTGTAGGACACACGGATAAGTGGTTGACACGGGAACCAACGCCGCCGCCGCAGAAAACTGGAGTTAAAGAAAAAAAACCGGAAAGAGCCGTGGCGGACGAAGCGGTCGATCAAAGAAAAATAGCCTAATCGAAGTTGACAAAAAAGAGCCCTCAAAACGAGGAAAAGCGTTGAGAAAGTGACTCCGACTATTTAAATATCGGATTTTTGTGTAATGGAGACTAAAAATGACTCGCCGCCCCGGTGGCGCAGTGGTCTAAGCAATGGCCTCTGATCATTCGTCCGAAAGGGGTCTAGGTTCGAATCCCGGTGAGGCATGGAGGTTGTGCTTGTCTTAGGCACTGGCTCCCTTCCCTGGAACCAGTGACCCTAAATTAGGGACGGGCGACTGCTTATAGCCCATTGAGTTGCTCACGGTGGTCGGTTAAACCTCCTATCAAAAAAAAAAAAAAAAAAAAAATGACTCGCATCGACATGGGCCAATGCAGTTATGAACCGAAAACGAGTGCACCCTTTGCACATGCCTCATGGGAAATTGATCTTTATTTATTTTGTAAAATTGTATTCAGTAATAAATTTAAGAAATACCCTTTTTTTTTCTGTTTTTTTTTTTTTTTTTTACGCTTTCCAACCGTAGGTTGGAAAAGCGTATATGCTCCAGCTTTGTCCGTCCGCGCGATAATTCGTGTAAAAGTGTTTCGATGAAATTTTAGTATGTGGTAGGGGACAACTGGGAACGAACCCTAGTGAAAATGGGCGAAATGGGGTCCATTTCATCACCCTTAGCGTACTTACGTAAAAATACTTCTATTGCGACGAAACTTTAGTATGTTGTTCCGGAGGTATACGGAACCGGTTCTCTTGAATATAATCGAAATGGGGTCAAAGGTCATGGCACAGGAGCGAGATTTATTCCACAGCCATTATCTTCATAACTTGAGTAATGATTTCTGGTATGTTGGAAAGCGTATCATAATCGATGCATTGCATGATTTTACGAACTTGCCTTTTTTTTTTAAATATATATATTAAAGGTTTAACGACTACCGTGAGCAATAAGCAGTCGTCCGTCCCTAATTCAGGGCCACTGACTCCAGGGAAGGGAGAGAGACGGTGCCGTAAGACATACAAAATCCATGCCTTATGGGATTCGAACCCGGAGGAATGATCAGAAGCCATCGCTTAGACCACTGCGTCACCGGGACGGCACACTTGTGTGCGGAGCTTAAGGACGAAGCAGGTTTTGACCCGTAGGGTCGCAAGAAGTGGCCTGGATATGACAAATTCAAACCATCGAACTCCATTACTTATCGAAATGACGGAAACAACACCGACACAACTGCCAATACTAAAGGATATAGTGGAATTTTATTCAGAATTGGCTACATAGCAATATGTGCCATGATACAGATGCATCACTGCCACAGGCGGTGCGAACGGAAGAGGAGGTCATCAGTAGGAGATATGATCACCACTAAGTTGATGCATGATTTGCACGTCTGTCTGTACTTCGCACTAAGTTATTGCGATAACATCTCCCATTCTTCAGTCAGCCCCGTCTTCAGCTGTTGGACAGTTTCTGGTGTGTATTGACGTTCCACAAGGCGTCTCCCCAGAGCCTTGCACACGTGCTATGGGATTTAAATCGGGGAAACGTGCTGGCCAATACATCCGCTACGTCCTCACCTTCCAACAGCACCAACTGCCACTATTATACAATGGGGTGTGGGGTTATCGTTACGCTAGTAATTGTTTCCCAGCGCGAATTTTAGTGGGTTTTCTGTAATTTCGCGAATATCAAATATACTCGTGAAATTCAGATGTTTTCCCTATTTTTGCCTAATTTCGAGTATAATTTATTTTTCATATTTAAATAATTTTAATACTGCCTTCATCAGAATGTACGCGAAAAATATACCGCACAGTAATTCTACTGCAAAGACCAAACTTGAACTTTAAACCTTGAATTACCCGTTAAGATTGTTCGTTACGAAGAGAGTCACGTGCACTGTGCTGAGAACGCATTGTCTTTCGTGACCCCCCCCCCGCTACTATTGAATGACCTTGGAGCTCTAGTAAACGGTAAACCAGGTGCCGTCAATTGTATTAATAGTTTTAACTGGGAAAATCAGCTCACAGAAAAGGGTGTTTGAGTTTCGCTTAACTCAGAAAATGTTTGGGCTTTCGTGTGAGTATTTAGTTTATAAAGTTTCTAGATATTGTTAATTTTAAGAATGAGCCACGTGAGTAAAACGAGTGCATCTGAAAGGTGCAAGCAGTGCATATAGCAAGGGAAGGTTTCATATGAACAAAAATTTATTCTGTTCGTGTTGCTACATACGAGTGGGGTTTTCAAGAAATGACTGTTCTGAAAATCATTTAGCAAGCAAGCTGCATAAAAATTTTTTGTCCGAGCAGTCAACCGAAAATAATGCAGAAAATTGTTGATGAGTTAATCGCGAAAAGAACTAAACAAGAACAGCATCGCTCAACTGAACTTTCGAAATTAACTGGTGCCTTTTGTGCTGCTAATATTGCCCTTTCTAAACGGAGTAACCCTACATTACAAAATTACTTGGAAAATTCGTTGAAAGTTATGGGTGTTATTGCAAATGTAAATTGGATGCGGAAATGTTATTTGTCGGAAATATACGATATCCACAAAGATTTAAAAAAATCAGTATCCGGTGAATGCGTCGTAGCAGACAAAACAACTGATTCAGAAGATAGGTACATTTGAATATTCCTACTATTCCATCATCCTCCAGTGCATCACTTTGGAATCCATAAATTTTAAATCAGTCAGCGAGACGATACTGCCTTCATCTCAGTACAAGGAACACCAGCTTCAGTGCGTCAATAAGTATGAAATACCTTTTGCGAATATAACCGCTTTTTTGACAGACAACGCATCTTACATATCCAGAGCGTGGAGAAAGAGCCTGAAAGACGAAATTTTGAAGAAATACGGCATTTCGCGAAAATGAGGGGTGAATCCCAAAATTCAGCGAAAGGTCGCAAACTTTTCGCGCTTTACCCCGCGAATTTTGCCTTTTTTTCCTCGCGATAAAATGACTACCGTAATTATCGTCCATTAACACGAACTGTGGGTCAATGACACCTTGGAACATACTAACATCGGGAAGGATTACAGTAGCGCGTACCGGTTACAGTACCTCCTTACAGTATATGGAGCTCCATACGTCTATCGAGCAGAATGACTTCCCATACGAGAACATCGCAGCCGATGCCATTCATTAATGTTTTCGGGGAGATACCGAGTGCCTACCTCTCGTCAGATTAGCTGACGTTCAGAGTCCCTAGAGAGACTAAATATGCTCTCATCAGTGAATAGTATCGCACCCCACTGCTCTGCTGTCCAGTCCTTATGTTCTCTGGACAACTGTAAACGGTGTGTCCGGTGAGCAGTTGTTAATGGAACACAGAGTACTGGTCGTTGGGTAAACAGTCCACCTTTGTGTAGTCGCCTGGCGACTGTAAACCGCGATATTATGCGTTTTAACGTACAAACTTGTCCCCTCACTCCGGAGTAAGTCGCTCTCCCAACTGAGCTACGCGGACATGTGCTCTCCCTGTTATCTGCCTTTATGTCATGTGAGTCATGCAGGGCAGGCACGTCACCCCCCATCGAAAGATGGCCCAGGGGTCAGCCGGGACCATGTGTCGCTGTAGGCAGTCATCCCATGAAGAACGTGCATTTGAGAAATCCCAGACAATTTGGCGTGTGGAACGTAACATCACACTGATTTATTTTTTCGAAGCACTGAAGAAGGGATTCTCTTTTTTCCTGTCTCGCCGTGTGGAAAGAACACATCATTGCGAGAAACTTAATAGCCGGGTCATCCTGAAAGTTCGGGCGCCAATATAACGTACAAGCCTTTCCGCGCCGCGCATCGAGTCTGGGTCCCCTCACTCCGGAGTAAGTCGCTCTCCCAACTAAGCTACGCGGATATGTGCTATCTGCCTTTATCTCGTGTGTCCTGCGGGGCAGGCACGTTACAGCGTCCTGTGCTCATTTTCAGATGTTTTGCAAGGTTTCTTGCTGTCTGATCTCCCCTCTTGACCTGTACCAGTATAGCGGTCCTTACTAGGGGAGGTTTGTAGTGAACGACGACCAACGGTCTTTCGCACTGCTGTACCTGTAATCCTGAAGGCCGTCCACTTACGCGATACGATGCTATGGGCGATACGAAACTCCTGTGCCACACTCATCACAGTCTCCCAATTATTCGACCACGATTAAAACCATGAAAATGTTCTCAACGGGCCATTTCGTCGTCTCTGGCACACAATAAACACAATCGAATGGACTGTTTTTAGGAGAGGGTGGCGTATAGGAATCTGTTGTCGTAGTCAATCCGTGCCAGCAGAATACGCATAGTCTTGTGGAGTATATATATATATATATAGTGTTTTTGGTTGACATGCCTTGTACTGAGAAACATCAACTGCAGAACAGTGCTGCCCCAGCCGACACTCCAGTTGTTCTCTCTGGAATACACTTTTTGCCGCTCTTTACAGTTGTTCCGCCATTTTGGGTCACTCCTGGTACATTCTAACCACGGAAGCCTCGAACAACCAAGGAGTATTTCTGTTTCCGAGAAATAAACTTGTGAGCCCAGAATTTAGCTTGTAAATTTCGATGGTTTTAGTTCATCAGGTGTTCAACTTCGCTCTCAGGACAATCAATGACAATGAATCATTACGATCGATGCCGCCCCGGTGGCGCAGTGGTCTAAGGCGATGGCCTCTGATCCTTCCTTCGAAAGGGGTCCGGGTTCGAATCCCGGTGAGGCATGGATGTTGTGTTTGTCTTACGGCACTGGCTCTCTCCCTTCCCTGGAACCAGTGGCCCTAAATTAGGGACGGGCGACTGCTTATAGCCCATTGAGTTGCTCACGGTGGTCGTTAAACCTCCAATCAAAAAAAAAAAATTACGATCGATAGTTAGTATGGGGTCCCTATACACTTTCGTGGTCTCACTATATACACTGAGTGGCCGAATTATTTTGACCTCCAGACACATTTTATGCAAAGTAGTCATCCCGCAGATCAGGCGCAGCGCTACAGGTGGGCTTCAGCCAGGGGCGGACTGGGGTGACGAAACCAGGCCGGGAATTTTGGTGGTGTGGTCCACTACAGAAACACACGTACCCACAGAAAAAACAATTCCCTACAAAAAAAAAAAGAAAAAAAAAAATTCTGTTAACTCCTGGATGAAAGAACACTTTTGAAATACGCATTGTAAAACAAACTACAGTAATTTAGTCATGACCAAATTTTAACTGCAATTTAAGGTTGAAAGAATTTTAAAAATGCACTCATTACTAAATGTAGCATATCAAACCATACTCACAAGGGGGTGTTGTACCAGATAATTATATTTATTTGGTTACTGATGGTCTGTTGTGCAACGGTATTCGTACTACCTCCTTGAATAGACGTCTATTTTATCTACACATTATGTTGACTCATGAACTATCATTTTGATCCATGAACCAGTACCGGTAAATCGTTGTTTCTTTTAAGATATCATTTTGATCCATGAACCAGTACCGGTAAATCGTTGTTTCTTTTAAGATATCATTTTGATCCATGAACCAGTACCGGTAAATCGTTGTTTCTTTTAAGATATCATTTTGATCCATGAACCAGTACCGGTAAATCGTTGTTTCTTTTAAGATATCATTTTGATCCATGAACCAGTACCGGTACATCGTTGTTTCTTTTAAGATATCATTTTGATCCATGAACCAGTACCGGTACATCGTTGTTTCTTTTAAGATATCATTTTGATCCATGAACCAGTACCGGTACATCGTTGTTTCTTTTAAGATATCATTTTGATCCATGAACCAGTACCGGTAAATCGTTGTTTCTTTTAAGATATCATTTTGATCCATGAACCAGTACCGGTAAATCGTTGTTTCTTTTAAGATATCATTTTGATCCATGAACCAGTACCGGTAAATCGTTGTTTCTTTTAAGATATCATTTTGATCCATGAACCAGTACCGGTAAATCGTTGTTTCTTTTAAGATATCATTTTGATCCATGAACCAGTACCGGTACATCGTTGTTTCTTTTAAGATATCATTTTGATCCATGAACCAGTACCGGTACATCGTTGTTTCTTTTAAGATATCATTTTGATCCATGAACCAGTACCGGTAAATCGTTGTTTCTTTTAAGATATCATTTTGATCCATGAACCAGTACCGGTAAATCGTTGTTTCTTTTAAGATATCATTTTGATCCATGAACCAGTACCGGTACATCGTTGTTTCTTTTAAGATATCATTTTGATCCATGAACCAGTACCGGTAAATCGTTGTTTCTTTTAAGATATCATTTTGATCCATGAACCAGTACCGGTAAATCGTTGTTTCTTTTAAGATATCATTTTGATCCATGAACCAGTACCGGTAAATCGTTGTTTCTTTTAAGATATCATTTTGATCCATGAACCAGTACCGGTAAATCGTTGTTTCTTTTAAGATATCATTTTGATCCATGAACCAGTACCGGTACATCGTTGTTTCTTTTAAGATATCATTTTGATCCATAAACCAGTACCGGTACATCGTTGTTTCTTTTAAGATATCATTTTGATCCATGAACCAGTACCGGTAAATCGTTGTTTCTTTTAAGATATCATTTTGATCCATGAACCAGTACCGGTAAATCGTTGTTTCTTTTAAGATATCATTTTGATCCATGAACCAGTACCGGTACATCGTTGTTTCTTTTAAGATATCATTTTGATCCATGAACCAGTACCGGTAAATCGTTGTTTCTTTTAAGATATCATTTTGATCCATGAACCAGTACCGGTAAATCGTTGTTTCTTTTAAGATATCATTTTGATCCATGAACCAGTACCGGTACATCGTTGTTTCTTTTAAGATATCATTTTGATCCATGAACCAGTACCGGTACATCGTTGTTTCTTTTAAGATATCATTTTGATCCATGAACCAGTACCGGTACATCGTTGTTTCTTTTAAGATATCATTTTGATCCATGAACCAGTACCGGTAAATCGTTGTTTCTTTTAAGATATCATTTTGATCCATGAACCAGTACCGGTAAATCGTTGTTTCTTTTAAGATATCATTTTGATCCATGAACCAGTACCGGTAAATCGTTGTTTCTTTTAAGATATCATTTTGATCCATGAACCAGTACCGGTAAATCGTTGTTTCTTTTAAGATATCATTTTGATCCATGAACCAGTACCGGTACATCGTTGTTTCTTTTAAGATATCATTTTGATCCATGAACCAGTACCGGTAAATCGTTGTTTCTTTTAAGATATCATTTTGATCCATGAACCAGTACCGGTACATCGTTGTTTCTTTTAAGATATCATTTTGATCCATGAACCAGTACCGGTACATCGTTGTTTCTTTTAAGATATCATTTTGATCCATGAACCAGTACCGGTAAATCGTTGTTTCTTTTAAGATATCATTTTGATCCATGAACCAGTACCGGTACATCGTTGTTTCTTTTAAGATATCATTTTGATCCATGAACCAGTACCGGTACATCGTTGTTTCTTTTAAGATATCATTTTGATCCATGAACCAGTACCGGTAAATCGTTGTTTCTTTTAAGATATCATTTTGATCCATGAACCAGTACCGGTAAATCGTTGTTTCTTTTAAGATATCATTTTGATCCATGAACCAGTACCGGTACATCGTTGTTTCTTTTAAGATATCATTTTGATCCATGAACCAGTACCGGTAAATCGTTGTTTCTTTTAAGATATCATTTTGATCCATAACCAGTACCGGTAAATCGTTGTTTCTTTTAAGATATCATTTTGATCCATGAACCAGTACCGGTAAATCGTTGTTTCTTTTAAGATATCATTTTGATCCATGAACCAGTACCGGTAAATCGTTGTTTCTTTTAAGATATCATTTTGATCCATGAACCAGTACCGGTACATCGTTGTTTCTTTTAAGATATCATTTTGATCCATAAACCAGTACCGGTACATCGTTGTTTCTTTTAAGATATCATTTTGATCCATGAACCAGTACCGGTAAATCGTTGTTTCTTTTAAGATATCATTTTGATCCATGAACCAGTACCGGTAAATCGTTGTTTCTTTTAAGATATCATTTTGATCCATGAACCAGTACCGGTACATCGTTGTTTCTTTTAAGATATCATTTTGATCCATGAACCAGTACCGGTACATCGTTGTTTCTTTTAAGATATCATTTTGATCCATGAACCAGTACCGGTAAATCGTTGTTTCTTTTAAGATATCATTTTGATCAATGAACCAGTACCGGTAAATCGTTGTTTCTTTTAAGATATCATTTTGATCCATGAATCAGTACCGGTAAATCGTTGTTTCTTTTAAGATATCATTTTGATCCATGAACCAGTACCGGTAAATCGTTGTTTCTTTTAAGATATCATTTTGATCCATGAACCAGTACCGGTACATCGTTGTTTCTTTTAAGATATCATTTTGATCCATGAACCAGTACCGGTAAATCGTTGTTTCTTTTAAGATATCATTTTGATCCATGAACCAGTACCGGTAAATCGTTGTTTCTTTTAAGATATCATTTTGATCCATGAACCAGTACCGGTACATCGTTGTTTCTTTTAAGATATCATTTTGATCCATGAACCAGTACCGGTACATCGTTGTTTCTTTTAAGATATCATTTTGATCCATGAACCAGTACCGGTAAATCGTTGTTTCTTTTAAGATATCATTTTGATCCATGAACCAGTACCGGTAAATCGTTGTTTCTTTTAAGATATCATTTTGATCCATGAACCAGTACCGGTAAATCGTTGTTTCTTTTAAGATATCATTTTGATCCATGAACCAGTACCGGTAAATCGTTGTTTCTTTTAAGATATCATTTTGATCCATGAACCAGTACCGGTACATCGTTGTTTCTTTTAAGATATCATTTTGATCCATAAACCAGTACCGGTACATCGTTGTTTCTTTTAAGATATCATTTTGATCCATGAACCAGTACCGGTAAATCGTTGTTTCTTTTAAGATATCATTTTGATCCATGAACCAGTACCGGTAAATCGTTGTTTCTTTTAAGATATCATTTTGATCCATGAACCAGTACCGGTACATCGTTGTTTCTTTTAAGATATCATTTTGATCCATGAACCAGTACCGGTACATCGTTGTTTCTTTTAAGATATCATTTTGATCCATGAACCAGTACCGGTACATCGTTGTTTCTTTTAAGATATCATTTTGATCCATGAACCAGTACCGGTAAATCGTTGTTTCTTTTAAGATATCATTTTGATCCATGAACCAGTACCGGTAAATCGTTGTTTCTTTTAAGATATCATTTTGATCCATGAACCAGTACCGGTAAATCGTTGTTTCTTTTAAGATATCATTTTGATCCATGAACCAGTACCGGTAAATCGTTGTTTCTTTTAAGATATCATTTTGATCCATGAACCAGTACCGGTACATCGTTGTTTCTTTTAAGATATCATTTTGATCCATGAACCAGTACCGGTAAATCGTTGTTTCTTTTAAGATATCATTTTGATCCATGAACCAGTACCGGTAAATCGTTGTTTCTTTTAAGATATCATTTTGATCCATGAACCAGTACCGGTAAATCGTTGTTTCTTTTAAGATATCATTTTGATCCATGAACCAGTACCGGTAAATCGTTGTTTCTTTTAAGATATCATTTTGATCCATGAACCAGTACCGGTACATCGTTGTTTCTTTTAAGATATCATTTTGATCCATGAACCAGTACCGGTACATCGTTGTTTCTTTTAAGATATCATTTTGATCCATGAACCAGTACCGGTAAATCGTTGTTTCTTTTAAGATATCATTTTGATCCATGAACCAGTACCGGTAAATCGTTGTTTCTTTTAAGATATCATTTTGATCCATGAACCAGTACCGGTAAATCGTTGTTTCTTTTAAGATATCATTTTGATCCATGAACCAGTACCGGTAAATCGTTGTTTCTTTTAAGATATCATTTTGATCCATGAACCAGTACCGGTAAATCGTTGTTTCTTTTAAGATATCATTTTGATCCATGAACCAGTACCGGTAAATCGTTGTTTCTTTTAAGATATCATTTTGATCCATGAACCAGTACCGGTAAATCGTTGTTTCTTTTAAGATATCATTTTGATCCATGAACCAGTACCGGTACATCGTTGTTTCTTTTAAGATATCATTTTGATCCATGAACCAGTACCGGTAAATCGTTGTTTCTTTTAAGATATCATTTTGATCCATGAACCAGTACCGGTAAATCGTTGTTTCTTTTAAGATATCATTTTGATCCATGAACCAGTACCGGTAAATCGTTGTTTCTTTTAAGATATCATTTTGATCCATGAACCAGTACCGGTACATCGTTGTTTCTTTTAAGATATCATTTTGATCCATAAACCAGTACCGGTAAATCGTTGTTTCTTTTAAGATATCATTTTGATCCATGAACCAGTACCGGTAAATCGTTGTTTCTTTTAAGATATCATTTTGATCCATGAACCAGTACCGGTAAATCGTTGTTTCTTTTAAGATATCATTTTGATCCATGAACCAGTACCGGTAAATCGTTGTTTCTTTTAAGATATCATTTTGATCCATGAACCAGTACCGGTACGTCGTTGTTTCTTTTAAGATATCATTTTGATCCATGAACCAGTACCGGTACATCGTTGTTTCTTTTAAGATATCATTTTGATCCATGAACCAGTACCGGTAAATCGTTGTTTCTTTTAAGATATCATTTTGATCCATGAACCAGTACCGGTAAATCGTTGTTTCTTTTAAGATATCATCGGACCCTTCACGGCCGAATGGTCAGAGGCCATCGCTTAGACCGCATTATTTTTGGTGGGGAAAGCTTGATAGCAACAATTCTTTTAATGTTTTTTTTTTCTTTTGACTAAAGGTTTTTTTTTTTTTTTTTTTAAATGATTTATTGGACCTGGTGGTACAGACATGGCAAACATAATACAGATATTCCACAGCAACAAGTACAAATCATACATGGTTGACATCATGCCAAATGATCAATGTACACAGATATAGCCATTGTTGACCATGTAACACATTGTGAAAAAGTATACATCAATCATGGATTTTTCCTTATGTTAAATGACCAATGTGCACAGATAACCAGTGTTGGGCGAAAGACAAACACAAACATCCATGCCTCACCAGGATTCGAATCCGGATAACCAGGGTTCGAATCAGTGTAGGTATAACCAGGGTTCGAATCAATGTACACAGATAACCAGCCAGTGACGAAAGACAAACACAAACATCCATGCCTCACCAGGATTCGAACCCGGACGAATGGTCATAAGCCAACGCTTGGACCGCTGCGCTACCGGGCAGGTTTAAGGCTTTTCACTACCGACTACAATTGAATTCGTGCAATCATGACCCCTCCACCTGGACACACATACATGCACAGATCTGACCATTACGCCACTGGTGTAAGATACAAGTGTTGATAGAAATGTCTCCTTCAACTGTTTTCTTGCTCTGAATGTGCTGTCTTAAATTGCGTTTCCAAATTTTGCGTTTTTGCTTGCGAAAATAGTACTGTGCTGGAATAACTTATTTAAAAGAAAAAGCCGTTTATGTTTATCTGAATCAAATTTTAACGTCGTGCCATGTAAGCACAATAACTCCCCCTCCTCAACTTCCTTCCTTCTAGCCAGCGACTTTGCCTTGCACTCCTCTCCTACAAATCAGTCGTCATCCACTTTCTGCACTTTCACTGTCCCGGGGCGCTAGTGTAGCTTTAGACTCCATTTTCAGTGTTGGAATCCCATATTTGTAAAGAAAAGAAACAGAGCGATTAGTAGTGACCCCCTCAGTAAATTCTTATCCATCCTCCTCATTAGACCCCTGGCCATACAAACATGAAAGAGGCTTAAACTAAGAACAACTGAATTTTCATGGCCCTTCGGATGCTATTTTGATAACTTTTTTTTTTTTTTTGGAGACGTAAACAACGCACTTCCTAAGGAGAAAATACGTGGGGCTAGATGAAATAAAACACAAGACTTATTACTTGGCAAATTCCAGATTATATTTTAAACATAAATATGCTGAAAAATGTCACATTTTTAACTGGGAGGGCAAGACAAATTTCAGGGTGGGCCCAAGCCCACACTCGCACCCCTTGGCGACGTCCCTGGGGCCTACCAATGTCCCTTTGGGTATAAGCTTAATTATTTATAACAACGTGCTTTGTCTGGCGTCAAATTTTTCACTGAAGTAGAAAATGTTTTTCTTTGTCACTTTAGAGCAAACGCCCAACATTTATACAGCTAGAAGGAAACGCAAATTATTTTTTAAGACAATACAATTTTTGACAGGTAGTACAAAGCGGAAATGAAGTAAACTATTCTTATTCATATGTACGAAAATAATCATTCCTTCTTTCCAGACAAAGAGAATTCGAGAAAGTGGGACATTTCTCGAGTGGGGCCAATCCGCCCCTGACTTCAGCTTAGAAGAGTCCGGGAAATGTCCCGGTGGACCAGTCGGGCAATCCGCCCCTGGCTTCAGCTTATCAGACTCTTCTTTTAGCACACACCCCCTCCCCCCAAAATTAATTAATTAAACAGTTGTAACATATGGCAGGTTCACCCATCTAAGATTCTAGCGAACTTAAATAAATGCATGTAAATTTCCCGAATTCACTGAAATTTTGTAATATGTTATGAATTCTTTGTTAAATTTAGTGTTTGTACTTATGGGAAAGGCGGGAGTCATCTGAACGAATGTCTAAGAGTAGTATAGAAACACACCATTTTTGTAATTATAGTATAAAAAACGATGAGAGAAATATATATTCCTTGTCAAGTAACAAATTAAAATTCATAAACAGCCTTATGAAAACACAAAACAAAACAAAACAAGCAAAACAACAAGAAAGATGACACCGAATTTTCGGGTGTAATAAGCACATCTTTTGAATCCGTTCTGATGCAAATTAAATTTATCAAAGCTATTCAAAGTTAATGGAACCGGTATGGAAAACAATAGTATCTGACGGAAGAAAGAAGTTTTTCAATCGGGTTTTTAATCCCTCAGATATTGCTGTAAACGGAATCGTGAGCTTACGCCCTCTGGTTGCAGACTTGTGCGTTAAGAAAAATATGAATTTATATGATAAACATTTCGCACCAGAAACGCTCTCCAACACAGAAAGAATTTTTCAAATCGCACTCTTAGAAACAGACATATCGACAAAAATAAGATGTGACTTTACCTCCCCTGGTGGGAAAACCATGCATTATTTTAATAAGAAAGTATTCTTAAAAGGTTTTTCAATATGACCGGTATTGGTCCAAGAAAAAAAAAAAAAATTAGTCGAGTTTTCAGGAGCCCAGATTTTGCTACAAATACATCAGAAGCAGAAATTAACACTTATACCCCCTGGTGGCCAAACCATTCTTTACCAAACATTAGAAAGTATGTGAAAAATATTTTCCATCAGGTCTTGTATGTGATACAGGAAGAATTTTTCAAATCGGAGTTTTAGAAATAGAAGTAACGCAGAAAACTCACTTTACCTTTACACCCCTAGCAGAAAGTCTATGATTTACTTGAAAAATTCTGAATTTATAGGGAGAACATTTCACATCGGAAACACTATCCAACAAAGAAGGAATTTTTCAAATCGGACTCCTAGAAGTAGAGATATTGACAAAAATAAGCTATACATCTACGCCCCCTGGCGTAGAAACCATGCAGTATTTTAAGAAGAAAATGTTTCTAAAAGGTTTGTTGACATGAGTAGTTTCGGTCTACAAACGACGTTTTTTTAAATCGAGATTTTAGAAGCTCATATTTTGCTGCAAATACACCAGAAGCGGAAATTAAGATTTACGTCCCCTGGTGGCCAAACATTTTTTTTACAAAAATTAGAAATTATGTGCAAACGATTTCCCATCGGGAGCTGTATCCGGTGCAGAAAGAATTTTTCAAATCGGAGATTTAGAAGCAGAGATATAGGGGGAAACACAATTTACCTCTACACCCCCTAGCGGAAAGTCTATGAATTACTTGAAAAATTTGAAATTATATGAAAAACATGTCACACTGAAAACACTATCCAACAAAGAAGAAATTTTTCAAACCGGACTCCTAGAAGTAGAGATATTGACAAAAATAAGATATGCATCTACGCCCCCTGGCGGAGAAACTGGAATATTTTAAGAAGAAATTCAGCTCATGTGCATTTTTTTCTTTCGATTGAAGGTTTAACGACCACTATGAGCAACTCAATGGGCTATAAGCAGTCGCCCGTCCTTAATTTGGAGCCACTGGTTTCAGGGAAGGGAGAGAGCCAGTGACGTAAGACAAACACAACATCCATGCCTCACCGGGATTCGAACCCGGGCACTCTCACGGACGAATGGTCATAAGCCAACGCTTAGACCACTGCGCCGCCGGAGCGGCCATTGTGCATTTTACCATGCGCTGATGTTATCCTTAGTAACAGGGCCTGTCCGAGGGGTAGGCCAGGTAGGCAGCTGCCTAGGGCTACACGCCGCGGCATCGAACGAAAGAGGCTTTGGATGTGGGCTTGGGGTATGTCGGTCCAGGCTGCTTCCACACGTCCCCACAGTTCATCAGGCGTAGCCGCGGGTGGTGCTTGCTGGTCCATTCGGTTGCCGATCAGCGACCACACGTGTTCGATGGACGACATATCAGGAGAACAGGCGGACCACGGCAGCAGTGACACCTGGTGGGCCGTGAAGAATTGTTGCACGATGTGTGCCACGTGCGGGCACGCATTGTTCTGTTGAAACGTGGCTTCTGGCAGGTCCTGCATGTAAGGGAGGACTACAGGCTCCAAAACGTCGGAGATGTAGTGGTGGCTGTTGAGTGTACCGGCAATGCGTACCAGAAGGGTGCGGGTGTCGTATCCAATTGCGCCCCAAACCCTAACGCCAGGCGACGGACCGGTATGACAATGCATAATGCAGGCGTCATACAGTCTCTCGCCGCGGTGCCGCCACACGCGGATCCGACCATCGTGGTGTTGCAGGCAGAAGCGGGATTCGTCGGAGAAGACAATGTCGTGCCATTCCGTAGTCCAGGTGCGGTGTTCAACGGCCCACTGCCGCCGGACTCACCGGTGGTGTAACGTCAATGGTAATCGGAGCAATGGGCGCCGTGCGACAAGTCCCCGCTCCTGCAGACGACGTCGAATGGTACGTGCTGACACAGGTTGTTGCGCAACACACCCTAATTTCTGCGCTAAAGTTCGTAATGTGGCGGTGCGAGGCGTTAATACCTGCAGAACAACATGCCGGTCCTCTCGTTCGGTGGTGTGCCGCGGCTGCATCAAACGCTCACGTCGGTTCGTCTGTCCCTCCTGCACCCACCGAATCCATACTCGCCTCACTGTGGCTGGATGTCGTCCCACACGGGCGCCTATGTCTCGGTATGATAAACCGCTGTCGCGATAAGCCACCACTCGTCCTCTGTCGAACTCCGAAACGTGCTGGAATGACTGCCGTATTCTGCGACGGGGCATTAGGAAGCTTCCCACGCACATGTCGGGCAGCACAACACACTTCCACTACTTACACCCCGCCTTCTGTGCACGCTTCTTATAGTGCTTCTCGGTGGCGTGCCGGGCGTACATGATTTGCATAAGCTCTCGCGGGCGACGCATGCTGCGAATTTCAGGCCAATCGGATGCTTCCTTCTTGGTGTTGCACTTTGGGTGGCCAGCAGTGTATATTTGTGCGGGTTTTTCTTCAGCTGCAGGTGTAAATAGAAATTGTGTAACGCAGGACAAGTCCGTGACAAGAGTGTGAGATTTTCTAAGGACTTTGCAAGGACACTGTATGTATATAATTAAATTTTAACTATTTTTCAGCAACAGATATAATTACAGTAGAGTATGTGAATTTTTACTGTACTTGGTAACATAACATAGACAAAGTGTTACCAAAAACCATTTAATTCGTAGGTATTTGTCAGTGTATTAAACTATGTGCAGTTTAACTGAAAAAAAGATACAGTAAAAAATTGTATCATTAAAAGGATTTTAAATATCTTTAGAAGTACATGGTGTAACTGTGAGATAGGAATAAATAGAAACGTATGGTCTACAATATATGAACTGAAAAAGCATAAAGTTTTTGAGTGAAGTGGGTGGGGCCTCCAAAAACTTGGTCACACTATATTTAAAATGCATTATTTTGCAATGGTGAACTCTAGGTGAAAGTACATGTATCACTTGGTGTTTCACCCTAGCAGAAAGATGTGATATTGATCATATGCAAAGTGTGTTTTATGACAGATTATATAATTCACAAGATTATAATTTCAGACATTTAATGATTGACAATGGAATTAACTATTGTTGCGTCATCATGGGACAGCAGCATTCAAAAGTCAGATTTCAGCAATGTTGTTTACTACTCCCCTCACCCATTTTCGGTACCTCGAAATTTTTTATTTAGGATTTACTTTGCAACTGTTGGGAAAGATATACAGGGTGTCCGATAATTATTGGACACATTACAAAATTATGTACAAAAAAACAAAACAAAAAACTATGTGCGTTGTCTGTTTTTCTATGTCACGTATAACTAACACAGTTTCTATATTTTTGTTTTGCAGAATTGTTATTCCCAGAATCCGATAGATGGCGCTAGGTGTGGCCTGATGAGGAATGTATGAGAAATGCGCAATCAGTAGTCATGTCATCTGTACAGCAGAAGGCGATGTGTGTGTTATGGCTTGCGGAATTAAAGTCTGTCATTAAAGTTAAAAGACGGTACCGTTTAGAGTAGGGTTGTGATCCTCCGTAAATGAATTCAATTAAGCGGTGGATGAAACAGTTTAAAGAAACTGGCAATGTAGAACATCGTGCAGGAGCCGTCAGCGGTGAGAGGTTTGACCAAGTTAATGAAAATTTCCGAAGAAGCCCCTGGAAATCCGTTCGTAAAGCAAGCAGAGAATTGTGCATTCCGAAATCGACAGTTCACATCTTGCACAAGAAATTAAAGTTTCATGCTTATAAAATTCAAATAGTGCAAAAGATGCATGTAAAATGATCACACTCTGCGATACGATTTCGCCGTGGATATGCTAAATCGAGTGGAAAACGACGAAAATTTTCTCAGTACTTTAATTTTTAGCGGTGAATCCACATTTCATGTATCTAGTATTATTGTGAATCGTCACAACTGTAGGATATGGGGCAGTGAACCGCCTCATGCTGCTATGAACCGCCTCACGCATCCGCATTGGTCAACATGTGTACGTAAGTGCATAAATCAGCATTTCCCCAACAGATGGATTGGGCGTGTTGGTCCCATTCCGTGGCCTCCTCGCTCTCTAGATCTAACTCTATTGGATTATTTCATGTATGTTATGTGAAGGATCGTGTCTATCAGACGCCTTGTACTGATTTGTAGGAACTGAAGCAGCGTATCACAGCTGCTATTAATTCCATAACTCCTCAGATGCTTGCCAATACATGCCATGAAATCGAGTATCGCTTAGACGTACCACGAGCAACCAAGAATCTCACATCGAAATTTATTAACTTGTGTAGTTACATTGTAAGTTAGTACAGTCAGTTCCTTTCTATCTGTTTAATGTTTTGTTTTACATAATTTTGTAATGTGTCCAATAATTCTCGGACACCCTGTAATACATAGCATCAAAAAGTGGATACCATTTTTGTAGTCAGCGCGGATTATAAGAAAAGCTAACAGAAAGGAAATACACCGAATGGCCATTACATTATTACTACCTACCCAATAAGCTGTAAGATTCTCTTTAGCCACAAAACAGCGACCACTCGCCGTGGCATCGATTCGATGAGGTTGCGATTGGTATCCTGGGGTATCGGGTACCATAATGTCAAGACCAGGTCCTCCAGTTCCCGTATATTTCGGGGTGGTGGTGATTTGGCGCGAACCCGCTTTTCGAAGTCGAACAACAAATGTTTGGTTGGGTTCATGTCAATTGAATTTGGAGGCCAGGGCATTAACAGAAAGTCTCCAGCATGTTCCTCGAACCACTCCATAACGATTCTGGCAGTGTGGAATGACACATTATCCTATTGGTAACGGACATCACCAGCAGGTAACACAATTGCCATGAATGGGTGTACTTTGTCCGCAACGATGTTCAGATACCTGACAGCTGTCAGGGATTGTGCTATTGGGGTAATGGGGCCTAAAGTGACCCAAGAAAACATCGCCCACAGCATAACACCGCCGCCTCCGGCCTGTTTCCGCCCAACAGTGCATCCAGGTGCCATAGCCTCCGTTGGTAATCGGCTTATCCGCGCTCGGCCGTCTACGTGATGCACCAGGAATCTTGATTCGTCAGAGCAGGCCATTTTATTCCAATCATCAACGGTCCAATCTCGATGAATTTGGGCCCATTTCCATGGTTGTTGGTGATGACGTGCAGTGAGCATGGGGACCCTGCTGGGTCTTCGGCTACGAAGGCATATGCGCAGAAGGCTGCGATGAACTGTGTGCTGTGACACATTGCCCTGATTACCACTGTTGTATCTGCGGGTGATTTGTCGCACTGTGGCCCTGGGGTCGCTGTGAACAATGCGCGAAAGTCTCCGCTCCCCTGTGGAATCAATGAGTTGCGGACGACACACGACGGTTCGTCGTGTGGTTATCTGTGCATCACTTTTGATGCGTGCTCACTACAGCGGCACGTGAACAACCCCCAAGCCGCGCCGTTTCCGAGATCGTAGTTCCGAGGCTTCGTGCCATCACACTTTGTCCTTTATCATCGGTGTAGCTCTTTCAGATTTCATATTAGCAGGCTTGTGTTATCGTTTTGTTATTTTATCATACCATGCTTAGTGTCTAAATTGGTGCGAAATGAAAATTCAGCTTCATTTGGTATTTTGTTTTATTGCTGCTTATAAAAAGAACGAAACAGTTTACTTTTTATGCTTTTAGAGGTATTTACCTTTCCTGATCAGTTCTGTCCAAAAAAAAAAAAAAAAGTGTACAAATGTGACCATAACAATTATCATGCACATTTTCATCTGTATTTCGCTTTATGAACAAGTGCTAGAAGTGGGAAACGATTTGTAATTTTTATAATTATCAATTTTCGATTTGTGGAATAGGATTATTTTGTGCGGGAAGTAACTCTTGTGAGTTGTGCCCGGAAATGACTTCATAACTTTCAACAACACTGTGCTTTGGTGAATTAGAAATTCTCACTTAGTTTCGATTGTTTCTTATGCATCAGCTGTGTCGTCCTGTTCTGAATTGCTTAATACGGTTTACCCATCATTCTCGGTCGGTTCCTTCTCTTTAGTGCTCGCAATACTATTTTCTACTAATGGTCTGGCATCCTCCGGAGCTGGTTCTTCCTGACTTGGTACTTCCTCTGATGGCATTGATTCTTCTTCCTGGCTTGGTACTTCCTCTTGTGCTGGTTCTTCTTCCAGGCTTGGTACTTCCTCTTGTGCTGGTTCTTCTTCCATGCTTGGAACTTCCTCTGACACTGATTCTTCTTCCTGGATTTGTACTTCTTCTTGCGCTACTTCTTCTTCCTGGATTGGTATTTCCTCTTGCGCTGATTCTTCTTCCTGCATTTGTACTTCCTCTTGCACTGGTTCTTCTTCGTGGCTTGGTTCTTCCTCTTGCGCTGGTTCTTCTTGGCTAAGTACTTCCCCCTGTGTGATTGTTTCTTCTAATTTTTCATCGCCTTCTTGATATTGCGCCGTTTCATCTTGCTGTCCCGATTCTATCTGATTTTCGATCTGGTCTACCTTATCTTCCGGAGGTTGCGCAGTATCCTGCGATGGACTTTCTGGATTTAGCGTACTGTGATACCTAATTGCTTCCTCAGCCTTAATGTATAACTGCTCTATGGTCTGTAAAAAAGGAAAACCACGGTAATTATTAAAACAACTAAGATACAGCATCGTTATTTATGTGAACTATGAACAAAAACACAATTCAACGTCGTGATGTTCAAAAATGTCCTTTTAAATTTACATTCGTAAAACATTGCCGTTATGGTTATTACAGTTAGCATTACTTCCCAGAAACCCTAATCACTAACAGAAACTTTTAAACATTTGTAGCTAAGGACTACGATTAATGATGCTTGCCTTCGAAGATTAATGGCATTTGCCTTTGTGTTTAATACCACGGAAATTTGGTGTCATCTTTCTTGTTTTGTTGTATTAACGAACAGAATTTCTGTTGCCTAAAGTACATCATTCGAAGTACTAAATTTAAGCAGTCATGAAAAAGAAAGACGACGCCGAAAACTTGGGTGTAATGAGCACTTCTTTTGAAAAAAAAAAAATTACCCAGAAGATTTTTAGAACAAGTTAGTAAAAAACATGCAATGCATTGATTATGATACGCTTTCCGACATAGCAGAAATCATTACTCAAGTTATGAGGATAATGGCTGTGGAATAAATCTCACTCCTGTGCCCTGACCTTTAACCCCATTTCGATTATATTAAACAGAACCGGTTCAGTATACCTCCGGAACAACATACTGAAGTTTTGTCGCAATAGAAGCATTTTTAATAATAATAATGGCTATATGGCTGTGAATATATCTCGCTCCTATGTTCTGACCTTTGATCCCATTTCGATGATATTCAACAGAACCGTTTCAGTGTACCTCCGGAACAACATGCTAAAGTTTTGTCGCAATCGAAGCATATTTACGTAAATTATGACGCATAAGGGCGATGGAATGGATCCCGTTCTGTCCTGACCTTTGACCCCATTTAGTCCATTTTCAATAGAGTTCGTCCCCAGGTTGCCTCCTACCACATACTAAAATTTCATCGAAAGCACGAACCATTTTTACGCGAGTTATCGTGCGGACAGACAAGACAGACGGACAAAGCTGGACCATACACACTTCTCCAACCTACGGTTGGAAAACGTAAAAAAGAACAAAATGAGCGAAAATGGCAATGCATTTACGCCCCATGGTGATGAGAAGACTGCGCATTATTTAAAATGCAATATACAATCAGTAGGCAGAACATCAGAGATAGGGGTGATGGGCAGTTGACATGGGCAGCGCCTCGCAAAATAGAACAGAACCAAACCGAACGCAGACGATAAATAGGCGGACAGCATGGCTTCCCAAAAGTTGGGCTGCGGATGGTCTAATGGTCAACGTTCTTGACTGCCATGGAGGGACCTCAGGTTCGATCCCGGGCAGACACGAACGTTCGAACCACTAAATATCTGCCGTGCGTCGGATGGGCACGTTAAGCCGTCGGACCCCGGGTACTGGCCCCCGGTAAGAAATAAGAGCTTTCTACCTCGCTTCCGTGTCACTTTCTTATCGGGCACTCTAGCCCAAATCTTCTAGCTCCCTATTTCTAAGGGTTATTTAGCACCTGGGGTCAAACACTTCCTTCCTAAAATCCTCTACATATGATCTGATCTTCCCGAAAGTTCAGTGATGGTTGGAGGAACACTCATCTGAATTTGAAATCATCCAGTGGCTCCCACGGTCCCCGAATTTGAACCCTGTAGAAGCTGTCTGAGATGTCGTGTAGCGGAACATGAGATCAATGCGTCCTGAACCGATGTCCCAGGTGGAGTTGTGGACAATGCTGCAAGAGGCATATCTGGTATTACTTCCGGAAACCCTCCAGCATCTGGTGGAGTTGATGTCTCTGCGTGTAAGGCTGTTATTCGCGCTAGAAAAGGACCAACATGCTATTAGGTAGGTACAGGGCCGGCTGGACCATAGGGGCAACCGGGGCGGTTGCCCCGCGTCTTCACGGGGCCCCGCACTTTACAAAACAAAAACAAAACTGTTTTTTGCTAGAATTCTCTTTATTTATTGCTATTTTTTTTTTAAGTTTTGGGACGCAAGGCCCTCAAAAATATATTTTTACGTTTTCCAACCGTAGGTTGAAGAAGCGTATATGCTCCAACTTTGTCCGTCTGTCTAATCACCCGATAACTCGCGAAAAAATTATCCAATTTCAATTAAATTTTAGTATGTGGTTAACCTGGGGACGAACCCTATTGAAAATAAGCGAAATGGGGGTCAAAGGTCAGAACATAGGAGCGGGATCCATTCCATCGCCCCTATGCGTCATAACTTACGTAAAAATGCTTCGATTGCGACAAAACATTATCATGTGGTTTCGGAAGTAAACTGAACACGTTATGCTGAATGTCATCGAAATGGGGTCAAAGGTGAGGGCACAGGAGCGAGATTTATTCCACAGCCATTATCCTCATAACTTGAGTAAAAATGCTTCTATTGCGACAAAACTTTAGTATGTTGTTCCGGAGGTTAGGAGGAGAGTTCGTCTGCGCGCAATTTCTGGTATGTTAGAAAGCGTATCATAATCAATGCATTGCATGATTTTACTAACTTGTAATGTTTTTTTTTTTAGTTTATACCCCCCCCCCCTCAACTTATTTAAACCTTAAACTTTTCCATATTCATGAAATAAGAAATTTCATCACATTTTGTGACTTCCTATTATATACTCAACAACTTGTGCGTAAACCTGGTACTGAAATTTAATAAAAATAAAAAGAACAATATCAAAGTTGTACATATCTGGCCTATATATGGAAGCCAATCATTCAGTGACTTTAAAAACAGTGTCGGAAATTAAAAAAAAAATAAAGCAATTTTTATATATGAGCGCGTATAAGAGGTGAATAAAGTAATTAATTTACCAGTTATTCCACTTTCCATCAAAAATCAATCACTAAAACATGTACCAGGAAAAAAATATATATATACGAATTTATTTAAGAGGGATCGTTATTATCCAATACGCAAAAATGTTTGCTATGGAAAAATATTCGCTACGCAGATTAAAGCTAAATTTTTTCATTTTGTAGGAAAGTTTTTATTAAGATAATAAAGCAACCTAAACTTCATTCTCTCCAGAAAGAAAGTCGTAGATTTCAGCACTTTTTATTCTCTTCCTCTCTCTTTGTCTGTCTGCCTGTCTGTCTGTCTGTCTCTCTCTATCGATCTCTCTCTCTCACTCTCTGTCTATATGTCTGTCTTTAATCCGTCATGCATTCAGAGCATTTTAAACAGAATAACAAGGATTTACGTAAAAACTTGAAAATAATACATAAGAGTGAGCAAGAAAATAGAAAATATACCGATATAAATTCGATTATTAACTTAGTTAAATATGCAGATTTACGATACCTGAAATGAAGCGTTTACTGCAAATCCTGTTAAAGGGCCTGAGCGACCATGCCTTACGATTTACGGCTATTTTCCTCATAATCGGACGTTTTTCTGCCGCTGGAAAGCGATAAAAGAAAATTCCACTACCTTACTCGTACTTTGAGAAGCACCCATAGGCCACACAACTTTTAACCATTTCTAAAACTTCAAACAATCGAGTGACAGAGGGTACAGAAATCGTTTCCCCTTGGTAACCCTATGGGAACCTTAGCAGCCGAACTTTCTCCTAACCACCCGGAAGTGACCGTGACGTCAAAAATGACCTCGGTACAAAGGCTCTAGGGAAGTATTATGATCGTTCAAAAATCGCATTTCAAACTTTTGACATAATTTTATTCAAAATGAAAAAACTAAGTAAATATCCAAGAATCACAGATTGTAAATACCACGTAAAGCGTAAACGTTATGTGAACGCCGACAACACAACACTCCACAGAAATGCAGAACAAAAAACAAACCAGCGCAGAAAGAATGAGCATTGGATAGTGAAAGTAACAATAGGAAAACGTTTTAGGGATAGGTGCTTGGAAAAATTCCGTTCAAGGTTAAACGCTCAGAGAACGTTCTGCGACAGAGCACATATGATTAATTAGCTCTTCATCCCAACTACGTGTTCGAAAAGGTCATGGAGGTTCGACATATTGTAACGTACCAGGAGATGTGACGTACCTGCCAGAAGGACGCACACGACATAAAGGCAGATAGGAATCAGAATAAAACGTCCGCGTAGCTCAATTGGTAGAGTGACTTATTCCGGAATGAGGGGACCCGGGTTCGAATCCTGGCGCGGATAAAAATGTCGGAGAAATTTACTTCGTTATAATGGCGCCCGAACTATCCGGATGACCCGACCGTTCAAAATCTCGCATTGGTGTGATGTTATTTCCACACCGCGAGATAGGAAAAATAAGAGAATCCCTTCTCCAGCACTTCAAAAAAAAAAAATAATATATATATATATATATATAAAATAAGGGGGAGATGATGTAACGTACCAGGAGATGTGACGTACCTGCCAGAAGGACGCACACGACATAAAGGCAGATAGGGATCAGAATAAAACGTCCGCGTAGCTCAATTGGTAGAGTGACTTATTCCGGAATGAGGGGATCCGAGTTCGAATCCTGGCGTGGACAGAAATGACGGAGAAATTTACTTCGTTATAATATCAGCATATTGTTTTCTATGTCTCCATTCACCGTTTTGGAAAATTCTCTTCATGGATATGAGATGTTTAGACCTCACAGTGTATGCTACTCTGTACCCTGCATGGTTAACTGCATGGAATACTGTATGAGACTCACCAAAGTTCTTAAAAAGATAATACTGAAGGATGTAACTTTCTTTTTCAGTTACAATTTCTATTTTATACATTCCCTGAGCATGAATTTACGCCATTGGAATGACCATTCTAGTAGGGTCATTCCAGGTAGTCTCGGTAGCTACAGCCCTGCTATATACATATATTTAAATCCTTAGGATAACATCAATGTTCGCAAAAGTTGAATCTATTCTTTGTTCCCTAATAATATTGCGACGTATCCGCAAGTGGAACATTTGAATCTGTCACTGGTCCATCTAACTTCTGCCAAAATTACTTAAAATACGGACATTTTTGTTCGAATTCAGAAAAATGGTCCACCTGGGGCTACATGTTCCATAATATGTATTGAGTAACCAGTTAGCTTTCTTCCTCTGCCACCCATATACTACCCTGGGCGCATTAATCTTGTAGAAATCTGCTTCATGTAATGAACTATTCCAATTTTGGGTTTCCGAGCATCAGCCTCAAATTTATTAAAACGCCTTGTAAAAACTATCAACTCCAGCCTCCAAGCCAACAGCTCTTACTCCAACCCTGTCAGCAAGATCTGTTAAAGAAATCTCCCCTACTCTCTCTCTTTATTGAATTTTGAATTTGACCTTGCCACGGAGAAGGAACTTTGCTGGCTTACTGAACTCTCCTTATTGTTCTTGTTTCAAAATAAACCGATATTTTTAATAATTAAATAAATTGAAAGAGTACTAATGCAATTATAATATTAATTATTAACTGTATAATGCATATTAAGTTTTATTTGTAGAAATGCAAATGTCATTTCATTGCTGCTTTTTTTCCCGTTTCCGTAATAAAGTAAACGGCCATTGTCAGATGTAATCCCAAAATTGTGTGGCTCCTCATTATGCAGTGTCCTGGGCCATGTAAAAAATGGTGAACCGTCCATGCCCAATGGTAAACCCTCCCCTGTTGACAAAGTTTCAATCCCTTTGGTGCTTCACTGGAGCTTTGCACACACTTTGTCATGACCTCAACCAGAGTTTCGATCTGTTTGGTATCTACACAGACCGGCCACTGAATTAAAAACTTTTATGCAGAGGTACGTAAATGTGACTTATGCAGCGTCTATGCTGAACATGTGGTCACGAGCGGCACCACATGATCTAGGCAACTATTTAAGACTGCTACTCGTCAGTAATCATCAGCAGTAGTGATCACAATGGAGAAAACAAAGAGTCTTTTGGAGTTCGATAAAGGGCTGATTATGGATGCCCGTCTGGCTAGAGTGACGATTTTCAAAACAGCAGAGCTCACTGGTTTCTCAAAAGGTGAGATACCCCGGGTCCTTAATCATTGGAAAAATAACCCACATTGCTAGTCTAAGGGTCATCTCCACGACAATCTGTCACGAGATCGCCGTCGTTTGAGAAGGACTGTACGGAGAAACAGGATTTCCTGCGCTCAGCAATTGACCGAAGCATTCAGATAAGATCAGATCATATGTACAGGATTTTAGGAAGGGAGTGTCTGACCTCAGGTCTTAAACAACTCTTAGAAATAGGAAGCTAGGAGATTTGAGCTAGAGTGCCCCATTGGAAAGTGACATGGAAGCGAGGTAGAAAGGAGGAAGAAGACGCCCTTATTTATTGCCGGGGGCCAGTACCCGGGGTTCGACGGCTTAACGTGCCCATCCGACGCACATTTAGTGGTTCGAGAATCGAGCGTTCGCATATGCCCAGGAACAAACACGAGGCTCCTCCGTGGCAGTCATGAACGTTGACCACTAGGCCATCCGCCACCCCCTAAGTATTCAATGAAGGCTGTTCGGGACCTATATCTCAACTAACTATACGCGCAGGAAATTTAAAGAGGATCGGTACCGGCAGTTGCATGCCTTTACGGAAACCACTGATTTCTGCGAAGAACCGAAAGTTCGTCTATATTGGTGTCCGGACACCATGACTGGACACTGGAATAAGGTCATGTAGAGTCTGACCAGTCGCAGTGTATCAGTGGTAGGCAGAGAGTTTGGCGGAAGCCCCATGACGCAATGAATCCAGCTTACCTTGTAAACACAACTCAAGGTTCTGGAGGCGGTGTCATGGTTTAGGACATGTTCTGTTGGTACTGAATGGGCCCTGTGATGTTGCTGAAAGGGAGAGTGTCTTCTAACGATTATCTGAACATTGTTGCAGATCAAGACCATCTTGCAATGTTGACTTTTATGCAGCAGGTGGCGGCTGTTTGATGAAACTTAGTGTTATACAGTCCATCGCGCAAGATGTGCTTGGGAGTGGTTTAGAGAGCGTGACTGCGACTTCCACTATCTTTCCTGGCTAACAAAAAGCTCTCAGTCCCATTGAGAACGTAGGGAGCGTGTTAGAAAAGCAGATCCAGAAGTAAAATCCTCTTTCGTCAAATCTGAGCCAGTTAAAGGAGTGTCTGGTGAACACCTGGTACACTACGAACGTAGATCCACTCCAACACCTTGTGGAATCTATACCAAACCGCATCGCATCTCTTCTTCTCTCTATATATAAAACAGACTGTGTGTGTGTCTGTTTGTCGGATTTCACATAGAATTAGGCAACCTAGAGCGACGAAATTTGTTATGAAGGTACATGTAGACATCTTATGATGCACCTAGAAGCGATTTTCTAAAAATTTAAATTTGATTTTTAGTTATTTAATGTTACGCGTTTCTACCCGATCTGAGTGTGTCTTTCCGCTTTGTTGACATCAACCTGATCACACCGAACGTTAAGGCGTGCAGAAAAGTAGTTCACCATAAATTTTAGGCGTTTCTTTTTTAGAATTCCGTTACTACTTTTTTTATTCGTAAATACATTTATTACGCCCTTTTTTGTAAGCGTTGTTTGTCGATTGTATTAGGACCTTGAGGGCGGAGAAGAGAAAAAAAAAGAAAATAGAACGTTGTTTTTCAATCTGCGTAATTAATTCAAAAGTGTCATACGTCAGAAGGTCATCACTGTGACGACGTTGTGAGCTAGAAAACAGAACGCTGTTTTAACTTTTAACGTAATTCTAAAAAAGAAATGGCTCAAATTTATCGTGAATTATTTACATTGGACGTGACAATACTAAATAATTCAAATACATTTTTTAGCCTAATATTATATACCGGGAAGTTGTACTACCAAGTTGTATAAACCTTGATTTACCAGTCTTAATTTAATTGCCGATATAGCTTTAACTTTATACTATAACTAGCCCGTCAACGACAGGTACAACAATCTAGTTCAAGATAAAGGAGGCCCAATCCCGTTATTGAATAAAAGTTTCCAATTCAGTGCCCGGTATGTGCACATTCACGTTAGATTCCAAGTATTTATTGAACTACTAAACTTAAAACCCGTCATACCTGAATAAATCTTTCCGTGGAATTCAGAAATAAATTAACATTGCCACCAAAAGTTTATATGTAGTAATACATAATGTATTAAATAAATATTCTAATGGTCAGTATTGCGCCAAAACTGTGAAAACTCGGCTCTAAAATTGGGCAATTCAGATTCATGAAACTTACCTCGGCATCATTGAGGGCCTGCACCTTCGGTGATATGTATCTTTCAACCACCTTGTCTTGAGCAAATAAAGCGTTCTGAGATGGTGACGTTGATCTTCTTTCTGGAGACACCTGCAATAACGGCAAAAATTACTTCATATTTCTGCTGCATCTTAAGACATCTTCACTGTTACTTAAAGATTAAATGCTTTTGCTATGTGCCAGTCGTGAGTGAAAGCTTTCGTGTTTCAAGTCTAAATATACCAAAAATATACACTTGTTGAAGTAAGATCCTTATCGCTGATGTCAATGAGAACCACTACAAACAAGTCCCGAAAACATTTGGAGCTGAGTCAATGAGCCCCACTACAACCAAGTCCCCAAAATATTTTTAATTTCAACGCGAAAAGAGCAAGGCCGTCCGGTGGCTCAGTGGTCTAAGCGCTGGCTTATGACCATTCGTCCGAGAGGGTCCGGTTTCGATCCTTGTAAGGCATGGAGGTTTTGTTTATCTTACGGCACTGGCTCTCCCTTTCCTGGAACCAGTAGCCCTAAATTAGGGACGGGTGACTGCTTACAGCTCATCGAGGTGCTCACGGTGGGCGTTAAACCTAACCTTCAAAAAAAAAAAAAAAAAAATGTAGGATTTGCCCTAAACATTTTGCCACCCCGGTGACGCAGTGGCCAAAGCGCTGGCTTCTGATCATTCTCCCAGGGTGAGTTCCGGGTTCGAATCTTGGGTAAAGCATGGATGCTGTGCTTGTCTTTCGGCAATGACTTTCTCTCTCTCTCTCTCTCTTGTTTGATAAACTGGTATACTGGTCCCATGTTCGCTATGTAATTTGCTGATGTACATAACTTGAATATTTTTTGTACGCCTACCCTGCGTCACAAATACTGTATCTGTATGAACTCAAGAGCAAACTGTAATGTGTGAACCAGGGCAAATAATTTTTTTTTTAATTTTTTAAACCTTCAATAGAAGAAGAAGAAGTAGAAAAAGAAGAAGGGTAAGAAGAAGAGGAAGAAAAAGAAGAAGAAGAAGAAGAATAGGAAGAAGAAGAAGAGGAAGAAGAAGAAGAAGAGGAAGAAAACTGTATGTGTGAACCAGGGCAAATATATTTTTTTTTAATTTTTTAAATCTTCAATGGAAGAAGAAGAAGAAGGGGAAGAAGAAGAGGAAGAAGAAGAGGAAGAAAAAGAAGAAGAAGAAGAAGAAGAATAGGAAGAAGAGGAAGAGGAAGAAGAAGAAGAGGAAGAAAACTATATGTGTGAACCAGGGCAAATATATTTTTTTAAATTTTTTAAATCTTCAATAGAAGAAGAAGAAGTAGAAAAAGAAGAAGGGGAAGAAGAAGAGGAAGAAGAAGAAGAAGAAGAAGAAGAAGAAGAAGAAGAAGAAGAATAGGAAGAAGAAGAAGAATAGGAAGAAGAGGAAGAGGAAGAAGAAGAAGAGGAAGAAAACTGTATGTGTGAACCAGGGCAAATATTTTTTTTTAATTTTTTAAATCTTCAATAGAAGAAGAAGAAGTAGAAGAAGAAGAAGTAGAAAAAGAAGAAGGGGAAGGAGAAGAGGAAGAAGAAGATGAAGAAAAAGAAGAAGAAGAAGAATAGGAAGAAGAAGAAGAGGAAGAGGAAGAACAGGAAGAGGAAGAAGAAGAGAGCAAGCTAGTTTTAGGAATGCAAAATGCATGAGCTTATTTTACTTGGAACAGTCGAAACCGCTGTGACGTGTCATGACGACTAATCTGCAGCGATACATTCTGTTGGTGTAGTTTGGTCGATTAGGATAACTGGCTCCAGAGCAAGAAGGCGTGATTTCGATTTTTCATCACCGAGAAATTTGTGATTTCACACTGCATATAACGAAGTTGAAGGGAGAGTTTAAAACATTAGATTATGTGCGAAATTCGTTGTAACTCAACAAATATAAAGAAGGACAATTTTTGGTATACTACGTTGTGTGTGCGTGTTATTTCTATTATTATTATTTTTTTTCCATGAATTAAACGAAAATTTCAGGGCTTGGCCCGGGCAGGGCCTATACTGAAAAGTTTAGCATTTTGCTCCTGGAATAAGAAAAAAAAACACTTTTAATCTCACAAAGCGAAGGCTGACTTGTTAATCAGAAGACCAAGTTCACTGAGTGAAACGAAAGACTCCGTCCGCCACCAGATGCTTTGATCAAAAACAGCTCAAACCGACAAGTCGGGCTGTAAGATGGGAGAGTTTGGAAGGTTTATTTCTTTAAAGGTTGAAACCAAATTCCGTTTTCACTTCGGTGACTTAGAGACTAAAACACGTGGCTTTCTCTTCTTTTCCAAGAAATGTTTACATATTAATATAAACAGACAACTCGCAAATTCATGTAAAAAGATATCAAGCAGTGGCGGACTGGTTATCCATAAATGGATAACCCTGGAAGCGGAATTTCTGCTGTCCACTTTAGGAAAAAATTGTCAAAGTACTCCAACCCTAAAATTAAAGTTATACACTGGCGTGCAAAAATTAAGGTTGAGACGGTTTTTCGAATGTAACGTCGTACAAAAGTGCTCCACGTCGACTCAAATCATACAATAAGATCCCCAAGATGTAAGAATATGGGATAAGTGGCCAAAACCGTCCAAACAAGGAATCCAACGGATACAAAGGCACTTTATTGAAAAGGTAGCTTCGAGCACAACTGGAGAGAAGACAGAAACGTCCATGTAACAAGCGGCTGCCAAGAAAAATCCAGTCTTTAGTAGGGGATATGATCAACCCTGACTGCGTTGCAGGATTTACAACGTCTTTCCATGCTGAGGACGAGTTCGTTAAAGAGCTGTTGAGGCATCGCGGCTCATTCCTCTTGTAGCGCCAATCGCAGCTGCGGAATCGTTGCTGGCAGCTGGTGACGTGCTGCCAAGTGTCTCGCGAGAAAGTCCCACACGTGTTCGATTGGATTTAGGTCCGGGGTGCGTTGAATAACTTCACTCTCCAACAGCTCTGCGACAGCCACTGTACGATGAGGTGTAGCGTTGTCGTCCATGAAGAGGAACTCAGGACCCACAGCATCTCTAAACAGACGCACGTGAGGCAGGAGAACCTCCGTACAATAGCGGACACCAGTGACTGAACCTCCTCGGAAGATGTGGATGTCAGTACGGCTACCAAGCATGATACCGCTCCAAACGCCACCTCCAAACCGGTCCCTTTCGATGATGTTGGAGGTGTGATTGCGTGTTCCCTGCTCT
Organism: Macrothele yani; assembly: GCA_039090855.1. NCBI lineage: Eukaryota > Metazoa > Arthropoda > Arachnida > Araneae > Macrothelidae > Macrothele > Macrothele yani. The sequence continues at coordinate 133,382,698 of CM077005.1, read as the reverse complement.
CTCCAGATGTGTATACGTCCAGAATCGCGCGTCAGACTAAATCGGCTCTCATCCGTAAAGAGAACTCTACCCCATTGCTGATGTTTCCAGTTCCTGTGTTCCTGGCACCACAGAAACCGCCGTCTCCGATGAGCAGGCGTTAATGGCACACACCGTATTGGTTGTCGTGCAAATAGACCACCTTTGTGCAGCCTCCTGGCCACGGTAAAACGCGATAACAGACGTCCAGTTGTCTGTTGCATGTGCCTTACGATTTCTCCCGCTGTCTGCCGTCTGTCTCTTCTCGCCTGTAGGACAATATACCGGTCGTACGCCGCCGTGTTTGCTCATGGACGACCACTGCTAAACTCTCGGACAGCTGTTCCTGTCGTTTGAAATGCTCTCCAAGCTCGTGAAACGATGCTGTGAGCGATCCCGAACTCCTCGGCCACACTAGTCACACTTCGACCTTCTTCCAACTTCCCAATGACGCGACCTCGGGCAAAGTCATCCAGATGTCGTCTACTGGATTGCCTGTTGGCCATATCACACAGTGGCAGCAACTCGACGTCGTTCAAACCGATGTACACCGTGCAATAGCCTTCACCGAATTGCTGAGAGTAAACCGCCGTGTCTGACCCCCCCCTCACATCATGCTGCATATATGCGCATGCCCTACCGTACCGGACCCTAGTCTATCTCCTGAGTGGTCTTTCGGTCCGTTCTGCCTGCTCGTTCCGCTGCTATGCTAATTTCTCCTCTTCGTCCTTAATTTTTGCACACCAGTGTATTAGCATTACCATTTCAACATAAGTCTGTGAATTACTGTAGTGTTTGTATCGAGGTAATAATTGACTTGCATTCTACCGATTTTTTGAACCGCAGAATAAGATATTTCTAGTAAAAATTTTAATATTATTTCTATTGCTGAAGCAAGAGACATGATATAATCTCTGAGAGAGCCTGTTGCAGATTTTATTCCATTCTGACGAATTTTATTGCGCTTGTTGCATTCAGAATTGTAATGGTTCTTTCCTTTTAGTGAGAAAGAAAATCCAAATGAGCCAAAATGATTTTTCTTTTTTCTTTTTTTATAAACAAAATATCTTTTTTTTTTCATAAACAAAATATTCACGAAAAATCATCTTGAAATCTTGAGAAAACTGAAAATTGTTAGAGTTGCAAGAATTTCACTGCAAATTTACAAAGTGAAAGAAAGAAAAGAATGCGAAAATTAGCGTTTATTTAATTTTTTTCAAACGGGAGCAGCATTTTTAAAAGCTGAAACAGACTTTCCGAAACTGAAGTTCAAAAATTCTCTTAACTGTAACGAAGCGCAGTGGTCTAAGCGATGGCCTCTGATCATTCGTCCGAACGGGGTCCGGGTTCGAATCCCGTGAGGCATGGATGTTGTGTTTGTCTTACGGCACTGGCTCTCTCCCTTCCCTGGAACCAGTGACCCTAAATTAGGGACGGGCGACTGCTTATAGCCCATTGAGTTGCTCACGGTGGTCGTTAAACCTTCAATCAAAAAAAAAAAAAAAATCTCGTTATAAAGAAAATCATATACGTATACGTAAAGCGACCAAAACATTTTATCGAGGGTGAACCTGAATGCGTTAACGCATCCAACGAATATGGAGTTTCTATTTCAGATTATTGATAGCATATTTGATTATAATGTGATGATTATTCAACTTCAATCAGCAAAGGCGTGTCGAAGCACAGGAAATCAGCTGAAAGGAATGCAGCATGAGTTTGAAAGTCGAAAGAGAGAGAGAGAGAGAGGGGGGGGGGATGTATCTGAAACAGTGTTTGGCTCAACAGAAAATTTTATACGTTTCTTTCCGCCCTCCTTTTGTTTTTTTTTAGAAGCCATCAGTCTGGTAAACAAACTTTGCCGTTTGAGCATAGCTTGGGTTTCTTCTGTAAGCATGGTGAAGCAGAAATATACAGTTTACATATACTGTATACTTTTTTTTACTTGAGTTAGCATAAGGATACGGCAGTCCCCCCCCCCCTTACCGGAAATTCTCTCGGTATCCCGACAGCTGAGTCCGCGCCTGATATCTAGAAATATCCGTATACGGTGGTGCTCAAAATTAAAGCAACGAACACGAGAAATGAAGGAAAATACACAGCAATGAATAAAATGAAGCGAAAGTGGTGCGGGCTGGATGATGTACTATGTCACATTCTGGGACAAAAAGGGAAGAATGTGCATGTATGCAGGGGCGGCGGAAAGGGAAGTTCGTTGACCGGGCCCGAAATTTGGAATTGTGGTGCACCGCTCCACCCCCTTCCCGCTTGCCAAAACAAACAGAAGAAAAACAATGTCTAAAGAGCTTTGTAAGATATTAGAATCACCTGACCACTTACCTAGAGGAACTTTCTAAGGCACATCACAACAAAAAATCGCGCATATGCCAAAAAAATGTCTTAGCTAAAATTATTGACCGGGCCCAGGCCCTGGTGGCCCGGGCGGTTCTGCCACCACTGCATGTTTGCAGACACAAGTTGTGTACCTGCACAACTGAATGGAATGGAATTCAGCCCCAACTATTATACTCTACCACCTCCATATTCGCCCCTACACCAAGAGAGTGTGAAGCGAAACCTTTTTCCTCATTCTCTCCATATGAATACCTGCCGAGAATCAGTTTGCAAACAGAATCTTGACACGTCAGTGAAAAGCACATTAACCCCTTCTTGTTGGAGCCCAATATCTTCGTCCTTTGGTTTAAGCATTTGCTTTTGTACATGTGATCGCATTTGGGGTTTTTCTTTGCACCAGTGATTTAATTTTTGTGCTTGTTGCTTTAATTTTGAGTATGAGTGTAGTTGTCTTCCAGTAGCAATGTAGTTGTCTTGTAGTACCAGTGTACCTCTCTTGGGAGGGTTGTCAGCGTGCGTTAGAGAAATTGCTGTTATATCAACAGCTGATCTCTGGAAGATGTGAAAGCCGCCTCAATCAATGGCGCAGTGGCCTAAGCGCTGCTGGCTGCTGACCATTCGCCCGCGATGGCTCCGGGATCGAATTCCGGTGAGGCATGGATGTTGTATTTGTCTTAGGGCGCTGGCTGTTTCCTTTCCCTGGAGACAGTAACCCTAAATTAGGGACGAGCGACTGCTTATAGCCCCCATTGAGTTGCTCATGGTGATCGTTAAATCCTCACTCAAAAAAGAAGTTGGGAAACTGTTACCATTCACAGGCTCGTAGTTGATTTAATCGAGAGGTAGTAGTTGTAGTAGAAGTATGGTAAGACCGATTCCTGGGTAAGTTTTGTTTCAATCAATATTCCCTTTAAGCGACCATTAACAATGCGTGCCTAATCCAATGAGCTGGGCAGGCAGGCACCAAAACCACTCGGGCAAACATTTTTATTTTTTTAGCTTCTCTTACTAATGCAATAGAAGTTGGAATTTGCATTGGAACCCTTATTTTTTCTAATCCCCCCATTTTTATCACCGTTCTTTCAGCAATTGATTTTAAATAAAAAAAATATTAAAAACATAATTTCATTAATAAAAATTTTTATTTTATAAAAAGTGAGAAGCTCAAATTTACTTCTGGAATAAAAACACTGGAAATTAGGAAAAACATGTTTATGCATAATACACAGTTTCTTTGCATATCAAAACACCAAGGAGAATAAGAAACAAAATAACAACTAAATGCAAAATCATTAGCTTTTTTTTTTTTTTTTGATTGGTGGTTTAACGACCACCGTGAGCAACCTCAATGGGCTATAAGCAGTCGCTCGTCCCTAATTTAGGGTCACTGATTCCAGGGAAGGGAGAGAGCCAGTGCCGTAAGCCAAACGCAACACCCATGCCTCACCGGGATCGGAACCCGAACCCCTTTCGGACGAATGATCAGAGGCCATTGCTTAGACCACTGCGCCACCGGGGCGGCAAATAATTAGTTCAAATTGAACAAGTGCAAAATATGTCTAATCTGATGTGAAGAAATGCCTCTCAGCTCCCCCTCCCCCTTCCCCGAAGACTCGACCGTGGGAATTTAGGACTCGACCATCTTTACGAGTACTCGGAAAATACTGTTTACCATTTATGAGGAAGTTGTCGGCTGATGTCTTCGGCTTTTGTGACTTTTCCAAAACTTGTAGACTGTCTGAAGATCGATATGTTGTCCACTTGCAAGATTGGAAATTTTTGCTTACTGCAGGGAGGATATTTCAGCTGCGCGGAGGAAGTTACGTTGCTGCGCGGTAGAGCGCTTGCGCAACTTAGAGGGAACATTGGTTCCAGTTCCTTTTAACTCAGTTAGATTTTTGGTTTAACCGTAAGGTCGACGTGTACATTCTTTTATTAGTCACCAAAGCTACTGGGCAAGTCTGATACTGTAGTCACTTTCACATTCACCAGCAGCTTCTGATTTTTGGAATTTCAGTGTTTTTTTTTTTATTGGAGGTTTAACGACCACCGTGAGCAACTCAATGGCCTATAAGTCGCCCGTCCCTAATTTAGGGTCACTGGTTCCAGGGAAGGGAGAGATCCAGTGCCGTAAGACAAACACAACATCCATGCTTCACCGGGATTCGAACCCGGACCCCTTTCGGACGGATGATCAGAGGCCATCGCTTAGACCACTGCGCCACCGGGGCGGCAATTTCAGTGTTACAGCGTGCGTTTGAGGAAATCATTCTGAACAATTTCATTTTGCATCTCTGAACAATGTCAGTATCGTGAGTACGAATCTATCTTACTTGAAACTCAAATGGAAAAAGTCTTCCACTGAAATTACAGGGCCGCCCCGGTGGCGCAGTGGTCTAAGCGATGGCCTCTGATCATTCGTCCGAAAGGGGTCCGGGTTCGAATCCCGGTGAGGCATGGATGTTGTGTTTGTCTTAAGGCACTGTCTCTCTCCCTTCCCTGGAACAAGTGACCCTAAATTAGGGACGGACGACCGCTTATAGCTCATTGAGTTGCTCACGGTGGTCGTTAAACCTCCAATAACAAAAAAACAAAACAAAAAAACCCTACAGGGTATTTCACTAGGTAGTTCCTCCCCCCCCCTCCGAAAAAAACAACTACTGTATTCTTCCTACTCTACATAGAAACATGATTGGTTTACAATGACCTTGATCCTTGAAAAATGCGCCACAGTGATTTTCCTGATAGGACGATGATTCATTGTGTCATCACCCTACACCAGATGGCCGGGCACGCTAATTCTGTCCAGAGTCAATCTGCGTGTTTTACTGTGTCGTTAAACGCCGTTCAGGATGGCTGTGTATACCGTTGCGGGGCGGGTGTTTATTGTGAAAAACTACTGGATAATAAAGTCTGTAAAGGTAAGACAGCGTGAATTCCTGGAGAAGTTTGGGGGGAAGAAAAGCAACAGAAAGTTAACGTTCCATGCCCAGATTAGCGAAGAAATTTGAAACCACGGGCAATCTTTTGAACCAATACAGTGGCGGATGTCCTCTTTTAGAGGAAGAAAAATTCGAAGAGGTGAAACACAGGATGCTGGCATCACCGAAGAAATCACTACGACGTTTGTCAGAAGAAACTGGGTATTCTGTTTCCATTCCGTACCACGTAACAGCTGGGCAAGAATTGCAAGAACCGTATCTTGAAAAGCAAGTGTCTCACTGCCACTGGTTCCTGAAGTTTTTTATTCGCAATTTCGAACATTTTAGATTTCATATGGTTTACTGACGAAGCATATTTTCATTTTGACGGGTATGCCAATTCCCAAAATTCCCGCATCCGGGCAATAGATAATCCACACAAATTGCGCGAAACCCCATTACATCCTGCAAAAAGTCGGTGTTTGGTGTGCTGTGTCCCGAACCAGAATAATTAGACCCATTTTTTTCAGGGACGTAGTAAAATCGGTGGCATATGTGAACATTTTGAGATAATTTGTTGTGAACTAATAAACCGCAATCGATCTGACAACGGGGTACTTTCAACAGGATGGAGCGAAATGCCATACATCCCGTGTGAGAATGAGTGAACTTTCCTCCTTCTTTGGTGACCGAGTGATCTCCAAATGACTGCGGCCACCACGTTCACCCGATTTGACTCCTCCTGATTTTTTTCTTACTGGGATATTCGAAGTGTCTTGCTTACAACCATAAGCCTCGCATGTTAGAAGACTTAGAAGGCAACATCAATGCAGCAATCCGGAAGGTTGATGAGGACATGCTGCGGAGGACGTTCGATAACATGTAGCGTCGCGTTCGATTGTGTTTGGATATCGGTGGATGACATTTCCAGCTTTCATTGTAAATGGTGCTACATTCCCATGAGTTAAGGAATACGTTGTGAACCACATGCCATGTTTCGAAGTAGAGCGTGTTGCAAAATATTTGATTGATTCTTTGGGGGGACTACCTAGAGAAACACCCTACACAAGTCAGTGGAAAGCATTTTAAAACATGGGCTAACTGTGAGTCTGGTCTTGAAAGCAAGACTGTGAAAGTGCACATGGCTACTCCGGCGAACGAGTGATCAGATGCTTAGTTTTCTGGCTAGTCATCTGAGCAGGGGCCGAGCTTGAGTCAGGGACGAGACGTAGGTGCAGTGTTTGTCTTACAACCCTGAAACCAGTAAATTAGGGACGGGCAACTGCTTGAAACAAACCAACGAGAAAAAAAACACTGTACACACCACCATTCTGAATCCTTTGAGTGACGCAAATGCGTGCAGATTAAAAGAGACCATGGTCCCATTGGATGGCAACTTAATTTCCTAATTTTTTTGACCGAAGACTTATATCGATGAGTCATTGCATTATGACCACCCCCCACGCTAGAGAAATGAGCGCGCCTGGAGTCCAAACGGTGGCGCCGGTGAAGTTCACAGAGCAGTATATATACAACCCGAGGACCGGCTTTCGGTTAGTACAGTGTTCGGAGTCAGAATGGGAAAAGTTTCCGATTTATCGGAGTTTGATAAAGGACAAATTGTGATGACACGGCACCTCGGAACTACGATCTCGGAAAGGGCGAGGCGAGTGGGTTGTTCAAGTCCCATTGTAGTGATCAAAAGTGGCGCATAGATGGCCAAACGATGAACCTCCATCCATCCGTGTGTCGTCGGCAGCTCATTGATGCCAGAGGGAAGCGGAGACTATTTGTCGCACTGTCGGGCCACAGTGCGACAAATCACCCGCAGCTACAACAGTGGTGATCAGGGCAATGTGTCACAGCACACATTTCATCTCAGCATTCCGCACATGGGACTGCATAGCCGAAGACCCAACCGAGTCCCTATTCTCACTGCACGTCATCGCCAACAACGCATGAAATGGGCCCCAGGATAATCGAGATTGGATTGTGGATGATTAGAAGAAAGTGGCCTGGTCTGACGAATGCAGATTCCTGGTTTATCACGCAGACGGCCGAGCACGGATACGCTGATTACCAACGGAGGCTATGGCACCTGGATGCACTGTTGGGCGGAAACAGGTCGGCGGCGGCGGTGTTATGCTGTGGGCGATTTTTTTCTTTTGACACTTTAGGTCCCATTATCCCAATAGCACAATCCCTGACAGTTGTCAGATATCTGAACATCATTGAGGACTAAGTTCACCCATTCATGGCAACTGTGCTCCCTGCTGGTGATGGCCATTACCAACAGGAAAATTCGCCATGCCACACCGTCGCCAGAATCGTCAAGGAGTGGTTCGAGGAACATGCTGGTGACTTTCTGCTAATACCCTGGCCTCCAAATTCACCTGACATGAACCCAATCTAACATTTGTGGTTCAACTTGGAAAAGCGGGTTCGCGCTAAATTACCACCACACCCCGAAATGTAGGGGAACTGGAGGACCTGCTGTTGACATTATGGTACCAGATATACCAGGATACCTAACGCCACCTCATCGAATCGGTGCTTCACCGAGTGTCCGCTGTTTTGTGGGCTAAAGGGGGTCCTACAGTTTATTAGGTAGGTGGTCATAATGTAATGACTCATTGGTGTATAATCACACAAGTTAGAATTGAAATATTCACGTAGGCGTAACAGTTGACGACATGCCTGCTTCGCTAAGTTTTTCAAGTTTGATCATTAGGGCTTCCTTTTTGTTTCCACTTTATCGAAGGCTATCATTACTAATTTTTTCTTCTTTCTTTTCTTATTTTAATTTTACCATAAAATAGTATTTGCGCTCTTACTTTTTCGTTTTCGTTACCAGACAAACCAGAATCAGTATTTCTTTCTCCCTTTCTTTTGCACGAAATTCACTATAAGCTAAAATGTTAATAAAGAATATTGCAAAATTCGAGAACGATGCTGTCATTATAGCTACTTTCACTAATTATATGAAATAATATATAAAATAATATATAAAATACAATTGACTGACCTCTGGAGACTCTTCCGACTCGCTATCTGGCATATCCACAGAAATCTCAGATCCTTTTGCACTTTCTGGTTCTTCACTCGCTTCTGAAATCTTCGAATAATAATAATAATAATAATGGAAAAAGAATAAGAGTAAGCTCTGCAAGTAAAATGTAGCAGCTGTGCAGATAAATCATATAGAAACAAGATAGAAGGTATTTTTGATTACCAAATTTGTAAAATAAAAGAAATTACTAGCGATATACGATGTTCTACCGTTTACATTCAGATACCTGCAAACATTGTGTGTTGAAACTCTTGGTCTTTATGATGGCCTCTTGTCTGAATATATACGTGGAATATTCTCCACTAGTTTCATAAATAACGCAGAGATTTTCCGCCATTCGGACTTGAAAGCAGTGACCATATCAACTTTGTTTAGAGTGACCTTTTCAACTTTGTTTGTTGGGCAATCCCTTCTTTTACGCACTCGATAATCTAATTCGTCTCAGAAATTCCCTATCGGGTTCAGGCGAGTACTACGGGCTAACCAGTCTAACTTTTCGGCACCATGTCCTCAAACTAATCTGTAACAGCGCGAGCAGTAAGATATCGTCCGTTGTCCTGCTAATAGAAGTCAGGCCTTTCTCAAAATAACTGCGGGAAAGTTGGTACTGCATAATTTTCCAAGACTTCTTGGTAGAGCTCAGCATACATGGTTTTGTCCAAAACGAATAATGGGCCCAAGACGAACCAAAAGAGAGAAACAGTTCCATACTATCACGCTGCCTCCACCAAACTTCATTGTTACGACGATATGTTCCGGAAGGTACCTTTCTTCTGGCATCCACCACACTCATGTAGACACATCTGACTGGTAGACACCAAGGCCGTCTAGAAAACACAAAGCCATGGCATTAGAGAGATATGTTCCCTCCGTTGGTGACGTCACGCTTATGTTACATGGACTGATACCTTGGTGTAGTGTTTGACGTCATACACGGCAGCGTTGGAAACAAATGGGAAGCCCTGGTTACCACGTAACGTCACTAAAAGAAAAAACTTATCTTTCTAATGTCATGGTCTTGTGTTTTCTAAACGGCCTGATACGTCGGTGTCATGTTTGGGGTCATACACGGCTGCGTTGGAACCAATCAGAAGCCTTGGCTACCGCGTAACGTCACTAAAAGAGGAAACTTATGTCTAATGTCATAGCTTTGTGTCTCCTATAGACGGCCTGATACGTCGGTGTCGTGTTTGACGTCACACACGGCAGCGTTAGAAACCAATCGGAAGCCCTGGTTACCGCGTAACGTCGCTAAAAGAGAAGATTCATCTCACTAATGTCACGGCCATGTGTTTTATAGACGGCCTGATATGTCGGTGTTGTGTTTGACGTCATACACGGCAACGTTGGAAACCAGTCGGAAGCCTTGGTTACCACGTAACGTCACTAAAAGAGAAGATTCATCTCACTAATGTCACGACCATGTGTTTTATAGATGGCCTAATACGTCGGTGTTATGTTTGACGTCATACAGGCAGCGTTGGAAACCAATCGGAAGCCTTGGTTACCGCGTAACGTCGCTAAAATAGAAGATTCGTCTCACTAATGTCACGACCATGTGCTTTTAGACGGCCTGATACGTCGGTGTTGTGTTTGACGTCACACACGGCAGAGTTGGAAACCAATCGGAAGCCTTAGTTACCACGTAACGTCGCTAAAAGAGAAGATTCATCTCACTAATGTCACGGCCATGTTCTTTATAGACGGCCTGATACGTCGGTGTTGTGTTTGACGTCATACACGGCAGCGTTGGAAACCAGTCAGAAGCCTTGGTTACCGCGTAACGTCGCTAAAATAGAAGATTCGTCTCACTAATGTCACGACCATGTGCTTTTAGACGGCCTGATACGTCGGTGTTGTGTTTGACGTCACACACGGCAGAGTTGGAAACCAATCGGAAGCCTTAGTTACCACGTAACGTCGCTAAAAGAGAAGATTCATCTCACTAATGTCACGGCCATGTTCTTTATAGACGGCCTGATACGTCGGTGTTGTGTTTGACGTCACACACGGCAGAGTTGGAAACCAATCGGAAGCCTTAGTTACCACGTAACGTCGCTAAAAGAGAAGATTCATCTCACTAATGTCACGGCCATGTTCTTTATAGACGGCCTGATACGTCGGTGTTGTGTTTGACGTCATACACGGCAGCGTTGGAAACCAGTCAGAAGCCTTGGTTACCGCGTAACGTCGCTAAAATAGAAGATTCGTCTCACTAATGTCACGACCATGTGCTTTTAGACGGCCTGATACGTCGGTGTTGTGTTTGACGTCACACACGGCAGAGTTGGAAACCAATCGGAAGCCTTAGTTACCACGTAACGTCGCTAAAAGAGAAGATTCATCTCACTAATGTCACGGCCATGTTCTTTATAGACGGCCTGATACGTCGGTGTTGTGTTTGACGTCACACACGGCAGAGTTGGAAACCAATCGGAAGCCTTAGTTACCACGTAACGTCGCTAAAAGAGAAGATTCACCTCACTAATGTCACGGCCATGTTCTTTATAGACGGCCTGATACGTCGGTGTTGTGTTTGACGTCATACACGGCAGCGTTGGAAACCAGTCAGAAGCCTTGGTTACCGCGTAACGTCGCTAAAAGAGAAGATTCATCTCACTAATGTCACGACCATATGCTTTTAGACGGCCTGATACGTCGGTGTTACCGCGTAACGTCGCTAAAAGAGGATTCATCTCACTAATGTCACGGCCATGTGTTTTATAGACGGCCTGATATGTCAGTGTTGTGTTTGACGTCATACACGGCAACGTTGGAAACCAGTCAGAAGCCTTGGTTACCGCGTAACGTCGCTAAAAGAGAAGATTCATCTCATTAATGTCACGGCCATGTGTTTTATAGACGGCCTGATATGTCGGTGCTGTGTTTGACGTAACACACGGCAGCGTTGGAAACCAATCGGAAGCCCTGGTTACCGCGTAACGTCGCTAAAAGAGAAGATTCATCTCACTAATGTCATGACCATGTGTTTTATAGACGGCCTGATACGTCGGTGTTGTGTTTGACGTCATGCACGGCAACGTTGGAAACCAGTCGGAAGCCTTGGTTATCGCGCAACGTCGCTAAAAGAGAAGATTCATCTCACTAATGTCACGGCCATGTGTTTTATAGACGGCCTGATACGTCGGGGCTGTGTTTGACGTCATACACGGCAGCGTTGGAAACCAATCGGAAGCCTTGGCTACCGCTGAACATCACTAAAAGAGGAAACTTATCTCTCTAATGCCATGGCCTTGTGTTTTGTAGCGGGCCTTTGCTGGTAGACTGTGTACCGTGCATCCCCGGTTGCCGAATAGTCTGAGGCACTGGCTTCTGACCATTTGCTCGAGATGGGCTTTAGTTCGAGTCCCGCATGAAGCATGGTATTGTGCCTGTCTTACGACGCTGGCTCTTTCCCTTTTCTGGAACCAGTGGCCCCGAATTAGGGATGGAAGACTGATTACGGCTCAATCAGTTGCTTAAGGTGGTCCCTAAAAGTTTATAGTCGTTCATTCGGGATCTTCCTCCACAAACGGATTGCTCACTGAAATTGGACTGGTAATAAGAACTGGGCCACAAATAAGACAAATAACAAGGCTTCAGCTGCAATGCAACTGCTCCACCTGACTGTGACTGAATTCAAAAGTACAGCAGAATTCATCTTTGTCATCAACTTCGAAATTAAAGATTATGGCAACAAGACTTTAGTGCGGTAATGGCGTTAGACATAATTTTCATTTAAAGTAAATTTACAATATTTTTTTCTTTCAAAAAGAAAACAAGATCATACGTTATGTTATGTTTTGCCAAGATAATTAAAGGTTAAGAGCTCCAGTTCAACCAAGGCCATAGTTCAACTATGTCGCATTGAAGAACTGCACCAAAACAAATGTTAAATTAGGTAAATTTAAAATTTTATTGTTAACCATGTATCTTATTTCAAAAATGGAAGAACACTAAGTTGTTATCTGATTAACAGATTCCTTTCCTAACTTGTCTGAACTCCTGGAATGCAAGAAAATCGCCATTTGTTTAAAATTAAGTACACGCACAGACGTGGGAGCATAAGATTTCTCAAGGAAAATCGGGGGGAAAACCCTTTTCCTGGAGAAAACGATCTCTAAAGTTAATCTCCCGCATGCTTCTTCTTCTTGTTTATGTGCCATATCCTTTGCGGACGTTCACCACCATCATCATGAACTGCGCACAGCCATGATGATCATCAAATTCATCATCCTAGCGATGATGATAAATTTTTCCCCGTTGTATTCTTCATTGCAATTTCATTGCCATTTACATCGATACAGCTACAGGCTAAGGGTTGCCGGAAATGGCACAATACGTCTAGCCCGATTGTAGGGATCCATCCAAGTACTCACGCAAAACCCCAGAGAAACGCCCAACTGGATGGTCGGCTACGGGATCTGAGCCCACAACGTCGCCTGCCGTACAGCCACGAGGCTGCACCACGCCGGTAGGTTGCATACTTTCAAAGTAATAAATAACGGATTCCATGTTTCGAAGCCTTAATTAAGCTGGGTTGAGTTCAATTTGGCTTCAGTGGATCTCAGGAAAATTGTTATATAAAAATTCTACAATGATTATGAATGTCTTTTAGAACGCTCGTAATCATTGTGGGGAGGTTCGTAAACACTGGGTCACAATTTTCCGAGGAGAAATGGGAAGCGAGCAACTTAAACTGTAACGTATACTCTAGATTCAGTTTCTTTTTGATTTTACTATCTCTTGTTATTTTATTTTCCTATTCAAATTATCTTCTCACTTAACGAGATGTTGTTTCTCCCGCTGAATTATATGTGGCAACGAGTGTAAGTCATGACGTGGTGGTATGCAGTATATATGGGCGCGCTCAAGTATACCAAAGAGCTTCGTTTTATATGTGATAGGTTCTTCCTGATTATTGATATGCGATTTACCTACTTTTCTACGATATTACGATAGTACGAAAGTTCGGGCTATCAGTAGTTGTGTTATTTTGGAGTGTGTATTTGAGTAAATACCAGGAGCTCCCCAATAAAAGGTTAAAAGTGAGTACGTTTTCTTAGTTCATTTTATTGTCAGACCTCTGTCTGGCCGTTAAGTCTATTTCATTGAGTGTTTACGTTAAGTTCAGGGGATATTGTGTCTACCGCTCTAATAAGGAGCCTTCAAGGTACTAATGTACTAAAACCGAAGTTATATTACTGATATTCAAGATAATGAGGAACGCTGAGTAAAAATAATATCCATATTCTTGGAATTTATTGCACGTGCGTGTCTTACCTAAACAAACTGTAGCACTTTCAAGATTAAGCAAACTTTAGCTACGTCAAGTAACCTTTCAATAACCCTAACGTGACTTAACGTAAGCTTTCCTGCACTACACGTCCAGCCGGAGAATTTTATTCATTATAAAACTGACCAAGAGGTCGCGAGCAACTTAAACAGATTTTTTTAAGATTGCCACAGGTTCATATCGGAGCTGTTAGAAGTAGGATATCAGGCAGTAGTGTAACAGTGAAAGAACCAGTTGCTGATAGTGCAGTGAGACTATTTTCCTGCTCCAGCATGGACGTCGTCAAAAAGGTAAGCCTACCTTGAAATTTGTCTTGCACACTCTGCCACCATCCCAGTTCAAAGTGTGTCATTTTTTCAATATATTTAACTTTAAAATATAATCTGCACTTTGCCAAGTAATAAGTATTGTGTTTTATTTCATGTAGCCCTACGTATTTCCCCCTGGGAAGTGCGTTGTTTAAGTCTCCGAAAAAGTCATCAAAACAGAATCCGAATGACCATGATAATTCAATTGTTCTCCACTCTTCCAATCCCTAAGTTTAAGCCTCTTTTTCAGGTTTGTATGGACAGGGAACTAATGAAGATGGTGGATAGGAACTCACTTAGGGGAATAAAAATTAATCGCTCTGTTTGTTTTCTTTACAAAATAGGAAATTCCAGAACGGAAAGTGGAGTCTAAAGCTGCGCTAGCGCCTCCGGACAGTGAAAGTGCACAAAGAGGCTGACGACTGCTTTGTAGGAGAGGAGTGCAAGGCAAAGTCGCTGGCTGGAAGGAAGGAAGTTAAGGAGGGAGGAGGCATTGTGCCTGCGCAGCACGACGTTAACATTTGATATATATAAACAAAAACGACATTTTTTTAAAAATAAGTTGTTCAAGTACAGTACTATTTTCGTAAGCAAAAATGCAAAATTTTGAAAAGCAATTTAAGACAACGTATTCAGAAAAAGTAAGAAGTTGAAGGCGACATTATACGAACACTTGTTTCTTACACCAGTGAAGTAACTAGTCAGATCCGTGTATGTGTGTCCTGGTGGAAGGGCCATGGTTGCACGAATTATTTTTTATCCGGTAGTGAAAAGCATTAAAGCCTAGGTCGTCCGAGAAGAGTCCCGGTTCGAATCCCGGTGAGGCATAGCTGTTGTGTTTGTCTTACGGTACAGGCTCTGTCCCTTCCCTGGAACCAGTCACCCTAAATTAGGGTCGGACGACTTCTTATGGCCCATTGAGTTGCTCACGATGGTCGTTAAAAAACCCCAATAAAAGAAACAAGTTAGTAAAATCATGTAATGTATTGATTATGATACGCTTTCCAACATACCAGAAATTATTACTCAAGTTATGTGGATAATGGCTGTGGAATAAATCTCGCTCCTGTGTCCTGACCTTTGACCCCATTTCGATGATATTCAACAGAACTGGTTCAGTATACCTCCGGAACAACATGCTAAAGATTTGTCGCAATAGAAGCATTTTTACGCAAGTTATGAGAATAATGGCTGTGGAATAAATCTGGCTTTTGTGCATTGACCTTTGACCCCATTTCGTTGATATTCAACAGAACCGGTTCACTATACCTCCGGAACGACATGATAACATTTTGTCGCAATCGAAGCATTTTTAGGTAAGTTATGATGCACAAGGGCAATGGAATGGATCCCACTCCAGTGTCCTGACCTTTGATCCCATTTCGCCCATTTTCAATAGGGTTCCCTACCATATACTAAAATTTCATCGAAATCGAACCATTTTTACGCAAGTTATGATGTATAAAGGCAATGGAATGGATCCAGCTCCTATGTCCTGACCTTTGACCCTATTTTACCCATTTTCAATAGGGATTGTCCCCAGGTGGTTCCCTACTACATACTAAAATCTCGTCGAAATCGAACCGTTTTCACGTGAGTTATCGGGCGAACGGACAGACAGACGGGCGGACAAAGCCGGAACATATACGCTTCTTCAACCTACGGTTGGAAAGCGTAAGAAAAGATATATTAAAGGTTCGTTCTTTCAATGTGTCGTAATAAAAAAAAAGTAAGCTTGCCCCACCAAAAATAATGCTCGCCCACCCCGATTTCGAAGTTTAGCGACGTCCCTGCTCCACAGGGGAAGTAAGAATGTAGGAGTCCCACCCAAAGGAGCTTTTCCTTTCAATTCAATTAATACAGGCAAGTGACGTGGATCAGGAACATCAAACAGAAGTCATCGCTCTTTCCACGATTTTATAAGTGTCACGGAAAAATTATCATTGGACACCACCGGAATCGAACCTGGAGGCCTTCCAGTTACGCGCCGGACATGCTTCCACTGCACCACAACGGCCTCGAATTCCTCCAGACTGACATACGACTAACTGTCAAGCCACTTGGCAGGTTGATTCTTGGAGCCCCACACAATGCCGGGGATTCACCAAAGATGGTAAGCAGCAACTGAACAAATAGATCAGATCAGATCATATGTAGAGGATTTTAGGAAGGGAGTGTCTGACCCCAGGTCTTAAACACCCCTTAGAAATAGGAAGCTAGGAGATTTGGGCAAGAGTGCCCGGTAGGAAAGTGTCACGGAAGCGAGGTAGAAAAGGGGAGGAAGGCACCCTTATTTATTACCGGGGGGGCCAGTACCCAGGGTCCGACGGTTTAACGTGCCCATCCGACGCACGGCGGGTATTTAGTGGTTCGAACGTTCGTACCTGCCCAGGATCGAACCTGAGGTTATCTCCATGGCAGTCACGAACGTTGACCACTAGGCCACCCGTGGCCCAACTGGAGGCGAATAACTAGGAGGCGTAATGAATAATTAATACAGACAAGTGAAGTGGACCAGGACTTCTCTTTGATGTTCCTTTCCCTTCATTTACATCCACTCTATTTATACTTTGTTTTTCAGCCGAATTCAAAAGAATTGAATGTTTCTCCTGATAAGTGGATGGATTGTTGTTCAGAAATGGTATGAGCTCTGTTGTCATTTCTATAAAGATGAACAAAAAAAGGGAGGAGAAGCAGAAATGATTAAGCTGATCTCTGTTTTTGCTATACGTTTTAACGGACTGAAGTGATAAACCTTTCTTTTCTTCCACTTTTTTAATAGTTAGCGTTCAAACTCCTTATGCGTAATATCATCATCATCATCATCATTGTCAACCATTATCAATCCACTGCTGGACGAAGGTCTCCCCAAGTTTCCTCCACAACGGTCTGTCTTGTGCCAGTCTCCTCCATGTCACCCCTGCATACTTTCGAATTTCATCCACCCATCTCCCATGTGGTCTTTTTCTGGGTCTTTTCCTGTCCCTTGGAATCCAATCTAAAATTTCGGCTGTCCATCTATGGTCTGTCCTTCTGGCAGTATGTCCAGCCCATTGCCATTTCAGGGATTTAACTCTGATCATGATGTCTTCCACTCTCGTCATTTTTCGGATCCACGAGTTCCTCTTCTTATCTCTCCTGGTTATAATAAGCATGCACCTCTCCATGCTGCTTTGAGTTGTCTGCAGCCTTTGTATGTCTCTTTTAGTTAAGGTCCACGTCTTTGCACCATACGTAAGCACTGGAAGGATGCATTGATCAAACACTTTTCTTTTAAGACATAATGGCATATTGCTCTTGAAAATTATGCTGTTTCTTCCAAAAGCTCTCCAGGCAAGTTTTGTACGCCGATTAATTTCTTCATCAATGTGACCCTCACTTGATATCTGCTGTCCAAGATAAACATACGTATCTGTTATCTCCAGTTTTTCTCCATCAATCGATAAATCTTCATTTCTTGTAAAAGCATTGAACATCACTTTTGTCTTCTGAAAGTTCATTTTTAATCCCACTTCTTTACTCTTGTCAGCAAGTTCCTGGATCATACTCTGCAGCTCTGATGGGGTAGTTGCAAAAATGACTACGTCATCAGCAAAACGAAGGTGGGTTAGATAATCTCCATTAATCTTTATCCCTTTGTTTTCCCAGTTCAGTGATTGAAAGACATTTTCCAATGTGGCATTAAAGAGCTTCGGAGATATGGTGTCACCTTGTCTCACTCCTTTTCCAATTTTTATGTGTGTTGTATTTTCAAACAGCCGAATCTTTGCACTTGCATTTTCATAGATGTTATTAATAATATTAATGTATGCATCTTCAATACCGCAGGATTTCAGAGCCGTGGTAACTGCTGATGGTTTCACCGAATCAAAGGCTTTTTCATAATCGATAAAAGCCATGCACAATGGAGGTTCATATTCCCTTGCTCTTTCAATTAGTTCTCTCAGTACGTGGATATGATCTATTGTGCTGTAGCCACTCCTGAATCCAGCTTGTTCTCTCGGTTGAACCATGTCCAGTGTTACCTTCAAGCGGTGTGAAAGAACTTTAGTGAAGATTTTATAAACCACTGATAGGAGGCTGATAGGTCTGTAGTTCCTGAGATCCTCAATAATATATATATCGTTAAGTACGCCAGTGGCTGTGTAGCTGAAATTACCACGGGGAAAAAATGCGCCGTAAAGTGGAGGAATTTGTTATGGAAAATCATGTGACTGATGTAAATACAGCTAAAAGACGAAGTTCATTGCTGGAACTTTAGAACTAGTTTTATGCGAACACGAAAAGCAGCGGAGAAAGAGAGAGAGAGAGAGAGAGAGATCGTGTAACTTACTTCCAAGTCACTGCCTGAGTCATCAGGTTCGGTTTCTTCTGCATCAGACGCAATGACGACATCAGACGTCTTCATTCGGTCTTCAATATCCTGTACTGTAACGCGTTGTTCTAACTTTTTTTGGAAATAACTCTGGAACAGTTCAAAAAAGTAACAGCAGTACTTAAGATTTCAGTTAAAGTAAACTTTCCAATCAAAATATTCAGTTACGATTATAGTATAGGCGGAGCCAACTTAAAAAAAAAAAAAAAAAAAAAACACGTATTTTGACCTTAACGGTGGTGTCACCGAAAATATTTATCAACGGTTTAGTTTGAAAAAATTCTTCCAAGCATATTACAGAGTTTTCTATTATAATAATATTTTTTTAAAAATGTGTATTTTTAAATAAACAAGTAATTGTACAATGTGGAACACAATACTTGGAAACATAGACACCGGCTTTCAAAAATCCAATGGGTGCTCGAACTTTAGACTAGTCCAATGGACACCCCAACTTTGGACACAGAGTTGGGCAGGAATGCATTACAAAGTAATGGAAGTATAGATTACAATTAACAGGTAATGCAGTAACAGGTAATGCATTACAAGGTAATCCCAAGTATGGTTTCCACAAGGTAATGGAATTAATCTGTAATGCATTACAATGGAGAGGATATGATTCAATTATTTAATAATGCCATTCAAACGTAATGGAATTATTTGGTAATGAAATTACACAATTTGCAAATAAATTGCATACTAAAGATTTATAGAAGTGTACGTGTGCCAAAAGCTATGTCTAGAAAAGTCGGCCATGTAATATAGCAGACAGAGACCGAAGTGTCGTGTAGAATGTTCTAGAAGCGGCAAGAATGGGTTAGGCGTTTGTAGAATGTTCGAGAATGATCGCTCAGTGGGAAGTTGGAGAGCTTTATGTAAATCAAGAATATTCCAGAAGGTTCAGGTCCTGTCATAAAAGGAGTCGCATATAAAGCAATCAGTCGCTCGCTAGTCCAGTGTTCGTATCGGACAAGTAATGGACAACAACACTTGAGAAGTACGGCTAAAATGTCAAGAGTTCGCAAATTTCTGTAATATTCGGCAGTGAACCCTGAATTGCTGAACTGTGTGAGTGTTGTGCTAATATGTGCTTGTGGCTATAGTGGGGTAATTATTTTAGACAGTGAAAAGTATGTAATGGACGAGAATACTGTATTGGAGATGGACGAAACGAGTATCTCTAATCGAAATAAACATCCCTTTCGTACTTACTTCATATGTACTATTTCGTTCAAATCACTTTACTTGCGGCGAAGACGGGGCAACTACCCATGTCATACACGTACAATCTCCAATACCTACTTACACGCATTTGAGGTCCGAGGGGTGGAACAATTGACAAATAACCTACACAACTTGTGAGGGTGTACTTGTTGCTGGTTTATTTACGTTGTATTGTTACCTATAAGTAATTGGTTAATTACCAAAATATAGTTAACCATTACGATTATAAAGGGTAACTGCTACATGTCATTACAATTACCATGCAGTTCTAATGACCAGTTCACTATTACCATGTAATGGTAACGCTAAGTTCTTGTTCCCATTACCATTACACTGTAAAGCATTACCGATTAATTCAATTACGATTTTGCCGAACTCTGTTTGGACGTCAAGTCCAATGAATCCTCCAGTTCTGAACGAGAAGTGCACTGAGTGATAAAACCTTTAGTTTTGGAGCTCAAGCTTATGGGTACAATAGCTTGAGCTCCAAAAACCAAAGGATATATGTACTCGGGTTTCGACATCAAGTCCAATGGGTACGCAAGATTTCGACATCAAATCTAGTGGATGCTCCAGTTTTGAGCCAGAAGACTACTGAGTGCTCGAGCTTTGGATAAATCCTTTCAGGTCTGAAGCTGAGGATATGAAATCCAGTGGGCACTTTCTGCTTTCCATTTGGGGGTTTAACGTCCACCGTGAGCAACTCGATGGGCCAAAAGCAGTCGCCCGTCCTTTATTTAGAGCCAATGACTCCAGGAAAAGGACAGAGCCAATGTCGTAAGACAAACACAACGTTCATGCCTCACCGGGATTCGAACCCAGACCTATCTCGGACGAATGATCAGAAGCCAGCGCTTAGACCACCGCGCCACCGGGGCGTCTATCTACCAGATAATCTTCAACATTGTGAACGACATCCTTATCTTGCAACATAAGTAAAACCGCGCCTTCATTTCTGAACGTGAGCAATTGACTTCCCCTCAACATTTTTCGAAAGAAATGCCAATGCTACCTAAACTGACGACAGATATAAACAAATTCTGTAAATGGACAAATGACAAAGTATGGCGTACCAGAGAGTGGTGCAAAACTTTCATTTTCAGTTTTAATTAGATTAAAAACAATATAGTTTTCGTTCTCTCTCTTAAGCCGAGTCCTGCTGGTTACACTTCAGCCTTTATCCGTACTTTTGACCTTTACACTGGTTCGTTCTTTCTCATAGTAATATTGCTTTAGATAAGCACACGCCCGCAATTAACGTCCAAGTCCTCACAGTGACGCACCGATGGTTGGGGTCCAACGGGTCCGGACCCCCCTTTCAAGATAACAGCAATGACTCCAAGATATTCTGCTATTACAAAAATAATACGTAGTAAATTCATGCATGGTATATTGCATGCACACGCAAGGTATGTTCTTTAAATTAAGAAAAAAATATTTAAAACATGTGTATTCTTTTAGTCCTTCTTGAGAGGAGTTCCTCCTGGGAAAACATGAGCTTCAGCTAGGATCTGAGTGCTTGTTCTACGTCTACAAGAAGGTGTGGGTGTGGGCTAGTGACTTTCGCGGTATCTTAGTTATGCTGTTGCTTTAATCGGCTGTGGGGGGGGGGGATAGGAGGTAGGAGATGTGTAACACTGTTGCCGCCCCGGTGGCGCAGTGGGGTCTGAGCGCTGGCTTATGATCATTCGTCCGTGAAGGGATCCGGGTTCGAATCCCGTGAGGCATGGATGTTGTGTTTGTCTTACGGCACTGACTCTTTCTTTCCCTGGAGCCACTAACCCTAAATTAGGGACGGGCGACTGCTTGTAGCCCATTAAGTTGCTCACGATGGGCGTTAAACCTGCAATAAAAAAAAAACAAAAAAAACAAAAACTAATTATTTTGTATTTAGTTGTTATTTTATTTCTTATTCTCCAGACGGACAAATTGTGATAACATGGTATTAGGTGTAATAGCTGCTTTCTGACTTTAAAGTCATCCTGTAAATTTCAAGTGTCCGACAAAGCAGGTTCAGCGAAGTATTAGATAAGTATCCAGTCCATGGTAATATATATACGTATATATATATATATGTTTTATTGAAGGTTTAACGACTACCGTGAGCAACTCAATGTGCTATAAGTAGTCGCCCGCCCCTTATTTAGGGCCACTGGTTCCAGGAAAGGGAGAGAGCCAGTGCCGTAAGATAGACACAACATCCATGCCTCACCGGGATTCGAACCCGGACTCTTCTCGGACGAACGGTTATAAGCCAGCTCATAGAACACTGTGCCACTGGTGCGGCGTTAAGGGTCAGTATTTATCTCTACGAGTTCGACACACACACGCATTTTTTTCGACACACACACACGCATTTTTTTCTACGAGAAGATGTTTTCTGGAACCCCCTACCCCCTTGTAAAAATCGTGGGTGCGCCACTGACTCCTCATGTCCATTCAGCTCACACAGCCTGAAATAATAAAACTTTTTCTAACAGGAACAGGTACTTTTGTAGTTGCGGCCAAGGGCGGATTTACATGTAAGCCAATGAAGACAAGGCGGGGCGCGCCACCCCGGTGGCGCAGTGGTCTCCGGCTCTGGCGTATGATCATTCGTCCGTAAGGGATGCGGGTTCGAATCCCGGTGAGGCATGGATGTTGTGTTTGTCTTACGGCACTGGCTCTCTCCCCTTCCTGGAACCAGTGACCCTAAATTAGGGACGGGCGACTGCTTACAGCCCATTGAGTTGCTCACGGTAGTCGTTAAACCTCCAATCAAAAAAAAAAAAAAAAAAATAATAATAATCAAGGCCGCCCAGCGATGCTGGAGGGCCTCAAAAATAACGATTTGTATTTTTTTTTTTTTTAAATTTTGCTTCTTAAAAAAAATGGGAAGTCATGCAGGAAGGTATAAATTCGCTGTTCTGGGTTTGGGAAGGTTTGAGAAGATTTGGGGGGACATAATTCGGCCCGAAATAGAAGTACGTCATGTACAAGTATGAATTTACTAGCTTAAATGCAGGCTCACTAAATATCGTTTTGAGGGTAATATTACTTAATACTGCCTTCCAATGAGCTTAGAAATTGGGGTGTTATTTCTGTCTAATTTTATTAGAATGTAATGAACATTTAGCTCTTTAGTTTATCGATTGACGGAGATAACAGATGTGTACGTTTATCTTGGACAGCAGATATCAAGTGAGGGTCACATTGATGAAGAAATTAATCGGCGTATAAAACCTGCCTGGAGAGCTTTTGGAAGAAACAGCATAATTTTCAAGAGCAATATGCCATTATGTCTTAAAAGAAAAGTGTTTGATCAATGCATCCTTCCAGTGCTTACGTATGGTGCAGAGACGTGGACCTTAACTAAAAGAGACATACAAAGGCTGCAGACAACTCAAAGTGGCATGGAGAGGTGCATACTTGGTGTAACCAGGGGAGATAAGAAGAGGAACTCGTGGATCCGAAAAATGACAAGAGTGGAAGACATCATGATCAGAGCTAAATCCCTGAAATGGCAATGGGCTGGACATACTGCCAGAAGGACAGATCATCGATGGACAGCCGAAATTTTAGATTGGATTCCAAGGGACAGGAAAAGACCCAGAAGAAGACCACATGGGAGATGGGTGGATGAAATTCGAAAGTATGCGGGATTAACATGGAGGAGACTGGCACAAGACAGACCGTTGTGGAAGAGGCTTGGATAGACCTTCGTCCAGCAGTGGATGGATAATGGTTGACAATGATGATGATGAATCGCAAGACTATTATCATACGAGTAAAATGGCATTCGAAAACGTGTTTTGCGAGGCACAGGAATAGATTTCGTCCATGTTAGGTTTGTCTGTAAGGGAACTGTTAGTGGGATGGAATCTGACAATATGCGACAACAGATCCCACACCGCATGTAACATAAATGCCAATTAAAGCAGTACCATGTACTGTGTTTCAGTGGCCATCTTTACATAAGTTCCGACTTTTCTTGCTTAACAAAAGGCTTTCCACTTTTAACTTCAGCCATTTCCTCCCTATCAGGGTATCACAAAAGCACTCAGTATTAAATTTTGTCTGGATAGCGATAACAGCCTTTTCAGTCATGGCAACAACAAACCACACTCATACCACCATGAAAATAGTCAAGCATGCTCGGGAGAGGCCAAAATGGGTATTTTTTTTTGTTGAAATCTGGAAGTCGGTTTGTTTTTTTACGAGTACAATACTTTTTTTATACGTTAGTGGGAGAGTGTAAAAATGCACGGGTTATATTTTAAAGATGCCCTGCCGCGTGAGGGGGTTCCAAACCCGATGCTGTGAGCAGGGCCCCGGCAACTCTAAATCCGCCACTGCTTGCGGTGCAATGTGTGTTAGCTTGCGTAGTAAGGTTTTCTTAACTGCAGTTATCGGGGAAAAAATGTGTTTCAATTTGAAATGAGATTCAAGAAATTTTTGTTAAGAAATCCGAAGACAAAACTTTTTGCTTCCCACTGAATGCAAAAGCATTTAAAAAATTAGTAATTATAGTGAGAATCGAGAAATAGCCAGATGGAAGTCAGAAGTATAATAATTGTTATACAAAATTGTATTTTTTATCCATCAAAATATTTCAGTGCTTTACAGATAAATACACTTCAATAGACATGATCTTGAATCATGTGATTTACATACACAGTCAGAGAGATGTTAAATTTAGTTTTTCAGTCTTTTTCTTTTTTATTCAAAAATGGCATTTGCTAATTATTACCAGGGCTTTACAGACGTTAGTTAAGCATTTCTTTGGAGAGGCTCAAACATTTTCAGGGGAGGCTGAAGCGGCCCTCAGGCTACGCCCCGGGGTGGGGGTGGAGGGGGGTTACCTGATTGACGCGCTGGGGAGGGGCAGGAAAGGCTGAGCTCCCTCTAGTCACCATCTAGCTACGGCCTCGATTTTTTTTTTAAATCTATCTATATAGCAGCGTAATGTTTATATTCTAGTTTTTATTGTTTGCAGCAAAGTATGTCATTGCAACCACAAAACATTCAATCTGTTTAAAATTGTGCATTCTGAATCATACAGGAAGTGTTTCTTTGTATAGGAAAGCATTTAGACCAGGGGTGCCGACTTCACCAAATTATTGGGGGTGTGGGCAAGCGTGAAGAGATCAGACGTGAGAGGGGCACGTCTCCTTCTGTTGTCATGAGGGAAATAAAAAAAGGGCAAGACCTACGAGATTCCACGTATATTTTAAAAAGCAATTGTAATTGCTCATCAGCAAATGAACAAAGAAACATAAATATTCTTTTGCTGAATGTTGATATTTTTAAAAATAAAATTCAGCCTGTGGTTTTATGAAAAAATCCACAGATTTTATTTCCAAACGTTTATAAAAAATATGAGAAATTAGTGCAGTTACTCAAACAAAAAATTAGAAGCGCGAAAAATAAATGGTTAAAACAAATTATACGTTTCTGTATTTTTATTTATTTACTTATTTTTTGATAATTGTTTTAAACATTGACCACTTATCACGAGAACATGCCAAACACAATACGAGGCAGATAATCAAGTATCTTCTCAAATGAGTCAATGTTGAACATGAGAAAGAAGTTTTTTCTTATTTATTTATTAATTTTTAGGAAATAAATCGCTTTGGCCCATAAGGTAAAGCTTAGTCCATCTAATAAAACATGATAGGCTACATTTCTATAAAAGAAAAGAAATGCATTTTTTACAATTAGCACAGCACATGATAGCCTGAATAGTGTGGGAAAGCATTTTTTCCCCTATAGATATACTTCAACTTAAGCATTTCGAAAATGACATACACACACAAAAACTTAATCAGGACGAAAATTATTCGGTGGGAACCGCCCCCAGTAAAATTAGTTAGGTTTCTCATGTCTAAATCTATAGACCCTATAGTCGGAGATTTAGACATGAGAAATGAATTATAAGAAGAAATAACGGTGTGTAGTTTTGATAACAAATATTTTCGGTTTTAAGCATATTGAAATATAAAAAAACCAATTCCCCAGCTTTTGAAATTTTCCCTACTTTTAATCCTAGGTTTGAAGCCTAAATATAGAGCTAAAAATATGTCAGTCTTCTAAAGATTTGCTTTTATTTAAAAAAAAAAAAAAAAATCAGTGGCCCTCCAAATTTGAATTCCTGGATATCGTCGATATATTGTTGCTCATATTAAATATAGAGATAAAGCTAAATAATAAAGGCCTTTAAATCTCTTTCTGAAAATTTATTACTCTGGTATTCATTCAAGGAACTTTAATGCATTTAGTTGCATAACTAACGACATAATTTATAAGACTTTTCTCAAATAAGATTCCGATGGGTTTTAAACACATTTGAGGTCATGACACACAACTTTGAAATTGTTGGTGTTGTGCTGCCATCTAGGGAGTAATATTGACTCATGCTAATACGTTTTACATTAATACGTAGGAAATTAATGAACAAATTTGTTGTGATTTACTTAATATATGAGAGAAAACTTTGTCTGTGTTAAAAAGCCCCATGTACCCAATCAAAAGGAAAGTAGGAAGGACATACTTCAAAAAGCGCCTCCAGATGCCTTGACAAACTAAACAAACGAAATATCGTAATATTAAAGAAACTAAAAAAATCTCTGGGAATGAAATCAAAATGACTTCTTACGGGACTTTTAATTAGTTTTTGTTTTTTTTGTTTTTTTATTTATTGCTTCATGCTATTATTCAAAGCTCATAATAATTTATCCAGAACGTTTATTTCTCATTTCTGGTGCTACTATAATTCCTATGAATTTCAGTCGTTTGCTTTTTATTTTACTTACTTCAGTAACATGAGTTCTGAAATGTATTTTTGTTGCATATATTAAAGCAATGTTTCATAAGGGTGACTGAATTTGACATCGTGGGAACTCTCGGTGTATACTTTTGCAGTTTCATCCCAGTTCAACAAAATAAAAACTTCAGCGACGGCAGATGTTGTAAATATACAAATCTTTAATTAAAAAAACAAAACTTGATTTTAAATGTCTCAAATTTAGAAATGTCCATATCACTTATCTTGTAATGTAAAAACAGCGCGTGCGAGCTAGCGGTCAACTTTTATGAGAACCCTTAAAGAATATATTTATTCATTTTACATTTACTAAATCTATTTGTTGACTTAGTAATTAAAGTTGGGTTATTTCCTAGTGAAATATATTTTTGAAATATGTGCTTTTAAAGCTGGAGTCTGAATTCAATAAAAATCTACAATTATACAAAATTCATACTAATAACTATTTCTTAAGATTAGATTTTTGTGTGAAGTACCATGTGCAGTCGTGGCCGAGTGGTTAAGGCGACGGACTAGAAATCCGTTGGGATCTTCCCGCACAGGTTCGAATCCTGTCGACTGCGGAGTTGAAAATGTGGTTTTTACATTTCGGTCTGATGCTGTGGGATTGTTTGGACAGTTACGAAAATTGTTTCTGCTGGCTGAAAAATTGACATCGAGTTGCTAGAGGGCGTACTGCAATCAAGTCTTCGAGCGTTTTTGGTTCTTGTACAATAAATTAATTTGTTCTTGTATGATACATAAGAAAATGCCACTCGATTATTTCGCAAAGCGGCTCACGTCTGTTTTAAATAAATTATGTTATTAAAATATCTATTGATATTTCATTATTATTTTTATTTTTTGAAGAATTTAATATTTTGATGGGCGATGGAGTGGTAATTCCGTTTCAAGCATGACACAGGCAGAAAATCCAGATCAAGATTGTATGCTTCTTAGCCTTAAAGCATACATGGAATGATGAAATATTACTACACATCTTTTATGTTTTCTTTAGTAGTGCTTTAAAATTACTTATTGCCACGGTGGCGCAGTGGTCTAAGCGATGGCCTCTGATCATTCGTCCAAAAGGGGTCTGGGTTCGAATCCCGTCAGGCATGGATGTTGCGTTTATCTTACGGCACTGGCTCTCTCCCTTCCCTGCAACCAGTGACCCTAAATAAGGGACGGGCGACTGCTTATAGCCCATTGAGTTGCTCGCGGTGGTCGTTAAACCTCCAATCAAAAAAAAAAAAAGTCACTTATTATTGATATTTTTAGCACGTCTTTTGTAACAAAAGATCGTGCTTATGTCATCGGTTTGTCCGTCCGTCCATCTGTGGACACCATATCTTTGCAACTATTTTCCGATTTCAAAAATTCTTCCCGAGTTAGGAAGCTTAAAATGTGAGAATGATGATCCTTGCATTGCGGTTTTTTCCAATGCACAACTTCGCCGCTACAGGGCGTAAATGCAGATGTATCGAATTCAAAATGTATTTCATTCCATATCATCATCATCATCATTGTCAACCATTATCAATCCACTGCTGGACGAAGGTCTCCCCAAGTTTCCTCCACAACGGTCTGTCTTGTGGCAGTCTCCTCCATGTCACCCCTGCATACTTTCGAATTTCATCCACCCATCTCCCATGTGGTCTTCTTCTGGGTCTTTTCCTGTCCCTTGGAATCCAATCTAAAATTTCGGCTGTCCATCGATGATCTGTCCTTCTGGCAGTATGTCCAGCCCATTGCCATTTCAGGGATTTAACTCTGATCATGATGTCTTCCACTCTTGTCATTTTTCGGATCCACGAGTTCCTCTTCTTATCTCTCCTGGTTACACCAAGCATGCACCTCTCCATGCCACTTTGAGTTGTCTGCAGCCTTTGTATGTCTCTTTTAGTTAAGGTCCACGTCTCTGCACCATACGTAAGCACTGGAAGGATGCATTGATCAAACACTTTTCTTTTAAGACATAATGGCATATTGCTCTTGAAAATTATGCTGTTTCTTTCAAAAGCCCTCCAGGCAAGTTTTGTACGCCGATTAATTTCTTCATCAATGTGACCCTCACTTGATATCTGCTGTCCAAGATAAACGTACGTGTCTGTTATCTCCAGCTTTTCTCCATCAATCGATAAATCTTCATTTCTTGTAAAAGCATTGAACATCACTTTTGTCTTCTGAAAGTTCATTTTTAATCCCACTTCTTTACTGTTGTCAGCAAGTTCCTGGATCATACTCTGCAGCTCTGATGGGGTAGTTGCAAAAATGACTACGTCATCAGCAAAACGAAGGTGGGTTAGATAATCTCCATTAATCTTTATCCCCTTGTTTTCCCAGCTCAGGGACTGAAAAACACCCTCCAATGTGGCATTAAAGAGCTTCGGAGATATGGTGTCACCTTGTCTCACTCCCTTTCCAATTTTTACGTGTGTTGTATTTTCAAACAGCCGAATCTTTGCACTTGCATTTTCATAGATGTTATTAATAATATTAATGTATGCATCTTCAATACCGCAGGTTTTCAGAGCCATTGTAACTGCTGATGGTTTCACCGAATCAAAGGCTTTTTCATAATCGATAAAAGCCATGCACAATGGAAGTTCATATTCCCTCGCTCTTTCAATTAGTTCTCTCAGCACGTGGATATGATCTATTGTGCTGTAGCCACTCCTGAATCCAGCTTGTTCTCTCGGTTGAGCCATGTCCAGTGTTACCTTCAAGCGGTGTGAAAGAACTTTAGTGAAGATTTTATAAACTACTGATAGGAGGCTGATAGGTCTGTAGTTTCCGAGATCCTCAATGTCACCTTTCTTATGTAGCAGGATCATTGTAGCGGTGTTCCAATCCTCAGGAATCTTTCCTTCATTAAGGCATCGAGTGAAAATTTGGGCGAGTACTGTTTCGATTTCTCCACTTGCTTCTTGTATGATGTCTACAGTAATTCCATCTTCTCCTGGAGCTTTTCCTCGCTTCATGTTCTTGATTGCATGTGCAACTTCTGCTGGAAGGACTGGAGGAACTCTGGTACTGGTATCTTTCATGATGTCTGGAGTGCATATATCATCCCTTTCATATAATTTGGAGTAGAAATCTTTCACTCTTGTCAAAATTTCGCCTCTATTTCTTGTTACAGAACCATCTTCTTTTCTCAGTGCCATAATCTGTTTTCTTCCCATACTGAGATGTCCCTTTGCTATCTTTAGGCTTTGGTTGTTTTCAATTGCTTTCCTCACTAGTTCACAGTTGAATTTCCTTACGTCTTCAGTGATACTTTTTCTTACTGTCTTGCATAGCTCTATATATTCCACTTTGGAAGTCACATCTTCTTTAGTTGTCCTCATCTCTCTTCTTTTTTGCATCAACATTTTCGTTTTTCCTGATAATTTGTTCACATGCAACTTGTTCTTAGACCCAGCTAATTTTGTTGCTGTTTCCATAAGAGCTTTGGTTACTTTTCTGTTAACTTCAGAGATGTCCACTTCTTCCGATGTTAGGCCTTCTAAAGCAGAGAACCTGTTCTTCAGTTCTAACTTGAAGGTATTATGGTGTTTTTTAAGGTTGGTTATGTCAATAGATTTTGTTTGTCTTATGAGCTTGCCACGTTCAAGTTTAGTGTTGAGGTGCATCTTACATCTCACCAATCTATGGTCACTACCTGTGTTGAACTTGTTTAGCACACTGCAGTCTTCTATGACGAATTATTTGTTACACATAATAAAATCAATTTCACTTGTCGTCCCATTTGGATGTCTCCATGTCCATTTCCTGTGTGGCTTTTTCTTGAAGAAGGAGTTCAAGATGAAAAACCATTCTGCCTCTGCAAACTCAACGAGAGTATTTCCACGCTGGTTTCTGTTGCCATGACCGAATTTACCTACTGAAGTTTCATTCTGTTGCCGTTGCCCTATTTTTGCATTGAAATCTCCCATAATTATTTTCAAGTGCTGCTTACCTTTATTATTTAGATGACAAATTTCCTCATAAAATTCTTCAATTTCTTCTTCAGGATGACTTGTGGTGGGTGCATAAGTTTGAATAATCTGAGCCTGGTATCTTTTCGAGAGTTTGATAACAAGTCGTGCAGCTCTGTCAGAGGAACTTTCAACTTCTACAACTTTATCCTTCAGTTTCTTGTTTATTATAAATCCAACACCACTAGTTCTGCCAGTATCTGTCCCACGATAGTAGAAGAGATGTCCACTTTTCAGTTCGATGAGATCTTCTCCTTTTCTCCTTACCTCACTTAGCCCCACGATGTCCCACTTGATCCTTTGTAGTTCCTCTTCCAATTCAAGAAGCCTTGATTCAGAAGATAGGGAGCGTCCATTGTAAGTAGCCAAGGTCAGCATCAGATGGCAGCCTAGTCCGGTCCTCCGGGGATTCTTAGCACCCTCTGCCTTCATGTCGCACTGGCCGCTGCCTTGGCCAGGTACATTCCAGCTGCCGGAGACTGTGTGTACAGTCTCTTTTTCAAGTAATGCATAGATTTTCCGCTAGAGGCGCAAAGGTAAATTACGTTTTCCACGATATCTCTGCTTCTAAAACTCCAATTTGAAAAATTCTTCCTACATAGGATACAGCTCCTGATGAGAAATATTTTTCATATAATTTCTAATTTTTAGCAAAGAATGGTTTGGCCACCAGGGCGCTTAAGTGTTTTTTTCTGCTTCTGACGCATTTGGAGCAAAATCTAAGCTTTTGAAAACTTGATTGCAAAAAAAATATTTCGTGGACCGATACCGCTCACATCAGAAAACCTTTTCACAGTACTTTCTTCATAAAATAATGCATAGTTTTTCCGCCAGGGGGCGTAGATGTATATCTTATTTTTGTCAATATCTTTGCTTCTAAGAGTCCGATTTGTAAAATTCTTTCTTTGTTGGAGAACATTTCTGGTGCGAAATGTTTCTTATATAATTCAAATTTTTCTTAATTCACAAATGTGCCACTAGAGGGCGTGAGTTCACTTTTCTTTTACCGCAATATCCGCGGGACTAAAAACCCGATTGAAATAATTCCTCTTCAGTCAGATACTAGTAACTATGAAAACTATTTTGTGTGTATTTTCTACTCAAAATAATGCACAATTTCGCCGCTAGGGGCGACAACGTTTAATCTATTTTTCTCCATAGCTCTGCTTCTACATGTGCGATTTAAAAATTCTTTTGACACCGGACGCCATTTGGAACAATTTAGGTTCGTATTAGAGAAGTTTTATATTTCATAGTTCTGTCACTAGGTGGTGTTTGTGTATTTCTGTTTGCAGCTGTATCTCCTCTTCTAAAAATCTTATTGAGAGATTTCCTTTTTACTGTATGCCAATCGCTACAACAAAGATATGGAACATTATCGTCTTTAAATAATGCACAGATTTCCCGCAAGGGGGCGCAAAAGTCAAAACCTTTTTCTCGCTACCTGCGATTCCGGAAGGCGTGTTTGAAAAGTTCTGTTTCCTTAGCTTAGCTCTTTCCGTGAATAATTTTTCGTCTACTTTTTACTTTTCGTTTATGCTTTTCTATAATTCTTCTGCCAGAACTTGTTTCCTTCTGTATTTCTTCTTTTAACTGTTTGATTTGAAAATCGCTTTGTCTTTGATACCTTCCTTCCGCTATGAGAAACTTTTTTTCGCCATTTGTTAATTTTCGTAAAATGCTTTTTAGCCGCTGTGGGAGAAAGTGGCTGTTTTTATTTCTGGATGTTATATCGGTTGTAGAAATCCGGTTGTGATCTGTTTTCTGACCGGTTCCATTGACTTTTAATAACTTTGGTAAATTTTATTCGCGTCGGAACGGAATCAAAAGACGTGCCCATTACAACCGAAAATTCGATGTCATCTTTCTGGTTTTTAATAAACCAGAAATAATATTTGACGACAAATACATTTAAAACACGCTTTCAAAGAACGAAAATAATAAGGGTAATAACTGTTCCCAACAAATTCGTGGTCTTTATTGGTCCTTATTATGCAGAAAGGAGCCAGATTATATTTCACCCTCGGAGACAAAACGAGAAACAATAATAATAATGAATCAGCGAACAGCGCCTACCAGATCAGAGACGGACCATTGTCGCGAAGAATATGATACCATCTCATTAATAATAATAAGTCAGCGAACAGCGCCTAGCAGATCAGAGACGGACCATTGTCGCGAAGAATATGATACCATCTTTTTAATAATAATAAGTCAGCAAACAGCGCCTAGCAGATCAGAGACGGACTATTGTCGCGAAGAATATGATACCATCTGCCGTCTTGGAAGCCATCAAGCAAGAACTAGGTGATCAACCACAGAGTAGCGAGCAGCACGCTGCAGAAGGGACTGCAATGTCTGATAACAAACATGAGTCAGAGTCAGAAGACCGGACCGAACAAAACCAGCTGATGCCATCAGCGGTTGCCAACGAATTCAGTACAGCCGTCCTAGAGTTCGAAAGAATGGACCCTACCATGAGACATAGAATACCGAGGCAAAGACCTAACAGAGATCTATGGCAAATAACAGAACGTCTCAACAAGTCAGTGCTCCCAACATACCTAGATGAAAATGGCACGACGTTAGAATCCATCCACACCGCTGTGTACTGTGCCGCAGTTGCCACCACAAGACTAAACGGGAAAAACACCATCCATCAGAATGAACAAAGGACCAAGAAACCCATCCTACCAGCATGGCAAAGAAGACTGCACGCCCGAGTTGATGAACTCCGGAAGCAAATCGGCCAACTCGCACAGTACATAAAGGGAAATAAGTCCAAGAAACTGGTTGGAAAAGAAAAGCTCATCCTGAAAAGCGCCGAAGTCCACACCAGGTTCGAAGAAAACCAGCAAATGGAAGAATACTTAGACACGCTAAAACAAAGTCTACTAGCTATCAGCAAGAGACTTAGACGATACAAAGAGAACACACAGAGACATATGGAAAATAACACATTCGAAAACGATGAGAAAAGCTTCTATCGTAAATTTACCAAGAAAGACATCAAAGGCGAAGGACCATCTGAATGTGAAGCGGTAGAAAAATTCTGGAGTAACCTGTGGGCAAGGGATAATAATAATAATAATAATAGAAAAAGTATTATTATAAAAGGTTTTTTGAAAAGTATTTCTAATTCACCCAAAGTGAATTAGAAATACAGGATCGGACAACTCGAAAGTTATTGAACATGCGTCAGAGTCCATCCAAAAAGTGATGTTGATATATTATATTTACCTCGGAAAGTTAGAGGCAGGCACAACAAGTAGTAGAGGAATAAAAAAGAAGCCTGAATGATTACATCAACAGAAGCAGAGAAAGCTATTTCAGGCAGTGAATAATGAAAATTCAGCAAGGCTGAATACAAGAGAAAGCAGTTTGAAAGCAGATTAAATGGTTGAAAGAACAAGCCACTGCATGGACACTTTCTAAAGAATATTGATCGAAAAAATGACAGCAATTTGACTTGGGCATGGCTGAAATTGGGTTCCATCAAGAAGGAAGCAGAAGGTCTGCTTTTTGCTGCACAAGAACAGACATTGCAAACAAATGTTATGAAGGCTAAAATTCAGAAAGTCAGTGATAATCCAAAGTGTCGACTTTGTCAAGAAAAAAGATGAAACTGTGTCTCATTTCATATGTGAACGTAGCAAAATTGCAAAGACAGATTACAAAGCTAGACATGACAGTTTTGCAAAGTTGATTCACTGGTCATTATGCAGAAAACACAATCTTGCAGCATCGAAAAACTCTGGGAACATCAGGCTGAGAAATTCATAGAAAATGATCAAGTCAAGATCTTGTGGGATCTTCGAATTCAAACCGATCGACATGTAGAACATAATACACCAGACATAACAGTCATAAAAAATCGGGAAGTCTGGATAATTGATATAGCGATTCCTGGAGATGCCAGAGTCGATGAAAAAGAACTGGAAAAAATGACTAAATATAGAGACCTGGAAATAGAAGTTACCCGATTATAGACTAAACACACAACGGTAGTACCCATTGTCATTGGGTCACTTGGAACAATGGCAACAAATTTTACGAATCATTTCGAAAAAATTCAGCTTTCTGATATACCACCAACAGAACAGCAGATTGCGACATCATATATTTTACGCCGATTTTTATGCGGTGGAAACGCGTATCAGTTCAACAACACCATTTTCGTGCCACAAAGACTACTTAAAGGGGTAAGAAACTTTCTGTTAATGCACGATGTTCAAACTTGCTGAATGGTTCCAGTTATAGGCAAACTTTAATAACTAAACACACCATGTAAATATATTTTAACTTGTGTGTGTTTTTAGTTATTAAAGTTTGCCTATAACTGGAACCATGCAGCAAGGTTGAACATCGTGCATTAACAGCAAATTTCTTACCCTAAGTAGTCAACAACACCAGTCAATGATAATAATTTTGTTGTTTATGTTTGATTACCATAGGCTGTGTTTCGTATATTTCGAATAAAGAAGATAATAATAATAATAATAAACACTGAGTGCATATAACACATTTCAGATGTAATTCTGATATTTTAGCTGGTCTTTAATCGCGCGAACGTATAAGAAAGTAACTTTATTTCAAATACACCAGAGTTGAATAATAATGAAACGCATCATCATCATCATCATTGTCAACCATTATCAATCCACTGCTGGACGAAGGTCTCCCCAAGTTTCCTCCACAACGGTCTGTCTTGTGCCAGTCTCCTCCATGTCACCCCTGCATACTTTCGAATTTCATCCACCCATCTCCCATGTGGTCTTCTTCTGGGTCTTTTCTTGTCCCTTGGAATCCAATCTAAAATTTCGGCTGTCCATCGATGATCTGTCCTTCTGGCAGTATGTCCAGCCCATTGCCATTTCAGGGATTTAACTCTGATCATGATGTCTTCCACTCTTGTCATTTTTCGGATCCACGAGTTCCTCTTCTTATCTCTCCTGGTTACCCCAAGCATGCACCTCTCCATGCTTCTTTGAGTTGTCTGGAGCCTTTGTATGTCTCTTTTAGTTAAGGTCCACGTCTCTGCACCATACGTAAGCACTGGAAGGATGCATTGATCAAACACTTTTCTTTTAAGACATAATGGCATATTGCTCTTGAAAATTATGCTGTTTCTTCCAAAAGCTCTCCAGGCAAGTTTTGTACGCCGATTAATTTCTTCATCAATGTGACCCTCACTTGATATCTGCTGTCCAAGATAAACGAACGTGTCTGTTATCTCCAGCTTTTTTCCATCAATCGATAAATCTTCATTTCTTGTAAAAGCATTGAACATCACTTTTGTCTTCTGAAAGTTCATTTTTAATCCCACTTCTTTACTCTTGTCCGCAAGTTCCTGGATCATACTCTGCAGCTCTGATGGAGTAGTTGCAAAAATGACTACGTCATCTGCAAAACGAAGGTGGGTTAGATAATCTCCATTAATCTTTATCCCCTTGTTTTCCCAGCTCAGCGACTGAAAAACACCCTCCAATGTGGCATTGAAGAGCTTCGGAGATATGGTGTCACCTTGTCTCACTCCCTTTCCAATTTTTACGTGTGTTGTATTTTTCAAACAGCCTAATCTTTGCACTTGCATTTTCATAGATGTTATTAATAATATTAATGTATGCATCTTCAATACCGCAGGTTTTCAGAGCCATTGTAACTGCTGATGGTTTCACCGAATCAAAGGCTTTTTCATAATCGATAAAAGCCATGCACAATGGAAGTTCATATTCCCTCGCTCTTTCAATTAGTTCTCTCAGCACGTGGATATGATCTATTGTGCTGTAGCCACTCCTGAATCCAGCTTGTTCTCTCGGTTGAGCCATGTCCAGTGTTACCTTCAAGCGGTGTGAAAGAACTTTAGTGAAGATTTTATAAACTACTGATAGGAGGCTGATAGGTCTGTAGTTTCCGAGATCCTCAATGTCACCTTTCTTATGTAGCAGGATCATTGTAGCGGTGTTCCAATCCTCAGGAATCTTTCCTTCATTAAGGCATCGAGTGAAAATTTGGGCGAGTACTGTTTCGATTTCTCCACTTGCTTCTTGTATGATGTCTACAGTAATTCCATCTTCTCCTGGAGCTTTTCCTCTCTTCATGTTCTTGATTGCATGTGCAACTTCTGCTGGAAGGACTGGAGGAACTCTGGTACTGGTATCTTTCATGATGTCTGGAGTGCATATATCATCCCTTTCATATAATTTGGAGTAGAAATCTTTCACTCTTGTCAAAATTTCTCCTCTATTTCTTGTTACAGAACCATCTTCTTTTCTCAGTGCCATAATCTGTTTTCTTCCCTTACTGAGATGTCCCTTTGCTATCTTTAGGCTTTGGTTGTTTTCAATTGCTTTCCTCACTAGTTCACAGTTGAATTTCCTTACGTCTTCAGTGATACTTTTTCTTACTGTCTTGCATAGCTCTATATATTCCACTTTGGAAGTCACATCTTTAGTTGTCCTCATCTCTCTTCTTTTTTGCATCAACATTTTGGTTTTTCCTGATAATTTGTTCACATGCAACTTGTTCTTAGACCCAGCTAATTTTGTTGCTGTTTCCATAAGAGCTTTGGTTACTTTTCTGTTAACTTCAGAGATGTCCACTTCTTCCGATGTTAGGCCTTCTAAAGCAGAGAACCTGTTCTTCAGTTCTAACTTGAAGGTATTATGGTGTTTTTTAAGGTTGGTTATGTCAATAGATTTTGTTTGTCTTATGAGCTTGCCACGTTCAAGTTTAGTGTTGAGGTGCATCTTACATCTCACCAATCTATGGTCACTACCTGTGTTGAACTTGTTTAGCACACTGCAGTCTTCTATGACGAATTTTTTTGTTACACATAATAAAATCAATTTCACTTGTCGTCCCATTTGGATGTCTCCATGTCCATTTCCTGTGTGGCTTTTTCTTGAAGAAGGAGTTCAAGATGAAAAACCCTTCTGCCTCTGCAAACTCATTTCATGAAACGCATATAGCGTATTAAATCCGTTTATTTTTGTGGTATAATCAACACAAAGATTCGCCAAGCTTTCGTACTCCACTGAGAGGCTTTTTCAAGGCAATGGTAGACACGAAAATGCAGAGTATTGGAACATGTGAAGAACGAAGATGATTTTGTAAAATAACGTGGGTGACATCACGAGCATATTACATGAATATTTATCGCGTAATTATACGATGCGCCGTGATGTGTTTCCATCTTTAAATAACGCATGCCAAACCATTGGTAGTTCAGTAAAGACTATATCATTGCATGCCACTTTGCTGAATAGGATTTCCACTGTTTCCCTGATGGCAGTCTTTTTAAAATTCATGTAAGGGGCAATTCTTCTAATACTATTCCATACAGGAGTGGCCGAGCAATGCATGACTTTTCTGGTGAGGGATGTATCCTGCATGTGCTGGTTAGCACTTCGTACGTGTTCTTTACATCTCGTGTCCAAGGATCGCTTTGTCATTCCGATATTTATCTTTTCCGTGTTGTCAGGATATACCAAACGGTATAGGGTACACACCCGCTTTTTCTTTCTCACACTGTCTCTCCTTGCAGCTTGATACTATATGTGATAATGGGGTCGGGGACTTCATTGCTATTAATATGTTGTATTTGCATAATAAATTCTTGAACCAATACGTAAAGCCTGGGATATATGTGATGGATCCTGCCTTTCTCATCGTCCTACTAGGTGATTTTGTTATTGCTGATACTATACGATTTATTCTGTCTATGTCATTCTTCTTATATTCTATAAATATTATCAATTTCTTTATTATTTAGGTAATCAGGTTTGCATACGTTGTACGCTCTATAGAACCAGGCTCTAAATCCGGAAAGTTTGTACTCTAGTTTGTTTAAACACATCCCTGCGCACCGCATACTTACGCTATAAATATTCATGTAATATGCTCGTGATGTCACCCACGTTATTTTCAAAAATCATCTTCGTTCTTTACATGTTTCAATTCTCTACATTTTTACGTCTACCATTGCCTTGAAAAAGCTTCCCAGTGGAGTGCGAAAGCTTGGCGAATCTTTATGCTGACTACAGCGCAGAAATAAACGGATTTAATACGATATATGCGTTTCATTATTTTGTATAAGAAAGTAATGACGTTCGTGTATAGCAAAATTTTCTCTGCCAGTCCGTCCTAACTGTAGATAAGATATCTCTAATCTTCCTATAGTGTACTGTGGATTAAAAAAATATATTTTTGGGTTTGATAACTTCGACCACGAAAATGAGGATTCTGGCAATTTCCACTTTTGTTGACCCAAAGTTTTTCTGCTACGGGCGTAAACACAATTTGTAATTTTCACTTCTGAAAGTGGGATTGAAATTTCTTCCTATCGTTCCTTTCTGTTTCTTTGCTTATGCTTCCTTTGAAAAATTATTCGTCCGAGACAGCTCGAGTCCTAGATAAAGCAGGAGTGGTGTGTTTGTCTTACGGCATTGGCTTTCTCCCTTTCACAGACCCTAAATCAGGAACAGACGACTGGAAACCCTGACAGTTGCTCATAGTGGTTCTGAAATCCAGAAAAAAAATTGATTTGCTTTCTATTAGGTGAACCTTCTGCCTTTCAGCATGTTAATTTATTTTTAAGAGTTCCAACGCTTTTTTTCTCCTGAAAAAAAAAAGAAAAAAGCACTGCGAAAAACAGCAGATGGACACAATGAATGACTTCATATCAAACGACGTTATATCCACTCATGCATCAATTGGTCCCGAAGTACCTCACTTTATACCGGGACTTCGGCACCAATTGATGAATGAGTGGCTGCAAATCGATGTTCAATACACTGAAGAGCAATTGAATTAGAGACAGCTGGCGTTAAGCAAATGTCGCACTGTGGGCGGCCCTGTAAACGGAAACGACATGACGTATGCAGCGATCCGACAATATAAGGAGTGATGCGACGGTAATCAGTAAGAGTCGGACGCAGTGTGGGTAAGACGAAGGATCTAAGCGCATTTGATCATGGGCGAATTGTCGGGGCCCGACGAATGGGTCACTCTATCTCGGAAGTCGTGCAGACACTGAAATTTTCACGAGCCATTGTGTCACGGGTGCACCATGAGTACATCGAATCCGGTAAAACCATCCTTGCAAGGGCCAACTGCCGTGGACAACAGCGTGTGGATGAGCGGGGTCATCGTCGGCTAGCTCGCATTGTAACAGCGGATAGACGGGCCACAGCGCAAGAAATCACTCGGCAATTTAACGCTGGTGCACAAAAACGTGTAAGCAGCCACACCATCCAGAACCATCTCCCCGCTATGGGGTACAGAAGCCATCGTCCCACGAGGGTACTGCTGTTGTCCGCACATCACAGGGTGCAAAGATTAGCATGGGCGCGGGAATATCGCTACTAGACCCTAGACATGTGGGAAAATGTCGCCTGGACTGATGAGTCGAGATTCACGTTGGTACCTGCAGATGGCAGGATACGAGTACGGCGCAAACCACATGAAGCGATGGATCCTTCTTGCCAGCAGAGTACTCTTCAAGTTGGTGGGGGTGGCATTCTCGTCTGGGGGCTGTTTACGTGGACTGAAATGGGACCCCTGGTACGTGTGATATCGTCCCTCACAGGTAAACGTTACCGGGATATCCTGGACGACTATTTGCTCCCGTTTGTGCGTCTTGAACATCCCACTGGGGACCTCATCCTGCAACAAAACAATACACCGTGCGATCGCTCCCGAATTGTATCCGAATGGTTGGATGAAAACTCCACCGACGTGACTTCGCTTCCTTGGCCAGCTAGGTCACCTGATCTCAATCCCATCGAGCGAAATGTTCGAGGCTGCGCCCCCCCTTCATCAAATCTTCGTGAACTGTGGGAGCTTGTTCAGGGGTCGTGGATCCGTATGGCTTCCCAACGCTTCCGGTGTCTTGCCGAGTCCATGCCGAGACGATTCGCCGCCGTCATCAGGGCGAAAGGTGGTGCTACACGTTACTAGACAGGTATCACTAATTCAATTGCTCTTCGGTGTGTATCCACAGCCTCGTGGAGTCTCTGCCACAAGGGATTCATGCACTGCCACCCGTTATTAGGTACGTTTCGACAGGAGTGACTAATTTATTGCCCGGTGTGCTTATCTTGCTGTACTCAGAAGAAGTTAAGTTGATGGGTCAGAGGCGCGCGTCTTAGACTTCTCAGCCACAGAAGCTTCTATATTTTCATACGAAAACATTTTTGTGGTCTTTTCGATGGCTGAGACGTCTATATATAAGCTAAATATTATCATACGAAAACATTTTAGCTTCTATATAGACGACTCAGCTACAGAAGCTTCTATATTTTCATACGAAAACATTTTTGTGGTCTTTTCGATGGGCCTCAAGATCAAGTCTCTGGCGTGATAGCATCACATATTACACTGTGCACACTTGCATAGATATGCATACTTACTTTATGCTCCTCATAAAGTTTTGACTGGAAGTCTGTCATGAAGTCACAATTATCCAAAAGGACGTCCACCTCAGGTCCAAGGATGCGTTCAATCCGCTCTTGAAGCTTTTTTTCGTGGGCCTCCATCACGACCACAGTGCTGTCACTTCACAAGGACTATCTTCAGTGGAAGACATAGAAAAAGAAAAATGATTATGATGCTTTCATCAGAGCCAAAATAAAGGTCTCACTCCAGCATTAGTGTTCCTACAAACAGCAATGTGTTCCTACAACAGTATATCACTTCGATCTCATAAACAAATTCTCACTTCAGAGGCTCTAATTATTGAAAATTATAAAGGGAAGTGTTGTAACAGTAATTCACGTACCGATATTCCACACGCATGGAGATACCTGTTACATTCTGAAACACAACGTAATATTAAACAGATGTCAGATAAACTCTGCTTGCTTGGCTTGGTCGATCAGCAGGACGAATACGTGGGCGAAATCCCCACAGATGGCGCTATACAAGAACTGCGTGATAGGGTATAGGCGTTCATAGCTTATGCGATGAAGTTAACATCTGTCTCTTCATTCAGGCATGTCATATAACATCTGAGTTAATCGCGGAGGACTAGGCACTTGTGAACTCTTCC
The DNA here is from genome assembly GCA_039090855.1 of Macrothele yani. NCBI lineage: Eukaryota > Metazoa > Arthropoda > Arachnida > Araneae > Macrothelidae > Macrothele > Macrothele yani. Next base: position 133,341,317 of record CM077005.1, on the reverse strand, counting down.
ACTGATGAAGGCGTAACATTTGCTGAAACATATATGGATGCTGGTAGCATGGGTAGAATGTAGATAGGTTCCGTGGTTTTGTCATTTGTAACTTTGTTGGCTTTACTTCTCAATAGATTTTAATGTTCTCATTTCATTCGAATTTCACCATTTTATACCGTTTAATTCACGTTTTACTCAATTGGTCGTTTTTACCGTTCGTTGTGATATATGTCTTATCGACCGCTGATATTCGTTCACTAACTGAGGAAGCCGGACGACAATGGACGTAGGTCTACTTTTCAAAGTTGGGGTAAGTCCTTTGATTGTGCTACTTGTAGTTTGCTTTTTGTTAATATCACCAGGAACCTGTTAACTTCTGCTTAAAATTGCTAGTATAAACACGTGAAGAACAGTATTTTGCTACTGTAAATAGTAGTTAGAGATTCAGTAATGCAGCGTGCTTCTTAAGAGGAAGAATTTGAAAACGACCTTGCCGTCCCGGTGGCTCAGTGGGGTGGCCTAGGATCCCGGGACATCCTCATGAAGTATCACTTGGTCTCTCATTCTTTGTTATTGACTGCTTATTTTAAAATATTTTTGCATATGTTTTCAAATGTATATTTTACAGGAAACGGACTTTAATAAGGCGGAAGTACTTTTCCCGCTTAACATATTTTGGGAGATGTTTTTTCCGGGGTATTTTTATTTGCATCTTCAATATTTTGAGCCACTCCCAAAATAAAATCCTGGGTGCGGCACTGCGCAGTGGTCTAAGCGCTGGCTTCTGTTCATTCGTCCGAGATGGGTCCGGCTTCGAATCCCGGTGAGACATGGATGTCGTGTTTCTTTTACGGTACTAGCTCTCTCCCTTTTTTGGAGCCAGTGACCCTAAATCAGGGACGGGCGGCAACTTATAGCCCATCGAGTTGCTCACGGTAGTCGTTAAACCCCCTCTCCGTCCCAAAAGTACCCCTTAGAGCGGCAGAGTATGATTCAGGAACTCGCTGACAAGAGTAAAAAAGTGGGCTTAAAAAAGGACTGACAGAAAATCAATACTGATGTACACTGATGAGTCATTACATTATGACCACTTTCAGCCTAGAGAAATGAGCCCGCCTGAAGACCGAACGGTGGCGCAGCTGAAGTTCACAGAGCAGTATATATATAACCCGAGGACCGGCTTTCGGTTAGTAGAGTGTTCGGAGTTAGAAAGGGAAAAGCTGCCGATTTATCGGCGTTTGATAAAGGACAAATTGTGATGGAACGGCACCTCGGAACTACGATCTCGAAAACGGCGAGGCTTGTGGATTGTTTACGTACCTCTGTAGTGAGCACGTATCAAAAGTGGTCATAATGTAATAGTCAAAAAGTGGTCATAATGTAATGGTAAAAAAAGTGGTCATAATGTAATGGCCCACCTTTTTTAAATGGCCAAACGCGGAACTTTCGTCCAGGCGTGTGTCATCCGCAGCTCATTGATGCCGGAGGGGAGCGGAGACAGTCGCGAATTGTTTACAGAGACCGCAGGGCCACAGTGCGACAAATCATCCGCATCTACAACAGTGGTGATCAGGGCAATGCGTCACAGCACACAGTTCATCGCAGCCTTCTGCGCATGGGCCTGCGTAGCCGAAGACCCAGGCGGGTCTCCATGCTCGCTGCACGTCATCGCCAACAACGCATGAAATGGGTCCAAGATCATCAAGATTGGACCATGGATGATTTTAAGAAAATGGCCTGGTCTGACGAATGCAGATTTCTGGTGCATCACGTAGTCGGCGAAGCGAGGATACGCTGATTACCAACGAAGGCTATGGCACCTGGATGTACTGCTGGGCAGAAAAAGGCCAGAGGCGGCGGTGTTATGCTGTGGGCGATGTTTTCTTGGGATACTTTAGGCCCCATTATCACAACAGCACAATCCGTGACAGCTGTCAGGTATCTGAACATCGTTGCGGACAGAGTTCACCCGTTCATGGCAACTGTGTTCCCTGCTGGTGATGGCCATTATTAACAGGATAATGCGCCATGCCACACTGCCAGTATCATTAAGAAATGGTTCGATGAACATGCTGGTGTTTTTCTGTTAATGCCCTGGCCTCCAAATTCACCTGACTTGAACCCAATCGAACATTTGTGGTTCGACTTTGAAAAGCGAATTCGCACTAAATCACCACCACCCCGAAATGTACGGGAACTGGAGGACCCGGAATTGACCTTATGGTACCAGATATCACAGGATACCTATCGCCACCTCACCGAATTGACGTCTGGCCAAGTGACCGCTGTTTTGCGTGCTAAACGGGGTCCTACGACTTATTAGGTAGCTGGGCATAATGTAATGGCTTATCGGTGTATATGTGGGTATAAAACAAAAAATACACATGTACAAATACACGCATTTGTATACACCCTTTGTAAAGAAAAACCCGAAGCACTCCAAGAAAGTCGTTCGATCCTGATGAAACTCCGCATGCAAGTACCTCAAGGCCGAATATGCAGATGATTAAAAAATAATGGTCAATGACGAAATAGTGGCCCGCCCCAGCACATGGGAACCGCGTGTGCAGGAGGGTATATCAAGGGCAGAGCTCGCAGTCAGGACAGTTGTGACAGATGATTGCCGTTGCATTTACCTCTACGGACTGTGAAGAAGCCTCCACGTCGGATCCGTGCGCAATACGAGCAGTTGAGCAAGTTTCAAAGAGGACGTATAATTGTGTAGAGAGAGGCCGGTGGTCAAGTCGCCGTATCACCAGGCATTGGGTCGGAGCGACGTGGCAATTGGACGAAGTTGGCGCCAATGGGTCGAGGAGAGTACAGAGAGTACAGCACAGCTGTACGTGGGCAGTGGACGGCCGAGGGCAACGACAGAACGCGAGGATTGAGCAGTTGTGAGAGCTACACCAATAGAACCGAATTCGTCGCTTTTGAGCATTCGTGGCCATATTGCAACGCCTACAGGTACGGAAGTGGGCATCCGGACCGTTACCAGACGACGGCGAATTACATTCAAGAAGGCCACTCCGCCGTGGCTACTCACCAGCGAGCATCACCGGCACCGGTTGCAGTGGTGTCGGCTCAACGTGGGATAGTGTTCATCGCCTCAACGTGGGATTGTAATCATCGGTTCAACGTGGGATAGCCCGATCAACGTGGGATAGTGTCCAGTTGCGTCGTATTGTCTTCAGTAATGAGTCACGGTTTGCACTTGGCACCGATGACCAGCGCAAACGTGTGTGAAGGTGAGGTGGCCAGCGCACGAATCCTGCCTTTACCGTGGAATGACACACAACTCTCGCACTGAGAGTGACGGTCTGGTGAGAAGTTTCCTACGACGGCCGGGCATTCTTGGTAGTTCTCCGTACCGTCCTCACGGCTTAACGGTGCGTCGACGACATTCTACGACCTGTTGTGTTGCCATTCCTGTAGCAGCATCACCGAGCAATTTTTCAACAGGATAATGCCCGGCCACACACGACACGGCTCTCCCAGGTCTGCCTCCGTACTGTTGACACCCTTCCATGGCTAGCCCGATCACCCGACAACTCAACGATCGAACATGTTTGGGACACCATGGGACTCCACCTCCGCCCATCTCGGAATGTCAGCGAACTGGCCCGCAATTTGGACACCATGTGGCATGCTATACCTTAGAACAGTATCCGTGAACTGTATGGGTCTATGCTACGCTGGGTAACCGCTTGTATCCGAGCCAGAGGTGGCGTTGCAACGTACTGACTTGTTCCACTCGCGTAGCTATTTCTTTTGAGCAAACGGCCCAACTGCTTGGAATTGCAATAATTTCCTTTGCTATGCATGTATATTGTACATACCAATTTTCCTCTCGATTGGATGATTCCTTTTGGGTGCTTCATTTTTTTTTTTTTTTTTTTTTTGGCAAAGAGTGTATTTATTTGCAAAAAATACGTATATTGGTGTCACAAAAATTGCATGAATGATTAGAAAAATCAAATGAAACTGGTAAAGTCATATTCGCTTAGTAACATTGTTTACCTTTGCAAAGTTCATCAATATTTGGAGTTATCTTGCTTAGGTATAAATATAAGTCGTCTTCAACATCAAACTTGTTTCGGTATTTTGTTTTGATGGTGGTTAAGGATGAAAAACCAGTTTCACATAAATAGGGAGTTGTAAAAGGCAACAAATATTTAATGGCAATGCTCGACAAAGTTGGACATTATTTTTCCATTGCAATCCAAACACTAGACAATGGTTTCATAGAATAAATGGTTTTCAAAGCAGAATCGCGAGATATCAAAATCAATTTTTTAATTGACAAAGGAAGGTGACACATTTTTACATTGCATGTGAACGAGTCACGAATCCTTTCCTAGTATTCAGCTAGAGGTCTAAAATACTGCCTTGTAAAAGAGCGGAGAGTGCAGAGATGGACGATTATTTGCTGTTTCATTCAGTAACTTCCAACCGTTTGCTCATTTTCTGACAATAATGAATAGTCGTGGATGTCGTTAGAGCTGTTCCCTTTAATTCAGTTTTTCCACAGCGCGTCCACGGTAATAATGATTCAATAATATTAAAGGTACGTGAAATAGTTATAATTTCATGTACCCCCAAGTATACGCGTACCCCACTTTGAGGACCATTGATTTAAGCGACAAGGACAAGGAACAATTAAATTTCTGCTATGGGTCCCTGGTATTAATATACCATTTTTAGAATCCTTCAGCAAACAGATTAGCTCTCCTTCCAAGCGAAAAAATGGCTTTATTCTACAAACAAATCTTTTATAGGATAACGCAGTTAACAACAGATGCTTTATTTCTTTTTGTTTTGATGACAACTGCATATTTGCATTAGTATTACTGCATTAGGAGGAAGTATTCCAGGTTAGTACTTTGCTGAAACTCATTTGTATAACGTGTCAAGATACAAAAGAAAGACACCATTTCTTGAATTATGCGTATTCGGTATAAAGTGAGGTAATCTTTTCCCTTTGCGAACTTGAACGCTGGAATAAACGCAACGAAACCAAAGTTTTAAGTAAGTTATGAAAATAAAGAAGTTATCAACTCCAAAAGTATAATACAATTTGTTTGCGATGAAACTGAAACAAAGAATAACTCAGTTCCGATGTTTATTTTACGGTTGCTTTCTTATTGAATTTTCCATAACTAAGTTAGTAACAACGAAATTTACTTACCATGGAAACTTTTCATGAAATGCAGTTATTTCGTCTGTAAAACTATTATAAGTTTGCAAGATATTCCTCATTTCAGGACTGCCCTTTCCCCTTTGATTTTGGCGAAAACAATTAGAATTCGTATCTTACTGCTACATTTCTTTTGGAAAATAGTGCATCTTCAGAGCAAAATTCTTTTTGTCCGTGTAGAGACAAGCTACATTTCGAAAGAATGAAGAACAAGCTCTAGTTATTCTCTTAAGAAATAAGACAACTTTTCCTGCAACTACTTTCAGTTCACTTTGTTATCAACATTCGATATAAACGCTCAAGATCTGGATAGCACCAAATCGTTGAGCACGGCTAATTTGAATCTGCGTATTTCATATTACATTGTGGTGAGCGCAAAAAATAGTGTTATTTTAGGAAAGAAATATTCTAGATCAGAGCCTTAGCTACCGGGAGAGAAGAGAGGGCGGTTGTCCCCCCAGAATGGTCATTCCCAGAGGCGTAAATCCATGCTCTGGAGGATGTAAAAACCAGAAATTGTAACTAAAAAGGAAAGTACGCCCTTCAGTATTTTCTTTTTAAAGACTTTGTTAGTCTCATACATGCAGTTAACCAAGGTACAGAGCAACATACGCTATAAATCCTTTAATATTTTTTCACTGTACACCATGTTTATTCAGGGAAATTCGTTTCCCAATCCATCCAACAGAAAAAATATATACGCTATAAAGTTGGAACATCTCTTATCCGGGAAGGGAATTTTCCAAAACACTGAATGGAAGCAGAGAAAACATGATATGCCTTATCTCTATGGCCTTTCCGACATGTCGTTGGGATGAAGAGCTTAATCATTTGTGCTCTGTCACAGAAAGTTCTCTGAGCGTTAATCTTTGAACGGAATTTTTCCAAGCCCTACTCCTAAAGCTTCTGCCTATTGTTACGTTCACTATCGATATTCATTCGTTCGGCATTTCTGTGGATTGTTGTGCAGTCGGCTTTCACTTTACTTGGTTTTTACAATCTGTGGCTATTGGGTATTTACTTAGCGTTTCAATTTTTAATACAATTATATCAAAAACCTGAAGTGTGAATTTTTAACGATCATAAAACTTTCATATAACGGCGGTATGTGAGAAAGTGAAAACCTTGTTTTGTTTGAGTGAAACGCGAAGAATCGTGATTTTGAACTCGAAAGGCGCGTTATTTCAAGTCTCACACTCCCGGATAAAAAAAAAATTGCTACTGTCCTGTTCTAGATGGAGAGTGAGTGTTTCGTCCTGGAGGGTAATTCTTGAGGGTTTGAACAAAATTAAGAAAATTCGACGTAAAGCAGTTTTCATAGCCTGAATTGTTTTGGTGCATTTCTCAGAATCATTTCAAGGACTACGATTTAGAAACCTCTGGTGTTGAGTTGATTGGGTTTTTTTTTTGTCACTTTTAAATAAAAAAAAAATGAATTTCAAATTCACTTCTGAGGTTGAAATGCGTTCGATGTTCTTCTACACCTTAAAAAAATTGATTGTCAACTTTACGGTTTTGGGCCCTTAACGAGGTTGCCATCATTAGACTGCAAAAATAACAGTTTTACACCGTATTACACATTCACAGAAAATAACTATAAAGGAACAGTCAGGTACCTTAATTCTTACAGTTTATGTCATATCATTTACACAAAATAACTATAAAACAAAAGTGAGACACCGTAATTCTTACAGTTTATGCTGTATTATTACAGAAAATGATAAAGGAACCGTCAGGCACCGCAATTCATACAGCTTATGACGTATTATTTACAGAAAATAACTGCAAAGGAACAGTAAGACACCGTAATTCTTACAGTTTATGCCGTATTATTTACAGAAAATAACTATAAAGGAACCGTCAGGCACCGCAATTCATACACTTTAGGCCGTATTATTCACAGAAAATAACTGTAAACGAACAGTCAGGACAGGTAACTTTTACGGTTTCTCACTGTTCCTTTACAGTTATTTTCTCTAAATAATACGGCATATACTCTATGAATTACGGTGTCTGACTATTTCTTTACTGTTATTTTCTGTAAATAATACGGCATAAATTGTAAGACTTACGGGTCCTGACTGTTACTATACAGTTATTTTCTGTGAATAATACAGCATTAACTGTAAGAATTACGGGGCCTGTCTGTTCCTTTATAATTATTTTCTGTAAATAATACGTCATGAACTGTAAGAATTACAGCAACTGACTGTTCCTTTACAGTTATTTTCTGTAAATAATACAGCATAAACTGTAAGAATGAGAAAAAAGAGACCCCGTAATTCTTAGAGTTTATGCCTCATTATTTACAGAAAATGAGTGCAAAGGAACAGTCAAGCACCGTAATTCTTACAGTTCATGCCGTATTATTCACAGAAAATAACTGTAAAGGAAAAGTCAGGACCCGTAACTCTTACAATTTATGCCGTATTATTTACAGAAAACAACAGTAAAGAAACAGACAGACACCGTAATTATTAGAGTATATGCCGTATTATTTACAGAAAATAACTGCAAAGGAACAGTAAGACACCTTAATTCTTACAGTTTATGCCGTATTATTCACAGAAAATAACTATAAAGGGACAGACAGGTACCGTAATTCTTACACTTTATGCCGTATTATTCACAAAAAATAACTGTAAAAGAGCAGTCAGGACCCGTAATTCTTTACAATTTATGCCGTATTGTTTACAGTAAATAATAGTAAAGAAACAGTCAGACACCGTAATTCATAGAGTGTATGCCGTATTATTTACAGAAAATAACTATAAAGGAGCATTGAGACACCGTAATTCTTACAGTTTAAGCAGTATTATTTACAGAAAATAACTCTAAAGGAACAGACAGGCACCGTATTTCTCACAGTTTATGCCGTATTATTAAGAGAAAATAACTATGTTTTTCAATATCTGACCCTTCAAAAGATTTTTTATAGATTCTCCCCTACACTTAAAGGTACACGCCGAGACAAAAGAAAAGTCATAGCATTGCTATTTAAAATCTCTTTTTCCCCCGACTATCAAGAACAAGTTTATCTGATTGCATCAGCTCTAAATACTCGCTTCTACTTTTAACAGACACATGCAGTTGATTCAAATCATTTAGCATCTAAATGCCTACTAGTATTCCATAAGGTCATTTAAGTTCTTATTTATAGCTCTTGCTTCCAAAATTGCTTCTTCAGCACTACGATATTCCACACTCTCTCTCGTGGCTCCTAGTTTCCATACAATCCAGCTGATCTGATCTGATCATATGCAGAGGATTTTAGGAAGGGAGTATTGACCCCAGGTCTTAAACAACCCTCAGAAATAGGGAGCTAGGAGATCTGGGCTAGAGTGCCCGATAGGAAAGTGGCACGGAAGCGAAGTAGAAATGGGAAGAAAGACTCCCTTATTTATTACCAGGGGGGGGGCAGTACCCAGGGTCCGACGGATTAACGTGCCCATTCCACACACGGCGGATATTTAGTGGATCGAGCTTTCGTACCTGCTGGGATCGAACCTGAGGTCCTTTCCGTGGCAGTTACGAACGTTGCCCACTAGGCCACTCGCGGCCCGATATAATCCAGCTGTTATTTATTTGACTATATATATATCATGATCATCATCACCAACCATTACCAATCCACTGCTGGATGAAGGTTTCCCCAAGTTTCTTCCACAAAGGTTTAACTTGCGCCAGTCTCCTCCATGTCATTCCCGCATGCTTTCGAATTTCATCCAGCCATCTCTCATGTGGTCTTCTTCTGGGTCTTTTCTTGTCCCGTGGAATCCAGTCTAGACTTTCGGTTGTCAGTCGGTGGTCCATTCTTCTGGCAACATGTCGAGCCCATTGCCATTTCAGGGATTTTAATCTGATCATGATATCATCCGCTCTTGTCATCCTCCTTCAGTTCTTCTTCTTATCTTTCCTGGTTACACCAAGCATGCATCTCTCCAGGGTTCTTTCATTTGTCTGTAGTCTTTGCATGTCTTTTTTAGTTAAGGTTCATGGTTCAGGTCTCTTCTCCGTATACGTAAGCACAGGAAGGATGCATTGATTAAACACTTTTCTTTTAAGACATAGTGGCATATTGCTCTTGAAAATTTTACCGTTTCTTCCAAAAGCTCTCCAACCAAGTTTTATACCTTGATCAATTTCTTGATCAATGTGACCTTCGCTTGATATCTTCGCTTGATATCTGATATCAGGTGTCGGTTATTTCCAGCTTTTCCCCATCAATCGATGAATCTTCATTTCTTGTAAAAGCATTGTATACCAGTTTTGTCTTCTGAAAGTTCATTTTTAATCCCACTTATTTACTCTTGTCAGCAAGTTCCTGGATCATACTCTGCAGTTCTGATGGGTCAGTGGCAAAAATGACGACGTCATCAGCAAAAGAAAGGGGAGTTAATAATCTTAAATTAATCATAAAAATTAATCTTTATCCCTTTGTTTTCCCAATAGAATGTTTGAAAGATATTTTGCATATACATATGCATGCTTTAAACGAATCCGTCTGTCTCTCTCTTGCATTTCATTATCGAACTATTTATGTCGTAGTGACACACAGAGAGCTGCGGTCTAAAGGTAAACAACTAAGGTAAGCAGCTGCGGCGGAAGAATACACATATACGTAAAGCTTCCTAGGTCTAGCCGTGTTTTCTCCCTGAATTGACAAGTTTAGTTGAATAGATTTCCGAATCGGAACGCTTTTCAAGTATTTCCCGACTTCACTTGTATCGTTTCGCTTTGTTTACACAGAACCTGCTCACACCCAACATGAAACGGCAAAGGAAGTAGTTCACGTTAATTTTTACGTTTTTTTATAGAGTTTTACTATAACAGACGCTTTAATGCTTTTCCATTTTTTGTTAATGGCTGTTTTTGCCAAAGATATTTGCAAAATACTATCAACAGATGTGAAGCAAGGGAAAACTCTCACTCAACGAAAAGTACGTTTCATTAAGGTTCTGAATCGGATTATGATGTATAAATCTTATATATCAAATAAATACACATTACTATTTTCCGTATGAATTTGTTATAATGAAAGAAAGAATTGTTAGTATCTTGAGTTATTTCCTTTACCGTTTCATGTTGGTTTTGAGCAGGTTCGATCTAAACAACGCGAAACGATATACGCGAAGTTGGGAGCTGCTTAAAAAGCGTTCTGGGTTTTTGATTTAAGGTTTAACGACCATCGTGAGCAACTCAATGGGCTATAAGCTGTGGCCCGTCCCTAATTTAGGGTCACTGGTTCTAGGGAAGGGAAGGAGACAGCGCCGTCAGACAGACACAACATCCATGGCTCATCGGGATTCGAACCCGGACCCGCCTCAGACGAAAGAACAGAAGCAATCGTTTAGACCACTGCGCCATCTGATTTGGAAGTTCACTTGTTAAGTTTCATTCTGAGGGAAGAGGGGAGGGGAGGGGGATAGTTAAGGACTACCATGGGCAACACGGAGGACTACAAGCTTTCTCCCGTCCGTAATTTACGACCGCTGGTTCCAGGGAATTGAGAGAGAGAGCCAGCGCCATCATATAAATATACTGTATATTACCCATGCTTGATTCGGAACTCGAACCGGGACCCGTTTCGGACAAATAGTCAGAGCCCTGCGCTTAACACCACTCGGCCGATAGGTTAAGTTTTACTTCTGTTGATAAAAACTTTTTCAGATAATCTCAAATTCATTAAAACTGCGCTGATGTGTGTAGGAATGGCATAACGGTTATATTAACGGTATGCTAATGATTGTGCTTTCTCCGTTTGCTTATATAAATTCCCCAAATGAAACTACTGGGAAAATGAGGAATAACAAATCTGAATCTTACCTTACAACGATTAATATCACAGAGAAACTATCTGTAAATCAGACGTTGTAATATAATAATAGAAACAGATTGACTTTTGCTTTTCACGCCGTTTTTATATTTGTCCACTTTCAAATTTTCCACGCGCTGTCTTTGCGTTCGTACAACGCAGTAAGCAGCAAACAAAAAAAAACAACAACTAAACTTTGATGATGAACTTAACGAAACTAGTGATATCAGTCAGCATAGCATCAGGTTTTCTGTTACTGTCTGGCTAGATAATATGGCCCACTCTTTCACTTGTTTTGTTGTAGTTGTGCGTCAATTTTTAGTTGCCTTCAAGGAGTTGAGTTTTGGGTTGCGTCACAGCAAATCGCAGTCCGTGTTATATTCAACCAATGTCGGCCCATTAAAACAACTATTAAATCTTCTGCTACTGTTCTTAGACAATCTTTGGTTACAAATCACGTGACGTATCATCTGGAGGTCTTTGGTTACAAATCACATATACGTATCATGTGGAGGTACGCTGGCTGTATGTAGATATAATGCAGATGTTTAAGTGAAACATGTTTCTAAATTTTATAATCAGTTTTAATGGTACCACAGCCACATCTAGGTACATACCACCCTTAAACGCTTACTTCGGGACTTCCCAGTAAGCAACCAGTACCTTTAAAATCACAGCTTACTTCTGCCCCCTCCCCCTACAGCCAAATACAGTAATCTAATACATAAAGTTGAATGAATGAATGAAATACGGGGTTACACCATTGTACAATACAAATTTGGAAGATGCGAGTGAATCCGTTTATGGGTGTAAATATGACATGGATGTTAAGTCAGATAATATCAGAAAAAATTGTCTTCCTGGAGCGGTAATCGAACCAGGAACATATTCAGGCGCTATTCGGGAGATGCGGGTTCGATTCCTGCTAAAGGACGACGAAATTTTCAAGTTTTCGGATATTATCTGACTTAACATCTATGTCATATGTACACCAATAAAGGGATTCACATCTTCCAAATTTATATAAACTTGAATGTTTGTTTGTTTGGAAGGGGTCGGAGCCCGGGGTCTAGGGGCTCCCGTTTCAAAAATTTTCGTATAAAACTCCTTTTTTTCCTTTTTATTTTTAATTGGTATACTATCTCATGGCACTCTAACTTAAACTGTAGACTGTTTTTGGAAGAAGTCGGAGTCCGGTGACAAGGAGCCCCCATACAAAATTTTCGTTAAAAGTTCCATTTTTTACTTTTTTATTTTGAATTCGAATTTAATATTTTTTGTTATGATAAGTGCAAAAATTGATTTTTTTTTGTGGCAAATGCTTTCCAATGAAGTACTGCAGCACAATTTAGCATCGGAAGTGAAGGTAAGTATTTCCATTCCTCTTCCTTTCTTGTTTGTTTCGTAGAAGTAAATTAACTAAATAATAAAAAAAATATTTTTCACATTTGCGTCCATCCCGGCTCAATAACCTAAATGAATTAAAATAAATTTACTGGAAAATTACAAGAATATATTTTTCATTTCATAAACTCTTACCCGCTGAAATTGGTGATTCCACGAATAGTAAGATTTTCCCGGGAAATACCGGGTACCTCTGCTATATGTATATAAAGAACAACGAAAATCAAACGTAAAAACTAAAAATACTGTGTGGCTAAAGACTCTACAGAGAATAAAATTCAAATTCAATGAAGAAATGAAATATAGTATTAGGTACGGTTCATGCCGTAAAAAATTAATTGATTTCATTTGATTTGTACGAAATTTAGATAATGAATTATCACCAAACTCTCCCGAGCAACGCTAGTCAATTTCTTTTTTGATTGAAGGACCACCGTGAGGAACTCAGTGGGCTATAAACAGTCGCCTGTCCCTAATTTAGGACCACTGGTTCCAGGAGATAGTCAGCGCATTAAGACAAACACAACATCCATGCCTCACAGAGATTCGAACCCGGACCCATTTCGATCAGAAGCCATCGCTTAGACCACTGCGCCACCGAAGCTGCGCTGTGTAAGCAATTCAGCTAGTCATATAATAGATCTTTAGTGGTTGCTAAAACGTGACGAAACTAGCTCTTCGACCAGGTGTATGTACACCCACCGTCCACTGAATTAGAAACTTTTACCCAATACATGGCTGCACCTCCTTCAGCTCAAATTACAGCACGTACGTATGCTGCTTGGCACCGATCCCACGCGGTGTTGGAGTGCATTTACGTCTACGGCATACGAAACGTTCCTCCGACCGTCCTTTAATTTTCTCTGATTTGACGGAAGAGGACTCTGCTCTTGGATCTGTTTTTTTGACATGTCCCATACATTCTCAATGGGGTTCAGATCCGGGCTTTGTGGTGACCTGGAAGGGTGTTGGAAGACGCTGTCATGCTGAACCACTGCAGAACATACAGTACCTTGCGCGATGGATAGCAACACTGTCGTCTATGAAACAGCTGCATAAAAAGTCAACATGGCAGGATGGACTTGATCGGCAACAATGCTCAGATAATCCTAGGAGGACACTCGATTTTCTAGATATAACAGGGGACCCGCTTCGTAACAGAAGAACGTGACCCACATCATGACACCACCTACAGAACTCTGAGTTGTGTTTACAAGACAAATTGGGTCCATTGCTTCATGAGGCTCCCTCCAAACTGTCTGTGAACCGTTGGAACAGAACAAGGTGTACCGCAACTCGTCGGACCACATGATTGTCTTCCAGTCTTCCAGTGTCCAGTCACATGAATGTCTTCCAGTCTATCAGTGTCCAGTCACACGACTGTATTCCAGTCTTCCAGTGCCCAGTCCCACGAATGTCTCCCAGTCTACCAGTGTCCAGTCACATGAATGTCCTCCAGTATTCCAGTGTCCAGTGACATGACTGACTTCCAGTATTCCGGTCTCCAGTCATATGAATGTCTTCCAGTATTTCAGTGTCCAGTCACATGAATGTCTTCCAGTCTATCAGTGTCCAGTCACATGAATGACTTCCAGTCTTCCAGTGACCAGTCACACGAATGCCTTCTAGTCTTCCAGTGTCCAGTCACATGAATATCTTCCAGTGTTCAGACACAGGACAGTCTTCCAGTGATCAGTCACATGACTGTCTTCTAATGTCCAGTCACACGAATGTCTTCCAGTGTCCAGTCACATGACTGTCTTCCAGTATTCCAGTGTCCAGTCACATGACTGTCTTCCAGTATTCCAGTGTCCAGTCACATGAATGTCTTCCAGTATTCCAGTGTCCAGTCACATGCCTGTCTTCCAGTATTCAGTCACATGACTGTCTTCCAGTCTACCAGTGTCCAGTCACATGGCTGTCTTCCAGTCTTCCAATGTCCAGTCACATGAATGTCTTCCAGTCTTCCAGTGTCTAGTCACATGACTTTCTTCCAGTATTCCAGTGTCCAGTCACATGACTGTCTTCCAGTATTCTAGTGTCCAGTCCCATGAGGGTATTCCAGTCTTTCAGTGTCCAGTCACATGAATGTCTTCCAGTCTTCCAGTGTCCAGTCACATGAATGCCTTCCAGACTTCCAGCGTCCAGTCACATGAATGTCTTCCAGTCTTCCAGTGTCCAGTCACGTTAATGTCTTCCCGTGTCCAGTCACATGACTTTCTTCCAGTATTCCAGTGTCCAGTCACATGACTGTCTTCCAGTATTCTAGTGTCCAGTCACATGGCTGTATCTCAGTGTCCAGTCACATGTCTGTCTTCCAGTGTCCAGTAACATGATTGTCTTCCAGTGTCCAGTCACAGGACTGTCTTCCAGTGTCCAGTCACAAGACTGTCTTCCAGTGTCCAGTCACATGGTTGTCTTCCAGTGAACAGTTACATGACTGTCTTCCAGTGTCTAGTCACGGTGTTCCTGACACCACTATAGAATAACATTTCGGTTTTTCTCAGAAATCAGTGGTTTCGGTATAGGCATGCGGCTTCTAATGCTGATCCTCTTCAATTTCTTGCGCACGGTTCGCTGAGATGTGGTTCGGGAACAGCCTTCACTGAACGCTTCAGTCAAATGCTGAACACATGAAGTCCTGTTTCTCCGTACAAGCCTTATTAAATGACGGCAATCTCGCTCCTGGCTGATTATCGGACAATGACAATCGACGCAATCGCTGCCGGGAACAAAGACCTGCCTACGCCAATCTTTGGTTCATTGTTCGAGTCATAACAGGAATGTCGCCAAAACAGCCCGTCAAAAGATATCTGCAGTAGACTGTGGCTCTGTAATAACCTGGCTACGAAGAAGCTTGTGTTATTTCCCAGTGGCGAATAGAGAAGAAAATGCGTTTGCCATTAATTAAAAACTGAAACTGTAAGAAAAGAGATAAAGAAGAGAAAATTGAAATGTTTTAATGCTTGAGTGTAACACTGGTTTACCATTAATTATCATCTAAAACTTCAAAAAGATGAGTTCTAAAAACTCGATTATTAACAAAGCGGTCAATATTTAAATAATGTAAATATACATGACTTTTAAGAAAAAAAAACACTTTTAGGCAAGCTGTTATCTGCAGTTTTTCCAAGAGAGTTTTTAAGAAATCCAGTAATGTCTCTGAAAAGAGTTTTTATCAACATTTACTGGTAGTACTGTTATTGCTCTTCGTGACTGCCACGGTGAAACCTCAGGTTCGATCCCGGGCAGGTGCGAACGCTCGAACCACTAAATGTTCGCCGTGCGTCTGATGGGCACGTTAAGCCGTCGGACCCGGGGTATTGGCCCGCCGGTAAAAATAACGGAGTCTTCTTCCTTTCTACCTCGCTTCCGTGTGACTTTCCTATCGGGCACTATAGCCCAAATCTCCTAGCATCCTTTTGCTAAGGGTTGTTTAAGACCTGGGGTCAAACACTCCCTTCCTAAAATCCTCTACATGCAGATTTGATGTTGCTTTTTTTCCCAGCAAATCCTTTTAACACGGGATATCATTTATCTTGCGAAACACTTTAGGTTTGTACTTGAAGAGTTTTATACTGTAGTTCACAGTTCAGTCGCTAAGTGGTGTTTGTGTACTTCTGTTTGCAGCTGTATTTCTGCTTTTAAAAACCCTATTGAGAATATTTTTTCTGTATGTCATTCGCTACAATAAAGATGGAGAGCATTATCCTCTTTTAACAACGGACAGATTTTCCGCTACTGGGACGCAGAGGTCATAACCTTTTTCTCACTATCTCTGAGGTATTTGAAAAGTTCTTTTTCCTTAGCATAGCTTTTGCCATGAAGGATACTTTTCGCATATTTGCAATTTTTCCATTATGCAAAATTTTTCCGCTAGAAAACGTAAAGTTACACATCATGTTTCCTTCTATATTTCTCCTTTTAATTGTTCGATTTGAAAATCTAATTGTCTCTGATATTTCTTCTGCTATGAAAAACTTTTGTGCCCCATTTGTTAATATTCGTAACATACTCTTTAGCCGCTGGTGGAAGTAAGCAGCTATTTTTATTTCCGGAAGTTTTATCGATTGTAGAAATCCGGTTGATTTTTTTTTTAACCGGTTCAGTTTTTTTTCTAATCGGTTCCATAACTTTGATAAATTTCATTCCCGTCGGAAAGGTTTCAAAATACATGCTTATTACAATTGAAAATGCGGTGCCATCTTTTTTGTTTATCCCTCGTTTTGGTGTTAAACTATTTCTGTGAACATATGAGTTTAGAACGTGTTACCCCTGATTTAGTATCACTGGTTAAAGGGAATAAAGGTAACCAGTTTCTTAAGTGCAACTGGTATACAGTGTATAAGCAATATGATACATGCAACACCTGAGTCTAGAACGGTAACTTAATCCTAATTTATTAAGACGAGTACAGGGAATAATGGTTAACCAGTTTCATAAGTGCAACTGGTATGCATGCATTGTTATATATACGTCATATTAGTCTAGAACGTGTAACTTACTCCTAATTAAGTGACACTAGTACAGAGAATAATGGTAACCAGTTTCATAAGCACAACTGGTAAGCATGCAATGTTATACATGCGTCATACGAGTTTGGAACGTGCAACGTACTCCTAATTTAGTGAGACTGGTACAGGGAATAATAGTAACCAGTTTCATAAGTGCAACTAGTATACAAGCAATGTTATGCATACAACATATGAGTCTAGAACGTGTAACTTACTCCTACTTTAATAACACTGGTTACAGGGAATAATGGTAATCAGTTTCATAAGTGCATTCTTTTGGGTAAGAGGGACGACTACAGTGAGAAACTTAGTGAGCTACGGAGGTGTCGCCGGTCCAAAATTCGGGGCCACTGATTCCAGGGAGGGGGAAGAGCCAGTGACGTAATACAATCACACTATTCATACCTCACCCGGGAGACGATCCCGGACGAATGGTTAGAGGTTAGCGCATCGTACCACTCGTCCACCGAAGCGACTTGTAAGGTCTAACACACCGCATAAGAATAGAAAGAATCGGTCATTAATAACCAAAAAAGAGGAACACTGTCCCCAAGGAAAGGAAAGAACCAGTTCTGCACACACCCACGCACAAGCACAACATTCTTCTTTTGTCCGGGTTTCGAACTAAACTCCAGTAGGAGGAGGAAACAGAAACCTAATCACTAAATCACAAGGCCGCCCCGGTGGCGCAGTGGTCTAAGCGATGGCCTCTGATCATTCGTCCGAAAGGGGTCCGGGTTCGAATCCCGGTGAAGCATGGATGTTGTGTTTGTCTTACGGCACTGGCTCTCTCCCTTCCCTGGAACCAGTGACCCTAAATTAGGGACGGGCGACTGCTTATAGCCCATTGAGTTGCTCACGGTGGTCGTTAAACCTCCAATAAAAAAAAATCACAAGACCACTAGCGATCTCTGGTGATTAATTCGGACACAGAGGTTCAGCTCTCGGTTTTTGAACAGCGCCCCCAGTGGTCGGACATGAAACTACGACAGCGTCTGTCATGTGATACGGTGCCACTGGCTATACGAGTAGCACCGCAAGCTTTTGGAAAAAAAAAGAAAGAAAAGAAAAAAAAAGGTACTCTCACGGTTGCGGTTTCAACTCTTTAGTTTCATGTCCGTACACTGGCGCGCTGTTCCATTGAGATCATCGGGGCCAAATTGTTGTCAGGAGCCTCTATGGAAGATTTTTCCTCTTGGTATCCCACTCTGCGAATTTGGAGAAGTACGTGCATAGCCTTTGTTATTTACCTGTTATTTTTCACATATCAAACTGCTGATATTGCGAATCAGATATTACACTATCGAGGTACGTTTTTATTTAACTGGGTACCACAGCCCCCATCTGTGCCAATAATCTAAGATTCACTGGATTTCAGCAATTAAATTATTCAAATAATTAAAGATTAATTGAATAATTAATTATTCAAAGACTGTAAATTTGGTTGCAGTGCCTGCTGATTCAAGACGAGAAGGTGAAGAAAGAGAGGAAATAATTATTCCATACTTTTCCACAGAAGCATTTTGATAATTAAAGGAGTGGTAGAAATTTCTATTCTACATTATTGAAGCGCCTCAAATATTGCGTTCGGAACATTTAAAACAAATACGTTGAATAAAATGAAGTGAGTAATGCGGCATGAAAATCATTAAGCGAAATTCTGATTAGTTTCATTAACACGTCGTCACAATTGAAAGCACGCCATGAAATGCAGAGACAAGCCTTTTGTGCGAAGTATTGTTAAACGTGCCTGCAGGTGCACTTAATCCCCACACAGCTGCGTCGGAGGCGAGAGCATTTACTTTAACGAATTGCTTCTCTCCCATTTCGTATCCTCAGTAACGAACTTCCTCTTCAACCTCGTGTCAATGATTTGTCTCCTAGTTCCACAAGGAACGTGGACAACAGTCTCTTTCCTATTATTTAACAGCCTTGCTTTTCATGTTGGCGAAACTGCTATCCTACCACCAGAAAGTTATTTCGCAAAACAATCAAATTACGAGGTGCTAATAACACTATATTTTAAATCTACCATGCTTTTCGTCATTTAATCCGTGGATTATTTCCTAAAAAAAGGTAAAAATTAAAGTTCTACGGATTATATGCCGGTACTGATAATACGCCGTTTTGAAAAAAAATCATAAGGTTTCGCGGCACTTCGATTTCTTTAAATTATCAGCGTCCAAATTCTCAGGAGAGGTTGCATATTTGGGAAATTACCGGAAATAAAACCTATATAATCACAGAGGAGGAGAGACAGGGGTCTAACTTGCGTGTTTATCACAGCGCACCAGTGTTTCAACACGAGACTACGACAGCGTCTGTCACGTGGTACAGCACCAGTGGCTATATAACTAGCACGTTGCAAACCACTACGCCGCGGGTGGCCTAGTGGTCAATCTTCGTGACTGCCAAGGAAAAGACCTCTGGTTCGATCCCAGGCAGGTACGAACGCTCGAACCACTAAATATCCGCCGTGCGACGGATGAGCAATTTAAGCCGTCGGGCCCCGGGTACTGGTCTCCTGGTAATAAATAAGGGCGTCTTCCTCCCCCTTTCTACCTCGCTTCCGTGTCATTTTCCTATCGGGCACTCTAGCCCAAATCTCCTAGCTTCCTATTTCTAAGGGTTGTTTAAGACCTGCGGTCAGATACTCCCTTCCTAAAATCCTCTACATATGATCTGATCTGATCTGAGTTGTGAACGACGGCGGATGGCCTAGTGGTCAACGTTCGCGACTGCCACGCAGGAACCTCAGGTTCGATCCCAGCAGGTACGAACGCTCGAACTACTGAACAACCGCCGTGCGTTGGATGGGCACGTTAAGCCGTCGGGCCCCGGATACTGGCCCCTGGTAATAAATAAGGGCGTCTTCTTCCCCCTTTCTACCTCGCTTCCGTGACACTTAACTATCAGGCACTCTAGCCAAAATCTCCTAGCTTCCTATTTCTAAGGGTTGTTTACGACCTGGGGTCAGACACTCCCTTCTTGAAATCCTCTACATATGATCTGATCTGATCTGAGTTGTGAACGACCGCGGATGACCTAGTGGTCAACGTTCATGACAGCCACGCAAGAACCTCAGGTTCAATCCCAGCAGGTACGAACGCTCGAACCACTAAATATCCGCCGTGCGTCGGATGGGCACGTTAAGCCGTATGACCCCGGGTACTGGCCCCCGGTAATAAATAAAGGCGTCTTTCTTCCCCTTTCTACCTCGCTTCCGTGTCATTTTCCTACAGGGCACTCTAGCCCAAATCTCCTAGCTTCCTATTTCTAAGGGTTGTTTAAGACCTGGGGTCAGACACTCCCTTCCTAAAATCCTCTACACATGATCTGAGTTGTAAACTCTTGAAAAAAAAAAGGCGCACGGTTACGGTTCGACGTTTTAGTTCCATGTCCGACCACTGGCGCGCTGTTCTATTGAGATTTTCAGGGTCAAATTGGGGCCATGAGTCTCTATGGAAGATTTTCCTCTGAATCTCCTTCAGTGTGCTATATAATAGGCTACGTCTGTCCCTGAAACCCTGACGTCATTCAGTTCTTGCAGTGCCATCTGCTTTTATACGGCGGCCAAAATCCGAACCAAGCTCCCCGGTACCGCACGATATGTAAAATCAAGGAGAAATATTGGAAAATAAAATAAAGTTAGTAAGACAAACAACTTCATTTGTGGCAACACACACGAGCTCGGGCAACGGTCTGCGACGTTTGTTCTGTTACGTAGGTGTTATGTCGTGTTTTATTTCATTTTCTTCGCACTGCAGAGTAATTTCATAAAAAGGAATTTAATAGCAGAGTAATATCATAAAAAGGAATCAGCGTTATTTTATTTCATAAAAAGGAAGAAGTAAAATTGTAGTATAGTTCTGTATATGTATTTTACGATTCGTGTGATAAAAACTGCACTCAGTCACAGCTTTTTCGCCCGTGCACGGCACGGGTGTGTTAATAATAGGAAAACGTTACGCGATGCGAAGATGGAGGCCCGCAAAAGTTGGAAAGAAGTTTGCTATTTTTTTTTTATTTATTTTTTTTTTTTGCTTACTAGCATTTTTATAGTATATGCGATGCAACGAAAACGATATCATTTGCTCTCGGGGACGAACATGTGCTGCAGCTCAGTGCCATACACGTTCGTGTGTGCCTTAGGTCGTCAGTCAGGCCAAACTACGAAACTACCATGTCTAACTACGGAATTGCAGTAATGCTGAAAAAAAAAAAGTCATAATTTTACTCTTTATTCATTTGAAAGTAAAAGAAAAGCATTTAAAAACGACAGGCATTTTTTAAAATAAGAAGATCGTCCCCCCCTTCCTTATATTTCTTTGGACCGCCAGGTCATCCTGTGGTTCACGGCTTTTATGTACGAAATTAGGGTTTGGGATAAACATCGAGGGTACGGATCACACGGTGATTTTTCCTGAATTCACCGTTTGCTGATTATATGAAGGAATATTTGTTTCCTTTCTTGAATTTCACTATCTCTTGATTATACGAAGAATTACACGGTAATTCTTGATATATACGAGAGGCCATCCAAAAAGTAAGTACCGTTTAAAGAAAAAAATATTGATAACCTATATATTAATTCTATAAGGTTTTTCACTGTAATTCCTATTTTGAGAGAACGGTTGAACGTAAAGATATGGTTGAGGTATCAAAATAAAGGTCTTACCACGTAGATGTGCCAGTCAAAAAGAAAAATGAGATTGGGGCAACGGTTCGGGCGTTGTGGATGGCAAGGTTCCCATGTAAAGTCTATGGGAAAAGCGTGCGGTTGACTCACGCGCTGTTGAAGGCTAAAGCATGGAGGGACTGAGATAGTCCGAAGTCTTCTATTTTCTGAGCGAACCGTTGCGCAAAGCAACGCTAGCAAGCATACGTATCAAGTTCTTCTCATCGGAACAGCGAACGCTCTCGAAGACCTGATTGCGTTATTCCGTTGGACTGTGTGATGTATATATACAATTTAATATTCATTCCATCCAGTTTATTCAAGTAGGTAAGACGTTTCCCATTATGTAAAGATATAAATAAACATTCTCTTGACGTTAGTGAAAATATTTTGAATGTACATATTGAGTTGCGCCATCTGTATCTTTATTCTACAAGGTTTTTTACTGTGAGACCTATTTTGAGAGAACGGCTGAACGTAAAAATATGGTTGAGGTATCAAAATAAAGGTCTTACTATGTAGATGTGTCAATCGAAAAGAAAACTGAGATTGTGGCAACGGTTCGGGCGTGGCAGTGCGAAAAATGTCCCATATAAGTCTATGGGAGAAGCGTGCGGCCCTTATGTATACACCAGGCGCTCAGTTCAGCGTCAGACTTGGTAACCTTTATTTTTAAATACACCAGAGTTGAATAATAATGAAACGCATATAACGTATGAATTCCGTTTATTTTCGTGTTGTAGTCAGCACAAATGTTCGCCATGCTTTCGCACTCCACTGGGAGGCTTTCTCAAGGCGATGGTAGACACAAAAATGCATAGAATTGGAACATGTAAAGAGCGAAGATGATTTTTGAAAATAACGCGGGTGACATCTCGAGCATTTTACATGAATTTTTTTATCAGGTAACTATATACATAGCGCCGTGATGTGTTTCCATCTTTTAATAATGCATGCGAAACCATTGGTAGTTCCGTAGAGACTATATCATTGCATGCCACTTTGCTGGATCGGATTTCCACTGTTTCCCTGATGGCAGTCTCTTTGAAGTTCGTGTAAGGGGCAATTCTTCTAATACTATTCCATACAGGAGTGGCCGAGCGATGCATGACTTCTCTGGCGAGGGCTGCCTTCTGCATGTCCTGGTTCACACTTCGTACTTGTTCTTTACATCTAGTGTCCAAGGATCGCTTTGTCATTCCGATATATATCTTTTCCGTGTTGTCAGGATATACCAACGGTATAGCGTATACACCCGCCTTTTCTTTCTCACACTGTCTCTCCTTGCAACTGGATATTATATGTGATAACGGGGTCGGGGACTTCATTGCTATTAATATGTTGTATTTGCATAATAAATTCTTTAACCAATATGTAAAACCTGGGATATATGTGATGGATCCTGCGTATCTCATTGTCCTACTAGGCGATTTTTCTATTGCTGATATTATACGATTTCTCACAGTCTTATGTACTCTGTCTATGTCATCCTTCTTATATCCAGCCTTTAGACCTTTGCTATAGATATTAGCAACTTCTTTATTATTTAGGTAGTCGGGTTTGCATATTTAAAAAATCTCATCCTTTTAAATTGTATCAAGAAACCCCGAGTTTGGATCCGCTATGCAGACGACATATTCTTCATATGGGAACATGGAGTAGACGAATTAAATGATTTCATGCGCAAGATAAACAATCTACACAATACAATAAAGTTCACCATGGAGCTTGAAAAAGACGGGACGTTGAATTATCTTGACGTCGCACTCAGAAGAAATAGAACATCCAGCTTCGATTTCAATGCTTATTATAAACCGACCGCAGTACCGAACCTTGTCCCTCCTGATTCGCACTGCCCAAAGGAATACAAACTTTCCGCATTTAGAGCGTGGTTCCATAGAGCGCACAACGTATGCAAACCCGACTACCTAAATAATAAAGAAGTTGCTAATATCTATAGCAAAGGTCTAAAGGCTGGATATAAGAAGGATGGCATAGACAGAGTACATAAGACTGTGAGAAATCGTATAATATCAGCAATAGAAAAATCGCCTAGTAGGACAATGAGATAAGCAGGATCCATCACATATATCCCAGGCTTTACATATTGGTTAAAGAATTTATTATGCAAATACAACATATTAATAGTAATGAAGTCCCCGAATCCGTTATCACATATAATATCAAGTCAGTTGCAAGGAGAGACAGTGTGAGGAAGAGAAGGCGGGTGTGTACACTATACCGTTGGTATATCCTGACAACACGGAAAAGGTATATATAGGAATGACAAAGCGATCCCTGGACACTAGATGTAAAGAGCACGTACGAAGTGTGAACCAGGACATGCAGAAGACAGCCCTCGCCAGAGAAGTCATGCATCGCTCGGCCACTCCTGTATGGAATAGTATTAGAAGAATTGCCCCTTACACGAACTTCAAAGAGACTGCCATCAGGGAAACAGTGGAAATCCGATCCAGCAAAGTGGCATGCAATGATATAGTCTCTACTGAACTACCAATGGTTTCGCATGCATTATTAAAAGATAGAAACACATCACGGCGCTATGTATAATTACGTGATAAAAAATTCATGTAATATGCTCGAGATGTCACCCGCAATATTTTCAAAAATCGTCTTCGTTCTTTACATGTTCCAATTCTCTGCATTTTTGTGTCTACCATTGCCTTGAGAAAGCCTCCCAGTGGAGTGCGAAAGCTTGGCGAATATTTGTGCTGAGTACACCACGAAAATAAACGGATTTCATACGTTATATACGTTCCATTATTAGTCAGCCTTGGTGTTTGCATGGTGTTCTGTGATTAGTCCTAAAGTAAGTAAGTACTTTATTGCATACTTACCCTTAGCAGAATGTCTCTCCCGCAGAAAAAAAAGAAAACGTAAGAGCCATACTGGAATGCGTGAGCGATCAATAGGTCGCAACTATATGTCTCAGACAAGAGAGAATGAAGAGTATTCGCAACGCGAATCTCATTCCAACAACATTTACAAACACAGTTGTGACTGAAGATGAGAGTGAAAGAGTGCGCTATCCAGTTGAATGTTTGCACACGATTGAGATGAGTGGGCTTCCGCCTCACATTTTACGACTGAAAAAGGGTACAGTAGTGATGCTCATCACGAACCTGGCCTCCTCGGTGGCGCAGTGGTCTAAGCGCTGGCTTATGATCATTCGTTCGTGAAGAGTCCGGGTTCGAATCCCGGTGAGGCATGGATGTTGCGTTGGTCTTACGGCACTTTGGTTCGAATCCCGGTGAGGCATGGATGTTGTGTTGGTCTTACGGCACTTTGGATCGAATCCCGGTGAGGCATGGATGTTGTGTTGGTCTTACGGCACTTTGGTTCGAATCCCGGTGAGGCATGGATGTTGTGTCGGTCATACGGCACTTTGGTTCGAATCGCGGTGAGGCATGGATGTTGTGTTGGTCTTACGGCACTTTCGTTCGAATCCCGGTGAGGCATGGATGTTGTGTCGGTCATACGGCACTTTGGTTCGAATCCCGGTGAGGCATGGATGTTGTGTTGGTCTTACGGCACTTTGGTTCGAATCCCGGTGAGGCATGGATGTTGTGTTGGTCTTACGGCACTTTGGTTCGAATCCCGGTGAGGCATGGATGTTGTGTTGGTCTTACGGCACTTTGGTTCGAATCCCGGTGAGGCATGGATGTTGTGTTGGTCTTACGGAATTTTGGTTCGAATCCCGGTGAGGCATGGATGTTGTGTTGGTCTTACGGCACTTTGGTTCGAATCCCGGTGAGGCATGGATGTTGTGTTGGTCTCCTTTCCCTGGAACTAGTGACCCTAAATTATGGACGGGAGACTGCTTATAACCCATTGAGTAGCTCACGGTTTTCGTTAAAACTTCAGTGAAAAAAAAAATCACGAACCTGGACTATTGTCTTTACTGAAGTGGCTGAATGAATTTGTCAATCAAATAAATAAAGTTTACATTTGTTGTTTTATACGAGTTTAATCCATAAAAAACAACAACAACAACAACAACTGACCGTCGATTCCGACGGGTTTTGTGTAGTAAATTTTTAATGCGTGATGAATTCCACGTGCCTTAATCTACTTTTTAGCATATTCCCCGTGGTTATTAAAGCATCGTGGATACCTTCCTCATAGAAAATTGCCACCTGGGGTTTGAACCGCCGCTCGAGCGTCGTCTTCAGTGTCATCGTCGTCATCGAATTGTTGCCCGACAAGAAATCGTTTCGAGTCACTGGGCACCTATTCTGGGCTCCAGGAAAGGTGGACCAGCAACTTTCATCCAAATTTGGTGACTAGGTTTTCCGTCACATTCGAGACATAAGGGCTTGTGTTTTCATAGAGAACAACAACTCCCTCGCTCAGCATGTTGTGTCGTTGGTTTTGAACTGCACGAAGCAGCTTTCTCAGTGTCTCGCAAAAAACAGCCACGTTTACTGTCTTGCCTTTAAGCAGGAATTCCGCCAAACAAAAATTCCTTTTCTGTCCCGAAAGATAGAGCTCGTGATCTTCTTCGTTGACATCGTCTGTTTGAGTTTGTTGGCCGTAGGCACCCGTGTATTTCCATTGCAGGGACTACTGTTTCGATTCAGGTGGGATGTGAGAAACCCAAGTCTCATCTCCCGTCTCTACATATAGAGCTTAAAAAATCATCGCGTATCTCCGTGTTCCGCCTCAAAAGCCGTAAGTCTTTTCCGTGAGCAAGATTGGTGTTACGCTATGTCGAAAACCATAAATGTCGAACTAAATAAGAATACGATGCAATTCTTTACGGCCAGACGAAACATAAACAAAAATCAACTTACGATAAGCTTTTATTGGTCCAGCAATATTTCAGAAGATCCACCATAGAGCCACACGTGATCTAGTTTTTACATAGAGCGAACATCTCCACACCCACACATACACGTAGCAACTGCTTTATCGTCCTTTTTATCTATCGTTCTTATCGCATTCATACGTCACGCTCTGTGTTCTCAATTGTGTTGCGAACCTCATTCTTGTGAGAGAGAAGATATCACGTTAAGTTTGGAAAGTGTAAAAGAGAACAAACTCGAATTTGCATAGGAAAAGGTACCAAAAATGAAAGTTATTTTAGAATATGCGTCACGAGATCCCATGCGCTTTATTTTGTGCTCTTCCGTCAACATCTTTGGCACTCATCGAGCACGCATTTTGCGATACTGTAGATGTTCGTTTTCATTCACTCTCTCCACTAAATCTTCCATGACCAGAGAAGGCCTAGCAATGCGCAATTTTTCATGAACGCTCTGCCGTCCTTCATTTAACATTCGAACCCATTCACCATTCCTTCACTCATTGCATTTTGTTCGTAAATTTCGCAAATTTGCCGATGAATCTCATTTGATCTGAGTTTCTTTTTCAGGTAATGCACAGTGTCATAATAATTAATACAGGAATTAGAAATCTCTGAATTGACTGTACTTATTGTTCCACACGTAATATCAATCACATCAGAAAACTTGAAAATTTCAATCGCCATGGGGCGGAAATCGAACTCGCATCTCCCGATTACCGGTAGAGTATGCTGTCCGTTACACCACCCAGGACGAGAAAGTCACAAGTATTTGAGTGTTAAGAGCATCGGAAAGTACCTTAACAACGCTAGATGGCAGCACAGATGCTTAATGAAGTATGCGGTCGGACTATTTTCCGATGCTCTTAACATTCAGATACTTGTGACTTTCTCGTCCTGGCTGGTGTAACGGACAGCACACTCGTACGGTAATCGGGAGATTCGGATTCGATTCCAGCGCCAGGGCGATGAAAGTTTTCAAGTTTTCTGATGTGATTAATATTACGTGTGGAACACTAAGTACAGTCAATTCAGAGATTTCTGACTGCTGTGTTAATTACTATGGCGTATTTTCCACGTATGAGAGGAATATTTCTTCCACATTAAATACACGCACAGTGTTTCCACTGTGCTGCGCAAGGGTAAATTGCCATTTCTCCGATATCTCTGCTTCTGAAAGTCCGATCCGAAAATTCTTCCTTGCGTCGGATAGAGATTTTGCCGGAAAACGGTCACCATATAATTTTCAATTTTGGTGATAGCCTGTTTTGCAACTAGGGAGCGTAAGTATATATTTTCGTTCCTGATGTCATCATCATCATCATTGTCAACCATTATCAATCCACTGCTGGACGAAGGTCTCCCCATGTTTCCTCCACAACGGTCAGAATTTGCAGCAATATCTACGCTTTTGAAAACACGACTGAAAACGTTTCTTCGCGGTCAGATACCACTCATCCCGAAAACCTTTTGCGCATATTTTCGACTTAGAATAATGCACAGTGTTTTAGCTAGAGAGCGCAAATGTACACTGAAGTGCCAGAAAAACTGGTACACCAGTCTAATACTTGGTAGGTCCCCCACGGGAGCGCAATACTGCAGAAATACCACGGGGCATGGACTCCGCTAGCTTCTGGAAATATGCTGTAGGAAATGCACACCATACTTCCTGCAGAGCGTTCCACAATTCGGGTGTATTCCGAGGTCTCGGATTCCTGTGTTCGATAGCGTGTTGCATGGCATCCCAAATGTATTCTATCACGTTAAGATCTGGGGAATTGGGGGAGAATGGCAGCACCTCAAACTCAGATGAATACTCCTCTAACCATAATGTGGCATCTCGACACTTGTGTGGAGGTGCATTGTCTGTTGGAACAGGCCCAACCCATCAGCAAGAATGCAGGACATGAACGAGTGTACCTCGTCAGAAAGGATGCGCACATAGCGTTGGCCGGTCACAGACGTTTGTATACGTACCAGGGGTCCCAGTGAAGTCCAGCTAAACACACCCCATACCATTATGGACCCCCCATTAGCCGGCACAGTTCCCTGTTGACAGGTGGGATCCATGGCTTTATGGGGTTTGCGCCACACACGAATCCTTCCATCTTCCCGATACAGTTGGAAACGCGACTCGTCAGACCAGGCTACTTCTTTCCAGTCATCAAGTGTCCAGTGGCGGTGTTGCCGTGCCCAAGCGAGGCGCATAGCTCTGTGTCGTGCACCCATCAACGAGACTCGAGTTGGGCTTCGGTTTCCAAAGTCCATATCGTGCAGGGTACTTTGCACAATCCGGACGCTGATGCTTGTTGAGGCTCCAGCATTGAATCCCGATGATACCTGCGAGAGTGTTGCACGCCTATCGCGTGAAACGATTCTTGATAGCCGACAATGGTCACGTTCAACCAATGTCTTTTTACGGCCACGCTGGTATCGTAGGTTGGACGTTTTGCCGGAATTCTTGTAGTCACGGTACACCCTTGCAATGGTCGTCCGTAAAAATCCAAACTTCGTTTCTACCTCCGAAATACTATGGCCCATCTCACGAGCGCCAGTATATATGACACCGCGTTGAAAATCGCTTAAATCGTTATTACTTGTCATTCTCATGCCGAAAATAGCTCTGACAGCGGGCAAGGATGTCTATCACTTTATAAACGCACTGGCGGACGCAACCGAGTACGCGCATAGGTGACGTTGCTATGTATTTTGCATAAGCTCGTCTGTACCAGATTTTCTGGCACTTCAGTGTATAAAATATTCTTCTCGACATCTTTGCTTCTAACAGCCCGATTTGAAAATTTCCCTCTTCGTTAAATTGTGTATCTGGAACAAGATTATTTGCATAGAAATTCGAGTTTGTCTTGACGTACAAGCTTGCCACTAGCGGGTATAAGTCGCGTTTCCGTTTGCAGCACATTTGCAGCAATATCTGGGTGCCCAAAAACCCGATTGAAAAAATTCATTTTCTCTCAAATACTACTAACTACGAAAATATTTTGTGCACATTTCTTGTCCGAAATAATACAAAGTTTTCCCGCCACGGCGCAACATGTAATTAGCTTTTCCCGATATCTCTGCTTCTAAAAAGTCTGATTTATAAAATTCTTTCAACGCTGGATACCATTCACCATTCACCTTGTAAAACATGTCACATGTACTTATTATCACCTTTTTTTAGTACTATTGTGTATTTCTGTTAGCAAATGTATCTCCGCTCCCAAAAATTCTGTTGAAGAATTTATTTTTTTAATGCATGCTTTTTGCTACTGTAAAGATTACAAACATTATCCTCTTTAAACAATGCATTTTTTTTCGCTAAGGGTCGTCAATGTCGAATTTTGTTTTCTCGCTATCCGAGAAGACGCACTTGAAAAATTATTTTTATTAGCATACCTTTCTCTACAAAAGATAATTTTCGCATATTATCAACTTTTATATTATTCAAAATTTTGCCGCCAGTAAGTATCAGCGCATATTACTATACAGTCGAGTAATATTACTGTGACCACCTCCTACTTTTGACGTCAACAGCGCATAGCCAATGAAAGAAGGCACGTGTCGTGAGCTGGCTTGGAGGGTATATAAGGTGTGCTGTAGGCAATCTGAAAACATATCACTCGTTGCTGTCATGGATAAAAGGAGCGATTTATCAGATTTGCAAAAAGGGATGATTATCGACTTTCGGGCCAAGGGTAGCAGTATTTCTGAAACAGCGCAGTTTGTGAACTGTTCGCGTGCTGCTGTGGTAAAAGTGTATCGTGATTGGAGAAATCGCTTCATTGTGAATAAGCGACGTGGAAACTGCGGATCACCACGTGCCATTGATGTGAGAGGTGAACGTCGGCTTCGTAGGTGCATGAGGGCTGATCGACACGCTACAGTGGAGCAACTCACTGGCCGAATGAACCAGGGGGCTACGGGAAGTGTGTCTAAGACGATAGTTCAGCGAACCCTGCTGCTTATGGGGCTCCGATGCGGACGGATAGTCACTGCACCTATGCTAATGAAGGTGCATCGGCAGAAAAGACTTGTATTTGCACGGCAGTATCGAAATTGAACTTCGGCTGATTGGCAAAGGATTGCATTCTCCGATGAGTCGCGTTATCTGCTTCTTTGAACGGATGGATGTTGTCGTATAAGGCGAGAAACATCGGAGAACAAACACTCTTCAACCATTGCTGGAAGAACACAAGCTGGTTGGGGAAGCGTTATAGTCTGGAGAATATTTTTGGGCATTCTCTGGGTCCACTCATACCTGTGGAAGGAACTATGGACCGAAGTCGTTACGAATACATTTTTGCAGACCACGTACTCCCATACATGCTGGTTGTCTTCCCTGGGGCGGATGAGAACTTCCAGAACAACAGTGCGACGTGTCACACAGCTAGAAATGTCCGAGAGTGATTGGAAGAGCACGATGAAGATTTCAAAGTACTTCCCTAGCCCCTAATTCCCCAGACGAAAACCCAATTGAGCATCTGTGGGACAACCTCGATCGTGTTGTTTGCTCTATGGATCCTCCACCACGAACCCTCCAGCAGCTGTAATATGCACTGCAGTCAGCATGGCTCCACACACCTGTGAACACCTTCCAGCAGCTTATTAAGTCACTCCCAGCCCGTCTAGCTGCTGTCCGCGCTGCACACGGCGATTATTCTGGATGTTAGCTGGTGGTCACAATAATGTGACTCGACCGTGTATTTGAAAGACTTTATTC
Source organism: Macrothele yani (assembly GCA_039090855.1). Classification (NCBI taxonomy): domain Eukaryota; kingdom Metazoa; phylum Arthropoda; class Arachnida; order Araneae; family Macrothelidae; genus Macrothele; species Macrothele yani. Next base: position 133,310,185 of record CM077005.1, on the reverse strand, counting down.
GGTTTTAAAAATCCTTAGAAAAATCCACTTTTCGTAGAATTCCCTTCATTATGAAGTGTTTTACTACTTCTTTATGTAAAGCACAGCTTTTCATGTGGGAGCGTAAACTTACATTACATTATACTCCATATCCCTTCTTCTAATTGTTCAATTTGAAAATATCGTTTCGCTTCTGATATGTTCTGGTATCAGAAAGTTTTTTGTGCACAATTTGTTATTTTTCTTAACATACTTCTCAGTTGCTAGAGGAAGCACGCAACTATTTCTGTTTGTGGATGTTTTATCTGTTGTAGGAATGTTACGTTTTTTTCAACCCTTCCATTCCTTATGAATAACCCTGCTCGCATTGCGTATTATAAATTATGCGAAGCTTTCTCCTAGGTGGTGTAAACGTATTGTCTTTTAAGTTCAATATTTAGTTTTTCTGAAAATCTACTTTGAAATATTTTTTCGCGTTGGAAACCATTGAAAAGACGTGCTCATTACAACCAAAAATTCGGAGCCATCTTTTTCGTTTTAGCCCGGTTTTTAAAGCACATACATGCATACGTAATTGCGAGTCACTGTTAATGCAGTCTTACATCTCTGCAGAAATCTTTATTGTAGAATCAAAGAGAAACAATTCAATTTTTTCTTCCTTCATGTTCTGAATACCTGGAGATTTTACGTCATGCTTTTAACGCTTGACAGCTCTCTAATTTTACGATTCTACGAGCACATCGCGCCAGAAAAATTAAATTAAGCCAGATAAAATGTGAAGCGGACACCTCCACACACCTTGCCTCAACATTTCTTAAAATGCGTTAACTCTTTATTTCTTTCAGTCAAACATATCATAAATTATCATATAATTTTTTTTGGAGCTCCATGGGTTATATATACACTGACGGAAAAAAAAATCCCAACACCACGAAAAAATAGTTGTAGAGGAATGAAATGGCGACAATACATTTGTATAGGTAACATATTTAATCGATTAAGGTTTCGAGATCACAGCTTAATGTAAGCGCGAGAAGAGCCATTTTAAATGTGAAATGCTGGTACATTAATAACAGGTGTAACCGCCAGAATGTTGAATGCAAGCACGCAAACGTTCATGCATTGTGTCGTACAGGTGCTGGATGTCACTTTGTGGGATGGAGTTCCATGCTTGTTGCACTTAGTCGATCAATACAGGGACGGTTAATGCTGGTTGGGGGTGACGCTGGAGTTGTCGTCCAATGATGTCCCATACGTGCTCGATTGGAGAAAGATCTGGTGATCTAGCAGGCCACGGCAACATGTCGACACTCTGTAGAGCATGTTGGGTTACAACAGCGGTATGCGGGCGAGCATTATCCTGTTGGAAAACATCCCCTGGAATGCTGTTCATGAATGGCAGCACAACAGGTTGAATCACCAGACCGACGTACAACTGTGCCGTCAGGGTGCGTGGGATAACCACGAGAGCTGTCATAAGAAATTGCTCCCCAGACCATAACTCCAGGTGTAGGTCCATTGTGTCTCGGCCGAAGACAGGTTGGTTGCAGGCGCTCACATGGCCTCCTTCTAACCAACACACGGCCATCACTGACACCCAGGCAGAACCGGCTTTCATCAGAAAACACAACAGATCTCCACTCCGGCCTCCAATGAGCTCTAGCTTGACACCACTGACGTCGCAAACGGCAGTGGTTTGGAGTAAGTGGAATGCACGCTACAGGGCGTCGGGCTCGGAGCTGTCCTTCAAGTAACCGATTTGTAACAGTTCGTTGTGTCACTGTGGTGGCAACTGCAGCTCGAATTGCTGCCACAGACGCGGTACGATGCGCCACGGCCATACGCCGTACACGGCGGTCTTCCCTCTCAGTAATGCCACGTGGCCGGCCGGAACCCGGTCTTCTTGAGGCAGTACCTTCCCTTGACCACCGCTGCCAACAATCATGCACAGTGGCTACATTCCTGCCAAGTCGTTCTGCAATATTGCGGAACGAAAATCCACCTTCTCGTAGCCCTATTACACGACCTCGTTCAAACTCCGTGAGCTGTTGATAATGGCTTCTTCGTCTTCTTAAAGGCATTCTTGACTAAAATCAACACTCTACGTCGAATCTCAACGATAACTAACGCTCACGAACGTTACAGCGCTTATTTACAGCAAACCTGCTTTGCATGTTCCGAGGGGCGCTAATAGCGCCACACGTATGCGCCGAGCGCGAAATTTGCATAGACGTCATCTTACAGATGTACTCTCACCGCCTACCAACTTTCACTTGTCTAACACAACCCCTTCTTGGTGTTGGGATTTTTTTCCGTCAGTGTATATTGTAGACCATATAGGAAGAGGTTTTTTTACGTCTTTGTTCAGTATCTTCCCATTTAATATTTCTTTTCAAAACGAAATGAGCACGTTTATGTTAAAAGTTTGTTGTATTCATAACTACTAATACTTCATAAGCTGTTAAGCCACCATAAAAGTTGCCTCTATTTATAAAAGCTGTAAAGGAAGCGCAAAGGAATCAGAATTCTCCTTTGGGGCTCTTGAAAAAGAAAAAGATAGATGTGTGAGATTCGGTTGAAAGGGGCAGGAAAAAGGATGAACGTTTTAATCTCTAAACAGAATAGTAATTTTCTCTTTCGAGAACTCCATCACATAACCTTTCACTATTTTATTGATTTTTGCTATGCTTAAAAAAAATGGAGTCGACCTGGACGACATGTAGACTCAGATTAAATACGCTTAAAAAATACAGGTTTTCATCTCGAAATTGCTGCTTCCCTATGCTGCAGACTCCCGCAGCGTTCTTAAATCATAGGGTGAATTGAAAATTTTCCAGAACATTGTTGCAACATTCTAGAAAGAACTGCGAAATCCAAAAACACTGATTTGTGTTATTTTAGAGTGTATTACCATCAGTGGTGTACAAGAGCCCTGACCCGGCTTAGCGTCGCTAAGACACTTTTTCTCTAGGCTTAGCGTCGCTAAGACACTCTTTCTCTAGGCTTAGCGTCGCTAAGGCACTTTTTCTCTAGGCTTAGCATCGCTAAGACACTCTTTCTCTAAGCTTAGCATCGCTAAGCCACTTTTTCTCTAAGCTTAGTATCGCTAAGACACCCTTTCTCTAGTCTTAGCATCGCTAAGACACTTTTTCTCTAGGCTTAGCGTCGCTAAGACACTCTTTCTCTAGGCTTAGCATCGCTAAGACACTCTTTCTCTAGGCTTAGCATCGCTAAGACACTCTTTATCTAGGCTTAGCATCGCTAAGTCACTCTTTCTCTAGGTTAGCGTCGCTAAGACACTCTTCCTCTAGGCTTAGCATCGCTAAGACACCTTTTCTATAGGCTTAGCGTAGCTAAGACACTCTTTCTATAGGCTTAGCATCGCTAGGACACTCTTTCTCTAGGCTTAGCATCGCTAAAGTACTTTTCGTGGTTAGTTGGGAAGAGAAGCAGAGCAAAGAAATTTTTTGAGATTATCATGTAAAAAGAACACCGACTTATATGAAAGCACCCTCGTACCTTAACAGAACATTCGTATTGGGAGGACGAGACTAAACTGTCGGATCACGCAGTAAGGCATGATTCGACTGCTAGGATAACAACACAGAAAAGTTAAACATGTATACAGGGTGATTGTAAACTCCTTCAACAAAACAAGAGGGGTGATAGTACACATCAGGACGAACAATATTGCAATGAAACCTAGGGCCGCATTCACTCCTAGTGCCAGAAAAGAGTAAAGTTACATATCCACGTTCAGCCTTCAACAGTGAAAACAAAGAGACATACCTAATTTATGAGTTGTACAATTTCAATCGCATCATGGAAAGACTCAAAGGAGCCGCTCAAACTGGCGTCCAAGGGCATCGTTGCACGGCCCACACTGGCGAATGAAGGACTGTCGCACCCTCTCGTAGACTCCCGGTGTGGTGTTGATCTTGTCCACAGCAACAGCGATTCCCGCGACGAAATCTTCCAGGGAGTCCACAGGTGTTTCATACACCAATGTTTTCATTTGCCGCCAGAAGAAGAAGAAGTCCAGTGGATTAAGGTCCGGGGAGCGTGGAGGCCGATCCACGGCGTCCAATCCATCGCCCGGGATATGTCGCATTTAGGAAGTATCGGACCTCGGTGGCAACGTGTGCTGGGACCCCATCATGCATAAACCACATGTTCCTCCGTGTGGTGAGCGGAACATACTGCAACAGACCTGGAAGCACTTGCTCCAGGAACACACGGTACGCTGCGCCGGTCAGACGTATACCAATTCTCGTGTGATATTCTCACGGTAATATCGCCGAACGGGTACGACTGCGTTTTTAAATGTTTGCTCCTCAACGTCTACGCACGTGTTCAGCGCACCTGATTCGCATCTTGTGCTTCTCATGCACTGGTTGGAACTCCGTGTGCCTGCTGGACGTTTTTCGAACGTGCTCTTTTTTGGCACTAGGAGTGGAATGCGGCCCTAGGTTCCATTGCATATATTTTACGTCTTGATGTGTACTATCACCCCTCTTGTTTTGTTGAAGGAGTTTACAATCATTCTGTATAGACAAACTGACAAGCGATCGCTACGGTGGCGTAGTCTTCTCACCGTTCGTCTGAGTGGGCCTGGGTTCGAATCTAGGCCTGGGTTGTATGTTTCTGTTACAGCACTGTACTGTCTTGTTTCCTTCCGTGCATCCAGTGTCCCAAAATTAAGGACGAACAGCCACTTACAGCCCTTTAGAGCTCCTCATAGTGGACGTGAAACACGCCTGTCCCCCAAAGGTAACAAGCGTTTTATGGTAGTGATGGCCATTTCAGATAAACTCGTCAACGGCCCTAACAAAAGTAATACCTTCAACCCATTTTCTGATTATTTATGAGTAACGCAAAAGGACGCTCCGGGGTCCGCCTGATCAGAGGCACTGGCTTTTGGCCAATTGGTCGAGACGGGATCGAGTTCCGGGGGTGTCATGGGCGGTGCTTCCACTCCACGGAGCTGGGCATTCCCGCAACCAATTCCTCCAAATAAGGGTACGGTGACTATAGTCGAGATGATCCTGGTGGTTATTATACCGGGGAAGAAACAAAAAGCAACGCAAAAGATATACGCCACGCCCACCTCATTATCTTAACAAGAGTGGCATATGTGTAGTGTGACTGGTACATGGTCTTATTCACACTGCATATTTGGAACCGCACATGACAGAACAGTGTTTAAAGGGAAACTTAACATTCTTTGCATCTGACGCCTACGGAACTTTTATTTTTTATTTAAAATTGCTGCAATTAAGCAATTTTAAGAAAAGCTGGTTAAAATAATTAGTAACAAAACTTTATTAATAAAAAATACCAATTGATGAAAACAACAAGCCAAATTCTAAATCTATATATTAATTCTATAAGTTTTTTTACTGTATTATTAATTCCATAAGGTTTTTTCCTATTTTGAGAGAACGGCTGAACATAAAGAGATGGTTAAGGTATCAAATTAAAGGTAGATATGTAGATGTGCCAGTCGAAGAGAAAAATGAGATTGGGTCAACGGTTCGGGTGTTGTGGGGCGGCAAAGTTCTCATGCAAAGTCTATGGGAGAAGCGTGAGGTTGACTCACGCGCTGTTGAAGGCGGTAGCATGGAGGGACTGAGATAGTCCAAAGTTCGAAGTCTTATCTTTTCTGAGCGAACCGTTTCGCAAAGCAACGCTAGCAGGCATTCGTATCAAAATTCTTCTCGTCGGAACAGCGAACACTCTCGAAAACCTGATTGCGTTATGTTGTTGGATTGTGTGATGTATATATACAATTTAATATTCATTCGATCCAGTTTATTCACGTAGGTAAGACGTTTCCCATTATGTACAGATGTGAATAAACATTACGTTGACCATTGTTAGTGAAAAAATATTACGGGCGACTGCTGATAGCCCATTGAGTTGCTCACGGTGGTCGTTAAACCTTCAGTCATAAAAAAAAAAAAAATCACGAACCTAGACTATTGTCTTTACTGAAGTAATTGAATGAATTTATCAATCAAATAAAGTTCACATTTGTTGTTTCATATGAGTTTATTCTTTTCAAAAAAAAAAAAACTAACCGTCGATTCCGACAGGTTTCGTCTAGTTGTTTTTGAAAATTTTAAGGGCCTTCTTTTATGATTTGTTCCACCTAACCCGTTCACGGCTAAGGCACTTTTTCTTAGAACTGTTATCATGCTTATTCATTCCATTCATGCCCGTATATGAGTATGTGACAACCTCATTTTAAGTAGAATCAATGAGCGTGTCATTCTTCAGATTAATTTCATGGATTAGTGAGCATGACGTGTTTTCAACTAATTCCATGCAGAAGACAGCATGCTATTTATTAGATGCAGTTCGAGCAACAGTTCTTCCTATTCGCTTCATTTCCCAGTCAAGTAAAGCGTACTACGCATCTCTTTCAGGCGTCAATGAACATAGTCGTCCTTTCGACTCATTTCATGAATCAGTGAGTCTCTCTTATTTTTATGCGTTTCAGGCAGTGGCAGCTCGTATATAGGAGCGCATGCGCATGCGTTCTACCCACTATTCTTTCAGGAAATTTCATTAGATTAATGAAAAAAATTACGATTTAAAAAATTCTGCGAGTGTGAAGATTTCATTTCAAGCGTATTGAATTAATATGGTATGTGTTCTGAAAACCACCATTACGGCAGTGAAAACACTTCCTTGCAGTTAAACATTTAAGTTTTTCCATCCACATACTGCTGCTCCGGCATAGGGATATTTGAGCATGCGCAGTTTAGCACTGCTGGAAGCTAGCCTGCGCTTGGTAGAAAAGCATCAGAGCACACTTCCACTGCGCCCATTCTCGTTTTGTTAACGGGAATGGACGCAGTGGAAGTGTGTGTCCATTCTCGTTTTGTTAACTTTTTGTTTTCTCTCTGCTACGTCTTACGTTAGTTACTGGATCATTTTGGTGCTACTCTTTTGTTTCATCGACAGAACCGCGTCGTTAGAGCTTATTATCCTTATACACAGTCGAGTCACATTATTGTGACCACCTCCTACTTTTGATGTCAACAGCGCGTAGCCAATGAAAGAAGGCACGTGTCGTGAGCTGGCTAAAACGGTACATAAGGTGTGCTGTAGGCAATCTGAAAACATATCACTCATTGCTGTCATAGATAAAAGGAGCGATTTATAAGATTTGAAAGAAAGGTATGATTATCGGCTTTCGGGCGAAGGGTGGCAGTATTTCTGAAAAAGCGCAGTTTGTGAACTGTTCGCGTGCTGCTGTGGTTAAAGTGTATCGTGATTGGAGAAATGGCACCATTGCGAATAACCGACTTGAAAACTGCGGAGCACCACGTGCCACTGATGTGAGAGGTGAACGTCGGCTTGGAAGGTCTGTGAGAGCCGATCGACACGATATAGTGGAGCAACTCACTGGCCGAATGAACCAGGGAGCTACCGGAAGTGTGTCTAGAACGACAGTTCAGCGAGCCCTGCTCCGAACAAACAGAGTGTACCTTACACCACGACACCACTTCCTGAACGTTGAGTTGTGTTTACGAGGCACACTCGGTCCATTACTTTATTGGGGTTCCCGCTAAAATCTCTGCCTTCTGTCAGTACAGAGTAAAGTGCACCGGGCCATATGACATTTTTTCCCGGTTTTCCAGTGTCCATTAACAGTGTTCCTGGCACCGCGGTTGACGGACTTTCATGTTTTTCGCAGAAACAGAAAGTTCGGCATGGGCATGAAACTGCCAATACCGATCCTTTTCAATACATAGTTAGCTGAGATATGGGTCGGAAACAGATTTCTTGAATTATTCGGTCAATTGCTGCACGCAGGAAGTCCTGTATCAGCGTACTAGCCTTATCAGACGACAGCGATCTCGTCCCTGACTGATTGTCGTCGCGCCAAAGTTATGCCTCTTAGGCAAGCAGTATGGGTTATTTTCTCACTGATTAAAGACCCGGGATATCTCACCTTTTGAGAAACCAGTCTCTTTTTCAAAATCGTCGCTCCGGCCAGACGGGCACCTATGATAAGCTCTTTATAGAGCCCGAAAGATCCTTTGATTTTCTAATTGTGATCAACACTACTGGCGATTACCAATGAGCACCAGTGATCACGTGGTGAAGCAAGTGACCACGTATTTTTCATATACCCTGCGTAAGTGGCGTTTAGGTACATATGCATAAAGGTTTCTATTTCAGTGAACGGTGTGTGTACATTGCTTTGTCATTTGCATTGTCAGAGGTTCCTGTTTCCAAAATGTCACGTTGTTTATTGTTGCATAGAAACAACCTCTGTTCATAATTACTGTTGGTTTTGGGTTTTTCGCCTTTTAAGCACCACATACCAGTGGCATCACCACGGACTGCGGAAGTTAGGATACACCCCTTTAATTTTACGCTCCCCCTCACTGGGGGTCTTCCTACGAAATATTTCTGGTTCACATATGATATTTAAGGAGATTTAATGGGGACCGCCGTCACGTTTTGAAGTTTCCTGGAAAACGCTCCAAGTACAATTTAAAAAATTTATTTTGCACAAATAAGTTGAACGTTTAACTCAGCGCTGTGTTTTTCTTTTTTAAAAAGGATTAAATAATTCTTTAAATTATTTAAAAGCAATAACCAGTTCGTTTTTTCTCTTCCTTTCTCCCTCTTTGTGCTTCCTTTTTCTTCTTTTTTTCCAAGTACTGTTGTATCCTACTCGAGATCAGAAAACCCACTACCTCTGCCAAATAAGTAACTGAACAAAAAAAATCACTCGAACTCAAAATAAGCGGTTAGTATACTAAGTACTACTTGTTGTGCATAGGTTTTTTTGGGGGGGGAGTTTGAACGAATGTGTGTGTGTGTGAGAGAGAGAGAGAGAGAGAGAGATGGGGAGAGAGAGAGAGAGAGAGAGAGAGAGAGAGAGAGAGAGAGAGAGAGAGAGAGAGAGAGAGAGAGAGAGAGGCTGTTGCCAAAATAAGAAAGAGGAATCATGGATCAGGAAAACGACAAGAGTTGATGGCATCATGATCAAGTGAAGACCCTCAAGTCACCACTGATAACTGTTGAACGACTAGAATTTTAGAGTGGGTACCAAGGAGCAGGAAAAGATCCAAAAGAAGACCACGTGGGAGACGGGTGGATGAAATTCGAAAGAATGCTAGAGTGGCACGATCAAGACAGGAAGTTGTGGAAGGCAACTGAGGACACAATCCAGCAGTGGATTGACAATGATTGATTATATGTACGAGTATGTATGTATACTCGTAATTATATCTCCTACGGGTTTTGTCATAGGACTACGTCTAACTCAGCGGATAGTATGGGGCGACCTACGGCCGACCACTTGTGACAAAAATAGGTCCCAATTGAAATCATTATTGCGTTAAAAATACGTGCTGCACACTAATCATGTTAGCATATTCACAAACAACATGGAGTCCAATTCGCGTACTGCGCAATACATCGTGCTCGCGTCGCTGCCCTCGCTCCCTGTGCGCGGGGGAGATGATGCAATATTTTTGAGGGTACCGCCGCGTTTGACTCGGTCTATCTCGGCAACCGTGAGCGCAACACGAATGTGTGTGTTATCGTTTTAAAGCTCTCGATGAGATCTATTCAAATATATAAAGAGCATTTCGCATTGGTTTGTACTGAACATTTTAAAACTTGTTTTCTTGTGAACCGGTGAACGCTTTTGACAATATCTCTGTTTATCTGAACACCGGTGAGTGCAAAACGATTGTGCGTGGTATCGTTTTAAAGCTCTCGACGAGATCGATTCAAGTATATAAAGAACATATCCCAGTGGTTTAAACTAAAATAAAAAAAATATATTTTCGTGTGAACGGGTAAACATTTTCGACAATGCCGCGGAATTCGCAGAATGAACGCAAGCAAAAGTGGACAAAATCAAAAACGAGAGGCAAGGAATCAGGAATGTAAGAAGCTCAAGAAGACAGAGCACCACGTTGGATAATTCGTGTATGCTTCGTGTTTGCAATGTATCCAGCATTATTTGTAAAAAATATGTAAGCTACTTTTCATATCATAGACCTGTGTTGGCTATAACAAATTAAATAAATGCTTTGAAATCGTACTCGACTAGCTCATTTCAACTTTCCGGCATGCAAGTCGTAGTCCTACGTTCCAAACTGACGGCTCAATCAGAACTGAGCCTACCTGTATTTTTCTTTTTCCCTCGGTCACCTTTCTTTTTTCTTCTGTTTTAGCTCTCAAAGAAGTTGGACACCCTCTAAAATTATTGGCTTCCCCATCCCGTGGGCATCACGGTTGTATTTTCGATTGTACTAGTTTTACCTCTGTTTTGTTCAATGCCTTTTGTGCAGTCAGCATGTAAATATTTGACGCTGTTTGCCCATTCGTTACTTTTCGCAGTCACTGTGTGTTGAGTGTGATCCATCATTATGGTGTTAAAGTGTAATTTGGAGGCACGCATTTTTGTATCACCTGTAACGTTCAACAACTGTATAGTTTTCAACATCAAACTTTGTTTTGTTCTGTCAAACATTTCGGGATTTCTATTTGAACTGTTGAAATGGCCTCTTCATAGTAAGAGCTGATATGCTGTCTCTTCCTGTTGGAGAATATTTATTATTATTGCGGGAATAACATTCCGAGGTAACGCTATTTCAGCATCTCTAATGTTTTTTGCTATACTCATCGAACACAATACTCTGAGCAATTTATAGGTTGTGGTATTGAATGAGATTTGTTTGCACCAGGTAACCAGTTTCGTGGATGTAAAATAAATTATTGAAAATGTTGATTAACACGCCTTTTGGCGAAGGGTAATGTTACACTGTTAAAAGTTTTGTAGTAGGTTGCACAGAAAACGGTGCTGCAGCAGCTGCATCACTTTTGGGCCAAAAGGAAACCATTATTTTTGACGAAAAACACGAGTCCTTTATGAAAAGATTCTCTGTTTGTGATAAAACATTTTGCATGTTGTCTTCAGGTCTCCGTGTTTGGCATAAAGAGGAAACTCATTGATAACTTTAAAAACTCTAAAATCCTTAAAATTACTGTAGTTCCTACTAAAATGAAATATGATACAGCAAATACGAATTGGGTGAACATACTTGTACAACTGAATTAAAAAAAAAAGAAAAAAGAAAAATAATTTTTTTTAATACGACACTCAACGAATAATGGCGCTACAGTGAAAGGTATGTTCTCCCAGTTCGTTTTTTGATGTATTATCCTTTTTTTATTATTATATCCCAATTCGTTTAAATTCGTTCCAATTCATGTACATTTTTTTTCGATTCGGTTGTATGTTCACCCAATTCGTATTTGCTGTATCATATTTCATTTTAGTAGGAACTACAGTAATTTTAAGGATTTTAGAGTTTTTAAAGTTATCAATGAGTTTCCACCTTATGCCAAACACGGAGACCTGGAGACAACATGCAAAATGTTTTAGCACAAACAGAGAATCTTTTCATAAAGGACTCGTGTTTTTCGTCAAAAATGACATTTCAGTATGTTTTTGGAAACTTAGAATTTCAAATAAGTGAAGCTTACGTACTTGGGTTATCACTAAAAATATTTTAAAAGTTTTTCTGTGTTTGGAAACCATTATGTGATGAATGAAACATACAGGGATTGGACAGAATAACGTGAACACCACGCTCAGAGACGCAAGTTTTAATGCAGCTGCGTACGTCGCAATACGTAAAGGTATCCACCATTTTTTTTGGTTGTAATAGCTTTGTTTAGAACCTCAAGGTCCTGTTTAAATGCATTTAAAGTGTCTTGTTGTAAAATTTCTTTCAGGGTGACGACGAAATGAGCAACCTAACGGACTTCGGAAGAGGTTGGTGGCCGGCTAGTTGGTGCCTCCGTGACAAAAGTCGCCAGGGTAGTGGGGGTACCGAGAGCTACTGTGTCTAACGTCATGGCAGCTTACCGTATTCGTGGCAAAATCTCGTCTACGAAACAAGAGCGCCCGGAAAACGACGCTGACTGAGAGAGAGACAGGAGAGCATTAAAGAGGATTGTTACCCGTAATAAGAAGACCACAGCGCCGAAAATTAGTGCGGAGCTCAAACTGCATTTCCAGTCCCCAGTATCAACGGAAATAATGCGCAGGGAACAGTATGAACAAGATATTCATAAAAGAACTACTATTGTAAAACCTCTGATGACCCGGGTAAATGCACAACGTCGACGGCAGTGGTACCAGGAGCATACAACGTGGACTGCCGATGCATGGAAGCGTGTAATATGGTCGGACGAATCCACATTCACACTATTTTTCACAGCATATCGTGTTTATGTGTGGAGAACACCGTCAGATGCATACAACCCAGACTGTATGCTCCCAACAGTTCAACATGGTGGTGGTTCTGTCATGCTCTGGGCGGTCATATCGGGGTTTTCAGCAGGTCCTTTAATCATGACTGACAGAGCGCATGAAGCCATTTTGGCCGACCGAGTCCATCCAATGGCTCAGGCATTGTTTCCTGCAGGGGATGCCATCTATCAAGATGATAATGCCCCAATTCACAGAGTTCGGGATGTCCAATCATGGTTTGAGGAACATGAAGACGAGCTTCTTTCGCCTGCCCAATCGCCAGATTAAACATTATGGAGCCACTGTGGTCTGTGTTGGAAAACAGAGTAAGATCCGGTTATCCTCCTTCTGCATCTCTCAAAGACCTGGAGCAGTTTCTGCATGAGAAATGGTGCAACAGCCCACTAACCATCATCCAGGATTTGTATGCGTCCATTCCAAGGAGGATTCAGGCGGTTTTGAATGCCAAAGGCGGTCTCATACCCTATTAGGTACGTTAAACCTTCTTTTCCTAGGTGTTCACATTATTCTGTGGAACCCCTGTACATAAACATGGTGCAATGAGTGCAACTTCCTATCATTCAGTTTGAATGCTATACCGTGGTGTGTATAACTGCATCATGTTTTTCTGCATTTCATGCGTCCCACAGTGGTTTAACTTTTCCCAAAAAGTGGTGCAACTCATGTAGCACCACGTTTTGGAGCAACCTATCGCAAAATTGTTAACAGTGTACCTCCGGTGTCGATATATAAACCTTCTCATTGTAGGTAACCCGTTCGTTACGTACATATGATGTAAAGTAGTAGATTTTTTTTTTGTGTGTTATTGTGTTTTAAATATTTGTCAAATAAAGAACATTATGAACATTTTAATTAATTCGACAAATTTTGCTTTTAGAGTTTCTGTTTGTTGAAAGTTCCGACAAAAAAGACCTTTCCTTATCTTTAAAAATTTAGCTACAATTTAAAGTTTATTTGCTTTTTTCGTCCCACACTTCCTCGAAAATGACCGAAGTGGTAAACAACATCCTTTGCAATCCACCTCTTCGAAACTTCCTAAATGGAGTAGAGTCTCAGAACTTCAATTCATTAGCTTACCTCCATTTTACTCGATTCGTTTCCAACATCTGGTAACAATCATTTCCACCTTCGAGTTCAAAGGATTGCGCACTTTTCCAAACTACCAATGATTCCCTGAGGATGTCATCTTAAAAGCTTGTTTTGCATTTGCTGAAGGAATGAATTAAAAAAGAAGAAGAAGTAGACGTAGAATGCAAACGAAAGAGGTAACGAACTCTGAAACCAAGACGACGACGAAGAAGAAGATAGGTGTTTTTAAGTTTCCCTATTGGTTGAAAAATAAACACTCAAAGTGGGGCTTCAAGAGAAACCGGCAAGTGAGATGCGGTTGGGGTGGGAACAATTTGCTCTGCACGTACAAGACTTTAAAGAAAGAGATCTGTTAAGCTCTGTACCTGGTGAGTATCGGCGAGTGACAGGCAACCGCAGCATTTCTTCATTTAAGTAACCGCAACCGAGAGGAAAGAAAGCCTTTCTCGAAGAGCGAAAGAAGCTCCTTCCATAACAGCTCAACACTCTTGTTTTAGGTAAGATCTTCTTCAAACACGGATATCTCTACTTACATAGGCTGCTCCTAATTATAATGAGGTACAAAATAGGTTCATTAAAGTCTGGTCGTTAATTATCCTTTTCATTTCTCCAAGGAATTTGCACCTCTGAGTGATTACCGCTTGTTTTTAGCTAGTGCCAAATTTAAAAAAAAACTGCGCAACCCTCTGTTTCTGCGGACATCTTTTCAGGTCATAATCTCTCACGTTTTCCCCGTTAATGCTGAAAAATGGCATTTGTTGCATTCTTGAAGTTTCCTTCTTTTGTGGTAAATAACCAGTATCCCTCATTGGTAGCAGTTTCTTTTATTGTTCTTCCTGAAATTCCGCGGGAACTCTATGAGAGTATGCTTCATTTTCATTTTTATTTTATTTTGCTACTTACTGCCTGGGACGTAGTCGGGGGAAGGGGAGTTGATACTAGGGTTCCGGACCTCCCCCCAAAATGTTCACTTGCTGAATTTTATTTTTATTGTTTTTACGCAGTCATTTCAAAATGCGTACCTTTTACGACATAATTAAAAGCAGTTTGCGCACTCTATTTCTCCTCAACTTTGTAAGAATAAAAATATGCTATCTTACACGTTCTTCATATTTCTCTGATCATTTCAATTTTTATGTGAGCTGTCTTCTGTTTCTTTCTACCATATTCTCTCTCTCTCTCTCTCTCTCTCTACTCGTAGGAGAACAGAGCGATCTCTGTGAAGTAGGGACTGCGAGTATCATCCAGATAAAGTTAATTTACACCTATTTTTTAAATCTGTGGTTCGTACAACAGTAAAGTAAGAATATATGGTGTGAGAAATGGAAATGCCGCCCCGGTGGCGCAGTGGTCTAAGCGAAGGCCTCTGATCATTCGTCCGAACGGGTCCGGGTTCGAATCCCGGTGAGGCATGGATGTTGTGTTTGTCTTACGGCACTGGCTCTCTCCCTTCTCTGGAACCAGTGACCCTAAATTAGAGACGGATGACTGCTTATAGCCCATTGAGTTGCTCACGGTGGTTGTTATACCTCCAATCAAAAAAAAAAAAAATGGAAACGGAAACAGACACCAGAGAAATTAATACTCGGGAAGTTACTACAGCTCACGTTGCCTGTGAACTCCGGAAGTCTGCCGGAGTATTTGGAGGCTATCAAAAGTTTGAAGTATTTGGTGGCTATTAAAAGAAGCTATAAAATGTATCACCGAACCCCTCTATAGTCAGCGTGGGGGATTAGGCAAATTTAACCCCTAAATGAAAATGAGTGCTAAATGGTGGACTGAGGCAGGGACAGAAGAAGTTAGAAAAGACTGATGGCGGCCTATACCCTGCAGTGGGTGTCAAGAGGCTAAGAAGAAAAGTTTTGTGTTAGTTCTCAGTCTCAGCAGCCAATAAACGATCCGTTTCAATGACGAAGAGAGCTAAATCCGTTTTAAAGAACAAAACTGAACAGCAACGATTGAACAGTTTTTTTCCTTTAATGTTAATAAGAGTGGTGTGAGGGGTTGTAGGATGAGTAATTGGTATGATGAGTTTAGCGGTAGGCACTGTTGGGTCTTTTAGTCAGAGAGATTTGCGCAGGTTGATGGCGTACTCTTCTGTTCAGCACACAGGATGAATAATATTAAGACAAAGTTCAGGGGGATATGCGTGTTCAGGGGATATGGATTCAGCGCATTAAGGTGTTCTTCTCAGTGCAGATGAAATCTCCCGTGGCAGAATCGCTGCTACGGGCGATTTATATACCGATTTATTTTGGTCCTGCAGACAAAAACGATATCCCAGAGCCCTATGAAATTCTCTTGCAGACTCCCGATCATGGATACAAGTTTTCCGTCTTTCATAATTTCCAAAAACGAAAGTTAGGCGGAGTGAAGATTTTCCCGTGCTCGTAATTTATCGATGCTCCAAGCGAGGTTGTCCAGCATTGTTGTTAAATATCATTTTGTTGCATAAATGTTTGTGTTTCAGCCCCGTAGGATCATTAAATATCATTTTATTAGAAAAATGTTTGCGTTTAAGATTGAAAATGGAGGATGGTTTTCCGATAACGAAGTTGAACGGAGCGAAACTTTCTCCCTGATCGTAAAATGGAGGCAAAAGCTTTCGATAACTCAAGCTAAAGGCAGCGAACACTTCTTCCGTATCCCTCTCCGCTGTGTTTTTCCTGCACTGTATTATTTAAAAAAATCATCATTTAATTGCATAAATATGTGCACGCGGGATTGAAAATGGAGAAACATTTTCCGAAAACGGAAGTAGTACGGAGCGAAGATTTCTCCAGTAATCGTAATTTTTTTCTAGGGATGCCTCTGTCCTTTATCATTGTTAAATATAATTTTATTCCATGAGTCTTTGTGTTTCAACTTAAAAATGGTGGCAAAATTTTAGATGCAATGCATGGGGACGAACTCTTAAATGCAATGTATGGGGACGAACTCTTAGATGTAATGTATGGGGACGAACTCTTAGATGAAATGTATGGCGACGAACTCTTAGGTGTAATGTATGTTGACGAACTCTTAGATGTAATGTATGGGGACGAACCCTTAGATGCAATACATGGGGACGAACTGTTAAATGCAATGTATGGGGACGAACTGTTAAATGCAATGTATGGGGACGAACTCTTAGAAGAAATATACGGCTACGAACACTTATATGTAATGTATGGGGACTAACCCTTAGATGCAATGCATTTAGACGAACTCTTAAACGCAATGTATGGGGACGAACTCTTAGATGCAATGTATGGCGACGAACTCTTAGGTGTAATGTATGTTGACGAACTCTTAGATGTAATGTATGGGGACGAACCCTTAGATGCAATGCATGGGGACGAACTGTTAAATGTAATGTATGGGGACGAACTGTTAAATGCAATGTATGGGGACGAACTGTTAAATGCAATGTATGGGGACGAACTGTTAAATGCAATGTATGGGGACGAACTCTTAGAAGAAATATACGGCTACGAACTCTTAGGTGTAATGTATGGGGACTAACATTTAGATGCAATGCATGTAGACGAACTCTTAAACGCAATGTATGGGGACGAACTCTTTGACGAAATGTATGAGGACGAACTCTTAGATGAAATGTATGGCGACGAACTCTTAGGTGTAATGTATGTTGACGAACTCTTAGGTGTAATGTATGGGTACGAACTCTTAGATGTAAGATATGGCGACGAACTGTGAGATGTAATGTATGGGGACGAACTTTTAGACGCAATGTATGGCTACGGACTCTTAGATGTAATGTATGGCTACGAACTATTTAGATTTAATGTTTCCCCGCCCAAGTTCTTTCCCTTCTGGTGTACTTTACAATAAACCACTTTCGTAGCGATAAAACTTTCCAAATAATAATCACAGAGTAAAACATAAAATACGTGATGGTATCTATCTACACTGCTGGCCACCCAAAATGCAACACCAAGAAGGACACGAGATAGCAAAGCCAGATTTACTGGACACATAGCAACAGATACAAAGATGAAACGATTGAGCTTACAGGCCCGTGCGACTTGCGGTACACGCAGACATCAATAGTTCGTGTAGCCCCCATGGCTGGCAATAACAGCCGCTATACGCCGCGGCATCGAGAGAAAGGGGCTTTGGATGTGAGCTTGTGGTATGTCGGTCCAGGCTGCTTCCACATGTTGCCACAGTTCATCAGGCGTAGCCGCGGGCGGTGCTTACCGATCAGCGACTAGACGTGTTCGATGGGCGACATATCGAGAGAACAGGCTGGCCACGGCAGCAGTAACACCTGGTGGGTCATGAAGAATTGTTGCACGATGCGTGCCACGTGCGGGATCCCATTGTCTTGTTGCAACGTGGCCGCTGGCAGGTCCTGCAGGTAAGGGCTCCAAAACGTCGGAGATGTAGTGGTTGCTGTTGAGTGTACCGGCGATGCGTACCAGAGGGGTGCGGGTGTCATATCCAATTGCGCCCCAAACCATAATGCCAGGCGACGGACCGGTATGGCGATGCATAATGCAGGCGTCATACATTCTCTCACCGCGGTTCCTCCACACCCGGATCCGACCATCGTGATGTTGCAGGCAGAAGCGGGATTCGTCGGAGAAGACAATGTCGTGTCATTCCGTAGTCCAGGTGCGGCGTTCAACGGCCCACTGCCGCCGCACTCGCCGGTGGCGTAGCGTCAATGGTAATCGGAGCAATGGGCACCGTGCGACAAGTCCCCGCTCCTGCAGACGACGTCGAACGGTACGTGCTGAAGGTTGTTGCGCAACACACCCTAATTCCTGCACTAACGTTCGTGATGTGGCCGTGCGAGCCGTCAATGCCCGCCGTACAACATGCCGGTCCTCTCGCTCGGTGGCGTGCCGCGGCTGTTACAATCGCTCACGTCGGTCCGTCCGTCCCTCCTGCACCCACCGAATCCATACGCGCTTCACTGTGGCTGGAATTCGTCCCACACGGGCGCCGATGTCACGGTACGATAAACCGCTGCCGCGATAAGCCACTATTCGTCCTCTGTCGAACTTCGAAACGTGCTTGAATGACTGCCGTATTCTGCAACGAGGCATCAGGAAGCTTCCCACGCACAGGTCTGACAGCACAACACACTTCCACTACTTTCACCCAGCCTTCTGTGCACCCTTCTTAGAGTGCTTCTCGGTGGCGTGCCGGGCGCACATGTTTTGCATATGCCCTGCAATGCTAATCATTTGCATGCCCTCTCACGGGCGACGTATGCTGCGAAATTTCAGGCCAATCGGATGCTTCCTTCTTGGTGTTGCATTTTTGGTGGCCAGCAGTGTTTTTATCATCATTCTGTCAGAATTTTTTTTTCGCTAAAAATATAACTTCCCCTTAATATATGGACATTAGTGCATATAGAATTGATTTCACCATCCTTTTCAACTTTTCTTAACTTTACCCATTGTACGAGAAACGCGCAGTGATCATGAATTCTTTACTGAAACTTTTTTGGATTCTTGGAACCAAGTTTGTAAGTTTTTTTTACTCTTTTGCGGTAGTAAATGGACATTTTTATGTTACAGTCGTTTAGATAATCCATGCTTCATCAATAGTCACAATAAATTTCCATCTGTCTAAGTGATTCTGTGCTCAGCCACATACCTATAGGCAAAAGGTGGTGAACATTATGTTTTTTGTTTGCTTTCATATTCAAATCTTTGTTTATTATCTTGTTACAGTTGATAGAGAGATATTTAATGACTTAGCGATAGCTCCATAGGTCGGTGGATTTACTTTTAAGACCAGAGACCTTACTTTTGATATAGTCGTCAAAGTACGTACCTTCTTTGGATGTTCGTTTGGTATTCTTTTTTTTTTTTTTGTTGTTAAAAGCAATGTTTGACTATTTTCCCCTCTAATATTAATAATATTGCTTATTTTACATTTAGAGATGCTAATTCCATGATTTTCACAACGTTTTTAAACTACAGAATATGAATATTTCTCTTCGTAAAGAGCAAAGACATAACCTTCTATACACAGCTTGTTTACTTGCGCCATTTTCGTACCAGAAGATATTTACCAACAGCAGATATTTCAAGAAGAATAAAAAGGTAGCTGTCTAAGCATGTAGAAAACTACCCAAAACGTACAATTAGAATTTTACTACTAAAAGGCATATTACGTAAAAACAAGATCTTTCGCAACAGGCGCCCTGTGCGTCATCAGGTTAAAAGAACTGGCGCTAGGAGAACACACACACTTAATATATAGATAGTCCCGAAGACAACAGCGATCCCGGTGAGTGACATGATATCCGCGTCACAACTCGGTTACAGCGAGAAACAAAGCAAAGAAAGAAAACACCAAATAGATTACAAATACATATTCACCGAAGTGAAAAATAAGCACAGGGTCCGTTATCAACCCCCGCAGTAGGGTACTTCGCACGACAGCAGATATTTCTTTCGTGTTCATCTAACACGCTGTTGCCAGAACTTCTTTTAATTTCTGTAATTTCGTACGAAAAGAGTTCTAAAAATGTGTGGACATCCTCTGCATTTCAATTTGTGGATGCTTTACCGATTCCGTAGGAAACTGGTTGATACCAGTTCTTGTAACCAGTTCAATAAACTATGAAGAGCACTGCTTGCATTGGTATTTTAAATTATGTGCACATTTCCTTTAGGAGACATGACATTTCTCTTTTTTCCCTCGCTTTTGTAAGACTGTAAATATCGTCAGGAAAAGTTAATTTACTTCAGAACTTAGAGCCTATTTTAAAAATATGTGATTCGTGCAGCTGTAAAGACTCAGTAGCAAATAAACGATCCTTTTCAAAGACGAAAAGGGTTAAACCCGTTTCAAAGAACAAAACTGGGCAACAATGATTAAATTGTTTGACTCTTCTGTCAGAGGTGTCAGAAATGTGCAAAATTCAGAAATGTGCAAAAAGTCTGCAATGTCACAGCAGTGACGGAACAAGGATATCATTTCTCATTTCTCATTTCAAAAGGGTTTCCAGCATCCAATCTCAATGGCGGCAGCTGGGGGAATGTATATGCTGAATATATACATATATTTTCCATATACACTATATTGACAAAAGTCACCCGACACCTCTTCTAAAGCAAACGAACGGATCCGCTGCGTTGTTAAGATACGCGGTACAGCTGCAAACGGTATAAAAACAAGCCTGCAGTTGACCGCGACCATCTCGCACTGTGCGGTTGAGTCAAAATGTCGCGGCGGGAGAGAACTGACTTTGAGAAAGGAAAATTGTTGGGTGTTATATTAGTGGTTTGTCCATAAGATAAACCGAGAGGCATTTAAACGCCGCCCCGGTGGCGCAGTGGTCTAAGGCGCTGGCCTCAGATCATTCGTCCGTAAGGGGTCCGGGTTCGAATCCCGGTCAGGCATGGATGGTGTGTTTGTCTTACGGCACTGGCTCTCTCCCTTCCCTGGAACCAGTGACCCTAAATTATGGACGGGCCACTGCTTATATCCCATTGAGTTGCTCACGGTGGTCGTTAAACCTGCAATTTAAAAAAAAAAAAAAAAAGAGGCATTTAAACATACCCAAACCAACTGTTTTGGATGTACTGAATAAGTGGAAGACACATGGCATGCCTGAAGCAGCAAAACGCACAGGCAGACCAAAGAAAATCAATGATACAGGACGTCGAAGCCTCAGGAAAGTTGTTACAGCTAACAGACGGAGTACTGCACAAGACCTAGTGTACAGGTAAGTAAAAATTCTGAGAACCTCGGTATGTACACGTACCATTCGCAGAGCACTTCATTCCATGAGTTACCGTGATCGTGTGGCTGCTCATAAGCCTTTCATCTCCATTCGGAATGCTACTTATCGTTTACACTGGCGTAAAGAAAATTTATCGTGGACCGTAGATCAATAGAAACGGGTCCTATGAGCTGATGAATCCAGATACACGATCCATCAGTCTGATGGCCGTGTGTGGGTATGGCGGCAGCTGGGGGAACGCTATTTACCACAGTGTACTGTTCATACGGTCAAGTTTGGAGCTGGCAGTGTACTCGTGTGTGGGTGTTTTTCGTGGTATGGTCCCGGCCCATCGGTTATCGTGGACAAACCTGTTAACCAGCATGTCTACCTCGATATTCTGGACAATTATGCCCTACCAAACTCTGTGGCAATACTGTGGAATCGAGCCTTGTTGGTACCAGCAGGATAATACACCGAGCCATAAAGCAAGGACTGTTTCTGCGTGGTTTGACGATAATTCCGGATCGTGTGTAGACTGGCCAGCACAAAGACCTTATCTTAATCCCATGGAGCACCTATGGGATGAATTAGAGCGCCGCATAAGAAGTTTGGAACCAAGGCCTACTACGAAGCAACAGTTAGCGGCAGCATTATATACTGAATGGAGGCGCATACCTATCGCTGTGTTCCAAAACCTTGTCGAAAGCATGCCTCGAAGGGTAAGTGCATGCATTAAGGCCAAAGGTGGACCGATACCGTTCTAATATATGTCAATGAATGCTATGTTGCGTTTTTCTTCTAGGTGTCCGGTGACTGTTGTTAGAATTTATGATATTAGTCTACAATGAAGAAACAGTACAATTCTTAAGAGCAGTATGCCATTATGTCTTAAAAGAAAAGTGTTTAATCAATGCATCCTGCTAGTGCTTACGTATGGAGCAGAGTCATGGACGTTAACAAAAAAAAATACATGCGAAGACTGCAGACAACTCAAAGGGGCATGGAGAGATGCATGCTTGGTGTAGCCAGGAAAGATAAGGAGACGAACTTGCGGCTAAGGAAAATGACAGGAGTGGACGAAATCATAACCAGAGTGAAATAACTGAAATGGCAATGAGCTGGACATGTTGCAAGAAGAACGGACCACCGATGGACAACCAGAATTTTGTACTGGATTCCAAGGAACAGAAAAAGACCCAGAAGAAGACGCCATGGGAGATGGATGGATGAAATTCGAAAGTATGCCGGAGTGACACGGAGGAGACAGGCTCAAGACAGAAATTGTAGGAGGAACTTGGGGAGACCTTCATCCAGCAGCGAATTGATAATGGTTGACAATGATGATGATGAAGATGATGATGATACGCATACACACACGCAGGTATATTGAGATTATTTCAAAGGGGTGTCCGCCGACATTACTAGGTATTTAGATTCCGGACTCCCCTTTGGAATGAGAAATGATATCGTTGTTACGTCAATACCGTGACATTGCATAATTTTTGCACATCACGTTCAGTGAGAGGCTTCTGACCTCTGAACTCGTTACGTAAACCCATTGCCCATTTTCAAAACCGATGAAAAATGTTGTCACGTAAGTGTACTTTTCATGACCTGATGATGACAACGAAGGAAAATATTTACCTGCTGATTTGGTCGTTCGCGAG
This sequence comes from Macrothele yani, assembly GCA_039090855.1. Taxonomy (NCBI): domain Eukaryota; kingdom Metazoa; phylum Arthropoda; class Arachnida; order Araneae; family Macrothelidae; genus Macrothele; species Macrothele yani. Next base: position 133,287,435 of record CM077005.1, on the reverse strand, counting down.
TCAGTCCTTCGTGATTTGAATTGATTTTCTCCTGTGGTACCATTTTTGCGCAGGGTTGTTTACCACGCGTAAATATGTTATTCGGGAAATTAATGAGTTTTAAAATTGTGCTCCGGCAATCAATGTGTCGCAAAGGATTTCCTTAAATGAGACATCACGGGAAAACTAATCAAAAGACTGATTGCTTTGGTACTCATGTCATTTGAAGACATGAAACGAAGATAAAACATGCGAAACTGCATTTGGTGTCAGCCGCAATCCGTCGACTGAAATACAAGTGGCATAAACGCGTATTATTTTTTCAATCATTTATTTTAACGTACGCGCATAATGAATGAACCTTTTGGCAAGAACACTCCCGCATTATCTCTGTGGAAAGCATGGGCGGATTTACAGGGAAATCCACGAAGCTCAGGCCCCGCGATCCTGGGGGCCCCCAAATAATTTTTGTTCTGATTCTCTTCTCAAATAATAAAATAAAAGGATAAAGGTTGAACAGACACGTATCCAGAAATTTTGTTTGGGGGTCCGAATTCGAGCAAAAGCTAAGCAAAATTTATTTATAGCAGATGTAGGTGGCAAATTGCATTGACCGCATGCTATACTAGCCTGCGACATGCATGATGTTCAGTTTACTATGCCACATCTCTTGGGGGGGGGAGGGAGGTGGAACCTTGAGATTTTAGAGAAAATTTTTTAAACTGATATAATAGAAATAAAATGATAAATTAAGGTTGCTACTGGGAATAAATGAATAGACCAAATGCGAAATTTATAGAAATATACTGGCGGAAAGTGAAAAAAGAACACCAAGAAGGAGACGTCTGATACCAACGAAATTTATACAGCATAATAACGGAATACAGAGGATAACGTGATCAAAACATTATGGCAAAATACGGCTGTATTTGCTGGTAAACTGAAAAATAACATTTCCATGTAACATGGTTAGTACGAGGTTGAACGACCATGAACTGCGTCACACTGTGCAATTCTGGTATGGAGTCTGTCGTACAGATGTTGGATGTAAGTTTGGGGTATTGAATTCCAAGCATCCTCAACCTGGACGCGTAAATCGGGGATTGTCGTGGCTGGCCGTGGAGACCAGATAAGTCGTTGTCCCATAAAATCCCACACGTGCTCAATGGGGGAAAAATCCAGTGAACGTGCAGGCCATGGAAGTTGTTTCACACCCTGAAGTGCATGTTGCGTTGCACGTGCCGTGTGTGGGCGTGCGTTATCTTGCTGGAAAACACCACGATGGACCGACCTTACAAATGGCACAACAACGGGCTGAATGATGTTGTTGATGTAGGAGGTGCTGTTTAACGTACCCGGTACAAACACTAGTTGTGTACGGGAGTGATAGCTGATCGCTCCCCACACCAGGAGACCAGGTGTAGGCCCTGTGTGTCGTTGGCGGATGCAAGAAGGGTGGAGACACTCCCCTGTGCGTCTGAGAACACGCATACGGCCATCGGAGGCTCCCAAGCAGAATCTGCTTTCATCGCTGAACACGACAGATCGCCATTGCGTTCTCCAGTGCAGACGTTGGCGACACCACTTCAGCCGTTCCTGACGATGGGCTGGAGTCAGAGGTACACGTGCCAGAGGCACAAGTGCACGTAGTCCTGCATCCGGTAGACGGTTGCGGATTGTTCGCACAGTCACCTCAGGTGCAACGGCAGCTCGGATTTGCGTCGCAGTGGATGTTCTGCTTGACAACGCCGCTCTTCTTATGCGTCGATCGGTCCGCTCATTAGTCCGTCTGTGACTCCCGGTTCCACGTCTTCTCGTGTGGGAATGTTCCTCGGACCATCTACGCCACCATCGTAACACCACCGACACTTCCCGTACAATTCATTCCGCAATACGACGATACGACCACCCGGCCTCGCGAAGTCCGACTAGACGACCTCGCTCAAAGTCCGATAACTGCTGAAATCGTACACGTCTTCCATGTTCAGGCATTTCAGCTTTTTCAGGGTCTTCGCACGTGTCCGTACGCCGACGACTGATTACATTCACTTCGCCGTACTCCTTAAATACCACCGACGATAATTTGCATATTATGCCGTGCTGTGGCGTAAGCGCTCACCGGTTGGTCCCGAAATTAACATCACACCTACGTAAACTCGACCCCATTAACATATGTAAATTTCATGATCGTCCGCCAATTCCTTCTTGGCGTTCTTTTTTCACTTTCCGCCAGTGTATATTAAACTGCCAATTTAAGTTGCACAGAAACTTGACTTGAAGATCATTTATAAATAAACCGTTCTATATTCATTCATTAATTTTTATAGACTACATAAAAAAGCTTGAAGTTTTTTGGAGCCCTTATTTAATGTGTAGGTAGCCGTAGGCCCTGGCATGGGTTCAGGGTAGTAGCATGTGCAGAGGGTGCATGTGCCCCTGTCCAGTTACAGATTTGTTTATCGCTTCCTCTAAAATAATTTTGTGGACAGTTACTGAAAAAAAAAATAAAAAACAAAAAAATCCACATTTCTGTTGTTGTTGGGTAACCTTTGTGAGGGGTCCGAATCCCCGGGAGCTTCTCCTTGTATGCGTGCCTGAGGAGGAAGTTTTGCCCGGAATTCAAAGTATTTCATCTAAAGTATTAATTTAGTCGCGCCACCCTGGTGACCCTCTAGTTTAAGCCCTGAATTCTGACTATTTTCCCGAAGAGAGTGCGGATTCGATTCCGATGAGGCATGGATGTTGTGTTTGTCTTACTGTACATGGGGTCTCTCTCTTCTTTGGAACCAGTAGCCCTAAATTAGAGTCTGGCGACTACTTACAGCCCGCTGAGTTGCTCAGTGTTCATTAAACCCCCAAACAAAATAAAATAAAATCACTAGCTTAACTGCAGGCTGATTAAAAAGTATTCTGTGTTAGTACCAATTTCCGGTAGATCTCGACAGGATTGGCTCTCCATTCATACTGCAAAGCTGCTGCCAGAGTGAAGAGCAAAGGCGGTCGTTTGGTCGATTTCTTATCCGTCGCTACAGTTCATCCCAGAGATATCCTATCGGATTAAATTCAGGACTCCGAGTAGGCCAGTCTAATAATTCTACCTCATTTTTCAAGAAACTAGACATGCCCACGCCGTGCAATGTGGCCGGGAGCTCGATCATTTTGGAAGAAACAACGGTCATTTCTATAATACTGCCACATTGCTTGTAGGGTAGAATTGTCCAGAACGTCGAGGTACACTTTATAGTTCACGGTTTCTGGTACAGTAACCAACGGAGCGAATCCTATCCACGAAAACAACTCTATATCATGATGGAGCCTTCGACGAACTAACAGTTGGAAGAGCACAGTCCGACGAAAATTGCTCGCCGGGCTGTCGTCAAATCCAAACACGCACATCAGATTGGAAGAGTGAAGAGCGTGACTCATCACTCCAAATAACAGCTTTCCAGTCACCCACAGTTCAGGATCAACGAGAGACGACCATCATATTGGAAGAGTGAAAAGCGTGACTCATCACTCCAAAGAATAGCTTTCCAATCGCCCACAGTCCGGGATCAACGAGAGACGCCCACCAGATTGGAAGAGTGAAAAGCGTGACTCATCACTTCAAAGAACTGTTTTCCAGTTGCCCACAGTCCAGAAACGACGAGAGACACACCTCTCCAAATGGCACTTCGCATTCACTGTAGTGATGTATGGCTTGTGTGCCATAATAACATTCACTGTGCAACTCTCTGCGGATAGTTATGGTACTAATCGAGTCATTACAAGCTTTTCCTACTTCAGCAGCGATGGAAATGGAAGAGGAAGAACGAGATTTCTTAACATTTCTTACCATGGCTCTTCTGTCATGTTTCGTCAGTTTTTGTGGTCTTTCTGAACATTTTCTTTCTGTAGTTGCACCGTCCTGCTTTCATCTCTTCACGACATCATTTACAATCGATTTCGGTATGTAAAGTTTAGCTGCAATGCTTCGTATGGAAACGTTACTCAAGTGATATCCTCTTCAAAATTACGGTTAACACGACAGAACATCTCTGATATATACCTACCTACTTACGCACAACGCACCCTCCTGCGCAACCGTATCAATACAAAACGGCGCACGACAAAAGGGCGAAAGACAAGAGGACGACACGGCAAAAGGGCGCAAGACAAAAGAGCTCACTGCTTATTTTAGACGGTCCTATTCGATCATTAGTTTTACACTTCAGAAACTTATTTTACAAAATAACGCGACATCTGGTATTACAAATCGGAACTATCTAAATTATCGACAATGTGCTATTTGGGTGACATCGGTTTTTAGATACTATTTTGCTCATTTTGACATCTCAAGATTTCAGTTTTTATAGTAGGTTAGAGCGTTTAAGGTGGCAGATCGTTATTTTGCAAAATGTATAATATAATCAGCACTAAACTCGGAAAGTTAGTTAAATTGAAAAAGAAAGAAATAATTAAAGCGTACAAATTAATACTCAAAGACATCGCTCTTTCCACGTTCAAGCAACACATAGCAACCGAAAAATTGTTATTTAGTCACGGCTGGGGATCCGAACCCAGATCTTTCGATATCTAGCCGTGGATTGTTGGTCACCGTAATGTAAGGCTAACGCGCTCGACTAGATATCGAGAGATCTGGGTTCGGATCGCCAGCGGTGACCGAACAACAATTTTTAGGTTGCTATGTGTTGCTTAAACGTGGAAAGTGCGATGTCTTTGTTTATTCGCATGTATTTGGAGGATTTTCACTTTTCAAATAAATATTCGAATTGTGCTAAATTAAATTAATATACAGACTTAACTTGCCATGATATTAAAATTTAAAGTCGAATTTTGTAGATCGGATAAATAGAACTCGAGTCATTGATTATCCAATGTTTTAAAATTAGCGCGGGATCACTTTGACATTTCAAAGTGATCGCGTGCTATTATATAGTAAGAAATCACTTTGCCATTTCGTGAGCTTTCCAGACAGAGAGATAGAAGATCTGGGCATTTATTAGTAGTAGCACGCTATCAGTTTGACATCTCAAAGTGATCGCGTGCTATTATACTGTATATAACACGCAATCACCTTGACATCTCGATAGCGTTCCAGGCAGAGAGAGAAAGAGAGAGAGAGAGAGATCTAGGTGTTTATATACATATGTATATAATATTTGTTTCGTACTTCAACTAATACCAGGGAAGGAAAGGAGCCAGCACTGTGGGATAAACACAACGTTCTGAACTCGAGCCTCATCCAGGACTCGAATTCAGAACATGCTTGGATGTGTCGTCAGAAATCTGCGCCTCTGGAAGTTAGGCTACCCGGCCGGCCGGTTTGAATCTGCTGATTAGAATACTAACGTTACAATTATTCGCTTGCGAGGGAGGTGACATGAGCAAACGTTTCTTTTTCTACGCACTCCAGCAACTGAATTTGGAAATATGTATGCTCATGTACGTAAACGTTTCTTACGCAGCGTATATGCAAAATACGTGGTTACGTGATCTAAGCAGCTATTGAAGACTGCTACTCGTCAGTAGTGTTGATCACCGAGAAGAACAAAGGATTCGGAACTCACTAAAGAGCTTATTGTGAGTTTCCACATTGTTTGTATAACGTCACGGCGATTTGTTAGGAACGAAATCGCCGTCATCTGAGAAGGCTTGTACGGAGAAATAAGGTTTCCTGTGTGCAGAAATTGACCGGAACATTCAATGAAGATTGTATCTGTTCCATATCTCAGCGAACTATGAACTGTTAAAAATCGGTACTTTGAAATAAGCAAAATGTACTCGTTTTTGAGTACATTCTGGGCTTATAATAGCTCCGAGTACTTGTGTCTCATTTTTGAGTGCATATAGGGAATCAATTGTGAGTATATCTGGTATTTCTAATTTGAAATATATGTACTCAAAAAATCCGTATATTTCCAATTCAGCGATACTGACAGGATAATTTGTAAGCGAAAGCACACTAGATGGCGCCACCGTACAAACATATGATTTTGCACATAGAAGGCCGAGAGAAATTATATGTAACCGGGGAATTTCTGCCAATGGGCCGTCACTTAACATGTTCGTCCGATGGGCGGCGGATGTTCAGCGATTGTTAGAAATTCACACCACCACGCCAGGTTTGAACCTGGGGTCCCTCCATCAGTAGTCTCAATCTCTAACCACTAAGCCCTGCGCTGGTCGATTTCAAATTTCGAATACGTGTACTCCATACATACTCATTTATTCATAGAATCAACTGGAAGTATATTATTCGGTGGCACATCTAGGATAATAGATGTACTCATTGTCACTTGCTGGGCAAATGGACCGCACACTTTTAAGACAAATAAAGCGACAATATATTACTTATGATATTGACAAAAATAGAGATAATGTAAAAACGTAGACAAAGATACTTTATGTACAATTATATTACTTGTGATCAGTGACTTTGTTGTACTAATTATTTATGTGTGTCACTTTACACATCTGTTAAACAATTCCTCTTGAAATCTATAATATCTAAAATGAAGTAATACGAGATTATATTTATATTTATTGACACAGTTATTTGTAAGTACGTATGGTTACTTCTATTTGAGCATGCCATGCACTCGTTTATGATACAATTGTACTTAAAAAAAAACTAGACGAAACCCGTCGGAATCGACGGTAAGTTTCCTTTTTTTGAAAAGAATAAACTGATATGAAACAACAAATGTAAACTTTATTTGATTGACAAATTCATTCAACCACTTCAGTAAAGACAATAGTCCAGGTTCGTGATTCTTTTATTTCTATTTTGACAGAAGGTTTAACGACCACCGTGAGCAACTCAATGGGCTATAAGCAGTCGCCCGTAATATTTTCACTAACAATGGTCAAAGGGATGTTTATTTACATCTTTACATAACAGAAAACGTCTTACCTACGTTAATAAATGAATAAACTGGATCGAATGAATATTAAATTGTATATATACATCATTTTGGAGGGGTTTGGCCATAACTCACCACGCTGGCCAAGCGGGTTGGTGAGTGTGGGATAGAATTTCCTCTAATCCCGATGGTATAGTTATACCGCTATTGGCGGTCGTCAGAGCCCCTTTAGTGGGAACAGGATGCACCACGAGAAGGCGGGGTTGACATTTGTCAAGGAGAGGCTGTGATGTTACGCATCACCTGACCTTACATCCCTCCAAAATGATTCCACAACTTAAATCTTGGCCCTCAGTCTCCGGCAGCTGGAATGTACCTGGCCAAGGCAGCGGCCAGTGCGACATGAAGGCAGAGGGTGCTAAGAATCCCCGGAGGACCGGACTAGGCTGCCATCTGATGCTGACCTTGGCAACGTACAATGGACGCTCCCTCATCTTCTGATTCAAGGCTTCTTGAATTGGAAGAGGAACTACAAAGGATCAAGTGGGACATCGTGGGGCTAAGTGAGGTAAGGAGAAAAGGAGAAGATCTCATCGAACTGAAAAGTGGACATCTCTTCTACTATCGTGGGACAGATACTGGCAGAACTAGTGGTGTTGGATTTATAATAAACAAGAAACTGAAGGATAAAGTTGTAGAAGTTGAAAGTTCCTCTGACAGAGCTGCACGACTTGTTATCCAACTCTCGAAAAGATACCAGGCTCAGATTATTCAAACTTATGCACCCACCACAAGTCATCCTGAAGAAGAAATTGAAGAATTTTATGAGGAAATTCGTGATCTAAATAATAAAGGTAAGCAGCACTTGAAGATAATTATGGGAGATTTCAATGCAAAAATAGGGCAACGGCAACAGAATGAAACTTCAGTAGGTAAATTCGGTCACGGCAACAGAAACCAGCGTGGAAATACTCTCGTTGAGTTTGCAGAGGCAGAAGGGTTTTTCATCTTGAACTCCTTCTTCAAGAAAAAGCCACACAGGAAATGGACTTGGAGACATCCAAATGGGACGACAAGTGAAATTGATTTTATTATGTGTAACAAAAAATTCGTCATAGAAGACTGCAGTGTGCTAAACAAGTTCAACACAGGTAGTGACCATAGATTGGTGAGATGTAAGATGCACCTCAACACTAAACTTGAACGTGGCAAGCTCATAAGACAAACAAAATCTATTGACATAACCAACCTTAAAAAACACCATAATACCTTCAAGTTGGAACTGAAGAACAGGTTCTCTGCTTTAGAAGGCCTAACATCAGAAGAAGTGGACATCTCTGAAGTTAACAGAAAAGTAACCAAAGCTCTTATGGAAACAGCAACAAAATTAGCTGGGTCTAAGAACAAGTTGCATGTAAACAAATTATCAGGAAAAACGAAAATGTTGATGCAAAAAAGAAGAGAGATGAGGACAACTAAAGAAGATGTGACTTCCAAAGTGGAATATATAGAGCTATGCAAGACAGTAAGAAAAAGTATCACTGAAGACGTAAGAAAATTCAACTGTGAACTAGTGAGGAAAGCAATTGAAAACAACCAAAGCCTAAAGATAGCAAAGGGACATCTCAGTAAGGGAAGAAAACAGATTATGGCACTGAGAAAAGAAGATGGTTCTGTAACAAGAAATAGAGGCGAAATTTTGACAAGAGTGAAAGATTTCTACTCCAAATTATATGAAAGGGATGATACATGCACTCCAGACATCATGAAAGATACCAGTACCAGAGTTCCTCCAGTCCTTCCAGCAGAAGTTGCACATGCAATCAAGAACATGAAGCGGGGAAAAGCTCCAGGAGAAGATGGAATTACTGTAGACATCATACAAGAAGCAAGTGGAGAAATCGAAACAGTACTCGCCCAAATTTTCACTCGATGCCTTAATGAAGGAAAGATTCCTGAGGATTGGAACACCGCTACAATGATCCTGCTACATAAGAAAGGTGACATTGAGGATCTAGGAAACTACAGACCTATCAGCCTCCTATCAGTAGTTTATAAAATCTTCACTAAAGTTCTTTCACACCGTTTGAAGGTAACACTGGACATGGCTCAACCGAGAGAACAAGCTGGATTCAGGAGTGGCTACAGCACAATAGATCATATCCACGTGCTGAGAGAACTAATTGAAAGAGCGAGGGAATATGAACTTCCATTGTGCATGGCTTTTATCGATTATGAAAAAGCCTTTGATTCGGTGAAACCATCAGCAGTTACAATGGCTCTGAAAACCTGCGGTATTGAAGATGCATACATTAATATTATTAATAACATCTATGAAAATGCAAGTGCAAAGATTAGGCTGTTTGAAAATACAACACACGTAAAAATTGGAAAGGGAGTGAGACAAGGTGACACCATATCTCCGAAGCTCTTTAATGCCACATTGGAGGGTGTTTTTCAGTCGCTGAGCTGGGAAAACAAGGGGATAAAGATTAATGGAGATTATCTAACCCACCTTCGTTTTGCTGATGATGTAGTCATTTTTGCAACTACCCCATCAGAGCTGCAGAGTATGATCCAGGAACTTGCTGACAAGAGTAAAGAAGTGGGATTAAAAATGAACTTTCAGAAGACAAAAGTGATGTTCAATGCTTTTACAAGAAATGAAGATTTATCGATTGATGGAGAAAAGCTGGAGATAACAGACACGTACGTTTATCTTGGACAGCAGATATCAAGTGAGGGTCACATTGATGAAGAAATTAATCGGCGTACAAAACTTGCCTGGAGAGCTTTTGGAAGAAACAGCATAATTTTCAAGAGCAATATGCCATTATGTCTTAAAAGAAAAGTGTTTGATCAATGCATCCTTCCAGTGCTTACGTATGGTGCAGAGACGTGGACCTTAACTAAAAGAGACATACAAAGGCTGCAGACAACTCAAAGTAGCATGGAGAGGTGCATGCTTGGTGTAACCAGGAGAGATAAGAAGAGGAACTCGTGGATCCGAAAATGACAAGAGTGGAAGACATCATGATCAGAGTTAAATCCCTGAAATGGCAATGGGCTGGACATACTGCCAGAAGGACAGATCATCGATGGACAGCCGAAATTTTAGATTGGATTCCAAGGGACAGGAAAAGACCCAGAAGAAGACCACATGGGAGATGGGTGGATGAAATTCGAAAGTATGCAGGGGTGACATGGAGGAGACTCACAAGACAGACCGTTGTGGAGGAAACTTGGGGAGACCTTCGTCCAGCAGTGGATTGATAATGGTTGACAATGATGATGATGATGATATATACATCACACAGTTCAACGGCATAACGCAATCAGGTCTTCGAGAGTGTTCGCTGTTCCGAGGAGAAAAACTTGATTTAACACGAATGCCTGCTATAGCATTGCTTTGCGCAACGGTTCGCTCAGAAAAGACACTTCGGACTTTGGACTATCTCAGTCCCTTCATGCTTCCGCTTTCAACAGCGCGTGAGTCAACCGCAGGCGATCGAATGTCAACCGCATGCTTCTCCCATAGACTTTACATGGGAACTTTGCCTCTCCCCTCACAACGCCCGAACCTTTGCCCCATTCTCATTTTTTTTTCGACTGGCACATCTACATGGTAGGATCTTTGTTTTGATACCTCAACCATATCTTTACGTTCAGCCGTTCTCTCAAAATAGAAGTCACAGTAAAATACCATATAGAATTAATATATAGATGAGTAGGTTCAGGTTCTCACTTTTAAGTAGATTTTTCTAACAGTGTAAGCAAGGAATTAAAGAGGATCGGTATTGGAAGTCTCATGCCTATAAGGAAACCACTGATTTCCTCGAAGAACCGAAAGTTTGTCTTCAGCGGGTGTCAGGAAGACTGGGAAAAAGTCGTGTGGTCCGACGAGTCGCGAAACACTTTGTTCTGTTCCGACAGCAGGTAGAGGATTTGGTCGGGGCTCCATGAAGTGATGGACCCACCTTGCCTTGTAAACATAACTCAAGTTTCTGGAGATGGTGTCATTGTGTGAGTCACGTTTTGTTAGTACGGAACGGGTCTCCTGACATTTCTGGAAGAACATTGTTGCAAGGATAATCTGAACATTGTGCAGGATTATCTGAACATTGTTGCAAGGATTATCTGAATATTGTTGCAAGGATTATCTGAATATTGTTGAAATGATTATCTGAATATTGTTGCAAGGATAATCTGAACATTGTGCAGGATTATCTGAACATTGTTGCAAGGATTATCTGAATATTGTTGCAAGGTTTATCTGAACATTCTTGCAATGATTATCTGAACACTGTTGCAAGGATTATCTGAACATTGCTGCAAGGATTATCTGAACATTGCTGCAAGGATTATCTGAACATTGTTGCAAGGATTATCTGAACATTGTTGCAAGGATTATCTGAGCATTGTTGCAAGGATTATCTGAACATTGTTGCAAGGATTATCTGAGCATTGTTGCAAGGATTATCTGAGCATTGTTGCAAGGATTATCTGAACATTGTTGCAAGGTCTATCTGAACATTGTTGCAAGGATTATCTGAATATTGTTGCAAGGATTATCTGAACATTGTTGCAAGGATTATCTGAATATTGTTGCAAGGATTATCTGAACATTGTGCAGGATTATCTGAACACTGTTGCAAGGATTATCTGAACACTGTTGCAAGGATTATCTGAACATTGTTGCAAGGATTATCTGAACACTGTTGCAAGGATTATCTGAACATTGTTGCAAGGATTATCTGAATATTTTTGCAAGGATTATCTGAACATTGTTGCAAGGATTATCTGAACATTGTTGCAAGGATTATCTGAATATTGTTGCAAGGATTATCTGAACATTGTTGCAAGGATTATCTGAATATTGTTGCAAGGATTATCTGAGCATTGTTGCAAGGATTATCTGAATATTGTTGCAAGGATTATCTGAATATTGTTTAAATGATTATCTGAATATTGTTGCAAGGATTATCTGAATATCATTGCAATGATTATCTGAATATTGTTGCAAGGATTATCTGAATATTGTTGCAAGGATTATCTGAACATTGTTGCAAAGATTATCTAAACATTGTTGCAAGGATTATCTGAACATTGTTGCAAGGATTATCTGAACATTGTTGCCAGTCAAATCCATTCTGCAATGTTGACTTTTTATCCAACACGTGACGGCTGCTTCATGGACGCCAACTGTACAACACGGAAGATGTGTGTTCAGCAGTGGATAGGGAGCAATGACAGCGACAGGGTTTGTCTGATGGCGCTGGCTCTGTACCTTCCTTGGAGCTAGTGGCCCTAAATGAAGAACAGATGACTGCTTGTAGCCCAAAGAGTTGCTCATATTGGTCGTTAAAATCTCCGAAACGAAAGAAAGAAAACAGAAATTTGGGTTTTTGGTTGCAGATTTTATGTTATCGAAACTATTGATTACACATTCTAGATATCTTCCGCATCAATAAACTGGTCAACTTTGCAGCTGACCCTAAAGATTCCTCTAAAACATAAAATTTTACGATCATTCCTCTCGTGAAATCGCTGATGTCGCCTACTTTTCTCTTTGTGCATTAAAAATATACCGCCTAGAAAAAGCATAGATCTGATTTATTTTGGACACCACAGTACGTATGACGTCATAACTGACGTACTGTTATACACATTTCATGCAACAAGTACAGTTCGGATATCAGAAATGCATCCTTTGGTACTATTGCCTGTGACTACATACAGTCTCTCGCCGCGGTGCCGCAACACGCGGATCCGACCATCGTCGTGTTTCAGGCAGAAGCGGGATTCGTCGGAAAAGACAATGTCGTGCCATTCCGTAGTCCGGGTGCGGCGTTCAACTGCCCACTGCCGCCGCACTCGCCGGTGGTGTAACGTCAATGGTAATCGGAGCAATGGGCGCCGTGCGACAAGTCATCGCTCCTGCAGACGACGTCGAATGGTACGTTCTGACGCAGGTTGTTGCGCAACACACCCCAATTCCTGTGCTAACGTTCGTGATGTGGCGGTGCGAACTGTCAATGACCGCCGCACAACATGCCGTTCCTCTCGTTCGGTGGTGGGCAGCGGCTACGGCAATCGCTCACGTTGGTCCGTTCATCCCTCCTGCACCCACCGAATCCATACTGGCCTCACTGTGGCAAGATGTCGTCCCACACGGGCGCCGATGTCTCGGTACGATAAACCGCTGTCGCGATAAGCCACTATTCGTCCTCTGTCGAACTCCGGAACGTGCTGGAATGACTGCCGTGTTCTGCGACGAGGCATCAGGAAGCTTCGCACGCGCAGGTCCGGCAGCACAACACACTTCCACTACTTACACCCAGCCTTCTGTGCACCCTTATAGTGCTTACCGGTGGCGTGCCGGGCGCCCACGATTTGCATATGTCCTGCAATGCTAATCGTTTGCATGTGCTCTCGCGGGAGACGCATGCTGCGAATTTCAGGCCAATCGGATGCTTCCTTCTTGGTGTTGCATTTTGGGTGGCCAGCAGTGTAGATTAGGGAAAAGAGAAAAAATCCATGTCGTCCCTCTCTCTCATGCAAAAACAGCCACATCCTCACTCCACTGCAGGTACTCTCCGTCCCCCAATCTACACAACACACACACTCGCTCAGGGTCGAATCTTTTTGCTGTCAACAAGCCCTAAAATGGTTTTACCATCTTAATACCTACAGATTGGCAAAAACACTGCGAGTGCCTCTCCTTGCTTTTCTGATTACGCCCTGCGCTATGTCATGGAAGTAAGTAAAGCCAAGGAAACAGTTAAACACACCAGGAAATCAGGGAACACGACTTTTTTCTTCTTTACCATTGCGATGAAAAGAATGGGTCGACTTGGCCCGGCCCGTTGCTTTGTTCTCTAAACTAAAAAAAGGCTCGACCCAGCCATCCCGGATCGTGCAGACCTGTACTTCTTACCCTTATGATTGCGCATGTTTTCATGCCAAACGTCTCCACCTGCTGTAACGTATTTGCCTTTTTATACGTGCGAATGCCTTTCGGACATTAATTTTGGTCACTAGTGTACTTCTAATAACCCAAATATGAATTTCCATTCCAACAAAGGTGCAGATATCTTATCACAAGGACGACGTATGTCCGATCAACTCATCATCTGTAAGTCCAGGAAACTTTCTTAGTGCTAATGGTAGTGTAATGCTGCAAAAACTTTATAGAACTAACGAAACTAACGTGTTTATCCAGGATTGCTGTTTTAGTACTCTGACATTGTGTTTGAATCTGTTCGCCCCACAAGATTATAAAACTCCTTCTATTATTATGCTGATTTGGCAGGATAACGGAGCTTCCAAGTTTCTCGAGAATTCTAAAGCATCCGTAGGCGTTTGAGAGGTGGGGGATATTACGTTTTTCTTTATCCCACAAAGTTAGGAATAAACCATTGCATGTTTTCGAATACCAAATGTATGAAGGTTGAAAAGGTCTATCAACACAGACGCGTGCCTTGATGTCTGCTGTTTGCTGCGTTTTCTTTCAATGATACGAGAGCTGAGTTTAAATCTTGTTCAAATGGAATGGAATGAGGTTTTTAAACAAACATCGCTCTTTCGGTAACTATAAAAAACAACAACAAAAAAAAAACTTCTCTGTCTGCTTTGAGCCTTAAAAGAAGTTGAGGATTTTCACATAGCTTGTACAATTCTGCTTTTGTTATTGGAGATAACTAGGCACGAAAATAAAGACCTGTAACGGACAACACCATGTTACAGCGTTGGACTCCGAGTGGTCCGATCTACCCATTCGTCCTGAGTTTGAGACACCGATGAAATACCCGTAGTGAGCTTGTCCAAACGGCCCTAGCTCTCTCGCCTCTCCGGAATCAGTTATCATAAAATAGTGTATAGCCCGTCCTAGGACGGTTGTTTTTAAGTTTTAAATAAATATTAATGTATAGGGGATGTTGCCCATCTCATGACGGAGTGAAATTTTTGATTGAATCAGATTGAAAACAAATCAAATAGTAGCTGCATTTCTGTAAGGAAACATAGTACAAACTTGCATAGTACGAACTCATTCATGCTAGAACTAAAAATTACATGCCACTTATTTCCGTTTTTCAAAAGACCTCGCGATAAATAACATTCTGTGTAAAATAATATTTGTAATTAACAATTGTAGATTAGAGCGCTTAGATAGATCGATATTTTGCAAAATGTGTAATATAATCAGCATTAAAGTCTGAAAGTTGTTTTCGCATAAACTTACCTTAATACCTCTTTCTTTAAATCTTTCGCGTTAAATGATTTTTCCTCCGGCACACTTGTTATTCCCTTCATTACTTGTTTTAGACTATCCTATTCGACGGTTAGTTTGAAACTTTATACCGAAGCTTTTTCTACAAAATATTGCGACATCTGGTATCACACATTGGAACTATCTAAATTCTCGACGCTGTGCCTCTGGGGAGACATCTGTTTTTAGATGCAATCTTGCTCACTTTGACATCTCAAGATTTCAGTTTTTATGGTTGGTTACGGCATTTAGATTGATCTATATTTTGCAAAATGTATAACAGAATCAGCACTAAACTCGGAAAGTTAGTTAAATTAAAAAAGGAAAAAATAATCAAAGCCTACAAATTAATATTCGAATTGTGCTAAATTAAATTAATATACAAACGCAACTTGTCGTGATATTAAGATTTTAATTCGAATTTTGTGAATCGGAAATAGAACTAGAGTCACTGATAATCCAATGTTTTTTTTTTTAAATTAGCACGCGATCACCTTGACATCTCAATGTGATCGCGTGCAAACTCAACTTGCTGTGATATTAATAATTCAATTCAAATTTTGTAGATGGTAAAAATAGAACTCGAGTCATTGATAATCCAATGTTTTTAAATTAGCACGTGATCACCTTGACATATAAAAGTGATCGCGTGCTATTATATAGGAGGCAATCATTTTCACATCGCCAGAGCACACACGAGATGTTCGATAAGTCATGGCGCAACAATGAAGACGTCACTGTGACGTCAAGCATTCCAGAGAGACAGACGGATCTGGGTGTTTATATATATAGACTATTATTAGGTGAAAGAAATTAATGCGTGACGAATGCCTCTGAAGAAATCATTTTTCACAAATACATGGAAGGCATAAAGAAATCTAATTAAACCTAGGCACAAAAGTGTCATATTTTGACTGTTTCCACCCCTTCAGAATACTTGAAAATAACATCGCTATGGAGCGGGAATCGAACCCGAATGGCACGATTTTCGTTCGAGCATGTTGCCGTTACGACACCCAGGTCATTGAAGTTCCCTGCAACTGAAGCTAAGCAAGTGTAGCTTAGAAATCTGAATATTTCGAGCATGCTACCGTTAGTTCAGATTTCTAAGCTTCATCCTCTTAGCTTCAGTTGAGTGCAGCTTCGTTGACCTGGGTGGTGTAACGGTACATGCAGGTTCGATTCCCGCGGTGGGACGATGCAATTTTCAAGTTTTCTGAAGAGATGGCTTCACAGGTAACAGTGAAAATATGGTACCTTTGTGCCGATTGCAAAATTAGGAAAAAGTGACTCTCCTTACAGCGAATCTTCTAGAAGGTTCTATGTTATTGCAAGAGGCTGGTTTTTCTGGTATCCCGCAGCAGTTGAAGTCTTTATTAATTTAGAATCTTGTAAAAGGTTCCATGTTATTACGAAAGGATGGTTTTTCTGGCATTCCGTAGGAGTTGAAGATTTTTTTAATTTAAAAGAAGTCTCCATGTCATTGCAACAATTTTTTTCCTGGAATCATGTAGAATGTTCACCGAGATAGTGAAACATTCTAAATACGAGACAATTTTGTCAAAATACGTGTTCGTTATCCTTCAGACTTTGGCTGTTTCACTCTTGCTTAAAATTTCTGAAAATCGTGAACTCGTTTTTTTATTTCTTATGGGCATCCACACGAGGGATTCTCACACACACACACACGCACACACACACACACACACACACACACACACACAAATACACAGACTACCTACCGTAAAGCCCGAAATCTTCCGAATTTAGTTCCGGAATCTTCCGCCCTTTTTACAAATTAAAAAGATAAGTATTGTAGCGCATTATCGCAGGAATTTTGATGCTCTCTGTAAGAAGTTCACTTAGGAATGGGTATACAAACTACGTAGTTATGGTATGGTGTTTTGCTGCGAAAATGCTAAATGAGTATGAATTTCACTGATGAGATTCGGGCATGGTTATTCAAGAAAAGGTTGAGAAGAAATCATATGTGGTCTAAAAGCAACGGTTTAGGCAGTATTATGAGCTTTGGAATTTTAATAGTGGCAACTGCATAATTACTACAGATACTCAAAATAGTATAACTATACTAATAATCAGAAATTTCTTGGCGTAGAATAGAAATAAAACTTTCCAAGCTTTATTCCCTTGAACTAAAAAAAAAAGACACCCAGTTTAAATAATTTTAGGCAAAATGCGATGATATATAAAAGACAAAAAAAGTGGCATACTTAACTTAATAATTACTGAGGGTCTGCCAACTTGATTTAGGACGAGTAAAAAAAAAATTCCATTCGTTCCGCCTTGCCTCATCTTTCGGCACGGAAAATAAGCACACCGGGCAAAATATTAGTCACCCCTGTCAGAACTTACCTAATAACGGGTGACGGCGTCTCTTGCCTTGGTGACAGCTCGAATCCGATCTGATAGAGACTCCAAGACGTTGTGGATGTATTGAACATTGATTTGCAGCCATTCGTGAGTCAATTGGTCCCGAAGTTCCACTAGAGAATGTGGGTGCCTATTACGGCGTTTCACCCTCTGTTCCAAATGATTCCACAGATTTTCAATAGGATAAAATCTGGGGATTTGGCGGGCTCGTTGAGGTGAGACAGTGTTGCTGATTGTTCTTCGTGCCACTCAGACAAAGCTTTAGCGCTGTGCATGCGGCAATTGTTGTCTTGGAAGACATGAGTGGCTATGTGATGCTGCTCCTGGAGATGTAGGGCAAAGGGCAACACTGAGTCATTCATAATGCGGACCCATACAGCACAAAATGTTTCCGATATGTATCAGTAATGTTACAATCTCTCATTTTCGCTACACTTTCAGAGATATCTTACAATTCCGTTTCAGCAACACTTATTTTGGAACATAACTCTCTGTACATTACGGTTACGTTAAAAATATCATTCACCGATACTACTGCTTTATAGTTTCCATTGTACACAATTGTTACCTTGATGTTACATTCCTGCGATATTTAATAATTTTGATTTGGCAACGGCGTGGATGCGCATGCGCATTTATGCCATTTCATCGAAGCACTCTCGTAGTTGTTCAACGTGCTACTGGGACAGTCTTTGGTGGTGCTGTCGTACTCGAATTAGCTGGGTGTAGGAGAACTGGCCACCGGAGAAGAGGCCACAAAAATTTTAAAGGGCCGTATAAAAATTGCGTATTTCAACGCTTCGTGTCCACGACCCCCAGAGGTTGGTTATCTGATTCATAATATAGTTTCCATAATTTCGTCTTTTCTCAATTGCGGTTATTAATGTAATTCTTTATAAAAAAATGTTTGTGATCTACAACTCAACAAAAGATTTCAGGGTTTACAAATTACAAGTCTGCAAATTATCTTCTGAGGGCATGTGCTGCCTCAGGAAACCTGTCGAGGGGGGGTAACATCAAAAGTATAAAATACATACAAAGAATTTCGGTTCCGATCGGGAGATTCTTAGCATTTACAAGCTATAACTCTACAACTCTACACATTATCTGAGGGCCTGTGCCTACTCAGCAAACCTGTCCGGGGGGGGGGGGGGGGTAATACCCAAAAGTGTAAAATATAAAGAATTTCTGGCCCGATCGGGAGATTTTCAGCATTTACAACCTTCAAGTCAACAAATTATCTAGGTGCATGTACTGCCTTAGGAAACATGTCGGGGGGGGGGCACCAAAAGTATAAAATATAAGGAATTTCTGGTCTGATCGGGAGATTTTCAGCATTTACAACCTACATTGTAACAAACTCTCTGAAGGCATGTGCTGACCTAGGAAACATCTCGAGGTGTGGGTGTGTGTGTGTGTGTGTGGGGGGGGTACCTAATATAAAGCATAAAGTATTTCTGGTTGTAAATGCTGAAAATCTCCCGATCGGACAAGAAATTCTTTATATTCTACACTTTTGGTATTAACCCCCCGCCCCTCCCCGACAGATTTCCTGGGTAGGCACATGCCTTCAGATAATTTGTTAAGTTGTAGCTTGTAAACGCTGAAATATCCCGATCGGACCAGAAATTCTTTTTATTTAATATTTTAGGTTTTAATGATCCTCCCCCCCCCCCGGATTAGATTCTTGGGTTTGCACATACCAGCAGAGAAATTATTTAGCTGTAGTTTATAAACATTGGAAAACATCGTAAATAAGAAAATACGAAATTACGGTAATGTAATGCGTGTCAGATAAACAATCTCGGGAGACGTAGCCACGGAGCCGTCCAGAACGCAATTTTTATGCGGCCCCTTAAAATGTTTGTGGGCAGTTCTCCGGTGGCCACTTCTCCGGTGGTCAGTTCTTCGGTGGCAAGTTCTCTGCTTAGTCTTTGGCCCGAAAATCATGGAAATGTCTACATTTATTACTGAAATTGAAATATTTATATAGCCACACAAAATGTGTTTATGCAGAACAATTTAATGACACTGAAATTCCAATGCGTCCAGTTGTCCGGTGGCTACTTCTCCGTACCCGGAGTTAGCTAGTTAGTGTACACTAGTGTCCGTCCTTAAGTTATGCACGCCAGTGTATAATATCTTAGTACGTTTGTTGGTTTTGAATCAGAAAAAAGTCTCAATGAAAGTAGTTAGTTTGTAAAGGTATAAAAATAATGTTGGTATACTGATATGTTTAACGACTACGCAAGTTTTGAAGAAAAAATAGACTAAGATATGCATTAAAAGGTACATTTCGTTAATTAATCAGGAATAAATTTAAGTCATCCTACAGAAAAATAGAATGATCTATGGAAAAAATAATGCATTTCTATTAAACAACGTATTCGCAAAGCACTGGCTTTCTCGTTAGTTCCTACAGAACGCTGTAATCGCGAGGCGTCCCATGGTCGAGTGGGATAATGCATCTGCCTAGAAACCCGCTAGACAGGGATTCGAACGTGGCGTGACTTCGAGGATTTGCATTTTCTTGAAAAGAAAATTTCCCTAGCGTCGTGATGTCACACCGTAAAATTTCCTGATGGGGAAAAGCAAAAAGGCGTACAAAACATACCGGTGAGACCATATGGGGAGGTAAAAAAAAAATTGGCGAGCAAAACATGTTCGGTAGGACCACGCGGCACACAAAATGTTATGGTTGAACACAAAGAGAAAATGGCGGACAAAAGACGGTTGGGAATATCACGTGGAAAAACAATGGCTACGACTGACGTCATGATTGACCAAGAATCGACCACACGCGTCCTTGAGGCAGCACGTGGACGGGTTCCTTTTACAGAAACCCCCTATTATCGCGTAACAGTAATGTAAAGAAGTTACAAATATCTTTCAAACACGTTACAGTAACATGAAGTTGGTATCTTGAAGTTACAAATACCTTTCACTGTATCGTATCAGTTGTGTTTCAAAGTTATGTAACGTTTACGGACATTTTGACGTAACCGTAAGGTTTCTGAAACATTACTGTTACATTGCGCAACGTATCTGAAAAGTCTCAATGTTTCAGTGTTACGTACCTGTAACATATACGAAATATTCTGTGCTGTGTGGGGAGGTACGCATACTGGTTCGAATTCATCGTCACTGCAACGAGAGAGAACCCATTTCGTGGTACGAAAAACATCCCCCAAACATCACAGAACCCTCTCTAGCTTGAACAAAACCTTCGACACAATCAGGATTAAAGGCTTCATTAGATCTGCGATGCACTCGTCGCCTCCAATCATTGGAATACAAACAAAAACGAGACTCATCGGACCAATTTACTCATTTCCAGTCCTCCACAGTAAAGTTTTGGAGCCTCTGAGCCCATTGATAACGTGCAACTTGTGACCTGCTGTTAAAAGAGTCATCTTCCGTGGTACTCTGCTCCAGATGTCCATCGCATGAAGTTCTCGTCGCAATGTCCTTTCGAATATTGGTTGGAGTGGATTTTCATTGATTGTTTGGTGAGAATCGTTTTTCGGCCACAGTTACGTTGCCGATTTTCAGTTGACTGAGAACTACAACACTGTTTGTAAACACGCTGGACTGTAGGACTCGACACACAAACAAAATGAGCGACTTCATTCATTTCGTGTACGTGGGCGCGACTAAACACGATGGCTTCATTTTGCCACTCAGTAACGACTGTCTTACGGCCCGTATTGCACTCTAAATTCAACATACACGTTGCTCTTCACCACTGACAGAAATGATCATGTAGACAACGTCAGAACTATTTATCTCCCAACAATGCTCTCACGGCGTCCTCGGTGCAACTGGTAACCTCCTGCTGTCATTTCTGTTAGGAGTGATTAGTTTTTCCACGGTGTGCTTGGCTACCTTTTGCTTACAGGACTTGTAACCACTGTTGTATCCACGTACAAAACACGTTCTCAACGTTACACTTATTACTACCACTTTTCATGGCCGATCAAACAAATAAATCACCCTTTTAATCGCTATCCACCATACACGCCATAGAGAAGCATGCTAATATTTTGAAATCATTGCATCGGAACTCACAGTTTCATGAAAAGACGGAACAAAAATTAAGACAGTGAGGTATTAACGCACGGCTCACTATCTTTTCTACTCACTATACTTTAGATCAGCTGTCAATGAAATGGACAAAGACGATGCCTCCTCAATTAACAGTGTTCAGCACTTAATGAACAAATCTTAGTTTAAAACTAGACTTTGCATAATATCTGCTAATTTAAGTTTCTTGTGTTATTCGATAAAGAAATTAGAAACAACAACAAACCAACTATCTGAAACAGTTAAAAGAAATGCAGGCTATTGAAAGAAAACTTAACACACTTTGGGGTTCAAAAATAGAAGCCCTGAGAAACACGCTCTTATGAAAACAAAACAAAACAAACAAACTAAACAGTGTAGATACCAAACTGTGTGTAGAGTTGCTCAAGTTTTGGAAGGCCAATATGTACGCGAAATTGACTGTTTAAGTGTTGGTAACATTCACTTCTTAAAATATTCAAATTTGACTTATTGTGATGTGGAACGATCGTTTTTTCGATTTCGTTCATTGTCTTATGACAAGTGGCATAGATTGTCAATAGAAAATCTGGAGATATCATTTGTTGTCCACTGGGATTCCAAAGAAACTTTTTCATTAAATGAGCAGCTGTGATTAGTAAGTCGAGTACTATCTTTCTATCACAGGAAATAACGAGTTACTTATCGTTGAAGAAAATATAATCTTATTTTTAGTAAATGTTTTCTTTACTTTTGGGAAATATTTTAGTATGTGACGTAATACAGAGGTAAAGCACGTGTCAAGACAATGAATCTGCAGCGATACATTCTTTCCGTGTAGCTTAGTTGGGAAAGAAAGTTACTCCTGAGTGTGTGTGTGTGTGGGGGGGGGGGGCTTTGATCTCCGTCACGGACAAATCTGCGTTTTCACATTGGCGCCCGAAAGTAAAACTGGATGTACTGGGCGTTGGGTTCTGAGAAAAATGTGTGATGTTTGTTCTACACTAGAGATGAGTTCGAGCTCAATTTCAGTAGCCAGGGCCCGGATTCTTGGGAAATTTTGCTTCTTAAGGCTTGCATTTATGCATTATACACTGGCCAAAGATATGGCCCAAGCAAAGATTATTTTAAAAATCATTAGTTTAAAACATTTATTTCAGTTAATCCACTTCACAATATTAATATGTTTTTAGAAATACAACGCATAAAGCCAAATGTTCTAAAATGTGGATTTGAAAATAAATAAATAATCAACGTGCCCTTCGACCGTATCAGGGGAATCAGTAATTTTGGTAAAAGCTGAAGAAAAGAAAATCGTTTAGAAACAAAAAAATTCCACTCGGGTTTTCCTTTTGATTTCTAAATTTACTTTTATTATGAATAAATTGCATTATAAAACGTACAACGCCGTACAGACAGTTGCAAGTGTTTGAAATGTTGACTCTAGAAAACTAATCTTTGTAATATAATTTACATATATGCTAATTAGTAAAGGTAGTTTAGAATCATGTAGTAGAATATAAAATAAGCATGTAGGGAAATTTCCAAAATGAAAAAAAAAAAAAAGAACGTAAAAGCATTCCAGACCAGATTATTCTGCATTTTGTAACATTAACAAAGCTTTGCGCTTAATAGTATAATAATCACAATATTATCATATGTGTGTGCAGTTTTCAGATCAAGTTCATCATGAAAAACGAGAGAGAGAGAGAATTGCATCTAATGCCTCAGCGCTTCAACTTAATCTTCTTTTCTCTAAAACTCGACTTGCTGCACTAAAAACCAACGTCACCCCAAAAATCGCGGGAGTGAGGAAATTTAAAAAAATAAACAATAATACTTCCAACTGCACAAGTTTGGAGATTAATGCATCATTTTAAAGATAAGATTCTTGATTTTCAATAAAATACAAAAAATGGGAATGGGATTTTTTCCCGGTTTTTCAATACCAGACCTCTTTAAACTAATCCTTGCTTGGGCCATAGCTTTGGACAATGCATAATGCAAGTCTTGATAAGCAAAATTTGTCTTGCAATGGCAGCTAGCTTAGGAAATTGAAAATCCTTCCATCATGGTAACAAATCCACAATGAAATTCAACACGTGTAATTCAACCGGGCAATTAATTACAGTAATGAAATTCAAGACGTGTAATTCCGAGCCCAGGCCAGGGATTTTCGGTAGTTAATAAATTCTGAGCCCGTCCGAGCCCGGACCGGGCCCGAGATCATCTCTGTTCTACATATCGTCTGGGATTAATGAAAAAAATTCTACTACGTTTCAAATACAAAATAAAAAAATTAAGAGGGAGATGATGTGACGTAATACAGAGGTAAAGCACCCTTCAAGACGATGAATCTGCAGCGATGTATTCTGTCCATGTAGCTCAGTTGGGAGAGCAACTTACTCCGGAGTGAGGGGGACGCGGATCCCCGTTACGGGCATTTCACATCTATTTTTAGCAATTTTTTTTTTAATTCATTAGCACATGAAAAATATTTTTCTGCTTTCCGCACCTAAAACGATCCTTAGTTATAACGTTCCTTGAAAATTGGAGGGGGGGGGGGGGAGGTTGTTCTTTTCTGCATGAAGAGAAATGTAAAGTATGTGCTTGTTTCCAAATACTTTTGAAATATTTTCAGTTTAAGAATGCAGTACGATAACAAATAATTTTTAGCATTAAAAGTTAGCTTCCTTACTTTAATATGCATTTTCCCATTTGACGTTGTCTAGATTTTTTTTTCTGTTTTGTGTTTTTTCCAGAAAACTTCAAAATTTCAGGAATGCTGCTTTCGTGTTCTTTCGTGCTCAGCAGCTTGTACATGTGCATGAATTCTGCACATGTATGGATGACGCCAGTCTCAAATCACGCAGTCCCGAGTGGAGAATATTCACGTGGAACGAACCTCTACGACTTCGATGACGATGAAGGCGTGTATCGATTGCGAAGAAATGCACTTCTGTTGAAGTCAAACTCACGATTGGAGAAAGATGAAGAACGAGAGGCTAAAACGTGGATGCTACCTCTGCTGAAACGTGGTTTTACTCTCCTAAGCCAAACGCAGAGCAACGACAACAACAACAACGGTATCTTCAGAAAAGGTACGCCAAGACGTGTTTCCAAACCTCTCGTCCGCCCACGAGGGCATCCCCTAAGATGGGGGTAGTGAAGAAAAATTCAAAGCAAGTTTTCATTCAGTAACAAGATGTTGCCACTACATGAAATAAGAGCACTGGTATGTTTTTTTTTTTTTTTTTTGAAAGGTACCTAGCTGTCAGTATTTTAAATTGTGCAACTGTGTTGCTTCGAAATAAAAATTTAATAAAACTAGAAAAACGTTATTAGTTGATATTGCTTTACCTTTTTCCTTCACTTCTGATTTAAATCCATAGAAGAGTTGGGAACGTGTCAGAAATTTTGGACCCAGACCTTGGCGTCACATAATTGGACCCGACCCAGACTTGACCCGGATAAATTTGCTTTGAGCTATAAATTCGAATATCGGGCCGCGGATGGCCTAGTGAGCAACGTTCGTGACCGCCACGGAAAGGACCTCAGGTTCGATCCTAGGCAGGTACGAACGCTTGATCCACTAAATATCGGGTCGCGGGTGGCCTAGTGGGCAACGTTCGTGACTGCCATGGAAAGGACCTCAGGTTCGATCCCAGGCAGGTACGAACGCTCGATCCACTAAATATCCGCCGTGCGTCGGATGGGGACCTTAAGCCTTCGGACCCCGGGTACTGGCCCCCAGGTAATAAATAATGGCGTCTTCCTCCCCCTTTCTACTTCGCTTCGGTGTCACTTTTCTATCGGGCACTGTAGCCCAAATCTCCTAGCTTCCTATTTCTAAGGGTTGTTTAGGACCTGGGGTCAGACACTCCCTTCCTAAGATCATCTACATATTATCGTCAATTCGAATATCATCATCATCATCATCGTCATGATTGTCAATCATTTATCAATACACTGCTGGATGAAGGTCTCCCCAAGTTTCTTTCACAACGGACTGTCTTCGGCCAGTCTACTCCCGCGTGGTCTTCTTGTGGGCCTTTTCCTGTCCCTTGGAATCCAATCTAAAATTTTGTTTGTTCATCGGCTGCCTGTTCTTTTTTTTTTTTTTTTTTTTCTTTGATTGGAGGTTTAACGACCACCGTGAGCAACTCAATGGGCTATAAGCAGTCGCCCGTCCCTAATTTAGGGTCACTGGTTCCAAGGAAGGGAGAGAGCCAGTGCCGTAAGACAAACACAACATACATGCCTCACCGGGATTCGAACCCGGACCCCGTTCGGACGAATGATCAGAGGCCATGCCTGTTCTTCGGGCAACATGTCCAGCCCATTGCCATTTTGGGGATTTGAATCTGATCATAATGTCTTCCACTCTTATCATTTTCCTTATGGACGAGCTCTTTTTATCTCTCGTGGTTACACCAAGCATGCATCTCTCCATGCCTCTTTCAGTTGTCTGCAGCCTTTGTATGTTTTTTTGAGTTAAGGTCGACGTCTCTGCTCCGTACGTAAGCACCGGAAGGATGCATCGATTAAGCACTTTTCGTTTAAGACATAATGGCATATTGCTCTTAAAAATTGTACTATTTCTTCAAAAAGCTCTCTAACCAAGTATCATACGCCAAACAATTTCTTTGTCAATGTGACCCTCATTTTATATCAGCAGCCCAAGGTAAATGTAAGAATTCTTTATCTTCAGCTTTTCCGCATCAACTGATAAATCTTCATTCTTTGTAAAAGCATTGCACATTACTTCTGTCTTCTGAAAGTTCTTTTTAATCCCGTTTCGTTGCCCTTCTCAGCAAGTTCCTGGATCATACTGTGAAGCTCTGAAGACCTCTGAAGTGTGTTTCGAAATATTTTGTTTTTCTATTCAAAAATAAAACGGAAATAAAACCGGGTCAGGAACACCTTGACCCTACCCGTTTGACCCGCAAGAAATTGTCTATCCGGTGACCCATTGATCAGCTGACTCGTGACCCGTTTCCTTCTCTGGTCCATAGCTGTTATCTACTAGATTTAATATCAAGTCACTAAGTTATCAAACTTATTTAGCGAGTTCGTTTTTAATTTTGCAGTAACGAGACAAAATGCCATCCTATTAATCCTAACTCATTTTGAAAGAAAGTTAGGGAAATATGCCTTTAATATCAAACGTGGGATGTTTCCATACCAAATACAGATACCTTCGTATTCAGAGCTGACAAGGGACAAAACTTTCCAATATATTTTTGATCCGTTCTTACTGAAGTTTAACTTGTACTTTTAACTTGTGTTTAGCTTATAAAAGCCAATCATACTCTCCAAGAAGCAAAAGAGATAGTAAGATTTTCTTATTCCTGTATCACGTAACCGTTTTCCCGAGAACGATTCTCTATGTATTTTTGTTCTGAGTAATTCCACGAACTTGATCACATATTCTTCATGTGACAGAAATGCAATGTTGTATGACTAAATTAGTTTTCCATTATTACAAAAAAGATAAAAATGTTATTATATCATGAGAACTTTATAGTACAAATACACTGGTGTCCAAAATTAACGTGACAAACATAAAACCATAAATACTCTCCCCCCTACCCCCCAAAAGGATAGAGTTTAATAGCAGATGGTAGAGACATACATCGATGATCCATTACGTTATGACAACCCCGAGCATGGAGAAATGAGCGCGCCTGGAGGCCGAACGGTGGTGCAGGTGAAGTTCACAGAGCAGTATATATACAACCCGAGGACCGGCTTTCGGTTACTAGAGTGTTCGGAGTCAGAATGGGAATAGCTGCCGATTTATCGGGGTTTCATAAAGGACATATTGTGATACCATGGCGTATCGACACTACGATATCCGAAACGGCGCGGCTTGTAGGTTGTTCATGTATCGCTGTAGTGAGTACGTATCAAAGGTGGTGCACAGATGGCCAAACGACGCACCGTTGTCCAGCCGTGTGCTGTCCGTAGCTCACTGATGCCAGAGGGGAACGAAGACTGTCGCCCATTGTTTACAGCGGCCGCAGGTCCACAGTGCGATAAATCATCCGCAGCTACAACAGTGGTGATCAGGAAAATGTGTCACAGCACACAGTTCATCGCAGCCTTCTGCGCAAGGGCCTGCGTAGCCAAAGACCCAGCCGGGTCCCTATGCTCACTACACGTCATCTCCTACAACGCATGAAATGAGCCCAAGATCATATAGTTTGGACCGTGAGTGATTGAAAGAAAGTGGTCTGGTCTGACGAATCAAGATTCCTGGTGCATCACGTAGACGGCCGAGCGCGGATACGTTGATTACCAACGGAGGCAATGTCACCGGGGTTCAATGTTGGGCGGAAACAGGCTGGCGGCGGCGGTGTCATGCCGTGGGCAATGTTTTCGTGGGACACTTTAGGCCCCATTATTCCAATAGTACAATCCCCGACAGCTGTCGGGTATCAGAACATCGTTGCGGAGCAAGTTCACCCGTTCGTAGCAACTGTGTTCCCTGCTGGTGATGGTCATTACCAACAGGATAATGCGCCATGCCACACTGCCAGAATCGTCAAGGAGTGGTTCGAGGAACATGCTGATGAGTTCGAGGAATATGCTGGTGAGTTCGAGGAACATGCTGGTGTTAATGCCCTGTCTTTAAAATTCACCTGACATGAACGCAACCGAACATTTGTGGTTCGACTTAGAAAAGCAGGTTCGTGCTACATCACCACCACCTCGAAACGTACGGGAACTGAAGGACCTGCTGTTACATTACAGTACCAGATACCCCAGGACACCTATCGCCACCTCATTGAATTGATACCTTGGCGGGTGGCCTCTGTTCTGCGGGTTAAAGGGGGTCCCGGAGCTTACTAGGTAGGTGGTCATAACGTAATTGCTCATCGGTGTACATATATCGATAACGCAGCCATACACAACAGAAAAGGAATGCCATCTGCACATGGGGAGAAAGCACGCGCATCAAAGCACTGTAGTCCAAAAGGGATGCAACAAGTGGCGCGGATTTCAAGGAGCCAATAGGGAATTTGATTACCTCGAACAGCGGTACAGTTGGCACAATGAGGCTTTACGCTGTTTACAAGGCTGTGAATGGCAATAATTCCCACTCTTCAACTAAGGCTCGTCTGAGTTCTGGGAGAAGGCTTCCGGATTGCAAATGCTCCTCTCAGGACATCCCAAATATGCTCTATCGGGTTCAGGTCTGGAGATCTCGCGAGCCGTTCCATCCTGTGAATATTCTCACTCTCCAGAGTATTCCACTAGCCGATCCCTATGGGAAACAGACGTTATCGTC
Source organism: Macrothele yani (assembly GCA_039090855.1). Classification (NCBI taxonomy): domain Eukaryota; kingdom Metazoa; phylum Arthropoda; class Arachnida; order Araneae; family Macrothelidae; genus Macrothele; species Macrothele yani. The sequence continues at coordinate 133,258,595 of CM077005.1, read as the reverse complement.
CATAAAAAAGCCCCGAGGGCTAAGAGCTCTCCAGGAAAGCCGTACACAGAGTTCTACGATGTCTTCCCTTTACAGTACAGAAGTCAGCGTGGCTCCTGGAAACACCTGCAGCAAAGTGCGTTCAACCAACATGATAACAGCCTAAACCAGCAGTCCTGCGCCACCGTAGTCGTCAGTTTCCATAATAGTACAACTTATTAATACACCAAGTAAGTATATGCACTGCTGGCCACCCAAAATGCAACACCAAGAAGGACACGCGATAGCAAAGCCAGATTTACTGGACACATAACAACAGATACAAAGATGAAACGATTGAGCTTACAGGCCCGTACGACTTGCGGAACACGCAGACATCAATAGTCGCGTGGCCCCCATGGCTGGCAATAACGGTCGCTACACGCCACGGCATCGAACGAAAGAGGCTTTGGATGTGGGTTTGGGGTATGTCGGTCCATGCTGCTTCCACACGTTGCCACAGTTCATCAGGCGTAGCCGCGGGTGGTGCTTGCCGGCCTACTCGGTTGCCGATGAGCGACCAGATGTGTTCGATGGGTGACAAATCGGGAGAACAGGCGAGCCACGGCAGCAGTGATACTTGGTGGGCCGTGAATAATTATTGCACGATGCGTGCCACGTGCGGGCGCGCATTGTCCTGTTGAAACGTGGCTGCTGGTAATTCCTGAAGGTAAGGGAGGACTACAGGCTCCAAAACGTCGGAGATGTAGCGGTGGCTGTTGAGTGTACCGGCGATGCGTACCAGAAGGGTGCGGTTGTCATATCCAATTGCGCCCCAAACCATAACGATAGGCGACGGACCGGTATGGCGATGCATAATGCAGGCGTCATATATTCTCTCGCCGCGGTGCCGCCACACGCGTATCCCATCATCGTGGTGTTGCAGGCAGAAGCGGGATTCGTCGGAGAAGACAATGTCGTGCCATTCCGTAGTCTAGGTGTGACGTTCAACGACCCACTGCCGCCACACTCGCCGGTGGTGTAACGTCAATGGTAATCGGAGCAATGGGCACCGTGCGACAAGTCCCCGCTCCTGCAGACGACGTCGAACGGTACGTGCTGACACGGGTTGTTGCGCAACACACCCTAATTCCTGCGCTAACGGTCGTGATGTGGCGGTGCTAGCAGTCAGTGTCCGCCGTACAACACGCCGGTCCTCTCGTTCGGTGGTGTGTCGCGGCTGCTGCAATCGCTCACGTCGGTCCGTCCGTCCCTCCTGCACCCACCATTTCCATACTCGCCTCACTGTGGCTGGATGTCTTCTCACACGGGCGCCGATGTCTCGGTACGATAAACTGCTGTCGCGACAAGCCACTATTCGTCCTCTGTCGAACTCCTAAACGTGCTGGAATGACTGCCGTATTCTGCGACGAGGCATCAGTAAGCTACCCACGCACATGTCCGGCAGCACAACACACTTCCACTACTTACACCTTCTGTGCACCCTTCTTATAGTGCTTCTCGGTAGCGTGCTGGGCGCACATGATTTGAATATGCCCTGCAATGCTAATCGTTTGCATGTGCTCTCACGGGCGACGCATGCTGCAAATTTAAGGCCAATCGGATGCTTTCTTCTTGGTGTTGCATTTTGGATGGCCAGCAGTGTAAGATTGAAGTGGTAATCTGTTTAATTGGCATAAGAAACAAAATACAATTTGCCGAGCTTTCGCTCTTCTACGGATGACTTCGTCAAGGCTAAAAGCGTAAACAAACAGAAAATGAGTACGATTTTCAATTTAAATATGATAATGATTACACGATACATTAAGAATGATTAAATACGTGGCGCATCGTGTTCTGAATATGAAATTACGAGAGCGTTAGTTACGGACATGGCAGTGTTCAGGGGAAAGTCATTCAGGCATTGAATCCAGGTTTGTCTTAAGGTCCTGAAAAACGTTCTAAAAATGAGACTAGGTGTAGGCATAAGAGCCCCCAAATCCTTTTACAGCATCCTTCCAAAGTTCTCTGATCAACAACGAAGCTGGCGTTTATTCCATACCCTTACCCTATTCTGATGGGCGGCATAGACGTTATATCGGAAGGACAAGACGCTCATTTGAAATGCGAATCAGAGAACACAAAAGAAGGAAGATCTTCTACGACTTTATCTAGAGAGGTGTGTTCCAAGTCCGCGGTACATACCGAGTGATCCAAAAGTCTTGCACATTTTGAAAACGTAACAACTCGCGGAGTTTGGAGAGTAGGGCAACGCGGTTTGCGTAGAAATTATCAGAATGGCATCGGGGTTTTTTATGAAATTACATAAATTTGTACTTATTTTACTTACATTTTTCATCGCCAGATAGCGCCATAGGCGAACAGGTCTGGGATAGTGGGTATAAAAGCAGCAGCTGGGAAGCAACCACAAGTCACAACGGTCTGTGTCAGTATGCTGTCATTACCGGACAAAGCGCTCTTTGTAAAATTTTTCTATTGCAACGCTGAATGTGCGAGTGCTGCGTCGAGAGCCTACCGGTCACGGAAAGGTGATCGCAGTTGGAAAGGACTGATGGAAAGTGCTGCCCTGCGGCGAATGGTGAAAAAATTCGAGGCAACGGGATCTTTGGCATCACGCCCATGAAGCGGTAGGCCACGTGCTGCTGCAGCAGAGACGATTACGCAGGAAATGGATGTGATTGCAATGTCATCCGCACATGGCGACTCCAGTGCTCGCCATGTTTCCCGGCAAACAGGCATTCCATACGGGACTGTATGGCGAACACAACGACGGATTCTGCACAGATACCCGTACAAACTGCAAGGGCATCACGAACTGCAAGCTGGCAATTACGTACAGCGTCAGGAGTTCGCAGCATGGTTTTTTCGACAAATGGATGTCGACGAGAACTGGCTGTTGAACGTTTTATGGACTGATGAGGCACACTTTTCTCTAAACGGAGCGGTAAACACGCAGAACTTCCGCATCTGGGCCACGGAACATCCCCGAGCAGTCGTTGAAGCGCCACTTCATCAGCCGAAAGTGACAGTGTGGTGTGGATTCACGGCTTCCTTCATTATCGGTCCTTTTTTTAAGAGGTCAGCGGCACCTCCTTCGAAACCGTTTCAGTGACAGGTGCACGTTATGCTAACATGTTACGAACGTACGTTATCCCTAGCCTGCAAGAGAGGGATGCAGTGAATCTGTGCATATTTATACAGGATGGAGCACCACCCCACATCGCACGTTCCGTTAAGCAAGTTCTGCAAGAGTCGTTTGGCGCAAATCGTGTGTTGAGCCGACACTTTTTGAAGGACTGGCCTCCTCGGTCACCAGACCTCACACCCTGCGATTTCTGGCTCTGGGGTTACCTAAAATCACAAGTTTACAGATGTCGCCCACTTCATTGGCCATGCTGAAAGATGCCATTCGACACCATGTGGCAGCTATACCACTGGACATGCTCTTTAATGTTGTCCATGGTGTTTTCTCTCGTCTGCAGGCAGTGCTGGAACAGAACTGCCATCACACTGAACACCTGGTACAATCAGGTGTCTATTTTTCTCGACACTTCCAACCTGTGGTTGCTGCGCCATCTGGCAATGAAAACTGTAAGTAAAATGAGTAAAACTTTATGCGATTTCATAAAAAAAACGATGTCATTCTGATCATTTCTACGCAAACCGCGTTGCCCTACTCTCAAAACTCCGCGAGTTATTACGTTTTCAAAATGTGCAACACTTTTGGATCACTCGGTATGTGGGAAGCTATTAAAAATTAGCCCGATACACTAACCCGAAAGCAACGGCTCTCATAGAGTCTCTAGAGATCATAACCAGCCGTGAGGCCTGCAAGAACATTGTCTTTCCGGAGTTACCAAAAATCTGTATTCAATGCCTGAATCACTTTCCCCCTGAAAACCGCCATGTCCCGAACTAACGCATCTCGTGACTTCTTACTCAGAACACTGTGCGCCACTTATTTAATCATTCGTTGTGTCTCGTGTAACCATTCTCATATTTAAGTTGAAATCCTTCTCATTTTCAGTTTATTTTTGCTTTTAGCCTTGACAAATCCCTCCGTTGATGAGCGCAAGCTCGGCAAATTGCATTTTGTTTCTTACGCCAATTAAACGGATTTCCACTTCAATTTTAATTTCCCTAATGTTGGGAGGAAGATTCCGGCTTCCCACCTCGCTACAAATATACACATGTCGAGAACCAATTTTTAGACTGTACTGCGACTCGTCACTGAAGACAACAAGGGCCCTGTGATCAAGGGTGATGTTGGAACCAATTCAGATTCTGTGCGACGCGGCACGTAGGATACAGACCATTGGCCTTCAGATATATAGACCTTTTTCGCGGGGTCTTCTATGAACTGTTTATCTCGATATCCTGGTTCCCGTAGTATGGAGGAATTCCTGCAGAAGTTGCTTGTCTGCGGACTCTCCATGTCGATGAGCTGTATGAGACAAATACTTGTCGTCTTGACTGTGGCTCGTAGGTGTCCTTTCCCTTGCCTTCTGGTTATTGTATCGTAGAACGCCTACAGACATTATTGGGGCCATACAAATTCTGAAGTTGTGAATGCGTTTATTGGTATAAATATGACGTGAATGGTAAGTCAGATAATATCGGAAAACTTGAAAATTTCGTCGTCCTGAAGACGAAATCGAATCCGGGTCTCCCGGCTAGCGCCCTAGTATGCTAAAACGGAAGCTTGAGATTTGGTCGTTCTGGGCGGTGAAATGGTTTGCATACTCGGGAATTTGCCGAGAGACGCGAATTCGATTTTCTCTCCAGGGAGATGAAATTTTCAAGTTTTCGGATATTGTCTGACTTACCATTTATGCCATACACTGGCGTGCAAAAATTAAGGATGAGACGGTTTTTCGAATCCAACGTCGTGCAGAAGTGCTCCACATCGACTCAAATCATACCATAAGATCCCCAAGATGTAAGAATATGGGACAAGTGAGCAAAACCGTCCAAACAAGGAATCCAAAGGATACAAAGGCACTTTATTGAAAAGGAAGCTTCGAGCGCAACTGGACAGAAGACAGAAACGTCCATGTGACAGGCGGCTGCCAAGAAAAATCCAGTCTTTAGTAGGGGATATGATCACCCCTGACTGCGTTGCAGGATTTACAACGTCTGTCCATGCTGAGGACGAGGTTGTCAATGAGCTGTTGAGGCATCGCTGCCCATTCCTCTTGTAGCGCCAATCGCAGCTGCGGAATCGTTGTTGGTGGCTGGTGACGTGCTGCCAAGCGTCTCCTGAGAAGGCCCCACACGTGTTCGATTGGATTTAGGTCCGGGGACCTTGCGGGCCAATCCATGCGTTGAATATCTTCACTCTCCAACAGCTCTGCGACAGCCACTGTACGATGATATAGTCCGGGCAAGGTCCAGACTATATGCTGGGTGTGGCATCAGTTCGATGCCCTTAAGTTCCTAAAGTTTTGCCCGGGTAGATCGGGCAGCATGAAGTAGAGCGTTCTCCTGCTGTAGGAAAGTGCGCTTTCTGTTCACCAGTGCAGTATACTTCTTCTCCAAAACGGCATACATCCGCTATAGCTGTTCAAAGTAGAGATTAGAGTTGAGGGTCCGATCGTCTGGAAAAACTTTGTAATGGATTATATCCTCAAACGTCCACCAGACGCAGAGCATCACTTTGTTCTCGAAGCGCTCACGTTCGGCAACAGGTTCAGGAAGCTGGCCTGGGATCAACCACTGCCTTTGTGTGTTAGGATAATGGAAATAGACCCACTTTTCATCGCATAAATAGACCCACCTTTCATCGCATAAATAGACCCACCTTTCATTGCAGAAATAGACCCACTTTTCATCGCATATGAAAATTCTCTTGATGAAACACATCGCGAGGGTTTTCCAGGAATTTCGTGCAAACTTTCCGCTCGGCTGTTTGCTTCAGCTGGCGTCAGTTCGTGAGGGACAATGCAGCAGCTCCTGTAGACCTTGCTGAGGTCCTGAAGATAGTGAACCACGGTGGTCTGTGATATGCCCAGCTCGCCTGATAATCTCCGAGTGCTGGTTGTCAGATTTGACTCTACGACCGGCGCACGGCCTCCGAATCTGCTGTTCGCGCCCTACCTCACCTTCGCTAATCAAGGAGGATTCTGTCATCTGAGCGAAATTTTTTGAACCATCTGGTTGCGGTGCTGTGGTCAACTGAATCTTTCCTTTTCACATGACAAATGTTTCGTGCTGTTTGAGCAGCGTTATGGGCGTATTAAAACTCGTAAAGCAAAAGTTTCCTGATTTACCGGTTGTGGCTGTTCACCTTTAAGACGTCCCAACCACAGACAGAACGACGACATGCAATGTTGTTCACAGCAACAATTACCAGTTTATACCCCTTTCGACTGACTGCAGTGATCGACTTGAACTACACTGGTGTGCAAAAATTAAGGGCGAAGAGGGGAAATTAGCATAACAGCGGAATGAGCAGGCAGAACGGACCGAAGGACCACTCAGGAGATAGACTAGGGTCCGGTACGGTAGGGCATGCGCATATATACAGCATGACGTAGAGGGGGGGTCGGAAGGGTATAAAGCACACGGGCGGTGTACGCTCAGCAATTCGGTGAAAGCTATTGCACGGTGTACATCGGTTTGAACGACGTCGAGTTGCTGCCACTGCTGCCACCGTGTGATATGGCCAACAGGCAATCCAGTAGACTACATCTGGATGATTTTACCCAAGGTCGCGTCATTGGGAACTTGGAAGAAGGTCGAAGTGTGACTAGTGTGGCCGAGGAGTTCGGGATCACTCACAGCATCGTTTCACGAGCTTGGAGAGCATTTCAAACGACAGGAACAGCTGTCCGAGAATTTAGCAGTGGTCGTCCACGAGCAACCACGGCGGCGGACGACCGGTATATTTTCCTACAGGCGAGAAGAGACAAGCGGCAGACAGCTGGAGAAATCGCAAGGCACATGCAACAGGCAACTGGAAGTTCGTTATCTCGTTTTACCGTGGCCAGCAGGCTGCACAAAGGTGGTCTATTTGCACGACGACCAGTACGGTGTGTGCCATTAACGCCTGCTCATCGGAGACGACGGTTTCTGTGGTTCCAGGAACACAAGAACTGGACACATCAGCAATGGGGTCGAGTTCTATTTACGGATGAGAGCTGATTTAGTCTGATGAGCGATTCTGGACGTATATACATCTGGAGAGAGCAGGGAACACGCAATCACACCTGCAACATCATAGAAAGGGACCGGTTTGTAGGTGGCGTTCTCGTTTGGGGCGGTATCATGCTTGGTAGCCGTACTTACCTCCAGATCTTCCAAGGAGGTTCAGTCACTGGTGTCCGCTATTGTAACGAGGTTCTCCTGCCTCACGTGCGTCTGTTTAGAAGTGCTGTGTGTCCTGAGTTCCTCTTCATGGACGACAACACTACACCTCATCGTTCAGTGGCTGTCGCACAGCGGTTGGAGAGTAAAGATATTCAACGCATGAATTGGCCCGCAAGGTCCCCGGACCTAAATCCAGTCGAACACGTGTGGGACCTTCTCGGGAGACGCTTGGCACCACGTCACCAGCCGCCAACAACGATTCCGCAGCTGCGATTGGCGCTACAAGAGGAATGGGCCGCGATGCCTCAACAGCTCCTTGATAACCTCGTCCTCAGCCTGGACAGACGTTGTAAATCCTGCAACGCAGTCAGGAGGTGATCATATCCCCTACTAAAGACTGGATTTCTCTTGGCAGCCGCCTGCCACCTGGGCGTTTCTGTCTTCTGTCGAGTTGTGCTCGAAGCTACCCTTTCAATAAAGTAATTTTGTATCCTTTGGATTCCTTGTTTGGACGATTTTGCTCACTTGTCCCATATTCTTACATCTTGGGTATCTTATGGTATGATTTGAGTCGATGTCGAGCACTTCTGCACGAGGTTACATTCGAAAAACCGTCTCGTCCTTAATTTTTGCACTCCAGTGTAGTTTAAACACGTGACATACCCTCCGCAGCACATGCGTTTATGTAAATATTGCAAAACTTTCGAATCACCCTCTGGGTTATGATATGTATGACTGCAGAGCAAAATGATGAAGTTATCTTATGGTAATTAGGTAGGTCAACTTATGTCGACCGTTTTGAGTATACAACTTTAAAGTATGTGATACTTCGAAATTGCTTCCAAAATACAGAAAGCATTTAATATATATTTGAGTACCATGCATCACAACCTACCTACAGTGCTGTGCAAACGTATTGCATCACCTGCAAAAACCGTGAACTTTTAAGTTTAAGTCTTCTTTTAACTAACTAATTTTCATAGCTATTTCATCATTTATATGTCATTATGTTCGAAATTTAATGGAGATTTCAAAAAGCTACTTCTGTTCTTAAGATATGACATAAAATATGGGGTTTGACAAACACATTGAAATACGCGTTAACTGCGTATCAGTTGTTACAGCCGATCATAGACATTCTTTTACCTGATTGGCTGCTTCCTAAAGCTATCCTAATCCTACTCCAGCTTTTATAAGGGTTGACACAGAGCTACTAGAGCATTGTGGTGGTCGCTTCTTGTTGTTATGAGGGTATAATTTGTGTATCTTCTCAATAATGGTTAAAACTGCGGAATTGTTCACAGAGGACAGGGTAAAAATAATTGTTCTGCATGAAAAGGAATATTCTTCAAAGCAAATCGCTGAAAGAGTGGGCTGTAATCAATCTACAGTTATTAGATTACTGAAGAAAGTGAAAGACGCTGGTGATATTAGAAACAAATGTCGCAGTGGAACGCCCAGATCCACTGCAACCAGGCAGGACAGAGTGCTCAGAAAGCTTAGCTGGCAGACAGGAGGCTCAGTTCACCTGATGTACTTCAAAGATGGTTTGAAGTGACTGATGTTGCTGTTAGTACATCTACTGTTAGGAGGAGGCTGCTTCACTATGACTTACGTGGCTGCAAAGGCAGGCGTAAAGCACTGTTAACTGCAAATCAAAGACAGCTTAGACTCAGAAGGCAAAACAGCATGTCTCATGGACAACCAAGCAATGGGAAAATGTTCTTTTCAGTGATGAATCAGAATTTTGCCTAAATGGAATCAGAGCAGTGCCTATGTAAGAAGATTCAAGCATGAAGAATCCCTTCCAAGTTGCTTATTGCTAATCATCCGGTGAAGGTCATGGTTTGCAGCTGCATGTGTCCACATGGCGTTGGGAACCTCAATATTATCGATGGTACGATAAACGCCCAGAAATTCATCTGGATATCAGAAAACAAGATGCTACCATCATTTAGAAGACTTTATGACTGCAATTCTATTTTTCAAGATGACAATGCTCCCTATCATCGTGCTAAAGTAGTGGAAAAGTGGTTTCAGGGGAAAAAATGTTCAGCACCTTTATTGGCCATCACAGTCACCGGACTTCAACCCGATCTGAAATTTGTGGCTCAAAGTGTCGTATGAACTATCAAAAAAGAAGCCAACAGCCAAAATTAAACTCATTGAAGATGTAATTCAAATTTGGAATCGTATTGTTCAACGAATCTTTTATAGAACCTTGTTTACAGTATGCCAGCAAAAGCCGTGATTAAAGCTAAAGGCTGGGCAACAAAATTTTAGGTACATTTTATAATTGTGCTTCATTATACACTGAGTGGCCACTTTAGTATGACCACCCCCTCAGTACTTCGTTGGGGCACCTTTTGCCTTTAATACTGCGTCGATTCTTCGCGGCATGGACTCCACGAGATGTTGATAGGTGGTTTGTGGAATCTGAGACCATGCTTGGTAAATAGCACTTTCCAGGAGTGTGAGATTGCAGGGTTGTGGATCCTGCTGTCTGATGGCTGTTCAACTTCATCCCACAAATTATCAATGGGGTTGAGTTCTGGAGATTGTAGACGCCACCTAAGCAAAGTAAACTCACCCGTATGTTCCTGAAACCAATCCTGTACAATACGAGCACTATGGCAGGACGTATTATCTTGTTGAAGGTAGCCATCGCCATTGGGATTAACCATCCACATGACCGGATGCACTTGGTCCGCAACGATGTTTAGATATGATGTGCCAGTCAGACGTTGATCAACACGAATTAAAGGGCCCAAAGCATGCCAGGAAAATATTTCCCAAACCATAACGTTGCCCCCACCAGCTTGAAGGGTTGTAGCAATGCATTTGGGGTCCCTGCTTTCGTGCTGTTTCCGCCAAATTCTCACTCGGTCATCGGCATAGTGCAGCTGAAAACGTGATTCATCGGGCCACATAATTTGTTTCCAATTATCGACTGTCCAATCCTTGTGCTCCTGTGCGAACTGGAGACGTTTTCTCTTGTTAACTGCAGACAGCAAAGGTATTCGAACAGTCCTTCGGCTACCATATCCCATCCGGTGCAGTGTACGGCGAACAGTGCGTGCAGAGATCATTTGAGGGGATCCTTGATTAAGATGGTCTGTAATTTGCTGCACTGTTGCCCTTCTGTTGTCTGTTACCAGTCTGTACACTCTCCGTTCCGCCCGAGCAGTCACTAGTCGATGACGACCACACGTTGCACATAGAGACCCAGTTATTTGGCGGACAGTCCAGTCTTTAAACACTTTAACAGCTGCTCTGGAACATTTCACGAATGCGGCGGTTTCGGTGATACTCGTTCCACGGCTCCGAGCTCCTACAATCATCCCACGTTGAAAGTCCGTCAAATCGCATTTTTCACCCATCTCGTCATCAAAAAATCACTTCTACTACTGTCTCAAGTACTAAGCTTTCCGTTTTTATACTAGCCTCGCCCTCTGGCGGCAACAGCGTTCAGCCATTGCTCATTTGCTTAAAACTGTCAGGTGGTCATAGTAAAGTGGCCACTCAGTGTATTTCTGTATTTAAATGTTATTTCTTACCTTATGAATAGCAAAAACGATTTGTTGCTGCAAACCTAAATTTTAGATAAATGATCCTTTTCATAATATCTTCAACTTGGTCATGATTTTTGTAATTATCTTAAGAACGACAGGAAAAAACTAAACATTTTTGAAATCTCCGTTAAGTTTCGCATCTGTCATGTAAATGGGGAAATAACTATGAAGATAAGTTAACCCGTATGTCACACCCCTGAGAAGTTCTGTCTCGAATAACACCTCGTTATCGAACTACTACTACCATGACATAAAAAAAAGAGTTTAAAAAATTCACGGTTTTTGCAGGGGATGCTGTACTTTTGCATACCACTGCCCACTGGTTTGCATAAATTTTTAAAAACGTGGAAAAATCGCTATAACTCAGAAAGTAACATGGCGAAATATTATAAAATTTGGTGGACACCTGTATTACATCGTACATTAGAGAATGACCTTAAAACATTTGTTGGAAACCTGTATTACATCGTACTTTAGAGAAAGACCCAAAAATATTTAGTGGAAACCTGTATTACATCGTACATTAGAGATAGATCCTAAAACATTTTGCAAAAACTTGCATTACATCTTACATTAGGGAAAGACCCTAAAACATTTGTTGGAAACCTGTATTACATCTTAGGTTAGAGAAAGATCCTAAAACGTTTAGTGGAAACCTGTATTACATCGTACATTAGAGAAAGACGCTAAAACATTTGGTGGAAACCTGTATTACATTGAACATTAGAGAAATACCCTAAAACATTTGGTCGAAACCTGTATTACATTTTACGTTAGAGAAGGACCCTAAAACATTTGGTGGAAACCTGTATTGAAAGACCCTAAAACATTTCGTAAGAAACACACAAAAATGACCACATACAGAACCAAGTGATAAATAAAGTATTGACAGAAAATAAGCGAAGTATCACAATAGGGAGTGTGGTCCTCTCTCACAGCATTGCAGACCTCACAGCGATGTTTCATGCTGTTGACACGATGGTGCCAAGGAGCTCACTAGGTAGTAATGACTACTGTCCGTTCAAAGCTCGTCTAATTTCCTCGATGTCTTGTGGAGGGCGGCTGAGGGAAGCAGCACGTCTTCCTAGAGCTTCCCAGACATATTCGATTGGACTAAGATAGGGAGACCTGGATGGCCAATTCATATAGACAATGGTGTCCTCATAAAGACATTGCTCCACCAGTCTCACTAGGTGGCGACTAGGGTTATCGGCTTGCAGGAGAAATACAGGGTGTTCCAAAAAGATGTAACCAATTTCGAATGATGATAACTTTCGATACAAAACTAATATCAGCATTGTTTGTTGCAGGTGGTAAGGAATACCCTCAGGTTTTCTAGAAGTGTATCCAATGGATGCCTAACACGAATGCAGGGACTGTGGAGTAGTTTATTGAAACCGTATCCGAAACGCAAGTTCAGCGGAAATTCAGAACAAAATATGGGAGCAAACCGCCCACACGTAACAGCATCAGAAAGTCTTACAAGTCATTCAAGGAAACTTGTAGCGTCCTCACAAAGAAAAGCCCTGGTCAACCATCGCTGGTTCCAGAAAGGGAGGAGGTTGTGAGACAAACGTTCACTTGTAGCCCTCGAAAGTCAATCAGACAAGTAGCACGACAGTTGGCCATCCCCAAGTCGTCAGTGCACAGAGTGTTATGTCATAGATTGGAAATGCACCCACATAAACTGCAGATCACCCGTCACGTAACCCCAGATGATCATGCGAAACGTAAAATGTTTGCTGAAGAGATGTTGGAGAACATTGCAAGTGCTGAATCTTTCCTGAGGCAAATCTGTTTCTCGGAGGAGTGCACTTTCCAAGTTTCTAGAAAGGTTAATACACAGAATGTGAGAATTGAGGAACTGTACTCCCGCACTGCACAATCGAAAATGAACATGCTAGTCTAAAAGTGAATGTTTGGTGTGGCATAATGGTCGATCGTGTTATTGGACCCTTTTTCTTTCAGGAAGCGATTGTGAGAGCTAATAATTACTTGGACATGATTGAGCAGTTTGTGCATCCCCAGTTAAATGAACTTGCAACTCCGGTCATTTTCCAACAAGATGGGTCGCCACCTCATTCAGCTTTGATTGCGAGGAGGTCTCTGGATACCAAGTTTCCCAGTCGATGGACTGGGCGTGGTATTCCCATTTGCATGGCCCCCACGTTCACCTGACTTAACACCTTGTGACTGTTTTTTTATAGGGATTCATCAAGGGTGATGCTTACAGTACCTCTCTTGAGACACTGCTGACCTAAAGAGAAGGATTACACACGCAATGCAGACAGTTAATAGGGACATTCTCGAACGACCATGGTTGGAACTGGAATACCGTTTAGACATTGCTCGGGGGACAGATGGCCGAATATCTATAAAACTTCATGATCTGTTCTGTCAATTAACACAAATTGTGCATTTAGATCATTTACATTAAAAATGTTATTATTATTTGAAATTGGGTACAGTTTTATGGGACGCTCTATATATCTCCTATGGCACCCGCATGAAACGATATAGGGATGATATCCAGGTCATGATCCGTCGAGCATATGGCTACTCTTTGAAGCACATACACTGTTAAAAAATTCAGTTCATCGTTGCACCACAATATCATGCAGCATCTGACACTTACACCATAATCTGGTGCGATTTTCACACTTGCACCATAAAGTAGTGCATGAAAACGCTTGACTTGCACCAAGTTTTCGTGCAAATCACCAAATGCAGCCAAAGCGGCGTTACTTTGCACATTTTGGTGAAGGAAAGAAAACGGCGCATGCGTCTTTGTCATCAACTCATCTGAAGGAGACAGATGTTAATGTTGTGCCCCCATGTTGGTTTTGTCGTCACAGTGAGTGCGAGTTTGGAAAATTTTAAAGAAGTGTTCACTCAAGTTAATAAGGTAAGTGATGAAATTTTTTTTGTAGTACGTATATATCTGATATTTCTGACAAAATTACTTTGACGTTGAACTTTCTGATGTTATATATCTGCCTAGCCACGTGTAGGACAATACAAGTTTAGTTTTCTGTGGAAGTTGTTAACGTGAAAGTAACTTCAAATGTAGCATAACAAGCTCAAATTGCGGCATTAATTGGCCCAGTCTATTGATTTTGAAATTGAGACTATATGTGCTAACATAAGCAATGAAGATTAAAATCTTCCGAATATACGAAGAAAAATTAAAAAAAAAAATGAAAGGAACCTTTTACTCCTAAATTGATGAAGTAAACACAAACTTTTTGGAACTGTACACAGAAACCCTGTTTTCAAAATTTTTTATCTATGAAGCAGTGATGTAAAAAAGCTACACTTAATTTTGGTGATATGTTGCACCAATAAGTGGAACAACACCAACAAGTTGTGCAACTTTACACCATATTATGGAGTAAGGTTGCACTATAAAAAGGCACAACCTTACATTTGGTGGTGCAAGATTGCGCCATTTTATGGTGCAACTTTACCCCATAAAGTAGTGCACCCTTACCCCATAAAGTGGTGTAAGGGTGCTCTACATAGTTGTGTTTTGTTTTCACCACATGATGGTGCATCTTTTCTCAGAAAGTGGTGCAGCTGGTGTAGCACCACTTTTTGGTACAACCTATCCCCGAAGTTTTAACAGTGTAGAGAGGTCTGTGTGTCTACTTAATGAGACGCCACCCCAAAACTGCAAGCTACCACCATCATAAATATCCCTTTCATTGATCACAGAGGGATGATAGGGTGGCCCTCATTCTCTCCAGATCAGAGTACGCTTGGAATCTCTCTGCAAAGCAAATCTGGACTCATCTGTGAAGAGTACTGACCTCCATTGGTTTTCAGTCCAATTGACGTGAAGTCTTACTCAATTCAAACATTCCCTTCTGTAACGAAGGGACTTGCAGAATGACGGTCCTCTAGCATAAAGCCTTCCTTCATTAAGCGTTTTCCGCACAGTGGAAACAGATACCACTGTTCGTCTAGCCGCCGCAAGACAGATAGCGGCTTCGTCAGGGTATGTCTTTTTCCTCCATGCAGTTAATCGGAGATATCGGTCTTCCAGGGATGTTGTAGCCCTAGGCCTTCCTTCGCTGTCCTTCTGGGAAGCTTATTGAGTATTCTGAAACTGGTTGCACATTCAGTAGACCACAGAAGGACTCACATGCAGCATTCTTTAAACTGGTTTTTCCTGGAACGCTCTCCACCTTAGTTCATCTGTTAAACGATGTCTCGGAGCCACTACAGCAAATTTGCATTCTCAAAATTATTTCTTGATACTAAGCAAACGATGTGACGCAAACCTCCACAACCGCCCCTTTTATGCTACTGCACATTTGAATAAACCGATGTCGAACCTTAATTGCATACAATGCCGTGTCTCCTCATTACATTTCAAAACATAATTTTTCAGTTTTCTTTCTTAATTTGTATAAACCAGTGTACGTTTATTATTCAGCTGGAGTTCAAACTAAAGTAGTAAGTTCATTCCATTTGCGAATGTGGACGTTTGTAATACGAAACAGTCCGGGACGGCATGGCCGACTACGAATACGGCAACTATTACACATATTCAGAAAAGTTTTTTTACTCCAAGATACATTATCTACCAACAAGTAATTGGACACTTGTGATAGCAAAGGAAAACGAAGTTTATTCACCTTTAATAGCTGGTGGAGCCTCCACGAGCGGCGATTACAGCTGCGACCCTCCGGGGCATACTCTCAACCAGGCGTTGTACGACGGCTAGCGGTATTTTCTTCCACTCGGCTTGGAGAAGACAGGTCAGTTCCTTCACCGATTTTGGACGGTGGGGGCACCCCTTAAGTCGTCGCTCCAACTCGTCCCAGAGGTGCTCGATAGGGTCAAGGTCCGAGCTCTGCGCAAGCCAGTCCATTCGAGTAGCCCCATTGTCACCATACCAAGCCATGGTGGACCTCGCAACATGACAGGCGGCATTGTCATCCTGAAAGTAACATGGGTCCACCCCGTAAAACTGCCACAACGTAGGAAGCGCATGGTCATCCAAAATGGTGCAGTAAGTCTCGGCGTTGAGTCTATAAGGAACTGGGACCAAGGGTCCCGTGCCATACCAGGAGAAACACCCCTATAGCATAATTCCACCGCCGCCGAACTTCACAGTTGGCACAATACATTCCGGCAGGAGGCGTTCTCCAGGCAGACGCCAAACCGAGACCCTGCCATCCGAAAGGTAGAGGGTGAACCTTGTTTCGTCTCTCCAGAGAACCTTTTTCCACTGTCCAAAGGTCCACTGTTCAATGGTCCAGTGTCGACGTTCTGTGCAGCACGTTAGCCGAGCAGCGCTATTGGACTTGGTGATCAAAGGCTTGTGGGCGGCAGCACGTCCATGATAACCGAGCAGATGGGCTTCCTTACGGATGGTATTCATCGAAAGAACACTCCTGGATGCCTGTTGAAACTCCTCGCGGATGTGGCCCATCGATTTGGTGCGGTTCTTCCGAATTTCTCTGGCCAGCACCCGTCGGTCTCTAACTCCCAGTGTTGTGGGTCTACCGGGTCGGGGCACTTTCCGACAGTCACCTCTCATCTTCCACTTGCCAATCACGTAGGCCACTGTCGATTTTGGGTACTTCAACTAGCTGGATATGTCACGTATGGATCAGCCATTTCTGTGATACCCGACGATTACACCTTTCTCGAAATCAGAGAGCTCCGAATTGCGTGGCATCTTGCATGCGACTGGTTGCGTTGTTGTTTCCCACACGATATTTAACGGCGGCGACCGTGACGTGTATCAGGACCGCAGATATCGTCGATTGCAGGGGTGTCCAATTACTTGTTGGTAGATAGTGTAACTGGAACTAGTCTTGAATTTAATTTCACTTCAGCTGCAGTGAGGAAACTTCTAAGAAACAGATTTTCCTCTTGCCCATACGATTTGCATCTGTTAACACCACTGACACTCAACGAAATAGTCCTACGTAAAGTATATTGGGGCTCAAAATTAAAGTAACCATCCCAAAACCCAGTTCACAGGCAATAAATGGCAAAGTAATAAACATAAGGAAAATAACTTTAATGCTTCGTGGTACGGTTACATATTTGTGAACACAGGAGAACTAGGATACGCGTATATGCAAATGCGTCCAAATTAAGGGCTTCTGAAAGTGCACAGAAGAATATTGCTGGAAAATCGTTTTAAAAATGTGTCAGCATCCTCTGTACTCCTGCTGATCTCTGTTTAATAACGGAAGACTAGCAGGTGTTATCAGGTAAACCTGAACTTTCGGGGCGCCTTTCAGTGATTTCTTTGGCAAAGTTACGGGAAAATTCTGTTCATGCTTTTTCCGTAGCCATATTACCGAAATTTGTTGGATAAGAATGGTTCTCAAGCAAAACTTGAATTTTAAAAAGGCTTATTAACTACCGGGATGAGTCAAAAGTTCGTCCCGTTCACAGCAAAAAAAGTTTAATGATGCAAGAATGCTCTATAAGCTCACTTCATTCTGCAAATCACAGACAGTTCTTATCTATAGTTCTCTGCCAACGTTCCACCAGGGCCACGATACCACTGCTGTCCCAATCGGCAGTTCTCGAAAACAGAAACTTTCTGATGCCCGATTCCACATCCACCTCTGAAGAGAAGTACCGTCATTGTACGAAATAGACCATGGAGCCAAACAGGTGGTAGCTCGATGGGACAAGTTCCGGACTTTGTGGTGGATAGGGTTAAGATCAGGGCTGTGTGAGGGATTGGGTAAGATCTGGACAGTGTGGTGGATGGAGTACGTTCCGGACTGTGTTGTGGATTGGGAAAGATCCTGACTGTGTGGTGGATAGGGTAAGATCCGGACAGTGTAGTAGATGAGGAAAGATCCGGACAGTGTGGTGGATGGGGTAAGATCCGAACAATTTGAAGGATGGGGTAAGATCCAACTTGTGTGAAGATTTGATAGGATCTGGACGGTGTGGTGGATGGGATAAGATCCGGACAGTGTGGTGGATGGGATAAGATCCGACCTGTGTGGTGGATGGGGTAACATCTGGACAGTGTGGTGGATGGGGTAAGATCCAGACAGTGTGGAGGATGGGATAAGATCCGACCTGTGTGGTAGATGGGGTAACATCTGGACAGTGTGGTGGATGGGGTAAGATCCGGACAGTTTGGAGGATGGGGTAAGATCTGGCCTGTGTGAGGGATTTGGTAAGATCCGGACAGTGTGGTGGATGGGGTAACATCCGGACAGTGTGGTGTACGAGGTAAGTTTCGGACTGTGTGGTGGATGGGGTAACATCCGGACAGTGTGGTGTACGAAGTAAGTTCCGGACTGTGTGGTGGATGGGGTATGATCCGGACAGTGTGGTGGATGGGGTAAAATCCGGACAGTGTGGTGGATGGGTTAAGATCCGGACGGTGTGGGGGATGGGGTAAGACCCGGACAGTGTGGTGCATGGGATAAGTTCCAGACTGCTGGTGGATGGGGTAAGATCCGGGCAATTTGGAGGATAGGGTAAAATCCGGACAGTTTGGAGGATGGGGTAAGATCCGGCCTGTGTGAGGGATTTGGTAAGATTTGGACAGTGTGGTGGATGGGGTAAGATCGAGACTGTGTGGTGGATGAGGTAACATCCGGACAGTGTGGTGGATGGGGTAAGGTCCGGACAGTGTGGTGGATGGGGTAAGATCTATACTGTGTGGTGGATGGGGGTAAGATCCGGACAGTGTGGTGGATGGGGTAAGATCCGGACAATTTGGAGGATGGGGTAAAATCCGGACAGTTTGGAGGATGGGGTAAGATCCGGCCTGTGTGAGGGATTTGGTAAGATTTGGACAGTGTGGTGGATGGGGTAAGATCCTGACAGTGTGGTGGATGGGGTAAGATCCGGACAGTGTGGTAGATGGGGTGAGATCCGGACACTGTGGTGGATGTGGTAAGCTCCGGACAGTGTGGTGGATGGGGTAAGATCCGGACAGTTTGGAGGATGGGGTAAGATCCGGCCTGTGTGAGGGATTTGGGAAGATCTGGACAGTGTGGTGGATAGGGTAAGATCGAGACTGTGTGGTGGATGGGGTAACATCCGGACAGTGTGGTGGATGGGATAAGATCTAGACAGTGTGGGGGATGGGGTAAGATCCGGCCTGTGTGAGGGATTTGGTAAGATCTGGGCAGTGTGGTGGATGGGGTAACATCTGGACAGTGTGTTGGATGGGGTAACATCTGGACAGTGTGTTGGATGGGGTAACATCTGGACAGTGTGTTGGATGGGGTAACATCTGGACAGTGTGTTGGATGGGGTAACATCTGGACAGTGTGTTGGATGGGGTAACATCTGGACAGTGTTTTGGATGGGAGAAGATCCGACTTATGTGGTGGATGGGGTGACATCCAGAGAGTGTGATGGATGAGGTAAGATCCGGCCTGTGTGCTGCATGCGGCAAGTCTCGGACTGTGTGATTGATGGAACAAGAATCGGACTGTGTTTTGGATGGGGAAAGATCCGGACTGTGTGTTGGATGCGGCAAGTTCCGGACTGTGTTGATGGAACAAGATTCGGACTGTGTTTTGGATGGGGAAAGATCCGGACTGTGTGTTGGATGGAGCAAGATCCGGACCGTGTGTTGGATGCGCCAAGTTCCGGACTGTGTGGTTGATGGAACAAGATTCGGACTGTGTTTTGGATGGGGCAAGATCCGGCCTGTGTTTTGGATGGGGCAAGATCCGGCCTGTGTTTTGAATGGTTCAAGTTCCGGACTGTGTGGTTGATGGAACAAGATTCGGACTGTGTTACTGTGTTTTGGATGGAGTAAGATCCGGACTGTGTGTTGGATGCGGCAAGTTCGAGACTGTGTGGTGGATCGGGTAAGATCCGGACTGTGTAGTGCATGGGGTAGCATCTCAACCAATTCCTGTAGTTTTTAGTGGACCACAATGGACGTGTAGCTTGAGGCAGCAACATTCGCTTGAGCGCTGGGTACTTTGGCACAGAGCATCATAGGCACGCTGCAGTTGTTCGGAGTTGACTTTTCCGTCCACTCCCTGAACATCTGCCACAAGTGTCCAATGCGCAGACCTTCACAAATGCACGAAATGCACAGCATGACTTACATCTCGAAACACCCGCTTTGCAATTCTGGCTGTGCTTCCTGGCGTGGCCTCAACCACTGGTTCCCAATGGCTGAGGTCAACATGGGAAGATCCACTTTTCATCACCTGTGACTATACAGTAACAAAACATATCATTCGGTGGATTTGACAATAACATACGACAGAAAGCGACACGTTTTTCCACTTATGGGGTGCCAATTCATGTGAAACCATTCGATGGCGCAAGAAAGAAAAACCAAGCTGGTGCAGGTGAGGAACGGTGATGCGTTGGGACGAATCTAGTTCAGCTGCCAGTTGTCATGTACTGGTACCGGGTTTGCTGTCATAGCTTCGATCAGGATGTCAGTGTTGGTGGGCTTTGGATGTCCTGACCTCAGCTTATCCTCGAGAGTGTTGTCCCCAGCATTGGAACGCCTGAACCATATCTGTACAGTGCAGATGTCCACTGTGTTTCCTAATCTTCAAATGCACAGTTTTTTTCTCTCTACTACTGCAGCGTTTAGCCGCTTTTTCTAATAATGGCGTAAAAGCACCCGAACAGCACGTTTATCGACCTTCATCACCTGCTCACCTGATAACGCAATGTGGCCCCGTGCCAAATGCACATCATCAGTCTCTTGTTTTCCATATCATCCCACCGTAATGAAGGCTCAACATTATTTGTATCTGAAATCGGGACGAACATTTGACCCACCTTGGCATTTGGGGCAACAAAGTATTTTTTAATTGGTGCTGATCATATTTGGCTTATTTTGACCTTCACCTGCAACTTTCATTATCTGCAGTTAAAGCATTTACTTAACTGGAGCTGCTACCGAAATATTTACTTCGCCAGAGATACTATTAAAATATTTATTCATTTCTTCTATAACTGAATTATTTCTTTATTTCGAGCTATAAATGACGTATTTGCTTATTTGAAACTGCGTTGAAATTTTACATCTATAGCGATGCAACTGAAAAGTTTTCTATTTGGAACTACATCTGATACATTTGATTATTTCGAGTTGAAATTACTTATTTGAATTTATGATTTAATGATAAGTTACTTGCATAGGGATTTTAGAAATCAAAATGTCTTTGGCGAACAGTTAAAGTACTGTATGTGAAAGTCATTATATTACATTTTGTTTTTTGGTTGCGGATGTTCATGGCATAGGTGTTTCATAAAAGACTTAAAAAGTGTGAATTTAAAACTTTATTGCAATGCAAAATATTCAACGAAATCACATGTTTTCATCTATAGTTGAATTCGCCTTTGACCACCGTGAGCAACTCGATAGGCTATAAGCAGTCGCCCATGCCTAATTTAGGGCCACTGCTTCCAGGGGAAGGAGCGAGCCAGTGGCGAAAGACAAACACAATATCCATGCCTCAACGGGATTCGAACCCGGACAATCTAGGACGAACGATCACAATCCAGCGTTCAGGCCACTGCGACCGGAGGGGTCAAAACTGGTCCTTTGCCAAACCATAAATAAATTCTGCATATGAAAGTCTTACATTGTAGTTTTTTTTTTTTTTTTGTGGTTGTGAATGTTCATGGTATAAGTGTTTTATAAAACACTTAAAAAGCATGAATTTAAAATTTTAATGCAATGCAAATACTCAATGAAATCATATGTGTCCGTCATAGTTGAACCGACTCTGCCAAACCGTAAATAAAATTTTGTATGTGAAAGCCATTATTTTGTAGTTCTTGTTTTGTGGTTGCGGATGTTGATGGTATAGGTGTTTCATAAAAGGCTTAAAAATTCTGAATTTAAAATTTTAATGCAATGCAAGATACTTAACGAAATCATATGCTTTCATCTATAGTTGATTTTATCTTTTCCCACACCGTAAATAAAGTTCACAGTGAAAGTCATTATATTACCGTTTTTTTTTTTTTGTGGTTGCGGATGTTGCTGGTATAGGTGTTTCATAAAAGACTTAAAAAGTATGAAGTTAAAATTTTAATGCAATACAAAATATTCAACGAAATCATATGTTTTCATCTATAGTTGAATTGAAGCACTTTCATATGCTCTTTAGGACTCCGCATTTCACCCCCATCTTAGGGCGGGGCCTATCGTATATGATTTTCGATAGACCGAAGTTTCCTCTAATCACTGCGTTGTACATCTTGGAGCCTTCCGGAGATAGACTGGAGAAGAAATATGGATGTCCTCTAGTGAAGATCCCAAGAGCCCTTTTCACGACGTTACTATCATTAAACGACTCTTTCTGCTCAGTTCCGTAAATGGCTTTCGGGCTGTTGAAATCGGATGATGAGTTATCGTCGTCTTCCGTGAAATGAAAAGGATCATTTTTCGGGACATTAGCCGCTAGAGAAGCACTTCTTTTCTCGAGGTTTCCTCTTATTCCTGGTTGCTTTTCGAGGATGCTTCTGCTAGAAAGAATCGATCGTTGTTGAGTCACGCTTGCAGACGTAGCGGAGTTGTTTACTTCCACTAAAGAACTGGCGTTCGAGTGGAAGGCTACCGTGGAAGACATCAGCAGCCAGAAGGTCATCAGAGTGTCGAGGGTAATCACGTGACATCTCATGCCTGGAAAAGAAAAGAAAATCAAGAGACTGACAAACGTCATTTTGTTGCATCATCACAAAAGAAACATCGTGCAACAAATATTAGTACGCCAAGCAATTTATTGTAAGTTATCTTTGAAGATTTCTTTTCGTATAGATTGGATGGAATCTGATGTCTGTGATTTAGGCGTGGAGTTCGTAAGTGAAAGGAAGCAGTTAAGAGAAAGAAGACTATTCTTTTACACTAGCAAACGCACTCGATGTTGCTCGAGTTTAGCGAAAAATACATGAATCAGCTCCTCGGACAGCGTTTTCTGACTTTTCATGAAATTATGATTAGGACGCATTACACGAAAACAATTAATTGAAATATGTTGCATTTGTTACCACGCCAAGCCCTGTTAGGGAACTTGAGAACATAAATTTGGCTAATGATTTTCGATCGACTACGGAAAAGGAGTGAGACAAGGTGACACCATATCTCCGAAGCTCTTTAATGTCACATTGGAAAATGTCTTTCAATCACTGAACTGGGAAAACAAAGGGATAAAGATTAATGGAGATTATCTAACCCACCTTCGTTTTGCTGATGACATAGTCATTTTTGCAACTACCCCATCAGAGCTGCAGAGTATGATCCAGGAACTTGCTGACAAGAGTAAAGAAGTGGGATTAAAAATGAACTTTCAGAAGACAAAAGTGATGTACAATGCTTTTACAAGAAATGAAGATTTATCAATTGATGGAGAAAAGCTGGAGATAACAGACACTTACGTTTATCTTGGACAGCAGATATCAAGTGAGGGTCACATTGATGAAGAAATTAATCGGCGTACAAAACGTGCCTGGAGAGCTTTTGGAAGAAACAGCATAATTTTCAAGAGCAATATGCCATTATGTCTTAAAAGAAAAGTGTTTGATCAATGCATACTTCCAGTGCTTACGTATGGTGCAGAGACGTGGACCTTAACTAAAAGAGACATACAAAGGCTGCAGACAACTCAAAGCAGCATGGAGAGGTGCATGCTTGGTGTAACCAGGAGAGACAAGAAGAGGAACTCGTGGATCAGAAAAATGACAAGAGTGGAAGACATCATGATCAGAGTTAAATCCCTGAAATGGCAATGGGCTGGACATACTGCCAGAAGGACAGACCATCGATGGACAGTCGAAATTTTAGATTGGATTCCAAAGGACAGGAAAAGACCCAGAAGAAGACCACATGGAAGATGGGTGGATGAAATTCGAAAGTATGCTGGAGTGACATGGAGGAGACTGGCACAGGACAGACCGTTGTGGAGGAAACTTGGGGAGACCTTCGTCCAGCAGTGGATTGATAATGGTTGACAATGATGATGATGATGACATGGCAACAATGATATTGGGTTTACTTTTATGGGCGACCCAGTATCATCGTTGGGACTTGAAAGCGTTGTGTTTCATACGAGCTCGTACGAGGCTGTCGCAAGAGCTCATATGCCGCAAATAAATTTAATTTAAAAGCTAACATTTCAGTTTTATGCTTGAATGGGGGTATATGTGAAGAAAGAAAACTATTACTTTAAGTTAAACCAGAACACCGACACTCGCACTCATTTGCAGAGCAGCGAGAAAAAAACACGTTGTTTAAAGAAACAAATGTAAAATTTATTTTGTGTATAATTCTTAATATCATCATCATCATCATTGTCAACCATTATCAATCCACTGCTGGACGAAGGTCTCCCAAGTTTCCTCCACAACGGTCTATCTTGTGCCAGTCTCCTCCATGTCACTCCCGCATATTTACGAATTTCATCCACCCATCTCCCATGTGGTCTTTTTTCTGGGTCTTTTCCTGTCCCTTGGAATCCAATCTAAAATTTCGGCTGTCCATCTATGGTCTGTCCTTCTGGCAGTATGTCCAGCCCATTGCCATTTCAGTGATTTAACTCTGATCATGATGTCTTCTACTCTCGTCATTTTTCGGATCCACGAGTTCCTCTTCTTATCTCTCCTGGTTACACCAAGCATGCACCTCTCCATGCTGCTTTGAGTTGTCTGCAGCCTTTGTATGTCTCTTTTAGTTAAGGTCCACGTCTCTGCACCATACGTAAGCACTGGAAGGATGCATTGATCAAACACTTTTCTTTTAAGACATAATGGCATATTGCTCTTGAAAATTATGCTGTTTCTTCCAAAAGCTCTCCAGGCAAGTTTTGTACGCCGATTAATTTCTTCATCAATGTGACCCTCACTTGATATCTGCTGTCCAAGATAAACATACGTATCTGTTATCTCCAGTTTTTCTCCATCAATCGATAAATCTTCATTTCTTGTAAAAGCATTGAACATCACTTTTGTCTTCTGAAAGTTCATTTTTAATCCCACTTCTTTACTCTTGTCAGCAAGTTCCTGGATCATACTCTGCAGCTCTGATGGGGTAGTTGCAAAAATGACTACGTCATCAGCAAAACGAAGGTGGGTTAGATAATCTCCATTAATCTTTATCCCTTTGTTTTCCCAGTTCAGTGATTGAAAGACATTTTCCAATGTGGCATTAAAGAGCTTCGGAGATATGGTGTCACCTTGTCTCACTCCTTTCCAATTTTTATGTGTGTTGTATTTTCAAACAGCCGAATCTTTGCACTTGCATTTCCATAGATGTTATTAATAATATTAATGTATGCATCTTCAATACCGCAGGATTTCAGAGCCGTGATAACTGCTGATGGTTTCACCGAATCAAAGGCTTTTTCATAATCGATAAAAGCCATGCACAATGGAAGTTCATATTCCCTCGCTCTTTCAATTAGTTCTCTCAGTACGTGGATATGATCTATTGTGCTGTAGCCACTCCTGAATCCAGCTTGTTCTCTCGGTTGAGCTATGTCCAGTGTTACCTTCAAGCGGTGAGAAAGAACTTTAGTGAAGATTTTATAAACCACTGATAGGAGGCTGATAGGTCTGTAGTTTCCGAGATGCTCAATGTCACCTTTCTTATGTAGCAGGATCATTGTAGCATTATTCCAATCCTCAGGAATCTTCCCTTCATTAAGGCACCGAGTGAAAATTTGGGCGAGTACTGTTTCAATTTCTCCACTTGCTTCTTGTATGATGTCTATAGTAATTCCATCTTCTCCTGGAGCTTTCCCCGCTTCATGTTCTTGATTGCATGAGCAACTTCTGCTGGGAGGACTGGAAGAACTTTGGTACCTTTCATGATGTCTGGAGTACATGTATCATCCCTTTCATATAATTTGGAGTAGAAATCTTTCACTCTTGTCAAAATTTCGCCTCTATTTCTTGTTATAGAACCATCTTCTTTTCTCAGAGCCATAATCTGTTTTCTTCCCTTACTGAGATGTCCCTTTGCTATCTTTAGGCTTTGGTTGTTTTCAATTGCTTTCCTAACTAGCTCACAGTTGAATTTCCTTACGTCTTCAGTGATACTTTTTCGTGCTGTCTTGCATAGCTCTATATATTCCACTTTGGAAGTCACATCTTCTTTAGTTGTCCTCATCTCTCTTCTTTTTTGCATCAACATTTTGGTTTTTCCTGATAATTTGTTCACATGCAACTTGTTCTTAGACCCAGCTAATTTTGTTGCTGTTTCCATAAGAGCTTTGGTTACTTTTCTGTTAACTTCCGAAATATCCACTTCTTCTGATGTTAGGCCTTCTAAAGCAGAGAATCTGTTCTTCAGTTCCAACTTGAAAGTATTATGGTGTTTTTTAAGGTTGGTTATGTCAATACATTTTGTTTGTCTTATGAGCTTGCCACGTTCCAGTTTAGTGTTGAGGTGCATCTTACATCTCACCAATCTATGGTCACTACCTGTGTTGAACTTGTTCAGCACACTGCAGTCTTCGATGACGAATTTTTTGTTACACATAATAAAATCAATTTCACTTGTCGTCCCAATTGGATGTCTCCATGTCCATTTCCTGTGTGGCTTTTTCTTGAAAAAGGAGTTCAAGATGAAAAATCCTTCAGCCTCTGCAAACTCAACGAGAGTATTTCCACGCTGGTTTCTGTTGCCATGACCGAATTTACCTACTGGAGTTTCATTCTGTTGCCGGTGCCCTATTTTTGCATTGAAATCTCCCCTAATTATCTTCAAGTGCTGCTTACCTTTATTATTTAGATGACGAATTTCCTCATAAAATTCTTCAATTTCTTCTTCAGGATGACTTGTGGTGGGTGCATAAGTTTGAATAATCTGAGCCTGGTATCTTCTCAAGAGTTGGATAATGAGTCGTGCAGCTCTGTCAGAGGAACTTTCAACTTCATCCTTCAGTTTCTTGTATATTATAAATCCAACACCACTAGTTCTGCCAGTATCTGTCCCACGATAATAGAAGAGATGTCCACTTTTCAGTTCAATGAGATCTTCTCCATTTCTCCTTACCTCACTTAGCCCCACGATGTCCCACTTGATCCTTTGTAGTTCCTCTTCCAATTCAAGGAGCCTTGAATCAGAAGATAGGGAGCGTCCGTTATAGGTAGCCAAGGTCAGCATCAAATGGCAGCCTAGTCCGGTCCTCCGGGGATTCTTAGCACCCTCTGCCTTCATGTCGCACTGGCCGCTGCCTTGGCCAGGTACATTCCAGCTGCCGGAGACTGAGGGCCAAGATTTAAGTTGTAGAGTCATTTTGGAGGTGTTTGGCCATAACTCACCACGCTGGCCAAGCGGGTTGGTGAGTGTGGGATAGCATTTCCTCTGATCCCGATGGTATAGTTATACCGCTATTGGCGGTATTCTTAATATAGGTACAATTTAATGGTGGGACCAGTTTAAGTTATAATAAGAGATCTCTACAAAACGAAGTTATGGTTTAACCTGAGAATTGTAGAACTACAAACGTCCCTATCAATCCAACTAGTACGAGGTGAGCAATAATATTTCATTTCTAAACTTTCAATGAATACTCAGCATGCAAGGGATTGAAATAATTGGATGATGTCTTACCCTAAAAAAACTTCTGCTGTGCTGCACCGATCCGGCGGTTGCGGAAGGCGCTTGTCGTCTGGTGGCCGTAGTCTTCGGCTGGTATCTTCCGTGGATAAAATACAGCCGGTAGCTTTCTAAGATTCTTCCTCTAATTTTCTGGGGTGTCTCACCTCGTGCCTCAGTGACGACCGACGTCTTAACCCACGCACAGCTAGGCATTTCTTGCCAACCGCTGCCGTCGAGCTGCGACTTCCAACAAAAAATCGCAACAACAACCCACTCCAACCACAATACTGCAACCAACCTCGATTTCTCCAAGTTTTTCATTTTATTTTAGTTTCGCTTTCGCTCACAGCCCTGCTGCGAGACGTGTCCTTACCTAGTGAGGACGTCCCTCTCCCCTTCATTGGTTTCTGGACCCCTCCCCCGTCGTTCGCAAGTGTACTGCCATCCAGTTGCTGCCAGCCAGTGGCTACTTCGAGCAGATGTTCTCCGTGCCTGCTGATCATCTGCTGAGCTAAGCCCTTTAAAAATTTGTTTGGCCGTAACTGTCACCCCGTTATTGAGTTCTATTATTGGAGCCTCCGAGGAAACCCTTTTTAACTTTAAGCGGCACGTATGCCTGACTGAAATATGTTCTCCGACACCGAGCTTGGGTGAAATTTATTGGCTAGCCTTACCTTCTTACCAGGTTTAAGATTCTTTCTTAGACTTCCGCCGTATAGTCACCACTGCGCCATTGTAATTTAAGGTTGCATTATGTAATTCGCAGTGCTGTTGCTTCTCAAATGCCGGGAAGTAGAAGAAAATACCTTTCGCTTCGTTTGCGAAATTTTGCACCTGGCCTAGCGTTTGCGATCCCTTTCTCACGCGAAGGGAAAACAAAGAAAAAAAGCAAAGAACCCAGCGAATCCCCTATGCGGCCTGGATTGGGATAATATTTCTTGCACCTAATTACGAATTACTCCAACTAAGAAATTACATAATTAATTATGTTAATTAATTAACACAATTAAAACAATTAATTGGGTATTTGAATCCCGAATTTAAGCATTTCTTTACCAAAAGCAATGTGCCCGAAATTAGAAGAATTTTCGCGGCAACACACTAATGAAAAGAAAGCAACTTAAAAAAATAATGGAATCTATACTTGTGCCTTCTCAGTTGTATGAAACCAGAAGTCTTTATTGACTGTGAATACAAGAAATTTGAAATACATACTGTATTTACATTTTTTCTATTGAGTTATAATCCGTATTATGTACAGTTCTATCGAAACGCATGCATCTTTATTTTAAAAGCCTACGAATCAAAGGCATTTGAATGTTCTTCCATTTGGAGCCAAGATCAAGAGGTTTGAGTTTTGCCATCTTGGGGCCCCCAACATAGAGCTCTATGGTAAAGGCACAAGTTTACCAGGTTGAGTCCAACGACATTTAGCGATTCATTCTGGTCTTGTTAACACTCATGGCGGAACTGAGACGAACAGGATACTGCAAGCGTGTGAACTAGAATGGAAGGTCAGATGTGATGACTAGAAAGCGTGGAATTAAATGTGATTTTCTGCAGAGAGAGAGAGAGAGAGAGAGAGAGAGAGAGAGAGAGAGAGAGAGAGAGAGAGAGAGAGAGAGAGAGAGAGAGAGAGAGAGAGAGAGAGAGAGAGAATGAGAGAGAGGGGGGAGAGAGAGAGAGAGTTAAACTGAAATGGAAAGTCAGATGGGATGGATTAGAATACGTGGAATGAAATATGCTCTTCTGCACGCGAGAGAGAGACAGAGACAGAGACCTAAACTGAAATGGAAAGCCAGATGGGATGGATTGGAATGCGTGGAATGAAATATGTTCTTCTACAGAGAGAGGTCCGGTGGAGATGATTGGAATGGGTGCAATAAAATATGGTCTTCTGCACGCGAGACAGAGAGAGAGAGAGAGACTTAAACTGAAATGGAAAGCCAGATGGGAGGGATTGGAATGCGTGGAATGAAATATGGTCTGCAGAGAGAGAGAGAGAGAGAGAGAGAGAGAGAGTAAAACTGAAATGGAAGGTCACATGGGATGGATTGGAATGAGTGGAATAAAATATGATCTTCTGCAGAGAGAGAGAAAGAGAGTAAAACTGAAATGGAAGGTCAGATAGGATGATTGGAATCCGTAGAATAAAATATGGTCTTATGCAGCATGACATTCTTCAAATGAAATAAAGGAATGGTCTTCGTGTGGATAATTTTGCGAAAACGAAATTCGGAAAAGCGCATTGAGAAGGAAAACACTTTGAGACAGGTTTCCCAAAACTCAGAATGCGGACCTGAAGTACGATAAAGGGATCGAATTTTTTCGCATAGGATATCGCTATTAAATATTGAACATATGTTGAAGAACAGAAAATATGAATATTGATTTTGTGTCATGTGATCAAGATCAACTGAGTGTGACGCTACTGTAAACGTGTGTGTTGGTATGTCCTCTTATTTCCTACTAATTATTACACCTCATGTAATCAAGATCAATTGAGTGAGCCGCCATTGCAAATGTGCGGTGGTATGTCATTCTACTTAAATGGTATAACTATACTAGTTATCCGAAATTTCTTGGCGTAGAATAGAAATAAAAGTTTCCAAGCTTTTGCACATCAACCAGATAGCTTTATCAAGGAAGGTAGACAGCTAACTGCAAACTGGATAATAGAACGGTTCAACAATTTGAACGTGGTGGCATGACAATAACGAATAGATGCGAACGAAATCAGGTATTCAAAGACACGAGGCGTTATGTTCGTTTAGCACGCGGAATCATGGAAGGAAAACCAAGAAGCAATCACTATTTGAAGAACTGGTTCCAAACTCGTAGCAACTCTAGTGAGACGCTATCATTGCACGACTCGCTGTTGGTTATGATATCCAAAGTTTCGCGTATGTCAGAAGATTTTATGGGGTGGAGTAGTAAGCTAATTTCTTTACGTCATCCCACATAGGAGCAGCGATTTACACTCCGGAGTGAGCGTTATAAACTCTAAAGGACGCACACGACATAAAGGCAGATAGCAGTCAGAATGAACGTCTACGTAGCTAAGTTGGTAAAGCGACTTGTTTCGGAATAAGCGGACTCAGGTTCGATTCCCGGCGTAGACCAGAAATGACGGAGAAATTTACTTCGTTATATAGCCTATAAAATGTTGATGTTTAGTGCAGTAAGGGAAGTTGCATAACACATTATTTGTATGTATACGAGTGTGATTATTTATTATGGTTGTTTAAGTATTGGCCCATAAATTACAGTCTTCGCGCCAAGAACTATGTTTTGTGATAGCGGAATTAAAAATAAATTAGTGGCTCGGCGAAAGTCGCAACTTTGGTGGCCAGCGGTGGAATGTATAGCCCCTCTCTTCCCGGGGACAACAATATTATTCTACATAGTCTGTTGAAGGTCCACACACCTTTTCCAGCAGCACTCCAAGACTGCTATACAATCCGAACAAAATATTTTACCAAGGCTGCGAAAACTAGTCCTCGCGCATCAATAACATTTTCATACTTCTTACAATGCACACCAGACAAGATATTTTTGAGATTCCACAACAGATGGTACTGATAGGAGGCAATCTAAAAAGAGCAGATAGGGTGTGGTTGCAGTTCAAACCTACAATCATAGATTGCATCCATGGCATCTATAGATTTGGGGCTTGGAGCGTTATTTTTCCCCTGGGAAGCTTTTCTGTGCGTTTATCCTTCGAATGCGGGCGACGTATCCTTAGTAGGTTAGCAGGGTATGCTTCAGTGATGGCTTGGCTCTTCGCAAGGTAATCCAAATCATCCCCCCCGTTCTCAACCTAGTAAATGACATCATCTTACAGGAGAAGCGTCAGACTTCGCCTTGTTTAGAATGGGTGGGCCAACAACCTTCCTTTGTTTTGACTCTGGAGTATAGTGGCGTGCTCGTCCACTGTTACAAATCTTAGCAGAAATGTTTCTGCATTGGCTTCAACCAGCGCACGACTCTTTCGTAACATGTTTCCTCTGATCAGCTTTTGCTCAGATGTCAAAAATCATGGCAACAACCTTTTTTTTTTTTTTTTTTTTTTTTCTTATTGGAGGTTTAACGACCACCGTGAGCAACTCAATGGGCTATTAGCAGTCGCCCGTCCCTAATTTAGGGTCACTGGTTCCAGGGAAGGGAGAGAGCCAGTGCCGTAAGACAAACACAACATCCATGCCTCACCGGGATTCGAACCCGAACCCCTTTCAGACGAATGATCAGAGGTCATCGCGTAGACCACTGCGCCACCGGGGAGGCCAACAACCTTTGCCATTGACATTGTAAGAATGGATCAACTGCTGTTTTTGACATGTGTAATGTCTTATTAATATGCCTGTCCGTTAAACGTCTATCTCGTAGTACTGTTTCGTGAAACTTGCCTATATTTTCTTGAGTTATTTCACCATCCACATTCGTTCTCACACACTTGAATTCCTGTGGCTACTTCTTTACAGCAATATACAGGGTGGAAAGCGACGACCGCATAAACACCGCAGGGGGTGATTCCTTGGGCCAATTCAAGCGTAAAATGTTCTATGACATTTTTGGATTTAGGGCTTAGTTTTCCAGATATAAGTGCGTGACGTGACGTCCGGAATCGCCTGTTTTTGAGGCTTCAAGCACAACCCGAGTATCATGCAGGGAAGAGCGTGGCGGATGCCTGATGCTGCAATCACAGCCGTCCAGCCAGTTTCCGGAGTCGTGTTACGTCCGCAATTGTCGAGACGAACGGAATTGGTCGCCTTGTTGCATGACATACGGCCTCGGAGAGCACTGCGATATGTAAATCAGTCGTGATGACTGCCGAGGTATTAAGCTTGCAGAATCAGGCATCCTCAACGAGCTTTCCTGCATGACACTTGTGTTGTGCCTGAAACCTGAAAACAGGCGATTCCGGACGTGGCATTTGGAAGCTTATATCTGGAAAACTAAGCCCTAAATCCAAAAATGTCATAGAACATTTTATGCTTGAATTGACCCAAGGAATCATCCCTGGGGTATTTATGCGGTCATTTCTTTCCACCGTGTATAAAGGGCATCCTCCTCTAGTGTCGTCACCATATTTTCACGGATGCCCTTTGGCTCCAACCCCTTTTTTATGCACATACTTTGCCACAGCTCTGAGCTCTGGCTTTTTCATTTTCTTTAGTTGGTTCACCTACTCATTTTTTAGAAGCTGCGAAAAAAATAACGAACAAAACTTTAAAGCTGAAACTAGTCACTAGGTATGCAAAAACTTGTGTTTTTGCATACAAAAATCGCAAACCTACGATTATTCCATCACGGTTAGGCCGAGAACTTTGATTACGCTCTACGTAGTGACTGCTAGTGAATTTCGAAACAACTGCTGCAGTGTGTGATGTATTACAGAGGTGAAAACATGTGTCAAGACGACAAATCTGCAGCGAGACATTCTGTTCGCGTAGCTCAGTTGGGAGAGTGACCTTACTCCGGAGTGAGGGGACACAGAATCGATGCCCGTCACGGACAAATTTGCGTTTTCAGAAGTGCCCGAGTGGTCAGACGCGTGGTCGTTTAGTTCACAATTCGAGTTAGCCCCGAGATAGAGTTCCGCATAAGGATGGGAGGTGAGTTTAGTATGATATTGGTTCTGCCCGTTACACAGAAAAAGTGTCCCAAAGCTTCGGGTTATGACCTTATATACTCACGAGGGGATTAAACCACGAATAAACAATAAAATCTGTAATCACATTTTTAGACGCGAAAACAGATATCTCTGAAGTTTAAAATTTTTGATTCCGGCCCACCCATTATGGCCTTATATGCTCACGAGGGGATTGAACTTCGAATGAACAATAAAATCTGTAATCAAATTGTGTCTAACACTGTTTTCTTTTCCAGTTTTTTCTGAGCTCTGACATTTGTTGCAAAGCATTTTCGAAAATCTCTATACTGAGATTATTTCCATAACTTCGCTCGTTGAAGCACGAGTAAAAAAATCAGAAAGGTTAACTTTTTAACTATGAGCAATTTCCTAAAGTGATCTATCATATCCTCCAAGAATTCAGTTAAAATATTAGTTTCTGCATTCTGTACAACCTGTAAGTAATATTTTTATGATCCCTAGATTTCTAATCCATTATAAAAAATCTCATATCCCTCCCAAGCATTCTTGACAAAACTAATATGAACAATGCCTGAGAAACTCAATAAATGCGAAGCAGTAGAAGCGCTTTTTGTTTGTTTATTTTTTTTTATCCTGATTTCTCTTGCTGTCAGTCGTTTGGAGAATTCTTGACTATCTGTGATCAATCTCCGGAGTCTTGCTGTAATCAATCATTGTAATAAGCATTCTGGAAGTTCGTGTAAGTAGATTACTTATGATTTCTGGTCCCTTCCGGACTTATTAAGAATAGATAATTACTGGAGAGGGGATTTACAGACACACACACACACACACTCACGTATACACACACGTACACACACACACACACACACACACACACACACACACACAAAACTGTAGAAAGCCAAGAAAAAAAATTTTCTTAGGGTTTTTAACCATAACACTTTTTCACCAGCTAAGGTAAGTCGGTCGGAAACAAAAATTGCGACACTTAGAGATATCTGTTTTTGCATCTGAAAATTTACAAAGCTATTCATTTTAGAACTTCTTAGTATTATGAATTTTCCATTTTCCAACATTGGTGCTGTTGTACAGAATACCCTGAAATTTTGGAAATACAGGGTGTCCGAGAATTGTTGGACACATTACAAAATTATGTACAAAAAAAGCTATGAGCATTGTCTGTTTTTCTATGTCACGTATTACTAACACGATTTCTATATTTTTGTTTTGCAGAATTGCTATTCCCAGAATCCGATAGATGGCGCTAGGTTAGGCCTGATGAGGAATGTATGAGAAATGTGCAATCAGTAGTCATGTCATCCGTACAGCAGAAGGCGATGTGTGTTTTATGGCTTGCGGAATTAAAGTCTGTCATTAAAGTTAAAAGACGGTACCGTTTAGAGTATGGTTGCAATCCTCCGTCAACGAATTCAATTAAGCGGTGGATGAAACAGTTTAAAGAAACTGGCAATGTCGAACATCGTGGAGGAGCCGGTAGGCCTAGTGTCAGCGGTGAGACGGTTGACCAAGTTAATGAAAGCTTCCAACGAAGCCCCAGGAAATCCGTTCGTAAAGCTAGCAGAGAACTGTGCATTCCGAAATCGACAGTTCACGATATCTTGCACAAGAAATTGAAGTTTCATGCTTATAAAATTCAAATAGTGCAAGAGATGCATGTAAATGATCACACTCTGCGATACGATTTCCCTGTGGATATGCTGAATAGAGTTTCTCAGTACTGTAATTTTTAGTGACGAATCCACATTTCATGCATCAGGTATTGTGAATCGTCACAACTGTAGGATATGGGGTACTGAACCGCCTCGTGCTGCTATTGAACTGGAACGTGATTCTCCAAAGGTTAATGTGTGGTGCGTCCTATCAAAAAGAGAAGTGATTGGCCCTTTCTTCTTCTGCTAAAAAACCATAAATGGTGACATTTACTTGGATATGCTAGAAAATTTCGCTATAACCCAGGTCAAAAGATATGACAACGTCGTTTTCCAACAAGACGGCACGCCTCCTCATTTATCAACGTGTGTACGTAAGTGCCTAAATGAACATTTCTCTAACAGATGGATTGAGCGTGGGTTTCCTATTCCGTGGCCTCCTCGCTCTTCAGATCTAACTCCATTGGATTATTCCATGTGGGGTTATGTGAAAGATCGTGCCTATCAGACGCCTTGTGCTGATTTGCAGGAACAGAAGCAGCGTATCACAGCTGCTATTAATTCCATAACTCCTCAGATGCTTGCCAATACATGGCATGAAATCGAGTATCGCTTAGACGTACCACGAGCAACCAAGGGATCTCACATCGAAATTTATTAAATTGTATAGTTACATTTTAAATTAGTACAGTCAGTTTCTTTCTATCTGATTAATGTTTTGTTTTATATAATTTTGTAATGTGTCCAATAATTCTCGGACACCCTGTATAGTAAAATACTTTTGAAACGTTGTATCGATCAACTCTTGAGTCTCTCAGATTCATCGATGGTCAAAAAATTAGGAAGCAAATCGATTCTGCCGCGAGGGCTTAGTTTCCAAATTTACTGATCTGCCCGATCGATGAATCTGGTTCTTTCTCTTCCGTTGGAAGAGTATCCATAAATTAATTTTTCTGTGGCCTACAAGTTAAAGCAAGAAAAATAAAATCTAATTCTCTTTTAAAAAAGCGCGTCTTTTGAATTTTTTCTGATATAAAAATAATTTTTCAAAGTAGATTTTTTGAAAGGCAGAAAATCGGCGAAAAATAAAACGTATTTACGTCCTCCTGAGAAAAATCGAGCATGATTTAAAACATACAATGCCTTCAATCTTCTTCATAGTGACTAGAACCAGTTATAAATCAAAATTTTTTCAACGGGTATTTTAGAACCAATTAAAAAGATTTGCAAATAGGTATACTCGTAGCTACGGAAGACCACTACCGTAAGAATGTCTGTTATGACAAATACAGAAATTGTAAGCAAAACTTTCCTCATTGCCGAAGCAAATGGTATTTTTCAAATCCAAAGTTAGAAGTATAGGTATGGAAGAAAATGTAATGTACAACGGCTGTTCTATAAAAACTGAGAATAAAATCACACGAAATGACGAACTATAGGTACAGCAAAATATATGCATTCTTCCTCAAAGCATGTTCTCTCGGATGACTTGTAAAGGTCCCTTCGTTCAGTCCACTTTTCAAAGCATGTGGCGAAGGCATTTTGTGGAAGCTGCTGTAGCGACCACTGTACAGCATGAATATGGTCAGCATCTGTGTTGAATGTTGCGCCAAGTAACTTTCCCTTCATTGTTGGAAACAACCAGAAATCGTACGGGGCGAGATCAGGAGCGTAGGCAGGCTGTGGCATGATGTCAATACTGCATTTCGTAAGAAACTATTGAAAAGCAAGCAGCCACATGCGGGCGGGCGTTATCATGGCGTCCACTTGCCATACCAGTTCCGGTCGTTTAATCGATACATGCTCTCTGTTGACCCAGAAAGACACGAAAAGTGGAGTCACGGATCAAATTGAACTCTGACCGTGCAACGATGAAATGCCTTTTTTTTGTTATTAATGCGGGTGAATTTGTAATATTATTTTCTGTTGGAGCTCATTATTTTTCTGAATAGGTTTGTAAGAATTTAATTTTTTTCCGTAGGAGAACTTATTACAAATTACGCTTTTCTTTATCGTGACTTTTTGAGACAACAGAGTGCTTTAGAACTTGAAATTTTTTAAACTGACAATGATTTTCAATTAACTTTAAGAAAAAAGAGCGGGGTACGGTTTTATAGTATTATTTAACAAAACTCAAATGTAAAATTTGCTCTTGACAGATGTAAAAGTTTTTGTCTTAAGGGGTCAACAGACTGATATATAGACATCATACAATCACTTTTACAATAATTTAAGTACTGGTTTCTAACGACAAAACTATTCAATAGCTAGTGCACAATACAGGGGAGAGGGGAAGGAATATCCGGTGCCGCAGTAACTAAAATGTCATGCGGTATGCTATCCACAATATCCGATCTCGTTACAGAACTTTAGAATCAGATTCTCCGACTGACGACTGAAATTTAAAGTTAATCAAAGCTTAAGTATTCTCGCGAATCGCTCCTATTAGCGGAAATTTTCAGTCGTATAGATACGTAAAGAGTAAGAACGGAATCGTTCCGTTAATATACGAAAAGAACTTGTGACGTATATTCTAAAATAACTTTCATTTTTAGTTCCTTTCCCTATGTAAATTTGAGTTTGTTCTCCTTTGCACTTTACAAACTTAACATGATATCTTCTCTCTCACAAGAATGAGGTTGGCAACAAAATTGAGGTCAGAGTGAGTGACGTATGAATGTGATAAGAACGATAGATAAAAAGGACGATACAGCAGTTGCTATGTGTATGTGGAGATGTTTGCTCTATGTAAAAACTAGATCATATATGGCTGTATTGTGGATCTGTTGAAATATATCTGGACCAATAAAGGTAAGTTGTACCGTAAGTTGACTTCTGTTTGTTTCGTCTGGCCGTAAACTATTGCATCGTATTCTCATTTAGTTCGGCATTCCCTAGTCATGGCTTTAGACATAGCGTAACACCAATCTTGTTCACGAAAAAGGCTTACGTTATAAACTGCCGAAAGGTTTCTGAAAATTCCGAATTTCCCTAGCGTACGAAATATCCGTATAATTCAAGGTTTTTACCTGCATTTCATGGGTAAGGTTGTATCAGAAATATGTTTCGTTAATTTACCAAAGCAATCACAGAAAATGGCCACTGAACTGCAGAAATGTTTTGACACTGTATGTTTGACAGGATGCCTGCACTTCTTAAAGTCAGATTGAAAAAACTGTGTTTGCTTTCGACATCTGGAGTCCTAAGCTATCATTCTTCAGAACATTTTACTCTTGGTAGCTCACATTTATGCTTTGGCGAGCTAATATTAATGCATGTTTGCATTTTTGAATGTCTGTTAAGAGGCTGACCTCAAGATTTCTTCTGCATCCAATAGCTGTGATTAAAACCACATATACTGACGGAAAAAAATCCCAACACCACGAAAAAATAGTTGTAGAGGAATGAAATGGCGGCAATACATTTGTATAGGTAACATATTTAATCGATTAAGGTTTCAAGATCACAGCTTATTGTAAGCGCGAGAAGAGCCATTTTAAATGTGAAATGCTGGTACATTAATAACCGGTGTAACCGCCAGAATGTTGAATGCAAGCACGCAAACGTTCATGCATTGTGTCGTACATTTCAAAATTGTCTTTATTCTTCAAATAAAAATAGCATTTCTATGTACATGACAGTAGAATTCTGCCAATAAATACAGTGGTATATACAACAACTGGAAAGTTCCAGTGAAACGTAAAACAAAATATTGTTAAAATCATAAAATTATTTCGCCCCGAAGGGCGATGGAGAGGCAGACAATAAAGCACGAGCGATGCAAATGAAAATGTATACTACAGTATTGTAGACAAGAAAAGACATGATGCTATACTATTCACAAATTCCAATTAAGTATTACTACCATACTCAAGATTAAATATGCACAAGGTACTAATTCACATAAAAGACCATGGGTGAGAAGTAACTAACAGGTGCAACAGTATTTAGAAATGTGTCAGAAATGATACAAACAATTAAGCACAAATACTTATTATATGCACAGAATTATGCAGTGACAAGAGAGAAATACGCTAAACGGACCCATGAGGGCAACTTTACAAAAAAAACAGAAATCGAACAAGAATGCAATTCATAAGTGTCATATCATATGTACAGAACAATACAGTGACAAAAAAGAAAGCCGCTAAGCATACCCAGAAGGGCAGCTTCTCATAAAACAGAAATGTAACAGTGGTGCTACACTCAAAATTTACATCATATGTACAGAAGTATTCAGTGACAAGGGGGAGAATCGCTGCGCTGGATGTCAGTTTGTCGGATGGAGTTCCATGCCTGTTGCACTTGGTCGGTCAATACAGGGACGGTTAATGCTGGTTGGGGGTGACGCTGGAGTTGTCGTCCAATGATGTCCCATACATGCTCGATTGGTGGAAGATCTGGTGATCTAGCAGGCCACGGCAACATGTCGACACTCTGTAGAGCATGTTGGGTTACAACAGCGGTATGCGGGCGAGCGTTTTCCTGTTGGAAAACACCCCCTGGAATGCTGTTCATGAATGGCAGCACAACAGGTTGAATCACCAGACCGACGTACAACTGTGCAGTCAGGGTGCGTGGGATAACTACGAGAGTGCTCCTGCTGTCATAGGAAATCGCTCCCCAGACCATAACTCCAGGTGTAGGTCCAGTGTGTCTCGGCTGCAGACAGGTTGGTTACAGGCGCTCACCTGGCCTCTTTCTAACCAACACACGGCCATCACTGGCACCCAGGCAGAACCGGCTTTCATCAGAAAACACAACAGATCTCCACTCCGTTCTCCAATGAGCTCTAGCTTGACACCACTGACGTCGCAAACGGCAGTGATTTGGAGTATGTGGAATGCACGCTACAGAGCGTCTGGCTCGGAGCTGTCCTTCAAGTAACCGATTTGTAATAGTTCGTTGTGTCACTGTGGTGGCAACTGCAGCTCGAATTGCTGCCGCAGACGCGGTACGATGCGCCACGGCCATACACCGTACACGGCGGTCTTCTCTCTCAGTAGTGCCACGTGGTCGGCCGGAACCCGGTCTTCTTGAGGCAGTACCTTCCCTTCACCACCACTGCCAACAATCATGCACAGTGGCTACATTCCTGCCAAGTCGTACTGCAATATTGCGGAAAGAAAATCCACCTTCTCGTAGCCCTATTACACGACCTCGTTCAAACTCCGTGAGCTGTTGATAATGGCTTCTTCGTCTTCTTAAAGGCATTCTTGACTAACATAAACACCCTACGTCGAATCTCAACGATAACTAACGCTCACGAACGTTACAGCGCGTATTTACAGCAAACCTGCTTTGCATGTTCCGAGGGGCGCTACTAGCGCCACACATATGCGCCGAGCGCGAAATTTGCATAGATGTCATCTTACAGATGTACTCTCACCGCCTACCAACTGTCGTTTATCTAACACAACCCCTTCTTGGTGTTGGGATTTTTTTTCCGTCAGTGTTTTTGGACGTAACATGCTCCTCTCACACGGCTTAGGCTTAAATCTTCATTCAGTTTTTTCTTAGTTTCTATGTATTGGACTAGAAAAAAATTCCATTCTCTCGGCTAACTTTGCCCATGACAAACATAATCCAGTTTTTATCGGATTTTCCAGATCTTTCGCTTGGGTGAGACGCAGAATTTTTTAGTTGGAGTCCAACTGAAAATTTTTGAAAAGTCCTATTTGATTTTTTTTAACACGGCATGCCATTCACTTTGAAAATCACTTTGCATATAACTCCTTACTCTAGGGTATTTTCATAGTGTACATTTCTGACGCTAAGTACAGTT
The DNA here is from genome assembly GCA_039090855.1 of Macrothele yani. Classification (NCBI taxonomy): domain Eukaryota; kingdom Metazoa; phylum Arthropoda; class Arachnida; order Araneae; family Macrothelidae; genus Macrothele; species Macrothele yani. Next base: position 133,218,130 of record CM077005.1, on the reverse strand, counting down.
ATAATTTTTTTCCATTTGCAACTCTATTTTCCCATCTAAAAATCCGTTTCAAAACATTTTATTCGTTCTGTATGCAATACACTACGGTAGAGGCTGTGAACAGTATTCTCTTTAAATGACTCACAGTTTCCTCAATATGGGGCATATATCTAGAAACGTTTCCTTTCTATCTCTGATTCTAGAAGTCGCATTTGAAAAAAAAAAAAAAAAAAGAAGGAAATATATTTTCATCGCAAAATTTTTCCTACAAAGAATATTTTGCATATAATTCGTACTTTTTCTTAATTTACAATTCTGCCTCCGGAAGGAGTCTGCGTGTATTTCAGTATGGAAGAATATCTCTGACTCTAAAAGTCTCTTGAAAAAATATTTTCGTTCTAGGATACCCTTCCTAGGAAGAATATTATCCCCCAACATGTTCTTCAAATAACGCACAGCTTTTTCGCTTGGGGGCGAAAAGTTATATCACGTTTTCCTCCATATCTTTTATTCTAATTGTTAGATTTTAAAACTTCCCTTTTGCCTCTGATATATTCCGCTATGAGGAACATTTTCTTTACAGTTTGTGATTTTTCTTAGCACACATTGCTGCCACTAATGGGAATGAGTAACCATTTCTTGAATTTTTTTTTCTGTAGCTGGTTCTGTTCCGTATGAGCAACGCTGTTCAGTATTTAAAATAATGCGCAGTTCTTTCACTAGGGAGATCAAATGCATTTCCTTTTTCTCGTTTTTTTTTCTTTTTCTGAAAATTTACTTTGAAACATTCCTGTCGTGCTGGAAAAGATTCAAAAGATGTGTTCATTACACCTGAGAATTTGGTGTTACTTTTGTCCTTAATACTACTTTTTGAAAAAAATGAAACTAGGTATAACTTTATCCATCCATCCACCTCTCGATGCAATATGAACCCCGTGCGTTTAAGGCCCGTCCCAGCCTGGCCCGTCGATCGCAGCTATTATTTAGGGTCGTCCCGGCCAGACAATTGCAACTATTATTTAGGCCCGGCCCGTCAGTTGCAGAAATTATTTAGGCCCATTACGTCGATTTCAGCTATTATTTAGGTACGGTTCGTCCATTGCAGCTATTATCTAGGCCCAGCCCGACGATTATAGCTATTATTTAAGCCCGGCCAGTCGATTGCAGCTATTATTTAGGCCCGGTCCGTCTATTGCAGCTATTATTTAGGCCCGTCACGTCGATTTCAGCTATTATTTAGGCCCGGCTCTTTCATTGCAGTTATTATCTAAGCTCAGTCCGTCGGTTGCAGCTATTATCTAGGCCCGGTTAGTTGATTTCAGCTAATATTTAAGCCCGGCCCGTCAATTGCAGCTATTATTTAAGCCCGGCCCGTCGATTGCAGCTATTATTTAGGTCCGGCCCTGCCCGTGATGCGCATTTTGTATTATTCTGCCTTTCTATTGTATTTTATTAAATTGTGAAAATGAAATAATGAAATGAGATATTATTGAAAATATTTAGTTAAATGTAAGCCTAAAAATATTAACTAAACTTTAGCTATTAATATAACCACAAAGAGAGAGAGAGAGAGAGAGAGAGAGAGAAAGGAAGGCTAAGCGCGTTTAAAATCTCCCTTTATATGAACTAGCAAGTGGTAACTACAAAAGTCAATCTTTATACAGATTAGGGCTAGGAGAAACAATCGATATCGCCCCACTCTGTCATACAAACACACACATACATACACACCCAATCTCCCTGTTGACACCCCACCGTCCCCGACTCCACAGAACACCCTCATACTCGCTCGGGTCGAGTCTTTTTGTTGTCAACAAACCCCAAAGTGTTCCTACTGGCATAATGCCTACAGATGGTAAGAACACTGTGAGTGCTTCTCCTCGCCTATGTGATTACGCTCTGGGCTATGTCATGGAAGTAAGTAAAGCCAGAAAAACAGTTAAACAGACCAGGAAATCAGGAAATAACAATTCATTTTCTTTCTTTACCATTGCGATAAAAGAATGGGCCGACTTGGTCCGATCCGGCCCGGCTGTAAGTGTCTGCAAAAAGCCCGACCCGGCCCGTTTCTTTGTTCTCTGAACTAAAAAAAGCCCGACTCGTCCCGCGGGCGTGGTCTGGCTCGGGCTTGGCAGTCCGGCTCGGCCCGTGCAGACCTCTAACAAACAACATTTACGTACAGTACATTTTTATATAAAAGGGATAAAAATAATTTGTTTTTGCTTCAAACAACACTAACCATGAAGATGATCTTCCATACCCTTGTGTTGCGCAATTTTCTCTCTACGTGGTGTGAAATTCACAAATCTGTCGGTGTCGTGATTAAATCCACGCCTCCTCGTTTTGGAGTGAGTTGCTCTAACCAACTAAACTACACCGACGGAATGTAATCGCCGCAGATTTGTCGCCTTGACTCGTGCTTTACCTCTGTAGTAAGTCACAGTGCGGTAAATTTACTTTTTCAACTGATTGCTATAACCAGGAACACGATTTTTTTCGCATCCATTTTTCAGCTTTTCTGATGCAGTTTTCCAGTTCGTGGCTAAAAATATTACTTCCTTTTGTTATAAAACTGAAAGTGCTCATTTTACCCGAGAATTCTTTTATTCTTCGTGCCAAATGTTAAATAAATGATAACAAGGAACTATTGTTCACCATTTATGTAATAAATGGTAAAACTGTACTAGTAATCCGATTCATTGGCGTAGGAATGTATAAATAAGCGTTTCCAAGCTTTCGCACATCAAATGGTCAACACTTATCAAATGGCAACACATCAAATGAGCAACACTTCTCAAATGGCAACGCATCAAATGGGCAACTACTTCTCACGGTGACTTGGTGTTAACATTATCTTTTGACATCGAGCATTTTCATTCGAGTACTGATGAAGAATTACTAATGCAGTCCTCCTAGCTGGGATTTCTATGCTAATGTATTTTTAACTACTCAAAAATTAAAAAATAAACAAATTCTCCGCTGAAAGTCTGGTGCTCTTCGAATTACAAAGCTTTACCATTTTTTTTGGTTTTAAAAAGCCCTGCTGTTTTACACGATAATTTAAAACAAAGCAAGACCGGTAACGTCGGATTCTTGAGTGTCCTCGTCTTCTGATATTTATTCTCTTTTTCTCTTTCCGTTTTTTTTCTAAACCAGTTTCGCCTGCAAATCTTACCCTTCCAGATACCACCATGTCTTTGAGAGGAAGCTATACTTATCTAAGACTCCCCCACCCCCATTCCACGACAGAAAAACAACAGAACAATAAAGACGCGAAATTATTGTGATAAATACCAGCAAACCCATTTAAAAATGTATTCCATACATTGGTGCAATTATGAGGAAATCTTTCTTACCATGTCTTTTATCTTTTCTTATTGTTTGGGATAAGCATGTAACTTGCATTATCCCATCTCCAGTTAACAAAAAGACTTCGAGCAACAGAAACTTCACCGGAGGCGGATGAAGTGCGCATGGAAGTAGAGTGTTGCTTGTTTTCTTTTCTGTTACATCGATTATTGAGGAAGCGTAAATAAGATCAGCAAATCTTCTTTAGTTTTAAAGGAACTTCCTTTGATCTCTAATCTCCTTACACATGCTCAATTTAGAATGGAAGAATCCAGCAAAGCGACCGGAAGTTAAAAATTTTCCGGAATTCAATGTATTACGAAAATCAATGGATGAGAAAAAAAAATAAAGCTATAAAACATTGGGGGAATCCATTTACATTTTTATATGGCGAAGATGAGGGAAATGATTGGACAGAGAAAAGATGCCATTCTTGAAATATTCAACGAAAGACGTGAAAACAAAAGAATTTAGGCTTAATGGAACAGCAACATTAACTGCACCTCGCTTTCATGCCTAGCAAGAGATAACAAACAAAACATTTCTGAAGATGCCAGATGAGATTACATCCCCAGACTGTTATAAAACTCCGCAGTTTAAGCCCACGTGCCTGTGTGCATTTTTGTGCTAGATAAACAACATGTCTATGTCGCCAAGAACGCTACCTGGTATTTAACTAAGTCCGTCAGCGTCTTAATGCGTTTCTTGCCACAAAAAGTTGGAGTCAAAAATTGGGTAGACGAAAAAATTAAAGCAAGATCTTATTACGTATGAAAACATTACAAGAAAGATGGAGTGTCGCACATTTTCTCGTCGTCCACTTCACAAAGCTAATTTTAAAGAAAATAATTCCACCGAAAAGATCGTTTCACCGAAAGGTCGATTTATGGAAATTATCACCTTACCAAAAAGGGATGTTTCACCAAAAGATTTTCTTACTGGAAGATGGCTTCACCAAATGATCATTTTATTGAAATGATCTTCTTACCAAAGGGTTATTTCGTCGAAAAATTCACTTTACAAGTCTCGTTACCGAACGGTTCACCGCGTCGTTAGTAACTTAACCTAAAAGTTCGTTTTACCGAAGTGCCAGTTAATCGAAAAGTTTGAAATTTGTTAAAGGACCCATTGAAGTACAATGCTTTCTCGGATATGTTTATAAAACAGGACTCATTGTTTTTATTGTCATATCTCTTTAAATGTTTCCGTAGATGTTGTTGGACATTTTATAAATCAGATTGTTTGGATCAAGGCTTGAGACGTTAACCTCAAGCAAAACAGATGGGGTGCTTTTTACTTGAAAACACTTTGTGCTTACAGACGAAAATTAGAAATGCTATTAATAATTAACAAATGATCGTTCTTTCTTTCACGAGTTTAGGACAAAGAGCTTGTTTCACGCTCTCCATAACTTCATCGGTCTTCACCTATATCAGGCTACGGGAGTCCTAACAAAAGCTCTATATTCTGTCCATTTTTGAGAAAAGTGTGAAGTAACGGAGAAAACTTACCTTATTGCCGTTCAATGTACTCCCCTTTACTACTAATGACAGCTTGCCAGCGGTGAGGTAGGTCCTGAATGCCCCGTAGTACGCCATCTTTGTTCATCTGTCGTATTACTCGAGTCACGTCCAATGACAGTTCGTCCAGCGATTCGTAGCGGATGCCACGGAGCCGATTTTTTACCGTTGGGAAAGGATCAAAGTCGGGTGGGCTGAGATCAGGGCTGTATGGTGGGTGGGATAAAGTTTCCCAGCCATATTTCAACAAAAGCCCCCGTACCGTCGCTGCACCATAACACGATGTGTTGTCATGCAGTAAGATCGCTTCGCTTTCAATAAGTTGTGGTGATTTCGACGAATTTTTGGTCTTAATTTCGTCTTCAGAAAGAAATTGCGCTTCGATCAAGAGTTCCTTCCCCACAAACTTCTTTCAAGGCAGTATGGATCTGTGTCGGAGTTTTCCCCCGTAGAGTTTCTGTTTTCACGTAAGAGCGCTAGTCTAACGCAGTGACTCGACCTGAGGAGCTGCAGGCTTCCATTTCAAACCCCTCCCACGTCCACACAGCAAATAATAGCGTATCGTTCTGACTTCACTGCGTTGCTGAGAGTCTGATCTTGACACGACGCAATCATTTTCCCGATTGCATCATCCGCTTCCGTTTTAGATTAACGTGTGCAGAACTTTTGTTATGATCCTCGTATGAAATAAAAAATCGGGGGAAAAACCTGGAATACCTCACTAATACCGCGTTGGTCCTTCTCGCGATCAGAAAACGGCAGCTAGACGACAGGACGTGGACTCCACGAGCTCTCTTTTGCACTGTAGAGACAGTGCCCACCATGCTTCTTGAAGAGCATCCCATAATTACGTCATAGTCGCCGGTGAAGGATTCCTGGCCTTGACGGCACGTTGATCAGCATCCCAAATGTGTTCGATGGCGTTTAAATCCGGCAAACGAGGAGACAATGTCAAGATGCCAAACTCCGTGGAATATTCCTCCAGACATAATCGGGCGACTGTGGACGTGTGTGGTGGCGCATTGTCGTGTTGAAAGAGATCCCACCGTTGGAGTGGTTGCATGACGTGAACTGGAGCAAATGATCGACAAGGCTGGTTACGTAGCCTCCGCCGGTCATAGCAGTCTGCAGACCCATGATGGGTCCTAATTGCGTGCCAGCCGAAAACATCCCACACTATAACAGAGCCACCTCCGGCTTGCACTGTCTCTTGTAGGCATGCGGGATCCATTGCCTCGTGGAAACTGAAGAATAGCAGCGTTTCTTTTAAATATCTAACGTAGAATGACGTATGAGACATGTATTTGACTTACGGCGAAGGTTCTCTCACTCTGCTCAATCAAATCAAGGAAGAGCGACTCTTTCAAGCTTTTTGAGAACACTGTGTACATTAGAAACTCTTAAAGAAATTAGACTGGGTTGTTTCTCACGGGGTACAAATTACTTCAGTGTTCAATTTTAGCTATTCCTCTCATTATCCTGAAGTTCTGACTTGTAATAATATGTGTTCTTTCTAGAATTCCTGAAATAGAAGAATCATCCCTTTTGTTCCTAACGCCAACTTAAACAAATTGGTAAAATCATGCAATGCATTGATTGTGATACGCTTTCCAACACAGCAGAAATCATTACTCAAGTTACGAGGATAATGGCTGTGGAATAAATCTCGCTCTTGTATGCTGACCTTTGACCCCATTTCGATGACATTAAACAGAATTGGTTCAGTATACCTTCGGAGCAACATGATAAATTTTTGTCGCAATCGAAGCATTTTTACGTAAGTTATGACGCATAAAGGCAATGGAATGAATCTCGCTCCTATGTCCTGACCTTTAACCCCATTTTGCCCATTTTCAATAGGGTTCGTCCCCATGTTGTCCTCTACCACATACTAAAATTTCATCAAAATCGAGTCATTTTTACGAAAGTTACGTATGACGCATAAGGGCAATAGAATGGATCCCACTCCTATGTCCTGTTCTTTGACCCCATTTTGCGTTTTTTCAATAGGGTTCGTCCCCAGGTTGTCTCCTACTGCATAGTAAAATTTCATCGAAATCGAACCATTTTTACGCGAGTTATCGTGCGGACGGACCGACAGATCGACAAAGCTGGAGCTCATATACTTCTTCAACCTAAGGTTGGAAAGCGTAAAGAAGAGTGTGAGCTTTTCTTCAGGTACCATTTCCTCATTCTGATGCTGGCTTAAGTGTGAGCGTTTGCGTTTTTATACACTGAGTAGCACATCACTACACAAATTCGACAGTCTGAAACTCCCGCAACTATTTGCATTTACAGTAAAACATCAATTATCCGTGGCAATTGGAGGACACTAGAGCCTGTATAATAGAAAAACACGGTAAATACAGATTGCGTTTTATTGGGTCAAAAATATAAAAAACCCATATAAATACATAAGGTAAAAATTCTTGTAGTATGTAAACTCCAAAAATTAAAAACTTATTTAGATAGAAAGTCCATGATTTTTGTTTGTTTCCTCCTATTTTATGAATCCACTTGCATAGGAAAAAAAAAATACTATGAAAAATGTATTTGCTACAGAGGACCATGGTTATCCCGAGTCCACGGATAATTGAGCTCCGGATAATCGGTGTTTCACTGTACTTTTCTTTTTAGCACTTCTGAAAATAAAAGCATAATCCGTTCATTATTTGCTGACGGCTGGAAAGAATAGAATAAACGAGTTTTAGGAAAGGCACGCATTTTAAGAGACAAACGTATCTTGCTCATAGCTAAATACCAATCCTCCAGGGTCTTACGACTTTCCAAATCTTGGAGGAAAGCGCTAAAGAAACCATGATGGGATGGAATGGAGAGGGGAAGTGAATAGGGTTCCTTCTGTACTCTGAGTCAACCTAAGAGTGTATCATTATGGACGGTGCGGAGCAGCGATCACAGCTACGAAAAATAGCCTCCAGAGTGTAGAACGAAAAGCAATAGGTTATTGCTCAGAATTCATTCTAGTTTGCACAGCAGTTTATTGGGCAAATTTGCTATCTAAAACAAATTTTCGAAATTTCACCGTGTTTTTTAGAATAAATTTAATATAAGAAGTTGCTGAACCAAAAGCCTTGCACTTTCGGCTACTTAAATGTCCATAACTTGGAGGGGGGGGGAAGGGGGTAGAAAACGTCTCCCAACATTCCCAATACAGAGACAATAAATTGAAAAACAAGGGGGCCGTCTCGGTGGCGCAGTGGTCTAAGCGCTGGCCTCTGATCATTCATCCGAGAGGGGTCCGGGTTCGAATCCCCGTGTGGCATAGATGTTTTGTTTCCTTACGGAGCTGGATCTCTCCCTTCCCTGGATCGAGTTGCCCTAAATTAGGAACGGGCGCCTGCTTATAGCCCATTGAGTTCCTCACGGTGGTCGTTAAAACTCCAATCAAAGAAAGAAGAAAAAAGTTCATTTCTCCTTTTTCCTTTAAATGACTCTTAAAATCGTTGTATTTTAATTGAAAAACTTAAAGAGGAAAAAAGTCGCATACTTAAAATCGTTGTATTTTAATTGAAAAACTTAAAGAGGAAAAATAGTCGCATGCGAGCAATATCTGCTGGAAAACACAAAATTTCCACGGTATTCCATGAATTCTGAGGACGAGATGAATGTGGATAAAATGAATAGCGGAAAAAGTGAACGGTGGACAAAGTGAACAGTATAAAATCAATTGGACCAAGTGAACGGTGGACAAAATCAATTGGATTAAGTGAACGTGGACGAAATGAATGGGAACAAAGTAAATAGCTGACAAAGTGAACAGTGGACTAAATGAATTGGACCAAGTGAACGTGGACGAAATGGGTGTGGTGAAAGTGAACGGTGAACAAAGTAAACAGTTGACTAAATGAACAGCGGACAATGTGAACGATGGGGAAAGTGAACCGTGGATGAAATGAGCTGGACCAAGTTAACGCGGACGACTGAATGCGGATGAAGTAAACGGCGGACTAATTGAACGGTGGACTAAATGAATAGAAGAGAGAGTGAACGGTGGAGAAAGTGAACCGTGGAGGAAATGAACTGGAACAAGTGAACATGACGAATGAATGTGGGCGAAGTGAACGGCGGACAAATTGAACAGTGGACTAAATGAACAGAAGAGAGAGTGAACGGTGGAGAAAGTGAACCGTGGAGGAAATCAACTGGACCAAGTTAACGTTGACGAATGAATGTGGACGAAGCGAATGGCGGACAAATTGAACGGTGGTCTAAATGAACAGTAGAGAGAGTGAACGGTGGAGAAAATGAACCGTGGATGAAATGAGCTGGACCAAGTTAACGTGGACGAATGAATGTGGACGAAGTTAACAGCTGACAAATTGAACGGTGGACTAAATGAATAGAAGAGAGAGTGAACGGTGGAGAAACTGAACCGTGGACGAAATGAACTGGAACAAGTGAACATGACGAATGAATGTGGACGAAGTGAATGGCGGACAAATTGAACGGTGGACTAAATGAACAGAAAAGAGAGTGAACGGTGGAGAAAGTGAACCGTGGAGGAAATGAACTGGACCAAGTTAACGTTGACGAATGAATGTGGACGAAGTGAAAGGCGGACAAATTGAACGGTGGACTAAATGAACAGAAGAGAGAGTGAACGGTGGAGAAAGTGAACCGTGGAGGAAATGAACTGGAACAAGTGAACATGACGAATGAATGTGGGCGAAGTGAACGGCGGACAAATTGAACGGTGGACTAAATGAACAGAAGAGAGAGTGAACGGTGGTGAAAGTGAACCGTGGAGGAAATCAACTGGACCAAGTTAACGTTGACGAATGAATGTGGACGAAGTGAAAGGCGGACAAATTGAACGGTGGACTAAATGAACAGAAGAGAGAGTGAACGGTGGAGAAAGTGAACCGTGGAGGAAATGAACTGGACCAAGTTAACGTTGACGAAAGAATGTGGACGAAGTGAACGGCGGACAAATTGAACGGTGTACTAAATGAACAGAAGAGAGAGTGAACGGTGGAGAAAGTGAACCGTGGAGAAAATGAACTGGAACAAGTGAACATGACGAATGAATGTGGACGAAGTGAATGGCGGACAAATTGAACGGTGGACTAACTGAACAGAAGAGAGAGTGAACGGTGGAGAAAGTGAACCGTGGAGGAAATGAACTGGAACAAGTGAACATGACGAATGAATGTGGGCGAAGTGAACGGCGGACAAATTGAACGGTGGACTAAATGAACAGAAGAGAGAGTGAACGGTGGAGAAAGTGAACCGTGGAGGAAATGAACTGGAACAAGTGAACATGACGAATGAATGTGGACGAAGAAAACGGCTGACAAATTGAACGGTGGACTAAATGAACAGAAGAGAGAGTGAACGGTGGAGAAAGTGAACCGTGGAGGAAATGAACTGGACCAAGTTAACGTTGACGAATGAATGTGGACGAAGTGAACGGCGGACAAATTGAACGATGGACTAAATGAACAGAAGAGAGACTGAACGGTGGAGAAAGTGAACCGTGGATGAAATGAACTGGAACAAGTGAACATGACGAATGAATGCGGACGAAGTGAATGGCGGACAAATTGAACGGTCGACTAGATGAACATGGTGGAGAAAGTGAACCGTGGAGGAAATAAACTGGACCAAGTTAACGCTGACGAATGACTGTGGACGAAGTGAACGGCGGACAAATTGAACGATGGACTAAAGTAACAGAAGAGAGAGTGAACGGTGGAGAAAGTGAACCCTGGATGAAATGAACTGGAACAAGTGAACATGACGAATGAATGTGGACGAAGTGAATGGCGGACAAATTGAACGGTGGACTAAATGAACAGAAGAGAGAGTGAACGGTGGAGAAAGTGAGCCGTGGACTAAATGAACTGGACAAATGAACGTGGACAAAACGGATGTGGACAAAGTAGACGGTGAACAAAGTGAACAGTGGACTAAATGAGCAGCGGACGAAGTGAACAGTTGACCAAGTTAACTGTGCAGAAAGTGAACCGTGGACGAAATGAACACGGACAAAGTGATCCGTCACCATTATGCATGGATGGGTGAGTGCGGAAATAATTGTTTGACATAAAGTACACAGCAGGTGTACATTGTAACACGGATTGATATCGTTCTTGCGTTCCACCGAGAAGCAGTGATTAGGCTTTTCTACGCTTTACAATAATATACTTTTAGGAGTTGATTCCTGTGGTGTTTAGAAACTTCTCGTTAAATAATATTTGTGGGAGGAAGTGGTCAGACCTTCTCAACCCCGTTCCGTCATTGTTTCTTTATCCATTTGCTGCCAGAGTTGGAGGATCAGTGTTTAGCTACAGGAACGGCATTCTTCTCCCTTGCAAATGCGAACCTCCCCTAAAACTGGAGAATTTCATTCTTAACAACTGTCAGAAAATAATGAGCGGACTATACGTGTTTATAGCATCACTTTTACCGTCCGCCCATCTGTGGACACCACATCTCTGCAAAGGTGAGTATCCTAGTTTTTTTAATAACCCTGCTTCCAATAGTCCGTTTCAAAAAAGTGTTTCTTTTTCGGGCAGCGTTTCCGGTGCGGAATGTTTAAATGCGTAACATCACAGCCTCTCCTTGACAAATGTCAACCCCGCCTTCTCGTGGTGCATCCTGTTCCCACTAAAGGGGCTCTGACGACCGCCAATAGCGGTATAACTATACCATCGGGATCAGAGGAAATGCTATCCCACACTCACCAACCCGCTTGGCCAGCGTGGTGAGTTATGGCCAAACACCTCCAAAATGACTCTACAACTTAAATCTTGGCCCTCAGTCTCCGGCAGCTGGAATGTACCGGGTCAAGGCAGCGGCCAGTGCGACATGAAGGCAGAGGGTGCTAAGAATCCCCGGAGGACCGGACTAGGCTGCCATTTGATGCTGACCTTGGCTACCTATAACGGACGCTCCCTATCTTCTGATTCAAGGCTTCTTGAATTGGAAGAGGAACTACAAAGGATCAAGTGGGACATCGTCGGGCTAAGTGAGGTAAGGAGAAAAGGAGAAGATCTCATTGAACTGAAAAGTGGACATCTCTTCTATTATCGTGGGACAGATACTGGCAGAACTAGTGGTGTTGGATTTATAATAAACAAGAAACTGAAGGATAAAGTGGTAGAAGTTGAAAGTTCCTCTGACAGAGCTGCACGACTCGTTATCCAACTATCGAGAAGATACCAGGCTCAGATTATTCAAACTTATGCACCCACCACAAGTCATCCTGAAGAAGAAATTGAAGAATTTTATGAGGAAATTCGTCATCTAAATAATAAAGGTAAGCAGCACTTGAAGATAATTATGGGAGATTTCAATGCAAAAATAGGGCAACGGCAACAGAATGAAACTTCAGTAGGTAAATTCGGTCACGGCAACAGAAACCAGCGTGGAAATACTCTCGTTGAGTTTGCAGAGGCTGAAGGATTTTTCATCTTGAACTCCTTTTTCAAGAAAAAGCCACACAGGAAATGGACATGGAGACATCCAATTGGGACGACAAGTGAAATTGATTTTATTATGTGTAACAAAAAATTCGTCATCGAAGACTGCAGTGTGCTGAACAAGTTCAACACAGGTAGTGACCATAGATTGGTGAGATGTAAGATGCACCTCAACACTAAACTGGAACGTGGCAAGCTCATAAGACAAACAAAATGTATTGACATAACCAACCTTAAAAAACACCATAATACTTTCAAGTTGGAACTGAAGAACAGATTCTCTGCTTTAGAAGGCCTAACATCGGAAGAAGTGGATATTTCGGAAGTTAACAGAAAAGTAACCAAAGCTCTAATGGAAACAGCAACAAAATTAGCTGGGTCTAAGAACAAGTTGCATGTGAACAAATTATCAGGAAAACCAAAATGTTGATGCAAAAAAGAAGAGAGATGAGGACAACTAAAGTAGATGTGACTTCCAAAGTGGAATATATATAGAGCTATGCAAGACAACACGAAAAAGTATCACTGAAGACGTAAGGAAATTCAACTGTGAGCTAGTGAGGAAAGCAATTGAAAACAACCAAAGCCTTAAGATAGCAAAGGGACATCTCAGTAAGGGAAGAAAACAGATTATGGCTCTGAGAAAAGAAGATGGTTCTATAACAAGAAATAGAGGCGAAATTTTGACAAGAGTGAAAGATTTCTACTCCAAATTATATGAAAGGGATGATACATGTACTCCAGACATCATGAAAGGTACCAGAGTTCTTCCAATCCTCCCAGCAGAAGTTGCTCATGCAATCAAGAACATGAAGCGAGGGAAAGCTCCAGGAGAAGATGGAATTACTATAGACATCATACAAGAAGCAAGTGGAGAAATTGAAACAGTACTCGCCCAAATTTTCACTCGATGCCTTAATGAAGGGAAGATTCCTGAGGATTGGAACAATGCTACAATGATCCTGCTACATAAAAAAGGTGACATTGAGGATCTCAGGAACTACAGACCTATCAGCCTCCTATCAGTGGTTTATAAAATCTTCACTAAAGTTCTTTCACACCGCTTGAAGGTAACACTGGACATGGCTCAACCGAGAGAACAAGCTGGATTCAGGAGTGGCTACAGCACAATAGATCATATCCACGTACTGAGAGAACTGATTGAAAGAGCGAGGGAATATGAACTTCCATTGTGCATGGCTTTTATCGATTATGAAAAAGCCTTTGATTCGGTGAAACCATCAGCAGTTACCACGGCTCTGAAATCCTGCGGTATTGAAGATGCATACATTAATATTATTAATAACATCTATGAAAATGCAAGTGCAAAGATTCGGCTGTTTGAAAATACAACACACATAAAAATTGGAAAGGGAGTGAGACAAGGTGACACCATATCTCCGAAGCTCTTTAATGCCACATTGGAAAATGTCTTTCAATCACTGAACTGGGAAAACAAAGGGATAAAGATTAATGGAGATTATCTAACCCATCTTCGTTTTGCTGATGACGTAGTCATTTTTGCAACTACCCCATCAGAGCTGCAGAGTATGATCCAGGAACTTGCTGACAAGAGTAAAGAAGTGGGATTAAAAATGAACTTTCAGAAAACAAAAGTGATGTTCAATGCTTTTACAAGAAATGAAGATTTATCGATTGATGGAGAAAAACTGGAGATAACAGATACGTATGTTTATCTTGGACAGCAGATATCAAGTGAGGGTCACATTGATGAAGAAATTAATCGGCGTACAAAACTTGCCTGGAGAGCTTTTGGAAGAAACAGCATAATTTTCAAGAGCAATATGCCATTATGTCTTAAAAGAAAAGTGTTTGATCAATGCATCCTTCCAGTGCTTACGTATGGTGCAGAGACATGGACCTTAACTAAAAGAGACATACAAAAGCTGCAGACAACTCAAAGAAGCATGGAGAGGTGCATGCTTGGTATAACCAGGAGAGATAAGAAGAGGAACTCGTGGATCCGAAAAATGACGAGAGTGGAAGACATCATGATCAGAGTTAAATCCCTGAAATGGCAATGGGCTGGACATACTGCCAGAAGGACAGACCATAGATGGACAGCCGAAATTTTAGATTGGATTCCAAGGGACAGGAAAAGACCCAGAAAAAGACCACATGGGAGATGGGTGGATGAAATTCATAAATATGCGGGAGTGACATGGAGGAGACTGGCACAAGACAGACCGTTGTGGAGGAAACTTGGGGAGACCTTCGTCCAGCAGTGGATTGATAATGGTTGACAATGATGATGATGATGATCTGCGCGTATAAAAACGCAACTGCAAAATACGTTTTTTGGTCAAATATTTACTACGAATCATTTTCAGTGCACATCCTTCCACAAATAATACAAAACCACCCCGCTAGTGAGCGCAAACGTTTTACCTCTTTTTCTCGATATCTCTGCTTCTAAAACACCGATTTAAATAAATATTTTGACACTGGACACCATTCACCTTATGGAACATTTTTCATATAATCGTGGGTACTTTGTAGTTCATACTTGTAGCGCTAAGTGTCGTTAATGAGTATTTTCCCATCTAGCTGCATCTTCAATTCTAAAAATGCTATTGTATATTGCTATTGACATTTTTTTATTATATGTCTTTCGCTACCGTAAAGATTGGGAATATTATCCTAGTTGAATAATTCACAGTTTTCCCGCTAGAGAGAGCAAATGTAAGAACTGTTTTCTCGCTATCTCGGCTTCCAGAAGACGTATTTGAAATAAAATTCTTTCTGCTTGGCATAGCTTTTGCTATGAAGAATACTTTTCGTATATTTCCTACTTTTTTCATTATACAGAATTCTTTCACTAGTAAGCATGAGCGTATATTTCTGCTTAAAAGAGTGTATTCGATTGTACAAAGGTTGTCCCAAAACAATTAAAAATGCTTTTAAAAAAATCCGTACCTTAATTATCAAGAAAGTGGTCATATTTTTCGAATAACTGTCCATTGCATCGAATAAATGTGTCCCAAAGCACCCCCCCCACACACACTTCTTGAATGCTGGAATTCTTCTTCTGAAATGCTGTTGAAACACCCCTGCGCAGCTGTAATAAAACTGTTGATCAGTCTCACCTTGTCGTCCCATAATGATGTTTTTAAAATGGGGAATAACCAGAAGTCACATGGTGACAGGTCTGGACTATATGGAGGTTGGGGCATCAACTGAATACTCATTTTCGCTATAGTAAACGACCGAACTGGCCGTGTGCGGCCTTGCATATTAGGGCACACATGAAAAGAAATGGGGAACCCAAGTTGAACAAACTCGTTTCGAGCACAAATGCTCGGTTAAAATTCTGTGAATTCATGATTTTGAAATGTGGACCACACCTTCAATATCTTTAATTGACAGGTGTCTGTCTTTCTTTATAATAACACCTATTGTATTGATGTTTACCTCTGTAACACTCGTTGAAGGTCTTCTTCCATGCGCGATTAAAGTTGCCGACTCACGACCATCCATAAATTCTTTATGCCATTTGTATATCGTTGATTCTTCTAGACATTCATCCTCATAAGTCTCTTTCTTCCATAAGACGGCTCCGACAGATTTCTTAAGTCAACAGCAAAATTAAAATTTAATGGTGCACCTTTGTTCCCCTTTCGCATCTATTTTTTTTCTAAAAATCACAGCGCAAAAATACTTGTTAGGCGTTCACGAAACAACGCTTATAAACTGCGCACTACCGACAACGCATGCGTGATAAACAGGTGTGGCTTGTTGCTATGGTTACTACAACGACTACCGCTTTTCCAAGACTCGTTCCAAGGTCGAACGCAGCATTGCACATTTTTTATAAAAGCTTTCTCAGCTGTTTTGGGACAAGCTATGCAAAAATCTCTTAGAAAAATTATTTTTAGGTAGGATGTTCTTCATTATGAAGAGTGTTTTGTTGTTTTTCCATTAAGTAAATCACAACTTTTACTCTATGGGGTCTTAATTTATACAGCGTTTCCTTTGAATCTCTTCTTCTGACTTCGATTTGAAAATCCCTTTTGTCTTCGATGTCTTACGTTATAAGGAACGCTTTGTAAAAAAATTAGTTAATTTTAGCAACACTTTTTCAGCCTCTAGTAGAAGTAAATAGATATTTCTATTTGTAAGTTTGCAAATGTTTTATCAATTGTAGATATCCGATTGACTTATTTTGTAACCGTTTCAACTCATTATGAAGGACCCTCTCACATTGCGCATTTTAAATTATACACAATTTTTTTCTGGGTTGTGTAAGCGTATTCTATTTTTTTTTTTTTTTTTTTTTTTTTGCTGAATTTTTAGATTTTCTAAAAATTTGCTGTGAAGTTCCATTTTTTTGTGCCAGAAAAGACATAAGAGACGTGGTCATTACAACCGAAAATTCGGTGTCATCTTTCTTGTTATATTCTGTAACCTCTGTTTCGCTCTTTTGATTTTTGCAGCAGCTCGCTTCCTTGATATAATTTGGTTAGAGCAGGCATTGCGCATCTAACTGTTCTTTCTTTCCAGGTCCTCAAAACGGAACACTGTTCTCACACTTAATATAGTTCGAAAATTTTGTCGTATCTATATTGGTATCCTATCAAGACCTCTTTTTCGTTAATAACACGCACCTTTCAAACAGGCGTAATGTGCCAATTATTCCTGTCTCACAGCGAAAAAATTATGTCCCTTTGAAGAAGCTACTTGAAAACTGCAAAACTTGTGAAAAGTTACTTACTTCCGGAGAAGGACAACATTAAAAAAAAAAGCGTAATAAATTGGCTCGGATATACATAAATGCAAAATGTTTTTTCAAGACGTGTTAGATTTTTATACGGCACTCGAGGCTGAGAAGTCGTTAAATTCGTCCATGTGGAATACTGACACAGAAAAATTCCGACAGACTCACGGCTTGAAAAACACGACCTCCAAATCTTTACAGGAGGCTTTTGCGTGGAGTTTTATAGACGCATCAATAAACGCCAAGAGTAGGAAAAGTTTTTCTTTTTATTTTTGGCATATGGCAAGAAGACTTGTTCACGGCTTTCTGGAGATTCGCAAACGAACCACGAAATTCATTTCCTCCGAACAAAACTGTCTCTAAGATAAATACAAAAAGCAAACTGAACATCCAAGAAGTTTAATAAAACTCGCTCAACTTTCTTTTTTTTTTTTAACATCTGAAACTAGCATCGTTATTTGTCCTATCTCACTTACTCAGACTAACTTAAAAGTGTTTTATCGTTACAAATACACCAAAATCTAATTACATGAAGCCGAAATTTCATTGCTTTCTTTAATAATGAATTTTTACCTTCAAATCCGATTGACATAAAATGGCAAATTTTCGAACTAAAATTGGTTTACTGCAGTCGCGGGATTATCATTTTCACAGTGGAAGCCATTTCAGATACAAAAATAACCAAGAATTGTCATTAGAAGGAGAGATCTTTTCTGGAGTACAACGTAGTTCTAATTAGAGGTTTCGGAATGCATTTATGACATTACTTGATTGTTTTATGTTCGCATCGCTTTTCCAGAGGTATTATCCTACCAATAATGTACAAACGCAGTTATTGTTTTAAAAAATGCATCAGACTAGCCCACATTTGCCTTATAAAATCAAAATGATTCTTTTAAGAGTACCAATAAAATGCTGATCGAAGACAAGTAGAATTTATTTATTTTTACGCCTACCCTTTTCAGCAATCGCCAGCAAAGTAGAAAAATGGAATCTCATCCTATACCTTTGCTCTAGTTTATCTCAAATGTATTCAGTGGAATTCTAATCGGAGTGATCGAGACAATCCCATGTGTAAAGGATAATACATCGTTTTTTTTTCAGCACATATTTTAGCACGCCTATTGTAAAACAAAATCATGCTTATGTTACCGGTTTCTCCGCCCGTCTGTCTGTCGACACCATATCTCTGCAACTATTTGTCCGATTTGAAAAATTCGTTTAGCATTGGGAAGCTTGAAATACGCGAATGATGATCCTTTTTTTTTTTTGTTTTTTTTTTTACGATGTACAATTTAGCCGCTGCAGAGCGTAAATGCAGATGATATCGAATTCAAAATACATTTGTATATGCTTCTAAACATCCAATTGAAAAAATCTTTTACCTTTCAATTTCATTTATGCGAAAGACTAATTTATGTATAGTCACTTTTTCAAGTCACGCATACATTTTCCTCTAGGGGCGTAAAAGTAAATTGCGTTTTCCCCGATATCTCTGCTTCTAAAACTCAAATTTCAAATTTATTTTCATCACAGGATACTGTCCTCGATGGGAAATATTTTGTATATAACTTCTAATTTTTTGGAAGCAATGGTTTGGCCACCAGGGGGCGTAAGTGTTAATTTCTGCTTCTGATGTATTTGTCTCAAAATCTGAGCTTCTAAAATCTCGATTGAAAAAATTTGTTCGTGGACCGATACCACTCCGTGAATGAACATTTTCGGAATATTTTCTTCTTAAAATATTTATGGTTTCTTCGCCAGGGGCGTAGATGTATATCCTTTTTTGTCAATATCTGTGCTTTTAATGGTCCGATTTGAAAAAATTCTTCTTTATTGGATACAGTCTCCGATGCGACATGTTTTTCATATAATTTCAAAATTTTCAAGTAATTCATATAGACATTCCGCTAGGGGGTGTTGTAAAATGCGTTTTCCCCGATATCTCTGCTTCTAAAACTCCGATTTGAAAAATTCTTTCTGCATCGGATACAGCTTTTGATGTGAAATGTTTTGCATACAGTTTCGAATATTTGGTAATGAATGTTTTGGCCACCGGGGGTGCATAAATGCTAATTTCTGCTTCTGATGCATTTGCAGCAAAATCTGCGCTGCTGAAAACTCAACTGAAAAAATTCTTTTTGGACCGATCCACTCACATCGAGAAACCTTTTCAGAATACTTTCTTCTTAAAATAATGCATGTTTTTCCCGCCAGGTGGCATAGTTGCATATCTTCTATGTATCGATGTCTCCGCTTCTTAAAGTCCGATTTGAAAGATTCTTTCAATGTCGGAAAGCGTTTTCGCTGCAAAATGTTTCTCATATAGTTTAAAAATTTTCTTAACGCACAAGTCTGCCATCAGAGAGCATATGTTCACGATTCCGTTTACAGAAATATCTGCGGGATTAAAAACCCAATTACAAAACTTCTTTCCTTTCCATACGTGACCCATTGATTTTCTAATAACTTTTATAAATTTAATGCGTCAGAACGGATTCAAAAGACAAACTCATTACACCTGAAAATTCGGTGACATCTTTCTTGTTCAATGTGTAATCGATCTACATCGTTTTTTTTAAATATGCGTTTACAAGGCCAAAGACATGCATCACAGCAGTTACACCCTTGAGCTTGTAGTGACCAGATCCGATCTGCCGAAGACTACGTAGCATGAAATTATTGCAAAAGATTAATACCGGACAGTGAATATACTTTAAGTACCAAATTCTTATAGTGTAGTAGGAATCCGTTTATTCAGTGGAGTTATACAGTATACACAGTGCGTCAAAGAATTTTTAAAACTGGGTCTGTAAAATGAAATAGAAACAAGAAATTATAATTTGTTTTGGTTTGTTATTCAAAATAAGTCCCTCCGGCTACACTACACTTGTTACAGCGATTTAATAATGATTCGAATGCCTGTTCCAGTGCACTTTGCGGAATTGCCTCCAAAGTACGCGTCGAAGCTGTTTCTATGGTCGAAATATCATCAAAATAACACCCTTTTAACGTCATTTTAAGTTTTGGTAACAAACAAAAGTCGCAGGGTGCTAAATCAGGAGAATACGGTGGATGGTTCAACACACAGACGTTATTTTTTGCCAAAAATATACGAACCAGAAGCGAGGTGTGACTGGGTGCATTATCGTGCAACAAACACCAACTGTTTTCATCTCGATATTCTGGACGAATGCGACGAATTCTCCTCATCAAACGCCTCAAAACATTTAAATAAAACTCACCAGTAATTGTTTGTTCACTTGGAACAAATTCTTTGTGGATGTCCCTTACTATCGAAGAATGTAATGAGCATTGTTTTGATTTTCGATGGAACTTTTCTTGTTTTTTTGGCTTGTGGTGAGTTTTTGGACTTCCATTCCGCACTTTGTCGCTTTTTTTAGGATCATATTGAAAACACCATGTTTCATCACCTGTAACAATCGATTTTAAGAAGTTTGGATCATTTTCATTGGCTGAAATGATGTTTTCTGCAATGTGCACTTCTCCTTGATTTTTGTTCATTGGTTAACGTGTATGGAACAAATTTAGCACAGACTTTTGTTTTGCCCAAATCTTCATGCAGGATGGTTCGAATCGTTTCTTTGTTGATGTTTAAAGACTCTTCCATCATTCTTAGTGACGCACATCGATTGTTTTGCCACGAAATCAAGCACTTTTTCAATACTCTCAGGTGTTCTAGATGAACTTGGTTTTCCGGTATGCTTATCATCTTCTAGCGTCTCTCTTCCGTACAAAAAACGTTTGTGCCACAGGAAAACATTTGATCTACTTAAACAAAACTCACCGTAAACTTGTTTCATCATTTGGTACGTTTCCGAGGCACTTTTACCAAGTTTTGCGTTAAATTTATTAACAGACCTTTGTTCCATCTTAATAATTCAACATGAAAAAAATTTTACTTCTCTAATGAACACCCGTTTCGTTTAAATTACTTTAACAACTACGCAGTACTTTTGACAGAAAGTAAGCAGATGGTCACGGTTTATAACGCATTCGCGATTACACTGGTGGTGCCACCGTAGGCTGAAATCTAGCGCCAGTCTTAAAAATTCTTTGACGCACTGTGTATACATAACTTTTTGGGAAAATTGCAATATCAAGAAAGAGAATCGCGCCATCCAAATAAAATTTACATCACAAATTCCTCATGTTACAGGAGATAACTGATTACATTCGAGAGCTATACAAGATTGTTTCGCTTCAAAACTCAGCATCGTGTGAATCCACCTCAAGCCACAATAACAACCTTTACACAACATTGAATGGAAGAGGTTTTTTATATCGCCCTGGGAAATATCCTGCCAGGCTGCTTCTATGCGTGATCAGAGTTCGTTTGTGGTCAGTGGCGGAGGCGTTGGACGGGCCAGTCACTTAGCTACCATGTCCCAGACATGTTCAATAGGGGACGTTTCCGGCGAGCGTGAAGGCCAAGGAAGAAGCGGTATCTGCCGTGCATGAAAGAGGTCTTGGATATCCCGGACCACATGTGGCCAAGCATTGTCCTGCTGGAATATAACGCCAGGAAAACCCTGAAGGGAGAGTATCACCTCTCCCTCTAAAACATCCCTGATGTATCGCCGCATGTTGAAGATTCCCTTTAACATGCGGCCCCAAACCATGACACTTGGCGTTGCGTCGGTATGATGCTGCAAGGTGCCGTTCACCACGTCGTCGAACACGTATTCGACCATCATGCTGCTTCACGTTGAATCGTGACTCGTCCGAAAACATGACCTGTTGCCAATCAGCGTGCCAATCGAGACCCCATTGCAGCCTGGAGCGTCTGTGGTGGTGAGTCGAAGGTAAGCGTAGCAATGGGCAGCTAGCGACCAATCCTCAGTTAAGCAGACGACGTCCAACTGTGCTTGAGGACAAAGCCTGATCTATGATACTGTTCCACTGCTGCACAAACACCGTGGATGTCGCGGTGCAATCGGTCACTGCCATGCGGTAGGGGTCATCCCGTGCAGTCGTGCGATTTTGCTGTCCATTTCGCGATTTATGAATATCCGAGCCTCATCTGTCCACTGATACCACGTTCACATCCCTGTAATGGCGTTTCGTCCCATACGAGTCGTACTTTCGTGGTAGGAATATCTACCTTCTCTCATCCCAACAATCCTTCCTCGCTCAAATCCCAACAGGTTGTGACGTGCCTGCACCGCAGGACGCACACGAGATAAACGCAGATAGCAGCGAAAGCATACGTCCGCGTAGCTCAGTTGGGAGAGCGTTTTATTCCGGAATGAGGGGACCAAGGTTCGATGCCCGGCGTGGACAAAAATGGCGGAGAAATTTACTTCGTTGTAAGGTGTTCATAATACGATATTCTTCGGCAACGAGGCATAGTGAAACACCTTTTGATTCAATGTGGGCTCTTCACTGGTTGCAACATCTCATTTAAGCCAGCTCTTTATACCCAAGTCCAGATGGTTCAGAAGGCCCTGCTCCGAAACCGCTTGCACATTTTCACTGATATTTCAATCATTTGCATGTCCCATCCTGTTGTACATCTTCGTAGCTAATACAATCAGTCCTTCATGGTGTTTCAATTTTCACAAACAGTGGTGTATAAGTATTCAAACTTTCTCTCTCCACTGGGAGGCTTTTTCAAGGCTGTGGTCAGACATACACTGCCGGACAATTGCTAAGGACGGATGACAATAGCAACGATAGCAACCATAAAATGGAAGGCAGGAAAATGTGGAAATTAGCATAAGTGCGGGATACAGTAAGACGTGTTGTGCGTATGCAAATTTTGGATTGCCGAACTTGTTCGTGACGTCATAGCGCTGATAAGAGATATAAAGGATTTGACGCGTATTGACCGTTGTTGTTCAAACGCAAAGTTGAAAGGGAAAGAATCATTTGACGAACTTACAATTTTCAGTATGTCTTCCCGACATCACCTAGAGGATTTTACGCGTGGCCGTATTATTGGCAAGATTGAAGAAGGGCGAAAAATAATAGATGTTGCCAGGGAGTTCGACGTCAGCCACAGTGTTGTTTCAAGGCTTTGGAAATCATTTCAAACAAATGGAGAGTGTAGCAAACGTCACGGGGGAGGTCGTGTTCGCAGTACGACACCTGCAGAAGATCGGTACATAGTGCTATCAACAAAAAGACACCAGCGCAGCACAGCTAGTGAGGTAGCAAATCAGTTTATGGCAGCTACTGGCAAGCGGATCTCCCGAAAAACTGTCGCCAGACGTTTGCATGAAGGGGACTATACTCCCGCCGTCCTGTTGTGTGCATCCCATTGTCCAGACGTCACCGTACCGCCCGTTTGCAATGGTGCCATCAACATCGCAATTGGACTGATAACGACTGGTCTGCTGTCCTCTTCTCAGATGAGAGTAGATACAGTCTATCGTCTGATTGTCGACGACAACTGATCTGGCGTGATAGTGGTACTGCATATTGTCCAGCAAACATAGAGGAAAGGGACCGATATCCGACATGTAGTGTCATGGTATGGGCTGTCATCATGATCAATGGCCGTACGTCCCTCTATGTGCTTCCAACAAGGACTATGACTGGCCAACGATGCATTAATGATGTTCTGCTACCTCATGTTCGAATGTTCCGTGGTGCTGTCGGTGATAGGTTCATTTTCATGGACGACAACGCAACATGTCATCGAACAGTCGCTGTCCAGGAGTGTCTTGAGAGTGAGGATATTCAACGCCTCTTATGGCCAGCACGTTCTCCAGATCTGAATCCCATTGAAAATGTGTGGGATGCTTTGGGGAGGAGTCTTGCTGGTTACCAATGCCCTCCAATAAACAAGGACAACCTCATCCGTGCACTGACAGAGGAATGGGATAAATTACCCCAATAGCTGCTTGATAATGTTGTGCAAAGCATGACACGACGTGTGGAATCTTCCATCGCCCTCCATGGTGGCCATATCCCGTATTAACATCTTACGCCGGAACGCCTGCGGACGGTAATTGCATTTTTTTCACGTTTACGTATCCTGCACAAAATGGTCTGTTTGTCCCTTGAACACGTTCCAAAGCCTTCTGGATTTCAGAGCACAATAAATTGTCTTTCTTGTAATGTCCTGTCATTCTGACATTATTTTATTTCACTTGGCATCCAACCACACTTACTTTTTTATGCGCTATATAGCCGTTTATGATCCGTCCTTAGCAATTGTCCAGCAGTGTAGTATGCTGAGAATTAGAACGCGTATGAAACAAAGATCATTTTTTGAAAATAACGTGGATGACTTCACAATATATCATCTTTGTTTAAAAAAATTCCATTTGCTTCATATGCGTCCTAATTCTCTCCATTATACACTGAGTGGCCATTTTATTATGACCACCCCTCAGTACTTCGTTGGGCAACCTTTTGCCTTTAATACTACGTCGATTTTTCGTGGCATGGACTCCACGAGATGTTGATAGGTGGTTTGTGGAATCTGAGACCATGCTTGATGAATAGCACTTTCCAAGAGTGTGAGATTGCAGAGTTGTGGATCCAGCTGTCTGATGGCTCGTTCAACTTCATCCCACAAATTCTCAATGGGGTTGAGATCTGGAGATTGTGGGGGCAACCTAAGCAAAGTAAACTCACTGGCATGTTCCTGAAACCAATCCTGTACAATACGAGCACTGTGGCAGGGCGCATTATCTTGTTGAAGGTAGCCATCGCCATTGGGATAAACCATCCCCAGGATAGGATGCACTTGGTTCGCAACGATGTTTAGATATGATGTGCCAGTCAGACGTTAATCAACATGAATTAAAGGCTCAAAGCATGCCAGGAAAACATTCCCCAAACCATAACTTTGCCTCCACCAGCTTGAAGGGTTGTAGCAATGCATTTGGGGGGTCCATGCTTTCGCGCTGTTTCCGCCACATTCTCATTCAGCCATCGGCAGGGTGCAACTGAAAACGTGATTCATCGGACCGCATAATTTGTTTCCAATTATCGACTGTCCAATCCTTGTGCTCCTGTGCGAACTGGAGACGCTTTCTCTTGTTAACTGCAGACGGTAAAGGTGTTCGAACAGGCCTTCGGCTGCCATATCCCATCCAATGTAGTGCACGGCGAACAGTGCGTGCAGAGATCATTTGGGGGGATCATTGATTAAGATGGTCTGTAATTTGCTGCACTCTTGCCTTTCTGTTGTCTGTTACCAGTCTGGACACTCTCCGTCCCACCCGAGCAGTCACTAGTCGATGACGACCGCACGATGCACGTAGAGACCCAGCTTTTTGGCTGAAAGTCCAGTCTTTAAGCACTTTAAGAGCAGCTGCTCTGGAACATTTCACGAATGTAGCGGTTTCGGTGATACTCGCTCCATGGCTCCGAGCTGCTACAATCATCCCACGTTGAAAGTCCGTCAAATCAAATTTTTTAGCCATCTCGTCACCCAAAAATCACTTCTACTACTGTCGCAAACACTAAGCTTTCCCTTTTTGCACTAGCCTCGCCCTCTGGCGGCAACAGCGTGCAGCCATAGCTCATTTGCTTAAAACTGTCAGGTGGTCATAATAAAGTGGCCACTCAGTGTACGTCTCACCGTCCGTTGAACGTAGGTCTGTTCAGCTATGTATCATTCCCAAATCTTCAGCGAGAATTGCCTGTACTGATCTCCAAAACTAAGCCCTAAGTCGTTATCAAGTTCTCTGATACTAATTCTGCGATTTCCCTCACAGCTTAAAGAAATTCTTGGGCGTTTCTTTCATTCCTGCTTATTGAATGCTTTCACAACGACGGCCACTCTGGACAGTTTCACGGCCATTTTGTACCAGTCGTACAGTTATGGAAGACTCGTGCCGTTCTAACCATACACTCTCAGTAACATATTATAAGTTTCTTTGAAAGAATCCCCAAGTTTCTGACAGAATTTAACGTAAATGCGTGGCTCAACTTTCTCTCGTTAGTGCGACACGCCGAACAGACTGGACTCCAAACAACTGGCCACAGCATAAAAAGGCGCTGCTCTGACAACATTCTCTCAGAAGGCGCATGTGCAGTAGGTTCTATGGTCACAGCCTGCCAAACGACATTATGCTGCGCACACCATTTAACAATTATGCATTCACTCTCGACACTTTTCTATCACTTCTCGTACGTCCATTCTGTTTATGCCGAATGCTTCAGATATGTGAAACAATAAAGATTTCTTTCCACGGCGAATGTCTAATGTCAAAACGGAAACTTGAATACAAGGCAACAGTTTCTAGCTCTACCATCAACACGCCACCTTACCGTTTTTTTCCTTTCTGGGGGCGTATCCTTTCGTTTCTCTTATTTTTCAAGACATCCGGTTTCATCCGTATTCTCAGGTTGCATCTCAATCTAAGAACACCAGTGTCCTCGAGTTTCACAAGAACACTGCCATCAATGCCGCCTCAGTGACGCAGTGGTCTAAGTGATGGCCTCTGATTATTTGTGAGTAAGGGGTCAGGGTTTGAATCTCGGTGAGACAGGGATGTTGTGTTTGTCTTACGGCACTTGTTCTCTCCATTTCCTGGAAACAGTGGCCCTAAATTAGGGACAGGCGACTGCTTATAGCCTACTGAGTTGCTCACGGTGCTCGTTAAACCTCTACTCAGCAAAACAAAAAAACTCTGTCATCAGCAAGATGCAGCTTTTCTCTCGTAGAATCACTCGCGAACAACCGCTCACCACGTGACCCAGTGATTCCACATCACAAAAATTCAGTACCCTAGATTTCGTCCCAGATTACCCTAGATGTAGTCAAATTACCCTAAATTCGAAAAACAAAACACTCTGTTTAAAACCTGTTTTTAAATTAAAAATATTATTAAGTTTTCTACCATTTTTTAACCACAGGCGTATAGTTCACAGACTTTACGATAAGCCAGATTTCAGAATTTATTTTTTTTGTAAATTATCAGAGTGACTTTTACCAGATTTCTGTAACCATAGTTTCAATTCGGATTCCTGCAACTAGCTGCTCCTATAATAAATTGTTGCGCGTACCAGTTATTAGCAATACCTAGACATTTCTTTTTGGATGGAGTTGCATAGATGTTCACACCTCTTCCACATTCATATTCAGAAATAGCCACTGTTTCTCTTTCAACATTTACTCATCAACATGTTGGAGTGCTCTTTTTCTTTTCTTTTTTTTTTTTTTTTGATTGGAGGTTTAACGACCACCGTGAGCAACTCAATGGGCTATAAGCAGTCGCCCGTCCCTAATTTAGGGTCACTGGATCCAGGGAAGGGAGAGATCCAGTGCCGTAAGACAAACACAACATCCATGCCTCACCGGGATTCGAACCCGGACCCCTTTCGGACGAATGATCAGAGGCCATCGCTTAGACCACTGCTCCACCGGGGCGGCCAGGAGTGCTCTTCACTCATACTAAAAATAGTCAGCTTTAATTAACTTTAGTTAAAACAATCACAGAGTTTATTAATGCTGTAATACTGAATAATAACTGCCTGAAACTCGTCTTTGTAAACAAAGAAACAGTTCACACGTTTTACTACGCTCACCACAGTCCAAGTCTTAATCAGGTCAGGTACCAAACCGTATGTCACAGTCATGGAGATGTACTACAGGCTTCTGAATCGTCACCTTTGCAAAAGGAATTCCCACATATGTAAAATATAAATGTCACTCAAATGACTTTGAGATGTGGAAACCATAATGAATCAAACCTTAGCAACAGTGCACAGCCGGAGCATAGGACTTCTTAGTTGCAAGCAAGGGATTTGCAGATTGGTCCGTGTCTCACTTAGTGACAGCCGTGGAAGTAAACGGGTGTCCAGAGTACGTATAAAATGTCGATTTGCTGACTTTTTGAAGCTGGTTTTAATAGAAACGAATTCGTGTAGCGTTCGTAGACAGACATTGGCGATCTGAATTCTTCCTTTGCAACTGGGTTCTCGCCGCTTAAAGAATACCAACGAAGCCGTTACCAACTCAAAGACCAGTTCTGTTGTGGAAAATGTCGTTGAGCGGCAACCTGCGAAAAAGTTGCTACCAGGATGAGCATGATAAAAGTGTGGCGTACCTACATCAGATGTGACGCACCTGTCAAGACGGCAAAGTTGCAATGGCATTCATTGGTGTGGCTTAGTTAGGAAAAGTACATATAAAGAAGAAAAGTGAAACTCATAGAAAAAATGAAGTATACAAAAATTTTCACCATGTCAGTTAATACTTAGTTGGGTAACCTTTAGCGTTAATTACGGCCCTACAACGCCTTTCCATGGGGTGAACCAAGTTTTTTAGTTCTGCGGCTGTTATAATGTGAAACCAAGATTGAATTATTGCTTCTATTAATTGGGTTTTATTGCTGGGTTGCTTCTGTCTAACACGTTTCTTTAGTCGGCTCCATAGATTTTCGATGGGGTTAAGGTCTGTCCGGACCCATTTCGAATGAATGATTAAACGCCAGTGCCACTTGGCTAAGGGGGTGACATCGAGCATTTCAGTAGCCTCGTTATCTAGTTCGACAATTCTTCCCATGAAACTTGAAATACGATGCTGAAATGTTTGAGGCAAAAATCATCGACTTATACATAGTAGAGTCACATTATTGTGACCACCTCCTACTTTTGACGTCAACAGCGCATAGCTAATGATAGAAGGCACGTGTCATGAGCTGGATTGGAGGGTTTTGGAGGGTATGTAAGGTGTGCTGTAGGCAATCTGAAAACATATCACTCGTTGCTGTCGCGGATAAAAGGAGCGATTTATCAGATTTGCAAAAAGGGATGATTTTCGGCTTTTGTTCCAAAGGTGGCAATATTTCTGAAACAGCGCAGTTTGTGAACTGTTCGCGTGCTGCTCTGGTTAAAGTGTATCGTGATGGGAGAAAAGGCACCATTGCGAATAAGTGACGTGGAAACTGCGGAGCAATAGGTGCCATTGATGTGAGAAGCGAACGTCGGTTTCGAAGGTGCGCGAGGACCGATCGACACGCTACACTGGAGCAACTCACTGGCCAATTTGACCAGGGGGCTACCAGAAGTGTGTCTAAAACGACAGTTCAGCAAACCCTGCTGCGTGTTAGGATCCGATGCAGACGGATGGTCACTGCACCTATGCTAACGAAGATGCATCGGCAGAAAAGGCTTACATTTGCACAGCAGTATCGGAATCGGACTTCCGCTGATTGGCAAAGGATTGCCTCCTCATTTGAGTCACGTTTTCTGCTTCATAGAACAGATGGACGTTGGCGTATGAGGCGAGAAACATCGGAGAATAACA
This sequence comes from Macrothele yani, assembly GCA_039090855.1. NCBI lineage: Eukaryota > Metazoa > Arthropoda > Arachnida > Araneae > Macrothelidae > Macrothele > Macrothele yani. Next base: position 133,188,868 of record CM077005.1, on the reverse strand, counting down.
CTCTTCAACACTCTTCAACCGTTGCTGGCTGAACACAAGATGGTGGGGGCAGCCTGATGGTCTGGGGAATGTTTTCGTGGCATTCTCTGAGTCCAATCATACCTGTGGGAGGCACTATCAACCGAATTCGTTATGAATCCATCTTTGCAGACCACGTACACCCATACATGCTGATTGTCTTCCCTGGGGCAGATGTGATCTTCCAGCGCGACAATGCGAAGTGTCACACAGCTAGAAATGTCCGAGAGTTGTTGGAAGAGCACGATAAAAACTTCGAAGTACTTCCCTGGCCCCCGAATTCCCCAGACATAAACCCAATTGAGCATCTGTGGGGTCACATCGCTCGTGTTGTTCGCTCTATGGATCCTCCACCACGCACCCACCAGCAGCTGTCAGATGCACAGCAGTCAGCATGGCTCCACATACCTCTGAAACCCTTCCAGCACCTCATTGAGTCACCCTCAGCCTGTCTAGTTGCTGTCCGCGCTCCATAAGGCGGTTACTCTGGATATTAGCTGGTGGTCACAATAATATGACTCGACCGTGTATTTTAATACACTATGTTTATTCTTAAGCCTGTTTCATGCATTTTGTTCCAGTTCGTGACCATTTGTTTCAGTTTATAGATGCGCCCAACAGAAGAACCAATTCACCATACTCAGAAGAATGCATTTCGTAACCCAATTTAATTTTCTGTATAATTCCCACAGGAATTTTAGAAGTAATTGTGAACAAATAGACTGGCGTGCAAAAATTAAGGGCGAGACGGTTTTTCGAATGTAACGTCGTGCAGAAGTGCTTCACATCGATTCAAATCATACCATAAGATCCCCAAGATGTAAGAATATGGGACAAGTGAGCAAAACCGTCCAAACAAGGAATCCAAAGGATACAAAGGCACTTTATTGAAACGGTAGCTTCGAGCACAACTGGACAGAAGACAGAAACGTCCATGGGACAGGCGGCTGCCAAGAAAAATCTAGTCTTTAGTAGAGGATATTATCACCTCTGACTGCGTTGCAGGATTTACAACGTCTGTCCATGCTGAGGACGAGATTGTCAAGGAGCTGTTGAGGCATCGCGTCCCATTCCTCTTGTAGCGCCCAATCGCAGCTGCGGAATTGTTGCTGGCGGCTGGTGACGTGCTGCCAAGCGTCTCCCGAGAAGGTCCCACAATTGTTCGATTGGATTTATCTCCGGGGACCTTGCGGGCCAATCCATGCGTTGAATATCTTCACTCTCCAACAGTTCTGCGACAGCTACTGTACGATGAGGTGTAGCGTTGTCGTCCATGAAGAGGAACTCAGGACGCACAGCACCTCTAAACAGTGCACGTGAGGCAGGAGAACCTCGGTACAATAGTGGACACCAGTGACTGAACCTCCTTGGAAGTTGTGGAAGTCAGTACAACTACCAAGCATGATACCGCCCCAAACAAGAACTCCGCCACCTCCAAACCGGTCTCTTTCGATGATGTTGGAGGTGTGATTGCGTGTTCCCTGCTCTCTCCAGATGTGTATACGTCCAGAATCACTCGTCAGACTAAATCGGCTCTCATCCGTAAAGAGAACTCGACCCCATTGCTCATGTGTCCAGTTCGTGTGTTCCTGACACCACAGAAACCGCCGTCTCCGATGAGCAGGCGTTAATGACACACACCGTAATGGTCGTCGTGCAAATAGACCACCTTTGTGCAGCTTTCTGGCTACTGTAAAACGCGATAACGGACGTCCAGTTGTCTGTTGCATGTGCCTTGCGATTTCTCCCGCTGTCTGCCGTCTGTCTCTTTTCGCTTGTAGGATAATATACCGGTCGTCCGCAGCCGTGGTTGCTCGTGGACGACCACTGCTAAACTCTCGGACAGCTGTTCCTGTCGTTTGAAATGCTCTCCAAGCTCGTGAAACGATGCTGTGAGCGATCCCGAACTCCTCGGCCACACTAGTCACACTTCGACCTTCTTCCAACTTCCCAATGACGCGACCTCGGGCAAAGTCATCCAGATGTCGTCTACTGGATTTGCCTGTTGGCCATATCACACGGTGTAAGCAACTCGACGTTGTTCAAACCGATGTACACCGTGCAAAATCTTTCCCCGAATTGCTGAGCGTACACCGCCCGTGTGCTTTATACCCTTCCAACACTCCCCCCCCCCCTGCGTCATGCTGCATATATGCTCATGCCTTACCGTACGGGACCCCAGTCTATCTCCTGAGTGGTCTTTCGGTCCGTTCTGCCTGCTCGTTCAGGTGTTATGCTAATTTCTCCTCTTCGTCCTTAATTTCTGCACACCAGTGTACACTCTGATTAATTCTTCTACCGATTGGAAGTTTCCACTGGCCATTTTCTGACAGAAGAAAATGACTTAGGAACAGAATACATTTCTTTAGTATCTATCTACCCTTGAAAGAGGAGTTAATGTTTCATTCTTATCTACCCTTTGCTCATTTTACTTAACGTTACTATACATCATTTATACTCATTGATTAAAATGAGAAATGCCTCTCTTTGTTGTCTGCAGAACAAAGATGCCGAAATTCTCACTTGATAAAAGCAGTACATCTCCTTTAATTCCCGAGGAACGCATTTCCCAAGTTTAGAAACACTTCGAAGATTTCTAATGTGTCGTTTTACAATGAACGTGTCGATTTAAATTTCTGGAATGAGTCTTCTGTCCTTGGGAAACGTTCATTCTTCATTCAAGTCAATTTGTCTCGACTGGAACGTTAATTATCTGACAAATCAAAACCAACCAGAATTGAACTTCGAAAATTATCTTCGTCGTTTTCAAACATTAGAGAGGCGGTGATTTATATGGAGGATGTTCTCACATTTTTAGAACGGTTTTCCAGCAATGTAAATAATGAAGTTTAAAATAAAATTATTTCTATCTTAAATGTTCTATCTGTTAGCCCTTTTCAAAGGTTACGAACGTACATCTGGATTTCCAAAATAACAGGGCATTTCTTAGAATAGGCAGTGGTATTTTATTCCACTCCTCTTCCAGTACTTTCCATTGTCCAATCATTGTTTTAAGTCTGCGTTTAGAAAGCGCTCTTTTTAGCAGCCCGAAGATACCAAAGTCCATTGGTAACAGATCAGGAGACTTTGAAGGAATATGAGAAAAGGTACACACTTGATACCGTCTCTTTTTTTCATTTTTTTCAAAATATACAGTGGTAGATTTGGATGTATGATGGGTAGTCTAACCCTGATGAAGTTCTACTCTTTGAAGGCTCTGTGGATAAAGGAATGGCGTTTCTTCGTTGAATATAGGAGCTAAAACGTTATTTTGGTAATATGTAAAATTGATTTTAACATTCTTTTAAAATTTTCTTAATTTTAATTTCCCATTGTACGAGACTTAATTTTTAATTTCCCATTGTACGAGACTTATTTTTTAATTTCCCATTGTACGAGACTTAATTTTTAATTTCCCATTGTAGGGATCCAAGCTCATGACGCTTTAGTCACAACACCAGTTTCAGCGTGGCAAATTAGTGTTGTGTGTAAAGCGTCCGCTTTGCAAAACAGGTTGTCGTTGTTTCGATGCTACACTGATCCACTCGGGCGTTTTTTTGGACGTGTTGAGAAAATTTCCGCAGCGCCGTGTCCTCCTGCAGAAATTTCGCTGGGTTGCAAGAGGAGTTGTGCCTTTTGGGAACTGTGGTTATCTTTTTTTGTGGCTGCTACTGGGAAATTGGCGGACAACATTCGGCAAGTCATCAGTTACATCACGTGATTGCCGGCTGCCACTGCCGAGAAACTGGCGCACCACATTAGGCAAGCCATCATTTATGGCACGTGCTTGCAGGGCCGCTTGTGGCAGCCACTGCTTGTGATGGAAAACTGATGATCCTGTTCTGGCATATGGCAATTGATGCGGGTGCCGCCTGTTGGCCAGTTGCTGGCCTGAACTGCTGGCCAATGTGGTGGCTGACGGGATATTTTATTGACGGTTGGGCAGGGGAAACATAGTGATGGGCCACTGTTGGATTGAGTGCTGGCCCAGCAACACTGTTCTTGCTGGGTAGTGAACTAACATACAACCTTTGTTTGCTGAATTCCTGTGCGGTAATATGTGCCTCGAAAGCGATCCACGCGGTAGATCATAAGTAGCCATTCATGCAAGGAGGACAGAATAAGAGGAGGGAGCATAACAAGCAGTTCGTACGTAAAACTCTGAAGCCGACGCTCCTGCCGGCCGCAGCCATCTTAGGTTACCCTTCTGTAATGCCGTTCCCATCGAAAAACGTACCTAGCTACGTAAGACTGGTTAACACAAAGACATCGGAGTTAGCAATTTTACAGCCTCCTTGCGACAACAAAAATATCATTTACAATGAAAGAAATACGGGATTACGCCATATAATGCAAATTTTGAAGATGACAATCCGATTTTTGGCGTAAACATGACCAGGATGGTAAGTCAGATAATATCCGAAAATTTTCAAGTTTTCGGATATTATCTGACTTACCATCCTTGTCATATTTACGCCAAAAATCGGATTGTCATCTTCAAAATTTGTAATATCATTTATATTTATGCTTATACTCCATAATATCCCCACTGTTTTACTTACTGTTAAAGCAATGTTGAGTCACGCTTTGCCGGTGTAGGACAAAAATCGCTTTAACTTACCGAATGAAAAGAAATGTATGAAGTACTTTACGAAGTCTGTAGTTAAAAATAATACACGCTGAATTATTTCATGTAATCGAGTGAATATTCTTGAAAACACAAACCCAACGAAATATTACCTTAAAAACTGATAATTCGTGCTAAACGTGATAATTTACAAAACTTTAACGAAGAGTACATGAAACGTGCAAAACTGAAAAGCTTTTGTAGTTCACAATATCCGATTATTGGCGTTGTTATACCGATTACTATACACACAAAAAAAAAAAAACGCGATTAAAAGCAACAAAGGATTTTATTGGACCCTACACCGTAAAAAATTATTTCTGGAATTCACAACCCACTTTCCGTCATTTCTTTCGTGAATTAACGAAGCATGTTTGTGATACAACCTTTTCCGTGAAATGACGGAAAGAAACCTGAATTTCACGGATTTTTCGCACCACGGAAGAATTCTGAATTTTCAGAAACCTTTTCGCAATTCCTTTTGTATATTAACGGAAAATCTCTGTTCTCCCTTTTTTCCGTATCTGTATGACGAGAAATTATCGATACGAGGAGCAATTGGTTAGAATACTTGAGGTTTGATTAACTTTTAAATTTCAATCGTATGTCTATTTTTGAAGTTCCGTAGCTAGAACGGATATTCTGGATAGCATATCGCATGGATTTTGTTTATTGTGGCACAGGATATTTTTTCTTTTACCCTATTTGGGGCACCAGCTACTCATTATAGACTGAAGTGCCAGAAAAACTGGTACAGACGAGCTTATACAAAATATATAGCAACGTCACCTATGCGCGTACTCGGTTGCATCCGCCAGTGCGTATATAAAGCCATAGACATCATTGCTAGCTATCAGAGCTGTTTTCGGCATGAGAATGACAAGTAATAACGATTTAAGCGATTTTCAACGCGGTGTCATATATACTGGCACTCGTGAGATGGGCCATATTATTTCGGAGGTAGAAACGAAGTTCGGATTTTCACGGACGACCATTGCAAGGGTGTACCGTGACTACAAGAAGTCCGGCAAAACCTCCAACCTACGATACCAGTGTGCTCGTAAAAAGACATTGGGTGAGCGTGACCATCGTCGGCTGTAAAGAATCGTTTCACGTAGTAGGCGTGCAACACTCTCGCAGGTAAGATCAGAATTCAATGCTGGAGCCTCAACAAGCATCAGCGTCCGGACTGTGCAAAGTACCCTGCACGATATGGGCTTTGGGAGCCGACGCCCAACTCCAGTCCCCTTGAAGGGTTCACGACACAGAGCTATCTATGCACCTCGCTTGAGCACGGCAACACCGCTAATGGACACTTGATGACTGGAAAGAAGTAGCCTGGTCTGACGAGTCGCGTTTCCAACTGTTTCGGGCAAATGGAAGGATTCGTGTGTGGCGCAAACCCCATGAAGCTATGAATCCCGGCTGTCAACAGGGAACTGTACCGGCTGGTGGGAGGTCCGTAATGGTATGGGGTGTGTTTAGCTGGACTTCACTGGGACCCCTGGTACGTCTACAAACGTCTGTGACCGGCCAACGCTATGTGCGCATCCTTTCTGACGAGGTACACCCGTTCATGTCCTGCATTCATGCTGATGGGTTGGGCCTGTTCCAACAGGACAACGCACCTCCACACAAGTGTCGGGACGCCACATTATGGTTAGAGGAGCATTCATCTGAATTTGGGATGTTGCCTTTCCCACCCAAGTCCCGAGATCTGAACGTGATAGAACACATTTGGGATGTCATGAAACGCGCTATCGAACACAGGAATCCGAGACCTCGGAATACACCCGAATTGTGGAACGCTCTGCAGGAAGTATGGTGTGCATTGCCTACAGCATATTTCCAGAAGCTAGTGGAGGCCATGCCCCGTCGTATTTCTGCAGTCCTGCGCTCCCGTGGGGGACCTACCAAGTATTAGACTGGTGTACCAGTTTTTCTGGCACTTCAGTGTATATTGTGGTACTGTAAAAAACCGGGTACTTATTGTACAGATGTCTGTGTATCAATCTATGGACAACTTAAGACAAAATTTATGGCTATGAAGAGTAAGTTTTATATTTAGTTTCTCTTTTGTGAAATAATATTGTAAAAAAGTACATTAAACCTTTTTCAAAGATAACTGAAAGTCATTGTCAGTTTAACAAGATTTTAAAAAGATCGAGTTGCAAAGCATTTTGTTGCTTCGAAAAATCAGGATGAAAAATACTAAATTTGTGCAAAGTCCTCCTACAGAAAAAAAAATATTACAAACCTATTCAGAAAAATAATAAGCTCCACGGAAAATAAATTGACTTAATCACTTGCATTAACGACGAAAGAAACAAAATTTCATCTTCGTGAAATTCGTTTTACGATGCAGGTGAAACAGCTCACCGGGCGTTTGAGGTTTTATGGTTGAAGGCGCGAGTTACCTGTTGAGACAGCTTAAACGTCGAGGATTCGATCCTGACCTCAGCGGAAGGATTATCTGGGGTAAGGAATGAAAAGTACAGGGTCGTCGATTTTACGGAATTTCAATTTAAATACGCAAAATTCTGAAATGGAGTTTTCCTAAAATAAACAGGATTTCGGTCTACGGAAAATCTGTGAAAATACGGGTTACAATAAACGGGAACTTTTAAAAACGGAAATTTCTGAAAGAGACGGATACCTACCGACAACTTTGCTGCACGTTATTTTCACAAATTTTCCGTGAATTCACACCACTTATTTTTTACAGTGTAAACACGACTTTGATTTTTTCAAAATTTTAATAGAACGTTTTCAGGAATGTAGTTTTTGACCAAAGGTTACTAAAAACAGGACAACTTTTTAGCTCGCTATACAAATTTTTAGCTAAATTTTAGAATCTAATATTCCATTTCCGTTTTTAAACTTGAAAATAGAATATTAGATGTATAAGACACAGCCGTGAAACATGATCCCAGGCAGTTTTTAGAATATTTGATGCATAAGACACACACGTGAAACGTGATCCCAGGCTGATTTTAGAATATTAGATGTATAAGACACACCCGTGAAACGTGAACCCAGGCTGCTTTTAGAATATTAGATGTATAAGACACACCAGTGAAACGTGATTCGAAGCAGTTTTTAGAATATTAGATGTATAACACACACCCGTGAAACGTGATCCCAGGCTGCTTTTAGAATATTAGATGTATAAAACACACCAGTGAAACGTGATTCCAGGCAGTTTTTAGAATATCAGATGCCACACACCCGTGAAACGTGATCCCAGGCATTTTTTAGAATATTAGGTTATAAGGCACACCACTGAAACGTGATTCCAGGCAGTTTTTAGATTATCCGATGTATGAGACACACCCGTGAAACGTGATCCCAGGCTGCTTTTGGAATATTAGATGTATAAGACACACCAGTGAAATATGATCCCAGGCTGCTTTTAGAATATTAGATGTATAAGATACACCAGTGAAACGTGATTCCAGGCAGTTTTCAGAATATTAGATGTATAACACACATCCGTGAAACGTGATCCCAGGCAGTTTTTAGAATTTTAGATGTATAACGCACACCCGTGAAATGTGATCACAGGCATCTTTTAGAATATTAGATGTATAAGACACACCAGTGAAACGTGATCACAGGCTGCTTTTAGAATATTAGATGTGTAAGACACACCCGTGAAACGTGATTCAAGGCAGTTTTCAGAATATTAGATGTATGAGACACACCAGTGAAACGTGATTCCAGGCAGTTTTTAGAATATCAGATGTAACCCACACACCCGTGAAACGTGATCCCAGGCAGTTTTTAGAATATTAGGTGTATAACATACACCCGTGAAACGTGATCCCAGGCAGTTTTTAGAATATAAGATGTATAAGACATATAACGAAGTGAATTTCTCCGTCTTTTCTGTCCACGCCAGGATTCGAACCCGGGTCCCCTCATTCCGGAATAAGTTGCTCTACCAATTGAGCTACGCGGACGATTTATTCTGATTCCTATCTGCCTTTGTGTCGTGTGCGTCCTTCTGGCAGGTACGTCACATCTCCTGGTACGTTACAGACACACCCGTGAAACTTGATTCCAGGCAGTTTTTAGAATATTGGATGTATATGACTCCCCTGTGGTACGTGATTTCGGGCATTTTTTATCTGCCTGATCGGTGCAACTTACGGCTACGCATCCTGACATTCCTGCGTTGGTCATTTCAAAGTTTTGCACACTGCGCAGGCGCTGCCTGTAGGATGCTGCAATCACTCCGATCGTTGCGCCAATTGTGAGTCAGACTTTGGTATACAAAGTTGTGTATACGTTTGCAGGATAATTGGTTCCTGTTCTGAGAAATTCTGCCTAGAAATGGAGAAATAAAGTGAGTCAGGTCATATCTCGCGTAGCGACCAGCGATCCTACATTAAAATTGAAACTTTGCTAGGACAATCTCCTACCGAAATTCATAGAGCTCTGTGTGAAGTTTGCGGGATTAATGTAGTGGATCGTAGAACAGTGTCACTGTGGGCTTCTCGTTTCCGCCAAGGTCGGGAAAGCATCGAAGACGATTCAAAAAGCGGCTGGCCATCAGATGCGACGGATGACATTTCTGTGATTATCGTCAACAGCATTTTGGAAGATGATTGACGGCAAACATGTGAAGACATTGAATATGAAGCAAACATGTCTACCACTCTGGTTTGCAGAATCCTAACTAAAAATTACAGATGAAAAAAGTGGCTGCCAAATGGGTTCTGCATAATCTGAGTGAAGAAGAGCAAGCTGTTCAAAAAGGGATCACAGAAGAATTGCTTCAGCGGCACGAGACGGAAGGCGAGCAGTTTTTGGAACGAATTTTTGCTGTAGACGAAAACTGGATACGAGATTTTGAACCAGAACTGAAATCTCGGTCTGCTCAGTGGAAAAATTCAGAATCACTTCGTCAGGAAAAATTCAGCAGCCAATAATCGAAGGTTAAGCAGATGATGCTTATGGCATATGACAGGGTTAGACTGATAGCTACAGACAGAATGCCCAAGGGGACCACTGAAACAGCGGAATACTACAGAAAGTTTCTGAAAAACGTTTTGCGCCCAAAGATTCGCCAAAGAAGGCCCGACATGCTCGAAGCTGGTGTCATCATTTTGCACGACAACGCAAAGCCACCTGTTACCCGTACAGTAAGAGACATTCTAGAACAGTATGGATCGAAATTGCATCCTCACACACCCTACAATCCTGACAAGAGCCCGACAGACTATGACTTGGTCTCAAAACTGAACAATTAACTCCGTGGAAAATGATTAAAGATGTTTTTAATGAGGTGAACTGAATAATCCGGCGCCTCACCAATGGACGTGTCCTGACTGGAATACAACACTTGTCCAAACGTTGGGCCGCTGTCATAGAGAAACTTGGAGATTACTTCGAAGACTTGTAAAGGTATGTTGAGGTGATCCGAGTAATCCGTCACCTCAACAATGGAGGTGTCCTGACTGGAATACAAGACTTGCCCAAACGTTGGGCCGCTGTCATAAAGAAACATGGAAATTACTTCGAAGACCTGTAACGGTATGTTTAGGTGACCCGAGTAATCCGACGCCTCAACAATGGAGGTGTCCGAACTGGAATGCAGGACTTGCCCGAACGTTGGGCCACTGTCATAAAGAAACATGGAGATTACTACTAAGGCCTGTAAAGGCATGTTGAGGTGACCCGAGTAATCCGACGCCTCAACAATGGAGGTGTCCTGACTGGAATTCAAGACTTGTCCAAACGTTGGGCCGCTGTCATAAAGAAGCATGGAGGTTATTTCGAAGGCCTATAAAGGCATGTTGAGGTGCCCGAGTAATTCGTCGCCTCAACAATGGAGGTGTCCTGACTGGAATACAAGACTTGTCCAAACGTTGAACCGCTGTCATAAAGAAACATGGGGATTGCTTCGAAAGCCTGTAAAGGTATGTTGAGGTGACCCGAGTAATCCGTCGCCTCAACAATGGAGGTATCCTGACTGTAATACAAGACTTGCCAAAACCTTGGGCCGCTGTCATAAAGAAACATGGAGATTGCTTCGAAGGGCTGTAAAGGTATGTTGAGGTGACCCGAGTAATCCATCGCCTCAACAATGGAGGTGTCCTGACTGGAATACAAGACTTGCCCCAACGTTGGGCCGCTGTCATAAAGAAACATGGAGGTTACTTCAAAGGCCTGTAAAGGTATGTTGAGGTGACCCGAGTAATCCGTCGCCTCAACAATGGAGGTGTCTTGACTGGAATACAAGACTTGTCCAAACTTTGGGCCGCTGTCACAAAGAAACATGGAAGTTACTTCGAAGGCCTCTAAAGGTATGTGGTGAAATAATTACGTTTTTTAAAGAGATAACCCTTAGTGGGCAAAACTTTTGAAATGACCCTCGTAAGATTATTTTTTTGCGCAGAAACAGCACAAACAAAAATGAAAATCAGAAGAAAGCGAAGCACTAAATTGAAACTGCCCTAGCATTCACTTTCACTCCCATAACTTGCCGCCCCGGTGGCGCAGTGGTCTAAGCGATGGCCTCTGATCATTCGTCCGAACGGGGTCCGGGTTCGAATCCCGGTGAGGCATGGATGTTGTGTTTGTCTTACTGCACTGGCTTTCTCCCTTCCCTGGAACCAGTTACCCTAAATTAGGAATGGGCGACTGCTTATAGCCCATTGAGTTGCTCACGGTGGTCGTTAAACCTCCAATCAAAAAAAAAAAAAAAAAAAAAAATGAGCAACTGAGGGTAACGCAACATGGCGGCGGCGCTTCTCAGTTGGCTTCACTGGTGAGAGCACATGCTCCCTCCTCGGATTCGATCTTCCTTACATTGATGATACGGAGTTGGAGGCCTTGACTGAAACCCCTCCACGTCAGACAGTTCTAGAACTTGGTGAGAAATCAGAGTACGGTATGCAATCATCTCTCGACATTTAAAGGCCTTTTCAGAAATCAATACTCAAGTTATTACTCTAGTTATGAGGATAATGGCTGTGGAATAAATCTCGTTCCTGCATCCCGACCTTTGACCCCACTTCGATGATATTAAACAGAATTGGTTCAGTATGCTTCCGGAACAACGTACCAAAGTTTTGTCGCAATAGAAACATTTTTGGTCAAGTTATGAGGATAATGGCTGTGGAATAATTCTGGTTCCTGTGGCCTGACCTTTGACTCCATTTTGATGATATTCAACAGAACTGATTCAGTATACCTCCAGAACAACATGATAAAGTGTTGTCGCAATCAAAGCATTTTTAGGTAAGTAATGACGCATAAAAGCAATGAAATGGATCTCGCTCTTATGAAATAACCTTTGACCCCATTTCGCCCATTTTCAATAAGGTTCGTCCTCAGGTAGCTCCCTACAACATTGTAAAATTTCATCGAAATCAAACCATTTTTACGCGAGTTATCGTGCGTACGAACAGAGAGATAGACAGGCGGACAGAGCTGGAGCATATACGCTTTCCAACCGTAGGTTGGAAAGCGTAAAAAGGCATTATAAAAAATGGGTCCCACTTGAGTAGATGGAAGACCACAAACCCAACATGGAGATCACTCCAACAATTCTACCCTTGTCTGCCTATCCGCAACCAAACGAACGATATTTTGAGATGCCTCGTCACGTGTGTTGAGAAATGGATGGTGTATGACAAACTGCGTAACAGCATGACCTCTGTGAAGCGCCGAGACACAATCAGAAACCGGTATTTTTTCCCAGAAATACCATGGTAAATTTTTGTGGTCCACAGTTAGTGTGATCTACATGTTTCGCAGCTAGTGTGATCTTCATGACAACGCGAAATCCCGCGTTGCACGCCTGATGATCGGAAAGCACCCAGGTGAGGTAAGAAATCTTTCCTCTGCTGTTGGTGTTATTAGTGTGATATGAAAAAACAGGATGTTTATGTACGAGGGTCATTTCGAACATTTTGCACACTGTGGATTATCTCTTTAAAAAACGAATTTATTTCACCACATACCTTTACAGGCCTTCGAAGTAATGTTTCTTTATGACAGCTGCCCAACGTTTGGGCAAGTCTTGTATTCCAGTCAGGACACTTCCATTGTTGAGGCGCCGGATTACTCCTGTCTCCTCAACATACCTTTACAGGCCTTCGAAGTAATCTCCATGTTTCTTTATGACAGCGGCCCAACGTCTGGACAAGTCTTGTATTCCAATCAAGACACCTCCATTGTTGAGGCGTCGGATTACTCGGGTCACCTCAACATACCTTTACAGGCCTTCGAAGTAATCTCTACGTTTCTTTGTGACAGCGGCCCAACGTTTGGGCAAGTCTTGTATTCCAGTCAGGACACCTCCATTGTTGAGGCGACGGATTACTCGGGCACCTCAACATGCCTTTACAGGCCTTCGAAATAACCTCCATGCTTCTTTATGACAGCGGCCCAACGTCTGGACAAGTCTTGTATTCCAATCAGGACACCTCCATTGTTGAGGCGTCGGATTACTCGGGTCACCTCAACATACCCTTACAAGCCTTCGAAGTAATCTCGACGTTTCTTTGTGACAGCGGCCCAACGTTTGGGCAAGTCTTGTATTCCAGTCAGGACACCTCCATTGTTGAGGCGTCGGATTACTCCTGTCTCCTCAACATACCTTTCCAGGTCTTCGAAGTAATCTCCATGTTTCTTTATGACAGCGGCCCAACGTTTGGGCAAGTCTTGTATTCCAGTCAGGACACTTCCATTGTTGAGGCGCCGGATTACTCGGGTCATCTCAACATACCTTTACAGGCCTTCGAAGTTATCTCCATGTTTCTTTATGACAGCGGCTCAACGTTTGAGCAAGTCTTGTATTCCAGTCAGGACACCTCCATTGTTGCGAAGTCGGATCTCTCAGGTCACCTCATTAGAAACATCCTGAATCATAGCCGCGAAGTAGCGTTTTCAGTTTTGGGAACAAGTCATAGTATGATATATTCATATCAGGACTGTATGGTGCGTGGGAAAGCAATTCCCATCCATACTTTTCCAGAATGTATCTTATTATACAGGAAATATGTGGCCTCGCATTGTGGTCTAAAATGGTGACACCAGATTCGAACATGTCCAGCTTTCTCTGGTGAATCTTCGGGCGCAAAACATTTTGCAGAAACCTTCTGTAGTATTCCACTGTTACAGTGGACCCCTCGGGCATTCTGTCAGTTGCTATCACTCCAACCTTGTCAGAGCCCATAATCATCATCAGCCTAACCTTCGATTGTTAGCAGCGGAATCTTTTCTGGCGAGGTGATTCTGGAAGTTTCCACTGAGCGAACTGAGATTTCAGTTCTGCTTCAAAATATCGTATCCAGGTTTCGTCTGTAGCAACAATTCTGTCCAGAAAATGCTCACCGTTTGTTTCGTACCACTGAAGCAACTCTTCTGCGATCCCTTTCCGAACTCCTTGCTGCTCTTCACTCAGATTAGGCGGAACCCCATTTGGCAGCCACTTTTCTCTTCTGTAATTTTCCAGTTAGGATTCTGAAATTAGACATGTTTGCTTCATATTCAATTTCTTCACATGTTTTCCGTCGATCGTCTTCTAAAATGCTGTTGACGATAACCACAGAAGTGTCGTCCATTGCATCTGATGGCTGACCGCTTCATGAGGCGCCTCTGAAGCTTTCTCAACCTTAGCGGAAACCAAAAGTCCACCGTGACTGTGCTACAATCCACTACACTAACCCCACAAACTTCACAGAAAGCTTTATGAATTTTCGTAGGAATTTTCCTCGCAAAGTTTCAGTTTTAATGTTGGACCGCTGGTCACCACTCGAGATGTGATTTGACTCCCTTTCTTCCTTCACTTCTAGGCAGAATTTCTCGGAACAGGAACAAATTAGCCAGCAAACGTAGTATATTGAAATCTGACTCACAACTGGTGTAACGATTGGAGCGATTGCATCATCCTACAGGCAGCGCCTGCGCAGTGTGCAAAACTTTTGAAATTACATACGTACCTATCTACACTTGCTGTCGGTAGGCTTTTAGCGTTATGTTCAAGGGACGAACTAGAAACATTAGAAATTATTGTATGCAGATATATGACTCACCTTGAATTAGGTTATCTAATAAAAGGATGAAAATGAGAAGGCACTGTTGAGGACATATATATAATATTTGAGGACATATATATAATATTGAATAGGAAATAAATTAAGTTTCTAACACTTAAAAAATGAATAAACATGGAATTTCGATAGTATTGCATTTAAACATGGAATATCAGAGCACAACGCGCATTAACTGCTTGCAAGAAAACATCGCAGCAAAACACAGAACGACCAACATAATAGAAGGGTCGCCACAAAGCGTGTGAAAGCTTCTGAACAGAAGCGAGTTTATTTTTTCTCAGCCAGGTGTTTTCCCACGGAGTAATCACGTGACACGTTTAGTACGTAACGTAGTTACCGCAGAGCTGTTAGAAATAATAAACAAGTTTTTCTCTCCGGATGTGGGAGCAATGTTTGGCGACTGCTGTGATATGTACTTATGACTTAAGTTTCTAACAACCTCATCCACCTTATTCACCTGACCTTTCTCCTACGGACTATCACTTCTTCGAGCATCTGGACACCATCCAACGAGGCAAGTTATTTCCCAATCAAACACGAGTTGAGACCAGATTCCACGCGTTTCTCGCATCCCACAGCTCATTTTTTTCACTACAGCGTACAGAGAGCTCGTGTCTCGTTGGCGCAAAAGTGTGTTTCTCTCGACGGTGACTATTTTTTTATTAATAAAGCTTATTTTTCATTTTCATTGTTTAAAGTTTCCATCAATATTCCGACATTTCATCTTCAACGACCAAATACTAGGGTTGTACCGAAAGTAATGCAAAAGTTGGCGTAAGTTGTTTATTAACTGACAGAGGTCGTTCAAATTGCACATGTTGGTAGAGTAACTCTTCCTGTATAGTAACCCTTCTTCTTCATTGCAGGTAAATAATGGATTCAAGCCGAAGCAACGTGCCGTCATTGAGTTCTTGACGAAAGAAGGGTGCAGGCTTTCCGACATCCACAGAAGGCTACAGAATGTTTACGGAGATGAAACATTGAAAAGAGCAATGTGCACAGATGGATGACGAAGTTTAAATAAGGGGAAACCAGCACTGAAGACAAACCACGCAGTGGGAGACCATCACCTACGACCACTGACACGAACCGTCAGCGAGTGGATGAATTGATTTGCGCGGAGAGACGAGTCACAATCCGCGATGTTGCTGCACAACTGGACTGTGGTCACAATGCCATACAGAAGATGGTGGAAGACTTAGGGTATCGGAAATTGTGTGCAAAGTGGGTACCTCGGCAGTTGACACCCGATTTAAAAGAGAGAAGTGTGAAAGTCTACTCTGATCTCCTGGAAGCGCTTGAAGCCAATGTAGACACGTTTTTCCCCGATCTGATGACAGGGGATGAAAGTGGGCCTATCTTTAAAACGATGCGGAAACGAAGAAACAATCCATGGAATGGCGTCACACCTCTTTACCAAGGCCTAAGAAGTTCGTGAACCAGAGATCATCACAGATAATCATGGTGATTTTTTTTTATTTTCTGGAACGTGGCCGTACCATGACTAGAGAGCGGCACATTGAGACACTCAAGAAGCTTAGAGAAGCCATAAGAAGAAAGAGACGGAACAAGAATCTGAAAAGGATCTATATTCACCATGACAATACGAGACCACACACATGTTTGGCAAAAAAATCAGGCGATCAGCAAATTTGTATGGTCGGTGGTTCCTCATTCACCGTAAAGTCCAGATCTGGCGCCCTCCGACTTCCACCTGTTCAGACCAACGAAGGGCAATCTCCTGGGACAACGATTTGATGACACAGCCGAGGTGAAAGTGGCTGTGAAGAAGTGGGTACAACAGTCCACACCTGAATTTATACAAAGTGGATTCGAACGTTGGGTTCAACGATGGCGCAAATGCATGGCTTGTGATGGAGACTATGTTGAGTATTACCTTTGTATAGAGAAAGAGTTACTCTACCAACATGTGTAATTTGAACGACATCTGTCAGTTAATAAAAAAGTTATGCCTATTTTTGCATTACTTTTGGTACAACACTCGTACAATGAAAATATTAAAAATAAATTAGTCGATGGTCTTCTCCCATTTGAAATTAAGTTATGTACAGAATCTACAAAGGAGAAGATATTTAATATGCAAAGTTTTCATATTATTTAAATGTGACTAAAATCTAGATAACTTTATTTTTAGTTATATTTTGCCTCAATACGTCATCTGTAACAGTTACTTTTCGTTGATATGACTTGATGAAGTGCCAATTAAAATGACCTCAGTGTACTACGTAGAATCGCTGGTTAAAAGAACTATTCCATTTCATGAAAATTCCTCATTTTTGTTGGTGGTAATGGTTTTTTCTACCACACCTTTTGTTGCCAATGTAACTCTTTGCAAACGAACGTTTCACTTCGGATTCCGTTTTTTCTGGAACGTGGGGGAACGGCAAAGCATCAAAAGCTGTATATCGCGCTGAATTCAACTAGACATTTTCTTAACAGTATGAATTTCTTTGTTTTATGTTGTTTTTTTTTCCATTTCTACCGTTCAGCAAAAAACTTGCATTTCGAAACTTTTTTGCGACTGGACTAAACTATCTCGTCGTTCTACATTTTTTTTTACATTTATTTTCAGAAGTATCGTTGGAAATTTCTTCCAGAATTCCTTGAGGACTTTCCCAGAGTAATCCAGCGTATTAATTCTTTTATGTCAAGAAAGTGCTTCAATTGTTTTCAGTGCTGTCATTAATTGTCTTCAAAGTTTTTCTTGTGAAACTTTGCAACTGTTTTGTCCTATGTTACTAAAATGGGTTTCGCTTAGGTTTTTTGCGGAGGCGTCTGCGGAGAATAGAAGAAAAGGGTTAGCGAATAAATTTAATAAATGACATCAAAATTAGTTCTGAATACAATGTAACTTTTTTCTTTATGTTCCGATGCTTCTTTTTTTTTAAAATTAGAAGAGGTTTCAAAAGTGAAGATCTTAACGCGTTTCTGAGTTCTTTATTTCTCAGGATTATCTTTTAGAATAAAAAAGAATGATGATTTCATTTGGTCGTTTTGTCTGCCTGTTTGTCTGTGGGTGGATCTCTCTCTATATATTGAGTGTGTGCATACGTTCTACCCATTTTTGTAGGCTACAAAGAAAGGAGGAGAACACAATAAAAAATTTACGTAGGATTGTACATAATTGCTATCATTCTGTATGACCTCTTGCCATCTGTCTATGAGTAGGCGAATCCCACGCCGGATGTTTTAGAGTCAAAAAGTCATGTAATGCCGTTTTTACATCGTCCACATCATCTGAGGTTTGGAGAGCGAAGGCGTTCTGTAACGAACGAAAAAGGTGGTAGTCCGTATGTGCCAGGTCAAGGGAATGTGCCGGGTGAGGTAACACTTCCCAACCAAAGTCCAGTAATTTTTGCCGAGTGATTAAAGCAGCAAGAGGTCTGGCGTTATCATGATGAGGGATCACGCCTTTGCGACTGACGACTGCTGGCCGCTTCGATATCAGTTGTTCTCGCAACTGGTCCAACTGTTGGCAGTAGAGGTCACCATTTATTGTTCGGTTAGGTGCCAACACCTTCCAGTGGATTATTCCCTGGACATCCCACCAAACACTCAACGACATCTTTTTGGGATGCAGTCCTTCTTTTGGGGTCGATGGAGCAGGCTCCGCACCTTGGCACAGAGTCCGACGACGCTTTGCATTACGGTGCAGTATCCATTTCTCATCACCCGTTACAATTCGTCCCAGCAACGGTTCATTTCTGTGACGAGAAAGCAAACAAACACAGGTACGGATTCTCTCCTCTCGTTGCTTTGCAAAAAGCTGGTGCGGAACGTATTTATCGAACTTGGTAATGAACCCAAGCGCATGCATCCGTCTTTCGACTGTTGTTCTTTGCACCGATAACGTTTCCGTTAATTCCTGAACGGTTGGTTGATTGACTGACAGATTGATTGGAGGTTTAACGACCACCGTGAGCAACTCAATGGGCTATAAGCAGTCGCCCGTCCCTAATTTAGGGTCACTGGTTCCAGGGAAGGGAGCGAGCCAGTGCCGTAAGACAAACACAACATCCATGCCTCAACGGGATTCGAACCCGGACCCTGTTCGGACGAATGATCAGAGGCCATCTCTTAAACCACTGCGGCACCAGGGCGGCCTGAACGGTTGGATGTGGATCATTTGCTATGGCTTGGTACACATCCTCGTCAGAAACCACGGACTGACGCCCAGGACGTGGTTGATCTTTACAGCTTCTGTCTCCGTCCCAGAATTTCCGAAACCAACGGCGACATGTGCTATCATCAATTGCATCCTCGCCATACACTTGACAGATGTTGCTGCAAGCCGCGGCTGCAGTACTGCCTTTATCGAGCTCGTACGGTAAACAATGTCTAATGTGCTCCTTATCGCATGCCATGTTACACCGTCCGTGATTTCCGTTATGAATGACTTATTCAGACAAATCTAGTGCCTCTATATGCTCTACTGATCCATGCTTTATTGGCCGAAAATTCGACATCGCAGCGTCATCTGTGACGTAACTACTCTGATCGCAATTTGTATCTATTACAAAAACAGGTAGAACTTTTGTACACATCCAATACTAGGTCTGCCATTAAAAATACTTTCTCAACTGGAATCATAATCTTAGTTTTCCGTGCATTATCTGTATTTCCTGATTTCTAGTGTTATCGTGATACGAAATTCAAGTACCAAAGATTCTTAAGTTTGCATTTGTCATATTTCTATTTCACGATGAAGAAACAGAAGAACATTTTTCCGCACGTGAGTCTTACTGAAGCTTCCTAAATACTGAGTGACCACTGCATTATGACCACCTGCATAATATTTCGTAGGTCCTCCTTTCGGCATCAGTACAGCAGCTATCCGAAGGGGCATCGATTCAATAAGATGCCGGAAGCAGTTGGGATATATGGCCAACCAAGCTGTGTGTAAACCGGCCTTCAATGCAGGTATGGAGGTGATGGGTGTATCTAGACGCCTGGTATGCTGTTCCATAGTGTCCCCACAAGTGCTCTATGGGACTGATATTGGGGTAGTTCTGGGGCCAAATGATTCCTGAAGCCATTCATACACAACCGAGGACCTATGGCTCAACGCATTGTCTTCTTCGTAGACACCGTCTCCATTCGGGAAGTAGTGCAGCATTACTCGATATACAGAGTCAGAAAGCAATTCATGATAGTGGGCATCAGTTATACGTTGTTCCACATGCACTAAGGGTCCAAGTTCCTGCCAGGTAAACATGCCCCACACCATACATTTGCCTCCACCAACTTGCACTGTGGACACCATGCAGGATGGATTGAGTGCTGTCATGTTGTTTGCGCCAAATACGTACACGACCATCCACTGAGTGGAGTAGAAAAAAAACCCGACTCGTTAGACCAGCACACAATTTCCCAGTCATCCAACGTCCAACTTGCATGATCTTTGCACCAGGCGAGTCTTTTGCACCGATGAACCATGGTTAGGAGAGGATGTCGTCGAGGTCGTTTGTTGCGAGCGTGCGACACCCAGTCATGACAGATACTGTTCCGGGTTGAAATCTGTTGTATTGGGTAATTTCATAGAGACAGGGCTTCATTTCAACGGTGGTATGACATCATCAACCATCATGTTAAACTGATCACCTTAATCCTTTAACAAAATCTCGTGTTCCGATTCTTATGGGGTTTTTTTTCTGATCTTCCTTTTACTGCGAACAATTTTTGTTTATTCAGAATCTCCCTCTGCATCACATTATAATACAGGGTGTGTCGAAGAGTCTCCTAGGGACAACTGTACGAAAACAAACATATCTACAGCGATGCAGTTTGCAGCATTTGAAAAAGTAAATATTCGAGTTTCTAACGCCATTTCTTTCCAACAGATGGCGTTACGTGCTCGCAAATACCGACGCCGACTGCGGAACAACTGAAAATGTCTTCGCCGCAGGAGAAAGCAATGTGCGTGCGTTGGTTTTTTGAGACGCAGTCTGTGATTACGGTACAAAAGAAATCACCGTCGGACAAATGGGAAAGATCCACCGAGTGATTTCAGAATCAGAGCTTGGCAGAATAAATTATTGGATACTGGTAGCGTCCTGGACGGGCAAAGAAGTGGCAGACCCCCTGTCAGTGAAGAAACTGTGCAGAGCATACAGGAAGTTTTCGCTCGCAGTCGTAGCAAGTCCAGGAGAAGGGCCGCTTTACAACTGAATGTTCCACGATCCACATTGATGGGAGTGCTTCACAAACGCCTGAAACTAACGGCATACAAAGTGCAACTCCTACACCAGATTAAACCGAACGATGGACCTCAGTGTTGGAGCTGCTGGGAGTCGATGAGTTTCCTACGCCGTATCATGTTGCCCGGTGAGGCAACCTTTTACGTGCACGGAAAAGTCAACACTCAGAACGTTCGTATATCTGGTAGTGAAAACTCACATTCAGTCAAGGAGTTTGTCGCGCACAGTCCAAAGGTGAATGTTTGGTGTGGGCTCATGCATAATCATGTAATTGGGCTATTCTATTTCTCCGAGCCCACAGTGCAAATGAATAATTACCTAGACATACTTCAAAACTTTGAGGTTCCTCAACTACAGGATTTGCAACCAAACGTCATACTGCACCAATAAGGTGCTGCTCCACATTCGGGACTTGACGTTCGTGAATACCTGAACCGTGAGTTTCCCGACAGATGTATTGGCAGAAATGGTCCCATTCCTTGGCCACCCCGGTCCCCGAATATCACTCCTTTAGACTTCTTCTTCTCGGTCTATGTCAAGGACATGGTTTACCGGGAAATATTAAGAAGCTTTCAGGAGGTCAAACAGGGCGTTACGGCAGTGCTTGATAGAATAGTTCCTGACATGTTGGAGCGCACATGGCAATATTTTTGAATACCGATTGGATGTGTTACCTTCCACCAAAGGCGCACATGTACAGGTGTATTAATGTAAGATTATTAAACTGAAATATTTATTCTTTCAAATGCCGCAAACCGCATTTTTGTACAGTTGTCAATCAAAACCTCTAGGGGACTTTTTCGACCACCCTGTATATCAAAGTCAAGTTTTCCACTGTTCATTAAATACACAAGTACCAGATAGATAAACTAAAATTGTAACCCTACCATGATCATGTCGGTAAACTTCAAAGAATCTTTTTGTTTCTTTTCTTCCTTCATCTCACCTGTAATATACACTCACGGACAATGACATTTGTGCACCAAGAAGGAATCAGCGGATTGAACTGAAATTTTATGGACGTAATGATACAGATGAATGACACATATGATGGAAAAAAGAGAGCTACAGGATTATTACAAAGGGATCTGTGTCACGCAGTCCAGTCATCTTCAATAGTGCGTCGCACTGCCCCGCGCGGCTATACATGCTGCAATACGGTCCGGCATGGAGGCAAGCAGACGCCTGATGTTTTCCTGCGGCAGACTGGCCCACGAGTGTTGGACAGTGTGCTCCAAATCTCGGATAGTGCGGCACGGCGGCAAGCGGCGTTTCAAATGGTCCCACACATGCTCGATAGGGGACATGTCCGGGGAGCGAGCAGGCCATGGAAGTGTCTGGTCATGACGTAGGCAGTCCTGGGCAACCCGAGCCGTGTGTGGGCGAGCATTATCCTGCTGGTATAGCGCACCTGGATACACGGCCAGGAATGGGAGCACATGGGACTGTAGGATCTCATCCACATACTGCTGGCCCGTCAATGATCTACGTACCACTACTTGAGCTGATCGGCTATCGTAAGCAATGGCTCCCCAGACCATAATGCCTGCAGTGGGAGTGGTGTGGTGCTCGATACTAAGGTTGAGACTGTGCTGTTGAACTGAAGACCTCCACACCAGGACACGATGCCCTCTGTCCCCAAAACGAAGGGGTACGCATCGCTAAACACCACGCGTCGCCAGTCTGTGGCGTTCCACGTCGCACCAGCCTGGCACTACTGCACACGGAGCCGGCGATGTTCTGGTGTTAATGACAGCACACGCAAGAAACCCTCGGATAGCAGATTTGGTTCGCGAGTCATCGGGTAATGGTTCTTGGGTACACAGGAGCCGCTACATATGCATGTATAGTGGACCAGGCCCCCGGGGGATCCGTTCGTGCCTGGCGCACGATATGTCGATCCTCTCTACCGGTGGTCCTCCTGGTCCGTCCGGAGTCACTCCGTCGTGTGGCAGTGCCGTCACGTGTCCACTGCTTCCAACACAGTCGGTCGATATGGTCAGAACGATCCACGTAACGGGCTACACGGCCCGCCAACCACCC
Organism: Macrothele yani; assembly: GCA_039090855.1. Classification (NCBI taxonomy): domain Eukaryota; kingdom Metazoa; phylum Arthropoda; class Arachnida; order Araneae; family Macrothelidae; genus Macrothele; species Macrothele yani. The sequence goes on along the minus strand of CM077005.1, from coordinate 133,165,892 downwards.
TGCGGTTTTCAGCCCGATGATCCGGCCTCTCTCAGAATTCGTAAGTTTCGTAAATCGACGTCACTGGCGTCAACCCGGCATTCTTGTCACTCTGTACTCTTGCTTTCGTCGGCCTGTGCTGCCGGTTCGTGCTTGCAGCGCCACCACAGGATTTCATTGTCCGTGAGCGTACTTATTTTGTAAATATTCATCATACACATCGGTATATACTGTACTAATGCTTTTGCGTTGCAGAATAAAGAACATTAGAACTTCGTTGTTTTGGGTAAAGAGTTGTTGAATAGTTCTACGTTTGTTGGCCTGTACAAGACGTACCTGATCCTCCCCTCTCATATCAGCCTTTCGGTGTCCTGTGGAGTTTTGCCCCCGGATCGCTGTTTGACTATTTTCATCCCAGTCCTGATACATTTTAACTACAAAACTCTTTAACACTTTAACTACAAACACTTAACTACACTTATACACTTTACTGCAAAAACTTATTATGTTATCATAAAATACACTTATATATTTAATTACAAACACTTATACAATTATTATAATAATTGGATAGCATTATCATATAATTATAATCGAGACTTATACACTCTTACTACATAGCACTTTAACACTTGTACACTTAACTACAAACACTTTAATTCTTTAACTACAGCGTGACTTTTTACTTTTTTACTTGTTTGACCATTTTCACGCCAGTCCTGATACACTTTAACTATGGCGTGCCGCAAACTCCACAGAACAGCGAAAGGTTGCACCCGGAGTTCACCTCTCACATCAGAGTTCTCAATGAACAACGGAAGTAAGTGTGATGAAGAAAATCTCAGATACATCAAAGTAAAAATCCAGTAAACATACCTAGATTCTAAAATTACCGACTGAAAAAAGAAAGGACACGAAAGAAAATTAATATTGCGGTTTCTTGGCTTTTTTAATGATTTTAACTTTTGTTTATTTGTGTGTAACAGCAAGTGACGCTCGTTGTTACCGAGATTGTATTTTTATTACGGTTATATAATTAAATGACAGCGATGAGATAATTTTCAGTAGACTTTTGATTAACCAACATCTGATAATCTAATTTGCGGATATTCCATGTCACTTGTTTAGAAAACTGTTCGACGTGTGTTCATCGTCAAAAGGAAAATTTAATGTGAACTACTTCTTAAAAGAAAATCAATTACAAAAAGAAGGAAGTTTTATTTCGCAATTTAATATCTAGAAATAGGAAAAGTATTTATTTGGTTTCCTTTCTGTTATGCAGAAACGACGCAGCATGATTTCAAAATCACAGCAATGTACTTATTACGAGCATTCGAGAAAAATTCCGCGTTTTCCCTCTTCAAGTTTTCCGAAAGGCATTTCTTTCTCCTTCCTGAGTGTTAAGACTACCTTTTTCTCGTTGTTTCAAAATAGGAGATTTGTTCTTTAAATCAAAGCAAATTTGAAATTATTGATGATAACGCAGCAGGTGCTAAAATAACAATTTTAGGAAGAGAGTACAGTGTTAACGAATATAAAATGCTAGATACAAACGTCAGGTTACACGCTGAGAAGCCAGACAAAGAATTAAAGCCATGCTATTTTCGTTTTATTTTTAGGAAAAAGTAGAAGACGCTTCAAATGTTTCGATTACCTATCAACCAAGTATCAAAACTGTAATTAATAATCAGCAATCGTACACCAACTGTACTCAAAATCGCATAAATAAACTAGTGTTCCGAATTTCTTGGCGTATAATAAAAGATCAAGCTTTCGCACATCAACCAGATGGCTTTCTCAAGGGAGGTAGAGAGCAAACTGCAACCTGGATAAAAGAACTCCTCAACAATTTGAATGCGCTGAGTTGACTAGATAACACATAAATAGATGCGAATGTAATTCTTCATTCGCAGAAACGAGGCGTCATGTTAGTTGAGCACGCGGTATCGCGGTAGAAAACGCACATTATTTGACGAACTGTTTTCAAACTATGCTAACTGGGCTCTATTATCTACATACCAAATGTTTCCTATCAACACAAGAACGCACTCAGGAAGATTAACTTCGGCGTCGGTATAAGATCACCGGAATCTTTATATACCATGCTTAACAGAAATATTGACAAGCCCCTGCTTCTCAACGAGGCAGGTGTTTATGCCGTCCCACTACGCTATCCGGACGTCTCCAACACATACTACATCGGAACCAAGCGTTCGTTTAGAATTAGACTCAACGAACATTGACGGAAAAGTAAACACTGCCCAGTCCAGAGGAGTCAAGTTCAAGTCCGCTGATCCTATGTAGGATGATATTAAGAAATTAGCTTCCTACTCCACGCCAAAAATCTACTGCCATTCGCGAAACCTTAGAGATCATAACCAATAGTGAGGACTGCAATCATAACGTCTCTTTAGAATTACCACAAGTTTGGAACCAATTCGTCAAATAATGCTACGATTTCTCCCACGATACCACGTGTCCAACTAACATGACGCCTTGTTTCTGCGAAATAATAATTACATTTCCATCTATTTATTTATTGTCTAGTCAAGTCAGCGCGTTCAAATTGTTGAAGTGTTCTATTATCCAGTTTGCTGTCTACCTTCCCTATGAAAGCAATCTAGTTAATGTTCGAAAGCTTGGAAACTTTGATTTTCTATTCTACGACAAGAAATTTGGATCACTAGTATAATATTACTTTGAATCAAAATTGTAATTGTTCCTATGCTGTCTCTGCATTGTGTATACGATGCTTTATAAAATGCAAGTCACGATAGTTATACACTTCTTTTTTGTGGTTGTAAGGGGCTGCTGATTATTCTGTCAAAATTCATCTCCCAAACACCTCGGCTAATAAAGAGTTCAGCGTACTGCTTGGTGCTATTCTATTTGGGGGGGGGATTTGGCCTTGTTATATTAGGACAAATCTTATGTCACATCTACTGAAAGGAGACAGATACACAGCGTAACTATTCAAACAGCATTTGTAGCTCGCTTTTTCTTAGATCCCGTTTGAAAACTCTTTCGAATCATAGGGAAGGCGGGTAGGTAATGACCCGTATTTCAAACTCAGCACATGAGTTTGTAATACACTCACGGACAATGAAATTTCCGCACCTAGAAGTAAACATGCCACAACCGCGAAACTTTGCAAATAGCTAGAGTGCGTGCTGGTATGCAAATGATCCCCGTTTGGAGCTGTGGTGGCGCTGCAAGCACGACCCGGCAGCCTTGTATACCGATGCCCATGAAAACGAAAAGCACTGGCCGACGCAAGCAAGAGTACAGAGTGACAAGAATGCTGATTAGACGCCAGAGACGTCAATTTACGCAACTTGCGGACTTTGAGAGAGGCCGGATCGGCAGACTGAAAACCGCAGGGTGGTCGGCGGGCGGTATAGCCCGCCACGTGGATTGTACTGACCATACCGTCCGACTGTGTTGGGAGCAGTGGACACGTGACGGCACTGCCATACGACGGAGCGGCTCCGGACGGACGAGAAGGACCACCGGTAGAGAGGATCGACCGATCGTGCACCAGGCACAAACGGGTCCCACGGGGGCCCGGTCCACTATACATGCAGATGTAGCGGCTCCTGTGTACCCAAGAACCATTTCCCGACGCCTCGCGGAAGCGAATCTGCCATCCGAGGGTCTCTTACGTGTGCTGCCATTAACACCAGAACATCGCCGGCTCTGTGTGCAGTGGTGCCAGGCCGGAGCGACGTGTGGTGTTTTACGATGAGTGCCGCTTCGTTTTGAGGACAGATGATCCCCGTGTTCGGGTGTGGAGGACAACGACACAATCCCAACCTCGCTATCGAGCGCCACACCTCCACCACTGCAGCCATTATGGTCTGGGGAGCCATTACCTACGATAGCCGATCATCTCTGGTAATGGTACGTGGATCATTGACGGGTGAATGAGATCCTACGACCCCATGTGCTCCCATTCCCGGCCGGGATTCCAGGTGCGCTATACCAGCAGGATAATGCCAGCCCGCTCACGGCTCGGGTTGCCCAGGACTGCCTACCTCATGACCAGACACTTCCATGGCATGCCCGCTCCCCGGACATGTTTCCCATCGAGCATGTATGAAACGCCAGCTGCCGCCGTGCCGCACTATCCGGAATTTGGAGAACACCGTGCATCACGCATGGGCCAGTCTGCCGCATGACAACATCAAGCGTCTGTTCGTCTCCATGCCGGACCGTATTGTAGCATGTATCGCCGCACGAGGCGGTGCGACGCGCTATTGAAGATGACCGGACTGCGTGCCACAGATTCCTCTGTAATTGTCCCGCAGCTCTGTTTTCGCCAACATGTTTATCATTCATCTGTATCATTAAGTCCATAAAATTTCAGTTCAATCCGATGTTTCCTTTTTGGTGCGCGAATTTCATTGTCCGTGAGTATACATGAGCGGCGTAAATGTTTCTGAAGTTTTACAGATGAAAATCAGAGGCAAGCTTCCTTTTCCGGAAGAATGGTTCTCGAAAGTGTGACCTCCAATATTTTCTCAACTTGGCAAACAACTGATGCCACATTTCCGTACATTAAAAGATTTTTACAGAGGGTGTTCAGAAAGTAATGTCTTCTTATTTATATACAAGCCCAGTGGCAAGGTATCAAAGTGAAACAAAACACGAATGAAACTCAGAATTTATACTTTAATTTACATATTTTAGTTTTCTACATAGTCACTCTTACGCTCGATTCAGATATGCTAATGTTTAACAAGGTTTTTAAACCCTTCTCTCTAAATATCTTTAGGTGGTTCTCGGAACCATTTCGTCGTTGCGGCTTGAACATCTTCGTCAGAGGAGAACTGAATCCATTTCAGATGTGTCTTCGGAACAGGAAACAATCAGAAGTCAGACGCCGCTAAATCGGAACTGCAGGTAAGGTGTTCAAGAACTTCAATCCCGATTTTCTCTATGGCCTTTGAAATGAAAGCACTACCGTGTGCTTTGGCGTTGTCGTGTTTCACAATCACTGGCTTCCCCCCCCACGCACGCGGTTTATTTTTTGCTTTTACTTTCATAGCACGTCTTTTGTAAAAAAAGTTCGTGCTTATGCTGTTGGCTTGTCCGTCCGACCGTCTGTAGGCACCATATCTCTGCAACTAATAGTCCGATTTAGAAAATTCGTTTTGCGTTAGAAAGCTTGAAATGTACGAATGATGATCCTTCATTTCGTTTTTTTTTCGATGCAAAATTTCGCCGCTAAAGGGCGTAAATGCAGATGATATCGAATTCAAAATACATTTTATTCCATATATTTGCTTCTAAACATCCAATTCAAAAATTCTTTTACCTTTCGATTCCATTCATGTCGAAGATTATTTTTGGCATAGTCACTTTTTCATGTTTCACACAGATTTTTCGCTAGGCGGCGTGAAGTAAATAGCGTTTCCCACGATATCTCTGCTTCTAAAACTCCGATTTGAAACTTTTTTCTGCAGAGGATACAGCACCTGATGGGAAATCTTTTGCATATAATTTCTAATATTTGGCATAAAATGATTTAGCTACTAGGGGACGTATGTGTTAATTTCTGCTTCTGATGTGTTTGCAGCAAAATCTGAGCTTCTAAAATCTCGATTGAAAAAATTCTTTCATGGACAGATACTACTCACGTCGATAAATCGTTTCGGATATTTTCTTCTTAAAATAATGCATGGATTCTCCGCCAGGGGACGTAGATGCATATCTTATTTTTGTCAATATCTCTGCTTCTAATGGCCCGCTTTGAAAAATTCCTTCTTTGTTGGATAGAATTTCCGGTGCGACATTTTTTCCAAAAAAATTCAAAATTTTCAAGCATTTCATAGGCATTCCGCTAAGGGGAGAAAAGATAAATTGCGCTTTTCCCGATATCTCTCCTTCTAAAACTCCACTTTGAAAAATTCCTTTTTTGTTGGATAGAATTTCCGGTGCGACATGTTTTCCAAAAAATTCCAAATATATTTAAGTAATTCACAGGCATTCCGCTAGGAGGAAGAAAAAATAAATTTCGCTTTCCCCGATATCTCTCCTTCTAAACTCCGCTTTGAAAAATTTCTTCTTTGTTTGATAGAATTTCCAGTGCGACATGTTTTCCTAAAAAAATCAAAATTTTCAAGTAATTGATAGGCATTCCGCTAGGGGAGAAAAATAAATTGCGCTTTCCTCGATATCTCTCCTTCTAAAACTCCGATTTGGAAAATTCTTCCTGCACCTGGTGGGAAATGTTTTGATTGTAATTTCTATTTTTTTTTTTTTGTAAAATATGGTTTGGCCACCAGAGGGTTTAAGTATGTATTTGAAGCAAAATCTGAGCGTCTAAAAGCTCGATTGAAAAACTTCTTTCGTGGATCGACACCGCTCATGTCGATGAACATTTGAGAATATTTTCTTCTTAAAATAATGCACGCTTTCTCCGCCAGGGGGTGTTGATATATATCTTATTTCTGTCAATAGCTCTGCTTCTAAGAGTCGGATTTGGAAAGTTCTTTCTTTGTTGGAGAACGTTTCCGCTGCAAAATGTTTCTCACATAATTTCAAATTTCTCTTAGCACACAAGTCTGCCACCAGAGGGTTTAAGTTAACGTTTCCGTTTACAGCAATATCTGCGGTACTAAAAATCTGATTGAAAAACTTCTTTCTTCGGTTAGATACTACTAACTACGCAAAATCTGTGTGTGTATTTTCATTCCAAAATAGTACATAATTTCGCCGCTAGGGGCGCAAATGCTTAATCTATTTTTCTCAATATCACTGCTATTACATGTGCGATTTAAAAAAATCTTTCAACACCGGATGCCATTTACTTTGTAGAACACTTTAGGCTAGTATATGAGAAATTTTGTAGTTCACAGGTCTGTCGGTACGTGGTGTTTGTGCTCTTCAGTTTGCAGCTGTATCGCTGCTTCTAAAAAAGCTATTGAGAAATTTCTTTTTTACTGTATTGTATTCGCTACAACAGAGATGTGGAGCATTATCCTCTTTAAAGAACGCAAAGATTTGCCGCTAGCTGCGTAAAGGTCGAAACCTTTCTTTTTCTGTGTCTCTGCTTCCGGGAGACGTATTTGAAAAGTTATTTTCCCTCAGCATAGCTTTTTCCATGAAGAATAATTTTCTCCAGTTTTCAACTTTTCCGTTTTGTAAAACATTTTCGCTAGCAGACGTACTCTTATATCATGTTTACTTCTATATTTCTCCTTTTAACTGTTCGATTTGAAAATCTCTTTGTCTCTGGTACCTTCTTTGTACAGGGTGTGCCATATAAAAGAGGCCCGCGTATAATGAACGACAACAGCGGCCGCGGGTGGTCTAGTGGCCAGCGTTCGTGACTGCCATGGAGATAACCTCAGGTTCGATCCTGGGCAGGTACGAACGTTCGAACCACTAAATACCTGCCGTGCGTCGGATGGGCACGTTAAGCCGTGGGACCTCGGGTACTGCCCCCCCCCCCAATAATAAATAAGGGCGTCTTCCTCCCCCTTTCTATTTCGCTTCCGTGTCACTTTCCTATCGGGCACTCTAGCCCAAATCTCCTAGCTTCCTATTTCTAAGGGCTGTTTAAGACCTGGGGTCAGACACTCCCTTCCTAAAATCCTCTACATATGATCTGATCTGAACAACTATAGTCAGGCAATGTTACTATACATGGTAAAGAATAATTGAAATGACATAAAACAGGAGCAATTTAACTGCGTTTACAACAATTGCTGAAAGGGCTGTCCTCCTACATCAAGACACAGCTGCACACGGCGGAACTTGTTGTTCGTAACGCGCCACAACTCATCGGCAGTAATCTGGGCTATGTCATCCGTGATGTTCACTTTTAATTCAACAAGAGTGTGCGAATTAGTTGCGTACACTTTCCCTTTCAATGCTCCCCACAGATAAAAGTCACAGGTGGAAATAAAAGTCGCAGGTTTCACAATAAAAGTCCCCTGTTCCGTACTTAAAACCATTTTCGTTGCCTTTGTTCTCTCTTCACTCAAACTTATGACCGCGTACCTACACTGCTCTGTTTGTGACGAACCACTCCGGAGAATTCCTTTGCAGCTGTACAAGCAGAAACCGGTTAGAAGAGGAACAAAGTAGTTTCAAGTGGAAACCAGCCAAACAACTTTAAACCGCCTAACAACGTCTGGCCACTGGGCCTCTTTTATATGGCGCACCCGGTACTATGGGAAACTTTTTGTTCGCCATTTGTTAGTTTTCGTAACATGCTTTTTTGCCGCTGGTGGAACTAAGATGTTTCTACTTCTCGATGTTTTATCGATTGTTGGAACCTGTTGATTGTTTCCCAAATCGGTTCTATCGACTCTGAATAGCTTTGATAAATTTATTTCGCGTTAGAATGGATTCAAAAGACATGCTTATTACGCCAGAAAATTCGGTGTTACCTTTCTTGTTAAGGTATGCACGTAGCTCTCAGTGTTGAGAGCCGTACCTTTGACCATGTACTCCCAGTGAATAATGCTTCCGTAGACCCAGAACACTGTGAGCACGCACATACCGGCAGATATTTGAGTTTTGAAAGTTTTCGTTCGAGGAGAAGATGGGTGTCGGTATTACAGCGATGGATTTTTCATTTTTAGATTATAATGGTGAACCCAAATCTTTTCACAAATGACTCTTAAACGACTTCCAGATCTTTCACAGCAAACAAGCGATCTTTTGGCATGTTTCAAATCTTGATTTCTTCATTTCAGTCCTTAGATGATGCGGTACCCAACGAGTACACATTTTGTTGCATCCTAAAATATTAACAAAGTCATTGACACTTCCTAAACTAATGTTCAACTTGCCTGCTATAGTTCTCTGAGTTATTCTCCGATTTTCCATGATGAGCTTATTGACTTTTGGCCCGTCCAATTTGCAAGTTGCGATTACGGGCCTCCAACTCCGCGGTTGATCCTTTACGGCCAACATTCCTCCACTTGATTTTCTTACCCAACGACGATCAGTGCTTATGTCCAAAGTTCCAGAACAATAAACTGCCACTAATCTAGTATGAATTTCTTTGGGAGGTAATCTTTCTTTCTTTAGCGTTAATTTCAGTAGGGGAACAAAAAGTAATCAGCCGGTGTCAGATCAGGCGATTGCTGTGGGAGCTTCAACGCAGCACCGGTTCAGAACCAATGATTAAGGATTTTGTATTGGTTGTTTGCTCTCTTTTTCTCAGCAAAGAGCGTGCACTTTCATCAGCAGCCCCGTTAAGCTCTCCATGTCGTACACTTTCTCACAGCTCCGTGAAGGTTATTGACATGTTCGATCACGCATTTACCGAATTGTTTTATGGACATGTTTCGATCAAGTTACCGAACTTTTCACAACCTTTTCTATAACCCGTTAGGACATCACTCATCTGATTTTTCGATATATCTTATATTTTAAATCTACACGGTCGTATCAGAAAAATATGATCACGTACCTAATAATGGGAATAACCACACTTGGTCAGCATGACAGCTGCTAGATGGCGTAGCATGGATGCAATGAGATCCTGGAAGGTTCCCATGTCCGTTCGGACTGCAACATAGCACGGAGGTCCCGGAGATGACGTGGTTGTGGGTCGGTAAGTCGAACCTGTCGATTCAAATAGTCCCACAAGGGGCCTATGGTACTGATGTCGGGCGATTTCGCCGGCCAAGAGAGAACAGAGACACCCCTGTCGTGTTTCTGGATCCAGTCACGCACTCCCCTAGCGACATGGAACGGTGCGTTGTCCTCTTTGTAGACGACATCACCACCAGGGTAAAAGTCAGGCATAAAGGGATGCATGTAGCCAGCGAGGATGGACAGGTAGCCATTTGCGTTCAGGGACACATCCAGTGGTGCAAGCGTTCACAGGCCATACAGGGAAAACATCTCCCAGACATACGCACTGCCACCGCCGGCCTGTACCTGACCGACGAGTGTGTCCAGGTGTTGGTTCTCGTGTGTCTGACGTCATATCCGCCATCACTCGTCACTTCTGTGAGACATAAAAACCTTGATTCGTCGGAGAAGGCAACATTTTCCCACTCATCCACTGTTCAATGACGGTAGTCCCATCCGAATTTCAGGGGTCGTTGCCCATGGACTTGCGTTAACACGGGCGCCTCGACGCAGCGTCGACTCCGGAGACTCATGAGTAACAGGGTTTGCTCTACTGCTATCGGAGACACGTACCTGAGAGCCCTAGCATTCATTTGCTTGGTCAATTGCTGCACTGTTGTGCGTTGATTGCCCTTTACCAGTCGACGGAGGCGACGTTCTCCTCTGGGGTCGATGGCCTTTGGGAGTTCCACAGTTATAACGTCGAGAGGTACTCGGCGTGCTAGCGGTCCATTCTTGGTACACCCTTACTACAGCACCTCGCGAACAGCCCACGAAGTCTGTTGTTTCTGAGATGCTTCCACCCTTGACGCGGTAGCCGATGATCATTTCTTTTTGAACGTCCGTCAAATTACTACCTCTGCCTATTGTGCTCACGTTACGCACTATGGCTCATCTGTTATGTCCGGCAGCTTATATCTCCGTGTGGTAGACTTAGTCACGTGTACACCGTGACGCGCCTGAGCGGGTACACTGTGATTCCGGGGGGGGGGGTCATATTATTCTGATACGACTGGAGTTTTCCAGTTTTCTGATTACGAACGTACGTTAATCAGTGTTGAAAGATTAGTACAGAGTACTATTTTGATTAGTTCCTCGCTTTTTTCGGAATGCTCGAACAAGTGCTTACTTGATGGAATAAAAAAAAAAGTAAACAGTAAGTAAGTCTTTCTGAAAATTTATTTGAATGATTTCGTTTCATTTAGAGAGAGAGTGTATACAGGGTGCATAGGAAAGTCCCTTTAGCCAGGAATAACTTGCGAACGGAGAGAGGAACAGTTATGCAAGTGAGATAACGGTATAGTGAAGACACTACGCCCAATCGAATGCATCCGATAGTAGCGCCCCTAGTGGCGAAATGCGGTAGTTAGCCATTGCAAATCGAAAACGAAAAGAGATAGAGCAAAATTTCCAGGTACAAAGTTGTAGAGCATCAATTTATTAGTACAAAACAACATTTGGTTCACACGAATAAGATAAATTGCGCCCTGAATACCCTAAAATGTCCGAAATCTATGTGCGACGATTCGAATCTGCATATTCACATTTCGCCAATGTAGCCGTATGCAAATGCAGATTGTGACGTTGTACCGTACCTACGATATAAAAACCGGTAGAAGGATGTACCCTGATCAGAGCCGCGGATGGCTTAGTGGTTAGCGAGTCAGACTATCAATGCGAGGGCCTCGGGTTCGATCCTGGGCTGATCTTTCAGAGATGGTGTGATTTACTAACAATCGCTGAATATCCGCCGTGCATCGGACGAGCACGTTAAGTGACGGCCCCCAGGCTATACCCACTGGTTAAATGGGTATCCTTTCCTCTGCCCCCTCCCCTGAAATTCTCTCATCCCTCTATGTGCAACATCGTACTTGTACGGTGGCACCATCTACTGTACTCTATTCTCACTACAAACTGTTCTGTCAAAGTCGCTAGACTTGCTCTCATTCCTTCCGTTTCTGTGTCCTGCCCAAAAGGCGAACTCGCTGTAGGTGGCCGGGACCTAAACTCTACTCACTGTGGACGAAAGTCCTACAAGAAAATGACAAAGGTTTCTGAAAAAAATGGAATACCCTGATCAGACATTTAGGTCTACGTACGCTATGTGAGAATGGCGAGCTTGAATTTCTGGGGTTACGTAAGAAATCAGGTGTATGCAATAGCGCCTGCAAGTCTGCTGGATCTACATCGTCGTGTTACAGATGCTTGCAATAGCGTAACACCTTCCATGCTGAGGAATGTGCATGCAGAGTTACTTTCACGAATACAAATGTATATCGTGGGCAATGGCGAACTCTTCGAACATACTCGACATTAACTTTTTATCACTGTGCGCCAGTTTGCCTTTTTTGTTTTTGTTTTGTCTGACGTCATCAAACTGTATTGACATAAGTACGCATTTATGCAATAAATTTTGTGTATTTGCTCATACCTATTTCTGTTCCCTTCAAACGTTCACACAAAAGGTCGCGCATCGATTTCGGACATTTTAGGGTATTCAGGAGACAATTTATCTTATCCGTTTGAAACAAATGTCGTTTTGTACGAACTAATTGATGCTCTACAACTTTGTACTTGGAAATTTTTTTCTATCTCTTTTCGTTTTCGATTTGCAATGGCTAACTCCCGCATTTCGCCACTAGGGGCGCTGCTATTGGTTGCATTCGATCGGGCTAGTCGCTTTACTATACCGTTATCTAATTTGCATAACTGTACCTCTCTCCGTTCGCAAGTTATTTCAGGCTAAAGGGACTTTCCTATGCAGCCTGTATAAGAAGAGGTAGTATTCCCGAAACCTTAAGTAGTGCTCTCAAGCCTACAAATAGTAAAGAACGCTGCATCCTCCATCCAGTCATCGAGGGATTTATTTAGGACTTGTACTTATGGTGCTACGTTCGAATATCAAGTAACCGTGAATGTTTTTTCTATGACACATGTTTGGTCATTTCTTCCAGTGACCCATAATTACGGTCGAGTGATTGTTTTTAGTAAGAGAAGCTTACTGAAGGGATCTATAAACTTCAATAAAAAAATTGTCTTTATGAGGAATAAAATTTGTCTTCCCATTTTACATTTGGCAAGAGCAATACTTTTATCATTTTCCTTTGTTGTTGTTTTTTAACATGATCAGTGCATTTTCTTTCCTCGAATGAGAAATTCATTTTACCAAAATTCTCGAAACGATGCTGTGTAATTTAATACGAACAGTTTTAGTACCTTTAGAACACAATGTTGGACACAGTATAAATAGCTTCCAATTTTTTTTAATGGCAACTTTCTGAGAAATTTTGCTTGGGGATACCGCTGACCGTGAACGAAGTTAAACACACACATGGTGTGACTGCTGATACTGTTACTAAGGAAACACGTAAATTTAGCTTGGCCTAATGGATCTGATATTTGATCTAACCGATTCGAATTTCTTACCTCAGTTTTAAGCCATCCTCCTCTTTTTATTTGTTAGAAATGTTTTCGTGTTTCTGAGGTTATGAAACCTGCTATAAGCAAAAGATTTAATGGTGTTTTAAGTTAGGATATTTCTTTCCGTTCTTACATTATACTTTGGATTATAAAGGCTAATACATGAAAGAAGGAACACGAATTATTGAAGAACACGAGGAATCTTATATTTATATTTCAAATATACTCTGCCTGACAGAGAAAATGCCACACCATGAAGACCTGTACTTAGCGTCATGCAAATTGCAGGATGGGTGCACACGTACAAGTTATGCAAATTATAGCATTTGCAGGCCAATCGCACGAACGGCGCGCGAGATACAAGCGGACAACCAGCCCGTTAGGCCATCAGTCGAGACGTCGTTACGGCCGCGAGAATTGAGTGATTCTGCTGTAACTGTATCTGGAGAATGAACAAGGGGGTGCCAATGCCGTTAAGGCGCCGTCGTACGCAAATCCGTCAAACGGATGAGTTCACGAGAGTGCCATCCTAGGCCTTCGTACCACCGGATGAGCCTTGTGTCGTATTGCGAAAGAAACGCAACGCGATGCCACAACCGTCGGTCGCATTTGGAGATAGTGGTCCGAGGAAGGATCTGTATAATGCCGTAGGGGGAACAGAGCAAGGAGACGGACGTCCGAGCGCACCGATCGTCGCATCCAACTTCATGCCGTAGCGGACACACAAGACACAACGGGCGACATTTTGCGAAGTGTACGGGGAAGCTTGGATGCCCCGATATCGACTCGGACAATGTCGCGCCGATTGACTGCGTTCAGTTTGTTGTCCAGGCATCCACTGCGAAGGCTACCCTTAACAGCGAGCCATCGTCTTCACCGCTTGGAGTGGTGTCACTCCAGAGCTGCGTGGGGTGCCGAATAGAACAGTGTGGTGTTCAGCGACGAATCGCGGTTCTGTCTCACCACAGATGATCGCCGTGTGAGAGTCTGGAGGCAACGTGGCCAACGGGTGGATTCCTCCGCCATCGTGGAGCTCCACACCGCCCGGCAACGTGGAAACAGGGTGGTGGGTACTATCAGTGCCAACAGCCGCTCACCGCTGGTGCGCATTACGGACACGCCGATACGTTGACGAGGTGCTGCTGCCCGTGGCACTACCGTATCTGCAGGGCATCACAAACGCTTGTTTTTAACTAGATAACGCCCGTCCGTATACCGATCGGATCAGCCTGAATGCTTTACATGGTGTGCGGATGATTCCGTGGCCAACACGATCCCCGACCTCTCGCTCATCAAGAATCTGTGGGACACGATTGGACGTCGTTTGAGTACCCTCCCACCCCTGCAAAATGAAGATGAACTGTAGACTCGGATCAACACCACGTGGTCCAGGACTCTATTCGGACTCTCATTGCCTGGATGCTACGTCGAATTCAACACTGTATCTCCCAAAATGGAGGCCACACTCCTTATTGATCATCCTGTATATTCGGCCACTGGAGCCTAGTCTGTATGTGGCAATCAAATCATTTGTTCAGGGGTACTTGGCTATCTGTGTGTGTGCACTTTGGCATATATATATATATATGTTTCAATTCGTTTTATGAACACTAATAAGAAACTATTCATTACTTAAGTAAATAATCCGTAATCTTTGATTTCTTTCTTTTCGAGAATACCTGAGATGTGTCCTCATGTCAATTTCAATTTTTTTTCTCACAGTCACGATATCTTTATATTAAAAATCCATAGCCACGATATCTTTATGTTTTATCTAAAGGGACAATTTAATATATACACTCATCTGTCTACGGGTGTGGGACCATCTTTCGCCTTCACAACATCAACAACATGTTGGATAACTTCGTCGCAGATTGACTACAGAGAGAGCTCAGTTTACAGCAACGGAATGACTACAGAGAGAGCGTACGCACCTGGTCACGTAAAACACAAGGTCCAGTTAGTACACGCTCTTTAGCCGAGAGGAGGCTTCTCTAGTGAAATGGAAAAAACACTTTTGGTTCTTGACTGAGCTTAGATGGAAGCCTGCTTTAGAGTTGCTTCCGATGGATTTTAAACGTAGCAACTGTGAGCATTTACCGATTTAGAACGTATATGAATGAAAAGCACTCCCCTTCCCTTACATGATTAAATGGATATTATTGTGGGATTTTTATTTATTAAACACTTCTGTAATCAAGGCAACCAAAGGTAATGTATTATTATGTCTTTTTCATTTGAAACGAATTTCATCGTTGCTTTGACAGATATATCGTCAGCATGAGTCAGTGCTCGTATTTTTTATGCGTACCCTACAGTGCAAGCAGGAATAGCCCAGTCGTGCTAACGTACGTCTAATAATCTTTGCACGAACGTTTTTAGCTGCCACATTATCCTCTCCTTTGTGGTCCGACGTTACAAAATGGGAGAGGCGGCGGTCACCTCGAATGTGAAAGGCCCGTTTACGTTCACCTTTTCCCCAGAAGCAGCCAGTGTTGAGTATTCCTGATAAACACGTACGATAGTTGTAGGCTGAAATCCCAGACGTTCTACCATTTATCCTCTTTCCAATGATTTTCGCCACTCAGTTAAGGTATACCTGCTGTTATTCACTAGAGTTTGCATGCATGTTGAGGTAAATATCCAAATATGTTTCGCTATAGAGTCAAATTAAGCATTCAATTGAATTATGTTGTAAAAACACAAATTTGCTGCTGACAGGTATCGAATTCGCATCCCTCTGTTCCGGAGGCAGATTTGCGGCCCCGGTGGCGCAGGCCTATGATCATTCTCCCGTAAGGGGTCCGGGTTCGAATCCCGGTCAGGCATGGATGTTGTGTTTGTCTTACGGCACTGGCTTTCTCCCTTCCCTGGAACCAGTGACCCTAAATTAGGGACGGGCGACTGCTTATAGCCCATTGAGTTGCTCACGGTGGTCGTTAAACTTCCAATAAAAAAATATCAATCAATCAATCCTGAGGCAGATTAGTACCAACCAAGCTACACCGACGGAATTCATCGCTGAAAGTTTATCCTTTGGACATGTGTTTCACCTCTGCAGTTCATCATAATGTATTAACGACATTCCATTCCTTCGCCTTATACTGTATGCCGAAGAACCAAAACATTATGACCATTTGCCTAATACGATGCTTGCCCTCCATGTGCCTCGAAAACAGCTTTTACCCGAAGAGGCATTGACGCTACAAGATTTCAAAAAGTGTCTTATGGTATCTTGTGCTAACACGTTACCATCAGATCCTTCAACTCTTGTAAATTACGTTAGTAAGCAGACGCAGATGGGATTCTCTGTTTCAACACAAACCACAGACGCTCGATAGGATCGATGTCTGGGAAATTTGGAGGCCAGGGTAATAACTGGAAATACAGCCCTCGCCAAAGAAGTCATGCATTCATCGGCCACTCCAGCATAGAATAATATTAGAAGAATTGCCCCTTACACGAACTTTAAAGAGACTGCCATCAGGTAAACTGTCGAAATCCTCTTCAGCAAAGTAGCGTGCAATGATATGATCTCTACTGAACTACCGATGGTTTGGCATGCGTTATTAAAAGACGGGAACACGTCTCCGCGCGCCGTATAAATACTGGCTAAAAAATGTCACGAAATATGCTCGTGATGTCACCCACGTTATTTTCAAAAATCATCTTTGTTCCTTATGTGTTCCAATTCCCTGCATTTTTAAGTCTACCATTGTCTTGAAAAAATCTCCCAGTGGAGTGCGAAAGCTTGGCGAATCTCTGTGATTATTACACCATAAGAAATAAATGGATTTAACACGCTATATGCGTTTTTTGAGTATTAAGGATAATGGCTGTGGAATAAATCTCGCTCCTGTGCCCTAACCTTTGACCCCATTTCGATGGTATTGGTTCAGTATACCTCCGGAACAACATACTAAAGTTTTGTCGCAATAGAAGCATTTGTAGTCAAGTTATGAGGATAATTACTGCGGAATAAATCTCGCTGCTGTGCCCTGACATTTGACCTCATTTCGCTGATATTCAACAGAACCAGTCCAGTATATCTCCAGAACAACATGATGCAGTTTTGTCGCAATCGAAGCATTTTTACGTAAGTTATGACGCATTAGGACGATGGAATAGATCTCGCTCCTGTGTCCTGACCTTTGACCCCATTTCGTCCATTTTCAATAGGGTTCCTCCCGAGGTTGTTCCCTACGACCTACTAAAATTTAATTGAAATCGAACTATTTTTACGCGAGTTATCGTGCGTACGAACGGACGGAAGGACAGACAGATGGACAAAGCTGGAGCATATACGCTTCTTCAACCTACGATTGAAAAGCGTAAAAAAGGCTCTACTAGAGGGGCAAACTGTTGTCATAGAAGGAATTACCCAGTCTGCAATTATGTTCATATAGGTAGTAGACATCGTTTTCCAGCAGAACATTGGCGAAAGCATAACAACTTCCTCTGCCGGCTTGTTTTCGTCTTACGGTGCAACCTGATACAAACACTTCTCTAGGTAAACTACGGACACGTACCTGGCAGTCTACATGATGCAGCAGGAGACAAGATTTATTGGACCAGACGACTGTCTTCCAATCATTCAATATCCAGTTTCGATGCTGTCGTGCTTTCGAGAATGAACCTAGGTCAGTCGGAGCAGCCTGCGGCTGTTTTTACAGTGCGAACTGACATGAAATGGAATTGCACCAGACAAGGAATTGTGGAAGAGAACTGGGGAGACCTTCGTCCAGCAGTAAAATGAGAATGGTTGATGATTATGTTACTTGGCAATTTTTTTGTCAAATATCCTTTAGCACATTAAGTTTTTCTCTGAGCGTGTATTTCATATGTTTTTGCAATTGAAAGAGTGTTTTGTGTATTTTTTTTTACATTTGGGTGTATGGGATAAATAAGGGATAACCAGTTTCAGTATATGTAAGAGCTTCTGCTTTCTAAAGGTTTTATTACTAAACTGTTTTATTATGCCTGACATTTATAATTTATTGGTTTTGTGAGCAATGTATCCAAGAGGGTGTCCATCAAATCTTGAAAGTAATTGCTACCTATCTATCAATAAAGTACTGAAAGATGACTTTATGTGTATCTACAAAAGATTCAAACATGTCTACATCTGTCTATTTATCAATAAAAGTCTGTATTTATCTGTGACCAATGTTTCTAAGAGGGCGTCCAGAACTCTTAAAAGAAATTGCTACCAATCTGTCAATAAAAGACTGAAAGATGACTTTCTATCTATTTACAAAAGATTAAAACACGTCTACGTTTGTCTATTTATCCATAAAAGACAGGAAAATGCCTGTATTTATCTGTGAGCAATGCTTTTAAGAAGGTGTTCATCAAATCTTGAAAGTAATTGCTCCCTATATCAATAAAGGACTGAAAGACGCCTTTCTGTCTATCTAGAAAAGACTGAAACATGTATACATCTGTCTATTTATCAATGAAGGGCTGAAAAATGTCTGTATTTATCTACCACCAACGACCGTCTTGGGAAGCAGTTACCTATGAATACACAGACTTAAAACACAGACACCAATCTATCAGATTTATTTATTGCTTTTCTAAATAAGAAGTGTCTCGTTATATGTGAAATCAGGCGATCGATATACGAAAATATGTTTTCATAGTTGAAGGTAATCTGCTTATCTATCTACTTTTGTGCCTCTCCCAATCTATCTATCATAAAGAGCGTTCTAAAAATATCTACCTTCCTGAAAAATTAACTTGAAGTTATGTACCTGTGAAGATGTATTTAACTCACATGTGCATCTATCGATCTATGAATATAATCTACAAAGTTACTCATTTATGAAGATATATTTATTTACTTAATCTATCTGCAAACAAAGTATTAAAAGGTAGTTCTTATCTTTATGTGAAAATACGCCTGAAGGATTTATTTTTATCTAAAGTTAGGGCAAAACATGTCGTTATTTGTGTACCCCCGAAGACAAGCGTGATAGATATCTATGTATTTACGAACACAGGCTTCAAATATTTCTCTTTGTTTGTCACACCTGAATGCCAAATAGTTGCCAAAAATCATTCGAGTAGTTGCTAAATATCTGTCTTCTTCATAAGACGTTCTATAAAGGTACCCCTTTATGAAAAGGTATCAATTTAATTAATCTATGTATAAACAAAATATTAAAAGGTAGTTCTTATCTGTACATGAAAATAGGCTTAAAGGATATATCTATGAAAATTAGAACAAGCGTAAATGATATCCATGTATTTACAAATATAGGTTTCAAATATTTTCTTAGTCTGTCACACTTGAATGCCGAAAAGTTGCCAAAAATAATCTGAATATTTGCTAAAGATCTGCCTTCTTCATAAGACATTCCCTTTATGAAAATGTATCCATTTAATTAACCTATACATAAACAAAATATTAAAGGTAGTTCTTATCTGTACATAAAAATAGGCCTGAAGGATATATCTGTGAAAATTAGGACAAGACAACATGTCTTCATTTACAAATTTTGAAGATGACAATCCGATTTTTGGCGTAAATGTGACAAGGATGGTAAGTCAGATAATATCTTTAACTGACTTACCATCCTTGTCACATTTACCCCAAAAATCGGATTGTCATCTTCAAAATTTGTATTATATGGCGTAATCCCGTATTTCTTTCATGATGTCTTCATTTGTCTACTCACGAAGACAAGCGTGAATGATATCTATTATATGCATTTACAAATATAGGCTTATTTCTGTTTGTCTCTCAGAATGCAGAATAGTGGCTAAAGATTATATAACGCACTTTTGATTACTGAGAAGAAACTATATAACATGCTCATGACGCAATCGTGATTTCCGCTATATTTCGTCTATAATTTTATTCTGAAACTTGAAATAAAAAAAAGCTTATTAAAAAAATATTTTTGAAATCAAGCAGAGCGAAATGAAAATTGATTTCTAAATATTTAAATTCTTACGGAGATTCGACTTCTGTGGCACCTTTTATTTCACTGCTTCGAGGAATTTGTATGAAGGAAAGGAATGCGCCTTACCTGTTGCGTCTGCGTTGGAAGTGCTTCTCTCCGAAAGCGTAGCGCCTTACTCGACAAGCGCAAGATAGATCTTGGGGACGATGAGAACCTCAACGAATGATAATTGTCGCGGAGTTTCCGGGGGAACTGCGTTCAACTTCGAAGTACATTTGGAGCAATTTGTAATTTGCCTGCCAAAGGTATAAGGGGCGATTCCACGTGACGTCAACTTCCCGGCAGCCAATGGGCTGCCTCCTTCGTAAGACATTCGAACACTTTCGAAGAAAATTTACTCCCAATGACGTAAAACTTTTCGGCCCACACCAACTACTATTTTTGATTCAGTATGTGTAACTGCGTGAACGTGGGATCACTTATAAACAATTGATTCTGTGTATTACTTACCTTGTAAACCCGGAATTATTCAGGAGAAGTAATTATTCATTTTATGAGTAACTAGGTGAACGTCCATCAATAATGACGAGGGAAAATAAGATGAGTAATCTTTTAATAATCAGGTTTTCATTTTGTTTGTGATGTCCAAATGTAAAAGTGCAGTATATTTCATGAACATTACAACAATAATAAAAAAATATATTGTTTGAGGCAGGGATTTGGCAATTAAAATAGATAGACGTTCGCATTTTCCCAGTGTTCGTTCACCGCGTATCGGATGTTGTTGTAAGCAGCTGATGAAATACCGAAAACCAAATAACAGTAACCAGTCGCAATATTTCTTACATTGTTTTTTTTTTAATGAAATGGTTAGAAAGGAATCCTTGTCAGTGGGTCCTGTCTTTCAAAACATCTCAAAAAATGCACAGTGGCCCTAAAGCGCGTATTTCTTTTACTATGAAAAAAAATGCTAATGCACTTTACGCAGATGGCAAGCAACTACGTTTACTTGTTCCTGCTGTTGCCAGATAGCAGAAAAGTGTTAAAATAGTAAAAGCAATTTCGGAAACTTAGAATTGCGCAGTTGTAAATGTTAAAATGTTAGGGCAATTCATACACAGAAGCACAAGCAGTATTTGTTCTTTCCTTTTCTTTTCATTTGTTTCTATTTCCTTTCTCCTACAAATATAAAGAAAATAATATCTGGTTATATTCTGCAAAAAAAATGTAGTTATATTCTGAGAATTTTGTGATTTAAGAAGAAAGAAAGTTCCTAAATCACATTTCTCAGCATACGCATGAAATCATAATAATACGCTTTTACCTACTATATTGGAACTCTCAATTTTTAGATTTAAATGAGAAAAGAAACTGGTTTGAAAATCTGAAATAACGATTTTAGGTTCGCAAGGAGAATCAATTCAATTTCATACGATAGGATTCTAAATGAAAAATTCTGTACGCCGTTTATGAACGACAAAGTAGAATTGAAATTCCTCATGTAAGGTTTTGCTGTTTTTAAAGAGTTGATCGTGTGACGTAAATCATATAACGTAACGTACCTCTGACATCATGTCAGAATGATTTTGATGAGATGACGTCACATCAGCAGCTGTGAAAAATCGGTCTTTGCTGCTATGACAACAAGGCAAAGTGGTACACGCGTGCGCTGTGCGTGTGTACCATTTCGCAACAAAATGGGACAAACGCTCAAACGTTCAGACTAAGGAAATTGTATTGTTTTCGCTAGTGTACCGAAAACGACTGTTATATTAAAATCCAAAACACATTTTGGAATGTTCTTAGAGGGAAAACGTAAATATTTCAACTTACTTTCTTTCATTAGTTTATTCATTCTATTTACAGCTGCATGCTGCAAATTCATAGTCGCGGCTCTCGATAAAAACGGAGAGAAATGCGAAGTCCTCAAAATTCATAAGACGAATGTCATATATTTGATAGCAAAATAATATCAAGAGCTTAAGACCTGACTAACAAATTACAAGGTCACTGAGCCATACCTAACAATTCTGTTCTTGTGGGAGTTAACACCACCGTGAGCAAGACTAAGGACTATAAGAAGTCTTCTGTCCCTAATGTAAGGCTACTGGCTCTAGTGAGGGGAGAGAGCCAGCGCCATCGGAAAAACACACCGCTTGAACCCGGTACCGTCTTGGTGAAAAACGAGCGCCTCAAAGCATTCAGCTAGCGAAGCGTGCAAATAATTTCAAAGTCAAGTACACTTACTGGAAAGATAATTGCGATCAACCCTGCAGTGAACACGCCCCATAGGACGTGGCAGTGCCGTCACCGTATGGCGAGGAATATACAGTGCGGCAAATAAGTAGAAAGACTGATTTTTTTTTTAATGAAAAGGAGGAAAGCTTACGTGAATACATTTTATTCGAAGTACACTCCTGATGCGTTAATGCAAGAAGTGGGACGATCAGCCAACGGAAGGAAAGACTTGCAGCGGTCACATTTGTTATGGAGTGAAAAGCGAATGTTACAGTTTTTTGTATGTCTCCAATATCTTGGAAAAACTTTACCTTTTAAAGGCTGCTTTAATTTGGGGGATGGAAAGTAGTCACACGGTGACAAATATGGATAATAGGAGGGATTGTTGAGTACACACACTTGCTTTCGTGCCAGAAATTGTTGTACGCTGACTTTTCTGTGTGCGGGGGCGTTATTGTGAAGAAGGAACGCCGCCCGATGACGTAGTGGTCTAAGCGATGGCTTCTGATCATTCGCCCGAGATGGGTCCGCGTTCGACTCCCGGTGAGGCATGGATGTTGTGTTTGTCTTACGGCGCTGGCTCTGTCTTTTCCCTAGAACCAGTGGCCCTAAATTAGGGACGGGCGACTGCTCATAGCCCATTGAGTTGCTCACGGTGGTCGTTAAACCTCCAATCAAAAAAAAAAAAAAAAAAAAAAAAAAAACATTGCTGGTTTATATACTCAGGCCTGACACGAACAGTCCTCTTTCAGAATTGTTCGAAAATGGAATAACATAACCCTTTTTTCGTGAGCAAGATTGGTGTTACGCTATGTCTAAAACCATGTCTAAGGAAATCTTAAACTAAATGAGAATACGGATCAATAGTTCCTAATTAAACTTTTACGGCCAGACGAAACATATACAGAAGTCAAACTTACGATAACCTTTTATTGGTCCAACAATATTTGAAGAACTCCACAATATGGCCCTACAAGTTGTCAATTTCACATTTATCTTAACAGCGATAGAACATCTCCACACACACACACACACACATACACTGAGCAACTGCTGTATCGTCCTATTTATCTATCGTTCTTATCACATTCATAGGTCACTCACTCTGACCTCAGTTGTGCTGCCAACCTCATTCTTGTGAGAGAGAAGATATCACGTTAAGTTTGGAAAGTGAAAAGAAGAACAAACTCAAATTTACATAGAAAAAGGAACTGAAAATGAAAGTTATTTTAGAATATACGTCACAATGTGTAAGCCTTGCCATTGACAGTTGTACCTTCAGGAATGCACTCGTGATACAGAATTCCCTTGTTGTCGTAAAAGCACAAGCATTGTCTTGATTTTGGATTTCTGTAACTTGGTCTTCTTTGGGTGACTGTGGCGACTTCCACTGAGCACTCTGACGCTTCGTTTCAGGATCATAACGAAAACCCCATGTCTCGTCACCTGATACAATGCCTCGGAGAAAATTTTGAATTGTTTCTTCAGTATCCAGGATGCCTTTTCTGTATTCCATTCAACAGTGGTTCCGCTACCCATTTTGGTTACATAGAAATTTTTTGCATAGGATTTGTTTTATTGCTGCATGGAAAAATTCATAACATCAAAAGGCTCACACCTTGCACAGGCTTTGAAGGCACAGCGATTAGAAAGGCTATTGAGATACCAATTATCCTCCCTTTAGCAGTGAAAACCTTTCCCTTGTTATATCCTCAACTTGGCGAAATTTTCTGTCAAAAATGGCAGAACGAACCTGCCAGCGCGTGCCCATCAAGCGATCAAGTTATTGTCACGAACTGCAGAACGAACTTTTGAATTTCAATTTCGTCACTACGCTCCACAATTTTTAGCCACCAGAAAGCCTTCCCGTGGAGGTGGAAGCTTGGCATTTTTATCATGTATTAATTTTTCATCATTAAAATCGTATTTAAGACTGCAGTAGTCTACGTTTAACTTAGTATTAACTAAGAATGCACATGGTTTACCATTTAACCAAAAGAAACATTGTTCCAGTTCAAAAGCATACGCAAATGTCCACCGAAAAAGCAGTACTCTATCAAAAATAAAACTGGAAGTTAATGATATATAATTAAGTGTGTAATTTGAACTACATTTGTTTAAAATTAAACGAAAAGTCCTCACATTTACCTTTTGTGTTTTTTTAAATATCTTGTCATACGCCTTTCCCACTCGAAAGTAGTGAGATAATGGTTTTATTCAGCAATATTTGCTGAAATAACTATACTCTGAAATAGAGAAAACATTTTCAGGAATAACACAAAAGACTGTTCATTTAATGTTTGCAGTGGTTTAGGATTTTGACATGAATAATTTTAAACAAAACCTCTTTCTAAAGTCTTTATTTCCCCCATTTCTTAGCTGGAAAGACAAAACTTTAGAAATATTTTCGGGATGTCTCTTGAAGCAGAGTTATAACGAAGTAAATTTCTCCGTCATTTTTGGTCTACGCCGGGATTCGAACCCGAGGCCGCTTATTCCGGAACAATTCGCTCTACCAACTGAGCTACGCGGACACTTGTTCTGATTCCTATCTGCCTTTATGTCGTGTGCGTCCTGCTGGCAGGTACGTCACATCTCGCCCCCCCGAAAGAGGGCCGGGGGCATGGCCCACGGGTCAGCCGTGACCATGAATCGTTGCAGGCAGCCATCCACTGTAGAACGTTCACTTGAGAACTCCCAGTCAATCTGCTGTGTGGAATGCAACATCACACATTTTTATTTTTCGAAGCGCTGGAGAAGGAATTCTCTGATTTTTCCTGTCCCGCGGTGTGGAAATAACATCACACCAATGCAAGATTTTGAACGGCCGGGTCATCCGGATAGTTCGGGCGCCATTATAACGAAGTAAATTTCTCCGTCATTTTTGGTCTACGCCGGGATTCGAACCCGAGGCCGCTTATTCCGGAACAAGTCGCTCTACCAACTGAGCTACGCAGACATTTGTTCTGATTCCTATCTGCCTTTATGTCGTGTGCGTCCTGCTGGCAGGTACGTCACAGAGTATCAGGCATAAATCGAATGTGGCAGAAGACGTTAGCAATGAAATTATACATATAGAATGACATGCTTTCAGGAAACGGTGTAAAGCTAAGAATGTTTCACTCATGTAAAAGATGCACTGCACTTCGGTATCAATAGCGTCACCTCATGTCTTGGTGGAAAAAAGCAGAAGAGAATTTTTACATATTAAAGGAGCTTGGCAAACAGTTCCTGCGAAATAATAAAAGCGGACTCAATATCGA
Organism: Macrothele yani; assembly: GCA_039090855.1. Classification (NCBI taxonomy): domain Eukaryota; kingdom Metazoa; phylum Arthropoda; class Arachnida; order Araneae; family Macrothelidae; genus Macrothele; species Macrothele yani. Next base: position 133,140,487 of record CM077005.1, on the reverse strand, counting down.
AGGTTTTTCCAGCTCCGTGTAAGGGTTTTTAAGATTTCAATATCAGAGCTCTCCATTTAGCACTAGTTTTCAGCACGCACAAGATAAAATGTACCAGGAAAGAATTCATAAAAGAATGAGTGATATCCAAGAAAGGAAAGTCGTTCATTCATGAGGTAAAATGTATTTAACTTTTAAAACTTTCATGCCGTAAGAAATATTCCACAGATGCTTTTTTTTTCATTGAATCAATAATTTCTAATTGCTAATGTTTACTCACAATGATATAAATATTCATATAAACGAAACCTCGATTTCGCCTTGTCTTGTATTCTGAAATGCTTTTAGAAAATATCGAATTCCGATCCTTAGTGTTGTAAACGTTTTATGATTCTAACAAAGAAAACAGAAACGTTGAACTCTGAAACAAAAATCATCTATAGCAACAAAACAGAATGTGTATCTCTGATAGATATAACTCATCGGGAAATCGTGGTAGACAATTCAAAATTAAACAGAATATTTTTTATTTATTTATGGGTTTAACGACCATCGTGAGCAATTCGATAGGGTACAAGCAATCGGCTGTCCCTAGTTCAGGGCCACTAGTTTCAATCACACCTCCAACATCATCGAAAGGGACCGGTTTGGAGGTGGCGGAGTTCTCATTTGGGGAGGTATCATGCTTGGTAGCCGTACTGACATTTACATCTTCCAAGGAGGTTCAGTCACTGGTGTCCGCTATTGTACCGAGGTTCTCCTGCCTCACGTGCGTCTGTTTAGAGATGCTGTGGGTCCTGAGTTCCTCTTCACGGACGACAACGCTACACCACATCGTAGAGTGGCTGTCGCAGAGCTGATGGAGAGTGAAGATACTCAACGCATGGATTGATCCGCAAGGTACCCGGACCTAAATCCAATCGAACACGTGTGGGACCTACTCCGGAGACGCTTGGCAGCACGTCACTAGCCGCCAGCAACAATTCCGCAGCTGCGATTGGCGCTACAAGAGGAATAGGCCGCGATGCCTCTACAGCTCCTTGACAACCTCGTCCTCAGCATGGACAGACGTTGTAAATCCTGCAACGCAGTCAGGGGTGATCATACCTCCTACTAAAGACTGGATTTTTCTTGGCAGCCGCCTGTCACATGGACGTTTCTGTCTTCTGTTCAGTTGTACTCGAAGCTACCATTTCAATAAAGTGCCTTTGTATCCTTTGGATTCCTTGTTTGGACGGTTTTGCTCACTTGTCCCATATTCTTACATCTTGAGGATCTTATGGTATGATTTGAGTGGATGTGGAGCACTTCTGCACGACGTTACATTCGAAAAAACCGTCTCGTCCTTAATTTTTGCACGCCAGTGTATGAACAGCCCAGGCTGGAACTCAGAAAGTCCACATGCACATGGCATATCCACTTCAAAGTTACTGATAATACGATAGAACATCTCAGCTCCCCACCCATTATGCACCTCCCTGCGCAACCATTTTCTAAACTTATGCAAATATTTGGTAGTGTCCGAAAACTTTTGATAATGTAATATGATATTCTAATTTACTTGGGACATCCAGAAAGTAAAAACTGTTGGAAGATAAAGAAAGACATTGATAACTAATTTTTGATGTGCGATGTATTTTTATACCATCATTGTCATAAAACTCCGCTCACCATGAAGGAGGCGTCGGATTGAAATGAGATTTTAGTAGTGAGATAGTACATGCCAAGCAAAGACAGAAGCGATTATAATATCAGAGCAGAAGTACGATTTCCGCGGACGTACGGTACACATTCCGGTCAGCGTTAGTACAGCGTCGGACCGCCTCGTGCTCGGATACGTGCGGTGATACGGTCCGGCATTGAGTCAAACGAGACGCCGTATGTTTTCCTGGGACAGATTTGCCCTCACTTCTTTCAACTGGCACTCTAAATTTTGAACACTGGAACATGCAGAAAGCTGGCGCCCCATGTGGTCCCACACGTACTGGATGGGCAAGGATCAGGTGATCTTGCAAGCCACGGAAGCGTCGAAGCCTGACGTAGACAGTCCTGGGAAACCAAAGTCGTGTGCGGGTGGGCGTTATGTTGTTGGAAAATGGCTCCGGGCCACCCCGCCAGGAAAGACAGCACATGGGGCCGCAGGATCTCCTGTAACTAGCGCTAGGCTGTCAACGTGCCTCGGATCACTGCGAGGGAAGTCCGGCTGTCACAAGCGATGGCTTCCTGCATATCATCACGCCTGCAGTTTGGGACGTGTGCCTCTGTAGAGTGAGGTTGGGATTGTAGCGCTCACCAGCGGTCTTCCACACTCTGACACGGTGGTCATCCGTTGCTATACAGAAGCGGGATTTGCCACTGAACACTATACGTCGCCATTCCGTAGCATTCCACGTTGCTTGCTACTGACACCACTACGATCGACGCCGACGATGGTCAGGTGTTATTGGCAGAAAACGTAAGTGCCGTCGAGAGTGCAGATTCACCTCTGCCAGGCATCTGGAAATGGTTCTGGCGAACACAGGAGTTCCTTGTACAGCCGCTACATGTCTCTGGATATTGGACAAGTACGTTGTTTTATCTGTGCTTGCCGCTCTCACGGTCCCACGGTTCTCTCTGCTGGTGGTGTGTCTGGGTCATACAGAGCCAGTCCGCAGTGTCTGAGTGCCTTCCCGTGTCCATTGCTCCCAACACGATCGCTACGGCCTTGTTCAAACTCCGTCAGTTGCCCATACGCACATCTACGGCGGCTGTCTATCGCTCAGGAATCTCACCTGACTCTTACCGTGCATTTCGGCACGAATGTGGAGCCCCTGCGCGGGTCGTACAAGCCCCAAGGATTGCGATTGCAGTGCCGGTCTTGGACGCGCGGGCGTGCGGAATCGTACGAAACTTTAACCATTTGCTTGTTTGCTCTCCCCGTAGCTATTTGCCGAGTTTCGCGTTAATCGCGCGGTTTTTTTCTTAGTGCGCGGATTTTTATGACAACGAGTGTACCTTTTGGCGTACTACAGAAGTAAATCGCGTGTCAAGGGGACAGATCTTCAGCGATATATTCTGCCCGTGTGTCTTGGTTGCGAGGGCAACTTACTCCGGAGTGAGGGCTCTACGGGTCTGTCCTATATACGAAGCGTCATATTCACATGGAATTTGATAAATTCCCCACGAGTTTTTGTCTTCAACACAATCCTTTGATCCTAAAAATCTCATTTTGTTTATGGGTTTAAAATTCACTTTAAAATTAAAGGTTTTGAGAATTTTTGTAATTTTGAAGGCAATGTCACGGGAAAATGAAATAATGGGAAAATTATCTCGCAATGGGCGCATCACAGGAGTTTATGTGGAGATGGACTTCGGTTTCCGGAATTTTGTCAGAGCCTTGTGTATAATGGAAGGGTTGTACCCTTGCTGTACTGCAACACGTTTAAGGAAATAAAGTTCTTTTTCCAAACTGTCCTTATCTGAACATATATGTATCGCGCGATATACGCCATTTCTATCAAACGCGTGGAAGCATCTAACCAAAACACGTGACTGTAAACACCATTTATGATGTCATATAGAATTTGAATATTTACGTGCCATTTGTCCTGATGAAGCTAGGTCAATACCCAGCGAAACCATGGTCGGCTTGAAAAAAATAAACATTTGTGACAACTATATGATCTTAATCTATATAACGTTTATTGTAATAGAATATTTGTGGCAATTAAGCAAACATAAACTCTTCAGGAGTCGAATGACCGAGTGCACCAAGTGTCCAATTCGGGTTTTGGTAATGGTTGAAATTTTACGGGCTGGCCCGAGCCTTGGACGTGCGGGCTTGGGCCGGGCTGGGCTTTCCAAATTAAGGCCCGCGCAGACCTCTAGGCGAGCCCAGGTGTTTCCGTTGCAGGGGCTGTTATTTTGATTCAGATGTGATGTGAATGACTCAAATCTCATCTCCCGTCATTATACGCTAAAGAAACCCATCAACTTCCTCCCGTACCACTCCAAATGATCCAAAGCTGATCCCATAAGCTTCGTTTTGTGCTTTTCCGTAAACTTCTGTGACACCCATCTTGCACATATTTTGCGGTACTTAAGCTTTTCGGTGATGATTCCGTGCAATAATGATCTCGAAACTTCATGGAAATGTTCTGAAAGATCAGAAATCGTGAAGCTCCGGTTTTCTCTAATGTTTTCATTCACTCTCCACCAAATGTTACGTGACCAGAGAAGGCCTCCCACAGCAAAATTCGTCACGAACGCTCTATCATCCTTCATTAAACATTCGAACCCACTTCCGCACCATTACTTCACTCATTGCGTTTGTCCGTAAATTTGCCGATGAACCTCACTCAGTCTGACATTTTTCGCGTTTGGGAACTTTATCACAGACCTGACTTCGCAGTCGGCGGGCCGTTCTGTTAACTTAAACGTTATTAACACATAGCACAAAACTTTAACATAAGCACAGCCTCACAAAATGGCATCAGGGCGTGACTAATGGACGAGGTAACACAACTGCGCATTCGCGAATCTGAAGCGAACACATGCGCGGGAGTGATGCGCGAACGGTCCTGGATGACTCACACAAAATAGTTAAAGCCGATCGCGGCGACTAGAAAATGATACATACATGAAAAAAAAATTGGAAAATGATGCAATAGATGGCGCTACTATATAAATGATTGTCAGTGTGAAATTACAATGCAGTGCTTCCACTTTTAGGGTAATTACCTGTTTTGAGGTAATTTGTAGTTCTCTTGGGGTAAAAATTATTTTTTTAGGGGTGTAAGGTAATGTGAGTCTTTTTCAGAATGTGGTTGTTGCAAGTACCCTTAATCAACATTTGCACAAAGTGAAAATTTGTGTTTGTATCGGACATGGTATGTGACAACTACTCGTTCAACCAGTAGTATTTCTCCATTACTAGGACATACGGTTTGGTACCTGACCTGATTTAGACTTGAACTGTGGTGAGCGTAGTAAAACGTGTCAACTGTTTCTTTGTTTCCAAAGACGAGTTTCAGGCAGTTATTATTCAGTATTATACCATTAGTAAATTCTGTGATTGTTTTAACTAAAGTTGATTAAAGTTGACTATGTTTAGTACGAGTGAAGTGCACTCCAACATGTTGATGAGTAAATGTTGAAAGAGAAACAGTGGCTATTTCTGAATATGAATGTGGAATAGGTGTGAACATCCATGCAACTCCATCCAAAAAGAAATGTCTAGGTATTGCTAATAACTAGTACTCGCAACAATTTATTATAGGAGCAGCTAGTTGCAAGAATCTGAATTGAAACTATGGTTACAGAAATCCAGTAAAAGCCACTCTGAGAATTTACAAAAAAAAATAAATTCTGAAATCTGACTTATCGTAAAGTCTGTGAACTATGTACCTGTGGCTAAAAAATGGTAGAAAACTTAATAATATTTTTTATTTAAGAACAGGTTTAAAACAGAGTATTTTGTTTTTCGAATTTAGGGTGATTTGACTACATCTAGGGCAATCTGGGACGAAATCTAGGGTACTTAATTTTTGTTTATGTGGATGCATACAATGATTCTCTGTGTGAAATCGCCATTTTGAACACTGTGCTACAAGCGATAAGACCGAAGTGTATTTCGCTCATTTTACTGTTGTGTTGTTCTTTATTACTGCATTATTGGGTCAAGAGGCTATATTAATAGTCCTGATTCATTTTATTACATATGTGTTGGTTTTGTTATGAAAAAAAAGGCAACGTATTATAGCGGATTTTGTCAGAAAAGACGTATCATGCATATTTCGGTATAAAGCTTGGAGACCAGGATTAGAAACAGGCCCAACATCAAGTTTGGCAAACGTGTGTTGCGCAACTGAGAAAATGGACTCAAGGTAAGAAAAACTGTCTTCTATTTGCTATTCCAATGGTATGGCGGGAGCCAGTCAGTTATGAGGAATGTTATTTTTGCTTAACCACGCCTGTAACGGGCTACAATTCCAAAAAGTATAAAGGATATTGTCTACTCAACGACTTCCTGTGCTATCAGATCTGTACCGCACAGTCCTGATTTACCTGTACCATCACATCCTACATCATTACATTTTTTCATCAGCTTCAGAAGTTGAGTTAAATTGCAGTAAAACTGATGACATGTACAGAAATACTGAGACAGGTGGGAACCACAGAAGTTTACACAAAGCGAATTAAATGGCATAGTATGGGATTTAAATCTGCGGGAGGAAAGTGCACAACTTTTAGGATCAGACTCGAAGATAAGAATCTACTTGCTCCAGAAACAACATTTTCATGGTATATAAACCGAGAAAAGAATTTACTGAATGCTTTACATAAGAAGAATAGCTTGTAGTTTTCATTCCTAGACTTATAATGCATTTATCTTCCCATGTTCATGACTCATCACAGTGGAGATTGTTTGTTGATTCTAGTAAGAGGAGCTGTGACGCGCCTGCCCCTCAGGACGCACACGACATAAAGGCAGATAGCAGCGAGAACGAACGTCTTCGTAGCTCAGTTGGTAGAGCGACTTGTTCCGGAATAAGAGGACTCGAGTTCGATCCCCGGCGTGGACAAAAAGACGGAGAAATTACTTCGTTATAATGGCGCCCGAACTTGCCAAATGACCTGGCCGTTAAAGATCTCGCAATGGTGTGATGTTCTTTCCACACCGCGAGACAGGAAAAATAAAAGAATCCCCTCTTCAGCGCTTCTAAATATAAATGTGTATAACGTTGCATTCCACACACCAGATTGACTGGGAGTTCTCAACTGCACGTTCTACAGCGGATGGCTGCCTACTGCAACACATGGTCCCGGCTGACCCGCGAGCCATGCCCCCCTCTTTCGGGAGGGGAGGGAAGATGTGACGTGCCTGCCCCTCAGGACGCACACGACATAAAGACAGATAGCAGCGAGAACGAACGTCTGCGTAGCTCAGTTGGTAGAGCGACTTGTTCCGGAACCAGAGGACTCGGGTTCGTGGACCAAAATGACGGAGAAATTTACTTTGTTATAGAGCTTAAAAGGAGTTCTTTTACATAATGGCAACAATTTCCTCTCAGTACCAGTTGCTCATTAAAGAATCTTATGAAAATCTTGACTTTCTCCTTAATAAAATAAGATATCAAGAATACAACAGGAAAACCTGTCGAGATTTTAAAATTCTGAGCATGGCATTAGGGTAGCAAAGCGGTTACACAAAAATGCCATGTTCCATCGGTGAATGGGACAGTAGAGCTTATAAGTAGCATCGAATCACACAACATGTCCTAAAAGAGAAAACTTGATTCCAGGATCAAAGAACGTTCTCCACCCGAACATAATGGACACGAAAAAAGTTATTTTACCACACTTGCATATAAAATTTGGATTAATGAAACAATTTGCCAAGGTTTTGGGCAAAAATGGCGAATGTTTTCAATATTTGATTAATGTTTTTCTACGTTTATCGGAAGAAAAAATTGAAGAAGGAGTGTTTCTTGGCCCAGATATAAGACGGTTAACTAAAGATAAACCTCTTGAGAAAAAATGACTACAACAGAAAAAGGTTAGCGTCAGAAATGTCATTCAAATCTTCTAGGCAATAACAAAGATCCTAATTACAGAGCCATCGTAGCAACTACGCTAGAAAATCGGAGAACCTGGGTTGCAACATGAGCATGAAAATTCATTTTCTGTACTCTCACCTTGATTATTTTCCCGAAAATCTTGTGCAGGCCGAGAAGAATAAGGTGAGGGATTTCACCAAGATATAAAATGTATGGAAAAACAATATCAAGGACGCTGGAATGTGAATATAATGGCGGATTACTGCTGGGTTTAAAGAGAAATTCTGCGCATGAATTTTTTTTTCGATTGTGAGTTTAACGATCATCGTGAGCAACTCAATGAGCTATAAGCAGTCGCCCGTTCCTAATTTAGGGTCACTGGCTCCAGGGAAGCGAAAGAGCCAGTGAGACAAACACAACATCCATGCCTCACTGGGATTCGAATCCGGACCCTTCACGGACGGATGGTCATAAGCCAGCGTTTAGACCACTGCGCCACCTATAAGAAAGGCTTTTCACCGTATAAGAAAGGCCTTAAACTTTTGTTTGACGGAAAAGGAAAATGATTTTGTAAGAAAACGTTAATGTTGCTTTTTATATTTTTTTTTTCTTCACAGAAGGGATTTTTATTAAGATTGTATCAATATTCAGTGGCTCTTGTATTGCACATATTGTCTTAAGAAAATGAATCAAATTCTATAAATTACTGATATATATACTGTATATATATACACACAAAGGTATACATACATACATACATACCGGGTAATTCATAATTTGTATTTACGTTTCAGTGACATATAGTCGTAAAACGGGAAACAACAAACTAAAACCGCAAACATAATATGACAGATGACAACTAAAAGTTTATTACCTGTAGAATCGATACATCAGATTGCTAAACCAATTAGACATGCGAGCCTTTCGTGGCACATAAGATATCCAAGCGTTAATCAATTTCTCCGCCAAGTGTTCGTCAGAATTTGCAGCGTTACTGTTGCTATGGCAGCACCAATTCTGGTCTTCGCGCCATCGAGAGAGGTCTCAGGGGTCTGCTAAACAATAGTTTTCACGTATCCCCAGAGGAAGATATCCAGTGGCGTAATATGGGGTGAGCGCGGAGGCCACGGAATGGATACACAGCACCCAACCCAGGACCCAGAAAAATGTAGGTCAAGTAATTCTCGGACAATAACAGCCTATGCTGCGGTGCGCCATCGTGCTGGAACACCACATTAGGCTGCTGATCATCCAACTGAGGCAAAAGATACACCTCTGCCATACAGCGTTTTGTAACGACGTTACTTTGTGATAACTGACTGTTTCGAAGAACCAGAGTAGCCACATTGCTTTTTCTTGAACAGTCGCCATTTTGAACTATGACGTCAATTCAGCGAAAACTGTGTTGCCACATAAAACTTTCCGCGTTGAACCTGTTTATGCTATAGGCCGTTTTATTTGGTCGGTTACGGTTTGACCATGACAGGCCACGGAAACCCCGACGATAGTTATGAATCACGCTGTATATATTCATGATTCTCTTTTTCACTATTGTGAAAAAATCCTTACGTGATAGAGAAAAAGTAAATGCTATTTTTGAAACCAGCAGAGTAAAATTAATCTAAATCACTTAAATTAATGCAAACCCCAGTCAAAAAGTTAAATTTTGTCGGTCTGTGCAATTACTAAACTATGGCGGTGGCAATAGTAAGCTTTTCGAGTGTTTAGTTTTTCAAAAACAATATTTATTATTATTATTATTATTATTATTATTATTATTAGTATTATTATTATCTACTAGATGAAAGCCCGTCAATAATGACGGAGAAAAATAAAATTTATGATACAGAAATTATTGACATGTATTTATTGAGTTTTTGAGTTCCACGTCAATAGATGGCGAAGTTAGTTCACAGCTTTCTGAAAATTTCCCGAGCAGTCGGTTATGGAATTTGATACGATGGGCTGTCTGTTTGTTATGTGTTTTGTAAAACCTTTAGTCCCCATTTCGTCAACACTTCCTTGTACGCAACCTTTTTCGTATACACTGACTGTGAACTCTGTATCAATTTCCCCTGTTCTTTTCGTGAACTGTTTCTTTTTCTTGACGTTGTCCGATCGCCGTACTCTTGATGTTGCCACATACAGATGGCTAAACACCGGTTCAAGTAGTGAACCAAAATTCCTGACGGAAAGTTTTTCGTAGCCGCCCCGGTGGCGCAGTGGCCTAAGCGGTGGCCTCTGATCATTCATCCGAAAGGGGTGAGGCATGGATGTTGTGTTTGTCTTATGGCACTGGAACCAGTGACCCTAAATTAGAGACGGGCGACTGCTTATAGCTCAATGAGTTGCTCACGGTGCTCGTTAAACCTCCAACCAAAAAAAAAAAAGTTTTGTGCCTCTAGAGTTGACCGTGTGACGTAACGCATCTCTGCCGTCATGTGAGAATGATTTGGATTAGATGACGTCACGCCAGCAGCTTTGTCTTTGTTTCTATGACAACAAAACAAAGTGGTATACGCGTGGACTGTGCGCGTGTAGGTGATGACGTCACCTACACGAAAAGCTAAGCTTGACGTCAGAAACATTTGTTTCTCGGTTTTTGCTATGACGGCTTAAAAAGTGGCACGGAGGAGGAGGAGTGCTCTAGCAGATTATATATTAGGATTATTGAGATTTAGACGAATGTAAGGAATGACCCTGACAACGATGAAATGCGATACAGCTATGAAAATCCATGTGCGCATGCTCAATCTAAAATCTGATCTCAAGATAGAAAGAAAAGCTGAATCGTAAATGCGTTAGTGAGGGGGATTGGTTATTTTTGGTGTAGTATATCTACAGGTTATACCCCATCGTGTTATACATCATTTCAAAGCTCTCGTCAATAACGGGCAACTCCCCCTTCTTATGGGGGGGGGTCGAGAGGAAGCCAAATTTGCTACGACGCTTACTTCACTACTGTTGGAAAAGGTGATTAGACTCAAATGCATTTTTGTAATGGATTTCATCACATTTATCATGAGGTTCTCGTAATTTACGCAGATTGATATGAGATAGTGTTACCTTTATGTCAAACATGATGAAATAATGTTCGGTGATAGTTTAGTATCCCGTCCTGCTTGCCATCTGGTCAGCGGTTTTTCCGGTGTTTCCCACTGATTCCCTGTGCTTGGGGAACGCGAATGCGTAGATGGCTCCGTGTGAAGTCGGTCCCGGACGCTCTTTGTCCCTTACATACCTACAACAGACGAATGGCAAGCCGGCTGCATTAATTTGCCAGAACCCCTGAAGGGCGCATAATCGTCTTTGAGGGACTCACCCGTCATGGACGGACGAGATAAAGATTGAAAGAGAGAGAGAGATAGTTTAGTTAAAAATATTGTTGAGTCACAATGAAATTAACTACTGTTGCATCACCTCATAATACAGCATGCAGCACGATCAGATTTCAACAATGGTTTTGACAATGACGCGCCGTTGCCCATTTTGGTTACATAGAACTTTCTTACTTGGAATTTTTTTTGTGATAGAAGGTTTAACGACCACCGCGAGTAACTCAATGGCTATAAGCAGTCATCTGTCCCTAATTTAGGGCCACTGTCTCCAGGAAGGGAGAGAGCCAGTGCCGTAAGACAAACACAACATCCATGCCTCACGGGATTCGAACCTGGACCTTTCTCGGACGAATGGTCATAAGCCGGCGTTTAGACAACTGCCCCACTGTGATGGCCTAAATGGAATTTACTATACTGCTGTTGGAAAAGATGCATAGCATAAGAACAACAACAGGAAATTGATAATAAGGCAGAATTTATAATTATGAAGAGAGCAATAAGTACTTCTTTGCTGAACGTTCAGGTAAGTAGTTTTGATTATCTGTAAAAGAAGCGCTTTGGTAACAAAATGGTTATACGTTATAATCAGATCTCATAACGGTAGAGAGCACAAGGAAATTAACATTTGGCCCTTGAACTTAGGAAATATGCGAAACAGTGAGTATTAATGTGATATTGAGCTTCGTAACTGATATTTTTCGTCAATACTCCGTAGTCTTGCAAACTTCTACATCTTTCTTGCTATTTTTCACATATTTCTATCTAAGTTTTCCTCAGTAGCATTCTTCTGGTATGACTAATATTTTAATTTTTGAATTCAGAGTTGTCTGCATTCCTTTTTAAGGTTTATGACTTTGAAGAAACTTTTCTGTTATGTGTGTAAGTAAATGTATGTTTGCATCATCATTTTCACCGTCCTAAAAATACCCCGTTTGGTTTTGATATCTTATGCTTGCGACCAGCTGATTTTAACTCAGATTTTAACTGTTGCCCTTTATTTCCAAGAGGTTTCTGGGATTTTCAAGATGTGGTTATTTCAAAATGCCGTGGAAAGCCTGAAATATTATCCTTTTCTGCCTAAACCCTTGAGTACTGTGCCATTGTTGTTCAGAATTCTGAAGTAGATTAGCAGAAACAGATTTTTAGGAAATTCTTTCTTAACCAGTGGTACACCAGACCAATGAGCCGACCTAGTGGCGCAGTGGTCTAAGCGATGGCTTCTGAATATGGGTCCGGGTTCGAATTCCGACGAGGCATGGATGTTGTGTTTGTCTTACGGCACTGGCTCTCTCCCTTTCCTGGAACCAGTGGCCCTAAATTAAGGACGGGCGACTGCTCATAGCCCATTGAGTTGCTCACGGTGGTCGCTAAACATCCAACACCCCCCCCCCCAAAAAAAAAAAAGAACAGTAAGTCTTCCTTTTGACCAGTGCTACTGGAACAACCAAGCAATCAACCGTTTCACTCAGTGTCACTAGTAGAATCGAACAATTTTCTTCTTCACTACATGTTCAAAAACAGTTAGGCACAATTCTCCTTTTAACCAGTGGTGGTAGAACAAAACTAAAACGGATATTAACTAAGAATATTTTTATTATTTTTATGTTGGGGTTTAACTATCATCGTGAGCAACTCTAAATCCCATAAGAGGTCGTCCGTCCCTAATTTGGGGCCGCCGACTGGCGCTGGCTTCTGATCATTCACCCCAGAAGGATCGGGTTCTAATCCTAGTTAGGCCTGGATGTTGTGTTTGTCTTACAGCACTGGCTGTCTCCCTTTCCTGAATCCACTGGTCTTAAATTAAGGACGGGCGACTGATTATAACCCATCGAGTAGCTCACAGTGGGCAGTAAACCCCCAAGAAACAAACAGTGATACTGGAACAACCAACCCTTTAACTCAAGGACACCAGAAGAATGAAACAATCTTCTTCTTTACTAATAATACAATAATACTTAAGTACATTTCTCTTTTCAGCCAGTGGTGTTAGAAAAGTGAAACAATCCTCCTTTAAACCAACGGTATTAGAACAGGTATGGAGCTTAGAACATAGTTTTTTAGTTTTGGGGTTTAAAGACCATTGTAAGCAACTCTAAATGAGCATAAGCAGTTTTCCGTTCTGATCCACGTCCCATATGCAGTTGTCCGTCCTGATAGCATAAGCAGTTGGTATTCCTGATCCACGTTGAGTGTTTGAATTAAAAGAAACACTGTTTGTAAAAGAAGAAATTTATTTCTTAATAAATTATATAATCGCTATCATTATCAATCACACTTGCCCATCGTGGAAGCAAACTTTCAGTGCCGTCTTTATAAAAAGACGTTGGCTGTCATGCAAAGAAGTCGGAGAGCACCGTTTTGACATCAATATTGTGGAATCTTTTCCCATTAAGAAAGTGCTGCAGAGATCTGAACAAATGGTAATTAGATGATGCGATGTCAGGGGAATAAAGGGGATGGGGCAGAACTTTCCAGCCAAAATCTCTGATCGTCTGCTGGGCCCGTCTCGCGGTGTGAGGTCTCGCGTTGTCATGATGGAGGATGACACCTTTTCTGTTGAGCAGTGCTAGATATTTTACAGTAACAGATTGCTTCAAACCGTCCAGTTATTAAAAATAGGGGTCTACCGTTACGGTCTGTCCGGGGTCCAAGAACTCAAAGTGAGCTATGCCAGTGGTAGTCCACCAAACACAGAGCAAAACCTTTTTGGGGTGTAGGCCTGGTTTGGGAGTAGGAACTGGTGTCTGACCTGGAGAAAGCCACTGGTTTTTGCGTTTGTTGTTCACGTAAAGAATCCACTTTTCATCTCCAGTGACAGTTCTATGAAGAAATGGAACCTTTTCCTGTCGGCTGAGCAAAGAGTTGCAGATGGTGGAACGCTGGACTTTGTTGTCAGGTGAAAGTTGGTGTGGGACCAAACTCTACCTGTTGCAGGTGTTCTTGAACAGTAGGCCATGATTCATTAAAATGTTGGGATAATTCATCAGTAGTTTGACGAGGATCTGCCTCAACGGCCGCACGCAGCAGGCCATTGTCCAGCTCCATGGGCCTTCATTCACGAGGGGCATCAGAGAGGTCAAAATTGGTCGACCGGAATTAGGCGAACCAACGCTGGCACTTACGGACATTTAATGCATTCGGATTAACAGCGCAAATGTTATTGGTGGCCACGGTTGCATTGTTCCCCTTGTGAAATTCGTACAACATACAATGACTCTCCTCGGGTTTTATGTCGCTCATTTTGTTCTGCAAATCTGGAAGACAAAAATACCTACATAAGTTAAAGACGAATAGTTCATTCTCTTGCACATGCACTACTTTACGTTGAACGTACATAAACACCTCACAACTGCTCCTCAAACTTACCCCCCCCCCCAATAATATTAAACCACCATCTGATAATAACCACTTTCATTTTTCTCAGTTTAGGGGAAATTGGAACACATTGGATTCTTACCTACGCTCAGAAAAATTTCGTTACACCAGGTCAAGCTAAAATCTCTTCGTGCTTTAAAAACGATATACATTTAAAATTACAACTGTCTCACACGATTAAAAACATCTCCATTATGTACACCTGAGTCATTGTCAGTAGGTTTATTACAGGCAAGTCACAAAGTACAAATAAAAGATGATAGGTTAAATCAAGATCTTTACGTTGAACGATCTTGCCTTTTTAACCTATCATCTGTTATTTGTACTTTGTGACTTGCCTGTAATAAACCTACTGACAATGACTCAGGTGTACATAATGGAGATGTTTTTAATCGTGGGAGACAGTTGTAATTTTAAATGTATATCGTTACACCAGGTGTTGAGTATTTTCCATTACGGCATATCCTTTAATACTTAAGAATCATACCATTTGCTGTTTCCTATTCACACACGCAGTTGTTTTAGGTGTTTATATGCTCTGTACCCTCTTTTATAAAGACCATCGAATTCTTTGTGTGGGTAGATCACTTTCTGCGATATATGGCAAATTTCAGAACATGTGCAACAGAGATGAAATGATTTGCATTTCATGAAATTAATGACAATCGCATTTTCAGCAACATACGCTATGAATAATGCACGTTCTTGTTTGAGATGCAATGGAAGGTTTAGAACCACACTACTCAACGCTTATGTTTTATTCATGCATTATAATTATAACGAAATATTTAAAGCACTGTGTACTCTGAAAGCTTTAAAGAAAAATTCCGCTTTCACGGAAGTTCTTTTTTCTCCGCATTGTACTTTTCTTTCCCTGAATTCGAAATTATTAATCACTCCGTTGCATAATCCAACGCGAAAAGCTCAAATTAAGACAGCAGCATCTAATACGTATGAGTTCCTTTTCTCCATGTGACCAGGTGTTTATCGATTTTTCTTGAGAAAATAACAATGATATTTTCTTCTTCCAGGTCACATTCTTCGTACTTAAAACCTCATTTCATGCGCTGTTGAACGAAAGAGAACACAAAACCTCAGCAAATCTGAAACGGACACAGCGGTAAAAAAGTTGAGATGTGTGTAACTTGGACCGAAGAAATGGAATAGACATTTTTAGATTTGCATTTTTGGTTTTATGAGATGAAACTGCTCAAAAATGGATTTGTAAATCAAAAGTGAGGGATAAATAATTAAGAAACTTTCTCCATTTACATGAATTCTACATCTATCACTGGTAATAAATGTAACACAGTTTATCCAACATATTCTAGATCTGCCGAAGATTTAGTCTTACAACCGTAACAGCTGTCTCCAGAATCTTTCATGTATCGAACTAAACATACTACCAAATCACATGATAATTTTGACTTTACAAAATCTGCTATATAGTTGCATTTTTTGTTAATGTATTCACAAAAGTTACAAAGAGAAATAATAAAAATATGCTTTATTAACTTAATTATAAATACACCACACTCTGAACACTCAAGAGGCGCATCATCATCATTGTCAACCATTATCAATCCACTGCTGGATGAAGGTCTCCCCAAGTTTCTTCCACAACGGTGTGTCTTGTGCCAGTCTCTTCCATGTTACTCCCGCATACTTTCGAATTTCATCCACCCATCTCCCATGAGGTCTTCCTCTCGGTCTTTTCCTGTCTCTCGGAATCCAGTCTAAAATTTCAGCTGTCTATCGATAGTCTGTCCTTCTGGCAATATGTCCAGCCCATTGCCATTTCAGGGATTTTACTCTGATCATGATGTCTTTCAATCCTGTCATTTTTCGGATCCACGAGTTCCTCTTCTTATCTCTCCTGGTTACACCAAGCATGCATCTCTCCATGCTGCTTTGAGTTGTTTGCAGCCTTTGTATGTCTCTTTTAGTTAAGGTCCACGTCTCTGCACCATACGTAAGCACTGGAAGGATGCATTGATCAAACACTTTTCTTTTAAGACATAATGGCATATTGCTCTTGAAAAGTATACTGTTCCTTCCAAATGCTCTCCAGGCAAGTTTTATGCACCGATTAATTTCTTCATCAATGTGACACTCACTTGATATCTGCTGTCCAAGATAAATGTAGGTATTGGTTATCTCCAGCTTTTCCCCATCAATCGATAACTCTTCATTTCTTGTAAAAGCATTGTACATCACTTTTGTCTTCAGAAAGTTCATTTTTATCCCATTCTTTTACTCTTGTCAGCAAGTTCCTGGATCATACCTTGCAGCTCTGATGCGGTATTTGCAAAAATGACTACGTCATCAGCAAAACGAAGGGGAGTTAAATAATCTCCACTAATCTTTATCCCTTTGTTTTCCCAGTTCAGTGATTGAAAGACATTTTCCAATATGGCATTAAAGGGCTTCGGAGATATGGTGTCACCTTGTCTCACTTCATTTCCAATTTTTATGGGTGCTTTATTCTCAAATAGCCGAATCTTTGCACCTGCATTTTCATAGATGTTATTAATGATATTAATGTATGCATCTTCAATACCGCAGGATTTCAGAGCCATTGTAACTGCTGTAGGTTTCACCGAATCAAAGGCCTTTTAATAATCGATAAAAGCCATGCATAATAGTAGTTCATATTCCCTTGCTCTTTCAATTAGTTCTCTCAGTACGTGGATATGATCTATAGTGCTGTAGCCACTCCTGAATCCAGCTTGTTCTCTCGGTTAAGCCATGTCCAGTGCTACCTTCAAGCGGTGTGAAAGAACTTTAATGAAGATTTTATAAACCACTGATAGGAGCTGAGATCCTCAATGTCACCTTTTTTATGTAGCAGGATTATTGTAGCACTATTCCAATCCTCAGGAATCTTTCCTTCATTAAGGCATCGAGTGAAAATTTGGGCGAGTACTGTTTCGATTTCTCCACTTGCTTCTTGTATGATGTCTACAGTAATTCCATCTTCTCCTGGAGCTTTTCCCCGCTTCATGTTCTTGATTGCATGTGCAACTTCTGCTGGAAGGACTGGAAGAAATCTGGTACTGGTACCTTTCATGATGTCTGGAGTACATGTATCATCCCTTTCATATAATTTGGAGTAGAAATCTTTCACTCTTGTCAAAATTTCGCCTCTATTTCTTGTTACAGAACCATCTTCTTTTCTCAGTGCCATAATCTGTTTTTTTCCCCTTACTGAGATGTCCCTTTGCTATCTTTAGGCTTTGGTTGTTTTCAATTGCTTTCCTCACTAGTTCACAGTTGAATTTCCTTACATCTTCAGTGATACTTTTTCGTACCGTCTTGCATAGCTCTATATATTCCACTTTGGAAGTCACATCTCCTTTAGTTATCCTCATCTCTCTTCTTTTTTGTATCTGTATTTTGGTTTTTCCTGATAATTTGTTCGTGTGCAACTTGTTCTTAGTACCAGCAATTTTTTTGCTGTTTCCACAAGAGCCTTGGTTAGTTTTTTGTTAACTTCAGAGATGTCCACTTCTTCCGACGTTAGACCTACTAAAGCAGAGAATCTGTTCCTCAGTTCCAATTTGAAGGTATTATGATGGTTTTTAAGGTTGTTCGTGTCAATACACTTTGTTTATCTTATGAGCTTGCCACGCTCGAGTTTAGCATTGAGTTGCATCTTACATCTTAATATTCTATGGTCACTACCTGTGTTGAACTTGTTTAGCACACTACAGTCTTCCATGACAAATTTCTTGTTACACATAATAAAACCAATTTCACTTGTCAATCCATTGGGATGCCTCCATGTCCATTTCCTTTGTAGCTTTTTCTTGAAAAAGGAGTTCATGATGAAAAACCCTTCTATCTCTGCAAATTCTACGAGAGTATTTCCACGCTGGTTTCTGTTGCTGTGACCGAATTTACCTACCAAAGTTTCATTCTGTTGCCGTTGCCCTATTTTCGCATTGAAATCTCCCATAATGATCTTCAAGTGCTCTTGCCTTTATTATTTAGGTGACGAATTTCCTCGTAAAATTCTTCAATTTCTTCTTCAGGGTGACTTGTGGTGGGTGCATAAGCTTGTATAATCTGGGCCTGGTATCTTCTCGAGAGTTAAATAACAAGTCGTGCAGCTCTGTCAGAGGAACTTTCAACTTCTACAACTTTATCCTTCAGTTTCTTGTTTATTATAAATCCAACACTACTAGTTCTGCCAGCATCTGTCTAACGATAATAGAAGAGATGTCCACTTTTCAGGTTAATGAGATCTTCTCTTTTTCTCCTTACCTCACTTAGCCCGACGATGTCCCACTTGATCCTTTGTAGTTCTTCTACCAATTCCACTGGGAGGCTTTCTCAAGGCAATGGTAGACATAAAAATTGAAACACATCGCGACACACCGTATAATTGCGTGATAAAAATTAGTGTAATGCGCTCGTGATGTCACCCACGTTATTTTCAAAAATCATCTTTGTTCCTTACGTGTTCCAATTTCTTGCATTTTTATGTCTACCATTACCTTGAGAAAGTATCCCAGTGGAGTGCGAAAGCTCGGCAAATCTTTGTACTTACTACGCCACAAAAATAAACTGATTTAATACGCTATATGCGTCTCTTGAGTGTTCATCTGCTTTAGTATCGTCCCCTAAAGTGGCGAGAAATGACTTATGAGTAGTTGTGTCAGCCCTAATTATCACATGTTTCATAAAGACTTTGAAATGGTTTTATGAACTCATTTGGGCTTTATACCATTTATAGTGTAAAACGAATTTGCCGGCTCCGGAGCCGAATGCTTTCTCAATTAAGCTACACCAACGGAGTTTTTTTGCTGCAACTTTGCCATCCTGACATGTGCTTCACATCTGAGGTAGGTACGTCATATATACAGGGTGATTCAAAAGTTCGGTGCAAAAGTAAAATGTAATTAAAAATGATCTACGGGTCGAAGAGACATGCGGTTTGCAGATTAATATTCACCGAGGCACGCGATTTTGTATGACATCAAGAAAGAAAATCTTTCAAAATCTTGACAATAGAGGGCGCTGCTGCAGAGAATGCCACATAAGTGACGTTTGTACATTACTCGCACAAAGCAACTTAAGGGTGAGACATAAAACCCATTACGGAGATATGCAGTCACATTTTCAAGGTGCAAAAATAATAAAGGTCCGTGCTGTCGTTCTGATTCCAAAACCACACGGTTTTATTAAGCTAAAAACTTGCATATAACGTGAAATCAGGCGTGCACATTTAGCGCCGATCATCTATTGAGCACGCATAGTGCACACGAATGGCCTTCTAGATCTGCAGATCTCACACTCGCTGATTTGTGGTGTGGAGCTACTTGAAATCCCGTGTCTCTAGAGGTAATCCCCAGACCTTACCATCGCTGAAAGACGCCATACGGCAGGAGGTATCAGCCATTCCCGTTGACATGGTGTTCAATGCTGTATCAGGCTCAATACCACGACTGCACGCAGTACTGGAATGTTGTGGTGGACAAAATGGGCACTTGCATCTCTAGATCATGCTGAAATAAAGTAAGTTTCACTAATTTAACGTAGATATCATTTCAAAATTCTTACCTCTCGTTGTTTTCTCTGCAGTAGTGCCCTCTATTGTCGAGATTTCCAACTATTTTTTTTTCTTGATGCCATACAAAATCCCGTACCTCGGTGAATATTAATCTGCAAATCGCATATCTCTCCGACCTATAGATCTTTTTTCCGCTTTTCAACCGTAGGTTCAAGAAGCGTATATGCTTCAGATTTGTCCGTCTGCCTGTCCCTATGATAACTCTGGTAAAAATGGTTCTTTTTCGATGAAAGTTTAGTATGTGGTAGGGGACAACCTGGGTACGAACCGTATTGAAAATGGGTGAAATGGAGTCAAAGGTCAAGACATAGGAGCGGGATCCATTCCATGCATCATAACACGTATAAATGCTTCGATTGCGACAAACCTTCATCATGTTGTTCTTTTTTTTTTTTTTTTTTTTTTTTGGTTGGAGGTTTAACGACCACCGTGAGCAACTCAATGGGCTATAAGCAGTCGCCCGTCCCTAATTTAGGGTCACTGGTTCCAGGGAAGGGAGAGAGCCAGTGCTGTAAGACAAACACAACATCCATGCCTCACCGGGATTCGAACCCGGACCCCTTACGGACGAATGATCAGAGGCCAGCGCCTTAGACCACTGCGCCACCGGAGAGGCATCATGTTGTTCCGGAGGTATACTGAACCATTTCCGTTGAATATCATCGAAATGGGGTCAAAGGTCAGGGCACAGGAGTCAGATTTATTCCACAGCCATTATCCTCATAACTTGACTAAAAATGCTTCGATTGCGACGAAATACAATACGTTGTTGGAAGCAGTTGTTGTACGACTTTGGAAGCAGTTCCGCCAAAAATATTTTTTGTCAGCAGTTGGGAGAAGTGCGCATGCGTGAGATTCGTTAGCCATTAATTTCTCACGGTGACTTCCGTGAAAATTGCCAGATTTAGATGGGATTTTTTACGCTTTCCAACCGTAGGTTGAAAAAACGTATATTCTCCAGTTTTGTCCGTCTGTCCTGTCGATAACTCGCTTAAAAATGGTTGGATTTCGATGAAATTTTAGTATGTGGTAGGGAATATACCTTGGGTCGAACCCTATTAAAATAAGCGAAATAACGTCAAAGGTCAGGACATAGGAGCGGGATCCATTCAATTGCCCTTATGCGTCATAACTTGCGTAAAAAGGGTTCGATTTCGATGAAATTTTAGTTGTGGTAGGGCACCATCTTGGGACGAACGCTATTGAAAATGGGACAAATGGGGTCAAAGGTCACGGCATAGGAGCGGGATCCACTCCATTAGTTTTATGCGTCATTACTTGCGTAAAAATGGTTCTATTTCGATGAAATTTTAGTATGTGGTAGATGACCACCTGAGGATGAACCCCATTGAGAATGGGCGAATTGGGGTCAAAGGTCAGGCACGACATAAGAGCGAGATTTATTCTAGAGGCATTATCCTCATAACTTGTGTAATAACTTGAGTAATGATTTCTGGTATGTTGGAAAGCGTATCATAACCAATGCATTGCATGATTTTTTAACTTGTTAATTATAAAACGGCTTATGTGTTGTAGCTCTTGATAATAGAAATAGGTAA
This sequence comes from Macrothele yani, assembly GCA_039090855.1. Taxonomy (NCBI): domain Eukaryota; kingdom Metazoa; phylum Arthropoda; class Arachnida; order Araneae; family Macrothelidae; genus Macrothele; species Macrothele yani. The sequence continues at coordinate 133,119,123 of CM077005.1, read as the reverse complement.
TATGGGCACAAAGAGATTTAATTTTGATATATGTGTGAGTCTCAAACGTTATACCATAACTTAGTCCCCTGAAAACCAAGGCATTTTCCTATGGTTTCTGGCATGTTGGAAAGCGTATTATAATCAATGCATTGCATGATTTTACTAACTTGTTTAATAGCATTTTACATTTGCACCAAACTTTTGAATCACCCTGTACATTCCCCTTCCCCATTGAGAAAGGACTGGAACGGAATCGTGTGTTTCCTGGTCAGCCGGTAAACCAAGCTTGATGGGGGTCACAGCAGAAGAAGGAATTCTCATTCATTCCAGATGATGTGTGGAACGAACATCACACATTTTTCAAAGATCCTGGCGACCAAAAGATTGATTTCATGTCCGGGCGCCAATACAGCGCAAAACCCATTTGCTTTTGGAGACACTGGAAAACACATCCTACTGCTCAGGAGCCGTATGCTTTCCCAATTAAGTTACGCCGACGAAGTTGTTCGCAGCAATTTTTCCGTCTTGACGTGTGCGTCACCCCTGAGGTAGGTACGTCACACATATCAACACTCTGTCCAACTAAGTTTTAAAAACTCTGTCAAAAGGGTGCACATATTGTATGTATTTGCAACAAAGATATATCTGATGAAACTTTTCAAAATACTGTATGGGGAAAATACAGCTCCAATACGTTATCCTGATATTCGACCATCGGGCAAAAGTCACGCTGGGCATGCGTAAACATATCTTGGCGCAGTAATGAACTCATTTGATAGAAATTATCTCAGTTCTTGTTATTTTTTCTCTTGTTAAATGTCTGACAATGCCTGGACTACCTTCAGGAATCAAAAACCCAGTTTTCTATGACAACTGAATTATTTTAACCAAAGAACCCCTGCACATCCATTCTAAGCAACAAATCAATCTAAATTCCGTTCATACTCAGACTTTTTTTTCACTCGTCTTTCCTCTTGACTTCATGGTTATCTCATTTACAAAGGCCGTTTCTTAAAACTAAAAGTATTTTTTTTTTTTTTGAGTTGCTAACAGTGCAAAGGGAAAAAATACCCACGCAGACGACTGATTGAATTACGGAAGTATCTATATTAAGAGTTATTAGCCGTGGCAGACGATTCTGGTTTTGTTATTACGCAGCTGTTTAAGGTACGTCTGCATTTCCCCATACAGCTATGGACGTGAGTAATTCAGAGTTAATAAGTGAAATGCTTTGTGCGATACAATTTTGCTATCGTTTGAGTAAAACGGCTCCAGAAACAGTTGATTTAATGAAAAAGCTTACAAAGATAAATGTTTGGGTGAGTCAACGATTTTTAGATGGCTCCATGATTTAAAAAAAGGGCGTTTGTCTGCAGAACCCGCTCCTAGACCTAGTCGACTTGGAAATGTTGTTATGGAGCGTATTGTTAACACTGTTTGAGCAATCCTGAAAGAAGATCGACGAATGACGTGTGAAGACATAGTGGCGTTAACTAATATTTCAAAAACGTTGGCATTCCACATTCTACGCGACAAATTACTGCTGCATCGTGTGTGTTCCAGATGGGTATCTCATTACCTGACGAGAGAACAACTGTTGGCCAGAGTTCAGGTGTGTCATGAGTGGAAACAAATTATTGCAAAGAATACAAACTTTCTAAACACAGTAATAACTACCGATGAAACATGGGTCTACTCTGTCGACCTCCTCACGAAGCGCGGAACGAGTGTCTGGAAACACACAGGCTCGCCTTCTCCGAATAAACTCCGCCAAACCAAATCAGCTGGGAAGGTGATGATGATAATTTTCTTTGATCATAAAGGTGCAGTCTACCAGCATGCCGTTCTTCCACAAATTACTGCCAATGCTGAGTATTACATTTTAGTTTTGAATCGTCTGCGACGATTCATATCGATTAAGCGACCGGAACTGGGACGCAAGTGTACCCTACACCATGATAACTCCCGCCCACATGTGGCTGCTTGTGTTCAACAGTTTCCTGCGAAATGCAGTATTGAAATCATGCCACAGCCTGCACACAGTGTTGATCTCGCCCCGTGCGATGTCTGGTTGTTTCCAACAATGGAGAAGTTCCGTGGCGCAAGATTCAACACAAATGCTGACGTTATTGAAGCTGTACATGGTTCGCTAAAGCAGCTTCCACAAAATGCCTTCGCCACATGCTTTGCAAAAGCGGACTTAACGAAGTGGCCGTTGCTCATCATCCGAGGGAAGATGCTTTGAGAAAGAATAACATATAATTTGCTGTACCTATATTTCTTCATTTTGTGTGATTTTACTATCAGTTTTTATGAAACAGCTGTTGTATTACCTTGTCCCCAAATCAAGGGCTTCTAATTCTAAAGTTGTGCCTCAGAAAGAAAATTTATGAGCCATCTTCGGAATGAACTGTGATTAGAAGTACGGTTAAAGTGATGGAAGTTTCAGTGAACAAGTATTCAGAAAAGATGAAAGCTCTGTGGGTCAATCAAACGCGAACACGAGTTGCAGCGAAACAGAAAAGAAGACCTCAGACGACAGACATGGAAGAATACAACATGAAGAAGAGGCGTTTGCGTGATATACACCAGAACTGGGAGAAGGAAATAGACTATAGAACCTAGGCCTGTCTTACCTTATTATCAGGGAGAAACTACCAAATGATTCCTAGGGTATGTTTATGCTGCAGCCTCGCTGCTGGCGCAAAGATACTCGCCCAGGCACCTCGCTGTTTGCGTGTAGCTGTCATATTCGCCCAGACACCTCGCTGCTTGCGTGTAGCTGTGATGCTCGTCATGTAGCATTTACCTTGCAGCTGTTCACCCCGCTTTTATTAATACAGTCGAATCTTGTTAAAAGGTTGTTATTCTAATTAGTAGTACTCTTGAGTCGTCTAAAATGAAATGATGCTCCCTTTTATGCCATCTGATGACAGTGATAGCGATTCATTTTCTTCAAAGATGTGGTTCTTGACAAGGAGAAAGAAGATAAGGTATAGAGTGCATTCTTTGAATCAAGAACGCCCTCACTACGGTTACTTTCACCAGTTCTATCAACAACTCAAGAATTTTCTAGAGAGGTTTTTCAGACACTTAAGGAGGTCGAAAACAAACCATTCAATGCATTTTAAATATTGATGAACCAGAAATTGTGAAGCAATTAAAGATTCGACCAAATATTGTTAACGCAATTTCTGTGGAAGAGCGACTGGTGCTAACTCTGGGGTAAGGAGTTTCCTTAAAAAAATTCTAGATCTAAAACTAATAATTGTTGTTAAAATTCACAGTGTTGTGATATTTTTAATAGTTTTATTGCAGTTTTCTTCCATAGTTTATCCAATTCGAATCTGTTGTGGTGTTCTGCATGCGGCTGGTCCCAAACAGCTTTGCGTTCGAAAACAGCTGATATCAGTGTCTCTTTCAAATTGTCACACATACTTCAAAAGCTATTAAATTTTCACCTTTATGACGTAGAAGACTTTTTGTACTTCTACGTTATTTAAAAAAACATAACCATAAGGTGAAATAGTTTCTAAATTAAACCTTAACGGCCATACGAAACATGTAAACAACAGAAGTCAAACTTACGGAAAAGATGCTTTATTCAAGGATGTAGCCAACACATCGTAACATAGCATAGCATATTGCATTAAACTCTCCACACAGCTCTTAACACAACGCTCTACAACACAACGCTCAACTTGCAACACTTCTCCAAGCAACGCTCGCTTACAACAGTTTAGTCGTCGTTTTTATCTCTCGTTCTTATCTTATATCACGCATACGTCACGTTCATTCAACCTCAATTATGTTGCCAACAGTATTCGTTTGAGAGAAAAGATATCACGTTAAGAGTGAAGTATAACTGAGAATAAACTCAAGATTTACATAGGGAAAGAAACTGAAAAGGAAAGTTAATTTAGAACATACGTCACACCTTTTAAAAAAATCACAAGAAAACTCCACAAATAAAACTTGCGTCTAAACAGAACGGCGTTTTCAAATATACGAGAGGGATGACTGAGTACTTCACACTCGGCTGGGAAAGGTAGCCAATGGGCAGAAAGCGTTACCTTGAAGGAACCAATTACAGCGTAAATTTGAGGATGCCCGGCGTTGGTCGAGGCTCGAAAAACAAACCGGTTTGTTATTATCGCTACGGCGAGGATTGCAGCGAGCAGCATGGAGGACAGCGCTGCTCCATCATAATTTATTTATTTATTTATTTTTTAATTGAAAGTTTAGCGACCACCGTGAGCAACCCAATGGGCTATAAGCAATCGCCCGTCCCTAGTTTAGGGTCACTGGTTCCAGGGAAGGGAGAGAGCCAGTGCCTTAAGACAAACACAACATCCACGCCTCACCGGGATTCGAACCCGGACCCTTTACGGACGAATGATCATAAGCCATCGCTCAGACCACTGTGCCACCAGGGCGGCCACGATAAACGCACTTGTGAAGATTTATAGTTTTGTTTCATCATCGCCAGACATCCGTGTGCACAGCAGAGCTGAGTTTGGGCTCAATTTTCGGAGCCCGAGCCCGTGGTATATCAGCCCGTGCCCATCCGAGCCCGAATTTTATATTGCAAGATAGAGCCCGGGCCCGAAGGAACCCAAAAACTGGCCAACTTGTTCAACCATTAATAAAAACCATCTCCATTTCCACACTTACACTCTCTCCTCCTCCTGCAATTAACAAATGGGGAGGGGTGAAGGTACCTCCATCTTTTTTATAGTGTAGCTGTACGATTTTCTTTTACCATTCGTTTCCACCTGAAGTGCTTCGGGAGGGCGGGCATCCAAAATGATCGGGCGGTGATGCATTTATATGTTGCTCAAATAATGCTAATATTATCGTGCCATAATGCGCTACAATATGTACGTTGCTAAATAGAATTAGCAGGGAGCTACTTCGTGGAGATAGAGGGTGATTTATCGTGAGCAAGCTATCAATTATCCAATATCTATAGTTCTTGAAAAAGCTTTTTTTTCTCTGCAGAAACACTCTAATGCGCGGCCTACAGCATTTTCTACCCAAGCCCGGAATAAATAGCCATCTCGAATGCCCTCTCCCCAACCAGAACCAGTTGCCGAAGAATTCCCTATACCAACTATAAAGTGCTTCATTTGCTAAATCATATAAAATCACATTTATATACAAAAACAAATTCTCTCGCTCTCCCTCTCTCTAAGAGACCGAACCGCAGTAAATATTCTACAGCCCGATCCGCAGTAAATATTCTACAGCCCGAGCCCGATTCGGGCCCGGGCTCTGCTTCGGAATTTCGGGCTCAATCCGTCTCAGCTCTGGTGCACAGCTCGGCGATGTGCCAGCAGCAAGGCTGTAGCATAAATGTACCCTTAGTAGCAGTAGTGGAGCAAATCGCATTTACGTAAAAAGATCTGGAATGGTTTTCTAAAACAGTATTTTGTAACGTAGAATACATTCTTTTTCATACTTCAGTTTGAGTTTCAATAAAGAAATGTCAGTTGACAGAGCCAGAGAAAAAAAGATTCGCAACAGTTTTAATCATCATCAAGATAAATAACATATCAAACTTAAGTAATACTTCAGCGGTCTTACATTCTCAAAAACCCTGGATTTGGCATAAGTTTTGCAACGAGACTTTTTCGTTGATTGGCAGAAAGATGCGTAATTTTCAAAAGGTTTGAACTTTTTACAAAGAGTGAACATACTCTCATAATTCATGTTACTTTGAGAAGTCATCGCTACCGATGCCATACCCTATCTTTGTCAGAGTCCGGAGTGCCATGTTGTGTGAAACTACTCATTTCGTTTTGCCTGGAAATTCTGGAGAAGTCAGATCTCCTGGACGATGTCGTACTCGGAGGCGTAGTTTGACGAAAGGCGTAAGTCTGTTTCGCATTTGCCTTGGAAAACTTCATTTCGGGAGTCACGCTGACTACTCTTGATGTGTCACTTCTGAGTCCCGAAAACAAACCATGGCTTAACTGGTCCTTGATCTGAAAAAGACAAAGATATTGACATGAAATATTTTTATTTATTCCTCTTTGTTAAATAAAAGTACGTTTTCCATTGTTAAGCAGTCTGCGACATACCTAAACTTTCACCGAAGAGCCAAAACATTATACACTGAAGAGCAATTGAATTAGCGATACCTGTCTAGTAACGTATGGCACCACCTTTCGCCCTGATGACGGCGGCGATTCGTCTCGGCATGGACTCGATAAGACACCGGAAGCGTTGGGAAGCCATTCCGATCCACTACCCCTGAACAAGCTCCCACAGTTCACGAAGATTTGAGCCTCGAACATCTCTCTCGATGGCATCCCAGATGTGCTCGATGGGATTGAGGTCAGGTGATCTAACTGGCCAAGGAAGCGAGGTCATGTTGGTGGAGTGTTCATCCAACCATTCGGATACAATTAGGGAGCTGCATTGTCTTGTTGCAGGATGAGGTCCCCAGTGGGATGTTGAAGACGCACAAACGGGAGCAAGTGGTCGTCCAGGATATCCCGGTAAGGTTGACCTGTGAGGAACGATGTCACACGTACCAGGGGTCAAATTTCAGTCCACGTGAACAGTCCCAAGACGAGAATGCCACCCTCACCAGCTTGAAGAGTACCCTGCTGACAAGAAGGATCCATCACTTCATGTGGTTTGTGCCATACTCGTATCTTGCCATCAGCATGTACCAACGTGAATCTCGACTCATCAGTCCCGGCAACATTTTGCCGCATATCTAGGGTCCAGTGGCGATGTTCCCGCCCCCATGCTAATCTTTGCACCCTGTGATGTGTGGTCAGCAGCGGTACCCTCGTGGGACAATGGCTTCTGTACCCCAAAGCGAGGAGATGGTTCTGGGTGGTGTGACTGCTTACAGGTTTTTGTGCACCAGCGTTAAATTGCCGAGTGACTTCTTGCACTGTGGCCCGTCTATCGGCTGCTACAATGCGAGCTAGCTGACGATGACCCCACTCATCCACACGCTGTTGCCCACGGCAGTTAGCCCTAGCAGGGATGGTTTTACCGGATTCGATGTACTCACGGTGCAGCCGTGACACAGTGGCTCGTGAAAGTCCTAGTGTCTGCACGACTTCAGAGATGGAGTGACCCATTCGTCGGGCCCCGACAATCTTCCCACGATCAAATGCGCTTAGATCCTTCGTCTTACCCATACTGTGTCCGACTCTTACCGATTCCCGTCGCATCACTCCTTATATTGTCGATCGCTGCATACGTCATGTCGTTTCCGTTTACAGGGCCGCCCACAGCGCCACATTTGCATAACGCCAGCTGTCTTTAATTCAATTGCTCTTCAGTGCAAAAACCTGCCTAATATGATGTTGCTCTTAGACGTGCTGTCAAAACAGCTCTTACTCGGCGATGCATAGACGCTACAATATTTCTAAAGGTGTTGTAAGGTTACGGAATTCCAGGCCCCATACGATACCTGTATATAATAATGTTTTTTCTTTCATATGAATGTTACTCATGCTATGTAAAGCTCCTTCAAGTCACACATGGTCGCCACGTGTCCACTTTCCGTTATGCAAGGCTAAGGCCGCGACTAAATCAAGATCGAGCAAACGAGTGGCCTGCGGCGATACGACCGGACAGGTCCTACCCGGTGATCTTAGTCCTCCAGGTCGACAATGTCAAGTGATAAAGTCAACAACTCCGGCTAGATTGGGTGTCCTCCACTGAGGGATGGCTTCTAGAGACCAGGGTGGGGGGGGGTATAAAGGTAGGGATATAAAAGTAGCAGAGCGGTTAGCTTAGTACCCGGGGTCCGACGGCTTAACGTGCTCATCCGACGCACGGCGGGCATTTAGTGGTTCGAGCGTTCGAACTTGCCTGGGATCGAACCCACGAACGCTCGAAACACTGAATATCCGCCGTGCGTCTGAGGAGCACGTTAAGCAGTCGGACCCCGAGTACTGGCCCCGCGGTAATAAATAAGGACGTCTTCCTCCCCCGTTCTACATCGGTTCCGTGTGACTTTCAGATCGGGCAATCTAGCCCAAATCTCCTAGCTTCCTATTTCTAGGGGTTGTTTAAGACCTGGGGTCACACACTCCCTTTCTAAAATATTCTACATATGATCTGATCTGATCTGCTCGGAGCTCGTTTCTACGTTTCATTTCTCGTTCATTTCGGCTTTGTTCTTCGACTTGCGTTTTTAGTTCCGCGTTTGGCGGACGGAGAGGCTTCTTTAAGCCCCTCAGGACGACTTGTGCGTTTTGGCTGACGTTTAGTTCAGCGGTTCGGTGATCGGACGACGACACTAGTAAGGAAGGAGAGCCTCATGCTAACATAGTGATTATTCCACAGGGAATATCCTCGGTGCGCGGGAGAGTAACCGTGTCTGGAAGTCAGTTTTCTTCGAGGAGCAGTCGGTCTACCGGAAATTATTTACATATCCCATTAAACTTTTTTTTGTGCTTAAAACAAAGACTGATTATTGGGGTCCTTCTTTTTTTTTTTTTTTTTTTGGTTGGAGGTTTAACGACCACCGTGAGCAACTCAATGGGCTATAAGCAGTCGCCCGTCCCTAATTTAGGGTCACTGGTTCCAGGGAAGGGAGAGAGCCAGTGCCGTAAGACAAACATAACATCCATGCCTCACCGCGATTCGAACCCGGACCCCGTTCGGACGAATGATCAGAGGACATCGCTTAGACCACTGCGCCACCGGGGCGGCATCCTTCTTTGACTCGGAGATCGAAGAATAACTATAGCCATAGGACCCCGGAAAATCAGCGATTGCGACCGGCCCTATACACACAGTAAAGAATCTACGACGGGACAGTTGGGTGTTACGGAGTTGTCGGGCCCAATAGCAGGCGAACCCAACGGGTTCCGTCACGTGTCTTGTGGTATCTAGTACACAACACGTTATCAGCAGATCCTATAACTCTTGTAAGTTACATGGTTGAGCTTCCGCAGATCGGATTTGCTGTTCGAACACAAACCACTTATGCTCGATTGGATTCATCTCTGCGGAATCTGGAGGCCAGAGATATACCTGAAAGATTTCCTCATGTTCCACGAATCGTTTGCGAACAATCCGGACAGTGTGGCATGGAGCATTTTTCTTCTGAAAGCAATACCTGAAAGATTTCCTCATGTTCCACGAATCGTTTGCGAACAATCCAGACAGTGTGGCATTTAGCATTTTCCTTCTGAAAGCACTACCTGAAAGATTTCCTCATGTTCCACGAATCGTTTGCGAACAATCCGGACAGTGTGGCATGGAGCATTTTTCTTCTGAAAGCAATACCTGAAAGATTTCCTCATGTTCCACGAATCGTTTGCGAACAATCCAGACAGTGTGGCATGGAGCATGTTTCTTCTGAAAGCAATACCTGAAAGATTTCCTCATGTTCCACGAATCGTTTGCGAACAATCCAGACAGTGTGGCATTTAGCATTTTTCTTCTGAAAGCACTACCTGAAAGATTTCCTCATGTTCCACGAATCGTTTGCGAACAATCCGGACAGTGTGGCATGGAGCATTTTTCTTCTGAAAGCAATACCTGAAAGATTTCCTCATGTTCCACGAATCGTTTGCGAACAATCCAGACAGTGTGGCATGGAGCATGTTTCTTCTGAAAGCAATACCTGAAAGATTTCCTCATGTTCCATGAATCATTTGCGAACAATCCGGACAGTGTGGCATGGAGCATTTTCCTTCTGAAAGCACTACCTGAAAGATTTCCTCATGTTCCGCGAATCGTTTGCGAACAATCCGGACAGTGTGGCATTTAGCATTTTTCTTCTGAAAGCAATACCTGAAAGATTTCCTCATGTTCCATGAATCGTTTGCGAACAATCCGGACAGTGTTGCATGGATCATTTTTCTTCTGAAAGCAGTACCTGAAAGATTTCCTCATGTTCCACGAATCGTTTGCGAACAATCCAGACAGTGTGGCATGGAGCATTTTTCTTCTAAAAGCAATACCTGAAAGATTTCCTCATGTTCCACGAATCGTTTGCGAACAATCCGGACAGTGTGGCATGGAGCATTTTTCTTCTGAAAGCACTACCTGAAAGATTTCCTCATGTTCCGCGAATCGTTTGCGAACAATCCGGACAGTGTGGCATTTAGCATTTTTCTTCTGAAAGCAATACCTGAAAGATTTCCTCATGTTCCATGAATCGTTTGCGAACAATCCGGACAGTGTGGCATGGAGCATTTTCCTTCTGAAAGCAATACCTGAAAGATTTCCTCATGTTCCACGAATCGTTTGCGAACAATCCAGACAGTGTGGCATGGAGCATTTTTCTTTTAAAAGCAATCTGTGGCTGATCGTTCTTTGTCTGGCGCTCTTTGGCCAAACCTGGCCCTTGCGCCAATAAAATCCAACAACCAACCAACCAACCAACCAACCTTTTAAAAGCAATACCTGAAAGATTTCCTCATGTTCCACGAATCGTTTGCGAACAATCCAGACGGTGTGGCATTTAGCATTTTCCTTCTGAAAGCACTACCTGAAAGATTTCCTCATGTTCCGCGAATCGTTTGCGAACAATCCGGACAGTGTGGCATGGAGCATTTTTCTTCTGAAAGCAATACCTGAAAGATTTCCTCATGTTCCACGAATCGTTTGCGAACAATCCGGACAGTGTTGCATGGATCATTTTTCTTCTGAAAGCAATGCCTGAAAGATTTCCTCATGTTCCACGAATCGTTTGCGAACAATCCAGACGGTGTTGCATGGAGCATTTTCCTTCTGAAAGCAATACCTGAAAGATTTCCTCATGTTCCACGAATCGTTTGCGAACAATCCGGACAGTGTGGCATGGAGCATTTTTCTTCTGAAAGCAATACCTGAAAGATTTCCTCATGTTCCACGAATCGTTTGCGAACAATCCGGACAGTGTGGCATGGAGCATTTTTCTTCTGAAAGAAGGCGCTACTAGAGGTGAATACCGTTGCTGTGAAACAATGTATCTGGTCTGCAATGATGTTCAGGTAGGTAGTAGACGTCATAGTTTCCTGCACATAAATGACTGGACCCAGGGATTCCCAGCAGAAAATCACTCAAATCATTACACATCCTCCATGGGCTTGTTTCCGTCCCACGGTACATTATGGTGCCAACACTTCCCCAGGTAAACGAAGGACACGTACCCGGTCGTCCACATAGCGCAACAAGAAGCGAGATTCATCTGACCAGACGAGCTTTTTCCCAAATATTCAAGGTCTAGTTTTGATGTTCGCGTGCACAGGGTATGCGATTTCGACGGTGAATTGAGGTTGGCAAAAGTACTCGGAGTGGCCTACGGCTAGGCACCCCAATTTTCTGCAGGGTACGATGTGCTGTGTGTTGTGACACATTACTCCCGTCACCAGCATTCAAATTACAGGCGAGTTGTTGGCTCCTAACATATGGAATAGCATTCGCTCGCCTCTTGCATCGGTTAGCCAAAGTCGGCGCACTCCTTACGGCGGTGCGTAGTTTTTCCTCCTCGGACCACATTTTGAAGACACTAACCACGACTGACCGTGAACTCTCCACAAGCCTTGCCATCCCGGAAGTTCTCTGACCCAATCATCTGTCCATTTTACACTTTGGCTTTTTCAAACTCGCTTAAGTTCGCTGCCTTTCTCATCTGAAGAACACGAATAATACTGATTATATAAGAGCTCAGCATCCGCTGTGATTTATACCGTTTCGTGGTCGTCGCGCGCGCCGTCGTTTACATGCAGTTTCTTTTATTTGCATAAATCATTGCTCCTAATGTTTTGGCTCTTCCGTGTATCATAAGTTCTTTCGCAATGGCAAAAGCGACTGATGGAAAAACAGGAACACATTGTGACACTTTTTAAAGCATTTATCTGGGTTTTATGAGATAAACACGGAACGCAGAATTATTAGAAATGGCTCCGCTAACCATTACAAACGACGTGACCTACTTTTCAACAAATTTTGACAAAATTCCTGTTTCTCTGTTTCCCATGGTTTGACAGGTGTTCCTTAAGCTTTTGTTATGCAGGTTAAAGACGTATTTCAAAAACATTTCTCTCACTGTTAAATTTTAAGAATTTCTAATTTTAAATTGTAGTGTTTTTGTTGCGAATCCCGTTAATTTTAGGGCATTTTAAATACATAACATTAATAAAACTATTGTACTTCTTAGTAATAATATGATGTGAAATAGCATAATTATGTATACTTTTGTGTCTCATTGAGCGGAGCTCTCTTTACGAGACTTGAGACAATTAGTTGTTCGGGCATAGGTACGAGATGACACATCCGATCACCGTGATTTTTTGCATGCGATTAGACATCGTCCATGGTCAGGTTTTGACGTCTTCCGATTGGACATCGTCCATGGTCAGGTTTTGACGTCTTCCGATTGGACATCGTCCATGATCAGGTTTTGACGCCTTCCGATTCCCGAAATTCCGTGTCATTGAGGAATAATCGTCGGGGTCGTTTGTTACCTATCTCCTCCAAAGATCTTCAGCCGATCGCGGTGACACTTGCCACAGAGAAAGGGAAGGACAGGGTGAGTGACATGGGGCTGGTATCATGGTGATTGGTCGCGTCGTATAAAAATAATGACCATTAAAAAACTGGTCAATTTTAATAATAGTTTTAAAAAGTCCGCTCTCTATACGAGACTCGAGACAATAAGTTGTTCCGGCATAGCTACGACATGACACATCCGATCACCGTGATCTTTGGCATGCGATTGGACATCGTCCATGGCTGACCATGGATGATGTCTACTCCTTCTGATTCCCAAAATTCTGTGTCATTGAGGAATTTCAATTAAAACAAGATGGTCTTTTACTCGAACCGTTTCACGAAAGTCGGCTCACTAGCATTAATTTAAAAAAATCGCTTGAATTGAAAAACGAAGAAATGGAAAAACTCCGTCTGTTAGCTCAACACTTGCTTAATCTATAATAATAATAATCTATAAAAATAAAGGGAAGTTTGTGAGTGTGTGTGCGTGCGTGCGTGCGCGTGTCTTTCGCGATACAAAATGAAAAACGTGGTTCCCCAATCCGAGTGTCTTTCCGCTTTGGATTTTGCAATAGCTTCGCTTAAAATTTGTTAACTGTACCCGAGTTATCAGTTACCGTTGGCGGCATTGTCCTAGTATGGTTTGATTTTGCTGAATTGTACGTACCTGAAGAAAATGCCACTACGAAAGTGTATCAATGACCTAGACATCGTGTGAAAATAATGCAATTTTGTCGGTGGTGTAATTCGAACGCACGTCTCTAAGCTCCGGAGCCAGTTGTTCTTCCGAGTGACCTATACCGACTTTAGCTAATTTCTGTAACTTGCAGTTTTGACTCTTGAGTTACCTCTGTAGTACTTCACGAATTCCCCTTCCTCCCCCTTGGAAAAGGCGGGGGCACGAAATCGTAGGTTTCGGGCCAGCAGTATACCATGCTTGAAGACTAGCTCACTGCAGAAGAAGAAATGTTTTTTACGTTCATTCCAGATGATGTGTGGATGAAACATAACACACTATTCTCGAACGTCGTGCCAGAAGATTCATTATTAAATGTTATTTTTTTTTTTTTTACGTTTGGGCGTCAATGTAAAAATGAAACCCTTTTGTAGGTGATGAGATTCGAACCAACGTCTCCTCACTCCGCAGCCAGTTATTCTTCTACTGAGCTACACTGACCTTGGCTTGTCACTGCAACTTACCGTTTTGACTCTTGTGCCACCTCAGTGTTGCGTGACATCTTTTGTTAAGTTTGGAGAGAACTGACTTGAGAAGAAATATAACTCTTTTAGTTAAAAAGGCTTGTGAACAGACATGAGATCATCACATAGCTTGGACACCCCATGTTTGCTGCACAAATCGTGCCACGAATCTTTGAGCTTGTATGAAGGGTAAAACAAAATCTACGCCATTTGGGTTCCCATTTCTAGGTGAAAACCTAAAATCATGGAAGTGATTGTTAATTTGTGTATTACTAAAATCTGGGGGTTTAAAATATTCATCCCTGGGCAGAAATGATGAAAGAAAATCCCGTTGTTGATTCCAAAAACAACAAGAAAGATAACACCGAATTTTCGGGTGTAATGAGCACGTCTTTTGAATCCGTTCTGGCGCAAATTAAATTTATCAAAGCTATTAAAAGTCAATAGAACCGGTATGGAAAACAATAGTATTTGACAGAAGAAAGAAGTTTTTCAATCGGGTTTTTAATCCCGCAGATATTGCTGTAAACGGAATCGTGAGCTTACACCCTCTGGCTGCAGACTTGTATGTTAAGAAAAATTTGAATGTATATGAGAAACATTTCGCAGCGGAAACGAAAAAAGAATTTCTCAAATCGAACTAGTCGAAGCAGAGATATGGACAAACATAAGATATGCATCTACGCCCCCTGACGGGAAAACCATGCATTATTTTATAATGAAAGTATTCTCAAAAGTTGTTCGATGTGAGCGGTATCTGTCCAAGAAAAAAGTGTTTAGTCACTTTTTCAGGAGCTCAGACTTTGCTGCAAATACGTAGATCAGAAGCAGAAATTAAACGCTTATGCCCCCTGGTGGCCAAGCCCTTCTTTACCAAATGTTAGAAATTATATGAAAACAATTTTCCGTCAGGAGTTGTATGCGCGATACAGAAAGAATTTTTCAAATCAGAGATTTAGCAGAAGAAACAATGCAGAAAACGCGATTTACCTTTGCACCCCCTTGCGGAAAGTCTATAATATACTTGAAAATTTTGAATTTATATGAAAAATATTTCGCATCGGAAACACTATCCAACAAAGAAGGAATTTTTCAAAGCGGACTCCTAGAAGTAGAGATATTTGCAAATATAATATATACATCTATGTCCCCTGGCGTAGGAACTATGCATTATTTTAAGAAGAAAATGTTCCTAAAAGGTTTGAGACATGAGTAATATCGGACCACAAACGATTTTTTTTTTCAATCGAGATTTAGAAGCTCAGATTTTGTTGCAAATACATAAGAAGCGGAAATTAAGACTTACGCCTCCTGGTGGCTAGACAATGTTTTTCCAAAGTTAGAAATTATATGCAAAGGATTTGCCATCAGGAGCTGTATCTGGTACAGAAAGAACTTTTCAAATCGGAGTTTTAGAAGCAGAGATATCGGGGAAAACGCAATTTACCTTTACGTCCCCTAGCGGAAAGTCGTTGAATTACTTGAAAATTTTGAAATTATTTGAAAAATATGTCACACCGAAAACTCCATCCAATAAAAAAAGAAATTTTCAAATCGGACCATTAGAAACAGATACATTGACAAAAATTCGATATACATCTACGCCCCTGGCGGAGAAATCATGCAATATTTTAAAAAGAAAATATTCCAAAGAGGTTTACCAACGTGAGTGGCATCAGTCCACGAAATAATTTTTTCAATCGAGATTTTGGAAGCTCAGATTTTATGGCAAATACATCAGAAGCAAAAATTAACACTTACGCCCCTGGTGGCAAAAGTATTTTTTACCAAACATTAGAAATTATATGCAAAAGAATTGCCAACAGGAGCTGTATCAGCTGAAGGAAAGGAAATTCAATTCGAAGTTTTAGAAGAAAGAGATATCGGAGAAAACGTTATTTAGTTTTACGCTCCCTAGCGGGAAATTTTTCAATCGGATGGTTAGAAGCAAATATGTGGAATAAAATGTATTTTGAATTCGACATCATTTGCATTTACGCCCGATCTTTTTTTACAAATGACGTGCTAAAAAATACTGTATGTAATGATGGGGTATCCGTTGAACTGCAATCACCGTGGGCCTCGATCTTCGGCAGTCAGGGAGCTTGAGACAAATATAAACTATGACTTGATATCTTGTCTATTGTACAACGTGCACATTGGACCTACATAATGACTAACACAAATTCGTGTGCTTATTGTGCTATATTTATGTTTTTAATACTCGTGCCAGGTTTTAATTTTAAACTTTAAACGGATCGTTGTTTGTCCACTGTAATAACCGAGTATTCGGTTCTGAAACTCGGATATCCGAAATATTCGGATACTGAACTTTAGGATAGAGATTTATACGGTTTTAAAAATTACTGAAATTCGTGAACAGCACTATGTAATACCATGCACGTCGTTCTTCTCTCTCTCTCTCTCTCTCTCTCTCTCTCTCTCTCAAATTTTGAATCCAAAATGACAGATGTTGTTCAAAATTATATCACTAAGTATCGTTTCATGCATGCATTTGGCCGAAAATTACCCTATGCCAGAAACAAAGTGACCCATAAGCGAACCGCTGAATACCAGGATGTCATGTTTTTCAATGCATATTCTATGCGCATAATTAGGTTACTTTAAGTTCAAGGGTGTTTTAAATAAGGAAGACATTTCGTGCATTGGTGCATGTCAATATGTAGCAGCTTTGGACTTACCTGGTCCTCAGAGCGAATTCGTAATACCGGAATTGTAACTCCTAGTAGGATGCTGAATACCACAAAGACAATGTTGAAAGTTGAATCTTTCTCCTGTGACCCAAACATTCCTGTATTCCAAGAGACAGTGGCTAAAACCAACACAGCGAACGACACCCAACGTGTCTTCATAAACGCTCTGAAAATTAAGGTGATAAATAAATAAACGTAGTCACATTTAAATAGCAAAATTCCTACATTTTCCGTCTACTAACTATCATTACTCTTACTCAAGTTGAGTTTAGATAGAAAGTTTGATATACGACATGAACACAAATAAATAAGTGACCACATATTTAAGACACTTTAAATGATTAAGTTACATTTTATATTACGGAAGTTGCTGTGATAAACATAATTCTAAATCTGCCCTGGAACTAAATTTTTCCACTGTTGCTGTGGCTTCGTGACAGAGAGTCAGAGAAAATGGTGACCATACGGCAGAAGGCTTTCTATGGCTGCTCTAGTCTTTTAAAGAACTTTAAATGTCAATACGAGGAACCTAAAATGTCAATATTTTCATCCAAACAGAAAGTAAACAGCACTCCCTTTTCTTGTGGGTCAAGTTTCAACTTGGCTGCACCAAAAAAGAACACACCAACGCTGTCTCGATTTTTTCTCAACGCTGTAGCATACCAGGTTATGTAAAAAAATTAAAAAAACCGTCTATATCTGATAATTTGAAATTCAAATTTTAACATATATAGCCCTATTCGTCGTTGGGTAAGAAAATCAAAGGACAGTGGAGGGCTGTTGGCGGTAAAGGATCACCCGCGGAGTGAGAGGCTCGTAATAGAAACTTGCGATTTGAACAGGCAAAAATCGATGAGCTCATTAGTGAAAATCGGAAAATAACTTAGAAAACCATAGCAAGTAAGCTGAACATTAGTTTATATAGTGTCAATGACATTGTTAACCTTTCAGGATACAACAAAATATGTGCTCGTTGGGTACTGTGTCACTTAACGACTGAAATAATGAAATCAAAACTTGAAACATGTCAGAGTTGCTTGATCGCTATGAAACATATGGAAGTGATTTTCTCCAAAGCACTCTGACTAGTGATGAGAGTTGTGTTCACCATTAAGTTCCAGAAATGAAAAATCAATCGCTGCAATACCGACATTCATCTTCTCCTAGAGCGAAGAAATTCAAAACACAAATTTCTGCATGTAAGTGCATGCTCACTGTGTTCTGGAACTATAGAGGCATTACTCATCAGGAGTACATGGTAAGAGGTATGACAATCAATTTTGAGATCTACGTGCATACCTTAAAGAAGTTAAAGCAAAGCATAAACCGGGGAAAATAGCCAATGATTCTGCAACACAACAACGCCAAGCTCCACGCCAGTGCTTTCACTTCAGAGGTCATACAGAAAATCGGGTTTGAAGTTCTTGAACACCCGATCTACAGCCCAAATTTGGGACCGTCCGACTTCTGGTTGTTGGCAGCTCTCAAAAGGCATCTGAAAGGAAATCATTTCATCTGTGAAGAAGATGTTCAAGCCGATACAAGGAAATGGTTTCGAGAACAACCTGAAGATTTTTACAGAGACGGTTTTCAAGAGACATCTGAAAGGAATTCAGTTCACCGGTGACGAAGATGTTCAGGCCACTACGAGAAAATGGCTCCGATAACATATAATGAATAAAATTCTCCGGCTGGACGTGTAGTGCAGGAAAGCTTACGTTAAGTCACGTTAGGGTTATTGAAAGGTTACTTGACGCAGCTAAAGTGTGCTTAGTCTTCAAAGTGCTAGAGTTTGTTTAGGTAAGACACGCACGTGCAATAAATTCCAAGAATATGGAATTTATTTTTACTCAGCGTTCCTCGTTATCTTGAATATCAGTAATATAACTTCGGTTTTAGTACATTAGTACCTTGAAGGCTCCTTATTAGAGCGGTAAACACAATATACCCTGAACTTAACGTAAACACTCAATGAAATAGACTTAACGGCCAGACAGAGGTCTGACAATAAAATGAACTAAGTAAACGTACTCACTTTTAACCTTTTATTGGGGAGCTCCTGGTATTTACTCAAATACACATTCTAAAATAACACAACTACTGATAGCCCGAACTTTCGTACTATCGTAATATCGTAGAAACGTAGGTAAATCGCATATCAATAATCAGAAAGAACCTATCACATATAAAACGAAGCTCTTCGGTATACTTGAGCGCGCCTATATATATATATACTGCATACCATCACGTCATGACCTACACTCGTTGCCACATATAATTCAGCGGGAGAAACAATATCTCGTTAAGTGAGAAGATAATTTGCATAGGAAAATAAAATAACAAGAGATAGTAAAATCAAAAAGAAACTGAAGCTAGAGTATACGTTACAAACAACCTGAAGAGTTTTAGAGAGACGGGTTTCAAGAGACGTCTGAAAGGAATTTATTTCACCCGTGACGAAGATATTCAAGCCGCTACGAGGAAATGGTTCCGAGAACAACCTGAAGATTTTTATAGGGACAGGTTTCAAGAGACATCTGAAAGGAATTCATTTCACCTGTGACGAAGATGTTCAAGCCGCTACGAGAAAATGGCTCCGATAACAACCTGAAGATTTTTACAGAGACGGGTTTCAAGAGACGTCTGAAAGGAATTCATATCACCCTTGACGAAGATGTTCAAGCCGTTACGAGGAAATGGTTCTGAGATCAGTCTGAAGAGTTTTAGAGAGACGGGTTTCAAGAGACGTCTGAGAGGAATTCATTTCACCTGTGAAGAAGATGTTCAAGCCGATACAAGGAAATGGTTTCGAGAACAACCTGAAGATTTTTACAGAGATGTGTTTCAAGAGACATCTGAAAGGAATTCAATTCACCTGTGACGAAGATGTTCAATCCGTTACGAGGAAATGGTTCCGAGAACAACCTGAAGATTTTTACAGGGACAGGTTTCAAGAGACATCTGAAAGGAATTCATTTCACCTGTGACGAAGATGTTCAAGCCGCTACGAAAAAATGGCTTCGATAACAACCTGAAGATTTTTACAGAGACGGGTTTCAAGAGACGTTTGAAAGGAATTCATTTCACCCGTGACGAAGATGTTCAAGCCGTTACGAGGAAATGGTTCTGAGATCAGTCTGAAGAGTTTCAGAGAGACGGGTTTCAAGAGACGTCTGAAAGGAATTCATTTCACCCATGACGAAGATATTCAAGCCGCTACGAGGAAATGGTTCCGAGAACAACCTGAAGATTTTTATAGGGACAGGTTGCAAGAGACATCTGAAAGGAATTCATTTCACCTGTGACGAAGATGTTCAAGCCGCTACGAGAAAATGGCTCCGATAACAACCTGAAGATTTTTACAGAGACGGGTTTCAAGAGACGTCTGAAAGGAATTCATTTCACCCGTGACGAAGATGTTCAAGCCGTTACAAGGAAATGGTTCTGAGATCAGTCTAAAGAGTTTTAGAGAGACGGGTTTCAAGAGACGTCTGAAAGGAATTCATTTCACCTGTGACGAAGATGTTCAAGCCGCTACGAAAAAATAGCTCCGATAACAACCTGAAGATTTTTACAGAGACGGGTTTCAAGAGACGTCTGAAAGGAATTCATTTCACCCGTGACGAAGTTGTTCAAGCCGTTACAAGGAAATGGTTCTGAGATCAGTCTGAAGAATTTTAGAGAAACGGGTTTCAAGAGACGTCTGAAAGGAATTCATTTCACCCGTGACGAAGATATTCAAGCCGCTACGAGGAAATGGTTCCGAGAACAACCTGAAGATATTAACAGAGAAGGATTTCAAAGGACATCTGAAAGGGAAAAGTTTGCCTATGACGAAGATGTTCAAGCGGTTACGAGAAAATAGTTCCGAGAACAGCCTGAAGATTTTTAGAGAGACGGGTTTAAAAAACTTGTTGGTGTATCTTTATGGAGCGTAAGTGGGACTATGTAGAAAAACAAAATGTTTGAATTAAAGTAGAAATTCTGAACTTTGTTCTTGTTTTGTTCTAATTTGATACTTTGTCATTGGGCTTGCAGATAAACATGGAGGCATTATTTTCTGAACACCCTGTATTTATTAAAGTCACACATCGATGAGACAATTCATATTTTAAAGTGTGCAGATTACTTGCTGTTTGTACCTATAATGTAATTCAAGGTCCGCGTTGAGAAATCAAATATTCTGCTGTTAATAGAAATTACAACACTATAAAGAAATGCTCGGATTTGCACGAAATTCGCAGTGATAGGGTACTGGAAGATGCGAATGATTACAATTGCAGGGTACATGCAAACGTGAGTCGTGCGCAAAGCCATGGGAAACATTACACCAGGGGGTATAAAAGTAGACGTACAGTGAGCAGATTTTTAAACTTGCTATTGCTAAACTCAACAGTACGCAGTTGTTAACATGTAAACATGCCGCGTAGGAGGACGAGACAACCATAGGAATAACTGATGGAGTTTGAAAGAGGTAGAATCGTTGGACTCACAGAAGCTGGTTTATCATACCGTGATACTGCTGCACGCATTAGGTGTAACACAACAACCGTTATGCGTCCATGGTGTCAATGTACAACAGAAGTTTTTACCCATCGCCGTGTAGAGTCTGGATCTCGAAATCGCACGACCGAGCGGGAAGATAGGCACTTGCACCATACGGCAGTGACGTCGCGCACAACAACATCTACGACACATGCGCAACAATGGAGGATGGTCACACATCGTCCGATGTCTGCAAGCCCTGTTCGCCACCGATTGCTGTAGTGAAGCCTCGTTTCTGGTCGTCCATTGCTGCGACTTCCCTTGATTCTGAACCATAGGCGCCAACGATTGCAGTGGTGCCGCGAACGTCTAAACTGGAATGCTGAATGGGAGCATATTGTGTTTTCGGATGAGTCCAGATTCAATCTAATGCATCATGACGGGGGAATCCTTGTGCTCAGATACCTCAGTGAACGGCATCTGGATGGCTGCATTGTGCAGCGCCATACTGCTTCCACGCCGAGAGTGATGGTCTGGGGCGCTACTGCTTTTCATTCACGCACTCGCCTACTACGCATTACAGGCGCATTTAACAGCAAACACTACATCACAGAAGAGTTGGAAGCTGAACTTCTACTTTTCCTTCAGACGATCCCGGGGCCGTCTTCTAACAAGACGATGCCCGACCCCTTGTTGCTCGTACTGTCCAAAACGCACTCTTTGCGCATGAAGTCGCTCGTCTTTTCTGGCTTGCTTGTTCTCCAGATTTGTCGCCTATATAGAACGTCTGAGGTGTCATCGCGCAACGACTGGCTCCCATGGCCTCGCCGCCTGTCACCACAGCCAACAAATTGTGTATGCGTAATACCGCAGACGGCCATCCAAACTCTGTTTCATTCAATCCCACAGCGTGTAGGGTTGGTTATCACCGCCCATGATGGATTTACTTATCACTGATGTTTTGGCCTTTCTCATCACAAACCGGTATGTAATTGTGATCGTTTGCAGCTAATCACTTCCATAAATTTCATTGTGATTGCTTGTTTCTTTCTTGGTGTTGCAATTTCTATTAGCCGCCCCGGTGGCGCAGTGGTCTAAGCCGCTGGCCTCTCATCATTCGTCCGTAAGGGGTCCGGGTTCGAATCCCGGTCGGGCATGGATGTTGTGTTTGTCTTACGGCACTGGCTCTCTCCCTTCCCTGGAACCAGTGACCCTAAATTAGGGACAGGCGACTGCTTATAGCCCATTGAGTTGCTCACGGTGGTCGTTAAACCTCCAATCCAACCAACCAAAACCAATTTCTATTAACAGCAGTGTATACGTAAAATGGAAGAATTAAGTACTTAAAGGTTTATGTTACCTCATCTCATGAAAAACGAAGTCAATAAATACTGAATTAAGACTGTTACCAAAATAAGCAGCAAGAAGTGTCTGGAATTATTTGCCGTAAAACAAGGAAAGTAATTTTGTTTCACCGGAGAATATATTGATGATGATGATAAATTTTCAAAGGGAATA
Organism: Macrothele yani; assembly: GCA_039090855.1. Taxonomy (NCBI): domain Eukaryota; kingdom Metazoa; phylum Arthropoda; class Arachnida; order Araneae; family Macrothelidae; genus Macrothele; species Macrothele yani. The sequence goes on along the minus strand of CM077005.1, from coordinate 133,096,759 downwards.
TTTTTCAGGAAATAGAAGATTAGAATATGTGAGAAAAATGGATCAAAGTGGATTTCCCTTTCGTTTCACGTAATCGAAAATTCAAGTATTTTGATTGTGAAAAATGTCTTTGAGTTTCTTTATGTCTGATCCAATTCTTGTGGTGCAAAGCATCACCGTGAGATGATCACACCATTTTGGAAATTTAATATTCGTAATATATTTCATTTCCGGGGAGCAAAACTAAGAACTCTAAGTGATCAATGGGTGCTATTATAATTATACAAGATTAACTTTTTAAAAACGCAATAATAGTTTTTATTCTTTAACAGCCTTAGTACGTATGAAACGGTAATGGGTGGGCAAAACACGTTGAAAATATCTTTCAGTTTTTGGGCTAGATGCATTAGTTCTCTTCTGCATGTTATGGGAGACATATTCATGAGGCTAGGAAACATTGATGAGTATTTTATACTATAATTTCCTTTAATACACGTATTAGAGAGATGAGTTTTTGTTTAGTAAGGAACGAAATTCTCGTAACTGAAAGAAAGACCTGGATTTTTGGTAAAGTATTGAACGTAAATTAAAAGTGGCATATCTTGAAAAAATATTTAAGTAGAACTTGTGACGCACTACAGAGGTGAAGCACGTGTCCAGACGACAAATCTGCAGCGTTACATCCCGTTGGTGTAGTTTTGTCGGTTGGAACACTGGCTCCGAAACGAGGCCGCGCCTTTTCAATCTCCACCACGGAAAAATTTGTGTTTTCACATTAGAGCCCGATTGTGGAAAACGGATCTATTGGCTCTTCGGTTCTTCGAAAAATGTGTGATGTTTTTCCACACATTTTTCGGAATTAATGAAAATACATTCCTCGCTTCAAAAAATATGTATATACACCGATAAGCCATTACCTTATGACCACTTACCTAATCAACTGTAGGACCCCCTTTAACCCGCAAAACTGCTGCCACTCAGCAAGGCATCGACTCGATAAGGTGGCGATAGGGTCCTCCAGTTCCCGTACATTTCGGGATGGTGGGGATTGAGCGCGAACTCGCTTTTCCAAATCGAACAACACATGTTCGATTGGGTTCATATCAGGTGAATTTGGAGGCCAGGAAATTAACAGAAAGTCACCAGCATGTTCCCCGAAGCACTCCTTGACGATTCTGGCAGTGTAGCATGGCGCATTATCCTTTTGGTAATGGCCATCACCAGCAGCGAACGCAGTTGCCATGAATGGGTGGACTTGGTCCTTGTTGTTCAGATACCTGACAGCTGTCAGGGATTGTGCCAATGGGATAATGAGGCTCTCAAAGAAACATCGCCTACAGCATAACACCGTCGCCGCCGACCTGTTTACTCCCAACAGCGCATCCAGGTGCCATAGCCCCCTTTGGTAATCGGCGTATCCGCACTCGGTCGTCTAAGTGATGCACTAAAAACATTATTCGTCAGACCAGACCACTTCTTCCAACCATCCTCGGTCCAATCTCGATGATTTTCTGCCCATTTCGTGCGTTGTTGGTGATGACGTGCAGTGAGCATGGGTACCTGGTTGGGTCTTCGGTTACGCAGGCCCATGCGCAGAAAGCTGCGATGAACCGCGTGCTGTGACACATTGCCCTGATCACCACTGTTGTAGCTGCGGGTGATTTGTCACACTTTGGTCCTGCTGTCTCTGTGATCAATGCGCGACAGTCTCCGCTTTCCCCTGGCATGAATGATCTGCGGACGACACATGGCTAGACGACGGTTCATCGTTTTACCATCTGTGCACCACTTTTGATACGTACTCATTACAGCGGAACGGGAACAACCCACAAGCCGAGCCGTTTCCGAGATCGTAGTTCCTAGGCGCCGTGCCATCACAATTTCTCCTTTATCAAACTGTGATAAATCGGCAGCTTTTCCCATTCTGACTCCGAACACTCTACTAACTGAAAGCCGGTCCTCGGGTTGTATATATACTGCTCTGTGAACTTCACCTGCGCCACCGTTCGATCTCCAGGCACGCTACATTTCTCTACGCTGGGGGTGGTCATAATGTAATGGCTCATCCGTATATATGTAGAGGCGAAATGATGTGACGTATTACAGAGGTGAAGCCCGCGTGTTAAGACGACAAATTTTCAGCGATACATTCCGTTGGTGTAGTTTAGTCGGTAAGAATAACTGGCTCTGGAGAGAAGATGCGCGAGTTTGATCCCCACCATCGAAAAATAGTTGTTTCACAAACTTCAGAACTTCACTCTAAGAATAAGTTTGCGAAAAATCTGTGCTATGTATTTCATAAAAGCTTTGAAACGTAACCGCTGGCAGGTGCTACAGGCTCCAAAAACGTCGGAGATGTAGCGGTGGCTGTTGATTGTACCGGTGATGCGTACCAGAGGGGTGCGGGTGTCATTTCCAATTGCGCCACAAACCAGAACGCCAGACGACGAACCGGTATGGCGATGCATAATGCAAGCGTTATACAGTCTCTCGCCGCGGTGCCGCCACGCACGGGTCCGACCATCGTGGTGTTGCAGGCAGAAGCGGGATTCGTCGGAGAAGACAATGTCGTGCCATTCCGTAGACCAGGTGCGGCGTTCAATGGTCCACTGCCGCCGTACTCGCCGGTGGTGTAACGTCAACGGTAATTGGAGCAATGGGCGCCGTGCGACAAGTCCCCGCTCCTGCAGACGACGTCGAACAGTACGTGCTGACACAGGTTGATGCGCAACACACCCTAATTCCTGCGCTAACGTTCGTGATGAGGCGGTGCGAGGCGTTAATGCCCGCCGCACAACATGCCGGTCGTCTCGTTTGGTGGTGTGCCGCGGCTGCGGCAATTGCTCACGTCGGTCCGTCCGTCCCTCCTGCACCCACCGAATCCATACTCGCCTCACTGTGGCAGGATGTAGTCCCACACGGGTGCCGATGTCTCGGTACGATAAACCGCTGTCGCTATAAGCCACTATTCGTCCTCTGTCGCGATAAGCCACTATTCTTTCTCTGTCGAACTCCTAAACGTGCTGGAATGACTGCCGTGTTCTGCGACGAGGCATCAGGAAGCTTTCTACGCACAGGTCCGGCAGCACAACACACTTCCACTACTTACACCCCGCCTTCTGTGCACCCTTCTTATAGTGCTTCTCGGTGGCGTGCCGGGAGCACATTATTTGCATATGCCCTGCAATGCTAATCGTTTGCATGTCCTCTCGCGGGCGACGCATGCTGCGAATTTCAGGCCAATCGGGTGCTTTCGTCTTGGTGTTGCATTTTGGGTGGCCAGCTGTGTATTTGGTCTCGTAACCCTTTAACCGGTCGATGTACCTCAAATAAATCGTTACCAAAACTTTCACGAACGCTACGGCAAAACGGTTCCTTTCCCCTTCTCGTCTCAGTAGTACCGACCATAGGCCTATCAAAACTGATAAGATCTCTTTTCTAGCCCTCTATTCCAGAGCTCTCTTGCAGTCTGCCATATGACCTAAGAAATGAAGGGAAAGCTCTTGTTTCTTTCCAGTGCCATGGTGTCGGTATCTAGTCTTCCTGGTAAGAATATCATGCAACTAGGCAGAGACACGTTGCTCAAATACATATGTTCTCTCGCCTTCTTCAGATTCGTAGCCACTGTTCGCAGGTAATCAGCCAGAAAGGATTAGCGCCACTACTTTGAATAACAAAGCTAAGGGGAAAGCACCGCTCTCTAATTCTCAGATTCACTCTTTCCAGCCATGTTCTACCTAATTCTTAGACATAAAATACACTATCAACCAACAAGTAATTGGACACATATGCAATCGACGATATCTGCGGTCCTGATACACGTCATGGCCGCCGCCGTTAAATATCGTGTGGGAAACAACAACGCAATCAGTCGCATGCAAGATGCCACGCAGTTCGGAGCTCTCTGATTTCGAGAAAGGTGTAATCGTCGCGTATCACAGAAATGGCCGATCCATACGTGACATATCCAGCGAGTTGAAGTACCCAGAATCGACAGTGGCCTACGTGATTGGCAAGTGCAAGATGAGAGGTGACTGTCGGAATGTGCCCCGACCCGGCAGACCCACAAAACTGGGAGTTAGAGACCGACGGGCGTTGGCCAGAGAAATTCGGAAGAACCGCACGATGGGCCACATCCGCGAGGAATTTCAACAGGCATCCGGGAGTGTTCTTTTGATGAATACCTTCCGGAAGGAAGACTATCTGCTCGGTTATCACGGACGTGCTGCCGCCCACGAGCCTTTGATCACCAAGTCCAATAACGCTGCTCGGCTAACGTGGTGCAAAGAGCGTCGACAGTGGACCGTTGAACAGTGGAAACAGGTTCTCTGGAGCGACGAATCAAGGTTCACCCTCTACCGTTCGGATGGCAGGGTCTGGGTTTGGCGTCTGCCTGGATAACGCCTCCTGCCGGAATGTATTGTGCCAACTGTGAAGTTCGGCGGCGGTGGAATTATGATATGGGGGTGTTTCTCATGGTATGGCACGGGACCCTTGGTCGCAATTCCTAGTAGCCTCAACGCCGAGACCTACTGCACCATTTTGGATGACCATGCGCTTTCTACGTTATGGCAGTTTTACGGGGTGGACCCATGTTACTTTCAGGATGAAAATGCCACCTGTCATGTTGCGAGGTCCACCATGGCTTGGTATGGTGACAATGGGGTTAATCGAATGGACTGGCCTGCGCAGAGCCCGGACCTTAACCCTATCGAGCACCTCTGGGACGAGTTGGAGCGTCGACTTAAGGGGTAGCCCCACCGTCCGAAATCGGTGAAGGAACTGACCTGTCTTCTCCAAGCCAAGTGGAAGAAAATACCACTAGCCGTCGTACAACGCCTGGTTGAGAGTATGCCCGCAGCTGTAATCGCCGCTCGTGGAGGCTCCACCAACTATTGAAGGTGAATAAACTTCGTTTCCCTTTGCTATCACAGGTGACCAATTACTTGTTGGTAGATAGTGTATATTCCTTAGAGCGCATTATTCTTACCCTGTGTTAACTCGTTCCAGCCGGGTAAAGGGTTAAGACGACACTTTTTTGAATCTTTCGTCGCAGCTAAGCAGCCATGTGGCACAGTTGTACAATCTAGCTTCCTCACTGTTCGATAGTGTTTTCGATTAAGCTCATCTTGCTTAATCGAAAACACTTTCGAACAATGAGGAAGCTAGATTGTACAAACCTCACACAGAACGATTCATACTTAGTTTCCAAAGCAACGTTCTTTCACTGATGAAGAGAACAACAGTGGCGTATCTACCACCTCCGCAGCCCCGTGGGGGGGGGAAGCAGGTAGCCACGGGGGGCAGGTAGCCAAGGGGGGCAGGTAGCCAAGGGGGCAGGTAGCCAAGGAGGGCAGGTAGCCAAGGGGCATACCGCAGCTTCCAGTTATAGTTTGTCGGAAAAATCCGAACACGCACGAACACAAACAAACACAAACAAACAAATACTTAACTCAAAGGTTCATATTTTCTTTTAAGGTACATTTAGCTTTGCCTAAATAAATTTCAAGTTTCACTTTTAAAGCACTAGATGTCATACAGATAGAAAGTATTCGACCCTTTGTCTCCGGGTTGCAATACGATCGTTCTCCAATCGCCCTCTCTCTCCGCCACATCGGAATTCCCTATGGTGGATGTGGGGAAACAGTCAGTCAGTCACCTAGGATTACCTACACGACAGGCGCCAACGTTTATTCACAGCAGCCGCGGATCTGTATGTACAAGAGGGTGATTTCTCTAAGTGATTTATTTTAGCTTTGTACAAAACAATTACATGTACTTTTAAATCTATTACTTAAAAAGTTAAAGCTACAGAGCTCTAGGTACCAGCATTACTTTTCCAAATATCCTCCCCCTCCTATGCACCCCACCCCTCGCAAAAAACGCAACCTGCCTCCTGTTGGAAATCCTGGGAAAATTACTGCGCTTGTGGGCGCTGAAGTAAATCTTTGCTTGGGGGTGCACACGCTGTGCTAGTTAAGCCACTGGAGAACAATGATGAAAAATGAAAATGGAGAATCAGAAAAATAGTAGAAGTATGCAAAATAATAAAACCGAAGAAACATTTCCCGTAAGGAAAAGTCGAGCCATTTTACTTACCTGGCTCTTTTCTGCTCAAGTGGTTGCAAATCACTCGGAACGTGAGCACTGCAAAGAGCGGACAGGACGAACGCAAGATGAAGAACTATGCATGTCACTATAGGAATGACAGACGGAAGAAGGGCTTTCCCAGACATATTCAACCAACAGCTGAAATTAAAAATTCAATATTATACTTGTATTTATTAGTAGAAATATCCTCTAATTTAATCTGCTTAATACACTGGTAACTATAGAATGAATGAAATACATGCCTCGATGACACTATGACCACTTACTTTATAGATTATTGGGGCGCCTTTAGCAGCAATACCCGCTTGCACTAGGCATGGCATTGACAATCACAGTTCTGAAAAAAATGCTCAGAATGCGAGTTTCCACTGCATCACACAAACATTCGATTGGATTCAGATTGGGGAACTTTGGTTGCCAGAAGAGCACACAAAATGTTTGGGTATGATCTCCGAACTATTCCTGCACACCAAACAGAAGACATCCCTCTTTCCACGTTAATAAGTGAGTCACTGAAAAATTCTCATTGGCCTCCACCGGGAATCAAACCCAGGTCTTCCAGTTACGCGCTGGACATGCTACCATTGCACCACAGCGGCCTCGAATTCTCCAGACTCACAAGCGATTAACTCCGAAACCACATGGTAGATTCCTTTTTACGTTACTCACTTATCAACGTGGAAAGAGCGATGACTTCTGTTTGGTGTTCCTGATCCACGTCGAGTGTATGAATTAATTATTCCTGCACAATTCGGGTTTTGTGGCAGTCTTTTTTGAAAGAGTCCAGTGCCATTATGTTACACAGTCACAATGTAGAGCAACACCTGGTTTGAAACAATAGATAGCTAGATCTAACACTGAGAGTGTGTTCAATGGCGATTAGGGAACCAATCCTCTTATTACGTTAACCCCTCCTCTTGCCTGTTGCCTTCCAACTCTCTTCATACTGGCTGCAGCTGCTCACTAGCGAGCCTTCAAATGCGGGCATGTTCACCAGCATGTTAGAGCAGGAACTTGGACTCATCAGACCAAGGAACTCTTTTAAATTTAGATGATGCCCAGTCAATGTGCTCTCGTGTCCACCACAGACGTAGCTGTCAATGACGATCGCTCGACATCGGCACGTGAACTGGCCGCCGAGTCTTTGGGCCCATTACAAAGAGCGTCTACTGGATCGTGTATTGAGAAAAGTTTCCTTAGGCTTTCTGAATTCCGACTGCCATTAACAGAGGCATTTATAACTGTCCGTGGAAAGCACTGCGTTTGCTTCGACTGTCAACCATTGGTCGCCTCCCTTTCCAGCAAATTGAGTGAACATGTGCCCTTTCCACCACATCTTTACACTTGTGGTTATCGAACTATCAACAATGGCTTCGGTTACTTAGATGAAAGCCTTCGTGTTCCTCGTCCTGATTATCATCCCCGTTCAAACTCCTCCTCTTTCCTCACTGCACGGTGTGACATACTGCATAGGTAAAGCACGTGTCAAGACGATAGATCTGCAGAAATACATTCCGTCCGTGTAGCTTAGTTGGGAGAGCAACTTACTCCGGAGTAAGGGGAGCGCGCATTAAATCCCCGTCACGGACAAATTTGTGTTTTCATAACGAGCTTTGCACTGGTGACAAGACAAGCCCTTCTCGTGTCGTCTATGTATATTTCGAACCTGTCGTAACACCTCTGCTCTATGGAGTGGAACTCCTCCACTCTTGGAAGCAGGGGAGAGTCATAATGATCTGGCCCATGAATGTATAATGAAGATATTTAAAAAGTGATGGCAATTGGAAAATCAAGAAAAGCGGAGATATCTCATAAAAACTGCTCTCAGCATGGTTCGGATTCTGATAAATATGCGACAATAGTGCCATATCTGATTCTCATGTAGGAGACTGCTTATGTGGTTCGTTAATTTGTGGCTGGACTACGAGCAGTTTTAGCAGCACACGATTGGCTGTGAGAAGAACACGACATATCTGCAAATTCTGAGCGTGTGAAGATCCATCAAACTGAGCCAGGTGAGGTTCTCCATAAGATTATCCGTCACATAGGTAGCCGTAGTTGTTGGGAATATGCGAACTCTGAAGCTTCTTAAAAAGTGTCTTATTCAGCGTTACTTGATAAAATTTAGTTGTTATAATACTACTGTCGTTCAGCATTCCTCTGTGATTATAATGCTACTTAAAGTTCGTGCGGTTCACGAATCGAAAAACTTGTTATTTTAATGCTACTAACAGTGTTTGTGGCTCAATATTCCTACTGAGATGTATGCTGAAGTGCCAAAAAAAGCCCCCAAAAATTGGGATATCTGCCTAACATCGCGTTCGTCCTTCTCGCTGTCGAATAACGGCAGAAACACTACGGGGCATAGACTCCACGAGCTCTCTGTAGTACTGTGGAGACACTGCCCACCATGCTTCTTGAAGAGTGTCCCACAATTCCGTAATATTCGCCGGTGGAGGATTCATGGCATTGGCTGTAAGTAGAACAACGAGGCATGAACTCCATGAGCTCTCTGTAGTACTGTGGAGACAGTGCACACCATGCTTCCTGAAGAGTGTCCCACAATTTCGTAATATTCGCCGATGGAGGATTCCTCCGGCATTGGCTGTAAGTTGAACAACGAGGCATGAACTCCATGAGCTCTCTGTAGTACTGTGGAGACAGTGCACACCATGCTTCCTGAAGAGTGTCCCACAATTTCGTAATATTCGCCGATGGAGGATTCCTCCGGCATTGGCTGTAAGTTGAACAACGAGGCATGAACTCCATGAGCTCTCTGTAGTACTGTGGAGACAGTGCACACCATGCTTCCTGAAGAGTGTCCCACAATTCCGTAATATTCGCCGGTGGAGGATTTCTGGCATTGTCTGTAAGTTAACATGAACTCCACGAGCTCTCTGTAGTACTGTGGAGACAGTGTACACCATGCTTCCTGAAGAGTGTCCCACAATTCCGTAATATTCGCCGGTGGAGGATTCCTAGCATTGGCTGTAAGTTGAACAATGAGGCATGAACTCCGTGAGCTCTTTGTAGTACTGGGGAGACAGTGCCCACCATGCTTCCTGAAGAGTGTCTCACAATTCTGTAATATTCGCCGGTGGAGGATTCACGGCACGTTGAACAGTATCCCAAATACGTTCAATAGCGTTTAAATCCGGTAAACGTGGGGCAATGTCAAGATGCCAAACTCCGTGAAATATTCCTCCAGCCATAATCGGGGGACTGTGGATGTGTGCGGTGGCACATTGTCGTGTTGAAAGAGGTCGCTCCCGTATGAATGGTTGTATGCCATGAACTGGTGCAAATGATTCCCAAGGATGGTTATGTAAGCTCTACGGGGCAGAGTTCTCTGCAGATGTGTGAGGGGTCCTAATGTGTTCCAGCTGAAAGTACTCCACACCATAACAGAGCCACCACCAGTCTGCACTGTCCCTTGTGGGCATGCGGGATCTATTGCCTCGTCAGGTTGTTGCCACACCCGGAGTCGGCAATCTACCTGAAACAGTTGGTATCGCGATTAGGTAGGCCAGGCTACACATTTCCAGTCATCTTGCATCCAATGACGGTGTTCCCGAACTCAGGGTGGCGCATAGCCTTCTGACGTATGGTCAGCAATGGCACCCAGGTGGGCAGTCAGTCGGCTCAAGAATCCCATAGAACAGAGGGAACGTTGCACTGTCCGAGCACCAATACTACAAATGGCCCGCAGCATTGAACTGCGCTATAATTTGCGGCAATGTTGCGCGTCGGGCGTATGTTACGATCCGTTCCAGATGCCGCTGTGCGCGATACTCCAGGGCTGCTGAACGGCCACGCCGGTCTCGCACTCTGGATTTTCTATGTGTAGTCCAGGTACACCCTTGAAATTGTTGACCGTGTAAATCCAAATTTCGTTGTAATTTCCGAGATGGAGTGACACATCTCGGAAATTACAACGAGTTCTTTCGTTCCTCAAAATGGACCTCTACCCTCTCCTCCTCCGCGACATTTCTGATATTTACAGAACATCACTTTCCCTCTGTTCTTCCCTTGTTCCGGTCCGGCAACCCCCCCCTCCTCGACTAACGATCTTCTTGAGGAACCGCTCTTTTTCAATTCTGCCATTCATCCCCCATCTGCTGATTACTTTCATTTTTCCTCTTGGCTCGCAAGCGGAGTCATTACGGTCCGTCAGCTTGTTGGTCCAGACCTCAAGTGGAAATCCATCGCAGCCATCAAGCCATTTTTGCCGAATACGTCCGTACATCAGGCTCAACATCGTCTTCTCTGCAGTGCCCTTCAACGCGTATATCCTTCTCTTGTTGATCAACATGGCATTGTTCCAGTTCCGTCAGCTTCTTTTTTCCTGCCGTTCGCTGTTTATCTCAACAACGTGCCTTTCCTGCCGCATATGATCACTGTTAAGAACTTGTATCATTATCTGCTCACACATTTCGTCTCTCCAGCTTCTCTTCAAGACATCCCACCGGAGTATTTTCCGATGATTTGGAAAGATGCGCAGTCCTCCTATGCTCCTCTCAAGACGATCATTCGCGACTCCTTTCGCTTCGAACCATACATCGCTTCCGGCATCACTCAGCAACCAGTTGCTACTACTGTGCTACAATTGGCGATGTGCATCACGCTTATTCTACCAGTCTGGTGCTACAATCTTTATTCTCCCTTATGTTTTCCCTCCTTGCCTCCGTTCGCAGTGCTACGCATACCATGTTTCACTTTCATTTTCTACAATCTCATATGTCTACTACTCGCCAGCATAATCCTGTGTGTAAATGCATCATACTCCAAGCAAAATATTCTATATATTTGTTATATCGTACCAGTATTTCCACACCATCACTGATCCAGTATTCGGCTGCACGCGGTTTTGTGTGTGCTCGTTTTCGCCGCTCCCTCACTGTCCTATTACAAACTGAATATGACTACGCTCTTTCCCACCAAACAACTGCTGACTTTCATCGCAAGTGGTCGCCCCATACTACATGGTATCAGGTTTGTGGTGACCGTGTCACTTTGTTGAACTAACGCTATTTGCCGATGCCACGCTGATGTGTTTCTCACCGTACTTTGGACTCTTTTTATATTTTTTTGTCTTTTTCTTGTAGCTGGGGACTACCGCTACTGACCACATGTAGAAGGACTCTGCACACTCATATACTGACTTTACTTTTGAATCTCAGCAACATGACTGGTTTTTTTTTTTTTTTTTCGTGATGGCCTCCTCACGCATTTGTTTTGCTTACAAAATTTTCTGTACATTTCTCAGTTTTGGTTCAACGACAAATGCTTCGTTTATATGCTGCGATGTTCATTGTTTTATTTTTTTCCATGTATATAGTGTATACAGAAATTTTAACCTGTACCTCTTTTATTGTCTAATAAAGAACATTCTGAATTTTTTTTTACCTATATGGACATAATTTGTACATAATGTGATTCATATTTACTTAAGTTATTTATAAGAAAGAGAGCATTGGTTACGAAATGGCTTTCTAAATACAAAATACTACACAATACATACGTATAAAACATATCGTTTCCATATATCGAAGTTTCTATATATTGATTTTTTTTTATGGAACCATCGATTTTCCTGAGAAAGACTGCTGCCCTTAAAATGAACGAAAAGCACAAGACACTCAAAATACAGACATATAATGAATTAGCTTTATTTGCCTTCCGCTAAGCTAATTATTATGAATGATTCTCTTCTTACCAGCTAGCTAATGATATACTTGCACTAAGCTTCAAAATAATGAATTCCCAAAAGGGTGTTGTTACTAGTTAATTACGAACTTAAACAAAGTCTCAACGCTGGTTATTTATAGTAAGTAATCAAAGTTATAAACCTAACAGCCAGACAGAGGTCTGACAAAAACTATGAATTGAGAAAGACTGACTTACTGAAAAACTTCTTTATTTTTAAGACTCTTGGTCAACTAAGGCACACACAACACACCACTACATAACAACACACTGCAACGCAACAACCACGCGACACCTCATAACAACACACAACGCCTAAGTCTCGATGAACGCGCCTATATACTAGCTACCACCACGTCATGACTTACACTCATTGCCAGATCACATTCAGCGGGTGAAATAATATTTCGTTCAGTAAGAAGATAATTTACATAGTAAAATAAAATAACCAGAGATAGTAAAATCAAAAGGAAAGTGAATATAGAATATACGTTACAGACATTGATGATATCAGCAGGGAAGATGGAAAGAAGAGGCTTCACTGCCAGTCTTTCTCGAAAAAACCAAAATACTCGTTGAAAAAATTTGAATTATTTTGAGAAGGAAATATACCGAAAATATTTTCCGAAGGTTAGAATAAGTTTTGATCGGTCATTAAAAAGCGAAAATGGGATTGCAAATCTGTTGCAAACGGAAATATGCACTTACGCCACAACGAGAAAATTGTGCGTAATGAAAAAATGAGAAATTATGTGCAATGTATGTTATGTATCAGGTGGGGGGGGGCATGTTTTGCTAGTTACGCTGCTACAGTCATTCCTTTTTCAAACTTTGTTAGATCACGTCCTTTTCTCATTTTCACACGAAACTGCATACTAACCGCAAGTTCGTTATCTCTTAAATGCCTTGCGTAATTTGCATACAGAGATGTATTCCGGCATCTTCTCGGGGTACTTAGCCCCCTTCCCCTGTCTAAAATCCATGAAAGCCCGCCGTAGGTTTTTGGGCGATCTCCTCTTATGTTTAGTCTAATTGTCTCCTTTTATAGCTTAATATTTGGAGAAATTAATTTGAAATAAATTAAGAAAATAAGGGAAATGTAGTAATAAAAAAAGCCGCATGGACTTCAGTCTGATATTTCTGTCATCCTTCAATAAACCATTAAGCAGTTCTTTGCTGAAGGGGCAATTTTTCAAGCACAAACAACTCGGGCTACTCCCGCAATAAAAACCTAATTCCACAGAGTGGAGATGTTTGCACAGCAATACATCATCATATTTTGGAAGCTGGCATTCAACTTTGTTTCAGCCTTGTGGATGTCGACTTTCTACGTATACGGTTAAGCCTCAGTGTAGCTAACGTGACGTTTGTGCTTCCAATACGACAAAATATTTGGTACCTAATTTTTAACAATAGCAAATTATTAGAAATTGTTCTCATAAAACGTTTTTTTTTTACCTTGCGGTGGGAAATTTACACTCTGTGACCAAAAAATTAAATAAAATAATATATAAAAAACAGAGGCACCTCAAGCTGGCATCCAAACGGTTAAGTAGTTAGTTTTTTATTTACTACTATGTGCTAATTTAAGTAATCTAAAATGGCTGAAACCAAATGTCATGGGAATGGTTTACACCATACATTTTCAGGTAACACTGTAATGTTTGCTTAATAATCAGAAATACGCTTGCAGTATGGCGAGGACATTTTTACCACTCCTAATGTTGTATTTGGGGGGGGATATTCTCCATCGGAGCGCCATCTTACTAGCATCCTTAATATTTTGCATCACCCGATGGGGAAATCCGTGGGGCGTTACTGAATTAAAGCAAACGTGTAACATTTTTAATCAATTGTATGTGCAGATTTTTTGGAATCTGCATTTGCGATATACGAGCGTAAGAAAATTTTTATACTCTACTTAAAATTTTTATATGTGTTAATGAATATATAAATAGCAAAATTGTTATTATATGTTTATAATTAGTCAACAAGTTTCATTTAGCCCCTCAAAATTTGTAATTGGCCCCCGGAAAAAAACTCTAAATGCAACGCTGTTTGCTACGCGCGCCATCTGTCTGCTGGTTGCAGTTCCTTCTTACATGATGGGTGGTCATAATTTTTTTATGGGACTGTGTATACGAGAAATGGTCCCATAGGTGGTAAAAGGATTGAAGAAAATTAGGATCATTTCAAGCTGATTTTTAGGTGCAATAATGTGAATTAAGTATATTTTGAAATCGACAGCATCTGCCTTTGCTTCCCCTAGCGCCGAGTCATGCATCGGAGAAAGACGAAAGGTATGGATCACCGTTTTAACAGATCGAACTTCCAGAAGGAGATTTCTCAAATCGAACTAAGGTGCAGAAATATGGTGCTCAGAAAAGGGCGTTGCGCTACTGTACACTAAATTCTCTCCTTCCTTTTCGGCCTAAAGACGTTCAAAAGAACGTACAAGTGATTTTGTAGTTTTAATTTAGCGAAACGACAATTGCAGTCTAAATTCAAGAAAGAGAAGAGAACATGACGCAACGTTCCTTGAGTACGCGGTTTTGTTCCGGGAAGATTACAGAACAGCTGATATTGTGTAAATACTGAAGTAGATATGGGGATGTAGCTTAGTGGTAGAGCGTTCGCTTCGCATGTGAAAGGCCCCGGGTTCAACCCCGGCATCTCCAAAAGTTTGTATTTTTTTTAAAGAGCAATTTCTATTTATAAATGCCTTCCCACACAAATTAAGTACCTTTTATCTATTTTAAACTTAGTAACTTATTATTCGCAATTACTAACGCCATTTTATTTTCAACCTTCCGGATTGTCGAAACTAAATACATTTGGACCACGCCAGCCAGCCACATGAGAAGTGGATAGGGCCCAAAGGTCACGGCTTTCCCTCCTTTTCCCTTCCCACAACATGAGTAGGCCCACCTAAGCTATATGTATCTTGGCCAAATCTTCCCGAATGCAATTTTATTAACTAACCAGTGCGCTACACATGGAATCCTGCATCGGAACTTATCGAACTGAAGTTTAAAAAATGTGCCCCACAAGAAATATAGCTTAGCATCAATGAGCTATATTAAAAAAACTGTATTATCATTATTTGACTTAAGGAAGAATGGTGAGTATACAGTAGTTCGTCATTAATAGTTTACTGCTGTCTCTTGACACCATATACAAGTATATCAGGAAAAACTTAGCTCATAATTAAAAATAAGTTACGTTCTTTGTTTTTAATGTAGCATGCTGACCATAACTCAATATTGATGGCGCGTTATTAATTAAGAGTAGAACTGATAAGTTCTACTTTTATAAAAATTTCAAGTAAAAATTTATCATGATGAACATAACAAGTTATTAGTCATTTGCACTTTCCAATCTTAGGTTGAAGAAGCGTATATGCTCCAGCTTTGTCCATCTGTCTGTCTGTCTGTCCGCACAAAAACTCGTATAAAAATGGTTCGGTTTCGATGAAATATTTTAGTATGTGATAGGGGACAACCTGGGGACAAACGCTACAGAAAATGGGCGAAATGGGGTTGAAGGTCAGGACATAGGTGCGGGATCCATTCCATAGCCTTTATGCGTCATAACTTGCGTAAAAATGGTTTGATTGCGACAAAACTTTATCATGTTGTTCCGGGAGTATACCGAACCGGTTCCGTTGAATATCGTCGAAATGGGGTCAAAGGTCAGGACATAGGAGCGCGATTTATTCAACAGCCATTATCCTCATAACTTGACTAAAAGTGCTTCTATTGCGACAAAACTTTAGTATCTTGTTCCGGAGGTATACCGAACCAATTCTGTTGAATATCATCGAAATGGGGTCAAAGGTCAGGGCACAGGAGTGCAATTTCTTCCACAGTTATTACCTTCATAACGTGAGTTTTAACTTGAGTAATGATTTCTGGTATGTTGGAAACCGTATCATAATTAATGCATTGCATGATTTTACCAACTTGTTTTTATTACCAATTATTAATAAGTCATGATTATTGTTTCAAACATAAAGTGTAAATGCTGCAGAACAACCATAATTATCAAATCGTTACTCGAAGCGAGCTGCAGTATAATAACCATTTCAGACCTTTAAAAAACGCGATACATACGAATCTCACGCAAGCTTAATCAATTATTCATGATGAGTTGTGTTCAAACTTTTAGCCCTTAAAGCAGAAAGAGTCACAATGCCAAAAATCAAGAGGCAATTAAAGCATGTTTGCATTAACATCCATTTTCCGAGAAATAAGTAAAAAATTAAAACTATCAAAGAGGTGCTTTTACCATTTCTCCAGAGGTATAGCTCTTACAAAACGGTAAAATTATATTTGCAATCCGATTTATTGGTGAAGGGGTGTACAGTCATTTGCAAAAGCTTAAGACCAACTGTTGGTATAAGGAGATTTCTGCCGCTTTCTCCAGCTACTGGCTGCATTACTCGACTTCCTGTCGGTGTTACATCATCCTACAGCGGCAGCTGTTGATAGACTTGGGGGAAGCGTGCGAGCGTCAGTTTGCTTCTGGTTTTCATGCTGGGATGTTTTGTAGGTATTTTCACTTCATTCATCAAGTCGTTCCTGCGCCATTCATTAGGTGTGTTGCTCAATGTAATATTTCCACAAATTCCCTCGGAATTTTGTGGAATCTTCCCTCGCAAGTTTGTGGAATTACTACAAACTTCCTCGGTAATTCCACAAAATTCCCTCGGAAGTTTGTAGAATTACTACATTAAGCAAAGCACATCCATTGCTTTGCATGATCAGTCAAATACTCTTTTCCCTTCCATTAATGTTAAAGATAACCTCCAGACAGCGAAACCCCTTAACAGCGGCCAACGGACACGCCAATCAGTCCTGAAAGAGATCTAATGGATACCTTATGCTTTACGATTTTACACAGTTTTTTCGGTACTTCGGCGAAACCTTATCCTTTAGGGTCAAAAAAGATAAGATAGGAATAAAGAATGCAATAAAAACTAAAAATGGTGCTGCTTCTCCAGCACGATGGGTTGGATTACGGCAAGTACAACGCTGTGCTTAAGTGAAAATAAAAGATTTAAACTTTAGTTCTACGTGAGGCAAACTCCAGATATTATGTATACTTCAGTCACAAGCTGTGGAGGGGGGGGCTTAAATGTTTTTCTTTGGTGACGGTGTATCTTTGATCGGTTCCTATGGGGGGTTCTGTTCCTATTTTCCGCACGCAGTTAGCTAACTGTGCAGTTCTACTTCACTGTCTAACGTTTTTACGCTTTCCAACCGTAGGTTGAAGAAGCGTATATGCTCCAGCTTTTTCCGTCCGTCTGTCGGCACGATAATTCACGTAAAAATGGTTCGATTTCGATGAAATTTTAGTATGTGGTAGGGAACTACCTGGGGACGAAACCTGTTGAAAATGGGACAAATAGGGTTAAAGGTCACGATATAGGAGCGGGATCCATTCCATTGTCATTATGCCTCATAACTTGCGTGAATATGGTTCGATTTCAATGAAATTTTAGTATGTCGTAGGGGACCGCATCGGAACAAGCTCTATTGAAAATGGGTGAAGTGGGGTCAAAGGTCAGGACATAGGAGTGGGATGCATTCCATTGCCCTTATGCGTCATAACGTGCGTAAAAATGGTTCGATTTCGATCAAATTTTAGTATGTGGTAGAGAACCACCTGGAGAGGAACCCTATTGAAAATGGGAGAAATGGGCTCAAAGTTCAGGACATAGGATCGGGATCCATTCCATTGCCCTTGTCCCATACTATTAAGGAGGACGTCAAGTAATTTTGCTTCCTATATTTGCAATGGAAAAACTTTTCTACACATTTCCTTCGCAGTTAGTGTGTTTCCAAGGACGGAAATTTGAACATCGATTAAAATAACTTCATATTATAACTTGGAATACTGAACATTTTCTAAAACATAACACCATAATTATATTAAAAAACAATAACGTTTCCTTTGGTGGTGTTGAAACCAGAAAAAAGATGGCGCGACCTGTACTTTGATGACGTCAGTAGACAAATAAATGTTGGATTGCATAATTATGGTTATGTTTTAGAAATTATTAAGTATTCCAAGTTATAAAATGAAGCTATTTTAATCGATGTTCAAATTTTCATCCTTCGGAACGCATTAATTTTGAAGAAAATGTGTACAGAAGTTTTTCCATTGGAAGTATAGAAAGCAAAATTACTTGACGTCCACCTTAAAGGAGCAATTCTTGTATCTATGAAAATTTTATTTTGAAAACGGCTCTAAGGATTTTGATGAAAGTCGTTAACCTACCGTTTTCTGGTACTAGAAATCGATTTAGCTTGATCTCGACATTAGGAAAATTCGTTTAGTGGGTTAAATAACCACCCCGAATTACCACGTGTTCAGTGTCATGGCGTCGTTCCATTAATGTTACCCATGCTGAGAAATCTTATGACGTCACACTCTTTCGACCAGATGGTCGCGATTCCGATCTGCCTCATTACGTCACGCGTTGTGTGCGCACGATAACTCGCGTAACAATCGTTCGATTTCGATGAAATTTTCGTATGTGGTAGGGACCACCTGGGAAGGAACCTTATTGAAAGTGAACGAAATGGGGTCAAAGGTCAGGACATAGGAGCGGGATCCATTCCAATGCTCTTATGCGTCATAACTAACATAAAAAAGGTGCGATTTCGATGAAATGTTAGTATGTTTTAGGGGCCTGCCTGAGGATGAATCCTATTGAAAATGGGCGAAATGGGGTCAAAGGTTAGGACACAGGAGCGGGATCTATTCCATAGCTCTACTGCATCATAACTTACCTAAAAATGCTTCTATTGCGACCAAACTTTATCATGTTATTTCGGAGGTATACTGAACCGGTTCTGTTGAATATCATCGAAATGGGATCGAAGGTCAGGGCACAGGAGCGAGATTTATTCCACAGTCACTATCCTCATAACTTGAGTAATGATTTCTGGTATGATAGAAAGCGTATTATACTCAATACATTGCATGATTTTACTAACTTGTTTTTCTTACCTTTAGCGCACCCTTAACTGAACCCCCTAGCTTGATATTTCTAAAGGAAAGTTTGTGACAACGGGCCACATGACAGTTTACTAAAATCCTCTACATTAATTTATTTTAAATTGTTATATTGAGTTTCTTTCAGCATTCTACCTTTGGAGAAAGCTTCGAAACCGTTTCTTTGTGCGTAAGCTTTGTACAATTGTTCTCCTTTTGTGCCAAAGCAATGGACTAGCAATTTTAACCTAGACCTGACCCCGAGCAATGGCACCTCCCAACAACTGTCACTTTTTCCCGGTCCGAGCAGTCACCGTTTTTCGATACAAGCAGCACCGTTATTCACTATGTAAAACAGCAGCATACAAAATGGAATACCTTTTTATCTCTTTCAATTGATCTAACACATTTCATAAACCACAAATGCGTCTGCCACGCTGAACGTCAAGCATATTAAAACAGTAAACGCTACGTAAAATCAACTCAGCAAATCGCGTAGATATTGCATCACTACGTTTGCAGCCGCACACCAAAAGTCAAATACAGCAATCATTTTGCCAGAAGTTGCTTCACGTTGGGGATGTAGCTCAGTGGTAGAGCGTTCGCTTTGCATGTGAAAGGTCCCAGATTCAAGCCCCGGCATCTCCACTTAATTTATATTTTCATGTTAAGTACTAATGAAAATTCCACTTAAAAAACATAAGGACGTTTTACTTTTATATTTTGCCAAGAGTAGATAGTATATTCATAATAGTATAATATTTCTAATGGTAAAATACAATAGCAAATAATTAACGATAAAATATTTATGACAGTTAATGCTCATTATGTGTGTGCGTGTGTACGTAGAGGATAATCATAATAAACACACATCCCATTTTAAATTATTCTTAGTAGCCTCATGGTGTATTAAAACCAAAGTATACTCATCATCAAGAACTAATCGTCAATAATGAGCAACTGTAATCGTACAAATCTTCAAAATCCAAGAACGGAGTTATAACAAATACAGCTCCTAATCAATGTTTATAATAATAATAATAATGATAATAATAACTAACGACAACCCTTGTAGGCTACGGCCAAGTAGAAGACCATCATGACGATACCATCTCAACATTCTTTTTTCTTAAGAACTCCCTAAACCTGAATATAAGTTTACCACATAAAAAGTTATAATTAGTAATCAGTGATTGCTGAGGCAGAGAAGTGACATGAGCACTATGGTTAAAGCAACTCATCACTGAAACTCTGTTATAAAATTGTTAATAATCATCGCGTTAAGTTAAATAATAAAGAGTGTGGCATTATTTTAGGGATATGCTTATTGTCTAGGCCTTTTGATTTAAAAAAGTGTTGAGATTATGGCTTATACTGACTTGTAGCTTTTGAATTTTGTCTAAACCAAGTCAGTATTTCGGAACAACTGGCCTAAATTACAGTCACTAACAAAGCCACTGGAAAATAACCTTAATTCGGATTTGAATTCAGTAAGGTATTAAAATGTACAAAAACCTTGAGATCATGTGCTGATGATCTCAAGCTTTTGTACGTTTTGTACATCTTATCCGGACTAGTTTAGTGCACTACAAAAAAAATTCTGAAATTCAGGAGCCATTTCACGTGATTTGTTTCGTGAATAAACGAAGAATATTCCTGATACAGGCTTTTCCGTGAAATGGAAAGAAACTTGAATTACACAGAGTTTCTGCACTCCAGGAAAATTCTGAATTTTCAGAAAACTCCGCAATTCCTTCCTTATATAGTGACAGTAAACTGCCGTTTTTAAGATGTGTTAACGGAAAGTTCCCACTCTTTCCGTATCCATATGACGAAAAGTTTCTGGTAATAGGAACGATCCGTGGGGATACTTCAGATTTAATTAACTGTTAAATTTCAGTCGTCTGTCGCAAGATCGGATGTTGAAATTCTGTAGCGAGATCAGATATTATGGATAGCATAGCGCATGAAATTTTGGTTATTATGGGACCGGATAATTCTTTCCCCTCTCCCCTATACTGTGCACTAGCTATTGTACTACCGTAAGAGACCTGGTACTTAAATTATTGTACAGGCGATTGGACGATGTCTATGTGTCAGTCTGTAGATTCCCTAAGACAACAACCATTATAGCTATCAGTATTTAGGATTTAAAATAAATAATATTTCGAAAGAGTATAGGAAATAAAATAATACTATAAAACAGTACATTTCATATTTTCTTAAAGAAAATTGAAAGTCATTGTCAGTTTATACGCACGGTCGAGTCACATTATTGTGACCACCAGCTAATATCCAGAGTAACCGCCGTGTGGAGACGGCTGCCAGTGACTCAATAAGGTGCTGGAAGGTGTTCACAGGTATGTGGAGCCATGCTGACTGGAGTGCATCTGACAGCTGCTGGAGGGTGCGTGGTGGACGATCCATAGAGAGAAACAACGCGATCGAGGTGGTCCCACAGATGCTCACTTGGGTTTACGTCTGGTAAATTAGGGGACTAGGGAAGTACTTTGAAGTCTTCACAGTGCTCTTCCAACCACTCTCGGGCATTTCTATCTGTGTGACACGTCGCATTGTCGTGCTTGAAGATCCCATCCTTCCCCAAGGAAGACAATCAGCTTGCATGGGTGTACGTGGTCTGCAAGTCATAAAGAATTCGGTCCATAGTGCCTTCAACAGGTATGAGTGGACCCAGAGAATGCCACGAAAACATACCCCAGACCATAATGCTGCCTCCATCAGCTGATGTTCTTCCAGCAATAGTTGAAGAGTGTTTGTTCTCCGATGTTTCTCGCCTTATACGCCAACGTCCATCCGTTCGATGAAGCAGAAAACGTGACTCATCGAAGGGGGCATGTACGCCCAAGTGCAAATGTACGCCCTTTCTGCCTGTGCATCTTCGTTAGCATAGGTGCAGTGACCATCCGCCTGCATCGGAGCCCCATACGCAGCAGGGTTCGCTGAACTGTCGTTTTACACACACTTCCGGTAGCCCCCTGGCTCATTCGGCCAGTGAGTTGCTTCACTGTAGCGTGTCGATCGGCCTTCATGTGCCTGCGAAGCCGACGTTCACCTCTCACGTCCATGGCATGTGGTGCTTCGCAGTTTACTTATTCGCAATGGTGTCATTTCTCCAATCACGATACACTTTAACCACAGCAGCACGCGAACAGTTCACAAACTGCGCTGTTTCAGAATTACTGCCACCTTGGCCCGAAAGCCGATAATCATCCCTTTTTGCAAATCTGATAAATCGATTCTTTTATCCATGACACACAACGAGCGATGTTTTCAGAATGCCTACAGCACACTTTATATCCAAAAAAGTAGGAGGAGGTCACAATAATGTGACTCGACTGTGTATAAACAGACCTTAAGTTCCAAAGCGTTCTGCTGATCCAAAAATTCACGATAAAAAAAAAGTACGTTATTTTTAATACAAGTAAGTCCTCGTGTAGAAAAAACAAAATAATTACAAACATATTTACAAAAATAAAGCTCCGACAGAAAATAAATTGCCTAATTCACTTAATAAATCGGCTAATTCACTTGCAATAATGAAAAAAAAAACTCCATCGAACAAGTAGAGTTTTACTTTGAACGTGACTGCGACCTCTGAGTACTTGTGGCTCAGAGGTTAAGACGCGCAGTTTCTGATGAGCAAACCTAAACGACATCGGTACGAATCCCACCGGGGCGAAAGGATTCCTTGGTGTGAGAGTTAAAATGTTCAGGGTCTTCGGTTTTGAAAAATGTTTGCATAAATACGGGAAGATCCGAAACAGAATTTTCTGAAATAAACGGAATTAGTGACTACGGAAAATCTGTGAAAATACGAAAGTTAAAAAAAGGACACTTTTAAAAGCGGAAATTTCGTTAAAAGACAGACACCTGCCGGCAAATTTCCTGCACGTATTTTCAGGAATTTCCCGTAAATTCTCACCATTTATTTTGTTGCATTGTATTTTGAATGAAGCTGTACCAAATCGGCAATGGATTGCATAGTTGACTTTAGCTATAAGTTGTAATATTCTGTGACGTACCTGCCAGCAGGACGCACACGACATAAAAGGCAGATAGGAATCAGAATAATCGTCTGCGTAGCTCAGTTGGTAGAGCGACTTGTTCCGGAATAAGCGGCCTCGGGTTCGAATCCCAGCGTAGACCAAAAATGACGGAGAAATTTACTTCGTTATAATGGCGCCCGAACTATCCGGATGACCCGACCGTTCAAAATCTCGCATTGGTGTGGTATTCTTTCCACACCGCGAGATAGGAAAAATAAGAGAATCCCTTCTCCAGCGCTTCGAGAAATAAAAATGTGTGATGTTGCATTCCACACAGCAGATTGACTGGGAGTTCTCAAGTGCACGTTCTACAGTGGATGGCTGCCTGCAACGATTCATGGTCACGGCTGACCCGTGGGCCATGCCCCCGGCCCTCTTTCGGGGGGAGATGTGACGTACCGGCCAGCAGGACGCACACGACATAAAAGGCAAATAGGAATCAGAATAATCGTCTGCGTAGCTCAGTTGGTAGAGCGACTTGTTCCGGAATAAGCGGCCTCGGGTTCGAATCCCGGCGTAGACCAAAAATGACGGAGAAATTTACTTCGTTATAATTCTTTAATTAAGTTAAAACCTCTTAGATGGCTTCTTTGCCATATAGTGCATTTCCCTTTATATACAGTATAATGCATCGCTGTACAAAGGGTGTACAGTGATAAATTATGTATAAAAACGATATTTTTCCGCGTACAACTTGAAAAAGAATCAAACAGAAGGGGATAACAGCTTTCTCCGTCACATGTTACGGTTTTTTTTTATTAAATCTTTAAGTAATTTCATGCTTTATATGTGTATACACTGATCAGCCATTAAATTATGACAACATACCTGATAAGTTGTAGGACCCCGTTTAGCTCACAAAACCACTCGGCGAGGCATCGATTCGATGAGGTGGCGAGAGTTATTCTGGGGTATCTGGTACCATAATGTCAACAGCAGGTCCTCCAGTTCCCCTACATTTCGGGGTGGTGGTAACTGACCGAGAACCTGTCCTCGGGTTGTATAATACTGCTCTGTGAACTTTAACTGCGCCACCGCTCAGTCTCCAGGCGCGCGCGGTCATTTCTTTAGGCTGGGGGTGGTCATAATGCAATGTATCATTGGTGTAATGCCAGAAGGATATACCACCAATGGACAACCAAAATTTTAAACTGAATTCCAAGGGACAGAAAAAGACCCAGAAGAAGACCCCATGGGAGATGGATGGATGAAATTCAAAAGCATGCCCGTGTAACATGAAGGAGACAGACATATACAGTATCTACTTTGTTTGAACTATTATAATGTAAAATACTTAGTTTAATAGAACTACTTTTCAAGGTGTCCACCTAGTGAAAATCTTCCAAATACGTGGAGACAATGTGAATAGACAAAGTTATCGCTCTTCCCAAGTTTTCTTTAACTACAACCCAGCAACCGAGAATTCGATATCCGGACACTTCTGGATCGTACCTCTGATCTCTCGATAACTAGCCGATTGTGTTCGCCTTACGTCCACCTATAAAAATACTGTGCATCAAATATGAAATGGTAAAGAAATACAATTGCATCTAAAGCAAATGATCTACAGATAAAGGAGATGTGACGTACTACTGTGTCAAGACGACAAATCTGCAGCGAGACGTTCTGTTTACGTAGCTCAGTTGGGAGAGCGACTTACCCCGGATTGAGGCGACACGAGTTCGATGTCCGTCGCTGACAACCTTGTGCTTTCGCAGAGACTTCACTCATATTTGAACATTGAAATTTCAATTTGTCGTTCTGAACACCAAAATAACTTACTTCTCAAGTCCGTCAGTGAATTCGTGACTTCCTACAGCAGCAGATATGATACTCACAATTGCCGGGATGCCTGAAGAAGAAAAAATGCATAAAATCAGTACCGTGCTCACAGTTTCAGTAGTTTGCATTAAAATCAATCTATATTCATCTTACAATTTTCATTTTAAATGAGTTATCTTCTATAAAGTCATTGATTCGTCTCTCCACGCAAAGATCTGTTATGCTACGGGAAAC
Source organism: Macrothele yani (assembly GCA_039090855.1). Classification (NCBI taxonomy): domain Eukaryota; kingdom Metazoa; phylum Arthropoda; class Arachnida; order Araneae; family Macrothelidae; genus Macrothele; species Macrothele yani. The sequence goes on along the minus strand of CM077005.1, from coordinate 133,071,878 downwards.
ACATTTAATGGAATTGCAAATCCAGTAACGCACTTTTACTTTCCAAGTAGTACTTGTCCTTAGTATAAAGCACTCAGAACTATCATTTTGTTGTTAATAAGTTTTAGTAGAGTACGAAGTATATTTCGATTCCGGTATGCCTGACAGTAATGCACTTTGTAAGTATATGGTTGAAGTCATTCTTTATCTCGATAGTGATTTTTTTAATGTCTAGCACGTTAGACTACTAACATATGATGAAGGGACTGATTACCTGGGAGTAAACAATATTTTATGGATTTGTCGGGAGAGTAAAACTTTCAAGGTGTTTATGAGAGACAGAGAAAATTTCTTGAATAAAATTAAGGCGAAAGGCGCTTGGAAAGAATGGTTCTTACATTTTTGCAAATCTCACGTAATAACGATTGCAGGGCAAACGTATTTAGGGCAGTAGCGGATCCACGGAAGGAGGGAGGCTGGAAAGACCGCCTCCCTAAAGCAGGTTTCTCCTTTTAAATATCCAATATCTAAATAATTAATGCATTTATTTTTGTAAAACTACAGTAATAAATCCATAGGCTTTTAAAAACTTTTCATAACAACTAAATTTTGCTGTAAATTTGGAGCTAAAATGATCTGTTCTAGCTTCAGAAAAAAAAATAGAGGCTCAGAAACACAGAAAGGCCGCCCCGGTGGCGCAGTGGTCTAAGCGATGGCCTCTGATCATTCGTCCGTAAGGGGTCCGGGTTCGAATTCCGGTGAGGCATGGATGTTGTGTTTGTCTTACGGCACTGGCTCTGTCCCTTCCCTGGAACCAGTGACCCTAAATTAGGGACGGGTGACTGCTTATAGCCCGTTGAGTTGCTCACGGTGGTCGTTAAACCTCCAATCAAAAAAAAAAAAACATAGAAAGATGAGTGCGGAGGTAAAAAGAGATTTTGACTGATCATGAAAATCATTGGGCGAGCATTTTTTTTTTAATATTGTCTGACATCATTAGTAACTGGGAGCAGGAAAAGTCACCATGTGTTGTGGATTATGTAGCGTGTGTGTGAGATAGTGTGGGTGACAAAGCAAATTATGTGCCTCGATTGGGATACAAAACAAAACCAAGTAGCAAATTTCCAAGCTGGAAATTTGTTAAACTGAATTAACTCATATGAATAGAAATGAGAGATAGAAGCATGGTGAGATCTCAAGAGAATAGGTAGTTCTAAAATCCCTTCAGAATAGCAGATTAGTAATGCTTCAGGAGTAGATGGAATAACTGCTGAGAAGCTAAAATATGGTGGTGACTATGTGATTTACTGGTTAATTGAAATTTGCCACTTATGTTGGGAGTTAGGAATGGTCCTTCAGGATTGGAGTAATGCTATCATTGTTTCCTTGAACAAGGGAAAAGTTGATCAGACTGAATGCAAGATCTACCGTGGTATCAGTCTGCTGGGTGTGCCAGGAAAAGTGTTTGGGTTGGTCATTGTTGATAAGGTACAAGGACTTACCTCAGAGAAAGTGTGGAATGTAAAGAGTGGTTTTATTCCTGGCAAGGGCTGCATTTATCAAATTTTTGCATTCCGCATGATGATTGAAAAGTATCTGTCTGTTGGTAAAAAAACGTGTTTGCGGCATTCATAGATTTAGAGAAAGCTTCTGACAAAGTAAATAGGACTCTTCTGTGGAAGGTACTGGGTAAATATGGTATTACTGTAAATGTACTTTATAGTGTGAAAGCCATGTACGCTGGCAATAGAGCATGTGTACGAGTGAATGGTGTTTTATCGAAATAGTTTTCTATTGGTGCAGGAGTCAGAAAATACTGTGTAATGTCCCCCTGGCAGTTTTTTGGATGCATGCATGCGTGATTCCAAAATGGATACTACTGGTTTATGTCTTATTAATATCCGTGTCTGCAGTTTGCTGTATGCAGATGACAGTCCTGTTGGCCGAGAGCAAAAGTGACTTGCAGAGTCTGTTGTCCCGTATGAACGAAGTTTGTATGAAATTCAAACTGAATACAAATAAGGGAAAAACCAAAGTTGCTGTTTTTGAGCGAGAAACTGTTAATACTGAATGCAAGATGAGTCTTAATGGCACAGAGATTGATCAGGTGAATGAGTTTTTTTATATCTAGGAAGTATGTTTGACAGAGAGAACAAATTAGATAGCGAAATTAATAGGCATGTGAATTCTTGATTGAAAGTCATAGCTGCATTAGGAGGATTTCACTGGAATGATGGATTCTCCAGGAAGTCCCGAATGGCTGTTTATGAAAGTGCAATTATTCTTACCCTAATGTACGGCAGTGAAACCTGGGTATTGAAGAAAAGACATAGGAATCGTTTGTGTGCTGGGCAGTTGCGTTATTTACGAGAAGTTTGTGGTAAGACAGGCTCTGATCATATGAGATCATGTTATACATCTATGTTGCACATGTATAATGTGAGGCAAAATGCTGTTAGTAAGGTGGAGACTAACATTCTAAGGTGGTTTGGCCATGTTGAAAGAACGAGTGATGAAGTGCTAAGTGAATTTTTTCAGCCCAGGTGGCAAGAAATAAAGGTAGAGGAAGGTCAATGAAATCATGGAATGACCAGATTCAGGAATGTCTGATTGGGAAAAAGATTTGGAGTATGAAGTACAACAGGTTTGTGTGCGGCGTGTGATGGACGTTAACTGAGACATTTGATACAACAACAATAAGTAAAGTTTAGTTCTATCAGTTAAATGTTTACTTAGCAGATGGTCGTTCTTTAAGGAGCTAACCTATGAATCTTACAGAACAGCTTAATGATATGTACACTATATTGACAAAAGTCACCGGACACCTAGTAAAGAAACACAACATAGTATTTATTGACATACATTAGTAAGGTGTGGGTCCACCTTTGGTTTTAATGCATGCACTGACCCTTCGAGACATGATTTCAACAAGGTTTTCGAACACAGCTATAGGTATGCGCTTCCATTCAGTACATAATGCTGCCGCTAACTGTTGCTTAGTAGTAGGCTTTGGTTCCAAACTTCTTATGCGGCGCTCTAATTCATACCATAGGTGCTCTATGGGATTAAGATCAGGGCTCTGTGCTGGCCAGTCCACACATGATACGGAATTATCGTCAAACCACTCCGTAATAGTCTTTGCTTTATGGCTCGGTGTATTATACTGCTGGTATCAACAAAGCTCAGTTCCATAGTATTGCCACAGAATTTGTAGGGTTTAATTGTCCAGAATATCGAGGTAGACGTGCTGGTTAACAGGTTTCCCTATGATAATCAATGGGCCGGTACCATACCACGAAAAACACCCTCAGACGAGTATACTGCCAGCTTCAAACTTGACCGTAGGAAAAGTACACTGTGGTAAATACCGTTCCCCCGGCTGCCGCCATATCCACACACGGCCATCAGACTGATGGATCGTGTATCTGGATTCATCAGTTCATAGGACCCGTTTCCTTTGATCTACGGTCCGCAATAAATGTTCTTTACACTATGCTAAACGACGAGTAGCATTCCGAGTGCAGATGAAAGGCTTATGAGCAGCCGCACGACCACGGTAACCCATGGAATGAAGTTCTCTGCGAATGGTACGTGTACATACCGAGGTTCCAGCATTTGTACTCACAGGTACACTGAGGTCTTGTGTAGTACTCCGTCGATTAGCTATAACGACTCTCCTGAGGCTTCGACATCCTCTATCACTGATTTTTTTTTTTTTTTTGGTCTGCCGGTACGTTTTGCTGCTTCAGACGCGCCATGTGTCTTCCACTTATTCCGTACATCCAAAACAGTTGACTTGGGTATCTCGGTTTCTCTCATGGGCAACCCACTAATATAAAACACCCAATAATTTTTCCTTTCTCAAAGTCAGTTCTCTCCCGACGCGACATTTTCACTCAACCTAACCGTGCAATATGATCGCGGTCAGCTGCAGGCTTGTTTCCATACCGTTTGCAGCTGCAGAGCGCATCTTAACAACGCTGCAGATCTGTTCATTTGCTTTTGAATGGGTGTCCGGCGACTTTTGTCAATATAGTGTATGTGTATAATAGAAAGGACTAAACTCTATTTTGAAAGATTTTATACAGACATGACATTTAAAAAGCATCAAGTGTTAGTTTCCCAGAAAAGCGGGCAATTGAACACCGTGAAAATAACGTTGATTTTTGCAGTTCTCCTTCGCAGTTTGTGATTTTAAAAAATAAGAACAATTTTTTAAAGGAAGGTTTTAATAAGTCATGCGAGTTTTTATGTTTGTTTTAAAGCACTGCAAGCTTTCGTTGTGCGTGTGTGCCACTCACAAAGTCTCACCTTTTTATTTTAGACAGCAAACATCTCCCCCTCCCCTCCCCCTTCCTAAATCGAAAACTATGCTCATTATACACGATAATTTTGTGTCTTTTTCGTTCATAGGTCACTAACGTTCTTTCACCAGGTTTGCGTCCAAGACCTGCTTCCTTAGTGTATAACGAAGTAAATTTCTCCGTCATTTTTGGTCTACGCCGGGATTCGAACCCGAGTACGCTTATTCCGGAACAAGTCGCTCTACCAACTGAGCTACGCAGACATGTATTCTGATTCCTATCTGCCTTTATGTCATGTGCGTCCTGCTGGCAGGTACGTCACATCTCCCCCCCCGAAAGATGGCAGGGGGCATGGCCCACGGATCAGCCGTGACCATGAATCGTTGCAGGCAGACAACCACTGTAGAACGTGCACTTGAGAACTCCCAGTCAATCTGGTGTGTGGAATGCAACGTCACACACATTTATTTTTCGAAGCACTGGAGAAGGGATTCTTTGATTTTTCCTATCTCGCGGTGTGGAAATAACATCACACCAATGCGAGATTTTGAACGGTCGGGTCATCCGGGTAGTTCGGGCGCCATTATAACGAAGTAAATTTCTCCGTCATTTTTGGTCTACGCCGGGATTCGAACCCGAGTACGCTTATTCCGGAACAAGTCGCTCTACCAACTGAGCTACGCAGACATGTATTCTGATTCCTACTGCCTTTATGTCATGTGCGTCCTGCTGGCAGGTACGTCACAAGTGTAAGAAAGGACACAGCTACAATCTGATGTAAATAACTCTCTATTAAAATCAGAATGTTTGATTAATACAGGGGGCATCCTGAAAGTAATGCCTCCTCCTTAACAACTTTTGAAATTTTGAAGTGATTTTGATGAAACTGCACTGACACGTAATATGATATGTTACAAATGTTGGAATAAATGTTTTTTCAGAATCGAAAATAAAGATCATGAATGACATAGAAAAGCAGCGAGCCGTAATTGAATTCCTGGAAAAAAGAGGGATGTGAGACTCTAGATATCCACAGAAGAGTCCTGGCGGTACATGGAGCTGCCACAATCATTAATGTCTAAAGATGGATGAAAAGATATCGAGAGGGAGAAAGTTCAGTGCCAGACAAACAACGGAGTGGAAGACCCGCAACTGCAGTAACAGATGCCAACAGGCAAAGAGCGAAAGACCTCATCACAGCTGATCGTAGTGTCACATCCAGAAGATGCAACAATAAACAATGCTCACTTAGTTCATACATTGAAAAAACTAAAGGAAGTCATCAGAAGAAAAAGACCTGACATCCTACTTCGCAGTGTTATTTTACACCATAATAACGTACGTCCCCACACCTCACTGGAGATTTCCCAGGCTATTGCCAAAATGGGGTAGAAGGTGATGCCCCAACCCCTCTACAGCCCTGATTTGGCTCCCTCAGACTTTTTCCTGTTTGCACCTTTGAAAAACACCCTTCATGGGGAACGTTTCGACAATGTGACAGACCGGCTGTGAACTCATGGGCGAAACAACAGTCTCAGGAATTTTTCCAAAATGGATTTTACCAATAGGTTCAAAGATGGCGGAAATGTATAGAAAGTGGTGGGCAATACTTTGAATAGGCCAGCATTATTAACAATATGTCCAAGTACACGGGCGGAAAGTGAAAAAAGAACACCAAGAAGGAATTGGCGGACAATCATGAAATTTACTTATGTTGATGGGGTAGAGTTTACGTAGGTGTGATGTTAATTTCGGGACCAACCGGTGAGCGCTTACGCCACAGCACGGCATAATATGCAAATTATCGTCGGTGGTATTTAAGGAGTACGGCGAAGTGAATGTAATCAGTCGTCTGCGTACGGACACGTGCGAAGACCCTGAAGAAGCTGCAATGCCTGGACATGGAAGACGTGTACGATTTCAGCAGTTATCGGATTTTGAGCGAGGTCGTCTAGTCGGATTCCGCGAGGACGGGTGGTCGTATCGTCGTATTGCGGAGCGAATTGGACAGGAAATATCGGTGGTGGTACGATGGTGGCGTAGATGGTCCAAGGAACATTCCCACACGAGAAGACGTGGAACCGGGATTCACAGACGGACTGATGAGCGGACCGATCGACGCATAAGAAGAGCGTCGTTGTCAAGCAGAACATCCACTGCGACGCAAATCCGAGCTGCCGTTGCACCTGAGGTGACTGTGCGAATAATCCGCAACCGTCTAATGGAAGCAGGACTACATGCACGTGTGCCTCTGCCATGTGTACTTCTGACTCCAGCCCACCATCAGGAACGGCTGAAGTGGTGTCGCCAACGTCTGCACTGGAGAACGTAATGGCGATCTGTCGTGTTCAGCGATGAAAGCAGATTCTGCTTGTAAGCCTCCGATGGCCGTATGCGTGTTCGAAGACGCACATGGGAACGTCTCCCCCTTCTTGCATCCGCCAGCGACACACAGGACCTTGTAACGTATACTCTAGATTCAGTTTCCTTTTGATTTTACTATCTCTTGTTATTTTATTTTCCTATGCAAATTATCTTCTCACTTAACGAGATGTTATTTCTCCCGCTGAATGATATGTGGCAACGAGTGTAAGTCATGACGTGGTGGTATGCAGTATATATAGGCGCGCTCAACTATACCAAGCAAGCTTCGTTTTATGTGATCGGTTCTTCTTAATTATTGTTATGCGATTCTACGAAAGTTCGGATATTCAGTAGTCGTGTGATTTGTAGAGTGTGTGTTGGATAATACCAGGAGTTCTCCAATAAAAGGTTTAAAGTGAGTACGTTTTTCTCAGTTCATATTATTGTCAGACCTCTGTCTGGCCGTTAAGTCTCTTTCATTAAGTGTCACCATTAAGTCCAGGGTATATTGTGTTTACCGCTCTAATAAGGAGCCTTCAAGGTACTAATGTACTAAAACCGAAGTTATATTACTGTTAGTCAAGATAATGAGGAACGCTGAGTAAAAAGAAGTTCCATATTCAATGAATTTATTGCACGTGCGAGTCTTACCTAAACAAACTCTAGCACTTTGAAGATTAGGTACACTGTAGCTACGTCAAGTAACCTTCCAATAACCCTAACGTGACTTAACGTAAACTTCCCTGCACTACACGTCCAGCGGAGAACTTTATTCATTATAGCCTACACCTGGTCTCCTGGTGTGGGGAGCGATCAGCTATCACTCCCGTACACAACTAGTGTTTGTACCGGGTACGTTAAGCAGCACCTCCTACATCAACAACATCATTCAGCCCGTTGTTGTGCCATTTGTAAGGTCGGTCCATCGTGGTGTTTTCCAGCAAGATAACGCACGCCCACACACGGCACGTGCAACGCAACATGCACTTCAGGGTGTGAGACAACTTCCATGGCCTGCACGTTCACCGGATTTGTCCCCCATTGAGCACGTGTGGGATTTTATGGGAAAACGACTTATCCGGTCACTACGGCCAGCCACGACCATCCCCGATTTACGCGTCCAGGTTGAGGATGATTGGAACTCAATACCCCAAACTTACATCCAACATCTGTACGACAGACTCCATGCCAGTATTGCACAGTGTGACGCAGTTCCTGGCGGTTCAACCTCGTACTAACCATGTTACATGGAAATGTTATTTTTCAGTTTACCAGCAAATACAGCTGTATTTTGCCACAATGTTTTGATCACGTTATCCTCGGTATTCCGTTATTATGCTTTATAAATTTCGTTGGTATCAGACGTCTCCTTCTTGGTGTTCTTTTTTCACTTTCCGCCAGTGTATTTTGCCACTAAGTTTCACATTTTTGATGCTACAAATAAAACTCTTATGAGGGACGAGGCATTACTTTCAGGATGCACCTTGTACATACTCACATTCTATTTGCTTTTGTTTTTTACATTCTATGCTACCCTTTTTTGTGTCAATTTCCGTTTGTTAAAATGAGATTTTAAGTTTCAAAGCTATACTTTTGTTTTTCATTGCGATGCCTAAATCCTTAAAAATAATAGAGTTGCCAACCTGCTGATCCGTTACGCAAATGCAAATTGTACAAAAATCGCAAAAATGACCTCATTCTGAGTGATTTAACATCAGCATAGAGAATAGTAACTCTTAAAATCTATCTTTTCAGAATAAATAGTAATACCTTTGTAAACAGAAAGCCTTGTACTGTATAAGCTGCTTAGATAAGTGGACGTCCATCCACTAATGATACATTTGTTCTTTAATACAAATTCTTTACATACCAACTAACTCCACTGGGGGAAAAAACAGCTCAAGCTTCTAAAATGCAGAAGATATCTGTGTCACCGACAGGTCTCGTATTCTGGAACCTTCGACTTTCTTAGCAGGAGCAATACGACACGCAAGAAAAAAGTAAACAATCATCTCATTATTTAAACGTACTGTGTATAAAAAAGCGAAAAGAAAGACTAAAAAGCCAAAGAAATACTTCTTATTATGCTCTTTACGAAAAACAAACCAAATGTTTTCTTTCTGTTTCGCAGTATGTGTTTAAATATTCTGGGTTCAAACACTTTTTAAATGCCACATCGAAGTGTTACAGAGTTCTTTCCTTTACATTTCCTACTCAGCTCTGAACAAATTTCGCTATACAGTATTTCAAACTGAATAAAATATACTTAATACAGACATTTAACGTGGACCAGGAACATCAAACAAAGATTTTCGCTCTTTCCACAATGAGAATTTTTCCGTGACTCACTTATAAACGTGGAAAGAGCGAAAATCTTTGCTTGAATAAAATATACTTTTTTAAATGATGCAATGACGAAAGTGTGTTACATGTTTCCGGCTTAACAAACACCTGAGCTATTTTTTAATTCTGATGTTCCAGCTAAATGACGAAAAAAAGTGCAATCAGAACTGCAAAATAAATATCAGAAAAACTGGAAAAATTTCTAACTGCATAGCACAGGTACTTCACGTAGTTTTCCTCATGAAACTGGTGTAGCCACCAAATTGTACTTCTATCATAATTTGCGAAGTGATATACATCTCTGAGCCATTCCATTATGGACACCCCCAGCTTAGAGAAATGAGCGCGTCTGGAGACCGAACGCTGGCGCAGGTGAAGTTCACAGAACAGTATATAAACAACCCGAGGACCAGCTTTCGGTTAGTAGAGTGTTCGGAGTCAGAATGGGGAAAGCTGTCGATTTATCGGAGTTTGATAAAGGAAAAATTGTGATGGCACGGTGCCTCAGAAATACGATCTCGGAAACGGCCAGGCTTGTTGGTTGTTCACGTGCCGCTGTAGTGAGTACGTATTAAAAGTGGTGCACAGACGCCCAAATGACGAACCGTCGTCCAGCCGCGTGTCGTCCGCAGCTCATTGATGCCAAAGGGGAGCGGAGACTGTCGCGCATTGTTCACAGCAACCGCAGCGTGACAGTGCGACAAATCACCCGCAGCTACAGCACTGGAGATCATGCCAGTGTGTCACTGCACACAGTTCATCGCAGTCTTCTGCGCATGGTCCTGCTTAGCCGAAAACCCAGTCGGGTCCTCGTGCTCACTGCACGTCATCACCAACAACGCTCGAAATGGGCCGAAGATCATCCAGATTGGACCGAGATTGATCGGAATAAAGTGGTCTGACGAATCAAGATTTCTGGTGCATAACCAAGATGTCCAAGCGCGGATACGCAGCTTACCAACGGAGGCGATGGTACTTGGATGCACTGTTGGGAGGAAACAGACTGCCTGCGGTGGCGTTATGCTGTGAGGGATGCTTTCTTAGGACACTTCAGGCCCCATTATCCCAATCTCTGACAGCTGTCAGGTATCTGAACATCGTTGCGGATCAAGTTCACCCATTTATGGCAACTGCGTTCCCTGCTGGTGATGGCCATTACCAACAGGATAATGTGTCATGCCACACTACTAGAATCGTCAAGCAGTGGTTCAAGGAACATACTGGTGACTTTCTATTAAAGCCCTGGTCTCTAAATTAACATGGTATGAACCCAATCGAGCATTTGTGGTTCGACTTGGATAAGGGGTTCGCGCTAAATCCCCCCTCCCCTACGTGTTCTCGAACTGGAGGGTGTGCTGTTGACGTTATGGTACCAGATACCCCAGGATACCTATCGCCACCTCATCGAATCGATATTTCGCCGAGTGGATGCTGTTTTGCAGGCTATAACGAAGTAAATTTCTCCGTCATTTCTGGTCTATGTCGGGAATCGAACCCGAGTCCGCTTATTCCGGAACAAGTCGCTCTACCAAATGAGGTACGCAGACGTTCATTCTGATTGCTATCTGCCTTTATGTCGTGTGCGTCCTGCTGGCAGGTACGTCACATCTCTCACCCCCCCCCCGAAAGAGAGCCGAGGGAATGGCCCACAGGTCAGCCGTCACCATGAATCGTTGCAAGCAGCCATCCACTGTAGAACGTGCACATGAGAACTCCCAGTCAATCCGGTGTGTGGAATGCAACGTCACACACATTTATTTTTCGAAGCACTGGAGAAGGAATTCTCTGATTTTTCCTATCTCGCGGTGTGGAAATAACATCACACCATTGCGAGATTTTGAACGGTGGGGTCATCCGGATAGTTCGGGCGCCATTATAACAAAGTAAATTTCTCCGTCATTTCTGGTCTACGTCGGGAATCGAACCCGAGTCCGCTTATTCCGGAACAAGTCGCTCTACCAAATGAGATACGCAGACGTTCATTCTGATTGCTATCTGTCTTTATGTCATGTGCGTCCTGCTGGCAGGTACGTCACATCTCCCCCGAAAGAGAGCCGGGGGCATGGCCCACGGGTCAGCCGTCACCATGAATCGTTGCAAGCAGCCATCCACTGTAGAACGTGCACTTGAGAACTCCCAGTCAATCCGGTGTGTGGAATGCAACGTCACACACATTTATTTTTTCGAAGCGCTGGAGAAGGAACTCTCCGAGATTTTGAACGGTGGGGTCATCCGGATAGTTCGGGCGCCATTATAACAAAGTAAATTTCTCCGTCATTTCTGGTCTACGCCGGGAATCGAACCCGAGTCCGCTTATTTCGGAACAAGTCGCTCTACCAACTGAGCTACGCAGACGTTCATTCTGATTGCTATCTGCCTTTATGCCGTGTGCGTCCTGCTGGCAGGTATGTCACAAGGCTAAAGGGGTCCTACCGCGTATTAGGTAAGTGCTCATATTGTAAGGGCGCATCTGTGTATGTACTTCTGTGAGTATATTCGGGATCAAAGTGGGAAAAGAAATAAATTGTCATTGCTACAAATACATGAGACACAAAAATTTTCCGTATGCGACTTCGTGAAGTACCGTAGATATAGAAGAACAGAAAAAAACGATGTAGACACTTTTAGGGATGAAAAAGAGTGTATGAGAAAAAATAATGTGCGAGAGATCTTTCGCGGAAGACACAAACGTCAATGGTCGAATTCTACGTCGATTCAGTTAAATGATAGAGATTGAAAAGTTAGTTGAAAAGCAGACTGTGATTTAAAAGCTTAATCATTTTTATTTCCAAACGCGGAGGGGAATAGTTTGAGATTAAATAAGAATTACGAGTTTGGAGAAGTAAGAACTTTTTCATCTGTGAAAATACTTGCGCTAATCTCTTTGGAATTTCTTGACGTAGAGAGGTTTCGCTTCTCACACGACAAGAGCAACTGGCAGCGCTGCTCCAATTTTGTTTGTTCAGCTCTGAGATGAGAGAATTATGGCAAACCATGGTAATTGCTTGTTTGCTTAGCTGTCAGCTGGTCTCTGGGTTTACCGTCAGAGTAATGGGGACAAAAGTAAAAACAAAAATTCAACACATCCTGTAATACGCGTGCAATAAGTACGTCGAAATTCATGTAATCATTATTAACAATGATTAATTAAAAATCGCATTAATATGACATATGAGAAAAATCTTCACTATGGCTATCGGAAGAGAAAAAATTTCATTGAGTTAATGGACAGAGTTTTAAAATACTTGATTATTTGCTCGTACTAGTACCAAGTTTATTCTTTATTACACCATTACGCAGTTTTCCTTCCCGGAGCCTTAATAGAACGTGGCGTTGGCTTCTAATCGTTCGCTCGACGGGGTAATCCTTAGTGAGGGATATGTGATGTGCTTGCCTCACGGCATCCATTGGCTGCCTCTCTTCCATGGAGCCAGTATCCCTGAACGACTACTTACACCTATGAGCTAATATATTATGAGCACCTACCTAATAAGCTGTAGGACCCCTTTAGCCCGCAAAACAGTTGCCACTCGGCAAGGCATCGATTCGATGAGGTAGTGACAAGTATTCTGGGATATTTGGTACCATAATGTCAACAGCAGGTCCTCCAGTTCCCGTACTTTTTGAGGTGGTGGTGATTCAGCGTGAGCCCCCTTTTCCAAGTCGAACCACAAATGTTCAATTGGGTTCATGTCAGGTGAATTTGGAGTCCAGGGCATTAATAGAAAGTCACCAGCATGTTCCTCGAACCATTCCTTGACGATTCTGGCAGTGTGGCATTCTCGCATTATTCTGTTGGTAATGGCAATCACCAGCAGGGAACACAGTTGCCATAAATGGGTGAACTGGTCCGAAACGATGTTCAGATACCTTACAAGTGTCAGGTATCTGAACATGGTTGGATAATAGAGCCTAAAGTGTCCCAATAAACCACCGCCCACAGCATAACACCGCCGCCGGCCTGTTTCCGTCCAAAAGTGCATCCAGGTACCATAGCTTCCGTTGCTAATAGACGTATCCGCTGCTTTCGACTGTCTACGTGATGCACAAGGAATTTTGATTCGTCAGACCAGGCCACTTTATTCCAGTCATCCACAGTCCAATCTCGATGATCTTGTGCCCATTTCATGCGTTGTTGGCGATGAAGTGCAGTGAGTATGGGGACCCGACTGGGTCTTCGGCTATACAGAGCCATGCGCAGAATGTTGCGATGAACTGTGTGCTGTGACACATTGCCCTGATCACCACTGTTGTAGGTGCGGGTGATTTGTCGCTCTGTGGTCCTGCGGTCGCTGTGAACAATGAGCGACAATCTCCGCTCTCCTCTGGCATCAATGAGCTGCGGAGGACGCATGGCTGGACGACGGTTCGTCATTTGGCTATCTAGGCACCACTTCTGACACGTGATCACAAAAGCGGAACGTGAACAACCAACAAGCCACGCAGTTTTCGAAATCGTAGTTCCGATGCACCGTGCCATCACAATTTCTCCTTTATCAAACTCCGACAAATCGGCTGCTTTTCCCATTCTGACTCCAAACACTCTACTAATCAAAAGCCGGTCTTCGGATTGTATATATACAGCTGTGTGAACTTCACCTGCGCCACTGTTTGGTCTCCAGGAGCACTCATTTCTCTAGGCTAAGGGTGGTCATAATGCAATGGCTTATCGGTGTATAGTTCATTGAATTCCTCACGGTAGTCTTCAAACAACGGAATAAACGAGCAAAAAAAAATTGAATTCCGCAGTGAACATTGTGTTTCCTCTGTAACAATTGTTACAATTACTAACATTTACGGAAATTTAATACACACTCAATAGACAAAACATTAGATATAGGTGTGATGGGCAGTTAACATCGGCATCCCCCAGCAGAGAGTGGAACAGATCTAAACCGAACACAGGCGATCAATAGGCAGACAGCAGGGTTTTCCAACAGTGCATTGCAATCGACGAAAATGGGTACACGTGGCGATATGAGACGCTTCTACCGTGTACGCATTGTCCGTGTAAGACAGATGGGTCATTCTATCGCCTAAGTGGTATGAACCCTAGGGTTTCCAAGGATAACCATATCAAGGGTGTACCGTGAGTATACCATCAACAGATATACCAGGTATAAGATAGTACAACTATACTAGTTATCCGAATTTATTGGCGTATATAAAATCACGGTTTCCAAGCTTTCGCACATCAACCAGATGGCTTTCTCAAGGAAGACTTCCTTGAGAAAGCCATCTGGTTGATGTGCGAAAGCTTGGAAAACTTGATTTTATTTACGCCAATAAATTCGGATAACTAGTATAGTTGTACTATCTTATATATAGTTGGTGTACAGTTCCTTGGGTTATTATTTAGATATACCAGGGCCCAGCGAGCAAAAAGTGGCCGACCATAGCCACTGATACAAAGTCCGATTCAGGTAGATAACTTTAATAGTTCGGAATCTGGATATTGCTTTCTCTAAATGGTAGGTCGGTACGGACCTTCTGAACACAGTCGGTCTCACTGGATTGCCGGGCTTCTGGTGTTTAAGTCTTCAGAAGCGTTTTGGGATCTGAAAGCCAGGCGGCAATTTAGCGGCTTTCTTGATATCGTCCGGTACAACGATTAGTCTTGCAGCTCTTTGTACCTGTAAAATCCCAGAATTTAGAGGGTTAATTCGTAAGATCTAGAATCGGATGATCTAGAATCATAAGATCTAGAATCGTAAGATCTAGATATCCAGAATCGGATGTAAAATCATCCGGTTTCTTACTGCAGTCCGCAGTGCCCATAATCACTATCTGGCCGAATTTGTTCGTTAGCGTCAATACTACAGAGCTGTCATTTCAAAGATTCAAAATCATCCTCTGAATTCTAAAATTATTAAGAAATTGTTTTGAATTGTGCTATGATTTTAGCCTAGATCAACACAGTTGGAGTAATTCATCTTTGGCGTTTACCTCACGATGTTATGCTCTCAAACAAACGACACTTTTTGGATTTGCTTTCTATCCGAAACAAAAACTTTGGTTCAAGTTGCAAAACTTTAGTTTCTCCTGGGTAGAGTGTCCGATTAGAAATATTGACGAAGGAAATGGTTTAGGTTTAGGGGCCTGTGAAGACTTCAAATAATCGAGTTTCTTGTTGTGTCTGGAGAAGAAAGAAGACTGGTGTCTTTCGACTAACATATCCACTCGGAGGGTTAGGTTGTTGAAAGTAATCGGGTCGCAAAAGCCATCCACCTTCATACATAGGATACAGCACTTGGCTTCCAAAGACATGACGTCCTTTCTTCTTAGGTCCACTATCCTTGACAGCCTGGAGCAACACAGTTGGAGAAAAAGAATCATGGTTCGAGAAGAAATTTGTTCTTTTTCTTCTCGAACCATGATTTTTTTCTGCAGTTTTAAAACTAAGGAATTTTGGAATCAAACAGAATGTTTTGCAAGCTGTTAAAAGGTCGAGGTGAGACCGTTCTTTGAGTTTCTCCAGTTTGAGTTTCAGCTGTCGCAATATTTCTATTCTACGCTAAGAAATTCGGATTCCTAGTATAATTATACTATTTTTTGTACTGTAGGTGCATAGTTTTTTATTACTAATAACGTTAACAATAATAAGATAATAATAACGAAATAACAATAATACGTTCATAATAAATATAATATCATAACATACCTAGAAGGTAATGCAAAAGCAATTTGTGACATATACCTGCAATTTAAGCTTTTAACCTTTCTCATGAGTTTCTGTTTCTTGTAAACATCGTTACTTCTCGATTTCAGATTTTCTTTCTGAGTAGCACATTACTTCCCCGAGCAATTTGTCCGTTTTTGCAACGCCGTTAGTCAGTCAAATGAAAATAAAAATACTGTAGGGAGAAGAATATAAAAGAGTAGGGAGAGATGACCAACGTGTAGAGAGCGGAAATTGTAGACTTATTATGAAGCTTACAATGTTTTTTAATTATGCAAGCTGGCCGTTACGATACATTATTTTTTTGTGAAAATTATGATGGAAAATATAAAAATTATATAAAATAGAAACCAGTCTAGCTTTGGGAGTAATCAGACTGCCGAAGAATAAAAACAACTGCTCATGTGTTGAAAAATTAATCGAAATACGTCTCGCTGTATTTGCAAGGAGCGAAAGAGTAGAGAGCCGAAGTTTTTCGGACTTTGAAGTCAGCGATAAGAGCATGAAACACGTATTCAAAGGTTCTTTCCCGATGTGTGCGAAGAAGGAACTAAGCTTGTTTACTTTGCTCTTGAGCAGAATTTTTCAGTGTAGTATTCATAAGTTTCTCTTTCTCTACGTGTACTCGTATGTGTGTTCAATTCTTCAACTACATTTTTACCTAGTAGTTACAATTTGTTCTTAATTAAGCAACTCTACTGTACGAATAACATATAATAAGGTGAGGCAAACTCCTTTGTTAATTTTCGATTTCCGCAGCAATAGTCTTTCATCCTTTGGAATAAGAGCTGTTTAAAACTTGCTACCGAAGGTAAAAATAGAACATAACGATAACAAAGCATATTTTATATGCTACACAATAAACTTTCGAAACTTAGGGTTGAGCGATGCCTATATGTATGCTCTAATTAACTTTCATTTTTAGTTGTGTTTCTCTGTGTAAATTTTTAGTTCGTACTCTTTTAGCGTTTCAACCTTATATTTTCTCACTCACTGAATGTTATGTTGGCAAAAGTGTAGAGGTCAAGAATGAATGACAGGTACACGTTTGACAAGCTAAGAATGACATATAATGTCTAGAGCTAGCAGAAAAGAGTGTGCGTTAGTGGTAGTCATGGAAACTGTACTCATCTGTAAGCGATAGTGTCTGTCGATCTTTGGTATGCATATATACACTGGAGTGCCAAACGTCATGGGATGCGTACCTAGTATCGTGTAGGACCTCCTCTACCCCGGCGAAGTGCAGAAACGACGCGACATCGATTCCACATGTGGCCGGAAGACTTCTGGAGGCATGTTGAGCCATACCGTCTGAACAGCTGCCGACAGTTCTCCGGTATTTGTAGGTACAGGATCTTGGATGCGAATGGACATTTCTACCACGTCCCATAAGTGATCTATTGAATTCATGCCAGACGAACATACTGGCCACACCATCCGTCGGAACTGTCCAGAATGCTGCTCGAACCACTTTTGGACAACTTGGTCCTGATGACATGGTTCATTGTCCGCCTGGAAAATACCATCGTTGTTAAGGTACATGAAGTCCATGAAGGGCTGTAAATGGTCACCCAGCAGAACAAAGAGAAAATACCGGTTGATGACGTGTTTAGGATGACCAGAGGACTCAAACTAAGCCACATAAAGACATATGTACCGAACCAACACCAGCTTGCACAGTGTCTTGTTGACAGCTCGGGTCTATGGCCTCATGGTATCTGCGCCACACCCGAAATCTACCATCAGCTCGTAACAACTGGTAGCATAACTTATCAGACCACGACACATGTTGCCAGTCGTCCAGGGTCCCATTATCGTGTTCACAAGCCCATGTGAGGCGTTGTGTCAGATGTCGTAGTGTTAACAAAGACACTCTGGTACGTCTTCTGCTCCCATACCCCATGGATGCTAAATTAACGCAGGAGGTATCAGAGAACTGACGGATATGTCTCTGATGCCTCCTGCATTGAATGTGGATGTTATATAAGCCAGTGTCGCTTCTCTGTTAGCATGGACAATCCTGGTCGGATGCCGCTGGTCACTGTCATTCAGCACGCGTGGTCGGCCACTGTGCTATCCACGGTGGGTGGTAATGCCTTCCATGAGGTATTCTCGGTGCACACGTGACACCATGCATCGAGCCATGTTGAATGTTCGTACAATTTTGGAAATTAAATGTCCCATACGTTTGGGTCCCACTACCATGCCTCGCTCAAACTCCGATAATTCACGTTGGTTTGCCGTAACACTACTAGCGGTTGCTTAGCCTGACACACGAAATTCCACGTCGGAACTAATAAAAATCGTGGCGTGTACCGAAGCCTTTATACGACGGCAGCGCGATTTAAAAATTTGCATATATCTTATGATTTTTCTTACTTCAGGGTATTTCGCGTTAGTCTATCAAGCTACAATTGTATTTACTAATTCATGTTAATTCGACTAAGTGTCTATTGCTGTTACTGGTGCTATGATTTAACAGTTTCTTCATTAGTGAAGGCGGCTGAATAAAAGTCGAACTGTAAATAAAGCTTTCTTGAACTTTACTTGAGTGACTCTGTTCCACTTAAAGTGAATGAATAAGAAGAACAAACTTTACGCAGTGTCCCGTAAGCTATGAAATAGTAAAGGATGTTATGCCTTAAATGCTCGCTGTGGTCATAAAAGCCCAAGGAAATAAACGTAAAGTGATGTAACTTTGCACGGACGAAGTATGCAATGAATTCAACGGTTTTCACGCGAAAGTTGTTTTTCTGCTTCTGTTCAATAACGACGCCCATCATAATTTCCTTATCAAGACAAAAGATATCATTGAAAATTTTCGGAGTTGTTCTGCAGTTTTTTACCGATTTCGATTTAAGCCGATTTTACACCTTCATTCTGGGTAAAATAAAATTAATGCGCAGTATAACTCCCTTACAACGTGTCCATATTAGGCAAGATCCCGTATTTAATGAACAAAACATATACTTTTGTTTGGTATAATGTTAATTCAAAGCCAATTTGATCGTTTTTAACGAACAAAGTTTAATGAAGTCCACGGATTAAACGAGAGAGAGAAAAGCTAATATGATCACTTTTAGCAAAACTTAGCGAAATTCTATATTTAGAGAGGAAAAGAAAACCTGATCCCCAGTGTCTTAGAATGGGGAAAAGAAATTGTAGCATAGAAGACGAAATTGCAACAGCGCAGGAGAATCTTGGTGTGCTAGTGGAATAACGTTGATAAAAAAGGAATAGGCAGGGAGTACATCAAATGCTCAAGAAGCGAGTTGTGCAAGAGCCCTTCTTCGCCACATACTCCAAGGGATTATATGCCGAGTATATTTTTTTAAAAATGCTTCCACGTTCTTTTAATGCTTCTTTTTTGATTGAAGGTTTAACGACCACCGTGAGCAACTCAATGGGCTATAAGCAGTCGCCGTGATGTCTGCTTCAGATTTCATTGCCATTATGCATTAAAGTAAGCGCTTCTTTTTTTATTCTTTTAAATCTATACTACTGTAGTTAACCAATTAAATCTTTCAAATCCAATTCTCATAGACACATAATATAAAAGTATATGCATATTTTTACATAGTAGGACCACCCTCCCCCCCCCCCCCAACTAAAAAATGGTTTTAGTGAGGGATCCGAGGATTTCTGTCGGTCCTGGATAAGCGGCTTCGAACTTCGAAGCATTTCCGAATCTGAATCTCCGTTTCGGTAGCTACCATTCGGGAAAATCATACCCTATGAAAATGGTTAAAGGTTGAGACCGAACTTTTCATTTTAACTCTCCTCGTTCGACGCTGATTGCGGCAGAATCTTGTAATATTATACAAATGGGCGTCTCCTTCACGCCACTTGTGGTTTCGTCCACGTGCCACGTACGAGGTGCACTGTGTGATGCATGAAATCTGTGGACGTGTCAGTGAATGTGGAACAGCTTTGTATCATTAAGTATCTTGACAAGAAATCAGGGGAAATTTTTACGAAGATTGCAAGCATAGTACAAATTTTGAAGATGACAATCCGATATATATTTTTGGTGTAAATGTGACAAGGATGGTAAGTCAGATAATATCCGAAAACTTGAAAAATTCACCGTCCTGGAGTGGGACTCAAATCCGCGTCTCCCAGATAGCGCCCGGGTATGCTAACCACTACACCACCCAGAACGATCAAGTCTCATGTTTCCGATTAATTTGAATATAATTTGAATAAATTTTCAAGTTTTCGGATATTATTTGACTTACCATCCTTGTCACATTTACACCAAAAAAATCGGATTGTCATCTTCAGAATTTGTATTACATGGTGTAATCCCGTATTTCTTTCATGATTCGAACCATAGTATGGGAATAAAATGCAGTCAAAGTATTGGGGCAACAAGTCTTCTGAGGGCCGAGAAGGAGTAGCAAATGAACAACGCTAGACAGGAGTCATTTAGTACTGTGACGGAAGTGAACATCGATTTTTTGGAAAGCGTTATTTTAGAAAGCAGGAGGGTAAGAAGGGTACGCGTCATAGGTTCAACAGTTAGTATCACTGTTGTTGGTGGTGTGGAAAAAAATCATCCATAAGCACCTGCTATTCAGAAAGGTGTGTGTATATTTGGTATCCAAGGAGATGACGTTTAATCAGAAGGCGTTTCGCCTGCTCTTGTAAGCTCTAGCTTCTAAGAGTTCGTCTGAGTGGGCCAGGGTTCAAGCCTCGGAAAAAGGGTGGGTGGTGTGTTTGTCTTACGGCATCGGCTCTCCCCATGCCCTGGAACCAGTGAGCTTTAATTAAGGTGGGCGACTGCCTATAGCCCATTGAGTTGCTTGTAGTGGTTGCTAAGAAATAAACAAAAAAAGGTCGTTTCATGTCGTCATCTGCTCAGAGCTTTTTCATTGGTTTAACTCTGAGGCAGATGCATTTCTGCAGCAGATGCTAACCAGCATCGATACTTTTTTTTTGATTGGAGGTTTAACGACCACCGTGAGCAACTCAATGGGCTATAAGCAGTCGCCCGCCCTAATTTAGGGCTACTGGTTCCAGGGAAGGGAGAGAGCCAGCGCCGTCAGACAACACAACGTCCTTGCCTCACTGGGATTAGAACCCGGACCCATCACGGACGAATTATCAGAAGCCGTCGCTTAGACCACTGCGCCACCAGGGCTGCACGTCGAGACTTGGGTTAATTACTTTACTGCAGCAAACCGAGGGAGCAAGCTATGAATTGCGCCACAAAGATTCCACTCGGTCGAAGAAATTCAAGGCAGTGTGGTCTGCTGGAAAGTTAGTGGTTACTCTATTCTGGGATGCTAATGGAGTACTCCTGATGGATTTTCCTGCACAGGGAACAACAATTAATGCACATTATTACGCTACCTTTGTAAAAGAATGGCTTCGACAAGCCAGCCTCAAGAAGCGGTCAGAAAAATTTTTCGAAACCGGTTATCCTATCGCATGAAAACGCTAGGCCACACATGGCTCACATCACAACGAATGCTGGAGAATCAATGGGCTAGGAAATACTCACTTATCCCCTACAATCATGACTTTGCTCTAATGATTTACACTTGTTTGTCGTACTTAAGGAGCATTTAGGAGTTAAGAGATTCCCTACAAATGGAAAACTACAAGGGTGTGTCTTATAGTAGACACACGCACAAATCCCTCTATATGGTTGGAATACATATTCTTTCAAGGAGATGGAACAAGTCTGTTAATGTTAAGACAGATTATCTAAAGAAACACCTATAGTATAGTATGTGTATTCCCATTCATTTTGACATGGCTAAAATCTTGAGTCTTCCAAGAAGATGGGACAAGTGAGGTAATGTTAAGGGAGATTACCTAAAGAAGAACCCATAGTTTGGTGTTAGTACAAAATGTATGTCAACGTACGTTAGAAAAGACCGATGCAAAACCGACATGCTGCAAAAATGGAGAGTGTACTATATTCCTATGCTAGATCCACGATCAGGTGAAACCATCAGTAATTACGTAGGATCTACAAAACGATAAGTGGGCTTGTGATTACAGGAGCATACAGTCTTCCACGAAAGTGGGTCAAGTGTAAGAATGTTAATGGAGATTATCTAAAGAAGTACCCATAGTTTGGTATGTTTGGCAATTGTATTTCTATTCATTTGTGCATGACTCGAATATCGACTCTTCAATGGAGATGGGACAAGTGACTTAATGTTAAGGGAGAGTACCTAGAGAAGAAGCCATAATTTGGTAAGTGTATTTCTATTCATTTTTACATGAGCGGAATACAAAGTTTTCCATGGACATAGGGCAAGTGTGTTACTGTTAAAGCAATGTAATACTCAAAGTTTGGTAAGTGCATTTTTTTCATTTCTACATGGCTGGAATACAGACTTCTATGGAGATGGGACAAGTGTGTTACTGTCATGAGAGATTATCTACAGAAGGACCCATAGTTTTTGAAGTGTATTCCCATTCATTTCTACGTGGTTGGAATGCAGTCTTTCATGGAGCTGATACAAGTGTGTATTAATGTTAAGGAAGAGTACCTGGAGAAGGACCCAGATACTCCTCCTTAACATTAACACACATTTAGGGTGCATTCCTATTTTTTCGTTAATTTTGTGCAAGAAGTGTTCAGGTCAACCTTGCACCAGCTATTTTCAGTATAAACGATTTCATTTAGCAACTTTGTGGTCTCCAACTGGATCTCCTTACGAAGTCATAGAAATAATAAAAACGAATATTGAAACATACCCCATCCAATTATTAAGAGAGTCCATGGTGATTTGAGCACATTTCGAGGAATGAAACTCTTGAGCAATTGACAGATAAGGATGCATTCTAGAAGAAGAAACAGGAAAACCGCCTGGAAGAAGAACTGAATCAGGACAGCAGTCACAACGCAGAGAGTAGGCCTGGCACGCCGGCAATCCTGGAAGGAGATATTCACAAATGATGAAAAATTGCATAGAGGGAACTACAACGATTTAAAAATACAAAACAACTTAATTATAGAGGAATTAATACCATGCAAACCAAATATTTTTCCTAGAATTTTTTTCCAGATAATTAATATCAGGTCGTTCGGAAAGTACGCGAACACCCTAATAAGTACATATTTCGGAAATATTAAGTGGCAACACAGGCGATGCTTGGCGGTTGCGTAGTACGTACCTCGGGCTCAGTTGATGCCTACTGATCGGCTAGTGAATGTCATAATAACAATGAAGCAGCTGAGACAATCAGTGTCAGTAGAAGAACAAAGTGGTTTTTTTTATTTTGTGTGTTATTGGAGATTCAGACGGCGTGGCACAAAGTCTTCTGCGGACAGCTGAAGGTCAAAATGCTTTTACAACACCACCCCGGTGGTGCACTGGTCTAAGCGCTGGCTTCTGATCATTCGTCCGAGTTGGTGT
Source organism: Macrothele yani (assembly GCA_039090855.1). Taxonomy (NCBI): domain Eukaryota; kingdom Metazoa; phylum Arthropoda; class Arachnida; order Araneae; family Macrothelidae; genus Macrothele; species Macrothele yani. The sequence goes on along the minus strand of CM077005.1, from coordinate 133,048,830 downwards.
CAAAAAACACAAGTTTTTTCCGCAACGGGCATCGAACCTGTGTCCCCTCACTCCGGAGTAAGTCGCTCTCCCAACTGAGCTAGGCGGACAGAATATTTCGCTGCAGATTTGTCGTTTCGAACCGTATTTTCACCTCTATAGTTTTCTGTCCCTCTCTTTCTTTCGTTCTGTCTCTCTCTCTTTCTCTCTGGCTATCTCTCTCTCTCTCTCTTTCGGTCTGTCTGTCTGTTTCTCTTTCTCTCTCTGCCTCTCTCTCTCTCTCTCTCTCACTCTTCTGTTTTGTCATTTCGAGCTGAGATGAAAGCACATGTGGACTGAGAACAGCGCAGAATACTCCTCGTATACCATATATAGTTTTTCGCAGTGATTTCCCCCTGCCATATCTTTTACTTCTCTCTTTTCGTAGCAAGTTCTCACAATCTTAGGCTTAGGCCAATCATCTAATTCTGTATCGGTGTACAAGCCGGAAAATTGAGATACAGGTTACAGCACCCTGATGGGGAAGCAAGGAGACACAAAGAGAACAGTCAGCAACGGAGCTAAGATTGAGATAGAAGAAGGGAAAATCGAGATAATGGCCTTATTTATAACGGAAGGACTGTACACCTGGGCTGCCGGCTTAACGCTCTCTCCACGACGCGCAGAGTTTTTAAGATTCATGAGAGACATTTTATCAGCCAGAGTGTTTTTTACCCTGTAAGAAGAGCTTTTAATACTCTGTAGATTAGCTAACTTAGTTTAATGAGTAATTTTAAAAGATCCTTACTTTGGGGAACCCATGTTGTTCTGTTTTTAGCACGTCTTTTATCGGTTTGTCCGTCCGTCCGTCTGTACACCATATCTTTGCAACCATTAATTCGATTTGAAAAATTCTTTTTGCATTGGAAAACTTGAAATATACGAATGATTATTTCGTTTTTTTTTTGTTTCTTACGATGTATAACTTTACCACTAGAGAGCGTAAATGCAGATGATGTCGAATTAAAAACACATTTTATTCCATATATTTGCTTCTAAACATCCGATTGAAAAAATTCTTTCATTTTTCAATTCCATTTATGTCCAAGAGTATTTTAGGGATAGTTACTTTTTCAAGTTGCACATAGATTTTTCGCTAGGGGCGTTAAACTAAATTACGTTTTCCCCGGCATCTCTTCTTCTAAAACCTCCGATTTGAAACCTTTTTGCTTCAGCGCATACAGCTCCTGATGGAAACTCTTTTGAATATAATTTCAAATTTTTGGTAAAGAATACTTTGGCCATCAGGGGGCGTAAGTGTTATTTTTTGCTTCTGCTGTTTTTGCCATAAAATCTGAGCTTCTAAATTCTCGATTGAAAAACTTATTCCGTGGTCCGATGCCACTCACGTCGAAAAACCTTTTTGAAATATTTTCTTTTGAAAATGTTGCATGGTTTCTCCACCAGGGCGTAGACGTATATCTTATTTTTGTCAGTATCTCTGCTTCTAATGGTCCGATTTGAAAAATTCTTTCTTTTTTGCAAAGCATTTCCGCTGCAAAATGTTTCTCATATAATTTAAAAAATTTTTCTTAAAGCACAAGTCTGCCACCAGAGGGTGTAAGATCACGATTCCGTTTACAGCAATATCTGCGGGATTAAAAACCCGACTGAAAAACTTCTTTTTTGGTCAGATACTACTGTTTTCCATACGGTTCCACTGACTTTGAATGGCTTTGACAAATTTTGATTTACGTTAAAACGCATTCAAAAGACGTGCTCATTACAACCGAAAAATTCGGTGTCATCTTTCTTGTTTAATGATTTGTCCTCAACAACGTCATTTGCGGAAATTCTAAATCTTTCACTTTATGAGTGAACTTCTAGCAGAAAATCTAAATTTTTCTTTAATTTATAAAGAAATTTATATCGATGTTTCTAAGATAGAGTTTTCGGAAAAAACATTTCGATCGCATTTCGAAGACATCGTTGTAAGTGAAAATCATCTTCTGTGATCACAAGTTACGTAGGAATATGTATTAAAAGGAGCTTATGACATCACAATGCTTTGGAATTTTAATAAGATGCAATGCCGTCAAGTTTAATATGCTAGTAAATTTATGAGAAGCAGCATGTTTATGATATTAAGCCAAGAAGAAAAATGCCACATGTTTCATTTCTGTTACTTTATTCATCTTTTTGCGAGTAAATACTCGTCGGCTTCTTCCTGAATCTTGCATGTACTGGGAATTCAGCTGATTTATGAGTCGTCAAGACTACCGCAGTTCGTTTTCGCATATTTTTCATCTCTGAATTATGATGATCTTTATTATATTTTCAAACTGCATTGCCTTTCTGTTATTTAGAAGTCAAATGAAAAACAAATTGATTTACATAATTTTATTACGGCGTCATCTCTGTAAATTGGCATCACGTCTCTCGAAAATGCGCATTACCTTTCCTTTAAGTACTTACCCTTGCGCAACAAAATAATTAAAATGGGTATGTAAATTTCACGGCGTATATTCAATCATTTCAGTCATTTTCACTGTGAGAAATGAACATTTTGATTAAAGTTTTGATTGCGTTTCATACTAAACAAACTCGGTAAACGAATTGGAAGAAACTTTCAAGCAGAGCACCATTTTCTTTTCCCGGAATTGCTTGAAATTAGCATTAAACACAATGTAATGGCTCCATGCTAACTCACGCTTGTCCTTACATAATACCCAGTCGAGTCACATTATTGTAACCACCAGCTAATATCCAGAGTAACCACCGTGTGCAGCACGGACAGCAGCTAGACGGGTTGGGAGTAACTCAAAAAGGTGCTGGAAGGTGTTCGCAGGTATGTGGAGCCATGCTGGCTGCAGTACATCTGACAGCTGCTGGACTGTGCATGGTGTAGGATCCATGGAGCAAACAACACGATCGAGGTGGTCCCGCAGATGCTCAATTGGGTTTAAATCTGGGGAATTAAGGGACCAGGGAAGTACTTGGAAGTCGTTATCGTGCTCTTTCAACCACTCTCGGACATTTCTAACTGTATGATATGTCGCATTGTCGTGCTGGAAGAACCCATCCGCCCCAGGAAAGATAATCAGCATATATGGGTGTACGTGGTCTTCAAATATGGATTCATAACGAATTCGGTCCATAGCGCCTTCCACAGGTATCAGCGGACTCAGAGAATGCCACGAAAACATTCCTCAGACCATAACACTGCCCCCACTAGCTTATGTTCTGCCCGCACTGGTGGAAGAGTGTTTGTTCTCCGATGTTTCTCGCCTTATACGACACCGTCCATCCGTAAAACGTGACGTAGAAAACGTGACTCATCGGAGAAGGCAATCCTTTGCCAATCAGCAAAGGTCCAATTCCGATACTGCCGTCTAAATGTAAGTGCTGCCGATGCACTTTCGTTAACATAGGTGCAGTGACCATCCGTCTGCATCAGAGCCCCATACTCAGCAGGGTTCGCTGAACTTGTCGTTTTAGACCCACTTCCGGTAGAACCCTATTTCATTCGGCCAGTGAGTTGCTCCCCTATAGCGTGTCGATCGACCATCACGCACCTTCGAAGCCGACGTTCACCTCTCACATTAATGGCACGTGGTGCTCCGCAGTTTCCACATCGCTTATTCGTAATGGGGCCATTTCTCTAATCACGATACACTTTAACCACAGCAGCACGCGAACAGTTCACAAACTGCGCTGTTTCAGAAATACTGCCACTCTTGGCTCGAAAGCCGATAATCATCCCTTTTTGCAAATCTGATAAATCTCTACTTTTATCCATGACAGCAACGTGATATGTTTTCAGATTGCCTACAGCACGTCTTATATACCCTCCAAGCCAGCTCATGACACGTGCCTTCTTTCATTGGCTACGCGCTGTTGACGTCAAAAGTAGGAGGTGGTAACAATAATGTGACTCGACTGTGTATGTGCTAAATTCCCATTTTCTTTCAATGTAACTGCTCCACGCAAACACATACTTCTTTGACATTCTTTCATAACATGCATCCTAAAAGAACCTATTTTATTACACTTTTACTGCTCCATGCGAATCCCTACCTTTTTTTCGTAACATGGACTGAGCACCTATTTTCTTGCAATGTGCTCTACACAAGCCCACTCTTCTTTTAATTGGTGTGTGCAAAAGTTTTACTCATTTTTGTAATGGATGCATTGCAATCGGAGTAGTTACGTCACAGATGACGCTGCAATGCCGAATTTTCCTGCAATAAAGCGTGGAGCAGTAGAGCATATAGAGGCACTAGGTTTGTCCGAGTAAGTCATTCGTAACGGAAATCACGGAAGGTGTAACATGGCATGCGATAAGGAGCACATCAGACATTGTTTACTGTAAGAGTTCGATAAAGGCAGTACTGCATCCGCAACATCTGTCAAGTGTATGGGGAGGATGCAGTTGATGATAGCACATGTCGCTGTTGGTTTCGGAAATTCCGGGACGGAGACAGAAGCTGTAAAGATCAACCACGTCCTGGGCGTCCATCCGTGGTTTCTGACGAGGATGTGGACCAAGCCATAGCAAATGATGCACATCCAATCGTTCAGAAATTATCGGAAACGTTTTCTGTGCAAATAACAACAGTCGAAAGACGGGTGCATGCGCTCGGGTTCATCACAAAGTTCAACAACTGGGTTCCGCACCAGCTTTCTGCAAAGCAACGAGAGGAGAGAATCCGTACATGTGTTTGTTTGCTTTTTCGTCACAGAAATGAACCACCGTTTTTGGGACGAATTGTAACGGGTGATGACAAATGGGTACTGTACCGTAATGTAAATCGTCGACGGATTGTGTGCCAAGGTGCGGATCCTGCTCCATCGACCTCAAAAGAAGGACTGCACCCACCCCAAAAAGTTTTTTGAGTGTTTGGTGGGATGTCCAGGGAATAATCCACTGGGAAGTGTTGGCACCTAACCGAACGATAAATGGTGACCTCTACTGCCAACATTGGACAGATTGCGAGAACAACGGACATCGAAGCGGCCAGCACTCGTCATTCGCAAAGGCGTGATCCTTCATCTCGATAACGCCAGACCACATGATGCTTTAATCACTCGGAAAAAGTTACTGGACTTTGGTTGGAAAGTGTTATCTCATCAGGCGTATTCCCCTGACCTGGCATCTACGGACTACCACCTTTTTTGATCGTTACAGAACCCCTTCGCTCTCCAAACCTTCGATGATGTGGACAAAGTGAAAACGTCATTACATGACTTTTTTGACTCTATAACACAGGAGTTTTTCTGGCGTGAGAATCACTTACTCACAGGCAGATGGCAAGAGGTCATACAGAATGATGGCAATTATGTGAAATCCTACGTACGTTATTTGTTGTGTTCTCCTCCTTTCTTTGTAGCCTACAAAAACGGGTAGAACTTATGCACATACCCAAATGTTCTTGCATAATGTGTGCTAAGTCTAAACGTAGAGAAATCAAGAGGACCTTCCTCGGATCAACCAAATTCTTTCACACAACATTCTTTATTGCCGGTGTAAGTTCCTAGTTGTCGTCTATGTTCCCAGTGTAGATCCTGTGTTCTGCTATCCATTCACACAAGAAACATGTATCCGTCTACTACCCAGCAGCGTACAAATACCGTCATTTCCCCACAAATCATCCACTTGTGGTTTTTGTAGCTCATTTTAGACAGAGCCGGTGCTAGATTTTTGTAATTTGTCTTCAGTTGCACAGAATAGCCACGAGAACAACAGCATACTTACTTCCACTCTGTAAAAGAACTGCCTTAAGACATTATTTTGCAAGAATAGACGAAAAGTTTCCATAATGGATATCATACTCGACACCAAACTTTTCTATTAAACCGATGAACCAGTACACTAGACTAAATCCCCTGCACAAAACAAGGAACAAATTCTTTCTCACGTTTCCGATACCACGTGAATAATGTGCCAAGTGCTAAGAAATGTTTGGTTTCAGTCTGAGAACTAAGATCTGTGCAGAATCTTTAGCAAAGCCTAGATCCCCCACCAGACAATAACTCAGAACTTAAAGTTCTGTGTTACAGCTATCACACGGAAACTCCTGTGTCATCATTATCGCTATTATACAGCAGACAATCAAACACTTTGACTTCTCGAGGGTACATACGACTTGATAGATCCGTGATGGCGCAAGAAGACGTTGCAGTGTGACGTCAAGCGTTCCAGACAGAGAGAGAGAGAGAGAGATCTGGGGGTTTATATGTATAATTTCCTGATCCTTTTTTTCAGGACTAAATGTATGTTTCTGAGACATCTCTATTAACGTTTTACTCCCTAAAAGAACAGAAAAAAAATCTGTCCGTAGGACGTTATAAGGAGTTTCGTCAAAAGTTACTTTTCGGTAGCATGCCATCAGTGTTGGAATGTGAATTTTGTCAGTAAACGCAATCATACTATCAAATTTAGGAATAAGCAACACAGACAAGAACTTAGGTGAAAAAATCACGAAACTAATCGTGCTTTCGAAACTCAAAAACCAAAGACACATTTCTTGCCCTAACCGACTGCAGCAAAAGGTGGGCAGCTCCCCATTTCTGGTCGATTTTTACTTAACATGTTTACTAATCTAAGAAAAATATGCCGGATCGATTGGTGCAAGAACCAGACATATCCGATAATAAATGGAAGAGATGTTAATATTTTGGGAGCTGCCCCCATCACCGTTTGGCGCCAGTTCGATGCAGGCCGATGAATAAATGGGTGTGATATTAATATTTTGGGAGCTGCCCCCATCACCGTTTCGTGCAAATTCGATGCAGGCCGATGAATAAATGGGTGAGATATTAATATTTTGGGAGCTGCCCCCATCACCGTTTGGCGCCAGTTCGATGCAGGCCGATAAATAAATGGGTGAGATATTAATGTTTTGGGAGCTGCCCCCATCACCGTTTGGTGCAAGTTCGATGCAAGCCGATGAATAAATGGGTGAGATATTAATAATTTGGGAGCTGCCCCCCATCACAGTTCGATGCAGACCGATGAATAAATGGGTGAGATATTAATATTTTGGGAGCTGCACCCCATCACCGTTTGGTGCAAGTTCGATGCAGGCCGATGAATAAATGGGTGAGATATTAATATTTTGGGAGCTGCCCCATCACCGTTTGGTGCAAGTTCCGTGCAGGCCGATGAATAAATGGGTGAGATATTAATATTTTGGGAGCTGCCCCCATCACCGTTTGGCGCCAGTTCGATGCAGGCCGATAAATAAATGGGTGAGATATTAATGTTTTGGGAGCTGCCCCCATCACCGTTTGGTGCAAGTTCGATGCAAGCCGATGAATAAATGGGTGAGATATTAATAATTTGGGAGCTGCCCCCCATCACAGTTCGATGCAGACCGATGAATAAATGGGTGAGATATTAATATTTTGGGAGCTGCACCCCATCACCGTTTGGTGCAAGTTCGATGCAGGCCGATGAATAAATGGGTGAGATATTAATATTTTGGGAGCTGCCCCATCACCGTTTGGTGCAAGTTCCGTGCAGGCCGATGAATAAATGGGTGAGATATTAATATTTTGGGAGCTGCCCCCATCACCGTTTGGTGCAAGTTCGATGCAGGCCGATGAATAAAATTGTAATGTTTTATTTGTTTATTAACAAAGAGATTTGTAATGTTGTTTAATGGACAATAAACACATAAATAACAACAACATCTATGTACGATATTTAATGTTAAAAGGTGAAGAATATTTACAATTATAAACCCCACTAGTTCTTTCGGGGTGACATTCACGCAGTCACCAGATAGAATAGAGGTTATGTGATACTCGCCCAAATTTATAAGAGTACAGAAATGCACCACGGGTAAAGATTTCAAGCGTCACAAGAGTGTGATTGTTACCATATCAACCGAGCAAACTCACTCGTGTAATTTCCAACATCAGAACATTCAGAAAGTAATACAGAGATTTTGTTACATTATTATTTTAGATTTTGTTACATAATAATGTAACAAAATCTCTGTATTACTATGTGAATGTTCTGATGTTGGATGAGTGAGTTTACTCGGTTGCGATGGTAACAATCACACTCTTGTGACGCTTGAGACCTTTACCCGTGGTGCATTGCTGTACCCTTATAAATTTGCGCGAGTATCACATAACCTCTGTTCCACCTGATGAAGGGGTGAATGTCACCCCGAAAGTGCTAGTGGGGGTTTTAATTGTAAATATTCTTCACCTTTTATAATTAAATAACGTACATAGACGGTGTTTTTATTTATGTGACACGTACGAACTTGCTTTTATATTTACGTCATTAAACGCATTTTATTAACATTATTTAGTTTTTCTATCCATTACTAAATCCGAAATTTAATGAAATTTGTGACATTGGCGCAAAAAGGGGGCAGCTCCAATTTTTTGTGTGTTTCTTCTATAGTCATTTTAGAAACAAGACATTCAGAAAATACATGTATTTATTAGAGATAATGTTATCTTTGCCGCGGGGATTTTTTTGCTAACCTCAGTTAAACCGTATTTTTTTATAAACAGTTTTTTCTTATTTCCCACAAAATGTCGAAAAGGGAGCTGCCTCCCTTTTAATGCGAGCTCCTCAATTGTCCTTCTTTCTTTGAAACTCAGAACAAAAAGAGTTTCCCCCTCTTTCTCTTTTTGACCAGAATTATCTTGTTTTTAAGTGGCTTTGTAATTAGGTGATTGTTATACTGCTTCGCATATGAATGAAACAGCCAATATTATAATGCTGCTGAATGTTATTAAAAAATATGCGTACAGGAAAACTTGACACAACGAACTCTAGAAAATCATTAAAAAATGAAGAGAACTGTCAATGATGATAAATGAAGAGATTTTGAAAAAATGAAGAGATGTGGAAAATACATTGAGTTACTTGTAGCCCTATTTAAATATTTCGGCGATATTTGTAGGCCACTGTACTTGCTGCAGAGAAAGGGAACGATTTGTTTAAATTGTTAAAAATCTTCATCTCTGGTGTCCAAAGGTACATGTAATATGAGCAGGTTTCAGCAACACGTACTCTCCTGGTACTTCAATTAGAATTAGCTCAGCAATTCATTTAATTACTGTTAAAGACCTACATTTTCCATTGTGGTAAGATCACCAATTTGCTAAGCGATTATGAACACATGAAAATAAACATGGTAAATGGCTTGTGTACAAGACTTTCTCTATATTACGAAAAGCATGTTGTTCCTTCAAAAAGGGCATTTTGAAGACACTCCGTTTCAATTTTGTTGCTTCCATGTACACTATATTGACAAAGGTAACCAGACACCCCCTTGAAAAGCAAATGCACGTGTCCACTGCGTTGTTAAGATGCTCCGTACAGCTGCAAACGGTATAAAAACAAGCCTGCAGCTGACCACGATCATATTGCACTGTGAGGTTGAGTGAAAATGTCACGGCGGCAGAGTACTGAATTTGAGGAAGGAAAGTTGTTGGGTGTTATATTAGTGGGTTGTCCATAAAAGAAACCGAGAAGCGTTTAAACATACCCAAGTCAACTGTTTTGGATGTACTGCATAAGTGGAAAACACATGGCGTGCCTGAAGTAGCTAAACGTACCTGCAGAACAAAGACAATCAGTGATAGAGAACGTCGAAGCCTCAGGAGAGTCGTTACAGCTAATCAACGGAGTACTGCACAAGACCTCAGTGTACAGGTGGGTAAAAATGCTGGAACCTCGGTATGTACACGTACCATTTGCAGAGAACTTCATTCCATGGGTTACCGTGGTCGTGCGGCTGCTCATAAGCCTTTCGTCTCCCATAGGAATGCTACTCGTCGTTTAGCATGATGTAAAGAACATTTATCGTGGACCGTAGATCAATTGAAAAGGGTCCTATGGACTGATGAATCCAGATACACGATTCATCAGACTGATAGCCGTGTGTGGGTATGGCGGCAGCAGGAGGGAACGCTATTTACCACAGTGTACTGTTCCTACGGTCAAGTTTGGAGCTGACAGTGTACTCGTGTGGGGGTGTTTTTTGTGGTATGGTCCCGGCCTTGGTTATCGTGGATAAACCTGTTAACCAGGATCTCTACCTCGATATTCTGGACAATTATGCCTTACCAACTCTGTGGCAATACTATGGAACCAAGCCTTATTGTTACCAGCAGGATAATGCAGCGAGCCATAATGAAAAGACTGTTACGGCGTGGTTTGACGATAATTCCGTATTGTGTGTGGACTGGGCAGCACAGTGCCCTGATTTTAATCCCACAGAGCACCTATGGGATGAATTAGAGCGCAGCATAAGAAGTTTGGAACGAAGGCCAACTACTAAGCAGCAGTTAGCGGTAGTATTATGTACTGAATGGGAGCTCATACCTATCGCTGTGTTCCAAAACCTTGTCGAAAGCATCTCTCGAAAGGTCAGTGCATGCATTAAGGCCAAAGGTGGGCCAACACCGTAGTAATGTATGTAATACATGCTATGTTATGTTAAGTGTCCGGTAATTTTTGTCAATATTGTGTATTTGCACAGATTTGCAAACGAGTTTGTTAAAAAATACTGCATTTCTTATTTCCGTCCTTGTCTGATGCACGAGAGAAGTTTTTACCGTACGATGTTTTTAACGTTCGTTTAAATGAATCTATTAATAGTTTTAATTATTGAGGGAAAAGTTTGTAAATAATGAGCATATGATTATTGTACCAGTGGTCATATGAGTCTTAATTTGTTAAATGTTTTGCGTATCATTTAATATCAGTTAACAATGAATATCAAAGAAAACAAATATACATCGCACTGGCTTAAATGATGAAAGGATGAACTTACGGCATCGATACTGTATGATTGAGCACTGGAGACGAGAATACACAAGTATGCTCCAATGAGGGCAACTTCAGAACACATCTGAGCCAAACAGTCCACGTACAGCATCCTTGGATTTACAGTGGCAGAAACAGAAACACAGTTTATTAATTTGGAAGGTCATTTTTAATGTTCATTAAAAGCGTAAAAGAACAAAAACTTCTTAAAATGAAAAATATCTACTCAGCTCATAAAAAAACGCGGTGAGTTCAGTATAAGAATCTTTAACACAGGTAATTTCACTATTTTATTATACATCTGATTTCATGAATTTAAAGATACTACATGGTGCTCCGGTTGTGTTGGTTAAACTTCCAACACCAAGAAAGAATCACGCTATTAAAATGAAATTTATACACTATCTACCAACAAGTAATTGGACACCCCTGCAGTCGACGATATCTGCTGTCCTGATACACGTCACGGCCGCCGCCGTTAAATATCGAGTGGGAAACAACAATGCAACCAGTCGCATGCAAGATGCCAGGCGGTTTGGAGCTCTCTGATTTCGAGAAAGGTGTAATCGTCGGGTATCACAGAAATGGCCGATCCATACGTGACATATCCCGCGAGTTGAAGTACTCAAAATCGACAGTGGCCTACGTGATTGGCAAGTGGAAGATGAGAGGTGACCCCGACCCGGCCGACCCACAAAACTGGGAGTTAGAGACCGACGGGTGCTGGCCAGAGAAATTCGGAAGAATCGCACCAAATCGATGGGCCACATCCGCGAGGAGTTTCAACAGGCATCCGGGAGTGTTCTTTCGATGAATACCATCCTTAAAGAATCCCATCTGCTCGGTTATCATGGACGTGCTGCCTCCCACGAGCCTTTGATCACCAAGTCCAATAGCGCTGCTCGGCTAACGTGGTGCAAAGAACGTCGACAGTGGACCGTTGAACAGTGAAAACAAGTTCTCTGGAGCGACGAATCAAGGTTCATCCTCTACCGTTCGGATGGCTGGGTATGGGTTTGGTGTCTGCCTGGAGAACGCCTCCTGCCGGAATGTATTGTGCCAACTGTGAAGTTCGGCGGCGGTGGAATTATGCAATGGGGGTGTTTCTCCTGGTATGGCATGTGACCCTTGGTCGCAATTCCTGGTAGACTCAACGCCGAGACCTACTGCACCATTTTGGATGACCATACACTTCCTACGTTGCGACAGTTTTACGGGGTGGACCCATGTTACTTTCAGGATGACAATGTCACCTGTCATGTTGCTAGGTCCACCATGGCTTGGTATGGGGACAATGGGGTTAATCGAATGGACTGGCCTGTGCAGAGCCCGGACCTTAACCCTATCGAGCACCTCTGGGACGAGTTGGAGCGTCGACTTAAGGGGTGCCCCACCGTCCGAAATCGGTTAAGGAACTGACCTGTCTTCTCCAAGCCGAGTGGAAGAAAATACCGCTAGCCGTTGTACAACGCCTGGTTGAGAGTATGTCCCGGAGGGTCGCAGCTGTAATCGCCGCTCGTGGAGGCTCCACCAACTATTGAAGGTGAATAAACTTCGTTTTCCTTTGCTATCACAGGTGTCCAATTACTTGTTGGTAGATAGTGTGTCACAGATTCCTCATGTACAGGAGAAAACTGATTACATTTGTAGAGCTATACAAGACTTATTCGATTCAAAACTCAGTATCGTGTGGAACCACCAGAGCTGAGTTCGGGCTCAATTTTTAGAGCCCGAGCCCGTCCGAGTCCGTGGTATATCAGCCCGAGCGCACCCGAGCCCGAATTTTATATTGCAGGATAGAGTCAGGTAGCGAATGAGCCCGAAAACTAGCTAACCTGTTCAACCATTAATAAAAACAAATCTCCTTTTCTACACTTCCACTCTCTCCTCCTCCTGCAATTAACACCAGTGTATTTCTCAAATGGAGAGTGGGGAAGGGACCTCTATCTATTTTTATAGTGTAACTGTATGATTTTCTTTGACCGTTCGTTTCTACCTGAAGTGCTTCGGGCGGCCGGACATCCAAAATGATCGGGCGGTGCTGCAGTTGTATTTTGCTCAAATAAAGCTAACGTTTTTAGAGACAGTCACAGATGTTCTGTGTTTGCAACCTTAGTCACACGACACACATCGAGACGGTAATCCATTTCCGCCCCAATGCGAGGTAAGATATCTGAATCAAGTGCAGTGATAGTGGCTGTGATGCGCTGTTTCAGCTCCGCTAGATCAACAGGAAGGTGAAGGGCGAATGCCTTGTCATTTATCACTGCATTTGATTCAGATATCTTACCTCGCGTTTGGGCGGAAATGGATTACCGGCTTGATGTGTGTCGTGTGACTAAGGGTGCACACATAGAACATCTGTGAATACCCCCAAAAAAACTTGAAACATTCCCGTACCATTCTGTTACAGGTAACATAAAATATCTTACATTGTTCTTGTTTTATAGTGCGTTGAAACTGTACACTTCTTTATGAAACACCTGGTACTTCATACCTGTAGGTATTATTGCGTGATTTTATTCCATTAAATTCTTCTCTAATTAAGACTACTAAAGGTACTATATTCTTTCTCTCTTTTTTTTTTTTTTGGTTGGGTTTTTAACGACTACCGTGAGCAACTCAATGGGCTATAAGCAGTCGCCCGTCCCTAATTTAATTTAGGGCCACTGCTTTCAGGGAATGGTGAGAGCCAGTGCCGTAAGACAACACAACATCCATGCCTCACCGAGATTTGAACCCGGACCCATCTCTTACGAATGATCAGATGCCGTCGCTTAGACCACTGCGCCACCGGGGCGGCACTGTCTTCTTATGTATTCCTTAATTTAAACGAACTACGTCGTTGTTTTGACAGATATACCACTAACATGAGACAGCGCTTTCATTTCTTTACACTCATCCTTCATTTCAAGTAGGATTTATCTTATATATTCCAACAGCATCAACATTTCATTGCCTTGTATAATAAACTTACATTTCTATCAATTTGATGTTACTTTGGATTAGACAACTAGGATTTCATTTGGAATTCGGCGGCAGAAAGGAAGATCTACCTTTTTATTTGTTTATTAAAATGATTTCATTGCTTGCAGGGCATAAATCCCAAGTTTCAAATCATATGCTGCTCGTACTGAAATACACAAATAAGTATTTACATCAACAAAGGTTTGCTTAGGCATTAGAGATCCATTTGTTCTTAATAACAAAATGAGTTTGGCATAATTTAATGTTCTTACCTGGTTACTAAGAAGATGAAGACGTTAAAAGCCACGAGAACAATAACTAATGTGCAACACACAATCTTCATCACAACCACCCAACAAGTGGATTCCTTGGGAGAACAAAAAGAAAAATTAAATCGATAGGAAGTATTTTAAATCAAAATCGTATTGAAACAAAAAAAAATACTTGAAATGCTGTGCAGCGTACGAAGAAGAAATTTTTAACGTGTTTCTTAGACATAATATTTACTTTCAGATGTACAGAGTAACATTACTTGTGACGTACATTAACGTCAGCGAAGAGCCAAAATATTATGACAGCGCGTCTTTATGCAAATAGCAGCAACTGCAGGCAAACGACGGCAAGTGTGAAGGTTATAAATGGGTATGAATAAGCACACCGGACAAACAATTGATCGTCCCTAACAGAAATGGCAGTAGGAAGCAACCAGTTGCACACAGGGCGCCGTGATAGCATTGTTGGGAGATAACTAGCACTGGCGCGGTCTACAGGATCATTTCGTAACGAAATCCCGGGTACTGCCCCCCCCCCCGGTAATAAATAAGGGCGTCTTCCTTCCCCTTTCTACTTCGCTTCCGTGTCACTTTCCTATCGGGCACCCTAGCCCGAATCTCCTAGCTTCCTATTTCTAAGGGTTGTTTAAGAAATATGGTCAGACACTCTCTTCCTAAAATCCTCTACATATGATCTGATCTGATCTACAGGATAATTTCAGTCCCGTGCAGTGCTGAAGAGCAACGTGTGTCTTGAATTTAGACAGCAATATGGGTGGTAAGACTGAGTGGCAATAAGGAGCCATTGCGTTTGGCCGTGTCCACGGAAACAAAGTGAATGAATTCGCTCAATTTGCTGGTGTGTCGAAGCGTTCTGTCTAGTGGGTTTACAAACGGTGTTGTAGTTTGCAATCAACTGAAAATCTGCGACGTAACTGTGGCCGGAAAACGATTCTCACCAACAGCGACCGCCGCCATGTTTCACGCCTGGTAACCGCAAATCGGTTTCAAACCAAGCAACAATTGCTCCAAACAGTCAATGAAAGTCCACTCCAAACAATTTTAAGGACATTGCGACGAGAACTGCATGCGATGGATATCTAGAGCAGAGTGTCACGGAAGAGGCCTCCTTTAACAGCAAGTCACAAAGTCACACGTTATCAAAGCTCTCAGGGTCACCAAACCTTTGCTGTGCAGGATTGGAAACGAGTAATTTGGGCTGATGAGTCTCGTTTTTCTTTGTACTCCAAAGGTTGGAGGCGGCGAGTTCATCGCATGCCCATGAAGCCTTTAATCCTGATTATGTCGAAGGTGCTGTTCCAGATAGAGGAGGTTTTGTGATGTTTTGGGGATGTTTTTCGTACCACGAAACGGGCCCTCTCGTTACAGTGACAATGAATTTAAACCAGCATGCGTACCTTCGCATTCTGAATGACGAAGTGTTGCACTTTGCCCCACATCTTCAGGAGCAGCGTCACATTAAAACTCCTGTCTTCGAAGACGACGGTTGCCGTGTGCACAGGGCCAAAATTGCGTCTTAGTAACACGACGAACAATCAGCAACACTATCTCACCTCGACTGGCTCACAAATCCCCAGATTTAAATCCTATTGAAAATCTGTGGGATAATTTGGAATAAAAGGTGAAACGCCGGAATAGACACCCACGTGCTCTGGCTGAGCTTCGGGACCAACTGACGCCCGTGCGTCTGCAAATCGATGTCCAATACATCCACAGCCTGGTGAAGTCTCTACCACCACACCGGATTCATGCTGTTACCAAGGCAAGAGGCGCCGTCACCCGTTATTAGGTAACTTCTGACAGAGGTGACAAATTTTTTGTCTGGTGTGCTTACTTAACACCTGATACGTACTGAGCTTTGTTAGTGTTACTCTTGTTCTTAACAAGGGAAAGGCAGCGGACGTAAGCGAGTTTGACAAAGGCTAAATTGTAGCGGCCAGACGAATGGGTCAGAGCATTTCCCAGACGTCTAGGCTTGTAGGGTGGTCACGGTCAGTCGTGGTTAATATCTTCAAAATGTGATTGGAGATGGGAAAACCCACGAACTCCCGGAAAGGTGTGGACCGACCACGGAACATAGATGCAGGAGGTCAGCGGAATCTATCCCGTGTGGTATGAACCAACATAAGGGATATTGTGACGCAAGTCGCCTGTAATTTGAATGCTGGGGACGGGAGTAATGTGTCACAACACATAGTACATCAAGCCATTTTGAAAATGGAGCTACGTAGCCGCAAGCGATTCCGAGTAAACTTCAGTTCACCGTCGAAAGCGCCTACAATGAGCACGCGAGCATCAAGACTGGACTTACATTTTTAGAAGAGGGTCGTGTGGTCCGACGAATCTTTTTCCTGTTGCACCATGTGGACTAACGGGTAGGTGTGCATTGTTTACCTGGGGAAATTTTGGCACCAAAATCCACCGTCAGATGAAAACAATATGGTGGAGGAAGTGCTTTGGGCAATGTTCTTCTGAGAAAGTGATTCATGTGCAAGAAACTATGACGTTTACGACCTACCTAAACATCGTTCCAGACCAGGTACAGCTTTTCATATCAACGGTATTCCCTTTAATAGTACCTTCTTTTAGTAGGATAATGCGTCATGCTATACTACCCGAATTGTTCGCGATTGGTTTGTGGAATAATTTCAGGTATTGCCCTGACCTCCAAATTCCTCAGAATTAATCTAGTGGAGCACCTGTGGTTTGTGTTGGAACAACGAATTTGATTTGCGGCGGCCCAACTACGTAATTTGCAGGAGTTGAAGTATCTGCTGGTAACGTGCTGATACCCGATACCACAAGACACCTTTAAAACTCACGCATCATTCATGCCTCATCAGGTAAGAGCTGTTCTGGCGTCACCTGGTGGACCAACATCAGGTTGTTATAATGTTTTTGCTCCAGTGTATTTATCTTTCTGTTTTTGTTTACTGCGTCTTATGTAAATCTTCGGCAATGCTTAGTTATCCTCCTAAGTGTTACGTCGGAAATCCAGAGAGTACACTACGTGCATAAATAATTTCTTTGATTAGAGTATGCTATAATTTTTGAATGAAGAGTCTTATATTCGTTTCCTCTTTGCATGTGATCTCCTACACGCATAGAACTTCCGTGCTGATTTGTTTCGGCTACTACGTCCGCCACTAGGAGCGCTGTAACAGCTGTGCTGTTAAGATGGCGTCTGTGGCAGCAAAAACACAATGTGTTTTGTGGATGAGCGGAACAAAATCTTACGTCCGTGTTTAGCGAAAGTCCAGGACAAAGTATGGAAAGAAGCCACTTGCTGTGAAGTCAGTTAAGTCATGCGTGACAAAACTCTTTGAAACAGGAACATTCGAAAAGGGAAGTAACATTGATAGACGATCAGCTTCTGATGAGACGGCGGAAAAGTTTCGAACTGCTTTCACATGATCTCTACGGAAATCAGTAAGACCAGCTTCATCCCAATTACAGATACCGAAGTCTACTGCGTGAAAGGTGCATCGTTTGCAGTTGCACGCCTACAAGTTGCGTATTCCGTCTTAGTGATGTATAGTCAATACACAGGATGTGCGTATTTGGGAATCGGAAACCCCACATGTCATAATTCTGGACAGTTAGAAGATCAATGTCTTGTGTGAGCTAATGTATGACTGGATCCATTTTTTTCGCTATGAAAACGATTTTCTGAAATGTGTACCTGGACATTCTCCAAATTTACGCCCTTCTTCAGCTGCTGGACAGGCAGCGGACTATCATCTTCCACTCCCTCATAGGGCACATATTTCTGAAACTCTAGACGCTGTATTTCCAAATCGACGGATCGGCAGAAACGGACAAATCTCATGATCCCCACGGTCACCAGATCTTACCCCGCTGGATTTCTTTCTGCGAGGTTACGTTAAAGATGTGGTTTATGGAAGAGCTGGTCCAAATGTCAGGAATTTGCGCAAACGCCTTACAGGTGCAATACCCCACAACTCTGGGACAATGTGTGACGCAAGCATGAATATGGCTTCATACATTTTACCTGCCACGAGGAACGCACATGTAGAAATATATTAAGTTCATTAGCTATGTATCAAAACGTTGTATGTTTTTCTACTTCTTTTTAAAAATGTTCAATTACCAATGTTCATTTAAAAGTTATAATATGATAAAACCCGAGTAATAAATTATAGGCACTGTATGTACACTGCTGGCCATCCCAAAATGCAACACCAAGAAGGACACGAGATAGCAAGCAAAGCCAGATTTACTGGACACATAACAACAGATACAAAGATGAAACGATTGAGCTTACAGGCCCGTGCGAATTGCGAAACACGCAGACATCAATAGTTCGTGTGGCCCCCATGGCTGGCAATAACGGCCGCTACACGCCGCGGCATCGAACAAAAGAGGCTTTGGATGTGAGCTTGGGTATGTCGGTCCAGGCTGCTTCCACACGTTGCCACAGTTCATCAGGCGTAGCCGTGGGTGGTGCTTGCCAGACCACTCGGTTGCCGATTAGCGACCAGACGTATTCGATGGGCAACATATCGGGAGAACAGGCGGGCCACGGCAGCAGTGACACCTGGTGGGCCGTGAAGAATCGTTGCACGATGCGTGCCACGTGCGGGCGCGCATTGTCCTGTTGAAACGTGGCCGCTGGCAGGTCCTGCAGGTAAGGGAGAACTACAGACTCCAAAACGTTGGAGATGTAGCGGTGGCTGTTGAGTGTACCGGCGATGCGTACCAGAGGGGTGCGGGTGTCATATCCAATTGCGCCCCTGCATATGCCCTGCAATGCTAATCGTTTGCATGTTCTCTCGCGGGCGACGCATGCTGCGAATTTCAGGCCAATCGGATGCTTCCTTCTTGGTGTTGCATTTTGGGTGGCCAGCAGTGTATTTCTTTATTTTGTCACTGGTAGTGGACAGGCGATGGACCGGTATGGCGATGCATTATGCAGGTGTCCTACAGTCTCCCGCTGTGGTGCCGCCACACGCAGATCCGACCATCGTGGTGTTGCAGGCAGAAGCGGGATTCGTCGGAGAAGACAATGTCGTGCCATTCCGTAGTCCAGGTGCGGCGTTCAACGGCCCACTGCCGCCGTCCTGAAGGAGCGACAAGTCCTCGCTCCTGCAGACGGCGTCGAACGGTACATGCTGACAGAGGTTATTGCGCAACACACCCTAATTCCTGCGCTAACGTTCGTGATGTGGCGGTCCGAGCCGTGAATGCCCGCAGCACAAAATGCCGGTCCTCTCGTTCGGTGGTGTGCCGCGGCTGCGGCAATCTCTCACGTCGGTCCGTCAGTCCCTCCTGCACCCACCGAATCCATACTCGCCTCACTGTGGCTGGATGTTGTCCCACACGAGCGCCGATGTCTCGGTACGATAAACCGCTGACGCGATAAGCCACTATTCGTCCTCAGTCGAACTCCGAAACGTGCTGGAATGACTGCCGTAATCTGCGACAGGGCATCAGGAAGCTTCCCACGCACAGGTCTGGCAGCACAACACACTTCCACTACTTACACCCCGCCTTCTGTGCACCCTTCTTATAGTGCTTCTCGGTGGCGTGCCGGGCGCATATGATTTGCATATGCCCTGCAATGCTAATCGTTTGCATGTTCTCTCGCGGGCGACGCATGCTGCGAATTTCAAGCCAATCGGATGCTTCCTTCTTGGTGCTGCATTTTGGGTGGCCAGCAGTGTATTTCTTTATTTTGTCACTGGTAGTTAGTCAAGTTAGGAAATGGAGTACATATACACCTATGCGCCACTGACTATGAGAATTGTGTGGATGAATGATTCGTCGTCATTGAATGTATCGAGCTAAATCGTCGAGTCAGATTAGGAATTGCCTAAGTTTAAACTTCTGTTTACAAGTTAAGTTTGGAGTAACTTTCATAACGTAATTGTCTTTTTCGTGCAAAGATATTGGTTCTTACGTTATGTTTAAACCACTAGATAAGAATACGATGCAATAGTTCCTAATTGAATTATTACGGCCAGACGAATCATAAAACAGAAGTGAACATACGGGAATTCTTTTTATTCCAGCACTTAGTCATAAAGCATCACACATGACACTTTCATATTTTACTTAATAATACATGTCTATACATTTCCACTCACATATCCACACCAGCAACTTTTATCTCGTCCTTTTGTCTATCGTTCTTATCTCATACATTAATACGTCACGTTCACTCTGATCACAAATGTGTTGCCAACAGTATTCTCGTGAGAGAGATGTCACGTTAAGTTTGGAAGTTATAACGAAGTAAATTTCTCCGTCCTTTTTGGTCCACGCCGGGGATCGAAAATAACTGAGCTGCGCAGACGTTCGTTCTCACTGCTATCTGCCTTTATGACGTGTGCGTCCTGCGGCGCAGGCACGTCACATCTCCCCACCCCCGAAAGAGGGCCGGGGGCATGGCCAACTGATCAGCCGTGACCATGAATCGTTGCAGACAGCCATCCGCTGTAAAACGTGCACTTGCGAACTCCCAGTCAATCTGGTGTGTGGAATGCAACGTCACACACATTTATTTTTCGAAGCGCTGAAGAAGGGATTATCTTATTTTTCTTCTCTCGCGGTTTGGAAAGAACATCACACCATTGCGAGATCTGAAACGGCCTGGTCATCCGGGAAGTTCGGGCACCATTATAAGGAAGTAAATTTCTCCGTAATTTTTGGTCCACGCCGGGGATCGAACCCGAGTCCACTTATTTCGGAACAAGTCGCTCTACCAACTGAGCTACGCAAACGTTCGTTCCCGCTGCCATCTGCCATTATGTCGTGTGCGTCCTGTTGGGAAGGCACGTCACAAAGTATATCGGAGGACAAACTCAAATTTACGTAGGAAAAGAAACTAAAAATGAAAGTTAATTTAGAATATACGTCACACTTTCGATAATAGTATTCACGTTATATGTTGGTTCTACTGCCAATTTTTTGGTTAAAACGTCATTCACCGTACTTCTTTTTGCAATTGTTGTGTTTTCTGTTTGTGATGCTTCATCTTTCTGATAGAATTAAAAAAATACGTGCCACGAGAACCAGGTTCATAAGTCAGTCCTTAATATTACTAAGCTTAACGGACAGAAACAATACACTAGTATAGATAATGCGGCTGATGGCCTCCCGATCGAAGGTGTCTAACGGTGTTCGTTATGCAAAACTGGCCCCCGTATATTGGTTGGTTAAAGTTGTAACACAGGGAAACTGTCAATTTTTCATCATAAACAAATTCTTACCTCAATTCCAGCCACACGAACTTCTGAAAAAGAAAAAGATAGGAAACTTTAGCTAGTACTTTCACAAGAAAAATTCAGTTAATTGCAAGTTTGAGCAAATATTTTTCAGATTTAGGTTCCCATTAACAGAGATGAGCAAATACTTTGTTTTAACCGAAACAAAAATACCATAAACTCTTCAATCACAATCGGATGGATTTCGAATTTTCTTCGAACTTAAATCATGAAATATATTTCTCTTCAGATACCTCAAGTTCCGCTAGAAGTAATCTTATACACTATATTGACAAAAGTCACCGGACACCCTTCAAAGCCGCCCCGGTGGCGCAGTGGTCTAAGGCGCTGGCCTCTGATCATTCGTCCGTAAAGGGTCCGGGTTCGAATCCCGGTGAGGCATAGATGTTGTGTTTGTCTTACGGCACTGGCTCTCTCCCTTCCCTGGAACCAGTGACCCTAAATTAGGGACGGGCGACTGCTTATAGCCCGTTGAGTTGCTCACGGTGGTCGTTAAACCTCCAATCAAAAAAAAAAAAAAAAAAAAAAAAAACCCTTCAAATGTAAATGAACGGATCCGCTGCGCTGTCAAGATGCGCAGTAAAGCTGCAAATGGTATAAAAACAAGCATGAAACTGACCGCGGTCATATCGCACTGTGAGGTTGAGTGAAAATGTCGCAGCGGGAGAGAACTGACTTTGAGAAAGGAAAGATTGTTGGGTATTATATTAGTGGGTTGTCCATAAGAGAAACCGAGAAGCGTTTAAACATACCCAAGTCAACTGTTTTGGATGTACTGAATAAGTGGAAGACGCATGGCGTGCCTAAAGCAGCAAAACGTATCGGCAGACCAAAGAAAGTCAGTGATAGATGACGTCGAAGCCTCAGGTGAGTCGTTACAGCTGATCGACGGAGTACTGCACA
The DNA here is from genome assembly GCA_039090855.1 of Macrothele yani. Classification (NCBI taxonomy): domain Eukaryota; kingdom Metazoa; phylum Arthropoda; class Arachnida; order Araneae; family Macrothelidae; genus Macrothele; species Macrothele yani. The sequence goes on along the minus strand of CM077005.1, from coordinate 133,026,661 downwards.
AGACCTCAGTGTACAGGTGAGTAAAAATGATGTAACCTCTGTATGTACACGCACCATTCACAGATAACTTTATTCCATGGTTTACCGTGGTCGTGCGGCTGCTCATAAGCTTTTCATCTCCACTCGGAATGTTACTCGTCATTTAGCATGGTGTAAAGAACATTTACTGTAGACCGTAGATCAATGGAAACGGGTCCTATGGACTGATGAATCCAGATACACGATCCATCAGTCTGATGGCCGTGTGTGGGTATGTCGACAGCCGGAGGAAGCCTATTTACCACATTGTACTGTTCCTGCGGTCAAGCTTTGAGCTGGCAGCATACTCGTGCGGGAATGTTTCTCGTGGTGTGGCCTCAACCCATTGTTTATCGTGGACAAACCTGTTAACCAGCACGTCTACCTCGATATTCTGGACAATTATGCCTTACCAACTTTGTGGCAATACTATGGAACCGAGCCTTGTTGGTACCAGCAAGATAATGCACCGAGCCATAATGAAAAGACTGTTACGGCGTGGTTTGACGATAATTCCATATCGTGTGTGGACTGGCCAGCACAGAGCCCTGATCTTAATCCCATAGAGCACCTATGGGATGAATTAGAAATCCGCATAAAAAGTTTGGAACCAAGGCCTACTACTAAGCAACAGTTAGCGGCAGCATTATATACTGAATGGAAGCGCATACCTATCGCTGTGTTCCAAAACCTTGTCGAAAGCTTGTCTTGAAAGGTCAGTGCATGCATTAAGGCCAAAGGTGAAACGACACCGTACTAATGTATATCAATAAATACTATGTTGTGTTTCTCTTGTATGTGTCCGGTGACTTTTGTCAATATAGTGTATATATATAATAGTTCAAAGTAGATTTTGCCGGGTCGAATCCAATTATGTGACATCTGGGTGCAGGTCCAAATTTTTTACTCGTTTCCGACTATGGCATTGACATCAGCTCACGGTCGTCAAGGATGTACTTGGGTCCAACAGTACATGTCATGGAATACAGAATGGTGTACTTTCCATAGACGAATTCTGTTTCGCTCTTTATCCTGATACTCAATGAGGATACGTGAGAAGGAGATACGGCACACGAATGCAACCACACTATGTCGCCCTTACCAAAGGCAGTCAGTTCTGGTCTGGGCATCAGTGTATTTCAATAGCTGCACTTCCTTGCATGTTTGTCAAGACAACATGAATGCCTCAGTGCACCGAAACAAGATCACCGTACCTATTGTAACACTGTTTCACGCTGCTATTGGACATGTATTCTGTTTTCTCGATGACAATGCAACCAGTCACCCTGCCTCGAGCATGCCGTTTTCTCGATGACAATGCAACCAGTCACCATGCTTCGAACATGTCGTTTTCTCGATGACAATGCAACCAGTCACCCTGCCTCGAACATGCCGTTTTCTCGATGACAATGCAACCAGTCACCAAGCCTCGAGCATGCCGTTTTCTCGATGACAATGTAACCAGTCACCATGCCTCATGCATGCCGTTTTCTCGATGTCAATGCAACCAGTCACCATGCCTCGATCAAGCCGTTTTCTCGATGACAATGCAACCAGACACCGTGCCTCGAGCATGCCGTTTTCTCGATGACAATGCAACCAGTCACCAAGCCTCGAGCATGCCGTTTTCTCGATCACAATGCAACCAGTCACCATGCCTCGATCAAGCCGTTTTCTCGATGACAATGCAACCAGTCACCATGCCTCGAACATGTCGTTTTCTGGATGACAATGCAACCAGTCACCCTGCCTTGAACATGCCGTTTTCTCGATGACAATGCAACCAGTCACCATGCCTCGAGCATGCCGTTTTCTCGATGACAATGCAACCAGTCACCATGCCTCGAACATGTCGTTTTCTCGATGACAATGCAACCAGTCACCCTGCCTCGAGCATGCCGTTTTCTCGATGACAATGCAACCAGTCACCCTGCCTCGAACATGCCGTTTTCTCGATGACAATGCAACCAGTCACCAAGCCTCGAGCATGCCGTTTTCTCGATGACAATGTAACCAGTCACCATGCCTCGAGCATGCCGTTTTCTCGATGTCAATGCAACCAGTCACCATGCCTCGATCAAGCCGTTTTCTCGATGACAATGCAACCAGTCACACCATGCCTCGAGTACGCCGTTTTCTCGATGACAATGCAATCAGTCACCCTGCCTCGAGCATGCCGTTTTCTCGATCACAATGCAACCAGTCACCATGTCTCGAGCATGCTTCAGGTACTGGAAAATCATTGGATTGAATCGTTGTAGCTGCCTCCGAGGTATCCTGACCTAAATCCTACTGGAAAATTTTGGCACGCTGTACAGCGACTTCTGCATAACCACGTTCCATACCCCAGTACACTGGCAGACCTCCGTAGTGTCTTGCCTGTAATATCGGAAGAGTTGCCCCAGACACTCATCAATGCTGTCATTGCGAGTATGCCACGTAAGTTTCATGACGTTTTTCGACACAGATGTGGTGCTACCGGATACCGAAATCCAGAAGTATGCACATTCTCCAAATTCACATTTGGTCTATATTGCAGTGCTAACTTTACTGAGTGCAGAAATTGCAAAATAAATTGTCTTTTTAAACGCACTGTTTATCGTTTGTGTTACGTAGTCTCACTGATGTTATTTGAATGCGTGGAGTCAGATACATACATCCTTCATTTCATGCAAATCAATAACTTTTTGTGACCAGTGAACTTGGTTGTGTTTTGTATTTTTTTAGAGACAAATAAAGTTTTGGAAAGTAAAATGTGGGATATTTATAGCTATTCTCCTCGTCCCTCAAATTAAAAAAAAAAGGATCACAGAAGCAGTATAAAAAAATATCATGCATGCAAGCAAAAGAAATTCTTTCAACTTTAGTGATTAAAAGGTAACAATATACTAAACTACAATTTTTAATAGCACTAGCAATCATGCCCGTTCTCCGAACGTTGAATCTATAAAATGATTTTTTGAACATAAAACTAAAGAAAGGGAAAAGTAATATAAAATCCGTAACTGTTTTACGATTTAGAACAGCGTCGTGACGTCAATGCATACGGTTTGACGTAAAACGGAGCAAGATTTGGCGCCCCTGAATTTTAAATCAAAATTTGAAATTTTCAAAGCACTTCAGTGATTCTAAAAAATTATCTTTAAACCTATCATCATTTTAAAACAGTAAAGATAAGTCATTCTTTTGAATTTTCAGACTTTATTCTAGGTATGAAAGTGGTATAAAAATTCAAGCAATGTTTCAAAACGCTGTTGTTGTTTTTTTGTCTGTTTTTTTTTTTTTTTTTTTTTTGGTTTTCGTGCATTTTCAGGTATCCGGACTTTAAGACCTACCAGCATGCAAATTTTCATATGCATGCTGGTAGGTCTTAAAGTCCGGATACCTGAAATTTTCTTTCTTTTTTTTTTTTTTTTTTTTTGGTTTTCGTGCATTTTCAGGTAACCGGACTTTAAACCTACCAACATGCAAATTTTCATATGCATGCTGGTAGGTATTAAAGTCCGGATACCTGAAAAAAAAAAAATTTTTTTGGTTTTTGTGCATTTTCAGGTATCCGGACTTTAAGACCTACCAGCATGCAAATTTTCATGTGCATGCTGGTAGGTCTTAAAGTCCGGATACCTGAATTTTTTTTTCTAGGTCATTCAGAAGTGGTCAAACAATTCGCGAAAAAATCAAGCAGAAATGTTCCAAAGCCGGATTTTTTGTTTTTTTGTTTCCTACTTTTCTAGGTATACGGACCTTAAGACTTATCAGCATAGGTTACTTAGAAGTGGTCAGCCGGCTTTTTTGTTTTTTTGTTTCGTACTTTTCTAGGTATACGGACCTTAAGACTTATCTCTAGGTTACTTAGAAGTGGTCAAACAATTCGCGGACGAACACACCCGCATTTTCCCTTTTTGCTTTTTGTATACGAGGCGAAAGCCTATATTTACATAGGTATTCACGTATGCCGGAAGAAAACGCCGAACTTTAAAAGCGTCTCTACGTCATTAAGCATTGCGTCATTACCAGTTTTATTGTAGCCTGTCCTTTCACCCAATGAGAAGAGAGTGCTAAAAATAACTTCGTGACCATGGCAGCGGGTCACAGGACCAGAACGTTCTTCTGTAGTTAACGCCGAAGACAAAGTAAGCGGCTCGTTCCTTTTCTTTGCGTCTTTAAAAAATGCTTAAAAATCAGAAAATGACTTTTTTTTTTTTTAAATTGTAAAAGAGGGATGATAGTTGTGAGTTTAGGCTGCAAAAGTTGCAATGCGTTATGATTTATAGTTTGCCATATATCCGGGTTTTTTTAATGGATCCCATCGCTAGATAGAGAATTTTGTAAAATTTAAGAATTTAATATCTCGTAAACTGAATCCAAATTCAAAATAAGGGACACGAGGTGCAAAAATTCGGCTACATGCCTACAACATTTCGTGGTTCCTTTCCTGTTGGTGTATCCGGAACGCGAACTGATAGCACCTTTTTGCTTACCTTAACTTTGAAATACAATAGCTCTTGAAGTATCACGAGAATCGAAAAACGGTTTATTTCAGGGTGTTCTCCGAACATTCTCTACATAAGATGTAAATTTCATATTTTTTGTTCAATACTTTTTGCGTTGCGAGCTAGAAAAGCGCGAGTGTCGCGAAATTCCTAAACCAACGAGGGCGGCAGTTACTTTTTTTAGAATAGAGAGATTTTACTATATCGCATCACTTCTTACACTCTCTGTTGTATAAGATCATAGTAACACTATCGAAAAGGTCACACCTCCGAAATGTCTGTACCTTTACTTCAGTGAAACAGATTGTCGAGCAATAGTACGTTTGGATGAATGCTAGGATAAGTCACCTTGGTTTTCCAGTTTTACATTCCGCAGAAAATGGCAATTGAACAGACGACATAAAACCCGGATGCACAAGGTTTCAGAATAACAGGAGGTACGATCTGGAGTAGAGACTTCAAGCGCCTCTATTATAGAACTTCAAGAGTCTGGAAAATTATAGCACAATTAAAAAAACAACGCGTTGTGACGTCACTAGAAGTAAAATACCTGCTTCGTCTGCTGAGAGGAACTCCCGGTGCATACGAGTCACTATAGAAGCTGTGGAGCCAATGACCAATGAGAAACAAGAAAATGACTGCTACGCAGTTGGCTTGGGTAGAGAAAGAAGAAGGCTGTTTTGTGGAGCAGACAAGATAATACAGTAGTCTTGTGTGTGCTAAAATTTAAATATGTTTAGAAACTCTTTTTTGTTATATTGTATGTTTTTGTTTAAAAATAAATGTTATTCGAACATCATAGGTGTTGTGATGATTAATCATACTGAAACGTCATAACATACGTGACATTGTCTGCTACTAAAAGCTCTGATGTCTAGTAATTTTTTGAAGTTTCCGTATGATTTTAGAATATTGAAGACAACTCAAAATCTGGTGGGTTTACTATGAAAAGATATAATGCTTTCAGATGGATCACTCTTGCTGAATTTCTTTCTGGAAAGAAACGTTATGGTAACAAATACGTGAAGAAACAGCATTACCGTCTTTAGTGTTCACGGTGATCTGTGCTGCACGTCCAGATGTGGAATGATCGAGAAAAGGAGCCACTGACATGACATATGAGGTCGCTGGCTCAAGGTCATAAACAGTGGCCTCTGACTGATCCACGACTAGACTGTTTTCAGCCGATCTCCGGCGACGACTGTCACTTTGTGTGTTCTTCCATGTCACAAGAAAAGCAGGTGCAGTCCATGCATTGGTTGCGGCTTGCCAGCCCACTTTCGCAGAATTCTGAGTGACGTCGAGGATCTTGACATTGATAACCTCTCCAAGATCAACTGTGAGGAAGCAAAAATTACAAGATTTCGGGTAAAAAAGAATGTACTGTATTTCATAAAGTAATTTTTCACTGCACTTACAAAATCTAACAATAAAACGGTGAGCAGATAACAAGCAGAAAGACATCAATATATTGTCCAGTTGAAAGTGTGACGGGTGTGAACATTTGCGATCCATAGTCACAATTTTCCCGTTTTTGAGCATCCGTTTGTTTCGCGAGACTAAGTACGCGCACTTCGCGATCCATGCTCACAGTTTTCCCGTTTATGAGCATCCGCTTCTTTCGCGAGGATTAAGTACACGCACTTCGCGATCCATACTCACAATTTTCCCGTTTTTGAGTATCCGTTTCTTTCGCGAGACTAAGTACGCGCACTTCGCGATCCATACTCACAATTTTCCCGTTTTTGAGAATCCGTTTCTTTCGCGAGACTAAGTACGCGCACTTCGCGATCCATACTCACAATTTTCCCGTTTTTGAGAATCCGTTTCTTTCGTGAGACTAAGTACGCGCACTTCGCGATCCATACTCACAATTTTCCCGTTTTTGAGAATCCGTTTCTTTCGCGAGACTAAGTACGCGCACTTCGCGATCCATACTCACAATTTTCCCGTTTTTGAGCATCCGCTTCTTTCGCGAGACTAAGTACACGCACTTCGCGATCCATACTCACAATTTTTCCCGTTTTTGAGTATCCGTTTCTTTCGCGAGACTAAGTACACACACTTCAATTTCAAAGTTTGATGGCCTGTTCTTCATAATTGGTAGGAAGAACACCGTGGCATTATTCATGCACGTGTATGTGGATCGGCGTTAATACAGAGGAGGAGGAAGGCACACGGCGATGTGTCCTTTTCATAGCCTTTGTGTGTGTGTGTGTGTGTGTGTGTCCAAGCAATTATTTAAAGCTGAGAAGTTATATCGCTAGAAGGAAATAAATTGCTCTTTGATACATATTTTTATAGATGGTTTCAGTTATGACTTTTAAGCTGTTCCTCACCTTTGCAACAAAAACTTGACCACACACAAGCGTGAAGTTTAAAATTTCTCGAGCTACATAAAAACTGTTCAAAAAGAGTTAGGGATATTTTGATTCTGATTTCGAGCGCTCTTGTTTAATGGAAGAGTTCTCAGGTCAGAAGGGAAGCTGGAAGATACGAACCGAAAGAGCATACTAATTTCGAATTCTGCTTTGCTTTCACGTAAGCGTATGCTCAAGAAAGATGAGTGAGTGCTAACTGAAGTTTGAAGATGTGTCTTAACAGTGCACTTCTGTAACGGATACTGTCATACTGTGAATAATGCAAGGTAGATGACATCGGAGAACGGAACAGTAACGTTGGAGTTCTGAAGTCCGGGATCAAATATACACATGTTGCAGCAGCTTTTCGTGCACCCGAAAACACGTGATACGTTGACCGTTGTCGGCAGGAATGTGTGATGTCCCAGAACAACCAAGACGTATTCGTCTGAGGACAATTACTTCCCAGTAAGATCGGTTGTTTAAAATGAACGCTCGCGGAAACCCCACAATGCCCTTCCGCCACATCTGGGATGCTTTAAGAAGTACCACAAGAGTTGCAATAAGTGATCAAACGGTATGCAATCGACTGCATCGGAGAGGTCAATGAACAAGACGACAGTTACGCCGAACACCATTGCCTCAGGCAGCCCTTCATTAAACATGATACGAACCGAAAGAGTATCTATTGTGGTACAGTATCTAACAGAACCTATAGAGTATCTAACAGAACCTATTGCGGTAGCAATAGCTAGATTTTGGAGACATTCCGATAGATAGTCAGTGACTTCGTGTTCCTCAGAACATCAGGAATTCGCCGTAGTGGTCAGCATTTGTGCCGGCCAGTATCGGTGCTGTGGCTCAGTTATTGTGTGTGTGGGATCTGCTTTGATGGCATAATAGATCTGTATGTTTGTCGTGGCAGCATGATCGCTAGCGTGCATCAAGAAGATATTATCAGGAGTTTTACCACACTTTTTCCACGGTGCTGTAGGCTACAGTTTTCTCTTTGTGGATGATAATGTGCGACTTCATCCGTCTCACAGCATGGTTCTCGAGCTAGGAGAATATTCCACGTTTACTTCTGCCTCCAAGGTCCTTCCAACTGAATTCCATGGAGCACGTTCGGAATACATTTGTGTTGAGCTTGGAAAGGCATCACGGGACCCGAACGACACTTTCACAGTTTTGTGACCTCTTGCCTTGGTTGTGGGTGGCACAACCCCAAAACCAGCTGAATCATTTCAACTCTAGAATACAGTAGACGTGCCAAGAATTTGAGGTGCCACAATGTGCAGACTGACCAAAGTAAGCCTTCTTCTTTTGGGTTGAGCAATTACAATCTCCGACAGTTTATGAAAATAAACTATACCGGTATTGTTCCTAGATCAGCATGATTCATTGTTTGAGAGTGAAGAATGGGTATCATAACAGCGACTTCATACTACTCCACCTACAGTTTAACTGAACAGACAAGAATGATGTTGCCATTAGCCATGATAATACCCAAAGCGAGAGAAAAAGGAAGGGGTCACGTGATTAGCTCCAAACACGTGCATCCTACAAATAGGTAGGGGATGATCACAAAAAATTTAGATTTCACATTACGAATTATAAGTGTGACTGCCTCGTATGGTTTTGCACGCATCAACCGTGTATCGCATCTCGACGTATCAGTAAGCCTTTGCTTTAACTTGAATACATTACACGACGAAGTGGCAAGTAGCAGTTAATACTCTGTAGGAAAAATCCTACTCGCAACAGATCCATGATCTTGGGATCTTCTCCAAAGCGGCGGGCATTCGGAAGCACTACAGCGTGTCCTCTGTCTAGATAAATTCTCACTCTGATAAAGACATTCTGATTATAATATGCTGGAGCACCATCTTGCAAGAAAATCAGAAGATCAATCGACTGAACGAATCAGCGCAAAATTAGGACTGCACGTATTTGTCACTAGGCCGCAAAGTTTATAACAATTACAACTTTCCCGGTGAACATTAGCAACTGCTTCGGTTAAACGTGATGCATAGTTACTTGTGTTTGATGCTCGTAATTCATGGCTAGCTATCGTTTTTGAATTCCGTCGTCTTTAGGGAAAGCTTTGTCTAACATTTTAAAATGTCTGTTTTGGAGAGGACGAACGAAAGGTTTCTGATTGTAGATGATCGGGATTTTTTATTTGTTCGTTTTTTTATTATTTTACACGTAAATGTTTCTCCGAATGGAAGGTTACGTAAGGCTAGAATAGACCTTACGTAAGGCTAGAATAGCCTTGGAATCCAGCAAGAGCTACCACCTTGGGTTCGGTTTGTTTCTTCATTGATCGGACGCGCTTAGTCTCTCTTTTTCTAACTGTATCTGAGTAACTAACGTCTTCCACCAAAGCAGGACCATTCACAGCAAAATAAGAATCAAAACACCTTTTCTGAAAAATTAATAGTAAATTAACGGTCACTTCAGGCAAAATTATTTTGGCTTCAGTGCTTCTCGTTCTGTCAGCGAATGAAGAAACGCCTGGTGATTTCTTTTCTGTCGTCACAACAGACCTCGATCCTTCTTAGGGTGAACAACACCGTTCTCTCGCGCTTCACTGCAGAACCAAGGAAATGCTCTCCTGCTATATCTAACCGCTGAGCGTAAGAGCAAGAGTACCGTCATGTCTTCGGGACGACGCACGTGTGTTCGACCTCGAACGCCGTCTGTAATGCAAGAAATCGCATTCGTTTCTACTAAGTAATGCTTTTATGCCTCCCTGAAGCCCCTGGAGAGAGTTAATCTCTATGATTAGCCGATTTAAGCAGTTGGCTTGTTGTGCTGATGTTTATACAATAATTATTTAGAAAATACACATTAGTACATTTGTATAAATATTGTGCTGATATTTATACAATATATTTATACAATATCAGCACAATAATTATTTAGAAAATACGCATTAGCGTATACTGATTTTCTAATTGTGATGCTCAACATTGTTCTTGTTTCTCCCAGGATTTTTAATCCGTTGATGCCTGGCGCCAGCCTGTTTAGAGAATTAGTTTGGCACATGGACTCGGCTAAAAATGACGCAAGCAAAACACTTTTACGTTTGAATGTGAATATTAAAGCATATTTACGATATTTAGCCATTAACGGAGTCCGCGAATCCTAAACATGGAACTTTTGGTTGGCAGTGGTCGAAGCGATGGCTCCTCATCATTTTTCCGAGATGGGTCCGGGTTCGAATCCCGCTGAGGCATGGATGTTGTGTTTGTCTTGCGGCGCTGACTCTTTCCTTTCGCTTGAGCCAGTGGCCCTAAATAAGGGACGGCCAACTACTTATAGCCTACTACGTTGCTCACGGTGGTTGTTAAACCTCCAATAATAAAAAAGGAACTTTTGATTTCGTTCAATCGCAGCACAGTAAAAGCTTTTACTGCGAGGAACACATTTTTAATATTGCGACAACTTCTGCAGTAAAAGAGGCAAGCACTGAAGTTGAGCTTAAGACTTGAAGAGTTTCACTATCGATCGGTGATATGTGCGTTTTTATCTCTTTCTTTATAGATGTAAGAAAAAGTTTCTGAAAGTTTTCAGTTATTTGCGAAAAAACCTTGTGGATGAATCTATGTGTAATGGCATATGCTTCTACATAGTTACCGTAAAATAAAAAATAAAAAAAACTGCGGCTGTTTCTACATGACAGAAATGATGGTTATCGTTTCGAAATAAAAAAAAATAAAACATTTGTAAGTATCAAACTATGCACAAGAAAGTGCAATTTCCCCTTGTGGTATGTACAATAAATTACGAAGTGGATATGAAGCGCTTGAACTTTCTCTATGGTGAGTTTAGCGAAACTTTCTCCCTGGAAACGCTTTACGTTGTTATCCTTCTTCTTAATAGAACTTCACTTGGGTAATGCGCAGAGAATCTCTTTTAATCAATGTAAATATTTTCATCAGGAATTCAATGTAATTGATGCATTCTCCCACAAATGGAAAGGAAGTGGAAGAAATGGTATGCAAATTTCGTTTTCCTGCTTGACAGTCACTTGGAATTGACAAAGGAAATTCCTCGACGACACTTGAGAGATACTTGGCATTCGTGGTATGCAAACAGCGACCTCTTGCCGCCATATGCCCGAACTTGAAAAAGAACTTGCCTGGCGACTGAATTTTAATTTCAGTCACTTTGATCTCTGCGTTTGTATGTTAATCATTTTACGAAAGCTCTTAATTTTTTGGAAAGTTTAAACGCTCACGTAGAAAGAAAACCGCCTGTGAAAGTAAAAATCTTTTTTTTCTTTGAGGAGATGGGGATTAATGATCACCGTCAGCAACTCACTGGTCTATAAGCAGTATCTTATCTCCAATGTGGATCGACTAGTTCCAGGAAATGGAAAGAGCTAGGGGCGTAAGACAAACACACGATCCATACTTCACCTGGTATTCGAATCCAGCCTATCTCCGACGAATCATTAGAAGCTGTAGTGTTCTTAGCTTTTAAGAGTGTGCGTAAATAGTACTACATCTTCTAAATGATTCGACGGAGATTAATATGAGCAAAGTCAGTTTACCTAGAACACCAACATTAAGTGAGGATTAATTAATTATTATTGAAAGGCTCAAACAGCTTCATTCTCAATGTCTTTGATTAAGCACAGATTGACTGAACGAGCACATAAGTAATAAGTCGATACTTACTCAAACTTCAAAGTCCTTTGGACAATAGTTTGCATACGGCATCATATCATTTGCCGCGTGACACATTCTTTAAATACGTAATGCGATCAAAATGTTCCGAGATTAGGTACGCAGCGCGCCAACAGATGGCAGTACGGGGATGTGCAAGCAGCTGTCGAGGGCAGTGATCTTCATGAGTCATTGTGCCGAGTGGCGTCGTTCTGTGAACATCGGGAGCTGTGCTACACGATATTTGGGGACCATGTGCAGAGCACAGCTGTGATTTCGGTATGGACTGCAAATTAGAGCAGTGAGAGAACATCAAATTCTGCGTCAAACTCGGCAAATCCGGAATGTAGACGCATGAAATGTTGCTGCAGGTTTATGGCAATGAAGCAATGAGCCATACGATGTGTTTTGAGTGGCACTCGCGCTTCAAGAGCGGCAGAACGGCACTGAAAGACGACGAGAAGTCAGGGCGACCTCCATGAGCAAACCTCCCGAAAATGTGGACAACATTAGGGAATTGGTGCATGAGAATCGTCGGAGAACCATTCAAGACATTGCTACCATCGTCAATGTGTCCTACGGAACAGTTCAAGAGATCCTGACGTCGGTTTTGAACATGCACCGCATTGCTGCAAAGTTTGTGCCAAAGATTCTGAACCCCCGAACAGAAGGTGCACCGTGTCGCACTCTGTCAAGATCTTCGTCAGGAGGTGGTGAATGATCATCACTGGGGACGAGACTTGGGTCTACGGTTACGACTCGGTGACCAAACAACAGTCGTCGCAGTGGAAGAGCCAGGCATCTCCACGACCGAAGAAAGGTTCGGAGCGCAACCAAAGGCATGCTCGTCGTGTTCTTCGACATTCGTTGGATTGTGCACCGTGAATTCGTCCCCCAAGGCCAGACCGTCACCGCCCTTTTTTACTGCGGTATTCTGCGGCGTCTTAGGGAGGACATTCACCGCAAACGACTTCAAATGTGGAGCACGAACGATTTCCTGCTCCATCACGACTATGCAGCAGCTCACAGAGCAGTAGTAACGTGCCAGTTTTACAGCTGCAACAGCATGACTACCCTTCCTCGCCCGCCTTACTCGCCGGATTTGGCACCCTGCGACTTCTTTCTGTTCCTGAAGATGAAGCTGAAGCTCAAGGATCGCCGTGTTGAAACACTGGACGAGATCCAGTACAAATAGCAGACAGTGCTTGACACGATTCGCGAACAGGATTTCCAGGAAGAGTTCCAACAGTGGAAAAAACGCTGGCAGTGGTTTATCGCTGCCCAAGGAGACTACTTTGAGGGAGATCATAGCCAGACTTAAGTAACGTAAGTATTTTGTTGTATATTGGCCTAGTCTTGGAACTTTTTGATAGGACCACGTATATTAAACTTGGTAATGTTGTTACAATCAATTCCTCACAACGTAAATAGTACACTGAAGTATCAAAAGTCATGGGATAGACGCAAATTTTTAACTGGCGCTGTCGTTGTATAAAGGCTTCGACGCACCCAACGATTTCAACCAGTGGCGAGGTGTAATCTTGTAAATCAGGTTGAACAACCGCCAGTAGGATATGGCAAACCGACGTGAATTATACGAGTTTGAACGAGGCATGGTAGTGGGAGCCAGACGGATGGGACATTCGATTTCCAAAGTTGTGCGAACATTCACCATTCTTCGATCCACTGTGACGTACCTGCCAGCAGGACGCACACGACATAAAGGCAGATAGGAATCAGAACAAATGTCTGCGTAGCTCAGTTGGTAGAGCGACTTGTTCCGGAATAAGCGGCCTCGGGTTCGAATCCCGGCGTAGACCAAATATGACGGAGAAATTTACTTCGTTATACCACGATGTCGCGTGTGTACCGAGAATACCTCACGGAAGGCGTTATCACCCACCGTGGACAGCGCAGTGGCCGACCACGGGTGCTGAATGACGGCATCTGACCAGGATTGTCCATGTTAACATACAAGGGACACTGGCTCAAATAACATCCACATTCAATGCAGGAAATACCAGAGACATAACATCAGGTCAGTGCAGCGTGATTTAGTGTCCATGGGGTATGGGAGCAGAAGACGCACCAGAGTTTCTTTGTTAACACCACGACATGGGACACAGCACCTCACCTGGGCTCGTAAACACGGTAATTAGACTCTGGAAGACTGGCAACATATGTCGTGGTCCGATGAATCAAGATATCTGTTGTTACGAGCTAATGGTAGGGTTCTGGTGTGGCGTAGACTCCATGAATCATGGACCCAAGCTGTCAAAAAGGCACTGTGCAGCTGGTGGTGGTTCATAGATGTGTAGGGTGTCTTTACGTTGCGCCGTTTGGGTCCTCTGGACCTCGTAAGCACGTCATTAACGAGTAATCGCTTTGTCGCTCTGCTGGGTGACCATTTGTAGCCCTTCGTGGACTTGATGTACCCCAACAACGATGGGATCTCCCAGGAGGACAATGCACCACACGGGCGGATTGGGACGACGAAACCAGGCCTGGAATTTTAGTTCTGTGGTCCATTACAAAAAACACACGTACCCACAGGGGAACACCTCATAAAGTCCCTCGTGAAAGAAAGAAAAAGAACAACATTCTACAGTATTAGATCCTGAATGAAAGAGAAGTGTCGAAACATAGATTTTAAAACGAACACAGGCGTGAATAAATGTTAACAGCAATTTAACTGCAAAATCTTTTTCAAAATGCCCTCATGGTTGAATGTAGCATCAAGTCACGCTCAAAACGGAAACTGGGTGTTGAACCAGAAAAGTTTTTTTCTTTGAAAAATTTGATTTTGACAAAATCAGGAGTCTCTTGAAGACCTCAATTCCAACTTAATCACCATGAAGGTTATTCTGAGCCAGCCGTAGTGGCACAGTGGTCGTCTCAGCACTGGCTTATGACCCTTTGTTCGAAATGAGTCCAGGTTCGAGGCATGGATGTTGTGTTTGTTTTACGGCACTGGCTCTCTTTCTTCCCTGGAACCAGTGGCCCCAAATTAGGGACGGGCGACTGCTTATAACCCATTGAGTGGCTCAAGCGCGGTGGTCGTTAAACCCCCAATAAAAAAAAGTTATTCTGAGATTTGAAATGTGCATGTCTCACGCAGCAATTTTTATTTCCAATTAATTTTTGGAATTAAAATTAATTCTCACGCAGCAATTAAACAATTTTTCCAAGAAATTCGAATTACTAATACGTATAATTATACTATTTAAGTATAGTTGGCATGCAGTTGCTTGTCGGTAATTAGTTTTTGCACTCTCCGAGCAATTTGAAACGCCTTTAAACTATTTCCCAAAGGAATTCAGATTACCAATATAGTTACACTATTTAAGCATTGTTAATGTACAGTTCCTTGTTATTAATTAGCGTTTGTGCTCCTTCGAGCAATGTGGAATGCCTTTAAACTAATGTAAACTTTGATTTTTATTCTACGCTCGCATTACTAGTATAGTTATACTATTTAAGTATAGTTGGTGCACAGTTCCTTGTTATTAATCAGTTTTTAATAAACTTGAACGTCACAAAGAGAGACTCAAAACATCGTAACTGTTATCTCAAAAACATTTAAAGTAAAAGAGTTGATAGCTAACGAAATCTACTTTACAGCTTAGAAACCAGCCTCACAGCTCGTAAACCAGTCAGCCGGCGAACGTACAAAGGCCCTTCCATAAAAACTGAGAGTATTTTTTTGAGTTGCCAACACTGCAAAGGGGAAAAATAACCATGCAGACTACTAACTGAATTAAGGAAATATCTATGGCAACAGTTATTAGCCGTGGCAGACGACTCTGGCTTTGTTATTGGGCAGTTATTTAAGGTACGTCTGCATTTAGCTATACAACTATGGAGGTGAGTGACTCAGAAAATGTGCTGTGCGATAAAATTTTGCTATCGTTTTTGGGTAAAACGGCTCCGGAAACAGTTGACTTAATTAAAAAAGTTCACAAAGATAAATTTTTGGGTGAATCAACGATTTGTAGATGGCACCATGATTTCAAAAAAGGGCGTTTGTCGGCAGTACTCGCCCCTAGGCCTAGTCGACCTGGAAATGTTGTTATGGAGCGTATTGTTAACACTGTTTGGGAAATCCTGCAAGAAGATCGACGAAAGTCGTGTGAAGACACAGCGGCGTCAACTAATATTTCAAAAACGTCGGCATTACGCATTCTACGCGACAAATTACTCCTGCATCGTGTGTGTTCCAGATGGGTACTTCATCACGCGACGAGGGAACGATTGTTAGCCAGAGCTCAGGTGTGTCATGAGTTGAAACAAATGATTGCAATGGATCCATACTTTCAAAACACAGTAATAACGGCCGATGAAACATGGTTCCACTGTTTCGACCCCCTCACGAAGCGCGCAACGAGTGTCTGGAAGTCCGCGAAACCAAATCATCTGGGAAGGTGATAACGATAATTTTTTTTATCATTAAGGTATAGGGTACCAGCATGCCGTTCCTCCACAAATTGCTGTCAATGCTGAGCATTACATTACAGTCGTGAAGCGTCTGCGGCGACACATATTGACTAGGCGACCGGAATTGGTGGTGGGCAAGTGTATCCTGCACCATAATAACGCCCGCTCACATGTGACTGCTTGTGCTCAACAGTATCGTATGAAATGCAGTATTGAAATAATGCCACAGCCTGTCTACAGTTCTGACCTCGCCCCGTCCGATTTCTTATTGTTTCTAACAAGGAAGGAGAAGTTCCGTGCTTTAACATTCAACACAGATGCTGACGTTATTCAAGCTATACAGGGGTCACTAAAGCAGCTTATAACGAAGTAAATTTCTCCGTCATTTTTGTCCACGCCGAAGCTCGAACCCGGGTCCCCTCATTCCGGAATAAGTCGCTCTACCAACTGAGCTACGCAGACGTTCGTTACCGCTGCTATCTGCCTTTATGTCGTGTCCGTCACAAGCTTCCACAAAATGCCTTCGCCACTTGCTTTGAAAAGTGGACTGAACGATGGGACCGTTGCATATCATCCGAGGGAAAATACTTTGAGAAAGAATAACATATATTTTGCTGTACCTATAATTCTTCATTTTGTGTTATTTTCTCTCAGTATTTTTGAAACGGCCGTCGTACATTGAAAACAACCTTCTTATTCCATCGTTTTACATAAGTTACACAACCTCCGACCTCATTTGTCGTTGCCAAAAGACATTCGGGCCTGAGTGAAAATGCAAACGTCAAGTTTGGAAATTGCTTAAGGAGAACTAATCAAATTTACATAGAGACGGCAGATAAAAAATAAAAGTGATATTAGAGTGTACGTCGTAAAGTCAACGCTTTGTATCACTCGTACCCATTGCAATGAAATATTCCTCGTTTTCTTCATTGCTTTAGAAAGCATTTGAAAGCATTCGTTAATGTGGATTAGAGTACATGTAAGCAACGTCTGTCGTGCAGAGCAGTAAACTCAAAGCCAACGTACGAACATCCTCCACAAAACAAATCACACAGAAATGAAAGAACACATTTCCTACACGACATTTCGTCATCTATTTGGGGAATAGCGTGCAGACAACACGACTGATTCTATATCTAGTAACAGTTTCTAAATGTCTGGAAATCGTTTTGTGCGTTGGGTCTTCTGGCATCATGTAAACCCTGCGATTTGCCGCCCCGGTGGCGCAGTGGTCTAAGCGATGACCTCTGATCATTCATCCAGAAGGGGTCCGGGTTCGAATCCCGGTGAGGCATGGATGTTGTGTTTGTCTTACGGCACTGGCTCTCTCCCTTCCCTGGAACCAGTGACCCTAAATTAGGGACGGGCGACTGCTTATAGCCCATTGAGTTGCTCACGGTGGTCGTTAAACCTCCAATCAAAAAAAAAAAAAAAAAAAAAAAAAAAAAAGAACCCTGCGATCAGAAAATCCACTTTAATTGCCCAAATAACAACATTTTCTGGAGGATGTAAAAATAAGAGTCTCAACATACTGTATAACACATATCATATATCTTATTTTGAGAGAAACAATATCTCTACTTTTATAGTACTCATTAGTGAGTATGTAATGAATACAGTGAGACATTAATTCAGCTTGTATAACTGCAATGGTTGCTATACGATCTACGTCGTCGCGTTGCAGATGCTTACAATAGTGTGACACCTTCCATGCTGACGAATGTGCATGCAGAATTACTTTCACGAATACAAATGTGTATCGTGGGCAATGGCGAATTCTTCGAACATACTCGACATTAACTTTTTATCACTGTGCGCCAGTCTGCCTTTTTTTTTGTCTGACGTCATCAAACTGTATTGACATAAGTACGCATTTATGCAATAAATTGTGTGTATTTGCTCATACCTATGCCTGTTCCCTTCAAACGTTCACACAAAAGGTCGCGCATCGATTTCGGACATTTTAGGGTATTCAGGCGACAATTTATCTTATCCGTGTGAAACAAATGTCGTTTTGTACTAATTAATTGATGCTCTACAACTTTGTAGTTGGACATTTTGCTCTATCTCTTTTCGTTTTCGATTTGCATTGGATAACTTCCGCATTCGGCCACTAGGGGCGCTGCCATTGGTTGCATTCGATCTGGCGTAGTTGCTTTAATATACCGTTATCTCACTTGCATAACTGTACCTCTCTCCGTTCGCAAGTTATTTCAGGCTAAAGGGACTTTTTTATGCACCCTGTATATTTCACTAAGCAGTACATATTTCATTAGCGCCTACGAAGTCTTTCATACAGATTTATTTGGGGCAAGTACGTGGACTGAGCAATACGTAACTTCTGATTTCTTTGCCGGGGGATTAGGGATATGCCAATCAATGTTTCCCAACGTCATTATACTTTCGTCAGCGTTGTTTCGCACAGGAGTTTGAATTAAAAAGCTACGTGCTGGAAAACAAATATAGTAAAGCTAACGACTCACCTGGAAACTATGTCTCACTCTTGGAGGTACGCGCATTGATTAAGTTTCTCTCGGCATAGAAAACGCCCGCACCCTTAATTCATCGCCAACTTCAAGATGCCTATAGCCCTGAAGTTATGAGCGTATCTCCCAACGTCATTACACTTTCGTGGCGGGAGATCGTTGTTTCGCACAGGAATTAGAACAAACAGGCCACGTGCTTGGAAACAGATATAGTAAAACTAACGACCCACCTGGAAACTAGGTCTCACTTGGAGGTACGCGCATTCATTAAGTTTCTCTCGGCACAGAAAATGCCAGCTCCCGTGATTCACCGCCAACTGCAAGATACCTGCAGCTCTCAAGTCATGAGCACTTGGAACTTCGATGGTGTTTGAAATTCTCACAGTGGTATACGTTGATAGATGAGAAACGCAGTGGGAGGCCCCCAACATCAACAACAGACAGCAACGTAGCGTGTGTGGAGTATCTGAAGCAAGTAGACAGACTGGTGACTTTGTGCTAAATTGGTGCAAGAGCAAACATTTCTTTCGGAACGGCGCGTTACTTAATCTTCACGAAAGCCTCTTACTAAGACCATGTTTCCAGACGGGTGATCATTTGTACTTCAATCTGTTCGAGTGAGTGAATGATGTCGCAGAGGATTTTAGGAAGGGAGTTTCTGACCCCAAGTGTTAGACAGCCCTTAGAATTTGAAAGCTTGAAAATGTGGGCTAGCGTGCCCCATAGGAAAGATTCATGAAATTTGGCTAGAGGAAACTAAGAACAGATGAACTTATTTGTGACGTAGAATCCAGTACACTTGGGACCGCCATTAACGTACTCTCCTAGGCACGACGGGCGCTTGTAGTTCTCTAATCACAGAATTAGGCAGTCGAACTAGTAACGAACCCCCAACCACCTGGTTGGGAGGTCGGCTGCTCTAACCACAGGGCTACCCGCAGCTGGACTTGAATCTGTTCTCCGACATGCTGCCATTTTTTATTGGAGATTTAACGATCACTGTGAGCAACTGAGTGGGCTATAAGCAGTCGTCCGTCCCTAATTTAGGGCCAGTGGTTCTAGGGAAGGGAGAGAGCCAGCGCCGTATGACAAAAACAACATCCATGCCTCACCGGGATTCGTACCCGGACCCATCTCGGACGAATGACGTTGCCATTTTATTCAGACTCCTGTACTGAAGATCTTTATCTAGACGTTGCTAGACATCGATTTACGTATCCCTAATCCGAAACCAAAGGTCATATCACCGTAAAATTTCTTACTGACAAACCCTTGTATTATGAACCATTGATCAATTTTGTTTTGTAACAAAATTTTTAAAGAATTTTCTTGAAAAGTCAAAATAATTAAAATGCGCACATGAAATCAGAAATCAAATAACACTTACTTTTCGTTGATGTTTTGCAGGCGAAAGCTTTTTTATCGTCGCAGCAAGAACACTTTAAATTTTCAACTGTTCCATCTGTTTGCACATCATAAGAACAGCAGACGGCATCTCTGTCGCCGACAGAATTTTCTCCGTTGCTGCACTGAGAAGTTTTACCTATATCACAGTAAAAAAAAAAAAAAAGAACAGAAATAGTTAAATAAATGTACAGTTTATATCACGTGCAATTTTTGTTTATTGTTGACATGACTGTTCAGATGACAAACCTAACTTATGTCACATAAGAAGTAACTTCTAATCCGCTACCTATCACTCGCAAAATTCGGGGACCACTGTAACTGTTATGTAACAAACCGTTTATCCGTGCTGGTTGTCACCTTATGCAAATTAGCAGATGGCAACGTTTGTGTGCTAACTTCTACAATATGATATATAGTTTTGCGATTTAGCTTACCATTGTCATTACGCAGGAAATTAATAAAATGAACACGTGCTTACTAAGTAGAGATAGCTCATTAATGAAATGAACACGTGCTTACTAAGTAGAGATAGCTCATTAATGAAATGAACACGTGCTTACTAAGCAGAGATAACTCATTAATTAAATGAATTTTACTAAGCAGATACAGCTCATTAATGAAATGAATTTTACTAAGCAGATACGGCTCATTAATGAAATGAAAACGTGCTTACTAATCAGAGATATCTTATTAATGAAATGACCACGTGCTTACTAAGCAGATATAGCTCATTAATGAAAGGAACATGCTTACTAAGCAGAAATAGCTCATTAGTAAGATGAACACGTGCGTGCTAAGCAGAAATATCTTATAAATGAAATGATCACGAGCTTACTAAGCAGATATAGCTCATTAATGAAATGAACATGCTTCTTCGCGATTTAGTTTACCAGTGTTATGCAAGGATATCTCATTAATCAAATGAACACGTTTTTACTAACCAAAGATATCTTATTAATGAAATGAACACGTGCTTACTAAGCAGATATAGCTCATTAATGAAATGAACATGTGCTTACTAAGCAGAAGTAGCTCATTAGCAAAATGAACACGTGCTTACTAAGCAGATATAGCTCATTAATGAAATGAACATGATTACTAATGAACATGCTTAGCGAAATGAACACGTTCTT
This sequence comes from Macrothele yani, assembly GCA_039090855.1. Classification (NCBI taxonomy): domain Eukaryota; kingdom Metazoa; phylum Arthropoda; class Arachnida; order Araneae; family Macrothelidae; genus Macrothele; species Macrothele yani. Next base: position 133,005,654 of record CM077005.1, on the reverse strand, counting down.
AGTAAGCAGTGATATCTCATTAATGAAATGATTACGTGCTTTCTAAGCAGATATAGCTTATTAATGACATGAACACTAGCTTACTAAGCAGATATAGCTCATTAATGAAATGAACATGTGCTTACTATGCAGGGGTAGCTCATTAGTGAAATGAACACGTGCTTACTAAGCAGGTATAGCTCATTAATGAAATAAAAATGCTTACTCAGTAGAGGTAGCTCATTAGCTAAATGAACACGTATTACTAAGCAGTGATATCTCATTAATGTAATGAACACGTGCTTACTAAGTAGTGATATCTCATTAATGTACCGAACACGTGCTTACTAAGCAGATATAGCTCATTCATGAAATAAACGACCTTACTAAACACAATTAGTTGATTAGCGAAACGAACACGTGCTTACTAAGCAGTGATATCTCATTCATGAAATAAACGAGCTTACTAAGCATAATTAGCTGATTAGCGAAATGAACACGTGCTTACTAAGAAGATATAGCTCATTAATGACATGAATAGTTGCTTACTAAGCAGATTTTGCTCATTAATGAAATGAACATGTGCTTACTATGCAAGGATAGCTCATTAGTGAAATAAACACGTGCTTACTATGCAAGGGTAGCTCATTAGTGAAATGAACACGTGCTTACTACGCAGATCCAGCTCATTAACGCTGTGAACACGTCATTTCTCAGAAGAGATAGCTCATTAGTGAAATGTGAGAAATCTAGTGAAATGAACACGTGCTTTCTAAGCAGATAGAGCTCATTAATGAAATATGGAATAAGCATGTGCTTACTAAGCAGAGACAGCTATTAAGTGAAACGAACACGTGCTTACTAAGCTAAAATAATGAAATAAATCAGTTTACTAGTAGAGGTAGCTTATTAATGAAATGAGCACCATTTACTAAGCAGAGACCGCTCATTAATGAAATGAACGCGTACTTACAAAACAGATACAGGTGATAATGAAATTAACACGTTCTTTCTAAGCAAATGTTCTTACTAAGGAGATGTTATATCGTTTTTAATAAACATAATATTTCAAAGTTGTGTTGATTAAAAATCTCAGTTACTAAAGGCATTCATCGTAAATCCGGTTGTTAATAAAACGGAGAATGACAGTAAAACACAAATAGTTAAATTCTTTTCGTAATCAGTAGAAGCTCTGATATATCCTACGATTAAGATATATAATTCTTCCTGATTTTTTTTTGTTTTTTGTTTTCGGGGTTAACGAACACCACGGTAAAGACTGTAAGCAATCGCCTGTCCCTGATTTGGGGCCACGAGTTGCAGGAAGGTGAGAGAGCCAACGCCTTAAGACAAGCGCACCACTCATGTCCCATCCGGGACTCTGGAGCGTCCCCACCTCGGAGGACCTGTCAGAAATCTAGTCTCTGACCATTCGGCTACCGAAGCGGCATCTGATTATTTCATGGTAGGGTGTGTGAACACACTACTGAAATTCTAAAAAATTGCAAGAGTTTGACGTTCAGTTCCAAACCTTTGCAGTTACCTATCCTTGCGGTGGAGTTTGCAGCGATTATGAAAAAGCATAAACTATTAAGGGAACCGAAAGTTCATAACATTTTTGCGGTTTAAAATAAAATAGTAAATTGTGTTTCTTTCTTTGCGTAATCCTGACTTTTTGTGTTTCTGTTTTCTCCTGGGACTATGGACTCGTACGAGCACCTGTAACTGCAGAAATTCGACTGTCCTTAATGAAAGACCACTTACTCCAGGGTCGATATACACACATCGACGTAGGAGACGTGCACCACCCATCTCTCGGGTGAGAGATGGATAAAATGTACCACCCATCTCTCATCCGAGAGATGGGTGGTACATATATTTTGTAAGAGATGATGGATCTCTAATTCTAAACTCGGGTTCAATCTTCAACTCGGAATATTGAGACCTGCTCCTCTGACTGCTCGGTCCCGGGGTGATGTGTTTTGAGACCACTCTGAAATGTGGTCTTTGACCCCGGCATTTATGGCTCACAAGGAGAACCAATATCTGCTGATCACATTGAATGGTCTTAATTTCGTTTTAGAAATCGACATGGCCCAAGACATTACTGTCACTCTCTTCGAAAGTTGATGACATTTAAGGTGTAGAAATCAGACGGTGAGCTCAAATGAGTTAATATGATGTCAGGACCCTAGTGGAAAATTTATTATGTCGCTGTACAGCAATACCTGAACCCAGTATTGCTTTCACATGAGAAAACACTTTTGGAACGCAATCTTTACCGGAATACATTGTCTAAAAATTGCTTCACTTAAATGAAAGTGCTTCAGTAAAGTTATCAGAGGAGGGAAGATGATCATTCCACTGATTTTGTCTTTCGCTCATTAAATCATTCTGAATATTTCAGACAAACTCAATTTCTATAGGGCAGAAGTTTTGTGTTTATCTTTTGTTCACGATGAAATTTCAAAGACGGACTTCTTTTTTATACTAAGTACTGTGCACGATTCTAATTCCAGGGAAACCTATATAAGCGCGCTCAGACTTAGAAAAATATAAAAAACATGTGAGCTACTTCCATAGTTTCAGGTTTAGCAATATGGAATGAGAAAAGGTGCGATGCCTTACGAAGAATGAGTACCCTATACAACGGGAGCATACATAGCGCAAAGAATGTAAAGCTGCGCGTAAAGAGTGTCAACTCCCTTTGAGATAACGTAAAGCAGGCGATAACCGCGCCCCATATCATGGTAGCTTATGTGCGCTGCCGGAAAGCAAACATTCAGGAACAAAATGCGTCAGGGAATTACGGTAGCGGAGTTTTTCTTTGATACTCGATTGCTTCCTTCTAGCTAGTGACTATTTGCTTACAGCAGTTTTTTTTATTGTTGTTGTGAGTTTCCGATATCCCACCCGTCCCTTATTTTGGTGAAACAAATATGCAATTGCAATTAACATTACTATTTAAATTAAATTTTAGTTAGGCCTAAGGAACCGTATAAAATGCAGACAATCCTTAGTATTTGGCATTTCTGAAAATATTTGTGAAAAACTTAAGAGCAAACAAAAGCCTTAACTAACGCGATTGGAGCAACAAAACTGACATTTCCAATTTGCAAAATGGTTATGCTACCGAGAAGGCAGTAACCACGTGCTGTGAATAACTCAGGTGACTTCCTATAGCACATAGCCTGTTACACCGAACTAGAAGAATTGAAGTCAACAAATCAACACAAACACACATGCTTAGTCTGCTTCGGCATCAGCCTGGATGTTGGTTTTATGCACTGCATCTTGTATCTTAAGATATGTCGGCGCTAGTTACGTCTCGCCGAGCATTAACTTCTGAGTTTGAGATATTCTTTGCAGTTGGTGCAGCTCAAACATCCGCTTCCAGCGACTGACTGAACACGTTTGAGCCTTCTAGCGGAATGGTGTCGCCCAGCAAAATCACATGGCATGCGTCACAATGTCGATATACAGATCTGGTGCAAGCGTTGTGCGTTTCGTTTTGGGAAAAGATTCAACCGCGATTACTCAAGCTTCAGTTAATGTGGACCATGAGTTCAGCCCAATTGCGCGTAATGTTTCTGTATGAGTTCAAACTCGGGCATTCCCCACGCCGATGGTTGCAAAATTTCAAGGTGGAATCACGGCCCAGTGGTCGCCCACCACTAACTGTAACAGGTGAGGAGCTGTAGAATATCGTAGAAGCTGACCCTGAGAACAGTGTCTGTGAGGTCACAACGAAGATTTTAAGGAGTCTGGCTACCCTGGGGAAGCAGAAAAAACTAGATGTCTGCAGACATCTAGTTTTTTCGTATGGTATCCATGGGTACCATACGAATTGACAGCACCCAAAGAGACATGTCGTCTGAAGGTGTTCATTTCCCTTCTTTGCCAGGCACAGACGGTGGGTGCATCGGATCGTAATCTTATATGAAAAGTGTATCCTCTTTTGTAGATGTCTACAACAATCGGAAGTGATTAGCACTGTGGAAGGATATCAAAGAGCCACCAGGTCGTTGCCCAAAGCTACTTCTTAACCCGCGGAAAGCGCTGCTTCTTGTTTATTGAGGCGCCAAAAAAACCTGGGAAGGGCGCAACCATTCCCATTACATGCCACCACACCCATGTAAATGGTATGGTCCGCAAACGGCGAATATACATAGACAGATATCTCCGCAAGCTCAAGCAGTAGCATTCGCAGTTCAGATGGCAGCTTATCAGGATATAAGTGATTTCGAAAGTGGCGTGACAGTCTGCGCCAGGGAGATGGGTCCCTCCATCTCGGAAATTACCACGAAATTTGGATTTATACGATCAACTTCAAGGGTTTCCTGAAATACACAAACTCAGGGAGAAATAGTCAGAGTTCGGGATCAGTATGGCCGTAGATAAGCCTTGGACGATCGTGGACAGCGGCACCTGGCACGCATCGGAACATCCACTCTGTTTGCAACATTGCTGCAAAGCACCGCGCAATTCAGTGCTGGGGGCGAGTAGTAGTATCGTGGACAGCGGCACCTGGCACGCATCGGAACATCCACTCTGTTTGCAACATTGCTGCAAAGCACCGCGCAATTCAGTGCTGGGGGCGAGTAGTAGTAGCATCAACGTTCGGGCAGAGCAACGTTCCCTGTGTTCTATGGGGTTCCGGAGCCCATGACCCACCTGGGTGCCATTGCTGACCCTACGATACAGGACTGTGCGACTCGCCAGTGCTTGGGGACACCGTCATTGGATGTATGTACAATGACTGGAAAAGTGTAACCTGGTCCGACGAAACGCGGTACCAACTGTTTCGGGCAAATGGCCGACTTCTGGTGTGGCGACAACCCCGTGAGGCAATAGATCCCGCATGCCTACAAAGGGCATTGCAGGCCGACGGTGGCTCTGTTATGATGTGGGGTATTTTCATCTGGCACGCAATAGGACCCCCCCCCATACGTTAGCAGACAGCTTTGACCTGAGGTGGCTACGTAACCATCCTTGAGGATCATTCACAACCGTTCATGTCATGTAACCACTCACGGTGTTTGGCTTCCTGACTTGGTCCACACGTTCGCCAGATTTAAACGCATCTAAAACGTTTGGGGTGCTGTTCAACGTGCCGTCAATCCCAGGAATCCTGCACCAGCGAATAATACTGAATTGTGGGATGCTCTCCGGGAAACATATTATGCACTGTCTCTCCACAGTACTACAGGAAGCTCTTGGAGTCTATGCCGAGTCGCGTTGTTGCCGTTACCTGATCGCGAGGACGGCCAACGTGGTATTAAAAAGGTATCCGAGTTGTTGTTTTTTTGGCACTTCAGTGTACAGCGATCTGCTGCCGGATTGATCCATCATTCGTTTCTAGGACCAGGTGAGACAATCAGTTATTCCCGCTATTACGCTGAAATGCAGGAGATGCACAATACTCTCAGTACCAAGCAGCAAGTTTTAGTCAACAGGCATCAATTCCTTCAATTGCACGACAACGCGCTAGCTCACGTCTCCCGAAGGACAGGCAAACAAATCCACCAATTAGACTACAAAACACCCTCGCGCCCTGCATATTCCCCAGTCTTGCTCCCACAGATTATCTACTACTACTGTATCTGGACCATTTCCTGGTCGCAAAGACCTTTCCAAACGATCAAACTGTGCCTCACGAAATCCGGAGTATTAGCGCCGTGAGGGCCACAGCCTCGAAACCTATTAGCATACGTGTTTCGATGCAAAGGGAAACTACTTTGACTACGTGGGTAGGTGTTTCTTATATTTCTGTGAGGTTTTGCAGGTGGCAATCTCATTTCAGACATTTCATCTTGACTGACTCAACAGAATGAAAATCTACAATCGTGTAATGTTTTTCTAAGGGAGCCATGACACATTACAGTTGCTTTGAGAGTATAGACTTCTCAGAGAATGGCAGATCCACATGCTACGTGAAGAAAACGCTCTGTTTTTTTCTGAAAGACTAATAAATTGCAGTCCTATTTTTTAATGATTACTCTGATTTTCATGAAGCCTACAATTTGTACCTTACCATAAAGTTAAATTTGTAAAGGTAAACCAATAAATTTGAATAGCATTACGTAGCAGACGAATCACATGGTCTCAATCCGCTTCCAACTATAGAATTTTGAAATAAACATGGGACACGATTTACTACGGTCGTCAGCGAAGTCTTTAAAAGCATAAATCATACAATAATGATATGAATCATCATAGCACTGCTGAATCCGTGTCACAAGAAATTCATGTGATTGTAAAGATCATGGATAGAGTTCCAAATAATGAAAATTCAAGTGAAGATACATACCTTCTTGCAATGATGCCATTTGTGCTTCCGACGTTTCAACCCAGAGAGTACTTTTACCTTGAGCAATAAGGTAGGATTTCAGGGTGGAAAACATCTGCTTAGATGAAGAATCGAGAAGAGTTCCGTCTTGATTCCTGCAGAGTTGGAAGGCTTCTGACCATGTTGTGACTTCATCTGAAACCCACACACAGATGAGGCCCTGCTGGATTTGGCCAGGCTTGCAGCTGGGATCTGTAAAATGATTTTCATTGCATCGTGAAAACAGAAAAAATGTGTCCTACTGAGCGTTTTCAATAATCTATGTAAAATTATGCAGGATGTTTCCTTTAAAACGATCAGTTTTTAACATTTTGTGTTCACCTCAATACAAAACAAATTTTATTGGGTGCTTTGCTGTTGTTTTGGCAAGACGCTAGATAGCTCCCCATCAAGCTGAACCCAGAAATGGTTTTTGATTTGGAGAAGTTCATGTATAACGAAGTAAATTTCTCCGTCATTTTTGGTCTACGCCGGGAATCGAACCCGAGTCCGCTTATTCCGGAACAAGTCGCTCTACCAACTGAGCTACGCAGACGTTCATTCTGACTTCTATCTGCCTTTATGTCGTGTGCGTCCTGCTGGCAGGTACGTCACATCTCCCCCCCCCCCGAAAGATGGCCGGGGGCATGGCCCCACGGGTCAGCCGTGACCATGAATCGTTGCAGGCAGCCATCCACTGTAGAACGTGCACTTGAGAACTCCCAGTCAATCTGGTGTGTGGAATGCAACGTCACACACATTTATTTTTCGAAGCGCTGGAAAAGGGATTCTCTGATTTTTCCTATCTCGCGGTGTGGAAATAACATCACACCAAAGCGAGATTTTGAACGGTCGGGTCATCCGGATAGTTCGGGCGCCACTATAACGAAGTAAATTTCTCGGTCATTTATGGTCTACGCCGGGATTCGAACCCGAGTCCGCTTATTCCGGAACAAGTCGCTCTACCAACTGAGCTACGCAGACGTTCATTCTGACTTCTATCTGCCTTTATGTCGTGTGCGTCCTGCTGGCAGGTACGTCACACATGTAGAAGTGGTGTTTAAAATGCAGGTGATGTCCCAGGGAAAACAGGCTCGCTGGGCCAGTAGACAAGCCAGCACAGGCAGCCAGCAGTGTCAGCAGTGACCCAGCACCACGTTGCCGCTGCCCAAACGTTAATAAAGTGTCCCGGCGGCCACCGCATGGGCCAGCAGTTCTGGCCAGCAACTGGCCAACAGTTGGCACCCCATTCAGTTATCATATGCCAGAACAGAGCCATCAGTTATCCGTCATAGGCTGTGGGTGCCATAAGCGGCCCTTAAACGTTCCTGCATGCACGTGCCATAAATGATGGATAGCCTAATGTGGTCCTCCAGTTTTCCGGCAGTGTCAGCTGGCAATCACGTGACGTAACTGACGGCTTGACAAATCTTTTCCGCCGATTTCCCAGTAGTAGCAAAAAGAGAGAGAGAGAGAGAGAGAAAGATAATCACAGTGCACCAAAAGCACAAATCCTCTTTCTTTCCCAACGAAACTTCTGCATGACTCTGGGGAAATTTTCTTAACAAGTTAGGAAAACACGTTCGGTGGATCAGGGTAGTATCGAACTAACGACCGCTTGTTTGCGAAGCGGATTCTTCAGCCACTACACTAGTTCGCCACGCGTGAACGTTTGCTTGAAGGTGATCCTCTTTCCTGTGCGATGAGAAACTAATGGTTCTCTTCTTTTATTTTATAATATTGCGAGCTAGTTTTTCGTAAATATACGTTTCATATAATTCATAAATTTATTTTTGCAACGTAACGATTTTTTTTATTTACCTTAAGGAAACTTCGCTCACTTTCAACTAGTGTATCATCTTAAAGATGCTTTCCAAAGTTTTGTGCTGTGCTTGTGGTCTTCAAAAGTGATTGTTTAATTTATATTAAACAATCGCCTGTTCATGCCACGTTCTGTTGCATTTTTAACGTTGTATCTTTTCTTCCCACAGTCCGAAGCTACATTCGTTCTAAATAGGAAAGATCTTTTATTTTATAATACTTCCGGTTATTTTTAGCAGCGAATTCCTCCAACCTTGTGTATTCAACCCATTGATGAGTACATTATGTTTACATAGCGTTGCTTTTTTTTTCTTTTAAATACTTGATCATTTTCTAATGAAAATACCCATTTTGTACGCGCATAATTCTCATTTTTTCCGGACATAACGATTTTTAATGTCTTTTCGGGACTTTTGTTTGAAGCGGTTTAGTGTGTGGAATTATACAGAAATCATTTCTTGTTATTCGTGTAAATAGAGTGAGTGTGTTTCGTGGCGGTTTGTACAGTCAATTCTTCGTGTGTTAGTGCAGAATTTTTCCTACGAAATGAGTTTCTATAAATGCATGAGAGTAATTGACTATTTCTTACAGTTCATTAATTATCTGTATAATTTTTCTCAGAAGGTAATCTTCGTCGATGCGGCATTTCACTAGGAAATTAATTCGTCTCTCTAGATATTGCTTTTTATTTTCTTAACATCCACTAAAATAACACGATGGCGGTGGCGTCGTCTTCAATTAATTGATGCCACGAGAGACTATGCACGTGTTGCTTCTGCGCATGTGAAATCCCGCTGCTTCCACCTCGTGTTGGGGTTGCTTCGGCTGAGAGCTACGGAGCATTAGTGACGCTCGCTTAGAGTTCCGTAATTCACGGCGATGCTGCAAGACCATCAACGGCTGCCACCAACGGATCGCTACAGTACCGTGAGCGGCAGATTTCAGCCAACAGTGACCCATCACTGCCAGATGGTGGCTATCAGTTTCCTAACACTTGTGTTTTTGCTGGGTAGCGTCATGTTAATCGAAACCAGAAGGGCTATTAATACAATACATTCTCAATGAATTATTACCAGCCCTATGTAAAGTGAATTGCAACTGGCCTAACAGGAAGGAGGGCATTGACCAGTAAGGTAATACTGTCTATGTGATTAGCTAGGGTTTAATTGAGAGCAAAGTTACGGACGTCTTTAGTAAAACCAAGACTCTTTAGGAGTTTACGAAAGTCCAAATTATGTGCGTACGAAGGGTTAGTGCATCCATTTTGGAAACAGCGACACTTGAGGGTTATTCGAGAGTCTCTGTGGTTAAAACATAACAGGAGTGCTTCCAAAATGTAGAAGCAACCAAGCAGCGACACAACTGTTAAGGACAGGGAATGTCGGGTTCCAGACGTGAACGACGGGTGCTTCGCTTTTTCCAGGGCAATCAACGCAACCCAGTTTCTCAGTTGACGACCCAACACCAATTGGGTCAACCACAAACAACATACCAGCGAGGACTATGCGTCACACGCTGGCACACATGCTCTACGAAAGCAGTCGCAATGCGTTAAACCCAACTAAGCCTCTTTCTTGTATGATTTCGTCATTGTTATTGGATAAGTGCAAAAGCTGTCTCCGTTTGTACACATGAAACATAAAGCTGTTTTTCATTTCTATTGCATAGCGTCCATTATTAGCGATGCCTGTTCCCATAATTCAGTGAGCTGTTTAATTCTTCTATCAAAGAAAGTAGTGTCCTTGGATTCAAAAAAATGTGAACCGCCATGTCGACCTATGTACGATCTTTCACGATTTTTCCAGTCATATGATTCTGAAGTGACCTGAACAGGTGAAAATCTTTTGGTGCTAGGACCGGTAAATACGGTGGCTATTGCAAAAGATCCCAGCCAAGTCCTTGCAATTTGCTCAGTGTTGTCATAGCCACATGCGATCTAACACTATCGTGATGGAAGATAACACTTTTATGATTCACCAAAATGGGACGTTTATACTTCGAGACCTCATTTACTCCGCAAAGTTGCTGAGAGTGAAGACTCATAGTGATTGTTTGATTAAGTGCAAATCCCTCAATGGATAATTCTCTTGAACTCATGTCAAACGTAGAACATGATCTTCTTTGTGTGAAGATCAGCTTCGGGAGTCGTTACTAAAGTTTCCCCTTGGTTTAAAAAAGATCTGGTCCGTTTGATATCCTTGTATAGCAGAAATGTTTCTTCTGCAGTCACCATTCGATCCAACATCAGATCGGTATTTCACCGATCTTACCGAGTTATACTTATAATCTCTCTATCCATATGGTTTCGGACTCAGTAGTTGCCAATATTTCTTCATCGCACACCACTGAAGCGCGTCCAGAAGCGGCTTATGTTCAAGCATACCATCATTCGAACGAAACTTCACGAACCAATCTCGGTATGTTTGTCCACTTATGGTGTCCATACCGTTTGCAGAGCACATGTCCCTTAACAAAATCGCGAATCAATCTGGGTATATCCATTCACTTATAACGTCCATCCCGTTTACAGCGCACATGTCCACATGCATATGACTCTATAACTTCTCGCATCAATCTCGCCATGCTCGTCCACTTATAGAATCCATCCCGTTTACAGAGCACATATCCATGTGTATATGCCCCAATAACAATCGCGAATGAATATCGACATGTTCGTTTACTTATAGCGTCCGTCCTGTCAGCACACATACTACTGTGCACCTGTCCCTGTAATGTCGCGAATTAATCTCAGCATGTTCGTTCACTTACAGCACCCGTTCCATATGCAACGTACATGTCTCTTGGAGACTCTGTGACAGAAGTTTCCATTAAAAGTGTTTTTGGACAGCTTCCTAATCGAACACAAAAAGCAAAAAGTTACAAATGTACGCTTTTTCAAGACACGTGTTAATACCTGAAATGTAAGTGAGTAGCGATTGCCAAAGTTATCAGGTCTGTCGTAAACGATCTCCAGTCAGCTGACTGCATGGTGCTCCAACCTGTTGTATGCTTTGGAAGATTAATACAAGGTTTTCTTGACAGACTATTATAAACGGCAAGAACTTACGTACTTATCCAGAATAGAAACCGTCAACTTAATTGTTTTCTATTTCGTTGTAGAAAAGGTGCCCTCATCTGATTCTGTTTATCTTCTAATGCGCTTCTTCAACTTATAGCTATGGGAAACAACCCCTTTGCTTTGTTATTGTTGGTTTGGGGTATAACGACCACCGTGAGCAACTCAATAGGTTATAAGTAGCTGCTCGTCCCTAATTTAGGACCACTAGTTCCAGTGAATGGTGAAAGCCAGTGCCACAAGACAAACACAACATCCATGCCTAACCAGGATTCAAGCCCACTCCATTTCGGACTAATGATCATAAGCCAGCGTTTAGAACACTGCTTCACGAAACAATCGTAAAACTAATTTTCGTGATCCACTATATTCTATGCAAATTGTACTGATCGTTCCAGATGTTAAGAGATCCTGTGTACAGGCGGAGAGATGTACAAAGTGACAGGATAAGTACTGCGTATAATAAGCGGTACCTTGATTAAGTACACCCCTTATTATTATGTATATGGAAAAGTACGCCCCCACGTGAGATAACTATTGGAACAACAGTTGTAATAGCTGTATTCAAGAAGTATTGAGCCAAGAAAAATACCTTCATGAAACATTAAAATTTAGTTGTAAAAATATCGAAATATAGATATACCGATTCCACACCTTCATAAATTCAGAACAGTGGAAGCGAAAGAGCCTTTTTTTAGTTTCTCCCAAAATCAGGAGCAGCAGTAGTCTACGCGATGGCTTCTGATCATTCGTCCGAGATGGGTCCGGGTTCGAATCCCGGTGAGGCATAGGTATTGTCGTCGTCTTACGACACTGGCTCTCTGCCTTTCCTGGAGTCAGCGGCCCTAAATTGAGGGCGGGCGACTGCTTATAGCCCACTGAGTTGCTCATGGTGGTCGTTAAACCTCCAATAAAAAAAAAGTCAGGAAAAAATGCTCTTTTTACAGATTAACCTAATAATTTCTAAATTCGTACTTGACGCCAACGCATTTCTTTTCGTGGAACAGCTATTTAAATGTAACAGTCACAATGAGTGTTCCACTCCATGTATTTTATTTTTAAATCATGTATGTTTAAAGATGCTTAAAAGGTTCTTACAGGCAACAAACGATGCGTTATAGGTGAAATCGTTTTCTGTTTCTTTCACGGGCACCATTTCGACGACATAGTCTTTTCCTGGAGAGAGGCCCTTTATGTCGACGTTGTTGGCGTTTCCTGTGGCTACAACAACGGGTTCTGACTTTCGGTAATTTTCCTTTTCGTACACCTTAACCTGAACGTTTTCATCTCCCCGACCTTTTGCTTGGAGCTTAGGACTTTGAACCTGAACAATACCATCTTCTTTGATGAAAATCGTCAGTGGTGCATTTGGATCTATAAGAAGAAGAATCAGAGAACACAGTTTCATATATTTATTCAAACGCTGAAATAACAGTTATAGATCATACCACATTCTGAACCTTCGACACATGCAGTATACATATTCGGTTCGAACTTAAAAACAGCTTACGTTAGCACTACCGAATGTCAGTCTTGCTACTTATATTCTCCAAGTTATTTTTAGCATGTCTTTTCACAAGTAGGTAAAGACCTGCTTAAATACGTTATCTGATAAAAAGTACCCGGACACTTGCCGATCCACAAGCTTCTTGTTATAAAAAAATAATTACTATCAAATTTGTCCACTCTCTCCTGATATCACCCTCCAGCCCTGGAAAGGCTTTCCTCTAGATTTTGATAGGTTCCTGCCTGTATTGCCTTCCATTAAGAGCATTTGTCAGGTCGGTCACCGATGTCGAGGAGTTCGGCATAGCTCACAGCCGTAGTTCCAATTCATGCTGCAGGTGTTAAACGGGGTTACGATCAGGGTTCTGTGCAGGCCAGTTAAGTTCTTCCACATCCATCTCATCAAACTATTCCTGACTGTACTTCGATTTGTACGCAAGTGTTGTTGGTATGGAAAAGCATTCACACAACTGTTGCCATAATGTTGGAAGCATAAAATTTTGGAGCATACCATTCTGGGCTGTAGAGTTAAGATTTCCGGGCACTGGAACTAAGGAAGGGGACAGCCCTAAGCATTAAAAAAACCTGAGAGTAGATGTCTCCTCCACCGAACTTTATTTTTGGCATAACACAGTGGGACAGACAGTGTTCACCTGGCACCCTCTACACTCATACTCGTCCACTGGACTGCCAGATGGAGAAGCGTGATTTATTAACTCTAGAGAATGAGTTTCTACTGCTCCAGAGTCCACTAGCGCGGAGCTTTACACCACTTCAACCGACGCTTGGTGTTGATTTTTCTGATGTTAGGCTTGTGCGTCGCTGCTCTGCCTAAGAAGCCTATTCCCTTCAGGTTTAGACGAGCCTTTATGCTACTGACGTTGCTTCCAGAGGCATTTCGGAACTCGATGGTGAGTGTTGCAACCGAGATCAAGTGATTTTCTCACATAACCCTTCAGCCCTTGGTGGTACTCTTGTATCATTTTACGTAAGCTAGCTGATGCCTGCACCTGCTCCGTCCAAATGCGGACTCCATAGGGATAAGGTGAACTCTGTCAAACATTTGATAGTGACGGCGTTGCGTGAGCAATCCCGCCAGGATCCAGTGTTCTTTCACCCGGACAGGATCTGTCCAGGTACCAGCAAATGTCAACTGTCCCCACGGGACTGACACTTCTCACCCCTCAGCCATAACCCGCGCATGCGACGTGCTAATCGGCAGGGGCGCTTATTTTTGCTTCTGGCTGGGAGATTCATTCGCCAACACGAGGTTTTTGGGACAAATGTCTTTCATTAGTATCTTAATAAAGTGAAAAAAGAGTACATTCACATTTATACTGAGGGTCTCATGTAACGGGAAACTAATGGGAAACTAGTAGATTAATTCACCAAATCATTTACAAGATCTGCAGCACTAGGGCCTATGCTACGGTGATGACTCTGGGCCTGAGTCACCGTACTCCTCTTGAGTCTTTAGACTTCTATCTTCACCCTTCGGACAAGAGAACTTCGTGCCTCTGACATCTGCGAAGGGCCGGTCAACCATAGTTGATACGGCTTTTAATCAGCTCAAGTTCCCGCATAAGACTAGGCTAGGGCAGGTCTTACTGAAGCTAGAATGACTCTTATCCAGCTTCAGGAGAAACTTAACATTCGCAGCCGAGCAGTTGCTGCACTTAGGTGTGACCACACACTTGTAATGCTGGTGCCAAACCCCACAGCATCTGCCTCACCTATCCTCTGCAACTTTGCAGTTGCTTCTAAAGTGGCCGAAGCCATTACAGCGGAAGCGCCTGACTTCCCGCAAGAACTCTTTAAGGCGGAGAACCGACCAACCATGGTCCAGTCTTCCCTGTTTGATTACAGCCTTGAAGGCAAGCGGCTCAGTGTCCACAACCAAGTGGACCCTGCCCCCTTTAGCCTTAATGGAAAAGCGGGCTGTGAACCCACGTTCGAGGTCGAAGTCCTGCTCTCTAACTGTTTCTTCGAAATCCTTTCGTGAGAGTTCCCTGTTTACATCGCGCACTATGAGACAGGTGGTCTCTTTTGAGGGGTGAGTCTACCAGGTCGCGATTGTACTGTTGTTGCTCTTAAGCGGTACTACCTCACAGTAACATCTGTTACAGTTGATCGGGTCAGCCGCAACAGAACATAAATTTCCCGAACTGACTTGTTGCTAAGATGGCATAATATGACAGTGCCATGTTGAAAGCCTTTTAGCTCTGCCGTACTGATAATTCTACTGTTCATGCTTCTCTATGATGTTTGCCCGATCAAAACCGAAGATTCAAAATTTTGGAGAACACACTTCAGTAATTGTTATAACATCTTCTGGTTACTGCATCTCTCAAAAGATTTAGTATTCAGTACGCAAGCTTCACCGAGCCCTGAAAGACGGGAAACGACGTGACGTCATAGGTCCAACTGTCTTGAAAGTAGGAATGAACAGTTGTTCGTATAAGAAAGCTTTAAAGTGAAAGAAATGAAAAATTAGAGGTAGAGTATATGCATTGCCTTTGACTGAATGCTATTTCGGTGAAAAGCTAAGTTTCATACTCCGAACTAAAGTTTATTAATTATCGTTTTTCACGCTTTCCAACCGTGAGTTGAAGAAGCGTATATCTCCAGCTTTGTCCGTTCGTCTGTCTGTCCAGCTATCCGTCCGCACGATAACTCGCGTAAAAATGGTTCGATTTCGATGAAATTTTAGTACGTGGCAGGGATGAACCCCATTGAAACGGACGACATGGGGTCAAAGATCAGGACATAGGAGTGGGATCCATTCCATCGTCCTTATGCGTCATAAGTTGCGTAAAAATGGTTCGATTTAAAACAAATTTTAGTATGTGGTAGGGGAACACCTGTGGACGAACCCTATTGAAAATGCCCGAAACGGGGTCAAAGGTCAGGACATAAGAGCGGGATCCATTCCATCGCTCTTATGCGTCATAACTTACGTACAAATGCTTCGATTGCGACAAAACTTTATCATGTTATTCCGGAGGTATACGGAACCGGTTCTGTTTAATATCATCGAAATGGGGTCAAAGATCAGGACACAGCAGCGAGATTTATTTCACAGCCATTATCCTCATAACTTGAGTAATGATTTATGGTGTATTGGAAAGCGTATGATAATCAATGCATTTTACTAACTTGTTCAAATGTCCATCAGTTGGAGTGTAACGAGGAACCTGTAGCTAAAAAACTGTAATAGAAAATTACAGTTTTAAAGCTACAGGAAACGTTAATAGGACTGTATGTACTGCTGATTTTCAATTCCGAAATAAACCAGCAAATATATTCTGAGACATTGTCAGATAATTTAGTCTTTGTGACACAAATCATTCTAAACACTTCAAACTATCACATGGGTAGACTCAAGTGTTGATTCCATTCCGAAAATTAATAAAATTAATGAAAACAAAATGCTATATGATTGCAACTAGTAAGTGATTTGTCAGGTGACGCCAACTGTTAACAGACCTTAACACTACCAACGGAGAAATTATTGTTTTTTAATCTAATTATCGTTAAGTTTTAAAATATAATAAGTATACTGAACTATAATATAAAGTTGTTTTTATCGATGTGCAAATATTCATCCTTGGGAATGCATTAATTACGAAAAAAATGTCTACAGAAATTTTCACCATTAGAAACATTGGGCAAGCGTTTTCGGAGGATCCACCTGATTGGGATGTAGTGGTGCTGAACATTAATACATAGCTTGTCCCAAAACAACTCAGAATGTATTTATAAAAATTGTGCAATACTGCGTTCGACCTTGGCCCGATATTATACACCTGTTTATCACGCATGCGTCGTTGGTAGTGCGCAGGTCAATAAGCGTTGTTTCATGAAACCGTATCAAGTGTTTTCGCGCAGTGAGTTTTCGAAAAAATGGATGCGAAAGAGGAACAGAGATGCGTCATTAAAGTTTAGCTGCCGACTTAAGAAGTCTGTCGGAGTGACTTTCAGTCTTATGCAAGAGGCTTATGAAGGCGAATGTCTAAAAAATCAAAAATTTACAGGTGGCATGAAGAGTTTATGGATGGTCGTGAGTCGGTGGCTTTCATTGCGCATGGAGGAAGGAAGACCTTCAACGAGTGTTATAGAGGTAAAACATCAATACAATAGGTGTTATTGTATGGGAAGGGAGATACCTATCAACTACAGATATCGAAGATATAGTTCACATTTCAAATCAACAATTCACAGAATTTTTAATGAGCATTTGGCATGAAACGGCTTTGTTCAACTTGGGTTCCCCATTTCTTTTCATGTGCGGCCCAGTGCAAGGCAGCACATGGCCAGTTCTGTCGTTTCCTATTTGGAGCAAATGATTGTTAAGCTGATGGCTTAATCTGCATGTAGTAGTCCAAAGTTACCACCTTGGTATTTTTGGTTATTCACCATTTTAAAAAAGACATTACAGGGAAAACAATTTGAGACTGATCAGCAACTTATTACAGCTGCGCAGGGGAACTTTTTTTTTTTATTGGAGGTTTAACGACCGCCGTGAGAAACTCAATGGGCTATAAGCAGTCGCCCGTCCCTAATTTAGGGTCCGTGGCTCCAGGGAAGTGAGAGAGCCAGTGTCGTAAGACAAACACAACATCCATGCCTCACAGGGATTGGAACCCGGACCCATTTCGGACGAATGATCAAAAGACCATTGCTTAGACCACTGCGCCACTAGGGCGGCCAGGCGAGCTTCAACAGCATTTCAGAAGAATTCCAGAAGACATTCAAAAAGTGGAAGGAACGTTGGGACACCTGCATTTGGTGCACTGTCTTAGTATATACTTTATAGACATTGTGGTTATCTTTTACTGAGATGACACAGTAAAAAGATGGCATATGACTGTTTCTTTAATAAAAACATTCTCCGTGTTTTGGGAAAACTCTTGTATTTGAGTATGTGCAACATTGACATCGCTCTTTCCACGTTTTAGCAACACACAACAACCGTAAAATTGTTATTCGGTCACCGCTGAGGAATTGAATCCCAGATCTCTTGATATCTATCCGAGCGCGTTAACATTACACCGCGGTGGCCACTGTCTTTGTTTATTCGCTGACGCCACGCATTTGGAGGATTTTCATATGCAACATTACTGCGTTCAATCAGATAAAGGCATTTTACTTTTGAAAATACGTAAGAGCTTTTTATTGAGAAAAACTTAGAAATTGCATTTCTTTTTGCTTAAAGTAGTAAAACTACGTATACTAATAACCACGTATAATCCGAATTTATCGGCTGTCTACCTTCGTTTAAGAAGCCATGTTGATGTGCGAAAGGTTGGAAACTTTGGTTTCTACTCTACATCAATAATTTCGGATTACGTGTACAGTTTTACTATCTTAAGTACAGTTGGTGTACATTTCCTCGTTGTTAATTGAAAATTGCATTAAAGAAGATTGCTTATAAATGAATTATATTTCATTTTATTAAAGCCTGCATGAATTTTTTTTTCGATTTTGGAAACCAGCTTTAACATAAATGTTGTTTTTTTTTACTCTTCTCGTTTACAGTTGAAACTATAAATATGAGTTTCCTCAGTTTTTATCAAAAGCACGCAAACAGTCAGCTATTCAGTATAATAAGTAGTAACAGTGGACATAACATGAGGATTCGGATTTTCGTAATATAATTTCGGAATACAAATTTATAGGTTATAATCAGGGGCGGATTGGCCCACCGGGACACCGGGACATTTCCCGGTGGACCACTCGAGAAATGGCCCACTTTCTCGTATAATTTTTTTAATTGGAGGTTTAACGACCACCGTGAGCAACTCAATGGGCTATAACCAGTCGCCCGTCCCCAATTTAGGGCCACTGGCTCCAGGGAAGGGAGAGAGCCAAACGCAACATCAATGCCTGACCGGGATTCGAACCCGGACCCATCTCAGACGAATGATCAGAAGTCATCGCTTAGACCACTGCGCCACCGGGGCGGCCGTATCTCCTTTGTCTGGATTGTTTGGAAAGAACTAATAATTATTTTGTAACTTATGAATAAGAAATGTTTACTTCATTTGAGCATTATGTTATGTGTTTAAAATGTTATTGTCTTAGAAAAAAATCGTCGTTTCATTCTATCGATATATGTGTTGGGTGTTATATTGGCCGTTTGCTCTAAAATGACAATGCAAAATTTTCTGTACTTCAGTAAAAAATTTGCAACCGGACCATGCACGTTGTTGTAAATAAATTATGGTAACTGCTATAAATAATTAAAGTTGGAGCCAAACGGACATTGGTAGGTCCTACCTTCCCTTTGAAATCTTGAAGGAGACACTAGTAACAATTTTGATGGTCCATCATCTCCACACCCTTATCCACATACTGACACAGAGCACAAAGCGATTCTCCGGCAGAGATGTTCCGATATCCACGTCACCGGTACTGGTTCACGGATCAAAGTGGTAGTTCATAAGTCAAAATATTAGGTAGACTTAGAAAAGGAGTCTATTCGAGGATGCGGTGCGAATACCGTTGAGCTGTAGATAATCAGTAACCAAATAAATATGATTATCTTGCACAACTCCCCGTTTTGAGTATGGTTTGATATGTTACATTCAGTCACATGAGTGAATTTTTAAAATTCTTTCTTAAATCGCTGTTAAAATTTGTTCATGAACGAATTTTTTTTTTCAATGCATATTTCAGCGGTTCTCTTTCATCCAGGAGTTAATAGAATTTCTTTCATGAGGAAATTTATGAGTTCTTCTCCTGTGGGTGGGTGTGTTTCTGTAGTGGGCCACAAGACTAAAATTCCCGACCTGGTTTTGTCGACCCAAACCGCCCCTGTTTATAATTGTATCTTTTTTATAAAATGTTTACAAAACAAAGTTTTCAGATCATTTCTTGTTATAAATTTATAAAAAGTGCTTACCTAATGTGGTGATAACAATTTCAACAGGTTCGGTTTCCATATATGCAGCCCCGTATGGGGCCACAGTAATTACATAGGTGGTGTCTATTTCAAGCTGACTCAGCGACGCTTCTTCGGATTCGGCCATTGTTTCCTTAATGCCACCTGGAGAGTCTTTCTTGTCCCACGTCACTCTGTAGGATTTTATGTCCCAAGATGTTTCTGGTGACTTCCATGAAATTGTCGCTGTGGTGTTTCCAATAGATGGAGAGGCCAATTCCCGAATTTTTCCCAAGTTAGCTACAGAGAAACGGGAAAGAAAATTACTTTCTCCTTTAAGTAATCAAAAACAGATTAAACGCACCGCTAGACATTGAAATTGTTCCAGCCAGAACGAGTACCCGTATCGTCATTCAAATTGGTAGGTATGTAGAAACAGGTAAGACATTCAAGCCGAATTATCGCGCGAGATGTACGAGAGATAAAAGGGCAAACACAGGATGATGAAGCCATGTCATGTCCCTGGCTCCAGGTGTCCTAGATCTCAAACCAGAAGAGTGTTCATGGTTGCTATATCATACCCAAGGATCGAAGGTGCCTCGTAGACCACATCTCCAACCATACCATCATCTGAATGCGTTTTACAGAGGAAGGATCGTATACTTCCGTGAAGCCTGTTGGTCAATTTGCCGAATGACTGCCCATGGGCATCAGAACGGCAAAAAAATTTGGACGTTGTTGACAACAGTGGTTGCAAGAAGGCACGTTCAGGTGCTATACTGGGACCAATGCAGTCCGCCGAACGTCAGAAAGCATTGATAAGTGTATTTATCGGGCAATTACTGAGCCACAAGCTACTGCAGAGAGCATTCTATGGGCTGCAGCAACAGTTGTGAACATTCCCGTCGCTACTCACGCTATTAACCAAAGATTGACGCAGGCAGGTCTGCGCACCCAGCAGCCAGTGCGTCGGCTTTCATTGACCGTCGGCCATCGCCGAGCTCTTCTGGAGTGGTGTCGTAGTAGAGCTGCGTGGCGATATGAATGGCACCATGTCGTGGTCAGCGACGAGTCCCGACTCTGCCGTGGTGACGACGAACGTCGTTCTCCGCGCCTAGCGACGCCGCTGCCTCAGGGACGATCTGTATGTTTTCCGAGAGCAGCACACTGCTAGCTAGCCAGACATCCTCGTATGAGTTGCCACTATTTACAACAGCCAGCCACCTTTGCTACGCATAACGATCCCAGTCGCACCCCGGCGGTACGTCGATGACGTTTTATATCCCGCGCTGTTGCCATTTTTGAAGAGTATCTCGGAGGCCACTTTTCAGCATGATAACACTCACTCACACATCGCTGGCACGTCCCTGGCGTGGATAAAACGAGCTCATATGCTTCCATGGCCAGCGAGATCTCCAGACCACTCCCCCGTCGAGCATATCTCAGACCTCATCGGACAACCCTTTCGAGCCTTTCCATAATGCCACTGAATTGTGGGACGAGAAAAAGGCTCTATTCTCTTAGATACCCTTGGATACCATTAGAGATATGTACCACATCGTGTCGCGCCGTTTGTCTGATTGCATTACACCAAGTGGTGATCACACAGGGCTATTGACCGCTGTCGCGCGATCTTGTCTTGTAGCCTGTCGAACCAAAGTACTGTCTTGTAAATTAAACTATGCATTATATCCCATATAACGTACAATTTACATCGAATCCGGGTCCCCTCACTCCGGAGTAAGTCGCTCTCCCAATTGAGCTTCGCGGACATTGGCTCTCACTGCCATCTGCCTGTATCTCATGTGCGTCCTGCAGTGCAGACACGTCACAGCCTCATATTCTACGTCTTTATTGATTTTCGGGTCACTTGACAATATTTCTGAGTGGAGCAATTTCAGTATCCAGCAGAATAATATAAATATCAATATTGGGTTAAATATGAGTATCACAGAAAGAAAAAGACAGGCATTCAAATGTGCAAAACTATATTTAAAAGCGTATGTAAAATAAATTAGATCAGAAATGCACAGTTCACCGTCCTTGGCTTAAGTTTTTGTTGCAATCGTCATCGTGGGGCTTGAACACCGGGAAATACATGGGATGTTCACACATTCTTAGAACGATTTCGCAGCAATATAATTAATGAAGTTTAAAATAAGAGTATATCTTTCTTAAATGTTCTACCTGATAACCCTTTCTCTGGTCTATGAAACTACATCTGAACTTCTAAGACCCACTCCTCTTCCATTGCTTTCCATAGTCCAATCATTGATTTAGGTCTGCTTCTAGAAAGCAATCTTTTTAGCAGTCCAAAGGCACAATAATCCATTGGAGACATATCAAAGGGGATTTGAAGGAATATGAGCATATGGTAGAGACTTGATCCCTGTCTCTTCTTTTCCATTTCTTCAAGAAACATAGTAGTAGATTTTGATGTATGACTGGTGGCTTTATCCTCATGGAGTTCTACTCTTTGAAGGCTCTGTGGATAAAGGATTGGTTTTCCTCTTTAAATATAGGAGTTAAAACATTATTTTGGTAATATGTAGAATTGATTCCAATGTTTCGGTGCCGGGAACGCATGCCATTGACTTCTTATTGATTTACATTATAAAATCGTTTCAATTTACGCCGATGGCTATTAATTACGCGGTCTTGTCAGGGAGCGCATCCTTGACATAAATCCAGGTTTACCTGTATATTACTTCTATGTTGCGAATGTTCACAAAACCTTGCCGAACTTTAAAAAGTCCAAAACGAAACTTTGGCTTTTAAACTACTATTATCAGTTTTGTTCCAGCTCTCTCCTTGAAGTTATAAGTTGTCACTACTTTGTTGGAGATTCATAATGAGTTAGGGCAGTTAGTGAAACATTATATGCGGAATGTATTCTAAAATTCTAGCTTCTATTAAAGCTTTTGCATTTCATGCGACTTGCTGACAGCTTGTTAATGTGATCATGAAACTACACAACTGGCTATTAAAAGTGCAGCACCAGGAAGATCGTATCTCAGAGGCTCGAAAGTTGACGGAAGGGCAGAATACGGACGCACATGTAAATTGATAACCGGACAGCACATATAAAAATCGTTTGGGACAGTAACGTCCTCTGCAAGTGGTATAAGAAGGGTGAACAAGGAGCGGCGGTGTTCGTGTGGTGGACTGCATGCGGCTACGGTGGGGAGAATATGACGTCAGTGCGCAGGGGAGCAACGAACACACCAACTTGTGGGATCCCAACGGCCCCGCCACACCACCGAACAAGAGGACAGATATTTGCTGCTGAGGACTTTGACGGATAGCACAGCCACATCGACCACCGTAAGCTCAACAGTTCGGGTGTGTGTGGCATAACACCCAATCTCCGCACGGACGATTTAACGTCGTCTGCAGTAGAGGAAGATTTCTGTACGGCGCCCATTGCTTCGGCTACCTTTGACTGCCGAACACCAGCTTCTTCGACTGCAGTAACGCCAAGGACGTCGCTCATGGAGGAGAAAATGGTAAAGCATCGTGTTTTTCGACGAATCCGGCTTCAACTTGTCGTACCATGATGGACTAATCCGTGTCTGGCGGTACCGCGGCGACCAGCTGAGTGAGTCTTGCATTATGCTGAGCCATACCGGCCTGGCATCTGACGTTATGGTATGGGTGCCATTGGGTTTCACTCCCGCACGCGCCTCGTCTGCATTACCAGTATGTTGAACAGTCATCGTTACATCACTGAGACGTTGGAGTCTGTTGTTTTACCGTATCTTCAAGAACTGGCTGGTGCCATTTACCAACAGGATAATGAGATATTGCATGTAGCACTCAACGTCCAAGACTTTCTGGAACACCACCCTGTGCCACGTCTTTCTTCTCCCTCATACTCGCCGAATATGTCGTCTATTGAACACTTGTGTTCCATGATCGCTGGACGATTGGCGTGGGAGCGAGTACTCCCGGCTACAACGGAGGAACTGTGGCATCATACCGTAGCCGCCTTGACAGACATACCCGAAACACACATCCAACGTCTCTCCCTCTCGATGCCGCTCCGTGTAGCAGCTGCAATTGCCTCCCAGGGTGGCTACATCGGATACTGATTGTTATGTGTTCCCCTCGTCTCACCGTGTTATATTTGTAATCGATTCACCCTTGCATCATATGTTTCCTGTGCAACAAATATGGCTTTCATATCTCTTGGCTTTCGTGGTGTTGCACTCTTAATTGCCAGCAGTATACCTAGGACTCTGCTTCAGTGCATTTACGTTTGTCGAGAAACAATGCATCTTGAATATTTGCTGGTGAAGAAAATTGATGCATTTAGTACATGCGAAAGCATCTTTATAATCTGCATCACCTCCGTGTCTCTGCTGGTACATAAAAAAATAATTTCGAAACTGTTTTGTGATTAAATATCGTGCGTGTGTTGGCTCCTCTTCAAATTTTAATTTCGAAATGACATAAATACATTATCATCATCATCATCATCATGTTTAACCATTATCAATCCACTGTTGGAGGAAGGTCTCCCAAAGTTTCTTCCACAATCTGTCTTGAGTCTGTCTCTGCCATGTCACTCCAGCAAACTTTCGAATTTCATCCATCCATCTCGCATGGGGTCTTTTTCTGTCCCTTGGAATCCACTCTAAAAGTTCGGTTGCCCATCGGTGATCTGTTCTGCGCCGCTCCGGTGGCGCAGTGGTCTAAGCGATGGCCTCTGATCATTCGTCCGAACTTGGTCCGGGTTCGAATCCCGGTGAGGCATGGATGTTGTGTTTGTCTTACGGCACTGACTCTCTCCCTTCCCTGGAACCAGCGACCCTAAATTAGGGACGGGCGACTGCTTATAGCCCATTGAGTTGCTCACGCTGGTCGTTAAAAATCCAATCAAAAAAAAAAAAAAAAAAAGATCTGTTCTGCTGGCAACATGTCTAGCACATTGCCATTTCAGGGATTTCACTCTGGTCATGATGTCGTCCACTCCTGTCATTTCCCTTATTCACAAGTTCCTCTTCTTATCTTTCATCGTTACACCAAGCATTGACCTCTTCATGCTCTTTGAGTTGTCTGCAGTCTTTGTATGTTTTTTTTAGAAAGGCCCATGTCTCTGCTCCATACGTAAGCACTGGCTGGATGCATTGATTAAATACTTTTCTTTTAAGACATTATGGCATACTACTCTTAAAAAGTGTACTGTTTCTTCCAAAAGCTCTCCATCCAAGTTTTATACGCCGATTAATTTCTTCATCAATGTGACCCTCACTTGATATCTGCTGTTCAAGGTAAATGTAGGTATCGGCTGTCTCAAGCTTTTCTCCATCAATCGATAAATCTTCGTTTTTTGTAAAAGCATTGTACATCACTTTTGTCTTCTGAAAGTTCATTTTTAATCCCACTTTACTCTTGTCAGCAAGTTCTTGGATCATACTCTGCAGCTCTGAAGAGGTAGTTGCAAAGATGACTAAGTCATCAGCAAAACGAAAGTGAATTAAGTAATCTCCATTAATCTTTGTTTTCCCAGTTCAGTGATTGAAAGTCATTTTTCAATGTGGCATTAAAGAGCTTGGGAGATATGGTGTCACGCATGAGGGGTGCAAAATAATTTTGCGAAGGTATCGGAATATTTCGATTTCTATTTTAAAGAATGTTTACAAAGTCTGAAAAACAATTTAAAACACACAATTTCCTCTCATGATATGTAATTGAGATTACCTCGTCGGGACCATAAGTTGCAAACATGTTGTCGGCGGTGGCGTAAAAACGTTATCTACGTAAAAATGTTTTCGATGAAATGCAAATTTTCTGTAGGTATGATGATATTATAGGAACAGGAAGCTATCAAGAATTGAAGAAGGACGCAAGGGACAAAGGAAACTGGAGGAAGAGAACTTGCTGAGTTACCGTTGGACCTGTCAAAAGAGACAGAACGCTAATGATGATGATGATGGCTGTGACACCCAATGTGTTGGTGAATACCTTCTGTAACATAGAGAGGCGTGGGCAGGCATGCCTTGTTGCTAATGGTGACCACTTTCAACACTTGCTCTGAGATCATCATGCTTCTCATACACCAAGGTAGGTTCGTGTCAAATTTCACTGAATTACATCCATTAGTTTGCAAGTTATAAGGGAAATTCAGGGGCCGAGAGCAAGTGAAACACCCTGTAGAACGCAACAGTTTCTTCATTACGCAATAAAATTACTAAATTAAGACCTGTAAAAAACATCAGTACCTTCGACTTTGTATTCGCATACAACTATAGCTGTTTTGTCACAACAAGAGCATGACGCAGAGTTTGAAACAGCAGATTCCGAAAGACTCACAAAGCAGCATTCTTCTTTACTTCCAGGCGAAGAACAAGTCTCTGACATATCTAAAATGAGAAAAAAATCGTTTTGTGCCTCATGCAAATGATGTTTTCAATTTATCAAGTACCTTACACACAAAAGGCGCTATAATGAAAGGCGCTATAAATACTTATCTTCAAAAATTTCATTTGTCAATTCACATAATTTTCAAGTAAATCCACAAAACATAACTAACTTGTATTTAGTTAAGTTCATGCGTAACCTTTCAATATACTAAATACACTCACGGACAATGAAATTTGCGCACAAAGAAGGAAGCATCGGGTTGAACTGAAATTTTATGGACGTAATGATACAGATGAATTATACACATAATGGCAAAAACACAGCTGCAGGACAATTACAGAGGGATCTGTGGCACGCAGTCCAGTCGTCTTCAATAGCGCATCGCACCACCTCGTGCCGTGACACATGCTGCAGTACGGTCCGGCATGGAGGCAAACAGACAACTGATATTGTCTTGGGGCAGACTGGCCCACACGTGTTGAATGGTGTGCTCCAAATCCAGGATAGTGTGGCACGGCGGCAGCCAGCGTTTCAACTGGCCCCACACATGCTCTTCGATAGGGGACATGCCCGGGGAGTAGGCAGGCCATGGAAATGCCTGCACGTGACGTAGCAGTCCTAGGCAATCCTAGCCGTGTGCTGGCGGGCATTATCCTGCTGGTATAACGCGCCTGGAATCCCGGCCAGGAATGGGAGCACATGGGGCCGTAGAATCTCATCCACAAACCGGTGGTCCGCCAATGATACACGTACCACTACTAGACCGGATCGGCTATCGTAGGCAATGGCTCCCCAGACCATAAATCCTGCAGTAGGGGAGGTGTGGCGCTCGATAGCGAAGTTGGGATTGTGCCGTTGACCCGGGGACTTCCACACCCGGACACGATTATCACTGTCTCCAAAACGAAGCGGTACTCATCGCTAAACACCACACGTCGCCAGTCTGTGGCGTTCCATGTCGCTCTAGCCTGGCATCACTGCAAACGAAGCCGGCGATGTTCCGGTGTTAATGTCAGCACACGTAAGCGGCGTTGAGATCGCAGATCCACTTCCGCGAGGCGTAGGGAAATGGTTCGTGGGCACACAAGAGCTACTAAAATCTGCATGTATAGTGGACCGTGTCCCCGTGTATTCCGTTCGTGCCTGGCGCACGATCCGTCAATCATATCTACAGGTGGTCCTCCTGGTCTGTCTAGAGCCGCTCTACCGTGTGTCAGTGCTGTCACGTGTCCACTGCTCCCAACACAGTCGTACGGTATGGCCAGAACAATCCACGTGGCTGGCTATATGGCTCGCCGACCACCCTGTGGTTTTCAGCCCGATGATCAGGTCTCTCTCAAAGTCCGCAAGTTGCGTAAATTTACGTATCTGGCGTCTACGTGGCATTCTTGTCTACAGGGTGACAAGAATTGCGTCGACCGGTGCTTTTTGCTTTCGTGGGGCTTTGACTACACGCCGGTTTATAAGGCTGCTGATTCGTCTTTGCAGCGCCTCCACAGGGTGTGCGGTCATGCGCAATCGCACCAAACGTGGATAATTGGCATACCAGCACACACTCTAGCTATTTGCAAAGTTTTGCGGTTGTAGCATGATTTCTTCTAGGCGCGCAAATTTCATTGTCCGTAAGTGTATATAGTACAAACTTTGGTAAGGAACTTCTATCAAAGCACACGAAAACACGACGACGAAGAAATATTGAAAACTGAACTGCACTGATTTTTTGAACTGAGACTGGCAAATCAAAGGCTCATGAAAACACGCAGGTGCCAATTGTTCGATTTTGTAGGACACCATTCTCATTCTCTTTATTCGTCATACCCATGTTAGGTAAACCGCAATCAAAATACGAGGACTGGTCCAGGAATATCTTTGCTTGTTGAAAAACCGAGATAATTTATTTGTAGTACAGAGAGAAACAACACTGATGCGGGGGTTTACTTACCACTTTGTTTCTCGACGTAATAACGGAAACAAAATGAGGTACTTATCATATCCTGGGACAAATTTTCCGATAGTTTGATCACAAAAGTCTATGGCCGCCCCGGTGGCGCAGTGGTCTAAGGCGCTGGCCTCTGATCATTCGTCCGAAAGGGGTCCGGGTTCGAATCCCGGTCAGGCATGGATGTTGTGTTTGTCTTACGGCACTGGCTCTCTCCCTTCCCTGGAACCAGTGACCCTAAATTAGGGACGGGCGACTGCTTATAGCCCATTGAGTTGCTCACGGTGGTCGTTAAACCCCCAATCAAAAAAAAAAAAAAAAAAAAAAAAAAAAGTCTATGTCCTGCGTATGAAGGCGTCGGAAAACAGCGCAGATTTCACTTCTTCATCAGAAACAAATCTGCGTGCCACGAAATACATTGACGGGCATAGAAATTGCCACAAAAGAAAGCATATGTCGGAGCACCATTGGTGGATATGTGTCAACAGTTGGGTTATTTAAATGACTGCAATTGCGAACTAATCACGTGATAGGTGAGGGAGATAAAATTGGGCTGGACTTCCGAATCCGAACGCTTTCAAGTAGTCTCCGATTCTGAGTGTATCATTCCGCATGGTTCACATAGAACCTGATCACACCCAACATGAAAGAAAGCAGTTCACGATAAATTTAATGTTTTTTTGTTTTGTTTTTCAATTTCGTTATAGGAAACGCCTTAATGACCATTTTGATTTGTAAATATAATTTATGAAAGAAATGTGACGAATAATAAATAGTACCACGTTTCTTTTTGTTTTGTTTTTTATCCAAAAAATCTGAGAAGCCATACTTCCAAATCGAAAGAGCTATTGACCGATAGCCTAATAGGATATTTGCTCAGATGATTTTGTAAAAAACAAAATTTAGATCCATTTGAACAGTTCATTGAAGTACAGGATGTCCCACTCGCTACTGAACCTGGCGTTTCGTTAATAATATTAACACCAATGAAGATATTGCAACGAAATTTGAAGTGGACTTACCTCATTTCGTGCGAAATCTAATGACATCCCAACATGTGCTGGAAGTGGCCAATATTTTCCTCCAGACAGCATTGAACCCGGCGCTGTCCACCAGCTAGCCGGAGTGCTCCTTAGTGGCAGACACATTCCTAAGTGTGGCGCAACTTAGGAGCAGTCCGCCAGACAGCCGGACGCTCCTATCTGCTGCTTTGTTATGACATTTCGCTGAGTGTGTCTACACAATACGGTTGTTGATAGTTAGAGCTCGTGGCTGTTCGCGTAGGTGTGAAAAATGTATCTGTATATTCTTGAGGAGCGAGTGTTTATTGTTCGCACTTATTGGAAAAACGAATCGATAAAGTCTTGTCAACAGCAATTCGTGGAGAAGTTCGCAGGCAGACATCCGCCGAGCAAAGGCCGCCATTTGGGCATTGTCGAAGAAATTGAAACCAAGGGGACTTTATTAGACGACCATGCAGGAGTTCGTCATAAATGTCCGAGGAAACGATTCATAATGTGAAGGGCCGACTACTTGCGTCTCCCAGGAAGTCACTTCGACGACAGTCACGGGAAACAGGGTTGTCCAATATGGGGATATCTAAAAGGGAGAGTTTACTAAAAGATACCGCGAACCATAGATGCCTTGAAAACAAACATCACCAAAGAAATTCAGGCAGTGACGGCGGACGTACTGGCAAAGACTTTCCACAGTATGGTGAGCCGGGCTCAATGCTGTCTGGAGACAAATGGTGGGCACTTCCAGCACATGTGGTAATGCATAACGAAGTAAATTTCTCCGTCATTTTGGTCCACGCCGGGGCTCGAACCCGGGTCTCCTCATTCCGGAATAAGTCGCTCTACCAATTGAGCTACGCGGACGTTCGTTATCGCTGCTATCTGCCTTTATGTCATGTGCGTCCTGCTGGTCAGGCACGTCACACACACCCCCCGAAAGAGGGCCGGGGGCATGTCCCACGGGTCAGCCGTGTCCGTGAATCGTTGTAGGCAGCCATCCGCTGAAGAACGCACTCTTGAGAACTCCCAGTAAATCTGCTGTGTGGAATGCAACGTCACACATTTATTTTTCGAAGCGCAGAAGAAGGAATTCTCTTATTTTTCCTAACTCGCGGTGTGGAAAGAACATCACACCATTGCGAGATCTTGAACGGCCGGGTCATCCGGAAAGTTCGGGCGCCATTGTAACGAAGTAAATTTCTCCGTCATTTTTGTCCACGACGGGGCTCGAACCCGAGTCCCCTCATTCCTGAGTAAGTCGCTCAACCAATTGAGCTACGTGGACGTTTGTTATCGCTGCTATCTGCCTTTATGTCGTGTGCATCCTGCTGGTCAGGCACGTCACAAATGTCATCACATTTCTTACGAAATGAGGTAAGTCACTTCAAATTTCGTTGCAATATCTTCATTGGTGTTAATATTATTAAAGAAATTCCGGGTTCGGTAGCGAGTGGGACACCCTATACTTTATTCTACCGAATGGAAATATGAATGTTAGACATATTAATTTCGCGCTGTTACATAACATGATTAAAGGGCGTGTAAGGATATTTTATGGAATTATGATTCATAAATCTGTGATATGAAATAAATATATTATGATTTTCCATAATAAAATAAATGCCTATAATTATTTCCATTACAATAAAATTTATTTCAATGAAAATAGTAAAAAAAAAAATACAGGTAGGCTCAGTTCTGATTGAGCCGTCAGTTTGGAACGTAGGACTACGACTTGCAGATTGTAGAGTTGAAATGAGCTAGTCGAGTATGGTTTCAAAGTGTTTATTTAATTTCTTATAGCCAACACAGGTCTATGATATGAAAAGTAGCTTACATAATTTTTACAAATAATGCTGGATACATTGCGAACACAAAGCAGATCGGTACACGAATTACCCAACGTGTTGCTCTGTCATCTTGGGCTTCTTACATTCCTCATCACTTGCTCTTGCCCCTCGTTTTGACTTTCTCCACTTTTGCTTGCGTTCATTCTGCAAATTCCGTGTCATTGTCGAAAATGTTAACCCGCTCACACGAAAACGATTTTTAAAATTTTCAGCTTAAACCACTGCGATATGTTCTTCATTCATTTGAAAAGATGTCGTCCAGAGCTTTAAAACGATGCCACACCACGCACAGTCGTTTTGCAGATAAACCGCGATATTGTCAAAAGTGTTCACCGGTTCACAAAAAATTAATTTTAAAAATGTTCAGTTCAGACCACAGCGAAATGTTCTTCGCACATTTGAATAGATCTCGTCAAGAGCTTTAAAATGATATCTTGCGCAGTCGTGTTGCGTTCACGGTTGCCAAGATATACTGAGTCAAACGCGGTGGCACACCCAGAAATATTGCATCATCTGCCCCGCTCACAGGGAGCGAGGGGAGCATCGCGCGCACGATGTATTGCGCAGTACGTGAATTGGACTCCCTGCTGTTTATGAATATGCTAGCACGATTAGTGTGCGGCACGTATTTTTATCGCTATAATGATTTCAATTGGGACCTATTTTTGTCACAGCGCGGTCGGTCGTAAGTCGCCCCGTACTATCCGCGGAGTTAGACGTCAAAATATCCGTACGGTATCGTGAACTATTTCCTTTTACATTGGGTGTAATCAGGTTCTATGTAAACAAAGCGAAACTATACACTCGAAATCAGGAACTACTTGAAGGCATTTTGATTCGGAAGTAAAGCCTAAAATTTTAAAACGGCTCAAAGTAGCTATAAGTTGGGTATTCTTTCTCTGGTCGTGTGGATCACTACATCCAAGTGATCTTGGTGGAGAAAGCACGTGTAAGAAATGAGAATGGCTGGGTGACGGCAGCAGGGGATGCTACCATCACACTGATACCTCTACGTAGGTCTGCGTACAGCTGGTTGGTCCGGGTGTCGTATCCCAGCGGAAAAGCATCGTGATGCAACAAATGTCGGCGGAATGTGGCAACAGTGGTTGGAACAAAGTAAGGCGCATCTCCGTAGTTGAATTCGTGTAGGCAGGCAGATGTCGAAACGCCTCCATCACAGGTTACTCAGACAGGTTACGTCACAATGACAGGTTACATCCCCTCCATCACAGGTTACTCAGACAGGTTGCGTCACAATGACAGGTTACATCCCCTCCATCACAGGTTACGTCCGACAGGTTTCATCCCCTCCATCACAGGTTACGTCCGACAGGTTACGTCACCTCCATCAGACAGGTTACGTCACCTCCATCACAGGTGACTCAGACAGACAGGTCACGTCACCTCCATCACAGGTGACTCAGACAGATAGGTCACGTCACCTCCATCATAGGTGACTCAGACAGACAGGTCACGTCCATCACAGGACAGGTTACGTCACCAGACAGGTTACGTCACCTCCATCACAGGTGACTCAGGTCAGACAGGTTACGTCACCTCCATCAGACAGGTTACGCCACCTCCATCACAGGGGACTCAGACAGACAGATCACGTCACCTCCATCACAGGACAGGTTACATCACCAGACAGGTTACGTCACCTCCATCACAGGTGACTCAGACAGACAGGTCACTTCACCTCCATCACAGGTGACTCAGACAGACAGGTCACGTCACCTCCATCACAGGTGACTCAGACAGATAGGTCACGTCACCTCCATCACAGGTGACTCAGACAGACAGGTCACGTCACCTCCATCAGAGGACAGGTTACGTCACCAGACAGGTTACGTCACCTCCATCACAGATGACTCAGGTCAGACAGGTTACGTCACCTCCAACACAGGTGACTCAGACAGGTTACGTCACCATGCTGAACTGCCTATTTCCGTTCCCACGTGCGTTGATACCTCTTTCCTTCGGCATCAAGTGGGAAAGCTGTAGGTGATGTCATACAAAATCATAAGTGAGACAAAATGACCGATCTGTCTGAATTCCAAAGAAGGCAAACTGTTGGAGCCCGTTTATCTAGGGCATCGGTTACTCTTACTGCGGATTTGTTGAATGAATCCACAGCAACTGTGCGGAAAGTTATGACTGCATTCCCTATGTCTGGAGAAAAAATCCGGTAGGACGAACTGTGGCAGCAAATTGAAGTTGACAAGAGACCACCTGGTAATGAAAAGCATTGTAGCCAGGACACATAAAACTACTACCATGAAAGAAGTGTGGAAATTAATGGGATTCTCGGCAATCCAGCAAAACAGTTAGCCAAGAACTTCATGAAGGTGAAATTTGACTAGAGCCATAATTACTAAGCCCTTCATTACCGAAGTCAATGCAAAACAGAGAATACAATGGTGTTAAGACCACAAAACCTGGTCTTCCTTTGATACCGAGTGTCTAATCTTGGTTTGACATTGGGTGATTGGGCATACATTATATAGACAAAAGTCCCCGGACATCCCTTCAAAAGCAAATAACGGATCCACTTTGTTGTTAAGATGCGCGGTACAGCTACAAACGGTATAAAAACAAGCCTGCAACTGACTGCGATCATATCGCACTATGAGGTTAAGTGAAAATGTCGCGGCGGGAGAGAATTGACTTTGAGAAAGCAAATATTGTTGGGTGTTATATTAGTGGATTGTCCATACGAGAAACCAAGAGGCGTTTAAACATACCCAAGGCAACTGTTTTGCATGTACTGAATAAATGGGAGACACATGGCGTGCTTGAAGCAGCAAAACGTAACGGCAGACCAAAGGAAATCAGTGATAGAGGACGTCGGAGCCTCAGGAGAATCGTTACAGCTAATCGACAGAGTACTTACTGCACAAGACCTCAGTGTACATGTGAGTAAAAATGTTGGAACCTCTGTATGTACGCCTTTCATCTCCACTCGGAATGCTGCTCGTCGTTTAGCATGGTGTAAAGAACACTTACGTGGACTGTAGATCAATGGAAGCGGGTCCTATGGACTGATGAATCCTGATACACGATCCATCAGTCTGATGGCCGTGGGCCCAGTGTGGGTATGACGAAAGCCGGAGGAACGCTGTTTACCACAGTGTACTGTTCCTACGGTCAAGTTTGGAGCTGGCAGTTTACTCGTGTGTGGGGGGAGGGGTCGTGGCATGATCCCGGCCTGTTGGTTATCATGGACAAGCCTGTTAACCAGCCCGTCTACCTCGATATTCTGGACAGTTATACCATACCAACTCTGTGGCAATACTATAGAACCGAGCCTTGTTTGTACCAGCAGGATACTGCACCAAGCCAAAAAGCAAGTATTGTTACGGCCTGTAATTTCGTATTGTGTGTGGAATGGCCAGAACAGAGCCCTGATCTTAATCCCATAGAGCACCTATGGGATGAATTAGAGCGCCGCGTAAGAAGTTTGGAACCAAGGCCTACTACTAAGCAACAGTTAGCGACAGCATTATGTACTGAATGGAAACGCATACCTATCGCTGTGTTTGAAAACCTTGTCGAAAGCATGTCTCGAAGTGTCAGTGCATGCATTAAAGCGAAAGGTGAATCGACCCCGTACTAATGTACTGTATATTAATAAATGCTATCTTGTGTTTTCTTCTATCTGTCCAGTGACTTTTGTCAATATAGTGCATGTTACATGGTTCGACGAATCATCATTCATACTTTTTCCTTGTTCGGGGAGTGTTTACATTTGGAGAATGCCAAAGGAAGCGTATAATCCCGACTATCTTGTGTCAACTGTCAAACATGATGGGGGATCAAAGTGGTTCGGGCATCGATCTTTGGATATTCTTTAGTTCCGATCACCCTGAATGAACCTGTTGCTCTCACTGCATACCTTGATGTTCTGGCTGACCAGGTTCATCCCATGGGGCAGAAATTGTTTTCCACAAAAAATGTTGTCTTTCAAGATGCTAATACACTGCTGGTCATTAAAAGTGCAACACCACGAAAGACAAGAGATATCCGAATCATATTTTTTGTACAGAAAACAGATGATACAAGGGTGAAACGATTACAAATACAGCACAGTGAGACGAGGGGCACACATAACAATCAGTATCTGGTGTAGCCACCCTGGGCGGCAATCACAGCTGCTACACGGTCTGGCATCGAGAGGAAGAGATGTTGGATGTATGCTTAAGGAATGTTCGTCCACGCAGCTTCGATACGATGCCGGTGGTGGTTGTCGGCGTGCCAGTCGTGCGGCGACTATGAACCACACGTGTTCAATAGGCGATATATCCGGGGATCACGCAGGCCAAGAAAGACGTGCCACATGGTGGAAATCCATGAAGTCTTGTACGCTGCTTGCCACATGCGGTCACGTATTATCCTGTTGATAAATGGCACCACACAGTCCCTGAAGATACGGCACAACAACAGGCTCTAACACCTCAGGGATCTAAAACAACGTACCAGTAATTCGTACGAGGCGCGTATGGGAGTGGAATCCAATGGCACCACATGCAGTAACGCCGGGGCGGTATGGCGCAGCATAATGCAGTATTCAGTCAGCCGGTCGCAGCCGTAGCTCCACACACGGATTCGTCCATCATGGCGCTACAAACTGAAGCGGGATTCGTCGAAAAACACGATGCGTTGCCATTCGCTCCTCCATGTGCGACGTTCTTGGCAGAATTGCAGTCGGAGACGCCGGTGCTGTACAATCAAAGGCAGCCGAAGCAATGGGCGTCGTGCAAAAATGCCCCGATACTGCAGACGACGTCCAGCCGTCTGTGCGCAGACAGGGTGTTGTGCAACGTCCAGACGTCTGTGCGCAGACAGGGTGTTGTGCAACGTCCAGACGTCTGTGCGCAGACAGGGTGTTGTGCAACGTCCAGACGTCTGTGCGCAGACAGGGTGTTGTGCAACGTCCAGACGTCTGTGCGCAGACAGGGTGTTGTGCAACGTCCAGCCGTCTGTGCGCAGACAGGGTGTTGTGCAACGTCCAGACGTCTGTGCGCAAACAACGTATTGTGCCACGTCCAGCCGTCTACGAACAGAAGACGTCCAGCCGTCTTTGAGCAGACAGGGTGTTGTGCAACGTCCAGCCGTCTGTGCGCAGACAAGGTATTGTGCCACGTCTAGCCGTCTGCGAACATAAGACGTCCAGCCGTCTGTGCGCAGACAGGGTGTTGTGCCACGTCCAGCCGTCTGTGCGCAGACAGTGTGTTGTGCCACACCCCCGAACTGTTGAGCTACGGTGGTCGATGCGGCTGCGCGATCCGTCAGAACAATGAGCACCAGATATCGGTCCTCTCATTCGGTGACGTGACGGGGCCCTTGGAATCCCGCACGTCGGCGTGCTTCGTTCCTCCGCTACCCACTGACGCCATATTCTCCCCACGGTGGTCGCATGCCGTCCACCACATGAGTACCGCTGTCTCGAAGTGTTAATCCCCGATCCTGATATGCCTCAATTCTCTCGCGATCCAAGTCGGGAACCTGCTGGTAGGGCTTTGACGAGGCATGCTGCAGCTGCCCGTGGACGGGAACGGCGAGCAAACACACTTCTAGTGCTTAACATCAGCTATTTGTTCACCCCTCTGATACGACTTCCAGGGAGCATTACAGTCCCGCAAGATGTTTATACGTGCTGCCCGGTTAAATATTTACATGCGCGCCCGTATTCTGCTCTTCTGCCAATTTTTTAGCTCCTGGGATGCGATCTTCCTGGTGTTTCACTTTTAATGGCCAGCAGTGTATAAAAGATACCCGCAGCCAATCCAGATGAGTCTAGTATTGGTTTGAGAAGCATGAAACCGAAGTTAAACGTCTCCAGTGGCCTGCACAATCACCAGATCGGAACATTATTGAGCCCATGTAGGCAGAATTGTAGATAGGACTTAGTAGACTTCCTACACCATCATCACTCAAAGAGATTGAGATTTTCATCCATGAAGAATGGTCTAATATCCCTCTGAATCTATTCTACGTGGAGTATGAGCTGTTGTAAAAGCAAATGGGGACCCAACACCATATTGTAGCATATATGTAGCTCTTCTTGCAGGTGCTTATATTATTTTGTTTACCCCCTGTACATTTTTTTGTATGGCGTGTTGTATCAAAATCTTGTCTGGTCAGCATTCAAGTTTAAGTAGGAGTAGTTTTAGAAAAATAATAAACAGTTGTGCTTTTGCAAAAATCTAAATGCGTTAATGTTTCAAGCCAGTTCTTTAATCCTTTTTCTAGATCAACGGCGTGGGTATTGATTTCGATTCGATTCAAGACGGATTCATTTGCCTTCCATTTGCAAACTCGTCAAACAATAGCTCCTTATGGACCAAACATTACATCCATTTGATTTGTGCAAACATGTTTTTCTTTTAATTCTCAGGTACAAAAAAAGAAAAAAACTTTCAGTTCTATTAAAGCCCAGTGGTTCTACGGGAAAGTCTTTTCTTTTAGTAAACAACCCGCCTTGATAATCTAATAAAACATTAACAATTTTTTTTTCTCTCTCACACACACATCTCTTGTTTTTATCTTACTTCGTTGTAGTCTTTAGAAAGAAACTTGCTTAAATTAAAAAGAGAAATTGAAAAACACCTCTGCTACAATTTTAGAAAGACGACACACTATTTTTTTCATTAATTTCCTCGTGCTGTCTAATGACAATGCATGTTACTCAATGTTGTCGTAAACAGGAAGTCATTTCTAATGTCTAGTTAATCAAAGATAATCAAAGCCTGACTGAAGTTTAATGGAATTCCGTAAAAAAAAAAAAAAGTTGAAATTCTTCTTGACTGATCGATGTGAGAAGAAATGTGCGTCTTCCCTGCGAAAGGAATTCACCCTAAGAATTGAGTTACTCTTGAAGAAGAGGCCGAGGAATTCTTTGAAACTATTTTTGAAGGAAACATGATGTTTAATGAAGGGTAAATGAATCCTGACATATTCGTTAACTTCTGAAATATGTGGCACCTCTGAATTAAGAGTTATTTCTTCTCGTACAAAAATATATTATGTTCACAAAACACAATATTTCAACATGTTTTTAAAAAATCTCTGTTCGTTTCATCTTGGGAAACAAAATGGGAGTGTAACAGCGATTTCATCAGGAGAAACAGAAATAAATGAATTGTTGAATAAACTATTTACAAAAGTAAAATCCGAAAACCTAGTGACATCCAGACAAATCGATGTGATTAAAATTTATGAAGGTCAAAATACAGCATATGAATGTACAGAGGATCGCACGATATGGAAAACCATCTGTAACTTTATTATAAATACAACAGACTGTGAATAGTCATGAAACTCATATAGCGTATTAAATCCGTTTACATGTGTGGTGTTGTAACCACAAAGATTCACCAAACTTTCGCACTCCACTGGGAGGTTTTTTCAAGGCCATGGTAGACATAGAAATGCAGACATAAAATGAGCATTTTCATGTCTACTAGTGCCTTGAAAAAGCCTCCCAGTGGAGTGCGAAAGCTTGGAAAATCTTTGAGTTCACTACACCACAAAAATAAGCGGATTTAATGCGCTATATGCGTTTCATGAAAATCATCTGTATTAATAAAATTCCCATGTCTATCTGTCGGTCGCCAACAAAGGAAACTACTGAGCGTACGAATTTGAAATTAGGAAGACAGAAAGATAGATGATGCACTTCCAAACCGGATTTCTAAAATTCCAGTGGCGTGAGTTTTAATTATTTAATTTAGTTTTCAAAAGCATTCAACCATTCTTGCAAAAACAAACTTTTCTTGAAATCTGGTTTTGTGGATTTCTGTACCGTAGGCTCGTTCAACTACAATTTATTTCATTGTTACGAAATAAGCAAAATCCCTCGCTCCGATGGCGCAGTGTGGCTAATGGCCATTCGTCCGTGAAGAGTCCGGTTTCGAATCCCAGTGACGTATGAATACGGCGCTGGTTCTCTCCTTCCCTGGAACCAGTTACCCTAAATTAAGGACGGGCGACTGCTTATAACCCATTGAGTTGCTCACGGTGGGCGTTAAACCTCCAATAAAAAACACAAGTTAGTAAAATCATGCAATGCATTGATTATGATACGCTTTCCAACATACCAGAAATTATTACATAAGTTATGTGGATAATGGCTGTGGAATAAATCTCGCTCCTGTGTCCTGACCTTTGACCCCATTTCGATGATATTCAACAGAACCGGTTCAGTATACCTCAGGAATAGCATACTAAAAGTGTGTCGCAATAGAAGCAGTTTTACGCAAGTTATGAGAATAATGGCTGTGGAATAAATCTTGCTTTTGTGCAATGACCTTTGACCCCATTTCGTTGATATTCAACAGAACGGGTTCACTATATCTCCTGAACAACATGATAACTTTTTGTCGCAATCGAAGTATTTTTAGGTAAGTTATGATGCACAAAGGCAATGGAATGTATCCCACTCCAGTGTCCTGACCTTTGACCCTATTTCACCCATTTTCAATAGGGTTCGTCCCCAGGTGGTTCCCTACCACATACTAGAATGTCATCGAAATCGAACCCCTTTTACGCAAGTTATGACGCATAAAGGCAATGGAATGGATCCAGCTCCTATGTCCTAACCTTTAATCCTATTTCACCCGTTTTCAATAGAGATTGTCCCCAGGTAATTCTCTACTACATACTAAATTTTCATCGAAATCGAACCATTTTTATGCAAGTTATGACGCATAATAGCAATGGATTGAATCCCGCTCCTATGTCCTAAGCTTTGACCCTGTTTCGCTCATTTTCAATAGGGTTCGTCCCCAGGTGGTCCCCTACCACATAGTAAAATTTCGTCGAAATCGAACCATTTTTACGTGAGTTATCGTGCGGACAGACGGACGGACAAAGTTGGAGCATATACGCTTCTTCAAATTACGGTTGGAAAGCGTAAAAAAAACCAAAATCTTTGGACTATTGAACAAACAATGCTTTATGACACCTTGAACAAACGAAATAATATTTGATCGTTCTATAGAGTTTAAAATACAAGAACTTCACTTGATTCAAAGTATTACCATCTTTTGCACGGCCTGAATTAGCGATGCGTAAATACGAATTAAAGCTAACTTCGATGATCATTTTAAAAACTGTTTATTCTTAAACAATCGTTAAAATACAGTATCATGAAGTTAAAAACATAAGATCTTTCGGACCAACAACGGTGTTCATCCTCAGATACGTCTGTGCACTACAAATGTAGGAGCGTAAATGAGTAGGACAGAGAAACAGGTTGAGGTTAAGAGAAGCGTGACGTTTGTCATCCGTCAATGCGCGTGCGCTAAAAAGATCATATTAGCCGGCAATTATCGATTATATTGCATAAATGTCGGATTAATCTAGTTCGTCTTCAACGCTAGTTGACATGAGCATTTTCCACAGTAAAGGCATGTAGCTTGGTTGATCATCGTTACAGCATATTTGTTTATGGTTGTCGATATATAGACTTTCTGTAAATAATGTTAAAAATTTCGTGTTTGCAGTGGCTAAGATGGTAGCATTATTGCAATCTGGGCGGTGAATTTCATTAAAAATAGCACGTGATCGTGCTGTGGCTCTAAATCCTGTTTTTAAATTGTATTGATGTTCTTGCAATCGTAGTTTTAGATTCCGAACTGTAGATCCGATGTAGATCTGTTCTACGCTGTCCGGATCCACTGCCTTCAATGGTATTCTATAAATTCCATGTCTGTCCTCGGTTCAAACCACATCTCGGCCATTCTGAACCCTGGAGAGGATGTTTCTGGTTTTTAAACCAAAATTTAAATTGTGCTCTTTGCATTATTTACAGAAAGTTGATATATTGACAATGATAAACAAATATGCTGTAACGACTCATGTCGACCAGCGTTGAAAATGAACAAGATTAATTCGACATTTATGCAATAAAATCGATAATTACCAGCTAATATGATCTTTTCAGCGCACGCGCATTGAAGGATGACAAACGTCACGCCTCGCTTAACCTCAACCTGTTTATCTGTCGTACTCATTTACGCTCCTGCATTTATAGTGCATAGACGCATCTGAGAATAGACACCGTTGCGGGTGTCTATTCTCAGATGAGGAAGAAAATGTAGGCACATAAGGTCCCTATTTGAGACCTCTGCGTCACGTGGGCATCATATAAACTACAGAGGTTCATTCACGTTTATAGTGACAAATTAAAATGCGCGTCATATGAAAATCTTTTGCGTCACGATTACGTAACCATGTTCATCGTGCAGAAGCAGCCTTCCGCTTTAAGAGCATTTGTAATTTTGCTTCGTAGTGTTAAAATGCCTCGACGAGT
Organism: Macrothele yani; assembly: GCA_039090855.1. NCBI lineage: Eukaryota > Metazoa > Arthropoda > Arachnida > Araneae > Macrothelidae > Macrothele > Macrothele yani. The sequence continues at coordinate 132,964,575 of CM077005.1, read as the reverse complement.
GATTCCGTTCTGGGAGAGGTATGTACACTGACGGAAAAAATCCCAACACCACGAAAAAATAGTTGTAGAGGAATGAAATGGCTGCAATACATTTGTATAGGTAACATATTTAATCGATTAAAATTTCAAGATCACAGTTTAATGTAAGCGCGAGAAGATGCATTTTAAATGTGAAATGCTGGTACATTAATAACCGGTGTAACCGCCAGAATGTTGAATGCAAGCACGCAAACGTTCATGCATTGTGTCGTACAGGTGCTGGATGTCAGTTTGTGGGATGGGGTTCCATGCCTGTTGCACTTGGTCGGTCAATACAGAGACGGTTAATGCTGGTTGGGGGTGACGCTGGAGTTGTCGTCCAATGATGTCCCATACGTGCTCGATTGGAGAAAGATCTGGTGATCTAGCAGGCCACGGCAACATGCCGACACTCTGTAGAGCATGTTGGGTTACAACAGTAGTATGCGGGCGAGCGTTATCCTGTTGGAAAACACCCCCTGGAATGCTGTTCATGAATGGCAGCACAACAGGTTGAATCACCACACCGACGTACAACTGTGCCGTCAGGGTGCGTGGGATAACCACGAGAGTTTTCCTGCTGTCATAGGAAATTGCTCCCCAGACCATAACTCCAGGTTTAGGTCCAATGTGTCTCGGCCGCAGACAGGTTGGTTGCACGCGCTCACCTGGCCTCCTTCTAACCAACACACGGCCATCACTGGCACCCAGGCAGAACCGGCTTTCATCAGAAAACACAACAGATCTTCACTCCGTCATCCAATGAGCTCTAGCTTGACACCACTGACGTCGCGAACGGCAGTGGTTTGGAGTAAGTGGAATGCACGGTACAGGGCGTCTGGCTCAGACCTGTCCTTCAAGTAACCGATTTGTAATAGTTCGTTGTGTCACTGTGGTGGCAACTGCACCTCGAATTGCTGCCGCAGACGCGGTACGATGCGCCACGGCCATACGCCGTACACGGTGGTCTTCCCTCTCAGTAGTGCTACGTGGCCGGCTGGAACCCGGTCTTCTTGAGGCAGTACTTTCCTTTGATCACCGCTGCCAACAATCATGCACAGTGGCTACATTCCTGCCAAGTCGTTCTGCAATATTGCGGAACGAAAATCTACCTTCTCGTAGCCCTATTACACGACCTCGTTCAAACTCCGTGAGCTGTTGATAATGGCTTCTTCGTCTTCTTAAAGGCATTCTTCACTAACATCAACACACTACGTCGAATCTCAACGACAACTAACGCTCACGAACGTTACAGCACGTATTTACAGAAAACCTGCTTTGCATGTTCCGAGGGGCGCTACTAGCGCTACACGTATGCGCCGAGCGCGAAATTTGCATAGACGTCATCTTACAGATGTACTCTCACCGCCTACCAACTGTCGTTTATCTAACACAACCCCTTCTTGGTGTTGGGAATTTTTTTCCCGTCAGTGTATTTGGTCTTTCAGAAGAAGGTTGTTCGTATACAGCAATCCAAAAAAGGTGAAAAGAAAATGGTTGTATGATTTCTAAACATGGCGCATGTGAAGTAATGAAGCGTGCAAAAGAAAACTTTGCAGCTTGCTCGAAGGGCCCACAAACGCCACAAACAAAAACCACCCTAAACCAAAGAGGACCGTTGAGGTGGTGCAAAAAGTCAGGCCTCTTGTGAAGAAAGAGAATCCAGCAACGCAAAGAAGCATTGCACAGAATGTAGGTGTCTCGCAAGCAAGTGTAAACCGCATTATCAAATCTGAGCTGCACTTAGAAGAGCGGATTAAGCCTAACGTCCACAAGCTCCTTCGGCGCCACATGTCGGAGCGGATGACGAACTGCAGGAAACTATATGAGAGACACCTAACATGGAATAGGTGGAAGTTTGTGGTCACTCTGGATGAAGCATGGATATACATTAGCGACACGAACAAAATCCGGGCCATATACTATCAAGAAAAGGGTGCCATGGCATACCGGGAATGGGTACGTGAATACAAAGGACGTTTTTCACGTGGATTTATGGTAATAGCAGGTTATTGCTACAATGGCAAGTAAGGGTTACGAAGGGTTACGAATAACGCAAAAATTAATGCAACTTATAATCAGACAAATATTCTTGACCCAATTTACCGAGAAGAAATTCCATCCTTATACGATGCTATGGTTTCAAATGTATGGATCCACCAAGATAAGTCTTTCAGCCATACAGCTACGTTCACAGGGGCATACATGCGGCAGATGGAAGCTGAAAACTGGATTCACATTCTACTATTCTCCTCAATTCCTGTCAAATCCCCAGATGCCCCTCCCATGGATTTCTGCTACTTCGGGTTACTTAAACGAGCCCTCAAAAGCAGACGCCCCAAAACAATTGACGGCTTTTAGACAAAATTAGACTCAACGAACATAAAAGAGTCTTGTGACTCTTTTATGTTTGTTGAGTCTAATACTAAACGAACGCTTGGTCATTTCGATGTAGTATAAACTTCAAAGAGGAGCGGGAGAGAATTGACCTTGTCCATCTGCAAGGAAGCCTGTTACAGTGGAAGCTGCTTTGCAGAAGGATCGTCCAGGAACATGGTAAGCACATGGAACACAACAAAAGTTGGCGCCATAACATTTCATGATTGTACGATCCTGCAAACTTTGTCACTATAAACTTCAAAGAGGAGTGGGAGAGAATTGATCTTGTCCGTCTGCAAAGAAGCCTGCTATAGTGGAAGTTGCTTTACAGAAGGATCGTCCAGGAACATGGTAAGCACATGGAACACAACAAAAGTTGGCGCCATAACATTTCATGATTGTACGATCCTGCAAACTTTGTCACTATAAACTTCAAAGAGGAGTGGGAGAGAATTGATCTTGTACCGTCTGCAAAGAAACCTGCTACAGTAGAAGTTGCTTTGCAGAAGGATCGTCCAGGAACATGGTAAGCACATGGAACACAACAAAAGTTGGCGCCATAACATTTCATGATTGTACGATCCTGCAAACTTTGTCACTATAAACTTCAAAGAGGAGTGGGAGAGAATTGATCTTGTACCTCTATAAAGAAGCCTGCTACAGTAGAAGTTGCTTTGTAGAAGGATTGTCCAGGAACATGGTAAGCATATGGAACACAACAAAAGTTGGCGCCATGATATTTCATGATTGTACGATCCTGCAAGCTTTGTCACTATAAACGTGAAACAACCTGTGTACATTGCTCCTTTTCGGATTCAAAATCTCTCTGAAATGATCGATATTCATAATCAAACACATGCATTTTTGGTCTCCATGTCGTCCTCCAATCCCTATTCCATTGCTTCATATGACCCGCGATTTAGAAAAGATTGAGGACCCTTGCTTTAAATAAATAAGATTAGATTTTTTCATTCTGTTCTATATCAGTTATTAGTAAATCTGTTCTGACTTTCGAAATCGAATTTCTTAGCTTAGTCTACGTAACAGGAGGATGCACTTACATGTGGTATGAATTTGAATCTTAGAGAGTCATGGAAAGAAATAGGGGATGGTTAATTATACAAATACTTTCAAGAATGACTTTGCAGCGGAACAAACTTAGTACATGTACGCATTAACGTTATCGAGTAACAGGAAAACTTACGTGGAAAATTCCTTTATGTGATCATTGGACTCGAACTTGATTCTATTAAGAGGTTTGCCACACAGAACAATCGAGCTTCAAATCCGTCGGCCTTACTCACCATTGTTGCAAAGGCATACCAGATCCCTTCAACAACACTGAACTAAATATTTTTTTTTCAAAATTGTATAACTGTGAATATGGCAATCCGTTTTTTGGTGTAAATATGACAAGGATGGTAAGTCAGTTAATATCCGAAAACTTGAAAATTTCGTCGTCCTGGAGAGGGAATAGAATCCGCGTCTTCCAGAGAGCGCCCGGGTATGCTAACCACTACACCGCCCCCAGAATGACCAGGTCTCAAGTTTCCGATTAATTTGAATATAACCATCACAGGATTCGCTAGTCGAAGCAACCGGCATTAACGGACTGTCATTTTTAAAAAACGGATTGCCTTCAAAATTTGTATTATATGGTGTAATCCCGTATTTCATTCATGAGTATTTAATTGTACTAGTGATCCGAATTTCTTGGCGTAGAATAGAAATTCAAAGTTTCCAAGCATTCGTTCATCAACCAGATGGCTTTCTCAAGGAAGGTTGATAGCAAACTGCAAATGAATAATAGAACATTTTAACAATTTGAACGTGGTGACTTTACTAGACAATAAATGTATAGATGTAAATGTGATTATTCGTTCAAAGAAATGAGGAGTGATGTTAGTTGGGCACGCGGTACCGTGGAAGAAAACGCAGCATTATTTGACGAACTGGCTCCAAACTCGTGGCAATTCTAGAGAGATGCCATCGTTGTAAGCCTCAATGTTGGGAATGATATCTAATGGCAGTAGATTTAGGCGTGGAGTAGGAAGCCAGTTACTTTTTATCATCCCACATAGGATCATGAGACTTGAACTTGACTTTTCTTGACAGGGTAGTGACTACTTTTTCCGTCTCTTGTGTCTCTTTTATGTTCGTTGAGTCTAATACTAAACGAACGCTTGGTCGTTCTGATGTAGTATCTCTTGGAGCTGTCCGGATATTGTAATGGGATGGCATAAACATCTGCCTCGTTGAGAAGAGGGGGGCTTGTCAATATTTATTTTAAGCATGGTATATAAACATGCAGGAGATCTTATGCTGACACCGAAGTTCATCCTCCTGAGCGCGTTCTTGAGTTGATAGGAAATATTTGATATGTAGGGAATAGAGCTCAGGTAGCTTAGTTGCGGCCCAGAAGGATTAACACGGCTGGATGTGGATTTTCCGATAAAATTTTGTATCTGGTTCGAAGTGTATCTTGCCTCAGTGGCTAATTCGATTATGGTTTTTAGTTCGCAGTAACTGGGGTAAACAACAGGGGAGACGGCGAAGGCTCTTCTTTTTGAGAACGGAAGAAAGCTGTCTTGTTAAAAAGCATTTTTCAGTCGGGGAATTCAAAACTCCACAAATATGTATTATTGAATGAAATTGGAATCAGTGGTTATTTCAACATAGCTTGGAATGGAGTTGAAGAGAACACCTCTTGAACTCACTGCTTGCTAAAAATGATCATAGTCAAAACGACATCCACATTATAGTTTTTTACTTACCAAGTTTATCTATTATTTCGCTAACATCAACCCAAATGTTTTCCGTATTGTCTGAAGTCGCCATGAGTTTTTTCGAACTGCGTCGAAGTTTTCGAAAACCTGGGGTCTCCATACATTTGAGCTCCACTGTTTGCACAGCTTTTTTGTTTGGCTAAAATCTTCAGCCTTTTCACTCAGTTTGTAGCAGGAAAGATCCAGCTGAACATCATCTGGGACACAAGTCGGAGCTGTAAAATAAATTGGTGCAAGACATTTTATAAAACAAATATCAGAAAACGCAAAACATGGAAAAGAAAAGATGTTGACATGAAACTGAAATCTATGAAATTGCTTAAGCCATGAGAAAAACAGATATTTAAATCACATACTTCAAGCAAATAAATTTTAAGCAAATAAATCTCTGACGTCTCACAGTTCTGATATTTCCTGAGATCCTCAACAACTAACAAGTCAGAATAATTTAAAATATTTAAGTAAGGTATGACTCATGATATATCGTGAAAAACTTTAAAAGTCTTTTTCACCAACTCTAAAAATAATTTAATGAAAAGACCTACATATTGTGTGATTGAAACAAACATAGAAATTAAAAGTAAACTTGTTTAAGAACCTAACATTTTACTGACAAAACATAATATTTTTATTTAACGTGAACTTGTGCTGAGCATTAGACGTATATTTCTATTTGACCTTTAGATTGAGCTACTGTTTTTTTTTTTTTTTTTTTTTTTGTAAATTTTGTTACTTCTCGGTGTACGATTTTCTCACTGAACTGCACATTACTTCTCGGAAGAACTTTTACATTTGGGTAAAGCTGACACTGAGTCAGAGCAAAATATATAACGACGTTGAATGTGAATAGTGTAGTGGATATGTGAAAGTGTAGATGTGGAAATGATACAAAGAAAAGCTTGTCATTAGTAGATTTCAAGAAGCATATTTTGACGAATCGTTTGACTCCATAAGCTTTGCTTCGCTTTGTGCGTAAGCTTCGTGTCTGGGCTTTCCCGAAAGCTTCCTCAAGTGGTTTCTATCTGCACCATGTTGAACGACAGCAACGATCTTTGTAGATCTTGTATCTATCTTTCAGATATTTCAGGATATCTTGTGTGCTTGAAGGCTCAAGGCCTGGATCATTACTCGTTGTTGTATATGTTCTTCCTTTCTTCATATGTTCAATGCTTCTAAGAGTGTTGGTCGGATGACCAGTACCCCCTCGTTAGCTGCCAGATGTCGGTTTACAGTCAGCTATCGAGTAAAACTAAATGCTTTTATTATGCCTATTAGAAACGTCAGTTTACTTCTGATGCTTAAGTGGATCAATCACTTTGTTTCAATATTTTCAACAAACAAAATATTCTTTTGGAGTTCAACTTCCTTTTAGCAACCTTGCACCAATACTTGGCACGTTTCATGAGCAAGAGATGAAGATTATGAGAAAACATGGATAAACTGTAGTTTCATCAGACATTAACGGACTGGTGTTATACTGCAAAGCTATTGCTTCAGCAAGGTAAAAAGAACAAAGAACATGTGGGGAAGAAATTGAAAGACATAATTTATTCTCATTTCCATTTTATTTAAAGTAATGTCTGTGCTTGAAATTGCACTTCTTCGAGTTCTCATCGTTTCTCCTAATACTGTCCTTTGGTTAAATTAAAGAACAACGGTAAAAAAGCCATATATATGCAGTTTTCTCAAATTTTAACATATTGACACCTCAATTCACGACATTGTTCGGCAGAGAAAACAACGCACAGGGGGACGAATTCTAGATGACACCTTCTAATCTGTTTCCATTTTATTTACAGCAATGTTTCTGATCAGGACATTTACTTCATATGGAAAATCAATGTTAGAGATGAATATCGTATCAATTCCACGCAGGCTCTTATAAACGGGGGACATAAACAAACATGCATTAGCAAACTTCTACTTCACTGCTGTACACTGGTTTTGGCAGAATAAACAACATACAGGAGGGGAAGAGGGGGGGATATCATATGTATATATTTCCTACATTTACCTTGGGCAGTAGATATCAAGAAAGGGTCACAATGATGAAAAAACTTATCGGCGTATAAAACTTGGCTGGAGAACTTTTGGAAGAAACAATACAACCTTCAAGAGAAAAATGCCAATATGTCTTAAAAGGAACATGTTTAATCAATGTATCGTTCCAGTGCTTACGTACGGAGCATAGACGTGGACCTTAACTAAAAAAGACATACAAAGATCGCAGACAATTGAAAGAAGCATGGAGAGATGCATGCTTGGTGTAGCCAATAAAGATAAGAAGAGGAAATCGTGGATAAAGGAAAATGACAAGAGTGGGAGACATCATGATCAGAGCAAAATCCCTGAAATGGCAATGGGCTGGACATATTGCGAGGAGAATGGGCTACCGATGGACAACCAAAATTTTAGACTAGATTCCAAGAGAGAGGAAAAGGCGCAAAAGAAGACGACGTGGGAGATGGAATTCGAAATCATGCGGGAGTGGAATGCAGGAGACTGGCACACGTCGTTGTGGAAGAAACTTGGGGAAACCACCAAGCAGTGAATTCCGAGGTATATAGTATATACACTGCCGGACAATTGCTAAGAACGGATGACAATAGCAACGATAGCAACCATAAAATGGAAGGCAGGAAAATGTGGAAATTAGCATAAGTGCGGGATACAGTAAGACGTGTTGTGCGTATGCAACTTCTGGATTGCCGTACTTGTTCGTGACATCATAGCGCTGATAAGAGATATAAAGGATTTGACGCGCATTGACCGTTGTTGTTCAAACGCAAAGTTGAAAGGGAAAGAATCAATTGACGAACTTGCAATTTTCAGTATGTGTTCCCGACATCACCTAGATGATTTTACGCGTGGCCGTATTATTGGCAAGATTGAAGAATTGCGAAAAATAACAGATGTTGCCAGGGTGTTCGACGTCAGCCACAGTGTTGTTTCAAGGCTTTGGAAATCATTTCAAACAAATGGAGAGTGTAGCAAACGTCACGGGGGAGGTCGTGTTCGCAGAACGACACATGCAGAAGATCGGTACATAGTGCTATCAACAAAAAGACACCGGCGCAGCACAGCTAGTAAGGTAGCAAATCAGTTTATGGCTGCTACTAGCAAGCGGATCTCCAGAAAAACTGTCGCCAGACGTTTACATGAAGGAGGACTATACGCCCGCCGTCCTGTTGTGTGCATCCCATTGTCCAGACGTCACCGTACCGCCCGTTTGCAATGGTGCCATCAACATCGCAATTGGACTGATAACGACTGGTCTGCTGTCCTCTTCTCAGATGAGAGTAGATACAGTCTATCGTCTGATTGTCGACGACAACTGATCTGGCGTGATAGTGGTACTGCATATTGTCCAGCAAACATACAGGAAAGGGACCGATATCCGACATGTAGTGTCATGGTATGGGCTGGCATCATAATCAATGGCCGTACGTCCCTCTATGTGTTTCCAACTGGGACTATGACTGGCCAAAGATAAATTAATGATGTTCTGCTACCTCATGTTCGCATGTTACGTGGTGCTGTCGGTGATCGATTCATTTTCATGGAAGACAACGCAACATGTCATCGAACAGTCGCTGTCCAGGAGTGTCTTGAGAGCGAGGATATTCAACGCCTCGTATGGTCAGCACGTTCTCCAGATCTGAATCCCATTGAAAATGTGTGGGATGCTTTGGGGAGGAGTCTTGCTGGTCGCCAATGCCCTCCAATAAACAAGGACACCCTCATCCGTGCACTGACAGAGGAATGGGATAAATTACCCCAACAGCTGCTTGATAATTTTGTGCAAAGCATGACACGACGTGTGGAATCTTGCATCGCCCTCCATGGTGGCCATATCCCGTATTGACATCTTACGCCGGAACGCCTGCTGACGGTAATTGCATTTTTTTCACGTTTACGTATTCTGCACAAAATGGCCTGTTTGTCCCTTGAACACGTTCCAAAGCCTTCTGGATTTCAGAGCACAATAAATTGTCTTTCTTGTAATGTCCTGGCATTCTGACATTATTTTATTTCACTTGGCATCCAACCACACTAACTTTTTCTTGCGCTATATAGCCGTTTATGATCCGTCCTTAGCAATTGTCCAGCAGTGTATAATACGCAGTACATACACATATCTATCTATCTATCTTATGACGAAGTAAATTTATCCACCATTTTTATGCCAGGGGCAGGATTTGAACCTGCAACTTTCGGCTCCGGAGCTCTGAGTGCTATCCACTATACTACACTGGCATGTGCTCTCACTGCCGTCTGCCTTTATTTTATGTGCGTCCTGCGCTGCAGTCACGTCACATCCCCCCCCGAAAGGGGGCAGGGGGCATGGCCCAGGGGTCAGCCGGGTCCATGTGTCGCTGTAAGCAGTCATCCGATGAAGAACGTGCATTTGAGAAATCCCAGACAATTTGGTGTGTGGAACGTAACATCACACTGATTTATTTTTTCGAACCACTGAAGAAGGGATTCTCATTTTTTCTGTCTCGCCGTGTGGAAAGAACATCACATCATTGCGAGAAACTTAACAGCCGGGTCATCCTGGAAGTTCGGGCGCCAATATAACATAATTTGTCTTTCTGCTGTAACTTAGTCCTTACGTCAGTAATTACGTTATGTGTGCTAAGTTATTGCAATATTAGAAGGTACCCATACACCTTACAAGAAAGAGGTCATGTAGTACTTACAAATACTTTTATTGTGCTTGCATGGGTTGACATATGATTTACTGGCTTACTCGATACAATATCAGTGATTTAACATCCAAACACAGTATAACAGCAAGTCTATCATCACTAACATCAATCCCCCTTAAACAACAGCTGAATTGCCTTTTTATCTATCGTTTTTATCTGGCCACACATACGTCACACTTGTTCCGACCTAAGGGTGTTGCCAACATTATTCTCGTTGGAGGGAAAATACATAACGTTAAGGTTTGAAAATGTCTAAGGGAACAAACTCAAATTTACAGAGAAAAATAAACTCAAAAGGAAAGTTAAAATAGAATATAAGCTACAATCTATCTATCTATCTATCTATCAGATATATAGTCTTCTAAAACAGCACGCATTGGCAATATCCTGAAGTATCATTACTTTGGCACAGTACAAAGCTCTCGGTAAAACACTACAACAAATGCAGAACAAATATATTACCACTTCGTCAGACCTAATGTATCAGGGCAGAAAAAAAATGAACTGCTGAAGTATTTGTTTTCTGCGCGACTTTAAATATTGCCGTTACTCTCGTATCTTGGAATAAATCATTAAACCTAAACTATAAGTGCATCGGCTGCAAAAGCACAAAGGAAACTGTGAAACTCAGAAATTATATTCATGCTGTATGTACATTTAAACGTTTTAGAAGTGGTGTTAAAAGAAACATCAGAAGGGAATTCAAATTATGGAATATTTAACACAGAACTGGTTAAAATGGCAGAAACTTTTCGTGGAGAATATTAATCAAACTGTCTCATGGAGTTATAACTGTGTAACTTTTAACAAATTACATAATAACTTCGTACATTTATAGGCAAAATGTACATTAGATGCTTAATATTGTAACACCGAAAGAAACTGTCAGTGAGTTAAATGTAGAAGTTTCACGGCTGGTTACAACTTTTTCACGTTCTCTATTGAAAGCGTTTAATTGCAAGATCTCTAAATCCCTCTAAAATTTCAAAACTTTCAGCTACCGGCAGAGAAATGAAAAATTCAGTCCTCTTCATTTGTTATGGTCGTTTGAGCAATTGCACTGGTAATGAAACTAACCCACCTCACTCTCGGTTATATATTGAGGCTGTAACGTACCAGGAGATGTGACGTACCTGCCAGAAGGACGCACACGACATAAAAGGCAGATAGAAATCAGAATAAAACGTCCGCGTACCTCAATCGGTAGAGTGACTTATTCCGGAATGAGGGGATCCGGGTTCGAATCCTGGCGTGGACAGAAATGACGGAGAAATTTACTTCGTTATAATGCCGCCCGAACTATCCGGATGACCCGACCGTTCAAAATCTCGCATTAGTGTGATGTTATTTCCACACCGTGAGATAGGGAAAATAAGAGAGAATCCTTTCTCCAGCACTTCAAAAAAAAAAAAAAAAAAAAAAAAAATAAGGGGGAGATGATGTAACGTACCAGGAGATGTGACGTACCTGCCAGAAGGACGCACACGACATAAAGGCAGATTGGAATCAGAATAAAACGTCCGCGTAGCTCAATTGGTAGAGTGACTTATTCCGGAATGAGGGGATCCGGGTTCGAATTCTGGCGTGGACAGAAATGACGGAGAAATTTACTTCGTTATAAGGTTTATTCTGAAAATATATCCTTACAAAGCCCTCTGAAAACATTTCTTTCTACCGTATAATTAATAATCATGTGAACAAAGTGAAATAAACAAAACCCATTGATTTCTAGGAGAAACGTTTCTTAACATGTGCACGTTTTCAATCTTTCGTGTTGCATCTCTTCTCTCAAAATCGTTCTTGAAAAATCGTAAATATAAAACAACATAATAACAGGAAAACAAATGTAACAATACTAATACTATATACACTGAATGAACAGTGTTCTTAAATATCCATTTACTGGCGTAAAATGATCTCAAGAACAGCCGAGCTTTCACTCCCCTCAGAGAAGCTCATGGGGTCACTGCAGGGGCACAATGGCACGCGGAAGGGCCGAACTCTCCTTCATTACCACACGTGCAATGAGAACCTTTCTTTGGAGCTTTCAATCACACGTCACATGGCATTCTGACCAAAGAATCGCAGTTAACACAAAGCAGTATTTCACCTGTCAAAGTAACTTAACATTGCATGTGCCTTCATTCATTTTTTTTATTGGGAGTTTAAAAAATGATTATTTATTGGACCTGGTGGTACAGAGACATGACAAACAGGCAGACGACAAATGTTTCACATCAACAAGTACACATCAAACATGGATTTTACGATATGCTAAACGACCAATGTACACAGAAAACCAGTGTTGGACAAGTAACATACTGAGGGCCAGTGCACAAACACAAACATCCATGCCTCACCGGGATTCGAACCCGGACACAACTGGGGCGAATGGTCAGAAGCCAGGGGGCGGCCTTCAGCCATTTCTGGCTATTAAAACGTATTCACCTTAACCGACGAGATTTCAGTTTTATGTACTAGTTCTACCAAGCATCATGCTCTAACATATAGCCCAGATAATATTGAGAAAAGCGAGAGCTCTGTATTTCTTGAGTTCATTTTACGCCTGATAAACGGTTATTTAACACAACTGTTTATTCAGTGTTTATGCGATAAAACAATTCCGTCACTGGGACAAAATATCGCCCACTAATCTTTAGCATCCAATAAAGATTATCTTACGACAATTTATCGTCGACATTGGGACCATAACGTCTTTAGGTAAGACCAAACCTTAGCTCATGACACTTTGGCGACAGCTAACATACGTTCGCCATTGAGGCAAAATGATATTAACTAATCTTCATATGCAATGAAGTATTATCTAATCACCTTTTGGCGCGATAAACAGGAAAGCAAGTTGTTTAAGGACATGAGGGCCCTCCAAAAAATGTTATTAACTAATCTTCAAATGCAATGAAGTATTATCTAATCACATTTTGGCGCGACAAAAAGAAAAGCAGGTTGTTTAAGGACATGAGGGCCCTCCAAAAAATGTTATTAACTAATCTTCAAATGCAATGAAGTATTATCTAATCACATTTTGGCGCGACAAAAAGGAAAGCAGGTTGTTTAAGGACATGAGGGCCCTCCAAAAAATGTTATTAACTAATCTTCAAATGCAATGAAGTATTATCTAATCACATGTTGGCGTGACAAAAAGGAAAGCAGGTTGTTTAACGACATGAGGGCCCTCCAAAAAATGTTATTAACTAATCTTCAAATGCAATGAAATATTATCTAATCACATTTTGGCGCAACAAAAAGGAAAGCAGGTTGTTTAAGGACATGAGGGCCCTCCAAAAAATGTTATTAACTAATCTTCAAATGCAATGAAGTATTATCTAATCACATTTTGGCGCGACAAACAGGAAAGCAAGTTGTTTAAGGACATGAGGGCCCTCCAAAAAATGTTATTAACTAATCTTCAAATGCAATGAAATATTATCTAATCACATTTTGGCGCGACAAAAAGGAAAGCAAGTTGTTTAAGGACATGAGGGCCCTCCAAAAAATGTTATTAACTAATCTTCAAATGCAATGAAATTTTATCTAATGACATTTTGGCGCGCCAAAAAGGAAAACAAGTTGTTTAATGACATGAGGGCCCTTCAAAAAACTTTTTGACGAATAGCGCCGACAACAAAGATTGTACGTGTCTTCAAAGTTAGATAGCTAAAAGTGGAAATATAATTTTTCTTTGTTCAAAAAAAATAAAGTGATTTTGAAACACAATTTTTAAAACTTTGAGCATATTCCACGTCAAATTTCAGTTATTTCTACCTCTTTTTCGACAAAGGAATCTAGGGACCGTGCTTTAAAATGAAAAGAAGATGCCGCATTATTTACGTTCCTCTTCAAAATCATCAGTAATGATAAGGTTTTGTTGCTTGGACTCAGACCTCATTTTATTACTCTTCGGTCTCACGTGGTTTCTGATGTGGAAATTTATGAGATATTTTTATTTCGTTTGTTGTTATAAATAGATTTCGCCTTCTCAGCAATTCTTTGAAGGACAGGCACAAGTGTTTGTTGAATGAAAAGTAATTTAAATGCTATGTTATCACGAACTCACTTTTAACTGACTACTGTACAGTTTCCATGTACACCGAAGAGCCAAAACATTTTGTCCACGTGTCTAATCCCATACAGCACAAAACGTTTCAGATATGTATCAATAATATTACAATCTCTCATTTTCGTTACACTTTCAGAGATATCTAACAATTACGTTGCAGCAACATCTGTTTTGGAACATATATCTTTGTATATTACGGTTACGTTAAAAATAGCATTCACCGATACTACTGTTTTACAGTTTCTATTGTACATAATTGCTACCTTCATGCTACATTCCGGCAATATTTAAGATTTTTGGTTTGGCAACGGCGTGGATGCGCATGCGCTTTTATGCCTTTTCGTCAAAGCACTCTCGTAGCCGTATTTCCACGTGCTACTGGGACATTCTTTGGGGATATTGTCGTACTCGAGTTAGCTAGTTAGTTCATTTAATATTTCATCCTTTTTTTGTGATTCAAGATCATTTGAATGTAATTGTTTTGATTATCATAATTTTTAATTTTTAATTCTAAAAGGCATTTCGTAAAATCTAAGTAGATGGCTGTGTTGTTGTATTAGTATACTATACCAGCATGTTTTTTTTACTTGAAGCTGATGAATTTCATATTGGTAGGCATTTGGAGAAATGAGGAATTTGATTTTCTTTCTTTTTTTCGCTGAAATGTAGTCTATTCCACATGTATAATACAAATTCGACACATTCATTTGGGACCGATATTGATTTCTTTTGTTATCAATATACAGTATAAACGCCGCCACTGTTTCCAATGGACAGCGAACTGCGTTGAACCTGTGAAAACGTAAACAACTCGTAATACGACTGTTGTTGCTTTTGAAACAGTTGTAGAGTGTAATATTTTTTTATTATATATAATTTATGACTACAAAGCTTGCGATCTTAAGATAGAATAGTAATAACAATGTTTCGCACAATAAAATGTTTATTATACATCGACTATAGTTTCGCAGAGCGTTTGGCTCTGCTTCCTCAAGACGAATGGAGCGTAAACATTCAAGTCATTGTGACATCATCAGAATTCTGACGGTCACGGGTTTTGGTGAGTTGTTTCCACGCGCATGAAAGAAATGGAGTCGACGTCATGTCGTTGACAAGCCGTTACGAGTTCCGGTATATGTGGAAAGCTTCTAATATATTAAGCTTGATAGTCGAGTCCGGTTTATCAATAAGCGTAGCGTTTTCCAAACAAAAATTTATGATTATTTTCGGGACAATGTTGAGCTATAGACGACTTCTTCAGTTCATAGTTCCGTACATAAATCTTGTGTTCCTTCACACGGAAACTTAAAATCCTGCGGGTCTGTCCTATATATGAAATCTTTTATTGTGATTTTACAAAGTTTAATAAAACGAAAATGTTCAACTTAGTAAATACGTAACAGTAATATGATAATGTCACAAATATTTTTCAAATACGTAACAGTAACATGAAATTGGTATGTTGAAGTTACAAAGACCTTTCACTGTAACGTATCGGTAATGTTTCAAAGTTATGTAACGTTTGAGGACATTTTGACGTAACCGTAAGGTTTCTGAAACATTACTGCTACATTGAGCAACGTATCTGAAAAGTCTCAATGTTTCAGGGCTACGCACTTGTAACATATACGACATATTCTGTGCTGTGTGGGATAAGGTGCTCGTTCTCCACGTCTGCCAAAACAGCTCTTGCTCGGCAGGAGTGAACGCTACAAGATTTCTAAAGGTGCCTTAGAAATCTGGTATCTGGCACCAACACGTTACCAGCAGGTCCTTTAACTCTTGAAGTTAGTGATTGAGCAGCTGAAGATTGAATTTGCTATTCCAACACAACCCACAGTTGCTCGATTAGATTTATGTCTGGGGAATTTGGACGCGATGGCAATACCTCATGTTCCGAGAACCATTCTCGAACAAAACCGGACAGTGTAGCATGGCGCATTATTTCTGCTGAAAGAAGGCACTACTAGATTGGTCTACCGTTGCAATGAAAGCACGTGCCTAGTATGAAATGATGTTTAGATAGGTGATAGACATCATATCTTCCTTCAGACGAATAATTGGACATAGGGTTTCCCAGCAGAACATTGCTCATTTATGGTTTTCTAGCAGAACATTGCCCATTTCCTTCATCGGCTTCTTTTCGTCTCACGGTTCATCCTGGTGTCAACACTTCCCTAAGTAAACGACGTACATGTACCCGGTCGTCCATATGATGCAACAGAAAACGAGATTTATCGGACCACACGACCCTCTTCCAAAAAGTCCAGTTCTGATGCTCGCTTGCCCATTGTAGGTGCTTTCGACGATGAACCCAGGTTAGCACGAGTTCCATTGTAGGTGCTTTCGACGATTAACCCAAGTTAACATGAGTCCCATTGTAGGTGCTTTCGACGATGAACCCAGGTTAACGTGAGTCCCATTGTAGGTGCTTTCGACGATGAACCCAGGTTAACACGAGTCCCATTGTAGGTGCTTTCGACGATGAACCCAAGTTAACATGAGTCCCATTGTAGGTGCTTTCGACAATGAACCCAGGTTAACATGAGTCACATTGTAGGTGCTTTCGACGATGAAACCAGGTTAACACGAGTCCCATTGTAGGTGCTTTCGACGATTAACCCAGGTTGACGTGAGTCCCATTGTAGATGCTTTCGATGACGAACCCATGTTAGCATGAGTCCCATTGTAGGTGCTTTCGACGATGAACCCAGGTTAACATGAGTCCCATTGTAGGTGCTTTCGACGATGAACACAGGTTAACACGAGTCCCATTGTAGGTGTTTTCGACAATGAACCCAGATTAACACGAGTGCCATTGTAGGTGCTTTCGACGATGAACCCAGATTAACACGAATCCCATTGTAGGTGCTATCGACAATGAACCCAGGTTAACATGAGTCCCATTGTAGGTGCTTTCGACGATGAAACCAGGTTAACGTGAGTCCCATTGTAGATGCTTTCGACGATGCACCCAGGTTAACATGGGTACTCGGAGCGGACTACGACTAGGGAGTCCTATTTTCAGCAGGGTTCAATGTACTGTGTGTTGTGACACATTATTCACGTCATCAGCATTCAAATTACCGGCGAGTATCACACAGTACTGCTTTTGTTGGCCCGTTCATTCGAGATAACCTTTTCTCACTTCTAGTATCGATGAGCTGTAGTCAGCCCACACCTTTCCGACGGTACGTGGTCCCCCCCCCCCCGCGGATCATCTTCAAACCACGGCTGCCCGTGAGCACCTCACAACCATTTCGGTCTCGGAAGTGCTCTGACCCCGTCCCTGTGGGTCAGAGCGGGAACCTTCTTTTTTACAGAGCCCACGGTAACATGTAACGTGTACCTGGACATGTTGGAACTTTGTATATATAGTATCTCATTATTAATTTTATTGTAGAGATTATAAAAAATAAACAAACCCACCAGCATTTATTTCAAAGTTATGTTCCCAAAGTTGTGAGTCAGAATCTGTCGTTTTAAGATCCAGTCGAAAGGTTTTTCCCGGAATTAATCCTTTCAGTGTGACCATAGTAACAGGACCCGACGCACTTCCTTTCGTTGTTCCATCCTCATTCAAAAGCGAAGCACTCATGGTGTCTGTCTGTCTTCCTTGGGAAACCAAGATGCGAGCATTCAGAGTTAGGACTCCATCAGAAGAGATGTTATGCTGAACAGGAATCCTGGGTGCTATAAAAACGAAAATCTTTGTTAAAAATTGGAATAGCCTTACTTCAAAATATGGTTAAGATCAAAAATTCAATTGAAGCCAGATCAGAGAGATGCGGATTCAAGGTTAAGTAAATGTTAGCTGAATGAATATCAATGAATTAAATACGGAAATACACCATTGTACAATACAAATTTGGAAGATGGGAATCCGTTTATTGATGTAAATATGACATGGATGTTAAGTCAGATAACATCCGAAAACTTCGTCGTCGTGGAGTGAGAATCAAACCCGCGTTTCCCTGATAAAGTCCGAGTACGCTAACCACTACACCCCGCAGAACTACTAAGTTTCCTATTAATTTGAATATATAACCATCACAGGATTCGCTAGTTGAAGCAACCGCCATTCTATAAGCGAATCTGGAGGTTTTGGAATAAATTCACACTGGAATTAATTCCCAAACTTCCAGATTCGCTATATATGAGTGCCGGTTGCTTCAACTAGCGAATCCTGAGATGGTTATATTCAAATTTATTGGAAACTTGAAACTTGGTCGTTCTGGGTTGTGTAGTGGTTAGCATACTCGGACGCCATCCGGGAGACGCGGATTCGATTCCCGCTCCAAAACGACGACATTTTAAAGTTTTCGGATATTATCTGACTTGCCATCCTTGTCCTATTTACACCAATAAACGGATTAACATCTAAATATTCGCTTTTGTTTATGCTAAACTCGTGATTAAAGATAAAGCCATGATTGCGAAACTTTGATCATATTACAAATTTTGAAGGCGAAAATCCATTTTTTGGTGTAAATAGGACAAGGACGGTAAGTCACATGATATCCGATAACTTGAAACTTCCGTCGTCCTGGAGCGGGAATCAAATCCGCGTCTCCAAGATAGCGCCCGGGTTTGTTAACCACTGCACCATCCAAAACGACCAAGTCTCAAGTTTCCGATTAATTTGAATATAACCATCACAGGATTCGCTAGTCGAAGCAACCGGCATTCATGTTTAGCGAATCTGGACACCGAAAAACGGATTGTCATCTACAAAATTTGTTTTGTATGGTGTAATCCCATATTCCATTCATGATTCAATCATGTTTTTCTAGTTCTTAAATGTTACCTCAATGAATGGAGAAATTATCATTTGCATCGGATAACAACATGCAAAGCAGAAGTATCGCGTCCAGTCACGTGAGACTCTGAAATTGGCAATGCTTATAAATAGGGAAAATCAATGAGCATTGCAAACCAGTCACGTAAAACTAATCATGGGTAAAGGCAGCGACGTAAGGGAGTTTGACCCTGACCAGATAATAGCTTCGCCATTCAACTGCTGAGCTGTTGGGATTTCCACTTCAGACCGTCGAGCATATGCACCAACACTAGGTAAAAGACGGCGATACTTTCAACCAATAGGAGAAATGTATACGTAGAAATGCAATAGACTCTGGTTAGCGTAGAATGTTCCGCATTGTTATAAGGAATCGCATGGCTACCATGGAGCATATAACGTTGGAATTTTATGAGGATGAGTCCATAAGTTTATGCACAAAGACTATGTGTCGCACCATGGAAAAAAGTAGACAACGGCCGTCGACGTCCACATTGTGTCCCCTTGTTGACTGTAGGGAACCGAAAGAATAGGCAGAAGTTTGCAAAGGTCTATCGCAGCTGGAGTACGGAGGACTGGAAACTCGTCATCAGGTCACGGAGTGATGGACACAGCTTGCGCCAAGTTGGGGTCACACAGGTAGGTGGAGCATTTTGGACAGGAAGCACGTCTTCTGCCCAGACGAATCATGGTTTCAACTCTATCACGCCGATGGGAGGGGGTGGCGTAAATCACACGAAACGATGGGCCCATCTGGCCAAGTTAGGGTCATACAGGTAGGTGGAATAATTTGGACAGGAAACACGTCTTCTGGCCAAACGAATCATGGTTTCAGCTCTATCACGCCGATGGGAGGGTGTGTGTGAGGCGTAAACCACACCAGGCGACGGAACCTCGGTATGTGCACGTACCATTCGCAGAGAACTGCAATCCATGGGTTACCGTGGTCGTGCGGCTTCTCATAAGCCTTTCATCTAAACCCGGAATGCTACTCGTCATTTAGCATGGTGTAAAGAATAATTTGTAATGATTCGCTAGATGAAATCGCGGTCGCGTGAACTTTCCAGGATTTTGCTACGGACCTAGATACAACTTTTCGATGCTCAGTAGCCACTTCATAAGAACTATTTCTGCAACTTCTGGCTGCCTTACCAATGCATTGCAGACGCCGAACTGTTGCTGCTTGTGAGCAACCAAGCAAGCAGCGAACAAAAGCTTATAAGTGCTTATCGATGTATCAGCTTCAATAGAGTGTTACAAAGTACTGTGATCCGCACATATGGAACTTCTCAATCTGGGCTTCCTTTTGAGGCTCATGTGAATATCTTATAATTATCTGAACTAAGTTTCAACCGTGACCTGTCAATTCAAGAACTTTGCATATCGAAATAGCAGGTACTTAAGTATCGCTCTAATAATATTGTCCTAAATTGCACACACTTCCCCAAAAGACATGCGTCTATTTTCTGCGAAACTTCAAGAAATTTATGTACTGATTCAAATGACTTACTTTTAACCAGGGAAATTTTTTCAAGGATTCGATTAACTTGTCTCTTGTTTAGTTTCAAAAGCTGGTCTGAGGAATAATATCGTTTACCTAAAACACGTATCATCGTAGGAAAGTTCGGTTATCTACGGTTGAATTTCGTGTTGGTAAAAATTATGACGGAAATGGATTCCTATGCCTTTCCTTCCTTTTTTTCCCTTTCACGCATTACATTTCCTCAGCTCCTATTGGGTGCCGCAGCCAATCCAGCAACTCTCAGTGAATGATGTGCACTTTCAGTATAAACATACCGAGCCGAGGTTACAGCTCCATACTTCGAGAGGATGACAGGATAAATACACACTTCACGTCTTGTGGCCGGCATTTGAATCATATCCCAATCCTTGGACATATCCGTAAACTTACAGTTGTGACCACCCAAGAAGGAGGATTGATAAAAGTAACCAGACACATAGAAGAGAAACACAACATAGCATTTATTGATATATTTTACATTAGTACGGTGTCGGTCCACCTTTGGCCTTAATGGATGCACTGACCTTTCGAAGCTCGAAGTGGTTGGGTTTTGAGCTCCGTGATTTTCGTTGCTATAAGGTGTTTATTGAGTGCTTTAGTTTCTGTGGTTGCGTGTATCTTCAAGTTGAAGTTCTACGCTTTACGTTCGTGTATCTCCCAGGTTGGTGAGTGCCATATTTTTTCATTATTCACTGTTTTATTTTTCAACCAAGTTGGTCTTTTTTCGTTAAAGTCTCGCCATTGCTTCGATGGCGGAGGCAGACAAGGGTGACGCCCACATCCTTATCTTGGCAGATCAGCCAGCTTCCTCCTCTTCTTCTTCTACCACTCAGCTTAATGAGGTGGCTCCCGAGCGTCATTGCGACGTCATGGACACCTCTTCTTCTCCAGCTATTACTCCCACCAAGTGCGGTGGTGCCAAGTCTCCTATCTACATCTCAGCAGATGATGACGTATCCGTTATCAGCAATACTGAGCTCATAGCTTCTACTTTTCATCAACTTTCTGATCCGCCCTCACTGCTAGGAGCCGCTTCATCGAATTCTCGACCCATGCCTGCCCAAGCATCCTTTGCTTCTGCAACTTCTGGGGTCCTCACACCCCCAGTTTCATCTGCTATGCCTTTTCCTGAATCCTATGTCACTGTCGTCGGTTCTACTGCTACAATTGACATACCAGAGGATTCCCGAGCTGGTCACCTTTTTTCCTCCACTATGGAACGGGGCGTCTATTTTGATGCGCTTCCCGACACTAAGCTGTGGCAATATAGCCGAGCCCTCAAAACTATCTTACCAAAGGATGCAATAGACTTTGTAGCTCGAAAACCCAGATCTGTCTTGGTCTATTTTAATAATAAAGCGCATGCTGACCAGGTCCTTACGGAAGGTCTAACCATCAATGACGTGCATCTGTTAGCACAACCGGTTGCGCACCGACCGGTGCAGGTGACCTTCTACCCCGTACCACCAGAAGTATCCGACGCTGCACTTTGCACCTTGCTCAGCAGGTACGGCAGAGCTGTTGGCTCCATAACAACTCTCTCTGCGGCTCCCAGAGACCCTGAAGACAAATCGATTCGAGGTTTTCGCCGCACTGCTCGAGTCCTCTTTTCATCTGATGCTCAGCTGAAAGCGGTTCCGAATGTTTTGCACATCCGCTGTGGACAGCAACGCCGAAGAGTTGAGATAATCACTTCACAGTATTGCACTATATGTCAGAGCGAAAGTCACATAAGGGCTCAGTGCCCACGTGCCTCCCTGCAAACAGCTCCACACACTACATCTTCTTCTACTTTGTCCACCAACGCTTCACAGACTTCTTCCTATTCGAGGAAAGTCGCAGAATCAAGATCTTCCAAAAGTCAGCTTACTGCCATTGGTCAACAAACGACTTTGATGCCTCCACCTCCTGCTGATCCTAAGAATTTTCCCAGGCTTCCAAAATCGACTCCCCCTTGTACTTTTACAACCACTGCTGATGTACATGTTGACCACTCCTCAGCTTTTACCGTTGGCTCCATGACACGAGTCACAGGTAACGCTTCGGGTTCAGACTCTCCAGACGATCATGAAGCTTTAGTGGTTGCTGGAAAACGCAGTGGTGCTACTCGCTCCAAGACGAAGAAGTCAAAGACTCTGGCGTCCCGAAGATCATCTCGCTCTTCTACCCACTCATCCACTCGCTCCGTCAGCTCTCGACGACCGTTCTCCAGGTCGCCTCTACACACTTCCTCTGAGACAGCATGTGAGGGTGCCTTTCCCTCACTAGAATAATTCACAACTTTTCTTGCTGAAAATGCTTTCCCTGCTGAGCCTCTGCCATACGAGGACGTGCTGGATTGCCTTTTAGGGTCCTCTAGCCCTTCCTCAGCACGCACTTCCATTCAGCAGTATGAAGCAGCTCATACACAAGTGCTGGTTCAATTACACTCACTTGAAAACACTCTTCGGCGCACTGCGGACGAGGTCCCGTGGAGTGCTTGTTTTCTCCGTCGACTCCACTCCATCACTACAGCCAGTCAATTCCTACTGCATCCCACAACTAACCTAGACATTCAAGGTGGTGTCACTTAATTGTCGCGGTTTTGCGACACCTCTTGCGAATGCGCTGGTACGAGAGGATCTTGCTCCGCTGAATGCTGATATATTACTTCTGCAGGAAACAAACTGTACTTCCACCACTCAATTTCATCAATGGCGTCAGTGGGATCATACTTTCCATCACGCCTACAGCCAACTGTCGCGTGGTGGCATGGCAGTTGGTGTTCACTCACGTTTTCGTTCAACTCTTTCCTCCTTCTCAGTGAAAAACTTATGTCGAGACTTATTACAACGAGTCTCTTTCACCGTCGCAGCTGAAAAATTTCATGTATTCAACATTTATGTTCCTTGCACTCCTACTCACGTGCCAGAGCTGTTTGCAAAACTTCGACGGGCTCTGTCACGTATTCCCATCACCGACCGGGTACTTATCGGAGGTGACTACAATTGCACTCTACATCCCCTAACTGATCGCTCTTCTTCTTCCAGAGAACACCGTACGGAAGTAGTACATCTCTTACAGTCTATCACTTCAGACTTCTCACTCGTAGATGTTCAACGCCATTTGTCACCAACCCAGACTACACATACATGGCGTGCACCAAGAGCCATTGATCCTCCTACAGCAAGATTGGATCGCTTTTATGTAACTTCTCTTCTTCTACCAGCAATATCAGATTCATGCTGTACACCCACAGCTTCCTCGGATCATTGCGCCATTGCCATAACAGTTTTTGCTACTTCAACACGGCCACGTACAATCCGGCCTTGAACTTTTGACGACACTCTTTTAGATGACTCAGCCTTCTGCTCATCGGTGCGAGATTTTCTTGCGGATTGGCGTACAAGGCTTCATTCTGCACCGTGCCCCCTCAACGTTTGGTTGGAAGTAAAACGCCACCTCATATTACTGGTACGAAACCTGTCATACTCGATTATGACACAACGGAGGATGCGTCTTGATCATACTAGGCAAATGCTTTCTTTGCTCAATCTTGCTGATCCCCTATTTCAAGTCTACCAGGCAGAATTACATTCACTTTTGGTGCCACTTGCAAAACAAGCCCTTCAACGCCTTAAACTACAACACCTGAAACCTGATGCTTGTTCGTACGAATTCCTTACGTCACTTGAGTCAACTCGCCGATCCTCTTCTGTTGTACAGCACCTTCGTCTTCCAACTGGAGTAGTTTCATCCGAACCAGTTCCAATTTGTTCTATGGTACGTAATTACTACATTTCAAAATTTTGTGAAACTCCTCCACCCTCCCCTACGGCTTCTGCTCTT
Organism: Macrothele yani; assembly: GCA_039090855.1. NCBI lineage: Eukaryota > Metazoa > Arthropoda > Arachnida > Araneae > Macrothelidae > Macrothele > Macrothele yani. The sequence continues at coordinate 132,940,454 of CM077005.1, read as the reverse complement.
CTGTTCTCTTCTTTGCCTCAGGTCCATTCTCATCTTTCAGCCAGCCTCCTCCATCCTCCCACTTTAACTGAGCTCTCTGACACTTTCTCGTCCCTCAACCCCCTGGCTTCACCTGGCCCGGACGGTCTCCCTGTTTCTTTCTATAAGGCTTTTCTTCCTGCCCTCCTTCCATTTCTCCTCTGTGCCTTTTCTACTGCCATGCATCTTACATCTCTTCCAAGGAGTTTCACGCTCGCACATGTTGTACTTTTCCCCAAGAAGGGTGATCCGCTTGACTTGGGGAATTGGCGTCCCATCTCACTCTTAAATACTGATTATAAACTCTATACTAAATTTCTGTCCCGCCGGCTTAACCCCATACTCCCTCATATTCTCTCCACTAATCAAACCTATACTGTACCCGGGCGCTCCATCTCCCATAATATTCAGCTTCTTAATGATCTAATTCACCTCGCCCGCTCTCGCTCAGAACCCCTTGCTCTTCTTTCCCTCGATCAACGCTCAGCGTTCGATAATATTTCTCATGATTACCTTCTTGCTACATTACTAAATTTCGGATTTCCTCCTTCCTTTGCTCCTCTTCTCATCTCCCTCTACCGGGACGCAGTTTTCCACGTCAAGCTGCTCAACCTTCTCACAGCTCCCATACCCTTTCGTCGCGGCGTGCGTCAGGGTTGCCCCTTATCCGGGCAGCTCTTCGCCCTCGCAATAGAACCTTTTTTACGCGCAGTCCATCGATCCTTCTTTGCTTCACTACCACCGGTGGTAGCCAGCACACGTCATCATGTTGCTACCTATGTTGCCTACGCCGACGATATTACATTCTGCATTCGGCAAGACTCACAATTTCACGATCTCCACAATCTCTACAATACCTACACCTCATGTTCCGGAGCAGCGCTAAACACAACAAAACGCACAGGCCTATGGACCGGTTCGTGGACTAACCGCACTGACTCTCCTTGGGGAGCAGAGTGGTCCAACACCTCTCAACGATTCCTAGGAGTCCACCTTGGAAAACCAGCAACTGCTTCACTCGTCACCTGGATGACTCTCCGGCCACGCCTACATCGCTCGGTCGCAATCTGGCGGCGCGCACAATTTTGCACCTCCGTCTTTCAAAGAGCACGTCTAACGCACACTTACCTGCTTTCAATGTGCACGTATTCCTGGTTGGCTTCGAAGCAACCAGCACTACATCTTCTTGAACTCACCCGCTGTCAAACTCAGGTTATCTGGCCCGGCGATCACTGGGTCGGAGCACCTCAACTCAGCCTGTCTCCTTCCAACGGAGGCATAAGTCTACCCGACGTCAGATCCTATTACAAGGCTTATCGTGTGTCTACGTTTTTACGATCACTTGCGGCACCTGCTCCCTCTGCAGTTGCTGCTCGTGATGTCATAGTCTCTCCGCATAACCCACGCTTTACTCTCCTTTCGTTCTTACTCATGGACCACTGTCCCCTTCTCACACTTTTCCCTCCTGTCTACAAAGAGGCTATCTCCTTTCTTCGTTCCCTCCCTCTTTCTCGCTCTCTCCCTGCCTCCACAAATGACCTACTTTCCGAACCTCTTTTTTTCTTCTCTGCTACACCCTCCCCATCTCCCATGTTTTGCTTTTCCTTCATGGCTCAGAGCTGGAGTCGTTACTGTCAGCGATCTTGTTAACACCGATCTTTCCTGGCTCCCCTTCTCTTCTCTACCCTCTGCTCTCCGTTTCAATGCCAACGCTCACTTTGTTCACAACTCTCTTATTTCTACTATAATCTCCCTGTTCCCTGAGCTTGCTACTCCCTCAGGTCTCATTTCTGTTCACTCTGCCTCTCTCCTTCTCCCATTTTTTCTGTCGTCCATTGGTCCACCTCTTCCTCTTGTCTCTTTCTCAACAGCTGATCTCTACCGTTTTCTCTCTCGCTCTTCCGCACCTCTTCCCATTTCTGGTATTCCACTTTCTTCTACCTCCGCAGTGTGGTCCGCTGCGCTTTCCCCACTTTCAGCACCCCTTGAAGTCAATTCACATTGGCTTTTCTTACACAACCGCCTCCCTGTGCCGTCGATCTTACATCGCATGACCATTTTATCTTCACCCTCCTGTCCGTATTGTGGCGAGGAGGCTGACGTTCAGCATGTCTTCATGTATTGCACAGTATTATTGCCAATACTCCATCTCGCTTTCACGCTAGCGCAACGATCCTGTGAGACCGTCCTCACCTTCAGCGCCTACCGAACACTACTTCTGAACTCTTTTCGCCCTATTCACCTTCCGGCAGTCTGCTCCTACATCTTCGTGCTTGTAAAACATATAATTCACGTGTATCATCTTCAGCGTCCCCCCGAAGCTTCTACTGACATAAATAAAGTCAGTACTGCGTTACTTTGTCATTTTCGTAATCGCCTACTCTCCCGCCTTCGACTAGAACTTACCACTGCAGTTGCACGCTGCAGTGAACCACAGTTCCTATCAACTTGGTCACCAGCAACCACTTGGTTTGCAGGGTCGCCCACAACGCTTCACCTTACAGTCGGAACTTTTGTTTCACCTAACTCCTGATAGATACAATTTTTGCCATGCTGATTTGTCTTCAATCTCTCCTTCATCAGAGACTATTTTTTGTCTTTTCCGACAAATTATCATACATAAACTGTATTCTCTCACCACTATATTGAGCTTTGTGAATAGGTCGTTGCGTCAGCTACAAGCACCTGTAAATCTTCTTTTCATATGTCATTTTGAGACGATTTTTCTATACACATTTCCTGTTGTTTTTTTCATGCTTCGCAACTGAGTGCAATCTTGTTCCTCAACATTCACTGTACTATATTATTTGTACTCTCTATTTTATCAGAATTTTTTTGTTTGTCTCACTATTGTACATCACTTTTAGTAGATCAATTATTGTATAGAATCCTATGAATTGTTCGAAGCATGAGCTACTTATAATTGTCAATTTCTTTTCACGCTTTTTTTAAGACTCTGTTCTCATCCTCTTCACATGTATCATTTCGTGTATAACTCATGTGTAAATTTTTTTGTTTTTCATTACTCATCTTGCTGAATTATGTATTCTCTCTGCGATGTCAGAGACTATTTCTTTTACCACATCTGACAAACCAATATATATAAATTGTAACTTCTCATTGTACAGAATCATGTATATAGGTCGTTTCACGAACCACAGACATCTGTAAACTTTGTCGTTTTTATAGTATATTCTTATCTTCAATTCCTGATTCAACAGTGTAATTTTACTTTTCAACTGTGTAAATTTGTGTTCTCCAATACTCACTGTGATGAGTTGTGTCTTCTCTCTGTATTTTCAGAGATTATTTTTTCTTTTGTATTCTCAGGAAAATTATTGTATATAACTATTTTTCATATCACCGTTGTATGTAACATGTAGTACCGCGAGCCACATTCATCTGTAAATTTTTCATCATCTGTCTTTCGATTTCATGTTTGTCCCTTGATCACCTGCAACCTCCTGGTTTTCCAGGTCACCCACAATGTATCACCTTTCGGTCAGAACTTTTTTTTTTCATCAATATTGTGTAAAATTTATACTCTATAGTGCTCATCATTCTGGATTGATTTTACTCTCTGTATTACCAGAGATTCATATTGCCTCGCCAGATTTCTACTGCACTTAACTGTTGTCATGCAAACGTTGCACCGAATCCTGTAATTAACGTAGCGCAAGCTGCACATTCTGTTAATTTCTCATCACCTGTCTTTTGAATCTATGTCTGCAAGCTCGAATTCTGTATTATTCCTTGCATCAATACTGTGCAAAATTAATATTGTATAACGCTCTTCAAGCTGAATTGTTCCTATTCTTTGCTTTGTCAGAGACTTTTGTTGCCTCACCAGACACTCGAGTGTAATTAACTGTTTTTTTTACTATCATCAATGTACAGAACCGTGTAAATAAGCAGTAGCGTAAGCTACAAGCATCTGTAAATATTTTTTTTGTCATACATCATTTGAGATGATTTATTCAAGCACATCTCCTGTATCTTTCTTCTAATAAATACTGTGTGAAAACTGACCTTTCGAGACATGCCTTCGACAAGGTTTTGGAACACAGCGATAGGTATGCGTTTCCATTCAGTACATAATGCTGCACGCTAACTGTTGCTTAGTAGTAGGCCTTGGTTCAAAACTTCTTATGCGGTGCTGTAATTCGTCCATATGTGCTCTATGGGATTAAGATGGGAGCTTTGTAATGGCCAGTCCACACACGATACGGAATTATCGTCAAACCACGCTGTAACAATCCTTGCTTTGTGGCTCGGTGGTGCATTATCCTGCTGGCATCAACAAGGCTCGGTTCCATAGTATTGCCACAGAGTTGGTAGGGCATAATTGTTCAGAATATCGAGGTAGACATGCTGGTTAACAGGTTTGTCCACGATAACCAATAGGCCGGGACCATACCATGAAAAACAACCCCACACGAGTACACTGCTAGCTTCAAACTTGACCGTAGGAACAGTACACTGTGGCAAATAGTATTTCCCCGGCTGCCGCCATACCCACACATGGCCTATGGACTGAGGAATCCAGATACACGGCCATCGTGTATATGGATTCCTTAGTCCATACGACCCGTTTCCATTAATCTACGGTCCACAATAAATGTTCTTTACACCATGCTAAACGACGATAAGCATTCCGAATGGACATGAAAGGCTTGTGAGCAGCTGCACGAGCACGGTAACCCATGGAATGAAGTTCTCTGCAAATGGTACGTGTACATACCGAGGTTCCAGCATATTTACTCACAGATACACTGAGTTCTTGTATAGTACTCCGTCGATTAGCTGTAACGACTCTCCTGAGGCTTCGACGTCCTCCATCACTGATTTTTTTTGGTCTGTCGGTACGTTTTGCTGCTTCAGGCACGCCATGTGTCTTCCATTTATTCAGTACATCCAAAACAGTTTACTTGAGTATGTTTAAACGCCTCTCAGTTTCTTTTATGGCCAACCCACTAATATAACACCGAACAATTTTTCCTTTCTCAAAGTCAGTTCTCTCCCGTCGCGACATTTTCACTCAGCCTCACAGTGCGATATGATCGTGGTCAACTGAAGGCTTGTTTTATACCGTTTGCAGCTGTACCGCTCATCTTAACAACGCGGCAGATATATTCATTTGCTTTTGAAGGGGTGTCCGGTGACTTTTTTCCATATAGTGTATAAAGTTGAATGTTTGTTAGCTACGCAAATCTACAGTTTTCAATTTAGAAGCACCAAATTTGGAATACTATCCTCACTGTACTCTAACTTAGACCGTAGATGGTTTTTGGAAGGGGTCGGAGCCCGGGGTCAAGGGGCGCCTACGCAAAATTTTCGTAAAAAGTTCTATTTTTACTTTTTAATTTTGAATTCGAATTAAATACTTTTTGTTGTGATAAGTGCAAGAAGGGATTTTTTGTGACAAGTGCTTTCCAGTAAAGAACTGCAATACATTCAGCATCAGAACGGAAGGTAAGTATTTCTATTCCTCTTCCTTTCTTTTTTGTTTCGTGGAAGTAAATTAACTAAATCATTTTTTTTTCACATTTGTAGCCATTCCTGCTCAACCTAAATGAATTAAAAATAAATTTACTGGAAACTTGCAGGAATATCTTTTTCATTCAGAAACTTCCACCCGCTGAACTTGGTGATTCCACGAATAGTAAATAATATTAACCTGGGAAATACCGGGTACCCCTGCTATATTTATACAAAAAACAAGAAAAATCAAACGTAAAAACTAAAAATACTGTGTGGTTAAAGACTCTACAGAGAAAAAAATTCAAATTTCATAAAGAAATGAAGTACAGTATTAGGTACGGTTCATGCGGTAAAACATTAGTCGTTTTCGTTTGATTTGTACAAAATTTAGATAGTGAATTATCACTAAATTCTCTCGAACAACGCCGGACAATTCTGCTAGTTCCCTTTAAACAACATAATGAAAAATAAAAAAGGTTGAGTAGAGCTCAATGGAGTAAGCTGAATTTTATTTTGCGTCATTTCTTATTGATGCCTCTTTCACCTAGAAGTCTTTCCCAATAAATCAGTTGAAACGCACAGCTGTCATGTATAAAATCACTCCTAGGAGTAACCCATCCGCCCCCAAAAATCCCTTGCTGAACACGGTATAAGGTCCATGCCTGCTTTATTTCCCAAGCACTCCTATGTAGAAGATTCAACCTCTGGTTAAAAGAGCACCAATAGGAATCCAGCTGAGTGAAACACAGCTTATCCCATTACGCTCTACTTAGTCTGCACTGGTTTCACCAGTTTTTTAATGGGAAGGTGGATGTTTTTCTGCTCTGGAATTCCGACTGTTGACGTAGATCTCCAATGGGGGCACGAAAGCTTATCAGGCCTTGCAGTTTTATCTACGCTAAGTGAAATAGCAGTCAACGCAAGTTATGCTGACATCAACACGGACTTTTCTGAGAACAGCGTTGAAAATTAAGATTCAGTATAAATTCATAAAATTATCGCTAATATTTTTGCACCACTCCAGTTTTGCTGCAATGTGAATACCTTGATTTATTTTTTGAATATTAACTGCGTCTTAATATTGTTGCAGCAACAATAATTAATTTATATTTGAAATCCAGCTGTGTTGCGCTTATACGTATATTAAGATAATACAACGTAGTTTGTCACAAATGTTTATTTTTTCATGTCGACCATGGTTTCGCTGGGTATTGACCTATCTTCATTCCTTGACGTCCTGGTTACTCGCTCAAACGGATCTCTCGCAACCACAATTTATCGGAAGCCTTTCTCTATTTTCTCACCTCCACATGCCAAGTCCATTCACCCTTGGCAACAAAAACTCAGCGTCTTTTACAGTTGCGTATATCGCGCGATACATATATCTTCAGATAAAGACAGTTTGGAAAAAGAAGTTTATTTCCTTAAACGTGTTGCAGTACAGCGAGGATATAACCCTTCCATTATAGACAAAGCTCTAACAAAATTCCGGAAACCGAAGATTATCTCCACGTTAACTCCTGTGATGCGCTCATTGTGAGGGAATTTTGCCATTCTTCCATTTTCCCATGACATTGCCTTCAAAATTTCAAAATTCTCAAAACCTTTAATTTTAAAGTGATTTTTAAACCCATAAACAAAATGAACTTTTTAAGATCAAAGGACTATGTTGAAGACAAAAACTCGTAATTTATCAAATTCCATGTGAATGTGGAGCTTCGTATATAGGACAGACCCGTAGGGCCCTGCGTTTTTGATTGAAGGAGCACAAGACCTACATTCGGAACTGTGACCTAAAGGCGTCATTGATGGCTAAACACTGTTACGAAAAGGACCATAAATTTCTCTTTGAAGAAGCAAAACTAATTGAAAAGCCAGATTCAAACACCAAACTTGATATTTTGGAAGCTTTCCATATATATCAGAATCTTTGCAACTTGTTAATGACATGGCATCCGACCCATTTCTATCTAGCGCGTGGAAACAGCAAACCAAAACCCGTGACTGTAAAAAAGATTTTGATATCATAGGGAATTTGAATCTTTACGTGCCATTCGTCCTGATGAAGCTAGGTTAATACGCAGCGAAACCATGGTCAACTGGAAAAAATAAACATTTGTGACAAACTACGTTGTATTATCATGAAAAACGGGATTACGCCATATAATACAAATTTTGAAGATGACAATCCGATTTTTGGCGTAAATGTGACAAGGATGGTAAGTCAGATAATATCCGAAAACTTGAAAATTTTCATCGTCCTGGAGCGGGACTCGAACCCGCGTCTCCCAGAAAACGCCTAGGTATGCTAACCACTGGGTGGTGTAGTGGTTAGCATACCTAGGCGTTTTCTGGGAGACGCGGGTTCGAGTCCCGCTCCAGGACGATGAAAATTTTCAAGTTTTCAAAAATTATCTGACTTACCATCCTTGTCACATTTACGCCAAAAATCGGATTGTCATCTTCAAAATTTGTACGTTGTATTATTTTAATACTGTATAAGACTGTAATTTTTGAGATCAAGTATATTGCGCTCAGTCTCCGGAAAGGAATTCAATATTTTATCTGTTTCACTGATGACTGGCTTTTTAATCATCTACCTCAGTTAAGAGATCCGGTTTAGCCTGAAACGCTACCAAAACCTAGCTGTCGCACAAAAATGAGCAAAACCATTTATGATCAAAGAATAAGAATAGTCAGTCGTTTAACTTTGACGAACGAAGAATAGCAAAGCCGATGAGGTGAAAACAAGAGATTACAGTGACAGACAAATCGTAAAGAGGAGCAAGAGACGTTTGTAAATGGGATTTACCTGTACGTTGGTGACCATTGCAAGACAGAGCTTTCCATGTAGCTCTTAACTATACAAAATCTGTTAAAGTTATCGTAACGACGGTAAATGATATATACTTACGAGTAAATACTGTGATACTGCTTTGGGCAGTGACGCCTAGCTGTTGAAGCGTTGACTCCACTGTGATGCTATACTCCGTGAATTGGCGTAAACTAGATATCTCGAAGTCTGTCTTCTCGCTGAGTTCTGGAAAAACGAAAGGGCACGACTCCGCCTTCAGGAAGCAGACAGTTACTTTGTGATAGGTTGGAAGCCACAAGGAGGCCGGATATTGCCACTTTAAATTCAAAGAGTTCCACTTCAAGTCTTCTGCTTCTAGCGCAGCTGGAGGAAGCAACATCTCTGTAAAATTTTCAAAAACAAAAAATTATAAATTGCGTTTTGCGGTAAATTGAAAAACCTGTAGAAGGTATCTTGCAGCGAATTACAAAGAACGTTATCTCAAAGTACACGAGACTGTGCACACTCAAGAAACACTTATAACGTAGTAAATTTGTTTATTCACTGGTGTAATACACATAAAATTTCGCCAAGCTTTTACACACAACTGGGAGGATTTTCAAAGCAATGGTAGACATAAAATGCTACCATTGCCTTGAAAACGCCTCTTTTATTTCTTACGAGAGAAGACATTATATTTTATGTCTAGCATAGCCTTGAAAACGCCTCTTTTATTTCTTACGAGAGAAGACATTATATTTTATGTCTAGCATAGCCTTGAAAACGCCTCTTTTGCTTCTTACGAGAGAAGACATATTTTATGTCTACCATTGCCTTGAAAACGCCTCTTCTGTTTCTTACGAGAGAAGATATTACATTTTATGTCTACCATTGCCTTGAAAACGCCTCTTTTGTTTCTTACGAGAGAAGACATTATATTTTATGTCTACCATAGTCTTGAAAACGCCTCTTTTGTTTCTTACGAGAGAAGACATTATATTTTATGTCTACCATTGCCTTGAAAACGCCTCTTTTCTTTCTTACGAGAGAAGACATTATATTTTATGTCTACCATAGCCTTGAAAACGCCTCTTTTGTTTCTTACGAGAGAAGACATTATATTTTATGTCTACCATTGCCTTGAAAACGCCTCTTTTGCTTCTTACGAGAGAAGACATTATATTTTATGTCTACCATAGTCTTGAAAACGCCTCTTTTGTTTCTTACGAGAGAAGACATTACATTTTATGTCTACCATTGCCTTGAAAACGCCTCTTTTGCTTCTTACGAGAGAAGACATTATATTTTATGTCTACCATAGTCTTGAAAACGCCTCTTTTGTTTCTTACGAGACAAGACATTACATTTTATGTCTACCATTGCCTTGAAAAAGCCTCTTTTCTTTCTTACGAGAGAAGACATTATATTTTATGTCTACCATTGCCTTGAAAACGCCTCTTTTATTTCTTACGAGAGAAGACATTATATTTTATGTCTAGCATAGCCTTGAAAACGCCTCTTTTGCTTCTTACGAGAGAAGACATTATATTTTATGTCTACCATTGCCTTGAAAACGCCTCTTTTGTTTCTTACGAAAAAAAAACATTTTATTTTATGTCTACCATTGCCTTGAAAACGCCTCTTTTGTTTCTTACGAGAGAAGACATTATATTTTATGTCTACCATAGCCTTTAAAACGGCTCTTTTGTTTCTTACGAGAGAAGACATTATATTTTATGTCTACCATTGCCTTGAAAACGCCTCTTTTGGTTCTTACGAGAGAAGACATTATATTTTATGTCTACCATTGCCTTGAAAACGCCTCTTTTGTTTCTTACGAGAGAAGACATTATATTTTATGTCTACCATTGCCTTGAAAAAGCCTCCCAGTAAAATGCGAATGCTTGGAGAAACTTTATGCGTATTTCATTAGTGAATAAACGGATTTACTATGCTATAAGCACTTGTGACGTACTACAGAGGAGAAAAGATGCGTCAATACGACAAAACTTCAGCGAGACATTCTGTCCGCGTAGCTCAGTTGGGAGAACGACTTACTCCGTAGTGAGGGGACACGGACAAACTTGTGTTTTCATACACTTCTTGAAATTGCAAAGAGTTTAACAAAGGTATCTTGAGGTAAATTGCAAAAACAATATCGAAGGTATCTTGCAGAAAAGTCCAAAGAATTATAAAAGGTCTCTTGCTGTAAATTCCAAAGAATTTATAAAAGAAATCTCGCGCTAAATTTTAAAGAATTTACCAAAAGTGTTTTGTGGAAAACAATATGCAACTAATGTTTATACCCTTTGTTTCATACGAGGAAGAAGGCAGCCTATAAATCATGAAGTGTTAGCGTGGACTCTCGCAGGCAAGGACGTCGCCAAAGGGGTGCGAGGGTGGCCTTGCCATTTTTCAATATATTTAACTTTAAAATATAACCTGTACTTTGCCAAGTATTAAGTCTTGTGTTTTATTTCATGTAATCCTACGTATTTTTCCCAGGAAGTGCGTTATTTACATCTCCAAAAATGTTTATCAAAATAGCACCGCAGGGCCATGAAAATTCAGTTCTCCACTCTTCCAATTCTTTAGTTTCTGCCTCTTTTTCAAGTATGGATAGCCAGAGGGTTAATGCGGAGTGTGGATAAGAATTCACTGAGAGAGTCACTACTAATTATTCTCTTCTTTTTCTTTACAAAATAGGGGATGATTCTAACGCGAAAAGTGGAGTCTATAGCTACACTAGCGTCTTTAAACCTGCCAGTGAAAGTGCAGAAAGTGGCTGACGATTGCTTTGTATGAGAGGAGTGCAAGGCCAAGTCGCTGGCTGAAAGGAAGGAAGTGAAGGAGGGGTGAGGTATTGTGTCTTAGGGGCACAACGTTACAATTTGATTTAGATAAGCAAAAACGACATTTAAAAAAATTGTTCAAGTACAGTACTATTTTCGTAAGCAAAAATGGAAAATTTTGAAAAGAAATTTAAGACAATGCATCCAGGGTAAGCAAAAAGTTGAAGGAGACATTTCACCAACACTTGTATCTCACACCCGTGCGTAACTAGTCAGGTCCATGTATGTATGTATGTGTATCCAGGTGGAGGTGATCGGTATTGCACGAATTCTTTTGTAGCTTCTAGTGAAAAGTATTGAAACCAAAATTTATAAATACAGAGGGTGAGTCGAAAGTTTTGCCATATTTGTATCTCTTTATGTCTTCATACGTAGTTTTACGACGAAAGCTGACTAGTAATCAAAGTATAGGCCATCGTGTTGCACTGCCAATCTGACGGGGTAAGGTCCGGACTATATACTGGGTGTGGCATCAGTTCGATGCCCTTAAGTTCCTGAAGTTTTGCCCGGGTCGTTTGCGTGGTATGAGGTCGAGCGTTGTCCACCTGTAGGAGAGCACGCTTTCTTTTCATCAGTGCCGGGTATTTCTCCTCCAAAACGGCATACATCCGTTCCAGTTGTTCAGAGTAGAAGTTGGTGGCGCAGTGGGCTAAGCGCTGGCTTATGACCATTCGTCAGAGAAGAGTCTGGATTCAAATTCCGGTGAGGCATGGATGTTGTGTTTGTCTTACGGCACCCGCTCTCCCCCTTCCCTTGAACCAGTGGGTCTAAATTAGGGACGGGCGACTGCTTATTGCCCATTGAGTTGCTCACGGTGCTCGTTTAACCTTCAATTAAAAGAAAAAAAACATTAAAAATTTGTTCTTTTGCTGTCTCGTAAAACAAAAAACGTTGCTATCAAGCTTGCCCTACAAAAAATAATGCTCTCCCATCTTGATTTCGAAGTCTAGTGACGTCCTTGCTCGCAGGACACAGTACCCCTAACTTTATGTTCATTTTCTTCTCCAAGCTTAATTAATAATTTCTTGCAATTTTGACTTCATAGGGAGAAACAACTTCGGAAAGACTGATTACCATAACCCGCATCGCCAAGAAGGCATAGCAGGGATTCATAGAACTCACTAGGCTCGTCTGAAAGGACGCTACGACAACAACCCCGTCCACCGGAACAACAGGCAAGAACACCCGGACAGGTGGAGTTAAGCGGCGAGAATTTTGAACACCAACTGGGGGTTTGTTCCCAGCGCGAACAATATCTCTTCTTTTTTTTTTTTTTTTTTTAGAGAAAAATGCCTTTATTTCATTCCAAAACAAAGTACAAAATAAGAATGAACTGTGTTACAAAAACTGAATTTTTTTTTTAAATGAAAGAATGTTAACAAAACTTCCTCGACGCCTTGCCGAGAGGGTGAAGACTAAATTAAAATAATCACTTAAAACGCAGATAAACTCACTGCATTTCATGAAATTAATTAAGGCACCCAATCTAGTGCGTAAAATCACATCTCAAATTAAACAGATCCTTCTTCATGGACACTTTTATGAACAATTAAGAAAATAAACAACTTCATGGCAAAACTTCGCCATTGAGAGGGAATATTCATACAAACTAATATGCAAAAATAAACACTTCAAATCAAACAATGAATTAATTGTATCATGAACAGAAAAGCTTCTGAAACATAGCAACATTTCATTAAAAACAATCTCAGCACAGAAAACTTCACTAGATTCATTTCTTAATTTCTTATACCGTATCGATAAATTGCATTACTCAACTATCTGAGTCTGAAGAGGTACTAAAGTCCGGAGAACGCTCATGTTGGGTCAACAAAGTTCGGCGTTTCTGGTCTCCAACACTTTCACAAACTCAATTAGATTTCTTGTATAAGATTCGGATTTTATAAATTCCCTAAGAGGTTGGGAACCATCTCCAAGGTTAAATCTCTGTCGAATGTCAACTGTAGCAGGACAGTAATCCACAAGAGCAGATACAGGACCTAGTTGAGAATCGGTTGAAGTAATCGGGTAAGTTTCCGTGTCCGGTAAATACTTGAGTGAGATGTTTATTCCCTTGGCACCGTCTAAGAGAGACTCTGTCAAAAACATCTCTAGTTCTGCCTCCGACCTGCAACTGTTCCCAACAGAACAGTAGGGGTGCAGTTGACAATTGTTTATTGTAATTATTTTGTGATGATTAGATTTATAAAGCATGATTGTTATGATGGCCTTAAGAGGAAAAGGTTCAAGCCTTTAAGTTAAAGAGCAATGATTATTAGCAACATTATTATTTTTTTTAGTGTTTTGGAGTATAATGACCAACATGAAGACTGTAAAGGCTGTAAGGAATAGCGCTGCCCCGGCGGCAATGTGTCACTCCATCTCAGAAATCACCACGAAATTTGGATTTATACGGCCAACAGTTTCAAGGGTGTACATGGACTACACAAACTCATGGCAAAAAATCCAGAGTGCGAGACAGATGTGGCCATAGAAAAGCCCTGGACGATCATGGACAGTGGCATTCATTGTAATATCCGCCCGGTGTGCAACATTGCCGCAAATTACAGCGCAATTCAATGCTGGGGCTCATAGTAGCATCAGCGTTCGGACAGTGCAACTTTCTCTATGTTCTGTAGAGTTCGGGTGCCATTGCTGAAACACGACACAAGGCTATGAGACTCGCTTGGTCTCGGTAACACCGGCATTGGACACCAGATGACTGGAAACCTGTAACCTGGTCCGACGAATCGCAGTACCAACTGTTTGGGAAAGATGGCCGACTCCGGGTGTTGCGACAATCCCACGAGGTAGTAGATCCCACATGCCTGCAGGGAGGGTGCATGTCGGCGGTGGCTTTGTTATGGTGCGGCGCTTTTCAGAGGGCACGCATCAGGACCCTTCAAACGTCTGGAGGCTGCTCTGACCATTTGAGGCTACGCAACCATAATTGGAAGTTATTTGCACCCGTTCATGCCATGCAATGACTCCGACGGGTGCGACCTCTTTCAACACGATGATGCACCACCGCACACATCCACGTTCGCCTGATTATGGCGGCTGGAAAAACATTTCACGGCATACTGACTTGCCTCTCCCACCCCCGTTCACTGGATTAAAACCCCACTGTACACATTTGAGATGCTATTCAACGTGCCGCCAATGCCAAGAATACTCCGCAGAATATTACGGAATTGTGGGAAGCTCTGCAGGAAGCCTGGTGTACATTATCTCCACAGCACTGCAAAGAGCTCGTGTAATGTATAGCCCGTCGCGTTGCTGCCGTTATCCGATCGCGAGGAGAACCAAAGCGGAATTAGGGTGGTATTCCAGTTTGTTTTTTGTTTTTTGCACTTCAGAGACAACGCACGCCAGGCTTCCTGCAGAGTGAAAAAAAAAACTGGTATCCTATTTTTTTTTCGCTCTGCAGGAAGCCTGGTCTTCATTGTCTCCACAGTGCTGCAAACAGCTCCTGTAGTCTATACCCCGTCGCGTTGCTGCCGTTATCCGTTCGCGAGGAGAACCAAAACGGTATTAGTGAAGTATCCCATCTTTTTTTCTTTTTTTGGTACTTCAGTTGTGTTATACATATCTGTTTTCCGAGTTTTAACTATGAAGCTTCTTTTAAAAAAAATACAGACCCAAGCGTAATAAATAAAATATTAGTCTTCAGATTAAACCCACTGATTTATTGAGGCACAACTAACAATGAAGGGTTGTTTTAATTTGTCGAATTGTTAATTTAGAAACATGCTACAACAATCAATTGACAATTACCGAATACACTACACCATTTATTATATTATAACACACTACTCATATGAGTCTAAAATCTCCTTTAATGGCGTAAATACAAACACTCATTAATTTTCAAGCTTTCGTACTCCAGTGGGAGGCGTCGTTTGGTCTTAGTCCTCAGAGCTTAGAACGGTCACAAGCAGTGCTGAAACAGAAGACACAACTGAAGAACAGACAGAATTAAGTCCACACGAAGTTTCCCTTTGGAGTACGAAATCTCAATAAATATTGTGTGTTTGTATTAAGGGATATTTTAGACTCATGTGAGTCGTGTATTATAATCATTTAACATTTAAAGGACTTTTCCAGCCATAGAGGATCCATGAGAAGAATCATAATGAAACAGAATTTGCTTGTTTTAATATTAATAATGATTAAAACACAAAATGTAGAGCAAAATTTTAATGAAAAAATCAAAATTTTGATGAAACATGAATCAATTACTCAAATATATTCGATCTTACGTAAACGATAACAAGTATTTATATCAATGGAATACATAAAATTAATAGTTTAGAATTGACGACATTGTAAATAAATTTATTTTCTAATGGCTTGTTCAATTACCATGGATATACATCTGGCATTTCTCCACAGAAGTAACATGGCACTATTACACTATATCTTTTCGCATTGGATTTCTGATATACGAAAAAGACACAAAGATGGAGATTTGATAAGTTAAAATGCGAAATAAAATAGGATCACGAATGCTTCATGTGATAATACAGTACGAGTTATAAACTATTAGCATAACTTTAGGCTTTACTTAGAAGAAATATGTTTTTAGTTTTTTTAACTGAATACCATTTAATTACGAATAATGTAGTTGCTATTAGCTAGTGCTGATTAATTATTATTTAATATGCTCAAATTAATTGTTTAGTATGGCGCAGTGGTCCAAGCGCTGACCATTCTTCAGAGATGGGTCCGGGTTCGAATACCGGTGAGGCACGGATTATGTGTTTGTCTTACGGCACTGGCTCTCTTCCTTCTTTAGAACCAACTGCCCTAAATTAAGCACGGACGGCTGCTTAATGCGCAATGAGCTAGTCACAGTGGTCGTTATGCACTCAAAAAAGAAAGTAAATTTCAAGATATTAAGAACGATGAAAGACATGTAGGGTAAAGTAGATTTCAAACTAAGAAGCAAAAATAATAAGATAGATTGGCAAACAAAAGTGGGTTATTTAATTAAAATTATAAGCGAATTTGCTACTTTTGAATTTGTGCTCCATGGATAAATCTAAAAAGGTTTTTCTTATTTGTAAAAATGTTCGATTTCTTTTCATGTTGTGGCTAACATGTCTGGCGCCGCCGTGATAATGGTATCGGAAGTTTGTTCTTTAGTAATCGATAAATTTTGTCATTTTATATTTCCCAGAAGCTGTTAGCAGAAAACCCAGATGAATTACATCTGCCATACTCATTCTTCCTTTCCACTCATCAAAGGTGATCCATCACCCAGAAAAAGAATGCATGAAGGTTCAATCAATGAGAAAAAAGGCACCCACGTAGATAGGGCCCAAACGTTGTCTTAATGAACGAGGTCTGCTAAGCTCAAAATAAAATGCATTTTGCATTTTGAATAATGAATATGCAGATATTGATTACCATAAGTTGGATAATAACACAAAAAGCAAACCAAAATGCCGTATAATAATGTCTGGAATTACTTTTGAACGAAAATAATTTTTTTTTAATATTCAGCAATATTCGAGAATCGCGTGAAACATCAATTACATCAAAACATTTTGAAACCGTAACCGAATATTTTAAAAGTAATCACAAGCAAATTAAGGTAATCACGGAAATATTAATGTCGCGGACCTTGGTAGCACAAACCAAGGTGATCCAGTTCTGCCTTGCACAGACTACTAAAAAGCAGTGAACTGGAAACAACATAACTAATGCTATTTCCACGCACCCAAGAGATCAAAACATCGGTAATATACGCACCCAAAAGATCAAAACATCGGTAATATACGCACCCAAAAGATCAAAACATCGGTAATATACGCACCCAAAAGATCAAAACATCGGTAATATACGCACCCAAAAGATCAAAACATCGGTAATATACGCACCCAAAAGATTAAAACATCGATAATATACACACCAAGAGATCAAAACATCGGTTGTGACTATGTATAAATACTGAGAATGATTCATTAGCAAAACCGCCTGAAGCAAATGAATGTTGTCCCGTTTGAATTTGATATTTTGAAAGGCTAGACAAATACCTAAGTGACGTTGCTATTAAACACATGTATAAACCAATTATACTGTTGAAGCAAGATTCAAAAAACATTTAAGTTCTGGTTCAGAAGTAATCTAAAAATGAATTTATTTACACTCCAAAAGGCTAAAAACGTTAATAGCCAAGATCATCATCAGGCCTAACAGTTTGCCAAAAGTACAGAAGCAAGCGGAAAGTTATATCTCTCTATTCTAAAAACAAGTTAGTAAAATCATGCAATGCATTGATTATGATACACTTTCCATCATACCCGAAATCATTACTCAATTTATGAGGATAATGGCTGTGGAATAAATCTCGCTCCTGTACCCTGACCTTTGACCCCATTTCGATTATATTAAACATTGGTTCAGTATACCTCCGGAACAACACGAAAACGTTTTGTCGTAATCGAAGCATCTTTACGTAAGTTATGACGCACAAGGACAATGGAATGAATCCCGCTCCTATGTCCAGACCTTTGACCCCAGTTCACCCATTTTCAGTAGGGCTCATCCCCGGAAGGTCCCCCTAGCACCTACTAAAATTTCATCGAAATCGAACCCTTTTTTATTGAAGTTATTACGCATAAGGGCAACGGAATGGATCCCTCTCCAATGTCCTGACCTTTTACCCCATTTCACTCATTTTCAATAGGGTTCGTCCCCAGTTGATCCCCTATCATATACTGACATTTCATCAAAATCGAAACATTTTTACTCAAGTAATGGCGCATAAGGGCAATGGAATGGATCCTGCTCCGATGTCCTGACCTTTGACCCCATTTCACCCATTTTCAATTGGGTTCGTCCCCAGTTGATCCCCTATCATATACTGACATTTCATCGAAATCGAAGCATTTTTTCTCAAGTTATGGCGCAGGGCAATGGAATAGATCCCGCTCCGCTGTCCTGAACGACCTTTGACCCTATTTCACCCATTTTCAAAAGTGTTCGTCCCCAGGTGATCCCCTATCATAAACTGAAATTTCATCGAAATCGAACCATTTTTACAAGTTATGGCGCATAAGGGCAGCGGAATGGATCCCGCTCCGATGTCCTGACCTTCGACCCTATTTCACCCATTTTCAATAGGGTTCGTCCCCAGGTGATCCCTTATCCTATACTGAAATTTCATCGAAATCGAACCATTTTTACAAGTTATGGCGCATGAGGGCAACGGAATGGATCCCACTCCTATGTCCTTACCTTTGACCCCGTTTCACCCATTTTCAACAGGGTTCGTTTCCATGCGATCGCCTATCATATACTGAAATTTCACTGAAATCGAACCATATTTACAAGTTATGGCGCATAAGGGCAACGGAATGAATCCCGCTCCGATGTCCTGACCTTTGACCCTATTTGACCCATTTTCAAAAGGGTTCGTCCCAAGGTGATCCCCTATCATATACTGAAATTTCATCAAAATCGAACCATTTTTACAAGTTATGGCGCATAAGGGCAACGGAATGGATCCCGCTCCGATGTCCTGACCTTTGACCCTATTTCGCCCTTTTCAATAGGGTTCATCCCCAGGTGATCCCCTATCATATACTGAAATTTCATCGAAATCGAACCATTTTTACAAGTTATGGCGCATGAGGGCAACGGAATGGATCCCGCTCCTATGTCCTTACCTTTGACCCCGTTTCACCCATTTTCAACAGGGTTCGTTTCCATGCGATCGCCTATCATATACTGAAATTTCACTGAAATCAAACCGTACTTACGCAAGTAATGACGCATAAGGGCAATGGAATGAATCCCGTTCCTATGTCCTGACCTTTGACCCCATTAACCCTATTTTCAATAGAGTTCGTCCTTATATGGTCCCTTACCACATACTAAAATTTCACTGAAATCGAACGATATTTACGGAAGTAATTACGCATAAGGGCAATGGAATGAATCCCGTTCCTATGTCGTGACCTTTGACCCCATTAACCCCATTTTCAATAGGGTTCGTCCCCAGTGTTTCCCTACCAACCTACTGTTGGAAAGCGTAAAAAAGTAACTGCCGCTGTTTTAGAAATTTCGTGACACTCTTGCTTTCCTAGCTCGCAGCGCAAAACGTACTAAACACAAAAATATAAAATTGACATCGTTTGTAGAGAATTGTTTGGAGAACACGCTGAAATAAACCGTTTCTGGATTCTAGCGATACTTCAAGAGCTATTGTATTTCAAAGTTAAGGTAAGCAAAAAAGTGCTATCAGGTCGCGTTCCGGACACACTAACAGCAACAGAACCATGAAACTTTGTAGTGCCATGACCGAATTTTTGCACCTCGTCACCCTTTTTTGAATTTCGATTTAGTTTACGAGAAATTAAATTTCTAAATTTCACAAAATTCTCTATTTTGCGATGGGATCCATTTAAAAAAACGGATGTATGGCAAACTATAAATAATAACGCATTGCAATTTTTACAGCATAAACTTACAACGATCGTCTCTTTTTTACAAAAACAAATTAAGAAAAAGTCATTTTCTGATTTTTTAACATTTCATTTTTTAAAGACGCAAAGGAAAGAAAAGAACGGCTTGTCTTCATAAGGTATTTATTGCTCAAAATGTTAGGTATAAAAAACGCCTCTACTAAATATGAACAAGTACAGAATACAAAACAGTAACAAGATGTGGGAGAGAACAAGGTATACGCAAGCATTTAAAAAAAACAATAACAATGTAAAGGGTGTGAAAAAGAGGGTGCTCACAGACTGCCCAGTTGAACAGTAGTAAAAATAAAAGTATGAGTCCGTTGATAACAATAGTATTAAACTGTGTCTAAGAGTTCGCCGAAAACTAAACAAAAACAGACGGTAAAGCAATGTTCAAAGGTAAACAATTTCAAAACAAAACGTTTATTCAGAAGAAAAAAAAACTCAGTCAGTTGGGAAATCATGAACAGACTGTTGATTGTTTTCGAGTTCAGCTGTGAACAACTTCAGCATGTACCACAGACGATGCTGAAGCTGGGCATCTTCAGGGGGAACGGAAACGTTAATCAAAAATTCATCAAGCAATTGCAGTTGTTGAAGCATTTCAGGTAACCAATTTAACTTAGATTGAATACACGGGATTGTTAGAAATTTGTCAATCCTAGGGCGTTGAATTAGTTCAAGAAGTTCAGTAAATGTGAGCGGTTGCATTGGAACAGAACAGTCTTTGAACAGAGCGGAAAGTTTGGGAATGGTGGGAAGAGAAGAATCATCTCCAACAACATTCGAAGCAATCGATGCTGATTCACCAAAATTAGCAGCAACATCCATATCATCATCAGTAGGGAGGCAAGCGAATCCGTTTGTTGTACGAAGTTGAGAAGGAAAATTTTCTACGCCAGGTGAGGTTCCGGAGGAAGTGGCAGAAGATTTGGTCCGAAAACGCCTAGAGCGACGCGAAGGCCTAGGAGAAGACTCGGCAGAATTTGGGCGTTTCCCGGCAATTTTGGGTCCAGAGGAGCCCACCGAAGTAGGAAGAGGTGGAAATGACATGTCAACAATGAGAGCAGATTTGAACAGTTCAGAAGCAGGTGTTTGCACATACGAAACAGGCTGTGAAACGGGAGGCAATTTGTTGCTTGATGGTGGCGCTTGAGAGCTGGGCAATGATGACGCAGTAGTTTCGGAAGAAAGCGCCTGCTCGGAGTTGTATGGTAATGGCTGTTTAGTGCTTGGCAATAACTGCGTAGGAGTTTTGAAAGACAGAGGCTGCTCGGAGTTGAATGGCAGTGGCGAAACTGAAACAGGTGAAGACAACGAAATATCTGCAGTCATTGAAGGAGCACGTAGCAGAGATGGTAACGTGGTTGACATTGGGGCAACAGTTTGTTCAGTAATAAGGGAGGAGGAAGTGAATGATGGAGGTGTGTCAGGAACCTTCAACGAAGGGACAGCATCTTGCGCAAGTGTGCGCTGAGGGCACTCATAAGCCAGGTGTCCCTCAGCTCTACACCGGAAACACTGGACACCAGCAAATAAGTTGAAAACGTATGTTCGTGTGTCCGTAACAAGTTGCAGAGATGTGGGGCGGTTAGAAATGGCTTGGTCAGTGGGGAAAATAACACGATATTGGCGACGTCCTCCTTGCACAAATTTGAATGGAGAGTCTCTGGCAGCAGATGGGAGAAATTTAGTCTCTCCCACTACTCGACCAAGAGTGCCGAGTGCAGCAACAAGTAAGTTGTCAGGAATAGCAGTAGGTACAGGAGATAATGTCACTGTGACCGGGCCCTGTGCAGAAGCAACAGGTTGCAAGTGAAAAGAGCCAATATCAATGCCTGTGGCAAGAACGGTGTCGGTGGCTTTTTGGTAAACAAAATGAACGACAACACCCCTCCAATGCGAATAATTGAAACGATGCTTTCCTTGGGAACAACTTTAACCAAGGCCTCCAAATAGAGGGAGAGGGGGTGTCACGAAGAGACGGAAAATACACACTTAATAACAAAGCTGAGGAAAGTTCTTTACCTGCTGGTGAGTCGTCAGAAATCCGAATCTTGATAACTTTATCTTCTCTAGAAAATTCTGGTTGCATTGAAAGAGGTGCATGAGATTGGTTTGGACGAGCAGTCGCAGCATACGAGCGTGGAGGAGTAGCAGCCGTGGCAGCAGAACGTGACTCGGCATCCAGGATATGCAAATTAGGACGAAGAACATTCGATGCAGAAACATTAGGATGAAGCACATTAGAAGCAGAAACACAATTAGAAGTAGACAAATCCACACTTGAAGAGGTCATAGTTGTCTCACAAGTGGTCGATGTAGCCAAAGAAAATGCAGCGGAGATAAAATCAGCAGACGGAACTTGCATTTGTACTTGGGAAGCAGCCATCATGGCCGCTAAGCCGAACAACACAACACCGTGTGCTGCAACTGCGTCACACAGAAGAAACACAAAATAACGAAACAGAAGGCACACACACTCACTTCAAGTGAGGCAAAACGGTGAAAACACAACGCAGTCAACACGAACCACTAACGCAGACGATAAATTCACAGGAAAAAAACATTTTTTTTACAGACGCAAGGAAAAATACGAACGGCTTGCTGTCTCCACGATAACCACAGAGGAACGCTCTGGTCCCGTGACCTGCTGCCATGGTGACGCAGAGAATTTGTTATGCATATGTTTTGTTGGTAAAGCTATCTTAGTTGTTTAAGGTGGACGTCAAGTAATTTTGCTTCCTATAATTCCAATGGAAAAACTTTTGAACACATTTTCTTCACAATTAATGCGTTCTCAAGGATGAAAATTTGAACATCGATTAAAATAGCTTCATTTTATAACTTGGAATACTTAATATTTTCTAAAACATAACCATAATTATGCAATCCAACATTTGTTTGTCTACTGACGTCATCAAAGTACAGGTCGCGCCATCATTTTTCTGGTTCCAACACCACCAAAGGAAAAGTTATTGATTTTTTTATATAATTATGCTTATGTTTTAGAAAATATTAAGTATTCCGAGTTATAATATGAAGTTATTTTAAGCGATGTTCAAATTTTCATCATTAAGAACACAATAATTGTGAAGGAAATGTGTACACAAGTTTTTCCATGGGAGGTATAGGAAGCAAAATTACTTGATATCCACCTTAACGGTTTAGCATAACGGTTTACGGAAATGCTTTTTGGACCCCTTTTGTGTTTTTTTTTTGGTAAATTTAGTAAGTGCCATAAGTTCAAACGACAAAAGTCCGACCTTCCAAAAATTAACGATAGTAAAAAAAACTCTGAAATTTCGGAATAACAAGCCTTATTTGCTTAGATATGCAATAAAAATTAAAATTTATATGAATTTTCCAGTTTTATTTCATGTGATATACTTGTAGATCAGGCTGCAGGGCCCGAGCGCTACTCTGGAAACGGCCGCCCCGGTGGCGCAGTGGTCTAAGGCGTTGGCCTCTGATCATTCGTCCGTAAGGGGTCAGGGTTCGAATCCCGGTCAGGCATGGATGTTGTGTTTGTCTTACGGCACTGGCTCTCTCCCTTCCCTGGAACCAGTGACCCTAAATTAGGGACGGGCGACTGCTTATAGCCCATTGAGTTGCTCACGGTGGTCGTTAAACCTCCAAACAAAAAAAAAAAAAAAAAAAAAACTCTGGAAACGAGCGTAGCGAGCCTAGAGGCCCAGCCCGTAGTAGTCATAAACATTCCCAACAATTGCAAGCATGAAATTTGGACTTTAGGTGATTGGAAGAAGGCCGTCTGGTACGATGAATTCGGTTTCTTACTGCACCAAGCAGACGGACAGGTACGTGCGCGTCGTTTACCTGCGGAAAATACTGGTGACGTCACTGCTAAATGCTGTGAGACGCGTTCACTCGTCGGGATAGGGGTGATTAAAATGATCTTGCACATGAGAGACTGTTACTCATATTCTCCACTGTACGGCACAATAAATAAATAATTTGACATCTCAATTGCACACAGAAATAACTGCTGTGAAAAAGAATTGTGTAGAAAATATAAAAACATTTGACAAAACGAAGTTCGAGCTCGATATTTCAAAAGTTCAATTGCTTACTTACCTGGCAGCAAGAATTTGCATATGAAAGGCAACTTCTCTCGGCAGTCTCCTCCACTAACGCGAAGTTTCTTTCCGTCGTTAAAGGCCTTGCAGCAAGCCTCGGCTGAAGATGTCACTCCTGAGTTCTTCGCCATAGGAATATAAGTGATCATGTTACCGTCTGTCCAGTAGCTATTTCCTTAAGAAGATGATAACAAATGAAATTAATGTAACGGAATTTCTAAAAATGTAGTTCGCAACAGTTGATATAACGGAAATGTAGTTCGTAACAATTAATACTGTGAAATGGAATTTCTGAAAATGTAGTTCGTAAGAATTGATATGACAAAAATGTATTTCGTAACAATTAATATAACGGAATTTCTGAAAATGCAGTTCGTAATAGTAGTTCTTTTGATAACGAGGAACAATACACCAATTAAGTAGCAAATAGTAACACAATACTAGTGATCCTATTTATTGGCGTAGGAAATAAACACATAAGCGTTTCCAAGCTTTCGCACATCAACCAGATGACTTTTTCAAAGAAGTTAGACAGAAACTGCAAACTGAAAAATAGAACGCTTAAGAATTTGAACGCGGGAACTTGACAATAAATAGATGCGACGTTATATTAATTTAAAAATACGAGGCGTCACGTTGGTTGCATGCGGGATCCTGGTAGAGAAAAGGCGTTACTTGAATAATTGGTTCCAAATTCGTGGCAACTCGAGCGAGACGCAATCATTGCGAGTATCGCTGTTGGTAATGATCTCCAAGGTTTCCCGAATGGCTGTGCATTTAGGGGTCGAGTAGGTAGCTAATTTCTTTATATCATCCCACATAGGAGTAGCGGACTTGAATTTGATTTCTCGTGATAGTGCCGTGGCTACTTTACTGTATGTTGTGTCTCTTTTATGTTCGTTGACTCTTATTCCAAACGAACGCTTGGTCATTCCAATGTAGTAACGTTTAGAGCCGTCCGGATACTGTAGGGGGGTCGCATAAACACCTGCTTCGCAGGAGAGAGGTGGTTTTTCACTATTCCTCTTTTGCATAGTATATAAAGATGCAGGAGACCTTATGCCGACGCCGTAGTTCATCTTCTTAAGGCCGTTTTTGAGTTTGTAAGACACACTTGGTATGTAGGGAATTGAGCTTAAATAACGTAGCTGCGGCACAGGAAGATTCGAATGTTTGACCCTGGCTTTTTGGATAAAGCTACGTATCTGATTTAATGAATACCCTGCATCAGTGGCCAACTTGATGACGCTTTCAATTTCGTGTAGTCTAAATAGGTATCGGAGGAAACGGTGAATGCTCTTCGAATTCGAGAACGGAAGATAGCTGTTTTGTATTCTACAGGACAGAAAGAGCTGCGGAGCATCAGGTTGGCGACGGACGTGGGTTTATAGCTGGCTTGTGTATCGAGGCGGTTGTCAGGTGATTTCCTCAATAAAACATCCAGTTAAAAGCGTTGTTGTGTTCAAGCTCCACTGTGAAATTGATCGTAGGATGCATATCATTGATTTTATCAAGGAAAATTAGAAGAGTCTCTTTTCCGTGAGGCCATACAGAAAATACGTCGTCTGCATAACGCATTGGGCGAAGTATTGCTTCTGCAAGGACGGGTGAAAGTGAGGATCCCATTGGAGCGCCATTATTCTGTTTATATACATGTCCTCAGAAACTGGAGAAGCTAGTATTAGTGACCAAGTCTAATAATTTGAAGATGCTGAGGCGTGACTCCTGCGTATAAAATGTTAAATTTGATATGACCTCCTTTAATGTTCTGATGGCTTCCGGAACGGGGATTGTGGGGTAAAGGGAAACCACATCGAAACTGCCGATATTGTCGCCTGGTAGGACAGTGAGTTTCTTGGCTTTCGTTATAAAATGCAGAGTGGAATTTATAGTAAAATCTGATTCAGGAAGAAAACTATGCAAGAATTTGGATAGTGCTTTCCCTAAATGGTACTGATACGAAAATTTGGGTCTAAATTAATTAATTATAAGAGGGGGATGCTAAAATTATTATAGTGTCTTAATTAAATATTTGGCCTATTATAAAATTAATAGGAAAAATTAGCACGCTTTAATTGGGGAAGTCGGATAATTCGCTTTAGCTGGGTGGAAACAAAGAAATTGTAAGGTTGCCATGAAAGCCCACCCAGAAGCGAGGAGACCTCCAATGTCGCGATAGAGAGGCATCCGGGACCTCATAAATATGCCTACTTTGGTGCAATTTAAGTCGAAAAGCTTTTAGCCAGCGTTAAATTTATGGTTATGAGGGGTCGAAGGTCGGAAATGACACCAGGCTTGCAGAGGCGACGAGCGTTCTGGACAAAAGAGAAGAGGGCAGCGCTAAGTTGTTGACAGTATGGAACAAGGCGAAGCCTCTTGACACTGAAAAGAAGCAATGTAGGTTCACCCCCGCGAAGTGGCAAAGGAAAAAGAAGGGCAGTTTGTTTTCGCAGTACGCTGGAGTAAGACGGTCGCGAGAGGGACACCAGCAGAAAAAGAAAATATGCAATAATGCTCTGCGCGCAGAGGTCAGACGCCCGAGTATGAGAAAAGCAAGGCCTAACAATATCTAGGTGGCTGTTAGTAAGCCCCACCTAAATTTGGAATTGAGAGCGCTTAAGAGGACGGATCAACTAACGCCGAAAAGAGCTGCTATATTTGTTTAAAAGGGCCATACGCCGATGTCAGAACGATCGGAACGTCGGAAAGGCTTCTCCTGCTACATATACAGTTCCAGCTAACCCCCGTCCGACCAGGTAACTAGCAACGCAAACCCCTTCTTCAGCCGAAGAAGGGGAGGTCAGCGACCTCTACGAAACTGCCAGCCGTCAAACGCTCAGAGCAGAGAGCGGACATCTCTACGGGGTCAAATAGAGCTATCCCCCGTCCATCCTACTACCATTCCCTTTGCCGAGTTTCGGAGTGTGGAAAGAGAATGTTCCGATCGCCGGGAAAAGGAGAAACAAAGGAAGTGACCTTTCTCTCACATGTCACATAGGTGAAATAGGGCTGTTAAACGCCCCTATGAAGTGCTTTGTCGCGTCAGGTGTGTGTGTGTGTGTGTGTGTGCGCGCGCGCGCCTACAGTTCTTCATGAAAGATTTAAGCCAACTTGGTAAATTTGGATTACTAAAAAGCAGCACGCAATAAGTGAGTACTCTTTTTTTTGTTTAATGCTACCCTTTTGTTGAGGGGGCGAACTGAATACATCAGCTGAACCCAGACTTGTTTTTAGAATTCTGATACGCCTATTGGCGAAAGACTGTTGTTTTCAGAATCTAGGGCCAGCTTATACTAGTTCCGAATAAGAAGAATAACTCCTGTTTATATCGCCGTGGGCAATGCCCCGGAAGAGAGGTTCAGCTTACAATAAAATTCTTAAGTGTTAAATTCTTACTCTCTTTGCTCTATATAGGCTTTGGTGTTAAAAATAATTCCCGTATTTCAGCTAACGTTCTCGCTCATATATACCAGCTCCCGAATTTAAACGAACGCTAAGTCTCGAATCACGAAATCGTATCAATTGGTGGTGAGCGGTAGAATGCATAACCTAGTTCGGTCTGAAATCGTATCAATTGGTGTTCAGCGGTGGGATAGTTTCCCACAGGCCATATCAGTACGTTGTTGCAGTCTTCCTGGATACGATGGGTCTCAGTGGGTTTCCGGGCTTATGGTGCTTAAGTCTTCCGAAGAGCTTTGGGATCTGAGGTCCTGGTGGTAGTCTGGCAGCTTTCCTGAGATCGTCTGGAATAGCGGGTAACCGGGCTACTCTTTGTACCTGCGCAATCCAAGAATTTAGAGGGTTCCTTTGAAGGGCTATAGAGCCTGAGTCAGTGATAAAATCTTCAAGTTTCGTATTGTAGTCTGATGCGCCCATAATTGCTATCTGTCCAGATTTGTCCGTTAAAGTCAACATTATGGACGGGTCATTTCTAAGGATCGAAACTGGCCTCGGAATTATAAATTTATTAGGCAGTTTAGTAGGATCGTACCAAAATCGTAATTTAGAAGAACAGAGCTGGCGTAGTTCATCTTTTGAGTCGTTTGGAACTCGCGATATTACGCTTTCGTATTCGGAAACGACGTTTTTTGAATTCGATCTGGTTCGGAAGCAGAATTTTGGTCCAAGCTCTAAAACTTTTGCTTCATCTTGGGAAAGCGTCCGGTTGGAAATATTGACGAATGGAACGGCGAAATCTTTAGCTTTTGGAGTATGGGAAGATCTCAAGTAATCCGGTTTTTTGTTGTGTGAGGAGGATAAGGAAGATTGAATTTTTTCAACTAACATATCTACACGGAGGGTCAAGATGTTGAAGGTGATCAGGTCGCACAATCCGTGCAATTTCATATACAGGGTGCAGCACTTGGTCTCCAAGGACATGACGTTCTTTCTTTTCAGGTTCACTATACGTGACAGCGTCTGACGAAGACATTTGTCCTTTTTATTGTCAAATCAGGAACCTTTAACTGTTGATTTAAAGTTGAGGAATTTTGGGATTAGGCCCGATGTTTTGCAGGCGGTTAAAAAGTCGAGCTGGGAGCATTCCTTCTCCAGTTTAAGTCGAAGACATCTAAAAAGTTTGAAAGTGTTCCACATTGCTCGGAGAATGGCAAAAACAAATAGATAACGAGAAATATTACACCAATTAAGAAGTAAATAGTAGCACAATACTAGTGATCCGATTTATTGGCGTAGGAAATAAACACATAAGCGTTTCCAAGCTTTCGCACATCAACCACATGGCTTTTTCAAGGAAGTTAGACAGAAACTGCAAACTGAAAAATAGAATGCATTAACAATATAAACGCGGGAACTTGACTTGACAATAAATAGATGCAACGTTATACATTTAAAGATGCGAGGCATCACGTTGGTTTCAAGCGCGGTATCCTGGTAAGGAGAAGGCGTTACTTGAAGAATTGGTTCCAAATTCGTTGCAACTCGAGTGAGACGCAGTCATTGCAAGTATCGTTGTTGGTAATGATCTCCAAGGTTTCCGGAATGGCTGTGCATTTAGGAGTGGAGTAGGTAGCTAATTTCTTTATATCATTCCACATAGGAGTAGCGGACTTGAATTTGACTTCTCGGGATAGTACCGTGGCTACTTTACCGTATTTTGCGTCCCTTATATGTTCGTTGACTCTGATTCCAAACAAACGCATGGTCATTCCAATGTAGTATCGTTTAGAGCCGTCCGGATACTGTAGGGGGATCGCATAAACACCTGCTTCGCAGGAGAGAGGTGGTTTTTCACTATTCCTCTTTAGCATAGTACATTAAGATGCAGGAGACCTTATGCCGACGCCGTAGTTCGTTTGGAATCAAAGTCAACGAACATAAAAGGGACACAAAATACGCAATGCAAACTTCTGTTAGTATTAAAATGTTCGCCTTATTACAAGGTATTATTGGTTTTTATTATTATAATGTAAAACAATTATTCTTACATCGTTAAAGATGTAACTGTCAATATACCGCATCCGTGATCATTATTTTCTATAGATTTATATTACTGTATGTGCATGAAATTAATATCATTTGAACAACACAATAAGTTAGCACACCAAAGGACATTCTGTTTAGATTTTC
Organism: Macrothele yani; assembly: GCA_039090855.1. NCBI lineage: Eukaryota > Metazoa > Arthropoda > Arachnida > Araneae > Macrothelidae > Macrothele > Macrothele yani. The sequence goes on along the minus strand of CM077005.1, from coordinate 132,911,146 downwards.
CAGGATATTTTTTTGCGGCACTAAATTTGAAAGAAAGGGAAGAATGCCTTAACAGTGTTATAACTATAACAAATAAACAAATAACCCACCTGTTCTAGAAAGTTTGGCACCGATCCATAACAAGGATTCCTTTGTTGGGAGAAGAGGTAAAACCTCTTCGTCCTCTTTCTCATTGAGCAAACTAACGAGATGTCCTGAACGAAAAACACATTGTTCTTCCGCATCTTCCCATTTTTCGTCATCCATCATTATCTGGTACACGATGAACTTGAAGGCATCACCACGAGTCACTTTACTAGGTGGATCTAATAAAAGAAATAAAGCACTGAACTAAATTTAGTATTTCGTTTCATTTTGCCAGAAGTTTTAGATAGTAACTCTTCGCTTTTACTGACACTTTCGGTTAGTTTTTATCACTTTGATTTGAATTTTTCTTCTTTAAAATGCAGCCATTTTAACAAACGTGAAACAATATACACTGAGTGTACACCAAATTACGGACACCCCTATCCAAAGTGAGTTACACCTGATACTGGCGCATTGAGGAGGAAGGCATGACCAGTATGCTAAAGGGGTATATATATACTGACGGAAAAAGAAATCCCAACACCACGAAAAAATAGTTGTAGAGGAATGCAATGGCGGCAATGCATTCGTATAGGTAACATATTTAATCGATTAAGGTTTCAAGATCACAGCTTATTGTAAGCGCGAGAAGAGCCATTTTAAATGTGAAATGCTGGTACATTAATAACCGGTGTAACCGCTAGAATAGAATGTTGAATGCAAGCACGCAAACGTTCATGCATTGTGTCGTACAGATGCTGGATGTCAGTTTGTGGGATGGAGTTCCATGCCTGTTGCACTTGGTCGGTCAATACAGGGACGGTTAATGCTGGTTGGGGTGACGCTGGAGTTGTCGTCCAATGATGTCCCATACGTGCTCGATTGGTGAAAGATCTGGTGATCTAGCAGGCCACGGCAACATGTCGACACTCTGTAGAGCATGTTGGGTTACAACAGCGGTATGCGGGCGAGCGTTATCCTGTTGGAAAACACCCCTGGAATGCTGTTCATGAATGGCAGCACAACAGGTTGAATCACCAGACCTACGTACAGCTGTGCCGTCAGGGTGCGTGGGATAACCACGAGAGTGCTCCTGCTGTCATAAAAATTCCTCCCCAGACCATAACTCCAGGTGTAGGTCCAGTGTGTATCGGCCGCAGACAGGTTGGTTGCAGGCGCTCACCTGGCCTCCTTCTAACCAACACACGGCCATCACTGACACCCAAGCAGAACCGGCTTTCCTCAGAAAACACAACAGATCTTCACTCCGTCCTCCAATGAGCTCTAGCTTGACACCACTGACGTCGCAAACGGCAGTGGTTTGGAGTAAGTGGAATGCACGCTACAGGGTGTCTGGCTCGGAGCTGTCCTTCAAGTAACCGATTTGTAACAGTTCGTTGTGTCACTGTGGTGGCAACTGCTGCTCGAATTGCTGCCGCAGACGCGGTACGATGCGCCACGGCCATACGCCGTACACGGCGGTCTTCCCTCTCAGTAGTGCCACGTGGTCGGCCGAAACCCGGTCTTCTTGAGGCAGTACCTTCCCTTGACCACCGCTGCCAACAATCATGCACAGTGGCTACATTCTTGCCAAGTCGTTCTGCAATAATGCGGAAAGAAAATCCACCTTCTCGTAGCCCTATTACACGACCTCGTTCAAACTCCGTGAGCTGTTGATAATGGCTTCTTCGTCTTCTTAAAGGCATTCTTGACTAACATCAACACCCTACGTCGAATCTCAACGATAACTAACGCTCTCGAAAGTTACAGCGCGTATTTACAGCAAACCTGCTTTGCATGTTCCGAGGGGCGCTACTAGCGCCACACGTATGCGCCGAGCGCGAAATTTGCATAGACGTCATCTTACAGATGTACTCTCATCGCCTACCAACTGTCGTTTATCTAACACAACCCCTTCTTGGTGTTGGGATTTTTTTCCGTCAGTGTATATACGAATTTGCGTAATTGGTGATACAGATGAGAGCTAAGTTACGGACATGATGGGAGAAAGCCAGACATTTATCGGAGTGTACAGAAGGAAAAACTGTGAACTCACAAAGCGTTTTTGCGTCCATTTCGGAAACGGTGACATCTGTGGGGTGTTCGAGGGCATCTGTGGTTAAAGTGTACCAGGAATAGGGACAAAATGGACTACTGCGCCTTTATGGCGCAGTAGTCGAAGCGCTTTTTGTGATCATTCGTCTGAGATGGGTCTGGGTTCGAATCTCGGTAAGGCATGTATGTTGTATTTGTTTTGCGGCACTGGTTTTCTCCCTTCCCTAGAACTAGCAACCTTAACTTAGGAACCGGCGACTGCTTATACTACATTGAGTTGCTCATGATGGTCGTTAAACCCCCAAACAAACAATAAGGACAAATTGTAAAACAACTAGTCGAAGATACAACCGTAAGAGGATTACCTTGTACAAGGCAACTGGGGCAGTAGTTTCGTCGTTGACTGCCCAATACAATATCGGTCAACAAGAAACTATAATCCGCAGGACTATGCGACATATGCTGACACTGTTAGACAGCAAGGGCAGACTCCCTATAAGCCAACCTTTCCCGACAACAGTCCATCGTCGTAAACAACTGTTCTAGTCCAACAGCATGCGGAATAGACGTTAGAAGACTAGAAGCAGATTTGCTGGTCCGATGAATCACGATATGTACTTCATTCTGCCTAAGGTCGAGTCCGTATTTGGCGTTAGTAGCATGAAGCTATGAATGTATGGTGTGGCGCTAAGTTGTATGGTGTGGCGCTAAGTTGTATGGTGTGGCGCTAAGTTGTATGGTGTGACGCTAAGTTATATGGTGTGGCGCATATTTCAATGGAATGAACTGAGACAGCCGCTCCTGTGACACAATGGTCTAAACGCTGGCTTATGACCATTCGTCCGAGAATGGTCTGCTTTCGATTACCAGTGAGGCATGGATGTTGTGTTTGCCTTACAGCATTGACTGTCTTCCTTTCCTGGAACCAGTGACTCTAAATTAAGAACGGGCGACTTCTTATATCCCATTGAGTGGCTCATGATGGTCGTTGGATCAACGTATTGACGCAAGCTACAACAAAGGACTGTGTGCGGTACTGGACTTTCCACGGTGTTGTACCTCCAGCCAGAGGAGGATGAGTTCTTCCAGGAAGATGACTAACCTCGTGGAGGAGTGGTTCAATTGATGCAGTGCTGACATGAGACATCTCGAATGTACCCGAAACTTTCCTGATATCAATAAAATTGAACAGCTACAGAATGTCGTGGAATTCTAGGTGAGGCAGTAGGACACACTACCGAGCTCCCTACCGTAACTGTGATATGCAATACAAGTAGCTTGGCTCTCTCTCTCTCTCTCTCTCTCTCTCTCTCTCTCTCTCTATCTATCTATCTATCTATCTATCTATCTCACTCTTTGTATCTCACTCTTTCTCTATCTCTATCTATCTATCTATCTATCTATCTATCTATCTATCTATCTATCTATCTATCTATCTATCTCTTTGTATCTCTATCTATCTATCTATCTATCTATCTATCTATCTATCTATCTATCTATCTATCTATCTATCTATCTATCTATCTATCTATCTCTGTCTCTCTATCGCTCTCTCTATCTGTCAAACATTCTTCCTAAATACACAAACTCATGTGCCTAGTCTAACTCTGCACCGTTTAGACTGATTTTGCATTAGGTCAAATAAACACGACTTCGGTTTTTCCTTACTAGTAGTCAAATCGAATTTATTACATGCTGTACTTCGATCATGCAGGAAAACGTACACTGAAGTTCCAAAAAAAGTGGGATACCTTTCTAATACCGCGTTGGTCCTCCTCGTAATCGGATCACAGCAGCAACGCGACGCGGGCACTCTGCAGTAATGCGGAGACAGTGCACACACACCATGCTTCCTGAAGAGCGTCCCACAATTCCGTAACATTTGCCGGTGAAGGATTCCTGGCATTGACGGCATGTCAAACAGCATCCCAAATGTGTTCGATGGCGTTTAAATCCGGAAAATGAGGGGACCAAACCAGGGTGCCAAACTCCGTGCAATGTTCCTCCTGACATAATCAGGCGACTGTGGGCGTGTGCGGTGGTGCATTTTCGTGTTGAAAGAGGTAGCACTCGTCGGAATGGTTGCATGACATAAACTGGCGCAAATTATCCTCAAGGATGGTTACGTAGCCTCCGCCGGTCAGAGGGGTCTGTAGACGTATGAAGGGTTCCTGATGCGTGACAGCTGAAAACACCCTACACCAGAACAGAGCCACCCCCGGCCTGCACTGTCCTTTGTGGCAATCGAATCCATTGCCTCGTGGAGTTTTCGCCATACCGGGAGTCTGCTATCTTATCGAAATAGTTGGTACCGTGATTCATCGGACCAGGTTACAGGTTTCCTGTCATCTGGCGTCCAATGGCGGTGTTCTCGAGCTCAGACGTGGCTCATAGATTTGTCTCGTCAGGTCGGCAGTGGAATCCGGGTGGGCTGACGACTCCGGAACCCGGGTGGGCTGACGACTCCGGAACCCGGGTGGGCTGACGACTCCGGAACCCCACTGAACACAGGGAACGTTCCACTGTCCGAACGCTGATGCTACTACCAGCCCCAGCATTGAATTGCGCTGTAATTTTTTGGCAGTGTTGCATGCTGGGCGGATTTGCTTTTCTACGGCTAAACCGGTCTCGCACTCTGGATTTGCTTTTCTACGGCTAAACCGGTCTCGCACTCTGGAATTTTTTCATGGGTTTCTGTAATCCAAGTACACCCTTGAAATTTTTGACCCTGTAAATCCCAATTTCGTGGTAATTTCCGACATGGAGTGGCCCATCTCCCTGGAGTCGACTCTCATACCACGTTCAAAATCACTTAAATCCTGATAAGCTGCCATCTGAACTGTGAATGCTACTACTTGAGCTTGAGGCGATATTTGCCTCTATATTTACGCCGTTTGCGTACGATACCATTTACCGAATGGGTGTTGTATCGTGTAATGGAGATGGTAGCGTCCTTCCCAGTTTTAGTTTGTTTTCTTCGGCACCTCAGTGCACTGTGCAACAATGTTTTATCTCTTCCAGCAGGACGGTATCATTAACATAGAGCAACCTGCACTGTCTCTTTTAGCATCACCTTGCATACATTCATTGGTTTGCAGGTGGTATAATGAATAACCACGACGACTTTACACAAGCTTTTCCGACTACTATGCCAATGGAAAAACAATTTGATAAAACACGATTGAGACTTAACTCGGTTTTTACTACCAGCGCACATAACTTTCACACACTCAAATAAATTCCTGACCGCATCAAGATTTTTCAAGGTCTTCCACAGAGGCATTTTGCTTACTGTTTCAAAAGCTTACTCTAAATCTACAAATTCAACAAAGATTTTCTTGCCAACAAAAAAATATTTTTCAATCAGTAAGAACGTAGGAGATGAAAACGGACGCAAAGATTTAGAACAAAGAAGCACATACCTACAGAATACTTCATGAACACAAAAACATGTTTCATGTTTATTGAGAAACAAAATAAATGTCTAGCAGTTTATGTATTGGTTTAATTAAATCTATTTGCATTTGATATTATCAGATATTTGATGTCACCTATGTGAGAGTATTTTTTATGGATGTGGTAAGAGCAGGAATGAAGAAAGCAGCACCGTGGACCATCAGATGATTCGATGTTCTAGGCTAAAAGAGAATGGCAGAAGCAAAGACAAAAGTAAAGAAGAGCATTGGAAAACAGAGGAATGAAGATTTCATTTTAAATGAACGATAAAAGTTGGAACTAGAGACTAAGATCAAAGTAGGGATGACGAGCAGAGAGAGGTACCAAAGAAATCGCAAGGACCAACGATGTTCAGTGCACACATACACCGATGACCCATTACATCATGACCACCTACCTAATAAGCTTTAGGACCCGCTCTTTCCTGCAACAGAGCGGCCACTCGGCGAGGCATCGATTCGATGAGGAAGCGATAGGTATCCTGGGGTATCTGATACCATAATGCCAACTGCAGGTCCTCCAGTTTCGGTACATTTCGGGATGGTACCGCTTTTCCAAGTCGAACCACAAATGCTCGATTGAGTTCACGTCAGGTGAATTTGGAGGCCAGGGCATTAACAGAAAGTAATCAGCATGTTCCTCAATCCACTCCTTGACGATTCTGGCAGTGTGGCATGGCGCATTATCCTGTTGGTAATGGCCATCACCAGCAGGGAACACAGTTGCCATAAATGCATGAACTTGGACCGCAAAGGTGTTCAGATACCTGACAGCTGTCAGAGATTGTGCTATTGGGATAATGAGGATTAAAGTGTCCCAAGAAATCATCGCTCACAGCATAACACCACCGTCACTGGCATGTTTCCGACCAACAGTGCATCCAGGTGCCATAGCCTCTGCTGGTAATCGGCGCCTCCGCGCACGGCCGTCTACGTGATGAACCAGGAATCTTGATTCGTCTGACCAGGACAATTTTTTCGAATCATCTACTGTCCAATCTCGATTATCTTGGACCCATTTCATGCGTTATTGACAAGGACGTGCATTGAGCATGGGGACCTGGCTGTGTCTTCGGAAATGCAGGCCCATGCGCAGAAGGTTGAGATGAACTGGGTGCTGTGACACATTGCCCTGATCACCATTGTTGTACTTGCGGGTGATTTCTAGCACTGTAGCCCTGCGGTCACTGTGAAAAATGCTCGACAGCCTCCGCTTCCCTCTGGGATCAATGAGCTGCGGACGACACACAGCTGGACGACGGTTCGTCTTTTGGTCAGCTGTGCACCACTTTTGATACGTGCTCACTACAGCGGCACGTGAATAACCCGTAAGCAGCGCCGTTTCCGAGATCGTAGTTCCAAGGCACCGTGCCATCAAAATTTGTCCTTTATCAGACTCCTATAAATCGGCAGCTTTTCCCATTCTGACTACTAACACTCTACTAATCAAAAACCGGTCCTTGGATTGTATATATGCTGCTCTGTGGACTTCATCTGCGCCACCGTTCGGTCTCCAGGCACTCTCATTTCTCTAGGCTGGAGGTGCTCATAATGCAATATGTAATGGCTCATAATAATGTATGGTAATAATGTAAAGGCTCATCTGTGTATATAGACAAGAAACAAAGAGTAGGTATAGAATTATAAGGATTGAGCGTCCTAATAAGATAAGTAGAATTATGACCAAAAGGAGAAGTTGAATTACGAGCACTAATCTTCCTAAAAAGAAAAGAAGAGTTATAAGCTTTAAGCTTCCTATAAGGAGAAGTAGAATTATGAGCACTGATCTCTCTAAAAAATGAAGTACAATCATAAACATTGATCTTCCTGATGAGAGAAGCAGAATTATTATCATTGAGATTCCCAAAAAGAGAAGTAGACTTACAAGCATTGATTTCCTAAAAACAGAAGTAGACTTATGAGCATTTATCTTCCTAAAACGAGAAGTAGGATTATGAGCATTGATCTTCCTAAAATGAGAAGTAGAGTTATGAGGATTAAACTTTCTAAAAGAGAAGTAGGTTTATTAGCATATAGCTTGCTGATCTTCCTAAAAGGAAAGGAATTATGAGTATTAAGCTTCCTAAAAGGAGAAGTAGAATTATGAGCACTGATCTCCCTAAAACGAGAAGTACGATTATAAATATTGATCTTCCTGAAGAGAGAAGCAGAACTGCATCATTAGGCTTCCCGAAAAGAGAAGTCTTACGAGCATTGATTTCCTGAAAATAGAAGTAGCATAATGAGTACTGATCTTCCTAAAATAGAAGTAGAATTATGAGCGTTGATCCTCTTTGAAGAGAGAAGAAAGATTATTATAACTGAGCTTCCCTAAAAGAGAAGTAGACTTATGAGCATTGATCTTCCTAAAAACGGAAGTAGAATTATGAGCATTTCCTCAAAACAGAAGCAGACTTATGAGCATTTATCTTCCTAAAATGAGACGTAAGATTATGAGTATTGATCTTTCTAAAATGAGAAGTAGAATTATCAACATTGAGCTTTCTGAAAGGAGAAGTACAGGAAAACAGAAAATGAGATGGAGGGATTCTGTAAACAAGCACATGAATGAGAATTTAAACTAAGAGGTGAAGGAAAACAGAAATAAAAGCAGAAAGAGGATTCGTAACAGAGAACTCCGGCCTTTTATCAAGCACTGTCTTTTCTGTGAAGGCTCGTGATTAAAACGCAAATCTGGCAGTGATTATTCTTTGAAGATTATTGACTTAACTAAGCACTGCCTTTTCCTTAAAGGCTAACGATTTAACTGTTCATTAGGTACATCTTTTTCCTGAAGGACTGAACTGCTCATCAAGCACTTCTTGTTCTATGAAAGATAGCGACATGAGACATAATCATTGAACGTTAACGACCTTTGGGCGCATTATATACTTCCTTTCCGAGAGGTAGCTACTTCAGAGGTGCACAGCAAATAACTGACTTTTAGAGGGCTTGTTATTTGCTGATCTATAACGAAGTAAATTTCTCCGTCATTTTTGGTCTACGCCGGGATTCGAACCCGAGGCCGCTTATTCCGGAACAAGTCGCTCTACCAACTGAGCTACGAAGACATTTGTTCTGATTGCTATGTGCCTTTATGTCGTGTGCGTCTATAATGAATTAGCTTTGTTTATCTTTTTGCTAAGCTAATTATTATGAATGAATAATGCTCTAAGCTTCAAAATGATGAATTCCCAAAAGGGTGTTGTTACTCGTTAATTATGAACTTAAACAAAGTCTCAACGCTGGTTATTTATATTAAGTAATCAAAGTCATAAACCTAACAGCCAGACAGAGGTCTGACAAAACTAAGAATTGAAAAAGACTGAACTTACAGAACAACTTGTTTATTATGATGACTCCTGGTCAACTAAGGCACTCATATATCACTACTACATAACAACACACTGCAACGCAACGCAACACACCACACCAACTACACCAACCACCCTCAACTCCAACGCAACAACACAACTATAACGCAACAACACAACTCCAACTCCAACTCCAACTACACAACCCACACTTCTCGATGAACGCGCCTATATACGAGCTACCACCACGTCATGACTTACACTCATTGCCAGATCTCATTCAGCGGGTGAAATAATATTCCGTTCAGTAGGAAGATAATTTACATAGTAAAATAAAATAACCAGAGATAGTAAAATCAAAAGGAAAGTGAATATAGAGTATACGTTACACGTCCTGCTGGCAGGTACGTCACATCTCCTGGTACGTTACATCATCTCCCCCTTATTTTTATTTTTTTTTTCGAAGTGCTGGAGAAAGGATTCTCTTATTTTTCCTATCTCGCGGTGTGGAAATAACATCACACCAATGCGAGATTTTGAACGGTCGGGTCATCCGGATAGTTCGGGCGCCATTATAACGAAGTAAATTTCTCCGTCATTTCTGTCCGCGCCAGGATTCGAACCCGGGTCCCCTCATTCCGGAATAAGTTGCTCTACCAATTAAGCTACGCGGACGTTTTATTCTGATTCCTATCTGCCTTTATGTCGTGTGCGTCCTTCTGGCAGGTACGTCACATCTCCTGGTACGTTACATCATCTCCCCCTTATTATTTTTTTTTCGAAGTGCTGGAGAAAGGATTCTCTTATTTTTCCTATCTCGCGGTGTGGAAATAACATCACACCAATGCGAGATTTTGAACGGTTGGGTCATCCGGATAGTTCGGGCGCCATTATAACGAAGTAAATTTCTCCGTCATTTCTGTCCGCGCCAGGATTCGAACCCGGGTCCCCTCATTCCGGAATACGTTGCTCTACCAATTAAGCTACGCGGACATTTTATTCTGATTCCTATCTGCCTTTATGTCGTGTGCGTCCTTCTGGCAGGTACGTCACATCTCCTGGTACGTTACAGTTCATCTGGCACGGTCTTTTCTATCTAAAAAACGGGGTTTCGTTTATGTCTCCTTTATGAATTAGCTCTAAAGTAAGTAATAATTTATACATAGTTCGTTTCATATTAGAATTTTACAACGAGCGGTGGTTATAGCTTTACCTGTCACAACTATAGCTTCTGCGCAGTCATAGTCAGTTCCAAGGAAGTTGCAGCGTAAGGTGAATGTGTATGATATTCCCATGGCGATTGGCGTAAGGCGGTAATCAGTGTTCTCCTCTTCAATCCAATCCGATTGCTGTTCTGAAGACGAAGCCAGATGGCGAATAGAATACTTCTCGGCAAATCGAGTGGCAGGAGATGAAGAAGACGATGACAGCGCAGTGGCTTTGTCCCACTGAATCTGAATTATTCCATCAGGGAAAAGATAAGTCCTTGTCGACACCGGCATTAAAAAGGCTCCTACGGAAATTGAAAGAAAACATTTAAATAATTTGCTTTTCAGGAAATAAAGAACTCCAAAATATGATATCCACATATACTCTTTATAAATAGATATATTTCGAGCATTAGCTTTAGAATTGTAAACCAAGTCACTTTTTGGATGCCTGAACTTACATCGAAAAGCTCTTAATGTCTTTCCTGCAGAAATTTCAAATCAAATCGCATGATATCCGTGCAGAAACAACAAAAGCGAAGATTATTGAGATGACGGGAAAAAAACATTTAGTCATCTTTTTTAAGAATGAGAGGAAAGACAAGGTCTAGAGACAAGAAAAGATTTAAAAGCTTAGAAGCAACGTTCTATAAAAAAAAATTTGCTGATTAGTTTGAATTCATTCCGAGGATGAAAATATGAATGAGTTAAGAAATGTTTCAACATTAACCGTTAACGGAAGACTATACATACAAAAAAGTGAAATATCTGACATCAAAATTTTTCTAGACTTCTGACATCAAAATTTTTCCACGGAGTGAATGCGTTGTAACCATGCTGACTTTACGAACATTACATTCACAAGAATATAACGAAGTAAATTTCTCCGTCATTTTTAGTCTACGCCGGGATTCGAACCCGAGGACGCTTATTCCGGAATAAGTTGCTCTACCAGTTGAGCTACGCGAACAATTATTCTGCTTCCTATCTGCCTTTATGTCGTGTGCGTCCTTCTGGCAGGTACGTCACATCTCCTAGTACGTTACATCATCTCCCCCTTATTTTTTCTTTCGAAGTGCTGCTCTTATTTTTCCTATCTCGCGGTGTGGAAATAACATCACACCTTTGCGAGATTGTGAACGGTCGGGTCATCCGGATAGTTCGGGCGCCATTATAACGAAGTAAATTTCTCCGTCATTTTTGGTCTACGCCGGGATTCGAACCCGAGGACGCTTATTCCGGAATAAGTTGCTCTACCAGTTGAGCTACGCGGACAATTATTCTGCTTCCTATCTGCCTTTATGTCGTGTGCGTCCTTCTGGCAGGTACGTCACATCTCCTAGTACGTTACAAGAAGAGCGAGTCAAAGAGTGGAGGACATTCTGTTTGCTTGGTAGCATAGTTTAATGAGACGATTTTGGCTGCATAATTAAAAAACGAGAGCTAAACGTAAGTTCCAGGTATTCGATGAACGTTGAATTAGATGAAAAAACACTTTTATTCGGAGCCTTAGGAAAAGAAGAATGTGAAGTACAATAGAATTTGATCATATTTAATTTCCAAAACATGTAACGCTTAGATCTCTTACATATTGAAATAGCAACATTGCTATCATACACGTACAATATACACTGCTGGTCACCCAAAATGCAACACCAAGAAGGACACGAGATAGCAAAGCCAGATTTACTGGACACATAACAACAGATACAAAGATGAAACGATTGAGCTTACAGGCCCGTGCGACTTGCGGAACGCGCATACATAAATAGTTCGTATGGCCCCCATGGCTGGCAATAACGGCCGCTACACACCGCGGCATCGAACGAAAACGGCTTTGGATGTGGGCTTCAGGTATGTCGGTCCAGGCTGCTTCCACGCGTTGCCACAGTTCATCAGGCGTAGCCGCACTCGGTTGCCGATCAGCGACCAGACGTGTTCGATGGCCGACATATTGAGAGAACAGGCGGGCCACGGCAGCAGTGACACCTGGTGAGCCGTGAAGAATTGTTGCACGATGCGTGCCACGTACGGGCGCGCATTGTCCTGTTGAAACGTGGCCGTTGGCAGGTCCTGCAGGTAAGGGAGGACTACAGGCTCCAAAACGTCGGAGATGTAGCGGTGGCTGTTGAGTGTACCGGCGATGCGTACCAGAGGGGTGCGGGTGTCATATCCAATTGCGCCCCAAACCATAACGCCAGGCGACGGAACGGTACGGCGATGCATAATGCAGACGTCATACACTCTCTCGCCGCGGTGCCGCCACACGCGGATCCGACCAGCGTGGTGTTGCAGGCAGAAGCGGGATTTGTCGGGGAAGATAATATCGTGCCATTCCGTAGTCCAGGTGCGGCGTTCAACGGCTCACTGCCACCGTACTCGCCGATGGTGTAACGTCAATGGTAATCGGAGCAATGGGCGCCGTGCGACAAGTCCCCGCTCCTGCAGATGACGTCGAACAGTACGTGCTGATACAGGTTGTTGCGCAACACACCCTAATTCCTGCGCTAACGTTCGTGATGTGGCGGTGCGAGCCGTCAATGACCGCCGTACAACAAGCCGGTCCTCTCTATCGGTGGTGAGCCGCGGCTGCGGCAATCGCTCACGTCGGTCCGTCCGTCCGTCCCTCCTGCACCCACCGAATCCATACTCGCCTCAACGTGGCTGGATGTGGTCCCACACGGGCGCCGATGTTTTGGTACGATGAACCGCTGTCGCAATAAGCCACTATTCGTCCTCTGTCGAACTCCGAAACGTGCTGGAATGACTGTCGTATTCTGCGACGAGGCATCAGGAAGCTTCCCACGCACAGGTACGGCAGCACAACACACTTCCACTACTTACACCTTCTGTGCACCCTTCTTATAGTGCTTCTCGGTAGCGTGCTTGGCGCACATTATTTGAATATGCCGTGCAATGCTAATCGTTTACATGTCCTCTCGCGGGCGACGCATGCTGCGAATTTCAGGCCAATCGGATGCTTCCTTCTTGGTGTTGCATTTTGGGTGGCCAGCAGTGTATATTCCTAAGATAACTTGAAAATTGATAGTCCAAAGACCGGAGTGAAACCATACCTCTTGAGTATGCTATTCATTCTGCGATTCAGAACTTTCCAAACATGGTGTTCCTACTCGATTAACACTCCAGAACAATAAAGGTTTTTAAAGCTTCCTACTTGGGTAATAGTTGCGTTTAATATCTTTAGGCTAAGGATCGTGTTTTTTTTTTTTTGTTATGCCTGCGAAATCAAATAATGACAAATTCGTATGGCATTTGACATTTGAAAAGATTTAGAGTTTTTGTTTTCACATGCACGAGTACAGGCACCGACTCTGACAGTTTGGGGCCCTGGACAAGAAGTTTTCAGGAGGGGGCCCAACATCCCGTCTTATGTGCATGCGTGTACTTTATGATTGAGCATGGTCTCAGGAGCAATAATCTAAGCTTTTTTGCAGTTTCATTCCGAATCGGCTGGATACTGATCCGCAGAAAGTGTTCATTCCGCTTGGAATAATTTCACAGAAGTGTTAGGATCTATTTACATTACAGCGTCGACCGGCGGATCGGTAGCATCCCCGGGGAGCGCGATCAGGCAATAATCTTGATTGTGACTGAAGCTTAAGCGCAGGTGGCACGTTAGGTTCGCGTGCAAAGCGCGCCTGCAATCAATTGGAGTTTGATTTCGAAGGAAAACAGCTCTTGTCAGAGCTAAGGTTCCCACCAATCCAGTTCCCGCCGCGTTGCCGTCGCGCTGGTCCCCCAACTCATCATGAGTGGGAGAAGTGCGGGGACAGACGAGCGAAGCCCATCTCGCTCGGGCCTCCAAACCGCAGATGCGGGGGATGGAGGCACAGAGACGCATGTGAGCGTAGGCTCAGAGGAATTTTTGGGACTGTTTAGAGAGATGAATGAGCTCTTTGACAGTCCCAAGACAAGAGAGGCTCACACAATGTCAGGGGCCTAATGCGGCAGATCCTTGATCGAATGCTAGAGACCCACACTAAACAGCTGCTGGAGATCGAGAACCTGAAGGGACAATTAAAGGAACGAGGACGGAGTGAGCAAGGCTAAGCAAGGCAGTGGACGTTCGCCGATGCAGTCAAAACGAAGCCGAAGGCCGATGGAAGGAAATTCCAAACAAAGCACACACTTCTGGCGTTCAACACTGACCCAGGGGTGGATACAGTTGATGGACTGAAGGATGCTGTCCAGTCAACACTCAACCTGGCAAAGCTGGGAATAGGAATAAAAAATGTGAAACGAGTGAGCAAAGGAGGAATACTGATCGAATGTTCAAAGGCAGAAGGGGTGGAAAATCTGATCGAGAGTTGCGAGAGCAGCAAGGCGATTTGGGTCTTTACTATGAACTGAAAAGGCCAAAAAAGAAAATATCGAGGCTAATCGTGTACGGGGATCAAGACAATGAATTGGAACTAGTCCAGAGGGACTTTCCTCGACAGAATGACCTAAGTGATCCCGAGAGGTGTAGGGTGCTCTTCCCCATTCCGGTAAAGACAAATCTAAGACGCACTGTGTGATTGAACTTACCCCAGTGGACTTTAGAGTCCTCACTAAAAAAAGGGCAGAGTCAATCTGGCCTGAAAAATCTTCCCTCCCGGGAATTCTTGAGAGAAACCCTGTGCTTCAAATGCAACGGGTTCAGTCACCACAAGGCAAAGTGCTCGGCTGTTTTCGTGAGCTGTGTCTGCTGCTGCCAGGCGGGTCACAAACACTGGAATTGCTCCAACGAAGCTCGGTGCCTCAACGAAGCTCGGTGCCCCAACGGAGCTCGGTGCCCCAACGGAGCTCGGTGCCCCAACGGAGCTCGATGCCCCAACTGCCAACGAGCAAACGAGAAATTCCACCTTAAGGTGGATTCCTCTCACTCCAGTTTAGACCAAGACTGTCCTAGTCTGAAACAAGAATTGGATCAACCGCGCAACCGCATAGACTATGGCTAATTCCAGCAGGGGAAAAGTACCGGGGCTCAGTCATCACCCCCTAATAGCTTAACAGGTCCGCGCACCAAACACCGGAAGCTGCGTGACGTAGGGGAGAGTAGGCTGATGTCCGTGGTGGATGGTCGAGCATGCATGTGCTGCTCACTCTGTGTAAGCGTGACTGTCGATGTGCGTGGTTGTTCTTGTCAAATTGCCAACTAAGTTTATTTTCATAAAGAGATATTAAGTGTCTTAAAAGTCGCTACTAATGGGGAGGTTCTCAGAAAATGGATTACAGCAATAAAACGTGAAAATTTTCAAGTGACCAAGAACTCTAAGGTAAGTGGAAACCTTTTGTTAACCTTATTTAAACTACTCGTAAAATAAAAATTTTGAACTAGAAAATTTAAATTTGGCTAATTTTATAATCTAATGCATCTCACAGCGGGAAGTCAGAGCACTGAAAAGATTTTTGAAAAATGAAATTTCTGTTTGTAATGGAAAGAATAGATTACTTGTGTTGTTATAGTAACCCATAACATGTTTTTGCCAATGTATCAAATAAATTCAAAGTAAAATATGTATATTTAGGAAGGGATTTTAAACTTTATTATGGACACAGAATAATAAGGGTTGCATGTTTTTGATCCCAAGAGTAATATGTTGATACATTCGTACTTAGTTATTTAAGTGTTTAGGCAGTGCCAGATTAACTTTTTTGGGGTCCCTATTTCTGAGCACAAGTGCTTGTAAAATACCTATATCCTATACGAAATATATGTATGTCATGTACACATCTAACATGCCTGTGTCCTTTATATAAATGCTAAGGCCTTGTTGCCATGTGAAATACATCTTTTGTGTTTGCAGACATGGAGAGTTGCATTGAATTATCATTTTTAATATTTATTACTAAAGGAACACAAACACTGAATCAAGTATAGACAGCAAAAATTAGATATGAATGCACAAAAACAGAAGTTCACACATAGTTCAGGAGTAAGTTTGCCTTTAAAAATGTCTGTTTAAAGATTTTGAAGCATTTTTCTACAAACCAACACATTGAAAAACTCTCGTGTGAGCAGTGTGTATGCTCTATCTGTGGTAGGATGGGAATTTATCAGAACCATTCAATTTCTTAAAAATTAGGTGAAATATATCAGTACTACATGGGCAAGAAATTATTTACTTGCCCAGGTAGTAAAAGCTGAATGCGCAGGAAAATTTATCTTTTAAGATAACAAACCAGAACCCTAATTTTTTTTTAAGTTAAAAATATGAACTGTTTTAACATGTTTGCACTTCCATTTTAAGGGTCTGTATTACAAATGTCCAATGCACAAACGTGTGTATATCAATTTTTAAGAAGCTGATGCTAAAATTGTTTCGGAAATTTAGTGATTCTGCCATGTTCCTTTTGTTAAAGTTTTCTCCCTTTGTCACTAAACATGAGAGGCCAGTTACATCAGAGGCATGCATACTGTTGTTGATTATAAACAAAATTTGGAGCAAAACTAGGTTTCCGATTTCTGGGCGTAGAGCATAACATAATTAAAGATGTGATATTGCTCTTTCCTTGATACTTCGTAACAATAATACAACTTCCATTAATTAACAATGACATGAAACATGACATGTGATGACTGTCTTTTTTTCTTGTGTAGTAGGAAATTTTATTACAAACTTTTTCATTTTAAAATTTAGTATGCACAGGCAATTAGATGTTTTATTTACCTGCCCAGACGAATGATTTACATGCTCTGGGCATCTCGGGCATGGTATTTTTAAGCCTTGGATATTGTTATTTTTAAGAGAAAAAAAGGTACCTGGATCGACATGAATCCACATATTGTGGAAACTATGTTCTAAACAAACAAGATTTTTAAAATACAAGTAGAAATATATACTTGCTTTTTTTTGTAAACATTTGCTTAAAATGAGAGATCAACTTTTTATTCATTTATCTAGACTTATCTGTTTCCAGACTTCCTGCACTGTGTCTTCACAAGTTACAGCAATAATAACTGGAACTAATATATCTCATATTATCCGATAACTACTGGAAAGTGTGCGTCCAAACGTGGGGGTGGGTGTCAATTTTTGTATGGGGAAAAACTTCTTTAATCCTTCATAGAATTTATTTTGAAACCAAAATCATAAAAAAAGGAAAAAAGCAATCTTTTTCAATAGCTTTAGTAATGACAACACATTTGTGCAAAATTTTATACCATTGCTTTTTATAGTTTCTGAGAAAATGGTACATCAAATTAGTCAATTTATAATGAAACATGTACATCTTTTAAAATACATCCTATAGTACCAAAACAATCGCTTAGATTTATTCAGTACAATCACTGCATGTGCATTTGTCAGGTTCTCAAAAAATATAATAATTATCTGAAAAAATACTTTAAGAAATTATTGGAACAAATTTCAGATTTTCTTAGAAATGTGTCTTTGAAATTCTTCAAGAAACAGCTAACGGACACATAATCAAATTGTGTTTGTGATACACAAAGAACTACACAACCATAATTATTTGTACATTGGCAGTTTTTCTGAATACTTCTTGAAAATCAAATTTCAGGAAATTTCTGCCAATAAGTTACTTGTATTTTTCCAGATAAAAAGAAATGCTTATATTGTGGATCCAAATAGTTTTGCTTAATGCTACTAATATACTTAATGCAGATGTGTGTTGAACTTTGACAAGGGAACTTTTTTGAAATAGTGCTCTGGAAGACAAAAATGATAAACTTTATATTTGCTTATCAAAATGAAGTTGTCCAAACACGTTACTAGATGGTACTAAAATTAGGAAAACTTGTTATGTCATTATGGTACGTTTAATAATGTAGCAATTGCATAATTTTCTTGAAATCTTAATTTATTTGATGGAATCAGTGGATCAAGCAGCATTTTATTGTATGTATGTTAAAACGTGTGTAACGTACCAGGAGATGTGACGTACCTGCCAGAAGGACGCACACGACATAAAGGCAGATAGGAATCAGAATAAAATGTCCGCGTAGCTCAACTGGTAGAGCAACTTATTCCGGAATGAGGGGACCCGGGTTCGAACCCCGGCGCGGATAAAAATGACGGAGAAATATACTTCGTTATACGTGTTTTATTGAGCCTTTGGTAATAATTAAAAAACACAGAAAAAAATTCAGTTTTTCTTGACCTTTTTTTATATATTAGTGATCACGGATTGCATATAAATTGCTAGTTACTGTCTGATGTGAAAATACATTTTCACTAAAGGAATTATTTCATTACTAAAATTTTCATAGTCATAAGTTTGCAATGAATGAAATATCTGATTCCTTAAATTAGTCAATCGTTATCTTTTGAAACGAGGGCGATACTTCGTAATGGACCCTCAAACTAATCTTTCAAGTACAAGAACGATTTGTTCACAAGTACAGGAATCATTCGGCTAACTATAAAAACACTATAACTACAAGTGAAACTACAACAACAGTTTTATAATTTCGATTATAGGAATGGTTTATCACTTCCAGTGAAATGACAGTGACGCTTTCACGAATCTGACGAATCTGTCTTGCTTACCCTTTCAAGTCGAAATTATTGC
This sequence comes from Macrothele yani, assembly GCA_039090855.1. Lineage (NCBI taxonomy): Eukaryota > Metazoa > Arthropoda > Arachnida > Araneae > Macrothelidae > Macrothele > Macrothele yani. The sequence continues at coordinate 132,892,510 of CM077005.1, read as the reverse complement.
TACGCTAAATTTTACGCTGTAATTTCTTTTTCTTCTGTATTTTAAAAGATTATTAAACAAACTTGTTAACTCTGCAGTTATTTAAAAACTAACACACAAGTTCTTATTTAAATGCAGGGAAACTCTAAAAGAACGCACGACCTTATTAGTTGGTGTACGTAAAGATGCGTTCGTTTCGCACATCGCCGTAATGCTCCTCTCCGCGACTACGGACTACTCTAGTGACGTCACAAATCGGTGCGCGGGCCTGTTAAGCTATTAGGGGTGATGGCTCTGTCCCCAATTGAATGTCAAAAGCAAAATGTACTTTCCTCTGTGCCTGCACTGTGTTGAACTGAAGTGTAATTCTATTCAATGTGTCTTGCTTTATTTTGTACTATTTTGTCTATGTTGTTTTGTACATGAATAAAGACCCCCTCCTAACCCCCCCAAATTAATGGTTTGCGTGGCGAACAGACCTCCCAGGAAAGTCTCGGACGGTCCATTCGAGTACGACCTCCCCAGTTCGCACCACCTATCGGTGGGTCCGAATCTGCCGTCCCTAGTCGGGATTGATACCGTAAAGTTTACGGCAGTAAACGTGAATAGCGAGTTCCATTTAACCCTTCAGAGTCCGCAGTTGGACAGAACAGGCTGATGGATTCATCTAACTTACTCTAACTTACACTACAGGTCAAGTGACGCTACGCAAAGCAAAGAAATGATCAACCAATTACGATCGGAGTCAGTTATTTTACGGTTAGTTATTTCTCGCTCGTTGTATCGCTAGATGATGAGGTGCAAATCCAGCATTAATTTCAGTTTTTTTCCCGATTGGAAATTGTGGTGATCAGATGTTTCATCAGCTGTAGCCAATCACAGAACTAAGTCTTATGAAAGGGAAGCTTGTGATATTTTGGGGGTCCGCCTTCAAAGGTCGGGTTCCTGGGCACGTTCCCCGAATGCCCTCTCGTAAATCAGGCTCTGTGCATGACGGTTACCAAGATGACTGTTACGTGAAAAAAGGTCATGTTTTTCTGGTCATGTGGTAGATCTGTACGAGCAAATCTTGTTATTTCCGTAAAGTGGGTTAAGCATTTCTAACAAAGTGCAAGTTCCATACAGGTATTAGGACCAAAGGTTAAAAAACGGTAGAACCTACAGGATCAGAGGATAATTCCTAAGGAGGAAGAACCAGGCGCAGTATTTGCTTCCAGTGAAATTTAATTAACCAATCAAATTAGCACACAACGCGCAGTCCAGGTTTTGCTGATACCTTATTTCATTAATTGGACAGTGTTTGATCAATCAATCAATGGCTACGTTAGAAATTACAGAAACATCAAAGGAGAAATGTTCTGCAATCCACGAGACGAGCTAATATTGTAAATGTCGGAAAATATGTAAGCTCAGAGCCAATTTAAAGAAACAAGGGACCCGGAGACTGCACAGTATTTGGGGGCAGCAACGTTAGTGGCAGATCTAGGATTTCACTATGGGTGGCAGAGCAAACATGCCCAGGAGAAAACATTCCCAAAATATGGTGAGGGAGCTATAAAATTAACCCCACCATATTGAATCTGTGCATCTCATGATTCATGGATGAATCAGTGCTAGCAAGAAAATGTAAAAATGCTTAGTTGACAATGGAAACCAGTTCAGTTCTGCTTTAAACCATCCCCCTAGCCTCCAGGGTTGAGATTGTTGAAATTGTATCAAAGTAGTGAACAAAATAATATGATCCAAATATCATGATTCAAACGAATTCTCAATATATGAAAATTTCCCGCAATTACAGATGTGCGCAGAAAAAAACCTCTGTAATGCTTTCGAAAGACTTGAGGACGGACTGGGGGTGACTATACATTTTGCGGACTTCTTCTAAAAAAGGTGAAAGAAATAAAAAACATTATCCAGGCAGTTTCTCATATTTTTTGCTGTGCTATTTGCAAAAAAAAAAACTGCAGAATTCAGTCAATTCTTCAAGCATCATGCATAATTCTGGTGCCCCTTGAAAATGTATGGCCCGGGGCTGAAACCCCTCTAGCCCCCTTCTTAAATGGGCTCTTTTCAAAACGAAAAAGTACTTATTCAAGCACACTATATTTTAAAATATATGTACATTAAATACACCGAGTGATCACTGAATTATAACCACCCCTATCAAAGGTGGATGCATCTCGTTGATCCCGTGATTGCCGCCCCGGTGGCGCAGTGGTCTAAGGCGTTGGCCTCTGATCATTCGTCCGTAAGGGGTCTGGGTTCGAATCCCGGTCAGGCATGGATGTTGTGTTTGTCTTTCGGCACTGGCTCTCTCCCTTCCCTGGAACCAGTGACCCTAAATTAGGGACGGGCGACTGCTTATAGCCCATCTGAGTTGCTCACGGTGGTCGTTAAACCTCCAATCAAAAAAAAAAAAAAAAATCCCGTGATTTCCGAGAGGGCCCGATTGGTGGACCGGCGTAGTATACACAGAAGTGCCAGAAAAACTGGCATAGACGAGCTCATGCAAAATACATAGGAACGTCACCTGTGCGCGTACTTGGTTGCGTCCGCCAGTTCGTATATAAAGCGATAGACATCCTTGCAAGCTGTCAGGGCTCTTTTCGGCATGAGAATGACAAGTAACAACGATTTAAGCGATTTTCAACGCGGTATCATAGTTGGCGCTCGTGAGATGAGCCATAGTATTTCGGAGGTAGAAACGAAGTTCGGATTTTCACGGCTGATCATTGCAAGGGTGTAACGTGACTACAAAAATTCTGGCAAAACCTCCAACCTACGATACCAGTGTGGCCGTGAAAAGACATTGGGTGAACGTGACCATCGTCGGCTGTCAAGAATCGTTTCACGCGATAGGTGAGCAACACTCTCGCAGGTATCATCGGAATTGAATGCTGGAGCCTCAACAAGCATCAGCGTCCGGACTGTGCAACGTACCCTGCACGATATGGGCTTTGGGAGCAGGCGCCCAACTCGAGTCCCCTTGATGGGTGCACGACACAGAGCTATGCGCCTCGCTTGGACACGCCAACGCCGCCACTGGACACTTGATGACTGGAAACAAGTAGCCTGGTCTGACGAGTCGCATTTCCAACTGTATCGGGCAGATGGAAGGAATCGTGTGTGGCGCAAACCCCATGAAGCCATGGATCCCGCCTGTCAACAGGGAAATATACCGGCTGTGGGGGGTCCGTAATGGCATGGGGTGTGTTTAGCTGGACTTCACTGGGACCCCTGGTACGTCTATAAATGTCTGTGACCGGCCAACGTTATGTGCGCATCCTTTCTGACGAGGTACACCAGTTCATGTTTTGCATTGATGCTGATGAGTTGGGCCTGTTCCAACAGGCCAATAAACCCCCACACATGTGTCGGGCCGCCACATTATTGTTAGAGGAGCATTCTTCTGAATTTGGGGTGTTGCCATTCCCACCCAAGTCCCCAGATCTGAACGTGACAGAACACATTTGGGATGCCATGCAACGCGCTATCAAACACAAGAATCCGAGACCTCGGAATACACCCGAATTGTGGAACGTTTTGCAGGAAGTATGGTGTGCATTACCTACAGCATATTACCGTTCCCGTGGGGGACCTACCAAGTATTAGACTGGTGAACCAGTTTTGCTGGCACTTCAGTGTATATAAGGTGTCAGTCAGTAGGCAGTAAAATTCGGTGCATGATAGATAAACGGAAGGATTTACTAGACTTTGAGAAAGGACAGATTGTGGGAGCTCGGAGAGTGATTGTCTCGATTTCCCAAACGGCTGTACTTGCTGGTTGCTCGCGAGCCGCTGTAGTTAAAGTGTATGAGGGCTGGCATGAAAATGGTCAAACAATAACCCTGAGGCAAAACTACATAGGATAACGAAAGGCTAATGTGAGAGGTGGGTGCCGGGTTCGACGAATCGTACAGTCCAACAAACGCAGTACTGTTTAACAACTGACTGCTCGATACAACACAGGATAACCCGGAACAGTATCTGTCATGACCATGCGTAGTACGTTTCGACGTATGGGCTGTAACAGCAGACGATTCCGACGACATCCTCTCCTAATCACGGTTCATCGGTGCAAAAGACTCGTCTGGTGCAAAGATCATGCGAAGTTGACGTCGGATGACTGGAAAAAAAGTGTGCTGATCTGACGAGTCCCAATTTTTACTCTTTTTCTTGGATAGTTGTGTACGTATTTGATGCAAACGATGCAAAGCACTCGATCTATCCTGCACGGTCTCCACGGTGCAAGCCAGTGTAGGCGATTGTATGGTGTGGGGTATGTTTACCTGGCAGGAACTCGGACCCCTGGTACATGTGGAGTAACGTATGACTTGTGCTCATTGTGGTGAATTGCTTGCTGACTCTGTACACCCAGCAATGTTGCAATTTTTCCCGAATGGCGACGGTGTCTTCCAAGATGGTCATGCGCCAAGCCGCAGATCCAATGTGATGCACGAATGGTTTGAGGAACACTGTTCAGACTTTCAGTACATCCATTGGCCTCCGAAGTCCCCCAGATATGAATTTCATAGAGCACTTGTGGGACATTATGGAACGGCATGTCAGGCGTCTGGATACATCAATCACCTCCATACCTGCATTGAAGGCAGCATTAAACACAGCTTGGATGACCATGCCTCCCAACAGCTTCCGGCATCTTACTGAATCGATGCCACGTCGGACAGCTGCTGTGCTGTGGGCAAACGGAGGATCTACGAAGTATTAGATAGCCGGTCATGACTCAGTTGATGTTGTTTGTTGATTGAAGTTTTAAAGACCACCGTGAGCAACTCAATGGGTTATAAGCAGTCGCCCGTCCCTAATTTAGGGTCACTGGTTCCAGGGAAGGGAGAGAGCCAGTGCCGTAAGACAAACACAACATCCATGCCTCACCGGGATTCGAACCCGGACCTCTTTCGGACGAATGATCAGAGGCCATCGCTTAGACCACTGCGCCACCGGGGCGGCCATGACTCAGTGATCACTCAATGTGTACCAATCAACGTTATCGTAACTCTATTTGTTATACCAACCATTATATTCAAGACAAAGGGTCGATTTTTCAGTATATCTTAAAGATCGCAAAATTATTGTTTTCTTCTGGTAGTTTTCATTTAATCCGTAGAGTGAGGGTCCAACAGAACATGTAATTTTATATTTTCCAGTCCTGGCAAAGGTCATCTTTTCCTAAAAGCAAATATTTTATGCTATGTATATTCTATTAAAATCAGTCACAGATCTATATTAATAATTTTATTTGAAATAGTGTTCCATATCTTCCAACAATAGGGAGTTGTACAACATTACCCCTCCTACTAAATCACTTCATCAGAAACCTGTACGGAACCTTTCTTCCTAAATCACTTCGTTAAAAACACGTATTGAACCCATCCTCCTAAAACCTGTACGGAACTCGCACTGCCTTACAAAAGTTTCACCCCACTTGTACGTAAATCGCACGTACGGATCTAGGATATCACCGTTTTCTGTTGACCGTTTTATGTATTGGGTTAGAAAGAAAGTAATGTCTGTAAATGCAAGGCAACAGAAAACTTCTAATTAGCGTATATATGCATGTACAAATCAGTCCAAAATGTAGTCGCCATCGTTTGTCACGACCTGCTTGCATCGTCTAGGAAGCTGTTAGATGCCGTCCCTGTAGAATCTTCTTTGGACGTAAAAAAGTGAGTAAGTGCGCGTTCTACATTGTTCAGGTTGGTGAACCGCCGTGCGTCCAGGAATACTGCAACGATTGAAAACGGTGGCAGTTGCTTGGGGGCAATATCCGGAAAATAAACTGTGTGAGGCAGCAGCTGCCAGCCCATGTCCCTGATCTTTTGACAGGTCACCCATGCTGTGTGAGGTTTCGCTCCATCCTGTTGTAGAAGGACGCCTTTGAGGTTCCGCATTGCTTGTCGTTTCAACGTGAGCAATGGATGTATTAATGTGCAACTTAATTTTCGGCCCCTAACCGCAAGCGAACATAGAACGTCGGCAAATACAAATAGCTGTGTGCGATAACGGCTGATTGCAGCGCCATCCAACAGCTTTCCAGGCAACCGTAACCGCTCACAGCTGTAGTGACAGAAGGGACGAGATTTGACGGTGAAAACAATGTCGTTCAAGAAGCAACATTTGAGGCACTGCCTCCTGTTCGCGTTTCAGCTGAAAAAAAGTGCCGCGGAAGTCCAGCAAATGATCTGTGATGCTTTGGGTGAGGCTGTTGTGTCCAACAGTACGTGTAAGAAGTGGTTCCAACGGTTTAAGCAGGGAAAATTCGGTCTCCGTGATGCAGAACGTACGGGAGAGCAACAGAAAGTTGACGATGAGGAACTGGAACAACTTTTGGACGCGAATCTCTGTCGCACACAGTCATAGCTCGCCCAGGAACTCTGAGTAACGCGGCAAGCCATTGAAAAGGGCCTGCACAAGCTTGGACGGATTCACAAGGAGGGCCGTTGTGTGCCCCGCCAACTCACAGCTGCGAACAAGTCTGGGCGCTAAGATGTTGCTGTGTCCTTGCTCTCCAGATTCAAGAAGAAGGATTTCCTCCACAAGATTTTCACCCGTGATGAGAATTGCATCCTCTACGATAATCCTAAGAGGCGCAAATCGTGGGTTTATCTAAGTCAGCCTACCACCAGTACCGCCAAACCAAATATCCATGCCAGGAAGTTGTTGCTGTGCATATGGTGGAATCAGCGCGGTGTCGTACACTATGAGTTGCTCAAATCTGGTGAAACGGTCAATGCTGAGCGTTATTGTCAGCAACTCATTCGTGTGAGTGACGCAATGGAGGCGAAAAGGACATACATCGGAAAGGGCAGAAGTTCGGTCCTGTTGCTTCAGGGTAACGCGCGTCTCACACCGCGAAAACGACTTTAAACACGATCACCGACCTGGGATGGAAACTTTTGTCCCACCCGGCATGTTCTCCAGACTTCGCTCAGTTGGATTATCACCTCTTTTGCTCTCTGCAACGTCACCTGAGTGATAGGCACTTCACTTCTGTCGAGGAGTTCCACACAAGTATTGATGACTTTAACAACTCGAAACAGCCCTCTTTTTTCCGCAGTGGCATTCGGCAGCTCCCTGACCGATGGCTCAAATGTATCCAACACGACGAGGTTTATTTCCCTGATTAGGTACGTATTCGATTTGCTATACTTTGCTGTCAACGTGTCGTGCCTGTGGCCGAGAATTAAGTTGCACGCGTAATAGTTCGACGAGCTAACGGCATTACACATTGGCGGTGATGGTGTCGGGCAGCAGCACAAAAAAACTCGACACAACGCATATCCCAATAGAAAGACAGCAGGACATTACGTGGGTGTAAGCCGGCTTTGGGGATCAGAAATGGCTTCGGTTTTGGGTCCAACCACTGTTTACGGGTGCTGGCATTGTCATATAGGACCCATCTCACGTCTTTTGTGAGAATGCGTTCCAAGAACGGTTCAACTTGATCACGTGCAAGCCGGGAAACGCATGCTCTCGTGCAATTTTTTTCTGCTCAACTGTGAGTTGAGGAGGTACCCAAACTCCCTTCCTGTGCATCTTTCCAAGTTGACGCAGGTGTGTGTGATGATGCTCGTGTGGGTTGTCCCCTGCTGTTCGGGCAACTCCCACGTGGTCACGTGTGGTTCAGCCTCCATTAAGGTCTTCAGCATGTTCATATCTACTGTTGCGAGTGTTCCGGCTTCGGGACGGTCTCACAGGTCAAAATGTCTCTCTCGAAACCGTTCGACTCAACGACAGCACTGACGATGTGATATTTCATTGGGGTGCACACTGGTAAAGCTCCTTACAGCACCTGCGGGGGTTCTACCGCGACGAAACTCATACAGCATGCAATATCGGATGTGCTCCTTGTCCACTTCCATGTTGGCTGGTGCTTACACTCTTCGCCTTCTGACGACTAACTGCCATTGACTTAAGTTACCTACCTGCTGATATCATGGCCGTGTGCTGAGCAATCTCAGTGGCCAATGTGCGTTGTGGCCGATGCTTCGACTTCGAGTGCCTCGTCATCAGACATTACGTTCTTTTCAACCTAATATAATTCAGCTCTAAAAGTAAATGAGCAGCTTAGAAATGCGCAGTAGCAGAGTTCAGACATTACTATCATCAGATATCAGTATCTTTTATCATTACTATCATCAGACATATAGCATATATATATATAGAGAGAGAGAGAGAGAGAGAGAGAGAGAGACATATATGATACCGGGTGATCCAAAAGTAACAGAAAATTTTAAAAATCAATAATTCGCAAAGTATTTACAGTAATCAGATGCGGTTTTCACGGAAATTCACAAAAAGACGTGCGATTTTTTTGTTCACAATGCAAAAATTTAATACCAGAATATTTGCGTTTCCGACCACCAGATGGCACCACAGGTTATTGCATATTTAGGGTTGTGATGTAGTACAGTTCACACCGAAGACACGATTGCACCAGATGTTCGGGGTCTTCCACTTCTTGGACTTGCTGCCAAAGAGCCCGTGTCCTCAAACTTTTTCATCATCTGCTTCAGTGCTGAACAAGACATTAGTCCCTTTTCCACTTCTCATACCCCGCATTGAACGAAAAGAGCGCAATGCTGCACTGCAGTTGCACTTTGCGAGTTATGATAAAACAGTTTAACTAACAGTGCTTTATCACGTAATTACGACATGCTTACGCGAAGCAGTAGCAACTTACCTGGCACGCATTGTTCCCTTTAACATGCAGCTCGCCGGGTTCACGAACAGCAGGAACTTTACTCACAGCTCAATCAATCACACAACATTGATAACTCACTATACCCACAAGGTGGGTCCACGCACGGAGCATAGGTAGGTAATTAGAGAACCCACACTGATAAGTCAGTTAAAGATTCTATTTAAATGCCACCGTTAAGTAGCTCTCGGTTCCCTACAGCGCCATCTGGTGGTTAGAAATGTAACTGTTCAGGTATTAAATTTCTGCATAATGCACAAAAAATCCCACGTCTTTCTGTGCATTTGTACGGAAGTAGATATCCGCCATATATAACACGATATGCAGCTTGTCCATTAACCACCTTTGACGAAATGATGAAGACCACTTCTACATTTAATCAAATTAAAAACGGTATTTACAAGTTAAAACATATGATAGATTAAAACACTAGATCTTTCGATCACACTAGTGATCTTCATCAGGTCACCCACCTAATGGCATCAAGGTACGTCGACACGCAATATATAGGGATTTTTGATGACCCAAATAATGGGTAGAGCGCATGCTCACGACAGTTGTTGTGAACACAGAGAGAGACATGGAGAGAGACAGGTAACAGGACTGTGAACGAGGAGAGTCAAAATGATGTTACACAAGTATTAATAATTCAGCTGTAATTATTATTTCCGCAATGTTCAAGTAGAGCAGTCCATGTTCGTGGGAGGAGAGAAGGTACATCGTCATTACAGCAAATACCTCTATAATGGTGAATATACAAGCTTTCTGCAAAGAGGGTCATACTTTTGGTGCTGTGTGTAATGGGGATTTTACATTCATCCCATAATGGTCTATGTGCGCCATTAGCTACCAATCGGGCTAGGGCTGTCGAATGTGAGCCTGTTCTGAAATCGCGTGAGTGTTCAAGCAAACGGGTTTTTAATGTGCATTTCTATGAAAGCCGCATCTGATTATTGTAAATACTTTGCGAATTATTGATTTTTTTTAATTTTCTGTTATTTTTGGATCACCCAGGTATTTAGCAGAGTTCGTATTGGCTAGCACGGTGAGAAGGAAATCCGTGGTGGATGGATCGATTCTGTCTCAGTACGAGCAATTTCTATTTCCTTTACATAAGAGTATTTCGGAGCCCATAATTAAATTCCATGAAAATTTAGTAATATAATTCAGCCGAAGTGGCATCTCAATTAATTGTCTGGAACTTGTCTCAATTTGTCTTTCATAAACTTTCTTTTCTGGCAGAAATTTGGCGAAGCAAGTAAATAAACGCTGTAGTCCAACATATATGACGGTTCCGCATTCCCAAAATATGGCATTTAAGACAATGCATTATACATATTTTTCTGTTTTGGTTCTCACTTCTTCCACTCGATCGGAGAAAATAACTACTCTAAATGAATGACTTTTATTACCCTTCTATGTTCACGGAGAAAAAAAACGTGAAAAATAAAAGTTTCAAAACTTCATTCTAAATCAATTAGATTTTGGCAGAGAATCCAGCTAATATTAACTTTGTCTACCAACAGAGTTACGCTTCTCGTTGTTATGTGCGACACCCGATGCAGGCTTGCTGCACTTTATTTCAGGAAACTCTTAAACAGCAGCTTCCTACATTTCATTACCCGTGTTGCAGCGTTTGTGGGGAAACATGCTTTTGAAGCACCCCAAATTTTTGTCTGACTTTAATCAGTCGGGTTGTAGTTGTGAACATTCTGAACTTTCAGGAGCGATATTTCCTCGCCCCTTCCATATCAATACCATTGAGTGTAATGCCTTCTGGAACCGGATATTGGAACCGCACACGGTTTAAATTTTCGATTTTACACAATAGTCAGTTTGTCAACGCCCAAAATACGTGCGATGGTTTGCAAGACTGTCAAATCAATGAGGAGTAAAAATGTGCCTTGATCGATATCCCCGCATTTGATGCATTTCCCTACAAATCCTCCTGGAAATTGGGATCACTTTTACCTATAAATGCGATATGTGGCACCATGGGCGGCGGAAGGCCACGGGTGGCCTTCCGCTCGTGACTGCCACGGGTGGCCTTCCGCTCGTGACTGCCACGGGTGGCCTTCCGCTCGTGACTGCCACGGGTGGCCTTCCGCTCGTGACTGCCACGGGTGGATTTCCGCTCGTGACTGCCACGGAAAGGTCCTCAGGTTCGATCCCAGGCAGGAACGAAACGCTCGATCCACTAAATATCCGCCGTGCGTCGGATGGGCACGTTAAGCCGTCGGACACCGGGTACTGCCTCCCCCGGTAATAAATAAAGGCGTCTTCCTTCCCCTTTCTACTTTGCTTCCGTGTCACTTTCCTATCGGGCACTCTAGCCCAAATCTCCTAGCTTCCTATTTCTAAAGGTTGTTTAAGACCTGGGGTCAGACACTCCCTTCCTAAAATCATCTACATATGATCATGGACGGCGGAAGGTAGGGGACGAGGGGTTCCGGACCCCCTCTGGAATCTTATGGTCCCCCTCACTGAGGGGGTCCACCCAGAAAACATCTTAAAAATATGTGTTTCACATATAACTATTTACAGTGTTTTTTAACGATTTCCTGGATACCGTCACCATGCTTCGCGGTTTTTTGGAAAACTCTTTATGTACACTTTTGAAAATTGGTTTCGCACAAATAATACTGAAAACTTAATTCAATGCCATGTTTTTCTTCTTAAAAAGACCGGTCAAGAATTCTTTAAATCTCTTTAAAACAATAACCAGGACGGAGAAGAGGTCTCTCTCCTTCTCTCTGTGAGTTCTTTATTTTTTTCCCCCGAGTCCAAATAGGTCTTACTCGAGATCAGAAAACCCATTAAATACTTACATCTGAAAAATAAATAACTGAACAAATGAACTCGAACTCAAATTAAGCAGTATACTACTTGTTGTGCACAAAGCACAAATCTTTCTTGGTGTTTTGACATATAGGAGACAAACGATTCTGGACGAATGTGCGTGCGTTTTCGGACTGTCATATTGCTAGGAAAACTGGCCGTGTTGAGCAACTGTAATATTAGATATAATATCAAGGGGCAGGAAAAGACCCAGAACAATACCACGCGAAAGATGGAGCAGAGACATTAATGTCTTTGCACCATATGTGGATGAAATACGAAAGACTGCTAGAGTGACTTGGAAGAGACAGGTTCAAGATAGAAAGTTGTGGAAGGTACTTGGGGAGACCTTCATCCAGCAGTGGATTGAAAATGGTTGGTGATGATGATGTTATGTACGAGTATATACTCATCTACCGAAGTTGTTTTATTTCTCTCTCTCCTTCTCTCTCTCTCTCTCTCTCTCTCTCTCTCTCTCCTTACTTTTTTTAAATTGTTTTCGCTCTGGACGAAGTTGGACCCCCCCCCCTGAAAATATTAGGTTCCGCCGCCCATGTGTGGCACATTTTCCATAGAAAATAACATGATCATATGAGAATCGCAAGTCGAACTAATGATAATCATGTAATCAAACCCCACTGCACGTTTGTATTTCTTATTTCGTACTCAAATAATGAAAGAAACACTTTATAACTGAAGTTTGGGTTTAATGTACTAATGCCGCCCCGGTGGTGCAGTGGTCTAAGCGATGGCCTCTGATCATTCGTCCGAACGGGGTCCGGGTTCGAATCCCGGTGAGGCATGGATGTTGTGTTTGTCTTACGGCACTGGTTCTCTCCCTTCCCTGGGACCAGTGACCCTAAATTAGGGACGGGCGACTGCTTATAGCCCATTGAGTTGCTCACGGTGGTCGTTAAACCTCCAATCAAAAAAAAAATGTACTAATGAGATCGTCGCTCGGAATGTCCGAAATTCTGAGGATTGCTTGCGAGAGACTTCTTCGGAGAGAGTAGCATAGATGACTGTTACCTCAAATTCGAATAATACCTTCTCAATTATGAATGCTTGCTGAAATAATACTGTCTTTCTTCTGGAGTTTAAGCAATCTACTATACATCTTAGACTATGGAGAGCCATTTGTTTTCGATTTCGGACCACTGTTTATAGAAAATGAAGAAATAATCCCTGTAAGAATTAACAAAGCATCCGTGAATTAGAAAACTACTTGGCTTCCGGTAAATCTTTGACCTCTTAGATTGTTTGAAAAACGTGTCTTAGACACCTCCTGAAAATCTGCTTGAATTTCTTATGCCGATTTATTGACAATTCCAGCAAGGTCATGTTACAGTTTTCTCATGACTCCTTCTTGCTCAGTGATGTACTGTACTCATACACATTTTATTTTACGCAAACACACACACACGCATACACATGCATTATACTAAGTATACAACTTTTGAGGCATAAATGCCTTATATGTGCAGGCATTTCACTATAGCATAAACAAGCATTTTATTAAGTACAGAAACTTTTAACATACTACGGAAACTAATTTTTAAAAAAATGTTGTATAGCTGCATAACTCAAAACGAAAATCAGAGCTTGTTTCTAAAACTGGTGGTGATAATTCAATAGTGCTGGAGAAAGAAAAGAATTTGCTTCAAATTATGTAATAATTTTATGAAACAGACACAGCGAAGTAAATAAAGGTTCGTATGTTCAGTACTTTTTCAGTTTGTTATAATGCGTGTTTCTACACTGCTGGCCACCCAAAATGCAACACCAAGAAGGACACGAGATAGCAAAGCCAGATTAACAGGACACATAACAACAGATACAAAGATGAAACGATTGAGCTTACAGGCCCGTGCGACTTGCGGAACACGCAGACATCAATAGTTCGTGTGGCCCCCATGGATGGAAATAACGGCCGCTACACGCCGCGGCATCGAACGAAAGAGGATTTGGATGTGGGCTTACGGTATGTCGGTCCAGGCTGCTTCCACACGTTGCCACAGTTCATCAGGCATAGCCGCGGGTGGTGCTTGCCGGGCCACTCGGTTACCGATCAGCGACTAGACGTGTTCGATGGGTGACATATCGGGAGAACAAGCGGGCCATGGCAGCAGTGACACCTGGTGGGCCATGAAGAATTGTTGCAAGATGCGTGCCACGTGCAGGCGCGCATTGTCCTGTTGACATGTGGCCGCTGGCAGGTCCTGTAGGTAAGGGAGGACAACAGGCTCCAAAACGTCGGAGATGTAGCTGTGGCTGTTGAGTGTACCGGCGATGCGTACCAGAGGGGTGCGGGTGTCATATCCAATTGTGTCCCAAACCATAACGCCAGGCGACGAACCGGTATGGCGATGCATAACGCAGGCGTCCTACAGTTTCTCGCCGCGGTGCGGCCATACGCGGATCCGACCGTCCTGGTGTTGCAGGCAGAAGCGGGATTCGTCGGAGAAGATAATGTCGTGCCATTCCGTAGTCCAGGTGCGGCGTTCAACGGCTTACTGCCGCCGCACTCACCGGTGGTGTAACGACAATGGTAATAGGAGCAATGGGCGCCATGCGACAAGTCCCCGCTCCTGCAGACGACGTCGAACGGTACGTGCTGACATAGGTTGTTGCGCAACATATCCTAATTCCTGCGCTAACGTTCGTGATGTGGCGGTGCGAGCCGTCAATGCCCGCCGCACAACATGCCGGCCTCTCGTTCGGTGCTGTGCCGAGGCTGCGGCAATCGCTCACGTCAGTCCGTCCATCCCTCCGGCACCCACCGAGTCCATACTCGCCTCACTGTGGCTGGATGTCGTCCCACACGGGTGCCGATGTCTCGGTACGATAAACCGCTGTCGCGATAAGCCGCTATTCGTCCTCTGTCGAACTCCGAAACGTGCTGGAATGACTGCCGTATTTTGCTACGTGGCATCAGGAAGCTTCCCACGCACAGGTCCTGCAGCACAACGCACTTCCACTACTTACACCCCGCCTTCTATGCAGCCTTCTTATAGTGCTTCTCGGTGGCGTGCCTGGCGCACATGATTTGCTTATGCCCTGCAACGCTAATCGTTTGCATATCCTCTCGCGGGCGACGCATGCTGCGAATTTCAGGCCAATCGGATGCTTCCTTCTTGGTGTTGCATTTTGGGTGGCCAGCAGTGTAATTAGGTAGAGTTTTAATCACATGTGTCTGTACGAACAAAAAAAGGGTATTGAGAATATTCTATCTTTAATTTAGAGCTATTGTTTGTTTAAGGAATGGAAAAGAACAACTAGAATAATTAGCACAGCACTCGCATCATACACAGGACTTCAACAGTTTCGGATCGGTCACCCTTCGACCCACATAGGGCGTCTTACTCTTCTGTATAATCCCTTACTTCATTTTGCTACCGTGACACTTTGTGACGTACTACAGAGGTGAAGAACGTGGTAACAGGACAAACATGCAGCGATGCAATCTGTCGTTGTAGTTTAGTCGGTTAGAACAACTTACTCCGGAGTGAGGAGGCGCGAATTCAATCTTCGTCACCGAATTTTTTTTATTTTCACAACTTACTTTTGGTGGAGTATGAATTTCGTTGGAAATGAACATTTACAGTATATAATTAAATATGAAACGATATCTTACCATATTTCTGGTCTCCGTCTTGGAATTCGACTAAAGAGAGAAAAAATCGATGTCATTGAAAATATGTTATACACATCATGAAACAAAAGAATAAGATGAGGTGCAACTTTTCGTGTTAATAAAAACATAAAGGTATGCAGTGTAGGATACACAATAGCGCAGAGCAGCGTTTACAGATGTTGTTCATATTATATAGACCGGGCCAGTTTTTTATTAGCTGTAATAGGTTCAAGTGCTGTAACGTCACTTCCTGTCGGTCTTTATTTAATGACCCTGATACTGAATTAATCATTACCTGAGGACGCAGCTCCGAATTTAGAAGCTGTTTTGTGAAAAAGATGAAGATTCCGTCCCTTCCACTTTCTTTTTCATACTTTTAATGATTTTCCGATGTAAACTGTCAGCAGTCACGATTGCTGCAAATTACGGAATTCATCACTGCTCTTCCGAAGCAGAATCCATACAATGCTTTGAAAAATATTCAAGACTAGGAGAGAATACTTGATACGCCGTAAAATTGCCTAAGAAGAGACAGTCGCACTTCGATTGAATTCAAATATATTTTATTCCATATAATTGCTTTTAAATATCCAATTGAAAAAATGTTCTCTTTTTTTATTCGATTCCATTTATGACAAGGAATATTTTGGGTAGAGTTTCTTTTACAAGTAATGCGCAGGTTTTCGGTTAGGCGTTGTAAAGAAAAATTTCGTTTTCCCCGTTACCTCTGCTTCTAAAAGTCAGATTTAGAAAACCCTTTCTGCGTCGGACAGAGCTCGTGGTGGGAAATGCTCTGAATGCAATTTCTAATTTTTGATGAATAACTCTTTTGCCACTAGGGGGCGTAAGTGTATATTTCTGTTTCCGATTTATCTGCTGCGATATCAGCGCTTTTGTAAACTCGATTCAATTTTACAGTCAGGTACTGTTCATCACAGAAAACACTTTGCACATACCTTCTGCTTGTAATAATATGCTGTCTTTCTGCTTATGGGGGACGTAACATTTTTATTTTGCTTGATATCTCTGCTTTTAACAGTTAGATTTCAAAAACTTATTTACGCTTTCCAACCGTAGGTTGAAGAAGCTATTTACCACAGTGTACTGTTCCTATGGTCAAGTTTGGAATTGGCAGTGTACTCGTGTGGAGGTGTTTTCCGAGGTATAGTCCCAGACCACTGGTTATCGTGGACAAACGTGTTAACCAGCACGTCTACCTCGATATTCTGGACAATTATGTCCTACCAACTCTGTGGCAATACCATGGAACCTAGCCTTGTTGGTATCAGCAGGGTGATACACCGAGCATAAAGCAAGGACTGTAACTGTGTGGTTTGACGATAATTCCGTATCGTGTGTGGATGGCCAGCACAGAGCCCTGACCTTAATCTTATGGAGCACCTATGGGATGAATTGGAGCGCCGCATAAGAAGTTTGGAACCAAGGCCTACTACTAAGCAACAGTTAGTGGCAGCATTATGTACTGAATGGAAGCGCATACCTATCGCTGTGTTCCAAAACCCTGTCGAAAGCATGTCTCGAAGGGTCAGTGCGTGCATTAAGGCTAAAGGTGGACCGACACCGTACTAATGTATGTCAGTAAAAGCTATGTTGTGTTTCTCTTCTAGGTGTCCGGTGACTTTTGTCAATATAGTGTATATATTATTCGTATTTATTATCATATGCATCCTTATACCTATTCACAGTAACGTTTTCTTTTGCCCAAATAATTTCTAACCACCCTGTATATTAAATGCACAGTCCTGATAAAAAATTATGACCGCGTGTTAGTATGTGGTATGAACTCCACGTGCCGCCAGTACCGCAGATATACGTCGTGGCATTGATTCAGTGAGGCCTCAGAACGTTTCTATAGGGATATTATACCATGCATACACCAGAGCATCTCGATGATCATCAAGAGTAATCGGTGGTGAATATATGCGTCGAACCTGTTGGTAAAGATAGTCCACAGATGTTCTGCGGAATTGATATCCGGAGAGGACGATGGCCAGGATAATATGTTAAAGTCCCTGGAATGCTTCTCAAACCATTTTGGCATACACATAACAACACGGAAAAGGACATTCTCTTGGTGGAAGCAACCCATGCCATCTGGGTAGACAGTCATCAAGAATGGGAGCACCTGATCTGCCACAATGGACAAGTGGCCTGAAGCATTCATCATGCGATCGAGGGGGATGATTGCTCCCATTGATTTCCAAGAAAACATGTCCCGCATGAGCACACTGCCACCTACTGCCTGTTTATGCTCGAGCATCGCGTCCGTACCAAGTTTTTATCTGAGAGGGCGAGACTTAAAGTTACTCCCATTCGAGTTCAAAATCACGCACCGTTCTTGTTCAAAAATTATGCTCTTTCGAGTTCCACTCAAATAATACGTGGTTTTTACTTTCTCACACATCGCCTTTATAGGAAAGTACACTATCTACCAACAAGTCATTGGACACCCCTGGAATCGACGATATCTGCGGTCCTGATACACGTCATGGCAGCCGCCGTTAAATATCGTGTGGGAAACAACAACGCAACCAGTCGCATGCAAGATGCCACGCAGTTCGGAGCTCTCTGATTTCGAGAAAGGTGTAATCGTTGGGCATCACAGAAATGGCCGATCCATACGTGACATATACAGCGAGTTGAAGTGCCCAAAATTGACAGTGGCCTACGTGATTGGCAAGTGGAAGATGAGAGGTGACTGTCGGAATGTGCCCCAACCCGGCAGACCCCCAAAACTGGGAGTTAGAGACCGACTGGTAATGGCCAGAGAAATTCGGAAGAACCGCACCAAATCGATGGGCCACATCCGCGAGGAGTTTCAACAGGCATCCGGGAGTGTTCTCTCGATAATACCATCCGTAAAGAAGCCCATCTGCTCGGCTATCATGGACGTGCTGCCTCCCACAAGCCTTTGATCACCAAGTCCAATAGCGCGGCTCAGCTAACGTGGTGCAAAGAACGTCGACAGTGGACCGTTGAACAGTGGAAACAGGTTTTCTGGAGCGACGAATCAAGGTTCACCATCTACCGTTCGGATGGCAGGGTCTGGGTTTGGCGTCTGCCTGGAGGACGCCTCCTGCCGGAATGTATTGTGCCAACTGTGAAGTTCGGCGGCGGTGGAATTATGCTATGGGGGTGTTTCTTCTGGTATGGCACGGGACCCTTGGTCGCAATTCCTGGTAGACTCAACGCCGAGACCTACTGCACCATTTTGGATGACCATGCGCTTTCTACGTTATGGCAGTTTTACGGGGTGGACCCATGTTACTTTCAGGATGACAATGCCAATGCCATGTTGCGAGGTCCACCATGGCTTGGTATGGGGACAGTGGGGTTAATCGAATGGACTGGCCTGCGCAGAGCCCGGACCTTAACCTTATCGAGCACCTCTGGGACGAGTTGGAGTGTCGACTTAAGGAGTGCCCCCACCGTCCGAAATCGGTGAAGGAACTGACCTGTCTTTTCCAAGCCGAGTGGAAGAAAATACCGCTAGCCGTCGTACAACGCTTGGTTTAAAGTATGCCCCGGAGGGTCGCAGCTGTAACCGCCGATCGTAGAGGCTCCACCAACTATTGAAAGTGAATAAACTTCGTTTTCCTTTGCTATCACAGGTGTTCAATTACTTGTTGGTAAATAGTGTACTATGACGGTTCAAAAATCGCATTTCAGGTTCTTGACATGATTTTATTTAAAATATAAAAACTAGGTGAATACTCAAGAACCACAGGTTGTAAATATCAAGTAAAGCGTAAACATCATGTGAACGCCGACAACACAACTCTCCCCAGAAATGCAGAACGAAAAACAAATCAGCGCAGAACGAATGAGTATTGGATAGTGAACGTAACAACAGGAAGCAGCTTTAGGGGTAGGGCATGGAAAAATTATGTTCTAGGTTAAACTCTCAGAGAAATTCATGTGACAGAACACAAATGATTAAGCTCTTCATCCCAACGACATGTTCGGAAAGGTCATGAAGGTTAGAAATATCAGCATATTGTTTTCTATGCTTGCATTCACTGTTTTAGAAAATTTCCTTCACGGATAAGAGATATTCATCCCTCATAGTACATGTTACTCTGTATATATATCCTAGTTTTATCTATGGAATACTGTATGAGACTAACCAAAGTCTTTAAAAAGAAAGCACTGAAGGGTGTAACTTTCTTTTTTAGTTACAATTTCTATTTTTTACATCCCGCAGAGCATGAATCTATGCCCCTGCAATGACCGTTTTGGGAGGGCAACCGCTCTCCCTGCCCTCCCGGTAGCTATGGTCTAGCTGTCAGCAGTTCATCGCCTTACTGTCCATCAACTGTCCACACGAGATAAGGCAGTAAAGGTGATTCTTCTGAAAAGGCAACTTTCTTCCACTGTTCGATGGTCCAATGCCTACTCTCAGATGCAAATTCACGCCCTAATCGTCGGTGTTTGGCCTTCAGCATGGGTACCTTGAGTGGACGGCGGCTCCGGAGACACATAGAGAGCAGAGTTTCTTGCACTGTGGTCTGCGATACGCTCCTCGACGTGCCTGCATTAAATGTTCTAGTCAGTTGTTCCACTGTGTCTCGTCTTTTGCTTTGTATTAGTCGGGATAGCCGTCGCTGTCCAAGGTCGTGAATACTCCGTGGGGAGCGCCCAATGTTACCCCGATAACTGCAGGTTTTGCCTGTTTCATATCATTCTTGCAACACTTTTTTTATTGGATGCATAACGAAGTAAATTTCTCCCTCATTTTTGGTCTACGCCGGGGATCGAACCCGAGTCCATTTATCCCGGAACAAGTAGCTCTACCAACTGAGCTACGCAGACGTTCGTTCTTGCTGCTATCTGCCTTTATGTCGTGTGCGTCCTGCAGGGCAGGCATGTCACAGATGTTTAACGACTTATTATTTTTTTGATTGGATGTTTCATACCATTCTTGCAACACTTTTTTTATTGGATGTTTAACGACCTTTTTTTTTATTGGATGTTTCATACCATTCTTGCTTGAACTCTTTTTTTATTGGATGATAACGACCTTTTTTTTTTTATTGGATGTTTCATACCATTCTTGAAACTTTTTTTTTTATTGGATGTTTAACGACTTATTATTTTTTGATTGGATGTTTCATACCATTCTTGCAACACTTTTTTTTTATTGGATGTTTAACGACTTATCTTTTTTTTTTGATTGGATGTTTCATACCATTCTCGCAACACTTTTTTTTATTGGATGTTTAACGACTTTTTTTTTGATTGGATGTTTAACGACCTTTTTTTTTGATTGGATGTTTCATACCATTCTTGCAACACTTTTTTTATTGGATGTTTAACAACCTTTTTTTTTATTGGATGTTTCATACCATTCTTGAAACTTTTTTATTGGATGTTTAACGACTTATCTTTTTTATTGGATGTTTCATACCATTATTGCAACACTTTTTTTATTGGATGTTTGAGCAACTCATTGGGCTATAAGCAGTCGCCGTCCCTAATTTAGGACCACTGGTTACAGGGAAGGGAGAGAGCCAGTGTCGTAAGACAAAGACAACATCCATGCCTCATTGGGATTCGAACCCGAGCCCCTTTCGGACAAATGATCAGAAGCCGTCGCTTAGACCACTGAGTATTCACTGAGCTTAGACCACGGCATACTCAAGCTTATCAAAAGAGATCTGGTAAAAAATACTTTTAATCATGAATGTAAATCGCATACAGATCAAAGTAAAAATCATTGATAATATACAAGTGGAACAATAATAATTATCTGAAACATTAAATACACAGTGAAACAATCGGAAAGCCGCCCCGGTGGCGCAGTGGTCTAAGCGATGGCCTCTGATCATTCGTCCGAACGGGGTCCAGGTTCGAATCCCGGTGAGGCATGGATGTTGTGTTTGTCTTACGGCACTGGCTCTCTCCCTTCCCTGGAACCAGTGACCCTAAATTAGGGACGGGCGACTGCTTATAGCCCATTGAGTTGCTCACGGTGGTCGTTAAACCTCCAATAAAAAAAAAAAAAACAACGATCGGAAAATGAGGCTGATGCAAGATAAGAATAATGCTCCCATGCGTGAGAAAACTAACCGCAATTTATTCAAAGTTACATCCCCCCGCGTCCGTTCAATGCAGGCAACGATAATGAAGCTAATGGAGAAACTGATGAAAGGCTATGTCTGTAATACTTTTCAATGTTCTCGTCATAGTTCTTTGAATGTTACCCACAGCATAAGAGTAATAGCCATTCAGTGGTACCTTGACCTTTGGGAAAAAGAAATCGTGTGGAGCCAAATCCGGTGATACGGTAGGTTCGACAGGACGCAGGGTTTTTTATTGGCCAAAAACTTTCGAACAATGAGAAACTTGTGGCTTGGTGAGTTATCGTGAAAAAGAAAACAACTTCCATCAAAAAAGGAATAAAGAGGAAAACGTCCGTCTAAAAACGAATTTAAGGTCCGACATTATGCTATCCGGCTTGTGAAAACACAAATTTGTCGGTGTCGGAAAACGAACTCGGATCCTTCGGCCCCGGAGCCAAAGGCTTCCGCAATTAAGCTACACCGACTGAATTTATCGCTGCAACTCTTCCCGTCTTCACATGTGCTTCCTCTCTGAAGTACGTCACATATCCCCCTCCCCTTGAGAAAGGCGGGGGCAAGAAATCGCAGGTTTCAGGTCCGCTGCAAACCATGCTTCAGGTAACTCTTTGTAGAAAAAGGAATTCTAACTAATTTCAGACGATGTGTGGAAGAATCATCACACATTTTTTGAAGCGAAGAGGGAATTGTTCATTAATTCCAGACGATGTGTGGAAAGAAAATCTCACATTTTTCGAAGAACCCAACTGCCAGTTCAACCATTTCCACAATCGGACGCCAATGTGAAAACAAGAATTTACCGGTGGCGGAGATCGAATTCACATCCTTCTGCTCCGGAGACGAATGCTTTCCCAAATAAGCTACACCGACGGAATTTATCGCTGCAACTTTGCCGTGTTGACATGTGCTTCACCTCTCTAGTACATCATACATATATATTGCTACTAACAAAAAAAATATGTTTTACACCTTTTGCATTCCTTACATAATACGGCTTCTAATTCTAGAAGAAAGTCCCCTGTTTCACGTTTTTGGATTAATTTTCTTTCTACCTAAAATAATTTGTGATCTTGTTTCTGCCAAACCCCTTCCGTAAAATAACTAAAAGTGACATATGACTGAGGAGAAAAGTCATTACAAAAGGTAAAATGGCGGCAGTTACTTACAATTAAAATGGCGGTACTTACTTATAATCACCTTGTTGGTTTTTTCATCTGATCGGATGTTAGGTGCCGGTCTTAACAAAAATGAATACATCGTAGAAGACTGGAGACTCTTAATTTGAAATCGGTCGCTGAGCGTGGAAAACGTTTGGACGGTAGGTTTCGTTTCGTCAGTGGTCCACAACTTCACTTGTAACTCGTCTGTTTTCCACCCTTTGCCTTCATACCTCCAAAACACAGTTACTGACGTTGCATCTTCTGCTTCAACGGAGGACACTCTCAGTTTCGCACCTTCACCTACGAAGCAGGATCAATTATTTTAGGAAATATAGCAATAGAAAGTGTGCTATCTTTGTTGCATTTTATCAACATTTACTTTCCATTTTCTTTTCCTTTCATTCACTGATATACTGTACATTGAAGTAGGAAATTACACTACTGTTTGTGAAACTCGCAACACCATGAAGGGCTGCTGGTATTATCTTGAAATTGACAGGATATGTACAACAGATTGAGTCATGCAAATGATTAAAATCTCAATGAAAATGCGCATGCGGTTTGGGAGCAGCGCCCTCTGGACTGTCCGGTCTTGGGTATAAAGAGCTGGCACAAACGAGATGTTGCAATCACGCCACGAATGGCTGAGTGGTTAGCAGTTCAGACTACCAATGCAAGGTCCTCAGGTTCGTTCCTGGGATGATCTTGCAGAGGTGGTGTGATTTACTAACAATCACTGAATAGTGACGGCCCCCAGGTTGGACCCACTGGTTAAATGGGTATCCTTTCCTATGCCCACCCTGAAATTCTCTCACCCCTCTGTGTGCAACATCTTACTTGTACGGTGGCGCCATCTACTGTACTCTAATCTCACTACAAACTGTTCTGTCAAAGTCGCTAGACTTGCTCTCATTCCTTCCGTTTCTGTGTCCTGCCCAAAAGGCGATCTCGTTGTAGGTGGCAGGGACCTAAACTCTACTCACTGTGGACGGAAATCCTACAAGAAAATGACTCATACTTGCTTAGTGTTACTAAAAAAGATGTTGCAATCAGTGAAGAGTCGACACTGAGTCGTAAGGGTGCTTCTTGTGTCTCGCTATGTCCCTTCGCCTAAGAAGGTCGCATTACGAACACTTGACCAACTTTGAGAGAGGAAGGATTGTTGTGATGAGAGAAGCTGGATTTTTTCCCACCGCGAAATCGCTACTTGTACGGGAGGAAACTCCAGTACAGTGAAGCGAACATGGCGTCAGTGGACAGACCAAAAGCACCCATTATCCGAGTGCTGCAGGTTTGTATCATGTCCCATTATCATTGTCTCAGTTCATCTTTGTGAGAGGTCTCGTGAAAATAAAGGTTTGATTCTTCTGTCTTATGAGAACCTCAATGAAAAACTTCCTATGTATGTACCATTTTAGTTTAGACACAATAATGGATGAGTGATCCACATCGGTTTAGCCAGTCGCAATTTAGGACCCTTGTCCACTAGCATGTCGCACGTACGGGCAATGGTAAGGGGACGGAAAGTGGTTGTTCCACGGGAGCAGTGTAGACAGACCGGTCACCCGACTGATCCTGTCCGGGTGAACATCCGTAGGTTCCTGGCAGGATTGCTTTAGCAACACCTTCATTTTTTAATAATTTTGAGAGAGTTCTGTTTACCCCTGCAGAGTCAGCATTTTGACGGATCAGGAAGAAGTCAGCAGATGGTCAGTGGACAGAGGAGGCTCAAACGCACAACAATCTGAGAAATGGACCCCAAAATCGCAGGATTGCACAGGATGACAGACACCTCAACCGCATGGCAGTGACCGATCGCATAGCGACAGCTACGGTATTAGCGCATGAGTGGAGCACTGTCACAGGTCAGTCTTCGTCCTCCAGTACAGTTCGACGTCGTCTGCTTAACCATATTTAACGACCATGACTCAAAAATCGTTTATCACTCCAAATACCATAGCGCCCGAAACTGTCTGTTGGTTCACTTCTTTGTTTAACAAGTTAGTAAAATCATGCAATACATTGATTATAACACGCTTTCCAACAAACCAGAAATCATTACTCAAGTTATGAGGATAATGGCTGTGGAATAAATCTCGCTCCTGTGCCCTGACCTTTGATCCCATTTCGATTATATTCAACATAACCAGTTCAGTATACCTCCGAAATAACATGATAAAGATTTGTCGCAATCGAAGCATTTTTACGTAAGTTATGATGCATAAAGGCTATGGAATAGTTCCGCTCCTGTGTCCTAACCTTTGACCCCATTTCGCCCATTTTCAATAGGATCCGTCCCCAGGCAGGCCCCTACAACATACTAACATTTCATCCAAATCGAAGCATTTTTACGTAAGTTATGACGCATAATGGCGATGGAAGTAATTCCGCTTCCATCGCCATTTTGACCCCATTTCGTTCACTTTTATTAGGATTTCTTCTCAGGTGTTCCCTTACCGCATACTAAAATGTCATCGAAATCGATCGATTTTTACGCGAGTTATCGTGCGGACATAATGAGGCAGATGGTAATCGCGACCATCTGCTCGCAAGAGTGTGACGTCATAAAAATTTAATAGAATCCATACACAACGTGTGACGTAATGAGACTGATGGCGGGACGGCGCGCCAACATCTAAAACGCGAGATTGTGACGTCATAAGATTTCTAAGCATGGGTAACATTAATGGGATGACGCCATGACACCAAAAACGTGATAATTCTAAACATTCAAAAACTATTCTGGGTGGTTATTTGACCCACTAAACGAATTTTCCTAAAGTCGAGATCAAGCTAAATCGATCTCTAGTGCCAGAAAACGGTATGTTAACGACTTTCATCAAAATCCTTAGTGCCGTTTTCAAAATAAAATTTACATACATACAAGAAGTACTCCTTTAATAGTATGGGATAAGGGCGATGGAATGGATCCCGATCCTATGTCCTGACCTTTGATCCCATTTCGTCGATTTCAATACGGTTCATTCCCATGTGGTCCCCTACGACATACTAAAATTTCATCGAAATCGAACCATATTTACGCAAGTTATGACGCATAAGGGCAAAGGAATGCATCACGCTCCTATGTCCTGACCTTTGACCCCACTTCACCCATTTTCAATTGGGTTCCTTCCCAGGTCGTCCCCTACGACATACTACAATTTCATCGAAATCGAACCATATTTCCATATTTACGCAAGTTATGACGCATAAGAGCAATGGAATGCATCCCGCTCCTATGTCCTGATCTTTGACCCCACTAAACCCATTTTGAATAGGGTTCCTTCCCAGGTGGTCCCCTGCCACATATAAAAATTTCATCGACATAGAACCACATTTACGCAAGTTATGACGCATAAGGGCAATGGAAGGGATCCCGATCCTATGTTGTGACTTTTGACCGCATTTCGTCCATTTTTAATAGGGTTCGTCCCCAGGTAGTCCCCTACCACATACTAAAATTTCATCGAAATCGAACCATTTTTACGTGAGTTATCGTGCCGACAGACGGACGGACAAAGCTGGAGCATATACGCTTCTTCAACCTACGGTTGGAAAGCGTAAATAACAACAATAGTGACGGAGTGTGACTCCTGCTGATCCCTCATAGCTCGCGAAAATTTGAAGAACAGGTAAGGGTAGTTAATCTGACTCACTCTAGACAGGCGTTTCAGGCGGCTATGGCTGTTTGTATGTACAGGCGTTTTGGGAGTTATGGTCGTTAAAGGGTTAATAGAGCCGCTAGCAGCCCATTGCTCCACCTTTCTTTGGCCGTCATCCACAGACGCTTCAGGCTACAATGGTGTTTCGAACCCAGACACTGGCGCGCAAATCGGCGACAGATCGCGTTTTCTGACGAGTCACGATTCAACTTGATGCACCATGATGGTCGCATACGTGTTCGGTGACATCCTGGGGAACGGCACCTAGCAGCGTCCTACCTGCCCGAAGCCAAGCGCCATGGTTTGGGGCCTTTTGGGGTTCAATTCTCGATCTCACCTGATACGAATTGAGGGAACCCTCAACAGCCAGCAATACATCAGGGATGTTTTAGAGGCAGGGGTGATACCATTCTTTCAAAGTTGTTCTGGCGCTATATTCCAGCAGGAAAATACTCGGCCACATACGGCCCGGAATGTCCAAGACCTCTTCCATGCACGGCAGATACCGCTTCTTCCCTGACCTGCATGTTCGCCGGATATATCCCCGATCGAACATGCCTGGGACATGGTAGCTAAGCGGCTGGCCCGTCTAGCACCTCCGCCAGTCATGCAAATAAGCTCTGGTGTCACGTAGAAGCATCCTGACAGGCTATTCCCCCAGACGATATTGAAAACCTCTTCTATTCAATGCAACTCCGGGTCGAGGCTGTTTTTGTTGTTCGAGGTGGCCTCACACGATTCTGAGTTCTGAAGCGAAACAATACTGTGTAACTCTACAACTGTAATCGATTATCTCCTGTAACATGAGGAATATCTGATATAAATTTCATTTGAATAGCGCGATTTTTTCTTGGTGTTGCAATTTTCACAAACAGTAGTGCATTTATTACCTCTAAGGTTTAATATACACTGGTGTGCAAAAATTAAGGACGAAGAAGAGAAATTAGCATAATAGCGGAACGAGTAGGCAGAACAGACCGAAAGACCACTCAGGAGATAGACTAGGGTCCGGTACGGTAGGGCATGCGCATATATGTAGCAGGGGGGTCGGAAGGGTATAAAGCACACGGGCGGTGTACGCTCAGCAGTTCGGTGAAAGCTATTGCACGGCGAACATCACTTTGAACGACGTCGAGTTGCTGCCACCGTGCGATATGGCCAACAGGCAATCCAGTAAACGACATCTGCATGACTTTACCCGAGGTCGCGTCATTGGGAAGTTGGAAGAAGGTCGAAGTGTGACTAGTGTGGCCGAGGAGTTCGGGATCGCTCACAGCATCGTTTCACGAGCTTGGAGAGCATTTCAAACGAGAGGAACAGCTGTCTGAGAGTTTAGCAGTGGTCGTCCACGAGCAACCATGGCGGTGGACGACCGGTATATTGTCCTACAGGCGAGAAGATACAAACGGCAGACAGAGGGAGAAATTGCAAGGCACATGCAACAGACAACTGGACGTCCGTTATCGCGTTTTACCGTGGCAAGGAGGCTGCACAAAGGTGGTCTATTTGCACGACGACCAGTACGGTGTGTACCATTAACGCCTGCTCATCGGAGACGGCGGTTTCTGTGGTGCCAAGAACACAAGAACTGGACATATCAGCAATGGGGTCTAGTTCTCTTCACGGATGAAAGCCGATTTAGTCTCACGAGCGATTCTGGACGTATACACATCTGGAGAGAGCAGGGAATACGCAATCGCACCTCCAACATCATCGAAAGGGGCCGGTTTGGATGTGGCGGAGTTCTCGTTTTGGGCGATATCATGCTTGGTAGCCGTACTGACCTCCACAATTCCCAAGGAGGTTCAGTCACTGGTGTCCGCTATTGTACCGAGGTTCTGCTGCCTTACGTGCGTCTGTTTAGAGGTGCTGTGGGTCCTGAGTTCCTCTTCATGGACGACAACGCTACACCTCATTGTACAGTGGCTGTCGCAGAGCTGTTGAAGAGTGAAGCTATTTAACGCATCGATCCTCCAGCAAGGTCCCCGGACCTAAATCCAATCGAACACGTGTGGGATCTTCTCGGGAGACGCTTGGCAGCACATCACCTGCCGCCAGCAACGATTCCGCGGCTGCGATTGGCGCTACAAGAGGAATGGGCCGCGATACCTCAACAGCTCCTTGACAACCTCGTCCTCAGCATGGACAGACGTTGTAAATCCTGCAACGCAGTCATGGGTGATCATATCCCCTACTAAAGACTGGATTTTTTTCTTGGCAGCCGCCTGTCACATGGACGTTTCTGTCTTCTGTCCAGTTGTGCTCGAAGCTACCTTTTCAATAATGTGCCTTTGTATCCTTTGGATTCCTTGTTTGGACGGTTTTGCTCACTTGTCCCATATTCTTACATCTTGGGGATCTTATGGTATGATTTGAGTCGATGTGGAGCACTTCTGCACGACGTTACATTCGAAAAAACCATCTCGTCCTTAATTTTTGCACGCCAGTGTATATTTCATATGAATTGTGAATAAAATGGTTCCATTTAATTTAAACCCTTGAAGTATTCACAATTGCGTAACCATATGGTCATCAGCAGGGTTAGCCCATTCACGACGGAGCTCGATACGTGACGCATTCGGAAATTGCTCTCAGCACATCAATGCTGAATTCACCGCATGTTTTCTTGTACGATTCTCGCTAGTGTTCTTTGAAATTTCTGTTCCACCATCTGTTTTCGTCGGCAGGATCGCCTATTGCTTTTATTCACAATAAACCCTTCCTACATTTATGTGTGCGAAGCCCAGGATGACAATCTTTTGGGAGATGGTGGAAATTTGACGTCTGGCCTCCACTATCATGCTACGTTGAAAGTCGCTCAGATCAATCGTTTTGCCCATTCCGACCCTCAGTCAAACTCTATCTCATGCTCGACAAGTTTATCAGTAAGATGAACGCCGCACACACCTCCTGTCAGTATTCCAGGATAGGTGGAATACTGACTTCGTATGTTTCTTGCTTTTTAGTGTTGAGCAACATGAGGGCAACGATACGTCAGGTGTTTCAATTGATGTCATAATTTCACTTGCAGAAATTGCTGTTGTCTTTGTATATGCTGTTTGATCAGTTCATTGCCCAAACCTTCCAAAAAGGAGGCTTTGCATGTAAAGTCAGTTTTGTTTCTATGAAGGATAGACTTTAGTAAAGAGAAGCGTAGAGAGAAACCATTCTATCTAATGTTTCAATACCTCCTTTAGTGCTAACACAGTTTTACACTTTTTTTTTATTTCAATATCCCATACTTGAGCATCATTAAGAAAAGTGCTACGTTGAGCAACGTAATAATTTTTCCTGGGGATATTCCAAAAGCGTACCGTATCCTCTGTAGAAACAAATGTATAATTATGGATAGACCTTTGAAGAATTGTTGGTGTGGATAGAGGATTTGTTTTTTCCGATTTGTTGTCTAGTGTGGTTTACGCCACACACGCGCACCCTCCAATCGGCGTGATACAGTTGAAACCGTGATTTGTCAGACCAGATGATGTGTTTCCAGTCCTCCTTACTCCAGCTGCTATAGGACTTAGCAAACTGCAGCCTAAAATTTCGGTGCCATACATTCAAGGTGCACGATGTGGACGTCAACTACCATAGTCTGTTTTTTCCATGGTCGGACGGATATTCTTTGTGCATAAGCTCATGGGAGCGTCTTCGTTGATTTCTGACATCATTTGCGCCGAGAAAACTGTGCGATTCCTTGTAAAGATGCTGGACAGTCTGTGCTCGCCTCGAGAGTCAGCTGCACATTTACGGCCACATTTCTCCCGTTGTTTGGCATTTTTGCCGTATTTCAGGTAATTCTGGTATATACGTGCGACCGTCTGACGTTGAAATTCTAACAGTTCAGTAGTTGTGGTGACTAAACAATCGGCCTTCCTCGCAGCTACTATCTGGACATGGTCAAATTCCCTTACGTTTCTGCCGTTACACATGATTAGCTTTTAGTGACTAATTTCTAATGCCTAGAGACCTGCTCTGTTTAAAGGCATTGACAGTTTCATAGTCCCACGTGTACTTCTGCTTTGCATATTTTTATCGAGTGTATACAGTAATTTGTCTATTCATTGTATATGTGCTAAAACTAAGTTATGAGTAAAACTACAAAAACCCAAAGTTTAAAAGCCCCTTAAAGTTTTACAACATTTCATTCTAAATTTTTTACGTCCCATAACATTTCATAACATTTCATATACTGTATTTCTCCCAGAGAACAAGATTGTAGCAGTTGTTACAGAGCTCGTAAATCTTGTTACATAGTGTAACAATTTTATTTATTTATTGTTGTAGTTGTTGTTTAATATTGGTTTCTAATATTAGGTTACGCTTCAAATTTTCCTTTTCTTCTTTTTTTGCTTTTTTTGTTGAACAAATACACTTACGGACAATGAAATTTGCGCACCGAGAAAAAATATGCTACAACCTCGAAACTTTGCAAATAGCTAGAGTGCGTGCTGGTATGCAAATGATCCACGTTTGGTGCGATTGTGCATGACCGCACACCCTGTGGTGGCGCTGTAAGCACGAACATGAAGCCTTATAAAACGGCGTGTAGTCGATGCCCCACGAAAGCGAAAAGCAACGGCCGACGCAAGCAAGAATACAGAGGGATAAGAGTGCCGGGTAAACGCAATAGACGTCGATTTACGCAACTTATGGACTTTGAGAGAGGCCTGATCATGTCGATTTACGAAACTTACGGACTTTGAGAGAGGCCTGATCACGTCGATTTGCGCAACTTATGGACTTTGAGAGAGGCCTGATCACGTCGATTTACGCAACTTACGGACTTTGAGAGAGGCCTGATCACGTCGATTTACGTAACTTACGGACTTTGATAGAGGCCTGATCACGTCGATTTGCGCAACTTATGGACTTTGAGAGAGGCCTGATCACGTCGATTTACGCAACTTACGGACTTTGAGAGAGGCCTGATCACGTCGATTTACGCAACTTACGGACTTTGAGAGAGGCCTTATCACGTCGATTTACGCAACTTACGGACTTTGAGAGAGGCCTGATCACGTCGATTTACGCAACTTACGGACTTTGAGAGAGGCCTGATCACGTCGATTTACGCAACTTACGGACTTTGAGAGAGGCCTGATCACGTCGATTTACGCAACTTACGGACTTTAGAGAGGCCTGATCACGTCGATTTACGCAACTTACGAACTTTGAGAGAGGCCTGATCACGTCGATTTACGCAACTTACGGACTTTGAGAGAGGCCTGATCACGTCGATTTACGCAACTTACGGACTTTGAGAGAGGCCTGATCACGTCGATTTACGTAACTTACGGACTTTGATAGAGGCCTGATCACGTCGATTTACGCAACTTATGGACTTTGAGAGAGGCCTGATCACGTCGATTTACGCAACTTACGGACTTTGAGAGAGGCCTGATCACGTCGATTTACGCAACTTACGGACTTTGAGAGAGGCCTGATCATCGGGCTGAAAACCGCAGGGTGGTCGGCGCGCCGTAAAAGCCTGCACGTGGATCGTTCTGACCATACTGTCCGACTGTGTTGGGAGCAGTGGACACAGTGGACACAAACGACCCCCCCCCCCCCCCCCATGGCACTGTCACACGGCTGAGCGGCTCTGTTTCACGAAAGTCGGCTCACTAGCATTAAATTTGAAAAAAATCGTTTGAATTGGAAAACGATGAAATGGATGGAAAGACTCCGTCTGTTAGTTCAACACTTGCTTAATCTATAATAATAAAAGGAAGTTTGTATATTTTGTGTGCGCCTGTCTTTGGCGATACAAAATGCAACACGTGGTTCCCGATCTGAGTGTGTCTTTCCGCTTTGTTTACATGCAACCCTATCACAACCCACGTGAAGGCGTGAAGGAAAGTAGATCATGATAAATTTTAGGCGTTTCTTTTTTAGAAAGTTTCGTACTTTTGTTCTGGAAGTCATAAATTCTACGCGTTCGATCTTTAGAATTTGTTATACCAGACGCCTTAATGGGCTTAGATTTTGGAATAGCTTCGCTCAAAATTTGCCAACTGTACCCGAGTTATCGGTTACCATTGGCGGCTTGTTCTAGTTTTTTTACTCTCGACAACCCTACACAGGTCAAGCCGAGAGCGAATTCATAATATCATTGAAAAAATCAATGATTAGTGACATTGGGTTGGTATCACGGTTATTGGTCGTGTCCTATAGGAATAATGACCGTTAAAAAACTGGCCGATTTTAATTGAAATTCCTCAATGACACGAAATTTCGGGAATCGGTAGGCGTCAAAACCTGACAAGGGACGATGTCCAATCGCATGCCAAAAATCACGGTGATCGGATGTGTCATGTCGTAGCTATGCCTGAACAACTAATTGTCCCGAGTCTCGTATACAGAGCGGATTTTTTAAATTATTATTATAATTGGTCAGCCTTTAATGGTCATTATTTTTATACGACACGCCCAATTACCATACCAACCTCATGTCACTCATCATGTCCTTTCCTTTCTCTGTGGCAAGTGTCACCGCGATCGGCTGATCATGATCATATGTAGAGGATTTTAGAAAGGGAGTGTCTGACCCCAGGTCTTAAACAACCCTTAGAAATAGGAAGCTAGGAGATTTTGGGCTAGAGTGCCCGATAGGAAAGTCACACGGAAGCGAGGTAGAAAGGGGGAGGAAGACGCCCTTATTTATTACCGGGGGCCAGTACCCGGGGTACGACGGCTTAACGTGCCCATTCGGCGCACGGCGGATATTTAGTGGATCGAGCGTTCGTTCCTGCTGGGATCGAGCCTGAGGTCCTTTCCGCGGTAGTCACGAGCGTCGCCCACTAGGCCACCCGTGGCCCACGATCGGCTGAAGATCTTTGGAGGAGATAGGTAACAAACGACCCTTTCTCAAAACCCGGAAAACCCCCTAAAAATGCAAGTTTTGGGGCGATTATTCCTCAATGACACGGAAATTCGGGAATCGGAAGGCGTCAAAATCTGACCATGGACGATGTCCAATAGCATGGAAAAAATCACGGTGATCGGATGTGTCAAGTCGTACCTACGCCCGAACAACTAATTGTCTCGAGTCTCGTAAAGAGAGCTCCGCTCAATTATTAAAATTGGTCAGCTTTTAATGGTCATTATTTTTATACGACACGACCAATCACCATGATACCAACTCCATGTCACTCACCATGTCCTTCCCTTTCTCTGTGGTAAGTGTCACCGCGATCGGCTGAACATTTTGGGTGGAGAAAGGTAACAAACGACCCTTTCTCAAAACCTAAAAAAACCCTAAAAATGCAAGTTTTTAGACGATTATTCTTCAATGACACGGAATTTCGGGAATCGAAAGGCGTCAAAATCTGACAATGGACGATGTCCAACAGCATGCAAAGAATCACGGTGATCGGATGCGTCATCTCGTACCTATGCCCGAACAACTAATTTTCTCGAGTCTCGTAAAGAGAGCTCCGTTCGGTCTTCGGCCTCGCTTCGCTCAATAATACGTATTTGTTACTTAAAACACTCACAAACGTTTTTGAGTTACGAAGTAGACGCGAAAAAATAAACAATAATTAAGAATTTTAGGGAAGATCGAAAGAGGGACTATAGCCAAACCATTCAGTTGTGCGTTTCCCATTGCGTTAGTTAATTCGGTTAGTAGTGTTGAATAAAATTAATTAAAAAAGTGAAAGGCAAACTGAACTTGAGCCGGGGCCCATATGGGCCCGGGTTTTAGTCAAAGATTTGAAATAAGAGCCCTCCCGTGCCCTACGCGGGCTCGGATCCGTTTCCGAGCATTTTGTCATAGCCGGGCTCGTGCTCATCTGTAATACTACATCTTGAGAACTGGAATATGGTTATGATTTGGCGAGTAAGGAACTTTGCATTTTACTGCAGAAAAACAATAAAAAAAAAAAAAGAGATTGCATACCTTTATGATCTCTGATACAAATTGCTGTCGTCAATTCGTCCTGGGAATTGCATTCCTGTCTTTCCAAAAGTCCTTCGCCTTGGACTGTTACCATTTCGCAGCAGTCCTCTGAGGAGGGAATTGAGAAATGTTATTCGATTATTTTTAAAAATATAAATTATTAGTAAACAGTAGCACTGTACTAGTGGTCCGATTTATTGGCGTAGAAAGTAGACACATTAGCGTTTCCAATCTTTCGCACATCAACCAGATGGCTTTTTCAAGGAAGTTAGACAGAAACTGCAACTGAAAAATAGAACGCATTAACAATTTGAACGCGGAAACTTGACAACAATAGATACGACGTTATATTCATTTAAAGATATGACGCATCACGTTGGTTGCACGCGCGGTATCCTGGTAGGCAGAAGCTTTACTTGAAGAATTGGTTCCAAATTCATGGCAACTCGAATAAGGCGCAATCATTGCAAGCATCGCTGTTGGTAATGATTTCCAAGGTTTCCCGAATGGCTGTACCTTTAGGGGTAAAGTAGGTAGCTAATTGTTTTATATCGTCCCACATAGGAGTAGCGGATTTGAATTTCACTTCTCTGGATAGAGCCGTGGCTACTTTACCGTATTTTGTGTCTCTTTTATGTTCGTTGACTCTGATTCCAAACGAACGCTTGGTCATTCCAATGTAGTACCGTTTAGAGCCGTCCGGATACTGTAAGGAATGACCGTTACAGACACCGCTGGTCACGGTCATTCAGCACCCGTGGTCGGCCGTGTGTGGTAATGCCTTCCATCGGGTATTCTCGGTACACTCGTGGAATGACGAATGTTGAATGTTCACACAACTTTGGAAATTGAATGTCCCATCCGTGTGTCTCCCACAACCATGCATCGTTGAAACTCGATTAATTCACGTTGGCTTGGCATTGCATACTGCTGTCTCATCACTTTTGGCACTTCAGTGTACATGCGTGTGGAAAACTGATGGACACTGCGTTTTGCCTCTCGGTTAATCGCTTACAGATCATGTTGGTTAACACAAAAATGCACAAAACACTTTTTCAGAATGAGGAAACAGAACCGTCAGATGGTGCTGTAAAAATTTGAATAAAGGGGCAGGGAGAGTCTCTGTATTTAAAGTGTTATTATGGCCGTCCCTGTGGCGCAGTGGTCTACGCATTGGCTCCTGATCATTCGTCCGAAGTGGGTCTGGGTTTGAATCCTGGTGAGGCGTGGATGTTGTGTTTGTCTTACGGCACTGGCTCTCTCCCTTCCCTGGAACCAGCTGCCCTAAATTAGGGACGCGCGACTGCTTATAGCTCATTCAGTTGCTCACGGTCGTCGTTAAAGCCACAATAAAAAGAACTGTTACTGTAAGAAGATTAAAAAACTTTACCATCTTTTTTATGATACAGTTACAGTTAAAACTGTATTTGCTATGAAATATAGACCTTTGGTAGTAAATTTAAATTTCCAAATAATAATTTTATTGTTTGGGTTTTTAATACCTAGGTGATAACGTCTAAAAGCAGGAGGTTATTTCGGATAACAAAAACCGGCCAAAACGCGGTTTGGGTTTCAGTTGTAAAGTTATATTTCGTAGTTCGCTGCTGGAAACTATTCGAATCTGTAGCGCATGCGCATATGAGTTCAGCGATTGTCCACTCTCCGGGAGACAGTCTGCTGTTGGTTTTGCCATATTCAATTGAACAACGCGTTTTTATTGTGGAGGAGTATGTTCACACATGTTCTTTCGTTTTGGTTCGTGAACGAATTAAAGCAAAATATCCTGGTGCCAATGTACCTGCGAAATCAACGATTTATGACTTCGTGAAGAAATGGCGTACAACTGGTTGTGTAATCAACCCACAGAGAGGGAAACAACGGATTGTACGCACACCGGAAGCGATCATCGAAGTAGCGAATGGCATCGAAAGAAACCCCAAGAAGACAACACTCCATTTATTCCAGCAGACAGGCACTACCGTAGGTCAATTCAACGCATATTTCATGATTTAAAAATTAAGCCTTATCGAGTGAGTGTTGTGTAGGAATAAGAGCACTTGATAAGGGAAAACATGTCCATTACTGTCAGTGCCTCTTACAGATGGTTTCTAAAGGACCCATTTCTCTTCATTTCAACAGATGAAGCTTGATTCCACCTTTCGGGGTATGTCAATTCGCAGAACACAAGACACTGGGCTGCTAAAACTCACACGTGCTCCAACAGAAACCGCTTCACGCTTTCAAAGTTGATGTTTGGTGTGGAGTTACAGGAAAACACATGATCGGAACCTTTATTTTTAAGAAGAATGTGAATAAAAACGAATATCAACGGATCTACAAAAAGTTTGTAAGCTAGATGAATATCTATGGATCTACAAGAGTTTGTAATTGAGACAGTGCAATAAGAAAGTTATGTTTTGAACGAGTACCTTTCTCAAGACAATTACTCCCTATAAGCCAAAATTTTGTAATGCTGAAAGGACGGAGAACTCTGGAAGAAAGGAATTTTTCTTCGTCAGTATCCACCAAGTTTCCCAGGGGTCCAAGTCTTTGACTTGCAGAATCACTGTCGAGGCATTTCTCCAGAACGTCCGGGAAGGAAGTGGTTTCTTCGAAAACAAGAAAACAGTGGTACTCGTTGCCGTCTGACCATTCTTCTGGACATGGTGGATCTGCAAAATACACAACGCAGAGTTTTTTGTGGGGTACAAAATGAAGCTGACATCACAACATCACAAATCGTTGTCCTTTTTTAAATTAATGAAATTTAAAAGTTTTTTCCAGGAATCAAACATGATCATTTCATGTAAACGTGCCGGCTCAGTCAAAATATGCAGTAGAAATATATTAAATTTAAAATTAATACACCATAATCATCTAATTTATTCAAGCAAAACAATGAATAACTTATTTAAGAATCTTTAATCTTAATTTACATAAACTTACCAAACATGCTGTCCTACAATCAGTATGCTGACACCACTCTACTGATAGAAATTAGGCTCTACGCGAGCACCGTGTCACAGAATCAATAATAATTATGCCCATATGGCTATGATGAGGCACGACTGCGAATGCAGATGCATGGATCAATAGAGCTACTTGATTTCTAGTGCATACAGATAATTGATTGCCACATAAGCAGTCGCTCCGTACGTGAATTTCAGCGGCATTGAAGATCCCCGGGTCGACGACGGCTGGTGATGTGATAAGCACACGGCAGAGGACTGAATCTGAATCTTCCATTAAAGCACTCGGTAAGACTCCAATGCTAACAAAACAGGGCAGGAGAACTTTGCAAAAGACTGGCGTATAAGAACGCAAACTAACATTGCCTTAAAATTACACAAACCCTATGTGAGACTATTGGGACTAATGACGGTACTAGTACAGTTAGCAGGATGCTGTATGACATGAGATAAAACTGTCAAATCGTACGTTAGTTCATTGGGGCTGATATTAGCCCCAGAAAAGTGAGCAAGATGCTACCCAACATGGGTTACCACTGTGGAACCCTATGTGAAACTATTGGGACTGATGTCAGCACCAGTACAGTGAACAGGATGCTGCACAACATGTATTACCACTGTCAAACCTCATGTGAGACTACTGGGACTGATGTTAGCACCCCAGTACAGTGAGCAGGACGCTACACGACATATGTTACCACTGTGAAATTCTTTGTGAGACTATTGGGACTCATTGGTTGCCACTGTCAAACCCTTTGTGAGATTGTTGCACCAGTACAGTGCGCAGGTCACTGCACGACATGAGTTACCACTGAAAAACCCCATTTGCGACTACTGGGACAGATGTTAGCACCAGTACAGTGAACAGAACGCTGCACGACATGGGTTACCACCATCAAACCGTTTGTGAGACTGTTGGGACTGATTGGTTGTCACTCTCAAACCCTTTGTGAGATTATTGGACCAGTACAGTCAGCAGGTCTCTGCACGACATTGGCTACCTTTGCAAAATCCTATGTCAGACTATTAGGACTGATGTTGGCACCAGTATAGTGAGCAGGATGCTGCACAGCATGGGTTACCACTGCCAAACCGAATGTAAGGCCAGAACAGTGAGAAGGAAGCTGCCCGATATGGGTTACCACTGTCAAACCCTATGCGAAACTATTGGGACTGATGTTAGCATTCCAGTACAGTGATCTAGACGCTGCCTGACATGGTTTACCACTGTGAAACCCTATGTGAGACTATTGGGACAGATGTTAGCATCCCAGTACAGTAAGCAAGACGCTGCCCGACAAGGTTTACCACTGTGAAACCCTATGTGAGACTATTGGGACTGATGTTAGCATCCCAGTACAGTAAGCAAGACGCTGCCCGACATGGTTTACCACTGTGAAACCCTATGTGAGACTATTGGGACTGATTTTGGCATCCCAGTACAGTGAGCAAGACGCTGCACGACATGAGTTACCACTGTCGAACCCTTTTTGTCTAACAGCCATTCCCAATCAGCTAATCACTTCGACTAAGGCAATACGCTGGTAGGCGTGGTGTCAGGAGCGTTGATCTTGGATTGTAGACCAATGAAAAATTGTGCTGACGTGTCACGGTAGACAGTCTACCAGTCTGATGGTCGTTTCTGGGTATGGGGAATGCCGGAAGAAAGGTAAGAGCATCATCCATGCCTCACATGGGTCTGGAATCCGGGCTCCTCCCCGATGAATGGACAGTAACTATAGCCTCAGACCACTTGGCTACATGGCGCAGGGGAACACTCAACAATCTGTAAAGACGGTTCAGCATGTCCTCAAAGCATCAGTTGAGGCTCATACATACTAAAATCCCTACATCTCTTGATTTTTACGCCTTGTGTGACGACGGACGTCATAACTTACTATAATGCCTGCTACTTTATACCTCTGAACACAAACCGCTGTCATCTAGAAACCGCATGATTCGAAGGGAATTAAACCTAGTTGCCTATTGACATGATGAACTGTAATGATTACAGTACACGGCGGACGTTCAGTAAGTTCTAAGCCCAACATTCCTGTGCTTTGTATTTTGGCTTCATTATCCCATTTCTTTTCGGTGTAGCCACTTCAATGTATTTCGGCCGCCCCGGTGGCGCTGTGGTCTAAGCGATGGCCTCTGATCATTCGTCCGAACGGGATCCGGGTTCGAATCCCGGTGAGGCATGGATGTTGTGTTTGTCTTACAGCACTGATTCTCTCCTTTCCCTGGAACCCGTGACCCTAAATTAGGGACGGGCGACTGCTTATAGCCCATTGAGTTGCTCACGGTGGTCGTTAAACCTCCAATAAAAAAAAATGTATTTCGTATATTTGTGTTTCAGATGTGTTAGTCCTTGAAAATAGTAGTTGTCAGGTCCTAATTAACGCATCAACCAGTGTTGCTCCCTGTTTCTCTTTCGTCCAGCGCCGTAAGACAAACACGACATTCATGTCTCATGGGATTCGAAACCTGACTGATCTCAAAGGACTGGTCAGAAACAAGCGCCAGATCACTGCGCTACCGGGCCGCCCTTTAGGTTTTTTTTACTTTAATTTTCCCTTCTCGCTATCTGCTATTTGCTGTAAGTCAGACCCAGGATCATTAAAAGAGTTTTAAACAACGTGGTTTTGAAGAGGAAAGGGCAAGAATAGTACGCAGAAAAGGGCAGCGGTAATAGTTACTATTCATATCCATGGTTATTACAAGATCTCGCTGTCAAGGGAAGCTCAACCGTCTGCTTGTGGTGCTGTACGTAGAATTGTAAACTATGATACTGTAAAGCAAAGATTTTAGTTAAAATATTTTGCAGCAGCACAAAAACAGCACGGGATGAGAGTAATATAGTTGCGATGGGGTCGAGAAATGCACAGTCAGATATGACGCGGAGACAATGTCGTCTAAAAAACGTTAGAAGAAAAGAAAGTGAATAAAATGGAACCGCACATTGGTAGAAGTTGATGTTTCATTTTGTGTGTGTGTGTGTGTGTGTGTGTGTGGTGATGGTTTACAAAACTGTGCTTCGACAATGACAGTCACAGAACAGTTAAAAGAAGATGTATGTTCATCATTAAAACTTTTCTTTCTATTTTTAGATTCGATATTAGCAACCAGGTACACACGCAACATCTGATTGTTGCAATTAGGAGCAACTGAAACATTTTAGCAAAGAAGACTGATATTAACTACTGATAGAAGAACGTTAAGTTGCCGCTAAGCATCAACTTCCGATGTTAACCTGCTAGCCGAGTTCAACATGCGACAAGTTGTCAATTTCTTCTTGATTTTTGAATAAACTTGATGTCTACTTTCATGTTTATGGTGGCATTAATGTGCTAAACTGCACTGAGTTTTATTATGGTACTTCGTATTGTGTTCTTTTAATTAAAATATCTGCTTTCAAACAGTTCAAGATTCACTGGTCAAACCGGTTTTTTCAACTTAATGGTTTATCTTCAACAGAGGAAGTTGTTCAGTAATTATTTCTACCAGTAAAGCCAAAGAAAACTAACAGCATTTTTTTTTACTAAAGCAAAAAGTAGATTTGGTTTTTTTTTCGTTTCGTTCACTTCACTAGAATGTAACTTAGCAAATGAAAACAGCAAACAAAAATCCATTTGTTCCTTCAGGTACAATAAAATTTCATATTTGATTTACATGTTCAGTCCTAATTACTAAACAATCACACGTTCAGTGTGAAAATCGAAGACAAAGCTTTAAATTATAAAAGAACGTTATTTTTGAAAACCGTTATTTAATTGAAAGTTTTGTAAATTATCTGCAGAGTTTTATTATTTGCAAAACGATTTTCCATATAAATTAACAATAAAGCTTTTTTGCCAAAAACTTAAGAAATTTGGACGCTTTTGAACATATATAAGAATTACAACATTCAATTTTCAAAATATTCACTGATTATTATCGAGCATCAATATATACTCCATCAGACCCAGTTAACATTCTGGAAATTTTACAGCAGTAACTTAGCATCTTGTAGTTATTTAATTACTTTATTTCAGTATTCAGCACAACTACTCCTGTACCTTTCACCATTTCACACTTTCTGTGTGTGTATTTTGTTTAATATTCTTCTGAGTTTTGTAGATGAAAGTGAAACTTTCTTTCGAAGGTTTAGCTATGAGAACTGTTTTCCCGAGAAAATGAGGGACACCTGTACTTTATTAAGTACTAACAATCCCTATGGTCATGAGATAGAGAATTAGAGGCACAACCGTTCCTACTGATTCGATTTAAGAAGTATATGTTCCTTCTATGACCCTTAATATCAAGAATGCCTGAGGACATGCGACAGAGAATCAATGACGCAACCGTTCTCACTGATTCATTTTGAGCTTTTGAAGTTTCTCTCTCCCATAAAGATTAGCACCAAAAAGCGCTGTGAGGTATAGAACTATCGGCACAATCGTTTCCTGATCATTTGGAGAAGTCGAAGTCCCTTCAACCGCGATCCTTAACATTAACAAGCCCTGTTTTCATGAGATACAGAATTAATGGCAGAACCGTTCTTATTGATTCATTTTGAGAAGGACCGTTCCGACTGATTCATTTTGAGAAGTTGAATTGCTTTCCATCCATTATCCGTAACGTGAACAAGCCTTGTGACTATGAGGTACGGAATTAGTGACACAACCGTTCGTACTG
This sequence comes from Macrothele yani, assembly GCA_039090855.1. Lineage (NCBI taxonomy): Eukaryota > Metazoa > Arthropoda > Arachnida > Araneae > Macrothelidae > Macrothele > Macrothele yani. Next base: position 132,850,865 of record CM077005.1, on the reverse strand, counting down.
ATTGATTTTGAGAAGACAGGACTCCTTCCACCCGTGACTCTTAGCACTAAGAAGTCCTATGGCCATGTGATACAGAATTACTTGTTCAACTGTTTCTACTGATTCATTTTAACCAGCCGATTTATCTTTCTTCCATGACCCTGCAAATTAACAAGCCCTATGGCCATGAGGTCTAGAGAATTAGAGAGCAACCTTTCCTACCGAATGATTTTGCGTAGTCGAAGTTCCTCTTTCCCTTAATACCAACAAAAGTATTAAATACCAACTAATACAAAATTTAAATACCAACAAGCCCTTTTACCATGAGATAAGGAATTACTGGCATAACCTTGTGGCCATGCGGTAGAGAAATGGTGGTACAACCATTCTCACTAGAAGAAACTTCGGCGGTACAGCCGTTCCTACTGAAAGAAATTCCTGTGGTACAACAGTTCCTATTAGAAAAATCTTCGGTGGTATAACAGTTCCTACTAGAAGAAATTTCGGTGGTACAACCGCTCCTACTAGAAGAAACTTCAGTTGTACAACCACTCCTACTAGAAGAAAGTTCGGTGGAACAGCCGTTTGTACAGAAATATCTTCTGAGTCATCCATCGGTTTTTCATTCAAACTTTGCTACATACAAAAATGAAGTGTGTGAAGAAACAAAGTAAAATATTCGTGCATGTACTGAAATATCGGTTTTTATAAACCACGAAAATAAAAGATCGAGGATTTATGACACCCATTTTACAGAGGGGTCTCCTTAGCCTTGTAAGGGTATGAACCATTTGCCTTGTATCATCCTTACACTTGCCGTGTAAGGGTAAGGATCAGCACCCTCCAGCTATGACCCATTTGCCTTGTAAGGGTAAGGAAAAGCACCCCAGCTATGACCCATTTGCTTTGTAAGGGTAAGGATTAGCACCCCCAGCTATATGACCCATTTGCCTTGTAAGGGTAAGGATCAGCCCTCCAGCTATGACCCATTTGCCTCGTAAGGGTAAGGATTAGCACTCCCAACTATGACCCATTTCGTGTCAAAGCTTTCTGACACCATTTGAATTTTACAGGTGATAAGACTTAGTTGTATCTAGTAATAGAAAAGGATATCACTCACAAGCTTCAATTTCCACGCTGCCACACTGGAGGATTACTCCTCCGATGTTGCATTCGAGTTTGACCAGATACTTTGCTCCCAGTCTGACGTCATCCAAGAGGATTTCCAGGTTAGCTGTGGATACAACTGCGCTCTGGCCTTCCTCTGGTCTGTAGGACACAACGTAACTATTAGGGAAGAAGCGGCCCATGGTTGTCGTTTCGGAATTGGGATCAATACTGTTCTCCGCTTCTGGTCGCTGCCAGGAAACTGAGATTTGGCCTTTCGTGGTTGTTGTAGCGACAATGTTAGAAAATGGAGACACATCTGGGAAAGAAAAACACACAGAACTTCAATCAAATGTCGGTTGGAAGTGCATTCAAAAACATAGAAATTGCACTGGTTCCAATAAAATGAGGAAGATAATGTAATTTTAAAATATATCAAGAAAACTACACTATTCTGTAACCTTAAGGGATTCTTTCGTGCACATCTCTGTTTGGAATGAATATGCTGAGGAGCAAGTTGAGAATCTTTCTAAAATTCAAAATAGAAACCTTATGGATGACTTCAACTCCTAATTTAGAGCGGTGAAACATGGGAACACTCCTGAGATTTCCTCATTTATCATACTTTAATCTGAGGTTCTTTTGAATTCGGAGATACTGGGTCTTCGTTTATTAAAAAGAAGGATTGCGAAAAAGTCGCGTGAAGCCGGTTGCTCTGAGGTTTGTTCATTAAACTTCAACTTCTTCTAGAGTCCGAGTAGGTCGATGTTAGACTGTATAGCACCAGAAACATTTAAATCTGAATATCTCTCTCTCGTCCGCCCATGGTGGATTGAGTTCCGCAAAGACGACTACGCGCCATTGAGGATAACTGGCGAATTAATGCAGCCGGCTTGCTATTCCTCTGCTGCATAAAGGTAAGGGACAAAAAAGTGCGTCCGAGGCAGACTTCAAAGGAAACTATCTACACATTCGCGTTCCCAAACGTACGGAGTCTGCGGAAAACCGCGGAAGAAAACCGCAGACTAGATGGCCGGCAGAATCGGGATTCGAACACCCGTCAGAAACGCCTGCCTGGCACACAGTGCATAGTGACTTAACCAACTGCGCTATGCCAGTAGTCAAGGTTGAATCATCAGATAAAGTATACACTGAGGGGCCACTTTATTATGACCACCCCCTCAGTACTTCGTTGGGCCACCTTTGGCCTTTAATACTGAGTCGATTCTTCGTGGCATGGACTCCACGAGATGTTGATTGGTGGTTTGTGGAATCTGAGACCATGCTTGATGAACTGCACTTTCCATGAGTGTGAGATTGCAGGGTTGTATATCCAGCTGTCTGATGGCACGTTCAACTTCATCCCACAAATTCTCAATGGGGTTGAGATCTGGAGATTGTGGGGCCACCTAAGCAAAGTAAACTCACCGGCATGTTCCTGAAACCAATCCTGTACAATACGAGCACTATGGCAGGACGTATTATCTTGTTGAAAGTAGCCATCTCCATTGGGATAAACCATCCACATGACAGGATGCACTTGGTCCGCAACGATGTTTAGATATGATGTGCCAGTCAGACGTTGATCAACACGAATTAAAGGGCCCAAAGCATACCAGGAAAACATTCCCCAAACCATAACGTTGCCACCACCAGTTTGAACGGTTGTAGCACTGCATTTGGGGTCCATGCCCTCGTACTGTTTCCGCCAAATTCTCACTCTGCCATCGGCATGGTGCAACTGAAAACGTGATTCATCGGACTACATAATTTGTTTCCAATTATCGACTGTCCAATCTTTGTGCTGCTGTGCGGACTGGAGACGTTTTCTTTTGTTAACTGCAGACAGCAAAGGTTTTCTAACAGGCTTTCGGCTGCCATATCCCATCCGAAGCAGTGTACTGCGAACAGAGATCATTTGAGGGGATCCTTGATTAAGATGGTCTGTAATTTGCTGCACTGTTGTCCTTCTGTTGTCTGTTACCAGTCTGTACACTCTCCGTTCCGCCCGAGCAGTCACTTGTCGATGAAGACCAAACGTTGCACGTAGAGACCCAGTTTTTTAGCTGACAGTCCAGTCTTTAAACACTTTTAACAACGGTTGCTCTGGAACATTTCACGAATGCGGCGGTTTCGGTGATATTCGCTCCATGGCTCCGAGCTCCTACAAACATCCCACGTTGAAAGTCCGTTAAAGCGCATTTTTTACCCATCTCGTCACCCAAAAATTACTTCTACTAATGTCGCAAACACTAAGCTTTCCCTTTTTATACTAGCCTCGCCCTCTGGCGGCAACAGCGTGCAGCCACAGCTCATTTGCTTAAAACTGTCAGGTGGCTATAATATAATGGCCACTCAGTGTATAAGCACATTTATACACTTATTGATATAAAAATCCGCGAACCAAGAAAACAACTGTGCGATTAACCCGAAACTCGGCGAATAGCTACGGGGAGGGCCAGACATGCAAATGATTAAAGTTTCGTGCGATTCCGCATGCCCGCGCGTCCAAGATCGGCGCTGCAATCGCAATCCTTGAAACTTATAACGCGCCGGCGCAGGGAACTCCACATTCGTGCCGAAGTGCACGGTAAAAGTCAGGTGAGATCCCTGAGCGATAGACATGCCGAGGAGCCGCCGTAGATGTACGAACGGGCAACTGACGGAGTTTGAACGAGGCTGTATCGTCCGTATGAGAGAGGCAAGGTGGCCGTCGCGCCGAATCGGCCACCATTTGGGCCGGTTGGACAGTGCGGTGAGATCGTGTTGAGAGCAATGGACACGGAAAGGCACCCAGACACGGCGGACTGGCTCTGGACGACCCAGACACACCACCAGCAGAGAGAGCTGTGGGATCGTGAGAGCGGCACGCAGAGATGGAACGACGTCCTTGTCCAATTTCCAGAGACATGTGGCGGCTGTACAAGGGACCCCTGTGTCCGCCAGAACCATTTCCAGAAGCCTGGCAGATGCGAATCTGCATTCTCGACGGCTCTTACGTTTTCTGCCATTAACACTGGACCATCGGATACGGAAAAAGTGGAAACGGAGTTTTTCCATTGATATACGAAAGGAATTGTCGAAAGGTTTCTGAAAATTCAGAATTTTCCGTTAACACATCCGTAAAACAGTAATTTACTGTCAATATAAGAACGAAACTGCGGAAAGGTTTCTGAAAATTCAGAATTTTCCGTTAACACATCCGTAAAACAGTAATTTACTGTCAATATAAGAAAGAAACTGCGGAAAGGTTTTTGAAAATTCAGAATTTTCCGTTAACACATCCGTAAAACAGTAATTTACTGTCAATATAAGAAAGAAACTGCGGAAAGGTTTCTGAAAATTCAGAATTTTCCTTTAACACATCCGTAAAACAGTAATTTACTGTCAATATAAGAAAGAAACTGCGGAAAGGTTTCTGAAAATTCAGAATTTTCCGTTAACACATCCGTAAAACAATAATTTACTGTCAATATAAGAAAGAAACTGCTGAAAGGTTTCTGAAAATTCAGAATTTTCCGTTAACACATCCGTAAAACAGTAATTTACTGTCAATATAAGAAAGAAACTGCTGAAAGGTTTCTGAAAATTCAGAATTTTCTGTTAACACATCCGTAAAACAGTAATTTACTGTCAATATAAGAAAGAAACTGCGGAAAGGTTTCTGAAAATTCAGAATTTTCCGTTAACACATCCGTAAAACAGTAATTTACTGTCAATATAAGAAAGAAACTGCGGAAAGGTTTCTGAAAATTCAGAATTTTCCCGTGGTATGAAAAGTCCGTCATTTCACGGAAAAGGTTGTATCAGAAATATGCTTCGTTAATTCACGAAAGAAATGACGGAAAGTGGCTCGTGAATTTCAGAATAATTTTTTTTACAAAGTAACAAAGCCATTGTAAATGAAATTTACTGAAAGCGTAGTAAACGCATGACCATAGATTGAATTGATATTAATATACTTAAAGACGTTCAAATAATTTCGCATGCTTAAAGACGTTCAAATAATTTCGATTCAATTCCATTTTTGAGATGAAGGTTCGTTTGGTTCATCCTGTCTACCACAACCAAAAGAATTTGATTGGAAAAAAGTTCTTAAGTGAAATTTAGCCTCAAAATTAAACGAATGCTTCATTTTAATGGTAGCCTATTTAATCTGTAGGTTTCATTTGGACAGAATTCTCTTAAATACTGCGAGAGTGTTCTACTGTATCGTTCTGAACGTACAGTTCTAGGTGCCTTTTAACGTTGATTTTGATAACGTTATTTTTAATACACCACAATATGAATATTCAAGAAACGCATATAGTGTATTACGTCCATTTATTTCTTATGGTGTAGTAATCACAGAGATTCGCCAAGCTTTCGCACTCCACTGGGAGGCTTTTTTCAAGGCAATGGTAGACATAAAAATGCAAGGATTTTTTTTTTTTTGATTGGACGTTTAACGACCACCGTGAGCAGCTCAATGGGCTATAAGCAGTCGTCCGTCCCTAATTTAGGGTCACTGGTTCCAGGAAAGGGAGAGAGCCAGTGCAGTAAGACAAACACAACATCCATGCCTGACCGGGATTCTAACCCGGACCCCGTACGGACGAATGATCAGAGGCCAGCGCCTTAGACCACTACGCCACCGGGGCGGCTGCAAGGAATTGCAACAGATTACTTTAAAAAATCATCTTGTTCCTTATCTGTTGTAATTCCCTGCATTTTTATGTCTACCGTTGCCTTGAAAAAGCCTCCCAGTGGAGTGCGAAAGCTTGGCGAATCTCTGTGATTACCACACCATAAGAAATAAACGGATTTAATACGCTATATGCGTTTCTTGAATATTGATTTTGATACTTTCAGCTTAGTAACGAATCACAATGTTCTCGAGATGGAAGACTCTGATTGTAGATGGAAAGACAGTAACGTCAGCATGCTCCTCGAAGTGAATAAACCCCGGACTGATTTAGGGAAGAGGTACAAAAAGAGCTTTGAAAACTCGCAAATAAGAAACTAATGACCGCTTAAGAACACAACGAGTTGCTGATGCTGAAGCTCATCGACGAAGACGTAAGCAAGAAACGACGAGATTCGTAAATGGTTTAATTTGTCAAGAATTTCTATGCAAACCTCTGACCACCAGTTGAGTTCTTTTCCTGAGGGCTAATGCTGAGAGTTAGCATGACAAATCAAGCAGCAAGAAACACTATTTACAAAGCTGTGATTTAATATAAACATCAGCTAATATTTAAATAATTATTTAAAAAAATAAAATTCTGAAGTAACGTATAAAAACATGTTTTTACTATTATGCTTTGTATTTTCAATACCTGTATCGCATCCAAAGAGCTCCAGGCGTAGACATATGGTGTCCAATCCAGACAACATTAAAGTAACATTCACTTTTACGTAACGAGCCAGTTGTATTGACCCGAAAAAGTGGTAAGAAACAACGTCGGCTGTGTCATTCTTGTCAGACGTGAAGAACTGCAAAATGAAAATAAACAAAACTAAGGTAAAGTTATCAAAATTCAAATTAAACTGCTTAGTCCTACAGAAGAGAGTGTTTCTTCTCAAAACAAAGACAGAGAATTATTTCCACTGCAGAAGGAGTAAAACAAAGTGCTCTGTGACATCAACCTACACTCAATACTCAACAGACGCAAATAGCGTATTAAATGCGTTTATTTTTGGGGCGTAGTAAGCACAAAGATTCGCCAAGCTTTCGCACTCCGCTGGGAGGCTTTCTCAAGGTAATGGTAGACTTAAAAATGCAGTGAATTGGAACACGTAAGGAACAAAGAGGATTTTTGGAAAATGTTTCTTTGTTCCTTACGTGTTCCAATTCCCTGCATTTTTAGCACGTCTTTTGTAAAAAAAGATCGTGTTTCTGTTATCGGTTTGTCCGTCAGTCCGTCCGTCTGTACCCACGATATCTCAGCAACTATTAGTCCGATTTGAAAAATTCTTTTTGCATTGGGAAGCTTAAAATATGCAAATGATGATCCTTTATTTCGTTTTTTTTTACGATGTACAATTTCGCCGGTAGAAGGCGTAAATGCAGATGATGTCGAATTCAAAAATACGTTTTATTCCACATATTTGCTTCTAAACATCCGATTGAAAAAAAATGTACATCTTTCGATTCCATTTATGTCGAAGAGTATTTTAGATATAGTTACTTCTTCAAATTACGCATTGATTTTCCGCTAGGGGGCGTAAAAGTAAATTACATTTTCCCCGATAACTCTTCTTCTAAAACTCCGATTTGGAAAATTTTTTCTTCAGCGGATACATCTCCTGATGGAAAATCTTTTGCATATAATGTCAAATTTTTGGTAAAGAATACTTTGGCCACCAGTGTTAATTTTTGCTTCTGATATATTTGCCATAAAATCGTAGCTTCTAAAATATCGATTAAAAAATTCTTTCGTGGACTGATGCCACTCACATCGATAAACCTTTTCGGAATATTTTTTCTTAAAATATTCCACAGTTTCTCCGCCAGGGGGCGTTGATGTACATCTTATTTTTGTCAATATCTCTACTTCTAGGAGTTCGATTTGAAAAATTCCTTCTTTGTTGGATAGTGTTTTCCGTGTGACACGTTTTTCATATAATTTCAAAATTTTCAATAAGTTCATAGACTTTCCGCTAGGGTGCGTGGCGGTAAATTGTGTTTCCCCCTATATCTCTGCTTCTAAATCACCGATTTGAAAAATTCTTTCTGCACCGGATACAGCTCCTGATGGGAAATCGTTTGCACATAATTTCTAATTTAAAAAAAAGAACAGTTTGGCCACCAGGGGGCGTAAATTTTAATTTCCGCTTCTGTTGTATTTGCAGCAAAATATGAGCTTCTAAATTCTCGATTGCAAAAAACGTCGTTTGTTGACCGATACTACTCATATCGACAAACCTTTTAGAAACATTTTCTTCTTAAAATAGTGCATGGTTTCTACGCCAGGGGGCGTTGAAATCGTCAAGTAAATCATACACTTTCCGCTAGGGGGCACAAAGGTAACACAAAGGTAATCATACACTTTCCGCTAGGGGGCACAAGGTCCTAAAGCTCTTTTCGCACAAAGGTAATCATACACTTTCCGCTAGGGGGCACAAGGTCCTAAAGCTCTTTTCGCACAAAGGTAATCATACACATTCCGCTAGGGGGCACAAGGTCCTAAAGCTCTGATTTGAAAAATTATTCCTGTATCGCACACAAGACCTGATGGAAAATATTTTTCACATAATTTCTAATGTTTGGTAAAGAATGGTTTAGCCACCAGGGAGTCATATGTGTTAATTTCTGCTTCTGAAGTATTTGTTGCAAAATCTGGGCTCCTGAAAACTCGAACTAATTTTTTTTCTTGGACCGATACCGCTCATATGGAAAAACCTTTTGAGAATACTTTCTTCCTAAAATAATGCATGGTTTTCCCACCAGAGGACGTAAAGTCACATCTTATTTTTGTCGTTAACTCTGTTTCTAAGAGTTCGTAACCTCACGATTCCGTTTACAGCAATATCTGAGGGATTAAAAACCCGATTGGAAATCTTCTTTCTTTTGTCAGATCTATTGTTTTCCATACCGGTTCCATCGACTTTGAATAGCTTTGATAAATTTAGTTTGCGTCAGAACGGATTCAAAAGACGTGCTTATTACACCCAAAAATTCGGTGTCAACTTTCTTGTTATGTCTACCATTGCATTGAGAAAGCCTACCAGTGGAGTGCGAAAGCTTGGCGAATCTTTGTACTTACTACGCCGCAAAAATAAACGGATTTAATACGCTATTTGCGTCTCTTGAGTATTCACAGTGTGGTGTATTTATAATTACGTTAATCTACACTCAGCTAGCTTTGCACTAGTAACACCCCCGTTTACATATTCGGAGCGAATTACTACATTATATTAACGTCACGTGCAGCTACTATAACTTGTGCGCACCTATGCTCTATACGTAATCAGTTTGCCAGCGATGGGGAAACGTGTCGACTTAAGTCAATTTGACCTAGGCCAGGTAGTTGAGGCCAGGAGGTGTAGGCAGGAGGTAGTATTTCGAAAGCAGACGCATTTGTTGGCTGCTCCCGAGCTACGGTATCAAGGGTGTACAAAAACTGCATTAACCATGGACAGGAATCCAGCAGAAAAGTTCATGCTGGTCATCCTAGGCGCGGTTGATCCTAAAAGTGACCGTCGGGTGTCACGAGTGGTATCTCAGTAACGACGACGTGCAATAGTCAGACAGCCCACCCACCAGTACAACAGCGTTGCAGTTCTATTTATTTTCACGTGCGCCGTACCTTGCTTCGCTTGAAGTTCCACAGCCGGAGATCAACGAAGATACCGATGGTGACGTTCAGTCATCGCAAACAACGTCTCGCATGGGCCAAAGGAACGTCGGCAATGGACACCAGAGAGATGGAAGAACGCGGCTTGGAGTGATGAGTCCCGTTTCCTGCTATATCATACTGATTACCGGGTTCGTATATGGCGTAAGCAGCGTGAATTCGTATCTCCTGGTTTCACAGTTCCACAACTGTGCAACAGGCTAGTGGATGTGGTGTTTTGGTCTGGGGAGCTATTTCCCGGTAAGTGCTAGATCCCACAAACACTGAATGGTGACACTCCAGGGACCTGTTAGCTCACCATCGTCATCCATATCTTCAAGAGGTTTACCGGAACCACTTTCAACAGTACAACGCACCACGCCATCGGGGCTCGTGTAACTACTAAGTGGTTGGAGGAACACGACAATGAAGTCGCCTCGTTGCCTTGGCCCCCAAACACTCCTGAATGTTACCCAATTGAATATTTGTGGGATATGCTGGAACGAGGTGTGAGAACTGATGATCCTCCTCCACGGAATGAGCGTGAACTAAAAGATCTGCTGCAGCTGACATGGGTCAAGTTACGCATGAAGGATTTTCAACGCTTTGTAGAATCTGTTCTAGGCGTCTGGGAGCCGTGATAGCACAGAAAGGGTGGGCCAACGCATTATTAAGTGTATGTTCCTAATGCAAAACTAACTCAGTGTATTTTCTATTAGAATGGAAAGATCTTGATCTTTAATTTTAGGTACAGAAAAAAAGGGACAGTGAGATCCTGCGTAATACTTCGGAGTTCAAAAGACGATCTGAAAAATAAGTTTTCCCCTTATTCTTCTTTCCCTGAAACATTTTTTCTGTACTCAGCATTTATCTTTCAATCAATTTAAAAGTTCTTCCCCTTCATGTTATTTAAACATTTCCTCTTTCCCACCGCATGCTTTCCTATGCTTAGATCTTTTGATGGCTCTAGGTATATCTTCAGCGGTTCTCTGTGCATATGCATCTTTCTCTTTTGTCCTCTTCAGGAATTTCTTCCGCTTTAGCTTTGTCTTCTCATGTTTAATTCTGTCTTCATCGAATGCTACTGAAGAAGATGCTGAGGTGGATGGAAAAACACATCCACCTTAGCATCTTCTTCAGTAGCATCCGATGCAAATTCCAAGTGCTCTAAAGCATGGCTGCGTGGGAAATAACTAAAAGTACATCTTCGCTCATGCTCCTAAAAGACAGGACACCTGAAAGAAGTCGGGACTACGACTTTAATTTTTACAGGATATGTTCATTAGGCAATACAGAACAAATGATTAGCATCTCGTTGGCATACGTATCAGGTGCGTCGATGTAGCTAATAATCGGTATGTCCATCTCTGGCTTGTATTGCATGCTCTATGCGCTGTAACATCGAATGAAATAATGTGTGAATGGTGTCCTGGGGAATAGCCATCCAGGCTGTACTGAACCGCGTTAAAAGTTCATCAAGAGTTGCTGGCGGGTGGTCGTAGCACTGAACCCGTCATTTAAGTATGCCCCAGAGATCACAGCCTTCCAGGCTGCATTAACTCGCGTCCAAAATTTCATCAAGAGTTGCTGGCAGATGGTCGTACCACTGCACCCGTCATTTAAGTATGCCCCAGAGATCACAGCCATTCAGGCTGTATCTACCCGCGTCCAAAGTTCATCAAGAGTTGCTGGCGGATATTCGTATCACTACACCTGTCATTTAAGTATGCCCCAGAGTTCATAGCCATCCAGGCTGCATTGACTCGCGTCCAAAACTTCATCAAGAGTTGCTGGCAGATGGTCGTACCACTGCACCCGTAATTTAAGTATGTCCCAGAGATCACAGCATTCCAGGCTGCATTGACTTGCGTCTAAAGCTTCATCAAGAGTTGCTGGCAGATGGTCGTACCACTGCACCCGTAATTTAAGTATGCCCCAGAGATCACAGCCTTCCAGGCTGCATTGACTCGCGTCCAAAACTTCATCAAGAGTTGCTGGCAGATTGTCGTACCGCTACACCTGTCATTTAAGTTTGCCCCAGAGATCATAGCCATCCAGGCTGCATTGAATCGCGTCCAAAACTTCATCAAGAGTTGCTGGCAGATGGTCGTACCACTGCACCCGTCATTGAAGTATGCCCCAGAGATCACAGGCATCCAGGCTGTATTGACCCGCATTCAAAGTTCATCAAGAGTTGCTGGCGGATATTCGAACCGCTACACCTGTCATTTAAGTATGCCCCAGAGATCATAGCCATCCAGGCTGCATTGACTCGCGTCCAAAACTTCATCAAGAGTTGCTGGCAGATGGTCGTACCACTGCACCCGTCATTTAAGTATGCCCCAGAGATCACAGCCATTCAGGCTGTATCTACCCGCGTCCAAAGTTCATCAAGACTTGCTGGCGGATGGTCGTACCGCTGGAACTGAAGTTTGTACAAGGCCCAGAGATTTTCTATGGGTCATAAATTCGGCGATCTATCCAGTCACGGCAGAAGTGGAACGTTGTTATACCTGAAGAAGGCACGTGTTGTCGCTGAAACATGCGATGCGGCATTGTCCTGTTGAATTATGGCCCCAGGAACGTCCTGAACGGTGACCGGCCGTAGAATGTCATTGACGTGACGAATTATGGCTCCGGGAACGTTGCATTATGTCCCCGGGAACGTCCTGCAGGTACGGAACGGTGACCGGTCGTAGAATATCATTGACGTGAGGAATTATGGCCCCGGGAACGTCCTGAACGGTGACCGGTCGTAGAATGTCATTGACGTGACGAATTATGGCCACGGGAACGTCCTGCAGGTACGGAACGGTGACCGGCCGTAGAATGTCATTGACTGACGTGACGAGCACTCGTTATGGTAGTATGGACTCTCACGAGAGGTTATCTGTTTTTGCACCCGATAGCCCCGCAGTCCATAATGCCTCTTGTTGGTGCGGTATGCCTGATGCGAATACGCTCTTCCCAACGTCTCTCCCCTCTCGTCGAGGTACACAGGTGCTGCCATCATTTTCGCCTAAACAGAAACGCGTTTCGCCCGAGAACACGATATTGTGCCATTCGTCAGGTAACTTCGTTCAATGCACCATTGCAGCCCGGCAGTCTGTTGCTGTGATGTCGATGGTAGCCTCAGTAGGAACCAAGGAGTCTGCAGCGCAAACTGTAATAACCGGCGACGTGCTGTTACAGCTGAAATGGGAGAATGCGTCACAGTTCTCCACAGCTGCTCCAGCACCGTCGGAATGCAGAATGATCACTCAAAGACATCCTCATGAGATGACGGTTGTATGTCGACGTTTTCTTTGTACAGCCTCCAAAACATTCTCTCCGTGACTTACGCCCTTTTTGTACCATTCCCTGCACACCCTTACCACGTCGGACAGACTGCGCTTTACACGACCGGCAGTCTCCTAGAGGGAAGCGTTGCATTCTCTTTACCGATAATGCGACATCTGTGAACTCGTTGATCTGACTGTACGATTGTCTTGCACACCAAAGAGGCATCTTTACCCACTGCTGACCAAGCACTGACATACCGATTGGTTCACGTGGCGCTTATAGCAGAAAAATGGTGCCAGTTTCCGGTCTGTAACATTGCGCGATCTGATTTGCCTAGACGCGGTACGCATGCGCCTATAACGCCGAAATGCTAATCATTTCTGCGATTATTGCTTAATTGCCGTATTCTATAAAAATCAAAGTCTAGCTCGACTCCTTTTAGGTGCTGTATTTTTTATGAATATGAGCGTTTATGCCAACAGTAATGCGAAGGTGTTTTTGTTGTTAGACACAGTTTGATGAGAATCCAGTTTCACGCTGAAAAACAGTAGGCGCAAGAACTGGGAATATCAACTTCTGTAGGAAAGGCATATGCTAACTATTCAACCAAACTTTATGAAACTAATGATATTTCTCTCTTCCCTATAATCAGTTAAGGCGGGTTTTCCTAGCGACGTGTTTTATACGCAGTGTAGAACGGAAAACGTGGATCGCGTTACTCTCCCAACTTGTACAATGAAGAGAACCCAGACTGTTTTCCTAGAAAGAAGAAACCGGTTCTCCGCCAACTCGAGACGCCCGGCGTGATAAGGTGACTGCTTGGAGAGTAGTCAACTGTGTAGCACGCAGCGCGCTAGTATATTTCATTCACCAAGACAGTTCGTTTTTCTTCGATTATTAGTAGCCTACACTGGTGTGCAAAAATTAAGGACGAAGAGGAGAAATTAGCATAACAGCGGAACGAGCAGGCAGAACGGACCAAAAGACCACTCAGGAGATAGACTAAGGTCCAGTACGGTAGGGAATGCGCATATATGCAGCACGACTTAGGGGGAGGGGCGTCGGAAGGGCATAAAACACACGGGCGGTGTTCGCTCAGCAATTCAGTGAAAGCTGTTGCACGGTATAAATTGGTTTGAACGACGTCGAGTTGCTGCCACCGTGTGATATGGCCAACAGGCAATCCAGTAGACGACATCTGGATGACTTAACCCGAGGTCGCGTCATTTGCAAATTGGAAGAAGGTCGAAGTGTGACTAGTGTGGCCGAGGAGTTCGGAACCACTCACAGCATCGTTTCACGAGCTTGGATAGCATTTCAAACGACAGGAGCAGCTGTCCGAGAGTTTAGCAGTGGTCGTCCACAAGCAACCACGGCGGCGGACGACCGGTATATTGTCCTACAGGCAAGAAGAGACAGACGGCAGAGAGCGGTAGAAATATCAAGGCACATGAAACAGACAACTGGACGTCCATTATCGCGTTTTACCCTGGCCAGGAGGCTGCACAAAGGTGATCTATTTGCACGACAAACAGTATGGAGTGTGCCATTAACGCCTGCTCATCGGAGACGGAAGTTTCTGTGATGCCAGGAACACAGGAACTTGACACATCAGCAATGGCGTCGAGTTCTCTTTACGGATGAAAGCCGATTTAATCTGACGAGCGATTCTGGACGTATACACATCTGGAGAGAGCACGGAACAAGCAATCACACCTCCAACATCATCGAAAGGGACCGGTTTGGAGGTGGCGGAGTTCTCGTTTGGGGCGGTATCATGCTTGGTAGCCATACTGACCTCCACATCTTCCAAGGAGGTTTTCAGTCACTGGTGTCCGCTATTGTACCGAGGTTCTCCGACCTCACGTGCGTCTGTTTAGAGGTGCTGTGTGTCGTGAGTTCCTCTACATAGACGACAATGCTACACCTCATCGTACAGTGGCTGTCGCAGAGCTGTTGGAGAGTGAAGATATTCAACGCATGGATTGGCCCGCAAGGTCCCCTGACCTAAATCCAATCGAACACGTGTGGGACCTTGTCGGTAGACGCTTGGCAGCACGTAACTAGCCGCCAGCAACGATTCCACAGCTGCGATTGGTGCTACAAGAGGAATGGGCCGCGATGCCTCAACAGCTCATTGATAACCTCGTCTTCAGCATGTACAGACGTTGTAAATCCTGCAACGCAGTCTGGGGTGATCATATCCTCTACTAAAGACTGGTTTTTTCTTGGCAGCCGCCTGTCACATGGACGTTTCTGTATTCTGTCCAGTTGTGCTCGAAGCTATCTTTTCAATAAAGTGTCTTTGTATCCTTTGGATTCCTTGTTTGGACGGTTTTGCTCACTTGTCCCATATTCTTACATCTTGGGGATCTCATGGTATGATTTGAGTCGATGTGGAACACTTTACATTCGAAAAACCGTTACATTAGTTGCATTCGAAAACACGACGTTACATTCGAAAACCGGCTCGTCCTTAATTTTTTGCGCGCCAGTGTATTATTTTTAATAATGCCATTGGATCGTTTTTGAGCTTCCGAGGATGACCAGTTGATAGAATTGGTTGGTGGAAATCCTATTTTATGGAACATGTTCTGGAAATTCTATTTTATGGAACATGTTCTGGAAACCCTATTTTATGTAACATGTGGAAATCCTATTTTATCGAACAGTACAATTTTTAAGAGCAGTATGCCATTATGTCTTAAAAGGAAAGTGTTTAGTCAATGCATCCTGCCAGTGCTTACGTATGGAGCAGACACATGGACCTTAACTAAAAAAGACATACAAAGACTGCAGACAACTCATAAAAGCATGGAGAGATGCATGCTTGATGTAACCAGGAAAGATAAGAAGAGGAACTTGTAGATAAGGAAAATGATATGAGTGGACGACATCATGACCAGAGTGAAATCACTGAAATGGCAAAGAGATGGACATGTTGCCAGAAAAACGGACCACCGATGGACAACCGAAATTTTAGACTGGATTCCGAGGGACAGGAAAAGATATAGAAGAAGACCCCATGGGAGATGGAAGGATGAAATTCGAAAGTATGGTGGAGTGACATGGAGGAGACATGCCCAAGACAGACAATGGTGGAAGAAATTTGGGGAGACCTTCATCCAGCAGTGGATTAATAATGGTTGATGATGATTCAACTCAAGAACGCAACATCCTCAGGGACGCGTTTGCATACGCCCTCAACGGCAGTAATGAGTAAAAATAAATACTTTAGGCATAATTTTTATCCTACTGCAATGCGTGTTTTTTTGCGGATTTTGCACCTTCAAAAATAACTTTTTCAGAATTATTCATTGCTCTATTTCATATAAATTTTTATGTAGAAAAAATTTCTAGTGTATGCATAATAAGAAATGATCCGCAATTACACAAATATGTGTTTTAATATACATGTTCCTCTACTTGCGTACCTCAGAGTGAGGGCAAGTTTTTCTGCACGTGTTATTGGCTTCTTCACTCGATTATATGCATTACAGGCTATTTTATCTTAAATAAGAGTCAAAATGAAATTAAACTGCTCCCTTGTGAATCTGAAATGTACTTTAAACCTAAGTTCATCATTGAGCAAATGGTTTTCTATCAAACTTCTGTACACTTCTTCTTTTTCCCGACATACATACATCGCAGCAATTGGTTTTCTTTTGTGAAACCGTTTAAGTACGCAATCCTCCTCTTCTTCCACTTCTTCTAAGTACTTGACAAGCCATAAAACACATAGTCTCTTCTTTTAAACACACGTTTTTACACTTTTTGAAACGCACTGCATTGTTACACGAGTTGATCTCCTCACACTGTAGGGTCGCAACTGACTTATTCCGTCGCCGTGTACACGGTGGAGGAAAACACTCCACGTAAGCGTATAACAATACGCCGAGCTCGACGTGATTGAGTAGATTGCTCCCTTCACTGCTGCATATAATACCCGTCGCTAAGAAAACCGCCTTTACCCAAATTTAGGAACGAGCAACTGCTTATAGCCGTCCGACTTGCTGATGATGGTTGTTAAACCAAGAAACAAACAAGAAAGTTGACACCGAATTTTCGGGTGTAATAAGCACGTCTTTTGAATCCGTTCTGACGCAAATTAAATGTATCAAAGCTATTCAAAGTCAATGGAACCGGTATGGAAAACAATAGATCTGACCAAAGAATGAAAATTTTCAATCGGGTTTTTAATCCCTCAGATATTGCTGTAAACGGAATCGTGAGCTTACGAACTCTTAGAAACAGAGATATCGACAAAAATAAGATGTGACTTTACGTCCCCTGGTGGGAAAACCATGCATTATTTTAGGAAGAAAGTATTCTCAAAAGGTGCATCCGTATAAGCGGTATGGGTCGAAGAAAAAAAAAAATTAGTCGAGTTTTCAGGAGCCCAGATTTTGCACCAAATACTAAAGAAGCGGAAATTAACACATATGACCTCTGTTGGCTAAACCATTCTTTACCAAACATTAGAAATTATGTGAAAAATATTTTCCATCAGGTCTTGTATGCGATACAGGAATAATTTTTTCAAATCAGAGCTTTAGGAGCAGAAATAACGCAGAAAACGCAATTTACCTTTGTGCCCCCTAGCGGAAAGTGTATGAATTACTTGAAAATATTGAAATTATAGGAAAAACATTTCGCATCGGAAACACTATCCAACAAAGAAGGAATTTTTCAAATCGTGCTCTTAGAAGTAGAGATATTGACAAAAATAAGATATACATCTACGCCTCCTGGCGTAAAAACCATGCATTTTTTCAAGAAGAAAATCTTCCTAAAGATTTTCTTCTGATGTATTGCTGCAAATACATCAGAAGCGGAAATTAAGATTTACGCCCCCTGGTGGGCAAACTATTTTTTTTTACAAAAAATAGAAATTATGTGCAAACGATTTTCCATCAGGAGCTGTATCCGGTGCAGAAAGAATTTTTTAAATCGGAGATTTAGAAGCAGAGATATAGGAGGAAACGCAATTTACCTCTACGCCCCCTAGCGGAAAGTCTACGAATTACTTGAAAATTTTGAAATTATATGAAAAACATGTCACACGGGAAACACTATCCAACAAAGAAGGAATTTTTCAAATCGGACTCCTAGAAGTAGAGATATTGACAAAAATAAGATGTACATCAACGCCCCCTAGCGGAGAAACTGTCGAATATTTTAGGAAGAAAATATTCCGAAAAGGTTTATCGATGTGAGTGGCATCAGTCCACGAAAGAACTTTCTAATCGATATTTTAGAAGCTACGATTTTATGGCAAATACATCAGAAGCAAAAATTAACACTTACGCCCCCTGGTGGCCAAAGTATTCTTTACCAAAAATTTGGAATTATATGCAAAAGATTTTCCAGCAGGAGATGTATCCGCTGAAGAAAAAAATTTCAAATCAGAGTTTTAGAAGAAGAGTTATCGAGGAAAATGTAATTTACTTTTACGCCCCCTAGCGGAAAATCTATGCGTAATTTGAAAAAGTAATTATATCTAAAATACTCTTCGACATAAATGGAATCGAAAGATATAAAAAAATTTTCAATCGGATGTTTAGAAGCAAATATGTGGAATAAAACGCATTTTTGAATTCGACATCATCTGCATTTACGCCCTCTACCGGCGAAATTGTACATCGTAAAAAAAACGAAATAAAGGATCATCATTTGCATATTTCAAGCTTCCTAATGCAAAAAGAATTTTTCAAATCGGACTAATAGTTGCTGAGATATTGTGGGTACAGACGTACGGACGGATAAACCGATAACAGAAGCACGATCTTTTTTTACAAAAGACGTGCTAAAAATAAGCATGATTTTCAAAAGTTCGTAAACATCTATCGGCAAGCTGGTCGAATTCTCTTCATCACAATGCTTGAAAGCGAAAACTTCCTAACTGCCTCCAGTGTCCTAAATCTTGGACAGCCAGAAAATGGCTCATGGCGCGAAAAGAGTGATAATCGGAAAGAGTGAAAAAGTCAAAACCGAAGGATAATAGAAAGGAGTTAAGTCCGTACTGAAAGGTGCATGAGAAAGCAACTTAAATGCAAGTTATGGAGTTTTTCCATGGTCCGAATCGCGCTATGCGGTTTCGCGTTGTTATGCTGAAGGAGGACTTTCTGTCTATTTACCAAATTTATCAGTAAATCCGTCGCGTTTCCAAATTTTACTCACGTATAAATCATGTATAGTCCATCCAAATAAAGAAGAACCAGCGGGTTCATTAAGATCAGTTAAATCCGTGACACTTTTGCTGGACGAACTATAGAAGAAGCATGCAATTCAGGTTGCATCTATCTTTTCGTTTCTCTCTTCTGCAAGAACGATACTTACGCTTCAAAATGTCGATTTGTTAAACTTTTTCACTGTCCGATAGAGGGTAAGGTCTGAATTAGATTTGAAGCATCACTCTTTCCTTAAATCTATCGATCCGTCTGTCTTTCCATTCGCAGAAATGGTATCTCCAGTTCTGAAGGCTAGATTTAAGAAATTCTTTCTGTGACTGATAGAGACAGCCATGTTCACAAATTATGATATGCTTGTCCATCCGTCTGAAGAAACGATGCTTCCAACACAAAATATCGGTTTACTGATTTATTTATTTTTCTAAGAGGAAAATAAGGTTGACATAAGAATTCAACAACTCTCTTTCCGCCCGTCCATTTGGAGGAACGGAAGGACATATATACAATCTTGTTCACATGCCTTGTTCTCTCAGTCACAGAACGATTATACATGTTAAAGTATTTCTATTACACTGAAATCTCTGTAAACGTCTACATGGATGTCATTGCAAGTGATTTCGGAACCAAGCCCATTAATTTCTACTGTTTCTTAAGCATGTTTTTTGCAAGAATTTAATGAGCACGAGGTTTCTGAAGAACGGAACCCTCGTTTAGCTGAAGAATGGAATATCCCGTAGCTGAAGAATGGAAATCTCGCGAAGTTTCTGAAAAGCGGAACGCTGGCGGGAATGAACTCAACCATCTCGTAAGAAATTGATTCCACCCTCGCGTAGTAAAAAACGGAGCCCACCCAATTTTTCTGAATAACTGAACCTTCGCGTAGATGTGAAGAAAGTAACCCTAGAGTAGGTGAAGAAAGCAACCTCCGCGCAAATGAAAGCAACCATCACGAAGATTTTGAAGAACGGAAACCTTGCGTAGATGAAAAACGCTATCCTAGTGTAGATAAAGAACACAACCCAAGCGTAACTGAAGAACAGAATGCTCACGAGGTTTCTGAAAAATAGAAACCGCATGTAGATGAAGAGCCCAGTCCTTGCCTAGAAGAAGAACTCAATTCGCGTTTAGATGACGAGTCCCACCCTCACGTAGATGAAGAACTCAATCCTCGGTTAGATTAAGAACTCAACCCTCGCTTAGATGAAGAGCCCAGCCTTCGCGTAGATAAAGGACGCAACCCTCGCGTAACTGAAGAACGAAACCTTCGCAATGTTTCTGAAGAATGAAAACTCCACGTAGATGAAGAGCCCAACCCTTGCCTAGATGAAGAATTCAATTCTCGCTTAGATAATGAGTCCAACTCCCGCGTAGATGAAGAACTGAACTCTCGCTTATGTGAAGAGCCCAACCCTTGCGTAGATAAAGAACGCAACCCTCGCGTAGGTGAAAAGCCCAATCCTCTCTCACGAGGTTTCTGAATAATGGAATCCCCATGTACATGAAGAGCCTAGTCCTTGTCTAGGTGAAGAACTCAGTTCGCGATTAGATGATGAGTCCCCCCCTTCCCTCACGTAGATGAAGAACTCAACCCTCGCTTAGATTAAGAACTCAACCCTCGCTTAGATTAAGAACTCAACCCTCGCTTAGATTAAGAACCCAACCATCGCTGAGATGAAGAGCCCAGCCTTCGCGTAGATAAAGGACGCAACCCTCGCGTAACTGAAGAACAAAACCTTTGCGAGTTTTCTGAAGAATAAAACCCCACGCAGATGAAGAGCCAAATCCTTGCTTAGATGAAGAATTCAATTCTCGCTTAGATAATGAGTCCAACCCCCGCGTAGATGAAGAACTCAACCCTCGCTTAGATTAAGAACTCAACCCTCGCTTAGATTAAGAACCCAACCATCGCTGAGATGAAGAGCCCAGCCTTCGCGTAGATAAAGGACGCAACCCTCGCGTAACTAAAGAACAAAACCTTTGCGAGGTTTCTGAAGAATAAAACCCCACGCAGATGAAGAGCCAAATCCTTGCTTAGATGAAGAATTCAATTCTCGCTTAGATAATGAGTCCAACCCCCGCGTAGATGAAGAACTCAACCCTCGCTTAGGTGAAGAGCCCAAACCTTGCGTAGATAAAGAACACAACCCTCGCGTAGATGAAAAGCTCAACCCTGTGGTAGATAAAGAACTCAACCCCTGGATAGATGAAAAACGCAATCATCGCGAGGTTTCTGAAGAATTGGGACCCTCTAGTTGAAGGATGGTTATGTGCAACTGTAGAAATCTACACATGAAAATACGCTAATTTGGGATTATATTGAAAATACAAATGCGGATCATTGCAATATTTTTAATACACTGCCGGACAATTGCTAAGGACGGATGACAATAGCAACGATAGCAACCATAAAATGGAAGACAGGAAAATGTGGAAATTAGCATAAGTGCGGGATACAGTAAGACATGTTGTGCGTATGCAAATTTTGGATAGCCGAACTTGTTCGTGACGTCATAGCGCTGATAAGAGATACAAATTATTTGACGCGTATTGATCGTTGTTGTTCAAACGCAAAGTTGAAAGGGAAAGAATCAATTGACGAACTTGCAATTTTCAGTATGTCTTCCCGACATCACCTAGAGGATTTTACGCGTGGCCGTATTATTGGCAAGATTGAAGAAGGGCGAAAAATAACAGATGTTGCCAGGGAGTTCGAAGTCAGCCACAGTGTTGTTTCAAGGCTTTGGAAATCATTTCAAACAAATGGAGAGTGTAGCAAACGTCACGAGGGAGGTTGTGTTCGCAGTACGACACCTGCCGGAGATAGGTGCATAGTGCTATCAACAAAAAGACACCGGCGCAGCTCAGCTAGTAAGGTAGCAAATCAGTTTATGGCTGCTACTGGCAAGCGGATCTCCCGAAAAACTGTCGCCAGACGTTTGCATGAAGGAGGACTATACGCCCGCCGTCCTGTTGTGTGCATCAAATTGTCCAGACGTCACCGTACCGCCCGTTTGCAATGGTGCCATCAACATCGCAATTGGACTGATAACGATTGGTCTGCTGTCCTCTTCTCAGATGAGAGTAGATACAGTCTATCGTCCGATTGTCGACGACAACTGATCTGGCGTGAAAGTAATACTGCATATTGTCCAGCAAACATACAGGAAAGGGACCGATATCCGACACGTAGTGTCATGGTCGGGGCTGGCATCATGATCAATGGCCGTACGTCCCTCTGTGTACTTCCAACTGGGACTATGACTGGCCAACGATACATTAATGATGTTCTGCTACCTCATGTTCGCATGTTCCGTGGTGCTGTCGGTGATAGATTCATTTTCATGGACGACAACGCAACATGTCATCGAACAGTCGCTGTCCAGGAGTGTCTTGAGAGCGAGGATATTTAACGCCTCGTATGGCCAGCACGTTCTCCAGATCTGAATCCCATTGAAAATGTGTAGGATGCTTTGGGGAGGAGTCTTGCTGGTCGCCAATGCCCTCCAGTAAACAAGGACACCCTCATCCGTGCACTGACAGAGGAATGGGATAAATTACCCCAACAGCTGCTTGATAATGTTGTGCAAAGCATGACACGACGTGTGGAATCTTGCATCGCCCTCCATGGTGGCCATATCCCGTATTGACATCTTACGCCGGAACGCCTGCGGACGGTAATTGCATTTTTTTCACGTTTACGTATTCTGCACGAAATGGCCTGTTTGTCACTTGAACACGTTTCAAAGCCTTCTGGATTTCAGAGCACAATAAATTGTCTTTCTTGTAATGTCCTGGCATTCTGACATTATTTTATTTCACTTGGCATCCAACCACACTTACTTTTTTATACGCTATATAGCCGTTTATGATCCGTCCTTAGCAATTGTCCAGCAGTGTATATTAACTAATAGTTTTGCAAGTTGTCGAAGATGTAAAATAACAAAAGTTCTGGAGATTCATTTCATTTTTTAGAACATCGGTATGATCAAGCTTTTATTACTTTATCATTGATTGCATGATTTAAAGCTGTCAACTCCAAAGAAATGTGAAGCCCATTGAAATCATGCTTCGAGGATGTCCAAGTATACCTTGATTTGGAAAATTCCCAGTAAATCAGTAATGCCCTATCACCCTATCACATTACTCCTCAATTTTAAGATTTGTTCTATAAATCATATTTGAAATTTTATGCACATCATTCACAATAAAAACGCTGAACTACCTCTCGTGTCTCGAAATTATTTTAAAAAGCCGAAGACTTGAAAAGCCCTTTGGTTTCCCATTGAATTTTACTGCTAATTGACTGTTTTTCTACAAAGAAAGGGGTAACTAAAGTTGGTTTTGGTATATTTCAGAAATCAAAACGTAAAAAAGGAAATGGTGTTTACTAAGTCATTTGTGTTTAAATCAGTCCACTCTTTTTCGTCGACACTGTAAGACACAATAAAAGCGATTATGTGATTGTATGAAATAGGATGAAGAGCAGGAGGAGGTCCCTGACTCGCCACTCCACTGATGAACTGCTCTTTTGTGAGGTCGAAGCTTATAATGGCAGCTCTGGAAAGAATCAAACTTTGCCCAAAACACCAAGCACCATCTGGATTGTTGAGCCGACAGGAAGTGGCGTCCTTTCCAACCTCTGAAGTTATACTATCGTCACCTATAGCCTTGGATGACAAACCCATAGCTTTGTTGCAGGAACCTGTATTGGAACAAGGAAAAACATTAGAAACAACAGTCTGTAAAGTCAATCTGTTTATTTTTAAATCTTTGATTATGAAAGTATAAAGTAATTTCTTAAGGCTCTACGAGACCCTCCATCTTGTATTGTGCCTTCTCTTGTTAACCAACGGGCAAGCGTATTTCACAAATTGCTCGGGCAATTTTGCACATTTTGGAATACCGTTTGTGGCTAACGCAAAATATATGATAAATAAAGAGTTCCCTGGTTTCAGATTTTCATTTTGGACTCATTAAGTATTTTTTTATTAATTAATAAAACTATGGAAGACGCCTTGGTACGATTTTCGCTGCAGATAAAAAATGAAGGGAAAGGTCAATAAAAATTCTGAAACCAGGGAACTCTTTATTTATCATATATCTTGCGTTAGAGACAAACGGTGTTCCAAAATGTGCAAAATTGCCGGAGCAATTTGTGAAATACGATTGCCCGTTGGTTAACAAGAGAAAGCAGCAATACAAGATGGCGGGTCTCGTAGAGCCTTAATAGTTAGCTTTTAAAAAAAAAACTTGATCTACACCTTTTTTCGCGTAACGTATTTTTTTGTAAATCAAGGTGCCGATTTATACGCCTGCGTGCGTGCGTGTGTGCGCATGAGCATGACAGATTTCTAAATTTCAGCATTCAGAAGTTCGTTACTGCTGGCGCTGAAAATTCGAAATCAAAGAATTATTATACAGATAATATTTAAACAACAGAAGTTATTATTTATAAATTATTTAAGCACACTTTTGTTTCAGTTCAGATCTTTAAAATCAATTGATTTAATTGACATGGAATTTCCAGAAAGAAGAATTTTAACCTGCAGGAGCATTCGAAGGCATTAAATTTTGGAAAAACAAAACAAACGCAGTTTTCGTTAAAACAAAGTTCCTTCAGTTTTTCGTCGCTTATGGATATAAAGAAAACATTACACGTCTAGAAATGTATGTAGTGTTAATGATTAAGTCATAAAGCGATGCATAGTATTATTTATAAGAAAACTGAAAGTAATATCACTAGCACCTGTAAATTTTAAAAAGTAATAATAGAGACTTGTGTTTGGTGAATTTAACCCAGCGACTACTCGAGGAATCGTCGAGTTAAGTTGTATGACGAAGTCTTGCTTCCAAAAATAGAACACATATCGTACACACATATGGGCCAAGTAATGATGAACATTTATAAAACAGTCAGAGACAATAAACGCCAATACATGCCAATGGCGGCTGGCGGACAAGTGAAGTGTTCCATGAAAAAAATGCATTTATTACTTACGAGGAGGATTCAAATTTAACCTGGACTTTTTTTTAATCAGATATTTATTTTCCATACAGCTGATGTTGCATCACTCACTTTTCGAAGTAATCTCAGTCGTGGTCCATACATTTTTTACAGCGTTCTGGAAGCTTCCGGATCCCAGTTTCATAGAATTCCTTACTCTGTTGTTTAAACCATCTCAGGACGACTTTTTTCATTTTTCTATTTGATCTGAAGTTCTGCCCTCCCTAAAATTCCTTTAATGGGCAGAGCAGGTGGTAATCACATGGTGACATATCCGGGTTGTACGGAGGATGTGGTACAACGCCCCATCCCAGTTCCTCCAGTGTTTCCATAGTCACTTTAGCGGTGTGGGACCTGGCGTTGTCTTGGAGAAGGCATACTACACTATTGAGGAGCCCTGCTCTCTTCTTCCTCAGTGTTGTGACTTCTTGAGGACATCTCTGTAATAGGTGACATCGATTGTTTGACGATCTTCCAGGAAATCCGTAAGAATAACACCGTTAATGTCCCAAAACACCGTAGCCATTACCTTCGTGACTGATGCCCTGATCTTGAAATTTTGGGTGGGGGCGAATCCCTGTGTCTCCACTCCATGGTTGAACTTTTGCTTTCCGCCGTATGGTGATGAATCCATGTCTCGTCCACTGTCACCACACGTCTGAGAAAGTTGTCTCCTTCTCTCTGATGTCTTGGGAACAACATGTTTGCCATTTGTAACCTGCTGGCTTTCTGCTCGTCGGACAGCTACTTCGGTACCCGTCTGGCACACACTTTGCTGAGTGCAGCTTATCGTGGATGATGGCATGCATGCTGCCGTCGCTGATCTTCAGTGCAGAGCTCAGATCACTTACAGTAATCCTCCTGTTCTTCCGTTTGAGCTCATTTACGCCCTCATTCGTGACGTCATTGACGGCAGTTGGCGGTCGTGCCTCATGCAGTTCGTTGCCGACGCTTTGTCTGCCTTCCTTGAACGCTTTACACCATTCGAAGACGAATGAACGGAACATGCATGAATCACAAAACTGTGTTTGAAGCCTCTGGTGAATTTCACTGCCACTCACACCTTCATTGCAAAGAAAATTCTCTGCTGCACCGAAGTCGAAACTCCTTCACTCGCCATTTCTTTTTCTGCAATGCGGGAGTTGTCATGGCAACAATAATTAACGAAACAAATGGCGTTCTGGTAGCGTGAGATACCAGTGTTGCCAAACGCACAATAATAATACGCACAATTTTTCAAACACGTGTATTAGAAACAAAAGTCCAGGCCAGGCCAAACGCTCGTAATATAAAGAAGGGTAATTCTTCTGCCTTTAGACGTGTGGTTTGGTAGGTTTCGCTTCATTTAGTGCATTCCTTCATGCTGTGCATATTTTACGTACAGCCATGTATTTCTTTTCACATATAATTCCTAAAATCTCAAGGGGGCGACTTCCCAGCACAACGAATTCTTTTTTCTCGGTATTCAACAACCACGGAGAGCACCAAAGGCTGTAAGTAGTCGCCCGTTTCTAATTTAAAGCCGCGTTGATTACAGGGAGGGGAGAAAGTCAGGGAAGTAGGATAAGCACATCACCCCTACCTCATTCGGGACTGGAACTCGAGGCCAACTCGGTCTTTCAGCCAAAGACCCGCGCCTCTGACCAATCGGGAATTGGCTGACGGCACAAACAGATGTTACAAAGCACACTACTTGGGAAGGTTTGCTTTAGACGAAGGCTGAATTTCAGTCCAATGAAATTTGTTATATCCCAATGAAAGATTTGCCATGTCAAAGGTGGCACGTAGAAAATCGAGCAACTTCTTCTTCAGGGTATATCAGCATCAAAGTATACAGCTGCCAGTACAAACTGAAGATTCGAACTTTCGAGAAAACCCTGAAGGTCCTTTTTGGGTCAACAAACTAATGCTCTAACGCCCTCTGTATCAGAAAACTAATGCTAACGCCCTCTAAAATGCTCTGAAAACTAATGCTCTATGTAGAAAACTAATGCTCTAACGCCTTCTAAATGCTCTGACGCCTTCTGTATCACGAAAAGATCCTTTCCTTGTATGTTGCGGGCCGGGAGAATGTATGGGTGCATTAGAATGGGACCTCTAAGTATACGTCGCCATCAAAGCGGAGCCGAAGCCATTTGCTCGAGTAAGAAACGAATACACGCACCCCTTTTGGAGTACATTCCTCTGAAGGCTCCTGGTGCACAACCGATGAATTACCGCTACTATGTACAAATGAAACTGGAAATCGAAGACTGGCCACAAGAAACCCTTGTTGGATAGTTACGGAAAATGAGCAAGATTCAGTGGGAACGCTTGAAACTGCCATTCTCAGTAACGGCCTTCTACATTGAAAATTGCGATTTCAGGCAATATCTCATTGTCAGGGTTATCAAAATGAGTACGACAGGAAGTGGCATCAGAGCTCAGAGCATTTGTACCAGCTTACAGTTTACAGAAAGCGATCCCATACAAACAATCAGCTTCTTTTCATAACCCATCCCCCGGTGAAGGAGTAGTGAGAGATGCAGGCTTTTGGCTAACCGTCTGAGCTGGGCCGGCTCCCGAGTCACAGATGAGACATGGATGACGCACCTGTCCTAAGGTACTGTACTGTACTTAAAAGGAAGGAAGGAAAAAGAAACAAGTACTGTACTGTACTTTTCCTATCCTTGGAACCAGTGAGCAAATTGGGAACGGGCGACTCCCAATAATCTCAGAGGCTCGCGGTGGTCGTTAAACCTCAAAAAGGAAGAAAAAACAAACTTTTTTACATGAAAATTGACTTTTGAGGGTACTTTAATTTTGCTCACAGCCACAGCTCCCAGCAAGATATAAGCACATCTTTGTTGGACATCGTTGTTTTACTGGAAAGGAGGGAGCAAAATGGTGCTAGAAAAATATTTGGCAGTTGACAATTGTAACGTACTACGTGACATAACACAGATGATGCACTACGTGGCATGATATAGGTGACGTACTACGTGATATGGTAATATTACGTGGCATATGTCATATATACGTTACATGACATACACTACGTGACATGACATAAGGGACGTACTACGTGACACACATAGATGACGTACTCCGTGACATGAAATAGATGGCGTATTACTTAACGTGAAATAGATGACGTACTGCGTGAAATGACAGATGATGCACTTCGTGACTTGACAAAAATGACGTACTGCGTGACACGACATAGATACGTACTGTGTGACGTGAAATAGATGACGTACTGAGTCACATCACACAGATGACGTACTGAGTCACATCACACAGATGACGTACTGAGTCACATCACATACATGACGTACTGGATGACATAACGTAAATGACGTACTACGTAACATGGCATAGATACGTACTGCGTGACGTGAAACAGATGACGTACTGCGTGATATGACACAGATGACGTATTGCGTGACGTGAAATAGATGAAGTATTGCGTGACGTGAAATAGATGACGTACTGCGTGGCATGACATAGATGACGTTCTACCTGACATGAAGTAAATGATGTACTGCGCGGCATGACATAGATGACGTACTCCGTGGCGTGAAATACATGGCGTATTACTTGACGTGAAAAAGATGACGTACTTCGTGACTTGACAAAAATGACGTACTGCGTGGCACGACACAGATACGTACTGTGTGACGTGAAATAGATGACGTACTGAGTCACATGACACAGATGATGTACTGCGTGACATGATATACATGACGTACTCGGTGACATGACGTAAATGACGTACTACGTAACATGGCATATATACGTACTGCGTGACGTGAAATAGATGACGTGCTGCGTGATATGACACAGATGACGTACTGCGTGACATGGCATAGCTGACGTACTGCGTGTTGAAAGCAGGAATGAACAGTTACTAAGATAGAACAGGTTTAAAGCCAAAGTGGTGAAAAATTAGAGTTTTAGAGGGTATTCATTTCCTTTTGTGGCTGCACGCTAAGCCGGAGAAAAGCAATTTCTGACGTTGAAAAATGCTCCCCCATAATTTTAATAATTTAAATAGGCACTTATATACGGTCGAGTTACATTACTGTGACCACCAGCTAATATTCAGAGTAACCACCGTGTGCGGCGCTGACTGCAGTGCATTTGACAGCTGGTTGAGGATCCAAAAAGCGAACAACACGCTTGAGGTAGTCCCACAGATGCTCAGTTGGGTTTAAGTCTGAGGAATTAGGGGGCCAGGGAAGTACTTTGAAGTCTTCATCGTGCTCTTCCAACCACTTTCGGACATTTCTTTCTGTGTGACAAGCCGCATAGCCGTGCTGGAAGATCCTATCCGCCCCAGGGAAGACAATCAGCATGTATGGGTGTACGTGGTCTGCAAGGATTCATTCATAACGAATTCGGTCCATACTCCCTTCCACAGGTATGAGTAGACCCAGAGAATGACACGAAAACATTCCCCAGACCATAACCCTGACCCCACCAGCTTGTGTTCTTCCGGCAATGGTCGAAGAGTGTTAGTTCTCCGATGTTTCTCGCCTTATACGCCAACGTCCATCCTTTCGATGAAGCAGAAAATGTGACTCATCGGAGAAGGCAATCCTTTGCCAATCAGCGGAAGTCCAACTCCGATACTGCCGTACAAATGTAAGCCTTTTCTGCCGATGCACCTTCGTTAGCATAGGTGCAGTGACCATCCACCTGCATCGCAGCCACATACGCAGCATTGTTCGTTGAACTGTCGTTTTAGACACACTTCCGGTAGCATCCTGGTTCATTCTGCCAGTGAGTTGCGTGATCATCGGCCCTCACGCGTCTTCGAAGCCGACGTTCACCTCTCACATCATTGGCACGTCGTGCTCCGCAGTTTTCACGTCGCTTATTCGCAATGGTGCTATTTTTCCAATCATGATACACTTTAACCACAGCAGCACGCGAACAGTTCACAAACTTTCCCCCGAAAGCCGATAATCATCCCTTTTTGCAAATCTGATAAATCGCTCCTTTTATCCATGACAACAACGAGTGATATGTTTTCAGATTTCCTACAGCACACCTTATGTACCCTGAAAGCCAACTCACGACACGTGCCTCCTTTCATTGGTTACGCACTGTTGACGTCAAAAATAGGAGGTGGTCAAAAAAATGTGACTATCATTATCTTGGACTTTTCCTTTCTGCACGTTTTTAATTGTTTAATTTCAAAAGAGTCACTGAATATTTTTTTTTTTTTTGATTGGAGGTTTAACGACCACCGTGAGCAACTCAATGGGCTATAAGCAGTCGCCGTCCCTAATTTAGGGCCACTGGTTCCAGGGAAGGGAGAGAGCCAGTGCCGTAAGACAAACACAACATCCATGCCTCATCGGGATTCGAACCCGGACCCCTTTCGGACGAATGATCAGAGGCCAGCGCCTTAGACCACTGCGCCACCGGGGCGGCTCACTGAATATCTAAAATTATGTACGATGGGTAATCCTTTTTGGAAAAATAAATAGAATTGACCCTGAAAAGGGACTTTTTATTTTCACTGAATTTTCTTAAATAGGCTGCTCTACTATAACTTCATACTTGAATTCTGTTGAGCTACGCGGCACTTATAATAGAAAAACGGCCAGTTTCCGGTCTGTGACGTTGCGCAATCTGATTTGCCTAGACGTGGTACGCATGCGCCTATGACGCCGAAATGCAAATTATTTCTGCGATATTGCCTGATTAGCATATCCTGTAAAAATCTAAGCTGTAGTTCAATTCCTTTCAGGTGTACTGTTTTTTTATGAGCATAAGCGTATAGCATATTGCATAAAACATTTTTTTAAGCATTTGTTTTTCCTTCATCGAATGTCTTGCAGTTAAAACATTTTTCATTCTTGGAAGAGACACATAAGTTCTCGACATAAGGAGGAAAATAAAGATTCCTTTATGGAAACGGTGAGTATACAATTCCGCAAATAATATTTGAAACGCTTTCTAATGTAATCCTGGAGATGTTGCGGTCAGATGCATTTACGATGAGAATAGTTTAACGCCATTGTTAATAGCTTTTCGTGTTTATGCTTAGCAACGCGAAATAATACAGCAAACAATTCTGAAACCAACAACAATTGCAAATGGGGGAAAAAATTTAGAACCAAAGGGAATTCATAAGTAGAACCGAGTTTGTTTCTGACACAACGCATAAAAGAAAACACAAAAAACTGCGCAAGCTAAGCACGAAAAGGGTAGTGGAGTGGACAGTGCATGTTGTCAAGTGAAGAACGTTAAGGACACAGAAGGAGGCGCGTGTTCTCGTGCCATCAAACAAATCATATTCTTTAGTTTGATGATTTTCTTATATGACGGGAATTCTTCGTTCCCGCAGTTCATGTGGAATAGAACTATAAATAAAAGACGGAAAATTACATTCCCGATTCAGTTTTTTTTTTCAAAGTATTGAGATTCGCGAAACATGTATGGAATATTATCTCTCTTTTTCATTCCACCATCAGCAAATTCAACTGTTTTCATCAGCACGAAGAAAAAACATATTAGCAAGATGTAATTTTTATTGGGAGTTTAACCACTAACAATTCAATACCTAACAAGCAGTCGCCCGTCCCTAATTTACGGCCACTGGTTCCAGGGAAGGTAGACAGCAAGTGCCATAAGATAAACACGGCATCCATTCCTCAGCAGCATTCGAACCCATCTCGGACTAATGATCAGAAGCCTGCGCTTAGACCACTGAGCCACCGGCGCGACAAGTTGCACTTGATTAGTACGTAATAATCTGTTAAGCTCCACTCAGTATTTTGTTAAAACGCTTTAATGTGTTTATTAAAATTGCGCAGAATGATTAATCCAGTCTTTGCCGCCCCGGTGGCGCAGTGGTCTAAGCGATTGATCATTCGTCCAAAAGAGGTCCGGGTTCGAATCCCGATGAGGCATGGATGTTGTGTTTGTCTTACGGCACTGGCTCTCTCCCTTCCCTGGAACCAGTGACACTAAATTAGGGATGGGCGATTGCTTGTAGCCCAGTGAGTTTGTGACGTACCTGCCAGTAGGACGCACACGACATAAAGGCAGATAGGAATCAGAACAAAACGTCCGCGTAGCTCAATTGGTAGAGTATTTTATTCCGAAATGAGGGGATCCGGGTTCGAATCCTGGCGTGGACAGAAATGACGGAGAAATTTACTTCGTTATAATGGCGCCCGAACTATCCGGATGACCCGGCCGTTCAAAATCTCGCAATGGTGTGATGTTATTTCCACACCGCGAGATAGGAAAAATCAGAGAATCCCTTCTCCAGCGCTTCAATAAATAAATTAAAAAAAAATGACTGGGAGTTCTCAAGTGCACGTTCTACAGTGGATGGATGGCTGCCTGCAACGATTCATGGTCACGGCTGACCCGTGGGCCATGCCCCCGGCCCTCTTTCGGGGGGGGAAGATGTGACGTACCTGCCAGTAGGACGCACACGACATAAAGGCAGATAGGAATCAGAACAAAACGTCCGCGTAGCTCAATTGGTAGAGTGACTTATTCCGGAATGAGGGGATCCGGGTTCGAATCCTGGCGTGGACAGAAATGACGGAGAAATTTACTTCGTTATAAGTTGCTCACGGTAGTCGTTAAACCTCCAATCAAAAGAAAAAAAAGAAATCTAGACTTACTGTTTGAGTGAAGTGCACCAATCGTTTTTATCAAAAGGCTGTTCTTTAGTTGACAAACTCTTCAAAAACAAAGTATAGAGATTAAGGATTTAATTGCTGTGAGTTTAATTTTACATGCTTAAACTATGCGTCTTTGCTAATGTCCATAATGAACTTCGTGAACCCACAACGAAGAACCAAAACATTATGACCGTCACCTGTCTAATACGATGTTGGTCCTCCACGTGAAGCCAAAACAGCTCTGACCCTGACGCCATAAGATTTCTAAAGATGCCTTGTGATATCTGATACGAACACATTACCAGTAGATCCTTCAACTCTTGTAAATTACGTAGTATGACAACACAAACTTGTCCCTGACGTGGTTCGAATCCGCGCCCCTCACTTGCGTTCCCAACAAAGCTACACAGACAGAATGCATCGCTGTAGATTTATCGTCTTGACGCGTGATTCACCTCTGTAATACGTTATAGCATTTGAGCAGCCGAAGATAGGATTTGCTGTTCCAACACAAACCACAGATGCTCGATTGGTTGATGTCTTGGAATGTAGAGGGGAGGACTGTACCTGGAAATCTACCTCATGTTCTGCGAACCATTCTCCAACAATACGGACAGTGTGGCATGACGCATTCTGCTGCTCAAAGAAGGCACTAATACAGGGGAATATCGTTGCCACGAAAAGATGGTCAGCAATGATGTTTAGATAGATGGTAGACGTCATGCGTATGAATGATTCGACCCATAATTTCTCAACAGAACATTGACCAAAGCATTACACTTCCTCCACCAGCTTGTTGTTGTCCCAGGGTATATCCTGGTGCCAAAACTTCTCCAGATAAACGACACACATGTACCAGGCCGTCCACATGGTACAACAGGAAATGAAAACATTGGACCAATCGACTTTCTTCGAGTCATTCAAGGTCCATTTTTGATACTCGCGTGCCCATTGTAGGTGCTTTCCACTGTGAACCGAGGATAACATGGGTACTCGGCGTGGCCTACGGCTAAGCAGCTCTATTTTCAGCAGGGTTCGATGCACTGTGAGTTGGGACGCATTACTCCCGTCACCAGCATTCAAATCACCTCCAAGTTGCGAAACAGTATCCCTTCTGTTGGCTCATTCCATAAGGGATTCCTACGCTCACTTCTAGCATAGATGAGTCGTGGTCGGCCCACACTTTGCCGTCTCGCAAATGCTCTGAAAACAGTCGGCTTGCCATTACGATTTGACTTTTGTCAAACTTGCTTAAATCCGTTGCCTTTTCCATCTGAAGAACAAGAATAACACTGATTAACAGAGCTCAGTATCATGTGCTATTTATACCGTTTCATGGTCTTCACACATGCCGTCGTTCTGCAGTTGTTTCAACTTGCATAAAGACGCGCTCGTCATAATGTTTTGGCTCTTCGGGGTGTACCACTTTTGCTAAAGCAGTATTCAAATGCCCAGGAAAAGAATCAACTTGATAATTTACGAACAGTTCCACGTCCTTTATTAGTCCGCTACTGGAACGTCACGTTACTCATGCACTGTATTTGCCGATCCCATCAATTTCGACAACAACGACTCTTGTACATACAATATATTTAGACACTTATAAATAGTTATAATTCTCTCTTATATACACTGAAGAGCCAAAAGTAATGGGACAGCTGTAGGCAAATTTTTAATTGCCGTCATATAAAGGCTTCGACGCACTCCACGATTTTTATCAGTTGCGAGGTGTAATCTCGTGATTCAGGTTGAACAACCGCCAGTAGGATTATGGCGAGCCGAATGAATTATAGGAGCTTGAACTAGGCATGGTAGTGGGTGCCAGACGCATGGGGCATTCAATTTCCGAAGGTGTGCGAACATTCAACACTCCTCGATCCACAGTATCACGTGTGTACCGAGAATACCTCATGAAAGGCATTACCACCCACTGTAGACAGCGCAGTGGCCGACCACGGGTGCTGAATGACCGTGATCAGCGGCGTCTGACCAGGATTGTCCGTGCTAACAGAGAAGCGACACTGGCCCAAATAACATTCACATTCAATGCGGGAGGTACCAGAGACATATCCATCAAGTCCGTGTAGCGTAATTTAGCGTCCATGGGGTATCGGAGCAGAAGACCCACCAGAGTACCTTTGTTAACACCACGAAATAGCACACAGCGCCTCATCTGGTCTCCTGAACACGGTATTGGACCCTGGAAGACTGGCAACTTGTGGCGTGTTCCGATGAGTATCGCTACCATTTGTTACCAGCTGATGGTAGGCTTCGGGTGTGGCGCAGACCCCATGAGGACATGGACCCAAGCTGTAAACATGGCACTGTGCAAACCAGTGGTGGTTCCATACATGTGTGGGGTTTCTTTACATGGCATGGTTTGGTCCCTCTGGTCCTTGTAAACATGCACTGGATTCGTTGCTGTTCTATGGGACCATTTGCAGCCCTTCGTGGACTTCATGTACTCCAACAACGATGGAATTTTCCAGGCGGACAATACATCATGTCATCGGGCCCAAGTTTTCCAAAATTGGTTCCAGAAACATTCTGGACAGTTCCGACGGATGGTGCAACCACCACGTTCGCCTGACATGAACCCAATAGAGCAGTTATGTGACGTAGTGGAAAGATCCATTTGCACCCAAGATCTTGGACCTACAAATACCAGGGAACTGTTGGAGGCTGTTCAGACGACATGGCTCAACATCTCTCTAGAAATCTTCCGGCCACTTGTGAAATGGATTCCAGGTTGAGTTGCTGCACTTCGCCGGGCTAGAAGAGGTCCTACACGACACTAGGTACGCATCCCATGACTTTTGGCGCACTTCAATGTAAATGTCTCTCGACAACTCCACATCACATATGTTGCTTACTCCCAACTCTCGGCGTAAGTCTGAAAACGTTTGACGGAAAGAAACTACTCACAATAGACAAAACATTAAAACGTTTGACGAAAAGAAACTACTCTCAATAGACAAAACATTAGAGATAGGGATGATGGGCACTTGATAGTAGCTTCCTTCGAGAAGAGTGGACCATACCCAAACCGAGCGCACATGATATACAGGGTGATTCAGCTAAACGTGTACCAACTTCTGGGAGGGGTAGGTTGCTCAAAGACAAATCGGAATCACATAACAATGCAGGGTCGGAAATGCCATCTTCCTGTGCTAGTGAAAAGGGAGGACGAGAAATGAAAGAGCAGCACGTAAGAGAACAAAATGCTTTTTATTATTCACAAGACATTTGCGAAATGCATTGAAGTCACAGAAGGTGTTCAAAGGTGCGACCATGAGCTTTAACAGACGCTTGACATCGTCGGCGCATGGAATCACGTGCATTTTGGAAAATTTCTAACGTGTCTCGGACTTCCGAAGCAGCTGCACAGTAGCGGGATACAAGGTCCTCATCACTTTCAACGTGGGTGTCATACACCCGTCCTTTGATGTAACTCCAGAAGAAGTAATCAAGGCATGTTAAGTCGAGCGATCTTGCAGGCCAATGAACGGGACAACCACGCCCGATCCACAAATGTCCAAATGTCTTGTTTCGTCATCACTGAAATGGGCGGGGACCCCATCGTGCTGGAACCACATTGCACGGTGCAGCGACTGAGGGACCTGTTGTTCGTTCAATAGCTCTGGCAAGACGTCCTCCGGAAATATCCGGTAACTCCTTCCGTCCCGACAAGGAGGCATGAGGTATGGGCCAATTAAGTGATCCCCGACAATGCCGGCCCAAACATTAACAGCAAAAAGGTTTTGTGCTGCACGTGGTCGTCGGGGGGGGGGGTTACCTCGTCAGAAAGGATGCGCACATAGCGTTGGCAGGTCACAGATGTTTGTAGACGTACCAGGAGTCCCAGTGAAGTCCAGATAAACACACCCTATACCATTACGGACCCCCCCCCCCACACCACCACCACCACCCGGTACAGTTCCCTGTAGACAGGCGGGATCCATGGCTTCATGGGTTTTGCGCCACAAACGAATCCTTCCGTCTTCCCGATACAGTTGGAAACGCGACTCGTCAGACCAGGCTACTTGTTTCCAGTCATCAAGGGTCCAGTGGCGGTGTTGCCGTGCCCAAGCAAGGCGCATAGCTTTGTGTCATGCACCCATCAAGGGGACTCGAGTTGGGCGTCGGCTCCCAAAGCCCATATAGTGCAGGGTACGTTGCACAGTCCGGACGCTGCTGCTTGTTGAGGCTCCAGCATTGAATTCCGATGCTACCTGCGAGAGTGTCTCGTGAAACGATTATTGACAGCCGACGATGGTCACGTTTACCCAATGTCTTTTTACGGCCTCACTGGAATCGTAGGTTGGAGGTTTTGCCAGAATTCTTGTAGTCACGGTACACCCTTGCAATGGTTGTCCGTAAAAATCCGAACTTCGTTTCTACCTCCGAAATACTATGTCCCATCTCACGAGCGCCAACTATGACACCGCGTTGAAAATCGCTTAAATCGTTATTACTTGTCATTCTCATGCCGAAAACAGCTCTGACAGCTGGCAGTCTTTGCTGAGCGCCACAGTATTTGTCATTTTCTTGTAGGACTTCCGTCCACAGTGAGTAGAGTTTAGGTCCCAGCCACCTACAGCGAGATCGCCTTTTGGGCAGGACACAGAAACAATGAGAGCAAGTCTAGAGACTTTGACAGTACAGCTTGTAGTGAGATTAGAGTACAGTAGATGGCGCCACCGTAGAAGTACGATGTTGCACGCAGAGGGTTGAGAGAATTTCAAGGGGGGCATAGGAAAGGATACCTATTTAACCAGTGGGTCTGTCACTTAACGTGCTCGTCCGATGCACGGCGGATATTCAGCGATTGTTAGTAAATCACACCATCTCTGAAAGATCAGCCCAGGTTCGAACCTGAGGACCTTGCATCGATAGTCCGACTCGCTAACCACTAAGCCCTCCGCGGCTACTCTGACAGCTGGCAAGGATGTCTATCGCTTTATATATGCACTGGCGGACGCAACCGAGTACGCGCATAGTGACGTTGCTATGTATTTTGCATAAGCTCGTCTATACCAGTTTTTCTGGCACTTCATTGTACATAGACATCGTATAATCACCTGCACAATAAGTTAAGTACCCGGTTTTGTACAATAACACAATACACAATAAATAACTGGTGCACAAAATAGGGGAGAGGTTAAGAAATATCCTGTGCCACAATGAACAAAATTCATGCGATATGCTCTCCACAATATCCGGTCTCGCTACGGAACTTCAAAATCAGATCCTTCCATAGACGATTGAAATTTAAAAGTTAATCAAACCTCAAGTATTCTCACCAATCGCTCCTATTACCGGTAATTTTTCATCCTACGGATACGGAAAAAGTGTGAATGGAGTTTTTCTGTCAATATAAGAAAGGAACTCCGGAAAGGTTTCTGAAAATTCAGAATTTTCCGTTAACACATTTTTAAAACGGTAATTTACCGTCAGTATAAGAAAGAAATTGAGAAAAGGTTTAAAATACAGAATTTTCGCGGGGTACAAAAAATTCGTGAAATTTAGGCTTCTTTCCGACATTTCAGGGAAAAGGTTGTATCTGAAATATGCTTCGTGAATTCACAAAAGAAATGACTCGTGAATTTCAGAAAATTTTCTACGGTGTAGTCTAACATCTTCTCCGTGAGCTTATAAAATTTATGAGACCTGATGAGAAAATGGTTTTACGCAGTAGGAGAAATGAAGAACGATGTTATGAAACGATGAAATAAAGACTTTCATAATATGAAAACTTTGTCCCTTCAAAACGTACGGTGCAATTGGGAAGAAAAAGTGGGTGTTTCATCCAGTGCTGTTCATACATATTAATGTTTGATGCATTACTCACAGTTTATTGTTTGAAAAATCTTATTTCCATATTGTGTTTGATTTCATTTCATATAAATGCAAATATGTCTTTTTTCTAAAATCGTTATTCAATTTTCACCTGGCTGGTGACTTAATGTGATCAAGCGCACATTTTTTTGCTGGATTACGAAGGAACTTGTAAAAAAAAACTGCGCTTAATAATTCGAAATTTCTCTTCCGCTTACTACTCCACATTAGCATTTTATGCTATTTGAAATTACCGCTGATAGTTGAATTGACGACAACGAAATGATACTTGGTGCTGAACCCAATTATGGGGTAAAAAAAGTAATGGTAAGTAGGAATTAGATTATGCGTACGTATTACGAAAGACCAGAAAGGAAGAATTTGAAAATTTTGGAATACTTTTTGTGTTCTGAGATCATAATACCCTATTGGTGTATGTTGAAGCAAAACTGAGGCGCCAGCTTGTACAGCAGAAAAATGCAAATATCCTTATCTAGTGGTTATTTACTCCTCACATTTATTCACAATACAGCAATAAATGTGAACTTGATCATATTAATTTCACTTATTGCTCTTCTGAGTAATGTGGAATTACCTTTCATTGTTTTGGCATCTATTTTTGCACTTCGTAAAACAAAGAAAGAGTCTGATGCGAAGATGCACAATTGATCCGTCATAAAACCATTACAGAAATACAAAGAAATACAGGGTGTCCATAAATGAAGTATACAACCTCAGTATGCTACTGAAAAAAAGACTACAATAAATAACAACTTACTTTTAATGTCAAAACACATGGTAACTGTGAAAGTTTTTTCTTTCTATGTCAGTAGTTCTCCACGTGTGCTCCTTTGGTTGCTCGCAGGATGTCTGAACAATATTCCAGTTCCACCCACTTACGCTGCAGAATTGTAACAAGGAGGATAGCTGCAATAATGCGTTTTTTGAGTTTTTTTTTTTTTTTTTATTGGAGATTTAACGACCACTGTTAGCAACTCAATGGGCTATAAGCAGTCGCCCGTCCCTAATTTAGGGTAACTGATTCCAGGGAAGGGAGAGAACCAGTGCCGTAACACAAATACAACATCCATGCCTCACCGGGATTCGAACCCGGACCCCTTTCGGACGAATGATCAGAGGCCATCGCTTAGACCACTGCGCCACTGGGGCGGCTTTTTGAGTTCAGTGATAGATGTAACCTTTTTCTTGTACACAATATTCTTAATAAAGCCCCCCCCCCCCAAATCGCATGGGGTAATATCAGGAGAACGGGATGGCCATGTCGTCGGACTCCTACGTAATCCAACGCCTTGAAAAATGGTAATCTTACATCCAAAGACCAATGCGGAGGCGCTCCATCTTGCTGATAAATGATGTCTTGAATATCCTGTAGTTGTGGAATTGCGAATTGTTCAAACATGTCCAGGTACAGGTGCAAAAGAGCGATGACTTTGCCTATTTTCATTATCTCCAGGTTGAAAGAGCAATGACTTTGTCTGTTTACATTATCTTCACGTATTTGGAAGATTTTCACCATCTCTCTCGCCCTTTGGATTTATTAGCTATAATTAAATAACTTGTGTCGTTAGGCCCCACCAGATGGAGACGTCTCAGTTGCTGAGTCCATCCCTACGGATTTATGAAGTCAGATACTGACAGATAAACTCACATAGCGCCGTAGATTGTTGGCACCGTAGCATAAAGCGAACGCAGTCGGGTAGTTATCGAGGGGTCTGGGGTTCGATCCCAGTGGTATCTAAATACAATTTTTCGGTTGCTGTGTGTCAAAATTATAAAAAAACGTGGGAAGAGCGATGACTTGGTCTATTTATGCCAGTAACGGTTGGTTCAGCGAAGAAAAAAGGGCCCTATCACTCAGTCTTCCATTAGAACAACCCAGACATTAACCTTCGGGCTGTCTCTCTCGTGTGCTACGACCACGTGGGGATTTTCCGTCCCCCAGATTCGACAGTTATGTTTATTCACGCTGCCAGAAACATGTAGTGCCGACACATCGCTGAAACAGATACGTGAAAGGAGTGTCGGGTCTTCGTCAATGCGATTAAGTATGTCTACCGCAAATGCTTTTCGATGTGCTTGACCATTTGGTCTAAGTTTTTGCAATAATTGCATTTTTTTCTTTTTTGATTAGAGGTTTAACGACCACCGTGAACAACTCAATGGACTATAAGCAGTCGCCCGTTCCTAATTTAGGGTCACTGACTCCAGGGAAGAGAGAGAGTCAGTGCCGTAAGACAAACACAACAGCCATGCCTCGCTGGGATTCGAACCCGGACCCCTTTCGGACGAATGATCAGAAGCCATCTCTTAGACCACTGCGCCACCGGGGCGGCACTACATTTAATATATAGGCGTAGATGTTTATGCAGAACCTTGTGAACCGTTGCTCACTGTATTTCGAGTTCACGACTAGCGTCTCTTGAAGTTTAAAGTAAGTTTTTTCTACCGTATATTTTTAATAGCATACTGAAGTTGTATTCTTCTTTATAGACACCCTGTATTATAAAACGTACTGTTGTGGATTTTTACCCCAAAACCCAAGCCCCTCCAAATCGGACACGTCAAGTGCTCAACAAAGAAACTAAATCCTTCCTGCACGTGTGGCCAAAAAGGCATCATGGCTCATGCATAACCATTAGCGGAAACCATAATTCATGCACCCGAAAGGAACTGTTAAAAGGGGTCTTGACCCTTGCTTCGCTGTGCGTGTATTTACAGGTGAGAAGCAGAAGCTACGAATGGTAACAATAACTGCCAAAAACTTTCAGATGCTACAAAAAGTATATCAATAAACAAAGTTCTCCCTTTCGAACACGACCAATTTTCGAGTTCAACAACGGAATAGCGGACCGTTTTGAAGTCTCTCATAAATCGGACCTAGTGGAAGTGCTACCCAAAAATGAAAATCGTCGAGACTAGGCGTGGATTACAACGGCTGCTGGAGCAGCGATACCGTGGTTCTTCCTACAGGTGCGACATTCCTCTTCACACCATGTTCCATTATCATGTTCTGTGTCGTCGTCATCACTCTTCTTCCTCCCCCAATTCAGTTTGCACATTTCTCAGCTTGCAAGCCAAGCTATTATCATTGTAGCGTTGATAATATCTCACCCTAGTCGCCTCGGATTCTGTGATTCCGTGTCATCGATGATGCCGTCGTGTTGCTACATCAGTTGTTGATATCTTCCTGCACTGGTCATCGATGATGTCGTCGTCTACATCAGTTGCTTATATCTTTCTGCACTGGTCATCGATGATGTCGTCGTGTTGCTACATCAGTTGCTTATATCTTCCTGCACTGGTCATCGATGATCTCGTCGTGCTGCTACATCAGTCGCTTATATCTTCCTGCACTGGTCATCGATGATGTCGTCGTGTTGCTACATCAGTAGCTGATATCTTCCTGCACTGGTCATCGATGATGTCGTCGTGCTGTTACATCAGTTGCTTATATCTTCCTGCGCTGGTCATCGATGATCTCGTCGTGTTGCTACATCAGTTGCTGATATCTTCCTGCACTGGTCATCAATGATGTCGTCGTGTTGCTACATCAGTCGCTGATATCTTCCTGCACTGGTCATCGACGATGTCGTCGTGCTGTTACATCAGTTGCTTATATCTTCCTGCACTGGTCATCGATGATGTCGTCGTGTTGCTTCATCAGTTGCTGATATCTTCCTGCACTGGTCATCGATGATCTCGTCGTGTTGCTACATCAGTTGCTTATATCTTCCTGCACTGGTCATCGATGATGTCGTCGTGTTGCTACATCAGTTGCTGATATCTTCCTGCACTGGTCATCGATGATGTCGTCGTGTTGCTACATCAGTTGCTTATATCTTCCTGCGCTGGTCATCGATGATCTCGTCGTGTTGCTACATCAGTTGCTGATATCTTCCTGCACTGGTCATCGATGATGTCGTCGTGCTGTTACACCAGTTGCTTATATCTTCCTGCACTGGTCATCGATGATCTCGTCGTGTTGCTACATCAGTTGCTGATATCTTCCTGCACTGGTCATCGATGAACTCGTCGTGTTGCTACATCAGTTGCTGATATCTTCCTGCACTGGTCATCGATGATGTCGTCGTGCTGTTACATCAGTTGCTTATATCTTCCTGCACTGGTCATCGATGATGTCGTCGTGTTGCTACATCAGTCGCTGATATCTTCCTGCACTGGTCATCGATGATGTCGTCGTGCTGTTACATCAGTTGCTGATATCTTCCTGCACTGGTCATCGATGATGTCGTCGTGCTGTTACATCAGTTGCTTATATCTTCCTGCACTGGTCATCGATGAACTCGTCGTGTTGCTACATCAGTTGCTGATATCTTCCTGCACTCTGGTCATCCACGGCCTCGTCTTTTCCCTGTGCTTTGCGTTCCTTCCTTGAGACCGCCTGCGAGCTTCCTCGTTACACAGACTGTTATCTATAGTTTTTTTTCTCTGTTTATTTCTGAGGCATCAAACTGAAGGACTCAATGACTCTTCATACTCCAGCAGGTTCGCCAGCTGTTTTGTTTTCCTCGTCTGCTGTCTTCCCCATTTCCATGGATTTTTCCGTACATACTTTATCTGTTTATTGCTGTGACATCAAACAGATAGACTCAATGACTCTTCATCTTTCAGCAAGTTCCCTTGCTGTTTTGTTTCGTCGTCCGCTGAGTTCCATTTTGCAATATTTTGTTTTAAGCCACCTACGAGCGCCTTTTATGCCTGCCTTATCTACATAAGGTACGAGAGGTGTCCGATAAGTATCGGGATTTGTATTCCTATCAATTACGGAGGGAAGAAATTAAAAATGCAGGTTGCATAAATATGATACTCCCATATGTAATACAGTGGTACGAACAGTCAAAGTCACTTTCCCACGTATTCTCCGTTGAGCACAATGCATTTCTTCCACCGATCAACAAGTCGATTCATTCCGGTAGCGAAAAAATCAGCAGCGGTGTTGCGAATCCATTGACGGACAGTCGCTCTCAGATCGCCCATGCTCTCATAGTGGTGGCCACGAAAACATGAAAATAGGAAGGTGTTAAGTCCGGACTGTAAGCAGAGTGCGGAAGAACGGTTCACCTATGTATTGCGATTTCAGCTTGCACTGGTTTAGCAATATGCGGGCGAGCGTTATCATGCTGAAGCAAAACACGATTGTTTTTTAATGTTGGCCGTTTGGTCCCGATACGCTGCGCAAGTTTTCTCAGTGTCTTCACATAGGCCTTCGCATTTATTGTTTCATTTTTGCCAAGTACTCAACCAGAAGGATACCGTGTTTGTCCCAGAAGACAGTAGCCATGATCTTGGACGCCGACGACTTTGAACTTCTTTGATGAGGGGCGAATTCGGATGACGCCATTGCATACTTTGCCGTTTTGTCTCCGGTTCGAACTGATAAATCCACGATTCATCGCCTGTGGTTACACGTCCCAGGAATGTGTCATTCTTCTCATCGCTGTAGCAATTCATTGCAAATATCTAGCTTGAACCCATCTGGCACAGATCTTCTTATAGTTGAGGTGTTCATGAACAATTCGTCCAACGGAATATTTACTGATATCCAGTTCCATGGCAATATCCCGAACACAAATGCGCCTGTCACCTTTAATCAAGTTGTCACCCCGTTTAATCGTTTCATCAGTCACCGTCGTGTTAGGCCTACCTATCCGTGCCTCTCTTGGCCAGCTTTGAACTTTGTAACCCATTCGTAAATACTGGAACGAGACATAGTCGTATCACCATACAATGTCCGAAGTTTTCTCCTAATCTCCACGGCCTTTACGCCTTCTTTCGTTAAAACTTTCACTACTGCTTGCTGCTCGAACTAAACACTTGATGTAGCCGCCATTGTTTTTAATCGACAGCGCCACCTAACATTAGCCGTTTCGCTTTTACGGCGCTTTACTGAATGTAGTCGTCATAGTCTCACCCATAGATACGACCATATACACGGTTTTTGTTGTTTTTTTTTTGTTTTTTTTTATTGGAGGTTTAACGATCACCGTGATCAACTCAACGGGCTATAACAAGTCGCCCGTCCCTGATTTAGGGGCACTGGTTCCAGAGAAGGGAGAGAGCAAGTGCCGTAATATACTGATTTCATTGTTCCGTTCCCGCCAATCTGTCTTGGCTCCACGGGGACTTGTTGAGCACCTTGGATGTTATTTTGAAATGTTGCGACAATTATCCTGCCTTGAGACGCGGTTCGGACCCCTGGCCACCCCAATGGCCCAGAGACCAGCCCGTG
Source organism: Macrothele yani (assembly GCA_039090855.1). Lineage (NCBI taxonomy): Eukaryota > Metazoa > Arthropoda > Arachnida > Araneae > Macrothelidae > Macrothele > Macrothele yani. Next base: position 132,806,241 of record CM077005.1, on the reverse strand, counting down.
GTGACGTGCTGGCAGGCGACCTAGAATACCTTTGTCTGGGTTCCCGCTCTGTCTGGCGGGATAGGTCGTTTCTTACTTTTTCGCTGACTGGAAGATTCCTTGCCCTCGAACTTTTTTTGGGGAATAATTTCCCTTTATTTTCTTTTTTCAAACACCTACACACATGTATACACTGTCCTCATGCTTAGGACTTACAACATCAAGAGATAGCAAAATTTATTTACAGAATATTTACATTGGTGGTTTCTTCGTCTGCTTTCCCACAGACTTCTACCCTCATTCATCTTCCGATTCGCTTTCGGTGTGCACGTTCACCTCCTGCGTTTCGGTCCCCGTTTGATTGGGGAAGATGGTATGTTGCTGGAGGGTTAGCCTTTCAACCAAGGCTATTATCCCCCTCCTGTTAACGGAAGATTGGATGAGCAGATCCAATCTTCGCGTTCTTTGCACACCTGGGATCAGTGTGTTTCTCCATTCGGCGAAGCCACTGCATTCAAGTACGCAGTGTTCTATGCTTGCCGTTCTCTTTCCACAGGGACAAGTGCAGTTCCTGATGGCAAATCTGCCTAGGTATTCAGGGCTGATGCCATGGCCACTGAGTACTTGATTCAGGAACTTATTTGTCTGTGCTCGTTTGGTCGAGACTTTCGGAAACACTCTGTGTGTCTTCCGCCCTGTCTCTCCCGTGTCCCATCTGACCTGCCATTCGGTCATGGTCCGACGTGCTAGTGCTGCGCGAATACACCTTCGCGGCGTTCTGCATTGCACGTCGACCGTCTCTTTCAGCGTGGCTGCCTTCGCCAGCTGATCTGCCCTTTCGTTTGCTAGGGTTCCGACATGGCTTCGTACCCAGTGGAAACTAACTGCCCCATCTCCCTCTGCCCTCAAGAGGGTTTTGATCCTCTGGACGATGGGGTTTCTTCCCCTGAATCTACTCAGAGCCTGCAGTGCTGCCTCACTGTCCGAGTAGAGTTTTATTCTTTCGTCACTACGCCTGGGGAGTGCCCAGGTGAGTGCCGTCTCTATCGCCAGAAGTTCTGCCTGAAAGACCGAAGCGTTCTGCGATAATTTCACGCTTCCTGCAGTGGCTTCATTCCCGTCCGAGAACGCACAGAAGCCTGCCCCCACTTGTCCCTTCAACTTTGAGCCGTCCGTGAACAGCTCATGCCCAACTCCCGTGGGTTTCTCCTTATCCCACGGTGGGCAAATTTCCTCGGCAGGGTGGATCTGCCAGTCTACGCTTTCCATCTCCATGTCGGAGGCTCGATGCGGCGCACCGAGAAGGTAGGCGTCCTCGCATGTCCTTAGGCAGTGCATTGCTGCCTCCCCTTTCCGCTACTAGGTCTGCCGGCTCGCACCCCGCCAGCACTTGGAGTGCTAGGGTTGACGTTGTGCGAAAACAACCGGTTATCCCTAGTAGGGCCAACCTTTGGATTTGGTTTATCCCCTTCTTCATTCTGACTGTGGGAGTCCACCAAGCTCCACTTGCATACGTCAGAATTCTTTCAATTCCTCTCTGATAGATGGCCTTCTTGGTTTTGCCCGTTAACCTCATGCCATTCAATCTATTGAGAATCACCGTGCACCTTGTTCTAAGGTGCCTCAGGTGTGGCAGCCCTGATAGACTCTGATCCAGGACCACACCCAAGTACTTCATTTCACGCACCGCCTTGATAGTGCACCCTTGGAATTTGCACTTAGGCGGTGTTTTCATTACTCTACTCTTCGCTATTGCTAGCAGAGTGGTCTTCTCAGGAGCGAAGCACAGTTTGCTTTCTCTGCTCCAATTTTCTAGCACATCCAAGGCCCTATGTGCTTCTCTTTTCGATCACGTGTCTCCCTGAGGCGGAGACCACGAGAACGAAATCGTCCGCATAGGCTTGAATCTCCACTGCGGGCCCCAGGTCTAGGTTCAGTGCTGAATCAGCAACTATATTCCACCAGAGCGGCCCGGAGTTGGATCCTTGCGGACACCCTCTATGGTACGAACGCGAGGATTGCCCATTCCCCGCTTCGAACTCGACTCTTCTATCAGACAGGTAGCTGCTGATCAGTTTGAACAGGTTCCTTGGACAGCCAAGTTCTTTAAGTCTGGTTAAAACCATTGGCCACCAGACACTGTTGAATGCCCCCCTCACGTCTAGTGAGATGAAGCAGGTATGGAGCCCCTCCGCTTTGTTCCTCTCTGCCTTCTCTCGGAGGCTGCGAATTGCCTGCGTTGCGCAACGCCCCGGAAGGAAACCAAATTGGTTCCTGTTTAGCTTTCCCTGCTCCATGAGGAAGCCAAGCGCTCTGTTCGTTATGAGCTTGTCCAGCACCTTGCTCCACGCCGAGAGGAGGCAGATGGGCCTATAGGCTGCGGGGTCATTTTTGTTCTTTCCGGTCTTGTTGAAAAGAACTAGCACCGCTGTTTTCCACAAGTCTGGGAAGATTCCCCTCCCGAGGCATTCGTTTAGGAGCGCCACAAAATACCCGGGATTTGCATAGTAGATTTCTCTGACTATGCTGAGGTCGAACCCATCCTTGCCTGGTGCTTTGCCCGTATTTAGACTGGAGAGGGCATTCTCCACTTCGTCTCTCGTGAAGGGGGGTCCTCACCAGTGTCCGGCGGGATCCGACTTTCTTCCCTTATTTCTTTTTGTTGAGGGGAGTCCCCTTCTCCCTCGTCTCCTTGGAAGTGGTAATCCAAGAGACTTTCTACGGTACTATCAAGAGTCTTTGATAGGCTACCGTCTGCCCTTTCTACCGCTGCTAGTTTTAGCGGTTCGGTTATGGATCCCCTCGAGATCTTATAGGGAATCCCGAAAGGGTCAGCCGGAGTTTGAAACTCACACAGTTTTCTCCAGTAGGAGATTTTCGAGAGATTCAGTTCTCTCCTGTATGCTGAACGAGCCTTTTTATGCACTTCTGTGCACTCCCTGTCTTGCGGAGTAGCTTTTGCTCTTTGCAGAGCTTTCCTACTCCGCCCTAGCTCTCGCCCTTAGAGCTTTTAGTTTCTCCGACCACCAGGGGTGGGGTCCTTGGCTCCCCTTTTATTTCCCCTACTACTCTCGCATAGCGTTGTTATTTGACTGGTAAGTTCTTCAAAGAGGGAGTTGAGGTCCGACACTTCTGCGGCCTCTTCTTCCCTCCTACCTCCCAACAAGGTAGTTAACTTGGCTTTAAAAGCCCACCAGTCTAGATTCTTCATTAAGAATCTTTTGCGCTTGGGTCGGATGGGCTTTTCCGATCCCAAAACGAAAGATAGCGCTAGGTGGTCACTGCAGCTCTCGTCGTCCAGTACTTGCCAATCCTGGACAAGGCTGCGCTTTGAGACTCTGACGAGAGTCACGTCGATCCAAGAGGAGCCCCTCGCCCCTTGGAAGGTCGGGGTGCTCTCTGGATCGTTCAAGAAACTCAGGTCTGCCACGTTGGCAAAGTCCACTAGTAGCTGGCCGCGTTCGTCCTCGTTCTGATTGCCCCAGAGAGGACTCTTCGCGTTGAAGTCGCCTGCTATTATTATCTCATGACTGGGGAATTCCTCTAATAGAGCCATTAGCTCATTCAGCGTTTCTCTCAAATTGCCTGCCGGAGAACTGTATACGTTCACCATTAAAAATTTTGCATCACCACATTCCACGCCGAGGGCGACCACGTTCTCGGAGCATTTTATCTCGAGAACCGCTAGGGACGGGTCTTTCACGACCGTGGCCACCCTGGGCTTTGCCACCCTAGGGTGGTAGATCCGGTAGGAGTTAGGGAAGCCCACCACTCTTCCCCCCTGTTCGAATGGTTCCTGCAATAGCAGAATATGAGCTTTTTGCTCAGTGGCTGTCACCAGGGCCTGTGTTGTTGCTGCCCGTGCGTGGTGCAGATTGATTTGAAGCACCTTAACGCCTCTCTTTGGTTTATTATCCATAATGAGTGCGTTCTTTTAGCAGAGCCAGTTCTCTGACAAGGCTTGGGCATTCCTTGTCTAGACTCGAAGGTGGCCTACATCCACTCGACGTCTGAATCTCTTGTTGTTTGCCAAGCAGTTAGTGCAGACCGGGCTATTGCTGCACTCTTGGCGCTTGTGCCCGGTTTCCCCACACCGGGCACATCTATCCTGCTCTTCGGTGCACCTTGACCTAAAGTGCCCGAACCCGTTACACCTGTAGCAACGGACCTCCCTCAGATATTCCCTTACTGAGTGGACGGTCCATCCCACTCCGAGTTTGCCTCGCTTCATTACTCTTTTGAAGGTCAGTGGGTCCGCCTCTGCTACCCAGTGGCGTTTCCCACCCTTCACCTTCAATGAGAACTTGAGCTGGAGGCTGCTCTCCTCCAACTCTGGGTTCTGTTCCGCGAGACATTGCTCGACCTCTTCCCTTGACAGGTTTCCGTCTATCCCGTAGACGACAAACCTTGGATTCCTCTTAGCTGGCAATCTGGACCGAAGGTTCTCCTTCGTCACTGCATTGCTCTTTAGCTCGAATCCAGTTTCTCCTATTTCTTTGGCGGAGGAGCATTCCACCATTACTCCTCCCCATTCACCTTTCTAACTCCCTTAACCCCAATCTGGAGTTTGGCGGGGCAAATCTGTGTTTGCAGAACCGCCTTGACGTCTTCTGACGAGGAGAACCCTTGTCTGTTGCGGGGTAAACGAGAAGCACGTGCCTCTTCTCGACCCTCTTGGGTGCCACCTTCTTGGCTACCTCCTTCTTCGCCGTTTTTTGCTTAGGGGCCGTATTCCCCTTGCCGGGCTTCGCTCGAGCCGCTTCGGCATATGTCTTTGGAGCCGCGCTAGCGTGCTCACTTCTTTCCTGAGTCTCCCTTGGATGAGACTCATCTCTATCACTTGCTTGGTGCAAGCTGCTTGTAGCGAGTTCGCTACTTTCCTTATCTTGGTTCTGGTGTTAACCAGAACCTTGTTTGAAGGATTCTCTAGAATCCTCTCCAACTCTTGGAAGAAGGAGTTGACTGCTCTTGCGAATTCCGACGGAATTTCTAAGCCGCAGTCTGCCTCAACGAGCTCACTTGGACCGGGGGTTGAAGCCCCCGCGTCCTTCTGCCATCTCTCTACTCGGGTTGCTAACCGAGTGTAAGCCCTGGGACCTGTGTCCCTGGTCGGTCAGACTTAGTACGTTCGAAAGTCAGGTGCTCAGCGGTACCCTGGGGTTCTTTCCGCTGTAACCTGCACCTGACCCTGGTTGAGTGCGGGATTTGGACTGATCCGTAGATCAGTGGGACCAGCACGGCGACGACGTACCCGCGCGTTTGTCAGAGTTGCGCACCTTGCTTTGACCGAGGTTTGGACTTTGCCCTTACAAGGGCAGTTTTAACTAAGTCCAAACCCACTGCCTCGAAACCCTATTGTATATTCAGGGATCGAATTAAAAAAAGATTTTTGAGGGAGCAATTCACTCCCCTCGCTCTGCTAGCAGAGTCTATCTAGATAGCAGTCGATTTGATTCGCAATCAATCACACGGTACTCACTCAACCAGCCTCTGACAACGGCCGGTCAGCAAGTGCCGTAAGACAAACACAACACCCATGCCTCACCGGGATTCGAACCCAGACCCCTTTCGGACGAATGATCAGAAGACATCGATTAGACCACTGCACCACCGTGGCGGCCACACGGTTTTGTATCGATAGAAATAAAAATCCGGATACTTATCAGACACCCCTCGTAAATGCGTATTTGCACAGAGGGTTTTTATACATTTTTGATTCAAATGAATAAAGATCGCCGCCCCGGTGGCGCAGTGGTCTAAGCGATGGCCTCTGATCATTCGTTCGAAAGGGGTCCGGGTTCGAATCCCGGTGGGGCATGGATGTTGTGTTTGTCTTACGGCACTGGCTCTCTCCCTTCCCTAGAACCAGTGACCCTAAATTAGGAACGGGCGACTGCTTATAGCCCATTGAGTTGCTCACGGTGGTCGTTAAACTTCCAATCAAAAACAAAAAAAAAATGAAATAAAATAAATAAAGATCTCATGAAACTGAGGCCAGGGAGTACGCTCGCCGCCAGCTTTCTCCTTCCGTGTAACAACAGAAGGCAGCTAGAGGATGATCATTTGTGCGCGTGCGTGTGTCAACCGGCAAGCGCTTGGAGCTCCTGATAAATTGTAAGTTTTATCTTTCCTGTTTGATGCGTGTGAGATACTGTAGGACAAACAGAATGGGAAACTTAAAATAAAAGTTGATATAACACATCAAAATATTCTATTACTCACGTCAAATGTTATGGTCGTGAGCTCCGTGCTGCACAGCTATGTAATGATGCACTGAAGAGCAATTGAATTAGAGACAGTTGACGTTATGCAAATGTGGCGTTGTGGGCGGCCCTGTAAACGGAAACGACATGCGTATGCAGCGATCCGACAATATAAGGAGTGATGCAACGGGAATCAGTAAGAGTCGGACGCAGTATGGGTAAGACGAAGGATCTAAGCGCGTTTGATTGTGGGCAAATTGTCGGGGCCGACGATTTGGTCACTCCATCTCGGAAGTCGTGCAGGCACTGGGATTTTCACGAGCCACTGTGTCACGGGTGCACCGTGAGTACATCGAGTCCGGTAAAACCATCCCTGCAAGGGCTAACTGCCCTGGACAACAGCGTGTGGATGAGCGAGGTCATCGTCGGAAAACTCGCATTGAAACAGCGGATAGACGGGCCACACTGCAAGAAATCACTCGGCAATTTAACGCTGGTGCACAAAAACGTGTAAGCAGCCACACCATCCAGAACCATCTCCTCGCTATGGGGTACAGAAGCCATCGTCCCACGAGGGTACCGCTGCTGACCGCACATCACAGGGTGCAAAGATTAGCATGGGCGCGGGAACATCGCCACTGGACCCTAGACATGTGGGAAAATGTTGCCTGGACTGATGAGTCGAGATTCACGTTGGTACATGCGGACGGCAGGATCCGAGTACGGCGCAAACTACATGAAGCGATGGATCCTTCTAGCCAGCAGGGTACTCTTCATGCTGATGGGGGTGGCATTCTTGTCTGGGGACTGTTTACGTGGACTGAAATGGGATTCCTGGTTTGTGTGACATCGTCCCTTCCAGGTCAGCGTTACCGGGATATCCTGGACGACCATTTGCTCCCGTTTGTGCGTCTTCAACATCCCACTGGGGACCTTATCCTGTACAAGACAATGCACCGTGCCATCGCTCCCGAATTGTATCCGAATGGTTGGATGAACACTCCACCGACGTGACCTCGCTTCTTTGGCCAGCTAGGTCCCCTGACCTCAATCCCATCGAGCATATCTGGGATGCCATCGAGAGAGATGTTCGAGGCTCTGACTCCCCTCCATCAAATCTTCGTGAACTGTGGGAGCTTGTTCAGGGGTTGTGGATCCGTATGGCTTCCCAACGCTTCCGGTGTCTTGTCGAGTCCATGCCGAGACGAATCGCCGCCGTCATCAGGGCGAAAGGTGCTACTACACGTTACTAAACAGGTATCTCTAATTGAATTGCTCTTCAGTGTATATACAATGCAATAACTCTGCTGCAAGGTGAAAGACTGTTACTTACTTAGCACTCGTTCTATTGTTCACTGCCGTAAGTCAACAAAATGGCGCCGAGAATTTTGTGTAATCTTCTTTGTTATCTGCATGGTCCAAGAGTAGAACGGCTTCATTTCATGGCTTTATGTAATCTTTTTTATCTGTTGTGTTCCAAATTCAGAACGGCCTCATTCCACGGGTTTGCGAACATATGCCGATCACAATGCAGACATGCTTAATTTTTAACTCAAATTTACAACGGACGTTAAAATCGTAGTGTTATGTTAAAAACCAGAATTTAAAATTGAAAGCTTGAATATCATGATGAAATCTAAAACCAATGGAATCAATTAAAACGTTGAACGAGATAAAATATGTTGAACATAACTGCTGTCGATATAATTCATACACTGCACACCCCAAAACCCACCACCATCTGCGTTCCCGGACGCGTTTCACGCTAGTCACTCCTAGGCATTCTCAACGGGTACTGAAGAATTCATTAGCAATCTTCTCTGTCCCTGGACGTCATGACGTATATCGCGCATGGGTCGTTATTGCGTAATTAGACAGGTGCCATCTGGTGTGCGACTCTGACCTTCCTGTCTCTGTTGCTGTCTATTCTTTTGCTTCTCTGTTAATATTTTCTCCGTGTGTACTAAACTCTTCCATGCATACGGAAGTTCATATGGTGTATTGTAGTTGCAGTTAGCTGGATGGGTCTTCATAATTACAACAGATTCCGCGATTTGTAGAGTTTTCCAATTCTTTTGTTGATTAATTAATTCCACGTTCTCCCATACTGGTGTACATTCATTTTTCATGCAGTAGTCGATAAGAGCGGTTTTATTTTTGTTTTCTAAACCAATTGCTCAAATGCTCGGATATTCTATTTTTTAAATTTCTTTTAGTGCTTCCGATGTACTGACTTACGATTGTATTATATCTATCTTTAATGGGTATTGAATACACTCCAGCCTTATGCAGGTTGGCCTTTTTTTCCTTTCTGCCAGTCAATATATCTTCAATACTCCTGGTTCTGACGCCAAAGCTCAAATCAAAATTTTCACACGTCTCTTTTATTAATATATTATTTATTTCATAATAATATGCCACCGAACCACAGTATTTTATTTGTTTTTTTATCATTCAGTATACTGATATGTTTTGATGTGTTATATCAACTTTTATTTTAATATCTCAGCCACGTATAAAGTATATTTTTCCATATACGGAACCGGAAGATATAAGCGAAGTTCGGACTGGGAAACTGTTCCTAAAACGTCACTTATGCGTACTTCTCGGAAAAGTTAAAGGCAGTTATTTTCTGGGCAAACTAGTAGCATAAGCCTCAATAGACTGCTCAACACATACAGTATTTGTATAAAGGATGTTTCGCGAAAAGTGTCCGAAACAACCATTACTTTCCTGTTCCTTTTGGACACTCTTCGTGAAACACCCTGTATAATTCATGCATACTTAGCCATCAATAGCATTTTATTCATTAAATGTCGGTTTATTCTGTGTTCTCGTTTCTCATTGCTTGATTCTTTGAAGTGAGTGCGTTGCTTTCCTTTCAAAAAGAGCAGAGCTGTTCTGGTCAACCAGAATTCGGATTCATGTCCGCTTATTATTAAAAGTGCTATTTCCCCCAGAAGGAAGTGCACCATAATAGTTTCTGTCCCCGGTTGGACAGACCCGGCGATTCGCACAGGGTATGATGTTTGTAGAACTGGAGAAGTCAGATGCATAAATGAAGACGTAAATGGCTTTAAGAAGGAAGCTCCAATCCCCTTGCAATCTTAAATAACCCTTAGAAGTGGGAATCTAGATTTCTAGGTTGATGTTCCTCCCCTGTACGAAAGACACGTGGAACTGAGGCAAAGAAAGTTAGTTGGAGGTATGAACAACAACAGGGTGTTCCAGTACCCCTGAGTACCAAGACACGGATAACCTTATTTGCAACGGGGCCCTCTACTTCGAGAACTGCGGCGATTGAATCATATCAGGAGAGGCCTAATGACCGATACAAATCTGCGAAAAGTAGTCATACGGAGGTCATCGCTCTTTCCACGTTTGTAAGTGAGTCACGGAAAAATTCTCATTGGCCGCCACCGGGAATCGAACCCAGGGTCTTCCAGTTACGCGCCGGATATGCTTTCACTGCACCACAGCGGCTTCGAATTCCTCCTGACTCACACACACTAACTGCCAAGCCAATTTGCCAGGTTGCTTCTTGGAGACCCGCACAATGCTGGGGATTCACCAAAGACGGTAAGCAGCAACTGAACAAATAATTAGAAGGCGAATGAATAATTAATACAAGCATTTGACGTGGACTAGGAACATCTTGGTGAATCCCCAGCATTGTGCAGGGCTCCAAGAAGCAACCTGCCAAATTGGCTTGGCAGTTAGAGTGTGTGAGTCTGGAGGAATTCGAGGCCGCTGTGTTACAGTGGAAGCATATCCGGCGCGTGACTGGAAGACCCTGGGTTCGATTCCTGGTGGCGGCCAATGAGAATTTTTCCGGGACTCACTGATAAACGTGGAAAGAACGATTACTTCTGTTTGATGTTCCTAGTCCTCGTCAAATGTCTGTATTAAATAGTCATACGGTTTGAGAATATCAGATCTGCAGCAATGAGATCAGACGAATGAGCAAACAGATTATGATGAAGCGGCGGAAGAAGTTGCTTCTGCTGTCGCGGATAATAGAATGGGCAACACACGTGGTTCCAGCTGTACACGAGCAATATCACAGCAACTACAATGCCGTACAAAACAGATTGCAAGATTCTGAGCAAAATGTTGCGGTTTCATTCTTACGAGATCCCCCATTCAACAATTGCTTGTTGGCTATAGGCAAACAGACTGACGTTTACTTGAACATTCCTGGCTCCCACGGAAGTGCATGAATCTGGAAGAACTTATGGAGCGACCAGGCGTGTTTCCACCTTTAAACACTCAGCACCGCTGCACTTGAGCTGAGGAAAATCTTGGTGTGTGCCAAGAGACCCAGCTACACTCGCCAAAAGTTAGAGTGTGGTGCTGTTTTACTTCATTTACCATCGGGCTGTATGTTTCCGAAGAAAATCGTTCAAATGGATCAGTGACTCGTGTCGTCAATGCGCACAGGTATCAAGAGATGCTCCACAACTTTAGCAGCAGCGATGTCTTGACTCGACCACATTTATGCAGGATGGAGTACCTAATTATATTACATTAATGATTCAGCAGCTGTTATGACAACTGTTTGCCAAGAGTATAATGACTAGTAACGTATTTCTCTTGCCAACTCGCTATTCTGAACTTAACCCTTGTGATTTTCGGTTGTGGGGACACCTGAAAAGTCGAGTTATGTTCCCGATTTGAATAACATAGCATGTGAAACAAATTCATACGGACCAGTTGCGTTCCACGTGGTGAACGCTGTTCAACGCATGCAGCGTTTAGAACTTCTGAGTAGGGGACCCATTGAACGATATCTGTAGCCTGTACCAGATTTGAAAGTAATCACACTTTCTCGTTAAATTTTTAGTGTTTTCTGTGACCATTACACCTAGTCAAGTGTGTAACAATTTTGTGTTTTCCTTCAGCGAGAGCGCATGTTTGCGGAAGTGATCATACCCCGTGGGGTTGCGTTTCGTTCAACTGCGATATCGGTGCAGGGATCTGAAAACCTTTTATTTTATTGTGCTCACCCTTGTATCTTTTTACGGCGCTTGCGTCGCCCCATCGCCATATCTCCTCTTTTTTTCATAAATCTCAAGCGCATGCTCGTGAGAGTATTTCTACCAAGTTTGGTTGCATTTCGTTCCATAGATGTTTCGCTACAAGGCTCTGAATACCTCCTGTTTATTTGTGATCACCCAGTGTATATAATGATTATCATTACAAATGAAGTAGTAGTTACTATGGGATATATTTCAGTTTTGAATGACAGCGATAGTTTAGAGAATTTCAGTAAAGACAGGTGGAGAGGTGGGGTTTGTTTCAGCTTAATGCGCCTCCAAAGGAAGAGCCCCAAAAGAGGGTCTTCACATAGAGAAGATGAGAGTTTACTGGGATCGTCTAAGAAGGAGCGCGAAAGGATTCTCCTTGGCTATAACACGGAGGTGGATATTAGTGAACAAGCTAAGGATTCAACAACCAAGTTGAATCTTCCGACCAGAAGAAAACAGGACTTTCTCTGTTAGCCCCGCTCTTCTTGAGCGCCGACAAGGGCAGTGAGAAGTATTTACAGAAGACACCTGATGGTGGCTTGGCGACAGCTGGGCGATTACAAGAGCATGTGATGTCGTATGAAACGTTTTGAAATCCACGCACATATAGTGTACAAAACATGCTTGGCTGATTTCGCTTTGCTCGTAGTTTTTTTTTTTTTTTTTCTGCTATTTTTGAGTGAAAGGATAAATGATAATATGCTCTCAAAATTACCGTGGGCACAAGAGAGAATTTTTAGAAGATTACCGCCAATTTGGGCACACACACTCTCAAAAAGGTTTGCCATGCCTGGAATACACTAATATCTTGCTCTACTTGGCGCGATTTGGAATGTAAAACCATTATTTTGCATATGTTCGACTAGACAAAACATTAAAGATAGAGGTGATGGGCAGTTGTCATGGACTTCCCCCACGCAGAGTGGAACAGACCTAAAAAGAACGCAGACGATAAATAGGCAAACATTAGAGCTTCCCAGCAGTGGGCCGCGGGTGGCCTAGTGGTCAACGTTCGTGGCTGCCACGGAGAAGACTCGGATTCGATCCCAGGCAGGTACGAACGCTGGAACCACTGAATATCCGCCGTGTGTCGGATGGGCATGTTGAGCCGTCGGGCCCCGGGTACTGCCCCCGCCCCGGTAACTAATAAGGGCGTCTTCCTCCCCCTTTCTACCTCGCTTCCGTGTCACTTTCCTATCGGGCACTCTAGCCCAAATCTCCTAGCTTCCTATTTCTAAGGGTTGTTTAGGACCTGGGGTAACACACTCCCTTCCTAAAATTCTCTACATACGATCTGATCTGATCTTCCCAAGAGTGTTTCGCAATCGACGAACATGGATAAGCGTAGTGATCTGAGCGGCTTTGTTGTGGTCGCATTGTCGTTTCAAGATAAATGGGTCATTCTATCGCCCAAGTAGTAAGAAACGTAGGGTTCCGGAGGGCAACCGTATCAGGGGTGTACCGCGAATATACCATCGATGGACGTACCAGCGCCCAGAGAGCAAGCGGTGACCGACCACACGCCATTGATGACCGAGGTCGACGTAGAAGATTCAGACTCGGCGACCGCTTTGCAACAGCGGTGCAAGTTACATCCAGGTTAACTGTCGGCACCGTCAGCGAGTGAACGTTATGGCGCACGTTGAATACCCTGGGCTACGAGAGCCCGCGTCCTACTCGTTTACCACTGTTGACTTCTCGTCATCGGATTCGCATCTCGCCTGGTGCCGGGAACATCAAAACTGAACCTCTGAAGAGCGGCGGCGCGTCATGTGGTCAGATGAGTCCCGTTTCCAGCTGTAATGAGATGACAGGAGGGTGCGGGTGTGGCGCCGACAGCATAAGGCCACGGGCTCCGTCGTGCCAGTTTGACTCTCTTCGTCGTGCCAGTTTGACAATCTTCGTCGTGCCAGTTTAACAATATTCGTCGTGCCAGTTTAACAATATTCGTCGTGCCAGTTTGACAATCTTCGTCGTGCCAGTTTAACAATATTCGTCGTGCCAATTGACTCTCTTCGTCATGCCAGTTTGATTCTGTTCGTCGTGCCAGTTTGGCTCTCTTCGTCGTGCCAGTTTGGCTCTCTTCGTCGTGCCAGTTTGACTCTCTTCGTCGTGCCAGTTTGACAATCTTCTTGATGCCATTTTGACAATCTTCATCGAGCCAGTTTGACAATCTTCGTCTTGCCGGTTTGACTATCTTCCTCGTGCCAGTTTGATTCTCTTCGTCGTGCCAGTTTGGCACTCTTCGTCGTGCCATTTTGACAATCTTCGTCGTGCCATTTTGACAATCTTCGTCGTGCCAGTTTGACACTCTTCGTCGTGCCAGTTTGACAACTTCGTCGTGCCAGTTTGACTCTCTTCGTCGTGCCAGTTTGACTCTCTTCGTCGTGCCAGTTTGACTCTCTTCGTCGTGCCAGTTTGACTCTCTTCGTCGTGCCACTTTGACAATCTTCGTCGTGCCACTTTGACTCTTCGTCGTGCCACTTTGACAATCTTCGTCGTGCCAGTTTGACAACTTCGTCGTGGCAGTTTGACTCTCTTCGTCGTGCCAGTTTGATTCTTTTCGTCGTACCAGTTTGACAATCTTCGTCGTGCCAGTTTAACAATATTCGTCGTGCCAGTTTGACTCTCTTCGTCGTGCCAGTTTGACAATCTTCTTGATGTCATTTTGACAATCTTCATCGAGCCAGTTTGACAATCTTCGTCTTGCCAGTTTGACTATCTTCCTCGTGCCAGTTTGACTCTCTTAGTCGTGCCAGTTTGACAATCTTCGTCGTGCCAGTTTGACTCTCTTAGTCGTGCCAGTTTGACAATCTTCGTCGCGCCAGTTTGGCTCTCTTCGTCGTGCCAGTCTGACCCTCTTAAGACTCTGTGATGGTTTGGAAAGCCATCTCATGGAACACATTAGCTTCCTTATTGTCTGGAGAGGTCCTTAACCGCTGCGTGCCACCAGCATGTACTAGCGATCACCTACGCGCAGCATGTGCTGGCCGCAACCACCCAGCCATGGCTCAAGGGACACTCATCTGAGTTTGGAACAATCTAGTGGCTCCCAAGGTCCCCGGATTTAAACCCTGTTGAAGCTCTCTGGGTTGTCGTGGAGTGGAACATCAGATCCATGGTTCCTGGACCGTCTTCTCGGGCGGAGTTGTGGACAATTCTGCAATAGGCATGGCTGGCATTCTGGTGCAGTCGATGCCTCAGTGTGTACAGGCTGTTATTCATGCTAGAGGAGGACCAACACGCTACTAGGTAGGTATCTGTAAAATTTTGTCCGTTGAGTGTACATGTATACACATCTTAAAATATAAGATACAGTGCTATATTGCAGTCAGAGTAAAGAACTTTGTGAAATTGGCCTAATGGAGCAGAATCGAGTTTACAGGAATAAGAGAAACAAGAAAGCGGCTATCACCTGCCAAACATCAAAAATGTTTTTCAGAAATATAAAACAGTGTATGACTTGCATAAAAGAGATGTACGAATTTGTTTAGAAGTACCTTCTCAATCAGCTAATGAACAAAGAGAGGGGGAGATTATGCAGATAACGTGAATGATTTAGCACTAAACGCTTAATGCATTGAAGCGTATTTTTTGCTATTTCTTCTTAAGTTCCATTCGTATCCATAGCGATGACAGCACCAAAAAGGGGCCATGCATGTTTAAACGCTTAAGAAAGCACGCTATTAGAACATGCAGGCAGCTTCGTTTTAGGGTCACTATTGATCAGCTTCGATCTGCTTTCTACTGTTCTCGAAACCTTAAGAACCTACCGCTAATCAGCCATAAAATCCAGCCAGCAGCCTCAACGACGTACAAAAAGTACCATACCTTTAATCCACGTTGATGATAGTTTGAAGGAGTGAACCAACACATACAAACGATTTCGAAAATTGGTTGTGAAACACGTGAAACCAGAATGTTAAAGCGACTTCTTCTCTAGAAATCAATTTTAGAATCATCTTCAGCTTGCACGGTACTTGGCTTTTGCAATAAACAGCGACTAAGCTAAGCTCAGACGTAAACTGAAGTGCCCTGCTGCTCGATCAATCCATCGATCTATCTTCAATTTAGGAGATTGCCAAAAGGGGGTAGCCTTCCACAGGCATGGAATTGGAAATAAACTGAGGCAGCACTATTTATCTATGCAATCCTCTTTTCCTTTTATTTCTTCTATATTTATTTACTCCTATCTCCCCTACTTTTTTCTGCATTACTTTTACTCGTTTTATTACAACGCAAGAAATTTTCTGATCAAAGTGAACCTTTTTTATCCAGATAAATCTTGGAGGAAAATAAACAATAAGTAAAGGTTCAAAGCACTTTCCTTTAAGAAATTCACTCAAAGCTTTGCCTCAATCACAATGCTGTTTTATTGGTGAACATAAAACTCAGAAGCACAATATATTAAACAGCTTTTAATTGCCAATTTTGGTTACAGATACAAATACGCGAGGGCTATACCGAAATTTATGAGCAACAATGTTTTAAACATTGCGAGTTATAATTATTGAAAAAATAAGTACGGCACCTTAATCACTTACATTAATCTATTTTTCTTCAAAATCGGCGTTTCTTTGGACACATTTTCCCCATCGTTCGGGCAGTTTAAAGATATCCCTGAGAAAGATGAGGAGCTGATGATAAGTTCTCGGCCTCATCGAGAAGGAAATGGGCTAGAGCCATGAAACTTACAGACTATTCCACATATTCACCCCGAAGTGCAACACACTTGGCACAGCCTGATAAGTTCTTGGCCTCACCAAGAAGGAAATGGGCTAGAGCCATGAAACTTACAGACTATTCCACATATTCACCCCGAAGTGCAACACACTTGGCACAGCCTGATAAGTTCTTGGCCTCACCAAAAGGAAATTGGCTAGAGCCATGAAACTTACAGACTATTCCACATATTCACCCCGAAGTGCAACACACTTGGCACAGCCTGATAAGTTCTTGGCCTCACCAAGAAGGAAATGGGCTAGAGCCATGAAACTTACAGACTATTCCACATATTCACCCCGAAGTGCAACACACTTGGCACAGCCTGATAAGTTCTTGGCCTCACCAAGAAGGAAATGGGCTAGAGCCATGAAACTTACAGACTATTCCACATATTCACCCCGAAGTGCAACACACTTGGCACAGCCTGATAAGTTCTTGGCCTCACCAAGAAGGAAATGGGCTAGAGCCATGAAACTTACAGACTATTCCACATATTCACCCCGAAGTGCAACACACTTGGCACAGCCTGATAAGTTCTTGGCCTCACCAAAAGGAAATTGGCTAGAGCCATGAAACTTACAGACTATTCCACATATTCACCCCGAAGTGCAACACACTTGGCACAGCCTGATAAGTTCTTGGCCTCACCAAGAAGGAAATGGGCTAGAGCCATGAAACTTACAGACTATTCCACATATTCACCCCGAAGTGCAACACACTTGGCACAGCCTGATAAGTTCTTGGCCTCACCAAGAAGGAAATGGGCTAGAGCCATGAAACTTACAGACTATTCCACATATTCACCCCGAAGTGCAACACACTTGGCACAGCCTGATAAGTTCTTGGCCTCACCAAAAGGAAATTGGCTAGAGCCATGAAACTTACAGACTATTCAACATATTCACCCCGAAGTGCAACACACTTGGCACAGCCTGATAAGTTCTTGGCCTCACCAAGAAGGAAATGGGCTAGAGCCATGAAACTTACAGACTATTCCACATATTCACCCCGAAGTGCAACACACTTGGCACAGCCTGATAAGTTCTTGGCCTCACCAAGAAGGAAATGGGCTAGAGCCATGAAACTTACAGACTATTCCACATATTCACCCCGAAGTGCAACACACTTGGCACAGCCTGATAAGTTCTTGGCCTCACCAAGAAGGAAATGGGCTAGAGCCATGAAACTTACAGACTATTCCACATATTCACCCCGAAGTGCAACACACTTGGCACAGCCTGATAAGTTCTTGGCCTCACCAAAAGGAAATTGGCTAGAGCCATGAAACTTACAGACTATTCCACATATTCACCCCGAAGTGCAACACACTTGGCACAGCCTGATAAGTTCTTGGCCTCACCAAGAAGGAAATGGGCTAGAGCCATGAAACTTACAGACTATTCCACATATTCACCCCGAAGTGCAACACACTTGGCACAGCCTGATAAGTTCTTGGCCTCACCAAGAAGGAAATGGGCTAGAGCCATGAAACTTACAGACTATTCCACATATTCACCCCGAAGTGCAACAGACTTGGCACAGCCTGATAAGTTCTTGGCCTCACCAAGAAGGAAATGGGCTAGAGCCATGAAACTTACAGACTATTCCACATATTCACCCCGAAGTGCAACAGACTTGGCACAGCCTGATAAGTTCTTGGCCTCACCAAGAAGGAAATGGGCTAGAGCCATGAAACTTACAGACTATTCCACATATTCACCCCGAAGTGCAACACACTTGGCACAGCCTGATAAGTTCTTGGCCTCACCAAAAAGGAAATTCGCTAGAGCCGTGAAACTTACAGGCTATTCCACATATTCACCCCGAAGTGCAACACACTTGGCACAGCCTGATAAGTTCTTGGCCTCACCAAAAGGAAATTGGCTAGAGCCATGAAACTTACAGACTATTCCACATATTCACCCCGAAGTGCAACACACTTGGCACAGCCTGATAAGTTCTTGGCCTTACCAAGAAGGAAATGGGCTAGAGCCATGAAACTTACAGACTATTCCACATATTCACCCCGAAGTGCAACACACTTGGCACAGCCTGATAAGTTCTTGGCCTCACTAAGAAGGAAATTGGCTAGAGCCATGAAACTTACAGACTATTCCACATATTCACCCCGAAGTGCAACACACTTGGCACAGCCTGATAAGTTCTTGGCCTCACCAAAAGGAAATTGGCTAGAGCCATGAAACTTACAGACTATTCCACATATTCACCCCGAAGTGCAACACACTTGGCACAGCCTGATAAGTTCTTGGCCTCACCAAGAAGGAAATGGGCTAGAGCCATGAAACTTACAGACTATTCAACATATTCACCCCGAAGTGCAACACACTTGGCACAGCCTGATAAGTTCTTGGCCTCACTAAGAAGGAAATTGGCTAGAGCCATGAAACTTACAGACTATTCCACATATTCACCCCGAAGTGCAACACACTTGGCACAGCCTGATAAGTTCTTGGCCTCACTAAGAAGGAAATGGGCTAGAGCCATGAAACTTACAGACTATTCCACATATTCACCCCGAAGTGGAACACACTTGGCACAGCCTGATAAGTTCTTGGCCTCACCAAAAATGAAATGGGCTAGAGCCATGAAACTTACAGACTATTCCACATATTCACCCCGAAGTTCAACACATTTGCCACAGCGTTTCTTGAGTTTCTTTAACCCTTCCAAAAAACATTCTGAAGTCTGATCACTCAAATACTGCTCTGCTGCTGATATCACCTCCGAATCATTCTAAAAATGCTTCCCTTTCAAACTTTTTTTAGGGTTTGGGAACACGAAATTGTCCAATGGGGCAAGGTCTGAAAAGAAGGGTGTATGGTCCATGTGGTCGATGCACTTAAACCCCAAATCCCTTGTGACGTGCCTGCCCCGCAGGACGCACATGACATAATGGCAGATAGCAGCGAGAACGAACGTCTGCGTAGCTCAGTTGGTAGAGCGACTTGTTCCGGAATAAGTGGACGCTGGTTCGATCCTTGGCGTGGACCAAAAATGACGGAGAAATTTACTTCGTTATAATGGCGCCCGAACTTTCTGGATGACCCGGCCGTTCAAGTTCTCGCAATGGTGTGATGTTCTTTCCACGCCGCGAGAGAGGAAAAATAAGAGAATCCCTTCTCCAGCGCTTTTTTTTTCTTTGGAGGTTTAACGACCACCGTGAGCAACTCAATGGGCTATAAGCAGTCGCCCGTCCCTAATTTAGGGTCACTGGTTCCAGGGAAGAGTGAGAGCCAGTGCCGTAAGACAAACACAACATCCATGCCTCACCGGGATTCGAACCCGGACCCCTTTCGGACGAATAGTCAGATGCCATCGCTTAGACCACTGCGCCACCGGGGCGGCTCTCCAGCGCTTCGAAAAATAAATGTGTGTGACGTTGCATTCCACACACCAGATTGACTGGGAGTTCTCAAGTGCACGTTCTACAGCGGATGGCTCCCTGCAACGATTCATGGTCACGGTTGACCCGTGGGCAATGCCCCCGGCCCTCTTTCGGGGGGAGATCCCCGCAGGACGCACACGACATAATGACAGATAGCAGCGAGACGAACGTCTGCGTAGCTCAGTAGGTAGAGCGACTTGTTCCGGAATAAGTGGACATTTTACTCCATATCATTGCTTCTAAATATCCGTTTCAAAATATTCTTTCTTCCCTTCGATACCATTTATGAAGAAGGCCAGTTTGGGTGCAGTTTCTTTTTCAAATAGCGTATGGCTTTTCCACTAGGGAGCGTACAGTTAAATTTGGATTTCCCCGATATATCTGCAGCTAAAAGTTTGATCCCACGATTTGAAAATTTCTCTTTGCCTCGGATAGAGCTCCTGATGTGAATTATTCTGCACGCAATTTCTAATTTTTGGTAAAGAATGGATTGGCCACTACAAGCGTTCCGTATATATTTCTGTTTCGGATGTATTTCTAGCAACATATACTCTTCTAAAAATTCGATTTAAAATATAATTTTGCGATCAGATTCCGCACACTACCACAAACATTTTTAGAGTACCTTTTCCTTAAAATATTTCATGGTTTTTCCGCCAGGGTACGTAGATTTGTATTACATTTTTGTCGATATGTCTGTTTCTAACAGTCCGATTTGAAAAATTACTTTTTTTTGCAGGAGAGCATTTCTAGTGAGAAATGGTTTGCATATAATTCAAAAAATTTCTTAGCCCACAGGTGTGCCGCTAGAGGGCATACGTTCACGTTTCCGTTCGCAGCATATTAGCAACAATATCTGATCCTACAAAACCCCGCTTGAAAAAATTATTTTTCGGTCAGATACTAACTACCGAAATATCTTGAATGCATTTTCTGTCAGAAATGACACACCATTTTCCCGCTAGGGCGTAAATGCTTAATCTGTTTTTGTCGATATCTCTACTTCTGAAAGATTTATTCAAAAATCCTTTAATCACAGAATAAATACCATTTACCTCGTGGAACACTTTGGCTGTACTCGTGGGGTTTTGTAGTTCACAGTTCTGGCGCTAGGTGGTGTTAGTGTGCATTTCTGTTTGCAGCTGTATCTTTGCTTCTAAGAATCCGATTGTAGATTTGTTCTTGTTTTTTTCACTGTATGCCATTCGCTACAGTAAAGATGGGGAACATTATTCTATATAAATAATGCACAGCTTTCCCGCTAGAGGGCGTAAAGGTCAAAACCTTTTCTCGCAATCTCTGCTTCCAGGAGACGTATTTGAAAAATTATTTTCCTTAGCATAGCATTTTCTATAAAAAACACTTTTCCCATATTTTCTACTTTTCCGTTATCGAAAGTTCTTCTGCCAAGGTCGTAAATTTATATCATATTTATTTCTATACTCTTCTTCTAAGTGTTCGATTGGAAAACTCCCTTGTCTCTGATGTCATATGAAAAACTCTTCGTGTACAGTTTGTTAATTTCGTAACATGTTCTTAAGCCGCTAGTGGGAGAAGTACCTATTTCTATTTCTAGATTTTTTATCGATTGCATAAATTTGGTTGATTTTTTTTCTCGTGACGGTTGCCATTGAATCTGAATGCTTCTGATTGAAATATTTTACTCTTGTCGGTATGAATTCAAAAGACTTGCTCATAGCTGCCGAAATTTTGGTGCCATCGTTCTTGGTTTGTTTTGGGGTTAAACGACTGCCATGAGCAACAAACAATAAGTTGCCCGTGCCTAATTTAGGGCCACTGGTCTTAAGGTCGGAGCAAAGCAAACGCTGTTGGCGAGGTGCACAATCCTCACCCGGAACTAGAGCTCGAGCCCATCTCTGATGATTGATCCGAAGACTAAACCTCAGACTACTCGTCCACGGGAGCGACCGCTAGTTGAGTGCTCTGAGTGAATTGTACATGGCGTAGATATACACTGAAGTGTCAGAAAAACTGGTGCAGACGAGCTTATGCAAAATACATAGCAACGTCACCTATGCGCATACTCGGTTGCGTCCGCCAGTGCGTATATAATGCGATAGACATCCTTGCCAGCTGTCAGAGCTGTTTTCGGCATGAGAATGACAAGTAATAACGATTTAAGCGATTTTCAACGCGGTGTCATAGTTGGCGCTCGTGAGATGGGCCATAGTATTTCGGAGGTAGAAACGAAGTTCGGATTTTCATGGACAACCATTGCAAGGGTGTACCGTGACTACAAGAATTCCGGCAAAACCTCCAACCTACGATACCGGTGTAGCTGTAAAAAGACATTGGGTGAATGTGACCATCGTCGGCTGTCAAGAATCATTTAACGCAATAGGCGTGCAACACTCTCGCAGGTATCATCGGCCTCAGCAAGCATCAGCGTCCGAACTGTGCAACGTACCCTGAACGATATGGGCTTTGGGAGCCGACGCCCAACTCGAGTCCCCTTGACGAGTGCACGACACAGAACTATGCGCCTCGCTTAGGCACGGCAACACCGCCACTGGATGCTTGATGGCTGGAAACAAGTAGCCTAGTTTGACGAGTAGCGTTTCCAACTGTATCGGGCAGATGGAAGGATTCGTGTGTGGCGCAAACCCCATGAAGCCATGGATCCCGCCTGTCAACAGGGAACTGTACCGGCTGGTGAGGGGTCCATAATGGTATGGGGTGTGTTTAGCTGGACTTAACTGGGACCCTTGGTACCTCTACAAGCGTCTGTGACCGATCAACGCTATGTGCGCATCCTTTCTGACGAGGTACATCTGTTCATGTCCTGCATTCATGCTGATGGGTTGGGCCTGTTCCAACAGGACAACACAACTGTCGGGATGCTACATTATGGTTACAGGAGCATTCATCTGAGTTAGGGGTGTTGCCATTCTTCCCCAAGTCCCCAGATCTGAACGTGATAGAACACATTTGGGATGCCATGCAACACGCTATCGAACACAGGAATCCGAGACCTCGGAATTCACCCGAATTGTGGAAAGCTCTGCAGGAAGTATAGTGTGCATTGCCTATATCATATTTCCAGGAGCTATTGGAGTCCATGCCCCGTCGTATTTCTGCAGACCTGCGCTCCCTTGGGGGACCTACAAAGTATTAGACTGGTGTACCAGTTTTTCTGACACTTCAGTGTACACTGAATCTCTGATGACTGATCCGAAGACTAAACCTCAGACCACTCGTCCACCGGGAGCGGCCGCAAGTTAAGTGCTCTGATTGAATTGTACATGGCGTAGATACACACTGAAGTGCCAAAAAAAAAAAAAAAAAAAACTTCGATAGGGCACGATAATTTCCATTACATGCCACCACATGCATGCGGTAAATGGTAACGACTGTATATATAGAGGCAGATACCTCTGCAAGCTCAAGTGGTAGCATTCGCTGTTCAGATGGCAGCTTATCTGGCTTTAAGCGATTTAGAATGTGGTATTATAGTCTGCGCCTGGGAGATGGGTCACTCCAACTCAGAAATTGCCACAAAATTTGGATAATTTACATGGTCCACAATTTCAAAGGTGTACCTGGACTATACAAACTCGGAGAAAACATTCACAGTGCGAAACCGGTGTGGCCGTAGAACATTGCTGTAAATCACATCGCAAATCAACGCTGGGGCCAGTAGTAGCATCAGCGTTCGGACACTGCAATGTTCCCTGGGTCTTATGGGGTTCCGGGGGCCGATGGCCCACCCGAGTGCCATCGCTGACCCGACGACACAAGGCTGTGTGTCTCGCCTGGGATCGGGAACAACGCCATTGGACGCAAGATGACTGGAAACATGTAGCCTGGTCCGACGAATCGCGGTAGTAACTGTTTCGGGAAGGTGGCCTAATCTGGGTGTGGTGACAGCCCCACGACTCAATGCATTCGGCATGCGTACAAGTGACAGTGCAGGCCGGTGGTGGCTCTTTTATGGTGTGGGGTGTTTTCAAATAACCTCACGAGGCAATGGATCTCGCGTGCCTACAAGGGACAGTGTAGGAAGATGGTGGCTCTGTTATGGTGTGGGCTGTTTTCAAATAACCTCACGAGTCAGTGGATCCCGCATGCCTACAAGTGACAGTGCAGGCCGGTGGTGGCTCTGTTATGGTGTGGGGTGTTTTCAAATAACCTCACGAGGCAATGGATCTCGCATGCCTACAAGGGACAGTGTAGGAAAGTGGTGGCTCTTGTTATGGTGTGGGCTGTTTTCAAATAACCTCACGAGTCAGTGGATCTCGCATGCCTACAAGGGACAGTGCAGGCCGGCGGTGGCCCTGTTATGGTGTGGTGTGTCTTCACCTGGCACAAATTAGGATCACTTATACGTCTGCAGACCCACTCTGACAGGTGGACGCTACGTAACCGTCCTTGGGGATCATTTACACCCGCTCATGTCATGCAACCACTTCGACGGGTGAGACCACTGTCAACACGACAATGCGGCACCGCACACGTCTACAGCCACCCGATTATGTCTAGAAAAACATTCCACGGAATTTGACATCCTGACATTGCCACCTCGTTTGCCGGAATCAAACGCTATCGAACACATTTGTGATGCTGTTCAACGTGTCGTCAATGCGAGAAATCCTCCGCCGGCAGATGTTACGGAATTGTGGTACGCTCTTCAGGAAGCATGGTGTGCACTGTCTCCACAGTACTACAGACAGCTCGTAGAGTCCATGCCCCGTCGCGTTGATGCTGTTATCCGAACGCGAGGAAGACCAACGCGGCATTAGAGAGATATCCCAGTTTGTTTGTTTGATTTTTCACTTTAGTATAGAAAATCTTTATTTAAAAAAAATTAATTTCTAATACTAAGGTTCAGGTGTTTGTCCCAAGGCAAAGTACAGAAATTCAGTGGCATTTAGCAGCATAGACACTTTCATAGACAACGAAAGTTAGAATATTCCTTAATTTAAAGACATTATTTCCAAGAGTGGGAAATAATCCCAGCCATTCTACAAAAGTTTTCCATCTGGCAGCGAACACATGTCCTCGAAACAAAAACTTCTCGCTGTAGACAGCTGATCAATAACAAGTCCTGCACTTTCTATTCATGGTGTGAATAGAGTTCAACTTTTTACTTATGCGGTGAATATAAACAAGTAAATTAAAAACGAGAGAGCCTGGAAAACACGAAGGAGGCTCGAGTCAGCACAAAATTTCATTTTAAGTACCACATAAACAGTAAAAATATATCTATAGTTGGTGCGCGCAGCATTTGCTTTTGATCTTTTGCGACATAGCTACTCACTGGAATAATATTCATTTGCAGTAAATCGATCGATAAACCGATAATTACAATCGATTCACAGTAATCATCGTAAAGCAGTAACCTTCATTCAGTTGTTTAAGTATGCCTTCAGTAATAGCAACCGGTACTTCAAATGATCAATGAGAGAATAATATCTTCTCATTATGATACGTTAATCACTTTTGGATTTACCATTGAAAATCACTCAAACTTAGAAGATGGTGATAATGATGATGATGTTGTTGATGATGATAAGACTTGCATTTTTTTTTCTTAAAAGAAAAATTCGAACTTGTGGAGTCCTTTAAGATGTGTCGTAAAAGTTTATGAACTAAACAAAATATTAAGCTGAAACGTGAAAATAAAAGCTTAATAAAACAAATTTGAATGAAATTTTAAAACAAAATCCCACGTTCCACAATGCAATTTAAAAAATAATTACAATGTCAATAAGTTTTTCATCAGACAGTAGAAACTTGTATGCCTCAAAAGTAAATTATATATATATATTTCAGTGTGCATGTCATAGCAACTTCATGAGTTCACATATAAGGCTTTCTATGAAAGTAACTTAAGCACCTATCAAAGGTGTTTCCCGACTTATTTTAAACCAGATTTAAAATGCTGAAAACTACCTATATACAGGGGTTGTCCAAAATAATGGAAACACCTTGAAACAATAGGTGTTACGCCCCTAATATGGTGTGGGAGCACCCTTGGCATTTAAAACTGCTTGAATCCTCCTTGGAATGGACGCATACAAGTCCTGGACGGCGGTAAGTGGTATGTTGTACCATTCTACCTGCAGAACCTGCTCCGATTCCTCGAGAGACGCCGGACGAGGATAACGGGATCGCACTCTATTTTCCAACACAGACCACATGGGCTCAATGATGTTTACGTCCGGTGATTGGGCAGGCCAGGGAAGGTGTGCAACTTCATCTTCATGTTCCTCAAACTATGACCGAACAGTTCGACTTCTGTGTATCGGGA
Source organism: Macrothele yani (assembly GCA_039090855.1). Lineage (NCBI taxonomy): Eukaryota > Metazoa > Arthropoda > Arachnida > Araneae > Macrothelidae > Macrothele > Macrothele yani. Next base: position 132,780,630 of record CM077005.1, on the reverse strand, counting down.
CATTATCATCTTGAAAGTTGCAATTCCCTGGTGGAAACAATGCCTGCGCCATTGAATGCACATGGTCGGTCAAAAGAGTGACATAGTCACCGCTAGTGATCCGTCCGTGTAAGGTGATAATGGGACCTGCTGCAAACCACGAGGTCATGGCCCAAACCATTACGGAACCACCCCCATGCTTCACTATAGGAAGGAGACAGTCTGGGTTGTAAGCTTCTGCGGGTGTTCTCCACACGTAACACGTAAACCCGTCCCCTGGGGAGGAATAGTGAGTAACTTGATTCATCGGAAAACAAGACATGTTTCCATTGATCCGCAGTCCACGTTTTATGTTCCTGGCACCACTGTAGTCTCCGTTTCATATTCACCTGTGACACCAGGGGTTTTGCAATCGCAGCTCTGCCGTAAATATTTTTCTTATGCAATTCCCTTCGCACGGCATGGGTCGAAACTAGGTTTTGGAGATGTGCATTAAGCTCAGCAATCACTTTCATCGCCGTGGCCTTCCTCCTTGCGGTCACAATCCTATTTAATGTCCTCCTGTGTCTCGCAGTGAGTTTGGTTTTCCTTCCACAGTTGTGTCTTGCAGATGATGTTTTGCCGTGAACATTGTATGCTGTCATGACCTTCGACACGGTACCTCTCGATACCCCCAATACCTGTACCACTGTGGTTACCGACGCCCCAACCAGACGGGCTCCTACAATCTGCCCTCTTTGGAACTCCGACAGGTTACTCATTGTGCCTTCACCTGGAATGAAATTATGCAAACACCGATTTACAATGCAATCACACAGACCACGTTTTTACAAAAAAAAATGTAGCTACATGTTCGTTTTACTCAAAAAACAGCACATACCAAAGTCACTGTTTTCAGCGAGGTGTTTCCATTATTTTGGACAACCCCTGTACTTTCTTCCTTAGGCTAAAGACAGCGATAATCGAAAGTTCCTGATTGAAAGCTGCTTTTTCACACAATGGTGATGGGAAGAAGCAGTATTTTATGCGAACCAATTTTCGAACACGAGATCATTAAAGCAATGCGCGGCCTACTGAATCACGGGATCTTAACATTCTGCAACGATGTCTTTCCATCTGCTGGACGAGATTTTTCGTTTATATTGTTAATCGGATATTTAAAATGATGTGACGTACTAGAGACGTAAAGCACGTGTCAAGACGACAAATCTACAGCGATACATTCTATCCGTGCCGCTTTAGTTGGGTGAACAACTTACTCCGGAGTGAGGGGGCGCTGGTTCGATCTCCGTAACGGACAAATATCTGCTTTGACAATGGAATCAGCCGCAAACAACCCATATTATACTTCTATCAGGAGGCCTGGCACAAATTTTCTCGTTAAATGTGTTGCGGTTTGCTCTGAACAGCCGCTCAAAGTCTAAGATTGATTTTTTTGTTTGTTTGTTTGTTTTTGATTGGAGGTTTAACGACCACCGTGAGCAATCAATGGGCTATAGGCAGTCGCCCGTCCCTAATTTAGGGTCACTGGTTGCAGGGAAGGGAGAGAGCTAGTACTGTAAGACAAACACAACATCCATGCCTCACCGGGATTTGAACACGGACCCCTTTCGGACGAATGATATCAGAGGCCATCGTTTTGACCACTGCGCCAGATTGTCCGCAACCCATTGCGGGCAGGCGGCCTGTTTTTGAATATTTGAAAACTAGCCAAAAAGTTTCGGAAGAATATTAGTGTCATTATTTTTAACGTGTACTATACTCAAATGGATCGGATTTCGGCTTCATAGTACGTCATAAGGTAAGATGTGTACTCTTGAAAACACATTTTGCTGATAACATTTTTAGTTTCGCAGTACATGCAGAAAATCTGCGGATTTTGGAAACCATTTCATTTAAGAGTTAAACACCCAGTTATTATTGCTATCACTTGAAACATTATAACACGTGAAAATTTATTTTCAAACATTGCATAAAATTTCACGAGTCATGGATTTTTTTCTATTTTCTATTTATGGATTGAGAGTTTAACGACCACCGTGAGCAATCCGATGGGCTATAAGCAGTTTCCCGTCCATAATTCAGGACCGCAGGTTCCATATGGTGATTCATGCCTCACCGGGATTCGAGCCCGGTCCCTTCTCGCAGGAATGGTCTGAAGCCAGCGCTTAGACCATTCTGACCCACCTGCGCAGCGTAGAGTTTTTAAACATTATAATAGTGTGAGAAACTTTATTTTCAAATATTATGGCAATATGTACCACCGGGATGGCGCAGGTGGTTAACACAGTGTGCGATGCGGACGTTCTGTAGGGTGTTCGAATCCCGGTCCTGCCGGCCATCTATTCTGCGGTTTTTCCCGGGTTTTCTGCAGACTCCCCGTGGTTCCGTGGTTGGGCACGCGAATGCGTAGATGATTTCCTGTAAAGTCGGCCCCAGACGCACTTTGTCCTTGATCCTCGTACTGCGAATTGGAAGGTAACGGGATCACACCACTTTAATTTCCGAAGATTGTTAGCATAGAAGTCAACACAGGGAAATTACTTCCTTTGTCGGGGATGACCATTGTTCCCACCAACTTTCGGGTTGAAGAGAGAGATGGTAAAATGTGGAACTTTACCTTCATTTCATAAGGATTCATCCAGAATTTTTGAAAAAGTTCTTATCCTTAAAAATTCGAAAGCCTGAATTTTTGAAACTAAAAATATTCATATAATCTAAAACTGAAAGAGTTCTTGGAATTACCTCGTGGTCCGTAGTCTAAATATTCACAATTCTTTCTTAGCAGCACCTAAACATTTTTCTTAGGTCAGTTTATCCCAAAAGCATATGCTATATTACGTTCCTCAAATTGTATTAATTCACGGGAACTTAAAAAATCAATACATTTATTGAATAATATATTAACAACCAAAACATTAGGTACGAAAAATGTGTTCTTACCGGTTTCTTGAGTTGATACCATTTTCCATGATAGATAATATAACGTAATCCAGAACCTCATCCACATGGCCACAAGTCTAGTAAGAATTCCATAGGGGAATAGGTTAAGTGTTCAATGGGCTCTGGAATGAAAATTCTTCGTTGCCTTTAGGGGCTGAATACGAACACGTGGTTTTAAGCACAACCCAAGAAGCACGCACGAAACCAACCTGTTGGCTGGAGGACGGACTCTTCCCCCTTTTGTTTACCGAGTCACCATGGCAACAGAAAAGCGATCACAACACGGCATTGACTCGCCAAGAACAACAATGAATTCACGACGATGACATTATTGTTCCACTTATAGGCTACACTCATCGCTCTTGCCGTTCGACCTACTGACAGTGAAGACACTTTTTCATTTGTAAACAAGGGAAATGAAACTTTGACGGGTCTTCTAATTTTCGGATAGGCTACCCAAAGAACGTAAATATATGTATTAAGGTTATGCACAACAGTAACTGTTGAAAGTGATTCAGGAAAATGCTTTCATTTTTTCTTTAAAGAAATGACACATCTCAAGTTTCTCTTTATAATCACACTAGTCTCCACAGCGTAAAACCATGCAAATTAGTTAACATGTTTTATCGCAAAAATCTACGTGCATTATTATCTTGAAAGATCGATAAGTATCTGTTTACAAGAGTGGGAAGAGAGAGTTCATTATTTTTCTTTTCATCTTTTTTTTCAATTTATTAATATGGTAAGCTCGCGTTTGTCGCGTGATTTAGGTTGCGGACTTCTGTGTTTGTCCTTCTAGAGAGGGTCTCCTCCCTTCCCTGGAGCCCATGGATCTATATTAGGAATGTGCCATGCATTATATAATGTAAAATCTCACTTCTCATATAAGTACACTATATTGACAAAAATCCCCGGATACCCCTTCAAAAGCAAATGAACGTATCCGCTGCATTGTTAAGATGCGCGGTACAGCTGCAAACGGTATAAAGCAAGTCTGCAGCTGACCGCGATCATATTGCACTGTGACGTTGAGTGAAAATGTCGGAGCGGGAGAGGACTGACTTTGAGAAAGGAAAGATTGTTGGGTGTTATATTAGTGGGCTGTCCATAAAAGAAACCGAGAGGCGTTTAAACATACCAAAGTCAACTGTTTTGGAGGTACTGAATAAGTGGAAGACACATGACGTGCCTGAAGCAGCAAAACGTACCGGCAGACCAAAGAAAATCAGTGACAGAGGACGTCGAAGTCTCAGGAGAGTCGTTACAGCTAAGCGACGGAATGCTGCACAAGACCTCAGTGTACAGGGGAGTAAAACTGCTGGAAACTCGGTATGTACACGTACCATTCACAGAGAACTTCATTCAATGGGTTACCGTGGTCGTGCGGCTGCTCATAAGCCTTTCATTTCCACTCGGACTGCTACTCGTCGTTTAGCATGGTGTAAAGAACATTTATCCTGGACCGTAGATCAATGGAAACGGGTCCTATGGACTGATGAATCCAGTTACACGATCCATCAGTCTGATGCAGCAGACTGATGGCTCGTATTTACCAAAGTGTACTGTTCCTACGATCAAGTTTAGAGCTGGCAGTTTACTCGTGTAGGGGTGTTTTTCGTGGTATGGTCCCGGCCCATTAACTATCGTGGACAAGTCTGTTAACCAGCCCGTCTATCTCGATATTCTGGGCAATTATGCCCTACCAACTCTGTGGTAATACTATGGAACCGAGCCTTGTTGGTACCAGTAGGATAATGCACCGAGCCATAAAGCAAGAACTGTTACGGCGTGGTTTGACGATAATTCCGGATCGTGTGTGGACTGGCCAGCACAAAGCCCTTATCTTAATACCATAGAGCACCTATGGGATGAATTAGAGCGCCGCATAAGAAGTTTGGAACCAAGCCCTACTACTAAGCAACAGTTAGCGGCAGCATTATGTACTGAATGGAAGCTCATACCTATCGCTGTGTTTCAAAACCTTGTCGAAAGCATGTCTCGAAAGGTCAGTGCATGCATTAAGGCCAAGGGTGAACCGAATCCGTAAATGTATGTCAATAAATGCTAGGTTGTGTGTTTTCTTCTAGGTGTCAGGTGACTTTTGTCAATATAGTGTATACTCAAGTATTGTTACGGATTTCGGTTATACTCGTAGCTGGCAAAATACGTGTGGTAGCTGAAACGTCTATCCGTATCGTGGAGAAGGAATACGTTTGTTGTTGCACGGAGTGATCTTCGAGTCCGCGAGCGGCCTACTCGTTAGAGCAACAGCCATCCAACCGCGAAATCAATACTAGGTAGGTTGAGCAACCCCTAAAGGCCGCGAGAGCAATCCTAGGTAAAGGTGAGATGTCCCGACCCACCAAAAACCCGCCGCGCGCCTGAGGGCCCGGTAAGCCGTCAGCCCCGGAGTCTGATCTGATCATATGTGATCATGTGTAGGGGATTTTAGGAAGGGAGTGTCTGACCCCAGGTCTTGAACAACCCTTAGAAATAGGAAGCTAGGAGATTTGGGCTAGAGTGCTCGATGGGAAAGTGACACGGGAGCTAGGTAAAAAGGGGGAGGAAGAAGCCCTTTTTTATTACGGGGGGAGGAAGAAGCCCTTTTTTATTACGGGGGAGGCAGTACCCGGTGTCCGACGGCTTAATGTGCCCATCCGACGCCCGGCGGGTATTTAGTGGTTCGAATGTTCGTACCTGCCCAGGATCGAACCTTAGGTTATCTCCATGGCAATCACGAACGCTGACCACTAGGCCACCCGCGGCCCTAAGCCCCGGAGTATTTGACCTTCCGCTGCAAATAATTGGAGGGGGCAAAGGTAAACTTCCATGTAGATGATTAATCACTTGTGATGTGTTCAATACTATAGTAGAATAATTCTATTGACAAATGAATGATTCTTAGATTTGAGCAAACATACATAGCTGGAGAATTCTCACACTCATAAAAGCACATTGTTCAGCTCATTAATTCACTTAATTTTGACCCAAGCAATTTTAAAATTTGATACTTTACAATATGAAATACTCAAAGCTTCTACAAAGTGTCTTAGTAATGCAAAACCTCTCTCAAGAGGTGTATAGTATATATACGAAAATAGTACATTTATACTTCAACTGCAAGTTTCAGATGAAAAGCACTGCCATTTTTCTGGTTTATCTATTACTCACATTTGAAATTAAAGAGACTCCATACAAATCAGTTTTTACAAGTTCCCTAGATTCTGATTTTTCAAAGCAATCAATATGTTTGTGATTTTGAGGACCAAAAGTAAGTTGTGTGTGTGGGGGGGGGGTAAATTCGAAAGCATGCAGGAGTGACATGAGGAGAGATCGGCGCAAGATAGACCGTTGTAGAAGAAATTTGGAGAGGTCATCATCCAGCAGTGAATTGATGATGGTTGACAATGATGATGATATACACCCAAACACACACATTATGTTGAAAAAGGAACAATAATCACAGTTAAGTGGCTAAGATCAAGTTAGTCATTTTTCATTTCAGGAAAAAAAAAATCTCCCCCCCCTCAAAATGTTTTTTTTTCATTCATAATAATTAAGAAAAAAAAAGCAGAATTTTTTTTTGCATTGCAATTCTGGGACCTCCTAAAACGTAGGGCCTTGGGCCCAGCCCTTGCAGGCCTAGGTGTAAATCATGCCCTGCGAACAGGCGCATAATATCAAACCTCGTCAAGAAATTTCGCAAGACAGGGTCAGTGTGGGACAATGACTCTCAAGGCGACTGGCCCTCCACAGCAAGGACTGAATGAAACAATAAAAAAGTTCGAGAAACATTTGAAAGAAGATTGAGAAAAGTCTAACAGAAGGGCGTCTTAGGAGATAGGGATCAAACGCAGCAGTCTTCAGCGAATTCTCAAAGAAGATCTTCATTTATTTCCCTATAAAATTCAGACCTAACAGCCATTCACAGAGGCGAATGATCACGAGACTCGAAAACCAAGATATTGACCCTGGTTTCCAGATGAAACACATTTTTGGCTTGATGGGTTCGTGAACAGGCAGAACTGGCGAATATGGAGCAGCACAGAACATCCGCATGTTTCGATTGCTTCAAGTCTTCACCCAAAACGTGTGGCTGTGTAGTGTGCCTTGTCGAATGTTGGCATTTGCGGACCTGTTTTTATAGAGGGAACTGTATCTGCAGTGAGCTATAGAAACTTGTTTGAAAACAACTTCATTCCTGTCCTTCAGGACTGCCATGGTTCTGACAAGTCGCTTTTTCATGCAAGATGGTGCTCGTCCCCATCGCACGAAATCCATTTTACGCCATCTGAATGAACATTTCCTTGAGAATGCCATTGCTTTGGGTTACGCGAAACACTACGGACGCGGACTTGACAGTCCCCCATATTTACCAGCCCTCAATCATTTGGATTTTTGGATTTGGATTTTTTTTTCTCAAAGACAAAGTGTATCAGAGAAGCCCAAAGACTTTGGAAGAGCTGAAATCATCTACCGAGCGGCATTTCCAACAAACGTCCTATACAAGGTGGTGCCCAATTTTGGGATCAGATTGTGCAAGATCGTTGAGGTTGAGGGCAAACATATTGAACACGTAATATAAACGGCAGATGCAGATTTCGATACACTTTGGATGAGATTTGTATGCCTTTTCGTTCAGGAATAATACAGCATTAAACTTGGCAGGTACGTTTTGGGCTACCCTGTACGTAGTGGCGTCTAAATCTGCCCTGTGGGTGTGAATTCAACAAGAGATTGTTGGGTAGGTGTTTTAGTTATTTGTCTGCCTGTAAGTGAAGTGTAGGTATACCAGGATAAAAGGTGCACTTAAAACATGGAAATGTGACGTATGTGGCTGGCGTATTTGTGTAGTATTTTCAAGTAAAAAGGAACATGAAATTCAGAGAGGAGAATTTTGACTTGCATGATGTCTGATGACCAGAAAAGCCGTCCAACACGAACAATGAAAATTTCGATATGGAAAATTAGAAAAAATACCCTTACCTGACATCTCTAGATCGTCAGACAAGTATGACATTCCCGTTCCCCCATTTTACAACACATCCATAAGCTGAGATTTACCTTAAAATATGAAAGATTGGTAACACACAGGTCGACTGAAAGAAACTCATCAGACTGTCTTTGAGTTTGTTCTTCCCTTCTCGTGTGGTATGAAAACGACCCGTTTCTATAGGCAGGTTTGTTACTGGTGAGAAAAAATATTGTGTGGTCACATTTAAAAAGCAATTCATAGCCCTGTAGCGAAACATCTATAGGACGACACGCTACCAAACTTGGTAGGAATACTCTCACGAACATACGCTCGCGATTTATGATAAAAAGTACACTCATTGTCATGAAAATCCGCGCCAAGAGATGGCCTCTGATCATTCGTCCGAAAGGGGTCCGGGTTCGAATCCCGGTGAGGCATGGATGTTGTGTTTGTCTTACGGCACTGGCTCTCTCACTTACCTGGAACCAGTGACCCTAAATTAGGGACGGGCGATGCTTATAGCCCATTGAGTTGCTCACGGTGGTCGTTAAACCTCCAAAAAAAAAAAAATATGAGATTTTAGTCGTAAGATGGTACATACCAAGGACAGAAGTGATTACAATATCACAGCAGCAGGACGATTTCCCGCGGACATACGGTACACATTCCGGCCAGCGTTAGTACTACGTAGAACCATTCGTGCTCTGATACATGCGGTGATACGGTCCGGTATGGAGTCAAAGAGACGCCGTATGCTCTCCTGTGAAATATTGGCTCACACTTCTTGCAACTGACGGTCTAAATCACGAACACTGGGACATGGAGAAAGCTGGCGTCCCATTTGGTACCACACGTGCTCGATGGGCGAGAGATCAGGCGATCTAACAGGCCACTGAAGCGTCGAATCCTGACATAGACAGTCCTGGGAAACACAAGCCGTGTGCGGACGGGCGTTATCTTGTTGGAAAATGGCTCCGGGCCGCCCAGCAAGGAAAGGAAGCATATGGATCCGTGGGATGTCCTGTACGTAGCGCTGGGCTGTCAACGTCCCTCGGATCACTGCGAGGGAAGTATGGCCGTTATACGCGATGAAAAACAAGCCTGCAGTTCGGGATGTGTACCATTGTACAGTGAGGTTGGGATTGCAGCGCCCATCTGCGGTCTTTCACACTGACAAGGTGGTCGTCCGCTGCCATACAGAAGCGGGATTCGTCGCTGAATACTATACGTCGCCAGTCCGTAGCATTCCACGTTGCTCGCTGCTGACACCACTGCAATTGACACCGACGATGGTCAGGTTGTTAATGGCATAAAACGTAAAGGTCGCCGAGAGTGAAGATTCGCCTCTGCCAGGCGTCTGGAAAAGATTCTAGCAGACACAGGAGTCCCTTGTACAGCCGCCACATGTCTCTGGATATTGGACAAGGACGTCGTTGCATCTGTGCGTGCCGCTCTCACGATCCTCTCAGCTGGTGGTGTGTCTGGTGCCTTCCCGTATCCATTGCTCCCAACACGATCGCACCATGCTGTCCGACCGGCCCCAAATGCAGGCGATTCGCCGCGCCGGCCACCCTGGCTCTCTCATCCCGACGATATGGTCTCGTTCACACTCCGCCGGTTGCCCGTACGCACATATACTGCGCCTCCTTGGCATGTCTATCGTTCAGGGTTCTGACCTGACTCTTACCGTGCACTTCGGCACGAATGTGGAGTACCCTGCGCGGCGCCTTATAAGCCCCAAGGATTGCGATTGCAGCGCCGAATTTGGACGCGCGGGCATGCGGAATCGCACGAAACTCTAATCATTTACATGACTGCCCTCCCCGTAGCTATTCGCCGAGTTTCGCGTTAATCGCACGGTTTTTTCTTGGTGCGCAGATTTTTATGACAATAAGTGTACTTACATATTGTGCCGCCAGGAGATATGTAGCGCTGCAAGCGTCATACAAACATACAGGGGGTGATCACAATTCAAGAGGAGGTGTTCAGAGCCCTGTACAACAACGCAGTTGGACGAAGCCCAGCCCTACGCGGAATGACTACTTCCGGGAACATACGTTCCTGCTGAAAGAAAACACAAAATTACTACACATATAGGAAGGTGTAATGGTCACAGAAAACACTAAAATCCTAACTGGAAAGTGTGACCATACCTTTTAATTTGGTACCGGTTACAAATATGGTTCAATCTTCCATTCAGAGGTTCTAAACGCTACATGAGTTGAACGGCGTTCTCCATATTGGACCGCAACTGGTCTGCACGAATTTGTTTCCCATGCTATGTTATTCTGTCTTTAAAGATTGCTAATCGGGAAAAATATCATCGATTTTTGAGGTGTACCCGCAACAAAAAATCACAGGGGTCGAGTTCAGGCGAACGAGGTGGCTAGGCTGTGGGAAATGCACGACTAATCACATTTCTGGTTGGTAAACTGTTGTCGTAACGGCTGTTGTACCAATAATTCAGTATGTGACGGTGCTCCGTCCTCAATAATATATTCAAGTCAAGACATCGTCAATGCTGAAGTTCTGGGACCACAAAGTTGTGGAGCATCTCTCGATGCCTGTGAGCTTTGACAACAAAAGTCATTGATGAAGTTGGATACTTCCTTTCGAAAATATACGGCTTGATGATAAATGACACCCTAAAGCCACATCACACTGAAACTTTCTGCGAGTGAGTCGGGATCTCTTGGCACATACGGTTTTTCCTCTGCCCAAATGTAGAAAGTCCGAGTATTAACTCTGCCGTTCAGATGGAAATGAGCCTCGTTATTCCCCAAGATCTTCCAGGGCCATGCATCGCCCACTGTCACGGCGTCAGGAATGTCAGAGCAAAAATCAGCAGAGTTTACCTATCGCCTTGAAGCAATTGCTGAGTGTGGGTGATCTTTTCAGGGATAAAACTGCAACATTTTGTGGGAAATCTTTCACACCGTTGTGAACGGCAAGGCAGCAGTTGCCGTGACATTGCTCGTGGAACCTGGTGTCATCCATCCCATGTTCCACAATGGTAGCACAAACTTCTACCTCTTCAGGCACAATCGGTTTGCGCCTTCGTCCTACTGCTGAAGATCTGGTTTTCTCAAACAGTACAATCATTGTTCGCAGGTTTGTACGTCATTGGGTCTCACGTGCCATGTTGACGTCACCAGAAGCGCAGCAGTTGCATTACCACTGTTTTGATTATTAATAACGCTTGACAACCAACAACCGTTCAGGTAAGGGAAAGAGCCATAGCACGTACCACTTGTACCAATGCTAAGAGCTGTAGCCCGTACCACTTGTACCAATGCTAAGAGCTGTAGCCCGTACCACTTGTGACAAATTGCGTTACCCATTTATATATCTATCTACCCAATAGCAGGTGGACATCGTGCGGTATGCAAGGTACATTTTTCTGGCGCTTACAGTAACGCATACAGGGGTTGTCCAGAATAATGGAAACACCTTGCTGAAAACAGTGGTAAGTGGTGCTTTTTGAGAAAACGAACGTGTAGCTACATTTTTTTTTTTTTGTAAAAACGTGTTGCTTATATTCTGAAGGGTCTGTGTGATTGCATTGTAAATCGGTGTTTGCATAATTTCGTTCCAGGTGAAGGCACAATGAGTGACCTGTCGGAGTTCCAAAAAGGGCAGATTGTAGGAGCCCGCCTGCTTGGCACGTCGCTAACCACAGTGGCACAGGTATTGTGGGTATCGAGAGGTACCGTGTAGAAGGTCATGACAACATGCAATGTTCACGGCACATCTTCTGCGAGACACAACTGTGGAAGGAAAACCAAACTCACTGCGAGAGATAGGAGGACATTAAAGAGGATTGTGACCTCAAGTAGGAAGACCACGGCGATGAAAGTGACTGCTGAGCTTTTTTTTTTTGATTGGAGGATTAACGACCACCGTGAGCAACTCAATGGGCTATAAGCAGTCGCCCGTCCCTTAGGGAAGGGAGAGAGCCAGTGCCGTAAGACAAACACAACATCCATGCCTCACCGGGATTCGAACCCGGGCACCTTACGGACGAATGATCAGAGGCCATCGCTTAGACCACTGCGCCACCGGGGCGGCACTGCTGAGCTTAATGCGCATCTCCAAAACCCAGTGTCGACCCATACCGTGCGCAGGGAATTGCATAAGCACAATATTTACGGCAGAGCTGTGACTGCAAAACCCCTGGTGTCACAGGTGAATATAAAACGGAGACTACAGTGGTGCCAGGAACATAAAACGTGGACTGTGGATCAATGGAAAAATGTCTTGTTTTCCGATGAATCGAGTTTCTCACTATTCCCCACCACATGACGGGTTTACGTGTGGAGAACCTTCGCAGAAGCCTACAACATAGACTGTCTACTTCCTACAGTGAAGCATGGTGGTGGCTCCGTAATGGTTTGGGCCATGATCTCGTGGTTTGCAGCAGGTCGCATTATCACCTTACACGGACGGATCACTAGCGGCGACTATGTCACCCTTTTGGCCGACCATGTGCATTCAATGGCGCAGACATTGTTTCCGCCAGGGAATTGCACCTTTCTAGATGATAGTGTCCCCATTCACAAAAGTCGAACTGTTCGGTCATAGTTTGAGGAACATGAGGATGAAGTTGCACACCTTCCCTGGCGTGCCCAATCACCGGACTTAATCATCATTGAGCCCCTGTGGTCTGTGCTGGAAAACAGAGTGTGATCCCGTTATCCTCGTCCGGCGTCTCTCAAGGAATTGGAGCAGTTTCTACAGGAAGAATGGTACAACATACCACTTACCACCATCCAGGACTTGTATGCGTCCATTCCAAAGAGGATTCAAGCAGTTTTAAATGCCAAGGGTAGTACTCCCACACCACATTAGGTGAGTAACACCTATTGTTTCAAGGTGTTTCCATCATTTTGGACAACCCCTGTATCTCCTGGTGGCACAAAATGGAGCTCTTTTTTTTTCATAAATCGCGGGCGCATGTTCGTGGAAGAATTCCTAAAAAGTTTAATTGCGTTTCGCTCCATAGATGTTTTGAACACCTCTTTAATTGTAATCATCCTGTACAAACTCAACTTCACCGCCCCGGTGGCGCAGTGGTCTAAGCGATGGCCTCTGATCATTCGTCCGAACGGGGTCCGGGTTCGAATCCCGGTGACGCATGGATGTTGTGTTTGTCTTACGGCACTGGCTCTCTCCCTTCCCTGGAACCAGTGACCCTAAATTAGGGACGGGCGACTGCTTCTAGCCCATTGAGTTACTGACGGTGGTCGTTCAACCTCCAATCCAAAAAAAAAAAAAAAACTCAACTTCTTAATTCGCATCCCGAGGGCCATTAGCGGCCCTGAGAGCTCTTTCTAATGGCCCACGAGATATTTTCCACAAGAAATTCTAAAATGGAAAAATTAAAGAAAAAATGTTTGTTTAAAAATGGAAAATTTGTTACATATTTCATTTTTACATCAAGTAGTAGTTTTTCGTTTAACATTAATTTGGATTAGCCGCCCCGGTGGCGCAGTGGTCTAAGCGATGGCCTCTGATCATTCGTCCGAAAGGGGTCCGGGTTCGAATCCCGGTGAGGCATGGATGTTGTGTTTATCTTACGGCACTGGCTCTCTCCCTTCCCTGGAACCAGTGACTCTAAATTAGGGACGGGCGACTGCTTATAGCCCATTGAGTTGCTCACGGTGGTCGTTAAACCTTCAATCAAAAAAAAAATAATAATAATAAATAAAAAAATTTGGATTACACTTTGATTAATAAATCGTATATTTTACATTATTTCCCCAGTATGTCCAATATTTAAGTGTAATTATTTATATACATGTTCAACCTTTAAAGAAGGTTATTTCAGTAGGCACCGTGGGTCCATGGACTTAAAATTCCCAAATCTGCAAGGATCTACACAATTGATAAATATATTTTAAATTTTTATGAGTGCTAAAAACGTAGTCACATAAGTTTGCTACTTCGGATTTTCTGTAACATGGGTTTCATGTTAACTGCATTGCTGTTTTATCTATTACATTTTGTCATGAGGCATGTGCTAGTCCTATTCAATTTTCACATGGCCTACCAGTCCAATTCGCTAAGTTATATGGCCCACCGGTCGTATTCCGTTTTGTAACGTGACCCACCAGTCTTATTGCATTTTTTCATGCAGCCTGCTGGTCCCATTCCATTTTTTCATGTGACCTACCAGTCTTATTCCATTTTATCATGTGTCCCACTGGTTCTATTCCATTTCATCATGTGGGCCACCAGTCATATTCCATTTTGTCGTGTGACCTACCAGTCTTATTCTATTTTGTGTGGCTTTCCCATTCAATTCCATTTTGTCATGAGGCTTGCCTGTCCTATTCATTTAGTTACATGGCCCACTGGTTGCATTTCATTTAGTCACATGACAAACCAGTCCTATTCCATTTTTTCTCATGCATCCCACCAGTCATATTCCATTTTGTCATGTGGCCTGCTAGTCCTATTCCATTTTATTGTGTGTGCTAGTCCTATTCCATTTTTTTCCTGTCACACTTTTTGCTGCTCTCCAATCCCATGGACTTTATCTTAAATAGAACCTGTTTAGTTTAAGATTATCAGGATGTACCACATGGGCTTGTATACAAAACAGAGGGAATAAAGGTGCCTTCAATTCCCACAAATGAAAGTGGAGAAAAAATTGAAGGGGCTCCCAGGAAGAGGCACCAAGAAATTGAGGTGTCAATCAAACTGTTACTGCAATGTCAAGCAATCTTTGTTTAATAGAGAAAATGTTGGAAGCTTATTTAACAGTAAAACAGAAAGAGATCAAAGCGATTCTATCTGATCGTCCATTTGTGATATTTTCAGATGTTTTAATGTGAGCGGAAAAGATACGTGTATATTTTTTACTCTCTGCAATTTTTGTTCATGTTCGCAATCATACTTACTCATATTTTGAGGTTTTCCAAAAACAGTGAAGTACAGTAAAAAACATTTGTTGTAAGTAATGGAAATCTGCCCCCCCCCTTCTGTTTAGATGCAAGAACAGCTATTTCTTTTTTGAGAACGCTGTCCACAAACTTTCAGAACTCTTGAAAAAAATATTGCCCCCTCCCCAACCCATTTCATTTGGGGTTGCACGCACGTGCACTCCACAGCATGTTTGCAGTTCTGTCATTTGCCGGGCACAGCAGCACAGCTGAAGGTCACTGGAATTTCTCCTCCCAAATTGTGACATAGGTAACGCATTTTCCCCCACATGCCTAGGACATCTGTGGTTGTATCATCTCGCAGTCTGACATATGTGAAAAAGAGAAGAGATGCAGAGCTGGAGTAGGGAACAAGGGAGGAATTACATTCTCAATGGCGCAACTGCTGTGTTGTGTGTGAACAGTTCAGACATGCCAACAGAGGCGTAACTAGGCATTTCTGCACCTGGGGCTAACTACAAAATGTTACGTGTTATGCCCCTCTCAGCCACAGTAATGACAGAATAGCCACCAGAGAATCTTCAACAAAGTGAGCGACATTCTTATATACAGTACATTGAATTAAAGAAAAACGACAATCTTAGAATAAAGCTCATGTTGAGAAATGGCTTCCTAGTTTCTTAATTCAATTACTAATCTAAAGCAACTATTATGGGAATTTTACTAGGAAATGTTTTCATTTAAATAGCAAATTTTCGGAGAAAACTCTTCTCCTTCTTCAGGCTGTCTTGTTGTTGTCACTTATTCCTGTCACTATCACGGTTACGGTTAACCTTGACGGTTTAGGTTATTTTTCAACAAATCCTGCCAGATGTTAGGCAGGGAAAATCCTTTGCAGTCATTGATAATGGAATTTTGATTTTTCTCAATTTCTATTCCTTCTTTCAGCTTTCTTTTTGAAAATTGCTTTGAAAACTGATGACTTTAAGGGAATTCCAATCCATGCTGTGCCCAGTTTCTCTAACATGCCTATCTAATCCAGTCTTGTTGGAGCAATTTTTTATAGCTGCTTTATGCTCAGCTATACGAGTTTCTAGTCTGCAACCTGTTTTACCTATGTAAGATAGTCCACAACTACAATTTACTTCATAGACTACTCCTTGCATTTTTAAAATATCTTATTCTCTTTGAACTATTTTAGGGAAAAATGTTTTAACTTTGTTCTCTAAACTTGGAGCTAGCCTAATATTGTACTTCTTACTAATTCTCTTTAAAGACTCAAATAAACCTTTGTGATAAGAAATTTTTCTAGTGAATTTTACTTGTTGCTTTTGCGGGTTCTTCGTACCATTAAAATTCAGGAGCTTCTCAATTTCTTCTTTAGGATAGTTATTCTCTGCAAGTATGACTTTAAGTTCTTCTTTATGGGCTTCTATTTTATCTGCAGTAGAAACTATTTTATTAATTTTTTCTAAAAACTGACTTGCTACATTTTTCTTAATAGAAACTGGATGATAGGAATTGAAATCCAGTAGTCTATTAGTATTCATTGGTTTTTATACCAACTAGTGAGGAATTTTTCATCTTCATAATAGATAGTAATATCTAAGAAGTTAATTCTTCTTTCTTTTTGAAGTTCAATAGTGAACTTAAGGGAATCATCTAATTCATTGAATGAGTCTAGAATTCTTTCTGGAACAATTTCTGAGCTATCTATTATAAATAAGATGTCATCCATGTATCTGCTATATAAGCAGAAGTATGTGGGTTGTACTAGTATCTTTTCTTCTAGTTTTCCCACATAATAGTTAGCTAAGAGTGGGGAGCCCATAGCTAGCCCCAATTTTTGAATGAAAAATGTTTTCCCAAATTGAAAGTAGTTGTTCTGCAAAGAGATATGGGCTCCCCACTCTCCCCACTCTTAGCTAACTATGTTGTCCACAAAGGCCGCAGTTCATCTTTAGTTCGATGGACTATACAACTGCGCCTTCATTAAGCAGCTAGCATCCCCTGAACATCTTTGAGGAAGAAATTTGAACTTTAAGTGTGCCAGAAACTGGTATAAAATTTCCAATTCCAATTTTAATCAGACTGCAAGCAGTGATTTTTGTACCCTCTCTTGAGCTGCGCCCAGGGCAGCCGCCCTGCCCTAGTTAAGCCTCTGGCGCTATTTTTTATCAACATTTTCCAGGTGCAGGAACAATTTTCCAGAAGTAGTATTATTGGTCCACTAAAAGTTCTGGAGAAGAAAAAAACAGCGCAAAAATCAACATCCCCTCCCCCTATTGAAATTCGTTCTCAAGTACGTCGATTCCGCAAGATAATGAAAACGTAAAATGGCCTGCAAGCTGTTGTTTTTTACGAAAAAAATAGGAGCCAACTGTTTTTCATTTCTTCATTAGGTTGTACGTGAAGGGGACAAAAAGCATCGCACTAACATCGCATTTCGTTACAAGGTGAGGCCAACTGTAACTACTCCCTTTTGTCGTTTAAGTGAATTCACCGCAACTCAACTGTTTATAATCTCTTAGAATGTGCGCAGCTCTGTTGAGGCGAGGGCTTGAAAGACTGAACTGCAAGGAGAAGGCAGGGCAGCTCACATCTATCAATCAATTACTGACCCACCCCGGCATTTTAGTGCCAGAGCGGATGAGCTCTTTGTTGAAGACGTCATACAACAATCGGACTGGGAGAAATTTTATTAAAGCAAATTTTCTCCTCCCCATCTCGGACGATTGTTCAGAAGCCAGCGCTTAGACTACTGCACCACCAGGTCAACTTTCTTTTTGCAGGTAGGAGAGGAAAAGTACGAAACTGATTAATATAACGCTGACTTGCATCAACGCATAAAGAAAAAATTTCACAGGCGGTTCGAAATCATGATGGTTGATGGAATTTTGGCCATCCTAACGGCTAATTCTCAGTGAAAATCAGGAGACTTTGACATTCATCCAGAGGATGGGAGGAAGTAACGAAAATCCGAAGTCTCCCGCCTAAATCCTGAGAGTTGGCACGTTTGACAGTTGAGGAAAAAATAATAGTAATGATAATACACTAAAGCTGAGCTTAGGCTCAATTTTAAGAGACCGAAGTATGTCACCCCGAGCCCGAATTTTATATTGCAAGATACAGCCCGGGCCCGAACAAGCACAAAAACTATGATTAACCTGCTTAAGCATTAAAAAAAATATCTTCCAGACTTCCACGTTTTCCTACCAGTGCAATTAACTGATTGATGTCTTTCTCAGCTGCAAAGTGGGGAAGAGATAAATATCTATTTCTATAGTTTTCTTTGACCATTCATTTCTTCCTGTTTCTGGGGCAGGGGATCAGGAAAAATCATGAGGCGCAACAATCTATGTCATACGTTGCTCAATAGAATCAGCAGCGAGCTGCACCGCTAAGGTAGGGAGCAAAATTTCGTCAACTTGCTACCTATTAATACTATTTATAGTTTTTAAGGAAACTTTTCCTTCACAGAAATTCAGTAATTCATGGCCTATGGTATTTGTTACCCAAGCCCGGAATGAATAGCCCTGCCGAGTTCCCACTCCCCATGTACTATGTATAGTTCTTAAAGAAACTTTACCTTCGCAGAAATTCAGTAATTCCTGACCTATGGTATTTGTTACCCAAGCCCGGAATGAATAGCCCTGTCAAGTTCCCACTCCCCATCTACTATCTATAGTTCTTAAATAAACTTTTCCTTCGAAGAAATCCAGTAATTCCTGACCTATGGTATTTGTTACCCAAGCCTGGAATGAATAGCCCTGTCGAGTTCCCACTCCCCGTCAACTATCTATAGTTCTTAAATAAACTTTTACTTTGCAGAAATCCAGTAATTCCTGACCTATGATATTTGTTACCCAAGCCTGGAATGAATAGCCCTGTCGAGTTCCCACTCCCCGTCAACTATCTATAGTTCTTAAATAAACTTTTCCTTTGCAGAAATCCAGTAATACCTGACTTATGGTATTTGTTACCCAAGCCCGGAATGAATAGCCCTGTCGAGTTTCCACTCCCCATCTACTATCTATATTTCTTAAAGAAACTTTTCCTTCACAGAAATTCAGTAATTCATGGCCTATGGCATTTGTTACCCAAGCCCGGAATGAATAGCCCTGCCGAGTTCCCACTCCCCATGTACTATGTATAGTTCTTAAAGAAACTTTACCTTCGCAGAAATTCAGTAATTCGTGGTCTATGGTATTTGTTACCCAAGCCCGGAATGAATAGCCCTGTCAAGTTCCCACTCCCCATCTACTATCTACAGTTCTTAAATAAACTTTTCCTTCGCAGAAATCCAGTAATTCCTGACCGATGGTATTTGTTACCCAAGCCTGGAATGAATAGCCCTGTCGAGTTCCCACTCCCCGTCAACTATCTATAGTTCTTAAATAAACTTTTCCTTTGCAGAAATCCAGTAATTCCTGACCTATGGTATTTGTTAACCAAGCCTGGAATGAATAGCCCTGCCGAGTTCCCACTCCCCATCTAAACCCAGTTTCCGAAGAATTCTCTTTAACTAGAAAGTGTAAGAAAGTCTCGTGTGCTAAATCATACAAAATCACATTACAGGAAAAAGGAAGAAATTTCTCTTTCTCTCAGAGCCTGAGCCTGCCCGAGCTCTAGTAAGTATTGTGCAGCCAGAGCCTGGTTCTGGTCCGGGCTCAGCACTGTAATACACTGGTTTCCATAAATTAAACAACAAATGGAAAAATCGTGATATCTCAAAAAATATGCAACCAATTCGGATGAAATTTGGTGGTAAGCTTTATCAGACCAAATGCAACAAATAAACATAAGAACATGTGGCACAAAGCATTTACATTTTGTATGAGAGATGCAAATATGAAAATACAGAAATATAGGTATCAAGATGAAATTGGAGAAAGTACTTCAATACGAAGTGTGGTTACTCCAAACAGCAATACAGGCCCAACAGCGATGTTCCATGCTGTTAATTATGGTGTTGAGCAGTTTCATCGGTAGCAGAGTCCCTTGCTTGAGCAAAGCAGTGTGGAACCCCTCCAGGGCTCAGGGAGGAGGCTGGAGGGCAGCAACAGACCTCCTGAGAACAGCCCAGACATGCTCAATGGGATGTAGATCAGGAGAGCATGCCGGCCACTCCATACAGACTATAGTCTCCTGTTCCAGGTACTGGTGCACGAGGCAAGCTGTGTGAGGGCAGGGTTATCAGCCTGCAGTACAAAGTACAAATGTATCACCAATTGCGGCTGCATACGGAAGAACAATAGGGTCCAGAATGTCGTCTCTATATTTCTGAGCATTGAGGTCTTCATGAGGCAACACATAGTGGCTGGCATGGCCACCTAACGACATACCTGCCCACACCAGAGCACTACCACCACCATAGGTGTCCCTTTCCTGGATGTTAGAGGGAAGATAGTGAGTACCAGCTTCTTTCCAGATGTAAACTCAGTGAGAATTCCGCTGTAAACAGTATCGCAACTCATCAGTGAACAGATCGGACCTCCACTGATTTTGAGTCCAGTTCACATGCATTTGTGCCCAATTGAAACGTTCCCTCTGGTGGCGGGGGGTTGAGGGGCATGCATAATACCAGTCACCAAGCATACGGTCCTCCTGCTTTGCAGTTCAATTCTGTGTAACGTCGAAGCTGATACCATCCGTCTGGTGGCTGCCGCAAGCAAAGATCTGAGATGAGTCAGTGTAGCCGTCCTGTTCCGCCATGCTGAAAGCCGCAAATACCAGTCATCTGCGGAGGTTATCACCCTTGGCCTACCTTCGCTGTACCTTCAGGAAGCTGCACCCATGGTTTGGAACTGCTGTCACATCCTGCTGACCACAGAAAGATCGACGTTGAGCCATCTGGCAATGTCCGCCTGTCGCTGCCCTGCTTCCAGTAGGCCTATTGCCCTGCAGCGTAACTCCGCTGATAAATGTCTCAAAGCCATTTTATCAAAATCGCTATCTCAAAATCTTGTCATTCGCCGCCGCACATGAATTAGTAACTCCCTCCGAAACAGCTGGTTTTAAGCTCTTGCACATTTGCATAAAGCGCTGCGAGCACCACTCATTTGCCTTCCGTACATTGATGTTGTATGCCTTTGCCCGTAACATATGCACATTTTGTGCAATTTGAACTATATTTCGCCCAATTATCACGATTTTCCGGTTTGTTGCTTAATTTATGGAAACCACTGTAATTGAAAAAAAAAACAAAAAAAAACACTAGAGGTCAGTTTTTTAATCAAGATGGATAATTTCTGGAGCAGTAAAAATACATCCCAATTTTTTTTTAAGAAGTAAGTTTTGTTTTCAATGCGTGAAATATGTCTGTCCAGGCATTCACCCAATCTCTGGTAAGATTTTTTTTAGGAAGTAAGTTTCGCTTTCAATGCGTGAAATATGCCTGTCCAGGCATTCACCCAATCTCTGGTAAGATTTTTTTAGGAAGTAAGCTTTGCTTTTAATACGTGAAATATGTCTGTCCAGGCATTCACCCAATCTCTGGTAAGATTTTTTTAGGAAGTAAGTTTTGCTTTCAATGCGTGAATATGTCTGTCCAGGCATTCACCCAATCTCTGGTAAGATTTTTTTTTAGGAAGTAAGCTTTGCTTTTAATACGTGAAATATGTCTGTCCAGGCATTCACCCAATCTCTGGTAAGATTTTTTTTTAGGAAGTAAGTTTCGCTTTCAATGCGTGAAATATGCCTGTCCAGGCATTCACCCAATCTCTGGTAAGATTTTTTTTTAGGAAGTAAGCTTTGCTTTTAATACGTGAAATATGTCTGTCCAAGCATTCACCCAATCTCTGGTAAGATTTTTTTTTTAGGAAGTAAGTTTCGCTTTCAATGCGTGAAATATGCCTGTCCAGGCATTCACCCAATCTCTGGTAAGATTTTTTTTTAGGAAGTAAGCTTTGCTTTTAATACGTGAAATATGTCTGTCCAAGCATTCACCCAATCTCTGGTAAGATTTTTTTAGGAAGTAAGTTTCGCTTTCAATGCGTGAAATATGCCTGTCCAGGCATTCACCCAATCTCTGGTAAGGTTTTTTTAGGAAGTAAGCTTTGCTTTTAATACGTGAAATATGTCTGTCCAGGCATTCACCCAATCTCTGGTAAGATTTTTTTTAGGAAGTAAGTTTTGCTTTCAATGCGTGAAATATGTCTGTCCAGGCATTCACCCAATCTCTGGTAAGATTTTTTTTTAGGAAGTAAGCTTTGCTTTTAATACGTGAAATATGTCTGTCCAGGCATTCACCCAATCTCTGGTAAGATTTTTTTAGGAAGTAAGCTTTGCTTTTAATACGTGAAATATGTCTGTCCAGGCATTCACCCAATCTCTGGTAAGATTTTTTTTAGGAAGTAAACTTTGCTTTTAATACGTGAAATATGTCTGTCCAGGCATTCACCCAATCTCTGGTAAGATTTTTTTTTAGGAAGTAAGTTTTGCTTTCAATGCGTGAAATATGCCTGTCCAGGCATTCACCCAATTTCTGGTAAGATTTTTTTAGGAAGTAAGCTTTGCTTTTAATACGTGAAATATGTCTGTCCAGGCATTCACCCAATCTCTGGTAAGATTTTTTAGGAAGTAAGTTTTGCTTTCAATGCGTGAATATGTCTGTCCAGGCATTCACCCAATCTCTGGTAAGATTTTTTTAGGAAGTAAGCTTTGCTTTTAATACGTGAAATATGTCTGTCCAGGCATTCACCCAATCTCTGGTAAGATTTTTTTTAGGAAGTAAGTTTCGCTTTCAATGCGTGAAATATGCCTGTCCAGGCATTCACCCAATCTCTGGTAAGATTTTTTTAGGAAGTAAGCTTTGCTTTTAATACGTGAAATATGTCTGTCCAAGCATTCACCCAATCTCTGGTAAGATTTTTTTTAGGAAGTAAGTTTCGCTTTCAATGCATGAAATATGCCTGTCCAGGCATTCACCCAATCTCTGGTAAGATTTTTTTAGGAAGTAAGCTTTGCTTTTAATACGTGAAATATGTCTGTCCAAGCATTCACCCAATCTCTGGTAAGATTTTTTTAGGAAGTAAGTTTCGCTTTCAATGCGTGAAATATGCCTGTCCAGGCATTCACCCAATCTCTGGTAAGATTTTTTTAGGAAGTAAGCTTTGCTTTTAATACGTGAAATATGTCTGTCCAGGCATTCACCCAATCTCTGGTAAGATTTTTTTTAGGAAGTAAGTTTCGCTTTCAATGCGTGAAATATGCCTGTCCAGGCATTCACCCAATCTCTGGTAAGATTTTTTTAGGAAGTAAGCTTTGCTTTTAATACGTGAAATATGTCTGTCCAGGCATTCACCCAATCTCTGGTAAGATTTTTTTTAGGAAGTAAGTTTTGCTTTCAATGCGTGAAATATGTCTGTCCAGGCATTCACCCAATCTCTGGTAAGATTTTTTTAGGAAGTAAGCTTTGCTTTCAATGCGTGAAATATGTCTGTCCAGGCATTCACCCAATCTCTGGTAAGATTTTTTTTTAGGAAGTAAGCTTTGCTTTTAATACGTGAAATATGTCTGTCCAGGCATTCACCCAATCTCTGGTAAGATTTTTTTAGGAAGTAAGCTTTGCTTTTAATACGTGAAATATGTCTGTCCAGGCATTCACCCAATCTCTGGTAAGATTGACTCTGGTAAGATTTTTTTTTAGGAAGTAAGTTTTGTTTTCAATGCGTGAAATATGCCTGTCCAGGCATTCACCTAATCTCTGGTAAGATTTTTTTTAAGCTTTGCTTTTAATACGTGAAATATGTCTGTCCAGGCATTCACCCAATCTCTGGTAAGATTTTTTTTAGGAAGTAAGTTTTGTTTTCAATGCGTGAAATATGCCTGTCCAGGCATTCACCTAATCTCTGGTAAGATTTTTTTTTAGGAAGTAAGCTTTGCTTTTAATACGTGAAATATGTCTGTCCAGGCATTCACCCAATCTCTGGTAAGATTTTTTTTTAGGAAGTAAGCTTTGCTTTTAATACGTGAAATATGTCTGTCCAGGCATTCACCCAATCTCTGGTAAGATTTTTTTTTAGGAAGTAAGTTTTGTTTTCAATGCGTGAAATATGCCTGTCCAGGCATTCACCCAATCTCTGGTAAGATTTTTTTTTAGGAAGTAAGCTTTGCTTTTAATACGTGAAATATGTCTGTCCAGGCATTCACCCAATCTCTGGTAAGATTTTTTTTAGGAAGTAAGTTTTGTTTTCAATGCGTGAAATATGTCTGTCCAGGCATTCACCCAATCTCTGGTAAGATTTTTTTTAGGAAGTAAGCTTTGCTTTTAATACGTGAAATATGTCTGTCCAGGCATTCACCCAATCTCTGGTAAGATTTTTTTTAGGAAGTAAGCTTTGCTTTTAATACGTGAAATATGTCTGTCCAGGCATTCACCCAATCTCTGGTAAGATTTTTTTTTAGGAAGTAAGCTTTGCTTTTAATACGTGAAATATGTCTGTCCAGGCATTCACCCAATCTCTGGTAAGATTTTTTTCAGGAAGTAAGCTTTGCTTTTAATACGTGAAATATGTCTGTCCAGGCATTCACCCAATCTCTGGTAAGATTTTTTTTAGGAAGTAAGTTTTGTTTTCAATGCGTGAAATATGCCTGTCCAGGCATTCACCTAATCTCTGGTAAGATTTTTTTTTAGGAAGTAAGCTTTGCTTTTAATACGTGAAATATGTCTGTCCAGGCATTCACCCAATCTCTGGTAAGATTTTTTTTTAGGAAGTAAGCTTTGCTTTTAATACGTGAAATATGTCTGTCCAGGCATTCACCCAATCTCTGGTAAGATTTTTTTAGGAAGTATGTTTTGTTTTCAATGCGTGAAATATGCCTGTCCAGGCATTCACCTAATCTCTGGTAGGATTATTAATCTTCATTAATCTTTATCGCCTTGTCTTGCAGTTCAATGATTGAAAGATATTCTGTGCTGTGGCATTGAGGAGTTTGGGAGATTAAACACTTAATTAAAGGTCTTTTAAATTTTAAGTCAGCCTTTTACTTAAAAGATGACAGAAGACAGAATTTTCTGACACATCTGATAATAGAAATGCTACCTAAGCAAAGAGAAATTATTGGATGCTAGGTAGAGTACTCTCATAATGTATGTGATAATACTGAAATTGGGATAAGAGAGAATGAGAAAAAATAATAATGTATAAAAGTATCATGGGGAAGTAGACTTCAGTTGACCAACTGGTACCATAAAGGAAAAAATTTGATTTTCAAAATAATACAACGAGACGCTTGATTTTATTAAAATCATTTGCACATCATTACTACTAAAAATAAAGAATTTTATTTCACATGAAACAAAATTTAAAATCTATGGTCTGCTTAAAATTAACTATGTATAAACCTTAATCAATCACCATCATTAAGATGGAAGTTTTATGTGCACAGCTGCTAAAGAATCAACAACCCACTTTGGATACTGTCTGTGTGGAAACCTCATCAACATGAAGTTTTCAATGAATGTTGGAAATGTATCTTGTGATATGCTTTCACGAATGGAACTCATTAGATTCATCTGGAAAAAGAAAGTGAAATAACATTAATAAGTAACAAGCACTCAGACAGTTAAAAATTCACAATGCTAACATCCTACGAAAACAAGATCCATATGCAGGGGTGGAAAATTATTTTTTGTCCAGACTAATTGGAATGAAAATTCACAAGTAACAACTTACTGCAATCTTGTCCCAAGTAAATCAGAATAAAGTAAAGGTATAAGGTATAATTTAGGAAATATTGATTATACAAACTATGGCATGCAGACAAAACATTCTTTATCTGCTATACAAATAGAGCCCATCCACATCTAACCCCAGGGTCTATTTTTTTTATTATTTTGACCCCCCCCCACACACACACACACACAACAGTCATACTCTACACCACAGCAGATGCTGTTCCTAATACAGAATTATTAAACATCAAAATATTTGAGTTTCGACAGCTGTATGTATACATACCTCATCAGGGCTAAAAAAAATACCACGCCCAAGAAGCCTGGAGCATGCAAATTATTAGCTAGCGCAGGTAAAAGGTCGCCTGCCAGGATAATTAGATTAAAAAAAAAATTGAAATGGAGAATTTCCTCCTATAAGAAACAAGTTAGTAAAATTATGCAATGCATGGATTATGATATGCTTTCCAACACACCAGAAATCATTATTCAAGCTATTTCAAGTCATGAGGATAACGGCTGTGGAATAAAACTCACTCCTGCGCCCTGATCTTTGACCCCATTTCGATGATATTCAACAGAACCGGTTCAGTATACCTCCAGAACAACATACTAAAGTTTTGTCGCAATAGGAGCACTTTTAGTCGAGTTATAAGGATAATGGCTGATGAATAAATTTCGCTCCTGTGTCCGACCTTTGACCCCATTTGGATGATATTCAAAAGAACCGGTTCCGTATATCTCTGGAGCAACATACTAGAGTTTTGTCACAATAGAAGCATTTTTAGTCAAGTTATGAAGATAATAGCTCTGGAATAAATCTTGCTCCTGTGTCCTGACCTTTGACCCCATTTCGATGATATTCAACAGAACCGGTTCAGTATACTTCCGGAACAACATGGTAAAGTTTTGTGGCAATCGAAGCATTTTTACGCAAGTTATGGCGCTTAAGGGCGATGGAATGAATCCCGCTCTATGTCCTGACCTTTGACCCCATTTTGCCCATTTTCATTAGGGTTGATCCTTAGGTGCTCCCCTACCACATACAAAAATTTCATCGAAATGGAACCATTTTTACGCGAGTTATCGTGCGGACGGACAGACAGACAAACGGACAAAGCTGGAGCATATACGCTTCTTCAACCTACGGTTGGAAAGCATAAAAACGATTGCTGTCGCATATAATTTTTCACTTTACTGCAAATCACCGGAAGTTGTATTGCTAAGGAGTGCCAAGGACAGAAGAATAACACTTCTTTAACTGTATTATACTCTAGGCCCAGAAACTGGGGCTATATACATTATTCTCCAAATACTTACAGTTATAAAATGCTTACAGTGGTACAGCTGAAATCAAGGCTAAGTTTCTTTAAAAACGAGCGAGCGCTATACGTTCCAGTTAGTCAGGAGAAGATCGAACATTAACGACACCGATATTTAGTTTATCTGAACAGCAGCTTCTTGTCACTTCAGCTACAGCTGATCAAGTTGTGTTCAGTACTGGATATCCAATGCTTTTGCAGAAAAAAATCAAGCAATTAGAGTTTAACCTCCAGTAAGTACTCATAATTTTGATATCTAGTTACTCAAGAAACTCGTATCATTAAACACACCATACTACTTAAAAGTATCATCATGTCATGCTCATGAGGATATCATAGAAATGAAAAACTCCATGTACCTCACTAGCAATATTGACATCCACATTATTTGAGGGTGTGATTCATCTGCAGAGGGTTTCAGCAACCTAACGCACTGTTCATTATTTTATCAAACTTATACATGGTCGTAGCAGAATAACATGACAACCCCGGAATCACAGTCTACCCACCCAGGCAAATCATAGTGCATGTGACAAGGTTGACCATACAGAGATATAAGCGGCTGGCCAGGACAGATGAGCCATAGTGCGTCAAGTGAGCACAATGGGCAGAGGTAGTGACTTGACGAACATTCAAAAAGAAATTATCATTGGCTATCAGGCCAAGGGTGGAAACATCTCTGAAATAGCAGACTTTGTGGGCTGTTCGTGAGGTGCTGTAGTAAAGGTGTACCAAGAATGGACCGCTGGCACACAGAGTACCTCTTGACATCATAACTGTAGAGCCCCAAAGGCCATCAACCCCAGAGGAGAATGTCACCTCCGTTGACTGGTAAAGGAGCAATCGGCGCGCAACAGCACAGCAATTGACCATACAAATGAATGCTGGGGTACCCAGGTTCGTGTCCCTGATAATAGTAGAGCGAACCCTGTTAAACATGGGTATCCAGAGTTGATGCTACATCAAGACGCCCAAGTTAACCCAGGTCCATCAGCAACAACGCCTGCAGTTCACATGGGACTACTGTCATTGGACAGTGGAAGTGGGAAAAGGTTGCCTTCTCCAACAAATCGAGTTTTCTACTCCACAGAAGTGACGGGCGGTGCTGGATATGGTGTCAGACACATGAGAACCAACACCTGGACATGCTTGTTGGTCAAGCACAGGCCAGCGATGGCAGTGAGCCTGTCAAGGGGATGTTTTCATAATGTGACTTGGGACCGCTGGTACCACTGGATGGGTCTCTGAACGCCAGTGTCTACCTGTCCATCCTCACTGACCACATGCCCCCCTTCATGTTGGATGTTTACCCTGGAGGTGATGGTGTCTACCAACAGGACAATGAGCCCTGCAACATCGGTAAGGGGGTGCATGACTGGTTCCAGGAACATGACAGCAGTGTCTCCATTTTCCCTTGTTTAGTGAAATCGCCCAACCTCAATCCCATGGAGCACTTGTGGAATTATTTGGATCAACAGGTTTGATCAGCTGACCTAACACCACATCATTTCCGGGACCTCCGTGCTCTACTGCAGTCCGAATAGGCACGTGCGCCTCGGGGAACCTTCCAAGGCTTCATTGCGTCCATGCCATGCCATCTTGCCACTGTAATCTGGTCCAAGGGTGGTTATTCTGATTATTAGGTAGGTGGTCATATTATTCAGATACGACTGTGTAATTCTTTGTTGAACACTGAAAAGTCAAAAAGTAAAAAAAACTAATCATTAAAAACTACTTTGTTACAATTCAAATTAAGTTTAAAAAATTTACTTACAAAAATTTCGGTAGGAAGGCCATTTCACGCATATTTTGTTACGAATTAAACTTCAGATTTGTAAGATCTTTTGGCTGCAGCATCAGCCTTGTTCACACAACAAGCAAGCACTCACGTGGTTGACATCATTTCTTTAGCTGTTGCCAGTAGAACATCAACCTTGTTCACACAACAAGCAAGCACTCACATGGTATAATGCAGCATCAGCCTTGTTCA
This sequence comes from Macrothele yani, assembly GCA_039090855.1. Classification (NCBI taxonomy): domain Eukaryota; kingdom Metazoa; phylum Arthropoda; class Arachnida; order Araneae; family Macrothelidae; genus Macrothele; species Macrothele yani. The sequence continues at coordinate 132,751,859 of CM077005.1, read as the reverse complement.
CACAACAAGCAAGCACTCACGTGGTTGACATTTCTTTAGCTGTTGCCAGTAGAACATCAACCTTGTTCACACAACAAGCAAGCACTCACATGGTATAATGCAGCATCAGCCTTGTTCACACAACAAGCAAGCACTCACGTGGTTGACATTTCTTTAGCTGTTGCCAGTAGAACATCAACCTTGTTCACACAACAAGCAAGCACTCACATGGTATAATGCAGCATCAGCCTTGTTCACACAACAAGCAAGCACTCACGTGGTTGACATTTCTTTAGCTGTTGCCAGTAGAACATCAACCTTGTTCACACAACAAGCAAGCACTCACATGGTATAATGCAGCATCAGCCTTGTTCACACAACAAGCAAGCACTCACGTGGTTGACATTTCTTTAGCTGTTGCCAGTAGAACATCAACCTTGTTCACACAACAAGCAAGCACTCACATGGTATAATGCAGCATCAGCCTTGTTCACACAACAAGCAAGCACTCACGTGGTTGACATTTCTTTAGCTGTTGCCAGTAGAACATCAACCTTGTTCACACAACAAGCAAGCACTCACATGGTATAATGCAGCATCAGCCTTGTTCACACAACAAGCAAGCACTCACGTGGTTGACATTTCTTTAGCTGTTGCCAGTAGAACATCAACCTTGTTCACACAACAAGCAAGCACTCACATGGTATAATGCAGCATCAGCCTTGTTCACACAACAAGCAAGCACTCACGTGGTTGACATTTCTTTAGCTGTTGCCAGTAGAACATCAACCTTGTTCACACAACAAGCAAGCACTCACATGGTATAATGCAGCATCAGCCTTGTTCACACAACAAGCAAGCACTCACGTGGTTGACATTTCTTTAGCTGTTGCCAGTAGAACATCAACCTTGTTCACACAACAAGCAAGCACTCACATGGTATAATGCAGCATCAGCCTTGTTCACACAACAAGCAAGCACTCACGTGGTTGACATTTCTTTAGCTGTTGCCAGTAGAACATCAACCTTGTTCACACAACAAGCAAGCACTCACATGGTATAATGCAGCATCAGCCTTGTTCACACAACAAGCAAGCACTCACGTGGTTGACATTTCTTTAGCTGTTGCCAGTAGAACATCAACCTTGTTCACACAACAAGCAAGCACTCACATGGTATAATGCAGCATCAGCCTTGTTCACACAACAAGCAAGCACTCACGTGGTTGACATTTCTTTAGCTGTTGCCAGTAGAACATCAACCTTGTTCACACAACAAGCAAGCACTCACATGGTATAATGCAGCATCAGCCTTGTTCACACAACAAGCAAGCACTCACGTGGTTGACATTTCTTTAGCTGTTGCCAGTAGAACATCAACCTTGTTCACACAACAAGCAAGCACTCACATGGTATAATGCAGCATCAGCCTTGTTCACACAACAAGCAAGCACTCACGTGGTTGACATTTCTTTAGCTGTTGCCAGTAGAACATCAACCTTGTTCACACAACAAGCAAGCACTCACATGGTATAATGCAGCATCAGCCTTGTTCACACAACAAGCAAGCACTCACATGGTATAATGCAGCATCAGCCTTGTTCACACAACAAGCAAGCACTCACGTGGTTGACATTTCTTTAGCTGTTGCCAGTAGAACATCAACCTTGTTCACACAACAAGCAAGCACTCACATGGTATAATGCAGCATCAGCCTTGTTCACACAACAAGCAAGCACTCACGTGGTTGACATTTCTTTAGCTGTTGCCAGTAGAACATCAACCTTGTTCACACAACAAGCAAGCACTCACATGGTATAATGCAGCATCAGCCTTGTTCACACAACAAGCAAGCACTCACGTGGTTGACATTTCTTTAGCTGTTGCCAGTAGAACATCAACCTTGTTCACACAACAAGCAAGCACTCACATGGTATAATGCAGCATCAGCCTTGTTCACACAACAAGCAAGCACTCACGTGGTTGACATTTCTTTAGCTGTTGCCAGTAGAACATCAACCTTGTTCACACAACAAGCAAGCACTCACATGGTATAATGCAGCATCAGCCTTGTTCACACAACAAGCAAGCACTCACGTGGTTGACATTTCTTTAGCTGTTGCCAGTAGAACATCAACCTTGTTCACACAACAAGCAAGCACTCACATGGTATAATGCAGCATCAGCCTTGTTCACACAACAAGCAAGCACTCACGTGGTTGACATTTCTTTAGCTGTTGCCAGTAGAACATCAACCTTGTTCACACAACAAGCAAGCACTCACATGGTATAATGCAGCATCAGCCTTGTTCACACAACAAGCAAGCACTCACGTGGTTGACATTTCTTTAGCTGTTGCCAGTAGAACATCAACCTTGTTCACACAACAAGCAAGCACTCACATGGTATAATGCAGCATCAGCCTTGTTCACACAACAAGCAAGCACTCACGTGGTTGACATTTCTTTAGCTGTTGCCAGTAGAACATCAACCTTGTTCACACAACAAGCAAGCACTCACATGGTATAATGCAGCATCAGCCTTGTTCACACAACAAGCAAGCACTCACGTGGTTGACATTTCTTTAGCTGTTGCCAGTAGAACATCAACCTTGTTCACACAACAAGCAAGCACTCACATGGTATAATGCAGCATCAGCCTTGTTCACACAACAAGCAAGCACTCACGTGGTTGACATTTCTTTAGCTGTTGCCAGTAGAACATCAACCTTGTTCACACAACAAGCAAGCACTCACATGGTATAATGCAGCATCAGCCTTGTTCACACAACAAGCAAGCACTCACGTGGTTGACATTTCTTTAGCTGTTGCCAGTAGAACATCAACCTTGTTCACACAACAAGCAAGCACTCACATGGTATAATGCAGCATCAGCCTTGTTCACACAACAAGCAAGCACTCACGTGGTTGACATTTCTTTAGCTGTTGCCAGTAGAACATCAACCTTGTTCACACAACAAGCAAGCACTCACATGGTATAATGCAGCATCAGCCTTGTTCACACAACAAGCAAGCACTCACGTGGTTGACATTTCTTTAGCTGTTGCCAGTAGAACATCAACCTTGTTCACACAACAAGCAAGCACTCACATGGTATAATGCAGCATCAGCCTTGTTCACACAACAAGCAAGCACTCACGTGGTTGACATTTCTTTAGCTGTTGCCAGTAGAACATCAACCTTGTTCACACAACAAGCAAGCACTCACATGGTATAATGCAGCATCAGCCTTGTTCACACAACAAGCAAGCACTCACGTGGTTGACATTTCTTTAGCTGTTGCCAGTAGAACATCAACCTTGTTCACACAACAAGCAAGCACTCACATGGTATAATGCAGCATCAGCCTTGTTCACACAACAAGCAAGCACTCACGTGGTTGACATTTCTTTAGCTGTTGCCAGTAGAACATCAACCTTGTTCACACAACAAGCAAGCACTCACATGGTATAATGCAGCATCAGCCTTGTTCACACAACAAGCAAGCACTCACGTGGTTGACATTTCTTTAGCTGTTGCCAGTAGAACATCAACCTTGTTCACACAACAAGCAAGCACTCACATGGTATAATGCAGCATCAGCCTTGTTCACACAACAAGCAAGCAATCACGTGGTTGACATTTCTTTAGCTGTTGCCAGTAGAACATCAACCTTGTTCACACAACAAGCAAGCACTCACATGGTATAATGCAGCATCAGCCTTGTTCACACAACAAGCAAGCACTCACGTGGTTGACATTTCTTTAGCTGTTGCCAGTAGAACATCAACCTTGTTCACACAACAAGCAAGCACTCACATGGTATAATGCAGCATCAGCCTTGTTCACACAACAAGCAAGCACTCACGTGGTTGACATCATTTCTTTAGCTGTTGCCAGTAGAGATTTCCAAATTAGGTTGACATCGTTTCTTTAGCTGTTGCCAGTAAAGAAACGATGTCAACCATGTGAGTGCTTGCTTGTTCTGTGAACAAGGTTGTTGCTGCAGCCAAAAGATCTTACAAAACTGAAGTTTAATACATAATAAAACATGCATAAAATTTTCTGCATTATTGGTTAAAAAAATTTATTTACATGCTGAAAGAAAACCATACACATAACCTCAAAACTTTAAAACACTATTAACATTGCCAAAAACCAAAAACGCATGCCAAAAAACTCCCTCAAAAAACATCTATGTAGCACTTTAAGCTTTTTGCACGGGTTACATACATCATGAGAAGTTTTTACAATTGCTAGCTTTTGCACAGGTTACATACATCATGAGAAGTTTTTACAATTGCTAGCTTTTGCATGGTTATATACATATTTACATACAATTACACACTGGTGACAGCATGCAATTGTAAAAACTTCTGATGACGTACATAACCCATGCAAAAAGCTTAAAGTGCTAGATGTTTTTCAAGGGAGTTTTTGGGCATGTGTTTTTGGCTTTTGACAATGTAAATAGTGTTACAAAATTTTGAGGTTATGCATATATTTGCTTTTAGCATGTAAGTAAATTTTTAAACAAATTTTTTAAGCATAATTTAAATTGTAATGAAGTAGATTTTTATCATTAGTTTTTTCAGTATTTGAGTTTTCAGTGTTAAATTATTAGTGCTTTCAACAAAGAATTATACAATGTATATTAGGATAAAGTCCTCTATAGTACTGTTACACACGTTGTTGTAGCCTAGAAAAGACAAGTGACTTCGGTGACAATGGGATATTTATATCTGAACCTAAGAATATTTCTACATGTACAATATATTTAAATTTAAATGTTGAAAGCTCATGTAAGTTATATGCAGTGAGATATAAAAATCAGCAATGAGGTATATGGAGCAACACATTGCGCTCACCTTACTCCGGCTTCAGTCTCTCTGGTTTGCAATCAATCATGCTACTTGTTTGGTGTCCACTGTTGCACCACAAAATTAAAAGTATTTCATGTTCAAAGTTCAACATAAACACGAACAACAGCACAATTCTAAAAGAAGGGGGTAATGAGTTAAAATAATTCGAGACAATTGTTAAGACTAGATTACGTTGACACAGCCAGAATTTCAGTAGTTGAAACATTTCACTGTTCAATGTCAAGCTATTACGAAGTATTAAGACTAAAAGATTTAAAAAGTCAACAAGCCCTTCCTCGCTCGCCCGGACATGTTTTAGGCAACACTGTGCCTATCTTCAGCGGTCGGTTGTAAGAGACACATGCTTTTATTGTACTGACTACCTTCTTGTCACCAGTCGACTCATCGCTCATTGGTCCTGTATCCGTGCGTAGGTTGATCACGTGATTTATGACATTTGCTATTGTTGCACCATCTGGTGTTCATTTTATGTAATTTCATTATTCATCAGGGTTAGATATCCAACATATATTCATTATTCATCCAACAACGATAAATAATGAAATTACATAAAATGAACACCAGATGGTGCAACAATAGTAAATGTCGTAAATCGCGTGATCAACCTATGCACGATACAGGACCAATGAGCGATGAGTCAACTGGTGACAAGGAGGTAGTCAGTACAATAAAAGCAGATGGGTGTCTCTTACAACCGACCACTGAAGATGGGCACAGTGTTACCTAAAACATGTTTGAGCGAGCACGGAAGGACTTGTTGACTTTAAATCTTTTAATATTGATACTTCATAATAGCTTGGCATAGAACAGTGAAATGCTTTAACTGCTGATATTCTGGCTGCCTCAACGTAATCTAGTCTTAACAATAGTCTTGAATTATTTTAACTCATCACCCCCTTCTTTTAGAATTGTGCTGTTTTTCGTGTTTATGTTGAACTTTGAACGTGGAATACTTTTAATGATGTGGTGCAACAGTGGACACCAAACAAGTAGCATGATTGATTGCAAACCACGGCGACTGAAGCCAAAGTAAGGTGAGCGCAATATGTGTTGCTCCATATACCTCATTGCTGATTTTTATGTCTCACTGGATATAACTTACATGAGCTTTCAACATTTAAATGCAAATATATTGTACATGTAGAAATATTCTTAGGTTCAGATACAAATATTCCATTGTCATCAAAGTCAACTTGTCTTTTCTAGGCTACAACAACGTGTGTAACAGTACTATAGAGGACTTTGTCCTAATATACATTGCCTATCTTCCCCATATTTTATTGTTCAAATATTATATGTACACTGAAGTGCCAGAAAAACTGGTACAGATGAGCTTATGCAAAATACATAGCAACCTCCCCCATGCACGTACTCGGTTTCTTCCGCCAGTGCGTATATAAAGCGATAGACATCCTTGCCAGCTGCCAGAGCTGTTTTCGGCATGAGAATGACAAATAATAACGATTTAAGCGGTTTTCAACACGGTGTCATAGTTGGCGCTCGTGAGATGGGCCATAGTATTTAGGAGGTAGAAACGAAGTTCGGATTTTCACGGACGACCATTGCAAGGGTGTATGTACCGTGACTACAAAAATTCCGGCAAAACCTCCAAACTACGATACCAGTGTGGCCGTAAAAAGACATTGGGTGAATGTGACCATCGTTGGCTGTCAAGAATCGTTTCACGCGATAGGCAAGCAACACTCTTGCAGATATCATCGGAATTCAATGCTGGAGTCTCAACAAGTGTCAGCGTCCAGACTGTGCAAAGTGTCCTGCACGATATGGGCTTTGGGAGCCGACGCCCAACTCGAGTCCCCTTGATGGGTGCATGACACAGAGCTATGCGCCTCGCTTGGGCACGGCAACACCGCCACTGGACACTTGATGACTGGAAACAAGTAGCCTGGTCTGACAAGTCGCGTTTCCAACTGTATCGGGCAGATAGAAGGATTCGTGTGTGGCGCAAACCTCATGAAGCCACGGGTCCCACCTGTCAACAGGGAACTGTACCAGCTGGTGGGGGTCTGTAATGCTATGGGGTGAGTTTAGCTGGACTTCACTGGGACCCCTGGTACGTCTACAAACGTCTGTGACTGGCCAACGCTACGTGTGCATCCTTTCTGATGAGGTACACCTGTTCATGTCCTGCATTCATGCCGATGGGTTGGGCCTGTTCCAACAGGACAATGCACCTCCACACAAGTGTCGGGACGTTCAAACAGGCCTTCGGCTGCCATATCCCATCCGATGCAGTGTACGGTAAACTGTGCGTCAGAGATCATTTGAGGGGATCCTTGATTAAGATGGTATGTAATTTGCTGCACTGTTGCCCTTCTGTTGGCTGTACCAGTCTGGCGACTCTATGTTCTGCCCAAGCAGTCACTAGTCGATGACAACCACATGTTGCACATAGAGACCCAGTTTTTTGGCTGACAGTCCAGTCTTTAAACACTTTAACAACAGCTGCTCTGGAACACTTCACGAATGCGGCAGTTTCTATGATACTCGCTCCATGGCTCCGAGCTCCTACAATCATCCCACGTTGAAAGTCCGTCAAATCGCATTTTTTACCCATCTCACCACCCAAAAATCTCTTCTACTACTGTCGCAAGCACTAAGCTTTCCCTTTTTATACTAGCCTCGCCCTCTGGCAGCAACAGCATGCAGCCATAGGTCATTTGCTTAAAACTGTCAGGTGGTCATAATAAAGTGGCCACTCAGTGTATCTCGACTATAGGTTTGCAGAGCTATTGGCTCGACATCATTAGGACGAATGGAGCGTAAACATTCAAATCATTGTGACATCATCAGAGACTCTGATGATGTCACAATGATTTGAATGTTTACGCACCATTCGTCCTGATGATGCTGAGCCAATAGCTCTATGAAACTATAGTCAATATATAACAAACCTTTGATTGTGATAAACGTTGGTATTTTTATTTTAACTCGTAATTTCATTGACAACAATTAACATTACCTTCCTCCTGATGTTTGACTGCTTTAAAATGCCTTTGCCAAATTTAACAATTTATGTTGTTCTCCATAAACTGAAAACAACAGACCGAGCTATTTGCCACAAAATAGGAATCTAAGCTCATGTGACAAGCCTATATTTAGTTTTTAACACCTAAGTACACTGAAATCATAAAGAGGTGACGCGTAAATAGTTACCCTATAAATTTTATGTAAATATGACACTTTCATAAAATATACGACTTTTCACTTGTCAAATTTCTAAATAGTAAACCTACCATTATCAGGACTCTGTGATACAAAGGGTTGAATTTTATCCAAGGACGAGTGATACCATTCCTGGGATAAAATTCAACCCTTCTGATCATTTAACGTACTTCCTCTTTTCACTATTTCTAGACCTTCAGCTATTTTTCTTTTTTAAAAGTGCTGTTGACGTGCTAGTTTTTCCACAGAGTCCCACCGAACTTTACATCCTGCATTTTGCACTTGTCTGTCAAAATCAGTTTTGTTTGAAATGTTCTTAATTGTGGCTTTGTGTTCTGCTGCTCTTGTTTTAAGTTGCCTGCTTCTCTTTCTCACATAGCTGCGTTACTGCTGGAAGGTGTAGATGACACCTTCTCACAACAAGATGTTTTCTTCTTTTTGTTTTATGTTAGGGAGATAACTTTTACTCAATTGTGTAATCCTGGAGCTAGTATTACATGAAATTTTTTATTAAATCCTCTGAAGTTTTTCAAAAAAGTGCTTTTTACATGTAGCATTTCTAGTTAAGTGGCTATTTTTGACTTTTTTATTAAAGATATCTGTGATTTGCAGGGAAGGTTAACTATTTTCCTTTAGAATCATCTTTAATTCTTCCATCTGTGCCTTCGTTAAAATATTTTAAATAATTTCAGTCATGAGTATAAACCTCTTTGCAGATGGGTTTAAAAAAAAAAAGTCTGAGAAAAGGGTTACACTCATGACTGAAATTATGGTCACCACGCAAATTTTCAAGCCATTTGTTAAGACCATTCAAACCACTATATAGTCAGCAGAAATTTACCAAAGGAATTTTTAAAAGTACTATAATGACAAATTTCTGAAATTTAACTGCAATAAACATAAAATAAAGTAGATTATATTGCTCCATACCACATATAGATGCTGAAAACAAAATTAATACATGACCACATGTTACGAGCATTATTCAATGAAAGGCAGTATGCAGAGTGGCCAAAATAAAAATTGTCATAAAATTAAGCACCCAAGCATTTCCATAATGAATGCTAACTCTGTGTGTATAATGATGCAAAAACGGAGCTTCAATCACCATTTGAACAAACACCCAAAACTTTTGCCACCTGAACCTTTTTCTCACAAAGCAAACAAGAAACAGTTACAGTTTCTTTACAGTTTCTGTAAATGAAATCATTATTTTAAATAACAATGCTGTCAGATTGCTAGTTTGAGACAATACCCTCTGATGAATCAAGATAATATGAAAGATTTAGAACATGCCGTGCTACTTATTTAACACTAGCTTTTGCCTGTGACTTCGTTCACGCGGAACTCAGAACATATTATCTATTATCAGAACATACTATCTCAGAATATATTATCATATGTAGTTACAATCCTTCTGCATATACCACATTTTTAGTTTGATTGCAATTTATTACTTAATAATTAAGCATACGAAAGCTCAAATAATAATATAGGTACTTCTCAAAATTCACTTAAACTTGAGATCTTAGCAATCAAGAATGCCATATCTGTATGTATGTCTGCACTACGTGTCGGTTCACTTGACTGTGCTGGCGTGGCATGGTATTATACGGATATTGAAATGGGCGTGCCTTTCCCTCTTTCCCCACCCCTTGGTAACACATGGCACAGGTGCGAGATGCAGCTGTGTTTTACATAAACATTTGCTGTTCATTCCCAATTTTTAATAATGTAATAATATATAGATTATGTCCATCAGGAAGAAATAAGCTTTTGAATGGCAAAAGAATTTTCCAAATTAGTTTAGTAGTTTCCGAGATTATGCGGTGGTGTTTTACATAAATGTTTGCTGTTAATCCCCATTATTTTAATACCATAATAATATACAGCCTATGTTCATCCGAAAGAAAGAAGCGTTTTCACTAAACAAATTTGGGAAATTCTTTAACATGGTGAAAAAAATTTCAAAATTGATTTAGTAGTTTCCAAGATTACCTGTTACGAACATACAAACTTTTTCTCTTTATAATATTAGTATAGATTTGACAAAGATTAAACAGGACATACAAATAAGTTATTTGATAATTACTTATTTGTATGTCCTGTTTAATCTTAATAAAATAAGAATTCTATTATTTTCATAATAAAAAATTTTATATCACTTGAGAAAGTTACATATTTATACTTAACAAATATCTAAATTTACACAAAATATCCTTCTGAAAAAGAATATACTAAGATAATAAAAAGTGAAAAAAAAAAGTAAATTCCTTCACTTACATGATGCCTTACGTTGTGTGCAGTAATCATATGGCAAGCAGCTGTTTCTTTTGTTATAATGCTGTGTAAGTAGGCTCTTGTGTATCTAGCACATGTTGGGCAAGGACAGTTTTCATCAATTGGTCTGAAATCATTGGCAAATGCTTTGTTCTTTAAGTTAAGCTCACCAGCAGGTAAAAATGCTGTACCAAACCTCTGCAGAGAAAAAGATACAATAAAATTAAACATTGATTTAAAAAAAATAAAAAAAAATCATCATTAAGGTCTACAAATTAAACCTACAAACTACTCTATTGCTAAACATTCCAACTTTTCACAAAAAAAAAAAAAAAACTCACAAGCTCATTTCAGACTGTGCATATACTTATATGCTAATAAATTATTCTCAGAAACTCATATGCTAGTCCAAACAATAACAATAGTATTCTGCAAAATTTTAATTAATGCTGATTTTTTTCAAACAATTCCAGCAATCGTAAAAAATCATGCCAAAGCAGTATATTGTAAAGTTAAATAGGAATAAAGAATTACACATTTAGTCCCAATAAGTTTCATTTTCTTGTCAATTGCAGTTTTAACTATACTACAGCCAAGTAGCAAATTGCAACCTGTACTACAAATAGCAAATTGCTATTGCCATGATGAAGCTGGGCTTCAGCTTAATCTTTAGCTTCAGCCCTGCTTCACTTGATAGAAATGGAGTGGATGCCATGTTGCTTACAAATTGTGAAGAATTTTTATGCACATGGAAAGCTTCCAAAACATCAAGCTTGATGGGTGAATCTTGTTTGTAAAAGCTCATCTTTTCAAACGGAAATTCACTATTACTTTCATGACAAAATTCAACTACTGCTGACATGTTTAGTTCACAGTTCCATACGTAAGCCTTGGGCTCTTTCAATCACTAACACAAGTCTCTATGGGTATGTCCTATAGCATACATGAGAATGACTGAGAAACAAAAAAGCTGAACTTTTCAACCAGATAAAAAATCAGATCATCAGACAAGAAAGTGTCAATATAATGGAGCATGAGATGGAATTTTTCACTGTAATTTATGTAAATATTAAACTGAAGAACATTGCTGTATTCACAATACAAAATTCTTGAATTCAAAACAAAATATGTTTTAAAAGACATTGCTTCAAACACAGCATTTTTTTTAATAGCAATTTTGAAGAATATATTTCATTCTTCTTAACTTTTCTGTTTCACACATTAAATTTTTTGTTTCTGACTATGGAAGGCAGTGTACACAATTATGTAAGGAAGTTTTTTACAAAATCACTTACATCAATAATGCCAAAATGTTAACTCACCTTTGTTCTTCGACTAACACGAAGTCCACGAAAAACAAGGCGAGTAAACATTTTCACATTATTGATATAAGTGATTTTATAAAAAACTCCATTACATAACTGTGCACACTGCCTCCCATTGTCAGAAACAAAAAATTTTAATGCATTGAGCAGCTCAGCCGATATAATCAGACCCTGTTTCCTGCCTCCATTTTCTTTTTTTTTTTTTTTTTTTTACCGACTAGCATGAAGTCCGTGAAGAACAAGGTGAGTGAACATTTTTGCATTATTGATATCATCATCATCATCATTGTCAACCATTATCAATCCACTGCTGGACGAAGGTCTCCCCAAGTTTCCTCCACAACGGTCTGTCTTGTGCCAGTCTCCTCCATGTCACCCCTGCATACTTTCGAATTTCATCCACCCATCTCCTATGTGGTCTTCTTCTGGGTCTTTTCCTGTCCCTTGGAATCCAATCTAAAATTTCGGCTGTCCATCGATGATCTGTCCTTCTGGCAGTATGTCCAGCCCATTGCCATTTCAGGGATTTAACTCTGATCATGATGTCTTCCACTCTTGTCATTTTTCGAATCCACGAGTTCCTCTTCTTATCTCTCCTGGTTACACCAAGCATGCACCTCTCCATGCTTCTTTGAGTTGTCTGCAGCCTTTGTATGTCTCTTTTAGTTAAGGTCCACGTCTCTGCACCATACGTAAGCACTGGAAGGATGCATTGATCAAACACTTTTCTTTTAAGACATAATGGCATATTGCTCTTGAAAATTATGCTGTTTCTTCCAAAAGCTCTCCAGGCAAGTTTTGTACGCCGATTAATTTCTTCATCAATGTGACCCTCACTTGATATCTGCTGTCCAAGATAAACGTACGTGTCTGTTATCTCCAGCTTTTCTCCATCAATCGATAAATCTTCATTTCTTGTAAAAGCATTGAACATCACTTTTGTCTTCTGAAAGTTCATTTTTAATCCCACTTCTTTACTCTTGTCAGCAAGTTCCTGGATCATACTCTGCAGCTCTGATGGGGTAGTTGCAAAAATGACTACGTCATCAGCAAAACGAAGGTGGGTTAGATAATCTCCATTAATCTTTATCCCCTTGTTTTCCCAGCTCAGTGACTGAAAAACACCCTCCAATGTGGCATTAAAGAGCTTCGGAGATATGGTGTCACCTTGTCTCACTCCCTTTCCAATTTTTACGTGTGTTGTATTTTCAAACAGCCTAATCTTTGCATTTGCATTTTCATAGATGTTATTAATAATATTAATGTATGCATCTTCAATACCGCAGGTTTTCAGAGCGATTGTAACTGCTGATGGTTTCACCGAATCAAAGGCTTTTTCATAATCGATAAAAGCCATGCACAATGGAAGTTCATATTCCCTCGCTCTTTCAATTAGTTCTCTCAGCACGTGGATATGATCTATTGTGCTGTAGCCACTCCTGAATCCAGCTTGTTCTCTCGGTTGAGCCATGTCTAGTGCTACCTTCAAGCGGTGTGAAAGAACTTTAGTGAAGATTTTATAAACTACTGATAGGAGGCTGATCGGTCTGTAGTTTCAGAGATCCTCAATGTCACCTTTCTTATGTAGCAGGATCATTGTAGCGGTGTTCCAATCCTCAGGAATCTTTCCTTCATTAAGGCATCGAGTGAAAATTTGGGCGAGTACTGTTTCGATTTCTCCACTTGCTTCTTGTATGATGTCTACAGTAATTCAATCTTCTCCTGGAGCTTTTCCTCGCTTCATGTTCTTGATTGCATGTGCAACTTCTGCTGGAAGGACTGGAGGAACTCTGGTACTGGTATCTTTCATGATGTCTGGAGTGCATATATCATCCCTTTCATATAATTTGGAGTAGAAATCTTTCACTCTTGTCAAAATTTCGCCTCTATTTCTTGTTACAGAACCATCTTCTTTTCTCAGTGCCATAATCTGTTTTCTTCCCTTACTGAGATGTCCCTTTGCTATCTTTAGGCTTTGGTTGTTTTCAATTGCTTTCCTCACTAGTTCACAGTTGAATTTCCTTACGTCTTCAGTGATACTTTTTCGTACTGTCTTGCATAGGTCTATATATTCCACTTTGGAAGTCACATCTTCTTTAGTTGTCCTCATCTCTCTTCTTTTTTGCATCAACATTTTGGTTTTTCCTGATAATTTGTTCACATGCAACTTGTTCTTAGACCCAGCTAATTTTGTTGCTGTTTCCATAAGAGCTTTGGTTACTTTTCTGTTAACTTCAGAGATGTCCACTTCTTCCGATGTTAGGCCTTCTAAAGCAGAGAACCTGTTCTTCAGTTCTAACTTGAAGGTATTATGGTGTTTTTTAAGGTTGGTTATGTCAATAGATTTTGTTTGTCTTATGAGCTTGCCACGTTCAAGTTTAGTGTTGAGGTGCATCTTACATCTCACCAATCTATGGTCACTACCTGTGTTGAACTTGTTTAGCACACTGCAGTCTTCTATGACGAATTTTTTGTTACACATAATAAAATCAATTTCACTTGTCGTCCCATTTGGATGTCTCCATGTCCATTTCCTGTGTGGCTTTTTCTTGAAGAAGGAGTTCAAGATGAAAAACCCTTCTGCCTCTGCAAACTCAACGAGAGTATTTCCACGCTGGTTTCTGTTGCCATGACCGAATTTACCTACTGAAGTTTCATTCTGTTGCCGTTGCCCTATTTTTGCATTGAAATCTCCCATAATTATTTTCAAGTGCTGCTTACCTTTATTATTTAGATGACAAATTTCCTCATAAAATTCTTCAATTTCTTCTTCAGGATGACTTGTGGTGGGTGCATAAGTTTGAATAATCTGAGCCTGGTATCTTTTCGAGAGTTGGATAACAAGTCGTGCAGCTCTGTCAGAGGAACTTTCAACTTCTACAACTTTATCCTTCAGTTTCTTGTTTATTATAAATCCAACACCACTAGTTCTGCCAGTATCTGTCCCACGATAGTAGAAGAGATGTCCACTTTTCAGTTCGATGAGATCTTCTCCTTTTCTCCTTACCTCACTTAGCCCCACGATGTCCCACTTGATCCTTTGTAGTTCCTCTTCCAATTCAAGAAGCCTTGAATCAGAAGATAGGGAGCGTCCATTGTAAGTAGCCAAGGTCAGCATCAGATGGCAGCCTAGTCCGGTCCTCCGGGGATTCTTAGCACCCTCTGCCTTCATGTCGCACTGGCCGCTGCCTTGGCCAGGTACATTCCAGCTGCCGGAGACTGAGGGCCAAGATTTAAGTTGTGGAATCATTTTGGAGGGGTTTGGCCATAACTCACCACGCTGGCCAAGCGGGTTGGTGAGTGTGGGATAGAATTTCCTCTGATCCCGATGGTATAGTTATACCGCTATGGGCGGTCGTCAGAGCCCCTTTAGTGGGAACAGGATGCACCACGAGAAGGCGGGGTTGACATTTGTCAAGGAGAGGCTGTGATGTTACGCATCACCTGACCTTGCATCCCATTATTGATATAAGTGATTTTATAAAAAATTCCTTTTCATAACTGTGCACACTGCCTCCCATGGTCA
This sequence comes from Macrothele yani, assembly GCA_039090855.1. Classification (NCBI taxonomy): domain Eukaryota; kingdom Metazoa; phylum Arthropoda; class Arachnida; order Araneae; family Macrothelidae; genus Macrothele; species Macrothele yani. Next base: position 132,736,682 of record CM077005.1, on the reverse strand, counting down.
GAAACAAAAAATTTTAACATGTGAAACAGAAAAGTTAAGAAGAATGAAATATATTCTTCAAAATTTCTATTAATAATTTCTGCTACGTAGACCAGCAACAGGCTTAACCAAAGCTTTAGCTATATTGAAATAGTATTTCTTGTTTTGTTTTGTTTTTATACTTGCTAGAACATCAGCTCAAGTTTCCTCTTGTATTGCTTTCTTTTCAACAAGTTCCACAACCATATTTGTCTTTTATTGACTTTGCAGCTACACAGCATTCATTGTTTGATTTGATTTTCTGTTAATAGCATTCCCTTCCCATTCCTTCATTGTCACTTTTCTTTTCTTCTATTTTTTTATTCCCTCAGATGCCAATAATTTTATTCATCATGCTGAAAGAACTTTCAGCCTGAGGACCATGAATGCATGATATCAAAGCTTTCACTATTTTAGATAACTTAGGGAATATGAATACTTTGATCACCATGCATCAGTTTTCCTCTCCCTTATCAAGCTTAAATGCAAACATTATCAAGCTTAAATGGAAAATAACATCTAACAACAACACGGGATAGTGAGAATATTTTATTTTGCACGATTACGGAAGAAAGCTTTGTCCGACTTCCGTTTTCGGAAACTTTCCCACCCCCATTTTTTAAGCTGAGGTGCAAATATTTATGGAATAAAAGGATATTTCACAACAATATTGGGCAGAAGGTACATCGGGCGAGAAAAAAATTACGATTATGGAAGAAATCTTCGCTCCATCTAATTTCCGTTTTTGAATCCCCAAAAAATTTCTGTTCAGTTGTGCATTGATCTCAAGAATGCCCCAAATGATAATGGAAATGGCAGAATTCCCCGAATCCACGCAAGAATCTCATGCCTGAAGACTACAGGGAAATTTGAGCACCACTTTAGCTTCCGTTTTCGGAAATCGTTGCCCACAGTTTCATGCTGAAATACAAACATGTATGCAATAAAATGGCATTTAATAACAATACTGGGAACAGGCAACACCATGAGAAAAAGAACTTACGATGACAGGAAAAATCTTTACTCTATTTAATTTCCATTTTCGAAAGTTTTGGAAGACGAAACACCGTTCCTAGAATGAAAACGACCCCCCCCCGCGAAAAATGCATCCTCCCTCGTGTTCGAAATCTTGGGAAAATTACTGTGCTGAGAGGTGCTGAAGTAAACCTTGTGGTGGGTGGTGGGGGGCGCACGTTGTGCTAGTTATGCCACTGACACTAGTCATGATGTTTTTGATGTTTTCTTGATTTCTAAATCTCAATCTGACATGATTTCTTTATTCTTTTTTAATGATCTTTACATTGATTTTGGCAGGAAGGCAAAATTCTTTGCTAACACAGTATCACTCATTCTTTCAACATCCACAACTTGCAATCTACAGTTTCACAATTGAAAAAAAAAAAAAAAAAAAAGGCTTCTTTTCATAGTGATCCAAAGGAGTTCTATTACATACCACTCAAAAGTAATTAATCTTATTTGCATACAGTGGCAAATGTGTTTGCCTGGCATCAGGACTGAGAAGGAAAAATGCATCTGTTTAAATCAGTTAGATTACTTCTGATATGTTTTCATAGATACAATGACTTACAAAATTGACTTTTTGTTCCACTACCTTTACCATCTAATTTAATCCCTTTCTACCAAACATACTTCCAAAATATACAAATTTAATTTTACAATGTTCAAGTTAATCCTACATTCTGTACTTAAGGTCTTTCACTCAAGAACTATGACTCCATTTTCCACCTTTACACTCAATTCAATTCCATACACATTCCATTCCTCCATTTGCTCTGGATAACAAACTCTACAGTTTGCTCTAACCTGCCTCAGAGAATATAATAAAATTTTCTTTATTTTAAATACACCAGACATGATTAATAATGAAACGCAATAGCATATTAAATCTTTTTATCTTTGTGGTGTAGTCAGCACAAAGATTCACCAAGCTTTCGTACTCCACTGGGAGGCTTTTTCACGGCAATGGTAGACATAAAATGCAGAGAATTGGAACATGTAAAGAACGACGATGATTTTTGAAAATAATGTGGGTGATATCACGAGCATATTACCTGAATTTTTATCACGCAATTATACGATGCGCCGTGATATGTTTTCATCTTTTAATAACGCATGCCAAACCATTGGTAGTTCAGTAGAGACTATATCATTGCATGCCACTTTGCTGGATAGGATTTCTTCAGTTTCCCTGATGGCAGTCACTTTAAAATTCCTGTAAGGGGCAATTCTTCTATTATTATTTCATACAGGAGCGGCCGAACAATTCATGACTTCTCTGGCAAGGGCTGTATTCTGCATGTCCTGGTTCACACTTCGTACGTGTTCTTTACATCTAATGTCCAAGTATCGCTTTGTCATTCTGATATATATCTTTTTCGCATTGTCAGGATATACCAACAGTATAGCGTATACATCCGCCTTTTCTTTCTAACACTGTCTCTCCTTGCAACTTGATATTATATGTGATGTAATAAATTCTTTAACCATAATGTATATGTATAGCAATGTATCAAATTCATACAATTACTTAAAAACATAATATTTATTCAGACAACACCTTTAATTACATTACTTTAATTAACACTTGGTCTGACAATTTTAAATGTTAGAAAATCTAAGAGCCACATGGTAGACAATTGTGGCCAAATAATCCATTGCCTCTTTTCACACCAGCTTACACTTATTGCATCAAATGTAAACTACATTCCTACTCTCAGTAAAACATGTTACACCTTATTTGTAACTGCAACCTATAGCTTTCTTATCTGTTTGAACTGCAGCTTTAGCATTCTTGGTTTCTTATCAGTGTTCTTTGGTGTTGTGTGTTGGGAGATTCCAAGTGTTTAAATACTATTTGGTTCTTGTACTTCAGCGGTTGTTTTACTTCCTTTGGGTTTTTACTATCACCATTTTGGAATTGCTTTTGTCTAGGTAGGACTTTTGAGTGTTTTTCAATTTCATGAACTGTTTGTACTTCATTTATTTTATTTGGTATTGTTGTAGTGTATGCTCCTTGTGACTCGGAACCTTCTGATAAGAAAGAAGATTTCTGGAATGAGCTAAAAGCTGTTTTGAGCCAGTTTGGTGCGAAAGAAAAAGTTATAATAGCAGGGGATTTCAATGCTAGAGTAGGTGTGCAGAATGCAATTTCTGACAATGTTCTGGGTAAGTTTAAGGATCCTTGTGTGAATGATAATGGTGAAAGATTAATTGAACTCTGCATTGAGAATGATCTGTGTGTATCTAATACATTTTTCAACCACAAGTATATACACACATATACTTGGGAAAATCGTACTCTTGGTCAAAAGAGTGTGATAGATTTTGTTGTTTACGATCAGCGTTTGAAACACTTAGTTGTTGACACCCGTGTGATGAGAGGTGCGGATGTTGGTTCTGATCATTACTTGGTAGTGTCACGAGTGAAACTTAATGTTGGTTGGAGGAAAAGAAATAGGAAGAGACCCAGGATAGAAAGAATAAAGGTTGATAGGCTCCTTGAAGATCATCAGCAGTATTCTGACTTACTCAGAGAACGACTGAAGGATTTGAAATCTTGTGAGAGGGATGTAGAAAAGAAGTGGGACTGTTTTAAGAACTGTGTTGTTACTGCTGCTAAAGAGGTCTGTGGCACCACAATAGTGGGTCACAATAGAGGTGATGCTTGGTGAAATAGTGAGATTGATGAGGCAGTAAAGAAAAAGAAGGAAGCCTATTTGGGGATGTTGCAAGGTAGAGTCTCTGTGGATGAATATCGCTGTAAGAAGTGTGAAGCTGCTAAGCTGGTTCGCCACAGTTAGGCAAAAGATAGGAAAGAGAAAGTGGAAAGGAATGAACTGGCTTTTTGGAAAGATAGAAAGTCCTTCTGGAAGTACATGAGACTCAGGAAAAATAGAGGAAACAAAGTTGTAAGTTGTGTGAAGAATGATATCGGGGAAATGATATGGGAGCCCAATGAGTTAAGTGACAGATGGGGCGAAGACTTCTGTGAGTTATTAGATCAGGAAAGCAAAAATGATTCTGAGACAGATGCAGATGATGTCATAATGAGGGATGAAAGCACAGGAGGGATCTCAAGAGAAGAAGTGTGCAAAGCTCTAAAATCTCTTCAGAATGGTAAGGCTCCAGGAGTTGATGGCATAATTGCAGAGATGTTGAAGTATGGTGGTGACTCTATAATTGACTGGTTAACTGAAATTTGCCAGTTGTGCTGGGAGTTAGGAATGGTCCCTCAGGATTGGAAGGATGCTATTATCTATTGTTACCCACAATAGTGGGTAACAATAGAGGTGATGCTTGATGTAATAGTGAGATTGATGAGGCAGTAAAGAAAAAGAAGGAAGCCTATTTGGGGATGTTGCAAGGTAGAGTCTCTGTGGATGAATATCGCTGTAAGAAGCATGAAGCTGCTAAGCTGGTTCGCCACAGTTAGGCAAAAGATAGGAAAGAGAAAGTGGAAAGGAATGAACTGGCTTTTTGGAAAGATAGAAAGTCCTTCTGGAAGTACATGAGACTCAGGAAAAATAGGGGAAACAAAGTTGTAAGTTGTGTGAAGAATGATATCGGGAAAATGATATGGGAGCCCAATGAGTTAAGTGACAGATGGGGCGAATACTTCTGTGAGTTATTAGATCAGGAAAGCAAAAATGATTCTGAGACAGATGCAGATGATGTCACAATGAGGGATGAAAGCACAGGAGGGATCTCAAGAAAAGAAGTGTGCAAAGCTCTAAAATCTCTTCAGAATGGTAAGGCTCCAGGAGTTGATGGCATAACTGCAGAGACGTTGAAGTATGGTGGTGACTCTATAATTGACTGGTTAACTGAAATTTGCCAGTTGTGCTGGGAGTTAGGAATGGTCCCTCAGGATTGGAAGGATGCTATTATCTATTGTTACCCACAATAGTGGGTAACAATAGAGGTGATGCTTGGTGTAATAGTGAGATTGATGAGGCAGTAAAGAAAAAGAAGGAAGCCTATTTGGGGATGTTGCAAGGTAGAGTCTCTGTGGATGAATATCGCTGTAAGAAGCTTGAAGCTGCTAAGCTGGTTCGCCACAGTTACGCAAAAGATAGGAAAGAGAAAGTGGAAAGGAATGAACTGGCTTTTTGGAAAGATAGAAAGTCCTTCTGGAAGTACATGAGACTCAGGAAAAATAGGGGAAACAAAGTTGTAAGTTGTGTGAAGAATGATATCGGGGAAATGATATGGGAGCCCAATGAGTTAAGTGACAGATGGGGCGAATACTTCTGTGAGTTATTAGATCAGGAAAGCAAAAATGATTCTGAGACAGATGCAGATGATGTCACAATGAGGGATGAAAGCACAGGAGGGATCTCAAGAAAAGAAGTGTGCAAAGCTCTAAAATCTCTTCAGAATGGTAAGGCTCCAGGAGTTGATGGCATAACTGCAGAGATGTTGAAGTATAGTGGTGACTCTATAATTGACTGGTTAACTGAAATTTGCCAGTTGTGCTGGGAGTTAGGAATGGTCCCTCAGGATTGGAAGGATGCTATTATTGTTCCCTTGTATAAGGGAAAAGGTGATCAGACTGAATGCAAGAACTATCGTGGTATTAGCTTACTGAGTGTGCCAGGGAAAGTGTTTGGTAAGGTTGTTATTGAAAAAGTACGGGGTCTTACGTCAGAGAAAGTGTGGGATGTTCAGAGTGGTTTTATGCCTGGTAAAGGCTGCACTAACCAGATTTTTGCATTACGCATGATGATTGAAAAGTATCTGGCTGTTGGGAAGAAAGTTTTTACTGCCTTCATAGATTTAGAGAAAGCTTACAACCAAGTCAATAGGACATTTTTGTGGAAGGTATTGAATGAATATGGTGTAACTGGGAATCTACGTAATAGTGTAAAGCCATGTATGCTGGTAGTAGAGCTTGTGTACGAGTGAATGGTGTTTTATCAAAATGGTTTTCCATTGGTGCAGGAGTTAGACAAGGTTGTGTAATGTCACCATGGCTGTTAATATATTTATGGACGCATGCATGCGTGAGGCCAAAATAGATAATAGTGGTTTATGTCTTGGTGATAACCGTGTATGCAGATTGCTGTATGCTGATGACACTGTCCTGTTGGCAGAGAGCAAAAGTGCGTTGCAGAGTATGTTGACTCGGATGCACGAAGTTTGCATGAAATTCAAACTGAGTATAAATAAGGGAAAAACCAAAGTTATGGTGTTTGAGAGAGGAATGGGTAGCACTGAATGTAATGTAAGTATAAATGGCACTGTGATTGACCAGGTGAGTGAGTTTGTGTATTTAGGAAGCATGTTTGACAGAGAGAACAAGTTGGATGGTGAAATCAGTAGGCGAGTGAATTCTTCTTTGAAAGTCATAGCTGCTCTGGGAGGTTTTCACAGGAATGATGGGTTCTCTAGAGAGTCCCGCATGGCTGTGTATGAAACAGTAATTGTTCCTACTCTGATGTATGGCAGTGAAACCTGGGTACTGCAGAAGAAACATAGGAGTCGTTTGTGTGCTGGAGAAATGCGTTACTTATGTGAGGTTTGTGGCAAGACACGACCTGATTGTGTGAGGAATGAAGATGTATTGCAGTTGTGTGATGTAAAGCAAAATGTTGTTAGCAAGGTGCAGACCAATATGCTTCGGTGGTTTGGCCATGTTGAAAGAATGAGTGATGAAATGCTTACTAAGAAAATATTTTCAGCCCAAGTGGCAGGAAGGAAAGGCAGAGGAAGGCCAAGGAAGACATGGGTGGATCAGATTCAGGAGTGTCTGCATGAGAAAAAGATTATGAGTATGAAGTATAAAAGATCTTGTGTACCGCGTGTAATGGATATCAGTGAAGCACAAGTTGTATGTCAAGATCGCTGTAAATGGCGAAGTTTGACACGACAACAATAGGTAAAAATATCTGTAAGTTTGTATTTCTTTTTGGAGCTAACCTCTGAATCTCAGAGAACAGCTTAGTGAAAGTCGTGTGACTTCGAGGGCATTGAGAGTGTGCTTTTGGTGGCTTCCAGCATTTCACTCGAACTAGAAAAGTCACTCCTTCACTGCAGGGTTGATGCCCTTTTGATAACGGCAAACCTCAGCATGTGTTGTTTTTTAGTACTTCTACATGATGCATTTGGTTCTTTTATTTAATGTTTTATGTGGTTCATTGTTTTGTTGGCTTGGTCTATTAGGTAATTTACATTCTTCTATACTGCCTTTCCATCTGGATTGCTGCATTGCGTATTGGGGGTATTAGGCCTTTTTAGGTTTGTTTCTTGTATCATCAATGTTCATACTTGTTTATTAGTATATATATATATATATCATCATCATCATCATTACCAACCATTATCAATCCGCTGCTGGACGGAGGTATCTCCAAGCTTCTTCCACAACGGTCTGTCTTGTGCCAGTCTCCTCCATGTTACTCCCGCATACTTTCGAATTCCATCCACCCATCTCCCATGTGGTCTTCTTCTGGGTCTTTTCCTGTCCCTTGGAATCTAATCTAAAATTTCGGCTGCCCATCAATGGTCTGACCTTCTGGCAGTATGTCCAGCCCATTGCCATTTCAGTGATTTAACTCTGATCATGATGTCTTCCACTCTTGTCATTTTTCTGATCCACGAGTTCCTCTTCTTATCTCTCCTGGTTACACCAAGCATGCACCTCTCTATGCTGCTTTGAGTTGTCTGCAGCCTTTGTATGCCTCTTTTAGTTAAGGTCCACATCTCTGCACCATACGTAAGCACTGGAAGGATGCATTGATCAAACACTTTTCTTTTAAGACAAATTGGCATATTGCTCTTGAAAATTATGCTGTTTCTTTTAAAAGCCCTCCCGGCAAGTTTTATACGCCGATTAAATCAATGTGACCCTCATTTCATATCTGCTGTCAAAGATAAACGTATGTGTCTGTTATCTCCAGCTTTTCTCCATCAATCGATAAATCTTCATTTCTTGTAAAAGCATTGTACATCACTTTTGTCTTCTGAAAGTTCATTTTTAATCCCACTTCTTTACTCTTGTCAGCAAGTTCCTGGATCATACTCTGCAGCTCTGGTGGGGTAGTTGCAAAAATGACTACGTCATCAGCAAAACGAAGGTGGGTTAGATGATCTCCATTAATCTTTATCCCATTGTTTTCCCAGTTCAGTGATTGAAAGACATTTTCTAATGTGGCATTAAAGAACTTTGGAGATATGGTGTCACTTTGTCTCACTCCCTTTCCAATTCTTATGTGTGTTGTATTTTCAAACAGCCGAATCTTTGCACTTGCATTTTCATAGATGTTATTAATAATATTAATGTATGCATCTTCAATACTGCAGGATTTCAAAGCCATTGTAACTGCAGATGATTTCACTGAATCAAAGGCCTTTTCATAATCGATGAAAGCCATGCACAATAGAAGTTCATATTCCCTCAATCTTTCAATTAGTTCTCTCAGTACGTGGATATGATCTACAGTGCTTTATCCACTCCTGAATCCAGCTTGTTCTCTTGGTTGAGCCATGTCCAGTGTTACCTTCAAGCAGAGTGAAAGAACTTTGGTGAAGATTTTATAAGCCACTGATAGGAGGCTGATAGGTCTGTAGCTCCTGAGATCCTCAATGTCACCTTTTTTATGTAGCAGGATCATCGTAGAGGTGTCCCAATTTTCAGGAATCTTCCCTTCATTAAGGCATCGAGTGAAAACTTGGGCGAGTACTGTTTCAATTTCTTCACTTGCTTCTTGTATGATGTCTACAGTAATTCCATCTTCTCCTGGAGCTTTTCCTCGCTTCATGTTCTTGATTGCATGTGCAACTTCTACTGGGAGGACTGGAAGAACTCTGGTACTGGTATCTTTCATGATGTCTGGAGTACATGTATCATCCCTTTCATATAATTTGGAGTAGAAATCTTTCACTCTTGACAAAATTTCATCTATATTTCTTGTTACAGAACCATCTTCTTTTCTCAGTGCCATAATCTGTTTTCTTCCCTTACTGAGAGATGTCCCTTTGCTATCTTTAGGCTTTGGTTGTTTTCAATTGCTTTCCTTACTAGTTCACAGTTGAATTTCCTTACGTCTTCAGTGATACTTTTTCGCACTGTCTTGCATAGCTCTACATATTCCACTTTGGAAGTCACATCTTCTTTAGTTGTCCTCATTTCTCTTCTTTTTTGCATCAACATTTTGGTTTTTCCTGAAAATGTGTTTAAATGCAACTTGTTCAAACCCAGCTAATTTTGTTGCTGTTTACATAAGAGCTTTGGTTACTTTTCTGTTAACTTCAGAAATATCCACTTCTTCAGATGTTAGGCCTTCTAAAGCAGAGAATCTGTTCTTCAGTTCCAACTGGAAGGTATTATCGTCTTTTTTAAGGTTGGTTATGCCAATACATTTTGTTTGTCTTATGAGCTTGCCACGTTCAAGTTTAGTGTTGAGGTGCATCTTACATCTCACCAATCTATGGTCACTACCTGTGTTGAACTTGTTTAGCACACCACAGTCTTCGATGACGAATTTTTTGTTACACATAATAAAATCAATTTCACTTGTCCATCCATTTGGATGCTTCCATGTCCATTTCCTGTGTGGCTTTTTCTTGAAAAAGGAGTTCATGATGAAAAACCCTTCTGCCTTTGCAAACTCTACAATAGTATTTCCACGCTGGTTTCTGTTGCCATGACTAAATTTACCTACTGAAGTTTCATTCTGTTGTTGTTGCTCTATTTTTGCATTGAAATCTCCCATAATTATCTTCAAGTGCTGCTTGCCTTTATTATTTAGATGACAAATTTCCTCATAAAATTCTTCAATCTCTTCTTCAGGATGACTTGTAGTGGGTGCATAAGCTTGAATAATCTGAGCCTGGTATCTTCTTGAGAGTTGGATAACAAGCCGTGCAGCTCTGTCAGAGGAACTTTCAACTTCTACAACTTTATCCTTCAGTTTCTTGTTTATTATAAATCCAACACCACTAGTTCTGCCAGTATCTGTCCCACGATAGTAGAAGAGATGTCCACTTTTCAGTTCAACGAGATCTTCTCCTTTTCTCCTTACCTCACTTAGCCCGACGACGTCCCACTTGATCCTTTGTAGTTCCTCTTCCAATTCAAGGAGCCTTGAACCAGAAGATAGGGAGCGTCCATTGTACGTAGCCAAGGTCAGCATCAGATGGCAGCCTAGTCCGGTCCTCCGGTGATTCTTATCACCCTCTGCCTTCATATCACACCGGCTGCCTTGGCCAGGTACATTCCAGCTGCTGGAGACTGAGGGCCAAGATTTAAGTTGTGGAGTCATTTTGGAGGGGTTTGGCCATAACTCACCACTCTGGCCAAGCAGGTTGGTGAGTGTGGGATAGCATTTCCTCTAATCCCGATGGTATAGTTATACCGCTATTTGGCGGTCGTCAGATCCCTTTTAGTGGGAACAGGATGCACCACGAGAAGGCAGAGTTGGCATTTGTCAAGGAGAGGCTGTAGTATATTGCGCATCACCTGACCTTACATCCCTATATACACTGCTGGCCACCCAAAATGCAACACCAAGAAGGACATGAGGTAGCAAAGCCAGATTTACTCGACACATAACAACAGATACAAAGATGAAACGATTGAGCTTATAGGCCCGTGCGATTTGCGGAACATGCAGACATCAATAGTTCGTGTGGCCTCCATGGCTAGCAATAACGGCTGCTACACGCTGCGGCATCGAATGAAAGAGGCTTTGGATGTGGGCTTGGGGTATGTCGGTCCAGGCTGCTTCCACACATTGCCACAGTTCATCAGGCGTAGCCGCGGGTAGTGCTTGCCGGGCCACTCGGTTGCCGATCAGCGACCAGACGTGTTTGATCGGCGACATATCGCAAGAACAGGCGGGCCACGGCAGCAGTGACACCTGGTGGGCCGTGAAGAATTGTTGCACGATGCATGCCACGTGCTGGCGTGCATTGTCCTGTTGAAACATGGCCGCTGGCAGGTCCTGCAGGTAAGGGAGGACTACAGGCTCCAAAACGTCGGAGATGTAGCTGTGGCTGTTGAATGTACGGCGATGCGTACCAGAGGGGTGTGGGTGTCATATCCAATTGCGCCCTAAACCATAACGCCAGGCGACGGACCGGTATGGCGATGCATAATGCAGGCATCATACAGTCTCTCGCCGCAGTGCCACCACACTCGGATCCGACTATCGTGGTGTTGGAGGCAGAAGCGGGATTTGTCCGAGAAGACAAAGTTGTGCCATTCTGTAGTCTAGGTGCGGCGTTCAATGGCCTACTGCCGCCGTACTCGCTGGTGGTGTAACGTCAATGGCAATTGGAGCAATGGGCACCGTGCGACAAGTCCCCGCTCCTGCAGACGACGTTGAACGGTACGTGCTGACACAGGTTGTTGCGCAACACACCCTAATTCCTACGCTAACATTCGTGACGTGGCGGTGCGAGCCGTCAATGCCTGCTGCACAACATGCCGGTCCTCTCGTTCGGTGGTGTGCTGCGCCTGCGGCAATCGCTCACGTCGGTCCATCCGTCCCTCCTGCACCCACTGAATCCATACTCGCCTCACTGTGGCTGGATGTAGTCCCACACGGGCGCCGATGTCTTGGTACGATAAACCGCTGCTGCGATAAGCCACTATTCGTCCTCTGTCGAACTCCAAAACGTGCTGGAATGACTGCCGTATTCTGCGACGAGGAATTAGGAAGCTTCCCACGCACAGGTCCGGCAGCACAACACACTTCCACTACTTACACCCTGCCTTCTGCGCACCCTTCTTATAGTGCTTCTCGGTGGCATGCCGGACGCACATGATTTGCATATGTCCTACAATGCCAATTTTTTGCATGTCCTCTCGCGGGCAACGCATGCCTAGAATTTTAGGCCAATCAGATGCTTCCTTCTTGGTGCTGCATTTTGGGTGGCCAGCAATGTATATATAAGTCATTCTTAACTGTTGAGTGCATTTCCACACCCATTTCTGAGGCTGCAAAGCAGTCTAAATAAAAATGGTAACGGACAATAAAAAGGAATGTTGTACACAAAATAAACTGTCAAAACTATAAAACTGTAACACAAAATTTAAAAACAACAAAAACATACCCCAGTTCTTGTAGGATAAACACAATCAAACATATCACATCCCAAAGCAGCACAGACAACCAAGTCAACAGGAAATCTAAAAGATATGAGGGAAATTACTTATGTTAAAAATGTAACTTAATAATATGGGGATTATACTATGACAACACATATTTTCTCAATCTTTAGTTAAAATATTGAGCAGTATCATATAGTTCTCTAACACTTCTTATCAACACTGTGTGCAATATGATGTTCATACTGTAAGCAGACAAACAATGTGCAACATATAGGTCTTCCTACAAAGAAAGTAGAAGTGTATACTTACCATATAATCATATGTTCACAAAAAGTATTATTAAATCCTTTTAGCATGTTAGATTTACCAAAAAACTGTCTTTAGGTGTTCCTGACTTTATATCAATGAGTCAAAAATAATTGTTGCAGAATATTGTGTGTGTTGATTATGTTTGTGACAATGAACACAAAAACAACTGGCTGTTCCTGAAAATTACAGTTAGAAACAAAATTCTCTCTATTTTTCTTACATAAAATACAAAAAAAAGTCTTCAAGTTTTATACTCCACTAACATCCAAACAGTTCAGATTTCTTGGAAGAAAATTAATACTTTTTTAGGATGTCCCAGATTAAGTACAAGATACCATAAAGAGCAAAATGTTTATGTAGAGAGATTTTTAAGAGTTTTTTTTTCCTTTGTCTAGCATTTCTGAAAATACTTCTGACAGCAGAATGGAATGGTTTCAGAAATTTTAAATTGCCAATCTATTTCTTTTCTGCCTTAGAAAGCTAATAAATTACTAAAGTTGCTAACATCCAATTTTATATTGCACTTAAACAAACAAGTTTTTCAAGTTCATAGGAAATCGGAAGGGGAGGGGCGATTACTGTTTCAATTTGAGGGATAACACTGCTACTCAAATGTCATTTGAGGAGCAATTAAGTATGTGGAACCGATTCCCAAATTTTTTCCGTCACTTTATAATACCCATAATCTATTACTATTATTTGATAATCTTTCAACAATTACAACCAGCTAATACTATAATTCAAATTTGAATCACAGCTGGGTTTTTTTTTCAGGTGGAAAAGGAATGCAAGAAAATTTGATGCAATCTGTTTATCTAATCAATTTTTGCTATTTGGCAATTCAATCACTTTTGAACAAAAAAATGCACCTTCTATATCTATAGAATATGGGGTAGAAATATTTCCTCAGAAATACATGGGAACATATTCAAAGCAATTATATCCAAGCAGCACATATTCAAAGTAATCAGAATTATGTACTTAATTGCCTGTAGTTTACTGGTCTCCCATGTAACAACTCCTCAGAAAACTTGAAAATTGCATCGCCCTGAACCAGCCCGAGTATGCTAACCATTAGACTCGAATGGAAATAAGGAGATGAAGGTCCGATTTCTGCTCCAGAGCGATGTAATTTTCAAGTTTTCTGAGGAGTTGTTACATGGGAGACCAGCAAATTACAAGCAATTCAGTACATAATTCCAATTGCTTTGAATATGTGCTGCTCGAATATAATTCCTTCAGTTTGTCAAGCCCTAGTTTTTTGCAGACAGGCCACAGAAACAGAAACATAGTCCAGACACAGAAACAGATTTTTATGGGATATCAGAATGTGAAAAATTTAAATCACACGAACATTTGAATGTCAATTTTGTGTTATCGTCATGATTTGGACTGCTTTCAACATTCGTGCTTGCCAAAGAGAACTTATTTAAGAGGTGCAAAGAAAAGGAAACTGAAGAAACAAAAAGAAGATGAAGAGAAAAAAAATGAAACTTCCTAAATTATGTAAGGTTCCTAGGTCAGAAGGAATAGCAACTCAAAGTTGCACAACACTCAAGAAATGAAAATTACATATAAAAGAAATCTGATGCAGAAGATAGTAGCAGTTCAAAAAATGAAGTAATTCACTGAAACGATGACAGATTTCCGTCTTTAGCACGATTTAATGATTAAAAGATGAAAAATATATACAATTAAAACCATGAGCACTTTCGAGGCATCGGCTGCCTCTTCTTCAGATGTAATAAATAAATACACATTTAGTCTATATATAATATAGATCATTGCATTGTGGGAAGCATGGTAAGTTATTAGCCAATAGTAATCTACATGCGCCAAGATGTTGCGTGTACTGTTGGCCCAATGGTCTGAAGAAAACATGGAAATATATTTTAGAAATAAATTGTGTAGGGTGGGGTGAACATTCAATTTTAAGTTTATATTACAATTTATAATTTACTGTTTTAATAAGGGATTTCCAAACGTTATGTAACTCATAGGGGGCATGTTCATTACAACATTGCTCACCGGAGGCCTCTATATACACACTTCCTGCAATTAAAAGGTCTCCAGGTTTACTAGGAGTATTAATTATTCTTATATTTCTCCAGTCGGGATTAAGATCATTTCTCCAGTCGGGATTAAGTGTTATACAAGATGATCTTAATCCCGACTGGAGAAATGTAAGAATAATTAATACTCCTAGTAAACCTGGAGACCTTTTAATTGCAGGAAGTGTGTATATAGAGGCCTCCGGTGAGCAATGTTGTAATGAACATGCCCCCTATGAGTTACATAACGTTTGGAAATCCCTTATTAAAACAGTAAATTATAAATTGTAATATAAACTTAAAATTGAATGTTCACCCCACCCTACACCATTTATTTCTAAAATATATTTCCATGTTTTCTTCAGACCATTGGGCCAACAGTACATGCAACATCTTGGCGCATGTAGATTACTATTGGCTAATAACTTACCATGCTTCCCACAATGCAATGATCTATATTATATATAGACTAAATGTGTATTTATTTATTACATCTGAAGAAGAGGCAGCCGATGCCTCGAAAGTGCTCATGGTTTTAATTGTATATATTTTTCATCTTTGAATCGTTAAATCGTGCTAAAGACGGAAATCTTTCATCGTTTCAGTGATTAATGTCGCAAGAGTCTTCAATATTTGTTGCTGAAGTAATTCAAGTTTCTATGAATTTTGAAAACTTAAATTATGGTGTCAACAGTTTTGACATAATTTACCTCATCCCACCAATCATGGATATTCACGACTTGCATTTATAAAGGGCTATGCTGAAAGTTGGACCATGCAAACCTCAGCGTCCATTTCCACACACACACACAAAAAAAAAAAAAAAAAAAAAAAGTAGAATTTTTTCTTAACTATTGACTATTATCAGAAAAACACTACCAGTGGTAAATGGTCAAAGGATACCTCAACAGTGGCTGTGTCTGAAAAATTAGATGTGGCTTACTGTGACTCCTGCACATTTTTGGCAGGCACATGTGCTCATTCTTACAATTAGCCATGAAATTAAAGAATGGCAAGGAAGAACATGAGATTACTCTAAATCATTTACAGATGTTCATCATTTGCATTGCATAAGAAAATGAAGCAACTTTTGACACATCAATGCATTCTGAGTGGAAACAAAAACTGAACTTTTGGAAAGATGTTTTAAAATGAATTACTGTATTAGTATCATCTAATTCAATCTAACTTTTAGCACTTCTAATTTGGCATTTAGGGGATGTCGGGATGCACTTAATTTTAATTTTTTGGCTGTTATTGAGCCTTTGTTTGGATATGACAAAGAGTTATCAAAATTGCTTCGTAATAGCAAAATTATTTATTTTTTCTTAACATCATTATGATTTCAACAGCTTTGCAGAATATCATTTCAGAAACACATGAGTCTCAAGTTTTGTATTTTCTGTTCCATAATTTTAGATACAACACAATATATTGCCAAACATGATCAGATATTCCACTATATAATTGCTGTCTAAGATATCAACAGATTACCACCAGAATTTAAAATAAATGAAAGTTTTCTTGGCTTTATGTGCATTTCTGATGGCAGTGTTGAAGGTTTAGTGAAGGAAATAAATTCTATTGAAGAAAAGGGTCTGGCACTAAAAAATTGTCGTAGTCTGGGTTATGAGAGTGCAAAAGTCACCTGCAGCATGTATCTGAGTATCCAACAGCATGCACATCAAATAGAAAAAAATGCTGTATATGTTCATTGCACCTCTCACAACTTGAGCTTGGTACTGAATGATGCAACTTAAGTCATATAAGTCAATGCATTTTATGATTATATACAAAGAATATATACTTCTTCAACAATAACACAACAAAGTGGAAGCTTTTAGAAAAACAAAGAAAATGCATAAAGGTCAGACTCGTACTTTGAAAAAAAATTATATCCAAGAAGACGGACATCAAGACATGATGCTACAACAGCTTTTTACTTTTGTAATAGTGATAACATGAGATATTTAAGTTACGTAATTTTAACGTCTAAATAAACAGAAGAATGAGATAAGGCAATGGCCTTAAAAATTCTTATGGAAACCTATGAATTAATCCCTTACACAGTTATTCACTCAAAAATAACTGAGACAAATGATTTGGTTTCCAAAACTCTGTCATCCCCAAATGTGAATATACTTGCAGCAATAGAAATGTCAGGTAATGTTGTGGAAATATTACAAGAAATAAGAAATCAATTTGCTGAAATAAAAAGGAGCACTGCATTCATGGCAGATACATGGGGTACGTACTGAATCCGAATTTGGAAAAAAAAAAAAAAATTGATGAGATAAATGAAGATGGCGACTTATAGATCCAGAAGAGTCTTTCAAAGTTAATGCTTTTTATTAGAATCTTGGCATATTGATAGCACAGATTGAAAACAGTTTTTCAACTATGAATGTCATAATTAAGAAATTTTAATTTTTGGCATGTCGCAGTTCTTAGAGATGAGTAATGATCGGTATTTACATCTGCCAATAATTTAGTAAGGGTATATATATTCTGCTGATTTATCTCATGACTTCAAAAGCCAGTTCCTCTCTTTCAGATAAATTCTACAGAGTGATTTATAAAAAACAAAAAACGATTGGTTAAAGACTTAGCTGAGCTCCTCATAATAAAGAACTCTATCATATTGTCCAGGGTTCTGGAAGATGCAGTGGCTTTAAACTTTTATTAACTCTCACAGTAATTATTGCAAATGCCAAGAGATAATTTTCCAAATTGAGATTGGGGGAAAATTAAGCTTGAACTTCAGGGTTGCAGAATAGACTATTCGAAGATTCTACATAAATAAGGAAAATCATGAGAAATTATCCATTCGCAAGGAGATTGCCCCTGACTCCAGAAAAGAGGGAGAACCTGAATCCAAAAACAAATATGACACCCTCATGTCATGCACAGAACTCAGATACCAATAATGCACATGATGTGGAATGAACAGTGCCTAAGAGCCTGAAAGGTAAAAGTAAATCAGTATTTCACAAAATTAGAACGTTTCAAGTGTTGGAGAAGTTGTCTAAAAAAACATGTTTTTTACCCTAGTTGTAAATGCATTTATGGCACCTCTATTCATAGTGATTGTGGAATAACATTTTTACGGGTCTTATAGAGGTTATTTTTCATGAAAGTTGGTTGTCAAATTTTCGAACTAAAGCCTAGTTCGTCATCAGGACTATGTCCCTGGAGTAGTTGCTGCCACTCAATTGGAAGAGTCCATCCACAATTATCGTTAATTGTGGTACTTCTTCTTCTTGCTATTTCGATTCCTTCTTCAAGTTTCCTCTTTACTAAGTTTGACTGGTGGGCGATTATTTTCACTGAGTCCCAATTTATGGAGTGTCCACTTGCTTGTATATGTCTGTCTAGCCCTGTTTTGTTCCCATTGTTCCTAATAGCTGCTTGGTGTTCTTTCATTCGGACCTTAATACTTCTCCGTTTCTCCAATATAGCTGAGTCCGCAGTTACAGTCGATGCAGTAAATTACTCCTTCCTGCAATTGGATGTCCAATTCTTTCTGCTTTAAAGCTGGCAGGAACTTCTTTATTTTGTTATTAAGATCTGGAGCTAGCCTGATATTATATTTTGCTCCGATCCTTTCAGTTTCTCGAAAAGTCCCTTGTGGTACGTAATTTTGCTGGTGAATTTGAAGTTGTTTTTTTCTGCTTCTTTTTTGGCACTTGTTTAAATATTTTCTCAACATATGGGGAGGGGTAATTGTTTTCTGCCAATATTTCCCTTAATTCTTCTTTGTGAAGATCTTTTTGAGTAGCTGAAGAGACCAGGATTTCAATTGTTTCCAAAAATTGTCTCGCCGTATTCGATTTAATATAATCAGGGTGGAATGAGCAGAAGTCTAACATCTTCCCTGTGTTGGTGGGTTTTCTAAAAAGCTGAGTGAATATTTTCCCCTCTCTTGAGGTCAAGGTTAAATCTAGGTAATTGATGCTATGGTCTTTTTCCTGTTCCAGGGTGTACTGCAAGGTATTCTCTAGTAAGTTAAATTCTTCCAGAATCTGAGAGGGTAGAGATTGGTCCACAGTATCTACTATAATTAGGACATCATCCATGTACCTTACATAGAGAGCAAACAAGGAGGGTTGTATAAGGATTTTTGCCTCTAGTTTACTTATATAATAATTTGCTAGCAGAGGTGCTAGTGGAGAGCCCATTGCAAGTCCTGAAGTTTGCCTGTAATATTTCTTTCCAAACTGGAAGAAATTATTCTTGAAGGAAAATAGGAGCAGTTCATATGTTTTTTACTGTTTCCCTTTCACATGCAGTTTGTTACTTTTATGCATGTTAAAGCTACTGAAGTTTAAAAACATAAGAATATTAGATTATTGAAAGCAATGAGAATTGTGTGCTGAATTGCCTGTGCTTTTCTGGTCTTCAGGTAATATTTCCTCAGAAGACTTGGAATTTACATTGCCCTGGAGTGGGAATCTAACTATCATCTCCTGATTTCCATTACAGCATGCTATCCATTACACCACCCAGGACAATGAAGTTCTAAGCAACTAAGACTAAAAACAGGATTGCTTAGACTAGAGAAAATCTGAGGTTCAGATTCTTAAGCTGTAAATGCCAAGAGATCATAGAGATCAAATGCTAAGGGCCTTAATTAATAAATAGGAACTGTACACCAACTATATTAAAAATAGTATAAATATACTAATAATTCAAATTTCTTGGCGTAGAATAGGAATCAAAGTTTCCAAGCTTTTGCACATCAACCAGATGGCTTGTCTACCTTCCTTGAAAAAGCCATCTGGTTGATGTGCGAAAGCTCAGAAACTTTATTCGCACATCAACCAGATGGCTTGTCTACCTTCCTTGCTTTTTCAAGGAAGGTAGACAGTCTGCTGCCTACCTTCCTTGAAAAAGCCATCTGGTTGATGTGCGAAAGCTCGGAAACTTTTATTCCTATTCTACACCAAGAAATTCGGATTATTAGTATATTTATATTATTTTTAGTATTTTTGCTAAGAGCCTAACTTGCTCAGAACTTTATTGTCCTGGATGGTGTAATGGATAGCATGCTCGAGCAGAAATCGGGAGATGCTGGTTTGATTCCCACTCCAGGACAATGATGGCTTTAAATCATCTATTGGGTGGGTGTATAAGTTCTACCCATTTTTGTCGGCTACAAAGAAAGGAGGAGAACACAACAAATACCGTACCTAGGATTTCACATAATTGCCATCATTCTGTATGACCTCTTGCCATCTGCCTATGAGTAGGTGAATCCCACGCTGGAAAAACTCCTGTGTTTTAGAGTCAAAAAAGTCATGTAATGCCATTTTCACATTGTCCACATCATCGAAGGTTTGGAGAGCAAAGGCATTCTGTAACGATCGTAAAAGGTGGTAGTCCGTAGGTGCCAGGTCAGGGGAATACGCCGGGTGAGGTAACACTTCCCAACCAAAGTCTAGTAATTTTTGGCGAGTGATTAAAGCAGCATGAGGTCTGGCGTTATCATTATGAAGGATAATGCCTTTGCGATTGACAAGTGCTTGCCACTTTGATGTCAGTTGTTCTCGCAATCTGTCCAATGTTGGCAGTAGAGGTCAGCATTTATCGTTCAGTTAGGTGCCAACACCTCCCTGTGGATTATTCCCTGGACATCCCACCACAAACACTTAACAAAACATTTTTGGGATGCAGTCCTCCTTTCGAGGTCAATGGAGCAGGCTCCGCACCTTGGCACACAGTCTGCCAATACTTTACATTATGGTACAGTACCCATTGCTCACCACCCGTTACAATTTGTCCTAAAACGGTTTGTTTCTGTGACGAGAAGCAAAGAAACACAGGTATGGATTCTCTCCTCTCATTGCTTTGTAGAAAACCAGTGCGTAACCCAGTTATCGAACTTGGTGATGAACCCAAGCGCATGCATCCATCTTTTGACTGTTGTTCTGTGTACTGACAACATTTCCGCTAATTCCTGAACGGTTGGATGTGGGTCATTTGTTATTGCTTAGTCCATATCCTCATCAGAAGCCACAAATGGACGTCCAGGATGTGGTTGATCTTTATAGCTTCTGTCTCCGTCCCCGAATTTCCGAAACCAATGGCAGCATGTGTTGTCATCAACAGCATCCTTCCCATACACTTGACAGATGTTGGGGCAAGCCACGGCTGCAGTACTGCCTTCATTGAACTGGTACACTAAACAATGTCTAATGTGCTCCTTATCGCATGCCATGTTACACCATCCATGATTTCCGTTGTGAATGACTTACTCGGACAAACCTAGTGCCTCTATATGCTCTACTGCTCCATGCTTTATTGGCTGAAAATTTGGCATTGAAGCATCATCTGTAACGTAACTAATCTGATTGCAATTTGCATCTATTACAAAATCGGGTAGAACTTTTGCACACACCCAATAGTAAATTCCCCATGTATTTTTGAGGAATATTTCTTCCTTAATTTCTACACATAAAAATATTTTACATATACAGCACAAAAGGAACTTGCAGATGACTGAGATGAAATTGAATGTTTTTACAGATTTAAATCTCAAGATTGCCTCCAAAAGACAAAACTACACCCTAATAACTGAAAAAACAAAGAAGTCTCATAAATCTGCAATTGATGTAGTAACATAGATATTTTAATTTGCTCAGCTTTCACCTGCCAATGAGAGACTTTATCAAGGCAAGTTACATCAGACGAATATAGAACCCATCATCAGTTTAAAATTAAAATCCAGAGAACAGAACTATGTTTGAAAGCATAACAACAGAAACATGTGAATGTGTGTGGTAGTCATTACATGGATCTAATATTCACACAGTTCGATAAAGCAAGAATATTGGGACATTTGTTTGCTCGAGGTCAGTGGTTGTGAATAATTGAGTTCCACAATGATGGTAGCTTAACCGACGCACCATCATTGCAGGCACTGAATCTTGTACTCAGCGTTTAATTTGTGCCGGAGCTCACCAGAGCTCAGCTCCGGTACTTCTTCATTTTTGGCGAATACTTCAATATTAGCTGGAGAGCTCCAAAGAAATGTTTTTTTTTTTTTTTTTTTTTTGGCACGCCCGAACGCTGGAGAGAGACCGCATGTCAAAATCAATCCTCCTCTTTCAATAAAGTTTAGGAACGCATGAGCAATAACTCACTGTTTGCAGATACATCCTGAACACACTGACCTCTGTTGTGACATCACGTGCAACGTGCCACACACACACACACTTTTTCTACAGCAATATCTGGCAACAAGAGAAAAGTATATGGGGATTAACCATAACTGCTGTTGCCTGTTGGGTATTGTTGATGTCGTCGTCTCGCACTTTGCCTTTGCCTTGCTCGTTCCGTTTGATTTTTCTGCTGTACATGGGTCTTAAATTTTCACATAGGTTTACATTAAAATATGAGTAAGCAAAAAATTTATGATTATTTTGGTTGTGCCAGCAGTAAAAAAACAGCTTTGACTGAACCATCCAGTGTGACTCCGACTCCGAGGGATAATGAACTGCAGACGATGACGACAAACCATCCATGAGTTTCAACTGAAGAGAACCCAGGTGAAAACATCTTTTCAGAAAACCTGCCGTCACGTTGGTCAAACCAACAGGGTTTGTATCTCTATATTCTAAAAAAGTAACTGCCGCCGTTTTAGAAATTTTGTGACACTCGCACTTTTCTAGCTTGCAGCGCAAAAAGTATTGAACACAAAAATATAAAATTTACATCGTTTGTAGAGAAATGTTCAGAGCACGCTGAAAATAAAACATTTTTCGATTCTGGCGATACTTCAAGAGCTACTGTATTTCAAAGTTAAGGTAAGCAAAAAAGTGCTATCAGTTCGCATTTCGGACACAATAACAGCAACAGAACCACAAAACTTTGTAGGCATACAGGGCCATGGCTGGATTTTTGCACCTTGTCGCCTTTTTTTTTATTTAGATTTAGTTCCTCATATGTTCCTTGATAAAGCCACCCACTGGCAGGCAAAAACTCAGCAAATTATGAAATGTTATTAGTGCACCATTTGCAGATTTACAGCACTTCTTTGTCTTTTCAGTGAATGTATTTGGTTTTCCGGAAAAGTCTACAAAGTGATGAATTTACTGATATGCAAAAACAGGCAAATAGTATTAAATAAAACAGTAAAACTTTCAATGAAAGGTACAATATCGACATCTTCCAACTCTAAAGATAAAACCTATATTACCCTACTCCCATTAAATATCTTGGTTTGTTTTTTGGCAACAAATCAGTACTCAAATGGACCATTTTCCAGAAATCATCTTTAGCTTCACCACCACTCAGTCCACCAATAGCATAGCCAGCAACATTCCTTTTCAGCAGTTCTAATTTGATAAAGGAAGAAAGCATAAATGTTTTCAATAAAAAAATCTTGAAACAGTTGAAAATCATGCAACCATTTTCCTTAAAATCTTGAACAATTAAAACACATATTTCAAATTCAGAAATCTCTCTCATATACAAATATACAATGATATTATTTCATTAATTTTTATTTTATTTTACTTACTTCCATGAGCATAGACAGGGCCTGATTTATGCCTAGGCACACAAGGCACATGCCTAGGGCCCTCAAATTGAAAGGGCCCCAAAATCTTGGTTAAAAAAAAAAAAAACTTTCCCTTTTTCAAAATATTTATACGTGGGTAGATGTGATGTGGAGTAACTATATATAAATCGCTGGCAAAACACAAGCAAGTACTGGCAATATAATATGTGATATTTCTAGTTAATATCAGTAACATTTTCCAGATAATTTGGGGAGGGTTTTTGTGTGAGATTAAACAAAAAATTGTCATGTTATGTAATAAAAACTAGTAAGTATGTGTATGTTTGTAATTATGCCTTACTAAGATCAACTACATACTTCAATTTCAAATACTGCATGGTTCTGAAGCAATTTTTAAACATTTTGACATTTTAGCTCCCAAAAGTTATATTTGAAAAATCTTTGGACT
Organism: Macrothele yani; assembly: GCA_039090855.1. NCBI lineage: Eukaryota > Metazoa > Arthropoda > Arachnida > Araneae > Macrothelidae > Macrothele > Macrothele yani. The sequence continues at coordinate 132,713,259 of CM077005.1, read as the reverse complement.
TAATTCGGGCAGGGTTTGAACCCCCCCCCCCCCCACCTCTCTCTTAAATACACCCCTGGTTAATACGGTAATAGTATAGTTTAGACACACCTGGCAAAAAATCCAATGTCCAATTGAATTTTACCCGTCATATGGCTTTGTCACACACAACTGTTTCATCGATGAAGGTTCAAGTCTTTTCAGATGCAAATCAGTAGGACAGTATAAAAATCTAGGAGAAAACAATATTTTTACCAGGTACTACCATAATTTAATGTCAGTCTTATATAAATGTATTGTGTTTATTAAATTATTACGCTGGATTGTAATACAGTCGCCCAAAATGGTCACACTACCTACTCAACTCCGTAAAGTAAATGTCGAGTGGAGGGGGTCATGTTTTGGGTTGTGCCTAGAGCCCAATTCTGTGTAAGTCGGGCCCTGAGCATAAAAGGATAGAAGCCACTGATCTTTAATTTAAGACTACCAGAAAAGATAAAACAAAAGAACAAACATGATGAAGCCAGGTCAATACCCAGCGAAACCATGGTTGACTTGAAAAATAAATATTTGTGACAAACCACGTTGTATTATCTTAATATATATAATCGCCACAAGAATGTAGTCTTTGAGTTCAAGGACAAACAATTCTGGAGTAACGAGGAGGGCCTCACTGAATTACCACTACCCCTATGCAAAGTGTGTTACACCCAATACTGGAATACCAAGGAGGAGGACCTCACTGAATTGCCACCATCCCTATGCAAAGTGATTTATACCCAATACTGGAGTAATAAGGAGGAGGATGTAGCCTGTAGTCTAAAGCGGTGTATGTAAGAGGTTGGTAGTTCATTTAAGAGAGAAGTTATGGACATCATGGATATATCCAAAGATTTATTAGAGTTTACTGATGCTCAAATTCTGGGTGCACAAAGAGCTGGTGCCTCCATTGCAGAAGCAGTGACACTTGTGCATTATCTGATAGCCTCAGTGGTTTAAGTGTACCAGAAGAGCTGCCAATTCATCAAAACAACCAACCTGTGACTCAAGTGTAATGGGTACTGAAAGGTGAATTCCAGAGGTGAACAACAGGTGAGTTACCTTGTGTCAGGCAATCAATGCAGCACGATGTGTCATCCCTTTCCAGCCCAACACAATTTAGGTCAACCAGAAACAATATCACACTGTAACTATGCATTGCACACTGGAACAGATGGGCTACAAGAGTACATGCCGTATAAACCATCCTCTCTTAACAACAGTCCATCAACAAAAATTACATTCCAGGTGCTAACAGCATGTGGATCGGATGATAGAAGATTGGAAGTAGGAGTTCTGGTTGAAAGAACCATGATATGTACTCCACTCTGCAGATGGTCTAGTTTACATTTGGTGTCAGCTGCAAGAGGCTTTGTATCCTTCATGGAGGGCTTCAACTATCCAGACTGTTGGGGCAGTTGTATGATATGGGGCATATTTAGCTGGAATGAACTGGAATACCTGGTGTTTGTGGTCCAATGCATGGACACCATCTATTACCAAAAACTGCTTGTAGCCATGTACAACTCAAAATGTTGTATCTCCACCACAGGGAGATGGGGGTTCTTCCAGAACAATAGTGCCCCATGTCAACTGGCCCATCTCATGTAGGAGTGGTTTAATGGACACAGTGCTGACATGCAATATCTTGAATGCCCAGCAAACTCCCCTGATCTCAGCCCAATTGAACACTGGTGGATTGTTGTGGAACTCCAAGTGAAGAAGTCAGATACACCATCCAGTTCCATACTTGAACTGAGATTAGCAGTGCAAACAGCTTGGTTGCAGATGCCCACACAACTGCACAGACACCTTGTGGAGTTGATACTACCATGGGTGGCAGCCATTCTCTGGATGAAAGGAGAGTTCATGTAGTATTAGGCAGGTGACTGTAATTTGGCAAACACTTAGTGCATGTACATGAGAAAACAAACTTTATAAACAACATTCTGTGACCAGCAAGGCAAAGAAGCCTAGAAATAGAATAAGTAACTGAAAACAAAAACTCACAACAAACCAAAATGAAAAATACAGATGTGATATATATTATAACACATTATAATATTAATCAAAATTTATGTGGTGCAATTGGTTTAAGTCAACGATCTACACCATATAACATTTTGTTCATCAGACTCAATAAGAATCTAAAATTGCACACATATTATGTGCAGTGCGGGTCGTAAGCAAAGTAAAGAAATGGATTAAATTGATAAGTATCATAATTTTAAATAATGACAAAGAATATATCACACACTTTGATAATCCACATGGTCTAGGATGGTTGATACTGCAGTGAGACCACAACGCTGTTGGGGCTAGTTGTCTGCACACTGTAAAATTTAGTCTTAAGTGTTGGCCCGTTGTCATATGGTTAAGTTGCTAATATTTTCATTTAATGCACGCTTGAGTTCAAATATAATTGAGTGTTCCCAAGCCCAGGTGAGGAGCACAGCCTTGTGTTGTCGGGTCAGCAATGGCACCAGAGTGGGCGCTGTGATTTGTGGCAATGTTGCACGCCACGCGGATATTATGGTATGTGCTAGAAGCCACTGTCTACCATCGTAGAGGGATTTTCTATGGCCACATCAGTCTTGTGCATTGCCCCCCCCCCCCTCAAATTGTGTAGTCCAGGTATACCATTGAAACTGTTGACTGCGTAAAGCCAAAGTCATTCCATCTTGGAAATTACACAGTCGAGTCACATTATTGTGACCACCTCCTACTTCTGACGTCAACAGCGCATAGCCAATGAAAAAAGGAATGTGTCTGGAGCTGGCTTGGAGGGTACATAAGGTATGCTGTAGGCAATCTGATAAAAGGAGCAATTTATCAGATTTGTAAAAAGGGATGATTATCGGCTTTTGGGCCAAGGGCGGTAGTATTTCTGAAACAGCGCAGTTTGGGAACTGTTCGCGTGCTTCTGTGGTTAAAGTGTATCGTGATTGGAGAAATGGCACCATTGCAAATAAGGGTGTGGAAACTGTGGAGCACCACGTGCCATTGATGTGAGAAGTGAATGTCAGCTTCGAAGGTGCGTCAGAACCCGACACACAAGAGTGGAGCAACTCACTGGCCGAATGAACCACATGGCTACCGGAAGTGTGTCTAAAATGACAGTTCAGTAAACCCTGCTGCATATGGAGCTCCGAAGCAGATGGGTGGTCACTGCACCTATGCTAAAGAAGGTGCATTGGTAGAACAGGCTTACATTTGCACGGCAAAATTGGAATTGGACCTCTGCTGATTGGCAAAGGATTGCCTTCTTCGATGAGTCACGTTTTCTGCTTCATCGAACAGATAGACGTTGGCATATAAGGAGAGAAACATCGGACAACAAACACTCTTTAACCATTGCTGGCAGAACACAAGCTGGTGGGGGCAGCGTTATGGTCTGGAGAATGTTTTGGTGGCATTCTCTGGGTTCACTCATACCTGTGGAAGGCAATATGGACCGAATTCATTATGAATCCATTGCAGACCACTTACACCTATACATGCTGATTGTCTTTCCTGGAGTGGATGGAATCTTCCATCATGACAATGTGACATGTCACACAGCTAGAATTGTCCGAGAGTGGTTGGAAGAGCATGATGAAGACTTCAAAGTTCTTCCCAGGCCCCATAATTCCCCAGACTTAAACCCACCTGAGCATCTGTGGGACCACCTCGATTATGTTGTTCGCTCTATGGATCCTCCACCACTCACCCTCCAGCAGCTGTCAGATGCACTGCAGTCAGCATGGCTCCACATATCTGTGAACACCTTCCAGCACCTTATTGAGTCACTCCCAGCCTGTCTAGCTGCTGTTCACACTGCACACAGCGGTTACTCTGGATATTAGCTGGTGGTCACAATAATATAACTCGATCGTGTATATTATCCTTTGTGGTAATTTCTGAGAGAGTGACCCATCTCCTGGGCGCTGACTGTCCCACAATGTTCAAAATGGCTTAAATCCTGATAAGCTGCCATCTGAACTGCGAATGCTACTACTTGAGCTTACAGAGATACTTGCATCTATATATACGTCATTTGCAGACAGTACCATTTGTCGCTTGGGTGTGGTGGTATGTAATGGAAATGGTAACACCCTTTCCAGTTGTTGTTGGGTTTTTTGGCACCTCAGTGTACAGAATGATGTGACAGCTAGAGTAGCACTGATACCACCTGGGAGAAAATATACACATTAAATATTCATCTTTCATTTGTCAGCATGATAAATTTGGACACGCAACCAGTAATTCACCAACACTAAAAAAATTAAAAACATGCTTACATTAAATAAATAAATAATCAAATAAGGAAGGTTTCAACTGATGATTTTAGTCCTTTTTCAACCTAAGAAAAGGACTAAAGTTAAGAGTTGAAAGCTTCCTTATTTGAACATTTACTTACTTACATAACTAAAGTGCATTTTAAAAGTTTTTATACTTGTTTTCATTCGTCTATTTTCAAATTTTCATAAAAGTGCCTGTCAAATAAGTTAACACTATTTTATTACCTTCACACTTCAGCTGCATGGGTGATGTAACAGTAAGCATGAGATTTCCAATTGTCTCAACTAAGCTACATAAAAATATAAAAAAATAAAATAAAATAAAATATATATGTTGCAATCATTCTCAGCTATTTAGAATCCGTGGTGTTTCATATTTCTTTAATAACCATTTGGAATTTTTCTCTTGTTCATACTTCTGTTTCAAGCTACACAACATAATAGTTTACTATGCATAAAATATCTGGATTAACCCTGGATGTACCGATATGTTTAACCACTGGAAAGCTGCTTGACACTTCCCCCCACCCCTTCCTCATCTTTATATACTCAATGAATAACACACCAACAGACAACTACAAATGTGAAGACCAAACTGGGATTTCTTGGACTGTAAGAATATCAGAGAAATATATGTGCATGTGTCAAGTTATAGGACTGTCGAAAGACAGGACTACCAATGTAAGCAATGTACTCGCTTCACCCTAGTTTTGTGTGATAAAAATTAATAATATACTAACGTGGATCAGTATAATTTCTTATATGGGCCACTGTCATATGGTAGCAGGTGTTCCCTTCCTCTTCGTTAATGTGATATGATTTGAAGATTGCAACTGGCGCATGGAATATGTGTATATGTATACTTCATAACACTCAGAGATAGCGCGATACGGACTCACCTATATGCCGATAAGCAAATTTACTCCAGATGAGAATGTGCAAAGAGTTCATGTTTCCAGCATCATATTCTGGTAAATGTGGACAGTGTGTGTCCAATTGTCTCATGATAGAATTTTCAAATATTCTAAGAAATCCTCAATATGGATTACAATTATTGACCATAATGAAATAATTTAAGTCTGACTTCTTTAATTGAGTTAAAAAAATCATCTTATACTTTTCTGGGTGAATGGACACTCTTACCTTTAGCACACTGCTTTCTTAGTTCTGGATCTAGCCCACCTTGAACAATTGGGAAGAGGTTCTGAGTTTTAGTTTTTTTATGATGTTTTATACACCTGTCCAGCCAACGATATGTCCTATATTGAAATGACAAAAGAAAAAAATTTATAAACATGGGCAAGGCAAAATAAAAACAAAATCACATTTTTCAGTCATAGTACTACTGAGCAAATACAGTAAACTTTTTATGAATACAAAAACAACCAACAAATGGAATATCAAGAAAAGATAAAAACAAAATCACACTTTTCAGTCATAGTACTACTCAGCAAATACAGCAAACTTTTTATGAATACAAAAACAACCAAATATCAAGAAAAGATAAACACAAAATCACATTTTTCAGTCGCAGTACTACTGACAGGGTTGGGTTTCTGCCATACCGTTGGCAGAAACTGGATATAACCGGTTTAAACTGGCAGAAAATGGCAACAACTGGCAGAAACTAAAAAAAGAACTTAAACCATTTTTGTATCAATTAGTACATGAAATTTACAGTAAATCAGAGATGACAAATATTTTTATTACAATAATTTAGTATTATAGTAATTTGTAATAATTAATCATTTCAATAATTAAAATATTATATTACATATATCTTTTAGACATGCTTGATCCTTGGCTATAATATAAGAAGCAACATGATTGGCAGACTGGCTGTAAGGAAGAACCTCATTGGCTTATGACTGTCTCAAGTGCACCAACCAGATAAGCTGTATTAAAGCCAATGAACCACAATTTTTGAGCCACGAATCACAGCTTGTCTTACATATTTCAGAAGTGGTTCCATGTTTAAGCAAGGGGAGCCATTTCGTCAAAAAGAAAGTTTGAATGTAGTTCATTTTGTTGACTTCTATTTATGCTATTATTTCTACTTCTAGAGGTGGTAGGCCAGTTGACCATATTTGGGGGTTTTATGTGCAGAAAAAAGTAAATAATAAGCTAAAAGTTGAATGTATCAACTGCAAGAAAGTTGTTAGTGCTAAACCTTACAAAGTCAGCTCCTTTTCCTGAAACATTATTACTCCAATGAAGTCTTAGAAAATGTCTCAGCTTCTACATGGAGGTCTAGTCTAAAGAAAACAACTGTAAATAAAGATTTCATAACTCTTGCTTGCACAGGGATGATATTGCCTGCAAGTTCTGCTGGGCTTGAAAGAATATTCTCAAGTTTTTTTTGTTTATTCACAATAAATTAAGAAATTGTTTGGGTTAGGAAACAGCTGCAAAATTGATCTTTTGCTATCGACTACTTCGTGGAAAAAGTGCACTTGAATGGTGAATTTTCTGCAATGTAACCTTTGAATAAATACTGTAAACATTGCAACTGAACTTGTTTTACTTTAAAATGCATTTCCCTATGCTATTCATTATATGCTATTTGTGGTACTTCAGTAAGTTTTTATTACAAATCATAATTATTTTCTGGGTTTCTGCCAGTCATTGCCACTTTTATGGCACAAACTAGTTTCTGCCATGCCGGTTTTAACCGCCTTGGCAGAAACTTGCCAACCCTGACTGCTGAGCAAATACAGCAAACTTTTTATGAATACAAAAACAACCAACAAATAGAATATCAAGAAAAGATAAAAACGTGGTTCATAGTCTTATTCAATCGCAGAATTCTAAGACTTTTCTAAACACTCCTACTTAAAATATAGTGAAACCACAGATCTATTCAACCTGTACTTACAACAAATAACTCTTACAGGGTTAGGCAAATTTAAAACAGAATTCGAGAATGGCATTAGCTGCTTTTAACAAGAAACTCAGAATCAGGGTCAGCTGGACCATTGGGGCGATTGCTCTTGGCCCCACACCTTCACAGGGCCTTGAAGTTTAGAAAATAAAAGAAACAAAATCATTTTTGATAGATTTTCTTATATTTATTTTTTAATAAGTTTTGGGGAGCGAGGGTCTTAGAAAGATATTTTCATGATTTTTTTTTTTTTTTTTTAGTTTCCAATTTATCCACTTTCAAATACGTTATTGCCTTTCATCATACAGATACTGAGATTCACATATTTAAAACGGTTTTATAACTACCTAAATCTTTTCTGCACTCATGAAACAGCAAATAAAGTTTTATCAAACAGGCATTCATTGAACAGGCATAATTGTGTGTACTGGGCACACGAAAATCCTCGTGCAACTATCACAACTGAACTGAACCAGCCCGATGTCACTGTGTGGGACAGACTGTTCAGCGACGGTGTCGTGGGTCTGTTTCTTTTTTCAACACAACTGTGGATGGTAACAATTACCTAAACATGTTGCGCAACATGGTGGTGCCACAACTCACAACCAGGGCTGACTTTGCAGAATTGTTCTTTGAACAAGATGGGGCCCCTCCTCATTTTGCTTTATTGGTATGGAGTTATGTTGACAACACCTCCCCACAGCGCTGGATCAGGCGATGTGGCAACATTGACTGGCAGCTACATTCACCCAACCTGACACTTACAGACTTCTTTTTGGGGGGCATAGTAAAGGATAAAGTTTTTGAGAGGAAGCCCCAACACAGTGAATGAATTGAAGGGGTTCATCTTGCAAGCACTTATGGACATTGATGCTAAGTGGAATTTGTGTGTTACTGTGTGTCACAGTGTCGAGGAAAGCAGGAACAGTGACGCCCATATGAGTACTTTGGGGGGATGGGGGGGTAAGAAAAATCCTTACCTCCTTCAAGGTTCAAGGCTGTCAAACATTTTAGTAAATGTACAACATACTAAAATACAACAAAAATAATTGATACAATTAATCAGTAAGATCTGATTATTTTTAAAAATGCTTTAAAAAAAGGTTTCGTCTATTTTAGTGTTTTAAATTTATCAAAAATCCCCCCCCCCCCCCCATGGGTGCCCTTATCCAGTAATGCTGCAAGGTTGATGAAGAACATTTCAAGCACTTAAGAGACTAAATAGTGTCAAGGTTGGTGGAGGACATTTCAAGCACCTAAGAGACTAAATAGTGTCAAGAACAGGTTCCAGGAATGTAGCAAGGTTGATAAAGGACATTTCAGGCACCAAAGAGACTAAACAGTATCGAGGACAGGTTCCAGGAATGTTGCATGGTTGATGCAGGACATTTCAAGCACCAAAGTGGCTAAACAGCACCGAGGACAGGTTCCAGAAATGCTGCACCTAAGAGACTAAAGATGACCTGATTGGTACTGTATACCTACTTTTGGCTCACTCTGTACTTCACACTTATCTTTTTCTCATGCAGACATTTCTGAATCTGGTCCTTCCATGATTTTCTTGGCCGCCTTCTACCTTTTCTTCTTGCCACTTAGGCTGAGTAAATTTTATTTGTAAACATCTCACCAATCATTCTTTCAACATGGCCAAACCACTGAAGAATATCTGCCTCCACTAACTAACATTGTGCTTTAAATTACACATCTGCAACATATCTTTGTTCCTCACATGAACAGAGTGTGTCTAGCCACAAATCCCTAGTAAGTACTTAGTACAGTTCTCCAGCTTTTTGCTTTTCACTTCATGCTCAAAGCATACTTCAAGATCTTATTAAATAAATCAGATTCAGTATTTAACACAATTTCGTTTTCTCTCACCAGGAAAAAACGTCTGATAGCAAAACCTAGAATATGGTTATACACTGCTGGACAATTGCTAAGGACAGATCATAAACGGCTATATAGCGCATAAAAAAGTAAGTGTGGTTGGATGCCAAGTGAAATAAAATAATGTCAGAATGCCAGGACATTACAAGAAAGACAATTTATTGTGCTCTGAAATCCAGAAGGCTTTGGAACGTGTTCAAGGGAGAAACAGGCCATTTTGTGCAGAATACGTAAACGTGAAAAAAATGCAATTACCGTCCGCAGGCGTTCCGGCGTAAGATGTCAATACGGGATATGGCCACCATGGAGGGCGATGCAAGATTCCACACGTCGTGTCATGCTTTGCACAACATTATCAAGCAGCTGTTGGGGTAATTTATCCCATTCCTCTGTCAGTGCACGGATGAGGGTGTCCTTGTTTATTGGAGGGCATTGGCGACCAGCAAGACTCCTCCCCAAAGCATCCCACACATTTTCAATGGGATTCAGATCTGGAGAACGTGCTGGCCATACGAGGCGTTGAATATCCTCGCTCTCAAGACACTCCTGGACAGCAACTGTTCGATGACATGTTGCGTTGTCGTCCATGAAAATGAATCTATCACCGACAGCACCACGGAACATGCGAACATGAGGTAGCAGAACATCATTAATGTATTGTTGGCCAGTCATAGTCCCAGTTGGAAGCACATAGAGGGACGTACGGCCATTAATCATGATGCCAGCCCATACCATGACACTACATGTCGGATATCGGTCCCTTTCCTCTATGTTTGCTGGACAATATGCAGTACCACTATCACGCCAGATCAGTTGTCGTCGACAATCAGACGATAGACTGTATCTACTCTCATCTGAAAAGAGGACAGCAGACCAGTCATCAGTCCAATTGCGATGTTGATGGCACCATTGCAAACGGGCGGTACGGTGACATCTGGACAATGGGATGCACACAACAGGACGGCGGGCGTATAGTCCCCTTCATGCAAACGTCTGGCGACAGTTTTTCGGGAGATCCGCTTGCCAGTAGCAGCCATAAACTGATTTGCTACCTCACTAGCTGTGCTGCGCCGGTGTCTTTTTGTTGATAGCACTATGTACCGATCTTCTGCAAGTGTCGTACTGCGAACACAACCTCCCCGTGACGTTTGCTACACTCTCCATTTGTTTGAAATGATTTCCAAAGCCTTGAAACAACACTGTGGCTGACGTCGAACTCCCTGGCAACGTCTGTTATTTTTCGCCCTTCTTCAATCTTGCCAATAATACGGCCACGCGTAAAATCATCTAGGTGATGTCGGGAAGACATACTGAAACTTGCAAGTTCGTCAATTGATTCTTTCACTTTCAACTTTGCATTTGAACAACAACGGTCAATACGCGTCAAATCCTTTATATCTCTTATCAGCTCTATGATGTCACGAACAAGTTCGGCAATCCAAAATTTGCATACGCACAACACGCCTTACTGTATCCCGCACTTAAGCTAATTTCCAAATTTTCCTGCCTTCCATTTTATGGTTGCTATCGTTGCTATTGTCATCCGTCCTTAGCAATTGTCCGGCAGTGTAATTACTTAATACAATAACACAGCAGGCAGAAAAAGATTCACTTCTTTGATAGTGTATTTTTTTTTTGTTATTTTTAAAAGAAATGAAGAAATTACAAGTCTTCAAAGCAATGAAAAATATCATTCAACACGTATGAAAAAAAATTCACTCAATTTGCGGAACCAGACCAATTTGCAGAATAATGCCAATTTTGAAAGCAGAAGGTCAAAAAGTGTAAAAAAAAAAAAAAAAAACTTTCTACAGTTTTTCTCATACCGCTTTTTATACTAAATCATAATTCTTACATCGCTGATTTTGAATAAAATTTATAAATACAGTTGTCTCTTCAATAACATATGTTTCATTAATATGAATAGGTAAAAAGCTGCTTGTAAAATGCAAACTTTTGCATATGCGAGTTTACTCTCATGCAATTTCATTCCCAGCACTTTAACCTTTCAAAGGACAAATTTAATCTCTCCGGAAGTCCTAGGCCTATTTTTAATTATTTTTATTAAGCAATTTTCTACAGGTCAGCATCTTGCATGAATACAAGCAGAGATGACTATCAATCACTGGGACCAATGAATTGTGCATCCACTCATTGATTGTGAAATGTAATCTCCTCAAACATTCCACAATAGTCATGTGAGTATTAGTCACTTGTCATGCTGAATCATTTCCCTTCTGCCTGGAAAAGGAGTAAGGAAAGTTTGTTTTGGTTCCTTTTACACTTGTTTCTCAAGAGGGTGGATGTTTAGCATGGGAAGAAGTAGAAGGAGGATAAGACGTAAAGGCTAGATAAAATGCACTCAGTTCACTTTTTGTTCATACACTGAATGTACTGAAAACCGCAAGCTAACATGTTTGTGTTGTTGTTTTATTTACGCTATTTCAGAGCTTTAAATATAATACCATTAGTATATTATTCATGTGTTCGGATGCCTGGAACACATGTTCTTGACTTCCCATTGATTTACATTATAAAATCATTTCAATTTACACTGATTCATCTCGGAAAACATTCCCTGTGTGTACCTGTACTTATTAATAAAACACTCACTGTATGCTGAATTTATGAGATCATGTATGCAATATGCTGGTTAAAAATGAACAAAACAAGAACAATGGCTCAAAAATGGTTTTGAAAGTTTCATATTCATAGAAGTATTAAAAAGTAATGCAACTCAGCTTAAACCAGACATTAATATCAACACCACACTTGCACCAAAACTGAAAAGAAACCATTACTCTTCTTTTTAAAGTTGAATTCCATAAATAAATAGCACACACGGTGACAAGAAAGAAAAGCCATTTCAGAAACAAAATCTTTTCCTCACAGAGAATTTTCAATCTGTTGACAACAATCATTGAAAAACTTCACTTAACTCAATTTTCTTTCACAAATGATCTATGGGTATTGACAATCGCTGAATGGTAAAAATCATCTCTTAGCTCGATAACCACACTTTATAAAAGCATTACTTATGAAGCCTCAAAAACACTGCTACTGACTATTTAAAAAAATAAACAAAACGGGTGTTACCATTTGATAAAGTATGTGTTCTAATTGCCACATCCAAGTGTTTCTTTAACAGTAAATTTTGAATGACTTAGCAGCATGTAAAAACAAAAACAAAATGCAAAACTGATAGATTTTGCATATAAATTTGACATCTTTATTGTAATTTAACTTCTGTTTAAATGAAGTTTTAGCATACCTGTGCATTGCTTCTTCAACACGTGGTCCTGAGACAGTGCTGCTAACCACATCATCAAGCTGCATCATAATATCAGCACCAATGCTATTCTGTATCTCAATGGATTTCTCAGGGGTCAGGAGAATTTCTTTATTGTCATAAGGTGACTGAAATTTTACACCTTCTTCAGTAACTTCAGACAGCTGAACCAGAGATACCATTTGAAATCCACCACTATCCTAAAAAAGAAAAAGAATTTTATATTAGAGTTATAAAGTGGCAACATTGATGTATGTGGTAACAGATTAATTGTTGATTAGGACCCTTCAGGTGTTTGTCCTTAAAATTCTGTTTTTCTGTTAAAGTTTCTTTAGGTGACTGATCCTTAAGAGTTAATTATCTTACATATTCACTTAACTAAAAAGACATACAGAGGCAGCAGACAAATCAAAACACATAGAATCTGATTTTGGAGGAGTACATACTTGCATATACAGTAGCATAACCCACACACACACACACACATTCAGTTAACAGTAATTTATTAATAAATTAACAAAAGGTAATTCCATGTCAAATCAATCAGTGCATAAGCCCTTGATGGCATGGATTTGGCTAATTTTTGGGATATTTGTTTATCATCTAAAGCGCAAAAAAAAAAAATTATAGTTGTAAATGAAAAATTATTTTTTTGGATTTTTCCTGTTGCCGATTTTTGAGTTGTTTATTTTTTTAAAATTGCAGAAATGTCTCAAAAACTACTCACCACCAACACTTCAAATGCAATTTTTTAGAGACCTGTTTCAGCTACAGAGTTGGGCATGGTCTCATTTTAAAGCGTACGAAGAGAGCTTTCATTTGATATATAAAATGCATTGCTTTCGAGTAAAAAATCGTTTTGCCAGTTTCTAACATTTTTATTTTATAATTTCCAAAAAAAACGAACTTTTTTAAAAATTTCAAAAAATTCACACATATACACATTTACTGAAGGCTCAGTCAAAATTTCAAAATGGTATCTCTATGGTATCATGAGTGAGACACAGTTAAACACAGTAATACACAAGTATTCTCAAGTGTGAGTCATCCTACAGTGATATGTTCATTCATGCTCTTCCTCACTTCTTTGCCAAGTAGTTCAGTTTTTTGTAGCTCTCAGGGTGTGTACATCTCAATTAACTAATGTGATGAATTGTTTATCTTTTAAACTTGATTTATTTATTAGTGCTATCAATTTTTTCAGATCAGACTAATTTTAAGTTTTACTTTCAAATATGGATGGCCAGAAATGATCCATTTAAGTGTTGTAATCCTTTCAAAAAAAAAAAAAAGAAAAGAAAAAGAAAACCACTGAATTAGTAGATATTTGAGAATGTGACAACTTGGATGATCTCTTTCAAATATGAAACAGAAGAAAACATCAAAATTTTCACTTCCTGTAGATTGCAGTTAGGGGAAGGAATAGCGACATGAGGTGAGTGTTCCTGAAAAGAAAATCCTTCAGAGCCAGGTAATAATGCTGGTCCTAGTTACTGTAACCATGATTCAGAATTTACGGATGTAGATACAGGCTTAAACTACTTGAATGCCTCTTTGACCTCTCTTGGTGAGTCTTCAGTTAGTAGAAAGATAATTAAAAGTTCTAAAAAGTATTGCTGAGAAAAGACAGAAAATAAAAAGTCCCTATAACAAATCCTTTTTTAATGCAGAGGGTCATAAAGATGAAGAAAATGAATGTCAATGTAACAATTCAGAATCAGAAATTCTTGAGCAACTTAAACAGATTTAAAACTGCAAATAAAAGTGAAAGATTAACATGATGTGGAAGAAATATTCTTCTCATAATACATGGAAAATATGTTATGATAATTAACATAGCAATCAGACATCTCTGAATTGACTGTATTTACTGCTTCTCACATAATATCAATCACATCAGGAAACTTGAAAATTTCATCACCCTGGAGCGGGAATCGAACCCGAATCTCCTGATTACCGTTTTACTATCCTATTCACTACACCACCCAGGATGACTTGGGACTTTGTCATCCTGGGTGGTGAAGAAAGCTTCTAGATTTCTTAAAAGATTGTCTTCCAAACTTAAAGGAAGTATATTACTTCTCTGATGGTTCAGCAGTGCAATATAAGAACCGCAAGAACTGTGCAAATTTGTGCAATTATCGTGGAGATTTTGATGGCATTGATTCTAAGTGGTATTTTTGCGTAACAGCACATGGCAAAGAAGTGTGTGATGGTGTTGGAGGGACAGTAAAGTGTTTGGTAGCCAAAACTAACTTCCAGAACCCACTTTCAAATCAAATCACGACACCTCTCTAGCTGTGTGGGGAAAGGAGAACAATTTTTCCATGACTTTCTTTTATGTGACAAATGATGAATACTTGGAAGAAGACAGACTTTTAGAAACATGGTTTGATGAAGCTGTAACTGTAACAAGGACTCAGAAGTTTCATGTATTCATACCAGTAAGCACACAAAAAGTGGAGACTAAAGTGTTTTCTGAATCTGAAGAAACTTTGGTACACTGTGTTAGAGTTAGTTAAGATGTGGTCTTTGACACATCACAGGTTTTATAGCCTGTGCATATGATGCCATTTGGTGGGTAGGATGTGTACTTTCAAAAGATCATGTAGAATGTGGAAATCTCTTTCTTACATCCTTGTAGGCCAGCACGCTCATTTAGTTATCAGGGATCATAGCATACTTCTGGAAAATTTTAGGTAGGAATTTTAGGAATTTTTAGAAAAAATTTAGGAAAATTTTAGGAGTGTATTTCAATAAAAACTAGATGTATATTTGTATACATCTAGTAAAACAACTTTGTATACATTGTAAAGAGTTTGCTTCACACCCTTCAACCATATATACTGATAGACTGCGCATGACATCAAAATTTCTGGCTCCAACATAAAATCACATGACAACAGTCAAAAAGATGGGTTACACCTGCTGTGCTTATGGTTGCTCTGAGCGATATAGTAAAGAAAGTTCTATGATTTTTCATGGGTAAGAAACGAATTAAATACCTAAGTCAATAAAGTTCAATTACTTAACCAGAAACTTGCAGCTATTGATATAAAAATATAGTAACTTAAGAAAAAAAAATGGAATGCATGTTCCAAATTCTTCGCAAATGTTCATCACATTATAAATCACAAAATGTAAACAACCCGATCATGCATGTATATAGCTCATAAGTAAACTTACCTGAAGAGTTTTCATTATATATGAGGCGCATTCACATAATACACCGAAAACACTTAAGTTCTGCAGCGTAAATTAGTAATCATAACAGCATTTTTACACGAAATTTGGAGTCTGATGATGACATGCCCAATGTTTGAGCCATGGCGGCTTTGATGCAGCTATTGCCAATGTGCAGTCCATTAGTATATATGGTCGAAGTTAACACCCAAATTTTTTGCATAACGTCTAATGTCTAAAGTTTAAGTATGATTTACTTCTAATGTTCAGTTCTTATCTTTTCACGTGTTATTATCATATTCAAGTATATTTACCACATTCAAGTTTCACTTTGAACATTAATATGCTGTTGAACCAGAAGCAATTCGCGATTTTCACAGTAAAGTTTTCAGGTTTCACATTAAATTATAATATCCTAAAAAGGTAATTGAAAACCAAGAACTATGTACAATTGTTCACTGAATTACTTTTTTCATATTATTGTTTTAACCTTTTCCTGATTAGCCTATCTTTTTCTGCTTCTACCACAACTAATTTACTTTCAGTTTTCTTTATTTCAGCTGAACCTTGTATGATCAAGTTAGAGGCAACTGCTATTTCAACAGTATTTTGTTTTTCTACAGCTTTTCTCATTCTTTCTGTTCCCTCTTGAATTATTGCTAGGGAGGCTTCTTTATCATTTTTAAGTCCATTTATTTCTGCATCATTTTCTTTTATTTTGTCATCAAACTCAGCTTTTCTTTTTTCTCTAGCTGCTTTTCCTTATTTTCCCTCTCTTTCTGCTTCCTTTCTTTTACCTTTTTTGATTCTTCTTCCTTCAGCTTATCAACATACTCTTTATAAAATTTATGTGAATCACAAACACTATTTAACAAATTTCTTGTTATGGGAACTTTACTTACACATCCATAGTGTTTAATGGCCCCTTTAACTATTCTTAATGATGTTATAGTTGAGTCTTTTAAGTTAGCCTTGTCCTTCCTTAACAGAGCAGTGTTAACCGAAAATCCCCTTTCTGCATCAGCATTACCATGAGGTAAAACTAAAATTGACTTTATGAGTTTAGCAAGATTTGAGTATTTTTCTTTTCCGCTAGAGTCTTTAATACTAAATATATTACGCCAGTAATGATCAATCCGCACTGGAATATGCCCTTCCTCTGAAAATTTCACTAGTTCATCTAGAGTTGGCTTATCGCAATTTAAAAGTTTCCACTCTTCTCTTACTCTATCAATTTGTTCCTCAGAAAGATGCAAAACACTTGAAATTCTGGTTATTTCCGAAAGTCCTTCAGTGACTGAAAGTTGAGTTGACTCTTTCTTTGGTTCTTTTACCTTTAAAACTTCTATGTCTCTTAGCTTTTGATTGCAGAATGGCAAATTTGACTTTAAATATTTTGTGGTTGCAATTAGTGATGATCTTACATCTAAGAGAAATAATTTCTGCCTGGTCTCCTGAACATTCCTGAGGAGATTTTTGTCTTCATACCAACTTCTAACTCCCCTAGTTTTTTCCATGAATTTTTGTTTTCAAAATCTACATTCTTTAGGTCTTCTCCAAATTTCCCTGCTATAACATCATCTTGGATAAACTGAGCCATAACATTCCTCATTAAAGTATTTAAATCAGAATATAACTGGTGTATTTTTGGTTCTTCACTCTGATAACATAATGAAAACTTTTCAAAATTTTGGTGTGAAAATGAAATTAATGCTAAATAGCAAGGAGTAAGCTCATTTTTCAGGAAACAGTGAATTCTTTTATACCTTGCCGAATTGCGCAGTTGTTTTTCAAATATTTTTTGAGATGGCAAGAAGTTTAAAAAATATTCTGTAATATTTAGCCATTGATCCAAGAGCCTCTCAGCTACAGAACCAACGGTTAACCATCTGTTGCTGACATGACGCAAAAGAAATTTGGCAGTGACCAATGTTATATCCTCGACAGATTTATAATCCTCTCGTCTTGCAGCACTACTCTTTAAAAAGTAATGCATATCAGTAGCAAATTCGTCAAAATCTATATTTAAGCTTGTCAAAAAAATTTTAAATGCATTACTAACAACAAGCAGGTTGCAAAAACCTAGTTCCAAAGATTTCTGGCCTGTTTCTTGTTTTACAACTTCATTGAATTTGCATAAAAAGCACTTATTTACATTTGGGCTGTCCATGGATACACAAATAATTCTGTTCAACGAAATATTGAAGGATGATAACACATCAAGAATTTCTTTTAGCAAAATATCTGCTGTTGCATGACCCAGAAAAACGCTTGTTAGGTATTGGCAAGAAACTGAATTTATTTCTGAAGACCAGTACCTGAGATACACATCCAACTGCCGTTTCACTTGTGTATTTGTAGTTTCATCAAATGCTATAGTAACCTTTCCTGGGCTACTAGATGCAATGTCTTTTTTCAAATCCTCTTCAAAATATTTTGACAATCCATGTGATATCACATAAGCAACTTTTTTCTTTAAGTTGCATTTTGGCTGCAATAGCAGAATCAGGAAACATTTCTTTGAAAAGTTCAACTGTTTCAGTGCATGAAACAAAAGACATATTGTCCTTAGCAACTTTCATGGCCCATAATGCTTCGGCTTTAGCCAACTGTAAATCATGACTCAGTACTTCACTAATATTTGTTTTGGGCTGAAGATCCCGTCCTCCAAAGGCTTTCAGGATGGACTTATTTTGAAATTTACTTTGAAATTTCTGCAAATGTTTTTTTCCTTTATGATGCGCTTTTACTTGTGAAAAGCCACTATTAGAAATGTTGAAAATTTCTGAACACAATATACACTTAGCAGAAAATATTGTTTCAGTTGCAGAACACCATTCTTTCAACTTCACTCCGTCCAATTCTTTGGCGAGCCACGCATCTTGAAATTTCGTTTTGGATTTAGGCATCTTAAACACTTGTATTACTAACCAGAAAATGAAAGGGAAGTACAAAAACACGTTCCAATATTGCAAAACCAGACAACTTCCCGAAATTTGGCTACGAGGATGTCAGAAGATATGAAAAAAAAAAAAAAAAAGCAGGTCACCACTAGAGAACTGAACCTGCACACAGCACAGAGAACACCATAAAAGACGTAAAACCAGAAACTATCATACGCATCTCACGCAAGTTCAGTCAAAGCGAGTCGGAGCCGAGATATATTGCGCATCGAAGGTCGCTGTCGCCGACGCATGATCGAAGGTCAATGATCACGTGCTCTACTGCCTGCCAAGATAATACTCAGCTACCATCCCATCGTCATTACCGGAGGTTACGGAAGGAGACCACATGTTTCCTCTTTGCTTCCACCCACCTGCGGTTTACAATAACAAAACATCAGCAGAAAGAGGAGGTTCCACAAGGCATGTACAAAAATAAAGTACGATCTTCTGCGTGCCACGGAGTTCGTCTGCAAAGCGCAAACCAGGGGTGAAAATGACCCCTCCCCTTTTCCCTTAGATCTCTTGTTACTCTCGAAAACTGTTCGAAGGCAAAAAAATGGAACGCCCGCCCCGAAGCAAGTGCATCTCAATGGTGTCATTTTTCCCTCCCTTCAGCAGCACAGCATATAGGCTGTGTTTCTACAATAACAGGTCTTTTTACCTTACCGTAATGGTAAATTTATTGGCGTTAATAACGGTTGTGTTTTTAATAAAAATAAGCTTACGAAAATTTTAGGATGAATAGCAAATTTTAGGTCTAATTTTAGGAATTTAAGGAGGGTCACAAAATATTAGGAATTTTAGGAATTTTAGGAGGAATGCGATCCCTGAGTTATCCAAGAAAACTTGATATTCTCACATGCCAGGGAACTTCATCCTTTGTAAGATGGATCCAGTAACAGCCACCAGTAGAACATATTGGCTGAAAGCAAAAGGAGATGACACAAGCATCATATATTTTATCAAAGAAGAAATAATTTCTGTATCTGTAAGCAGTAACACAATGGTATGTGTGCATCTGTATTAATAATGCAGCTAGATATGTAAAATATGGTAACTTAAATGGTTGCATGCCTGCAAGAAAGTTAATTTTTATATGATGCCAGAGAGATATCATCTTGCAATTTTGACTGAGCCTTCAGTGAATGTGTACCAATGTTTGTGATTTTTTTGAAAATTTAAAAAAATTTCGTTTTTTGGAAATTGTAAAATGAAAACTTTTAAAAACTGGGGGAAATTTTTAAACTCAAAAACAATGCATGTTATATATCAAATGAAAGCCCTCTTCCTAAGCTTTAAAATGAGACCTTGCCCAGCTCTGTAGCTGAAACAGGTCTCTTGCAAATTGCATTTAAAGTTCTGGTGGCAAGAAGTTTTTGAGACATTTTGGCAATTTTGAAAATTAAATAACTCAAAAATAGGCAACAGAAAAAATAAAAATATATTTTTTTTTTTTACTTTTGAGATGCTAATAGACAAACATCCCCAAAATTAGCCAAATCCATGACATCAAATTCCAAAATTTATTTTTCTTGGTTGATTTGATATGGAATTACCCAAAAGGCTTGAATATACATATTAAAATCTGGTTTAATAAGTGTACAAGAAAAATGTATAGATAACTGCCAGGCTTTCACTAGCACATACACAAATGGCTTTTTCAAAGCACAAACTACATACAGACTAACTGACAAATTAATAATAAAACAGACATTAAAGTGAGCAATGTGCACATTCATTAATAGGAATTAAGCAACTTACATAAGACTTTACCAAAATTAATGTACTCAATTCTCTTCCATCTTGAAGAACTTTACTCTATGTCTTTACTTCTTCTTAGTTCTTTTATTTTCCCAGACGTTTCTGGCCTCTAGATTTTTGTCAAGGCCTGTTCTCAATGAGTAGAAACTTTATTTCTACTCATTTAGAACAGGCTTTGACAAAAATCTAGAGGCCAGAAACGTCTGGGAAAATAAAAGAACTAAGAAGAAGTGAAGACATAGAGTAAAGTTTTTCAAGATGGAAGAGAATTAATGCACATTCACAAAAGCAAATGCAACATAATGGGATACAGTTCCTTGTTATACAATTTACGCATAGTTTTACTGGAATCCATATCTAACGAAACAGTCCGTACACATGGCAATTCAGTTGAGAGGTAATCATTACACACCTC
Organism: Macrothele yani; assembly: GCA_039090855.1. Lineage (NCBI taxonomy): Eukaryota > Metazoa > Arthropoda > Arachnida > Araneae > Macrothelidae > Macrothele > Macrothele yani. The sequence goes on along the minus strand of CM077005.1, from coordinate 132,692,600 downwards.
CTGGTGAGAAAGTATTAATATTTCATTAGTGGAAGTATACAATGCAATAGGTGCCAATTCATTCCACAGTGGGGTTGCTCCTTTAGATGAAACAGTTTAAGTTTCAGGGTTTTACAATAGCAGCATTATAGGTATTCAAAGACATCTCAAAATTTTTGAGACAATTGTCTGCTATTGGTTATCAGATTTTTGCTTAAAACTAAACTATTTTACACAATGGAGTAAAATATTTAAAAAACTATATTATATTTGTTTATTCAAAGACATCACAACATTTTTATAGCTATTGTCTGCTATCAGTCATTACATTTTTGCTTAAGACTAAACTATTTTACATAATGTAGTACAATATTTTAAAAATATAATCTATTTGTTTATTATGCTGTCATAGTTATACAGCCTACATGACTTTTTTAAATGTATAGCACAAATCCGAATGTTTCTTTTATTTAAAATTTAGTCAGCTCGAAATGAAATTCTAGGATTTTAAATCTCCAAACTCCCCTAAAAAGGATTTGATTTCTAAAACCCTCTTTTTAAGTACAGCACTGTTTCAAGACAATGGAGACCCATATGAGGCTAAAAAGGTTTATGGAAATGCAGCAATTGACATCAGCAATGTCAGTAGATGGATGAAAATGTTTCAAGCAGGAGAAACCTCAGTGGCAAAAGAAAAAGAAAAAAAGGACCAGAAGGCATTCAACTGCAGTATTGATGAGAATGAACCAACGGCCATTGACGAAGTCATTCAGAGTGATTGACGTGTGACTATTCAGGAGATCTGGGAATTGGGATGCACTGCATGCATTGCAGCAATAGTGCTTGCTATACATGGGTTGATCCAGGTTTTTATGAAATTTTGTCTGCTTTTGTGTTTAGAGCAATTTTGGAAAAAATGTTGTTAAGAAACTTTCAAAAGTATGCAAATGTTCAGAGTGGTGTATATTCATAAACAGAATTGTTATCAGACCAGGACATGCAAAATGCCACTGCGCAGATGAAAGGGTCATCAAAATGATTGGTCTGGGCATGTAAGTAAGAAATCAAATTGCCTAGTCAGGTATGTAAGAAAAAACTTTCAACACTAACAGACCTATTTTGCTTTCATAGCAAAACAGTCTACACACACACGCCCAAGAAAAGAAGCACATTACTGAAACAAACACAAGTTAGTAAAATCATTCAATGCATTGATTATTATACACTTTCCAACATACCAGAAATCATTACTCAAGTAATGAGGATAATGGCTGTGGAATAAATATCGCTCCTGTGCACTGACCTTTGACCCCATTTTGATGATATTAAACAGAATTGGTTCAGTATACCTCCGGAACAACATGATAAAGTTTTGTCGCAATAGAAGCATTTTTAGTCAAGTTATAAGGCTGTGGAATAAATCTCGCTCTTGTGCCCTGACCTTTGACCCCATTTCAATTATATTCGACAGAACCGGTTCAGTATACCTCCTTTCCGGAACAACATGATAAAGTTTTGTCGCAATAGAAGCATTTTTAGTCAAGTTATAAGGCTGTGGAATAAATCTCACTCTTGTGCCCTGACCTTTGACCCCATTTCAATTATATTCGACAGAACCGGTTCAGTATACCTCCTTTCCGGAACAACATGATAAAGTTTTGTCGCAATAGAAGCATTTTTAGTCAAGTTATAAGGCTGTGGAATAAATCTCGCTCTTGTGCCCTGACCTTTGACCCCATTTCAATTATATTCGACAGAACCGGTTCAGTATACCTCCTTTCCGGAACAACATGATAAAGTTTTGTCGCAATAGAAGCATTTTTAGTCAAGTTATAAGGCTGTGGAATAAATCTCGCTCTTGTGCCCTGACCTTTGACCCCATTTCAATTATATTCGACAGAACCGGTTCAGTATACCTCCTTTCCGGAACAACATGATAAAGTTTTGTCGCAATAGAAGCATTTTTAGTCAAGTTATAAGGCTGTGGAATAAATCTCGCTCTTGTGCCCTGACCTTTGACCCCATTTCAATTATATTCGACAGAACCGGTTCAGTATACCTCCTTTCCGGAACAACATGATAAAGTTTTGTCGCAATAGAAGCATTTTTAGTCAAGTTATAAGGCTGTGGAATAAATCTCGCTCTTGTGCCCTGACCTTTGACCCCATTTCAATTATATTCGACAGAACCGGTTCAGTATACCTCCTTTCCGGAACAACATGATAAAGTTTTGTCGCAATAGAAGCATTTTTAGTCAAGTTATAAGGCTGTGGAATAAATCTCGCTCTTGTGCCCTGACCTTTGACCCCATTTCAATTATATTCGACAGAACCGGTTCAGTATACCTCCTTTCCGGAACAACATGATAAAGTTTTGTCGCAATAGAAGCATTTTTAGTCAAGTTATAAGGCTGTGGAATAAATCTCGCTCTTGTGCCCTGACCTTTGACCCCATTTCAATTATATTCGACAGAATTGGTTCAGTATACCTCCTTTCCGGAACAACATGATAAAGTTTTGTCGCAATAGAAGCATTTTTAGTCAAGTTGTAAGGCTGTGGAATAAATCTCGCTCTTGTGCCCTGACCTTTGACCCCATTTCAATTATATTCGACAGAACCGGTTCAGTATACCTCCTTTCCGGAACAACATGATAAAGTTTTGTCACAATAGAAGCATTTTTACGTAAGTTGATGCATAAGGGCGACGGAATGAATCCTGCTCCTATGTCCTGACCTTTGACCCCATTACGTCCATTTTCAATAGGGTTCATCCCAAGGTTGTCCCCTACCACATACTAAAATTTCATTGAAATCGAATAATTTTTACGCGAGTTATCGTGCGGACAGACAGGCGGACGGTTAAAGCTGGAGCATATGCGCTTCTTCAACCTATGGTTGGAAAGGAAAGCGTAAACAACAGTATTCAAGATACCCTAAAACTTTCAACACCAGTTCCTGTTAAAAAAAATCAAAATATTTTGTGAAGATACCATTACAGAACAAAATGTTTTTGTGAAGGTACCACCTATCTGAGTTAAAAATATTTTTGTGAAGCTACCACCCTATAATATCAATGCCACCTCAAATCAACCTCTGCTGTGAAAATAATGATACACAATATCCTAAGATATCAGATATTGTATATCATATCTGCTGTGAAAATAATGAGATACAATATCCTGAGATATCAGATATTGTATTCAAACTGGGCTCCACGCCAATTAATATAGGACAAAAAATGTTTGAAGTATGCAGAGATCTGTTGGGAATATTTGAGGCAAACCGGGACCCTTTTCTTTACAGTGTGGTTACTGGAAATGAAACCTGGGCAGTCCTTTATGGCCCAAAGATAAAACTGCAGACTATGGAATGGTGACATAAGACCTTGCCTAGGCCCAAGAAGTTTAAAACACAGGAGTTGGGGGGACATATCATAGGTCTACATAAATGAATACCTTATAGAGAATAGATGATCCCTTCATTATACCACCATTAAAAATTCAAGCTTTCTACTTTTATTGCCTGATGCACAGCATTAAAATTAAGAACTTCTGAAAAGAAAATCATTTAATGAACAGTACACTCTCACTCTTAATACTAAAGCAGATACATACTGTCAACAGTGCATTTTTCCATCCCATAAATTTGTGAAGTCCACCAGCTTTATCAATTATGTCTTGACCCTAAAAAAATCCAAATAAGTTATAAATGATTTGTGGGAGTTTTCAAGTATAGTTACAAGATGCAAAACACAGAATATAAGACAGTTAACATGATAAATGCAACTTATAGACAGAAAATGAAATAGCATAAATGTTTTAACAGGAATCATTCAGAATTAATTAACAGAAACTTAATATGATTTCCATCATAGAAAAAATATTACAGCAGCAATTTAAATATCAGTTTCATGCCACAGGAAATGTTTGTGCAATGTCTAAAACGTACAAATTCTAAATTCATGAATATGAAAGAGATCACAATATGTTATGTTCCAAAATAACTTAGCTAATGGAAAGAATAATGAATTTTTGTCACTTCAATAAGAATGTACTTTCCATTGCCCTTTACTTACATGATGAAGATATAATTCACTGGACATTTTATATTTAAACAATGAATCATATCCAGCTTTCTAACAAAAATGCTTCAATTTATGTTATGGCAAGTTGAAGCTATTTCCTACTACAGAAATAAGTATATCAAAAAATTAATTTTATTTCATTTAAATTGAGTTTGACACAAGTTTGAGTGGCAACATTATTTTGTAGGCAATCAGACATAATCAATAATTTATAAAAACCCTATTGTTTCACCTAATCCTATGATTTAAAAATTTCGTTTTGTGGAAAAACTGCACTTGGACAACAAATTGGAACATCATTTTCGAATCAGCGCATCCAAACTAATAAAAAACAAGTAACAAATCTCAAACAATAAAAATGTTGTAGAGCTAGCTGTACAATCACAAAACAGCAACGTGATCAGCTTCATAGTAGCTCACTATGACCACACAAATTGCATTTATTTAAAAGCAAACATTTTATTCCAGAGATATGCACATTGTATATAAGGTTACTGGAGACAAATATGAGGTGCATGCATTTTGTTCCAAAGCAAGCACTTGACTACAGAAGAGAAGAGCAGCATGTTGTTGTTGGAGGTTTAACGACCACCGTGAGCAACTCAGTGGGCTATAAGCAGTCGCCCGTCCCTAATTTAGGGTTACTGGTTCCAGGGAAGGGAGAGAGCCAGTGCCATAAGACAAACACAACATCCATGCCTCACCGGGATTTGAACCCGGACCCCTTTCGGACGAATGATCAAAGGCCATCGCTTAGACGAAGAGCAGCATGTATACACGGTTATTAGAGAGATGTATGAAATGAATTACCAGCTGTTACACATATCAAAGCTTGCATATCTTACAATAGGGTGCTGAGTTTCACATATTGTTTTAAACAGATATTACCAACCACAACTAAATTTCAAAATTGCAACATGCCCAGTCGAGCAGGTTGTCCAGAATTCACATGTCCAAACACATTTCAGAAACAATATAAGAAACAATGCACTTTTACTGCATTTCATACACTGAGTTAGCTTGGCATTAGTAACAACAACACACTGACGCACCTCTCTATGAAATCAAGGCACGCAGACACCTAGGAACAGATTTTACAAGGTGTCAAACATCCTCCATGCCTAACTTGACTGATGTCAGTTGCAGTAGCTTCATCAGTTCACGCTCATTCTGTGGAAAAGGATCGGCAGTTCTCACACCCCATTCTAACATATTCCACAAATGTTCAATTGGGTTACAATCAGGAGAGGTTTTTTTTTTTTTTTTTTTTTTGATTGAAGGTTTAACGACCACCGTGAGCAACTCAATGGGCTATAAGCAGTCGCCCGTCCCTAATTTAGGGTCACTGGTTCTAGGGAAGGGAGAGAGCCAGTGCCGTAAGACAAACACAACATCCATGCCTCACACGGGATTCGAGCCCGGACCCCTTTCGGACGAATGATCAGAGGCCATCGCTTAGACCACTGCGCCACCGGGGCGGCCAGGAGAGTTTGGAGGCCAAGGCAATGTAGAAAATTTGTTGTGTTCCTCTAACCACACAGTAGGGTCATTCCACGCCAAATTGTCAGATGTTATCCACCACGCTATCTCCGATTCTTACGATTTCTTTTTTATGAATAGATCACCCCAATGTATGAAAATCCCGAAAGTTTCATTTTTTATTTCCCATAGATTAGAAGATATTAATTTTAGAATTCTGGTGCATGTCGGGCCTAAATCGCGTAAAAATGCAAATATCTCCGTTGTTTGGATTTAAAAAAGTACCAAAATCACCACTCCTTCATAATTTCCCCCAAGGAATTGATTAGTGCAATGCACGAATTTCTATCTTCTTTAGTTTTTGAGTTACGTGCAACGGGAGAGCCTTTTTTCAAAACGTAAAAAAGCAATGTAGTGCATGCAGCACTTAGAAGATCACAATTGTTTTTCGTTTTTAAAGGAAAGTTTAACCTAAGAAATGAAGAAAAAAAAAAAAAAAAACCTTGGGCTTTCTCGTGCGCACTGAGAAAATAATTTTTAAATATGGTGCACGGCTCATATTTTGCCAACTTAGCTATACAAGCTTGATGACACGGTTCGTAGTCCTGCTGAAAGGTGACACTGTGGTTCGGATAAACGTCCTGCAGATACGGATGGAAATGGTTGGCCAACAGGTCCTTGTAGCATCCACCATTAAGTATTTGTGAGATGACACCCAGTGGACCTAGGGCTTGCCTGGAAAAAGTTCCCCAGACCAGAACACCATCTTCATCAGCCTGTTGAACCTCAACTGTGCAACCAGGGGATAGGACTTCAAGCTGTTTACATGATATGAGAGCCTAGCCATTAGTATGACACAGCAGAAAATTGGGACTTACCACTCCAGACCACCTTTTTCCATCTGCCAAGGGTCCATTGCCGATGTCACTTACCAATGTGCCATCATGGGTACCCTTGTTGATCTCCGGTTGTGGAAACCCAACCAGAAGCAAGGTACAGTGCATGGTGCATGTGGAAATACATTGAACTGCACTGTTGTTGTGCTTGTAGGTGAGCTGGGTGACTGCTGCACGCTGCTGCTGAGATACCAGTCATGATACCCAAAGTTCACCACACATAGGTGACCAATATGAGCCTTTCTGCTAGATGTCTGTGCATGGTTAATCCAGACCTGGTTCACCCTTAATACAGTAATACAGAAGCAGCAAACAAATGTGGTTGTCTCCGAAATACTGGCACGTGCCCTCCAAGCCCCAACTATCAGCCATCAGGCCACCTATGACAGGCTTACGTCACCATGCTTCTCCAATACTAGCAATGGTTTATGATTATGTACACAGGATAGATGTGTATAATTTATAGCAGCACCACAAGATGTTGATATCATGTAGTACTTATCCTGAAAGCAGATTTTCTACATGCCTGTTGGGAATGCAGGAAAAGAAATACATTAAGTTCATTAGCAGGATATCATGGAAGTCCTGTCATTTTTCTGTTCTTCACGTTTTTTATACAAGTTTGCTGAAAACCACGATATCTGGACTCCTTAATCTCTTATTCATTCTGGTGGTGTCATATTGAGGGTGAATGGTATATTTATTTAAAATATGAACAAAAAACAACATATAACTTATTTCTTAAAAGAAGATGAATGATAGGGTTAAAATAATAATACTGTTACCTCTTGGTTTTCAGTCTCCTTTTGATTAGTTGCTCCCGGTATACACTCAAAAACAAAAACTGCGTAGTGGAAGTTCCATACAATGGACGTTCCCCGTAGGCAACAATGACGTATTTATGATAGCTAAAACCCATAAAAAATCTTTTATCGAAAACACAAAAAACCCTGTCCTCAAAACAGAACTTGAAAGAAATTAATCCAAATGAAAGTAATAAAATCCAAATAAAAAAACCTTATTCCAACCTCAAATTCGACTGAGAACGAACGATATGCAAAACAGACTTCACCAACAGTCTTTTGTGTTTTCGATAAAAGATTTTTATGGGTTTTAGCTATCATAAATACGTCATTGTTGCCTACGGGGAACGTCCATTTTATGGAACTTCGACTACGCAGTTTTTGTTTTTGAGTGTATACCGGGAGCAACTAATCAAAAGGAGACTGCAAACCAAGAGGTAACAATGTTATTATTTTAACCCTATCATTCATCTTCTTTTAAGAAATAAGTTATATGTTGTTTTTGTTCATATTTTAAATAAATATACCATTCACCCTTAATATGACACCACCAGAATGAATAAGAGATTAAGGAGTCCAGATATCGTGGTTTTCAGCAAACTTGTATAAAAAACGTGAAGAACAGAAAAAATGACAGGACTTCCATGATATCCTGCTAATGAACTTAATATATTATGCCACGTAGTTACGTTCATAGGTTAAAGTTGAATTTAACATTTTTGAACTGATATTAGTAAGAAATACATATTTGGACAAAAGTTTTCCCTGCCCCGGGCACATCAGGAAACATAATTTTCGAATCCTGTCACCAACTATACAAACATAACCAATTTGAGATACATATTTATTTCATCTATCACAACATTGAATCAAAATTTTTCATGATTGACTAATGGAAGGAGACATATTGAAGTTTCTTTTATATAATGTTAATAAACTTTTGCTAGTAGATAATGCAATCTTCTAGTAAAAAATAAAGCAACTAGCAAGTGTTTCTACTGCTAAAAAAACCTGAAATGGCCTGCTGTTGTCACAAAATAACGTAGGCTTGCTAGTTGCTACTAGAGGCAGGGCGGCTACCCTGGGTGCAGATTAGGAAAGGGCGCAAAACACACTGCTTACGATCTGATTGAAATTAGAATTCAAGCTTTTGCACCAGTTTCTGATACATATTGTTCAGGCCATACTTCATCATTTGTCCATTTACAGAATTTGCTTATAATAAAGTTTCTTCAATTTCAGTAGCCTTCACAGCTGAAAATTTGCATTTCTTCCTCAAAATATTCAGGGAATATCAAAGAGAGGTCATCGCTCTCTCCACGTTTATAAGTGAGTCACGGAAAAATTCTCATTGGCCGCCACCGTGAATCGAACCTAGGGTCTTCCAGTTACGCGCCGGATATGCTTCCACTTCACCACAGCGGCCTCGAATTCCTCCAGACTCAAACACACTAACTGCCAACCCAATTTGGCAGGTTGATTCTTGGAGCCCTGCACAATGCTGGGGATTCGCCAAAGATCCTAAGCAGCAACTGAACAAATAATTAGAAGACAAATGAATAATTAATACAGACACTTGACGTGGACTCGGAACATCAAACAGAAGTCATCGCTCTCTCCACGTTTATAAGTGGGTCACGGAAAAATTCGCATTGGAATTCTGCTTAGCATCTTTGGTAAATCCCCAGCATTGTGCGGGGCTCCAAGAAGTAACCTGCCAAATTGGCTTGGCAGTTAGTGTGTGCGAGTCTGGAGGAATTCGAGGCTGCTGTCGTGCAGTGGAAGCATATCCAGCGCGTAACTGAAAGACCCTGGGTTCGGTTCCCGGTGGCGGACAATGAGAATTTTTCCATGACTCACTTATAAACATGGAGAGAGCGATGACCTCTGTTTGATGTTCCTAGTCCACGTCAAGTGTCTGTATTAATTATTCAGGGAATGTTAATTGCTCTCATTTAGAAATGGAGCAATTGCATGTAAGTTGCAAGACAAAGATGTCACTCACATTGACGGTTCTCTCAAGCTATTCTATACGAACCAGGACTAACAATTGTATTTGGCCTGTTTGATGTGGTGCCAAAATTCTGGACTAGTTGGGATAAGCTGCACAAACAGTCATACTTTGGTTGTTATTCTTTTTGTTTATTTGCTTTGGGTATAAAAACTACTGTCAGAAACTCGTTGAGCTGTAATCCTGTCCCTAAGTTAGGGCCACTGGCTCTAGTGAAGGGAGAGTTTCAGTGCCATATGATAAACACACCAATGCTTCACCTAGGATGCAAGGCTAGAAGCCACTGCTCCAAAGCACTCGGCCACTGGGGCGGCACAATGTGATAGCGCCTCCTGCATAGAGATACCATTGGGGTACGTTGTTAATTTTGTTTTGTACATTTTTGTCAGAGTGGGCACAAGTTTAACCCTTTAAGCGGCAGATGCACCAGAACCAAATAGCACCCAAAATTTTCTGCGTTCCTGAAACAGAAATGTTCACATAGCAACCGGGTTTTACGAAGGCTGCGTCCAAACAATTCTTTCCTTTTTCATCTCAGCAGTACCGGCCGTAAAGCTGTCACAGGTGATAAGGTGTTCTCTGCTCCACAACACTTCCAATTCATGGAAAGATGGGGATGGGCTAGTACCCCTGACATCAAGGAACGACGGCGAATGGCTAGTGCCCTTGACATGAACGTCATTACACTGTGTAGGAATAACATCTTTTCTCTCCTTTCTTAGGTTTGTCGCCATTGTTATAGCCTTTTAAGCAGGTAATCAGTCATAAAGGATTAGGGTCAATCATCTCCTAAATGACCACCTGAATAACAAAACTAACAGGATAACAATGCTTTCCGATGCGCAGGTTCAGTACTCTTTCCAACGACATTCGGCATACTTCTCAGGTAGTGAATATACTCGTTTGAGCTGATTTCACCCTATTTTGCAAACCCCGAGTTAATTCGTTCTAGCCGGTTAAAGGGTTAAGTTAAGTCCTGGATGACTCATCCAGGATGAGGCACGGGTGATGTGTTTTTCTTACGACACTGGCTCTCTCTCTTTCCTGAAACCACGGGACTAAATAAGAGACGGGCAACTGCTAATATAATTTGGAGTTGCTCACGGTGGTTGTTGAATTTCGGAAACAAACAAATAAGCAAAAGGAAATGGCAGATGGGCACAATGTTTTGTGGTTTGCCCCATTTGCAGAAATGTCTAGTTACATCTCTACTTGCTAATATAGACATTTTTATAAATAATATAGACATTTTTAATAAATAACTATAATTTTTTATAAATAATATAGACATTTTTATAAATAACTATTATTTTTTTATAAATATAGATATTTTTATAAATAACTAATTTTTTATAAATAATATAGACATTTTTTACAAATAATATAAACATTTTTTATAAATAACTATTATTTTTTATAAATAATATAGACATTTTTTATAAATAACTGTGAAGTTTAATCAAATATCACTTTCACATTTTGGGTGTTAGCTTGATACAGGAAGAGGTTTTTTCTTATCACTATGGAATAATTTCTAAAGCAATAGTTTGTTAAGATGTCAGGTGCTTCTTTTAAAACCTCTTGCTATCACACTTTTTCATGAAAAATATCAAGGACAAGGATAGCCACTAGTAACGGTGAAAGTCAGTATTTTTGGTACTTGTTACTTTCTATACACGTACTGATATCAGTACTTTGGTAGTGTGTGTGTATATATATATATACAATATCTGTACAAGTATGAGTGTGTCATTGATGTGCAATTGACTTGAATTTATATATAACTTTTACTCCAAATGTCTAATTAAAAACATATACATTTATATGTACACATGTTTAGGAAGAGGAAATCATAGATCAGAAAAATAATGAAAGTTCATGACAAAGGTAAACTCCTTGAAATGGAAATGGGCTGGACATACTGTTAGAACTGACCACTATTGGACAACTGAAATACTGCACTAAAATAAAAGGGTCAGGAAAAGACCCAGAAGAAGACCATATGGGAGATGGGTGGCAACCCATCTCTCACATGTCTTTGAGAAATTTGGAAGCACATTGGAATGTGGAGGAGACTAGCACAAGGCAGAAAGTTGTGGAAGAAATTTTGGGAGACCTTCACCCAGCAGTGGATTGAAATGATGATACGTACATACATTACGTACGAAGGGGGATTAAAAAGCATTCATCCCAGTATATATCGCAATGGTTTTCGTGAAAGACAACATTGTCAATCTGTGCTGTAACTTTTTCTATGTTGGTCACAAAAGATCTATATATATATATAATTGAATGTTTGTTTCTTTGTATGTCTACTATACAAATCTACAGTTTTCAATTTAGAACCACCAAATTTCGCATACCATCTCATTGTACTCTAAGTTAGACCGTATAAGGTTTTTGGAAGGGGTCAGAGCTCAGAGTCAAGCGGCCCAAATACAAAATTTCCATTAAATCTACAGTTTTCAATTTAGAACCACCAAATTTGGTATACTATCTCATGGTATTTTAACTTAGACTGTAGGTGGTTTTTGGATGGGGTTGGAGCCCGGGATCAAAGGGCTCCCATACAAAATCTTCCTAAAATGTTCCATTTTTAACGCTTAAGAACTGCAACACAATTCAGCACTCCAATACCCGATCTACAGTCTAAGTTAAAGACCATAGATAACAATAAAGTGCAAAAATTTCCATTTAATGGTGTATTAAAAACACAAATGAATAAACGTTCACTTTCGCCACCAACAGGCAGCTTCATCAGACAGAAATACAATGCAATGTTAATAGAGAGTTCCAGATATTCAAAATTCAAAACACTAAACAAAAGGATGATCAATGCCAATGTCAAGTCAAATGCGCGTGATATGACATAGGTGCACTGCATTTCAATGCCGCAGGAATCTCAGAAGCGCATGCCAGATGTACGGCAGTTCAATAAATGTCTCCTTGGAGGTAAGCACTTCCATTCCTCTTCCTTTCTTTTGTTTCGTAAAAGTAAACTAACTAAACATTTTTTTTTTTTTTTTTCACATTTGCAGCCATCCCGGCTCCTTTTTTTTTTTTTGGCAGAAGTATTACTGCATCAGCCAGTCATTTGCAGTGGCTAGCATTAATTTCGAGGAACCCTGCTTTTCACATGGACAACTCTACGTCGCCTGCTCAAGGGTTGGCAATCTACAATTTTGCTCCCAATGGAAAAACCAAAATATTGTTTATCAAAAAGCAATAACCAAAATTTATTGGAAAATTACAGGAATATCTTTCCCATTCATTAACGTTCACCCATTGAACTTGGTCATTCCACAGATAGTAATAATTACCCAAAAATACCGGGTACCCTTGCTAGTCATACATAAAAATTTAGCACTCACAAATGAATAGCTTTTCAAGTACTTTACCAAAATGCGGGAGCACTGATTTTTGGTACTCGTTATAGTGTGTAATGGTTACCATGCAATGAGATCCTGTGACCAGTTCTGAGAAACAACCGTGGTGGGCTGGCTCGAGATTGGAAAAGCAATGAGAAACGAGGACCCAGACAAAAGTAGCGAGTAACGATCAAAATACAGAACTACCAACACATCACTAATAGCAAACCAAAAAACGAACTCTGGCATAAAATGAATAATACACATTAAACATATTTCAAATAAACCAACACATGACGTATAAATAAATATGTACATTTCGCCGATCCCCAGAACCTTCATACGTTTTTCGTTAAAACATCGGAGAGATACATTCATGGATTATTCATTTACGATCTTACCGGTCTCATTCCGAGATGATAAGTGTTAGATAACATGAGATTACATCCCAGGTTCTCCACTTGTTCAGGCAGTAATCCTTTAAGTGTACCTTGTGTTCCTACGGGCATAAACACAGGAGTATTTACAACTGCATGAGGAAGAGTTAAAATAGAGGTCCTGGCTTTTGTTCGAGAGCATTCTTTGAGAACTTTAAAAGTTAAAGCAAATTCAGTTTGCGATACGGACATGATGCAAGATTATAAACAAACCGTTACACTGCAACACGTGTCCGTTGTTGTTGCCACTTTCATGGTATTCTTGGAGATGGGAAATCCAACTTCCGCCCGGGTGGTGCAGTGGCGTGATCTAAGCGCTGACTTGTGACCATTCGTCCAAGAAGGGTCAGGGTTCGAATCCCGTGAGGTATGGATGTTGTGATAGTCTTACGGCACTGGCTCCCTCCCTTTCCTGGATTCAGTGGCCCTAAATTAGGGACGGGCGACTGATTATAGCCCATTGAGTTGCTCACGGTGGTCGTTAATCCTTTAATAAGGGGGAAAAAAATCCAACAAGTTTGGGAAAACCTGAAACCTTGGATGGGGGAAACGCACATTTGCTGTTCGGTGTAGAATTAAACTGGTCTTATAGCAGCAAAGCAGGAATTGTTTCTAGTGGGGGTCATAGATATCAAATTCAGATATCCTATTCTAAAGCACGTCCACACGTAACACCTTCGGAATTTCTACAAGACGCTAAATCAGACACCCAGCCTGTGAGACGTGGCAGTCAAACCCAATCCGTGGAAGGCAAGTGAATTGGAATATGCTGTTTACATTGCTTATAAGTATCGTGTGGCAATTCGCTGTTAATATTGCTTTTGAGTTTCGTATGGAAATTCGCTGTTAATATTGCTTTTGAGTTTCGTATGGAAATTCGCTGTTTACATTTAGATTCTACGTACCTAATACACATTTAGCTGAAGAAATCATAACATTTGAATAAATAAAAAGACACGGATATTTATTTATACAAGGGAAGTTATTGCGACATTTTTGTTTTGTTTTTTATTGGAGGGTTTAACGACCATCGTGGGCAACTCAATGAGCTGTAAGCAGTAGACAGTCCCTAATTTAGGGCCACTGGTTCCAGGGAAGGAAAAGACCCAGTGCCGTATGACAAACTCAACAACCATGCCTAAAGACTTTTAAGATACTTAGACTGGATTACCGTAAAATAACCGTGCGACATTTTTTTTTTTTTGATTAGGGGTTTAACGACCACCGTGAGGTACTCAATGAGCTATGAGCAGTCGTCCGTCCTTAATTTAGGGCCGCTGATTCCAGGGAAGGGAGAGAGCCAGTGCCGAAAGACAAGCATAACATCCACGCCTCACCGGGATCCGAACCCGGACTCCTTTCGGATGAATGATCAGAAGCTATCGCTTAAACCACTGCGCCACCAGCGTGGCATGCGACATTTGAAGTTAAGCTTTGTACGGCAAGAATCTAGCTGTCATATCTCGTTGTTTACTAAAGGCGTTCGCGTGTTTATATCAGTTACATCCATTTTTTATATGCATGACCAGTAAGATTTATCATATTTGGGTTGTATAACAGTATGTATATATTGTAAAGTATTTCAGAAAATAATATAACGAGATTTATTGATAAATTAAACAAAACTTCTATGTATTTTTTTAATTTAAACAATTCTTTTCCGAGACTTTTAATCCCAGAGATTTGAAATTGTCTAAACTCTAAGTTATGTGTAAAGGGCATTTCTTTCTATCTTATTTAATTTTATTTATGTTTTCACTCTTTGAGTAGCTATTACGAACTTATAATACTGCAGGGAAAACCTCCAATTAAATGTTTTTGTTCTCGGCAACTTCTCTTAAGAATAAACAAATGGCCACATTAAAATAATTTTTGACATTACGTAGAGTGTGAAATACGTATTTCATGCAACTACATCACGCAGTTTGCCAGCAGCTGAAGCCAAAATATATATTATACGTAGGACAAGCGACGTTTCTCATCAGTTATTTCATATCCCCCCAAAATTACGATAATCATGTTTTCTTTAATCGTAAGTTAAAAGGTGCAAAAAGAAAAAAATGCCGCCCCGGTGGCGCAGTGGTCTAAGCGATGGCCTCTGATCATTCGTCCGAAAGGGGTCCGGGTTCGAATCCCGGTGAGGCATGTATGTTGTGTTTGTCTTACGGCACTGGCTCTCTCCCTTCCCTGGAACCAGTGACCCAAAATTAGGGACGGGCGACTGCATATAGTCCATTGAGTTGCTCACGGTGGTGGTCGTTAAACCTCCATTCAAAAAAAAAAAAAAAAAGGTGCAACGTCCAATTTATTCCCCATTGAAAAAAAATTAATATGCAGTATTATAACAACGTAAAATTCCTTTCGCGCAGGTAAAAGAGCTTAATTAACGTTGTTTCCATAGGAAACTTGCCATTTTGCCGTACAAGCTCTGCGATCAAATGTCGCCAGCTGCTGCCACTCATTTACCCAAGAACTTCCAATCTATGTATTTTAAAGGTCTTTGTCCATGCCTCACCGCTACGCGAATTTCACAAGCGAATGTACGGAATTGCGCGATTAAGGCCATTTCCACCACACGATTTGTTCAGAGCCACTTTGGAGATTGCGAGTAGGCGGGGCCTACGAGGAGAATCATGTGCAAGGTTCTTTAAATTCTCGAGTCATGTGAGTGAGACATGTAAGATTTGCTGCACACGCCATATGCAATTTTAATGTTCGGGTGTTTTCATTGCGACAATGGTTAACCCCAGTTGTTTTACCCGTACAGTCGGAGTGCGATAGGAGATAAATAGAGAGTGTACTTTATTGGTAGGGAAACTTTTGAGTTTTTATATCAACATGACTTCATGGACTTGTGACTTTTCTTTGATTAATCCAACGAGATAGAAATGCATAGAGTGCTTCTGTGATTGGTTCTCCGCTGAGGCAGCTGAAGCCAACGAGAGGAGAGGCCGCCATCTTTGATCAGGTGCAACTTCTGTGTATGTCAGGAAATCACCTCAGTTCTTTCAGCTGTTTGGCGATGGTATTATGTTCCATCACAGAGTTCGCCGCCCCGGTGGCGCAGTGGTCTAAACGATGGCCTCTGATCATTCGTCCGAAAGGGGTCCGGGTTCGAATCCCGGTGAGGCATGTATGTTGTGTTTGTCTTACGGCACTGGCTCTCTCCCTTCCCTAGAACCAGTGACCCTCAATTAGGGACGGGCGACTGCTTATAGCCCATTGAGTTGCTCACGGTGGTCGTTAAACCTCGAATCAAAAAAAAAAATCACAGAGTTCAGGCTACAGTTTTGTAAATATTCTCAAGTATCAGCACATTTTGGATAAATATGATCACCATTAAAATTCATTTTAAAGCTTTTGTAAGAATAAAAGAAACAAGTATTGCGGAACTACAGTTTACAAGTAAGCTTCGTTTTTAAATGAGGTTGAGCCGTAAATGCCCAGTTAATCAAACACACAAGAAATAAAACATCTAATCTGTTTAGGTGGTGATAAAAGCAGGAGATAAACCTTTTTAATATCTGTGTAATTTTAAGACTTTTTATTCCTTATATTTTGTAAACAAAGTCGTACTCAGTGTGGACACTGAATTATGATTACTACTTACTATGGGGAGCTGAGGTTAACTGCATGGGTTACTAACTTGGAAGGTTTTTGGGGAACAATTTTTACTTATATAAGTGTATTTTTTTTTTTTACATATGCTGAGCATGTCTTGCAACTAATATTTGCATACATATTCTAGAATCTGTAGAGTGTACATGTAACATTTTCCAGTAGCAACAAAATTTCAAAATCTTAGGAACCTACAATTTCTTTTTAGGCGACAAAAATCATGTACCCATGGCGAATAATCATTAGATAGCAAATATTGGTAAAGAAGTCAATTTATAGTTACTTAAATTGCAGAAGTAATAATTGTGATTGGTAATATAAATTTATTGTTTGCTGACACATGTCAGGAAACAATCTAGTATTCTATCTGAAAGCACAGTGTCACCCAGCTTGTGTTCTAGGCATTTGTCTCTGATTAGTGATTAATCTGTAGTATTACTGAAACAAAGTTAGAATGGGGAGCTTGAAAATTTCTAGACAGAATACTCTTTATTTATGAATGTGTAAGTACAATGTGTGTGATCTTTCTCATAGCAAAAAAAACAACAACAGGCAATATTGATTTAAAACTGAAAATAGGAAACAGGGAGTACAATGGTATCTCAAAAATTCAAACATAAAGTATTTATGAAAATGCGCAAAAAATTATGAAATGACAATTGAAAAAAAAAGTATAATACTCAGCAAATGGAATAATACAAAAGAAAGGGAATAGCACCTTTTTGTAAAAACTACTTGCACTCAAAATAGCATAACTATACGAAATTTCTTGGCGTAGAACACAAATAAAACTTTTCAAGCTTTCGCACATCAACCAGATGGCTTCTTCAAGGAAAGAAGTTGTCTACCTTGAGAAAGCCATCTGGTTGATGCACGAAAGCTTGGAAAGTTTTATTTGTATTCTACGCCAAGAAATTTCGGATTTTAGTATAATTATACTATTTTGAGTATAATTTGGTGTACAATTCCTACTTATTAAACTACTTGCATTTAATTTTTGTGTGATAGGTGGTTTTTTTTTATTTATTTTTTTATTTTTTTTTTGAAGAATGTGACCTCTGATTCATGATGGATAAACAGTCAGTATGTCCATGCAACAAATTGCCAGTTATTCTTTCTGCAGCAACCATATGATAGGTTACTATTATACAAATATCACTCACATAAATCAGTCTTTCTTTAAATTGAACAAGTTGTGCCTGTATTTCTCTAAAATACAAATCAGTCACACTTGCGGTGTTTCCAGCAAGACTGCTGAAGGAACCCACAAAATAAAAACACAAAACATAAACATTTGCTCACCAAACTTTTTGCACACCATGAATGCAAATCAGTGGTTGTTAATCTTTCACTTCATATTAATAAGAGGCTGTGCCCTTAAAATTGAAAAAAAAAAACTATGTGCAGCACATCTTAACAATTGCCAAAATGTGTACAAATATCAGGTCAAATCCACCAAATTTCAACTGTGGGAATACAAAAAACTAGGCTTCTTAAAAAAAAGTAAAATATGAAAGTGCAAATAAAAAACTTTAAATATTTACTGAAATAAAAAAAAGACAATTTTTTGTTTCATAAAAAATAAAAGTCCATGATCTGAATTTTATAGTCGTTGAGCCCAAGAATTGAAAAATATCTAAAATAATACATGCCCAGAGAAAATTTACCTGCCCAGGTATTAAAAGCCGGATGTGTAGAAAGATTTTTCTTTTGATGCCAGAAATTAGGTCTTTTTGGGTTCAAAAAGTACATAAAACTATTTTTAGCTACTCAGTATTGGTATTGCTAAATGTAAATAGCATTTGGAGCCAAATATTGTTTGGAGTATCATATTGCCCCAATGTCTGTCTATACCTAGGTCACAGGGAAGTTAACATATGTGAGATATACATATATATCTTTGACCACAGCAGAAATTAGCCACCAAGTTTATTCAAACTGCACTTGAGAATAATTATTTTGAGTTCTTTTTCTTATGGATAAACCTTGGAAGATAGTTAAATAAAACATAGCAAATAAACATATATATATATATATATACATAAATAAAATAATTTTCATAAATAAATAAGATAAGAAATTAGGCCACCAAGTTTATTTAAACTGCATTGAGAATAATTATTTTCAATTCTTTTTCTTACGTATAGACCTTGGAAGACAGCAAATAAACACATATAGATACATAAATAAAATAATTTTCATCAAAAAAGGATGAAAATTATTGGCTTTCTGTGATTAATCGAACGAGATACGTACTTCTGTCTCGTTGGATTAATCACAGAAAGCCATGCTTTAATCTACATAGTTCTCACAGAGCCGATAGATGTCAGCACATCAGCGCGCACTGCCGTAGAACAGGATTATTACAGATGTGTTTTGTATGGAGAACCTTGAGCTGTTTAACGTTTTTTTTTTTTTTGTTTTTTCGGGGTGAAGGCGGGTTGAAATGTGGAATTGAAGGCATTTTTGATTAAGTTTGGAGGGACAAAAATGTGAGGAATTTCCTAAATATTAGAAATATATATATATGACAGATCACTTACTATTTTATAAGACACAATATATAGCAAACAACATTCTGGAGTATTTATTCCAACGGAAGTGTCTTATTTCAATAGGACACTGTCTTGAGATCGTACTCAGCGTTACATTCAGAGAGTTTTTTTCCGAGGGGTCACATATTATATTATTTCATCATCATCATCATTGTCAACCATTATCAATCCACTGCTGGACGAAGGTCTCCCCAAGTTTCCTCCACAACGGTCTGTCTTGTGCCAGTCTCCTCCATGTCACCCCTGCATACTTTCGAATTTCATCCACTCATCTCCCATGTGGTCTTCCTCTGGGTCTTTTCCTGTCCCTTGGAATCCAATCTAAAATTTCGGCTGTCCATCGATGATCTGTCCTTCTGGCAGTATGTCCAGCCCATTGCCATTTCAGGGATTTAACTCTGATCATGATGTCCTCCACTCTTGTCATTTTTCGGATCCACGAGTTCCTCTTCTTATCTCTCCTGGTTACACCGAGCATGCACCTCTCCATGCTACTTTGAGTTGTCTGCAGCCTTTGTATGTCTCTTTTAGTTAAGGTCCACGTCTCTGCACCATACGTAAGCACTGGAAGGATGCATTGATCAAACACTTTTCTTTTAAGACATAATGGCATATTGCTCTTGAAAATTATGATGTTTCTTCCAAAAGCTCTCCAGGCAAGTTTTGTACGCCGATTAATTTCTTCAACAATGTGACCCTCACTTGATATCTGCTGTCCAAGATAAACGTACGTATCTGTTATCTCCAGCTTTTCTCCATCAATCGATAAATCTTCATTTCTTGTAAAAGCATTGAACATCCCTTTTGTTTTCTGAAAGTTCATTTTTAATCCCACTTCTTTACTCTTGTCAGCAAGTTCCTGGATCATACTCTGCAGCTCTGATGGGGTAGTTGCAAAAATGACTACGTCATCAGCAAAACGAAGGTGGGTTAGATAATCTCCATTAATCTTTATCCCCTTGTTTTCCCAGCTCAGTGACTGAAAAACACCCTCCAATGTGGCATTAAAGAGCTTCGGAGATATGGTGTCACCTTGTCTCACTCCCTTTCCAATTTTTATGTGTGTTGTATTTTCAAACAGCCTAATCTTTGCACTTGCATTTTCATAGATGTTATTAATAATATTAATGTATGCATCTTCAATACCACAGGTTTTCAAAGCCATTGTAACTGCTGATGGTTTCACCGAATCAAAGGCTTTTTCATAATCGATAAAAGCCATGCACAATGGAAGTTCATATTCCCTCGCTCTTTCAATTAGTTCTCTCAGCACGTGGATATGATCTATTGTGCTGTAGCCACTCCTGAATCCAGCTTGTTCTGTCGGTTGAGCCATGTCCAGTGTTACCTTCAAGCGGTGTGAAAGAACTTTAGTGAAGATTTTATAAACTACTGATAGGAGACTGATAGGTCTGTAGTTTCCGAGATCCTCAATGTCACCTTTCTTATGTAGCAGGATCATTGTAGCGGTGTTCCAATCCTCAGGAATCTTTCCTTCATTAAGGCATCGAGTGAAAATTTGGGCGAGTACTGTTTCGATTTCTCCACTTGCTTCTTGTATGATGTCTACAGTAATTCCATCTTCTCCTGGAGCTTTTGCCCGCTTCATGTTCTTGATTGCATGTGCAACTTCTGCTGGAAGGACTGGAGGAACTCTGGTACTGGTATCTTTCATGATGTCTTCAGTGCATGTATCATCCCTTTCATATAATTTGGAGTAGAAATCTTTCACTCTTGTCAAAATTTCGCCTCTATTTCTTGTTACAGAACCATCTTCTTTTCTCAGTGCCATAATCTGTTTTCTTCCCTTACTGAGATGTCCCTTTGCTATCTTTAGGCTTTGGTTGTTTTCAATTGCTTTCCTCACTAGTTCACAGTTGAATTTTCGTATGTCTTCAGTGATACTTTTTCGTACTGTCTTGCATAGCTCTATATATTCCACTTTGGAAGTCACATCTTCTTTAGTTGTCCTCATCTCTCTTCTTTTTTGCATCAACATTTTCGTTTTTCCTGATAATTTATTTACATGCAACTTGTTCTTAGACCCAGCTAATTTTGTTGCTGTTTCCATAAGAGCTTTGGTTACTTTTCTGTTAACTTCAGAGATGTCCACTTCTTCCGATGTTAGGCCTTCTAAAGCAGAGAACCTGTTCTTCAGTTCCAACTTGAAGGTATTATGGTGTTTTTTAAGGTTGGTTATGTCAATAGATTTTGTTTGTCTTATGAGCTTGCCACGTTCAAGTTTAGTGTTGAGGTGCATCTTACATCTCACCAATCTATGGTCACTACCTGTGTTGAACTTGTTTAGCACACTGCAGTCTTCTATGACGAATTTTTTGTTACACATAATAAAATCAATTTCACTTGTCGTCCCATTTGGATGTCTCCATGTCCATTTCCTGTGTGGCTTTTTCTTGAAGAAGGAGTTCAAGATGAAAAACTCTTCTGCCTCTGCAAACTCAACGAGAGTATTTCCACGCTGGTTTCTGTTGCCGTGACCGAATTTACCTACTGAAGTTTCATTCTGTTGTCGTTGCCCTATTTTTGCATTGAAATCTCCCATAATTATTTTCAAGTGCTGCTTACCTTTATTATTTAGATGACAAATTTCCTCATAAAATTCTTCAATTTCTTCTTCAGGATGACTTGTGGTGGGTGCATAAGTTTGAATAATCTGAGCCTGGTATCTTCTCGATAGTTGGATAACGAGTCGTGCAGCTCTGTCAGAGGAACTTTCAACTTCTACCACTTTATCCTTCAGTTTCTTGTTTATTATAAATCCAACACCACTAGTTCTGCCAGTATCTGTCCCACGATAGTAGAAGAGATGTCCACTTTTCAGTTCGATGAGATCTTCTCCTTTTCTCCTTACCTCACTTAGCCCCACGATGTCCCACTTGATCCTTTGTAGTTCCTCTTCCAATTCAAGAAGCCTTGAATCAGAAGATAGGGAGCGTCCATTGTACGTTGCCAAGGTCAGCATCAGATGGCAGCCTAGTCCGGTCCTCCGGGGATTCTTAGCACCCTCTGCCTTCATGTCGCACTGGCCGCTGCCTTGGCCAGGTACATTCCAGCTGCCGGAGACTGAGGGCCAAGATTTAAGTTGTGGAGTCATTTTGGAGGGGTTTGGCCATAACTCACCACGCTGGCCAAGCGGGTTGGTGAGTGTGGGATAGAATTTCCTCTGATCCCGATGGTATAGTTATACCGCTATTTGCGGTCGTCAGAGCCCCTTTAGTGGGAACAGGATGCACCACGAGAAGGCGGGGTTGACATTTGTCAAGGAGAGGCTGTGATGTTACGCATCACCTGACCTTATTATTTATATATATATTAATACATATAACAAATTTTCTGAAATCTACACATGCAAGTGATTAAAAATATAAAAACGTTATACCTTTGTTTTAATTCAGTAATGCACCACAGATTTC
Organism: Macrothele yani; assembly: GCA_039090855.1. NCBI lineage: Eukaryota > Metazoa > Arthropoda > Arachnida > Araneae > Macrothelidae > Macrothele > Macrothele yani. Next base: position 132,669,936 of record CM077005.1, on the reverse strand, counting down.
ACCATGCTGCGGTGGTGTAAAATATTAAGGATGCTAGTAAGATAACGCTGCTGTCTGGAGAAAATCCCCCCCTCCCCTAAACATTAGGAGTGGAGAAAATATTAGCACATAGTAGTAAAAAAAAAAGCAACTAATTAATCGTTTAAAATTCCTGGATTTTCTTTTTGTCACAGAACGTAAACCACATACCGCCAGGAAAAGATAATATGGGAATCATTTTTAATAATTTGCTATCGTTAAAAATTAGGTAACGCAAATATTTTGTTGTATTGGAAGCCCTAACGTCACGTTAGCTACATTGAAGCTTACTTAACCATATACATGGGATGTCGGCATCCAGAAGACTGAAATAAAGCTGAAAGCCAGCTTCCAAAATATGATGATGTATTGCAGGGCAAGCCGTTGGTGATTACAAATCCACACTAAACTTAACTATCAAATACAAAGGTTCTAAAAAATTACCGAATTGTGAAACAATGCTTGGTTTTCTTGTTTGCCCCTCTTGCATATGTGATCAAGATGAACTGGTCTTCTTTTACCCTTATGATTTTTATCCGGAGAAAGTATTGAGTAATTTTGGTAGGACTTCATAATAGATGTTTAACATGGATAATTGTTCCATTTATAAACAAATTTACAAAAGCATTCTCATCTAGAGCAACAAATTTTTCTATAGAGTATATATATTTTCATAACTACTTTGATTTCAGAGCTACATTTAAAAAAAAGTTATTTAAAGTGTTAACACTTTGTGTGAAGTCATTTATGGCTCTAATTAAAAACGGAAATTCCGTTTTTTTTTCTCGAGGTATTGTATACATTATTGGCTGCATTGATTCGTCGGATTTAGAAAACATAAATACACATGCCGATGGCAATTTTAGTTTTAATGTATAAAACAAAGCAATTAATTTAATATTTAAAATAATCTTAATGCTACTGAGATATGAAATCCATGTGAATGAGTTTTTTTTTTATTATAATATTTTCCCCCGTTTTCTTAAATTTTTAAAATTAATTTCTCCAAATTTTCATCCATGAACAAAAAACTGTTGGGTTTTTTTTTGCCAAAAACAACAAAAACTTTTTTGAGCGCGGAGTCATGAACTTGCCTGCGAGATGGCAAGAGGTCATCGAACAAAATAGACAATATGTTGTTGACTAAAGTTTTTGTTTCCCATTCAAAATCGCCTTTCATTTACAGAAGGGAAAAACGCAATTACTTTTTGGCCATCCCAATATGTTTTACTTCCTTCCCTGGAACCAGTGACCCTACATTATGGACGGGTGACTTCATATATGCGATTATTACCCCCGCCCTCCATCCCCCCCACCCCTCCCGTGTCTTGCTCAAGATATCCGAGCGAAAAATTACTACTCTACTGTAGTATCTCGATTATCTGGAGACAAAGGGAAAGCCCATTCTCACAGCATAAAAATAACGAACCGAAGAAAATGAACGACGCTAAGGTTTGTTTAAAGCTCGAAACTAGCCTTCGGCATGAGCAAATAGTTTCTTAACCGCTCGGTCACCGGTTGATAACTTTCAGTGCTACATTCATTGTTCATGTACAGTGAACGGTGTTCCATGGGTACGTTATTTCAAAGTTCCTACGCACTTACTAACACAAGCACAAGCTAAAAAATCTAAGAGCACCACAGTGAAGCGAAATATTAGGTCAGCAAGTGAACACTTTCAAATTACTATAATTCCTGTGATAGTAAAGTAATGATCACAGTATTTTAGGGTAATTATCATTAATCTCTCTCATTATCGATAATGCGTTCTCCAACTGTGGACTGTTCACGAACACTATTAAAAGTATCGTAGGAAATATCTGTGTTTCAGGGATCCCAATCCTGTTTGTGGTTGCAGCTAGCAGTAGACATCTTTCATAGATGGCCAAAGCAGTTGAAAACACAGAGGTGGATATCCTGTGAATACGGTGGATGGTGTAACCATTCTATTCAATGAGCAGACGAACAATCCGGGCCTTCTGCTGTCATGCCTTGTCGTGTACGAGGAAAAGTCGCCGTCAATAAAGGTGTTGCAGTACCCATGCCGAGATATGCTCCTCCAGAAATAACATATAGTGTTCCGATTTAATGGTGATGTTCTCATCATACGTCTTCCAAAGTGCTGCACCGCGAACACCCATGGCAATGACCAGTAAGATTTTACGCTGATGCACTGGGCAAAGACTCGAAGGAAGTATTGAGTTCAACACAGGACCGTGACTGATGTCGTTGCGTAAAATTCCACCCAACTTTCATCTGAGCAGAGAAAACTTGTGAGCATCCAATTATTGCGACGATAACACGCAATGTTACTCCGCGCAGTTTTTATTTTTTTTAATTGGAAGTTTAACAACCACCATGAGCAACTCAGTGGGCTATAAGCAGTCACCGTCCCTAATTTTGGGCCACTGGTTCCAGAGAAGGGAGAGAGCCAGTGCCGTAAGGGAAACACAACATCAATACCCCACCGGGATTTGAACCCGGAACCGTCTCGGACGAATGATCATAAGCCAGTGCTTAGACCACAGCACCATCGGGGAGGCCACCCGTGTAAAACATAAATGGTCTTGGTCTGTTTGTTATTCAGTTACGATTTCTATTTGGTTTGGCTGTCAGCACGGCTACAATTATTGGCACATCAATAATCTATTGCCTGTCTGGCTCCAGAGAAGGTGCAGAACCAGAACGAAAAGTAAACACAATACCATTTTCATACCGTATATCCGTACGAGAGTCACCACCCGACTCGAATGTGCCGCCCGGTGGCACAGTGCATGGTCGAAGCGTTGGCTTCTGACCTTTCGTCCAAGATGGGTGTAGGTTCTAATCCCGACGCGGCATGAGTGTTGTGTTTGTCTCATGGCACTGGTTCTTTTCCTTCTATGGAATCAGTGACCCAAAATTAGGGACGAGCGACTGCTTACTGCCCATTGAGTAGTTCACGGTGGTCGTAAAACCTTCATCCGAAAAAAAAAAAAAAATTACTCCGAAGTCGAATAGCAGGGTGCGGGCCTTTGATTCCTCATTCTGCTGAATATGAGTTCGAATCTCACCCGTTTCTTGGAAGATTGGTGCTGTATGTAAGAGAAACTAGCACACCAAAATCCTTTTTTTTTTTTATTGGATGTTTAACGGTCACCTTGAGCAACTCAATGGGCTATAAGCAGTCGCCCGTCCCTAATTTAGGGTCACTGGTTCCAGGGAAAGGAGAGAGCCAGTGCCGTAAGACAAACACAACATCCATGCCTCATCGGGATTCGAACCCGGACCCCTTTCAGACGAATGATCAGAGGCCATCGCTTAGACCACTGCGCCACCGGGGCGGCCAACAAAATCTCCAGGCGAATAAGCAGAAATAAAGAAAAAATAACAACTAAGGTTTCCTTTCAAGAAAAACGGATTCGGTCAAACGTTCAATTTTCTGCTTACTGATGTATTTTACGAATCAAATTATTATTTAAAAAATACTAACATCTTCATAATTTAATGAACAATATTGCTACATTTATGTAGGGGATTAAAGACGTTAGAGAGCGTTTAAGGTTAAAGGGGTCTCCATCCCTAATTTAGAGACACCGTTTACAGGGAAGTGAGAGAACCAGCGCCGGAAAAACAATCACGACATTCATGTCTTGACCGGTGTTTATAATTTTTTTTTTTATTGGAGGTTTAACGACCACCGTGAGCAACTCAATGGGCTATAAGCAGTCGCCCGTCCCTAATTTAGGGTCACTGGTTCCAGGGAAGGGAGAGAGCCAGTGCCGTAAGACAAACACAACATCCATGCCTCACCGGGATTCGAACCCGGGCCCCGTTCGGACGAATGATCAGAGGCCATCGCTTAGACCACTGCGCCACCGGGGCGGCAGGTGTTTATAATCCAGAAAAATGTATGAGAAATCAAAGAACCTCTTCAGTAGGTTCAGTTTCGACGCTTCCCTTGTGGTATGCGAACAATCACTGCTCCTGATATCTTTTTTTTTTTTTTTTTTTTTTTTAATTGGAGATTTAACGACCACCGTGAGCAACTCAACGGGCTATAAGCAGTCGCCCGTCCCTAATTTAGGGTCACTGGTTCCAGGGAAGAGAGAGAGCCAGTGCCGTAAGACAAACACAACATCCATGCCTCACCGGGATTCAAACCCGGGCCTCTTACGGACGAATGATCAGAGGCCAGCGCCTTAGACCACTGCGCCACCGGGGCGGCGCTCCTGATATCTTTATTACTTAATGTACATTACAAAAAACAACCACGATGGTATGAAGCTTGCATATAGACAAGTAAAATAGAAATGCTGTTCGACTTATGGTACTTGTATTTCTAAATAATCAGCACCGTGTCGAACCTGTAAAAAACTGCATAACATTTGGATCGGATCGAGTCCAGCTAGCACGATTAGATGCCGATTCCCTAGAAACGCCTCCCCGGTGGCAGAGTTATCCGAGACGTAGGTTTCTGTCTAGTCGTCAGAGCTAAGTTCGGGTTCGAATCCTGGATGCGACATGGGTGGTGTGTTGCCAAAGATTTTGTTGCTGACTGACAGCAGTGTGCTTCCTTCTCGTCATCGGTTCTCCCCCTTTCCAAGAACTAGTGGTCCCAAATTATGCCCGATACAAAGTCCCTGATCACTAGAAGTTAGCATCGTAACCACTCAGTCACCTTCGGAAAAAAATTCCGAATGTAACCCACTTTTTTCGGTTATTTGGATATACACACTAGTTAGTAAAAAAAGAAGGGGGCTTCCCGGTGGCACAGGGGTCTAAACGCTGGCTTCTGAGCATTCGTCTGAGACGGGTCCGGGTTCGAATATCCCGGTGAGGCATGGACGATGAGTTTGTCTTACGGCATTGGCTCTCTCCCATCGCTGGAACCACTGACCCTAAATTTCGGGTGGATGACTGTTTATCTCCCGCTGAGTTGTTCACGGTGGTATTTAAACCTTCAAATAAAAAGGGGGGGGGGAGTAACAATGAAAATCATTTAAAAGTTCCAGTATTGCCGTGGAAAAAACGTTTTATGGTGCAGGACTTGGCTTCTAATTTTTCGTCCGAAGTGGGTCCCTGTTTGAATCCAGTAAGGCTTGGATGGTTTGTGTTGATCTTACGGCATTGGCTGTCTCGCTTTCCTGGAACCAGTGGCCCTAAATTAGGGACGAGCGACTGCTTATAGCCCATTAAATTGTTCGCAATGATCGTTAGCATTCCTCCCCCCCCCCCCCCAATAGTAATAAGTTCGTATAATTTTTAGGCAAAGAAATGTTCTCATGACTCATCAGAAATGGCGAAATGTATTTTAATTCAAAGTTCTATTAAGCATTAAATGTCAGGGGTGCCGTTGTGGTAGATTTTAATTCAAAAAGTTTTCAAAGTTTTGTGAAGCACTACATGATCATAAGCCAGCGCTTGCACCACTGCGCCACCGGTTAATTTTTTTTTTTTAATTGGAGGTTTAACGACCACCGTGAGCAACTCAATGGGTTTGTTTGTTTGTTTGTATTGGAATTTTAACGACCACCGTGAGCAACTCAATGGGCTATAAGCAGTCGCCCGTCCCTAATTTAGGGTCACTGGTTCCAGAGAAGGGAGAGAGCCAGTGCCGTAAGATAAACACAACATCCATGCCTGACCGGGATTCGAACCCAGACCCCTTATGGGCGAACGATCAGAGGCCAGCGTCTTAGACCACTGTGCCACCGGGGCGGCCTGATAAATTCTAAACTCTGTGAAGCACTATTGCCGCCCTGGTGGCGAATTGGTCTAAGCGATGACCTCTGATCATTCGTCCGAAAGAGGTCCGGGTCCGAATCCCGGTGAGGCATGGCTGTTGTGTTTGTCTTACGGCACTGGCTCTCTTCCTTCCCTGGAACCAGTGACCCTAAATTAGGGACGGGCGACTGCTTATAGCCCATTGAGTTGCTCACGGTGGACGTTAAACCCCCAATCAAAAAAAAAATCACAGAAACACCTAAATAAAACATCCATACAAGAAGAGGAATAAAAAAAAATCCCTCACCCAATCAAACTTAACGGAGTAGGAGGAGAAACAATGACGTCACTTACTTGTCACCCTTCTAGAATTATTTTCCTTGCATCAGTGCTGGAGTGTTGTTCAGATATGGGCGGATAATTTAATTTCTGTTGGCGATGACTGAATTGTGCCCAAGATCTTGTTGCTGGCTGACAGCGGCAGGATTCTTTCTTCTCATGGGTTCTGTCCAGATGACCTCTGGCTTCATCCTTCTGAGATCCAAGTATGTTTTCCTTCTGGCTGGACCAAATTTTTGGACTGCTGCAGGGGTGAGTGTGCCTGATATCAGTATTTCAAACATACATTTTTGCCATTATCAGTGCAGTTCCCTTTGAGGATAACTAAAGAGGAAAAATTTGAACGGATCGCTAAAACTTCAATGAAGCTAAAATTCTCCAGAGTACTTGCCATCATCGAATGTGGCTGCTACAACAGCTGGAGTAACACTATGATACTTTACGTTTTCTCACGAAAATTAAAATGGGGGTACTTAACATTGATAGACCTTCAGCAAACGTAAACACTTGTGGTGCACAGATTTAAACTCGCTCCGGTGGCACAGTGTTCTAGGCGATGGCTTTTGATCTTTCGTTCGAGATGGGTCCAGGTTCGAATCCCGGTGAGGCATGGATGTTGTGTTTGTCTTATGGCACTGGATCTCTCCTTTCCTTGGAACCAGTGGCTCTAAATTAGGGACTGGCTACTGCTTATAGCCCATTGAGTTGCTCACGGTAGACGTAAAACACTGAATAAAAAAAAAAAAAAAAAACTCGCGCCGTAGTAGAGAGTAAACAAATTAAAAAAAAAATCTGGATTCTAGTTTGAGCGTGAAACACGATCGCTTGCTTGTTTTTTCTGTGTGTTAACCAACGCATCCCTTTATTTTCGCTAAACCTACATTAAGGAAGAACAGAAACATACAACGGTCGAACAACCATATGAAGAACTTTTGCTAGAATTATCAGTCGTATCAACTGTGTTCCTAGTGATTCAGTTAAACGATTCTATTTTCTACGATTCTATTTTAGAATCCCGCTTGAGGTGCAAGATCACTCGTTAGGCCTGGCCTAAATAGTTTTTTTGTTTTGTTTTGTTTTTCTCTTCTCCTTTTGGAACCAGTCACTAAAGGAATAAGCAGCTTATTACAGGTGCAGGAGTGCTTGTAGCATGGAAAACATACTAGAAAAACAAAATCTAAATAGCTTACTGGTTAGCTTATAGACTGCTTTCCAAGAAGACAGCCACCTCTGGTTAGCAGACATGTCATGTGAGCTCTTGATTGTACTCTTGAGTCTTTTAGTTTTGGCGCTTAACCACTACCATAAGCAACTCATAGGGCTTAAGCAGTAATCCGTCCTTAATTTAGGATCACTTGCCCCATATAAAGGACAGAGCCAGCGCCGTAAGATTAAAGGGAGAGGGGGGGCTGTAATGCCTCATTCGAGACTCTAACCCGGGCATGTCTTGGTCAAAGAGTCAGAAACCAAATCCTCAAACCATTCTTCCACAGGGTCGGACGAATCTGATATCTAAATAATTTGGATGGAGCTTTCGAGTGAATTGTATAACGAAAAATTTGTTGCTACTGAACTTCTGAAGAAATTAGGGTAATTTTTTTTTAGAAGCCGCCCCGGTGTCACAGTGTTCTAAACGCTGGCTTATGACAATTCGTCCAAGAAAGGGTCAGAGTTCGAATTCCGGTGAGACGTGGATGTTGTGTTTATCTTACGGTACTGGCTCTCTTCCTTCCCTGGAACCAGTCACCCTAAATTAGGGACCGGCGACTGTTTATAGCCCATTAAGTATAGATCAGATATGATCATATGTAGAGGATTTTAGGGAGGAAGTGTCTGATCCCAGGTCTTAAACAACCCTTAGAAATAGGAAGCTATGGGATTTGGGCTAGAGCGCCCCATAGGAAAGTCACACGGAAGCGAGGTAGAAAAGGGGAGGAAGACGTCCTCATTTATTACCGGGGGCCAGTACCCAGGGTCTGACGGCTTAACGTGCCTATTCGACGCACGGCGGATATTTTGTGGTTCGGGCGTTGTACTTTCCCATGATCGAACCTGAGGTTCCTCCGTGGTAGTCACGAACGTTGGCCACTCGGCCATCCGCGGCCTCCCATTGGGTATAGCTTATAGTCTATCAATTTTATACCCCACTGTGGTAGTTAAAACCTTTAATAAAAAAATCTTTCTCGTGATTAGCTGACTGGTCTTGCTCGAATTCAAAATAACTCAGTTCGCACGCTTTGTTATTTCACTTGGTTTCCATACTTAAACATTTCCAAGTGAGAAGATAACATTTTACGTGTTATTTGATTCATAAAACGTTATTGAAAATATGACTAGTATGCTCTGCAGGAATGTCAACATCCAGTCTGCATAACCTGAATAAGCGACAGTTATCAATACCCCCCCCCCCCCCACACACACACACCCTTCCCGAGCGCAGTTATGGTGCAACTTAAGGAATGTCGGTAACCATCTTAGTTTGCACAGTAAAACCCCTGAACTGCATGCGTTTTTTGAAAACACATTATCATACCTCGCTAAAACTTACATGGCGGTCATTGCGAAAAAAGCGATGGAATGGGTCCAAATAAGTCAACATGGAAATTATGGAAGAAATGTTCTTCACAGATACGTGGAACATCTACAGAATTATTAACACGGCGATCAGAATAGCCTGTATTATCTAGTTTCACTCTTTTAAAGATGTAATTTTCAAGTTTTCTGAAATATTACCTCGTCCTTGAGGGGAATCTTAATTGCCATCACCTGATTTCCGTTGGAGCATGCTATCAGTTACACCACCCAGGACAACTCGTACCTTGCTCGAACGGAAATCTGGTGATACAGATTAAATTCCCGCTGCAGGACGATTAAATTTTCAAAGTTTTCTGAAATGATATTGCATGTTGAACAGTAAACTAGATCATTCCGGTTATTCAGATTGCCGTATTAATAATCCTAGCGCAAATTATGTGGTGTTTAAGCTTTCGCCAGTTACATCACAGCTACTTATCACCTCACTCCTATTCCTGCTTGAGTTGGGGGAACTGCTATGGGAAATTGTCATCTGGGATCTTCTGTAAAGAAAAAACTGTTTGCTTTCCTGCAGAGCAACTAGACGTTTTTAACAAAGTTTTATGCATGAAATAACACTTGAAATGTTAGTTTCCACTAAGAGAAATTGTTAAGCACCAATATGGATGCATTGAGTTACGTAGAATTCGTAAAACAGAAAGTCTTTTAAATGATTGCCAAAATTAATTGTAGCTCTAGATGGGTGCAAATTTAGGAATTAGATCCGATCAATTTTGATATATGCCTTCCCTTCCCTGGAATCAGCGACCATAATAGTAGTCGCAATTCCTAAACCAAAAAAGAACAGCCATCAATGCACTGTCGGAAGTCATACTAAAAATGTGCCAAACTTGAACAGACCACTTATTACACACATTCCTGCAACGAATTCGGAAGAAATTAGAAAACTCACCTATATAGTATCGAATTCATGTATTTTAGGACATGCTTCACTTTTGCGGCCAAATAGATCAAAGTTAGCGCATGCTTCAACATTTTCTCAGTTCGTAAATACTTACCAAAAAAATATATATATACATATTCTTCAGAACTCCAGAATAGTATAAATAAGCGTGATATTCACACACAATCAAAATTAGCCTCTAATTATTTCATTAGCATGGGCCACAAGAGTATCAGGCAACAGAAAAATCCAAACCAGGGAAGCACTTCTCTCGAACAACTGGTCCAACAAATTCTCCATAATGTGACACTTACCACACCCCCTTCTGTTGGCAAAAATTTTGCAAAATATGTGACCTGAATTGAATTGGATAAAATTTCTAGTCAGCAGCATATTCAGTCTACGGTAAACAAGTATATAGATTTCCTATGGAGGGAAACATCACCGTAAGAAAAACAAACCACCCGCACCTCATCTGGAACTCTAACCCGGGGCCATTTAGAACGAACTGGATCAGAATCCACAAACCAGTCTGCCACCATGAAGGCTGAAGTGCCGCCCCGGTGGCGCAGTGGTTTAAGCAATGGCTTCTGATCATTCGTCTGACAGGGGTCCGGGTTCAAATCCCGGTGAGGCATGGATGTGGTGTTTGTCTTACGGACGGCTCTCTCCCGTCCCTGGAACCAGTGGCCCTAAATTAGGGAGAGGCGACGGTTTATAGCCCATTGCTCACCGTGGTCGTTAAACCTCCAAAAAAAAAAAAAAAAAACAAGTTAGTAATATCAATCAATGCATTGATTATGATACGCTTTCCAACATACCAGAAATTATTACTCAAGTTATGAGGATAATGGCTGTGGAATAAATCTCGCTCCTGTGTCCTGACCTTTGACCCCATTTCGATGATATTCAACAGAACCGGTTCAGTACACCTCAAGAATAACATACTAAAGTTTTGTCGCAATAGAAGAAGTTTTACGCAAGTTATGAGAATAATGGCTGTGGAATAAATCTTGCTTTTGTGCAATGACCTTTGACCCCATTTCGTTGATATTCAACAGAACCGGTTCACTATACCTGCGGAACAACATGATAACGTTTTGTCGCAATCGAAACATTTTTTGGTAAGTTATGATGCACAAGAGCAATTGGAATGGATCCCACTCTAGTGTCCTGACTTTTGACCCCATTTCACCCATTTTCAATACGGTTCGTCCCCAGTGCTCCCTACCACATACTAAAACTTCATCGAAATCGAACCATTTTTACGCAAGTTATGACGCATAAGGGCAAAGGAACAAATCCCGCTCTTATGTCCTGCCTGACCTTTGACCCCCATTTCGCCCATTTTCAATAGGGTTCGTACCCAGGTGGTTCCCTACCACATACTAAAATTTCATCGAAATCGAACCATATTTACGCATGTTATGACGCATAAAGGCAATGGAATTGATTCCACCTTTATGCCCTGATCTTTGACCCCATTTCGCCCATTTTCAATGGGGTTCGTCCTCAGGTGGTTCCTTGCCATATACTAAAATTTCATCGAAATCGAACCATATTTACGCATGTTATGACGCATAAAAGCAATGGAATGGATTCCACCTTTATGCCCTGATCTCTGACCCCATTTCGCCCATTTTCAATAGGTTTCGTTCCCAGGTGGTTCCTTACCACATACCAAAATTTCATCGAAATCGGACCATTTTTACGCCAGTTATGACGCATAAGGGCAATGGAATAAATCCCGCTCTTATGCCCTGCCTGACCTTTGACCCCAATTTGCCAATTTTCAATAGGGTTCGTGCCCAGGTAGTTTCCTACCACATACTGAAATTTATCGAAATCGAACCATATTTACGCATGTTATGACGCATAAAGACAATGAAATTGATCCCGCTCTTATGGCGTGACCTTTGACCCCATTTCACCCATTTTCAATAGGGTTCGTCCCTTGGTGGTCCCCTACCACATAGTAAAATTTCATCGAAATCGAACCATTTTTACGCGAGTTATCGTTTCGACAGACAGACGGACGGAAAAAGCTGGAGCATATACGCTTCTTCAACCTACGGTTGGAAAGCGTAAAAAAGGCTGAAGTAATGGATAGTTGCAATACAAGTTAACTTTAACCTTCGTGTAGGTTGACCTCGTTCAGCTTGATGATGGAAGGCTCATTTTACTGACTTTGAGTGAAAGCTTGAACTGAAATTCTTCTTTCATTATGGTGCCTTGAAGACTTGCATTAAAGCTGAACTTGTGGAGATCTGAATTCCTGTTTCAAAAGTCTAGCTACAAGAGAATTCCTGTTTCAGAAGTCTAACTCGTGTTGAAGGACATGCCGTACCTGTTGTGAATGGAAGGCTATCAAGCCAGGATTACGTATGCTGAAGTCGTTGGTATGTCGAAAGTGTGCCGAACCAGGACTCTAATCTGCAAGTTGTTTAACATTGTTTTAGAATCGATGGTATTCTGATGATCATGCCATGACTTTGCGTACCAGCTGGAGAAGACCTACAGTTTCTGTCTGACCAGCTTTGAAGTACAGTGTGCAGGTGCGGATTGGATCGACGACACCAGGCCGGGAATTTGTCTTGTGGTCTACTACAGAAACACACGTACCCACAGTGGAACACCTAATAAATTCCCTCATGAAACAAAATTCTAACTTTTGGATGAAACAGAACTGTTGAAATATACATTGTAAAACAAATTCAGTCGTGAAAAATTTTTAGCAGCAAATTTAAGGGTGAAAGAATTTTTAAAATACACTCATGGTTAAATGTATACCAAACCATGCTCAAAATGCATATGAAACCATGTTCAAATCAGGGTGTTGTACCAAATACACTGCTGGACAATTGCTAAGGACGGATCATAAACGGCTATATAGCGCATAAAAAAGTAAGTGTGGTTGGATGCCAAGTGAAATAAAATAATGTCAGAATTCCAGGACATTACAAGAAAGACAATTTATTGTGCTCTGAAATCCAGAAGGCTTTGGAACGTGTTCAAGGGACAAACAGGCCATTTTGTGCAGAATACGTAAACGTGAAAAAAATGCAATTACCGTCCGCAGGTGTTCCGGCGTAAGATGTCAATACGGGATATGGCCACCATGGAGGGCGATGCAAGATTCCACACGTGGTGTCATGCTTTGCACAACATTATCAAGCAGCTGTTGGGGTAATTTATCCCATTCCTCTGTCAGTGCACGGATGAGGGTGTCCTTGTTTATTGGAGGGCATTGGCGACCAGCAAGACTCCTCCCCAAAGCATCCCACACATTTTCAATGGGATTCAGATCTGGAGAACGTGCTGGCCATACGAGGCGTTGAATATCCTCGCTCTCAAGACACTCCTGGACAGCGACTGTTCGATGACATTTTGAGTTGTCGTCTATGAAAATGAATCTATCACCGACAGCACCACGGAACATGCGAACATGAGGTAGCAGAACATCATTAATGTATCGTTGGCCAGTCATAATCCCAGGTGGAAGCACATAGCGGGATGTACGGTCATTAATCATGATGCCAGCCCATACCATGACACTACATGTCGGATATCGGTCCCTTTCCTATATGTTTGCTGGACAATATGCAGTACCACTATCACGCCAGATCAGTTGTCGTCGACAATCAGACGATAGACTGTATCTACTCTCATCTGAGAAGAGGACAGCAGACCAGTCGTTATCAGTCCAATTGCGATGTTGATGGCACCATTCCAAACGGGCGGTACGGTGACGTCTGGACAATGGGATGCACAAAACAGGACGGCGGGCGTATAGTCCTCCTTCATGCAAACGTCTGGGGACAGTTTTTCGGGAGATCCGCTTGCCAATAGCAGCCATAAACTGATTTGCTATCTCACTAGCTGTGCTGCGCAGGTGTCTTTTTGTTGATAGCACTATGTACCGATCTTTTGCAGGTGTCGTACTGCGAACACGTCCTCCCCCGTGACGTTTGCTACACTCTCCATTTGTTTGAAATGATTTCCGAAGCCTTGAAACAACACTGTGGCTGACGTCGAACTCCCTGGCAACATCTGTTATTTTTCGCCCTTCTTCAATCTTGCCAATAATACGGCCACGCGTCAAATCATCTAGGTGATGTCGGGAAGACATACTGAAAATTGCAAATTCGTCAACTGATTCTTTCCCTTTCAACTTTGCGTTTGAACAACAACGGTCAATACGCGTCAAATCCTTTATATCTCTTATCAGCGCTATGACGTCACGAAAAAGTTCGGCAATCCAAAATTTGCATACGCACAACGCGTCTTACTGTATCCCGCACTTATGCTAATTTCCACATTTTCCTGCCTTGCATTTTATGGTTGCTATCGTTGCTATTGTCATCCGTCCTTAGCAATTGTCCGGCAGTGTATATGTATTTGGTCACTGATCGTCTACTACGCAACCGTATTCGTACCACTTCCTTGAATAGGCACTTTTTTAAATCTACCTATTATACTCAAGAAACGCATATAGCGTATTAAATCCGTTTATTTCTTATGGTGTAATAATTACAGATTCGCCAAGCTTTCGCACTCCACTCGGCGGCTTTTTCAAGGCAACGGTAGACATAAAAACGCAGGGAATTGGAACACAAGGAACAAAGATGATTTTTGAAAATAACGTGGGTGATATCACCAGCACATTTCGTGAATTTTTTTAGCACGTAATTACACGGCAAGTGGCGACGTGTTCCCGTCTTTTAATAACGCATGCCAAACCATTGGAAGTTCAGTAGAGATCATGTCATTGCACGCTACTTTGTTGGAGAGGATTTCGACAGTTTTCCAGATGGCAGTCTCTTTAAAGTTAGTGTAAGGGGGCAATTCTTCCAATATTATTCCATACTGAAGTGGCCGATGAATGCATGACTTCTCTGGCGAGAGCTGTATTTTGCATGTCCTAGTTGACACTTCGCACGTGTTCTATCTATTATTTTGACTCTTGAACTACCATTTTAATCCATGAACCAGTTCCGGTAAATAGTTTTTTTTTTTTTTGTTTTAAAGATAAATGTGAGTGAGACACGGATTTCGGTACGTTTCAGCCGAAATATCGCTTTGTACTCTGTCTGTACGTGGATAAGGGTGTGGGGATGATATACTATAGAAATTTCTAGTGCCTCTTCAAAAATTACATAAGGAGGGTAAGGCTTAACAATGTTTTTTGGCTCCAAGTTTAAGGATCTACACTGAACAGTTATTAGCTTAATTTATTTACAACAGCGTGATTTTCACCGAAGTAGAGAGAATTTTGCTTTGTCATTTTAGAGCAAACTTCCAACATATGCAGTCGAGTCACATTATTCTGACCACCTCCTACTTTTGATGTCAACACTGTGTAGTCAATGAAAGAAGACACGTGTCGTGAACTGGCTTGGAGGGTATATAAGATGTGCTTTGAAGGCATTCTGAAAACAGGACCGCGGGTGGCCTAGTAGTCAACATGCGTGACTGCCACGGAGAGGACCTCGGGTTTGATCCCAGCAGGTACGAACGCTCGAACCACTCAATATCCGCCGTGCGTCGGATCCCAGGTACTGCCCCCCCCCCCCGGTAATAAATAAGGGCGTCTTCCTCCCCCTTTCTACCTCGCTTCCGTGTGACTTTCCTATCGGGCACTCTAGCCCAAATCTCCTAGCTTCCTATTTCTAAGGGTTGTGTAAGACCTGGGGTCAGACACTCCCTTCCTAAAATCCTCTACATAGGACCTGATCATTCTAAAAACATATCACTCGTTGCTGTCATGTATAAAACTACCGATTTATCAGATTTACAAAAAAGGATGATTATCCACTTTCGGGCTAAAGGTGGCAGTATTTCTGAAACAGCGCAGTTGTTTGTGAACTGTTTGCGTGCTGCTGTGGTTAAAGTTTATCGTGATTGGAGAAATGGCATCATTGCGAATGAGCGACGTGGAAACAGCGTAGCACCACGTGTTATTCATGTGAGAGGTGAACGTCGGCTTCGAAGGTGCGTGATGACCAATCGACACGCTACAGTGGAGCAACTCACTGGCCGAATGAACCAGGGGATATCGGAAGTGTCTAAAATGACAGTTCAGCGAAACCTTCTGCGTATAGGGATCCAATGCAAACGGATGGCCACTGCACTTATGCTAGCAAAGGTACATCGGCAAAACAGAAAAGGCTATATATGTATAGAGAGAGAGAAAGAGACAAAATGTATTGACATAACCAACCTTAAAAAACACCATAAAACCTTCAAGTTGGAACTGAAGAACAGATTCTCTGCTTTAGAAGGCCTAACATCGGAAGAAGTGGATATTTCTGAAGTTAACAGAAAAGTAACCAAAGCTCTTATGGAAACAGCAACAAAATTAGCTGGGTCTTAAGAACAAGTTGTATGTGAACAAATTATCAGGGAAAACCAAAATGTTGATGCAAAAAGGAAGAGAGATGAGGACAACTAAAGAAGATGTGACTTCCAAAGTGGAATATATAGAGCTATGCAAGACAGTAAGAAAAAGTATCACTGAAGACGTAAGGAAATTCCACTGTGAACTAGTGAGGAAAGCAATTGAAAACAACCAAAGCCTAAAGATAGCAAAAGGAAATCTCAGTAAGGGAAGAAAACAGATTATGGCACTGAGAAAAGAAGATGGTTCTGTAACAAGAAATAGAGGCGAAATTTTGACAAGAGTGGAAGATTTCTACTGCAAATTATATGAAAGGGATGATACATGTACTCAAGACATCATGAAAGGTACCAGAGTTCTAGTCCTCCCAGCAGAAGTTGCACATGCAATCAAGAACATGAAGCGGGGGAAAGCTCCCGGAGAAGATGGAATTACTGTAGACATCATACAAGAAGTGGAGAAATCGAAACAGTACTCGCCCAAATTTTCACTCGATGCCTTAATGAAGGGAAAATTCCTGAGGATTGGAACAACGCTACAATGATCCTGCTACATAAAAAAAGGTGACATTGAGGATCTCAGGAACTACAGACCTATCAGCCTCCTATCAGTGGTTTATAAAATCTTCACTAAAGTTCTTTCACACCGCTTGAAGGTGACACTGGACATGGTTCAACCGAGAGAACAAGCGGGATTCAGGAGTGGCTACAGCATAATAGATTATATCCACGTACTGAGAGAACTAATTCAAAGAGCGAGGGAATATGAACTTCCATTGTGCATGGCTTTCATCGATTATGAAAAGGCCTTTGAGATTCAGTGAAACCATCGGCAGTTACAATGGCTTTGAAATCCTGCGGTGTTGAAGATGCATACATTAATTTTATTAATAACATCTATGAAAATGCAAGTGCAAAGATTCGGCTGTTTGAAAATACAACACACATAAGAATTGGAAAGGGAGTGAGACAAAGTGACACCATATCTCCGAAGCTCTTTAATGCCACATTGGAAAATGTCTTTCAATCACTGAACTGGTAAAACAAAGGGATAAAGATTAGTGGAGATTATCTAACCCACCTTCGTTTTGCTGATGACGTAGTCATTTTTGCAACTACCCCATCAGAGCTGCAGAGTATGATCCAGGAACTTGCTGACAAGAGTTAAGAAGTGGGATTAAAAATGAACTTACATAAGACGAAAGTGATGTTCAATGCTTTTACAAGAAATGAAGATTTATCGATTGATGGAGAAAAGCTGGAGATAACAGACACGTACGTTTTTCTTGGACAGCAGATATCAAGTGAGGGTCACATTGATGAAGAAATTAATCGGCGTACAAAACTTGCCTGGAGAGCTTTTGGAAGAAACGGCATAATTTTCAAGAGCAATATGCCATTATGTCTTAAAAGAAAAGTGTTTGATCAATGCATCCTTCCAATGCTCACGTATGGTGCAGAGACGTGGACCTTAACTAAAAGAGACATACAAAGGCTGCAGACAACTCAAAGTAGCATGGAGAGGTGCATGTTTGGTGTAACCAGGAGAGATAAGAAGAGGAACTCGTGGATCAGAAAAATGACAAGAGTGGAGGACATCATGATCAGAGTTAAATCCCTGAAATGGCAATGGGCTGGACATATACTGCCAGGACAGACCATCGATGGACAGCCGGAATTTTAGATTGGATTCCAAAGGACAGGAAAAGACCCAGAAGAAGACCACATGGGAGATGGGTGGATGAAATTCGAAAGTATGAGGGAGTGACATGGAGGAGACTGGCACAAGACAAACCGTTGTGGAGGAAACTTGGAGAGAGACCTTCGTCCAGCAGTGGATTGATAATGGTTGACAATGATGATGATGATATATATATCATCATCATCATCATCATCATTGTCAACCATTATCAATCCACTGCTGCACGAAGGTCTCCCCAAGTTTCCTCCACAACGGTCTGTCTTGTGCCAGTCTCCTCCATGTCACCCCTGCATACTTTCGAATTTCATCCACCCATCTCCCATGTGGTCTTCTTCTGGGTCTTTTCCTGTCCCTTGGAATCCAATCTAAAATTTCGGCTGTCCATCGATGATCTGTCCTTCTGGCAGTATGTCCAGCCCATTGCCATTTCAGGGATTTAACTCTGATCATGATGTCTTCCACTCTTGTCATTTTTCGGATCCACGAGTTCCTCTTCTTATCTCTCCTGGTTACACCGAGCATGCACCTCTCCATGCTACTTTGAGTTGTCTGCAGCCTTTGTATGTCTCTTTTAGTTAAGGTCCACGTCTCTGCACCATACGTAAGCACTGGAAGGATGCATTGATCAAACACTTTTCTTTTAAGACATAATGGCATATTGCTCTTGAAAATTATGCTGTTTCTTCCAAAGCTCTCCAGGCAAGTTTTGTACGCCGATTAATTTCTTCATCAATGTGACCCTCACTTGATATCTGCTGTCCAAGATAAACGTGCGTATCTGTTATCTCCAGCTTTTCTCCATCAATCGATAAATCTTCATTTCTTGTAAAAGCATTGAACATCACTTTGTCTTCTGAAAGTTCATTTTTAATCCCACTTCTTTACTCTTGTCAGCAAGTTCCTGGATCATACTCTGCAGCTCTGATGGGCTAGTTGCAAAAATGACTATGTCATCAGCAAAACGAAGGTGGGTTAGATAATCTCCATTAATCTTTATCCCCTTGTTTTCCCAGCCCAGTGACTGAAAAACACCCTCCAATGTGGCATTAAAGAGCTTCGGAGATATGGTGTCACCTTGTCTCACTCCCTTTCCAATTTTTATGTGTGTTGTATTTTCAAACAGCCTAATCTTTGCACTTGCATTTTCATAGATGTTATTAATAATATTAATGTATGCATCTTCAATACCGCAGGTTTTCAGAGCCATTGTAACTGCTGATGGTTTCACCGAATCAAAGGTCTTTTCATAATCGATAAAAGCCATGCACAATGGAAGTTCATATTCCCTCGCTCTTTCAATTAGTTCTCTCAGCACATGGATATGATCTATTGTGCTGTAGCCACTCCTGAATCCAGCTTGTTCTCTCGGTTGAGCCATGTCCAGTGTTACCTTCAAGCGGTGTGAAAGAACTTTAGTGAAGATTTTATAAACTACTGATAGGAGGCTGATCGGTCTGTAGTTTCAGAGATCCTCAATGTCACCTTTCTTATGTAGCAGGATCATTGTAGCGGTGTTCCAATCCTCAGGAATCTTTCCTTCATTAAGGCATCGAGTGAAAATTTGGGCGAGTACTGTTTCGATTTCTCCACTTGCTTCTTGTATGATGTCTACAGTAATTCCATCTTCTCCTGGAGCTTTTCCCCGCTTCATGTTCTTGATTGCATGTGCAACTTCTGCTGGAAGGACTGGAGGAACTCTGGTACTGGTATCTTTCATGATGTCTGGAGTGCATGTATCATCCCTTTCATATAATTTGGAGTAGAAATCTTTCACTCTTGTCAAAATTTCGCCTCTATTTCTTGTTACAGAACCATCTTCTTTTCTCAGTGCCATAATCTGTTTTCTTCCCTTACTGAGATGTCCCTTTGCTATCTTTAGGCTTTGGTTGTTTTCAATTGCTATATATATATATATATATATATATATATATATAACGTGGCAAGCTCATAAGACAAACAAAATCTATTGACATAACCAACCTTAAAAAACACCATAATACCTTCAAGTTAGAACTGAAGAACAGGTTCTCTGCTTTAGAAGGCCTAACATCGGAAGAAGTGGACATCTCTGAAGTTAACAGAAAAGTAACCAAAGCTCTTATGGAAACAGCAACAAAATTAGCTGGGTCTAAGAACAAGTTGCATGTGAACAAATTATCAGGAAAAACCAAAATGTTGATGCAAAAAAGAAGAGAGATGAGGACAACTAAAGATGTGACTTCCAAAGTGGAATATATAGAGCTATGCAAGACAGTAAGAAAAAGTATCACTGAAGACGTAAGGAAATTCAACTGTGAACTAGTGAGGAAAGCAATTGAAAACAACCAAAGCCTAAAGATAGCAAAGGGACATCTCAGTAAGGGAAGAAAACAGATTATGGCACTGAGAAAAGAAGATGGTTCTGTAACAAGAAATAGAGGAGAAATTTTGACAAGAGTGAAAGATTTCTACTCCAAATTATATGAAAGGGATGATATATGCACTCCAGACATCATGAAAGATACCAGTACCAGAGTTCCTCCAGTCCTTCCAGCAGAAGTTGCACATGCAATCAAGAACATGAAGAGAGGAAAAGCTCCAGGAGAAGATGGAATTACTGTAGACATCATACAAGAAGCAAGTGGAGAAATCGAAACAGTACTCGCCCAAATTTTCACTCGATGCCTTAATGAAGGAAAGATTCCTGAGGATTGGAACACCGCTACAATGATCCTGCTACATAAGAAAGGTGACATTGAGGATCTCGGAAACTACAGACCTATCAGCCTCCTATCAGTAGTTTATAAAATCTTCACTAAAGTTCTTTCACACCGCTTGAAGGTAACACTGGACATGGCTCAACCGAGAGAACAAGCTGGATTCAGGAGTGGCTACAGCACAATAGATCATATCCACGTGCTGAGAGAACTAATTGAAAGAGCGAGGGAATATGAACTTCCATTGTGCATGGCTTTTATCGATTATGAAAAAGCCTTTGATTCGGTGAAACCATCAGCAGTTACAATGGCTCTGAAAACCTGCGGTATTGAAGATGCATACATTAATATTATTAATAACATCTATGAAAATGCAAGTGCAAAGATTAGGCTGTTTGAAAATACAACACACGTAAAAATTGGAAAGGGAGTGAGACAAGGTGACACCATATCTCCGAAGCTCTTCAATGCCACATTGGAGGGTGTTTTTCAGTCGCTGAGCTGGGAAAACAAGGGGATAAAGATTAATGGAGATTATCTAACCCACCTTCGTTTTGCTGATGACGTAGTCATTTTTGCAACTACCCCATCAGAGCTGCAGAGTATGATCCAGGAACTTGCGGACAAGAGTAAAGAAGTGGGATTAAAAATGAACTTTCAGAAGACAAAAGTGATGTTCAATGCTTTTACAAGAAATGAAGATTTATCGATTGATGGAAAAAAGCTGGAGATAACAGACACGTTCGTTTATCTTGGACAGCAGATATCAAGTGAGGGTCACATTGATGAAGAAATTAATCGGCGTACAAAACTTGCCTGGAGAGCTTTTGGAAGAAACAGCATAATTTTCAAGAGCAATATGCCATTATGTCTTAAAAGAAAAGTGTTTGATCAATGCATCCTTCCAGTGCTTACGTATGGTGCAGAGACGTGGACCTTAACTAAAAGAGACATACAAAGGCTCCAGACAACTCAAAGTAGCATGGAGAGGTGCATGTTTGGTGTAACCAGGAGAGATAAGAAGAGGAACTCGTGGATCCGAAAAATGACAAGAGTGGAAGACATCATGATCAGAGTTAAATCCCTGAAATGGCAATGGGCTGGACATACTGCCAGAAGGACAGATCATCGATGGACAGCCGAAATTTTAGATTGGATTCCAAGGGACAAGAAAAGACCCAGAAGAAGACCACATGGGAGATGGGTGGATGAAATTCGAAAGTATGCAGGGGTGACATGGAGGAGACTGGCACAAGACAGACCGTTGTGGAGGAAACTTGGGGAGACCTTCGTCCAGCAGTGGATTGATAATGGTTGACAATGATGATGATGATGATGATATAGAGAGAGAGAGAGAGAGAGAGAGAGCTCCAATTTTTTAGGACAAAGTTTTAGACAGATAATATAAAGCTCAAATGAAATTAACGATTCCTATTCATGAGTACCAAAATAATTATTCGTTCTTTACAAATAAATAATCCAGACAAAGAAGATACGACAAATAGAGGACCATTTCTCCAGAGGACCACCGGTCAAGTTCCCTGTGGGCCAATCCGCCTCTGACAATGTGTACCGGATGAGAGAATATCCATTCATGTGGATACATCACGCGTGATGGTGTTAGATATCGATTCTTTGACTGCCTAATCTCAGGTTATCAGTCTCCGTGGACGTTCTCGCGCATACATTGCGCTTCTGTTGATCGGAAACCAGCTCTAGTCCGAGAATTCCGTTGCCAATATTCATTTGACACATCGAAGGCTAGGGTAGTGGATTTCATTACTTTACCATACGAAATGACTTCTGATGAACCCTTGAGTGCACAATATTTTGGAATTCTGTCCTGATTAATACCTATTGATTTCCAGTTGCAGCCCCGGTGGCGCAGTGGTCTAAGCGATGGCCTCTGATCATTCATCCGAGCTGCCCAGGTGGCGCAGTGGTCTAAGGCGTTGGCCTCTGATCATTCGTCCGAAAGGGGTCCGGGTTTGAATCCCTTTGAGGCATGGATGTTGTGTTTGTCTTACGGCACTGGCTCTCTCCCTTCCCTGGAACCAGTGACCCTAAATTAGGGACGGGCGACTGCTTATTGCCCATTGAGTTGCTCACGGTGGTCGTTAAACCTCCAATAAAAAAAAAAAAAAAAAAAAAAAAAAAAAAAAAATCATTCATCCGAAAGGAGTCCGGTTTCGAATCCCGGTGAGGCATGGATGTTGTTTGTCTTATGGCACTGGTTCTCTCCGTTCCCTGGAACCAGTGGCCCTAAATTAGGGACGGGCGACTGTTTATGGCCCATTAAGTTGCTCACGACGGTCGTGTTAAACCTCAAATTAAAAAAAAAAAATCCAGTTCTTTAATTGTTTCGAGTGTCAACAATAAATTTATGTAAATTGCAATGAAGAATGTATTCCAAATGTCGTTTTACTGTTAACAGTGTTGGAGATGCACGAAATTAGCTGGCTCTTGCAGTTGAGTGGGAACCTGTGTCCCTGCGGTCGAGGTAAGCTTTCTGTTTATATGTAATGTTTTGGTTCTCTGATCAAACATGCCGCTGGTGACCTAGTGGTCAACGTTCGTGACTGCCACGGAGAAGACCTCGGGTCCGATTCCCGGCAGGTACGAATGCTCGAACCACTAAATATCCGCCGTGGGTCGGATGGCACGTTAAGCCGTCGGGCCCCGGGTACTGTCTCCCCTCCCAGTAATAAATAAGGGCGTCTTCCTCCCCCTTTCTACCTCGCTTCCGTATCACCTTCCTATCGTGCACTCAAGCCCAAATCTCCTAGCTTCCTATTTCTAAGGGTTGTGTAAGACCTGGGGTCAGACACTCCCTTCCTAAAATCCTCTACATAGGGTGCTGATTTACAGCCTCATCTGAATTGAACGTTATACCACGCAAGGACTGTTTAAGAGAGCGAAACAAGTGGATGTCTGACGGCGCAAGGTCAGGCAAGTATGCTGGGTGTGGCAACACACCCCACCCAAGCTACAATAATTTTTGGCGGGTGATCGAGCATGTGTGTGGTCTCGCGTTGTCGTGATGGAACACACCACCTTTGCGATGAACGAGCTCTGGGCGTTTCTTTTTTTTTTTTTTTTTTTATTGGAGGTTTAACGACCACCGTGAGCAACTCAATGGGCTATAAGCAGTCGCCCTGGGCAAGTTTCTGGGAGATGAGTTCATTCAAACTGTCGAATTGCCGACAGTACACATTCGAATTGATTGTTTGGTTCCGTGGAAGGAGCTCGAAAAACACGACACCTTTAAAATTCTGCCACACTGTGACCAGAACCTTCCGCTGATGAATGTCTGCTTTGGATGTCGTTTGAGGCGAAGCACCACGTCGGGACCAAGACTGTTTGCGCAGCACATTGTTGTACACAATCCACTTTTCGTCACCAGTTATCAGTCGCTTCAAAAAAGGATCGTTTTCCTCACGTTTAATGAGCATATCGCAGATGTTTGTACGCGCCGTCAATTGAGCTTCTTTGAGTTCATGAGGAACCCACACATCGAGCTTGCTTAGATATCCCAGCTTCTTCAGGTGGTCGTGAACGCTTGAATGATGGATGTGCAATGTGTTTATAATCTCTCTTGTCGTGTAACGTGGGTTTGACTCGATCAATGCCTTGATTTGGTCGTCATCATCCTCGGTGGGCCTCCCGGACTGAGGAGCATCGTTGAGGTCAAAATCACCAGCACGGAATTTTGCGAACCACCGCTGGCACTGACGGTCTTGTAGAGCATTATCCCTGTACACTTTATGCAACTTTTCACAAGCTTGACGCGCATTCTTCCCTTTACGGAAGTAAAATATGGCGAAAATGCACAGTTTGGTCTTCCATCTTCAACTTGATGTCAAATCAACCGAATCGCTCACTATTGCTTTTAGACTGCAGCTAGAACTGGCGCCTGTCGAATGCCATAGCGATAAGAGCTGCGCATGCCTCTAGTACTTCCAAAACTGCGCAACCGCCATCGGGTGCCAAAATACGTCATGACCTTTCCGACAATACAATAGTAAACACTTCTTACATTCCTATAACGATGGTATGGGAAAGTATTACGATCGTTAAAAACAAAATCTCACTTCGAGTTTTCGACATAATTTTACTCAAAATTTGAAAATTAGGTGAATACCCAAGAGAGCCAAAGGTTTTAAATATCAAGTGAAATGTCAAAGTTATGTTAACACCGACAACACACGTGAAGAAATGCGGAATGAAATCAAACCAGCACAGAACGAATGAGTATTAGATAGTAACTATAAGACGATGCTTTCGGAGTAGGGCTTGGAAAAGCTACACGTCACTACCGTGAATACGAAGAGCAGTTTGGAGTAGTCTTCCCTTGTTCTTGGACTGTGGTTGACTGGAAAGCAGTTCTGTGAATTGATCAGTCATGCTTTTCACTCTTCCAATCTGATGTGCGTGTTTGGATTTGGCAACAGTCAGGCAAACTATTTTCGCCGGACTGTATTCTTCCAACTGTTAAGTTTGGCGTTAGCTAAATTATAATACGTAGTTGTTTCTCGTGTATGGGACTCTGCCAGAAACCCCTGGGCCGCCCCGGTGGCGCAGTGGTCAAAGCGATGGCCTTTGATCATTCGTCCAAAAGGGGTCCGAGTTCGAATCCCGGTGAGGCATTGATGTTGTTTGTCTTACGGCACTGGTTCTCTCCCTTCCCTGGAACCAGTGACCCTAAATCAGGGACGGGCGACTCTGCTTATAGCCCATTGAGATGCTCATGGTGGTCGTTAAACCTCCAATCAAAAAAAAAAAAAAAAAAAAAAAAGACAACCCGAAGAGTAAGAAAGCCTCCGGACTGGTCTATGACGTCAGAGCTAGCGGGCCGATTGGCTGACTCGAGACTCGCCGGTCCTGAAAACGCCGGTGGAGTACCGCGGTGTTTACGCTGAGAAATATTTTCGCGAGTGTGGTACTAAATAATTCCCGCACACCACAATAAATCGACCGGGCTTTTTTTTTCTATGTTTTTCGTCCTTAAATAACGTCAAAAGATTACGTCCTTAGTTGGGTTTTTTTTCTCAGTTTCCTACACAAATCGGGAAATTCCAAAGCTTTCTTCGTGTGCTGCGAAAGGATTTTGGCCGCCCCGGTGGCGCAGTGGTCTAAGCGATGGCCTCTGATCATTCGTCCGAACGGGGTCTGGGTTCGAATCCCGGTGAGGCATGGATGTTGTGTTTGTCTTACGGCACTGGCTGTTTCCCTTCCCTGGACCCAGTTATCCTAAATTAGGGACGGGCGACTGCTTATAGCCCATTGAGTTGCTCATGATGGTGGTCGTTAAACCTCCAATCAAAAAAAAAAAAAAAAAAAAGGATTTCGTGTACAGGTCTTAAAAATTAATGTTTCAGGAAATTTTTCCTTTAAAGGAACACAAACATAAGTTTTTTTACGCATAACATCAAAAGCCCAACATTTTACCTTAAACATTTTTGCAACTACTTTTTTTGTATGTACGTGAATGGCAAATTGGCAGGTCTCTATGAGCATAATCATTTCCCTCAAAACTTTTAGAAATTCCCTTCGCGTTCGATTTATTAAACAAAACAAAAGTTCTGTAATTACGTAACGAACGCGAAAGCAAAATTTCTGATTTGGTGAGTATATTTCCTGAAATTGTGGTAAGATATATGCTCAAATCTTGCAACTACTTCTAGAAGGTAAAAAATATATATAAATTAAAATCACTTAGGAAAGTTCTTTGTCAAATCTACATGGAAAGTATCATTTGGATATTTTTGAATTTATGCGCATAACGTCGCAAATTTTATGCTGCAAATCTAAATGTCACATCTTTTTTCTCTTTCCAACTTTATAAAAAACATTACACAAAAGGTATTTTCTCCAGAAGTATATTACAAAGCACTTTTGTTTCATTTTTCAACTGAAGCAGATCAATTAACCCATTAACAGATCCCCCCCCCCACACACACACACACACACCATACACAAAAACGGTAAAGCGAAGAGAGAAACATCAAAACATGTTACTCATTTTAAATAAGTACGCCCCCCCCCGGATGTGCTTGCTGCTGGCTTTTGAAATCTCCCCATTACACTTTTTTTACAATAAAGCTGATACTTAAGATAGTAACAAAGCAAAGTGACACTAAAAGTTAAACCTACACAGGATCCTCTGACCCTTCTGCTTCTGCAGAGAGAGATTGCGATGGCCCTCTGACCGTGACGTCACACCCCTTCGCTGTTCGCTCTGGGGCTTGCTCTCCAGGTGTTTTTGACTCTGCCCGGTGGTTATTGTACCACAAATAGTGACCTCTAAAGTGCACCTCTCCGTTCTGGATAAATCTGCCTTACAGTGTTGCAGTATTATGGAAATTGACTGCTGTCTCTTCCAACACGATGGAGATCAAGGCCGCCCCGATGGTTTAGTATAGTCTAAGCGCTGGATTCTGACCATTCGTCCAGCAAAGGGTCCGGGTTCGAATCTCGGTGAGGCATGGATGTTGTGTTTGTCTTACGGCACTGGCTCTCTCCCTTCCTTGAAACTAGCGTCCCTAAATTAGGGACGGGCGGCTGCTAATAGCCCATTGCGTTGCTCACGGTAGTCAATTAAGTATTCAATAAAAAAAATAAGAAAAAAACGCTATCGAGCTCTTGCTACACTGCACGGTGGATGCAGGACTGATTTTTTGAAAATGAGGTGGAATTTTTAGACTGGCCTGCTCAGAGTCCCGATTTTTATTCTATAGAACACCTCTGGGATGAACTGGAGCGACGGATACGAAATCGACCACAACAACCATCTCCACTCTGGCAGAAGTTTGGCAGGACGAATGGTGAGCCATTCCTGTTGAGAGCTACCGGAAATTAGTTGATATTAGGTGCTTGAATTAATTGCCGCTGTTTTTTGCCACACAAACACCTGTGTGTTGCCACAGAACGGTACAGGATAGTCTATTCAAAGTAGTGTCCCGTTGGCAGCTACGACCCTTTCCCACCGTTGGGGTAATAAATGTATTCCGCGGTAGAAAAATGCAGGTTCTTTCAGGGCGAACCATTCATCGAGCCATTTTTGGATATCCGCGACAGAAAGGAAGTGCTGCTCTGACAGGCCATGTTGTAGTGAACGGAACAAATGGAAGTCCGAGGGAGCAATGTCCCGGGAATAAGGCGGGTAGGGTAAGAAGTCCCAGCCAAGTGCCTCCAAGAGTTCTTTCACGGATTTGGCGACATGAGGTCTAGCGTTGTCGTGGAGAAGAATAACCTTGTCATGTGGGATCCAGTTTCCGAGCTTCTGGATCATTCCCATTGCCTTTAAACGTTTGTTAACCGTTGACTAATCGACCCGTAGTGTTTCAGACAACTCGTGGAGCGTCTGACATGAATCCTCGTCCAATAAGGCCACCAATGCGCCATCTTCAAACTTTTTTGGCTGCCAAGGGCGCTCTTTGTCCTTCACGTCATATTCGTTGGTTTTGAAGCGTCGGAACCACTCTCTGCATGTTGTTTGCAATAGGGCATGTTCCCCATAGGCCCACACTAGTAAACGATGACTTTCCGCTGCAGATTTCTTGAGATGAAAGAAGAAGAGTAATGCTTCCTGCAAATGTTCCTTTTGGTACGAAACTCGACATCGTGAATGCGATACAAATTCTTGTTCTGTGCCCTCCGATCGCGTGTCACACACTGCTTCGCCCAGACTACGGACGATACGTGCCAGCGCAAGAGAGGTCACGTGTGGCCCGGGCCTCAGCGCACCACTGCTGCGCTTTATTGGGCAACAGCGGGAATTAATTCAAGCACCTAATAGTATGCCTCAACGTGTTGCCGCTGTCAAAGAAGCAAAAGGTGGACGGCCTAACTACTAATTGCATTAATAAAATAATTTGTCCTAAACATCGTGGTGCCCGAATACTTATATATCAACCATTCTCAATCCACTGTTGAATGGTTTCCCCAAGTCTCTTTCACAACTGTCTTGAAAAATTCTTCCATGTCACTCCGTCACGCTATCGAATTTCATCTACTCATGTCACGTAGTCTTTTGAGTCTTTTCTTGTCCCTTGGAATCCAGTCTAATATTTCAGTTGGCCAACGGTGGTCAGTTCATCTAGCAATATGTCCAGCCCATTGCAACTTGAGCGTCTTTACTTTGATCATGATGGTGGTCTTCTTCTGAGTCTTGTCCTGCCCCTTGGAATCCAATCTAGTATTTCAATTGTTTAGTGGTGTTCAGTTCTTCTAGCAAATATGTCCAGCCCATTGCTACTTGAGGGTCTTTACTTTGACCACAAGGGTGGTCTTTTTCTGAGTCTCTTCGTGCCCTCTTGGAATCCAGTCTAGTATTTCAGTTGCCCAACGGTGGTCAGTTCTTATAGCAACATGTCCAGCCCACTGTCATTTGAAGGCCTTCACTTTGATAATGATATCAATTTTTATCATTTTCCTGATCCATGTACTCCTTTTCCTATCTTTCTTGGATATACCGTGCATGCAGCTCTTTGTTTCTTTGCGTTGTCTGGAGCATCTGCATGTCTTTTTCAATTAAGGTCCGGGTTTCTGACACATAAAGTAACAATTCATAACATCATGGTCAATTGCTCCTAAAAACTGTACCGTTTTTGTATTAGTTTACTCTAAATCTATGAATAGCAAAAGTGTGTGTGGGGGGGGGGAGTGATGCCGCTGGTAGGGTTTTAGGTTTCTTTGCTAGTTATTGGCGCCCTAAAGCGCGGAAGTTTTGCTCTACCTATTTTTTAGAAATCGTCAAATCGAGGTTAAAGAATTAGAATGGAACTCCTGAATTTCCAGCGGCCCGGGAAGCAGATGACTCTTCTGCCGCATAGTAATTACGCCCCTGGTGCGACTCCCTCTCCTTTCTAAAGCAGTTGTGATTTAAAAGGGGACACGTCACAAAACTGTCATATCGTTTGTTTTGGAGCTGATTCTAACTCTTTCCATCGCTTATTATTGCATCGGTAGCAGGGGCATCGGAGCTATTTTTGACAACCAGGGTAAAATATCAGGATATGCATTTTTTAGGCAGATCATAAAACGTATTGTGGTGTAAAATACGATGCTATGACGTCTTCTGAACATTTTTTTATTGGAAGTTTAACGGCCACCGTGAGCAACTCAATAGGCTATAAGCAGTGGAGTGGCCTGTCCCTAATTTAAGGTCACTGGTTCCAGGGAAGGGAAGAGAGCCCGTGCCGTAAGACAAACACAACATCCATGCCTCACCGGGATTCGAACCCATTCTCGGACGAATGATCATAAGCCAGCGCTTACGCCACTGCGCCACCGGAGCTGCCGTCTGAGCATGTTACAAATGAAACGATCATATCGATCGATAAATATATATAATCGTTTCATTTGATATATCTAAATTATATTAAACCTTGAATTTAATACAAATATTATACGATTTTTCGATATAAGACGTTTCACTGATATTATATACGATAAAGTGTATTGACACCTGCACATTGGAATGAATTCCCCAAGAACCGTAACACTTACGTGTACATTGGCATGAATTCCCCAAGAACCGTAACACTTACGTGTACATTGGCATGAATTCCACAAGAATCGTGAGCCATTACATTATGACTTTTCTTGGCTGGGGAGCCAAGAAAAATGAGCGCGCGTAAAGACTGAACGGTGGCGCAGATAAAGTTCACAGAGCAGTATATATACAACCCCAGGATCGGCTTTCGGTTAATATTGATCGGTGTCAGAAAGGGAAAAGCTGCCGATTTATCGGAGTTTGATAAAGGACAAATTGTGACGTCACAGCACCTCGGAACTACGATCTCAGAAACGGAGTGGCTTGTGGGTTGTCCACGTACTGCTGTAGTGAGTACGTATCAAAAGTGGTGCACAGATGGCCAAACGACGAACCATCGTCCAGCCGTGTGTCGTCTGCAGCTCATTGATGCCAGATGGGAGCTGAGACTCGCTCATTGTTCACAGCGATCTCAGGGCCACAGTGCGGCAAATCACCCGCACCTACAGGCGTGGTGATCAGGGCAATGTGTCACAACACACAGTTCATCGCAACATTCTGCGTATGGGCCTGCGTAGCCGAAGATCCAGCCGGGTCCCCATGCTCACTTAACGTCATTGCCAACAACGCATGATATGGGCCCAAGATCATAGAGATTGGACCGTGGATGATTGGAAGAAAGTGGCCTGGTCTGACGAATCAAGATTCCTGGTGCATTACGTACACGGCCGAGCGGGGGATACGCAGATTACCAACGGAGTGTATGGCTCCTGGATGTACTATTGAGCGGAAACAGGCCGGCCGCGGTGGTGTTATACTGTGGGTGATGTTTTCCTGGGACACTTTAGGCCCCATTATCCCAATAGCACCATCCCTGACAGCTATCAGGGCCGCCTCGGTGGCGCAGTGGTCTAAGCGATGGCCTCTGATCATTCGTCCGTAAGGGGCCCGGGTTCGAATCCCGGTGAGGCATGGATGTTGTGTTTGTCCTACGGTACTGGCTCTCTCCCTTCCCTGGAACCAGTGACCCTAAATTAGGGACGGGCGACTGCTTATAGCCCATTGAGTTGCTCACGGTGGTCGTTAAACCGCCAATCAAAAAAAAAAAAACAGCTGTCAGGTATCTGAACATCCTTGCGGACCAAGCTCCCCCATTCATGGCAGCTATGTTCCCCTGCATGTGATGGCCATTACCAACAGTCATCCAAGTCCTTTCTTCTCCAGAGGACACGGACTCACCGGTCATCCGTGATGTCCATCGTCTTTTTGGAACTTTGGAAGGTGCTGGATTCCTGGTCCGATTCTGTTGGGTTCCTGGCCATGTTGGGATCCGGGGTAACGAGCTGGCAGATCTTTCTGCCAGGTCTGTTTCCTCCATGTCGCCAGCTCGGCTGCCACTGTCTTTTCGAGATTTTCGCCCATTGATCCAGAAAATTGTTTCGGATGAGTGGCAGTCCCTGTGGTCTCATCAGGGCAGCAATAAACTCTATGCCATCAAACCACAGATCGGACTATGGAAGTCTAGTTTGCGGAAGAACCGTCGTGAGGAAGTTGTTCTTGCGCGTCTCGGCATTGGGCACTGTCGTTTTACTCACCGCTTTTTGCTGTGTGGCGACAGTGCCCCGATGTGTGAGGCGTGCCACTGTCATCTCACCGTCCTTCATGTTTTGTGTACATGTGTTCGTTTTTGTGATCATCGTTTTCGTTATTTTCATTCTCATTTGTTGCACCACGGAGCAGCTACGCTGCAGACACTCATTGGTGAGGACTGCGAGCTGACCGCAGTGTTCTCCTTTTTTAAGGAAATTGACTTTTTTAACCTCATCTAGTTTTTACCGTATTGATTTCCATCTTTCACTTTTACCGCTTCGTCCTGTTTTTAACCTTGTGTACGTGTTTTATTGAATTTGTTCTCTTTTGATGGCTTTTGTTTGGCGCTCTTTGGCCAACCATGGCCCTTGCGCCATTAAAATCTACTAACCAACCATTACCAACAGGATAATGCGCCATGCCACACCGCCAGAATCGTCCAGGAGTGGTTCGAGGAACATGCTGATTACTTTCTGTTAATGCCCTGGCCTCCCAATTCACCTGACATGAACCCAATCGAACATCTGTGGTTCGACTTGGAAGAGCAGGCTCGCGCTAAATCACCAGCACCACCACGAAATGTACGGAAAGTGGAGGACCTGGTGTTGACATTATGGTACCAGATACTCCAGGATATCTATCGCAACCTCATCGAATCGATGCCTCTCAGTGTGGCCGCTGTTTCGTGGGCTAAAGGGGGTCCAACAGCTTATTAGGTAGATGGTCATAATGTAATGACTCGTCGCGGTGTAGAACAAAAATATCTTATTCATCTCTTTCCCTTCCATTTTCATTCTTAAAGTCTGATTTTATTACACTTAAAGGAAAGTGAAAACCCTCCGGCTCTTTTTATGAAAACACTATAATTTTCAGTATAACTGTTTAAATAAGGCTGGTACTTCGCAAAAATTTTGGTACGCATGCTAACAAGCGAGGAAAGTTTAATCCTGGTTTAGCGAGTTCTAGATTGTTAATTAAATTAGGCGACAGTGTTTTGTTTCATCAGAAAGCATTTTAAATCGCAGGAGATAAAAAAAGTGTTAATCCGATTTCTGATTCTGGATATATTGCAATAATTAAGAAGGAAGAAAAATGTGGGGGAAGGGGTTTCGTCCCCAAACAGAAATAAGTGCGGTTTACTGACCTCACGGTTCCTACGTGGCAAATCGGTAGTCTTATATTTTGCGTTAGCTATTCATAACACTATCCTGCAAATGAAAACTTTTTTTCTGCGGTAAGAACTTGAATATGACTTTTACTAATCTTTGTACGCTGAATTCAAAAATACATTCGGTTCTGCTGTATCACATCGGGTTCCTTGGCAATATGGTATAATATGTATAAATTCATCAATTTCTGTTGACCGAAGCGATACATTTCATGTCTTTGCATATATATAGCATGTATGTTTAACCATTTTTAAAACTAAACATATAGGCAAGAACAACCTTTAAAAGTGAAAGGGAATAATCAGAACAAAACTTCATAGAAATAAAATAAAGTGTACAAAAGTTGAAAACTTACCTAATTACATTACTTAATGTTAGTTGGCAGTTCTTTTTCTTCTCTTGCCATGGAAGCTCAGTGTTCGCGATGCCCTTGAGTGTTCTTTGGAAGGATCTTCACATGCAATAGACCAACAGTAATCAGCCATCATACGCTCATCCCAACGTCCCTGATAACGTCGCTCTGCCTCTTTTTAAGTCCTGGTGGAACCTTTCACCTTGCTCTTCACTCAAAGCTCCCAAATTTGGAGGGAAGTAATCAAGTTGTGCACTTAAGAAATGAAGTTTTAGGCTCTTATATAACAACCAAGCAATTTGAATTTGTCCAACATATTTTGTACAAGTGTCTTGTACGATGGGTCCTTTACGTTTCCAAGAAAAATTTTCATCACTTCTTTGAAAGCGTTCCACGCCTCTTTTTCAGTTTTGATCATTGTACAGGTGAAATTTTTATCCATCAGTTTACGAATTTGCGGGGCATCAAATATTCCCTCTCTGATTTTAGCTTGTGACAATGAAGGAAATGTTTTGCATAAGTACTGGAAGCATGGACAACTTTTGTCTAGTGCCTTTACAAACTGTTTCATAATGCAAAGTGTTATGTGCAGCGGAGGGAGTAGAATTTTCTCACGATCAACTAGACTTTCATTAATGACATTCTTGAAACCTGTTGTCAGTTGCTTCCTCTCAGGCCAATGTGCAGTATCCCAACATTTGTCCCTGGCTCTGCTATCTCACTCACAAAGGAAACAGGGAAATTTTGTGTATCCTGTCTGCTGTCCTAACAATATTCCAATGACTTTCAAGTCACTACATATTTGCCATTCATGTTCATGGAATTTAATTTTTTCAAGCACTAACTTTAATGTTTCATATGATTCTGACGATTTTATGGAATGAGCAAATGGTACAGAAGCGAATTTGTTGCCGTTATGAAGTAAACCGCCTTGAGGCTTCTTTTGGAAGAGTCAATGAAGAGGCCTAGGTTGATAGATTTCCTCTCCCAACTGATGAATAAGATTACGGATGTCCGTACAAAAAAACAGATCATCTTCCTTTGAGTAGTACTTCCGAAAACACTTGTCACGATTTCTGTACCAAGAAAATGTAACTCCAGGTGCCAACAGGTTTTTCTCATAGTCTTTAGCCTAGTAATTCACTCTTTTCCTTCGTGAGCCCCAGTTCTCTTATCAAGTCATTCAACTCGGGTTGAGTAAACATGTTTGGTGGTCAAATTCTTCTGGTTCGAAACTTATGTCCTCAGTGTCTGAATGTAGAGAACTGCTTTCAGATTCATCACTCAAGTTAGCTGGTGGTGTAGGTACTGGTAAGTCAAGTCCATGAGGAACAGGCCGTATGGCTGATGGCAGATTTGGATATTTGATTCCTTTCTTATTCTTCTTGTTATAACCAGCAACATTGCACATACAGAAGTAAGTAATCATGGCGTTTCTTCTGTTCACACCATATCATTGTAATTGAAAACGGCATTGCCTTCCGTTTTCCTTCGTACCAGTACCGCAGTTCTTTGACACAACTGTTACAAGCAATGTGAGGCGCAAATGACTTATCTTGGTCTCCGACTTTCACTTTGAAGTATGCGAAGTATAGTTTCTTCACGAATGAATCTAGTTTACGTACCTTACCATCAAACAAATTAACATCCACAAATGTAATAAAATTGCTGAAGACACACTGTCTTCTACAAAATCACGACGCACTCTCCATACTTACAAACTCACGTTTTACTTTCACACTTCCAGTGTAGGACGGGCACATGCATAAGGATGCCTGCCCTCTGCTCAACTGATAGGATATTCAGTGAGGGAATGTGAGGGTTCTTTAAACAGAAACTCCTAGGGGTACAATAAACAAGCGGCGGCGCGCGACCTAGTGTCGCGCCAACGGCTCTGACGCGAAGCAGCGACGTCTGAAAACATAAACAATAACGAAATACAGAAGTACACAGGAACATTCGTTGACAAGGGGCATTTCTCATAGTAATATAGCATTTTCTAGGTTTAAGTAAAGTTCTTTGTGGATATTTAAGTGCGATTGTGAGCAGATGGCTCTACATTACATACAATGTGGATACCTCAATTCACATATACGGAAAATATAATATTGCGAAACAACTAGATGTGATGGACCAAAACTAATATTTTCGGATTCAGGACACAAATTTCCACAAGAATCACCTAATTTCGTGTTTACCGCAGAACCATTGTTGGCTAGTGAATCTTTGTAGAGACGTAGCCTGTTAGAAGACTGAGACTCTCGTGTTTTTCGAATTCCAAGTAATCCAGTGCGTCTGTTTTCATATTTTACTTAGTTTCTGTACCTAAAAATTTCCGATAGCAGGAAAAAAAATCGTGTTATTTTATTCATAAAATTTCAAAAATGTATGCTCTGCAGGAAAGCCAGCATCTGGTATATAGGCAACACTTCTCTATAGCTGTGTAGCCCTAACGCGGGCAACGCAGCTGTGATATAACTGGAAAAAAAGTTAGAAAGTGTCATAATTTCAGAGTAAAAACAGTGTTGAAAGTGAGACGAGAGATGTCTTCCCAGTTGTTAAAAAATATGGACAAAAGGCATCCCAGCAGTTCAAAAATAAAACAAGCCTCCTGGTACTCCAGTCGTCTTGTCCAGGAAATAAAAATATGGTTTAAAGTTAAAAATTACTAAGCGCGCTTTATGTAACCTATTCTGTTACTTCTGAAAAGGCTGTTAAAACATACTAGAACAACATTTAAAGAAATCAGTATTTTTTCTGAAATCAGAATTTTAGTTTAACATCTTTTGTATCATATCACATAAAAGGGGGAGAGAGAGCAATATTGTGCATTAATGAACTAACATAAGGACCGGTGTAGTACCCCGTATCGCAAAAAGAAACGTCGCTCCCTCACTGTTGAGTTTTTCTCAAAATCTCTATTCCAGCGATTAAAAAAGAAAAAAAAAGAGAATTGCATGAAAAATTTGTGGCAGGGAGGAAAACAAATGCAATTTCCATACATTAGGTGATCAACACTTTGATTTTGTTAATATACAAAAATAAAACATTCATATAGCTTTTATTTAAATTTTTATATTTCAAAAATTCCCTGCATATTTTTAAACATTCATCGCGGACTTGTGTTATTTAAAAAAACGTTAGTAAAAAAAGTGTATTAAAAATTACAAAAAGCGTCATAAAGGCTGAGGCGGTAGTGCTGGGGGGAAGGGAGCATTTTACTATATTTACTGAGTGCTTCGTTTTTTGTGTGACATACTTTGCTTCTTTTCTCGATGAATATCAATATACCATTCTGGCTGTTGTGTTATTTCGCCACTTTGACTTTCTCAAAAACGCATTATCTTATACCTCGCTAAGCATAACATAGCGACCGATGCAATAAAAAGCAGTGTAACGGGTCAAAGTAAATCAAAATAAAACTGTACAATAGTTTTGTGACCTTTCGCTAATAATATCAATTGCCTCCATCCCCTTCCATAAGTACTGATAAATAAACTGATATTCATAACGGCTGTTTACGATGGCCGGATGTAAACAGGCCATTGGCTTTCTTGAAGAGCATACTAAACATGTTTTTGAAGAAGTTATACAAATAAAATAGCACATGGAATGTTATCTTCGCTATCGGAAATGTTTAAGTACAGAAACGAAGTAAAATGGTAAAAACGAGCTCACTGCGTTACTCAGAATTCGAGAAAAAGAGCGCGTCCGTCTTCTAAAAGGAAACCAAATATTATGAACTTTTTACCAAATTTCATAATCCTCATGGAGGACATTGTTTATTTTTCGTCAATCGCAATTTAAATTTGTTGAACTCTTAAGAACTAGCGCACAAAATGAAGCAAAAAAAACTTACTATAGAAAGTGTGAAATACGTGGGTCATTTCAAAAGTTTTGCACACTGCGCTGGCGCTGCCCGTATGATGATACAATCGCTCCGCCAGTCGTGAGTGGGACTTCAGTATACAAAGCTGTGTCTACGGAAATGGAGAAAGAAAGTGAGTCAGATCAGATAATTCCGCCTGGAAATGGAGGAAGAAAGTGAGTCAGGGCAGATCATTCTGCCTGGAAATTTCCCAAAACTGAAGAAGCCACTCCGCGGGAAACTATTCAGGATGTTTTTAATGAGGTGACCCGAGTAAATTCGACTCCTCAATAATGGAGGTGTCCTGACTGGAATATAAGACTTGCCCAAACGTTGGGCCCCTGTCATAAAGTAAACATGGAGATTACCTCGAAGGCCTGTAAAGGTATGTTGTGAAATAAATTGGTTTTTAAAAAGATCATCCACAGTGTGCAAAAATTCTGAAATTACCCTCACATATGAGGCTTTCAGTCATGTTCTCATGTAGTCTTTTTATGGAAGATTTTTTTGTATACTGTTATAATAAACTCCACGAAGTGTTATTCATTACTGTTATTGTTTCAAAGGCAGCTTTTTCCAGAGACCTTAACGAGCTTGGTGTACAACTTTAGCTTCTGCAAACTTTCCTGTAAATGCACGAGTGCAATTTCTCTCTCATTAAATTGCGTTTTTAAATGTTTTTTACCTTTGTTTTAGAGACAGTTCTCAATCTTTTATTTTTGAAATTTCTTGCTTGAAAACCTTGACTGGCCGAAACTTTCCAATGAAGCACATGTTTCAGTCGTCGGCAATATTGTTAATTTCCTTGAGCTGAAGAAATGTTTATCTGAAACGTGAATGTACAATACTTCAAGCTCTTTTATTTTCAGTTAGATAATTTAAAATAGAGACGTACCTTTTCAGAATATCGTCACAGGATGTTTACTAGGAGTTGCTGCGAGTGTCTGGAAGAGGCCCAGAAGAAAGAGGATATCTTCGAAACATGTGACTAGAGTAAGTTACTATTTCTTTCACTTTGGAACTCTGCGATACGGTTATTGAATAAATATTTCCATTTGAAATATCTGTAATGTTCAGTCCTAGACAAAAGTGTTCTTAGAGCATATACCAACCCAGAACGTAAACGATAGTAACTAAGTACACAAATAAGCTAAATGAAAATAAACATTAAATTTGATTTATACGGAAAATACCTACGCTTGATCTCTATCGAACACCTGCTGACAAGTTGTTCAACTGTTTGGATCTGGAAGAGGATCTTATGATCTTATGTTCTGTTCTTATTTGTTCAGCCTTGTGGAGGGACACAGAAATCTGTTTTTATATAATACTTGTGTCTTTGAAAAAGTTGGTTCTTCTACAAAGATTATTTTCATTCTTTTTTTTATTATTATTCGAGGTAGTAGAAGGCATTTCTTTTATTCTGAAAGAATTGATTTTGGACTTGTTGGATGCTTGAACACCTTCAGATTAGCTGAGTAAGGCAAGACTGAGTAGTGTCTAGGGTTTTTTAGGAGGCAGCCCTGGAAATAGGATGTGCGTTGCCTGTTCCCTCCCGTCCACTAAACTGTGAATGCTCTTAAACGACAGAGATCTGTGGCATTTGACACGTGAGCGCTTTTGTAGTGGGACAGTAGACAACAGTAGTATACTGTTCCTGATCCGGTGTAAAGCAGTGGTGTTAACGTCCGGACCACCATGAAGGACACTGAACCTGTGGATGTGAGGCAAGTATTTTGTGTCTGAATCCTGAAGAGTAAAAATGAGTGCCAATGTGTATGAAGCAACTGCGTCAATTGCACAAAAGATCTAAGAAATAACCAAGAAGAACGTGCTTAAGGTAGTTTCAAAGTTCCTCTAACTATCGCGTAATGCTGGTGAATTGGAAACGCCATCGCCTTCTGCGGAATCAGAAACCGATAACTAAGACGAAGGTGCAGAGAATGAGGAAAGAGCGTGAAGGGTGGTATAGCGAAAAGGTTACTCCTGTGATTGCTAACGCTTCGTTTCGTGAGAAACTCCTTGCTTATCCGGACTTCATATATGGACATGTGAAAGGAAGGGGCAAATACGCTACAAAAGGTTTTTAAAATGCTTAATGTAGTTCCTGTACTTATCGAATTAAGCGATGTAATGTCATAGTATAAGCTGTTATTTGAAAATTCCTGTAGCAGCCATAATGACAAGACATGTGCATTTCTCGCGGATCTTCAGAGCTGTCAAGGTTGCGCTCAAATCGCAGACATCTCTTCGCGTGTTCTCATTAAGACGCTTTAACATCAAACTGTCAAAGTCTGTCCCGGGTTCCACCCATACAATGGAGCCTTAGATATTTACGTTAGCCCTTTAAGCGGCCGATGAACTTGAATGAAATGGCACCCCAAAATTTCTGAGCTCCGCAAACAAATGTTCATATAGCAGCCTGGTTTTACGAAAGCTGCAAAAAAATCTAATACCCCCCCCCCTTCATTTCAGTAGTACTGAGCATAAGTCATTAACTCTCTGCTCCATCACTCAAGGCATGATACGGAACGAATAGTCCCCCTGACACGGACATCATGCCACTGAGTAGGAATGAGTTACTCCAACATCTTTTCTTTCCTTTGACATTGGTCGCCATTTTTATAGCTCTTTTAGAAGGTAAACAGCCAGAAACGATTAACATCAATCGCCTCTCCTAAATAGCCAATTTGAATAACAAAACTAAAGGAAAAGCAACGATTCCCAGTGAGCAGGTTCACTCCTTCCAGACGCGTTTCTCCCACTTCATAGACAGCGAATATATTCTTTCGAGATGATTTCAGCTCATTTTATTAACCACGAGTTAATTCGTTTCACCCGGTTAAAGCTGTGATTTTTTTTGAAAGTATTGTAGATGATTGACATCTATAGTACCCTGGTGGCCAGCGGACTTTGAAAATGGATGATTGCGACTTTCCGTGCACTGATGAGCAGTGGGTTATGTGGGGGTCAACAGTGAGTGACAATAATTCTGTGTTGGAATGTTCTTTCCTTAAATCTGGGACAAGTACCGTGGCGTTCCGTATGAAGAAGGAAGTGTCCGATTTCTCGCCACTGAGAAATTTTCAAGACAAGATCGCATACACAAGAGTTGTAATTATCTGCAGACAGTCTGTCAAACCTTTACATGAAGATGTACAGTAGCTTGTTTTGCAGCCTAGTGTCAGTATGTAGAAATTCTGATGGGGCAGTGTGTAGCGAAGGGGGTGGAGATAGTTCCTGTGTTTGACAAGCATGAAAGGCAGTAGTACATAGTTCTGAGTCAGTTTGCATGGATGTTACTCATTGCTGTCCATTTGAATCCTGAGTTAATCTTCCGTGGAATGTGATAATTGCTCAGATTGTAATCTAACAAAAGGAGAGTCCAGGATGATAGTTTATCAGCCAATGAGATGGAAAGATGTCATTTGACGATATTCCTAAATTTGAACAACTAGCCCTCCTGAACGTAACAGTTGAGCGCATAGGACATCTGAGCGTTAAAAGCAGGGCCGGATGGTATTTGTGTGTGTGGGGGGGGGGGCGAATTTCATTGCGGGCCCTAGAAAATAAATCGCATACTTTAATTACGTTGTTACGTAAAAACTGTCCCTAAATAACACACACGAAAGATAAAGAAATTAATAACTTAAAGAAGTATTTGTTTTAAGCTTAAGAAAAAGAACATAATAGGGATTTGGAAGTTCAGAAAAAGACAGAACAAAAGTGTTAAAATCTACGATTTTCTTCCCGGGAAGAGGGGGATTGAGATTATATTTGTGATTCTTTTAAAAACTTCAAATAATCTGCGTAGAATACTTTTGCACAGTGAATATTTTAGCGCAGCAAATAAGAATGCCTCTGAAAGAAATTCAGTTTTTTTTTCTGGTGGGTTGAATTTTTGATGCAAGGTGAGGTAACTGACTTTTTTTTATTTTATACGCACTCGTATATGAAAATTGCTTTTTATTTTAATTTATAGTACTGTTTTTAA
The DNA here is from genome assembly GCA_039090855.1 of Macrothele yani. Taxonomy (NCBI): domain Eukaryota; kingdom Metazoa; phylum Arthropoda; class Arachnida; order Araneae; family Macrothelidae; genus Macrothele; species Macrothele yani. The sequence goes on along the minus strand of CM077005.1, from coordinate 132,629,132 downwards.
AGTCACTGAACAACTATCCACATATATACAGTATAACTAGAAAACAACTTTGATATTATTTTTTAAGGACCTGGTTTACACCGAATTATTGAATATATGAGAGTAGGAAGCCACAAAAGGATATTTAATGTACTGTTTCATAAATGTAGATATTAAGGGGGTTACAATATAATCATTTGAAATCTCCAGATTTCAGTATCTGTACGATGAAGGGCGATAACCTATTTGAAAGTGGGCAGGATTGGAAACAAAGCAATAAATATTTTCTTAAGGGCCTCGCTCACCGAAATTTAAAAAAGTAATAACATAAAAGATTCTACAGGAAATGACTTTGTTCTTATTTCCAAAACTGCGGGCCCGGGACAACCGCCGCGGTTGTCCCAATGGCCCATCCAGCCCTGGTTAAAACATCTCTTTGTAGGCAAGAGGTTACATGTGTAGGCCTGGTTGCCATTGAAGATTTGTAGCAGCATGGAGTCATTTGGTTCTTCCAGATGATTGGGAGTTGCAATTCCAGATCCGAGCCGACATTTCTATACACTTTTAAAGCGCTTTTCGTTCACATATGACGCCAATAAAATTCAATAAACAGTAGTTCCTATTCCAAGGGACTTGCGTCCTCCACAACTGGAATCAACTTCTGTTTTCAGCATGGCGTTCATTTGTCCGTTATAGTTCTTCAGCAGTGACTTCTAAACAACCAAGAATTTTTTTTCCAGTGAAACTCTATCTACATATCTATCTATATATATATATATATTGACAAAAGTCACCGGACACCTAGAAGAGAAACGCAACATAGCGTTTATTGACATACATTAGTACGGTGGCGGTTCACATTTAGCCTTAATGCATGCACTGGCCCTTCGAAACATGCTTTCGACAACGTTTTGGAACACAGCGTTAGATATGGGCTTCCATTCAGTACAATAATGCTTCAGCTAACTGTTGTTTAGTAGTAGGCCTTTGTTCCAAACTTCTTATGCGGCAGTCTAATTCATCCCATAGGTGCTCTATGGGATTAAGATCAGGGCTCTGTGCTAGCCAGTCAACACATGATACGGAGTTATTGTCAAACCCCGCCGTAGCAGTCCTTGTTTTTATGGCTCGCTGCATTATCCTGCTGGTACCAACAAGGCTTAGTTCCATAGTATTGCCACAGAGTTGGGAGGGCATAATTGTCCAGAATATCGAGGTAGACTTGCTGGTTAATAGGTTTGTCCACGATAACCAATGGGCAGGGACCATACAACGAAAAACACACCCACACGAGTACACTTCCAGCTCCAAACTTGACCGTAGGAACTGTACACTGTGGTAAATAGCATACCCACACAAGACCATCAGACTGATGGATCATGTATGTGGATTCGTCCGTCCATAGGGCCCATTTTCATTGATATACGGTCCACGATAAATGTTCTTTACACCATGCTAAACGACGAGTAGCATTCAGAGTAGAGATAAGTCTTATGAGTAGCCGCACGAGCACGGTAACCCATGGAATGAAGATCCATGCTAATGGTACGTGCACATACCGAGGGTTCCAGCATTTTTACTCTCCTGTATGCGGAGGTCTTGTGCAGTACTCCGTCGATTAGCTGCAACGACTCTCCTGAGGCTTCGACGTCCCCTATCGCTGTTTTTCTTTGGTCTGCCGGTACGTTTTGCTGCTTCAGGCACGCCATGTATCTTCCACTTATTCAGTACATCCAAAACAGTTGACTTGGGTATGTTTAAACGCCTTTGGATTTCTCTTATGGACAACCCACTAATATAACAGCCAACAATCTTTCCTTTCTCAGTCAGTTCTCTCCCGCTGCAACATTTTCACTCAACCTCAGTGCGACATGATCGCGGTCAGCTGCAGGCTTGCTTATACGCCGTTTGAAGCTGTACCATGCATTTTAACGCAGCGGATCCGTTCATTTGCTTTTGAAGGAGTGTCCGGTGACTCTTGTCAATATAATGTATAACGAGTGTACCCCCTCTCTGTAGATATGAGAGCTATCTAAATAAATACATTGGCAATGCAATAAATTTCTTCAAGGGTTGTAACTTCGTCCTAACTCTTCATTACGTTGTCACTATAATTCTCACAAACCCGCCCAAGTGGTCAGAGGTGCGAACTTCAGGCTAATTTTTCGAGTTGGACCTGGTGTTTAGGTACCGGATGAGAAGAGAGGGGGGCTTGCTTGTTCTACGGTGCTTGTCCTGATCATCGTCTCTTTGAAATTGTGGTTCTAAGTCAAATTTCAGACACCTTAGATGCCCATGCGGATAGTTTAACCCGCCAAAAAATGAAATTATCGAGATACTGAGAAGTACTCATAGTAATCGTTATGGATTGTTTATTTTTTTAACAGGAGAATATGATAGCAGCGCTTTTAATTTCCTCTGTAATCTTGAATGCCACTACCGCGGCCATCCTCATTCTCGGTGAAGGGAATACAATGCTCTCAATTGATGTCGAAATGATGAATGACGACGCCCTACTGGCCAAGGAGATTTTAAGAATTGGTAAGTTGTTGTTTTTTTTTTTTTTCTATTTTAGTTTTCACATATTCCGTACCTGTATACAGACAGTATTCGTGCACGTTATAGACGCAGACCACTGAATTTTCTCTTAATTTAACAAGTTATAAAAGCAACAACTTTAGCCATTCATGCTGCAATGACATCGCCTTAAAAGATGTACGAAAAAGTGAGTGTGAGGCAGAAAGAGCGGGAGAGACAGACTTATCCAAATTGTAGTTTATTCAGGTTTGAGTTTCTAGGTTGAAGTTTCATTTGGAACAAACCCGTGATAGACTGCGGTGGTCTAGAAATAAAACTACACTGCTAAAAATTGGTACTTAGAAAGAAGCAAAATGTACTCGTTTTTAAGTAAATTCCGGGCTTATAATAGCTCCGAGTACTTGTCTCATTTTTGGAAAAGACACGTACTCATTTTTTGAGTACACACAGGGAATCAATTGTGAGTATATCTAGTATTTCTAATTTGAAATATATGTACTCATTTGGAGTACATGTATTTCAAATATGTGTACAAAAAAAATCCATATTTCAAATACATGTGCTCTAACTTCATTCAGTTTCTGCCCTTTCGGGCATGGCACAGAAACTGAAAGAAGTTAAAGCCAATCTAGTGATTCTGACAGGATAGTTTGAGAGCACACTAGATGGCGCCACCGTACAATCGCACGATTTTGCACATAGCAGAGAAAAATTACGAGGGCATAGTAATGAACACCTTTATATGTAACCGGGGGATTCCTACTCGGATGCCGGAGCTGCGGATGGCTTAGTGGTTAGCGATTCAGACTATCGATGCAAGGTTCTGATCTTACAGAAATGGTGTGATTTACTAACAATCGCTGAATATCCGCCGTGCATCGGACGAGCACGTTAAGTGACGGCCCCCAGGCTGGACCCACTGGTTAAATGGGTATCCTTTCCTATGCCCCCCGCTGAAATTCTCTCACCCCTCTGTGTGCAACATCGTACTTGTACGGTGGCGCCATCTACTGTACTCTAATCTCACTACAAACTGTTCTGTCAAAGTCGCTAGACTTGCTCTCATTCCTTCCGTTTCTTTGTAATGCCCAAAAGGCGATCTCGCTGTAGGTGGCTGGGACCTAAACTCTACTCACTGTGAACGGAAGTCCTACAAGAAAATGACAAATACCATACTACTCGGATGCAGTCACTCAACGTGCTCGTCCGATGCATGGCGGATATGCAGCGATTGTTAGAAATTCACACCACCACGCCTATAAGGCTAAGTTGGAACCAAGTTTTTTTTTTTTCTATGTAGAGGATTTTAGGGAGTGTCTGGTCCCAGGTCTTAAACAACCCTTAGAAATAGGAAGCTAGGAGATTTCGGCTAGAGTGCCCGATAGGAAAGTGACACGGAAGTGAAGTAGAAAGGGGGATGAAGACGCCCTTATTTATTACCGGGGGCCAGTACTCTGGGTCCGACGGCTTAACGTGCCCATCCGACGCACGGCGGGTATTTAGTGTATCGAGCGTTCGTACTTGCCTGGGATCGAACCTGAGGTCCTTTCCGTGACAGTCATGAATGTTGCCCACTAGGCCACTCGCGGCCCAATTTCAAATTTGAAATACGTGTACTCCATACATACTCAATTATTCATAGAATCAACCGGAAGTATATTATTCGGTGGCACATCTGGGATAATAGATTTACTCATTGTCACATGCTGGGCAAGTGGACCGCACAATTTTATGACAAATATAATGATGAAGCGACAATATATTATTTATGAGATTTACACAAATACGAGCTATAGTAAATGTAAAAACGTACACAAAGATACTTTATTCATAATTAAATTACTTGTGATCAGTGACTTTGTTGTACTAATTATTTATGTGTGTCACTTTACACATTTATTAAACAATTTCTCTTGAAATCTATAATATCTAAAATGAAGTAATACGAGATTATATTTATTGACGCAGTTATTTGTAAGTACGTATGGTTGGTTACTTATATTTGAGCATGTCATGTACTCGTTTACGATACGATTGTATTTATAAAAAAAAAAAAAAAGAGTAGGTTCAGGTTCTCATTTTTAAATAGATTTTTTTAACAGTGTAGATTCAAGTGTTCAGCGTATAATATTACAATAACTTATTTATTTACTGAGCTTTCCGTGGGCTACTCACGAGGTTACAATCAGGGGGCTCGGTTACTTTTTCTGTCAGTCTGTTTCTCGAAGACAAGGACAGAGAGAAGCAATTAATTCCGTGGCCTTTATCAGAGGACTAACCCGCGCTAACCGCCTCTCGGCTACTCATTCGACTCTCGTTCAGGATGACGTTCTCTCCTACCAAGTTTAGACTGACTCTTTATTCTCAGATCAATGTGATCGTGCAAGTTTATTTCTGCCGACCACTTCTGGTCAGATACAGGGGAGTGCTGATAACCCCGGCATTTCGGGGGTCCTCGAGGCTAAGAGGGACTCCAACCTCAATAAAAAAAAATTTCGGAAACTGTATATGAAACTTGCTAAAGAAATAGCCACGATTTTTTTTTTACATGGGCTTTTTAAGTATTAAGAAGGAAAGCGAATTTTTGTATTTTTTTTTCATTAAATAAGTATATAAACATTTTAAAATCATTTTCGCGGTTTTAGTTTATAAAAACTGGATGCCAGAATAGTAGCTATTCTGGAAAACCGGAGGCCCCTTTACACAGCCAAACAATAGTCCCATACATGTATGTGAAAGAAATATCAGTGCAATAAATGTAATTTTCATACCAATGAGGATGAGATATCCTGTATTACAGGTGTTTGCACATAACTACACATCATTTTGAATATAATGAACTGAAAGGTGTTCGGGGTGTCAAAAAACTGAAACCTGTGTCATTTTTTATAAGAGTCAAGAGAAAAAAATTTCCTATGTGCAAAATATTTTGACATTATGTGAAGCATGCTATTTATATATAAAAGAATTAAAATAATTTAATGTATTTTTTATATAATCAAGAGTACATAAATATAATTCTTAATTGTCATTTATTTTTTGCTTATGTTTCGTATTTTCGTATAAATTGGAAAGGTCATTTGACACTGTCACACCGCAGTTAGGTATTTGTGTGTAAGATCGTGTGGCATTTCAAGAGGACGGCCTTAGTTCTTTAAAATAATAAAATTTGCATGATATGTAAACTTGGGCCTAGTTTTATACTATTTAAAAGTCTTCTCTTTCTTTTTTTCTTTTTTGTATTTTGTAATTATATAAAACTGAGACTATAACTTTAATTACAACGTGCAGATTTGTGTTTTTATGCAACAAAGGGCAATAATTTTGGTTTTACGAAAAATACCTATAGGTTCCACAGAATTTTAATTATTAAAAAACCAGTAAAACCTAGTTAATATGGAACTAAAAGTTTTCAGTAATTGAAAGCTAATAGATTTTCGCAAAAGCGCCTCGAAGATATTTTTTTGCGGGGGCGGGGAGTTTTTCCGGTACGCCACTGACTGGTCAGATAATTAACAGTATGTCATTTAGCGGGTACACAAAATGAGCTGTACAAAGAAAGGGTTGACAGGCTGAGTTCCAATCTAAAACAGTGGATGTCTTCACTTTTACTCTGTAAACAATAGCTCATGGTAAGTTGACAGACGTTAAATCTTTTCTTCATTACAGAGATAAATGCGAAATAATAATTTAGTGCTGTTTCTGGAGAACGTCTGCGCCTTAATGAAACCCATTCATCTATGTCCTGTTACAGCAAAAAGTTATTCGCGTTCGTAGCATTTCAGTTGTCAAAACATATGACGTGCACATTTCAGAAGTGAAGAAACGTAGTTTCTAATTTCGCCCAGACTCATTGCGAAACAGTTGTTTCAGTAACCGCGAACAGCTGGTGTTTTTCATTTCCTTAGCAAAAGTAGCAAGTATGTTCAAGGTTGTTGTTGAAATAATAGATGGATGCAATACTGTCTGTAGAGCACAGCGTGTAAATGAGAATAATTTTGACCTTACTTACCTGCAGAAGGAGTACGTCGACCAGCCGCTATAAGCTGATGTTTCGGCCTTTGCGTCTCTAATGTGAAGTTTTCTCCATATGGATGCTTCAAGGAATGACAAGACTGTTAAGTGGTGACTGTGGAAGTTGATGTCTCTCATTTACGGTATTTTGATGTCCTATGGAGATATTGTTGGGCCGATAATGAATGTCTCCTTCACGGAATTCTGATTTATTAAGTCTGTGACACGCTGTGTGATGCTCCGTGTGAACAGAGTGTTCAACTTCTTGTGGATACACGGTTATCAAACAGATGTTACATACACCGGAGTTCTGAAGTTATGTCAAAATTATATCAAACCAAGACACGAGGTCGAGGTTTGTTTTACAGCCCCACCCCCGCCATGATAAGACACTTTGGTGGGCATGAAGAGCTTAGCGCACAGATGGGTGCCGACCTAGTTTCTGTGACCATCGCGAAGTATAATACGCACCGAAGAGTATGGTAAAAGTTCTTGGTCCTAACCACCATGACGAACGGTCTGTGCCTCGAGATGTGTGAGACAGAGGTCCAGCTCTCGTGTTTAAGAAAGCGCCCCAGTGGACATGAAACTACTATAGCGTCTGTCAAGTGATACGGTACCAGTGGCTATATAAGTAGCACCACGGAGAGAGTTGTAGTGTGAGGACCACGGGTGGCCTAGTGGTCAGCGTTCGTGACTGCCATGGAAATAACCTCAGGTTCGATCCTGGGCATTTACGAACGTTCGAACCACAAAATACCCGCCGTGCGTCGGATGGGCACGTTAAGCCGTCGGACCCCGGGTACTGGTCCCCCCGTAATAAACAAGGGCGTCTTCCTCCCCTTTCCACCTCGCTTCCGTGTCATTTTCCTATCTTGCGCTCTAGCCCAAATCTCCTAGCTTCCTGTTTCTAAGGGCTGTTTAAGACCTGGGGTCAGACAGTGCCTTTCTAAAATCCTCTACATATGATCTTATCTGAGATGCAAACTCTTGGGGTGAGAGAGAGAGAAAGAAAGAAAGAAAGAAAGAAAGAAAGAAAAGGGCACACGGTTCGACGTTTTAGTTCCATGTCCGTCCACTGGCGCGTTGTTGTATTGAGATCTTCGGGGCCAAATTGTTGCCATGAGTTTCTATGGAAGATTTACCTCTGAGTCTCCTGCTCTGTGCTTCGCAGGAAAGAAAGACAAGTTAGTAAAATCATGCAATGCATTGATTATGATACGCTTTCCAGCATACCAGAAATCATTACTCAAGTTATGAGGAAAATGGCTGTGGAATAAATCTCGCTCCTGTGCCCTGACCTTGGACCCCATTTCGATTATATTAAACAGAATTTGTTCAGTATACCTCCGGAACAACATACTAAGGTTTTGTCGCAATAGAAGCATTTTTAGTCAAGGTATGAGGATGACTGTGGAATGAATCTCGCCCCTGTGTCATGACCTTCGATCCCGTTTCGATGATATTCAACAGAACTGGTTGAGTATACTACCGGAGCAACATGATAGTCATGTCTCAATCAAAGCATTTTTAGTCAAGTTATGACTCATAATGGTAATGGAATGGATCCCTCTCTTATGTCCTGACCTTTGACTCCATTTCGCACCCTTTGAATAGGATTCGTCCCCAGGTTGGTTCCCTACCACATACAAAAATTTCATCGAAATTGACCAAATGTTTACGCGAGTTATTGTGCGGACGGACAGACAGATTAACAAAACTAGAGCATATACGCTTCTTCAACCTACGGTTGGAAAGCGTAGAAAAAGAAACAGGAAAAGAAGGACAAGGTGCAGGAAAGGAAAAGAACATTCTGTGGAACTTCCTGTGGATACCTTATGTAGTGACTTCGAAATACATTCATCTTCTGGAAAATTGTCCCTGAGACTTACGGATTAACTGCTGGGCAACGCTCAGGGAATGTCTTACGTTGTTCAACAAAATGTACCCAGTGTTGAGAAAACGGGGAGGACAAATGCTACTTTGTACTCCGGACTTAGTAAGTCTCCAGACTACGCATATTTTGCTGTTGATGTACATAATGAAGGTTACTAGAAAACTGTAAAGAAATGAGTGCTATGAATCGACGATTTGCTGTAACGAAGGAATTGGTATAACCGAAGGAGGTCAGCTGGTATTTTAATTGACTGGAAATTAGCAGAATAAAAATCTGAATAAATGAATTTACTGAGTGAATATTTTTAAGTCTGTTACCTTCGAATAAAATGTTTATCCAATTTTGATATACCCATGTTTTTCTGTTGTAGCTTACGTCACTTCTGTAGTTTGCCCTGTTGTGTGTCTGGTTGTAGCAGGCGTGGCATTTACAGAAGAGTGTTGTCGCAGCAAGAGCGAAACTTCCGTTTTAAAAACACCTCTAAGGATATACACAGAAAAAGTATGTCATAATTTACTGTTTTTTACATTCTCTTTAGTAAGAAAAAGTTAACCGTACTAATAGTCTAGACGCAGACCTCTTGTCTCTGCTTTCTATGTGAAATGAGTGCGCAAAAATGAGAGCATTCAGTTTGGCATTCTGCTGGTAAGCTCAACGAGTGTGGTTTTTGAAGGCTGTACTTGAAATGATGGATGGGGTGAGGATGGTAGTGTGATCTTTATTGATTTTATGTATATTTATTGTTGGGAGGGAATGTGGATCACTCCCAACAATCTCGTATAAATCGTAGTATTATGCATGCAGCGTAGAAATGAGATTGCTTTACCTTGATCGTCGTGCACGTGCATGAGAAATTCGTTGACCAACTGATGCCAATGAGTTTTCGAACTTGTCTCCTGACGTGAAGTTCTTCCCTTACAGTGGTGTGCGTTAAAGCCAAAACGAAGAAGATGACTTTGATATACGCTAAAGAGTAATTGAATTAGAGACAGCTGGCGTTATGCAAATGTGGCGCTGTGGGCGGCTCTGTAAACGGAAACGACATGACGTATGCAGCGATCCGACAATATAAGGAGTGATGCGGCGGGAATCAGTAAGAGTCGGACGCAGTATGGGTATGACAAAGGATCTAAACTCATTTGATCGTGGGTAAATATCGGGCCCGACGAATGGGTCACTCTATCTCGGACGCCGTGCAGGCACTGGGATTTTCACGAGCCACTGTGTCACGGGTGCACCGTGAGTACATTGAATCCGGTAAAACCATCCCTGCAAGGGCCAACTGCCGTGGACAACAGCGTGTGGATGAGCGGGGTCATCGTCGGCTAGGTCGCATTGTAACAGCGGATAGAGTGGCCACAGTGAAAGAAATCACTCGACAATTTAACGCTGGTGCACAAAAACGTGTAAGCAGCCACACCATCCAGAACCATCTCCTCGCTATGGGGTACAGAAGCCATCGTCCCACGAGGGTACCGCTGCTGACCGCACATCACAGGGAGCAAAGATTAGCATGGGCGCGGGAACATCGCCACTGGACCTTAGACATATGGAAAAATGTTGCCTGGACTGATGAGTCGAGATTCACGTTGGTACATGCGGATGGCAGGATACGAGTACGGCGCAAACCACATGAAGCGATGGATCCTTCTTGCCAGCAGGGTACTCTTCAAGCTAGTGGGGTGGCATTCTCGTCTGGGGACTGTTTACGTGGACTGAAATGGGTTCTGGTACGTGTGACATCGTCCCTCACAGTTCAACGTTACCGGGATATCCCGGACGACCATTTACTCCCGTTTGTGCGTCTTCAACATCCCACTGAGGACCTCATCCTGCAACAAGACAATGCATCGTGCCATCTGCTCCCGAATTGTATCCGAATGGTTGGATGAACACTCCACCGACGTGACCTCGCTTTCTTGGCCAGCTAGGTCTCCTGACCTCAATCCCATCGAGCACATCTGACCCCCCTCCATCAAATCTTCGTGAACTGTGCGAGCTTGTTCAGGGATCGTGGATCCGTATGGCTTCCCAACGCTTCCGGTGTCTTGTCGAGTCCATGCCGAGACGAATCGCCTCCGTTATCAGGTTGAAAGGTGGTGCTGCACGTTATAAGACAGGTATCTCTAAATTGAATTGCTCTTCAGTGTACAATGCTGTAGGGTTCATAGTGAGGTAGAATAACCTCATCTCGGAAGTCCCACATTTGAAGTCTGGTACCTTTCCTTGAACCACTAGCCTCAAATTTTGGATTAGCGACTCCTTTTATAGCCCTTAGTTGCTCATGGTGTCCTCAAACCTGAAAAAAAAAATTACTACGAATTTTGATGACAATCCGTTTTTTGATGTAAATGTGACTAGGATGGTGAGTCAGGTGATATCCGAAAACTTGAAAATTTCATCGTCCTGGAGTGAGAATCAAACCCACGTCTCTCAGATAACCCCTGGTTCGATTCCCACTCCAAGACGAAATTTTCAAGTTTTCGGATATCACCTGATTCACCATCCTAGTCACGTTCACACCAAAAAAAAAAAAAAAAAAAAACAGATTGTCATCTTCAAAATTTGTATTGTATGGTGTAATCCCGTATTCCATTCATGAAAAAAATACTGCTTTTTTAACCACGTATCAGAGTAGACCTTCCGATGCTCAATCTGGACTTTGCGCACCAGACGGCGTGTGGAACTAGCTTTGCGACTGACCAGCATAAAGCAGAGCTTTCATCGGAGTTAGGAGTGTGTGCTCCAGTGTCGGATATCCATTGAAGGTAATCATATTTGTCCATTAAAGGTATTCATACTTGAAAATGAAGAGCATGTGCCACTGTCTATTGAAAAACGGGGGGGGACGTAAAGAAGCAATCCTTTCGAGGGACTTGATTCATATGCATATTTATCACTTGGTCTTTAAGTGCTGACTCATTGTTTGATGAGCCTCAAGTTGCTCAAGTCACCGTGGGCATTCCTGTGCACAGATTGTGGTGCTGTTGACTCGAAAAACATGAGCTCATTTTTTCATGGAGTACGATAATTCAGTTGTTGAGAGGTGTAGAACGCATCAAGGGGCAGGATGATAGAGTTTAGCCTGTCAGCTGGAAAGATGCAAGAGGAAAACCCACCCGTCTGCACTTAATTGCTACTTACGAGTTTGAGTTTCTCAACTTTTTTGAGTGTCAACAATGATTTCGTGCCAACTAGGCTGTAATGAAGTGGGTGTACTTTTGTGGTAACAAATTAAGTGTTGTAATCGCAAGAAGTCAGGTGGATGTTGGTGTCCTCACTTTCCGAGACGTTCTTTGTATGTACACTTAATGCTCACTGAATTGCGACCATCCCTTTGCAAAGTGAGTTACGCCTGATACTGGCGTAACAAGGGGGAGGGGGCGTGCCACTTGAGAATCTTGTTTCACTTGAGAGCGAAGTCATGGACGTAATACGTAAAACCTAGGGCTTATCGGTGTTCACGGAAGGTCAAATTCTCGGTGTCCGAAGTGTTAAAGATCCATTTTGGGAACGGCGACACTTGTGGATTGTTCGAGCGCCTCCCGTGAATGGTGCGAAAATGGCTAAACTATCAACAGACAGCACAACTATAAAGGATGGTGAAAGATGAATTACAAAGGTGAATGATGAAGTGTCACCTTGTACAGCGCAATCGCAGCGGCACAGTTCCGCAGCTGAAGGCTCAATAGAATATGGGCCAACCAAAAACAATAACCCGCGGCAATTGTGTTGCATCCTGGCATGCATGGGCTACAAAAACAGACTCCGTATGTGTCATCCTCTCCTAATCACCAAAAATTGAAATGAACGACTCTCCTGATGCCAACAGCGTACGGATTATTGGACAGAATATTGGAAGAGTTTTACTGGGCCGATGAATCACGACATGTGCTCCATTCTGTTTGAAATAATGATTTGCTTGGACCCTGAGCTTGCGAGGAATAAATTTTTTTTTGTAAAGACGTGCAGAGGCAGCTTGAAGTCTATTAGCAAATGTGCAATTTTATGTCAACGTACACTGTTACAAACATTTTATAATAGGCTGCACCAAAAAGGGTTTTTCATCAGCTGTAGCACTTTTGGGGAAAAGTGTGATGCATGAAACATACACAGACGAGTCATTACATCATGAGCACCCACCTAATAAGCTGTAGGGGACCCCCTTTAGCCCGCAAAACAGCGACCATTCGGCGAGCCATCGAGTCGATTATTTGGCGACAAGTATCCTGTGGTATCTGGTACCATAATGTCAACAGCAGGTTCTCCAGATTTCGTACATTTCGGGTGGTGGTTATTGAGCGCAAACCCGCTTTCCCAAGTCGAACCACAAATGTTCGATTGGGTTCATGTCAAGTGAATTTGCAGGCCAGAGCATTAAAGGAAAGTCACCAGCATGTTCCTCGAACCACTCCTTGACGGTGGTAGTGTCGCATGGCGCATTATCCTGCTGGTAATGGCCATCACCAGCAGGGAACACAGTTGCCATCGATGGGTCAACTTGGTCCGCAACGATGTTCAGATATCTGACAGCTTTCAGGGGTTGTGCTGTTGGGATAATGGAGCCTAAAGTGTCTCAAGAAAACATCGCCCACAATGATAACACCGCCGCCGGAGGCAGGGTTGACATAGCCTCCATTTGGTAATCGGTGTACTCGCACTCAGCCGTCTACGTGATACACCAGGAATCTTGATTAGTCAGACCAGGCCACTTTCTTTCAATCACCCACGGTCCAATCTCGATTATCTTGGGCCCATTTCATACGTCGTTGGCGATGACTTGCGATGAGAACGGGGACCCAGCTGGGTCTTCGGCTACGCATGCCCATGCGAAGAAGGCTGCAATGAACTGTGTTCTGTGACACATTGTCCTGATCCACCACAGTTGTAGCTGCGGTTGATTTGTCTCCGCTCCCCTCTGGCATCAACGATCTGCGGATGACACACTGCTAGGCGACGGATCGTTGTTTGGCAGTCTGTGCACTACTTTTGATACGTACTCACTACAGCGACACGTGCACAAGCCGCGCCGTTTCCACGATCGTAATACCAATGCGCCGTGCAATCACCATTTGTCCTTTATCAGACTGCGATAAATCGGCAGCTTTTCCCATTCCGACTCCAAACACTGCTAACCGAAAGCCGGTCCGCGGGTTGTATATGTACTGCTTTGTGATTTTCGCCTGAGCCACCGTTGGGTATCCAGGTGCGCTGATTTCTCTAGGATGGGGGTGGTCATAATGTAATGTCTCATCGGTGTACCAATAGACAGTAATTACTTGTGTGAGGCGAGCTCCACCTCTCGTAGAGACAGTAATTACTTGTGTGAGGCGAACTCCACCTCTCGTAGAGACAGGAATTGCTTGTGTGAGGCGAGCTCCAGCTCTCGTAGAGACAGGAATTACATGTGTGAGGCGAGCTACAGCTCTCGCAGAGACAGGAATTACTTGTGTGAGGCGAGCTCCAGCTCTCGCAGAGACAGGAATTACTTGTGTGAGGCGAGCTCCACCTCTCGTAGAGACAGTAATTACTTGTGTGAGGCGAGCTCCAGCTCTCGTAGAGACAGGAATTACTTGTGTGAGGCGAGCTCCAGCTCTCGTAGAGACAGGAATTACTTGTGAGGCGAGCTCCAGCTCTCGTAGAGACAGGAATTACTTGTGTGAGGCGAGCTCCAGCTCTCGTAGAGACAGGAATTACTTGTGTGAGGCGAACTCCACCTCTCGTAGAGACAGGAATTACTTGTGTGAGGCGAGCTCCACCTCTCATAGAGACAATAATTACTTGTGTGAGGCAGGCTACACGCCACCTAGCTCTAAAGCCAGCAAACACACATTCTAAATGCCTTTCTTATCTCTGTTAAATTCATACGTCATTCTGCTCCTGACTTCAATTAAGGTTGCCAAATGTAGTATTGAGTTAGAAACTGTTCAAGGGAATGAACCAAAGTTTACAAAGATGCAGGAACTAAAAAGGGAAGTTATATTAGAGTATATGTCACAATCTCGTATACATATATTTTGCTTTTCAGTTTTATGGACTTCAGTGTTTTTAATACTGCACCGTATCTTTTGATATTTCAGACTTATCGCAACAGATCACCAAAACGATATGGTTGGGTGTTCGACACAGAAGTATATGCAACCGAAGACTCCATTTTAAAGAATCCGCAACGAAAAGAATCATCGCATTCCTCCAGCGGATGCGATGATGTGATGGAAATGTCCCCGATGGAACTCTCCCATTCTGCGCCTAAGTATCCTACGCAGTCCACACCAACTGTTGAGGACCTGCAGATATCTTTGTCAAGGATGTCCCACAGCCGAATTTCACGTAATCTACCAGAAGATTCGTTGGAGCTGAGTAACAAATCTCCTCCTCTGGCAGGCGAAGTGGTCGCTATCCAAATCAGAGCAGAGGTAAATAGTCCAGAAAGCGGAGTTCCAGTTGATCACCCGATAACTAGCTCGTCCGTAATGCAGAGTAAGGAACCTGTTGTGCATGCTGCTCCTACTAGAGTCAGGATAAAGCCGGAAGATCTCACTGTTAAACTGCAGAGAAATAAAATGTCTTCTTTCAAAGGGTTACCAAACGACAACCCAAAACACAGCTCACCAATGGTAAGCTACTGGAAAACTTTTTAAATTCAGGTGAATAGCAATATTAGTGTTTTATGTTTTAATATATTCAAATATCTGTCGTGTTGGCATATTTTCACTGTATTCCATGTAAACACTTCCTTCAGAAAACTTGAAAATTTTCGTCGTCCTGGAGCGGGAATCGAACTCGCACCTCCCGATTTCCGGTCGAGCATGCTGGTCATTACACTACCCAGGACAAGGAAATTCCAAGCAACTGAACATAGATATCTTATAACCTTGAGATTTGCGCTAGTCGAAGCTATTCCTGCCCCATCATGACGTCTCACGACCTTTTCTCACATCCAGGGTCGGATGTAGGTCACAAATTCCAGTCATATGCAACTGGGAAACGAATTTCCGCAATGAAATAATTCTTCATAAATACATGGTAGGCATTGTAATGATATTATTGCCATATTTTCACTGTATTCCATGTAACCACTTCCTTCAGAAAACTTGAAAACTTTCCTTGTCCTGACGCTACGATGGCACAGAAATAGCTTCGAGTAGAGCAAATCTGAAGGTTCTTAGACAGCGGCGTCGGAACCGCGGGGGCAGAGGGGGCAGTCACCCCAGCACGCAAATGAGTGTGGGGGCAAAACATCACATTTGCCCCCTCAGTTTTCTTCCTTTTCAAATTACATATGTTCGTGATTAGAGATCTGCCGCCCCGGTGGCGCAGTGGTCTAAGCGATGGCCTCTGGTCATTCGTGCCAAAGGGGTCCGGGTTCGAATCCCGTGAGGCATGGATGTTGTGTTTGTCTTTCGGCACTGGCTCTCTCCTTTCCCTGGAACCAGTGGCCTTTAATTAGGGACAGGCGACTGCTTATAGCCCATTGAGTTGCTCACGGTGGTCGTTAAACCTCCAATAAAATAAAAAAAAAAAAAAAAAAGATTATAGATCTCAAACCCTTTTTTTTTCTTCTTCCTGAAGTTCATTTTGATAAAAATTTAGTATTGCTCTTCATTTTGTACCATAAAAAATGAGTATTGCTCTTCATTTTGTACCATAAAAATTGAGTTTTGCTCTTACCAACTATCTAGAAATCTGAATATTTTTTTTAATGTCACTCGCTCTTGAGACGCCAAGAAATGCTACCCCATTAAGCAGTCCAGATTTCCGTTTGCAGACCAGCAATGTTTTTTCTCATTAAGTGTAAAAAATTAGTCTTCCTCTAAAAAAATGAGTAAAACTAAATAGGTAAATAGAAGTAGAGTGAGGAATGAGATATAAGTTCCTTCAATGTCTTTAATTATAGCGTCTACGACTACAATTCCTGCGGAATTCGTACCAATCCGGAAGTATCAAGATCTATATATAGTTTAACGCCGTTCATGTGTACAGTTAGTTTACATTGAGAAACTATATGGATATGAAAAGTTTTTTTTTTTTTTACATAGATGAATGTTTAATCGAAAAAAATTTGTTTTCCAGCAAATTTTCGTAATGAAATCAGCACGTCTTCTCTTACAGTAGTACGATGAATTTTATGCCAGGGTGAACTATTTTGTTCTCCGACATCTTGCCCCCGCTGTCTAAAAAGAGTTCCGACGCCACTGTTCTCAGATATCTATGTTCAGTTGCTTCGAATATCCTTGTCCTGGGTAGTGTAATGACTAGCATGCTCGACCGGAAATCGGGAGGTGCGGATTCGATTTCCGCTCTAGGACGATGAAAATTTTCAAGTTTTCTGAAGGAACTGGTTACAACGAATACAGTGAAAATAGGCCAATAATAGCGTAACAATGCCTACCATGTGTTTATGAAGAACTATTTCTTCGGGGAAATTTGTTTCCCAAATTGTAAATATCTGTCGTGTTGCCCCACTTTTGTGCTTGAAAAACCTGCAATTTAAATTAGTCTGGAATTGGGCCGTCAAGTCACAGTCCCCGCACGGGGATAACTGGTTTACCAGTTATTTGGGGAGCGGCGCCCCCACGGCCCGAGCTGACCTTGTGACTGGTCAACATCTGATGTCATGCCACAGCTTGTTTTTTTCTTATTTTGGTGCTGTTGGTGTTTGCAGGGACGGCTGTTCATCCAGCTGTTGGGGAGTCGCGGCCCCACGATCCCGAGCTGGTCTTGTGTCTCGCTTTTTCGTTTTTATTTATTTTCTCCACTGGCTAGTTGCCCGTGTTGTGTTCTCTACCTAATCTCTACCACGTTATGTACTAACACCCCGGTCTTGTGGTTTTGTTACCCTCCACCACTACCTGATTTATATTAACCGCTCAGTTCGTAGGTTGCTGAGATTCCGTTTAGGTTCCCTGCCAGGATTTGTCTTCTTTGGATTTCTTTTTTTTTCCTTTTTAGCTGGTTTGGGTGCTAGACCTACCTGCATGTTTGCCGCGTGCGGAGACCCGTGAGGCGGAAATGGGATGTCTGGCGGCTGAGGTCGCAGGAGACCGGTTAAGTGCCTCCTGTGTACCAACACTCCTCTTCGACCCCGGCTTCGCTGTAAACGGGAGGCTAGAGCCTAACCCACCTCTGGTCAGAAGTCTTGTACCAAGTTGTGTGCAGGGCTTTAGCGGCTTTTGTCGTATTGCACGGCAGGGTGAGCCCGGGGGCTGTGGGATCATGCCAAAGGCGTTGGCATGACGGTACCCGGAGGCCGAAGTGTCCGCCGAGTGCGTGTGATCACAGCCAACGGACTATATTTGCAACTAAGCTCTAGAACTGTGTCTTGCGTCATATGTTTGGCTTGCGGACCTCCAGTTCTCCCCTGTTGGGCTCGATTGTGGGCGGAGTACGTTGCAGATGAATTCTTTCTTACTCCCATGGGGAAACATAAACCCTCCTCAAAATTTAAAAAGCAACAGGATATGGTGATTGATCAGGCGCCAAATTTGCCTCAACCACCTTCCACACAACACACTGAAGAGAACTTTCGTTGAAAAACGACATCACCGCGACGTATCTTTAGATCCAGGTGTTGAGCCGTCAGCTCAGAAACGTCGCATTACACTTGCAGATTCGATACCTCAAGCTACTTTTTCTCGTCATTTCTTCTACTGACCAGATGTTGAAACTTTCCTCAAAGTCTCCTTTTTTCATCTCGAAGGCACTTGCGGGTGTTGCTGGCTCTTTGAAGTCAGTGAAGAAGCTACGCTCTGGAGACCTGCTTGTGGAAACTTGCACTCTCTCTCAGAGCAAATCTCTTCTGCAGTTGACCAGACTTCAGGATATTCCAGTTCAAGTGACGGCACATCCGTATCTCAACACCTCCAAGGAGTCATTTCTGAGCCCGACTTGTTGGTCTGCGATGAAGATGAACTTGTGTGTGAACTTGCTGATCAGGGTGTCATAGCTGCCAGACGCATGACTTTCAGGCGCGATGGCGCGCTGATCAAATCACGAAATGTTATTTTGACTTTTAACAGCCCGAAGGTACCTACTGAAATCAAGGCTGGTTACTTGTTATGTGCAGTTCGTCCTTATATACCAAATCCTCTACGCTGTTTTAAGTGCCAGAGGTATGGACATTCCCAGCGGTCCTGTAACAGTGTTGCGAGGTGCGCCAATTGTGGTTCCCGCGACCACGAAGGGACTGGATGCACTTCAGAGCCCTGCTGTGTAAACTGTGGTGACTCCCACGCTGCTTATGCCAGGTCCTGTTCGAAGTCGAACGACGAGAAGGCGATCCAGCGCCTCAAGACCCTGGAGGGCCTCTCGTACCCTGCTGCCAAGGCCAAGTTGGGTATTCCCAACAACCGACAGCGTACTTTTGCCGCAGTTGTTCAGTCTCAGCCACAACCCGTGCAGCCCTTTGTTCCGCGCCCTGTAGCTCTCGCAGCGCTTGCCAAGCGATCTACAGCTGACCAAGCGACACAGGTGTTTTTCCCCGAGCTCGCGATTTTTCGCCTACCTGATTCTGGGCCTTCTCTTTTGCAGCCGACCCTCTCTTCCAGTTTAAAGCAGAAAGCCTGCACGTGCGGACGACCCGGCCCTCAATCCGCAAAGGTGTGCAGTGTCCATCCAACTGTCTCGGCCTCTGCGAGGTCCCCACCCTCAACCAACATTATAGAGGAACATAGGGGGGAGGAGAGTGACAGTTCGTCCCCAGCCTCAAACAACATTGCAGAGGAACATGGGGGAGAAGAGAGTGACAGTTCGTCCCCGCCCTCTGCCAGCATTGCAGGGGAGTGTGGGGGGGAGGAGAGTGACTCATCCTTTGTGTAGTTCTGTTTAAAAAAAAAAAAACAAAAATTATAATTATAATAGTCAATTAATAAATTTTTATATTAACCTAATTAACTACCTTGTCTTCACAGCTTTCATCATACTCTTTTTCAACTTTTACCAAGCCTGTCTGCTCTTAATCATTTTCCACGTTTTTTAAAAATCTGTGGCTGATAGTTCTTGGTCTGGCGCTCTTTGGCCAAACCTGGCCCTTGCGCCAATAAAATCCAACAACCAACCAACCAACCAATCAAGTCACAGTTGGTATGAACAAACAAAGAAAATAGCAGTAACTATGCGACTTTACCAGAGTTAGTGATCTAGATAGTGCAAATATCTTCTGAGATATTGCTAACACAAGAATATATCTGTTCACAAGAATACTAGATTAACTAGACTAGCAGCATTCACCACATTTTGTTTTTGAACACCTGACAAATAAAGACCTACAGCGTATCACACTAAGATCAATGTTTTGAAATTAAACTTTTTCTCATTTACTTTTCATATAAATAACTGAAGGTTAAAATTTTTACAAAAAAGGCAAATGAGTAAAGAACTCTAAACTTCCAAAGTGGCACGAACGAATGATTTCTTAAAATCGATTATCTAATTAATCTTAACACCAAATGGATGTCGGGTGGCAATGTTTTGTTCTATCACTTTGCTAAGGGCTAATCAGACGCTCATGACAAACCTAGACATGGGCCAGAAACGACCGCCATTCGAGAGGACGTTGTGGAACAGGTGGATGCTCTCATTCGAGACAACAGATGATCTGCAGAGATAGGACTCGTCTGCGAACTGCAAATTTCAATGGGAGGTGTATAGCATTGTGCATGACCATCTGCAATATCGGAAAGTTTGCGCGAGGTGGGTGCCTAAGATACTCACAGAAGAGCGTAAGGCAAGACAAATGGATTCTTTCCAGCACATATGTGATATTTTATCAACAGCACGGGGAGAACTTCTGGCAGGCAGTTTGTCACGGGAGGCTAGACATGGGTGCATCCTTCGACATCAAAAAGCAGACTATCTTAAGTCGAGAAGGCGCCATCCTGTCGAAAATTCATAGCAACTCTTTTGGATGCATCTGGTTATACTTCTGATTGATAATTCTGAACAGTGGTGAAGAAGTAACAGCCGAACGACATTGCCAGACGCTTGACATGTAGCTCCATGCCGTTCGCCGCAAAAGTCGCGGGCTTCTGAGAAAAGGTGCAATGCTGTTGCAAAATTCTGCCAAACCATATATACGGTCCAACGCACGCCTGAATAATTTTCGCCATATGGTTGAGAAATTTTGAAATATCCCACCTAGACACCGTAGAGCCAATGGCCACCTGCCTGATATGATGTTGGACCTCCACGTACCGCCAAAACAGCCCTTACCTGGAGAAAAATGTGGACACTATATATGATTTCTAATGGTGTCTTGCGGTATCTGGTAACAACATGTTACCAGCAGATGCTTCAACTCTTGTAAGTTACGTAGTCAAGCCGACGCAAATCGGATTTGCTGTTCCTACACAAACCACATATGATCGATTGGGTTGATGTCTGGGAAATTTGGAGACTAGGGTCTTCTTCATGCTCCGCGAACCGTTCTCAAAGAATCCTGGCGGTGTGGCATGGCACTTTATTCTGCAGAAAGAAGGTACTACTTGATGGGAATACAGTTTCCATGGAAAGATTTACCTGGAGTGCAATAATGTTTTGGTAGGTGGTAGAGGTTATAGTTTCCTGTACATGCATGACTGGACCCAGGGTTTCCCAGAAGAACATTGCCCAAAGCCTTATATTTCCTCCACCGGCTTGTTTTCGTCCCTTGGTGCACTTGGAGCTAACACGTACCCGGCCACATCACGCGAGAGGAAACTAGATTCATCGGATGAAATGACTTTGTTGTAATGCTCAAGTGCCCATTGTAGGTGCTTTCGACTCTGAACAGAGGTTAACGTGGGCACTCAGCGCGGCCTGCGGCTACGCAGCCCCATTTCCAGCAGGACTCGATGTACTGTGTGTTGTGATCAGTGGCGAAACGTCAATGGAAGCATTGCTTCCCTTTGGTTTTTTATGCGCTTTTTTTTTTTTTTTTTTGCGTTAATTAAAAATGTTGTAGCATTAAAGTAAAATAAAAACATCACACCAACATAACGCAGCGGGCATTTTTTTCAGTATCTTTTATTTTTAAGAAAGCAAATTCATATTTGTATTTTTACGAAAACAAGAACAAATGTCTCGTACGTAAGTCGCTCGTTGGAAGCAACGCTGATAATGCATCGAACTGAACCTCAGTAACGCCGCCCCGTTGGCGCAGTGGTCTAAGCGATGACCTCTGATCATTCGTCCGAAAGGGGTCCGGGTTCGAATCCCGGTGAGGCATGGATGTTGTGTTTGTCTTACGGCACTGGCTCTCTCCCTTCCCTGGAACCAGTGACCCTAAATTAGGGACGGGCGACTGCTTATAGCCCATTGTTTGCTCACGGTGGTCGTTAAACCTCCAACCAAAATAATATAAATAAAAAAACCTCAGTAACACGGCATGCCCACCCGCATAGTGGCCAGCCACAGCCAGTAATGCTATGCTATCCATAGAGCGTAGGGAAGCATTCTCCCAAACGCTTCCACGGCGCCGAAGGCAGAACCACACAAGAGTTTTAAGGATAAAGGAACTAACTTGAGCATGCGCTGTTCAGTGTTGCCAGATTGCGGTTTTTCCCCCATTTTGGGGGGAATGTTTAGCTGTTGGAGAAGTTTTGGGGAAATAATTTTACAGATGAAATTTTGGGAGAACTGTCGGTAGTAGTTCGAAATAGTCTCGCTCTGGGAATAAAATTGAGAATGAATTACTAGAGGTATTTTCTCAGAGTGAGCTGTAACTTGAATAAATATTAATTAAGAAAGCAATAAAAAGGTTATACTTGTAAGATATTTATTAAATAGTTCCCATTAAAGTTGTCCCTGGCTGCACCCTACCTCTGGCACTGTGGCCTAATCCTTAACTGTGCAAAAACGTGTTTAACACATGGAGGTAGGAATGACCTCTATGGTTTAACACCAACACCTCCAGTGCCGCTCTGGCATCACTACGGAGATGAGGGAGGAGGGATAAATTGCTCTATGGTGGAATGTGCAAAATAATTTTAAATAAAAGATCATTTTGTAAATTTTAGTGCCTGACATATTTAAAAAGAATTAATGATGGCCTTTTTTTATGTGTGTGCGTGTGTTTTTCCAAACAGTTACTATAAAATCCCACGAACAGACAAATAAGTTGCTGTACTTTATAGTCATAAATCAATTTGTCATAAACTTAAGAGAAAATTTTGGGGAATTTCCGTTTGGAAACACCAATTTTGGGGGAAAACTGGCTATAGCTTAGGGGATTTTCATTTTTACCATCTGGTAACACTGGCGCTGTTTCCAAACGCTCAGTCACTCTCAGCACTCACGTAACAATAGTTTGAAGATGCAATTTGTCAAAAGTTTTCTGTGCTAGTGTAATTAGTTGATTCAGTTCCATTATTGGTTTATGGTTTGAACTTTTAGTAGTTTTATGTCGCACGTTCTTTAGCGGTGACATGTCATTATTTCAGGAGTTTAAAAGTAAGCATTACTTTTATTAGTGTAGCTATTTGTTTCTGTGACTCTTCTGAGGAATGTAAGCGCCATGGAAGCAATGGACTCTGGCACATCTACAGTACACGGCCACGCGAACTCCCAAAACTCCGAAGACTACATTATAGAGAAAATACTTTGTCTTTCGGATCATTTTCATAATCATATAAAATCGCATTTACAAATTTAAAAAAAATTATCTATAAAAATCATGTAAAATCCCATTTATATAAATGTGATTTTATGATAATTTGTGATTTTATATATAAATCATATAAAATCACATTTATAAATTAAAAAAATTTTCTCGCTCTCCCTCTAAGAGCCCGAACCGCAGTAAATATTTTACAGCACAAGTCCGCTTCGGGCTCGGGCTCAGCTCGTCTCAGCTCTGATAGAAGCTACCCCCAATTCTTTTCGTTGTGTGGGTATACAAGTTTTCTTTCCCTTTCAACATTTTCACTGAACATTTTTTTTTTTATAAATCTTTGCATTTTAACTACTGTGTGCGCGTGCTGTTTTTAAAGTATTTTTGAAGTTTTGCAATGTCTCTGAGAATATTTTATACAGAAATCCCACTGTTTTTCACTTTAGAAGAACCAAAGACTTTGCAAAAGTCCAGCTATGGTTTCCATAATAGAAGTTCCTTCATCTGAACAAGTTAGTTCCGGCATTTCTCCCTCAATGACGTCTGGATATGAGTCTTCTTCAGAGCTAACAATGAGCGCTTTGACAGAAGAGACTTCCGTACAAACTGTTCAGAAGCAATTTATCGTTCCTGTGGACATGATCACCCCAAGGAAGGCTCCGACCGAAACTATACCTAAGGAACTCTACGTAAAAACCAGGTAAATATTCAACTTCGCAATAACGAAATAAAATAGATTTTTATAGTTCTGGAATGTTCTAAATTTGAAAAAGCTGTTGTTGAAAACTTCCGTCCTGCGCAGGACCGTAGCAAGTTTTTTTCTTTTCTGGGAGGGCGAAATTTGAAAATACGCCCCTTTGAGTTCAAAACTACGCCTTTTTGTGTTCCACTCAAACAATCCGTGGTTTTTAACTTTTCACACACCGCCGTTATCGGAAAGTATTATGTTCGTTCAAAAATCAAACTTCAGGCTTTTGACATAATGTTATTAAATATGTAAAAACCCAAGAACCAGAGGTGGTAAATAGTGAACGCCGACAACACAATACTCCACAGAAATGCAGAACGGAAAACAAACCAGCGCAGAACGAATGAGTATTGGATAGTGAACGTAACAATAGGAAGAAGGGTTAGAGCTCGGGAAAATTCCGTTCAAGGATAAACGCTTAGAGAACTTTCTGTGAAAGAGCACAAATGATTAATTAGCTCTTCACCACAACGACATGTTCGGAAAAGTCATGGAGAGGTTAGGCATATCAGCATATTGTTTTTTATGCCTCCATTCACTGTTTCGGAAAATTCCCTTCATGGATATCAGATGTTCGCACCTCATAGTGTATGTATGTTACTCTGTACCCTGGTTAGATGCATGGAATACTGTATAAGACTAACTAAAGTCTTTAAAAAGAAATTACTGAAGGGCGTAACTTCCTTTATTAGTTACAATTTCTATTTTTTAAATTCCAAGAGGAGCATGAATTTACGCACCTGGGATGACCATTCTGGAAAGGCGTACCCTTCCGATAGCTACGGCCCTGATCTTGCGTGGTAGGGTGCTAATCTACGTACGGAATCGAGGTTGTGAAGTGAAGAAATAAGTGTGTGCAGTCAGAATTCGTTAAAACGAGAGCATAGTCATAGTAACACGCTGCGTCCATTTTATCATTTTTCTTTGAATAGCAATCATACTGTTTCCCGTCGAACTGGGAAATGGTACAGCTGTGATATAATTATCAAATGGTCACAGAATTATATCAGAGCCTGGATTAACCACAAAGTTAAAGAACGTCCGTCTTCTGTTTAAGCAAGTAATGTGGTCCTCCAACAGTTTCACTAGTTTGTCGCTGTTTATCAATTTGAGCAATTCTCAAAATTTGCTCAACCAGCTATCTCAAGTGCCACTAAGAACGTCTCTTTAAGAGCTCTATGATGCTTAGTGTTCATCACTTGTGACTACATACATATTCAGGCGCTTGACGAACTTTTTACAGCCTCAGTGACTTAGAGATCAGCATGTCCCCGAGCACGAGAGATCCCCCTCATATCATGAATTTACATTCCCCCCACAGCATGAATTTACGCCCCTGGGATGACCATTTTTCAGTTAATTTGTTTTTCGATAAAAGCATTCTGGAACTATAAAAACTGATTTAGTTACTGCGAACCTCTTCTTGTCTGTTGATGGTACTATTGTGTTGTGCCGTTCCTAAAGAGAAATACATCGATTCATAATTACAAGATATCAAGTATACAATTACAAAAAAGTGTTTTGTATGTCTGGTACCATGTTCACAAGAATACTCAAGTTATTTTTAGCGCTGTGTTCTCTCTAAAGATTGCTTTATCTAAAACGTTCTAATGCAGTTTTTCAAAGAGTAACTTAGCAGTGCAAAATTCTGCCTGCATCGCGAGTCATATTTTTGCACTTTGTAATCTGTTGGATGTGACAACTCTTGCAGCGAACTGTAAAATTCCCAAGATCTTTTCTATACATCGTGAAGATTTTCGGCGGTCTTGTGTTTCTGGAATAGCTAAATTGCGTCCTGATACGAAGACTGGCTGAAAAGTTTTGCATCACCCAGGTGGCGCAGTGGTCTAAGCGCTGGCTTATAGCCATTCGTCAGAGTAAGTTCCGGGTTCGAACCCCATTAGGCATGGATGTTGTTTGTCTAGCGGCACTGGATCTCCCCGAGTGGCACTAAACTTGGGACGGTCAACTGCTTGCATCACATCGAGTTTTTCACAGTGGTCACTAAACCTTCAAACCGAAAGAAAAGTTTTGCTCTCCACTGCAAAATTTGGGGTAAAAATGGAAAATCCAGATAACCGCTTTATACACCGATGAGACACATTACATTATGATCACCTATCTAATAAGCTGTTGCACCACCTTTAGCTCGCAAAATAGCGGCTACTCGGCGAGGTATCGATTCGATGAGGTGGCGATAGATATCCTGGAGTATCTGGTACCATAATTCCAAAAGCAGGCCTTCCAGTTCCCGTACATTTCGGGGTGGTGGGGATTTAGCGCTAACCCGCTTTTCCAAGTCGAACCACAAATGTTCGATTGGGTTCATGTCTGGTTAATTTCGAGGCCACGGCATTAACAGAAAGTCAACAGCATGTTCCTCTCGAACCACTCCTTGACGATTCTGTCAGTTTGTCTCGGAGCATTAGCCTGTTAATAATGGCCATCAACAGCAGGGAACACAGTTGCCATGAATGGGTGAACTTGGTCCGCAACTAAGTTAGGTACCTGACAGCTGTCAGGGATTGCGCTGTTTTGATAATGGGGCCTAAAGTGTCCCAAGAAAACATCGCTCAATGGGATAACACCCCCCGTCGGAGGCCTGTTTCCACCCAACAGTGCATCCAGATGCCATAGCCTCCGTTGGTAATCGGCGTATCCGCGCTCGGTCGTCTACGTGATGCACCAGGAATCTTGATCCGTCAGACCAAGCCACTTTATTCCAATCATCCACGATCCGATCTCTATCTCGGGCCCATTTCATGCGTTGTTGGTTATGATATACAGTGAGCATAGGGATCCGAGTGGGTCTTCGGCTACGCAGGCCCATGCGCAGAAGGCTGCGATGAACTGTGTGCTGTGACCCATTGCCCTGATCACCACTGTTGTATTTCAAGGGTTTGTGGCCCTGAGGTCACTGTGAACAATGCGCGACAGTATCCGCTCCCCTGTGGTATCAATGAGCTGCGGACGAGACACGGCTGGACAACGGTTTGCCGTTTGGCCAACTGTGCACCACTTTTTATACGTACTCACTACAGCGGCACGTGAACAACCCATAGGCAGTGCCGTTTCCGAGATCGTAGTTCCGAGGAGCCGTGTCTTCACAATTCGTTGTGTATCAAACTCCGATTAATCGGCAGCTTTTCCAATTCTGACTTCGAACACTCTACTAACCAAAAGCCTGTCGTCGGGTTGTACACTGACGGGGAAAAAAATCCCAACACCACAAAAAAATAGTTGTATAGGAATGAAATGGCGGCAATACATTTGTATAGGTAACATATTTAATCGATTAAGGTTTCAAGATCACAGCTTAATGTAAGCGCGAGAAGAGCCATTTTAAATGTGAAATGCTGGTACATTAATAACCGGTGTAACCGCTATAATGTTGAATGCAAGCACGCAAACGTTCATGCATTGTGTCGTACAGATGCTGGATGTCAGTTTGTGGGATGGAGTTCCATGCCTGTTGCACTTGGTCGGTCAATACAGGGACGGTTAATGCTGGTTGGGGGGGACGCTGGAGTTGTCGTCCAATGATGTCCCATACGTGCTCGATTGGTGAAAGATCTGGTGATCTAGCAGGCCACGGCAACATGTCGACACTCTGTAGAGCATGTTGGGTTACAACAGAGGTATGCGGGCGAGCGTTATCCTGTTGGAAAACACCGCCTGGAATGCTGTTCACGAATGGCAGCACAACAGGTTTAATCACCAGACCGACGTACAACTGTGCCGTCAGGGTGTGTGGGATAACCACGAGAGTGCTCCTGCTGTCATAGGAAATTGCTCCCCAGGCCATAACTCCAAGTGTAGGTCCAGTGTGTCTCGGCCGCAGACAGGTTGGTTGCAGGCGCTCACCTGGCCTCCTTCTAACCAACACACGGCCATCACTGGCCCCCAGGAAGAACCGGCTTTCATCAGAAAACAGAACAGATCTCCACTCTGTGCTCCAATCAGCTCTAGCTTGACACCACTGACGTCGCAAACGGCAGTGGTTTGGAGTAAGTGGAATGCACGATACAGGGCGTCTGTCTGGCTCGGAGCTGTCCTTCAAGTAACCGATTTGTAACAGTTCGTTGTCTCACTGTGGTGGCAACTGCAGCTCGAATTGCTGCCGCAGACGCGGTACGATGCGCCACGGCGGTCTTCCCTCTCAGTAGTGCCACGTGGCCTACCGGAACCCGGTCTTCTTGAGCCAGACCTTCCCTTAACCACCGCTGCCAACAATCATGCACAGTGGCTACATTCCTGCCAAGTTGTTCTGCAATATTGCGGAAAGAACATCCACCTTCTCGTAGCCCTATTACACGACCTCGTTCAAACTCCGTGAGCTGTTGATAATGGCTTCTTCGTCTTCTTAAAGGCATTCTTGACTAACATCAACACACTACGTCGAATCTCAACGATAACTAACGCTCACGAACGTTACAGCGCGTATTTACAGCAAACCTGCTTTGCATGTTCCGAGGGGCGCTACTAGCACCACACGTATGCGCCGAGCGCGAAATTTGCATAGAAGTCATCTTACAGATGTACTCTCGCCGCCTACCAACTGTCGTTTATCTAACACAACCCCTTCTTGGTGTTGGGATTTTTTTCCGTCAGTGTATATTTACTGCTCTGTGAACCTCACCTGCGCCACCGTTGGGTCTGTAAGCTGGGGGTGGTCATAGTGTAATGGCTCGTTGGTGTAAATCCTGTTCCACTGAGGCAGTAACAAAAAGAACTCAGAATCTTATATTGGAGAAAGTCTGTCAACGGATTTTTCCTTAAGATTTGTCCTCGCTTTATATCCCAGGGAGGTTACCAATCAACAACAGTTGACGATATCCATAACGTCTCACCCCCATTCTCGTGAGTGGAAAACAAGGTAACAGAACAAGAGACCAGCATCTCCGGCCATAGCCCAAGAGAAAAAGTGAGAAAGCGTCTTGCATGCCTTAGTTCTCACTTAGCAAAAGAGTGTCTGACGTGGTCGGGAGTGCGCAATCGAGGGAGACTACAAGAAGAAAAAGGAATTGACGTCTCTGCTTTAAATGGCGACATCAGAGACAAACACTCGAAATCAGGGGCGTAGCAATTCAAAAATTAGGGGGGGGGTCAAGCAGTTTCTTACCCAAACACCGAAAATAATTGCTAATCTATGCTAATCAATTAATAATTAAGTGTTAGTTATCAATAATTCATTTAGAATGATTATATAAATTCATTAATAAGTTAACAATTTTATTGATAATTTAAACACTGATTTACGAATTTTTGATGCAAAGCCTTATGTAATGGCTGTATATTTATTAAATGTGGTTAATGTAAAATAGAGTACTTCTCTCTCAGTATTAAATTTCTCGGAGTTATTTTTAAAGGCGCAATTTTAAAATTAGTTGTTTTATGAAATAATAGTGCAGAATATTGAAAATGTAAAGTAAAATTATACTAAATGTAATAAAATTATACTTACATATTTTAGCATCCTTGTACCGGGTAACTGAGTTTCGCCTCCATTGTCTTCAAAATGTGGATCCTGTATTTACCTCTACTTCTCGATGAATGTTCAGTAATGAAAGTCCACAAAAATGTGGATCTTATATTTACAAAATGTGGATCCTGTATTTACAAAATGTGGATCCTGTATTTACCTCTACTTCTCGATGAATGTTCAGTAATGCAAGTCCAGAAAAATGTGGATCCTGTATTTACAAAATGTGGATCATGTATTTACAAAATGTGGATCCTGTATTTACTTCTACTTCTCGATGAATGTTCAGTAATGCAAGTCCAGAAAAATGTGGATCCTGTGTTTACCACTACTTCTCGATGAATGTTCAGTAATGCAAGTCCAGAAAAATGTGGATCTTGTATTTACAAAATGTGGATCCTGTATTTATTTCTACTTCTCGATGAATGTTCAGTAATGCAAGTCCAGAAAAATGTGGATCCTGTGTTTACCTCTACTTCTCGATGAATGTTCAGTAATGCAAGTCCAGAAAAATGTGGATCCTGTATTTACCTCTACTTCTCGATGAATGTTCAGTAATGAAAGTCCAGAAAAATGTGGATCCTGTATTTACTTCTACTTCTCGATGAATGTTCAGTAATGCAAGTCCAGGAAAATGTGGATCCTGTATTTACAAAATGTGGATCCTGCATTTACTTCTACTTCTCGATGAATGTTCAGTAATGCAAGTCCAGAAAAATGTGGATCCTGTATTTACAAAATGTGGATCCTGCATTTACTTCTCGATGAATGTTCAGTAATGCAAGTCCAGAAAAATGTGGATCCTGTGTTTACCTCTACTTTTCGATGAATGTTCAGTAATGCAAGTCCA
Source organism: Macrothele yani (assembly GCA_039090855.1). Classification (NCBI taxonomy): domain Eukaryota; kingdom Metazoa; phylum Arthropoda; class Arachnida; order Araneae; family Macrothelidae; genus Macrothele; species Macrothele yani. The sequence continues at coordinate 132,599,037 of CM077005.1, read as the reverse complement.
GAAAAATGTGGGTCCTGTATTTACCTCTACTTCTAGATGAATGTTCAGTAATGCAAGTCCAGAAAAATGTGGATCCTGTATTTACCTCTACTTCTCGATGAATGTTCAGTAATGCAAGTCCAAAAAAATGTGGATCCTGTATTTACCTCTACTTCTCGATGAATGTTCAGTAATGCAAGTCGAGAAAAATGTGGATCCTGTATTTATCTCTACTTCTCGATGAATGTTCAGTAATGCAAGTCCAGAAAAATGTGGATCCTGTATTTACCTCTACTTCTCGATGAATGTTCAGTAATGCAAGTCCAGAAAAATGTGGATCTTGTATTTACAAAATGTGGATCCTGTATTTATTTCTACTTCTCGATGAATGTTCAGTAATGCAAGTCCAGAAAAATGTGGATCCTGTATTTACCTCTACTTCTCGATGAATGTTCAGTAATGAAAGTCCAGAAAAATGTGGATCCTGTATTTACTTCTACTTCTCGATGAATGTTCAGTAATGCAAGTCCAGGAAAATGTGGATCCTGTATTTACAAAATGTGGATCCTGCATTTACTTCTACTTCTCGATGAATGTTCAGTAATGCAAGTCCAGAAAAATGTGGATCCTGTATTTACAAAATGTGGATCCTGCATTTACTTCTCGATGAATGTTCAGTAATGCAAGTCCAGAAAAATGTGGATCCTGTGTTTACCTCTACTTTTCGATGAATGTTCAGTAATGCAAGTCCAGAAAAATGTGGGTCCTGTATTTACCTCTACTTCTAGATGAATGTTCAGTAATGCAAGTCCAGAAAAATGTGGATCCTGTATTTACCTCTACTTCTCGATGAATGTTCAGTAATGCAAGTCCAAAAAAATGTGGATCCTGTATTTACCTCTACTTCTCGATGAATGTTCAGTAATGCAAGTCGAGAAAAATGTGGATCCTGTATTTATCTCTACTTCTCGATGAATGTTCAGTAATGCAAGTCCAGAAAAATGTGGATCCTGTATTTACTTCTCGATGAATGTTCAGCAATGCAAGTTGAAAATTAGACATTGTGTTTCGAAGATACATTTTCTGGCGCCTGAAAGTAGAAAATGTACTTTCTGGAGTGGCTGTTGAGGAAGCGTTGACAGAATTTTTCGTAATTTCTTGATATTGGGGTAAAAAAAATACAAAAAACAGCAGCTTCACAACTTTAAGGATTCAATCGCAGTGGTCGGTCTTTTCTCTTGTCTTATTCTTTATAAAGGCATCTTCCAGAATTGTGAGCGAGAGCGAGTGAACCCTGCGGGTGTGCTGCTTGCTCGTGGAAAAATGCGCCAATGAAATGAATTCAAAGGGATTCGGAAAAATCGGCGACTTCGTTGGAAAAAAATTCGATTTGAGACAGCTTTTTTTTTTATATCGTTTTTTTCAGATTTGTCTTGATATTTTCAATGAACAAGGTTTAAAATTCGGCCTTAAAATAGAAAAAGAAATGTGAATCTTTTTCTTTTTTAAGATCGGCGTTCAAGGTAAAAATGCGTTCAAGATTTTTCTCTTCTCCAGATCAGCGTTCAAGATAAAAATGTGCCTTGATATCCAATGCAATGAGCTTGAGGTACCCTTTCCCCCAGAGTCCCTCCCTTACCTACGCCAATTCTCAAGAATCGAGATTCAAATTTAGCGTTCCGAAAGTCCGCTCTCACCATCAAAGAGCGATGCCTCACTGCCTCAAGGAGGCAGTCATCAAGAAACCATCCTGCCTATCTTTTTCAAACGCTTAATAATTTAGTCACGATTTAAAGGACGTTACGAGGTCACTCGGGAAAGGTTTAGTAAATCGAAACGTTGCTATTTACCGGAGATTAATACCAGAGTATGTAGAGTGCCGGGACAGAGCCAGAAGAGCATAAACAAATGAAGGGTTGCATAAAGCTTGTTATATAATGCAGTTCTTTTTTTCTTTTTGTTTCCATTACGAAAAATGTGTTGTATCCTCACGGGAGATGCTAAGTTCGCAAGGCCAGGATACCATGCTGACGTCACAGATGATATGCCTGTTCTACAGATATATCACTATGGGTAGAGCAGGTGTAAACATTGTGTTTTTGAAGCAATCAGAAAATTTGTGTAGCTGATGCGGAAATAAAGAAAATACAAACATAAAAGACTGTTTTGTATCTTGTTTCTCCGTGATCTTCACTTGACCATTGCGGAAATAAAGCAGATGCAACAAATAACTATTCGCTAGTTTGCATCTTGCTCCATTTCTTTATCCCAACGTTGCTATTATTAGCATTATTCACTGAACAGTCATATCTGAGCAGACCTAATGGCACCAGACAACATTGCTTGGGCAGTAATCTTTAAAGAAAAATCACTTCCTAAGAAAAGCTGAAGTCTTTAGTTCACAGGATTTCAATAAATTTCTGATTCTAAATATTTTTTGTATATTTTATAGAGATTCTCATTCGCCAAAAAGTTACAAGTACAGTTGTGTTTTGCTAATGATTAGTGCACACCATAGATGGCGACATACGTTCTCTTGAATGGGGTGTGAACTGAAAGTTAAATAACTTCGGAGAATTTTTGAGTTGCGTTGCTTTTGTTAATGAGAATAGTAATCCGATAATTGACATTACTGTATGCAGAACAACACTATTAATAAAATTAACATTTCCACTAAAACTATAGCAAATAATTTTTAAAATATTTTAAGATAAAAAATTGTAATTTTTTTCTTCATATTTTGATCGAAGTTGATGAAGACCGGAGCCAATTGAAAAGGTGTGAAACTGTATTCTGGGAACGTAAAACTCCTGACGGATTTAATTTTAGTTATTTCGAGTTTCGACTTGTTTTCGCCGCATGAGATCATCTGAAAGCCTTTTCCAGCTGTCTGGCACAATTTAGCGTGAAATAACGTCATTGTTAACATTCTTATTGAGGTGGTTAGTAATTACTGTATTATAAAAATCCGTAATAACACAGTAAAAATTAGTTTGCGATGTTTAGCTTTGTTTCGGTACTTAAACATTTCCGAAAACGGAAATATTTGCAGCAACGCATGGAGTACGAATACCCCAGTAGATTAAAGTCTTTCAGCAGTTTTCAGTAGTCTTCCTCCGATTTTAAATGACCAGAAGTGAAGCCATCTTTATCAATTATGTATTCCCTCAAAATTTTCTGGTATACGTCATTTAAAGAAACTTCCATAATCTTCAGAGGAACTTCGAAATCGCTAATGTGAGTCCCGTTCCACGTTTCACCATCTGATGACGACCTTATCGAATGCTTGTATATCGTTTTTCGATATTTTTTTATCGCGCAAGCACAACTGACTAAATCTGTGACATCAGCATGGTATCCTGGCCTTGTAGACTTAGTATATCCCGTATCCTCACGGAACCAGTTGATTCATCCAGTTATTTGGGGGATAACGTCCCCTAGGCCCTATTTCACTTATCTTTATGCTTCAGCGCTCTTCAAAAAATTGAGCTGTCGACGGTTTAGTTGTTAACGAATGTGACTACTGATGAAGGACCCAGGTTCGATCCTAGGTGGTGACATTTGTTTAAAATCGTTGAATATTCGCCGTGCTCGAACGACGGCTCCCAGGGACTGACCTTTTCAGCAGTTACATATAAAAAAGCCCCCCCCCCTCCCCGGTTACATATAAAAAAGTCTCAATTCCGTAAGCCCTCTTTTATTTCTCTCCCTTCTATGTGCAACATGGCGCCATCTACTGTCGTCAATCTGACCTACAAACTGTTTCTGTCAAAGTCGCTAGACTTTCTCTAATTCCTTCCGTTTTTGTTCTCCGCCCGAAAAGCTGTAAGTGGGTGGAGTCTAAACCTCTGTTGACGTAAGTTCTATATGAAAATGGATAGTTAAGTCAGTGATGCTCAATTGCCGCGAGCTAACCTATCACTTACGACAGCAAACTATCAGCAGCTCCCCAGATTTCCGCAGACTACTAGTTAAATACTGATTTAGATTCTACACAGTGTAGCAATGAAGTAATGAGACTGATTTTCTTTTAAAATCCTGGGAAAACACACTGGTCCGGAAAGCATGTTTTTTCGATAAGTCATTTATCAGTTATGCGGTGGCAACAGCGTTTTGCATGAGTAGCAGCAGATATATAGTGGTAATTCAAATTTCATATGAACACCGCAGTGTGAAAATTCTTCTACCACCAGTAAAACATACAAAGAAAATCTTGTTTGCATTTTGTACTTTGGTAGCAAAAAAAAAAAAAGTCAACCACTGTCAGTCGGGGATATGGTGTTTAATGCAAGTGCACAATTAAACCACACAACAAAGACAATTTTTCGTTAAAATCAGCAGGGAAATATGAGGATATTTCTGTGATATATCTTCATATTTCTAGCTAGAACTAAATACGTATGTCACCTCACACTATGAGAAAACTTTAAGAGCTGGAGAAAGCTGGATGTCTAGAGTTAATACAAAGGTCATTCCATAAAAACTAAGTAATTTTTTTTTTTTCGAGTTGGCAATAGTGCGTAGGGGAAAAACAACCACGCAGACTACTAACTGAATTAAAGAAGTATCTATGGCAACAGTTATTAGCCGTGGCAGACGATTTTGGTTTTGTTATTGAGAAGTTGTTTAAAGTACGTCTGCATTTCGCCATACAGCTACGGAGGTGAGTTAAGAAGTGAAATGCGCTGTGCGATAAAATTTTGCTATCGTTTAGGTAAAACGTCTCCATAAACAGTTGATTTAATAAAAAAAGCTTACAAAGATAAATGTTTGGGTGAGTCAACAATTTTTAGAGGGCACCATGATTTCAAAAAGGGCATTTGTCGGCAGAACTCGCTCCTAGACCTGGTCGACCTGAAAGTGTTGTTACGGGGGGCGTATTGTTAACACTGTTTGGGAAATCCTGGAAGATCGACGAAAGTAGTGTGAAGACATAGCGGCGTCAACTAATATTTCAAAAACGTCGGCATTACGCATTCTGCGCGACAAATTACTGCTGCATCGTGTGTGTTCCAGATGGGTTCCTCGTCACCTGGCGAGAGAACAATTGTTAGCCAGATTTCAGGTGTCATGATTGGTAACAAATAACTGGAAAGGATCCAGACTTTCTAAATACAGTAATAACTGACGATTAAACATGGGTCCACTATTTCGACCCCCTCATGAAGCGCGCACGCGTGTCTGGAAATACACAGGCTCTCCTCCTCCAAAAAAAAAAAGTCCGCCAAACCACAAATCATCTGGGAAGGTGAAGATGCTAATTTTCTTTGATGATAAAGGTATAGTCTACCAGCCTGCCGTTTCTCCACAAATTACTGTCAATGCTGAGTATTAAGTTTCAGTCTTGAAACGTGTACTACGACACATATCGATTAAGTGACCGGAACTGGTGGGCAAGTGGACCTTACACCTTAACGCCAGACCCCTTGTGTTCAACAGTTTCTTATGAAATACAGTATTGAAATCATGCCACGCCTCGCCCCGGGTGGTTTCGGGTTGTTTCCAAAAAATGAAGTTCAGTGGCGCAACATTCAACACAGATGCTGAGGTTATTCCAGCTGTATAAGGGTCGCCAAAGCAGCTTCCACAAAATACCTTCGCCACATGCTTTGAAAAGTGGACTGGACAATGGGACTGTTGCATATCATCCGAGGGAAGATACTTTGAGAAAAAAAGAACATATATTTTGTTGTACCTATGTTTCTTCATTTTGTGTGATTGTATTCTCAGTTTTTATGGAACGGCCGTTGTATATATTCGCAGTCCTGATTCTACAACAGAAATTTAATAGTGAAATGAGTTTGCGTTCTTAACAAGTTGACTACGAGAACTTTTCTCCGAACTATTGTGGCTGAAAGGTTTCGCGCTCAGTTGCCTTTCTGTCTGTCAGAACGTGAAACATTGTTTGCATTTACTCCCTTTTTTGACTCGGATAAGAGTAACTGGATGAATGTTTGTGAAATGAAGTTATGCGCAACGAATACCATTTTATTTGAAACAATTTTATACGTCATCATGAAATGTACCAATATTATTTCAGTCTCTTTCGCCAGGAGCCCAGCTCTGTCAAGGCCGAAGAGCGAGCATAATGTCGAAATATTTGATTCCTATTCTTTGGTTGGATTAAACAATTTGGAGTTAATGGCCACTCAGTACAGGAACCGTGCATTCCTCAAGGTAAGTTCACAACGACAACTCTCTGGTGCTTTCTATCTTTTCGGTGTTGCTATCAAGAAAGCTTTGGCTACCAGAACTGTAAAGACCCTTACTCCTTTCCGCCTCTTTATGAATATATCTGTGGCGGGAGTCATCTCATTTTATTTATTTTGATCAAACACACCAGATTAGAGGTCTGCACGGGCTCAATTCTAAGTTGGGAAAACGGGCCGGGCCCGGGACTCAACACACACAAACACACACACACACGCACACAAAAAAAAGAGGGGAGGGGGTGTCACTTCCTAACCAAAGGAATTTCTCCACTCCCCTACTAATTATGCTTCGGAGTTAATCCCTTACTAGTTTGGCTTCATGTAAACTGCCCTTAAGCGCAAGTCTCTCGTTCACACACCCTAAAACGATAATCCCTTGCCACAAAACTAGTACACTACTTTCATATAATTATTTTATTTTTTTATTTCCGCGTGGGAACAAGCACATTAAACCATATTTTCAAAGAATATATCTGTCGCCTCGATGGCGCAGTGGTCTAAGCGAAGGCCTCTGATCATTCGTCCGAAAGGGGGTCCGGGTTCGAATCCTGGTGAGGCATGGATGTTGTGTTTGTCTTACGGCACTGGCTCTCTCCCTTCCCTGGAACCAGTGTCCCTAAATTAGGGACGAGCGACTGCTTATAGCCCAGTGCGTTGCTCACGGTGGTCGTTAAACCTCCAATAAAAAAAAAAAAAATATATATATATATATATCTCTGAACAGGGGGATGTAAGGTCAGGTGATGCGTAACATCAGAGCCTCTCCTTGACAAATGTCAACCCCGCCTTCTCGTGGTGCATCCTGTTCCCACTAAAGGGGCTCTGACGACCGCCAATAGCGGTATAACTATACCATCGGGATTAGAGGAAATTCTATCCCACACTCACCAACCCGCTTGGTCAGCGTGGTGAGTTATGGCCAAACCCCTCCAAAATGATTCCACAACTTAAATCTTGGCCCTCAGTCTCCGGCAGCTGGAATGTACCTGGCCAAGGCAGCGGCCAGTGCGACATGAAGGCAGAGGGTGCTAAGAATCCCCGGAGGACCGGACTAGGCTGCCATCTGATGCTGACCTTGGCTACTTACAATGGACGCTCCCTATCTTCTGGACGCTCCCTATCTTCTGATTCAAGGCTTCTTGAATTGGAAGAGGAATTACAAAGGATCAAGTGGGACATCGTGGGGCTAAGTGAGGTAAGGAGAAAAGGAGAAGATCTCATCGAACTGAAAAGTGGACATCTCTTCTACTATCGTGGGACAGATACTGGCAGAACTAGTGGTGTTGGATTTATAATAAACAAGAAACTGAAGGATAAAGTTGTAGAAGTTGAAAGTTCCTCTGACAGAGCTGCACGACTTGTTATCCAACTCTCGAAAAGATACCAGGCTCAGATTATTCAAACTTATGCACCCACCACAAGTCATCCTGAAGAAGAAATTGAATAATTTTATGAGGAAATTTGTCGTCTAAATAATAAAGGTAAGCAGCACTTGAAAATAATTATGGGAGATTTCAATGCAAAAATAGGGCAACGGCAACAGAATGAAACTTCAGTAGGTAAATTCGGTCACGGCAACAGAAACCAGCGTGGAAATACTCTCGTTGAGTTTGCAGAGGCAGAAGGGTTTTTCATCTTGAACTCCTTCTTCAAGAAAAAGCCACACAGGAAATGGACATGGAGACATCCAAATGGGACGACAAATGAAATTGATTTTATTATGTGTAACAAAAAATTCGTCATAAAAGACTGCAGTGTGCTAAACAAGTTCAACACAGGTAGTGACCATAGATTGGTGAGATGTAAGATGCACCTCAACACTAAACTTGAACGTGGCAAGCTCATAAGACAAACAAAACCTATTGACATAACCAATCTTAAAAAACACCATAAAACCTTCAAGTTGGAACTGAAGAACAGGTTCTCTGCTTTGGAAGGCCTAACATCGGAAGAAGTGGACATCTCTGAAGTTAACAGAAAAGTAACCAAAGCTCTTATGGAAACAGCAACAAAATTAGCTGGGTCTAAGAACAAGTTGCATGTAAACAAATTATCAGGAAAATCCAAAATGTTGATGCAAAAAAGAAGAGAGATGAGGACAACTAAAGAAGATGTGACTTCCAAAGTGGAATATATAGAGCTATGCAAGACAGTAAGAAAAAGTATCACTGAAGACGTAAGAAAATTCAACTGTGAACTAGTGAGGAAAGCAATTGAAAACAACCAAAGCCTAAAGATAGCAAAGGGACATCTCAGTAAGGGAAGAAAACAGATTATGGCACTGAGAAAAGAAGATGGTTCTGTAACAAGAAATAGAGGCGAAATTTTGACAAGAGTGAAAGATTTCTACTCCAAATTATATGAAAGGGATGATACATGCACTCCAGACATCATGAAAGATACCAGTACCAGAGTTCCTCCAGTCCTTCCAGCAGAAGTTGCACATGCAATCAAGAACATGAAGCGGGGAAAAGCTCCAGGAGAAGATGGAATTACTGTAGACATCATACAAGAAGCAAGTGGAGAAATCGAAACAGTACTCGCCCAAATTTTCACTCGATGCCTTAATGAAGGAAAGATTCCTGAGGATTGGAATACCGCTACAATGATCCTGCTACATAAGAAAGGTGGCATTGAGGATCTTGGAAACTACAGACCTATCAGCCTCCTATCAGTAGTTTATAAAATCTTCACTAAAGTTCTTTCACACCGCTTGAAGGTAACACTGGACATGGCTCAACCGAGAGAACAAGCTGGATTCAGGAGTGGCTACAGCACAATAGATCATATCCACGTACTGAGAGAACTAATTGAAAGAGCGAGGGAATATGAACTTCCATTGTGCATGGCTTTTATCGATTATGAAAAAGCCTTTGATTCGGTGAAACCATCAGCAGTTACAATGGCTCTAAAAACCTGCGGTATTGAAGATGCATACATTAATATTATTAATAACATCTATGAAAATGCAAATGCAAAGATTCGGCTGTTTGAAAATACAACACACATAAAAATTGGAAAGGGAGTGAGACAAGGTGACACCATATCTCCGAAGCTCTTTAATGCCACATTGGAGGGTGTTTTTCAGTCGCTGAGCTGGGAAAACAAAGGGATAAAGATTAATGGAGATTATCTAACCCACCTTCGTTTTGCTGATGACGTAGTCAGTTTTGGAACTACCCCATCAGAGCTGCAGAGTATGATCCAGGAACTTGCTGACAAGAGTAAAGAAGTGGGATTAAAAATGAACTTTCAGAAGACAAAAGTGATGTTCAATGCTTTTACAAGAAATGAAGATTTATCGATTGATGGAGAAAAGCTGGAGATAACAGACACGTACGTTTATCTTGGACAGCAGATATCAAGTGAGGGTCACATTGATGAAGAAATTAATCGGCGTACAAAACTTGCCTGGAGAGCTTTTGGAAGAAACAGCATAATTTTCAAGAGCAATATGCCATTATGTCTTAAAAGAAAAGTGTTTGATCAATGCATCCTTCCAGTGCTTACGTATGGTGCAGAGACGTGGACCTTAACTAAAAGAGACATACAAAGGCTGCAGACAACTCAAAGCAGCATGGAGAGGTGCATGCTTGGTGTAACCAGGAGAGATAAGAAGAGGAACTCGTGGATCCGAAAAATGACAAGTGTGGAAGACATCATGATCAGAGTTAAATCCCTGAAATGGCAATGGGCTGGACATGCTGCCAGAAGGACAGATCATCGATGGGCAGCCGAAATTTTAGATTGGATTCCAAGGGACAGGAAAAGACCCAGAAGAAGACCACATGGGAGATGGGTGGATGAAATTCGAAAGTATGCAGGGGTGACATGGAGGAGACTGGCACAAGACAGACCGTTGTGGAGGAAACTTGGGGAGACCTTCGTCCAGCAGTGGATTGATAATGGTTGACAATGATGATGATGATGATGAGGATCTGAACAGGGGTAATAGAATCTTTGCAAGAGCAAAATTCTTTAATTTAATCTTTGCTCAGGTGATGAAAAACAACTACATATAAGCTACTTGAAACACAGCAATGAGAAATTTAGTTGAAACAAAATACTTTCGTTGATACCGCTTAAAGATTCTTAACATGGAAGTCTTGACACTGTTTTAAGGCTACCTAGCATCAGCTTGTTTTTAGCATTGTTGGCTGATCCTGACTGAAGCATGGACTGTGTTTGCCCTAAACTGCTAGTTCTGTCTCTTCCCTTGGCCCACTGACCCTAGATTAATAGTGGGAGGCGTCTTATAGCATTAGACCCTCAAGAAGTCAATCAAACGCAAAACAAAAATCGCAGTGTCAGTGAGTGAAATAAAATCTTACGTAGTAAACAACGGATTTACCGTAATTTTCGATGTAAGAGTCGCGGCTTTTATGTGTAAAAGTGCGGTTTGCACAATCTGCAGCTATTATTCCTATGCGGTCCTTACTCCAATTATTTTTCCTAAACAATTGCTCAATAAACATCAGTTCTAAGTTTGTGTGTGATATCCAGGGTTGGCAAGGTAATTTACTCGTTACGTATTTTACGTAAATTACGCGTGTAATATACAGGTAATTTACTTGGCGTAGAAAACCAGTTTTTTACGCAGACGTAAACTAATTTTCTTTCATGTGTGTGTATAAATAATATAATATAAAAAACACTCTAAATTTATTACATTTTAAACTTAAAATGTCTGGTATATTTCACTACGAAATCATTGTTCTCTTAAGATTGTTCATACAGCTCAGCCACCTTTTAACATATTTCTTTTTAGAAATTAAAATGTATCTGTTCTTCCTTGTATATTAAAAATGGAGAAAATAATCTACCTCTTGCACAAGCATCGATAAAAATCACAATGTAATATTGAATAGAATTCAAGATTTTATTAACAGCTTCAAATTCGTAGTGTATTTTAATATGTATGTAATTCTATAAAATAAACAATTTTATGTTCAGTTTGTTCACCAAAGATAATATTGCCGCCCCGGTGGCGCAGTGGTCTAAGGCGCTGGCCTCTGATCATTCGTCCGTAAGGGGTCCGGGTTCGAATCCCGGTCAGGCATGGATGTTGTGTTTGTCTTACGGCACTGGCTCGCTGCCTTCCCTGGAACCAGTGACCCTAAATTAGGGACGGGCGACTGCTTATAGCCCATTGAGTTTCTCACGGTAGTCGTTAAACCTTCAATCAAAAAAAAAAAAAAAAAAGATAATATTTTGACATGAATGTCAATGGCATGTCTATAATACAAAATATTGTACATTTTCATTTAACAATATTTGTGTTTGACATGTCATCCAGGTTTACACTTCAAAATCACAATTTTACCTTTTTAAAACTCTAAACGTTTTTTATATTGATTGTGCTATATTTATACCCTTAAAGGGGAAAAAACTGTAGATTTGACAAAACATTAAACTACTTGTTTTAAATGTAACTCTTTAAATGTTTATAATTGTCACTCTCAGTTCTCGCACACCATTAATCACACTAATAATCCTCACTGTTATGGTCTTGTAACTTAAGAGTATAATATATTTGAACCAATTTCTTCGAACGTTCGAAGCTGAGCCGGTTTCTTGTAGTATTATGGGCAAAAGACCAATTAGAGAAAAGTCTTTCAAGTTGGGCTGAAGATGCTGGAATGTTGATTAACTTCAAAGCAACTGCTGGCAACTCCTTATGGTGTCGACTGACGAAGTACCAGAATGTCCGTGGTGATTTAACACCCTTCTTCACAAGCACTCCAAACTTTCCAGATTTTTCTCGATACTGATAGCAAATTAATTAGCCACACAAAGCCATGTCTTCTTTAATTTTGTTACCTACTTGTATTTTACGCGTTTTTTACTTATTTTACGTTTTCTACACGTAATTTACGTGTCACGTAGAAAACCTTTTTTTACACGTAATTAATTACACAACCCTGGTGATATCACACTCAGTAAATGGCAATGAATTTTTCTTTTTAAACGCTTATCTCTGCAAGGTTATTGAAAACGAGAGGAAGATTAATTACTGCCTTTTTTTTCCAGTGGATTATCTTTTCCACTTTAAAACTTTTGTGCAGTGCAGTTTGTGAGCACAACAAAATTCCTGACCTTCGGGTTATTCACTCTCTTTTTTACGCTTTCCAACCTTAGGTAGAAGAAGCGTATATGCTCCAGCTTTCTCTGTCAGTCTGTGTCCGTGCATTAACTCGCGTTAAAATTGTTCGATTTCGACGAAATTTTAGTATGTGGTAGGGGACAAACCCTATTGAAAATGAAAGAAATGGGGTCAAAGGTCAGGACGTAGCAGCGGGATCCATTCCATCGCCATTATGCGCCATAACTTATGTAAAAATGCTTCAATTGCGACAAAAATTCATGTTCTGAAGGTATACTGAACTGGTTTTGTTGAATAACATCAAAATGGAGTCAAAGGTCAGGGCGACATTTATTCCACAGCCATTATCCTCATAACTTGTGTAATGATTCCTGGTATGCTGGAAAGCGTATCATAATCAATACATTGCATAATTTTACTAACTTGTTTTCTTTGCTGCGTTGTTAAATCCAAAGACAGACTATACGCTTCCTGATGGAGTTGGGAGAATTTGTCTCACACGTGATCAGTAGTAAATTAAATACCAAATATAAGTAACAGGACTTTGTAGCTGTGATCGGGCGTTTCTGTCGTGTCACAACCCGGAACACTTCTGAAAATTTTATGTTCTACAAAACGGAGCTAAAAATTTATCAAAAATAGTACTCTGGATTTTCACACAGGCAGAAAAAGTATTTGAAATTAAAAGCACATTTGATTTTTCGTTTTTTCTCGCGCGTTTCTGCTTCATTCATCTATTTATTTACACTTTTTTCATGATCATTCTTCCGTAAGATGTACAAAGTGTGATTAAAACATATATATATATATATATATATATCCTAGACTGGATTTATTGAAATGCAAGACTTACACATTTGAAACTGAAACGCCTTCGAAGTAGTCCCCTTAACAGCCGTGGTGGTCTAAGCGATGGCCTCTGGTAATTCGTCCAAAAGGGGTCCGGGTTCGAATCCCGGTGAGGCATGGATGTTGTTTGTCTTACGGCACTGGCTGTCTTCCTTCCCTGGAACCAGTGGCCCAAAATTAGGGACGGGCGACTGCTTATAGCCCATTGAGTTGCTGACGGTGGTCGCTAAACCTTCAATCAAAAAAAAAAAAAAAAAAAAGTCCCCTTGAGAAGCCACAAATTCATCCCAGCGCAGTTTCCACTGCTCGAAGCATTTTTCGTAGTCATCTTCTGAAATAGCAAACAGCTCCTTCGTCGCATTCCTTTGTATCTCCTTAATATCTTGAAATTTTCCAAGTGGCATTCGATTTTTGAAAGAAAAGTCGCAGGGAGTGAGGTCTGGTGAAATAGGGTGGTTGTCGGACCTATGCAAGAAACTGTTGAATAAGTTGCGGTGCGATGCCAGGGGCGTTGTCATGGTGAAGTTGCCACTCGTGCTTTGTGGGTCTTTTGCGACGAACTGCGTCCCTCAAACTGTGCAAAACTTGACAGTAGTACTTCGTGTTTGACTTTTCTGATAAAGCATATACACTGAAGTCCCAGAAAAATTGGTACAGACGAGTTTATGCAAAATACATAGCAACGTCACCTATGCGCTTACTCGGTTGCGTCCGCCAGTGCGTATACAAAGCGGATAGACATCCTTACCAGCTGTCAGAGCTGTTTCCGGCATGAGAATGACAAGTAATAACGATTTAAGCGATTTTCAACGCTGTGTCATAGTTGGCGCTGGTGAGATGGGCCATAGTATTTCGGAGGTAGAAACGAAGTTCGGATTTTCACGGACGACTATTTCAAGGGTGTACCGTGACTACAAGTATTCCGGCAAAACCTCCAACCTTACGATACCAGTGTGGCCGTAAAAAGACATTGGGTGAACGTGACCATCGTCGGCTATCAAGAATCGTTTCACGCGATAGGTGTGCAACACTCTCGCAGGTATTATCGGAATTCAATGCTGGTGCCTCAACAAGCATCAGCGTCTGGACTGTACAACGTACCCTGCACGATATGGGCTTTGGGATCCGACGCCCAACTCGAGCCCCCTTGATGGGTGCACGACACAGAGCTATGTGCCTCGCTTTGGCACGGCAACACAGCCACTGGGCACTTGATGACTGGAAACAAGTAGCCTGGTCTGATGAGTCGCGTTTCCAACTGTATTGGGCAGAAGGAAGGATTCGTGTGTGGCGCAAACCCCATGAAGCCATGGATCCCGTCTGTCAACTGGGAATTGTACCGGCTTGTGGAAGCTCCGTAATGATATGGGGTGTGTTTAGCTGGACTTCACTGGGACCACTGGTACGTCTATAAACGTCTGTGACCGGCCAACGCTATGTGCGCATCCTTTCTGACGAGGTACACCCGTTCATGTCCTGCATTCATGCTGATGGGTTGGGCCTGTTCCAACAGGACAATGCACCTCCACAAACGTGTCGGGAACCCACATTATGGTTAGAGGAGCATTCATCTGAGTTTGGGGTGTTGCTATTTCCACCCAAGTCCCCAGATCTGAACGTGATAGAACACATTTGGGATGTCATGTAACGCGCTATCGAACACAGGAATCGGAGACCTCGGAATTCACCCGAATTGTGAAACGCTCTGCAGGAAGTATGGTGTGCATTGCCTACAGCATATTTTCAGAAGCTAGTGGAGTCCATGCCCCGTCGTGTTTCTGCAGTCCTGCGCTCCCGTGGGGGACCTACCAAGTATTAGACTGGTGTACCAGTTTTTCTGGCACTTCAGTGTACATGATATACAGTTCCCGCATGATTATATAAAAAAAGAAAAGTCAGCATCGTCTTGACATTTCTGCGGCTCTGTCGTGCTTTTTGGGGTCTTCCGCTGTGAAGACTGTGCTTTAGTTTTGGGGTAAAACCCCTAAACCCCCCGAATCATCGCCAGTTATGATAGTGTTTAAAAAGTTTTCGGCGCACTCAAGCAGGTCACTAACAACTGAAACACGTGTCTGTTTTTGCTAAGCTGACAGCAAGTTTGGCACAAATTTGGCTAAGACGCGTCTCACAATCGTCCCTAAGAATCAACTGAATTGAATCGAAACTATAAATGTTGAAATCTTCAGATAACTCATGAATAGAGATTAGGCGATTTTTCCATACCGCTGTGCGTACAAGTTCTAATCCACCAACGAAGGATAGGTTTAATAAAAAAAAAAGAAGATATGTCAGATAGTAACCAGTTTTAAGATATAGCTAGGAATACAGATAGGGAGCACAGAGTTTTTTCCCTCAAAGATTCAGAGGAATTTCTGAAGGGAAGCACTTTGCTCTTTCAGTAAATATTTTCATTCCTCTGGTCTTAATCTTCAGGAGCCATGACCAGTTGGGGCAGTTTAGTGATGCGTGGCCATTGAGAAGAACACTGGAGAAAGGTTACAATGTGGTGGTTCCCTTTTGCCTTCCTTGTCAAGGGATAATCGTCAGATATGACTTGACACATCCAGAACCTATTTTAGGTGTCCATCCATGCATTCATGTTACATTCGAGAAACCGCGAAGTGGATGATCGGCAGTGGGATTAGAACCCGAAACAGCTGTCTAACACTCAAGCAGGTCATGATCCAACACTCCGGTGATGTTCTAAATACACTTTCATAATATAGATTGTGTTAGGTAACTACGACACGGATTGTTTTTTGCTCACTGCATAACAACGGAAAGTTTACAGAGAGAGCGCACGTACCTGGTCGCGTGAAACATAAGATCCGATTAGTCGCGTTCTTTGCTCCGTGAGATTTTGCTAGTGAAAAGGAAAAAAACTGTTATTTTTGTTCCTTACTCAACGTAGATGGGAGTGTATGGTTTAATGTTGCTTCCGATGGATTTCAACTAAGAAATTGTGTGTCCGGTTTGGAATGTAAGATTGCCAAGTATTCTAGGTGCGTGGATGTAATTGGTTGAATTTAATACATTAAATTATTTTATAATTAAGATTACCAATGATAATGTGTTCTTATGTCTTCCTAATTTGAAATGAACGTTGTTTTGTTACATATCGCTATCATGAGTCAACGGTTATATTTCTTTATGTTCGCCTTTCAATACAACCAGTATTTATACATCTAACAGACTGCTCGCTGGTAATTAGAATTTGAAAAGCATTTATACATCTGCTTTGTACCTGCCAAGATGTTTAGCGAAAAACTGAAGAATCGCAAAAACAATTTTTATAATTCTGACATTGTCTTGTTTTAAAGTTATCTTTACGG
The DNA here is from genome assembly GCA_039090855.1 of Macrothele yani. NCBI lineage: Eukaryota > Metazoa > Arthropoda > Arachnida > Araneae > Macrothelidae > Macrothele > Macrothele yani. The sequence continues at coordinate 132,582,562 of CM077005.1, read as the reverse complement.
AAACTTGAATTTATATAATAATGAATAAGTACTGACTTAGTAAAAATTGTTTACCGAGCTAGCTGCTTCCTTTTTTTAATTCGAAATTTAAATCATACGAACTTGATAGATAATGTATTTATTTTTCAGTATCTGCAGCGAAAGATATCTGGAACCTGAGAAGTGCAACTGTTGATGGCTGAGTGGCTGAAGAAAAAAGTCTTTGACTGCTGTCCGTCAAAACGGTTCGTATATATGCACCAAAGGTGGAAAAATATACTTTTATTGTATGTCCCTTGAGGGAATCTAAATCTTTTTAGTGTTTGTCAATTTGTATTGAAGTAATAATAAAATTCTTCTTGGTTACTTGATGTGAAACATCCAGTTAAATTTCCGCTTTGTTTAATATTGTGGAATTAGGCAAGACATAATAAATCTTAACTAAATTGAACTGTTCTATATTCTGTAATTGTGAGAATTCTTTGATCACTCTGTAGCAACATTATACTAAGAAACAACCACTCAAAAGTTATTGAATATTGATGTTATGCGTCTTTCCCGACAGCAGTAAAGTAAATCACTGGTAAAAATATAAAAATATTTTGATGTAACGAAGATGGGTAACGGAAGTAGTCAAAACTATTGTTGAAATCTGAGTTTTGAATGCAAGAGCAGTTAATATTGCTATTCAATATATTTTACTAAACTATCGCTGAACATTATTTCGTCACGTTTTACATAAACGTAACTATCTCATTGCAAAATGCGTAAATTACGACAACCTGATGCTAAATGTGACAAAAACCATTACAAAAATGTAGTTTTGATTCTATGAAAACTGTACGTCGCGTCGTAGCGAATTGCGCGAATTTTGGCTTCCTCTCTTCCCCCTAAGGGGAAGGGGTCAAGAGGAAGCCAAAAAGACGGCTTTAAAATGATTTGTAACACGATGGTTGTAGCCTTGTACTGTAGATATCCTAGACCAAAAGTTACCAATACCCCTCACTGACACTTGATTTTCAGCTTTTCTTTCTATCTTGAGTTCATATTTTAGCTTGCGCATGGAGTTTCGAAGCAACATCACATTTCATCGATGTCAGGGTATTTTCTTACGTTGGTCTAAATTTGAATAATATATAAAAATATTTTGTTTGAAAAACTAAAAAGTTGAAATACTTACTTTTCCCGCCTTGCATAGTCCTCGCTTGATATCTGTTGTCCAGGGCAGACGTAGACATCGGTTTCTTCAAATTTCCTCCATGAGCCTCTAATTCTCGTTCTCGTAAAAACATTCTACATTAGTTTTTAGCCTGTCTTTTGTAAAAATGATCGTGCTTATGTTATCGGTTTGCCCGTCCATGTCTCTGCAACTGATAGTCCGATTTGGAAAATTCCTTTTGCATTGGGAAGCTTGAAATATGCGAATGATGATCCTTTATTTAGTTTTTTTCTCACGATGCAGAATTTCGCTGATAGAGGGCGTAAATGCAGGATGACATCTAATTCAGAATACATTTTATTCCATACATTTGCTTCTAAACGTCAGATTGAAAAAAATAATCTTACCTTTCCATTCCACTCAATCACTTTCAAGTTAAGCATAGATTTTCAGCTAGGGGGCGTAAAAGTAAACTGCCTTTCCACCGATATCTCTCCGTATAATTTCTATTTTTTTGGTAGAAAACGGTTTGGCCGCCAGAGGTCGTAAGTGTTAATTTCTGCTTTTGTTGCATTTGCACCAAAATCTGAGCTAAAATCCCGAACGAAAAATTCGAGATTTTAGAAGCTCGAACGAATATTTCAGTTTGTTTTTCTGTAGAGTTCGATATTTGAAAGACTAATATTTTATCAGATTTTTGTCACTAGATGGCAGCATGTACACGTAATTTTTCAAGTTTATTTTACTTTTTTTTGCTTTTCAAAATTGCAATTGTCATCAAACGGAGTTCAAACGAAGAATGAATATCGAACCTGGATAGGACTATTTCCTTTTTTTACTCTACTTAAACAGTTTCCTTTAGTAAAATTTTGCTTTCAACGCTAACTCTCATACAAGACAGAGAAATATCAGGAGCGATAGGTTTCCACACTGTTCAGGTTCTGTATTTTTTTTAAACGAAAACACTTTTATCTAAACCTCCATCGTTATTCCACTTTACACAATATAAAAATGGGAACTAACGTGCTGCCATCGCTCGGCTCATGTGAAATATAAAGTACGTACCTCTGTATGGATCGTATTTCTTTACAAAAGGCACTACTCCGAAAGAATTATTCTGAAGGAAAATTTGTTTCTTCATAATCGCAACCTGTCTATGTAGCAGAATAAATGACGTACATTGATTGAATGCATAAGAACTGTATTGATGAGAATCAACACCTCAAAACAGTGTTCTGAGGAAATAAATTCCATTGAAATAAAAATTCCAGAATGTAGTCTTCCAAATGATTTTTTTTTTAATTTCCCTTTGTTAACTTACATTTGAGTGGACTCCTATTTCTCTTCACATCATGAGGATATCAAGAATGCTATGAAGATTATGGATCCGCGTCACAAGTATACAGGTACAGTGGCGTGCTCAGAAATTTTTTTCGGGGGTTACGAAATTTTTTTCATACAGCCAAATATGAGAGCGTTTTTAAAATATAAGCAACATCCAAGCAAAAATACTCAAATAAAAATTGCTGGAAATTATTAATATTCTTATTACCTATATTCTTATCATCACATAATGGTTGACAACTTCATCATCATCATCATTGTCAACCATTATCAATCCACTGCTGGACGAAGGTCTCCCCAAGTTTCCTCCACAACGGTCTGTCTTGTGCCAGTCTCCTCCATGTCACTCCCGCATATTTACGAATTTCATCCACCCATCTCCCATGTGGTCTTTTTCTGGGTCTTTTCCTGTCCCTTGGAATCCAATCTAAAATTTCAGCTGTCCATCGATGGTCTGTCCTTCTGGCAGTATGTCCAGCCCATTGCCATTTCAGGGATTTAACTCTGATCATGATGTCTTCCACTCTCGTCATTTTTCGGATCCACGAGTTCCTCTTCTTATCTCTCCTGGTTATACCAAGCATGCACCTCTCCATGCTTCTTTGAGTTGTCTGCAGCCTTTGTATGTCTCTTTTAGTTAAGGTCCACGTCTCTGCACCATACGTAAGCACTGGAACGATGCATTGATCAAACACTTTTCTTTTAAGACATAATGGCATATTGCTCTTGAAAATTATGCTGTTTCTTCCAAAAGCTCTCCAGGCAAGTTTTGTACGCCGATTAATTTCTTCATCAATGTGACCCTCACTTGATATCTGCTGTCCAAGATAAACATACGTATCTGTTATCTCCAGTTTTTCTCCATCAATCGATAAATCTTCATTTCTTGTAAAAGCATTGAACATCACTTTTATCTTCTGAAAGTTCATTTTTAATCCCACTTCTTTACTCTTGTCAGCAAGTTCCTGGATCATACTCTGCAGCTCTGATGGGGTAGTTGCAAAAATGACTACGTCATCAGCAAAACGAAGGTGGGTTAGATAATCTCCATTAATCTTTATCCCTTTGTTTTCCCAGTTCAGTGATTGAAAGACATTTTCCAATGTGGCATTAAAGAGCTTCGGAGATATGGTGTCACCTTGTCTCACTCCCTTTCCAATTTTTATGTGTGTTGTATTTTCAAACAGCCGAATCTTTGCACTTGCATTTTCATAGATGTTATTAATAATATTAATGTATGCATCTTCAATACCGCAGGATTTCAGAGCCGTGGTAACTGCTGATGGTTTCACCGAATCAAAGGCTTTTTCATAATCGATAAAAGCCATGCACAATGGAAGTTCATATTCCCTCGCTCTTTCAATTAGTTCTCTCAGTACATGGATATGATCTATTGTGCTGTAGCCACTCCTGAATCCAGCTTGTTCTCTCGGTTGAGCCATGTCCAGTGTTACCTTCAAGCGGTGTGAAAGAACTTTAGTGAAGATTTTATAAACTACTGATAGGAGGCTGATAGGTCTGTAGTTCCTGAGATCCTTAATGTCACCTTTTTTATGTAGCAGGATCATTGTAGCATTGTTCCAATCCTCAGGAATCTTCCCTTCATTAAGGCATCGAGTGAAAATTTGGGCGAGTACCGTTTCAATTTCTCCACTTGCTTCTTGTATGATGTCTATAGTAATTCCATCTTCTCCTGGAGCTTTCCCCCGCTTCATGTTCTTACATTTTGCTATTTATCTGTGCAGCAGTGGCGTCGTCAGACCAATTTTTAGGGTCAAACCCCCCCCCCAGGCGCAAAGCCCTCCCAATCAAAATAAATCTCTTGTGTTAGCTTACCTTTAGCTATATATTATTTTTCCACTTAAATTCCCCATCTGCCTTCTTTCTTTTTTTTTTTTTTTTACGTTTTGTAACTATAAATACACCACACTGTGAACACTCAAAAAACGCATCATCATTGTCAACCATTATCAATCCACTGCTGGACGAAGGTCTCTCCAAGTTTCCTCCACAACGGTCTGTCTTGTGCCAGTCTCCTCCATGTCACTCCCCCATACTTTCGAATTTCATCCACCCATCTCCCATGTGGTCTTCTGGGTCTTTTCCTGTCCCTTGGAATCCAATCTAAAATTTCGGCTGTCCATCGATGGTCTGTCCTTCTAGCAGTATGTCCAGCTCATTGCCATTTCAGGGATTTAACTCTGATCATGATGTCTTCCACTCTTGTCATTTTTCGGATCCACGAGTTCCTCTTCTTATCTCTCCTGGTTACACCAAGCATGCACCTCTCTATGCTTTTTTGAGTTGTCTGCAGCCTTTGTAGGTCTCTTTTAGTTAAGGTCCACGTCTCTGCACCATACGTAAGCACTGGAAGGATGCATTGATCAAACACTTTTCTTTTAAGACATAATGGCATATTGCTCTTGAAAATTATGCTGTTTCTTCCAAAAGCTCTCCAGGCAAGTTTTGTACGCCGATTAATTTCTTCATCAATGTGAACCTCACTTGATATCTGCTGTCCAAGATAAACGTACGTGTCTGTTATCTCCAGCTTTTCTCCATCAATCGATAAATCTTCATTTCTTGTAAAAGCATTGAACATCACTTTTGTCTTCTGAAAGTTCATTTTTAATCCCACTTCTTTACTCTTGTCAGCAAGTTAATGGATCATACTCTGTAGCTCTGATGGGGTAGTTGCAAAAATGACTAAGTCATCAGCAAAACGAAGGTGGGTTAGATAATCTCCATTAATCTTTATCCCTTTGTTTTCCCAGTTCAGTGAATGAAAGACATTTTCCAATGTGGCATTAAAGAGCTTCGGAGATATGGATATAAAACGCATATAGCGTATTAAATCCGTTTATATTTGCGGCGTAGTAAGTTCAAAGATTCGCCAAGCTTTCGCACTCCACTGGGAGGCTTTTTCAAGGCAATGGTAGACATAAAAATGCAGAGAATTGGAACACGTAAGGAACAAAGATGATTTTTGAAAATAACTTGTTTGACATCACGAGCGTATTACACGAATTTTTATCACTCAATTATACGGTGTGTCGCGATGTGCTTCCCTCTTTTAATAACGCATGCCAAGCTCTCTGTAGTTCAGTGGAAACTACACTGAAGAGCAATTGAATTAGAGACAGTGGGTGTTATGCACATGTGGCGCTGTGGGCGGCCCTGTAAACGGAAACGACATGACGTATGCAGCGATCCGACAATATAAGGAGTGATGCGACGGGAATCAGTAAGAGTCGGACGCAGTATGGGTAAGACGAAGGATCTAAGCGCATTTGATCGTGGGCAAATTGTCGGGGCTCGACGAATGGGTCACTCCATCTCGGAAGTCCTGCAGGCACAGAGATTTTCACGAGCCACTGTGTCACGGGTGCACCGTGAGTACATCGAATTCGGTAAAACCATCCCTGCAAGGGCCAACTGCCGTGGACAACAGCGTGTGGATGAGCGGGGTTATCATCGGATAGCTTGCATTGTAACAGCGGATAGACAGGCCTCAGTGCAAGAAATCACTCTGCAATTTAACGCCGGTGCGGAAAACCGTGTAAGCAGCCACATCCAGAACCATCTCCTCGCTATGGGGTACAGAAGCCATCGTCCCACGAGGGTGTACCGCTGCTGACCGCACATCACAGGGTGCGAATATTAGCATGGGCGCGGGAACATCGCCACTGGGCCCTAGACATGTGGGAAAATGTTGCCTGGACTGATGAGTCGAGATTCAAGTTGGTACAGGCGGCTGGCAGGATACGAGTACGGCGCAAACCACATGAAGCGATGGATCCTTCTTGCCAGCAGGGTACTCTTCAAGCTGGTGGGGGTGGCATTCTCGTCTGGGGACTGTTTACGTGGACTGAAATGTGATCCCTGGTACGTGTGACATCGTCCCTCACAGGTCAGCGTTACCGGGATATCCTGGACGATCATTTGCTCCCGTTTGTGCGTCTTCAACATCCCACTGGGGACCTCATCCTACAACAAGACAATGCACCGTGCCATCGCTCCCGAATTGTGTCCGAATGGTTGAACACTCCACCGACGTGACCTCGCTTCCTTGGCCAGCTAGGTCACCTGACCTCAATCCCATCGAGCATATCTGGGATGCCATCGGGAGAGATGTTCTAGGCTCTGACACCCCTCCATCAAATCTTCGTGAACTGTGGGAGCTTGTTCAGGGGTCGTCGATCGGTATGGCTTCCCAACGCTTCCGGTGTCTTGTCGAGTCCATGCCGAGACGAATCGCCGCCGTCATCAGTTAAAAAGATGAGCTTAACCCCCCCCCCCCCCGATCCATCATTCCTAGCGTTGCCGCTGCTGTTCAGAAAATAAGTTCGAAAAAGTGACTGGAATCCTGATAAAACTGATTTGTGTGCGATAAATCTATTTTTCAAAGCACTTATAAAAATGTCTAAAAGTGGTACATAAATTGAAATCGTGTAACAGTCTTCTGGGTTTACGGTGTTTATGCTATAGCGTTGGTTTTGTTTTGATGTGATTCATGGTACTTTTATCAAAATTCCTTGGCTTTCAGCGTGCTTTAGAAGTAACCTGAAATAAGTTATGGAACTCAAATTTTGGAATTTCCTCGTAACCACAGCAACTTTCAGTATATTCATGTATTGGCTTTCCATAGCAATGGGACATTCTGGTCTTTGGTTCCTTTCCACTTCCTCGTGCCTTCATGGAGGAAACACGTTCAGTTTTTGCCATGAGACGTAAAAACAATTTCAAATACATCATCAAGCTTTGCCTTTTAAAATCGCGATTACCGTAAGTTGAAGATGCGTATATGCTCCAGCTTTGTCTGTCTGTATGCCTGTCCGCATGAAAACTCGCGTAAAAATGGTTCGATTTCGATGAAATTTTAGTATGTGGTACGCGATAACCTGGGGACGAACCCAATTGAAAATAGGCGAAATGGGATCAAAGGTCCGGGCACAGAAGCGAGATTTATTCCACAGCCATTATCCTCATAACTTGACTAAAAATGTTTCTTTTGCGACAAAACTTTGGTCTGTTGTTCCGGAGATATACTGAACCAATTCTGTTTAATACCATCGAAATGGGGTCAGGGCACAGGAGCTAGATTTATTTCACAGCCATTATCCTTATAACTGGAGTATTAATTTCTGGTAGCCCCTCCCCCCTTCCCTCCCCTGGTGCACTGGTCTAAGCGATGGCATCTGATCATTCGTCTGAAAGGGGTCCGGGTTTGAATCCCGGTGAGGCATGGATGTTGTGTTTGTGTCTCACTGCACTGGCTCTCTCGCTTTGCTGGAACCAGTGACCTTAACTTAGGGACGGGTAACTTGTTGAAATATTGAAAAGTTCTAAATTTGGGGTTTAATTGAGTAACACCTTAACAACACAGGCTATCCCTGCAATTCACACGGCGAAATGGACGTATACTCGTCCCGACCAATTTCTTCAAAAACCTTTTGCAATTTCACATGTTACAGCAAAAGAACCAATGGCGTACCCGTAAACCTCCGCGCCCCCACCAACCCCAAATATATTTTGATATATTTCATATATTAGCTTTCAATTACTGAAATTTTTAAATTCCACACTATTGTCTAGGTTTTATAAACATTTTAATAATTCAAATTCTTTGGAATCTACAGGCACTTTTTTTTTAAACTAAAATTTTTGCACTTTATCACATGTAACATAAATGTGCACGTTGGAATTAAAATGATTGTCCTAGTTTTATACTAGTACTAAGTACTGCAAAACACTTACGCCAAAGTTAAACATATGATGCAAATTTTATTCTTTTCGAGAACTAAGACCAGCCTCTTTGAAATGCCTCACGATCTCACACACACAAAACACGCAACTGCCACGTGACAGTGTCTAAAAAGCTTTTTCGATTTATACGAAAATACAGAACATAAGTCAGCAAGTAAATAATTAGCAATTGTGGTACAAAAAGAACTAAAGTACTAAAATTAATATGAAAAACACAACCTAATGCCACAATGTTTTACACAAAGTAAATGTATTTTCTCTTGCCTCTGTTATAAAAATAGGACAAAGGTCTCCGTTTCCTGGTCCCCGCGTGTAACACCTTTTAGTTCATTATATTCTGAAGGATATATGTTTTAATTGTTATGCGTTTACACTTTATCCCAAGAGCGCCGACTTCACCGAATTATTGGGGGGGGGGGGGGCAAAAAGATAAACTACGAGATTTTATTTATATTTTAAAACGCATTTGCAATTGCTCGTCAGCAAATGAACCAAATATTCTCTTGCTGAATACTAATATTTTTTTTAAAAATGAAATTCAGCCTGATTTTTGCAAAAATGTCCAGAGATTTTATTTCCAAACGTTTATAAAAAAAAAAAAAAAAATTAGAAATTAGCTGTTACTTAAGCAAAGAACAAGAGGCGCAAAAAAACAATGGATAAAGGCTGTAGAGATAATATGAATCTGTATTAAACAAAAAAACAATTACCACATATTACGAGACCATGTCAAACACAATTCGAGCTGGCAAAACAGTTTTATGCCGCACCGGTGGCGCAGTGGTCTAAGCGATAGCCTCTGATCATTCGTCCGAAAGGGGTCCGGGTTCGAATCCCGGTGAGGCATGGATGTTGTGCTTGTCTTACGTTACTGGCTCTCTCCCTTCCCTGGATCCAGTGGCCCTAAATTAGGGACGGGCGACTGCTTATAGCCCATTGAGTTGCTCACGGTGGTCGTTGAACTTCCAAAAAAAATTAAAAATACAATTTTCTTTCTTTCTTTTTTTTTTTATTTCGAGAAGAAAAAGGAAAAGCCGGAAAAGACCTAAAAAACAAAACCAAGGAAATTTATATTTTTAAAATTAAATTTCTTTATCCTCAAAATATTTTGCGGGAGTCGGCAAAACTATAGACAGCTAGACATCGCGCCATCTGGGCCTGGGGAGAAGAGAGAGAGAGAGAGTCTTAAAAGTTGAAAATGCAGAACACTGGGATGAACAGAAACGACAACATTCGAAAAGAATCTATGTTGGTAATGCTGATGTTTTGCGAGGAAGAGAGAAGTTTAAGGTGGAAACATACATATCTCTCCATCATAGATAGCTAATGTTTAGCCCTTGCACATCGCGTTCAAGCATACAAAAACGTTCACTCAATATTTGGTTTCCTGATGGTCAAATTCCTAACAATGAGTGGTGCAGACGTTTCAACAGCAGCAGCCAAATTTCAGAAGACTTACTCAAATGACATTGAGCCTGGATTTCTTTCACTTCAAGAACTTTGTTGCGCAATTTAAAGAATTCAGGCAAAAACGTGAATCTCTAAAGACTTCTGATATCTGCACCCTTGTAGCAAACAATGGATTAACTTGTTCATCAAATGAACTCTGGTCTTACATAGAAGCAGCCTGGCAAGCTATTCCCCAGGTCGATATCAAAATTAATTATCTTTGGTTCAATGCCACGCCATGTAGTGATTGTTATTTTTGCTCGAGGTGGCTTCACACGATACTGAGTTTTGAAGCGAAAAAATCCTGTACAGCTCTACAAATGTAATTAGTTATCTCCTGTAACATGAGGAATCTGTGATATAAATTTCATTTGATTAGCGCGATTCTTTCTTGGTGTTGTAATTTACGCAAGCGTAGTGTATGTCAGCCCGAGTCCGAAAACTATGATTAACCGTGGTGGAAAGGTCCAGTCACACCCAAGATCCTGCACCTACAAATTACAGGGAACTGTGGGCGGGCCGCCCCGGTGGCGCAGTGGTCTAAGGCGTTGGCCTCTGATCAATCGTCCGTAAGGGGTCCGGGTTCGAATCCCGGTCAGGCGTGGATGTTGTGTTTGTCTTACGGTACTGGCTCTTTCCCTTCCCTGGAACCAGTGACCCTAAATTAGGGACGGGCGACTGCTTATAGCCCATTGAGTTGCTCACGGTGGTCGTTAAGCCTCCAATCAAAAAAAAAAAAAAAAAAAAAAACCCTGTTTAGGCATTAATTCAGACTCTGTAGTACGGTGGAGACAGTGTACACCATGATTCCTGAAGAGCGTCAAACAATTCCGTAATATCTGCCGGTGGAAGATTCCTGTCGTTGACAGCATTCCAATTGTGTTAGATGGCGTTTAAATCTGGCAAACAAGGGCGGCAAGTCAGGATGTCAAACTCCATGGAATGTTCTTCCAGACATAATCGAGCGACTGTGGACGTGTGCGGTGGCGCATTGTCGTGTTTAAAGAGGTCGCACTCGTCGGAGTGGTTGCTTGACATGAACAGGTGCAAATGATCCTCAAGGATGGTTACGTAGGCTTCACCGGTCAGAGCTGTCTGCAGACGCATTATGGGTCGTAATTACGTGCTAGCTGAAAACACCCCACACTATGACAGAGCTACACCCGGCCTGCACCGTATCTTGTAGGCATGCGCGATCCATTGCCTCGTGGAAACTGAAGAAAAGCAACATTTCTTTTGAATTTCCGATGTAGAAGGACGTATGAGACATAAATGTATTTCACTTACGGCGAATACCGGCAGCAACACCTGAGTGCATAGACTCCACGAGCTTTCTGTAGTACTGTGGGGACAGTTCACACCATGCTTCCCGGAAAGTGACCCACAATCCCGTAATGTTCGCTGTTGGAAGATCCCTGGTATTGACGGCACGTTGAACAGCATCCCAAATGTTTTCGATGGCGTTTAAATCTGGCAAACGAGGGGGCAATGTCAAGATGGCAAACTCCGTGAAATGTTCTGCCAACCATAATCGGGCGACTGTGAACGTGTGCGGTGGCGCATTGTCGTGTTGAAAGAGGTCGGAGTGGTTGCATGACATGAACGGATGCAGGGACGCGCCAAGTTCGGGGGCGGCAGGACGCCTCATTCAAACTTTAGGTTGATAAATTAATATCAGTGACGTGGGAGAAGTTAAGAAAACGTTTTATTGTGAGAAATCTTAATGCCACATGGTACGTTTATTTTTTAGGAAAAAATAATTCATTATACATTTCAATAGAAAACGACTTTAAATCAGTTATTGTTTTGTCCAGTAACGTATACCGTGGACAAAGGACCAACAATTTTTTTTTCCCTAAAACTTTTTATATCTTGAAGATTTCAGCATTCATGATACGCGTGGTTAAAGCCGATATGAAAGAAAAATACAATGGACTTCAAAAAACATAATTTTTCGACCTAAAACCCTTATGAATTTTATGATCTTTGAGCGGCTCATACTTTAACCATTTATGCGACCGATGTTCCAATACCAAATGGCGCCCAAAACAGAAATTTTGGCCTAGAGGCCGGTTTTACAAGGACACCGCAAAGGAGTTCCTTTCCTCCTCTCATCTTAGCAGTAACTCCAAAGTACAAACACGGAACCCCGTAACAAGTGTATTCTATTATACAACAACCCATTAACATAAAAATGAATAAAAATTTAAAAACATTCTCGTACAAGGGGCGGCAAATCTGGTCTTGCACCTGTGCGGCAAATGCGCTTGGCGCGCCCCTGAACGGATGCAAATGATCCCCAAGGATGGTTGCGTAACTTCCACCGGTCAGAGCGGTATTCGACGCACGCCACAATTTTTATCGGTTGCGAGCTGTAATCTCGTGATAGAGAGAGAGAGAGAGAGAGAAAGAGAGAGAGAACCATAGAAACGAGGAATATTTCTTCCTTCATTGATTTATAAGTAATCTCGTGAGTCAGGCTGAACAACCGTCAGTGGGATTATGGCGTGCCGACGTTTATTATCGGAGTTTGAACGAATGTTTGTGGGAGCCAGACGGATGGGACATTCAATTTCCGAAGTTGTGTGCTGAATCCACGGTGTCGGGTGTGCACCGAGAATCACCAACCATAGACAGCGCAGTGGCCGACCACGAGTACTGAATAACCGTGACAAGCGGCGGCTGACCAGGATTGTCCATGCTAATAGACAAGCGACACTAGCTCAAATACCATCCACATTCAATGTAGGAGGCACCAGAGGCATATTCATCAGGTCGGTGCAGCGTAATTTAGCGTCCCTGGGGTATGGAAGCAGAAGACCCACCAGAGTGCTTCTGTTAACAGCACGACATCGTACACAGCGCCTCACCTTGGCTCGTAACACGGTAATTGGCCCCTGGAAGATCGGAAACATTTGGCGTGGTCCGATGAGTCACGCCACCAGTTCTTACGAGCTGATGGTAGGCTTCGGGTGTGGCGCAGACCCCATGAGGTCGCTATACCCAAGCTGTCAACAAGGCACTGTGCAAGCTGGTGGTGGTTCCATACATGTGTGGGGTGTATTTACGTGGCACGGTTTGGGCTGTCTTGTCCTCGTGAACACATCATTAACCGATAATCGCTTTGTTGCTCTGCTGGATGACCATTTGCAGTCCTTCATGGACTTCATGTACCTCAACAACGATGGGATTTTCCAGGCAGATAATGCACCATGCCATCGGGCCCAGGTTGTCCAAAATTGGTTCGAGGAAGCATTCTGGACAGATCCGACGGAATTATGTGACCACTACGTTCGCCCGACATGAACCCAATGGAGCATTTATGGGACGTGGTGGAAAGGTCCAGTCACACCCAAGATCCTGCACCTACAAATTACAGGGAACTGTGGGCGGGCCGCCCCGGTGGCGCAGTGGTCTAAGGCGTTGGCCTCTGATCAATCGTCCGTAAGGGGTCCGGGTTCGAATTCCGGTCAGGCATGGATGTTGTGTTTGTCTTACGGCACTGGCTCTTTCCCTTCAATGGAACCAGTGACCATACATTAGGGACGGGCGACTGCTTATAGCCCATTGAGTTGCTCACGGTGGTCGTTAAACCTCCAATCAAAAAAAAAAAAAAAAAAAAAAAAAAACTGGGCGGCTGTTCTGACGTCATGACTCAACATCTCTCCAGAAGTCTTCCGGCCACTTGTGGAATCGAGTTGCTGCACTTCGCCGGGCTAGAGGAGGTCCTACGCTATTAGGTACGTATCCCATGTCCATGACTTTTGGCACTTCAGTGTGCACGCACGCACACACACACACACGGCATTTGAGAGTATATCTGTACAGGGTGCGCCACATGAAAGAGGTCCCGTAGCCAGACGTTGTTTGGCGGGTTAAAGTTGTTTGGCGGGTTTCCAGTTAAAACCGCTTTGTTCCACTTCTAACCGGTTTCTGCTTTCACAACTGCAAAGAAATTCTCCGGAGTAGTTATAGTCCCAGCCAGAGCAGTGTAGTTACGTGGTCATAAGTGTAAGTAAAGAGAAAAAAGGCAACGGAAATGGTTTTAAGTACGAAACAGCGGATTTTTATTGTGGGAGAGTATTTCAGAAATAACTCATACAAGGTTTTAAATGAGTTCTTTACAGAAAAATTTTTACATTGTGCAACACCGGCGAAATCAGTTGTACAGAAGTTAGTGCAGAAATTTCGTGAAACCGGCAACGGATTACTGCCGATGGGTTGTGGCGCGTTACGAACATGTTTCGTCGTGTGCAACTGTGTCTTGATGTCGGAGGACAGCACTTTCAGCAATTGTTGTAAACGCAGGTAAATTACTCCTGTTTTCTGTCATTTCAACTATTCTTTACCATCTATAGTAACATTGCCTGACTGCTGTCGTTCATTATACTCGGGCCTCTTTTATGTGGACCACCCTGTATATATAATAATTAGGCGTTTGCTAAGAATAAACCGTTGTAAGAATCCTGCTTTCAGCTATTTTAGGGTGACTTTAAACCAGGCTTTCTCTGCCGCCGGCTATCACATTTGACACCTATCAGTGACGGAAAGTGTTCGGTTAAAGCACACACACACACACAGCTAAAATAAGCAATGATGAAAAGCAGTTTGTAAAGAAAAAAGAAAACTGATTGGATAAGCAAATGAAGAGATTAAGTTCATGTATCAGCACAGACGATATGGTAATTCATAGGAGAAAAATTGATGCAGTGTAGTTAGCTGAGATTAAAAATGAAAAATAAATGACGATTAATTAGCAATATTTCCTTATTGACATTCAGCTTATACGGCTCCCATTAAATAAGAAAAATATGCAAGTGCATGGTAGGACATTCTGATACGGTGGAATTCCATGAAAATGACAGCTCTGTCCTGGGCAGAAAATTGGTTTCTGTATCAACAAACGCGTCACGACAGCATCCCGAAGAGCTGGGGATGATAGCCTCCAATTTGGACCGGGGTCAAATAACTCCTAAAAGCAGTTTGATTTATTTTTCTTAAACTGAAAACATGTTCTTCTAGTAGTTTCTTTGCCATTGAGGAAATTAATAAAGCATTTTTCTTAGTAAGAAAAACTCCTTAACTACCAAATCGGGCGTTGTTGCTCGACAAGTCACCAAACAGATTATACCTACCTATTTAGCAAGTCAATGGCTACTTACTTTTCGTGTTACACCTGAAGTTCACGGAATTATCGCCGTATATTTAACAATTCCTGTTTTAAAGAAAAATTTCCTAAACTGTACTATTAAATTTTTGGACCTCTGTATTGTACACTTTTACGAACAGGCATTTATTTATTGGGGGGGGGAAATTGGGGGTTTAACGACCACCGTGAGCAACTCAATGGGCTATAAGCAGTCGCCCGTCCCTAATTTAGGGTCACTGGTTCCAGGGAAGGGAGAGAGAGCCAGTGCCGTAAGACAAACACAACATCCATGCCTCACCGGGATTCGAACACGGACCCCTTTCGGACGAATGATCAGAGGCCATCGCTTAAACCACTGCGCCACCGGGGCGGCCAGGCATTTCTGATTATCTCGAAATTTTAAATCATCTGGAAAAATTTTAAACCTAAGTAAAACAGCGATACAATATACATTGTATATTTTTATTATCTATAACTCTGTCTTCGCAGAATCACTTATAGTAAAATATGTTTACGCTTTAAATGTACCTGCACCAGTATTTTTCTGCCGTTTGGTTGATTTCATGTTGAAAAAAATGCTGTACAAACACACTCCACGACAAAAAAAAAAAAAAATTGCACCCAGAAGAACGCTTCGGATTGCAATGCTATTCGGGAGGAAGGTAAAGGTCACCAGGAACAATAAATGATTAAACATTGAGACTGATATGGGCCAATTTTTATTGAGCTACACGCCAATAAGTAGTGTCTCACAGTATGGCATCGGGACGCCATGTTTGCTCACACAGCATGCCATACGTCTCGGCATGGAGTTGTACGCCGCCCCGGTGGCGCAGTGGTCTAAGCGATGGCCTCTGATCATTCGTCCGAAAGGGGTCTGGGTTCGAATCCCAGTGAGGCATGGATGTT
Source organism: Macrothele yani (assembly GCA_039090855.1). NCBI lineage: Eukaryota > Metazoa > Arthropoda > Arachnida > Araneae > Macrothelidae > Macrothele > Macrothele yani. The sequence goes on along the minus strand of CM077005.1, from coordinate 132,566,807 downwards.
GTGTTTGTCTTACGTCACTGGCTCTCTCCCTTCCCTGGAACCAGTGAATCTAAATTAGGGACGGGCGACTGCTTATAGCCCATTGAGTTGCTCACGGTGGTCGTTAAACCTCCAATCAAAAAAAAAAAAAAAAAATGGAGTTGTACAGGTTCCTAATGATGTCCTGCGATAAGCCATTCCATGCAGCTTGAATCTTCTCTCGCAGTTCCTGCAGATTGTGCGGAAGGGGAGGAGTGTGGACAGTGCGTCCAATAGCAATAGCATTCCACACATTTTCAATCGGCGATAGGTCTAGCAATGCGGTTGGCCATTGCAGAGTATCAGTGCCTTGAAGGCAAGCTCTCGAGACAGCAGCAGTATGCGGATGAGCGTTGTCCTATTAGAAAATCGCGCCTGTGTGGTGTGAGCGTTCAGAAAAGGTAGGGCCACTAGTTGCAGGACCTCTTTAACGTAACATTGGGTTGTCAAAGTGCCTGCAATGAACGTCAAAGGTGATCTGGCATATTAGGCAATTGCATCCCACGCCACGATACCAGGCCTTCTGGGCATGTGACGCTCGACAACAAACAGTTCATCTTGGCACTGACCACGGTGCCTCCACACACGGATTTGGTGGTCGTTTCCTCCAAGACAAAAGCAAAACTCATCCCTGAAGATCAACCGCTGCCATTCTGTGTGGCGCCATGACAGTCTGGCACGACACCATTGAGGTCTTTGGCAACGATGCAATGGTGTTAAGGGCTGTCATTGCGGCCCCGGTGGCGCAGTGGTCTAAGCGATGGCCTCTGATCATTCGTCCGAACGGGGTCCGGGTTCGAATCCCGGTGAGGCATGGATGTTGTGTTTGTCTTACGGCACTGGCTCTCTCCCTTCCCTGGAACCAGTGACCCTAAATTAGGGACGGGCGACTGCTTATAGCCCATTGAGTTGCTCACGGTGGTCGTTAAACCTGCAATCAAAAAAAAAAAAAAAAAAAAAAAAAAAAAGGGCTGTCATCATAACGGTCTACGTGCATGTAGAACTACGTCGTGCAGTCGTATGCCAATGGTGCTGGCACTAATCTGACGATGCCACCACTGCTCGCTGAATATCCGCAGTCGTGTCTGTTGGGTCACTCCGCGCATGTCTGACAACCCGTCGGTCCTCTCTCTCTCCGTGGTTCGTCTAGGTCTTCCAGACATTTCGTGTTGTTGTTGGCCGCCCCGGTGGCGCAGTGGTCTAAGGCGTTGGCCTCTGATCATTCGTCCGTAAGGGGTCCGGGTTCGAATCCCGGTCAGGCATGGATGTTGTGTTTGTCTTACGGCACTGGCTCTCTCCCTTCCCTGGAACCAGTGGCCCTAAATTAGGGACGGGCGACTGCTTATAGCCCATTGAGTTGCTCACGGTGGTCGTTAAACCTCCAATCAAAAAAAAAAAAAAAAAAAAAAAAAAAAAAAAATTTCGTGTTGCTGCTGCGTGCCTTGTTCTATCCACTGCCGCCAACAGCGTGTTATGGTGATATCCGCATGACCGGTATAGAGCACAGTACAGCGATAAGACCACCCCGCTTCCCGGAGCCCGACGACGCGGCTCCTCTCTAACTGCTCCAACTTCTCGAGTGGCTTCCGAACTTTCCTCCAGGACATACTTCACTTGCAAAGGATGCAACCAACACAACAGCTCAAGTCAGAATGGCAAGAGCGCTCAACTGGACGATCTTATATAGCCGGTCAGGCACAGCGCTACGACCCTCCTAGCTTGCGTCACATGCGCGGCCCAGCATTTGCATGTCTCACGATGTCAAACCTGCCCACCAAGTTTCATTCCTGTCGGTTGCTTCCTTCTGGGTGCAACTATATTTTTGGCGTAGAGTGTATAAAAACAAAAAGGCTGATTTATAAAAATTAAAAGTGATAAATATTAAAATTTTCCAACGCCGTACTTTGGAATATCACATAATTTTTTAGATTGCATTTTAAATTTTTGCTCGCCCCCTTTTTTTTTTAAATGTCAGATCTACAAGACATCATTCAAAGCTACCCTGTAAAAAAATTTCTAAAATTCGCGAGCCATTTTCTGATTAATTGCGTAAATTAACAAAGCATATTTCTGATGCAACTTTTTCCGTGAAATGAAGGAGGGAAATAGACCTTAATTTCAAGGATTTTTCGTATCGCAGGAAAATTCTGAATTGGCAGAAAACTTTCTGTAATTCCTTTCGTACATCAACGGAAAAATTATGTTCTGACTTTTTTCGTATCCATATGAAGAAAAATTTCCGGTATTGAGAAATTCGCGGGAATACTCGACGTTTGATTGACTTTTAGTTGATTGTATGATATATGTGTCAGTTTGTTGACCTCTTAAGACAAAAGCTATTATAGCTATCAAGAGAAAATTTTAATATTTAGGGACTTTCTGAAATAATACGTATAAACAGCCAGATCCCTCGCTCTCTGTCTGGAACGCTTGACTTCACAGCAACGTCTGCATTGTGGCGCCATCTCTTGATACTGCGAGGAAACTCAGTCAAATACGCCATTTTATGGTACATTTTGCAAAATATTTCACAAAAGGCTTACTTACAAGTTGAATTTGAAATCACTCATGGAAGATCAGACATATCAGTGTTTTCAGAAAATCAACAGCTCATATCTACACAGTTGAGTTTGTTTCAAAAGCGAGGATAGTCACATGGTCGCATTTTAATTGTTCTGCGAGTCGAAAACAAGTTTTCATCTACAGAACATATCGACCAATTAGTGTGTGCTCTCGAGATGTCAAAGTGAGTGCGTGCGATAAAACAGCACGCGATCACTTTAAGATGTCAACGTGATCGCGTGCTAATTTAAAAACATTGTATCATCAATGACTCGAGTTCTACGTCGTATTTATCTGATGTACAAAATTCGAATTGAATTCTTAATGTCATGTCAAGTTGAATTTGTATATTAATTTAATTTAGCGCTATTTGGATATTAATTTGTACGCTTTAATTATTTTGTACTTTTTTTATATTTTATTGAACTTTCCGAGTTTAGTGTTGATTATCTTATTCATTTTGCAAAATTCAAATACGTCACAATACCATGCATTTTGCAAATATATTTCGCTACTGGCTTTATATTATAAATGTAAGTACCCAGATTTATATAAAACGCTCTAACCTACAATAAAAACTGAAATTTTGAGATGTCAAAGTGAGCAAAATCGCATCTGAAATCATTTTCAGTTCTTACGTGAATGAGTTCTTACTATATTTCCTTACAGAAATCCGGCGTCGATTTGGTTTGTTTTCAATCTGCTTCAATTAAAAAATCCACCCCGTCCAAGGTCGGGCAACATCCCCCATTATATTAAAGCTTAAAAGCATTATATTATCATAATAGTATTACTTGCAGGTAATACTATAATGTCGAGACACAATAATGTGACTCGACATTATAGCATTACTATGCCATGCTTCAAATCACTCTCCGTGGTTAAGAAGTGACGTTGTGACGTCTTTACCTCAGAGATGACACACATGTCAAGACTGCAAGTAGCAACAGCCGCCCCGGTGGCGCAGTGGTCTAAAGCGTTGGCCTCTGATCATTCGTCCGTAAGGGGTCCGGGTTCGAATCCCGGTCAGGCATGGATGTTGTGTTTGTCTTACGGCACTGGCTCTCTCCCTTCCCTGGAACCAGTGACCCTAAATTAGGGACGGGCGACTGCTTATAGCCCATTGAGTTGCTCACGGTGGTCGTTAAACCTCCAATCAAAAAAAAAAAAGTAGCAACGAAAAGCCCTTGCCGGCGTAATTTAAATGGGAAAGCATTCGGCTCCGGAGGAGAAGATGTGATTTCGAATTCCAACACCGGCAAATTTGGGTTTCACAATGTTAAGCCGTTTGCTCCTGGGTAGAATTCTCGTTATAAACAAGTTTTCCTTTCTTCTGGTGCTTTGTCCCCCGGGCCGTTTGACCCATTCATTGGTACAAGCGAAACTCAGGGGGTTAACGCCAACCAAACACCCCTTGAGGAACAGATTAAAAACATCGCCATTTCGTCTGCCACTTGAAACTGAAAATTTCTTCCTCTTGTCGCAGCAAAATTTTGGTGTACAAAATCCAGGTGACATTTCTAAGTGATATGAACACATATTAGCATAAAAAAAGATCATAAACAAGCTTTCCTTTCTTTTGTTCCGGGCCTTTAGACCCATTTTTAAGTACAAGCAGAGTCCAGTTAGGGAATTAACAACCAACCTTTTCTTGTCGCAGCAAAATTTTGGTGTAGGAAATCCAGGTGACATTTCTAAAGAATACATATGAACACATATTAATAGTTTTAACAGTACCTCTGCTACCGCAAATCAGATTGGATTTTTTTTATTTTTTTTCTTTGGGTAGTTGTAAATATCACCAAGAATATTTTAAATATATTTCGACTACACACCTGAAAATACCCTTAGGGATCTATCCAGATAATTTTTGCCAAAAGACACGCTCATTATATCCCAGAATTCGGTACCATCCCTCTTGTCACAACTGATGACAAAAGACGTGTTAAAAAACAAAAAGGGCGCAAAAAATAAGCAAAACCAAAACAGACTCTGATTACGCAGTGTGCCTTAATTATTTCTGTCAATAGGTGTCTTTTGATGTTTTCCCCACCCGGTACCTATATCAACCTCATTAGCGGAAATGTCCGCTGTGAAACTACAACTTTGGAAATGCCAATCTCTCGGTACCGGTTCTCCGAAGCTAGACTCCCCTCTCTCTGCATCCCATCCATCAATTTCTCAATGCCCTCCACTGGTATGCGGCCTTTTCTTTTTCCTTATTACCTAATCGGCCACAAAGCCACCGCCCCAGGGCCTTCTAGCAGCGTGAACACAGGTATTTAATTAGGGTAGTACTCTGCGAAGGTTCGAAATTCCTTTCTTCTCTTAGATATACGCGGCTTCTTAATTCTCCGTCAGACGAATATGTTTCAGGCCAAAAGCCAAAATGAAGGCCGTTTGTTAGGTCTCTGTAATTAGAGCTACCGAGTTCTTCTGTTCGTCTTTTGGATGAAAATCCCATGCATGGAAAATTAACGAAAAAATCAGTATTACAAAAGAATATGGGCGATCATATGAATCAGCAAAAGAAGTCGCTATTCAAAAGACTTAATAGCAACAACAACAAGAAAAAGATCGTAATTTTTCTATGCTTATTAACTGATGACAGTTTTGGTATTTAATTGCGACACACATGACACGTGTTTTGATTATCTAGTTTTTTTGTTTTAATTGAGAGAATCCGGCCTTCTGATTTTGAACGGGTTTTTGAAAATTATGAGGCGGTCGGTCTATTCCCATTGCAGCTATTTAGTTCTTTTTTTAATCATTGGTTAGCATCAGCGCTCATAGAGGGGGCATTTGCCCACCCCTGGATTTAGGCCCATGCCCTTTCTGTTCTTGGAAGATATTACAGAAATTTGTAGTCTTCTTCACTATTTGAAACGTTGAGAACACTAAGATTTCTCTTGAAGCCATTTAAAATAAAGGTTCAGAAAGGCTTATTAACTTTTAGTGTTTATTCATCAACATCGTATGCACATTTTTACTTGGCTGTTTTCAAAATACGTGAGGAACTAATCATAATAGTAGTAATACTTCAAAATTAATTAACAAACGTTAGTAAGCAGACAACTTTAACTCCAAACTTTAATTATATAATACCACTCTAACACTCCCTTTAAATAGTCGCAACTTCTAGTAAACGCAGCCTCCACGATTATAACATCACACCAACACACACCAGCTTTTTGGCTGCTGCTTCAACATTGTAAGCACGCCGGACAAAGAATAAGTCACACCTGTCAGAACTTACCTAATAACGGGTGACTGCGCCTCTTTCCTTGATGAATCCGGTGTGGTAGAGACTCTGCGAGGTTGTGGATGTATTCAACATCGATTTGCATCCACTCGTACGTCAATTGTACCCGAAGTTCTGCCAGAGTACGTGGTTGTTTATTCTGGCGTTTCGCCTTCTGTTCGAAATGCTCTCACAGATTTTCAATAGGATTTAAATCTGGGGATTTGGCGGGCCAGTCGAGGCGAGATAGTGTTGCTGATTGTGCGTTGTGTCACTCAGACACAGTTTTAGCCCTGTGCACACGGCAATTGTCGTCTTGGAAGATAGGAGTGGCAATGTGATGATGCTGCTGGAGATGTAGGGCAAAGGGCAACACATCGTCGTTCAGAATGCGGAGGTACACATGCTGGTTCAAATTCATCGTCACTGCAACGAGAGGGTTCAGGGGGCCGGATGGAACTTTTGCGAGGCCTGGGACGAAATTTCATAGCGGGACTTGAGCAAAAATTTCAGTAAGCGCCCAAGAAAATAAATCTCATAGTTTAATAAAATCGTTACGTGGAAATGAAAACACACGAAAAATGATTATCTCAAATTACCGTGAGCTTAAGAAAAAGACCATGATGTGGATTGAACGTTCAGAGAGAGAGAGAGAGAGACACACACAGGTAGACAGACAAAGAGAGAGAGACAAATAGACAGGCAAAGAGAGAGAGAGAGAGAGAGAGAGAGAGATAGACAGACAAATACAGAGAAAGATGGAGAAGCAGAAGAGAAGATAGAGAGAAAGGCAGAAACAGGCAGAACGACAGAGAGAGAGAGAGAGACTAAAGACTGCTAAAATCAATGGGTTTCTTTCCGGGTGGAACGTTGATTTTTATAAAAACTTTCCCACAAAATGGTAAAACGATAAATTTAACTAATCTGCGTAGCAAATGTTTTTCTATAGCAAACATTTTTACGTAGCGAATAATAAAGATCCTTCTTAAATAAATTCATCTATATATACACCGGTATGCAAACATTAAGGACAAGAAGGAGAAATTAGCATAACAGCGGAACGAGCAGGCAGAACGGACCAAAAGACCACTCAGGAGATAGACTAGAGTCCGGTACGGTACGGCATGCGCATATATGCAGCATGACGTGGGGGGGGAGTGTCGGAAGGGTATAGAGCACACAGGCGGTGTACGCTCGATCCACTAAATATCCGCCGTGCGTCGGATGGGCACGTTAGACCGTCTGACCCCGGGTACTAGCCCCCGGGAATAAATACGAGCGTCTTCCTCCCCTTTTCTACCTCGCTTCCGTGTCACTTTCCTATCGGGCACTCTAGCCCAAATCTCCTAGCTTCCTATTTCTAAAGGTTGTTTAAGACCTGGAGTCAGACACCCTTCCTAAAATCCTCTACATATGATCATATGATCATGATCGGCAGTTCAGCTCAGCAATTCGGTGAAAGCTATTACACGGTGTACATCGGTTTGAACGACGTCGAGTTGCTGCTACCGTGTGATATGGCCAACAGGCAATCCAGTACGACATCTAGATGACATTACCCGAGGTCGCGTCATTGGGAAGTTGGAAGAAGATCGAAATGTGACTAGTGTGGCCGAGGAGTTCGGGATCGCTGACAGCATCGTTTCACGAGCTTCGAGAGCATTTCAAACGAAAGGAACGGCTGTCCGAGAGTTTAGCAGTGGTCGTCCACGAGCAACCACGGCGGCGGACGACCGGTATATTGTCCTACAGGTGAGAAGAGGCAGACGGCAGACATCGGGAGAAATCGCAAGGCACATGCAACAGACAAGTTGACGTCGGTTATCGCGTTTTACCGTGGCCAGGAGGCTGCCCAAAGGTGGTTTATTTGCACGACGACCAGTACGGTGTGTACCATTAACGCCTCCTCATCAGAGACTGCGGTTTCTGTGGTGCCAGGAATACAAGAACTGACAACATCAGCAATGGGGTCGAGTTCTTTTTACGGATGAGAGCCGATTTAGTCTGACGAGCGATTCTGGACGTATACACATCTGGAGAGAGCAGGGAACACGCAATCACACCTCCAACATCATCGAAAGGGACCGGTTTGGAAGTGGCGGAGTTCTCGTTTGGGGCGGTATCATGCTTGGTAGCCGTACTGACCTCCACATCTTCCAAGGAGGCTCAGTCACTGGTGTCCGCTATTGTACCGAGGTTCTCCTGCCTCTCGTGCGTCTGTTTAGAGGTGCTGTGGGTCCTGAGTTCCTCTTCATGGACGACAACGCTACACCTAATCATACAGTGGCTGTCGGAGAGCTGTTGGAGAGTGAAGATATTCAATGCATGGATTGGCCCGCAAGGTCCCCGGACCTAAATCCAATCGAACACTTGTGGGACCTTCTCGGGAGACGCTTGGCAGCACGTCACCAGCCATCAGCAACGATTCCGCAGCTGCGATTGGCGCTACAAGAGGAATGGGCCGCGATGCCTCAACAACTCATTGACAACCTCGTCCTCAGCATGGACAGACGTTGTAAATCCTGCAACGCAGTCAGGGATGATCATATCCCCTACTAAAGACTGGATTTTTCTTGGCAGCCGCCTGTCACATGGACGTTTCTGTCTTCTGTCCAGCTGTGCTCGAAGCTACCTTTTCAATAAAGTGCCTTTGTATCCTTTGGATTCCTTGTTTGGACGGTTTTGCTCACTTGTCCCATATTCTTACATCTTGGGGATCTTATGGTATGATTTGAGTCGATGTGGATCACTTCTGCACGTCGTTACATTCGAAAAACCGTCTCGTCCTTAAATTTTTCACGCCAGTGTATATAAATATATTTTTCCTGGCATATTTTGTTTTAGTGATTGATTTTTGAAGCAAGGTGGTATAACTGACAAATTAATGAGTAACCTTGCATCAAAAATCAATTAGTACTTTTTTATCTTTCATACGCGCTCACGTATGAAAATTACTTTTTATTTTTTAATTTCTAATACTGTTTTTAAAGTCACTCAACAATTGGCGTCCATATATAGCCCAACAACAACGTGAATATCGTTATTTTCATTGTTTTTAAATTTCAGTGTCTGGTTTACACACAAATTGTTAAGCATGTACACTGCTGGCCACCCAAAATGCAACATCAAGAAGTAAGCATCCGACTGGCTTGAAATTCGCAGCATGCGTCGCCCGCGAGAGGACATGTAAACGATTAGCATTGCAGTGCATATGCAAATCATTTGCGCCCGACACGCCACCGAGAAGCACTATAAGAAGGGTGCACAGAAGGCGGGGTGTAAGTAGTGGAAGCGTGTTGTGCTGCCGGACCTGTGCGTGGAAAGCTTCCTGATGCCTCGTCACAGAATACGGCAGTCATTCCAGCACGTTTCGGAGTTCGACAGAGGACGAATAGTGGCTTATCACGATAGCGGTTTATCGTACCGACACATCGGCGCCCGTGTGGGACGACATCCAGCCACAGTGAGGCGAGTACGGATTTGGTGGGTGCAGGAGGGACGGACGGACGGACCGACGTGAGCGATTGCCGCAGCTGCGGCACACCACCGAACGAGAGGACCGGCATGTTGTGCGGCGGGCATTGACGGCTCGCACTGCCACATCACGAACGTTTTAGCGCAGGAATTAGGGTGTGTTGCGCAACAACCTGTGTCAGCGCGTACCGTTCGACGTCGTCTGCAGGAGCGGGGACTTGTCGTACGGTGCCCATTGCTCCGATTATCATTGACGTTACACCACCGGCGAGTGCGGCGGTAGTGGGCCGTTGAACGCCGCACCTGGACAACGAAATGGCACGACATTGTCTTCTCCAACGAATCCTGCTTCTGCCTGCAACACCACGATGGTCGGATCCACGTGTGGCGGCACCGCGGCGAGAGACTGTATGACACCTATATTATGCATCGCCATACCGGTCCGTCGTCTGGCGTTATGGTTTGGGGCGCAACTGGATATGACTCCCGCACCCCTGTGGTACGCATCGGCGGTACTCTCAACAGCCACCGCTATATCTCCGACGTATTAGAGCCTGTAGTCCTCCCTTACCTGCATTATCTGCCAGCGGCCACGTTTCAACAGGACAATGCGCGCCTGCACGTATCACGCATCGTGCAACAATTCTTCACGGGTCAACAGGTGTCACTGCTGCCGTGGCCCGCCTGTTCTCCCGATATGTTGCCCATCGAACACGTCTAGTCGTTGATCGGCAACCGAGTGGCCCGGCAAGCACCACCCGCGGCTACGCCTGATGAACTGTGGCAACTTGTGGAAGCAGCCTGGACTGACATACCCCAAGCCCACATCCAAAGCCTCTTTCGTTCGATGCCGCGGCGTGTTGCGGCCGTTATTGCCAGCCATGGGGGGGCCACACGAACTATTGATGCCTGCGTGTTCCGCAAGTCGCACGGGCCTGTAAGCTCAATCGTTTCATCATTGTATGTGTTGTTATGTGTCCAGTAAATCTGGCTTCGCTGGCTTTGCGTGTCCTTCTTTTGGTTGCATTTTGGGTGGCCAGCAGTGTAGTCGATGTGAGGTACCAGGAGATGTGACGTACCTGCCAGCAGGACGCATACGACATAAAGGCAGATAGGAATCAGAATAAAACGTCCGCGTAGCTCAATTGGTAGAGCAACTTATTCCGGAATGAGGAGATCCGGGTTCGAGCCCCGGCGCGGATAAAAATGACGGAGAAATTTACTTCGTTATAATGGCGCCCAAACTATCCGGATGACCCGACCGTACAAAATCTCGCAATGGTGTGATGTAATTTCCACACCGCGAGATAGGAAAAATAAGAGAATCCCTTCTCCAGCGCTTTGAAAAATAAATGTGTGTGACCTTGCATTCGACACACCAAATTAACTGGGAGTTCTCAAGTGCACGTTCTACAGTGGATGCTGCCTGCAACGATTCATGGTCACGGCTGACCCGTGGGCCCGGCCCTCTTTCGGGGGGGGGGTAGATGTGACGTACCTGCCAGCAGGACGCACACGACATAAAGGCAGATAGGAATCAGAATAAAAACGTCCGCGTAGCTCAATTGGTAGAGTGACTTATTCCGGAATGAGGGGATCCGGGTTCGAATCCTGGTGTGGACAGAAATGACGGAGAAATTTACTTCGTTATATAGGGAGTGACAGAATGTGATGAAATTTAATTTGCTATTTCACGAATGTGGAAAAGTTTAAGGTCTGAAACAATGGAGGGGGATTGTAAACTGAAAAAAAAAAACATTGTAAAAATATATTTTAAGGGCCTCGCGCCCCAAAACTTAAAAAAAAAAAAAAAATAGCATTAAATATAGAGAATTCTAGGGAAAAAAAATTTATTTTTTTATTTTCTAGGATGCCGGGCCCGGGGCGACCATCCTGGTTGCCCCTATGGTCCAGCCGGCTCTGAGGGTCCATTTCGTCGTACGAAAAACATCCCCAAAACTTCACAGAACGCGGGGCCCAGATCCGGTTGGACCAGCTTGAACAACACCTTCAACACAATCAGGATTAAAGGCTTCAATGGGCCTGCAATCCACTCATTGCCTCCCATCATCGGAGTACAAACAAAAACGGGACTCATCAGACCAAATTACTCGTTTCCAATCCTCCACATTAAAGTTTTGGTGCCTCTGAGCCCATTGATAACGTGCGACTTTGTGACTTCCTATTAAAAGAAGCCTCTTTCGTGGTGCTCTGCTCCAGATGTCCATCGCACGCAGTTCTCGTCGCAATGTCCTTTCGGAAATTGGTTGGAGTGGACTCTCATTGACTGTTTGGAGCAATTGTTGCCTGGTTTGAAACCGATTTGCAGTTGCTAGGGGTGAAACATGGCGGCGGTCCCTGTTGGTGAGAATCGTTTTCTGGCCACAGTTACGTCACCGATTGTCCGTTGACTGTAAACTACACCACTGTTTGTAGACCCGCTGGACAGTACGCTTCGGCACACCAACAAATTGGGCGACTTCATTCGCTTTGTGTCCGTGGGCACGGCGAAACACGATGGCTCCTTTTTGTCACTCAGTAACGTTTGTGCTTGCGACCCATATTGCAGACTAATTTCAACACACACGTTGCTCTTGACCACTGCACGAGACAGAAATGATTCTGAAAACACAGAAACGATCCTTAGAGCAATGATCCTGAAAAATGCTATTACGGCGCCCTCTGTGCAGCTGGTAACTTCCTACTGTCATTTCTATTAGGGGTGACTAATTTTTTGTCCGGTGTGCTTATATAACTCTAGTTCTTATCTGTTACATGAATATATCACTCTCTCTGGTTTCAGAATTGTTGCCAACCTCATTTCACGAGAGAGAAGACGTTAAGGTTGAAAACGCTGAAAGAGAATAAACTCAAATTTACATAGGGAAAGCAACTAAGAAGGAAAGTTAATTTAGAGTAAACATCGCAGATTTTCTCGATAATACTAATTTTAATTGCTAATTTTTCTGTGGGAATTCTGGATGCGTGTGCGTGCAGTAAAAACAGGGAAAGCGTTCGGAATTAGCAGTAGAAAGTGATAACGAAATTTCCCATTGTATGGCGGAGAACAACGTCCATACGTACCGTATGGAAAAGTGTTAAAGAGGAAGAAATGAAAATTTTTATCATTTTCTGTAAAGCAGCTATTCGCTGCTGGGCAAAGATCTCTCGAAATTTCCCCCAGAATTTTTTTTTTTTTCCATTTTTCGATGATAATTTGAGTGATCTCAACGGTTTCGTGACACATATGACCCAAGTGCGGAAAAGAATCAAAAGAACGACCAAGAAATTCCTTTATTTTCCTAAAATGCTGACTAATTTCATCTATCCATCTTCCAAAAATTTTTAGCAGAAATACTCCACATATAAATTCAATTTCTAAATAAATTTATATGTTGAGAGTATCATATAAAAAGGGTTAGGTAACAAGAAAACATAATGGAAATTTGCATATGGTGTTCGTAAATGTTACTCATATTAAAATTTCTTTTTACCCCTCCTAGAAACAGCTATGAGCGCCATATTGGTTAGACACATTATTAATCACTTACTTAAAAATAGGGACAGTAAAAATATGCTTTTTTACTGAAACTCTTTAGCTACCACGGGGTTTTTTTTTTTTCTTTTAAATCAAACAAGAGTCAAATCCAGAGCAGCTTTCGCCAAAATTACCAGTCTACGTTGTCATTATGCTTCCAGTTACACATTTTTTTTTCTTTCATAAATTATTCAGCTTCCTTTTATTTACGCTTTCCAACCATAGGCTGAAGAAATGCTCCAGCTTTGTCCGTCTGTCCGCCCGCACGATAACTAGCGTAAAAATAGTTCGATTTCGATGAAATTTTAGTATGTGGTAGGGGACCACCTGAGGACGAACCCTATTTAAAATTGGCGAAATTTGTTCAAAGGTCAAGACATAGCGGGATCCATTCCATTGCCCTTATCAGTCATAACTTACGTTAAAAGAGTTCGATTTCGATGAAATTTTATTATGTGGTAGGGGACCCTTTGGAGACGAACCCTATTGAAATGGGCGAAATGGGGTCAAAGGTCAAGCAGGACATAAGAGCGGGATCCATTCCATTGCCCCTGTGCGTCATAACTTGCGTGAAAATGGTTCGATTTCGATGAAATTTTAGTATGTGGTAGGGAACCACCTGGGAAAAAATCCTATTGAAAATGGAAAAAATGGGATCAAAGGTCAGACACAGGAGCGGGATCCATTCCATTGCCCTTGTGCGTCACAACTTGCGTAAAAATGGTTCGATTTCGATGAAACTTTAGTATGTGGTAGGGGACCACCTGGGGAAGAATTATATTGAAAATGGGCGAAATGGGGTCAAAGGTCAGGACATAGGAGCGAGATCCATTCCATTGCCCTTATGCATCATAACTTACGTAAAAATGCTTCGATAAAACTTTATCATGTTGTTCCGGAGGTATACTGAACCAGTTCTGTAGAATATCAACAAAATTGGGTCAAAGGTCATGTCACAGAAGCAAGATTTATTCCGCAGCCATTACTCTCATAACTTACGTAAAAATGCTTCTGTTGCGACAGAACTTTAGCATGTTATTCCGCAGGTATACTAAACCGGTTCTTTCGAATGTCATCGAAATGGGGTCAAAAGTCACGGCGTAGAAGCGAGATTTATTCCACGGCCATTACCCTCATAACTTGAGTAATAACTTAAGTAATGATTTCTGGTATGTTGGAAAGCGTGTAATAATCAATGCATTGCGTGATTTTACTTACTTGTTTTTTTTTTGGATTGGAAGTTTTTTTTTTTTTTTTTTTTTTGGTTGGAGGTTTAACGACCACCGTGAGCAACTCAATGGGCTATAAGCAGTCGCCCGTCCCTAATTTAGGGTCACTGGTTCCAGGGAAGGGAGAGAAGCAGTGCCGTAAGACAAACACAACATCCATGCCTAACCGGGATTCGAACCCGGACCCCTTACGGACGAATGATCAGAGGCCAACGCCTTAGACCACTGCGCCACCGGGGCGGCGGATTGGAAGTTTAACGACCACCGTGAGCAACTCAATGGGCTATAAGCAGTCGCCCGTCCCTAATTTAGGGTCACTGGTTCCAGGGAAGGGAGAGAGCCAGTGCCGTAAGACAAACACAACATCCATGCCTCACCGGGATTCGAACCCGGACCCCGTTCGGACGAATGATCAGAGGCCATTGCCTTAGACCACTGCGACACCGGGGCGGCCTGACTTGTTTAAACAGCGAGTTTAATTTGTTACGGAAATGCAGTACTTGAAGCCACGATCTGGTTGTCGACCAACGGTAGAAGGCCGCCCCGGTGGCGCAGTTGTCTAAGCGATGGCTTCTGATCATTCGTCCGAAATGGGTCCGGGTTCGAGTCCCGGTGAGGCATGTATGTTGTGTTTGTCTTACGGCACTGGCTCTCTCCCTTCCCTGGAACCAGTGGCCCTAAATTAGGGACGGGCGACTGCTTATAGCCCATTGACTTGCTCACAGTGGTCGTTAAACCTTCAATCAAAAAATAATAACTATGTAATCTACAAAACAAAACAAAAAATCAAGTACTCATAAAATATCAGTTGAGTTTATTGCTTATTTAACTGGCTAATGAGCAGAATAAATATGCAATTTACAATTGTAAGTGTAAAGAAAAATAATAATAATAATAACTATGTAATCTACAAAACAAAACAAAAATCAAGTACTCATAACATATCAATTGAGTTTATTGCTTATTCAACTGGCTGATGAGCAGAATAAATATGCAATTTACGGTTGTAAGTGTAAAGAATTTTATTTATGTGACCCATGTTATTTTTTTTTTCTTTTCACATGGGTGATTTTGCGTCCGGGCCATAATAAACTGCGCACCGCCCCTGGTACAAAATTCTGCGGGTTTGGCCTTCTGCCTTTTTTTCGTTGGAAGTTTAACGACCACCGTGAGCAACTCAGTGGGCTATAAGCAGCCGCCCGTTCGTAGTTTAGGGCCACTGGTTTCAGGCAAGGGAGAGAGCCAGTGCCGTAAGACAAACACAACATCCCTGTCTCACCGGGTTTCGAACCCGGACCGTTCTCGGACGAATGGTCACAAGCCAGCGCTTACACCACTGCACCACTTGGGCAGCTTTCTGACTGCTAATAGTACTGTGTCTGTTTTCGAATCTCCGGGCAAGACATGGAAGTGTTTACAAGGTACTATTTCAAAAGTAAAGTATCTGGTCTCAATCAAACGAAATCCACCGTCCCATAGGGCAATCGCTAAGTATTTCAAAATCTGTGTATCAACTGTAAACAAAGTAATAAACAAAGATTTGAATCTGAAGAAAACCAAAAAACTTCATGTTCACCGCCTTTTGCCTAGGCACGTGACTGAGCGCAGAACACGGTGTAGACTTCTTTATGAAATTCACGTAGCCGGAGACAGATGGAAATTGGACGTGACTTTTGAAGCTTGGATCTACCTAAACGACTGTAACAAAAGAAAATTACGAACTTGGTTCCAAGAATCCAAAGAAAGTATCAGTAAAGGATTCGTAATTATTCCGGGTTCGTCGTAGAATGGGGAATTAAAGTTAAAAAAAGTTGAAAAGAATGTTAAAATCAATTCTACATATTACCAAAATAATGTTTGAACTCCTCTATGCCGCCCCGGTGGCGCAGTGGTCTAAGGCGTTGGCCTCTGATCATTCGTCCGTAAGGGGTCCGGGTTCGAATCCCGGTCAGGCATGGATGTTGTGTTTGTCTTACGGCACTGGCTCTCTCCTTTCCCTGGAACCAGTGACCCTAAATTAGGGACGGGCGACTGCTTATAGCCCATTGAGTTGCTCACGGTGGTCGTTAAACCTCCAATCAAAAAAAAAAA
This sequence comes from Macrothele yani, assembly GCA_039090855.1. Taxonomy (NCBI): domain Eukaryota; kingdom Metazoa; phylum Arthropoda; class Arachnida; order Araneae; family Macrothelidae; genus Macrothele; species Macrothele yani. Next base: position 132,550,654 of record CM077005.1, on the reverse strand, counting down.
AAAAAACTCCTCTATTTAAAGAGGAAATACCATTCCTGTATCCGGATCTGGGTCAGAATCCCGACAGACACTATCCCGACAAGCCAATATCCCGAAAGTGAAACACCTGATGAGCTCATGCCTTAATATATCGTTACATTTGGAATCCCGGATAAACTTTCAAATTCTTTTTGACGTGATATTTGAATTTTAGCTAATAGCATTATTTAATTTTTAGCTAATAGCATTATTTAATTTTTACCTAATAGCATTATTTGACCAATATTTATATAATAATATATGATCAATTATTTGATTTATTATAATAAGAAATACCGAAATTTGGAAATACTGAAATCTTTCGAATTATTTTTGACCTGATATTTTATTTTTTTGCTAAGAGCATTATTTAATTTTTAGCTAATAGCATTATTTTATTTTTTGCTAATAGCATTATTTGAACAACATTTATATAATAATATTTGATCAATTATTTGAGTTATTATAAGAAATACTGAAATTTGGAATTTAGATTGTCGGGATTTTGGGTTGTCGGGATTTCTGCTGTCGGGATTTTGGCTTGTCGGGATAATGTCCGGATCCTCCTTTATCCACAGAGCCTTTAAAGAGTAGAGCTCCATCAGGATAAGGAGAAATAGAGTGGCAGATTTGGGCCAGTGATACATCCAAATCTGCCAATCTATTTCTTGAAAAATGAAAAAACAGACGGGTGTCATGTCCATACCTTTGCTGATATTCCTTCAAAGTCCCCTCATGTGTCACCAACGGACTATTGTGCCTTCGAAAACCTAAAAAGAGCCCTTTCTAAGCGCAGACCTAAAATGATGATTGGACTATAGAAAGCAGTGGAAGCGAAGTGGGATAAAATACCACTACGAATTTTAAGAAGTGCCCTGTTACCTTGGAAATCTAGATGTAGGCTCATAGCCAGAGAATGGGCTATCAGACAGAATATTTAAGAAAGAAATAATTTTATTTTAAACATTAATTATATTGCTGGAAAATCGTTCTAAAAATGTGTGAACATCCTCTATAAATTCACTGCCGCATGAATATACCCCCAAGTCTCTTCCACAACTCTCTTTGTCATGAGCAGTTTTCTTCCTTAAATGCTTTCGCATTTCATCCATTTATCTTTCACGTGTACTTCTCCTTCGCCTTTTCCTATCCCTTGGTATTCAGCCTAGCATTTCAGTTGTCCTACGATGGTCAATTATTCAAGGAAGATCATCACGTGACAATATCCGACCCATTTCTACTTGAAGATCTTTGCTTAGATCATAATATCATCCACTCTCGTCATTTTCCTGATCCACGAGTTCCTTTTCCTATCATTTTGCATGGATTTCTCCACGTTTCATTCCTTTGTCTACAGCCTCTGAATTTATTTTTTAGATAAGGTCCATGCCTCTTATTTATAAGTAAGAACTGGAAGAACGCATTGAGATAAATCAGTAAATTGCTCTTGGAAATTGTTCTGTTTCTTCCAAACGCACTCCAGCCAAGTTTCATACGGCTTCTCCTTCGATGTGGCACTCGCTTTATATCTTTCGTCCAAAGTAAATATTGCCAGCAGTTATTTCTAAATCAACTATTACGAGGTTTTATGAGATTTTTTACAGATTTTAGAATTAATTCATTTTCAAGTAGGGAACTTTCAACAGTGGGTCTTTCTATGTCAGTATTTGTCGCGGCAGTCAGCATAGGAATATTCGAAGATGTTATCTGTCAGGACGGCAATAAGAATTAATAGGTATTAGTTGGACCAAGTGCATTTATTGTTTTATTGGCCTACGCGGCAATCATGTACATTGTGATCCAAAAGCGAATCGAGAAGGCTAAATGGGTTTATTGCTTCTCGAGACGCCAGAAGAATACTCTTACCTTCAAGCAAGGGAGTCGAGACAGAGAAGAGTCGACAGAGGATCGGGCAACACAGAGTCTACGCTAGAAAGGTAGAAGTTTAGGGAAAGAGGTAGCGAGAGAATGATCTGGGAAAGAAACACCATTTCGAAGGAAGCAGAATAAATATTGAGAAATCAGAATAAGTAGCGAGATATTTGAGAGCTTTAAGAAATAATTTAGTAAGATATTTCTAGGACAACCTGCATTATAAGCTTAAGCAAATGATAAATTAATCGATACTGAGCTTTGTCAACTCTTCCTTTGCTGTATATATTTCTGCAGCAAGCTTCAATTAGACTTAAACATCGAACCCTAAAGAGGATTGTAATAAGACAATAAGACCTGTAACACAACCTCTAAATCTTCAGTTCTTGTAAAAGCATTGTACATCAGTTTTGTTTTCTGTAAGTTCATCCTTAAACCTACTTCTATACTACAATGCTTTCACACAAACTGACATTTTAGTGATTGATGGGGAAAATTTAGAGGTAACCATACTTACATTATTTATCTTGGACAACAGATATCAAACCAGGGCCATGCATGCAAAAGGAGAAATAAAAAAAGCAGGTGTATTAAACTTCGTTGGAAAGCATTTGGAAGAAACAGTGCAATTTTCAAAAGCAATTTACCATTATATGTTAGAAGAATAGTTTTTAAACAATGCAATCTTCCAATTCTTACTTATGGATCAGAAACATGGACCTCAACTATTAAAAACATTCAGACGCTGCAAACAACTGAATAAAGTATGGAGAGGTGCTGGTTCATGTTTGCTATATCCAGGAAGGATAGGAAGAGGAACTTATGGAACAGGAAAATGAGAAGTGTTGATGACATCATGATCAAGGTGCAAATCATTGGCGTGCCGGAAAAATTTGCCCCCTTCCCCCGCGAAAAACATCTTCGAGGCCCTTTCGCGAAAATCTATTAACTTTCAGTTATTGAACATTTTAAATTCCATATTTTTAGTTAGTTTTTATGGGTGTTTTAATAAATCAAATTCTGTAGAACCTACAGGTATTTTTCGTAAAACCAAAATTATTGCATCTTTATTGCGTGTGACACAAATGCGCACGTTGTAATTAAGTTGACTGCCCTAGTTTTTTTACAAATACAAAGTACTACAAAACACTTACTCCAAAGTTAATCATATGCAATTTCTTTTTCTTTTAGGGAAATTCCCTTTGAAATGGCTCACGAGCACACACATAAAACACGTGTGATAAGGGCTTTTTCCGATTTATATGAAAATGCAGAACATAAATAAACAAGTAATTGAGTAACAATTAAGAATTATGGCACAAAAAAGAGCAAAACTTCTTAAATTTCGTACTCTTGAATTAAAAAAAGAATTTTACATCATGCCAAAATATTTTGCACGTATAGTAAAAAGTCCCCGCGAAAAACATCTTTTAATTCATTATATTCTGAAGGACGAGTACTTGCAGTATGCGCAAACGACTGTAATACATAACTTCTTGTCCTTTGAACTAATTCTTTCACATTATCTTATTAATACACACGTATAGGAACTCCAGTAGCAGCGTTCCCGTCATCCAATAGCAGCGTTCCCGTCATCCAATTTTCATAAACTAAAACCACGAATATGATTTCTCAATATTTTACTTATTTATTAAAAAAAAAGTTGCTTTACTTCATAATAATAAATTCAAAGCTTCCTTCAAAATTCCTGATTATTTCCTTAAGCAGTTTCATGAATTTCCGCCAAAAATTTTGCAAAATCTTTTTGGTGAGGTTAGAGGCTCTCTTAGTTGTAAGCCCCCACCCATCCACCCCGTTATGTAGTGGTTGCGGGGGTATCAGTACTCAGCTTATAAAAACCCTGAAATTCCTATGAATTCTTCTAGCAATAATATATTTCTAAAAGAACTGACCACCGTTGAACAACTGAAATACTAGACTGGATTTCAATGGACAGGAAAACACCCAGAAGACCATGTGGTAGATGGATGGATGGATGAAATTTGAAAGCATGCCAGAGTGACATGTAAGAGATTGGCTCAAGGCAGAAAGTTGTGGAAGAAACTTGGGGAGAGCTTCGTCCAGCAGTGGACAGAAAAATATATAACAATAGCTATGAATCTTAGTTCCCAAAGTTCAAACTGCACGACAGAAAAATAGTTTTTCACAACCACTGATACAGTCATTTGCAAAAGTTTAAGACCACCTGTCAATTTATTAAACATTAATAGTAGTATTAAAAGAAATCCGTCTTGTTGCACGATGATATTTATTCAGCTAAAAAATGAAATCTATATACAGTTTAAAAACACATGAGCAATTTCGGTGTCACATTGACACCTTCATCAGATGTAATTTCACCATGTGGCTACATGCTGGTCTTAAGTACGTGGAGTAGATGCATCATGGGAAAGGTAATGTCAATGTCACATGATATACCAGATAACAAGACAATCAAAAAAAGGCATAGTTAGCCAATGATCACTTAACAGAAGCAATTGCTATTGTGCTGTCCTTCCCAACAAGATTGCTCCAAGGTTCAGGTAAAACATAAGGATAATAGTCATTACAGCAACTTGTATTATAAGCCGAAATATAGAGGCTTTCTGCAAATAACAAGGAATGAACAGAGTTAGGTGTGTTTATGATTTTAGCGTTGTCCCAGTCTGGGATGGAATTTGCAGCACTTATGGTTCTTGCAAAAGAGGTGCTTTGGTGATTCATTTTTAGATCATATCTGTGTTCATTTAATCTCAAATCCAAATTTCTTTTGGTAGAACCCACATAATGATTGTTTAGTTCACCAGAGATAGTGTCAAGCATAGGAATAACATACACACCCCATTTTTTCCCTTTGTCAATTTTGTCACGATCATTGCGGATAATGGTATATAGATTGCATGATCGTATTCCAAATTGTATTTTATGACGAGAACATATGTTGGTAAGGAGGTTTACAATATGTGGATTAAAATCAACAGATCCAACATACTTTTTAGGCACTTGCTCACTAATTAAAGCAGTTGACATAGAAAACCGTACTTTATTGTGCACTCCCTAACAACGTTGTCCGGGTAACCATGGTTTTTAGCGAGGGATGATATCCATTGTAGTTCTTGAGCTCTGGCGAAATGGCTAGAAGAATGTGAATATGCTCTTCTAAATAGGAAGTGCAGAGCAGAAATTTTATGCTGAAAAATGTGAGCAGAATTGTACGGAATTAGAGTGGGTGTGGAAGTAGGTTTTCGATAAACTGCAAAAGACAGGGAATTGTCAGAAGATGTACGAGTAATTTGAAAGTCAAGATAAGGTAAGACGAAATTATTTTCAAGTTCTATCGTGAGTTTGATGGAGGGGTATTGAGCAGACATAGCGTTGACAAACTGCTGTAACTGATTTATGGTATATGGCCAAATTACCAAGATGTCATGAACGTAACGGATATAGAGACTAGGTTTTTGTGGGAATTCTTGTATGACTTTATTTTCAATATGCTGTAGAAGAATTTCTGCTAAGACTGCGGATAAAGGTGAACCCATGGCTGTCCCGTCGGTTTGTTGGTAAAATATGTTCTGAAATTTGAAAAATGAACGCTTTTTAATGAGATGAAGAGCATTCATTATGAAAGCAATATCATTGGCAGGAATGTCAGAATCAATGAGCAAAGCCTGAATCAACTGAAATGTAGCTTCCATAGGTACATTCGTGTATAACGAAACTACATCTAGGGACGCCAAAAAATAGGAATTTGGTAGTGGCTGAATTAACTTTAACCTATCAATAGCTTGTGTGGTGCTCTTTATTGAGTAGGAAGAATTCACTGTAAATTTGGTGAGATAACTTGCCAAAGCTTTTTCCAAAGGTCGGGTGGGGGCAATGTAACCTGATACAAGAGGGCGAATAGGGTACCCTTCCTTGTGTAGTTTTAATCTACCAAATAATACTAGTATTTATGCACGAATCTACCAAATAATACTAGTATTTATGCACGAATCTACCAAATAATACTAGTATTTATGCACGAATCTACCAAATAATACTAGTATTTATGCACGAATCTACCAAATAATACTAGTATTTATGCACGAATTATAGTGTCAACCTATTAAACATTAAGATTTTCAAAGAGACAACTAACTACTACACTGGCGTGCGAAAATTAAGGACGAGACGGTTTTTTGAATGTAACGACGTGCAGAAGTGATCCACATCGACTCAAATCATACCATAAGATCCCCAAGATGTCAGAATATGGGACAAGTGAGCAAAACCGTCCAAACAAGGAATCCAAAGGATACAAAGGCACTTTGTTGAAAAGGTAGCTTCGAGCACAACTGGACAGAAGACAGAAACGTCCATGTGACAGGCGGCTGCCAAAAAAAAAAGATCCAGTCTTTAGTAGGGATCACCCCTGACTGCGTTGCAGAATTTACAAAGTCTGTCCACGCTGAGGCCGAAGTTGTCAAGGAGCTGTTGAAGCATCACTGCCCATTCCTCTTGTAGCGCCAATCGCAGCTGCGGAATCGTTGCTGGCGGCTCGTGATGTGCTGCCAAGCGTCTCCCGAGAAGGTCCCACGCGTGTTCGATTGGATTTAGGTCCGGGTACCTTGCGGACTACTCCATGCGTTGAATATCTTCACTCTCCAACAGCTCTGCGACAGCCACTGTACGATGAGGTGTAGCGTTGTCGTCCATGAAGAGGAACTCAGGACCCACAGCACCTCTAAACAGACGCACGTGAGGCAAAAGAACCTTGGTACAATAGCGGACACCAATGACTGAACCTCCTTGGAAGATGTGAAGGTCAGTATGGCTACCAAGCATGATACCGCCCCAAACGAGAACTCCGCCACCTCTAAACCTGTCCCTTTCGAAGATGTTGGAGGTGTGATTGCGTGTTCCCTGCTCTAGCCAGATGTGTATATGTCCAGAATCGCTTGTCAGACTAAATCGGCTCTCATCCGTAAAGAGAACTCGACCCCATTGCTGATGTGTCCAGTTCTTGTGTTCCTGGCCCCACAAAAACCGCCGCCTCCGATGAGCAGGCGTTAATGGCACTCACCGTACTGGTTGTCGTGCAAATAGACCACCTTTGTGCAGCCTCCTGGCCACGGTAAAACGCGATAACGGACGTCCAGTTATCTGTTGCATATGCCTTGCGATTTCTCCCGCTGTCTGCCGTCTGTCTCTTCTCGCCTGTAGGACAATATACCGGTCTTCCGCCGCCGTGGTTGCTCGTGGACGACCACTGCTAAACTCTTGGAAAGCTGTTCCTGTCGTTTGAAATGCTCTCCAAGCTCGTAAACGATGCTGTGAGCGATCCCGAACTCCTCGGCCACACTAGTCACACTTCGAACTTGTTCCAACTTCCCAATGACGCGACCTCGGGGAAAGTAGTCGAGATGTCGTCTACCGGATTGCCAGTTGGCCATATGACACGGTGGCAGCAACTCGACGTTCAACCCGATGTACACCGTGCAATAACTTTCACCGAATTGCTGAGCGTACACCGCTCGTGTGCTCTATACCCTTCCGACACCCCCCTACCCCCACCCCTATGTCATGTTGCATATATGCGCATGCCCTACCGTACCGGACCCTAGTCTATCTCCTGAGTGGTCTTTCGGTTCGTTCTGCCTGCTCGTTCCGCTGTTATGCTAATTTCTCCTCTTCGTCCTTAAATTTTGCACACCATCGTGTTCAGAGATGTTTGAAAAAATGACACCACAGATGAATACTTACATTCTACAGATGCAAAAAGACCGAAACCAGTACTTTATGTTGCCACCTTTGTTATTTATAACGGACAGAATACGATGTGGCATACTCTCAATGAGGAATTTGCAGTAGTCACTTGAAATGTCTTTGCATCTACTTTATCGCCTCAAAGCTTGGGAATTTGATTGCTGTTTTTCCGCTACCTTGTTTTTTTAAATGGTCCACAAATTTTCGATGGCGTTAAGGTTGGGACTATTACCGGGCCAGTCAAGCACAATTATGTTTTACCTCTGCAAGGTAGTTCTTTACTGTTTTTTACCTGTGGCACGGAGCACCATCGTGCACAAATATTGTACATCTGCACACTTTCATATGAGTTAATAGTTTCTCACGTAACATTTCCACATGAAAAGGACCAGTCATGGTAGTGCCTGTCGACAAAAAGGATAATGAAGCAATACCGGATACTGACATAGGCACTCCATATCATCTGACTAGGCTGATGTCTCACTGTGCTAACGGTGTATTTTTCATCAAACCTTTTGGTCGTGGAACATGTGCTTTACGTGATTCAAATTGATAGCACAGTTAATTCATCGGAAAAAAGAGCTTGGCTTCAATTTTCACCAGCCCACGATTGATGACCCTTCGCAAACTGGCCTCTTTTTCATGACAGAGGTTAGTATAGGTTAATGTGCAGGTTTATAAGACTTTAATCCTAAATCTTTGCTAAGACATCAGGAAAAAGTGCTGATACTAATATTAGACCATTTTGAATGTAGAAAGGCCTTGATTTTCTTGCACGAACTCCTCGGAAAATGCATAACTATTCGCCTTATGGTATTGCCATCACGTGGGGTTGTTTTCCTTGGACGACCACTTCTCTTTCGATCGCTAAATTCACCTGTATCTCGATATTTCATAACTATTCACCTTATGGTATTGTCATCACGTGGGGTTGTTTTCCTTGTACGTCCACTTCTCTTTCGGTCGCTACATTCACCTGTATCTCGATATTTCATAACTATTCACCTTATGGTATTGTCATCACGTGGGGTTGTTTCCCTTGGACGTCCACTTCTCTTTCGGTCGCTACATTCACCTGTATCTCGATATTTCATAACTATTCACCTTATGGTATTGTCATCACGTGGGGTTGTTTCCCTTGGACGTCCACTTCTCTTTCGGTCGCTAAATTCACCTGTATCTCGATATTTCATAACTATTCACCTTATGGTATTGTCATCACGCGGGGTTGTTTCCCTTGGACGTCCACTTCTCTCTCGGTCGCTAAATTCACCTGTATCTCGATATTTCATAACTATTCACCTTATGGTATTGTCATCCCGTGGGGTTGTTTCCCTTGGATGTCCACTTCTCTTTTGGTCGCTAAATTCACCTGTATCTCGATATTTCATAACTATTCACCTTATGGTATTGTCATCACGTGGGGTTGTTTCCCTTGGACGTCCACTTCTCTTTCGGTCGCTAAATTCACCTGTATCTCGATATTTCATAACTATTCACCTTATGGTATTGTCATCACGCGGGGTTGTTTCTCTTGGACGTCCACTTCTCTCTCGGTCGCTAAATTCACCTGTATCTCGATATTTCATAACTATTCACCTTATGGTATTGTCATCCCGTGGGGTTGTTTCCCTTGGATGTCCACTTCTCTTTTGGTCGCTAAATTCCACCTGTATCTCGATATTTCATAACTATTCACCTTATGGTATTGTCATCCCGTGGGGTTGTTTCCCTTGGACGTCCACTTCTCTTTCGGTCGCTAAATTCACCTGTATCTCGATATTTCATGATCGTATTATGAATAGCAGTCTTGCTCACTTTCGCCTTTCTGCTTATGTCACGTTTGGAGTATCCTTCATGATATAAAGTTACTATTTGTACCCTCTGAGTAACACTTAACGATGATTTTCTGCCCATTCTTTGCTATACAGAAAATACGTGCAAAACCTCTCAGCATGAAAACCAGAAGCAAATTGAGACTCGTACGATTCCCCCAACTCTATCAACAGCTGCCGCTGTGGTATGATGCAATATCGGCAGGAAGTTGAGTAATACAGACAGTAGCTGACGCAATTGGCAGAAATCTCCTAATACCAACAAGTGGTCTTAAACTTTTGCAAATAACTGTAAATGCAGTGATATGCTTTCCAAAGACGAGCAGATATTTCTCTGCTCTTACAAATAGTTTAATAATGACAGATTTTGCAAGATATCAAAGTTGAATGGTGCTAAGTATAATTGAGTCGTGAGATTTACTGTCCTCATGCTCAAAGATTCTAAGTTTAGATCGGTCAGTTTTGGGCGCCGCGAGTCTGGGTGCAAATCCGGAAAGGATATGCGTTATTACTCGGAAAAATTTTCGCTGAAGGAAACGCTGATTGTTTGAAGACGATCTCATTATTTTTCGTCCCGTCAGCTAAAGCAACTCCAAATTTTGATGTATTTTCAGTGTTTCACTACAAAATTCTTTAGCGATCTGCAGCAAATAGCTTTTTGGCTTTTTTTAAACTCCCAAGGAGAAAGTCTTTCTGAGGAATATTATCCCATTTATCCTATCAGCAGTGTTCCGAAATTGGTGCAGTTATTTGAAGCGAAATGTTTGAGAACTCCTTGTTAGGTGGGTTTCTGTGGGAAAGCAGATAGCCCTTTCTTACGAAAAGTTTGAAGAAGTCATTTCTCAAATTACAGTTCAAAAGACCTTCAGAGGCATTGAACGTGAAACACTAAAGGGATGCGGCAAGCGAAAAAAAAATTAAAAAAATAAATAAAGAAGAAGCCGGCTGTGGATTTTTCTTTACTCCTTTTACTCACCGTCGCCGAAGCAGAAAGATCAAGATAGAAGATAGCAGCGAGAGGCCAATCAGATGCAAGAGTAGATTAATATATGACGTCATAGCATTGTGAGTCTCGTTTGGTAAGAATCCACGGTTGCGGTCATCAAAGCCCGCGGTTAGAAGATAGGGATCTGCTAAGTGTCACCATTCTTCAACGCGCGATTAATTCTCAACATAAAAGCGCAGAGTTTAACAAAGAGCAGTTTGTTAAGCCTCTGAGATCGGGATGCGTAATACGTTGATAACTTTCCCCCTTATATAATCATACTGGGTGAATATTTTCTGTGTTATGTAGCCGACTGAAATTTTTAAGGGAAAAAGAATTAAAGAAAATGTGTAAAAGATAAAAGAAGTTTTGCAAAAATGCGAAAACTTTCAAAAATCTCGGTACAAAAGATAGAAGATAACACTGTCACAAGTGTAATGGTCTCTCTTCTTAGACATTTTGAGTTCTTTCACCAAAAGAAAAGCTCATTTTAATATTAAAGATATGCATCAAAAGACACAATAATATTGCTACTATGTTTTACATATTTTTTTAATGTTTCGGGGTTTATTGACCATCATCAGTTACTCGTGTACGGCAACAAGGTTTGTAGGCGACAAGATTATGCTCATCCTGCACGTCCAGTGATTGCTTTGTGACGTCACTCTCCAAATTGCCATCGTAAGGCTACCTAATCGCCACGTTTCTTTGTATCTGCACGATAGCAGCGTATCGGAATAGTTATTCAGCTGGAATAATCTTCATAAATTCTACCAATTTTTTAATGCATAATTCTTTTGTTTTTAATTTAAAAAATTTAGGGAATGTCGCCGAGTAGCTTTTCCAATTCCTCATCAAGAAATTCTTTATTATATGTCAATAATATGTCCTGCTGAGCGTTTTCCCTCTTGAATTTATATAAAAACAGCAAAAATTCGCTTTGTAATTACCGTACTTTTCCGTGTTTATAAGACGACAACCACCATGAATAAGACGACCCCTACTTTTTCGAACCGAAATTAGAGCCGCTGATGGCTTAGTGGTTAGCGAGTCAGACTATCTATGCAAGGTTCGAACCCGGGCTGATCTTTCAGAGATAGTGTGATTTACTAGCAATCGCTGAATATCTGCCGTGCATCGGACGAGCACGTTAAGTGACGGCCCCCCAGGATGGACCCACTGGTTAAATGAGTATTCTTTCCTATGCCCCCACCTGAAATTCTCTCACCCCTCTGTTTGCAACATCGTACTTGTACGGTGACGCCATCTACTGTACTCTAATCTCACTACAAACTGTTCTGTCAAAGTCGCTAGACTTGCTCTCATTCCTTCCGTTTCTGTGTCCTGCCCAAAAGGCGATCTCGCTGTAGGTGGCTGGGACCTAAACTCTACTCACTGTGGACGGAAGTCCTACAAGAAAATGACAAATACTGTGGCGAACCGAAATTAAGAAATCAATATTTTTATTAAAAAAAAGGACACATTTGATATTTTTTAGAAGTTAGGTAATATCATTGAAGTACATTTAGAAATTAGGTAATATCACAGACAAAGACTATGGTAATACATAAAAAAAAAAGAAGTTTGGAAATTTATATTTAGAAATTAGATAATATTTTTAAGATACAAGCTATAAAATTATGCACCACTTTCTTCAGCACTATTAGTTCCAGATGTATTATTTTTTTTTAACCTCAATTGCATCACTGCTGTAGTCTGAGTCAGTCTATTGTACATTAATTAGATCATCCTCAGTTCCATCCATGGCATTGCTCATACCACATTTCTTAGAGGACTTCACAACCACCTATTGCTTGACTCCATTCCATGAGCTTAGGACCCAGTTGCAGACCTCAGTAATGGTTGGTTTTTTCACTCTCCCTGTCGGTATCAAGTTATTACCAGTTTTTTGCTTCCATAGTTGTGACTCAGTGCGCCGGTGACTCAGTAGATCTGTAAATCGTAGTGGGGAGAAAGGATTAGAGGTACTGGCAGTTTCGCGCGGTAACCGCAGGGTTCTCCCCCTCCCTCCCTCCCCCTCCCCTCGTGTAATAGTCGACTCCAAATTTTTGGTCAAAAAATTTTGGAAAAAGTATCGCCTTATACACCGAAAAACACGGTAAATTAACATTTAAAAATGTAACCGTTCCCCCCCCCCCTTTACGGTAAATTAACATTTAAAAATTAACCTTTACGCAACAAAAATGTGCGGAAGGTATTTTTGAAATCTCCTTCACTAAAATATTCACATGGCTGTGAATTTCTCCGTTACTTAATGTTAATGTGCTTTTGCATAAGCTTCTGTTCAGTCTTTGAGTTATAAACATTCTTGACATCTTCCTCCATGGCTACAGTTCGGATCTACGATTCACATGCCAAGACGGAGATGTCACTCAGTGACATCACGATTATTCTTCTGCGAGGAAGTCGGGATGAACAAACCTTACTGAATGAACAAACCTGTCTATTAATTTTGATTTTTTTTTTTTGATTGAAGGTTTAACGACCACCGTGAGCAACTCAATGGGCTATAATAAGCAGTCGCTCGTTCCTAATTTAGGGTCACTGGGTCCACGGAAGGAAGAGAGCCAGTGCCGTAAGACAAACACAACATCTATGCCTCACCGGGATTCGAACCCGGACCCTTCACGGACAAATAATAATCCTAAGCCAGCGCTTAGACCACTGCGCCACTGGGCCGGCCCATTAATCCCGGTACGCCGTGCTGGTGGCGCAGTGGTCTAAGCGATGGCCTCTGATCTTTCGTCCGAAAGGGGTCCGGGTTCGAATCCCGCTGAGGCATGCATGTTGTGTTTGTTTCACAGCAATGGCTCTCTCTCTCTCTCTCTCTCTCTCTTCCCTGGAACCAGTGACCCAAAATTAGGTACGGGCGACTGCTTATAGCCCATTGAGTTGCTCACGGTGGTCATTAAACCTCCAATCACACATCACCTCCAATCAAAAAATAAGTAAATAAATAAAGGCTGGGATATTCATTATTAACAGCTGATTCATGAGCGGGTATACTTTTGAAAGTCAATGACCTTCTCAAGCATCATTTGCCGCCCCGGTGGCGCAGTGGTCTAAAGCGCTGGCTTCTGATCATTCGTCCGTAAGGGATCCGGGTTCGAATCCCGGTGAGGCATAGATGTTGTGTTTGTCTTACGGCACTGGCTCTCTCCCTTCCCTGGAACCAGTGACCCTAAATTAGGGACGGGCGACTGCTTATAGCCCACTGAGTTGCTCACGGTGGTCGTTAAACCTCCAACCAAAAAAAAAAAAAAAGCATCATTTCATTACAAGGGGATCGCAAAACTTAATTTTTAATTCTTGAGTAATTGCCATAGGAGTAGAGTCGGGGGGCAAGAAAATGGAGGAGCATGCAGCCCTTCTCCCAACTCTAAAAAAATTTAAATGCGAGATGAAGAATACGATGAGGCGGCAAATATATACTGTATGTTCCTTTAAAATGCTAAAGACTTTCTGCATGGCTCTCATATCATTGTTAAAAACGTATAAATGAATTACGTATAAGCCAGTTAAAAAGTGTTAGGCAAAATATCGGGACTAACGCAAAATAACAAATAAAAACGAAAAACGTATAACCGAGGTTCCACTGTATGTAGAAATCCGGTTGGTAATTTTTTCTCTTTCTCTTTTTAGTACGTCTTTTGTAAAAAAAGATCGTGCTTATGTTATCGGTTTGTCCGTCTATAGTCACCATATCTCTGTAACTATTAGTCCGATTTGAAAAGTTCTTTTTGCATTCGGAGGCTTGAAATGTGTGAATGATGATCCTTTATCAAGTTTTTTTTTTTTTATGATGTACAGTTTCACTGCTAGAGGGAGTAAATGCAGATGATATCGAATTCAAAATACATTTTATTCTATATATTTGCTACTAAACATTCGATTGAAAAAATTCTTTTGCCTTTCGATTCCACTTATGTCGAAGATCAGTTTAGCTACAGCAACTTTTTCAAGTTACACATAGATCTTCCACTAGGGGTAGTAAAAGTAAATTGCGTTTTTCCCGATATCTCTACTTCCAAAACTCCGATTTGAAAAACGTTTTCTTCAGCGGATACAGCTCATGATGGGAAATCTTTCGCATATAATTTCTGATTTTTGGTAAAGAACTGTTTGGCCACCAGGGCGCGTAAGCCTTAATTTCCGTTTCTCATGTATTTGTCACAAAATCTGAGCTTCTAAAATCTCGATTGAAAAAATTTATTTGTGGCCCGGGCCGCGAGTGGCCTAGTGGGCAACGTTCGTGACTGCCACGGGAAGGACATCAGGTTTGATCCCAGTCAGGTACGAACGCTCGACCCACTGAATATCCGCCGAGCGTCGGATGGGCACGTTAAGCAGTCGGACCCCGGGTACTGGCCACCCGCTAATAAATAAGGGCGTCTTCCTCCCCCTTTCTACTTCGCTTCCGTATCACTTTCCTATCGGGCACTCTAGCCTAAATCTCTTAGCTTCCTATTTCTAAGAGCTGTTTAAGACCTGGGGTCAGACACTCTCTTCCTAAAATCCTCTACATATGATCATATGATCATTTCGATTAGTGGACCGATACTACTCACGTTGATAAACCTTTTCGAAATATTTTCTTCCTAAAATAATGCATGGTTTCTCCGCCAGAGGGGCGTAGATGTTATATCATATTTTTGTCAATATCCTCACTTCCAAGAGTCCGATTTGAAAAATTCCTTCTTTGTTCGATAGAGTTTCCAGTGCGAAATGGTTTTCATATAATTTCAAAATTGTCAAGTAACTCATAGACTTCCCGCTAGGGGGCGTTAAGATAAATTGCGTTTCCCCCGATATTTCTGCTTCTAAAACTCCGATTTGAAGAATTCTTCCTGAATCGCATACAGCTTCTGATGGGAAATGTTTTTCGTATAATTTGTAGTATTTGGTAAAGAATGGTTTGGTCACCAGGGAGAATCAATACTAATTTCTGCTTCTTATGTATTTGCCCCAAAATCTGAGCTCCTGAAAACTCGACTGAAATTTTTTTTTACTGGACCGATATCGCTCACATCAAAAAACCTATTGAAAATACTTTCTTCTTAAAATAATGCACGTTTATCCCGCCAGGGGGAGTAAATGCATATCTTATATTTGTCAATATCTCTGCTTCTAGCAGTCCGATTTGAAAAACGCTTTCTTTGTTGGAGAGCGTTTCTGCTGCGAAATATTTCTCACATAATTTCAATTTTTCCTAACGCACGAGTTTTCAACCAGAGGGCGTAAGTTTGCGTTTCCGTTTAGAGCAATATCTGCAAGGTTAAAAGGCCGTCCCGGTGGCGCAGTGGTCTAAGCGATGGCCTCTGATCATTCGTCTGAAAGGGGTCCGGGTTCAAATCCCGGTGAGGCATGAATGTTGTGTTTGTCTTACGGCACTGGCTCTCTCCCTTCCCTGGAACCAGTGACCCTAAATTAGGGACGGGCGACTGCTTATAGCCCATTGAGTTGCTCACGGTGGTCGTTAAACCTCCAATCAAAAAAAATCTTATACTGAAGTAAAAACAAGTTTATGACGTATCTGAATAGGCGTGTCGATCACTTAACGGGAGAGCGGTGACGTAATGCCGTAATAAAAACTTGAAAACACAAATTCACGACTCAGGAACAGAGTGATTAACCGAATTGTCACGCTTTTTTTACAGAGATCAATGTTTTCCATGGTTGAGGTACATAACAAGGTATGTCATCATTACAACAATAATGTTGTAGGTAGTGTATAAGCAGACTTTCCATAAGTAAGATCGAAGAACGTGAATTAGTAGGGGCCAACACACTTCCCAAATGGGGAGGTGAGTGCCCCCAATCGTTAAACGTGAAAGGGCTGTCGACAATGCAGCCCTTTCACGTTATATTTATGTTCACTCAATCTGGTCTTCAATGAACGGAGCGT
The DNA here is from genome assembly GCA_039090855.1 of Macrothele yani. Taxonomy (NCBI): domain Eukaryota; kingdom Metazoa; phylum Arthropoda; class Arachnida; order Araneae; family Macrothelidae; genus Macrothele; species Macrothele yani. The sequence continues at coordinate 132,534,273 of CM077005.1, read as the reverse complement.
CGATCCGATGTATTGTACATTGTACATGAGGTCGAGTCCCGGGGTATCATGAGCTCTCCTGGGAACCCCGTATACTCCACATCGGTCGTTCATGTCTACTGGATCTCTATCTTTTTTGACCAGCGTTAGGACATTGATGGTCTTTATACCAAACGCCACATGTCTACATCATCATCATTGTCAACCATTATCAATCCACTGCTGGACGAAGGTCACCCCAAGTTTCCTCCACAACGGTCTGTCTTGTGCCAGTCTCCTCCATGTCACTCCCACATACTTTCGAATTTCATCCACCCATCTCCCATGTGGTCTTCTTCTGGGTCTTTTCCTGTTCCTTGGAATCCAATCTAAAATTTCGGCTGTCCATCGATGGTCTGTCCTTCTGGCAGTATGTCCAGCACATTGCCATTTCAGGGATTTAACTCTGATCATGATGTCTTCCACTCTTGTCATTTTTCTGATCCACGAGTTCCTCTTCTTATCTCTCCTGGTTACACCAAGCATGCACCTCTCCATGCTGCTTTGAGTTATCTGCAGCCTTTGTATATGTCTCTTTTAGTTAAGGTCCAATCTACAACATACATTTTTTTAAGTGCTTGTAACCGGTGGTACAAAATTCATATAGAACCCACAAATTTGGGCTTTGTAATTTCTCTTTGTAGGGTAATTTGTGTCGATCTTAGTAGGTTTTAGAATACCCATGTCTTTTAGCTATTTCAGTAATTTTTTTAACTTCAAGGCAACGCAGTCGGTGAGTGGAGGAATGGGTTATTGCACGCCGAAGTAAAAAATAAATGGAGGATAGTTTATAACTGAGAGGGTGGGCGGAAGTCATTGGGATTAATACTGTATTAAAAGAGGGTTTATAATATACTGAATGTTGGATTAAATTGGTCACACGGTTTCGCTGCAAATGGAAATCCAGGAACGGTAAGGTAAAATTCTTAATCTAATATGTATCTTTGTATATTAATCTCATATACATCTTTGATGTGTATATAAGTCTTTAACCTACAGTTTTTAAAATTAAATCTTTTAATATTAAATATTTTAATAACTTAACTGTGACCTTATTTATCTGTGTATTTTCCAATCGTGCAAAGACGGCTAATACGAATCCTACCACTGGAATGTTCACTGGCACGGCGTTTCGTATCTTCTATTTACCTCAAGATCTGCTGGACAATATTTTCAAGAGAATGCGCAATCGATGTCATGCGTGAATTACAGTGAAGAGTGGACATATCCCTTATTAAACTTTGACAGGGGACAGTATTCAAAGTGTTATCAAGGGCGCCCATAGAGGGAGGGGCAGGAAGGGTTTGACACCCCCAGCAGTTGGTATAGCCAAATTTTTGATACATTTGAAACACTAAAGTAGATGAAACCTTTTTTTAAAGCATTTTTAAAAATAATAAGATATTAATGATTGATGATATCACTTATTTTCTTGTATTTTAATATCTTGCACAGTTACTAAAATGTTTGATAACCTTGAAGGAGGTAAGAATTTTTCTTACACTTCCCTAAAAGTACTTATATGGGCGTCACTGAGTGTTATGGCTGTTTTGCTTCTGCTTTGCCAAAAACCAAAAATGGTAAGTTTTGTTCCTGTACCGTATATTACTTGTACTTCACAAACGTCTGCTTCTTTATGTGCATAAATTTCTGTTATGCCTGTCTGTATGTCATAATAACATGTTTATCATCATCATGTCACAAATTTTTATCTCTCCAAAAATATGACAGCTCCTTAATTTTTTTGGACATCAGTGTTGTTCTGTTTTCCATGTATGTTTTTATTAAATATCATTCAATTATTATAACTATTCACGATTTTATTAGTAAAAACTTGGGTAAAGTAGCGAGTGGGACAGCCTGTACTTTGGAACGAAATGCAAAGGGTTCCCTCATTTAAAAGACGGAAAACCTTTTCATTTACACTGAAGAGCAATTGAATTAGAGACAGCTGGCGTTATGCAAATGTGGCGCTGTGGGCGGCTCTGTAAACGGAAACGACATGACGTATGCAGCGATCCGACAATATAAGGAGTGATGCGACGGGAATCAGTAAGAGTCGGACGCAGTATGGGTAAGACGAAGGATCTAAGCGCATTTGATCGTGGGCAAATTGTCGGGGCCCGACGAATGGGTCACTCCATCTCAAAAGTCGTGCAGGCACTGGGATTTTCACGAGCCACTGTGTCACGGGTGCACCGTGATTACATCGAATCCGGTAAAACCATCCCTGCAAGGGCCAACTGCCGTAGACAACAGCATGTGGATGAGTGGGGTCATCGTCGGCTAGCTCGCAATGTAACAGCGGATAGACAGGTCACAGTGCAAGAAATCACTCGGCAATTTAACGCTGGTGCACAAAAACGTGTAAGCAGCCACACCATCCAGAACCATCTCCTCGCTTTGGGGTACAGAAGCCATCGTCCCACGAGGGTACCGCTGCTGACCGCACATCACAGGGTGCAAAGAATAGCATGGGCGCGGGAACATCGCCACTGGACCCTAGAAATGTGGGAAAATGTTGCCTGGACCGATGAGTCGAGATTCACGTTGGTACATGCGGATGACAGGATACGAGTACGGCGCAAACCACATGAAGTGATGGATCCTTCTTGCCAGCAGGGTACTCTTCAAGCTGGTGGGGTGGCATTCTCATCAGGGGAATGTTTACGTGGACTGAAACGGGACCCCTGGTACGTGTGACATCGTCCCTCACAGGTCAACGTTACCAGGATATCCTGGACGACCATTTGCTCCTGTTTGTGCGTCTTCAACATCCCACTGGGGACCTCATCCTGCAACAAGACAATGCACCGTGCCATCGCTCTCGAATTGTATCCGAATGGTTGGATGAACACTACACCGACGTGACCTTGCTTTCTTGTCCAGCTAGGTCACCTGACTTCAATCCCATCGAGCGCATCTGGGATGCCATCAAGAGAGATTTTCGAGGTTCTGACACCCCTCCATCAAATCTTCGTGAACTGTGGGAGCTTGTTCAGGGGTTGTGGATCCGTATGGATTCCCAATGCTTCCGGTGTCTTGTCGAGTCCATGCCGAGACGAATGGCCACCGTCATTAGGGCGAAAGGTGGTGCTACACGTTACTAGACAGGTATCTCTAATTCAATTGCTCCTCAGGTTATATTTATACTATCTGAATCAATCTGTCAGGCTGGAGAGCCAACTTAAACTTAAGATTGCCACCCCTCACCCCCCACCCCCATCATTCAAAATGATCGTAGTGATTCTGGATGTGTTGTGCAAAATGGCATGCCTGGGTGCAAAACTAGGGCAATACGATAGTATATTCCCTTTTTCTATTTGTCAGGGTAAGGGGCGGGGGCAACTTAAGCTTGCCCCCTAAATTTAAAAGCTCTCGGTGTTATCAGGTTTGAGGTGCGAAGCAATCCATACTTGGCGGCAAAACGAAGGCAATACAATAGTCATTCCGTTTTCGAATTTGCCGGGATGGGGGGGGGGCACTTAAGCTTAAGTTAGACCCCTCGCCGAATTTGAACGCACGGAAAAATCGCCCACGGAACAAACGCCCACGGAAAAAACGCCCACTTTTCGAAAATAGGAAATAACGCCCACGGAAAATATGCCCACAGAAAAAATGCTGACGGGAAAAATATGTGATCGACTGATAAGTTTATATGTCTGTTATAAACGGTGTTCGGACAACTTGTCACAGACTGTTGGCCAAAAAACCGTTAGGGGTCATATAAAAATTGCGGTTTCTTGGCCACCTCACCTACATAACGCGAATATGGGAATGACGGAATGAAAACTTTTAGAAGGGCCTAAACGTTAGTCCTAATATTATTTTCTGCCTGAGTAATACCGCAATATTAATAATTTGATGTGTAAAATATTTTCTGCAAACCTTACAAATACGAGAGGAAAGTTCGGATTGCACTGGTGGACTGTAGAAGTTGTATGGTGTTGACCTGAAAGCAGTGGTAGTCTTATGCAACATTTATTTAAAAACATACTAATGACTCACCGTTGTCTTCAAGCCAACTGCTATACGATATTTTTCTAAAAACTACAAATAAAAAAATTCTCTGCGAGTATGTGCAAACCCAGGAAACTTGTCTGGGGAGGGGGTGCTTAAAACCTAAAATATGAAATATAAAGAATTTCTGGTCTGATCGGGAGATTTTCAGCGTTTACAACCTACAACTCGTCCAATTATCTGAGGGTATCTGCTACCTCAGGAAACTAGTCGGGGAAGGGGGGGTTAATACCAAAATCGTAAAATATCAAGAATTTCTCTTCCGATCGGGAGATCTTCAGCATTTACAAACTGCAACACGACAAATTTTCTTAGCGCATGTCCACTCTCTGGAAACCTGTCGGCGAGGGGGGAAGGGGGGCTTAATACCAAAAGTGTAAAATATGAACAATTTCTCGTCCGATCGGGAGATTCTCAGCAATTAGCAGCTACAACTCGACACATTATCTGAAGGAATGTGAATGATGAAAATCCCTGGGTCGGAAGAGAAATGCTTCATATTCTACACTTTTGGTCTCCCCCTCCCCCCCCCGACAGTTTGCTCAGTAGGTTCATGCCCTGAGATAATGTCTCCAGTTGTACAGTTGTGGTTTGTAAATGCTGAAAATCTCCCAATCGGACAAGAAATTTCTATATATTTCACAATTATCAATTAACCCCCCCCCAGGTTTGCTGAGTAGGCGCGTGCACAGGCCTGGGGATTTCTTAGCCCTTCGTCTGTGTAGAGACCCCCACAACGAAGAGAACGTTTATCACACGGCCATTTTACTTTTTCTTTCTTGAAGGAATGCTTGATGTACATAAAACCATCATAAGCAACAGATTGTCCGCCTTTCTGATTCACCGCAATTTCCATTTCTTAAAGAAAAGTGCATAAAGTAGAAAAAAAAATCTGAATACAGTAGCTGGTGAACAAAACAAGCATATACTGAGAAGTATTGCTAATACACTGCAGTGAGGGAAATGTATATTATACCAGTGAGAATGTGTGTGTTAGTGCGTACTTTTTCGATTAATCATTTTTTCTTTACACTGGGAAGAAAAGAAGTATGCCAGTAACTTGATACTCCTCACGGGGAAGACACACCCTAACCGTTGGCCAACCGATAAATTTAGATGAAATATATGGCTTGTTATTTGGGGTGCGGTCGCTGGCAAACGTTCCAGCTGCAAAGCACCACTTTGACGAAAGGCAGATGTCTCCCCCTTCCCCTCGCCGTAGAAAAGAGACAGAGGGGAAAGGAAGCAGATTACACAAAGTTATATCTGTACATTGCGGCTTTTACGAAAATCGCTTTTACAATTAAATGCATTATACTTTACAAGTATTTATAAATAAAATAATCTGACTTTTAATGATTTCCCTTTTAATTGATATAGTTAAATAATAAACATGCATAGTTTTATAAAAATTAAGACCTTACTTTAAAAAATAAGAATAGTCACAAATTTATTGCAGTAAAGCCGAACTGGAATTTTTTAAGAAAGTAGCCACTCTACAGTAGGAAGTTGAAAGTTAACAATCTTATTTGGCTCTTCACTAGGCCACCCGCCTTGGCCTATTTAACAGTTTTTATTCTAACGATGTTATATTCATAACGTTTACGTAACACATCAAAATATTAATATAGCGGTATTACTCAGGCAGAAAATAATATTAGGACTAACGTTTAGACTCTTCTAAAAGTTTTCGTTCCGTCATTCCCATATTCGTAAAATTTACATAACAAGTATTGTCAATAATCAAACAGAAGTCATCGCTCTTTCCACGTTTATATAAGTGAGTCACGGAAAAATTCTCAGTGGCCGCCACCAGGAATCGAACTCAGGGTCTTCCAGTTACGCGCCGGATATGCTTCCACTGCACCACAGCTATTCCTATTTCACGTCAAATGTCTGTATTAATTGTCAATAATATTGCGCTTCTACTTATGCACCATACATTCAATCTATACATTAATTAATAGGCCGTAGGCCTAAGCCTTTTCAACACTTTTTTCTTCGCCTGTGAATTAATTAAGTACAAGAAAAATATTGCAAACTTGACATGTTATGTAAATATTTAGTACCTACGTAAAAGTGCAGCGTTATTAAAAAATCCCACCTTATGGTCCTTTTCCGAACATACATAAATTGTGCTGTAATTCTCGCTTGGATTAACATAGAACGTTTTCTCGAAATTTGTTTGGAGTTTCCAATTCAATTCTCAATGTAGGCCAAGAATCGATAATACTTGCAACCCATCCCCCCACCCACCACCACACACAAACCCTTGAACTTTTGTGGCCATGGCCAGTTGTCCAGTGGCCAATTCTCCTACACCCATTTTCGTTATGTAGGTGAGGTGGCCAAGAAACCGCAATTTTTATATGATCCCTAACGGTTTTTTGGGCAGTAGTCTGTGACCAATTGTCCGAACACCGTTTATAACAGACATATAAACTTATCAGTCGATCACATATTTTTCTCGTCAGCATTTCTTCTGTGGGCATATTTTCCGTGGGCGTTTTTTCCGTGGGCGTTTTTTCCGTGGGCGTTTTTTCCATGGGCGATTTTTCCGTGGGCGTTTTTTCCGTGGGCATTCTTTGATTCCATAGTCCATTCCGTTTTCCAATCTGCCGAGGTGGGGGTCAACTTAAACTACCCCCCCCCCTCCTCCAAATTTAAGCTCGCACAGTGTTTTCTGGTTTTCTGGTTTGATGTGCAAAACGATGGTCTATTTAAATTTCGATTTTCAGAAAGTCTGGTGGGAGGGGGCAACTTAAATGACCTATTCAAAAGATGTGCTGATTACACCCGAAAATTAGGTGTAATCTTTCTTGTTATATTTTTTAAAAGGATTCAATACACTGTGAAGAGTACTTCTTATATCGCTATTTTTATTCTAGGAGGAGTAAATGCTCTCTGTCTCTCTCTCCCGGCTGAATTTTTACTTCTAAAAAAAATTTTTTTTTCGTGTCAGAAAGGATCAAAAGACATTTTCATTGCACCCCAAAATTCGATGGGGTCTTTCCTGTTTTTGTTTGTTTTTCCGAAAGACGTGTTTGCTTACGATTCTAATGAAATATCTATGCAGAGCGCAACGGTTACAAGCTGGGGATTCTTTAGTTTTATAGTAAATACACAGTGCGTCAAAGAATTTTAAGACTGGGTCTGTAAAATGAAATAGAAACAAGAAATTATAATTTGTTTTGGTTTGTTATTCAAAATAAGTCCCTCCGGCTTCAATACACTTGTTACAGCGATTTAATAATGATTCGAATGCCTGTTCCAGTTCACTTTGCGGAAGTGCCTCCAAAGCACGCGTCGAAGCTGTTTGTATGGTCGAAATATCATCAAAATAACACCCTTTTAACATCATTTTAAGTTTTGGGAACAAAGAAAAGTTGCATGGTGCTAAATCAGGCGAATACGGTGGATGATTCAACACACAGACGTTATGATTCGCCAAACACCTACGAACAAGGAGTGAGGTGTGACTGGGTGCATTATCGTGCAACAAACACCAACTGTTTACATCTCGATATTCTGGGCGAATGCGACGAATTCTGCCCATCAAACGCCTCAAAACATTTAAATAAAACTCACCAGTAATTGTTTGTCCACTTGGAGCAAATTCTTTGTGGATAATACCCTTACTATCGAAAAATATAATGAGCATTTTGATTTTCGATGGAACTTTTCTTGTTTTTTTGGCTTGTGGCGAGTTTTTTTTACTTCCATTCCGCACTTTGTCTCTTTGTTTTAGGATCATGTTGAAAACACCATGTTTCATCACCAGTAACAATCCATTTTATGAAGTTTGGATCATTTTCAGCAGCTGAAATGTATCTGCAATGTGCACTTCTCCTTGATTTTTGTTCATTGGTTAACGTGCGTGGAACAAATTTAGCACAGACTTTTGTTTTGCCCAAATATTCATGCAGGATGGTTCGAATCATTTCTTTGTTGATGTTTAAAGACTCTTCCATCATTCTTAGTGACGCACATCGATATCACGCACTTTTTCAATAATCTCAGGTGTCCTAGATGAACTTGGTCTTCCGGTATGCTTATCATCTTCTAGCATATCTCTTCCGTCCAAAAAACGTTTGTGCCACAGGAAAACATTTGGTCTAATTAAGCAAAACTCACCGTAAAATTGTTTCATCATTTGGTACGTTTCCGAGGCACTTTTACCAAGTTTTGCGTTAAATTTAATAACAGCCCTTTGTTCCATCTTAATAATTCAACATGAAAAAAAATTTACTTCTCTAATGAACGCCCATTTCGTTTGAGTTACTTTAACAACTGCGCAGTACTTTTGGCAGAAAGCAAGCAGATGATCACTGTTTATAACGCATTCGCGATTACACTGGTGGCGCCACCGTAGGCTGAAATCTAGCGCCAGTCTTAAAAGTTCTTTGACGCACTGTATATTTCAACATATTTCTCGAGCTGCTTACACAGTACGTCACGTCAATTTTGAATAACCGTTTTCATGAAGAGCAGATTTTTGCTTCCCACCTGCGTGATCGGAAATTTTATGAGTTCCGAAACACTCATTTTCGCTCTTTGATCTACAGCCTCAGTCACGCAAGCACAAGTGTAAGAAATCGTAAATCTATTTGCGTTGTGGCAGTGCGTGAAGATGGATTTCCGTGAATAGCCTGCCACAGAGCAGTTTACTTTCAAGCTTTTTTTTTTTAATGAGATTTCAGTGGATTGTTGATGGTGCTGTTCTTCAGGAGCGTGTCAACAACATTCACTTCCTCTTCCCAGTGGGACTGATTCGGCACAAGAAAGGCACCAAAAGAATGAAAAAGAGGAGGAAGGGTACGTTAAGTATCAAGAGGAAGTGCCGTTCGCGGGCCCTTCCCTCTCACATTCACTTCTTCCACACACACATTGCACTGAAACACGACAGTCAACCTCCGGAAGAGCGTCTCTTGTTCCCCCACCTCACCTGTCTAAAGGAAATCCTCCCGGTCTTTGACCCAACACTGCTTTCTCCTTCTCCCCCATCCCACAAGTAAAAAAAATAAATAAAAATGATACCCCCTTCTCCTTGTAACATATCACCTGACTAGGTGCGGTTCCTTTAGTTCAAGGTTATATCATCTTTTCATCTTACGCAACGGTGCTTCGAAGAATCCCGCTCTCTAACGCTGCTAATCTGTGATACCATGAATTTCATAACTTCCACTTGTGCTCAGTGGCGTCTTAACGGGTGGGCCAACGGACCCGGGCCCAGGGCCCCGATCCAAGCAGGGCCCCCAAATTGGTGGCAAAGTTTGTTTTTGTGTGTGTGTGTGTGTTTTATTTCGAAGTTTGGAGATTAAATATTAAGCAGTATATGACGCAGAACAGTAAGGACGAGTTAAAATTTATTAATTGAAAGAAATAATTTATTAAGTCATCGTTTTGAGCATTTTTAATGCTGCAAGAAGTCATGCTTCGCACTCTGTAAAGACTCAAGTGTGCTCCCTTTCAGTAAATCAGTCCTATGTTGAGCAAACCCAGGAAGGATGAAGGGGGAGCGGGGGTCCAGAGGGGTGCGTGCCCTCCCCTTAAGACCAAGAAAAAGCTTCGATTTGTTTGATTTTAATAACAAATTGAATAATTTTTCGTGAAAGAAATTATTACTTAAAAGTATATTACTTTCCTTAATTAATTGGAAGAACTTATAGACATACTAAGAACACCTTTTCATTTTGAGAAAATATCAGAAAGGCTCCCGGTTATTCCTGACACTTGCGCCCCCCGCTCACGAAAATCCTGGATCCGTCCCAGGGGGGCTTACAAACGGAGGGAACTGCGAACAATTAATGCATGCGTTTTTCGCGAACTTTTCTCTTTCAGTCAGTAGTGACGAGCTCTGAGCTCTGAACTGCTTGACCATCCATCATTTGACCCCTAGCAAAGAAGCTTGCTAATGTTTAATCAAGTGACGCGGAATCCGAAGAGCTGTTTTTTGGAGTGCCGGCAAATCAAGCACTATTTAAAGACTGAAATATTAAATTATCAGCCAATTTCGGAGATTTTTTCGTCGATTAAAAAAAACGGTTTGCACTCAACTTTTTTCAAATATTGAAGTAGCTATTGTACAGGACTGTAGCAAGCTTTTCTTATCTGGGAGGGCCAAACTTAAAATTACGCTCCTTCGAGTTCAAAATAACGCCCCTTCGACAGCTGTGTAAACGTTGTGAATGGTAAACGGTAAAAATACCCCCGGGAAGAAATACCCCCGGAGAAAATACCCCCGAAAACTGAAAAGCGGAAAAAATGCCCCCGGAAGAAATACCCCCAGAACGAGCGGTTCATTGTAACAGGAACACTGATGTGTGGCAGTGTTCCGGTGTGGCAATTTACCGGCAACCCTGCCACATATCTTTCAGGAACTTGGCCACAAAAGTTCAAAGATGGGGGGGTATAAAGATTGCCGTTTCTGGGCCTATAGTGAGAACTGAATTGGGAATTCCAAACGAATTTCGCGAAAACGTTCCATGTAAGCTAAGCGAGAATTGTACTTTAATTTGAAGAAATAAATTGCCGAGGATCCGAGATACACAGGGGGGGGGGCTCAACCCCCAACTTCCATAATATTAGATTCTGGGCCGCTGAAGCCTGTCAGTGTATCCAGGCTGTTCCCCTTGAAGCGCCAGCGAGGTCCGTGAGCTTTGGGGGGGGGGGGATTCCCCAAAATGTTAAAATGGACGTAGAGCTGTAAACATTAGAACCATGCTTTTCATAATGATTCTGTACACGACCACGAATTTTCAGGAGGGTGGGGTGAATTTACCCTCCCCAAGTTTCTAAGAGCGCAGACAAGTGTTCAAGGTAAAGGATTTGCTCGCAATTTCTATGCTTCATGTTGTGTTTAATGGCAAACTATGTATGCCCTTAACCCCTCCCCCAGAAATTTGGTGAAGCTTATGAAAAGGATACGAGGTGCTTGGTTTGGAGGGCTCTACCCCCAACTTCCGTAATTTTATATTCTGGACCTCTAGAGTCGGTCAGTGTATCCTCGATGTTACCCCTGATAGCTCTTAGAAACTAGGGGAGAGTTACCCCCACCCTCCTGAAAATTCGTGGTCGTGTACAGAATCATTATATAAAGCATGATACTAATGTTTACAGCTCTACGTCCATTTTAACATTTTGGGGAACCCCCCCAACTCATGGACCTCGAGGAGACTTCAAGGGGAACTTCCTGGATACACTGGCAAACTCCAGCGGCCCAGAATATAATATTACGGAAGTTGGGGGTTGAGCCCCCCCCCAGTGTATCTCGGATCCTCGGCAATTTATTTCTTCATATTAAAGTACAATTCTCGCTTGGCTTACATGGAACGTTTACTCGAAATTCGTTTGGAGTTCCCAATTCAGTTCTCAATATAGGCTCGGAAACGGCTATCTTTATACACCCCCCCCTTGAACTTTTGTAGCCAAGTTGCTGAAGATGTGGGGCAGGGTTGCCGGTAAACTGCCACATCGGAACACTGCCACACATTTGTGTTCCTGTGTGGCAGTTTACAGTGAACCGTTTGTTCTGGGGGTATTTCTTCCGGGGGTATTTTTTCCGGGGGCATTTTTCCCGCTTTTCAGTTTTCGGGGGTATTTTCTCCGGGGGTATTTTTTCCCGGGGGTATTTTTACCTACATCCGTTGTGAATATGGCATTGGTAGAATAAAAACTGTCAAAAAGGCCTAGGCCTAGGGCCTATGAATTAATATTTCCTGCCTAAGTAAAAGCGCAATATTATTACATTTATTTGTTGGGTAAATGTTGTGAATATGGCAGTGATAAAGTAAAAACTATTAAAAAGGCCTAGGCCTGGAGCCTGTGAATAAATATTTCATGCCTAAATAAAACCGCAATGTTATTAACTTGATTTTCTGTTAAACGTTGTGAATATGACATTGGTAGAATAAAAACTGGTAAAGGGGCCTAAACCTAGGCCTGGAGCCTGTGAATAAATATTTCATGCCTAAATAAAACCGCAATATTATTAACTTGATTTGATGTGTAAACGTTGTGAATATGACACTGGTAGAATAAAACCTGTTAAAAGGGCCTATGCCTGTGGCCTATGACTATTTAGTGCCTAAGTAAAAGAGCAATGCTATTGACTTGATTTGATACGTAAGCGTTATGAATATAAAGTCGGCGAATTAAAAGCTGTTAAAAAGGCCGAGGTGTAGGGCCTATGAATTAATTAGGTAAAAGAAAAATACTACAAATTTGACATCTTATGTAAATATTTAGTGCCTAAGTAAAAGTGAAGCGTTATTAAAAAATTCCCACCTTTGGAAGGAGCTCTTTTGTTTTTTCAGAAAAACAAAAGAGCTCCTTCCCATCATTAGGCCTCTTGGGAAACTGCCACACATAATTCGGAAATTTGGAAAACTGCCACACATTCAAAGTGTTCCTCGGAGGAATAGCAATTTGTGCACGGCCCCTTAACGAAAATCGTGTGGCGGTTTTCCGATGTGTGGCCGTTTTTTAAGTTGCTGAAAAATGTGTGGCAGTTTTCCTGTGTGGCAGTTTTCCTGTGTGGCGGTCTTCCTCCAACCGGTCCTGGGTCCGGTGCCTATTGGTCCTAAACTCCTAAAATATACCCACTAGTTTTCAGTTGAAAACTTTTGTTTTTTATTTTATCCATAGAAATACATTTGCCTGAGGGCTAAATAATTTTTATTCATTACTGATAACAGAAGAATGGAGAATGCAAAAAAAAAAAATTTAGTTTAATATAGTTCGCGGAAGTCAGCGATTGTAATTATTATTTTAAAGTTAAAAAGGTTCCGCGTGCTAGAAAGAGTACTATTCAACGATTTAAATATCTTGTCAATTGCTCAAAGTTCGCGTTGATTTCCTGGGGAAAGGGAAGGTATAATGGGGTAATTAGCTATAAAAAGACTGGGTGGAAGATAACTTGTCGTTCAGTGAATTTGAGTAAAACATATCTGGCTGATGGGGTGTTGGGGAAATCTTTAGAAGGAGGGGGATAGCATTCTTCAAGGCCACTACAATGACATGACCTTCGGTGATCCCCGTAACTCGCTCGTCCCCTGTTCTCCAACAGGTCTCTTTCTCTGCCAGGAAACCCCCGCCGGCATGTATCTCTCCTTCCTTTTCCCAAGGGGGAGTCCAAGAGGGTTAGCTGGAGGTTACACTTTTCCCACAGTTGCAGGGGGGCCGTCTTAGGGTCACATTCTGACCTCTGTCTCTGCTCTTAGTATTTTGCGCCGGGGGTAACACGGATTCCCTTATTTCTCCGAATATTCCTCACTTCCCCCTATCATCTAAAAGTTCTGAAATGTACGGAGTTAGTACACTGACAGAGACGATGCACATGGTGGAGTTACAATGCCTAATCAGTAGCAGAATGCCCCGTTGAAAGAAAGTGAAAATTACTTGCGATTTCCTTGTATGTTCGCACACAGCCCACAGGGGAACTGATAACATGTTTATTATGAGATCAGCTCACCCCTTCTTATAAATGATCGAGCACCAGCGAAATTCCTAAATTGGAATAACTACAAGTTGGCCAACACCACTGCCTCAAATAATTACATTTAATGAACTTGCTCGTACTTTCATCAACATGTGTATTTTTTTTTTTTTTTTTTTTTTTTTACGAGCAAAAATGTTTTGCTCAAACATTTCTGACTAATCCCCAAAATTATCATTCCGTTGCAATTGGAAACGCTGCTGTGTGTGGGATGGCACCTGACATTTGGGCACCCGGACATTTGGGCACATTCCCTTTTAAAGCAATGAAATTGCGCTTATCCTGCTATGTATGTTCAAGCGCGCCTTCATTTCTGAATATGAGCAACTAAAAATATTTTTAGGAAGAAATTCGAATTTTGAACTGCCAAGGCTTTCGAAATTGTCGAAACATTATCAGCAATGTCTGTAAAGGAGGAAAAGACAAAGCACAGCGCGAAAAAAATGTACCAGAAACAGGTGCAGAAGTTGCCCACCTGGACACTTGCCCACTGGACACGAGCCCACTGAACCCGGGTACGGAGAAGTGGCCACCGGAGAACTGCCCAACACGGAGAACTGGACACATTGGAATTTCAGTGCCATAAAATTGTTCTGCATAAACAAATTTCGTGTGGCTATATTCCCCACTACTTGAGCAACTATTGTTCATAATTTTTTTTTTAATAATTCATTTTCAGTAAGAAATTTAGACATTTCCATGATTTTCGGAGCTAAGACTATGCGGAGAACTGGCCACAAAAATTTTAAGGGGCCGTATAAAAATGGCGTTCTGGGCTGCTCCGTGGCTACGTCTCCCCGAGATTGTTTATCTGACACACATAAAATGTCTGTAATTTCGTATTTTCTTATTTACGATATTTTTCTATAAACTAATACTAAACAAATTCTCTGCGAGTATGAGCAAACCCAGTAAACTTGTCGGGTGTGTGTTTGGGGGGGGGGGGGCGCTTAAAATCTGAAATATGAAATATAAAGAATTTCTGGTCCGATCGGGAGATTTTCAGCGTTTACAAGCTACAACTCATCGAATTATCTGAGGGAATCTGCTGCCTCAGGAAACTAGTCGGGGGGGGGGGGGGTACCAGAATCGTAAAATATCAAGAATTTCTCTTCCGATCTGGAGATCTTCAGCATTTACAAATTGCAACTCGAGAAATTTTCAATTTCCTCAGCGCATCTGTGCACTCTCTGGAAACCTGTCGGCGAGGGGGGGCTAATATCAAAAGTGTAAAATATGAAGATTTGTTCGTCCGATCGGAAAATTTTCAGTATTTACAGGCTGCAACTCGACAAAAGTTTCTGAGCCTACTCAGCAAACCCGTTGGGGAGGGAGGGGGGAGGGGTAATTTCAAAAGTGTAAAATATGAAGTATTTCTCTTCCGATCGGCAGATTTTTGGCATTTACAAGCTACAACCCCACACATTATTTGAGGGTATGTGCCTACTCAGCAAACCTGGGGGGGGGGGGGGGGGGCATGCCGAAAGTCTATCAAGTTCGTTGTTTGTCTATTAATGGCGTTGTCTTATGAATTAAGTTTCAGCTTTTTGAATCCATAAGAAAGGTGATATATATATTAGTTTAGGTTTGGGGGTAATCCCGTACATTTTAACATTTGTAAAACAAAAAGCAATTTTTATACAATCCATAAATATTTATGTGAACAGTTTTCCTACACTTGATCGGAAACTTCCTCCGAAGTTACGTATTATCTACAAATCATCCATAGTTGGCAAATGTCCGGGTGGGCAAGTGTCCGGTGGGCAAATGTCCAGTGGGCTTTTGTCCGGACCCCCGCCTGTCCCACCCTGGTTGCGCCTCTGCCAAGAAAGAATCACGCTATTCAAATGAAATTTATATCACAGATTCCTCATGTTACAGGAGATAACTGATTACATTCGTAGAGCTACACAAGATTGTTTTACTTCAATACTCAGTATCGTGTTAAACCTCCTCGGACAACAATAACAGCCTCTAGTTGACGTGGCATTGAATGGAGGTGGATTTTGACATCGTTCTGCAAGGCTGTTTTCCATGCGAGACCAGAGTTTCTTTGTGGTGAATGGCGGAGGCTCTTGACTGCCCAGTCGCTTAGCTACCATATCCCAGACATGTTCGATCGGGGACATATCCGGCGAACATGCAGGTCAGGAAAGACGCGGTATCTGCATTGCATGGAAGAGGTCTTGTAGAGATTCCGGACCGTACGTGGGCGAGCATTGTCCTGCTGCATGGAATATAGCGCCAGGACTACTCTGAAGGAAGGGTATGACCCCTGCTCTAAAATATTCCTGATGTATCACTGCCTGTTGAGATTTCCCTCAATTAATCGCTAATTGAACCCAATAACGCCCCAGACCATGACTCTTGGCATTGGGCCCGTATGACGCTACAAAACGCCGTTCACCACGATACCTTCCAATACGTACATAGGCGCCGACTTCTTTTGTTCGAGACCCTCTTTGAACCCCCAATGATTTTATTGTGGGTTCCTTAAACCACACATTTTTTTGCGCGTATTTCATGGGGAAAATATACGTACGCATATATGCATAAATTTAGCTTTTCGTTATCAGTTCTTCAATTTTTTTTATTATTATTCATTCCATGTTTACTATACCTATATACAGGGTGCATAGGAAAGTCCATTTAGCCTGGAATAACTTGCGAACGGAGAGACATACAGTTATGCAAGTGAGATAACGGTATAGTAAAGCGACTACGCCCAATCGAATGCAACCAATAGCAGCGCCCCTAGTGGCGAAATGCGGAAGTTAGTCATTGCAAATCGAAAACGAAAAGAGATAGAGCAAAATTTCCAAATACAAGGTTGTACAGCATCAATTAATTAGTACAAAACGATATTTGTTTCACACAGATCAGATAAATTATCGCCTGAATACCCTACAATGTCCGAAATCGATGCGCGACGATTCGAATCTGCATATTCACATATCGCAAATGTAGCCGTATGCAAATGCAGATTGTGACGTTGTACCGTACCTACGATATAAAAGCCAGTAGCAGGATGTACCCTGATCAGAAGTTTAGGTCTACGCACGCTATGTGAGAATGGCGAGCTTGGATTTCTGGGGTTACGTAAAAAAACAGGTGTATGCAACAGCGGCAACAAGTCTACTGGATCTACGTCGTCGTGTTACAGATGCTTGCAATAGTGTGACACGTTCCATGCTGAGGAATGTGCATGCAGAGTTACTTTCACGAATACAAATGTGCATCGTAGGCAATGGCGAACTCTTCGAACATCCTCGACATTAAATTTTTATCACTGTGCTCCAGTTTGCCTTTTTTTTTTTTTTTGTCTGACGTCATCAAACTGTATTGACATAAGTGCGCATTTATGCAATAAATTGTGTGTATTTGCTCATACCCACGGTGTACTCATACCTATGCCTGTTTCCTTCAAACTGTCACACAAAAGGTCACGCATTGATTTCGGACATTTTAGGGTATTCAGGCGACAATTTATCTTATCCGTGTGAAACAAATGTCGTTTTGTACTAATTAATTGATGCTCTATAATTTTTTTTGGAAATTTTCCTCTATCTCTTTTCGTTTTCGATTTGCAATGGTTAACTTCCGCATGTCGGCACTAGGAGCGCTGCTATTGGTTGCATTCGATCGGGCGTAGTCGCTTTACTATACCATTATCTCACTTGCATAACTGTACCTCTCTCCGTTCGCAAGTTATTCCTGGCTAAAAGGACTTCCTATGCAGCCTGTATCATCATCATCATTGTCAACCATTATCAATCCACTGCTGGACGAAGGTCTCCCCAAGTTTCCTCCACAACGGTCTGTCTTGTGCCAGTCTCCTCCATATCACTCCCGCATACTTTCGAATTCATCCACCCATCTTTCATGTGGTCGTCTTCTGGGTCTTTTCCTGTCCCTTGGAATCCAATCTAAAATTTCGGCTGTCCATCGATGGTCTGTCCTTCTGGCAGTATGTCCAGCCCATTGCCATTTCAGGGATTTAACTCTGATCATGATGTCTTCCACTCTTGTCATTTTTCTGATCCACGAGTTCCTCTTCTTATCTCTCCTGGTTACACCAAGCATGCACCTCTCCATGCTATTTTGAGTTGTCTGCAGCCTTTGTATGTCTCTTTTAGTTAAGGTCCACGTCTCTGCACCATACGTAAGCACTGGAAGGATGTATTGATCAAACACTTTTCTTTTAAGACATAATGGCATATTGCTCTTGAAAATTATGCTGTTTCTTCCAAAAGCTCTCCAGGCAAGTTTTGTACGCCGATAAATTTCTTCATCAATGTGACCTTCACTGGATATCTGCTGTCCAAGATAAACGTACGTGTCTGTTATCTCCAGCTTTTCTCCATCAATCGATAAATCTTCATTTCTTGTAAAAGCATTGAACATCAGCCTGTATATATACATGCATATATATAACGGACTAGGCTGCCATCTGATGCTGACCTTGGCTACGTACAATGGACGCTCTCTGTCTTCTGATTCAAGGCTTCTTGAATTGGAAGAGGAACTACAAAGGATCAAGTGGGACATCGTCGGGCTAAGTGAGGTAAGAAGAAAAGGAGAAGATCTCATCGAACTGAAAAGTGGACATCTCTTCTACTATCGTGGGACTGATACTGGCAGAACTAGTGGTGTTGGATTTATAATAAACAAGAAACTGAAGGATAAAGTTGCAGAAGTTGAAAGTTCCTCTGACAGAGCTGCACGACTCGTTATCCAACTCTCGAGAAGATACCAGGCTCAGATTATTCAAACTTATGCACCCACCACAAGTCATCCTGAAAAAGAAATTGAAGAAATTTATGAGGAAATTCGTCATCTAAATAATAAAGGTAAGCAGCACTTGAAGATAATTATGGGAGATTTCAATGCAAAAATAAGGCAACGGCAACAGAATGAAACTTCAGTAGGTAAATTCGGTCACGGCAACAGAAACCAGCGTGGAAATACTCTCGTAGAGTTTGCAGAGGCAGAAGGGTTTTTCATCTTGAACTCCTTCTTCAAGAAAAAGCCACACAGGAAATGGACATGGAGACATCCAAATGGGACGACAAGTGAAATTGATTTTATTATGTGTAACAAAAAATTCGTCATAGAAGACTGCAGTGTGCTAAACAAGTTCAACACAGGCAGTGACCATAGATTGGTGAGATGTAAGATGCACCTCAACACTAAACTCGAACGTAGCAAGCTCATAAGACAAACAAAATGTATTGACATAACCAACCTTAAGAAACACCATAATAACCTTCAAGTTGGAACTGAAGAACAGATTCTCTGCTTTAGAAGGCCTAACATCGGAAGAAGTGGATATTTCTGAAGTTAACAGGAAAGTAACCAAAGCTCTTATGGAAACAGCAACAAAATTAGCTGGGTCTAAGAACAAGTTGCATGTGAACAAATTATCAGGAAAAACCAAAATGTTGATGCAAAAAAGATGAGAGATGAGGACCACTAAAGAAGATGTGACTTCCAAAGTGGAATATGTAGAGCTATGCAAGACAGTACGAAAAAGTATCATTGAAGATGTAAGGAAATTTAACTGTGAACTAGTAAGGAAAGCAATTGAAAACAACCAAAGCCTAAAGATAGCAAAGAGACATCTCAGTAAGGGAAGAAAACAGGTTATGGCACTGAGAAAAGAAGATGGTTCTGTAACAAGAAATAGAGGCGAAATTTTGACAAGAGTAAAAGATTTCTACTCCAAATTATATGAAAGGGATGATACATATACTTCTGACATCATGAAAGGTACCAGTACCAGAGTTCTTCCAGTCCTCCCAGCAGAAGTTGCACATGCAATCAAGAACATGAAGCGGGGAAAAGCTCCAGGAGAAGATGGAATTAATGTAGACATCATACAAGAAGCAAGTGGAGAAATCGGAACAGTACTCGCCCAAATTTTCACTCGATGCCTTAATGAAGGGAAGATTCCTGAGGATTCGAACAACGCTACAATGATCCTGCTACATAAAAAAGGTGACATTGAGGATCTCAGGAACTACAGACGTATCAGCCTCCTATCAGTGGTTTATAAAATCTTCACTAAAGTTCTTTTACACCGCTTGAAGGGGACACTGGACGTGGCTCAACCGAGAGAACAAGCTGGATTCAGGAGTCGCTACAGCACAATAGATCATATCCACGTACTGAGAAAACTAATTGAAAGAGCGAGGGAATATGAACTTCCATTGTGCATGGCTTTTATCGATTATGAAAAAGCCTTTGATTCGGTGAAACCATCAGCAGTTACAATGGCTCTGAAATCCTGCGGTATTGAAGATGCATACATTAATATTATTAATAACATCTATGAAAATGCAAGTGCAAAGATTCGGCTGTTTGAAAATACAACACACATAAAAATTGGAAAGGGAGTGAGACAAGGTGACACCATATCTCCGAAGCTCTTTAATGTCACATTGGAAAATGTCTTTCAATCGATGAACTGGGAAAACAAAGGGATAAAGATTAATGGAGATTATCTAACCCACCTTCGTTTTGCTGATGACGTAGTCATTTTTGCAACTACCCCATCAGAGCTGCAGAGTATGATCCAGGAACTTGCCGACAAGAGTAAAGAAGTGGGATAAAAATGAACTTTCAGAAGACAAAACTGATGTTCAATGCTTTTACAAGAAATGAAGATTTATCGATTGATGGAGAAAAGCTGGAGATAATAAACACGTACGTTTATCTTGGACAGCAGATATCAAGTGAGGGTCACATTGATGAAGAAATTAATCGGCGTACAAAACTTGCCTGGTGAGCTTTTGGAAGAAACAGCATAATTTTCAAGAGAAATTTACTATTATGTCTTAAAAGAAAAGTGTTTGATCAATGCATCCTTCCAGTGCTTACGTATGGTGCAGAGACGTGGACCTTAACTAAAAGAGACATACAAAGGCTGCAGAGAAACTCAAAGCATCATGGAGAGGTGCATGCTTGGTGTAACCAGGAGAGATAAGAAGAGGAACTCGTGGATCCGAAAAATGACAAGAGTGGAAGACATTATGATCAGAGTTAAATCCCTGAAATGGCAATGGGCTATACATACTGCCAGTACGACAGACCATCGATGTACAGCCGAATTTTTAGATTGGATTCCAAGGGACAGGAAAAGACCCAGAAGAAGATAACAGGGAAGATGGGTGGATTGAATTCGAAAGTATGCGGGAGTGACATGGAGGAGACTGGCACAAGACAGACCGTTGTGGAGGAAACGTGGGGAAATCTTCATCCAGCAGTGGATTGATAATGGTTGGCAATGATGATGATGATGATGATGATGATGATATAATGTGTGTATAGAAATTTACCCCTCAGACTGTTTAATTATTGTGCTTAAAAAAGAATTAGTGTTTGTTCTTGCTCGTCAAATTTGACGCGACAGAAACCTGAAGTACCGTTGTTTAAGAGCCTTTGAAACTGTCTCCTTTATAAAAGAAAATTCTTCGGTTTCTCTGGGTTCCTACAAAATACTAAAGTCTAGCTCTGCATACGGACACGAGAACCTATTCGAGGTCATAGTGATAAAGGCGGAAATATGTTGTATAGTCAGTTGACCCACCCTATCTTCGGACAGGCGGGGACCAAGGAGGTTAGAAGTGAGAGGAGATGTCATCAGCTTCCGATGATGAAGCCAAATCTGATTATTTGGTTTCTTGCGCCCTCCGGGTGGAGAGGGTTTAGTGACGTGACGTCACTTCCTGAAGACCTGTGATGGAGCACACGTTGATAGCAGCCGTCTCTTACTCTCTGCAGCAGTCCCTGAAGGTCAACGAGGCTCCCACAGCTTTAGCAAGACCGTGGTATAGGCTGATGCGCTATATGCAGTTTCGCACTATGAAGCATAATTTTGTTTGATTCTCTTTTAGAAAATACTAAACAGTATTTTTGTAATATTTTTGCAAATTTTTAGTTATGTGCATGTATATTTCGGTCTCATTTTTTTCTGACTGTACATGTTGCACAAGTACCTCAAAAACCTCTTCAAAGTCAACGATTTCTCCATAGAGAAGTACAGAAGCAGCCCGAGTTGGGCATACTGGGCATGCACATCTGATACGAAGTGGAGCCCACGGAAAACACAGGACGTGCTGCTGATGCCACGTCCTCTCTCTTCTAACCTCCTATTTTAACTCAGAAAGCATTTGAAGAAAATATTTGTTGGCTGCAAGGGCGAAAAAGAATAATAAGATGCATATCAATTAAGATATGATTAAGTGTTAATCTATGTATATAAAAACAAGAAAAAAAGGGGCTATGTCACGTTCAGTGGGACGACGAAATGTCGCCCAGGAAGAATGTTTGTTTGACTCAGAAAATAACTTTATTTCATTAACTGTGTGCATATACAATGCAAAATGCCTGGCGTGAGTTGACGACGTCAGGAGGTATATGGCTAATCCAAAGCTGCGGAAAGACATTGTTTCGTAGTGCATTGCCGGAAACAGAAAATCTGGTCCAAGAGAATACCTGCACAAATACAGACAATGTCCAATGGTAGAAGGGCGCCAGTTTGTCTGGGAGGTCTGAATACGTCCTTTATGTGAAAGAATGTCAGTATTGTTGCATGTTTTGTTCTGTCTGAATAGAGTCTGGTTTCGACGCGCAGAAGTCCGTTAGAAGGAATGTCAAACATGTGTTCGTCAGACACGAAGACAATAAGTGGGGGCCAGGCAGTTCGAAGAAGCAGGGACTGCTACGACTGATACGAAGCAAGTTGGCCTGCGGGCAAAGGTCAGGTTCGCTCCGGAATCTGACAAGGTCAGAGGTCAGCGCCTCGTGGTAGGGGGCAGAGAAAAGGAGGGTCCTCCGGAGCGAGGGGGATAAGAGATATCTTCTGACAGAGGAGCAGCATTGAGAAGTGAACTTGGAAGGCGGATAGACGTGGGGAGTTTAGGTTCCGAGGAACGCAGTTCCTGTTTTTAGCGTGAAGCCGGGTGCTTTCAGAGAAAGAGTAGAGCAGTGAGAAGAGAGTTTGGAAGGCGGATAGACGTGGGGAGTTTAGGCTCCGAGGAACGCAGTTCCTAGTCTTAGCGTAAAGTCGAGTACTTCGGGAAAAAGCGTGGAGTCGGAACAACTCTGATATTAGAGTTGCCATAAGGCAACTGATTTTTGATTGAACAATTCGTGACGCACGCCGCGTGTGCAATAAGTTCTTCGACGTGGACATTGGCACCGGAACCAAACTCTTACCAATACTTTTACTTCATTAAATTTATTGTCTTTCTTATTCACGAAGTATTTATTGAAAGTTGATGAAGTGCTTTACGGTAGCCATTCTCTCCTTTCCTTGATTCGCGGATAATTAAACAAAAAGGCGGAGGAAGAGGGGCCTGGATAATAAATTTATAATTAATAAATTACGAGAGTGAGAGCCTCAGATAATTTGCTGTCAGTGGGGAGTTGTTAAAATAACTCACGGACGCCTATCGGAAAGAAGGCGGGACTTAGCACGAGAGCCTATGTCTCACCCCTACATTGGCATTTTTAAAATTGGTAAAAACATCTAAAAATAAATTTTACATGTTTTTTTTTGTTTTTTTTTACATTTATAAAGACAATTGAGTTGGAAATTCACACAGTATCTGTGTATTGCATATAATAATGTCGCGTTCACAAAAGCAAAATAAATGAAATAAGTAATTATCTAGAAAAAATATGTTTCTGTAATTAACCATAATTTGCTTCATTTTAGCATTTCAGGCGTCATATTGTGCCAGATAATCTGACTGAATCAAATTTAAAAAAGGCTTAAATCCTTTGAAAAATGCATGGGTAATTCGATTAAAAATTTCTGGAACCCCTCAATAATTTTTCAAGTCGGCGCTTATGAAGACGTATATGCGCTCATAATGGTGAATCAAGTTGAATCGTGACCCGTCGGGAAACACTACCTGTTGCTAATTAGCGCGCCAATGCCTGTGTTCGGGACCACGTTGCAGCTTGAGGCGTCTATGGTTGAGGGTCAAAGGAATGCGCGACAATCGGCTTTTTAGCAGACGACGTCCAGCAGTGCCGGAGGACAAAGCCAGACGTGACAGTGCTCTGCTGCTGCGCTGACAACTTGGATGTCGCTGTGCGATCGGTCACTGCCGTACAGTGATGTGATTTTGCGGCCCTTTTTCCGGACTGCTGAGTCTCCGAGCTTCATCTGTCCACTGACGTCACTGTCTGCCATCCGTACAGTGATGTGATTTTGCGGTCCTTTTCCCGGACTGCTGAGTGTCCGAGCCTCATCTGTCCACTGACGTCACTGTCTGCCATCCGTACAGTGATGTGATTTTGCGGTCCTTTTCCCGGATTGCTGAGTGTCCGAGCCTCATCTGTCCACTGACGTCACTGTCTGCCATCCGTACAGTGATGTGATTTTGTGGTCCTATTCCCGGACTGCTGAGTGTCCGAGCCTTATCTGTCCACTGACGTCACTGTCTGCCATCCGTACAGTGATGTGATTTTGTGGTCTTTTTCCCGGACTGCTGAGTGTCCGAGCCTCATCTGTCCACTGACGTCACTGTCTGCCATCAGTACAGTGATGTGATTTTGTGGTCCTTTTCCCGGACTGCTGAGTGTCCGAGTCTCATCTGTCCACTGACGTCACTGTCTGCCATCCGTACAGTGATGTGATTTTGCGGTCCTTTTCCCGGACTGCTGAGTGTCCGAGCCTCCTCTGTCCCCTGACGTCACGTTCGCAACACTGTACTGGCGTTTCATCCCGTATAGGAGTGACAATTTCGCGGTAAGAAAATCTAGCTTCTCTCATCCGAACAATCCTTGCTTGCTCGAAGTGTGCCAGTTGTTCATCATGCGACCTTCTTCGGCTACGTGGTATAGCGAAACACAAGAAACACCCTTTCGACTCAATGTTGGCTCTTCACTGATTGCAACATTTCGTTTGAGCCTGCTCTTTATTCCCAAGACCGGACAGTTCACAGGACGCTGCTGCAAAACCACATGCGCGTTTTCAGTGATATCTTAGTCATTTACATATCTGTTATCATGAATGGAATACGGGATTACACCATATATATATATATGTAATCCCGTATTCCATCCATGATTTACCTGCTCCTCCGGGCAATCACGGTAGAAGATTCTTAACCTCCAGATTCGCTAAACATGAATACCGGTTGCTTCGAC
This sequence comes from Macrothele yani, assembly GCA_039090855.1. Taxonomy (NCBI): domain Eukaryota; kingdom Metazoa; phylum Arthropoda; class Arachnida; order Araneae; family Macrothelidae; genus Macrothele; species Macrothele yani. Next base: position 132,509,576 of record CM077005.1, on the reverse strand, counting down.
TAGCGAATCCTGTGATGGCTATATTCAAATTAATCAGAAACTTGAGACTTGATCGTTCTGGGTGGTGTAGTTGTTAGCATACCCGGGCGCTATCTGGGACGACGAAATTTTCAAGTTTCATTATATTATCTGACTTACCATCCTTGTCACATTTACACCAAAAAACGAATTGTCATCTTCAAAATTTGTACATATCTGTTGTTATCATCTTAATCATTTCAACCTGTTGTACATATCCTGTACATTTCAAGCTAATACCAGAAGTCCTTCGCTGTGTTGCAATTTTCACAAACAGTATAGTTTATACATATATTAGTGTGTGTGTCAGAAACTTTATTATTAAACAGTCCTCAGACCCAAATGGGAATTTTCCAAATTGGAGTATCATTATTTTTAATACACCACAATATGAATATTCAAGAAACGCATATAGCGTATTAAATCCGTTTATTCCTTATGATGTAGTAATCACAAAGATTCGCCAAGCTTTCGCACTCCACTGGGAGGCTTTTTCAAGGCAACGGTAGACATAAAAATGCAGGGAATTGCAACAGATAAGGAATAAAGATGATTTTTGAAACTAACGTGGGTGATACCACCAGCGTATTTCGTGAAATGTTTTTAGCACGTAATTACACGGCGCGCGGCGACGTGTTCCCGTCTTTTAATAACGCATGCCAAACAATTGGTAGTTCAGTAGAGATCATGTCATTGCACGCTACTGTGTTGGAGAGGATTTCGACAGTTACCCTGATGGCAGTCTCTTTAAAGTTAGTGTAAGGGGAAATTCTTCTAATATTATTCCATACTGGAGTGGCCGATGAATGCATGACTTCTCTGGCGAGGGCTGTATTCTGCATGTCCTAGTTGACACTTCGCACGTGTTCTTTACATCTAGTGTCCAAGGATCGCTTTGTCATTCCGATATATATCTTTTCCGTGTTGTCAGGATATACCAACGGTATAACGTACACACCCTCCTTTTCTTTTTCACACTGTCTCTCCTTGCAGCATGATACTATATGTGATAATGGAGTCGGGGACTTCATTGCTATCAATATTTTGTATTTACGTAACAAATTCTTTAACCAATATGCAAAGCCTTAGATATATGAGATGGATCCTGCGTACTTCATTGTCTTACTAGGTGGAGTGCGAAAGCTTGGCGAATCTCTGTGATTACTACACCATTAGAAATAAACAGATTTAATACGCTATATGCGTTTCTTGAACATTGGATTATCATTTCTGTCTATAAAGCAGCGTTTTAGCATAATTTATGTCTATAAAGCAGCATTTTAGTATAATTTTTGTCTATAAAGCAGCATTTTATTATTATTTCTGTCTACAAAGCAACATTTTAGTAACATTTCTGTCTATAAAGCAGCATTTTAGTATAACTTCTGTCTATAAAGGAGCATTTTAGTAACATTTCAGTCTATAAAGCACCATTTTAGTGGTTCATTCACAATTGACAATCAAAAAATTTTTAGTAGACTTTATATTTTCCAAAGAGAAATTTTTCATGACTTAATTATCCTTGTTGCGTATGTGTTAGAATAACAGGAAAATGAACTCATGTATCAGGAAAATGACAAGAGTTCATGACATTATAATCAAAGTAAAGGCCCTCGAGTAGCAAAGGACTTGACATTTTGCCAGTGAAATTGACCTCCGTTGAACAGCTGAAATGCCAGACTGGATACTAATGGACGGGAAAAGACCGAGAAGACAAAGTGGGGAATGGGTGGATGAAATCCGAAAGCATGTCAAAGTGACATGGATGAGAATTGCTCAAAACAGAGAGTTTAGGATGAAACTTAGGGAGACTTTCATCCAGCTGGGGATTGATAATGGTGGATGATGATGGTGATGGTGATGATGATGTGTATATAAATAGATCTTTCATGAATGAGTTTTTTTTTATATGTCATTCATATTTGATAGGGGCACCACGCATAAACACGTAATTGGTATTTTATTTCGGTAAAATAATTTTTTATTTATTTATTTATTTATTTATTTATTTTTGAGGGCTGCTCCTCATAGTTCAAGGTATACTTGTAAAGATTCAAGAAGAAAAAGCAATATATCTTTTTAATTTGTTGAACAATTAATTATTGGATGTGTGCATAAGTTCTACTCGTTTTTGTAGACTACAAAGTTAGGAGGAGAACACAACAAATAACATACCTAGGATTTCACATAATTTCTATCATTCTGTATGACCTCTTGCCACCTGCCTTATAAGTAGGTGAATCCTACGCCGGGAAAACTGCTGTGTTTTAGACTCAAAAAAGTCACGCAATGCCGTTTTCACATCCTCCACATCATCAAAGGTTTGGAGAGCGAAGGCGTTCTGTAACGATCGAAAAAGGTGCTAGTCCGTTGGTGCCAGATCAGGGGAATACGCCAGGTGAGATAACCCTTCCCAACTAAAGTCCAGTAATTTTTGCCGAGTTATTAAAGCAGCCTGAGGTCTAGTGTTATCATGATGAAGGATCACGCCTTTGCGAATGACGAGTGCTGGCCGCTTTGATGTCAGTTGTTCTCGCAATTTGTCAAACTCTTGGCAATAGAGGTCAGCATTTATCGTTCGGTTAGGTGCCAACACCTCTCAGTGGATTATTCCCTTGGACATCCCAGCAAACAGCCTTCAAAACCGTTTTGGGATGCAGTCCTCCTTTTGAGGTCGATGGAGCAAGCTCCGTACCTTGGCACGCATTCCGTCGACGCTTTGCATTACGGTACAGTACCCATTTCTCATCATCCGTTACAATTCGTCTCAAATACGGTTCACTTCTGTGACGAGAAAGCAAAGAAACACAGGTACGGATTCTTTCCTCACGTTGCTTTGGAGAAAGCTGGTGCGGAACCCGGTTATCGAACTTGTTGATGAACCCAAGCGCATGCATCCATCTTTCGACTGTTGTTCTGTGTACCGACAACGTTTCCACTAATTCCTGAGCGTTGGATGTGGTTCATTTGTTATGGCTTGGTCCACATCCTCGTCAGAAACCACGGATGGACGTCTGGGACGTGATTGATCTTTACAGCTTCTGTCTCCGTCCCGGAATTTCCGAAACCAACGGCGACATGTGCTATCATCAACTGCATCCTCCCCATACACTTGACAGATGTTACGGCAAGCCGCGGCTGCAGTACTGGCTTTATCGAACTCGTTCAGTAAACAATGTCTAATGTGCTCCTTATCTCATGCCATGTTACACCATCGGTGATTTCCGTTACGAATGTCATAGTCGGACAAACTTAGTGCCTGTACATACTCTACTATTCCACTCTTTATGGGCCGAAAATTCGGCATCGCAGCACCATCTGTGACGTAACTACTCCGATGGCAATTTGAATCTATTACAAAAACAGGTAGAACTTTTGCACAGACCCAATATATACATACCGAGTGATCACCCCTATAAAAAGTGAATGCGGCCAGTTGACCACCTGGTTTCCGAGAGGGCGCGATCAGTCGACTGACGTGGCACATATAAGGTGTGAGTGGCGCAGTAGGTAGTAAAATTCGGAGCGTGATGGGTAAAGGGAGGAATTTATCGAACTTTGAGAAAGTACAGATTGTGGGAGCTCGGAAAGCGGGCGCTTGGATTTCCCAAACGGCTGAACTGGTGGGTTGTTCGCGAGCCGGCGTAATTAAAGTGTATCAGGTCTGGCGTGAAAATGGTCAAACAACAACCCGGAGACAAAACTGCACAGGACAGCGAAAGGTTGATTTGAGAGCTGAGCGCCGGGTCTGACGACTTGCACAGGCCAAAAGATGCAGCACAGTTCAACAGTCTGTTCCTGTTTGACCCAATGCAACAGAGGTCAACCAGGAACAGTATCGGTCATGACCATGCGCACGTATAGGCTATATAACAGCAGACGACCCCGACGACATCCTCTCCCAACCACAGTTCATCGGCGCAAAAGACTCGTCTGGTGCAAAGATCATGCAAGTTGGACGTCGGATGGCTAGAAGGAAGTGTACTGGTCTGACGAGTAGCGTGTTTTACTTCTCTCCGTGGATGGTCGTGTGCGTATTTGGCGCGAAAAACATGAACTTGAGGCACTCGATACATCTTGCATGGCTTCTACAGTGGAAGTTGGTGGAGGCGATTGTATGGTGTGGGGCATGTTTACCTGGCAGGAACTTGGACACCTAGTGTATGTGGAATAACGTATAACTGCTATCCACTGTCTTGAATTGTTTGCTGACTCTGTACACCTAGCAATATTTCACTTTTCCCCGAATGGCGACCGAGTCACAAGTTCAATGTAGTTCAAGAATAGTTTGACGAACCCAGTTCAGACTTCCAGCACATCGATTGGCCTCCGAAGTCCCCCGGTATAAATCCCAAACGCTGAGCTAGGAACTGGACGACTTAAAGCTGTCTTTGAATGAGTGTTAGGGTTCATCTTCTGCGATAAATGGCGCAAAAATCACTCTTTGCGCGTGGCTTTTGCGTCTTGAGGGACTGTCCCAGAAGTTGGAGTTAGCGCATCACTGCAGACCTCGCAACTTTCAGAATGGAAGCGGTCTCTCGTTGGCTACACAATGAAAAGACAAAATAAGCGCAGTTACGTTTTAACCAGTGACAAATGACGTTATTTGGGGGTGGAGCTTAGTAGGTAGGCGGAGTTCCTATAGCTCAAATTCAGGGGTTCTCTGCTAATGTGCACATTTTCTCTTAAAAAAAATGAACGTACAGTAGGATTTAAGATAATTTATGGGAGTCAAGATTCCAGTCTCACTTTCGGCCCCATTTAATTATTTCTATTTGGCCTAGATCGTCTAGATAATTCAAAAAAATCAGACAGAAATGAGAGATTTCGTTTCTTCCTAACAGAAACTCTGCTAAGCTAACTTATCGCGCCATCTAGCGCCCAAATTGGAATACTTTCGAGTCAGATAAATTGAACTTTAAGAAAAATTCTAACATTTTTTTGGGAATAATAACTGTGGCACATATTAGCTATAAGTCGGTTTCATTTGTGCTCAAAATTTCAAACACTACAAAGTAATAGTCTTTAAGAAAATGTGTACAAAAGAATTTAGATTGCCGATATAGGATGGAATTTCTCTTACATTCATTCAAAGGCAGCCTTAATCACCTCCATACCTGCATTGAAGGCCTCATTACACACAGCTTGGTTGGCCATACCTCCCAACTGATTCTGGCATCTTATTGAATCGATGGGCGAAAGGAGGACCTACGAAGTATTAGGCAAGTGGTCATAATTCACTGATCACTCAGTCTATATTATATACATGCATGCATGCTGTATATAATATAGACTGACAGCGTTCTTATTCGGTAGTGCAGCCAAAAATAATAAAAAATAAACGAAATAGCCTATGTCCAACTGAGCGAAGTAAGCTTCCCAACGGTGAAATAATTATCCAAATTGTTTCAGTAGATTTCGAGATTAGTAAAAAAATAAAAATTCCGTATATTATCGTGAACTACTTTCCTTCACATTGGGTGTGATCAGGTTGTATTTAAAGAAAGCGGAACGATACACAGGAAATCGGGAACTACTTGAAAGCGATCTGATTCGGTAGTACAGCCAGAAATTATAAAAAATAAACGAAATAGCCTATGTCCACCGGAAACAAATAAGTTTCCCAACGGTGAACGTATTATCCGAATCAGTTCAGTAGTTTTCGAGATTACCTCAAACACAGAAAGTTCCTCTCTTTATATATTAGTATATTATAGACTATATAATGACACCAAAAAAAAAAAAATGTTAAAACCAAACTAGCAAAATAAAACACATTTTTAACCCCATTGTGTAGTTATCTAGACATGATATCATTTCGGGTCAGTGAAATAATGCCTCAATACTCCAATGCAAGTCTTTCAACGACGGATAAGCACAAGTTTATACAATAATGAGGAACGTCGTCGTTAAATTCGTATACGAGTAGTTGGAAAAATTAATGGGAATATTACGAAAATGTTGTTGTTGGTGACCCATCTTACAGACTGCCATTAATAATTCAACCGTTTACTATAGTTATGCATTTTATTACGATTTGTGTTATATGACAAGAAAAAATTTCAATCACAGCTTTTTAACCCTGCATGGCTCGGGTTACAGACCAGTATACAATAAAGTTCTTGAAAAAATACTACTCTAAGACAAATGCAGTAATTTAAAAGGACACACTTGAAACAGAACCAATAGAGATCCAGAAGAGGATTATGTAAGGATGCTCAATGTCGTCATGTCCTAGGAGAAGTTGTAAAGAATGCAATAGATAATGAACCTGGAATTAATATCGATTGTCTAAATATAAATAATTTCAATTATGCAGACGATCTCGTTCTTATTGCAAGAACCTCAAATGAACAACAGACGTTGATAAATAAACTTAATGAAACCTGTATGCTATACGATCTGGTAATAAATCTGCAAAAGACATAAGTTATGAAAATACGTAGAAACACAACTAACATCGTAGTCTCCCTAAACGGCGAACACATCGATCAAGTTGAGAGCTTTACCTTGGATCAAAATTAACAGGCCGCCCCTGTGGCGCAGTGGTCTAAGGCGCTAGCCTCTGATCATTCGTCCGTAAGGGGTCCGGGTTCGAATCCCGGTGAGGCATGGATGTTGTGTTTGTCTTACGGCACTGGCTCTTTCCCTTCCCTGGAACCAGTGACCCTAAATTAGGGACGGGCGACTGCTTATAGCCCATTGAGTTGCTCACGGTGGTCGTTAAACCTCCAATCAAAAAAAAAAAAAAAATAACAGAAACAATAGATGCAATGGACCTTATTCACCTCGCATTGCATCATGGGAAAGATTTTCCGTGGCCGCGGACCAACAATAGCTTGTCTACATGCGTTTTCCTACGTTGCAGGGTTTAGGAAAATAGCCATTTTTATAAATTTATTAACGACATGTCTAACTTTTGGTGATCGTATGGTTGTGCTAATAAATCCTGCCACCTAAATTGTATAGAGGAAGGAATAACTTTCCATAATTTTCCTCTGAAAAGGACGAAATTGTTAGAGCAATGGCTGTGCAAAATGAAACGCGATGACTTTATTTTCAATACACGAGGCATGAATAATAATGAAACGCCATGATTTCCATTCCAATGTTCGTCCTCCAATATGTTCTGCCCACTTTAACGAAAAAGTTTTTGGATATTATGACACTACGAATCAAAGGCAGTTGAAATCTCGTAGCCTTCCTTTGAATTTCAACTTCAAAGAAAAAGGTAGAAGGAGAAAACTGATGGCATATTTGGAACAGTAAATTACAAATTAAGTTCTACGTTCTTTCCCGAAAGAACGAAACAAACATATCTATCATTTTTCTTTTATTTAATGTTACGCATTCATTTAATTTTTAAGCAGATTGCCTAGCGTGCGAACCCTTGTTTGTTTCTATATTACGTATTATGTTTTGTTTGCAAAAAAGCAAATGTTTTGTTTTGCAAAAAAGGTTCCCAAGTTTATGGCTTCAGATATTTCGCCAATGTCTGGCAATATTCTAATATGACAAATTAATATACCGTTCACGAGAAATGCTCCATTAAAAAATTACATGATGACTAATAGCGATGTTCTCCTGCGCCATATGAAATAAACATCGAACACAAAATTGCCTGGGTATATTTTTGCAACCTTCATTTGTTCTTCTGAGAAATTAATTTCTTCTTCTTCGCCCTGTAGCTCTATTAATTCGTTGGCAGACTACATGACGTTAAGATTGCCAAAAATTAGCCAGCAGTACGGGATAATCAAATAGCGACAACATTGAATCAGTAGCCATGTTGGTCCGCAGAAATCCACCTGTGACGTCACGTGAATAACGTCCAAAGAAACCATCAAGCATAGAATAGCAATTGGATGGACATATCGGAAAATTACAGAAAATCTGAAAAGCAAACAAGATATCCAAATAAGCCAAAATCAAATTATATGAATCAATAGTTATACAACGTTCATCTACGGAGCAGAAGCATGGGCAATTAAGTCAAGAGAGAAGAAAAAGTATTAGCGTTTGTAATGCAATGCTTAAGAAAAATAAATAAAACAGGCTGGACGGAAAAGAAAGCAAATGGCACAGTCAGAAAAGAACTGTCATATCAAGTGACAATATTGAAAAAAAAAAAAAAGATCGGCAACTGAGATGGTTCGGTCACGTTGCACTCATGGACAAGAGCAGACTACCTAACATCTTAATAAATACTTTCACAACAGTAAAAATGAAGACCTGGGAGACCAAGACTTACCTGGCTGAAAATAATAAAGAACACCTCAGGCTGCAGAACATATGGTGAACTTTTTCGGAAAGCAAGGAACAGAGGAGGTTGGGAGAATCTGCTTCATGGAAGACTCAACTCGTCTTAGACCGAAGAGAGAGAATAGGAATGTGGAATATGCGTATAAACAAAATCGTATTCGGATTCAGTATCTGTGTTTCAAAGTTTTCTTTGTTTTGTTTTTCTTTTTTCATTTACTGAAAGTATGAAATCTTACAGAATTTCAGAGTTTTTTAACCACGTTTTTATAATGAAATTAAAATAAAAAATTAATATAAAAGCCAAATTAGACATTGTCTTAAGGTAGTGTTCATGTAGGTCTTACAATACGAATCAACTGGATCTGAAATTATGTGGTTCTTTTTCTCTTTTTTTTTTTTCTTTTTTCTTTTTTTTTCATTTTGGAGGCTTTCAAAATTTTACAATAGTATTTAACATTTTGAAATTTCTTTTATACATGTTTTTTTACATTTATACGTTTTTTAATGCTCTCCTGTAGGAAAACGTACGACAGACGTTCCGCTCTATACATTTGAATTTCGGTATATACAGGGGCATACTGATAGCCCCTGGAATACCCCCATTCAGGGAGGGCTCACGGCTAAGAGGGCCTCAGCAAAAATTTTCCATAAAATTTTTTGCGAAAACTTCATATGAAGCTGGTTAAGGAAACAGCCAAGAAGTCTTTACGTCAGATTTGAACGAAGTATAAAAAAGAGAAGCCCTATTTGCAGTACTTTCTTTCTTTTTCTTCTTCTTCTTCTTCTTTTTTTTTTTTTTTTTTTCAATAAATAAGTAAAATAATTTTTAAATAGATGACGGAAAAGTAGCCGTTCTAGAGGACTTGTGGGCCCCTTTTCACAGTAATATATATTTACAAGAGAATTTGAAAGAAATGACAATTCAATGAATGAAATTTTTATACCAATGAGAATAAGGTGTTATATATAACAGTTGTTTACACATGACTACGCATTCTTCAGAATATCATGAACTAAAAGATATTCTTCACGGGGTCGAAGAAACAGAGACCTGTGTCATTTCTTTTTACGTAACTTACGCAACACAGTTAAGAGAAAAAAAATTACGCATTATGTTAAGAGAGTTTTTTTATATCAAAGAGCAAATAATTAAAAGTAGTTCTGCATTTTTTTTTTTTTTTTTTTTGGTGTGCCACAATTCTTAGTTACTGCGTATTTATTTGTTTACTGCGTATTTATTTAGTTCTGTAATTTTGATTTTTGTATAAATCGGAAAACGTCATTAGACACAATCACACAGCAGTTATGTGTTCTGAGTGCGTGACCGTGAGGCATCTCAAAGAGACTGGCCGGCCTTATTTTTCTAAAGAATAAAATTTGAATGATATGATTATCTTTGGCGTAAGTGTTTTGCAGTACTTTGTATTCGTATAAAATTATAAAATTAGAGCAGTCATTTTAATTAACACGGGCACATTTATTTGTGCTACACGCAAAAACGTTCAATAATTTTGGTTTTACGGTTTTATTATTAAAACGCCATAAAACCTAGTAAATAATATGCACTTTAGAAATTTCAGGAACTGAAGGCTAAAGGATTTTTTCCAAACGGCCTCCAAGATATTTTTTTCCAGAAGATCCGAGTTTTCCCGGTACGTCACTATCTAATCTAATTTGGATGCATTTTCCCAGTTCTGCTTTATTTATTTTTATTTTGCTTTATTCATCTATGTACGTGTTATTTATTTCGTTTTCCCTTTTCCTACTTGGAATGTCCGTTATTAACTGTCGGGAAAACAATGCATTTTAAACTTTGACTTACTTATAACATTTCTTCGTCGTTTATCAGTTCTATTCCTGATTAAAGGAAGAGTTTTCGCTGGTAAATCGAAACATGCCCAACAGCCCTCTGAAAAAATTTTCTTTGCTCTGCTCCTTGAAGTTGAATATATTGAATAGCTGTTCCACAATGCCATTGAGATTTTTCTTTTTTTCTTTTGGACTTTAAATATTTGCCGGAACTGTGGTCATTTATTTCGGTTTATAACTGAATATCAAGTTTGAGAGAGGAAAAAAAAAAATAGATGCCCCAAAGAGTTAAAAAAAAAAAATTATTTGTGGAGGTGCCGGGGATCGAACCCGGGGCCTTTCACATGCAAAGCGAACGCTCTACCACTGAGCTACACCCCCGACGGCATAAGTATTGTTATAAAGTTTGAAATAAATAATTAAAGATGAAATCTTAAAGTTTCCTTTTTCATATAGGAAAGGTAGGATTTTTGTTACTAAATTTTCTCAGATGCGACGTATGAGAAGCTTATCACATTGTCAAAAGCAAATTGTTGCACTTTTCGCCGATAGGTGGCAGGCTGCGGGGTCAGATTGGTGCTATTTCAACCAAGCTTCATCAGTTTCACTGCCTCTGTTGTAGTAAAAACAAGTCTTTAGTAATTTTAGTCAATGGCAGGATTTTTTTTTTTTTTTTAATTCAGGATATTTTTAAAAGAATTAGTCAATTGCAGGATATTTTCTCATCTTAACAGTCAAACAAATAGTATGGAAATTAATTGCAAAAACATTTTCCATCTTCTTTGATTAGATTTTAGTTCCACAGACGATCTACACTCGTTACAGGAAGTAAAGAGTTATTTGCAGCTACGTCTTCTGTACGCTCGGCTCAGGGGTGTATATAGATTTTTTTTCGGAAGGGGGGGGGGCGAAGAAGGGAAAGTTTTTGAAATACATTAGAGCAAAATAAAGTTAATGGGAAATAGAAGAAAACAAATTAAAGCATTATTTTCTAATGTAAGCTTATGCATTTTTATTAAATTAAAGCATTTTTTCTAATGTAAGTCCCATTTTAACAAAAAATAAACACTTCGGGAGGGGGTCCCCTTACCCTCCTCCAAAAACGCCCGTGGCGGGGCTACTTGGTTAGCCAGCAGGATTTTTTTTGTTGCTAAATATGACCAACATACTTGAACTCAGTGGTGTTGTGGGGCCTGGGTCCGGACTAAAAGCCCACCGGCACCGGACACTTGCCCACTATGGATAATTCGTAGATAATACGCAACGTCGGAGAACGTTTCCGATCTAGTGTAGGAAAACTGATGACATAAATATTTATGGACCGTATAAAAATTTCGCTTTATTTTAGAAATGTTGAAATTTAATGGGGTTACTCCCAAACCTAAACTAATATATATATATATATCAAACTTAAATAATTGGACAACGCTATCAATAGACGAACAACGCACTTGAAAATTTGGAAAAGTTTAAATTTAGGGGATGTTAATCCCCAAATGTAAACTAACATATATAATCTGTTTCTTGTTTACAAAAACCAAATATCTAAGTTGTAACTTAAATTCTTCTAAAAAGGCAACAGATCTTCTAAAAATGTCAACACCTGAAGATCGATTCGTTGAATCCTTGTAGATTAACCTTTATTGCATGACATGCGAAATATTAAAATCATAACTCAAGATTTAGTGAGTCGCAAAGCTTCTACATAAACCTTGTGTCGTTATGATCTTACATACACATTTATATCCCTAGGAAAACTCGTACATTTTGTTTTGTTCTACTAGAAAAACTTCCACAATTTGACAAGATCTCGGAAAGAAACGCAATTTGTCATTTATGCAATTTGTATACGACCCCGTAATGTCACAGACTCTGAAGGATACCAATCTCCCGGGTACGAATTTGCCGTTTACCATAGAGATATGGTGTGTCGTTTTTGATTTGCAGGCAAGGGCGCCTGCAGGAAATTTTTCAAAGGGGATCAAGTGTAATTAATTAAGGTTTGGCTAATACGTAGAAAACAATAATTCGTGAAAATGAAAGATTAATACTATTGCTACTACTACTTACTTACTACACTAGAACACTACAATTATTATTATTATTAATATTAATTGATGCTGCTCTTGAAGAAAGTCTATTTTAGTAATAGTCATGTATTATCATGTATTGGGTTGTCGGAAAAGTCATGACGTATTTTAGCCATGTTTTGCAAAGGTCATTTATTGATAGAAAGAACAAAGATCAATCAATGATATAATGCCCGTTTTGTTCGATAACCTTTTGCCACTTTTCAGTGAGCTGCAGAATGCCTCGTTCATAGAAGGATCGTGGCGAAAAACTTTACAGGGTGCTGATTTATAGCCTCATCTGAATTGAACGTTATACCACGCAAGGACTGTTGAAGAGAGCGAAACAAGTGGAAGTCTGACGGCGCAAGGTCGGGCGAGTATGCTGGGTGTGGCAACACATCCCACCCAAGCTCCAATAATTTTTGGCGGGTGATCAAACTTCTGTGTGGTCTCGCGTTGTCGTGATGGAACACAACACCTTTACGATGAACGAGCTCTGGACGTTTTTGGATGATGGCTTCGTTCAAACTGTCCAATTGCCGATAGTACACATTCGAATTGATTGTTTGGTTCCGTAGTAGGAGCTCAAAAAACACGACATCTTTAAAATCCCACCACACTGAGAGCAGAACCTTCCGGATGTCGTTTGAGGCGAAGCAGCACGCCGGGACCAAGACCGTTTGCGCAGCACATTGTTGTACACAATCCACTTTTCGTCACTAGTTATCAGTCACTTCAAAAAAGGATCGTTTTCCTCACGTTTAATGAGCATAACGCAGATGTTTATACGCGCCGTCAATTGAGCTTCTTTGAGTTCATGAGGAGCCCACACATCGAGCTTGCTTACGTATCCCAGCTTCTTCAGGTGGTCATGAACGCTTGAATGGTGGATGTGCAATGTGTCTGCAATCTCTCGTGTCGTGTAACATGGGTTTAACTCGATCAATGCCTTGATTTCGTCGTCATAAACCTCGGTTGGCCCCTCGGACCGAGGAGCATCGTTGAAGTCAAAATCACCAGCACGTAATTTTGCGAACCACCGCTGGCACTGACGTTCTTGTAGAGCATTATCACCGTATACTTTACGCAACTTTTCACAAGCTTGACGCGCGTTCTTCCCTTTACGGAAGTAAAACAGTAAAATTTGGCGAAAATGCACAGTTTGGTCTTCCATCTTCAACTTGATGTCAAATCTCCGCAAATCAACCAAATCGCTCACTACTCCTTTTAGACTGCAGCTAGAACTGGCGCCTGTCGAATGCCATATCGATAACAGAGCTGCGCATGCCTCTAGTACTTCCAAAACCGCCCAACCACCATCGAGTGCCAAAATACGTCATGAATTTTCAGACAACCCAATACATTGGCAACTGTTTTCAAAATAATGAACAGTGTCAAGCAGGGCCACTCCAAGACTGTTAAGTTTAGCACACACCACCTTGAGCGGAACTTGTTTGGGAGTACTAGCTTACGGTTTGCTAGGTTTTCCGCTTTCACGTTATCGTTTTCCAATTCCAAATTTCCAATAAAATTGGGATATTAAATTAAACGCCCCAAACTCCATCTTTCCTTGTGGTCCAGTCCTGTGAGTGTAAAAAAAAAAGTAATAAATAAAATAAAATATAATAAAGGGAAAAATAATTCTACAGGGCAGGGTCAAGTGACCCTTGTAACCCCCCCCGGTCAGTGTTTGCAGGCAATATGCTTTACTTTGGGATCTATCCACAACCCCCTCTCCCCCTCCCCTAAAGTTTTTAAGACGTCCGTTGGGTCATACTGCATACAAATTTAAAATTTCGACCGATGTACAAATCCGGTGGGTGTACATCATGTCCCAAACGTGCGTTGGGTCACACGACCTAGAAAATTAAAATTTCGGCGGGTGTACACAACCTCCCAAAGCAAAGCAGGTCATGATGCTTAAGGTGGACGTCTAGTGATTTTGCTTCTTATACTTCCAATGGGCAAACCGCTGTGCATATTTTCTTCACAATTAATGCGTTCCCAAGGATGAAAATTTGAACATCGATTGAAATAACTTCATATTATAACTTGGTATACTTACTATTTTCTAAAACATAACCATAATTACAGAATCCAACATTTGTTTGTCTACTGACGTCATCCATGTACAGGTGGCGCCATCTTTTTTCTGGTCTCAACACTACCAAAGGAAAAGTTATTGATTTTTTATAAAATTATGGTTATGTTTTAGAAAGTATTAAGTATTCCAAGTTATAGTATGAAGTTATTTTAATCGATCTTAAAATTTTCATCCTTGGGAACGCATTAATTGTGAAGAAAATGTGTACAGAAGTTTGCCCATTGGAAGTATAGGAAGAAAAAGTCACTAGACGTCCACCTTAAATTTTGAAAATATGGTAGCGATTATTCCTACACTTACTGTGCTAAGTGTGCTCAAGTTCAGTGGGCTCGTGTCCAGTGGGCACGTGTCCGGGTGGGGCAAATGTCCGGTGACCAAGTGTCCGGTGGGCGACTGTCCGACACCCAGTGGGGCTGGAAAGCAAGTCCACCCGGTTTGGTAAACCCTATACAGCAAAATTTGTTTTCTTTTTAACATACGAATGTTATAATTCTTTTCCAATGAAAAATGCAACAAAAAAACTACATGGGATGAAATAAGTGTCTCTGACGACATGGACACAAGACAAGATATGCCCCCCCCCCTCACCAAATTTGTTCATTTGCTAAACAGTGCTGGCTCATGACGTGCATGTGTCTGTTTGTGTGGATTGTGTTTTATTGCGTTATGTTAAGTAATTCAGCAATGATATTTATTATACAAATTTTGAAGATGACAATCCGATTTTTGGCGTAAATGTGACAAGGATGGTAAGTCAGATAATATCCGAAAACTTGAAAATTTTCATCGTCCTGGAGCGGGACTCGAACCCGCGTCTCCCAGAAAACGCCCGGGTATGCTAACCACTACACCACCCAGAACGACCAAGTTTCAAGTTTCCGATCAATTTGAATATAACCATCACAGGATTCGCTAGTCGAAGCAACCGGCATTCATGTTTAGCGAATCTGGAGGTTATGAATCTTATCCCGTGTTTGCCCGGAGAAGCAGATAAATCATGAAAGAAATACGGGATTACGCCATATAATACAAATTTTGAAGATGACAATCCGATTTTTGGCGTAAATGTGACAATTATGGTAAGTCAGATAATATCCGAAAACTTGAAAATTTTCATACCCGGACGTTTTCTGGGAGACGCGGGTTCGAGTCCCGCTCCAGGACGATGAAAATTTTCAAGTTTTCGGATATTATCTGACTTACCATCCTTGTCACATTTACGCCAAAAATCGGATTGTCATCTTCAAAATTTGTATTATATGGCGTAATCCCGTATTTCTTTCATGATATTTATTATTAATGGAAAATATAGTAGGTGTATTTCATAGTGTGCCAGCGTATGTTTCAAATTATTGACCTTCAGGATTTTGTGAAAAATAAATACATTATGATAATAGCATTTATTATAAAAACAATATAATGCACCAGAAAAGTCATAACAATGTGGGAAAAGAAGCAAATATTAAAACAATCTTAATGAACACTTACAACGCAAAGGAAAATTTGATTAACACTTATGTAATTTCCCACTTTTCCATCCAAAGTCTGACTGCACCATAATTACGGCATGATCATCGGTTTCTGACGGGCCTTTGCATAAACAAAGCTGTCAATTACTGAAGAGTAGTTTATAATCAGAGTTATGCCCTTTTCTACACACGTTATCACGAGCGAGTTAAACTTTTTTTTCTCCCAATAACGTCCTTTTTTCATTTTTTATTCTTGAGACTGCTGAAAATGATCATTCAGCAGAACAATTCGTGGGAAGGTTAAAACATTCTCAAAGGTATTTCTAATTTTGGAAACGTATTCTCAAGATTGTTATGAATGATGAAAGTGTACATATCCCGTGGTGTGTTCAAGTCTTCAGCATTCATATACTGTATGACTGGAAATGTTGAAATTCGTTGCTGATAAAGTTTTCTGTGCCTCCTTGGTACCTATGAACAAGTTGATTTGGTCTAGCCTCTTATGTCATGGAGCACTGGTCTCCTTCAAATCCCTGAAAAGTTCAAACCTTTCTAGAAAAGGCACCGCGCGTTCCTGTACTTTTTGAGAGGGGTGTGGGAGGGGATGAAAGCAAATTCTTGGAAGGCCGAAGATCTTTCATAGTGAAATATTAAGGTTTCAAATTTAGGAATAAAGTGGGGGAAGGGTAAGAAATGAAGACGTAAATCCGGGGGGGGGGCGTAAAAGCACCGCGCGTTCCTGCATGTTTTGAGAGGGGTGTGTGGGGGTGAAAGCAAGTTTTTGGAAGGCTGAAGATCTTTCATAATGAAATATTTAGGCTTCAAATCTAGGAATAAAGTGTGCGTGTGTGTGTGTGTGGGGGGGGGTTAAATATGAAGACGTAAATCTCAGGGGGGGACGTAACGGCACCGCGTAAATGAAGACGTAAAAGCACCGCGCGTACCTGCATGTTTTGAGAGGGGTGTGTGGGGATGAAAGCAAGTTTTTGGAAGGCTGAAGATGTTACATAATGAAATATTTAGGCTTCAAATATAGGAATAAAGGTGGGGGGGGGGGGTGTAAGAAATGAAGACGTAAATCCGAGGGGAGGGGAGATGTAAAGGCGCCGCGCGCTCCTGTATTTTTTGAGAGGGGTGTGTGGGAAATGAAAGCGAGTTTTTGGAACGCTGAAGATCTTTCATAATGAAATATTTAGGCTTCAAATCTAGGAATAAGGTGTGTGTGGTGGGGTAGGGGGGCATGGCCGTGTTAAGTGGTGGGCAAACGGGACCGGTGACCAGGGAATCCACCTGAACTGGAGCCCTCAACGCCCCAAGTCTTATAAATTTACAAAAAGTCAAACTCTTTTAAAACTCACTAGCAGACTTTTTAGCACGTCTTTTGTAAAAAAGAACGTGCTTATGTTACCGGTTTGTCCGTCCGTCTGTACCCACGATATCTCTGCAACTATTAGTCCGATTTGAAAAAATTCTTTTTGCATTCGGAAGCTTGAAATATGCGAATGATGATCCTTTATTTCGTTTTTTTTTACGATGAACAATTTCGCCACTTGAGGGCGTAAAGGCAGATGGTGTCGAATTCAAAAATACGTTTTATTCCACATATTTGCTTCTACACATCCGATTGAAAAAATTATTTTATCTTTCGATTCCATTTATTTCGAAAAGTATTTTAGATATAGTTACTTCTTCAAATTACTCATAGATTTTCCGCTAGGGGGCGTAAAAGTAATTTACATTTTCCACGATAACTCTGCTTCTAAAACTCCGATTTGAATTTTTTTTTCTTCAGCGGATACACCTCGTGATGGAAAATCTTTTGCATGTAATTTAAAATTTTTGGTAAGGAATACTTTGGCCACCAGGGGGTGTAAGGGAGCTTCTAAATTCTCGATTGAAAAAAACGTCGTTTGTTGACCGACACTACTCATGTCGACAAACCTTTTAGAAACATTTTCTTCTTAAAATATTGCATGGTTTCTACGCCAGGGGGCGTAGATGTATATCTTATTTTTGTCAATATCACTACTTCTAGGAGTCCGATTTGAAAAAATCCTTCTTTGTTGGATAATGTTTCCAGTGTGACATGTTTTTCATATAATTTTAAAATTTTCAAGTAATTCAAAGACTTTCCGCTAGGGGGTGTAAAGGTAACTTGCTTTTTCCCTACATCTCTGCTTCTAAATGTCCGCTTTGAAAAATTCTTTCTGCACCGGATACAGCTCCTGATGGGAAATCCTTTGCACATAATTTCAAATTTTCGTAAAAAATGGTTTGGCCACCAGGGGGCGTAAATCTTAATTTCCGCTTCTGATGTATTTGCAGCAAAATATGAGCTTCTAAAATCTCGATTGAAAAACAAGTCGTTTGTACACCGATACTACTCATGCCGACAAAACCTTTTAGGAGCATTTTCTTCTTAAAATAATGCATCGTTTCTACGCCAGGGGGCGTAGATGTATACCTTATTTTTGTCAATACCTCTAGTTCTAGGAGTCCGATTTGAAAAATTCCTTCTTTGTTGGATAGTGTTTCCGATGCGAAATGTTTTTCATATAAGTTCAAAATTTTCAAGTAAATCATAGACTTTCCGCTAGGGGGCGCATAGGTAAATTGCGTTTTCTGCGTTATTTCTGCTTCTAAAACTCCGATTTGAAAAATTCTTCCTGTATCGCATACAACATCTGATGGAAAATATTTTTCATATAACTTCTAATGTTTGGTAAAGAATGGTTTGGCCACCAGGGGCATAAGGGTTAATTTCTGCTTCTGATGTATTTGTAGCAAAATCTCAGCTCCTGAAAACTCGACTAAATTTTGTTTTTCTTGGAGCGATACCGCTCATATTGGAAAACCTTTTAAGAATACTTTCTTCCTAAAATAATGCATGGGTTTCGCACCAAGGGGCGTAACGTACCCCCCCCCCCTTTTTTTTTGTCGATATATCTGTCTCTAATATTCCGATTTGAAAAATCCTTTATGTTTGAGAGCGGTTCTGGTGCGAAATGTTTCGCACATAAATCATGTGTTTCTTAACGCACAAGTCTGCAACCAGAGGGCGTAAGCTCACGATTCCGTTTGCAGCAGTATCTGGGGGATTAAAAACTCAATTGAAAAACTTCTTTCTTCCGTCAGATATTATTATTCTCTATACCGGTTCCATTGACTTTGAATAGCTTTGATAAATTAAATTTTTCTTTTTTTTTCGCTGTCTCTGCTTCCGGGTGACACATTTGAAAAGTCAATTTTCCTTAGCCTAGCTTTGTCTATGAATAATGTTTTTCGCACTGTTTTCAAACTTTTCCATTATGCAAAATTATTCGACTAGATGCGTAGAGTTTTTTCATGTTTCATTGTATATTTCTTCTTTTAACTGTTCGATTTTTGAAAACCTGTTTGTCTCCGATACCTTCCTTCTGCTATGAGAAACGTTTTCTGCATTATTTGTTAATTTTTAAACGTACTTTTTAGACGCTGGTGGAAGTAAGTAGCTGTTTGTATTTCTTTTATCGAGTGTAGAAATCTTATTGATTTTTTGCCCGTCTTTTGCAGAAAAAGTATGTGTTTATAGTAACACTTTGTCCATATATTCGCTTATGGACACTATATCCCATCAACTATTTGCACAATTCGAAAAATTATTTCTGCATTCCAATGCCTGAAATATTAGAACTATGATCCTTGTTTATCGTTTTTTTTTTTTCTACATTGCAGAACTTTGGCTGTAGAGGGCGTAAGGCAGGTGCTATGTTTAAAATACATTTTATTGAATATAATTACTTCTCAATTCCCAATAGAAAGAATTCTTTCTCTCACTGTACATAAATAAGGCTGTTTTTGTACATTTTCAAATTTAGGTAAAACATAGCTTTTCCGCTAATAATATTTATCCGGGTATTTCTGTTTCTATAAGTCCAATTTGAAAAATCTTTATACGTCGGATAAAGTTTCAGGTGGGAAATGCTTTGAATATAATTTCTAACTTTCGGTAAAGAAGTCTTTTGACACTAGGAAAGGTAAGTACATATTTCTATATCCCACGTATTTGCAGCAATACCTGCGCTTCTGAAAACTCGATTAAAAACTTCCTTTGCGCTAAAGTCCCTCTCATCATGGAAAACCTTTTTCGTATATTTTATTTCTCTTCCACGAAGGGTGAACTTGTATTTTATTTTTCTTAATTTTTGTTCTTCTAACGGTCTGATTTGAAAAATTCCTTCTTTGTGGATAGAATTTGTTGTGCAAAATGTGTTGCTTATAATATCAAAAATTTCATAGGACACAACTTTGCCGCTAGAGGGCAAAAGTTGACATTTCCGTTTACCGAATATTTGCAGCAATATCTGCACGTGTATACAGCCTATTAAAACATTATTTTTTCATTCAGATACTAATAACAACGAACATAGTTTATGAGCATTTCTGGCACAAAATAATACAAAATATTCCCGCTTTGAGGTGCTGTTGTTTTATCAGTTTTGTTCCATATTTCTGCTTCCGATTTAATAGATTCAATTAACACTTTTCAACATTATCCCTATGGAACATTTTGCAAACACTCGTGGGTTTTTGTAGTTTACAGGTTTGGTATTTTGTGGTATTAGTGTGTATTTGTGTTTGCAACCGTGTCTCGGCTTCTAGAAATCCTACTGAAAGTTAGCTGGGTTTTTTTACTATGTCATTTGCTAAAGCAACAACGATAAATATTTTTTTTAAATAATGAAAGGTGTTCCCCCTATGGTAAGCTGACCAGACGTCCCCAATTCTTAAGGACAGTCCTCGAATTTAGTTTACTGTCCCCAAAAACGTCTGAAACCTTTGGGGACGCAAATTGTCCTCAGATTTTAATGTTTGTCCCCAAATGTCCTCGAATTTACACTTCCTCATTATCCCTTTAGATTCCCAGTGAAAAATGTTCTTAAAAGTAGTTTCCGTTGTACTAATTTTCCAACATCCTTCTTGTGAAAACAAATTTTGACATTTTTTTTTCTTCTTTCTTGGTTTAACGAGCACTACGAGCAACTCTAAGGACCATTATAAACAGTCACCTGTCTCTAATTTGGAGACATTCGTTCTAGGGAAGAGAGAGAGAGAGAGCAGGTGCTGTAAGACAAACACACCATCCATGTCTCAGTCGGGACTCGAACCCGTACCTACTTGTACGAATGGTCAGTGGCCGGCACTAGGACACTGAACTTCTGGCGCTGTCAAATTTCGACTGTACTTGATCTAAGTTTCTCCAAAAACTTTGGAAAAATGAAAAAATTCGCCATGCAATTAGTTTGGTGTGCAGTTTGATTTTGATTCGGCCCATATGCAAGGTAAAGCATTTCACTTTTGCTAATATGTTCTGGCCATCATAATTCTACTTTGTCAATACAAATTACCAACATTCTACAAGATATATCCTTTTAAGACATAAATTTTCATATGTAATATCACACTTATTAAAGCAATGCAGTTGTGTGACAAAAAGATTTGCATATTTATTTTGAGTACGTATATGTTCCCAAATGAACTGCCGATTTGGGGACGTCACGCCCTTTTGTCCTCAAATCGGTGTCCCGATATCTGGTCACCTTGCCCTAATGGGCGTAAATGTCAAAACCTTTTTCTTTATATTTCTGCAATGAAGAATATATCTTGCATATTTTCTGCTTTTCGTTATTCAAAATTTTTCCGCTGGGGAACGTCAGTCAGCCTGTATTTTTATTTACAGTACAAAGATTTTTGTTGCTTTAGACATTTTTAAATAGAATTCGTTTCAAAACTAGACTCTGTAAAGCCGAAAGTGTATTATTAACTATTCACTCTTGATATCGGTGCTTGCTAAAGTTTCCCTGGGGAGATGTAGGGAGGGGGGGATTTCCTGTGCGTAGGTAATTTATTTTGTTATACAGCACTTTTTTTTTTTAGTCTGGGGGTTTAATGGCTACCGGGAGCAACTTCCCCAACGATGCTTCACTGGATTTGAACATGGACCCATCTCGGACGAATGATCAGAAGCCAGCGCTCAGATGTCTACGCCACTGATCGGATGGTCTAAGCGGAGTAAATAATGTGGGCCGGTTCTGCCTAAATTATTTACTACACTGTTCATACATTCTCATGCTTATCTTATGCAGCATCGACTTCTGCAAGGTTTTAAATGTTTGGGTTGAGAATTCACCGAAAACAAAAATTTGTAAAT
This sequence comes from Macrothele yani, assembly GCA_039090855.1. Taxonomy (NCBI): domain Eukaryota; kingdom Metazoa; phylum Arthropoda; class Arachnida; order Araneae; family Macrothelidae; genus Macrothele; species Macrothele yani. The sequence continues at coordinate 132,487,652 of CM077005.1, read as the reverse complement.
GCCAAGTTTGTTTTGTGTAATTTCGATATGAAAGCCTCCAAATATATATTATCTGTGTTATAACGCATGCATGCGTATGTTCAGTATAAATATTTCTTGTGACACAAAGTAAGTAGGGATTGATTACTTTCATCATGGAAGAAATATTTCGTCGGAATCTGCGTGTTGGGATGATGCGTCTGTCCGTGTGACGTGAAAATTGTGATTCTGCAAGTTATCATCTGCGCGCTCGTTGTATCAACGAGTACGTGGCGAACGAAAACTTCTGTGTCTTTCTGACGTCACACCTATGATTCCATTTCCATTGGAAGTGTAGGAAGCAAAATTACTTGACGTCCACCTTAATAATATGGGATAAGAGCGATGGAATGGATCGTATTCCTATGTCCTGACCTTTGACCCCATTTCGTCCACATTCAATAGGGTTCGTCCCCAGATGGTCCCCTACCACATATTGAAATTTCATCGAAATCGAACCATTTTTACGCACGTTATGACGCATAAGGGCAATGGAATGCATCCCGCTCTTATGTCCTAACCTTTGACCCCACTTCACACATTTTAAATAAGATTCGTCCCCAGGCGGTCCCCTACCACATACTAAAATTTCATTGAAATCGAACCATATTTACGCAAGTTATGACGCATAAGGGCAATGGAATGATCCCGCTCCTACGCCGTGACCTTTGCCCCCATTTGTCCCATTTTCAATAGGGTTTGTCCCCAGGTGGTCTCCTACCACATAGTAAACTTTCATTGAAATGGAACGATATTTACGCAAGTTATGACGCATAAGGGCAATGGAAGGATCCCGCTCCTACGTCGTGACCTTTGACCCCATGTGTCCCATTTTCAATAGGGTTCGTCCCCAGGTGGTCCCCTACCACATACTAAAATTTCATCGAAATCGAACCATTTTTACGCCAGTTATCGTGCGGACGGACGGACAAAGCTGGAACATATACGCTTCTTCAACCTACGGTTGGAAAGCGTAAAAAACTAAACTTTGCACGTTATATTACTTAAGACAAAAATAATTTTGGATGTCAGTAACAGAAGGAACCAGCAGGTAGAAGTAATAACGCTCCAACATTTTCTTCTGTTGTAGTGTTTTCTTCTGTTGTAATATTTTTCTTCTGTTGTAGTATATTCTTCTGTTTACGATCTACACAAGACCATAATACTCAAATCCGATGTTGTAAAGACAAAACGTAACGTGGAACGAAGCTGTTCATAATTTTGAAATAAGCATCCAAGAAGGTCCAATACATCGGTGCTTTTGTTGTGATCGATTATTTTTTAAGCGATCGATGCACGCGACAAAACTATCACACTTGAGACAGCAGTCAAACAGAGAAAATTACATATCTAAAATAATATCGGTTCAACCTGAAACAGAGGATATTTTAACGTTCTGTTCCACATGCTTCAATAACATTCGCAAGAATGCTATTCCTAAATTTGCTGTCTCTAATAGACTTAGATTTGAAGAAACTCCAAATATCTTAAAATCTTTATCATTACTCGAAGAACGTTGTGTGGCATTAAGAATTCCGTTCATGAAAATTTATTGCTTAGGAATTGACAGGCAATATGGTTTAAAAGGTGGCATCGTTAATGTGCCAGCGGATTTTGACAGAATGATTTCTTCTATTCCGCGTAGTTATTGCGAAACGAAAACCATTCAGTTGAAACTTAAGAGAAGACTATAGGTTATAAAAATCATTGCATATTTGAGACAGTCAGACCACAGTTGATTTATGATGCAGCAAGATATTTACTTCAACATGCACCCCTTTATCAAGAAATTATGTTGAACGACAGTTGGCTAAATTCTAATGGGGAACAATTCGTTTGCGATGAACAGGACACAGAAATAGAGCCGATGGACTACATACAAGAAAATCTTGAAGCTCAGAATGAATCCACAGCCATCACATACCTGCAACCGAAAGGACAGCCCGGAATTTGTGACCTTGGACGACAGCGTCATCGTGGAACTGATGAAGGTGATATTACTGAGGAACCTCTTGAAGATCCGGTTGAAGAGGGTGAAACTATGATTAACGAGGGCATGGAATTCGCACCCGGGAAGGGCAGATACCACTTTCTTTGCTATTAGATGAATGCGCAGAAGAAATGTCGTTCCCAACTATCTATATGGGGCATCCAAGAAAAGTTTCTCCTAAAATACCCTATAGAGTCATTGTAAATTCAGAAATGCGAAGATATGATAGGCGAGCTGTAAGACACGACCATTTGCTGTATACATGGAAAAAGTCGCAAATTCTTCAAATAAAAAATAATATATCAACGGCTATGAGAAAGAAATCTAGTGCAGGAAACGTAACAGCTACCAGTGCACTGCAAGAGCAATATATCGATGGTCTTGCACATAATGATGACGCTTACCGTTTTTTAATAGGAATCAGAGTATCACCGAGCTATTGGAACAAGCAGAAGAAGTCTGTAATGGCCATGATTAGACAACTGGGTATTCCCACACTGTTTATAACGCTGTCAGCAGCAGAAACAAAGTGGCCTGATTTGTTGAAAATACTCAAGATCACCGTAGACAAAGAGAAAAGTGAAAATGTCGTGGACATAGATTATCAGGAGAAAGCCAGGCTAATTCACCCCATCAAGTGTGCATTATACTTCAAGCACCGATTCAGTGAATTGATGACAACTTGGAAGGTGAGTGCTGGTGGCCCATTCGGTGTCTATAAAATCATGGAATATTATTACAGGATAGAATTCCAGCACAGAGGTTCACTACATGTCCACATGATGATATGGTTAGACGGTTTTGATCCTGAGGATGAAGAAACATTTCTACCGGTCACCGATTTCGTTGACAGTGTCATTTTGTGTGCTGGCGAGAAAAATGACTTAGAGGGCGTTCTGTCATATCAAAACCATAAATGCACACGGACCTGCAAGAAAATCGTAAAAGGAGAAAAGACTTGTCGTTTTGGAGCTCCGTTTCTACCGATGCCTCGCACAACAATCTTGACACCGTACATTTCGTCCAATCAAGAGGGGAAAAATAAACTGCAAGACATATATTCCAAGATAAAAATTTTACTTGTCGATTTACCCGAAGAAGTGGAAACATTTCAAGATCTGCTGTTGCATGCAAACTGTACCGAAGAGCTGTATATGAAATCGGTTAGGATGACATTGCAGCGCCCAAAATTATTCTTGCGAAGACTTCCGAAAGAAAATCGCATCAATGCTTATTCACCAAACATTCTGGGTCTAATGCGGAGCAATATGGACATACAGTTCATACTTGATCCCTATGCTTGTGCTACGTACGTTGTGGGATACATTAGCATATCAAGTAGGGGAATCTCCAATTTTTTACAAGAGTGTGTCAATGAGCTTCGACAAGGAAATACTTCCATTAAACAAAAACTTAGACGTGTGGGTAACACTTTCATAAATGTATCTGAGGTCAGTGCTCAAGAGGCCGCCTGGAATGTACTGCAACTGCCAATGTCTTTCTGTAGCGTAAAAATAGTGTATATAAACACTTGTCCTATGAACGAAAGAACTGAAATTCTAAAATCGCGTGATGAACTGGAGCAACTGGAAGCAGATTCTACTGATATTTTTGAACACGGCTTGCTCGACAGATACATTCAGAGACCGGATGAATTACAAGAAACATGTCTTGCTGATTTTGCCGCGTCTTACAATTTCTCAAGGAAAAGACAATCAATTGCGTCACCTAATAATGGCGATGAACCGATTTCAAGTGAAGTATTTGAATATGACGAGTCTGTTATGCAAAGATATGAAATTGATATCAGTTGTGCTCTTCGCTTAAAAGATAACTCTGGCTATTTAAAAAAACGTAAGAACCCGTGCGTTATCAGGTACAGGAGATACACTCAAATGCAAGATGTATAACGAAGTAAATTTCTCCGTCATTTTTATCCGCGCCAGGATTCGAACCCGGATCCCCTCATTCCGGAATAAGTTGCTCTACCAATTGAGCTACGCGGACGTTTTATTCTGATTCCTATCTGCCTTTATGTCGTGTGCGTCCTTCTGGCAGGTACGTCACATCTCCTGGTACGTTACAGATGCAGAGAACTACTTCCGAGAACTCGTAATGCTTTACCGACCGTGGCGTAATGAAGTAACAGAAATAAATAACCGCAATTGCAAAAATATAGCCTATGATCATTCGTCCGAAAGGGGTCCGGGTTCGAATCCCGTGAGGCATGGATGTTGTGTTTGTCTTACGACACTGGCTCTCTCCCTTTCCTGGAACCAGTGTCCCTAAATTAGGGACTGGCGACTGCTTATAGCCCATTGGGTTGCTCACGGTGGTCGTCGTTAAACCTCCAATCCAAAAAATGGTACATTAGTAATCATTTGAAAAATATATTAAGGATGTAGGAATAAATGAAAATTCTTTTAGGAGAGCAGTTGAATATTATTCAACAATAAAGTCATGACTTGCCGTGAAAATATCTCCAAGCATTATCGCTTTATGAACAAATGAAAAAAATTTCGAGTCAAATAGACCCTAACAAAACTGCAGGGTTAAATGTATTATTGACGTAGAACTACGTCTATCTCTGCGGATAATATGGGGCGACTTACGGCCGTCCGCTTGTGACGAAAGCAGGTCCCACTTGAAATCATTATAGCGTTAAAAATACCTGCTGCACACTAATCGTGTTAGCATATTCGTAAACAGCATGGAGTCCAATTCGCGTACTGAGCAATACACCGTGCGCGCGACGCTCCCTGTGCGCGGAAGAGATGATGCAATATTTCTGCGTGTGCCGCCGCGTGAGGCAACCGTGAGCGCAGCACGACTGTGCGTATTATCGTTTTAAAGCTCTCGACAAGAGCTGTTCAAATATACGGGCCGCGGGTTGCTTAGTGGTCAACGTTCGTGACTGCCACGGAGAAGACCTCGTGTTCGATCCCAGCCGGTACGAACGCTCGAACCACTAAATATCCGCCATGCGTCGGATGGGCACGTTAAGTCGTCGGGATCCGGGTACTGGCTCCCCAGTAAAAAATAAGGGCGTCTTCCTCCCCCTTTCTACCTCGCTTCAGTGTCACTTTCCTATCGGGCACTCCAGCCCAATTATCCTAGCTTCCTCTTTCTAAGGGTTGTTTAAGACCTGGGGTCAGACACTCCCTTCGTAAAATTCTTTACATATGGTCTGATCTGATCGATTCAAATATACGAAGAACATTTCGCAGTGGTTTGAACTGAGCATTTAAAAAATTGTTTTCTTGTGAACCGGTGAACACTTTTGAAAATATCGCGTGTTATCTAGACAACTGTGAGTGCAAAACGACTGTGCGCGGCATGGTTGTAAAGCTCTCGACGAGATCTATTCAAATATATAAAGAACATATCGCAGTGGTTTAAACTAAAATTTTAAAATTTGTTTTCGTGTGAACGGGTTTATATTTTTGACAATGCCGCGGAATTCGCAGAATGAACGCAAGCAAAAGTGGAGAAAATTAAAACGAGAGGCAAGAGCAAGTGATGAGGAATGTAAGAAGCCCAAGAAGACTGCAGCTCAACGAACTACCGAGTATTGTAACGTATATCCTATTTTAACTTTCTTTTTGAGTTTCCTTTTCTATGTAAATTTGAGTTCGTTCTCTTAGATATTTTCAAACCTTAACGTTATTTCTTTTCCCTCAAACGAGAATGAAGTTGGCAACAATCTGAATTCGGAACGAGAGTGACGTATGTATGTGATAAGAACGAGAATCGATATATATTTGGCGACGCAGTTGTTTAAAGGGGAGATGTTGAATCGTTGCTGAGTTTGATTGTACGACAGATAATTAAGGTACGTGAAGTTGTGTGTGTACCTCGCCGTGGTACGTTTTGGATTTCGTCTAAAGTTGCGGGACCAATAAAAAGTTTACGTGTCAATTGACCTTCTGTATATATGTTTCGTCTGGCACTAAAAATCTTAATTTAAAGTGAGCTATCCGGTACAATTAGTGCATCGCATTTACCCTTAGTTCAACATCTATTCAGCCGGACATTTGGAACGCGTGACGTAACAAATCTTACATGACGTAAAAAGTGTTACGTTGTAGTATCAAGAACGCCTGAAAGCAGCCGCCGCCAAACAAAGATTCAACACACTTTTATTTGTGTTCGCCATGTATCCAGCAGTGGCGTATATTTGAGGCTAACTAGGCTAGCTGCGAAGCCCAGAGAAAGCACAAATAAAAGTCAATTACAACGGTATTAAGATATGTCGATGCTTTCAGTGCGAAAAAAACACGAACGGATTCGCTTCTTTCGATTAAGAGAATCAGTCTGGTGAGCGATAACCAACGGCATAACGCAAGCAGGTCTTCCAGAGTCTTCGCTGTTCTGATTCGGAGAACTTCGATACAATCGCCTACTAGCGTTTCCATGACAACATGAGTGAGCGTATGGAGGGGTAATGGACCATTGCTTTGCCCAACGGTTCGCTCAGAAAATAGAAGACTTCGAGTAGCTCAGTCATTCGGGTGAGATTGCCCCAGGTCTCGGGCCCAAGATACGCCACTGGTATCCAGCATTATATTTGTAAAAATTATGTAAGCTTCTTTTCATATCATAGACCTGTGCTGGCTATAACAAATTAAATAAACGCTTTGAAACCACACTCGACAAGCTCATTTCAACTCTCCGATCTGCAAGTCGTAGTCCTACGTTCCAAACTGACGGCTAAATCAGACCTACCTGCATTTTCCCCTAAAGTTTTCCACTAGTTAGCACGAAATTCTATTTTTTTTTTTTCGTTTCGTTTTAGAAGGCTACTGATTTCGTGCTTAAAAATACTTTGAAATACTTGGTCTCATTTTTTGTCAAAGGAAACGCGCATTATTCTCAAGAATTTAATGCTGTCTTTCTTATAAATAAATAATAAAAAAATATATATATAACCAGTCAGCTCGTTTAGATTTTTCGTGTTTCAAAAGTGACAGTCTGGCGTCGCAATAACTGATTATTGAGGTTCCTAAACATATAGGAAAAGAGTCAGAAAAAGTGCGGATGCTGCAAGCCATGTAGTTATCTACAACCAGTTTCACCAGATTCTACTGGACTCTTAAGTTAGTAAAAAAATGCAATTAAAGGTATCCTTCAAGTCGATATCTTTATTTTCAGACGGGGAGCAGTAGAATTATCTCTCAAATGATTTTACTTTTACATAAAAGCCGGTTCAATTACCACTACTATTATTCTAAACATGCGCAGAAAAAAAATGGTATTTTTTTTTTCTAATTAAATTAGGGACATGTGGCCAGTTTCGGGATCAATAAGCATGTTCTTTCAGGTAACAAGGTATGGTATTGTAAGATATAATAAGGATGGAACAACTACAGATTTGTCTAAAATAATGGAAACACCTTGAAACAATAGCTGTTACGCACCTAATATGGGGTGGGAGCACCCTTGGCATTTAAAACTGCTTGAATCCTCCTTAGTGCCGCCCCGGTGGCGCAGTGGTCTAAGGCGCTGGCCTCTGATCATTCGTCAGTAAGGGGTCCGGGTTCGAATCCCAGTGAGGCATGGATGTTGTGTTTGTCTTACGGCACTGGCTCTCTCCCTTCCCTGGAACCAGTGACCCTAAATTATGGACGGGCGACTGCTTATAGCCCATTGAGTTGCTCACGGTGGTCGTTAAACCTCCAATCATAAAAAAAAAAAAAAAAAAAAAAGAATCCTCCTTAGAATGGACGCATACAAGTCCTGTACGGTGGTAAATGGTATGCGCCGCCCCGGTGGCGCAGTGGTCTAAGGCGTTGGCCTCTGATCATTTCGTCCGTAAGGGGTCCGGGTTCGAATCCCGGTCAGGCATGGATGTTGTGTTTGTCTTACGGCACTGGCTCTCTCCCTTCCCTGGAACCAGTGACCCTAAATTAGGGACGGGCGACTGCTTATAGCCCATTGAGTTGCTCACGGTGGTCGTTAAACCTCCAATCAAAAAAAAAAAAAAAAAAATGGTATGCTGTATCATTCTTCCTGCAGAAACTGCTCCAATTCTTTGAGAGACGCCAGAGGAGGATAACGAGATCGCACTCTGTTTTCCAACACAGACCACAGGGGCTCAATGATGCTTTAAGTCTGGTGATTGAGCAGGCCAGGGAAGGTGTGCAACTTCATCCTCGTGTTCCTCAAACCATGTTTGAACGGTTCGACTTCTGTGAATCGGGGCATTATCATCTTGAAAGGTGCAGTCTACTGACGGAAACAATGTCTGCGCAATTGAATAGAAATGTTCAGCCAAAAGAGTGATATAGTCACCGCTAGTGATATATCCGTGTAAGGTGATAATGGGACCTGCTGCAAACCACGTGATCATGGCCCAAGCCATTACAGAACCGCCCTCATGGTTCACTGTAGGAAGGAGACAGTCTGAGTTGTAGGCTTCTGCGGAGGTTCTTCAACTCAGACTGTCTCCTTCCTACGTCCTGTGATGGGGAATAGAGAGAAATTTGATTCATCGGAAAACAAGACATGTTTCCATTGATCCGCAGTGCACGTTTTATGTTCTTGGCACCACTGTGGTCTCCGATTTATATTCACCTGTGACACCAGGAGTTTTGCAATTGCAGCTCTGCCATAAACATTGCGCTTATGCAATTCCCTTCGCACGGTATGGGTCGACACAGGCTTTTGGAGATGTGCATTAAGCTCAGTTGGCACTTTCGTCTCCGTGGTCTTCCTCCTTGCGGTCACAATCCTCTTTAATGACCTGTCTCTCGCAGTGAGTTTGGTTTTCCTTTCACAGTTGTGTCTCGCAGTGAGTTTGGTTTTCCTTCCACAGTTGTGTCTCGCAGTGAGTTTGGTTTTCCTTCCACAGTTGTGTCTCGCAGTGAGTTTGGTTTTCCTTCCACAGTTGTGTCTCGCAGTGAGTTTGGTTTTCCTTCCACAGTTGTGTCTCGCAGTGAGTTTGGTTTTCCTTCCACAGTTGTGTCTCGCAGTGAGTTTGGTTTTCCTTCCACAGTTGTGCCTCGCAGTGAGTTTGGTTTTCCTTCCACAGTTGTGTCTCGCAGTGAGTTTGGTTTTCCTTCCACAGTTGTGTCTCGCAGTGAGTTTGGTTTTCCTTCCACAGTTGTGTGCTCGCAGTGAGTTTGGTTTTCCTTCCACAGTTGTGTCTCGCAGTGAGTTTGGTTTTCCTTCCACAGTTGTGTCTCGCAGTGAGTTTGGTTTTCCTTCCACAGTTGTGTCTCGCAGTGAGTTTGGTTTTCCTTCCACAGTTGTGTCTCGCAGTGAGTTTGGTTTTCCTTCCACAGTTGTGTCTCGCAGTGAGTTTGGTTTTCCTTCCACAGTTGTGTCTCGCAGTGAGTTTGGTTTTCCTTCCACAGTTGTGTCTCGCAGTGAGTTTGGTTTTCCTTCCACAGTTGTGTGCTCGCAGTGAGTTTGGTTTTCCTTCCACAGTTGTGTCTCGCAGTGAGTTTGGTTTTCCTTCCACAGTTGTGTCTCGCAGTGAGTTTGGTTTTCCTTCCACAGTTGTACCTCGCAGTGAGTTTGGTTTTCCTTCCACAGTTGTGTACCTCGCAGTGAGTTTGGTTTTCCATCCACAGTTGTGTCTCGCAGTGAGTTTGGTTTTCCTTCCACAGTTGTGTCTCGCAGTGAGTTTGGTTTTCCTTCCACAGTTGTGTCTCGCAGTGAGTTTGGTTTTCCTTCCACAGTTGTGTCTCGCAGTGAGTTTGGTTTTCCTTCCACAGTTGTGTCTCGCAGTGAGTTTGGTTTTCCTTCCACAGTTGTGTCTCGCAGTGAGTTTGGTTTTCCTTCCACAGTTGTGTCTCGCAGTGAGTTTGGTTTTCCTTCCACAGTTGTGTCTCGCAGTGAGTTTGGTTTTCCTTCCACAGTTGTACCTCGCAGTGAGTTTGGTTTTCCTTCCACAGTTGTGTCTCGCAGTGAGTTTGGTTTTCCTTCCACAGTTGTGTCTCGCAGTGAGTTTGGTTTTCCTTCCACAGTTGTGTCTCGCAGTGAGTTTGGTTTTCCTTCCACAGTTGTGTCTCGCAGTGAGTTTGGTTTTCCTTCCACAGTTGTGTCTCGCAGTGAGTTTGGTTTTCCTTCCACAGTTGTGTCTCGCAGTGAGTTTGGTTTTCCTTCCACAGTTGTGTCTCGCAGTGAGTTTGGTTTTCCTTCCACAGTTGTGTCTCGCAGTGAGTTTGGTTTTCCTTCCACAGTTGTGTCTCGCAGTGAGTTTGGTTTTCCTTCCACAGTTGTGTCTCGCAGTGAGTTTGGTTTTCCTTCCACAGTTGTGTCTCGCAGTGAGTTTGGTTTTCCTTCCACAGTTGTGTCTCGCAGTGAGTTTGGTTTTCCTTCCACAGTTGTGTCTCGCAGTGAGTTTGGTTTTCCTTCCACAGTTGTGTCTCGCAGTGAGTTTGGTTTTCCTTCCACAGTTGTGTCTCGCAGTGAGTTTGGTTTTCCTTCCACAGTTGTGTCTCGCAGTGAGTTTGGTTTTCCTTCCACAGTTGTGTCTCGCAGTGAGTTTGGTTTTCCTTCCACAGTTGTGTCTCGCAGTGAGTTTGGTTTTCCTTCCACAGTTGTGTCTCGCAGTGAGTTTGGTTTTCCTTCCACAGTTGTGTCTCGCAGTGAGTTTGGTTTTCCTTCCACAGTTGTGTCTCGCAGTGAGTTTGGTTTTCCTTCCACAGTTGTGTCTCGCAGTGAGTTTGGTTTTCCTTCCACAGTTGTGTCTCGCAGTGAGTTTGGTTTTCCTTCCACAGTTGTGTCTCGCAGTGAGTTTGGTTTTTCCTTCCACAGTTGTGTCTCGCAGTGAGTTTGGTTTTCCTTCCACAGTTGTGTCTCGCAGTGAGTTTGGTTTTCCTTCCACAGTTGTGTCTCGCAGTGAGTTTGGTTTTCCTTCCACAGTTGTGTCTCGCAGTGAGTTTGGTTTTCCTTCCACAGTTGTGTCTCGCAGTGAGTTTGGTTTTCCTTCCACAGTTGTGTCTCGCAGTGAGTTTGGTTTTCCTTCCACAGTTGTGTCTCGCAGTGAGTTTGGTTTTCCTTCCACAGTTGTGTCTCGCAGTGAGTTTGGTTTTCCTTCCACAGTTGTGTCTCGCAGTGAGTTTGGTTTTCCTTCCACAGTTGTGTCTCGCAGTGAGTTTGGTTTTCCTTCCACAGTTGTACCTCGCAGTGAGTTTGGTTTTCCTTCCACAGTTGTGTCTCGCAGTGAGTTTGGTTTTCCTTTCACAGTTGTGTCTCGCAGTGAGTTTGGTTTTCCTTCCACAGTTGTGTCTCGCAGTGAATTTGGTTTTCCTTCCACAGTTGTACCTCGCAGTGAGTTTGGTTTTCCTTCCACAGTTGTGTCTCGCAGTGAGTTTGGTTTTCCTTCCACAGTTGTGTCTCGCAGTGAGTTTGGTTTTCCTTCCACAGTTGTGTCTCGCAGTGAGTTTGGTTTTCCTTCCACAGTTGTGTCTCGCAGTGAGTTTGGTTTTCCTTCCACAGTTGTGTCTCGCAGTGAGTTTGGTTTTCCTTCCACAGTTGTGTCTCGCAGTGAGTTTGGTTTTCCTTCCACAGTTGTGTCTCGCAGTGAGTTTGGTTTTCCTTCCACAGTTGTGTCTCGCAGTGAGTTTGGTTTTCCTTCCACAGTTGTGTCTCGCAGTGAGTTTGGTTTTCCTTCCACAGTTGTGTCTCGCAGTGAGTTTGGTTTTCCTTCCACAGTTGTGTCTCGCAGTGAGTTTGGTTTTCCTTCCACAGTTGTGTCTCGCAGTGAGTTTGGTTTTCCTTCCACAGTTGTGTCTCGCAGTGAGTTTGGTTTTCCTTCCACAGTTGTGTCTCGCAGTGAGTTTGGTTTTCCTTCCACAGTTGTGTCTCGCAGTGAGTTTGGTTTTCCTTCCACAGTTGTGTCTCGCAGTGAGTTTGGTTTTCCTTCCACAGTTGTGTATCGCAGTGAATTTGGTTTTCCTTCCACAGTTGTGTCTCGCAGTGAATTTGGTTTTCCTTCCACACTTGTGTCTCGCAGTGAGTTTGGTTTTCCTTCCACAGTTGTGTCTCGCAGTGAGTTTGGTTTTCCTTCCACAGTTGTGTCTCGCAGTGAGTTTGGTTTTCCTTCCACAGTTGTGTCTCGCAGTGAGTTTGGTTTTCCTTCCACAGTTGTGTCTCGCAGTGATTTTGGTTTTCCTTCCACAGTTGTGTCTCGCAGTGATTTTGGTTTTCCTTCCACAGTTGTGTCTCGCAGTGAATTTGGTTTTCCTTCCACAGTTGTGTCTCGCAGTGAATTTGGTTTTCCTTCCACAGTTGTGTCTCGCAGTGAGTTTGGTTTTCCTTCCACAGTTGTGTCTCGCAGTGAGTTTGGTTTTCCTTCCACAGTTGTGTCTCGCAGTGAGTTTGGTTTTCCTTCCACAGTTGTGTCTCGCAGTGAGTTTGGTTTTCCTTCCACAGTTGTGTCTCGCAGTGAGTCTGGTTTTCCTTCCACAGTTGTGTCTCGCAGTGAGTCTGGTTTTCCTTCCACAGTTGTGTCTCGCAGTGAGTTTGGTTTTCCTTCCACAGTTGTACCTCGCAGTGAGTTTGGTTTTCCTTCCACAGTTGTACCTCGCAGTGAGTTTGGTTTTCCTTCCACAGTTGTACCTCGCAGTGAGTTTGGTTTTCCTTCCACAGTTGTGTCTCGCAGTGAGTTTGGGTTTCCTTCCACAGTTGTCTCTCGCAGTGAGTTTGGTTTTCCTTCCACAGTTGTCTCTCGCAGTGAGTTTGGTTTTCCTTCCACAGTTGTGTCTCGCATTGAGTTTGGTTTTCCTTCCACAGTTGTGTCTCGCAGTGAGTTTGGTTTTCCTTCCACAGTTGTGTCTCGCAGTGAGTTTGGTTTTCCTTCCACAGTTGTCTCTCGCAGTGAGTTTGGTTTTCCTTCCACAGTTGTGTCTCGCAGATGATGATGTACCGTGAAAATTGTATGCTGTCATGACCTTCGACACGGTACCTCTCGATACCCCCAATACCTGTACCACTGTCGTTACCGACGCCCCAACCAGACGGGCTCCTACAATCTGCCCTCTTTGGAACTCCGACAGGTCACTCACTGTGCCTTCACCTGGAACGAAATTATGCAAACACCGACTCACAATGCAATCACACAGACCCCTTGAGACCATAAGCAACACTTTTTTACAAAAAAAATTTGTAGCAACATGTTCGTTTTACTCAAAACTCAGCACATACCAAATTCACTGTTTTCAGCGAGGTGTTTCCATTATTTTTGACAACCCCTGTATATGCAAGTAAAATTTTAATAAGCAAAATGTTCGCCGTATCGGCAGGGACGTCATTAGACTACGAAATCAAGTGGGCGACGGGTGAGCGACGGTTGGGCGAGTATTATTTTTCCTGGGGCATGTTTTATAGCAACTTTATTAACGAAGCACTGAAAGGAAGAATTTTTAATGCTTTTCACTACCGGCTACAAAGGAACTCCGCGCCAGTCCCCTTCCATACACACACGCTCATACACCTATATCTAACAAGTTATGCCTTTGACGATAAGCCAAAAAGATAACATAACATGACAATGACTGGTGGGTTAGTGGTATTACTTATAAAAGTTGGTAGAATGTCACCTTCAACTTTTTTTCTTGCTACGAATGTACTGCCTTAATTGATTTTCAATTTTTTTAAATTTTGCATTTTTTTTTCTTATGCAAACTACTGCACTTTAATTTTTTTTAAAGAAAAATATTCTGTTTGTTTATCTAAATCAAATCTTATCATGACACGCAGACATCATGACACCTCTCCCCTCCTTAACTCTCTTCCTTCGAGTTATCGACCTTGCTTTGCACTCATCACCTCCAAAGCAGTCGTTAGCCACGTCCCGCTCTCTCACTGTCCCGGTAAACTGGTTTAGCTTTAGACTCCTCTTTCTGTATTATATCCCCTATTTAGTAAAACAAACAGCAGAGCAATTAGTAATGATCATTCTCAATGAATTACTATTCACCTTCCTCATTCACTCTTGGCCATACGAACATGAAAAAAATGCTTTAACTAAGGATTTCGGAGAGAAGAACAATTATAATAACATGTCGGTATTATACAGTATTTTAAAGTTAAATAAATTAAGAACTGGCACATCTTAAACTGGGTGGACGGTAGGGTGGGCAAGAAGATTTCGTCCACCCTCGCGTTTCTTTGGCGACGTCCCTGGCCATAGGGGATGCAATCTAATGCAGAAAGGATATTTCCACTCTGACATTCAGAAAAGGAGATATACACTATATTGACAAAATTCACCGGACACGCCTTCAAAGGCAAATGAACGGATCCGCTGCGCTGTTAAGATGCGCGGTACAGCTGCAAACGGTATAGCAACAAGACTGCAGCTGACCGTGATCATATTGCACTGTGAGGTACAACGAAGTAAATATCTCCGCCATTTTTATCCACGCCGGGGCTAGAACCTGGGTCCCCTCATTCCGGAATAAGTCACTCTACCAATTGAGCTACGCGGACGTTCTTTCTGACTGCTATCTGCCTTTATGTCGTGTGCGTCCTGCTGGTAGGTACGTCACAGAGGTTGAGTGAAAATGTCGCGGCTGGAAAGAACTGACTTTGAGAAAGGAAAGATTGTTGGATGTTATATTAGTGGGTTGTCCATAAGAAAAACCGAGAGGCGTTTAAATATACCCAAGTCAACTGTTTTGGATGTACTGAATAAGTGGAAGACACATGGCGTGCCTGAAGCAGCAAAACGTACCGCCAGACAAAAGAAAATCAGTGATAGAGGAGGTCGAAGTCTCAGGAGAGTCGTTACAGCTAATCGACGGAGTACTGCACAAGACCTCAGTGTACAGGTGAGTAAAAATGTTGGAACCTCTGTATGTACACGTACCATTCGCAGATAACTTCATTCCATGGGTTACCGTGGTCGTGCGGCTGCTCATAAGTCTTTGATCTACACTCGGAATGCAACTCGTCGTTTAGCATGGTGTAAAGAACATTTATCGTGGACCGTAGATCAATGGAAATGGGTCATGGACTGATGAATCCAGATACACGATCCATCAGTCTTATGGCCGTGTGTGGATATGGCGGCAGTCGAGGGAACGCTGTTTACCCCAGTGTACTCTTCCTACGGTCAAGTTTGGATCTGGCAGTATACTCGTGTGGGGGTGTTTCGTGGTATGGTCCTGGCCCATTGGTTATCGTGGACAAACCTATTAACCAGCACTTCTACCTGAATATTCTGGACAATTATACCCTACCAACTCTATGGCAATATTATGGAACCGAGCCTTGTGCCTTGTTGGTACCAGCAGGATAATACACCGAGCCATAAAGCAAGAACTGTTGCGGCGTGGTTTGACGATATTTCCGTATCGTGTGTGGACTGGCCAGCACAGAGCCCTGATCTTAATCCCATAGAGCACCGATGGGATGAATTAGAGCACCGATGGGATAAATTAGAGCACCGCATAAGAAGTTTGGAACCAAGGCCTACTACTAAGCAACAGTTAGCGGCAGCATTATGTACTGAATAAGAGCACATACCTATCGCTGTGTTCCAAAACCTTGTCGAAAGCATGTCTCGAAGCATCAGTGCATGCATTAAGGCCAAAGGTGGACCGACACCGTCATACTATTGTATGTAAATAAATGCTATGTGCGTTTCATTTCTAGGTGTCCGGTGACTTTTGTCAACATAGTGTAGTCTCAAATAGAAATGTATATTTACTTTTATTTGCAAAAAAACTGTTCTTCGGTAGAAGCTGAAGTATTTAAATAAGTTTTCAATAGAGACAAATATTTGATGCAAAAAGAATTTACCCAGCAAACATTTTAGGAGCGAAGATAGGCTTTAAACAGAAACGCGTGTCAACCGCCCGCACTTAGCGGCATTTAGTCTGTGTTATGAGAAAGCAGAAGGTGTGCACATAATGAATTTTCATAGTGCATGTACATAATTACAAAATTACAAAAATTAATATAAAAAATATAACTATATTAGTAATCCGAATTTCTTGGATTACTAATATAGTTATATTATATATGTGAGTTCAAATAAAATGGTTGGTAACATAATATAACAGCACTTTTTTTTTTTTTTTTTTGCTGTTCTTTAGACGAGCGCTACTGCTGAATAAGAGGAGCATTTAATCGATAATGGCATACATGCAAGAAAAAGCGGCGTGCGTGTTGTGGTTCCATGAGACCAATACCGTGGTTACTATCCAGCGTCATTTCAGAAAAAAGGAAAGACAATCCCCACGGAACCAAAAAACCATAAAAGCAATTGGTATGAAAATTTTTAAGCGACGGGTAGTGTTGGCGATCTCCCCCGAGCGGACCGACCACCGGTTGCACAAGAAACTGCTGCAGCTGTTCAGGAGACATTTCTGCGAAGCCGCAGGAAATCCATTCGTCGTGCTTCAATGGAAACTGGGATTCCCCGTGCCACGGTTCACACAATTTTACATAAACGTCTTCATCTGTATGCTTATAAGGTACAAATCGTTCAAGCTCTTCAGCCTGATTACTGGCCTCGCCGTGCTGCATTTGCGAAGGAGGTGTTGCAGCGCATAGCTCATGAGAGTGATTATCTGCACCGTGTCTGTTTCTCAGATGAAACCATATTCCACGTCTCTGGTACAGTAAATAGGCACAATGTGCGAGTCTCGGATTCAGAAAATCCTCATTATGTCATCGAACAGTACAGGGCCAGCCCGAAAGTGAACGTATGGTGCGGCCTGATGCATGACAAAATCATTGGACCCTTGTTGTTTACAGAGCCTACGGTAACACGTAACGTGTACCTGGGCATGCTGGAACTTTTTGTAGCACTTCAGTTGCATGCACTCCAACCTTCGTTTATTTTCCAACAAGACGGTGCCCCACCACATTGACCAAAATTTTTTCGCGAGTTCCTGAATGTTACATTTCCAAACAGACGGATCGGCCGCGACGGTCCCATGACAGGGCCACCTCGACCGCCCGAAATAACCCCTCTAGACTTTTTCCTGTGGGGTTATGAGAAAGACCAAGTTTACTCTAGCAGTATAACGGATGTCGAGACGTTGAAGAGAAGAATAGCGGACGTCACTGATTCTGTCTCTGCTAAGATGTTGAACAAAGCATGGCGTGAAATCGAATATCGCTTTGATGTCCTGCGGGCCACAAATGGCGCGGAGGTGTACTGACAGTGCATGGAAAAAACACTTTACTTGTGCACCATCATTGTCGATCCCTTTGTTGTGCCTGCAATACATTTAGGTTACAAGAATCGACAATGAATCAAGAAACTGATCGACAATTTAAAAGAAAGGGAACAACAATGGAATCCCTTTTTTGTTCCTGTAATACATTTTTTATATTATTTTTTGTAATGTGGGAAAGACTTTATGGACACCCTGTATATCCGACATAAAAGAGATTATTCCACATGAAAAGGGTTTTTTAAATGAATTTTCTAAAAACAGAGATTGTTAGAAAATCTACGTTAAAGTTCGTGTTATCATTCAACCTCACCTGCAGTGTAGATGTGCATTACGTACACTCTCTTCAAGTAACCAGGGAATAATTACCGGACGCATGGCTGTATCCAGGGAAGGGTATGCATGGAATTCAAACTGAGTATAAAAAAGGGTAACACTTCAAACTGAGTATAAAAAAGGGAAACACTTCAAACTGCGTATAAATATGGAAAAAGTTTGCATGGAATTCAAACTGAGTATAAATAAAGGAAAAACTAAAGTTATGGCTTTTGAGAGAGGAACTGGTAGCACTGAATGTAATGTAAGTGTAAATGGTGTGACGTACCTGCCAGCAGGACGCACACGACATTAAGGCACATAGCAATCAGAACAAATGTCTGCGTAGCTCAGTTGGTAGAGCGACTTGTTCCGGAATAAGCGGCCTCGGGTTCGAATCCCAGCGTAGACCAAAAATGACGGAGAAATTTACTTCGTTATAATGGCGCCCGAACTATCCGGATGACCCGGCCGTTCAAAATCTCGCATTGGTGTGATGTTATTTCCACACCGCGAGACAGGAAAAATCCGAGAATTCCTTCTCCAGCGCTTAGAAAAATAAAAATGTGTGATGTTGCATTCCACACAGCAGATTGACTGGGAGTTCTCAAGTGCACGTTCTACAGTGGATGGCTGCCTGCAACGATTCATGGTCACGGCTGACCCGTGGGCCATGCCCCCGGCCTTCTTTCGGGGGGGGAGGGGGAGATGTGACGTACCTGCCAGCAGGACGCACACGACATTAAGGCACATAGCAATCAGAACAAATGTCTGCGTAGCTCAGTTGGTAGAGCGACTTGTTCCGGAATAAGCGGCCTCGGGTTCGAATCCCGGCGTAGACCAAAAATGACGGAGAAATTTACTTCGTTATAATGGCACTATGATTGACCAGGTGAGTGAGTTCGTGTATTTAGGAAGCATGCTTGACAGAGAGAACAAATTAGATGGTGAAATTAGTAGGCGAGTAAATTCTTCATTAAAAGTCATAGCTGCTCTGGGAGCTATTCACAGGAATGATGGGTTTTCTAGAGAGTTGCGCATGGCTGTGTACGAGAGTGTAATTGTTCCTACTCTGATGTATGTTAGTGAAACCTGGGTACTGCAGAAGAAACATATTAGTCGTTTGTGTGCTGGAGAAATGCGTTACTTATGGGGGGGGGGGGCTGTGGTAAGGCACGGTCTGACCGTGTGAGGAATGAAGATGTGTTGTAGTTGTGTGATGTGAAGCAAAATGCTGTTAGCAAGGTGGAGACCAATATGCTTCGGTGGTTTGGCCATGTTGAAAGAATGAGTGATCAGATGCTTACTAAGAAAATCTTTTTAGCCCAAGTGGCAGGAGGGAAAGGCAGAGGAAGACATGGGTGGATCAGATTCAAGAGTGTCTGCATGAGGAAAAGATTATGAGTATGTAGTATAAAAGAACTTGTGTACGGCGTGTAATGGATATCAGTGAAGCACGAGTTGTATGTCAAGATCGCTGTAAATGGAAAAGTTTGATACGACAACAGTAAGTAAAAATATGTTATGAAAAGAGAAGTCATGAAAAGAGAAAAGTTATGAAAAGGGAGAAATTATGAAAAGAGATAAACCAAATTATGAAAAGAGATAAGCCCAATTATGAAAAGCGAAAAATTATGAAAACAGATAAACCAAATTATGAAAAGAGAAAAGTTATGAAAAGAGAGAAATTATGAAAAGAAATAAAGCAAATCATGAAAAGAGATAAGCCCAATTATGAAAAGAGAAAAATTATGAAAACAAATAAACCAAATTATGAAAAGAGAAAAAACCAAGTTAGGAAAAGAGGAAAGTTACATGAAGAGAGAGATGTTATGAAAAGAGAGAAATTATGAAAAGAGAGAAATTATGAAAAGAGAGAAATTATGAAAAGAGATAAACCAAATCATGGCATCCCATGTTACTAGACAAAAAGTTCTGAACAAAAAACACCTTGGCTGCGTGTAAAAGTACAAGAAAACTTTCGGCAAGCATTTGAGACTTCACTCTACGCTAAGCTGAAAAGTAAAAGAACATAAATGGTAGTAAGATAATGAAAAGAGATAAAAATGAATTCGTTGGGGCTGTGAGCTTAAGACCAGGAGCAGGAACAGAGTTACGTTCTTTTCTTCTTTTTAAGAGCTATGAGTACAATCTTCTCACGCACGCCGTCACGTTACAAAAGATCTTGAAATCCTTCATCATTTCAACCCTTCTCCTCACCAAGAGATCCTCCCATCCCCTGGAGCTTTTAGCGCACTGAATTAACTAAGTACCATAGCATGAGCAAGATGGGGGGTCGGTTGAGATGCACATTGTTTGTCTGCACGACCTGTCGTGAGCGAGCCATCCAATGATCATGAAGCTAAGCACAGGAATTCACGGTTTCAGTGGCTTTTCTTTATGCCACTCCAGCACTTTTCCATGTGGATTGTGTCTCACCTCCTCCTCCGTTGCCCCCCTCTGCCGCGAAGGCTCCCTAAGAATTCTTCCCCACCCACTTCGGAAGCATCCCTCGGTAGCAAATATGCCTGCCCTTTTGGGAAACCTTTCTCCGTACCATGCTCAAATTCTAATGACACTTGTTTTGTGGGAAAAATGCTTCCCTCCGTTTTATGGGCGCGCGGATATGTGGGAAAGTTCCTGGTTCTATGGCGGACCATGGGGCAGTCACTGTTGACCATCATTAAGAAAAGAAGTAAGGGAGAGGGGAGCTCAGAGATCGATGTCTCTTGTTGGTTCGGTTGAGTAGACGCACTGACAGTTTAAGACTCTGTGCGCCATTCAGTTTTTGTAAGTGCGCATTCCTTTAAATATTTACGTGATCGTCTGCAAAGAAAAGAAACGCGGATAATGCTGCTTTCTGAAGAAAGTACAGGCAGCACTTACCCAAATAACCGTGAGGAACAACTCTCCAATGCCAGGCGCGGATCAAGAAATTCTACTAGGGATGGGCCAAAAAAATCAAAATTAAATTTATAAAAATTAAATTGTATTGAGATGGAAATGTAAATGTAAAACTTATATGCATTGACGGATGGTTATCGCACTTCCGGTTGCCAGTAAATGTCCACACAGTAAAAGTATCCCATGTTTTTCACTAAGGGACCGTGAACAAATTGCTTTTTCTCCGGGGGACACTTGAATGTGTGGCATTTTTCCAGTGGGGCAGTTTCCAAAGTTCCAAGTTGAGCAAAGTGCAAAGGGCGGAAAAACTCGTACATCTTCTCAAGTAAGGGGATGTACACAAATTGCGTTTCGTTCCGAGATCTTGTTGAAGTGTACGAGTTTTCCTAGCTGAATAAAACGAAATGTACCAGTTTTTCTAGGGATATAAATGGGTATATGAGATCAAAATGACACAAGGTTTATGTAGAACCTTTCTGACCTTGAGTTATGATTTTAATATTTCCCATGTGATAACAAGCAAAATGGCTAATTAACACGGGCTCAACGAATTAATTTTCAGGTGCTGATCTTTTCAGAAGATTTTAAATTACAACCTTGATATTCCGTATTTCTAAACATCTTATAAAACCTAATAAAATGCACTCAACAGATTATTTCTCACTTATTTTCCAGCCACCTAGGCAGCGGGCCTTTTTAGAAGATATTATGTTACAACCTAGATATTTCGTATTGTACACATTTTATGAAACCTAATAAAAGGCACTCAATGGATTATGTCTCACCTATTTACAAGCCACCTAGGCCGCTGGCCCTTTTAAGAAGGTTTTAAGTTACAACCTAGAAATTTCGTATTTGTAAACATTTTATCGAACCTAATGAAAGGCACACAACGGATTATTTCTCCCCTATTTACAAGCCACCTAGGCCGCGGGCCTTTTGACAAGATTTTAAGTTACAACCTAGATATTTCGTATTAGTAAATTAAACAATGTTAAACGGCATTGATTTGGACATGTTTGGATTAGTGTGAATTCCACAAGAACCGTAGCTCTTATATTATGCATAAAACAATGTACGTGTAAAAATATCTCATTCTTTCTTCCCCTTCCCCTTTATTTTCTTTATTTAGTGAAATAATGATTTTATTGTACCTTAATGAAAAAGAAACAGTTACGACCCTTCTTATGATTCTTTTTTTTTTTTTTTTTTTTTGATAAGTTTGGCATTTTGTGAGAGACGTTTCAGATTTGGTTGTCGGAAAACCGCCACACAGGAAAACTGCCAAAAGGTCCGCGGCCTAGGTGGCTTGTAAAGAGCAGAGGAATAATCCGTTGAATGCATTTTATTAGGTTTTACAAAATGTGTACAAATACGAAATATTTAGGTTGTAACTCAAAGTATTCTAATAAGGCCCGCAGCCTCGGTGGCTTGTAAATAGGTCAGAAATAATACTTTTAATGCCTTTTATTAGGTTTTATAAAACGTTTACAAATGCGAAATATCAAGATTGTAACTGAAAATCTTCTAAAAAGGCCGGCGGTCTAGGTAGCTTGTAAATAGGTGAGAAATAATCTGTTGAGTGCCTTTTCTTAAGTTCTATAAAAGTTTTAGAAATACGGAATATCAAGGTTGTAATTTAAAATCTTCTAAAAAGATCAGCACCTGAAGATCGATTCTTTGAGCTCCTGTTAATTAGCCTTTATTGCTTGTTATCACATGGAAAATATTAAAATCATAACTGAAGATTTAAGGAGTCGGAAATGTTCTACATGAACCTTGTGTCATTTTGATCTTACATACCCATTGAAATCCCTAGGAAAACTGGTACATTTCGTTTTGTTCAACTAGGAAAACTCGCACACTTTGACAAGATCTCGGAAGGAAACGTTACATGTGTACCTCCCCTTTTATGAGAAAGTGTAGGGGTTTGCGCAATATTAAAATCATAACTCAAGATTTAGCTTCTACATAAACCTTGTGCATTTTGATCTTACATATCCATTGAGATCCCCATAGAAAAACTGGTACGTTTCGTTCTGTTCAGCTAGGAAAACTCGTACACTTTGACAGTGGAGTGTTCATCCAACCATTCGGATACAATTCGGGAGCGATGGCACGGTGCATTGTCTTGTTGCAGGATGAGGTCCCCAGTGGGATGTTGAAGACGCACAAACGGGAGCAAATGATCGTCCACGATATCCTGGTAACGTTGACCTGTGAGGGACGATGTCACACGTACCAGGGGTCCCATTTCAGTCCACGTAAACAGTCCCCAGACGAGAATGCCACCCCCACCAGCTTGAAGAGTACCCTGCTGGCAAGAACGATCCATCGTTTCATGTGGTTTGCGCTGTACTCGTATCCTGCCATCCGCATGCACCAACGTGAATCTCGACTCATCAGTCCAGGCAACATTTTTCCACATGTCTAGGGCCCAGTGGCGATGTTCCCGCGCCCATGCTAATATTTGCACCCTGTGATGTGCGGTCAGCAGCGGTACCCTCGTGGGACGATGGCTTCTGTATACCCCATAGCGAGGAGATGGTTCTGGATGGTGTGGCTGCTTACACGTTTTTGTGCACCAGGTTAAATTGCTGAGTGATTTCTTGCACTGTGGCACGTCTATCCGCTGTTACAATGCGAGCTAGCCGACGATCACTCCGCTCATCCACACGCTGTTGTTCACGGCAGTTGGCCCTTGCAGGGATGGTTTTACCGGATTCGATGTACTCACGGTGCACCTGTGACACAGTGGCTCGTGAAAATCCCAGTGCCTGCACGACTTCCGAGATGGAGTGTCCCATTCGTCGGGCTCCGACAATTTGCCCACGATCAAATGCGCTTAGATGCTTCGTCTTACCCATATTGCGTCCGACTCTTACCGATTCCCGTTGCATCACTTTTTATATTTTCGGATCGCTGCATACGTCATGCCTTTTCCGTTTACCGGGCGGCCCACAGCGCCACATTTGCATAACGCCAGCTGTCTCTAATTCAATTGCTCTTCAGTGTGCGTATAATAGTTCACGAGGAAAAACAGTTGTTCGAGGGCCAAAATAATGGGCAGACTTACAAAAAGTGTCCACTCAAGGAGAAGATACCAACACCATTGCGCAGCAGTCGATCAGTGACCAAATAAATACATAAATTAATTGCGTAAGAAAATTGTTGTGTGACGCATGAACATTTCAAGTTTCAGAATGATCTTCATGATGGTTTAGTTAGGAGTGGGGTCTTCAAGAGAAGAGACTCGTGATCTGGCTCGAAATGGAAATTTTGAAGTGCCGGTATGCTCATATTTAGCTAAAAATCACCCGGAAAAAATTACCTTCGCTAGAAAATCTCAAAAACTTTAAAAAGTAAAAAAAAAAAAAAACACTCCCGGAAGAAAAACTCCTTTGTTTGAAAATGTAAGTGACAGTTCCATGGAATACTATTGCACCATAAGTCAAATAGTGTTCCATGGATCCACAAACCGACCATATTTCACTTGGTTAGTTTGTGGACCTAGCGTACACTACTTATTAGAGGTCTGCGTGGGCCTTAATTTGGAAAGCCCGACCCGTTTCAAATTTTTTTTAATTAAAGCCAAGCCCGTTTAACATTTTTAAAGTAAAGCCCGGCTCGTATATTTCTCCTGTTTCAAAGGCCCGGGCCGGCCCGTAAAATTTCAACAATTACTAAAACACGAATTTAACACCTAGTGTACTCGGTTCGGTCATTCGACTCCTGAAGAGTTTTCGTTTTCTTAATTGCTGCACGTATTCTATTACAATAAACGTTAATTCGGAATATTTCTGTGACTTTGTATAAGTCGCGTGACGTGGGAGGAGGGGGGCGGGGCTTGTGTACTCAAAAATATTGCATGTAAACGACAATTTCCATGCCTTTAAAATTTTCTGGGTTTTCAAATTATCATTGCCTACCGCCGGACCCGGAATATCCTTCGGGATAAGGGGGGGGGGGGGGATCGTTCAACCTTACATCGTCTACAAGCATATATTCTCCGGAAGCAATTTTTTCGCGAAAATCTTTCCTTTCTTAAACTCCATAATAAGTATGGAAGAGTATTTACCAGCAACACCGAACTGAACATATGCTCAGGGAAAACAACGACAGACTGCCCAGCTAACCAGTGTCACAGAAGTTTTGAAAACGGCTGTCTGATAATACAAATGGAGAAAATACGGCACAGATTTATACACAGAAGTAAGTTTCTCCCAGCCCATTTCTCCCGTGCCATTTAAGACAACTTAAAAGCTTTTCACACATCTGGAGAACAAAGTGCCGCCGAACACAGCAATAAAAAAGATCATCTGCGAGCGGGTGGCTCGGTTTATAAATGCTGCAGTTTATTGCCTGCCCTGAAGCATGAGGGAAAGATGAACAGAGAGAGAGAGAGAGAGAGAGAGAGAGAGAGAAGGGACCACATTCACGTTGAAAAACTAAGGGAGCTGACCCACTCCAATTGTTTTGTAGGAGGGGAGGATATCGTAAAACTTATATTTTTTCCAACATCGGAAATTATTCAATCTTATCCTGCTGCTGTATGTTGTGAGATTTCCAAACGAGAAATCAGCGATTGTTTTGCTCATAAAAAAATTTTTTTTTTTTGCTCGGCCCGTGTCTGTTTTATATTAAATATTGAAGGCCCGGGTACGGCACGGTTTTCTAACTTCGGGATAACGGCGGGGGGGGGGGAGAAAAGGCTCGACCCGACCCGGGCCCGTGCAGACCTCTACTACTTATGCTACAACGAGGACTCGGGTTAAACTTGCTTATAACGAGAAGACTCCACCCCGGGACCAACGGATTAACGAGACTTTCGAACCTTGGCTAATCATTAGTGATTCAGTTGGACTTGAACACACAACTTTAAGGTCCCGAGCCGAGACGGCAGCCCCCTTCCCAAATAGGACTTTCATGAAGTAGAAAGTCGGGCAATTTGAATGAATATTCAGTCTTAAATTAATAGCAATCTCACCACTCTCGAAAAAAACAACAAAAAAAAACAAGTTCGTAAAATCATGCAATGCATTGATTATGATACGCTTTCCAAAATACCAGAAATTAATACTCAAGTTATGTGGATAATGGCTGTGGAATAAATCTCGCTCCTGTGTCCTGACCTTTGACCCCATTTCGCCCATTTTCAGTAGGGTTCGTCCACAGGTGGTTACTTACCACATACTAAAATTTGATCGAAATCGAACCATTTTTACGCAAGTTGTGACGCACAAGGGCAATGGAATATATCCCGCTCTTACGCCCTGCCTGACCTTTGACCCCATTTCGCCCATTTTCAATAGGGTTCGTGCCCAGGTGGTTCCCTACCACATACTAAAATTTCATCGAAATCGAACCATATTTACGCAAGTTATGACGCATAAGGGCAATGGAATATATCCCGCTCTTATGCCCTGCCTGACCTTTGACCCCATTTCACCCATTTTCAACAGGGTTCGTGCCCAGGTGGTTCCCTACCACATACTAAAATTTCATCGAAATCGAACCTTATTTACGCATGTTTTGACGCATAAAGGCAATGGAATGGATCCCGCTTTAATGTCTTGACCTTTGACCCCATTCCGCCCATTTTCAATAGGGCTCGTGCCCAGGTGGTTCCCTACCACATACTAAAATTTCATCGAAATCGAACCATTTTTACGCAAGTTATGACGCATAAAGGCAATGGAATGTATCCAGCTCCTATGTTCTGGCTTCCCAAAGAGAATGTGCCTGCAGAAGTTGCGAAACCAGGACGTTTTCAACAAAAGGTTTTGATTTTTGTGTGGTGCGATATACAAGGCATAATCCATTACGAGCTGCTGCCACCCAACAAAACCATTGCAGGAGAAGTCTACTCTTAGCAGCTGATGCGTCTACACACTGCTTTGCAGGATAAATGTCCAGCACTCGTGAATCGTAAAGGCGTGCTGCTGCAGAAGAACAACGCAAAAAAACACGCAGCGAAAATGACCAGTGTCAAGTTGCAAGACTTCGAATGGGAAAAGCTTCCGCATCCAGCATAATCCCCTGACATCGCTCCACCCGACTACCACCCTTTTCGCAGCCTGCAAAACCATCTGGCTGGGACTACACTTCGAAATATGGGGGAGGTACGGCGAACATTTTCTGCCTTTTTTGCATCGAAACCCATGGAATTCTACAAGTCTGGGATTCAAAAACTTGTCGATCGATGGGATAAGGTTGTAACTACCGGGGGCACTTATTATATGGATTAAAACATCTGTTCCAGCTACGTTTTTCTTTCTTTTCTTCCCACGTTGAAAAAACGACAATATTTTTGGGATTACCTGATAAGTCTGAGGAATTATACTGATTATCTCTAGTGGACGTATGTGAATTCAGCTACCACACCAGTTTAATCTCCTCAGCCAGTTCCATACACTTGTTGATTTTGTTGCATAGGTATTCTGAATATTACGGTCCAACTGTACCGATATGTCGATGCTGACTGCTTCCTCCTTGCCTTTTGTCATATTGTACTATGTCTAGACGATTGGAAGAGATGGTTACGTCTGTTTTTATCTCACAGTCCCAATATGATTTATATTGTTTGTTACCTAGTACTTCAACTTCAGTGGGTTTATATTTAGAGTTTGGTACTTCTGACACTGGTAGTTCTGCAGCGTGCGCTAATTTTTGATGAATCATCTTAGCAAAATTATTATGTCGCTGTATATAATCAATGTTTGCTAGCGTGGTGTATCCCTCGAAGATGTGTTCAATGGTCTCACTGCACACACCACGTCTTCTACATTTGTCATTTTCCAGATCTTTCTTCAAGATGTATTTTCTATAATTTTTGGTTGCAATCACTTTGTGTTGAACAGTCATCCATATAATTTTCCTCAAATCAACCACTGGCTTAAGGCGTTCTTGTCAACTTCTGACCTGTCTAACTGGTTTGGATCAGCCCCATGAAGTTCCTTTTACTTCCATTTTCGAATCTGGTCTTCTGTATAGACGATACTTCTGTTTTAGGATTTGGTTTACTTTATTATTATTATTACACTGGGGAACACAACTTTTGGTGCCAAAGATGTTATACCATTTTTGAGGTATTTTGGTGTCACTGATTCCGAAAATGGCATTAGTTTTTGTCCATCAGATCTGCTTCTCACGATATGACACATGTAGAGAAATCCCAAGATGCCTAGAACACGAACAACAATACACAAACTTCGTCATTCCCATGCGATGTTCCTGGACATTCGCGTTGGATGCTCCAACAATAATCCGCCATCATAAGCGCGTCCCATCGTCCACGGTACCGTTCTTCCATGGCCCTTATTTTTTGGTGAAATCGCTCCCTTTGTTCATCGCTAATGTCACCAAGACAATGTGGATATCGATCCAAATGATTGTAGAGGTAATGCAATTTGATGCTCATGTTACAATCAAGTGTACAAAACGCCGTGAGCATATTCTCCGCGAGTTCACAGTAGTTAGCGGTGTTGGAAATAAAATTATTTAAAATAAATTTAGTCCAACATGCACGTGCATAGATAGCCCCAGGGGATAGAGAGAGACAATCTCAAGCCTTGTGACGATACTTAGGCCCCAGGGGATATAGGGGGGTCGGAAAAGTAGAAGGGTCAGTTCCCAAGAAGGGAGCGAAGTGACGTTCACCTGACGGATTAGATGAATCCCAGACTGGTCAAGTGACCTTGGCATCCGCGGAGAAGGTGAAGCTCCAGAAGGTCAGAGGTCTTCACTGGTCAAGGGGAGTGGAGTGCGAGTAGCGGCGAGGGACAGACGTGGGTAGTGAGTGCCGAGTAGGACCAGAGAGATGAAGTATGCCCAGTTGACAAACGGAGAGCCGAGTTCGGATAGCGCCAGTCAGATCAATTAGGTGGATATGCCCAGTGTTGAAAACCTGAAAGACATATGGAGATACCAGATAAGTTATTTTCCTTTTCCCTGTTATTGCATGTACTTGCTTAAATTAATTCATAACCCTATTTAGAGCACGTGGCGTGGTGATGGTCATGATCAAACAATGAAAACCCAGTTAGCTAGTTAAAAACTTTAAGTAAAGCATAGGAGAATAAGAACTAAAAGTAAAATAAATCACCCAGCATTGCACTTATATATATATATATATATATATATATATATATATATATCATCATCATTGTCAACCATTATCAATCCACTGCTGGACGAAGGTCTCCCCAAGTTTCCTCCACAACGGTCTGTCTTGTGCCAGTCTCCTCCATGTCACTGCCGCATATTTACGAATTTCATCCACCCATCTCCCATGTGGTCTTTTTCTGGGTCTTTTCCTGTCCCTTGGAATCCAATCTAAAATTTCGGCTGTCCATCTATGGTCTGTCCTTCTGGCAGTATGTCCAGCCCATTGCCATTTCAGGGATTTAACTCTGATCATGATGTCTTCCACTCTCGTCATTTTCGGATCCACGAGTTCCTCTTCTTATCTCTCCTGGTTATACCAAGCATGCACCTCTCCATGCTTCTTTGAGTTGTCTGCAGCCTTTGTATGTCTCTTTTAGTTAAGGTCCACGTCTCTGCACCATACGTAAGCACTGGAAGGATGCATTGATCAAACACTTTTCTTTTAAGACATAATGGCATATTGCTCTTGAAAATTATGCTGTTTCTTCCAAAAGCTCTCCAGGCAAGTTTTGTACGCCGATTAATTTCTTCATCAATGTGACCCTCACTTGATATCTGCTGTCCAAGATAAACATACGTATCTGTTATCTCCAGTTTTTCTCCATCAATCGATAAATCTTCATTTCTTGTAAAAGCATTGAACATCACTTTTGTCTTCTGAAAGTTCATTTTTAATCCCACTTCTTTACTCTTGTCAGCAAGTTCCTGGATCATACTCTGCAGCTCTGATGGGGTAGTTGCAAAAATGACTACGTCATCAGCAAAACGAAGGTGGGTTAGATAATCTCCATTAATCTTTATCCCTTTGTTTTCCCAGTTCAGTGATTGAAAGACATTTTCCAATGTGGCATTAAAGAGCTTCGGAGATATGGTGTCACCTTGTCTCACTCCCTTTCCAATTTTTATGTGTGCTGTATTTTCAAACAGCCGAATCTTTACACTTGCATTTTCATAGATGTTATTAATAATATTAATGTATGCATCTTCAATACCGCAGGATTTCAGAGCCGTGGTAACTGCTGATGGTTTCACCGAATCAAAGGCTTTTTCATAATCGATAAAAGCCATGCACAATGGAAGTTCATATTCCCTCGCTCTTTCAATTAGTTCCCTCAGTACGTGGATATGATCTATTGTGCTGTAGCCACTCCTGAATCCAGCTTGTTCTCTCGGTTGAGCCATGTCCAGTGTTACCTTCAAGCGGTGTGAAAGAACTTTAGTGAAGATTTTATAAACCACTGATAGGAGGCTGATAGGTCTGTAGTTCCTGAGATCCTCAATGTCACCTTTTTTATGTAGCAGGATCATTGTAGCATTGTTCCAATCCTCAGGAATCTTCCCTTCATTAAGGCATCAGTGAAAATTTGGGCGAGTACTGTTTCAATTTCTCCATTTGCTTCTTGTATGATGTCTATAGTAATTCCATCTTCTCCTGGAGCTTTCCCCTGCTTCATGTTCTTGATTGCATGAGCAACTTCTGCTGGGAGGACTGGAAGAACTCTGGTACCTTTCATGATGTCTGGAGTACATGTATCATCCCTTTCATATAGTTTGGAGTAGAAATCTTTCATTCTTGTCAAAATTTCGCCTCTATTTCTTGTTATGGAACCATCTTCTTTTCTCAGAGCCATAATCTGTTTTCTTCCCTTACTGAGATGTCCCTTTGCTATCTTTAGGCTTTGGTTGTTTTTCAATTGCTTTCCTTACTAGTTCACAGTTGAATTTTCTTACGTCTTCAGTGATATTTTTTCTTACTGTCTTGCATAGCTCTATATATTCCACTTTGGAAGTCACATCTTCTTTAGTTGTCCTCATCTCTCTTCTTTTTTTGCATCAACATTTTGGTTTTCCTGATAATTTGTTTACATGCAACTTGTTCTTAGACCCAGCTAATTTTGTTGCTGTTTCCATAAGAGCTTTGATTTACTTTTCTGTTAACTTCAGAAATATCCACTTCTTCCGATGTTAGGCCTTCTAAAGCAGAGAATCTGTTCTTCAGTTCCAACTTGAAAGTATTATGGTGTTTTTAAGGTTGGTTATGTCAATAGATTTTGTTTGTCTTATGAGCTTGCCACGTTCCAGTTTAGTGTTGAGGTGCATCTTACATCTCACCAATCTATGGTCACTACCTGTGTTGAACTTGTTTAGCACACTGCAGTCTTCGATGACGAATTTTTTGTTACACATAATAAAATCAATTTCACTTGTCGTCCCAATTGGATGTCTCCATGTCCATTTCCTGTGTGGCTTTTTCTTGAAAAAGGAATTCAAGATGAAAAATCCTTCTGCCTCTGCAAACTCAACGAGAGTATTTCCACGCTGGTTTCTGTTGCCGTGACCGAATTTACCTACTGAAGTTTCATTCTGTTGCCGTTGCCCTATTTTTGCATTGAAATCTCCCATAATTATCTTCAAGTGCTGCTTACCTTTATTATTTAGATGACGAATTTCCTCATAAAATTCTTCAATTTCTTCTTCAGGATGACATATATATATATATATATATATATATATATAGATGTATGCTGAAATGATCGGAGACGTTATAGAGAAAAATCGTAATAATAGTAAATTTTATGTGTAAGGTATTGTTAACGGCTGCACCCACGCACGTGGTACCTTAGTGTTCCTAAATCTCACGTATTAAACCATTTTTATTACTTCCACATAAGACTCCTGTTTGTTTTCCTTATAACCACACAAGACATAAGTTAAGGTATGTGTAAGTTAAAATATGTGTTTATGTTTCTAATTTCTTTCACGAGCGGCACCTTTATACCCCCACCATTCCAGTGACGGGATAAAGGTGAATCACAACGCCGTGCTTTATTATATGCCAGTACATATAAGGGGCACGTTTTTGTCCATATACGATCACTGTAGAACAAAAGTCCCATAGTTATAAAAAGGCACGATAAAGTAAATTTAATCGGTAAATGATCTGTAATTGATGCATCTGTAATTTGTTCATAATAATAAATATAACAATAAAATTAACACCTTGTATGTAACATTGATGACAGTAACACGTGTTCCAATGAACAGCATCAACACGTGTTCCATTGTTCATAACTTTAATACGTGTTTTGTATTAGAATGTAACGTTGGTACCGATTAACGTTTGAAGATAACTATGGTGAATTGGTTAAATATTTGTTTATAACATATGATTATTCCTATTATAATAACGTTTAAAATAATTGTATATAACAGCGGCTTATGGTTCCCAAGAAAATTATTTACAATCATACATAATGACGACCACGCACATGTCTCAATATTGTCCATTGAGTCTTGGAAACGCTAGTCTTTCATGAGTTCCCGGATTTGTGGTCCATCGAATATACCTGCTTTTATTTTGTCCACGCTCAACGCTGGAAATTTTCTACATATGTAGCCGAAACACATTCCATCTCTCTTAAGTGCCTTTACAAATTGTTTCATCAAACCAAACCAAGTTTGATGTGCAATGGTGGCAATTGGATCTTTTCTCTGTCCACCAAAGGTTCTGTGATGGTATTTTTCTCTCCAGCTACCATGTTTTCTCTCACAGGTCACTATCTTCTCACCCAGTGTTGATCTTTAGCTTTACTCTCCCACAGACATACAAAGCACGGGTACTTGTTGTACCCAAACAAAATTCATCATCTTTAAATCCACACAGATGACCCATTGGTGATCGCGGTATGCTATCTTCTCTAGGATTATGGATATTGTCGCCCCATCTTCCCGCATACCATTTGAGTGACCGATTGGGATTGATCTGTATCTGTTCCCGTTATGTAGAAGTATACATTTGAGGCTGCGTTTGGAGCTCTCTATGAATAACCGCCATTTACTGGGTGTGTATTCCCGTACGCCCAATTTCATCAGCAATCCTGGCACATTGCTGCAGAAAACGAATTCGTTTTCTTTTGTGAAGAATAACAGAAACTCTTCTTCTTTGTTACGATACACTGTTATTTTTGTTCCCGGTAACAGAACATTTTTTTCTGCCAGCCTGGAAGCTAACAATTCAGCTGCCTTCTTTGGAAGACTTAGGTCCCTTAGGTCGTTCAATTCTATTTGACTGAAACCTGGTGCAGCTGATGAAGGTCCTTGGAAATCGCTATCATATTGCTCAGCATAGCTTTCTTTCTCACCAGCCGATTCATCCGACTCTTCGGATAGCTCTGGAAGCCTGCTACATGTTGGGACAGGTATGTCTTCTGAATGTAGAACAGGGAGTCTAGCGGAGGCTAGATCAGGATACATCCACTTACTCCGGTTCTTCCCATTGATGCCCTTTATATTCACCAGACAAAAGTAGCAGTCATCACTGTGGTTACTCTGTTCGCGCCATACCATTGGTATACCAAATTTCATGCACTTCTTTTTTCCATTCGTCCACTGTCGCAGGTGCTCTGCACACGTTTTACACACGACATACGGTGCCCAAGGCTTATCTTGGTCCCCTAGTTTTACTGTGAAGTAGGCAAAATAAGCTCTTTTCGCAAAGTCCGTTAAAGCTTGTCTCTGTTGAGCGAACGTCTACTCTCCGCAAATGTAATAAAATGCATCCGGATGATTGACACAATTTCTTCGTGCTAAATCCATGTCAACACCTGAAGCAGAAATAAAACACGTCTGAACATGTAACGCGCGCACGCAAACACGGACAGCAATAGAAAATCCAAAGGTATGTATACGAACAGGTAACAAATGCTGGTGGGAAAATAAAGTAATACTAGGTAATAACGCCAACGATATCTCGAAAACTAGAGCTGCTAGAGCAAAAAGGATGCCATTTCCGGAATCAGCGTGACAAAAATGCCAGGAATCGGGTCGAAAACTCCACGCACCACGAAAACAAATATTTTACAGGTAAGAAATGCTGGCGGGAAAATTACGTAACACCACCGACTTTAGAAGGCGGTGGTAATACTCGGTAAAAAACCCAACAATATCTCGAAAACTAGAGCTGCTAGAGCAAAATGGATATAATTTCCGGAATCAGCGGCACAAAAATACCAGGAATCGGGTCGAAAATTCCACGCACCACGAAAACAAATTTTTTACAGATAACAAATGCTGGCGGGAAAATTACGTAACTCCACCGACTTCAGAAGGCGGTGGTAATACTCGGTAAAAAAACCAACAATATCTCGAAAACTAGAGCTGCTAGAGCAAAATGGATACCATTTCCGGAATCAGCGGCACAAAAATACCAGGAATCGGGTCGAAAATTCCACGCACCACGAAAACAAATTTTTTACAGGTAACAAATGCTGGCGGGAAAATTACGTAACTCCACCGACTTTAGAAGGCGGTGGTAATACTCGGTAAAAAACCCAACAATATCTCGAAAACTAGAGCTGCTAGAGCAAAATGGATACCATTTCCGGAATCAGCGGCACAAAATTACCAGGAATCGGGTCGAAAATTCCACGCACCACGAAAACAAATTTTTGACAGGTAAGAAATGCTGGCGGAAAAATTACGTAATACCACCGAATTTAGAAGGCGGTGGTAATTAATATTCGGTAATAACGCCAACAATATTTTGAAAACTAGAGCTGCTAAAGCAAAAAGGATGCCATTTTCGGAATCAGCGGCACAAAAATACCAGGAATCGGGTCGAAAATTCCACGCACCACGAAAACAAATTTTTTACAGTTAACAAATGCTGGCGGGAAAGTTACGTAATACCACCGACTTTAGAAGGCGGTGGTAATACTCGGTAATAACGCCAACAATATCTCGAAAACTAGAGCTGCTAGAGCAAAATGGATACCATTTCCGGAATTAGCGGCACAAAAATACCCAGAAACAGGTCGAAAATTCCAGGCACCACGAAAAAAAAAATGTTTTTGTTCCCCAATGTTGTAGTTATTTATTATTACTAGTCAAAACCCGTCGGAATCGACGGTTAGTTTTTTTTTTTTTTTTAAAGAATAAACCCGTGAAACAACAAATGTAAACTTTATTTGATTGACAAATTCATTCAACCACTTCAGTAAAGACAATAGCCCAGGTTCGTGATTCTTTTATTTCTTTTTTGACAGAAGGTTTAACGACCACCATGAGCAACTCAATGGGCTATAAGCAGTCGCCCGTCCCTAATTTAGTGTCAATGCCTCCAGGGAAGGGAGAGAGCCAGCGCCGTAAGACAAACACAACATCCATGCCCAGGGCTGGATTAAGGGGGGTCTACAGGGGCTATAGCCTTGGGGCCCACCAAGACCAAGGGCCCAAGAGGGCATGCCTGGACAGATAATAGATAGATAGATAGACAGAGAGAATGAGAGAGAGAAGCAGATTACAAAACAGGTATCTTCCGTTCTCGAATTCGAAGAGCCTTCGCCGTTTCCTCCGATACCCATTCTAAACAACACAAAATTGAAAGCGTCATCAAGTTAGCCACTGATGCAGGATATTCATTGAATCAGATATGTAACTTTATCCAATATGCCAGGGTCAAACATTCTAATCTTTCCGCGCCGCAACTACGTTATTTAGGTTCAATTCCCTACATACCAAATGTGCCTTACAAACTCAAAAATGCCCTCAAGAAGATGAACTACGGCGTCGGCATAAGGTCTCCTGCATCTTAATATACTATGCTAAAGAGGAATAGTGAAAAACCACCTCTCTCCTGCGAAGCAGGTGTTTATGCGATTCCCCTACAGAATCCGGACGGCTCTAAACGTTACTACATTGGAATGACCAAGCGTTCGTTTGGAATCAGAGTCAACGAACATAAAAAGGACACAAAATACGGTAAAGTAGCCACAGCACTATCCACAGAAGTCAAATTAAAGTCCGCTACTCCTGTGTGGGATGATATAAAGAAATTAGCGACCTACTCTACCCCTAAATGTACAGCCATTCGGGAAACCTTGGAGATCATTACCAACAGCGATACTTGCAATGACTGCGTCTCACTCTAGTTGCCACGAATTTGGAACCAATTCTTCAAGTAACGCCTTCTTCCTATCAGGATACTGCGCGTGCAACCAACATGATGCCTCGTATCTTTAAACAAATTTATAGCGTCGCATCTATTTATTGTCAAGTCAAGTTCCCGCATTCAAATTGTTAATGCGTTCTATTTTTCAGTTTGCAGTTCCTGTCTAAAGGCCTTGAGAAAGCCATCCGATTGATGTGCGAAAGCTTGGAAACGCTTATGTGTTTATTTCCTACGCCAATAAATCAGATCACTAGTATAGTGTTATTATTTACTAGGTATATTTCATTTAAAATAAAACTCTTCTGAAACCAGGTACATCGTTTAAATTTTCCAGTAAAAAAATTTTACATCGTTTAAATTTTCCCGTAAAAAAATTTACATCGTTTAAATTTTCCCGTAAAAAAATTTACATCGTTTAAATTTTCCACGTAATTTAATTTTCCACATTTTCGTACATCGTTAAAATTTTCCCGTAGCACGAATTTTTTCTTCGTGTAGTTCTTTCTTTCTTTTTTTTTTTTCTTAGTGTAAATTTGTGCACGCGCATTCAATATGCATGCGTTGCATACAGCCAAGGTTAGTAGACTCCAAGGTTATGCTTATCCGACACTTCCACTGAGCACTGTCTCAGGGGTCGCCTTCGTGACGTCACAGTCCCGGAGATCTCCACACCCCATCCGCCTAAAGCTGCTTGCTCCCGTTTTTCTGGTTCAGGGTCTGAAAGCTACATTGTCTCATTTGAAGCTAGGTATTTGTAGCAAACAAATTTTCTTTTCCTTGGTTATACGTTAAACACTGAACATGCCTGGTTCGTGCGCAATAGCAACGTGTCAAAATTATTATTCGAAAACCAGAAGGAATGGCATTCATTACCATAGGTTTCCGAAAAAGGAAGTTTTGCGTAAAACATGGAAATTGAGATGCAAACGAGCTGACAGTTTCAACGAAATGAATTCAGCTATTTGTTCGGAACATTTTCCTGAGGAAGACTACGAACGCGATTTAAGGAATGAACTTCTAGGTTTGCCTATCCGCAAAATGCTAAAGGACACAGCTGTACCAAGTTTAAACCTCCCGGGAAACTTTAATGTAAATTCTAATTCAGAGAGAAAGAACAGACAGGAGAAAAGGAAACGAACTGATCTTGTTGGCGATTTGATAAACTCTGATAATGCAGAGGAAATTTTGGAAGACATGTGGAGTGCCAATGATGAAAATACTGAAATTGAATGTATGAAAGACCTGAAAACAGAAAATGAAATTCTATTGAAGGAAAATCACATTTTGATGAAGGAAAATGAAAAGCTGAAAAAACAAATATTATATTTGAGCTCTTCAAACCATAGTCTAACTTTACGTGTAAAAGTCCTCAAAGTAAAACAGAATCAAATGCAGAAAGAATTATTAGAATTGCGAAGGTTACGGAAAGATGAGAAAAAAGACAGAGAAATGTGCATAAAAAATTTGCTTTCTACAGTGTTTACTCCAGGACAGATAAGGGTTTTGTTAGGCCAAAAACGGATTGTTTGGAATTCTACTGATATTGCAGCTGCAATAACATTAAGAACTGTTTCCAGGAGAGCATATCACTACTTGAGAAATAAAGTTAATATTCCGCTTCCTGCTTTGTCAACGTTGCGCCGATGGGTAGCTACAATTAAATGTTCACCTAGAATTCAAGCCACAACTTTAAAACTGATGCAGAGCCAAGGAATGCAAATGACTGAAGCCGAAAGAACATGTGTAATTTCTATAGATGAAATGAAAGTTTCCAGCAAAATGTGCTATAATATTGAAACAGATGAAGTTATAGGACCGTGTAGGTACGTACTGGTATTCATGGCAAGAGGACTTGTTAATCCCTGGAAACAACCAGTATTTTACGATTTTGACGTTAGTGGTTCCAGTCTCAGAGAAATATTAATGAAAGTAATTTGTGCCGTAGAAAATATCATGTTTCCTGTATTTGCTCTTACTTCAGATCTGGGAGCTTTAAACCAGAAATTATGGAAAGAATTGGCTATATCGTCTGAGAGTCCGTTCTTTGAAAATCCTTTCGGCAAAAACAGACATATAAATGTATTTGCTGACATTCCGCATATGGTAAAGTTATTGCGAAACCATATTTTGGACAGTGGCATAAAAATAAGAAATATAGTGATAAATTGCTCCCTCTTTGAAAAGCTATTAGAGAAGGACAGTAAGGAATTAAAAATAGCGTATAATATGAGTGAAACACACATACGTGTTAAAGGAGCAAATAGGCAGATTGATTGTACGTTATGCTGTACAGTTGATTTCGGAGCGTGTTGGAAATGCCATCAAATATTTATTTCCCGAAGATGATGAAGCAGCAAATTTTATTCTTCTTGTTGACAGATTGTTTGATACAATGAATTCGAGGCAACCATTCTCAGACAAACTATTCCGATGTGCTTTAGGTAACAATCAACATTAACCTTGGCATACAGCGACCGCACGCTACTGGCCTGCGCATCCCTAATTTAGGGCGTGATCCAGAACTCGGACGTCATCGGAGCGATTCACATACACTTAATTTCTCTCTCTCTCTCTGTCTGTCTCCCTTTTAGTTTACAGATCCTCCTTGCTAGCATTAATGTATTGTGTATGGAACCAACGGTTCTGCAAAGTTTTTGGAAAAATACTGTGAATTCACTATTTACTCGCCTTTTCATTTTACTTAAAACGTTTATGAATTGAGAAATACCAAAGAGCCGTAGGATTTTTTTTTTTTTTTTTACTTGAATTTGAAATGTGTAGTCTCACCTGTTGTTTCTGAATAGGTGGACTTGAAAAAAACAGGAATGCCGGCGGCAAAGAGGCCAGTGGCTCTGAAGTCACGTTTCTCCGTCCCTCGGCCTCACATCCAAAGTCACGAACTCCCCGTATGACGTAAGGAATGCCAACCTGCATTCCTAAGCTCGGACCCCGTTTTAAATGGCCGCAGTCATTAATGGCTACTACGGGGGCAAGCAAACACGCATGCCGTCGAGGCTTCAAAAAAGCCGGATTGCCAACTCTGTTCGTTAATCAGCGATTCTCTCTTTTATGTTACGGTGATTAATTGCAGCACTTTTAACGCTTCTCCCGAACACTAAAGGCTTCTTCTTTTTCTTCAACACCAGAAAAACGCTGTGTCATTTGCATTCCGCCCTTAAGATGGACTGCGTCGATTCCAATCAAAAGCTTCCCATTGTTATTCAAATCATAAATCTTGCTTTCTTCCAGAGAAAAGCGTTATTGAGGTAATTACTCTTAAAAGTTACCGAAAGGGGGAAATAAAAATGTTTTAAGAGTTGTGCGACGATGTGCAAGGGACAGAACATTTACAAAACACTGATTAATCACGCCAAGTGTCAGTTGTCATTAATCGTCTCATTTCATCAACGGTTTGGTGATAACGTAATTTCCATTTTGCTGTGGGAGGTCATTCTTCAGAAGCAACATAAAACAGCAAAAATCTTCCCGATTTATCACTTCTGTGTAAAAATTGTTACAGCAGATTAGCTTTCTGCCGCTCTTCGTGGCATTTTTTAATGATATCTTATTTGACCTTTCTATCGGCATGCACTATTTTCTTTTAATTTCTACTTTGATTGGTTTAGGCTTAACTTTGTGGCATGGACACCCTCTGAGAGCCATAAAACAAACGAAGTAACTGGTTTTACTTTTTTACTATGTTTAGGTCATTAAACTCGTCCAGTGAGAATACCATGGATGCTATCAAAGCCTTAAAAGTAATTAACGTCTTTTGACAAAAAAAATATTTAAATACAGCGTTATTAGTACCTTTGCTTACACTAAAAAATAAGTGGTGTGAATTCACAGAAAATTTCTGAAAATTCCCGTTTCTTTTCTAACTTCCGTATTTTGTCAGATCTTCCGTAGTTTGTGACTCCATTTATTTCAGAAAAGACAGTTTCAGGTTTTTCCGTATTATATACCAAAATTTCAAAAAATCGAAGACACTGAAATTTTTAGCTTCTATACCAGAGAATCCTTTTTACGCCGGTGGGACTTGAACCGAAGTCGTTTGGGGTGACTTAACAGAAACTGCACCATTGAGCCGAATTATTCTTGATAGCTATAATAACGCTCGTGTTACAGGAAATGTTTCGTCATAAGGATACAGAAAAACTGAGAATAGAGTTTTTCCATTAATATACAAAAGAAATTGCGGAAAGGTTTCTGAAAATTCAGAATTTTCCGTTAACACGTCTAATAAACGCCAGTTGACCGTCAATATAAGAAAGGAATTGCGGAAAGTTTTCTGAAAATTCAGATTTTTCCGTTAACACTTCTTAAAAACGTCAATTGACCGTCAATATAAGAAAGAAATTGCGGAAAGGTTTCTGAAAATTTAGAATTTTCCGTTAACACGTCTTAAAAACGACAATTGGCCATCAATATGAGAAATAAATTGCGGAAAGGTTGCTGAAAATTTAGAATTTTACGTTAACACGTCTTAAAAGCGGCAATTGACCTCCAATGTAAGAAAGGGAATTGCGGAAAGGTTTCTGAAAATTCAGAATTTTCTGTTAGCACTTCTTAAAAACGATAATTGACCGTCAATATAAGAAATAAATTGCGGAAAGGTTTCTGAAAATTCAGAATTTTCCATTAAAACATCTTAAAAACGACAATTGGCCGTCAATATAAGAAATAAATTGGGGAAAGGTTTCTGAAAATTCAGAATATTCCGTTAACACTTCTTTAAAACGTCAATTGACCGTCAATATAGGAAAGGAATTGCGGAAAGGTTTCTGAAAATTCAGATTTTTCCGTTAACACTTCTTAAAAACGTCAATATGAGAAAGGAATTGCGGAAAGGTTTCTGAAAATTTAGAATTTTCCGTTAACACGTCTTAAAAACGACAATTGGCCATCAATATGAGAAATAAATTGCGGAAAGGTTTCTGAAAATTTAGAATTTTCCGTTAACACGTCTTAAAAGCGGCAATTGACCGTCAATATAAGAAAGAAATTGCGGAAAGCTTTCTGAAAATTAAGAATTTTCTTGGCGTACGAACAATCAATGAAATTCAGGTTTCTTTCGGTCATTTCGCGGAAAAAGTTGCATCTGAAATATGCTTCGTTAACTCCCGAAAGGAATCACGGAAAAGTTAAAGTACGTTCACGGAATCACGGAAAATTTAAAGAAATTACGGAAAGCGGCCCGTGAATTCCAATTTTTTTACAGTGTACAGCTGTCTTTTGCGAACGTT
This sequence comes from Macrothele yani, assembly GCA_039090855.1. NCBI lineage: Eukaryota > Metazoa > Arthropoda > Arachnida > Araneae > Macrothelidae > Macrothele > Macrothele yani. Next base: position 132,446,924 of record CM077005.1, on the reverse strand, counting down.
ATTATTTATCTTTGCTCATAACATCCTTCTGCAACATTATCAATACCGTAGTTGGATGAGCTTGCTGTCGCTGCTCACGCATCCACTCATTTCTACCTTACACTACTTCACGTTTGAAATTCTACTGCGTCATGGCGTTGTTTATACAGTTCCTCATTTCTTCGCTTGGATCTTCCTTTCCTCCATTTCCTAATAAGCGTTGACTTTCTGATCATTCTTCCCGAGATAGATCAGGAATCAAATCTCTGGTGAGGAAAGGATGGTGTGTTTGTTTTACGGCAGTAGCTCTCTACTGTTCTGCTTTCCCTGAAACCAGTGGCCCCAAGTTAGGAACGGGCAACTGTGTGTGCCTCACTGAGTTGCTCATGGCAGTCGTTAAACCTCAACACCCCCTTGCACTCTTTGTAGATTATTTATGCTATGCATCTTTTGCATGGAAAGATCTTCGTGGGTGCAAAATAAAACGAGTGATTCGAGTATACATTTATATCGATGAGCCATTACATTGTGACCACCTACCTAATAAGCTGAAGGACCCCTTTTAGCCCGCAAAACAACCGCCACTGGGCGAGGCATCGATTCCATGAGGTGACGATAGGTATCTCGGGGTATCTGGTATTATAATATCAACATCAGGTCCTCCAGTTCCTGTACGTTTCGGGGTAGTGGTGATTTAGCGCAAACCCGCTTTTCCAAGTCGAACCACAGATGTTCAATTGGGTTCATGTCAGGCGAATTTGGAGGTCAGGGCATTAACGAAAAGTCACCAGCATGTTCCTCGAACCACTGCTTGATGATTCTGGCAGTGTGGCATGGCGTATTATCCTGTTGGTAATGACCATCAGCAGCAGGGAACACAGTTGCCATGAAAGGGTGAATTTGATCCGCGACGATGTTCAGCTGCCTAACAGCTGTCAGGGATTGTGCTATTGCAATAATGGGGCCTAAAGTGTCCCAAGAAAACACCGCCCACAGCATATCACCGCGGCCCCCGGCCAGTTTTCCGCTCAACAGTGCATTTAGGTTCCATAGCCTCCGTTGGTGATCGACGTATCCGCGCTCGGCCGTCTACATGACGCACCAGGAATCTTGATTCGTCATACCAGGCATTTTTCTTCCAATCATCCACGGTCCAATCTCGATGATCTTGGGCCCATTTCATGCGTTGTTGGTGATGACGTGCGGTGAGCATGGGGACCCGGCTGGGTCTTCGGTTACGCAGGCCCATTCCCAGAAGGCTCCGACGAACTGTGTGCTGTGACACATTGCCCTGAACACCACTGTTGTAGTTACGGGTGATCGCTGTGAACAATGCGCGACAATCTCCGCGCCCCTCTGGCATCAATGAGCTGCGGACGACGGTTCAACGTTTGGCCATCTGTGCACCACTTTTGATACGTACTCACTACAGCGGCAAGTGAACAACCCACAAGCCTCGCCGTTTCCGAGATCGTAGTTCCGAGGCCTCGTGCCATCAAAAATTATCCTTTATGGAACTCCGATAAATCGGAAGCTTTTCCCATTCTGACTCTGAACACTCTGCTAACCGAAACCGGTCCTCGGGTTCCATATATACACTGCTCTGCGAACTTCACCTACATCACCGTTCGGTCTCCAGGCGCGCTCATTTCTCTAGGCTGGGGGTGGTCATAATGTCTTGATTCATCGGTGTATTTATGTACAGCACATTGCATTTATTCGCGTCATTCACGACCACACCGAGCCACAGTCCGGTACATAGTAAGTGGAATTACTGTATGAACAAATGATAACAACAAACAGTAAGGTTTACTAATTCCTGCCATTGAGTGATTCTTAGGTAGGTGAATTAACGAATGCTACTGTTGTAAAAGTAATGAAAGAAGATGTGTGAGTCATAAAAGTAAATACAGTAGACTCTCGCTATTTCGGCCATCGATAATTCGGCCTCTCCATAATCCGGCCTCCTTCTCCTTGCGTGGTTTTGGGTTGCAGAAATCGTGTTAATATCAAACCGGAATGAATTATACTTCATACCCGAGTGAAGTTTTCAATTTTAGTGTTATATTTTGTTTTGAATTGGCACTGACTTTCATGTAATTCAATTTAAAATAAAACTAGGAAGGATCCTCAAAATGATTAAGAATATTAAAAAAAGCATCTTCATTAAAGCAGACAAAAATCTGTGACATGTTTCGAAGTGACCAGGCTGAGTAGAAAATGCAAGATTTCATCTGTACTGTATTGCAATTGTACGTTCCTTTTATTGTGTATAGTACATACACATACATATTGTACTTTACTGTACTGATAATATGAAAAGATCATTTCATTGTCGTAAATGAGACAGTATAGTACTAGTACATATTGATCCATTTCTTTTACTATTATCACATGCTTGTCTCTTATTTATGTTTTTTAAATACGTATGTACTACACATAGTAAACTTGTAACTGTAACATTAAATTTATTGAAGAATTAAACTGCATTTTTATGCACTTAGTAATCCGGCACTCTCGCTAATCCGACATCCCTCTGTGCAAGGAATAGCCGGATTAGCGAGAGTCTACTGTATTTACCAAACCGTGGCGGGGCAATAGTAAGTACACTGAAGAGCTATTGAAATAGAGATACCTGTCTAGTAACGTGTAGCACCACCTTTCGGCCTGATGACGACGGCGATTCGCCTCGGCATGGACTCGACAAGACACCGGAAGCGTTAGGAAGCCATACGGATCCACGACCCCTGAACAAGCTCCCACAGTTCACGAAGATTTGATGGATGGGGTTAGAGCCTCGAACATCACTCTCGATGGCATTCCAGATGTGCTCGATGGGATTGATGTCGGGTGACCTAGCTGGCCAAGGAAGCAAGGTCACGTCGGTGGAGTGTTCATCCAACCATTCGGATACAATTCGGGAGCGATGGCACGGTGCATTGTCTTGTTGCAGGATGAGGTTCCCAGTGGGATGTTGAAGACGCACAAACGGGAGCAAATAGTCGTCCAGGACATCCCGGTAACGTTGACCTGTGAGGGACGATGTCACACGTACCAGGGGTCCCATTTCAGTCCACGCAAGTAGTCCCCAGACGAGAATGTCACCCCCACCAGCTTGAAGCAATTGAATTAGAAAAGAAGGATCCATCGCTTCATGTGGTTTGCGCCGTACTCGTATCCTGCCATCCGCATGTACCAACGTGAATCTCGACTCATCAGTCCAGGCAACATTTTTCCACATGTCTAGGGTCCAGTGGCGATGTTCCCGCGCCCATGCTGATCTTTGCACCCTGTGATGTGCGGTCAGCAGTGGTACCCTCGTGGGACGATGGCTTCTGTACCCTATAGCGAGGAGATGGATCTGGATGGTGGCTGCTTACACGTATTTGTGCACCACCGTTAAATTGCCGAGTGATTTCTTGCACTGTGGCCCGTCTATCCGCTGTTACAATGCGAGCTAGCCGACGATGATCCCGCTCATCCACACGCTGTTGTCCACGGCAGTTGGCCTTTACAGGGATGGTTTTACCGGATTCGATGTACTCACGGTGCACCCGTGACACAGTGGCTTGTGAAAATCACAGTGCCTGCACGACTTCCGAGATGGAGTGACCCATTCGTCGGTCTCCGACAATTTGCCCGCGATCAAATGCGCTTAGATCCTTCGTCTTACCCATACTACGTCCGACTCTTACTGATTCCCGTCGCATCACTCCTTATATTGTCGGATCGCTGCACACGTCATCTCGTTTCCGTTTACAGGGCCGGCCACAGCGCCACATTTGTATAACGCCAGCTGTCTCTAATTCAATTGCTCTTCAGTGTATATTTCGACTGCTTAGTTTTCGAAAACAAAATATTCTATTATATATTATTCAGATTTGACTAACGTAAGAAACGATCCTGACACAAATGAAATGTGATGTAGCTACGAAAGCCCATCTGCGCATGCGCAAGCTAAAATCTGACATCAAGATAGAAATAAAAAGTGAGTCACAAGTGTGTTAGTGAGGGGGATTAGTACCTTTTAGTTTAGTATACTACAGATTACACTCCATCGTGTTATGCATGATTTTGAAACTCTTCAATAGCAGGTAACCTTTTCTCACGGGGAGGGGTCAAAGGAAGCCAAATTTCGCTAAGATATACCGTTTTTTATAGCTACAAAACCGCATTTTTGTAATGGCTTTTACCGCTTTTAACATCAAGTTCCAGTTATTTACGCACATTTAAATGAGATTTTGTTACGTTTATGCAGGGCCGGATGGAACTTTGCGGGGACCGAAGAAAAATTTCATTGCGGGCCATAGAAGGTGAATCTCACAGTTTAATAAAGTTGTTATGTGAAAAATGAAAACACACGAAATCTACCATAAGGAAAAATGACTGTCTCAAATTGCTGTGAGATTAAGAAAAAGTCTATAAAATGGATTAAAAGTTCAGAGAGAGAAAAACAGAGAGAGAGAGAGAGAGAGAGAGAGAGAGAGAGAGAGAGAGAGAGAGAGAGAGAGAAAGAGAGTGAGAGAGAGAGTGAGAGAGAGAGAGAGAGAGAGAGAGAGAGTAAAAAGTGCTAAAATCTACGATTTTCTTTTCCGGGGAGAAGAGGGTTTAGGTTGCATTGTGATTTTTGCTTAAAATTTCTCACAAAATGATAAAAATATAACTTTAACTAATCTGAATAGTGAATATTTTGCATGGCAAACATTTTTGCTTAGAGAGTAATAAGGATCCTTCTTAAATCAATTCGTTTATATACATATACATATTTTTTCTGGTACATTTTTTATGCAAGGTGAAATAACTTTTATACGCTCTCACGTATGAAAATGGCTTTTTTTTTTTTGTTAATTTCCTCTACTGTTTTTAAAGCCACTAAACAGTTGGCTCAAAAACAATATTTAGCCCCAAAACAATTTTAGCATTGTTCTTTTTATTTTTTTTAAATTTAAGCATATGGTTTACACATTAAATTGTTCAACCTGTAGTAGGGAGTCAAAATGATGAAATTTAATTTGCTATTTCATGAATGTGGAAAAATTTAAGGTGGTTGTAATAATAATAACTTGAAATCTGCAAATCTCAGTGTCTTTCCGACGAAGCTCAGTAACCTACTTGAAAGTGGGGAGGGTATTGTAAACTAAATATATATATATATATATATATATATATATATATATATATATATATATATATACATATAATTCTGAAGATATATGCTCTAGAATTAAAAAGTTACAAAAAAAACTTTTTAATTCTAGAACATATATCTTCAGAATTCTACAAGAAATCTCTTTGAATTCTAGAAAATACGATTTATCTTTAGAATTCTACGTGTAGAAAAAATATATTTAGAATTCTAGAAAACATGATATATCTTTAAAATTCTAGAAAATATGGTATACTCTAGAATTCTAGAAAATATGATATTTATTTAGAATTCTAGAAAATATGATATTTATTTAGAATTCTAGAAAATATGATATTCATTTAGAATTCTAGAAGAAATATCTTTAGAATTCTAGAAAATATTATTTATCTTTAGAATTCTAGAAAATATGATTTATTTTCAGAATTCTAGAAGAAATATCTTTAGAACTCTAGAAGAAATATCTTTAGAATTCTAGAAAATTTGATTTATCTTTAGAATTCTAGAAGAAATATTTTTAGAACTCTAGAAGAAATATCTTTAGAATTCTACAAGAAAAATCTTTGGAATTCTAGAAAATGTGATATATCTTTAGAATTCTAGAAAATGTGATATATCTTTAGAATTCTAGAAGAAATATCTTTAGAATTCTACAAGAAAAATCTTTAGAATTCTAGAAAATGTGATATATCTTTAGAATTCTAGAAGAAATATCTTTAGAATTCTACAAGAAATATCTTTAGAATTCTAGAAAATGTGACAAATCTTTAGAATTCTAGAAAATGTGACATATCTTTAGAATTCTAGAAGAAATATCTTTAGAATTCTAGAAAAACGATTTATCTTTAGAATTCTAGAAGAAATATCTTTAGAATTCTAGAAGAAATGTCTTTAGAACTCTAGAAGAAATATCTTTAGAATTCTAGAAGAAATGTCTTTAGAACTCTAGAAGAAATATCTTTAGAATTCTAGAAGAAATATCTTTAGAATTCCAGAAAATATGATACATCTTTAGAATTCTAGAGAATATGATAGATCTTCCGAATTCTACAAGAAATATGTTTAAAATTCTAGAAAATATGATATATCTTTAAAATTCTATCTTTAGAATTCTAGAAAATGTGATATAACTTTAGAATTCTAGAAGAAATATCTTTAGAATTCTACAAGAAAAATCTTTAGAATTCTAGAAAATGTGATATATCTTTAGAATTCTAGAAGAAATATCTTTAGAATTCTACAAGAAATATCTTTAGAATTCTAGAAAATGTGACATATCTTTAGAATTCTAGAAAATGTGACATATCTTTAGAATTCTAGAAGAAATATCTTTAGAATTCTAGAAAAACGATTTATCTTTAGAATTCTAGAAGAAATATCTTTAGAATTCTAGAAGAAATGTCTTTAGAACTCTAGAAGAAATATCTTTAGAATTCTAGAAGAAATGTCTTTAGAACTCTAGAAGAAATATCTTTAGAATTCTAGAAGAAATATCTTTAGAATTCCAGAAAATATGATACATCTTTAGAATTCTAGAGAATATGATAGATCTTCCGAATTCTACAAGAAATATGTTTAAAATTCTAGAAAATATGATATATCTTTAAAATTCTATCTTTAGAATTCTAGAAAATGTGATATAACTTTAGAATTCTAGAAAATATGATATATCTTTAGAATTCTAGAAGAAATATCTTTAGAATTCTAGAAAATATGATATATTTTTAGAATTCTAGAAGAAATATCTTTAGAATTCTAGAAGAAATATCTTTAGAATTCTAGAAAATATGAAATATTTTTAAAATTCTAAAAAATATGATGATATTTTTAGAATTCTAGAAAAAGTATTTTTAGAATTTTAGAAAAAATGTCTTGTGAATTCTAGAAAATATGATAAATCTTTAGAATTTTAGAAAATATTTTTTTTGTTTTCATTATCTAAACTGCGGGGCCCGGGGCAACTTTCCGCATTGCCACTGTGCCCCAGCCGGCCCTGCGTTTATGTAAAACGTTATGAAATAATGTTCGGCGATAGTTTAACAAAATATATTGTTGAGTAACAATGAAATTAACTGTTGCTGCGTCACTTCATGGGACAGAATTCCGCAGGATCAGATTTCAGCAGTGGTTTGATTACTTCTGTTACCCATTTTCGCTACATCGATTTCTTTTACTTGGGATTTACTTTACTACTGTAGGAAAAGATGCATAGCATCAAGAGATTCTAATAATACCGTTTTGTTAAATATATGCCTAACATATTTTTTAATGCAAGACCACACTAGCAAGTTCTGATCACCGCAAATTTGTCCAGAAACCGGGCTTGGAGGCGCATAGTTTCAGGCCAGCCAAAGAAAAACTTTAACATTAGCACTCCTTTGGGACCCTATAGTTCCACGCCTCCGCCAAGAACAGCTTTCATATTAGCGCCTCCTTTCTTGCACCAGCAATTTTTCATTTTTTTACACAAGTAATAAAATTTTCCTCTCTGAAAATTCATATGCAGATACACTGTGTAAAGGAATTATAAATGCAGTGATGTTTTTCGATCGGCAAATAGAACTGTCGTTAGTAGAAAAAAATAACAGTGCGGGCTTTCTTTATTTTAATTACAAAACAAGTGTTGAATAACTGAAAGCAAATAAGACTAAAAAAATCTACTTAATTTTTAAAAATAGAGAATTCAGTCCAGAGTCGCTGTAAAGCGATTATAAATACAATTCCGAAAACAGCGTTAAAGAAAGACATATGCGAATTTCTCTTACGTTACTTACACTACGCAGATCCTCCTAATTCCTTTTGTTGCAAGAAAACAGCCTTTTACTACATTCTGCATTAACATTCCGCGGGATACAGAGTTACGTGAGGAAGAGGTCAGAAAATTGTTATTTTATCTTGGCCAAAACAAATCTTAAAGTGATATTGCCAAGTTAATCGGAAGACCTTTACGAGCCGTGCAAAATGTTGCAAGAAATAAGGATAAGCACCTTAAAACAACAAGGACAGGACGGAAGCAATCACTGAGTGCAGTAATGGCTTCTAAGTAATTTTGTCAGTCTTAGATTGAGTGGGGGTAAGCCACTGTCTAAAACAAAATCTTCTTTTTTCTGTTATCCTGATTTTGATATGAATTATGGCTCACCCCTATTCAGCCCATTCATCTTCGTACAACTTTTTGTCCTTTTCAGTGATTACTCTAACGCTAATGAATTACCGCAAGAAAAGGCCAAGGAAGGTAAACTATTTGTTTTTCATTTAGCAACGGTTGGTAATACGTTAACAAAACGAATTGCTCGATCTTTGCTTAAAAAGTGTCTCATACGACAGTCACAAAAACTCTAAAACGAAATAACAAGAAAGATGATACCGAATTTTCGAATGTAATGAGAACGTCTTTTGAATCCATTCTGACGCGAATTAAATTTATCAAAGCTATTCAAGGTCACTGAAACCGGTATGGAATAGAGTAGTATCTGACCGAAGAAAGAAGTTTTTCAATCGGATTTTTAATCCAGCAGATATTGCTGTAAACGGAATCGTGAACTTACGCCCTCTGGTGGCACACTTTTGCTTTAAGAAAAATTTGAAATTATATGAAAAACATTTCGCACCAGAAATGCTATCCAACAAAGAAAGAATTTTTCAAATCGGACTCTTAGAAGTACAGATATTGACAAAAACAAAATATACATCTGCGCACCCTGACGGAGAAGCCATGCATTATTTTAAGAAGAAAATATTCCGAAAAGGTTTATTGACGTGAGTACTATGAATCCACAAAGATTTTTTTTTCAATCGAGATTTTAGAAGCTCAGATTTTGTAGCAGATACATCAGAAGCAGAAATTAACACTTACGCTCCCCTTACAATTCTCTACCAAAAATTGGAAATTATGTGGAAAAGGTTTCCCACCAGGAGCTGTATTCGCTGAAAAAAAAAAAAAAAATTCAAATCGGAGTTTTAGAAGTAGAGATATTGGGGAAACGCAATTTAATTTTACGCCCTCTAGAGGAAAATCTATGCATAACTTGAAAAAGTAACTATACCTAAAATACTCTTCGACATAAATGGAATCTAAAGATAAAAGAATTTTTCAATCGGATGTTTGGAAGCAAATATATGTATTTTCAATTCGATATCATCTGCATTTTTGCCCTTTAGCGGCAAAATTGTACATCGTACTAAAAAAAAAAAAAAAAACGCACTCTTAAAGGATCATCATTCGCACATTTCGAGCTTCCCAGTGCAAAAGGAATGTTTCAAATTGGACTAATAGTTGCAGAGATATGGTATCCACAGACGGACAAACCGATAACATAAGCACGATATTTTCTTTACAAAAGACGTGCTAAAAACTTCTGCGTGCATTAAAATGAAAGCAAAGCCTTTACTCACTGGTGAACATAAACGCACAAGATTGGACTGGCCCCAAAACGTAATAACATGGTCTGAAAAAGCAAAAAGTGTTGTGTTCTCAGATGAAAAAAAAAAATTCCAATTTAGATGGTCCCGATAGAAATACGAGTAATACTGGCATGATTTACGGTCCGAATAATTTTTTAGCAGATAAATGAGGGGAGATGATGTGGCGGTGTGGGCGGGCTTCGGCTACGGCGATAAATCGGACATTGCGTTATCCATAAACGTATGGAATCCAGGAGTTACCACGCTATGCTGTACCCCTAATAGGTGAAAAAAGGTGGATTTATTAAAAAGATAATGCGCCCTGCCATACTTATAATTCCACCAAACTGTGGTTTACAAATGAAAAAGTATATAGATGTAATGGACTAATCCTCTCGGAGCTGAGATGTGCCTGCACCGCAGGACGCACACGAGATAAAGGCAGATAGCAGTGAGAGCACATCTCCGTGTAGCTCAGTTGAGAGAGCGACTTACTCCGGAGTGAGGGGACCCAGCTTCGATGCTCGGCGCGGACAAACTTGTACGTTATATTGGCGCCCGAACTTTCAGGATGACCCGGCTATTAAGTTTCTCGCAATGATGTGTTCTTTCCACACGGCGAGACATGAAAAAATGAGAATCCCTTCTTCAGTGCTTCGAAAAAATAAATCAGTGTGATGTTACGTTCCACACGCCAAAGTGTCTGGGATTTCTCAAATGCACGTTCTTCATCGGATGACTGTTTACAGCGACACATGGCCCCGGCTGACCCCTGGGCCATGCCCCCGGTCATCTTTCGGGGTAGGGGAGATGTTACGTGCTTATACAACGAAGTAAATTTCTCCGTCATTTCTGTCCACGCCAGGATTCGAACCCGGATCCCCTCATTCCGGAATAAGTCACTCTACCAATTGAGCTACACGGACGTTTATTCTGACTCCTATCTGCCTTTTTATGTCGTGTGCGTCCTGCTGGCAGGTACATCACATCTCCCCCCGAAAGAGGGCCAGGGGCATGGCCCACGGGTCAGCCGTGACCATGAATCGTTGCAGCCAGCCATCCGCTGTAGAACGTGCTCTTGAAAACTCCCAGTCAATTCGGTGTGTGGAATGCAACGTCACACACATTTATTTTTCGAAGCGCTGGAGAAGGGATTCTCTGATTTTCCCTATCTCGCGGTGTGGAAATATCATCACACCAATGCGAGATTTTGAACTGCCAGGTCATCCGGATTGTTCGGGCGCCATTATAACGAAGTAAATTTCTCCGTCATTTCTGTCCACGCCAGGATTTGAACCCGGATCCCCTCATTCCGGAATAAGACACTCTACCAATTGAGCTACGCGGACGTTTATTCTGACTTCTATCTGCCTTTTTATGTCGTGTGCGTCCTGCTGGCAGGTACGTCACACTTACTAAGCATGACGCACATCAGATAAAGGGAGATAGCAGTGAGAGCACATGTCAGTGTAGTACAGTGGATAGTGGGTTCGAATTTCGCCCCTGGCATAAAAATGATGGAGAAATTTGCTTCGCCATAGAGCCCAGATTAAACGCATTAGAAAATGCCTGGTCGTTTCCTGTCAAGCTTGTACACCCATGAGCCATTATACACTGAAGAACAATTGAATTAGAGACAGCTGGCGTTATGCAAATGTGGTGCTGTGGGCGGCCCTATAAACGGAAACGACATGACGTATGCAGCGATCCGAAAGTATAAGGAGTGATGCTACGGGTATCAGTAAGAGTCGGAAGCAGTACGAGTAAGGATCTAAGCGCATTTGATCGTGGGCAAATTGTCGGGGCCCGACAAATGGGTCACTCCATCTCGGAAGTCGTGCAGGCACTGGGATTTTCACGAGCCACTGTGTCAGGGGTGCACCGTGAGTACATCGAATCCGGTAAAACCATCCCTGCAAAGGCCAACTGCCGTGGACAACAGCGTGTGGATGAGTGGGGTCATCGTCGGCTAGCTCGCATTGTAACAGCGGATAGACGGGCCACAGTGCAAGAAATCACTCGGCAATTTAACGCTGGTGCACAAAAACGTGTATGCAGCCACACCATCCAGGACCATCTGCTCGCTATGGGTACAGAAGCCATCGTCCCACGAGGGTACCGCTGCTGACCGCACATCACAGGGGGCAAAGATTAGCATGGACGCGGGAACATCGCCACTCCACCCTAGACATGTGGAAAAATGTTGCCTGGACTGATGAGTCGAGATTCACGTTGGTACATGCGGATGGTAGGATACGAGTACGGCGTAAACCACATGAAGCGATGGACCCTTCTTGCCAGCAGGGTACTCTTCAAGCTGGTGGGGGTAACATTCTCGTCTGGGGGCTGTTTACGTGGACTGAAACGGGACCCCTGGTACGTGTGACATCGTCCCTCACAGGTCAATGTTACCGGGATATCCTGGAAGACCATTTGCTCCCGTTTGTGCGTCTTCAACATACCACTGGGGGCCTCATCCTGCAACAAGACAATGCACCGTGCTATCGCTCCCGAATTGTATCCAAATGGTTGGATGAACACTCCACCGACGTGACCTCGCTTCCTTGGCCAGCTAGGTCACCTGACCTTAATCCCATCGAGCATATCTGGGATGCCATCGAGAGAGATGTTCGAGGCTCTGATCCCCTCCATCAAATCTTCGTGAACTGTGGGAGCTTGTTCAGGGGTCGTGGATCCGCATGGCTTCCCAACGCTTCCGGTATCTTGTCGAGTCCATGCCGAGATGAATGGCAGCCGTCATCAGGGCGAAAGGTGGTGCTGCACGTTACTAGACAGGTATCTCTAATTCAATTGCTCTTCAGTGTATTATGAGCACCTACCTAATTAGCTCTACACCCCCTTTAGCCCGCAAAACAGCGGCCACTCGATGAGGCATCGATTCGATGAGATGGCGATAGGTATCCTGAGGTAGTTGGTACCATATTGTCAACAGCAGATCCTCCAATTCCCGTACATTTCGGGGTGGTGGTGATTTAGCGCGAACCCGCTTTTCCAAATGCTCAATTGGAAAAACAAATGCTCGACTGGATTCATGTCAGGAGAATTTGGAGGCCAGGGCATTAACAGAAAGTCACCAGCATGTTCCTCGAACCACTTTTAGAGGATACAACTATACCGCCTAACATTCTTCTATAATACAAATTAATTATATGAGGTGTGTTTTGTGTTGCAGCTATCAATTTATAGCAGAAAATCAAGAAATAGCTAAAATATTTTTGTGTCTTTATAATTTCTTTACCCAGTATATTTCGCTACGTACTTCCAAAGTGGAATATATAGAGCTATGCAAGACAACACGAAAAAGTATCACTGAAGACGTAAGGAAATTCAACTGTGAGCTAGTGAGGAAAGCAATTGAAAACAACCAAAGCCTTAAGATAGCAAAGGGACATCTCAGTAAGGGAAGAAAACAGATTAGGGCTCTGAGAAAAGAAGATGGTTCTATAACAAGAAATAGAGGCGAAATTTTGACAAGAGTGAAAGATTTCTACTCCAAATTATATGAAAGGGATGATACATGTACTCCAGACATCATGAAAGGTACCAGAGTTCTTCCAGTCCTCCCAGCAGAAGTTGCTCATGCAATCAAGAACATGAAGCGGGGGAAAGCTCCAGGAGAAGATGGAATTACTATAGACATCATACAAGAAGCAAGTGGAGAAATCGAAACAGTACTCGCCCAAATTTTCACTCGATGCCTTAATGAAGGGAAGATTCCTGAGGATTGGAACAATGCTACAATGATCCTGCTACATAAAAAAGGTGACATTGAGGATCTCAGGAACTACAGACCTATCAGCCTCCTATCAGTGGTTTATAAAATCTTCACTAAAGTTCTTTCACACCGCTTGAAGGTAACACTGGACATGGCTCAACCGAGAGAACAAGCTGGATTCAGGAGTGGCTACAGCACAATAGATCATATCCACGTACTGAGAGAACTAATTGAAAGAGCGAGGGAATATGAACTTCCATTGTGCATGGCTTTTATCGATTATGAAAAAGCCTTTGATTCGGTGAAACCATCAGCAGTTACCACGGCTCTGAAATCCTGCGGTATTGAAGATGCATACATTAATATTATTAATAACATCTATGAAAATGCAAGTGCAAAGATTCGGCTGTTTGAAAATACAACACACATAAAAATTGGAAAGGGAGTGAGACAAGGTGACACCATATCTCCGAAGCTCTTTAATGCCACATTGGAAAATGTCTTTCAATCACTGAACTGGGAAAACAAAGGGATAAAGATTAATGGAGATTATCTAACCCACCTTCGTTTTGCTGATGACGTAGTCATTTTTGCAACTACCCCATCAGAGCTGCAGAGTATGATCCAGGAACTTGCTGACAAGAGTAAAGAAGTGGGATTAAAAATGAACTTTCAGAAGACAAAAGTGATGTTCAATGCTTTTACAAGAAATGAAGATTTATCGATTGATGGAGAAAAACTGGAGATAACAGATACGTATGTTTATCTTGGACAGCAGATATCAAGTGAGGGTCACATTGATGAAGAAATTAATCGGCGTACAAAACTTGCCTGGAGAGCTTTTGGAAGAAACAGCATAATTTTCAAGAGCAATATGCCATTATGTCTTAAAAGAAAAGTGTTTGATCAATGCATCCTTCCAGTGCTTACGTATGGTGCAGAGACGTGGACCTTAACTAAAAGAGACATACAAAGACTGCAGACAACTCAAAGAAGCATGGAGAGGTGCATGCTTGGTATAACCAGGAGAGATAAGAAGAGAAACTCGTGGATCCGAAAAATGACGAGAGTGGAAGACATCATGATCAGGGTTAAATCCCTGAAATGGCAATGGGCTGGACATACTGCCAGAAGGACAGACCATAGATGGACAGCCGAAATTTTAGATTGGATTCCAAGGGACAGGAAAAGACCCAGAAAAAGACCACATGGGAGATGGGTGGATGAAATTCGTAAATATGCGGGAGTGACATGGAGGAGACTGGCACAAGACAGACCGTTGTGGAGGAAACTTGGGGAGACCTTCGTCCAGCAGTGGATTGATAATGGTTGACGATGATGATGATGATGATGATGTGTTAAAAAGAAGGGGTGGGGGAGAAAAATCATACATGTGAGCAATAAATATCTTTAAAATGTATATTCATGAGGACAATCTGTTATTCACGTATTGTTTAGGCATTAAAAGTTGGACGAGTCCAGATTAGAGCGCCTGCTTTAATATTTTATAATGACTACTGTCCTGTACAAGAATTCAGAAATTCTTCTCACGCCCGCTTCATTTTCAGGGTCGGCTGTCCAATGAATACCTCTTCAGTCGCTTTCTTTTTGACAAACGCAAATAGACCTATAACGAGGGCCAGATTAAGGCCTTAGTGGGCCTCTAGGCGAAGACATTTGAGTAGGCCTCTAGGCTAGGATATTTGAGTGAGGCCCCCAAAGAACTTATGACAGGGAATCATTATGAGTCCGTTAAAACAGGAAACTGTAGCAATACGCTTGTGATAATTAATACGTGCATTCTTCAAATTAATAAATCATCTGAAGAGTTTTCATAATAAGTCACTGTATTTTCCATTGTTTTAACAAGAATATGAGTTAAAAGCTTAAGATTGCCAAATATTGCTTTGAAAGTTTTTAATGATTTATCGTTGTACACTTTTCTCGAAGTATATTTTTCGTTATGCAATGTGAAGTACGGGAGATTTTTGACTTTTAACGGTTCCAAGTGCAAGTATAGGGAGGTGTGGATGGATGACAGCGAAAAAGCCGAAACTATAGCGCCGACCCCTCTGTATACAGCGACATGAAACGTTTATCCTTAGTGAGTCACTGCGTTGATATGTGTTTGTCTTCCAGTCTCTGTCTGTGATCCAGGGACGTCGCCAAGAGAAGCCCACCCTAAAAATTGTCTTCTCCACCCAGTTCAAGATGTGTCATATTTTGATTTTTTCTAACTTTAAAATATAATCTGAGCTTTGCCAAGAAGTAATGGCTCCCGTGTTTTTCGTCGTATATACCTACGTATTTTCTCCTCCTAAGAAGTGCGCGTTTTTTCTTCTCCGTAGAAAGGTTATCCAAATCTGGCAGCGGATGGCCTAGTGATCAACGTTCGTGATTGCCACAGAGGAACCTCAAGTTCGATCCCGGGCAGGAACGAACGCTCGAACCGCTAAATATCCGCCGTGCGTCGGCTGAGCACGTTAAGCCGTCAGACCCCGAGTACTCCCCCTCGACCCCGGTAATAAATAAGGGCGTTTTCCTCCCTCTTTCTACTTCGCTTCCGTGTCCCTTTCCTATTGGGCACTCTAGCCCAAATCTCCTAGCTTCGTACTTCTACGGCTTGTTTGAGACCTGGAATCAGATACTCCCTTCCTAAAATCCGCTACATCTGATCTGATCTGGTTATCCAAATAGCATCCGCAGGGCCATGAACAAATTCAATTGTTCTCCTATTAAGCTTTTTTTTCAAGTTAGTGTGATCAGGAGCGTATGAAGAGGGTGAATAGGAATTTACCGAGGTAATTAGTAATCGCTCTGCTGTTGTTAGTGATAATTAGTAATTGCTTTGCTGTTTGTTTGTGCTACTAAGTAGGGGATTCTAACACGGAATGCGGAGTCTAAACCAGAGCAATGTGGAGTCTAAACCAGAGATCTTAAACCTGCCTTAGTGCAATGAGGGAGCTTAAACCTGCCTTAGTGCAACATGGCTGACGACTGCTTTGGAAGAGATGAGTCCGAGACAAGGCAGTTGGCTTGAAGGAAGGGAGGTAGACAGGGGAAAGGTACTGTTTGCGTGTCCTTATTTTCCTTCAACCCTAATCCACGAAAACACTTGCTTTGAAAACTTTCTCCTAGGCATTTGCTTTGAAACTTTCATGAAATTTTCTTTTAATCAGAACGTGTTACTGGTGCTGGTGGCAGTGTGTCATGTTCATTATACGGGTATGTAACTCTTTAGGTTTTATTAATTTTATTTAAAATGGGGCCGGAACATTTGCAAAAAATTCCAAACAATGGATTCTTTTGTATTCCAAAAAATAGAAAAACTTCAAGACAGTTCCAAATTTAATGAGTGGCTGGGGCACAGCTGGAGGGGGGGGGGTGTACGAATTCCTTTACAGCCTGTCGTAAAAAGCATTACAAATTCATTTTTTTCAGCGTTTTGTAAATAAAGCTATCAAACTTGCCCTAGTGAAAATAATACTCGCCCACCCTTCGAACACCCTAACTTAGACGACCAGCGACGTTCCTGGTGTGATCAAGTGGAAATCATAGGAGACAAAGCCAAAACTATATTATAAACTCCTCCCTCCCGTACCCCTCTCTCTCTCTCTCTCTCTCTCTCTCTGTCTCTCTCTCTCTTTCTCCCTCTCTCTCTCTCTCTCTGTCTCTCTCTCTCTTTCTCCCTCTCTCTCTCTCTCTCTTTCTCTCTTCCTCTCTCTCTCTTTCTTCCTCCCTCTCTGTCTCTCTCTCTTTCTCTGTCTCTCTGTCTCTCTCTCTGTATATGTATAGAGAGAGGTTCACGTAGCAATTCATCTCATGTTTTATACTAATGCTCGTTTCCACGTATTTTATTGTGCTTCTGGGCGTATTATATCAATTTATTAGTATTGTCTTTAAGTTCAGAAAAAATTCTTGATATTTGATGGTCAAGTTGTTGTTAAACTCAGACTAACTCTTGAGTGTTTTTCTTTTCGCACGTCTTTCGGAAAACAAGATCGTGCTTATGTTATCACTTTTTCCATCTGTCCGTCAGTCCGCATGTGGACACCGTATCTCTGCAACTGTTAGTCCGATTTGAAAATTCTTCCTGGATTGGGAAGCATGAAATGTGGGAATGACGATCCTTGCATTTCAGTTTTTATACGATGCACAATTTTGCCGCTAGAGGGCGTAAATGAAGATGATATCGAGTTCAAAATACATTTTGCTCTATATATTTACCTCTGAATATCCGATTGAAAAAATTATTTTACCTTTCGATGCTATTTATATTGAAGACTATTTTAGGTACAGTAACTTTTTCAAGTTACGCATAGATTTTTCGCAAGAGGGCGTAATAATAAATTTGCGTTTCCCCCGACATCTCTGTTTTTAAAACTATGATTTGAAAATTTCTTCCTGCACCGAATAGAACTCTGGATGGAAAATGTTTTAAATGCAATTTCTACTTTTATGCATGGTTTCTGCGCCAGGGTGCGTAGATGTATATCTTATATCTCTGTTTCTAAGAGTCTAATTTGAAAAATTCCTTCTTTGTTGGAAAGCGTTTCTGGTGGGAAATGTTTCTCATATAATTTTACGTTTTTCTAGTAAGGCAGAGACTTTCCGCCAGGGGGCGTATATGTATTTTTCAAATCGGAATTTTAGAGGAACAATTTCTTTTTTTTTTTTTTTTTTTTTTTTTGCCTGGGAAATTTTTTTTTTATTTTTTGTGCCCAGTGACAGCCCCGTAGATTATTTTGTGGTCCCATAATATCCGTCGCAGCATAATCAGGAACTTCTGCTATGGGGGTCCCCATATACGGACACACATAGTGATAACATAACCACATTCTCGTTGTTGTTGTTTTCACTCAACGTGCTGAAAACCGTCTCTCAAAAAATAAACATTTTGCGTAGATGTTGCCAGTTGTAATTGCTTGGAAAGCCATTGGAAGACTTACCTATAGCTATGTGAGTGAATGTTCTGTGGAGAACAGATTGTTAATCGTCACACAATGCACTCAAAAATGGAAACCATTAAAGAACCATAATAATTATTTGAAAAAAAAAGAAAAAATAACCTCGCGTTTTTACCCTGCGGAAAACTCGGTCATTTCTGGAAGACATTGACTGCAAGTGCGTTTAAAAGGAAGGGCGACTGAAGGGAGGGAGGGAGAGAGAGAGAGAGAATCCGTGAGTCGTGCTCAACTACTATCACGATAGAGCTACCACTATCGAACCCAAGACTCCGACCTCGCGAACATTAGGGGTCAGGTCCGTGTGCACTGGGTGTCACGATCGCGGGGAGATATTTCCTTGTCCGGCATCAACTTTCCCGAGAAACCCACTTGCATAATCTTAGCTATTATATAACAGAAGCTCCTGAAACACATCACTCACGGTACAGAGTCTAAGAAATTTTTCAGCCAGTCTTTATGCACGTGTCCCTTACTGATGAGCAGGGATTTATACACCCCAACAGTCCTCAAAATATTTCCACAGACACCCCTGTTTGAAGGAGTCTGACACACACACACACACACACATCATCATCATCATTATAATTGTCAACCCACTGCTGGATGAATTCTCCCCAAGTTTCTTCCACAACAGTCTGTCTTGAGCTATTGTCTCCTTCATGTCACTCCCGCATGCTTTCGAATTTCATCCACCCATCTCGCACGTGGTCTTCTTCTGTGGATCTTTTTATGTCCCTTGGCATCTAGTCTAATATTTTAGCCAGAGCCCATTTAAGAGAGGGGCTCGGGGGCTGAAGCCATGGGCTTACACTGTTAAAAAATGGTACTTAGAAATAAGCAAAATGTATTCGTTTTTGAGTACATTCTGGGCGTATAATAGCTCCGAGTACTTGTGTCTCATTTTTGAAAAAGACATGTACTTATTTTTGAGTACATACAGGCAATCAATTGTGAGTATATATTTCAAAACTATGTACTCAAAAATATCATGTGCTCCAACTTCATTCACTTTCTGTTCCCTCACAGAAACTAAAGGAAGTTAGAGCAAATCTAGCGATTCTGACAGGATAGTTTGTAAGTGAGTGAAAGCTCACTAGATAGCGCCACCGTACGATTTTGCACATAGAAGGGGGGTTGGGACTTTAACCGGGAAATTTCTCCCCGGCGGCCGTCACTTAACGTGCTCGCCCGATGCACTGTGGATATTCAACGATTGTTAGAAATTCACACCAACAGGCTTGGTTTGAACCTGGGATCCCTCCATCAGTAGTCCGAATCTCTAACCACTAAGCCATCCTTGGCTCGATTTCAAAATTGGAATACGTGTACTCCGTACATGCTCATTTTTTATTTATTCATAGAATCAACTGGATGTATATTATTCGATGGCACATCTGGGATAATAGATTTACTCATTGTCACATGCTGGGCAAATGGACCGCACAATTTTACGACAAATATAGTGATGAAGCGACAATATATTATTTATGAGATTGGAACAAATATAGTTAATGTAAAAACGTACACAGCGATACTTTATGCATAATTAAAGTGATCAGTGACTTTGTTGTACTAATTATTTATATGTGTCACTTTAAACATTTATTAAACAATCTCTCTTGAAATCTGTAATATCTAAAATGAAGTAATACGAGATTATATTTATACTTATTTACGCAGTTATTTGTAAGTACGTATGGTTACTTATATTTGAGCATGTCATGTACTCGTTTACGATACATCTGCACTTAAAAAAAAAAAAATCCCAGTAGGTTCAGGTTCTCATTTTTAAGTAGATTTTTTTTAACAGTGTAGCATTTTCAAGGGCCTCCAAAATTATGCAGGATGTTCGAAGAATTGACAGATTCTACAGGTTTTTTTTTTTTTTTTTTTTTTTTTTGATTTTTGCAGATAGCGCAGCAAAAACTATAAAAAAACTGCCTTGTGAAAAAAAAAACTTCTATTAAATTCCACTATTTTAGGAGGAGTCCACTAAACGTGTAGTCGCTCCCAGTCCATCCTGAAATCTTTCGAAAGCATTACAGATGGTTTTTTTGTACACATCTGTAATTGGGGGAAATTTTCATACATTAAGAATGCGTTTAAATCATGATATTTGGATCTATTGTTTTGCCCACTACTTCCATATAATTTTAACAAGCTGAGCCCGGGGGGGGTTAAAGCAGAACTGAACTGGTATCCGTTATCCGTTTTTCAACCATGCATTTTTACATTTTCTTGCTAACACTGATTTGTCCATGAATCATGGGGTACACACTTCAATACGGAGGGGATATATTTGTGACTGCCTCGTCATATTTTGGAAAGTTTTCTCTTGGGTAATTTTATTCATCCACCCATATTGAAATCCTAAATGTGCCATTAATACTGGGGACCCCAAATACTGTCCAGCCCCGGGGTCCCCCGTCTCCTTAAACATGTTCTGATTTCAATGTCCTTTGGTGGACCTCTTCTAACAATATGTCCAGCCCACTGTCATTCCAGAGATTTTACTTTGATCATATCTTCCACTCTTGTCATTTTTCTGATCGTCTTCTTTTCTTTCCTGGTTACACCAAGCATGCATCTCTCGATGCTGTTTTCAGTTGTCTGCAGTCTTTGTACTTATTTTTCTTTACTTAAGGGC
Organism: Macrothele yani; assembly: GCA_039090855.1. Classification (NCBI taxonomy): domain Eukaryota; kingdom Metazoa; phylum Arthropoda; class Arachnida; order Araneae; family Macrothelidae; genus Macrothele; species Macrothele yani. The sequence continues at coordinate 132,426,045 of CM077005.1, read as the reverse complement.
CATGTCTCTGCTCCATACGTAGGAACTGGAAGGATGCATTGATTAAACTATACACTACTCTTTTAAAACATAATGGCATATTGCTCTTGAAAACTGTACTGTATCTTCCGAATGCTCTCCAACCAAGTTTTATACGCTGATTAATTTCTTCATCAATGTGGCCCTAGCTTGATAACTGTTGCCCAAAGTAAATAAATGTAGGTATCGGTTACTTCGAGATCCCCCCCCTAATCGCTAAATCTTCATTTCTTGCAAAAGCATTGTGCATCAATTTTGTTCTCTCTGAAATTTAATACACTGCTAGACAATTGCTAAGGACGGAACATAAACGGCTATATAGCGCATAAAAAAGTAAGTGTGGTTGGATGCCAAGTGAAATAAAATAATGTCAGAATGACAGGACATTACAAGAAAGACAATTTATTGTGCTCTGAAATCCAGAAGGCTTTGGAACGTGTTCAAGGGACAAACAGGCCATTTTGTGCAGAATACGTAAACGTTAAAAAAATGCAATTACCCTCCGCAGGCGTTCCGGCGTAAGATGTCAATACGGGATATGGCCACCATGGAGGGCGATGCAAGATTCCACACGTAGTGTCATGCTTTGCACAACATTATCAAGCAGCTGTTGGGGTAATTTATCCCATTCCTCTGTCAGTGCACGGATGAGGGTGTCCTTGTTTATTGGAGGGCATTGGCGACCAGCAAGACTCCTCCCCAAAGCATCCCACACATTTTCAATGGGATTCAGATCTGGAGAACGTGCTGGCCATACGAGGCGTTGAATATCCTCGCTCTCAAGACACTCCTGGACAGCGACTGTTCGATGACACGTTGGTTGTCGTCCATATGAAAATGAATCTATCACCGACAGCACCACGGAACATGCGAACATGAGGTAGCAGAACATCATTAATGTATCGTTGGCCAGTCATAGTCCCAGTTGGAAGCACATAGAGGGACGTACGGCCATTGATCATGATGCCAGCGCATACCATGACACTACATGTCGGATATCGGTCCCTTTCCTGTATTTTTGCTGGACAATATGCAGTACCACTATCACGCCAGATCAGTTGTCGTCGACAATCAGACGATAGACTGTATCTACTCTCATCTGAGAAGAGGACAGCAGACCAGTCGTTATCAGTCCAATTGCGATGTTGATGGCACCATTGCAAACGGGCGGTACGGTGATGTCTGGACAATGGGATGCACACAACAGGACGGCGGGCGTATAGTCCTCCTTCATGCAAACGTCTGGCGACAGTTTTTCGGGAGATCCGCTTGCCAGTAGCAGCCATAAACTGATTTGCTACCTCACTAGCTGTGCTGCGCCGGTGTCTTTTTTGTTGATAGCACTATGTACCGATCTTCTGCAGGTGTCGTACTGCGAACACGACCTCCTCCGTGACGTTTGCTACACTCTCCATTTGTTTGAAATGATTTCCAAAGCCTTGAAACAACACTGTGGCTGACGTCGAACTCCCTGGCAACATCTGTTATTTTTCGCCCTTCTTCAATCTTGCCAATAATACGGCCACGCGTAAAATCATCTAGGTGATGTCGGGAAGACATACTGAAAATTGCAAGTTCGTCAATTGATTCTTTCCCTTTCAACTTTGCGTTTGAACAACAACGGTCAATACGCGTCAAATCCTTTATATCTCTTATCAGCGCTATGACGTCACGAACAAGTTCGGCAATCCAAAATTTGCATACGCACAACACGTCTTACTGTATCCCGCACTTATGCTAATTTCCACATTTTCCTGCCTTCCATTTTATGGTTGCTATCGTTGCTATTGTAATCAGTCCTTAGCAATTGTCCGGCAGTGTATTTAATTCCACTCCTTTACTCTTGTCACCAAGTTCCTGGATCACACTCTGAAGCTCCGAAGGGGTATTGGCAAAAATGACTATGTCATCAGCAAAACGAAGGGGTGAGTTAAGTAATATTCATTAACCTTAATAGCTTTGTCGTCCCAGCTCAATGATTGAGAGACATTCTGCAATGTGACATTGAAGAGTTTGGGAGATAAGGTGTCAGTCATCCTGTCTCACTCCCTTTCCAAGTTTTAGTGGTACTCTATCCTGAAATAGTCAAACCTTTGCACTTCCACTTCTATAGATGTTAAAAATAATGCTAATATATACATATGCATCCTCAATATCGCAGAATTTCGAAGGCATTAAAAACGGAATCAAAGGCCTTTTCATACCATGAAATACGAGATTACACCAGTAAAGAATACAAATTTGAAGTTGTGATCGCGTTTATTGGTGTAAATTATGACATGAGTGGTAAGTCAAAAAATATCTGAAAACCTGAAAATTTCATCGTCCTGGACGAGAACCGAACCCCTTCTCCCGGTTTGCCCCTGATAATTGCGCCCATTATTAATAAAAGCCATTCATAGGGAGTGTTCATATCTCCTCTTTTTTCAAGTATTTGTCTCAAACATGATCTGTAGGGCTGTATCCATTTCTGAATCTAGCTTGTTCTCTTGGCTGAACCATATCCAGTATTACTTTCAGATGATTTGAGAGAACTTTAGTAAAGATTTTATAACCACTGATGACATTATTTAATATTTTAAGAATTTTAAAGTTTGAATAATCCTGTATGCATTAAATAAATTAAACCAGCAAAAACATCGGCAGCTTAAAAACGAGTGACGACATTTTGCATGTTATTTTAGTTTTTTACAGTTGCCATAAACGTATAAGGGTCACCCAAATGAAAGTGGGACTCGTGTAATAGCCTCGTTATATAATTACACAAATCCGCGCATTTGCGCCGGTAGATGGCGTGTCACGTCCTGTATCACGCTGTTATCGGCGGTACGTGTCAATGTGCTGTTTGCACATGCGGGGGCAAGTTGACTACGTAGGGTCGTGACATGGATGCGTCCAAACAGGCCTAGAGGGAAGTTATGCAATTTTTGACGGCAGAAGGTGTTAGTGGAGCCGAAATTTATCGTCGTATGAAGGATGTGTATGGGAATGAGTGTCAGTCACGGTGTACAGTGTTCCGCTGGTGTAGTGAATTTCGTAAAGGACTTGTGAGCACGGAGGACATGCCGAGACCTGGGTAAGCACACGTGGCCATCACCATGGAATCGATTGCTGTCGTGGACAACCTTGTAAAGGGGAATCGCCGAGTCACCACCTGCTAGCTTGCGGCAACATTGTCCGTGAGTAAGGGAACTGTTAACACCATTCTCCATCGCTGTTTGGGATACAGCAAGGTTTGCGCACAGTGGGTCCCCAAGCATCTCCAGGAGGAGCAGAAGACTCGGCGAATGGGTGCTTGCCTGGAGCATCTGCATAATTACCACGCAGAGGGGGTACAGTTTCTTTCCAAGATTGTTGCCGCAGATGAAACTTGGTGCCACCACTTCGATCCGGCCACAAAACGGATGAGTATGGAATGGCGGCATCCCAACTCTTCACGCCCCCCCCCCCAAGCTCAGTCCTTCTTAAGAGCTGGTAAAATAATGCTCACGATTTTCTTCGATGAGAATGGCTCATTACTGTTGTATTGGGTGGACGCAGGCAGTACGGTCAAGGCAACCTCATACTGCAATAAGTTACGCAACCTCAAAACGACCATCAAGCGTAAGCGACCCAGTGTGTGGTAAAATGGATTTATTCTGCTGCACGACAACGCACGCCCGCATGTGGCGGCAGTGTGCCAAGATTTGCTGCTGAGCTTCCGCTGGGAGGTCCTCGACCATCCCCTCCCCCCTATAGCCCCGATCTGTCACCCTTCGACTACCACATCTTCGTGCCACTGAAAAAAGCTCTCAAGTGCCGCCGGTTCGCTAAGGGCCAGGCCCGGGACGCCGTTGAAGACGGGTTCCACAGCAAACCACGGACGTTCTTCGCTCAGGGTATCCACAATCTCGTGCCGCGCTGAGACACTTGCTTGAACCGACAAAGCGACTATGTGTAGCGGGTATGTAGCCCATGTATCACTCTTACTTCCTGTATATTCTCATATTCCAACCTATAAACCCTTACGGCAAAAAACCGACAGTCTCAGTTTCATTTGGGCTACCCTTATAGCATAAACAAGTTTAAGTATTAGGTGTACAAATAAGTTTTAAAGCGTTTTTTGTGTGACGTATGCCACTAATTTACATATCCGACATTCCCCCGCGTTGTTTTCATGTTATCGTAACTGGTCCAGAGTATAAAATGTGACACAAAAGTTTGTCCAACAGTCAAACGCACTTGCACATCGGTAGGTGAAAGATAGCAAGCGAGACTGCATTTACATTTCAACACTGCCTTGCGTATTTCATCAAAGAAAAAGCAAAAGCATGTGCATCGATCTGTTCTGTTCTGGGGAGAATATTGCATCGAAAAGCGCATGTGAGTTTAGGTTTAGACGGTTTAAAGCAGATGATTTTGATGTTAGCGATCGAGAACGTGGTGGCGCCCGCAGAAGGTTGCACATGAGCAACTGCAAGCATTGCTGGATGAAGATTCGTCTCAAACGCAAAAGGAACTAGCTGAACAACTGGGGTAACTCAACAAATCATTTCCAATCGTGTACGCGCAATGGAAAAGATTCAGAAGGAAGTAAAATGGGTGCCACATGACCTGAGCCAGAATAACAAGGATGGGAGTGTCATTAAATGTTTGAATCTGTTGAATAAACAACACAGAAAGTCTTTCCTGTGGAAAATCATTACGGGTGATGAAAAGTAGATATGGTGATAACCGAGTCCAATGCCTGCTGGTGTGTGCACTGGCGATAGCTATTAGCATTAAGGGTACTCACTCGAATTTCAAAAACTATGTTTTCCCAGTATTAGAGAAAACACAGGCTCGCTATTCGAGGATGGGCGTTGTGTTTCACCCAGCCGACGTTCCGTGTATCGGGGTCCGCTGAGTGCCGCAATGTTTAAAAGTTAATCGTCTAGCTTTTCATTTCTCTTTGAATATTTCGTTAACTTACAAATTTTGATTTTGTACTAGCACTGATGTGTAAGTTACTCAGTATTGCACTGGAGGACTTTTCTGAACATTCATTCCAAATCATTTACTCACACACCCAACTCTCAATCGTGATTAACATTTTTACTTTACAAAATTGTACACTCAAATGAAATTTAGCCGACTCATAATAACGTGAAAATAAAATATGTTTATTTTGCCTGATGAAGGCTTGAAATCTAGAAAAATACACTCAGTCATATGAATATGCTTGAAGACCCTTTTATCAAAATTATATATTTAAATGTTAACTTTAATTTCTTATTTTAATTTAATATAAATCTGAAATATTTCGAAACATAATTTACTTAAAATGATTCCTATCCTACACAATTTCCTGCTCTGATCAATGTATTTACTTTACTCAACTATTTCATTTCTTCTATTTCTGCCCTACTTTTCTCAGCATTAATTTAGAGCTGGTTTTATTTTCAACCCTGACTTAGTCTACTATGCTCTTCTTTAACTTTCGGTTCAACCTACTAATTATATAAACAAGAGGAAACCGTTAAGGTCGGAAATGTCCTACCTTCTATCCCACGATAAGGGCTGGCGTTTCATTCTCCTCTTCCCGAAGTTTTCATGCAGATTCCTTATTTGTACATAGCCTGCCGTCCTGGATCTTTTATATCACCGTCATGATTTCAGAGTCCACTTTGTTCATTAATGTAGAACATCTCTCCCTGTTGGGCACATGCTCGTTCCTCGTATCGGTAGTTCTTCCTCCACTTTTTCCACCATGCTACTATCTCTCTTATTTTTTTTTCGCTCCTCTTCCTGTCCTACGAAAATTTGTTCTTTTCGGATCCTCCCACCAATTTACAGATTGGTCAAACAATTATCATTTCCCGATCTGATTTGCTCTGGGTTTCCCGCCATTTCTCTGACTTGCCATCCTTCGCCCCGTCCAAAATCTGTGTCCGCCCCTGAATTCTAGGAAATTGTGTGCCCGCGGATCTCCGGGGTCGTAAATTTTCCTATCATAAAACTGCTATGGGTTTTCCTTTGCCTGGCGTCAAGCTATTCTTTTCTACCAGACTTGGTGCATCAATTCTCAAGACGACCGGCGCCGAGCTCCAATAAAATGTCTACCCGCCATCTCTTGTAGAATTACTTCACCTTACCCAATATTGCTGGCTCGCAGCAGTTAGGGAAAGGATTCCCCATAGCAGTTTTATGATAGGAAAATTTACGACCCTGGAGATCCGCGGGCACACAATTTCCTAGAATTCAGGGGCGGACACAGATTTTGGACGGGGCGAAGGATGGCAAGTCAGAGAAATGGCGGGAAACCCAGAGCAAATCAGATCGGGAAATGATAATTGTTTGACCAATCTGTAAATTGGTGGGAGGATCCGAAAAGAACAAATTTTCGTAGGACAGGAAGAGGAGCGAAAAAAAAAAAAAAAATAAGAGAGGTAGCATGGTGAAGAAAGTTGAGGAAGAACTACCGATACGAGGAACGAGCATGTGCCCAACAGGGAGAGATGTTCTACATTAATGAACAAAGTGGACTCTGAAATCATGACGGTGATATAAAAGATCCAGGACGGCAGGCTATGTACAAATAAGGAATCTGCATGAAAACTTCGGGAAGAGGAGAATGAAACGCCAGCCCTTATCGTGGGATAGAAGGTAGGACATTTCCGACCTTAACGGTTTCCTCTTGTTTATATAATTAGTAGGTTGAACCGAAAGTTAAAGAAGAGCATAGTAGACTAAGTTAGGGTTGAAAATAAAACCAGCTCTAAATTAATGCTCAGAAAAGTAGGGCAGAAATAGAAGAAATGAAATGGTTGAGTAAAGTAAATACATTGATCAGAGCAGGAAATTGTGTAGGATAGGAATCATTTTAAGTAAATTATGTTTCGAAATATTTCAGATTTATATTAAATTAAAATAAGAAATTAAAGTTAACCTTTAAATATATAATTTTGATAAAAGGGTCTTCAAGCATATTCATATGACTGAGTGTATTTTTCTAGATTTCAAGCCTTCATCAGGCAAAATAAACATATTTTATTTTCACGTTATTATGAGTCGGCTAAATTTCATTTGAGTGTACAATTTTGTAAAGTAAAAATGTTAATCACGATTGAGAGTTAGGTGTGTGAGTAAATGATTTGGAATGAATGTTCAGAAAAGTCCTCCAGTGCAATACTGAGTAACTTACACATCAGTGCTAGTACAAAATCAAAATTTGTAAGTTAACGAAATATTCAAAGAGAAATGAAAAGCTAGACGATTACTTTTAAACATTGCGGCACTCAGCGGACCCCGATACACGGAACGTCGGCTGGGTGAAACAATGGTACGGCAATCCCAAACGCAAAAAAACATTGGGTAGACCCCTGTGAAGCAACGATTTCGACACCGAAACGGAATATTCACTCAAAGAAGTTCTGCCGTGCATCTGGTAGGATATGAAGGGTGTGCTCTATTATGAGCCATTGGAAAAGGGTCAAACTGTTACGGCTGATCGCTACAAGCAACAATCGCTGCGATTGAACCATGAAATCTGTCGGAAACGTCCATTCACAGGCAAAGAATTGCGTCCCGTGAAATTACTGTTTCACAACGCTAGGCCGTATGTCGTGAAATCGGTCAAGAAAACGTTTTTGACGCTTGGCTGGGAAGTTTTGGAGCACCCGGCGTATAGTTCCGACATAGCCCCTTCAGACTATCATTTGTTCCGATCGATGCAACATGGTTTGTCTGCTGTACGGTTCCGGGCATGTGACGAAGTGCACAAATTGGTTGTCGACTTCATCGCGTCACACGACGGAGTATTCTTCATGGCTAGAATCCGTCAGCTGCCCAACCGATGGCGGAAGGTGATAGATAAGGACGGCGTATATTTTGATCCGTAAAGGTATTGTTGTTTTCCCTCAAATTACAGGTTGCGTTGTCTTAAAACGCTTTAAAACTTATTTGTACACCTAATAATTGGCAATACAGGGTACAAGAAACTTCCTCTGCTGCATTTTCCTACTATCCCGATGCTTGATAATCTTGTTTTTTAAGAAATCATTCTACACCGGTGCAATTATTTCCTGGGTGTTTATTTACAACAACCAAATTTCTGAGATCCCTTTTGATTCAATATTCGTAATGATTAATATTCCGTAATGTGATTTAATATTCCCTAATGTGAAAGGATACTGAGATGTGATGAGCATCCCTGAAATTCACCCGTAAGTCGGCGGCCGGCGCTAATGTTTGTTTTCTTAATTTTGCTCAACTACGGGCCCAGTAAGTTTATAATTTCGCTTCAGCAAAACGCATAAACAGCTTTCGATGCAAGAAAAACGAAGCCTTGGTCCGGTGGGAAATTTCCCGTCATACATTGCTGCCACCTTTCCGAAGCCTTGGTAAATGTGAGATTTTCCCACGTTGTCTGCGATGCAGAGGGAGAAAGCTGCAACGGATGGAAACGGTTTCTCCAACATTAACAGCTGCCACTGGCGTGGGAGCATGTGCGAGTGTATCACTGAAATGCCGATACACAATTCCATTGTTGAGCCAACGGACGTTCCCAGCATAGGCACGTGTGCGCCACGCGTCTCCTCTTTTTTTAATTCAGCCGTAACCGTCTGCCATTTCATCCCTGAACCGTTGCTGCTGTCCAGGTGGACTTCAAAAGAAAAACACAAATGACTGTGGGAATCGCAGCTTGGGAAAAACGGATTCGAAAACACAATGCACGCGTTTTTCGGAGAAGCATGTCACATTCTTAATTAAACACCATTTGTTTTTCATCTGAAGATTAATGTTGGCATTTTATTAGAAGAACGTATCACTTGCAAAGAGAGCGAGCAAAACTCCGTGTCTATTCTCAACCTTCCTTCTTAAACACGTGAACAAGGACATTTAAAAAATCTAACGTCCTTGTTCCTTGGCATTGGATGTTCGACACGTTTAGAACAATAAGTCCAAGGTTGTTCCACTGTCGCCATACATATGATTTCTTCCAGGCAGTAGCAGGACGAGGGGAGGGGGGATGGATGATCGCTTCTAAGGGCGCCTTCCTCCCGCTTTCTACCTGGCTTCCGTGTCACTTTCCTATCGGGTACTCTAGCCCAAATCTCCTAGCTTCTATGGGCGCCGACAGGGGGGTCACTTGACTCCCCTATAGAATTAATTTTCCCCTTATTTTATTTTATTTTATTGTTACAGTGGACACCCCCCATCCTAAAACCTGAAGAAAACTCTAAAATTTGTCCGCCATGTCGCGTATGGTATGAGGTAGCTAGGAATCACAGTTCGGCAGGCTCACATGTTCTTTTACAGTTCAGTTTTTTTTATTTATTTCTCATTTACGTTGTTTTTTCTTTCGGATGTTCTCTAAATTAATTAACAAAATTGCGGGATAATTGGGAAGTCGCTCCAATGCTCTTGAAGGCAAGAAACGCAATATTTTTGCCATTTTGAATTATTTCTACCTGTGGGAAAAGGTAGCACTCAATGGTTGCTCTGGAAATTGATAAGAGCAAAGCGATAGGCCCAGAAGAGGACTTCTGGATTTCTTGATTAGAGGCCGATGTTACGACCCACCCCCGCCATTAATTTAGTAATTAATGGGCGTGGTTGATGTGTGAAATTAATTAAGTATTAATTATGTTCGAGGCTTGATTGGAGTTTAAAAGTGTAAACAGCAGATAAAGTTTTATCTGGGGGTTTGGAAAAGAAAAGAGGCGAAGAATTCTCTCTCTGGCTGGGTGGTCTCAGAATAGCTCTGTTAGGTCATAAATATCAGGGCGCAGCTGACGGGAAACTAAGCAACACGGAATGGTACCTTTCGAAGAGGGGTCCACTTGAGTAAATGAATGAAGATGGGGACGAAAGGTTTAGCGAATAATCGTAAATTCGTCGATTGTTTGGGGCATTTTCGAGAACAATTGCTCTCTGTGTGGTCCGTGCAGAAAAATAAGAGTTCGCACTTGGCATGAACATAAGGAAGAAAGTTAGTTGTCTGTGCGCTCTCCGATGTGAAAGGCTGGATGCCTTGGATCTGCAAAAAAAATGAATTGGGAAAAATGAAGCAGCAAACCTCCCCGCATTTGGTAAGAAATGGAGACAACTCGAGGCAGCTGGAGATGCCAGTTTGCCATAAAGACAGCAGAATGCCTAAATCCGCGGGATAAAGCAGAAATTTCTAGGCTGGAGCGTAATGGAACTCAGCGACTGTTTGGCCTAATGAAAGCCAAGTTACAGGGGAATTAAGAAGTCTGCGAGTGGACAGTGGTCATTCCTATGAGAAGCGAAGCCAAGCAAAGTCGGGTTCGGATGCCAACCACTGCAGTGTGGAATCGTCACCCCCATTCATCCCCTACTGTGGAGGAAGTGAAGAGATGCGCTTGTCTTACGGGGTGAAGCGAGGCCCCATGTGTGCGTGTGTGTGGTCGCGTAAGCAGCGAAGCCACTACGTGTAAGTGCGACGGGATAAAAACATGTCGAAAGAAAAATATGAGCGTAAGAGCGGTGGCTTCGATACCTAACAAATATACAGGTGAAATGTTGAGTTGCCGATATACGCTTAAGGTAAAAGCACGTCTGATTTCGCTCGGCCGAGAAAATTAATCTTGGAAACCGCACATCAGATGTGAGAGGGCCTATTTTGCTTAACGCCCACCTTCAAATCGTCACGAGAATAGATCAGTGTGCACTCTAATCATTGCAACAAAGTGCGGCGTGATATTACCATTTTTAATTGTGTGCTTCATTTACATCAAGCGTCAAAGTGAAGTGTTGAATCATCGGTGCTGCCACATGGTGCAAGTGTCTGTGTGTGTGTGTTTTTTTGTCGTGTGATATTATGTGATGCACAACGGATTTGCACAGCAAAGTCACGTAACTGTAAGTAGATGAATATTTCCTTTTTCTTTCTTCGCACATCTGCGAACTTGTGCCATCCCGACACCCAAAGCTGCATGGACATAGATGCAGTAATGCTGAGTGACTGAACCTCAGAGGAAATACCTGCACATACAGATTTCAATTTCTTACAGGGCCCATTTCCTGATTACTTTTTTTACATGAATAAGGGAGAGGGTGTGGCCACAAATTCCGCTGGGCGGGACAGTTTCTTTTAACTTTGGTTCAGGACCAACGTCAGCGGGGCAGGGTTCTGCATGTGCATGCTTATTAGATTTAGTTAATTAACTTTGGCAGTATTTCGCACCTATAATCTTATACCGCAAATTAACGTGCTTGTGTATTTTGTGTCGCGAGTATTTTTAATGTGATCGTTTGCATATAATTTTTTTTTTCATTCTCTAAGCAATTGTATATGAATATCACCTGCAGCTCTATTTAGTGTGTAAACGAGTAGTATCTCTTGTTCAGATAGTCCGGTGGAGGCTCAGTCGGCTGCGTTATCCGACAGTAAAGTGTGACACCGTATGCTGCCCACATATGAGGGGCAATTGTCTATGCGCCTAGAGAGCGCCGGATCTGTTTAAATCTCGCAGAACGTTATTAAATGTTGTGTTGTGTATTTGAGAATCATGTGTTATTTGCGAAAGTGAGTGTTGTACTGGCTGGTTGGGGATTGAATGTACCGGAGTAAGATCCGGACCACTACACTCAGTCACGAATTGGTGATTGCGGGTGAACCTCATCACAACTCTGATCCCAAAGTATCATTTTTTTAGATTATTTTATTGTTTATTTGTTGTTGTTATTTTGTTCACAAGGTGGATTCACCCAAGCCTTATGCTTCGGGTCATTCTTCAACTTTTCATTTTTTATGTTCTGGTGTGAATCTTTGAGTGCAGCAGTGCACCTGAGATTCTCACCTGGTGCCGTGGCCAACTAAATTGTACTTCAGGTCTCAAGCACCGTTACCGGCAGACTAGGCAGGAACACTGCTAGTGCCGTGTAACATTATTTTACTTTATTTATTCCTTTTTTTTACGCTCACAGAACTAGACCACAAGGAGAGATGGAGTTTGGGACGTTAAATTTAATATCCCAATTTTATTGGAAATTTGGAATTCTAAAACGATAACGTGAAAGCGTAAAACCTAGCAAACCGTAAGGTAGTATGCCCAAACAAGCTCTTCCGCCCCGGTGGCGCAGTGGTCTAAGCGATGGCCTCTGATCATTCGTCCGAACCGGGTCCGGGTTCGAATCCCGGTGAGGCATGGCTGTTGTGTTTGTCTTACGGCACTGGCTCTCTCCCTTCCCTGGAATCAGTGACCCTAAATTAGGGACGGGCGACTGCTTATATCCCATTGATTTGCTCACGGTGGTCGTTAAACCTCCAATCAAAAAAAAAAAAAAAAACAAGCTCTGCTCAGGGTGGTGTGTGCTGAACTTAAAAGGCTTGGCGTGGCCCGGCCGACACTGTTCATTATTTTGAAAACAGTTACCAATGTACATGATAATACATGACTATTACTAACATATACTTTCTTCAAGAGCAACATCAATTAATAACAATACTAATAGTATAGTAGTAGTAATAGCAGTGTTCTAGTGTAGTAAGTAAGTAGTAGTAATGTATTAATCTTTCATTTTCACGAATTACTGTTTTCAACATATTAGCCAAACCTTAATTAATTACACTTGACCCTTCTTGAAAAATTTCCTGAAAGTAGCATGGGTGCCTTCAGGAATAATCCTATTTCTAAGGTTGTTTAAGACCTGGGGTCAGACACTCTCTTCCTAAAATCCTCTACATATTATCTGATCTATTTCATTTTACATACAGAGTTTCGTCAGGAACTTAATAACTGTTGAATTTTGTTGTGAATTTGAAATTTATTCTCTTCATGTAATCAGGGACCGACTTACACTGTTTGGGTCTCTGGGGAGGGGGAGGGGGTGCATCCCGTGTGAATCGGTTTGATGCAAAACAAGCAATATATAACTATGTTTTAGGGTGGCCCTCAAAAGGTCGGGGCCTGGGCATGTGCCTCGAATGCCCTCCCGTAAATCAGGTCTTGCATGTATTTCAGGTTAAGTAAAATTAAAAATATTATTCTAAGCCCTCTTCAGAAAGCATTTTTTATAGCACTGTTTCGATTATTGCATGATATATTTTGGACAACAGAAAATTCGCTCTTTGGTGGATAAAATGAAACTTGTACAAAAATCATGACCTTATTACAATACTTAAGGTGACCACATCAAGAATTCTATAACGTAACAGAAATTTCTTCGTACATAATATCGCTCAGGAGTGTATTTAGAGGAAGGGGGAAAGGAGCTTTGGCCTTCCCCGAAAGTAATTCAATTTTTTCATAATTTGAGTTAAAATGTTAAAATGCAACTTACATTAAAAAATGCATCAACTTTCTTAATAAAAAAATGGTTTAATTCTTTCTTCCATTTGTCATTAACTTTTATTTTGTTCTGGTGGATTTCTAAAACTTCCATTTTCGCCCCCCTCCCGAACAAAAATTATGTATACAATCCTGATATACACTGAAGAGCAATTGAATTAGAGATACCTGTATAGTAATGTGTAGCACCACCTTTCGCCCTGATGACGGCGGCGATTCGTCTCGGCATGGACTCGACAAGACACCGGAAGCGTTGGGAAGCCATACGGATCCACGACCCCTGAACAAGCTCCCACAGTTCACGAAGACTTGATGGAGAAGGGCCAGAGCCTCGAACATCTCTCTCGATGGCATCCCAGATGTGTTCGATGGGATTGAGGTCAGGTGACCTAGCTGGCCAAGGAAGCGAGGTCACGTCGGTGGAGTGTTCATCCAACCATTCGGATACAATTCGGGAGCGATGGCACGGTGCATTGTCTTGTTGCAGGATGAGGTCCCCAGTGGTATGTTAAAGACGCACAAATGGGAGCAAATGATCGTCCAGGATATCCCGGTAACGTTGACCTGTGAGGGATGATGTCATACGTACCAGGGATCCCATTTCAGTCCACGTAAGCAGTCCCCAAACGAGAATGCCACCCCTACCAGCTTGAAGAGTACTCTGCTGGCAAGAAGGATCCATCGCTTCATGTGGTTTGCGCCGTACTCATATCCTGCCATCAGCATGTACGAACGTGAATCTCGACTCATCAGTCCAGGCAACATTTTTCCACATGTCTAGGGCCCAGTGGCGATGTTCCCGCGCCCATGCTAATATTTGCACCCTGTGAGTGCGGTCAGCAGCGGTACCCTCCTGTGACGATGGCTTCTCTACCCCATAGCGCGGAGATGGTTCTGGATGATGTGGCTGCTTACACGTTTTTTCGCACCAGCGTTAAATTGCCGAGTGATTTCTTGCACTGTGGCCCGTCTATCCGCTGTTACAACGCATGCTAGCCGACGATGAATCCGCTCATCCACACGCTGTTGTCCACGGCAGTTGGCCCTTGAAGGGGTGGTTTTACCGGATTCGATGTACTCACGGTGCACCCGTGACACAGTGGCTCATGAAAATCCCAGTGCCTGCACAACTTCCGAGATGGAGTGACCCATTCGTCGGGCCCCGACAATTTGCCCACGATCAAATGCGCTTAGATCCTTCGTCTTATCCATACTACGTCCGACTTTTACTGATTCCCGTCGCATCACTCCTTATATTGTCGGAATGCTGCATACGTGATGTCGTTTTCGTTTACAGGGCCGCCCACAGCGCCACATTTGCATAACGCCAGCTGTCTCTAATTCAAATGCTCTTCAGTGTATATAGTGTACAGTCGCTAATAATGTGTTACCATGGCTTGCTCCCCCACTCCGATGACGAACGGCAAATAAATTTTACAGCTGGCCAATGGAATTTACACACAGGGTCACGTGCATTCATATTTATGAAGTTCACACGCGTGCGCACATCTCCTATGGGGCAACCGTGTAAAAAGCAATTAAAAAGAAGGCACAAAAATATGCTGTCGTTTTCAGAATTTTACAGATTTTGTACGAGCAGAGAAAATATCTACTCCTCTCAGTAACGTATACTCTGGGACCCCAAGATTTGTCCGCTATTTGGAGATTTCCGCTGTTCGGGAGGTTGACTTCTGAGCCCACTTAGTTTTACTGTACAAAATGAATAAATAAATAAATAAATAAATAAATAAATATAACCACTAAACATAAATACGTAATTACAATATATAATTAAAATGATGTTTCTTGGCTAAATATCTTATTTTTCTGCTACTGTTTAACAATACTGGTGTAGGGTGACCTAAAATTTATGCGGGGCTAAATATTTAAAAAATTGCTCTCAACGTTCTTCCGTACTGTAAAATGTGGGGTAAATTACCCCACATTGGAAAACTGCTTCATAGGAAAATTACCCCGCGGAAATTTTCCCCATCTTTTTCAATCAGGGACCGTGCACAAATTGAATTTTACACAAAATATCGAATGTGGATGAAATTTCCATGCTCACCGATTCCATTTTCAAGCACTTTAAATCAAACGACAGCCTTGCAAGTAGCACAAATATATGGGGCGAATTTCCGGGCTCACCAATTCCATTTTCAAGCACTTTAAATCAAACGACAGCCTTGCAAGTAGCACAAATATATGGGGCAAATTTCCGGGCTCACCAATTCCATTTTCAAGCACTTTAAATCAAACGACAGCCTTGCAAGTAGCACAAATATATGGGGCAAATTTCCGGGCTCACCAATTCCATTTTCAAGCACTTTAAATCAAACGACAGCCTTGCAAGTAGCACAAATATATGGGGCAAATTTCCGGGCTCACCAATTCCATTTTCAAGCACTTTAAATCAAACGACAGCCTTGCAAGTAGCACAAATATATGGGGCAAATTTCCGAGCTCACCAATTCCATTTTCAAGCACTTTAAATCAAACGACAGCCTTGCAAGTAGCACAAATATATGGGGCAAATTTCCGGGCTCACCAATTCCATTTTCAAGCACTTTAAATCAAACGACAGCCTTGCAAGTAGCACAAATATATGGGGCAAATTTCCGGGCTCACCAATTCCATTTTCAAGCACTTTAAATCAAACGACAGCCTTGCAAGTAGCACAAATATATGGGGCAAATTTCCGGGCTCGGCATTTCGATTTTTACTTTTCAAATCATTCTTTACGACTTAGAATGAGGTAGAAATTTTATTTATATACATACACAATGCGGTATAACAGGGGGAAAAAAAGTACAAACAAAATTGTAGTAAACAGTAGAAACCAAGCAAAATATATTTGCTTTTGCTTCTACTTAAGCAGGATATTTTACTAAACCATTCCACATGAAAAGTTCTAAACCATGATTCATGTATTTCTGCACCAAACAAATATTTGGTGGGTGTGGGCCCAAGTCTTGACATTTTTTTATCGTCCCTTAATAAATTAAAAGGTTGTTCCAATAAAAAGTCCACCGTGTTCATTTATTATTGCCATGTGGGGGAAATTTCCGGGTTCGGCATTTGTATTTTAAACTCAGTGAATATACTGCTGGCCATTAAAATAGCAACACCAAGAAGGACAAAAGATAATATAGTCAAACTGAGTTTATTTATACTTTATAGTACAAGGATGAAGTGAGTAAAATTTGAGGTAATTCGGATGCATAGAACGTACACAAATAAGTACGGAGAGTAGGCACCATGGGCAAAAATAACCGCCGCCAGACGTTTCGGCGTATTCGAAGAGACTCTGGATGTCACCTTGGGGTATTGCATTCCACGAGGCTTCAATTCTGTGCCAGAGTTCATCTACTGTAGTTGCCGGTGGTCGTTGTCGGGCCACTCGCTCCACTACCAGGGACGAGTGGTTCTCAATAGGCGAAAGATCTGGTGATCGCCCCGGCCAAGAGAGTAGTGGAACATGCTGGGCATAAAGGAAATGTAGGACGTTGCCTGCGACGTGCGGTCGCGCATTGTGTTGTTAGTAAGTGGCCACCCAGAGGCCCTGTACATATGTAATTGTAAAACATCTCTAAATTGCGGTAAAAGGCGAAATGCCGACCCGGAAATTTTCCCCACCCTGCCAGGCTGATACTTGTAAGACTGTCTGTTACTCTATGCTGAGTTAAAAGTGCAAACGCCGAACCCGGAAATTTCCCCCACACGGTAATAATACTTGCAAAACATCTGTAAATTGCAATAAAAATCGAAATGCCGAGCACGGAAATTTGCCCCATATATTTGTGCTACTTCACTGAGAAAAACGTTTTGTTAATTCAACAAAAAATTTGTTGAATCAACAAAGCATTTTGTCGATATGCAGTCAACAAAATTTTTTGTTGAATTTGCAAAATTATTTTGTTGAAAATTATTGTCGATTTAAAAAAAAAATCATTGTTATCACGACATTTAACAAATGAACAAAACGTTTTGTTGTGATAACAATATTTTTTTAAACCAACAATAATTTTCAACAAAATAGTTTTGCAAATTCAACAAAACATTTTGTTGACTGTACAAATTTTTTTGTTGAATTAACAAAACGTTTTTCTCAGTGTTGTAAGTCTGTCTTTTGATTTGAAGTGCTTGAAAATGGAGTTGGTGAACCCGGAAATCTCCCCCACATTCGATATTTTGTTTGAAATTCAATTTGTGCACGGTCACTGACGGAAAAAGGTGGGGGAGAATTCCGTGGGGGAATTTTCCTATCAGGCAGTTTTCCAATGTGGGGGAATTTGCCGGTTACAAGACGCGGTTTCGATTTCCGCACCAGGACGACTAAATTTTCAAGTTTTCGGATATTATCCGACATCCATCTCATAGTTACACCAATAAACGGATTCCCGTCTTTCAAATCATTCTTTACGACTTAGAATGAGGTAGAAATTTTATTTATATACATACACAATGCGGTAAACAGGAAAAAAAAAACAAAAAAAAAACAGTACAAACAAAACAGTAGTAAACAGTAGAAACAAAACAAAATATATCTGCTTTTGCTTCTACTTAAGCAGGATATTTTACTAAACCATTCCACATTAAAAGTTCTAGACCAAGATTCATGTATTTCTGTACCAAACAAATATTTGGTGGGTGTGGGCCCAAGTCTTGACATTTTTTTTCGTCCCTTAATAAATTAAAAGGTTGTTCCAATAAAAAGTCCACCTTGTTCATTTTACTTACACGACAGAACCTCACAGCTTAACTTCACAAAAGAAAATCAGCCTCTCACCGTCAGACGACGCAAAGGAAAAATTGCTGCGCTGTCCTGGTTGCGCAGTGGTCTAAGCGATGGCTAATAAGTTATAACCATTCGTCCGAGTTGGGTCGGGGTTCGAATCCTGGTTAGGCATGGATGTTGTGTTTGTCTTACCGCACTGGCTCTCTCCCTTCCCTGGAACCAGTGACCCTAAATTAGGGACGAACGACTGCTTATAGCCCATTGAGTTGCTCACGGTGGTCGTTAAACCTCCAACCAAAAAAGAAAAAAATTGCTACTGTTTAACAGAAAAGCCAACAGACACAAAAATCAGTTTTACTCATGCACAGTTCAGCGCGCATATTCTTACTAATGATTGTCCTCCGAAGCTTCGCCAAGGCAACGAGTTGAAGAGAGTATCCTCTTACAGCCTTCCATATCCGCTCTAGTAAGCGGATATGGAAGGCTGTAATGTGTTACCCAGTTATTCAGCTATTATAGGGGCTCGCATTTGCCTTCAAAAAATCTTTGGACTGGTTATTAACACCAAATTTCTTCCGGAATTTTTCCAATCAAATGAAAAAACATTTTTGTTTTCTTATTCGCATGTGTGGGCAGGGCCAGATTAAGGGGGTCTATAAAGGCAATAGCCTTGGGGCCCAGAAAGTATGCCCGAGCAAATAATAGCTGGATAGATAGATAGATAGATACTGATAATTAGATACAGAGAGAGAGACAGACCGACATAGATTTATAAAATAGTTGTATTTTTGTCTCTTATGATTTCCACTTGGTCAGAGACTGAGGTGGAAGACAAACAAATTTCAAGGCAGTTACTCAGCAAGGCTAAAGGCTTCATGTTGTTGTGTAGAGCGGGGTCGGAGAGAGTTTCAGCTTTTTCACTCCCATGCGCCCACACCTCCCAATTTGCACTGGGGACCGTTAATAGTAGAAATCCCCTGTGGTTTCACATTGCATTACAAAAAAGATGCCCTAAGAAAATATATAATGCCAAAGCATTAAAAAATCCAAGACAAAATCTAGGAATTTTAAGCTTTTAACTCATGTTCTTATGAGAATAATGAGAAATACAGTGACTTATTATTAAAACTCTGCAGAAGTTATTAGTTTGGAGAATGCACAACGTATTAATTATCAAAATTATATTGCTACCGTTTCGTGTTTTAACGGACTTTGTAATGATTCCCGTCATAATTCTTTGAGGGCCCACAAAGGCCTTACTCCCGCCCTGATGTGGGGCATTTTAAATGACTAATGCTACAGTTTCGTGTTTAAATGACTAATGCCACAATTTCGTGTTTTAACGGACTTCGTAACGATTCCTGTCATAATTCTTTGAGGGCCCACTCAAATGTCTTAGTCTAGGGGCCCACTAAGGCATTAATCCGATCCTGATGTGGGACATTTTAAATGACTAATGCTACAGTTTCGTGTTTAAATGACTAATGCTACAATTTCGTGTTTTAACGGACTTCGTAATGATTCCTGTCATAATTCTTTGAGGGCCCACTCAAATGTCTTAGCCAAGGGGCCCACTAAGGCATTAATCCGGTCCTGATGTGTGACATTTTAAATGACTAATGCTACAGTTTCGTGTTTAAATAATTAATGCTACAATTTCGTGTTTTAACGGACTTCGTAATGATTCCTGTCATAATTCTTTGAGGGCCCACTCAAATGTCTTAGCCTAGGGGCCCACTAAGGCATTAATCCGGTCCTGATGTGGGACATTTTAAATTACTAATGCTACAGTTTCGTGTTTAAATGACTAATGATACAGTTTCGTGTTTTAACGGACTTTGTAATGATTCCCGGTATAATTCTTTGAAGGCCCACTCAAATTTCTTAGCCTAGGGGCCCACTAAGGCCTTAATCCGGCCCTGATGTGGGGCATTTTAAATGACTAATGCTGCAGTTTCGTGTTTAAATGACTAATGCTACAATTTCGTGTTTTAACGGACTTCGTAATGATTCCTGTCATAATTCTTTGAGGGCCCACTCAAATGTCTCAGCCAAGGGGCCCACTAAGGCATTCATCCAGTCCTGATGTGGGACATTTTAAATGACTAATGCTACAATTTCGTGTTTTAACGGACTTCGTATTGATTTCTGTCATAATTCTTTGAGGGCCCACTCAAATGTCTTAGCCTAGTGGCCCACTAAGGCATTAATCCGGTCCTGATGTGGGACATTTTAAATGACTAATGCTACAGTTTCGTGTTTAAATGACTAATGCTACAGTTTCGTGTTTAAATGACTAATGCTACAATTTCGTGTTTTAACGGACTTCGTAATGATTCCTGTCATAATTCTTTGAGGTCCCACTTAAATATCTTAGCCTAGGTGCCCAGTAAGGCATTAATCCGGTCCTGATGTGAGACATTTTAAATTACTAATGCTACAGTTTCGTGTTTAAATGACTAATGCTACAATTTCGTGTTTTAACGGACTTCGTAACGATTCCTGTCATAATTCTTTGAGGTCCCACTCAAATGTCTTAGCCTAGGGGCCCACTAAGGCATTAATCCGGTCCTGATGTGGGACATTTTAAATTACTAATGCTACAGTTTCGTGTTTAAATGACTAATGCTACAATTTCGTGTTTTAACGGACTTCGTAATGATTCCTGTCATAATTCTTTGAGGTCCCACTTAAATGTCTTAGCCAAGGGGCCCAGTAAGGCATTAATCCGGTCCTGATGTGGGACATTTTAAATTACTAATGCTACAGTTTCGTGTTTAAATGACTAATGATACAGTTTCGTGTTTTAACGGACTTTGTAATGATTCCCGATATAATTCTTTGAAGGCCCACTCAAATTTCTTAGCCTAGGGGCCCACTAAGGCCTTAATCCGGCCCTGACGTGGGGCATTTTAAATGACTAATGCTACAGTTTCGTGTTTAAATGACTAATGCTACAATTTCGTGTTTTAACGGACTTCGTAATGATTCCTGTCATAATTCTTTGAGGGCCCACTCAAATGTCTTAGTCCAGGGGCCCACTAAGGCTTTAATCCTGTCCTGATGTGGGACATTTTAAATGACTAATACTACAGTTTCGTGTTTAAATAACTAATGCTACAATTTCGGGTTTTAACGGACTTCGTAATGATTCTTGTCATAATTCTTTGAAGGCCCACTAAGGCATAAATCCGGTCCTGATGTGGGACATTTTAAATGACTAATGCTACAATTTCGTGTTTTAACTGAATTCGTAATGATTCCTGTCATAATTCTTTGAGGGCCCACTCAAATGTCTTAGCCTAGGGGCCCACTAAGGCATTAATCCGGTCCTGATGTGGGACATTTTAAATGACTAATGCTACAGTTTCGTGTTTTAACTGAATTCGTAATGATTCCTGTCATAATTCTTTGAGGGCCCACTCAAATGTCTTAGCCTAGGGGCCCACTAAGGCATTAATCCGGTCCTGATGTGGGACATTTTAAATGACTAATGCTACAATTTCGTGTTTTAACTGAATTCGTAATGATTCCTGTCATAATTCTTTGAGGGCCCACTCAAATGTCTTAGCCTAGGGGCCCACTAAGGCATTAATCCGGTCCTGATGTGGGGCATTTTAAATGACTAATGCTACAATTTCGTGTTTAAATGACTAATGCTACAATTTCGTGTTTTAACGGACTTCGTAATGATTCCTGTCATAATTATTTA
This sequence comes from Macrothele yani, assembly GCA_039090855.1. NCBI lineage: Eukaryota > Metazoa > Arthropoda > Arachnida > Araneae > Macrothelidae > Macrothele > Macrothele yani. Next base: position 132,404,300 of record CM077005.1, on the reverse strand, counting down.
AGGGCCCACTCAAATTTCTCAGCCAAGGGGCCCACTAAGGCATTAATCCGGTCCTGATGTGGGACATTTTAAATGACTAATGCTACATTTTTGTGTTTAAATGACTAATGCTACAATTTCGTGTTTTAACGGACTTCGTAATGATTCCTGTCATAATTCTTTGAGGGCCCACTCAAATGTCTTAGCCTAGGGGCCCACTAGAGCAGTAATCCGGTCCTGATGTGAGACATTTTAAATGACTAATGCGACAGTTTCGTGTTTAAATGACTAATGCGACAGTTTCGTGTTTAAATGACTAATGCTATAGTTTCGTGTTTAAATGACTAATGCTACAGTTTCATGTTTTAACGGACTTCGTAATGATTCCTGTCATAATTATTTGAGGGCCCACTAAAATGTCTTAGTCTAGGGGCCCACTAAGGCATTAATCCGGTCCTGATGTGGGACATTTTAAATTACTAATGCTACAGTTTCGTGTTTAAATGACTAATGATACAGTTTCGTGTTTTAACGGACTTTGTAATGATTCCTGTCATAATTCTTTGAGGGCCCACTCAAATGTCTTAGCCTAGGTGCCCACTAAGGCATTAATCCGGTCCTGGTGTGGGACATTTTGAATGACTAATGCTACAGTTTCGTGTTTAAATGACTAATGCTACAATTTCGTGTTTTAACGGACTTCGTAATGATTCCTGTCATAATTCTTTGAGTGCCCACTCAAATGTCTTAGCCTATGGGCTTACTAAGCCTTTAATCCGGTCCTGATGTAGGGCATTTTAAATGACTAATGCTACAGTTTCGTGTTTAAATGACTAATGCTACAATTTCGTATTTTAACGGACTTCGTAATGATTCCTGTCATAATTCTTTGAGTGCCCACTCAAATGTCTTAGCCTATGGGCTTACTAAGCCTTTAATCGGGTCCTGATGTAGGGCATTTTAAATGACTAATGCTACAGTTTCGTGTTTAAATGACTAATGCTACAATTTCGTGTTTTAACGAACTTCGTAATGATTCCTGTCATAATTATTTGATGGCCCACTCAAATGTCTTAGTCTAGGGGCCCACTAAGGCATTAATCCGGTCCTGATGTGGGACATTTTGAATGACTAATGCTACAGTTTCGTGTTTAAATGACTAATGCTACAATTTCGTATTTTAACGGACTTCGTAATGATTCCTGTCATAATTCTTTGAGTGCCCATTCAAATGTCTTAACCTAGGGGCTCACTAAGGCTTTAATCCGGCCCTGATGTGGGGCATTTTAAATGGCTAATGGTTAAAAACCGGAGCTTCAAACCACTTTGCTACCGGTCTGCATGACCAACATGAATCGGGAAAGTGTAAATCAAAGAGGAATTATAGGTCACACTGCTTAAGAATGATTTAAATTGGAGATTTTATTTTTTGTTTGTCTTATTTTATTAAAATAAACTAATAGGGTGCAAAGGCCCAAAATTCTAAAATTTCATTAAGCCGTACAGATTTTAGAAGCATTAAGCTCATTTCTTTGGAAAAAAGCAGGCACGTCGCCATCATGGAAGCATTACGGACTTAACAGGTGTTTCTGTTATTCTGAGATTTGATATGATTACTCTGATGAAGTAAATTTTTCAAAAAAATACACTTTTTGCAAAAAAAAAAAAAAAAAAGAAACCCGAAGCATCAGGAGGAAGGAAGTCTTTTAATCCTAATGAAACTCCCCATGCAAGTACCTCAGGCCCGTACATGCAAATTATTCATAAAAATAACGACTAATGACCAAATAGTGGCCAGCCATAGCACATAGGAGCCGCGCACCGAGGAGGGTCTATCAAGGGAAAAGCTCGCGCGCATGGACAATTGTGACAACGGACTGAGGTTGCATTAACCTCCACGGTCTGTGAGGATGCCTCGACGTCGGATCCGTGCACAATACGAGCAGTTGAGCGAGTTTGAGAGATGACGTATAATTGGACTGAGAGAGGCCGGTTGGTCAAGCTGCCGTATCGCCAGGCATTTGGGTCGGAGCAACGCGGCAGTCGGACGAAATTGGCGCCAATGGATCGAATAGGGCACAACCCAGTTACACGACGGCAGTGGACAGCCGAGGGCAACGACAGAAAGCGAGGATCGAGCGATTGTGAGAGTCACACGAACAGAACTGAATTCGTCGCTCTCAACCATCAGTAGCCATGTTGCGTCGTCCACAGGTACGGAAGTGGACATCCTGACCGTTGCCAGACGAATTGTAGCACCTGGACTAAATTCAAGGAGGCCACTTTGCCGCCTACCACTAACCAACGAGCATCACCGGCACCGGTTGCAGTGGTGTCACAGCCAATCAGCATGAGTTAGTGTCCAGTAACGTCGTGTTGTCTTCATTGATGAGTCACAGTTTGCACTTAGCGCCGATGACCAGCGCACGCGTTCATGGAAACTAGCATGCCAGCGCACGGATCCTGCCTTTATCGTGGAACGCCACATGGTTCGAATAATGGAAGTGAATATCTGGGGAGCCATTTTCTGCGATAGCTAATCATTCTTGCTAATTTTCCGTACCACTCTCACGGCTGAACGGTACGTCGACGATATTCTACGACCTGTTTCGTTTTCATTCCTGTCGTAGCATCCCCGAAGAATTTTTCAACAGGATAATGCCTATAGCCATACAAGGCACAGCTCTCCTAGGCCTGCTTCCGTAATGTAAACAACCTCCCACGGCCAGTCCGATCTCCTGACCTCTCACCGATCGAACATCTTTGGGACATGATGAAATGGCACCTGCGCCCATTCCGGAATGCCGGCGAACTGGCCCGTAATTTGGACATCATCTGGTATGCTATACCTCAGGAATAGTATCCGTGAGATTTTTGCGTCGATGTCATGACGGATAACCACTTATATCCGACCCAGAGGTGGCGCTTCAACGCACTGACTATTTCCACTCATGTAGCTGTTTTATCCGAATGAATGGTCCAACTGCTATGGAATTGCAATCATTTCCTTTCCTATGCATGTACATTGCACATACCAACTTTCATCTCGATTGGGTGATTTCTTCTGGGTGTTTCGTTTTTTTCCCTGCTTTCTTTTTTTTTTTTTTTTTTTTGCGAAGAGTGCATATGCACTCAGTATACAAAACGTTACAGATAGTACCAGCATGGCGTAGTTGGTTAAGTCACAATTCCCTGTATGGAAGGCGGACGTTTCTGACGGGTGTTCGAATCCCGGTCCTGCCGACCATCTAGTCTGTGGTTTTTCCGGGATTTTCCGCAGCCTCCCTGTGTTTGGGGGACGCGATTAGGTAGATATCTCTAATGTTTTGCCCATTGAATATAAGTGGACTTTAAATTTAAAAAAAAAAAAAGTAAGAAAAATTATCATCTTATGGTAAAAGATACTTCGAGGTAAAGCTGAGGAATTCATGTACATGCTACCTGCTGTTGACAGCTGTGCTATGTGATTATGAAAAGGATTAATACAAAAATTAAAAAGTATATACGCATTTGTGTGTGTGTGTTACACACCTCCAAATGGAAGATTGTTGAGATTTTTTATGGGGAAGTGGTGTCTGTGGAGATTTGAGGGCGTGTTGTTGTAGTGTTACTGGGGTGTGTACTAATCCCTGCACACCACCTCATCGAGCATTCGGGCCTATCTCGAACGAATGATTACAAGGTTGTCAACAGAATTTATTTCACTGGAATTCCTAACATTGCGTATATACACTGCTCGCCCCAGAAATTGTTCCCACCCGGACGCTTCCCCACTATGGATGATTTGTAGATAATACGTAACGACGGAGGAAGTTTCCGATCTTGTATAGGAAAACTGATCACATAAATACTTATGAACCGTATAAAAATTGCACTTCGTTTTAGAAATGTTGAAATTTAAGGGGGTTATCCCTAAACCTAAACTAATGTGCATCACCTTTCTTATGGGTTCAAAAAGCTCAAACTTAAATCATTAGACAATGCTATCAATAGACGAACAACGCACTTGAAAATTTGGAAAAGTTTAAATTTTGGGGGTTTTAACCGCCCTTTATTGCATGACATGCGAAATATTAAAATCATAACTCAAGATTTAGTGAGTCGCAAAGCTTCGACATAAACCTTGTGTCGTAGTGATCTTACACATGCATTTATATCCCTAGGAAAACGCGTCCATTTCTTTTTATTCTACTAAGAAAACTCCCACACTTCCACAAGATCTCGGAACGAAACGCAATTTGTCATTTATGCAATTTGTAAACGAATCGTAACGTCGCAGACTGAAGGGTACCAGTCTCCCGGGTAAGAATTTGTCGTTCGCCGTAGAGATATGGTGTGTCGTTTTTGATTTGCATACGAAGTGCTTTATTTTGGGATTCATCCGCCCGCCCCCTCCCCTCCCTCCTCCAGTTGAGACAATTCGAATTATTTTTCAAAACATGCGTTGGGTCACACGGCATACAAAATTAAAATTTCGGCAGATGTACACCCAGTGCCGGATTTAAGGCTTTTGAAAAAGGCCCTGGGCCAAAATTTCTATGCCCCCCCCCTCCCCACCACCCGGCCACTCATATTTGAATTTACACCTATAAGGTTTTCTAATAAACTTATCTTTAAGTTAAGAATATAATAATCGGTAGCATAATTTTATTGTTAAATAAGTATTATTTAAATAAAAATTATTTTGATTTAACTTGGTATTAAAATAAAGGTTATAAAAAATATTTGTAAACATAGGCAAAGAGGTTCATGCTTATCCAGGAAGAACACTTTTATGTTCTATTCCCTCCGTTTTTCTGGATTTCTACACCTGCGGCTCATAGACCGCGGCCTAATTGGCCTAGTGGTAAATCTTCCGCTGTGTACACAAACTCCCAAAATCAAAGCAGGCCATGATGCTTGAATCTCGACGATATGGTAGCGATTATTCCTAAAGTTACCGTGCCAAGTGTGCTCAAGTTCAGTAGGCTCGTGTCCAGGACACAAATATCCGGCTGGGCAAGTGTTCAGGTGGGTAACTGTCGAGTGGGCAAATGTCCGACAGCCTCAATGTCACCCCTGTATCCTCACTCTTTCTGGGTGGGGCAGTTTCTATGTCGAGTAGTGTATCATACTCCAGTCTGTTCGCAACTATTGTACTTTTAATTAGTGTAATATTAATAAAAAGTATTTTGTTCTCAACGAAGAATCATTGCTGGGTTTTCTTCTGATAAAAATTGACAATGGCTTGTAAGTCAGATTACGTAAAAAATAGGGGGAGGTGAAACTTAGAGTGTGTATTTTTTAGGTCAAGAAGGTATGGAAAATCCATTTCCTGGAAAAATGGTCTGGTAGTGACTTTGATGAAAATAAGTTGCAATTTAAGAAGCAAAGTGCGTCCTTTAGTCAGAGGAGCAAAAAAGAAAAAAAGTGGTGGGATTTTTATCCTTTGTTGATCTATTCCACTAAAGTGTTTAAACACAGTAGATCCAATTTCCCCATCCTCAAAAAATCTGCGGAGTGGTTTTTAAGAGTCTCCGGTTTCTCCGTAAGAGAAAGTCTTTTAGGAAGTTTTCCCATGAAAGTTCTCTTCCGATCACACAGTCAGTCGATGGACCGACCACCGCAAAGGGGCGTTGTATATTTCCACTGAGTGTAGTAGACTGGGAAGAGAAGGGGGGGGGGGCGTGAAAGAGGGTAAGGGGAGTTTCATGACTCTTGGCGTGTTTGCTGCCGATGCCAGAGGGGGATGGCGAAGATTTTTCTGAGCAGGTGATGACAAAAAGCGATCTGAGAACGGTTGAGATGCGGATAATGACGAGACGGGTGAAGGCAAATGATTCACTTAAAAGCTGAAATGAAATATAAAGTCACGATTTTATGTTGGTTGAGCAATCGCACTTCTCCGAGTTTAAAAGGAAAGACGTGACTGTTAAAAAAAAATGTTCGAATGAGCTTCATGTGTTTCTGAAACAGCACAACCCTTCTACAGATTAAAACTTTTTCGTACGAGAAGACAGCGGAGGGAAGCAGCCGTTTAGCAGTTTTCCTGTTTCTTCTTGTTCTTTTTTTTTTGTTTGTTCCGGAAGGTTATACATTTTTACAATCACAGAAATAGTAATTTGCATAAGCAGGTACGGAACTATTTCTAGCAATAATAATAATTGCTTAAAAATGATAGACACGGAAGGAATTGAGGTATTTACCACAACGCGCAACGCGATAAGAAAATCATTGACAAGTATCAGTGTAGAGGTAATGGACCTGAACTAACTACACTGCCGGACAATTGCTAAGGACGGATGACAATAGCAACGATAGCAACCATAAAATGAAAGGCAGGAAAATGTGGAAATTAGCATAAGTGCGGGATACAGTAAGACGTGTTGTGCGTATGCAAATTTTGGATTGCCGAACTTGTTCGTGACGTCATAGCGCTGATAAGAGATATAAAGGATTTGACGCGTATTGACCGTTGTTGTTCAAACGCAAAGTTGTAAGGGAAAGAATCAATTGACGAACTTGCAATTTTCAGTATGTCTTCCCGACATCACCTAGATGATTTTACGCGTGGCCGTATTATTGGCAAGATTGAAGAAGGGCGAAAAATAACAGATGTTGCCAGGGAGTTCGACGTCAGCCACAGTGTTGTTTCAAGGCTTTGGAAATCATTTCAAACAAATGGAGAGTGTAGCAAACGTCACGGGGGAGGTCGTGTTCGCAGTACGACACCTGCAGAAGATCGGTACATAGTGCTATCAACAAAAAGACATCGGCGCACCACAGCTAGTGAGGTAGCAAATCAGTTTATGGCTGCTACTGGCAAGCGGATCTCCCGAAAAAACTGTCGCCAGACGTTTGCATGAAGGAGGACTATGCGCCCGCCGTCCTGTTGTGTGCATCCCATTGTCCAGACGTCACCGTACCGCCCGTTTGCAATGTTGCCATCAACATCGCAATTGGACTGATAACGACTGGTCTGCTGTCCTCTTCTCAGATGAAAGTAGATACAGTCTATCGTCTGATTGTCTACGACAACTGATCTGGCGTGATAGTGGTACTGCATATTGTCCAGCAAACATACAGGAAAGGGACCGATATCCGACATGTAGTGTCATGGTATGGGCTGGCATCATGATCAATGGCCGTACGTCCTTCTATGTGCTTCCAACTGGGACTATGACTGGCCAACGATACATTAATGATGTTCTGCTACCTCATGTTCGCATGTTCCGTTGTGCTGTCGGTGATAGATTCATTTTCATGGGCGACAACGCAACATGTCATCGAACATTCGCTGTCCCGGAGTGTCTTGAGAGCGAGGATATTCAACGCCTCGTATGGCCAGCATGTTCTCCAGATCTGAATCCCATTGAAAATGTGTGGGATGCTTTGGGGAGGAGTCTTGCTGGTCGCCAATGCCCTCCAATAAACAAGGACACCCTCATCCGTGCACTGACATAGGAATGGGATAAATTACCCCAACAGCTGCTTGATAATGTTGTACAAAGCATGACACGACGTGTGGAATCTTACTTCGCCCTCCATGGTGGCCATATTTCGTATTGACATCTCACGCCGGAACTCCTGCGGACGGTAATTGCATTTTTTTTACGTTTACGTATTCTGCACAAAATGGCCTGTTTGTCCCTTGAATACGTTCCAAAGCTTTCTGGATTTCAGAGCACAATAAATTGTCTTTCTTGTAATGTCCTGGCATTCTGACATTATTTTATTTCACTTGGCATCCAACCACACTTAGTTTTTTATGCGCTATATAGCCGTTTATGATCCGTCCTTAGCAATTGTCCAGCAGTGTATTAACCAGATACAAAAAAAAAAAAAAAAATGCGCTTTAGTATGTCTAGGCAACAGATTGATTCCTTAATGTAAACCGGTTTTCGCTACGTATTTAAATTTCTCAGAGTGAGAATAAATTAATTTTTGTCTTTGCATGTCAATGTAGTGGGTAAAAACTGGAACGACTGATTAACTTAAAGAGAGCAGTTAAATCTCAGAAAAATAGCTATTAGTATATCAGGCAATGCAGTGTTTAAATTTTTTTTTTTTTTTTTTGATTGGAGGTTTAACGACCACCGTGAACAACTCCATGGGCTATAAGCAGTCGCCCGTCCCTAATTTTGGGTCACTGGTTCCAGGGAAGGGAGAGAACCAGTGCCGTAAGACAAGCACAACATCCATGCCTCACCGGGATTCGAACCCGGACCCCGTTCGGACGAATGATCAGAGGTCATCGCTTAGACCACTGCGCCACCGGGGCGGCCAGCGCGTTTAAAAATGAAAATCAGTACTAGACTTAACTTAGCTTCAATAATAAGATGAAGATACAAATTTGGAAGATGAGAATCCGTTTATTGGAGTAAATATGACATGGATGTTAAGTCAGGTAACAACTGAAAACTTCGTCGTCGGGCGAGAATCGAACCCGCATCTCCTAGATAGCGCCCGAGTACGCTAACCACTGCACCACCCAGAACGACTAAGCTTCAAGTTTCCGATTAATTTTAATACAACCGTTACGGGATTCGCTAGTCGAAGCAACCGGCATTCATTTATAGCGAATCTGGAGGTTCTGAATTAATTCCCGTGATTGCTCGGAGGCGCAGAATATCAATGAATGAAATACGGGATATCAATTAGACAAAATTAGTTTACTGTGTAACTTACAGCCTTATTTTGGAAAACTGTGGTTCCTACAATACTAAAATTGTAACAAGGGTTTTAGATTTTACAATTATTTAGTATTTCATTCATTGAAAGATGAAGATACTTTCTGTTACCGCACTTCGATTCAATGGTAACGATGAGAGCTTGAAAGAATAATTTTAAAAATGCAGTCTCTAATAAACGCGGAAATTGGCTCCTGAAAATCACATCAATTATGCTTCCACACAGACAGAGCCGTAGGAAAGGGAAGGCTGGGGCCTAGGTTTCAGAACATCAGCCCCAAATTTTTCACCTGCAGCGTGTTTTTGATTACTTTCACAGCCATTTCAAAACCCGCATATTTACGTTATATTTACTTACAGTTCTTCCATTGTTTTTCTCGTCACGTTTGTAAGGTTAAACAGGTTAGGTGTAGTTATTACAACTGAATTTGAAGATATATTATGTCATACGTTCGACGTCATTTTCTTTTTCTGATTGTTAAGGCGGCCACAGACATACACGTTTGAATGACACGGTTGAGTGTCAAGCTAGTAAACGGCGGAGTTTTGTGTCTGAGGCGACATGTAGCGTGGAGTGAAGAGGAAGAATTCAGGCAGGCGTTGGAGAGCTTCACTCCTGCTTTAATCCACGCTACATGCCGCCTCAGGCACAAAACTCCGCCGTTTTCTGTATTGACACTCAAACATGTCATTCAAACGTGTGTGTCTGTGGCCGCCTTTACACTTTTTATTCATACTGTGTAGTCTCCTGTTTTTCACTCTCTCTCTCTCTATATATATATACACTATCTACCAACAAGTACCTGGACACCCCTGCAATCGACGATATTTGCGGTCCTGATACACGTCACGGCCACCGCCGTTAAATATCGTGTGCGAAACAAAAACGCAACCAGTCGCATGCAAGATGCCACACAGTTCGGAGCTCTCTGATTTCGAGAAAGGTGTAATCGTCGGGTATCACTGAAATGGCCGATCCATATGTGACATATCCAGCGAGTTGAAGTACCCAAAATCGACAGTGGCCTACGTGATTAGCAAGTGGAAGATGAGAGGTGACTGTCGGAATGTGCCCCGACCCGGCAGATCCACAAAACTGGGAGTTAGAGACCGACGGGTGCTGGCTAGAGAAATTCGGAAGAACCGCACCAAATCGATGGGCCACATTCTCGAGGAGTTTCAACAGGCATCCGGGAGTGTTCTTTCGATGAATACCATCCGTAAGGAAGCCTATCTGCTCGGTTATCATGGACGTGCTGCCGCCCACAAGTACCAAGTCCAATAGCGCTGCTCGGCTAACGTGGTGCAAAGAACGTCGACAGTGGAAACATGTTCTCTGGAGCGACGAATCAAGGTTCACCCTCTACCGTTCGGATGGGTGGGTCTGGGTTTGGCGTCTGCCTGGAGAACGCCTCATGCCGGAATGTATTGTGAAGTTCGGCGGCGGTGGAATTATGCTATGGGGTGCTTCTCCTGGTATGGCATGGGACCCTTGGTCGCAATTCCTGGTAGACTCAACGCCGAGACCTACTGCACCATTTTGGATGACCATGCGTTTCCTACGTTGTGGCAGTTTTACGGGGTGGACCCATGTTACTTTGAGGATGACAATGCCACCTGTCGTGTTGCGAGGTCCACCATGGATTGGTATAATGACAATGGGGTTAATCGAATGGACTGGCCTGCTCAGAGCCCGGACCTTAACCCTATCGAGCACCTCTGGGACGAGTTGGAGCGTCGACTTAAGGGGTGCCCCCACCGGCACCCCTTAAGGAACTGACCTGTCTTCTCCAAGCCGAGTGGAAGAAAATACCGCTAGCCGCAGTAGAACGTCTGGTTGAGAGTATGCCCCGCAGGGTCGCAGCTGTAATCGCCGCTCGTGGAGGCTCCACCAACTATTGAAGGTGAATAAACTTCGTTTTCCTTTGCTATCACAGGTGTCCAATTACTTGTTGGTAGATAGTGTATATGCCTATCTATCTACACACACACACACACACTTTCTTTACCACCACCCCCCAGCTGCGGGGGTGGTAGTTACGGCACTATGCACCGGTAGGGAGGACCGAGCCCGGGTCTTTTAGGTTGAAGCCGCGAGTCTTTACCACTAAGCCAGAATGCCGCAGAACCGGGGTCACATTCAAGGTAAAACTTAATTCCGCGAAGTTGATTTTTTTTCAGTACTACCAGTGATTAATCATTTTATTTTCTGTTGCAGCTGGTTATTTTTTTTAACACATTTCTAATAATTTTGTTTTTTCTGTAGCAGATCTTATTTACAAGTTAGGTATTTTTTCATCGTGTTTTTTCGAAGCAACATAATGATTTGAGATCTTTTTTCAACTTACCGTAACTTTTAATTATTTGTAAAAGAAGGTGCAATGTGCTGTTTTATAATATAATTTCATAAAACTTCTCAATGTAAAATTCATTCTAGATAGCTGTATAGTTTTTGTCTTAAGGACTCCACAGACTGATACATAGACATCGTACAATCACCTGTACAATAAATTAAGTACCCAGTTTCTTAAGGTAACACAATACACTCGTATGAGATTGCGCTGGTGCAAAAAATTAGAAGCAGGAGAAGAAATATTCTGTGGCGCAGTAGCAAAAATTTATGCCAGATACATTATCCACAATATCTAATCTCGCTACAGAACTTCAAAAACAGCTACTTCGACTTTACGGAAATTTCACAGTTAATCACCCCCCCCCCCCCCCCCCCGTGTTCCCGCGAATCCATTACCAAAAATTTTTCGTCATATGGATTCGATAAAAAGTGAGAAACCAGTTTTTCCGTTAATATTAGAAAGGAATTGCGGAAAGGTTTCAGAAAATTCAGAACACGTGTTTTACCTCGTACTACAGAGGTAAAACACGTGTCAAGACAACAAATCTGCAGCGATATCCCGTCCGTGTAGCTTAGTTGGGAGAGCAACTTACTGCGGAGTGATTGGGGATGCAGTCTGGGCATGTTAAACCACATTTGAAACGATTTCAATGTAAACGAACTTCTTGCGAAAATCTGGAGGTGGAAGGCAGATGAAATTTTCATTTGGTGCTTACATGTCAGTGTAATACAATCTTTACAACACGAACTTCTGTTGACAAGCGATTTTCACATAATTCAACTTTCTATATCTTTTATTCGACTGAACTGTTTCTAGCCACAAATTATATTATTAAACTCGATCTTGGTGAGCTCTGAAATTTGCTTTCAGAGCTATACCAACTAATAAAAATGTTATTTGGTTAGTTATAACGATCTGAAGTTATAGGTCTGTACGGGCCGCAGTATTGCATTCAGAGAGTTTTTTCCGGGGGGGGGGGGGGGGTATATAAACATTAACACACATACAAATTTTAAACAGCGTATAAAAATTTCTTATGCTCGTATATCGCAAATCCGAATTCCAAGAAATCTACACATACAAATGATTAAAAATGTTGTAGCTTTACTTTAATTCAGTAATGCAAGACGGATTTCACCATGGGGTGGTGTAAAATATTGAGGATGCTAGTAAGATAATGAATGAATGCTCTGCTGGAGAAAATCCCCCATTCCCAACATTAAGAGTGATAAAAATGTGCTCGCCTTACCACAAGTGTGTTTCTGATTATTAAGGAATCATTACAGCGTTACCTGGAAACGTATGGTGTAAACCATTCCCCTGCTGCCGTTTGGTTTCAGTATTAAATTGTGAAAATTAAATAATGAAATGAGAAACTATCGAAAATATTTAGTTGGATGTAAGCCTAAAAATATTAAATAAACGTTTTGGCAATTATCGAAGAATATAACCTTGAGAGAGAGAGAGAGAGAGAGAGAGTGAAAGAGAGAGATAGGGGTAGAGAAAGAGAGAGAACAAAGAGAGAAAGAGAAAGTGAAAGAGAGAGAACAAAGAGAGAAAGAGAAAGTGAAAGAGAGAGAACAAAGAGAGAAAGAGAAAGTGAAATAGAGAGATAGGGATAGAGAAAGAGATAGAGGGAGAAAGAGAGAGAGAGAGAAAGACAGAGAGAGAGAGAGAGAGAGAGAGAGAGAAAGAGAGAGAAAGAGATAGAGAGAGAGAGAGAGAGAAAGAGAGAGAAGATAGAGATAGAGAGAGAGAGAGAGAGAGAGAGAGAGAGAGAGAGAGAGAGAGAGAGAGAGAGAGAGAGAGAGGACTAAGCGCGTTCAAAATAATTTTTCAAAGTATAGCGCACGCAGAAAAAAAAAAGAAAGAAAATCCTGCAGTTTACTTTGCGTGGTGAAAATCATCTAAATACGTGGCGTCAGTTGAGTAAAAAATCCATCGCTCTTTCCACGTTAAGCAACGCACAGCAACCGAAAAATTCACACACAGCAACTGAAACAATTTTTCGGTTGCTATGCGTTGCTTAACGTGGAAAGAGCGATGGATTTATTTACTTACTTACTTTGCGTGCACAATGAGAGAAAACAAAAAACAAAAAACAAAAAGTGTTCTGCTAACTAGTAGCTGTGTCTGTTTCTAGATGTTTTACTGATTGTAGAAATGCGGTTGATTTTTTGTATTTTTTTGTAAAGGGTTCCACTGACTATGAATAACTTTGAAATATTTTACTCGTGTCGGAAAGAATTCGAAAGACGTACTCATTCCAATAAAAAATTCGGTGTCATCTTTCTTGTTTCTCACATTAAACTCATTATGCTACTGAATTAAATAAATGAAAATTAAATTTGATTCTGTAAAAAAAAAAGTATATAAATATATAATCACTAGGTTACTTCCTCCAAATATAGGCGTAGCATCGGGGGAGGGCACAGGGGCGGATTTCCCAATAGGCGCACTAGGCGCGCACCTAGGGGCCCTGAAAACTTATAATTGGACTGCCAGTTTTGTTTTGGTTTTTCACGGACCGAAAGAAATGAATCCTTAAAGCGACTACTTTATTTATATTGTCAATTGATATTTTACTTTCTCATATTAGTAATTTTTTTCTTCATATTAGTATATTTATTTTTTCTTCCTCTTGCTGTTACTCCACATTTCCGAGTTCTTCTCGATGTTCTTCTTTTGAAAGGAACGGTTATAAAACAATTTAGCCTCCTTTTAGGGTAGCTGAAGGAAGGATTCATGCTTCCCACACTTTTCATTGTTTAAAGCGAATATTTAACTGGTCTGCTGTGCTACAAATTACTTTCATGCTACTTTCAGCCGAGGGAAAATATCTGTGTTGGAACCTTTCTCCCTGAATTGCAATGAGTGCTTGTGAAAACAGCCCTAATTGTGGCAGATTTTGCTGTTTATTGCCTTTTCCCTTTGGGGGGTAATCAAGATCTTACTCAGCTCTAATACCCTTTAACCAGGAAATTTATGAACTAGTAGTGAAATTTAAAATGGGCAAAATTTAATAAATTTTTATTCCCTGTCATTCGCAAATTTTTTTTGAAAAATCTTGGCCTTCAGCGCCTCTAGCAGGAAACTAATGAACTAATTAGAAAATTTTAATAATCGAGAACGAACAGTTAAGCTTAATCTGAGAGGTACAAAAATATTTTTTTCTCTAAGTTGACAGAGCTTTAATTTTTGAACCCCCACCCCCTCCCAATTATTTTACTTGGTCACGCTACGCCTATGCCTCCAAATACATACAGTTTAAGAGACACTTCATTTATATGTTTAGCAGAAATATTATAGCTTTTCCTCACCCATCCCTCCGCTCTCATCCAGTCGATACACTAAACTCAAACACGTTGAATGAAACTTCGTTTTTCTCTGTGGTGTTTTTTTCGCTCAAGAGGCACAGGATTGGAGGACGAAAGCCACAGAGTGAAATGAAATACATGGAAGCGCAACGCGAACAGGCCTCACCAGGTGGTCAGAGGAGCGAGTATAACGAAGTAAATTTCTCCGTCATTTTTGTCCACGCCAGGCACCGAACCCGGGATGCCTCATTCCGGAATAAGTCGCTCTACCAACTGAGGTACGCGGACGTATGCTCTCGCTGCTATCTGCCTTCATCTCATGTGCGTCCGGCGGAGATTTACTTTATTTAGTATCCAGACGCAGACGCGATTGCAATTTTTCAAAATAACTAACACTAACCACCAAGAGTAGCTTCTGACGTTTCGCTTCAGACTGAAATTTATGCTACCTTTTTTATATCACATTCTCTTGTAGTTAATTCATAACTAATAATCATTAACGGTTGTGCAAAAAAAATTAAGAATAAGATAGTTTTTTGGCTGATCAGAGGCAGAACTTTGCGAAATTACCACAGCTCTCATTGCCGTTTCCATTGTAGTTCAACAACCCAAAACTTAAATATTTTTATTGGGGTATGATACAGTAAATATAGGGTATTATCGAACTAGGTGTCATTTCTTATCCCAGACCGAAACGGCATTTTACCCTCTTGAATGTACGAAATGAGTGACAGAACTCAGCAGAAGGGTTTCGTACATTTCCCTTTCCGTAACTTACAGCACCTTTTGTATTTAACAGCCCTAAATGGACTGAAAAATACAAATGGAGAAAAAGCGGTGAGATTCCCAACTGCTTTGGAGTTCGGACTCCCAACTGCTTTGTGGTATCACATTGAATGCAGCTTGCTGTAGAGCAGTAATGATCGAATTGCCCCCAGAGAACCATCAGCAACGTGAACGATATCCTTATCTTGCAACGGGCGAACAGCCGCGCTTCATTTCTCAATGTGAACACATTACATTCCTTGCAGATTTTGGCGAAACAATTCGAATTTTAGGCTGCAAAGCTACCGAAACTGGCAAAAGATATTACAGTCAAACCCCTATTTAACGGACTGCGATTTAACGAATTCCGCGATTTTACGTACATTTTTTACGGCCCAGACGGAATCGCATTGAAATTAATGCTTGTCATTTCCCGATTTAAAGAACACATTTCCTCAATTTAGCGAACATTTTCTATTTTTTAAATCACAAAACTATGTTAACCAGCATTTTCACGTTAAAAGTTAGCCCAAATGCAATCCCATGATGATGTTTTGGATGAACAGATTGGACTAAATGCATCAGATTCTAATGAAGAAGATGAAGCAGAACTGAAAGTTAGCTGCTGTAGTGATGCTGGTAACAGTATAGAATGCGCTAAAAAGTACTTGATGCCTTTTGATATTAATGATTATATTTTTCATGCGCTTCATAAAATAGAAGCGGCAATTTATAAAGCTAAACGTTCAGAAAAAAAAATCTTCTCTAAAGCATTTCTTTTCTACATTGTAAAAAGGTAATCAACACATATTCTGTTTTTTCAAGTTAATTAGTACTAACTGATGTTCTGTTTCGTGCAGTTTAAGATACTGAATCATTATTTAAGAAGCTAAATGCTTGAGAAAAAATCAACTGTCTTATTTTTCTCGCAATTTTAAAGTACGCTTAAATTTTGATGCTACATATCGAAGTCGAATATCTACGAATTATGTATTTAATATGCAAAGTAAATGTGCACGTATTATAACATTTTTTTAAATAAATTCGTAATTAAAAGTACTATACATCATTTAAATGTCACGGAAAGAAAGAGAACATAGCTGCTTACGTATTCTATTATGAACACTAGCTTAATTTGAATGTTTCATTCGAAAGGCTTCCTCGATTTAGCGAATTCCGCGATTTTACGCACAAGACTGTTGGTATCTTGAAGTTCGTTAAATCGAGGTTTGACTGTATAAGCAAATTTTGTAAGTAGACAAACGACAAAGTATGGCGGTAAATGGCGCACCAGAAACTTGTGCAAGCTTCGATTCCGACTTTAATCAGGTTTTGCGCCCTCTCTTGAGCTGCGCCCGGGGCAGCTGCCCCGCCCAGTTAATCCTCAAATCTTTCGAAAGCAAAACAGATGTTTTTTTGTACACATCTGTAATTGGGGAAAATTTTCATGCATTAAGAACTCGTTTGAATCATGATATTTGAATCATATTATTTTGTCCACTACTTCGATATAATTTAAACAAACTGACCCCCCCCCTGGGGTAGGGGGTAAAGCAGAACTGAACTGGTATCCATTTTTCAACCATGCATTTCTACATTTTTTTTACTGACACTGATTCGTCCATAAATCATGGGATACACACTTCAATTCAGCAGGAATATTTTCATGGCTTCCTCGTCAAATTTCGGGAATGCTTTCTCCTGGGCATTTTTATTCGGCCACCCATAGTCAATCCTAGATGTGCCACTAATACTGGGGCCCCAAAATACTGTCCAGCCCCCGGGACCCTTGTCTCCAATATGCTCTGTTGAGAACCAAGTCTTACTAAAAAACCAGAAAGAAAAGTTGCATGCCATCGGAAGATAAAATTTCAAAAATCCATTAAATGCGGTTGGCAGCTGACCTCGATTTCCTCATCAAACAGTTTATGACGAAATCTGGTGCATTAATAACGGACAGGGGTAAAAACAGGTTTAATGCTCCAATAAATTAATGCGTTTGCATCGACTTCCTAGTGACTCAACTGAATGACACGCAAAAAAAAAAAAAAAAAAAAAGTTTGAAATCAGTAGAAATCTGTTTTTTTTTTTTTTTTTTTGATGGCCGATAAATTTGAATTTAAACGTGAGCATCTATTTTTAGATTTTGGTGGCTTCCTCAGCGTTTCCTCCTCAATCCTTTGAGGTCGTGGGAATTCTTCTTCCAAAAGAGGGGAAACATGTTCAAGGAACTAGATAGGCAGCAGTCTTTTTTTTCCCACGGCCAGCACCACCCTGCAACCACTGGCTGTCAATCAACACTTGGTAGGAGGGGCTAGCAGGTACAAGAAGGACAGCGATTCGCCGTCAGCCAACGCGCGGGAACGTCATTCACACGTATTATAATAACACAGAGGAATTCCTTCAAAAGCAGAACAGCCAGTTCGAAGGGTACGAAACCTGCCACGGAACTCAGATGCGGTAGAAACACCGCGCTTCTCAATCGCTGCCGAGGAACCAATCTAGTCTTTCGCAAAAGCAAAGATAAATCGCCTCCTTTTTCTATTATTATTAATATATTGTGCCAAGGCGACTTAATGCTATCGTCAGACATCAAGCACTAGAACGAAGTTTAGCAATAACTGAAATTTTACCGAATAAAAATGAGCAAGTCAGACGTCGACGTGTCCTTCCAAGAAGACTTTCTGAAGGCCGTGCGTGATGGAGACGCTTTGGAACTACAGAAAATCCTACAAAGATGGGAAGGCGTCGTGAACATCAACTTTTACGACAAGGAAGGACAAACGGCTCTACATTGGAGCTGCATGGACGGGAATTTGGAACTTGTAAAACTCTTGGTGAAATTCGGTGCCGATGTTCGACTCGCCAACCGGGATGGCTGGAGTGCCCTACATATCGCGGCGTACGGGGGGCACCAGGACATTGCGTTGTATTTAATAGCCAACTCTCGCAGTTAGTATCCTGTACCTGTGTGATGCAAGCCTCTACCTCCAGACACAAAAATACTAAAAATAATAATGATAAAAGTGTGCCAACTAGAACTCTCATCATTCACTATCTGTCGGATGGACAAATATGTGTTGTGTACATAGTTTCTGTAAATAGGACTGCTGGAACGACTTTGTAAGTAATGCGACGTATTTATGTATACTATTTGTAAATAGAAGTAAAGCAGTTTCCAGGAAACGATTTCAATCTTATAATCTCTTCAAATGTCCCCTATTTTTTGAGTTTAATGGAGTATTCAGGAGGATACTATTGTGTGCATCAGCGACAGTTAATTTCTCAGGTAAAACGTTTAAAAACATTTTTTTATTCCAGTCTCGTTAAAAAAATCATCCAAAACAAATCTTTTGCATTTCTGTATGGTTGCAACTTACGACGCTTCAGCGAAAGAAAGTTAAAGAAAATAAAGCTGAGTGGGTGCTGCGTATGTCAAACGCAAGGGAAGAAAATCCCAGATTAAAAAAACCGTATTTATGTTATTTTTAATGCATAATAGTATCATATTTTTAGCAGTTACCTTGCAGTCAATTTATTCTTTCTCAGCCCACTGTTTTTGGCATTGCGGTTGCTTTTATTTTTTGTGTAATAATTTTTTTTTTCAGTTTTAACCCTTTTATTTCTCTGTCTATATTTGTGTATATCGTGTATAGCTTTCGGGGTTTTGTAAATACTACTAGCTTTGGGGGGGGGAGGGATTCAGCGAATTTATGTGTTGGATACATGTTAACAGTAGAGAACAGTATCTGTATATAAAAGTAAATAATCCGAATAATATGTACTTGTATGACTGTCATGTATTGCAATTATATATTCATCATGTTTCTGGGGATAGAATCATCATCTTGGTCCTTACATTCACGAAAATATTAAGTTGAATACATCATAAGGAACACTTTTATTATTTTTTATTGTTTCCTTTTACAGTTGATAATATTGCTATATGAAAAAGCAAGAGAATGGTATTTTTAATCTGTTATCTTCGTGTTAGTTTCAAGAAAATGTTTATGGTGGGGGTTTATACCAGGAATTTCAAATGGTGGGGGGAGGGGTGTTGAGTGAAAGTAAATTTTTCAAAGGCTGAATATTATAAAAGTAAAATGTCTAGGTTTTAAATCTAGCATTTAAAAACTTCAAAGAATGAAGGATTGCCCAATGTTTTATTAAAATTGGTTAACACCAGGAATTTTTTTTTTTTTTCTCAAACTACACATGGTTATTTTTTTTTCTGTGCGGTTTTTATTTTTGTCCCATGTCTGAATGCTACCCTAAACAAGGCAAAAGTAGCTAAGCATTAAGGTGTGAAGAAGTAGATGTTAATATTTTTACAAACTTTGTGCATGCTGAAGTAATTCAGAGGTATATCTGTAAAATGTGTAATAGACTAAAATGAAGAGGCTTGTTGCAATGACTGACTTTAAACGTATGCAAGGAAAACTAGAAAAAGAAACATTTTACTGCTATGTGGGGGCGCTTCAAATAAAAACAAACAAAAATTGCGTTATGGTAGAAGATATTCTGAAGTTATCAATCCTGCACACACAGTGGATTGATAACTTCAAAAAATGGAGAACTGTTGAGTGTTTGTAGTTAAAATTGATTAAAACCAAGAATCATTTTTCCAAAACTACACATGGTTATTTTGGTTTTGTTCTATTTTTTTCATTTCTCATGTCTAAATATTTCCCTAAACAGGACAAAAGCAATGAAGTATTAACATGGGTTGCTCAAAAAGTACATATTAATATTTTCTCATATCTTGTGCATGCTAAAATAACTGGAAAATCTGTAACAGACTTAAATGAAGAGATACATATTGCAATGACTGATTTTGAACATGCTATAAACAAGGAAAAGTAAAAAAGAAAACAAACTGCAGTATACATGCACTTCATATTAAAAAAACAACAGATGCTTATTGCATTATGGTGGAAGGTACTTCAAAGTAAAGCTGAAAAGTGCATGTAAATGCTAACTGCATTGACAGTTGTGCTATCTAATAACTTAAAAATTAAAAAGTATAAGTTGTGGAAAAGACTTGGAGAGATATTCTGGCAATGGATGGTTTATCATGGTACGTGTGTGTGTGTTACACACTTTCAAATGAAGGGGTGTTTAAAAAAAATTTGTGCTTGGGTGTCTGAGAAAATTTGGGGAGTGTTGGAAGTGTGTGTATAAATCCCTACTTGATGGAACAAAGTTTTCCTTCTGAAACACTACATAAGTGCCTTCATAACTGTGCAGTAGGCTGTTTAGAAATTGGTGTAAAAGCTCTCCCTGCACAATTTGGTAAGATCTCTTATATATTGTTTCTGTGAAGATTGTTCTTAGCTTGTGTAACTGTTTCATGTGAAAACAATGTTTACAGAATGTTCAATGAAACAAAATCTGCATAAATCACCCAAATTTATCATCGCTTGTCGTATTCCAATAATGTGAAACTTTAATTATACTAAATTTTAGGTTTTATCTCCCATGTGCTTGTACATACATACATACATATCACTAAGCTGTTCTCTGGGATTCAGAGGTTAGCTCCAAAAAGAAATACAAACTACCAGATAATTTTTACTTACTGTTGCTGTATGAAACTTCTCCATTTACAGCGTCTTGACATACAACTCAGGCTTCACTGATATCCATTACATGCTGTACACAAGATCTTCTATACTTCATACTCATAATCGTTTTCTCATGCAGACATTCCTGAATCTGATCCTTCCATGCAGTGGTGGCCCTAGTCCTTGCGGGGCCCCGGGCGATGGCTCTTCACTGGGCCCTTCGTAATTGTAATAACCCAAAATCATCACAATAACCCCTTATATACAAAAAAAAAAATACATGTTGCTTACTCTGACCGTAAACCAGTTGCTCGATTTATTCCTTTTTTTGTTCTTCACGCAAACCCTCACTTGGGGTGATCCCAAAGCAATTTTTTTTAGGTATTGATTTTTATCAAATAAACACGATGTAATACAATACATTGTTTATTAATATAATTAGGAATCCAAAATATTACCTTTCCAAAATGACCTGTTACTAAATAAACAAGTATAGCTGTATAATTATAAGATAAGTCTATGATTTAAAGAAGAATTCTACAACATTTCTTATATCTGAAGTCTTCAATCCAATCACTATAGTCCATAGTAGACGCCATGTCGTTTTCTATGGACAGAAGAGTGAATACATTGCAACTCACTACCTGTATGTTTTAGCAATTAACTAGGAGAACTACTAAAAGTGTGGGGCCCCTCTAGGCTCAGGGCCCTGGGCGGTTGCCCGGTATGCCCGTACCTGGGGCAGCCACTGCTACAATGACTTCCTTGGCCTTCCTCTACCTTTCCTTCCTGTCACTTGGGCTAAAAGATTTTCTTAGTAAGCATCTCATCACTCATTTTTTCAACATCGCCAAACCACTGAAGCATAATTAGTCTCCACCTTGCTAATGACATTTTGCTTTACATTACACAACTGTAACACATCATTCCTCACACAATCAGAACATGTCTTGCCACAAATAAATAACGCATTTCTCCAGCACACAAACAACTTCTATGCTCCTTCTGTAGTACCCATGGTTCCATGTGCTTGTAATTTAATAAAAAGTGCTATATTTCAGTAGGTTCCGAGTTTAGTTTGTGTTCTGCGAATTCCTAACGAAATGGTTAATTAAAATGTTACGTAGACTGTGCATGCTCTTTTCCATTGACATAGTATGATAGCTTACCTGACCAAGTAGTGCACTTTGGTGTAGATTAACTTAAATTGTAAGATAAACTGACTAAAGGTAAGAGTTGTCAACAGCTTGAAACCTGGTAAAAATGTATTGTTAGAAATGTAAAACTCTTATTGTGGGGACTCAATAAAGCTGGCAAAGCTAAGTAAAATTTTGCAAATTATTATTTTTTTTTCATATTTTCTCTTCATAATAGAACTTGTGTGATATTTTTGATGTTTTCACAAGATCAACAAGCCTAAGTATGTCCAACTTGATTTATTTTCACCACAATTAGACTTGTAAAGTGAATATAGTAGTTACTGAATGATAATTACTATTCTGCAAAACTGCATTGCACTATCCATAAGAGCCATTATAGACAGTAGGTAATTGAGTTATCCAGAAATCTAAAGCTCAACTCTGTCACACTATTTAATGCTTGCATTTACATTGAATACAAAGTCAGTTTAAAAAATGAGTGTAGGTATCGTATCACTGCAATAACAGATTTTCAATTTCCCTTTTTGGTATTTTATTCATTTTTCATATTTTTATCATACTGATTTAGGTATGACAAAGTGAAATGTTTTTCTTACATGGGATTTTTTAAATTTCAGTAAAATACATGGTTTCTTCAGACATCGTAATCAAAGGAATGATAATCAAATCCACTGATTTTGAGATACATTTGCATTATATACAATGGAAATACTAGAAAGATGTACATCTTGAAACTTGCTTTCTGTAATTTATACCTACGAAAACATGTTTTTTGGACACAAATATTAAAAACACTTGTTTATTTGAGGTGAAACTGAATGCAAACAATCACATTTGCTTAAATAGTGATCTTTATAGCTGCATTAATTATTCTGCAAAACACCACAGCACATATTTAAAGTAAAAGAAAAAAATGTGTCTTTTCTTCTAAGTTGTGAGACTAATGTAAACTGTTTTTCTTCATATGTAATGCTAATCATACATTGTGAAGTACTGTTGGAAAACAGATATTCAGGTATTGTTGATTATAATAGACAATAAATACCTGTTTTCCAGAAAGCTAGAATTATAGCTTTCTAATTTTCTGTTAAAGTTGATTCAGTGTATAGTTCACTTACACAAAATGATACATCTGTGAAAACTATTAACAGTAGGACAGCAATTGTTCAAATATCATGCCCCCTTCCCCCTTTGGGGGGTTCTGAAAACTGGGAATACTTATGGATTCAAGTATTAAGTAAAAGTGCTTAGATAGGTCAATTTTTTTGTCTTGTAGTCAGAAATGACATCGGAACCGTGGGGGCAACTGCCGCCTCACTCATTTGTGTGCTGGGGTGAAACATCACATTTGCCATCCATCACTTTTTCTTCCTTTTTAATGATGTCTAAATCAAAAATCGGATTAATACTTGAACTTTTTTTTTTCATTTCATACCACTTCTAATAAAACAATAGATGGTTTTTTTGTTTTTTTACATTGGTTATTAATCATCTAGAACTTTGAATTCCTGAGATGTGGGATAAACTCACCTCTCTTGTCCAGTATGAGAACAACGATGTTTCATGAAGTACCCCAGCCTTGTTAAAAAACAATTTTCCTGAAAAATGTGTTTTATTAAAAGAGCAGTTGCATTTAACTACTTATTCAATTATAATAAAGCAAGTCTTTCTTTAAGAAAGGAAATGGAAGAGGGAGAAAGGAATGAGATATATTTTTATTCTTATGTTGTTTGATGTATAACATAAGGACTATGGTTATTGTGGAATTCATACTGATGTGTTTAAATCAATACAGTTTAACATCATTATGATCATTTATAATATCAGTAAAACACTTTATATCAAAAAACCCTATAATATAGGTATAAAACTCAAGCTTTATATTAATTTAGACTGTTGATATAATCATTTTATCTCCAGCATATTTTAATGATGTCATCACATCCTGTTTTGCAAAAGCACTATAATTTTTATGATATAACCAAAAAATTCAAATCCTGATATCTTGCTCACATTGTAAAAAAATAGTTCTGATGCACCTGGCAGACAGTGTTTTTATTCTGTGTAGTAGCAGAAGAAAAAAACAACTCGGGTTTTATTCAGGATATAAATGTGAAGAACACAAAAACAATAAAATTGAATTCATGCGGAATTGCCAGAAGGATAAATCTAATATCCTACTGAATTATAGACTTTCTTTTCATTGAAAAAATCAATATTGCCAAGAATTTATCAAGATAAATGAAAATACCATCATTTGTCAATCATCAACATCAAGCAGTGGTCAAAATTGCAAAGAAATTATCAGAAAATGATTTCCTAATGAAGTTATTAAATTTTCTAAACAGGCTGATTGGGGGGGGGGAGATACATAGAGCCCCTCCTAGCATGTGTGGGGGCCTGTCTGTATAAAAAAAATTGTTTTACAGAAATCATGGGTCCACATAAGAGTATTCGGATCTATCAATGAACATTTAGAATAATTGGTAGAGAAGAAGGACTTAATGTATTCATTTGTTATCCAATCAGTGTTCCTTTGAACTATGATACAATCACTGCATTCCTGGAATGTGATCTCTTTCAATGTTGACCATAGTCTCTCTAAGGGTTTATATAATGACCATGAGCATCTTCCATAGCACTCGAGTGACTCGACAATGGAACAAATGTCAAAAAGGAGAGCTCTTTCACTTGTTTTCGGAATCCCAGTGGAAAACCTGTTGACTTCATTGATAGCAACCCTTATTGCAGTGTATCATATTGAGATGAACATAATATGAAATAGGCACGAGGTAAAGGCAGCTCAAAGAAGCGTGAAGCTGCTAAGCTGGTTCGCCAGAGTAAGGCAAAAGATAGAAAGAGAAAGTGGAAAGGCATGAACTGGCTTTTTCGAAAGATAGGAAGTCTTTCTGGAAGTACATGAGACTCGGGAAAAATAGGGGAAACAAAGTTGTAAGTTGTGTGAAGAATGAGATCGGGGAAATGATATGGGAGCCCAATGAGTTAAGTGAAAGATGAGGTGAATACTTCTGTGAGTTATTAGATCAGGAAAGCAAAGATGATTCTGAGACCGATGCAGATGATGTCACAATGAGGGATGGAAGCACAGGAGGGATCTCAAGAGAAGAAGTGTGTAAAGCTCTAAAATCTCTTCAGAATGGTATGGCTCTGGGAGTTGATGGCATAACTGCCGAGATGTTGAAATATGGTGGTGACTCTGTAATTAACTGGTTAACTGAAATTTGCCAGTTGTGCTGGGAGTTAGGAATGGTCTCCCGGGATTGGAACCTATTATTGTTTCCTTGTATAAGGGAAAAGGTGATCAGACTGAATGCAAGAACTATCGTGGTATTAGCCTACTAAGTGTGACAAGGAAAGTGTTTGGTAAGGTTGTTATTGAAAAAGTACGGGGTCTTACATCAGAGAAAGTGTGGGATGTTCAAAGTGGTTTTATGCCTGATAAAGGCTGCACTGACCAGAGTTTTGCATTACATGTGATGATTGAAAAGTATCTGGCTGTTGGTAAGAAAGTTTTTGCTGCCTTCATAGATTTAGAGAAAACGTCATCATCATCATCATTGTCAACCATTATCAATCCACTGCTGGACAAAGGTCTCCCCAAGTTTCCTCCACAACGGTCTGTCTTGTGCTAGTCTCCTCCATGTCACTCCCACATATTTTCGAATTTCATCCACCCATCTCCCATGTGGTCTTCTTCTGGGTCTTATGACCGAGTAAATACGACACTTTTGTGGAAGGTATTGAATGAATATGGTGTTACTGGGAATCTACTTAATAGTGTAAAAGCCATGTATGCTGGTAGTAAAGCTTCTGTACGAGTGAATGGTGTTTTATCAAAATGGTTTTCTATTGGTGCAGGAGTTAGACAAGGTTGTGTAATGTCACCATGGCTGTTTAATATATTTATGGATGTGCGCATGCGTGATGCCAAAATAGATAATAGTGGTTTATGTCTTGGTGATATCCATGTGTGGAGATTGCTGTATGCTGATGACACTGTCCTGTTGGCAGAGAGCAAAAGGGATTTTCAGAGTATGTTGTCTCGGATGTACGAAGTTTGCGTGAAATTCAAACTGAGTATAAATAAGGGAAAAACCAAAGTTATGGTGTTTGAGAGAGGAACGGGCAGCGCTGAATGTAATGTAAGTATAAATGGCACTGTGATTGAACAGGTGAGTGAGTTTGTGTATTTAGGACAGCATGTTTGACAGAGAGAACAAATTGGATGGAGAAATTAGTAGGCGAATAAATTCTTCATTGAAAGTCATAGCTGCTCTGCAAGGCTTTCACAGGAATGATAGGTTCACTAGAGAGTCCCGCATGGCTGTGTATGAAAGTGTAATTGTCCCTACGCTGATGTATGGCAGTGAAACCTGGGTACTGCAGAAGAAGCATAGGAGTCGTTTGTGTGCTGGAGAAATGCGTTACTTATGAGGGGTTTGTGGCAAGACACAGTCTGATTGTGTGAGGAATGAAGATGTGTTGCAGTTGTGTGAAGTGAAGCAAAATGTTGTTGGCAAGGAGGAGACCAATATGCTTTGGTGGTTTGGCCATGTTGAAAGAATGAGTGATCAGATGCTTACTAAGAAAATCTGTTTAGCCCAAGTGGCAGGAAGGAAAGGCAGAGGAAGACATGGGTGGATCAGATTCAGGAGTGTCTGCATGAGAAAAAGATTATGAGTATGAAGTATAAAAGATCTTGTGTACGGCATGTAATGGATATCAGTGAAGCCCAGTTGTATGTCAAGATCACTGTAAATGGAGAAGTTTGATATGACAACAGTAAATAAAAATATCTGGTAGTTTGTATTACTTTTTGGAGCTAACCTCTGAATCTCAGAGAACAGCTTAGTGATATGTATGTAAAAGCAGAAATCCAGATTACAAAACAGAGCCTTCCTTTTACACACAAGACTGTGTGTCTGGATATTCTACTCATATACCAGAGGGTAAGATATAAAATGACATACACAATGAATAAATTATCACAAGGTTTATTCCAGAAAATGTATTTTTCTTGCTTTCATTTCAGAAAAGTCATGTTTTTTAATCCAACTTTTCACAAAATGTATGTTCTATTGACAATAATACCGAATTCAATAAACTTTTTGAGTCAAAGTTTTGAAATAGTTTTTTCATAATTTTCAGTTTAGAGAAACTTTGCTCTGCTGGGGCCATATTAACAGGAATTACCAATAAAACTCTAAAAGCAATATTGAATTTTGGAAATATATCCCATTTCAAATAAGATAACATTCGATTGGTTGTGCAGTTCATTCATAATTATTTTGTTTTATTCTGTATATTGCATTTTTATCTTAATAACTTTTTAAGACAATTATGAGCAGGATCCTCCAAAGCACAGGGCTTGTGTCACGTTCCTACTAGCTCGGGTTTAAGGACGGTCCTTATCATGGGCGCCCATGTGCCGGGGGGGTCAGCAAGAGGGAGCATTTGCCCTTCCCTGGTATTGGACTATGTCCTTTCACACTAATTTTGATTGCTGATTTTTCTGTAGAACTTCTGAGTGTGTATACAGTAAAAACAGAAAAAATGTCGGGAATTTGCAGTAGAAAGCCATGATGAAACTTCCCATTGTATGTTAGAAAACTGCGTACATATTGGGAAGTATAAAAGGTAAAGAAATGAAGAATCGATCCTCTGCAGCAGCTATTTGCTGAGATCTCTCAAATTTTTTTCTAGAAATTTGTCTTGAGGGTATTTTTTCATTCTCTATGACCAGTTGCGTAAACTCCATTATTTCATTGCACATGTGACATAAGTGGATAAAAGGATCAAAAGACCAACAAAGAAATTTCTTTATTGTCCAAACATCCTGTTTGATTTCATTGATCCATCTTGTTTATGTAGTTTTTGAGTTATCTTTTCCAATAAAATGTATAGTTTTTTGAGTCTTCTTTTTCTAATAAAATTTGAGTTGCATGTATCGTAAAAACTTTGATAACAAGAAGGTACACTAGAAATTTGCATATGGTGCTTGTATATGCCATTTGTATTTATCAATTTCTGTTTGCCCTCTTGAAAACTAAGCTATGGGTGTCCATGGTTTGAGGACAGGTACAGATTATTAAAAGAAAACCCAGTAGTATAAATTGAACAAATAGTACATACAATAAATAATCATTTTATAAAGCAGAACAAGTATTCAATTGTGCAACAACAGCCAATAACAAACTTTCAGAAAATACCAAAAAATGCTGGTCAAATTTCTCACTAAAAAAATGATCGGAGCAGTGGCACCAACTTAAAATTATTTGGGGGGAGGGACAGGCATGAAGAGATCATATGTGATAGAGGCATGTCTCCTCCATTGTCAGAAGGAAAATTAAAAATTAAAGGGGAAAAAAAGATAAACTATGAGAATCGACATATTTTTTAAACGCAACTGTAATTGCTTATCAATAAATGAACAAAGAAAGATATTTTTTGCAGAATATTAATATTTTTAAAAATAAAATTCACCTGTGATTTTGCAAAAACATCCAAAGAGATTTTATTTCCAAACATTTATAAAAAAAAAAAAAAAAACAGAAATTAGCTGGGTTACATAAACAAGTGCAGAAACTAAATACAGTAGATAAAAAAGGTGTAGAGATTATACGTTTCCGTGTTTTTATTCATTTTATTTTTTATAATGGTTTTAAATATTCACCACATATCACAAGAACATGTCAAACACAATACTGGGCTGAAATCCAGTTTCTTATTAAATCAGCTATGTTGAATATGGGAAAAAATTTACTTATTTTGTTATTTATTAATTTTTTTGGAAATAAATTGCTTTGGCCTCATAAGGTGGAGCTGGGTCCACCTTATGAGGCTAAGATGATTATTTAATTAAACAGGACAAAAAATATTGGGTGGGCACTGCCTCCTCCAGTAAAATTATTGGAGGGACAAGATTCACCTTAACCCCCCACCCCCTCTATGGGTGGGAGGGTGAGGGAGTGATGTGTATCAGATTCCACTATCCTGTAATAATTACTGCATAGGATAGAGGGTTGTTTAAAAGAATTGTTAAACATAGTTGTTTCAAAGAATTGTTAAACATAGTTGTTTCAAAGAATTGTTAAACATGTAGTTGCACTAAGAAAAAGTGACAAAGTGACTTGAGTACAGCATGTCAAGACATGTTAGTCAGTGTTCGAAGTGGGATGCAATGCCATCCTGGTTGCTAAAAACTATGGACAAAAGCATCCTGGCAGTTCAAATGATAGAGACAAACATCCTGGGAATCCAGTCTTCTTGCCCAGGAAATAAATAAATATAGTTTAAAATGGAAAAATATGAAGTGTGGTTTATGTAACTTATTCTGTTACTTCCAGTGATCAGAAGTAGTTTACTATATGTAGCACTATTACTGCAGCATGCTTGCTACATTTACTGCAGCATGCTACATTTACTGTAGCATGGGATCTTTCTAACATCGCCACAAACAAAAAAATGCAGTTGTAGCAGGAGCATGCTACAAAATAAAGTAGCTTGTAGTCAAGAATTATGCTACTTTAAAAATAGTTTTAAAAAAATTCTTCAAATCATGTGACATTTCCTGAAACATTATTGGCTAGAACAGGGAAGTGACTTGCATTGTGGAAGTTAGCCAAACTGTTAAGCATAACATGTCACCTTCCTTACTTTAGGGAAGTCCTCTCAGTCAGCCTGAGAAGACAGCCCATACGAGATAATCGAGCTAGCGATTTTGTTGGTGACAGGTGATGGCGTGATTCGATACTCTTAGTAAAAAGAGATTGAATTTGCAGATGCTTGTTAATAGTGTTTTGATTTGAATTTCCTATGCATGACAGCTAGGATGGAATATAAGCCATCAAATGAGATATAATGTTTTACATATGCACTGGTCCACTTAGGATTTCTTTCTAAGGCTGGCCCAAAATATTGGATATGCAAATAAAAATACCTGGGGAAAAAATCACCCAAAATATTAGGAAGCAATAAAAATAGCACCACCATTTTAACCATTTCCAATGATTCATAAAATATATATTTAGAAACATATACAAATATATTTAAAAATAAGCAGCAAATAACATAAAATGAATGACCAAGAGATATCTCATGTCTGTGCTATCCCCACTAAGTGGGCCACTGTAACTATGATGATCAGATCTGAGGTAAAATACAAAGATAAATCACTTGTGTAATTTACCTTGGTATTTAGCTGTAAATGCCATATGTAAGAATGTACATATGAAGGTCATCTTCAGAACTGGCATTTTAAACTTAAAACTAAATGTAGAAAAGTAGTGAAAGCAGCTACTTTTCAGAAAAAGTGTGGCAAGCTGCTTTTATGGAAATGTAGATGTAGCAGTAGCCTGCTACTTTAGAAAAGTAGCTTTCCAATCGCTGGTTACTTCTCGAAAGAGCTTTTAAAAGAAATACTACATTTGAAGAAGAATAAAGGTGAAAGGAGTTAATTTTATTTCTAAATAAAGAAATAAAAAAAAGGATAATATAAATTTTTTTCTACATTTAGTCTTCAGTTAAGTGCAAAGTGTTGTGAAGTTAGAATTCTAGAATACATATATTTTATATTGTATTGAAATAACAGGGTTAAAACATTGTTATACATGTATGCACTCATGTAAGGGCTGGTGTAGTGCCATACTGCAGAGAAGAGAAGCATCACTTCCTCACTGTTAAAAGTTTAGTCCCCACAAAATTAGTTAGTAATTTTTTAAGAAAACAGAAACTAGTGTTGCAGGGATAAGAGTGAAAGTGAAAGTAATTTTCATACATTAACTGATCGATACATTGTTTTTAGTTAGTATGAAAAAATAAAATTAAAAGGCATTCATATAGTTTTATCTTGTTAAAATATCCCTGCATTATTTTAAGCATCCATCAGGGCACTTATTACAAGAGTAAATATGGTTTGTGCTGGGGTTTTTTGAAAAAAGGGGTTAGCAACAAAAGGATGCGGGGGTCATCACTTTGAGTGCTTCATTTTTTATATGAAATATTTCAGCTCGACTCTCAACTAATATCAATATACCATTCCAGCTGTTGTTTTCTGCCAATTCAACCACTGGTGCTATGCCAACTTATATGAAAACAAACCAAAATACTAAGCTTTGAATGTTCAGAATTTCTACAAAAGATTTATGAAGAAAAAAATTTCATTAAAAACTGTGAAACCATCAATGAACCTACCAAATTAATAAGCAATATTTTTAATAAATGCCTTGTATCACACAATATTTTTTCTTTCTGAATTTATATTTCAACAACAAAATAGTTATTTGGTATCTGGCATGTTTTTCAAAAGGTTCAGAAGTATCTTTCAGATTTACTGCTGTGTGTGATTCTAAACTTGGAGATGTCATTAAAAGGCTAGAAACTTTGGAATAACTAGGCCTAGTTGTTATTCATTGTAACTGCCAGGTAATGCAACAATAAATTCTGACTGCTGTCTTCATTTAACCCAATGAAGAAAATGAGGTTGTAGATTAGAATTCTGATTAATGTTTTCAGACAGTAGTGGAGACAGTTTTTACGTACTTATTTTATTCTAGCATTGTTTGTTAGATTTGCACACAATATTTTTATTTTGCAGGTTGTTGACATCATTTAACATTGACACTTCCATAGGAGCAAGCTGTGCTTTCAAAAATCCTGTAAAGCCAGTGAAAACTAGGTTTAAAAATAAATTCTGCAGAAACCATTGAAAGTTAGAGGTGTCATGTATCAGATAAATGTATGATATACAACAGAAAAAAATATCTATGTGGCTTTTTGGCTAGCTTTTGTCTAAGCTAAAATTTTATTTGACTCAAGGGAAAAAAATAACTGAAACCACAAACGTATTAAAATTTATTCTATATCAACCCTGTGTATATAGGGACATGACCAGTGGAGAGGGTCTGAACCCTCTCTGAAATTTTTAGCCTGGTGTAATTTTTTTATTGTGTTTACTGTCATTTCAAAATACAGACTTTTTACTACACCAGTTTGTGCATTGTTTTCTCCTCAAGTTTGTAAGGTTAGCTGTAGTTCTTACAACTGAATTTGAAAATACATTACGTTACTTGTCCAACACATTTTTTTCTGATCATTATGCTTTTTATGTGTGTTGTCTTCTCATCTTTCTCTCGCTACTAGTGCAAAAATACAGCAGTCTCTGTGCTCTATGGAGTGTAAAGTGTCACTGGACAAAATTAATTTACTTTACTACGTCACTTACAGCCCCATTTTAAAGATCTATGATTTGTACAACATAAAATCAGTAATATCTTATGCGGTGTGAGAAGTGGAAGTGGTAACAGACACTAGAAAAATTCATACCCGCCAATAATATTATAGCTGTTGTTGCCTTCGAACAGGAATTCTACCAAGCATTTGAAGGATATTAAAAGTTCTGGTCTAGCTTCTGATATCAACAGCCAATAAACAATCATTTTCAGTGATGAAGAGAAAGGCTCTTACTAAGAAGTCAGAATGTGTGATCAGAAATTTTTATGCCAATAAAAATCATTCAGAAATTTGACTCTAGAAAGATATGCTAATTGGGCTGATTCAGTGTTTTTCTATGTATGTTGAAAGTGTGCTCACTTATTTCTTACATTCGCTGTCTTCAACTGCATAAGCAGTAACTGATAGATCATTACGTGAGTGAAGTCTGTAAATGGAAGCATCTGTTAAACACCTTTCATTTAAAAATAAGCAGAACTGTAGCTAAAATATTGGGGAAAACATGCCTAGCAGAACTGTAGCTAATACATTAAAGACATGCCTTAATGGAAAAAAAAATTAATCCAAAGTGCAATTATCACAAGATAATAAAAGTTCAACTGCTAAAACTAATAATCTGCAAAATTATAATCAAATTTTTTTCTTATAAACATTAAAGTTATAGTCATTTTAGTAAAGAAATACTTTATTAGTATTTCCAGTGCACATTACAAAAACAAAATAACTACTTACAAATTAAATTTACTTGATTTTTAGCAGCTTCAACTTTTCAGATTCATCATAGCATTTGTCAAAATCTGTTTCTTTTGACATTTACATTCCATTAAAAAATCCTCCTATCTATCATGTGCATAATTCATGCTCTGTCCACCAATCATTTAGGTTGGCCCTCCACGATACAAGTCCTCCCTTATCAAAGAATACAAAATGCATGCTCAGCAATCTAAGGCTACATCAACTTTTTCGACAGTCAAGGGAAATATTGACATTTTTTTCATTGATTTGTCAGTAATGGTCAACTTCTGGAGAAACAGAACCAGTCCATGTCACTTCTAAAATGCAAAATTCAAACATATATAAAGACAATGAAAATCTTCAAACATATAGAAAATTTGTGCTCCCGCTGCTGTTTTAAACCTTACAATAACTAATTGCTATTTATTTAACTTTCTGAAACCTCATTTCACAGATTAATGAAGAAGCACTCACTTTTTATGGCAGCGGCCATAGGTGCTTGTTCTAAAAATTACTTTGCCGAATCCATTGGCTTCACAATTTCGTTTTTTTTTTTCAATGCTATTTTAGTTCGCATCTTTTTATAAAAATAGGCACAAATGACCGATGCAAATTTCACACCGCTACTTTTTAATTTTTTTAGTGAACATATTCAAGTGTTCAACATAGGGTTTTAAGAGCATACCACTGGTGGATTCAGCATTTACTTGGAAAGGAAGTGAGCAAATTCCTGCAATTGTTACTAGCAATTGGCTAACGTAAAATCTTGTTATCCATGTACATTTTGACAGATTAATGAAGAAGCAGAAATATTGGCATTAAATCGAGATGTTTGCCAGTTTTCAATTCAAAGTTTTTTGTGATATGTTTAAATAGGTAAAAACCATTTCATTTGGGGCTGTCCTATCTCCTGTATTATCTTTTTTTTTTTTTTTTTTTTTTTTTGTAGACACTGAGCTCTTTTTGCTTTCCATTTTCCATTTTAGCCACAAAAGACTTTGTTTGGTCCCTATCTACTCTACCCACTACAGTAGAGTAGATAGGGACCAAACAAAGTCTTTTAGTAATACTGCTCCATTTAGTTTACTCAATAAATGGAGCAGTACCACTTTGCATGAAGCCTATATATAATCACGAGCAGCTGCCATTAAAGTGTGGGAAAGCTGGTGGTTTTCAAGGATATCACAATGCATTTTGTGTTGATTATTTTGAGACACCTCATTTCAATTCTAAATTGAAATTTATGGAACGTTAGTGCGAATTCAAACCAAAACATTACTTTAAAATTGAAAACTTTACTCGTATATGAAGCATAATTCATTCCGGTTTGATATTATCATGCTTTCTACAGCCAAAAGCCACGCAATTCAAAACTACACGCAACTGAAACTGCATGAAACTCCGTAGGATATCATGTAAACAACATCAAATTCCTACACTTTGTGGCATCTCCCGAAGTCTTGTTCAAACCTCCTTAAGTAGATGTAAGTCGAAAGTCTTGCAATATTTGCATAAATGCATGTGCTACGGTGGGTATGTCACGTGTTGAAACTAGTTCAAGTCGCACCCTTCAGTCAGTCGAAAGGGATATAAAGTGGTAGTCATTGCTGTGAACAGCATTGCATGTCGTTGTTATGTCTGTGGTTGGGACGCCTAAAAGGTGAACAACCACAACGGGCTAATTAGGGAACGTGCTTTACGAGTTTAAACTCGGCCATAATGCTGCTCAAGCAACACGAATCATTTGTCATGCGAAAGGGGAAGGCTCCGTGTCATGTGAAAGGGAGGCTCCTTTATCTTTATTGACGCAGTTATTTGTAAGTATGTATGGTTGCTTATATTTGAACATGCTATGTACTCGTTTATGATACGATTGTATTTAAAAAAGAAACGAGTAGGTTAAGGTTCTCATTTTTAAGTAGATTTTTTTAACAGTGAAATTCCTAAACATTCTTCCATTTTTTACTGCATACACACGCATCCAGAAGTTGTACGGAAAAATTACCAATCAGAAGTAGTGTTATCTCAAAATTCTCTGTTGTACCTTCCAAGAACAGAAAAGGCATGATGGTCCAATTTCCAGGGGAGGGCAGAGAAAGCTGTGGCAGAATTTGATATTGGCTCTTTGCTCCATTTTTGCCTGCTAGTAATGTACGCTTACACCTGCTGTCACAGCTCACTCTTATGCCACACTCTTTCTTACAGCTTCGTCATGGTGTGGACATGCTCACCCACGTATCTGTGTTGCGTAAGTTACCGCACCTTTCACAACCTTTCCTTTAATGCATTCTGACAGTATCCTCCGAATTTTATTGACACACCTTGTATGTATGTATTTATTTATTCATCTCGCATCCACTGAGGTTCATTATAAAAAGGTTTGATAATATTTCTTGTTAGACAACAGCACAACTTCTAAAGTCACACTGGAAAAATTATTTTCCCCAGTGCGACTAGAATTCCCTAACAAATATTAGTAATACCTACAAAGCTTTATATTCTCACTCGGAAATGTAACAATATGCCAACATTTTTTGGGATTGAATGGAATACCTCGGCGGTACTCTGGTTACCTCGATAGTTTTCTGGCTTGGAATGTTGTGTTTGGAATGTTGGGTCTTTGCAGAGTTCGAAACGGGTCAAAAATTTTGGTCCCGGGCCCAGCCGACACATAAATGGACCCCACCCGGACAAATCTGCTGTGAGCTATAAACTCGAATATATCGTCATCATCATTGTCAATCATTATCAATCCACTGCTGGATGAAGGTCTCCTCAAGTTTCTGCCTTGGGCCAGTCTCCTCCATCCACCCATCTCCCACGTGATCTTCTTCTGGGTCTTTTCCTGTCCCTTGGAATCCGGTATAAGATTTGGTTGTCCATCGGTGGTTCGTTCTCCTGGCAATATGTCTAGCCCATTGCCATTTCAGGGATGTTACTCTGATTGTGATGCTTTCCACTCTTGTTATTTTCCATATCCACGAGTTCTTCTTTTTATCTTTCTTGCATCTCTTTATGCTTGTTGCAGTTGTCTGCAGTCTTTGTATGTTTTTTTTTAGTTAAGGTCCACGATTCTGCTGCCGTACGTAAACCCTGGCAGGATGCATTGGTTAAACACTTATCTTTTAAGACAGAATGGTATATTGATCTTAAAAACTACTGTTTCTTCCAAACACTTTCCAAACAAATGTTATACGCCCATTAATTTCTTCATCAATGTAACTCTCGCTTGATATCTGCTGCCCAAGGTAAATGTAGGAACTGGTTATCTCCAGCTTTTCCCCAATCAATTGATAAATCTTCATTCATTGTACATCAGTTTTGCCTTCTAAAAGTTCATTTTTAATCCCCATTTCCTTACCCTTCTAAGCAAGTTCCTGGATCATACATACTCTGCAGCTCTGAAGTATTATTTCAAAAACCTCTGAAGGGTTCTTCGAAATATTTTTTTCTATTCAAAAATAAAACGGGAATAAAACCGGGTCCAGGTTGGGTCAGGAACACCTTGTTGGCTATTTTATATTTAGTCATTTTAGTGTGAGCACATTTCACACTGTATCTATGAAATTAACCAAATGGTCTACTTCAACATTTAAAAAATTCTCAAAACCTTTTCATTTCAAAGTGATTTTCAAACTCCTAAATAAATGAATTTCTTTGAATCGAAAAACTCTGTGAAATTGTCAAATATATAAATTTCCAGGAATTTATATGTGGCAGTGGCGGATCACAATAAAAAAAAATGATAGGGGGGGGGGCGTTTCGGAAAACTTTGTTTGCAGGCGTAGACACAAAGGGGGCCCAGACCTGGAAATTTTTCGTCGTATGGATACCGAAAAAGAGAGAACAGAGTTTTTCCGTTAATATATGCTGAAAGGTTTCTGAATATTCAGAATTTTCCGTTAACACATTTTAAAAATGGCAGTTTACCATCAATAGAAGAAAGGAATTGCGGAAAGGTTTCTGAAAATTCCAAATTTTCCTGACGTGCGAAAAATCCGTGAAAATCAGGTTTCTTTCCATCATTTCACGAAAAAGGTTGTACCAGAAATATGCTTCATTAATTCACGAAAGAAATCGTGGAAAGTGGCTCATGAATTCCAGAAAATTTTCTACAGTGTTTGTTGATATAGAGTTAAATGTGAACAGTGTTCATCTGAATTTTCAGTGTCTCATGGCAAATGTTCCTACATAAAAGTTATTCTGAAATGTGAAACACATAGGCTAGTTTGGCTGCAGCTGCCTGTTTTTCAAACCTCAGCTGAGTTGTGGAGTACATTTTCTGCCTACCAGGCCCTTTAGTTTCTGTTGTAAGGTTGTAATGAATAATATATGGACTGAAAAAAGGTAGAGTGGCCAAATCAACAGTGAAAAGTCTAATGTACTGCAAAGTAAACATTGAATTACACTGCACTAAAATTTATGAAAAAAAGAAAAATAATAAGAATAACAAACCACTTTTAAAAACGGTTCGTGCTACTAACAAATGCGAATGGTTTCAACCAGATTAGAGATTTTTTGCAATAAGTTTGTTACTCCTATAGTAAATAATATTTTATGGCTTCACGTGTATGCTCGGACTTTTGTCTATATTTTATTCAAGTATACTCCTTTCAACGAGTTTATTTGTTTTTCAGGTAAATAAATTATAAAAAGTAGCTACAATATTGTCATCATTTTTAAAACATTTCTGCACTAGGGACTGTATGTCTCGGTTTGTTTGTCCCGGTGATGCTATATTCTATTTTGTCCCGGTCATGTTAGTTCCTATTCTCGTTTTGTCCCGGTTTTTAACTCGAGAAATATGGTGACCCTACTTACAGACCATTGAGTTGTTTACGGTGTCGTTAAATCCCCGAACAAAAACAAAACAAAACAAAAAATATTTCCTTTTTTTCCAATACTTTTATCAGGGACAGATTGGGACTACCAAACCAGGCCTGGAATTTTGCTCTTGCGGTCCACCACAAAAACACACTTACCTCCAGGGAAAAACGTCATAAACAGACTCATTAAAAAAATTCTGTTCGATCCTCGTATGAAAGAGAGCTGCTGAAATACGCATTTCTGATCGAATTCGGTAATGAAAAAAATTTAACTATTTAACCGTAAAAGAGTTAAAAACTCGCTCATGATCAGACGTAGCATCAAACCACGCTTAAAGCGTAGTGTTGTACCAAATAAATATTTTTCCTAGAAAAATTTGATTTTGAAAAAAAAAGAAAAAAAAAAAAAGGCATGAGTCTATTTCAAAATAAATTACCCCAAATTGTGTCATTTTGAAAGTTGAAAACAGCATTTTAATTTTCTTACGCAACTGATTTTTACATTTAATTGGTCACTGATTGTGTATTGCACAATGTATTGGTACTGTTCTTAAGTTGCCGCCTTTTTTGAGTCTTTCCATTATTTCGAGCAATGAACAGCATTTTGACCCATGAACCAGTACGGATAAATCGTTATTTCTTTTAAGATAAATGTGAGTGAAACACGGATTTTGTACTATCTCTGTGGGAGAATCGCTTTGTGCTCTGTGTCAGACTGTGGATAAGGGGGTGGCGATGTTGGGCCATCACAATAGGTTCTAATGTCTCCTTTAATATTACAACAGGAGAGCAGGGCATACCAGGCTCCAAGTCCAATGACCAAAGTCTTTATGCTATGTCGTTTCAGAGCCAACGCCCAACATAAATACACATACCGGCCACAGAATTAAAATTTTTTGTTCAATACCATGTTGGATCTCCTTTAGCCTGAATACGTATGCAGTTGGCATAGATTCCACAAGGTGTTGGATTGCATCTATGTCTACAGCATTCCAAGAGTTTACCAGGCAGTCCCTTAAGGCTGTCTTTAAATAAGTGTTAGGTTTACCTTCTGCGATAGATGGAGCAAAAATTCACTCTCTGGGGTGGCTTTTAAGTCTTGAATGACTGTCCCAGAAGTTGGCGTCAGCGAATCACTGCAGACCTCACAGTATTCAGAATGGAAGCGGTATCTCGTTGGCTCCACAATGAAAAGGCAAAATACGCCCTGTTACGTGGTAATCAATGGCATTATTTGGGGGTGGAGCTCAGTAAGTAGGCGAAGTTTCTATAGCTCAAATTCAAGGGTTCTCTGCTAATGTACACGTTTTCTCTTCAAAAAATGAACGTACAGTAGTATTTCAGATGATCTATAGAAGACATGATTCCAATCTCACTTTTGCCCTTATTCATTGATTTCTATTTGGCTCAGATGCCTGATTTTTCTAGATAATTAGAAAAATCAGGCAGAAATAAGAGATTTCATTGCTTCCAGTCAGAAACACTTCTATGTTAACTTATAGCGCCACCTAGCGCTGGATTGGAATGCTTTCCAATCAGATAAATTGAATTTAGAAAAAATTCTAACACATTTTTCGGAATAATAACTGTGACGTATATTAGCTATGGGGCGTTTTTATTTGTGCTCAAATTTTCAAACATTACAAAGTAATAGTCTTTGAGAAAATGTGTACAAAATAATTTACGTTGCAGATATAGGGTAGAAGATGAACACTGACACTCATTCAAAGACACCGTACACCAGCTCAGATTTGACGGAAGAGGACTTTTCTCCCGGATCTGTTTTTCTAACATGTCCCATACGTCTCAATGGAGTTCAGACCCCGGCTTTGTGGTAGCAAGGGAAGAGAGAGAGAGAGAGAAGTCGCAATCACGCTCGTTGAACCACTCAAGACATCTTGTGCGATAGACAGCAGTATTGATGTCCATAAAGTAGCCATCAATGTTGTTTCGTCCGCGATGGGTCCGGGTAGGAATCCCGGTGAAGTATGGAGGTTGTGTTTGTCTTATGGCACTCTCTCTCACTTCCGTGGAACCAGTGGCCCTGAATTAAGGTCGAGCGACTGAGTTGCTCACGGTGGTCGTTAAATTCCCAATCGAAAGAAAAGAACTCAGTTGAGAAGACTGAATAGTAACTGTGACATGTATTAGCCCCTCTTAAGTCAAATCCGATTTGACGGAAGAGGAAGACAAATTGTTTTCATTGTGCATTGCAGTGATGCCTTGTGTTTCCGTGTTTTGAAACTTTTTCGGGTAGCTTTTTCGAGTTAAGAAATCGGGGTCATATATAGTAATTACTTCTTCCCTATATCTATGGTTTCGCCGCACAGCAGTGATCTAAGATCTGGCTTATGATCATTCGTCCGTGAAGGGTCCGGGTTCAAATCCCGTGAGGCATGGATGTCGTGTTTATCATACGGCACTGGCTCTCTCCCTTCCCTGGAACCAGTGACCCTAAATTAGGGACGGGCGACTACTTACAGCCCATTGAGTTGCTCACGGTGGTCGTTAAACCTTCAATCAAAAAATAAATAAATGGTTTCTGTTCTAAACGGTCTCAAAACAAAATGGAAAGCAAATGGCAATGGCTTACTTCGCACTGTACTTTATCTATTTATTTTCACAATATTTTGCTGAAAAATATCTGCTACTGATTTGGATTTGTTATCATAGTTTCCAAGGCCCAGATCTTAATCTTTAAGGAGAAACCCAGATATCTATTCTCTTCCAGTGTTGGTTAAATTAAGACTTTCGTCCGTTAGCACTTTCATGACACTGTCGATAAGAGACCCTTCGTCGCCATTTCCTTTCCCACAACATCAAAAGTTTCTTGTTCCTTCTTTTTAGGTATTTTTGTACAAAAACAGAAACTGCTGCTTCAAAATCACACATGAGACCTCAATGGCACGACTGCAAAATGATACGTCTAGAATGCGACTGTAATGCCGTAAGCAGTGTTAGCTTTCTAGTAACTCTCGCCCAGTTGTTAAATTGCAGCGGATGAATCGTTCTCATATTACAGTCCCGTTTGGCATGTACATGTACCTTGGAATTTGCACTGGGCTCCGTGCCAAATCGCAGACCGTGGGAAAGAGGAAGAGATACCA
This sequence comes from Macrothele yani, assembly GCA_039090855.1. NCBI lineage: Eukaryota > Metazoa > Arthropoda > Arachnida > Araneae > Macrothelidae > Macrothele > Macrothele yani. The sequence continues at coordinate 132,363,573 of CM077005.1, read as the reverse complement.
CGTCTTCTGTGTTATGTGAGGTTGACTGCGGCTGCTGAGCTCCTTGCCTCGGATTACTGTGTGTGCGCTGCTTTAAACAAAAACAAGAAAGATGACAACGAATTTTCTTCGGGTGTAATGAGCACATCTTTTGAATCCGTTCTGACGCGAATTAAATTCATCAAAGTTATTCAAAGTCAATGGCACCGGTATGGGGAACAATAGTATCTGACCGAAGAAAGAACTTTTTCAATCAGGTTTTTAATCTCGCAGATATTGCTCTAAACGGAATCGTGGGTTTAAGCCCTCTGGTTGCAGCCTCGTGCGTTCAGAAAAATTTGAAATTACAGAATATCAGCGGAAACCCTATCCAACAAAGAAAGAAATTTCAAATCGGACTCTTAGAAGCAGAGATATTGAAAAATATAAGATATGCTTTTACACCCCCTGGTGGGAAAACCATGCATTATTTTAGGTATTCTCAAAACGTTTTTCGATGTGAACGGTCCAGGAAAAAAAAAAAATGTTAGGCGAATTTTCAGGTGCTCAGATTTTGCTAACATCAGAAGCAGAAATTAACGCTTATGTCCCCTGGTGGCCAAACCATTTTTTTCCAAATATTGGAAATTATATGAAACACATTTCCCACCAGGAGCTGTATGCGATACAGGAAGAATTTTTCAAATCGGAGTTTTAGGAGGCAGAAATATCGGGTAAAACGCAAGTTACCTTTGCGCCCATACCGGAAAGTCTATGATTTACCTGAAAATTTTGAAATTATATGAAAAACATATCACACCGGAAACGCTATCCAACAAAGAAGGAATTTTTCAATCGGACTGTTAGAAGTAGAGATATTGATAAAAATAAGATATGCATCTACGCCCCCTGGCATAGAAACCATACATTATCTTAAGAAGAGAATATTCCTTAAAGGTCTGTCGACGTGAGTAGTATCGGTCCACAAACGAATTTTTTCAATCGAGATTTTAGAAGCTCAGATTTTGCTGCAAATACATCAAAGCGGAAATTAAGACTTACTTCCCTGGTGAAGAAACCATTTTTTTTTTTTTTTTTTTTTTTACCAAAAATTAGAAATTACATGCAAAGGAGATCCCAACAGGAGTTGTTTCCGGTGCAGAAAGAATTTTTCAAATCGGTGTTTTAGAAGCAGAGATATTGGAGGAAGAGCAATTTACCTTTACGACCCCTAGCGGAAAATCAGTGAATTACTTGAAAATTTTTAAATTATATGGAAAAACATGTCACACCGGAAACTATCCAATAGAGAAATAATTTTTCAAATAGGACAATTAAAAGCAGAGATATTGACAAAAATAAGATATACATCTGCGCCCCCTGGCGGAGAAACTATACAGTATTTTAAGAAGAAAATTTCCGAAAAGCTTTATCAACGTGAGTGGCATCGGCCCACGAACGAATTTTTTCAATCGAAATTTTAGAAACTCAGATTTTGCTGCGAATACATCAGAAGCAGTAAATAGCACTTACGCACCTGGTGACCAAACCATTTTTTCCAAAAGTTAGAAATTATATGCAAAAGATTTACCATCAGGAGCTGTATTCGCTACAGAAATAATTTTTCAAATTGGAGTTTAAGGAGCAGAGATATCTGGGAAAAAGCAATTTACTTTTACTCCCCCTAGCGGAAAATCTGTACGTGACTTGGAAAAAAGACTATACCTAAAATAGTTTTCGATATAAAAAGGAATCGAAAGGTAAAAGGAAAAAAAAATAATAATCGGATGTTCAAAAGCAAATATGTGGAATGAAATGTATTTTGAATTCGATATCACCTGGATTTACGCCCTCTAGCGGCGAAATTTTGCATCGTAAAAAACAAAAAAAAAAAAAAACGAAATAAAGGATCGTCATTCGCACATTTCAAGCTTCCCATTGCAAAATGAATTTTTCAAATCGGACTATTAGTTGCAGAGATAGGTGTCTACAGACGGACGGACGGGCAAACCGATAACATAAGCACGATCTTTTTTGCAAAAGACGTGCTAAAAAGGACGTACATTGAAGAAGAAGGACTACAACAAATGCAATCGAAAAATTATGATGCGTCATGCGGTTCGTCTTGTTTTCCCCTTGTTTCACGTGATAGTGGCGTACGTCGTCCTTGTGTTTTGTAGTGTAACAATAAATAATATAAGGGCTTTCTGGATTGGTCCATCTGGATGTATTAAGGAGGTTTTCTATGGCACTTCCTCTACCCAGTCGAGGGGGAATGTGATGCGGGCAAGATGAGATTTATCACCTACGCACATACACGAGATTGTAGAATTTGTACTAACCGGAATATAATGTTGACGCCAATTTTTCATCAAATTAACCGGAACAACAAATTTTGGGATTTGCATCTATTGGTCGTTTCTTTTCTTCTTTCTTGGAGCTTTAAGAAATCACCTTACACGAAGGTAAACAAAAAAAAAAAAAATATCCCGGAATCAAAGATTCTTGTCTTGAATTTAGGCTTCGAGTTAGATGAGGGAGGTTTTCAATTCTCCAAACGTCCGCGTCGCTCTTCCTAATATCGTTTTAATTCACATTTTCGCTGACCGTACTAGGCATTCCTAGAAACCACAGCACCGTGCAACTCACTCTACGATACATTTCCATTTTATTACGCACTTTCACTAATGAATCAGAACATCCAGATCATTCAGCAGAGCCCACAATTTACTAGGATATTTGCTTTCTTAAAAGTTTTGGAGTAGTCGGGATAAGTTGTCTTTTCCTTGGCCTTGTGCGATAAATATTTTTATCTGCAAACGATCGGACACCAATTCCAAAAGTGTTTTTCTACTTACCGCACAGGTAAACATTGCTACACTCATTGTCCTAAAAATCCGCGCACCAAGAAAAAACTGTGCGATGAACGCGAAACTCGGTGAATAGCTACGGGGAGGGCAGACATGCAAATGATTAAAGTTTCGTGCGATTCCACATGCCCGCGCGTCCAAGACCGGCGCTGCAATCGCAGTCCTTGGGGCTTATGATCAAATGATCATATGTAGAGGATTTTAGGAAGGGAGTGTCTGACCCCAGGTCTTAAATAACCCTTAGAAATAGGAAACTAGGAGATTAGGGCTTGAGCGCCCGATAGGAAAGTGACACGGAAGCGAGGTAGAAAGGGGGAGGAAGACGCCCTTATTTATTACCCGGGGGGGGCAGTACCCGGGGTCCGACGGCTTAACGTGCTCATCCGTCGCACGGCGGATATTCAGTGGATCAAGCGTTAGTACCTGCTGGGATCGAACCTGAGGCCCCTCCCGTAGCAGTCACGAACGTTGCCCACTAGGCCACCCGCGGCCAATCCTTGGGGCTTTTAAGGCGCCGCTCCAGTCCATATTCGTGCCGGAGTTCAAGGTAAAAGGTGAGATCCCTGAGCGATAGACATGCCTAGGAGCCGCCGCCCGTAGATGTGCGTACGGGCAACTGACGGGGTTTGAACGAGGCCGTATCGTCGGGATGAGAGAGGCAGGGTGGCCGGCGGGCCGAATTGGCTGGTCGGAGAGTACGGTGCGATCGTGTTGGGAGCAATGGACATGGGAAGGCACCCATACACGGCGGACTGGCTCTGGACGACCCAGACACACTACCAGCAGAGAGGATCATGGGATCGTGATTCGTGAGAGCGGCACGCACAGATGCAACGAAGTTCTTGTCCAATATCCAGAGACATGTAGCGGCTGTATAAGGCTTGACTCCTGTGTCCGCAAGAACCATTTCCAGGCGCCTGGAGGAGGCTAATATGCACTCTCGACGGCCCTTACGTTTTCTGCCATTCACACCTGACCATTGTCGGCATCAGTTGCAGTGGTGTCAGCGGCGAGCAACGTGGAATGCTACAGACTGGCGACGTATAGTGCTCAGCGGAGAATCCCGCTTCTGTGTGGGAACGGACGACCACCGTGTCAGAGTGTGGAGGACCGCAGGTGATCGCTACGATCGTAACCTCACTGTACAGCTGCACACGTCCCGAACTGCAGGCGTGATGATCTGGAGAGCCATCGCGCATGACAGCCGGACTTCCCTCGCAGTGATCCGAGGGACGTTGACAGCCCAGCGCTACGTACAGGAGATCCCGCGGCTCCGTGTGCTGCCTTTCCTGGCTGGCGACCCTTAGCAATTTTCCAACAAGATAACACCCGTCCGTACACGGCTCGGGTTTCCCAGGGCTGTCTACGCCATGCTCCGATGCTTCCGTGGCGTGCCAGATGGCCTGATCTCTCGCCCATGGAGCACGCGTGGGACCAGATGGGACGCCAGCTATCTCCATGTCGTACTGTTCGTGATATAGAGCGTCAATTGTAAGAAGTGATGTGGGTCAATTTATTCCAGGATAATATACGGCGTCAATTTGACTCCATGCCGGATCGTATCACCGCATGTATAGGTGGTACAACACAGTACTAACGCTGACCGGAATGTGCACCGTATGTCAGCGGGAAATCATACTGCTGCTGTGATATTGTAATCATTCTGTCCTTGCTATACACCATTTCACTACTAAAATTCCATTTCAGTCCGACGCCTTCTTCTTTGTGCGCGGAGTTTTATGACAATGATCGTATGTATAAACCTTACTGTTCTCTTCATACCTTTGGTGTACAATGGCCCTTTGAAATCCACCCCTGTAACCTCAAATGGCGAAACTATTTTGATTGAGACGATATATTTTGTGGGTCATCGATTTTAATCTAAATCAGATTGGGCGTTGCAGTTGTGTGAAACACTTCTAACTCGCTCTCGCCCCTTTATTACTTTTCTCTGAAAGTCTCTGCTACTGCAGCATGTCCCATCCTTTCGTGACGATATGTTGTTATTTGAAACTTTGTAAAATGACAACGGTTTGGCAGAAGATTTGAGAGAGATTGTGAGAAATTTCAATCGGCGTTCTGAGATCTTGCCACATACTGGAGTTACATTATCTCCGTCCAGAAACCGTTCGTAATTATTAATTTTTGAGCTGGAATGAACTGCTTGACCTTTAAACATGGGTGTTTGGGTTGGTCACTGTAAAAATATAACGTTAAATGTATCTTTAAAGGCTTAAATATCGCTTGTTGACTTAAATTATTTGCGGAACTCGTATGTTTTAGTTCGTTGTGTCGGCCTTCGACTCACTGCCAATAATGCAAACTTTGAAACTCATCGGGAAAATAATGTGTCGTTAAGTCAGTAAACGTTATATACTTAAACAAGAAGAAACCAAATTTACATAATAAAGAAACTTAAAAGGAAGTTTAAATTAGAGGTATACATCATAAGGGATTCAATATTGTTCGCAAAACCTATCCTTGTACAAATTTTGAAGATGACAATCCGTTTTTTGGTGCAAATATGACAAGGATGGTAAGTCAGATAATATCCGAAAACTTGAAAATTTCGTCGTCCTGGAACGGGAACCGAACCCACGTCTCCCAGATAGTGACCGGGTATGCTAACCACTACATCACCCAGAACGACCAAGTCTCAAGCTTCCGATTAATCTGAATATAATCATCACAGGATTCGCAAAATTTGTATTATATGGTGTAATTCCGTGTTTCATTCATGATTTATCTGCTCCTCCGGGTAATCACGAGATAGGATTCTTAACGTCCAGATTAGCTAAACATGAATGCCAGTTACTTCGACTAGCGAATCCTGTGATGGTTATATTCAGTTTAATAGGAAGCTTGAGACTTGGTCGTTCTGGGTGGTGTAGTGGTTAGCATACTTGGGCGCCATCTGGGAGACGTGGGTTCGATTCTCGCTCCAGGACGATGAAATTTTCAAGTTTTCGGGTATTATCTGACTTACCATTCTTGTCATATTTACACCAAAAAACGGATTGTCATCTTCAAAATTTGTATTATATGGTGTAATCTTGTATTTTATTCATGAGCTCTCCTTGTGGTTGTTTGATCCAACAATTTTCGGCGTTTCTTAGTCCTTTCTTCTGTGTTGGGTTGAGTGTTGTGGACAAATCCTTAGATTCACGCAATGATTCGTTAAACTGTTCTTCTTCTTAACCTGTTGACACGCACTGCAGTGTTTTTTTATTTTTTGTTTTTTTTTATTGGAGGTTTAACGACCACCGTGAGCAATTCAATGGGCTATAAGCAGTCAGTCACCCGTCCCTAATTTAGGGTCACTGGTTCCAGGGAAGGGAGAGAGGACAAACACATTATCCATGCCTCACCGGGATTCGAACCCGGACCCCGTTCGGAATAATGACCATAGGCCATCGCTTAGACCACTGCGCCACCGGGGCGGCACTGCAGTGTATAGGCCTCCCCAGTCTTTTCCAACTTCTTTGATCCTTAGCTTCAGTCCACCATCTAGCATCTCTAAGGTTCACAAGGACATCTCTCCATCTTATTCTCTGGCACCCTCTTCGTCTCCTTCCATCTCTCGGTTGCCATTCTGTTATTAATCGTGTCCATCTTTCATTTTCATTTGGGGTGTAAATTGGTCTAATCCCCCACGCTGACCAGACGGTTGGGGCATTTTATAGTTTAACACATAAGCTGCTAAATTTTAATAAATCACATAAATAAGTCGCTTGTGCACCTTTGTGACACAACTTTCTTGAAATATTTTCGTTAGTCCTTTCTTCGTCCTTTGTTCGGTCTCTTCACCGTAAAGGTTCGAATTCATCTTCTTTGTCCACTGTGGCTTCTCTTTAGCCAGTCAATCCAGTCCCCCATAAATTGCTAATTCTGAGAGTCTTAAAACTTCTCACCACTGATTAACAAATCTCTTGTGTTCTTCTTTCCAGGACAATCAATATGTCCATACATATGGTTTGGTTTTCTGTTGAATTTCTATCACGCCATTTTGGACTAAAGGTTTCCATTTCCTGTACTTCCCTTAATATCGTATAATACCACCTTCAAATCAATCCCAAAATATGATGTCATCACAAGGTCGTCAGCCGGATGATCCCACATGTACAAAGGAGAACCAAAAAGTAACGCACAGCAATTTTTTTCTTTTGCAGTTTGCAAGTAGTAGGTTGCAGTTTGGCAGACAACCAGTTTGAATATCGTGCTACACACCCCAGAAAAAACACAAGTGTTGGGAAACTGCTGACCACCAGCTGGCAGTGATGGGTCACTGCTGGTTGAAATCTGCCACTCACGGTACGGTAGTGATCCGTTGGTGGCGCTGGCAGCTCCATCAGTTGGCAGCCATTGATGGCCCTTCAGCATCGCCGTGAACAACGGGCCTCCACGCAATTGCCACTAGTGGCCCGTAGCAGGCAACCAAAGCAACTCCAACAGGCGGTGGAAGCAGCGGAACCGGCACTGAAGCAACACGTGCACAGTCTTTCGTGGTACCAGTTAATTGAAGACGACGCCCTCGATATCGTGTTGTTTTAGTGGATGTTAAAGAAAAAGGGCAATATCTAGAGAGATGGATTAATTTCCTAATGAAATGCCGCGTCGACGAAGATTACCGTCGGAGGAAACTTTTTTTTTTTTTTTTGATTGGAGGTTTAACGACCACCGTGAGCAACTCAATGGGCTATAAGCAGTCGCCCGTCCCTAATTTAGGGTCACTGGTTCCAGGGAAGGGAGAGAGCCAGTGCCGTAAGACAAACACAACATCCATGCCTCACCGGGATTCGAACCCGGACCCCTTCGGACGAATGATCAGAGGCCAACGCCTTAGACCACTGCGCCACCGGGGCGGCAGGAAACTTTTTTAAATAATTAATGAACTCTAAGAAATAGTCAATTAATATCATGTATTTATAGAAACTCATTTCGTAGCAAAATTTCTACATTAACACACGACGAATCGAGAATACAAACCGCCATGAAACACACTCACTCCATTCCCATGAATAACAAAAAGTCATTTCTGTATAATCTTCATACACTAAACCGCTTCAAACAGAAGTCCCGGAAAGACATTAAAATATCGTTGTTTTGGAAAAAAATAAGAATTAAACGAGTACAAAATGAATATTTTCGTTACAAAATTATCTAGTATTTGAAAAAAATAAAAAATAAAATAAAGCAACGCTATGTGAATATAATGTACTCATCCATGCGCTGAATACACAAGATTGGAGGAATTCGCTGCTAAAAATAACCGGAAGTAAAGTCATTCCTATTTAGAACAAATGTAGCTTCGGACCGTGAAAAAAAGATACAACGTTAAAAAAGTAACAGAATGTGACATGAATGTGTAAATATATTAATTAAACAATCGCCTTTCAAGACCACAAGGACAGCACAAAACTTTGGAAAACGTCTTTAAGTTGGTACACTCGTTGAAAGTGAGTGAAGTTCTCTTAAAGTAAATAAAAACAAGTTAGTAAAATCATGCAATGCATTGATTACGATACGCTTTCCAACATACTAGAAATCATTACCCAAGCTATTACTCAAGTTATGAGGAAAATGGCTGTGGAATATATCTCACTCCTGTGCCCTGACCTTTGATCCCATTTCGATGATATTCAACAGAACTGGTTCAGTATACCTCCGAAATAACATGATAAAGTTTTGTCGCAATCGAAGCAATTTTACGTAAGTTATGATGCATAAGGGCTATGGAATGGATCTCGCTCCTATGTCCTGACCTTTGACCCCATTTCGCCCATTTTCAATGGGATTCGTCCCCAGGAAGGTCCCTACAACATACCAACATTTCATCCAAATCGAAACATTTTTATGTAAGTTATGACTGATAATGGCGATGGAAGTGATTCCGCTCCTATGTCCTGACCTTTGACCCCCATTTCGCCAATTTACAATAGGGTTCCTTCCGAGGTGTTCCCCTACCACATACTAAATTTTCATCGAAATCGAACGATTTTTACGTGAGTTATCGTGCGGACGAACATACGCACACAACGCGTGACGTATTGAGGCAGATGGGAATTGCGACCGCCAGCAATAGTATGACGTCATAAAACTTTAATAGGATCAGCACATTTGTTTGTCTACTGACGTCATGAAAATACAGGTCGCGCCATCTTTTTTCTGGACAATTAATGCGTTCCCAAGGATTAAAATTTGAACATGATTAAAATAGCTTCATTTTATATATTGGAATACTTAATATTTTCTAAACCATAACCGTAATTATGCAATCCAACTTTTATTTGTCCACTGACGTCATCAAAGTACAGGTCGCGCCATCTTTTTCCTGGTTTCAACACCACCAAACGAAAAGTTACTGATTTTTAATATAATTATGGTTATGTTTTAGAAAATATTAAGTTTTCCAAGTTATAATATGAAGTTATTTTAATCGATGTTAAAATTTTCATCCTTGGGAACACATTAATTGTGAAGGAAATGTGTACAAAAGTTTTTCCATTGGAAGTATAGGAAGCAAAATTACTTGACGTCCACCTTAATAATATGGGATAAGGGCGATGGAATGGATCGCAATCCTATGTCCGCCGCCCCGGTGGCGCAGTGGTCTAAGGCGTTGGCCTCTGATCATTCGTCAGTACGGGGTCCGGGTTCGAATCCCGGTCAGGCATGGATGTTGTGTTTGTCTTACGGCACTGGCTCTCTACCTTCACTGGAACCAGTGACCCTAAATTAGGGACGGGCAACTGCTTATAGCCCATTGAGTTGCTCACGGTGGTCGTTAAACCTCCAATCAAAAAAAAAAAAAAAAAAAAATCCTATGTCCTGACCTTTGACCACATTTCGTCCATTTTCAATTGGGTTCGTCCCCAGGCGGTCTCCTACCACATAGTAAAATTTCATTGAAATCGAAACATATTTACGCAAGTTATGACGCATAAGGCCAATGGAACGATCCCGCTCCTACGTCGTGACCTTTGACCCAATTTGTCCCATTTTCAATAGGGTTCGTCCTCAGGTGGTCCCCTACCACATAGTAAATTTTCATTGAAATCGAACCATATTTACGCAAGTTATGACGCATAAGGGCAATGGAATGATTCCGCTCCTACATCGTGACCTTTGACCCCATTTGTCACATTTTCAATAGGGTTCGTCCCCAAGTGGTCCCCTACCACATACTGAAATTTCATCGAAATCGAACCATTTTAACGCCAGTTATCGTGCGGACGGACGGACGGTCGGACAAAGCTGGAGCATATACGCTTCTTCAACCTACGGTTGGAAAGCGTAAAAAATCGTTACGTTGAAAAAATAAATTGATGAATTATATGAAACGTACATTTACGAAAAGGAACTCGCAATATTGCGGAATTAAAAAGTGAACTCTTAGTTTCACATCGTGCAGGAAAGAGGCTGACCTCCAAGCGGACTGTCACGCGTGGCAAACTAGTGTAGTGTTTAGAGCATCCGTTTCGCAAACGAGCAGTCTTTGGTTCGATACCTGTGAGATCTATCAAGCGATTTGCCGACCTGTTGAGGAAATTTCCTCCGTGCCGTGCCATCATGTAGGAATTTCGTTGAAAAAAAAAAAACAGTTGCGTGTGTGTGCCTTTGGTGAACTATGATTATCTTTTATTTTTATTTTTTTAATACTACTGGGAAATTGACGGACAAAATTTGGCAAGCCATCAGTTACGTCACGTGATTGCCGACTACCACTGACGGGACACTGACGGACCACTTTAGGCTAGCCATCATTTATGGCACGTATTTGCAGTGCCGCTTGTGGCAGCCACAGCCTGTGACGGATAACTGTTCTGGCATATGACAATTGATGGGGGCCAACTGTTGGCATATCTGATGACTGCCGGGACGTTTTATTGACGGTTCATGCAGCGGCAACATAGTGCTGAGCCAGTGCTGGCACTGCTGGCAGCCAGCAGTGGCCCAGTGTTGGCCCAGAAAGACTGTTTTTTGCTGGGACCGGTTTGGATGGATCAGGAGTCGCCGTGGTGGAAGGAAGACAGTGTGAACGACAGCACAAAGATGTCGCGTTTGTTAGCGTCATTTACGAATGAAGAGCAACGCGGCGTAGTCCGATTTTTGCGGGCTAAACAGAAAACTCCGTCGAAAATTCATAAAGAAATGGTTGAAGTGTGTGGTGGTAATTGCCTGGACCGCAGCAACATCTCCAAATGGTGCAGTTCTTTGCAGAGGGCCGTGGCAACCTTACCGGTTTGCCACGTTCCGGTCGACGTCATCACATGCCACTGTGAGAGGCATTGAACTAGTAAATCTGAGTGACCGGCGAATCCATCTACGCACATTAGCACAGAAGTTCAACATTTTGTACGATATAGCATACGATATTGTGCATGGCAAATTGCAATTTCGCAAGGTTAGTGCGCGATGGGTGCCCAAGAACTTGGCAGACGACCAGAAGGGACAGAAAATGATGTCATCCTTGGACCACTTGAGGCGTCACGAAGAAAAAGAACATGAATTTCTGCCAGGTGTAGTGACGGGCGATGAGTCCTGGGTGTACCATTACACCCCAGAAACAAAGAAGGCCAGTATGGCGTGGAAACATTCCGACTTCCAGCCACCAAAAAAAACAAAAACAAAACCAGAGTAACTCAATCTGCATAAAAAGTCCTCGTGACGGTGTTCTGGTACATGCATAGCGTTCTCCTGATGGAGTTCCACCCAACGGAGACCACTGTGAATGCAAAAACCTACTCTAACACATTGACAAAATTGCGTCGTGCCCTTCGTGACAAATGACCCAACAGAGACGCTGCAAATGTCAGACTGCTTCATAACAACGTTCGCCCACATGTTGCACAGGGACGTCACTAGACTTCAAAATCAGGATGGGCAAAGGGTAAGGGACCCTTTTTTTTTTTTTTTTGCGGGGCAAGCTTGATAGCATTCTTTTTTTTTTTTTTGCGGGGCAAGCTTGATAGCATTTTTTTTTTTTTGCGCGGGGCAAGCTTGATAGCGGTTTTTTTTTTTGCGGGACAATCTTGATAGCATTTTTTTTTTTGCGGGGCAAGCTTGATAGCATTTTTTTTGCGCGGGGCAAGCTTGATAGCGGTTTTTTTTTAGCGGGGCAAGCTTGATAGCATTTTTTTTTTTTTGCGGGGCAAGCTTGATAGCATTTTTTTTTTGCGGGCAAGCTTGATAGCATTTTTTTTTTTTTTTTTGCGGGGCAAGCTTGATAGCATTTTTTTTTGCGGGCAAGCTTGATAGCATTTTTTTTTTTTTTTTTTTGCGGGGCAAGCTTGATAGCATTTTTTTTTACGAAACACTGAGAGAACTAATTGTTATTGTTAATGCTTTTCACTACCGGCTACAAAGGAATTCGTGCAATCCTTCCCCCTTCACCGGACACACACATACACATGCGTATCTAACTACTTACGCCACTGGTGTAAGATACAAGTGTTGCTAGAATGCTGACTTCAATTCTTTGCTTGCTCTCAATGTATTGTTTTAAATTGCTTTACAAAATTTAGCATTTTTGCTTTCGAAAATAGTAGTGTACTTGAACAATTTAAGGGAAACTTTTTGTTTATCTAAATCAAATTTTAAGTCGTGCCACGCAGACACAATACCTTCCCTCCCCCTCCTTAACACCCCCTTCCTTCCAGCCAGCGACTTTGCTTTGCACTCCTCTCCTACAAAGCAGTCGTCAGCCACTTCCTGTACTCTCACAATCTCGGGGCAGTCTTAAGAGCGCTAGTGTAGCTTTAGACTCCACTTTCCATGTTGAAATCCCCTATTCCGTAAATAAAACAAACAGCAGAGCAATGAGTAGAGAACCTCTCAGCCTCAGTTAATTCCTATCTACCCTCCTCATTACACACACCCCGAACCCCCATGACCATACCAACACGAAAAAGAGACTTAAACTAAGGATTTGGAAGACTGGAGGACAATTGAATTTTCACGGTCTTACGGCTGCTTTTTTGATAACCTTTCTTCGGAGAAGTAAACAACGCACTTCCTAGTAGAAAATACGTAGGGCTACATGAAATAAGACACAAGTTCAGATTATATTTCAAAGTTAAATATACTGAAAAATGGCCCATTTTGAACTGGGTGGGCAAGACAAATGCCCACCGACGCACCCTCTTGGCGATGTCCCTGATGTTGCACAAGTCAGAGCGACAAATTGATTTGCAAACTCTATGGCTGTGATGTGTTAAACAACTTCTAGAACTTCCAATTTCTATATTGATGGCTCGTGGGACATAATCTTGAATCAGCTGATTTACGGGCTATTCCACTTAGTCAGATTGATATACAGCGCTTTAAGTTTTTTCTTTAATTTATTTTTTCAAATATGGCATGTCTAAGAGAGGCTCAAAACTTCTCAAAGGTCCCCAAGCTACGGCTCTGCTCTGAGCGATATGACATACTCGGCTAAAATCAATTTTAGTGGCGGGGCGAATTAAAGTTGGAAATCTGTTGTCCCACGTTCAGATTTTTATACTATACCGAATTAAGTATGGAATCTGGACGTGAGGCGACCCAAGTTCAGATTTCATTTCTCTTATTGCCATTATGTCATTCACAATTTAAACAAAAAATGAAAAAAAGGTTGCCAACTTATAATTTGTTTCGTAACTGGAGAATTTGGCGATTGACAGCACAACCCATTGCTTATTACCAACTGACGGTTGATTGCTGAGATGAAAGTGCAAGAGAAGGCCAAAAGGAGTAAAACTCAAAAGAAGAACGCATTCGTTAAAGATATTATCGTTCTAAAATGCTATCTAATCACATCTTTTATGAAGTTTCTGCGTTTTAAATAAAGTTTTCGGTTCTGTATGTATGTAAATGGTAAAAACGATTTGCTGACAAGGAGAGAGAGAGAGAGAGGAAGGCACATTACAGTAAAACTTCCATAACTCGAATCTTCAAGGGAACTATGATTAACTTCGAGTTCTAGAAAATTCGAGCTATTGAATTAATCCACCAGTGGCATCTGTTGTTAAGTTTTCTAAATTTGCCTAAGAAAGCAATTCTTGGACGTAGGGTTATTGTAATTACTGTATTTATTTAAATGCAATTACAAATGTTTTAACTGCTACAGTACTTCACCAATTGTTTAAAAATATTGCCACGCATATACATTTTTATACTGTTATTTGCTAATAATATGTACAGTAGTTCATAAAAATTGAGGCACAAATCAGATTAAAATTTAAACTTACATACCTCTGACTTTTATTTAAAAAAAAAACCTGTCAGTTTGGCTTGCCGCTTTGAACCTTGACTTTCAACACAAAGTTATGCAAATGTGAAATGGCTTGAAAGACGCTAGTGTAGACTGTTTCTCTCGATTCAGTAAAAAGTCTTAATGCGGTTACAGCATCAAACGCCTTCTGTATCTTGTTTGACCCCCAACACCTACAGTACTAGCAACAGGTGGATTTTTTTTTGTACTTCAAATTTTATAATAGGATTTTGCTTTTTTCACAAAACACGAAATAACGTTTCGAGATATAGAAAAATTCGAGTTTACGAAATTCGACTTATAGAAGAAAAAATGTATGAAAAAAGAGAAATTTCTATGCAAAATGCCGAAATTCTTCGAGATATGGAAAAATTCAACTCATAGAAGTTCGAGTATTAAGAAGTTTTACTGTATCTTGAAGTGCTTTTCACAGAAATTCTGCCAAAAAATTCCATTTCTGTAGATTTAACAGTACGCTAATGATGTTTTATCCCCAGTACAAAATAGATAAATAAATAAATAAATCAGGCCCATACTGCATGTAGTATTTATTACACGTTTGTTACACTAGAAACCAAGGATCCGACCCTCCACAGTGTCTATAACAAGTTGCAATTTCTTCGCAATTTTAGCTTACTTAGGTTCTCCCATCCCTCATTTTTTAATGTTTGCTTTCATGACGATGTTTATGAATTTTTGTTTAAAACTGATAAGGAACATCTCAAATTTTTACACCATAATTACAAAAATTATGTCTCTTTACTACTCTCCCACACATTCGCTCGGAAGATATCCTGAATTTTACAGAATAGCACTACACTAAATTTAACATACAAAAATTCCTTTTATATAAAAGATTATTTCTGTTAATTCGGGCAGTTCAATTTACACACGTTTACCCCCAAGTGCTCTCTACAGGGGCGGATCCAGGATTTTCGTGGGGGGGGGGCGCAAGTGCCTGGAATATCCGGGGACCTTTATTCAATTTTTCCTCAAAATAAAAAAGTGTTCTTAGTATGTCTATAAATTCTTCCAATTAATTAAGGAAAGTAATATACTTTTAAGTAATACTTTCTTTCACAGAAAAACACACAATTTGTTATTAAAACCTAACAAATCAAAGCTTTTTCTTGGCCCTGAGGGAGGGCTCACCCCCTGCGCCCCTTCCCCCTTCTGGATCAGCTCCTGGTTCTCTAAAATGTTATATAGTTGCACTCTCCATGTGTTCTAATTGTTTAAATATTTGAAAAGCAGGGGGTCAAAGAAATTTTGGGTGGGTTGAAGCCCACCTTATAGGCTGCCAGCAGCCTGGCTTCAGAGAGAGAGAGAGCAGAAGGGAATTCGCCTATATGGGTGGTTTCGTACATTTTTTGTATTTAAAATGTCATTTCCCTCCCTCCTGGAGACAGCGCAATTGACACCCGTGCCAGAATATCATCCGAGATGTGAAAAAGATCCTTTCACAGCGCAGATGCATCTGGCAGGTTCATTCAGTACTTGACATCCGCAGATATACACCACAAAATTTGCACCCGAACTGGAGCAAACAAAACGTTGTTAAAGAACAACAGTTCCTAGACAAAGCAAAGAAAAAACGCAAAAACAGAAAACCCCTTCTCCTGTGCACCACCAGGGTTCCAGTCGAATGAGCACGATGTAGGCGAGGGAGTGTGTGTGCACAAGGAAGGACAGATGATGTTAAAAATTGAAACTTGGGGTGAACAGATGGAGTTGCTAAAAAAATTATTTTTTCTTTGGTTGGTAGGTAACCAAACACCTTCGTTCTGCATCAAGGGGTGAACAAATGTTACTCCAAAGGGACACTCCTACAGACAATAACAGAATCACATAGAGGACCAAATTTTCGAAAAAAAACGTTTCCATTATTTTTCGAATCGAGTAATTTTTGGAAGTACAAAATGTCCATCGTGACCAGGACCGAATTAGAGGAGGAGGGGGGGGGGAGAGCGGTCTATAAGAGCTATAGCCTTGGGGCCCAGCGTGACCAAAGGGCCCAGGAGGCATGTCTGAGCAAATAATTGCCAGAGAGAGAGAGTGAGGTTTATAAAATAGTTTCGCCGCCCCGGTGGCGCAGTGGTCTAAGGCGCTGACCTCTGATCATTCGTCCGTAAGGGGTCCGGGTTCGAATCCCGGTCAGGCATGGATGTTGTGTTTGTCTTACGGCACTGGCTCTCTCCCTTCCCTGGAACCAGTGACCCTAAATTAGGGACGGGCGACTGCTTATAGCCCATTGAGTTGCTCACGGTGGTCGTTAAACCTCAAATAAAAAAAAAAAAATAGTTTCACTTTTTGCCTCATATGATTTCCACTTGGTCATAACATAGGCTGGAAGACCAACATATTTCAAGGCAGTGACTCACCAAGTGTAAATGATCAAATAATCATATGCAGAGGATTTTAGGAAGGGAGTGTCTGACCCCTGGTCTTAAACAACTCTTAGAAATAGGATGCTAGGTGATTTGGGCTAGAGTGCCTGATAGGAAAGTGACACGGAAGCGAAGTAGAAAGGGGGAGGAAGACGCCCTTATTATTACCGGGGGGCCAGTACCCGGGGTCCGACGGCTTAACGTGCCCATCCGACGCACGGCGGATACTTAGTGGATCGAGCGTTCGTACCTGTCTGGGATTGAACCTGAGGTCCTTTCCGTGGCAGTCACGAACGTTGCCCAGTAGGACATCCGCGGCCCTCACCAAGGGTAACGGTTTCGTGTCGCTATATGTACAGCGGGGTCGGCGAGATAGTTTCAGCTTTTTCACTACCATCCACCCACACCTCCCAATTTGTACTTCGAACCGTTAGTGGTCGAAATCCCCAGGGACTTCATATTGCATAACAAAAAAGATGCAGTGAGAGAAGTATACTATGCTAAATCATTAGAAATTTCAAGATAAAATCTAGGGATCTGAAGTTTTCACTGTTAGAAATTCGTACTTAGAAATAAGCAAAATGTACTCGTTTTTGAGTACATTCTGGGCTCATAATAGCTCCGAGTACTTGTGTCTCATTTTTGGAAAAGACATGTACTCATTTTTGAGTACATACAGGGAATCAATTGTGAGTATATCTGGTATTTCTAATTTCAAATATATGTACTCAAAAATGAATCTAGCGATTCTGACAAGATAGTTGCAAGTGAGAGAGAGCACATTAGATGGCGCCACCGTACGATTTTCCACATAGAAGGCAGAGAGAAATTAGGAGGAGGGGGGCTTAGGAATGAACACCTTTAATTGTATGTAACCGGGGATTCCCACCCGGGAGCCGTCACTTAACGAGCTCGCCCGATGCTGCTCGGCGGATATTCAGCGATTGTTAGAAATTCACACCACTAAACCATCCGCGGCTCGATTTCAAATTTCAGATCAGATCATATGTATCGGATTTTTAGGAAGGGAGTGTCTGACCCCAGGTCTTAAACAACAATTAGAAATAGGAAGCTAGGAGATTTGGGCTAGAGTGCCCGATAGGAAAGTGACACGGAAGTGAGGTAAAAATGGGGAGGAAGACACCCTTATTTATTACCGAGGGGCCAGTGCCCGGGGTCCGACGGCTTAACGTGCCCATCCGATGCACGGCGGGTATTTAGTGGTTCGAACGTTCGTACCTGCCCAGGATCGAACCTGAGGTTATCTCCATAGCAGTCACGAATGCTGACCACTAGGCCACATATATTATTGGATGGCACATCTGGGATAATAGATATACTCGTTATCCCATGCTGGTCAAATGAACCGCACAATTTTATGATAAATATATAGGGATGAAGCGACAATATATTGTTTATGAGATTGACACAAATATAGTTAATGTAAAAACGTACACAAAGATACTCTATGCATAATCAAATTACTTGTGATCAGTGGCTTTGTTGTAATAATTATAATTATTTATGTGTGTCACTTTACAAATTTATTAAACAATCTCTCTTGAAATCTAAAATATCTAAAATGAAGTAATATGAGATTATATTTATATTTATTGATGCAGTTATTTGTAAGTAAGTATGGTTACTTATATTTGAGCATGTCATGTACTCGTTTACGATACGATTGTACTTAAAAAAACCTAGTAGGTTCAGGTTCTCATTTTTAAGTAGATTTTTTTAATAGTGTATAACTCGCGCTCTTATGAGAATGATGAAAAATACAGTGTCTTATTATGAAAGCTCTGCAGATAATTTATTACTTTGAAGAATGCCCTAGGTATGTGACGTACTGCAGAGGTGAAAACATGTGTCAAGACGGCTCGAGCCCCCCCCCAGTCGTTGGTATAGCCAAATTTTTGATAAATTTAAAGCACTAAAACAGACGAAACCTTTTTTTAAAGCATTTTTAAAAATAATAAGATATTAATGATTGATTGCAGTTGTCAAACTTCTTTATTTTTGTTGTATTTTAGTATCTTGTACATTTACTTAAATGTTTGACAGCCTTGAAGGAGGTAAGTGTTTTTCTACCCCCCCCCCTAAAAGTACTCATATGGGCGCCACTGGTTAGGAGAGCGACTTACTCCGGAGTGAAGGGGCACGGACAAACTTGTGTTTTCACAGGTATTAATATTAATTATCACAAGCACATTGCTTCAGCTTCGTGTTTTAACGGACTTCATAATGATTCGAGTCATAAGTTCTGCAGGGGCCCACTAAGGCATTAATGCTGTCCTGATCGTGTCTTTCTTCAACAGATTTCGAGATCACAGTTTTTAATTTATCAGATTTTTATACGGGCGTTTAGATCTTCAGCAAGATGCATGCTGTTGCTGTGTGTTTCATTTTTATCTCTTTCTGATGATTCCAAAGAGCAGGGAACGGTTGCGGTAATTATTCATCCTTAATACAGAAAAAAATGTTTAATCTATGCATCCGTTAGTGATGGCATGTATCATTTCTTCCTGGAAGTTCTTTTTTTTTTTTATTGGAGGTTTAACGACCACCGAGAGCAACTCCATGGCCTATAAGCAGTCGCCCGTCCTTAATTTAGGGTCACTGGTTCTAGAAAAGGGCGTAAGACAGACACAACATCCATGCCTCACCGGGATTCGAACCCAGACCCCTTTCGGACAAATGATCAGAGGCTATCGCTAAGACCACTGTGCCACCTGGGATGCCTTGGAAATTCATTCATCTTTCACACAAAAGAGTCATTCATGAATGATTCCAATTTCCAGGTTGTCCCTGCACTCACCGAGTAAATCATTCGTTTCACGTATTCCGAGTTGCGCTTTCAAGTCAACATCACTTTTTGGAAAACTGTCCCCCAAAAATGAGAGAGTACTCCTGGTCTCTTTGACTTCGATTCTGTGGATTTTGCGCACTTGGATTTCGCGGACAAAGAAGGGCGATTGGTGGAATTTGCTGATAGAAAGTGGGGTTGACGTATTGAAGAGCTGACTGGGATATTAACGAAGCTGTCTGCTTTTATTTCCCCATGATAACCTACTGAACGGTGGGAAAAGAGATATCAAACAAATTAAGTAGTCCTATTAATAAAAATCGTATTAAAACAAATACGTAATATTCATATTAGTATTGAAAATCATGCAAAACCAAGCTACGCTTTTGTTACTAACTGAACTGTACATTTCCAATTTCGTCGAATAAGTCGATATAATTATTTCAGATTTTTACATTGTATAACGAAGTAAATTTCTCCGTCATTTCTGTCCACGCCAGGATTCGAACCCGGATCCCCTCATTCCGGAATAAGTTGCTGTACCAATTGAGCTACGCGGACGTTTTATTCTGATTCCTATCTGCCTTTATGTCGTGTGTGTCCTTCTGGCAGATACGTCACATCTCCTGGTACATTACAATTGATAGTTATCATTTTTAAAAATGAGACTAAATCACTATGGAAGTGGAACATGTAAATTTATATAATTTTAGTTTTAGCAGTTAAAAAATTTACTGAATTTTTTTTTTTATCACTGCCTCCAAAAATGTCGCCGATTAAGATAATAGTATAACGTATCATAGGTTGCATTGTAATTATTCTTCAGTACCTTAACAGCATTGATCCTGCTTTTCCATCTTCTTTCAGAGGGCGGTTTTATATTCAATGTTTGGATAGAGTCCCCGCGGTTAGCAAGTTCACTTACATTCCCAGTCGGTGTTGATAAATTGCGGCGAGAGCCACGGATGGTTGCCAACCTCATAGGTAAATTGCGGCGAGAGACTACTAAGGAAAGGATAGATGACAGCGGACTAGGATTTACCCTCAACTCCACAGGTGAATTGCTGCTGAAACTTACGGGAAGGGAAGACAGCACCAAAGATAATGGCCTACATTTTTTTACATGTAGTAATGAAGAGCAACTAATATTTCGAAGATAAATGTCTGTTTATATGGTTGCTATAAGAGGAATGAAAAACCTTTTGCCTTACCGATACTGAAGAGAGAAAGATGAAGTAACACTGTCATCACAACTACGAAACATAAATATCCATACTTGATTATGCTTTTGAGGAAGTTGAATATACACTGAAGAGCAATTGAATTAGAGACAGCTGGCGTTATGCAAATGTGGCGCTGTGGGCGGTTCTGTAAACGGAAACGACATGACGTATGCAGCGATCCAACAATATAAGGAGTGATGCGACGGGACTCAGTAAGAGTCGGACGCAGTATGGGTAAGACGAAGGATCTAAGCGCATTTGATCGTGGGCAAATTGTCGGGGCTCGACGAGTGGGTCACTCCATTGCAATTACAAAGTTTAACTTCTGGAAAAATAGAAATTTACTATCGTCATCGACACATAGTTGCCATCTATCCGGCAAGTCCATGATACCGGAACGAAAAAGTCTTGTGGCTGGGACTCGAAGAAGTCTTCAACTGCATATTGAACCTAGATGTCTGTCGTGAACTGTTTCCCGGACAGGAAGTGATCCAGGTGACGAAACAGATGATAGTCTGTCGGAGACAAGTCCGGGGAATAGGCAGGATGAAACAGTGCTTCATAGCCCAAGACACTTAGTGTCAGCATCGTTCGTTGGGCGACATGAGGGCGAGCGTTGTCCTGGAGCAGAAGAACATCATACCTGTTGACCAAAGCCGGTTGTTCTGCAGCAATTTCCGGTGCATCTGGTGTAATTTAGTACAATAACGTTCTGCAGTGATGATTTGGCCTTTTGCCAAGAAACTCCGATGAATTATCCCGGCTGTGGACCACCAGACAAAGAGCATCATCTTCTTGGTGTGTAGAGATGGTTTAGGATGCCGTCCAGCAGGCTGTGCCTTGCTTAACCATTGTGCAGATCGTTTCCGATCATCATAAAGGACCCACTTTTCGTGGAAGGTGACGATTCAATGCAGTAGAGGTTCCTGTTTATTCCTGGCAAGCAGCGACGTGCAGACTTCCAAACGCCTAGTCTTGTTGGCAGTTGTCAACTCATGCGGCAGCCACATGTCCAGCTTTTTGACCTTACCGAGCGCAGCCAGACGCCGAACAACTTTCGTGTGGTGGACACCTAACTCTGCCGCTATCTCACGACACATTTTTTGGGGGTCCGCTTCAACCACACGTAACAGAACATCGCCAGAAACGGCAACAGGTCTTGACCACATGCTTCATTTTGCAGGTCCTTATCTCCGCTTTGAAATTTTACAAACCATCGCCGAATGATTCGTTCGTTGCTGTATTCTCCTATTCTCCCCCAAACGCTTTGTTAACGTTTCGAGCGGCAATTCCTGAAAAATGGCCCAGTTTAAATTCGCAAAGGAATGGCCAGTTAACGGCCCAGTTTATTCTCTCAAATCCGGCGTCTGCATGTTTCTTTTGCAAGCCACGTTACGTCCGAACAAACCACGCCTTAATCTTGTTTTTTACACACGTGCTAACTCTGTGACGTAATACCAGCAACACCTGTGGTGGTTCCATTCCGCTGTGGTAGAGGTCTGTCTCCACTGTACGTTCGTGCAGGACATTTCATTCGCAACAACCCAATACATCGACTATAGTTTCGCAGAGTGTTTGGCTCGGCATCAACAGGACGAATGGAGCGTGAACCTCCAAATCATTGTAACATCATCAGAGTTCTGACCGTCACGGATTTTGGTGAGTTGTTTCCACGTGCTTTAACTTAATGGAGTAGACGTCATATCGTTGACAAGCCGTGAATAGTTCCTGTATATGTGGAACGCTTCTAATACATTAAGCTTGATAGTCGAATTAGGTTTATCAATAAGCGTAGCGTTTCCAAACAAAAATTTATGGTTATTTTTGGGTCAATGTTGGGCTATGGATGATTTCTTCAGTTTATAGATCCGTACGTAGTTTCCATGTGAAGACCTACAAAAGACCTACGTACGGAACTATGAACTGAAGAACTCGTCTATAGCCCAACACTGTCACAAAATTAACCATAAATTTTTGTTTGGAAATGCTACGCTTATTGATAAACCTGATTCGACTATGAAGCTTAATGTATTAGAAGCGTTCCACATATACAGGAATTATTCACGGTTTGTCAACGATATCACGTCTACTCCATTTCTTTCAAGCGCGTGGAAACAACTCACCAAAATCCGTGACCGTCAGAACTCTGATGATGTCGTAATGATTTGGATGTTTACGCTCCATTCGTCCTGATGATGCCGAGCCAAACGCTAAAAGAAACTATAGTCGAGGCACACTATCTACCAACAAGTAATTGGACACCTGTGATAGCAAATGAAAACGAAGTTTATTCACCTTCAATAGTTGGTGGAGCTTCCACGAGCGGCGATTACAGCTGCGACCTTCCGGGACATACTCTCAACCAGGCGTTGTACGACGGCTAGCGGTATTTTCTTCCACTCGGCTTGGAGAAGACAGGTCAGTTCCTTCACCGATTTCGGACGGACCTTAACCCTATCGAGCACCTCTGGGACGCTCCAACTCTTCCCAGAGGTGCTCGATAGGGTTAAGGTCCGCTCTGCGCAGGCCAGTTCATTCGATTAACCATAATTGTCACCATACCAAGCCATGGTGGACCTCGCAACATGACAGGTGGCATTGTCATCCTTAAGGTAACATGGGTCCACTCCGTAAAACAGCCACAACGTAGGAAGCGCATGGTCATCCAAAATGGTGCAGTAGGTCTCGGCGTTGAATCTACCAGGAATTGCTACCAAGGGTCCCGTGCCATACCAGGAGAAACACCCCCATAGCATAATTCCACCACCGTCGAACTTCACAGTTGGCACAATACATTCCGGCAGGAGGCGTTCTCCAGGCAGACGCCAAACCCACAATCTGCCATCTGAACGGTAGAGGTGAACCTTGATTCGTCGCTCCAGAGAACCTGTTTCCACTGTTCAACGGTCCACTGTCGACGTTCTTTGCACGGCGTTAGCCGAGCGGCGCTATTGGACTCTGTGATCAAAGGCTTGTGGGCGGCAGCACGTCCATGATAACCGAGCAGATGGGCTTCCTTACGGATGGTATTCATCGAAAGAATACTCCCGGATGCCTGTTGAAACTCCTAGCGGATGTAGTCCATCGATTTGGTGCGGTTCTTCCGAATTTCTCTGGCCAGCACCCGTCGGTCTCTAACTCCCAGTTTTGTGGGTCTGCCGGATCGGGGCACATTCCGACAGTCACCTCTCATCTTCCACTTGCCAACCACGTAGGCCACTGTTGATTTTTACTTCAACTCGCCGGATATGTCACGTATGGATCGGCCATTTCTGTGATACCCGACGATTACACCTTTCTCGAAATCAGAGAGCTCCGAACTGCATGGCATCTTGCATGCGACTGGTTGCGTTGTTGTTTCCCACACGATATTTAACGGCGGCGGCCGTGACGTGTATCAGGACCGCAGATATCGTCGATTGCAGGGGTGTCCAATTACTTGTTGGTAGATAGTGTATAATAAAAATTTAATTGTGGTAAAAAAAACGTTGCTATTTTTATTCTATTTCAACACCACAAGTTTCGCAGTCATAAATGATAGATACTACAGAGGTGGAGGACATGTCAAAACAGTAAAGTTGTAACGATACATTACGTCGGTTTAGCTTACTTGGGAAATCATTCAGCTCCGGAGCAGAAGGCTTCGACACCGGCAAATTTGTGTTTCGCCACAGTCGGATAAATAGTCAGAAACAAGCGCTTAGACCACTGCATCGCTGGAGTTGTCTGTGCACATACACACGTACGTCCCCAGCGGAAATTCGCAGCACGAAATTTCCACTTTGTGTGATATTGTGCATTCAGTGTTTTTCATGAAAAAATGATACACTGTCACATACAGATTCTACAATTAGCAAATCTTAAAAATCTTCGTTTTACTTTTGCTCCTTTTTACATGGTAAATTTTTAGAGATAAGAGAAAAACCTTAATATGAAACAAATGTGATTGTGATTTGTGTTCCATCGAAATTGCTCTGTAACAAAAAAAGCGAAATCAGAAGCTGTGCAGCTGGAAATCCTGTTGTAAGTTTTGTACGTGTACATCAGCTGGGATGCAACCCATAAGGCCAACGGCTAATTGCATTGGCATTCCATCTTCCCGTTCTTGGCCAAAGATGACTTTTTCACCAAGCTCCTCACATGCTGTCTTCATTCAAGTGATCGCAGTAGACTCTAAGCCTCAGGCGATACTAGAAAAACGTCTAGTTTTTTTCCCCTACTTTTCCTTCGAGCACAAAGCATTCCTCTTTTCATTTTTTGCTACATTTCTTTTATGTTTCAGTTTGAAAGAACACGTGAAGAATACGAATGAATTGCCGATCTCCAAATACATATATATATATGCTGTTTTTTGTTTTTTTTATTCCTAGAACAACGGTTCAGCATCTGCAAAAACAATTTATTACTGAATGAAGAGACGCTAGTACTCGCGTCGGTTTTCAATCTTCTTTACAAGGAGAGAGAGGTGGTAATTATGCAGTAAATGAAATGCGATGTTACATGAATAAATGTCACTGCTACGGCCTCAGGTTACGAAAAAGCGGTTAAACGGAATGCCGTACCAGTTAGTACATCACAGGAATTATATGATCGAATCATTCTCAAATGGGCGCGTCGCATCAGGCAACGACACGGTACTTTCTTTCTTTTGATTTTCTTGTAAAAACCAGATACGCAAATAATTTTGCGGAACGAAAATCTTCCTGCATTTATCTCCTCTAATTCTAGGCACACCATTTTCTTTTTCAAATACTGTGTTGTTTTTAAACAAAACCATTTTTCCAATTTCAGCGCGCCTATATTACAACTGATTTTTCTCATGATTTAAAAGATATGCTTTTATCGTACTAAAACATCTGCCAAATTAAGGGTGGATTTATTCACAGGACCCGTCACATTGGGCAACATATTTCAGGAAGATGGCATTTTTGTTGCGTGTTTTCTTTTTCTTCAAAAGAAAGCTCATAAAGACATCGTGATTAATTAATTTTGTATTAACATCCACCGTTTTTAGCTTTTGTTTCATCGTATCTAAAATAGTATTAATGAAAGTCAAAATAGCATTAATGGAAGTATCCCAAAAGTTCGGGGGAGAGGGCAAGGAGGATGGGTTGTACGTAAGTTTAAGACGCTGTTATAAATAAAAAGAATTATTGTTGATTTATAATCTGCTATCTTGATTACAGTTTGCATGCATACATCATCATCATTATCAACTATGAGCTGACCACAGATGGACAACTGACATACTAGAATGGATTCCAAGAGATATCTAATAGTGGACAAAGGCCTCTCCAAATGCCTTGCACAACTCTCTGTCTCGAGTCAGTCTTCTCCATGTTACTCAGACATGCTTCGGAATTGCATCCACCCATTTCCCACAGGGTCGTCTTCTTAGTCTCTTCCTGTCGTTGACAAATAAAGGTAACACGCTAGTTACGTTACTAGATGGAAAAATTTCCTTTCATTAATCTCCATTACGGAAAAATTTCCTTCCATTAATCTCACTAAATCTAAGGAAGTAAACAACTAAATTGATTTCCTGGATGTTTCCATCTGCAGAAACTCTGATCTCTCCATCACTCGTTCCGTCTATCGTAAACCTTCTGTGGCCACTAACATCATTCCCTACAAATCTTTCACTCTGCATCTGTACAAGCTCGCAGCATTGAAGTCTTACATCCATAGGGCTTATAACATTTGCAACAACCAACTTTCTCTTCAAGAAGAATTCTCCAAAATTTCTATAATAGGCCCTCTCTCATGGTTTTCCTGCTCCTACAGTCATCTCCTTCTTAAAGAAATATGAAAACAATTCGAAAATTGAATGCCTTCATCCTCAAAAGAAAGAAAACGTGATATTCTCTGGTTCTGTTCCTTACCATCCTTCCTATGCTTATAAGTTACGGATTCTTTTTATAAGTTTTGGTTACCATCTTGCCATTAAATGCCCCCCCCCCCCCCAAAAAAAAACATCTTGAAACTTCTACAAAGGGATAGGGACAAAGTTGAAAATCTGGATCTCCCAGGAGTTTACTGCATTCCTATCTCTTCTTCAACAGGTCGTAACTTATGCGTTGGAAGCACATACAGGAGCATTAACCACAGAATTTTAGAACATAAAAAAGATGTTTTGAAAGCCAACCCTAATACAGCCTTGTCTATTTTGACAAGGGAAGACACATCTGCAGTTCCTTGTGTCCGATAGCTTAACGTGCCCAAAGAAGTGACAATTCCTGCTCGGCATAGCTTAAATGGGAAAGCATTCGGCTTGGGAGTAGAATGATGTGAGTTGGAGTTTCTGCACCGACAGAGAAGTGTGTGTTCGCATAACACATAATCGTAAATTGCTCTTGAGAATTGCACTGTTTCTTCCAAATGCTCTCCAACCAAGTTTTATACGCCTTTATTCTTCGATGTGGCTTTTGCTTGATATCTGTTGTCCAGGGTAAATGATGGCAACTGTTACTTCTAGAATTGCAGTTCTTGAAAAAGCATTGTTTTCCGTATACGTTCATTTCTGAAGCCAACTTCTTTACTCTTGTTAAGTTTCTCCGCAGCTCAGAGGATGTTCTTGCAGAAATGACTATGTCGTCAGCAAAAAGAAAGCGAGTTAAATAATCTCTTTTAATTTTTATTCCTTTGTCTTTCCAGTTCAAATCAACGATCTAAAAAGATTCTGCCATGTGTCGTGCGTAGAAGAGTTTGGGAGATACGGAGTCAGCTTATCTCACTCCCTTTCCAATTTTTATCGGTGCTATATACTCAAATAGCCGCATCTTTGCATATGCATTTTCATAGATGTTGTTAGTAATGGGAATGCGCATATCCATCCTCAATATCGCAGAATTTCAAAGACGGTGAAACTGCTGATGATTTCACGAATCAAAAGCTTTTCATAATCAATAAAAGTGTTCATATTTTCTTTTTCTCTCACCTACTTGTCTCAAACATCAATATGATTTATAGTGCTGCAGCCACTCCTGAATCCAGCTTGTTCTCTCGGTTGAGCCATCATCATCATCATCATCATTGTCAACCATTATCAATCCACTGCTGGACGAAGGTCTCCCCAAGTTTCCTCCACAACGGTCTGTCTTGTGCCAGTCTCCTCCATGTCACTCCCGCATATTTACGAATTTCATCCACCCATCTCCCATGTGGTCTTTTTCTGGGTCTTTTCCTGTCCCTTGGAATCCAATCTAAAATTTCGGCTGTCCATCTATGGTCTGTCCTTCTGGCAGTATGTCCAGCCCATTGCCATTTCAGGGATTTAACTCTGATCATGATGTCTTCCACTCTCGTCATTTTTCGGATCCACGAGTTCCTCTTCTTATCTCTCCTGGTTATACCAAGCATGCACCTCTCCATGCTTCTTTGAGTTGTCTGCAGCCTTTGTATGTCTCTTTTAGTTAAGGTCCACGTCTCTGCACCATACGTAAGCACTGGAAGGATGCATTGATCAAACACTTTTCTTTTAAGACATAATGGCATATTGCTCTTGAAAATTATGCTGTTTCTTCCAAAAGCTCTCCAGGCAAGTTTTGTACGCCGATTAATTTCTTCATCAATGTGACCCTCACTTGATATCTGCTGTATCCAAGATAAACATATGTATCTGTTATCTCCAGTTTTTCTCCATCAATCGATAAATCTTCATTTCTTGTAAAAGCATTGAACATCACTTTTGTCTTCTGAAAGTTCATTTTTAATCCCACTTCTTTACTCTTGTCAGCAAGTTCCTGGATCATACTCTGCAGCTCTGATGGGGTAGTTGCAAAAATGACTACGTCATCAGCAAAACGAAGGTGGGTTAGATAATCTCCATTAATCTTTATCCCTTTGTTTTCCCAGTTCAGTGATTGAAAGACATTTTCCAATGTGACATTAAAGAGCTTCGGAGATATGGTGTCACCTTGTCTCACTCCCTTTCCAATTTTTATGTGTGTTGTATTTTCAAACAGCCGAATCTTTGCACTTGCATTTTCATAGATGTTATTAATAATATTAATGTATGCATCTTCAATACCGCAGGATTTCAGAGCCGTGGTAACTGCTGATGGTTTCACCGAATCAAAGGCTTTTTCATAATCGATAAAAGCCATGCACAGTGGAAGTTCATATTCCCTCGCTCTTTCAATTAGTCCTCTCAGTACGTGGATATGATCTATTGTGCTGTAGCCACTCCTGAATCCAGCTTGTTCTCTCGGTTGAGCCATGTCCAGTGTTACCTTCAAGCGGTGTGAAAGAACTTTAGTGAAGATTTTATAAACCACTGATAGGAGGCTGATAGGTCTGTAGTTCCTGAGATCCTCAATGTCACCTTTTTTATGTAGCAGGATCATTGTAGCGTTGTTC
This sequence comes from Macrothele yani, assembly GCA_039090855.1. Taxonomy (NCBI): domain Eukaryota; kingdom Metazoa; phylum Arthropoda; class Arachnida; order Araneae; family Macrothelidae; genus Macrothele; species Macrothele yani. The sequence goes on along the minus strand of CM077005.1, from coordinate 132,334,720 downwards.
CAATCCTCAGGAATCTTCCCTTCATTAAGGCATCGAGTGAAAATTTGGGCGAGTACTGTTTCAATTTCTCCACTTGCTTCTTGTATGATGTCTATAGTAATTCCATCTTCTCCTGGAGCTTTCAACCGCTTCATGTTCTTGATTGCATGAGCAACTTCTGCTGGGAGGACTGGAAGAACTCTGGTACCTTTCATGATGTTTGGAGTACATGTATCATCCCTTTCATATAATTTGGAGTAGAAATCTTTCACTCTTGTCAAAATTTCGCCTCTATTTCTTGTTATAGAACCATCTTCTTTTCTCAGAGCCATAATCTGTTTTCTTCCCTTACTGAGATGTCCCTTTGCTATCTTAAGGCTTTGGTTGTTTTCAATTGCTTTCCTCACTAGCTCACAGTTGAATTTCCTTACGTCTTCAGTGATACTTTTTCGTGTTGTCTTGCATAGCTCTATATATTCCACTTTGGAAGTCACATCTTCTTTAGTTGTCCTCATCTCTCTTCTTTTTTGCATCAACATTTTGGTTTTTCCTGATAATTTGTTCACATGCAACTTGTTCTTAGACCCAGCTAATTTTGTTGCTGTTTCCATTAGAGCTTTGGTTACTTTTCTGTTAACTTCCGAAATATCCACTTCTTCCGATGTTAGGCCTTCTAAAGCAGAGAATCTGTTCTTCAGTTCCAACTTGAAAGTATTATGGTGTTTTTTAAGGTTGGTTATGTCAATACATTTTGTTTGTCTTATGAAACCATATCCAGGGTTATTTTCAAGCTATGTGAAAGAAATTTAGTAAAGATTTTATAAACCACTGATAGGGGGCTGATGGGTCTTCGTTGCTGAGAAAGCCTCAATGCTATCTTTTTTATATGCGGCAGGATCATTGTAGCATTGTTTCATTTGAATCATCAAGAATCTTCGCTTCATTGAGACACCTAGTGAACGACTTGGGTGAGTGTAGTTTCTAGGTATTGCTGCCCTAGCTATATATCGGGTAATCGTAAAAAAGTACCACTGTTCAGCGCTGTCTAGAAATATACACTATATTGACAAAAGTCACCTGACACCCCTTCGAAAGCAAATGGACGGATCCGCTGCGTTTTTAAGAGGCGCGGTACAGCTGCAAACGGTATAAAAACAAGCCAGCTTACCTTGAACTGCTTCAAATTAGTGACCATTCTGACGGTACCACCCAGACTGGTCACTAATTGAAGCAGTTCGAAGAAAAAATCAAACTAATACCTCCCCCTGAAATAAGTGAATGTAAAAACAAAATTGAACTTGATAATGCTATAGAACTCTTTAACCTCAACAGTAGAAAAATAACGGAAGAGTGTCAAACACCTGCCAAAGAAAAATACAATCAGTACTATTTACCAAAATAAATTTTGGATATTATCAAAGAAAAACACAGTTACCGAAGCAAATGGCAGACAACTAGAAATAAAACTTTTTATGACATATATTGCTCTCTTATTAGGCAAATTAAAAGAGGAATAAGAAAATTTGAAAACGGTTCCTGGGGTGAAATCTTACAGGAAGCTCACATTGACTGTTCTGAATACTCAGAAAAAAATAAAAATAAAATGACACTCTGGAACCTTACGTCGAGCCTGCAAAACAAAATATTAAATTAATCCCACCACTACAAAAAGATGACGGGACGCTAGGTAGAACCGACGAGGGAAAAGCAGAGATTTTTGCAAACTCGCTAGAAAAGCAGTTTAAAATAAACGACATCCCTGACAGTGATGTAATCCATAAAATGTACAAAGCTAAGAATACTTATTTTAAGCATGCTAAGGACATTGAAAATTCCAGAGAGATTGCGCAAAGTGCACGCCTCTACGAGGAATTCACTAGTAATAAAGAAACTGTGGTGACAGTCCCAAATAAGCAATATCAGAAAGGTGCTATTAAAGGAATAATTAAGAAACCTAAAAAGCAAAAGTCCAAGACGACCAATATTACGACCTCTCTTAGGTCCGCAAACCCTGATCAGACTGCAGAAGTCAAACAGCACCCGAACAATAACAAAAAAAAAAAAAAAAAAAAAACCCAAAAAAAACCAAACCAAGAGCTCTTTTAAGGGCCGAAAGAAATTTGTATCACCAGACTTTGAAAACCAACTTCCTATTAGTGACAAAGAAGTAGGGTATTATATAAGCAAACTTAGAAACAAAAAGGCACCTGGTAAAGATGGAGTTAATAACAAAATTATGAAAAAACTCCCGGCTCAGTATGAGCAAACCCTTGCCAAAATTTACAATAAAACAATTGAGTTAAAATACTTCCCTGATGATTAGAAATCTGCTGAGGTAATATTACTTCCCAAGCCTGGCAGAAACCATGCTAATTCGGAAAATCACAGACCTATCTCGTTGCTCTTAAATATGGGAAAAATACAAAAAAAAAATAAAAAAAAATTCTTATAAGAATGCAACAATTCTGTGAAGAATACCCAATCATACCATTTATACAAGGTGATTTTTGTGGTAAACACTCCACCGTACACCAGCTCTCTAGGGTAACTGAAAGATGTGCTGAAGGGATAATAAAAAAAGAGCACACAGCTGCTATATTTTTGGACGTAGCTAAAGCCTTTGATAAGTGCCCATATAACGAAGTAAATTTCTCCGTCATTTCTGTCCACGCCAGGATTCGAACCCGGATCCCCTCATTCCGGAACAAGTTGCTCTACCAATTGAGCTACGCGGACCTTTTATTCCGATTCCTATCTGCCTTTATGTCGTGTGCGTCCTTCTGGCAGGTACGTTACATCTCCTAGTACGTTACACCCATAGGATGCAATTATTTACAAGCTTATAGTACATGACTTTCCCCCTGGATAATAAATATGATCAAGTCATATCTTGAAAACAGAACATTCTGTGTTAAAATCAATGGAAAAACATCCACACACAAAAAAAATTGAAGCTGGTGTTCCACAAGGTAGTGTTCTCGCTCCTACACTATATAATATATTTACATCTGACTACAGCATCATACGCTGATGACACTGCACTTGCCTATTCGCCAAAAAATAAAAATCAGGCTGCTTTTATGCTGCAGCACTATGTGAGAAAATTAGAAAAACACTTTTTCGATTGGAAAATAAAAACTTACACTGATAAAACGCAAGCAATTATGTTATTTTGTAAAACGCTAAACTATAAGCCTAACTTTGAAATTAAGCTGTATGGTTAAAAAATATACCATAGGTTAAAGATATTAAATATTTAGGTCTAACTATGGATCACAACATAAACTGGAACAAGCACGTCAAAGAAACCCTATCGAAAGCGTTGAAACTCAGAGGGTGTCTCCAACCACTAATTAAAAATAAAAAGCTTAGTAATAAAAACAAAACTTTGCTCTGGAAAGCCTGCTTCAGTCCTGTAATTACTTGTGGGTGTCCAATATCGGGTAACTGTAATAAGCAGCAAAAAAACAGCATCACCTCATTTCAAAATAAAACCCTAAGAATGGTGATAGGACTAGATGGAAGAACCTCAAATAATGCTATCAGAAGCATGCTAAATATTAATTCTATTCATTATACGATGTATGACTTAGCGAAGAGGTACTATGATAAAGCGAAGGATCACCCCAATCCACTTGTTAAAGAGGCTCTTAATTACACTCTCATTGATATTGGCAAATATAAAAGACCTAAAACTATTTTCAACTAGGTTCCAGAAAAGAACCCAGTTCATAGCTTACCCACGCAGAAAAAATAGTAACATGGGACTAACTGCCTTTATGATTATTTCAACGTATATATTTTGTGCTATATTTTTGCACTACTTGATAGTATTCCTTATTGTGGAAAACCCAAACTGTTTAACAACAATTTCAGCAAAAGCCAACATTGCAGAGAAATAGGAACAAATGCTCAACCAGTAGGGAAAATTCTTTTCTATGATTGGCCCTTAAGAGTAGAGGCAACTAGCCGACTCCAGATTGAAGACAGAGCAAACGGCAATTTTGGTTTTACCAGGTGCCTGTCATTAAGCAATGACGATTGTGTATTGTGTGAAAAACTGGTCGTTGCCCTGCGAATTTTTTCATGTGTGTACTATTTTTTTACCGGTTGTCGCCTCCCTTGTCCTTTCTACTTTTGTTGCAGTTGGTCGTTGGTGGATGACACGTTGCTTGGAGTGCGATGTTGCTGCAGGTAAGTATGTAGGATAGCTTATAACTTCATTACTTAAGGGAAACCGTATACTTCTTGCATTCTAATTTTTCCACACTGTTCTTTCTCACTATTCTATTAGGACATCCTGATCCCGCTTTTCTGTGCACTTCTATTTTTTCCTGCCAAAAAGCGCAGCGCGCTGTCGGTTCGGGAACTAAACCTAAGGTAGGAGATAAGAATATACCGCCATCATATCGCACTGTGAGGTTGAGTGAAAATGTAGCTGAGGGAGAGAACTGACTTTGAGAAAGGAAAGATTGTTGGCTGTTATACTAGTGGGTTGTCCATAAGAGAAACCGAGAGGCGTTTAAATATACCCAAGTCAACTGTTTTGGATGCACTGAATAAGTGGAAGACATGGCCTTTCTGAAGCAGCAAAACGTACCGGTAGACCAAAGAAAATCAGTGATAGAGGACGTCGAAGCCTAAGGAGAGTCGTTACAGCTAATCGACGGAGTACTGCACAATACCTCAGTGTGCAGGTGAGTAAAAATACTGAAACTTCGGTATGTACACATACCATTCGCAGAGAACTTCATTTCATGGGTTACCGTGCTTGGTCGTGCTGCTGCTCATAAGCCTTTCATCTCCACTCGGAATACTATTTGTCGTTCAGCATGTTGTAAAGAACATTTACCGTGGACCGTAGATCAATGGAAACGGGTCCTATGGACTGGTGAATCCAAATACACGATCCATCAGTCTGATGGCCGTGTGTGGGTATGGCGGCAGCAGGAGGGAACGCTATTTACCACAGTGTCCTGTTCCTACGGTCAAGTTTGGAGCTGGCGGTGTACTCGTGTGGGGGTGTTTTTCGTGGTGTGGACCCGGCCCATTGGCTATCGTGGACAAACCTGTTAACCAGCACGTCTACCTCGATATCCTGGACAATTATGCCCTACCAACTCTGCTGCAATACTATGGAACTGGGCCTTGTTGTTACCAGCAGATAATGCACCCAGCCATAAAGCAAGGACTGTTACGGCGTGGTTTGACGATAATCCCGTATCGTGCGTGGACTGGCGAGCACAGAGCCCTGATCTTAATCTCATAGAGCATTTATGGGATGAATTAGAGCGCCGCATAAGAAGTTTGGAACCAAGGCCTACTACTAAGCAACAGTTATGCGGCAGCATTATGTACTGAATCAAAGCGCATACCTATCGCTGTGTTCCAAAAACCTTGTCGAAAGCATGTCTCTAAGGGTCAGAATATTGTGGATAGCATATCGCATGAATATTGTTTATTGTGGCACGGGATATTTCTTCTCCTCTCTCCTATTTTGTGCACCAGCTATTTATCATAGTACATTGCATTTCATTTAAAGCCAATGGTGGACCGACACCGTACTAACGATGCCAATAAATGCTATGTTGTGTTTCTCTTCTAGGTGTCCGGTGACTTTTGTCAATATAGTGTATATATATATACATACATACATACATACATACATTTATTTAACTATTAAATTCGTAATAATATAGGCACATTGAGCGGTGGGTGGGCGGCGCAATATTATACGTTTGACCCGGGCTCAGAGATGTCAAGTTACGCCTTTGTTACTGACTTTCAATTTGTACATTTCTTCATGTTGTCGCACTTTCCCAGTCTTTAGGGAACGGAATTTTCGCCCTAGTGTCGCTGATCACGAGCCGAACGATGGTGTTAAACAGGGTCGGATTAATACCTTAGTGGGCCCCTAGGCTACGACATTAGAGTGAGCTCCCAAAGAAGTTATGACGGCGAATTATTATGAAGTCCGTTAAAATACGAAACTGTAACTACCAAATTATCTGCACAGTTTACATAATAAGTCACTGTATTTTTCATTGTTCTCACAAGAATATGAGTTAAAAGCTTAAGATTCCTACAACGTAAAATTTTTTAGGAAATTCACGATCTACTTTCCGTCATTGCGAATTAACGAAACAAATTTCTGTTATACAACTTTTTCCCGTGAAATGACGAAAGTAAAACTATTTTATACCCCCCCCTCTCTCTCTCTCTCTCTCTCTCTCTCTATCTATCTATCTATGTATCTATCTTTACCCCTGGTGAGTCACTCTCTTGAAATATGTTCGTCGTCCAGCCTCTGTTTCTGACCAAGTGGAAATCATACGAGACAAAAGTATAACTATTTTATACCCCCCCCCCCTCTCTCTCTCTCTCTCTCTCTCTCTCTCTCTATCTATCTATCTATCTTTTTACCCTTGGTGAGTCACTCTCTTGAAATATGTTCGTTTTACAGCCTCTGTTTCCGACCAAGTGGAAATCATACGAGACAAAAGTAGTTCTCTCTTGAAATCTGTTCGTCTTTCAGCCTTTGTTTCTGACCAAGTGGAAATCATACGAGACAAAAGTAAAACTGTTTCATAAACCTCTCTGCCTCTCTGTCCCTCGCACACTCTCTCTATGTATGTATGTATGTATGTATGTATGCATGTATCTATCTATCTTTACCCTTGGTGAGTCACTCTCTTAAAATATGTTCGTCTTACAGCCTCTGTTTCTGACCAAGTGAAAATCATACGAGACAAAAGTAAAACTATTTTATAAACCTCCCCCCCCCTCTGTGTCCCTTCTCTCTATCTGTCTATCTATCTATCAATCTATCTATCTATCTATCTTTCTATCTATCTATCTATACCCTTGGTAAATCACTCTTTTGAAATCTGTTTGTCTTTCAGACTCTGTTTCTGACCAAGTGGAAATCATACGAAACAAAAGTAAAACTGTTTCATAAACCTCTCTCTCTGCAACTCTCTCTCTCTCTCTCTATGTATGTATGTATGTATGTATGTATGTATGTATGTATGTATGTATGTATGTATGTATGTATGTATTTATGTATGTATCTATCTGTCTATCTATCTATTTATTTATATATTTACCCTTGGTGAGTCACTCTCTTGAAATATGTTCGTCTTCCAGACTCTGTTTCTGACCAAGTGGAAATCATACGAGATAAAAGTAAAACTATTTTATAAACCTATCTATCTATCTATCTATCTATCTATCTATCTATCTATCTATCTGTCTGTCTATTGATCTTTACCCTTGGTGAGTCACTCTCTTAAAATCTGTTCGTCTTCCAGCCTGTGTTTCTGACCAAGTGGAAATCATACAAGACGAAAATAAAACTATTTTATAATTATAAACCTCTCCCCCATCTATCTATCTATCTATCTATCTATACCCTTGGTGAGTCACTCTCTTGAAATCTGTTCGTCTTCCAGCTTCTGCTTCCGATAAAGTGGAAATCATACGAGACAAAAGTAAAACTATGTTATAACCCCCCTCTCTCTCTCTCTCTCTCTCTCTCTCTCTTTCTCTCTCTCTCTATCTATCTATCTTTACCCTTGGTTAGTCACTCTCTTGAAATCTGTTCGTCTTCCAGCCTCTGTTTCGGACCAAGTGGAAATCATACGAGACAAAAGTAAAACTGTTTCATAAACATTTCCATCTCTCTGTCTCTCTCTCTCTCTCTCTATGTATGTATGTATGTATGTATCTATCTATCTATCTATCTATCTATCTATCTTTACCCTTGGTGATTCACCCTCTTGAAATCTGTTCGTCTTCCTGCCTCTGTTTCTGACCAAGTGGAAATCATACGAGACAAAAGTGAAACTATTTTATAAGCCTCTCTCTCTCTCTCTCTCTCTCTCTCTCTCTCTCTCTCTATCTATCTATCTATCTATATATATATATATTCGCCGCCAGGCATGCCTCCTGGGCCCTTGGTCATCATTGGCCCCAATGCTATAGCCCTTATAGTCAGCCCTAGTGTTAAATGTCAGACTGCTCGGGAAACAAAAGTTAAAGACAAGCTATTTTTCATTTTTTTAATCGCTTCTTTACAGAAATATAAATTTAGTTTCCATAAATTCTTAACCCTTAATTAAAATATTTCGCAACACAACAAGTGCTTGATAACTGCAACATACGCACTTTTCATTTTGTTTTCTTAATCAAAAGACCTATCTTTCTTTGTGTTATAGAATTTGGGGGAATCCTTTTCTTTTCTCCCATTTTTTCGTTCTCCTCTATCGCTCTTTATTTTATCAAGATGACAGTGTGAGTGATTGTGTTTGTTTGTAGGCACATTCTGAGAGGAATCTTCTTCTCTATTTGTTCCTGTGAAGCGAAAACCAGATTTTCCCCCCTCATACACTCTCGCTCTGTGCTTAGCTGGTAAGGAGGAGTTGTATCATGGGGAATATTCCCCACCTTAGCTCTCCATCCAGCACAGAATGTTCCCTCAAAGACTTCTGTCAACGCTGTTTCTTCAGCCTCAAGAGTTCGACTTGTCAAACAAAGCATAGTTTCTCCCCCTTATTTTCCTTTTCTTCGAGCAGCGTTTATTCCTTTCGCGCATATTGAAAACTTTTTCGAAGAAGAAGGGTGCCTACGCGTTGGTTAATACATACTTGCGGGGAATTGTGGGGAACGCCGCTGTCTCCTTTTCACACTTCGAAAGTTGTTGGGCGGATCCCGAAGGCTTCACACGGTGGTCTCCTCTTTTACCGACTTTGTCCCCAACAACAATAAAGAGTGATTCTTTCTTCAGCTAGATGAAGAAAACGCAAAAAGAAAAGAAAAAAAAGATTACTGGGTGGGCGACGTCTTGAAATTCTTCAGTGCGTCACACGTATACACACGCACACATAACTCGCCATCAGATAATTCAATGACTTACACGCTTGTGAATAAGGTGGGTGGCATCACCACGGAAAACCTATTCTTAATTTCTTCGAGAATCCACTGATTCAGTTACTTATGACGTATAGTCAAAATTAACATTCATTTTTAGTTGTCTTTCTCTATATAAATTCTGAGTTCGTTCTCTTTTAGCATTTCAACCTTAACATATTTTCTTACTCACTGAATGTTTCGTTCGCAGCAGTACCCGACATGGGCCGGTTTACGCCGGTATGGCATATCGGCACTTCTTTTTCCTAGTATTTCATGCCGGCACTTTTTTTACCCGGAATTTACACTGAAGAGCAATTGAATTAGAGACGGCAGGCGTTATGCAAATGTGGTGCTGTGGGCGGCCTTGTAAACGGAAACGACATGACGTATGCAGCGATCCGACAATATAAGGAGTCATGCGACGGGAAACAGTAAGAGTCAGACGCAGTATGGGTAAGACGAAGGATCTAAGCGCATTTGATCGTGGGCAAATTGTCGGGGCTCGACGAATGGGTCACTCCATCTCGGAAGTCGTGCAGGCACTGGGATTTTCACGAGCCACTGTGTCACGGGTGCACCGTGAGTACATCGAATCCGGTACAACCATCCCTGCAAGGGCCAACTGCCGTGGACAACAGCGTGTGGATGAGCGGGGTCATCGTCGGCTAGCTCGCATTGTAACAGCGGATAGACGGGCAGCAGTGCAAGAAATCACTCGGCAATTTAATGCTGGTGCACGAAAACGTGTAAGCAGCCACACCATCCAGAACCATCTCCTCGCTATGGGGTACAGAAGCCATCGTGCCACGAGGGTACAGCTGCTAACCGCACATCACAGGGTGCAAAGATTAGCATGGGCGCGGGAACTTCGCCATTGGACCCTAGACATGTGGGGGAATGTTGCCTGGACTGATGAGTCGAGATTCACGTTGGTACATGCGGATGGTAGGATACAAGTACGGCGCAAACCACATGAAGCGATGGATCCTTCTTACCAGCAGGGTACTCTTCAAGCTGGTGGGGGTGGCATTCTCGTCTGGGGACTGTTTACGTGGACTGAAAGGGGACCCCTGGTACGTGTGACATCGTCCCTCACAGGTCAACGTTACCGGGATATCTTGGACGACCATTTGCTTCCGTTTGTGCGATTCAACATACCACTGGGGACCTCATCCTGCAACAAGACAATGCACCGTGCCATCGCTCCCGAATTGTATCCGAATGGTTGGATGAACAATCCACAGACGTGACCTAGCTTCTTTGGCCAGCTAGGTAACCTGACCTCAATCCCATCGAGCACATCTGGGATGTCATCGAGAGAGATGTTCCAGGCTCTTACCCCCTCCATCAGATCTTCGTGAACTGTGGGAGCTTGTTCAGGGGTCGTGGATCCGTATGGCTTCCCAACGCTTCCGGTGTCTTGTCGAGTCCATGCCGAGACGAATCGCCGCCGTCATCAGGCCGAAAGGTGGTGCTACACGTTACTAGACAGGTATCTCTAATTCAATTGTTCTTCAGTGTACTTATGAAATAGGGGAACTGTAACGGGTAGGGGAGTGTAGAGGAGTGGTGTACACATGCAGGAGCTATAAGCTCAATCCTTCAAAGGGTGGAAGTGAAGCTACTCTAAGCGTATGAACACATCCTGCCCAAGCCCCGTATCATCCCACTAAAGATCATGGACGCCGACTTCACTAAATTATTGGGGGGGGGGGGAGGAGTGAAAAAAAACAGACATGGGAGGGCCACGTCTTTCCCATTGTCAGGAGGAACATAAAAAAAGGCAAACGATAAACTACGAGATTCGACGTATATTTTAAAACGCAATTGTAATTACTCATTAGCAAATGAAGAAGGAAACAAATATTCTTTTGCCGAATATTAATATTTTTTAAAATAAAATTCAGCCTGCGATTTTATAAAAGTATCCAGAAAGATTTTATTTCCAGACGTTTGTAAAAAAATGATAAATTAGCTGAGTTACTTAAACACAAAGAACAGGAAGCGCACAAAAAAAAAAAAAAAAAAAAAAAGAAAGGTAAATACAGGAACCAGAGATTATACGTTTCTGCATTTTTATTTATTTCATTTTTGATAATTGTTATAAACATTTATCACATATCACGAGAACATGTCAAACAGAATACGGGGCTGGTAATCAAGTTTCATATCAACCCAGCAAAAAGAGTCTTGCTGGCACAGCATTATGTTGCCGCTGCCGAACCGTCAATAAAATGTCCGCGAGGCCAACAGTTGGCCCCCATCAGTTGTCATCTGCCAGAGCAGGGCCATCAGTTATCCATCACATGCAGTAGCTGTCACTAGTGGCGTAAGATTATTTTTAACCTTAATGGAACTTCACTCATTTCAACAAGTGTACCAAATTAAAGGCGCTTTCCAAAGTTTCGAGCTGTCCTTGTCGTCTTGAAAGGCGATTGTTGAATTAAAATATTTACCCGTTCATGTCGCATTCTGTTACATTTTTAACGTTGTATCTTTCCTTTCCGCTGCTACATTTGTTTTAAAGAGGAAAGATATTTTATTTTAGTTCTCGTTAGTTATAAAGAAGTGAATTCCTCCAGTCTTGTGTATTCAACCCATGGATGAGTGAGTACATTATACCCACATAGCGTTGCTTTTTTTTTTTTTTTTTCAAAGAATTGATAAATTTTGTATGCTTATAATTCTTCTTCTTCCTTTTTTTTTTTTTTTTTTAAACATGACGCTTTTTTAATGTTTTCCCAGGACTTTTGTTTCAAGCAGTTTAGTGAATGTTAAAACGAAAGATTACACAGAAATTATTTCTTGTTATTCATGGGAATGGGGTGGGTGTATTTTATGGCTGTAATCTAGTATTTCATGGCTGTAATCTAGTATTTCATGGCTTAATGTGATATCTTCGTCGACGTGGCGTTTCATTACGAAATTAATTCGCCTCTTTACCTATGCTTTTTTTTTCTTAACATCCACTAAAATAACACGATGGCGATAGCGTCGTCTCCAACTAACTAGTACCACGAGAGACACAGCACGCGTTGCTTCTGCGCATGCGCAGTTCCGTTGCTTCCACCTGGTGTTGAGGTTTCATCGGTTGCCAACTACGGGCCACTAGTGGCACTTGCTTGGTGCGCCGCAATTCACTGCGATGCTGCAGGGCCATCAATGGCTGCCAACTGATGGCGCTGCCACCAACGGACCGCTACCGTACCGTGAGCGGCAGATTTCAGCCAGTAGGACCCATCACTGCCAGCTGGTGGCTAGCAGTTTCCCCAAACTTGTGTTTTTGCTGGGAAATGAGCATGATGAATAGGGGAAAAAGAAAGTTTTTACTTATTTTGTTCCTTATTATTTTCCTAGAAATAAATCAGTTTGGCCTCATAAGGTGGAACTTAGTTCACCTTATAAAGAATAATATATTTCTATAAAGGAAAGAAATACATTTTTGCAATCAGCACACCGCACGATAGCCTGAATAGCATGGGAAAACTTTTTTTCTCTATGGAAATATTTCAATTCAAAAATTCGAAAATGACATACATAAACAAAAACTTATTTAATTAAACAGGACGAAAAATATTGGGTGGACACTGCCCCCTAGTAAACTTATTGGAGGGGTAGGATTCACCTTGTCCCCCATAGTCAGTGCCTATGCTAAAGATGCCTGTAATTTGTATTACATCGTTAATTCAATACATTCAATATGAAGAGAGTGCCGCCCCGGTGGTGCAGTGGTCTAAGCGATGGCCTCTGATCATTCGTCAGACAGGGGTCCGAGTTCGAATTCCGGGAAGGCATGGATGTTGTGTTTGTCTTACGGCACTGGCTCTCTCCCTTCCCTGGAACCAGTGACCCTAAATTAGGGACGGGCGACTGCTTATAGCCCATTGAGTTGCTCACGGTGGTCGTTAAACCTCCAATCAAAAAAATAAAATATGAAGAGCTTCTTCATAGAATGAAGAATTGAGGGTAATAATTAAACGCAAATCTTAGTTTTGCAGCAATGAGTACAAACTTCTTCCACACTTCTGACTTCTTCTTCTTCTTCTTCTTTTTTTTTTTTTTTTGAGAATGGTGAGATTGCTGTTAATTTAAGACTGAATATTCGTTCTCATTGCGGAGATTCTAATTGCCCAACTTTCTACTTCATGAAAGTCCCTATTGGAAGGGGGCTGTCTTCTCTGCTTGGGACTTTCAAGTTCTGGGTTCAAGTCCAACTGAATCACTAATGATTAACCGAGGTTCGGAAGTCTCGTTAATCCGTTGGTCCCGGGTTATCGACTCCTCATTGTAAACAAGTCTAATCCTAGTCCTCGGTGTAGCATAAGTAGTGCCTGCTGGATCCACAAACCAACCAACTGAAATCGACCGTCATCGATTCTGACTTATGATGTAATTGAAGCTGTCAATTACATTTTCACACAAAGTAGATTTTTCTTCCAGGGATTTTTTTTCACTTTTTCAGTTTTGGAGATTTTCTGCCGAAGGTATTTCTTTTTTCGGAAGATTTTTAGATAAATAAATATATTTTTAGCTAATATTGCACTTCAATATTTCCATTTCGAGCATTGGTTGGCAGCAGGGACTCTTTAAGAACCTCTGAGGCCCCCGGCGAGTTATGGTACGAGCCCCCCCCGCCCTCCTCCCCCTGTCCCGCGCGCTTACTTACACATGTAATTAAATTTATCATCTTAAACCTAGAAATATTGCTGGGCATATCTTTTCCTTTTCATCTCAAGAAAATATACAATAAAAATTTCTTGCAGTGCCTTAGCAATACATTTCCATATGTAATTGATATACAGGGTGCATAGGAAAGTCCCTTTTTCCTGGAATAACTTGCGAACAGAGAGAGGTACAGTTATGCAAGTGAGATAAAGGTATAGTAAAGCGACTACGCCCGATCGAATGCAACCAATAGCAGCGCCCCTAGTGGTGAAATGCGGAAGTTGGCCAATACCAATCGAAAACGAAAAGAGATAGAGCAAAATTTCCAAGTACAAAGTTGTAGAGCATCAATTAGTTCGTACAAAACGACATTTGTTTCACACGGATAAGATAAATTGTCGCCTTAATACCCTAAAATGTCCGAAATCGATGCGCGACCTTTTGTGTGAACGTTTGAAGGGAACAGGCATAGGTATGAGCAAATGCACACAATTTATTGCATAAATGCGTACTTATGTCAATACAGTTTGATGACGTCAGACAAAACAAAAACAAAAAAGGCAAACTGGTGGTTGGTTGGTTGGTTGGTTGTTTGATTTTTATGGCGCAAGGGCCATGGTTGGCCAAAGAGCGCCAGACACAAGACAAACAAACAGTATTAAAAATGTGGTAAAAAGCTTAAAATCTGACTGATCATGTAAAACTGAAAAATGAGAACGATGGAAGGGTTAAAAAAGATAATGGAACAAACAGTATTAAAAACATGATACAATGATTAAAAACTAGCTGATTCAGTAAAACTGAGAAATGAGGATGATGATAGGGCTAAAATCTAGATACGTTTAAAATAGTCAATTTCTTTAAAAAATGAAAAAACAGCAACAGTATTGCAGTGGTCATTGAGGAGCCGCTGCAGTGTAGCGGCGTCCTCGTTCAACAAATGAGAATGAAAAAAATGAAAACGTACATCACGAAAACGAACACAGCTACACAGAAGATGAATGACGGTGAGTCGGCAATTGCACGTCTCACACATCGGCGCAGTGTCGCCACACAGCAAAAAGCGGTGAGTGAAACGACAATGCCCAATGCGGAGACGCGCAAGCACCACTTCCTCCCTACGGTTCCGACGATATGAGGATTTCCAGACTTCAAGATTAGGTTTAATACGATGCAGTTTATTTTCCACCTGTTGGTCCCACAGACCTTGCCACGTTCGCTTGATATGGTCGCGAACCAGAAAGCGGAAATCCCGGTGAAACAGTGGCAAGGGTGTGACGACCAAAGAGGAAGCAGATCTAGCAGCCGCATCAGCACACTCGTTACCCGAGATTCCAACATGCCCGGGAATCCAACAAAATTGTATCTGGACACCGGCCTCGAGCAAAGAACAAAGAAGCCTTCGTACGGTAAAAAGAAAAGGGTGGTCACAGCAGTCCAACGATGACAATGACTGTACAACACTCAAAGAATCAGTGTACACCGCAGCCCGTTGATGAGAGCCCGACTGAACATGAAGTAGTGCAAGATACACAGCATTCATCTCCGCCGAAAACACCGTGGTCTCAGCTGGGATCCGCGCGACAGAGACGTCATCTATACAAACCGCCGCGGGTCCAACGACTCCGTGCATCTTGGAGCCATCAGTGAAAATGGGAGTGTATTCTGAATTGAGGGCACGGGGCTCAGCGAAGAGCTGCTGGTACACTGACGCAGGGGTTGAGGATTTCTCGAAAGATGTAATGGTGGTATCAACCATGACACCAAGTGGGTGCCATGGAAGATCCCCAAAACCCCTGGTTTTTTCAACAAGAGACAAGTCGAGACCTACATCACGGGCTACGGCTGCCATACGAAGACCGAATGTTGAAATGCACGAGGGCCGGTTCCCGAATAAACGAGCATGCTGGGGATGAAAAACTGCATCGTATAAAGGATGGTCTGGAAGAGATCTAAGTTTCAGGTAGAACTGAATAGACAGCTGCAGACGGCGTAATTGAAGCGATGGTTCGTTCGCGTCAGCGTAAAGGCTGAGAATCGGAGATGTTCGAAATGCTCCCGAACAAAGACGCAGTGCTTGATGGTGAATAGTGTCCAAAGGCCGGAGAACGGAA
This sequence comes from Macrothele yani, assembly GCA_039090855.1. NCBI lineage: Eukaryota > Metazoa > Arthropoda > Arachnida > Araneae > Macrothelidae > Macrothele > Macrothele yani. Next base: position 132,319,052 of record CM077005.1, on the reverse strand, counting down.
CGACGAGCAGAGCCATACACGATACAACCATAATCCAGTTTCGACCGTATTAAGGAATGGTAAATGCGAATCAAAGACATCCTGTCTGCGCCCCACGAGACTCTCGAAAGGATCTTAAGAATAGATAGAGCCCGCAGACAGGAAATCTTGAGCCGCCGAACGTGCGCACGGAACGTAAGCGCACGGTCGACGGTCAGTCCAAGGAACTTGGTCTCCGGTGAAACTGGTATGGCTGCACGGTCTAAAAACAGCTCTGGGTCAGGATGGAGGCCGCGCCTCCGGCAGAAATGGACACACGCTGTCTTGTCGGGAGAAAGAACGAAACCATTGCTATTCGCCGCTTTAAAGATCTGGTTAATCGCAGACTGCAACTGCCTTTCAATAAAATTCATGCTGGATGACGAGCAGAAAATGTGCAAGTCATCAACATAAACAGTAGCCGAAACCGCAGGAGGAAGATTTGTGAAGAGACAATTAATGCGAAGGATGAACAATGTGACAGATAAAATGCAACCTTGAAGAACACCTTGTTCTTGATGGAACGGTGCCGAGAGCGTCGTACCCAGACGCACCTGGAACACCCGATTGCGAAGAAAATTTACAATGAAGGTTGGAAAATTTCCTCGCAACCCGCATGCGTGGAGGTCACGAATAATACCGTGCCGCCACGCTCGATCATAGGCTTTTTCAATGTCAAAAAATACAGAAACCGGGTGCTGCCTACGCACGAACGCCTCGCGCACAGATGTCTCAGGGTGCAGGAGATGATCGTGAGGTGAACGATGACGCCGAAAGCCGCTTTGTGATGGTGAAAGTACTTGATGATATTCTAGAAAATGAATTAACCGGGAATTAACCATGCGTTCAAGAACTTTACACAGACAGCTAGTGAGAGCAATTGGACGATAACTAGAGGGAGACTTGGGATCCTTGCCAGGTTTGGGAAAAGGCAGAACAAAAGCTTTTCGCCAAGATTCCGGGAAACTGTGCTCCGACCAAATACGATTATACAAGATTAAGAGATTCTCGAGAGACGACTGCGATAGATGACGGAGCATGTCATAGTGGATTCCATCGGGACCGACAGATGTAGCGCCGGACCGATGCAGAGCCACCCTGAGTTCAACCATGCTGAAGGGGGAGTTATATCTAGTGTCGAGAAAAGGCGCAAAGGAGATTCTCTGGCGTTCCACAGTGGATTTTATTCTTTGAAAAGAAGTAGGATACGCCAGGTCACTCGACACGGAGGCGAAAGCCTCCCCAAACAATCAGCAATCTCCCCAACTTCAGCATATGTGCAGCCGTTACTCTCGAGAATGGAGATCTGGTGAGAGCTGTAGTTACCCCGGATCTTACGAATCTTGTCCCACACACTTTTCGAACTGGCACGTGAAGTGAGAGATGAAACATACTGGATCCAAGACTCCCTCTTGCTACGTCGACGCACCAACCGAGCATAGGATTTAGCACGTTTAAAAGCAACGAGATTAGCATCTGTCGGATAACGCCGAAACGTAGACCAGGCCTTATGTTGAGCTCTCCTAGGCGCTGCGCATTCAGGGGTCCACCAAGGCTTCGGACTTCTGGAGAGTGTCGTCGATGTTTTGGGTATAGAAAGATCAGCTGCCTGAAGAATGCAATTCGTGACTTCAAGAACAGCTGCGTCGATTGACTCTTGGGTGACCATTGCAGAAGATATTACTGTGGACGATGTGAATACCGCCCATCTCGCACGCTCCATCCTCCACCGAGGAGGGCGGGAAACAGAAGATGGCATGTTCGCATGATGCGAGAGGACAATTGGAAAATGGTCGCTCCCGTGGAGGTCATTACACACCGTCCACGACCAATCAGCAATAATCGATGGTGATCCCAAGGTCAAATCGATCGCACTGAAGGATCTTGTCGGCTCATGGAAGTACGTGTCAGCACCGGTGTTAAAAAGGCACAAAGAGGCCGAGCACAGAAGAGACTATATGCGACGACCTCTCGTGCTGATGCTGACACTACCCCGCAAATGATGATGAGCATTGAAGTCACCCAGTAAAAGAAAGGGTGAAGGCAGCTGATCAACCAATCTCTCCAGTACAGAGACGCTTACGTTCTCGTCCGGCGGCAGATAGACACTGCAGACAGTAAGAGGTACAGGGACAGATATTCGCACCGCCACGGCCTACAAAGTTGTGGATATCGCAACGGAAGACACCGGAACACTGTGAGGGACAAGAATAGCGACTCCCCCACAGGCGATGTCTCCCAGTGCATTATCTGTCCGATACGCACTGTAGCCTCGAACTGAAAGCAGGTCTGATGGTTTAAGTTTTGTTTCCTGTAAACAAAAGCACACCGGAGAGTAGAACGAAAGCAGATGTTTCACTTCATCAAAACTCGTCCGAAAACCTCGACAGTTCCACTGAATGATTGAAGCCATGGTTATAAATGAAATGAAAATGATCAAACGAAGTCAGGCTCCATCACCTCTGATGGGGGTTCCCCCAGATCTGGAGGCGTGTGACCAGGGGCCAAGATGGGAGCATGCTTTGTCCCAAGTGTCTTAACGGGAGGCGCACGACGTTGAGTCATTTCCTGAGATTTTGGAGGAGAAGAAATGCTTTTCTTATCCTGGGCTTTTGTTTTTTTTGTTAGAAGAAGTGGCCTGAGTTCCCTTGTTGGTGGTGGGATGAGTCTGCTTCGGCAAAGTGATGGGTGGCGCTTTCAGACCTCTAGCTCGAGACTGGAGTGCCTCCAGTCCGGCTGCGATGATATCGTCCAGCTTATAGGGACATTTAGTAGGGATCTGAATGTCCGTTTGAATGCCGATTGTAGATTTAGCAACCACCACTGCTGCATATGAGCGCCGATCAGAAGAAGCAGGAACTACCCTCCTTCTGGCCTCAGGATAGGAAATATTTTCCACCGTTTTGAGCCTTTGGATTTCCTTCTCCTCCTTCCACTTGGGGCAATCTTTGGCTGATGCCGCGTGTGAACCCTTACAGTTCACACAAAACTCAGCCTCGGCCACACATTCTGACAAAAGATGATCTGTGGCACCACAGCGTCCACACCTAGAATTGCTCCTGCACGACTGCTTAGAATGGCCGTACGACTGACACCTAAAACATCTCAGAGGGTTAGGGATGTACGGACGTATCTCAAGGTGAAGATACCCTGCCTTGATGGACGTAGGCAGGGAAGGGCTGTCAAATGTTAAAATGACATTGCGGGATGGGACGGACTGCCCATTCCGCCTAAAGAGTATACGCAGCACACCCGTAACGTGTTGACTCCTCAGTTCTTCAAGTAGTTCCTCCTCAGAACACTCAACGAGGTCCTGAGAGGAGACAACACCTCGAGATGAATTTAGGTATCCATGAGGTGTTATTTTGACCGGTGTCTCAAGCAGCGTGGTGGTGTTAAGAAGTGTAGAGCTGTAGGCCACAGTGGACATTTCAACCAGAAGATCTCCAGATTGGAGCTTCTTTACGCTCTTAGGAGAGCTTGCGATGGATTGAAGTGCTTTGTTTATCCAAAATGGACTTTTGGCACTCAGAGGCTTTGAAGGGTCAAATGAATGAACAAAAAAGAAACGAGCGTTACAAGAATCAGGCACATGCTTTTTGGCGGAAGGGGATGAGCCTTCCTCATTACCTCTTTTAGTTTTTGATTCGTGGGAAACTTTATTTTCATCCATGGAATAAATTAATAATTCGTCCACCGACTTCCCCACCCACAATCGAGCCCAACGAGGGAGAGCCGGAGGTCCGCAAGCCCAAGTGGACGCAGGACACGGCCTAGGGATAGCAAGCGGATATAGCAAGTTGATAGGGCAGACATGCGCTCGGCGTGCACCCAGACCTTCCCATGCCTGGGGAACACCCCTTTGGCATGCCCACCCTATCCCCAGACTCACCCTGTAGTGCGAAACGACAAGCCGTTAGAGGTCTGGGCTCCACTCGGCCACAGACCTCATTAACTAGGAGTGGGTTAGTTCCTAGCCGCCCGTTTAGGGTGAAGCAGGGGGCAAAGAGGAGTGTTAGCAGCTGGCGACAACAACACCCTGGCCTCCAGAAACCTCAGCCGCCAGCATCCCCTTTTCCACCTTACGGGTCACCGCACACGGCAAACTTGCAGGTAGGTCTAGCTAACCAGCTCGGAAAAACAAAAGGAACATAAAATGGAGAAGACAGGAAAGAAAAAGAGAAACTAAAATCTAGAGCTGGCGCATAATCACAACCTCAGCAGCCTACAACTGAGGCGGGTGCGTGTCAAGTGAAAAAAACAAAAAACATAAAAAAATGTGAAAATTATCACATATAGCACATGCCGGCTCGGGCCGTGGGGACGCCATCCCCCAGCAGCTGGATGAACAGCTGTCCCTTCGGTTACATAATCGTTCAAGACGAAATGAAAAATTGATCCGTCACAAGGTCAGCTCGGGCCGTGGGGGCGCCGCTCCCCAAATAACTGGAAAACCAGTTATCCCCGTGCGGGGCAAACTGGTGCACAGTGATAAAAAGTTAGTGTTGAGTATGTTGGAAGAGTTCGCCATTGCATACGATACACATTTGTATTCTTCTCCGTGGCAGTTACGAACGTTGACCACTAGGCCACCCGCGGCCTCAGAGCGTTAGGGACAGACGTAGCCTATTATATAGGTTTTATTCCAAGACAAAATCTACGAACTTAAGCTTTTAACTCATGTTCTTGTGAGAACAGTGGAAAATGGATGTAGGTAAAAAACCCCGGGGAAAAAAATACCCCCGGAGAAAATACCCCTGAAAACTGAAAAGCGGAAAAAATGCCCCCGGAAAAAATACCCCCGGCAGAAATACCCCCAGAACAAACGGTTCACTGTAAACTGTCACACAGGAACACTGATGTGTGGCAGTGTTCCGGTGTGGCAATTTACCGGCAACCCTGCCACACATCTTTCAATAACTTGGCCACAAAAATTCAAGGGGGGGGGGGGGTGCTATAAAGATTTGCCGTTTCTGGGCCTATATTAAGAACTGAATTGGGAACTCCAAACGAATTTCGCGAAAACGTTCCATGCAAGCCAAGCGAGAATTGAACTTTAATTTGAAGAAATAAATTGCCGAGGATCCGATGTAAACTTGGTGGGGACCTCAACCCCCAACTTCCGTAATATTATATTCTGGGCCGCTGGAGTCTGTCAGTGTATCGAGGAAGTTGCCCTTGAAGTGTCCGCAAAGTCCATGAGCTCGGGGGGCTTTCCCCCAAAATGTTAAAATGGACGTAGAGCTGTAAACATTAGTACCATGCTTTATATAATGATTCTGTACACGACCCCCCCCCCCGTTTCTAAGAGCTATTCAGGGGTAACATCGAGGATACACTGACCGACTCTAGACTCGTATTCCTTTCACAGGCTTCACCAAATTTCTGGGGGAGGGGGAAGGGCATACATAGTTTACCATTAAACACAACATGAAGCATAGAAATTGCGAGCAAATCCCTTACCTTGAACACTTGTCTGCGCTCTTAGAAACTTGCACCCCACCCTCCTGAAAATTCGTGGTTTAGTACAGAATCATTATGTAAAGCATGGTTCTAATGTTTACAGCTCTACGGCCATTTTAAAATTTTGGGGGACCCCCCCCCCTCCCAATAGCTCACGGACCTCGCGGGCGCTTCAAGGGGAATAGCCCGGATACACTGACAGACTCCAGCGGCCCAGAATTTAATATTACGGAAGTTGGGGTTGAGCTACCCCCCCCCCCCCCACCTTCCCAGTGTACCTCGGATCCTCGGCAATTTATTTCTTCAAATTAAAGTACAATTCTCGCTTGGCTTACATAGAACGTTTTTGCGAAATTCGTTTGGAGTTCCCAATTCAGTTCTCAATATAGGCCCAGAAACGGGATAATCTTTATAGCCCCCCCCCTGAACTTTTGTGGCCAAGTTGCTGAAAGATGTGTGGCAGGGTTGCCGGTAAATTGCCACACATCAGTGTTCCTGTGTGGTAGTTTACAGTGAACCGTTTGTTCTGGGGGTATTTCTTCCGGGGGCATTTTTTCCGCTTTTCAGTTTTGGATAGTTTTCAGGGGTATTTTCTCCGGGGGTATTTTTTCCCGGGGGTATTTTTACCGTGGAAAATACCACGACTTTTCATGGAAACTCTGCAGGTAATTTATTAGTTGAATAACACGTATTAATTATCACAAGCATATTTCTACAGTTTCGTGTTTTAACGGACTTCAATAATGAGTGTCCGTCGTAAGTTCTTTGAGGGCCCACTCAGATGTCTTAGCCTAGGGGCCCCCTAAAACCTCAATCAGGCCCACTCAGATGTCTTAGCCTAGGGGCCCCCTAAAACCTCAATCAGGCCCTGGGCATGAGACTTCGTGGACGTGATGCTTTTACGCATGCGCAGTCCTGCTGCTTGCACCTCGTGTTAGGGTTGTTTCGGCCTAATTGTGGCGCTAGCTTGGAGGCCCGTAATTCATAGCGATGCGTCAGGTCTATCAACGGTATACTAGAGGCTGACAACTGTTAGCACTGCCACCAACAGATCGCTACAGTACCGTGAGTGGCAGATTTCAGCCAGCTGTGACCGCCACTGCCAACTGGTGGCCAACAGTTTCCCAAAACTTGTATTTTTTTTGCTGGGAATAGCTACGATGACAGATATCATTTTGTACACGCCGTTTCCCATGCTGACTAAAAAAGGAAATCTACTGAATATTCCCTACTATTCCCGGAGAGAAATGAATTAATTATAAATTTTAAAACCCACGTAACACTACGTCAGTTCATTAAATCACCGAAAATAACATAAAAGATTATAAAATTATTGTGAAATGACTTTAAAAATATGTGGGTAGTTCAGATAATAATCCAAACGTGTTACGATGTTATTTTACTTGCCAAGCTCTTGCATCGATAATTACAAGAACACAAACTTTTAGGGCGCGGCGGTTATGCTCTAGCAACGAATTTGTTTCTTAAATAGCGTTTTTTGTCAGGTGCGGCGCTTAGCCAGAAAATTATAGTACCTCACCTCCCCGCCCCTCCCCTTTCCGTATACATAAGGTTATTTTTAAGAAGATGACCAGAAACTGTATATGTATGTTCGCAGAGTGAATTTCTTCCCTTGTTTCTTTTTTAATTAAACATTTTTGTGGAGTACGGGCAACATGAGAATACACAAAATTGTATTTCCATTAAAAAGAATTTTTCATTTTACGAAATTCAAAGTGTTTTTTTTATCGGAGGTTTAACGACCACCGTGAGGAACTCAATGGGCTATAAGCAGTCGCCCGTCCCTAATTTAGGGTCACTGGCTTCAGGGAAGTGAGAGATCCAATGCCGTAAGACAAACACAACCTCCATGCCCCACTGGGATTCGAACCAGGACTCCTTTTGGACGAATGATCAGAAGCCATCGCTTAGACCACTGCGCCGGCTTCCAAATGTTCGTTTGAACTGAAAAGTGTTCATTTTCAATTGATTGAAAGTTCAAAGAAATATTCTCTCGCAGGTATTGATATCATTGTTACCTGTTGTTTTATAACGGATTCTTCTACCTTGCTGCTTGTGTGACCCATTGAGTTATCTGTGGTGTAATCCCGAAAGATTTGTTGAGGCACAACTATCTAAAGCGCTTGTTTACTGTCTGGCATTCACCTTCTCTGTAGGAGATCAAATGTGGTAACCGGTTGCGATGTTTGTTAAAGCGTAATCGTACGGGAAGACGGAACAAATATCAACTAGTGCAGTTGCTATTGACTTTTGACACGACACTCTTCCATACGGAATAGCTCCTTCTCTGAGGTCAAGACCTCCTCCCCCCAAATCATTTACCGATGCTGTAAAGGGGTCAAAGTTTGAACACGTATCTCAGCGGAATCCATCCAGATGACCCTTCGGGTCGGAAGAAGATGCCGCCTGCGGTGCTACGTTCAAAAGAAGGGGTGGATACCAAGCGAAAGGATCCCACGTAATGCAGTCATGCCTTGGTCACCAAATTTCTCCGATCTCTGGGGTCATAAGGTCAGTCAGGAAGTGCGATCACGAAGGGAACGTGGTTGATTTTGCTCAATGCTTTCAAGCAGCTCGTAAGTGCGTGGGCTCCTCGGTCCAAAATGGCAAAGGGGGGGGATGACTTGGATTTGATCTGCTTTTCCCCACAAATGTTGTTTACGTTGCTCTGCCCTTCACGGAGGTACGAATTCTCATCTGGGATAGGTTTGACCTTGCTGTTTTAATTTGGAATGGTCATTTGGAATGGTACGGGTGTTACAGAGAGGTTTGTGTGAAGCACATCTACAATCTTTCGCATGTACAGTACCTTGTCAACTACGTACGCGGAAATTCGTGTACCCAGTGGTGTAGTGGGACTAGAACAGACGGGAACGCTGTTAGGGTTTTTTCTTTTTTTTTTAATTTCCTAGCTGGCACGCGTTCAGGTAAACCATAACTTGTTTTCTTTTTAAAATGCGAATGTCTTGTAGCTCTTTCCCAATTAAACAACGCAACAGAAAAACTGCACAGTTAGTGAAATTAACGTCCCACGTTTGCTTGAAGCAAATTCATAAACAGCGATATGAAAGCAAAAAGAGAAGGAAAAAAAAAAGGGGGTGGGGAGCAGTAACTTGCTATAGAAATTCATATTCATGGTTCCCATACTACATACATTGAATAAATACACCCTGATTCGTAAAGAAGTATAGTTTCCAGATGCTGTAAAACAGTAACAGTCGAAGACACAGACTACAATTGCGAAACGTTAGGTAGATGTACTCATAAAGTTTGTGTCCCGCTGCTGAGGGAAGTGACGTAGGCGATAGCGCGCGAGTCACGTGACTAGTCAGTCAAAATGGCAGTGTCTGCAGTGGAGAAGGTGTTTTGCGTTCTTGAATTCAGCAAAACGGAATCTGTAACTGTTGTGCAACGGCATTTTCGATCACGATTCGGAAAAGAACCTCCAAACAGAAAATCTACCCACGATTGACATACAAAATTTGAAACTACGGGCTGTTTGTGCCAACTTAAAAGTCCTGGACGACCACGTGTATCGGAAGAAGTCGTCGATAGTGTTTGCACCGCCATTCAACGAAGCCCGGGAAAATCAACGCGGAGGGTGAGTTGTGAAGTGCAGATTTCACAGCCCACTGTCTGGAGAATTTTGAGAAAGAAGCTGAAAATGATTCCATACAAAGTGCAGATGTTGCAAAATCTCACTGATCTTGACAAGACAAAGGGCTTTGAATTTTGTGCCGAAATGCAGCACCGTTTTGAAAATGACGATTTTGCCGATCACTTAGTTTTCACCGATGAAGCTACATTTCCCGTGAGTGATCAGGTAAACAAGCACAATGTTCGCTTTTGGGGAACGGACAATCCCAGATTTACAGCGCAAAACGTGCGAGATTCCCCTAATTACAGCGCAAAACAGATGTGAGATTCCCCAGATTTACAGCACAAAACGTTCCCGATTCCCCTGTGCTGTGTCCAAAAAAAGTGTACGGCCCCTTCTTTTTTCAAGAGAAAACTGCCACGGGAGGGTCTTTTCTGGATATGTTAAGTCTTTGGTTGATGCCACAGTTGCAGAACGACAGTGACAACTTTATTCTTCAATTGGATGGTGCACCACCGCACTGGTTAGGCGACGTGTGAGATTATCTCGATGAACATCTTCCTCACCGATGGATTGGACGAGCCGCGGACTACAACATGCCACTCACCCAATGGCCTCCCAGAAGTCCTGGCTTAACACCTTGTGACATTTTCCTGTGGGGGTACGTAAAGGACAAGGTATTCGCCCCTCCCCTTCCTGTTGATCTAGCGGAGCTGAAACAGCGTATCACGGCCACTATCACTGCACTTGATTCAGATATTTTACCTCGCGTTTGGGGGGAAATGGATTACCTGCTCGATGTGTGTCGTGTGAATAAGGGTGCACACATAGAACATCTGTGATTGTCTCTAAAAAAACTTGAAACATTCCCCTGCGATTCTGTTACAGGTAACATAAAATATCTTACATTGTTCTTGTTTTACAGTGCGTTTAAACTGTATACTTCTTTATGAATCACCCTGTACTAGTACTCACTTGAATGTTTTCTTTTACTAGGGATAAGATCATCAGCGTCAGGTAAAATGCACATGAACCGACTTTTTTTTTGCCAAAATTTCTGCCAAGCACTTCAAAATTTGTCCCCCTCTCCCATCATGCTTAGCCCCCCCCCTTAATAGCCCACCCAGTTCTGAGCGGTTAGCGCCGCCACTTCTCTAAATCCATTCTCACTTGGCAGTTCCTTGAAACTCCTTTTACTGCTGTTGTTCAGAACGTTGAAGTGGAGATATTGCAGTGGGTAAATTGTTGCAATTGAGAATTTAATTATTCTTGTCATTATTAAGAAGTGTAGTTGTGAGTCTCAGTGAATTTAGTCCAGTTACGAGTGCCCCTAAATTTCTCTGAAAGCAGAAGAGATTAGTTTTCTCTCTGGAGCTTTAGGCCCGTTTCACACAGGTGGAAAAAATCCGTCAAAGCAATAAATGACCAGGCTGTTCTACAGCACGTCTTTCAGGCAGACTACAGAACTGTTCGTGCTGTACCCAAACTGCCTCTATCCAAATATCTCGAGAACTAAGACTCCCAGTAATAAATCGCTTCCACAATTGCACTCGATCTAAATTAGTTTCCGCTTCCAAAGACATCTTGCTCGATATTATGGGGATGATAACAGTTTCTGCACCCCAAAATTTAACAAAATGGTGAAATCTTGTTCCTTGGATGCCAAAAGGTGTACTTTCGGAAGTTTGACGATCACTATATACTTTCTTATAACATAAATATAAGAAAGTATAAAAGGAAGAGGAGGAATATGGCGAGCGGTGGGGTTGGTGTGGCGTAAGAAGGGTAGGTATTAAAGACGTAAATGCACATCACTGCGTATGCCACCCTACCTAAAACAATCAGGGTCGTCAGTAGGTGTTCCTCTATTGGAGCAAATTGAACACCGCGTTGCCCCCCTTCCCCTGCGGGTGCAGTTGTCTAAACGCTGGCTTATGATTATTCGTCCGTGAAGGGTCCCAGTGAGGCATGGAGGTGGTGTTTGAGTTACGGCCCAGGCTCTCTCTCTTCTCTGGAACCAATGACCTTAAATTTGGGATGGGCGACTGCTTATAGCCAATTAGGTTGCTCACGGTGGTCGTTAAACCTTCAATCAAAAAAAAAAAAAAAAAAAAAAAGAAGAAAAAAGGAGCCCCATTTTTAACTGTGTGCATATACACAGTGGAGTCACATTATTGTGACCACCTCCTACTTTTGACGACAACAGCGCGTAGCCAATGAAAGAAGGCACGTGTCGTAATCTGGCTTGGAGGGTATATAAAGTGTGCTGTAGGCAATCTGAAAACATATCACTCGTTGCTGTCATGGATAAAACGAGCTATTTATCAGATTTGCAAGAAGGGATGATTATCGGCTTTCGGGCCAAGGGTGTCAGTATTTCTAAAACAGCGCAGTTTGTGAACAGTTCGCGTGCTGCTGTTTTTAAAGTGTATCGTGGTTGGAGAAATGGCACCATTGCGAATAAGCGACGTGAAAACTGCGGAGCACCACGTGATATTGATGTGAGCCGTGAACGTGGGCTGCGAAGGTGCATTAGGGGCCGATCGACACGCTACAGTGGAGCAACTCACTGGCCGAATGAACCACAGGGCTACCGGAAGTGTGTCTAAAACGACAGTTCAGCGAACCCTCCTGCGTATGGGGCTCCGATGCAGACGGGTGATCACTGCACCTTTGCTAACGAAGATGCATCGGCAGAAAAGGCTTACATTTGCACGACAGCATCGGAGTTGGACCTTCGCTGATTGGCAAAGGATTGCCTTCTTCGATGAGTCACGTTTTCTGCTTCATCGAACGGATGGACGTTGGCGTATAAGGCAAGAAACATCGGAGAACAAACACACTAGCAAGGCAGATCAAGTGACAATTTAAATTATGAACAAAAAATGTGGATAAAACTGAAAAACTTTTAACTAAATTTTCAACTGTACAAATCCATGAAGACTGAACACTGAAACAACCAGTATCCAAGTGCAGTTTTCTTAGGGATTTTTGCCCACCTGTGAGAATGTGTAAACAATGCGGAAATGGCAAATATTAGCAGATCTGTATTTACGTAGCTTTGTATTTCACATATATAAATACTTTAATAATTCGCGTATTGCACTTTTATTTTTAAAGAAAGCAAAATTGGGGATGCCACAGGAGGGAGAATGATGGATAACTCAACTTCCCGATGTGAATCAGTACGAACAGCTGTGCCAATAATTCTCTACCACACGGACAAAGAAAGGCCTTGTTGGTGTCAAGGGCCAGAGAAGAGAAAAATGCCTTTATTTTTTAAGAAAAAACAAAATTTGGAAGAAAATTATTAAAAAAAAAAAAAAAAAGAAGCGAAGGTGGAGTCTTAATCGCGCTGAATAATAAAACACTGTTCCTCACTGCGTAAGGGACCGTGAAATGCTAAGCGCCTATTAAAAAGCTTCCTGGTAGTTAATTATTTTCAAAAATGTGTCGTGAGGAGGTTTCCGCTAAATCTATACCCCTTGGCTTTGGAAAATAGTACTAGAGGGAAATCTTTGTGCGAGTGTGAGAGTAATACATGTTTTTTCAGCGAGAGTAGTCCATCAGAAGTCAATGATTGTGTTTTTTTTTTTTTTTTTTTGCTATATTTTATTAACAAGTACAGTTATTCAGAAGGCATGCAAAAGGAATCAAAAGAAACTAAGTGATTTACATCCCCAAAACTAAAGTTACATTGCACCCAGTAAACTAGGACGAGAATCAAAGCTAAGCAATACTACACTGCTGGACAATTGCTAAGGACGGATCATAAACGGCTATATAGCGCATAAAAAAGTAAGTGTATTTGGATGCCAAGTGAAATAAAATAATGTCAGAATGCCAGGACATAACAAAAAAGACAATTTATTGTGCTCTGAAATCCAGAAGGCTTTGGAACGTGTTCAAGGGACAAACAGGCCATTTTGTGCAGAATACGTAAACGTTAAAAAATGCAATTACCGTCCGTAGGCGTTCCGGCGTAAGATGTCAATACGGGATATGGCCACCATGGAGGGCGATGCAAGATTCCACACGTCGTGTCATGCTTTGCACAACATCATCAAGCAGCTGTTGGGGTAATTTATCCCATTCCTCTGTCAGTGCACGGATGAGGGTGTCCTTGTTTATTGGAGGGCATTGGCGACCAGCAAGACTCCTCCCCAAAGCATCCCACACATTTTCAATGGGATTCAGATCTGGAGAACGTGCTGGCTATACGAGGCGCTGAATATCCTCGCTCTCAAGACACTCCTCGACAGCGACTGTTCAATGACATGTTGCGTTGTCGTCCATGAAAATGAATCTATCACCGACAGCACCACGGAACATGCGGACATGAGGTAGCAGAACATCATTAATGTATCGTTGGCCAGTCATAGTCCCAGTTGGAAGCACATAGAGGGACGTACGGCCATTGATCATGATGCCAGCCCATACCATGACACTACATGTCGGATATCGGTCCCTTTCCTGTATGTTTGCTGGACAATATGCAGTACCACTATCACGCCAGATCAGTTGTCGTCGACAATCAGACGATAGACTGTATCTACTCTCATCTGAGAAGAGGACAGCAGACCAGTCGTTATCAGTCCAATTGGGATGTTGATGGCACCATTGCAAACGGGCGGTACGGTGACGTCTGGACAATGGGATGCACACAACAGGACGGCGGGCGTATATTCCTCCTTCATGCAAACGTCTGGCGACAGTTTTTCGGGAGATCCGCTTGCCAGTAGCAGCCATAAACTGATTTGCTCCCTCACTAGCTGAGCTGCGCCGGTGTCTTTTTGTTGATAGCACTATGTACCGATCTTCTGCAGGTGTCGTACTGCGAACACGACCTCCCCCGTGACGTTTGCTACACTCTCCATTTGTTTGAAATGATTTCCACAGCCTTGAAACAACACTGTGGCTAACGTCGAACTCCCTGGCAACATCTGTTATTTTTCGCCCTTCTTCAATCTTGCCAATAATACGGCCCCGCGTAAAATCATCTAGGTGATGTCGGGAAGACATACTGAAAATTACAAGTTCGTCAATTGATTCTTTCCCTTTCAACTTTGCGTTTGAACAACAACGGTCAATACGCGTCAAATCCTTTATATCTCTTATAAGCGCTATGACGTCACGAACAAGTTCGGCAATCCAAAATTTGCATACGCACAACACGTCTTACTGTATCCCGCACTTATGCTAATTTCCACATTTTCCTGCCTTCCATTTTATGGTTGCTATCGTTACTATTGTCATCCGTCCTTAGCAATTGTCCGGCAGTGTATTTATGTAGAATTGCCATGGGCATTTTTGCATATTTTCCAGATTTGTGCATTTCTTCCGAGGTCATATTTGTGTGGATGTTTGTTCTGTAGGTATTGTTTAATGATTCTTAAAAAAGTTTTGCAAGGAGCAGGTAAATAGCTATTCGTTTTTAATTTTATCAATGTTCTCTTTAAATTCTATAGCTTGTGAAGTTGTGAGCAACTGAAATTTCTCTTGTGCAAAAATCAAACTAAGTAGAAATTTCTTTGTGCAAGAGAAAGAAAGGGGCAAGCATGGTTAGTGCTTGGTAGTGCAGAACTGATTTCTTTTTCTCAAAAAATAGGTGTTTCTATTACTTTCAAAATTTTTTTTTTTTTTTTTTTTTTTTTGCTACGAAAGGCTTTTCTAAACTGATTTTCTACCGATAAGCATTAATTTTATATTTATTTGTTTTGTAGCCCTTACAAACGGCGTGACCAGGAGCTTAAGCGGGAACAGCTAACACAATGCATTCTTATCGATTGAATTGAGCTTAGTGCATGTTAATCAGATAGAGGCTAAGCCTGTAAAATTATAAAACTTCGTATCAGGGACAGAAATTTTAGGAGGGAAGTATGTGTAAAACTTAAAAAAGTATTCGTCATCGAATGGTTTTTCTAGACTTTTTGCTGAGTGATTATAAATGTGCAAAAAATATATATCTTTATGCTTTTATTTACGCTTTCCAACCGTAGGTTGAAGAAGCGTATACGCTCCAGCTTTGTCCGTCCGTCTGTCCATCAGCACGATAACTCACGTGAAAATGGTTCGATTTCGATGAAATTTTAGTATGTGATTTTCTATAGGGTTCATTGTAGACGAACCCTATAGAAAATGGGCGAATCAGGGTCAAAGGTCAGGACATAGGAGCTGGATCCATTCCATTGCCTTTATGCGTCATAGCATGCGTAAATATGGTTCGATTTCGATGAAATTTTAGTATGTGGTAAGGAGCCACTGGGGACGAACCCTATTGAAAATGGGCAAAATGGGGTCAAAGGTCAGGACACAAGTGGGATCCATTCCATTGCCCTTGTGCATCATAACTTACCTAAAATGCTTGGATTGCGACAAAACTTTATCATGTTGTTCCGGAGGTATAGTGAACCGGTTCTGTTGAATATCAACGAAATGGGGTCAAAGGTCATTGCACAAAAGCAAGATTTATTCCATAGCCATTATTCTCATAACTTGCGTAAAACCTGCTTCTATTTGAAACAAAACTTTATCATGTTGTTCCGGAGGTATAGTGAACCGGTTCTGTTGAATATCATCGAAATGGGGTCAAAGGTCAGGACACAGGAGCGAGATTTATTCCACAGCCATTATCCACATAACTTGAGTAATAATTTCTGGTATGTTGAAAAGCGTATCATAATCAATGCATTGCATGATTTTACTAATTTGTATATCTTTCAGGCTGTTCATAGACAACAGTAAAGTGGAAACCGCCGTCATGTACTTTTTTCATTTGTTTCGACTTCACACACTAATTTTGTTTTCATAGCAATTGCTTATTGACATTCAAGAGGGGGGAGGGGGCTCAATTGCTTTTTTCCGGGGCCCGTAAATTAATGGTTGGGCACTGGTGTTGCTGCCGATCTTATAATGCCATAAAAATACAAAGATACTATAATTTAATTTTAACCATACAAACTGTAACAATATTGAAAACTTGACTTCGTATGGACTAATACGGACATCAGTGCAGCTGCCGCCATTGATTGGGCCGCGGGTGGCCTAGTGGGCAACGTTCGTGACTGCCACAGAAAGGACCTCAGGTTCGATCCACTAAATATCCGTGATGGGCACGTTAGGCCGTCGAACCCCGGGTACTGCCCCCCCCGGTAACAAATAAGGGCGTCTTCCTCCCCCTTTCTACTTCGCTTCCGTGTCACTTTCCTATCGGGCACTCTAGCTCAAATCTCCTATCTTCCTATTTGTAAGGTTGTTTAAGACAGACACTCCCTTCCTAAAATCCTCTACATATGATCATTTGCCGCCATTGACAACGATAGCACGCGCATGCGCCCGAGGAACGTGCCCAAACCGTATTCTTCTGTTTCAGGTCAAGCGAGATGCACTCTATAGTGAGCGAGACACACTCTGTAGTCCGTTGCCAACTGCTGAACACAATACTATTCTTTTGCATTAAATTACAGTTTATTATTAATATTATTAGTATTATTGTTTAGAAACACCATCTCACACAGTAGACCCAAAATTTTGAGCAATGTGGACTAAAGTCGCTTCTGCGGCCTTTCCGGGATGATTAGGAACCCTGAAGTTTAAGCTTCATTAGTTTCATACTAGATCCATCCCTGGAGCAGAGTCGTATTTAGATGGGGTGGACCCTGCTCCCAAAAATTTTTTAATTTTTTATTTATTTAATTTTTTTAGTTGGAAATCCAGTTACATTAGAAAAAATTATTTAATAAAAACGCATCCACTTATATGAAAAAAATGCTTTAAATATTCCTTCTGTTTCTCATCAATTTTATTTTGTCCTAGTGGATTTCAGAAAGTTTCATTTATTGTCGCCCTCCCCCCAAAAAATCTATGTACGCCCCTGGCTCCGAGGAATAGATATTTTCCTATGTGAATTGATTTCTGCAAAAATGTCTTCTCTGAGAGCGTCTTTTCTGGGTATAGTTGAACCATATGAAACAGCAAAACTATCCTAATAATTATTTTGTGTTCACAAATTTTTCATAAATATACCTCTGTCAAATTGCAGAATTAGCATATGCTGCCATCTGTTGTTTAAATTGGCTAACAAACAGAAACATTGTGTATCAATAAAAGTTATTAAATTGTAAAACCATTTGTAACTGCCTGTGCTGCCATCTATTATATTCATGTATAGAATTTCATATCGTCTTTCACAGTTCAGTTATAGAGTGTAAACTTTATAGGTGATATTTTTACTGAATTGTCACTAATACAGTTCACTGCCAATTTTAAAAGCTTTTGAATTCTAAACTTTGTTGCGTTTGGAAGGTGGATCAAAGATTACGTTAGTTTTCTTCAAGAACAATATCTTAATAAGTCACGCTGGAGCTAGAGCGAGGTGTATATTACATACACTTAAAAAAAGGAGAAATCTTGATAAAGTGGAAACGCCCATTCGTCAGATTGATTGAAAGATTACTGTACACTCCTCTTAGTGGAAGAAAATAAAATTTTTGTTGACTCTGTTGCTTATCCAAGAGCGCTGTTAGCCGAAGTTCCGGAAATTTACCTATCATATACGTATTTTAAATTTTCATATACGAGTTTAGCTTTTTAAACAGTATAAATGGCATATGCTGCCACCTGTTGTTTAAATTTTCTAACAATTAAAAGATTGTGTATTAATAGATATTAAATTACGAAGCCATGTATAATTGCATGTGCTGCCATCTACTACATAATTGTCTAACTTCTACTTCATCATCATCATCATTGTCAACCATTATCAATCCACTGCTGGACGAAGGTCTCCCCAAGTTTCCTCCACAACGGTCTGTCTTGTGCCAGTCTCCTCCATGTCACCCCTGCATACTTTCGAATTTCATCCACCCATCTCCCATGTGGTCTTCTTCTGGGTCTTTTCCTGTCCCTTGGAATCCAATCTAAAATTTCGGCTGTCCATCGATGATCTGTCCTTCTGGCAGTATGTCCAGCCCATTGCCATTTCAGGGATTTAACTCTGATCATGATGTCTTCCACTCTTGTCATTTTTCGGATCCACGAGTTCCTCTTCTTATCCCTCCTGGTTACACCAAGCATGCACCTCTCCATGCTGTTTTGAGTTGTCTGCAGCCTTTGTATGTCTCTTTTAGTTAAGGTCCACGTCTCTGCACCATACGTAAGCACTGGAAGGATGCATTGATCAAACACTTTTCTTTTAAGACATAATGGCATATTGCTCTTGAAAATTATGCTGTTTCTTCCAAAAGCTCTCCAGGCAAGTTTTGTACGCCGATTAATTTCTTCATCAATGTGACCCTCACTTGATATCTGCTGTCCAAGATAAACGTACGTGTCTGTTATCTCCAGCTTTTCTCCATCAATCGATAAATCTTCATTTCTTGTAAAAGCATTGAACATCACTTTTGTCTTCTGAAAGTTCATTTTTAATCCCACTTCTTTACTCTTGTCAGCAAGTTCCTGGATCATACTCTGCAGCTCTGATGGGGTAGTTGCAAAAATGACTACGTCATCAGCAAAGCGAAGGTGGGTTAGATAATCTCCATTAATCTTTATTCCCTTGTTTTCCCAGCTCAGCGACTGAAAAACACCCTCCAATGTGGCATTAAAGAGCTTCGGAGATATGGTGTCCCCTTGTCTCACTCCCTTTCCAATTTTTACGTGTGTTGTATTTTCAAACAGCCTAATCTTTGCACTTGCAATTTCATAGATGTTATTAATAATATTAATGTATGCATCTTCAATACCGCAGGTACTTACCACAGTTTAATTACTGTATGTGAAGTTGTTATCATAGCTCGATATGCGATATTTTTGCTATAATTGTCACTAATACAACTTACCGACAATTTTAGAAGTTTTGAATTCTGAACCCTGTTTAATTACCGCTTCTACTTACCACAGTTTAATTACTGTATGTGAAGTTGTTATCATAGCTCGATATGCGATATTTTTGCTATAATTGTCACTAATACAACTTACCGATTATTTTAGAAGTTTTGAATTCTGAACAATGTTGTCCTTGGGGAGATGGACAAGATTACATTAGCTTTATTTCTTTCAAGCCACAGTTCCAGTTGACATACATATCTTAATATGTCAACTGGAACTGTCACAAGATATTTACTGCGTATACTTAGAAAAGGAGAGAATCTGATAAAATGGAAAACGCCCATTTGTGAAAAGGAAGTCTGACGTTCACTTCCTTTGAAGGATGAAATTGAAATTTTTGTCGGCTCTGTTGCTTACCCAAGTGCGCTGTTATCCAGTTTCCTAAAATTCTCCTAATTTTCATAGATTTCATGATTTTCGCCTTGCTCTTCGTGTACCTGTATGCTAAAATTTTTGCATCGTCCTTCAAAGCTAAATAAAATTTCATATCGTCAGCGAAATTTGAGGATTTTTTTTATGTTTTCTGTAGACATTGCTTGAATGCTAATTCTACATTTCTTCCTAAACGAATGCGTGTTCAATATTTAAACTGCATATTCATTAAGTGATCGGAAAATGCTTCAGATTGTCTACATCCGGGGATTCATACACAACCTTCAAATTTCCTCAAGCACTTCCTTAAAATTAAAAATTCGTTTATATTTCCCATCAATACGGAAGTTCTCCTTTGCAGCATAATTCTCTATAGCGGAATTGTACAAAAAAGGAATTTTATAATTTATATATTTTTTAAAAAAAGTTTTTTTTTTTTTTTTTTTTTTTTCTGAAATATCAAGTAGGCATTGTGCCGAAAGCGTGTGTTGAAACTGCGCATTAGCAGAAAAGCAGTTCTTTTTTATTATCAGAATCTTCGGCTTCACATTGGTCTCTGAATAGCAAATCTCGCCAGTAGCGTCGACTTCACTAAATTATTGGGGGAGGGGGGTATAACGAGGTCAGGCACGGGAGGGGGCACGTCTCTTCCATTCTTAGGAAGAAATTTTTAAAAAAGGGCAAAAAGATAAACTACAAAAGTCGATGTATATTTTAAAACGCAAATTGTAATTACTCATCAGCAAATGAACAAGAAAACAGAAATATTCTTTTGATGAATATTAATATTTTTAAAAATAAAATTCAGCCTGTGATTTTATAAAAATATCTACAGAGATTTTACTTTCAAACGTTCATAAAAATATGAGAAATTAGCGGGGTTACTCCAGCAAAGAACAAGAAGTGCAAAAAAATAAATAGATAAATAAAGGCGCTAGAGATTACAGGTTGCTCTATTTTTATTTATTTTATTTTTGATAATTGTTTTAAACATTTACCATGTATCACGTGAACATGTCAAACAAATTACGTGGCTGACAATCCGGTTTCTTACCAAATGAGCAATGCTGATTATGGGAAAAAGTTTTTACTTATTTTGTTACTTATTAATTTTTTGGAAATAAATCGCTCTGGCCTCATAAGGGGGAGCTTGGTCCATTGGTCTACCAGAGGGGCAATATTCACCTTGCCCTCCCATAGTCGGCGTCTGTAAATCTCGCTTATTTAAACAGAAGACTGTCGATTTAGATGCTGACAAAATGCTAGTTATTTTTTACAGCTTCGTTGTGTTATTGAATACCCCCCCCCCCCTTTTTTTTTTGTCAGCTAGATCAAATCAAATACGGAATTAACATGTCCGAGAGACATGGTGTAGTTTTGAAACTCTGAAACTACGTAAATAGCTTACTCCATTTTTAGACCAAGCGTTCGTTCCAAGCCAACAGTCAAGTCCTTTTGCTTTTCGAAAACAAATAGCCACGAAATACAATGAGTCGTGAAAAGCGGCTGATTACGTAAATCTTCAGTTTTATTTTAATGCTATAGCGAAGGAGTGGGTGTGCCTTTTTCAACGATTTCCTTAAAATAGTATAACTATACCAGCAATCCAAATTACTTGGCGTAGATTCTAAATCAAAGATTCCAAGCTTTCGCGCATCAGCCAGATGACTTTTTCAAGGAAGGTAGTCAGCTAACTGCAAACTGGATAATAGAACACTTCAAGAATTTGAACGCGGTGACTTGATTAGACAATAAATGAATAGGCGCAAATGTGATCAGTCATTAAAAGAAGCGAGGCCACGATGGTTAGGCATGCGGTACCATGGTACAAAACGCAGCATTGTTTGAAGAATTAATTCCAAATGCGTAGCAACTCCAGAGAGACGCTACCATTGCAAGCCTCGCTGCTGGTCAAGTTTTCCAAGGTTTCCCGAATTGCCGTAGATTTTGGAGTGGAGTATAAAGCTAATTTCCTTATATCATTCCAACAGCGGATTTGAACTTGACTTCTCTTCATAGGGCAGTGGTTATTTTATCGTCTATTGTATCCCTTTTATGTTCGTTGATTCTAATTCCAAACGAACGTTTGGTCATTCCGTTGTAGTATCGCCTGGAGCCATCCGGATATTGTAGTGGGATGGCATAAACACCTTCCTTATTGAGAAGAGGGGGCTTGTCAATATTTCTCTTAAGCATCGTACATAAAGATGCCAGAGACGTTATGCTGGCACCAAAGTTCACCCCTCTGAGCGTGTTTTTGAGTTGATAGAAAACTTTTGGTGTGTAGAGAAAAGAGCCCAGGTAGCGTAGTTACGGCATAAAAATAATTAAGACGGCCTGTTCTGGCTTTTTCGATAAAGTTATGCATCTGGTTCGACTTATATCCTGCCTCAGCGGCCAATTCGATTGTCTATTTCCTTTCTTCATCATAACTGCTGAGAAAAAACAAACTGAAAATTCATCAAACCTTTACTTACCCACACGAGCACATTCAATCACGTTACCAATATTCGGAAGGTTTGACGTAAATCTTTTGTTCATTCTGATGTTGGAAACACAGCTTGAAGATACAAATTAATAAAAATAATCCTCCAAGTAATAATAAAAAAATTTGTCCACATGCGGTAGGGAGCTCGTAAAACAACCGCGAGAAAAGGAAGAAAGCCGTCCTGGTGGCGCAGTGGTCTAAGCGCTGGCTTCTGATCATTCCTCCGAGTTGGGATTGGGTTGGATTCTCGGTTAGGCATAGCTGTTGTGCTTGTTTTACTCCACTGGCTCTCTCCTTTCCCTAGAACCAGTGACCTTAAATTAGGGACGGGTGACTGCTTATATCCCATTGAGTTGCTCATGGTGGTCGTCAAACCCCCAATAAAAAAAAAAAAGAAAAAGAAAAAGAGGTAGGCTTCCCAGTTCTGATTGAGCCGTCAGTGTGAAACGTAGGACTACGACCGGTGTGTTAGAATTTTGTTTGGCAGTGACTGCTTTCAGTTCTCGATAATCTCTAGTTTGTTGGGTTGCAGTCTTCTTGGGCTTCTTACATTCTTCATCACTTGCTCTTATCTTTCGTTTTGACTTTCTCCACTTTAGCTTGTGTTCATTCTGCGAATTCCGTGGTATTGCCGAAAATGTTAACCCGTTCACCACGAAAACAATTTTTTTAAATTTTAGTTTAAACCACTGCGATATGTTCTTTGTATATTTGACTAGATCTCGTCCAGAGCTTTAAAACGATGCCACGTACAGTCCTTTTGCACTCACGGTTGTCCAGATAAACCACGATATTGACAAAAGTGTTCACCGGTTCAAAAGAAATCAATTTTCAAAATGTTCAGTTCAAACCACTGATAAATGTTCTTCATATATTTGAACAGATCTCGTCGAGAGCTTTAAAACTACGCCACGCACAGTCGTGTTGTGCTCACAGTTGCCGAGATAGATTGAGTCAAACGCGGCGGCACCCCCAGAAATATTGCATCATCTCCTCCGCGCACAGGGAGCGAGGGGAGCATCGCGCGCACGATGTATTGCGCAGTAAGCGAATTGGACTCCCTGCTGTGTACAAATATGCTAACACGATTAGTGTGTGGCACGTATTTTTAACGCTATAATGGTTTCAATTGGGACTTATTTTTGTCACAGGTGGCCGGCCGTAAGTCGCACCATACTATCCCCGGAGTTAGACGTAGTCCTACGAAAAAAAAAAAAAAAAAGAAAAAAAAAAAAAAAAGATTTACAACCTGAGAATATGCCGCGTATTCGAACGCTTGATTGGTGGCATCTAGATGGCGCAGTGGCCTAAGCGATGGCTTCTGGTTATTCACTCAGGGTGGGTTCCGGGTTCGAATCCCGTAAGGCATGGATGTTGTGTTTGTGTTTAGGCACTGGCTCTCTCTGTTATTTGATAATCTGGCATACTGTATCACAAAAAGAAAAAAAAGAAAAAAGTAGGAGAGATTCATAACCTAAGAATATGCCATGTATCCAAAGGCTCGATTGGTGACATCAAGATTGTGATGCGTGAAATATAGGCGCTCGTGCATCTGCTTCCCCTTCTGCTTCGCGCGCAGGCGCTGTCTGCAGATCTCGCTGTGATTTTTCTTTCTTTTTTTTTTTTTTTTTGATTGGAGGTTTAACGACCACCGTGAGCAACTCAATGGGCTATAAGCAGTCGGCCGTCCCTAATTTAGGGTCACTGGTTCCAGGGAAGGGAGAGAGCCAGTGCCGTAAGACAAACACAACATCCATGCCTCACCGGGATTCGAACCCGGACCCTTTCGGACGAATGATCAGAGGCCATCGCCTTAGAACACTGCGCCACCAGGGCGGCTGATTTTCCACCCCCTTGCTGACCCTGCTAATGGATCCGCTATATGCTCCTTTCCTAGCCAGGTTGGCGAGCGATATCTTTAAAGAGCCAACATAGAATGAGCGATTTCATATGTAATATTATCATGGGCCCCTATAGGGAGGGACAAGAAGGGGCACTGGGGCACTTTTCCTCCCCTGGAAATTTGACTACATTTTTTTTTTTTTTTTTTTAGTAATCTCTCGTCTTGGAAGGTACTACAAAGATTTTTGAGATGACTTTATTTCTGATTGCTTATTTTTTCTGCTGAACATCCGAATGCATTTGTATGCAGTAAAAGCAGGAAAGACGTTGTGAATTTACAGTTGAAAGCAGTATTAGATTTTTGTATTAAATGTTAGACAACATTGTAGATACGAAAAATATAATAGCATTATCTGCAGCAGCCGCATTCACTGCTTGACAAAGATCTAAAAATTTTTTCAAAACTTTCTCCTGGGGGGTAATTTTTTTTTTTTTGATGACAAAAAAAAAGTTTCATCATGGCGCATAGGTCACTAGCAGCCGAAAAAGCGTAATACTAAAAAAAAAAAAAGGCCACTTAGAAATTTCGCTATCGTCTCAACAAGCTATCAATTTTTTTTTCGCCTCTTTTATCTTTTATGCAGGTTTCAGATCTTCTGATTTTCAGTTATGTTTATTTGTGGTAAAAATGATTACACAAAAAGAAAGGACAGTGGAGATTTGCATGTGGTATTTTGTATGTTGGTTTCACATTCAAGAGCTAGGAAGAACAACGACTTAATCACAACAGCATGGTTTTGAGAAATTCAGTTTTAAAAATTTAGACAGCTTATACTCATATCTACAGGCACATAAAAATAACAATTATATTATAAAAATACATTTACAGAACGTAACTAGGCATTTCTGCACCCCCGGATATGTCTTCCTATATTTTGCGCGGGCAGGCGCGCGAACACACACACTATATGCGAGCGTGTGTGAGTATGTGTATCTATTTTCAGTCCACTGCCGGTTGAAGGTCTTCCCAAGTTTCTTCCACTTTTATCTTGAGCCAATCGCTTCCAAGTCACTCCGACATGTTTTCGAATTTCATCATTTTCGTATACTGTGTATATTACTAATTTAATAGTCCCGGCCTGCTCCGCCCTAGTTACGCCTCTGTACATCTATACATAGTATAAAATAAAGTCCCCGGTAGGCGTCTGTCTGTTTGTTCGGGCTAATCTTGAGAATCGCTGGACGGATTTCGATGCGGTTTTCACCATTCCATAGAGCATTTGTCGAGGAAGGTTTAGGTGTATGAAACATTAATCTATGACAAAAGGGAGCCGAACAGTAACAATTTTAGTGACAAGTCAAAGGAAAAACCGCCGTTCGCATTCTTTCGTGGCTTCCACTGCCTAAACAAAGATACGCGGCGACCGGTTTACGAAATTTTTTTGCTTATTGGGAAAAAGACGCGAGGCGCATGCGCGGCAGCCGGTCTGGCAGCATGTAAGGCCACAGACTAAATGCGTAGTTACATCGGACTCTGAAATAATTGGTTTATCGGCGCTCGCACAGACTAAATGCGTAGTTACATCGGACGCTGAAAGAGAATTGGTTTATCAGCGCTCGCACAGACTAAATGCGTAGTTACATCGGACGCTGAAAGAGAATTGGTTTATCGGCGCTCGCACAGACTAAATGCGTAGTCGTTTCCGTCCACACGTATGTATCTCTTTGAGTATCTCTTTAATTAAAATTTAAATATCGTATTAACATTATGCCGAGACGAAAATCGAATATACACAGTGCGTCAAAGAATTTTTAAGACTGGTGCTAGATTTCAGCCTACGGTGGTGCCACCAGTGTAATCGCGAATGCGTTATAAACCATGACCATTTGCTTGCTTTCTGCCAAAAGTACTGCGCAGTTGTTAAAGTAACTCAAACAAAACGGGCGTTCATTAGAGAAGTAATATTTTTTTCATGTTGAATTATTAAAATGGAACAAAGGGCTGTTATTAAATTTAACGCAAAACTTGGTAAAAGTGCCTTGGAAACTTACCAAATGGTGAAACAAGTTTACGGTGAGTTTTGTTTAAGTAGATCAAATATTTTCTTGTGGCACAAACGTTTTTTGGACGGAAGAGAGAAGCTAGAAGATGATAAGCATACCGAAAGACCAAGTTCATCTAGGACACCTGAGATTATTGAAAAAGTGCGTGATTTCGCGGCAAACAATCGATGTGCGCCACTAAGAATGATGGAAGAGTCTTAAACATCAACAAAGAAATGATTCGAACCATCCTGCATGAAGATTTGGGCAAAACAAAAGTCTGTGCTTAATTTGTTCCACACACGTTAACCAATGAACAAAAAAAAAAAAAAAAAAGGAGAAGTGCACATTGCAGAGACATCATTTCAGCCGCCGAAAATGATCCAAACTTCTTAAAATCGATTGTTACTGGTGATGAAACATGGTGTTTTCAATATGATCCTAAAACAAAGCGACAAAGTGCGGCAAGGAAGTCAAAAAACTCGCCACAAGCCAAAAAAACAAGAAAAGTTCCATCGAAAATCAAAACAATGTTCATCACATTCTTCGATAGTTAGGGTATTATCCACAAAGAATTTGTTCCAAGTGGACAAACAATTGCTGGTGACTTTTATTTAAATGTTTTGAGGCGTTTGATGGGCAGAATTCGTCGCATTCGTCCAGAATATCGAGATGAAAACAGTTGGTGTTTGTTGCACGATAATGAACCCAGTCACACCTCACTTCTTGTTCGTAGATTTTTGGCGAAAAATAACGTCTGTGTGTTGAATTATCCACCGTATTCGCCTGATTTAGCACCCTGCGACTTTTCTTTGTTCCCAAAACTTAAAATGGCGTTTAAAGGGTGTTATTTTGATGATATTTCGACCATACAAACAGCTTCAACGTGTGTTTTGGAGGTAATTCCGCAAAGTGAACTGGAACAGGCATTCGAATCATTATTAAATCGCTGTAACAAGTGTAGTGAAGCCGGAGGGACTTATTTTGAATAACAAACCAAAAAAAAAATTATAATTTCTTGTTTCTAATTTATTTTATAGACCCAGTCTTAAAAATTCTTTGACGCACTGTGTAGGTCGTAGAACATCGAACGTTAAAATAATTTGTTTATCCCGTCATAATGGAACTTTCCAAAAAATAGAATCTCGATTGGCAAATGGCAGACAAAAAATGGCTTTACAAAGAGAAAGACAGTCGCTTGTTGAACGTAATAATCGCCTCTCTTACCGTGCGAAGCCGGGCTGGGTCGCTACTTTATTTACATAAAAAACAAAAGAACCGCGCCTGACACACTTTAAGTCGTTGTTCCACCAAGCTCATCAATTTCTGCTTGCCGCCTCATGAGAACTAACCAATGGGCGCCTATGAATATAACAGTGCATTGCTGTTTCCATTTAGTTAAATGGTAAGTTAAATTATTTATTTAAAACTGTTTCCAGTGGTTGCAATGGGCAAAAGCACTTCTGATTGCAAGTCATGCTTTTCTTGAAGAAATTTGGGTATTGTTATTTTTCACTTAAGGAAGAGAGAGAGAGACGTTAAGTCAATTATTTTTTTATTTTTATTTTTTTTAACAAGTAATACAAGTCAGTACAAAAGCACATCGAATGAAATGACATTGTAGACAAACACTACCTCCTAAATTCGGGAAGGAACACGCTTTTCTTCAGATTATTACGCATGTTTTTGATTGAAAAGTTGGACAAACCACCTTCTGCCTGTCGCT
This sequence comes from Macrothele yani, assembly GCA_039090855.1. Classification (NCBI taxonomy): domain Eukaryota; kingdom Metazoa; phylum Arthropoda; class Arachnida; order Araneae; family Macrothelidae; genus Macrothele; species Macrothele yani. Next base: position 132,291,593 of record CM077005.1, on the reverse strand, counting down.
GCCCGTGTCTATCTCTTTTCCCATCTGCTGAAGGGCAAGAGTTTCAGTTTTGTGAAGTGCGATTCTATAGGTGCCAATGACATTGCTTCTCACTCCCTTGGGTTCATGTTCCCGTAGGAGATCTTCGGTTATTCCCAACTCTTCGATCACCTTTTAGTCTTCTTCTCTGCAGATGCGTGCTTCTTTCGGTCTTTGCTGGCATCAGGAAAAACAATACCTTTCAACCAGTCTGATGACTTGATCTTAGCGGTCGTGATGCGCTTGGCTTGATCTTGTTGAAGAAGACCCACAATGAGATCATTGCATTGGCTGGAGACATGGTTAGGAATTGTGAAACGCCCACTTAGCACCTGCTTCCTAACAGAGGGCAGAGTTTCACCTTTAAATGGTAAAGCTGCACTCACCATGAGAAATAGGAGCACGCCCAGGGACCACAGATCTACACTTGGACCTACATAGTCGCTGCTGAGGAAAAGCTCCGGAGCTGCATAGGGCGGGGAACCGCAGAAGGTTGTGAGTGTCTGGTCAGGACAGCTGAGTCGAGTGCTGAAGCCGAAGTCACCAACCTTGACGTAATTTGGACCAGCGATGAATATGTTCTCGGCTTTCAAGTCACGATGCACAATGTTCTGCTGATGCTAGAAAAACAAAAGCAATAATAACAGCACTCTGGACAATGACTGAAAATTTAAAAGCAAATACTGTCAAAATGGAAATACACGAACTCACGAAAATTTTTTTTTATTAGCGTTAGTAATACTGTTTTGTATTCGTTAAACCACCGTCGTTATAAGCAGGAGGTTAATTGGCCCACCGGAATTTTTCCCGGTCGACCATTCGAGAAATTGCCCGCTTTCTCGTTGTTTTTGTTTTTTGTTTTTTTCTTTGTGTTCGTTTGCTTGGATTCTTTGGAAGGAACGAATAATTATTTTGATACTTATGAATAATAATAGTGAAACTCATTTTAGCTTCGTTTCTGTCATAGAAGTTGTTTCCTTAAGCCCCCCCCCCCCCCAAAAAAACATAAAAAAAACAGGGTTCTTTTCTATCAATTGTTGGGGGTTCGACCACTCGAAAAATGGCCCACATTCTCGGTTTTTTTTTTTTTTGTTGTTGTTGTTGTTTGGATTATTTGGAACAAGCGAATGATTATTTTGATACTTATGAATAATAATCGTAAAACTCATTTAAGCTTTATTTCTGTCGGAAAAGTTGTTTCCTTAAAAAAGCGAAACTAAAAAAAAACTGAATTCTCTTCTATCAAATGTTGGGGGTTTGACCACTGGAGAAATAGCCCACTATCTCAAATTTTCTCTTTCTTTTTTTGATTCTTTGGAACGAAAGAATAGTTATTTTGATACCTCTGAATAATAATCCTGAAACACATTTAAGCTTTATTTCTGTCAGAAAAGTTGTTTCCTTAAAACATCGACAAAAACAACAACAACAGGGTTTCTCTTCTATCTAATGTTGGGGGTTTGAACACTCCAGAAATGGCCCACTTTCACGTTTTTTTTTTTTTTTTTTTTTTGTTGTTGTTGTTTTTGTTCATCTGCTTGGATTCTTTGGAAGGAACGAATAATTATTTTGATACTTACGAAAAACAGTCCTGATACTCATTTAAGCTTTATTTCTGCCAGAAAAGTTGTTTCCTTAAAAAACAAAACAAAAACAGGGTTCTCTTCTACCAAATGTTGGGGGTTTGACCACTCGAGAAATGCCGCTTTCTCGTTTTAATTTTTTTATTTTTGTTTATTTGCTTGGATTCTTACACACACGAACAAATAATTGTTTATTTTAATACTTATGAATAATAATCCTGAAACTCTTTTAAGCTTTATTTCTGCCAGAAAAATTGTTTCATTAAAAAAACAAACAAAAAAAACAACAGGGTTCTCTTCTATCAAATGTTAGAGGGTTTGACCACTCGAAAAAGGGCCCACTTTCTCGTTTTTTGTTGTTGTTTTTGTTTGTTTGCTTGGATTCTTTTTAAGGAACGAATAATTATTTATTTTTATACTTATGAATAATAATCCAGAAACTCTTTTAAGCTATATTACTGTCAGAAAAGTCGTTTCATTAAAAAAAAAAAAAAAACCAGGGTTCTCTTCTATCAAAGGTTGGAGGTTTGACCACTCGAGAAATAGGCCACTTTCTCGTTTTTTTTTGTTGTTGTTGTTATTTTTGTTTGTTTGCTTGTATTCTTTGGAAGGAAGGAATAATAATTTTGATACTTACGAAAAATAATCCTGATGCTCATATAAGCTTTTTTCTGTCAGAAAAGTTGTTTTCTTAAAAAACAAAAACAAAAAACAAACAAACAGGGTTCTCTTCAATCAACTGTTGGGGGTTGGGGGTTTGACCACTCTAGAAATGCCACTTTCCCGCCTTTTTTTTTTTTTTTTTCTTGTTGTCTGTTTGCTTGGATTCTTTGGAAGGAACGAATCATTTTTTATTTTGATACTTATGAATAATAATCCTAAAAATCTTTTAAGCTATATTCCTGCCAGAAAAGTTGTTTCATTATAATAAAAAAACAAAACAAAAAAAACAGGGTTCTTTTCTATCACATGTTGGGGGTTTGACCACTCGAGAAATGACCCACTTTCTCGTTTTTTGTTTGTTTGTTTGTTTGTTTGTTTGCTTGGTTTCTTTGGAAGGAACAAATAATTATTTATTTTGATACTTATGAATAATAATCCTGAAACTCTTTTAGGCTTTATTTTTGCCAGAAAAATCGTTTCATTAACCCCCCCCCCCAAAAAAAAAAAAAAACAAACAAAAAAACCCAGGGTTCTCTTCTATCAAATGTTTGGGGTTTGACCACTCGAGAAATGGCCCACTTTTTCGTTTTTTTTTTTTTTTTTTTATTATTTTGCTTGGATTCTTTGGAAGGAACGAATAATTATTTATTTTGATACTTATGAATAGTAATCCTGAAACTCTTTTAATGTACATTTCTGTCAGAAAAGCTGTTTCATTAAAAATAAACCAAAAAAACAAGGTTTTCTTGTATCAAATGTTGGGAGTTTGACCATTCGAGAAATGGCCCACTTTCTCGTGTTATTATTATTATTTTTTTGTTTTCTTAGATTCTTTGGAAAGAACCAATAATTATTTTGGTACTTATGAATAACAATCGTGAAACTCATTTAGGCTTAAAAAAAAAAAAAAAAAAAAAAAAGACGGGGCTCCCTTCTATCAAATGTTGGGGGTTTGCTCTGAAACGACATCAAAATTATCTCTACTTATGTGAGCAATGTGTCTCCGGACCAAGTCATGCGCGTACTCCCCCCCCGCCCCCACTGCGGCAGGGGGGAAGTCACGGCTAAGAAGGCCTCTAGCTTCAGAAAAACATTTTACAGTATATTTTGCGGAAACTTCATATGAATAAAGAAATAACCAGAAATTTTTTACGAAAGAAGAATTAAAAACAAATAATGTTTGATTGTTGTTTTTTCACGACTAAAAATTTAAAAAATTGGATGACGGGAAAGCAGTTATTTCAGAGGACCTGATGCCCCATTTCATTGTCATAGCAATGATTCCTATACATGTATATTAACAAGAGAATGTGAAAGAAATATCAGTTCAATGAATGAAACGTTTTTACCAACGAGAATAAGTATCACAGTTGTCAGCAGGTAACTACGCATGCTTCTGAATATAAGGAACTGAAAGATGTTATTGGCGGGGAAAAGAAGAGACTTGTGTCATTTTTTTAAAAAACAGAGTCAAGAGAAAAAATTTACCATCTGTAAAATCTTGCAGCATTATGTTAAGTATGTTTTTTATATTCAAAATAATTTAGATATTTTTTTTTTGTCACAATTCTTAATTGTTACTTATTTATTTGCTTACTCATGCTTTGTATTTCCGTATAAATAGGAAATGATCGTTAGATATTGTCACGTGAAAGTCACGTGTTTTGTGTGTGTGATCGTGAGGCATTTCAAAGAGGGTGACTTCTCTGAAAGAATACAATTTGTACGATATATTCAACTTCGGCGTAACTGTTTTGTATGTAGTGCTTTCTGTTGGTAAAAAATTAGGGCAACTATTTCGGTTACGACGTGCACATTTGTGTTGCACTCAATAAAGTGCAATAATTTTGGTTTTGCGAAAAATACCTGTAGGTTCCAAAGAATTTCAATTATTAAAACGCTTATAAAACCTAGCTAATAATATTGAATTAAAAATGTAAGTAATTGAGTGCTAATATATTTTTGTAAAAGGGCAGCCAAGAAATTTTTTCAGGGTGGGCGGCCCCGAGATTTTTCGGTACGCCAATGGACCAAGCACACTGTTATTAAGTAATTAAGCTAAAACAAAATACAGTTAGACGTAGATACAGAGGGTGAGTCGAAAGTTTTGCAATATTTGCATAAACTCATGTGCTGCGGCGGGTATGCCACCTGTTTAAACTAGTTAAAGTTGCGCACTGCAGTCAGTAGAAAGGGATTGTAAGTGGTAGTCGTTGCTGTTAACAGCACTGCAGTGGTAGTCATTACATAACAGCATTGCGTCGTTCTGTCTATGGTTGGGACGCATAAAAGATGAACAGACACAACCGGCTAATTAGGGAACTTTTGCTTTACGAGTTTGAACTCGGCCATAACACTGCTCAAACAACACGAAACATTTGTCATGCGAAAGGGAAAAGTTACGTGGACCACTGCACCACAACCAAATGGTTCAAGAAATTTCGCTCAGGTGACAGAAATTTCGGCGATCATCCAAGGTCAGGTAGACCACGAACCGTGGATTAGGAGGCCGTGTGTGCGCCAGGCAGTAGAGGCAAATCCGACAACCAGCACTCAGAGATTATCAGACGAGCTGGGCATATCACAGACCACCGTGGTTCGTCACCTTCAGGACCTCGGCAAAGTCTACAGGAGCTGCCGCATTGTCCCTCACGAACTGATGTCAGCTGAAGGAAACCGTTGTGTGAAAGTCTACACGGAACTCCTAGAAAACCCGGGCGATGTACGTTTTATCAAGAGAATTGTTAGCTGCGATGAAAAGTGGATCTATTTCCGTAATCCTAAAACACAACGGCCGTGGTTGTGCCCAGGCCAGCTTCCAGAACCTGTTGCCAAACGTGAGCGCTTCGAGCATGTGATGCTCTGCGTCTGGTGGAATTTCGAGGGGATAATCCATTGCGAATTTGTTCCAGACGGTTGGACCATCAACGCCAACCTTTACTCTTGAACAGCTGGAGCGGATATATACCGTTTTGGAGGAGAAGTACCCGGCACTAGTGAACAGAAAGCGCGCTCTCTCACAGCAGGACAACGCTCGGCCTCATACCGCGCGAACGACCAGTGCAAAACTCCAGGAACTTGAGGACATGGAACTGATGCCACACCCAGCATGTAGTCCGGAACTCGCCCCGTCGGATTATTACTGATTCCGGTCCATGGCCCACTTCCTTCGCTGGCGGCACTTCAACAACCAGGAGGAGGTGGCAGCTGGGGTGAAGGAGTTCTTCGCCTCGAATGACAAGAACTGGTACCGTCGCGGAATCGAAGAGCTGGCAGACAGGTGGCTAAAGACGATGCAACACGATGGCCTATACTTTGAATGCTAGTCAGCTTTCGTCGTAAAGGTACGTATGAAGACATAAAGTGATCCAAATATTGCAAAACTTTCGACTCACCCTCTGTAGAATCGAAGAACTGGCAGACAGAAGGGTAAAGACGGTGCAACACGGTGGCCTATACTTTGAATGCTAGTCAGCTTTCGTCGTAAAGGTACGTATGAAGACATGAAGTGATCTAAATATTGCAAAACTTTCGACTCACCACCTGTAGAATCGAAGAACTGGCAGACAGATGGTTAAAGGCGGTGCAACACGATGGCCTATACTTTGAATGCTAGCCGGCTTTCGTCGTAAAGGTACGTATGAAGATATAAAGTGGTTCAAATATTGCAAAACTTTCGACTCACCCTCTGTAGTTGGCCTTCGATCACAGGGTTATTGGTAGGCCTTATCCTTCTGCTGTAACCTTGAAGGAGACACTAGCACCCATTAAGATTGCCTATCATTCCCACCCTCTTATTCACCAACAGACACAAGAGTTCACCGACAGAGACATTCCGAACGCCGTGTTCCACGCACGTTTATCTAAACAGAAACAACAATTTACCGATACTGGTTATCACATGGATTAAATGTTGTTTCATGGGACAAAATAATGAGTAGACTTAAAAAAATGCGTCTACTCAAAGAGGAGGTACCAGTTTCAACGAGCAATAGGAAGCGATAAGTGACCAAATAAATGTAAAAATTAATTGAGTGGGAAAACTGCAATGTTGCATGTGCACGTTTCAATTTTCAGAATGAGCTCAGTGGTGTTTTAGTAGGAAATGGGTCGTCAAAACACCCGCGATTTTTCATTATTTTTTTTATATCAAAACCAAATTTTTAAAAGGAAAATAATTAACTGGAATTCTGAAAATTCCGCCTATGATTGATTGAATGAAGCGTGATTAGACGATACATTCAATCATGAGTGGATTTCTAAAATTATTTCATTGTTAAAATTTGCTCACGACTGAATTAATTTTACAATGCATATTTCAAATGTTCTCTTTCACCCAGGATCTAATAGTTTTTTTATTTAATTTAACGAGGGAAGTTATGAGGTGTTTCTGTGTAGGTACCTGTGCTTTTGTTGTAGAGCGCAAGTCTAAAATTCCAAACCTGGTGTGACGTATATTCTAAATTAACTTTCCTTTTTAGTTTCTTTCCCTATGTAAATCTTGAGTTTATTCTGTTATTCTTCACTCTGAACGTAATATCTTTTCTCTCAAACGAATACGTTTGGCAATACAATTGAGGTTGAATGCACGTGACGTATGCATGATATGAATAAGAACAAGAGATAAAAGCGACGACTAAATTGTTGCTTGGAGAGCGTTGGGTTGTAAACTGATTATTGAAAGGAGCGTTGTGAAAAGAGCGTTGTGTTAAAGAGTTGTGTGGTGTGTGGAGTGTTTAGTGCAGTATGCTATGATACGATGTGTTTGCTGCATCTTGAATAAAGCATCTTTTCCGTAAGTTTGACTTCTGTTGTTTACATGTTTCGTCTGGCCGTTAAGGTTTCTTTCATTTAGGAACTATTTCTTAGTATGTTGATGTTTTAAATTAACGTGGAAGTAGGACAAGACTTCTAGGACATACTGCTTTGACCGTCCCAGTACGCCCTTGATTGTAAGCCGGGAGACGGTTCTGCATTGCAAAAGAAAGAGCTTCTATAAGCTAGCTCGTTGGCTGAAATCCCCTGATGTTCCCTAGCCGAAATTTTTGTGCTTTTAATAGTTGAATTCATACGATGTTTTTGAGTTGAATTTTTATGTTTCTTTTTCATTTTCTGTTATACATTTCACTAGTAGAATGAAATTGTTGTTTTTTTTGCTTCATTTGGTTTGCTATTCAGCATTTGGATTTCTTTACTAACCAATTAATTCACATGCTGTTTTCTAGTTGAAAATCTTTTGAACGAGAAGATGTTTAAAGCTCTTTTTCTCGCTCGCACGCGCAAGGATTTCCCTTTCGCACTCAAAATGCTACCAGGCAATGTGCTCGGTAAGTTAAATTGCGCACCGGATAGGCCCAAATACCGTCTGGGCACGTTAAAACTTTATTCGTGTAAATACATATGCGCTTTCCATATCATCAAGTGTGATACTTAAAAAGGTAAAGATGCACTTCACATAACTCCATGGCGACTGGGTAACCAGCGACACACCCGCGTGACGTAGATACCTAATGAGGTCTTGAGTTCAGATATTTTTTTTTTTTTTTGTTTGGAGGTTTAACGACCACCGTGAGCAACTCAATGGGCTATAAGCAGTCGCCCGTCCCTAATTTAGGGTCACTGGTTCCAGGGAAGGGAGAGAGCCAGTGCCGTAAGACAAACACAACATCCATGCCTGACCGGGATTCGAACCCGGACCCCTTACGGACGAATGATCAGAGGCCAGCGCTTTAGACCACTGCGCCACCGGGGCGGCTGAGTTCAGATATGCTACATCGTAGATGACACAGATCAGCTGTTGCCACAGAACAAGTTACAAAAAGTAAATACTTGTTGCGTCAAGCTTACCTTAAACATTCTTTGAACTTTGGCTTGAACACTAAGAATATCTTCTCGCATATCAGAAAAGACAGGGACCAACCCAATATTCTCACCTCAGCAGGTGTTTATTCGATCCCTCTGGCTAAACATGCTTTCCCTTTCATGGATGTTATTCAGAGCAGGTGTATCGGAAGCACAAAAGGAAGATTTCGTTGCAGAATTACTGAACACCAACAAACTATTAACAAGTTAGTAAAATCATGCAATGCACTGATTATGATACGCTTTCCAACATACCAGAAATTACTACTCAAGTTATGAGGATAATAGCTGTGAAATAAATCTCGTTCCTGTGTCCTGACCTTTGACCCCATTTCGATGATATTCAACAGAACTGGTTCAGTACACCTCAAGAATAACATACTAAAGTTTTGTCGCAATAGAAGCAGTTTTACGCAAGTTATGAGAATAATGGCTGGGGAATAAATCTTGCTTTTGTGCAATGACCTTTGACCCCATTTCGTTGATATTCAACAGAACCGGTTCACTATACCTGCGGAACAACATGATAACGTTTTGTAGCAATCGAAACATTTTTTTGGTAAGTTATGATGCACAAAGGCAATGGAATGGATCCCACTCCAGTGTCCTGACCTTCGACCCCATTCCTCCCATTTTCAATAGGTTCCTTACCACATACCAAAATTTCATCGAAATGGAACCATTTTTACGCAAGTTATGACGCATAAGGGCAATGGAATAAATCCCGCTCTTATGCCCTGCCTGACCTTTGACCATAATTTACCAATTTTCATTAGGGTTCGTGCCCAGGTAGTTTCCTACCACATACTGAAATTTCATCGAAATCGAACCATATTTACGCATATTATGACGCATAAAGGCAATGAAATGGATCCCGCTCTTATGGCGTGACCTTTGAGCCCACTGCACCCATTTTCAATAGGGTTGGTTCCCTGGTAGTCCCCTACCACATACTAACATTTCATCGAAATCGAACCATATTTATGCAAGTTATGACGCATAAGGGCAATTGAATGGATCCCGCTGTTATGGCGTGACCTTTGACCCCATTCCACCCATTTTCAATAGGGTGCGTTCCCAGGTGGTTCCTCACCACTTACCAAAATTTCTTCGAAATCGAACCATTTTTACGCAAGTTATGACGCATAAGGGCAATGAAATAAATCCCGCTGTTATGCCCTGCCTGACCTTTGACCCCAATTTGCTATTTTTCAATAGGGTTCGTGCCCAGGTAGTTCCCTACCACATACTGAAATTTCATCGAAATCGAACCATATTTACGCATGTTATGACGCATAAAGGCAATGAAATGGATCCCTCTCTAATGGACGTGACCTTTGACCCCACTTCACCAATTTTCAATAGGGTTCGTCCCCTGGTGGTCCCCTACCACATACTGCAATTTCATCGAAATCGAACCATATTTACGCAAGTTATGACGCATAAGGGCAATTGAATGGTTCCTGCTCTTATGGCGTGACCTTTGACCCCACTTCACCCATTTCAATAGGGTTCGTCCCCTGGTGGTCCCCTACCACTTACTAAAAGTTCATCGAAATCGAACCATTTTTACGTGAGTTATCGTGCCGACAGACAGACGGACGGACGGACGGACAGACGGACGAAAAAAGCTGGAGCATATACGCTTCTTCAACCTACGGTTGGAAAGCGTAAAAAAAAACGGAAGCACCTCAACAGCTGTAGCCAGGACTTGCTTGAGTGACCAATTCACACAGCTCTGGGATCAGATAACCCTAACAACAGGTTATTGTAGTGAATGGCACCTGAGATATAGTGAAGCAATTGTTATATTACCACGTTCAAAAAGTTCCGGAACTTTTTGAATATTTTCCAAATGTCAGTGAATTACGTCATTCTCCGCTGAGCAAGCGAAGAGCATCATGTGACCGACCAGCCAGAACCGGTTTGATCCAGATCCAACACGTACAGCGTATATGTGTAGTTCGTGATTACAGGCATTCGAAGCTCTCCGTCGCGAGGACAACGATGTCGAATTTTGAACAACGTTCAAGTGTAAAATTTTGTGTTCTGCTCGGAAAAAATCTTTCGCTGATACTTTTCAAATGATTAAGTCAGCGTACGGTGTGAGTGCAGTGAGTCGAACTAGAGTTTATGAGTGGCATCGACGATTCGAAAACGGGCGATAGAGTATCGAGGATGATGAGAGGTCAGGATGACCTTCAACATCCACAACAGATGAACAAATCGCCATTGTCAAAGGAATTGTGAAAAATGACCGTCAAAGAACTATTGCAGGGATTGCAGAAGTTGCCAGCGTCTCAGTTGGAAGTTGCCATGCCATTTTAACAGAGAAACTGGGCATGCATCACGTGTGCCAACAAATTATTCTCAAAAACCTGACACAAGAAAAATGGATGAGCGCATGCAAGTTTGAGGGGATAACATTGATGCAGTGGATTCAGATCCCGATCTCTTGCATGGTCACTGGCGATGAGACTTGGTGCTTTCTGTACGACTCCCAATCCAACAGACAGTCAAAATTGTCTAAATCACCGTCGTCACTACGACCAAAAACGTTCAAGGCTGACCGCTCCAAAGGAAAGGTCTTGTTAACAGTTTTCTTGCAAGGATTTCCTTCAACATGGTCGTACAGTCACTAAAGAAGGGTACGTCCACGTCCTGAAACGTCTCCGAGAATCAGTGAGACGCAAGCGACCCGATCTTTGGGAGACCAACTCCTGGGTGCTCCATCACGATAATGCGCCGGCTCACAGATCCGTCCTGGTGTCCGATTACTTGTCCAAGCATTACATTCCCGTTCTTCTACAACCAGCTTATTCCCCTAATCTCGCCCCGTGTGACTTTTTCCTTTTTCCCCGGGTAAAGAATTTGCTTAAGGGGCGACGTTTCTCAAATTCCGAAGAAGTGCAACGAGCTGCGACGGAGGCACTGGAGGATGTGGCAAAAGAAGGCTTTCAATCTGCATTTAAATCTTTGTATGAGCGCTGGCAAAAATACATAGTTGCGCAGGGTAACTACTTCGAAGGAAATACCGCATAAACAGGTATTATCTGTACTCATTCTTTTTAATATAAAAAGTTCCGGTACTTTTTGAACGTACTATAAAGCAGCTGAATACCTGTTGTAACGACGAACAACCCATTACACTACCTCACCATTGGAGGTTTCTTATCAATGCAGAAACTAATTTTCATCAACCGCCTTCGGCATTCCCCTCGAAGTCACCTACCAGTACATCTTTAACTTAACTTAGTTGTAACTGCATTCAGTTACTTACTTTTTGTAACTTGCTCTGTGGCAACAGCTGATATGTGTCATTTACGATGTAGCATATCTGAACTCAAGACCTCATTAAGTATCTACGACAAGCGTGTGTCTCGCTGGTTACCCAGCCACCATGGAGTTATGTGAAGTGAAGTGCCTCTCTGTCTTTCTTACGCTTTCCAACCGTAGGTTGAAGAAGCGTATATGCTCCAGCTTTGTCCGTCTGTCTGTCGGCACGATAACACGCGTAAAAATTGTTCGATTTCGATGAAATTTTAGTGTGTGGTAGGGGACCACCTGGGGACGAACCCTATAGAATATGGACGAAATGGGATCAAAGATCACGACATAGGAGCGAGATCCATTCCATTGTCCTTATGCGTCATAACTTGCGTAAATATGGTTCGATGTCGATGAAATTTTTATATGTCGTAGGGCACCACCTGGGAAGGAACCCTATTAAAAATGGGTGAAGTGGAGTTAAAGGTCAGAACATAGGAGCGGGATGCATTCCATTGTTCTTATGCGTCATAACTTGCCTAAATATGGTTCGATTTCGACGAAATTGTAGTATGTCGTAGGGGACCAACTGGGGACGAACCCTATTGAAAATGGACGAAATGGGGTCAAAGGTCAGTACATAGGATCGGGATCGGGATCCAATCCATCGCCCTTATCCCATACTATTAAATGAGCACTTCTTGTATGTATATAACTTTTATTTTGAAAACGGCTCTAAGGATTTTGATGAAAGTCGTTAACCTACCGTTTTCTGGTACTAGAAATCGATTTAGCTTGATCTCGACTTTAGGAAAATTCGTTTAGTGTGTTAAATAACCACCCCGAATTATAACGTTTTTAGTGTCATGGCGTCGTCCCATTAATGTTACCCATGCTTAGATATCTTATGACGTCACAATCTTGCTTTTGAGAATGTTGGCGCGCGGTCACGCCATCTGTCTCATTACATCATGCGTTGTGTGTGGATCCTATTAAAGTTTTATGACGTCACACTCTTGCGAGCAGATGGTCGCGATTCCCATCTGCCTCATTACGTCACGCGTTGTGTGCATATGTCCGTCCGCACGATAACTCGCGTAAAAATCGTTCGATTTTGATGAAATTTTAGTATGTGGTAGGGGAACACTTGGGAAGGAACCCTAATGAAAGTGAACGAAATGGGGTCAATGGTCAGGACATAGGAGCGGGATGCATTCTACTGCTTTTATGCGTCATAACTAAAGTAAAAAATGCTCGATTTCGATGAAATTTTAGTATGTGGTAGGGGACTACTGGGAACAAACCATACTGAAAATGGGTGAAATGGGGTCAAAGATCAGGACATAGGAGCGGAATCACTTCCATCGCCATTATGCGTCATAACTTACGTAAAAATGCTTCGATTTCGATGAAATGTTAGTATGTTGTAGGGGCCTGTCTGAGGACGAATCCTATTGAAAATGGGAGGAATGGGGTCAAAGGTTCGGACACAGGAGCGGGATCTATTTCATAGCCCTTATGCATCATAACTTACGTAAAAATGCTGTGATAGCGACAAAACTTTATCATGTTATTTCGCAGGTATACTGAACCTGTTCTGTTGAATCTCATCGAAATAGTATCAAAGGTCAGGGCACAGGGGCTAGATTTATTCCACAGCTATTATCCTCATAAATTGAGTAATGATTTCTGGTATGTTGGAAAGCGTATTATAATCAATGCATTGCATGATTTTACTAATTTGTTAAATATCACACCTGATGATGAAATCTCTTGATGATTTGGAAAGCGCTTGTATATTTATACGAATAAATTTTTAAAGTGCCCAGACGGTATTTTAATCCCACTATTTGGCCCTTTAGCATTATTTTCCAACGCGTAGAGGGATATACTTAGTTAAAATGTCCCCTCGACAGCATTTCTTTATAAGCAACGAACTACCTGGAAACTTTCAAGCAGCAGCTTATAGCATCTCATACATAGTTACCAAATGGCGAACACGGTTTTTCTCTTCTGCACAACTACGCCTCCACCTCCACGATACTTTCTTTCTATCTTGCTTTTTTTTTTTTTTTTCTATGATGTTCTTTCTAAAAATTTCACATTTCATTGTAAAAATTTAAAACGACACTTCTCTCTTCCCTGTCCCATAACACTAATAAACCCTGTCACCTTGTGGCCGCAAATCATTGGTGCAGCTACCCCTACTGATTCACCTCGGAAAGTAATTTCTTTGTAGTTATTCATCAATCGTGCTGCATCACTTTTCTTGTTTTAAAAATGCAATGCTTGAAAAAATAAAGAAAAGTATTCTTATCATGAAATACAAAAGTCATTTCCATAAGCCACCGAAAATAAATATTCAAAGAATTTGCGACAACGTGAATTTTCCAGGGGTGGGGCTTGCTTGCATTGCAGGGGGATGATTCCCCCTCTAGTTCACTGATAGCTACGGCCTTTTATGTGAGCAAGATATTGAGGAAGAATGAGACAAAAGAAGAGAGGTGTCTTCGAAATCCGAACTTGGAGACGGTTATTCAAACTCTTAACTGCATGCGGAACAAGTTGGTGAGAAACAGTCTCCCTCGAGGCAATCATTTGCAATTTAAATCTCACTCACTTTGGACATGTGACACGTGCCGACAACGAATTAAAAAATCCATCGTAATTAGAAATGTTAGAGGAAGCAAATGAAGGGGAAAATATGATGGATTGATGGAATTAAAAATTATTATGAAGTGATCTTGGAAGAGATCGTGATTGCAGGCTTTAATCACTGAGTGATTAAAGCATCCCCATTATACAGTAGAACCTACGAAGAAGGATCAGGATTTATTTTGCTCTTCATTGCTCAGATGAATAGATTCTAAGGAATATTCTCAGATTCATCCTGTGGCCTAATGCTTGTGTCTCTACCCTCCGAACCTATGATCGAGTTCTGGGAACTTCATCTTAAGAGATTTTGTTTACTACATTACTGAAAGTAATAATTTAGAATAATCGCGTTTTCCCCCTTAATACGTCGCCCGCAAATTTCAAGTCTTTTAATGATGCTTGTCAGCTCGTTTAAAAGTCTGCGTCATTGAAATACATCACATTTCCTTTTTTAACTTCTATTTCTCTTTTTGTTCGGAAGGTCTTCGACACGAAAAGTATCTCACGCTGTTGCTCACGTAAACCTAAGTGTTATTCAGAAATCCCTTTTCCTATGAGCAGTCACTTAAGTTTGGTTTTATGATTAGGAAGTACACAAATGCTTTCTCTGTTTCAAGAGCCATTTTGAACTCTCATGTGTTTCAGAAATTGGGAAACGGACATTGGTACTGTGAATAGCCCAGAAAAATACTTTTCCTATTTTTTAGCACGTCTTTTGTAAAAAAAGATCGTGCTTATGTTACCGGTTTGTCCGTCCGTCCGTCTGTACCCACGATATCTCTGCAACTATTAGTCCCATTTGAAAAATTTTTTTGAAATGGGAAACTTGAAATATGCGAATGATGATCCTTTATTTATTTTTTTTTTACGATGTACAATTTCGCCGCTAGGAGGCGTAAATGCAAATGATGTCGAATTCAAAAATGCGTTTTATTCCACATATGTGCTTCTAAACATCCGATTGAAAAAATTATTTTATCTTTCGATTCCATTTATATCGAAGAGTATTTTAGATATAGTTACTTTTTCAAATTACGCATAGATTTCTCGCTAAGGTGCGTAAAAGTAAATTACATTTTCCCCGATAACTCTTCTTCTAAAACTCCGATTTAAAAATAAAAATTCTGCACCGGATACAACTCCTGATGGGAAATCGTTAGCACATAATTTCTAATTTTTGTAAAAAAAAATGGTTTTGTCACAGGGGGCGTAAACCTTAATTCCCGCTTCGGATGTCATCATCATCATCATCATCATCATTGTCAACCATTATCAATCCACTGCTGGACGAAGGTCTCCCCAAGTTTCCTCCACAACGGTCTGTCTTGTGCCAGTCTCCTCCATGTCACTCCCGCATACTTTCGAATTTCATCCACCCATCTTCCATGTGGTCTTCTTCTGGGTCTTTTCCTGTCCCTTGGAATCCAATCTAAAATTTCGGCTGTCCATCGATGGTCTGTTCTTCTGGCAGTATGTCCAGCCCATTGCCATTTCAGGGATTTAACTCTGATCATGATGTCTTCCACTCTTGTCATTTTTCGGATCCACGTGTTCCTCTTCTTATCTCTCCTGGTTACACCAAGCATGCATCTCTCCATGCTACTTTGAGTTGTCTGCAGCCTTTGTATGTCTCTTTTAGCTAAGGTCCACATCTCTGCACCATACGTAAGCACTGGAAGGATGCATTGATCAAACACTTTTCTTTTAAGACATAATGGCATATTGCTCTTGAAAATTATGCTGTTTCTTCCAAAAGCTCTCCAGGCAAGTTTTGTACGCCGATTAATTTCTTCACCAATGTGACCCTTACTTGATATCTGCTGTCCAAGATAAACGTACGTGTCTGTTATCTCCAGCTTTTCTCCATCAATCGATAAATCTTCATTTTTTGTAAAAGCATTGTACATCACTTTTGTCTTCTGAAAGTTCATTTTTAATCCCACTTCTTTACTCTTGTCAGCAAGTTCCTGGATCATACTTTGTAGCTCTGATGGGGTAGTTGCGAAAATGACTATGTCATCAGCAAAACGAAGGTGGGTTAGATAATCTCCATTAATCTTTATCCCTTTGTTTTCCCAGTTCAGTGATTGAAAGACATTTTCCAATGTGGCATTAAAGAGCTTCGGAGATATGGTGTCACCTTGTCTCACTCCTTTTCCAATTTTTATGTGTGTTGTATTTTCAAACAGCCGAATCTTTGCACTTGCATTTTCATAGATGTTATTAATAATATTAATGTATGCATCTTCAATACCGCAGGATTTCAGAGCCATTGCAACTGCTGATGGTTTCACCGAATCAAAGGCTTTTTCGTAATCGATAAAAGCCATGCACAGTGGAAGCTCATATTCCCTCGCTCTTTCAGTTAGTTCTCTCAGTACGTGGATATGATCTATTGTGCTGTAGCCACTCCTGAATCCAGCTTGTTCTCTCGGTTGAGCCATGTCCAGTGTCACCTTCAAGCGGTGTGAAAGAACTTTAGTGAAGATTTTATAAACCACTGATAGGAGGCTGATAGGTCTGTAGTTCCTGAGATCCTCAATGCCACCTTTTTTATGTAGCAAGATCATCGTAGCGTTGTTCCAATCCTCAGGAATTTTCCCTTCATTAAGGCATCGAGTGAAAATTTGGGCGAGTATTGTTTCGATTTCTCCACTTGCTTCTTGTATGATGTCTACAGTAATTCCATCTTCTCCTGGAGCTTTTCCCCGCTTCATGTTCTTGATTGCATGTGCAACTTCTGCTGGAAGGACTGGAAGAACTCTGGTACTGGTACCTTTCATGATGTCTGGAGTACATGTATCATCCCTTTCATATAATTTGGAGTAGAAATCTTTCACTCTTGTCAAAATTTCGCCTCTATTTCTTGTTACAGAACCATCTTCTTTTCTCAGTGCCATAATCTGTTTTTTCCCCTTATTGAGATGTCCCTTTGCTATCTTTAGGCTTTGGTTGTTTTCAATTGCTTTCCTTACTAGTTCACAGTTGAATTTCCTTACGTCTTCAGTGATACTTTTTCGTACTGTCTTGCATAGCTCTATATATTCCACTTTGGAAGTCACATCTTCTTTAGTTGTCCTCATCACTCTTCTTTTTTGCATCAACATTTTGGTTTTTCCTGATAATTTGTTCACATGCAATTTGTTCTTAGACCCAGCTAATTTTGTTGCTGTTTCCATAAGAGCTTTAGTTACTTTTCTGTTAACTTCAGAAATATCCACTTCTTCCGATGTTAGGCCTTCTAAAGCAGAGAATCTGTTCTTCAGTTCCAATTTGAAGGTATTATGGTGTTTTTTAAGGTTGGTTATGTCAATACATTTTGTTTGTCTTATGAGCTTGCTACGTTCGAGTTTAGTGTTGAGGTGCATCTTACATCTCACCAATCTATGGTCACTGCCTGTGTTGAACTTGTTTAGCACACTGCAGTCTTCTATGACGAATTTTTTGTTACACATAATACAATCAATTTCACTTGTCGTCCCATTTGGATGTCTCCATGTCCATTTCCTGTGTGGCTTTTTCTTGAAAAAGGAGTTCAAGATGAAAAACCCTTCTGCCTCTGCAAACTCTACGAGAGTATTTCCACGCTGGTTTCTGTTGCCGTGACCGAATTTACCTACTGAAGTTTCATTCTGTTGCCGTTGCCCTATTTTTGCATTGAAATCTCCCATAATTATCTTCAAGTGCTGCTTACCTTTATTATTTAGATGACGAATTTCCTCATAAAATTCTTCAATTTCTTCTTCAGGATGACTTGTGGTGGGTGCATAAGTTTGAATAATCTGAGCCTGGTATCTTCTCGAGAGTTGGATAACGAGTCGTGCAGCTCTGTCAGAGGAATTTTCAACTTCTACAACTTTATCCTTCAGTTTCTTGTTTATTATAAATCCAACACCACTAGTTCTGCCAGTATCTGTCCCACGATAGTAGAAGAGATGTCCACTTTTCAGTTCAATGAGATCTTCTCCTTTTCTCCTTACCTCACTTAGCCCGACGATGTCCCACTTGATCCTTTGTAGTTCCTCTTCCAATTCAAAAGCCTTGAATCAGAAGATAGGCAGCTTCTGATGTATTTGCAGCAAAATATGAGCTTCGAAATTCTCGATTGAAAAAAAAATTGTTTGTAGTCCGATACTACTCATGTCGACAAACCTTTTAGAAACAGTTTCCTCTTAAAATAACGCCTGGTTTCTACGCCAGGGGGCGTAGATGTATATCTTATTTTTGTCAATATCTCTACTTTTAGGAGTCCGATTTGAAAAAATCCTTCTTTGTTAATTAGTGCTTCCAGAGGGACATGTTTTTCATATAATTTCGAAATTTTCAAGTAATTCATAGACTTTGCGCTAGGGGACGTAGAGGTAAATTGCGTTTTGCCCTATATCTCTGCTTCTAAATCTCCGATTTGAAAAATTCTTTCTGCACCGGTTACAGCTTCTAAAAATGATTTGGCCAAATGATTTGGAAAAATGATTTGGCCACCAGGTGGCGTAAGTCTTAATTTCCGCTTCTGATGTATTTGCAGCAAATATGAGCTTATAAAATCTCGATTGAAAAAAAAGTCGTTTGTTGAACAATACTACTCATGTCGACAAACCATTTAGGAACATTTTCTTTTTGAAATAATGCATGGTTTCTACGCCAGGGGGCGTAGATGTATATCATATTTTTGTCAATATCTCTACTTCTAAGTGTCCGATTTAAAAAATTCCTTCTTTGGTGGATAGTGTTTACGATGCGAAATGTTTTTCCTATAAATTCAAAATTTTCAAGTAAATCATATATTTTCCGCTAGGGGCCACAAAGGTAAATTGCATTTTCTGCGTTCTTTCTGCTCCTAAAACTCCGATTTGAAAAATTCTTCCTGAATCGCTTACAAGACCTCATGGAAAATATTTTTCACATAATTTCTAATGTTTGGTAAGGAATGGTTTGGCCACCAGGGGGCATAAGCGTTAATTTCTGCTTCTGATGTATTTGTAGCAAAATCTGGGCTCCTGAAAACTCGACTAAATTATTTTTTCTTGGACCGATACCGCTCATATGGATAAACCTTTTGAGAATACTTTCTTCCTAAAATAATGCATGGTTTTCCCAACAGGGGACGTAAAGTCACATTTTATTTTTGTCGATATCTCTGTTTCTAAGAGTCCGATTTGAAAAATTCTTTCTGTGTTAAACAGCGTTTCCGGTATGAAATGTTTCTCATATAAATTCATGTTTTTTTTAACCCACAAGTCTGCAACCAGAGGGCGTAAGCTCACGATTCCGTTTACAGCCATATCTGAGGGATTAAAAACCCGATTGGAAAACTTCTTTCTTCCGTCAGATATTATTGTTTTCCATACTGGTTTGATTGAATTTGAATAGCTTTGATAAATTTAATTTGCGTCAGAACGGATTCAAAAGACATGCTTATTACCCCCGAAAATTCGGTGTCATCTTTCTTGTTTTTTCTGTTATCAGTGGCCCAGAAAATACTTTTTCCAGTTTTTCTTTATTTCCTGATGAAGCTTCCTCCCTCCTTCCCTTCAATATGAATATTTCAAAAGAACACTTTTTCAGTTTCCTGGTAATGCTTGATTTTTTCCTGTTACGGGCAGCCCTGAGAAACACTTTTTCAGTTTTTTATTTCCTCCCCAAAGCATATTTTTTCCCATTATGAGTAGCCCAGAAAATACTTTTGCGGTTCTTTTATTACTTGACGAAGCGCTCCCCGCACCCATTATGAGTAACCCACAACAGCACGTTTTTAGATATTTATTTCTTGGTAATGCTTGTTTTTTCCTGTTAGAGAAATACTTTTCCAGTTTTTCATTTCTTGGTACATATGGTCCCCCCATTATGAGTAGCTCCCCCCCCCGCAAAAAAATACTTTCCCATTTTTTTACTTCATGGGAAAGCATGCTTTTTTTTCCGTTATAAGAACTGAGAAAATACTCTTCCAGTTCTTTTATTTCTTGATGAAGCTTCCCCGCCCATTATGAGTAACCCAAAAAAGCACTTTTCCACTTTTTTTATTTCTTGGCAATGCTTGATTTTTTTTTAATTTTTTTATTTTTTTAATTTTCTCTTACGAGTAGCTCAGAGAAATACTTTTCCAGATTTTCATTTCATGGCAAAGAAATTTTTCTCATTATAAGTAGCCCCAAAAAATACTTTTCCACTTCTTTTATTTCTTGATGATCTTATTATCAGTAACCCAGAAACGCAC
This sequence comes from Macrothele yani, assembly GCA_039090855.1. Classification (NCBI taxonomy): domain Eukaryota; kingdom Metazoa; phylum Arthropoda; class Arachnida; order Araneae; family Macrothelidae; genus Macrothele; species Macrothele yani. Next base: position 132,271,331 of record CM077005.1, on the reverse strand, counting down.
TTTTTCAGTTTTTTATTTCTAGGTAATGCTTGTTTTTTACCTGTTACGTGCAGCACAGAGAAATACTTTTCCAGTTTTTCATTTCTTGGTATAGATGGTTTTCCCTCCATTATGAGCAGCCTAAAAAATACTTTCCCAATTTTTTATTTCTTGGTAAAGCATGTTTTTTTCCATTATAAGTATCTGAGAAAATACTCTTCCAGTTCTTTTACTTCTTGATGAAGCTTCTCCGCCCATTATGAGTAACCCAGAAAAGCAGTTTTCCACTTTTTTATCTTTATATCTTGGCAACGTTTGTCCTCCCCCCTCCCTTTTTCTATTTCGAGTAGCCCAGAGATATCATCATCATTGTCAACCATTATCAATCCACTGCTGGACGAAGGTCTCCCAAGTTTCCTCCACAACGGTCTGTCTTGTGCCAGTCTCCTCCATGTCACCCCTGCATACTTTCGAATTTCATCCACCCATCTCCTATGTGGTCTTCTTCTGGGTCTTTTCCTGTCCCTTGGAATCCAATCTAAAATTTCGGCTGTCCATCGATGATCTGTCCTTCTGGCAGTGCTGGGTTCCAGCCCATTGCCATTTCAGGGATTTAACTCTGATCATGATGTCTTCCACTCTTGTCATTTTTCGGATCCACGAGTTCCTCTTCTTATCTCTCCTGGTTACACCAAGCATGCACCTCTCCATGCCACTTTGAGTTGTCTGCAGCCTTTGTATGTCTCTTTTAGTCAAGGTCCACGTCTCTGCACCATACGCAAGCACTGGAAGGATGCATTGATCAAACACTTTTCTTTTAAGACATAATGGCATATTGCTCTTGAAAATTATGCTGTTTCTTCCAAAAGCTCTCCAGGCAAGTTTTGTACGCCGATTAATTTCTTCATCAATGTGACCCTCACTCTGATATCTGCTGTCCAAGATAAACGTACGTGTCTGTTATCTCCAGCTTTTCTCCATCAATCGATAAATCTTCATTTCTTGTAAAAGCATTGAACATCACTTTTGTCTTCTGAAAGTTCATTTTTAATCCCACTTCTTTACTCTTGTCAGCAAGTTCCTGGATCATACTCTGCAGCTCTGATGGGGTAGTTGCAAAAATGACTACGTCATCAGCAAAACGAAGGTGGGTTAGATAACCTCCATTAATCTTTATCCCCTTGTTTTCCCAGCTCAGCGACTGAAAAACACCCTCCAATGTGGCATTAAAGAGCTCCGGAGATATGGTGTCACCTTGTCTCACTCCCTTTCCAATTTTTACGTGTGTTGTATTTTCAAACACCCTAATCTTTGCACTTGCATTTTCATAGATGTTATTAATAATATTAATGTATGCATCTTCAATACCGCAGGTTTTCAGAGCCATTGTAACTGCTTGATGGTTTCACCGAATCAAAGGCTTTTTCATAATCGATAAAAGCCATGCACAATGGAAGTTCATATTCCCTCGCTCTTTCAATTAGTTCTCTCAGCACGTGGATATGATCTATTGTGCTGTAGCCACTCCTGAATCCAGCTTGTTCTCTCGGTTGAGCCATGTCTAGTGCTACCTTCAAGCGGTGTGAAAGAACTTTAGTGAAGATTTTATAAACTACTGATAGGAGGCTGATAGGTCTGTAGTTTCCGAGGATCCTTAATGTCACCTTTCTTATGTAGCAGGATCATTGTAGCGGTGTTCCAATCCTCAGGAATCTTTCCTTCATTAAGGCATAGAGTGAAAATTTGGGCGAGTACTGTTTCGATTTCTCCACTTGCTTCTTGTATGATGTCTACAGTAATTCCATCTTCTCCTGGAGCTTTTCCTCGCTTCATGTTCTTGATTGCATGTGCAACTTCTGCTGGAAGGACTGGAGGAACTCTGGTACTGGTATCTTTCATGATGTCTGGAGTGCATATATCATCCCTTTCATATAATTTGGAGTAGAAATCTTTCACTCTTGTCAAAATTTCGCCTCTATTTCTTGTTACAGAACCATCTTCTTTTCTCAGTGCCATATAATCTGTTTTCTTCCCTTACTGAGATGTCCCTTTGCTATCTTTAGGCTTTGGTTGTTTTCAATTGCTTTCTCACTAGTTCACAGTTGAATTTCCTTACGTCTTCAGTGATACTTTTTCTTACTGTCTTGCATAGCTCTATATATTCCACTTTGGAAGTCACATCTTCTTTAGTTGTCCTCATCTCTCTTCTTTTTGCATCAACATTTTGGTTTTCCTGATAATTTGTTCACATGCAACTTGTTCTTAGACCCAGCTAATTTTGTTGCTGTTTCCATAAGAGCTTTGGTTACTTTTCTGTTAACTTCAGAGATGTCCACTTCTTCCGATGTTAGGCCTTCTAAAGCAGAGAACCTGTTCTTCAGTTCTAACTTGAAGGTATTATGGTGTTTTTTAAGGTTGGTTATGTCAATAGATTTTGTTTGTCTTATGAGCTTGCCACGTTCGAGTTTAGTGTTGAGGTGCATCTTACATCTCACCAATCTATGGTCACTACCTGTGTTGAACTTGTTTAGCACACTGCAGTCTTCTATGACGAATTTTTTGTTACACATAATAAAATCAATTTCACTTGTCGTCCCATTTGGATGTCTCCATGTCCATTTCCTGTGTGGCTTTTTCTTGAAAAAGGAGTTCAAGATGAAAAACCCTTCTGCCTCTGCAAACTCAACGAGAGTATTTCCACGCTGGTTTCTGTTGCCATGACCGAATTTACCTACTGAAGTTTCATTCTGTTGCCGTTGCCCTATTTTTGCATTGAAATTCCCCATAATTATTTTCAAGTGCTGCTTACCTTTATTATTTAGATGACAAATTTCCTCATAAAATTCTTCAATTTCTTCTTCAGGATGACTTGTGGTGGGTGCATAAGTTTGAATAATCTGAGCCTGGTATCTTTTCGAGAGTTGGATAACAAGTCGTGCAGCTCTGTCAGAGGAACTTTCAACTTCTACAACTTTATCCTTCAGTTTCTTGTTTATTATAAATCCAACACCACTAGTTCTGCCAGTATCTGTCCCACGATAGTAGAAGAGATGTCCACTTTTCAGTTCGATGAGATCTTCTCCTTTTCTCCTTACCTCACTTAGCCCCACGATGTCCCACTTGATCCTTTGTATGTAGTTCCTCTTCCAATTCAAGAAGCCTTGAATCAGAAGATAGGGAGCGTCCATTGTAAGTAGCCAAGGTCAGCATCAGATGGCAGCCTAGTCCGGTCCTCCTCCGGGGATTCTTAGCACCCTCTGCCTTCATGTCGCACTGGCCGCTGCCTTGGCCAGGTACATTCCAGCTGCCGGAGACTGAGGGCCAAGATTTAAGTTGTGGAATCATTTTGGAGGGGTTTGGCCATAACTCACCACGCTGGCCAAGCGGGTTGGTGAGTGTGGGATAGAATTTCCTCTGATCCCGATGGTATAGTTATACCGCACTGCTGCGGGCGGTCGTCAGAGCCCCTTTAGTGGGAACAGGATGCACCACGAGAAGGCGGGGTTGACATTTGTCAAGGAGAGGCTTTATTTCTTGATGATCTTATTATCAGTAACCCAGAAAACGCGCTTTTTCAGTTTTTTATTTCTAGGTAATGCTTGTTTTTTACCTGTTACGTGCAGCCCAGAGAAATACTTTTCCAGTTTTTCATTTCTTGGTATAGATGGTTTTCCCTCCATTATGAGCAGCCTAAAAAATACTTTCCCAATTTTTTATTTCTTGGTAAAGCATGTTTTTTTCCATTATAAGTATCTGAGAAAAATACTTTTCCAGTTCTTTTACTTCTTGATGAAGCTTCTCCGCCCATTATGAGTAACCCAGAAAAGCAGTTTTCCACTTTTTTATCTTTATATCTTGGCAACGTTTGTCCTCCCCCTCCCTTTTTCTATTTCGAGTAGCCCAGAGATATACTTTCCAGTTTTTCACTTCATGTCAAAGAATTTTATCTATTATAAGTAGCCCAAAAAATACTTTTCCACTTCTTTTATTTCTTGATGAAGCTTCTTCTCCCCCTGTGTTATGAGTAACCCATAAAAGCATCTCTTTTTCAGTTTTTTACTTCTTGGCAATGCTTTTTTTTCCAATTACGGAATAGCCCAGAGAAATACTTTTCCAGTTTTTCATTTCTTTTTATAGGTTGTTGTTTTTTCCCCATTATGAACAGCCCAGAAAAATACCATACTTTTCAATTTTTTATTTCTTGAAAAAAAACTTGTTTTTTTTTTCTTTTATAAGTAACTTCCAGAAAAGTGCATTTCCAGTTTTTTAATTTCTGGTAAAGCTTGTTTTTTTTTTTTTACCCCATTATGAGTAGCCAATAAAAGCATTTTTTCAGTTTTTTTAATTCTCGGTAAAGCTTGTTTTTTCCTCATTATAAATAGCCTAGAAAAATAATTTTCCAGATTTTTATTTGTTAGAAAAGCTTGTTTTTGTATTTATAAATAATTATTATAATTTTTTTAATTTGTTTTTACAATCGGAAGGATCATTTCGAGTGAGCTTGTTTATTCTAACTGGCATACACAGCTCTTATAACAGTAGAAATACATGCTGTAGAAGGACGAACTGACAGGTTGGGAAATTCTCATAATGCACGAGGAGATAAGACGGATTGCTAGACTGTTGGTTTTGACAAAAGTTATTAGGACTTTCGCTTACAGCGAAATGTTCTTGCAAAAACGCGGAAGCAACTTTAATGTCTGCCACTGTGCATCGAATTTTAAATGATCATCTTGTTTCCCTTTGAAACAATGCGAGACGGCAGCGTTTGGTCATTAGCAGCATCCACCAGGACCCAATGAGCGAGACAAGCGGTGAAAGTAAAAGATCACCTAGGGAAATATTTATTTTCATAGCACGCATTAAAAAAGAATGAAGCGTCTCTGTATGCGTGATGTCCCTGGAGTCTTACGAAGTAGGTTTAGAGAAGCAGGAAATATACCACTCACAAACACAGTGAATATCGATTAGGGGGAGGGGCTGCTTTGCGTTTCCGTGTGGCCTTCAGTTCAGTCCAGAAGGTCATTGTCCCCATAAAGTTCACTGACATTCAATCGCATCGGACTGAATTTTACCCAGGAAAATGGCGATTTTTGTCTTACACACCGCTGCGTAAAAAGAAATAACAGAACAACAATGTCTCAATTTGAAACAATGTTTCAAATCGAATCATCGTTGTGACGAACTTACATATATGCATTCCGGAAAACAGATGGTAGCCATTACTTCCTTGATGTCAGCTGCGAAATATTTCAAAACAAAAAAGTACACACGCTCACCATAAGTTTTACAAACACACGCACAAAACTGTTGATTTCTGAAACATGCCTCACTGACTTTTAGTGAAAATTTATAACGGTAGGTTGACGATTGCAGCATTCATAAAAATCAAAACTCGCACGTTCGCTTTCACCGATAGATAAATACTCACACGATTGCGTTATTAATCACATTTACATGAAAGAACATCAATGAGTTTGAGAAAATTAATAAAAATCCACATTATTAAAAAGTGTCATGAATGTGAAATGTACAATGTGGGCTATAAGTCTCAAAACCATTTCTTCTGTTCATAACTATTGGATGATAACGAAAATACAAACATTACAGAACAAAATTAACTTAATTCTAAAAAATTTTATTATAACATTACTTGTGATAAATAATGTCTTCTAAAAAGGACGACTTCACGAAGCTCTTTTTTAACGACCACCGTGAGCAACTCAATGGGCTATTAGCAGTCACATGTCTCTAATTTAGAGCAACTGGCTGCAGGGAAGGGGAAGAGCTAGCGCCGTAAGACAAACGCAACATCCATGTCCCACCGGGATTCGGAACCCGGACCCTTCTCGGACAGAATGGTCATAAGCCAGCGCTTAGCCCACTGCGCCACTGCGGCGATCCCCCAAAGCTCTTAACCTATCCCCCAAATCTTCCATAACTATCGTTAGTACTTCTGGTCTCGATCTCTTCTCTGATGTTATTCTGTTGGTGTGACTCTTTTCTGATCTCTTCTCTGGTGTCATTCTGTTAGTGTGACTCTTTTCTGATCTCTTCTCTGGTGTCATTCTGTTAGTGTGACTCTTTTCTGATCTCTTCTCTGGTGTCAGTCTGTTAGTGTGACTCTTTTCTGATCTCTTCTCTGGTGTCATTCTGTTAGTGTGACTCTTTTCTGATCTCTTCTCTGGTGTCATTCTGTTAGTGTGACTCTTTTCTGATCTCTTCTCTGGTGTCAGTCTGTTAGTGTGACTCTTTTCTGATCTCTTCTCTGGTGTCATTCTGTTAGTGTGACTCTTTTCTGATCTCTTCTCTGGTGTCAGTCTGTTAGTGTGACTCTTTTCTGATCTCTTCTCTGGTGTCAGTCTGTTAGTGTGACTCTTTTCTGACCTCTTCTCGCATGTCATTCTGTCGGTGTGACTCTTTTCGATCTCTTCTCGGATGTCATTCTGTCGGTGTGACTCTTTTCTGATCTCTTCTCGGATGGCATTCTGGCGTGTGCGACTTATTGAAATGTAATTTTTCTTTGAAATATCTCCCCCATACAAAAAATCTAGAGCCTTTAAATCGGGTTACCACGCAGGCAAACCGATATCGCCAAAAGTAAAATCAATCGAAATATCTTCAAAAGCGCCACAGATTTTCTCGCTCTGTGAGATGTGGCCCGACCTTGCTGAGACTACATACGAGCATGATGCAGTTGTTGCAACTGCGGTCCCAAACAGGTATTTCGTTTTTTTTTTTTGGTTTTTTTTTTTTTTATTGGAGGTGCCATCGCTTAGACCACCGCGCCACCGGGGCGGCGTATTTCGGCTTGGTAAAAAATTTCCCCCGTATTCTTTGCAACTGACATTTCCATCATCAAAGAAGAAGGATCTTATCATGTCGCCCCGGTGGCGCAGTGGTCTAAGGCGCTGGCCTCTGATCGTTCGTCCGTAAGGGTCCGGGTTCGAATCCCGGTGAGGCATGGATGTTGTGTTTGTCTTACGGCACTGGCTCTCTCCTTCCCTGGAACCAGTAACCCTAAATTAGGGACGGGAGACTGCTTATAGCCCATTGAGTTGCTCACGGTGGTCGTTAAACCTCCAATCAAAAAAAAAAAAAAAATCTTATCATATTTTTACCAGTACATCACACCATACAGTTAATCGGTCAGAATGCATTTATTTCTCATGAATAAGTGGAAGATTTTCCAACATCCAAAATCGACAGTTTTGTTCATTGACAAAACGATTAAGTGGAAATGAGCTTCATTACTCATAATAAACTATTCAGTAGAATTTCTGTTTTGGCTTGCAAAGCAAAGAACGGTTGGCTTTTAATAGTCCGTCAGTAGTGGGATTTTGTAGGAAAACAATACCAAACCTTTCTTGTGAATTTTCAGCAATGTTGAATCCCCTGGGAAGTTGCTCGCTTTTTTTTTATCAACGTTTTTGGGTGTCCTGCAAGGGGTACTGACTTTTACTCTTCCAATATTCACTGGTGTGTTTCGAATTTGGTCTTCTGATTTGTTTTCGATCGCTGAGGCTTCCTCATTTCAAAATCAGAATATCACCAACTTAAAACTAAGAGTTGTTTTGGACGTGGAAATGACAACGAAATTATCTAAATAAAGCACAGCTGAGCAGTTGTCTGAGAAGTACGAGTAAGATCCCACAATAAATGACCGCTATCGAGTTGGTCAAATATCAGTGATAAATTACAAAACATTACTCATAGAGAAGCTAAAGGGAAAACTGAAACACTTTAAGCAATTTAAAAGGTATTATCATAAGAAACTGTCTTGAGATGCATGGCTGAATAAGGCTTTTTCAAATCGCTAACAACTTCTTCCGGTTCTCTGGTCAATTAAGAGAGCAATGCGAAAAGTCTGTACTAAAATCAACGGACCACCTAGAATCAAGACTTGAAAAAATACGTATTAATCAGCTCTCCCATGATGTTTCTGGTATGTTCATTCGGTTGAGAAAAGGACAGTCTTTTGAGCTGCTCTGTACGTTTCATTCTTTCACATTCAGCATAGTGATCCGTGACTGAAGTCGAACCCGTAGTGTAAGAATTTGATTCCCGTACTCAGAGATCTACTATCAAACACTGGTTGTCACTTTATTTTAATACAAAAGACTGTGAATACTCATGAAACGGATGATACGTTGAATTATCTTGACGTCGAGCTCAAAAGAAATAGAACATCCAACTTCGATACAAATTTTAAAGATGGCAATCCGTTTTTTGGTGAAAAATATCGACAAGGATGGTAAGTCAGAGGTAACATCCGGAAACTTGAAAACTTCGTCGTCCTGGAGCAGGAATCGAACCTGCGTCTCCAGATAGCGCCCCGTATGCTAACCACTACCGCACCCACAACGACCAAGTCCCAAGGACGACGGAATTTGAAAGTTTTCGGATATTATCTGACTTGCCATCCTTGTAATATTTACACCAAAAAACGGATTGTCATCTTCAAAATTTGTATTGCGATTTGGTGTAATCCCGTATTTCATTCATGGTTTATCTGCTCCTCCGGGCAATCACGGGACTGGATTCTTAATCCTCCAGATTCGCTAAACATGAATGCCGGTTGCTTCGATTAGCGAATTATGTGATGGTTATACTCAAATTAATCGGAAACTTGAGATTTGGTCGTTCTGGGTGGTGTAATGGTTAGCATATCCGAGCGCTATCTGGAAGACGCAGGTTCGATTCCAGGACAACGACATTTTCAAGTTTTCGGATATTATCTGACTTGTCATATTTGCACCAAAAACGGATTGCCGTCTTCAAAATTTTTATTATTTGGTGTAATCCCGTATTTCATTCGATTTTGATGTTTATTATAAAACGACCGCAGTACCGAACCTTGACCCTTCTGATCTGCACTGTCCAAAAGAGTACAAACCTTCTGCGTTTACAAAAGCATGGTTCTATAGAATACAAAACGCATGCAAGCCCGACTACTTAAATAATAAGGAAATTTATAATATTTATGGAAAATGTCTACAATCTGGATATAAGAAGGACCAGCATAGCATGAACAAAATACGTGGAACTGTAAGAAATAATATAATGTCAGCGATTACAAAATCACCTAGTAAGACGATGAGATACGCAGGATCCATCACACATGTCCCACGCTTTATATATTGGTTAAAAAATTTATTACCTAAGTATAACATATTAATAGCAATCAAGTCCCCGACCCCGTTATCACATCAAGCTGTAAAGAGAGACAGTGTGCGAAAGAAAAGGCGGTGTGTATGCCATACCGTTGGTATATCCTGACAACACGGAAAATATATATATCGGAATAACAAAGCGATCCTTGGACACTAGATGTAAAGAACTCGTGCGAAGTGTCAACCTGAACATGCAAAATACAGCCCTCGCCAGAGAAGTCATGAATTCATCGTGGTCGCTCTTGTGTTTAATAGTATTAGAAGAATTGCTCCCCTTACACGAACTTCAAAGAAGACTGTCATCAGGGAGACAGTTGAAATCTTTTCCGACAAACTAGCATGCAAGGATATGGTATCTACTGAACTGCCAATTGGCCGCCCCGGTGGCGCAGTGGTCTAAGCGATGGCCTCTGATCATTAGTCCGTAAAGGGGCCCGGGTTCGAATCCCGGTGAGGCATGGATGTTGTGTTTGTCTTACGGCACTGGCTCTCTCTTCCTGGAACCAGTGACCCTAAATTAGGGACGGGCGACTGCTTATAGCCCATTGAGTTGCTCACGGTGGTCGTTAAACCTCCAATCAAAAAAAAAGAACTACCAATGGTTTGGAATGTGGTATTAAAAGTCATAGACTCATCACGGAAAACCGTATAATTACGCGATGTCACCCACGTTGTTTTTTAAAAATCATCATTGTTTCTTACGTGTTCTAGTTCCCTGCATTTTTTATGTCTACAATTGCCTTGAAAAAGAAAGCGTGGCGAATATTTGTGCTTATTCCAGGACAAAAATACACTAATTTAATACGGTTTATGCGTTTCTCCAGTGTTGGTTGTCACTGCTGTCAGTGATGTCGAAGATATTCTAGACTGGTGTCCAAAAGTTAAACATGGTTAAAAAAAAAAAGAAGTTTTAGAACCAAACGAAAGGAGAAGGGTAATATAGTAAAATACAGAGGACGTGGCAATATGCAAATTTGGGAATCATGACGCAATACCATGCGACGAATTATACTTGACATAAAAGGCGAAGCAGTAGATTTGTAGAGTTGAGAAAGTGTAGCAAAAATGCGAAAAGTGACATTTCTTGTCGTCATCGCGCCTTGCTAGTAGCAGATTTTTTTATCTAAACATTATGTCAGTAAGACACCAAGTGGATATGTTTACACGTGGTCGGATTACCGGAATGTTGAAATCCGGCCAAACGCAGATTAATGCTGCCAGAGCCGTTGGCGTAAGTCAATCCATTATATCCAAATTTTGGAGAAGGTACCATGACACCCGAAATGTTAGTCGCCAACCTGCGGCAGGTTGTCCACGGATCACAACGGCTCAGGATGATAGGTATGTGGCACTAACAGCGAGACGTAACAGGTCGATGTCAGCGAGAACGCTTGTTTTAGAGCTGTTAGATTTTGGAGAAGGTACCATGACATCCGAAATGTTAGTTGCCAACCTATGGCAGGTTGTCCACGGATCACAACGGCTCAGGATGATAGGTGTGTGGCACTAACAGCGAGACGTAACAGGTCAATGTCAGCGAGAACGCTTGTTTTAGAGCTGTCAGATTTTGGAGAAGGTACCATGACATCCGAAATGCTAGTCGCCAACCTATGTCAGGTTGTCCACGGATCACAACGGCTCAGGATGATAGGTGTGTGGCACTAACAGCCAGATGTAACAGGTCAATGTCAGAGAGAACGCTTGTTTTAGAGCTGTCAGATTTTGGAGAAGGTACCATGACATCCGAAATGCTAGTCGCCAACCTATGTCAGGTTGTCCACGGATCACAACGGCTCAGGATGATAGGTGTGTGGCACTAACAGCGAGACGTAACACGTTGATGTCAGCGAGAAGGCTTGCTTTACAGCTGACTGTGGGTGGTGAAGCAGCAGTTTGAAGGCAAACAGTTTACAGACGGCTCAATGAACAAGGAATGTACGCGAGAAGACCTGAAATTTGTTTCCCACTCACTCCGTCAGCAAGAAATGCCAGGGTGATCTGGTGCAGATAACATCGAGATTGGGAAGAAAATCAATGGGACAATTTCCTCTTCTCCCATGAATCTAGATTCAGTCTCGAAAGTGACTGCCGTCGCGGAGAAAATCTGGAACACGTTATTCCCCTGCAAACATCCGAGAAACTCGCCATTACAGAGGTGGTAGTGTATTTGTCAGGAGTAGCATTGGGTTCAACGAGCGCACACAGCTCTATGTCTATTCTGGCGGACAGGGACGCGCCAAAGTTATTTGCCGCCCGGGTGCAATCCCAGATTTGCCGCCCCCTTGTACGAGAATATTTTTCAATTTTTACTCATTTTTACATGAAATAAATATCTTTAGCAACATTATTTTCTATTTCCTGTAAATTGAGATTTTCCATAAAACACTACCGTCTCATATAAAACTGAAGAAAAAAAAATCTGTAAAAACTCTAGTTCAGATGACGCTACGAATAATTCAAGAAGTCAGCTTCCTCTCTCTCTCTCTCTGTCAATTTACACAAAAGTCTGCATTACCGATAAAAAAAAGTTTCGTCATGTACGATGATAAACATATTACAGCTTCTCGATGGATACACACACACACATATACAGTATATATAACTAAGCAAGATAAGATGAGGAACCCGTGGGTAAGGAAAATGATAAAGAGTGGAAGACATTATGATCAGAATTAAATCCCTGAAATGGTAATGGGCTGGACATATTGCCAAGAGAACGGACCATCGATGGACAACCCAAATTTTAGACTGGATTCCAAGAGACAGGAAAAAACCCAAAAGAAGACCACGTGGGACATGGGTGGATGAAATTCGAAAGCATGCGGGAGTAAGATGGAGGAGACTGGTCCAAGACAGACTGTTGTGAAAGAAACTTGGGGAGACCTTCATCCAGCAGAAAATTGATAATGGTTGAGGAGGATGATGATATATACAGTATACATGTAATATTAAACATGACGGGCGTCTCTTTAACTATTCTAACCAAAATATCTAATATCGTGGAATACATCGAAATTGTACCTCAGTGCTCATTACCCGTATTGCATCGATCTTATAATATTTTCCCACCCTCTTTTACGGTCAACGCTGGAAGCTCTTTCTTGAAAATTTGTCAACGATAAGGTAATTCAGAAAAGTAAGCATATACAGTATTTCTTGAACAATGCTGAAAATGTTCACAATCTGTAGAGAAATTTTTTCGTCGTCATTTACGATCAGATTTAAAGTATGAGCCGTTCAAAGTACATAAAATGCGTAAGGGTCTTAAGTTGACAAATTATGCATTTTGAAGTCCATTGTGCTTTTCCTACATATTGGCCCTATTTGCCATAGCGCTGGCCACGCATTCATGAATGCTGAAATCTTTAAGATTTAAAAAATATTAGAAAAAGAATTTTCAATCCTTTGCCTGCGGTATCTGTTACTGAACAAAACAGTAAAAATTATTCTCTGATTTCAAGACGTTTTCTGTTGAATTATAAACGAGTTATTTTTACTAAAAAGTAAACGTTCCACTTAGCATAACGATTTCTCACAGTATAACGTTTTCATAACTTCTACGACGTCACTGATATTAATTTATCAACCGAAAAAATTGATTGTGGGTCCTTCCGCCCCCGGAATCTTTCGCCCGGATGCTTAGCACCCGTTGAACCCCCGCTTGGCCGCCCCGGTGACGCAGTGGTCTAAGCGATGGCCTCTGATCATTCGTCCGAAAGGGGTTCGGGTTCGAATCCCGTGAGGCATGGATGTTGTGTTTGTCTTACGGCACTGGCTCTCTCCCTTCCCTGGAACCAGTGACCCTAACTAAGGGACGGGGGACTGCTTATAGCCCATTGAGTTGCTCACGGTGGGTTAGTCGTGTTTTGCTGTGCTCCTCAAGTTTTCGTCGGTGTGTGTTATTTTTCTTCGTTGTCAGTGTTCTATTTCGTGTGTGTGTTGTGTGTGAAGGTCCCGTGTTTCTTTTTATATGCCTGCCGAGCTGGTAAGTGCTTATTTTGATTAGTTATCCTTATTTTTCTGCCTTGGCCAAGCTGGCTAAGGGCTAAGCTTCTCCTCGCCATTGCAAATGGCGGCTTCCGGGGAGAATGACGTCCTAACCCTTGCTACCGGAAATGATGATCTCCCGATAACAGCTTCTCTAAATACTACTACCAATGACGTGTCTATCTCGATAAACCACTCCTCCTTGCAGCCTTCTGTTGCTGCCTTACCATCGGATATCGCCTCTTCTTCCAAGTCTCCCAGCGGTGATACGATGTCCTCTCTGAAAGCTAATGATGACGCCATGGATGTTTCGCACTCCATGCCGGAATCATCTCCAAAGCAACGTACATCTACCCTCTCATATGCTGACGTAACCGCATCTAAGTCGGGACCTTCCCAGTCTTCTTTTTCTCCTGGACAATATGTGATGACGCATAATGCCGAAGTCATTGAGGTTGTCCTTAAAGAAGATACCCCTTCTGGGCTGAAATTCCTTCAAACTATGGAGAATGGTGTTGTGTTTCCGAGCCTGAGAAATACAAAACTCACTGCATATACTGCTGCTCTTCGAGAGATTGTTCCTGCATCAGCCATAACTCATGTGGGCAGGAAGCCTTACAAAGTAGTTGTTTACTTCTCTACTCCTGCCCATTCCCTACATGTACTGACCAAGGGCATCTCAATTGGTGATCGTCACATCCATGCCGAACCTGTTTCACAGAGTTCCGTTGTTGTAAGTTTCTCACCAGTTCCACCTGAAGTTTCAGATGATCTCTTGATTGCCGCTCTTCTTCCTTATGGCCGGATCATTGGAGGTGTAACTACCTACTCTTCGTTTCCAGAGGTGCCAGAAGACAGATACCTACTCGGGTTTCGCCGCAATGTTCGTGTGGTCTTCCCTTCAGAGGAGCACATGCTGCGTATTCCACCCACTTTACGTGTACGCTGCTACACGCACATTAGAGAGATATTCATCACAGTAGGCTCCGTCTGTCCGAATTGTAAAGGCACGGGACATCCCCGCGCTCTATGCCCTCATAATGCGAACACTCTTTCCAAGTCAACAGCACGACCTTCTTCCTCTTTGTCACGTCAATCGGCTTCCTCTTCTGGTGCTAAAGACCAGCAACAGCAGACTTCCTCAAAAAGTAGTGATGCAGCAGTTGGTCAACCGACGTCTACAAAAAGTAGTGAGACAACCGTTGGTCGACCAACGTCTACCAGAAGTAGTGAGACAGCCGTTGGTCAACCGACGTCTACCATAAGTAGTGAGACAGCCGTTGGTGGGCCGACGTCTACCAGATGTAGTGAGACAGCCGTTGGTCGGCCAACATCTACCGGAAGTAGTGAGACAGCCGTTGGTCAACCGACGTCTACGGGTAAACCCTCGACCTCGGGTGATGCATTGGCGCCCCCATCATCTCTTCAGTCGAAAGAGGCATCAATTGTTAATCCCAAGTCTCCTATAGAGATGGTTGATGACCATTCTGGTCATACTGCTACACCGACCGTTGAGGTTGTTTCTTCAGCTCCTTTTAAATTGCCAAAAGTTCCAATTCCGGTTACAGCACAAAGTCGTGGACGGGCAAAGCGACGTAGAACTTCACGCGCCCAGAATAAGAAGTTTAGAATGACAACCACCCTTAGGGCAGGACGTGATCCTTCTAGTAGTCAGATGCTCACGTCTGAAGGCTCTATATAATCTGATACAGATGATGGAACAATTATTCCGATCTCCTGTGAAAACTTTTTACATATTCTAGAGGCATCCTCTCTTCCACAGACACCTGTGTCTGGAGAGAAGGTGTATGCGTTCCTAATAAGTCCCCGTAGAGACAAGCTGTCTCGCAATTTTTTGGGAGGTTACTCCCACTGTCTGTCTGACACCATGAATCAAATGTTGGCGATACTTCTCATTTACGCACCGTTCCGGGCAGAGATCTGGGTGGTCCCTACTGGGCAAAGAAGTTCCGTAGCCGTCTGGCCAAGTTACAGAACGCAGCCGACAACATCCTCCAACCATCATCAGACTATTCTGTTCAAGACAGTCTCACTGAATAGTAGGGGTATGTGTACCCCTTTGGCCAATGCTTTAGCATATGAAGACGTCCAATACCTCAAAGCAGATCTCCTACTTTTGCAAGAGACAAATTGTCTCTCCACTTCACCCTTCCATCGCTGGGGAGATGGGACTATCAATTTCATCACGCATATAGGCTCTCTCTTCGTGGAGGTTTAGCGATTGGTGTACATAATAGATTTCGTCAAGCACTTTCCTCTGTTAAAGTTCATAACCTGTGCCGAGATTTATTGCAGCGACTCACTTTCGTCCTAGATGGACAACGATATTTAGTTTTCAACATATATATTCCATGTTCATCTACACATCTAACGTTGTTATTTTCGTCGCTCCGCACTGCACTTCAGTCAGCATTACCATCAGATCATGTGCTCATTGGAGGAGACTTTAACTGTACACTTCAACCAGAGCTCGATCGCGCTCCTTCGAGGATTGAACATCGTTCACGTCTTGTGGAGCAATTGCGATCATTAGTGTCTGATTTTGATTTACATGACGTGTTCCGACGATTGCATCCGACATCCATTTCACATACCTGGAGAGCTGCATCTGCATCCTCCTCTCTTTCTGCCAGGCTGGATCGATTTTACGCTTCTGCTCCGTTATTGCCCATTACAACGGATTGTATGCACTCTCCTACAGCTTCATCGGATCATTGTGCCATCACTATCTCCTGTAACTCTTCATCTCGTCTGCATGTTAGGTCTCGGTCATGGACACTAGACACTTCTCTCCTAGCTGATGAGAATATATGCACCGAGATCAGAGATCTTCTTGATCATATGCGAGAGGGCCTGTCCACTGCACCTTGTGCCATCAATTACTGGCTCGAGGTAAAATCTTACCTAATTTATCTTCTTAGACGTCATTCCTTCTCCGAAGGCACGAAGCGCTCCATGGAAGAGCAAAATCTCCGAAACATCCTGTTACAGCTTGGTGCGAGTCATCCCATGTATACAGCTTACCAAGCGGATCTTAGAGCACTTCTTGAGCCTCGTGCACGTCAGGTAATTCTTCGTCTCCGTCTACAACATCTATCACCAGAGGACTGCTCCTTTGAGTTTCTATCCGCGTTAGAAGAAAAACGCCGCTCGTCGCATCAGCTTCGACTACTTCGGCGGCCTGATGGTGAAATCATCTCTGATCCGGATGCAGTTTGCTCTCAGGTTCGTCGGTATTTTACTATCAAATACAGTGAAACTCCTCAGCCTTCTGTTTCTGCTTCTGCTACTTTACTCTCTGCTCTTCCCCAAGTTCCTTCCAATCTCTCTGATTCCCTTTTACAACCTATTTCGCAGACTGAACTTCGGACCATTCTAGTCTCTCTAAATTCCCGTGCTGTCCCAGGTCCAGATGGCCTTCCGCTCCTTTTCTACCGTACTTTTCTCCCTTCGTTGCTTCCATTTCTTCTCGCCGCTTTCAATGCTGCTCTTTCTTCCTCTTTTCTTCCGAGGGGTTTCACAGAGGCTCATATGGTGTTATTTCCCAAGAAAGGCGATCTGCTTGACTTGGGAAACTGGCGTCCTATCTCGCTACTAAACATTGACTATAAACTCTTCACTAAACTCCTTTCCAGTCGACTCAACCAAGTTCTTCCATTTCTTCTTTCTCCCGACCAGACCTACACGGTTCCTGGTCGGTCCATCACTTCTAATCTCAATCTCCTTCGAGATCTCCTACATCTGGCTCGTACTAACTCTGAACCACTTGCCCTCTTTAATCTTGACCAAAGAGCAGCTTTCGACAATATCTCGCATTCGTATCTTTCTGCTGTTCTTATTGCTTTCGGCTTTCCTTTTGCTTTTGTTACCTCTATTCTTGCCCTTTATCAGGACGCTACTTTCCATGTCAAGACGGCAGCCTTCTTGACTGCACCTATTCCTTTTCGGCGAGGCATTCGGCAGGGTTGCCCACTTTCTGGGCAGCTCTTTGCCATTGCTTTTGAGCCGTTTCTTCGGTCTGTCCATCGAGCCTTTATAGATGCACTGCCACCGCCTACTGCAAGTACTAGGCACTTTTCTGTGACATACTCTGCATATGCCGATGACGTGACCTTTTGTGTAAGGACAGACGCTCAATTCGACATCTTGCTCCAGATTTACGATCAATATTCTTCATGTTCAGCGGCATCACTTAATACATCCAAGAGTGCAGGCCTATGGAGCGGAGCGTGGGCCTCTAGGACTGACACCCCGTGGGGCGCCTCATGGACTGCTTCATCCCAAAAATTCCTTGGGGTCCATCTCGGAGTCCGTCTTTCTGCTCAAAATGAAACATGGAATGCTCTCAGAACACGCCTTACTCGAACTGCTGCATTCTGGCGAGGTTCCCAGTTTTGTACTTCTTACTTCTCAAGAGCTAGAATAGCTCAGACTTATATTCTTTCACCATGCTTATATGCATGGTCAGCAGAACGTATGCCCATTTATCACCTCAATGAAATCACTCGAATCATCTCAACGATAATATGGAACAGGTACCATTGGATCCAGGTCTCCACTCTCTGTCGTCGAGTCACTGATGGAGGTATTTCACTGCTGGAAGTTCGCACCTACTATAAAGCACATAAAGTGGTTTCTTTCCTGCGGCTACTAAGTGCACCAGAGTCGCCAGTTACGCTCGTTAGAGATGTCATGATATCGCCTAGGAATCCCCGAATCACTTTCATCACGTATCTTCTAATGGATCAATCTCCTTTTTTTCATTCTAAACTTTCCCCTTTCTACAAAGAGGTCCTTTCCTTTCTCCGTTCTCTACCCCTCTTCCGTGCTCCACCGGCTTCCACCACTGCACTATTAGCTGAGCCCCTGTTCTTTTCTTCCATCCTTCATCCCCCTAATGCTCCCTACTTTACTGACCTTTCCTGGCTCCCCGCCGGAATAGTATCTGTTCAGGATCTAATTTCTCCAGATCTTTCTTGGAAACCCTTCTCTGATCTGTCCCCCCACATCTCCCCTACCTCTTCCTCTCTTTCGCTGTATGATTCCCTCCGTTCTTCAATCATTACCCTCTTCCCTAACCTTGCCTCTCAAGCTGGGTTAACTCTTGTTCCCTCTGCCTCTCTTCTTCTTCCCTTTTTCCTTTCCGTTCGGGGCTCATCACTTCCTCTCTCCAGTTTTTCTGTCTCGTCTCTTTACCGTTATCTCATTGATCCACTGTATGCTACACCATTGATGATTCCAGATGTTCCGAATGTCGCCCTTTCACAAGTGTGGTCCATGTCTAATTCGCCACTATCTATTCCAGCAGAAAGAAACATCCAATGGTTGTTTCTTCATCGGCGGTTACCAGTTCCTACCAAATTATTCAGGATGACGCTTGTTGATTCGCCTAACTGCATGTTTTGCTCTACGATTGCGGATGTAGATCATGTGTATCAACATTGCACAGTGCTTCTTCCCTTGCTACATCTGACCTTCACTACTGCACAGTGCCTTAGTACTAATGATCTCTCCTTCTCAGCCTATAGCACGCTACTCAGTTCAAGTACTCCGCCTATTCCTATATCAGAGTCATGTGCTTATGTATTCATATTAGCAAAACATGTGATTTTTTGCTACTATCAACAGCTACGTTCTACCCCTATACAGCCTACCATCTTTCAGGCGGGAGCTACGATGTGCAGTCAGTTCCGGAACAGAATGATTTCACGCTTGAGGCTTGCTTTCACTGTTGCTAAGGCTGCGAATCGAATCCCACACTTTATGTCAGTGTGGTCACCTTTTCGTCAATGGTTTTCTGGTCCATCAGAAGACCTTAGACTTTTGTTCTGACGTCTGTGAAATTGTTTGGACTAATTGAAGTATAGTTTTGTGATTATCGTGTTTTTAGGTGCCCTTGTCATAATCGCTTCTTAATGTTACTGCACGTCTGCATGTTTCTCACCAACAAGGTCCTGTAGGTGAGTTTCTTGTTATACCACAGGCACTTAAAATAAGTTTAAAGTTTTTTTTTTTTTTTTGTTTTTTTTCGGTACTTTCCTTATGTCTGCCGGGCTTTATAATATATGGTTTTTGCTCACGGTGCTAAGCAACTGTTTGATAGTGTTTAAATTGTCTTATTGATTTTGCACAGTGTGGTTTCTGATCATGTTACATGTACATAAAGGGATATGATCAGTCGATTACACAATGTTCTGCAAGGTTTAGCACTTTTGTAGTGCAGGGGGTAATTGTTCGTCATTCGGTTTTTTTGTACTGTACCTGAAGTATAGTTGCTATGCCAAAAGCTCAGTTTTGTATATACTAATGTACTTTCCTAATTGCACTGTAAAATTTATGTTTGGCACATTTCGCATGTTGGGTCACGATTACATGTCTTACGTTTTATGCTCATGGTGCGGAGCAAACGCTTTGATAGTATTTCAATTATATGTTTAATGTTACACAGTGTGGTTTTTCTCATGTCACATGTGCCTACCAGGAAATAATCAGTCTTTTACATAATGTTCTGCGCTGTATTGCACATTTGCTGTACAAAGAGTCAGTTTCATATTTTCATTATTTGTATTGTACTCGAAGTATAAATTTTCTGTAAAACGCAAGTTCTGTTTGTACTAATATACTTTACTCTTTGCACTGTGAAATTTACAGTTGTACCATGGAATTGTAATTCCTTATTAGTGTCTTCCCTATGCCGTTGCATCTTGTGTACATATGTTGTTGTTCATTACAAGTTAATCTATAGCACTGTGATTGAGGCACTTGTTTAAGCCTAAGTCATAGTTCTTTTTGTAATTTGACAGCGTTTCACAAGAGAGATATTGCATTCAATTTGTATAGAGTTCACACCATCATTGTGGATAGATCATTTTATTCGCTTATCTTTCAGATACTGAAAAGTATAAACCTTCTGCTCTTTTCTTCTCTTTTCTTCTTTTTTTGAAGATTGCTCAAAATATACATGTTTGTTTTTGCACTGTAAAATTTATAGTTATACCTTGTAATGGTGTTCACCTATTAGAGATGGCACTCTGCTGATGCACTTTGCGAACATATGTTGTACATAGAGTAAGTCAACCCATCAGTCCAGTATTGTCAGTGTTATGAATTTGCTTACATTGTATATAGTGCATCCACATAGTGTAAATATCTCATCGTCATTGTAAATAGGTCATCTACTTGTTTATCTTTTGGTAACTGTTAAGCACAGGCCATCTGTATCTTCCTGTCCATGTTTGCTCCAAATAAAATATTGTTGAAGCTCACGGTGGTCGTTAAACCTCCAATCAAAAAAAAACAAAAAAAACCCCCGCTTGGCGCGTCCCTCCTGGTGGACTTTAACAGCTCAGAGATACACGGACGAAATCGTTGATCCTTATCTGAGGCATTTTCGGGGTGCTATTGGCCCAGATTTCCTGTTCATGAACGATAACGATAAACCTCATAAAGCTACTACTTTCGATGATTATCTTGAAGGTGAAGATATCCATCATATGCCATGTCCACTGCATTTCCCAGACCTCAACCCAATGGAGCATGTGTGGGATGCATTAGGGAGACGTGTTGCAGTTCGCCAACCTCCTGCCTGAATTCTCAAGGTACTCCAATCTACTGTTGTTCAAGGGTGGAATTTGTTGTCATCGAGTTTTCTCGTTTCCCTTTACAACAGTATGAATCATCGGTGTGCCATTTGTATTGCTGTAAGATACTACCATACGCTTTATTAGATCGTAGTCCAAAAATCAGAAATGTCTCCGGAAAATCCTTGTTGTTTTCACCATTTTGGACTGTTGGTAAGTTTCCCTGGTTCATCATTTTTTTTATGTGATTTGTACTGCGCATGTAGTTCCTCACTAATATATTATATAAAAAAAACTTGGCTTTTTATCCTCACTGTCTTTCATAAAATGCGCCGGGCCGCGGATGGCCTAGTGGTCAACGTTCGTGACTACCACGGATGAACCTCAGATTCGATCCCAGACAGGTACGAAGGCTTGAACCACTAAATATCCACCGTGCGTCGGATGGGCACGTTAAGCCGTCGGCCCCGGGTACTGGCGCCGCGGTAATAAATAGGAGCATCTTCCTCTTTCTTTGTATCTCCCTTTCGTGTCATTCCTATCGAGCACTCTATCACAAATATCCTAGCTTCCTATTTCTAAGGATTGTTTCTTGGGGTCCGACACTCGCTTCCTAAAATCCTCTACATATGATCTGCTCTGATGATCATAAAGTGCACCCGAGGCTTTTGCTTCAAGTATTCCACTTTTCAAGAACTACATTGATCCATCCTCTTATAACTCCACCTTCCTCCAGTTTAATCTAGACACTTAAATCTCCTTAATCTTTTTAACACATCTTTCTGAGCATTATCGCCATGAGTTCTATTTTCTTTATTATTGCAACGCGCGTATTCTATGTGTTTCTTTCTTTGGCTCCCTATCGTCTAACGCGGCCCTCCATATCTACTCTTGGCGTAGAGTAATACGTGATCTGTAAACAATACGATTCACAGTGCTACTTTCACTTTTTGCCGCCCCGGTGGCGCAGTGGTCTAAGCGATGGCCTCTGATCATTCGTCCGAACGGGGTCCGGGTTCGAATCCCGGTGAGGCATGGATGTTGTGTTTGTCTTACGGCACTGGCTCTCTCCCTTCCCTGGAACCAGTGACCCTAAATTAGGGACGGGCGACTGCTTATAGCCCATTGAGTTGCTCACGGTGGTCGTTAAACCTCCAATTAAAAAAAAAAAAAAAAAACTTTCACTTTTGCCTTTAGTAGATCTACAGCAACATCAGTTTTGTTTATTAAATGACATTTTTTCGGAAAGGTTTGTTGTTTAAGCGTTACCAATCATATGCATTCATTACAAAACCAGCTCTTAAAGCCTTTCTTTGTAAGAAAAAAAAACTACTTTTATTCAAGGAATTCTGATTTGGCTTTTAGAAGATTACAGGAAGTTTTACCTATAGGAACGTAATCCAGAAATCTGAACAAGAGTGTGAAGGATTTTAGAGTTTCAAAGTCTAAATGTTCTAATATTTTACTTAACCTGTCTCCCGGTCATTATCACTATGCAGAATTGACCACTACCGAATGCATTCCAGAATTGACCAATACCGAATGCATTGACAGTCAGTATTGCATGGGATGATTTGAGCATCTTATAAAGGATTTTTTCCGTAACAGTCAACTCAGGCAAGGATTTTCTATGATTTCGATCTAACTGTAGTTGGCGTCTTATATGGAGGGAGGTTTTGGCTCTGTCTCCTGGCTTAGAGATTTACATGTGTAGAAGATTTTATGAAGGTTTTTTCGGACCCTAGGTTTCGAGGTAGAAAAGGGCAGGAAGACGCCTTATTTATAGCCAGAGAAGAGGAAGGGGGGGGGGGGAGTACCAGGGATCAGACTGCTTAACGTGCCAACCCACGCACGGTGGATATTTAATGGTTCGAGCGTTCGTACCTGGCTGGGATCGATCCTGAGACTTTCCCGCGGCAGCCACGAACGTTGAGCCTCAACTGGCTTAAGCTTCCTCATTTTCAGTAAATATTCGAAAAGAAACGTTTTCACAGCCTCTCTTGGATTAAGCTTTCTCATTTTCATTTAATATTCAAATAGAAACGTTTTCTTTTGCTATTTCTTCAGCAGACTGTTGAATGTTGGCGTCTGTTTTCAATCAATCATGCTCATCATAGTGCAGCTGTTGGATACTGTCCTTGTACAACTGCGGCGGCTTGGACGCAAAGAAGTGAGTAAGTGAGCTTTCGACATCACCCCGGTTGGTGAACGGCTGTCATGTTCAGGAAAAGCTGCAATGACCGGAAAAGGTCGAGGTCGCTTGGGCTGAGTGCCAGGTCCGTGATCTTATGACAGATCACCTGTGCTGTGTGAGGTCTCGTTCCATCCTGCTGTAGGAGGACACCCTTGCTGCGGTTCAGCAGTGCTGATCGTTTCAATGCAAGCGAAGCGTACAGATCGTTGAGCTGACGGTATTACACATCAGCGGTGATAGTGGTGTTGTCCGGCAGCAACTCATAAAACCCGACACCCAGAATATCCCACCAAACAGACAGCAGGAACTTACGTGGGTGTAAACCAGCTTTGAGAGTCGGCATGGGCTTCTGTTTTGGGTCCAACCACTGCTTCCAGGCGCTGACATTGCCATACAGGACCCATTTCTCGTCACCTGTCACAATGTGGTCTAAGAACGGTTCAACATGGTCACGTGCAAGCAGGGAAACGGGTGCACTCATGCGATTTTCTTTCTGCTCAACTGTGAGTTGATGGGATATTCCCAAACTCCCCTCTTGTGCACCTTCCCGAAACTTGACGCAGGTGCGTGATAATGTTTGTGTGGGTAATCCCCAGCTGTTCGAACAATTCTTGCATGGCCACACGTGAGTCAGTCTCCACCAAGATTTTCAGCATGTCCATATCTACTCTTAAGGATCTTCCGGCTTTGGGGTGGTGTCACAAGTCAAAATTTCACTCTGGAAACAGTTCGAACCAACGATAGCACTGATGATGCGATATGGCACTGAGGAACACACTGATAATGCTTCTTACAGCACTTGCGGTGTGCTACCGCGATGAAACTCGTTCAGCACGCAATGGCGGATGTGCACCTTGTCCACTTGCATGTTGGTTGGCGTTTACACTCTTCGCCTTCTGACGGCTAACTGCCACTAACTTAAACCACCTATCTGCTGATGTCATGGCGGTGTGTTGCGCAATCTCAGTGGCCAATGTGCGCCGTGGCCGGGGTTTCGACTTCGGGTACCTCGTCATCGGACATTACTTTCTTTCTAAGCCAATATTACAATGAAATTAGCAAGTTGTACCGCTCTGAGTCCTCCCCAGTGTTTAGCTATATGAATAATAAGTAAATCTGAGAAATGATGTGTGACGTACTACAGAGGTGAATCACGTGTCAAGACGACAAATCTGCAGAGGTACATTCCGTCCGTGTAGCTTAGTTGGGAGAGCAACTTACTCCGGAGTGAGGGAGCG
Organism: Macrothele yani; assembly: GCA_039090855.1. Taxonomy (NCBI): domain Eukaryota; kingdom Metazoa; phylum Arthropoda; class Arachnida; order Araneae; family Macrothelidae; genus Macrothele; species Macrothele yani. The sequence continues at coordinate 132,247,159 of CM077005.1, read as the reverse complement.
CGAATTCGATCACGGAAAAACTTTTTTTCCAAATTGGCACCCGAACCTAAAAATGTATCTACTGTCCGTTGGGTTCTTCAAAAAATGTGTAGTGTTTGTTCCACACATCGTCTAGAATTAATGAAAAATTCCTACATCGCTTCAAAAAAAAAGAAAGTTTAAGAGGGAGGTGATGTAGCGTACTAGAGAGGTGAATCATGTATCAAGACCACAAATTCTGCAGCGATACATTCTGTCCGTGTTGCTTAGTTGGGAGAGAAACTTATTCCAGAGTAAGGAGGCGCCATTTACAACTGTGTCACGGAAAAAAATTGTTTTCACAGATGATCCTACAAGAGAAGTGCGGTCTCACTAAAATTGGATAGAATCCAGTGGAATGGGAATCTAAAGGCCAGTCTATCACACACACACACACACACACACACACACACACACACACACACAGAGCACAGAAATCATGGAATTTAGAATTGAGAACTTAAGAGCAATTGTGAGGTCATCATCATTATCATTGTCAACCATTATCAATCCACTGCTGGACGAAGGTCTCCCCAAGTTTCCTCCACAACGGTCTGTCTTGTGCCAGTCTCCTCCATGTCACTCCCGCATATTTACGAATTTCATCCACCCATCTACCATGTGGTCTTTTTCTGGGTACACTGCCGTTTCTAACCTTCCGTATGTTTTATTTTTTGCTTGTATAAATTTTGATTGCTTCTCTTTATGTTTTCTCTTTCTTAACGTTACGACTGAACTCCTCTAAGGCCGCCCCGATGGCGCAGTGGTCTAAGCGATGACTTCTGATCATTCGTCCGGAAGGGGTCCGGGTTCGAATCCCGGTGAGGCATGGATGTTGTGTTATGTCTTATGGCACTGGCTCTCTCCCTTCCCTGGAGCCAGTGACCCTATATTAGGGACGGGCGACTGCTTATAGCCCATTGAGTTGCTCACGGTGGTCGTTAAACCTCCAATAAAAAAAAAAAAAACTCCTCTAAGTTTTTATTCTCTGGGCTATGACTGTTAGTCAGTGAAGTCATGATAACTGATATAAAATACAGGAGCTACAAGATACAAGACAGTGGGACACTACAGCCAGTGGTAAGAGCACTTCGGCTGCCTTTCCATCGGTCGAGGGTTCGATACAAGCCAGACTGCTCCAACCACTAAAGACTCAGCGTGCTTCGGAGGACACGTTAAGCAGGTGGTCTCTGGGTATTGGATCCCAGTTAAAAATAACCCTGCCATTTTGTTGGCCTAGGTCCTCTGGTATCTCAGTCTGACCCTGCTTTGGTTCTTAATTTCGTGCCCCTAGGTAAGAAGAGAGCGTCGTGGGACAGGCACGCAATTCATACCCATGCGGGACTGAGCCCGGGAACAACTCGGGCGAATAGCTAGATACCAAGGCCACTGACTATTCAGCCACCAAGGCGGAAGAGTTTCAGTTTCTCTTTTAGAAATGGAGACAGATTTCCGAGAAGTGTCAATACATGACAGGAAAGATGCCTGCTTTCCGCAATTTCCCCCTTTTTACTTTCATTCTTGGGGTCAACTCTCATCCGATTCCTTTCTGCTTCCCGGAATTCACACCTCCTCATTGTATTTTGTACTTGCCGCCCGCTCGTTCAGAATATGTTATGTCCTAAAAGTCAATAATTACTATTTTATTCAGGTTCCTGCTTCAGAATGTTTGTCTTTTCAGCAGCTAACAATTACTCTAGACGGAAAGCTCTCTCCGTTCTTTCTTCCCGTGGTAGAGGGAGGATCCTTGCTGGAATGAGTCCGTCGTAGGGTGAACGACCTTTGTTGTCTTTTGCGTGGCGACGACTCGCGACAAATGGCTGTTGCCATAATACAACCGCCAATAATTACGGAGGCGCATTTTTCAAAACACATCCGGCGACAGCACACGCGACTCCAGTAGCTCGTTCATTTCAGACAAATGACATACACACGACACTTAATATATTTTAATGTATTCCTTCTGACTCTTCGTCACGTGGTTATTAATCCAATCTGATGTAAAACAGAGAGAGGAGTTATGTTTGTGGTTTTGAAGCTCTCAGTAACGATGAATAATAACGCAACAAGATAAGCCAGAATAGTTCATCAGAAATTGTTCATGGCAATTAAGGTTGAGAAATGAAGTTTTCTCTTAGAAGTAACCGCTTCAACACATAATAATTCAAACATGTACAAACGAAAGATATTATTCTTGGTGGACAATAATTCAGTTAAGAGCCTGTTCTTTTTGTTTGTTTTTTTGTTTTTGTTTTTTGGGGTTTTTTTTCTCTGCTGGTTGTCATGAATTTTCAACGCAAAGATCAAATAGATTAATAGCGCCACATTAACATTTATTTCACTGCTGATTCAGTAATAGAGACTTTATTATTAACGAAACAACAGCCGAAGAAGAGGAATGACATCGAATTCTTCGAGGATGATGATTGGGAAGTACGCTGATGTATGGAAAAATAAAGTATTTACTGGACGGAACCCATCGTAATCGACAGTTAGTTTTTTGTTTTGTTTTTTGGAAAAAGTACACTCATATGGAACAATAAATGTTAACTTTATTTGATTGACAAATCACAAATTCATTCAACCACTTCAGTGTCCAGGTTCGTGAGTTTTTTTTTTTTTTTTTTGACTGAAAGTTTAACGACCATCGTGAGCAACTCAATGGGTTACAAGCAGTTGCCCGTCCCTAAGTTAGGGTCACTGGTTCCAGGGAAAGGAGAGAGCCAGTGCCGTAAGACAGAAACAACATCCATGCCTCACCGGGATTTGAACCAGGACCCTTCACGAACGAATGATCATAAGCTACCGCTTAGACCACTGCGCCACCGGAGCTGCCAGGTTCGTAAGGAGAATCACGACTGCACCCTTTGTCAGTCGTAGAATGTGAGGCGGAAGTCCACTCATGTCGATCGTGTGCAAAAATTCAATGTCGATCGTGTGCAAAAATCAACTGGATAGCGCAGTCTTTCACTCTTATCTTCAGACACAACTGTGTTTTGTAAATGTTGTTCACAACTGTGTTTGTAACTGTGTTTGTAAATGTTGTTTGTAAATCTTCAGTCACAATTGTGTTTGTAAATGTTGTTTGAATGAAGAGTATTCGCAACGCGAATTTTAGATTCGCGTTGCGAATACTCTTCATTCTCTCTTGTCTGAGACATATAGTTGCCGCTCATTGATCGCTCACGCCTTCCGGTAAGGCTCTTACGTTTTCTTTTCTTATTTTTTTTTCTGTGGGAGAGACATTCTGTTAAGGGTAAGTACGCAAAAAAAGTATTTACTTACGTGGTGTTCTATTTACTTACAAACATAGAACACCACGCACACATAAGCCTGACACTGAACTGAGCGCTTAATGTAGATAAGGGCAGCACGTCTGTCCCATATATTTTACACGGGAACTTCGCCGCCCCGCCACGCCCGGACCGTTGCTCCAATCTCAGTTTTCTCTTCGACTGGCACATATACATGGTACGACCTTTATTTTGATATCTCAACCACATTTTTACGTTCAGCCGTTCTCTCAAAATAGGTCTCAAAGAGAAAAACCTTATAGAAAGAATATATAGATGGCGCAACTAAATACGTACATTCTAAACATAAAGGGAAACGTCTTACCTACGTAAATAAACTGGATCGAACGAATATTAAATTGTATATATACATCACACAGTCCAACGGCATAACGCAAGCAGGTCTTCGAGAGTGTTCGCTGTTCCGATTAAAAGAAGTTTAATACGGATCCCTTTTAGCTTTACTTTGCGCAACAGTTCGCTCATAAAAGAGTAGACTTCGGACTTTAGACTATCTCAGTCTCTCCATGCTTCCGCTTTCAACAGCACGTGAATCAACCGCAAGCGATCGAATGTCAACCGCACGCTTTTCCCAGAGACTTTACATGGGAAATTTGCCACCCCACAACGCCAGAACCGTTGCCCCAATCTCATTTTTCTCTTCGACTGGCACATCTACATGGTAAAACCTTTATTTTGATACCTCAACCATATCTTTACGTTCAGCCGTTTGCTCAAAATAGGACTCACAGTTAAAAACCTTGTAGAAGTGATATACACTGAAGAGCAATTGAATTAGAGACAGCTGGCGTTATGCAAATGTGGCGCTGTGGGCGGCCCTGTAAACGGAAACGACATGACGTATGCAGCGATCCGACAATAAAAGGAGTGATGCGACGGGAATCAGTACAAGTCGGACGTAGTATGGGTAAGACGAAGGATCTAAGCGCATTTGATCGTGGGCAAATTTTCGGGGCCCGACGAATGGGTCACTCCATCTCGGAAGTCGTGCAGGCACTGGGAGTTTCATGAGCCACTGTGTCACGGGTGCACCGTGACTACATCGAATCCGGTGAAACCATCCCTGCAAGGGCCAACTGCCGTGGACAACTGCGTGTGGATGAACGGGGTCATCGTCGGCTAGCTCGCATTGTAACAGCTGATAGACGGGCCACAGTGCAAGAAATCACTCGGCAGTCTAACGCTGGTGCACAAAAACGTGTAAGCAGCCACGCCATTCAGAACCATGTCCTCGCTATGGGGTACAGAAGCCATCGTCCCACGAGAGTACCGCTGCTGACCGCACATCACAGGGTGCAAAGATTAGCATGGGCGCGGGAACATCGCCACTGGACCTTAGACATGTGGGAAAATGTTGTACGGCGCAAACCACACGAAGCGATGGATCCTTCTTGCCCGCAGGGTACTCTTCAAGCTGGTGGGGGTGGCATTCTCGTCTGGGGACTGTTTACGTGGACTGAAATGGGACCCCTGGCACGTGTGACATCGTCCCTCACAGGTCAACGCTACCGGGATATCCTGGACGACCATTTGCTCCCGTTTGTGAGTCTTCAACATTCCGCTGGGGACCTCCTCCTGCAACAAGACAATGCACCGTGCCATCGCTCCCGAATTGTATCCGAATGGTTAGATGAACACTCCACCGACGTGACCTCGCTTCCTTGGCCAGCTAGGTCACCTGACCTCAATTCCATCGAACACATCTGGGATGCCATCGAGAGAGATGTTCGAGGCTCTGACCCCACTCCATCAAATCTTCGTGAACTGTGGGAGCTTGTTCAGGGGTCGTGGATCCGTATGGCTTCCCGCGCTTCCGGTGTCTTGTCGAGTCCATGCCGAGACGAATCACCGCCGTTATCAGGTCGAAAGTTGGTGCTACACGTTACTAGACAGGTATCTCTAATTCAATTGCTCTTCAGTGTAGATTGGTGTATGAAGGGTTTAAAATAATTAACAAAACTTTCTTCATATAAAGTGGAGTCTGATTTAAAAAAATAACTTTTGGAATCGATCTTTCAGAAGCAGAGATATGATTGGAAATACAAATGCACATACACTGTTCGACAAAAGTGTATAACGCAGTTTTCCCATCTGTAATAGCATTTTACGTAATAACACCTCTGACAGCAACGACGCAGGTGTGATAGCATTGCTATGCAAATTCGGAATATTTGATTGTAGATCTGGGATTTCGCAAGCGCAACACAACCATTTTTTGTCAGTGGTGTTTCTCGAAACACGCCTTCTTACTCCGGAAACGGTTATTCTCTCAAATGAAATACGTCGGTAAGGCTTATCGCTGCAACTTGCAGGATTTGACTAACACGTCACCTAAGTAGTACGTTATGCTACGTGGTATTTTACACCATCCTTCCTAAGGAGAGAGGTGGGTACGAAATCGCAAGTTTTTCGGGTACGCCGACAGCCATGCTTAAAGAGCCAGCTCATTGTAAAAGGAGGAATTTTTTATGAATCCCGATGCGTGAAAGAAGGAATCATCACACATATTTCCGAACCTCACGACCAGAAGATTCATTTAAGTTCGGGCGACAACATGACGTAGAATCTTTTTCCTGCTGGTGGTTTCGAATCTCTTACTTCTCCGGAGGTGGCCATTCTCTATAGACGAAACTCCGCCGTCAAGGTTTATTGTTGCTACTTTGTCGTCTTGACATGTGCGTCATTTCTGAGGTAGGAACGTCACATATCCCCTTCCCACCATCCTTGAGAAAGGGGTGGGACAGAATCCTACGTTTCCGGGTCAGCTGGCAAACCATGCTTGAAGGAGAGCTAACTGTAGAAAAACGAATTCTCATTCATTCCAGATGATGAGTGGAACAAACATCAAACATTTTTGGAAGGACCCAACTGCCGGTACACTTTGAAAAAAATTCTGAAATTCACGGACAAGTTTACGTCATTTCTTTCGTGAATTAACGAAGCACATTTCTGATACAACCTTTTCCATGAAATGACGGAAAGAAATCTGGAATTCACGGATTATTCGTACAACGGGAAAATTCTGAATTTTCAGAAAGCTTTCCGCAGTTTCTTATGTTGACGGTAAATTACCGTTTCAGAGATGTGTTAACGGAAAATTCTGAATTTTCAGAAACTTTTTCGCAATTCCTTTTGTATATTAACGGGAAATCCCCCTTCTCACTTTTCCTGTATCCATATGCCGAGAAATTACTGGTAATAAGAGCGATTCCTGAGAATACTTGAGGTTTGATTAACTTTTACATTTCAATCGTCTGTCGAATTTTTAAGTTCCGTAGCGAGATCGGATATTGTGGATAGCATTTCGCATGGATTTTGTTTATTGTGGCACAAGATATTTCTTCTCCTTTCCCCTATTTGGTGCTCCAGTTACTTATTATATATTGTGTTACTGTAAGAAACCGGGTACTTATTGTACAGATGATTATACGATGTCTGTGTATCAGTCTTTGAAAAACTTAAGATAAAAGCTATTATAGATATCAAGAGTAAATTTTATATTTAGTTTTTTTTTTGTGTGAAATACTATAAAAAGTACACTTCCCCTTTCTTAAAGATAACTGAAAGTCATTGTCAGTTTAAAAAGACCGAGCTGCAAAGCATTTTGTTGCTTCAAAAAAATCAGGATGAAAAATGCTTAATTTGTGAAAAGTCCTCCTACAGAAAGAAACAATTATTACAAACCTATTCATAAAAATAATAAGCTCCAACAGAAAATGAAATGACTAAATCACTCACAATAATGACAAAAAAAAAAAAAAAACATTCATCGTCGCGGATTTCGTTTTACGATGCATGTGACTCACGTTCACGAGCGTTTGTGGCTCAGCTGTTAAAGGCGCGAGTTACCTGTTCAGTCAGCTCTAACGCTGGGGGTTTGATCCTGACCTAAACGGAAGGATTATCTCGGGCAAATGCTGTACAGGGTCCTCAAATTTTCGAAATTTCAGTTTGAATACGGAAAAACCTGAAATGGACTTTTCTGAAATAAACGGAATTTCTGTCTACGGAAAATCTGTGAAAATACGGACGTTAAAATAAACAGACACTTTTAAAAACGGAAATTTCTGGAAAAGACGGATACCTACCGGCAACTTTGCTGCACGTTATTTTCAGAAATTTTCCGTGAATTCCCACCACCTATTTTTTCACAGTGTAGTTCCATTTTTGCGTTCGGGCGGCGACGTGAAGAAACACAACACTCTGTATGTCGGTGGCGGTCTCGAAGCCATATCTTTTCGCTCCGGAGCTGAATGCTTTCCTAATTAAGCTACGCCGGCAAGGCCTTATAACTGCTACTTGCCATCTTGACATGTGCGTTACTTCAGCGCTGTAAAAGATTTTCTGAAATTCACGAGACACGTTCCGTCATTTCTTTCGTGAATCAACAAAGCATACTGATACAACTTTTTCCGTGAAATCACGGAAAAAAACTCTTAATTTCACGGATTTTTCGTACGCCAGAAAAATTCTTAATTTCAGAAACCTTTCCTTAATTCCTTTCTTAAACTGACGGTAAATTACCGTTTTCAAGATGTGTTAACGGAAAATTCTGAATTTTAAGAAACCTTTCCGCAATTCTTTTCTTAAAATGACGGTAAATTACCGTTTTTCAAGATGTGTTAACGGAAAATTCTTAATTTCAGAAACCTTTCCGCAATTCCTTTCCTAAACTGACGGTAAATTACCGTTTTCAAGACGTGTTAACGGAAAATTCTGAATTTTAAGAAACCTTTCTGCAATTCCTTTCTTAAAATAACGGTAAATTACCGTTTTTCTATATGTGTTAACGGAAAATTCTTAATTTCAGGAACCTTTCCGCAATTCAATTCCTTTCTTATGTTAACGGAAAAACCCCGTTCTCATTTTTTACGTATTCATATGCCGAAAAATTTCCGGTAATAAGAGAGATTCACGGGAATACTTGGGGGATTGATTAACTGTTAAATTTCCATAGTCTGTCGAAGTACATGATTTTGAAGTTCTGTAGCAAGATCGGATACGATGGATACTATATCACACGAAATTTCGTTACTGTAGCACAGGAAATTTCTTCTCTTCCTCATTTTGTGCACCAGCTATTATTATATATCGTGTTCCTGTAAGAAACCGGATATTTAATTTACTGTACAGGTTATTGTATGATGTCTATGTGTCAGTCCGTGGAGTCCTTAAGACAAAAGCTATATAGCTATCAAGAGTAAATCCTACGCAATCAACTCCGCTTATAGTGAGCCTCTGCGGACTCGCATATTTCGTTCACTATGTCCGAGGTTCACTAAAACCGAAGTGTTTTCCCTTAACCTCAATTGAGTGGAATGGTGTGCAAGAAAATAAAATATGTACATATCTAAAAAAATAATGTTTTTATGTACGTAGCGTATATTCATTGAATTAAATAATCAAAATTATTTTTGCATTACCTTAATTAACATGAAAATAGTCTGTTATGTGCCGCTGCTTGCTGCAAACCGTTTTTAATAAATATTTTCTAGACTTTTGCTGCACTCGATTCTACGTTTAATATACATTCTAGAAACTTTTGCACAGTCCTGACACTCTCCAACGCGTCTTTCACTTTTGGAACACGTTCTTCATTATCGTCCTCGTCTTCAGCCTCGTTTTCTTCCGTGCTGGAACCGCCTTTCACAGCCTCGACAATAGTTTCATTCGGCAGGATTTCATTCGTTATAACTTCCCAATCAACATCGATGAAATCTTCAGCTTCAGTGGAATTCGCACCGATATGCTGAAGCAGATCCTTGAGAGGCCCATCATCCTCCTCTTCGAATGCCACACATCCAGTAGCCGAGATAGACCTCATGAAACAGTTCTGTATAGTGACAGTTGACACAATTCTCCACGCTTTGTTTCCGAAACGTACAACATTCAGAACATTTATTGATTCAAAGTCTTGGATTAAATGAAGCGTTACATCCTTTCTGTAATAGGTTTAAACGTTCCGAATCACATCTATGGGTTGGAAGACTGACGGGGTGTTGGCAGGCAGGAACACCAGCTTGATTTTGCTGAGGTTTTTAATCCTACCTTTGCCCTTCGATGCACTTAAGGAGTAATAGGCCTATAATAATGTTCTCAACAGATTCTTTCAAGTTTTTACAAGAAGGTTTTTTTTTTCAAATAAGTTGCCACCCTGGTAGCGCAGTGGTATAAGCACTGGTTTGTGACCATTCATCCGTTAAGGGTCCGGGTTCGAATCCCGGTGAGGCATGGATGTTATGTTTTTCTTACCGCACTTGCTGTTTCCCTTTCCTGGAACCAGTGGCCCTAAATTAAGGACGGGTGACTGCTTATAGCCCATCGAGTTGCTCACGGTGGTCAATAAAAAAAAATTGAAATGAGTTGCAATTTTATGTTACAAGTACATTCTTTACTTTGAAGTTTTATTTTTTAGGTTCACTATAACCGAAGTTTAGAGTTAGTTCACTATAAACGAAAATTTTAGTGTACATTTCCGATGTTGCGGGTCGGTACCAATGATTTAGGTTCACTATAGCCGAATGTTCACTATAACAGAGTTCACTATATCCAGAATTTACTATATAGGGCTTGTTACTTGCATCTATGGCCTTGCAGAAACCCATTTCCAATTGTGGAAGTGAGAAAAGGCAGAGTTTTTGCTGGTCCTTGATAAAGCCAAGGCTCAGTATTCTCGACACTTTCTACATTCAGTTGTTTTATTTTATTTTTTTATCTTTTCTCCTTTTTACTCACACCGGTAGATACATAACCTTTTCTATGTTGTACTTGGTATGAGTCAAAAAAAAAAATATATTTTTTGCTTAGGTCTCTTCTTAATAGAATGTATATATATATATATATGATTTAGGTTCAGTATAGCCGAATGTTCACTAAAACAGAGTTGACTATATCCAGAGTTGACTGCATGTAGAAGTTTTGTGAAATAATTTTATAAAACAGTAAGTACATTACACCTTCTCTTGAAGGTTATTGAACGTTATTGTGAAAAAAAAAAGATTTCAAGCTACAAATCATTCTGTTGCTTCCAAAAATCACACTGTAAAAAATTGATGCTTAGATATAAGCAAAATGTACTCGTTTTTGAGTACATTCTGGGCTTATAATAGATCCATGTGTACTTGTGTCTCATTTTTGGAAAAGACACGTACTCATTTTTGAGTACATACAGGGAATCAATTGTAAGTATATTTCTAATTTGAAATATATGTACTCAAAAAATGAGTATTTAAATAAATCAATAAATCTGACATTTCATCTACCACAACCTAATAATATTTTAGATCTAATCAAAGGTTACTCTGTAATTGACTGGTTAACTGACATTTGCCAGTTTTGTTGGGAGTTAGGAATGGTCCCTCAGTATTGGTGGGATGATGTCATCGTTCCCTTGTACGGGGAAAAGGTGATCAGTCTGAATGCAAGAACTATCGTAGTATAAGTTTGCTGAGTGTTCCAGGAAAAGTGTTTGGGAAGGTCATTATTGTGAAGGTATGAGGTCTTACATCATGGAAAGTGTGGGATGTACAAAGTGGCTTTATGTCTGGTAAGGGCTGAACTAATCAAATTTTTCCATTAGTCATGATGATTGAAAAGTATCTGTCTGTTGGTAAAAAAGTGTTTGCGTCCTCCATAGATTTAGAGAAAGCTTATGACAAAGTAAATAGTACTCTTCTGTGCAAGGTACTGAATAAATATAGGAATCTACTTAATAACGTGAAAGCCATGTACGCTGGCAGACCATGTGTATGAGTGAATGGTGTTTTATCGAAATGGTTTTCTATTGGTACAGGAGTCAGTGTAATGTCCTCCTGGCTGTTTAACATATTTATGGATGCGGGTCTGGTTCACTTCGTCGAGAACTCATTTCGTCGACACTATACAGTTTATGCAAACAATCGATTCCTAAAAAACCGAAAAAAGTTCAGAACCACCAAGTTTGGTATACTATCTCATGGTACTGTAACTTAGATCGTAGACGGTTTTTGGAAGAGGCCGGGCCCTGGGTGAAGGAGGCCCCATACAGCATTTTCGTAAAATCTGCAGTTTTCAATTTAGAACCACCAAATTTTTTATACTATCCCATTGTACTCTAACTTAGACCGTACACGGTTTTTGGAAGGGGTCGGGGTCAAGGGGGCCCCATACAACATTTTCGTAAAATCTACAGTTTCCAATTTAGAACCACCAAATTTAGTGTACTATCTCATTGTACTCTTACACCAACTTAGACCATAGACGGAAGAGGTCGGGGCCCGGGGTCAAGGGGGCTTCATACAACATTTTCGTAAAATCTACAGTTTTCAATTTAGAACCACCAAATTTCGTATACTATCTCATGGTACTCTAACTTCGACCGTACACGGTTTTTGGAAGGGATCGGGGCCCGGGGTAAAGGGAGCCCCATACAAAAATTTTAATTTTTACTTAAGAACTGCAACACACTTCTGCACTCCAATACCTTATCTGCGAGCTAAGTTAGAGTACCATGAGATAGTAAATCAAATTTGGTGGTACTAAATTGAAAACTGTATATTTTACGAAAATGTTGAGGAATCGATTGTTTGCATATATAATGTCGACGAAGTGAGTGTCGACGAAATGTAGCTGTCGACGAAATGAGTTGTCGACGAAGTGATTATCGAAGAAATGAAAAGACCGATGGATGCATGCATGCGTGATGCCAAAATGGATAATACTGGTTTATATCTTGGTAATATGCGTGTGTGCAGATTGCTCTATGCTGAAGACACAGTCCTGTTGGCAGAGAAAAACTGATTTGGAGGGTAAGTTGTCCCGGATGTACGAAGCTTGTATTAATTTCAAACTGAGTAAATAAGGAAAAATCCAAAGTTATGGTTTTTGAGCGAGGAACTGTTAGTACTGAATGCAAGATAAGTCTTAATGGCACAGTGATTGACCAGGTGAATGCGTTTGTATAGTTAGGAAGTATGTTTGACAGAGAAAACAAAATTAGATGGCGAAATTAGTAGGCGAGTGAATTCTACTTTGAAAGTCATAGCTGCCTTAGGAGGATTTCATAGGAATGATGGGTTCTCATGGAAGTCCCGAATGGCTGTGTATGAAAGTGTAATTGTTTCAGTAGTGAAACCTGGGCGCTGCAGAAAAGACATAGGAGTCATTTGTGTGCTGGGGAGATTCGTTTGTGGTAAGACACGTGCCGTTCATGCGAGAAATGAAGATGTGTTGCTGATGTGTAATGTGAGGCAAAATGTTGTTAGTAAGGTGGAGACTAATATTTTTAGGTGATTTGGCCATGTTGAAAGAATGAAGGTATGACTAAGAGAATTTTTTTCAGCCCAAGTGGCAGGTAGGAAAGGTAAAGGAAGGTTAAGAAAATCATGAGAGGACCAGATCCAGGAATGCCTGCATGAAAAAAAAAGATTATGAGTATGAAGTAGAAAAGGTCTTGTCTGCGGCGTGTGATGGATGTTAATGAAGCTCGAACTGTGTGCCGAGATCGTTGTAAATGAAGACAGTTGATACATCAACAGTTGGTAAATTCTAGTTCTATCAGTTAAATGTTTACTTGGCACATGGTCTTTTTTTGAGGAGCTAACCTCTGAATCTCAGAGAACAGCTTAACTATACACTGAAGAGCAATTGAATTAGAAACAGCTGGCGTTATGCAAATGTGGCGCTGTAGGCGGCCCTGTAAACGGAAACGACATGACGTATGCAGCGATCCGACAATATAAAGAGTGATGCGACGGGAATCAGTAAAAGTCGGACGCGGTATGGGTAAGACGAATGATCTAAGCGCATTTGATCGTGGGAAAATTGTCGAGGTCCGACGAATGGGTCACTCCATCTGGGAAGTCGTGCAGGCACTGGGATTTTCACGAGCCACTGTGTCACGGATGCACCGTGAGTACATCGAATCCGATAAAACCATCCCTGCAAGGGCCAACTGCCGTGGACAACAGCGTGTGGATGAGCGGGGTCATCGTCGGCTAGCTCGCATTGTAACAGCGGGTAGACGGGCCACAGTGCAAGAAATCACTCGGCAATTTAACGCTGGTGCACAAAAACGTGTAAGCAGCCACACCATCCAGAGCCATGTCCTCGCTATGGGGTACAGAAGCCATCGTCCCACGAGGGTACCGCTGCTGACCACACATCACAGGGTGCAAAGATTAGCATGGGCGCGGGAACACCACCACTGGACCCTAGACATGTGGAAAAATGTTGTCTGGACTGATGAGTCGAAATTCACGTTGGTACATGCGGATGGCAGGATACGAGTACGGCGCAAACCATATGAAGCGATGAATCCTTCTTGTCAGCAGGGTACTCTTCAAGCTCGTGGGGGTGGCATTCTCGTCTGGGGACTGTTTAAGTGGACTGAAATGGGACCCCTGGTACGTGTGACATCGTCCCTCACAGGTCAACGTTACAGGGATATCCTGGATGACCATTTGCTCCCGTTTGAGCGTCTTCAACATCCCACTGGGGACCTCCTCCTGCAACAAGACAATGCACCGTGCCATCGCTCCTGAATTGTATCCGAATGGTTGGATGAACACTCCACCCACGTGACCTCGCTTCCTTGGCCAGCTAGGTCACCTGGACCTCAATCCTATCGAGCACATCGGGGATGCCATTGAGAGAGATGTTCGAGGCTTTGACCCCCTCCATCAAATCTTCGTGAACTGTGGGAGCTTGTTCGGGGTTCGTGGATCCGTATGGCTTCGCAACGCTTCCGATGTATTGTCGAGTCCATGCCGAGACGAATCGCCACCGTCATCAGGGCGTTACTAGACAGGAATCTCTAATTCAATTGCTCTTCAGTGTATATTATGTAGCAAAGGTTTCAAAACAGCAAAACTTTCACATGAGAAACTTTTTCAAAGAGTCTGCATTTAGTGGCTTTCCCTCCTTTTTCCATTCCAAGCTCATAAGATTGTAAATCTAATTTCACCGCATATAAATCTTTTGCAATAAATAATGAATAATTAATCAGAACTTACCATGTGAATGACAGCGGAAGTGATCTGAGCAAAAATGATCTTGGCGTCACTTTCTTGCAGTCTTCCTCTGGATGAAATTCTGTAGAATAGCTCCCCTCCTTCAGCATACTCCATTGTCAAGTACAGTTTGGAGGGTGTGTCAATGACTTCAAATAGCCGGATGATGTGAGGATGACAGCAAACGGTTTCCATAACTGAGATTTCTTTGCTTAGCATCCGTTTCGTCTTCGCTTGCAGCTTCGTTTTGTCAATTATCTTTACGGCGACCTTCTCTAAAGAAGATAAGCAAATGAGATTCTCTTCAATGCAATAAAAGCTCATGTTCTATGTGGAAAAAATGATGTCTAAATCTCTTAATACCTGAAGAATCACCTGACAAAGCAGGTCTTCATTATCTGTTCGGTAATACTGTCATTAATTTTAATCATCATCACTCTCGGAATGATTGCTGAAAATATTGCTGTTGTTTTTGCGTATAAAAATTTGTAGTGCGCATATAAACTTGTTATTTAATCGAATAGAAATCCCAGTTTTTCAGCAGCAAGAGAGCGGTCATTAGTGTTCTTCCTAGTTTTTTTTTGTTTAATACCAGGTGACCAGAAATTTTAGGTGTGTGGTACTTTTAACGACTCCTTCCCCAATAAAAAAAATGTTTTGCTCAGATTTCAGCCAGTTTTCATCAACATTGATGGCGTATGTAGGAATAAGTTTTCCATTCTTACTACGTATTTATATCATCATTGTCAACCACTATCCACTTTTGGATGAAGGTCTCCACAAGTTTCTTCCACACATTTTTTTTTATATATATACATATTCGTCGCCCTCGTGTTAGATCGATACTAAATGGTACAATTATTGTTGCGCCCGGGCCGAGCGGGGCTATAACTTCCACCGCTGGCCAGAAATGTTGTGACTTTCACCGGGCTACTAAGTTATTTTAATTTCGCAATCACAAAACATGGATTCTTCGCGCGAAGACTGTAATATAGCGGAAACACTTAAAAGATTAACCACACTCGTACACTAAAAATTATGTGTCATGAATCGGGCCTCACTTACACTTAGTCAATATTAACCGTCTCAGCACGGTATAATTTTCTTTAATGTTAAGTTTAAAAGCACTTTACATTTAAAAGCAACATTAAAATCTCCACAAGAACTTTCAGGACCCCACGGGTCCCTTCATCAGGTGGTATGTACACTGAAAATCGGACCATGATCATGATCATATGTAGAGGATTTTAGGAAGGGAGTGTCTGACCCCAGGTCTTAAACAACCCTTAGAAATAGGAAGCCAGGAGATTTGGGCTAGAGTGCCCGATAGGAAAGTGACACGGAAGCGAAGTAGAAAGAATGTGGAAGACGCCCTTATTTATTGCCGGGGACCAGTACCCGGGGTCCGACGGCTTAACGCGCCCATCCGACGCACGGCGGATATTTAGTGGATCGAGCGTTAGTACCTGCCTGAGATCGAACCCGAGGTCCTTTCCGTGGCAGTCACGAACGTTGCCCACTAGGCCACCCGCGGCCCTGAAAATCGGACCATGGTTACTCCAGGTTTTAAGTAGCTTGCGCTGGTTAGGTGTGCGCATCTTCCAGGTCACTAAGAGAATCAGTGCACATAGGATGAATACATTAATTATGTACAAATATGAATGAAGGAGTAGTTACAGTGCAAAGCAACCAATAATAGAATGACATCTCAAGAAGGTACAAGGCTCCAGTGAAATCATTTTCTTAACGAGCACTCCCCTTCCCCTCCTTCTTCCCCACACACAATGCCCCACCCCCTAGTTTTGAAGCCCCACCCCATGATTAACATTGAAGACCAGTAGAGCGTTTAGAGTCTTTAACATGGGTCAACAGAAGTCTCCATGGTAACGGTACCTGAGTGGGGAAGTCATCATTACAACAACAATCACCCAGATCAAGTACACTGCTGGCCACCCAAAATGCAACACCAAGAAGGAAGCACCCGATTGGCCTGAAATTCGCAGCATGAGTCACCCGCGAGAGGACATGCAAACGATTAGCATTGCAGGGCATGTGCAAATCATGTGCGCCCGGCACTCCACCGTCTATAAGAAGAGTGCACAGAAGGCGGGGTGTAAGTAGTGGAAGTGTGTTGTGCTGCCGGACCTGTGCGTGGGAAGCTTCCTGATGCCTCGTCGCAGAATACGGCAGTCATTCCAGCACATTTCGAAGTTCGACAGAGAACGAATAGTGGCTTATCGCGACAGCGGTTTATCGTACCGAGACATCGGCGTCCGTGTGGGACGACATCCAGCCACAGTATAGATTCGGTGGGTGCAGGAGGGACCGACGGACCGACGTGAGCGATTGCCCAGCCGCGGCACACCACCGAACGAGAGGACCGGCATGTTGTACGGCGGGCATTGACGGCTCGCACTGCCACATCACGAGCGTTAGCGCAGGAACTAGGGTGTGTTGCGCAACAACTTGTGTCATCACGTGCCGTTCGACGTCGTCTGCAGGAGCGGAGACTTATCGCACGGCGCCCATTGCTCCGATTACCATTGACGTTACACCACCGGCGAGTGCGGCGGCAGTGGGCCGTTGAACGCCGCACCTTGACTACGGAATGGCACGACATTGTCTTCTCCGACAAATCCCGCCTCTGCCTGCAACACCACGATGGTCGGATCCTCGCGTGGCGGCACCGCGGCGAGAGACTGTATGACGCCTACATTATGCATTGTCCTACCGGTCCGTCGCCTGGCGTTATGGTTTGGGGCGCAATTGGATATGACAACCACACCCCTCTGGTACGCATCGCCGGCACACTCAACAGCCACCGCTACATCTCCGACGTTTTGGAGCCTGTAGTCCTCCCTTACCTGCAGGACCTGCCAGCGGCCACGTTTCAACAGGACAATGCGCGCCCGTACGCGGCACGCATCGTGCAACAATTCTTCACGGCCCACCAGGTGTCACTGTTGCCGTGGCCCGCCTGTTCTCACGATATGTCGCCCATCGAACACGTCTGGTCGCTGATCGGCAACCGAGTGACCCGGCAAGCACCACCCGCGGCTACGCTTGATGAACTGTGGCAACGTGTCGAAGCAGCCTGGACCGACATACCCCAAACCCACATCCAAAGCCTCTTTCGTTCGATGTCGCGACGTGTAGCGGCCGTTATTGCCAGCCATGGCCACACAAACTATTGATGTTTGCGTGTTCCGCAAGTCGCACGGGCCTGTAAGCTCAATCGTTTCATCTTTGTATCTGTTGTTTTGTGTCCAGTAAATCTGGCTTTGCTATCTCGTGTCCTTCTTGGTGTTGCATTTTGGGTGGCCAGCTGTGTATATGTAGGCTCTCAGCTTAGAGTTGTGTGTTGTGAAGATTTTAATCTGATCTCACATTGTAGAAAAAGTTCCATCCAGACATTGCACCCGTTTTTAAGCTATATTTATGTCCGTACACTCTTTTTTTAATATTTCTCAATGTGGATCCCATATACACACTGTCTCTAGTTTCCGGGTCTATGCCACGTAGGGGAATAGCGTAGACACCATGGCGGTCCTTGATGGAAATTCCGTCTCGGTCATTCTGTGACGTACTTGCCAGCAGGACGCACATGACATAAAGGCAGATAGGAATCAGAATACATGTCTGCGTAGCTCAGTTGGTAGAGCGACTTGTTCCGGAATAAGCGGCCTCGGGTTCGAATATCGGCGTAGACCAAAAATGACGGAGAAATTTACTTCGTTATAATTCATTGTTATGTCCATGATGTTTCGTGTAGAACGTCCGAAACCAAGAGGATGTTTTCTGCAGATGTTTGCAAGCAGATTGGCCACGGTAGTGTGTATGTGGGATCCACATTAAGAAATATTAAAAAAAGAGTGTACGAACATAAATATAGCGTAAAGACGGGTGCACACTCCAGCGCCCTTTCCACACAATGTATGTATAAAACTTTTTCTCCACTGTGGGATCAGACCAAAATCCTCACAACACACAAGTCTTCAGTATTAATGGCCGAAAGCCTACATATCTTTGATCTGGGTGATTCATGGTGTAAAGATGACTTCCCTACTGAGATACCCTTAGCATGGAGACTTCTGTTGACCCACGTTAAAGACTAAACGCTCTATTGCTCTTCAATCTTAATCATGAGGGGAGGTTCAAAACTCGGGGGTGGGGGTCATTGTGTGTTGGGGAAAGGAGGGAGGGAAGTGCTTATTGAGAAAAATGATTTCACTGGAGCCTTGTGCCTTCTTGAGATGTCATTCAATTACTGGTTTCTTTGCATTGTACTTACTGATTCACTCATAGTTGTATATAATTAATGTATTCACCCTATGTGCACTGATTCGCTCAGTGACCTGGAACATGCGCAGACCTAACCAGCTCTAGCTACTTAAAACCCGTAGTAACCATGCTACGATTTTCAGTGTACATACCACTGAAAATCGTATCATGGTTACTCCAGGTACTCGTGGGGTCCTGGAAGTTCTTGTGGGGATTTTAATGTTGCTTTTAAATGTAGAGTGCTTTTAAAACTCTCATTAAAGAAAATTATACCGTTCCGAGACGGCTGATATTGTCTAAGGGTATGCTTTGGCACGAAACTATGATCTGATGACTGACTGAACTTAACATATAATATTTAATAGGTTATCAATTAAAACGGCACAAATATGTACAGGAATTAGTTGACTGCTATTATCAAGTTCTGGGTCATTTTTGACCGAAATTTGCTCCCGTTATAGAGTTTTTGTGTTCTCAAATTCACAGCGCAGTTCTTAAAAATCTACCATTTCAGCTCCTTATAAAATATAAACTTGTTCCATTCATACTGCCTAACAGTTCCTCAACTATTAGTTAGCGCACCAGATGTGCCAACAATAAAAGGTTTCTAATTACATTGGTTTGAAAACAGTGTAAATCCATCAACTAATAGTTGCACTTGTAATTGGTTGGATAACACTACCGCACTGCCTTACTTTTTACTATCAGCAATTCCCTTGATCGGACTTGGTTCCCCTGTTATCACGGTCACACAAACGAAACTGGCATGCGGTGATACACGTATGCACACCTTTTTGTCGAGGTAGCTTCGTTTCTCTCCTTAAGATGCGTTCTCCTCTAGATTTGAATACGCGGTGGTGATGATGGTTTCATGTAGCCGTCAGTTGAGTTCCAAACGGGAGTTTTCTGTTTCGGATTCGTGACTCCCTGTTGCTCGAGGACCTAAAAATATCAGCTCGCCGAATTCTTAATTCTCCGCTGCTTCATACTTTACTGATCCTACTAAGCTCTAAGGAGTCACAAATTTCCATTCGGCTAATAGCAGGTGAACCGATGCTTTTTGACAGCATTTGTGGAGGCTCCATTTTTCAGATCTTTTCTCTCAGAGATCATAGTCAGCGACTGCTATCCCTTCGTCAATGCTGAGCGCGTCACGGCGACAGACACAAAGAGAACAATTGGTACATAAAAATGCGCCCAAACAATAGACAAATTTACAATTATTATTCGCAACCCCCGTCCACCTTCTCTGTTAACCCCTTTTAGCAGCCCGATTCGCCTCACGATGAAACTCCTAAAATTGTTTAGTCTCCGAAATGCATTCTCGCCTCTTTATGATCGAAACGCATTAACGAAATTGCATAAAAACGCACGTGTGTAGGACACCCGATTTCCTTCATGACACGACCAACGCCTGCTCATCTCTTCCATTCCTTTTTTTTTTTTTTTTTTTTTTTTTTTTGTCTTTGTAAGCTCATAACCAAACACCCGCAAAACCCAAAAATTAATTAATTCCTTCTTAATTTACTACTGCCATCACGCCCAATAATTCAAGAATTACTGGGGGTGGGTGGGTCGTAACATTATTATGGAGTGGATACTTATACTTCGTCGGGGATTACAATTGGAGCTTGACGCAGCGTGAATTTGAGCGCAGATTTTAAATTTCAAGAATGACTTTTAGGGGATAGCAAGCACCTCTCGGAAGAAATACCTCGCTCACACTTTATTGTCCGTGTGCTAGTCTGTCTATATGTCTCCCTGTTTTTTGATAAATATCTCAGCTCTCGGAAACTGTTTGAGGTAGATTTGAAATTTCTTGGATGGGTTTAAGGACCAAACATATCCTTCGTTTGTCCAACGTTTTCGATGAATATCCGAACATATTTCCTTTTGTCTTACGTTTTCGATGACCATTTCGGTAGCAGTTTGAGATGAAGAATTGGAAATTTCTGGATAGCCTTTAGGTATCAAACGTAACTCTCACCTTATGCTAATATTTTGTCCGTTTGACCGTATGTCTGTCTGCATGTCCATGCGCGTTGGTTAATATCTGGGGAACTCTTTCAAGCTGACGTTGAAATGTTCATAAAGAAGAAGAACAAGCAAATGAACTTCTTTTACAGACCAAAATGAGACTCTTTCGTTTTTGTTTCTCTCATTTTGTTCAATGCTTCATAACGCATACACATTCAACCTTAATTTTATTTTTATTACTTAAAGAAAGGGGGAGGGGGTCCGGACCAGTTGAACTCTCCATATCGGTGCGCCACTGTTCCTCAGAAAATCCATTGCCTACTGGTAGAAGTCTGCGGCAAAGGTGTTATGTCTCGGAAGCAAGTGCAAAAATGATGCAGGGACTTTGTAATGGGCAGGATAGTTGCTGATGACAAACATCGACATGTCGGAGAGGGCATTGCACAACCCAAGATGATTTCATTCGTGACAACAGACGTATTATAGTGAAAGAACTTGCCCGCAAACTTTCAAATTTCAATGTACATTGTGAGACAAAAGATGCAGGTCACCCTTGTATTTCAGAAACGAGAGAGAAAATGAAATATCTGAATACCCTAGCAAAGAATCGGTGACGGGGTCTAACTTTTAGGCAATTTCCGGAACATGGCCTTCATCTTAAAATCCGCTGTACTGGATCAAGGTCAATTTTTTCAAATGATAAGGGGGTCATGTTGCATATCATACAAGACCAGAATTTTCTCAGAAATTGATTGCCATAATCAGATTTGATATATGTGTTGTGGTTCACAAGTTATCAATAAAGAAATTTGAAATAACAGCCTCTAAGGTACTCTGTGATGCGCAGCTATTTGATGTGTTCAGTGTGTTGTCCCTGCTGCTGAACACAGAGCTGAAGGCGCTTGATTTAGTCGTTATGCACCCGCACGAGAATATACGAGAAATGTGGTTAAAGGCCTCCAAGATCCGTTGCTGAAGGTGGTGCTTGTCGCGGATTTTCTCAGCATACACCAAGTGTTTCAGATGAACCCACAGATAAAAGTCTAGTGGTGTGATGTCTGGGGATCTGTGTGGCCATTCCACAGGACCACGCCGGCCAATCCAATGACCAGGGAATTGAACATCTAGCCATTGACGATCAGTTGCTCAGTAGTGTGGTCTTTCTGTGCGAAACTGGTGGTCTTTCTGGGTGCCGGTTGTTGAAGTCTGCGACTATGATACGGCACATCAGGATTTCAACGCTCTGTCTTGATAACTTGTGAACCACAACACATATGTCAAATTTAATTACGGCAATCAATTTCTGAGAAAATTCTGGTCTTATTTGATATGCAACATGACCCCTTACCATTTGAAAAATTTGACCTTAATCCAATATGGCGGATTTCAAGATGGCGGCCATGTTCCAGAAATAGCCTAAAAGATAGGCCCACCCCACCGATTCTTTGCTGGGGTATTGAGATATTTTATTTTCCCTCCCGTTTCTGAAATACAAGGGTGTCCTGCGACTTTTGACTTACCCTGTATAGCGCCCGAAGTGTTGGGTGTGGCCAACTGCATAATTGGAAAGATTGCGCTAGGTGGGTACCTAATAAACTTACACACACAAGCACAAGGCAAGTCGAATTAGTCTCCCCATTTGATACGCTACCATCAGTAATTTGAGGATATCTTGCAGCCCATTGTCACGGGAAGCGAAACTTGGGAGCATCCTTCAACATCAGAAAGCAGACGAGTAATCAAGACGTGGAAGTTTCAGTCATCTTCACCTGCGAAAACAGTGGCCAAGACAGCGCCATCCTGCTGAAAAACCACGGCAACTGTATTTTGGGACTGCGAGAATATTCTGGTTGATTTTCTGGATCGTGGTGCCAGTAAAACAGCCAAACTTTTTGCCAGTTTCTTAAGATGTTGTGCCACGCCATTCACCGTAAATGATCTGGATTGCTGAGCAGAGGTGTTGTGCCACGCCATTCACCGTAAATGACCTGGATTGCTGAGCAGAGGTGTTGTGCCACTCCATTCACCGTAAATGACCTGGATTGC
Source organism: Macrothele yani (assembly GCA_039090855.1). Classification (NCBI taxonomy): domain Eukaryota; kingdom Metazoa; phylum Arthropoda; class Arachnida; order Araneae; family Macrothelidae; genus Macrothele; species Macrothele yani. Next base: position 132,224,535 of record CM077005.1, on the reverse strand, counting down.
TGAGCAGAGGTGTTGTGCCACGCCATTCACCGTAAATGACCTGGATTTCTGAGCAGAGGTGTTGTGCCACTCCATTCACCGTAAATGACCTGGATTGCTGAGCAGAGGTGTTGTGCCACTCCATTCACCGTAAATGACCTGGATTTCTGAGCAGAGGTGTTGTGCCACTTCATTCACCGTAAATGACCTGGATTTCTGAGCAGAGGTGTTGTGCCACTCCATTCACCGTAAATGACCTGGATTGCTGAGCAGAGGTGTTGTGCCACGCCATTCACCGTAAATGACCTGGATTTCTGAGCAGAGGTGTTGTGCCACTCCATTCACCGTAAATGACCTGGATTGCTGAGCAGAGGTGTTGTGCCACTCCATTCACCGTAAATGACCTGGATTGCTGAGCAGAGGTGTTGTGCCACGCCATTCACCGTAAATGACCTGGATTTCTGAGCAGAGGTGTTGTGCCACGCCATTCACCGTAAATGACCTGGATTGCTGAGCAGAGGTTTTGTGCCACGCCATTCACCGTAAATGATCTGGATTGCTGAGCAGAGGTGTTGTGCTCTTGTCTGTTAGCGCTTGACCGCATGTTGTCTAACTCAAGGAGAATGGCTTCGGCGATATAATTGGGAAGTTTTGGAAAATATAATTGGGAAGTTTTGGAAAATTCCGCATACAGAGTCCCTATTTCGCATCTTGCGATTTCCGTCTGTTTGGTCTTTTCAAGGAGTACTTGGCCCGGTAGTATTTTGCTACAGATGCAAAACAGGAAATAATAGCTTGGCTGCACAAACAGGACCCGATTTCTTCTTTACAGAGACACGCCTTACCATCAAACTAAGTCGTTTGTTTAAATCGTTGTGGTTGCAATACGGAAGATTAAAAAGCACGAGCAGTTAGGCTTTTGCACTGTGTACTCCGTTCAATTGCTTCCGAAAGAAAAGATCTGTAACTTTGTGTATAACATAACGAAAATTAACATGTTGTCGCATAGGTTAAAACTAAAGCTTTAAGTCCCGATGAACACCTATTATAAGAGAAGTAAGTTTTCTCTGTGCGTACTGTCCGAGCGTTGGAACTGCAACAGAATAAAGCTATAACAGTTTTTTTCTCACATGAAAAATAAAATCATTAAATTAATGAGAACTGCACTGTTCCACTGAGGGTTCTGTGAAACGAAAGCAAAGACAATATCATCATCAGCAAGAAGAAATGATAAGAGATAGAATTTATTCGATTCCTTGAGTATTGTTTTGCGTGTTGGCTGGGTTATATCTGTGAATGTGTGTGCAACCACTGGTTGTATTTTTCACCAGAAATATATGTTTTATATTTGTGTTTCAATGATGCTGGTCATAGAATTACGAACTTCCTTTCTTTTCCTTCCTTTCCTTAATTTTCCCCCTTCTTTTCTTTTCTCTTTCTCCCTTCCTCCCCCTTCCCCCTCTCTCTTTAAATGCCAAAAGCTGTTATTGTGTGTAGGGGAAACAGTTGTATTACAGTAATTTTCAGGCTGAGAGCCACATCTGGTAAAAATCGCCATTTAGGAAACAAATTCGTTGTAAGAGCCGCACCGGAATATTCCAATTTTTTTTTGTAATCTCTTAACCACCGATGTAAGAGCTTCGACTAATCAGATTGTAACACGTTTGAATCACTATCTGAACTATCCGCATATTTTTAAAGTCCTTTTTCCATAATTTCCTAATATCCTTTTATTTATTTTCGGTAATTTACTAAAACATACACATTTTTTCCTGCCACAACGAAATTCAGAATAGCGAATTTTTTTTTCATGAATCTGAAGTCCTTTGCTATTAAATCAAAGAAAAGATTCTTGCTTGTCACGACGGTTAAGAGTATTGCTTAATGTGCAGAAATTAATACAGCAATATCTTTTTTTGCTGATGCAGCAAGAGTTGTTTTTTTTTCAGTGTAGGAAGTATAACTATTCTTGTATGCGTGGAAACGTCCATCTTTCATAAGATATGCATCTACATACCTTTGCTCAGTTTTTTTAATGTTTTTCTTTTACTTTCAGTTATTCTGCAGCAATGGTAAGCAGTGGCCATTGTCTCTAGGTATGCATTTAATCTCTCTCTCTCTCTTTTTTTTTTTTTTTTTTTACATTTCTTATTCTTTGAAATTCTTATACCAAAACGGTATTTGTGCTCAATCTCACACACTGATTGTCCTATTATTGAAGAATTAAAACAAAATAAGCTCACAAACTCATGAAAAATTCTCAGAAAAATATCAAAACTGGATGGACTTTTTCGGCCACATAAATTTAAATTTTCATACATGTCAATCCCAAAAAGATACGGACAGAAAAATGCATCTTTATGTTTTTTTAAGTAAAAACGCATTATCGAAGCGCAGAAAGCGTTGTATCGGTTCCACACAACAAAAACATTTTCATATACTCTAAAATTACGTTTTTTATTCGCGCGAATGGAATGTCTTCCTTTAATACAATAAAAAATCCAATAATAATTTATAAGCTCTTAAACGGAAGAGAGAAAGGAAACACAGTAAGCAGCAGAATTTATACACAGTCGAGTCACATTACTGTGACCACCTCCTACTTTTGACGTCTGTAGGCAATCTGAAAACATATCACTCGTTGCTGTCATGTATAAAAGAAGCGATTTATCAGATTTGCAAAAACGAATGATTATCGGCTTCCGGGCCAAGGGTGGCAGTATTTCTGAAACAGCGCAGTTTGTGAACTGTTCGCGGGCTGGTGTGGTTAAAGTGTATCGTGATTGGAGAAATGGCATCATTGCGAATAAGCGACGGGGAAACTGCGGATCACCACGTGCCATTGACGTGAGAGGTGAACGTTGGCTGCGAAGGTGCGTGTGTGCCGATCGACACTCTACAGTGGAGCAACTCACTGGCAGAATGAACCAGCGAACTACCGGAAGTGCGTCTAAAACGACAGTTCAGCAAACCCTGCTGCGTATGAGGCTCCGATGCATACGGATGGTCACTGCAGCTATGGTAACGAAGGTGCATCGGCAGGAAAGGCTTACATTTGCATGGCAGTTACGGAATCGGACCTCCGCTGATTGGCAAAGGATTGCCTTCTCCGATGAGTCATGTTTTCTGCTTCATCGAACGGATAGACGTTGGAGTAAAAGGAGAGAAACATCGGAGAACAAACACTCTTAAACCGTTGCTGGAAGAACACAAGCTGGTGAGGACAGCGTTATGGTCTGGGGAATGTGTTTGTGACATTCTCTGGGTCCACTCATACCTGTGGAAGGCACTATGGGCCGAGTTCGTTTTGATTATCACCCATACATGCTGATTGTCTTCTCTGGGGTGGATGGGATCTTCCAGCACCACAATGCGACGTGTCACGCAGCTAAAAATGTCAGAGAGTGGCTGGAAGAGCACGATGAAGATTTCAAAGTACTTCACTGGCCCCCTAGCTCCCCAGACTTAAACCCAATTGAGCATCTGTGGAACCACCTTGATCATGTTGTTCGCTCTTTGATCCTTCACCACGCATCCTCCAGCAGCTGTAAGATGCACTGCAGTCAGCATGGATCCACATACCTGTGAACACCTTCCAGCACCTTATTGAGTCCCTCCCAGTCCGTCTAGCTTCTGTCCGCGCTGCACACGGCGGTTACTCTGGATTTGATTTCCATATAACCTAAGATACCCACTGCGGAGAGACTCTTTGAGCGCCCTATGCATATGATATAGTTCACAGCAGATTTTTCCGGGTCGGGACCAATTATGTGACGTCCGGGTACTGGTCCAAAAATACTGACCCGTTTCCAATTCTGCACCTTACTCGTGTGCATGTCAGCAAGCTGTTTTATCCACATGACGCTCTGAAACCCTTAGTTTTCATGTTTGTCTTTAAGTTTTGAAGAGCAGATTATGTTGGGTTGGTACTGTTACCGGATCGCCAGGTTAACTTAATATCCGGATCCATCACAATTTATCCTGTTTTACATCCGGGCCGGGGAACCAATCGCTGGAGTAGCGCATCTTCCCATAGTTTTCCATTAAAGGAGCACAACCGGAACTGTGACTTAAAGAAGTCATCGATGGCTAAACATTGTTAAGAAAAGGACCATAAATTTCTCTTTGAAGAAGCAAAACTAATTGACCTTCGTCCTGATGAAATAGGTCAATACCCAGAGAAAATTTGGTCGACTTGAAAAAAATATTTGTGACAAATGTTGTATTACTTTAATATACATCCTAAGTCAGTCGTATCGGCTCGCAAATTTTGGATCTCCAGCTGAAGCATTAAGCCCGTGTCCACAAGCTCATTCCATATCACATTTCAGAATGCAAGACTATTGCTCTGAAACTCTGTGACAGATATCAGACTACTGGAAGTTTATGGATAATTTTAATGGGGAATCAGTGTACCGGCTGCTGAAGCTCAGATCATTTACAATCCTATACGAGTCAACAAGAATTACTTAGTCTGGGTCCGTGAAGGCAACAAAATGTTTGGTCTTAGGTACACGGTGAGAGACGTTTTGGTAATTAATGGAAAGTCAGTTCCGTTGGATACCTACAAACATTAAAATACGCTCTTCGTGCTATCAACGTAAAGTTCTTGCACGTCTGAGCAAATGAGAAATTCTTGCACATTACGCCAACGGTAAGCCAAAGGTTTGGTGTCACCAGACAAGGCTTGCAGCCACACAACAAGCTCCTTCATGAAGCAACATCTTTCTATTCTAAAAACAAGTTAGTAAAATCATGCAATGCATTGATTATGATACGCTTTCCAACATACCAGAAATCATTACTCAAGTTATGAGGAGAATGGCTGTGAATTACCGCTTGAGTGCGAAATGAAATGCTACAAAGAGAAGTCAAACATTTCCCCGTTTATCACAGCAAAAACGTACATACAATTTACTTTTAACAAGCTTCTTGTTAACATTACCTTTTGTTAGACAGTGGACGGCTACTTTAACTTTGGAGAAATTTCCTTTTCCAAGATCTCTGTAAAGTCGGTAGAATCCAACCCGGGTACCCAGGGCTATTTCTTTCTTCCATCTGTCATCTGAAGTCAGATTATAAGCAGCTCTTTGATAAGCGGTCATGGCATCCGAAGACGAAGAAGAGGAAGACGATGCGTTACTGTCGTCGGATATGGAACGATTTGGCATTTTTCCGTTTGTTTTTAGGTATCTGGAATCTACTGGTATCTAGAAAAATTAAAAATGTTTCAGTGTATCAGGGAAATGAGTTTGGTGAATTGCATTTTATATATATCTGAAACAAACAAACAAACAAAAAAGCCGCTGTAAAGCGAATTTAATGTGGTTTTTCTGGCACGTGGAATTACACGGATTTTTTTGAATTTTTATGAAGGGTTCAGGATGGCGTACAACACTCTGCAACTTTGTACATTCAAATCTTTGGAAGTTTTCTAAATTAGTTATTGCTCGTAGGGCTATAAAAAGTTTATATTCATACAGAGGCGATATTTGCCTTTATTTCCTTAGATAGGTTATAATAATAACAATGTTAATAATAATAACAATAATAATAACAATAATAATTGATCAGCAGCCTCAGAAAATACTTCCATCAGAGCAAAGGGACCACTTCACTAAGCGATAAACCAGAGTGACAAGAAGTAAACAGCCCTAGAACTCTCTGTACAAAACATCGAGATTTGAACCAGGGAGCCAAAAGAAGAAGCTTGGGGCAAGAAAGTCCTACACGGAAGGCACTACAAAGATCTGCAATCAGACCATGTGGATAAGACTGCATCCAATGCATGGCTAACAAACGGATCACTCTTCCCCGAGACCGAAGGGTTCCTGATGATTATACAAGATCAAGTTGTAAACACCAGAAACTACCGGAAGCATATCCTGAAGGACACGTCAGTGGAAAGCGACACATGTCGACAATGCCATCAAGCGCCAGAGACCATCCAACATATCAGAGCAGGGCGCAGAGTCCTCACACAAACAGAGTACACGAACAGGCACAATCAAGTCGCCAAGATTGTCCATCAGAAATTGGCAAGAAAGCACCACCTCATTAGAACTAAGCCTGTCCCCTACTACAAGTATGAGTCAACCACGCTTCTAGAGAACAACACCCACAAGATGTACTGGGACAGATCGATCAGAACAAATAAGACCATCCCCCAATCGGTCCGACATCGTGCTGGCCGACAAAAAGAAGAAGTCTACATACCTCACTGACATAGCCGTGCCTAACATGTGCAACATAAATAAGACGCACGGAGAGAAACTGTCAAAGTATAACGATCTAAGATACGAAGTCAAGAAAATGTGGCACATGGAGAACGTGCCACATTTCTTGACTTCATATCTTAGGTCTTCCCCATAATAATACCAGTCACAGGAGTTGTACCGAAGACCTTTCACAGCTATATACTGACACTAGACCTTCAACCTAACACCTACATGGAACTACAGAAGGCGGCTATACTGAACACTTGTGGATGGTAAGGAAGAGAAGAGAAACCTCAGGAAGAGAAGAGAAACCTCAGGAAGAGAAGAGAAACCTCAGGAAGAGAAGAGAAACCTCAGGAAGAGGTGGAATCTCAAAATAATAATTGCTATTGTTTTTATTTCGTTGCGTTCACATACCATTGGCTGTTGTGACTGGGATTTCGAACCACCAATGATTCAGATTCTGCCCAAGAATTTAAGAATAAGAATCAACAACGAGTGTCACTTTCTGCAAATGTTATGTTGACCTACCAATTCCAAACTTTTCCACGTGCTTCTCCAGTTTTTCCGAATGGCTGCTAATGCATCCACCGCTGCTGGAAAAATCACAGCTCTTCTCTCCCAGAGGTGTCGAAATTAAATTTACAATCAATAATAGCAATATATAATTATTGCCACCTTCTCCATCTAGGACATACAGAAATTTCGGAGTATGTTACAGCAGGTCTTCAAAATGACTGCATTTGGATTGGGTAAAGCAACTGTTACAGAAAACCCAGTTCTTTGAGGTATTTTATAATCTTATTGAACAACACGGCAGTGGCTAGAATTGCATCCAGTGGAATCTGTGTTATGTTCTGTTTCGAAATTCTCTGGCTTTCCTCTGGAAGATTCCGGTAAGTACTTAAAAGATTTTCAAATGTAAGTAGTTAGTTTCTCAGATTCTCTCTATAAGATCAATAGCGAAATCAGTTAATTTTATCCATGTTTTGGAGGGAAGTTAATGACCACCATGAACAAGTCTTAGGGGCTACTAACAAGTAGCAATAAAGAAAAGCTCAAATTTTCCTGTGATGGGATTCGAATTATTCCACATCCGCGTTCTCCGGAGTCGGATATTCTACCGCTTAAACTACACCGACTTAGCTTTGTCGCAGCAGCTTAACGTTTTGACATGTGCGCCACCTTTGAGGTAGGTACATCACATAGCCTTCCGTCCCTTACATGGGGACCGCTGGTTTTAGGGATGGTAGACGAACAGGGGATAGGACAAACATTGCACTCATGGTTTGCACGAGACTCGAACTAGGGTAAGCTATTCATCCAACTCGTATAAATATCCAGAAAGCAGCACCTCTGATTATTCGTCCACCAAGGAGGCAAAATTATATCTGTCTCAGCTTTTTGTCGAGAATTATGTCCCGTCGATTGTGATCCCTACTCTTATCTATCATGATAGTTTTATCTCTGTACATGATGAAACTCGCACTTTCGAAAAGCAGTTCAGAATAATACTTGTAATAATTTGGAGGATGCGTTTGAATTAGACCATATTTGAGGTTAGTTAAGACAGCATTTCGATCCTTTGATATGTCTTTTCAGGTATTCCTTTGGCGTAAAAAGAGCACACCCATCTATAACATGCTGTGTGGTTTTTGAATGGTGTCTTCACACTTCCAGCAAGTGTCGTTCCTGGAAACAATTGTTATATGTAGTTTTGGGTTATTATTTTCATTATTAGAATTATTATTGGCATCGTTAACATCATATCTAAAACGAAGTAACAGTTGTAAAGCAAATTCGAACACAAACGGTGTATACCTTCCCGTTGTAGGTGTTTCTTCGGGAGAGAGTAGCCGTCCTCTGTCTCAAGGGTGGAATTCGTGATGCAGAGTTCTGAGTTTTTGTCATAAGAGACTCATTTGGACTTTGCGTTATACGACGGCTTATTAACTTTTCAGCCTTCTTCTTCATAGCTCGCAAACTATTGAAAAGAAAAACACACGTGAAAAAATCAAATTTTTACTATTCATACGGGTTTTTAGGGAAGGAATGGAAAGAACATCGGAACATAACTACACTATTGTTTGTGAAAATTGAAACACCAAGAAGGAACCATGCGATTCAAATGAAATTTATACCACACTATAATTGAAATATGAAATTTATCTAAAATTGAGTTGAAATTCGTACGTAATAACTTAATGGTCAATGTATAGCTGTCTCACCGTACGATAAAACACTATGTCTCCAAGTTGCAAAAATTAAAACATTTATTTATATTTACAAATTAAAAACCTAGTTGAAAGTTAGTACTTTCGGAGATCTCAAGTCTCCATCTACAGGTTCCATCGCCACAAGACAAGACCGTGTATGAGACATATATATGCACTCCCCTCCATACCCACAATGCATCACTCACTCCACCGTCGGCAAATGGCGTTCGCCGACGCAGGGGTACAAATGAAAGTGAAAAAATTATATAGGTGTAATAAAAACCACTTATAACCAAAAAAGGGAACAAAAACAAAAATAAAGAATAAGAAAGCAAAATAATACTCAGAACAACTATTTCAACAATTACTACTGAGGTGTAGAAGATTGAAATTTACAAAGTTATCCATGGAAACCAGACAGTCCGTATTTGTAGGGAGTTTGGAGTACAACCCTAATATTGTACCTATCCTCAAAAAAGCGTGCCATAGACATTATTTAAACTTCGGAGTGAAAACTAGAAATATCTTTTCACTGATCAGGAAGGACAGAGACAGGATCGCCCCTCTTCAAAAACATGGTGTATATTGTATACCCTTAACTCACCCTGATCCTGATTTGGCTACGAAAAAATACATAGATTCTACTCTTAGGACCTTATCGGTCAGACTGAGGGAACACCGATACACCCTCAGACCAGGAACCATAAATACTGCTCTTACCTTAGCAGTAAACCAAGAGGGTTATTTCCCAGATTGGAATGGTACTACAATTTTGAACTCTGATGTCGAAAAATCTACTATCTTTCTTGCAGAAAGTCTGTGCGTAATTCACCATAGGGACCCTTGCTGTAATTTGGAACTTCCTGCATATGTTCCTACCCCTTGGAGAAGACTGGCCACTTCACATGAGTTCCACACTCATGAAGGACCCTGATTTAGTAAATGAACTTGTCTTATTTTGCTTTCTAATTCTTTAGTTTTGTTTTTGTTCCCTTTTTTGGTTATAAGTGGTTTTTATTACACCTATATAATTTTTTCACTTTCATTTGTACCCCTGCGTCGGCGAACGCCATTTGCCGTCGGTGGAGTGTGTGATGCATTGTGGGTATGGGGGTGGGGGTGCATATATATGTCTCATACACGGTCTTGTCTTGTGGCGATGGAGCCTGTAGATGGAGACTTGAGATCTCCGAAAGTACTAACTTTCAACTAGGTTTTTAATTTGTAAATATAAATAAATGTTTTAATTTTTGCAACTTGGAGACATAGTGTTTTATCGTACGGTGAGACAGCTATACATTGACCATTAAATACCACACTATGATTGAAATATGAAATTTGTGCCACACTATGATTGTACATAAGTGATTTAATTTTCAGAATAATGCAACAATATTTACTCGCAAAAATCAGTATCTTGTGAAGCCTCCACGAGCTGCAATAAGAGCTTCTAGACGGCGTAGCATTGAATCGAAATGGCGTTACACTGTAAAAAATTGCAGGGACAAATTACGGTAGATACACTGGCAGCTGAGTGGCCAGTCAATAAACCGTAATTTTACAGTACTATACCGTAATGTTCATTAACATGTCTGATGACCGGGAAATAAAAACGTCTAATGACCATAATGTTCATTAATATGTCTAAGGACAAATAAATAATAATACATGTTATGTTCATTAACATGTCCAATGGGAAATAAAAGCGTCAAATGCCGTAATGTTCATTAATATGTCGAATGACCGGGAATAAATAATATGTCTACTGACCGGGAAATAAAAGCGTGTTGCCCATAGAGGTCTGGCCAGTCGACTGATTGTACATGAAAAAACAAGTATATGAACACTTTAAGAAGAACGTTGCCAGATTGTCAAGGTTAAAATACAGTAACATTTAAACACCGACTATTCGCTGCAATTTTTTACAGTGTAGATGGTGTCTGGGGTAATTGCTTGTCAGGCGGCATGTATGCGAGTCCGCAGATCATTGGTACTGACCTCTGGAGGACTTTGATAGGCCAGTTGCCGAGTGAACATATCCCAGACATGTTCAATAGGCATCATGTCTGGAGAACGTGCAGGCCAGGGAAGAAGCGGCATCTGCTGTGCTGCGAAGAGGGCTTGAACATTTCTGACAACATGTGGTCGGGCATTGTCCTGCTGGAATATAGCCCCAAGAGTGCTCTGAAGGAAGGGTATGACTTCTTCCTGTTCAACATCCGTGATGTAGCGGTAGTTGTTGAGATTGCCTTTAAGTCGTAGCAGCGTAGATCGTGAATGGTACCCAATGGCATCCCACATCATCACACTTGGCGTTCGGCCCGTATGACACTCGACAATGCATGCTGCAAGAAGGCGCTCACCACAATACCGTCTAATGTGTATGCGGCTATCATGGTAGTCCAAGTTGAAACAGGACTCGTCCGAAAACACGATATGTTGAAAAGCCCATTCCAGCATGAGGCGTCCATGGTTCAGGATCAAAGGAATCCGCCGTAAATGGATGAGTGCCACCAGTCCTCCGTGCAGCAGACAGCGTCGAACTGTGAAGGCAGACAGTGCCACACCTGTTGCAGTGCTCCAGTTTTGTGCTAACACTTGCGAAGATGCGGAACGATTGGCTACTGCCATGCGGATGAGGTTTCGGTCATCCCGCTGTGTCGTCACATTTCTTGATCCACTGCCGGATTATCGATACTCCTGGTTCTCCTCAGTCCACTGCCGCCACACGCGCATCACTGTTGTGGTCATCACGGAAGTTGAACAGGCAGAAGTAATAATGATTGGTCCTACATCACGGAAGTTGTACAGGCAGAAGTAATAATGATTGGTCCTACTTCACGGAAGTTGTACAGGCAGAAGTCATAATGATTGGTCCTACTTCACGGAAGTTGTATAGGCAGAAGTCATAATGATTGGTCCTACATCACGGAAGTTATACAGGCAGAAGTCATAATGATTGGTCCTACATCACGGAAGTTGTACAGGCAGAAGTACAAGTAATAATGATTGGTCTTACATCACGGAAGTTGTACAGGCAGAAGTCATAACGATTGGTCTGCGTGAAGGTGCATTTTTGTTCCGCGACATTGCGGTCCCGTCCGAGCCGCAATGTCGCGGAACGAAAATGCGCCTTCACGCAGACTAATCATTCGTCCCATTCAAACTCTGTCGTATGGTGATATTGCGCCCTTCGTCGTCGCTGAGGCATTATTGAATACTGGAGACCCTTTTACAACTCGCTGTCCGCGATGTACTACTGCTGTGTATCTTAATCAGTCCTCTCTTTATAACCCTGAATCGACTGTCCATAGGGCGCTGCCGGGCCCAGACATGCGCAATGCTGCACTTCTAATCATTTGCATGTCCTACCCTGCTCTGCATATCCTGTAAGTTTCACGTGATTACCATCATTCCTTCATGGTGTTGCAATTTTCACAAACAGGAGTTTATTTCAGTGTCGTCATTGTCTAAGGTTCATTACGGTGTCTATTTAGTCATAATGTTTTGAGGAAGTGAGACTACGTTTCGTACAAATCTTCCACGAATAGGCATAATGAGGAAGTATTCCTAAAGGTGAGTAAAGAAGGTGCTAGTAAATAAATTCTTGAGTGTATTCAGACGCCTTTTGACCGAAATGAACAAATCTGAAATGTTCTACAATACGAGGTCTGACAATTAAGTAATGAAACTGGGTCAAAAAACACATTTACTTACACTTCTAATCAACTACAACGTGATCACCTTCGAAGTAGTTCCCTTGAGCTTGCACACACTTATTCCAACGGTGCTGCCATTGCAGGTAGCCGCTGTGGAATGAGACACTGTTCAAGGCCGGCTGAGACACTGTTCAATCAGCTGAGACAATGGTTCAAGGCCTGCGTCACAGCCTTTTGGACGTTTGCTGCTGTGTCAAAACGGCGTCCTTTCACAACTGGTTTCAGTTTTGGGAATAAAGAAAAAGTCGCAGGGAGCCATGTCTGGTGAATAAGGAGGACGCGGTAGTGCTGCGTTTCGCCGTTCTTCTCGCTGTTGTTCTGTGAGATTTTTTGGAACCAATTTCGCACAAACTTTTGTCTTTCCCAGATCGTCAGTCAGCATTCGACGAACACTTTCGCGATTCATGTTCAGTTGTTCCGCTATAATTTCCTCTCGGGTGAGCGTTCGGTTAGAAATATTGACGAAGGGAATGGTGAAATCTTTAGGTTTAGGAGTCTGAGAAAACTTCAGGTAAGCCAGTTTCTTGCTGTGTCTGGATGAAAAAGAAGACTGGAGTCTTTCGACTAACATATTCACCCGGAGCGTAAGGTTGTTGAAGGTAATAGGGTCGTAAAGACTATGCAAGTTCATATATAGGCTATAGCACCTGCTTTCTAACGACATGACGTCCTTTCTTCTTAGGTTCACTATCCTTGACAAGGTCTGGCGTAGAAATTTGTCCTGTTTCTTCTCGAACCATGATCCTTTTACTGACGTCTTAAAATTAAGGAACTTTGGGATCAAGTCAAATGTCTTGCAAGCGGTTAGAAAGTCGAGGCGGGACCGTTCCTTTTCCAGTTTGAGTCTAAGCTGTCGAAATAATTTACTGGTGTTCCACATTGCTCAGAGACGGCAACAAGTTCAATAAGTAGGAACTGTACACCAAATTATACTCAAAATAGTATAACTATACTGAAAATCCGAAATTTCTTAGCGTAGAATACAAATAAATCTTTCCAAGTTTCGCACATCAATCAGATGGCTTTTTTAAAGAAGGTAGACAGCTAACTGCGAACTAGATAATGGAACATTTCAACACTTTGAACGCGATGACTTGACCAGACAATAAATGAACAGGAGCAAACGTGATATTTGGTTTTTGGTTGGAGGTTTAACGACCACCACGATCAACTGAATGGGACGTAAGCAGTCGCCTGTCCCTAATTTAGGGTCATTGATTCCAGGGAAGGGTGATATCCAATGCCGTTAGCCAAACATAACATCCATGCCTTACCGGATTCGGAGCCCGGGCCCATCTCTGGACAAATGGTCAGAAGCCAGCGCTTAGACCACTGCGCCACCGGGGCGGTATGGCGACGTTGGAATCGAAAACGTCTAATATGCCTATGCTTTGTATTTTACCTTGGTCTTATTAATATCAGCGAAAGTTTGAACTGATAACCTTCTTTAAATATCATCTCATAGGTTACAATCCTTTCCTTTTTATGCTAGTTTTTTGGAAAACGAAGTTGGTCCCATTTAGTAGTTTTTTTTTTAGCCATTAATGGGTGAGGGAAGACGACCACTCCTTGCTATGCTTTCGGTGTTTGGAGAAAACACTATCACTGGCCGTTCCATGCGTGAGCTGTTGATGAACTTAGTTGGAGTGAATGAAACAATGGCTTTATGTCATCAGCGTCCATGTAGGAAGAGATGCGAACACTTGGGCCATTTAGAGATCTCACAATTCATCCCCTTTTCCGCAAAGAATATGAAAGGAACAATGACTTACACGTAAGAAGTAGGGGGAATAATGATAATGCACACGTGCGAATACAATTTTCTACACGTGCAAATAAAAGTTGCTCGCAAGCTGCTAATAAAAGGGTGAAGGGACACACCGAGTTGATATGAAAAACGCAGCAATTGGCCAAATGGTCTAAGAGAAGGAGTGAGGCCAACGGAAGAAGCGGAGGGAGGAAAACGAGGAAAATTTGACCTGACGCTCGAAGGAGGTAGGATGTGGATTTGGCGATTCTCCCTGCGACGGAGAGACTTTTCGGTTCCCTGAGAGAGAGAGAGGAAGATTTGGAATGTCGATATGTGAGATCTAGCAAGGAATTAAGTTGGAAAAGGGCAAAATTGGGAATTTGGCAGGGAGGTAACCGAGACGTACGTCTTATAAAATTATCAGGAACAGATCAATGTATAACCAAAATGTGTATGCAATAGAAAGGTTAATATATGTAGATGCAATACAGAAATCGGGATAAGAAACTCTGTGAGCGCTTCCATGTACTACACTGAATAAAGAGCACCATTGTCAAGGAGCGAGTTTGAGTTTTTTTTTTTTTTGTAATTCATTCACTTATTCAATGGGGAAAGATTGCTAAAACCCGGAACTATTTTAATATCCTTACAAGCAAATGCGTGACGAAGCCGCGCTACAAGGATGCAAAGAAATACAGTAAACATCCTTGTAACATTATGCTGGCAACAGTGCACTATTATTTTTCGGCGTCACACGCGATGGTATCGATACTCCTTCCAGTTGAGTCATTTCTTGGTAATAAAAAGTCATCATGAAATTCCGAAGTTATTCGCCGTTTCGAAAATGTATTGCGAAGTATCTCAGACGACGAGGAGCTACAGGATTTAATTAGGTGGCGTGTAATCTCCAAGATTTCTACTATACGCTTGTGAATATCAAATATTTTTTTAAAAGACTTGGGACTGCTAATTTTATGAATATTAGCAGACACAAGTCCTCTTTCTAAAGATTCATCGAATTCCAGAGCTTCACATTTAGAAATTTCCGCTCTGTTAATGACTGGCGTAACAAATAGTATGCTGAATCCCGATAATGAACACCTAGTAGGCTTCTCGTTGTTTTCACTTTTCTAAAGTATGATTTAATAATGCCAAGCACTGTCAGCATTGAGTGGTAATTGTGTCATACTGGGGTTTAGCTTCCGTAAAATAGGCGAAAGGCATACTACAGTGTGTGACGTATAGCTCTAAATAACCTTTCTCCTGATCTTATGCGTTTTTATATAAATTTCGTAACTGCTTGGTTTAAGATTTTTTTCTCATTGAACGGCACATTACTTCCCCGAACAATTTTTACAGTTTGGCAACAGTGAGTCTGATCAAAATACACTGCTGGACAATTGCAAAGGACGGATCATAAACGGCTATATAGCGCATAAAAAAGTAAGTGTGGTTGGATGCCAAGTGAAATAAAATAATGTCAGAATGCCAGGACATTACAAGAAAGACAATTTATTGTGCTCTGAAATCCAGAAGGCTTTGGAACGTGTTCAAGGGACAAACAGGCCATTTTGTGCAGAATACGTAAACGTGAAAAAAATGCAATTACCGTCCGCAGACGTTCCGGCGTAAGATGTCAATACGGGATATGGCCACCATGGAGGGTGATGCAAGATTCCACACGTCGTGTCATGCTTTGCACAACATTATCAAGCAGCTGTTGGGGTAATTTATCCCATTCCTCTGTCAGTGCATGGATGAGGGTGTCCTTGTTTATTGGAGGGCATTGGCGACCAGCAAGACTCCTCCCCAAAGCATCCCACACATTTTCAATGGGATTCAGATCTGGAGAACGTGCTGGCCATACGAGGCGTTGAATATCCTCGCTCTCAAGACACTCCTGGACAGCGACTGTTTGATGACATGTTACGATGTCGTTCATGAAAATGAATCTATCACCGACAGCACCACGGAGCATGCAAACATGAGGTAGCAGAACATCATTAATGTATTGTTGGCCAGTCATAGTCCCAGTTGGAAGCACATAGAGGGACGTACGGCCATTGATCATGATGCCAGCCCATACCATGACACTACATGTCGGATATCGGTCCCTTTCCTGTATGTTTGCTGGACAATATGCAGTACCACTATCACGCCAGATCAGTTGTCGTCGACAATCAGACGATAGACTGTATCTACTCTCATCTGAGAAGAGGACAGCAGACCAGTCGTTATCAGTCCAATTGCGATGTTGATGGCACCATTGCAAACGGGCGGTACGGTGACGTCTGGACAATGGGATGCACACAACAGGACGGCGGGCGTATAGTCTTCCTTCATGCAAACGTCTGGCGACAGTTTTTCGGGAGATCCGCTTGCCAGTAGCAGCCATAAACTGATTTGCTACCTCACTAGCTGTGCTGCGCCGGTGTCTTTTTGTTGATAGCACTATGTACCGATCTTCTGCAGGTGTCGTACTGCAAACACGACCTCCCCCGTGACGTTTGCTACACTCTCCATTTGTTTGAAATTATTTCCAAAGCCTTGAAACAACACTGTGGCTGACGTCGAACTCCCTGGCAACATCTGTTATTTTTCGCCCTTCTTCAATCTTGCCAATAATACGGCCGCGCTTAAAATAATCTAGGTGATGTCTGGAAGACATACTGAAAATTGCAAGTTCGTCAATTGATTCTTTCCCTTTCAACTTTGCGTTTGAACAACAACGGTCAATACGCGTCAAATCCTTTATATCTCTTATCAGCGCTATGACGTCACGAACAAGTTCGGCAATCCAAAATTTGCATACACACAACACGTCTTACTGTATCCCGCACTTATGCTAATTTCCACATTTTCCTGCCTTCCATTTTATGGTTGCTATCGTTGCTATTGTCATCTGTCCTTAGCAATTGTCCGGCAGTGTATGTAGACGACATTGAAGGTGAATAGTGTCCTGGTTTTGGTGACAAGGGAGATTGTGAGCAGATTGTGGAGAGTTGATATAGCGAAAAAGATTAAATTTTGTTTGATATCTGTGTGAATTGCCGAATACGTATTTTTGTTATATGATTAAAGATTGATGTGTGGCGACGCGGTGGGGCAGCGGTCTAAGCGCAGGTTTCTGACCATTCGTCCGAAATGGGTTTGGATTCGAATCCAGGTAAGGCATGAATGTTGTGTTTGTCTTTCGACACTGGCTATCTCCTTCCCTGGAAACAGTGGCCATAAATTAGGGACAGGCGACTGTATATAGCCAATTCGAGTGGTTCACGCTGGTCGTTAAACCCCAAACAAACAAAAAACAGAAAAAAAAGAATGATATATCAATGGATAAATTGCAACGTGACGATTTTGTACAATGTTGTAAAGTTCCAGTGACAGGAGAATAAAGAAGAGTTAAAATTTCACATAAGTGCTGATTCTTTCAACCTGGCCGGCAGTAATTACTCAATTATTTCAGAAGTGTGAATGCATATTATACGAAATCATCAACGAATCTTTCTAAGAACATTATACAATATACTTAGTTGATCATTTGAACAACTGCATCGAAGGTTAAAACTCAAGTATCAAAGGCGCATCGCTACTCAAAATTCAACATGGAGCAAATAATTAATTCTGAGGTAATATTTCAAGAAAGTAGAACCCCGTTTATAGGTTTCTCACTGACACCGATGAACCATTACATTATGACCACCCCCAGCTACAAAATGAGCGCGTCTGGAAACCGAACGTAGGTGAAGTTCACAGACAGTAAACTGTATATACACAGTCGAGTTCTCTTGTGACAACCTCCTACTTTTTTGACGTCATCAGCACATAGCCAATGAAAGAAGGCACGTGTCGTGAGCTGGCTTGGATTGTACGCAAGGGGTGCTGTAGGCAATCTGAAAACACATCACTCGTTGCTGTCATGGATAAAAGGAGCGATTTATCAGATTTGCTAAAAGGAATGATTATCGGCTTTTGGGCCAAGGGTGCAGTATTTCTGAAACAGCGCAGTTTGTGAACTGTTCGCGTGCTGCTGTGGTTACAGTGTATCGCGATTAGAGAAATGGCATCATTGCGAATAAGCGACGTGGAAACTGCGGAGCACCACGTGCCATTGATGTGAGAGGTGAACGTCGGCTTCGAATATGCATAAGGGCTGATCAACACAGCACGCTACAGTGGATCAACTCACTGGCCTAATGAATCAGGGGGCTACCGGAACTGTGTCTAAAACGACAGTTCAGCGAACCCTGCTGCATATGGGGCTCCGATGTAGACGGATGGTCACTGCACCTATGCTAACGAAGATGCATCGGCAGAAAAGGCTTACATTTGCACGGCAGAATCGGAGTTGGACCTTCGCTGACTGGTAAAGTATTGCCTTCTTCGATGAGTCACGTTTTCTGCTTCATCGAACGAATGGACGTTGGCGTATAAAGCAAGAAACATCGGAGAACAAACACACTTCAATCATTGCTGGAAAACACAAGCTGGTGGGAGCAGTGTTATGGTCTTGGGAATGTTTTCGTGATATTCCCTGGGTGCACTCATACCGGCGGAAGGCACTATGGACCGAATTCGTTATGAATCCATCATTGCAGACCACGTGCACGCGTACATGCTGATTGTCTTCCCTGGGGCGGATGTGATCTTCCAGCACGACAATGCGACGTGACACACAGCTAGAAATGTACAAGAGTGGTTGGAAGAGCACGATGAAGACTTCAAAGTACTTCCCTGTCCCCATAATTCCCTAGACTTAAACCCAATTGAGCATCTGTGTGACCACCTCGATCGTGTTGTTCGCTCTATGGAACCTCCACCACGCACCCTCCAGCATCTGTCAGATACACTGCAGTCAGCATGGCACCACATACCTGTGAACACCTTCCAGCACCTTATTGAGTCACTGCCAGACTGTCTAGCTGCTGTCCGCGCTGCACACGGCGGTTACTCTGGATATTAGCTGGTGGTCACAATAATGTGACTCGACCGTGTATGTTACGGTCATAGTGATTAATCCGGTTATCATGCATAATCACCGATCATCTTGGTGAGTTTGATAAATGTATTTCATATATTGCGAATTAATCACCTTTAGAGGTGATTATGCAAGCTCGCGAGTTCGTAGTGTTAAATATGATATGTCGTACTTCATTAATCAAATTTACAGGACATTATGCATAATCGTCATTCTAGGATTGTAAATTTGATAAATAATGCTTTCTCGTCGAGTAACCTTGATTTTATCGAGATTTATTTCATTTACTCTCCGATAGATAGCTGTACCAGTACTATACTTTTGATTTCTCTCCACATAAAATGTCAGAGTTGAAGTTTTCTGTGGCCAAAGTAGGCGATACAGTGAAGCTAAGAATACTGGATGTGGACAGGGGAAGAGGCGGTTCGCGGAATATATTCGCAGTATTATTAGCTACTGAAAATGATGAGTAATATCAGTTGGGAACAAAGGTCTTTCACAATTGTATACCAGAAACCAGTTTGTGCTATATATGAAGAACAATTTCTTACAGTAGAGAATGTACCAAATATCGCTCTGTTTCTTAGGGAATGCGCAAGAAAAACTTCAATTTTAGGAGTTCAGGGGTACCAAAGGTGCTCATGTAAAGGAAAGTATAATTCAGCCAAATGCAAATGCAAGAAAAAATGAAAAATGATGAAACTCAAAATGTCATGATAGTTTGCCATGTTTGAATAAGCAGTAAGAATTATTAGAGTTCTGTATTTTTCCCAAATTTTTTTTAAATGACTGTACACATAAATCTAATATTAAGGTGAAACAGATTTTTCTTAGTTTCCTTATATTCATTAAATCGTTCTAATATTAATAAGACAAAAAATGTATTTTTTTATTTATTTTATTAAAATTAGTTTAAATCCACAAGTACTTACCAATTTCATTTCGTAATTACACATAATCGCCGGTAAAAGTGATAAATTCTGGGACATTTATCAAATTTATCAACTTCATTTGGGAATTATATAAAATCGCCGGCAAAAGTGATAAATTTAGGGAAATTTATCAAACTCACTAAGATTATCGGTGATAATGCATAATAACTGGATAATCACTTTTACCGTAGCATATACAATCCGAGGACCGGTTTTCTGTTAGCAGAGTATTCAGAGTCACAAATGGGAAAAGCTGCCGATTTATCGGAGTTTGATAAAAGATAAATTGTTATGGCGCAGAGCCTTGGAACTACGATCTCGGAAACGGCGCTGCTTACGGGTTGTTCACGTGCTTCTGTAGTGAGCACGTATCAATAGTGGTGCACACATGGCCAAACGACAAACCGTTGTCCAGCCTGGTGTCGTCCGCAGCTCACTGGTGCCAGAGGGAAGCGGAGACTCTCGCGCATTGTTCACAGCGACTGCAAGAGCCACAGTGCGACAAATCACCCGCAGCTACAACAGTGGTGATCAGGGCAATGTGTCACAGCACACAGTTCATCTCAGCCTTCTGCGCATGGGCCTGCGTAGCCGAAGAGTCAGCCTTGTCCCCATGCTCACTGTACGTCATCTCCAACAACGTATGAAATGGGCCTAAGATCATCGAGATTGGACAGTACACGTTTGGAAGAAAGTGGCCTGGTCTATCGAATCAAGATTCCTGGTGCATCACGTAGACGGCCGAGCGCGGATACGCCGATTACCAACGGATGCTATGGCACCTGGATGCACTGTTGGGCAGAAACACGCCGGCGGCGGCGGTGTTACGTTGTGAGCGATGTCTCCTTGGGGCACTTTAAACCCCATTATTTCAATAGCACAATCCCTGATAGCTGTCAGGTATCTGAACATCGTTGCGGACCAAGTTCACCCATTCATGGCAACTGTGTCACCTACTGGTGATGGCCATTACCAACAGGATAATGCGCCATGCCATTCTACCAGAATCGTCAAGGAGTGGTTCGAGGACTCTGTTAATGCCCTGGCCTCCAAATTCACCTGACATGAACCCAATCGAACATTTCTGGTTCGACTTGGAAAAGCGGGTTCGCGCTAAATCACCCCCTCCCGAAATGTAGAGGAACTGGAGGACCTGCTGTTAACATTATGGTACCAGATACCCCAGGATACCTATCGCCACCTCATCGAATTGATGCCTTGCCGAGTGGTTGTTGTTTTGCGGGATAAAAGGGGTCCTACAGCTTATTAGGTTGGTGGTCATAATGTAATGGCTTATCGGTGTATGTTAGAAGAAATAATGAGGCATAAAAAAGAACTAAATTAATTAAAAAAAATAGCGTGCGTGACTGTGCAATTGTTTGTGCATGCACACAACGTACGTGAAGCTAATTATGCCACTTTGTACAGAATTTCAGTAAATTGATGTTACAAGAAACAATGCAGATCAAATCTCTTTCCATCGTCATTCTCCTTGTGGTATCGGAAAAGTGAGAAGAAGATTTTGAATAAGACCGAAGACATTCCTTAATGCGTTGGTGCTCCACACTGCACGAATCACAGATGGGAATGGGTCAAGATTTTGTCACTCGGACCGACTTCACCCCTTACTTGTTTTGTGCGTACTCAATATGAATAGCTTAAATTTAATTACACGAGATTATGAGCAGTCTTAAGAAGTTAGCGTAACTTAACGATTCTTTTTTTTTATTATTATTTGATTTATATTTTAAAGTGCGTTTATCATATGAAGGACGAATTTTTCATAATACAGGAGTGGTTCAAGTTAAAATGGCAAAAAAAAAAAAAAAAAAAAAAAAATGGAAAGCTTATTTTATTTCCATATGTTGGACAGTAGACGCATTTCAGTTTATCTCCGAGTCCCGTCTTGCATTGTACGTCCATTGTTGCAAACCAACGCCGGAATCCGTCCGAGAGAAATGTCTTATGTTGCGCGCAAAACAAATTCTGCACGGCTATTCCTTCCACTTTATAATTGTTTCTAAATAGTTTCTAGCGTCTCACGGAAACTGTTAGACGTTTGTCAAATATTTCACTCAAATTTTCACGAATCTCTTGAATGTTCACACAAAAGTGGTTCCACTGCAGTGCACAAAATAAAAATCTCTACAACGATTTCCAAGGTAGGGGACATTTCGACAACAATTGTCGTTTTACAGTGAATCTTTTTGGATACTTCTTTCTTGCTGTTCTTTTTTTGCTGGTTTAATTTAAAGTATTTAGAAGTTATGTCAGTTATTATTTTTTTTTTTTTTGATTGGATTTTTAACGACCACCGTGAGCAACTCAATAAGCTATAAGCAGTCGCCCGTCCCTAATATAGTGTCACTGGCCCCAGGGAAGGGAGAGAGCCAGTGCCGTAAGACATAACACAACATCCATGCCTCACCGGGATTCGAACCCGGACCCCTTTCGGACGACTGATCAGAGGCCATCGCTTAGACCACTGCGCCACGGCTTTTTTCCTGGTATAGGATCATTTATGCGAAACACATATAGCATTAAAGAAGTAAATCAAAAGTAGTTCCCGTCAAAAATAAAATTACGGGACATTTCAAGATTGCATGTTATTATACACGGAGATATTTTTTTTAATATATTTAAACATGTATTAAATATTAACATTTGCAAATCATTTCATTTATTGATTTGAAGATGGAGTAGCGTTATTATATTGTTAACTACTGAGGACACGGACACAAAAAAGGAAAATTTTAAGATAATAATGGTTTTAAAATAATGATATATTACGATTTAAAAAATGGTCCACAGTTGTGATTCAAAATTATTAATGGTTAATAATTGTGATTAAAAATAAGTAATGATTGATAATTGAATCAACCCATAGTCAACTATTCCATAGTCGGATCCCCAACACAATATACGTATGAGCTTTTAGTGACAGATTCAATCACAAGAACTTAAAAAAAAAAAAAAAAAAAAAAATTAACTGTATCGTCGAACATGTGCCAAGCGATTTCTTCCTGGAAGAGAGAGCGGAAAGCATGGTATTTTACTTTGCAGTTTACTTATTCTAGCGTGATTTGACTTTACGAAATAATTTCGAAAATGAGATATATTTCTCATATCAACTCCCCCAATGGCGGATCCAGAGGGGGAGGGGCGCCCTCCCCTCAGGACCAAGGAAAAGCTTTCATTTGTTAGGTTTTAGTAACAAATTGAATAATTTTTCGTGAAAGAAAGTATTACTTAAAAGTATATTACTTTCCTTAATTAATTGGAAGAATTTATAGACATACTAAGAACACTTTTTCACTTTTTCATTTTGAGGAAAAATATCAGAAAGGTCCCCGGTTGTTTCCGACACTTGCTCCCCTCCCTCACGAAAATCCTGGACCTCCCCCCAAGTACAACTGCAGTTCAGTTGTGGTTACAAAATCAAATTGTGCCGTTTTTTCCTTAAAATAAGATACCAAAACTATCGTTGATCTTTTTTCTATTTTTTTTCTTTAACAACTGTCATTATAAAAAAATGCTTAAGATGAATTTAGTACTTAAAAATAATTTTTAATACTGAAGATATGCTTCAATTGCTTTAATCATGTTTTTAAATTCATGCAAGAAAAGGTTTTTACTTAATGTTATACAGTTTCACATTACCTTGGGCTGTTGACAGTTGGAATATTAGTTTGCGGCATGTCTTTCGTTAAAATCCCATTAATTCCAGCTGAATATGTTTATTCGAAGTTCTCTCGGTCGGAAATTGCATGACACCCGCTGAAGCAGAAACCCGTAACCAGAAATAAAGACTTCAAAAAGCTACAAGCGAAAGAGCACGACATGGGGTTGAAACTGATTGATAGCGTCAGGCAAAAGACAGAGCCCGTGTGGGCCCTCCGTTCATTGGATAGCCAAAGATCACGTGACACACCAACGAGAATCGACACTAAAAGAATCGATCACGTGTTTGAAAGTTTCATGAGATTTCTCTCCCCTAAAACAATCATGATAATGAGAATCAACAAGGTGTTTCATATTATGTTCTATTCGCATAGAAATGAGACTTTTGTTACAAATGTTTGTTTTGAGAACGAATCTCCACCTTTTGTAAGATCAACAATGAACAAAATAATTGCGAATACCCAACAAATACGTTCTGAATCATCGCATTTTTATTGCATTAAACAAGTAAAGAATACAATAAACGAGCGGATTTATCGATCCATTAAAAAGAGTAAAATAATAAAGGAATATTTTAATTACGAATTTTTTTAAGCTTGACTAAAAAATTAGTTGATCACCTTCTGTAAGAACAATAAAAGTTTGATGATTGTAGAACTTTAAAGTTATTTAAGGTTTTTGGATGAATTAAGCTTCTTGAAGAACCCATATATTCCAATTCGTATCGTTGTTGTAGTAATAGAAGATGTAAACTTAAACAATGTTAATAAACACTTCAAAGCCAATACAGTCCAAGATTCAATAATCACAGAATTTTGTCCTTATATGTTCAGTTCCCCTTTATTCAGTCTCCCAACTGTCAAGTATGCAGCACACTGATAATATTTCGCTTTATAACAGCTAGATGAAAATACTTCAGACTACTGGTTTTTTGGAAGACACGACTGACAACTACATACTTTCACACCGTTTGAAGGTAACACTGGACATGGCTCAACCGACAGAACAAGCTGGATTCAGGAGTGGCTACAGCACAATAGATCATATCCACGTACTGAGAGAACTAATTGAAAGAGCGAGGGAATATGAACTTCCATTGTGCATGGATTTTATCGATTATGAAAAAGCCTTTGATTCGGTGAAACCATCAGCAGTTACAATGGCTCTGAAATCCTGCGGTATTGAAGATGCATACATTAATATTATTAATAACATCTATGAAAATGCAAGTGCAAAGATTCGGCTGTTTGAGAATACAGCACACATAAAAGTTGGAAAGGGAGTGAGACAAGGTGACACCAAATCTCCGAAGCTCTTTAATGCTACATTGGAGGGTGTCTTTCAGTCGCTGAGCTGGGAAAACAAGGGGATAAAGATTAATGGAGATTATCTAACCCACCTTCGTTTTGCTGATGACGTAGTCATTTTTGCAACTACTCCATCAGAGCTGCAGAGTATGATCCAGGAACTTGCTGACAAGAGTAAAGAAGTGGCATTAAAAATGAACTTTCAGAAGGCAAAAGTGACGTTCAATGCTTTTACAAGAAATGAAGATTTATTGATTGATGGAGAAAAGCTGGAGATAACAGACACGTACGTTTATCTTGGACAGCAGATATCAAGTGAGGGTCACATTGATGAAGAAATTAATCGGCGTACAAAACTTGCCTGGAGAGCTTTTGGAATAAACAGCATAATTTTCAAGAGCAATATGCCATTATGTCTTAAAAGAAAAGTGTTTGATCAATGCATCCTTCCAGTGCTTACGTATGGGGCAGAGACGTGGACCTTAACTAAAAGAGACACACAAAGGCTGCAGACAACTCAAAGCAGCATGGAGAGGTGCATGCTCGGTGTAACCAGGAGAGATAAGAAGAGGAACTCGTGGATCCGAAAAATGACAAGATTGGAAGACATCATGATCAGAGTTAAATCCCTGAAATGGCAATGGGCTGGACATACTGGCAGAAGGACAGACCATCGATGGACAGCCGAAATTTTAGATTGGATTCCAAGGGACAGGAAAAGACCCAGAAGAAGACCACATGGGAGATGGGTGGATGAAATTCGAAAGTATGCAGGAGTGACATGGAGGAGACTGGCACAAGACAGACCGTTGTGGAGGAAACTTGGGGAGACCTTCGTCCAGCAGTGGATTGATAATGGTTGACAATGATGATATATATAGCTCATCGTCACCAAATGTAACTCACATAATTTTAATCGTAAAAGACTTATCGCTCTTCATCCAACACGTAGCATATCGTAATCCGCTCATAGCATATCACACACAGCCCATAACATTTCGTACTCCGCATATAGCTCACTTTTATTCACCTTTGATTGAATTTCGACCCACTGTCAGGTCACCAATTTTTAAAAACTCGCCAGGAAAAATAATGGGCCTATGGGCCTTTAAATGAGAAAATGTTTAACGAGGAGAAATCAATTTACGTGGGAACGCAAAAACTCGAAAGGAATGTTAATTTAGAGAATAATATACGTCTCACGTTCATAGGCGCTGACTTTCCAGAAATCCAATAGATGCTCGAGCTTTGGACATAAAGTCCAATGGGTGCCCGAGTTCTGAATAAGTCCTTTTGGTACTGAGACTCAGGACGTTAAATCCGATTGGCGTTCCAGCTCTCTTAATACACGCACGCACACATACACAAATCTACAGCGGAACGTCGCTTGTACGCCATTTCGGCATGCGATTTAATGAGTTATAGATTCATAAGGTTGGGACGGATATGTATGTAAGCACGTAATTTTTCTTACGCACTTTTTTTACAGTTATACGTGTTTTAATTTTGGTCCCTTGAAAGACGTACACCGACGAGTCATTATATTATGACCACCTACCTAATAAGCTGTAGGACCCGCTTTAGCCCGCAAAACAGCGGCTACTCGGCGAAGCATCAATTCGATGAGGTGGAGATAGGTATCCTGGGGTATCTGGTACCATAATGTCAACCACGGAGGTTAGAAGAAGAGGAGGTGAAGGGACCCGTTTTGAGTGAAGCCAAAACAGATCAGCTGTTTCTGTCCTTTCTCTGAGGTGGTGGGAGTCTGCGCTGTGAGAGTTCGGGAACGCGACGTCACTTCCTGTGGCTTAAGCAGTTTTGCTTAGCGCATGCAAACCAAGGATGGAAAGAAGGAATATTTCGGACTTCTTATTTCTTAACATTAAGCTTTTGGTTATATTTTAAACGTGGTTACTTGCACATGGGCAGTAAGTAACCATGCGCACTATGCACATCCGCTGAAAAATTCATTATTTTGTTCAATTTTTTAAAGAAATACCAACACATATTTTTCTGTTTTTTCAAGAAATTTTGTATTATGGGAATGAATATTTCAGCCTCAATTTTTTTCATGCCTGTATGGGTAGAGTAAGGGTCCTAAAACCCCGTTCAAAATCGCGATTTCCCCGTAGAGATATACAGGAGATTCTTAGGTTGGGCGCATTGGCGTAGTCAGCTGATAAAAAGTGGCGTCACGCCAGAAGCACAGGGAGAGGGGCTGTTGCCAACTCCTCTTACTTCTAACCTCCTTGATGTCAACAGCAGGTTCTCTAGTTCCCGTACACTTCGGGGTGGTGGTGGTGATTTAAAGCTAACTCACTTTTCCAAGTAGAACCATAAATGTTCGATTGGGTTCAGATCAGGTGAATTTGGAGGCCACGGCATTAACAGAAAGTCATCAGCATGTTCCTCGAACCACTCCTTGGCGATTCTGGCAGTGTGGCATGGTGCATTATTCTGTTGGTAATGCCCATCACCAGCAGGGAACACAGTTGTCATGAATGGGTGAACTTGGTCCGTAACGATGTTCAAATACTTGACCGCTGTCAGGGATTGTGCTATTGGGATAATGGGATCTAACCTGTCCCAAGAAAACATTGCACACAGCATAACACCGCCGCCGCAGGCCTGTTTCCGCCTAATAGTGCATCCAGGTGCCATAGGCTCCGTTTGTAATCGGCGTATCCGCGCTCGGTATGTCTTCGTGATGCACCAGGAATCTTGATTCGTCAGACCAGGCCACTTCCTTCCAATCATCCACGGTCCAATCTCGATGATCTTGAGCCTATTTCATGCGTTGTTGGTGATGACGTGCAGTGAGCATGCAGACCCGGCTGGGTCTTTAGCTGCGCAGGCCCATGCGCAGAAGGCTGGGATAAACTGTGTGCTGTGACACATTGCTTTGGTCACCACTGTTGTAGCTGTTGATGATTTGTCGCACTGTGGCCCTGCGGTCGCTGTGAACAATGCGCGACAATCTCCGCTCCCCTCTGGCATCAATGAGCTGCGGACGACACACGACTGGACGACGGTTCGTCGTTTGGCCATCTCTGCACCACTTTTGATACGTACTCACTACAGCGACACGCGAACAACCCACAAGCAGCGCCGTTTCCGAGATCGTAGTTCCGAAGCGCTTAGTAGAGCGCCCCGACATCGCAATTTGTCCTTTATCGAACTCCGATAAATCGGCTGCTTTTCCCCATTCTGCCTTCGAACACTCTACTAACCAAAAACCGGTTCTCGGGTTGTTTATATACACTGCTCTGCGAACTTCACCTGAGCCACTATTCGGTCTACAGGCGCGCTCCTTACCCTGGGCTGGGGTTGGTCATAACGCAATGGTTCACCTGTGTATAATTTAAGTGCCAGTGTATCCCATTTACGTGTCTCTCCATCTCTCGATGTGTATGCATGTGTTTGTGTATACATACGAGTAGCATGTTCTTGAAAAGTAGATTTTTGTGATCATGTTATTTCCGCCTCTTTCTTCGTCACTCCGTGTGTGGTTGAAAAAATGAATTTTGAAATTATTTCACGAGCACAAGGCGTTTATGTTCGTTTAACAGCAGTTTATATTCTCATACCACACGAGCTACCTACTCCAAATGGACTACAGAGATAATTAATATAAGTTTTTTTCGTAACATACACTGGTGTTTTAATAAATCGCTTTACATATATATAGAAGTATTGAAAAGAAGGGAATTGTAGTGTTATCAGTCAAAAAAAAAAAAATGGCCAGTCGGATTTATTTTTAGCACGTCTTTTGTAATAAAAAATAGCGCTTATGTTATCGGTTTGTCCGTCCGTCCGTCTGTAGACACGATATCTCTGAAAGGATTTGAAATTTTTTTTATTTGCATTGGGAAGTTTGAAAAATGCGAATGATAATCCTTCATTTCGTTTTTTTTTTTTAAGATGTACAATTTCGCCGCCAGAGGGCGTAAATGCAGATGATGGGAAATTCAAAAATACGTGTTATTCCACATATTTGCTTCTAAACATCCGATTGAAATTTTTTTTTATCATGCGATTCCATTTATGTCAAAGAGTATTTTACGTATAGTTACTTTTCCAAATAATAATATAGCCGCCCCGGTGGCTCAGTGGTCTAAGGCGTTGGCCTCTGATCATTCGTCCGAAGGGGTCCGGGTTCGAATCCCGGTGTGGCATGGATGTTGTGTTTGTCTTACGGCACTGGCTCTCTCCCTTCCCTGGAACCAGTGACCCTAAATTAGGGACGGGCGACTGCTTATAGCCCATTGAGTTGCTCACGGTGGTCGTTAAACCTCCAATCAAAAAAAAAAAAATAATAATAATAATAGATTTTCTGTTAGGGGGCGTAAAAGTAAATTACGTTTTCCCCGATATCTCTTCTTCTAAAACTCAGATTTGAAAAATGTTTTCTTCAGCAGATACAGCTTCTGGTGGAAAATCTTTTGCACATAATTTCTAATTTTTGCTAAATAATACTTTGGCCACCATGGGGCGTAAGCGTTAATTTCTGCTTCTCTTATACAGTATTTACTATAAAATCTGAGCTTCTAAAATATCGATGCCACTCACGTCGATAAACCTTTTCGGAATATTTTCTTCTTAAAATATTCCATGATTTCTCCGCAAGGGGACGTAGATGTATATCTTATTTTTGTCAATATCTCTACTTCTAGGAGTCCGATTTGAAAAATTCCTTCTTTGCTGGATAGTGTTTTCAATGTGACATATTTTCCATGTAATTTCAAAATTTTCAAGTAATTCATAGAATTTCCGCTAGGGGGCGTAAAGGTAAATTGCGTTTCTCCCTATATCTCTGCTTATAAATCTCCGATTTTAAATATTATTTCTGCACCGGATACAGCTCCTGATGGGAAATCCTTTGCACATAATTTCTAATTTTAGTAAGAAATGGTTTGGCCAGCAGGGGGCGTAAGTCTTAATTTTCGCTTCTGATGTATTTGCAGCAAAATATTGGCTTTTAAAATCTCGATTGAAAAAAAAAGTCGTTTTTTAGACCTATTGTATACTCATGTCGACAAACCTTTTAGGAACATTTTCTTCTTAGATAAATACATGGTTTCTACGCCAAGGGGCGTAGATGTATATCTTATTTTTGTCAATATCACTACTTCTAGGAGTCCGATTTGAAAAATTCCTTCTTTTTGGATAGTGTTTCCGATGCGAAATGTTTTTCCTATAAATTAAAAATTTTCAGGTAAATCATAGACTTTCTGCTAGGAGGCGCAAAGGTAAATTGTGTTTTCTGCGTTATTTCTGCTTCTAAAACTCCGATTTGAAAAATTCTTCCTGTATCGCATACAACACCTGATGGAAAATATTTTCATGTAATTTTTAATGCTTGGTAAAGAATGGTTTGGCCACCAGGAGGCATAAGCGTTAATTTCTGCTTCTGATGTATTTGCAGCATAATCTGGGCTCCTGAAAACTTGACTAATTTTCTTTCTTTTTTGGGTCGATACCGCTCATATTAAAAAACCTTTTGAGAATACGTTCTTCCTAAAATAATGCGTGGTTTTCCCACCAGGGGGCGTAAAGTCACATCTTATTTTTTTCGATATCTCTGTTTCTAAGAGTCCGATTTGAAAAATTATTTCTGTGTTGGAGAGCGTTTCCGATGCGAAACGTTTCTCATAGAATTTCATATTTTTCTTAACGCACAAGTCTGCAACCAGAGGGCGTAAGCTCACGATTACGTTCACTGTAGTATCTGAGGGATTAAAAACTCGATTGAAAATCTTCTTTCTTTGGTCAGATCTATTGTTTTCCATACCGGTTCCATTGACTTTGAATAGCTTTGATAAATTTAATTTGCATCAGAACGGATTCAAAAGACGTGCTTATTACACCCGAAAATTTGGTGTCATCTTTCTTGTTATTTACTGTTATCAATGACTTAATGGATGCTAAGTGAATTTCAGCGGGTTCCTGGTCCCCGGGGCACCCACGTGGTCAGCGAATATCCTAGTACAATACAAATTTGGAAGATATGAATCCGTTTATTGGTGTAAATATGGCATGGGTGTTAAATCAGATAATATCCGAAAAATTGAAAATTTCGTCGTCCTGGAGCGAGAATCCGTGTCTGCCAGTTAGCGCCCGGGTATGCTTACCACTACACCACCCAGAACGACCAAGTTTCAAGTTTCTGCTTAATTTGAATATAACCATCACAGGATTCGCTAGTCGTATTGTACAGCGGTGTATGAATGAAATGCAGGATTATAATCCTGCATTTCATTCATTGCTATTCTTTGCCTCTGGGCAAAAACGGGAAATTAAAACCTCCAGATTCGCTATATATGAATGCCGGTTGCTTCGACTAACGAATCCTGTGATGTTTATATTCGCTCTCCGGGAGACGCTGGTTTGATTCCCTCTCCAGGACGAGGAAATTTTCAAATTTGCAGATGTTATCTGACTTAACATGCATGTCATATTTACACAAGTAAACGGATTCATATCTTCCAAATTTGTATTGTACAATGGCGTAATTCTATATTTCAGTCATTGACTGAAATACAGACTGCTAAAAGATATCCTTTCGTAGAAATATGAGTAAATGGAATTTGAATCAGAGAATATTTTTACCGTGAGAGCATTGTATCTGTTCATTCTCAGCAAGCCCTGAGTGCGAAGCGTTTCTTATGTGTTTGCACTGGAGCTGTTCGTTGATGCTCCGGAGTTTAAAGATCACCATAAGCAGCAAAAAGGGTTGTAAGCAGTCTCCCGTTCCTAAACTGAGATCACTGGCTCCAAGGAAGGGATAAAACCAGTGCCGTGAGGAAGACGGGCCATCTATGCCTCATCCAGGACTGTAAAGCAAACCCGTCTAAAAAACACAAGGCCATGGCATTGGAGAGATGAGTTCCCACCGGTTGTGACGTCAGTCTCATGTTACACTGACTGATACGCCAGTGTCGTGTTTGACGTCACACAAGACAGCGTTGGAAACCAATCTGAAGCCTTGATTTCCGTGTGACGTCACTAAAAGGGGGAACTCATCTTTCTAATGTCATGGCCTTGTGTTTTCCAGACGGTTTTGCTCTATTCCTGGCCCGCTCGGTCAGAAGCCAGCGCTTAGACTACTGCGCCATCGGGGCGTCTCAAGTATTTTCACGTGAGATTCTTTCTCGCCTTTGTGCCCTGTTATGGGCTGTACCTCTCTACAGAACTTAATTACATTCCTGCCAGTCGTTGTTTTGCTATATCAAATTTTGTGTTTGTAACTTAAGGTTTCTCTACCAGTCTACTTTGACCGGTTCCTGGACTCCTAGGTTTAGAAATTCGGTTTCTATGCCCTTATAAACTATACAGACAACTTACCACACTATCTGGAATGGATATTACAGACCTCATTGCGTATACACCAGTTCCGATGCCCTGTTGTCTTACACCCCCCCCCACACACACATACAAAATATTTGTGTTCTTCTTCTATCGGAGAGTCCGATTTCCTGTTTTTAGTCAGTGGTTCGTTGGGGAGATGGCAATTTTTTTTTTTTTTTTTTTTATTGAAGGTTTAACAACGACCACCACGAGCAACTCAGCGGGCTTTAAGCAGTCGCCCGTCTTTAATTTAAGTCCACTGATTCCAATCAAGGGAGAGAACCGGTGCCATAAGACAGTCACAGCATCCGTGCCTCACATTGATTCGAACTCGGACTATCCTCCGACGAACAGTCGTATGCCAACACTTAGTTGCCATTGGTGTGGCAAAATGGTTTTCGTTAGAGGGAGAGAAAACTGTGCAACAGCGGAGATCAAAAACAGTAGGAAAGGTTCTAAGGTAGGTACAAGATAAAAGCGAAAATTAATTTATTTTGAACTAACAATAAAGGGAATTTAAAATAAATAATCAAACAGAGAAGTAAATACGAAAAAATAAACGTTTCATAAGATTGTATACGAATGCTGACAAGAAGAAAGTATAAGTTTCTGATGTATGAGGGAGCGGGGTGACTTGAAAAATTCGGAATTTTCAACCCAATAAAAATCGTGAAGGTTTTCGTGAAAGAAAATATTGCCAACTTAATGCTATGATTCTTCCTGTGGTTCACAGAAAATCCCTGGATTGTAACAATTTTCGTTTCCTTTACGGAGTCTATTGAAGAGAGGAAGGTGAATGAAGATGAAGACTGTTATGAGAATCAAGAACAGTGCAGTCATTCAGTACCCCCATTTAAATTGAATGTTGAAGAAAGAAATTCATTCGGACAAGCATCAAACATCAGGGGAATCTTGCCCTTCATACGCCATGGTCAAAAACTGGGTTGCCAAATTTCCAAATTTCAGCATGGAACAGAGAGACACAGTAACAGTCATCCCCTCCCCACCCCCAACGAGGTGCGTGTTACTGTGTTTACACCAATGTGGTTGTCATTCGTGACCTGGGTATGCGAGAGTATGTAATAGCCTTGATGCAAATTGAGACAATATTCAGGAACGAAGAAGGTTTCCTCGAGTTGAGTCCTTAAAGCACTGAATACAGATCAGAAGATTTGGAAAGGGTGAAGTATTTTCGTGAGACTGTGCAGCATTTTGATGCTAAGGAAGTTTTGTTTTGGGGGCAGTATACTGCTACGGACGAAACATGGGAGCACCAAACAAACAAACACATAATCAAAACCGTGGAAACATCTTTCTCTTTCTCCTATAATGTTTCGAGTGCAGACGTATGGTGGGGATATCAGGGACTCCATCTTCTTAGGTGAAAAAAAAACTGTTTATTTCTTAGAACGAGGTGGTACTATCCCTGAAGAGTACTATTCTAATTTACGAAGACGTTTCTTCAAGAAATCGGAGCTGAGGTGGAGTGGGAAATCGATTGGTCAAAGGAATCATCCTCTATCAAGACAATGCACCATCGCACAAATCGTCTCTGACTTCATCAACGCTGCATAACTTTGGGTTCAAGTGAGTATGGCATTCACCCCACTAACCAGATTTTTGTTTTGTTTTGTTTGGGGGTTTAGCGACCAACGTGAGCAACTGAATGGGCTATAAGCAGTCGTCTATCCCTAATTTAAGGCCACCGGTTACAGGAAACGGACAGAAGTAGTGCCGTAAGACAATTCGTGCCTAATTCGCGTCTCATACCGGATTCGGAACTCGAACCCATCTCGAAAAAATTATCAGAAGAAAAAAATTCAAGTCACTTGGCCACCGAAATGGCCTCTTCAGATTTGGCACCTATAGATTGTTTCATATTTCCAGATCTGAATATGGATGTGAAACGTCCGCTATTCGATAGTGACAATGTTTTGATGAACACCGTAAACGAATGGTTTGAGTTAAAATCTGAATTTTATTGAAGAAGATTACGAAAGATCTTGGTTTGGATCGTTCCAGAAAGTGTGTTGATTTAAAAGGAGACTGAATTGAAAAGAAAAATGGGTTTTCAAAACATTCCATCATTCATCATTTCCATTATTTTCAACCAGAAGATGATAGAAGTCAGTTTCAGAGGAAAATAAATTTTAATGAGTGAAAAGCCTAATTAATAAAAATATTTTTACGCTTTGGGATCGAAACTGAAAAATACTATTTTGTTGGAACTGTATTCCTAAAATTTTGTGACTAAAATCAAATCCTCCGAGTTCAATATTACTAAGAAATTCAAATGATGGATGTAGCGGAATCTACCGTCCCTCTCTTTAAAGCGAACTTTAACACAGACGCACAGACAGTCATCAGCATAACTTAGTTCAACACGTATCCCCCTGTTTGGGTTGCTAGAAGCTTCTTTGTATTACGGCTAAGAAGTTGACGTAGAAGCACGTAAGTTATATGAGGCAACTGGCTACTATGTAAATGACAAAGGTTTTGCGGTGATCACACACACACAGTCATGTTGGACATACTCCCTAATCTAGCAACCCAAACATGTGCATACATGTTGAACTTAGTCATGTTGGTGGTAACTGTGTGAACGTCTGTGTTAATACCTCAAACATGGTACTGTGTATCTTAAATGACATGGACATCATGCTGTGAAATAGGCCTCGGAAAATATGTGCTTTTACATGCTGTTATGGTTAAAAATGTTTTGTAAAGTGCGAGTTTTGTTCGCCATTGCTTTACGTGATCGTAAAAAGCACGTATGTAAATATTTCCTAGTGTCTTGGAGGGGAAGCGAATCATCATGCTAATTGAATTTGAGTATACTGTAATTATAAAAAGTAGCTGTCTTACACTGCTCGACATAGAAAATACCACATCACGAGGGAGTCCACGAAATGACACGAAACATACCACACATGCAGAAATAGGTTGGAAAGAAGTGATCTAATTATTGAGGAATTATATGAATGCGATGGCCGATGATCGTGTTTATGTAATTATACAAGGATATGGCCAAGAAGACACTACTAGCACAAGGAGTTGGCCAAGGAGACCCTACTAGTACAAGAAGACGGCCAAGGAGAAGCAATTAGTACAAGTAGATGGCCAAGGAGACACTACTAGTGCAAGGAGATGGCCAAGAAGACACTACTAGTAGAAGGAGATGGCCAGATGGCCAATGAGACACTACTAATACAAGGAGATGGCCGAGGAAACATTACCAGGATATGGCCAAGGAAACCCTACTATTACAAGGAGATGGGCAAAGAGACACTGCTAGTACAAGGAGATGGTCTAGGAGACACTACAAAGAGGTGGCCATGGAGACACTATAAGGAGGTGGCCAAGGAGACACTATAAGGAGGTGGCCAAGGAGACACTATAAGGAGGTGGCCAAGGAGACTCTACTAATACAAGGAGATGGCCGAGTAGACATTACAAGGAGATGGCCAAGGAGACATTATAAGGAGATCTTCAAGGAAACACTACTAGTTCAAGGAGATGGCCAAGGACACACTACTAGTACAAGGAGATGGCCAACTTGACCCTACAAGGAGATGGCCTACTTGTCCCTACAAGGAGATGGCCTACGAGACCCTACAAGGAGATGGCCAACGAGACTGCTGTCTGAGTGAGTAGGTCGTATGACTGACATTCTGGGATATACATTCGGCAACGCGGCATGACATGGGAAATTACTCTGATGATATCCTGAGGTATTTTTGACCATGCGCCTTTGACCTGCGTGCAGAATTCATTGCCTTTGCGAGGGGTCGTGCGCAGAAGTCTGCCAATAATGTTCCATACGTCCTTTCTATTGGGAAGATGTCTCGGCATCGCGCTGGCCAGGGCAGCGCCTATAAACCTTGTAGGCACTGGCTCCTGATGTTGGCAGTGTGCTGTGAGGGCGTGCGTTATCATGTTGATATTAGGCATCAGGAATGCCATGGAGGTACGGCAAGAAAACTGGCTGCAGCGCCTCATTAACGTATCGTCGTGTTATCGTTGTATCACTATGGGTACGAGAGCGCCCCAATTCATAACACCAGGTTGAGGAGCAGTATGACGCACACGAATGGCAGCAAGATCAACGCAATGACCACATCTTTCCAAACTTTCCATCAGAGATCGTCGACGCTGAGGCAGAAGCGAGACTCGGCGCTGAATACGACATGGTCCCATGTACCATCACACATATCTGATACCGCACCATTGTAATTTTGCGCGGCGATATGTTGCGGTGTGTGGCAGTCGTCACAATGCCTGCACACCATGTCGAATGTCATCCGCTGTAGATTGTGGGGCTGTTACGGTTTGCCGTCAAATGCGGCGATCGAAGCAATTTGGACGCCCACGTACGTGTGCCAGTCCCAATACAGCAACGCATGTTACCTTCCGCTAACTACTTCGCTACACTCAGCCGATAGTTTTTGCATCTCGGTGCATTTCCGTCGCGACGTGATGCAGGATCAGCCAATCGTACTAGGTATTCCTATGATGGGGCCTCTGATAAAAGCGTTCGTTTGATGGTAGGATTCCCGATGACATCGCCCAGGCATTCTAACCCATTACACGTGCTTTCGCCACCGAGATAACTCCGATGCAGTACTCCATGCGCCCAGATGAGGATCACCAAGCTCAGATACACCGGGTCGTTTTACTCTTTTATCTCCCGCACGTATCACGTGATTGATTCGCTACTGCAACATTTAGATAACCCAACTATCGACACATATCCACCAACCTGCATGGCACTCCGACAAATACACTTCCTGGTGTGGTATTTGCTTTGTTGAGCAGTGCCTTTGCGGCACATAAATATGGAATTTTTATGTACTTTTAGGCATTGGAAACGTGTATTTCTGGCACATAAATATGGAATTTTTATGTACTTTTAGGCATTGGAAACGTGTATTTCTGGCACATAAATATGGAATTTTTATGTACTTTTAGGCATTGGAAACGCGTATTTGTGGCACATAAATATGGAATTTTTATATACTTTTAGGCATTGGAAACGTGTATTTATGGCACATAAATATGGAATGTTTTTATAAAATTCATGTAGGTTTCTAAATGCTGCTTTAAACATTTCGAAACGTGCATTTTTGGTACATACACAGGTTGTTTCATGTTTATAGTGACAAGGTTTGCTGGATCATGCTGTTACGAAATACCATGGCGCCAACTTCTGTTGTGTTGTATGTGCTTACCATGTTCCTGAACTATCCCTCTGCAGCGCAACTTCCACTGTAATTGGCTCATTTGCAGACAGGCAAGATCAATTCACTCCCATTCCTCTTTTCCAAGTTTTCCAAAGGCCGTCAATTGTTTTGGGTTGTCTACTTTTGAGGGCTCGCTTAAGTAACCCGAAGCCGCATAAATCCACGGCAGAGGCATCTGGGGATTTGACAGGAATTGAGGAGAATAGTATAGCGTGAATCCAGGTCTCAGCTTCCATCTTTCGCATGTATGCCACTGTGAATTTAGCTGTATGGCTGGAAGCCTTATCTAGGTGGATCCATACATTTGAAGCCATAGCACCGTATAAGGATGGAATTCCTTCTCGGTAAATTGGGTCAAGAATGTATGTATGATAATAAGCTGCATAAAGTTTTGCGTTATTCGCAACCTTTTGCAGCTTTAACTTGCCATTATAGCAATAAACTGCCACAACCATAAATCCACGTGAAAAACTTCTATGACGAACTAAATATCTCCGTCATTTTTGTCCACATTGGGCATCGAAATCGAATCCCCTCACTCTGGAGTAAGTCGTTCTCCCAAACGAGCTACGAGGACGTATGCTCTCGCTGCTATCTGGCTTTATCTCATGTGTGTTCTGCGTGGCAGGAACGTCACATCTCCCCCTCCCGAAAGAGGGCCGGGGGTATGGCCCAAGGGTCAGCAGGGACCATGTGTCGCTGTAGGCAGTCTTCCGCTGAAGAACGTACATTGGAGAAATCCCCGTCAATTTAAAACGTAACATCACACACATTCAGTTTTTCGAAGCGCCGAAGAAAGGATTCTCTTATTTTTCCTGTCTCGCGGTGTGGAAAGAACATCACACCATTGCAAGAACTTTAACGGCCAGGTCATTCTTGAGTTTCGGGCGCCAATATAACGAAGTGAATTTCTCCCTCATTTTTGTCCGCGCCGGGCATCGAAACCGGGTACCCTCACTCCGGAGTAAGTTGCTCTCCCAACTGAGCTACGCGGACGTATGCTCTCGTTGCTATATGCCTTTATCTCGTGTGTGTCCTGCGTGGCAGGCACGCCACGTTTTTTTTTTGTTCGATCATGTACCCATTCCGGACATACCTTGGCACCCCTTTTTTTATATAGTGTATTGCCCGCATTTTATTTGTGTCACTAAGATATGTACATGCTTCATACAAAGTGACCACAAGTTTCCACCTGTCCCTTGCTAGGTGTCTGTCATATAGTTTCCTGCAGTTCGTCATCGGCTCTGAAATGTAACGCGGGAGGAGCTCGTGCACGTTATGCTTAAACCACTTTTCTACGTGTATCTGCGGTTTACAGTTGCCTGTGAGACATCTATATGTTGTGCAATGCTTCTTTGCGTTGCTGGATTATCTTTCTTTACATGAGACCTGACTTTTCCCACCACCTCAGTGATCCTCTATGGTTTAGGGTGTTTTCTTCGTTGCGTTTGTGCGTCACTCGAGCAAGCTGCAAAGTTCTCTTTTGCACGCTTCATTACTTAACGTATGCTATTTTTAGAAATCACACAACCGTCTTCTTTGCACCTTTTTTTTCTTGGATTGCTGTATACGTATAACCTCCTTCGGAAAGGACAACTGTACAGTGGTGGCCAAAATTGTGGAAGCTTTTTGGAAATAGTGTATTTTTGAGGTTTGATGGCTCATAACGCCACTTTTTTTGGAGAAATACCATAAAATTATATATCAATAGAAATATAATTTCATCAAGAATGTAATGCGCTAAGTTTTATGAAGGATTTGTATTAGAACAGCAGTTATAAAGAAGAAAAGAGAAACACATAGACAAAATGAGATATACAAAAATTCTCACCATGTCAGTTAATACTTAGTTGGGTAACCTTTATCGTTAATTACGGCCTTACAATGCCTTTCCATGGCGTGAACCAAGCTTTTTAGTTCTGCAGCTGTTATAATGTGAAACCAAGATTGAATAATTGTTTCTATTAATTGGGTTTTGTTGCTGAGTTGCTTCTGACTAACAAGTTTCTTTAGTCCGCCCCATAGATTTCCGATGCGGTTAAGGTCTGGGCTATTCCCAAGCCATTCCAACAGTGGAATATGATTATCTTGAAACCACTTTTTTGCACATAGCAGCAACAGGACATGGAGCTGAATCCTGTTGAAATATAAATGCTTCATTATCTAGAAAAAGATCACGTGCGGAAGGCTTCTGTTTGGGCTCAAGTATTTATTTAACGTATTTTTGGCCATTTATATTCCCATTAATCACGCAAATTCTGCCCGCACATTTTGATGTCATACAACCCCAGATCATAACACTAACTGGGTGTTTCACGGTACATGTAATGCAATCAGGATACAAATCTTCTTCGATTCTTCTCCTTACGTATTTTTTGCCATCACTACCAAACAGGGATATTTTGGTCTCATCACTCCAAATAACACTGTCCCATTGTTCCTCTGTCCAGTTAACATGGGTTTTAGCCCTGTTTAATCTTGTCAACCTTTGTTTGAGAGTTAAAATAGCTTTTTTTTGTGGAATTCTAGCTTTTAGACCAAATTCCTGCAGTCTGCGCCAAACAGTCTTTGCACTCAACTTCACATTGCATTGCGCCATTTCATCTTGTATACACACAGATGATTTTTTTCTGTCACCTAGGCACAGTCTCTTAAATCTTCTATCATCACTTGCTATTATGCACCTTTTCCTGCCTTTACCAGTCTGGTTTTGTAGTGACTGAGTCTTCTTATACCTCTTTTAAAATTTAGAAATGCCACCTTTGGTTAAGTTTCTACCAATTTTTCTTCTAATTTCTTCATGACTGAAGCCTTGTTCACTTAACAGTACTATTTTACATTGCTTTCTGGATGACCAGTCAACTCTTTGCGCCATTTCTTTAATTTTATTACGTTTTACAAGCTCACTAAATGAAAGAACACGCGCGCACACACACACACACACACACACACAAAACTTGATAGCAATCACATAACACACTGACAAATGCCCTCCTCTCAGCCCCAATACATGACATCAATATCTGAATCCTACTGTGACTTGACTAGCTCATTGCCAAAACAAGATGACACCTGATTGGCTCTCTAAACACTCATGCTCATTGGCTACATTCAAATGAAGGAAAGCTACTTCATATCAACCTAAGCAAGTTGTGTTTCCTTTTCTGGTTATTTGGATATAACTGTTCATAGATTACAGATAATGGAACGAACTTTGTGGCATTACATTCTTGATGAAATTATCTTTTCAGTGATATATGATTTCATGGTATTACTCCAAATAAAAGTGGTGTTATGAGCCATCAAATCTCAAAAATAACACTTTTTTCAAAAGGTTTCCACAATTTTGGCCACTACTCTATACCGCTTCCAGAACGGAATCACTCGTGGAGGCATCGTAACACTACGAAAGCAAAATTACAAATACTCTTAAAGAGGAATGCTGCTACTGCACGATAAACATCGTTACGTAATCGAGATGCACACGTTTTGCATGTGACGCGCGTTTTACTTTTCCACTATAAACGTGAATCAACTTCTGTAGATATAGAATTTTTATATACTTTTAAGCATTGGAAATGGAGCCCCCCCCTCCGCCTTTTTGTGTTACATAAGTTCGCTGTTTGCTTTTCATACATTCGAACTTTGTACACATTATCAGGAACTATTATGTAAGAAAGTTTGGAGCTGTTTGTATGCGACGTCAGCTGCTAAAAATATTTGCCGACAGAAACATTAACTCAATGATAGTAACAGAAACACATCAGTGAAATGTCCATATTTATTTCTCATTCATTGAGTTTATACTTAACCAGGCAAATTACAAACAATCAGAGTTTTATTACACTTGCAAAACTTATGAAAGAACTTTTCAGTTAGTCTTTTCTATGATAAATTTGAAATGGAGGCACATTCGCTATACTCGAAATTCGCCTGAATCGAGTAGATAGCTGTTTGTTTCGCCTACGTACTAAACCCGTTGTTGTCAATGCCTCCGACACTGTTAGCAGCGTGGTGTTCTCCTGAGGAATCTCGCATGGCAATGTTGAAATCGTTGGTGATGCGTTCCTTGATGGCGATAACTTTGCTGACAGTAGGAAGTTTGTGACTGGCACTGCCATCCACTCTGTCCTTCCACACTGTTGATTCTATAAATCTATACGGCACAACAAAGCTTACGTAACAAACAGCAGCCAAGATGCAGGTTAAAAAGATGTATGCTGAATAATAAACTCCCTGCAAAATAATAAGGTAGTCAGAATAAAAAATGAAGAGATTGCGAAAATGATATAGACTATTCATGAATTCGTTTTATAATATTTTAAAAATGAAGGTCTGATCAAACACTAAATGACCTAGGAGCAGGTGAAAAATATCTAAGTAATCTATTGTGTTGTTGTCCTATACTTCCCTTCAAAGTAGTCACCTTTTGATATTACACACTTTTTCCAGCCATCTGTTCGCTAACATTTTTTTAAGTCACTTTGATGGATCATCAATTGGTGCCGCACAGCGTTCTTCTTGATCTCCTCTTGTGTCTTCAAATCTTCTTCCCTTCAAAAGCAATTTCAACTTTGGGAACAGCCGGAAGTTGCAACTAGCCATGTCTGGAGAATATGGAGTTTGTGTCACTTGTGTGATCCGGTTTTTGGCCAAAAGGCAGGAATGAGGTGAGCAGAATTGGTGGGTGTATGATTATGGTGTAGCTTCCAGTAATCTTGCTGCCACCGCGCAGGTCTCTTCCACCGCAATGCATCTCGTAAGCGACGGAGAACTGCCAGGGAGTAAGTACTCCATGTTTACAATTTGTCCTTCTGAAGCGTTTTCATGATGAACCACAACTTGACGGTTAAAAAACAACCGCCAGCGTTTCTTT
This sequence comes from Macrothele yani, assembly GCA_039090855.1. Taxonomy (NCBI): domain Eukaryota; kingdom Metazoa; phylum Arthropoda; class Arachnida; order Araneae; family Macrothelidae; genus Macrothele; species Macrothele yani. The sequence goes on along the minus strand of CM077005.1, from coordinate 132,182,292 downwards.
GCTGCGAACCTTTCGCGCCGTTTCTGGCCTTGGGGACCCTGGACTATTCCACTAGGACGATTAGACTAATCGTTTGAATTGTTTCAGCTGATCTGTGACCGAGCTTGAGGGAAAATTTGACGCAGAGTCTTTGGTCAGCCCTCTCACTTATTGCGGCACAAGGTAAGAATGCGACGGGCAAGGAGTTCACAACTCCAAACCTTCATTGCCAGACACCATTCGAGTCAACCGAAAGTGTGGCGAAAATTCACGCACGCGCACTAAAGCCCAAAGTCGTGTGCCGCTAAGTCTCGATGCAGGCTCTACGAGACACGCCATCTTGTATTGCTAATTTCTCTTATTAACCAACGGGCAAGCGTATTTCACAAATTGCGCGGGCAATTTCGCACATTTTGGAACACCGTTTGTGGCTAACGTAAGATATATGATAAATAAAGAGCTCCCTGGTTTCAGAATTTTTATTGATCTTTCCCTTCATTTTTTATCTGCAGCGAAAGTCATACCAAGGCGTCTTCCATAGCTTTATTAATTAATAAAAAATACTTAAAGGGCCCAACATGAAAATCTGAAACCAGGGAACTCTTTATTTATCATATATCTTGCGTTAGCTCCAAACGGTGTTCCAAAATGTGCCAAATTACCCGAGCAATTTGTGAAAAATGCTTGCCCGTTGGTTAATAAGAGAAGGCAGCAATACAAGATGGCGGGTCTCGTAGAGCCTTAAGATGGCGTTTGTGACAGAGAAGGCAGAACGTGTTGTGTGGATCACAGGAACAAAATCTGTGTTCAGCGAAAGTTCATAACAAAGTACGGAAAGAAACCCCCCCACCCCTCATGCGAAATGAATTAAGTCGTGGATGATAAAAAGTTCCTAGAAACAGGAGCAGTGGAAAGAGGTAAGAGCATTGATAAGCTATCAGTTTTCGATGAGATTTCCACACGGTCACCACGGAAATCGGTGAGACAAGCTTCGTGCCAACTACAGATTCCAAAGTCTACCGTGCACAGGGCGTTACACGCTCATTTGCAGTTACATACCTACAAGCTATAAATAGTCCAAGAACTGCAGCTGGATGACCGTTCAAAATGTGAAACATTTGCAGGTGACATTTTGAATCCCATTGACGAGGACAATTACTTCTTACTAAGTTTTTTTCTTTTCAAACGAGGTAACGTTCTATGTTAGTTGTACAGTCAACAGACAAAATGCCCTTATTTGGGTACCAGAAACCCCACATTTCACAAGTCCGCATATTCAGGACAGTGCGAAGATTAATGTCTGGTGTGATAGTGCATGACTGGATAATTGGTTCTTTCTTCTTCACTGATCAAATGGTTTCCACAAATGTGTGCCTGGATATGCTCATCAATAGCGGTGTCCCTCAGAAGCTGTAGAAGAGGAGCTGGCTGTCATATTCCAGCAAGATGGGACACTCCCTCATTGGGAACATGCTGTTCGTGAAACTCAGGACGCAACATCGACAAATCGATTATTAGCAAGGATGGACCAATCCCGTGGCCCCGAAAATGTTAAAAAGAAACATATGTTAAGTATTAGAGCCTTCAGTTTCTTTCATTTGTTATGTTATCATCCCACAAGGAAGCTTTCTTAGTGTGTAGTATTGTAGGAGGATGACCTACGAACTGCAATATCCATCATAGGAATATGTATATTTTTATGATTACTTCAGCGATAGTTGGTCTCATGCTGCAGATATGAAACTTTGGTTACTGAAGAGAAATCCTAAAAACTAGTATTTCTCTTAGAGCTCGAGAAGAAAATTAATTTCAAACGATGCAGTCCCATGTGTCGTTTGCAAGGGGATCAACTGTTTTGGTGCTCTAAAGTTTAGATGGGAATTAAAAACTCCTTTATTGTACATTAAATCTGCTAACAAAGATGATATTATCTACTTTCAGTTTTCCAAATTCCTCATAATTCTGGAATTTGTCATAACGCGTTCTGAATATTTCTACCAAAGGACATGCTTATCTTTCCAGAATTTTGTGAAAGGCTTCAGTTATGTTTAAAATGTGTGGCCAATAAATGTTGAGGCTAGCAGCAAGTTTATCATTGATCTGGCCACAAATTGATTTTCTTTTTTTCCGTGTTGGTATTTAGCGGTTACCATAGAATACTCGAAAAGCTGTAAGCCGTCTCCTGTTCCAAACTTAGGGTCACTGGTTCTGGGGAAAAAAAACAGATCCAGCCGTGAGACAAGCACATTACCCATGCATCATCCGGGATTCAAGTCCGGGCTCATCCTGCACAGGTGATCACTCGGACAATGGGACGGCGACGCAAGATCCCGTGAATTGCTTAGGGGTATTTTATCGTACACATGAAAACATAATTTCAAACGATGATATTTCCATGTGTACGAGGAAGTATTTCCCGCGTGGATGAGCTTTATACACTGAGTGCCCACTTTATTATGACCACCCCCTCAGTACTTCGTTGGGCCACATTTTGCCTTTAATACTGCGTCGATTCTTCGTGGCATGGACTCCACGAGATCTTGATAGGTGGTTTGTGGAATCTGAGACCATGCTTGATGAATAGCACTTTCCAGGAGTGTGAGATTGCAGGGTTGTGGATCCAGCTGTCTGATGGCTCGTTTAACTTCATCACACAAATTCTTAATGGGGTTGAGATCTGGAGATTGTGGGGGCCACCTAAGCAAAGTAAACTCACCGGCATGTTCCTGAAACCAATCCTATACAATACGAGCACTATGGCAGGACGCATTATCTTGTTGAAAGTAGCAATCGCCATTGGGATAAACCATCCACATGACAGGATGCACTTGGTCCGCAACGATGTTTAGATAGGATGTGCTAGTCAGACGTTGTTCAACACGAATTAAAGGGCCCAAAGCATGCCAAGAAAAGCTGCTCTGGAACATTTCACGAATGCGGCGGTTTCGGTGATACTCGCTCCATGGCTCCGAGCTCCTACAATCATCCCACGTTGAAAGTTCGTCAAATTGCATTTTTTTTTACCCATCTCGTCACCCCAAAATCACTTCTACTACTGTCGCAAGCACTAAGCTTTCCCTTTTTATACTAGCCTCGCCCTCTGGCGGCAACAGCGTGCAGCCATAGCTCATTTGTTTAAAACTGTCAGGTGGTCATAATAAAGTGGCCACTCAGTGTATACCAGTAAAACGTTCAGTGGCATTTTAAATAGATCTACGATACCGTATTCAGTTAGAAAAATAAATACTGTTGAATATTTCCACGTAGAACTAGATGCTTCATTTCCTTTAATATATTATTCAGAGCTATTATTAAATATTACTCAGATATTTCAGCCGCCCCGGTGGCGCAGTGGTCTAAGCGATGGCCTCTGATCATTCGTCCGAACGGGGTCCGGGTTCGAATCCCGGTGAGGCATGGATGTTGTGTTTGTCTTACGGCACTGGCTCTCTCCCTTCCCTGGAACCAGTGACCCTAAATTAGGGACGGGCGACTGTTTATAGCCCATTGAGTTGCTCACGGTGGTCGTTAAACCTCCAATAAAAACAAAAAAAAACAAAAAACAGATATTTCATTCAGACCTCAAATATATTATTCAGAGCTACACTGCTGATCTAAGGCATCCGGACATTTGATTATCCACAAACTTCCTATAATAGGAAAGGATTTAATATCGAATTGGTCCATCCTTTTCTGCTACCACAGCCTCCACACTACTGCGGAGGCTTTCCACTAGAATTTGATACGTTGATGAGAGAGTCGCCTCCCATTCTGCCACAAGAGCATTCATCAGGTTGGTTGTCTATTTTATATGGTTTGGCCTGGCTTACAGTAGGCATTTCAGATCATCCCAAAGGTGTTCCAAGGGCCGACATCGGGCTCGGTGCAAACCAGGTAGGTTCTTCCACACCTTTTTCATAAAACCATTCCTCGCTTTGTGGACGGGAGCACTTTTCTGTTGTTAAAGCAAAGGGCTTCCCGAATCGTTACCACGATGTCGAGAGCATAGAATTGCCGAGAATGTCATTATAGGCCGCAGAGTTAAGATTCTCGGTCAATGGAACTAGGGAGCTTAGCCCTAACCATGAAATGATGCCTACTTCATGAAACTTCACACCTGGCACACTCACAGTCGGGTAGGTAGCGTTCACCTGGCATCCTAAGGAGCTCAACCCAAACCACGAAAAAGAGCCCCAGAGAATGATGCCTACTTCATGAAACTTCACATCTGGCACAATACAGTCAGGTAGGTAGCGTTCATCTAGCATCCTAAGGAGCTCAGCCAAAACCATTAAAAAGAGCTCCAGAGAATGATGCCTACTCCATGAAACTTCACACCTGGCACAACACAGTCGGGTAGGTATAGATCATCTGGCATCCTCCACACCCAGACTTCTCCGTCGGACTACCAGATGATGGAGTGTGATTTATCACTCCAGAGAAACGCGTTTTCATTGCTGAAGAGTCCACTGGCGCCGAGGTTTACACTACTCCAACAAACGCTTGGCATTGATTTTACTTATGTCGTGCTTGTGTCCTGCTACTTGGTCGCAGAAACTTATTCCCTCCAGCTCTCGATGAACCGTCATGGTGCTGGCGTTGCTTCCAGAGTCATTTTAAAATTCTATGGTGAATGTTAATAGGCGATTTTGTCACACAACTCACTTTAACACTCTACGTCCCTCTCTGTCATTGTACACAGGTTTCCAGGTCGTGATTGCACTGTTGTCGACCCTAGGGGTATCCACTTCACATTGACGTCACTTCAGTTGATCGGGACAGCTGCAGCAGAGTAGAAATTTTTCGAACTGACATGTTACTTAGATGGCATTAAATGATCATGCCACGTTGATAGTCACTGAGTGCTGCTCTACGCCTAATTCTATTTTTCATGCGTTGTGAAACACAAATTGTTCAGTGACAGAAATCGAACTCGCGCTTCCTCACTCCGGAGTAAGTTGCTCTCCCAACTAAGCTACGCTGGCAGAATGCATCGCTGCAGATTTGTCGTCTTGACACGTGCCTTACCTATGTAGCACGTCACATCATCTCCCTCTTAATTTTATAATTATTATTTTTTTATTTTGAAGCGAAGTAGGATTTTTTTTCATCAATTCTAGACGATGTGGGAAACAAACATCCCACATTTTTCGAAGAACCCAATGGCCAGTACATCTATTTTTACGTTCCGGTGCCAATGTGAAAACATATTTTTCCGTGACGAGATCGAACCAGCGTCCCCTCACTCCGGAGTAAGTTGCTCTGCCAACTAAGCTACACGGGCAGGATGTATCCCTGCAGATTTGTCGTCTTGATATGTGCGTTGCTTCTGTAGTACGTCACAGTGTGTCTATGATGTTTTCCAGACCACGTGGGTCCTTTTATACTTGTATGGGATATGACTGAGACGCATATGGGCAACCGGATACTTTTGATCATTTCGTACGTATTAAATATTAAGTCATATGTATTAAAGAAGTTGCAGTACTAATTTTGACGTTGATAAAGTGGTAGCAATGACATTGTTAGTTACCTGATCTAGGTGGGACATGTACATCCTTTCCCGTACTTGACCAGTGTGAAAGAAGATAACCAAAGGATGGAGAAGGTAGATGAAATTGCTCAGACGTTCAAGAGGTATGAATGCTTTCCAAGAAAGAAAGTCACTGATAGGCCCTGGAAATACATAAATAAAAATAATTTAAAACAGCACTTTTATGTAACTTCATCAACGTTATTAATATTTCGTGGCGCTTTTACCATATAAGTAAGCAATAGAACTCATTGGAAATAGAAGGGATGACTAGTATTCCTATGGTCGAAGCCATTTACAAATTCGGTGACCTACGTTTGTGAGTGCTCGTTTTTAATTTTATAGAGATTCATGAAGAGGATTTTCGGAAGGGAGTGTCTGATCTCAGATCTTAAACAACCCTTAGTAGTAGGAATCTAAGATATTTGGGGTAGAGTGCCCGACGGGAAAGGAAGCGAGATAGAAACGGGTTGGAAGACGCCCTTATTTATAGCCGGGATCCGACGGCTAAACGTGCCCATCCGACGCACGGCGGATATTTAGTGGTTAGACCATTCGTACCTGCCTGGGATCGATCCCAGGACTTCTCCGTGGTAGTCACGAACGTTAACCATTAGGTCATCAGCGGCCTTACGTTTTTATTTTTACAAACGACTCAGCTTTAAATGCTGCAAAATATTTTTAGAAAAATTGTCGGTATTTACGAGCAGTACATCGATAGCACATTACATCGATTCGACGTCGACTTTTTGGTCGATATGAAACGTTGAATATATCCATGTCCACTTTTTTTACGTCTTTTGGACGTCGAATTTTAAACCTATTAAGTCGTTATCAAATCAACAGTAGACGAAGATTCGACCTTTGGAGAGAAACATATACATCGTTGCTACGTAGTGTAGACGTCGATTCTACGTTGATATTACGCTGGATTCTTATACTATTGTAATGCCGAATCTACGTTTACTCTACAATTTAGATGTTGAAACATGAAATTCTAACTTTTAATCGTGGCATACAACGTAGAATATATTCGTATTTGTAGTACGATTCTACGACGCTGTCTACGATTAAAAGATCATATGATTTTTTTTATTGTTTTAAATCCAAGTGTTTTCGGACGCATTCGAAAAATTCTCAAAAATTTCACATAATTTTTTATCTGTCTGCATCGCGCTAAGCCTATCCCTAATTGGGATATGCGTACGTACAAATTATATATCTTAAAAAGTAATTCTACTTAAAGGAACGAGATTCAGTTTATAAACATACTTAAGCAAAAAAAAAAAAAAAAAAAAAAAAAGACTTAAAATTACCGGCGAAAAAGGAGGCAGGTGAGAAACTCGTCTTACAACAGAAATGATGCAACTGACCAACACCCCAGTATTCAAAACGTTTGTTTGGCATAATGGTTGCAAAGGCGCATGCGCGCGATGCTTACAGACCTAATGGAACTAAAGCGATAAACTGCGTAAAACCGTCTACACGTATACTGAAATTCAATGTAATGATTTTTCTTGACGTTCCGTCTCATCGATTTTACGTCGAAAACTATGCCTAGACGTAATGTCGACCTGGTAACCAAAAATTGACGTCGATTCGACATTACTGTGATACCGGGGTATTTCTCTACTAATTGATAGTTTCACGAGATTTGCTTTAAACATTTTAGAAAGGATTTCGTGAACTTCATCACACTTTCATTCTTGTTTCTTTTTTTCCTTTTTTTTTTTTTTTTTTTTTTTTGGCTTAAATTTCCATTGAATGCTATTAATACTGCCCCGATGCCGTCAATTCTTGCTTTAAAAGTCCTACTCGATGTGATATGTCGAACATACAGTTTAAAAGTAGCATGCATTTTAATGAAGTTTGGATTAAACCGTATTTTTGTAGGATCAGTTGCTCCCCTTGCAAATTTAAGATTTTCCTCGACATCTTAAAACGCACGGTGTCACGAAATGTTTTTGGTTTTTTTTTCAAACTGGCCATAGACAAAATCTTTTATTTGACTGCAGTGAACTTATCTTTTTTACCAAAACCGCAAAAGTACAAAGCTGTCCTGATAGGTTGTTTTGAAGACAAGGACAGTAATGACACTGAAGCAGTAGAAAATATTACGTTCTTCCCGGTTTTTGATTTTTTATACCCTTTCTGTAAACCCAACATCCCTATTTTTCTTCTGTCACTCTTACCTTCAACTTATGCTTTTGGCGGACACGTCTTAAATTTATCATGCCGTACCCAAGAATTCATGAGATGTTTTGTTTCCAGGAATGAAACAGTGAAAGAACAATTTGCTGCAAACATTAGAACCCACCCTCCGTACCTTTCCGTCCCCCATTCACTTCTCCTGGTAGCTCTACGGAGACCCTTCCTTTCCTCCAAAGTCTGGTTTGATATGGCAGGGAATCTTGGGGCTATATGGAATGGTACCAAGTGACCCGAGGCCATGAAGGTGGGTGTTCCTCAGCAGTAAAGGTTTCTAAATAGGATAAGTTTATCTTCGAAAAGCAAGTTTAAAATACTCCTCTTTAGGATAAATTCATTGAATGCGCTAACAATAGGTTTTCGTTAAAAATTCAGAATGTCGACAAACACATGTAAGCAGAAGAGCCATATGCAAAATGATTATAAAGCTATGTACTGTGGAGTGTGGGCTGATTATCTACAACACATATTTCGTGTCATTTGAGGATTTATTCACATTGACGGCATCTGACAATCGTATTTTCTTACTCAAAGTATTGGGTGTGTGCATAAGTTCTACCCGTTCTTGTAGGCTACAAAGAAAGAGGGAGAACACAAGAAATAACGTACCTAGGATTTCACATAATTGCCATTATTCTGTATTACCTCTTGTTATCTGTACATGAGTAGGTGAATTCCACGACGGAAAAACCCCTATGTTTTTGAGTCAAAAAAGTCACGTAATGCCGTTTTCACATCGTCCACTCCATAGAAGGTTTGGAGAGCGAAGGCGTTCTGTAATGATCGAAAAAAGGTGGTAGTCCGTAGATGCTAGGTCAGGGGAATACGTCGAGTGAGGTAACACTTCCAAACCAAAGTCCAGTAATTTTTGCGGAGTGATTAAAACAGCATGACGTCTGCCGAGTGATTAAAATGCTGACCTCTGACGAGTGCTGGCCGCTTCGATGTCAGTTGTTCTCGCAATCTGTCCAACTGTTGGCAGTAGAGGTCAGCATTTATCGTTCGGTTAGGTGCCAACACCTCCCAGTGGATTATTCCCTGGACATCATACCAAACACTCAACAATACTTTTTGGGATGCAGTCCTCCTTTTGAGGTCGATGGGGCATTCTCCGCACCTTGGCACACAGTCCGTCGACGCTTTAGATTTCGGTACAGTACCCATTTCTCATCACCCGTTACAATTTGTCCCCAAAACGTTTCATTTCTGTGACGAGAAAGCAAAGAAACGCAGGTACGTATTCTCTCCTCTCGTTGCTTTGCAGAAAGCTGGTGCGAAACCCAGTTATCGAACTTGGTGATGAACCCAAGCTCATGCATCCGTCTTTTGACTGTTGTTCTGTGTACCCACAACGCTTCCGCAAATTCTTGAACGGCTGAATGTGTCATTTGTTATGACTTGGTACACATCCTCGTCAGAAACCACGGATGAACGTCCAGGACGTGGTTAATTTTTACAGCTTCTGTCTCCATCCCGGAATTTCCGAAACCAACAGCGACATGTGCTATCATCAACTACATCCTCCCCATACACTTGACAGATGTTGCGGCAAGCCACGGCTGCAGTCCTGCCTTTATCGAACTCGTACAGTAAACAATGTCTAATGTGCTCCTTATCGCACGCCATGTTAAACCGTCCGTGATTTCTGTTGCGAATGACTTACTCGGGAAAACAAAGTGCCTCTATATGCTCTCCACGCTTTATTGGCCGAAAATTAGGCATCACAGCGTCATCTGTGACGTCACTACTCCGATCGCAATTTGCATCTATTACAAAAACGGGTAGAACTTTTGCACATAGCCAATAATTCGGGAGTCGTGAGAAATAAGCAACGAAGAACAATTGTGAATGAAATTTTACCTCCGTATCCATAGGCACAGGCAAAAACAATCCATGCTATTCCGAGAGACCACGCCAGTCGATGAGCTGATGCGTAGAAGGCGGCCAGGGCCGGTTCCATGGGGTCTCCATGGCGATAACAATACAGTCCAAAGAGGATGGACAGGTTGCACGCAGCAGCTGCAGACCATCCAATGATAGCTGTGAACTGCACCAGAAAAGATTATATACGACTTCATCAGGAATTTTTAAAATTGTTGTATGCACACGTGTCAAAATTACATGGTACGTATACGTTTTAAAAATACACTACCTTCACAACTCATTTGAGAAAGACTAAGTAAATGATCAGATAGTAAATAAAATGGCCATGCGTTTAAAACCTGTCTTTTTATCTAATACTGTCACGTCCGGCAACAGCAGAAATTCGAAAGCTTTAAGGATAAGACTTTCCGAAGTTTTTGTTCATGGAATTTCCTTATGCACACGTAATTAAATAAAGCTTTATCGAAATGAAGTATACACCGCTTGACATAGAAAATGCCATACCAGCAAACATTTGCCGGAGCTTCGTGCAAATTGGTGGGAATGTGTCGACAGTTGGGTTATGTAAATGATTGCAGCTGCGAACGAATCACGTGATCCATGGCGAAGACAAAAAGCAAAACGGCTTGGAGTGGCTAAATTTGGTCGCCTTCGCGAGGACGTGTGAACCACTGCATCGGAGTTATCTCCTTGGCGAAAGCACGTGTAAGGGGTTAGAATGCATGTGTGACGTCATCGAGAAACCTTCTATCATACGGACTCCATCAGAGGTTTCATCACAGTGCTACGCACCAGAGATGGAAACGGGTCACGGGTCAACGGGTCGACAATTTCTTGCGGGTCAAACGGGTCAGGTCAAGGGGTTCCGGACCCAATTTTGACCCCGTTTGATTTTCGAAAAGAAGCAAAAAATATTTCAAAGAATAATGTGTACTGTAGAATTCTGTGGTCAATGCTGCTGCCAGTGAAGTGAAAAATGACTTGTCGTACAAAAATATTGCCATCTTTTTCCTAAAGCAAATAAAATTTCCACCGACCGACGATACCATATCGTAAAACGATGCTTCCTTTACGTTTGTTTTCAATACGATTGTCCGGAGCAAGATACAGGTGATTGATTCTGTCGCCTGCTTCTCTAATGATTCATTATACCCCGCGTGTCACATTGCAAGGCTGAGAGTTATTTTTTTCATATCGCATCTTTTACATGGAATATTCAGAGGTTTTCGTTTGACGTGCTAACATCTCGTTCCATGCCATGTCGTGTCGGAATTAATGCCTTATTTGTTAATATGGTTGAATTTAATATTAAGGTGGACGTCAAGTAATTTTGCTTCCTATTCTTCTAATGGGAAAACTTCTGTACACATTTTCTTCACAATTAATTCGTTCCCAAGAATGAAAATTTGAACATCGATTAAAATAGCTTCATTTTATAAATTGGAATATTTAGTATTTTCTAAATCATACCCGTAATTATGCAATCCAACATTTGTTTGTCTACTGACGTCATCAAAGTACAGGTCGCGCCATCTTTTTTTCTGGTTTTAACACCACCAAAGGAAAAGTTATTGATTTTTAATATAATTATGGTTATGTTTCAGAAAATATTAAGTATTCCAAGTTATAATACGAAGTTATTTTAATCGATGTTCAAATTTTCATCCTTGGAGACATGCTAATTGTGAAGGAAATGTATGCAATAGTTTTTCCATTGGAAGTATAGGAAGCAAAATTACTTGACCTTAAGGAGATTGAAAAAGTTGTCGAGGCCAACAAATACGTTTTTGTTGAAAACAAAAAAGGGGAAGAGTGAATGCTGTTGGAAGATGTTTCATTTCATTAACGAACCATGATATGTTTCACAGCAACACCAATTTGCACAAGCATTCCGTGAGTTGAAAATTTTCGAAATGTGAATGTTGATTTCATGAGTGTTCCTTCCTTCTGAGGGGTAATGATGAAATCTACATCCACATTTTGAAAAAAAAAAAAAAAAACTGAAATCAAACCTACAACAAATTACTTAATTTAAAAATGTTGACTATAGCGCCATCAAAATTCAGTGGAACAGTCTCAACATTACTGCGGAGGGGTCTTTTGACTCTCGCAGATGTGTTTGAAAACATGTGTAAAACAGTTTGGTTATGTGAAGAACGATTGTTTGAACACTTTCTGTTAGGGAGTAAATTATATGTTTCCGTAACACATTTATATGATTTCTATATAACCTACGATACCCCCACTGCGGAGATCATTTTTGAATGCTCAGTGCGTGTGTGCGTGTGTGCGTGTGTGCGTGTGTATGTGTGTGTGATTATGTATAATTATAAAAAGTTTCGAATTATAGTTTCAAAGTAGATTTGTCAGGGTCAGGTTCTTATCGGGTCCGGGTGTCCAAAATTTTCGACCCGTTTCCATCTCAGCGACGCGTCTCGCTTCTGTCTCAGTGCCAACGATTGCTGATTGAGAGCCTAGAGGTGACGTGGCCACCGAGATGATCTTGCTTCCATATGTCAATGTCTTCGAATCCTCAGTTTGGGGCGCTATCAGTTTCAACATCCGTTGAATACTCGTACGCATAGGGGATACAATGGCAGCACGACGATGCGTCGAATGCTGACCATCAGATGATGCGTGTCAGTAAGATGATGATGTGAGATGATCGTGTCAGTGGGATGACGATCAGATGATGATGCGTCAGTGCCGACGATTGCTGATTGAGAGCCAAGAGGCGACGTAGCCACCGAGCTGATCTTGCTTCCATATGTCAATGTCTTCGAATCCTCACCCTGATGTCATGGTTTGTAGCGCTATCAGTTTTAACAGCCGTTTACTACTAGTACGCGTAGTGGATACAATGGCAGCACGACGATGCGTCGATGAGGTGCTGCTTTCTGCTTTGTTGCAGTACCTCAGTGGTATTCCTGATGCCCAATTTCAACAGGATGATGCCTGCTCTCCCACAGACAAGATGTCCAAATGCTGCTATGGACAGCACGATCCCCAGACTTCTCCTAAACAGATAACGCGTAGGACTTCATCGGAGGAAACGCCCCTACACGACCCCCTCGCGAAAGTCGAACAATCGTGGACGCAAGTCGAAGAGGTATGGTCAACGATAATTCAGCACCATCCAGGGATTTTTCTGCTCGACGCCACGCCATTTTGCCAAATGTGTTGTCCAGCACGGCGACATTACGACCTACTGGCTCAGCCCACATTATAGTACATCCTCGCCCATAATCCCTCAGATATTAAATAAGATACAGATATGATTCAGGTCTTAATCAAATTCAGATATGAACTTTTATACCATGAATTCATCTGATAATAAACTCTTTTTGAATTTCATAGTGAGAGTGTGGCGTAGAACAGTAGAATCGAAAACGCACAAAACTCAGTTCGAAAACACATATGACTTTTATTTATCAACATCATGTTCAGAGATTTAGTGAAATGCAACAAAATCTTCATTAAAGGGTAAATATTCCTTAAGCTTTGATCTTAATCTTTGCAGTATCTATTGGTAAAGTGGAGCAGACAGTCACGCAACCGGAAGTTCCACGTAGTAGATGCCGTGAAAACAACTTTATGTGCTATTGTAAATGTATCGTACCTGGTAGGTCCGATGGTACGGGTAAGTACCGATTTTAAAATTTCATTTTGACAAATTAAAAAGCAAAAGTGCGTGCTCCGGCAACTGATATAGCAGCATAAGACCATAAATAACTGGAAAACATGGGTTTCGTAAAGAAACTCTGGTAAATTACACAGTGCGTCAAAGGATTTTTAAGACTGGCGCTAGATTTCAGCCTACGGTGGCGCCACCAGTGTAATCGCGAATGTGTTATAAACCGTGACCACCTGCTTGCTTTCTGCCAAAAGTACTGCGCAGTTGTAAAAGTAACTCAAACGAAACGGCCGCTCATTAGAGAAGTAAAATTTTTTTTATGTTGAATTACTAAGATGGAACAAAGGGCTGTTATTAAATTTAACGCAAAACTCGGTAACAGTGCCTCGGAAACGTACCAAATGTTGAAACAAGTTTACGGTGAGTTTTGTTTAAGTAGATCAAATGTTTTCCTGTGGCACAAACGTTTTTTGGACGGAAGAGAGACGCTAGAAGATGATAAGCATACCGGAAGACCAAGTTCATCTAGGACACCTGAGATTATTGAAAAAGTGCGTGATTTCGTAGCAAACAATCGATGTGCGTCACTAAGAATGATGGGAGAGTCTTTAAACATCAACAAAGAAACGATTCGAACCATCCTGCCTGAAGATTTGGGCAAAAACAAAAGTCTGTGCTAAATTTGTTCCACACACGTTAACCAATGAACAAAAATCAAGGAGAAGTGCACATTGCAGAGACATCATTTCAGCCGCTGAAAATGATCCAAACTTCTTAAAATCGATTGTTACAGGTGATAAAACATGGGGTTTTCAATATGATCCTAAAACAAAGCGACAAAGTGCGAAATGGAAGTCAAAAAACTCGCCACAAGCCAAAAAAACAAGAAAAGTTCCATTGAAAATCACAACAATGCTCATTACATTCTTCAATAGTAAGGGTATTATCCACAAAGAATTTGTTCCAAGTGGACAAACAATTACTGGTGAGTTTTATTTAAATGTTTTGAGGCGTTTGATGGGCAGAATTCGTCGCATTCGTCCAGAATATCGGGATGAAAATAGTTGGTGTTTGTTGCACGATAATGCACCCAGTCACACCTCACTTCTTGTTCGTAGATTTTTGGCGAAAAATAACGTCTGCGTGTTGAATCATCCACCTTATTCGCCTGATTTAGCACCCTGCGATTTTTCTTTATTCCCAAAACTTAAAATGACGTTAAAAGGGTGTTATTTTGATGATATTTCGACCATACAAACAGCTTTGACGCGTGCTTTGGAGGCAATTCCGCAAAGTGAACTGGAACAGGCATTCGAATCATTATTAAATCGCTGTAACAAGTGTTTTGAAGCCGGAGGGACTTATGTTGAATAAAAAACCAAAACAAATTATAATTTCTTGTTCCTATTTCATTTTACAGACCCAGTCTTAAAAATTCTTTGCCACATTGTGTATATCAAGAGCGTAATGGAAACTAGTACGATAGTTGTTATACACTGAGTGGTCACTTAATTTCGGACACCTACCTAATACTTCTTGGGCGCCCTTTTCTTCTGGAGAACGGCCACCAGTCAACGTAGCATGGATTCCATGAGATGTCTGTAAAGTTGTGTGAGAATTCCCAACCGTGGTGTTGAATTGCTGTCCACAGTTCGGATATGGAGTGGGGCTGTTGGGTATCCAGCTGCTTCACTATGCGTTTCACAATATCCCACAGATATTCAATTGGGTTAATATCGGGAGAATTTGAGGGCCATTCGAGATGTCTCATACCAGCACTGTGTTCATCGAACCACTCTTAGAAAAGGCGAGCCAGACCGCATGGAACATTATGGCCCTGAGAGAACCCATCTCACTCTGGGTGAGGAAAAAATATTGCAGCTTGTGTTTCGTAAGAAGTCCCTGGTAACAGCCGGCGTCCATGCATTGGTTCACACTTTGCAAGTGTCCTAGTTCATGCCAGATAAACATGTATCCATGTCATATAACTGCCTCCACGGACATAAACATGTCCCATTTCATATAATCGCCTCCACAGGCATAAACACATCCCATGTCATATAACTGCCTCCACAGGCCTAAACATGTCCCATATCATATTATCGCTTCCACAGGCCTAAACATGTCCCATGGCAAATAACCGTCTCCACAGGCCTGGATAGTTGATCCCATGCATGAGGAATCCATTGCCTCATTCTGCTGATGCCAAATACGTACTCGACTACCGACAGAATGGAGTATACACAATGTGTCCGTTAAGTAATGAGCCTAATATTTTACGCAACAGCCCTTTGAATAAAAGTAGTAAACGTGTTTACAGTTTTGACCACTAGCCTGTGATGTAATCTCAGGAGAAACTTTCGAGTTGGGTGCCTCATAAAGTAAGGATATATAGAGTGAAAACAGACATTGAAGACTGTGGAAAACTCCTCCCGCAGCCCCATTCGCGCAGTGGTCTAAGCGATGGCTTCCGATCATTCGTCCGAAAGGGGTCCGGGTTTGAATCCCGGTGAGGCATGGATGTTGTGTTTGTCTTACGGCACTGGCTCTCTCCCTTCCCTGGAACCAGTGACCCTAAATTAGGAACGGGTGACTGCTTATAACCCCAGGTGGTAGTTAAACCTCCAATAAAAAAAAAGAAACTCCTCCCGTAGAACGTGGCGGCCCCATCGACCTGTAACAGAAGCAAAATGTGACGTGACCCGTCCCGTCGGCAATAGTTGCTATGGCAACCCAGTGCTCGGGGATGGTTGAGAACCAGCTGCTTTGCTCCACCCTCCCGTTGCCCCCCCCTACCACCTTTGTCCCCAACTCCTTTCACAATCTAAGCTAAGTGAGACATCGGAAAGATGACAATAACGTAACATAGATATCGAAACAGACGACAATGAAATACAAAATAGAATTGAAAGTAAAGCCGAGTCACAGTTTATATTGTGAAGAAAACATTGACAAAATATGCGTGAATGAAATGTGCAACAAAAACACGTAGAAACCTAAGTTATGGAATTTGCAAAGGAAAAGTTAACGATCAGTAAGGAATAAGCAAGAATAATACCACTTATGCTATAGGGAACTGAAAGATGCAAACAATAAAAGAAAAAAATCCGGAAAATGATGAGTATATGTTGTATACGTCGTCTTCAACTCTGCTGGGAGGTCAAAGCTCAAATGGACAAAATCGCGTCGATCGTTGTGAATCCTGGGAAGCCCAGGTGTCAATCAACGGTAGTTCTCTTGCTGGTCGATGGTGTTCTGCAGTCGATTTCATGACGTCATGAGTTTCAGCTTACTACAGCTAGTTTCCTCTCTATGTATCCTTACTTTATGGAGTGACTTAGCAGTTTTCTTGTGGCCACCGTTGAAGTTAAAACTGTGTGAGTGGAGTGGAGTGTGTCAGAAGTTGCGTAATGGAGCAAAGAGCTGTTATAAAAAATTACTGTAAACTAGGGAAAACTCCACGGAAGCGGCGTACCAAGACCTAAAAAGAAAAAGTTTGCTGCGATGACTCTGGAAACCATGCACAGATATTTTAACGTTTAAAGATGGGAGAGGGTCCCTCGAGGATAAACAACGCATAGGATGTCCAGTTTCTGCAGCACGGACAAATGAAAATGTGGGCATGGCTAGCGAAATTGTTGCCCATGACAGGCGAATAACCACTTGGCTACTCGCGAAACAGATTAGTGCCCATAAGGAAACGAGCGGGGTGATATTAGAAAAAGATTTGCACAAGACGAAGATTTGTTCGAGTTTTGTGGCGTACACGCTGACACACGAACAGAGAGAGAGAAAGAGAGAAGAGGACGACAGAGAGACAGGCACAGAGAAAGACAGAGAGACAGACAGAGAGAGACAGACACAGAGAGAGAGAGAGACAGAGAGAGAAAGACAGAGAGAGAGAGAGAGAGAGAAAGAGAGAGAGAGAGAAGAGAACGAGAGAGAGACAGACACAGAGAGAGATAGAGACCAAGAGAGAGACAGAGAGAGATAGAGATACAGACAGAGATACAGACACAGAGAGAGAGACATAGACAGAGAGACAGAGAGAGACAGAGAGAGAGACAGAGATAGACAGAGACAGAGATAGACAGACACAGAGAGAGAAGAGAACAACAGAGAGAGAGAGAACCAGAGAACTGTGTTTCATGTTGTCAAAATTTCATCCATGCAGTTGATCAAGATAGCGATTTGTTGCAAAAATTGTCACCGGTGATGAAAGATGCTGTTCCCAATTTGATCCTAAAACAAAACGCCAGAACATGGAATGGCGTGAGAAGTCTTCTCCTCGGCAAAGGAAAGTCCGATTGCAAAAACCACGTGTCAAGACAATCTCCGCAGACACGTCTCATGCGAACGTACACGCATTGCTTTTTTCGACTCCGCTGGAATTCTCGGGCGTCTCCTTCCGAACTGTACAGTTCCGACTGTGAAGCATGGAGGCGGTGGATTTATGTTATGGAGCTGTTTCAGGTGGTACGGTGTGGGTCCACTGGTTGTTATTCATGGCAACATGAACTGTGTGCTGTATAAAGATATCCTGGATAACTCAATGCTCCCAACGTTTTGGCAGTTCTAAGGACACGATGATTGTTTCTTCCAGGATGACCATGACACTTGTCATATTTCCAGGGCTACAATGGAGTGGTATGAGGAAAATCAGGTCTCGCGGACGGACTGGTCTGCTCAAATCCCGGACCTCAATCCCATGGAACACAAATGTTGATGATCTTGAACGACAGGTGAGGTCTAGACCAACATGGCCTTCTTCACTGACAGAGTTGGTCGATGCACTTATGGCGGAATAGAGGAACATCCCGCCCTTCCCGTACTCAATGGACTTGTGGAGAGTTTAACTCGACGGGTGGCTGATGTAATCTCTGCAAATGGAGGACCTACCCGTTACTGATGCAAATACAATGCCTTTTTTTATATTTACTTGCAGTGTCCAATCACTTTTGTCTACATAGTGTATGATGAAAGTGTGTGTGTGTGCGTTGCTAATACAAAGAATTTAAAGTCCATAAGGATTAGGAAACAGTTGAATTTCTGATGAACTATGGATCCCATTTCAGCTCATCTTATCATATATCTTCCTCGGGATGTCACAACAATTGTACATTTACACGTTAAAATCGGGCTCTTTCCACTCCTTCTGTGTGAACGCAAAATCTGCAAAACCAAAATATAAATGCTTTACTGAAACAGGACTTAAGGTAAATTTTTCCCCCGCGAATCTCTTATATTATAATCTGCGGTTGTAGTAGAACAAAATTTTTGTACTTTACCCTTCTAAGTTCAACCTTTGGATTCCGAGCCAGAATATATCCCATCAGGATTCCGACACAAAATGAAGCCACGTGATCATAAGCTTGTATGAACATTTTATCCCAGATCATTCGCAAATTCCTAAGAAAAGGCATTGAAAAGGAAGGATAAGCATACATTTTTTTTTCACAGTAACTGTGATACATAGCTTGTCCCAAAACAACTGAGAATGTTTTTACAAAAAAATGTGTAATACTGCGTTCGACTTTAGCTCGAGTAAACGGTACTCGTGTAGTAACCATAGCAACCGGCCACACCTGTTTATCACGCTTGCGTCGTGTGTAGCGCGCAGTTTAATAAACGTTGTTTTATGAACCCCTAACAAGTGTTTTCCCGCTGTGATTTTTCGAAAAAATGGATGTGAAAGAGGAACAAACATGCGACATTAAATTTTGCTGTCGATTTAAGAAGTCTGTCGGTGATACTTTCTGTCTTATGCAGAGGCTGATAAAGATGAATGTTTAGGAAAATCAACAATTTACAGGTGGCATAAAGGATATATGGATGGTATTGAGTCGGCGTCTTTAATCGCGCATGGAGGAAGACCTTCAACGAGTATTACAGAGGTAAACACCAGTACAATAGGTGTTATTATACGGGAAGACCGACATCTATCAATCAGAGATATCGAGGATACGATTCACATTACAAAATCATAATTTCACAGAATTTTAACCGAGCGTTTGGGCATGAAACGAGTTTGTTCAGCTTGAGTTCTCCATTTCTTGACAATGCAAGGCCGCACTCGGCCAGTTCTGTCTTTTCTTATTTGGAGAAAATGAATATAAAGTTGATGCTCCAACCTGCATATAGTCCAGACTTGTCACCATGTGACTTCTGGTAGTTCCCCATTTAAAAAAAGACATAACGGGAGCGACAGTTTGAGACTGATTAACAACTTATTACAGCTGTGTAGTGGTGCTTCAACAGCATTTCAGAAGAAGTATTCCAGAAGACATTCCCAAAGTGGGAGGAACATTAGAACACCTGTATTCGATGCAATGGGCGGTATTTCGAAAAAGATGACCACTTTCTTGATAATTAAGGTACGCAAAGCTTTTTCATGAAAATATTCTCAGTTGTTTTGGGACAACCCTTGTATGAATAAAGAATTTTAAACATGTCTTTACCATTTACAGGGTGGCGCGTATGTGCAACAACACTTTAAATTCCCTCTACATTTCAGGTTTCACAGTACATTTTTTTTTTACTTACATAAATTTAAATTTTCAAATTTTATTTAATACTGTTTAAATTACAGAAAGTGTTCCAATTTATGAACTTCATAGTGAATATATGTTTCGTATGTCTCTACTACCGACGATATACATACCTTGGCAACCATTTTTTGAAGCATATTTTCAAATCCAAAGGTAATTATGGCTCTCAGCTCCCCAATCGTGTCTCCGGTTTGGCGGCGTATGCTTCATAACCGTTAATTTAGGCAACCTCTCCGACCATTCAATATGTCCTCGCCAGCATACCTAGAATTCGAAAATGTCCAGGAGCGTAGTATTGTGGTGGAACAGCATCTTTTTGACCAAAACTATCACGAAGACCTAATTAATTTGACAGAATTACGTTTGGCCAAATGACGTCACCGATGAAATCAAAGTACCTTTCTCCATTTAGAATTCCCTCAACAAAATCGGTGAAAGTGAAAAATTAATCACAAAACAATTTAGACGAATTGAATGAACAGGGATTCTGCCTCGGTCAAAACTGTAATTAATAAAATTCGCAGTCCTCATAAAATACATAATTCCCAAGACCAAGATTTCCTTTGGATAATACTATTTCTGTTGCTATTTACTGTACACCGTCAGCGTTAAAAATGAACAAAGAAAACTGTAAATTAGTAACGAAGAACTAAAGACCAATATGTAGAAAATGGTAAAACTATACAAGTAATCCAATTTATTGGTGTAGGAATGATATATATAAACACCCAGATCCGTCTGTCTCTCTGGAGCGCTTGACGTTGCAGGAACGTCTGCATTATTGCGCCATCACTTATCGAACAATTCGTTTGTGCTCTCACGATGTCAAAATGATTGCCGGCTGTGTAATAGCACGCGATCACTTTTAGATGTCAAGGTCACTGCGCGCTAATTTAAAAACATTGGATTATTAATGACTCGAGTTCTATTATTCCAATCTACAAAATTTGAATTGAATTTTTAATATCACAGCAAGTTAAGTTTGCATGGGATCACATTGATATGTCAAGGTAATCGCGTGCTAACTTAAAAACATTGGATTACCAATGACTCGAGTTCTATTTATCCGATCTACGAAATTCGAATTAAAATCTTAATATCACGGCAAGTTGCGTTTGTATATTAATTTAATTTAGCACAATTCAAATATTAATTTGTATGCTTTAATTATTTTTTACTTTTTTAATTTAACTAACTTTCCGAGTTTAGTGCTGATTATATTATACATTTTGCATAATATCGATCTATCTAAAAGCTCTAACCAACAATAAAAACTAAAATCTTGAGATGTCAAAGGGAACAAGATTGCATCTAAAAACAGATGTCGCCCCAATAGCACATTGTCGAGAATTTAGATAGTTCCGATTTCTGATACCAGATGTCGCATTGTTTTGCAGAAAAAGCTTTGTTATGAGGTTTCAAACTCACCGTGGAATATTACAGTCTAAAACAAGCAGTGAAGGGAATAACAAGTATACCGGATCAAAAGTCATTTAACGCGAAAGATCAAATCAAAAGTTATAAAGGTAAAGTAAAAGTGAAACCATTGCCCCGGCCCCATTTTTCTTATAACAAAATTAAGAACAGATGATGCTGTAGAATTAGAATGGTGACCAAACGCACACGCTTCGCAAATTCAAATCCTTTGCAAGTGCTATATATGGGTTTTCATCTCTAGTAGACAGCACTGCGTTTATTTACATAGCTGTTATGTTAAAATGTGCTTTACAAAATCAGGATTTTGTGTGAATTCCGGAATAATGCTGTAGCAAAACTCTTCTCAACGACCACAGTTCACGTCACATCATACACTTTTAACTTCAGATCACTTTAAGGCTGTCTTTGAATGAGTGTAAGAGAAATTCTATCCTATATCTGAAATGTAAATTCTTTTGTACACATTTTCTCGAAGACTATTACTTTGTAGTCTTTGAAATGTTGAGCACAAATAAAAACGATCTATATCTAATATGTGCCACAGTTATTATTCCGAAAAAAATCTTTGAATTGTTTTTAAAATTCAATTTATCTGACTCGAAAGTATTCCAGTTTGGGAGCTAGATATCGCGATAAGTTAGCTTAACATAGTTTCCATCTGGAAGAAACGAAATCTCTCATTTCTGCCTGATTTTTTTTTATTATCTAGGCCAAATACAAATAATTAAATGAGGTCAAAAATGAGACTAGAATCTTGTCTCCCATAAATCATCTTAAATCCTACTGTACGTTATTTTTTTAAAGAGAAAATGCATACATTAGCAGAGAACCCCTGAATTTGAGCTATAGAAACTGTACCTATCTACTAAGCTCCACCCCCAAATAACGTCATTGGTTAAAACGTAACAGTGCGTATTTTGTATTTTTATTGTGGAGCCAACGAGAGACTGCTTCCATTCTGAATATGGCGAGGTCCGCAGTGATTCGTTGACGCCAACTTTTGGGACAGTCTCTCAAGACGTAAAAGCTATGCCCAAGGAGTGATTTTTTGCGCCATCTGTCGCAGAAGACCTACCCTAACACTCATTCAAAGACAGCCTTAAATGTTAGACGGATACCTTCTGCATATGTCTAACGCAAAATTTTGGCTGCACTATGATTTCTTTGGACTTTGAATAACTGACAATGGAACACTTTCTTCGTAACGTATTACGTGGCATGACGTAGATAACGCATTACGTGACACGACGTAGATGATGTACTACATGACACTACGTAGACGACGAACTACGTGACATGACGTAGATGATGCACTACATGAAATGACGATGATGACGTACTACTAATGTGGCGCATGAGTCAAATAGACATTGAAGCAAAGATAAGCCTGCCGGCGTAGTTCAATAGGGGGAACAGCCACTCGGGAGTAGGAAGATGTGGTTCGAATTCCAGTACCGGCAAAAATATTATATGTTATAACTTATTGCTCTCAGAATTCACCATTGTTCGGGACTTTTAATGTTTACTACGGACCCTGTTCCACCTGATTTCGTAATCATATCATTAAGGGTTGGTCTAACTGGTAGTGTTTCTTCATAGTTTTCGTTCCATTCAGTTATAACACCGGCAACCTTTCACTTTTCCAGTATCTCTCAGTACACGTTTACCCATGTTACTCACTTTCTTAATACCACATGCGTAAAGACTACTACTGTATGACGCTCCAGTGGCGAAATGGTCTAAGTGCTGGCATGTGACCTTTCGTCCGAGATGGGTCCGGATTCGAATCCCGCAGAGGCATGGATGTTGTATTTGTCTTACGGCACTAGCTCCCTCCCTTCCCTGGAACCAGTGGCCCTAAATAAGGACGGGTGACTGCTTATAGCCCATCGAGTTGCTCACGGTGGTTGTTACACCCCCAAACAAAAACCCTACTGTACAATAACAATTTGAAAACAAACTAGAAAAAAATGCAGGTAATAAATACAAAGAGTGACATATTGGCTTTCAACTTATCAACGCATTGTTATTGAATAGTGTAGTTCTGCATATGTGTCACTCTGCATTCCTAAGAATTTCTCACTCATTGACAAATGAATCATACATTCCTGCTTTCAGATGAATCAAAGATTATGAACAAGTAACTGTACTTACAAAAAGCTGATGAAGTATATGGAAGGTCCTGGTGGCAGGGCATTGACCATTGTAACCATAGCAACGGCTATACAGCTTCCCAGTATCAAAGACAATATTAGAAGGATTCCAAACACGTTCCACCTGAAAAGTGAATAAAATGAATCACATACATTTCACAACCAATTTCAAGGACGTTGTAAAACGAAGATTCACTGATGCACAGATGTGTAGTTACAAACATGAAATTTTCATTTCTTAAGAATACATCTTTACCGAATTTAATCTAAGTTCAGATACAGAAAAGTCGTTCAGATTTAATGACCTACGTTTGGTGATATGCAAATGATCGCGACAGCCACAATGGCCGAGTGGTCAGAACCGTAGATTTTTGACATGTCGATTCCTGGATGAGGCATAGAGGTGAGCTAAATCAAAGCCGTAGGCTCTGTTCCTTCAGAACTACTGAGCCAATTTAGGGTCAGTCAAGTAGTCCTTAAAATTTCTCACGGTGGTCGTTAATCCCGAAACAAATAAAACAAGTCAGTAAAATCATTCAATGCATTGATTATGATGCGCTTTCCAACATACCAGAAATCATTATTCAAGTAATTACTCAAGTTATGAGGATAATGGTATCTTGCTTTTGTGCCCTGACCTTTGACTCCATTTCGATGACATTCAACAGAACCGTTCCAGTATACTTCTGAAACAATATACTGAAGTTTTGTCGCAATAGAAGCAATTTTTAGTCAAGCTATGAGGATAATGGCTGTGGAATAAATCTCGCTCCTGTGCCCTGACCTTTGACCCCATTTCAATGATATTCAGCAGAACTGGTTCAGTATACCTCCAGAATAACACGATAAAGTTTTGTCGCAAGTTATAACGCATAAGGGCGATGGAATGGATCCCGCTCCTATGTCTTGACTTTTGACCCCATTTCGTCCATTTTCAATAGGGTTCGTCCCCAGGTTGTCCCCTAAAACATACTAAAATTTCATCGAAATCGAACAATTTTTACGCGTGTTATCGTGCGGACAGGCAGACAGACAGACGGACGGACAAAGCTGGAGCGTATACGCTTCTTCAACCTACGGTTGAAAAGCGTAAAGAAAGAAAAGAAAAGACCGCAGATTAGATTGTTCAACATAGAAATTGTTATGAAAACCAAATTATCTGATTTTAACTTGTTTTTGGATGCTAAAGCTGAAAAAGACAACAAAAAGTACAAGTTCGCTCTTTTTTTAACGCTTTCCAACCGTAGTTTGAAGAAGCGCATATGCTCCAGCTTTGTCTGTCCGTCTGTCTGTCGGCACGATAACTCGCGTAAAAATGGTTCAAATTGGATGAAATTTCAGTATGTGGTAGGGAACCATCTGGGGACGAACCCTATTGAAAATGGACGAAATGGGGTCAAAGGTCACGACATAGGAGCGGGATCCATTCCATTGCCCTTATGCGTCATAACTTGCGTAAATATAGTTTGATGTCAATGAAGTTTTTATATGTGGTAGGGGACCACCTGGGAACTCTGTTCTAAATGGGTGAAGTGTGGTCAAAGGTCAGGACATAGGAGTGGCATGCATTCCATTGCTCTTATGCGTCATAACTTACGTAAATATAGCCCGACGCCAATGAAATTGTAGTATGTCGTAAAGGACCACCTGGGAATGAACCCTATTGAAAATGGGTGAAGTGGGATCAAAGGTTAGGACATAGGAGAGGGATGCATTCCTTTGCCCTTATGCGTCATAACTTGCGTAAATATGGTTCGATTTCGATGAAATTGTAGTATGTCGCAGGGAACCACCTGGGGACGAACCCTATTGAAAATGGACGAAATGGAATCAAAGGTCAGGACATAGGATCGGGATCCATTCCATCGCCCTTATCCCACACTATTAAAGGAGCACTTCTTGTATGTATGCAAATTTTATTTTGAAAACGGCGCTAAGGATTTTGATGAAAGTCGTTAACCTACCATTTTATGGTACTAGAGATCGATTTAGCTTGATCTAGACTTTAGGAAAATTTGTTCAGTGGGTTAAATAACCACCCCGAATTATCACGTTTTTAGTGTCATGGTGTCGTCCCATTAATGTTACCCATGCTTAGAAATCTTATGACGTCACAATCTCACATTTTAGATGTTGGCACGCGGTTACGCCCTCTGTCTCATTACGTCACGCGTTGTGTGTGGATCCTATTAAAATTTTATGACGTCACACATTTGCGAGCAGATGGTCGCGATTCCCATCTGCCTCGTTACGTCACGCGTTGTGTGCGTATGTCCGTCCGCACGATAACTCGCGTAACAATCGTTCGATTTCGATGAAATTTTAGTATGTGGTAGGGGAACACTTGGGAAGGAACCCTAATAAAAGTGAACGAAATGGGGTCAAAGGTCAAGACATAGGAGCGGAATCACTTCCATCGCCATTATACGTCATAACTCACGTAAAAATGCTTCGATTTGGATGAAATGTTAATATGTTGTAGGGGCCTGCCTGGGGATGAATCCTATTGAAAATGGGCGAAATGGGTCAAAGGTTAGGACACAGGAGCGGAATCTATTCCATAGCCCTTATGCATCATAACTTACGTAAAAATGCTTCGATTGCGACAAAACTTTATCATATTATTTCGGAGGTATACTGAACCGGTTCTGTTGAATATAATCGAAATGGGATCAAAGATCGGGGCACAGGATCGAGTTTAATTCCACAGCCATTATCCTCATAACTTGAGTAATGATTTCTGGTATGTTGGAAAGCGTATTATAATCAATGCATTGCATGATTTTACTAACTTGTTACAAGTTACAGAAGGGATCCCATATCAGCTAGTTAGTCCAGCATAAGTGGGTATAGCTCTCGGAGGTGAGATGTGTCACCATGGCATTCATATCATATATCATCATATGTAGAGAGTTTTAGGAAGGGAGTGTCTGATCCCAGGTCTTAAACAACCCTTAAAAATAGGAAGGTAGGAGCTTTGGGCTAGAGTGCCCGATTGGAAAGTGACCCGGATGCGACGTAGAAAGGGGGAGGAAGACGCCCTTGTTTGTTACCCGGGGGCCAGTACCCGGGGTCCGACGGCTTAACGTGTCCATCCGACGCACGGCGGATGTTTAGTGCTTCGAGCGTTCGTACCTGCCTGGGATCGAACCTGAAGTCCTCCCGATGGCAGCCACGAACGCTGACCACTAGGTCACCCGTGGCTTTACCACGGCATTCCAAAGTTAAGACGCTTTTAGCTTCACGTGATCAGGGCAACCTGTGTCGCAGATTATCCTCTTGTCGAATAGAAAATCACGTAGGTGCTACGGGATTTTCTATTCGTTGTTTTTTAAGTTTGTTGTTCTCAGTGAGCCTTTGTTCTAGGCGGGATAAATATGCCCCTTGTGTACGTGTGAACAATGCTGATAATTTCTGCTTCATATGTGGAAAAGCCACGTTTCCAAGAAGATGTATTTTTAACCCCAGTGTTAAAAAAATAGCCTACTTCTTGTACTATGGCTGTTTTTGTGTCGTTACCACACGCTTGAAAGAAATGGAGTCGATTCCATGTGGCTAGCAAGTCGTGAAGAGTTACGATATGATAAGCATCGAAAATATCAAACTTAGTAGTAAAATCAATTTTATCAATAAGTTTAACGTTTTCAAACCGAAATTTATGGTTATTTTCATGATAAAGCTGAGCTACACACGCATTTTCCAATTCAACGTTCCGTACGTAAGTTTCGTGTTCCTTGAAACGGAAATGTAAGGCCCTGTGGGTCTATGAACAGAAGAATTCGTCTATAGCTCAACAGCGACAGCTGAAAATATGAAGGTCGGGCAACGCTATCTAGAACTTTATATTTCAACACAAATTATTAATATCCTAATTACATAATTACATCAGTTTAGGATTCTATCACTCAAAGTAAATTAAAACGAATCAGTAGATCAAAGAACTAACGCATTGTAAGGTCATTATACAGTAAAATCAATATAAACCAACTGCTCAATGAAATTGGACGAAAAATTTTACAAAATGAAAAAGCTTACATAGCGGAACGAGGCCCAATAAACACACAACTGAATGGAGAAACAAAACTCCACAGTAATTCACTTTCCGCTTTAATTCTGTAGCATGTATTCATTGAGATGATCCTTCATAGCATTTGCTTGTTATGAGTTGCGTTCATTCGTTTGCTTCTTGGCATGGCTCCAAAGAATGTTCTCGATTTGGATACAAAAATGCAAGTTAGAAAAAAGAAGTGTGAGAGTCAAGCGTTTGGCAAAGAAATTCAATGCCGAAAAAACACAGGTTTATGACATTTTAAAACGAAAGAACGCCGTAAAAAGCAGCGGCGTAAAGGTAACACCTTAAAGAAGAGAAAACTGCGAAAAAGTAGAAATGAAGAATTGAATAAGATCGTTTGGGAGTGGTTGGTTTGTTAGTGCAAGAGCAGTGCATCTGCTCTCCCTGAGCATCATATTGTAGTTGTTAATGTACAGAAACCAATGTTAGAATATTTAGACAAAATAGAAGTTTTTGATTTTTATTTGATTAAGGTACTATGAACAATGCATTCTCTCGAGTAATCACTAATTATGTACAAAGGTCATCCTGAAAGTAATGCCTCGTCCCTCACAAGATTTTTATTTGCTGCAGCAAAAATGTGAAACTTGGTGACAAAATACTTGGACATATTGTTAATAATGCTGGCCTATTCAAAGTATTGTCCAGCACTTTCTATACATTTCCGCCATCTTTGAACCCATTGGTAAAATCCATTTTGGAAAAATTCCCGAGGCTGTCGTTTCACCCATGAGTTCACAGCCAGTTTGTCACATCGTCGAAACGAAGGGTGTTTTTCAAAGGGGCAAACAGGAAAAAGTCTGAGGGGGCCAACTCAGGATTGTAGGGGGTTGGGGCATCACCGTCCACCCCATTTTGGCAAGCCTGTGAAGTCACTATTAAGACGTGCGTTATCATGGTGTAAAACAACACTATGAAGTGGAATGTCACGTCATTTCCTTCTGATAGCTTCCACAATGTACTATGAAGTGGAATGTCACGTCATTTCCTTCTGATAGCTTCCACAATGTATGCACACAATGAGCAGTGTTCATTGTTGCAACCCCTGGATGGTGACACGATGATCAGTTGTGATGAGGTTTTTCACTCGTTGCCTGTTGGCATCTGTCACTGCAGTTACGGGTCTCCCACTCCGTTGTTTGTCCGACACTGAACTTTCTCCCTCTCGAAACCTTTCCATCGATGTTCGGACATTCTTGATATCGATTGTGGCATCTCCATACACCGCCAGGAGTATTCTGTGGATATCTGGAGCCTCACATCCCTCTTTTTTCCAGGAATTCAATTATGGCTCGCTGATTTTCTCTGTCATTCATGATCTTTATTTCCGATTCTGGAATGTTTTTTTCCCATATTGGTAACACACTAGGAGGACAAACCACAAACGGTAACTGATAACTCGGGTAGTACAGTTGGCAAATTTTGAGCGAAGTTATTGCAACATCTAAGCTCATTAAGGCGTCTATTGTAACAAATTCTAAAAAAAAAAAAAAAACAAAAAAAAACGAACGCGTAAAATTTATGACTTCCATAACAAAAACACCGGCAAAATTCATTTTCACTTCTTCGTCCTTAGAAAATATTTTTCGTTATTTGGAAATTTCGAAAAGTAACTTCATATTTTTCTTCCATTTCACACCTACCTCTCAACGTAAATATGTACCTTAGTACCTTTGTTTTTGCCTCGAACTGACTTTTCCCAAATAAACTCCTCCCAATGTGTTTGAATTTGTCCTGTTGACAATCTGAAGGCCAGTACGCCTGATATTTGAGTTTCCTGCTGTAACAATATTGCTCACACAACAGAAGTTATTAACAAAGCAAGAAATAATCTAATTAAATAAAAATGAACTATACACCAACTGTACTTAAATAGTAGAACTATACTATATATCCGAAATCTCTTGGTGTAGAATAGAAATAAAAATTTCCAAGCTTTCGCACATCAACCAGACGGCTTTCTCAAGGAAGGTAGACAGCAAACAGATAGCAGTTTGCTGTCTACCTTCCTTGAGAAACCCATCTGGTTATTGTGAGAAAGCTTGAAAATGATTTCTATTCTACACCAAGAGATTTCGGATATCTAGTATAGTTATACTATTTAAGAAAGAATCTTTTTAGAAACACTAAGAAAGGATGTCATTTTTTTATGTATTTTGTCTTTGCACTTGTCTCTAGTTTCAAATTCGAGAGCCACAAAGAATTTTAGAAAGCGCAAAACGTCATGCGAAGCAAGTAAACATAAAAGCACGTTCCGAGAACTTTGGTTCAAGTCTTGTAGAGACATGTGTGCTGTGTTTGAACTTCCGTAGTTCTGATTTTCTCACTTCTCTAGAGCCAATAACTGTAATTTGTTTAAACGTCACCCCCCATTGCGCTGTCACAAGGACATATATCTTTGAAAGATGCAAAACTCATAAGGAAATTTCATTTCGTTTTTTAAATTGGAAAATATGTTCAAAAGGTAATTTTACTTTTTAGAAAGGGAAAAGCTTTTCACAAGGAGAGTGAACTGAACTTGGCTTACCTGTTCAAAATCCACAGAACGAATGGTGTAAAGATTAGCATTTGCATAAGAGCTGTCACAAACCACGTGTGATAAAGGCACTAAAAAGGAAAAGACATAACAAAAGGCATTAATTTTTAAAAATGCATTTCACAGAAGACGGTTCCAAAAGATTCGATTTTTTTTTACATCAGTACATAATGTTATCTGTGACGTCAAAGTTCTGTATCTTTACGAGAAACTTTCAAAATTAAATAAATATCTCAATATTTGAAGTCTGGTATTTTGCTGATAGCAATAATGATTTCCCAATCAAATACTTCTTTCCTGTGTCTTTTTTGATCTTTTGTTCACATTTTAATTAAATTTATCACTATTAGAGTGTGTTTTTTTTTCATCTGAAATTGTTAATAAGAGAACGGACGAAGATTCTGTGATCCTGAAAAAAAATACTTATTTGGTAATTCATATTACTTATTTCATGCAATATACAGGGTGTTCCAAAATTATCTTCTCAACGTTGACCCTCAATGAAACAGAAACAGAATAAGAGAACAAAACTCGGTTTATTGCATATTGAACAGTACATTCCAAAAGGTTGTTGGGATGCTAGTACAGCTCCACATGCGCACTATTCGTTGCACGAATAACGTCGAGACGGTACTCGATCTCCTGCCATGTTCTCCCGAGCATATCCTCAGGAACTGTTGTGATTCTGTGCTTCAGCTCATCCACATCCGAAACCTTTGTGCGGCAGACAATACCCTTTACATAGGCCCACAGTAAAAAGTCTAGGGGGGGGGGGTAAGATCCGTTGAACGTGGTGGGCAAGGAATTGGACCATCCTGTCCAATCCATCGCTACGAAAAGTTTTCTTCAAAACTCAAGAACACGAAGTCCCCAGTGCGGGGGTGCTGCTGGAAGATGATAGCCGGTTGTACGTCCTCCAATTGGGGGTAACAAATCCACTCAGCATGTTCAACTAAACATTGGATGCGACTGCGTTTTCGGCGAAAAAGAATGGGCCGATGGTGAAAAAGAATGGGCCGATGGTTAAAAAGAATGTGCCGATGGCGAAAAAGAATGGGCCGATGGTTAAAAAGAATGTGCCGATGGCGAAAAAGAATTGGGCCGATGGCGAAAAAGAATGGGCCGATGGCGAAAAAGAATGGGCCGATGGCGAAAAAGAGTGTGCCGATGGAGAAAAAGAATGGGCAGATGGTGCGGTTTTGCAGGAGATCGCACCAGTTAACCTTAGGGCTGTCACATTCAATCTCACGTGGGTTTTCAGAGCCCCAAATTCTGCAGTTATGCCTGTTGGTAACGCCGTAGACATGAAGCGTTGCCTCATCGCTGAATAAAACTCGTTTCAGGAAGCCTTCCTCATTATCAATCCCGTGGAGCATATTAACAGCAAAATCGAAACGTTTCAGTTTATCCCCGGAGTGCAGTGTCTGTATCAAATGCACTTTGTAGGCAGTCAGGTACAAGCGCTTGCGCAGCACCCTGTGTATCGTTGTAGGTGGTAATCCCAACTACCTGGTGGCCGTACGAATGGACTTCTCTGGACTTCGTGGGAAACTCTGCCGAATACGTTCCGTATCCTTTTCACTTGTGCTTGGCCGACCAGCGCCCTTTTTATGAACCATCGGCCCATTCTTTTTCACCATCGGCCCATTCTCTTTCACCATCGGCCATTCTCATATTGAGAGGGTCTGGATGGTGGACTACGTAGAAATTTGGTATGGAACTTCTTTTGGACTTGTGTATCTGACTTCGTCTCTATGAACCATGCCACACACTGGGCCTTTTCCTGTGGAGTAGCCATCATAAGTTCAAGGTCGTATCTGAAAGTAAACAAAACCTTTTTGGGTACCAATAAAACTTTATGCGTTGCTGTTATATGTACAAAAAAAACAGAACGTTGCTGTTTTATTTCGTTTAGGTTTCATTGATGGCCAAAGTTGTAAAGATAATTTTGGAATACCCTGTATTTTTTTTTCAGAGAAAAAGTTGAGTTTATAGGGTTTTTTTATAGAGCAATTTTTTTTTATAATTGATGGTTAAATTTTCAAACTAGAACCTAGTTTATCACTAGTATAGGATTATGTTATTGGGAATTCTCCAGTGACGCAGTCCTCCTAATGATAAACTGTACCACCGTGTACCGCCGCGAGATCGTGTTTCTGGTGGAACGTTGTCAAAGGACTGTAGAAAACAGCGGCGTATACTTTGCAGAAAGAGGCGAGCGTGTTTGGATTTCTTGCGTCATTAAAATGTTCATCAAACGGGGCGAAATTTTGACTCATCATAGTACTTAAGGAATGCACGGCTGAACACATACGGCAACAGTAAAAATGTCATAAAATTTTTATTTCGCTTGCATCATGGGCTCTGGTCGTCGGGAGCATTAGATACTTGACTCAGCTGCTTAATCGAACCAAATTTCAGAGACCGGAATCAAATAATCGGATATATCAAGTATTTGGGAATCACAGGCTCTTTTATAAAAAGCCATACTGCAGCATTCAGTCTCCCGTTCTTTCTTATAAATAGGGTGTTTATTTCCTGCCTGGCGTATTCTCCGTCTAGTCATAGCAATGAATACCATGCTATTTTGTGTTCGATATTAGGTTACGTAGAAGTTCTCTATTATTTATTTCAACGCTTTTGTCCTTGCTTGTACATAATACAAGCAGGGACAGTATTAGTGCGAAGCAAAGCAGAGAGGCAGAGGTTGGGTTTACAAATTCAAGAGGTAGGGTCTCTAACCATTGTTCTTGCTTGAAGTTGAAGAGGCATGGTCGAAGATTGAAGCGGTGGTGTTAGAGCGAACGAACATTCACTATAACCATCGTCCTTGCTTGAAAGACAAGACGTAGTGTCGAAACTTGAAGAGGTGTGGTTAGAGAGAACGAACATTTGCCCTAACCATCGTCCTTTCTTGAAGGTGATGAATTAGGGTTTACGATTAAAGAGGTGAAGTTGGAGCGAACAAAAATTTGCTCTAACGATCATCCTTGCTTGAAGGAGAAGAGGTAGGGTCGAAGATTGAAGAGGTGGCGTTGCAGCAAACAAGCATTTACTCTAACCATCGTCTTTAATTGAAAGAGAAGGGGTAGTG
Source organism: Macrothele yani (assembly GCA_039090855.1). Taxonomy (NCBI): domain Eukaryota; kingdom Metazoa; phylum Arthropoda; class Arachnida; order Araneae; family Macrothelidae; genus Macrothele; species Macrothele yani. Next base: position 132,149,214 of record CM077005.1, on the reverse strand, counting down.
TTGAAGATTGAAAAGGTGGCGTTGCAGAAAACGAACATCTGCTCTAACCGTCGTCCTTGCTTGAAGGAGAAGAGGTAGGGTCGAAGATTGAAGAGGTGGCGTTGCAGCAAACGAACATTTGCTCTAACCATCGTCCTTGCTTGAAGGAGAAGAGGAAGGGTCGAAACTGAATAAAGAGATTCGTTTTGTCCCCACCTCTTCAATCAGTAACATTCTTTTATCTATTGGTGTTAGTTATTGTTCATCGGTAAAGTTTTTGTCATTAAAAGAAGAGAAATGCATAAGAGATAATGAAAGAAAAACAAAGTTAGGGCAATTGAATGTGATCATTAATTTCTAATAGCAATGGAATACCGCTAAGCCTTATAGTACAATTAAAAGTCAGATAAAGTGGCTATTTTCAGCTTCAGTCACTTAAAAGTTTCATTTTGGCTTAACCTAAGTTCTTACGATACATCAAATGAAGGTAAGCTGTTCTTTATGGGGCACTTGCTTTGTTGAAACAAGTTCTTAACAACTACCCTTAAAATTCAATGAATTTTTTAAGGTATTCTTACAATCTCTGCTTTTTTAAAAACTTCGGTTTCATTGAATTAAAGCATTCTTTCACAGCGCAATAACAATAACTGGTTGAGTCAACAGTGCTTAAGAATTACTACAATTGGAAACATAATTATATTAATTTCCAAATATTTAGAATATACCGTAATTTTTTATATTTAAAGCAACTTGAATTAAGTTTTGTTACGCGCGATTGTTCTTAAATATTTATAGTTACTAAGTAACAGCGCTCATATAGGATAGCATAATTGTGTGAAAAAGTCCTGCATTCATGTATTACTTTACTACAAACTTTACATGTAATTCATTCAGGAAAGGCAGTGCAGTGCATTTAAATGTTTTATCAGATTTGCAAAAATAGAAATCTAACCGTTTCGTTTGCTGGCCAGAAGTTATTGATGTAAAGGACGTTCATCCACCAAGTACTTTTACAATGTTCAACCTCTGGAACAACCAAATCTCCCCACAGAGGTCCACTGCCAATCACTGGGAACATCAAGAACAGTGCAATGACAAGCAACTGAGAGAAAGTCAGTCTGAAAAAATTAGAAAGTATAAAAAGTGAAACTATAGACAAATTTCCTGCTACTGAAAGGCTTAAAAAATGTATTGTAGTGTATTAAAAAACAAGTCCTGAAAAATATATTATAAGGAGGAAAGATACATATTCATGTCCATACAAAAAATTAAACGATGAACGTTTCGTTTATACAGGAAGAGTACTAAGGAACGTTGAAAATTTACATTTACAGGAATGGAGTCTTTTCACCACTAGAGTTTTGGGAAGTTTTAACGACTCCCCACGAGCATCTGATGTTTTAAGGTTTACCTTTCCTGACTAGAACTACTGGTTGTAGGAAGAGGGAAGAACAGATCCGTGAGAGAAATATTGCAAGCAAATCCTGATTCAGAATCAAGCCTGGTCTAAGCTTTGGAGATTTACCACAAGCCCAAACCTCTGGCCATGCGGTCGCTTTCGGTAGATGCTACCATAAATTCTAAAACTGGCTTATATTATGAGACGTTCACAACTGCCTTCACCGATGACAATGTCATGTAACTGACTGGGAAAGGATGCTACTAGGTGAATGTTCATTAAGCGGCCACTGATGAGGGTTTCTAATTACCTGAACTTTCGGTTAAAGTGCGAATGGTTTATATACACTATCTAATAACAAGTAATTGGACACCTGTGATAACAAAGGAAAACGAAGTTTATTCACCTTCAATAGTTGGTGGAGCCTCCACGAGCGGCGATTACAGCTGCGACCCTCCGGGGCATACTCTCAACTAGGCGTTGTACGACGGCTAGCGGTATTTTCTTCCACTCGGCTTGGAGAAGACAGGTCAGTTCCTTCACAGAATTCGGACGGTGGAGGCACCCCTTAAGTCGACGCTCCAACTCGTCCCAGAGGTGCTCGATAAGGTTAAGGTCCGGGCTCTGCGCAGGCCAGTCCATTCGATTAACCCCATTGTCACCATACCAAGCCATGGTGGACCTCGCAACATGACAGGTAGCATTGTCATCCTGAAAGTAACATGGGTCCACCCCGTAAAACTGCCACAACGTAGGAAGCGCATGGCCATCCAAAATGGTGCAGTAGGTCTCGGCGTTCCTTCTACCAGGAATTGCGACCAAGGGTCCCGTGCCACACCAGGAGAAATACCCCCATAGAATAATTCCACCGCCGCCGAACTTCACAGTTGGCACAATACATTCCGGCAGGAGGCGTTATCCAGGCAGACGCCAAACCCAGACCCTGCCATCTGAACGGTAGAGGGTGAACCTTAATTCGTCGCTCCAGAAAACCTGTTTCCACTGTTCAACGGTCCACTGTCGACGTTCTTTGCACCACGTTAGCCGAGCAGCGCTATTGGACTTGGTGATCAAAGGCTTATGGGCAGCAGCACGTCCATGATAACCGAGCAGATGGGCTTCCTTACGGATGGTATTCATCGAAAGAACACTCCCGGATGCCTGTTGAAACTCCTCGCGGACGTGGCCCATCGATTTGGTGCGGTTCTTCCGAATTTCTCTGGCAATCACCCGTTGGTCTCTAACTCCCTGTTTTGTAGGTCTGCCGGGTCAGGGCTCATTCCGACAGTCACCTCTCATCTTCCACTTGCCAATCACGTAAGGCCACTGTCGATTTTGGGTACTTCAACTCGCTGGATATATCCCGTATGGATCGGCCATTTCTGTGATACCTGACGATTACACCTTTCTCGAAATCAGAGAGCTCCGAACTGCGTGGCATCTTGCATGCGACTGGCTGCGTTGTTTTTATCCACACGATATTTAACGGCGGCGGCCGTGACGTGTATCAGGACCGCAGATATCGTCGATTGCAGGGGTGTCCAATTACTTGTTGGTAGATAGTGTATATATATATACATGAGACTGTTTTTCTACCTTCTCTGTAGCGAGTGACCTTGATTTTGGTCAGGAGATTGCTTTGAGGATCACTGATAACATTAGCAGCGCTCTCTTTTCGAGACTCGGTGAATCGCGTGGAGAGAACACCAAATGTGAACGTTAAATCCGAAAAACCAATAAATATATATAGAAATACATGCATATATATAAATTGGAGACTTCAAAATGTAGCATTAAATGCGAGAAATCATTAGATCTGGGAAGCGTTAAATAGCGATTCGACTGTATTTATACATATTATAATGTAATGCATACACAGGGTTCAAAAGAAAAGAGATATAAAACTTGAAACAGAATTAATGAGTTACTTTGAGACAGCCGGTCGCGCTCGCGATTCAAATATTTTATTAAGGAGTTTTCTTATCACCAGACACTTTCAAAAACGTAAAACTAAGAAGATTTGAACTTCAGAAGCATTAAGACTTCTAAACTTACGCGTGAAGCGATGCAATTTCCCCATTAGTTATTTCCAAACATTCTTCTGTCTTACGCTGGGTCTAGTCAAGATTTGACTGTCTGCCAGACAGTCAAATCTTGTCAAAAAGGGGAAAAGAGCCCATTTTACATTTGGGGGTTTAACGACCACCATACTGCCAACTCAATGGCTAACAGCCGCCCGTCCCTGATTTAGGGCAACTGATTTTAGATAAAAGGGAAAAATCCAGGGCCATAAAACAAATACACAATCCATGCCTCAGGATTCGAGCCCGGACCCATGGTACAAAGCGTCAGCTTTTTACCATTCGACTAGTGGGATGGCTCATTAAAGTTCAGATGTGGTATTTAGAGCATAATAGGATATAACAAAACTTTAAGTAAGAGTAAAAATACAATTAATCTGGAAGTTTTAATCGGAGGATGGCACATAACCTAAAAGAAAAATACGGCGTCAAGAAAAATTGAAAATCTTGGTAACTATCGCCATCCCCAGAAATATTTTACGTAACAATTTACAATTCACACACCCGCGACATATGAATGTTTTCTTGTTCCATCATGCCTTCGAGCCGCAATTCAACAACAACAACAACAACCATAGTAACTCTGTAACTTATCACTGTCGCTCTTCCAACTGGGCTATCAGAGCAGTAGAGTATCACTTATTTACAATATTTATTTACGTCTTTCATAATTTATTCCTTCGCCCCGGCTGCCGAGTGGTCAGAGACGCTGGCTTCTGGTCATTGGTCGAGATGGGCCCTAGTGGGACATGGGTGGTGCATTTGTCTGACGGCGCTAGCTGTCTCTTGTCCTTGGAAGCAGTGATCTCAAATAAGAGAGCGACGACTTCCTATAGCCCTACGAGCTACAGCAACGGGCATTTTTATATCATTGTAAAATCCCAGTTCCTGTGCAGTTAAAATGAAGTAACATGATCGACGTTCTGTAGGCATCAGAACAGAAAACAAAAATAAACGCAAAAGTTGGCAATTTGATGCAGCAACAAGTATTGTCTGAAATTGTTTCATGTCATTAAATTTCAGTAAAAAGCTGATTTTTGTTTTATGACAGGCAATTTAGGAAGCACCAGTAGCCGCCCCGGGGGAGCAGTGGTCTGATTGCTGGCTTATGACTATTCGTCCTAGTGGGGTACGAGTTTGAATCCCGTGAGGCATGGATGGTGTGTTTGTCTTACGGTACTGGCTGTCTCTCTTCTCTGCAACCATACATTCTACGGGCTACTGCTTATAGCCCATTGAGTTGCGCACGATGGTCGTTAAACCTTAAAAAAGAAAGCAGTAGTACTTTATCTAAAGATCAAAACACAAGTGGAAATAAAACAACATAATAAATTCCTTCCATATTTACAGAACAGAAACGGGTGAAAAATAGTACGGACTCCTGCCGGAGATAAACCACGGTCTAAAGAAGAAGGGTAGGTCCGGGCTTCAAAGCATGAGCCAATGTATATTTCTGTTCTGAATCACTTTGTATCATGTAAAATGGATATTTTTCATTTTTGCAAAAATTACTAGAATTTCATTTTCAGTTTCACACATAACTATTTATGCAAACTTCCGCTTTTTATAGCAAATCACTACGACATGGAGAAAGAAATTACATACCTGCTATACCACACAATCAGCAATCTGAAGATATTAACAGATACTTTGTTTTCTGAGTTTTCTGCTGCTTTTTTCCATATTTTGTAGGTAATCTGAAGCCCCCTGTAATATCAAAAAAATATTTCTTCTTTTTCTAGATAAACGTTACATGCAAATAATAATAATAATAATAATAATAATAATAATAATAATAATAATACAGACTGTCCACTGGATAATCGTTAATAACATCCTTTCTGCTATGGCTCACGCATAGCGAAAATTTTACGCACAAATTTTTCTAGGATCCTCATGGTAAAAATTAAGTCTTGTACAACAATTCATAATAATCAACAAGAAAACAAAACAAATGGGCTCTTACAGTTAAATGATAAAAAAAAATACAGGTAGGCTCAGTTCTAATTGAGTCGTCAGTTTGGAACGTAGGACTACGACTTGCATATAGGAGAGCTGAAATGAGCTAATCGAGTATTGTTTCAAAGCGTTTATTTAATTTGTTATAGCCAACGCAGGTCTATGATATGAAAAGTAGCTTACATAATTTTTACAAATAATGCTGGATACATTGCGAACACAAAGCAGATCGATACACGAATTACCCAACGTGGTGCTCTGTCTTATTGGGCTTCTTACATTCCTCATCATTTGCTCTTGGCTCTCGTTTTGATTTTCTCCACTTTTGCTTGCGTTCATTCTGCGTATTCCGCGACATCATCGAAAATGTTAACCCGTTCACACGATTTTTTTTAATTTTAGTTTAAACCACTGCGATATGTTCTTTATATATTTAAATATATCTCGTAGAGAGCTTTAAAACGATACCACGCACAGTCGTTTTTCACTCACGGTTGTCCAGATATACCGCGATATTTTCAAAAGTGTTCACCGGTTTACAAGAAAACAATTTTTAAAATGTTCAGTTCAAACCACGAAATGTTATTCATATATTTATATAGATCTCGTCGAGAGCTTTAAAACGATACCAAACACAGTCGTGTTACGCTCACGGTTGCCGAGATAGATTGAGTCAAACGCGGCGGAACACCCAGAAATATTGCATCATCTCCCCGAGCACAGGGAGCGTCGCTCGCACGATGTATTGCGCAGTACGCGAATTGGACTCCATGCTGTTTACGAATATGCTAACACGATTAGTGTGCGGCACCTATTTTTAACGCTATAATGATTTCAATTGGGACCTATTTTTATCACAGCTGGTCGGTCGTAGTCTCCCCATAATGTCCGCGGAATTACACCTAGTCCTACGTCAGAAGTTCGTTTAAGATTGCAAGCAGTAGTGATATCAAGACTGCGCATGAAACTTAATATTGTGTAAATTGGTACTTACGCTAAGAAAAAGAGAGTGTCGATCCCAGCTGAGCTGTTAGCAATGCTGGCGAACCACCACTGATCCATGAATTTGAAGATATTAAAAGCACTCCCTGAAAAGATGGAAGAAAAAGGTTCATATTTCGACCACATAACATTATACACCATGGGCATAAACATGTCACGAAAGCTCAGGAGCGTGGGGGAGACAGTTGTTACGAATAAATTAAACATTTCAAGTAATCTATATATATACAGAGGTTTGTTAAAATAATGGAAACAGCAACTGCGACTGGAGTACGCGCAATGTGCCCACCCGCGACGTGAGGTATAAAAAGTGGTGCAGTACGATTTCGACTACACGTACACTGTTAAAAATTTTGTGGTAGGTTGCACCAAAAAGTGGTGCTACATCAGCTGCTCCACTTTCTGAGGAATGAAACACCATTATGTGGTGCCAACAAAAACCAACTACATGGTGCAACTTCGCACCACATTATGGTACAGGGTTGCACCACATTACGATGCAAAGCATGCACCATGTTCTGGGGTTTGGTTTGCACCATACAATAGCGTAACGTTATTTTTAATACACCACAATGTGAATACTCAAGAAACTCATATAGCGTATTAAATCCGTTTATTTTTATGGCGTAATAAGCGCAAAGATTCGCCAAGCTTTCGCAATAATAAAATCATCTTGTAAGACAATGAGATACGCAGGATCCATCACATGTCCCAGGCTTTGCATATTGGGTAAAGAAATGTTTACGTAAATACAACATATTAATAGCAATGAAGTCCCCGACCCCATTATCACATATAGTATCAAGCTGCAAGGAAAGACAGTGTGAAAAAGAAAAGGCAGGTGTCTACGCTATGCCGTTGGTAATATACTGATTTCATTGTCCCGTTCCGCCAATCTATCTTGGCTCCACGGGGACTTGTTGAGCACCTTGGATGTTATTTTGAAATGTTGCGACAATTATCCTGCCTTGAGACGCGGTTCGGACCCTGGCCACCCCAATGGCCCAGAGACCAGCCCGTGGTGACGTGCTGGCAGGCGACCTAGAATACCTTGTCTGGGTTCCCGCTCTGTCTGGCGGGATAGGTCGTTTCTTACTTTTTCGCTGACTGGAAGATTCCTTGCCCTCGAACTTTTTTTGGGGAATAATTTCCCTTTATTTTCTTTTTCAAACACCTACACACATGTATACACTGTCCTCATGCTTAGGACTTACAACATCAAGAGATAGCAAAATTTATTTACAGAATATTTACATTGGTGGTTTCTTCGTCTGCTTTCCCACAGACTTCTACCCTCATTCATCTTCCGATTCGCTTTCGGTGTGCACGTTCACCTCCTGCGTTTCGGTCCCCGTTTGATTGAGGAAGATGGTATGTTGCTGGAGGGTTAGCCTTTCAACCAAGGCTATTATCCCCCTCCTGTTAACGGAAGATTGGATGAGCAGATCCAATCTTCGCGTTCTTTGCACACCTGGGATCAGTGTGTTTCTCCATTCGGCGAAGCCACTGCATTCAAGTACGCAGTGTTCTATGCTTGCCGTTCTCTTTCCACAGGGACAAGTGCAGTTCCTGATGGCAAATCTGCCTAGGTATTCAGGGCTGATGCCATGGCCACTGAGTACTTGATTCAGGAACTTATTTGTCTGTGCTCGTTTGGTCGAGACTTTCGGAAACACTCTGTGTGTCTTCCGCCCTGTCTCTCCCGTGTCCCATCTGACCTGCCATTCGGTCATGGTCCGACGTGCTAGTGCTGCGCGAATGCACCTTCGCGGCGTTCTGCATTGCACGTCGACCGTCTCTTTCAGCGTGGCTGCCTTCGCCAGCTGATCTGCCCTTTCGTTTCCTAGGGTTCCGACATGGCTTCGTACCCAGTGGAAACTAACTGCCCCATCTCCCTCTGCCCTCAAGAGGGTTTTGATCCTCTGGACGATGGGGTTTCTTCCCCTGAATCTATTCAGAGCCTGCAGTGCTGCCTCACTGTCCGAGTAGAGATTTATTCTTTCTTCACTACGCCTGGGGAGTGCCCAGGTGAGTGCCATCTCTATCGCCAGAAGTTCTGCCTGGAAGACAGAAGCGTTCTGCGATAATTTAACGCTTCCTGCAGTGGCTTCGTTCCCGTCCGAGAACGCACAGAAGCCTGCCCCCACTTGTCCCTTCAACTTTGAGCCGTCCGTGAACAGCTCATGCCCAACTCCCGTGGGTTTCTCCTTGTCCCACGGTGGGCAAATTTCCTCGGCAGGGTGGATCTGCCAGTCCACACTTTCCATCTCCATGTCGGAGGCTCGATGCGGCGCACCGAGAAGGTAGGCGTCCTCGCCTGACCTTAGGCAGTGCATTGCTGCCTCCCTTTCCACTACTAGGTCTGCCGGCTCGCACCCCGCCAGCACTTGGAGTGCTAGGGTTGACGTTGTGCGAAAACAACCGGTTATCCCCAGTAGGGCCAACCTTTGGATTTGGTTTATCCCCTTCTTCATTCTGACTGTGGGGTTCCACCATGCCCCACTTGCATACGTCAGAATTCTTTCAATTCCTCTCTGATAGATGGCCTTCTTGGTTTTGCCCGTTAACCTCATGCCATTCAATCTATTGAGAATCATCGTGCACCTTGTTCTAAGGTGCCTCAGGTGTGGCAGCCCTGATAGACTCTGATCCAGGACCACACCCAAGTATTTCATTTCACGCACCGCCTTGATAGTGCACCCTTGGAATCTGCACTGGGGTGGTGTTTTCATTACTCCTCTCTTAGCTATTGCTAGCAGAGTGGTCTTCTCAGGAGCGAAGCACAGTTTGCTTTCTCTGCTCCAATTTTCTAGCACATCCAAGGCCCTATGTGCTTCTCTTTCGATCACGTGTCTCCCTGAGGCGGAGACCACGAGAACGAAATCGTCCGCATAGGCTTGAATCTCCACTGCGGGCCCCAGGTCTAGGTTCAGTGCTGAATCAGCAACTATATTCCACCAGAGCGGCCCGGAGTTGGATCCTTGCGGACACTCTCTATGGTACGAACGCGAGGATTGCCCATTCCCCGCTTCGAACTCGACTCTTCTATCAGACAGGTAGCTGCTGATCAGTTTGAACAGGTTCCTTGGACAGCCAAGTTCTTTAAGTCTGGTTAAAACCATTGGCCACCAGACACTGTTGAATGCCCCCCTCACGTCTAGTGAGATGAAGCAGGTATGGAGCCCCTCCGCTTTGTTCCTCTCTGCCCTCTCTCGGAGGCTGCGAATTACCTGCGTTGCGCAACGCCCCGGAAGGAAACCAAATTGGTTCCTGTTTAGCTTTCCCTGCTCCATGAGGAAGCCAAGCGCTCTGTTCGTTATGAGCTTGTCCAGCACCTTGCTCCACGCCGAGAGGAGGCAGATGGGCCTATAGGCTGCGGGGTCATTTTTGTTCTTTCCGGTCTTGTTGAAAAGAACTAGCACCGCTGTTTTCCACAAGTCTGGGAAGATTCCCTCCCGAGGCATTCGTTTAGGAGCGCCACAAAATACCCGGGATTTGCATAGTAGATTTCTCTGACTATGCTGAGGTCGAACCCATCCTTGCCTGGTGCTTTGCCCGTATTTAGACTGGAGAGGGCATTCTCCACTTCGTCTCTCGTGAAGGGGGGTCCTCACCAGTGTCCGGCGGGATCCGACTTTCTTCCCTTATTTCTTTTTGTTGAGGGGAGTCCCCTTCTCCCTCGTCTCCTTGGAAGTGGTAATCCAAGAGACTTTCTACGGTACTATCAAGAGTCTTTGATAGGCTACCGTCTGCCCTTTCTACCGCTGCTAGTTTTAGCGGTTCGGTTATGGATCCCCTCGAGATCTTATAGGGGATCCCGAAAGGGTCAGCCGGAGTTTGAAACTCACACAGTTTTCTCCAGTAGGAGATTTTCGAGAGATTCAGTTCTCTCCTGTATGCTGAACGAGCCTTTTTATGCACTTTTGTGCACTCCCTGTCTTGCGGAGTAGCTTTTGCTCTTTGCAGAGCTTTCCTACTCCGCCTAGCTCTCGCCCTTAGAGCTTTTAGTTTCTCCGACCACCAGGGGTGGGGTCCTTGGCTCCCCTTTTATTTCCCCTACTACTCTCGCATAGCGTTGTTATTTGACTGGTAAGTTCTTCAAAGAGGGAGTTGAGGTCCGACACTTCTGCGGCCTCTTCTTCCCTCCTACCTCCCAACAAGGTAGTTAACTTGGCTTTAAAAGCCCACCAGTCTAGATTCTTCATTAAGAATCTTTTGCGCTTGGGTCGGATGGGCTTTTCCGATCCCAAAACGAAAGATAGCGCTAGGTGGTCACTGCAGCTCTCGTCGTCCAGTACTTGCCAATCCTGGACAAGGCTGCGCTTTGAGACTCTGACGAGAGTCACGTCGATCCAAGAGGAGCCCCTCGCCCCTTGGAAGGTCGGGGTGCTCTCTGGATCGTTCAAGAAACTCAGGTCTGCCGCGTTGGCAAAGTCCACTAGTAGCTGGCCGCGTTCGTCCTCGTTCTGATTGCCCCAGAGAGGACTCTTCGCGTTGAAGTCGCCTGCTATTATTATCTCATGACTGGGGAATTCCCTAATAGAGCCATTAGCTCATTCAGCGTTTCTCTCAAATTGCCTGCCGGAGAACTGTATACGTTCACCATTAAAAATTTCGCATCACCACATTCCACGCCGAGGGCGACCACGTTCTCGGAGCATTTTATCTCGAGAACCGCTAGGGACGGGTCTTTCACGACCGTGGCCACCCTGGGCTTTGCCACCCTAGGGTGGTAGATCCGGTAGGAGTTAGGGAAGCCCACCACTCTTCCCCCTGTTCGAATGGTTCCTGCAATAGCAGAATATGAGCTTTTTGCTCAGTGGCTGTCACCAGGGCCTGTGTTGTTGCTGCCCGTGCGTGGTGCAGATTGATTTGAAGCACCTTAACGCCTCTCTTTGGTTTATTATCCATAATGAGTGCGTTCTTTTAGCAGAGCCAGTTCTCTGACAAGGCTTGGGCATTCCTTGTCTAGGCTCGAGTGGCCTACATCCACTCGACGCCTGAATCTCTTGTTGTTTGCCAAGCAGTTAGTGCAGACCGGGCTATTGCTGCACTCTTGGCGCTTGTGCCCGGTTTCCCCACACCGGGCACATCTATCCTGCTCTTCGGTGCACCTTGACCTAAAGTGCCCGAACCCGTTACACCTGTAGCAACGGACCTCCCTCAGATATTCCCTTACTGAGTGAACGGTCCATCCCACTCCGAGCTTGCCTCACTTCATTACTTTTTTGAAGGTCAGTGGGTCCGCCTCTGCTACCCAGTGGCGTTTCCCACCCTTCACCTTCAACGAGAACTTGAGCTGGAGGCTGCTCTCCTCCAACTCTGGGTTCTGTTCCGCGAGACATTGCTCGACCTCTTCCCTTGACAGGTTTCCGTCTATCCCGTAGACGATAAACCTTGGATTCCTCTTAGCTGGCAATCTGGACCGAAGGTTCTCCTTCGTCACTGCATTGCTCTTTAGCTCCGAATCCAATTTCTCTATTTCTTTGGCGGAGGAGCATTCCACCATTACTCCTCCCCCATTGACCTTTCTAACTCCCTTAACCCCAATCTGGAGTTTGGCGGGGCAAATCTGAGTTTGCAGAACCGCCTTTACGTCTTCCGACGAGGGAGAACCCTTGTCTGTTGCGGGGTAAACGAGAAGCACGTGCCTCTTCTCGACCCTCTTGGGTGCCACCTTCTTGGCTACCTCCTTCTTACCCGTTTTTTGCTTAGGGGCCGTATTCCCCTTGCCTGGCTTCACTCGAGCCGCTTCGGCATATGTCTTTGGAGCCGCGCTAGCGTGCTCACTTCTTTCCTGGAGTCTCCCTTGGATGAGACTCATCTCTATCACTTGCTTGGTGCAAGCTGCTTGTAGCGAGTTCGCTACTTTCCTTATCTTGGTTCTGGTGTTAACCAGAACCTTGTTTGAAGGATTCTCTAGAATCCTCTCCAACTCTTGGAAGAAGGAGTTGACTGCGCTTGCGAATTCCGACGGAATTTCTAAGTCGCAGTCTGCCTCAACGGGCTCACTTGGACTGGGGGTTGAAGCCCCCGCGTCCTCTGCCATCTCTCTACTCGGGTTGCTAACCGAGTGTAAGCCCTGGGACCTGTGTCCCTGGTCGGTCAGACTTAGAACGTTCGACAGTCAGGTGCTCAGCGGTACCCTGGGGTCCTTCCGCTGTAACCTGCACCTGACCCCGGTTGAGTGCGGGATTTGGCCTGATCCGTAGATCAGGGGATCGGCACGACGACGACGTACCCGCTCGTATGTCAGAGTTGCGCACTTTGCTATGACCGTGGCTTGGACTTTGCCCTCACAAGGGCAGTTTTAACTAAGTCCAAACCCACTGCCTCGAAACCCTATTGTATATTCAGGGATCGAATTAAAAAAGATTTTTGAGGGGAGCAATTCACTCCCCTCGCTCTGCTAGCAGAGTCTATTGGAACAGCAGTCGATTTGATTCGCAATCAATAGCACAGTACTCACTCAACCGGCCTCTGACAAACGGCCGATCATGCCGTTGGTATATCTCGACAACACGGAAAATATTGGAAACTAGATGTAAAGAACACGTGCGAAGTGTAAACTAGGACATGCAGAATACAGCCCTCCCCAGAGCAGTCATGCATTCATCGACCGCTCTAGTATGGAATAGTATTAGAATTTCCCCTTACATGAACTTTAAAGAGACTGTCATCAGGGAAACTGTCGAAATCCTCTCCAGCAAAGTAGCATGCAATGATATGATCTCTACTGAACTACCAATGGTTTGGCATGCGTTCTTAACAGACAGGAACACGTCGCGACGCGCCGTGCAATTACGTGCTAAAATTTCATGTAATATGCTCGTGATGTCACCCACGTTATTTTCAAAAATCATCTTTGTTCCTTACGTGTTCCAATTCCCTGCATTTTTATGTCTACCATAGCCTTGAAAAAGCCTTCCAGTGGAGTGCGGAAGCTTGGCAAATCTTTGTGGATTTAGTACGCTATATGCGTTTCTTGAGTATATAAAATGGTGTATCTTTTCTCAGAAAGTGGTGCAGCTGGTGTAGCACCAATTTTTGGTGTAAACCTCCGCAAAATTTTTAACAGTATAGCTTTGCCGTAGTCGCAGATAAAACAGATATTGTGGAGTAGTTGTCGACAATGTCAGATCTCAGTGACCTCAGAAAAGACATGAACATTTGCGAGCGTCTTGCAGGAGCTACAGCAACTAGAACGGCATAAATTCGTAGCAGGCGAAAGGCTGAATCGAAGATTATGACTACTTATTAAAAAAGTCATGGCGTCGCCTCCAAATGTGCAAATTGTGGACGCCACAAGAAGAGGCCAGATAGGGATAGGCGGACGATGGTAAGGATTGCACAACGGAAACACAAGAGTACGGCATCACAAATAGCAGCACCAGTCGGAATGATCCCGTCACTGCCATAACAGTTCGACGAGAACTCCATCGTGCACGTATTTATGGCCGTGTTGCAATCCACAAATCTCTGATTACCAACTATAACGAAGTAAATTTCTCCGTCAGTTTTGGTCCACGCCGGGAATCGAACCCGAGTCCACTTATTCTGGAAGAAGTCGCTCTACCAACTGAGCTACGCAGACATTCGTTGTTGCTGCTATCTGCCTTTATGTCGTGTGCGTCCTGCGGGGCAGAAACGTCACCCCCCACACACCCCCGAAAGAGGGCCGGGGCATGGCCCACGGGTCAGCCGTGACCATGAACCGTCGCAGGCAGCCATCCGCTGAAGAACGTGCACTTGAGAACTCCCAGTCAATCTGGTGTGTGGAATGCAACATCACACACTTTTATTTTTTGAAGCGCTGAAGAAGGGATTCTCTTATTTTTCCTATCTCGCGGTGTGGAAAGAACATCACACCATTGCGAGATCTTAAACGGCTGAGTCATCCGGGAAGTTCGGGCGCCATTATAACGAAGTAAATTTCTCCGTCATTTTTGGTCCTCTCCGGGAATCGAACCCGAGTCCACTTATTCCGGAAGAAGTCGCTCTACCAACTGAGCTACGCAGACGTTCGTTCTTCCTGCTATCTGCCTTTATGTCGTGTGCGTCCTGCGGGCCAGGCACGTCACACAACATCAACGCATATAAAAAGTGGGATGCTAAAGACTGGCAACATGTCATCTGGTATGATTAATATTGCTTCACATTGTTTCATACCACAGACAGAGCGTCAGATGAAAAGCTGTAAAAGCGGACCAACCCGACTGTTTGGTTTCTACTATAAAGTATGAAGGTGTATCAGTGTTGCTGTAGGATACCATATCATGGCATTCCTTAGGGCCATTGGTTATTCTGCAGGGTCATGTCGCATCTACAATGTACGAATCCATTCTTGAGAATCACCTGCACCAAATGTTGCAGACACTGTCCGTAATGACCGTCTCTGGTTCATGGTGGTGTATCCCTGACGCTGTAGGGTACAATATCATGGCATTCCTTAGGGTCATTGATTATTCTGCAGAGTCATGTCGCATCTACAATGTACGAATCCATTCTTGGGAATCACCTGCACCAAATGTCTCAGGCACTGTCCGTAATGACCGTCTCTGGTTCATGGTGGTGTATCCCTGACGCTGTAGGGTACAATATCATGACATTCCTTAGGGCCATCGATTATTCTGCAAAGTCATGTCACATCTACAATGTACGATTCCATTCTTGGGAATCACCTGCACCAAATGTTGCAGGCACTGTCCGTAATGACCGTCTCTGGTTCACGGTGGTGCATCCCTGAAGCTGTAGGGTACAATATCATGGCATTCCTTAGGGCGATTGGTTATTCTGTAGGGTTATGTCACATCTACAATGTACGAATCCATTCTTGGGAATTACCTGCACCAAATGTCTCAGACACTGTCCGTAATGACCGTCCCTGGTTCATGGTGGTGCATCCCTGACGCTGTAGGGTACAATATCATGGCATTCCTTAGTGCCATTGATTATTCTGCAAAGTCATGTCACATCTACAATGTACGAATCCATTCTTGGGAATCACCTGCACCAAATGTTGCAGGCACTGTCCGTAATGACCGTCTCTGGTTCATGGTAGTGTATCCCTGACGCTGTAGGGTACAATATCATGGCATTCCTTAGAGCCATTGATCATTCTGCAAAGTCATGTCACATCTACAATGTACGAATCCATTCTTGGGAATCACCTGCACCAAATGTCTCAGGCACTGTCCGTAATGACCGTCTCTGGTTCAAGGTGGTGTATCCCTGACGCTGTAGGGTACAATATCATGGCATTCCTTAGGGCCATTGATTATTCTGCAAAGTCATGTCACATCTACAATGTACGAATACATTCTTGGGAATCACCTGCACCAAATGTTGCAGGAACTGTCCGTAATGACCGTCCCTGGTTCATGGTGGTGAATCCCTGAAGCTGTAGGGTACAATATCATGGCATTCCTTAGGGCCATTGGTTATTCTGTAGGATTATGTCACATCTACAGTGTACGAATCCATTCTTGGGAATCACCTGCACTAAATGTCTCAGGCACTGTCCGTAATGACCGTCTCTGGTTCAAGGTGGTGTATCCCTGACGCTGTAGGTTACAATATCATGGCATTCCTTAGGGCCATTGATCATTCTGCAAAGTCATGTCTCATCTACAATGTACGAATCCATTCTTGGGAATCACCTGCACCAAATGTTGCAGGCACTGTCCGTAATGACCGTCTCTGGTTCATGTTGGTGCATCCCTGTAGCTGTAGGGTACAATATCATGGCATTCCTTAGGGCCATTGATTATTCTGCAGAGTCATGTCGCATATACAATGTACGAATCCATTCTTGGGAATCACCTGCACCAAATGTCTCAGGCACTGTCCGTAATGACCGTCTCTGGTTCAAGGTGGTGTATCCCTGACGCTGTAGGGTACAATATCATGGCATTTCTTAGGGCCATTTGTAACGTATACTCTATATTCACTTTCCTTTTGATTTTACCATCTCTGGTTATTTTATTTTACTATGTAAATTATCTTCTTACTGAACGAAATATTATTTCACCCGATGAATGAGATCTGGCAATGAGTGTAAGTCATGACGTGGTGGTAGCTAGTATATAGGCGCGTTCATCGATAGCAAAAGAGAGCGTTTATTATTGTATAGAGAGCGTTTGGTGTTGTACGGAGAGATTTTGTTGTTATACTAGAGGAGAGAGTTTCGTTCTATGCCATTAGTTTGATTCTTCATTATTGTGAAACAAGTTGTGTGTGTGTGCTTTGGATGACCAAGAGTGGCATAATAAAAAAGATTTGAGTAAGTACGTCTTTCTCAATTAATAGTTTTTGTCAGGCCTCTGTCTGGCTGTTAGGTTTATATAATTAGTTTATTACCATTAACGACCAGCGTTAAGACTTTATACATTCTACTTACTACACTACTAGCAGGAGACTTTATTCATGTTCTTAATTAACTAGTAACAACAACCATTTGAATTCACTATTTAAAGCTCAGTAGGAAAGCTTCATTATTATCATTAGCTAGCTGGTAGAAAGAGCTTATTCATTATAATTAGCTTAGCGGAAAGCAAAATAAAGCTAATTCATTATACATTGATTATTCTGCAAAGTCATGTCACATCTACAATGTACGAATCCATTCTTGGGAATCAACTGCACCAAATGTCGCAGGCACTGTCCGTAATGACCGTCTCTGGTTCATTTTTGTGTATCCCTGACGCTGTAGGGTACAATATCATGGCATTCCTTAGGGCTATTGATTATTCTGCGGAGTCATGTCCCATCTACAATGTACGAATCCATTCTTTGGAATCACCTGCACCAAATGTCGCAGGCACTGTCCGTAATGACCATCCCTGGTTCATGGTGGTGTATCCCTGAAGCTGTAGGGTACAATATCATGGCATTCCTTAGGGCCATTGAGTATTCTGAAGAGTCATGTCACATCTATAATGTACGAATCCATTCTTGGGAATCACCTGCACCAAATGTTGCATGCACTTTCCTAATGACAGTCCCTGGTTTAAAGCAGAAATACAGCAGCTACTCTGGCCACATCAATATTACTGAACATATCTGGAGCGAAATGTCATATAACACTTTTCACCTCCAACATAACTGGCACAGTCAGGAAGAATAGTCTCAAATGCCATTATCGTATGTGCATGACTTGGACAAGTCCTTTCTAAGCCAAACTGTTTCTGTATTAAAGCCCACTACAGCTTATTAATAAACATTTCTCCGCAAACATTCAGTGTTTCCATTATTTTGATAAACCCCTGTTATGCACGTGTGTCTGTATGTCTAATTATTTTTTGTTAAATAATTATTTTTATATCATATATATCTATAATTATTTTTTATTAGAAAGTGAAGTTGACCACCGCGGGCCGCAGTCATACGTACTGGGATTAACGGTTAGCAGATCGTAGAACAGAGCGGATAATCGAATGACATGACATTAAATAGGTGGGAAACTCTGGTCCTGCGGATTACGTGGGGCATCCGGTGCAAGCAAAGATGATTCGGAACAGTACAATCTCGGAAGGAGGCGGCTCAGAGCTCGGATCGCGTCCTGTCCGTCCACGTTATTCGAAAATCCTTTCGCCATGCGATAGCATTACCCACACTCAAGAAGCGCTTATAGCGCAGCAAATCCGTTTATTTTCTGGTGTAACACACATAAAGATTTGCCAAGCTTTCGCCCTCCCTTTGAAGATTTTTCAAGACAATGGCAGACATAAAATGCAGGGAATTAAAACACTGAATTAGAACGGTGCTCTGATTTCCTACATTTTATGTCTGCCTTGAAAAAAAGCCTCCCAGTGGAGTGCGAAACCTTGGCAAATCTTTATGTGTATTACAACAGAAAATAAACGGATTTACTACGCTATCAGCGCTTTCCGTTAGTGCACGGTATGATGTGCGCTGAAATAACATTACACTTGTTGATATGAAGACAAAAATAACTTCTCAACGACACATTTTGCTGTTAGAAAAATGCGATATTCAATTATGCTGAATACTGATTTAAAATCTAGAACGAGTTAGTAAAATCATGCAATGCAATGATTACAATACGCTTTCCAACATACCAGTAATCATTACTCAAGTTATCCGTCAAGTTATGAGGATAATGGCTGTGGAATAAATCTCTGTCCTGTGCCCTGACCTTTAATCCCATTTCGATGATATTCAACAGAACCGGTTCAGTATACTTCCGAAATAATATTATAAAGTTTTGTCGCAATGGAAGCATTTTTACGTAAGTTATGACGCATAATGGCGATGTAAGTGATTCCACTCCGATGTCCTGACCTTTCACCCCATTTCGCCCATTTTCAATAGGGTTTGTGCCCAGGTGGTCCCCTACCACATACTAAAATTTAATCGAAATCGAACCTTTTTCTACGTTAGTTATGACGCACAAGAGCAGTGGAATGGATCCCGCTCCTATGCCCTGACATTTGACTCCATTTCGTTCAATTTCAATGGGGTTCCTTCCCAGGTGTTCCTCTTCCACATAATAAAAGTTCATCGAAATCGAACGGTTTTTACGCGAGTTATCGTGCGTACGAGCATGCGCACACAACGTGTGACGTAATGAGGCAGATGGGAATCGCGACCATCTGCTCGAAAGTGTGTGACGTCATAAAACTTAAATAGTATCCACACACAACGCTTGACGTAATTAGACAGACGGCGTGACCGCGCGCCAACATCTCAATCGCGAGATTGTGACGTCATAAGATTTCTAAGCATGGACGCCATGAATAGGACAACGCCATGACACTAAAAACGTGGTAATTCGGGGTGGTTATTTAACGCACAAAACAAATTTTTCTAAAGTCGAGATCAAGATAAATCGATTTCTGGTACCAGAAAACGGTAGGTTAACGACTTTCATCAAAATCCTTAGAGCCGTTTTCAAAATAAAATTTACATACATACAAGAATTGCTCCTTTAATACTAGTATAAGATTAGGGCGATGGAATGGATCCCGATCGTATGTCCTTACCTTTGACACCATTTCGTCCATTTTCAATAGGGTTCGTCCCCAGGTAGTTCCCTACCACATACTAAAATTTCATCGAAATTGAACCACTTTTGCGCACGTTATGACGCATAAGGGCAATGGAATGCATCCCGCTCTTATGTCCTGACCTTTGACCCCACTTCACCCATTTTCAATAGGGTTCATTCCCAGGTGGTCCCCTACCAGATACTAAAATTTCATCGAAATCGAACCATTTTTACGCGAGTTGTCGTGAGTTACCAACAGTTATCGTGCCGACAGACGGCACGATAACTGACAGACAGACGGACGGACAAAGCTGGAGCATATATGTTTCTTCAACCTACGATTGGAAAGCGTAAAAAAATGAGCTTTAAAAACTGAAAAAATTGCAGACGTGTAGTATGTTGGATGGCAAACTAAAGCCAAAAGTTGAGGGTGACATAAATCACCTGTCTCTCATTTGATTCTGCGCCAATGTGATACACAGACGGTTCTTTAAGGTTTTTGCACAACTCACAATTTTGTTCGTTACACATTTACACCCGTAAACTATTTATCGTACATAGAATTCCTGCTTTCGTTCATCATCTGATGAACAAGCATTTCAAGCTGTCGCATGAGAATAATATACCCCGCTGAAGGGTACGAATTTCTGTTAAAAATCTTTCATTATTGTCTAGCATGTGGACGTTTCAAGGACAGTTTAAACAATAGAGAATGTTGCCAAAAAGGAAGATGTTCAGCTTATGAATGAGTTGCACCTGGATATCCGCCTTGAAGATGTACGATTGCGAGTTAATAATTGTACATTACAAACATACGCATTACTAAGCAGTTCTCTGATATACAGACGTTAGCGCCCTAAAGAAAGTTCATCTGCCAAATTAATGTTTAAAACTCATAGTGCTTAATTTCATTTATTGTTGACGTATCAAACGTCTTCATTCACAGGGAAATCAGCATAAAACTCAAGCTTCAGTGACATCGCACATGGCTTGTTGGTGTTAAGAGTCAGAAAGAGAGAGATGTCCCTTCCTTTTTCGGAGAAACGTAAGATATGGAAGAACCGTACAAAAAAAAAAAAAAAAAAAATAGTGCCGTCGGGTCATTATGGGGATCCGGTGCTAAGCCCCGCGTGAAAATGAGAAAAAAGTTTCCTTTAATTGGAAAAATTCTAAAAGGAAATCCGTATTAGTCCCCAGATTTCTTGAATGCCGTGTGAGCCACTACAACAGTTGAATAACTTTGTAGCACATAACAGCCTTCCATATCCGTTGACTGGAACGCACTGAGCACCTTATGGATGAGATAAGCCACTCTCGTCAACTCGTTGCCGTGGTGGCCTTGTCGAAGCTTCGGAGAACCGTAATATGAATGAGAAGATGCGCGCTGAACTGCGCATGCGTAAAACTGTCTTTCGGGACTGGTCGCTTTTCTGTTTAACAGAAGATATTTTGCTTTGGCGTCCTCAGCCAGTGAGCCGCTGATATTTGTTCGCGGAATTAAGCTGTAAGGTTTGCTCGTGTAAATAAAATGAACAGAGTGGACTTTTTATCGGAACACCCTTTTAGTTTATTAGGTGAAGAAGAAAATAAAAATATCTTATGAACTTGGGCCCACGTCGACCAAATATCTGCTTAATGCAAAAGCATAAGAATCGGTCCAGAAGTTTTAATGTAAAGTGGTATAGGAAATATCCTAGTTAAGTGGAAACGAAAGCAAGCATACTTTGTTTTGTTTCTACTGTTTACTATTGTTTACCTTAAGAGATTTAAAAAAGGGCAAGAGATTTAAAAAGGTCGCACAAAGATTATTGCTCATAGTTATTATAATTTTTGACCAAGTAGGACTGTGCGCGTTATTAACAAAGAGTTTGGCAAAGTTTATTCACCAACAAGATAATAAACCTATTTATTATTCTTATTTTACTACGTTAACCTGGAAGAACAAACTAAGTTAACGAATCCCGCGGGGAATTTTCGATTTGTTTTGTAAGAAAAGGTCGCAGAAGAGACAGTGAAGAACTTCTTGACTAAGATAAAGACCACTGTACTCAAGTGACCCTGGTAACAATCCAAACTTCAATCCCACGGGGAATCTTTGGGTTGTTTTGCAAAAATAAATCTCAGAAAAGACAATGAAGAACTTTCTGAATAAGATGAAGACCACTGTACTCGAGTGGCCTGGTAACAGTCCAAACTTCAATCTCACGAAGGATCTTTGTGTTATTTTGTAAGAAAAAATCGCAGAAAAGACAATGAAGAACTTTCTGACTAAGATAAAGACCACTGTACTCAAGTGACCGTGGTAACAATCCAAACTTCAATCCCACGGGGAATCTTTGGGTTGTTTTGTAAGAAAAAATAGCTAAAAGACAATGAAGAACTTTCTGAATATGATGAAGACTACTGTACTCCAGTGGCCTGGTATCAGTCCAAACTTAAATCTCACGGGGAAATTTATGGGCTGTTTTGTAAGAAAAGTCGTAGAAAAGATAATGAATAACTTTCTGACAAAGATAAAGACCACTAAAAGACAATGAAGAACTTTCAATATGATGAAGACTACTGTACACTGGTATCAGTCCAAACTTAAATCCAAACTTTCTGACAGATAAAGACCACTGTACTCAAGTGACCCTGGAAACAATCCAAACTTCAATCCCACGGGGAATCTTTGGGTTATTTTGTAAGAAAAAATAGCTAAAAGACAATGAAGAACTTTCTGAATATGATGAAGACTACTGTACTCCAGTGGCCTGGTATCAGTCCAAACTTAAATATCACGGGAATATTTTGGGTTGTTTTGTAAGAAAAGTCGTAGAAAAGATAATGAATAACTTTCTGACAAAGATAAAGACCACTGTACTCAAGTGACCCTGGTAACAATCCAAACTTCAATCCCACGGGGAATCTTTGGGTTATTTTGTAAGAAAAAATAGCTAAAAGACAATGAAGAACTTTCTGAATATGATGAAGACCACTGTACTCCAGTGGCCTGGTATCAGTCCAAACTTAAATATCACGGGGAATATTTGGGTTGTTTTGTAAGAAAAAAGTCGTAGAAAAGATAATGAATAACTTTCTGACAAAGATAAAGACCACTGTACTCAAGTGACCCTGGTAACAATCCAAACTTCAATCCCACGGGGAATCTTTGGGTTATTTTGTAAGAAAAAAATAGCTAAAAGACAATGAAGAACTTTCTGAATATGATGAAGACTACTGTACTCCAGTGGCCTGGTATCAGCCCAAACTTAAATATCACGGGGAATATTTGGGTTGTTTTGTAAGAAAAGTCGTAGAAAAGATAATGAATAACTTTCTGACAAAGATAAAGACCACTGTACTCAAGTGACCCTGGAAACAATCCAAACTTCAATCCCACGGGGAATCTTTGGGTTGTTTTGTAAGAAAAAATAGCTAAAAGACAATGAAGAACTTTCTGAATATGATGAAGACTACTGTACTCCAGTGGCCTGGTATCAGTCCAAACTTAAATATCACGGGGAATATTTGGGTTGTTTTGTAAGAAAAGTCGTAGAAAAGATAATGAATAACTTTCTGACAAAGATAAAGACCACTGTACTCAAGTGACCCTGGAAACAATCCAAACTTCAATCCCACGGGGAATCTTTGGGTTGTTTTGTAAGAAAAAATAGCTAAAAGACAATGAAGAACTTTCTGAATAAGATGAAGACCACTGTACTCCAGTGGCCTGGTATCAGTCCAAACTTAAATATCACGGGAAATATTTGGGTTATTTTGTAAGAAAAGTCGTAGAAAAGATAATGAATAACTTTCTGACAAAGATAAAGACCACTGTACTCAAGTGACCCTGGAAACAATCCAAACTTCAATCCCACGGGGAATCTTTGGGTTATTTTGTAAGAAAAAATAGCTAAAAGACAATGAAGAACTTTCTGAATAAGATGAAGACCACTGTACTCGAGTGACCTGGTAACAGTCCAAACTTAAATCGTACTGAGAATGTTGAGGTTGTTTTTGAAAGAAAAGGTAGCAGGACAGGCTCAAATGCGAAAGCTTTTATGGAAGCCATGAAGTATGTTTCGTGCAAGGAAATTTCCAGTGACCACTACAAATCCCTAATTTTTAGTAGGCCATTCGACGTTCAATCAGTAATGCACAATAAAGGAGGCCAAAAAGTACTAAATCTGAATAATTTTGAGCCCTTTTTTTACGCTTTCCAACCGTAGGTTGAAGAAGCGTATATGCTCCAGCTTTTTCCGTCCGTCTGTCTGTCGGCACGATAACTCGCGTAAAAATGGTTCGATTTCGATGAAATTTTAGTATGTGGTAGGGGACCACCAGGGGACGAACATTATTGAAAATGGGTGAAGAGGGGTCAAAGGTCACGCCATAAGAGCAGGATCCATTTAATTACCCTTATGCGTCATAACTTGCGCAAATATGGTTCGATTTCGATGAAATTTTAGTATGTGATAGGGGACCACCAGGGGACGAACCCTATTGAAAATGGGCGGAATGGGGCCAAAGGTCAGGACATAAAAGCGGGATCCATTTCATTACCTTTACGCGTCATCACATGCGTAAATATGGTTCGATTTCGATGAAATTTCAGTATGTGGTAGGAAACTACCTGGGCACGAACCCTATTGAAAATTGGCAAATTGGGGTCAAAGGTCATTCAGGGCATAAGAGCGGGATTTATTCCATTGCCCTTCTGCGTCATAACTTGCGTAAAAATGGTTCGATTTCGATGAAATTTCGGTATGTGGTAAGGAACCACCTGGGGACGAACCCTATTGAAAATGGGCGAAATGGGGTCAAAGGTCAGGGCATAAAAGTGGAATCCATTCCATTGCTTTTATGCGACATAACATGCGTAAATATGATTCGATTTCGATGAAACTTTAGTATGCGGTAGGGAACCACCTGGGCACGAACTCTATTGAAAATGGGCGAAATGGGGTCAAAGGTCAGGAAGGACATAAGAGCGGGATTTGTTCCATTGCCCTTATGCGTCATAACTTGCGTAAAAATGGTTCGATTTCGATGAAATTTTGATATGTGGTAAGGAACCACCTGGGAACGAACCCTATTGAAAATGGGCGAAATGGGGTCAAAGGTCAGGGCATAAAGGTGGAATCCATTCCATTGCTTTTATGCGACATAACATGCGTAAATATGATTCGATTTCGATGAAACTTTAGTATGCGGTAGGGAACCACCTGGGCACGAACCCTATTGAAAATGGGCGAAATGGGGTCAAAGGTCAGGAAGGACATAAGAGCGGGATTTGTTCCATTGCCCTTATGCGTCATAACTTGCGTAAAAATGGTTCGATTTCGATGAAATTTTAGTATGTGGTAGGGAGCCACTGGTTTACGAACCCCATTGAAAATGGGCGAAATGGGGTCAAAGGTCAGAACACTGGAGTGGGATCCATTCCATTGCCCTTGTGCATCATAACTTACCAAATAGCTTACTAAAAATGTTTCGATTGCGACAAAACGTTATCATGTTGTTCCGGAGGTATAGTGAACCGGTTCTGTTGAATATCAACAAAATGGGGTCAAAGGTCATTGCACAAAAGCAAGATTTATTCCACAGCCATTATTCTCATAACTTGCGTAAAACTGCTTCTATTGCGACAAAACTTTAGTATGTTATTCTTGCGGTGTACTGAACCGGTTCTGTTGAATAACATCGAAATGGGGTCAAAGGTCAGGACACAATAGCGAGATTTATTCCACAGCCATTTTCCTCATAACTTGAGTAATAATTTCTGGTATGTTGGAAAGCGTATCATAATCAATGCATTGCATGATTTTACCAACTTGTTTATTAATAAAAACGTCTCATGAATATGCTGTTTAGGATTTTAAAATATTTATTCCAAATTATTATATGCCTAAATATATCTGCAAAAATCGGTTAAAATGTTAGGTCGTCTTCAACATTTACAAATTACTGCACTTCTTCCGTTTAGCACATTTTGTTAATAACGCACTGTAATTCGGAAGTCATTATCAAAAATATTAATTGCTTAGTGCTGAAGTTCACATGTGTTCATGAAAGAAAACAATTTCTTATAGGAAAGTATCTTACTGTATTTGATGAAGTGCAAGTCAACCGGCATTGCATATGTGGAAACGACGATGACTAAGCACATAGACAAAAACTTGATTCCTCTGACGCAGGAAAGATGTCCGTCCACCATTTCCAGCTTCGCTAGTTTCCTGAAATTATTGCACCAGGAAAATGATACCAGAAACTGAATGGGCATATCTAAGGAAAGAAAGAGAAATAATTATCAGAGACTTGCATTAAATAACCATTATATTTGTTTTTGAAACGAATGCTCATTAACTTTTATCGCAATTTCCTTCTTTCTTTGGCATCCAAATGGAAAGATCATTAGTGTGCATGGGTTTACGCAGTCATGTCAGAATTAGTCACATTGCACTGGTTTTACAAAGGATAGCGCACGGAAAATAATAATTTGTTGGTTCACAAAATTTTTATTTTCAAATCAGCGTACGTGTACAAGGTTACTTCAAGAGAGGAGTTTGAAGTCCTTCTGTCTTACTTATAAGGAAACTTTATTTCCTACAGGGATTTACACAGAAGCGCCTGCCATGGTGGCACAGTGGTCTAAGCGCTGGCTTCTGGTAATTCGTCCGAGTTGAGTCCAGGTTCGAATCCCCGTGGAGCATGGATATTGTGTTTGTCTGTGGCCCTAAATAAAGGAAGGGTGACTGCTTATAGCCTATTGAATTGCTTTTGGTTTTCGTTAATCTCCCAATCACAAAAAATGAAAAATAAACGAAATGCCATGGAATTAGAGATAGCAGAAGTTATGCAAATACTTGGCTCCTACCCCCATCATCGCGCAAGCTGTGATTAAATACAGCCATCGCCTACAGCTTACCCAATAGTGATCGATTACAGATATTGTGGCTATGACGCCTGATTTTGATATCTTTGACTGAGAACAGATTGTAGGTGTCTGAAGGAATGGTCACTCCTCCTTGGAAGTTGTCAAGGAGTTTTTCCGTGCTAGTGTCCAAAGTGTTTCGGTAATACGAAAATTGTGGCAAAAGAACAAGTTCCTGAATGAATTGCAGAGGTGTACTTGCCTTGACAGCTCGTGGAATACGCCGTTTCAGCAGCACTGTTCGCAGTGATAGGCTGAAAGCGGTATCCCAAATTCCCACCGATTTGAACAGTGGATCAACTGCAACAAGGACAGTGCGACGCGCTCTTAAATGTCTAGGGTTCAGGAACCGCCGGTCCACAAGAGTCCCACTGTTAACGGCTGTACACCTGACTCAACGCCTTGCCCGAACAAAAATACACGACACTGGACTACAAAGGACTGGAAGCAAATAGCCTGAAGTGACGAATCCAGATATCAACTGCATCCAATCAATAGGAGAGCGCGCGTCAACCTCATGAATCCTTCGCTTCAGGATAGAACAGTACGCGTTGATGGTGACTTGCTAATGGTCTGGGACGTCTTCAGCAAGAGTGTTTTGGGACCTTTGGTACATGTATAGTCGACTTTCGGTGCCCCCAGATATGTGGACATCCTAGTTGATCATTAACACCCATTCAGCTTATTTATGTATGTAAAAAAACAGTTTTTTTTAGAACTCAAAAAGCAGCAAGGGCATCAAAAGAAAGTAATATATATATATATATTTTGATTGGAGGTTTAACGACTACCGTGAGCAACTCGATGGGCTGTAAGCAGTCGCCCGTCCCTAATTTAGGGTCACTGGTTCCAGGGAAGGGAGAGAGCCAGTGCCATAAGACAAACACAATATCCATGCCTCACCGGGATTCGAACCCGAACCCCATTCCGACGAACAATCAGAGGCCATCGCTTAGACCACTGCGCCACCGGGAGGGCAAAGTAATATTTCACTTTCACTATGTCGAAACGTTCCTAGAAAAACGTTTTTGACAACATGTAGTGCAAAATGATACATTTTTTGGTATTTGGTTCAATAATAGCAAGCTTCGAGTTCAAAAGTTCGGAAAGACAATAACGCAATGCGAGAAAATTCCACGCTCTTGGGTTTGTACAGTACATATCGCTTTAAAAATCTGTTTGAAGAAACTGTCTTTGCTTCGAATAACTAGCTGTCCTTGTTTATCTTTCGCTTTATGGAATTTCGAAAAGACAGAAGAATTTTGTAGTTTTCTTTTTTATTTACGAAAATAAACATAGTCACTGTAAGATCTTGATCGTCGTAGAAAGTACACTCAGCATTTAGCCATTGCTGAACTAGAACATTTATTTATTTATTTATTTAGCTCCCCCCCCTTCAAAAAAAAAAAAAAAAAAAGAAGACTTGCTCATTTACATTCCAGAATATTCAATGGATGGTGTTGCATTACATCAGCTATGTTCAAATTTTTTTGCCCTTTCCAAGGAAGGATATTTCAGCATGCATAACCGTGGAAATACAAATTTATCGATGATGCAATTTGCGCCTCCTCGCTCCGGAGCCAGTTGTTCTAACCGACTAAACTACACCGACAGAATGTGTCGCTTCAGATTTGTCGTCTTGACATGTGCTCCACCTCTGCAGTACGTGACATAACTTAGTGTTTTGACAAATGTCAAAGAGCAAAGTAAATAAAATCACAATGCAACTAATATTAACATTTCCTTTAGTTTCAGTCCCTTCAAGGAAACTCTTATTTAGTGACATGGAAATCAATTGTTTGGTAACATAGAAATTAATTATTATATACATGTATATAATCGGTTTATGGCGTCTGAAGTCGCCTTCCGGCCTCCAAGAGTTTTTTCCATCTTTCTCTATCTAAGCACCAATCTACCATCAGGCCATTTTGACTATGTTCTTCTAGGTCGGCCTCTATTTTTTCGCTTGTTTGATTTAAATTCCATGGCAGTTTTGGTCATTCTTTTTGTATGATCAAACCAACGCAATTATTTCTTCTGTATGTCTTCTAAAATTAAACAATTTTAGACTTTCCATTCCATCAATTCTTTAATCCTTTCATTCGTTATCTGTTTAAAGTATCCATCTCTACAGCTGTTATTTTCTTTCTATCCGTTTCTGTTAATTGCCAGGCCTCGGTTCCATATAATAAGATACTCTTAACAATACTATTATAAATACCCCATTTCCTCATTCTGGTTATTTCTTCACTCCACCAGATTCCATTCAGGCGATTAACAGCTTTTCATCCATGTGCACTTCTATTTCTTAATTCCATAGATATTAATTATTAAGGTACGTAATTGTAAGGTCTTCGCTAACATATTTTGTGATTTGTGTGAATATTAGATCAATCCTTAACGTATTTCTAATAATTTTCATTGGTAATATTTTAATTTCATGACATGCCAGACATCAAATATTCATCTTTCCTTATTTCCTATATGTTTTTATTGTTATCCTAACTTTTTTAATTTTTACATCCATATTCATATTCATTCATTCTTCGAATTTCACTGACTAACCTTATTTCAGACAACTCACAGTAACCAATTTCTGAAGTGTTTTGTACATGGTATCATTTCTCACGAAGGTAATAAAGCCACGTTTCCTTCTGGGAACTGTGTTGTACGCATGTCATTAATTTATCACGCACCCCAGTGTATTTCCCCATCTTCATTTCTCTGTAAGTTGTCTCAAGGAACATACGTATCTGTTACGCTTCTTACAGGCGTAAAATTGAACTGTGTTTGTGTTCTGCTATGATTACCTCTTCTTTTAATATCTTATCCAGTAATATTTCCCATACTTGCAGTGATATCCGAAATTGGCTTGTACCGTAGTTTTTGAAATTCTAAATATCCCTGTTTTCATATAAATGGATATCGCGTTGTTCATCTATGTATCCGGAATAACTTGCAGCTAAAATATCTTTTACTTCACGTTGTACAAAAACTGTCACTACGTCAATATGCTTTGCCCCAGGAAATTTCTACAACTCCACAGGTATGTCTTCTGATAAAAGCCTTTCTCACTTTAATCTTTGGCTCTTTTAATTCAGAAGTTCTTCAAAGTATTCATTCCATACTCTATAACGAAGTAAATTTCTCCGTCATTTTTGTGCACGCCGGGGCTCGAACCCGAGTCCCCTCATTTCGGAATAAGTCGCTCTACCAATTGAGCTACGCGGACGTTCGTTATCGCTGCTATCTGCCTTTATGTCGTGTGCGTCCTGCTGGGCAGGAACGTCACAACTCTTGATCATTTTTAATGTTGGATATAGAAAATGTCACACCTACACTATGGAGGAATGTACGAAATGAGATATTACGTACCACACATGTAAAGAAGTAAGTGGGAAAGAAGGGACTCAACTTCTAAAGGTTCGCAAGAAAATGCAGTGGGCAAGGATACAGTATATTGTAGCTTGAGTCACTAGATCGTATGATCACCATGCTGGGTTATACATTCTGCAATACTGGGCGGCATCGAGTGAAAAAGTCCCCGGATGGTGTTTTGAGGTATCATTGACCAGTGTTAACAATTTATCGATATTACGAGGGTGTTGTGCAGGGGCATTAAGTCGTCAACCGAAAACGTCTCACATGTTCTCTGTTGGGCAGAAGTCTGGGAATCGCGCTGCCCTTGACAGCACGTGATTCCCAGACGCACGCCCGTACACGGGCGTGCGTAATCTTGTTGAATCCGGGCACCAGGAAACATGGTAACAAAACGGGCTGCAGCCCTTCACTGCTGTGTAACAGCAGGTGGTTAAAACTGACAGAGCCCCAAATTATGACATTAGGCTGAGGAGATTATATTGATGTCTTGACGCATCATTGACCATACGTTATTGACCAGTGTTCAAACACTGACGACTAGCAGCAAGATCATCCGGGTGACCACGTCGTCTCCACGCAATCAATCGGCGATCGTCGGCGCTAAGACAGAAATGAGACTCGTTGCTGAGGCAGAAGCGAGACTCGTCGATGAGACAGAAACGAGACTCGTCTCTGAAGCAGAAACGAGACTCGTCGATGAGACAGAAGCGAGACTCGTCGCTGAATGAGACATAGTTCCATTCTTCTCCTCACTCATCTATGGTATCTCACCACTTCAAACTTGAGCGAAGATGAGTGGCAGTTATCGTAACGGCTGACAGGAGAACGTAAACTTGCCTTAGCCAATCTGCGATTCGCAGTCCGCATCAATACGACGATGTTCATAGCTGCCCGTAAGCTTGTCGAATGTCGTCCGCTGTGGATTGTGGGGCCGCTACGGCTTTCGGTCGAATGCGGCGATCGGGTCTCTTGGACGTCGGCTTTTATATGCACTAGCTCCACTACGACGGCGCACGTTACCTTCCTCCAAACACTCTCGCCACATGCGGCTGAAATTTGTTGTTTCACAGTGCGTTTCCCCTGAGATACAACGCAAGGACCACCCAGCCGATGATGAAGCCTCTGGTAAAGGCGTCCGTGTGATTGTTAGAATCCCGACGACATTACCCAAGCATTCTAACTCCTTACACATCCTTTCACCACCAAGATCACTCCCGATAAGGTGGTCCACACGAGCAGGTGATGGCGACCAAATTTAGCTACTCCGAGGCATTTTGGCCTTTCTTCTCCCCTCCTATAACGTAATTGGTTCGTAACTGCAATCAGTTACATAAGCTAACTGTCGAAACATATCCAACAATTTGCATGGCGCTCTACAATACTTCTTAGTGTGACATTTTTTTTATGATGAGTGGTGTATGATGTATCAGAAAGTAAAAAAGCAGTTGGCAAAGACCTTTTTGAAATTTTTTCAATAAGATTTGTGTAGGAGAAAAATTCACTGACTTACTTTGCTTTTTGAAGAACACATCATCCACAGGACCGCTGGCCATTGACCTCAAGATGAAATCAATCAAAGTGCCAGTCAGCACTAGAAATGCGACGATTCCCAAGAAAACCCTAAAAGAAAACGAAGTGAAATCTTCACATGTGTCTAGGGGAATTACAAAATGACTCTTTATGAATGCTAAGAAGGAATAATACTAAGATATTTCACTAAACTCTCTCGAGAAGAGTACATTATGACAATATACACGGTCGAGTCACATAATTGTGACCAACAGCTAATATTCAGAGTAATCGCCGTGCGCAGCGTGAACAGCAGCTAGACGGGCTGGGAGTGACTCAATAAGGTGCTGGAAGGTGTTCACAGGTATGTGGAGCCATGCTGACTTCAGTGCATCTGGCAGCTCCTGGAGGGAGCGTGGTGGAGGATCCATAGAGCGAATAACACGATCGAGGTGGTCCAACAAATGCTCAATTGGGTTTAAGTCTGGGGAATTATGGGGCCAGGAAAGTACTTGAAGTCTTCATCGTGCTCTTGCAACCACTCTCGCACATTTCTAGTTGTGTGACACATCCGTTATCGTGCTGGAAAATCCCATCCGCCCCAGAGAAGACAATCAGCATGTATGGGTGTACATGGTCTGCAAGGATGGATTCATAGCGAATTAGGCCCATAATGCCTTCCATAGGTATGAGTGGACCCAGGGTTGCAACGAAAACATTCCCCAGACCACAACGCTCTCCCACCAGCTTGTGTTCTTCCAGCAATGGTTGAAGAGTGTTTGTTCTCCGATGTTTCTCGCCTTATACGCCAACGTCCATCCGTTCGGTGAAGCAGAAGATGGGACTAATTGGAGAAGGCAATCCTTCACCAATTACCGGAGGTCAAATTCCTACTGCCGTGCAAATGTAAGCCATTTCTGCCGATGCACCTTCGTTAGCATAGGTGCAGTGACCATCCGTCTGCCTCATCTAAAACGACAGTTCGCTGAACTGCCGTTTTAGATATACTTTCAGCCAGTGAGTTGTGCACTGTAGCCTGTCGATCGTCCCTCACGCACCTTCGCAGTCGACGTTCACCGCTCACATCAATATCACGTGCTGCTCCGCAGTTCCAACATAGCTTATTCGCAATGGTGCCATTTCTCCAATCGCGATACACTTTAACCACAGCAGCACGCGAACAGGTCATAAACTGCGCTGTTTTAGAAATACTGCCACCCTTGGCCCGAAAGCCGATAAAATCTGATAAATTGCTCCCCTTTTTTCAAATCTGATAAATCGCTGACAGCAAGTGATATATTTTCAGAATGCCTACAGCATACCTTATATACCCTCCAAGCCAGCTCACGACACGTGCCGTCTTTCATTGGCTGCGCGATGTTGCCGTCAAAAGTAGGAGGTGGTCACAATAACGTGACTCAACTGTGTATGTCGCAAGAAAAAACCACACGCCGCGAACACTAAAATAAAAACTGGATGCCTAAGAAGTGGTGATGGAATAAATTATTCCTTCGTAGTTCATTTATCATTCACGCAAAAGAATAATTCAAATTAATGGGCATCCAATTTAAAGGCCATCACTACGTTCACGGAGTAAATCTTTCGGTACAGAGATCCCGTAGTTACTGACTGCTGATTGCTCTTTCACATAACGGTTGACACATATTAATTTTTGATGTTAATTTTCCTTTCGGGAATTCGTTTTCCAGCTCGAGACGCGGAATAATGTTAAACGTGCTGCGATGTCGCAGTAACGGCCGTAGGAATGATAATTCACAGGGATGAGAGCGAAACATTCACCATTCACGGTGAAAAGTCATTCGTTGTGAACGAATCCTTCATGAATTATTCATCCCTACTGAGAAAAACAGGAAAAAACAGAAATTGGAAGGAGTCAGCCCGTCAGCCTGTGGATGTGTAGTCCAGAAAAATCCACAAATTTGTTGATACAGTAGCTAGCAGTAAACAGCCTTAAGGTAAAGAAAGGTAGAATGTAGTCTTCCGCTCAGAACGATTCAATGTGTCCATTTTCCGTTTTCAGTTTCCAATCTCCTCGTTCGTAGTTGTCAGCAGCCAAGTTAGATTGCGTAGCTAAGAATTTTTCTCATTTCTGCCCTTTAACAGTATATATACACACTATAATGACAAAAGTCACCGGAGACCTAGAAGAGAAACACAACATGGCATTTATTGACATATATTAGTAGGGTGTCGGTCCACCTTTGGCCTTAATGCATGTATTGACCCTTCGAGGCATGCTTTCGACAAGGTTTTGGAGCACAGCGATAGGTATGCGCTTCGATTCAGTACATAATGATGCCGCTAACTGTTGCTTAGTAGTTGGCCTTGGTTCCCAACTTCTTATGTGGCGCTCTAATTCATCCCATAGGTGCTCTATGGGATTAAGATCATGGCTCTGTGCTGGCCAGTCCACACACGATACGGAATTATCATCAAAACACGCCGAAACAGTCCTTTCTTTATGGCTCGGTTCATTATCCTGCTGGTACCAACAAGGCTCGGTTCTATGGTATTGCCACAGAGTTGGTAGGGCATAATTGTCCTGAATATCGAGGTAGATGCGCTGGTTAACAGGTTTGTCCACGATAGCCAATGAGCCGGGACCATACCACGAAAAACACCCGCACACGAGTAAACTGACAGCTCCATATTTGACCGTTGAAACAGTACACTGTGGAAATAGCGTTCCCCTGCTGCCGCCATACACACACACGTCCATCAGACTGATGGATCGTGTATCTGAATTCAGCAGTCCATAGAACCCGTTTCCATTGCTCTACGGTCCACGATAAATGTTCTTTACACCATGCTAAACGACGAGTAGCATTCCGAGTGGAGATAAAAGGCTTATGAGCAGCCGCACAACCACGATAACCCATGGAATGAAGTTCCTTGCGAATGGTACGTATACATACCGAGGTTCCAGAATTTTTACTTACCTGTACACTAAGGTCTTTTACAGTAATCCGTCGATTACCTGTAACGACTCTCCTGAGGCTTCGACGTCCTCTGTACAGTAGCTAGCAGTAGCTAATTTTCTTTGGTCTGCCGGCACGTTTTGCTGCTTCAGGCACGCCAGGTGTCTTTCACTTATCCAGTACATCCAAAACAGTTGACTTGGGTATGTTTAAACGCCTCTCGCTTTCTCTTACGGACAATCCACTGATATAACACCCAACAATCTTTCCTTTCTCAAAGTCAGTTCTCTCCCGCCGCGACATTTTCACTCAACCTCACAGTGCGATATGATCGCGGTCAGCTGCAGGTTTGTTCTTAACTCGTTTGCAGCTGTACCGCACATCTTAACAGCGCAGCGGATCCGTTCATCGGCTTTTGAAGGAGTGTCCGGTGACTTTTGTCAATATAGTGTATTTGTCGGCGTATAAGACGCACCCCACTTTCAGACAGTATTTTTTTAGGAAAAAAGCGAGTCTTATACGCCGGCAAATACGGTTATTACCCTATTTTTCAGCTTATAAGACGAGACTTTTTCTTCCGAAGTTTGGGTGTCGACTTATCTGTTGATTAATTTGATATTTCTCAATGAGAAAAACAAAAAAATATTGTGTCCTGTATTCGGCCGTTATCCGAACACGCGAAACGCAGTATTACATTCGTAAGAAACCATTCCGAAAGCGTACGGAATTTAAAATTCAATTCACTTAAAACTTGCTTAAAAGCTACCAAAACTAATATTCCCGTTCGGCGGAAACTGCATTAAAGTCGCCGGGACCGATTTGGAGTGGGAGCTTCTTTTGGAGTGGGAGCTTCTTTCGAAGCCGCCAGAACTACGATGTGTGCAGCCCCGTAGTTGATTGGATGGTAATGATCGTGCTGGCAGCGCATGCGCTTTAAGAACAGAAATGACCAGCAGCTAGCGAATGCAGTCTTTTTTCGCTTCTGTTTCTCAGCTAGTCGGTCGGAGGGGAAAATGTGGTGGCATCAGTTCGTGAGAAAAAATAAGCTTGAGAAATTCAACATTTTGCTGAAAAGAAAAATGCGGTAGGTTACCTTACTACTTTTTGTCCTTTCTAACACTTACCGAAAAATAAAAAATATAGGTACATACACTGACGGAAAAAAAATCTCAACACCACGAAAAAATAGTTGTAGAGGAATGAAATGGCGGCAATACATTTGTATAGGTAACATATTTAATCGATTAAGGTTTCAAGATCACAGCATATTGTAAGCGCAAGAAAAGCCATTTTAAATGTGAAATGCTGGTACATTAATAACCGGTGTAACCGCCAGAATGTTGAATGCAAGCACGCAAACGTTCATGCATTGTGTCGTACAGGTGCTGGAAGTCAGTTTGTGGGATGGAGTTCCATGCCTGTTGCACTTGGTCGGTCAATATAGGGACGGTTAATGCTGGTTGGGGGTGACGCTGGAGTTGTCGTGCAATGATGTCCTATACGTGCTCGATTGGTAAAAGATCTGGTGATCTAGCAGGCCACGGCAACATATCGACACTCTGTAGAGGATGTTGGGTTACAACAGCGGTATGCGGGCGAGCGTTATCCTGTTGGAAAACACCCCCTGGAATGCTGTTCATGAATGGCATCACAACAGGTTGAATCACCAGACCGACGTACAACTGTGCCGTCAGGGTGCATGGGATAACCACGAGAGTGCTCCTGCTGTCATAGGAAATTGCTCCCCAGACCATAACTCCAGGTGTAGGTCCAGTGTGTCTCGGCCGCAGACAGGTTGGTTGCAGGCACTCACCTGGCCTCCTTCTAACCAACACACGGCCATCACTGGCACCCAGGCAGAACCGGCTTTCATCAGAAAACACAACAGATCTCCATTCCGTCCTCCAATGAGCTCTAGCTTAACACCACTGACGTCGCAAACGGCAGTGGTTTGGAGTAAGTGGAATGCACGCTACAGGGCGTCTGGCTCGGAGCTGTCCTTCAAGTAACCGATTTGTAACAGTTCGTTGTGTCACTGTGGTGGCAACTGCAGCTCGAATTGCTGCCGCAGACGCAGTACGATGCGCCACGGCCATACGCCGTACACGGCTGTCTTCCCTTCTCAGTAGTGCCACGTGGTCGGCCGGAACCCGGTCTTCTTGAGGCAGTACCTTCCCTTGACCACCGCTGCCAACAATCATGCACAGTGGCTACATTCCTGCCAAGTCGTTCTGCAATATTGCGGAAAGAAAATCCACCTTCTCGTAGCCCTATTACACGACCTCGTTCAAACTCCGTGAGCTGTTGATAATGGCTTCTTCGTCTTCTTAAAGGCATTCTTGACTAACATCAACACCCTACGTCGAATCTCAACGATAACTAACGCTCACGAACGTTACAGCGCGTATTTACAGCAAACCTGCTTTGCATGTTCCGAGAGGCGCTATTAGCGCCACACGTATGCGCCGAGCGCGAAATTTACACAGACGTCATCTTACAGATGTACTCTCACCGCCTACCAACTGTCGTTTATCTAACACAGCCCCTTCTTGGTGTTGGGATTTTTTTCCGTCAGTATAAATACAAAACACCAATTGTATTTGTTCCGGTCCCGTCTTATACTCAGGATAGATTTTAGAAATTTGGCTCATTCAACTTACACTCCTTATCGGCTTACAAGCCGAAAAATACAATACTTCTAGTTAATTGTTTCTAACTAGCTCATGGCACGTGCCATGCACGGGTGAAAAAGCTTGTAACTAAAATTTTTTTATGAAATTACTCCGCAATGCGAAGAAAATGAAATAAAACACAACATAACACCTACGTAACAGAACAAACGTCACAGATAGTTGTTCGAGCACGTGCGTGTTGCCACAGAGAAAGTCGTTTGTCTTACTAATTTTATTTTATTTTCCGGTATTTCTCCTTGATTTTACGTATCGTGCGATAGCGGTGAACTTAGTTCCGATGTTGGCCACCGGATAAAAGCAGATGGCGCTGCAAGTACTGAATATCGTCAGAGTGTTAGGGACAGGCGTAGCCTATTATATAGGTTTTATATTAAGGATAATCCTCTGGCTAGCACAACCATATGTTAACATTGCTCATAAAATTTGGGAACAATATGTACCTGGGAAAAGATTACGTTTCTTATTGTTTATTAGCAATGCATTATACCACAGTCTCCTAATTCAATTTGGAACGAAAATATTTTTTTACAAAACAGAATCTAATTTTATGTCTCATTTTTTAAAAGATCATTAGTCTCTGAAACTGATAAAGTTCCAACCTTTAGAGCATTTTGTTTAATTTATGTTGAAAATTCGGATCCCAGAATATTTAAATGTAGAAACAGAACAATATGCTTTGCACCTTTTACTTCATTTTTTTAATTCCGATATAAAGCAATTCGTTGCGTATCTTCACCAAACAACGGCCCCACAAAATAATGAGAAATTTCATTTAAACATATTAATGCTCTTACATGATAGCTATTTGGTCAACTGCAAATTCACTGTCTTCTTTCACTTCGCATCTTAAAAATTTAACCATTTCGACTTCGCTACCGGCCACTAGAAGAGAAAGATGAATAGTAAATTACAATTAATATTTAAAAACAAAACAAAAGGCAGGTTACAGAAAGCTAACACCAGATAGTTCATGCAAAAACTCTATAATACGTTCTATCATTAACGCTAAGTAAAACCGATAGTTATGAATCACCTAATTAAATAGCGGATACTGTGACGTATACTCTAATTTAATTTTCATTTTCAGTTACTTTTTCTATGTAAATTTGAGTTCATTCTTTTTTAGCGTTTTTTCAAGCTTAACGCGATATCTTCTCTCTCGCAAGAGTGTGGTTGGCAACACTTTGAGGTCGGAAAGTATGACGTGCGCATGTGTCCGGTGAGAACTGAACGTTATATAATGTTTGAGCAGCAGCAGAGTGTGAGAAATAGCGGAAGTTATAATGCTAATTGTGGAAGAGACGTTGTCGAATTGTAGTTGGAATTATTTGAAGGCTGCGTGTTCTACTTTAGTGTTGGTGTTGTTTTCTTCACCAAGTGTTACATTCGTTGGGTTAAGATAGTAACGTTGAAAAAAAGAACTGTACTTATGCCTTGTTGAAGTAACAACGAATTTTGTGCTGAATAAAGACTAGCAGTAAATAACCTTTCATGAAGTTTCTTGGGTGTCACCTATTTTCACTGCAGCTGAAGAACTGATTTGTGTAGTGTTCAGTAAGCTATGCTTACACGAACATTACAATACGTCATTTAACATTAATGTTTTTCAAATGGTATTTTTAATTACAGTGTTTTTCAAACGGTATTTTTCATTCAAAGATAACTCCATAACTGTATCCTTTAAATATGGTTATGTTAAAAAAATGTGATGGTTATATTCAAATCAATCGGAAACTTGAGACTTGGTCGTTCTGGGTGGTGTAGTGGTTAGCATACCAGGGAGCTATCTGGGAGACGCGGGTTCGATTACCGCTTCAGGACGACGAAATTTTCAAATTTTCGGATATTATTTGACTTACCATCCTTGTCATATTTACACCAAAAAACGGATTGTCATCTTCAAAATTTGTATTATATGATATAATCCCGTATTTCATTCATGATTTCATTCAAAATTTGTATCGTCATGTTATTAGACAATTTCAGTGGCCATATGCCATGCGACGAAACTTCAGAAAAAAAATCGAGCCACAGATATAAAGCAAAACTGTACTGGCCTGTATAGCAGTCATGCACGGAAAATACTCTGAGTGGATAAATGATTAAGACCAGTTGTGGTGCACATAGGTTTATCAAATTAAAGGAAACACCAACTAGGGTACGCGCAATGCGCCATAGACAAATCACACGTTACCATCAGTGTGAAGTATATATTGGGAGTGTGCATAAGCTCTAGCCGTTTTTGTAGGCTACAAAGAAACGAGTGGAACACAACAAATAACGTACCTAGGATTTCACATAACTACCATCACTCTGTATGGCCTCTTGCCTTCCTTCGATGAGTAGGTGAATCCCACACCGAAAAATCCCCCGTGTTTTAGAGTCAAAAAAGTCATGTAGTGCCGTTTTCACATCGTCCACATCATCGAAGGTTTGGAAAGCGAAGGCGTTCTGTAACAATCGAAAAAGGTGGAAGTCCATAGGTGCCAGGTCAGGGGAATACGCCGGTGAGGTAACATTTCCCAACCAAAGTCCAGTAATTTTTGCCGAGTGATTAAAGCAGCATGAGGTTTGGCGTTATCATAATGAAAGATCACGCCTTTGCGACTGACTGAGTGCTGGCCGCTTCGATGTCAGTTGTTCTCGTAATCTGTCCAACTGTTGGCAGTAGAGGTCAGCATTTATCGTTCGGTTAGGTGCCAACACCTCCCAGTGGATTATTCCCTGGACATCCCACCAAACACTCAACAAAATTTTTTTGGGATACAGTCCTCCTTTTGAGGTCGATGGAGCAGGATCCGCACCTTGGCACACAGTCCGCCGATGCTTTACATTACGGTACAGTACCCATTTATCATCACCTGCTACAATTCGTCCTAAAAACGGTTCATTTCTGTGCCTAGAAAGCAAACAAACACAGGTACGGATTCTTTCCTCTCGTTGCTTTGCAGAAAGCAGGTGCGGAACCCAGTTATTGAACTTGGTTATGAACCCAAGCGCATGCATCCGTCTTTCGATTGCTGTTCAGTGTACCGACAACGTTTCCGCTAATTCCTGAACGGTTGGATGTGGGTCATTTGTTATGGCTTAGTCCACACCCTCGTGAGAAACTATGGATAGGCGTCCAGGACGAGGTTGATCTTTACAGCTTCTGTCTCCGTCCCGGAATTTCCGAAATCAACAGCGACACGTGTTATCATCAACTGCATCCTCCCCATACACTTGACAGATGTTGCGGCAAGCCGCGGCTGCAGTACTGCCTTTATCGAACTCGTACAGTAAACAATGTCTAATGTGCTGTTTATCGCATGCCATGTTACACCGTCCGTGATTTCCGTTATGAATGACTTACTCGGACAAACCTAGTGCCTCTATATGCTCTACTGCTCCACGCTTTATTGCCGGAAAATTCGGCATTGCAGCAGCATCGGTTACGTAACTACTCCGATAGCAATTTGCATCTATTACAAAAACGGGTAGAACATTTGCACACACAGAATACATAAAGAAGTGCAGTGTGACGTCGGCTATCAAGCATCAGTGCCACAGTTGTGAGATATACTAAGCGTGCAGTGTGATGTTGGCCATCACGTAGCAGTGCCGCAGTTGTGAGATATACAAAGAGTGCAGTGTGATGTCGGCCATCACGTATCAGTGCCACAGTTGTGAGATATACAAAGCGTGCAGTGTGATGTCGACTATCACGTAGCAATGCCGCAGTTGTGAGACATAAAAAGCGTGCAGTGTGATGTCGGCTATCACGTAGCAGTGCCACAGTTGTGAGATATACAAAGCGTGCAGTGTGATGTTGGCCATCACTTAGCAGTGCCGCAGTTGTGAGATATACAAAGCGTTCAGTGTGATGTCGGCTATCACGCATCAGTGCCACATTTGTGAGATATACAAAGCGTGCAGTGTGATGTTGGCCATCACGTAGCAGTGCCGCAGTTGTGAGATATACAAAGCCTGCAGTGTGATGTCGGCTATCACGTAGCAGTAATACAGTTGTGAGGTATATAAAGAGGTGCAGTATGATGTCGGCTATCACGTAGCCGTTCCACAGCTGTGAGGTACATTAAGATGTTCGGTGTGATGTCGGCTGTCATGTAGCAGTGCCGCAGTTGTGAGATATACAAAGCATGCAGTGTGATGTCGGCCATCACGTATCAGTGCCACAATTGTGAGATATAAAAAGCGTGCAGTGTGATGTCGACTATCACGTATCAGTGCCACAGTTGTGAGATATAAAAAGCGTGCAGTTTGATGTCGGCTATCACGCATCAGTGCCACAGTTGTGAGATATACAAAGCGTGCAGTGTGATGTTGGCCATCACGTAGCAGTGCCGCAGTTGTGAGATATACAAAGCGTGGAGTGTGATGTCGGCCATCACGTTTCAGTGCCACAGTTGTGAGATATACAAAGCGTGCAGTGTGATGTCGACTATCACGTAGCAGTGCCACAGTTGTGAGATATAAAAAGCGTGCAGTGTGATGTCGGCTATCACGTAGCAGTACCACAGTTGTGAGGTATATAAAGAGGTGCAGTATGATGTCGGCTATCACGTAGCAGTTCCACAGCTGTGAGGTACATTAAGATGTTCAGTGTGATGTCGGCTATCATGTAGCAGTGCTACATTTGTGAGGTATATAATGTGGTGTAGTGTGATGTCCGTTATCACGTATCAGTGCCATATTTGTGGGGAATACAAAGAGGTGCAGTTGGATGTCGGCTATTACGTAGCAGTGCCACAGTCGCAGATAAAATAGATGTTGTGGAGTAATTGTCGACAATGCCAGATCTCGGTGACCTCAAAAGAGGAATGATCAATAGTGCGCATCTTGCGAGAGCTTCAGCAACTAGAACGGAAGAAATAGTAGATGTAACACGAGGAACTGTATCGAAGATTATTACTACCTAACAAAAAGGACACACTGTTGCCTCCAAACGTGGAAAATGTGGAAGCCATACGAAGATGTAAGATAAGGATAGGCGAACGTTGGTACGGTTTGCCCAATGGAAGCTCAAGACCACGGCACCGCAAACAACAGCACACTTGAACACCAATCGGAATGATCCGATTCCGATTTGGTGTTAACACATCTTGAAAACTGTAATTTACCGTCAGTATAAGAAAGGAACTGGGGAAAGGTTTCTGAAAATTCAGAAATTCCTGTTAACACATCTTCAAAACTGTAATTTACTGTCAATACAAGAAAGGAATTGCGGAAAGGTTTCTGAAAATTCAGAATTTTCCGTTAACACATCTTGAAAACTGTAATTTACCGTCAATACAAGAAAGGAATTGGGGAAAGGTTTCTGAAAATTCAGAATTTTCTGAAAACTGTAATTTACCGTCGATACAAGAAAGGAATAGGGGAAAGGTTTCTGAAAATTCAGAATCTTCTGTTAACACATCTTGAAAACTGTAATTTATAGTCGATACGTAAAAAGGAATTGTGGAAAGGTTTCTGAAAATTCAGAATTTTCCGTTAACACATCTTGAAAACTGTAAATTGCCGTCAAAATAAGAAAGGAATTGCGGAAAGGTTTCTGAAAATTCTGAATTTTCCTATTGTACGAAAAATCCTTGAAGTTCAGGTTTCTTCTCGTCATTTCACGGAAAAAGTTGTATCAGAAATATTCCTCGTTAATTCACGTAAGGAATCACGGAACGTTGCTCCAGAATTTCAGAAAATATTTTACAGTGTACATATTTTTTTCTTTTTTTAGAATTCAACCATAAAATGGAGAGGGGGAATCTCCATTACCGAAAAGATGAAAAATAATACACTTACATGAGGAAACAATGGTCTCTAAGTCGTCAATAGTACAAGCAGAAGGCACGCAGATTCCAAGACGCATGTCTGCAATGTCTGCACGTGGAGCCATTTTGACCAGGTTTCGAAAAAACTGAAAGGAAAATAAAAGAAATCAAATATTTAAAAGAAATACCTCAACGAACCGTACTCCACTGGATCACAGCCGCATAAAAGGAGTGGAGCAGTTGGTTTGTGCTGGCAAGCGATTACTTTCTTCCGGAAAATTCATGTACACTGTTACTTATTTAATTCGAACTTGGTTAAATTGAATTCGTCGATAATTCGAACTGTGTAGCTTACTGATGTGATTTTGGGCTGTCTGGTTTGCTGTAATATTTCGAGTTTAAGTATCCCTTTCATATACAGCGTAGCCGAGAGATGTGTAGGGGATAAAGCCTTTCAGCAGTAATTAGTGATGCCGTCTTGAACTTAAAGCATTTTTATCGCCCCGTGACTAACCTACGTAAGTTATTTCAGAAGTTTGTACACTACGCAGGCATTGCCCCTAGGATGATGCAATCCATCCAATCGTTGCACCAACTGTGAGTCAGACTTCAGTACACAAAGTTGTGTCTACGTTTCATGGTTAATTTTTTCCTGTTCCGAAAAATTCTGCCTAGAAATGGAGGAAGAAAGTGAGTCAGGTCAGATCTCACGTAGCAACCAGCGATCCTACATTAAAACTGAAACTTTACGAGGGAAATCCCCTACCAAAATTCATAAAGCTTTGTGTGAAGAATATGGCTTGCCCCCAACCAGACTAGGACTTGATCCCAAATCTGAAGAAGCCACTCCGCAGGAAACGATTCAGGATGTTTCTAACTAGGTGACCCGAGTAATCCAAAGCCTCAACAATGGAGGTGTCCTGACTGGAATACAAGACTTATCTTGATGTTGGGCCGCTATCATAGAGAAGCATGGAGATTACTTCGAAGGCCTGTAAAGGTATGTTGTGAAATAAATTTGTTTTTTAAGAGACAACCCACAGTGTACAAAACTTTTGAAATGACCCTCGTATCTGTGAGGTGACACTCATGTCAAGACGGCAAAGTTGCAGCGACAAACTTCGTCGGTGTAGCTGAATTGGGAAAACATTCGGCACCAGAGAAGACGGATGCGATTTCGTGCCTCGCCACCGGCAACCTTGTGTTTTAATATTGGCGCCGGAAAGTAAAATTAATCTCCTGGCCATTGAGTTCTTCGAAAAACGTGTAATGTTCCTTCCACACATCGTCTGGAATTAATGAGAATTCCTTCTTCTGCAGTGGCATCCCTCAAACGTGGTTTATCGGCTGACCCGGAAACCTACATTTCGTCCGAGCCTTTTCTCAAGGGAGGATTATGTGACTACCTCAGAAGTGATGCATATGTCAAAACAGCAAAGTTGCAGCGACAAACTTCGTTGGTGTTGTTTAATTCAGAAAGCATTCAGCTCCGGAGCAGAAGGATGCGAGTTCAGAAATTCGCCACCGACAAATGGTTGTTACGCTATATTCTTTCCAAAATTCTATATTCTATATTCTTTCCAAAATTTTAAAGGAAACATAGGGCTAAGAGCAAGTTCTGTTGACTTTTTGGATGTAACACACATGACAAATATAGCCTGGAAGCATGCCTCTAACAGATCCTGATGGTCCACCAGAAGAGTGAGATATACTTCCTCAGATAGCACAGTTTGGAGCTTCATTGAGGTTCTCGTCGTTGTGGATGATAATGATGCTGGGTATGGAAATACTACAGATGTATACTACATCGTTGCCGAAGAGCAAGCGAAAAAGTGACTCTTCTGATGATGAAGAAGAATATTTACAGAAATGACAAGATGTTGTGCCTTCGTTTTCATAATCGCGGGAAACTATGTTACCACCTCGAATGTTCGTGAAAACCCAAGAAAATGCTGATTCTTAATATTTCGATATTTTAGACAAATTAGACAATTTAGTATGTTAAAGAAAGAAAAACAAAACAAGAATGGATGATATTGCGGCAGCCAAAAATAACCTACTTTATCAACAGAACGTACAGTGTAAGTACACTGAATTAAAACTTTTTTTTATAATTGGAATATTTGTCTTCCATTCCAATTCGAATTAAGCAAGTTGTACTGCACATAAAAAACCACTGGACTTTTATTTTTAGTGTTTCATGAAGATTAGCTTGATGTTTCATTAAAACATAAATAGCATTACGAACACCAAACAGAAGTCATCGCTCT
The DNA here is from genome assembly GCA_039090855.1 of Macrothele yani. Classification (NCBI taxonomy): domain Eukaryota; kingdom Metazoa; phylum Arthropoda; class Arachnida; order Araneae; family Macrothelidae; genus Macrothele; species Macrothele yani. Next base: position 132,104,312 of record CM077005.1, on the reverse strand, counting down.
TTCCACGTGGAAAAAGCGATGACTTCTGTTTGGTGTTCCTGATCCACGTCGCGTGTATGAATTAGCATTACGAAGTTTGTGGGTCTTCATTAATTGGGTTAGAAGAAGGCGGAATAGTATTAATATCGTGTAAATAATTGCAAGGTTACCCGGCTGCATTAATTTTCCAGTAATCCTTAAGGGCGTATTGTCGTTTTCGCGGAACTCAACCCACCATGGGCGGAAGAAAGAGAGAGAGAGAGAGAGAATTGCAAGGTTTCGACAGAGCTAACGAACGAAGGGGGAAGAATTTAAGAGTAGTTGCTGCTATGGGGGTGGAACGCAGGGGTGGTTCATATCCTAAGAAAAGCCCCGCCGTTCGGTGTAATAGGCAAGTCAGATGGCCTTCCAGGTAAGTTTTAGAGTAGCACTTTTCCAGATGTGAGAAGCCATTAAAATTGTCAAATGCGAAGGGCTTCGAAGAGATTTTATGTCCAATTTTCGAGAGCAAAAGTGACAGCTGGAGGAAATAGAACTTAAATTTAAGCGCGGGTAACTCAGAGGCTTACCGTAGGATTTCGAACGTAGTGTGTGTCACTCTAATCCTGGGTGCTTAGGAGCTGTCGGAAGAGAAGGGTAAATCTGTGGCAGGTAAGAAAATACGGAGCCCTATCAACAAGAAAGAGAGAGAGAGACCTGGAGTTACCAGCAAGACAGAAGAAAAAAGGTCAGTCCGGCCGCGATTTTCATGGCGGCAAAGGCTGCTGGGAAAAACTGAACGCTGTATTAAGGTTTTTGCTGCTGGACAGCGCGTCTGGTTAGAATAGCGAAAGAGTGGGTAAAATTACTCTCTGTGAGGCCGTGCTGTTTGAAGTGCAGCGAAAGAAGGACTATTTGGTTAATCCCTCTACAGCCGGGAAAAGCAAGTGTGACCTGTGTCTGAAGAAATAGACAACCCTAATTTTTGCTCTGAATTGGGGACCACTGTGTCCCCGGGATATGGATGTAAATGAACGTCTTGTTCCTTGCAGCATAGGAGATCGAAGAGAGATTGTGACCAGCAGTATTGAATATCATTATACGGTAGTGACATTGGGTTGCGAGGTTATACAGGCCACGAGTGACCGCGATCAGCCGACCGTGAAGAGGCAGGAAGATTTCGAAACCTTCGTAAATCACCAATATATCTTTAAGAGGAGGACGAAGCATTCTCTTCATCGGATCAGCGAGCTCAGCTGTCACGCGCACGAAGTTGGAAGAAAGTGAAAGTAGAAGAGAGAAAGAGTGTGAGAAATCGTCCTTGCCGATTCCCGTACTGCGGGCAACAAAGAAGTCAGCCATGTAAATCGAGAAGTGCGGCTGTATTTGTGTGTGTGTGTGTGTGTATGTGTGTGTGTGTGTGTATGCCTCGAACAAGCACGTGCAATAACAAAACCTGAACGCATGTGTTCGCCGTATCTAAACTGGGGTTCAATTTAAATAAGCAGGCTTCCATACAAGTGAAAGGAGCGCACATTGGCTTGTCTTGTATACCCAACTACAAATTGAATTAACAGAGGAGGAGAACTTGAAGAATTTCTCAATTTCAGAACTACGCTCTGAAATTGAGACTGCGACAGCAAATAAGGATTACTGCCGTTAAACGCCACTCCATGTTTTAGATACCGTGCGCGTGTGTCCAGAAGGTGACGTCTCTTCATTTTAAAAGAAGTCAACTGTATTGGGTTGGAAAGAAAGTCTGCAAATGCAAGGCGGCAGAAAAGTCCTAATTACCATATATGCAAATGCAAATCAGTCCAAAATGTAGTCGCCATCTTTTGCCACGATTTGCTCCCAGCATCTGGGAAGGTACTTGGTTACCGTCCCTGTAGATTTGTGGCGGCTCGGACGCAAAAAAATGAGTAAGCACGCGTTTGACATCGACCCGGTTGGCGAACCGTTGCCAGACTAGGAACTGCCGCAACGACCGGAAAAGGTAGTAGTCTCTTATGGCAATATCCGGGGAATAGGCTGCGCGCGGTAGCAGCTCCCAGCCTAGGTCCCTGATCTTGTGACAGGTCACCCGTGCTGTTTTAGGTCTCGTCCCATCCTGCTGTAGGAGGATGCACGCCCTTGCGGTTCAGTAATGCTGTGTGACGGGTCTGCACCACAGGACGCACATGATATAAAGGCTTATAGCAGCGAGAGCATACGTCCGCGTAGCTCAGTTAGGAGAGCGACTTATTCCGGAATGAGGGGACCCGGTTTCGATGTCCAGCGTGGACAAAAATGACGGAGAAATTTACTTCGTTATAGCTGGTTCAATGTACGCGATGCATGCAAATCGTTGAGTTTACAGCAGTACACATAGGCGGTGATAGTGGTGCTGTCCGGCAGCATCTCAGAAAAGACGACGCCCGCATATCCCACCAAACAGACAGCAGGACCTTATGTAGGTGTAAGCCGGCTGTGGGTGGGTGGGTTGTGTGGTCGGCATGGGCTTCTGTTTTGGGCACAACTACTGTTTCCGGGCACTGATATAGACACACAGGACATATTTCTCGTCATCTGCAACCATGCGGTACAAGAACGGTTCAACATGGTCACGTGCAAGCATGGAAACGCATACACTTATTCGATTTTCTTTCTGCTCAACTCTGAGTTGATGTGGTACCTAAACATTCCTCTTGTGCACCTTCCTAAATTTCCGCAGGTGTGGGATAATGCACGTGTGGATAGTCCCCAGTTGATCGGTCAACTCCCGCGTGGTCGCACGTGGGTTGGTCTCTATCAAGGTCTTCATCATGTCCATATCCACTGTTGCCGGTCTTCCGGCTTTGGGACAGTCTGACAGATCAAAATTTCCCTCTCGAAACCGTTCGAATCAACGAAGCACTGACGATAGGATATGGTATTACAGTACACACTGCTAATGTTCCTTAAAGCACTTGCGGGGGTTCTACCGCGACGGAACTCATGCAGCATGCAATGGCGGATGTGTTCATTGTCCACTCCATGTTGGCTGGCACTTACACCCTTCGCCTTCTGACGCCTGACTGCCACTGACTTAAGCCACCGACCTGCTCTAATGTCATGGTGGTGTGCTGCGCATTCTCAGTGACCAATGTGCGCCGTGGCAGGGGCTTCAGCTTCAGGTACCTCGTCATCGGGCATTACTTTCTTTCCAACAAAATATGTTATTCAAATGTATGTTGTCTACTGCAAATCCTGAAGGATAGTGAGTCGTTTCTGATGTCTAATGAGTAATTTCTATTGGATAAATTTGGGGCCTACTGTGTGGCCTAATCAATGAGATCCCGGCGGATAAAAGAACATACACTCCGAACGTAATAAATTCTAATGTTTACCTGTGGAACGCAGACCAATGAGGGGCACGCTACCTAGTCATTTCATAAGGCCACATTGCGTGTTAAGTTTGGCCTCTCACAGTGTAACAATGCTTTATTTTTCTCGTTTATGTATTGAGCTCCAGTTAAACGCAAAGTTCAGTTGAAACTGCCCAAATCATTGATCACTTAAAAAAAAACTACGACATCTCAAAATGAATCAGTAGAAATGGTTGTTCCAGCAATTTTCTAGAGCATGGCCAAAAGGCTTTTTGGTGCAAAGAGTCAGAGGAGGAAGAAACTTGGACTTCTCATAGTGAATCAGAAGGAATTGTTCAGCTGGTAATTATCTACTGCATGTCCACAGGGCTTGTTTGAACAAAGTCTTAGAGAATAGTTGAAGGAGCTTGGACTTCCCAAAATGAATCCGTACGAATGTGGTTGTACAACTAATTATCTGTCGTGTGGCCACAGGTTTTGTCGGAGCAAAGGGTCAGAGAGTTCTTGAAGGAGCTTGGACTTCTCACAGTGAAGTATCAGAGAGTACTTGGAGGAGCTTGGACTTCTGAAAGTGAATCAGTAGGAATGGTTCTACTAGTAATTGTCTATTACATGACCACATGGCTTGTTGGAGCAAAGGGTCAAGGATTACTTGAAGGAACTTCGAATTTTCAAAGTGAACGAGTAAGAATGGTTGTTCTACTAATTCTCTGCTTTATGGCTACAGGATCTGTTGGTGCTTATACTCAGGGGACGAAGGAACTTGGACTTCCTCTGCTGACCCAGCACCAAGGAAACAAATGACTACGTATCAAGGGGAAAACGCAGGAAACTATAAGTGCATGCTTGTTTTAAAAAGATACTAAGTGCTAAAATGAAGAGAATTGTTTCTTTCAGAAGACGACGGAAACGAAAGAAAGCGTTGAATGAAGGTCTGGTGTCCATACTTACAGTTTTGGTATTGGCTAAATAGGAACTGGATCTATTTCCTGCTTGGTAGTCCATAGCAGCTTGCCTCATTACTTCAGGGATGTCTATTTTCACCATACAGTATTGGCCTCTGACAACATCCTTGAGATACTTCTCGGGTGTTGGCATCTCGACGTTCAGGCACTCGTCGTAGTCTCCGAGCGCAGAAGCTGTTCCTTCAAGGATTCCCGCGGATGGTTTTCCATTGGCATCGATAACTAGAAACAAAACGCAAATTGGTAACCTATGTAATGTTGCAGGAAATAAGAGGTACTGTTGAATAGAAAGAATTTTGAATCACTGCTTTAGCGAAATTCAAATATTCTTCCTTTTCACAGGGTTTATTTCTACAACTGCCATAAAAAGATGAATATCTAACTACAAGGAACTGAAGTAGTTTAAACAGATGGACATTAAATAACCGACAAACGAATGTCGGATATTTAACGACTTATTCTTTTACACTTTCTATCAGAGGCGTAAGGAGAAATTTCTGCGCCTAGGGAACCAAAACATATTGCGCCCCTATCTGTCATTTTCTGTTTTATTTTGATTTGGAAATTTAACGATCACTGCGAGTAACTCCAAGGAACGTAAGCAGTGGCTAGTCTCTAATTTAAGGCCCCTGGCTTCAGGAAAGGGAGAAAGCTAGTGTCATAAGACACTAGCTTTCTCCCTTTCCTGAAGCCAGCTACTGTCCATGCGTCAACCGGACCTGAAAGCAGGGCCTACGGGCAAACGGACAAAATAATTAACAAGATATTTTTTTTTATTTTTTTTTATTGGAGGTTTAACAACCACCGTGAGCAACTCAATGGGCTATAAGCAGTCGCCCGTTCCTAATTTAGGGTCACTGGTTCCAGGGAAGGGAGAGAGCCAGTGCCGTAAGACAAACACAACATCCATGCCCCACCGGGATTCGAACCCGGACCCCCTTCGGACGAATGATCAGAGGCCATTGCCTTAGACCACTTCGCCACCGGGGAGGTCAAGATTCTTCAATGGCATCTCTATGCGGGAAGCCCAATCAATCTGTACTGCACAGCTGGCCAAGTACTAAGAGACGTTGGCTTCATATCATGCGTCTGGGGTAAGGCATGGGTGATGTGTTTTTCTACAGCACTGGCTCTTCGCCTTCACTGGAGCCATTGGCCCTAAATTAGGGACGACTGATTGCTTATCGTCCATTTAGTTGCGCACGGTGGCCAGTATATCCAACTAGTAAATAAAAACAATCAAACTAAATGTTTGTGCAGCTTTTACCAACTGCTTCGAAGTTCGGACCTTAGATACCACATCAAACGGGCCAAATGAAGCTGGTAGTCGTATCTCGCAGTTGCAGAAACGATAGAATAGCCCCCAAAGAATCTCAAACAAGATGAACATCTTTATCTTGCAAAGTACGCGCAACACCTCCTTCCAGGGCCGGATAAAGGCCTTGTTGGGCCCCTAAGCTGAGACATTTAAGGGGGCCCCAAGACTGAAACATCTGAGTGAGTCTCAAAGAACTTATGACGACGATCATTATTGAAATCCATTAAAACACGAAACTCTGGCAATATGCATTCTTCAAACTAATAGATTACACCTGCAGAGTTTTCATAATAAGTCATTGTATTTTTCATTGTTCTCATAAGGACATAAGTTGAAAGCTTAAGATTTCTAGATTTTGTCTCGGGTTTTCTAATGATTCAGTATTGCATACTTTTATTAGTGTATCTGTTTTGTTACGCAGTGTGAAGCCACAGGAGACTTCGATCATTAATGGTTCCAAGTGCAAACTGGAACGTGTAGGTGGATGATAGTGAAAAAGCTGAAACACTCTCGTCGGCACCGCTGTAGAGAGAGACATGAAATCTTTACGCTTGGTGAGTAACTGCCTTGAAATCTGTTCGTATCTCTCTCTCTCTCTCTCTCTCACTCTCTCTACTTATCTATCTATTATTATTCCAGGCATGCCGCGTAGGTCCTTGGTCATAGTGGGCCCTAAGGCTATATAGCCCCTATAGACCACATAGACTGGCACAGCCTCCTTCTTTTCTGAATGTGAGTAATAAACATCCCTTGAGCATTCTGAGGAAGAAATACAAATTTTAAGCTGTTAAGGCTGCTAAAAGGGGCGAAACGTATAAGCAAATTTTGTTGGACAAATGACGGAGTACGGCCTGAAAAATATGTACCAGAAACTAGGGCTAAAGTTTCGATTCCAATTTTAATCAGACTGGAGGCAACGCCCTCTCTTGTGCTGCACACGTGACAGTCTGCATAGTAACACCTCTGCTTTCTATTTTGGTATCGCATTCTTGCAGTACGTAGGAGGTACGAAGAAAAATTACCTATTCTGCAGCTGTGAAAAGGAAAATAACTTTCAACCGTTAAAGCTGCTGAACTCATCGAAATAGACTCCTACTATACGAATATCAGGGGTGGACCTTGGTGCCGGACATATCTCGGTTTACCACTCGAGAAATGACCCACTTTCTCGTATTGATTTTGTTTGGAGTTTTGGAACGAACAACTGATTATTTTGGTGCTTATCCTAACACATAATTTGCTAGAGTCCTCCTCCTCAGTGCCACTTTTTAAGTCGTCATAGCAACAACCGAGAAACAAATGTGAAAATCATCTAAATACGTGGCGTCAGTTCAGAAAATAAATCCATCGCTCTTTCCACGTTAAGCAACGCACAGCAACCGAAAAATTGTTATTCGGCCGCCGTCGTGGAATTGAATCCCGAATCTCTCGATATCTAGCCGAGCGCTTTAGCCTTACACCACAGCGGCCAACAATTCACGATGCTATGTGTTTTTTTGTTGCTGTTTTTTTCAGTCAGCATCTGACATCATAAATCCGTAAGATGGGCTCAGCTACTGAGACGTCTCCATCTGGTGGGCATTGACGGCACTGGCTATATATAATTATAGCAATAATCCAAAGGGCGAGATCTAAGGTGAAAATCATCTAAATACGTGGCGTCAGTTGAATGAATAAGTCCATCGCTCTTTCCACGTTGAGCAACGCACAGCAACCGAAAAATTGTTATTCGGCCGCTGTCGGGGAATTGAACCCCGAATCTTCGCTATCTAGCCGAGTGTGGTAGTCTTACACCACAGCGGCCAACAATTCACGGTGCCATTTTTTTTCAGTCAGCATCTGACATCATAAATCCGTAAGATGGGCTCAGCTACTGAGACGTCTCCATCTGGTGGGCATTAACGGCACTGGCTATATATAATTATAGCAATAATCCAAAGGGCGAGATCCAAGGTGAACATCCTCTAAATACGTGGCGTCAGTTGAGTAAATAAATCCATCGCTCTTTCCACGTTAAACAATGCACAACAACCGAAAAATGCTATAATTATATATAGCCAGTGCCGTCAATGCCCACCAGATGGAGACGTCTCAGTAACTGAGCTCATCTAAGGGATTTATGATGTCAGATGCTGACTGAAAAAAAAAAAAAAAAAGCATAGCACCGTGAATTGTTGGCCGCTGGGGTGTAAGGCTAACGCGCTGGGCTAGATATCGAAAGATTCGGGATTCGATTCTCCGACGGCGGCCGAATGACAATTTTTCGGTTGCTGTGCGTTGCTTAACGTGGAAAGACCGATAGGTTTATTTACTCAACTGACGCCACGTATTTAGATGATTTTCACCTTGGATCTCGCACTTTGGATTATTGCTATAATTTTACATAGCCAGAGCCGTCAATGCCCACCAGATGGAGACGTCTCAGTAGCTGAGCCCATCTTACGGATTTATAATGTCAGATGCCAACTGAAAAAAACAACAAAAAAAAACACCCACATGGCACCGTGAATTGTTGGCCGCTGTGGTGTAAGGCTAACGCTCTCGGCCAGATATCGAGAGATTCGGGGTTCGATTCCCCGACGGCGACCGAATAACAATTTTTCGGTTTCTGTGCGTTGCTTAACGTGGAAAGAGCGATGGATTTATTCACTCGAGAAACAAATGTTTGTGACGTCACGCTTAGCTTTTCGTCTTTTCGTGTAGGTGACGTCATCACCTACACGCGCACAGTCCACGCGTATACCCCTTTGTTTTGTTGTCATAGCAACAAAGAACACAGCTGCTGGTGTGACGTCATCTAATTCAAATCATTCTCACATGACTTCAGAGATACGTTACGTCACATGGTCAACTCTAGAGATACGAAAACTTTTTTTTTTTTGGTTAACGACCACCGTAAGCAACTCAGTGGGCTATGAGCAGTCTCCCGTCCCTAATTTAGGGTCACTGGTTCCAGGGTAGGGAGAGAGCCAGTGCAGTAAGACAAACACAACATACATACCTCACCGGGATTCGAACCCGGACCCCTTTCGGACGAATGATCAGAGGCTATCGCTTAGACCACTGCACCACCAGGGCGGCTACGAAAAACTTTACATCAGGAATTTTGGTTCACAACCTGAACCGATGTTTAGCCATCTGTATGTGGCAACGTCAAGAGTACGACGATCTGACGACGTCAAGATAAAAATAGTTCGCGGAAAAGAAGAGGAAATTGATACAGGGTTCACGGTTAGTGCATACGAAAATGTTGTGTACAAGGAAGTGTTGAAGAAATTGGGACTAAAGGTTTTACAAAACACATAACAGACAGTCCGTCGTATCAAATTCTATAACCGACTGCTCGGGAAATTTTCAGAAAGCTGTGAGTATATAGACGTGGAACTCAAAAACTCAATAAATGAATGTCAATAATTTCTGTATCATAAATTTAATTTTCCCCCGTCATATTGTAGGGCTTTCATCTAGAAAATAATAATCGTTAACTTCATTTGAGCTTTATTTCTGCCTAAAATATTTATTTAAAAAAAAAGCACATTTTCTTCTGTTTTATATGTTGGACATTTTCTCTGAAGAAAATTCTCTGTACTTATGTGAGAAAAGTATCGCCGGATCAAACACTCCGTGTCTTTCATTTTAGATCTTGTCTTATTAAATTTTGGTTCATTCTCGTTAAGTATTTTTCAGCCTGAACGCTACATTTCTCAACTCACCTAAATTGTGCTGTGGCAACCTGCCGACAGGTGATGGGAATGACGTATGCAAAAACAGATAATGATTTGATTTGTACAGAGAGATTTGATTCGAATCACTCACTCTCAATGTTTACGCTTCCTTATTCTATAATCTAAATTGTTTGTCGAACTATTATAGGAGTAATGTGTCATGAGCACTTGAGTTATTTTGTTGTTCGAAACGATATCTTATTGATCACGAACTGTAGTTTTGTTCTGAAACTGAAGTTTGCAATGTTCAAGTTTAAGACCTGAGTTGTGTGTGTTGACGAATACATATGCCTCCAGAGGACCAATAAAGAAATAGTGGACAGAGTAAGGAAGCCTTTTCAATTCATCTCGCCATTACTATTTTCAGCCTAATTGGATCTTTCATGTGCAATAAAACTATCCGAAACACGACGTTAAGCTATTCAGAACATTTCAGTAAGCTATATAGTGAAGCCAGTTACTGCGGCAGGTTTACGCTTTAGTAAGAAGAGTGTTTCACAGTGAAATTATATTGGAGTTTTAGTTAAACAATATCAAGTAAACAAGCATTGCATTCAACGAAACTCTAAAACTTTACAGCTGTTGCAAATTGTTTAAGTTAAAGCAAACTACAATTAGACATAAGTCGTTGAACATGGAGCCCAGGGTTATTGGAATGCTTTACCCTCCTTTTTAGCACGTCTTTTGTAAAAAAAGATCGTGCTTATGTTATCACTTTGTCTGTCCGTCCTTTCGTCTGTGGACACCATATGTCTGCAACTTTTACTCCAATTAAAAAAATTATTTTGCATTGGGAAGTTTTTAATGTGAGAATGATGATCCATGCATTCCGTTTTTATGCCGATATATAACCTCGTCGCTAGAGAGCGTAAATGCAGGTGATAACGAATTAGAAATACATTTTATTCCACATATTTGTTTCTAAATATCCGACTCAAAAAAAAAATATTTTTCCTTTCGATGCCATTTATGTCGAAGACTATGTGAGGCACAGTCTCTTTTTCAAGTAATGCATCGATTTTCCGCCAGGGGAGTAAAAGTAAGTTGAGTTTTCACCGATGTTTCTGCTTCTAACAGTCCGATTTGAAACTTCTTCCTGCATCGAATACAGCTCCTGATGGGAAATGTTTTGCATATAATTTCTAATTTTAGGTAAAGAATGAATTTGCAACTAGAGGATTACAGTTTCTGAATTATTTGCAACAAAATTTGAGCTTCTGGAAACTGGATTGAAAAAATTATTTCCTGGACCGATACCGTTCACCTCAAAAAAAAAAAAAAAAACTTTCGAAAATATCTCCTACTTAAACTAATGCATAGCTTTTTCGACGGGGGGCGTAGATTCATGTCTTGTTTCTCTTGATATCTCTGCTTCTAAGAGCCCCATTTGAAACATTCTTTCTTTGTTGGACAGCGTTTCCGAGGCGACATCACTGTTAAAAATTGGTACTTAGAATTAAGCAAAATGTATTCGTTTTTGAGTACATTCTTGGCTTATAATATCGGGTGCGCCATATAATAGAGGCCCCGTGGCCAGAGGACGTTGTTAGGCGGGTTAAAGTTGTTTGGCGGGTTTCCAGTTAAAACCGCTTTGTTCCACTTCTAACCAGTTTCTGCGTATACAGCTGCAAAGGAATTCTCCGGAGTGGTTAGTCACAGCCAGAACAGTGTAGTTACGCGGTCATAAGTGAAGAGAGAACAAAGCCAACGGAAATGGTTTTAAGTACGAAACAGCGGGTTTTTATTGTGGAACAGTATTTCAGAAATAACTCATACAAGGTTTTAAATGAGTTCTTTACAGAAAAATTTCCACATTGTGCAGCACCGGCAAAATCAGTGGTACAGAAGTTAGTGCGGAAATTTCGTGAAACCGTCACGGTGTGCAACAGGAAAAGAAACAAACCCAAGACAATTCGTACTGAAGACAATATCAAGGATGTGTGCACAATGATTTCACAAAGCCCTCAGAAGTCGATTCGCCGATTATCGTCTACAACGGGAATATCTGCCACGTCATGCCGACGTATACTTAAGGCGGATTTGCATTTTCGGCCGTACAAAGTTATGGCGCTCCAAGAACTTAAAACTCCTGATTATGCAAAACGGATGCGATATTGTAAGTGGTTTCAGGAGGCCATTGCCAGCAGTGAAATGGACCCAACAGTTTATAACATGACAGATGAAGCATGGTTTCATCTGTCCGGGTATGTCAATGCCCAAAACAGCAGTATTTGGACCAACACGAATCCCAGACGGACAATGGAGACTCCTCTGTACGACCAAAAGATAGGCGTTTGATGTGCTGTGTCTGCGAAGAGGATAGTCGACCCATTCTTTTTCACTGACACCATCAACTCGGAGCGGTATTGTTGTAAACGCAGGTAAATTACTCCTGTTTTTTGCCATTTCAACTATTCTTTACCATGTATAGTAACATTGCCTGACTGTTCATCAAGTATTGCGTCATTTTCTTGTAGGACTTCCGTCCCCATTGGGTAGAGTTTATGTCCCAGCCACCTACAGCGAGATCGCCTTTTGGGCAGGACACAGAAACGGAAGGAATGAGAGCAAGTCTAGCGACTTTGACAGAACAGTTTGTAGTGAGATTAGAGTAAAGTAGATGGCGCCACTGTACAAGTCCGATGTTGCACATAGAGGGTGACAGAATTTCAGGAAGGGGGGCATAGAAAAGGATACCCATTTAACCAGTGGGTCCAGCCTCGGGGCCGTCACTTAACGTGTTCGTCCGATGCACGGCGAATATTCAGTGATTGTTAGCAAATCACACCACCTCCGCAAGATCAACCCAGGATCGAACCTGAGGACCCTGCATTGGTAGTTTGAATTGCTAACCACTCAGCCATTCGCGGCTTTGTTGTCGTTCATTATACTCGGGCCTCTTTTATATGGCACACCCTGTAGCTCCGAGTACATGTGTCTCAATTTTGGAAAAGACACGTACTCATTTTTGAGTACATACAGGGAATCAATTGTAAGTAAATCTGGTATTTCTAATTTGAAATATATGTACTTATTTTTGAGTACATATATTTCAAATATATGTGCTCTAACTTCATTCACTTTCTGTGCCCTTAGAAGTTAGAGCGAATCTAGCGATTCTGAAAGGATAGTGTGTAAGTGAGAGTGAGAACACTGGATGGCACCACCGTACAAGCGTACAATTTTGCACATAGAAGGCAGAGAGAAATTAAGGGAGAGGGCTTAGGAACTTCAATCGGGAGACTCCTACCCGGGGGGGTCACTTAATGGTGCTCGTCCGATGCACGGCGGATATTCAGCGATTGTTAGAAATTCATACCAACACGGATAGACCCCAGGTTCAAGCCCATCAGGCTAGGTTTGAACCTGGGGTCTCTCCATCAGTAGTATGAATCTCTAACCAGATCAGATCATATGTAGAGAATTTTAGGAAGGGAGTGTCTGACCCCAGGTCTTAAACAACCCTTAGAAATCGGAAGCTAGGAGATTTGGGCTAGAGTGCCCGATAGGAAAGTGAAACGAAAGCGAAGTAGAAAGGGGTAGGAAGACGCCCTTATTTATTACCGGGATCCAGTACCTGGGGTCCAACGGGTTAACGTGCCCATCCGACGCACGGCGGATATTTAGTGGATCGAGCGTTCGTACCTGCCTGGGATCGACTCTGAGGCCCTTTCTGTGACACACACGAACGTTGCCCACTAGGCCATCCGCGGCCCTGAATCTCTAAATACGAAGCCATCCGATGCTCGATTTCCAATTTGGAATACGTGTACTCCATACATACTCATTTATTCATAGAATCAACTGGAAGTATATTATTCGATGGCACATCTAGGATAATAGATATACTCTTTGTCACATGCTGGGCAAATGAACCGCACAACCTTATGACAAATATAGTGATGAAGCGACAGTATCTTATTTATGAGATTGACACAAATACAGTTGATGTAAAAACGTACACAAAGACACTTTATGCATAATTAAATTACTTGTGATCAGTGACTTTGTTGTACATATATTTGTTGTACATATTATGTGTGTGTCACTTTATACATTTATTAAACGATTTCTCTTGAAATGTATAATATCTAAAACGAAGTAATACGAGATTATATTTATATTTTTGACGCAGTTATTTGTAAGTACGTATGGTTACTTATATTTGAGCATGTACTCGTTTACGATACGATTGTACTTAAAAAAAACATGAGTAGGTTCAGGTTCTCATTATTAAGTAGATATTTTTTAACAGTGATGTTTTTTTTTTTTTTTATATGATTTCTTATTTTTTATACTAGAGGCCGCAAGTTCACGTTTCCGTTTCTGTGGGACTAAAATCCCGATTGAAAAATTCTTTTTTCGGTCAGATACTACTATGAAACATCTTTGTGTATATTTTCCTCCCAAAATAATGCACAATTTTGCCGCTAAAGGGCACAAATGTTTGATTTATTTTTCTGAATATGTCTACTTCTAAATGTGCGATTCAAAAAATTATTTTTATACAGGATAGTATTTACCTTGTGAAATAATTTAGAAATGAATTTGAGGAGTTTTGTAGTTCACAGTTCTGTCGCTAGGTGGTGTTTGTGTGTGCTGGTGTTTGCACCTGTATCTCCGCTTTTAAAACCCCTATTGAGAAATTTCTATTGTTAGTGAATGTCATTCGCAACCACAAAGATGTAGAGTATTATCCCCTTTAGATAATTCACAGCTTTCCCATTAAGGGGGGTAAAGGTTAGTACTTTTTTTCGTTACTTCTTGGTTGGTTGGTTGGTTGGTCGGTTGTTGAATTTTTATGGCGCTCTTTGGCTAAAATGAGAATTTTGGAAGGGGTAAAAACGTTTAAAAAAAGTCAATCTGTTTTAAAAAAGAAAACACAGTGAAAGTATCGCAGTGGTCCTGTAAGAGCCGCTGCAACGTAGCTGTGTCCTCGTTCAACAAATGAGAATGAAAGAAGTGAAAGCGAACATCACGAAAATGAACACAACTACCCAGAAGATGAGTGACGGTAAGTCGGCAATTGCACGTCTCATATATCGGCGCAGTGTCGCCACACAGCAAAAAGCGGTGAGTGAAACGACAATGCCTAATGCAGAGACGCGCAAGAACAACTTCCTCTCTACGGTTCCGGCGACATGATGATCTCCAAACTCGAAGAATTGGTTTGATACGATGCTGCAGTTTATTTTCCACCAGTTGGTACCACAGACTCTGCCATGTTGGTTGATATGATCCTAAACAGGAAAGAAGAAATCACAATGAAAAAGTGGCAATGGTGTGACGACCAAAGAAAAAGCAGATCTAGCAGCCGCATCAGTACACTCGTTACCCGACATTGCCGCCCCGGTGGCGCAGTGGTCTAAGGCGTTGGCCTCTGATCATTCGTCCGTAAGGGGTCCGGGTTCGAATCCCGGTCAGGCATGGATGTTGTGTTTGTCTTACGGCACTGGCTCTCTCCCTTCCCTGGAACCAGTGGCCCTAAATTAGGAACGGGCGACTGCTTATAGCCCATTTGAGTTGCTCACGGTGGTCGTTAAACCTCCAACCAAAAAAAAAAAAAAAAAAAAAAAAAATTACCCGACATTCCAACATTCCCAGGAATCCAGCAAAAGTGAACCTGAAAACCGGCCTCGAGCAAACAACGAAGCAACCGTCTCAGGTCCAGGAGAAAAGGATGGTCATGGTAATCTGCAGATGACAAAGACTGCAAGACACTTAAGGAATCCGTGTAGACCCTAGCACGATGATAACTCGACTGAAGACGGAGAAGGGCGAGACACACAGCATGCATCTCCTCTGAAAACGCCATGGTCTCAGCTGGGATACGCGCAACAGAAACATCATCTACGCAGACGGAGGCGGATCCGACAACATCACCCATCTTAGATCCGTCGGTGAAAACTGGAACATAATCAGAATTGAGGAAACGGTACTCAGCAAAAAGCTGCTGGTACACGGAAGCAGGGGTTGAGGTCTTATCAAGAGAAGTGAAGCTGAGATCAGTGACGACCTCAAAAGGCTGCCACGGCGGGTCCCCAAAGCCCTGGTCTCTCCAACAAGAGACAAGTCGAGCCCTGCATCAATAGCTACGGCTGCCATACGAAGGCCAAAGGTGGGAATGCACGAGGGCCGGTTCTCAAATAAACTAACTTGCTGGGGATGAAAAACTGCATCGTATAAAGAATGGTATGGAAGAGATCGAAGTTTCAAGTAAAATTGAACAGACAGCTTCACACGGCGTAATTCAAGCGATGATTCGTTCACATCAGCATAAAGGCTGGGCATTGGGGATGTTCCAAATGCTCCCGTACAAAGATGCATCGCTTGATGGTGAATAGTGTCCAAATGCCGGAGAACGGAATGAAGCGCAGAGCCATACACGATACAACCATAATCCAGTTTCGACCGTATTAGAGAACAGTAAATGCGAAACAAAGACATCCTATCTGCACCCCACGAAACTCTCGAAAAGATCTTACGAATGGAAAGAGCCTCCAGACAGGAAATCTTGAGCCGCCAAACGTGCGCACGGAACATCAGCGCACGGTCGACAGTCAGTCCAAGGAACTTGGTCTCCGGCAAAACTGGTTTGGCTGTTCGTTCCAAATGAAGCTCTGGGTCTGGATGGAGGCCACGCCTCCGGTAGAAATGGACACACGCTGTCTTGTCGGGAGAAAGAACGAAACGATTGCTGTGCGCCGCTTTAACAATCTGGTTAACCGCAGACTGCAACTGCCTTTCAATAAAATTAATGCTTGATGACAAGCAGAAAATTTGCAAGTCATCGACATAAACAGTAGCCGAAACCGTAGGAGGAAGATTTGTGAGAAGACAATTAATGCGGAGGTTGAACAATATGACAGATAAAATGCAACCTTGAGGAACACCTTGTTCTTGATGGAACGGTGCCGAGAGCGTCGTACCCAGGCGTACCTGGAACACCCGATTGCGAAGAAAATTTAGAATGAATGTCGGAAGATTTCCTCGCAACCCGCATGCGTGCAAGTTACGGATAATACCGTGCTGCCAGGCTCGATCATAGGCTCTCTCAATATCAAAGAAAACGGAAACCAGGTGCTGCCTACGCACGGACGCCTCGCGCAATGATGTCTCAAGGTGCAGGAGATGATCGTGAGGTGAACGATGACGGCGAAAGACGCTTTGTGATGGTGAAAGTACGTGATTTTGTTCTAAAAAATGAATTAACCGGGAATTAACCATCAGCTTGAGAACTTTACACAGACAACTAGTGAGAGCAATCGGACGATAACTAGACGGAGACCTAGGATCCTTGCCAGTTTTGGGAAAAGGCAGAACAAAAGCTTTTTGCCAAGATTCCGGGAAACTATGCTCCAACCAAATGCGATTGTACAGGACTAAAAGTTTCTCTAGAGAAGACTGCGAGAGATGACGGAGCACGTCATAGTGGGTGCCATCGGGACCGACAGATGTCGCACCGGACCGATGCAGACACACGCTGAGTTCAACCATGCTGAAGGGGGAGTTACAACCAGTGTCGTGAAAAGGCGAAAACGAGATGTTCTGGCGTTCGGCTTGTGACTTAATCCTATGAAATGAGGAAGGATAAGCCACATCACTAGACACATATATGCAAAAGCCTCACCCAAACAATCTGCAATCTCCCCGACTTCAGCGTATGTGCAGTCGTTACTCTTGAGAATGGGAATCTGGTGAGAACTGTAGTTACCCCGGATCTTACGAATCTTTTCCCACACACTTTTGAACTGGCATGTGAAGTGAGAGATGAAACATACTGAATCAAAGACTCCCTCTTGCTACGTGGACGCACCAACCGAGCATAGGATTTTGCTCGTTTAAATGCAACGACATTAGCATCGGTTGGATAACGCCAAAACGCAGACCAGTCCTTATGTAGAGCTCTCCTAACTGCTGCGTATTCAGGGGTCCACCAAGGTTTTGGAATTATTGGGAGCTTCGATGAGGTTTTTAGTATTGAAAGATCAGCTACCTGAATGATACAGGTGGTGACATCGGAAACAGCTGCATCGATTGACTCTTGGGTCAACATGGCAGAAGATATCACTACGGACGATGTGAAGACCTCCCATCTGGCACGATCCATCATCCATCGAGGAAACCGCGAGGCAGAAGATGGCGTACGCCAACAATGAATGAGCACAATTGGGAAATGGTCACACCGTCCACGACCAACCAGCAATAATCGATGACGATCAGAAGGTCAAATCGATCGCACTGAAAGATCTTGTAGGCTCATGGAAGTAAGTGTCAGCACCGGTGTTAAAAAGGCACAAAGAGGTCGAGGACAGAAGAGACTCGATTCGACGACCTCTCGTGCTGATGCTGACACTACCCCACAAAGGACGATGGGCAATGAAATCCCCCATTAGAAGGCAGGGTGAAGGCAGCTGATCAGCCAAGCTCTCCAGAATAGAGACGCTCACGTCCTCATCCGGCGGCAGATAGACACTACAAACAGTAAGAGGCACAGTCACAGATATACGAACCACCACGGCATGTAAAGTTGGGAATACCGAAACGGAAGAAACCGGAACACTGTGAGGGACAAGAATAGCGACTCCCCCAGGCGATGTCTCCTGATACATTATCTGTCCGATACGCACTGTAGTCTCGAACTAAAAGCCGGTCTGATGGTTTAAGTTTTGCCTGCTGTAGACAAAGGTACACCGGAGAGTTCAACGAAAGCAGATGTTTCACGTCGTCAAATTATAATCCGTAAACCTCGGCAGTTCCACTGAAGGATTGAAGTGATGGTTTGAAGTGAGATGTGAAAGAAAGTAAAAGGAACTATACTGACTGCTCAAACGAGGTCAGCGTCCATCTCCTCTGACGAGTGGTCCCCCAGATGTGGGGGCGTATGACCAGGTGCCAAGATGGGAGTATGATTTGTCCCAAGTGTCTTAATGGGATGCGCTCGGCTTTGAGTAGCTGGCTGAGATTTTAGAGAAGAAACGCTCTTCTCCTTGGCTTTGGTGTTTTTGCCAGAAGAAGTGGCCTGAGTTCCCGTGCTGACGATGGTGTGAGTACGCTTCGGCGAAGAGGTGGGTGCCGCTTTCAGATCCCTAGCTCGAGACTGCCAGCTAAGATGATATCGTCCAGCTTGTTGGGACATTTAGGGGGATCTGACTGTCGGTTTGAATGGTAACTGTAGACTTGGCCAAAGCCACTGATGCATATGATCGCCGAGCAGATGAAACAGGAACCACCCTCCTTCTGGCCTCAGGATAGGAAATATTCTCCACTGTTTTGAGCCTTTGAATTTCTTTCTCCTCCATTTATTTGGGACAAACTTTGGCTGATTCTGAGTGTGAACCCTGCAGTTCACACAAAACTCGGCCTCGGCCACACAGTCTGGTAAATGATGGTCTGTGGCACCACAGCGTCCACACCTAGGAGTGCTCCTGCACGACTGCTAAGAATGGCCATACGTCTGACACCTAAAACATCTCAAAGGGTTAGGGATGTACGGACGTACCTCAAGGTGAAGATACCGTGCTTTGATAGACGTTGGCAGTGAAGGGCTGTCAAATGTTAAAATGTTGTTGCGGGATGGGACGGACTGCCCATTCCGCCTGAAAAGAATACGCCGCACACCCGTAACGTGTTGACTCCTTAGTTCTTCAAGAAGTTCATTCTCGGTACATTCAATGTGGTTCCGAGAGGAGACAACACCTCGAGATGTATCCATGTGTAACGTACCAGGAGATGTGACGTACCTGCCCGAAGGACGCACACGACATAAAGGCAGATAGGAATCAGAATAAAACGTCCGCGTAGCTCAATTGGTAGAGTGACTTATTCCGGAATGAGGGGATCCGGGTTCGAATCCTGGCGTGGACAGAAATGACGGAGAAATTTACTTCGTTATAATGGCGCCAAAAAAAAAAAAATAAAAAAAAATAAGGGGAGATGATGTAACGTACCAGGAGATGTGACGTACCTGCCAGAAGGACGCACACGACATAAATGCAGATAGGAATCAGAATAAAACGTCCGCTTAGCTCAATTGGTAGAGTGATTTATTCCGGAATGAGGGGATCCGGGTTCGAATCCTGGCGTGGACAGAAATGACGGAGAAATTTACTTCGTTATAATGGCGCCAAAAAAAAAAAAATAAAAAAAAATAAGGGGGAGATGATGTAACGTACCAGGAGATGTGACGTACCTGCCAGAAGGACGCACACGACATAAATGCAGATAGGAATCAGAATAAAACGTCCGCTTAGCTCAATTGGTAGAGTGATTTATTCCGGAATGAGGGGATCCGGGTTCGAATCCTGGCGTGGACAGAAATGACGGAGAAATTTACTTCGTTATAATGGCGCCAAAAAAATAAATAAAAAAAAATAAGGGGGAGATGATGTAACGTACCAGGAGATGTGACGTACCTGCCCGAAGGACGCACACGACATAAAGGCAGATAGGAATCAGAATAAAACGTCGGCGTAGCTCAATTGGTAGAGTGACTTATTCCGGAATGAGGGGATCCGGGTTCGAATCCTGGCGTGGACAGAAATGACGGAGAAATTTACTTCGTTATAATGGCGCCAAAAAAAAAAAAAAATAAAAAAAAATAAGGGGGAGATGATGTAACGTACCAGGAGATGTGACGTACCTGCCAGAAGGACGCACACGACATAAATGCAGATAGGAATCAGAATAAAACGTCCGCTTAGCTCAATTGGTAGAGTGATTTATTCCGGAATGAGGGGATCCGGGTTCGAATCCTGGCGTGGACAGAAATGACGGAGAAATGTACTTCGATATAATGGCGCCCGAACTATCCGGATGACCCGACCGTTCAAAATCTCGCAATGGTGTGATGTTATTTCCACACCGCGAGATAGGAAAAATAAGAGAATCCCTTCTCCAGCACTTCGAAAGAAAAAAAAAAATAAGGGGGAGATGATGTAACGTACCAGGAGTTTTCCCTAAATAAAGATTTTTCTTTAGTAAGTACGTTTTTCTCAGTTCATAGTTTTGTCAGACCTCTGTCTGGCTGTTAGGTTTATTTCATTAAGTGTTATTAGTAACAACCAGCATAAGACTTTATTCATCTTAATTACTACTACAACATTACTACCAGTTATAAGCTTGTTCATTATTATTACTACATTACTAGCAGGAAAGTTTATTCATGATATAATTAACAACACAACAACCATTAGAAGAAGCAATTGAATTCATTATACATGGATTGTTGTTTTGACCGGAGTCTCAAGCAGCATGGTAGGGTTAAGAAGTGTGGAACTGTAGGCCACAGTGGACATCTCTACAAGAAGATCCAGACTGGAGTTTCTTTATGCTCTTAGGAGAGCTTACAATAGATTGAAGTGCTTTGTTGATCCAAAATGGACTTTTGGCACTCAAAAGCTTTGAAGGGTTTAATGAGTGCATAAAGGAAAAAACGAGCATTCAAAGAATCAGAGACATGCTTTTAGGCGGAAGGGGCTGAGCCTCCCTCAATACGCCGTTTGACTTTAGGATCGTGGGAAACATTATTTGCACCCATACAGAAAAATAAAGAATTCATCCGCCGACTTTCCTGCCCACCACCGAGCCCAACAGGGGAGAGCCGGAGGTCCGCAAGCCCAAATGGACGCAGAACACGGCTCTAGTGTTGAGCGGCGGATATAGCAAGTTGATAGGGCAGACATGAGCTCGGCGAGCACCGCGACTTTCCCGTGTCTTGATAGCACCCCTTTGGCATGCCCAACCTATCCCCAGACTCACCCTGCCGTACGTAACTACAAGCCGTTAAAAGTCTGGACTCCACTCGGCCACAGACCTCATTGGCTAGGATTGGGTTAGTTCCTAGCCGCCCGTTTAGGGTGACGCAGGGGGCAAAGAGGAGTGTTGGTAACTGACGACAACACCACCCCGGCCTTCAGGAACCTCAGCCTCCAGCATCCCCTTTTCCACCTTACGGGTCACCGCACACGGCAAACGTGCAGGTAGGTCTAGCTAACCAGCTCGGAAAAACAAAGAAGGAAACAGAAAATTGAGAAGAGAGGAAAGAGAACGAGAAACAAAAAACCGGAGCTAGCGCATAATCACAACCTCAGCCACCTACAACTGAGGCGGGTGTGTGTCAAGAGAACAACGAAAAACGTAAAAGTGGGAAAACATTACAAAGTACATGTCGGCTCGGGCAGTGGGGGCGCCACTCCCCATCAGCTGTCCCTTCGGAAATATAATGGTACCAGGACGAAATGACAAGTTGGTCCGTCACAAGGTCAGCTCGGGCCGTGGGGGCGCCACTCCCCAAATAACTGGAAAACCAGTTATCCACGTGAGGGGTTCGTTACTTCTGTTTCCAGGAGAAGTATCTGAAAAGTTCTTTTCCTAAGCATAGACTTTCCCATGAAGACTACTTTACGCCTAATTTCAACCTTTCCATTGTGCAAAATTATTCCGCTAGAAGGGGTAGAATTATATCATGTTTCCTTCTATATTTTGTCTTTTATCTGTTCGATTTAAAAATTTATTTTTCTTTGATACTTCCATAAAGTAACGATATACAGAGAGGACAAAGCCCGTATTTAGATGAAACTCTGACGTCATGAAGTCGACTGCAGCGCACAAGGGCGCGCCAATGGCATTTGTCGCCCGGGTGCAAGCCCCAATTTGCGCCCCTTGTAAGAGAATATTTTTCAATTTTTAGTCATTTTTACATGAAATAAATATCTTTAGCAACATCATTTTCTATTTCCCCTTAAAATAAGAGTTTTCGTAATATATATATAACATTGAACATGACGGGCGTCTATTGAGCTATCCTAACCAACTAACCAAAAAATCTCTCATATCGATACATATACAAATAAGTGGTTTAAAACTAAGAACAGAATTCTAAATAACTGGTTTTCATATATAAATAAAATATTTTTATATATAAAAATAATTTGTTTAAAACTAAAACAGAATTCGAAATCACTGGTTTTCATATTAAATTTTTTCTCCTGTAAACCTCGATACCCTCATTGCATCGATTTCCCGCCTTGTTTCAGAGCACAGTTTTACGGTCAACGGTGGAACTTAAAATTCTTTAAAATTTGCCAAAGGTAAGGTAATTCAGAAAAGAAAGCATATATTTCTTGATTGATGCTGTAAATTTCTAGTAAAATTTTTTCATCGTTATTTGCGACCAGATTTAAAGTAAATTTCTCCGTCATTTTTGGTCCACGCCGGGAATCGAACCTGAGTCCACTTATTCCGGAACAAGTCGCTCTACCAACTGAGCTACGCAGACGTTCGTTCTTGCTGCTATCTGCCTTTATGTCGTGTGCGTCCTGCGGGGCACGCACGTCACATCTCCCCTCCCCCGAAAGAGGGCCGGGGCATGGCCCACGGGTCAGCCGTGACCACGAATCGTTGCACTCAGCCATCCGCTGTATAACATGCACTTGAAAACTCCCAGTCAATCTGGTGTGTGGAATGCAACATCACACACTTTTATTTTTTGAAGCGCTGAAGAAGGGATTCTCTTATTTTTCCTATCTCGCGGTGTGGAAAGAACATCACACCATTGCGAGATCTTGAACGGCCGGGTCATGCGGGAAGTTCGGGCGCCATTATAACGAAGTAAATTTCTCCGTCATTTTTGGTCCACGCCGGGGATCGAACCCGAGTCCACTAATTCCGGAACAAGTCGCTCTACCGACTGAGCTACGCAGACGTTCGTTCTCTCTGCTATCTGCCTTTATGTCGTGTGCGTCCTGCGGGGCAGGCACGTCACAAGGCCTTCGAAGTAATCTCCATGTTTCTTTATGACAGCGGCCCAACGTCTGGGCAAGTCTTGTATTCCAGTCAGGACACCTCAATTGTTTAGGCGACGGATTACTCGGGTCTCCTCAACATACCTTTACAGGCCTTCGAAGTAATCTCCATGTTTCTTTATGACAGCGGCCCAACGTCTGGGCAAGTCTTGTATTCCAGTCAGGACACCTCCATTGTTGAGGAGCCGGATTACTTCGGTCACCTCATTAGAAACGTCTTGAATCGTACTAATTCGTTTCCCGCAGAATGGCTTCTTCAATTTGGGGAACAAGTCATAGACAGTGGGCTCATCTCAGGACTGTATGGCGCGTGGGGAAGCAATTGCTATCTATACTTTTCCAGTGTCTATACTGTACGGACAATATGCGACCTCGCGTTGTCGTGCAAAATGATGACACCAGCTCGAGCACGTTTGACCTTCTTTGGCCAGACATGCTCGAAGCTGGTGTTCTGAAAACCAAAGCGGTAGACATGTTTGCTTCATATGTAATCTCTTCACATGTTTTCCGTCGATCTTCTTCCAAAATGATGTTGACGTTAACCACAGAGGTGTCGTCCGTTGCATTTGATGGCCGGTCGCTTCTTGGGTCGTCTTCGATGCTTTCCCGACCTTGCTGGAAACGAGAAGCCCACCGTGACACTGTGCTACGACCCACTACACAAACCACACAAACTTCACACAAAGATTCATGAATTTCGGTATAGGATTTTCTTCGCAAAGTTTCAATTTTAATATATAGGATCACTGGTCGCTAAGCGTGATCTGACCTGACTCACTTTCTTCGTCCATTTCAAGCCAGAATTTTTCGGAACAGGAACAAGTTAGCCAGGAAACGTAGACACAACTTTGTATACTGAAGTCTGACTCACAACTGGGCGCAACGATTAGAGCGATTGCAACTTCCTACGGACAGCTTCCTGCGCATTGAGCAAATGTTTTGAAATGTTCTACGTAACATACATTCCATGAGGGAATTTGTGAGGTGTTTTGTTAGACAGTTTTTTGTGAAAATCTGCTTTGAAATTTTTTTTCCGACACACACACACACACACACACACACAGAGAGAGAGAGAGAGAGAGAGAGAGAGATTTAAAACCAGAGTCTTAGAGGGGAAAAAAATCGAGAGAGTAACGTAATACTCTTTGTAGATAATTTATGCTATGCATCTTTCGCACGCTGGGTGTGAAATAAAACGAGTGATTGGAAAGTATACATTTATTTACGTACAACATATTCGCATCACTCACAACCACACCGAGCCCCAGTCTGGTACATACCAAGTGTAATCAAATCATAACAGCAATTAATAAGGTTTATTAATTCCTGATATTGAGCGGTACTTAGGTAGGTGTATTAATGAATGCTATTGTCGTAAAACCAATGAAAGAAGACACGTGAGTCATAAAAGATAAATATTTACTAAACTATGGAGGCGGCAATAATAAAGTAAATCGGCTGTTTAGTTTTACAAAAACAATGTTTATTTTTATTATCATATATTATTAAGGGATGTAAGGTCAGGTGATGCGTAACATCACAGCCTCTCCTTGACAAATGTCAACCCCGCCTTCTCGTGGTGCATCCTGTTCCCACTAAAGGGGCTCTGACGACCGCCCATAGCGGTATAACTATACCATCGGGATTAGAGGAAATTCTATCCCACACTCACCAACCCGCTTGGCCAGCGTGGTGAGTTATGGCCAAACCCCTCCAAAATGATTCCACAACTTAAATCTTGGCCCTCAGTCTCCGGCAGCTGGAATGTACCTGGCCAAGGCAGCGGCCAGTGCGACATGAAGGCAGAGGGTGCTAAGAATCCCCGGAGAACCGGACTAGGCTGCCATCTGATGCTGACCTTGGCTACTTACAATGGACGCTCCCTATCTTCTGATTCAAGGCTTCTTGAATTGGAAGAGGAACTACAAAGGATCAAGTGGGACATCGTGGGGCTAAGTGAGGTAAGGAGAAAAGGAGAAGATCTCATCGAACTGAAAAGTGGACATCTCTTCTACTATCGTGGGACAGATACTGGCAGAACTAGTGGTGTTGGATTTATAATAAACAAGAAACTGAAGGATAAAGTTGTAGAAGTTGAAAGTTCCTCTGACAGAGCTGCACGACTTGTTATCCAACTCTCGAAAAGATACCAGGCTCAGATTATTCAAACTTATGCACCCACCACAAGTCATCCTGAAGAAGAAATTGAAGAATTTTATGAGGAAATTTGTCATCTAAATAATAAAGGTAAGCAGCACTTGAAAATAATTATGGGAGATTTCAATGCAAAAATAGGGCAACGGCAACAGAATGAAACTTCAGTAGGTAAATTCGGTCATGGCAACAGAAACCAGCGTGGAAATACTCTCGTTGAGTTTGCAGAGGCAGAAGGGTTTTTCATCTTGAACTCCTTCTTCAAGAAAAAGCCACACAGGAAATGGACATGGAGACATCCAAATGGGACGACAAGTGAAATTGATTTTATTATGTGTAACAAAAAATTCGTCATAGAAGACTGCAGTGTGCTAAACAAGTTCAACACAGGTAGTGACCATAGATTGGTGAGATGTAAGATGCACCTCAACACTAAACTTGAACGTGGCAAGCTCATAAGACAAACAAAATCTATTGACATAACCAACCTTAAAAAACACCATAATACCTTCAAGTTAGAACTGAAGAACAGGTTCTCTGCTTTAGAAGGCCTAACATCGGAAGAAGTGGACATCTCTGAAGTTAACAGAAAAGTAACCAAAGCTCTTATGGAAACAGCAACAAAATTAGCTGGGTCTAAGAACAAATTGCATATGAACAAATTAACAGGAAAAACCAAAATGTTGATGCAAAAAAAAGAAGAGATGAGGACAACTAAAGATGTGACTTCCAAGTGGAATATATAGAGCTATGCAAGACAGTAAGAAAAAGTATCACTGAAGACGTAAGGAAATTCAACTGTGAACTAGTGAGGAAAGCAATTGAAAACAACCAAAGCCTAAAGATAGCAAAGGGACATCTCAGTAAGGGAAGAAAACAGATTATGGCACTGAGAAAAGAAGATGGTTCTGTAACAAGAAATAGAGGCGAAATTTTGACAAGAGTGAAAGATTTCTACTCCAAATTATATGAAAGGGATGATATATGCACTCCAGACATCATGAAAGATACCAGTACCAGAGTTCCTCCAGTCCTTCCAGCAGAAGTTGCACATGCAATCAAGAACATGAAGCGAGGAAAAGCTCCAGGAGAAGATGGAATTACTGTAGACATCATACAAGAAGCAAGTGGAGAAATCGAAACAGTACTCGCCCAAATTTTCACTCGATGCCTTAATGAAGGAAAGATTCCTGAGGATTGGAACACCGCTACAATGATCCTGCTACATAAGAAAGGTGACATTGAGGATCTCGGAAACTACAGACCTATCAGCCTCCTATCAGTAGTTTATAAAATCTTCACTAAAGTTCTTTCACACCGCTTGAAGGTAACACTGGACATGGCTCAACCGAGAGAACAAGCTGGATTCAGGAGTGGCTACAGCACAATAGATCATATCCACGTGATGAGAGAACTAATTGAAAGAGCGAGGGAATATGAACTTCCATTGTGCATGGCTTTTATCGATTATGAAAAAGCCTTTGATTCGGTGAAACCATCAGCAGTTACAATGGCTCTGAAAACCTGCGGTATTGAAGATGCATACATTAATATTATTAATAACATCTATGAAAATGCAAGTGCAAAGATTAGGCTGTTTGAAAATACAACACACGTAAAAATTGGAAAGGGAGTGAGACAAGGTGACACCATATCTCCGAAGCTCTTCAATGCCACATTGGAGGGTGTTTTTCAGTCGCTGAGCTGGGAAAACAAGGGGATAAAGATTAATGGAGATTATCTAACCCACCTTCGTTTTGCTGATGACGTAGTCATTTTTGCAACTACCCCATCAGAGCTGCAGAGTATGATCCAGGAACTTGCGGATAAGAGTAAAGAAGTGGGATTAAAAATGAACTTTCAGAAGACAAAAGTGATGTTCAATGCTTTTACAAGAAATGAAGATTTATCGATTGACGGAGAAAAGCTGGAGATAACAGACACGTACGTTTATCTTGGACAGCAGATATCAAGTGAGGGTCACATTGATGAAGAAATTAATCGGCGTACAAAACTTGCCTGGAGAGCTTTTGGAAGAAACAGCATAATTTTCAAGAGTAATATGCCATTATGTCTTAAAAGAAAAGTGTTTGATCAATGCATCCTTCCAGTGCTTACGTATGGTGCAGAGACATGGACCTTAACTAAAAGAGACATACAAAGGCTGCAGACAACTCAAAGAAGCATGGAGAGGTGCATGCTTGGTGTAACCAGGAGAGATAAGAAGAGGAACTCGTGGATCCGAAAAATGACAAGAGTGGAAGACATCATGATCAGAGTTAAATCCCTGAAATGGCAATGGGCTGGACATACTGCCAGAAGGACAGATCATCGATGGACAGCCGAAATTTTAGATTGGATTCCAAGGGACGAGGAAAAGACCCAGAAGAAGACCACATGGGAGATGGGTGGATGAAATTCGAAAGTATGCAGGGGTGACATGGAGGAGACTGGCACAAGACAGACCGTTGTGGAGGAAACTTGGGGGAGACCTTCGTCCAGCAGTGGATTGATAATGGTTGACAATGATGATGATGATGATATTATTAAGATTTAGAGGAACGTAAGGAACGACCCTGACACCCACGAAATGTAATGTAGCTATGAAAGTCGACCTGCGCATGTGCAAGCTAATATCTGACCTCAAGAAAGAAAGAAAAGCTGAATCGCAAACATGTTAGTGAGAGGGGGGGGAGGATTGGTAACTTTTGGTCTAGGATACCTATACAGGTTACACTCCATCGTTTCATTTTGAAGCTCTCGTCGATAGAAGGTAATCTTTACCCTCTAGGGGGTCGAGAGGGAGACAAATTTCGCTTGGATGCATACTTTACTACTGTCGCGATAGATGGATTTTTGTAATGGCTTTTATCACATTTAGTATGAAGGTCTCGTAATTTACGCAGCTTGCAATGAGGTAGTTATGTTTATGTAAAACGTGATGAACTAACGTTCGGCGGTAGTTTAATAAAACATATTGTGGAATACTAATGCAATTAACTATTGTTGCATTGCTTCATGGGACAGCATTCAGAAATCAGATTTTAACAATGTTTTTGACTACTTCCGTTACCCATTTTCGTTACATCGGAATTTTTTACTTGGGACTTACTACATACCGTCGGGAAAGATACATAGCATCAAGAGTTCAACAAAAAAGAGAATGAATTTAATCTCCCTAGAGAAAATTTGCGCATAATTTTAAATGCACGCTGTAAGTAGCGTTCTTCGTTGTTTATTAAAAAGCTTAGAGAGGGGAAGGGGTGGGAGGGGAGATAGTGGGTAGGAGAGGGGGAGAGAGGGGAGAAACAGAGAGATAAAAGAAACAAAAGAACGGATTTCTACCCAATCAGTAAAACATCCACAAATAGAAAAATATACTTTCAGCCTCTAGCGACTGAAATGTGTGCGAGGAAAATACAAATTTTGCCCAAAACATTTCACATAAAGAAAGATATAAAAGGCAAATGGTATTTTTGAAATAGAGTTCTTAGAAACGAAAGTACGTTTCCAAGTGCTGTACGAATAGAAATGAACGCTCTCACCGCATAGTTAGGGTTGCCAGATAAAAATTTTGATTTAAGGTGGACGTCTAGTGATTTTGTTTTCTATACTTCCAATGGACAAACTGCTGTACACATTTTTTTCACAATTAAGGCGTTCCCAAAGATGAAAATTTGAACATCGATTAAAATAACTTCATATTATAACTTGGTATACTTACTATTTTTTAAAACATAACCATAATTAAACAATCCAACATTTGTTTGTCTACTGGCGTCAGCCATGTACAGGTGGCGCCGTCTTTTTTCTGGTCTCAACACCGCCAATGGAAAAGTCATTGATTTTTTATAAAATTATGGTTATGTTTTAGAAAATATTAAGTATTCCGAGTTATAGTATGAAATTATTTTAATCGATCTTCAAATTTTCATCCTTGGAACGCATCAATTGTGAAGAAACATCAATTATGAAGTACAGCAGTTTGCCCATTGGAAGTGTAAGAAGAAAATTCACTAGACGTCTACCTTAAAGCCACATGGTACAAGAAAAAAGCCAGAAAAAAAGTCAAACGTTATTAAAACACATTTTTCATACTCTCATCACATGAAAAGTTCTAGATCCAGTTTATTACTGTCATCCACACTGGAGCAAATGGAACCTACAGCATAAACCTTGTCAGATGTAAAGCATTTTAACTTTTTTGCTGATAGAGTAGGTTAACATTTTTGCTGATAGAGTTGACTTGGGCATGTTTAAACGCCTCTCAGTTTATCTTTTGGGGAACCCACTAATATAACACTTAACAATCTTTCCGTTCTCAAAGTCAGTTCTCTCCCGCCATGACATTTTCATTCAACCTCACAATGCGATATGATTGCGGTCAGCTGCGGGCTTATTTTTATACCGTTTGCAGCTGTACCGCGCATCTTAACAACGGAGCGGATCCGTTCATTTGCTTGTGAACGGGTGTCCGGTGACTTTTGTCAATATAGTGTATGAAAAATACAAATATATGGTGCAAATAGAAATGAACACTTTCACTCCCTAGTCACTAGCAGTAAACCGGTGTGGTACAAAGTTTGGTAAATATGTGAAAAAATGTTCCTCACCACAAAGGCTATCAGTAGAAAAAAAAAATCAATCAGGCGCTCAGAAGCGGAGATATCATCATTACAGTGATTTCCATTAACGCCCCCTAGCGGAAAACCTAACACTGTTTCGAGGAATTAAGTACACATAAAACTTTTTTGCAGGGAGTGAGGTCTGACTAAAAAAGATTTTATTTTCAGTTTTCGAAACGAGTATACGATTGCAAACTTATTAAAAACAGAAATATGCCCTTATTAGTACTAGCCTTTAAGAAATTTGTCACAAAGTACTGTAAGGCGTTGACAAAATATCGATTGTCGTTACCTCTGTCTAACGCAAAAGGAGTTTTTGAAATCCGATTTTTAGAAGCAGAGATTTCGGGAAAAACATGACGTAGCCTAAGCTTAGCGGTGGAACCATGCATTACTTCAAATGGAAACTGAATATAAAATGGCCTCCGTGGTAAAAGCTATCGGAAAGTAAAAATATATTATTGAATCTAATTGTTTAAGTAAGTTTACAGAGTAAAATATATATTGAATTCAATAGCACGTGCATTTATGCTGTTTTTGAGTATCTCATTGTGAAGTTTGAGTTTATTAGAAGTTGGTTGTAACAGCATTATCAAGTTTGACATACGTGAGGAGCGTGTCAAGCTACAAGTGATATGATAAACTGTATTAACTAGTGCCTAAATGACTAAATAAAACGTTGAAATTTGAGTAAGTACCAACTTAACTGCTCGTTTAGTCACTCTATGCTTAATTAAGGCCATTGGGTATTTAGCTACGTATTCGAGGTTTTCAATAGTCAATCAAGTTTCCCTTAATGTTGGTGCCCTAGGTTAACTGACTTTGCACGTATAGTTACACCCTTAAAATCGAAGAACACCACAATATGCAATCGGAGTACTGAATATGAAACAGAATCGCTTTGGGATTGAATACCTGTATTTCAAAGATAAGTTTTTTTCCCCTTTCATACACTATATTGTCGAAAGTTACCGGACTCCCTCCACAATTAAACGAATGGATCCGCTCCGTTGTTAAGATGCTCGGTACAGCTGCAAACGGTGTAAGAACAAGCCTGCAGCTGACCGCCATCATATCGCACTGTGAGGTTGAGTGAAAATGTCGCTGATTGAGAGAACTGACTTTGAGAATGGAAAGATTGTTGGGTGTTATATTAGTGGGTTGTCCATCAGAGAAACCGAGAGGCGTTTAAACATACCCAAGTCAACTGTTTTGGATGTACTGAATAAGTGGAAGACACATGGCGTGCCTGAAACAGCAAAACTTACCGGCAGACCAAAGAAAATCAGTGATAGAGGACGTCGAAGCCTGAGGAGAGTCGTTACAGCTAATCGACGGAGTACTGCACAAGACCTCAGTGTACAGCTGAGTAAAAATGCTGAA
Organism: Macrothele yani; assembly: GCA_039090855.1. Classification (NCBI taxonomy): domain Eukaryota; kingdom Metazoa; phylum Arthropoda; class Arachnida; order Araneae; family Macrothelidae; genus Macrothele; species Macrothele yani. The sequence goes on along the minus strand of CM077005.1, from coordinate 132,073,032 downwards.
ACCTCGGTATGTACACGTACCATTCGCAGAGAACTTCATTCCATAGGTTATCGTGATTGTGCGGCTGCTCATAAGCCTTTCATCTCCACTCAAAATGCTACTCGTCGTTTAGCATGGTGTGAAGAACATTTATCGTGGACCGTAGACCAATGGAAAGGGGTCCTATCGACTGATGAATCCAGATACACGATCCATCAGTCTGATGGACGTATGTGGGTATGGCGGCAGCCTGGGTAACGCTATTTACCACAGTGTACTGTTCTTACGGTCAAGTTTGGTGCTGGCAGTGCACTCGTGTGGCGGTGTTTTTCGTGGTATGTTCCCGGCCCATTGGTTATCGTGGACAAACCTGTTAACCAGCACGTCTACTTCGATATTCTGGAGAATTATGCCCTACCAATTCTGTGGCAATATTATGGAACCGAGCCTTGTTGGTACCAGAAGGTTAATGCACCTTGCCGTAAAGCAAGGACTGTTACGGAATGATTTGACGATAATTCCGTATCTTGTGTGGACTGGCCAGCACAGAACCGTGTTCTTAATCCAATAGAGCACCTATGGGATGAATTAGAGCGCCGCATAATAAGAAGTTTGGAACCAAGGCCTACTACTAAGCAACAGTTAGCGGCAGCATTATGTACTGAATGGAAGAGCATACCCACCGCTGTGTTCCAAAACCTTGTCGAAAGCATGTCTCGAAGGGTCAGTGCATGCATTAAGGCCAAAGGTGGACCGACACCGTACTAATGTATGTCAATAAATGCTATGTTGTGTTTCTCTTATAGGTATCCGGTGACTTTTGTCAATATAGTGTATATGGAAAATATGAAATCATACAGAATTTGTTAACCTAGTTCTTTTAGAATGAAAAAATGAACGCAAACGTCAAAATTGACATTGGCTTAAGGTAGCAAGGTATGTATGTCTTACATTATGAATTTGCGCAATCTAAAATTATGTGGTTCTTTTTTTCCTTTTTTTTTTTTTTTTTTTTTTTCTCTTTTTGGAGTCATTAAAAATTTTACAATAGTATTAAACATTTTGAAATTTAACATGTTTTTTTTTTTACATTTTTACGTTCTTTAAGGGCATCCCTTAGAAAAACGTGTAACTAAGGTTCTGCTGAACTTGATAACTCAACTGCAGCGAGCTGACTGCAGCGATGGATACTCGTGAAACAGTAACAAGCAAGGAAAGTGTGTGGTTTTATGTTAACATGGACAATATATGGCAATCATTAGTTTCTTTTTTTTTAATTAGTTTTTTTCCTTCAAGCTCTGAAAATTGTGATATTATAAAAAATTTCATTTATCAAGTATGTGTTTCCTTGGAATTGAATGTTGTTTAATTACTTTTATCTGTTTTCTTCTTCTTCTTCTTAGATTGTTGGCACCCACTGCAGGGTACAGGCCTCCACCAATCTTTTCGAACTTCCTTGATGCTTAGTTTCAGTCCACCATTTAGCACCTCTAAATTTCTGAAGGTCATCTCCCCATCTTGTTCTCTGGCGTCCGGTTGCCATTCTGTTATTAATCTTGTCCATGTTTCAATGTTCTAATACCGCCAGCCAACCTCCACTTTGATTCTTTTATTATTTTTATAATAACTTTTATTCCTGTTCTTTCTCTCATAAATTCATTTCTAACTCTGTATCTCCTTGTTATCCCCAACATTCTTCTCTATAACTTTCTTACCGATACTCTTATTATTATTTTTTATAGCTCAACTCACCTGTCTTACAGGTATCTTATCCAAGCCGTAATAGTGTCATTTGCGAGCCCAGTGCGGTCACCCCTATATTATTCTACTTATTGTTTCGTACGAGATAAGAACCGGGACTTATCGGTGAACTGAACAGCAAATAATCTTCACAGGTTCCAAACTTCGTACAATTGCAGCTTCTTCACGTTGAAATGTTGCAGTTGCATGAGCACTGGTTAATTAAATGCACTTAGGAATATGTATAGGAAGCCCTTGCGGCAGCGTTGTGTTAGGCGATGGCATCTGATAATTCGTTGGAGATGGGGCTCGGGTTCGAATCCCAAATGAGGCATGGATTGCGTGCTCGTTTTATGGCGTTCAATCTCCCCCCAACAGAGTAGCACAAAATTAAGGATGGTCGGCTATTTGTAGCTTTTAGAATTGCTCATGGTGGTGTTTAAACCTAAAAACAGATATACACTGACGAGACAAAAGAACTGGGATACCTCTCTAATACCGCGTTGTTCCTCCTTGCGATCGGATAAAGGCAGCAACGCGACAGGGTATGGACTCCACGCGAGCTCTCTGTAGTACAGTGGAGACAGCAACGCGACAGGATATGGACTCCACGCAAGCTCTCTGTAGTACAGTGGAGACAGTGCACATCATGCTTCCTGAAGAGCGTAACACGATTCCGTAATATTCGCCGGTGGAGGATTCCTGACTTTGAAAGCAAGTTGAACTGCATTCCAAATGTGTTCGATGGCGTTTCAATCCGGCAAACGAGGGGGCGAAGTCAGGATTCCAAACTCCGTTAAAAATGTTCTTGCAGTCATAATCGGGCGACTGCAAACGTGTGCAGTGGCGCATTGTCGTGTTTAAAGAGGTCGCACCCGTCGGAGTGGTTGCATGACATGAACGGGTGCCAATGATCCCCAAGAATGATTACGTAGCCTCCACCACTCACAGCGGTCTGCAGACGTATGAAGAGTCGTAATTTGTGCTAGATGAAAACACCCCGCACCATAACAGAGCGACCGCAAGCCTGCATTGCCTCTTGTACGCATGCTGGATCCATTGCCTGGTGAGGTTGACGCTACACCCGGAGTCGGCCATCTGCTCGAAACAGTCGGTACCGCGATTCGTCGGACCAGGCTACACTTTGCCAGTCATCTTGCGTCCAAACGTGTTCCCGAGCCACCCCATAGAACACAGGGAACGTTGCACTATCCGAAACCTGATGCTACTTCTGGCCCCAGCATTGAATTTCGTTGTGGTTTGTGGAATGCTGCACGCGGAGCGGATGTTACGATGCGTGCCATACCCCGCTGTCCTCGATCGTCCACGGCATTCCTACATCCACACTGGTCTCGCATTCTGGATTTTCTCTCCGAGTTTGTGTAGTCCAGGAACACCCTTGAAATTGTTGATTGTGTAAATCCAAATTTCATGGTAATTTCCGAGATGGAATGACCTAATTCCCGGGTGCTGACTATCATACCACTTCAGAAATTGCTTAAATCCTGATAAGCTGCCATCTGAACTGCGAATGCTACTACTTGAGCTTGCGGAGATATATGCCTCTATACAGTATATACGTCGTTTGCAGACAATACCATTTAGCTCATGGATGTGGTGGCATGTAATGGAAATGGTAGCGCCCTTCCCAGTTTTTTTTTTTTTTTTTTTTTTTTTTTACACCTCAGTGTATCTATGTAGTGCCCGTCAAATCCTTCCTATGGACGCAACTGTTCCGATGGGTTTCTAGTTGTGGGCTTTAATCGGCTCTTCACAGAAGAGCTCACCAGCACTGCCGTTATATCTAACTGAAAACCACTGTGATTTTCGGCTGCATACGTGATTGCGGTCCGTTTTGGTAAGGTCCATCCCAGTTTGATGAACAATGTTGTTCTCAACACTATGGTTAACCAGTTCGCGGATGATTCTCGTGAACACACAGAAATTTGACTACAGTCACGCACTAAAAGTTAAAAATGCTCCAGTAGTTAAGGTAGATTTTTTTAAATTTATTTTCTTGTTGTTTAAGACTGTCTTTGAATGAGTGTTAGGGTTCCTCTTCTACGATAGATGGTGCAAAAAATCACTCCTTGGGCGTGACTTTTACGACTTGAGGGACTGTCCCAGAAGTTGGCGTCACCGAATCACTGCAGACCTCGCCATATTCAGAATGGAAGCGGTCTCTCGTTGGCTCCATAATAAAAAGACAAAACAAGCACTGTTACGTTTTAACCAATGACGTTGTTTGGGGTGGAGCTTAATAGGTAGGCGGAGTTTCTATAGCTCAAATTCAGTGGTTCTCTGCTAATGTACACATTTTCTCTTCAAAAAATTAACGTACAGTAGGATTTAAGATGATTTATGGGAGACAAGATTCCAGTCTCACTTTAGGACCCATTCAATTATTTCTATTTGGCCTAGATAATTAAAAAAATCAGACACAAATGAGAGATTTCGTTTCTTCCAGACAGAAACTCTGCTAAGCCAACTTATCACGCCATCTAGCGCCCAAATTGGAATACTTTCGAGTCGGATAAATTGCATTTAAAAAAAATTCTAACACTTTTTTCGGAATAATAACTGTGGCACACATTAGATATAGGTCGTTTTTATTTGTGTGCAAAATTTCAAAGACTACAAAGTAATAGTCTTCGAGAAAATGTGTACAAAAGAATTTAGATTGCAGATATAGGATAGAATTTCTCTTACACTGTGACGTACCTGCCAGCAGGACGCACATGACATAAAGGCAGATAGGAATCAGAATACATGTCTGCGTAGCTCAGTTGGTAGAGCTGCTTGTTCCGGAATAAGCGTACTCGGGTTCGAATCCCGGCGTAGACCAAAAATGACGGAGAAATTTACTTCGTTATAACACTCATTCAAAGACAGCCTTAACCTTGTTGATTCTTAGTGTAACACAACGCATATAAACACTGAAAAGCGTTGTAAGATAAGGTGACACCATATCTCCCAAACTCTTCAACACCACGTTGAAGAGTCACTTTCTCTCATTGAAGTGGGAAGTCAAGAGGATTAAGATAAATGCAGATGGTTTGTTTTGCTTAGTTATTTTCGCAGCTACTCTCCTTAGTATGATCCACGAACATTCTGACAGTAAAGAAATGGAATTAAGGACGAATGCGCATGAAAAAACTGGATGTAATTTTGCAAAGATTTGGAAGTCGATGGGCCAAATTTAAAAGTAACTGATACCTAAGCTTTTTTGGACAACATATTTTTTTTTTTTTTTGATTGGAGGTTTAACGACCACCATGATCAACTCAATGGCCTATAAGCAGTCGCCTGTCCCTAATTTAGGGTCACTGGCTCCAGGGGAAGGGAGAGAGCCAGTGCCGTAAGACAAACACAGCATCCATGCCTCACCGGGATTCGAACCCGGACCCCTTTCGGACGAATGATCAGAGGCCATCACTTAGAACACTGCGCCACCGGGGCGGCGACAACACATTAATCGATGAGCACATTGAAGAGGAAATTAAGGTGGACGTTTAGCGATTTTACTTTTTATACTTCCAATGGAAACACTTTCGATCTTATTTCTTCAGCGATGGAAGATTTTCCTTACATTAAAATTGGCACACTGATAAAAATACATCCTAACTTAGATTGCACAATCTGTTTTTTTGCAAAAAAAAAATTCCTGAACTATATTAAAAATTAATAACTTTACTTCGATGTAGTGATAAGGAAGAGTGACGCCATCTGTATGCAAGTATCATAACTACACAGGAGTACATTTATTGATTTTTAATATACAAGTGGTATCCTGAAAATAATGCCTCCTCCTCAATAACTTTTGAAATTTTGAAGTGATTTAATGAAACTGCACTGACATGTACTACGATAGGTTAACAATGTGGGAATTTTTTTTTCAAAATCGGAAATAAAGATCGTGAATGACAGAGAAAAGTAGCGAGCCGTAATTGAATTCCTGGAAAAAGAGGGACATGAGGCGCCAGAAATCCACAGGACACTCCTGGCGGTGTATGGAGATGCCACAATCAATATCAATAATGTCCGAAGATTGATGAAGAGGTTTCGAGAGGGAGAAAGTTATGTGCCGGACAAACAACGGAGTGGAAGACCCGCAACCACAGTGACAGATGCCAACAGGCAACGAGTGAAAGACCTCATCACACCAAACAAAGATTTTCGCTCTTTCCACGTTTATAAGTGAGTCACGGAAAAATTCTCATTGGCGGCCACTGGGAGTCGAACCCAGGGTCTTCCAGTTACGCGCCATATATGCTTCCGCTACACCACAGCGGCCTCGAATTCCTCCACACTCACACACGCTAACTGCCAAGCCAATTTGGCAGGTTGCTTCTTTGAGCCCGGCACAAGCATATCCGGCGCGAACTGGAAGACCCTGGGTTCGACTCCCGGTAGCGGCCAATGAGAATTTTTCCGTGACTCACTTATAAACGTGGAAAGAGTGAAAATCTTTGTTTGGTGTTCCTGGTCCACGTTAAACGTCTGTATTAATTATTCATTCGCCTTCTAATTATTTCTTCAGTTGCTGCTTACCATCTTTGGTGAATCCCTAGCATTGTGCGGGGCTCCAAGAAGCAACCTGCCAAATTGGCTTGGCAGTTAGCGTGTGTGAGTCTGGAGGAATTCGAGGCCGCTGTGGTGAAGCGGAAGCATATCCGGCGCGTAACTGGAAGACCCTGGGTTCGACTCCCAGTGGCGGCCAATGAGAATTTTTCCGTGACTCACTTATAAACGTGGAAAGAGCTAAAATCTTTGTTTGGTGTACCTGATCCACGTTAAACGTCTGTATTAATTATTCATTGACATCATCACAGCTGATCGTCGTGTCGTCATCTAGGAGTTGTGTGATGCAATTCATTGTGGTCATAGTGCTATGGAAACAATAATTAGAGATCTGGGCTACAGAAAAAAAAAAAAATTCAAAGTGGTCCCAAAGAAACCTAACACGTGAAGAATGTGAGCAAAGTGTGGGCATGTGTCGAAACCTCTTGGACTGTTATGAGAGGGACGGTGAAATGTTTTTCTCAAATGTTGTGACAGGGGATGAAACCTGGGTGTTCTTTCATGACCCAGAAACAACACCTGCGTCAATGGAATGGCACCGTACATCTTCACCTCGACAGAAAAAGGTGAAAACAAGTCGTTTCGCAGGAAAAGTGATGGTGACAATTTTCCGGGACAAACGTGGTGTCATTTTGACTGATTTCCTTGAACGGGGAGCAACAATAAACTGTCCTTCCTATGTGCAGACATTGAGGAAGCTAAAAGAAGCTATCTGAAGGAAAAGACGTGACGTTCCACGTCATAGTGTTGTTTTACACCATGAAAACGCACATCCCCACACCTCAATAGAGACTTCACAGGCTATTGCCAAAATGTGGTGGATGGTGATGCTCCAACCACCTACAGTCCTGATTTGGTTCCCTCAGACTTTTTACTGTTTGCCTCTTTGAAAAAGAACCTTCGTGGGGCACGTTTCGACGATGTTGCAGACATTAAACTGGCTGTGAACTCAAACGACAGCATAAGGAATGTTTCCAAAATGGAATTTACCAATGGGTTCAAAGATGGCGGGAATTTATAGAAAGTGATGGACAATACTTTGAATAGGCTAGCATTATTAACAATATGTCCAAGTATTTTGCCACTAGTTTCACATTTATGCTGCTATAAATAAAATCCTATGAGACGATGCATTACTTTCTGGATGCCCTTTAGTTCAGGAAACGTTTTTTTTGCAAAAAACACCAATTGTGCAACCTAATATAAGGTTTTTCTTTCTTTCTTTTTTTTTTTTTTTATATCGGTGGGCCAATTTTGATGCATGGTAAATCTTTCTTCGATGAGGAAATGGGGGTCGAAAATATTTCCATTGGAAGTACAAGGAGCAAAATCCCTATATGTCCACCTATTAGGCTTACAAAACTTGGTTGAAGTGCATTTGGAGGAAACAGTACAATTTTCAATAGAATGTTACCATTATGTCTGAGAAGAAAAGTATTTATGATCAATGCTCCCTTCCAATTCGTACTTATGGATGAGAGGCATGGACCATAACTAAAGAAACAAACAGAGGCTGCGAACAACTCATGGAAACATGAAGATACATGCTTGACGAAACCATGAAAGATAGGAAAAGCATCCAGCAAACTACGAGCGTGGGTGATATCATGTTAGAAGCAGAGACGCGCAAGTGGCAACAAGCTGGACATACTGCTAGAAGAACTGCACACCATTGGACAATTGGGACATTAAACTAGCTTTCGGAGGATAGTAAACCACCCAGAAGAAAACCATATCAGAGATTGGCAGGTGAAATTCGGAAGCATGCAGAAATGATAAGGAAGAGAATTGCTCAAGTCAGATACTTGCGGGAAAGACTTGCGGAGACCTTCGTCCAGCAATGCGTTGAGAATGGTTGATGATGATATGCGTGAATAGAGTGTTTATGAACTCCTTGTGCAACTTTAAAGGTTAATAACATTGGATGTATTCATAAATGAAATGCACTGTAAAATGCATATAAAATAAATGCCTTATTTACACAATTTTTAGGCAATGTAGCTCACATTTCTAACATTCAATATGACCACCATCTTTCGGACACATGGAGCAAACCGGTTTTCCAACTCGTTGAAAGCATTCCTCGGTTGCTGCTCAGTTACTGTATTACATGGATTACTTCTGTTATCTTGATCCTAAGCTCATCTAAAGAATGTGGCTTTGATCAGTCGACAGCTGTTCCAAAAAATAGTCCAGTGAAGTCAGGTCAGGCGAACGGGGTAGCCAAGCAATTGGTCCAATCCTGCCGATCCACTTGTTTAGAAAGACATCATTCGAAAACCGTCACACATACTAAGCATAGTGGCAGCAGGTTATTATAAAAATAAAGTGCTATCTAAAAGATTTAACCGTCTTAGTTCAGGGATGAGGAAATTCTGCAACATTGCAAAGTAACATTCGTCTTTGATTGTAGCTTGTTCAAAAAAAAAAAAAAAAAAAATAAAAAAAGAGACCGATCTGACCTTCTGTGACTATTTTTATGGGGTCATGTCAAAACAGCTGCACATCTTTAGATGAGCTTAGAGTCAAAATCACAGAAGCAATGAATGAAATTACTAAGCAGAAACTGAGGAATGTCAAGTCAGGTATGTTGATGTAATAGGTTGTGCTACCCTTGCTTGTCATGAAATAGTAGAGAGTAAATGATAAAAATAGCTATGCTGGAAAACAAGTTTCTCCCGGAAATTCGCCGTCTGGGAATTGTCGATGGTTTCTGGTTTATGCAAGATGGTGCACCTCCGCATCGTACTCCGGATGTTTTTAGGACCCTAAGCAGCCACTTTGGACACAGTGTGCTCGCTCTCAACTACCCCAATCATTACCCTGGAGCCATCGAATGGCCTCCTTGTTCTCTCAACGCAAATCCTTGTGGCTTCTTTCTTTGGGGATACATCAAAGATTTAGTCTACAAATCACTTCCTAACACTGTGACTAAGCTGAAAGACACTATCACTGAGGCTTTTTCCAATGTAACTCGAGATATTCTAGGTTGAGTTATGGAGAACTTTGAAGCCCGAATGCACCATCTTGTGGTAACGGGAGGCAAACACTTTGAAAATGTTATCACTTAATTACCTTTTGAGTCCACTTAAGAAAACACCGTTTGCTTAAATTATGTCTTTTGTCTATAAAGCGTTTTCTACAAACTAAGTGTTCAATTTATTGAATACGCTGTATTTGTTTTTAAATGATGCTTGTATAATGTCAAGATAAGTGCTCTGAAAATCACTAACTTTCCATAAAAAGTAGAAGCTAGAAGCTTTTCAGGTGTAGGTTCCTATTTTTTGTTTGTTTGTAAGAAAATCAAGACAGTTTCTCCAAAATAATTGACTTCACTTCAGATGGGCAGTCAGTAAAACGCGCACAAGTGAACAGTATAACCACATTTTAAAAGTATATCATTAAAACGATGAAAATTGTAACTGGTTTTTAAACGAAATTCATTGGAGTTGCAAGAAAATTAGCTTACGTTTTATCGCCCAGTCTTCCAGATTTAACGCTCCTCTGAAAAGTTCCATTATATCATCATCGCAAGCGCTACTGAAGAATGTTGAAAACATTCGATCTATGATCGGAGCTGCTGCACTCCCTAAAAATTGCATTATCGCCTCTCTTATGTTTCGTTCTATGTCGACTAAGCTTTGCGTCTGTTTGTGAACTTTGCTGACATGTTGGTCACCTGGATAGGGGTAAGAAGCTCCGTCCGTGTTCTGGAAGACGAAACATCCCAGCAGTAGAATTGCTGCAACAGAGCCACAGACAACAGACCTCGACGAATGCATTTTCCCAATGCCGGCAAGATATTAGAGAAGAAGGAGGAGGACGGATGAAAAATCCTGCGTTCAGGGAGTCAAATGCGGAAATTTAGTGGAGTTTATGATCTTTCTAGTTTACATCCATTTTGTAACGAGTATGACGCAAGACAGCAGCTACGTATTCTCCTTTGCTGCTTCTCTAACCGCACCTACAGCAATTTATTACCCATCAAGGAAATAAGTTCCAGGAAAACTTATTTGGTCTAATTACAGTTTTAATGCTTCAGAACAATAATCTCGTACTCATTGCAACTATCTAAACCAGTACCATTTTCCATCAAAATTGCTATTAACCTATGTTTTTATCGACTGTATCGACTATATAGTTGATAAAAACAGTAATCAGCGTAACATATTAATTAGCAGCGACAAAAATGCCTAAACAAAAAAGAATTGAAAGCAGCTGAGCACACTCTTTATTAACTGAATCAAATTATCTTTTGAAATAGAAGCGAAGGTAGATATCCTAGTTTGAAAATTAATGTAAGTACATTGCCGTCTATGCACGATAAAATAGTTTAAAAATCTTTAATGTAAAAACACCTTAGTCATAAAAGCATTCACATAAAAGGCACACTAGAATCTTTCAGATCCGTAACGGATCCATCCTCAGGTGTAAGTCTGATGGTTAGATCAGCAGGATATAATACACCTTTCCTCGATATTTTGATTAGACGTGAAGCTAATAACTACAATATTATCACTTCAGTATTATAATGAATAAACGCTTTTAACTAAGCCAATTATAATGAATAACTGTTTTGCTACTAAGCTAATTATCGTGAATATAGCTTTCACTAATATTATAATGAATTCAATGCTTGTACTAAGCTTCTAATAGTGAATTCAAATGGTTGTTGTTACTAGTTAATTAAGATCATGAATAAAGTCTCCTGCTAGTAGTGTAGTAATAGTAATGAACAAACTTATAACTGGTAGTAATGTTGTAATAGTAATTAAGATGAATAAAGTTTTATGCTGGTTGTTACTAATAACACTAAATGAAATAAACCTAACAGCCAGACAGAGGTCTGACAGTACTATGAACTGAGAAAGACGTACTTACGTAAAACCTTTTATTATGAACTTCTACTGGTATACACACACACACACTTCACACACAGCTACTCAAATAACACTTAGCTCCTTGCACATGAACGAAGCTCTATACTCATAAACAACAGCTCTCTTTCACATAAACAAACGCTCTTCCTATACAACAACAAACGCTCTCCGTATACAACAACAAACGCTCTCCGTATACAACAACAAACGCTCTCCGTATACAACAACAAACGCTCTCCGTATACAACAACAAACGCTCTCCGTATACAACAACAAACTCTCTCCTTTTGCATCGTTGAACGCGCCTATTTATACTGGCTACCACCACGTCATGACTTACACTCATTGCCAGATCTCATTCAGCGGGAGAAATAACATCTCGTTCAGTAAGAGGATTATTTACATAGAAAAATAAAATAACCAGAGATAGTAAAAACCAAAAGGAAAGTGAATCGAGAGTATACGTTACAGTATATCGAAAACCTACTGCTTCATTCTCTATGATCCCTGAAGCATTTTTCTCACCCCATATCTCAAAAACTTTCCTCACTTCGTTTTCTGTTAAATCGTGCAAAAACACACTCTTCAACCCTCGAGCTATACAATGCAGAAATTGGAAAAATCAGGGACCTTACTACAGCTTTTTGATATACACCACATACTGTCAATAGGATCCTACAAAAAATTCAAGAACGTACCACCTGCTCCTTAATTAACATTAATAAACGTAACATTCGTTACGTGGGATCTGTACCTTATATCCCGATTGTTATAAACAATCTGAAAAATATTTGTAAACCTTTTGATCTTAATTTCGGAATAAAAACACGCAATATCTACTCCATCATCAAAAAAGACAGAGATCCCGTACAACTATTAGACCAACATGGAATCTATGCAATACCTCTCAAAGCTGTCGAACCTGGAACGAAGGACTTAATCTGTATCGGTTCAACAACTCGTAATCTGAGTACTCGCCTTAAAGAACACAAAGTATAATGTAAAAACTTGTTCTTCCAATACATCAATGTCACGTTTACTCCTTAACGAACCTTTTAAACCATTGTGAGAAAAAACCAAAATTCTCACCACTCCCAAATCTAAGCATCTAACCCTACTTACTGAGAGTCTGCAGATTTTCGCTCATCGCCACCAATGCTGTAACGACGATTACCCAAGTTTCATTCATAATCCCTGCAGATTTTTGCTACAGATAGCAGCCTCTAAAAACATTTTTATAAACTTTGAATAATAACACACTCACCTGTTTGAACATTTATGTCTCTGTAGTGCGCATGCCTTCATTACATCCTACGTCTTTTGTGTATCTCACCCCACTGTGTATATATCCTGCTGATCTAACCATCAGACTTACACCTGAGGATGGATCCGTTGCGGATCTGAAAGATTCTAGTGTGCCTTTTATGTGAATGCTTTTATGACTAAGGTGTTTTTACATTAAAGATTTTTAAACTATTTTATCGTGCATAGACGGCAATGTACTTACATTAATTTTCAACCTCCAGCACGAAGTGTTTTTTTACGGACTCATCCTAGTTTGTGTGTAGGCTCTGGATATAATTGAGGTGTTGTTTTCAATAAATTTAAAGTTTCATTCTAAAAGGGCGAGGTTCATGATCTGGTTTCTTCATTTGATCTCGCAGTAATACCAAAGTTGCTGTTTTCACTGAAATGATCACCATAATTTTTTGGTCCGGGATGATCTTTTGTTTTTTAATAGTTCAGGTGCTCAAGTTTCAGGCAAACTTTCCCATTACGCCAGTGCTTTATATATACTGCTGACATAGAAAATGCCACACCGTGAAGGAATGAACGAAATTAGACGAAACTTAACATACATATCCACAAGTAGGTGGGAAAGAAATGATTTAATTTCTTAAGAATTTTTTTATTGGCGGTTTAACGACGACCGACGTGAACAACTCAGTGGGCTATAAGCAGTCGCCCGTCCCTAGTTTAGGGCCAATGGTTCCAGGTAAGGGAGAGAGCCAAACACAACATCCATGCCTCACCTAGATTCGACCCCCGACCCATCTCGGACGAATAATCAGAATGAGACCACTGCGCCACCGGGGGCGGCTTTCTCAGGGATTACATAAATGCGATGGGCAAAGAAGACGCTATAATGTGACCCAGGAGCGCAACTAAGGTACTTCGTGGGCGAAGGGCTAGTGTGTCAGATAGGGCGCTCGATTAGAATCGAAGCAGAGAAAAAAACAATAGCATATTTTTATTATTATTATTGAGATGATTCCACCCAGGGGCGGATCGGCGGTCGGAAAACAGCCCGGGGAAAATTTTGCAAATGGGCTCGTTCAGTTGTAGTTCTGTGGTACTATTGTATCGCAACTGAAAATCACTTTTTTTACTCAAGAAACGAAACAAAAAGTGCAGTTGCTCTGGAAACAGTGGCAAGCATATTACTTAGGGGGTTGGGAGGTGTTAAAAAGTACCCCTGTCTGCCTTAAATTGAAGTGGGCGTTGCGGAAAAGTTTTCATCGGCCTATGCCAAGATTTTACTTCAGAAAAATTTTACTGTAAATTTTCTGTTGTGATTGATTGATTGGAGGTTTAACGACTACCGTGAGCAACTCAAAGGGCTATCTATAAGTAGTCGCCCGTCCCCAAATTAGGGTCACTGGTTCCAGAGTAGGGAGAGAGCCAGCGCCATAAGACAAACACAACATCCATGCCTCACAGGGATTCGAACCAGGACCCCTTTCGGACGAATGATCAGAAGCCATCGCTTAGACCACTGCTTTCTGTTGTGGAAAATCACAGTTAGAAATTTCAAGATAATTAAATATCGTGGCAAACTCAATTGACGTGGAAAAAGCGAATAACCAGGTTTGTTTTTTTTTTTTGATTGGAGGTTTAACGACCACCGTGAGCAACTCAATGGGCTATAAGCAGTCGCCCGTCCCTAATTTAGGGTCACTGGTTCCAGGGAAGGGAGAGAACCAGTGCCGTAAGACAAACACAACATCCATGCCTGACCGGGATTGGAACCCGGACCCCTTACGGACGAACGATCAGAGGCCAACGCCTTAGACCACTGCGCCACCGGGGCGGCATAACCAGGTTTAAATCACTAGTTTAGTTAGTTATGCATGTAATTGCGCTAGAGAAGCTTCTAATTTTGTACACACTCAATATTAATATTTGTTTAAAATTTTCTCTTAAGAACGCTGAAGTAAGAACACTAATTTTTTTTTAAATTGCTTATATAGATTTTTCATGTTTGACAGATCGTAAAATAATCTTCATTTTCATACCTTTGAGCTTCCAGTACTTAAATTTTCAACGAAGTGGGCTGAAATTCTAGCAAATATTTGAGAGTGAGAGAGAACTGCTACTACCAAAATTATGTTGGAGTTGTACCAAAAATCCTTTCGCATAAGACATGATTTTTAAATTTAAATGAATGAAAAAAACAACCGAACTTTTGCACTGTAAAATTTTCTATTTGTACTGCAATTTTTTTTATTTTTCTATTGTGGACAATCACAGTTAGAAATTTAAAGATTTTTAAATATCGTGGTGAACAGATTTTTCATAGTGATCATATGTTCGTATGTGCTTCAATTACAAAACGTGCTTTTATGCTGCGGTTATGTATTGTAAAGACGCCTCACTAAATAACGTAAACAAAACATTTTGCAACTTCACGTTGAAATGATATCTTCGTAAATGCCTTCATCTGCAGCATTTGTAAGTTATCACAAATAGCGTAGGCTGCGTAGGTAGAACATTTCGGGGGAAAGGGATCGTATATGAACACCCCCGCAAATAATCTTACAGTTATTTCAAAATAAGTTCTTGATATTCTTAGCTTTCACTCTGAATTCTGTGTTGTCACATAGTGGATAGTACATCCCATAATGACCATTATCTAGCATTGTTCTGCAACTTTATCAAACATGGGTGAGTATTTTCACCACTTTAACTAAAGTAGTGAAAATGTTTTAGCCCTGTTCAGCCCCCATCCCAATGCTGTTAGTATAAGTAGATTGTTGTGCCTCCCGAATTTTACTGATGCCGGGCCCCTCGAAACATTTCAGGATGAAATGAATGATCAAAGAAACTATAGAAATAGATAGACATCCCTTCCCCACTCCGCAGTTGAGAAAGACATTTAATTGCACGGGGAGGAAGGAGTGGAAGTTACGAAGAGAAGATTTTTTTAATGCCTAAACAGATTAATCATAGTTTTCGGGTTTGTTCGGGCCCGGGATTTATTTTGCAATATAAAATTCGGGCTAGGTCGGGGCTAGGGCTGACATACTTCGGGCTCGGGATCTTAAAATTGAGCCCGAACTCAGCTCTTATGAACATAGCACTAATTCCTCCTACAACCAACGGGAGTAAAATCAACTACCCCTACCCCCTTCCTTGGGGAATACATAGAACATCTTGTACACACACCCCCGCCCTCCCGCAACATACGGTACATACATTCTCGTTCCTCAGCTACT
Source organism: Macrothele yani (assembly GCA_039090855.1). Classification (NCBI taxonomy): domain Eukaryota; kingdom Metazoa; phylum Arthropoda; class Arachnida; order Araneae; family Macrothelidae; genus Macrothele; species Macrothele yani. Next base: position 132,057,356 of record CM077005.1, on the reverse strand, counting down.
AAGTGAACCCAGAAGTTCGCCGGCACACATGGCCCATCTATTGTAGTTGGGATTCTAGCAGTTGCCTGGTAAGGGAATTTTTTTCCCTAATTCAGAAAAGAAGTTTTTTTCCCCGCTTGTTATAATTACATTATGTGTATTTCGTTTATGAAAAAAGTGTCGTGGTTCAGTTGTGTGTTTAAAACAACTGAACTGAATTTTTTTTTAAGAAAGTAAGAAAGGAAAAGACAAAATATACGGAAGGGGTCCACCGGGAAATGTCCCGTTGTTCCGTTGATCCAATCCGCCACTGATTCCACCTCTTCTTGGGGAGATGTTTCTTTCTCTTCCTTCCGGGACGGGTACGACTTACCAAGTCTGAGAAGGGGTATTTCTTTCTTAGTTGTTCAGAAACTTCCTTAATATCCTACATATGTTCAGAATAGCTGTCTTCTGTAGTTCCATGTAGGTGTTGGGTTGAAGGTATAGTGTCTGTATAGAGCTGTGAATGGTCTTAGGTACAACTCCTGTGGCTGATATTATTATGAGGAAGGAGGTGACGTTCTCCAAATGCCGCGTTTCCTTGACTTCGTATCTTAGGTCGTTATGCTTTGACAGCTTCTCTCCGTGCGTCTTATAAATGTCGCACGTGCTAGGCACGGCTATTGTCAATGAGGTATGTTAGCCTCATCTCCTTGTCGGCCAGGATGATGTAAGGCCGATTGTAGGAGATGGTCATGTCTGTTCTGATCGATCAGTCCCAGTACATATTGTGGGTGTTGCTCTCTAGGAAAGTTGTTGGCTCATACTTGTAGTAGGGGACAGGATCAGTTGCAACGACGTGGTGCTTTCTTGCTAATTTCTGATGGAGGATCTTGGCGACTTGATTGTTCCTGTTCGTGTACTTTGTTTGTGTGAGGACTTTGCACCCTGCTCTGATATGTTGCATGGTCTCTGGCGCTTGATGGCATTGCAAGCAAGCGCCAGAGACCATCGAACAAAAGGGGTGCGTGAGTGGTTCCATGAACACGACAGCGATGTCTCCGTTCTCCCTTGGCCGGCGAAATCGCCCGACATCAATACCATAGAGCACTTGTTTTGAAAAGACAGGTTCGACGTGCCGACCCACAGCCACGTCATCTCCGGGACCTCCGTGCTCTGCTGCAGTCCGAATGGGCACGTGTGCCTCGGGCAACCTTCCAGTGCCTCATTCCGTCCATGCCAAGCCGTCTGGTCAAGGATGGTAATTCCCATTATTAGGTAGTTGGTCATATTATTCTGATATGTATGTACTAAGAAAATATACACGAAACATAATCGCAACGGTTTTTTTTTCAGTGTTGCCTACACGAACAACATTAGCCCCTATTATATAACCATGGTGTTCACATCATTTTGTCCAATCCTTGTACATGATAGCTAGTGGCGTAGCCAGAAATTTTTTAAGGGAGGTGGGGGTCCATGGATTTGGTTCATCCGTGAAACCTTTCCCTTCCGGAAAAAATATTCCAAGTTGGAACAAGCACGCAATCTTTAAAAGTAAAAAAAAAAAAATCATTACTGAGAAAGAAACCTTTTTTTTAATATATTCGTATATATACATGTATATCGCTTTAAATTTGTGCTCAATCCTCCTAGGGGAAGGGGGGGGGGTCCGGACTCGAGGTCCCCCACTTGGCTACGCCTATGATGACAGCTGCCTCACAGGAGGGGGGGGCAGGAGAAATTGTAATGTACGTAATAGACATACATATTTACAATTATTTTTCATGACTTGGGGATGGGGGAGGAGGGCAGCGAATCTTACTCCGTCATTTGTTCATTGGTGCGGTGAAATGATGGTTGACTGCGGATTGGATGGATTAAACCAGGCCGGGAATTTTAGTTTTGTGGTCTACTGCAGAAACACACGCGTACCAACAGGGCAACCCTTCATAAATTTCCTCATGAAGAAAATTCCATTAACTCCTGAATGAAAGAGAACTGTTGAAATATAAATTGCAAAACTATTTAAGATGGGCGTCAAGTAATTTTGCTTCCTATACTTCCAATGGAAAAACTTTTGTACACATTTCTCCCACAATTAGTGTGTTCCCAAGGATGAAAATTTGAACATCGATTAAAATACACTATCTACCAACATGTAATTGGACACCTGTGATAGCAAAGGAAAACGAAGTTTATTCACCTTCAATATTTGGTGGAGCCTCCACGAGCGGCGATTACAGCTGCGAACCTTCGGGGTATACTCTCAAATAGGCGTTGTACTACGGCTAGCGGTATTTTCTTCCACTCGGCTTGGAGAAGACAGGTCAGTTCCTTCACCGATTTCGGATGGTGGGGGAACCCCTTAAGTCGACCCTCCAACTCGTCCCAGAGGTGCTCGACAGGGTTAAGGTGCGGGCTCTGCGCAGGCCAGTCCATTCGATTAACCCCATTGTCACCATACCAAGCCATGGTGGACCTCACAACACGACAGGTGGCATTGTCATCCTGAAAGTAACATGGGTCCACCCCGTAAAACTGCCACAACGTAGGAAGCGCATGGTCATCCAAAATGGTGCAGTAGGTCTCGGCGTTGAGTCTACCAGGAATTGTGACCAAGGGTCCCGTGCCACACCAGGAGAAACACCCCCATAGCATAATTCCACCGCCGCCGAACTTCACAGTTGGCACAATACATTTCGGCAGGAGGCGTTCTCCAGGCAGACGCCAAACCCAGACCCTGTCATCCGAACGGTAGAGGGTGAACCTTGATTCGTCGCTCCAGAGAACCTGTTTCCACTGTTCAACGGTCCACTGTCGACGCTCTTTGCACCACGTTAGCCGAGCAGCGCTATTGGACTTGGTACTTGTGGGCGGCAGCACGTCCATGATAACCGAGCAGATGGGCTTCCTTACGGATGGTATTCATCGAAAGAACACTCCCGGATACCTGTTAAAACTCCTCGCGGATGTGGTCCGTCGATTTGGTGCGGTTCTTTTGAATTTCTCTGGCCAACACCCGTCGGTCTCTAACTCCCAGTTTTGTGGGTTTGCTGGGTTGGGGCACATTCCGACAGTCACCTCTCATCTTCCACTTGCCAATCACGTAGGCCACTGTCGAATTTGGGTACTTCAACTCACTGGATATGTCACGTATGGATCGGCCATTTCTGTGATACCCGACGATTACACCTTTCTCGAAATCAGAGAGCTCCGAACTGCGTGGCATCTTGCATGCGACTGGTTGCGTTGTTGTTTCCCACACGATATTTAACGGCTGCGGCCGTGGCGTGTATCAGGACCGCATATATCGTCGATTGCAGGGATGTCCAATTACTTGTTGATAGATAGTGTAACTTCCTATTATAACTTGGAGTACTTAATATTTTCTAAAACATAACCATAATTATGCAATCCAACATTTGTTTGTCTACTGACGTCATGAAAGTACAGGTCACGCCATCTTTTTTCTGGTTTCGACACCACCAAAGGATAAGTTATTGATTTTAAATATAATTATGATTATGTTTTAGAAAATATTAAGTATTCCAAGTTTTAATATAAAGTTATTTTAATCGATGTTCAAATTTTCATCCTTGGGAACAAACTAATTGTGAAAGAAATGTGTACAAAAGTTTTTCCTTTGGAAGTATAGGAAGCAAAATTACTTGGCGTCCACCTCAAGCCAGGAACAAATTATCCCAGCAATTTAAGGGTGAAAGAATTTCAAAATTCCACACATGATTGAATGTAGCATATCAAACTATGCTCAAAACTGGGCGTTGTACCAGATAATTGTATTTGTTTGGCCTCTGACTGTCTACCGCACAATTGTATTCGTACCACCTCCTTGAATAGACGCCTTTTTTAAGTCTACCCGTTATTTTGACTCATGAACTGCCATTTTGATACATGAACCAGTACCTGTAAACCATTGTTTCTTTTAAGAATAATGTGGATGGGACACGGATTTCGAAACATCTCTGCCGAGGAATCGATTTGTGCTCTATGTCTGTACGTGGATAAGGGAGTGGAGATCTACCATCGAAATTGGGGATCTACCATCGAAATTGTTACTAGTGCCTCCTTCCCGATAAAACAACGAGGGTAGGGCCTACCAATGATCCTTTGACTCCAAGTCCAACGAACTACGCTTAACCGTAGTTGGCGTGCTGAGTCCAGCGGCAAAACTTTCACTGAAGTAGGAAGAATTTTGCTCTGTCATTTTAGAGCAGACGCCCAACATATACATAGATAGAAGGAAGCGCCAAATTTTTTGTAAGATAATAACGTTTTGGACAAATAATATAAAGCTCAAATGAAGTTAGCAATTCTTATTCATAAGTACCAAAATAACTATTCGTTCTTTTCAAACAATCCAAACGAATAGGATACGAGTAATAGTGGACCATTTTTCCAGTGGTCCAACGGGATATATCCCGGTGTCCCGGTGGGCCAATCCGCCCTTGACTCCCAGTATTCTGGGAAAACGCAACAGTTGTTTTATCACTCAGCTTTTAACAGTCGACTAAAGCAGGATTATTGAAGGGGTTTTAACAGTCAACAAAGCAGGATAGTTGGTACGTATATCGTCGTTGCAACACAACCGGTTAAACCTGGAAATAAAAATACTCTCAGTGAATAATGGTGTACGTTTGTTTGATGCCGTGGCGAGAACAGTAGCATTCTCCCAGTCAGGTCCGTAGCCCTCTTGTGTTACAGTTCTGACCAACGCTGTGACGCGTAACACAAAAGAACTGTAACACAAGAGGGTTATAGACCAGATTGGGAGAATGCTACCATTACACTGAGCCCTATTATTCACCGAGATTATTTTTATTTCCAGATTTAACCAGTTGTGTTTCAACGACGATCTACCAACTTATATTCCGCCCCCACGGAGATTGTTAATTGCAAACTTATATCCAAAACCTGATGACAATCAAGTGTAAAAACAGTGGGGACTACTGTGCTAAATGTAAATGGCTGCGTAAATATGTTAGCTTAGTGATACTACCATATTTATTGAACGTATACATGTACATATAATTATACACTATCTACCAACAAGTAATTGGACACCTGTGATAGCAAAGGAAAACGAAGTTTATTCACCTTCAATAGTTGGTGGAGCCTCCACGAGCGGCGATTACAGCTGCGACCCTTCGGGGCATACTCTCAACCAGGCGTTATACGACGGCTAGCGGTATTTTCTTCCACTGGGCTTGGAGAAGACAGGTCAGTTCCTTCACCGATTTCGGACGGTGGGGGCACCCCTTAAGTCGACGCTCCAACTCGTCCCAGAGGTACTCAATAGGGTTAAAGTCCGGGATCTGCGCAGGCCAGTCCATTCGATTAACCCCATTGTCACCATATCAAACCATGGTGGACCTCGCAACATGACAGGTGGCATTGTCATCCTGAAAGTAACATGGGTTCCACCCCGTAAAACTGCCACAACGTTGGAAGCGCATGGCCATCCAAAATGGTGCAGTAGGTCTCGGCGTTGAGTCTACCAGGTATTGCGACCAAGGGTACCATGCCACACCAGGAGAAACACCCCCATAGCATAATTCCACCGCCGCCGAACTTCACAGTTAGCACAATACATTCCGGCAGTAGGCGTTCTCCAGGCAGACGCCAAACCCAGACCCTGCCATCCGAACGGTAGAGGGTGAACCTTGATTCGTCGCTCCAGAGAATCTGTTTCCACTGTTCAACGGTCCACTGTCGGCGTTCCTTGCACCACGTTAGCCGAGCAGCGCTATTGGATTTGGTGATCAAAGGCTTGGGGGAGGCAGCACGTCCATGATAACCGAGCAGATGGGCTTCTTTACGGATCGTATTCATCGAAAGAACACTTCCAGATGCCTGTCGAAACTCCTCGCGGATGTGGCCCATCGATTTGGTGCGTTTCTTCCGAATTTCTCTGGCCAGCACTCGTCGGTCTCTAACTCCCGGTTTTGTGGGTCTGCCGGGTCGGGGCACATTCCGACCATCACCTCTTATCTTCCACTTGCCAATCACGTAGGCCACTGTCGAATTTGGGCACTTCAACTCGCTGGATATGTCACGTATGGATCGGCCATTTCTGTGATACCCGACGATTACACTTTTCTCGAAATCAGAGAGCTCCGAACTGCGTGTCATCTTGCATGCGACTAGTTGTGTTGTTGTTTCCCACACGATATTTAACGGCTGCGGCCGTGACGTGTATCAGGACCGCAGATATCGTCGATTGCAGGCGTGTCCAATTACTTGTTGGTAGATAGTGTATTTTCCTATCTTCACTTTTAACCAATGGCAACATCAAGACCCTCCCGTATCTGATATCATAACCATCATTGTCAACCATTATCAATCCACTGCTGGACGAAAGTCTCCCCAAGCCTCTTCCACAACGGTCTGTCTTGTGCGAGTCTCCTCCATGTTACTCCCGCATACTTTCGAATTTCATCCACTCATCTCCCATGTAGCCTTCTTCTGGGTCTTTTCCTGTCCCTTAGAATACAATCTAAAATTTCGACTGGCCATCGATGGTCTGTTCTTCTGGCAGCATGTCCAGCTCATTGCCATTTCAGGGATTTTACTCTGATCGTGCTGTCTTCCACTCATTGACATAGCCACTGGGTGGTCTTCCTATGAAACACCATTATTCACTGAGAGTTTTTTTTGATGGCCTTCAGGAAATTTTGATAAAAAAGAGAAAAAATACGTTACATCATATGTGAACCACAAATTTTTAAGGTGTTTCATAGGAAGACCACCCAGTGAGGAGACCATGAAATTTCCACTGGGGGAATTGGACCCCTGTGTCCCTCCCTACCTTCCGCTGCACGTGTTCACTTCATATCGATGACGAAAACTGTGCCTTTGTGCGTAAAATTCACTGAAATAATAGAAAATAGCTTGCTTTTTATAGAAAATAGCTTGCTTTCTATAGAAAATAGCTTGCTTTTTATAGAAATTAACTAATTTTTATAGAAAATAGCTCGCTTTTTATAGAAAACAGCTTGGTTTTTAAAGAAAATAGTTCGCTTTTTATAGAAAATAGCTTGCTTTCTATAGAAATTAACTAATTTTTATAGAAAATAGCTCGCTTTTTATAGAAAACAGCTTGGTTTTTAAAGAAAATAGTTCGCTTTTTATAGAAAATAGCATGCTTCTATAGAAAATAATTTACTTTTTATCGCCCAATCTTGCAGGTCCAGTACGCTTCTCAGAAATTCAAGCACATTTTGATCGCATGCACTGCTGAGAGATGCTGACATCAATAAATCCATTATATGAGAGACTGTGTCTTCTATAGCTTGTATTAATTTTCTCTTGTATTTCGTTCTATGTCGACTAAGCTTTGCGTCTTCTTGTGAGTTTTGTCGACATGTTGGTCGCCTGGATAAACGTATGCGCCCTTCGTGAAACATTCTAGCAGCAGAATCATTGCAACAAACCCACAGAGAAAAGACCTCGACGAATACATCTTTTCGTATCCGAAAATAGAAGGACAAAGGCAGATGGATGAAAAACAATCCCGCGCCAGTGAACTAAAATGGGAAATTAAGCGAGGAATATGTCCTTTCCTCGCCTTCAGTAACACACGTCAACCGCTGAAATCTCCTTTTACTCAACCTAGCGAAGTTCATTTATCGCATTTATTTTCCTATTTCTCTTCCTGGTTCAAGGAAAGAAGCTTCAGGGAAATCATTACTTACTGATTAAATTTCATTTATTCCTGATGTGGCACTAATAGCAACAAGATAAGCAATTTTCACGCAACATAATTATTTGAAGAAGGAAATTACTTCAAAATTCTTAGTTAGCTCATCTGAAATTAATATCTTATGGTAATATTAGGTAAGCCCCTAACCGCAAGTGATCATAGAACGTCGGCAAATGCAAATAGCTGTGTGCGATAATGGCTGATTGCAGCGCCATCCAACAGCTCCAGGCAACTGTAACCGCTCACAGCTGTAGTGACAGAAGGGACGAAAGTTGACGGTGAAAGCAATGTCATTCGATAAACAACATTTGAAGCATTGTCCCCTGTTCGCGTTTCAGCTGAAAAAAAGTGCCTCGAAAGCCTAGCAAATGATCTGTGCTGCTTTGGGTGAGGCTGCTGTGTCCTACAGTACGTATAAAAAGTTGTTCCAGCGGTTTAAGCAGGGAAATTTCGATCTCCGTGACGCAGAACATCCGGGACAGCCACAGAAAGTTGACGATGAGGAACTGGAACAACTGTTGGATGAGGATCCCTGTCGCACACAGTCAGAGCTCGCCCAGGAACTCGAAGTAACAGGGCAAGCCATTGCAAAGTGCCTGCACAAGCTTGGACGGATTCACAAGGATGTCCGTTGGGTGCCCCACCAACTCACAGCTGCGAACAAGTCTAGGCGCTACGATGTTGCTGTATCCTTGCACTCCAAATTCTAGAAGGATTTCCTCCACAAGATTTTGACCTGTGATGAGAAGTGGATTGCATTTTTTCACGTTTACGTATTCTGCACAAAATGGCCTGTTTGTCCCTTGAACACGTTCCAAAGCCTTCTGGATCTCAGAGCACAATAAATTGTCTTTCTTGTAATGTCCTGGCATTCTGACATTATTTTATTTCACTTGGCATCCAACCACACTTACTTTTTTATGCGCTATATAGCCGTTTATGATCCGTCCTTAGCAATTGACCAGCAGTGTATAATAAATCATTGATTGTGGTAAACGTTGATATTTTTACTTTACATAACTGCCGCATTTGGGCTACAGAGAACAGGCATGCAGTTGTGGAAAAACTCCTTCATCAGCCAAAAGTTATCGTGTGGTGCGGTTTCACAGCTTTTTTCGTTATTGGCCCGTTTTTTTATGAGGAAGTCCACAGCTCTGGATTTCAAAACGTTACTGTCACAGGTGATCGATATGCAGCGCTGTTAAGAAACAACATGAGCCCACACTTGCAGGAGAGGCAAGCACTCCATATAGTCACTTTCATGTAAGATGGAGCACCGCCGCATATTGCTGCTCCTGTGAAGCAAGTGCTACTGTCAACGTTTGGACAGAACCGTGTGCTAAGTCGCTTCTTTCCGCATGAGTGGCCTCCCCGGTCTCCACATCTTACGATTTTTGGTTCTGGGGCTATTCGAAATCAAAGGTGGACGGAGATTGGCCATGTTGAAGGACTCGGTCCGGTATCATTTTTCTGCAATACCACCTGACATATTGTTTAATGCTGTGCAGTCTCTTACCTCGTCTGATGGCTGTGCTCATGAATGATGGGCACCACACTGAACATTTGTAATCATGTCTTCGGTGTGAACTGTATTACACCACAACCCCAAATCTGCAATCACCTGTGGCACCATCTGGTGGTCGGAAATGTAACTATTCAGGTATTAAATTTCTGCATTATGCACGAAAAATCCCACGTCTTTCTGTGAATTTCTGTGAAACCCGCATCTGACTACTGTAAACACTTTGCGAATTATTGATTTTTCAAATTTTCTGTTACTTTTGGATCACCCGGTACTTTGAATTTGATATCACTTGCATTTACGCCTTCTAGCGGCGAAGTTGTGCATCGAAGAAAACTGGAATGCAAAGATCATCCTTCTCACATTTCAAGCTTCCCACTTCAAAAAGAATTTTTCAAATCTGACTAGTAGTTGCAGAGATATGGTGCTTGCTCACTGACGGACGGACAAACCGATAACATAAGCATGAAATTTTTTACAAAAGATTGCTAAAAATAACTAAAGAAAACACGTTTGATCTAGATTTTCACTATGCCTGCATATGTTTCTAATTATGGCTCTCAAACGGTTCCTCAGTTCAGAAACAATGACCAAAGGCACAAAAAGCATAAAATTTACATATACATTTAGGTATCAGAAGACAAAAGTGATGTTCAATGCTTTTACAAGAAATGAAGATTTATCGATTGATGGAGAAAAGCTGGAGATAACAGCCATGTACGTTTATCTTGGACAGCAGATATCAAGTGAGGGTCACATTGATGAAGAAATTAATCGGCGTACAAAACTTGCCTGGAGAGCTTTTGGAAGAAACAGCATAATTTTCAAGAGCAATATGCCATTATGTCTTAAAAGAAAAGTGTTTGATCAATGCATCCTTCCAGTGCTTACGTATTTTGCAGAGACGTGGACCTTAACTAAAAGAGACATACAAAGGCTGCAGACAACTCAAAACAGCATGGAGAGGTGCATACTTGGTGTAACCAGGAGAGATAAGAAGAGGAACTCGTGGATCCGAAAAATGACAAGAGTGGAAGACATCATGATCAGAGTTAAATCCCTGAAATGGCAATGGGCTGGACATACTGCCAGAAGGACAGATCATCGATGGACAGCCGAAATTTTAGATTGGATTCCAAGGGACAGGAAAAGACCCAGAAGAAGACCACATGGGAGATGGGTGGATGAAATTCGAAAGTATGCAGGGGTGACATGGAGGAGACTGGCACAAGACAGACCGTTGTGGAGGAAACTTGGGGAGACCTTCGTCCAGCAGTGGATTGATAATGGTTGACAATGATGATGATGATACAATGAAATGATAATTTATTATACACACTCAACAGTGGCGTATCTTGGGTCCGAGACCTGGTCTATTTCACCCCCACCCCCCACCCCCCCCGCCATACTGTTTTTTTTTAATTGCGAAGTTTAATTTTTAATTGTTAAGTAATAGAAGCAACTTTTTTCTAAATAATAGGTACATGCATTGCTAACATGATACCAAATAATTATGAAGATTAAGATTTCAACAATTATTCGGATACATGAACCCCATTCTTTTTTCTTTTACTTGAACTTGAATGTTACGTTTTCATAAAATGTTTCTTCCGAGTAATTTTTCATATTTAAAAATAATGTTTTTCTCTATTGACAAAACAGCGAAGTTTTTCGAATATGCATGTCCTTGTGTGGCTCTAAGATATATCTTGATTCTTTTTAATGCTGAAAAACCTCTTTCGGCAGTTGCAGTTGTTGATAGAAAGTTTAATATGTGGTCTGCTAATTTGTACACCTCACTAAACACAATGTCCAATTTATTCAACTTTATGTAACGCGTAATGCTTCTTACTGATTTGTTTTTGTATTCATCAAGGGAATAAAACGCCTTCAGTTCATTTTTTAGTCGAGCAGTATCAAAATTTGAAGCATAGTTCTTTAAGTTCTGACAGTAGATGTTCAGGGAAGCTTTCACAAAATTTATCAAAACAGTTCGAATCCAACAAAGCCACTAATTTAATATACAATATCAGTGATTTTAATTCATTGACACTTCACACAAACTGAAACAACTCTCGCGAAACACGAGCTGGAAGCATGGAGGGACTGAGGTATATATATATATATATTTTGATTGGAGGTTTAACGACCACCGTGAGCAGCTTGATGGGCTATAAGCAGTCGCCCGTCCCTAATTTAGTGTCACTGGTTCCAGGGAAGGGAGAGAGCCAGTGCCGTAAGATAAGCACAACATCCATGCCTCACTGGGATTCGAACCCGGACCGCTTTTGGACGAATGATCAGAGGCCATCGCTTAGACCACTGTGCCACCGGGGCGGCTGAGGTATTTCCCTCTACCAGCTAATTCATGCTGTCATGGAAACGACTGTCCTGGAATCACAGATCACAATGACACTCGAGCGTTACCAACACCTCGTACAGTATGCGATGAAATGTTGCTACTGTTGTGCGAGAAACATGTGCCTTGATTGTCAGTAACGTATATTCGAGGCTAGCTGCGAAGCCCAGAAAATGCATAAATAAAACTGAATTAAATATACACAAATTAAAGTCAACTATCAACGGTATTAAAACATGTCGATGCTTTCGGTGCGAAAAAAAAAAAAAAAAACGTGTGCAGATTCGCTTCTTTTACTCAGTCTGGCGAGCAAAAACAAACGGCATAACACAAGCAGCTCTTCCAGTCTTCGTATTTCTGAGTCGAAAACCTTCCGTACAATCAAGGTACCTTGATTGTACGGAAGGTAAGTACCCCTTCTAAGTACCTTGGTCCGTACAGCGCTGAGAACTGCAGGCGATGGGTTTAGCATTCAAATAAATCGTCCCACAGATGCTAAAGAAAAACGAGACGCAGCATCTATTGGCGATCCCCTGAAAGTGACTTTAAAAAATGTTATGATCAGTGGATAGGCCGCTGGAGCAAGTGTGTCGTGTCACAAGGTGTCCACTGAAGGGAACCAGAGTAGAAACACAATCGCTCTTTGAGTAGGTGGATATTTTAAGAGCAGAGACTGCTTTTGAAATGGTCGTAAAGTACGTACCTTCATTGGTTATTCGTTTGGTGTTCTTTTTTCCTGTTAAGAGCAATGATTGACGATTTCCCCCTTTATTATTAATAATACTGCTTATTTTACATTTAGAAATGCTAATTCATGACTTTCACAGCATTTTTTTAATTACAGAAAATATTTCTCTTTGTAAAGACCAAAAACATAACCTTCTATCCACAGCTTGTTTACGTGCGTCATTTTCTTAGCTGACGAGATTTAGCTGCACACATATTTCTCTCGTGTTCTAAAACGCTGTTGCCAGTTTCAATTCTTTGAACTTTTTAAATTTTCTATAAATTCTAGCCAAAGATGTTCTAAAAATGTGTGAACATCCTTGGTATTTGCTGTCATAACGCTATTTATGAATTTTAGTTTGTGACTTGGCAAGGAATATATCTTTCCTTTAACTTTTTAAGCTATAAATACAAAAATGGTGTCTTTCTACTACTTCCTTAAACATTCCCTCGGAGAACAGATTCCATTTCACGGAATAGTACAACACTAAATTTTACAGAAAATTAATTTTATATAACAAATTTTGTGTGAATTGAGTTACAACGCGTAGATGGCTTCACTCGCCATGTATTCTAACTTTCTAAATACCTTGGGAAGGGGGGCTAAAGGATGGACTGAAAGAAAAGTTGGGTGCGCTGAAGCCCACCTTAGCATCGACCCTGCTAGTGTCTCGCCAAATCCACGATATGTCTGAGGATGTTGAATCTGTTATTATAGAACGGGTGCGAAAAAGTACTATGTACGTTCAGCAGTTAATGAGACCACAGTCCTTTCTAATCTAGCAATGTTAATTGTATTTGCACGATACCTGAATGATGGTAATTGGCGGAAAACATGCTGTTTCGCCGCCCGTTTAATGAGCATACAACTGTTGAGGACGTTTTTAATTTAATCAACTCGTATTTTGAAGAAAAGCTAATTGAATGGTCCTGTTGTGCAATTTGTACAGATAGTGCGAAATCAAAGACAGGAAAATTTGTGGACTTACATCAAAAATATACATGTGAATATTTCTTGGACACGTAATATCCACAGACATGCCTTAGCATCGAGAAAAAGCTGCAACAATTAAAATGTGTGTTCGATGAAGTTATCAAAGTATTTTTTTGTTTTTGTTTATTGGAGGTTTAACGACCACCGTGAGCAACTCAATGGGCTGTAAGCAGTCGCCGGTCCCTAATTTAGGGCCACTGGTTCCAGGGAAGTGAGACAGCCAGCGCTGTAAGACAAACACAATATCCATGCTTCCCCGGGATCGAATCAAACCTACCTCAGACGAATTATTATAAGCCAGTGCTTAGATCACTGCACCACGGGGCAGCTAAAAATAATCAATTTATAAAATCGAGACTAGCTAATTCCAGACTATTTACTTCCCTGTGCAAGGATATGGACAGCAAGAATGTTAGTGTCTTGACGCACACAGATATTAGATGGCTTTTGTGTGGCAAAGTGCTTACGCGTTTGTCTGAATAAAAACAAGAATAAACTGTTTTATTTGAAGATCACACTTTTCATCTTAGTGAGTGCACAGCAGATAGTACATGGTTTCACAGAATAACATATTTGGCAGATATCTTTTCGAAAATAAATGAACTTAATGTATCATTAAAAGCTTGAAATACGACCATTTTCCTTGTTCAAGATCGAGTGGCAAGTATGCTAAAATTCTTGGAATAAGTTATTTAGAACAGTACCGAGCGTTTCAGGTGCCTACACAACTTTTTGACACAAGAACTGACTTTAGACGACGATGTCAAAAACAAATCAAATCTCGCTTGAAGTCCCTAACGATGATTTTTAAGTATTTTTCACCAGTTTGCAAGAAAGTAAATTGGATTTGTAATCCATTTGACGAGCCTTCCATGTTGTTGGCTGCTGACCTCTTTAAGTAAAAGGCAACAGACAGCTGCAGACGGCGTAATTCAAGCGATAGTTCGTTCGCATCAGCGTAAAGGCTGGGAATCGGAGATGTTCGAAATGCTCCCGAACAAAGACGCAGTGCTTGATGGTAAATAGTGTCCAAAGGCCGGAGAACGGAACGACGAGCAGAGCCATACACGATACAACCATAATCCAGTTTCGACCGAATTAAGGAATGGTAAATGCGAATTAAAGACATCCTTGCTGCGCCCCACGAGACTCTCGAAAGGATCTTAAGAATACAGAGCCCGCAGACAGGAAATCTTGAGCCGCCAAACGTGCGCACGGAACGTAAGCACACGGTCGACGGTCAGACCATGGAATTTGGTCTCCGGCAAAACTGGTATGGCTGCACGGTCTAAAAACAGCTCTGGGTCAGGATGGAGGCCGCGCCTCCGGCAGAAATGGACACACGCTGTCTTGTCGGGAGAAAGAACGAAACCATTGCTATTCGCCGCTTTAAAGATCTGGTTAATTGCAGACTGCAACTGCCTTTCAATAAAATGCATGCTTGATGACGAGCAGAAAATGTGCAAGTCATCAACATAAACAGTAGCCGAAACCGCAGAAGGAAGATTTGCGAAAAGACAATTAATGCGGAGGATGAACAATGTGACAGATAAAATGCAACCTTGAGGAACACCTTGTTCTTGATGAAACGGTGCCGAGAGCGTTGTACCCAGGCACAACTGGAACTCCCGATTGCGAAGAAAATTAACGATGAAGGTTGGAAGGTTTCCCCGCAATCCGTATGCGTGGAGGTCACGGATAATACCGTGCCGCCACGCTCGATCATAAGCTTTTTCAGTATCAAAAAATACAGAAACCAGGTGCTGCCTACGCACGAACGCCTCGCGCACAGATGTCTCAAGGTGCAGGAGGTGATCGTGAGGTGAACGATGACGGCGAAAGCCGCTTTGTGATGGTGAAAGAACTTGACGATATTCTAAAAAATGAACTAACCGGGAATTAACCATGCGTTCAAGAACTTTACACAGACAGCTAGTGAGAGCAATTGGACGATAACTAGAGGGAGACTTGGGATCCTTGCCAGGTTTGGGAAAAGGCAGAACGAAAGCTTTTCGCCAAGATTTCGGGAAACTGTGCTCCGACCACATACGATTGTATAAGATTAAGAGATTCTCGAGAGACGACTGCGAGAGATGACGGAGCATGTCATAGTGGATGCCATCAGGACCGACAGACGTAGCGTCGGACCGATGCAGAGCCACCCAAAGTTCACACATGCTGAAGGGGAAGTTATATCCAGTGTCGCTAAAAGGCGCAAAGGAGACTTTCTGGCGTTCCGCAGTGGATTTAATCCTCTGAAAAGAGGAAGGATACGCCAGGTCACTCGACACGGAGGCAAACGCCTCCCACAAACAATCAGCAATCTTCCCGACTTCAGCATATGTGCAGCCGTTACTCTCGAGAATGGAGATCTGGTGAGAGCTGTAGTTACCCCGGATTTTACGAATCTTGTCCCACACACTTTTCGAACTGGCACGTGAAGTGAGAGATGAAACATACTGGATCCAAGACTCCCTCTTGCTACGTCGACGCACCAACCGAGCATAGGATTTTGCTCGTTTAAATTTAACGAGATTAGCATCGGTTGGATAACGCCGAAATGTAGACCAGGCCTTATGTTGAGCTCTCCTAGCCGCTGCACATTCAGGGGTCCACCATGGCTTCGGACTTCTGGAGAGTGTCGTCGATGTTTTGGGTATAGAAAGATCAGCTGCTTGAAGAATACAATTTGTGACTTCAAGAACAGCTGCGTCGATTGACTCTTGGGTCACCATTGCGGAAGATATCACTGTGGACGATGTGAAGACCTCCCATCTCGCACGCTCCATCCTCCACCGAGGAGGGCGGGAAACAGAAGATGGCATGTTCGCATTATGCGAGAGGACAATTGGAAAATGGTCGCTCCCATGGAGGTCATTACACACCGTCCACGACCAATCAGCAATAATCGATGGTGATCCCAAGGTCAAATCGATCGCACTGAAGGATCTTGTGGGCTCATGGAAGTACGTGTCAGCACCGGTGTTAAAAAGGCACAAAGAGGCCGAGGACAGAAGACTCTATGCGACGACCTCTCGTGCTGATGCCGACACTACCCCACAAATGATGATGAGCATTGAAGTCACCCAGTAAAAGAAAGGGTGAAGGCAGCTGATCAACCAATCTCTCCAGTACAGAGACGCTTACGTTCTCGTCCGGCGGCAGATAGACACTACAGACAGTAAGAGGCACAGGGACAGATATTCGCACCGCCACGGCCTGCAAAGTTGTGGATATCGCCACGGAAGACACCGGACCACTGTGAGGGACAAGAATAGCGACTCCCCCACAGGTGATGTCTCCCGATGCATTATCCGTCCGATACGCACTGTAGCCTCGAACTGAAAGCAGGTCTGATGGTTTAAGCTTCGTCTCCTGTAGACAAAGGCACACCGGAGAGTAAAATGAAAGCAGATGTTTCACTTCATCAAAACTCGTCCGAAACTCTCGACAGTTCCACTGAATGATTGAAGCCATGGTTATAAGTGAAATGAAAATGATCAAACGAAGTCAGGCTCCATCACCCCTGATGGGGGTTCTCCCAGATCTGGAGGCGTGTGACCAGGGGCCAAGATGGGAGCATGCTTTGTCCCAAGTGTCCTAACGGGAGGCGCACGATGTTGAGTCGTTTGCTGAGGTTTTGGAGGAGAAGAAATGCTTTTCTTATCCTGAGCTTTGGTTTTTTTGTTAGAAGAAGTAGCCTGAGTTCCCTTGTTGGTGGTGGGATGAGTCTGCTTCGGCGAAGTGGTGGGTGGCGCTTTCAGACCCCTAGCTCCAGACTGGAGTGCCTCCAGTCCGGCTGCGATGATTTCGTTTACATTGTATGGACATTTAGGGGGAATCTGAATGTCGGTCTGAATGGCAACCGTAGATTTGGCAACCACCACTGAAGCGTATGATCGCCGATCAGATGTAACAGGAACTACTCTTCTTCTGGCCTCAGGATAGGAAATATTTTCCACCGTTTTGAGCCTTTGGATTTCCTTCTCCTCCCACTTGGGACAATCTTTGGCTGATGCCGCGTGTGAACCCTTACAGTTCACACAAAACTCAGCCTCGGCCACACATTCTGACAAAAGATGTTCTGTGGCACCACAGCGCCCACACCTAGGATTGCTCCTGCAAGACTGCTGCGAATGGCCGTAATACTGGCACCTAAAACATCTTAAAGGGTTAGGGATGTACGGGCGTACCTCTAGGTGAAGATACCCTGCCTTGATGGACGTAGGCAGGGAAGGACTGTCGAAAGTTAAAATGATGTTGCGGGATGGGACGGACTGCCCATTCCGCCTAAAGAGGATACGCCGAACACCCGTAACGTGTTGACTCCTCAGTTCTTCAAGTAGTTCTTCCTCAGTACACTCAACGAGGTCCTGAGAGGAGACAACACCTCGAGATGAATTTAGGTATCCATGAGGTGTTATTTTGACCGGAGTCTCAAGCAGCGTGGTAGTGTTTATAAGTGTGGTACTATAGGCCACAGTGGACATCTCTACAAGAAGATCTCCAGATTGGAGCTTCTTTACGCTCTTAGGAGAGCTTGCGATGGATTGAAGTGCTTTATTTATCCAAAATGGACTTTTGCCACTCAAAGGCTTTGAAGGGTCTAATGAATGAACAAAAAAGAAACGAGCGTTACAAGAATCAGGCACATGCTTTTTGGCGGAAGGGGATGAGCCTTCCTCATCACATCTTTTGCTTTTCGGTTCGTGGGAAACTTTATTTTCATCCATGGAATAAATTAATAATTCGTCCGCCGACTTCCCCACCCACAATCGAGCCCAACGAGGGAGAGCCGGAGGTCCGCAAGCCCAAGTGGACGCAGGACACGGCTCTAGGGATAGCAAGCGGATACAGCAAGTTGATAGGGCAGACATGCGCTCGGAGTGCACCCACTTTCCCATGCCTGGGGAACACCCCTTTGGCATGCCCACCCTATCCCCAGACTCACCCTGTCGTGCTTAACGACAAGCTGTTAGAGGTCTGGGCTCCACTCAACCACAGACCTCATTGACTAGGAGTGGGTTAGTTCCTAGCCGCTCGTTTAGGGTGAAGCAGGGGCAAAGAGGAGTGTTGGCATCTGGAGACACTACAACCCGGCCCCCAGAAACCTCAGCCTCCAGCATCCCCTTTTCGACCTTACGGGTCACCGCACACGGCAAACGTGCAGGTAGGTTTAGCTAACCAGCTCGGAAAAACAAAAGGAACATAAAATGGAGAAGACAGGAAAGAAAAAGATAAACTCAAATCCAGAGCTGGCGCATAATCACAACCTCAGCAACCTACAACTGAGGCGGGAGCGTGTTACGTGAAAAAACAAAAAAAATGTAAAAATTCACATCTAGTACATGTCGGCTCGGGCCGTGGGGACGCCATCCCCCAGCAGCTGGATGAATAGCTGTCCCTTCGGTAACATAATCGTACAAGACGAAAAAGTAAGATGTTCCGTCACAAGGTCAGCTCGGGCCGTCGCTCCCCAAATAACCGGAAAACCGGTTATCCCCGTGCGGGGTCGAAGGGTTTGAAACAAGGGATTTCGATCGCATCCTTTTGTAGGCAGGAGAAAATTGTTATAACCTGGCTATAATACAAGGGGTGATCCTGGGTATCAAAGTTTAACAGAATAGTGGATGAAAATCTTGATGGTGGTAGTAGGTTTCAGAATTTTTTCTTTTATTGGAGGTTTAACAACCACACTGAGCAACTCGATGAGCTATATAACCAGTCGGCCGTCCCTAATTTAGGGCCCCTGGTTCCAGGAAAGGGAGACAGCCAGTGCCGTAAAACGACACAACATCCATGCCTTACCAGGATTTGAACATGGACCCACCTCGGACGGATGATCAGAAGCCATCGAAACATCACTGCGCCACCGGAGAGGCTACTCATTCTTCAGACCAGTTGTTATTGACTCTGCTGTTGAACCTAA
Source organism: Macrothele yani (assembly GCA_039090855.1). Classification (NCBI taxonomy): domain Eukaryota; kingdom Metazoa; phylum Arthropoda; class Arachnida; order Araneae; family Macrothelidae; genus Macrothele; species Macrothele yani. The sequence continues at coordinate 132,038,142 of CM077005.1, read as the reverse complement.
TTCTGCCGATGCCTCTTCTACAATGGGGGTGCCACTATCAGTGGAATGCCCATAGTTCCAATGGCTTGGAACAGTTTCCACACCCAAGATGCATACATCAAGCTAATATGTCATCTATAAAATGTAAATGGAATTTAATTTTCTTGAATTATTTAATAAAATTACATTTTGTGTGCTCTTCTACCATGTTTTTTTTTTGATTGGAGATCTAACGACCGCCGTGAGCAACTCAATGGGTATAAGCAGCTGCCCATCCCTTATTTAGGGTCACTGGTTCTGGGGAAGGGAAAGAGTCAGTGCCTCAGGGCCAGAAGACAAACATAACATCCATGCCTCACCGGGATTCGAACCCATCTTAGACCACTGCGGCTACCATGTTTAAATATATATTTTAATTGGCTGCTTTCCTGATAATGTACATACACTGATGAGCCATTACATTATGACTATCCCCAGCCTAGAGAAATGAGCCCGCCTGAAGACCGAACGGTGGCACAGGTGAAGTTTTTTTTATTGGAGGTTTAACGACCACCGTGAGCAACTCAATGGGCTATAAGCAGTCGCCCGTCCCTAATTTAGGGCCACTGGTTCCAGGGAAGGGAGAGAACCAGCGCCGTAAGACAAACACAACATCCATGCCTCACCGGGATTCGAACCCGGACCCCTTACGGACGAATGATCAGAGGCCAGCGCCTTAGACCACTGCGCCACCGGGGCGACGAGCAGCTTCTTTACGTACCGATGTAGTGAGTACGTATCAAAAGTGGTGCCCAGATGGCCAAACGCCGAACTGTCGTCTGCAGCTCATTGATGCCAGAGGGGAGTGGAGACTGTCGCGCATTGTTCACAGCGACCACAGGGCCACAAATCACCTGTAGGTGCAACAGTGGTGGTCATTACAGCATTATGCGCATGGGACTGCGTAGCAGAAGACCCATGCTCACTGCGTGTCATCGGCAGCGCATGAAATGGGCCTAAGATCCAGATTGGAAGAAAGTGGCCTGGTCTGATGAATCAAGATTCCTAGTGCATCACGTACATGGCAGAGCGTGGATACGCCAATCACCAGCATAAGCAATCGCTCCTGGATGAACTGTTGGGTGGCGGCGATGTTTTTTTTTGTTTAATTGGATGTTTAACGACCACCGTGAGCAACTCAATGGGCTATAAGCAGTCGCCCGTCCCTAATTTAGGGTCACTGGTTCCAGGGAAGGGAGAGAGCCAATGCCGTAAGACAAACACAACATCCATGCCTCACCGGGATTCGAACCCGGACCCCTTACGGACGAATGATCAGAGGCCAACGCCTTAGACCACTGCGCAACCAGGGCGGCCCGCGATATTTTCTTGAGACACTTTAGGCCCCATTACCCCAATCCCTGACAGTAGTCAGGTATCTGAACATCGTTGAGGACCAAGTTCACCCATTCATGGCAACTGTGATCCCTGCTGGTGATGGCCATTACCAACAGCATAATGCGCCATGCCACACTACCAAAATCGTCAATGAGTGGTTCGAGGAAATGCTTCCGACTTTCTGGACAACTTGGTCCGCAACATGAATATGAGATTTAATATCAGTTGCCCTGGCCTCCAAATTCACCTGACATGTTCGACTTGGAAAAATAAGGTTCCTGTAAATCATCACCACCCCGAAATGTACGGGTACTGGAGGACCTGCTGTTGACATTATGGTATCAGATACCCCAGGACACCTATCGCCACCTCATCAAATCGATGCCTCACCGAGTGGCCGCAGTTTTGTGGGCTTAAGGGGGATCCTACAGCTTATTACGTAGGTGGTCATAATTGTAATGGCTCTCCGGCATAAGTACCTCTTCGTCCAGTAATAACAGACAATCCGCAATAGCAGAAATGCCTCACTCAACTGGTCTTGTTATATTGAGAGTTTACTATTCAGTTGGAACAAGAAAACTTTTGCAAGATGAAAATGTGCCATTACTTTTAAAAGATCAGAGTTGTAAATTAACATGTTACAACTCTGATCTCTTCAGCACCAACAAATATTTTTTCAGCAAATACTTCAATAAATATTAGCGATGTTTAAAGTTTCAGTTTTCAAATATCCCAACACTGACTATGTACATAAAACCTGTAACTCTATAATAAAGAAACTGGTGGCTTTTGAATCTAATACCACATTATCATACTAAAATGAATTTAACAGTACAACAAAAACAAACATAAAATACTAAATATGAACAAGTTTATTACAAGCACAGATGTGCAAACCAAAAACTACATAAAGTTTATGTCAAAAAGGAAAAAAATCCCTGCACCAAATGATTAACAGAATGAAAAAAGTTGTGCCTGTTTCACAAAATGGCACTTAAACACATGCAACTTATCTCACATTTTTTTAAATTTTTATGTGGATTACAAACCTATTAACAAAATACAGAAAAAATTATAACACATTTTGGCACAGAAATTAAAATGAAAGCAGGTTTGTCTTTACAGGAGAATAAAGCACAATACAAAAGAATTCACAGCAGTTAGTATTAAAAATTAAAAAAAAAATAAAACTGGTCATACATTATAATCATTACATTCAGATAACAAATAAACAAAAAAAATATGGCTCAATTGTTAAGTTGGAGGTACAGCTGATTAAGCAGCCTAAGACATGAACACAAGATTTGATATCAGTCCAGTCAATTTTACATCTACAGAATTATGTTCTGACAATCTGGAAAAACTAAGTAAGTCAACTTGACACAAAAAAGCTTGATTTAATTATTAAGTTTTAATTATTAGGTGCCCCTAGGGCAAGTGGAGTGATAGAAACACTGGAAGGTTCGTCAGGTTTTAAACCATGCGTTACTATTAAGTGACGCTTTAAGTGCTCTTTACGCTGGAACTTTTTGTTACACCAGGAGCAACCAAATGCTTTAAATCCAGAATGAGAATTCAAATGTCGAGTCATATGATCTTTTCTTCCTGTAAAATAGCAGCAGTAAGGGCATGTATATCTGGTACGAGAATAAGGTGTAGAGTTGGACTTGATCATCTGCTGGGGAGTGCTATAGTACTGCACACCTAAGCCATACATGGAAAAAGGAAAAGAATAAAGTGTTACCAATAATAACATCAGAAAAACAAATACTTGACACAATTATAACCAATGATTTTAAACAGAAATTAATAGTCACACACACACATATGAACAATTAAATAGCAATGATCACTTGAGGATTTTTCAACACACCAAACAGCAGTGAAATAGCACAAGCTATTGATTTTCAAATTCTAAATCACATTTGGCTGAATTGCCATGGAACACCAATGTGGTCCACATGATTCTTGTGCATTATTATCAAAAACACAGGAACTTGAAACCTCATATGGCAGCTGAATTAATAAATAGCACATGACACATTAGAGTGTAAAAGAAAAACGTTCAACTGTGATGTTGCTGGCAGACTGGACTGCACAAAGTCTATAATCTACAGACAGAACATCTGATGTATTTTATGGCACACCATTAAAAAAAAACATTCCATAGTGCAGTAGCTGAGAATACCCCCCCCCCTCAAAACTTACCACATCAGCTGATCTACACATATGAACAGCACCAGTTCATTAGCAAAATTTTCTTTGCTCCTTGTTTCAAAGTCTGATTAAACAAAAAGGGAAACTACACAAATGTATATTTATCATTTCAACACATCTCTAAGAGCAAACCACAAACCTGAGAATTTGTAATACACAATAAATAAAAAACAACACAGGCATCACAGTTAATTATAAAGAATCACCCACCTCAAATTTACAGCCATTGATTCTAGGGAAAACGACAGAACCAGTGTTGTGGAAAGGAAAACACAGCATCTGGAATTTAAATCAAGACCTGGTAATAATATATGCTGGTTTTACTAGTTATGATCCTCTGGTGATATAGTACTTTTCATCCACGATGATGCTCTTTTGTTTTGTCACATGCACATAAATACATATGAGATATTCAAGATGTCAGCAAGTAAACAGACGAGAAAAAGCAGTAGCTAAAATTTACGTATAAGAATTTGGATACTTTGCAGTAACTTCATAGCCAGTGTATTATAGGGACAGTTTAACAAACTTACTGATTGAATATTTGTGAGAGACCAAGAAGGACTTTAGGTTTTATTTACTCAAAAATGTTACTTTTACAGAAGAAAAAAAAAAAACACTACTGGCACAGTACTTGCTCAATCACGTGTGTAAATTACAGACATATTTAAAGAAACATATGGAGTCAAATTTAAAGGTGTGCCATATCAAGATGTTTTGAAGATAGTGCATACTGTACTATAACAACTTTAATTAAGTATTGTCATATATATAGCAGATGCAGGAGTGTATTTAGAGGGGGGTAGGTGTCCCCCCCCAAAGTGTTTCTTTTTTTGTTTTAAAATGTGACTTGCATTGGAAAAAATGTTTTAATTTCTTCTTGTTTTCATTAACTTTTATTTTGTTCTGGTGGATTTCAAAAACTTATTTACATTTTTTGTCAGCCCCCTTTTCCCCCAAAAAATTCTATACACTCCCCTAAGCAGGTGTTTCATAAACAGTATAACTGGGGTTAGTTGTACACATATACTTCCAACTGGAAAAAAATATCACAATATTAAGTATCAGAATAAAGCATAGAAAATTTCTTGTGGCAGTTTCACAACCACAGGTGGTATTTGTATAAAACTAGAAAATCTAGTTTACAGCACTTGTTCATTAGCAAAATTTTAGAAAAGTTGTGTTTGTGGCATGTCTAAACAAAGCAACCCTGTCCTTCTAGTTGCAAAAGTCACCAAGATATTAACAATATGAATTACACGAGAAAGACGATAAAAAGTGAATTCTGTTTATTAGGCATATAAAATAAACGGATCAAGAGATGCTAGCTTTCACTATTTCCAGGTAGCTTCATCAGGCATTTAGTAGCTAAAGATCACAGAAGCAACTGTAAAAAATATTTCTAAGAATATTTTATATAATATTTCTAAGAATATTCTTAGAAGTATTTTTTCCAGTTGCTTCTGCGATCTTTAGCTACTAAATACCTGATGAAGCTACCCGGAGGTAGTGAAAGATAGCTTCTCTTGATCCCTTTATTTTATACGCCTTATAAACGGAGTTCACTTTTTATCATCTTTCTCATTAATTGGGCGTACAGAAACCTGTTTCTTCTTCGCTCGTATATATCTGTAATATGAATTACAAACATCTGTTAAGTGAAGTGCTGTATTTAGTGGAGTTGTAGCACATTTATCTGTTGTGTGTGTTTGATCCTTAACATATATTTGTTCAGGGTGGGCCATATAAAACATTTTGATTTCCTATTTTTATGCAAATACCATCCATCAGGGCTAGGGGCCACAAGATAAAAAATTTCAGGGCAAGATTTTTTTTTTTTTTTTTTTTTTAATTTGAGGACAGTTCCATGGCATACAATATGGGTCACATATGATAATTATCAGGAATACACAAACTTTGCACACAAAAAACTACTTTATCTGATCATGTTCTTTCCTACTTCAATGGATATGAGAATATACTAAATAAAAAAAGAAAAAAATATATATATAAGCATGGAGAGGTGCATGCTTGGTGTAACCAGGAGAGATAAGAAGAGGAACTCGTGGATCCGAAAAATGACAAGAGTGGAAGACATCACGATCAGAGTTAAATCCCTGAAATGGCAATGGGCTGAACATACTGCCAGAAGGACAGACCATTGATGGACAGCCGAAATTTTAGAATGCATTCCAAGGGACAGGAAAAGACACAGAAGAAGACCACATGGGAGATGGGTGGATGAAATTCTAAAGTATGCGGGAGTGACATGGAGGAGACTGGCACAAGACAGACCATTGTGGAAGAAACTTGGGGAGACCTTCGTCCAGCAGGGGATTGATAATGATTGACGATGATGATATATATATTAAACTATATTTTCAAACTATACAGAATGCGACATCACAGATATTCAACAGAATTGTGAGTAAGTTGACTGTAGGGAGGCAACCTAAACTATGATTGTAGTGATGCATTTTATCGTGGCTTTACTTTTTTTTTTTTTTTTCTAAATTCAGGTATTATTTAACAAATTTCCCTTAGTTCCTTTGTGACTTTGCTTAGTTATTCATTTCCCATAGACAGCAAGTATCATCTGGCTTCCCTCATAGCATTTACTTTTAACACCTCTGTCTAATTTTTTTTAAGCTTCAACCAAGAGCTTGTGTGATGTATGTTTTCAGCCACCAAGGACTTCTTTGAATTCAATAAAACAGCTATTTGTTTCACAAGTTTTGCCCCATTAGCATGTGAAAGTACTCGTAGAGGTCCCATATTTAGAAATGCTGAACTTTTTGTAGCACGCCAATTTTCATTATTGCCAATTGCATGTTGTTTTCAATAAAATAAAAAGGTCAATTTCAAAAGTGAATTATTATTCTTTCAAAATTTCAGGACAACATAGTAAATATTAAGGACTTTCAGGACACAAAATAGAAACTCAGGAATTTCAGGACAACTCCTACCCCATGTGTCCATGGAAGTTAAAAGTGCCACAGCAGAATTCTATGCTTCATTCTGATACTTTCTAAATGGAAGTATATGTATAAGACAACTACTGACCAAATAGGCCTTGGTTACAATGGTTATGAAACACCTGGTGTAGAGACTGACACACATTTACATCACAAATAACCAGGGCTCGACAAATATGTTCTAGATCTAGAAGCCAGCTCCAAAATTTAGGCGCCAGGTGAAACGAAGTCAATAACGCATGAACAAAAACATGTTTGGTTATGACGCTGGAACAAAAAGTGGTAAACCATATTTGTTGTCAATTTTGTTTTCTTTTTACCCAAACCACTTATTGCAAAATAAAGTTCCAATTTGCTTCACAATTCTCTTTTTCCATTCTTTCAGTAGATGATCTCAAAAAAATTAAAATTTCAGATTTCGATTTTATTAAAATACTACTTGTGGATGTCATATTTTGTACATATTAATTCAAAGTACCATATTTTTTTTTTCCTTCATGAGATCTGCAAGGGCATGTAATCCAAAGGCTGTGAAAAAAAAAAAAAAGAATCCTACACATAATCCCCAGCAGCATATGATTCATAGATCGGGAAATTCTGAGAAAAACAATTTCTTCCTTCGCATAATCTGCAGCATGTCTCAGACCATGATATTAAAAAAAAAAAAAAAAAAAAAAATAGTCTATATCTGCCAACATTGACAGATAAACCCTTGTTACTAATAACTAGTATTGCGTGGCATACATACTCTATTTTACGAAATGATCCATCTCTTTGTAAAAAACAAACATGTATTCCAACAAAACGTTACAACAAACAAGGACTCTAATTAAACAAACTTAGCACGTGAGAAACACAAAATTGATTCCCCTGCGAGGGCATGATCGCAAGATTTAAGTTCAAAACTTCCACCAGTAAAAATCAGTAAGATGTGTTCAGAATTCCACAATGCCTGACAGACAGGAAATACAAGCAAGTGAATGCGCAGTGCACGAACCTCCACTTACCATATTGATTATACTGGCTCTAAAATTGCAGTTTCAGACAAGATGATACCAAAGAAGGGGGGAACTGAACATTTTAACTGGTGAAAAATCATAACAGACAGCAAGAATGCAGACTACTGTTAGTCTGTCTTTTGTTGACTCTGCAACTGCACAGCATCGATTGTTTAATTTTTCTTTCTGCTGCTATCATTCTCTCCCTACTTCTTCATTGTTGCTTTTTTTTCTTTCCTTGATTTTTGTTCCCTCTGATAACAGCCATCAGCCTGAGAACCATGAGCGCATGATATCAAAGCTTCAACTATTTCAGATAAATGGTGTAACTTAGGGAATATTAATACTTTTGGAACACCATGCATCAATTTTTACAAATTTTTCAACTTCGTCACTTCCGTTTTCGGGAATTTCCTTCTTCCCTTATCAAGATTAAATGCAAAAACTTATGGGGCAGAGGATATTTAACAACACTGGAGAGTGGGAACATCACGGGAATTCCGTCTGACTTCCGGTTTTGGACATTTTTCTCCTATTTTCAAGGCGAAATGCAAAAATTTATGTAGTAAAATTATTACTTAAAAATACTGGACACAGGCAACATCACGAGAAAAAAGAAATTACGATTACGGAAAAAATCTGAACTCTGTCGACTTTCCGTGTTCGAAAGTTTCGTAAAGATGGAATTCCGTCCTCCGACGAACATCTATCCACCCCCCCCCACCCCACACACAAATTCTTTTTACTCCATTTAACTACTGTTTTCAAAATCTTTGAAACACGAAATACTGTCCCCAGACGGAAAATGACCCAACCTCCAAATTCTCTTCAGTTTTGCATCTACCATGAAGCGATCTAAATGACTAAAAAACTAAAAAAAAAAAAAAAAAAAAAAAAAAAATATGGGGAGAATTCCGCAATTATGCTAAAGAATCTTATGTATATCATATAATAATAGCAAAATATTTTTTTTTAAACAAAATGAAAATTCGTAGAATCCGTAGTTAGACAACTAAATCAGTAGAAAATACGAACATTCCGTGGAAATTGGCATGCATAACAGTCGTATAATCGGCACCACGTGATCCGCACCTATCATGCTAATCGTGAATCGTAATTTCCGACAGAAAACTGCGATTCACAGGACCGACTCAGAAACCCAAAGGTGCAAGAAAAAATGATCGTCTTATTGAAAAAGTAACTGTCATTTTGAAGTACTTTTGTTTTACTTTTAAGTAAAAAAAGAACTAAAATCGTTAGCTGTTGCCGCATTATCGCAGTTCATTAGTTGGACTAAAAAAATCCCTTGAAATTGCGGACAGACAGTCCATAGCATTCATTGTCTTATTTCTGAATATGTTTCGACTGAATACCGAAAAAACCTTAACTAATACAATCAGCGCACCAAAACTAAGCGATGCGATTCGCAGCTACACGCTACGGAATAGCTCTGCGTGATTCTCGAGAGTCACGGATTCTTACACCTCGTAGGCTTCCTCACGAGCAAATAGCAACGCCTTCTGTGCTTCATATTTTCTATCAAAATACTTCTAAGTAAAAGAAAAAATATATATTCTTACAATCTCTTTGCAGTCTTCTATCTCGCTGTTACGCTACATTTTTCTGTTACCGCATTTTCGGTACTTTCCCAACAACACCACCTCTCCTGACAATTACCTCGCAGACTTTTTAAAACGACGCACCATTCTTTTTTTTTTTTTTTTTTTACCGGTGTCCGCAGCACCTAAATTTATAACCTTTGAATAGATGATCTATGGATTACACAACAGAAATTACGGCATTTACAGCAATATATTACGAAATCTCAACTAAGAAGAAAATTAGGCGCCTGGGCGACCTGGCGCCCGGGATTTGTCGAGCCCTGCAAATAACTATAATGGAAATACTGAAAAACAGCAAGTCACTAATGGGTATTAATTACAAGAATACGTTGGTCAGAGACTTGCTTCTCATTTCAATAGTAAAATTTTCATCACAAGAGCTCTTCTATACCAGTGTCAGGAGTTGCATTACTAACTAGCAGATAAGTACAATGTAAATACCAAAACTCCACAAGTTACAAAGGAAGCAATTTCTTGACAGATTTCCAACATGAAAACTCATCATCATCACAATGAACCTCTCAGTGGTGTCCTGAAGAGGCACTGAAATAAAATAATTCTCCACCCCACATCAGTTAAATTTTTAGAGTTTTGTCTTTCCCTCAGAAAGCCAATGGCATATTCACAGCAATGTGATTATGAAGAGCTAAACAATCTCATTTATTTGCCAGTCAATGATGAAATATTTATTTTCAACAGTTGAGTATAAATACATTACAAACATCAATTTTAAGACCTTGAACTATAAAAAGAGACCTGTTTAAAGAATCCTCTCACTCACAGATTCTCAAGTAAAAGTGACTCCAGGCTGCGTGGAAGTTCTTACTAAAAGAACAGTGTGTGCATCAGATCCTGTCAGTTGGGAAGTTTGCGTTCTTTCACTAGCATGACCTCACAAGGTTTACAACTACCTGTTAACTTTTTTAATCCCAATCAAAACTACATGGTATTTTTATGGACAACAAATTTTATATCAAATGCAGGTAAAACAATTGACAAACTCCCCCCCTCACCAAAACTAGAACATTAAAAGCACAACTGGCAAATCCTTTCTTGATTTAATAACAGGGAAACACTGCACATAAAGCAATTTCAAAAAAAAAAAAAAAAAAAAAAAAAAAAAAAGGTTAGGAAATCACCGTTAAGCACTGCGAAAGCTCACTTTATTAATACTTTAGTATCATGGAAACTAGTGAACACCAAAATTGTTTAGCTATATAACTCAACACAGGATGAATAATTATATGAATTTTACAAAATGTGTAAATGATATCACATATACATGTAATTAAGACCTAATTACTACACAGGCCCTTGGGCCTCCTGTGGCCTCAGGTATGACAGGGTGCCTAATTTGTAAAATTGTTTCTAGAAAAATTACCTAATCATTATTATCATTACAATTGTTATTATATTATTGTGAAAGAGCAGACATGCCAACCTTTAAAATCTGAAAATTGTGAGATTTTTACAGCTCATAAAATCACACAAGCGCTATTTTTTATCGACATTTTCCAGATGTAGGAACAATTTTCCAGATGTGGTATTATTGATCCTCCAAAAGTTCTGGAGAAAAATAAACGTCTATTCCACAAGATAATGAAAACCAAAAATGGCCAGCATGTTGCTTTTTACGAAAAAAATAGCAGTCAACTGTTTTTCCTTTTTTCTTTTTTTTTTTTTATTTGGAGGTTTAATTGACCACCATGAGCGACTCAATGGGCTATAAGCAGTTGCCTGTCCCTAATTTAAGGCCACTGGTTCCAGGGAAAGGGAGAGAGTCAGTGCCACAAGACAAACACAACATCCATGCCTCACCGGGATTCGAACCCAGACCCCTTCCGGACAAATAATCAGAAACCATCGCTTAGAACACTGCGCCACCAGTGTGGCTTTCATTTCTTCTTTAGGTTGTGCGCAAAGGTGAAGATGACAAAACACATTGTACCAACATCGCCTTTCATTACAAGGCAAGGCCAACTGTAACTTACTCCCTTTTGTTGTTAAGTGAATTCACTGCAACTCAACTGTTTATTATAACTTAAAATACGCACGGCTTTGTTGAGATGAGGGGTTGAAAGACTGACCTTCCCAGACATTCTAGTGCCAGAGCGGGCGAGATCTTTGCTGAAGGCGTCGTATCGCAAATAGACTGGGAGAATGTTTTAAGTACATTTTTTCTGACCCATCTCAGATGATTGGTCTAAAGCCAGCGCTTAGACCACTGCACTACCAGGGAAACTTTCTTTTTGCAGATAGGAGAGAAAAAGTACGAAACTGATGACTGTAATGCTGCCTTGCATTGACGCAGAAAGAAATAGATTTCACAGGCAGTTCGAAATCATTGTGGCTGATGGAATTTTGACCATCCTAACGGCTAATTCTCAATGAAAATTGGGAGAATTTGACATTCATCTGGAGGAAGGGCTGAAAATCAGGGGTCTCCCGCCTGAATCCGAAGAGTTGGCATGTCTGCATGAGGTTTTGTTGTACCATTTTATCAGAGCCAACCTCCAATGCTTAAAAAAGGATGTTAAAGGAGCAGTTTCAATTTTCATAAAACCCTTAGTCACTCTTCTGTGAAACTGCTGCATCACTTCAAGATCATGATCAATTTTGTTTTAGAATTTATTACTAATTCTAAGATTACTAAAAATTATTACAAATTCATAGATTAATATACAGGGTATATCTAAAGTCTTTTCCTGATTACGATAAAACATATATAATGAACCACGCTCGTTAGACACATATGGTTTCCCAATATAGCTTACATGAAATCCAGAGTTTTTTTCAGGTATCAGTGTACTTTAATGTGGGCTCCTTTTATTGCATGGAGGACATCCAGTTGGTACTCTTATCTCTTTCCATGTCTGCTGCAATATGTCATCTGTAATGGTCGCAGACGCTTCAGTTATTCTTCCCTTCAAAGTGTTAATATCTGAAAGTGGTGTTGCATAAACTTGATCCTTAATGTAGCCCCAAAAAAGAAGTCAAGGGGCATATAATGTCTAGGGATCTTGGAGGCCAGGATATGGGGTAATCTATGCCTATCCATATGTTAGGGAATTTGTCATCTAAGAATTGACAGACAGGTACAAGTGACCCCAGTGCCAGGGCGCATCGTCCTGCTGGAACATTACCTATGGTTGGAGCTCTTCCAATTGAGGTGCAACATACAGCTGCATCATGTCGAGGTAAATACCCGATGTAATGGTGGGCTCAATAAAAAAGAACAGTCCAATTTCTTTGTTGTGTACGTGTCCTCATCAAACATTGATTTTAGGGCTATCCCTCTGTTTCTCCAAAATTACATGTGGGTTCTTTGAAGCCCAGATACGGGCATTATGTGTGTTCACTTTACCTGAGGTATGAAAAGTTGATTCATCTGAAAAACAAATCCGCTTCAGGTAATCATTATCTTCGTCTATTCATTCAAGAATATCTATAGCGAATGTCACACGTGTGAGCCCATTATTAGATTCCAAGGCTTGAACAGCCGCCCCAGTGGCGCAGTGGTCTAAGGCACTGGCCTCTGATAATTCTTCCGTAAGGGGTCCAGGTTCGAATCCCGGTCAGGCATGGATGTTGTGTTTGTCTTACGGCACTGGCTCTCTCCCTTCCCTGGAACCAGTGACACTAAATTAGGGACGGGCGACTGCTTATAGCCCATTGAGTTGCTCACGGTGGTTATTAAACCTCCAAAAAAAAAAAAAAAAAAAAAAAAAGGCTTGAAACATTTGCAATTTGTGTGTAAAAAAACGAAGCCACATTCTTAAAATGCAGTGCACTGTCTTCATAGGTATTCCCAGTTCACTAGAGGCACGACAAATTGATTTCCTCAGGCTTCGCACAAATGCATAACGCATGGCGTCGACAGTTTCCCCACAAATGGAATGTCTTCCATTTTTTGCACGGTCACCGACGCTGCCTGTCTGTTCAAACTTTTGACGCTAGTTCCTAATGCTCTTCACATCAGGCGGAGCTCTATCATACTCAAGCCTAAACTTCGACTGCACTGAAATTGCAGATTCAGTTTCATTACACCAGAGAACACAATTAGCCTTCTCCATAGAAGCCATTTCGCCGCCTGATGCTTTCAACAACAAACTATGTTGCAGATGTGCAGCACCACCTATTGTTCCAAAAGTACAATGAACGAAAAAACTTGAGAATATGACCCAATCAATACAACAAACCGTGTACGTCTAACTAGCTCGGTTCATTTTATACGATTTATTGTAGTCAGGGAAAGACTAGACACACCCTGTCACAATCAAACTTTCTATACAAGATGAAAATATCAGGAACACCGAGCATTGCTCGGTTAAATGGGGGATAAGGGCACAAAAAAATTTATATTTTGATATGTTATTTCCAAGTATTGTAATGCTAAGTCTAAACCATCAAGATTAATAATGAGAGCGGATGACGTCGTAAAAAGAGGCACAACAATTCGTTAAGCAATTTCTGTGGTAACAGCTTAATTTGGCCATGCAAGCAGCAGTCTCCAAAGGAGTCGCGGTTAATTTGGTTGGATACACATTCTTCGGGAAATGGACAGCTTGGCAGTGAAGGCACGTGACGTTGAAAGGTCCCAAGCTTTGGTAGGTCACATCGGCTTTAACAGCGCACTTGTACGTCGGCAACCGATTCTGTTTCAAGGCTCTTTGGCGTCTAGTATCACGATGGCATTGTTCTTCCGAGCGCTGGTCATATCTTTCTTTGGTTTTGTTGGCTAGTCGCTTAGTTGCACGTTTTCGCATGTCTTCCAGTTGCTTAACACGCTCATCCGCGGTTCCGCCTGCGATACGCGATGATGTACTACGTTGTTGTTCTTTCAACCGCTGGTTACGTCGTTCATTGGTTTTGTTGGCTATTCATTCAGTTGCATGTTGTCGCAAGTGTTTTAGTCGCTGAACACATTCATCCATGGTTTTGGTTGCGATTCGCTGTAATGAACGACTTTGTAGTTCTTTCAATCGCTTGTTACGTTCTTCGCATGATTCAGCTGCTATTCGCCGCATTTGATTGAGGCTTTCTTCCGATACAGATTCGTTGAGGGTTATATTAACGTCGAACATTATTTCCATGCTCCTAGCTTTAGCTGCTCGGAATAGTCTTTTTGTAGGCTGATCTTCTTCCAATGGAAGATCATATGGCTTTTGAATGTCCAAGCTGTTCCATATTTACTTCTTCTGCTTGTTCTTGTTCCAACAGTGCCATATTCTTCTTATTAAAGTTGAAACGTCTACGCTTCGTAGGGGGTCGACCAGCCATTTTTTTTTATTGTTTTACCATCCACGTGACACTCTGTTAATAGTAATTAATAAAAATGAACTAATCACATTTTAGCACAGCGGATACGCCGTCATCAAGTGACTATTCAAAAATGTAACAAAAAAATAAATAAAATGCTGTATTAACAGTTTACCTCTTGAAGGGAAAAACACACGAAATCAGTGTTCAGCTGCGTATACTGTACTACGCATCAACTCTAAGCAGCTGGCACAACTTACTTTTTGTACGCATGACGTAATGAGGCAGATGGTTGCGAGAGTGTGACACGTCATAAAACTTTAACAGGATCCACACACAACGCGTGACGTAACAAGGTAGATGGCGTGGCTGCACGCCAACATCTCAATCGCGAGAGTGTGACGTCATAAGATTTCTAAGGATAGGAAACATTAATAGGATGATGCCATGACACTAAAAACATGGTAACTTGGGGTGGTTATTTAACCCACTAAACCAATTTTTCTAAGGTCGAGATCAAGCTACATCGATTTCTAGTACCAGAAAACTGTAAGTTAACCACTTTCATCAAAATCCTTAGAGCCGTTTTCAAAATAAAATTTACATAGATACAAATATACAAGAATTGCTCCTTTAATAGTATGGGATATGAAACAGCATTCTTATTTGATGCAAAGGTTACATAGAAGGAAATTATATTGTGTCATATGTATCACATGACATTTCCAATAATATAAATTGATGCAAGATTTGGTTTTGGGGTTTTGCTATTCTTCTGGCCCTGGGTGTCTTAGAACTGCATGTAATGTCAGCTGAATCCTTTTATAAAATTACTGGCTTGTTATCATTGGTACGCAATCCTGCGAACAGTGTCCAGACATAGTTTCACATTGTCATTATTGCCACATACCTCAATAAAATGTTGGCCTCCCTTTACCTGCTGTGATTCACTTCACCTCTCACACATGCTTTCCACAAACAACAGATTGCACCAGGCACAGGCACCATCCCTCTGATAGGACAGTGGATGGTTTATATATAGCTACCAATGTAGAATATGTTTACCCCTCATCTGACATCTGATTCATCCCATAACTGTTCCACAGGGTTGAAGGTAGAATTAAAAACCAACTAATTCAACATTTACATCAATGAACCACTGTGAAACATCACTTGCAATGCAACAGGGAGAACTACCCTCTTCACACAAATATGAACTGCATGTAAGAATTTGCACACCACAAAAAGTTGAACTGTTTAATATGCACTGGTTAACTTCACTATGATTATGGTTCCATGTATAATTATGATCTCAAAGTCATGCCAGGAGAAACAGCTTCACACCACATCTTCCAAAACTTAATTGACTGTACTAAGGCAGCTAACGTTTGCCATACCATACTTCTATCCATCCGATTTAAACATGGTGCAGTGCGATTTGTCTCTCTAGAAAACCAAGTTCCTACACTCTAACGGCCAACTGCACCATCTTGGCACCACATGAGGTGATGTCAGGACCAGATTAACAGGGAGTCTGGCCTTGGGGCCCACCATTACCAAGGGTCCAGGAGGCATGCCTGGGCAAATAAATAGACAAACAGACAGATAGATAGAGACAGGTTTATAACATAGTTTTACTTTTGTCTCGTATCAACTCCTCTTGGGCTGAACAGAGGACTAACAGATTTCAAAGTAGTGGACTTACTAAGGGTAAATGTTTCATGCCGCTGTGTACAGCAGGGTGGGCATAACAGATAAAGATGTATGATGAAAAGTATACAATGCTAAATCATAAGAACATCCAAACCAAAATCAAGGAATCTTAAGCTTTTTAACTCATTTGCTTATGAGAACAATAGAAAATACAGTGATAAAAACTCTGCCGATAATTTATTAGTTTGAAGAATGCACTACGTATTAATTATCACAAATATATTGCGACAGTTTTGTGTTTTAATGGTCTACACAATGATTCCCCGTCATAAGTTCTCTGGGGGCCCACTCAAATGTCTTAGACTAGGGGGCCTACTAAGGCCTTAATCCAGTTCTGGGTTGATGTCACTGCTGCTCTCCCATGATAACCACTGCAGCAGATTATGTACACATACTGTACACACTCTGTGCTCTGTGTTCACACAGATCTGAATGTTGATACCCAAAACTCTAGGTTGACATTTTTGCAGCAATAACTGATATGTTACTCAATGACAAATCCTTCGGTCACACATGGTGAATTCCCATGGTCTTCTGGTGCATTGTTACGTAGTTGTAGTACCAATACGTTTCCTTATGCGTCACTGACAGTCAACTCTGGATTGTGCAGTTTAACACAAATCAAGTCAGTGACATGACACTTGATAATAAAATCTAACACGAAATCTGTCAGCCAGTCATAAAGAATACAATAACCTGCTCGCACACCACCCATATACAGTATAAACACATGTGTCAAGAGCTTAACATATTTATACACACTATTGGTGTGTGTGTGTGTTGTCTTACATTAACGCACACACACACCAGGGCATTTCTATAAGACAGGAATTCCTTACTTGCAATTCAAATGGAAGTAACAGTGGCACTTACGAAACATAATGGCAATAAATTTGTACATGATAGTATTTTGATATCCAAAAACCCAATTATGAGAACAAATGTATATTCACTTTGGCAGTGCGTACATCGAAACTCATATAGCAATTATGTGTAATGCAAGACGAAATGTGAATGATGGCAAGATAAAACTCTTGTTTTACATATGCCGGTTCTTTAGTGGTGCAATTAAGTACTCTCACTCTCATACGAAAGACATTAAAAAGTAGTTTTAAGTAAATATGAGGCTTCTATATGAATATTTGGTTTTCCACTAGTGAAGATTTTGGGTAGTAAACCTACTCATCATCAGAACTCAGCAGATGTTGCCACTTATAGAATAAAATCCAACTGTTCTGATAATTCAACACAGTTCCTCTTCTATACTAGACCTTTTGCTAATCTTATTTTAAATCTGACAAGTGCAAAATGATATAATATTCTTACAAAAACTCCACATTTACTTAAAATTTATAGATCATAGCTGCCAACCTCAAAGGGACAAAAATAGGGTGATTTCTTGAATATCTTCTACACATAAACAGTGCTAGAAATTATAGAGATGCTGTTATATGTAACTAGGGGAAACTGTGACAATATATATAGTGTCTCACATTGTCATATAATTTACATAAAACAATTACAGTAAAATAAATCCTACCTTTTGTGAAGAAATTAAGTGCCATTTCAGTGAGAGATCTCGGTGATTTCATGTTTGCATAATAATTTTGATCACTAGCGATTCCAAAGCACTTCTGGCCCTAAAGACACAATTTTGTTATGAAAAAGTTTTCTAGTGAGTCATCAGTCATTGATAATCTGATGTTGGTTCTGATTTTTTTGAGCTTGCCTGAACCACACAGCATTTCAATGCAGATGAGTCAAATTTGAAAGCATTAGTCATGATAACTTATCACACCTAGAAACATTTTTGCTTTTATTTTAAAACAAATTTAGATTTCAAAATTGATACTTAATCTGTTGGTGATGGAATTGGCACAATTTCTGTGGCCAATTATTATTATTTTTTTTTTTTTGTGGCCAAGTGAATGCTATGTGTTGATTTTTGAAATTCAATATTACTTAAAATGCATGCTTTTCCATTCCTCAGCCATTTCTAACTACATCAAGAAAGGAAATAAGCATGCATTTGTCTGAAAAAAAAAAAAAAAAGTTAAAAATCAGAATTCTTTATTTCTCCATTGCCATTTTTTGTAATTGTTACCTGTAAAATTGTTTTCTTTGCAAATAAAGGACGCAGTACTGTTTTTGAACTTTAATTTTGCCTTAAAACAAAAGCAAAAATGCTTGCCCTGCTCCTTGGTATCGAAAGAAAGGGCCAAGGTATGTGCAAACGTGCATCTTAAGCGAAATTAAATTTAAAAAACAGGTAAAGGAAATGGCTCAATTCCAGCAGACAATTGAATACCAAATTTTAAATTTAAATTTGCTTACAAAAGGAGGGGGCAAAACGCTCTGTAAATAGATTTTGCAGGTACCGTTAGGAATAGGATACTATGCACTTCATTAGAAAATCTTAAAAAAAGTGACTTTTTAATTAATATAAAATGAGAACGTAATCAGGAAAAAAAAAAGCAGAACTTTGTCAGAAAAATTCAAAATACGTAAAAACCATGGACATTAACCGCCAGAACTGTGGCTTTTTTGTCACTTCCTAGACCTGGTAGTAAAGGGGGAAATAATAAAAAAGAACAAAAGAAAATTTATTAAAAAATTTATATATATTTCTACCAGCATCGTGGTAATACTGTTAATAGCATTAAAATTCAACAGAAAAAGACACACAATTGGAAATGGTGCAAAAATCTGGAATTTCTTAATTAAGTCAGTAGGCAGCTATGACAGATTAATAACTTCTAGGAATACCCATGCCAAAATTAGGAAGTAGTGAAAGAGATGTGAATTACCTCCTGGTAGGAGTCTTCCATGGGTGAAATGCGGATGAGAGGGTGGAGGAGGAGGTTGTTGCTGTGTCTCGCATGCGGCCTCAGTTCCACTAGGTGCAGAGTTCGCATACGACTTCAATTCCACGATCCTCAACCCACTTTGAGGCATCTCTAGAACAAACAGTAGGGGGATGGATGACAATTTGGTAATAAGAAGCATAAAAGCTACTTCTACGACTTATGACCTAAATAATGACTAAATTCTAAAATCAAGAGCTTTACAGCAGACAAGAACTGTGTATAATGTCGATACAGCTGGAGGTCAAATGAGCTTCGTGCCACTTTTCATTTGAAGTCAGTCAAGGAAATTTCATCATATGCATGAGAATCCCAAAAGCCTTTGAATTAGCATGTCAGTTCTGCTGAATAAAAAGCAAATAAAAGTTTGTTCTACATAGAAAATCACAAAATGAGAAACGGATAAATGCAGTATGATTGGGGGCACTACGAGAATTAATGAATAATTCTAATTTCCAAAGCATGTACATGAAAATATAAAAGTACCCACATTCTTTTTTAAGTGTAAAAAAGCAGGTACTTTTATTTTTTTGCTTTAAAAAAATACCATCATCTAAATGGAGAGCTTCTGAGAAAGTCTTAAATTCGTGCAGTTTCAGAGAATGAATGGTAACTGAAAATTCCCCAATTCCATTAAGAAGAGTATGTTAACCATTCCACTCTCCAAGCAATTAAAAGGTTAATCTAATGTGCAAGGCACTACATGCATTACTAATTTGTATACACATGTTCATTAGCTTGGAAATGCAGAATCCTGGCCAGTATAACAGTTAATTTATTCATTGGTGAATTAGGAAATGCCAAACCCTCCTCTACAGGATCCAATTTAGTACTTTTTTAAGCTTGCCACATGGACCAGCATTGTTGGCAACATAATTTTATGCCCCCACCCCACCCCCTCCCAAAATAAAATATTTATACCAGTTTTACCTTATTATTTAGCTGGTGGCAAATTATAAAAGAAATACAAAATCCAGAAAAAATATATATACGAGGGTTGTACCGAAAGTAATGCAATAGTGGGCATAACTTTTATTAATGGACAGAGGTACTTCAAATTGCACATGTTGGTAGAGTAACTCTTTCTCTATACAAAGGTACTACTCAACATAGTCTCCATCACAAGAGATGCATTTGCACCATCGCTGAACCCAACTCTCGAATCCTCTTTGAAAAAATTCAGGTGTAGACTGTTGTACCCACTTCTTTACATCCACTTTCACCTTGTCTGTGTCATCAAATCGTTGTCCCCCGGAGACTGTCCTTCATCAAGCTGAACAGGAAGTTGCAGGGCGCCAGATCTGGGCAGTATGGTGGACTAACGGCCAGCCTAATTTGCTGATTGCTTGATATGTTGCCAAAGATGTGTGTGGTGTTGCATTTTTGTCCGGTCTCTTTCAAGCTTCTTGAGTGTCTCAATGTACCGCTCGCTGGTCACAGTATGGCCACACTCCAGAAAATCAAGAACGACACTCCTGTCACCCAAAAAAAGTCACCATTGACTTTCTGTGCTGATCGCTGGCTCTTAAACTTCTTAGACCTTGGTGACAAGGTATGACGCCATTCCATGGATTGATTCTTTGTTTCTGAATCACAAAGATACACCCACATTTCATCCCCTGTCACTAGATCGAAAAAAAAATGTGTTTTTATTGGCTTCAAATGATTCCAACAGATCAGAGCAGACTTCCACCCTTCTCTCCTTCAAATCAGGTGTCAACTGCCGAGCTACCCACTTTGCACACATTTTCCGATACCCAAGTCTTCTACCATCTTCTGTAAAGCATTGTCACCACAGTCCAGTTGTGCAACAAGCTCACGGATTGTGACTCATCTTTCCGTGCAAATCAAATCATTCACTCACTGACGATTCGTGTCAGTGGTCGCAGATGATGGTCTCCCACTGCGTGGTTTGTCTTCAGTGCTGGTTTCCCCTTCTTTAAACTTTTTCATCCATCTGTGCACATTGCTCTTGTCAATGGTGCCATTTCCGTAAACACTCTGCAGCCTTCTGTCGACGTTGAACAGCTTGCACCCTTCCTTCATCAAGAACTCAATGCCGTTGCTTCTGCTTCAAATCCACTATTTACCTGCAATAAAGAAGCAATTTACCTGCAATGAAGAAGCAGGGTTACTATAGAGGAAGAGTTACTCTACCAACATGTGCAATTTGAATAACCTCTGTCAGTCAATAAAAAAGTTATGCCCACTTTTGCATTACTTTCGGTACAATTCTCGTATGAATACTATCCACTGCATGAAGGTTCTTTTTCAGTTCATTTGTGAATAATCTCTAACCCCTTTTCTGTAGCTTATTACCTTATTTATCTTTCATTACAATAATTTTCTACATCTTCTTCATTTTCAAGGTAACATCTCAATAGCTCAATTTTTTTACACTAATTGTAATGATGCCCAAAACTTAAATTTTCCTTCACACACACACATCTTTTACCAACTTATGTGGTTACTCCCAGAATGCTTCTCCTCATGCTTTAAGAGTTGATTGTCATACCTCTTATACATCTGACTTTTCTAGTTCTGGAATAGGGTGCGGTTAACGTTTTTATTGACACAGTAAACTGACTAAATATTTTTCTGTTCAAAAATAATTTGTAACTGTTCCTTACCCTTGAAAATTATACTACTTCAACATAGAATTTCATTACAGCTCTGCATCTACCAATATTTTTTGCCCAACATAGATTCTGTAAGATATACAATAAAAATAAAATGAATCACACCAGCAGAATTTTCCTGTAAAGAGGAATACCAAGGGAAAAAAGATCTTTTAAAATAGGAATATCAGGAAGTTGAAAAAGAATGAAAATAAAACTGAATTAAACAATTAGTGCTACAACAAGAATAGAATTACCAATTTGGATTGCATTCATTTGTTTGGGTTTGTTAGAGGCCAGCCAAGCCTAATTTAGGGCTTTTGATTTCAGAAAGAGAATCATAGTATATATCAAGTAACGACAAAAAGTATTCATCATTTTTTGAGGGAACACAAGAAACACCTTGTTATGATCGAATCTGAGAAGATAGTGTTTCACCCGCGGTATATAGTCAGCTGAAATCCCAAGATGCCCTGCACATGTGAATCAGATGAGTAAGCAGTTTGGCAGTGGAAATACGTGCAATTACAATGGCGGTGTCAGTGGAAATTATTTGTGGGTGTTTGTTATACGAATTTAAACTCAGTTCATCTGCTGCAGAAACAACTCGTCACATTTGCTTTTTTTGGGGCAGATGCTGTGAAGGAAAGCACAACGTAAAATTGGTTTTGAAAGTTCAGGGACAGAGATGAATCTCTTCAAGAAAAATCTTGGGGAGGTTGTCCTGTCAGCCTTGAAACAGAAGTCCTGAAAGTTATTATTGAGCAGAACAGTAGCCAAACATGCCAGCCCAGTCATTTGGTGTTGGTGATGAAACCGTCCGAAGACATCTGCGTGTGTATGAGGACCTGAATTCTTGCAATACCAAAGCGAAGGTGACTTCTTCAAAGGTCTGTGCCAGATCGTTCATTGTGAATTCTTGTAACAATAGCAAATGGAAACCGCTGCAGTGTAATGTGAACAACTGAAACGTGTGCTTGAGGACCTGGAAAAGAAAGAAGCAGCACTGGTCAACAGAAAGAAATTCTGTTCCTGAAGTGTACTGTGAACAACTGAAACGTGTGCACGAGGACCTGGAAAAGAAGGAAGCAGCACTGGTCAACAGAAAGAAGTTCTGTTCCTAAAGTGTACTGTGAACAACTGAAACGTGTGCACGAGGACCCGGAAAAGAAGGAAGCAGTACTGGTCAACAGAAAGATGTTCTGTTCCTGAAGTGTACTGTGAACAACTGAAACGTGTGTATGAGGACCTAAATTCTTGCAACAATACCAAAGCGAAGGTGACTTCTTTAAAGGTCTGTTCCAGATGGTTCATTGTGAATTCTTGCTGCAATACCAAACGAACACCGCTGCAGTGTTCACAGTACACGTTTCAGTTGTGAGGACCTGAAAAAGAAGGAAGCAGCAATGGTCAACAGAAAAGGAGTTCTGCATCTTCAAGATAATGCTTGTGCCCACTCTGCTTCACTGACCAGAAACACTACCAAAGATACGATATATGATATTTGAAGACATTTTAGGAAGTGAGTGTCTGACCCCAGGTCTAAAACTGCCCTTAGAAATAAGAAGCTAGGAGATCTGAGTAAGTGAACTCAATAGGAAAGACAAACAGAAAAATGTAGTGAAAGGAGAGGGTGATCCGTGACACCAGTCCGTGTGGAAGGGGGACAAAGGGAACAAAGCACCCCACAACACCAACCAGCCGCCAACGCACCAGGGTGTGACTGAAACTCAACGATACCAAATTCAAATGTCCGGGCAGAATCCATTTTCACCATCTCGATGCCAATCTGAAAAAGAAGGGGTGGTGGTCTGTCTAACACCCACCAGTGTTCACATACTTACTCTCTCTGTTAAGGGGGTCAACGATCGCCGCCTTAGATCTGGGACACCTAAGCAATTCGTTGGGATTGTAATCAACCGCGCCCCTAACAAGTTCATTAGGGTGGGTTTCCGCTTTCTTGAAGAACTTTCTGACGAGTCTGATGGAAAACTCATGTACCTTTTCAATTCCAAGTCTGTTCCTCAAACACTACCAAAGAACTTGTGTGGGAGCTTTTATGTCATTCAGCTTACCAGATATCTCTCCTTCAGACTATCACTTGTTTCTTTCAATCTACAATCACTTGGGTAGACACAACTTCTCCAACTTGGATGAGTTGCACGCTGCTCTCCAAAACTTGTTCTCTTCCCATGATCCGGCATCTTATCGCAGGGGTGTATATATATAAGTTATTAGCATGTTGGCCATGGTAATCGTTTTGATGTATAAATTGCTTTTCTACGATGTATGTGTTATACTTTCTCTCAGTCTCTGAAAATGGCAAATACTTTTGTCATTACCTGATATACACTATATCAACAGAAGTCACTGGACACCCCTTCAAAAGCAAATGAATGGATCCACTGCATTGTTAATATGCGCAGTACAGCTGCAAACGGTATAAAAACAAGCCTGCAGCTGACCACGATCATATGCACTGTTAGCTTGAGTGAAAATGTCATGGCAGGAGAGAACTGACTTGAGAAAGGAAATATTGTTGGGTGTTATATAAGTGAGTTGTCCATAAGAAAAACCGAGAGGTGTTTAAACATACCCAAGTCAACTGTTTTGGATGTACTGAATAAGTGGAAGATACATGGAGTGCCTGAAGCAGCAAAGCGTACTGGCAGACCAAAGAAAATCAGTGATAGAAAACGTCGAAGCCTCAGGAGATTCATTACAGTTAATTGACGGAGTACTGCACAAGATCTCAGTGCACAGGTGAGTAAAAATGCTGGAACATCGGTATGTACACGTACCATTCGCAGAGAACTTTATTCCGTGGGTTACCGTGGTCGTGCTGCTGCTCACGAGCCTTTCATCTTCACTAGGAATGCTACTCCTCGTTTAGCATGGTGTAAAGAACATTTATCATGGACCGTAGATCAATGGAAATGGGTCCTATGGACTGATGAATCCAGATACACGATCCATCAGTCTGATGGCCATGTGTAGGTACGGCGGCAGCTGGGGGAATGCTATTTACCACAGTGTACAGTTCCTACAGTCAAGTTTGGAGCTCGCAGTGTACACGTGTGGGGGTGTTTTTCGTGGTATAGTCCCGACCCATTGGTTATCGTGGACAAACCTGTTAACCAACAAGTCTACCTTGATATTCTGGACAATTATGCCCTACCAACTCTGTGGGAATACTATGGAACCAAGCCCTGTTGGTACCTGCTGGATAATGCACTGAGCCATAAAGCAAGGACTGTTACAGTGTGGTTTGATGATAATTCTGTACCGTGTGTGGACTGGCCAGCACAGAGCCCTGATCTTAATCCAGTAGAGCACCTACGGAATGAATTAGAGCACTAGATAAGAAGTTTGGAATCAAGGCTTACTACTAAGCAACAGTTAGCAACAGCACTATGTACTGAATGGAAGCGCATACCTATCGCTGTGTTCCAAAACCTTGTCGAAAGCATACCTCGAAGGGTCAGTGCATGCATTAAGGCCAAAGGTGGATCGATACCACACTAATGTATGTCAATAAATACTATGTTGTGTTTCTCTTCTAGGTGTCTGGTGACTTTTGTCAATATAATGTATATACTGCAAAGTAAAAATTAAATAAAAACCCCAACATAACCACAGAATTTGAAAACCAAAATGCACTTAAAGCTGCAAAGAATTTATAAAATGAACATCAAGCAAGAAGCACATATAAAATTCAATTAATACTGCACTATATGCAAACCAAATCAAAATTCAAATGAAATCTAAGATCCAGGCAAATTTGCCAAGACCAAAAGATTGTAGAAAATATTGGCAGCTGTCACTTGTGTGGCATTTTCAAGAGCCGACACAAATCACAACTCTCTCATTTCTACATAGACCAAGCAAGTGTGGGTTTCTGCTATGTTGAATTTGTATACACCCTTAATTAGAAAAAAATAATCAAATCATATGTATGTATATACAGTATATGGAATAAACCAATGGCATCTCCTTTCCTCTAAAATACGCAATTCACCATCATGCTTGTCCTAGTGTACGAGATTACTGTCATGTCCTCGATTTGACAATCTAGCTGATCATGGGACAGAATGTTTCTCAAACATCAGGCCTTTCACTATGGAATGAACACCAAAATGGCAAAATGTCTAAAAAAATTAACAAATATCTTGAAATACAACAGAAGAAAATCTGGCAACACTGATAAATAAACACAGCATAATTCTACCATAAGCACAAAGTCTATTGGTTAAGAGACCGGAAGAAAAAAAAAGAGGTTATCACACAGTATAATATAAAAACTAAGGATGGGACATTCAAATCCTCGAATCTTGAAAAAGATTCGAGGATTTGAAAAATGAAGTCTTCGCGCATTTTTCGTTATTTGAATCTTAACCAAAAAAACTTGGCATTTGGTGCTTGTTCTAGAGCAATATTTGTTCAAATTTTTATCAGCATGACGAGTTCTGACAGAAAATAATCGAAGATCATCAACAGTGTGTACACAGCTATTTGAAATAGCTCGTTACTTCCAAAAATTGAGGAAACTATAAAAAGTTCTTAATCACACCACCATCGGCAGTAATGTCAGAAAGATTATTCAGCGCATCAGGTGTGATAGCTGATAAAAAACAAAGTAGGCTAGACACAGAGCGAGTTCGAATGCTAGTGTTTTTAAATAAAAATCGCCATTAAAGGTTTCTGATTTTTTTACATTGCCATGAAAGAGTTCAGTGTATAGTGTTTTTATTAACTCTTAAAACAAACATGTTTTTGATTTTTCTTAATTTCCTGGAAAGAATTTATCCAATTTAGTGTTCCATGTTTAGGCTCAAGAGAAGTGTATAAAGCTCTAAAATCTCTTCAGAATGGTAAGGCTCCAGGAGTTGATGGCATAACTGCCAAGATGTTGAAATATGGTGGTGACTCTGTAATTGACTGGTTAATTGAAATTTGCCAGTTGTGCTGGGAGTTAGGAATGGTCCCTCGAGATTGGAAGGATGTTATCATTGTTCCCTTGTATAAGGGAAAAGGTGATCAGACTGAGTGCAAGAACTATCATGGTATTAGCCTACTAAATGTGCCAGGGAAAGTGTTCAGTAAGGTTGTTATTGAAAAAGTACGGGTCTTACATCAGAGAAAGTGTGGGATGTTCAGAGTAGTTTTATGCCTGGTAAAGGCTTAACTAACCAAATTTTTGCATTACACATGATGATTGAAAAGTATCTGGCTGTACGTAAGAAAGTTTTTGCTGCCTTCATAGATTTAGAGAAAGCTTACGACCGAGTAAATAGGACACTTCTGTGGAAGGTATTGAATAAAAATGGTGTTGCTGGGAATCTCCTTAATAGCATAAGTGCCACTAAAGTGCTTACGCCAAGACTGAAAATTGAGACAAAATGTAAGGAGTTGGGCTATATCGATCAATGTGACAGGGTGGGGTGGTATATAATTAACTACCTCCTTTAACTTTATAAGTTGATAAGACAAAAAACTGAATACTGCCATTTCGGTGATCCGTACAGCTCTTTTCACAGCATTTACATAATCACTGTTTGCTATATCAAGAAATAAAAGGTGTGAGCATTTTTTCTTTTGTTTAACCAAAAATTAAAGTTCAAAATCGGAACTTCAACTGTCCATCGCTGGATCTAGTGATATGCAACAGTTTTCTGTGCACAATGAGTAAGTGGCATTTTTGAACTTTAATTTCGTTAAGAAAATGGCAAAATGCCTGCTCTGTTATTTGATGTAGCAAGAGATGATTGAGGAATGGCAAAACATGCATTTTAAGTTAAATTAATTCCAAAAATGGGTACTGTGGTAGTCACTCTGCGGTGAATACGATTTTACGGGTCATAGAGATAAAAACAGATTATTTCACGGACACATCATGAACCCAGTTTGAAATATTTTGCTTACAAAAATTGAAGTGTAAAAATGCAAGCCCCACTGATTTATTTTGAAGGAGACACTACGAAGTAGGAAAGCAAGCATTTCATCTAGAAAATTCTTTAAAAATGCGGTCATTATTTTACACGGTTAGGGAAAAATAAATGGACATCATTGGAAACAATAAAAAATGAGAAATACATCCAGGAAGAAAAATAGTAATAATAAAAAGACTCCTTCAAAAAAATTAAAAACACGGAAAACCACGGAACATTCTCATGTCCCCTAGACTGCGAATTTACGCCGAACTTCCAGAAAATGTGATGAACCCCAAAAACACACTTTCCGATCGGGAGAGATTTGCTAAAATCCAGAAAATTTGGCAGGTGTGCAATTGCGATGAGCTTTTTAGAACATTTTTATCAGTTTTAAAACAACTGATGCAACTCCACAATTTCAATGACTACAGAAATACATAACTTTCGGAGGAAAAACGAAAACAGAGTTTTAAAATATTCTAACAATCACAACAGGTGTCCAAAATCTTCAAAAGACGGAAATCCGTCCCCAGGACGGAAGAATGGCAGCCATGTTGATAGTGTAAAAGCCATGTATGCTGGTAGTAGAGATTGTGTACGAATGAATAGTGTTTTATCAAAATGGTTTTCTATTGGTGCAGGAGTCAGGCAAGGTTGTGCAATGTCTCCATGGCTGTTTAATATATTTACAGATATGTGCATGTGTGATGCCAAAATAGTTAATAGTGGTTTATGTCTTGGTGATATTCATGTGTGCAGATTGCTGTATGCTGATGACACTGTCCTGTTGGCAGAGAGCAAAAGTGAGTTGCAGAGTATGTTGTCCCGGATGTACGAAGTTTGCATGAAATTCAAACTGAGTATAAATAAGGGAAAAACCAAAGTTATGGTGTTTGAGAGAGGAATGGGTAGCACTGAATGTAATGTAAGTATAAATGGCACTGTGATTGACCAGGTGAGTGAGTTTGTGTATTTAGGAAGCATGTTTGACAGAGAGAACAAGTTGGATGGTGAAATCAGTAGTAGGCGAGTGAATTCTTTATTGAAAGTCATAGCTGCTCTGGGAGGTTTTCACAGGAATGATGGGTTCTCTAGAGAGTCCCACACGACTGTGTATGAAAGTGTAATTGTTCCTACTCTGATGCATGGTAATGAAACCTGGGTACTACAGAAAAAACATAGAAGTACTGTAGTTTGTGTGATGGAGAAATGCGTTACTTACGGGAGGTTAGTGGGAAGACATGGTCTGATTGTGTGAGGAATGAAGATGTGTTGCAGTTGTGTGATGTGAAGCAAAATGTTGTTAGCAAGTTGGAGACTAATATGCTTTGGTGGTTTGGCTATATTGAAAGAATGAGTGACGAGCTGCTTACCAAGGAAATCTTTTTAGCCCAAGTGGCAGGAAGGAAAGGCAGAAGGCCAAGAAAGACATGGGTGGATCAGGTTCAGGAGCGTCTGCATGACAAAAAGATTATGAGTATGAAGTATAAAAGATCTTGTGTATGGTGTGTAATGAATACAGTGAAGCTCGAGTTGCACTTCAAAATCGCTGAAAATGGAGAAGTTTGATACGACAACAGTAAGTAAAAATATCTGATAGTTTGTATTTCTTTTCGGAGCTAACCGCTGAATCTCAGAGAACAGCTTAGTGATATGTACGTATGTTTAGTGTTTATCTACATTAACTCTTGAAATAATCCTCACACCTCTACACTTGCTTCAATTTAAAAAGGTTTTGGAACTTTTGTTATTAAAGAAAAATGTCAAAAGTGTGAATTGTTACTCAAACATGATTTTGTCAAATTATGTTCATAAAATGGAAATGAACCTTAAGACTTATGTGCTTCATTTAGTAAATGTAAATTATAAATTTCATTTGTACCTTCTTAATAAGTATAGATATATTTTTTTAAAACTGTATTCTATGATTTGTTTTTCATTAAATAAAGATTTCAAATTTTGCTTTAATTACAAAACTTTTAATTTTAAGTAGAAGTCATTTCTTTCCCTTTTTTTCTTGTAATTATTCTTATATGAAAGATTCGAGATTCGGGAGATTTGAGGGACTCGAGAACCTTTTAGGATTCAGATTTGAGGAAATTTAGGATTTGTCCCGCCTCTAATAAAAATCAATAAAACTTCCAAAATTATCTTCCATGTATTTGTGAACTATGATTTCTTGCCCATTGATATATATGATGTTCAAATAAAACTTGCGAAATGACATATTGAAGTAATTCTTGTTAAAATAATTTTCAATGATTAGATACCAATAAATTCTTCCAACAAATGGACTCGGGCACATAAGAAACATGAATGTAGGTAGGGCAAGTCTACAGAACAATCAATTTATCTGGTTAATGCTCTCTAATGAGTTGTGGCCAAAGATAACCTCTACTCATAAGTTTTGAGAGCTACATGAAACACCAGAAAAATAATAGAACCTGTTTATAAAGCAAAATTCCAGATTTACGAGCAAAACAGTAACTTTGTTTTTGGTATATGTTGATGCAGTAGTAAGTGCTTTCCGGTGTAGCTTGTTTCACCAGAAGGCGTTGAGATCGGAATGAGGTAAACTCCAGGAAGACTGAGGCAAAGAATATAAAGCTTCGCGTGAAGAACTCCAACACTCATAGAGATAACGTAAAACAGGCGGCAACAGCGCAACCAGAATTTAAGAGGTAATATGCTCTGCGGAAAAGTTAACATTCAGGAGCAAAACACGTTAGGGGGATTACGGCAGTGAAGCTTTTCTTTGATCCACAATAGTTTCCTTCGATCCGATGACTATTTGCTTACAGCAGCTTTTTTTTTTTTTTTTTTTTTTTGATATCCCGCCTATCCCTTATTTTGGTGAGAAAAATATGCAATAACATTAGTATTACTAATTTAATTTAACTTTAGCAAATATTATAGTTAGGCCTAAGGATACGTACAAAATGCAGACATTCCTTAGTATTCAGCGTTACTGAAAATGTTTCTGAAAAACTGAAGAACAAACAAAAGCCTTAACTAACCCAATTGGCATTACAAAACTAACATATCTGATTTGTGAAGTGATTATGCTACAGAGAAGGTAACAATCACGTGCTGCGAGTAGCTCGGTTGACTGTTCTTTACCCAAAGAATTGAAGTCAACAGAAATATGCATGCACAGTCTGCTCCAGCATCAGCCTGTATGTTGGCTTCTGTGCACTGCATTTTAACTCTTACCCAAAGTATTGAAGTCAACGGAAATACGTATGCACAGTCTGTTCCGGCATCAGCCTGTATGTTGGCTTCTGTGCACTGCATTTTAACTCTTACCCAAAGTATTGAAGTCAACGGAAATACGTATGCACAGTCTGTTCCGGCATCAGCCTGTATGTTGGCTTCTGTGCACTGCATTTTAACTCTTAAGATATGGCGGCGCTCGCCGAGCCTTAACTTCTTTTCAGGTAAGATATTATTAGACCGAGGGAGGTTATTTAATCTCAATCGTCCAATAAAAATTAATATGATCAGGCATGAAAGTGGTCATGGCAGAAAAAAGCTGAACTTTTTCCACAAAGGAATATGCAAAAATAAATAACCTTTCAGCATTTATTAACTACCCTAAGCACCATATATGCATATATAAAAGCCATAAAATTGTCTAACATTTCTTTAGGAATGAATAAGAATTTTATTTTAGTCAATGAACTTACTCCAAACCAAACCAATCCCATATTTATACTGATCTAATTTGTTTTCCTTTTCAGATTTGAGGAATTAGTTTACTGACACAAAACTTTACATGATGCAGGCACAAGTTCTGAATGGTTTGAAATAGCAGCGAACCATTTATTTCCATAATATATTAAATCTGCACATAAAGTGCACACATCTTTCCCATTTACATCCACTTTCTTGATAGTTTCTCCAACAGTTATTTTAATTTCATCAATAACCAGTACTTTTTCAAGCCAATCAAAATGGAACTGGTTTTTCTTGAGGTCATCACACATCCGAGTTTTATGTTCATCTGTTACTGCAACTAAATCAGCCATTTCTGTGAAACACACACACACACACACACACACACACACACACACAATTCCAATTTACTTCTAAAAACACACGTGCTCGTTGCAAACTGCGAACTGCCAACTAGACCTGACTACAAAACAATTACAATGACGATTAATAAACTATTTGTACTACATCTTGAAAAAGCAGTTATCCGATCCCCTATAGCCTCGTAGAAAACTGCAGTCAGTGTGAAGTCAGCAGTCTTTGCACCCACACTAGTGTCACGCCAATCAGCTGTAAGATGA
This sequence comes from Macrothele yani, assembly GCA_039090855.1. Classification (NCBI taxonomy): domain Eukaryota; kingdom Metazoa; phylum Arthropoda; class Arachnida; order Araneae; family Macrothelidae; genus Macrothele; species Macrothele yani. The sequence continues at coordinate 132,006,295 of CM077005.1, read as the reverse complement.
AGTCTTCACCAGGGAAGCCAGACCTACTGCCTTTGCAGTTGGTATGCTGCAGCCAATCACAGTCAAGTTCACCAGCCCAGACACCTCTGGGCTTGGAGAACTTGATGCTGGCATTGCTCAGGGTTGTGATGCATCCTCCTGATCTATGATAGCTTTATCTGCCTACAGCTTTGCGAGACAGCTTAAACAGACCCCCCACCCCCACAAAATTATTGCATTTCTACAACAATATCAGGAACTTCCCAGTTGACTTTCAAAAAGGCGGAATTCTGCCTTTTGGCGGAACTCTTTCAACCCTTATGATGATAGGAACTGATGGCTGAATGATATCCAAACCTTTTGAAAATTTGTTTCAGCTTATAGGCATAAGATATATCCACAGACATACCTGACATAGATTTACAAAAATGCAGATTTTTCAGTATGGTTTTCATCGGAGGCTTATGGTTTTTTAAGTAATGAGTGTTTTAAGCTTTTGATAATGAGGGGAGGGGGTACTCATTATGCAAAGTGGCAGTTTCCAAGATTTCCCATATTCCTCATTAAGAGATTGAATCATTGCAAATGTTAGCTCTATGAATAAAAAGGTTTGATGAGAACAACTTTGTAATTTTCAAAGGTGAATGAGTGAAAAGGAATAATATTGGTGGGCTGCAGTAGATTTATACATTAAAAAAATCTTGAGATTATATGGTTGCTGTTCCCATGGAGACGGTCATCCCAAAACTCTATGCATTGTTGTCTTCACTGTAAATTTCATGGTAAAAAACTCACTAGAGATGGAGTTAGTTGAATTTAGCAACAACGCTTTGGAATGAGGCCAAACCACAAAAATACCATTAACACAACTTCAAAAAAATGTCTGTTCAATGTGTGTTGCAAAAATATTTTCAGCAAGAAGAGGTGATAAAAGTGAAACCACTGGAAGGCCACTCTTCTGTGCTTGAATGTATGAAAGCAGCTACACAGATCTTTAAGTTGTCTGAGAGTTCAAATTTTTGAAATAACTTTTTCACTAGTAGCATATAATTCAAAATAAGGAACAGAAGGGAAAAGTCTCAATGTCTAAGGTAGAATACTGTTTTGTAGATGAGGATGTGGTTAGAAGTTTGATAATGAAGTCTGGGAAGGGAGGGGGATTCTTTTAATGAATCTTGATTTGCAGAAGTTTTTGGAGACAGAGTAATGAGCAGGAGAGATATCCCCCAAGAAAATTTGTTAAGTAGCTTTCTTTAAGAGTCTTTCAACAGAATTCTTGAGGGTGGTAGTTGTGTCTTTTACTGGGCTACAGTTATCAGTGGGGAGAAAAGAATGAATTTTTTGGTTTAAAGTGTCTTATTTTTATCATTCCTGGATATCCTACTTTATCAGCTTTGCGAATAGCTAGACTTTTAGTATGCATGAAAGATCTAATTTCTAAACACTCAATTTCAGGTTAAAAAAACACAAAACTGTATTTAATGCATGCAAACTTATTTAAAAAACAACTAATTTAGGCACATTCAAAAAGCATGTATCATAATTTTTCATGAAAGAAATAATCGGAAACTTGAAACTTGGTCGTTCTGGGTGGTGTAGTGGTTAGCATACCTAGGCGTTTTCTGGGAGACGCGGGTTCGAGTCCCGCTCCAGGACGATGAAAATTTTAAGTTTTCGGATATTATCGGACTTACCATCCTTGTCACATTTACGCCAAAAATCGGATTGCCATCTTCAAAATTTGTATCATAATTTTTGTCGTATAATCCGAGGATTATCTGCTAAAAAAAGTTTTAAATATAGGTTCTGCGAATTATACGCCGATTTATTGGGTATATAAATAAGTTTTGAGGGATTTGAGGTGAAAAAACACGTTGTTGGAGAACAGAAACAATATTTTATTATTAATCGAAGTATGCTCCCTCTGAAGCTACAACTTTACCACATCTTTCGGGCAGTGAACGTATGCCCTGAAGGAAGAATTCTGGTTCCTTGGAAGAGATCCAGTTGTCCAGCCAATTTTTGATGCCTTCATAAGAGCTAAACCATTCTCCAGAAAGTGCTGACTGCATCGACCGGAAGAAATGGTAATCCGAAGGCGCAATATCCGGCGAATATGGCGGGTGAGGTAGAACTTCCCAGTCGGATCCTTCTAAGTACTTTTTCACAGGTCGAGAAACATGTGGCCTTGCGTTGTCATGCTGTAAGATGACTTTGTTGTGTCTATTCTCCCATTCCGGCCCTTTTTGCGTGAGAGCTCGTTTTAAACACATTAATTGGATTCGATACTGATTACCAGTAATAGTTTCTGAAGGTTTCAGCAGTTCATAGTGGATGACACCCTTCTGGTCCCACCAGATACACAGCATTACCTTTGAACCATGGATATTGCATTTTGGTGTTGAAGGACCTGATTCACCTGGCTTCACCCATGTTTTCTGACTTTAGGGTTATCGTACCATATCCATTTCTCGTCGGCAGTAATAATACGATGCAAAAAACTTTCTTTTTTGCCTTTGAAGCAGCAATTCGCAAGTGGTTTTTCGACGTTCAAGGTCTCTTTCCCGCAAAGCCTGTGGAACCCAATTCCCTTCTTTTTCACCATTCCCATGGCAGCTAAACGTTGTGAAATGCATGGTTGACTAACATTTAATGCTGCTGCTAGTTCTTTTTGGGTCTGGCACGGATCCTCGTCGACTAAAGCTTCCAATTCGGCATCAGCAATTTTTTGGGGTGGTCCAGAACGTTCTTTATCACTGACATCGAAATCGTTTCTTTTGAATTGTCTAAACCAATACTCACATGTTTTTATGGATGGGGAATGTTCACCATAGATTTTTGACATTAAGCGATTGCTGTCAGCAGCACTTTTCTCCACAATAAAGTAATGCACTAACACTTCCCGCAAATGTTGTTTTGTCGGGACGAAAGTTGCCATTTTCCATCGAGTAAAACAAATACGTCTTCGCACCTCAATCGAACATAGTATACTGACTCCGACAGCTGGCGTCTCATACTGCGATATTGCAGTGTTGCCACCTTAAAATACATGCGAGCAGTAATAAGTAAAACACCGAATGGAAATCCCTCAAAACTTATTTATATACCCAATAAAAGAAAAACGTCTTTGCGGCCCTTTCATTTTGAAAAAATGTGCAGGGTAATTGTGCAGGAGAGGAGCTATAATTGGAAAAGGAACTCCCTCAGAAAATTTTGTCTCAGTTCAGGGATTTGTACAGAGCAGAGGAAGGGGGAGGGGTGTTATAATGAAAGATCATGGAAGTTGTGGTGATGTATGGCGAGAATCATTTTGTATTGTTGAGAAAGCCAACTCCGATTGTTGTGCCATCTCTGTTTATGTCAATCAGCCAATGAAAACGTATGCATAGAGCTTGCTGCGTGAACCTATGCACGTCTCCTTTCAAAGTTCCTTGTTTGTGATCTCGTGTGTGCTGTGCTATGCCTTGGGTATAGTTCGTTCTTCGCCGTTTTGAGCAGCGTCTTTGCTGCTGATATTTTCCTTCATTGCTATTTATATGTTTTTGAAAAAGAAAGGTTTCAGTTACACCACCGAATTTAAACTTAAAGTGTGTGTGTGGGGCACAGTGAGGATATGATTGTGTCATTGCACGATAGTTTTCAGGTCAGAAAACTATTATGCAGTGACACACGAAAAAGCAGTTGTACCACGGTCTAAAATGTAAACAAACCCGTCAGTAATTTTCGCAGGAGAATTCATGGAAGTCCATCTCCTATTCTTTATTGACCTGAGTATAAGCCGATTTCCCAACTTTGAAAGCAGTATTGACTTACACACAAGTATATACCGTATTTCTATGAATTGTTATGTATCAGCGTTTCGTCATTGGCAGGATGTAATGCAATACTCTAGAGCTGCATTGTCAATGTGATTAAATTTGTGCTCTATAGATGTTAGACCACTAAGCTTCATTTGTCCGGAGATAAAAATATATAAAAAAAGTAGCCTTTAAAAATGAATTTCTTTATTTAATAAGATCGTTTTTTTTTTTTTTTTCATACTTCTTCGGACTCCTGGGTCATTATGCGACTGACTTTTCTGTCGGAAGTTCTGCTTCTGGATCAACATCTGCAATGTGCGGATTATACGGCAATTTTTAATTTTTTCTGAATGTCACAGTCTGCAGATCATATGCCGCGAATTATGCGAAGGAAAAAAAAGTGTGTGAATTTTACGGATTGCGGATTATACGCTGGTGCGGATAAAACGGCCAAAATTACGGTATTACTCATATTAAGGTTGATATTGACTCACGTTACCACTTCTTACCCTTATTTAATATAATTTTCTAAATTTAAATGCATTTAATAACATTAAAATTAACTATTTTTCATTCCTGCAAAAAATTATGCTAAGCATTTTAACCTATCGCAATACTTACACAACCTCATTTCAAGGACCACATGATTAGCTAGCATACTATATAATAAAAACTACATTTTACAATTAAAATATGAACAATGGCAAAGTACTTACCCTTAGTTATGGGCCATACCATTAATTCATCTTTTTAATTGATTTTAATGTTTTTAAAATGTTTTCCAGGATATTATGAACTATAATAACCAGTTTCCCTGTCTGCCTCAGTAGCTCAGTGGTCTGAGAGAAGCACAGGCTACAAGTTATTCATTCAATATGGGTCCGAGATGGAATACTGGATGAGGCATGGGTGGTGTGTTTGTGCAATGGCTGTCACTTCCCTGGAATCAATGGCCCCAAATTAGGGGTGGATAACTGCTTATAGCCCTCCAAGTTTCTCATGGTGGTTGTTACACTCCAAAACAACAATAACCTGCCCCATAAAAGGAAGTACACATTTAATTTCAAAACCAAAATCAGCTGTAAATACTTACTAGATAACAGGGTGACTCATATTTAATACCATTTCACAGTTTCAAGCACACAAAAACAATAAGCAGAGGGCAAAAGAATCCTCACCATCCTTACACTATGTCAATGAATTAACGGAAAAGTTATTTAAAAAATAAACTACAGGGTCTGTAAATGAATTAGCATACAAACTCAAGGATTATTTAAGAGCTAGCAGCATACAAACTCAAGACTATTTAAGAGTTATATGCTGTACATTTATATTTTATAAAAAACATTAAACTAAGTAGTAAATATTGCACATATACACAATCAACGACACTTAAGAGCATAACTATAAATATGTAACAACTTGATCAATAAGTTTTTGATTTAAAAATGGAGAAAGGGGGATTTTTAATTCAAACTTATATCATATTTTTATGTTAACAAACAGTCACTTAGTCATTACAATTAATTATGATAAATGTTCTCATTCAGCAGTGCAAATAATTATTCCTCATGATTTCAAGACAAATTCTGACTATAAAAAATTCCTCAAATATAGCTAGTTCTAAATCAAAACTTCTGTTTTTGACATTTTTACAATTCAATGGAAATTTCGAATATGGAAGTTATGCACAATTTTACAATTTTCCCACGAAAGTTTGAAATGTGAGTTCACCTCTCACTATAAATTTCCAGTAAGAAAATCAGATGGTGTGGAAAAAGGAGCAATACTTGCTGAGTACAAGACATTTTTTATAGTGGCTTTCAGGTGAAGACAAAAAAATCACACACTTTTCAAGGGCATAACATTTTTTCATTTGAAGGCCTTGAAAATAATTGGTTTAAAAGGAGCACAAGAACCCAGAAGCAACCTGATTATTTTCAAACAAGATGAAAACCTTTATTTACATTCCATCAGCATTTGAGATATCAAATTTTAGAAAGCAGCATAAGGATTTGCCCATTCTCCACACACACAGTTGCACTTAAAAAAAAAAAAAAAAAAAGATTTTAGCCACAGAACAGAAAATGAAACCAAAAAGATGTATGCAACAATTTATTACAAAGTGAAAACTTCTGCCATTAGTTATGTTTATCAGCATTCCAAAGCGTGTGTATTCACGATATGTTTAAAACTTATATTATGCACAGAGCTTAACCATCTTATAACTTCAAACACATAAACATCAACAAAAATATATTTAACATTTTAACCTATGGCCAATAACAGCAAAGAGTATACAGCACAGTAACGAACAAATAACATAGTACTTCATTAATATCATTTTGAACATCTGAAAACATTATGTACTACAAAAAGAAAAAAAAGTTAAAAAATTATGTGATAAATTCTGCTGCTTATAAATTCGTGCTTTCAAAAGAGGCATACAAAGTGCATAGTAGGACTCTGCTAAAGTTCAGCAAAACAGACATACCTCACTAATTTGTAATTAAAAGTTCTTACATAGAGGCTTCATCAAAAACTGTCATTGCAATGAAAGTCTTGAGTTCCACAGAAATGAAATTTTTGCAGAGGACTTGTTTGAACTGTTTTGTTAAAAAAGTCATAACATTTTGTGTTACTGTTTCAACATTTCAAAATAACTTACCAATTCAGACAATCTTGAACAAGGTAAATGTCGTATTTACCCATATATAAATAATTAACTATACATTACAACAACGATGAAGGGGGAGGGGAGAGAAAGAGAAAGCAACCACATTATACAGTAAACTAAAAAAAAATTCCACAATCACTGTATATTACCAATTTCTTGAAAAAAATCACAGTTGAAAGATTTTGTTCTAACAATCATATGCACTGTTATTTAATGCCTCACTCTAAAGCATTTTTTTTTCTATGAAGAACATTTATTATGCCAATAAAACACTTAAATCCATACTGTCAGAGTTCTTCAAAAAATTTTTGAGTCCACAGCTGAAGGTGTAAAAATAAAATTCCATCTACAAAAACAGGCCTGAATTCTAGTTTTCTCTTTTTCCCTAAAAAATGCTGAAGTACATTCTTGCAGCACAAGAAAAAAGAAGGTAATTCAAACAATGAGTAAATAAATAAAGACCAAGTTCCATACACTGAAATTTTCCCTAATGTAATTTTTGAAATTTTGCAATCAAATAATCACAGCATACAATTTTACAAAAACTGCAACACGAAATTCAAAACCTATTGATATGTACATACACAAAGTAATAATATAACAGGTGATAGTTGCAATAATTTTTTATTTAAAAAAATGGCACATAATGCTGATTGATATATTTATTACACATTAAATTACCAAGAACTTCACATAAAATAATCTATAAAACTTGTTATCATAGCTATAATACATATTTAGTCTACAAATGTTAAAGTTCTTCTCTCCTGGCATTATAACTGCATCTGAAGGATGCAGTTATAATGCCTCCCCATATCCATCCAAAACACCCTGTTATATCTAACAGTGACCTTACACAACATTTATTTATATATATATATAACTAAGCTATTTTCTGAGATTCACAGGCTGACCTCTCAAAAACAATATAATTTATTCAGAGCTATCGCTCCAATTTCAGGGGCACCATATGGAAGGATAGATGTCAGTGAAGCCCTGTACTGGAAAGGCAGAAGAAAATCAAGAAAACTTAAGCATATAAAGAGGCATAAAATGTTCTTTAAAACTATAATAATAATAATCCAAAGAAAATTGAAGGCAATCAAACAGTTCAGCATTTTTAATCAGAAAAACATATGTGAAGCTTATGTTGAAAATTATTTCAATAAAGCTTTTTGAATAAGAAGTTTTGCCATTTTTAAATTAGGATTTTGGTCTACTCTCAGAAAAGTTTCAAAGTGCTCTGAAGAAAATTTTTTTTTTTGAAAGAAGCTTCTTTTACATTTTCCCCTTTAGCTAAGATTAACCAGCCTTTTTGAACAGCAGAATAATTTTTCAGTCAATACCTTGCTTTCCCCACGGTAACTGCTCTGAAACACGAGTAAATTTAAATATGGATTATGCAATTTAAGATTAACCTACATTTTACAAAAAAAATGTTCAATATAATATTATTTGTGTGATATGAAACAGTGTAAAAATTCCTGATTATAAATGCTGATTTTCAAATGAAAAATCATATTTTTGCTTTCTTCTTAGCCTGTTGGCACTCACTGCAGGGTATACGCCTCCCCAGTCTTTTCCAACTTCCTTGATCCTTAGCCTCAGTCTACCATTTAGCAACTCTAAATTTCTGAAGGTCATCTCTCCATCTTGTTCTCTGGTACCTACTTTGTCTCTTTTCATGTCTCGGTTGCCGTTCTGTTACGAATAGTGTCCATCTTTTAGTCTTCCAACAGGTCTAGCCCATCTCCATTTTGATTCTTTTATTATTTTTATATCTATTATTCTTATCTTTTCTCTTATAAGTTCATTTCTAACTCTGTCTCTTCTTGTTATATAATCCTGACATTCTTATTTTTTTCACATTGTCATTCTGCGATACTCTACGTTTCACTTCCACAAGTAAATTAAGAGCGGCAAAATAATCGATTAGTTCTTTATCGTCCAGTTCAATGATTTCTCACATTGTAATTTATTATACTTATACTGTTTAAAAAACACAAAACCTCAAACTTGAACTAGAGTCAGTTTTCTCAAACCGATGGAGCTGCTGTCACAGCGACCCTGAATCGGTTAAATCAAAGATACTGATGATGTCAGACTTACTATTGGAAGTATCAAACATCTCCATTTACAGGGATCTTGGCACATAACTTGAGCTTCACTGACATCCATCACAGGTGTTACACAAGACCTTTTGAACTTCATACTACGATGTGCAAAGTTAAACAATTGAGAAAATCACACAAAACGTGGTGCATGGAGAGAAATGCAATGAAAGCGGATGAATATGTAAATATATTGACACTGAAGAAGAAGCCATATACATATCTTTTAATGCAGAATATGGAAATCAGGACCGTGTTATAAAGGGGGTACATAGGCTTGCTCTTTATTGTACCTTGTATTCCTTCTTCAAGTAGGCTGGAAACTATTGTGGAGTTAGACTGAGTTGAAAATGTCTTGAAGACAGAACTTAGACAATCCCAGTCAGAAGTGTCCACAGCATTAATTACATCACAAAATGTATCTCATGACTATGGAGGTGGTTCCTTAGTACAGGAGAGGTTCTTCATCAACAAAGACATTCTAGGGCTAACACTGCTGCTGAAGACCACTACATGTCACTATCAGCAAGAAGACACTGGCACAGAACATGTAGACAACAGACTCTGGAACTCACAGCAACAGCCATTGCGAATGTCGGTAGCCAGTCGTCAGATGGGGACCAGAAATTTTGTAATGGCTAGTAATTTTTTTAATATAGTAGCCAACAATGGCCAGCAGATCCCCCCCCAAGTAAGCAACTATTTTGTCCACCCCCCACTTGTGAATGAATATCAAGTTCAGTTTTCTCGCCCATGTTCCTGCAGCTGGTTCGAAAATGTAGTAAGTGAAGGTGGGCTTTGAGAGAAACTTAATCTGCTGTCAGCCTGGAGCGACCAAAGAGTCAAGGTTACTAAAGCAACCTTTACCATGGTATATTTGATTTTTACCATGGCATACCTTGCACAAAGTATAATGTCATCTATAGGTAAAAGAATTATCTTTGAATCTTTGTTTAGCCAAATTTATGCTGAACAAAAAGTAGCAAACAGTTATGGCAATGTTTTTAAGATGATGCAGCTCCTACATCTAATGCCATGTAGTACTTCTCCTTGTGAGCATGGCTTTTCAGCAATGAACCTCATAAAAACAAGTAATTGGGCATATCTGAATAGTGACACTTTAAATTTTATTTTGATCCTTTAAAATTTTTATTTGAAATGACAGATTTTGATCCTCAAAATGTTATTAAATTGTGGTGGGAAGATCAAAACACAGTACATATCTGATCCTCAAAATGCTATTCACCTCTGATGGGAAGATCAGACACAGCACATATCAGTGATAAACTGTATCAACATTATTATTAGTGCCACTTTATGTAAATATATCCTAGATTTTGTCCCTTTGTTTTAAATATTATTAAAGAAATTATACATCTAACTTCAATGGCCTCTCAAAAATAAATTATGTGTAAATTAAGATAGTATGAGTAATGATATTACAACAGCACTGAAAATAAATTGTGAAAAAATCAATCATTTTGGAACAAAAGCATATGCAATATTTGCATCAGTCTATTGATACTTTGCAGTAACTGTTTTGCATCTGTTTTTATGAAGTTAATGCAGGAGTGGTCTCTTATTAGAAAGAAAAAAATATTCACCCATTTAATTTCATAGAAACATTAAGTAGAGAAGTTACTGAATTATTATTTTTTTTAAACTTTGCATGGCCAGTGGAAATTTCAGCAGTTTCACAAGGGCTACACAGCAACCACTGGCACAAGAATAACTTGATTTACAGCTTACCATAGGCTGCATGCAAGAGATATCTATGCAAGGAGACCTATAATTTGTGTCACAGTAACTCTCTCTTCCTCCAGAGGGGTGAATTGAAGATGGAGTCACCAACATTGCCTATGGGGCCCAAACAACAGGGCATGTGTGTTTTTCATGGATGATTCACAATACAGTTTAAATACTGATTCCTGATGCACTGTCATCTGGCAAAGAACCAGGAACTCACGAAAGCCCCTGGAATATCTGTGAAAGGTCCAGTTTTCAGGGTGGTGGTGGTTTTCTTGTCTGGAGATGCATCATTACAAACAGTTGCATGCATCTACATATCTTTCAGAGCGGCCTGTTGACTGGTTAGAGGTACGGAGATGAGATTCTGGTAGGCTGTTGGGGGGGGGGGGGGGTCAGCTGGCCCAGATTTCCTCCTGATGGGGACAATAATAACACCAGCCTGCATTAAGCTGAAATGGTGGATGAATATCTGAAAACAGAAAATATTGCTGGAATGGATTGGCCAACACATTCGCTGGACATGAATTCTATGAGCATGTCTGGGATGCCTTGGGAAGACGAATTGCAGAATGCCAGCCTCAACCTAAAATTTTCAGGAACTCCGAGTAGAGGAGGAGGGGTTGTTAATTCCACAAGCCTTAATTGACAGTCTGATTAACGGTATGGGGAGTAGTTATGAAAGCTGCATATCTGTTGGCAAACATACATGTATATTCCTCACTAACCATTCCAGACAACCACAATGGGGAATTCCTATTTTACCCCTCCCCTGTTCCCATGTGCATATTTCCAAGTTTATGATTTAAATTGTGAAGTTCAGTAATATATAAATTTTGTAAAATGTCTCAATTAAGGTTCCATTGCATTTCTTTTTACCCATCACATGTAGATTTTGTAGATTATCCTTTAATTTTTCACACCACAGCAATTATCTTCCTTTCTGCTTGCAGGCATTCCTGAATTTGGTCCTTTCAGAATTTCCTTGGCATTGTCTACAATTTATTCCTACCAATTAATTAAGCTGAATAAATTCTATTAGTTAGCATTAAACACGTCAAAACCATCTCAGAATATTTGTTCCCACCCTAATGACACAATTCTGCATGATGACATCTGCAACACATCTTCATGTCTTGTTATGCAAGTGATCAGTCTCGGCACAAATTTTGTATACGTGACATCCCTCTCCAGAACACGAATTACTCTTATGCCTCTTCTGAAGTGCTTAGGTTTCACTGCAATACATCAGATTAGTAACAATTATACTTTCACATTCATCAATTTGGGACCTTTTTGAAAAGCCTTCAGTCCTGCAAAATCTCCCTAAAGCATCTGACTTTCAAAGCCAAATTACCATGCATACTAATTTCTCCATCTAATCTGTTACATCCCTGTCAAACATGTTTCCATACAATATATACATGCAATAAATACACATTATGTTATTACACATAAGGCAATATTCTTTTCACTTTTGAGAATGCCATAATAGTGTGTTACTATAAATATACCTCACATTTTTGTCATTTAAAGACATCAATAATTTTTGAATCACAATATACACACGTACATGGTAAACTGCTGTAGATTACCTAAACATGAACAACACATCTCATTTTGTAAGTCATTAATAAATATGATGCTAAAAGGCACAACACTGGGAAACACTTTGATTTGCAATTAATTTTACTGAAAGATTTCTGGCCAAAAAATTAAATTTTAAATAATAAAAGTAGCAAAAAGATTCACAACACTTTGAAATATCTTAGTTTTATAGAGTGGGGTTCAACTTAGTCACTAATGGTAACAACAATTCACGAACTTTCATGATAATGTAGGCAATCAGCATGGGTATTCTTGACCAATATCTAAGAATATTAGTTACAATATCCACGTGCAAAAAAAAAAAAAAAAAAAAAAGGAAATCACAGAAGTGGACAGTTAAAGCTATAAAGAAGTAATTTTTGGCATTGAAGTATTTTTATATTCTATTTCTATGTTACTTTTGAACAAGCCCCGTAATTTTACAATGTGCTGGAATCCTAAGATTGCTGAGTCTTGACTAAGAATGTCATCCAGTGGGCAACATTACAAGAAAATATTAAAAAACTATTTATACGTATGAACTTATTTTATGCCCATTTTTAAGCCCCCCCTCCATAGGTATTATTTCTAATGGTAGTACACACTTGGGTGGAACTTAAAAAATTCCAATCCAGCATAAGCACAGAATATCATAAAATTTGAAAGTCTGAAAAGGAAAAAACACTGACATAGGGAAAGGAAACTAAAGTTATTAGAAAAGGGATTAAAAAAAATGCAATTTATTGTTTCACAGCCTTATCAAATGATATTTTATCATATACAACATTAGCCCATCAACTTCCCAATGCTTTTTTTTTTAACATAATGCAGTCTGATCTGCAAATGTGAACTTCATTTTATTATTAAATTAGTAAACACTCTAAAAAAGTTATAACAGAAAGGGTAAATCACAACACAAAGCAGTAAAAAAAAAAAAAAGCACATCTCATTTAATTTTCCATCATTTTTACATACTGTATTATTTGTGGAAATTACTGAATTCCCAAGATGCTTTTAACAGGCACCCCCCCCGCCCCTGTTATTTAGTTAACATACATTGCTATGTTATCTCATACCAATCATTCAATTTTAGTGTTTTATTATTTTAGCAACTCAATGATTAATGTATAATAAAATGGCTGCACTTACTATTAAAAAAAAATTGCACATAATATACAGAAAATATTTTGATAGGGGATAGTAAAGCTAGGATACAATTTGGAACATCAATAAAATTCATTAATATAGAGGAACAATACTGTTTATAGTGATTATGAGTACCGACCAAAATAGAACAGCACTTAAAAAGTTATACACTGAATTTACTCAGCTGATTTGCTGTTGAATTACCTATTCTTACCTTGAAGTATATTACTGATCACTGTTATTTGTGCATTAATCTTCAGGAATCTTGGACCAGTTTTTTTTTTACACTAGTTAATTTAAAATAGGCTGTTCTTTTTTACTGTTACTTCTTGTAAATAGCAAAGACTGATGACAGAGAGCAATTTCTGAAGTATCATATAATTTTGCTTCTGAATCACATGCCAAAAATCTAATATATTGCAAATACCCAGCTACTCACAAGACAAAAACAATCCCTGCTGAAGTAGTATCAACACTGCTTCAAACAGGCAGAAACATACAAATAGTATCATGAAAAGAAACAGAAGAATATGCATTCAAACAGTCACAAAATGGCACCAATGAAAAACTAAGTTTAGACTGTATTCACAAACTTATTCTTGGTTGTGAAAACAAATGCACCAATTCTATTCAAGTCCTCAGTTTAATGTGTGATGTACGTAGTGTTTGGAAAACAATGCCTCCATGTCTATCTTTACTTCCAGACAAGATACCAAAATGAAAGTTTTTATACCTTATTTTCCCACATTGTCTCCCACATTGTCTCCCTCTTGTGCCGAATAGAATTCTGCAACCACTGAACAAGTTCTGTCTCTGTTAACTCTTCAGGCTGTTTTTGAAAGCATTTCTACAGCTTGTATATCATCACAATAGAAATTAATTCCTTTGAAATGTCACTTCAGTGCTGCAAACAACCAAATATCAGCAGACACTGCTAAATCTGGGCTACAAGGGGAAGAGGGCATGGAACAATTTCAAATTGAATGCTCTCTATTGTCACTGAAGTGGCAGCACGCACTGGCGTGGGATTCGGCCAAAGCTGCAGCTGAGGGGGGAAGGGGGGGGCTCCCACTATTGCCATACTGAGAATGCAAGTACATGCTCTGTGGGTGTTAAAAAATAAAATAACAACATGTGAATAAATTAACTGAAAAAGAAAGTTATACACTTCAGTATTTTTTTAAGACTTAAATGCTGCCTACAGCATTTCTCACAGTAAAACCAAAGTACAGAGTAACCTACTCTGAGGTGTGGACTCTTCATACGGGCAAAAGGAATTATCCGAAACAGCGGAGTGAGGCACATACAACAACATGCACACAAACCTTGCTTCCATTACCTTTTCGAATACACCATAAGGATGAAGAGCTAATTAGTCATCTGTGCTCTGTTGCAGAAAGCTCCTTACAGGGTTTAAACATGAAAATAATGTTTCCATGCCCTATCTCAAAAGCACCTTCCTGTTGCTGCATTCACTATGTGATACTCATTTGTACTGTGCTGGTTCATTTTCCCTTCTGAATTTCTGTGGCAATTTTACTTGATTTTTTACAACTGTTGGCTTTTGGGTATTTACCTAGATTTAATATCTTTTCAGTAACTAGGGCTGCACCTCTAGGCTCGCTACGCTCGTTTCCAGAGTAGCGCTCGGGCCCTGCAGCTCAATCTCCAAGTATATCACATGAAATAAAAACTGGAAAATTCATATAAATTTCAATTTTTATTGCATGTCTAAGCAAATAAGGCTTGTTATTCCAAAATTTCAGAGTTTTTTTTTTTTACTGTCTTTAATTTTTGAAGGTCGGACTTTTGTCATTTGAACTTACAGCACTTGCTAAATTTACCACTAAGGAAAACAAAAAAGGCCCAAAAAAGCATTTCCGTAAACCGTAATGCTAAACCGTTAAGGTGGACGACGTCAAGTAATTTTGCTTCCTATACTTCCAATGAAAAAACTTTTGTACACATTTCCTTCACAATTATTGTGTTCCCAAGGATGAAAATTTGAACATTGATTAAAATAACTTCATATTATAATTTGGAATACTTAATATTTTCTAAAACAAAACCATAATTATATAAAAAATCAATAACTTTTCCTTTGGCAGTGTTGGAACCAGAAAAAGATGGTGCGACCTGTACTTTGATGATGTCAGTAGACAAACAAATATTAGATTACATAATTATGGTTATGTTTTAGAAAATATTAAGTATTCCAAGTTATAAAATGAAGCTATTTTAATCAATGTTCAAATCTTCATCCTTGGGAACACATTAATTGTCCAGAAAAAAGATGGTGCGACCTGTACTTTGATGACGTCAGTAGACAAACAAATGTTGGATTGCACAATTAAGGAGCTGACCTTAAAAATTTAAGCTATCTATTATTGTTCAAGTAACTGGTTTTTCATTTCTGGGATGTAGTAATACACCCAACTGCAGTCTCCAGAAACAGTGCTGTACTGAAAATTAGAACCTTCACTTTCATGGTGAGCAAGTGATTGCTGACATGCTTCCTTTATTGCAGGCATACGCTGATACTGCCACCCATTGAGTGCACACTTTCTGGTACTACAAATCTACAATAATCTAATTGACACTACCTAAACCAACGTTTAACTCTATAGTTATAGTTCTATGACTAATTCATAAATTCTCTTCTTTAAGTTCACTGGGTTTTTGCCTGTTCAGCAAGACTATGGCTGGTCTTTTCAGTTTCTCACCAAAGGATACACAGTACTTATGTCCACAGTATCTTCACCATAAAAAAGCCAAGAACCGCTGGTGAATTCCACTGGGAGTTTAATTTTTGTGCTTCAAAAACTCAACAACAGCTCACTGTTTCATGTGTTTTGGCACAATTGAAAACAAATCAGCCATTTTCACCTGAATATAATGTAAACCACAATGTTTACCAAGGCATACTGCAGCTGAAGCTTACTGAACAATGAACAAGTTGGAAAAGGCCCTACTTTAAGGTCACACTTATACAAGACACCTGTGCCAAAGCATTATTTCCCAAACACCCGTTGCTCTGCCGACATGCATCAAAGATGTGGCCAAAAGCAGAAACAGAAAATTCTTGACTGGTACATCCCCTACATTCATCAAACCAATGCTATTACTGATGAATGTAAAGTTAGAAATATCTGCAATAGGTTTTCATTGCATAATATAAAACTTATACCCCACTCTCCCAAATTTTTGCCACATATTATAATAAGAATGATTGGTGCCAATTTTGAAGCTGAAGCTGTAATATTTTCACAATAATATCCATGTTGTTTTATCATTTGAAACCATCTGATCAACTAAATACAGAAAACAAACTTCAACCCTTCTGCTAGTGTTTGTATGAAAAAGAAAACATGGTTTGACCTAAAGATTCAAGAGTACTTAAAAGTTCATTAATTCTCTTAGATTTTGGCTTATAGTACATATCATACTAACAATACCTATATATGTGGAAAATAGCTTATATATTTTATGGTATAAATCACCATGCCTTTCTGTTCATCACATTATATTCGGTTCCATACAAAATCATCATAAAAACAGTTTCCATAAAAAAAATAAAAAAATATTCATTTCTTTGCTTTGTACTTACCATTAATAAAACATTGCAATATAAAGGTAATCGTTCTTCATTAACAAAGTCACAATGTTTTTAGGCTTATATTCTTTTTGTTGCATAGCTCAACGTTCATTGCTTGTATTTATGTTGGGAAGCCTAATATTCATGCTGGTAAGCACAACATTCTTCCAGGAACGGGTGCAATATTCTATTTTTCTCACATTCGTTTTAACCAAGTAGTTCAGATATTCATTCATAAATGGTGCTAGTGTTTTACAATTTAAATAAAGCATTGCTATATAATGGCCATTGTTCATTAACAAAGTCACAATGTTTTTAAGCTTATGTTCTTTTTGTTGCATAGTTCAACGTTCATTGCTTGCATTTTTGTAGCTAAGCCTAACATTCATACTGGTAAGCTCAATCTTCTTTCAGGGGTGGATGCAATATTCTATTTCACTTACATTCGTTTTAACCAAGTAGTTCACAGATTCGTTTCATAAAGCAATAGCACCATTTATGAACGAATCTGTAAAGTACACTGGCGTGCAAAAATTAAGGACGAGACGGTTTTTCGAATGTAACGTCATGCAGAAATCCTCTATGTTGGCTCAAATCATACCATAAGATCCCCAAGATGTAAGAATATGGGACAAGTGAGCAAAACCGTCCAAACAAGGAATCCAAAGGCACTTAATTGAAAAGGTAGAACAAATGGACAGAAGACAGAAATGTCCATGTGACAGGCGGCTGCCAATTAAAATCCAGTCTTTAGTAGGGGATATGATCACCCCTAACTGCGTTGCAGGATTTACAACGTCTGTCCATACTGAGGACGAGGTTGTCAAGGAGCTGTTGAGGCATCGCAGCCCATTCTTCTTGTAGCGCCAATCGCAGCTGTGGAATCACTGCTGGCGGCTGATGACGTGCTGCCAAGCGTCTAACAAGGAGGTCCTACACGTGTTCTATTGGATTTAGGTCCGGGGACCTTGCGGACCAATCCATGCGTTGAATATCTTCACTCTCCAACAGCTCTGTGACAGCCACTGTACGATGAGGTGTAGCGTTGTCATCCATGAAGAGGAACTCAGGACCCACAGCACCTTTAAACAGACGCACGTGAGGCAGGAGAACCTCGGTACAATAGCGGACACCAGTTTTTTTTTTTTTTTTTTTTTTGATTGGAGGTTTAACGACCGCCGTGAGCAACTCAATGGGCTATAAGCAGTCGCCCGTCCCTAATTTAGTCACTGGTTCCAGGGAAGGGAGAGAGCCAGTGCCGTAAGACAAACACAACATCCATGCCTGACCGGGATTCGAACCCAGACCCCTTACGGACGAATGATCAGAGGCCAGCGCCTTAGACCACTGCGCCACCGGGGCGGCGCACCAGTTATTGAACCTCCTTGGAAGATGTGGAGGTCAGTACGGCTACCAAGCATACCGCCCCAGACGAGAACTCCGCCACCTACAAACCGGTCCCTTTCGATGATGATGGAGGTGTGATTGTGGGTTCCCTGCTCTCTCCAGATGTGTATACGTCCAGAATCGCTCGTCAAGACTAAATCGGCTCTCATCCGTAAAGAGAACTCGACCCCATTGCTGATGTTCCTGGCATCACAGAAACCGCCGTCTCCGATGAGCAGGCGTTAATGGGACACACCGTACTGGTCGTCGTGCAAATAGACCACCTTTGTGCAGCCTCCTGACCACGGTAAAACGTGATAACGGACGTCCAGTTGTCTGTTGCATGTGGCTTGCGATTTCTCCTGCCGTCTGCCGTCTGTCTCTTCTTGCCTGTAGAACAATATACCGGTAGTCTGCCGCCGTGGTTGCTCGTGAACGACCACTGCTAAACTTTCGGACAGTTGTTCCTGTCGTTTGAAATGCTCTCCAAGCTCGTGAAACGATGCTGTGAGCGATCCCGAACTCCTCCGCCACACTTCGACCTTCTTCCAACTTCCCAATGACGCGACCACAGGTAAAGTCATCCAGATGTCACGTACTGGATTGCCTGTTGGTCATATCACACAGTGACTGTAACTCGACGTCGTTCAAACTGATGTACACCGTGTAATAGCTTTCACCAAATTGCTGAGCGTACACCGCCTGTGTGCTTTATACCCTTTCGACACTCCCCTTCCTACGTCATGCTGCATATATGCACATGCCCTGCCGTACGATACCCTAGTCTATCTCCTGAGTGGTTTTTCGGTCCGTTCTCCCTGCTCGTTCCGCTGTTATGCTAATTTCTCCTCTTCGTCCTTAATTTTTGCACACCAGTGTACTTTTTTAAAATGAATGTAAGTGAAATAAAATATTGTATTCAGCCCTGACAGAAGATTGAGCTTACCAGTATGAATGTTAGGTTTAGCAACATAATTGCAAGCAATGAACGTTGAGCAATGCAACAAAAAGAATATAAGCCTAAAAAAATTGTGACTTTGTTAATGAACAAGGGCCATTATATAGCAATGCTTTATTTAAATTGTAAGACAGCAGCACCATTTATGAACAAATCTCTGAACTACTTGGTTAAAATGAATGTGAGCAAAATAAAATATTGCACCCAACCTTGAAGGAATGCAGTGTTTACCTTTATGAATATTAGGCTTACCAACATAAATATGCAAGCAATGAATGTTGAGCTATGCAACAAAAAGAATATAAGCCTAAAAACAACATGACTTTATTAATGAAAAATGACGAACACTGTATTGTAATGTTTTACTTAATCGCAAGTACAAAGCAAAGAAATGAATACATCTTTTTTAATTTCATGAAAACTGTTTTTATGATGTACCATGTGATTTATTCAATGGTTTTGTACGAAACTGAACATAACGCATGAAAGACATGGTGATTTATACCATAAAATATATAATTCATTAATTCTTTTACTATTAGTTCTATACGAAATACCACAGTTGAAAATGGGGAAGGCAATAAAATAAATTGTTATCTGAAGCTTTGAAACTGAACATCCATCATAAAATTACACAAATCTAAAAATTGTGCTTTGAGAAAAATTTTTGACAAAAAATGTGCAATAAATACTACTTTAACTTCAAAACTAAGGCCTCTTTAATAGTATGACCAGGGAAATGCCACAACTGTAGATAAGAGTAACAGTAAGTAGTTCTTATACTTCTGAGTTGATAGTTATGGAAGAAGCATTCACATTACTTAATAATTTATTTCATATTAAGTCAAAATAATAATAAAAAGTTCTTGAAAACAAGTTTCACAAACAGTACATTGCAAATAACATATATAGTCTAATATATTAACAAATCAGAGCCTAGTGCTTCTTCATATTACAGAAAAATAGTGAAAGTATTAAACTGCCTTTTTATCTGTTCCTAGTGCTCTGTTATCACTTTTTTTTTTTTTTCACTTTCTGACCATAACAACTGTACTATTCACATAATTTTAAAAACTTACATGAAAAATGTGAAATTCCTGAAACACAATCACTCCTGTCAAAATATGCATTACATTTCAACACAGATCTAATAATTAAACATAAAAAAGTAATATCTTGAACAGTTCATTTTCCTGAATTTGACAGTTCATTCCAGTGTACTTGGGGTTTGTCATGAGTTGCCAAATGGCGTTTTAAATGTTCCTTTCGTGAAAAGCATTTCCCACAGAGATCACATTTGTGAGAACGTATACCAGTATGTGAAAGCATATGTCTATTTAGATCATACTTCCTGTCAGAACAGAACTGGCAAAAAGTACACCGATACCTCCGAAATATAGTCAGCGCTGGAAGGCTTGTCTTCATACTGCTCTGATCACAGATATCAATTGGAAAGACACCACGATACAGCTGATCTATGTATAAATAAGCATGAAGAAAATGTGAACAATATGAATTGAACTTTGAATATATTTAAATCAATGATACAGAATGCATATCAAAATAAAAAATCTATATACATGAGCCGACAATACTTGCTAAACTTTTAACACTAAAAAAATACATATATGTACACACAGGTCTCTCAAAACTCATAAAACAAAAGCAGTGAAAAAGTTGCAAAAGAAAAATAATGCAGGGTTTTTTTTCTCAGGTTAAAAACATGACACATGGTACAGGATTAATTACCTTAATAAGTTTTGTCAACACCATACTTGAAGAAAACAGATAAGTACTTCACTGGTGGAACTCCGTGCCTTCCTCCCTTCATTTCCCCTAAGAAATGCATTATTTTATGTCTTGTTACACATTACTCTTCCTCTTCTTTTTTTTTTTTTTTTTTTTGATTGAAGGTTTAACGACCACAGTGAGCAACTCAATGGGCTATAAGCCGTCGCCTGTCTCTAATTTAGAGTAACTGGTTCCAGAAAAGGGAGAGAGCCAGTTCCATAAGACAAACACAACATCCATGCCTCACCGGGATTCGAACCCAGACCCCTTTTGGACGAATGATCAGAGGCCATCGCTTAGACCACTGCGCCACCGGAACAGCACGCATTACTGTTCATGAATTATATTATTAATCAACCTTACTGGAATGGCAAGTGTAATTTCACATATACATAAACAAGTGAGATCTGAAATTCTGCCACCCATGTAATCTAGCATAGGGAGGAGGGAAATAAGATAACACATTTAAATTTACATTTAAAATTTTACTACAATATACTGCTAAACAAATAAAATTTGTATACACTTAAACTTCGTCATATACAGTAGACAGAACTGAAGATTGCCTGGATTTTAAATTTGATCGATTTTGGTTTCAATGCATGTTTCAACAAATTAGTGCTAATTTTCATATAAAAAATACATAATTTTCAAATTGTTGGTGTCAAGGAGAACTTCATAAGCTGAAAATACTCTGCTATTAATGATCCACTACGGAACAATTTAATGTAGTTCAATATCACTAAGCAGCACAGCATGTAAAGTAATGCAGATGATTATTCTCTGTCATTATGGACACTAAGACCTTCACTCCAAGCTTAAACCACTTTATCAATACTTTATCTAGCTCTGTAAGATTTTCCCTATCTCTTTCACCTCCTTATTGTTTCTTTGATACACTATTAGCAAAGCATTGAAGCAACTGTTCTTTATGCAATACACTGCAGAAGAATCAGAAAATGTTATACAGGTTGCATATGTTTCACATAGATACACCACACTCAGGACATTTTAAAAGTTCAACCTTTCGTCTTCTGAACAATGTATGAAGTTTCGTTTGCTGAAGGCATGACTTGGGAGCTAAAAGTAATAATAAATGCATGGAATGTGCACTAACAGCTGATACCACCAGTGATGCCATAGGCATGGTAAGTTGGGTGGCGACAACTTGGGGAACTTTAAATTACGCCGGTCAAATTTTGCCAGATTAGTGATTGAACCAGATTACTGAATGCCAGACTAGGTCAACTTGTGCTGCATATAAGAAATGCAAACAATAGCTCCCAACTTTAGAGCAGAATAAATGCAATTTTTGTGTCACTAAAATACAGTAGACACAACCACCTAGGAAATATGGATAAAGAGAGTCAGCCTTGCTGCCCTTCAGCACATTGAAAGACAACTTAGAACATAAAAGACAGGATACCTCATTGAAAATATTTATTAGGTGTACAGATTAATTCTTGGCCCCTTAATATACTCCATTGTAGCACTCAAGTAAATTGAACTAGTGGCGACGTTATGTCAGGGTTGTGCAAGACCAACGGACGACACCATAAAACATGATGTTGCAGCTGACAGAACCTCTCAAATCAAGTGAAAAGTGGAGTAAGCACAATGATGTCTGATAAGCAGCACTGAGGCATTGCATGCTTTTCGCATTCCATTAAAAAAAAAAAAAACTAGTGAGGCTCAGGAAATGTTTTGTTCAGCCTTAGGGCAAGCTGCTGTGCCTTACAGCATGTGTAAAAAGTGGTTCCATAGATTTCGGGAAGGAAATTTCAATCTCGCAAATGATGTACGCCCTGACCAACCCAAAAAGGTGGACATCGACGATTTGATTTGGAAGGGCTGTTGACTGAAAAATTCGTGTGAGACGCAGTCAGAGCTTGCTCAAGCACTTGGGGTAACCCAACAAGTAATCTCTATTCACCTTCAAAAGCTGGGGAAAATTCACACCGCGGTCTGTTGGGCTCCTCATGTGCTCTCTCCTGACAACAAAGAGTGACACTATGACACAGCTGTTTCCCTGCTGTCCAGGTTCAACCGGAAGGATTTTTGTACAGAATAGTGACTAACGAGGAAAAGCAGGTGTTGTATGACAATCCCAAAAGGCGAAAATTGTGGGTCAATTCTAGCGAAGAATCGACATTGACTGTGAAACCCAATATTGATGGCAAAAAACTGTGTGTGCATTTGGTGGGACAACAGCAATATCATTTGTGCTATTCATAAGCAACACTAATGAAACTTACAAAACACTTTTTTTTTTTTGGCAAATGTTAACTTTCAACCATTGACCAATTTTTATTTTCACAAATATAATTTCAGACCAATAAAAGTTATCAGAAAACAGTACTTTGAGCAATTCCATGTCAGATCAATCACCTTCTTGACCTCACCATTTCTGATTTTGATGAAATTCGGTATGAAACACACATATGACAAGGTAAGTAATTCTGCCAATTTTCAGATTTTTATTTTGAAAATTGTCCAAGATACACACATAATAAAAATCGAAATTTGCGTAAAAAATGACAAACTCGCACACTTATAAATGGCTGTAAATTTTTTCCTAATTGTAGTAGAGTGACAATTCAAACACAGTTGCAAAGCTAAAGGATTGAGCTTTCTATAGATACCATACATTACCTTCTTACAACAGATTAAAGTTTCAAGGTCGTGACCTTTGACCTTGAATATCTCAAAACATACCATCTTAAAAAATAACGAAATTTTTTTTTTTTATTGCTACAACATTCTTCTACCCATGTGCCAGATATTAGGCTGGCACCGCTATGGCAAGGCAGTGTAGGATTAATAGGAGTGTCATGCTGCACCCTTCTGTATGTAAGGCACAGAGACATACCATGCAATAAATATTTCTTATGTTGAGGATTTGTGTTTATTATACATGAAATGTGTATATATTATAACAGATCAACAGATTTATCAGAAATATGCTATGTGACAGTAATTTTACTTGATAGACACAATTTTCAGCAGTAAATAATGTCAACAAATCTTTGAGATCAGAGATTGAAACTCCACCCATTTTAGCCAATGGCAGGGCTTCTTCTTAGCCAATGACAAAGCTTCTTATTAGAGCCAATGACAGGGTTTCTTATTAAAGCCAATGGCAAGGCTTCTTATTACAGCCAATGAGAAATCTTACTGGTACACCATTTTACATTTGCTGTTATTTCAATTCTGAGCTTGTGAGTGTGTGGTTATCAATTTATCTGTAACATTGCTAACTGTTTAATTGTTATTTTATTTTATCTTTATTGTTATCTTTATTTAATCAATTTCTTTTTATCAAACTATATTCATTTATCATTTTTTTTGCAGGTGCAGTTTCATTAACCAAAATGGACTTTAAAAGTCAATTTTTTTGTTGCAATCCTCTGGGTAAAAGTGGACACACAAGGATTAGAAAGAATCTGAGAAAAGTACAGCCTTGGATGGTTCAGAAATGTCCAAATATAACATTAGAACAGAAAATATGTAGTTCATGCAGAAAATCTATCTCTGAAATTCCAGGTCCTTCATGTATAATTGAAACAGATGCAAAGGCAGAACAACCTCGGTTAAGTGAAGATAATTCAGAAGGAGTGGTGAAGAGTGAGATATGGACTGACAGAGACACAACTTTGGATAGTCTGAATGATACGTTACTTTCTCTAGGCGAATCTCCTGTGAAAAAAAAAAAGATTAGGTGTTGGACAGTACAGTAAAAAGAAATATCAGAAAATTGGTGAAGTGATAAAAGACTACATAGGTGTTCCAGAATGTGATAATCCTGTGACAGTATCTGATGAATCGGTCATGATTTCACAGTTGAAAGAAAAATTTCACGAAACAGACTCTAGCAGTGTTAAAGTCCAAATACTAACAATATTACCTAGAACCTGGAGTATTCGTAAAATTCAGGAAGAATTTGGTGTAACATATTACATGGCACGAAAGTCTAAAAATCTTGTGGAAGAGCAGGGTATTTTAGCAACTCCAAATCCTAGGCCTGGGAAAACTCTCAGTGACAGCACAGTTGAAAACGTTATTGCATACTATAATAGTGATGAAGTGAGCCGTTGTTTACCAGGAAAAAGATTTTGTTACAATGATGGAATCAGGATCAAAAGTACAAAAACAGAAACGTCTTATTCTAGGAAATTTGAAAGAGATATTTCAAGGATTTAAAGACAAGGATCCTAATGTCAAAGTAGGGTTTTCAAAGTTCTGTGGTTTACGCCCAAAGAATTGTGTGCTGGCTGGTGCAAGTGGAACACACTGTGTCTGTGTGTTGTGCTCATGAAAATGTAAAACTTATGCTAGCAGGGTGCAAATTGCAAGACTTAACTCGTAATGATGAATTACCAGTTAGGACATACAAAGATTGCCTTGCAAGAATAACTTGTAACCCTTCTCTTCTAGAATGCTTCTTCTTCAAGTGTGATTCTTGTCCTGGTATAGCACACTTACTAGAGTAGCTTATTCACCATGAATGGGATTGATGAAATTGTATATAAATTGTGGACTACAACTGATCGCACAACACTTATGACAGTCTGTAACACTGTAGAAGAATTCCTTGAGACCTTTGAATCAAAAGTGAAATTGCTATTGCCACATTCTTTTATAGCTATTCAACAGTCATACTTTCTGTCAAATCTGAAAGAAAACCTTGATGATAATCAGTGTGTTGTGTTGTGCG
Organism: Macrothele yani; assembly: GCA_039090855.1. NCBI lineage: Eukaryota > Metazoa > Arthropoda > Arachnida > Araneae > Macrothelidae > Macrothele > Macrothele yani. The sequence continues at coordinate 131,980,805 of CM077005.1, read as the reverse complement.
ATTTTGCTGAGAATTATTCCTTCATACTGCAGGATGCAGTCCAAGGATACCACTGGAACAATTCCCAAGCTACTATTCACCCTTTCGTCGTGTACTACAAAAGTTCACACACACTTTAGTTGGATCATGTTTCTTTTGTTGTCATCTCAGAATGTCTTAAGCATGACACTATCAGTGTTCACCTTTTCCAGAGCCAATTGTTGCAGTTTATATCATCACATTTTGACAAGAAAGTAGAACACATCTATTACTTCTCAGACGGTGCAGCCTCACAGTATAAGAACAGGAAGAATTTTGTCAATCTGTGCCATCATGATGTAGATTTTGGTATCACAGCTGAGTGGCATTTCTTTGCCACCTCACATGGAAAGGGGCCATGTGATGGCGTGGCAGGCATCATTAAGAGATTAGCTGCACGTGCCAGCCTTCAGTGTTCATACAATGACCAAATTATGACACCGCAACAACTGTATGATTGGGCTTCCAGAAACATTCCTTCGTGCCATTTTAAATACAGCACGGACAAGGACTATGAGAACCACAAGGAGTTCCTCGAGATACGTCATGCTAGTGCTCGACCAATTCCTGGTACTCAAAAACTTCACTGTGCAATACCAGCAAGCCGCACAGCTATTAAAACCAAGATGTATTCAAACTCAACTGAATACAAGGTTGAGTCAGTATTGCTAAATCCAATAGAACTGGATCTGGAGGATATTCGTGGCTATGTTATTGTTGAGTATGATAACCAGTGGTGGGTTGGTTGTGTTTTGGATGTGAACATTCATACAGAACAAGTTAAGTTTTCTGCACACACATGGAACTTCAGTGTCTTTCACATACCCACAGAAGCCAGATATATTAGAAGTGGATAAAACAGCGGTCATTACGAAGGTTGGCCTACGAACAGCAACAGGTCGGACATATTTTATGGAGAGAAGCGAAATAGAGATGGTCACTAGCAAGATGGCATCACATTCTTTTGGTTTGCAACCTTATTAACCAAGCGGTTCACTTGTATGTGTACACCACTAATATAACCTGTAACACATTGTGAAATTAATACATACATGCATCTGGAAAACAGTTATTGTACATTTGTCCGAACCTAACCTGGAGGACATATACTCCTATTAATCCTACACTGCCTTGCCATAGCGGTGCCAGCCTAATATCTGGCACATGGGTAGAAGAATGTTGTAGCAATAAAATATATTTTTTTCATAATTTTTTAAGATGGCATGTTTTGAGATATTCAAGGTCAAAGGTCACAGTGGATGACCTTGAAACTTTAATCTGTTGTAAGGAGGTCATGTATGGTATCTATAGAAAGCTCAATCCTTTAGCTTTGCAACTGTGTTTGAATTGTCACTCTACTACAATTAGGAAAAAAATTACAGCCCATTTATAAGTGTGCAAGTTTGTCATTTTTTACGCAAATTTCGATTTTTATTATGTGTGTATCTTGGACAATTTTCAAAATAAAAATCTGAAAATTGGCAGAATTACTTACCTTGTCATATGTGTGCTTCATACCAAATTTCATCAAAATCAGAAATGGTGAAATGGTGAGGTCAAAAACTTATTTTTTTTTTATTGATCTGACGTGGAATGTCCCCTTTAGCAATAAAAGGAACCACCAGATTTTTAAATGTGTCAATTAAAACAAAATTACTTAGTATAAAATAAAATCTTCCACATCACTGAAATATCATTAATGACAGCAAACAAGGCAATTTTTTTTTACTTCAAACATAAAAGTGCATCTTACACCAACCTTTATATTTTGCAACTATCACCTTTCTAGAACTGAATCAAACGTTAATCTCATTCAGTATCTTTAAGGAGAAGGTAATAGAGAGGCAGTTACACATGAACAAATGTGTGCTCATGTGTCTCATTAAAATAAGTTGATTAAACACAGCTGTTGTAACACTGTTTCAGTCATATCTAATATCAGATTCTTTGTTGGACTTGAGGCAGTGGAATTCGTGAGATGCAAATTTAAATATGTATTTTTATATCACAATGAAGAGCAAGAAATGTCATAATAACAGCAGCCATTCTTTTAGAATACTGTGAATGAGTTTTCAGTTTAGTTCAATACAATGCAGCCTGAAAGGAGCAAACAATTAATGTGTGTTATTACATCTCCTTCATCATGCACAATGTGCTACTTTTTGTAACTAAAAATCTAAATTTGCTATGCTAAGCTTGAGTTTTACAAGATTTGAACATATATCGAGCAATAATCAACACCGTTTTTTTTTCATGGAATTTTACTGCAAATAATTCATCAGTGGGTTTTCTATATTCAAAAAAAAAAAAAAAAAAAAAAAAAAAAAAGACCAACTATGGTATGTACAAACAATACCACACAAAAGGATGCATTAAAAAAGAACTACAAGATAATGCAGTTAAATAGTATGGTCCAGTTTAATTATACTAGAGCACAGAACTCCTTAACATGACATTACAGATCATGTAGATGTACATATTGTATCCCATTTCATAGGAAGAAAAGAAAGACAGTGAAATGCAAGGGGTGTTCCAAAAGTTTTGAGACTGCTTGAGCTGCACAGTAACCCATGATGCTACATGACTGAAATCTCTCTCTCTCTTTCTCTATATATTTTTGTATAGGGGTTTAACAACCATCAAAAGCAACTCAAGCCACCAAGAGCAAAGCTGGTTTTCCATTGCCCAATGAAATGGTCCTATTTGATGATATCTGTTATTGCACCATGTTTATTAGTTACTTAATTCTAGCTTAAATTTTCTAAAACCTACAGTTTTATAAGAGGCAAAACAGTACATCTTATTTTATGAATACCAGTGGTCATCCAGTTCTTAAGTTTATAACTGATTTCCATATCATAAGCAACCACCTACACACTTGATTTTTGATTCTCAAACAATATAGCTTCAACATATGCATTTAATCTAAAATCTTCTATACAATGGAGAGAGAGAGAGAGAGAGAGAGAGAGAGAGAGAGAGAGAGAGAGAGAGAGAGAGAGAGAGAGAGAGAGAGAGAGAGAGAGAGAGAGAGAGAGAGACTTCCCTTCACTTTTCATTCATTTAACAGGAATATAGAGAATTTTGGGGTAATTTCTGAAATTTTTTATATATTACTCAAAATTTTGCAAGACTTTATTCACTAAACCCTTTTAAAGTAGAATCTTCCTATTTAGCCCATGAATCATAACTGATATAAACCTTTATAAGCCCTTTTTTAAAGAGTTCTATTCCTTCCTGCCAAATATCAAGAGGCTCTGTTGCATTACCTTCCCATCTCTACAGTTACATTACATGCCTTCCTTTGTAGTGCAAACACTACAGTTTTCATACCTGCTCCAGTCAACACCAATGCTTAATGAAGTGAAGTTTCTGTTTACAATAACTTTGTTGCTTTTCTACAGGAAATCCTGCTTGACTTTAATATTATTTTATTTTCCAACCCTGATGCATCTCAGTATCTTTGACAGTTTCTTAACTACTTCACAAATAAACATTTATAAACAGCTACCAGTAAACAAAATTCATCTATCAGTTTCCAAACCTCGAAAAACCAAGTATCTTTAACCACATTACTTAAAGATTATTTTCTAGTGATACAATCAATTACATTTTTTTCAGAGCTTCTTTTCAACAAACTTATGGCTATTTCTATACCTAAAAGGAATGCTAATAATTACAAGTTTATTACTCAAACAAGAAGTCAGTCTCCCATTCTTCCTATTTGTTGAAAGACTGAACATTCTATAGCAGATGACCGAATGGTTTTCGTGAAAATACACCATATCTTGAATTTACCAGCATCCAGATAGGACAGTATATAGCACATGCAAAGCATGCAGATTTTTCAGTAGGAAAAATGCTCTGCAAAAGATATTTTAACAATAAAATTTACCAATTTTGTGATACTCATTTTCTATAGGATGGTTTTGCACTCTGTGTAATCTAATTGTTAAAATATCAGTTTTTCATTTCAGAAGTTTGCAATCAATATCATTAATACAAAAAATCATAATCTGTACTGTACAAAGTAAACACAGAGTTGTGTTTATACAAAATGTTTTTCATTCAATTATAACAAAATTTAAAAACAGCAAGATACATTTATAATGCACTACAGTGAAACTGTACTTAACAAGACAGCATATCCAAGGTTTTAATGAAATTGATGAAATTACAAAAATAAGATGGTCCTTTAAAAATCTGCAACATATATAAAATTATACATACATTGAAGGTATCTCACATGTTGCTCTGTAGATAATGTCAAAGTCCCAGGTCCTTCAGTTACCTGAGAGCATTTTAAATATCCATGCCAAAACAATTATTGTGATATAAATTAATGATTCTGTTGTGTAATTTTGCAAAAGCCATGAGTGATCATGTGACGTTTCAAGTGTTCTTTGCGTATGAAACGTTTCCCACAATGTTCACAGCTATGTGACCTTATACCAGTGTGAATCAACAAATGTTTCTTTAAGTCATTTCTTCGGTTTGTAGCATAGCTACACTCACCACAACCATATTTTTGACTGTGCCCATGATTCCGGTAGAAAGGCTTTACCACACCACCAACATCCACAGTTAAGAATTCATACGATTGAGTAGGCTGCTCTGAAAAGAAAAAGGAAAAAAAAAAAGGTAACACCAAAGTTACTTTAAAAGTATGTCATCAATAAAATGTATTATACTTGATATTTCGAAATCATATAAAAAATGCGATGAAATTAAGATTAAAATGCCACAAGCTGTTAAATAAATCTTAAATCACAATAACTTACTTGTATATGGAATTAAGTTTAGAAGTGTGTTTTAACTGGATAATAGCAATGTAGTTTTTCTATCATAGCTACTGTGAAAAACTAATTATTTATTTAAATGATTCAGCTCCAAGCACGGATGTTTTGGAACAAATTGAAACATATTTCTTCTGAATTCCAATAAACCTTACTTTCACCAGTGGTCAGTGTTCTTGCACATTTAACACTCCTTAATTACTGTCTTCTGTAAGCGCATACTTAAAACTAATGTTCTGCAGATGCACTACACTCATGTCATAAAAATCCGTGAACCTAGAAGGATACATCGGATTGAAATGAGATTTTAGTAGTGAGACGGTACATATCAAGAATAGAAGTGATTACAATATCACAGCAGCAGGAATATTCCCCGCGGACATATGATACATATTCCGGTCAGCGTTAGAATGTCAGACCCCCTAGTGCTCAGATAATACATGTGGTGATACAGTCTGGCATGGAGTCAAAGAGCCGCCGTATATTATCCTGGAAGATTGGTCCACACTTCTTGCAACTGACGCTCTAAATCACAAACACTGGGGCATGGAGAAAGCTGGCGTCCCATCTGGTCTCACAGGTGCTCGATGGGCGAGAGATCAGGCGATCTGGCAGGCCACGGAAGTGTTGAAGCATGATGTAGACAGTCCTCAGAAACCTGAGCAATGTGCAGACAGGCGTTATTTTGTTGGAAAATGGCTACGGGCCGCACCGCCAGGAAAGGCAGCACATGGGGCCTCAGGATCTTCTGTAAGTAGTGCTGGGCTGTCAACATCCCTCGGATCACTGAGAGGGAAGTACAGCTGTCATACACGACGGCTCCCCAGACCATCACGTCTGCAGTTCGGGATGTGTGCCACTGTACAGTGAAGTTGGGATTGTAGGCCTCATCTGCGGTCCTCCACACTCTGACACGGTGGTCGTCCGTTCCCATACAGAAGTGGGATTCCTCGCTGAACACTATACGTCGCCAGTCCGTAGCATTCCAGGTTGCTTGCTGCTGACACAACTGCAATCGATGCCGATGATGGTCAGGTGTTAATGGCAGAAAATGTTAAGGGCCATCAAGAGTGAAGATTCGCCTCTGCCAGGCATCTGGAAATGGTTCTGGCGGACACAGGAGCCCCTTCTACAACTGCCATGTCTCTGGATATTAGACAAGGACGTTGTTGCATCTGTGCGTGCCACTCTCGTGATCCTCTCTGCTGGTGGAGTGTCTGGGTCATTCAGAACCAGTCCGCTGTGTCCGAGTGCCTTCCGGTCCACTGCACCCAACACGATCACACCATACTGTCCAGCTGGCCCAACTGGCGGCTGATTCGGTGCGCCGGCAATCCTACCTCTCTCTCATCTCGATGATACAGCCTTGTTCAAACTCCATCAGTTGCCCATACACACGTCTACGACAGCTCCTCTGCATGTCTATCACTCAGGGATCTCACCTGACTCTTACTGTGCACTTTGGCACGAATGTGGAGTTCTCTGCGTAGCACCTTATAAGCCCTAAAGATTGCGATTGCAGCACCAGTCTTGGACGCGCAGGCATGCATTTGAATGTCTTCCCTCCCCATAGCTATTCGCCAAGTTTCGCGTTAATCACAGTTTTTTTCTTGGTGTGCAGATTTTTATGACAGTGAATGTATTATGCCCATTTTTTTTAACACTGCTTTTTTTTTATTAGTCATTTGTTAAGGAAATCAAAACTTTGTTCCTGACAACATAATAATGTGCCCTCACAGGTCAACAAGAACCTTCACCTGTTTAGATAACTATTCTTTTTTACAATTGTAAAATGCTCTTCTCAGAGTGTAGAACTTTATTTTACAAATAAATTACTACATTGGGAATATAAAACGCCACATAATAAAATGTTATTAATACACTGGGAGAAGTGCAGTACTATTCAGTATTTGTGTTCACTGGATAAGCAAAACTATTATACTGAACAAATAATCATTGAAAACCAAAAATCATTCAAGAGCACTCCTTAGTTCTTGGAAAAGGTGACTGTAGCAGTAATTATGACTCACATGACATCATGTGAATGCATGGCTTTCTGAGGATATAACAAATTACCTTGGGTTTTGCTGAGAGATGAGCATTCAAGAACATTTTTGTTTTGTTTTCAAAAATGGATTTATGAGACAATGATTTTATCTTTGCTCTGAGTCATTTTGTTAAGAAGCAGACACATCTCTATAGCATCTTGATGTTCTGCAAGACCTGTGTTTATTGCTTCACAAAATTTCAAAATGGAAAACACTTTCTCACTTGAACAATTACAGAAAAACTTGTCTGATTTTACTAGTTATTTAAATTATTTAGTCTGCTTCCCAAAGCAAATACCACTTCATCAGGTCTTCAATGATGTTGACTTCTGTGACAGTTAATCTACAATAGGCATTGTTACAAAAAAATTTGGAAATCCGTTCCCAAACCTTTCTCAGAATATCTTTCACGTATTCCTAAGCAGGGTTTAAGCTGGCTCAAAACATGCTGTACATAGCAAAAATGGGGAAAGAAGTTGTAGCAAAATGCTAGAAAAGTTAAGCGCTGTTGTAGCTCGGAAAATCATTACATCAACTGAATCATTCACACCAAAACACTTTAGACATCAGTGGAAAACTAAGGTTTATGACCTTGGGGGAATGCTGTAGACGTCACAGCTGACTCAAGTTTAAAACTAAATTGTAAATGGGGGAAGGGGTCTAATTCCTCTAGGCTCTATGAACTTACCCCACCCTTTTTGTTCTAGAATGTACATAGGAGGAGGAGGAGGTGGGTAGCAGGTGCTGTAGAAACATGTTTCTAAGGCGGTCACAGACACAGGTTTGAATGACACATTTGCGCGTCACACCATCAAATGGGGGAGTTTGTCTGAGGCGGTACGTAGCGTGGAGTGAAGAGGATTTCATTGAACAGCCTCACTCCTGCATCATTCCAGGCTACATGCCATCTCAGGCACAAAACTCCCCCATTAGCTGGCGTGACACTTAAAGGCGTCATTCAAACGTCTGTGCCTGTCAAAGCAAGGTGCCTATGGCCATCTTTAAGCATTAAGAAAATAACTGTGGAGTGTGAATCGCGGCCAAAATTTTGGAAATTAGTTTTCACAGAAACCTAACAGAATCTGCTGAAAGGTTGATACTTAAACAGCTGGCGCCATTTTGCGATAGACACTCATTTTTCTCTCGCAGTTTTGATTAAGTCGTCGCATTTTGTGAAAATAGCAACCGTAGCTTACTCTCCGTTTCTAAGGATGGAAACCTTTTAGTATATACTTTGAGGAAACAAAACATGACAGATAATGGAAGTAACAAAGAATTTCTTTCGCTTCCTATTTTCTGATGTAATAGTGACACTTCCCATAACATGTAATTGTTGCCATCAGCAATCGCTTCATGAATCTCAATAATTCTAGTTTTTTCTGCATTAATAACATTCTTTAGCTAAGGCTTTTGTTTGCTGTTCTGTTAAAACATTTTCAGAGATACCAAATACTATGAATTGTGAATAATTTCTACAGATTTTTAGGTCTATGGAACTACAATAATGCTAAAAATCTAGGGATTTTTGCTCTTTATTCACATAATTTTTTTTAACAACTATGCTTTTTTGCATACTGTTACTTTATTTAATAATTGTTTTTGTTCTATTTCTTCGGATTTCTGAGTCATCCTATTAGTCGCAACTTTTCTGTCGGAAAATACCCAGTTCGGGTTCAGCATCACAGCTGCATATACAGCGATTTTATTTTTCTAAATTTCACTATCGGCGAATTATACGCAGCCACAGATTACATGAAAGAAAACGTGGCAATATTGTATCATTCACTGTTCATTTAAAGATAATGAAATTACAGTGTATTACTTCTCCTTCCTCAAGTATGGTAAGGTGGCAAACAACTCTTGAATATCCAATGTTTATTAGTTTTCCATTTATGTTTGAACTTTTGAAAGTGCAAGATCAAGTCTGATAGCTTCCTTGTTACACACAGGCATCGTGCTGCCAAAGTTTCATGAAATTCCCTTTGATCTGTTGAAACAACCTAACTACTCACTAGATTTGGCATTGTCTGATTTTTATTTGTTCTCCAAATCGAAGAAACACTTGAAGGAAAAAAATTCCAGTCCATTTCTGATGACACATCAGATGTTGAAGTGTGGTTTCAGGCAAACCCATCAGATTTTTAATTGGAATGCTTGAAGTCAGGAGAGCATTGGTGTCAGGAGTGAATGTATAATGTATTAAAACTATTACTGTCTCCATTCTTTCTATGAAAAGCCAGAAAAGCCAAGGAGTTATCAGCAGCCACTCATATTACATATGACATCAACTACAGTAGCAACAGACAAGAGGTTCTCAGTACTCAACACAATTCATACTGCAAAATTAAAAAACTGGCAACACACTAACATGTGTTGCTGTTATATGCTACAAATGAAATGAACCATTTTTGGAAAGCCACACACCTTTAAGGACTAAAGACAAAAAGAAAGAGATGAATGTGAAACAACATAGCTGGACTGAAAACATGACAAAATTTTCCCATTTTGATTAAGTAAACTTCTTTTGGTCTAAAACCTAAAAAAACCGTCTTAAATTTTACATTAAAGATATTTTTACACTACTTACAGATAAATGATTACTGTTAAGATAATTTCATTTTCATTTGTTACTTTTAACAGATTCTAAGGCACAATTTACAGGTGTGTTGTTAACACATAACTAAATTTGTCATTAAAGGCATTAACCCCTAGCACAACTTAAAACAATTATCACTATTGCTAAATGGAATCAATGTAAAGTGATAGCACGTCCCAAGAATTTACAATTAGCAAAGTAAATTATGGAACTGAGTGCTGTTAACTTTAACTGTTTCTTGTTCCCGTTAAATGGAATTATAAAATAAAAAGAAGATACTACAGTAAAATTTAAATTTTAGTTATTTCCAAAGAACAAAGACAATACCAAAGTACACATATCAAGCATTCTGACATAAAAATTTCATGTTCTTAAGTAGCAAGAGGATGAAATATGTAAAAAATACTTATTTATTGTTGCTTCACGAAATACTGCAAAATGATTTACAGGAATATTCTGCCCTTATTTTATTGAATACAATTTAATCTGGACCAATCGCCAGAAAATATGCAGAACACTTTACAAATGAGCTAAGGAATGTGTATATAGGGTGTTTCACTAGGTAGTCCTCCCAATAGAATGTTATATTTTGCAACACACTCTACTTAGAAACATGATGTGTTTTGCAATATACCTTAGTTCATGGGAATGTAGCACCATTCACAACAAATGCAGTAAATGTCCTCCCCACCAACATTCAGACATATTTGAACGCGATGCTGCATATTAGCAAAAGGTCCTCTGCAGCATATTCTTATCAATAGTCCAGATTGCTGCACTGATGTTGCTTTCAAAGTCTTCTAACATGTGAGGCTTGTTGTTGTAAGTATGACACTTCAAATATTCCCATAAGAAAAAATCGGGAGGAGTCAAATCGAGTGAACAACATGGCTACAGTCTTTTGGAGATCACTCAGTCAGTGAAGAAAGAGGAAATTTCACTCATGCCTCACATGGGGCGTGTGGCATATCACTCCATCCTGTTGGAAAGTACCCTGCTGTCAAATCGATGTCTGTTAATTGGTCCACAAATTGGCTGAAAATGTTTACATAGGGCAATATGCTCCTGAAGAAAACAGGTCCAATTATTCTGGTTCATGATACAGCACTCCACACACTGACTAGTAGGATGTAATGGGGTTTTGTGTAATTCATGTGTATTATCTGTAGCCCAGATGCAGAAGTTTTGGGAATTGACATACCCGTCCAAATGAAACCATGCTTTGTCAGTGACTACATGAAATCCAAAATGTTTAGCATTGAGAGTAAAAATGTCATAAACCAGTGGCATAAGACACACGCTTTTCAAGATCCAGATCCTGCAACTCTTGCATAGCTGTCACATGGTACGGATGAAGCAATGCTTTCTTCGCAGCTCTTTGGCAAGTGGAAACAGAATACCCAGTTTCTTGTGACAAACGTCGTGGCGACTTCTTCAGTGATGCCAGAAGCTTGTGCCTCACCTTTTTTATTTTTTCTTCCACTGAAGAAGGACATCCACCCAGGGTTCGATTTTGACCGATAGTTAGTAGCAAATTGCTAGTGATAAAAAGTGGTTTTAGCAAAACTTGCTAGTGAAAAATTTTTGAATGTTTTAGTGTGAACTGTAAAGCGCCACCGCAGTGCATGTGGAATATTTTAGACGCATACAAAAAGGAACAACTGCTTTCTGGAAACGAATGTTTCTTGAAAAGTACAAACATTATAAAAATATTTTGGCATTAGCAGAAATATCCATTATATATTTTTTTATCTACTTCTGCATGTGAGGTTGAGTTCAGTTTCATGAAGAGAATCCAGGATGATTGGAGAGGCAGTTTAAACTTGCAAGCATTGAACGCTCTCAAGAGTATTGAGGTTAAAGGTTCGTCCAAAGGCAAGTTTGACCCCAGGCTTGCTGTTTTAAAGTGGTATGATGAAAAGACCCGAAACCCAGATTGTAAACCATACGGAAAATAACTTAAGATTTTCAATAGTGTTCTTGAATTTTGTGAATCAAGTTAAATGAATTTTTTTTTAAATATTTGCATTCAAATTAAATTGTTAGAATTTATCTGTCAGGTCATGAAAAGATGAGTTGTATCTAAATATTTGTAAATTTTTCAGCATTACAATGTAACAGTTACAGGGGTGAAAACAAAATTTGTCTTGATTGACTAATTTGTATAATGTTAATAAACTTTTGCTAGTAGATAATGCAATTTGCTAGTAAATAATAAGGCCACTAGCAAGTGTTACTTTCTTTAAAAAAAAAAAAAAAAAAAAAAAAAAACGAAATCAAGGCCTGCTTCTACCATTGTATTGGCTCAAAACACTGCCAGTAGTTCAAAATTTCTTCGCAAACCTGGTGATGTAATGTGTCTGGTGCTTTTCTTCTCCCAAACTTCTCCAGGAATTCATACTGTGTTATCTTTATAGACTTTGTTATCCAATCACTTTTCACAATAAACACCCGCTCCGAACGGTATACACAGCCATCCTGAACGATGTTAAATGACGCAGTAAAACACACAGATTGCCTCCGGACAGAATTAGAGTGTCCGGCCATTTGGTGGGATGACATCACAATGAGTCATCACCTTATCAGGAAAATCACTACTGTGCATTTCTCAAGGATCAAGGTCACTTTTAAACTAAACATTGTGTTTTTATGTAGAGTGGGAAGAAAACAATAGTTGGTTTTTTGGGGGACTACATAGGAAAACACCCTGTATGATGTCATTTTTAAAAATGGAGCATTAATCCACCCAACTTATATGTGTGTGGCAACAATAAGACCTCCCTGTAATTGACATGGAGTACTTACTGGCCACTGAAACACATTACTGTACAAGCCAACGTTGTTTTTTTTTTTTTTTGGCCTTAAACAGTAATATACATAAATACAAACAAAGCTATCAGAACTAACATATGCCTTTTTAAACACAAATCTCATGGTTGCTACTTTAGTATAAAAAACCTACGTAAACATTTGAAAAAACAAACAAACTGTGCATTAAAGTAACAATGCAAAACATTTAATTTTAAAAGCAAAATGCAAATATTAAAATTATTTAAATGAACACACAATTTATCCAAGTCAACTCAGAAAAAGGCACTGAGGTATAAAAACAAGCTGTTCAGTAACAAATTTTTCACATCAGAAAATCAAAAAATTAATACCAGCAGTATTTGAAAGTTATCAGCTAATAAAACACATAACAAATAGAAAGGTAATACTCACAATCTAACCTTTAAATTAGCAACAATACTCTATCAAATTAAATATAAAAATTCAGCATGTAATTATAGCAAGAATAAAACAAACATAAAATATATTGTGCATACATACTGCAATTGCTCAGAGTAATTCAAAATAAATTCCTTCACTAGCACTGCAAATAAAAAATAAATGACCAATGACAAATAAGCCCCAGCGCTGCTTTGTTGCATTAACTGACAGGTCAAACAACAAACATTATGATTGATTCAATGAAACATCCTTTAATCCACAGGCGAACACAGATGCCTCTCTCTTTGCCTCACAGGGGCTTGCTGTGCAAAAGGCAGCTGTTAAAAAGCACATATATAAAATTTAATATTTGTCAATAAACAGTTATTTACAGGTTCAAAAATATTGGACAAATTATTTAACTCCAGTAAAAAAATAAACACTTAAGTAGTTCCTAAAAACAACCTTGATATAATCAACCATGAAATCAATACAAGGAGAATGATGTGAACATTTACTTTCTCACAATGATTTCCAAGAAAATGACAGGGATGCTTATGGGATTAATTTTTACATTTGTCCATGAGAAAGTTCTTTGCACTTCTTTGCATGCAAAGAACTTTCACATGTACAAATTTCTAAAATGGCACAGTCTTGAAGTTTTATCCTTATAATTTATTCCTTGCCTTAAAGAACAGATAACATGAAAGATATACACTATCTACCAACAAGTAATTGGACACCTGTGATAGCAAAGGAAAACAAAGTTTATTCACCTTCAATAGTTGGTGGAGCCTCCACGAGCGGCGATTACAGCTGCGACTCTTCGAGGCATACTCTCAACCAGGCGCACTGTACGAATGGCTAGCGGTATTTTCTTCCACTCGGCTTGGAGAAGACAGGCCAGTTCCTTCACAGATTTCGGACGGTGGGGGCACCCCTTAAGTCGACGCTCCAACTCGTCCCACAGGTGCTCAAAGGCTTGTAAGCGGCAGCACGTCCATGATAACTGAGTAGATGGGCTTCCTTACGGATGGTATTCATCAAAAGAACACTCCCGGATGCCTGTTGAAACTCCTCGCGGATGTGGCCCATCGATTTGATGCGGTTCTTCCGAATTTCTCTGGCCAGCATCCGTCGGTCTCCAACTCCCTGTTTTGTGGGTCTGCCGGGTCGGGGCACATTCCGACAGTCACCTCTCATCTTCCACTTGCCAATCACGTAGGCCACTGTTGATTTTGGGTACTTCAACTCACTGGATATGTCACGTATGGATCGGCCATTTCTGTGATACCCGACGATTACACCTTTCTCGAAATCAGAGAGCTCCGAACTGCGTGGCATCTTGCATGCGACTAGTTGTGTTGTTTCCCACACGATATTTAACTGCGGCGGCCGTGGCATGTATCAGGACCGCAGATATCGTCAATTGCAGGGGTGTACAATTACTTGTTGGTACATAGTGTATAATTCATGGCATGAGAAGACCATGCAGCATCAAACCATTTGTGTGATGCCAGACATTATCATGCAGGAATACATTTCACATTTGATTATAACGATTTAGAAACAATTTATGAACAATTTTCTCTCAAGGAAATCTGTTTACTCCTATTTTTATAGTAAAACTACTGACTGAAATACAGTGGAGCCTAACCAGTGGGGGCACATGCCCCAACTAAAGCTGTGTGGCATTGCCCCTACAATTTCCATAAGCCACAGGTTCTCAGTTAGCATTATGTTCACAAATAATTTTGTTTTCTATTTCTTGTGCCTGCACTGAGTAGAAAACCACAAGCTTTAAGAAGAGTTCTCCTAATGTTACCAAACCAAACTATTTTTCTATGCAGACATACTTAGCTGTGAGCTTACAGAATTTAAAATAAAGATGCTCTCTCTACCATACATCACAGGGTAACATCTACTAGTGTGTCCTTGCCTATGCCCTATAACCTCCACATACCCATAAATTAATTTTCTGTTTCCTGCACTTTTAACTACAACCAAATGACAAGGACAGCTTATCACGCCCTAAAGGAATAGTAAATGTTTCTCCCTCAGAGAGTGAGGAAACATTTTTCCATATCATTCTGTTACATTAAAACTACAAAGTGATCAACATTTATGAAAATTCAAACTTTACTCATGCAACCCAAAGTTTGAATTTTCATAAATTGCTGCTAAATCGTTATAATAATTCTTTCTGCCACTAGATGGCACTGTGATGCGTACAGGTTGTTTGTAGTGTAGTTTCGTTCATTGTGGAGATGAAATGTCTTTTTTCCCAGACGCAGCGAATTTTCATTCTGGAAAGTTATTTCGCAACTTGTTCATACGGATGTGTTGCCAAGGACTTTCACATAAAATTTCCGGGTACAGCAGTCCCCAATAAGTCCACAATATCGCGATAAGTGCAACGTTTTCGAGACACTGGATCTGTTGCTGATAAAAACGCTCCGGGAGACCCTCCATTTTGACTGACCATAAAGTGGATGAGATAAAGCGAGCATTGCAACGGTTGCCACGAAAAAGCTTCTGGAAACTCGCCATGCAATCATGAATCTCATACGGTAGTGCTCATAAAGCTGCGAGATTGTTACATCTTCGTCCATATCGTATTCGCACAGTGCATGAACAAGGCCCCCAGAGGCAGGCAAAAGAACACACTTTTGCCGATGGTTCCGCCCATTCCTTGAACAACATGGAATACAGAGTCTGCATAGTTTTCTTTAGTGACGAGGCCTGGTTTCACCTTAGAGGTTATGTCAATAGTCAGAACAATAGGATTTGGTCATGTGAAAATCCATGTCTCTCTTGAAAAAGGCTTGCATTCGAAATAAACTTGGAGTTTGGTGTGCGATATCGCGCCGTCGCATAGTGGGACCAACTTTTTCGAAACGACTGTGGATAGTTCCGTCTACCAAGACATTATCACACAGTTTGTGGCACTCGTTGATGTCAGCGAACGACATTGTTAGCTCCAGCAAGACAATGCCACATGCCACACATCGGTTAGTACAGGAAATTTTTTTTGCGAGATTTTTTCAGTGAACGCCTCATCTCTAAAGACTTGTGGACTCCCAGATCCCCAGATTTATCGTCGCTCGACTTCTTTCTTTGGGAGTATCTCAAAGGTGTTGTGTATCACAATAACCACACTCTTGATTCTTTACAGCTATGTGCCTGAATAGTGAATACTCTGTAACTGCATCTTCTTCATTAATTTTTGAATGCAACTGGTCTGCAAGGCTTTTGAACGACTCTGTACCAAAAGTTGTGTTACCTGTATTTTGTTTTATAAGATTCAGTTTCCACACACTCAAACTTCAAATCAAGTTCCATTGAGGAGGAAGGAAATCTGAGGTCCACCTCATTTTAAAAAAAAAGATGAAATAAACCTTGACTTGACAATGTCATGTGCAAGTTTTAGAACTACAAGGGTCAACCAATTTATTATTTTTTTAACATGTTTCGCTTCAGCTTGGAAAAAAACATCTATTCGTGAGCACCACAAGATGTTTGCAGTTCACATAATCGACACTTGGTTGTTTCAATCATTCTTCTGATATGAGAAATGTCCAGTTTTACTTTGCAAACATTAATAGGGGAGGATAACATTTAACAATAATACAAGACAGTGGGAACATCATGAAATAAATTTACGATTACAGGAGAAATCTTCACTCAGTCTAACTTCTATTTTCAAAGTTTTGAAAGACCGGATTCTGTTCCCAGCTGGAGAATGTCCCACCCAACACACATCAATCCTCCCAAAAATTCTCTTTAGTTTTACATTGCTCTCGAGAATGACGCAAATGACAGTAACAAAGGCAATATTTCCCAAATCTGCAGGAAAAAATCGCACCTTAAGATTACTGTCTGAGGAATTTTTGCTTTGCTGTCAAACTTAGGCTTTCAGAAATTGTTGCCAACAATGTCAGCTGCAATACAAATACTTAAGCAATGAAATGATTTTTAGCAAGGACAGACTCAATTTCGTGAGAAAAAGAAGTTATGATTACGAGAATTTTTCTTTTACTACGTTTAAGGTTTTGAAAGATTTGAACTCTCAAAATATGACTTTATAGGTGGACAAAAAGCACATTTAAAAAAAATAATGTGTCACCACAGCTTAGGAACAATAGGAAGTATGTGGCAAGTTTTTTTTTTGACATGAACATGTCTTCAAAATCAGACCAGTACTAGGTGGCCAATACAGAAAATTGAGCATTACGAAAAAATGGGCATCGAGTTCGGTCTAATAAATTTCTGTATTGCAAACCAAACCAACCTAGTGTCATTCGATAGCTAGCTAAGGGAACAAAGACTTGTTCGTGACCTTGAGCTACCGTGCAGCAATAACCGGGGAAGGGGCTTTGTGCTACGCCACACAAATTTTTAATCAGTATAACTCGGCACTGCAAAGCGCTATGACGGCGAAAATGGTCTCAAACGAAAGTTATCATCAACGTTTGTCGATTTAAAACATTAGAAGTGAAATCAAATACAGTGTTGGTTGTGAAACTTCAGATCGCAGTTGAAAATTTTTTTAAATTTCACAATGTTGGCATATACTCGTCAGAAAGCCAAACAGAAATACATCGAATGTAGTCTATGCAGTAGAGCAACTCGTCAGCTTTCAATAAACACTGCAATGTCCGTGGTAGAATGCATGAGAAATAATTGGGAACAAAAGAAAATTTCTGCTGTGCAGTGCTTCAGCACATCGGCGGCAGCGACGCACAAGCTCATTGACGTGGAGCATCAGCAATTAACCTCATAAAAACCAGTAATTGGGCATGTCTGAATAGTGACACTTTAAATGACTTAATGATGATTAGATGCAATGGCACTTCAATTGAAGATTTTGATCCTCAAAATGTTATTCAACTGTGGTGGGCAGATACCTCTGATGAGAAGATCAGACACAGTATGTATCAGTGGTAAACTGTATAAACATTATTCGTGCCACTTTATGTACGAGGATTAATCCAAAAAAAAAGGTTACAAGCAGCAGCATTGGAAAAGTAATTAGTGTGGAGGGTACATTTGTTGCCCAGAGTGGAGACAGATGGCGCTAGTTGTCTGACAGCGGTTGTTCGGTAAGTTAGTGCAAGTTCGCAGACGTGTGAGAGCGATTAAAATGGTAAGACGTTTAGAAAAGTGGTCCCGCTTGGAGATGCGAGCCGTATTTCAGTTCTTATGGGCAAAGAATGTGTCCGCATCTGCAATTCACAGTCAAATAGTGGAAGTTTATGGTGAAGAAGCAATCAGCCAACTACATGTAGCGAAATGGTGTCGCTCTTTTCAATTGGGCAGAGAGGATGTGGAAAACCGCAACAGGGCAGCGAGCGGCCGTCCAAGTTCGTCAACGACAGAAATCAACACGGCACGAGTTGACGAAATGATTCAAAATGATCGACGAGTAACTGTGCGTGCAATGGTGTCAGAGCTGGGACTTAGCTATGGTACCGTTCAGCGTATAGTTTCTGATGTTTTGGGATATTTCAAGGTTTGTGCCTGCTGGGTACTACGTGCGTTATCCGAGGAGAAGAAAGCCACACGAATGATGTGCAGCCTCACGTTTCTGCAGCGTTACCATGCCGACGGCCAGCAGTTCATTAATCACATCGTTACTGGGGACGAAACTTGGCTTCATCACTTCGTCCCCACAACCAAAAGAGCCAGTATGGAGTGGAAACACGCTGGATCACCAACGAAAAGAAGTTTAAGGTTACACCCTCTGCCGGTAAAGTTATGGTAACCATATTCTGGGATGCATGCGGTGTTATCCTTATAGAGTATCTGGAGCGTGGCCATACCGTTAATGTCGATCGTTATTGTGCCACTTTGACAAGGTTACGTGAAGCCATCCGACGCAAACGGCCTGGCATGTTGAGTGATGGTGTCATCTTCCTGCATGACAATGCCAGGCCCCATACTGCACACAAAACTCAAAAATTGCTGCAAAAGTTCAAGTGGAAAGTCTGGAGCCACCCCCCATACAGCCCAGATTTGGCACCCAATGACTACTTTCTTTTTCCGAAATTGAAGGAACACTTATCTGGAAGAAGGTTCTCTTCCAACAGTGATGTGAAAACAGCTGCCGAGAACTGGATCAATGGGCAGGGACGTGATTTCTACCGAGCCGGGTTAAACAAGTTGGTCATGCGTTCCGATAAATGCCTGAACAGATTTGGTGATTATGTGGAAAAGTGATTGGCAAGTATGCCTCATAATTCCCTTTTAAATTTTCTGTCTATTGTTAATCAATCATTTTTTATGACCCTTGTAACCTTTTTTTTTTTTGGATTTATCCTCGTATATATATATATATATTGGTGAATTATATCCTGGGATGTAAGGTCAGGTGATGCGTAACATCACAGCCTCTCCTTGACAAATGTCAACCCCGCCTTCTCGTGGGGCATCCTGTTCCCACTAAAGGGGCTCTGACGACCGCCAATAGCGGTATAACTATACCATCGGGATTAGAGGAAATTCTATCCCACACTCACCAACCCGCTTGGCGAGTTATGGCCAAACCCCTCCAAAATGATTCCACAACTTAAATCTTGGCCCTCAGTCTCCGACAGCTGGAATGTACCTGGCCAAGGCAGCGGCCAGTGCGACATGAAGGCAGAGGGTGCTAAGAATCCCCGGAGGACCGGACTAGGCTGCCATCTGATGCTGACCTTGGCTACGTACAATGGACGCTCCCTATCTTCTGATTCAAGGCTTCTTGAATTGGAAGAGGAACTACAAAGGATCAAGTGGGACATCGTGGGGCTAAGTGAGGTAAGGAGAAAAGGAGAAGATCTCATCGAACTGAAAAGTGGACATCTCTTCTACTATCGTGGGACAGATACTGGCAGAACTAGTGGTGTTGGATTTATAATAAACAAGAAACTGAAGGATAAAGTTGTAGAAGTTGAAAGTTCCTCGGACAGAGCTGCACGACTTGTTATCCAACTCTCGAAAAAATACCAGGCTCAGATTATTCAAACTTATGCGCCCACCGCAAGTCATGCTGAAGAAGAAATTGAAGAATTTTATGAGGAAATTCGTCATCTAACTAATAAAGGTAAGCAGCACTTGAAGATACTTATGGGAGATTTCAATGCAAAAATAGAGCAATGGCAACAGAATGTTTGCAGAGGCAGAAGGGTTTTTCATCTTGAACTCCTTCTTCAAGAAAAAGCCACACAGAAAATGGACATGGAGACATCCAAATGGGACGACAAGTGAAATTGATTTTATTATGTGTAACAAAAAATTCGTCATAGAAGACTGCAGTGTGCTAAACAAGTTCAACACAGGTAGTGACCATAGATTGGTGAGATGTAAGATGCACCTCAACACTAAACTTGAACGTGGCAAGCTCATAAGACAAACAAAATCTATTGACATAACCAACCTTAAAAAACACCATAATACCTTCAAGTTGGAACTGAAGAACAGGTTCTCTGCTTTAGAAGGCCTAACATCGGAAGAAGTGGACATCTCTGAAGTTAACAGAAAAGTAACCAA
The DNA here is from genome assembly GCA_039090855.1 of Macrothele yani. NCBI lineage: Eukaryota > Metazoa > Arthropoda > Arachnida > Araneae > Macrothelidae > Macrothele > Macrothele yani. The sequence continues at coordinate 131,960,607 of CM077005.1, read as the reverse complement.
AGCTCTTATGGAAACAGCAACAAAATTAGCTGGGTCTAAGAACAAGTTGCATGTAAATAAATTATCAGGAAAAACGAAAATGTTGATGCAAAAAAGAAGAGAGATGAGGACAACTAAAGAAGATGTGACTTCCAAAGTGGAATATATAGAGCTATGCAAGACAGTAAGAAAAAGTATCACTGAAGACGTAAGAAAATTCAACTGTGAACTAGTGAGGAAAGCAATTGAAAACAACCAAAGCCTAAAGATAGCAAAGGGACATCTCAGTAAGGGAAGAAAACAGATTATGGCACTGAGAAAAGAAGATGGTTCTGTAACAAGAAATAGAGGCGAAATTTTGACAAGAGTGAAAGATTTCTACTCCAAATTATATGAAAGGGATGATATATGCACTCCAGACATCATGAAAGATACCAGTACCAGAGTTCCTCCAGTCCTTCCAGCAGAAGTTGCACATGCAATCAAGAACATGAAGCGGGGAAAAGCTCCAGGAGAAGATGGAATTACTGTAGACATCATACAAGAAGCAAGTGGAGAAATCGAAACAGTACTCTCCCAAATTTTCACTCGATGCCTTAATGAAGGAAAGATTCCTGAGGATTGGAACACCGCTACAATGATCCTGCTACATAAGAAAGGTGACATTGAGGATCTCGGAAACTACAGACCTATCGGCCTCCTATCAGTAGTTTATAAAATCTTCACTAAAGTTCTTTCACACCGCTTGAAGGTAACACTGGACATGGCTCAACCGAGAGAACAAGCTGGATTCAGGAGTGGCTACAGCACAATAGATCATATCCACGTGCTGAGAGAACTAATTGAAAGAGCGAGGGAATATGAACTTACATTGTGCATGGCTTTTATCGATTATGAAAAAGCCTTTGATTCGGTGAAACCATCAGCAGTTACAATGGCTCTGAAAACCTGCGGTATTGAAGATGCATACATTAATATTATTAATAACATCTATGAAAATGCAAGTGCAAAGATTAGGCTGTTTGAAAATACAACACACATAAAAATTGGAAAGGGAGTGAGACAAGGTGACACCATATCTCCGAAGCTCTTTAATGCCACATTGGAGGGTGTTTTTCAGTCGCTGAGCTGGGAAAACAAGGGGATAAAGATTAATGGAGATTATCTAACCCACCTTCGTTTTGCTGATGACGTAGTCATTTTTGCAACTACCCCATCAGAGCTGCAGAGTATGATCCAGGAACTTGCTGACAAGAGTAAAGAAGTGGGATTAAAAATGAACTTTCAGAAGACAAAAGTGATGTTCAATGCTTTTACAAGAAATAAAGATTTATCGATTGATGGAGAAAAGCTGGAGATAACAGACACGTAAGTTTATCTTGGACAGCAGATATCAAGTGAGGGTCACATTGATGAAGAAATTAATCGGCGTACAAAACTTGCCTGGAGAGCTTTTGGAAGAAACAGCATAATTTTCAAGAGCAATATGCCATTATGTCTTAAAAGAAAAGTGTTTGATCAATGCATCCTTCCAGTGCTTACGTATGGTGCAGAGACGTGGACCTTAACTAAAAGAGACATACAAAGGCTGCAGACAACTCAAAACAGCATGGAGAGGTGCATACTTGGTGTAACCAGGAGAGATAAGAAGAGGAGCTCGTGGATCCGAAAAATGACAAGAGTGGAAGACATCATGATCAGAGTTAAATCCCTGAAATGGCAATGGGCTGGACATACTGCCAGAAGGACAGATCATCGATGGACAGCCGAAATTTTAGATTGGATTCCAAGGGACAGGAAAAGACCCAGAAGAAGACCACATGGGAGATGGGTGGATGAAATTCGAAAGTATGCAGGGGTGACATGGAGGAGACTGGCACAAGACAGACCGTTGTGGAGGAAACTTGGGGAGACCTTCGTCCAGCAGTGGATTGATAATGGTTGACAATGATGATGATATATATATCCTAGCTTTTGACCCTTTGTTTTAAATATTATTAAAAGAAATCAGACATCTAAATTCAATGGCCTCTCAAAAATGAATTATGTGTAAATTCAGATAGTAGAGTAATGATATTACAGCACTGAAAATAAATTATCAAAAAATAAATCATTTTGGAACAAAAGCATATGCAATATTTGCAGTCAATCTAATGATCCTATGCAGTAACTGCCCTGCATCTGTTTTTCTGGAGTTAATGGGGAGGTGTCTCTCATTAGAAAGAAAAAAATGCACCCATTTAATTTCATAGAAATGTAAATACAGAAGTTACTGAATTATTATTATTTTTTTAATTTCGTATGGCCAGTAGATTTTGTCATTTTGGCTAGTAACATTTTTATTCCACTAGCCATATTGGCTAGTAGAAATTTCAGCAGTTTTGCAAGGGCTGATTTGCACCCCTTGATAAAGATCCAGACTCACGGTCGCCAGATCGCCACTGGCGATAAACTTCGTCGTCGTGGCAACTACAAATGTTTGATTAAATCGCCAATTCTGGCGAACTGTACCGGTATGGGGAAAAAAAATTATTTAATTTTATTTAACTTGTGCTGTACGGGAAAAAAGTTAACTGATACGGAACTCTCACGTTTTTGAAAAATTTTACTGTCAAATGTACGGAAATTGCTTAATCTTTTTCATTTTGCTATTGTTTTATGATAAAGCTATTCTGCTTGAACAGCAGAAAAGAAAAAGAAAAGTTATAAGAAAAAGGCGAGGGCGTCGCGTCGGTTTTTGATCACAAAGAATGCGCCAAGCAAGCATGATGGGTCATCGTGGGAGAAAGAGTTCGCAAAGTTACGGGGAGGGGGTGAAAGCTTCTTCCCTTTGGAGCAGTCGTGCTCGAAGAAATTTTTATAAAAATAAAATTCTCCAATTTTTTAAATAACTGAATGCAAATTTTACAGTAACCAAGACACATCAAAATAAACTTCCATGTGAAATTTCGTCAAAATCCGATTAAACTTTAGAAGTTAGGGATTTCTTTTATTTTTTATGAATGTTCGCTGATAGCCTGCATAATCCATACTCTCTCGCTACCGTCTCCAGTGCCGAATTTAGCATGCACCTGCGGGCTTTTGAGCTTCGCAAAGCGGCCGGCTAAAAAGAAACAATTTATTTTTTATGAATTAATATTGACCCAGTTTTCCATCCGCTTTTCGTGTTCACTTAAAAAAAATATAACAATTGGTTAACTTGGCTTTCTGTCATTATTTCTACCAAATATAGTGTTTTATAGAGTATTTAGTTAATACTAAGTTTGAATTTTAACCAAACTCTATAATCCAAAAATTTCTAAATTCCAGAATCGGCAAAGTCCAGACGATTCCAGATTTTCGAGGTTGTACTGTAATAGTATTCTCATACCTGCCAACTACTACTGAATGTCCGTAGTTTCTACGGATGTAGTCGTCTGACTATGGAACTTCACTGTCGAAATTACGGATTCTACAAATTTTCATTTTGCTATTGTTTTATGATATACCTGAGATTCTCAAGTGGATTCGCGGAATTCCGCGCTTTTTTCATAATTTAGATCATTTTCAGGATCAGGGTAAAACTAAAGACAATTTGTGGAGGGGTTCCGTCTGGAGACGGTATTTCGTGCTTCAAAACTTTCGAAAACGGTAGTTAAACGGTGTAAAAACATTACCGTAATCATGATCCCCCCCCGATGTTACCTTTGTGTAAAGTTTTTTTGTTAAATATGATTTTATTGCATAAATGTTTGTATTTCAGCTTGAAACTGTAGGCGAAAATTTGCGAAAACAGAGGTTGGACGCTGCAAAAATTTCCCCGTAATCTTCAAGCATCAGGTTCTTCCGCGAAATCGAAGAATTACACCTTTTTCGTTATTATTTTGGTCATTCGGGAGAATAATGCACAAGTGAACATAATTTGAAGGGGGGGGATTTTCATAAAATTTTTGTAAAGACGGAATTTCGATAACTTGGTCGACGGAGTTCAGACTTTTTCCGCAATCGTAATTCCTTTTTTATCGCCATGTTAGCTTTGCCCAGTATTATTGTTAAATACCATTTTACTGCATAAATATTTGTCTTTCAGTTTGAAAATAGCGGGAAAATTTCCAAAACCGGAAGTCGGACGGTGCAAAGATTTCTACCGTAACCCCCCCCCCATGTTCCCATTCTCCCGCATTGTTAAACATCCCCGCCCCCCTTCCCATAAGTTTTTGCATTTAAGCTTGATAAGGGAGGGAGAAATTCATGAAAATGGAAGTGACAAAGTTGAAAAATTTGTAAAAATTGATGCATGATGTTCAAAAGTACTGATATTCTCAAAGTTACACCATTTATCTAAAATAGTTAAAGCTTTGATATCACACACTCATGGTCAAGTTCTTTCAGCATGATGGATGAAGTTATTTATCAGAGGGCATAAAAAAGAAAGGAAAGAAAAAAGGCACTGAAGAAACAGGGAGAAGATATCAGCAGAAAGAAAAATTAAGCAATGGATGGATGCTGTGCAGCTGCAGAGTTAACAAAAGACAAACTGACAGTAGTCCACATTCTTGCTGTGTGTTTTGATTTTTCACCCAGTTAAAACGTTCAGCGTTTTTTTCCCTTCTTTGGTCTCATCTTGACATAAACTACAATTTTAGAAGCAATATATATGATCATATGGTAAGTGGAGGTTCATGCACTGCGGGTTCACTTGCTTGGATTTCCTGTCTGTCAAGTGCTGTGGGATTTAGAACGCACCTGACTGATTTTAACTAGTGGAAGTTTTAAACTTAAATCTCGCAATGTTATACCTGGGATTGCTCTAAGATATGTAGATGACATTATTGTCATTAACATTCTGGACATTTTGCGTTGTGCCGCTGACTTGTATCCTGACAACCTTACCCTAGAAAAAACTAACAGATCGTCTACTTGTGTTTGTTATCTATCATGCCTTCGTCACGGGAATCAACTTTGTCTTTCGCACCCTTAGTTTCATTAGTGTCCTTGTTTGTTGTAACATTTTGTTGTGGCGCATATTTCTTTTTCACAAAGAGATGCATAAGTTTCGTGAAAAAAGCGCCTATGTATGCCGCACAATAATGCTGTTTACCACTGACAAGGCTCTTGCCAATGTTGGCAGGTATGGTATTCCTGTGCATAAGTACTTTTTTCTTTTTACGCCAGTTCTGATGTTTACAAGATCGGCAAAGATTTTTCTTTTTCATGTGTTAGACCACTATTTTTCACCTAACCGTCAGCAGATGATTTAGTTCAAGTTTTGTTTGTTAGTGTTGTTTCTGTAATACTGTTCATCCAAATCAAATACAGTTTGTGTGGCTTTTAAAAATACTATTGTCTGCAGATGGGAAAACTCAGGGAATTTAATTTGGCAAAATGAGTGGTAACCCCAAATAACTGATAATCTGGATATTTTTCCTGATTTATATTTATGACATATCACGGTCAGCAAGAAGCAAAGACTTTTTTTTCACATTATCTGCCTTCCCAAGCACTTTTTACTATAATCAGTGTGCTTTTAATAGTACCTCAAGAAAAACATCCCACTTCCAAATTTCTGTGAAAGATAAAAGTTTTCCATGTTGGAACATAATACCAATATTCAGTTTTTTAACATTCTTCATGTTTTTCAAACTCCTTTTTGAAAAATTTGAAACAGATTCACATTAAACCACATAGGTTTTTTACCAAAATACATATTTGTGGTAAAAATAATTGAATCTGATAGTTTCTTAGACATAGTTAAAAACTCCTAAATTGAAAAACAGGCAGTAGCACAGTTAAAAAAACATAAATGAAACCCATAAAACTTCTTACATGATCATCTTTTGGAATTCAAATTTCTAGCTCAGTTTTCTTAAATCAAATTTTGGTTATATATATATCCATTCCGAGGATCAATGGAATTTTTGACATAATCTCATGTGTTGCTGAATGTTCCAGAAAGCTGGGAAAAACTGATATTGACATCAGTAGTGTTTTGCACTATGTTACTGAATTAGAGTTGGCTGTTTTAAAATCTGCAGATGAAGGGGCAAATTGGCCCTTTTTTAAGGAATCTTTATCTCAAAATGACATGTCATCAACATGAATTAGAGAATCCTAGCAGAATTACATGCCATATATGCATTAGAGAATCCTAACAGAATTTCACGTATTTCAAATGCTTTGTTACACAAATTGGAGAATTCATGGCCATCAGACTGATGGACCGCCTTTTGAAATCATGAGAGATCTAGTAACTGTGCTTTTAACGACACTGCTGCTAAATGCTCATGTAGAATGTCCTTGGTCAGCAGTTAAAAACACAATTAGGTGAAAGAAGCCTTCTAATGAAAAAGAACAGACTTGAAAGTCGCATTAGGATCAAAATGAGTAATTTTGACCCCGAAGATGGGATTAAACTATGGTGGGAGGATAGCTTGAAATATTGTTGACCAAACTACAAAGATTAATTTACATATTTTATTACTTCAGTTTCAACTTTTAAGCATACTATTATTGAAATATGCAAAATAAAACATTGATATTATAGTAAGCAATTTTATAAAAATAATTGTATGAAATATACAATTCGATTTTTTCAAAGTTTGGCCACTGGCCTTTTTTTTTATGACCACTAACAATTTTGGTCTTGGTGGCCAATGTCTACTAGCAAAATTTCTAAGTCTGGATCTTTACAACCCTTGAGAAACAATACAGATGACTGAGAATATGGTTTTAGGAGATGAGTGGGGCATCATTACGTACCTACACGAAAAAAGTTTCTTTTATTTCTGTATTCAGCTATTATGACAGTTTATTAATAGCAAATTTAATTTCTCATCATAATATGCTCAAAAACTACTTAGACAGCAGAAAAAGAGTACACATTATGAATCAGTATCTGTGACAATATTTGCTGATGTCCCCCAAGTTTGTGTGTGTGAGCTAGATTATATGGTTTTCCAGTCACATATGAAATATGTTCAATCAAGGTCAGCCGCATAACTTACATGATACATGCAAATTTTTAAGATGACAATCAGTTTTTTGGTGTAAATATGACAAGACTTACCATCCTTGTCATATTTACACCAAAAAACGGATTGTCATCTTCAAAATTTTTATTGTATGGTGTAACCCCATAGAAATTCATGATACATATTTTACATAAATTACGCATAATTTACATCGCATAGAAAACTAATTTATTACACAATTTTATACATGGCGTAATAATTTATTTACATGAAAATAAATTAATTAATAGCCATGTTAATGTAACTATAGAAGTAACCATTTTTTTTAAATTGTTTAGTTTATAATCAAAGAAATGAAAATAATTATAGCACGATGAAATATCAGAAACATACATAGGTAATGTGAAATGATAGAAAATTTGTTACAAAAATATTGTTTCTTTTAATTTAGCAGTTGTTAATGATGTTCATGATTACCCACCTAAACTAATATCACTCTTAACAACTTCAGTGCCATTCATTTTATCCAAAGTAACCATAAAAAATAAATGGCTCTTACAGTAACTAGAACTACACTTTTTTTTAATAATTAATATGTTATACAGTGGCATTAATTTTATTCTAAGGAAAGTAAAGCATAAAATGTTGCAACAAAAACATTTCACACTTTTCATTGTAATTTTTTTTTAAATTGAAAGATTACTAACCTGTGAATTTTTCACACTTTTGATGATTCATAGCATTTATTAAAAAATTCGTCACTATATCCAGGCATCATTATTGCTTTAACTTATGTTTTACTTTAATGTCACAATGTTAATAATTTTCTCAAAACTAAATTCAAACTAAAATAACATTTGACATCACATTATCACATATTGTCTACATACAATTTGTATAACACTTGCCTAAGAGTTTCATTCATTCCTATTTTACATAGCACTTTTGAATAATAATCACATTTTAGAGTGTAACATATATGCACCAGTTTCTTAGAATTTTCAAAGCTTAGTCGGTTCCTTGTTGCATTATGAATGTACAACCAGTTGGAGAACAACCTTTCAAGTTGTGCTGATGATGCTGGTGTATCGAGTAATTTATGCGGTCAACCCTGTGGCGAGTAGCAAAGCAACACAGGGAAAAACACAGAATCATGGGAGCAAGAATTTGTGTTACATTTTATTTAGGGAAGGAGTTTTCAACATAATATTGATGTAGTGGCTACATGTTTTATATTTGTACTCGCCAGTAGACAAGTACGCACAAAAATCTCCAACATGAAATGAAAGAGAATAACAAGAAAACCTTAAATCCAAGGCTATGCACAACTGCATTCATAGTGATCAAGACAATTTAACTGGGCACAGTGGCTCCCATATGAGTACTTTTAGAAGGGGGCTAAGAAAAATCCTTACCTTCTTCAAGGCTGTCAAACATTTTAGTAAATGTACAAGATACTAAAATACAACAAAAATAATTCATACAAACAATCATTAATATCTTATTATTTTTAAAACAACTTTAAAAAAGGTTTCATCTATTATAGTATTTTAAATTTATCAAAAATTTGGCTATAGGCTACTGACAGTGTGTGTGTGGGGGCTGTCCCCCCTAATGGGCACCCTTGGCTATAGGCTACTGACAGTGTGTGTGTGGGGGCTGTCCCCCCCTAATGGGCACCCTTGACTGGGCATGATTAGAAACTAATGAAAGAAGATGCAAAGTGATTACTTAGCTCAGAAAATACAAAGAAACAACTAGATTTAAGTTCCTGATATTAGAAAGCAATTTGATTTTATGGCAAATTTTTACATAAAGCATTCATTAGCAAATTTCAGTAAAGGATAAATAACACACACACACACAATCAACTATTTATAAAACATCAGCTACTTACTTCCACCAGTGGCTAAAAAGTATGTTGCGAAAAATAACAAATGGCACAAAAAAACGTTTCCCATGTAGCAGAAGGAAGGTATCGGAGACAAAAAGATTTTCAAATCGAACAGTTAAAAGAAGAGATATAGAGGGAAACATGAAATACCTTTATGCCTTTTAGAGAAAAAAATTTGCATAATGGAAAAAGTTGAAAACAGGCAAAAAGTATTCTTCATAGCAAAAGCTAGCTAAGAAAAATAACTTTTCAAATATGTCTCCCGGGAGCAGAGATAGCAAGAAAAACGTTCTGACCTTTACAAACCCCTAGGAAGAAAGTTGTACATTATTTGGAAGAGGATTTTCTTATTGTAGCAAAAATCTTATTCACTCTCCATCTTTATTACAGTGAATGGCATACAGGAAAAAAAAAAAAATCTCAATAGGGTTTTTAGAGACAGAGATAGGCTGCAAACGACAGTACACGAACACCACTTAGCAGCAGAATAGTGAACCACAAACCTCCTCAAATACAAATATAAAGTGTTCCATAAGATAAATGGTATCTGGTGTTAAAATATTTTTTTGAAATTGGACATTTAGAAGTACAGATATTTAGAAAAATATATTAAATATTTGCGCCCCCAAGCGTCAAAACTGTGCACTATTTTGGGAAGAAAATACACACAAGGAGTTTTTATAGTTAGTAGTATCTGATCTAAAGAGAATATTTTTCAATCACGTTTTTAGTCCAGCAGATATTGCTGTAAACGGAAACATGAACTTACGCCCTCTAGTGCCACACTTGTGCATTAAGAAATATTTGAAATTATATGAGACACATTTCACACAAAAATGTTCTCCAACAAAGAAAGAATTTTTCAAATCGGACTCCTAGAAATACTATAGACAAAAATAAGATATATGTGCATGCCCCTGGTGGGAAAATTATACACTCTTTTAAGCAGGAGGCTCAAAAAGTATTCCGAGGTGAGCAGTATCGGTTCAAGGAGGAATTTTTTCAATTAAGTTTTCAGCCCAGATTTTGTTGCAAATACATCAGAAGCAAAAATAAACACTTACGCCCCTGGTGGCCAAACCATTCTTTACCCAAAATGAGAAATTATAAGCAAAACATTTCCCCCTCAAGAGCTGTATCCGACGCAGGAAGAATTTTTCAAATCAGACTTTTAGAAGCAGAGATATTGGGAAAACTGTGATTTACCATTACGCTCCCTAGCGGAAAATTTATGCATTATTTTAAAAAGGGGCACACTTGCGTAACTAAAATAGTCTTCGATACAAATGTAATTGAAAGGAAAAAGAATTTTTTCAATTGGATATTTAGAAGCAAATATATGAAATAAAATGCATTTTAAATTCGATACAACTCCATTTCCGCCCTCTAGCAGCAAAGTTGTGCATCGGAAAGAAACCGGAACGCATGGATCATGATTTTCACATTTTAAGCTTCCCAATACAAAAATAATTTTACAAATCGAACTAAAAATTGCGGAGGTATTGTCTCCATGGCCGGACAGACAAAGTGATAACAAAAGCACGACACAAAAGATGCTAATAACGTGGCTTCAGTCCTACTAACAGACAAGAAAATCAACAATGCCCCCCCCCTCCGCATTTTTTAGGGGATGGGGAGGTAAATTTGTCAGACATAAGTTGTCAGTAGAAAAATTATTACCTACAAAATATTGCGCAGGAACAAAAAGGCAGGAATGGATAAAATTCCAGGATATGGAACAGAATTTTAAGGCATTTCCACGGCTTTTCCAGGACAAAATGGAATTCCAGGACTTTTCCAGGATTTCCAGGATGCGTACGAACCATGGTAAGAGACAGCTGCTATCAACCTGTGCTCCAGAACAGGACTTTAGTAAGTGACGTCATGTCACTGAACCCTCCCCACCCGGAAGGCGCAAGAAACCAGATGATCAGATTTGGCTTTACCTGCGGCTGCTGATGCCATCTTATCTCTCTTCCAACCTCCTTGGTCCCCGACTGCCCAAAGATAAGAGTGGGTTAACTGACTGTTCAACATGTTTCCGCCTTTATCGCTATGACCTCAAATAGGTTCTTGTCTCCGAATGTAGAGCAAGACTTTTGTATTTTGTGGGAACCCAGAAAAAGCGAAGAATCTTCTTTTATAAAGTTGGAACAACTAGGCCTCTCTCCAGTTCAAAAGTACAGTCAGTTCTATTTAGTCTTAAAGGCCTATTATTATATAAGATATTTTTTTTTATTGTTTCAGACAATTTGACTTGTACTATTATTTACAATTTTAACTCTACTATATTATTAGGACTATGTGACAATATGGGTGAACCCAGTACATCAAGGCATTTTTTGGTATATTGTTGTAACCCATTTAAGAAACCTGGTCACAATTATTATAAGAAACAATTGAGATCTGTAAATGAAAATATTTTGAGACATAATGCCAATTTACATGAAGGTGACACGATATGTGATGGCCTGATGGGTGTCGTAAAACTTTACTAAAGGTTCCAAAGATTTTAACTGAGCAAGAAGGCTTGCATTCAGACAGCTTAGAATCACAAGACCATTTGAATGTTCCTGAAGTACCAGTTCAAAATACAGTGTCAACTCCAGAGAAAAAGAAACAACTGAAGCATTGAACAAAAGTCTGACTGCTATCAAAGAAACACCTATTAAAAGAAAACGTTTGATTGAAAAAAAATACCCAGAAGCAAAGGTTAAAAGAGTGACGGAAGCTTTTCGAACGAAATTACTTAATTTAAATCCAGGCACCACTGAATCTGATGCTGCAAAAAATTATGACAATGAAATTATTAATCAATTGAAAGAAAAGTTCAATGCTACTACAGACAAGTGTTAAATGCAGGTTCTAACTACGCTTCCCAAAAGCTGGACTCTAAAAAAAATTGAAACTAAATTTGGAGTGTCTAATTTTACTGCTAGAAAGGCAAAAACAGTGTTAAATGAAAAAGGTATAATGTCATCCCCTTACCCAAAAAGCCTGGAAGAACATTGGACCCTGCAACGGTAGCCCTAGTCAAAGAATTCTACCAAAATGATGAGGTTAGTTGTCAAATGCCTGGTAAAAAAAGACTGTTTCAGTCAAAAAAGATGGCAAACGTGTACATGTTCAAAAGTATTTAATTCTAAGTACATTAAAAGAATCATATGTACTATGTAAGGAGCATTACCCTGATCAGAGAATTGGAATTTCTAAATTTTGTGAGTTTCGTCCCAAGCATTGTGTTCTTCCTGGGTCCAGCAGGACACATTCTGTGTGTGTTTGCACAATATATCAGAATGCCAAATAACAAATTGATGATGGCTCAGTGTAAAATACCTGAATTGACAAATGGTGAACTCCCGATTAAAACATACAAAGATGTAACAAGCAATATAATTTGCAAAACGCCAACATCTAAATGTTACTTAGCAAATTGTGTTAATTGCTCAGGAAATGATGATTTGAAGGCTCGGTTTGAAGAAGCTTTTGAGCTCAATAGCATTGAAAATGCGAGTTTCAAACAATGGATGCAGATTGATAACAAGTATGTCCTGGAAACTATTATAAAACCAATCAAAATCCAGACTTACAAATTTTGCTAGTAGACATTGGCCACCAAGACCAAAATTGTTAGTGGCCATAAAAAAAAAAAAAAAACTCGGTGGCCAAACTTGAAAAAAAAAATCAAATTGTATATTTCATACTAAATTATTTTTATAAAATTGCTTAGTATAATATCAGTATGTTTTATTTTGCATATTTCAGTTATAGTATTCTTAAAAGTTGAAACTGAAGTAATAAAACAATGCAGGAGAATAGGAACATCGCGCGGGGAGGGGAGTGCGCTTACGGGAGAAATCTTTGCACCGTCTGACTTTCGGTTGTGGAAATTTTCCCGCTATTTTCAAGCTGAAATACAAATATTTATGCAGTTAAATATTACTTAACAATAATACTGGGCAGAGGCATCATCGCGAGAAAAAAGGAATTACGTTTGCGGAAAAAATCTGAACTCCGTCAACCTTCCGTTTTCGAAATTTTCGTAAAGACGGAATTCCGTCCTCCGACGAACATCCCGTCATCATATCCCCCCTCCACGCCAATTGTGTTCACTGGTTCATTGATCTCGTGAATGACCAAAATAATAACGAAAAAGTTGGAGTTCCTCGATTTCGCGGAAGAATCTGATGTCAGAGATTATGGGAACATTTTTGCGCCATCTAACCTCCGTTTTCGCATATTGTTGCCTAGTTTCAAGCTGAAATACTTTTATGCAATAAAATCATATTTAACAATAAAACTTTACACTAAGGCAACATTGGGAGAAAAAAACAGGGTTCCCACTCAAAAGTAATAAAAAAATTCCCTGAGTTTTCCAGGTTCTCCAGGTGGTTTTTAAAGTTTTCCACAGTGGCATGTTGCAAGGAACTGTTACATTTCATTCCATTCTATTCATTTTTCTCACCGAAGCACACACTTGTAAATCCTTTATGTAATTTGTCTTTATAAAATTACCTGCTTTTCATTAATAACAACTAACTATGCACATTATTTTCTGTACCAAAGTTCTGTGAACTTTTGTGAATACTACCCACACGTAATTTGTAAATTCATTCCCATAGAAACAGGTCATATGTAAGAAAAAATCTGTCAGTTGAATAGTTTCAGTTTTTCTATAACACAATGCAGCTAAGCTTAATGATGGAATGGCTCTGTTCAAAGAAACATGTTTCAAGAGAACCAACAGACAAAGGACTTTGATCCATCATTTGGTTGGTTCTCTTGTGAAGTGTTTTTTCAAGCAGGAGCCATTGTGCCTAATTGTTCCATGTTATAACAACTACCTGCAGAAATTGAACAAAAGCTTAATAACTGGCAATTTTAAAAATTCAATTTTACATCTTTTTTTAGAAAATAAAGGAAATACTTAATATAACTGAAAGTAAAATCTACCAAATTCTAGGCAGGCAGTAATTGCAAGCAAAAGTTTGAAATCTTGAAAAAATAAGTTTTTTTGGCAAAATAAAGTATCCATTGTTTTTTACAAAAAAAAGGGTAATTTTCCCTGAGTTTTCCCTGATTTTTACAAAAAAGGGTAATTTTCCCTGATTTTTACAAAAAAGGGTAATTTTCCCCGAGTTTTCCCTGAGTTTTGGAACCATTTTCAAATTCCCTGAGAATTCCAGGTTTTCCCTGTTTTCCAGGTTGAGTGGGAACCCTGAAAAAAATTACGATTACTTTAACTCCATTCAACTACCGTTTTCGAAAGTTTTGAGACACGAAATACCGTCTCCAAATAGAACTCCCCATCGCAAATTGTCTTCAGTTTTACGCTGATCCTGAGAACGATCTAAATGATGACAAAAAAAAAAAAAAAAAAAAAAAAAAACGCGGAATTCCGCGAGTCCGCAAGAATCTTGTGCATATCATAAAACAATAAAATATTTTTAAAAAATGAAAATTCAGCAATGTCCGTAGTCAGCCAACTAAATCCGTAGAAACTACGGGCATTCTGTAGCCATTCGCAGGTATGGAAATATTATTACAGTACAACCTCGAAAATCCGGAATCGTCCAGAGATCCGGACTATGCCGATTCCGAATTTTAGAAGTTTCCTATGGAATATGCAGGCTTTCCGCGAACATTCACTAAAAATAATAAAAAGAAAATGCCTAACTTCTAAAGTTTTCATCGGATTTTGACGAAATTTCACATGGGAGTTTATTTTGACGTGTCTTGGTTACTGTTAAATTTGCATTGTTATTTAAAAAATTGGAGAATTTTTTAAATAAAAATTTCTCCTAGTTGGACTTTTCCGACGCAGATGTTGAGCTGTCCACCACCGGCTTTCATCCCCACCGCAATCTCGTTTCCCTACGATGAACCATCCTCCTTGGCGCATTCTTTGTGATCAAAAACCGACGCCCTCGCCTTTTTTATAAACTTTTTTTTTCTTTTCTGCTGTTCAAGCAGAATGAAAAAAGGTGATGGCCGACTTCCGTACATTTGGAGTAAAATTTTTCAAAAACGTGCGAGTTCCGTACAAGTTAAAAAAAAAATCCGTACAATACAAGTTAAATAAAATAAACATTTTCCCTGTACAGGTCGCCAGAATTGGCGATTTAAACAAACATTTTTAGTCACCACGACGATGAAGTTTATCGCCAGTGGCGACCTGGCGACCGTGAGTCTGGATCTTTAAAAACCGACAGAAGAGTTTTGGGATTATTTGTTTCAGAGTTTGCCAAAACTTTTGACACTCTTTCATTGATACTCAACAGTCTTCCTATTTGCGACACTTGAAAATCTACCTCAAAACCAATGCATTGTACTTTTGTGATTTTGCTGAAAATTATGCATTTGTGCTTCAAGATTCTGCACAAGGCTTTCATTGGAACAATGCTCAAGCAACAATACATCCGTTTGTTACATACTACGTTGATGAGGAAACCAAAAAGTTGGTGCACCTGAGCTTAATTATTCTTTCTGATTGTATGGTGCATGATACAGTTGCTGTTCATGTGTTTCAACGCCTCATGATTGACTTCCTTAAACAGAATCTGCCACATAAACCAGAAAAGCTGAATTACTTTTCAGATGGAGCATCATCACAGTACAAAAACCAATCAAACTTTCTTAATCTCTGCCATCATGAGAAAGATTTTGGAATCAAGGCGGAATGAAACTTCTTTGAATCGTCACATGGAAAAAATGCATGTGATGGTGTCGGAGGAACTGTTAAACGATTAGCGGCATTGGCCAGTCTATGAATAGTCTACACTGATCAAATTATGACCCCTTGCCAACTTTATGATTGGGCTAAAGACAATATTGTCAACATCAGTTTTTTGAATTCCACTACAGACGAATACGAGGAAGAGGAAAAGACCTTGAAGAGTAGGTTTGAAGCAGCAACACAACAATAAAGAGTACAGCATACTCAACAAATTCACAATTACAGTCGTGTGAATGAGACTAGAGTTTTAGTGAAAAGCTACTGATTTTCAGAGGAATCAAGTGTAGAAATAGTTTCAGCTGATGACACTGATGATGATCTGGACATTAATGACATTGTTGGCTTTGTTACAAGCCAATACTCGGACAAGTGGTGGTTAGGTTGTGTGTTAGGAATAGAAGAAGATGAAGTAAAAATAAGTTTTTTGGAACCACATGGCCCTTCTCCATCTTTTAAATACCCACAATTTACTGACATACTAGTTGCGCATAAAAGTGAGGTTTTAACAAAAGTTGATCCTACAACAGCTACAGGAAGAGTTTATCGACTTACAGACTCAGAAACCAAAAAGGCAAACAAGAAATTATTTGTTAAATTAAAGAAGAACTAAGAGGTCGCTATTTTGGCGTAACTACAACTCTGAGTGCTAACTTAAAAAAACTTTTATTAATTTTACCAGGTAAAATTTTTAGCCTGTTGGTACTATCCATCCCTTGTTTTATGTTTGACTATGTATTAGTATGATGTATTATGTAGATTTTAAAACTCAGTGTCTGTTATCATGTAAACACACTAAAACAAGAATTATAATCCATTATTACTTGTACAGTAACTTTAATTTTTTTGCCATAGCTTCCGATCCCACTCTAAATGTTTCAGGATTTAAAGCTTATAATATTACAAAAAAACATACCTATATTTTTTTCAAAAAAAAAAAAAAAAAAAACACACTGTATAAATTTTTTTTTTCACCAAGCATAGTCAAGTTGCATATCAAATTAAAACTTATGAAATTATTTTTTTAAATGAGGGGTCCAACAGCTCTCTAGGCCTTATAGAACTTGAGAAATTGAAGATTGAAAATGTTTATGCAAGCCAAAAAATGACAATTTTTCAAATTTTTAAAAAATAATTACATGAAAACCTAATGAGATAAAAATTTTTTTAAAATATATTCTCATTTATGTCATTACCGAGAATGATCCCTGAAGGTTTCACTGAAATCTGAGGGAGATGGTCAGGTTGAACATTGAAATTTTTTGGTTGATTTGGCATGGAATGACCCTCTTAAAAATTTAATTTTTTTCTTTTAAATTAATTTTTTCTTTCACCAAGCATAGTTAAGTTGCATATCAAATTAAAACTTATAAAATTCTCTTTAAAATGAGGGGTCAAACAACTATTTAGGCCTCAGAGAACTTGAGAAATTCAAGATTGAAAAAGTTTATGCAAGCCAAAAAATGACAATTTTTCAAAATTTTAAAAATTAATTACATGAAAACCCAATGAGATAAAAAAATTAAATATATTGTCATTTATATCACTAGGGAGAATGATCCCTGAAGGTTTCATTGAAATCTGAAATGGTCAGGTTGAGTGACTGGTTGATTTGGAAGGGATTACCCTAATAAAACAATCTGATAAATAAGGTTCGCCAACTTCCAAAACAAAGACTCCACATTCACTATATTTACTCATCTGATGAAAGCTGATGTTAATAGTGCCAGAAAACTTACAGATGGAACTTATTGAGCTTCAAGAGGATTTAACTCTGAAATCACAATTTAACGACTTGCTTTGATGGATTTTTATAAATTATATTTGGTGGAATAAAAATATAAAAATTTACACGCTTTTGCAAGAAAAATCATTTCTCTTTTTGGCAGCGCATACACATGTGAACAGTTTTTTTTTCGAGGATGAAACACAAGTCAAAAACTCAAACAAGGATAACAGACAAAAATTTCGAAAGTTCTCTGCGATTATGCATATAAGCAATATCAACCCCAATATTGAGAGTCTCGTTGTCCAAGGCCAATCCTCACACTAAAATTTCTAATAAAAGCATGTTTACTTCTTTACTCACTATTATGTTATTCGTAATTATAAAATATACATAGAATATAAGTAAAAAAGTTGTACAAGTACAGGATAATAAATAAAATAAGAACAGATAAAGGTAACTTGATCACGCTAGTTACGTTACAAGAAAAGAACTTTTACAAGAAAGTTCGTAAGTTGGGAGCTTTCGACCTTATCTTAAGTCTTCATCACGTCAATGGAGGACCAAGATTGTTTCCAGATTCTACATTTGAATTTTTTCTATTTTTGTTGCCAAAACTTAGAATTGATCTCCAGATCATCGGAATGTAGAGAGGAGTTTCGGAATTGCAAGTCACTGAGTTGAAAATAATTTCCAGGCTTTCATGGTAACGGAGGGCGCAAAATGATTGTCAAAAGAAGCAATTTGCTTTGCTTTGTTCCAGCGGGAATTGCAGATGTGTCTTCCATTGTCAAAATAGACAAGGCTGCATTATACGAACTTTCTTGCAAAAGTTATTTTCTTGTAACGTAACTAGCGTGATCAAGTTACCTTTATTTGTTATTATTGTTACGTGTTTTGCCCATCATCGTCATAAAATAAGTAGCAACTCATTTTAATCTATTAAAATATTGTTTAATTATTACTCGTTTTAATTTTTTGTAACATACCAGACAAAAAGTGTGATGGCTGATCGGGAATTTACCAAAAGAGGTAAATTATAATAAATTTAAGGAGTCTACACATAAAAAACATGAAAAGGTAGGCACTTGTTGATCTTCTACCGCGGAACTTGCGCTGCTGTAGTGTCTGTCAAAATTTGTTTAGTATGGCCCTTGACTCGGAGAATGATAATTTGGCCACAGAACTAGGAAAGGTTGCTTATGCCTGGCATGAAACATCTAATTTTGAAAGTAAAATGCAAGCACTGAGCCATGTTTATTCAATAGTTTAAAAGAACATAAAAAACAATTTTTTTTACTTATTCGTGGTAAAAGTTCAGATCTAACTATTACTTTTTTTTAAGGTGCAAAACCACTTAAGTTATACAGTGTGTCAAAGAATTTTTAAGACTGGCGCTAGATTTCAGCGTACGGTGGCGCCACCAGTGTAATCGTGAATGCGTTATAAACCGTGACCATCTGCTTGCTTTCTGCTAAAAGTACTGCGCAGTTGTTAAAGTAACTCAAACGAAACGGCCGTTCATTAAAGAAGTAAAATTTTTTTCATGTTGAATTATTAAGATAGAATAAAGGGCTGTTATTAAATTTAACGCAAAACTTGGTAAAAGTGCCTCGGAAACGTACCAAATGATGAAACAAGTTTACGGTGAGTTTTGTTTAAGTAGATCAAATGTTTTCCTGTGGCACAAACGTTTTTTGGATGGAAGAGATACGCTAGAAGATAAGCATACCGGAAGACCAAGTTTATCTAGGACACCTGAGATTATTGAAAAAGTGCGTGATTTCATGGCAAACAATCGATGTGCATCACTAAGAATGATGGAAGAGTCTTTAAAAATCAACAAAGAAACGATTCAAACCATCCTGCATGAAGATTTGGGCAAAACAAAAGTCTGTGATAAATTTGTTCCACGCACGTTAACCAATGAACAAAAATCAAGGAGAAGTGCACATTGCAGAGACATTTCAGCCGCTGAAAATGATCCAAACTTCTTAAAATCAATTGTTACAAGTGATGAAACATGGTGTTTTTAATATGATCCTAAAACAAAGCGCGGAATGGAAGTTAAAAAACTCGCCACAAGCCAAAAAAACAAGAAAAGTTCCATCGGAAATCAAAACAATGCTCATTACATTCTTCGATAGTAAGGGTATTATCCACAAATAATTTGTTTTAAGTGGACAAACAATTACTGGTGAGTTTTATTTAAATGTTTTGAGGCGTTTGATGGGCAGAATTCGTCACATTCGTCCACAATATCGGGATGAAAACAGTTGGTGTTTGTTGCACGATAATGCACCCAGTCATACCTCACTTCTTGTTTGTAGATTTTTGGCGAAAAATAACGTCTGTGTGTTGAATCATCCACCATATTCGCCTGATTTAGCACCCTACGACTTTTCTTTATTTCCAAAACTTAAAATGACGTTTTTTTGTTTTTTTTTTGGATTGATTGGAGGTTTAACGACCACCGTGAGCAACTTAATGGGCTATAAGCAGTCGCCCGTCCCTAATTTAGGGTCACTGGTTATAGGGAAGAGAGAGAGAGCCAGTGCCGTAAGACAAACACAACATCCATGCCCGACCGGGATTCAAACCCGAACCCCTTACGGACGAATGATCAGAGGCCAGCGCCTTATACCACTGCGCCACCGGGGCGGCAAAAAATGACGTTAAAAGGGTGTTATTTTGACCATACAAACAGCTTCGACGCGTGCTTTGGAGGCAATTCCGCAGAGTGAACTGGAACAGGCATTCGAATCATTATTAAATCGCTGTAACAAGTGTATTGAAGCCGAAGGGACTTATTTTGAATAACAAACCGAAACAAATTATAATTTCTTGTTTCTATTTCATTTTACAGACCTAGTCTTAAAAATTCTTTGCCACACTGTGTATGTCGAATGAAAGGTCATTTCAAAGACTGAAATGCCACCAAAATTAACTTAAGTCAATTTAGATGACAGATACTTTATTCTCTGAGTAACCATCTTGCACAGAGAAAGGTGACTTGATCACGCTAGTTACGTTAACTAAAACTTTTACAAAAAGTTCGTAAGTTGGAAGCTTTCGACCTTATCTTAGGTCTTCATCACGCCAATGGAGGACTAAGATTGTTGCCAGACTCTACATTTGAATTTTTCCTATTTTTGTTGCCAAAACTTAGAATTGATCTCCAGCCAAAAAAACAAGAAAAGTTGGAGATCAATTCTAAGTTTTGGCAACAAAAATAGGAAAAATTCAAATGTAGAATCTGGCAACAATCTTAGTCCTCCATTGGCGTGATGAAGACCTAAGACAAGGTCGAAAGCTTCCAACTTACGAACTTTTTGTTAAAGTTTTAGTTAACGTAACTAGCGTGATCAAGTCACCTTTCTTTGTTAATATTGTTACGTGTTTTCCGATGGAACTTTTCTTGTTTTTTTGGCTTGTGGCGAGTTTTTTAACTTCCATTCCGCACTTTGTTGCTTTGTTTTAGGATCATATTAAAAACACCATGTTTCATCACTTGTAACAATTGATTTTAAGAACTTTTACAAAAAGTTCGTAAGTTGGAAGCTTTCGACCTTATCTTAGGTCTTCATCACGCCAATGGAGGACTAAGATTGTTGCCAGATTCTACATTTGAATTTTTCCTATTTTTGTTGCCAAAACTTAGAATTGATCTGCAGCCAAAAAAACAAGAAAAGTTGGAGATCAATTCTAAGTTTTGGCAACAAAAATAGGAAAAATTCAAATGTAGAATCTGGCAACGTGTTTGCAGATGTTTTGCCCATAATCATCATCTTGCACAGTTTTAATTTTTACAAAAACCCAAGGTGGTGAGCAATATTCCCTCTAAGCAGCCATGGACAATGCACGCCTAAACCCAATGAGCTGGGCAGGCATCAAAACCACTTGGGCAAAAAGTTTTATTTTCTCAGCTTCTCTTACGCAGTAGAAGTTGGAATTTGGATTGGAACCCTTATTTTTTCTAAACCCCATTTTTATCATCGTTCTTTCCACAATTGATTTTAAATTTTAAAAAAATTTAAAACATTTCATTAATTAAAATTTTTATTTTATAAAAAGTAAGCTCAAACTTACTTCTGGAATAAAAACACTGGAAATTAGGAAAAGCATGTTTACGCATAGTACAGTTTCTTTGCATATCAAAATACCAAGGAGAATAAGAAACAAAATAACAACTAAATGCAAAATAATTAGTTCAAATAGAACAAGTGCAAAAGTGTTCTGATCTGACAGTCCTTTCAAGGAATAAATACCCTCTCAACCCCCCCCCCAAACCGAAGACTCAACCGTGGGAAGTTTAGGACTTTACCATCTTGTGTTGTTTTGAGAAAAGACTCAACATCTGCCTCTTCCTTGGCGTGGGAAAATTACTAATCTGCATTTTCGTGTCACTATCTGCTCGCAAGAAGCCTTTGAGAACGAAGAGGACAATGAGACAAACTTAGAAGGAGGCAAACAGCCTTTACGAAAAGTATTGTTTTGACTTTTGAGAGCCCGAATTTTATTTATTATTATTTTTGCAGGTAATTGATTTTCAATTTATGAAAATTTATGAGGGATTTGGGAAGTTTAATCTAAAATACTTACTGTACTGCGCTGAGGAAGTTAAGTCGCTGCACGGCCATGCACAAGTGCAGCTTAGAGGGAACATTAGTGGCGAGTTAAATTTTCCCACTTTTAGACGTGCGAACCTTCAAAATTTGAAAATCGAAAGAATTTTACAGCTCATAAAATCACACGAGCGCTATTTTTTATCAACATTTTCCAGATGTAGGAACAATTTTCCAGTAGTAGTATTGTTCCACTAAAAGCTCTGGAGAAAAAAGCCCTGCAATAATCAACACCCCCGCCCCCTACTGAAATGTTTTCAGGTATGTCGATTCCACAAGATAATGAAAACGTAAAATGGCCCGCATGTTGTTTTTTACGAATAAAATAGCAACCGTTTTTTGTTTCCTCTTTAGGTTGCGCACGAAGGCGATGAAAAGCATCGTACTAGCATTGCCTTTCGTTACAAGGAAGGCACTGTAACTCTTTCTTTTGTCGTTAAGCAAAGTCACCACCACTCAACCGTTAATCATCACTTAGAACGTGCGCAGGTGTGTTGAGGTGAGGGGTTAAAAGACTGAACTGCAAGGAGAAAGCATGGCCGTCCCCACTGTCAATCAATTACTGACCCTCCTCGTCATTCTAGTGCCAGAGCAGGTGAGCTCTTTGCTGAAGGCGTCATATGGCAATTGGATTGGAAGAAATTTTTTTAAAGCCAACTTTTTTTCCGACCCATCTCAGACGATAGGTCAGAAGCCAGTACTTATACTGACACGCCACCGGAGTGGCTTTCTTTTTGCATATAGGAGAGCAAAAATACAAAACTGATGACTGTAAAGCCATCTCGCATCAACGCAGAAAGAAAAAGATTTTTTTTTTTTTTTTGATTGGAGGTTTAACGACCACCGTGAGCAACTCAATGGGCTATAAGCAGTCGCCCGTCCCTAATTTAGGGTCACTGGTTCCAGGGAAGGGAGAGAGCCAGTGCCGTAAGACAAACACAACATCCATGCCTCACCGGGATTCGAACCCGGACCCCTTACGGACGAATGATCAGAGGCCAGCGCCTTAGACCACTGCACCACTGGGGCGGCAGAAAAAGATTTCACAGGCAGTTTGAAATCATGACCTGGTTAATGGAATTTTGACCATCCTAATGGCTAATTTTCGGTGAAAATCAGGAGAATTTGACATTCATCCAGAGGGTGGGAGGAAGGGATGAAAATTCAGGGAGTTGTTGGGGGGGGGGGGGTGTGGATGTAATTTTTTTATTTAAGACCAAAAAATATTTGGCAAAGTTAATGTGCTGAAAGGTAACTAAATTGAAGGTATATAAATCTACTTTAAAACTCAATGCACATTTTTATCACTTGTGGCAAAATGAAGGTATTACACCAGTGACAAATGAACTTTTGAATAAATGAACCAACTTTCCTATTAATCAATGAAACATGCAGTTATCTCAATTATACATTTTCCATAAACACTTATACACAAGTAATTTAAATTGTGAACTATGTAGTACTTGCATTATATTCTAAGTGAAGTATCCTCGTCATTGAGAAAACATGGGAAGACAACTGTAATAAGGTCAACCCTGTTGAAGTTCCATACCCATGAAAACTTATATTGGAAAAAGAAATTCAAAATAAACCAAAAAAATAAGAAGTTTCAATATAACTTAAGAAATAATAGAGAAATTGGGTTAAATCAGTTAAATTAAAAGATAAATTTTCCTGCACATCCGTTTTTACTACCTGGGCAGGTAAATAATTTCTGCACTTGCCCAGATGTAACTTTTTTGAATTTTTCAAGCCCTACCAAGCTTTTTTACCTCAACAATGTATGCATATGCTTTGATTTATTATTAATTTGTTTTACTTGTATTGAATTTCATTGACCACCATGAGTAATTCAAAGCACTATAAGCACAAGCTCATGTCTAATTTGAAGTCACTAGTTAAAAGAAAGAGCAATAACCATCAGACAAACACAGGACTCCAAATCTCACCAGGCTAAAACTAGCTGGAAACTAATGTCTTTGACCACTCAGCCAATTACATACATATGTAACCACAACACATTACCTTTATTATTTGGGGGAAAGGGTTAGCAATCACCGTAATATTAAGGGCTACAAGCAGTCCTTTAACACTAATTTTGGGACACCGATTCCAGAAATGTAAGACCATATAAGACAAAACACACCACCCATGTCTTATCCAGGACTCGAACCTGGGCCTATCACGGGCGAACGCTCATAAGCCAGCGCTAAGATTACTGCGCCACCAAGGCAACTTTCCTACTTATTCAAGCAATTTATGAACAGTAATTGCAATTATGCACAGTGGCGTAGCCAGAGGGGGGTTCGGGGTGTGAACCCCTCCCTTGAGGGGAGACTGAGCACGAATTTAAAGCGATATATACGTGTATACGAGGTTTCCACCAATGAATGAAACCCATGACCCCCCCCCCTTAAGAAATTTCTGGCTACGCCACTAATTGTGCCTAATGCTATCATATAGCATAGGAGCTTATGCAAAGGTGTTTATGTAAGACTGAACTGTTGCTAAATTAATTTCCTGTGAATAAACGCAAAGAAACAACAATTACATCTTCATACACATATGAATAAGATCACCACAGACGTCAGGTCCACCCATGGTTCCAGATGACCCCACAGGTGGTTCATCTACTTTGCAAACTTAATATGCCAAACATACAGCTGCTCTTCTTTTCACCCAATATAATTTCAAATTAACAATTAGTTAAGTAAGAAGAGCAGAGGGAAATTATACCAATACATATCAACAACACAACAGTAGAAGTCCCATCCTTGGCCTCTGCTACTAAGTTGAGCTAGTCAAACTTACTTTCTGAAAATCGATACAAGCATAAGATACTGTAAGCAATAAGAAGCATACTACCTATTAACTATATATAATGAGCATAAATTCTTATAAACTAACTACTGCATGTAAACAACAAAATTACAATGTTATTTCCAACAATAGCGATTTGGAAACAACAAACTGATTTTCAAAAGTACCCGGTGACGGTTAAGGAGACTTTCCGCTGCTGGTACGTTTCCGCAGCCAAAAGCTCTTTTAGATAGTCGGTGAGATCTGGTTTCCCTGCCCAAAGAAAACCAAAGGTTTGCACAAGGCCGCAAACATTTTTTTTTTTTTTTTTTTTGATTGGAGGTTTAACGACCACCGTGAGCAACTCAATTGGCTATAAGCAGTCGCCCGTCCCTAATTTAGGGTCACTGGTTCCAGGGAAGGGAGAGAGCCAGTGCCGTAAGACAAACACAACATCCATGCCTGACCGGGATTCGAACCCGGACCCCTTACGGACGAATGATCAGAGGCCAGCGCCTTAGACCACTGCGCCACCGGGGTGGCACCCCAAACATGGTGAGGAGGTCATACAAAGTGAGAACCCACGCCTGCAACTTATCTAGCTGGCTGTAGTTCAAGCATTTTTGTTTCAAGCAGATACAAGCGTCACTTATCAGAATAACAATATTTTCCAAACGTATTAAATGCAAGTGAAAACCATTTTGTTCAAATAATTTTTTTACAAATCAATTTCGGATCCTGAATGTATATGTTAGAATAAATTGTTTCTGAAGTTCCGTTTCCAAGCTTTTTTTTTTTTTTTAACGATATTTCCTTCAAGCGCTGTTTAAATAAAATTTTAACGGTCGTCTGGTGATGTAATATGGATTTAGTGGCGTAGCTTAGGCACCCCTCGTCCTGGCGGGTCATCCCATGCTATCATACACCCTTTCCTAAGCTTCATCTGGGACTCTTCATTGGTGCACAGCTCGGACGACAAGAGATATCCTCCGGGGCGTCCCGCTGCTGGTTTTCGCTCGGCAAGGCTGCTAAGTAGCTAATCCTTTATTTCGTCATTTTACTGGCGTGACTTTCTCTTACTCTCAAGTGTTTTGCTTCTTTATGTAATTTAAATAACTTTATGCGTAACAATATGAATTCATCATCATCATCATCATTGTCAACCATTATCAATCCACTGCTGGACGAAGGTCTCCCCAAGTTTCCTCCACAACGATCTGTCTTGTGCCAGTCTCCTCCATGTCACCCCTGCATACTTTCGAATTTCATCCACCCATCTCCCATGTGGTCTTCTTCTGGGTCTTTTCCTGTCCCTTGGAATCCAATCTAAAATTTCGGCTGTCCATCGATGATCTGTCCTTCTGGCAGTATGTCCAGCCCATTGCCATTTCAGGGATTTAACTCTGATCATGATGTCTTCCACTCTTGTCATTTTTCGGATCCACGAGTTCCTCTTCTTATCTCTCCTGGTTACACCAAGTATGCACCTCTCCATGCTTCTTTGAGTTGTCTGCAGCCTTTGTATGTCTCTTTTAGTTAAGGTCCACGTCTCTGCACCATATGCAAGCACTGGAAGGATGCATTGATCAAACACTTTTCTTTTAAGACATAATGGCATATTGCTCTTGAAAATTATGCTGTTTCTTCCAAAAGCTCTCCAGGCAAGTTTTGTACGACGATTAATTTCTTCACCAATGTGACCCTCACTTGATATCTGCTGTCCAAGATAAACGTACGTGTCTGTTATCTCCAGCTTTTCTCCATCAATCGATAAATCTTCATTTCTTGTAAAAGCATTGAACATCACTTTTGTCTTCTGAAAGTTCATTTTTAATCCCACTTCTTTACTCTTGTCAGCAAGTTCCTGGATCATACTCTGCAGCTCTGATGGGGTAGTTGCAAAAATGACTACATCATCAGCAAAACGAAGGTGGGTTAGATAATCTCCATTAATCTTTATCCCCTTGTTTTCCCAGCTCAGTGACTGAAAAACACCCTCCAATGTGGCATTAAAGAGCTTCGGAGATATGGTGTCACCTTGTCTCACTCCCTTTCCAATTTTTACGTGTGTTGTATTTTCAAACAGCCGAATCTTTGCACTTGCATTTTCATAGATGTTATTAATAATATTAATGTATGCATCTTCAATACCGCAGGTTTTCAGAGCCATTGTAACTGCTGATGGTTTCACCGAATCAAAGGCTTTTTCATAATCGATAAAAGCCATGCACAATGGAAGTTCATATTCCCTCGCTCTTTCAATTAGTTCTCTCAGCACGTGGATATGATCTATTGTGCTGTAGCCACTCCTGAATCCAGCTTGTTCTCTCGGTTGAGCCATGTCCAGTGTTACCTTCAAGCGGTGTGAAAGAACTTTAGTGAAGATTTTATAAACTACTGATAGGAGGCTGATAGGTCTGTAGTTTCCGAGATCCTCAATGTCACCTTTCTTATGTAGCAGAATCATTGTAGCGGTGTTCCAATCCTCAGGAATCTTTCCTTCATTAAGGCATCGAGTGAAAATTTGGGCGAGTACTGTTTCGATTTCTCCACTTGCTTCTTGTATGATGTCTACAGTAATTCCATCTTCTCCTGGAGCTTTTCCCCGCTTCATGTTCTTGATTGCATGTGCAACTTCTGCTGGAAGGACTGGAGGAACTCTGGTACTGGTATCTTTCATGATGTCTGGAGTGCATGTATCATCCCTTTCATATAATTTGGAGTAGAAATCTTTCACTCTTGTCAAAATTTCGCCTCTATTTCTTGTTACAGAACCATCTTCTTTTCTCAGTGCCATAATCTGTTTTCTTCCCTTACTGAGATGTCCCTTTGCTATCTTTAGGCTTTGGTTGTTTTCAATTGCTTTCCTCACTAGTTCACAGTTGAATTTTCTTACGTCTTCAGTGATACTTTTTCTTACTGTCTTGCATAGCTCTATATATTCCACTTTGGAAGTCACATCTTCTTTAGTTGTCCTCATCTCTCTTCTTTTTTGCATCAACATTTTCGTTTTTCCTAATAATTTGTTTACATGCAACTTGTTCTTAGACCCAGCTAATTTTGTTGCTGTTTCCATAAGAGCTTTGGTTACTTTTCTGTTTACTTCAGAGATGTCCACTTCTTCTGATGTTAGGCCTTCTAAAGCAGAGAACCTGTTCTTCAGTTCCAACTTGAAGGTATTATGGTGTTTTTTAAGGTTGGTTATGTCAATAGATTTTGTTTGTCTTATGAGCTTGCCACGTTCAAGTTTAGTGTTGAGGTGCATCTTACATCTCACCAATCTATGGTCACTACCTGTGTTGAACTTGTTTAGCACACTGCAGTCTTCTATGACGAATTTTTTGTTACACATAATAAAATCAATTTCACTTGTCGTCCCATTTGGATGTCTCCATGTCCATTTCCTGTGTGGCTTTTTCTTGAAGAAGGAGTTCAAGATGAAAAACCCTTCTGCCTCTGCAAACTCAACGAGAGTATTTCCACGCTGGTTTCTGTTGCCGTGACCGAATTTACCTACTGAAGTTTCATTCTGTTGCCGTTGCCCTATTTTTGCATTGAAATCTCCCATAATTATTTTCAAGTGCTGCTTACCTTTATTATTTAGATGACAAATTTCCTCATAAAATTCTTCGATTTCTTCTTCAGGATGACTTGTGGTGGGTGCATAAGTTTGAATAATCTGAGCCTGGTATCTTTTCGAGAGTTGGATAACAAGTCGTGCAGCTCTGTCAGAGGAACTTTCAACTTCTACAACTTTATCCTTCAGTTTCTTGTTTATTATAAATCCAACACCACTAGTTCTGCCAGTATCTGTCCCACGATAGTAGAAGAGATGTCCACTTTTCAGTTCGATGAGATCTTCTCCTTTTCTCCTTACCTCACTTAGCCCCACGATGTCCCAGTTGATCCTTTGTAGTTCCTCTTCCAATTCAAGAAGCCTTGAATCAGAAGATAGGGAGCGTCCATTGTACGTAGCCAAGGTCAGCATCAGATGGCAGCCTAGTCCGGTCCTCCGGGGATTCTTAGCACCCTCTGCCTTCATGTCGCACTGGCCGCTGCCTTGGCCAGGTACATTCCAGCTGCCGGAGACTGAGGGCCAAGATTTAAGTTGTGGAATCATTTTGGAGGGGTTTGGCCATAACTCACCACGCTGGCCAAGCGGGTTGGTGCGCTTTGACGTGACGAAGGGCAGTTTTGCGCTTCGCTTCTGTGCGTGCTTCTAACTTGTACCGATTAATTTCTCTGCAGCCACTCTTGTTTTAAACCGTTCGTGTTTGTAAAGTTTAGGGAAAGCAAACTTTGCTAGAAGTGTGAAATTTCAAAACAGAATTCATAAAGATATCATATATGTAAAATTTTATATTTCACTCCCCAACCGTTTGCTATAAAAATCTGAGTCGCAAAGAAACTAGCGCAAATGTTAGCGAAAACTTCCAGCTCCAAAATTTCTCCTATTGTGTAGCAGATTGGGCTACTTTGAAAAGCACTCTGCAACTGTTTTTTTTTCGGTCTGCTACTTGGCTACATTTTGGGCTACTTTTTCTTTTTCTGATTGGAGGTTTAACGACCACCATGAGCAACTCTGTGAGCTATAAACAGTCGCTCGTGCTTAATTTAGGCCCACTGGTTTCAGGGAAGGGAAATATCTAGCGCCGTAAGACAAACACAAGATAGAGACCTCAACGGAATTCACACCCGTACCCATCGCGGACTCGGACGAATGATAAGAAGCCATCGCTTAGACCACTGCGCCACCTGTGCGGCCCACTTTTTTCCTGGCTGTTTTAAGTATTTTTCTCTGTAGATTATTTAAAAATCTCGATTAGATAGCGTAATGTTGAGCAGCCCTCGGTGGCGCAATGGTCTAAGCATTGGCTTCTGACAATTCGTCCGAGTTCGAATCCTGGTGAGGCATGGATGTTGTGTTTGTCCTATGACACTGGCTCTTTCCCTTCCCTGGAACCAGTGACCTTAAATTAGGGACGATTTTTTCCCCAAAGAGTTGTATACACTAATCACATACTTCAATCGCAATTTCATTTGTTTTCCTATGATATAATAAATCAGTTAAACAATAAAAAGCCGCCCCGGTGGCGCAGTGGTCTAAGCGATGGCCTCTGAACATTCGTCCGAACGGGTCCGGGTTCGTATCCCGGTGAGGCATGGATGTTGTGTTTGTCTTACGGCACTGGCTTTCTTCCTTCCCTGGAACCAGTGACCCTAAATTAGGGACGGGTGACTGTTTATAGCCCATTGAGTTGCTCACGGTGGTCGTTAAAATTCCAATAAAAAAAAAACAATAAAAAATTACTTTAAATTATTTTTTTATTTTGAAATAAATTTTACCTCATTCGTATATACTTTTTTTTTTAATTCCACATAGATTTTTATTGAACTGTGTCCCAAATACACATGGACATATTGGTGGTAAATGCCTTTTTTTTTATTGATGATTAACGACCACCGTGTGAGCAACTCGCTATAAGCAGTGGTCCCGTCTCTAATTTAAGGTGTTTAAGGTGAGTGGCTCCAGTGAAGGGAGAGATCCAGCGCCGTGAGACTAACACAGCATCCACGCCTCACTGTAATCCGAACCTGGACCCGCCTCGGCTGAATGGTCATAATCTAGCACTCAGACCACTGCGCCACCAGGGCGGCGATAAATATTTATATGGATTACTATGCATATACTATAAACATTTTAGTAAAATTTGGTATTCTACAACAGGTAATGTTTACTACATTTATCCATTTTATTTCGCAAGTAAACTTTTTTCAAACTGACCCATTTTGATTTGTAATGAACAAAGTAACTTTTAGCATTTTTTATTGAAGAAACAATAATAAAAATTGGGCTACTTCTGAATTAATTTGGCCACTTTTCAGAGGTAAGTCTGCTACTTTCTCAATGAACAGGCTGGCAACACTGCTGAAGTGTTTTATTTTCCGCTGATTTGTTTACTTTCCTCGCAATGAGTGCTGCAGGTGCAGTTTATGGAAACGAAGCACTAGGAATCGTCATGAATTCGAAGATTACGTTGTATTGTGGATGTACCAGGAGTATTCAGCATGCTTTAATACTCTGTGCTTTGCGTGAATATGTTGATGTAAAGCGTATGCCGTGAAGTTATCTATTAATATAGTTCCATTTTGACATTAAAAGCAAGGGATAAATTTATTAAGAATATACATCTAAAACAGCACACGCACACGATCTGTAGATGTTTAACATATGTTATATGTATACATATATTTAACGTATGCATGTATGTATAAAATTTTCGAAACAGTATTTTGTTGTTTTAAGTATAATACAGATTTTATCGTCCAGCTATTTAGATTTCTGTGTTACTTTTCCAGAGCCCATTTTATCGTATCCCGGTCAGGCATGGATGTTGTGTTTGTCTTACGGCACTGGCTCTCTCCCTTCCCTGGAACCAGTGACCCTAAATTAGGGACGGGCGACTGCTTATAGCCCATTGAGTTGCTCACGGTGGTCGTTAAACCTCCGATCAAAAAAAAAAAAAAAAAAAAAGGGCCCATTTTAAAAGAAGGGGCCTCACACTTTCAAGGGCCTCAGAATTATGCAGGATGCTTGAAGAATTGACCAAGTTCTAAAATTTTTTTTTTTTTTGCAAGTAGCACAACAATGACTATAAGAAACTGCCTTGTGAACATTTTTTTCTGTTTCTGATTTCTTAGAAAAAAATATAGTTGTCCCCAGTACATCCTCAAATCTTTCGAAAGCATTACAGAAGTTTTTTTGTGTACATCTGTAATTGAGGGAAATTTTCATGCATTACGAATTCATTTGAATCATGATATTTGGATCATATTATTTTGTCCACTATTTTGATATAACTTTGCCCCCCCCCCCCCCCCCCCGTGGTGCAGTGGTCTAAGAGTTGGAGACAGGTTCGGGTTTGAATCCTAGTGAGGCATGGATATTGTAGTTTCCTGTAGTCAATGGGCCTAAATTAGAGAAGGTTGGCGCGAGTTGCTCACGGTGGTCATTAAACTCCCAATAAAAAAAAAAGTATATCATTTCGGCAAGCTGAACCCAACCAGGGGGAGGGGGAGGATTAAAGGGGAACTAAGCCTGTATCCATTTTTCAACCATTCATTTTTGCATTTTCTTGAAAAATCAGGAGATAATGAATATTTATACTTTCATAAGCAAATGAAAAATAAATGTAATTTACATTGACACTTCAATTTATGCTCTTTGAAAGCAATCTTTTTTTAAAAAAAATCAAGTACTGATAGAATTGAAATTTTATCATAATGGAACTACACAAAGATAATGCATTACAAGAGCTCAGAACACCAGAGAGGTTTTTATTCTTCAAAACACAGTAACTGTGTGATTACTACTCTTGAACAGTTTTTTTTAACGACGCTTAACGAACAATCATTGAAGTAGATGTACAACTTTTATCAGGTATAACCATTCATAGTCCTCTTACTAAATGTAAGTTTGTTTGTTTTTCAAATTTTAAATTGCAACTGTTCCAATATTGGTTAAAGGAGCTGAAAGGTTTAATAAATTAATCAGGACATTTGTACATAATCTTATATTGTATATTTACATAATCTTGATGGATGGTGCATTGCTGGCTATTTTCATTCTTTCCCTAATCCTCACAAATTTGACTTATGCCAAATGGCATGTTGCCGCCCTGGTGGCGCAGTGGTCTAAGGCGCTGGCCTCTGATCATTCGTCCGTAAGGGGTCCGGGTTCGAATCCCGGTCAGGCATGGATGTTGTGTTTGTCTTACGGCACTGGCTCTCTCCCTTCCCTGGAACCAGTGGCCCTGAATTAGGGACGGGCGACTGCTTATAGCCCATTGAGTTGCTCACGGTGGTCGTTAAACCACCAATCAAAAAAAAAAAAAAATGGCATGTTAAAAAAATCTGAAACAAAAAGTGGGTCCCCAAAGGACACATAGAATTCATAATTATGGGTCCTTTTTTCTTGTTTTTGGATAATTTACCTGCTACAGCATATCAGTGGCAATGCTGTGTCATCATTTGATTGAAAATATTCCATGAAGAGATCCTGTGCCATTAATGGTACCAAAAACATGCTCACCTGTCTGTTGCATTTCTTCTGCAACAATATAATTTTTCATTTGTAGTGATTTGGACACTTGTGTAGAGTTGAATGGTGAGAGAGAAATGTGTCTCCTTAATCTTTTTAAGTAGAGACTGCTCCCTTAACATTTGGCTTTAATTTGTCACCCAACATATGTTTCTCTAAATTTTTCAATTTCAAAACGCCCATTATTTCCATAATTTTAATGGAAATTTAAAATAATTAAGCACTACAGTTTCCAGATACCAAATGTATCCTTGCGTGCTTAATTTTGTTGTCATAAAAATGTGTGTAATGTAATCTCACGAGATTTGCTGGATGACCTGGGTGGGCAAGGTATATTCTAAGTTTTGTGCCTCTGCTGTCCGTCCTTATACCCTTTCTAATACTTTTTGCTCACTCTGGATAGGTTGTGCAACTTGCAGGCCTAGTAGTAACCTTCCTATTTTATGGCATGTCATTCATTTAATCTCCCTGTTCAATGATCTCGTCGTTAACCATAGCAAGAATAACTGCAGGTAAGAGTTTGGCTAGCCTTTTGATTATCAGCGCATCAACTAGTTCCATATATTTTGGGCAAATTTTGTTTGATTGGATAGTTAAGAAGTACGAATGCAGTTTTTGAATAATAATTAATATAATGTAATTATTTATTGCTAGATTCTTTGCCTGTTAATGAAACTACTTGATGCAGCTGATAATCAGAAGGTTAGCCTGCAGTTTTTTTATGTTACTTTTACGTTGCTGTTCAAGCATTTGTGTTCTGTAGGTATCTGAATGAAACAAAATATTGTCTGATTTCTTATTAAAGTTATAGTAATTACAGTCTGTAATAAAAAGTAATTATATATTATAACAGGAGTCAAGAAAAGGCCTAGTTCTGCCAGGCTATGTTTTACCCGACTGAATCAGACTTTTTTTTTTTTTTTAATTTATTCAGTCATCAAAATCGATATGTTTTTAACACAATCTTACAGTTTTTTTCTCTTTCTTATTATTTTATTCTCTCTTTTACTTTATTATTATTATTTTTTCATTGTGGCTATGCACAAATCCATAGATCTTTTATTTACTTAAAGCACCTCAGAAATGCCCAGTGTAGTGGGTATCAGGCAGAATACATATATACTGTATATTTGATATCAAAGGATTGTTGGCCACTCTGACGGCCCAGTGGTCTAAGCGCTGGCTTATAATCATTCGTTTGAGATGAATCTGTGTTCAAATCCCAGTGAGACATGGATGTTATGTTTGTCTTAAGGCTCAGGCCCTTCCCTGGAACCAGTGGCCTTAAATTAGGGACAGGCAACTGCTTTTAGCCCATCGAGTTGCTTATGGTAGTTGTTAACCCCCTAGTTATCTACTGGAGCTGTAGCACCAGGCCACTTCTTTCAAGACTGCACCATTTCATTATACATAGATTACTCAGAATGTTTTGTTGCCACCTCAGTGGCACAGTGGTCTAAGCGCTGGCTTCTGACCATTTGTCTGATATGAGTCTAGGTTTGAATCCTGGTGAGGCATTGACATTGTGTTTCGTCTTGCAGCACTGGCTCTGCTCCCTTCCCTGGAACCAGTTGCCCTAAATTAAGGATGGGCAACTACTTATAGCCCATGATGTGTCTCATAATTGTCGTTACCCCCCCCCCCAATATTTTGTTTTATCGCAACCTCCTCTCCCCCAAATTTTGGAACAAATCTCTACCAATTGAGTAAAGCCAGATATGCAGGGTGTGCCATATAAAAGAGGCTCGGCCGAAAATGCAAAACCACCTTAAGTATGCGTCGGCATGACGTGGCAGATATTCCCTTTGCAGACGATAATCGGCGAATCGACTTCCGAAGGCTTTGTTGATATTGTCTTGGGTATGTTTCTTTTTCAGTTGCACACCGTGTGCCGGTTTCATGAAATTTCTGCACTAACTTCTGTACCACTGATTTCGCTGGTGCTACATAGTGTGAACATTTTTCTGTAAAGAACTCATTTAAAACCTTGTATAAGATATTTCTGAAATACTGTTCCACAATGAAAATCTGCTGTTCCGTACTTAAAACCATTTCCGTTGCCTTTGCTCTCTCTTCACTTATGACCACGTACCTACACTGCTCTGGCTGTGACTAACCACTCTGGAGAATTCCTTTACAGCTGTACACGCAGAAAGAAACTGGTTAGAAGTGGAACAGAGCGGTTTTAACTGGAAACCCGCCTAACAACGTCTGGCCACGGGGCCGCTTTTATATGGTGCACCCGGTATATATATAATCAGGAGTAGACAAAACTAAAAAAATTTCAGGTAGTGGTTCCTTTTTCTTTTAAGGAAGGGGGGGGGGTAGCAACACTACATATGCCCTTCAACAGTCAAATGCGCTGGTTTTGACACCGTTCAATAATTCAGGACAAAATCCACAACTAAAATTAGGGAACATATTACGCACATGTATTAATAGTTGTATTTCAAAATAGGTTTTCAGTTTGGAAAGTTCAGCTTTGTTTTCTGGAGTACTGCATTAATTCAAAACATTAATGAATAAATATATTTGTTAGCACCCCACATGAAACTAATGCTATAGCTATGAACATCTCTAATACATAATATTGTAGTTCTAGCTAATTACTATATTAGCAGTGTTCTGTATTACATGGATTAAATATATTGTATTTAAATGATATATTAAAAAACATCACATATTTTCTGTTTCACATGTTATATTGTCTTAGTTAACAATGGAGGCACTGCCCTGGTGGCACAGTGGTCTAAGCAATAGCTTCTGATCATTCGTCTGAGATGAGTCCGGGTTCGAGCCGCCCCGGTGGCGCAGTGGTCTAAGCGATGGCCTCTGATCATTCGTCCGAAAGGGGTCCGGGCTCGAATCCCAGTGAGGCATGGATGTTGTGTTTGTCTTATGGCACTAGATCTCTCCCTTCCCTGGAACCAGTGACCCTAAATTAGGGACGGGCGACTGCTTATAGCCCATTGAGTTGCTCACGATGGTTGTTAAACCTCCAATAAAAAAAAACTGGTTTGAATCCCGGTGAGACATGGATGTTCTGTTTGTCTTACGGTGCTGGTTCTCTCCCTTCCCTGGAACCAGTGACCCTAAATTTGGGACGGGTGACTGCTTATAGCCCACTGAGTTGCTCATGGTGGTCGTTAAACCTCCAATTAAAAAAATATGACAGAGGCGTGTATCTGCTTAGCATATTATATGGTATCATAGGATATTATTAAGTAAGCTATAAAAAAAAAAGTTAAATTCTTTCCTTGTTCTGGTTAAGTAGTATTAATCCCTTTGTGCTTCAAATATAGCATCCTTTCTATAATATTTCTATTTTGTATATTCCCTTAACACTTCAACTGCATCATTATTTGCAACCACCTCATTTCCGTGTGATATAGATATTAACGAATAATCTATCATATGTTGGGGATTCGGCACCATATTGTTGAGCTATGAACTTCGATATTAAAATGTGCAACTTAACCAGAACAAGGTTTTCTCCCCCACCGTCATGGCTGAAGAAGTGCATAGATCCAATGTACCATTAAATTTGGCTGAAGGATATTACAGTTAAAATTTATGATCAATTAATTCTTCAAGTTCTTTTAGTGAATTTATTGGTTTAATTTCTTCTGTTTTTAAAACTATTTGAAACTATGTGCAAAAGTTGAATGAAAACATTTTTACTTAGATATTTGTCATATATTTTTTGTATATTTTAAAATATCACTTTCTCAGGGCTTAAGAAATGTCTGAAGAGTTACATGTCCAGCTGCACATGTGCGGAATTTTTACCTGCCCAGGTAGTAAAAGCTAGATGTGCAGGAAAAGTTATCTTTTAAGACAACAAATCAGAACCCTCATTTTGTGTGTGTATGTGTGTGTTAAAAAATATTATAAACTTTTTTACATGTTTTGCATGTCAATTTTAAGAGTATGTGCTCAAGATGTTCAATGCACAAAAGCATGTACCTCAAGTTTTAAGATTATGCTGAAATTCAGAAATGTAATGATTCTGCTATGCTCTTTTTGTTGAAATTTTTGCCCTTTGTCACTAAATACCGGAGGCCTTTTTTTTTTTTTTTAAATCTATTGCAACTCACAAATTTAATCACTGAAAAATTCTTGTCCATTAGATACACTATTAATGAAGACAAATTTCTTGGATGTCATCATCTCTAAAAATAATAATAATCTTCTATCTACTTCAGTCTAACGAAAACCAGTTTCTACCAATAGCATTATTCCTTTCAATTCTCATACTTTCCACCAATATAAACTGTCAAGTCTCTCATCCATTGAGCTCATTTGGTTTGTAGCACTGAAGTTAATCTAAAAATGAATTAGCCAACATCTGCTAGATCGCTACTCAACATGGTTTCTAAATTAATACAAAATGCTAAGAAAAACCAGTTGTTGCTCTTCTACCTGTATCACTGAAAAAGGAACTAATGTTTGCTGGCTCTATCCCTTACCATAACCTTTCTGCCTACAAGCTCATCAGTATCTTCAAAAGAGAAGGATATAGACTTGCCATTCGCTCTTCTCCTTCAATTTCTGTTATCCTCCGTAATGACAGAGATCCAAGACCTCCGCTTTCTTCTCCTGGAGTGTATAAAATTCATATCAAGACTAATGCTGGATTAACCGCATACATAGGAAGTTCCTTCCGGAAAATTCTCTCAAGACTTCTGGAACATAAATCTGATGTGAAATTTGGAAAACCTTCCTCTTCCTTGTCTCATATTACCATGGCTGACACTTCTGCTACTCCACTTTGGTCTGATACAAAAAAGTTGGCTTCCTTCCAAAATCGTTTTGCTCTGAGGTTTAGAGAAAGTTTGGAAATTTTATTTTCCAAAAATTGCAACTCTGAGCTCCCTATTTACGTTCCATACATCTGGGAATCTCTCATTACACCATGCCACCTGGAGTTACTGTTACAGAACTTACCCTTCCAATCTGGCAACGAAACAAATCGTAGTTGCACTGATGAAGGCTATAATAATAGCTGAATTTGCCTTAAAACTTTTTATACGTAACTTAGCGTGTTCTCAACTACCATCTACTTGTTTGTTAGTTACGTGAATATTCTACCACTCTTTTATATCCTGGAAAAATGGTGTTTTTTTAAAGCTGTCTTGAAAAATTTGAAATTAGTGCTTAAAAATATGTTTGAATTTCTTTCATAAAATCAGTCTTACATCTTTTTTAGCGCGTCTTTTGTAAAAAAAGATCGTGCTTATGTTCCCGGTTTGTCAGTCTGTGTCCGCCCGCCCAGCCTACCGTATGTTCGTCCGTCTGTGGACATCATATCTCAGCAACTATTAGTCCGATATGAAATTTTTTTCTGCATTGGGAAGCTTGAAATGTGCGAATGATGATCCTTGCACTCTGTTTTTTTTACAGTGCACAATTTCGCCGCTAGAGGGCGTAAATGCGGAAAATATCAAATTCAAGATATATTTTATTTCATATATTTCCTTCTAAACATCCGATTGGAAAAATTCTTTTACCTTATGATTCCATTTATGTTGAAGACTATTTTAGGTATAGTCACTTTTTCAAGTTACGCACAGATTTTCCGCTAGGTGGTGTAAAAGTAAATCAGGTGTTTTTCACAATTTCTCTGCTTCTAAAACTCTGATTTGAAATATTCTTTCTGAACCAAATACAGCTCCTGATAGGAAATGTTTGCATATAATTTCTAATTTTCAGTAAAGAATAGTTTGGCCACCAGGTGGCGTAAACCTTAATTTCTGCTTCTCTTGTATTTGCAGCAAAATCTGAGTTTCTGAAATCTCGATTGAAAAAATCTTTTCATGAACCGATACCACTCATGCCTATAAACCTTTTCAGAATTTTTTCTTCTTAAAATAACGCATGGTTTTTTCACCAGGGGCGTAGATATATATCTTATTTTTGTGTATATCTCTGCTTTTAAGAGTCCGATTTGAAAAATTCCTTCATTGTCGGATAGCGTTTCAGGTGCAAAATGTTTCTCGTATATCTTCAAAATTTTCAAGCAATTCATTGACTTCCATTTCCACTAGGGGACATTAAGGCAGATTGTGTTTTTTCTGATATCGCTACTTCTAAGACTCCAATTTGAAAAATTCTTCCTATATTGGATTCCTGGTGGGAAATGTTTAGATGGGAAATCCTGATGGGAAATGTTTTGCATATAATTTTCAATAGTTGGTAAAGAATAGTTTGGCCACAAGGGGGCATTAAGTGTTTATTTCTGCTTTAATGTATTTGCAGCAAAATCTGAGCTCTTGAAAACTCGATTGAAATTTTGTTTTCATGGACCGATACCGTTCACATTGAACTACTTTTTGAGAATACTTTCTTCTTAAAATAATTCATAGTTTTTCTGCCAGTGGATGTAGATGCATATCTTATTTTTGTCGATATCTCTGCTTCCAAGAGTCCGATTTGAAAAATTCTTTCTTTCCTAGAGAGTGTTTCCATTGCGAAATGTTTCTCATATAATTTCAAATTTTTCTTAATCCACAAATCTGCCACCAGAGGGCTTAAGTTCATGTTTCCGTTTACAGAAATATCTGCGGGACTAAAAATCTGATTGAAAAATTTCTTTCTTTGGTCAGATACTACTAACTATGCAAACTCTGTCTGCATTTCTTCCCAAAATAATGCACAATTTTGCCACTAGGGGTACTAATTTTTAATCTGTTTTCTCAATATCTGTTTCTACATGTGATTTAAAAAATTCTTTCGACACCAGATGCCACTTACTTTGTAGAATACTTTAGGCTAGTATATGAGGAATTTTGTTGCTCACAGTTCTGTTGCTAGGTAGTGTTTTTGTACTTTAGTTTGTAGCTGTATTGTCTGTCGCTACTAAAATCCCTATTGAGAAATTTCTTCGTTACTGTATGCCATTTGCTACAATAAAGACGTGGAGCATTTTCTTCTTTAAATAATGCAAATATTTCTCATTAGGGGCTTAAATGTCTAAAGCTTTTTTTTTTTCTCCCCGCTATCTGTGCTTCCGGGAGATGAATTGGATATTCTTTTCCCTTAGCATAGCTTTTTCCATGAAGAATATTTTTCATGTATTTTCAACTTTTTAATTATTCTCAATTCTTCCACAGGTGTAGACTTATATCATGTTTCCTTCTATATTTCTTATTTTAACTGATTAGACATGTGCCTTCCCCATTCTTAAATTCTGGATCTGCTCTTGCTCAATAATAGACTGATTACATTGAAAGATAGTGCAGAATAGAGATGCAGTTAAAATGACTGATTGAATTAATCATTTTCAGATTGAGGGAAAGGATTTTCTGAGATAGTCCTTGTGGTAATTGCACCACCTTGATTCAGTTTTTTTGCATTATTGGGTAATTTTCCAATTAAAAACATTAAAAAGAAATGTAATGAGTAAAAAAGCACACTTATCCATTTACGTCTTTCATCATTTTTATTACTTAAAACCAAAATTGTTACTCATGCTATGGGCCTTGGCTGCCCTAATATCTATTAAAATCTCATATATTTCTTCTGTTGGATGGATTGGGAAATGAATTTTCCTGAAGAAATATTTTAAATAACATAGTTGAGATATAAATCTTTTAATATTTAAATGTACTTAAAAGGATTGAATATTTAATAATTAATATATTTTATAATATCAAAAATTGAGGTACCCATGGTTCGTATTGTGAATATTAAAATATTTATATCTCAACCACGTTATTTAAAATATTTATTCAGGGAAATTCATTTCCCAATCCATCCAACAGAAGAAATATATGACGTATTTCTAACACTGTAATGTCCGACCTACATCCGATACTGGATGTGTGAAAAGGTCCTAAGGCACTATGATGGAGCAGAATAGCTTTGACTAGAGCAAATCTGAAGGTTTTCAGATATTTATGTTCAGTTGCTTGGAATTTCCTTGTCCTGGGTAGTGTAATGTCTAACATGCTCGACTGGAAATCGGGAGGTGCGAGTTCGATCCCCGCTCCAGGACGATAAAAATTTTCAAGTTTTCTAAATGAAAGGAACATGGTGTACAGTGAAAAATATTGAAAGATCTATTAATGTCTATTAATTAAAAATAATTTGGCCATGAAACTGTAAAGCGTAATAATCATCCTGGAATTGTTTTGTATATGTCCTGGAAAAGGCCTGGACAGTCCTTGAATTTTTTCCCCCAAAAGTGTATGAACCCTGATTATTATGATATTTTCTATGTTACGATTATTATTACCCTTTTTTATTCATTTTTTCCCTTTTTTTAATTATTAAATATTCAATCCTTTTAAGTATATTTATTTATAATATCAAAATTCGAGGTACACGTGGTTCATATTACAAATTGACGGAAATCATGCTAAATAAAATGGTATTAGTCCTACAATGAATGTAGGGTGAGTAAAGGTGTATTTCACACATTATTTGCTTACAAAGTTAATTTCTCTCAAAGCACATTAATTTTTGCCTAAAAACCTTTTTAGGTGTCTTTGACTTTGTAGGCGAGTGAATTCTTCATTGAAAGTCATGGGCTGCTTTGGAAGGTTTTCACAGGAATGATGGGTTCTGAAGAGAGTCCCGCATGGCTGTGTATTAAAGTGTATATAATTTTTCCTACTCTGATGTATGGCAGCGAAAACTGGGTATGAGTCGTTTGTGTGCTGAAGAAATGCGTTGCCTACAGGCGATGGTGGGGTGGTGAGACACGTTCTGATTGTGTGAGGAATGAAGATGTGTTGCAGTTGTGTAATGTTAAGCAAAATGTTATTAGCAAGGTGGAGACCAATATGCTTCAGTGGTTTGGCCATGTTGAAAGAATGAGTGATGAGATGCTTACTAAGAAAATCTTTTAGCCCAAGTGGCAGGAAGGAAAGGCAGAGGAAGGCTAACGAAGTTATGGGAGGATCAGATTCAGGAGTGTCTGTCTGAGAAAAAGATTATGAGCATGAAGTATTGAAGATCTTGTATATAGTGTGTGATGGATGCCAGTGAAGCCTGAGTTGTATGTCAAGATCGCTGTAAATTGAGAAGTTTGATACGGCAACAGTAAGTAAAAATTTTCTGGTAGTTTGTATTTCTTTGTGGAGCTGAACTCTGAATCTCAGAGAACAGCTCAGTGATATATAATATATGACTTTGTATTAGGTGCCCAACTTAATTCTCGGCCCCTGACCACAAGTGATCATAGAACGTTGGCAAATGCAAATAGCTGTGTGCGATAATAGCTGATTGCAGCACCATCCAACAGCTTTCCCGGCAACTGTAACCGCTCACAGCTGTAGTGACAGAAGGGACGAAAGTGACGGTGAAAGCAATGTCGTTCGAGAAGCAACCTTGAGGTGCTGCCTTCTGTTCGTGTTTCAGCTGAAAAAGTGTCGCAGAAGCCCAGCAAATGATCTGTGCTGCTTTGGGTGAGGCTGCTGTGTCCTACACTATGTGTAAGAAGTGGTTCCAGCAGTTTAAGCAGGGAAATTTTGATCTCTGTGATGCACAACGTCCAGGACAGCCACAAAAAGTTGACGATGAGGAACTGTAACAACTGTTGGATGCGGATCCCTGTCGCACACAGTCAGAGCTCGCCCAGGAACTCGGAGTAACACGGCAAGCCATTGCAAAGCACCTTCACAAGCTTGGACAGATCCACAAGGAGGGCCGTTAGGTGCCCCACCAATTCACAGCTGCAAACAAGTCTAGGCGCTACAATGTTGCTGTGCCCTTGCTCTCCAGATTCAAGAAGAAGAATTTCCTCCACAAGATTTTGACCTGTGATGAGAAGTGGATCCTCTACGATAATCCTAAGCTGCGCAAATTGTGGGGTTATCCAGGTCAGCCTACTACCAGTACCGCCAAACCGAATATCCATGCCAGGAAGTTGTTGCTGTGCATATGGTGCGATCAGTGCAGTGTATACACTATGAGTTGCTCAAACCTGGTGAAACAGTTAATGCTGAGCGTTATTGTTAGCAACTCATTCGTGACGAGTGATGCAATGGAGGCGAAAAGGCCATACACCGGCAAGGGCAGAAGGTCGGTCCTGTTGCTTCAGGATAACACTCGTCCTTACACAGTGAAAACGACTTTAAGCATGATCACTGACATGGGATGGGAGATTTTTTCCCATCCGGCGTATTCTCCAGACTTTACCCCGTCGGATTATCACCTCTTTCGCGCCCTGCAACATCACCTGAGTGATACGCAC
Organism: Macrothele yani; assembly: GCA_039090855.1. NCBI lineage: Eukaryota > Metazoa > Arthropoda > Arachnida > Araneae > Macrothelidae > Macrothele > Macrothele yani. Next base: position 131,917,602 of record CM077005.1, on the reverse strand, counting down.
TTCACTTCTGTCGAGGAGGTCCACACAAGTATTAATGACTTTATCAACTTGAAACAGAGCTCCCTCTTTTTCCGCAGTGGCATTCGGCAGCTCCCTGATCGACGACTCAAATGTATCCAACACGACGGGGATTATTTCCCTGATTAGGTACGTATTCAATTTGCTATAATTTGCTGTCAGCGTGTCGTGCCTGTGGCCGAGAATTAAGTTGGACACCCAATATCATAAAGTCAAAAACAACAATAATAAACTTATTCCAGACTTTTTTATTTTTAAATTTAGTTGGCGGGTCCGGGCAACTACTGTACATTGTTTTTTTAACCTGCCCCAGGGATCGCATTCCTCCTAAAATTCCTAAAATTCCTAATATTTTGTGACCCTCCTTAAATTCCTAAAATTATACTTAAAATTTGCTATTCTTCCTAAAATTTTCGTAAGTTTATTTATTAAAAATACAACCGTTATTAACGCCAATAAATTTACCATTATGGTAAGGTAAAAAGACCTGTTATTGTAGAAACACAGCCTATATGCTGTGCTGCTGAAGGGAGGGAAAATGACGCCATCGAGATGCACTTGCTTCGGGGCGGGCGCTCCACTTTTTTGCCTTCGGACAGTTTTCGAGAGTAACAAGAGATCTAAGGGAAAAGGGGAGGGGTCATTTTCACCCATGGTTTGCGCTTTGCAGATGAACTCCGTGGCACGCAGAAGATCGTACTTTATTTTTGTACATGCCTTGTGGAACCTCCTCTTTCTGCTGATGTTTTGTTATTGTAAACCGCAGGTGGGTGGAAGCAAAGAGGAAACATGTGGTCTCCTTCCGTAACCTCCGGTAATGACGATGGGATGGTAGCTGAGTGTTGTCGTGGCAGGCAGTAGAGCACGTGATCATTGACCTTCGATCGTGCGTCAGCGACAGCGACCTTCGATGCGCAATATATCTCGGCTCCGACTCGCTTTGACTGAACTTGCGTGAGATGCGTATGATAGTTTCTGGTTTTGCGTCTTTTATGGTGTTCTCTGTGCTGTGTGCAGGTTCAGTTCTCTAGTGGTGACCTGCTTTTTTTTTTTTTTTTTTCTATCTTCTGACATCCTCGCAGCCAAATTTCGGGAAGTTGTCTGGTTTTGCAATATTAGAACGTGTTTTTGTACTTCCCTTTCATTTTCTGGTTAGTAATACAAGTGTTTAAGATGCCTAAATCCAAAACGAAATTTCAAGATGCGTGGCTCGCCAAAGAATTGGACGGAGTGAAGTTGAAAGAATGGTGTTCTGCAACTGAAACAATATTTTCTGCTAAGTGTATATTGTGTTCAGAAATTTTCAACATTTCTAATAGTGGCTTTTCACAAGTAAAAGCGCATCATAAAGGAAAAAAAAACATTTGCAGAAATTTCAAAGTAAATTTCAAAATAAGTCCATCCTGAAAGCCTTTGGAGGACGGGATCTTCAGCCCAAAACAAATATTAGTGAAGTACTGAGTCATGATTTACAGTTGGCTAAAGCCGAAGCATTATGGGCCATGAAAGTTGCTAAGGACAATATGTCTTTTGTTTCATGCACTGAAACAGTTGAACTTTTCAAAGAAATGTTTCCTGATTCTGCTATTGCAGCCAAAATGCAACTTAAAGAAAAAAGTTGCTTATGTGATATCACATGGATTGTCAAAATATTTTGAAGAGGATTTGAAAAAAGACGTTGCATCTAGTAGCCCAGGAAAGGTTACTATAGCATTTGATGAAACTACAAATACACAAGTGAAACGGCAGTTGGATGTGTATCTCAGGTACTGGTCTTCAGAAATAAATTCAGTTTCTTGCCGATACCTAACAAGCGTTTTTCTGGGTCATGCAACAGCAGATATTTTGCTAAAAGAAATTCTTGATGTGTTATCATCCTTCAATATTTCGTTGAACAGAATTATTTGTGTATCCATGGACAGCCCAAATGTAAATAAGTGCTTTTTACGCAAATTCAATGAAGTTGTAAAACAAGAAACAGGCCAGAAATCTTTGGAACTAGGTTTTTGCAACCTGCATGTTGTTAGTAATGCATTTAAAATTTTTTTGACAAGCTTAAATATAGATTTTGACGAATTTCTACTGATATGCATTACTTTTTAAAGAGTAGTGCTGCAAGACGAGAGGATTATAAATCTGTCGAGGATATAACATTGGTCACAGCCAAATTTCTTTTGCGTCATGTCAGCAACAGATGGTTAACCGTTGGTTCTGTAGCCCAGAGGCTCTTGGATCAATGGCTAAATATTACAGAATATTTTTAAACTTCTTGCCATCTCAAAAAATATTTGAAAAACAACTACGCAATTCGGCAAGGTATAAAAGAATTCACTGTTTCCTGAAAAATGAGCAACTCCTTGCTATTTAGCATTAATTTCATTTTCACACCAAAATTTTGAAAAGTTTTCATTATGTTATCATCAGAGTGAAGAACCAAAAATACACCAGTTATATTCTGATTTAAATACTTTAATGAGGAATGTTATGGCTCAGTTTATCCAAGATGATGTTATTGCAGGGAAATTTGGAGAAGACCTAAAGAATGTAGATTTTGAAAACAAAAATTCATGGAAAAAACTAGGGAGTTAGAAGTTGGTATGAAGACAAAAAATCTCCTCAGGAATGTTCAGGAGACCAGGTAGAAATTATTTCTCTTAGATGTAAGATCATCACTAATTGCAACCACAAAATATTTAAAGTCAAATTTGCCATTCTGCAATCAAAAGCTAAGAGACATAGAAGTTTTAAAGGTAAAAGAACCAAAGAAAGAGTCAACTCAACTTTCAGTCACTGCAGGACTTTCGGAAATAACCAGAATTTCAAGTGTTTTGCATCTTTCTGAGGAACAAATTGATAGAGTAAGAGAAGAGTGGAAACTTTTAAATTGCGATAAGCCAACTCTAGATGAACTAGTGAAATTTTCAGAGGAAGGGCATATTCCAGTGCGGATTGATCATTATTGGCATAATATATTTAGTATTAAAGACTCTAGCGGAAAAGAAAAATACTCAAATCTTGCTAAACTCATCAAGTCAATATTAGTTTTACCTCATGGTAATGCTGATGCAGAAAGGGGATTTTCGGTTAACACTGCTCTGTTAAGGAAGGACAAGGCTAACTTAAAAGACTCAACTATAATATCATTAAGAATAGTTAAAGGGGCCATTAAACACTATGGATGTGTAAGTAAAGTTCCCATAACAAGAAATTTGTTAAATAGTGTTCGTGATTCACATAAATTTTATAAAGAGTATGTTGATAAGCTGAAGGAAGAAGAATCAAAAAAGGTAAAAGAAAGGAAGCAGAAAGAGAGGGAAAATAAGGAAAAGCAGCTAGAGAAAAAAAGAAAAGCTGAGTTTGATGACAAAATAAAAGAAAATGATGCAGAAATAAATAGGCTTAAAAAAGATAAAGAAGCATCTCTAGCAGTAATTCAAGAGGGAACAGAAAGAATGAGAAAAGCTGTAGAAAAACGAAATACTGTTGAAATAGCAGTTGCCTCTAACTTGATCATACAAGGTTCAGCTGAAATAAAGAAAACTGAAAGTAAATTAGTTGTGGTGGAAGCAGAAAAAGATAGGCTAATCAGGAAAAGGTTAAAACAATAATATGAAAAAAGTAATTCAGTGAACAATTGTACATAGTTCTTGGTTTTCAATTACCTTTTTAGGATATTATAATTTAATGTGAAACCTGAAAACTTTACTGTGAAAATCATGAATTGCTTCTGGTTCAACAGCATATTAATGTTCAAAGTGAAACTTGAATGTGGTAAATATACTTGAATATGATAATAACACGTGAAAAGATAAGAACTGAACATTAGAAGTAAATCATACTTAAACTTTAGACATTAGACGTTATGCAAAAAATTTGGGTGTGAACTTCGACCATATATACTAATGGACTGCGCATTGGCAATAGCTGCATCAAAGCCGCCATGGCTCAAACATTGGGCACGTCATCATCAGAATCCAAATTTCGTGTAAAAATGCTGTTATGATTACTAATTTACGCTGCAGAACTTCAGTGTTTTCGGTGTATTATGTAAATGCGCCTCATATATAATGAAAACTCTTCAGGTAAGTTTACTTATGAGCTATATACATGCATGATTGGGTTGTTTACGTTTTGTGATTTATAATGTGATGAACATTTGCGAAGAATTTGGAACATGCATTCCATTTTTTTTTTCTTAAGTTACTATATTTTTATATCAATACTGCAAGTTTCTGGTTAAGTAATTGAACTTTATTGACTTAGGTATTTAATTCGTTTCTTACCCATGAAAAATCATAGAACTTTCTTTACTATATTGCTCAGAGCAACCATAAGCACAGCAGGTGTAACCCATCTTTTTGACTGTTGTCATGTGATTTTATGTTGGAGCCAGAAATTTTGATGTCATGCGCAGTCTATCAGTATATATGGTTGAAGGGTGTGAAGCAAACTCTTTACAATGTATACAAAGTTGTTTTACTAGATGTATACAAATATACATCTAGTTTTTATTGAAATACACTCCTAAAATTTTCCTAAAATTTTTCTAAAAAGTCCTAAAATTCCTACCTAAAATTTTCCAGAAGTATGCTATGATCCCTGCTGCCCAGGCCAATAATTTACATGTTCCAGGCATCTCGGCATAGTATTTTTGTAGCCCTGCTTTCCATTAGTGTATTTTAGTTCTAAGGCTCCAAAAATGTAGTTATTGACAATATTTTCCATTCTGATAAATCTTTCTCAAATTTGTTGTTATCCATATGTCTAAAATTCTGTAAAAGATACCCTGAATGTGTATTCAGCTCTTTCAATCTGTAATTCAGTGTTTAATATCGTGCCAACATTATCCATTTAAAAGCTTAGGCAACTGAAAAGATGTCTTCTCTCCCCCTAGCTTATTGTACGCTATTATTTCTCCGCCCCACATCTCACCTTTCTTTTTATTGGTCAATTTAAGTTAAAAATTTTAGTTTCTTAATCCTCTCTTTGGGGTCCCCTAATGTTGCAGGCCCTTAAGCATTATTTAACCACATTTAGTAGTAACTACACCACTGTGCTTAGTGCTCTTCAACCAATTGAGGCTCTTGTGTCAGTAAAATCCAGTAGCCAAACCAATCAACGCCACAATTCTCCATGCAAAAAATGCCAACATTAAAAGTACAAGCATTCAATCATATTTGAAACAACAACTGGAAACAGTCCAATATATTATACATGTTGATCTCTGAACCCAAAAATTATTTCTCTTGACAAAAAATTATTTGTACTGTTTACTAGATATGAGTTCAGGCTCAATTTTAAGAGCCTGGGTCCAAAGGCCTGGAGCCTGGGCCCAGCCCACTTTCTTTGATTACGTGTGTTTGCTAAGCCCTGGCCCGGGTTCTCAGAAAATTTTGCTTAGCAAGGCTTGCATTATGCACAGGTGAAAGCTATAGCCCAATCAAAGATTAGTTTAAAAATTATTAGTTTAAAAAGTTTACTTCAGTTAATCCACTTCATAATATTAATATGTTCTTCAAAACACTATGCATAAAAGCAAATGTTCTAAAATGTGGACTAGAATATAAATAATTGATGCACATGCTGTTCGACTATACCAGGGGAATCAGTAATTTTGCCAAATGCTAAAGATAAGAAAATCTTTTAGAAACACAAAATATTCCATTCATTATTTCTTTTGGATTTCTAAATTTACTTTTATTTTGAATAAATTGCATTACAAAACATACAACTCTTTACAGACAGTCGCATGTGTTTTAAATTTTGACTCTAGAATGCTAAATTTTGCAATATAATTTACATTAATGCTAACTGGTGAAGATAATTTACAGTGATGTAGAGTATAAAAAGCATGTTAGAAAATTTCCAAAAGAAAAAAAGTATGAGCATTCCAGACTAGATAATTCTGCATTTTGTAACATTAACAAAGCTTTGCACTTAATAGTGTAATAATCACAATATTTTTCTATGTGTGTGAAGTTTCCAGTAAGTTCATTGTGAAAATTTCTTACCGTTTAAGCCTCTTGAAACTCGTAAAAAAAAAAAAAAAATCACATCTAATACTTCAGCGCTTAACTTTGATCTTCTTTCCTCTAAAACTTGACCTGCTGCACTAAACACTCTCTCGCTTGCAGAACTACTGGCTGGTGTACATAGTACATGTCTTGCAATAACAGCTAACTTAGGAAATTGAGAATTCTTCCACCATGGTAACAAATCCACAGCTTCAAGGTGTGTTTCTCCCATGTGCAATTCCACGTACTTACAAATTTCATCTGGATCAAGATCATGAATTTCAAACTCATCTTCAAAGAAGCCTGCTGATTTTTTTCCAGAAAAAAAAAAAAAAAATTGCTAATGAAATCAAGCTACAGATCTAGAAGTGGCACCACCCATGTACTTAACACTAGAAATTCTTTAATTTTTGGTAACCACTAACCAGTTTATAACAATAATATCCAGGGAATTATTTGTTAATTACAGTTTTTCGTGAAGGTAACTTATAAACAATGAAATTGGATATATATAAAGAAATCAACAATGAAATTCAACATGTGTAATGCCCAGCCCGAGTTTTTCAGCCCTTAATGAATCCTGAGCCCTCCCGAGCCCAGAACGTGCCCGGTTTTCATATACGAGCCCGGGCCCGAGCTCATCGCTACTGTTTACTATACATTTCACGAGAAAAGCATTAAAACCCTATCTCATAGTCATAAGTGTTACAACATACATAGCAGCAGCGCTATATATCTATGAAAGCTAACGACAAAGTTTCTCTCTATTCTAAAAAAATAGTAACTGCCGCTGCTGCTGCCACTGTTTTAGAAATTTTGCAACACTCTTGCTTTCCTAGCTCACAGCGCAAAACATATTGAACACAAAAATATGAAATTTACATCGTTTGTAGAGAATTGTATGGAGAACACGCTGAAATAAACTGTTTCTCAATTCTAGCGATACTTCCAGAGCTATTGTATTTCAAAGTTAAGGTAAACAAAAAAGTGCTATCAGGTCGCGTTCCGGACACACTAACAGCAACAGAACCACGAAACTTTGTAGGCATGTAGTGCCATGACTGAATTTTTGCACCTCGTCGCCCGTTTTTTAATTTCCATTTAGTTAACGAGAAATTAAATTTCTAAATTTCACAAAATTCTCTATTTCGCAATGGGATCTATTTAAAAAATGTATATATGATCACAAACTATAAATCATAACGCATTGCAATTTTTACAGCATAAATGTACAACTGTCCCTTTTTTTACAAATTTTTTTTTAAGAAAAATGCATTTTCTGATCTTTAAGCATTTTTTAAAGATGCAAAGGAAAGAAATGAACGGCTTGTCTGTCTTCACGATAACCACAGAAGAAAGTTCTGGTCCCGTGACCTGCTGCCATCGTGACACAGAGAATTTGTTATGCATATGTTTTGTTGGTAAAGCTATCTCAGTTGTTTAAGGTGGACGTCAAGTAATTTTGCTTCCTATACTTCCAATGGAAAAATTTCTGTACACATTTTCTTCACAATTAATGCGTTCCCAAGGATGAAAATTTGAACATTGATTAGAATAGCTTCATTTCATAACTTGGAATACTTAATATTTTCTAAAACATAACAATAATTATGCAATCCAACATTTGTTTGTCTACTGACGTCATCAAAGTACAGGTCGCACCATCTTTTTTCTGGACAATTAATGTGTTCCCAAGGATGAAAATTTCAACATCGATTAAAATAGCTTCTAAACATATAAAACGAGCGAAACACACAGTCACTTACGGTAAAAGGTTCGTTTAGCGGTAGCTTTCGGTCATCCTACGACCTTAATCACCCGCGATCGACTGGATGGGCTGGTTGCCAGAACTACAATTTGAAGTTGGAGTGTTGGAACTGTTGCCAGATTTTAGAAGAGAGATCCAAATAAATGGGATTTGGTGAGGGGTCTCTGAATTGCAGTTTTTGGTGAACAAAATTTCAATGCTCTCTTGAAAATGCAGAGATGCCTTGTTGATGAAAGGGGCAACTTTTTTGGTTTCTTTCCAAATGGGAACTGCAGAGGTGTCTTCAAGAGTTAGTGCAGATAAAGCTGTCTTTGAAAGACCATTGGAGCCGCCCCGGTGGCGCAGTGGTCTAAGGTGCTGGCCTCTGATCATTCGTCCGTAAGGCATCCGGGTTCGAATCCCGCTCAGGCATGGATGTTGTGTTTGTCTTACGGCACTGGCTCTCTCCCTTTCCTGGAACCAGTGACCCTAAATCAGGTACGGGTGACTGCTTATAGCCTACCATTGAGTTGCTCACGGTGGTCGTAAAACCTCCAATCAAAAAAAAAAAAAAAAAAAGACCATTGGAAACATCTTTTTTGTGTTCACCAAGTCTTGTTTTGATGCTTCGGTATGTGCTTCCAATATACACTGAGAGACCAGAGGAAGTTGAAATGGGAATAGCATAAACTCCAGGGGTGTCCAAGGGTGAGACAGGATCCCTGTCTTTAAGCAGGCACATTATTGCTGAAGGGTCTGGTTTCACTGTGAGAGTAGCCCATAGTTTAAAAAAAGTTTACACATCTTATATGAGAAGGATCCATGGAAAGGGATGGAACCAATGAATGGTGGGTTTTCCATTATTATTGGTGAGAGAGCAGACAGATTTTTCACGTGGGAATTTTGGAGGAATTTTTGAATTGTAGAAGGTGGGAACTGATGGGCTTCGGCAATTTCCTTTATGGTGTCAATTTCTTCATTGAAGGAAGATTCAGTGTTGCAGACAATCCTGGCACGATTGACATAAGTTTTAAAGGCTGCAAATTTGTGAGCAGTTTGGGAGTGGGATCAAAATGGGATTATGTTTGTTATTGCAGAGGGTTTTCTGTGGACAGATCTGTTGAGATGATTCCCTAGCCTTGCCTAGGTGTACATCCAAAAAGTTAATGCCTTGCTGTGATTCTTCATTGATGGTGAATTTTATTGATGGGAACTTTAGGGAAAGCTTTTCAAGAAGAGATTCAAGGTCAGTTCTATTGTGTGGCCAAATTACAAAAATATCATCAACATATCGAAGCCAAATGGAAGGTTGTAGATTGTGTTTCATGACTGTGTTTTTTTTTTGATATGTTGTGATGTGTTGATATTTTTCTATTAGTGGTCTCGAGGGTTAGGGCCCAGCCTTTGTTTCCACTATGCGAAAAAAATCACACATCCACGCATTCTTGTCTGCAAGAATGATTCCTTAAAATTTTCCTCTCATTAATTTTTCCTGAATTTCATTTTTGGAGGTGAATTGAGCGACATGAAAAACATTTTTTTTTTTACTTTCTTAAACATTCGTTCAAGGATTTCAGTGGAAATTGTGTAGTTATAGTTTTGGTACGTGTACTGTATATGTATGTGTCTTTGGAACGAGAGTTAGAAAGAATTTGAACATATGCAAATGGCTAAAAAAATTACTTTTAGTATGTGTAAAACTAAAACATATGTAAACTAAATTATCAACATTTTAAAAACTAAATTTTATATTTATATATCATCATCATCATTGTCAACCATTATCAATCCACTGCTGGACGAAGGTCTCCCAAGTTTCCTCCACAACGGTTTGTCTTATGCCAGTCTCCTCCATGTCATTCCTGCATACTTTCGAATTTCATCCACCCATCTCCCATGTGGTCTTCTTCTGGGTCTTTTCCTGTCCCTTGGAATCCAATCTAAAATTTCGGCTGTCCATCGATGGTCTGTTCTTCTGGCAGTATGTCCAGCCCATTGCCATTTCAGGGATTTTACTCTGATCATGATGTCTTCCACTCTTGTCATTTTTCGGATCCACGAGTTCCTCTTCTTATCTCTCCTGGTTACACCAAGTATGCACCTCTCCATGCTTTTTTGAGTTGTCTGCAGCCTTTGTATGTCTCTTTTAGTTAAGGTCCATGTCTCTGCACCATTCGTAAGCACTGGAAGGATGCATTGATCAAACACTTTTCTTTTAAGACATAATGGCATATTGCTCTTGAAAATTATGCTGTTTCTTCCAAAAGGTCTCCAGGCAAGTTTTGTACGCCGATTAATTTCGTCACCAATGTTACCCTCACTTGATATCTGCTGTCCAAGATAAACGTACGAGTTTGTTATCTCCAGCTTTTCTCCATCAATCAATAAATCTTCATTTCTTGAAAAAGCATTGAACATCACTTTTGTCTTCTGAAAGTTCATTTTTAATCCCACTTCTTTACTCTTGTCAGCAAGTTCCTGGATCATACTCTGCAGCTTCTGATTGGGTAGTTGCAAAAATGACTACGTCATCAGCAAAACGAAGGTGGGTTAGATAATCTCCATAAATCTTTATCCCCTTGTTTTCCCAGCTCAGCGACTGAAAGACACCCTCCAATATGGCATTAAAGAGCTTCGGAGATATGGTGTCACCTCGTCTCACTCCCTTTCCAACTTTTATGTGTGCTGTATTCTCAAACAGCCGAATCTTTGCACTTGCATTTTCATAGATGTTATTAATAATATTAATGTATGCATCTTCAATACCACAGGATTTCAGAGCCATTGCAACTGCTGATGGTTTCACCAAATCAAAGGCTTTTTCATAATCGATAAAAGCCATACACAATGGAAGTTCATATTCCCTCGCTCTTTCAATTAGTTCTCTCAGTACGTGGATATGATCTATTGTGCTGTAGCCACTCCTAAATCCAGCTTGTTCTCTCGGTTGAGCCATGTCCAGTGTTACCTTCAAGTGGTGTGAAAGAACTTTAGTGAAGATTTTATAAACCACTGATAGGAGGCTGATAGGTCTGTAGTACCTGAGATCCTCAATGTCACCTTTTTTATGTAGCAGGATCATTGAACTCGAATGTGGCAAGCTCATAAGACAAACAAAATGTATTGACATAACCAACCTTAAAAAACACCATAATAACCTTCAAGTTGGAACTGAAGAACAGATTCTCTGCTTTAGAAGGCCTAACATCAGAAGAAGTGGATATTTCTGAAGTTAACAGAAAAGTAACCAAAGCTTTTATGGAAACAGCAACAAAATTAGCTGGGTCTAAGAAAAAGTTGCATGTGAACAAATTATCAGGAAAAACCAAAATGTTGATGCAAAAAGAAGAGAGATGAGGACAACTAAAGAAGATGCGACTTCCAAAGTGAAATATATAGAGCTATGCAAGACAGTACGAAAGAGTAGCACTGAAGACGTAAGGAAATTCAACTGTGAACTAGTGAGGAAAGCAATTGAAAACAACCAAAGCCTAAAGATAGCAAAGGGACATCTCAGTAAGGGAAGAAAACAGATTAAGGCACTGAGAAAAGATGGTTCTCAAACAAGAAATAGAGGCAAAATTTTGACAAGAGTGAAATATTTCTACTCCAAATTATATGAAAGGGATGATACATGTACTCCAGACATCATGAAAGGTACCAGAGTTCGTCCAGCCCTCCCAGCAGAAGTTGCACATGCAATGAAGAACATAAAGCGGGGAAAAGCTCCAGGAGAAGATGGAATTACTATAGACATCATACAAGAAGCAAGTGGAGAAATCAAAACAGTACTCGCCCAAATTTTGACTCGATGCCTTAATGAAGGGAAGATTCCTGAGGATTGGAACAACGCTACAATTTATATATATATATCTCCAAAATGACTCCACAACTTAAATCTTGGCCCGCAGTCTCCGGCAGCTGGAATGTACCTGGCCAAGGCAGTGGCCAGTGCGACAAATTCGAAAGTATGCGGAAGTGACATGGAGGAGACTGGCACAAGACAGACCGTTGTGAAGGAAACTTGGGGAGACCTTCGTCCAGCATTGGATTGATAATGGTTGACAATGATGTGGATGATATGTAGCAATTATGAACATTGGAATCGTAAAGTAAACTCGTGCATAATTCATTAAATTAAATTAAGCTTACATTATGACTGAGATTAAATAGTGTGTGGTGAGAAGCATTTATTGGTACAAAAGTTTGTGGCGTTCAGGTGTGTTAGCAAGACACAACAAAATTTGGTATAGAATCGCGCATTATGTCAGTAGAATGATTTTTTTTAAGGAAATTAGTTCTTTTTTATTTTCCCCCGAATTCTGAAATTTCTTATTCAGCAATTTGTAAATGAAACGATGTGAAAATTTTCGTATTCTTGAGTTTCGAGAAATGTTAATTGTGTACATGATGTTAATTTTATGCGAATATTAGGATCCCTGGGTTTTGCACCATTTCGTTTTTTTTTTCACTAGACAGCGAGTCGCCAAACCCAGAGAGATAAGAATCTCGCTTCCTGTTAGCCCAGAAATTCCTTTGAAAAGTCACCTTGGAAACTTGAAAACAATAAATTTCCCAGGGCATAGCAGGTGGAATTTCAAGAATTTTTGCAAAGTCATGGTCAAGAGGGTGCCATGGATGACCAGCAAGCTCTTCATCCCCCCCACCACACCCCTTGTAAACACCTTCCCTCAAGTTACAGAGAGCATGAGGGAGGACTTTTAGCCAATGGCGTAGCTGAAAGCCATAGCGTCCTTTTTGGCGCATGCGCGCTAGAGTTTTGTAAAAGTTGGAGCTAAGGGGAGATTTTTCTCTCTCGACTTCTTCATTCTCACACTTGCGCCTTAGTTTTTCAGAGGGTAACACCTCACTTGTTTTGTGTTGGACTGAGGTCAGCACCCGCTGACCTGCAAAAAGAAGTTGGGCGAGCTTATAACTCACTCTGTCACATTGCAGTTGACCGTGATGTGAAGTTTCACCTCCCGCGCACGTGTGCCTCTTCAGGTTTTTTTAGGTTAATTATTCACTCCAAGCTTGTATGCTGACAGCAGCTCTACTCTTTGGAAAAGACTTGATTATCTGTTTCTACAAGCTGAGGGACATTGACGCTTGACACTCCCTGCCAACTCACTCCTGCTCGGAGTTCAGAAATGTCGTCCTGTAAGAACTGCGGTGCTAACCTTCTCACCGATGAAAGAGCCATCCTGGATGACACCTTTATCCGCTGCTGAAAAGGAAAGGCTGGAAGAATCCTCATCGGATGTTCTCTCTTCACAATTTCCCCCACCTAAGGACGATAGAGCCAAGACCGCTTAAAAGAAATATAACCAGAACCTAACCAGGATATCCGGAGATAAACTGACGCCCGTCACTCTCCCTTGAGGTAATTCTGCCTAAAAAAAAAAAAAAAAAGGTAAACCTTCTGATCTAAATTCACTTTACGGCCTCCTGTTTCAACACTTTTCTTTTTGTTCCTCTCAAAAAAATTATTTGGTAGAGGATAACAGGGTTGTCAAAAGGATGTAATTATTGTTGAAGTCAATGATTATCTGAAATTATTATGATGTACGAGAAAATCTTAATGTATCGATTAAGGACGCGAGAGAACACGAGTGATAGTTGTGAAAAAGGAAATTTATCGGGTATTGTAAAATAGGGGAGAGTTATATAAGTGATTTTTGAAATAACACAAATAATATAAAAGGAAAAGCTTCAGAGGCAGGTGTAATGCATTACATGCTGAAAAACCTCAGTGCTCATTTTATTTTTGGCCAAAGTGTATTATTCTTTTGTATTGTGCATGATGTTTTGTAAATGTACCAAAAAGGGAAATTTCAAGTGTTGATCACATAATTTTTTTTTCTTTAAGCAAACAATAATTTAATCACACTGAATTTTTGAATAATAAATAAATGAATTACAAATTGAAATGTTAAAAATTTGCAATATTACACAAAACTGAAAATTGTTTAACTAATTTAGAAATATACACCCAACAAAATTGAAATTGGACTCTAAAACTCATTTTTTGCATTCGTGGGTGCTTTGTAAATGAAAAACCAAAGAAAAAAAAAATCTGTAAAATTCTCAACAAAATTCTGATCAGGCGAGAGGCCTGATCAACAATAAATGCAACTGATAGTCAGTTTTTATATCTAAAAAATTTGAGACACCTTTATTACTTGTTTATGTGTGTTCAGTGAATCCAAAGGTAAATCTTGTGTAATTTTTTTTTTTTGTCAAGCTCATAAATCACCTCTGCACTTGGCAGAGTTCAAGGATCTGAGCCTGGTAAGATTTAATTAACTGATACTTTGACAACGTAAATTTTAATGATATATTATTAAAACAACCAATCACTTACCTGAAAGATCATGGTCACTTTATTCTTTAACACTTCTAGCACGTCAGAAGTGTTAAAGGAATAAAGTGACCATGATCTTTCGGGCAAGTGATTGGTTGTTTTAATTATATATCATTAATGAATTGCACGTAAATATGCACACGTTGCTGGTGTTTTAATACCTTGAAAGTGAAAATATTACGGTAAATTTTAATGTTCGTGCATACAATTTTTCTTTTGTTCTTCCACTAATTTTTTTTATTCATCACGTGCCATATTATTCCACATTATTTGATACAAGTGTATTTACATTATAATAACACATGGTCATAGTAACCAAGGTTCAAATTAGAACGAATTACATTATATCAGTTGCATGAAAACTTCAGCCAGAAGTGGAGAGAGAGGTGAACCCATCGGAAGTCCTTCTTGCTGACAGTAGTATTTGTTGTTGAACTTAAAACAATTAAGATCTCTCAGAGTTCGAAGGCAGTCATACAGGTTTTTTGTTAGTGGGCCAGAGAGTGATTGGTTTTCTTTTAGCAATTATACTAGCAGCATATGAGAGTGGAAAAGAGGGACTGAAGGGAAGAGAAGAGACTACATCCAGAGTGTACATTTTGTCAGAGGGTTCAATGCTAGGAGGGAGTTTTCTAATGAACTCTTTAGTGGAGGAAATTGACAAAAGATGGCTGGATGTGAGATGTTTACATTTTCCCACAATCCTCCTTTCAAGGTTACGGGTGGGAGATAAAGTATATTCCACGAGTGGTCGAAGAGGGAAACCAGTTTTTAAATGAAGTTTAATCTGGAATAAGCGTGGAGTTCGGAAATATGCTGGTGGTGTAAAATCTCCAAGAAAGGTCTTTAGAGTGGGTTTCTTGTTGAGTTTTTCAACTACAGTTTTAAGTTTGGGGGTGGTATCAGATTTTAGAACCTTGCAATTTGAAGTTGAGAGGAATGATACAGCTTTTTCATTGAGAACAGTTTTGAAGATAATGACAGGGCAGTTAGTTTTATCAGCTTTACAGATTGCAAGATTCTTTTCATTCATTAGATTGCTGATTTCTTTGAGGAATGAGGAAGAATACTGCAGGGGTTTCTTTTCCACTTTTGCAAGATAGAGTGCTGCCTTGGCACGGAGGATTGGTGAGCTTCGGGTTTAGGGCGGTGAACTGCTGCTTCTAGCATGGAGATCGTGGCTTTTAGATTTAGATTAGTTTCAGGAGTGAATTTAGGTCCAAGTGAAAGTATAAAACTGCAGTTGAAAGACTCGACAAGAAACCCACTCTAAAGACTTTTCTTGGAGATTTTACACCACCACCATATTTCCGAACTCCACGCTTATTCTTCGAGATTAAACTTCATAAAACTGGTTTCCCTCTTCGACCACTCGTGGAATATACTTTCTCTCCCACCCATAACCTTGAAAGGAGGATTGTGGGAAAATGTAAACATCTCACATCCAGCCATCTTTTGTCAATTTCCTTCACTAGAGAGTTCATTAGAAAACTCCCTCCTAGCAATAACCCTCTGACAAAATGTTCACTCTGGATATAGTCTCTCTCTTCCCTTCAGTCCCTCTTTTCCACTCTCATATACTGCTAGTACAATTGCTAAAAGAAAACCAATCACTCTCTGGCCCACTAACAAAAAACCTGTATGACTGCCTCCGAACTCTGAGATATCTTAATTGTTTCAAGTTCAACAACAAATACTACTGTCAGCAAGAAGGACTTCCGATGGGTTCACCTCTCTCTCCACTTCTGGCTGAAGTTTTTATGCAACATATCGAAAAAAAACCCCATAGTCGTGGAACACAATCTACAACCTTACATTTGGCTTTGATATGTTGATGATATTTTTGTAATTTGGCCACACAATAGAACTGACCTTGAATCTCTTCTTGAAAAGCTTTCCCTAAAGTTCCCATCAATAAAATTCACCATCAATGAAGAATCACAGCAAGGCATTAACTTTTTGGATGTACACCTGGCAAGGCTAGGGAATCATCTCAACAGATCTGTCCGCAGAAAACCCTCTGCAATAACAAACATAATCCCATTTTGATCCCACTCCCAAACTGCTCACAAATTTGCAGCCTTTAAAACTTATGTCAATCGTGCCAGGATTGTCTGCAACACTGAATCTTCCTTCAATGAAGAAATTGACACCATAAAGAAAATTGCCGAAGCCCATCAGTTCCTACCTTCTACAATTCAAAAATTCCTTCAAAATTCCCACTTAAAAAAATCTGTCTGCTCTCTCACGAATAATAATGGAAAAACCACCATTCATTGGTTCCATCCCTTTCCATGGATCCTTCTCTTATAAGATGTGTAAACTTTTCAAAACTATGGGCTACACTCTCACAATGAAACCAAACCCTTCTGCAATAATGTGCCTGCTTAAAGACAGGGATCCTGTCTCACCCTCGGACACCCCTGGAGTTTATGCTGTTCCCATTTCAACTTCCTCTGGTCTCTCAGTGTATATTGGAAGCACACGTACCGAAGCATCAAACCAAGACTTGGTGAGCACAAAAAAGTTGTTTCCAATGGTCTTCCAAAGACAGCTTTATCTGCACTAACCCTTCAAGACACCTCTGCAGTTCCCATTTGGAAAGAAACCAGAAAAGTTGCCCCTTTCATTAACAAGGCATCTCTGCGTTTTCAAGAGAGCATTGAAATTTTGTTCACCAAAAACTGCAATTCAGAGACCCCTCACCAAATCCCATTTATTTGGATCTCTCTTCTAAAATCTGGCAACAGTTCCAACACCCCAACTTCAAATTGTAGTACTGGCAACCAGCCCATCCAGTCGATCGCGGGTGATCAAGGTCGTAGGATGGCCGAAAGCTACCACTAAACGAACCTTTTACCGTACGTGACTCTGTGTGTTTCGCTCGTTTTATATGTTTATGTGTTATTGTGGCGTGATGCCCGAGTGCTAAACCATAAAATAGCTTCATTTTATAACTTGTAATACTTAATATTTTCTAAAACATAACCATAATTATGCAATCCAACAGTTGTTTGTCTACTGACGTCATCAAAGTACAGGTCGCGCTATCTTTTTTTCTGGACAATTAATGCGTTCCTAAGGATGAAAATTTGAACATCAATTAAAATAGCTTCATTTTATAACTTGGAATATTTAATATTTTCTAAAACATAACCATAATTATGTAATCCAACATTTATTTGTCTACTGACATCATCAAAGTACAGGTCGCTCCATCTTTTTTGTGGTTCCAACACCACCAAAGGAAAAGTTATTGATTTTTTATATAATTATGGTTATGTTTTAGAAAATATTAAGTATTCCAAGTTATAATTTGAAGTTATTTTAGTCGATGTTCAAATTTTCATCCTTGGGAACACAATAATTGTGAAGGAAATGTGTACAAAAGTTTTTCCATTGGAAGTATAGGAAGCAAAATTACTTGATGTTCATCTTAACGGTTCAGCATAATGGTTTACGGAAATGCTTTTTGGACCGCTTTTGTTTTCCTTAGTGGTAAATTAAGTAAGTGCTATAAGTTCAAACGACAAAAGTCCAACCTTCCAAAAATTAACGACAGTAAAAAAACTCTGAAATTTCGGAATAACAAGCCTTATTTGCTTAGACATGCAATAAAAATTGAAATTTATATGAATTTTCCAGTTGTTATTTCATGTGATATACTTGGAGATCGGGCTGCAGGGCCCGAGCGCTACTCTGGAAACGAGCGTAGCGAGCCTAGAAGCGCAGCCCCTAGTTTTGTATATTAAAACTCACCATTTTGCTCATATCAACACCACAACATTGGGCTACACTATTGGTTAAAAAAAAAGTATACCCCTGCATGACAGATAGTGGGAAGCTTTCATTGGCAACTTTGTGTCAGTGGTAGACATTGTGGATGTGTACTCTCTAAGGATGGTCTTGGAAATGAGTGAAAGATCTTAGAGTGAAGTGAATGTGAGCGTTTTACCGACAAGTAAGGGACACCGAGTGTGGAGTGAGAAAATGAAGTTTTTAAGTTCATTGTGTAAATTTTAAAATTGTTAATTTATTTGAATAGTTGTAATTGATAAGTAGTAATAATGTTTTATTCGAATTATAGTGATACTTTTTCAGTGTTAGGTTAACAATGAAGACATTTAAAATAGAAATGTAGGTTTTAGCTTAAAACTTTTTTAAATTCATGTTCATTTTATTTATGTGTTGATTTTGGTATGTACTGAATGTGAGGAATGTTTATGAAAAAAAATGAGGTTTTAAATTTTGTGTTTAATGTTTTTCGTGCTTTCCCACCAGAATTGTCCCAGAAACTGATGTCAGAGGTTGTACGTGTTGAATATGTATTTCCTGTTGAGTTATGGGGGAAATGGTGAGTTTTAGTGTAAAAAAACAACTTCATTGTCCTTAGCTTTCATAGATATTTAGTGCAAAAATTATTTCTCTTGACCAAAAATTATTTCTCTGAACCGAAAAGTTATTTCCCATGCTGCTAAGTTTGTAGAATCACACAATTGCTTGCCCATGCTTCTTGCTAGATGCTGTTCTGTGAACTTAGCATATTGTGAATTATTAAATTTGGCTGCTGTTGAACAATCTGTTTTTATTCTGCTGTTACAACTGATTTTGGACTTGCATATGTGATGGCCATAATTCATGCAGCAGTGTGAAATTCTATGCAGTTTCTTTAAAGTAGTTTGTATTTTTATTGATGCCCATGAAAATTATTATTTTTCCCTTTTGTTGTATATGTGATCATCTAGTGACCTAATGTGTGATCTGTTATAGGTTTGCCTACATGAAAGATATCAAAATAGAGTATGTTCTGAGAAAAGGGACTTTGTTGCAGAAACTACAAATCATGCTTCTGTGTTACTTATGTATATATATATATATATATTTATATTCTATAAAGAAGATACCTAAGCAAAAAAATGCAAATATAATTTTGAAAAATAATTTATATGCAGAAATATTATGTACATGCTGTTAATCTTTTGTGGCTGAAATTTGTTCTTCAGTAAACCTTCTGGTAGAATGTGCAAGTTAAAATAATTGCCCAAGCATTAAATCAATAATTTAATTTGCTGTTGTTATTGTTTTAAGCATGATATGGTTTAATTGTTTTACACAAGATATTCTAAATTCACTGCTTTAGTTTGGTGTCACATTGCTAATATAACTAGCATGCAAAACATATTTACTTTTTATTTTTGTTTTGGAGTGTCATTTCATGATTTTGTTATGTAATGTGATATTCTGTCTTTATCATGCTACTTTTATGCAAAGTATTAATCAAATCACTATAAGTGTGATGACAGCTTTCTATTAAAAAAGGAGACAGTGATTTTTTAAAATATTTGCTCCTAGAGGTTTTCAAATTGCTTGAGTTGAATATAAGTTTGCCTTACTTCATGTTCCTGTAGCTTACCATTCCTGATTTTTTTAGATTCATATTTTTCTCTCATGTCATTTTGAAATTATGAACTTGGTGTACCTCTTTTTTACATGATAATACTAAGTAGAATTGTTACTATTATGCAGGGGCCATGCTAACAACATCAGTACAATAGTTAAGATTGTAAACAAATTAAGAAATTGATATGAAGAATTAATTAAACAAATTAAGAAATTGTTAGCCAGATTTTTATCAGGCAGCTGATAAAAAATTCTTTTTCTGGAAATAATTGAGATTTCATAATGAATTCAAAAAAGTTTGAGATGTATTGACATCAAACCTAATTGAAAGACAAATACCAATTTCTGGCATATTTTAACTCATTCCTTTAAAATTTAGGGAATTTGATTGTTTAGGGAGAAATGATCATTCAAATGCTTCCTATCAGGAGAAACAAAAATAAATAACTAAATAAATAAAATAAAATGGGATGTGTTGTGTGAAACAGCAAACACATTCCCCGTTGTAAACTGAGATGTTGGTTGTTATTGTATCACTGTGTTTAGAGACACAGAGTGCGAGTATTTGAGGAAGAAGAATGCAGGGAGTGAAAACAGAGCATTTATTTGAGCATTTAAAGGCATCAGCCCGTTTTACAAGAGAGCCACGCATTAAATTACTCATTCAAAGACAGCCATTTAAATAGTGCATGTTCTCAGTCATGTGGCTGCAGCATTTAGTTATACATGAGACTTCTCTAATGACTCAGTTATTCTACAAGGCTTCTATAATGGCTCAGGTGCTCATGTGGCTTCTTTAACAGTTTAGTTACTCTGTAAGGCTTCTGAAATGGCTCAGTTACTCATAACGCTTCTCTGACTGCTCAGTTTCTCACAAGGCTTCTCAAAGATCGTTTGAATCTTGAAACACAAAATTTAAAGGGACTTTGGTTGCTAAATTTCCATATTTTCTTCCATTTGTATGTCTACAATAGCATAAAGATGAAAGAGAAATTTTCTGAAAATTAAACCAATTTTATTTCTGGTTCTCAAACCTTTTGCATAAATTATATTTGGCAAATATAATAACTAAAATTAAAATATTTTCTTACCCAAACTAGACAGTAAATAATTCAGACAGGAACCTTCTGGGGCAACTAACATCAGTACAACATTGATAATGTGATGTAAAGGACATCAGATGACACAAAGCATCTGCAGATAATTTAAACAGCCTAGGAATAATTATGCTTGTGTTATTTCTGTGGGAATTATTTATTTTTTGGCAAATATTTAACACGTTCCCTTGCATATGTTGTGCTGCATTAATTCTAATTGTAAGTTTACATTATCAAAATCAGTTTACACAGATGAATATTTTGTTAACTCACTTGTTTTGAAGTGAGTTAACAAAGTATGCATCATTAAGATAGCACAATAAATCTGTTTCTTGGTGTAAGCTAATAAAATGCACAGATGCCAAGCTTTTGCCAACCAACGGGTTGTTTTCTCAAGGCAGACAGCACATGCAACACTGAACAGTGCAGAGTGCCATTTACTGTATCTGAATTCAAATTTCAAGTATGACTAGACTTGAGGTAGTTAAAGAAATAAAATAAGTTAAAATTAAAATTAAAAAGACTAGTCAATAGTAGCTTACAAATAATACACAGTAAATAAAAAACAGACCATAGATGGACAGCCGAAATTTTAGATTGGATTCCAAGGGACAGGAAAAGACCCAGAAAAAGACCACATGGGAGATGGGTGGATGAAATTCGTAAATATGCGGGAGTGACATGGAGGAGACTGGCACAAGACAGACCGTTGTGGAGGAAACTTGGGGAGACCTTCGTCCAGTAGTGGATTGATAATGGTTGACAATGATGATGATGATGAAATAAAAAATAAATAAAGATAAATGAATTGCAGTAGTACTATATGTTAATGTGTATAATCTACAAGACCATGAAGTTCAGAAAACAAAGTTTTTTTACCATTGGGTATTCCACAGGATGTGAAATTTAAAAAACGAAAATGTCACTGTATAATTCACACCTGTGATGTTGAACCCAAACCATGATTTCCCACAAAAAAGTCACAATTTACAGGATAACAAAAAGTCCAAAGAAGTAGAAAACAACACAACAACAACAAAAAAAAAAAAAAAACAAAAAAAAACACGGTCTTATTAAGTAAAGTTAGTGCTTGCAGAAATTCATAGTTATTTTTAAGTAAAGAAATAATTAGTCTGTATTTTTTTTAAAGTTAATATAGAGCAAAAATTCATATTTTTTCCAGTGCTAGTGATCTTTCCACTGCACTTCCAAAGTGGGATGAACGTTCAGACAAAGGAAATTATTCTGTCTAATGATATTTCTGCTCACTTCTGTAGTTGTTTCCCTTCCAAAGATCTAAGGTTAAAAACAGGTGCGCATAATTAGAAATGTCTGGACACATTTCCATTGTCATTAAAATACTTCATCAGTCCATATCACACGTTCTGTTCCAAACTCATTGAACTTCAAATGTTACAGTATGCCTTTCTGCTGGGCTGGACCAGTTTGTGACGGAACACGTGCTATTAGCCAATGAAGTGCTCTGATTACAATGGAACTGCCCAGAGATTATTAATTATGAACCTGTTTTTAACATTGCGTCTCTGGAAGGCAAACAACTTCAGAAAGAAGTAGGCAGAAAAACCCTTAGGCTGCCGACTCTGTGAAATGATGGTGAGAAGAATATCTTATATACTCTTCTGTTGGATTGTAATTATTATGTGGAATGTTATCACCAATGCTGTAATCTAAACTGGTCAAGCTACTTAATGCCTAGAAAATATGTGAAGAACAGAATAAATATGAAAATATGAGTACATTGCTGTTTTCAAGTTATTACAAATTGAGGGCGATTTTGAGGATACTGAGTCATTGCACATACACAGTCGTATCAGAATAATATGACCACCTACCTAATAATGGGAATAACCACCCTTGACCCGGATGACAGCAGCAAGATGGCATGGCATGAACGCAATGAGGCCCTGGATGGTTGCCTGAGGCACACATGCCCATTTGGACTTCAGCAGAGCAC
The DNA here is from genome assembly GCA_039090855.1 of Macrothele yani. Taxonomy (NCBI): domain Eukaryota; kingdom Metazoa; phylum Arthropoda; class Arachnida; order Araneae; family Macrothelidae; genus Macrothele; species Macrothele yani. The sequence continues at coordinate 131,894,987 of CM077005.1, read as the reverse complement.
AGAGGTCCCATAGAGGATGTGGTTGGTTGTTAGCACATGGAACTTGTTGATCCAAATAGTCCCACAAGTGCTCTATGGGATTAAGATCGGGCGATTTTGCCAGCCAAGGGAAAACGGAGACATCGCTGTCATGTTCCCGGAACCAGTCATGCATCCCTTAGCGACATGGCAGAGAGCATTGTCCTGTTGGTACACACCATCACCACCAGGGTAAACATCCAACATAAAAGGATGCATGTGGTCAGCGAGGATAGACAGGTTGTCATTGGTGCTCTGGGACCCATCCAGTGGTACTAGCAGTCTCAGGTCATACTAGGAAAACATCCCCCAAACATGTACTCTGCCCCCGCCAGCCTGTACTTGACCGACAAGCCTGTCTGGGTGTTGGTTCTTATGTGTCTGACACCGTATCTGTCACAGCCCATCACTTCTGTGGAGTAGATATTTCGATTTGTCGGAGAAGGGAACCTTTTTCCACTGCCCATTGATGGTAGTCTCATGCAAACTGCAGGCAGCCGATGGACCTTGGTTAACATGGGTGCCTTGATGCAGTATCGACTGCAGAGACTTTTGAAAACAGGGTTCGCTCTACTGTTATTGGGGACACATATCTGGGCGCCTCAGCTTTCATTTGTGTGGTTAATTGCTCTTTACCAGTCGACGGAGGCGGTGTTCTTCTCTGGGGTTGATGGTCTTTGGGGCTCCACAGTTATGACGTCGGGTGGTACTCGGTGTGCCAGCGGTCCACTTTTTGGTACACCCTTACTACAGTACCTCACAAACCGCCCACAAAGTCTGCTGTTTCAGAGATGCTTCCACCCTTGGCGCGGTAGCCGATGATCATTCCTTTTTGAACATCCATCAAGTCACTACCTCTGCTCATTGTGCTTACATAACACACTGTGGCTCATCTGCCCTGGCCAGCCGCTTATATCTCTGTATGTTTGACCTTGTCATGTACACTCTGTGACGCACCTGGGTGGGTACACTGTGATTCTAGGAGTGGTCATATTATTATGATACAACCATGTATTAACTTACACCAATATGAATTTCTTGTACTATCTTAATTATAAGTTCTGGTGTGAAAAAGATCCCTTTCTTTTGTTTGAAGTGCACTTACTTTAAGCATTGTAATATACACTGAGTGGCCACTTTATTATGACCACTCCCTCAGTACTTTGTTGGGCCACCTTTTGCCTTTAATACTGCGTCGATTCTTCGTGGCATGGACTCCACGAGATGTTGATAGGTGGTTTGTGGAATGTGGGGAATCTGAGACCATGCTTGATGAATAGCACTTTCCAGGTGTGTGAGATTGCAGGGTTGTGGATCTAGCTGTCTGATGGCTCGTTCAACTTCATCCCACAAATTCTCAATGGCGTTGAGATCTGGAGATTGTGGGTGCCACCTAAGCAAAGTAAACTCACCGGCATGTTCCTGAAACCAATCCTGTACAATACGAGCACTATGGCAGGACGCATTATCTTGTTGAAAGTAGCCATTGCCATTGGGATAAACCATCCACATGACAGGTTGCACTTGGTCTGCAACAATGTTTAGATATGATGTGCCAGTCAAAGGTTGATCAGCAGGAATTAAAGGGCCCAAAGCATGCCAGGGAAACATTCCCCAAACCATAGCGGTGCTTCCACCAGCTTGAAGGGTTGTAGCAATGCATTTGGGGTCCATGCTTTCATGCTGTTTCCGCCAAATTCTCACTCGGCCATCGGCATGGTGCAACTGAAAACGTGATTCATCGGACCACATAATTTGTTTCCAATTATCGACTGTCCAATCCTTGTGCACCTGTGCGAACTGGAGACGTTTTCTCTTGTTAACTGCAGACAGCAAAGGTGTTCGAGTAGGCCTTCGGCTGCCATATCCCATCCGATGCAGTATATGGCGAATAGTGCGTGCAGAGATCATTTGAGGGGATCCTTGATTAAGATGGTCTGTAATTTGCTGCACTGTTGCCCTTCTGTTGTCTGTTACCAGTCTGGACACTCTCCGTTCCGCCCTGGCAGTCACTAGTCGATGACGACCACACGTTGCACGTAGAGAGCCAGTTTTTGGCTGGCAGTCCAGTCTTTAAGCACTTTAACCATAGCTGCTCTGGAACATTTCACCAATGCGGCGGTTTCGGTGATACTCGCTCCATTTCTCCAAGCTCCTACAATCATCCCACGTTAGAAGTCTGTCAAATCGCATTTTTTACCTATCTCGTCACCCAAAAATACCTCTACTACTGTGGCAAGCACTAAGCTTTCCCTTTTTATACTAGCCTCGCCCTCTGGCGGCAACAGCATGCAGCCACAGCTCATTTGCTTAAAATTGTCAGGTGGTCATAATAAAGTGGCCACTCAGCGTATATGTTTTATGTGAATATTAAAATATCTGGTTTAAACGTATCTGAAGCAAATGTTTTCTCTTTATTTTCTGTTTCTCAATTTAGATTGCCTCAGTTATAAATGTGATTTCTGTGATGCGGTTGTTAGCAGCACAGCAGTGCTCCCATGGCACAAATGCAAGACAGGTGGCCAAGCTCAGAAGTACAGGTGTCACCATTGCCCTTATACTTCATCGTGGCAGACTAATATCCGGAGGCATATAACCCTTCATACTGGAGTACGCCCATTTAAGTGCCCTCACTGCCCTAAAGATTTCTCCCAGAAGAGGGACCTCAGGATGCACATTATTACACATACTATTCTTTCTTGCAATCTGTGTGGTTACACTTGTACCACAAAGAGTCATTTTATTAATCACAGGAAGTCACATCACCAATTGTTATGTTAAATGTGCATTTATGTACCAAATGTTGCCATTAAATAACTTTGGCTCTATCTGTACCTTCTCCTTGTATTTTTTTTTTTTTGTCATGCATTATACTGTAGAGGCATGGATTCTGACCTGGTCATCTATGGAAAACAAAACTTTTTGACAAGAAAATGTACTGTCAATTAAAACTTGCAAAATTTGTGAATCAGCATACCTTCCAAAGTATCATATGACTGTTTGCATTAACAAGTATCGCATATAATTCTGTTCAACACGTATAAAAGCGAATGCATGACTCACCTCTCCCTAAACTTCGGCCCAATGTACGAACAAAGATTTCGCTATGTTGTACTGTTGACGGTTCACATATAAAAACTTGTATGATACAACATAATGTATTGCCATAGGAACCATAAAAGTCATGAATGGAGGTCATTGACAGCTACAATATCAGGAATAAAAAACAGGAAAGCCATACAGAACATAACAGTGATATGCTGATAAATGGTACGATGAATACAGAACAATAATAATGATGGCGAAACATTTTGAAGACTGAAATGTAAAACAAGACATTTCAAACGAAGGAATGCACAATGAATAAAACCTAAAACTCTTCATGAAATACATGTCTCTAGGCATCGGTTCTAGGCCTATATTTTCATAGCATGGTACAGTGGAACCTTGGTTATATTTTTTTAGGGGATGGCTTTAAAAAACGTATAAATGTAAAAAAACAATGAAAAAAACAAATAAAATAAAAGTAAAATTTGAATGCCTTCAAAAAAAGGGGGGATGGGGGACTTATAATTTTAAATTACGCAGGGGTAAAGTACTGCCAAAAGGCGGAATTCCGCCTTTTGGCAGTACATGACTTCGAAAAAGGTGGAATTCCACCTTTTTGGAAGTCATGCGGGGAGTTCTTGAGATTGAGAAAACAAAATATCTGTTCATAAAACAAATAGCTCATATGTTGTATATATGTCCATAGATATCAGGTTTCAAGAACTTGTGCCTGCATCATATAAATTTTTGTGTCAGTAAACTATCTAATTACTCAAATCTGGAGAGGAAAACAAATTAGATCAATATAAATATGGGATCATAGTGAGAAGAATTGGCAGGAAAACACGTAACACACAAAACATTAAAATAATTCTTGAAATCGTAATCACACGCGTAAGTTACGTTGAAAAATTATAAGTGGGACGTTTCGGTAGCGACTTCTACCTTCATCAGCCATGGAATGAGACACGTGGTAAAAGTGTCAGTGGTTACAAAATCGCTTTCCAAATAATAGGGATGTTAAAAAGTGCGTCAGTATTGCAGGTGTTAGGGGTAAGGTAGATTTCAATGTTTTTGCGGTACCTGAGGGCATGCCGATTGCTAAACAGGGCGATCCGCTCAACATTGTGCCAATCGGGAATCGCGGAAGAATCACTGATGGTTAAAATTGGAAGGTAGGTGGAAGGGCTGCCTTTCTTAACATCAGCAATATGCTTCATCAATCGCCGGTTTATGCTGCGTTAAGTACTACCATTATAGTGGGTAACGCCTGTGGAAGTGTTGATAGGGATAGAGTAGACACCTTGTAAATCTAGGAGTTTATTGAGATCTCTGTCCTTAAGGATGAGTTTGAGAAGATGTGGAGGTGGTTTGACTGCAATCCTGTAGCCAAAAGACTTGAAAATAGAGCAAATTTTATGAGTGAAGGACAAGCTAAAGGGCAAAGTGCCAACAAACTGATGGGTGGTGGAAGGTTCAGGCAGTAAATTAGATCTATTCTGTGATTCAAAACTCTTGATTAGTCTATGTAAAACCCACCATTTGGTTAAGGTATGTGGACGGCATCTTCATTTTTTGGCCACACCAAAAACACACTCTGTTTGAACTCGTTTCCTCCAGAACTTCCAAATTCCCGCATATAAAATTTTTCTCTCAAGAACAGATCAACAATAATATTAGTTTTCTGGATGTTAACATCAACATCAACCCAGACTTCTCACTTGGCCTCTGTTTACGGGAAACCTTCTGCCACCCATAATATCATCCCTTGCCATTCGCGCACTTTTGGAAAATACAAAGTGTCTGCTCTTAAGCCATACATTTACAGGGCCAACCTTATTTGCAACAGCCATTCTGCTCTTCAACTGGAATATCAGAACGTCATCAGCATTGGCAAATTGCATGGCTTTCCACCCCTCTTATTACACAGACTAATCAAAGAGTTTTGAATCACAGAATAGATCTAGTTTACTGCCTGAACCTTCCACCACCCATCAGTTTGTTGGCACTTTGCCCTTTAGCCTGTCCTTCACTCATAAAGTTTGCTCTATTTTCAAGTCTTTTGGCTACAGGATTGCAGTCACACCACCTTCACATCTTCTCAACCTCATCCTTAATGACAGAGATCTCAATAAACCCCTAGATTTACAAGGTGTCTACTCTATCCCTATCAACACTTCCACAGGCGTTACCCACTATATTGGTAGTACTTACCGCAGCATAAACCGGCGTTTGATGGAGCATATCACTGATGTTAAGAAAGGTAGCCCTTCCACCTCCCTTTCAATTTTAACCATCAGCGATACGTCCACGGTTCCCGATTGGCACAATGTTAAGCGAATCGCCCTGTTCAGCAATCGGCATGCCCTCAGATATCGCGAAAGCATTGAAATCTACCTTACCCCTAACATCTGCAATACTGACGCACTTTTTAACATCCCTGTTATTTGGAAAGCGATTTTGAAATCTGGCAACAACTGACACTTTTACCACATGTCTCATTCCATGGTTGATGAAGGTAGAAATTGCTACCAAAACATCCCGCTCTTAATTTTTCAACGTGACTTATGCGTGTGATTACGATTTCAAGAATTCTTTTAATAAATATGGGATTCACATTATTGGTTTGGTGTAAGCACATTAACTAAAATAAAATTCTTATTCATTCCTAAAGAAATTTTAGACAATTTTATGGATTTTATATATGCATTTATGGTGCTTAGGGTAGTTAATAAATGCTGAAAGGTTAATTATTTTTACATATTCCTATGTGAGAAATGTTCAGCCTTTTGCACTTTCATGCCTGAAATTACACTAATTTATAATATGAGAATATACACACATGGACAATTTGTTTGCTAACTTGAACCTATGTCTCTTTTGACTTTTGTATTAATTTTATACTAATTTCATTATAAAAACTAGATAAAAAAATTCTGTATGATTTCATTATTTTCAATATATGATAAAGAAAAAAGACACCTTTAAAAATGCTATGTAGTAAATCTGAATGTGATTTTGTTTTATATTCAATACTTCTATTACATGTCCTTTACTTGACATGTAATATTCCTATTACATGTCCTTTACTTAACACTCTTTTCAAAGCAATTTGTCCACTAGTTGATTTAGCATTAGTGCTGAGTAAAATATTTAGTAATCTTTGCTTGTTTCAAATTTCTAGAATTCAGAGAAGAAGGAAAAATAAATTGTGAACTAAGTTATTTATTGAATTTTTAGTATCATCATGTATTTCATAGCTGTGAAAAAAATGCTGTCTTGATTCTGTTAAAGTTGCAGCATACTAGGTTACTTGTAAAATACCCAAAGAACCATATGTTTCTGATAATCTGAAATTCAGATTTTTATATATGATCACAAAAAGCATGCAAATGAATTGAAAAACTGAAAAAAACTACAGTAAAATTGAAATACTTCGACAATATCAGGTAAAATACCTTAGATGTTATGTATATATTAATCAAAAGCACGTTTATAACATAAGACAACCCATAAGGTTGCCTCATGAATTGCAGTTTTCGTAATAATGGGACTAATGCAGAATTTCATATAAAAGTGAAAACATATAACTGAAAAAATGTATAACCGAGGTTTCGCTGTATCATTTTTATTCATTATCATTCATTAAGTCGCAATCCACTGTTAGATGAAAGGTCTCTTCCACAATTCTCTATCTTGAGATATTCTTTTCCTAATCACTCTGGCATGTTTTTGAAATTCATCCACACATTCCTCCATGCAGTTTTCTTGTGGGTCTTTTCATGTTCCTTCTATTTGGTCTAGTATTTCAGTTGCCCAATGGCGGTCAGTTGTTCTAGCAATATGTCCAGCACATTGCCACTTCAAGATCTTCATTTTTATCATAATATAATTGATTCTTATAATTTTCTTGATCCATAAGTTCTTTTTCCTACCTTGGTTACACCGAGCATGCAGTTCTCCAGACTTCTTTCTGTAGACTGTAGTCTTGTATGTCTTTTTTAATTTATGGTCCTTGTCTGTGATCCATTAATAAGAACATGAAGAATGCACTGATTAAATGCTTTTTTTTAAGGCACAATGGTAAATTGTTCCTAAAAATTGTACTATCTTTTCCAAATGCACTCTTACCAAGTATTATTCACCTATTAATATTTTCTTTGACATTGCCCTTGTATGATATCTGCTGTCCAAGATAGATGTTAGCATCAGTTACAGCAAACCTGTAATGTTATAACTATACCACTGAAATTAGAGGAAATACCATTTCATCACCAACTTGCTTTGTCAGCATGGTGAGTCATGGCCAGTTCCTGCAAATGACTTACAACTGTCATGCTTTGAACTGAATGTACCAAATAAAACATCTGTTTAATATACTATTTTTCAACACAGTTGCCAAAGGCATTCAGGCACTTGACACCACATGCTACGAGTGATTTTTTTCTCACTGCATGAAATCTTTGTCTCCAGAACACATAGACATTCATTTGGTAATAATTGATGACATGGCTATTCCTAGACTTAATGCATTACACATATCTCCAATTATGGGTTTTTTTAAGGAATAAAAGGAAATAATATGTTGGAAGATAATAATTACCCTTCTCTACTAGTCAACAAAATTAAAGTGAATCAAAAAGTCAAAAATTAAGTTTCAGCTAACTAGAAAAATTACTTACCATAAAGGACTGTTTGAAAAACTTCAGAGGATTAGTAAGAAGTTTCAAATCAGATTGGCTTCAGAATTACAAAATAAAATTAACTACTTTCCGAAATTAAAGCAAAAAGAAAAAAGCATCCTTTTACAGGAAGGTGTGGTCTACAACATAAAATGTGAGAGTAATTAACAGCTGGTTGGGAGAAACAGGCAGACATCTTAAAACCAGATCGGTAGTGAGAGAGAGAGAGAGAGAGAGAGAGAGAGAGCATAAAGCTGCAATTAAAAATATGACAAGCAAAACAGGTTTGGACTGACATGTTCAAAATATAGGACATAAAGTGTTTTGGGACACTGTAGAAGTTCTGATACATCAACAGCACTTTTCCAAAAGAAAATTGTCAGAAGGACTGGAAATAGAGAGAAGAAGAGGTACAGCATTAAATGATATGATTTGGAAGGTTGGAATTTATCTCACGAATGGCAACACCTACTACAACTGTACTCCTGGGAAAGGAAGGGTAAGAGTGCTATCCAAAACTTTGACATTTCCTTTTATTCCTTAGAAAAAACCCATAATTGGAGATATTTGTAATACATATTCACTTCTTTGTTTGTAGTGAAGCAACATTCTTTCTGGTTATCTTTCAATAATAGGAAGAGATAAAAATCAATAGCCACAAGATTTTATTTATTCTACTAGGGTCTGCGCTTCTAGGCTTGCTACGCTCATTTCCAGAGTAACGCTTGGGCCCTGCAGCCCTATCTTCAAGTACATCACATGAAATAAAAACTGGAAAATTCATATAAATTAAAATTTTTATTGCATGTCTAAGCAAATAAAACATCATTTCATCAGAATTGTCGACAAATGTGTTCGACTGTCTCTTTCCGGTGATGCCATCTGATGAAATGAAAATGTTCTCCCAATCGTTCAGTACTTTTTGCGCTGTATCGATTCCAAGATGGCGGCTTGTTTACAGTTCTTGTTTCGTTCCCGGTGAACTCCCTGTTAGATTTTTGCAGAACTTTTTTCAATTTCCTTCTATTTTTATTGAAGGACTTTGCTCCGCCGCTATTCTGAAGTTTCCGAGTTCTTTTACTGTCGTTATTTTTTGGAAGGACGGACTTTTGTCGTTTGAACTTGTAGCACTTACTAAATTTACCACCAAGGAAAACAAAAGCGGTCCGAAAAGGATTTCGGACTTTAAGACCTGCCAGCATGCCAATTTTTAGATCTCTAGGTTATTTAGAAGTGGTCTAACAATTTGCAAAAAATTCAAGCAGACAATGTTCCAAAGCCACCATTTTGATTTTTTTCTTTTCGGTTTCGTACTTTTTTGGGTGTATGGACCTTAAGGCCTTTCACCATGCCAATTTTCAGATCTCTAGGTAATTTAGAAGTGGTCGAATAATTCACGGATGAACACACTTGCGTTTTCCCTCTTTGCTTTTCATATACGAGGCAAAAGCCGACATTTGCATAGGTATTCACGTATGCAGGCAGAAAACGCCGAACTTCAATAAGAGCGTCCCTACGTCGTTTAAGCATTGCATCATTACCAGTTTGATATTGTTGCCTGTTCTTTCACCCAATGAGAAAAGAGTGCTAAAAATAGCTTCGTCACCATTGCAGCAGGTCACAGGACCAGAACGTTCCTCTGTGGTTACTGTGAAGATAGACAAGCCATTTGTTTCTTTCCTTTGCGTTTTTAAAAAATGGTTAAAAATCAGAAAATGACTTTTTCTTTTTTTTTTTTTTTTTAAAAGAAATGATAGTTGTAAGTTATACTATAAAAATTGCAATGCGTTATGATTTATAGTTTGCCATATATCCGTTTTTTTAAATGGATCCCATCGCGAAATAGAGTGAAATTTAAAAATTTAGTTTCTCATAAACTAAATCGAAATTCAAAAAAGGGTGACGAGGTGCAAAACTTCGGTCATGGCACTACATGCCTACAAAGTTTCGTGGTTCTGTTGCTGTTAGTGTGTCCGGAACGCGACCTGATAGCACTTTTTTGCCTACCTTAACTTTGAAATACAGTAGCTCTTGAAGTATCGCTAGAATCGAGAAATGGTTTATTTCAGCGTGTTCTTCAAACAATTCTCTACAAATGATGTAAATTTCGTATTTTTGTGTTCAATACGTTTTGAGCTGTGAGCTAGGAAAGCAAGAGTATCGCGAAATTTCTAAAACGGTGGCAGTTACTTTTTTTTAGAATAGAGAGATTCTTGCTATTTTGATATCTGTTGGAGAGCTACTTGGGCTCTTCAGTGGATATCAATGTCAATGTATTTCAACCATTGAAACTTTCATACAGGCATACACATCACTAAGCTGTTCTGTGAGATTCAGAGGGTAGCTTCTCAAAGAAAGCTCATCAGCCAGATTAAAGTTTGAAACTAATGGTGCTAGACCTTACTTACTGTTGATGTATCAAGTATATCCATTTCCAGTGATCTTGGCACACTTCTAGAGCTTTACTGAAATGCATCGCATATCTCACACATGACCTGGCACTACATACTCATCATCTTTTTCTCATGCAGACATTTCTGAACCTGGTCCTCCTATGATTTCCTTTGCCTTCTTATACCTATAAATTTCACCAAATTATGGGTTTTACACAGGAATAAAGGAAATTGCTTACAGTCAGATTTTCGTATAGCATTCTTATCCTTCCTTTCTCAGGACTACAGTTATATTAGGTGTTGCCATTCGTGAGATAAATTCCAACCTTCCAAATCACTAAATGTTGTATCTCTTCTTCTCTCTATTTCCAGTCCTTCTGACAACTTTCTTTTGGAAAAGTGCTGTTGATGTATCAGAATTTCTACAGTGTCCCAAAGCACTTTATGTCCTATATTTTGAACATGTCAGTCAAAACCTGTTTTGCTTGTCATATTTTTAATTGCAGCTTTATGTTCTACTAATCTGGTCTTAAGCTGTCTGTCTGTTTCTCCCACATAGCTGTAACCACACTCACACTTTATGTTGTAGACCACTCCTTCCTGTAACAGGACATTTTCTTCTTTTTGTTTTAATTTTGGAAGGTAGTTACTAATTTTATTTTGTAATCTTGGAGCCAGTCTGATTAGAAATTTCTCACTAATCAGGCTCTGAAGTTTTTGAACAGTCCTTTATGGTAAGTAACTTTTCTAGTTAACTGAAACAATTTAGTTTTTCAAACAGAAGTCGTCGCTCTTACCAAGTTTATAAGTGAGTCACGAAAAAATTCTCATCGGCTGCCACCGGGAATCGAACCCAGGGTTTTCCAGTTACGCGCCAGACATGCTACCATTGCACAACCATTGTCCGGCTCGTAACTGGAAGACCCTGGGTTCTATTCCCGGTGGCGGCCGATGAGAGTTTTTCTGTGACTCACTTATAAACATGGAAAGAGCAATGACTTCTGTTTGATGTTCCTAATCCATGTCAATTGTCTTTATTAATTTAGTCTTTGACTTCTGCTTTTCTTTTTATATTAAGAATTTTGTTGACTATTAGAGAAGGGTAATTATTATCTTCCAAAACTTTTTTCAGTTCCTCCTTTTGAGCATGTTTTAACAATTCTGAAGAATTTAGGATGTTAATCTTTTCCAAAAATTGAGTGGCCAAGTTTTTTTTTATGTAATTGGGTGATTTGACTGATAGTCTAACATTTTAGACTATCAAAAACTAAAGATAGTCTAAAATGTTAAACCATCATGTTAAATAAAATGTTAGAAAAGTCAAAAACTAAATTGTTTCAGTTAACTAGAAAAGTTACTTACCGTAAAGGACTGTTTGAAAAACTTTAGAGGATTAGTGAGAAATTTCTAATCAGACTGGCTCCAGGATTACAAAATAAAATTAGTAACTACCTTCTGAAATTAAATCAAAAAGAAGAAAACATCCTGTTACTGGAAGGAGTGGTCTACAACATAAAGTGTGAGTGTGGTCTCAGCTATGTGAAAGAAACAAGTAGACAGCTTAAGACCTCGCCTTATTGTGAACAAACAAACTGCTCCCATGATTAATCTTGAGAAAGCAGTATATAACTACCTAAAGCCGCTTTATAGCAAACATAAATTTAATATTTCAAATTCTTAAGAACGAGGTGAAAATGATCTAAATACGTGGCGTGGCATCAGTTGAGTAAATAAATTCATCGCTCTTTCCACGTTAAGCAACGCACAGGAACCGAAAAATTATTTCCCTGACGGCGGCCAAATAACAATTTTTTGGTTGCTGTGCATTGCTTAACGTGGAAAGCGCTATGGATTTATTTACTCTTCTAAAGAACTAATTTGCAACATTCAATCTTTGCAGGATTATAACTTCACAATGTGTAGTATGGACATAATATCATTATATTCAAGCACTCCTGTTAATGAAGCAGTTGAACTAATTAATACAAAACTTATAAATGAAAACACTGATAAAAAACAACGAACAATGAGTATTATACATGCATTGCGATTTATAACCAACAGCAATTATTTCTCAAATGATGGTATTATATACAAACAAGTATTTGGAGCACCCATGGGATCACCACTCTCCTGTCTTCTAGCAGAAGTAGTCATACAGAATATTGAACAAATGTTATTCCAGAACTTAAACCTTGATTTGCTTAAACCTTGATTTGCCAATTTTATATCTATGCTATGTTGACGACATCTTAATTTTTTGGCAATATACGAAGGACAAACTAGATATGTTTATACAAGCCTTCAATAATACTTACTTAACCATAAAGACAACATTTGAAGAGGCTAATAAAAGTCTTCATTATTTAGACTTAAATTTATTCAAAGGCATGATTCCATAGATTATGCTGTTTATCGAAAACCATGTTTCGTGCCTGCATTAATCCCACCGGATTCTACACACCCATGGAGATACACTGCCGGACAATTGCTAAGGACGGATGACAATAGCAACGATAGCAACCATAAAAGGGAAGGCAGGAAAATGTGGAAATTAGCATAAGTGCGAGATACAGTAAGACGTGTTGTGCGTATGCAAATTTTGGATTGCCGAACTTGTTCGTGACGTCATAGCGCTGATAAGAGATATAAAGGATTTGATGTGTATTGACCGTTGTTGTTCAAACGCAAAGTTGAAAGGGAAAGAATCAATTGACGAACTTGCAATTTTCAGTATGTCTTCCCGACATCACCTAGATGATTTTACGCGTGGACGTATTATTGGCAAGATTGAAGAAGGGCGAAAAATAACAGATGTTGCCAGGGAGTTCGACGCCAGCCACAGTGTTGTTTCAAGGTTTTGGAAATCATTTCAAACAAATGGAGAGTGTAGCAAACGTCACGGGGGAGGTCGTGTTCGTAGTACGACACCTGCAAAAGATCGGTACATAGTGCTATCAACAAAAAGACACCGGCGCAGCACAGCTAGTGAGTAGCAAATCAGTTTATGGCTGCTACTGGCAAGCGGATCCCCCGAAAAACTGTCGCCAGACGTTTGCATGAAGGAGGACTATACGCCCGCCGTCCTGTTGTGTGCATCCCATTGTCCAGACGTCACCGTACCGCCCGTTTGCAATGGTGCCATCAACATCGCAGTTGGACTGATAACGACTGGTCTGCTGTCCTCTTCTCAGATGAGAGTAGATACAGTCTATCGTCTGATTATCGACGACAACTGATCTGGCGTGATAGTGGTACTGCATATTGTCCAGCAAACATACAGGAAAGGGACCGATATCCGACATGTAGTGCCATGGTATGGGCTGGCATCATGATCAATGGCCGTACGTCCCTCTATGTGCTTCCAACTGGGACTATGACTGGCCAACGATACATTAATGATGTTCTGTTACCTCATGTTCGCATGTTTCGTGGTGCTGTCGGTGATAGATTCATTCTCATGGACGACAAGGTAACATGTCATCGAACAGTCGCTGTCCAGGAGTGTCTTGAGAGCGAGGATATTCAACGCCTCGTATGGCCAGCACGTTCTCCAGATCTGAGTCCCATTGAAAATGTGTGGGATGCTTTGGGAAGGAGTCTTGCTGGTCGCCAATGCCCTCCAATATACAAGGACACCCTCATCCGTGCACTGACAGAGGAATGGGATAAATTACCCCAACAGCTGCTTGATAATGTTGTGCAAAGCATGACATGACGTGTGGAATCTTGCATCGCCCTCCATGGTGGCCATATCCCGTATTGACATCTTATGCCGGAACGCCTGCGGACGGTAATTGCATTTTTTTCACGTTTACGTATTCTGCACAAAATGGCCTGTTCGTCCCTTGAACACGTTCCAAAGGCTTCTGGATTTCAGAGCACAATAAATTGTCTTTCTTGTAATGTCCTGGCATTCTGACATTATTTTATTTCACTTGGCATCCAATCACACTTACTTTTTTATGCGCTATATAGCCGTTTATCATCCATCCTTAGCAATTGTCCAGCAGTGTATAAGACAGCTGCATTCCAATATTACATTAACAGAGCTATAACGCATTCCTCTACAGCAGAGTTCGAACTTACAGAAATACAATGGATTGAAAATGCAGCTGAACATTTTGGATACGATAAACGTTTGATTAATTCAATATACAACAATCTTAAGAATAATTAAAACCAGACGAAACAAAAGAACGTATATAAATCTTACAATCTTCTTTCCATACTTACCACCATTATTAAGTAACATATTAAAGAAAGAGTGTGTTTCAAATGAAATAAATCTTGTAGAAACCATCATTGATAATGGTTAATTACTAACTTCTGGTGATAACAAAAAATCCATCCTAGATCGATCAGCAGTATATGCCATTTTAACCAAGACAGGCGATAATCAACATGATTCCATTTATATCGGAAGTACAAAAAGATGTATGATTACGAGACTGAAAGAACATATTCAAGATTGGCAAAAGAAAAGACCAAAGACAGTCCTGATACAACACTGCATGGAAAATCAATCACAGCCTGACTGGGAGAATATTAGACTTTCAACATCTCACAGGACTTGTAGACCAATCATAATATCGGAAGCTTTAGTCACTGAGAAATTCGGAAATAAATGCTGCAACACTAATTCGCCTGTTGAATTACCTCATGCCGGGCAATAACTGATCGAACATGAAAGCAGTCAATTTCAAAAATCCAATAAACACAGGTTCACAGATCGTAGGCACGGAATGGCAAAGGTAGACCAAGAAGAACACGATGCCATAGATGTCACCACTAACGGCTTGTGCAGTGATACATAGTTATCCATGGTCTTTGACGACGAAAGCTGTGGTAGAGCGAAAGAAGATCTATATATATACATATATATATACAATACATCAGTCTTTTGAAGATCGTCAACAAGGACTTTGTGCCCACGTACACCTTGAAGTTTCCACTGAAGAAGGCAAAATTCTTGCCGAAACATGTTTGGAAGTGTGTTGCGGTGGTGAATTGTGTTTAGGTCCATCTTTTATTCCTTTTTATCCTTTTTATTCATTTAGGTTTTTAACTTTCACATTTTTTAATCATAATTCCTTGCAAATACCCATACAAGGGTATAGAATTTTAACTCGAAATAGTGTTTTTTAATCCATGAACCTAGATCTCGTCTAAATAAGCTAACGTCCGTTCTATCGAGCAGGTGCTTTGCCACAGTGACAAAAATTGGGGACATATGATAAGCCTAAATTACTATGAGTAAGTGAAAATTTTTTACCATTAATGTTCATTTTGTATTTTCATGTCATTATATGGATCTAACTACTCCACCCTACATACTTAAACAAAATATATGTGACGAACAGTATTGTCGCTGCTTTCAATAGCATTTCTACATTAAAGCTTAAGACCAGATTAGCAGAACATAAAGCTGCAATTAGAAATTTGACAAACAAAACAGGTTTGGACAGACATGTTCAAAATACAGGACATAGAGTGTTTTGGGACTCTGTAGAAGTTCTGACACATCAACAGCACTTTTTCATAAGAAAATTGTCACAAGGACTGGAAATTAAGAGAAGAAGATGTACAACGTTAAATGATGTGAAAGATTGGAATTTAGCTAATGAATGGCAACACTTACTATAGTGTAGTCCTGAGGAAGGGTAGGGGTGCTACCCGAAAATTTGACTGTAAGTAATTTACTTTATTCCTGTGTAAAACCCATAATTTAGTAAAATTTATAGTGTATCAAGTCCAGGAATAGCCATGACATCAATTATTCCTATACTTTTTTCTTGCCACTTTGGCTGAATAAATTATGTTAGAAAGCATATCATCACCCATTCTTTCCACATAGCCAGACTGCTTCAAAATATTTGGCTCCACCTTACCAACAACATCTTGCTTCACATTACAGATCTGCAACACATCTTCATTCCTCACTTGATCAGAGTGTGTCATGCCACAAACCTCCGTAAGTAATGCATCTACTTACTTACGGAGGTTCTTAAACTGTCTGCCTGTTTCTCCGAAATTGGGAAGCTAGTTTTGGAAGCTTCATTTATGTCTGAAACATGTGTTCTAAGCAGTAATGTTAATCAAACAGTCATGTTAATCTTGCATTCAGTGCCTTCATTTTATGTAGCCTTATTGTTAAACATATATTTCAAATAAATGAAGTTGATATATTTTCATTCCACTGTGTTCCCATATCTCAGCATTGATTTCATTGTGGTTTTATATTGGATAATTATTATGATATTCTCTCACTGTGTACACTATTTTTAATCTGCAAAAATACAGTGTCTCAAGTATCAACAGTTGTATATTCTGCAAACAGTTTCAGTTTAATGAGTTAAAATCCTTCTTGTATCTCGATTAGTGTTACATTAATGCTATTGCAAGGTTTAAGAATAAGGTTAAATCTGAATTTCTGTTTTGCAAAATTTAAAATTGTTCTGCAAATGAATACTTAAGCAATCTATAGCGACAGTTTGTAATAGAAGCTAAATGTAGATTTCATTGCTCTGCCTTTAATGCATGGCTAAGGAAATATCAAAATAATTCAAAAACATTAGTTATGTAAACAAAATTTATTGTGTTCGACAGAAACATAGTTATATTACTCAAAATTAGTATACTTGTCACTAACTTGGTTTGTGCACAATCTGTCAGTTATTACTTTTAAAATATCAGTAAATCTTTGATTTTATTGTGTTCTTAAATTCCCTTGAAAAAGTTTTGTAGGTTGCCTACATAAGTACATTTGGGAGAAAAATTCCCCTTGAATGAATATCTTGGACACTATGGCTTTTGTTTTGTTCAACTAAGTTCTCAATAATTTATATGCAGATTGTATTGGATTTAATCTACATGAACTGCATTAAGTTTACTGGCTGTCTGGATTTCTGTTGCAACTTGAAGCCAAATGATAGGATATAAAATAAATCATTAATTTTTTGTGAAATTTGAATTCTTTCAAGTTAACTGACATAAGTGTTTCAGTACAGCTATGATTGTATTTAACTGTGCATTACATGTTACATGTTTTTGCTCCTTGTTTCTTACATGGGAAAGTGTATTCCTTCTTATATCACAAAAAACAAAAAACAAAAAAAACTCATCATTTTGTTAAGTATTCATACAATCTTTTAAAATAAAATATACATCATCATCATTAATCTACTCCTGGATGAAGATCTCCCCAAGTCTCTTCCACAACTGTCTGTCTTCAACCAGTCTCCTCCATGTCACTCTGGAATGCTTTTGAATTTCATTCACCCATCAACCATGTGATCTTCTTTTGGGCCTTTTTCTCTCCCTTAGTATCCAGTCTACATGAAATGTTTCATGAAACTGCATTATGTATATTATATACATATTATATACAGTATGTATGTATATATTGTAGGAAAAGGAGCAAATGGATTAGAAAATGACAAGATTTGGTGACATCAGGATCAAAGTGAAGACCCTCGAGGAGCAATGGGATTGGACATATTGCTTGAATAACTGAACACCATTGAACAAAAATACCAGATTGGATACCAACAGGCAGGAAAAGACGTAGGAAAAGACCATGTGGGAGATGGGAGGATGAAATTCTAAAGCATGGTGGAGTAACTTGGAGAGACCTTCATAAAGCAATGAATTGATAATGATTGATTATTGAGCTAAAAATCATTAAGAACTTCATATCAGTTGTGTAACAAACAAGATATCTCTATTGATTTAGCTTTGTTTATTGTATTCTACAATATGTGACTAGTATAACTCATAAGTTAGAATAAGTAATTTCAGCTTCTAATCTTATTTCTTTTATGGATATAAACTGCTCAAAAATGTTAGAGATATTATGATTTAATACCCAAGGTTTGTGTTTATGCAAATATTGTCAGGCCAAAACGTTAGCTAAGAGAGTATAAAATCCAATGGTATACAGATTTCTGGTACCATGTTGTTATCATATATGTGAAGGCACAACAAGAAAGATGCATGAGGGATAATTGGACTTTGAAGCAGTCAATGTGCTAAGGTGTGTTTTGTGTGTGTGTGTGTGTGTGTGTGTGTTATTGCAGATTGCACAATGCAGAGTAGACACTTAATGGTCAGTTAGTGCAATAGCCATCAGAATGCTGCAATCTGGATTTAGACAGACAGATGTTACAGCACAGCTGTTCATATATTTCAAAATGTGATAAATCAACTGTATTAGAATTGTCAGGTGCAAGGCAATATTGAAAAATGGCTGAGAAGTAATTGTCTGAGGACAACAAGATTGGCATCTCACAATAAATTCTCATAGAAACCCCACAATTTTTAGCTGGTACATGCAAGATCCTTTGAGAAGTGCCACCTACATCATGATAAGTGATAAAATGGTCTGTAATAATTGCATTAGGAAGGTCTATAGTCAAGGGCATCCACTTCATTGTGTACCACTGTTTGCAGCAACTAAGGCGAAAAAGATATGAATGGGCCCCAACAGCAAAGCGTTATGTTCTGCAATGAGTCCAGATTTGGCCTACACTCCAATAGTCGACGACTTTGTGTCTGGAGAACCTAACTAAAGAACACGTAACAGCCAGCATTTGTGCCAACATGTACATCCATTCGGTGGCAGCTCAGTTATGGTCTAGTGGATTTGTCTGGGAGCCTGGTTGAAAATGGGCTGTAAAAATGTTTTTGTGGCAGCAGCCGGGATTTGATAGTTTTGAAGCAGGTGAAATGCATCATACATGAGATTCTTCCGCAGATTCACAGAATTCCATTTCTCTTTCTCATCATTTGGGTCATTCTCGAGATCAATGCAAAACTGAAGAGAATTGGGGGGGGGGGTCCTTTTGGTGGCGGTGTTTCATCTTTCAAAACTTTCAAAAATGAAAGTTAAACAGAGTGAACATTTTTCCCGTAATTGAAATTATTTTTATGTGATGTTGCCTGTGTGTTGTTAAGCATCATTTTGTTGTATAAATGTTTGAATTTCAGCTTGAAACTGTAGGAAACGATTTTCGAAAACGGAATTTAGACAACGCAAAAATTTCCCAGTAATCTTTAAGCATGAGATTCTTCTGCGAATTCAAAAAATTCTGCCTTTTCCATTACAATTGTGTCATTTATGAGATCAATGCACAGCTGAATTCAAATTTTTGGGGGATTGTTGGTGGTGGGAAGAAAAATTAATTCTACCTTCTAAAACTTTCAAAAACTGAAGGTCATTTTTTTATCACAATGTTCCTTCTGCCTAGTATTGTTGTTAAATATTATTTTATTCCATAAATATTTGTATTTTAGTTCAAAAATAGGGGGAACATTTCCAAAAATGGAATTTGGGCAGAGCAAAGATTTCTCCCGTAATCACAATTTCTCCCTGTTATGTTCCCACTCTCCTCTGTCGTTGTCCAATGTTATTCCCCACCCCCATAAATGTCAGCATTTCAGCTTGACAAGGGGAGTAAAATATTCCAAAAAATGGAAGTGGCAAAGTTGGAAAATTTATGTAAATCAATGCATGGTGTTTAAAAGTATTCGTATATTCTCAAATTAACCATTTATATAAAATTATGAAAGCTTTGATATCATGCATTCATGGTCCTCAAGCTGAATGTTCTTTCTGCATGATGGATGAAATTATTGTCATCAGAGGGCATAAAAAAGCGATATTCATGAAGAAATGGGAAGAGAAAGATATCAATAGAAACAAAAATTAAGCAATGCATACTGTGCAGCTGCAGAGTCAACAAAAGGAAGGTAGTCTGCATTTTTGCCGTGCATTTTGATTTTTCTTTCAGATAAAAAGTTCAGCTTTTTTTTTCTTCATCTATGCCACGTGAATGCACGTGGGCTACACTTAGAAACCTAAGTATGCATTCTAATTCGATCAGTTTTCTAAGAGGAATGACATGAGTTCAGAGCATAGGGGCATTTATCTTGGAAGTAATATATATATATGTGCATTGTGCTATTTCCTAGCTGCAGTTGTAAAGATGTGCATGAACTGATCATGTGTACAAACTGCAGACTAAACAACTGAGCACCACACAAATTGCAGCTGTCAAAGAGTTCAATGTGTTGTACAGGTCAGTAAACATCTTAAAGTATTATGTATGACCATGACATTCAGTGTGGAGATGTTGAGGCACATTCGCAAGATAAGATGCAATGGGTGTTGAGAGAGAGATGAAATTGATAGCCATTACATGATACTTTATATCCACTGCATTGCAAAGTGCTGTAGCTTGCATGGTAACAGAAATATCAGAGCTGAGCCATCACCTCCTAATAGCTTAGCAGGCCCGCGCACCGATTTGTGACGTCACTAGAGTAGTCCGTAGTCTTGGAGAGGAGCATTACGGCGATGTGCGAACGAACGCGTCTTTACGTACACCAACTAACCAGGTCGAGCGTTCTTTTAGAGTTTCACTGCATTTAAATAAGAACTTGTGTGTTAGTTTTCAAATAACTGCAGAGTTAACAAGTTTGTTTAATAATCTTTTAAAATACAGAAGAAAAAGAAATTACAGCGTAAAATTTAGCGTAGCAATAATTTTGACTTGAAAGGGTAAGCAACACAGATTCGTCAGTTTAATGAAAGCATCCCTGTCATTTCACTGGAAGTGATAAACCATTTCTATAATCGAAATTATAAACTGTTGTCGTAGTTTCACTTGAAGTTATAGTATCTTTATGGTTAACCGAACGTTTCCTGTACTTGTGAACAAATCGTTCTTGTACTTGAAAGATTAGTTTGAGGGTCCATTACGAAGTATCGCCGTCGTTTCAAAAGATGTCAATTGACATATTTAAGGAATCAGATTTTTCATTCATTGCAAACTTATGACTATGAAAATTTTAATAATGAAATAATTCCTTTAGTGAAAATGTATTTTATATGCAATCCGTGATCACTAATATATATAAAAAGGTCAAGAAAAACTGAATTTTTTTCTGTGTTTTTTAATTATTACCAAAGGCTCAATAAAACACGTTTTAACATACATACAGGGAATTGCTGCTTGATCCACTGATTGCATCAAATAAATTAAGATTTCAAGAAAATTATGCCATTGCTACATTATTAAACGTACAATAATGACATAACAAGTTTTCCTAATTTTAGTACCATCTAGTTACGTGTTTGGACAACTTCATTTTGATAAGCAAATGTAAAGTTTATAATTTTTGTCTTCCAGAGCACTATTTCAAAAAAGTTACCTTGTCAATGTATTAAGTATATTAGTAGCATTAAGCAAAACTATTTGGATCCACAATATAAGCATTTCTTTTTATCTGGAAAAATTCAAGTAACTTATTGGCAGAAATTTCCTGAAATTTGATTTTCAAGAAGTATTCAGCAAAACTGCCAATGTACATATAATTATGGTTGTGTAGTTCTTTGTGTATCACAAGCACAATTTGATTATGTGTCCGTTAGCTGTTCCTTGAAGAATTTCAAAGACACGTTTCTAAGAAAATCTGAAATTTGTTCCAATAATTTCTTAAAGTATTTTTTCAGATAATTATTATATTTTTTGAGAACCTGACAAATGCACATGCAGTAGTTATTGTACTGAATAAATCTAAGCGATTGTTTTGGTACTATAGGATGTATTTTAAAAGATGTACATGTTTCATTATAAATTGACTAACTTGATATACCATTTTCTCAGAAACTATAAAAAGCAATGGTATAAAATTTTGCACAAATGTTTTGTCTTTGCTAAAGCTATTGAAAAAGATTGTTTTTTCCTTTTTTTATGATTTTTGTTTCAAAATAAATTCTATGAAGGATTGAAGAAGTTTTTCCCTATACAAAAATTGACACCCACCCTCACGTTTGGAAGCACACTTTCCAGTAGTTATCGGATAATATGAGATATATTAGTTCCAGTTATTATTGCTGTAGCTTGTGAAGACACAGTGCAGGAAGTCTGGAAACAGATAAGTCTAGATAAATGAATAAAAAGTTGATCTCTCATTTTAAGCAAATATTTTCAAAAAAAAAAAAAAAAAAGAGAAGCGAGTATATATTTCTACTTGTATTTTAAAAATCTTGTTTGTTTAGAACATAGTTTCCACAATATGTGGATTCATGTCGATCCACGTACTTTTCTTTCTCTTAAAAATAACAATATCCAAGGCTTAAAAATACCATGCCCGAGATACCCAGAGCATGTAAATCATTCGTCTGGGCAGGTAAATAAAACATCTAATTGCCTGTGCATGGTAACTAAATTTTAAAATAAAAAACTTTGTAATAAAATTTCCTACTACACAAGAAAAAAAGACAGTCATCACATGTCGTGTTTCATGTCATTGTTAATTAATGGAAGTTGTATTATTGTTACGAAGTACCAAGGAAAGAGTAATATGACATCTTTAATTATGTTATGCTCTACGCCCAGAAATCGGAAACCTAGTTTTGCTCCAAATTTTGTTTATAATCAACAACAGTATGCATGCCTCTGATGTAACGGGCCTCTCATGTTTAGTGAAAGGGAGAAAACTTTAACAAAAGGAACATGGCATAATCACTAAATTTCCGAAACACCAGTTTCATCATCGTACCATTTCATCAGCATCTTAAAAATTGATATACACACGTTTGTGCATTGAACATTTGTAATACAGACCCTTAAAATGGAAGTGCAAACATGTAAAAACAGTTCATATTTTTAACTTAAAAAAAATAGAGTTCTGGTTTGTTATCTTAAAAGATACATTTTCCTGCGCATCCAGCTTTTACTACCTGGGCAAGTAAATAATTTCTTGCCCAGGTAGTACTGATATATTTCACCTAATTTTTAAGAAATTGAATGGTTTTGATAAATTCCCATCCTACCACAGATAGAGCATACACACTGCTCACACGAGAGTTCTTCAATGTGTTGGTTTGTAGAAAAATGCTTCAAAATCTTTAAACGGACATTTTAAAGGCAAACTTACTCCTGAACTATGTGTGAACTTCTGTTTTTGTGCATTCATATCTAATTTTTGCTGTCTATACTTGATTCAGTGTTTGTGTTCCTTTAGTAATAAATATTAAAAATGATAATTCAATGCAATTCTCTATAATAATAATAACTATAATATATATAGCTAGCGCCGTTAATGCCCACCAGATGGAGACGTCTCAGTAGCTGAGCCCATCTTACGGATTTATGATGTCAGAAGCTGACTTAAAAATACACATAGCACCGTGGATTGTTGGCCCCCGTGGCGTAAAGGTAACGCACTCGGCGCGATACCGAGAGTTCTGTTGGTTCGATTCCACAGCGGCGGCTGAAATACAATTTTTCGGTTGCTGTGTGTTTCTGGAACGTGGAAAGAGCGATGTATTTATTTATTAACTGTCGCCACGTATTTGGAATATTTTCACCTTGGTTCTCGCCCTTTGGATTTAACTGCTATAATATATATAGCTAGCGCCGTTAATGCCCACCAGATGGAGACGTCTCAGTAGCTGAGCCCATCTTACGGATTTATGATGTCAGAAGCTGACTTAAAAATACACATAGCACCGTGGATTGTTGGCCCCCGTGGCGTAAAGGTAACGCACTCGGCGCGATACCGAGAGTTCTGTTGGTTCGATTCCACAGCGGCGGCTGAAATACAATTTTTCGGTTGCTGTGTGTTTCTGGAACGTGGAAAGAGCGATGTATTTATTTATTAACTGTCGCCACGTATTTGGAATATTTTCACCTTGGTTCTCGCCCTTTGGATTTAACTGCTATAATATATATAGCTAGCGCCGTTAATGCCCACCAGATGGAGACGTCTCAGTAGCTGAGCCCATCTTACGGATTTATGATGTCAGAAGCTGACTTAAAAATACACATAGCACCGTGGATTGTTGGCCCCCGTGGCGTAAAGGTAACGCACTCGGCGCGATACCGAGAGTTCTGTTGGTTCGATTCCACAGCGGCGGCTGAAATACAATTTTTCGGTT
Source organism: Macrothele yani (assembly GCA_039090855.1). Lineage (NCBI taxonomy): Eukaryota > Metazoa > Arthropoda > Arachnida > Araneae > Macrothelidae > Macrothele > Macrothele yani. The sequence continues at coordinate 131,870,898 of CM077005.1, read as the reverse complement.
GCTGTGTGTTTCTGGAACGTGGAAAGAGCGATGTACTTATTTATTAACTGTCGCCACGTATTTGGAATATTTTCACCTTGGTTCTCGCCCTTTGGATTTAACTGCTATAATATATATAGCTAGCGCCGTTAATGCCCACCAGATGGAGACGTCTCAGTAGCTGAGCCCATCTTACGGATTTATGATGTCAGAAGCTGACTTAAAAATACACATAGCACCGTGGATTGTTGGCCCCCGTGGCGTAAAGGTAACGCACTCGGCGCGATACCGAGAGTTCTGTTGGTTCGATTCCACAGCGGCGACTGAAATACAATTTTTCGGTTGCTGTGTGTTTCTGGAACGTGGAAAGAGCGATGTATTTATTTATTAACTGTCGCCACGTATTTGCAATATTTTCACCAGCAATTCTCTATGTCTGCAAACACAAAAGATGTATTTCACATGGCAACAAGGCCTTAGCATTTATATAAAGGACATAGGCATGTTAGATGTGTACATGACATACATATATTTCGTATAGGATATAAGTATTTTACAAGCATTTGTGCCCAGAAATAGGGACCCCAAAAAAGTTAATCTGACGCTGCCTAAACACTTAAATAACTAAGTACGAATGTATCAACATATTACTCTTGGGATCAAAAACATGCAACCCTTATTATTCTGTGTCCATAATAAAAAAAAAAAAAGTTTAAAATCCCTTCCTAAATATACATATTTTACTTTGAACTTATTTGATACATTGGCAAAAACATGTTATGGGTTACTATAACAACACAAGTAATATATTCTTTCCATTACAAACACAAATTTCATTTTTCAAAAATCTTTTCAGTGCTTTGACTTCCCGTTGTGAGATGCATTAGATTATAAAATTAGCCAAATTTAAATTTTCTAGTTCAAAATTTTTATTTTACGAGTAGTTTAAAATAAGGTTAACAAAAGGTTTCCACGTACCTTAGAGTTGAAAATTTTCACGCTTTATTGCTGTAATCCATTTTGAGAACCTCCCCATTAGTAGGGAATTTGAATACTTTTAATATTCCTCTATGAAAATAAATTTAGTTGACAATTTGACAACAACAACCACGCACATCCGTAGTCACGCTTACACAGAGTGAGCAAGCTCATGCATGCTCGACCACCCACCACGGACATCAGCCTACTCTCCCCTACGTCACGCAGCTTCCGGCGTTCGGTGCGCGGGCCTTCAAAGCTATTAGGGGTGGTGGCTGAGCAGCTTATGATTGGAAAAAAAGTATTTTTGGTTTGATGTGCAACATTTTCAATTGCACCACATTGTCATTAGAAACCACATGAGTCACAAATTTCCATAGCCTGTAAACTTGTGTTTCAAGTTGGTTTTGTCATGGTTAAGGAATTCTTTGTGCAAAGTGTTACATGACTGTTATGTACTTTCTGAACTTTCTTGCAGAGCATGTATGGACGATGTCCAGTAAGTTCTAAACTCAAGTGTGTTGCAACAATGCATAGATGTTGACAGTGCTTACTTGTTTATTTAGTGTTTGAATCATAAATTAGTTCTTAGCAATTCTGTTCTTCACATTATATGTGCTGAGATTATGTTGTCAGAGTTATGCGATTCGTGTCACCAATTTCTTTCTCAAGATGATTGTGTCATACAAATACATATCATACCTTTTTGCAGTTCTTTGTTGGCTTCAGTTTTCTGTGGTTATATCTCGTGTTTTTTTTATTAAAATCATTGATTTAAAAGTTTAAAACCAGTGTCAAAGCACAAGGTTAAAAGTAAAGCAGTAGAATAGAAATTGAATAAAATTGAGAATGATTGAATAAAAGCAGGTTGTTAAAAGGTTAAAAACACGATTTACAGACTCTTTCAGCTGCCCCATATGCATTTTGGTCTAATATATCTTGACTTCCTTCAGTGAGAGCTGGATGTTGACTAGTGCTTATCAGTATTGCATAATTTGTTGGTAATATAGAAATGATGAAAACAGGGACTGTGCTGGAATTCAGCAAGTTGATTTGTTATGAAAGTTAGAGTGATTGCAGCAAAAATTGTGAATGTGAAGTGGTTTAATTTGAAAAAGAAATTGTTGAATTAGTCTTCAAAAGCATATTGGTAGACTTTATGGAGATTTTGCATCATCCAGTGCCATGTCATTAAGCAATGGCTAAACTAGGCGGAGAGACACTAGAAGTATATCCATGTCAGCAAAATGAAATGTTCAGAAAAGAAATGTGTTGTGTGGTCAAGGAATTTATTTATTATTAATCATTTTGTTATTATTGTACGGATTACTGAAGAGTTAAATTTGAGTACTGGAACTGTAGGATGCAGTTTTACATGGAAAGCTCATATTCTCTTTTTGTTTGCTTGTTTGTGTGTGTGTGTGTATGTGTTTGTTGTTTCCAGAATGTGAAAAATATCCAGTGCTCTTCTGGTGATCCATAAATGGCCCTGATAGTGGATTTTTACAACCCGCTATTAAGGAAAAAATGATCAAGGTACCCACAAACCCTGAAATTAAATGTCTTTCTGCTTCCAGTTAAATGTCTTTCAGCACAAGTATAGGAATTGCTGCAGTGTTTGTGTTGAGGCTATAATTAATCAACAAAATCTTCCATTTTTCTGGACTGCAGCATAATATATCCCATCTCAAGTAAAATTTAATGGAAAAAAAGCAAAACGAAAAACCCCACTTCCATTACTGAAGCAATAAATAAGTGGGGTGAATTCTCTATGAGAGATACTGTTGAAGATTTTATTCCATTCTAACAAATTTTATTGCAATAAGCTGCATCTCTCAAAAATTGTAAAAGTTTCTTTGCTTTTAGTGAGACGGGAACTCCAAATGTGCCAATTTTTTTCTGATCAAAACATAAACAAAATAATTGAAAAATTATCTTGAAAAAATTTAAACTTTTGAGGATTGTCATAATTTTGGTGCACATTTTTGAGGATTGTAATAATTTTAGTGCAAATTTGAGGTAGCATAAGGCCTTCCGGCCCAGGATATGGCGGCCCATTCTGCACCTGCAACTATCCAGTGTATGCACTTGATAGCACATTTGGAGTTTCCTCCTCACTAAAGCCTAAGAAACTTCTATAATTTTGGATTCAGGTTGCCATCCAGAAATGTGGGCTGTGCCAGCTTTTTCACTCCTGATATTCTCTAGATTCTTTTTCCTGGTGGCTTTTACAGGAATTGAAGAAGAATCAAACTTTGTGGAACAAGTTTCAGGGACAAGGAAGCCAGCGCAGTGTGGTTCACTGGACAATAAAATCCTTATTTCGCCAAAGACTAATATGAATGAAATAAAGATGCAGTTAAAGTACAATGTTCTACATCCAAAAACTTTTGATGTGGTATTATTAGAATATGAGACACAGGATTTATTATTAGAATATGAGACACAGGATTTAGACACAGGATTTATTGAATCCCTCTCATGTAGGCTTCCATAATTTAGTTTCTGAATGTTGTGATTCTATAAGATAATGGATATTGTCCTCTCATTGCCTGCAGCCAGCTCCAAACTAAAGACCTGTTGACCATTTGTTTAATGTGTTGTGCTCTGAGTTAATTCTTCTGCATATGCCTGTGCATAATTAAGGGACAGTTTACTTACAGAGTTATAAATTTAGACTCTGCAGATATATGCTGCATTAAAACCAACAACTGCAAAAAAAAAAAAAAAAAAAAAAAAAAAAAGGCGGGGGGGGGGGGGGAGGTTTTTCTGGCACTTTGATTAAAAAAAATGCCATAATTTTCAGGAGAGATATATTTTGGAAAATTACCAAGAATGCATTAACAACAGAAAAATGCTCTTGTTGAAAACTGGTTTCTTAAATTTAACACTTAATCCAACATCTAATATGTCTTTTTCTTCTAGGAAATATTTTATTTAAAAACACAAATTTTCAAAGAAAACAAATCTGCTTCTTCAGGCAGTCTTTTGTTGTCACTGTTTCTCCGTCACTATCGCTGTTGCAGTTAACCCCGACGGTTACTAACTCTTTCTATGTCACTATCATGTTTACAGTTAACCATCTGATGTGGTTGTGGTTAACCTGATGATTTCACTCTTTCTCTGTCGTTATCGCGGTTGCAGTTAGCTACAATAAGACAGGATTAGATAGACTTTTTACACAAACTGGTCACGACATGGACTGGAATTCCCTTAAAGTCGTCAGTTTCCAAAGGAACTTTCGAAAAAGAAAATTAAAAGGAAGAATAGAAATTGAGAAAAATCAGAATTCCATCATCAATGACTGCAGAGGTTTGTCTTTGCCTAACATCTGGCAAGATTTGGTGAAAAACAACTGTAGCCATTGGGGTTAATTGCAACCGCAATAGTGACATAGAAAAAGTGACAACAAAAGACTGCCTGAAGAAGGAGAAAAGTTTTCTCTGAAAATTTGTGTTTTTAAGTGAAATGTTTCCTTGAAAAAAACCATATTAAGATGTTGGATAAACAGAAAAACTAAGAACGTAAATCAAGAGATGCTGGTTCAGTTCCCACTACAGAGCAATGTAATTTTCAAGTTTTCTGAGGTGATTGATGTTACGTGATAAACAGTAAATACAAGCAATTCTGAGATGTCTGACTGCTGTGTAAACAATTTTGTCGTATTTCCACATATTATGAGAAGAATATTTCTTCCACAGAATTTAACAGAAAAATGTAACGCATTACGTAGAGGTCCACAAATAGTTTGAAAAACAGTTTTTTTCTTTTTTACATATGACCATTTTCACTGAAAATTTGATGCAATGAAAGTGGTATCTATCGCTCTCGCAAGCAATTATGGGGTGGTATTTATTGCTCTCGCAAGCAATCGTGTGGCTATGAATATGAGTGGCGATGGGAAGCTCATCGTCACGCATGTTCATAGGTGTCACAGGCCTAACTATGGAACTGTGTTAATGCTGAAAGAATTCCTGATTTTTTCTCTTTATTCCATTGAAAGTAACACAAAAACAGTTTTTCTTTGCTGTAAGAAAATTGTTTTTTCCTTATTGCAAAGAATATGAAGAAAAATGCTGGGTCACCCCATGAATTGTGATTTTTCTGTAGGAAATGGTGGTTCAGGCTCAACATCAGGGCCAGATTAAGGGGGATCTATAGATGCATTGGGACCCACATGACTAAGGGCCCAGTGAGCAAACCTGAGCAAGTATAGATAAATAAGTAGATAGAGAGAGAGGTTTAAAAAATAGTTTTATTTTTGTCTTGTATTATTTCCACTTGGTCAGAAACAAAGGCTGGAAGACAAACAGATTTCAAGGGAGTGACTCACCAAGAGTAAAAGTTTCATGTTGCAGTGTACAGCGTTGTCGGCAAGAACAGTTTCAGCTTTTTCACTACCATCCACCCACACCTCCCAATTTACACTTCAAGCCATTAATGGGCAAAGTCCCCTGTGGCTTCACATCACATAACAGAAAAGATGCACTGAGAAAAGTATACAATGCTGAAAATCCAAGGCAAAATCTAGGAATCTTAAGCTTCTAACTCATGTTCTTGTGAGAACAATGAAAAATACAGTGACTTATTATGAAAACTCTGCAGATAATTTAGTAGTTACAGTTTTGTGTTTTAACGCACTTCATAATAATTCCCGTCACAAGTTCATTGGAGGCCCACACAAATGTGTTAGCCTAAGGACCTACTAAAGCCTTAGACTGGCCCTGTTCAACATCACAGGTGCAGATTACATGGTGATTTTTTAATGTCTGTGAATTATATGAAGAAAAATACTGTAATGTATTTTGGCAGGGTCTGAGTTAGTTAAATAATTTATAGCCTTTGAATATGTAGTTATGTATGTTTCAAATGTGGTTATTTCTAGAGAGTTTTTAATGTTAGATTATGTGATGTGCTATGGTGCATGCATTTGTTTTTTTCTTCAGTGGAATTAAAATTTTTCTCAGCTTTCTTATTGAAGCAACTTACAGTTACTTTTCTTTTAATCACCATAGATATAAATTATAAATTTGAATCCAGCCACGGTGAAGTTGTCAGCCGTTTCGAGCATTTGCACCATGAAAGCAGCAACACTGAGGAAGGAAATCATGTTGCTTCCAAATGGAAATATTATTGTCACCTTTGTCCATATTGCACAAATAAGAAGACCAACATTGAAAGGCACATCAATGTTCACATGGGTGTAAAACCGTACCAGTGTTCCCACTGTCCAAGGGCATTTACTCAGAAAAGGGACTTGAACATACACTTGTTATGTCATACAGGGATTCAACCATTTACTTGTGAAATATGTCACTGTACATATGCTACTAAGAGTCAATTGAATAACCACAGAAAAATCCACTTTTAGAAAACTTCCAGCATAGTGATATTTCAGATTTTTATGAACTTTATTAAGACACATATAAAAGTAAAAGCTCAATTAATTGTGATATGTACAATGAAAATGTATCTTTAAATGTCATCAAAATAATTTTGAATAAACATTGCAGTTCATGACCTGTTTTGTATATTATGGGTTTTTGTGTTTTTTTACATACCAATTATGACTCTAAGATGCATTGTAACCTCTTCTAAGTTGTAATGAAATTAGATCATCATAGAACTTCCTTCAAAAATATGTTTTCTTAATTTAAAAAAATAAGTAAATAAAATTATGTAAAACTATTACAATTTAGCGCATCTGAAAATTGTTGTTTTGTTTATCTATGAATGAATAAATGCATGTGTCCAGGTTGTGTCTGTATATTTTTAGAATTTCAGCACTATGTTTGAATGCCGATTGAACTGATTCTTGGAAAAAAAGCAGTAACAGTGAAAGAAGGTAAGCCTTTTTTTCTCTTTCATTGCTGTTTTATAGTAATTTTCAGTGAGATTGATGATGAAAGTTCAGTTTTCTTCATGGATATAATTGTATGAATACAGAGAGTTCTTGCATAAGTCTAATGTACATATAAATTACTTAAAATTTTTGTTTTTGCTGTCTTTTTTTAATCTTTTGATTGCATACTTTTTCTTGTCTTGTCCTGTTTCTGTGGATTTGGCATATGTGAATGTTGGCTAGGAATAAACTGTTCATTAGCATCCCAGGAACTTTGGAGCAGAAAGAGGGGGAAGTAAAGTAAAAAAAAAAAAAGTCATTACAGATGTAATTCTAAAAATTGAAATTTGTAGTAAAACAGTCCATTATTCTAAATTAGATTTGATAAAATATTTTCAGCTCCTTTCCATTTATACCTAAGCAGTTCAGACACACATCAGTCAGTTGTCACTTTCCTTCATACCTGCATATACGTACACTCATATGTAGCACCAAACTGTTTTCTCTGAGAATGAAAGTTTGGCTTCTTAAAGGATAAACTGCCAAATTAAAAATTCTAGTGATAATTCCAATTAGTAGTTCTAATTCTGACTATTATATAGCTCTAATCATTCTACTATTCTCTTTTACGTGCGATATTTCAAAGTAACTTGTACAAAATTCTAGCAGATAATGCTTACCTTGGCATTTCCTTCTAGCGATGGGAACATTTCACGCACTTGTTTTCCGGTCTTTGTTGATGCTTATTGTCCTAAAGTCCGTTGTATGCGATGACTGGCTTTACTTCTCACACTTTTCGCTGGGTATACTCATTGGATCTTTGCCTTAGGATTCCAAACACATCAATTTTTACCGTTCTTTATACTCGAAATTTTCGCCCATCCTCTGGGCATCCTCAGGAGCGTGGCGACTTTACCACCGATGTTCGTGGTTAACTTCGCGCTAATGGAGTCCGATACTCCTTGTTGCCATTCGTCGGATATACTTTCCTGGATATATTTCGTTATCAAGCCTGGCTGGCGCCATCTATGTTTCATTAAAACAACTTTTTTTTTAATTAATTTCTTCTGCTATCCTGGTTTTCTTGTCTTTTGTTGTTGTTTTTCTTGTCTTTATTAGTTCTTTCCACAGGCCCGATAATGTGCTAGGGTCGTTCTGGTTACATACCCTTGCTTTATTTTTATAGATTAATATTGCTTCTTCCCTCCTCATTTGCCTTTCCGATTTTTTATTCTTTTTTAGCATTTTAATTTCATCAAATTTCAGGAATGTCCGGTTTTCCATGCAGAATTGCACTAAAGCAGTTTTGGCTTCTTTTTTTTTTGCCAATTAGATATGTGTTGTTAACTTGTTTAAGTCTTTTTTAATCTGTTTTTCGTACTTCCAATGTACGATATTGGGGGTATGTGTGCAATTGGAATTTCGTAGGTTCCTGATTCTTCTAGCATTTTTTCCTCTGTTTTTTTGTTGACAGTCATACTTTTCACAGTGTGCACTGAGCTTCCTAGTTGTAAGTCATATTTAGCACAGTGCCTATTGATTTCATTACTCACTCCTTCCAAGTATGGGAAAGCTCCAATGTATTTCAATTTTTTCTTCCTCATCTTCCTTTGGTTGTGCACTTCTTGGCCTTCTTTACTCTGAGTCATATGCTTTTTACTCTCATGTATCCATTTATTAATTAGCAAGCTAATTAATAAATGATTAGCAAGCTAATTAATAGCTTGCTAATTAATTAATTAGCAATCTTTAATTAGCAAGTCATATGCTTTTTACTCTCATGTATCCATTTATTAATTAGCAAGCTAATTAATTAATGATTAGCAAGCTAATTAATAGCTTGCTAATTAATTAATTAGCAAGCTAATTAATAAATGGATACATGAGAGTAAAAAGCATATGACTCAGAGTAAAGAAGGCCAAGAAGTGCACAACCAAAGGAAGATGAGGAAGAAAAAATTGAAATATATTGGAGCTTTCCCATACTTGGAAGGAGTGAGTAATGAAATCAATAGGCACTGTGCTAAATATGACTTACAACTAGGAAGCTCAGTGCACACTGTGAAAAGTATGACTGTCAACAAAAAACAGAGGAAAAAATGCTAGAAGAATCAGGAACCTACGAAATTCCAATTGCACACATACCCCCAATATCGTACATTGGAAGTACAAAAAACAGATTAAAAAAAAGACTTAAACAACACATATCTAATTGGCAAAAAAAAGGAGCCAAAACTGCTTTAGCGCAATCTGCATGAAAAACCGGACATTCCCGAAATTCGATGAAATTAAAATGCTAAAAAAGAATAAAAAATCGGAAAGGCAAATGAGGAGGGAAGAAGCAATATTAATCTATAAAAATAAAGCAAGGGTATGTAACCAGAACGACCCTAGCACATTATCGGGCCTGTAGAAAGAACTAATAACACTAGAAAAACAACAACAAAAGAAAAACCGGCAAAAAGACAAGAAAACCAGGATAGGAGAAGAAATTAATTTAAAAAAAAATTGTTTTAATGAAACATAGATGGCGCCAGCCAGCCTTGATAACGAAATATATATAGGAAAGTATATCCGACGAATGGCAACAAGGAGTATTGGACTCCATTAGCGCGAAGTTAACCCCGAACATCGGTGGTAAAGTCGCCACGCTCCTGAGGATGCCCAGAGGATGGGCGAAAATTTCGAGTATAAAGAACGGTAAAAATTGATGTGTTTGGAATCCTAAGGCAAAGATCCAATGAGTATACTCAGCGAAAAGTGTGAGAAGTAAAGTCAGTCATCGCATACAACAGACTTTAGGACAATAACATCAACAAAGACCGGAAAACACATGCGTGAAATGTTCCCATCGCTAGAAAGGAATGCCAAGGTAAGCATTATCTGCTAGAATTTTGTACAAGTTAATTCTAGTGATGTTAAATTTTATTTACTGTTGATGTATCAAGCATTTCCACATACAACAATCCTGGCACACAATGCAAAGCTTCCCACTCATGTCCATCACACATCTCTCTCATGATCTTTTTTGTTTCATATTACATATCTCTTTCAGGCAATCTTAAACATGCCATGTCCACGACTTTCTTGACATTCCTTTCTTCATTATTTAGGTTGAATAAATTTTCTAAGTTCATTCCACCCGTTTTTCTGTACATGGGCAGACCATTTCTAAATATTTGTCTCCACCCTACTAGCAAAAATTTGCTGCACAGTTTGTAACACTTCTTCATTCTGCATGTGATCAGAATGAGTCCTGCCACAAACCCTTCATGAGTAAGGCATCTTTCCAGCACATAAATGATTCCTGTCTTTTCTCTAGTATCTAGGTTGCACCTCCACATGTCAGAGTAGGAACACTACTTGTGCTCTCGTATAAAGCTATTTGGAACCATTCTGAGAGCATATCAGTCCTGTGAAATCCTCGTAAAGTAGCTATAACTTTCAGAAGCAAATTCACTCGCTTATTAATTTCACCCTATAGTCTAGTCCAGAGGTTCCCAAACTGTGCGCCGAAAAGCATTTCCAAGTGCTCGGCAAAGAGATTGAAAATAAAAATAGATAACATAAATGTGACAATATCTCAAAATTGTGAAGTTGTGCGGCCATGAGTTGTGTATAGGTAAGTATTAGGTAGAAATTATTTCCTGCAGTGTGCTGTGAAGCAGTGTAGATAGAAAGTATTATAGACCAAATTGCATCTCATGCATCACCTGAGTCTGCTTAGCCGGCCCGCACCTTCTCGGAACCACGCAACACATTGAGAATGTCTGTGAAACACGCAGACTGCAGATGGCGAAACCAGACAAAGAGACTCAATGCCATGCTAACCCCATCTCTTCTGTGAGAACTTTGCCGCTCTTTCAGATCCTATTGTTAGCTTCAACACCTTTTCAGAATTATTTGGGGAGTTTCAATTGAATATTAAAACCTCATGTTTCTTTGCACCTTCAGTCAGTTGCTGTTCAGTCAGCATCCAGTCGAGAGTCGAAAAGAATCAAGTTGCAGTGCAATGTTTCTTATTTATGAGTGATTGTAGTGTGTGCTTTTCAATATAAGTTTTTTATTGTAAATAGGTTAATATAACTTTTCGGATCTTCCGTCTTGAGGACAAAACACTTGTCCGTTGCAGGTTTTTTGGAGCACCAACGTAGTGATTCAGAAAATATCGATTTTCCTACAACGGATCGCAGGCTGAAGTCTGGATCATAAAAAAAAAACTGTCAAAAATTCCATCATAGTAGCTGTGGAAGCACCAACAGCTAATAGACATGTCTAAAATTTGTTATCTTTTTGTTTTATACCCAACCCTGTGCTTATTATGATTTTATTTACCCAGCTGATTCGAATATTATTTTTCCATTGTAGTGTGGAAGATGATGGAGCAGTTGCTAGTGCTAGAATTGTTGGACAGGATGAAGGGTTTTTAGATGAATCAGCAGCAGCAGGTGTGCCAGAACTTCCTGAAGTGTTGAACCAACTGCCTAGTTCTTCAAAAAAACCAGTGGCACAGGGAAAAGAATGGTAAAAGGGAAGTGCCACAATTCCTGCTTGGATGTTGGGTTCGTCGAGACCAGTGACATCAAACCACAGTCAATAATTTGTGGCAACATATTGCCAAACAGTGCAATGTTCCCAGCAAAAATGTGCAGTCATTTTGAGGGGTCCATCCAGAATACAAGGGCAAACCGACTGATTTCTTCAGAAGGAAGTACAGTGAAGTGTGAACTTACACAAGCCCAGAAAATTATATCCTATCAATTAAAAGGAGTTAACGAAAAGGCTTCGATGGCATCCTACATAGTCAGTAATCCAGTTGCTCATGCTGGCGAAGCCTATACCATCACTGAAAACCTTATCAAGTCTTGAGTAAAGGACATAGTTGAATATACGCTGGATGGAAAAGACACAAAACTAGTAAGCACAGTTCTTTTGTCAAATAACACAATCTCACAACGAATCAGGGACTTAGCAGAAGATGTGAAAGCTATTTTACTTTCACAAATAAAATGCACTAGACTAAATGTGCAGTCTAAATGAATGAATCATCGGATGTGGCTGGGTTGGCAATTTTAATAGTAGTTGTGCGTGACCAATACTTGGAATCTTTTTAAGAAGATCATTCTCTGCAAGCCATTATGGACTGACACGAGTGGCGCTGAAATTTTCAAATTAATAGATGAATTTTTCACAGTGAGTGGCATCCCATGGGATAACTGCGTTGGTGTGTGCACAGACAGCATGAAGGCCATGACTGGAAAGACGTCTGGTGTTATTTCAAGAATAAAACAAAAAGTGAAGCAGTGGCCACTGCCTCCTCCATCACCATGCATTTTTTGTGAAAAGAAATGCTGCCCTCCCTAAAAGAAATCTTGGACGAAAGTGTGAAAATAATTAATTTTATCAAATCATGACCTAAGAATACAAGTCTATTCAAAATGTTGTGTGATGACATGGAAAGTCTACATTTAGAGAAGTAAGGTGACTTTCTCGCGGCAAAACTTTAACTCGGCTCTTCGAAATGAGGGCTGAAGTCAGAGCCTTCCTGATTGACGACATTGCTTTGGGAGACAGGTTGTGTGATGAGTGTTGGCTCATGAAATTGGCGTATTTAACAAAAACTTAAAAAAAAAGTAAATGACTTAATTCTCACTTCAAGTAAAAGCAGTAACTGTTTCTGATGCCAGGGATAAAGTACATGCGTTTAAAAAGAAAATAAATGAAATGTCGAAATCTAGACAGCTTCCCAAGTAAAATAATTTAGAGAAGAACTAGGTTCCAACATACCTGGAGATATCTTAAATGAGTGTCACATTCACCTGCAAAGTTTGCTTGATAGTTTCAACTGTTATTTTCCAGAAGAACTTTACGAAAAAAAAACAAAAAAAAAAACTTCTGGGTTGTAAACCCATACTCTGCTGTGTCGAAAAGCTAGTCTGTCTATCATCGCAGCAGTATGAGTCCTTGATTGATTTGACATCATATTCTGCGACAAAAGAGAATTTTTCAACCAAGAAGTCACTATCAGAATTTTGGTGTCAGCTAAAGACGAATTTAAAGTTTTGTCAAATAAAGCCAAATCATCCTTCTGCTCTTTGCACAACTTATTATATGAATCAGGATTCTCTGCCTATGTGTTTACTAAAATGAAATATAGATCCAGCCTCAATGCAGAGCCATGTATTCGGTTGCATCTGTCCCAAATTCAACCAGATATAGCCACATTGTGCAAATCAAAACAGTCCCATCCCTCTCATTAGAATCTAAGTTCATGGGCTATGCTGTATCGTTCTTTTTCAATGCCAAGTGACATTTTTTATTTTGTACTGTAAAAATGGTTTTAAATACCATATCTATGTGGGTAAACATATTGGGAATTTACAATACCTGCTTTGAATTCTTTCTCAAATGTGTTGCCTTATTTCATATCTTTTGTTGTTGTTTTTCTTTTGTGAGTTCCTTATTTGTCTGAAATTAGTGGAGAAAATAACATTTTGAATGAAATAAAACTTGATGTTTAGCATGTCCAAATGCTTAAAAATACCTTCCATCATCAATACTGCTGTCATTCGGTTTAGTACCTATGTAGGTGCTAGATGAAAATATCTTGATCTTTATGCCAAAGACACGGTAAAAAAATGATGTTTTGAGAAAACAGTATTTAAAGTTCCAATTTTTAATGACTTTCAATGAGAAAAATAAAGTTAAGATCTAAATGTAAGCTATTTAGAACTTAAAAATAATTCGTGCTTTTGCTAAACGATAAAATATAGAGTTACAGCTTGAAAATGCAGTTTGGTAAAAACAGCCGAAAATGCACACACATGCCTTTGGCATAAGGGCAACGATAGTGCTCCGTGTTGAATTTCTATTCTAAAATGTGCATTACGACTCAAAAAGTTTGGAAACCGCTGATCTAGTCTGCTTTCTCCATCAAACATGGCTGTGATATACACAGACTCATACCTCTTTTCTAACTCAGACTGATCTTTAATCACTGGCAAGGCATGGCCTTTTAGATAATATTACCACAATCCTGCAATAGAGCATAAGGGAAAATGAATGATAATAAAATTATACTTTACTAGTCTGTAGCCCATGCCATGCATGGTTGAAACAGCTGTGACTGAAATTTTTTCTTGTCATATAATACAATAAAGGTGGTTTTCTGTGTAAGGACAGAATTCTGCCTTTCAAAACTTTTGAAAATGTAGATTAGGCGAAATGAAGATTTCACTCGTAATCATAATTATTTTTCTCATGATGCTTCTTCTGCCGAGTATTTATTCCATAAATATTTGGATTTCAGCTTGAAAACTGGAAGAAAATTTCCAAAAAGGGAAGTCTGACAAAATAAAGATTTCTCCCGTAATTGTAGTTTTATTTTTTCTGCGGTGTTGTCACTATCCTGTGTTTTTGTTAAATGTTATTTTCCCCCATACATGTTTGTGTTTAAGCTCAGTGAGGGGGGGGATTTTCTGAAAACAGAAGTGATGTATTTAGACAATTTGTAAGAACTGATGCACAGCGTTCAAAAGTATTCATATTTTCAAAATTACATTATTTAAACGAATGATAATCTAAAATTGTGAAAGCTTTGATATCATGCATTCATGGTCCTTTTAGCATGATGGATGAAATTATTGTCATCTGAGAGCATAAAAGAAAGGAAGAAAAGTGACAATGAATAAATGGAAAGGAAAAGATAAGAGCAGAAAGAAAAACTAAGCAATGGGTGCTCTGCAGCTGTAAAGTCAACAACTGTGGCTGTGGAGCTTGCTGAGGAGAAGGAAAAGCTTTCTCACAAGAGGAAGTTTGAGCTCAAATTGTAGTAAGTACAACAACAAAACAAAACGAAAAAAGTGTTTGAAGCAATGTCTTTTAAAGCCACTTTATTTTGTTTTGAATTCAGTAACTTTATATTGTGAATACAATTATATGCTGCAGTTTAATATCTGCACATATAGATTACAGTGAACAATTCTGTCTTGCTCATGCTGTGTTGTATTCACACCTTTTCACTGCACATTCTAATTTTTCACCCAGTTAAAAAGTTCAGCCTCCCCCCCCCCTCCGTCAGTCTCACATACGAGGGCTGTTCCAAAAGTACATGGACTGAGATCACTGTTCTGAGTCTGTGTCACTTGGAGGTGTGGTGTGGGCTTCCTTTTAAATAGCAGCAACCTTCACATGCTATACACCATTTACAGCGGTCTACAATTTTCTGAAACGTGTTGCAGTCCGTTTTGTGAAAGTCGCTTTAAGGTAGCGGATGTAGCAGCCTTCACTTTCTTAGTTGTCTTAAACTTCATTCCTCTGAAATCTTTCTTAAGTGTTGGAAAAGCCCAGAAATTACAGTGTATGAGTTCTGGGCTGTATGGAGGATGTGATAGATGTTGGCCACCAATTTTCTCCAAAGCTTGCATTGCTACGTGGGCCACATGCAGCCTCGCATTATCCTGAAAAAGAAGCCGTTCTGATTAAGCAGTTCCAGTCTTATCCTGTGGATTGCTCTCTTCAGGTGAACTCACAAAATGTGAAACATAATATTGTAAATTAACAGTTTGTTTTTCAAGCACCCAATGCTGCATATATCCCATGGGCATAAAAAAAACAAAATCATCAGTTTCTTTGATTAACCAAAAACTCAGAATTTCTTTGAGGGCAGTGAATTGGTGTGTTTCCATATCCTTGACTGTTGGTTTGATTGTGGATCAAAATGTTTTACCCAAGACTCGTCTATGATGACTATTTGATTCAAAAAGTCAGAAATGTTTACACTCTTTGAAGAAAAGCGTGGCAAAATTCAATTGCAATCCCTTTTCTGGCAATTAGCGGTATATTGTGCTCGTCCACCATTGTAATACACATTCCACGTGAACTATTAATACATTCACAAAGAAAGACTTTGCATTGTATTCACTCAAACTAACACAGCACAGATGGGAAAATCTTCCAACACTGAAAACATATCTTGTGAACTTCATTATGATCAATACCCTCAAGCCTATTTTCTATGTGGTAAACAATTTGAATTTATTTTGTTATAACAGCTGGTCAGATCACAAATACTGATTTTCATGACTGAGTGTTGTTTTCATTGTCATTTTAATTTTTTTAAATAACATTTCATAATGTATACACTCACAATTGCCAAAGTACACTGCTGGCCACCCAAATTCAACACCAAGAAGGAAGCATCCGATTGGCCTGAAATTCGCAGCATACGTCGCCCGCAAGAGGACATGCAAACGATTAGCATTGCAGGGCATATGCAAATCATGTGCGCCTGGCATGCCACCAAGAAACACTATAAGAACGGTGCACGGAAGGGAAGTGTAAGTAGTGGAAGTGTATTCTGCTGCCGGACCTGTGCGTGGGAAGCTTCCTGATGCCTCTCCGCAAAATACGCCAGTCATTCCAGCGCGTTTCAGAGTTCGACAGAGGACGGATAGTGGCTTATCGCGACAGTGGTTTATCGTACCGTGACATCAGCGCCCGTTGAGACGACATCCAGCCACAGTGAGGCGAGTATGGATTTGGTGGGTGCAGGAGGGACGGACGGACCGACGTGAGCGATTGCTGCAGCCGCGGAACACCACCGAACGAGAGGACCGGCATGTTGTGCGGTGGGCATTGACGGCTCGCACCGCCACATCATGAACGTTAGCGCAGAAATTAGGGTGTCTTGCGCAACAACCCGTGTCAGCACATACTGTTCGACATCATCTGTAGGAGTGGGTACTTGTCGCACGGCACCCATCGCGATGTTACACCACCGGTGAGTGCGGCAGCAGTGGGCTGTTGAACGCCGCACCTGGACTACGGAATGGCACGACATTTTCTTCTCCGACGAATCCCGCTTCTGCCTGCAAGACCACGATGGTCGGATCCGCGTGTGGTGGCACTGCGGTGAGAGACTGTATGACGCCTGCATTATGCATCGCCATACTGGTCCGTTGCCTGGTGTTATGGTTTTGGGTGCAATTGGATATGACACATGCACCCCTCTGGTACACATCCCCGGTACACTCAACAGCCACCGCTACATCTTCGACGTTTTGGAGCCTGTAGTCCTTCCTTACTTGCAGGACCTGCCAGCGGCCAAGTTTCAACAGGACAATGCATGGCCGCACGTGGCACGCATCGTGCAACAATTCTTCACGGCCCACCAGGTGTCACTGCTGCCGTGGCCCGCCTGTTCTCCCGATATGTCGCCCATCAAACACGTCTGGTCACTGATCGACAACCGAGTGGCCCATCAAGCACCACCCGCGGCTATGCCTGATGAACTGTGGCAACATGTGGAAGCAGCCTGGACTAACGTACCCAAGCCCATATCCAAAGCCTCTTTCATTCGATGCCATGGCCGTTATTGCCAGCCATGGGGGCCCCATGAAGTATTGATGTCCGCGTGTTCCGCAAGTTGCATGGGCCAGTAAGCTCAATCGTTTCATCTTTGTGTCTGTTGTTATGTGTCCAGTAAATCTGGCTTTGCTATCTCGTGTCCTTCTTGGTGTTGCATTTTGAGTTGCCAGCAGTGCATATTTAAGGTTTCATTTCAATCAACATTGTGCATTGTAAAATATGCGTACAAGTCTGGAAGCTTCTACACTGATGTTTTTAATGCTATTAGAGTACTACTAATATTACCAGCAAAGTCATTGTGTATCTTTCCAAAATGCAAATGCCTTGCCCTACATTTTTCTGTAATAGAAGTTACAGTTTTATCATCCTTTTGCCTGACATGCAGCCAAAACAAGTGCTTAGCTACTGTATGTATCTAAGCACAGGTAATGCCAGCTGAGGTACAACATTCTTTTCTTGCAAATTTTGCCACAAACTACTTCCCTCAGTCTTGGGCAAATCATTCTTTTCATCTTCAGCTGCTGTGGAAAATCTAACATGCTTCCAATATGGTCTCTTGTTTGGCGTTACATCAAACATCATTTGAAAATGTGTAATTGATTCCAATGTCAATTGCAAAAGACTTACAAATTTCTAAATATCAGAAAATGTGATGTAAAATGTTTATCTTGTATGATATCTGCAGGATGATTTTTTGTGACATTTCAGCCATCATGATGTAATGTATCTGTGACGAAATTATATTTCTGATCTGAGTGCATAAGTATCACTATTTCACTTTGTAGCATTTAGTGATTCTAGGCACAGAAACATTAATTTCCACAGCGGCTGCTGAAAAACAATTTTTCAGTTGCTGTGTGTTTCTGGAACGTGGAAAGAGCTATGTATTTATTTATTTACTTTTCAAAGCAGGTTTGTAAAGAGAAATTAAAACTCTAAAAGAGGGGAGGGAGAGTAAAATGTGAATGAATTAAACACAAAGCAGACATAAGCTGAAAGAAAACGTTTTGACAGTTACTATATGGTGTAGATCAGTGTTTCCCAACCTCCGGCCCACAAGTTTTTTCTGCTGCTATTCTTCTTTTGAATTGACATGGAGTAAAAGGAAATCTAGATCTAAATTTTTTGAACACCTGTCGTGGAAGATTAAAGAAGAAAGCTTGATCGCTGATCTCTTCACAGACGATCTGAACTCCTGCAGGCTAACTCACCAGATAAAAGGAAAGCTTTGTTGAACTTCCTTCTGATGCCAGTCTGGTATCGATATTCAGATCCAAATCTTCGACTCAGTTTCGGTGTAGTGTGGAGAAAGAATATCTAAGTCCCAGCAACAAAACTCTAAAGTCATGTAACTTCATACACAATTGGGGAAACGAATTTCCCCGAAGAAATAATTCTTCATAAATACGCGGTAGGCATTGTAATGCTATTATTAGCATATTTTGATATTAGGATCACAAACATTACAAATTTTATCTCTATTTTTCTCTGTCAATACTGACTCCACAATACACAGGTGTCTTTCATTTTTACAAAATTTTATAATTTTAATCTCATCAGATTTTGGTTATATGTGATTATCCAGGCAGTATTGGAGCGAAAATAGCATTAATCCAATACTGCCTGGATAATCACAAATACCCAAAATTTGATGAGATTAAAATTATAAATTTTTGTAAAAATGAAAGACACCTGCATATTGCAGTCAGTATTGATAGAGAAAAATAGAGATACAATTTGTAATGTTAATGATCCTAATATCCTGAGTGAAAATGGAAAGAATTAATTAAAATTGAACACAAAAATCAAAGCAATAGAAGAAGAAAATGAAAGATTTTCCAGATTATGCAATAGATGGAGCCACAGTAGAGGGTTTGGTGATGACTTTGAAATCGGACCAGTTGCAGACTCTTTCACTCACTCGTTCTGTGGTAGCAGAAGGATTAACATCGCTGATGCTTCCTGAGGATAACCACTGGATGGCTGAAAGTACTTGAGGCGATTTTTATAGCAAAGGCAGGGTTATGGTAAAAGGGTTAACCAACACGTGTTGTGGGCATTGGGTTGAGGCAAAGATATGATGACATAAATAGCAATAACAGCCAGCTTATTATATACATACTGTACATCGGTTTTTAGAGTGAGTTACACTTAGTTTGGTGTTTTTTGTAGTTAGTTTTGATGTATGTGTGAATCTGGTTGTATGTTATTATGTTGTGAAGCGCATGTATGTGAATAGATTCCGGAGTTACCTAAGTTTGGTTTTATGCGTTAGTGTAAGAATTCAAAGGAGTGTAAATTTTTTATTTAAAGTCGTGGTGAACTACGGATTGTTACAAACTGCTCCGTGTCACTTAATATGCTCATTTGCGCATGTGAAGTACACAATGGTGAAAGAGAAGACCATACCCAGCTGGAACCTACAGGAAACCCCAGAAACCTGACGTGCAAGAAAATGTTCAACAGAAGCTAACTTTAAAGGAAAAGCTGATATTTACTACTTTTCTCACATACTTTCATCACTGGAATTTGTGACCTACATCCGACCCTGGATATGAGAAAAGGTCATGAGACTCAATGATGGGGCAGAAATAGCTTTGGCTAGCAGAAATCTGAAGGTTCTCCGATATGTATTTATCCTGGGTAGTGTAATGACTAGCATGCTCGACCAGAAATTGGGAGGTGCGGGTTCGATTGTGGCTCCAGGACGATGAAAATTTTCAAGTTTTCTGAAGGAAGTGGTTACGTGGAATACAGTGAAAATATGCCAATAATAGCATTATTGTAACTTTTTTAACCACATATTTATTGCTTTTCAGCTGTTTCAAATCAAAACAAAGCACAGGAACATAATGGACATTAATGCTGTACTGTGCCTTGCAGAGACGATGCTCGAACCATGGCTTGAGAAGATTATTGTGAAGCAGCAGCAACAGATGTTGCATTGACCCCAGAAAATATATTATTAAAAATATTATTTTTTTTGTTAATTATATTATTGGAGAATATTGTGGTATATTGATTATGGATTGCATTTATTAATCATTAAAGGATATTAATAGATTGAATTATATTAGCTGTAAGTAGGTGACATGGAATAATCTGGTATATAAATTATGGATTGTATGCAGTGATCATTGTAATATGGAATATTACGATATTAAACGCTCAAAAATAGCCTAACGTTTTTGTTTCGGCATAACCAGTCCGCTAAAGTTTCCCCAACATTTTGCTGGTCCGTGAATGCAGAAAGGTTGAAAACCACTGGTGTGGATGACTACTCAAAAACTTTCCTTTAACTGTTTGAGGTTGCATGGTAATCATTATTGTCTTCTGTAAGGGATACTGGATTATGCTTGAGTATATGGAAAAATCATTTATATGACATTGAAACAACATGGATGCTGGAAAACTGAGATAGAAAAGTTTGAGAAAAATGGAAACAAAATGGAAGAAAATGAACAAACAATAAAATTTTAAAAATGAGAACTTCACATCTACTTCTAGGCCATCAATAATATTAGGTTGTTGTAAATGGAATGTTGGAATATTGATGTGGACTTTCAGACACCCAAAATACGGTGAAAAATAAACTTTATTAACAAAAATAATAACTGCCAGCAGTAACACATTTTTGGCCACAAGATACAAGCTTTTTTTATGCTGTTGCAAAAAAATATCAAGTTTCAAAATGCAACAAACTTATGTTTTAACTTTTTAATTGGGAAATGATTTACCGTGTAGAAAGGTGTCCAAGGGCTTAAAGAAGTGATAGTCCATAGGAAACAGATCAGGTGAATAAGGTGGATGAGGTAAGTTTTCGTACCTCAATAGGTCTTACATTACCATGGAGAAGTATGAGCCCTTAATGATTGACTAACGCTGGCTGTTTGGTGAACCATTTTCCATGCATAATGTCAAGTTTTAGCTGTCTGCTATGATGATTTAACCTGGTTGTAAGAAGGAGAAGTATGTCACACCAGCTGCAGACAACCAAATACTGACCATCATCGTACTGGTTGTCAGAGCCATTTTCCTGAGATACTGGCTTTGTGGTGGGTTTTGTGGGTTCACCCTGGTAGAGCCATTGTGCTGAACACCAGTGTTGTCATACAGCATCCATTTTTCATCACACATGACAAGGCACCCCAAAACATCTATTTGGTTGCAGATAAGCATAGAAGAGCAGACATAAAAGTGTTGTGTTTTGTGCTGTTCCATGAAGTTGTGGGAACCCATTTTTTCATCTTCTTGACTCTGCCTATTGCTGTTAAACGTCGGGGAATGGTTGCATAGTGTACTTCAAGGTTCTTGTCAAGTTATTGTGTCATTTGACATTTGTCAGATTCTATAAAGACTATAAGAAGTATAAGTGATGGTCATAACAACCATACTTCATAAAATTCTGTTCAGCATGTTTGAATTTTAAGCTGCAGGAGGAGTTACTACAACATTCTGCACAGTGTGAGTAAAAAATAACATACTATGTTTTCATTCATATACTTTGTTGAACATATTCTTGAGGCATTGGTGGATAGTCTTCTATGAAAATCGTGGTTTGGATGACCAGAAGTAAAACCTTATAAAAAGTTAAATACTTAAAGAAGGTAAAAAATGTAATGAACCATAATTAAAAATTACCATTTGATGAAGTAGTAAAATAACAATGATAAGGCTAAAAATTATCCAGATGGTTTGATGAGAATCATAATAAAAACAAGCAACTCCTCAACTCGCATTATTGAGCTGCAGATGGTTTAGTGGTTGAGCCGTGGATGTCTTAGTGGTTTGCGAGTCAGACTGTCAGGTCTCCAGGTTCAATCCTTAGCTGATCTTCCAGAGATGGTGTGATTTCCTAACAATCGCTGAATATCCACCATGCATCGGACAAGTACGTTAAATGATGGCCCCCGGGGGTTGGGTATCCATTTCTACTCCACCCTGACTTTCTCTCACCCCTCTATGAGCAATGCCATACTTGTATGGTGGTGCCATCTACTGTGCTCTCTCTCACTTACAAACTGTTCTGTCAAAGTCGTTAGACTTGCTCTCACTCCTTCCGTTTCTGTGCCCTGCCCAAATGGCAGACCTACTGTAGGTGGTTTGGGCCTAAACCTTCTTTGTGGACAGAAGTCCTACATGAAAATGCCTGGCTGTCTCTCAACTTGCATTGTACATGGGATAAGCAGATGTTCAAATATCCTGCGGCGCGTCTCGCCTGCTTTTCACAGTCATCTTCAAGCACAGAATGATCTAAAATTCTGGTCAAGAAAAATTTATGGTCCAGTCGAGTATACATCAAGCAAGCACATCGCATCCATTTACATGTCACGAAAGCATGTCGTATTCAGGTAAGTGTGTCAAACGCCATCTATCAGACGCCTCAGCAATAAAGATCTTGCATCTCTTCTCTTAGTTTTTTTCTTTTAATTTCTTCTTTTAGTTTTTCTTTTTTTGAGCCAATTTTTCATTGTCTATAAGGTGTTTCCATGCATGTGGTAAAATTATGGGGCTGTTGTTGTTACAGACAAAATCTGAAAACTTGTTTATACATATAGATGCTGCAATCAAATTTTCTATCCATGTTTTATGTTGCATCAAAATTGTTATATCAGCCCAATTAGAGTTAGCATTGTATTGCATGCAGTAATCAATTAGTACGCTTTTATTTTCAACTTTATTCCAGTTCTCAAAATAATATAACTATACTAATAATCCGAAATTTCTTGGCGTAGAATAGAAATAGAACTTTCCAAGCTTTCCGTACTATGTTTTCATTCACATACCTTGTTGAGCAGTAAAGCTTGGAAAATTTTATTTCTATTCTACGCCAAAAAAATTTGGTTTATTAGTATAGTTAATTTTTTTAGTATAATTGGTGTACAGTTCCTACCTATTGAATTTATTCCAGTTTCTTATATGCTCATTTAATCGAATCCCTAGATTACCTTGGTACTTCCGGTGTATGACACAGATTTACTGCTATTTTTATCAATAATTGGAATACTGTGTAATGCCAGATCATTTTAACATGGTTTGTACATGTCCTGGAAATCCTGGAAAAGTCCTAGAATTCAATTTTGTCCTACAAAGTCCTGGAAATGTCCTAAAATTCTGTTACATGCCCTGGAATTTTATCCATTTCTGCCTTTTTGTCCCTGTGCGATGTTTTGTAGTTGAGGATTTTTCTACTGACAACTTATATCTGACAAATTTCCCTCCCCATCCCCTGCAAAATGTGTGTGTGTGTGGGGGGGGGGGCTGTTGGTTTTCTTGTCTGTTAGGAAGACACTGAAGCTGCATTATTAGCATCTTTTGCATCGTGCTTATGTTATCACTTTGTCTGTCCGGCTGGGGAGACCATATCTCTGCAATTATTAGTTTGATTTGTAAAATTCTTTTTGTATTGGGAAGCTTAAAATGTTAGAATGATGATCCATTCGTTCCGTTTTTTTCCTGATGCACAACTTTGCAGCTAGAAGGCGCAAATGGAGATTGCATCGAACTTAAAATGCATTTTATTTCATATATTTGCTTCTAAATATCCAATTGAAAAAAATTCTTTTTGATTTTGATGACATTTATATCAAAGACTATTTTTGTTGCAATCCCTTTTTCAAATAATGCATACATTTTCCTCTTAGAGGGCGTAAAGGTAAATCACGATTTTCCCTATGTCTCCGCTTCTAAAAGTCCGATTTGAAAAATTCTTCCTGCGTCGGAAACACCTCTTAAAGGGGAATGTTTTGCATATAAATTCTCATTTTTAGTAAAGAACGATTTGGCCACCAGGAAGCGTAAGTGTTTATTTTTGCTTCTGATGTATTTTCAACAAAATCTGAGCTGGAAACTCGATTGAAAAAATTCCTCCTTGAACTGATACCACTCGCCTCGGGAAACTTTTTGAAAATACCTCCCGCTTAAAAGAGTGCATAATTTTTCCACCAGGGGCTTACACGTATATCTTATTTTTGTTCTTACCTCTGTTTCTAGAAGTCCAATTTAAAAAATTCTTTCTTTGTTGAAGAACATCTTCGGTGTGAAATGTTTCTCATATAATTTCAAATATTTCTTAATGCACAAGTGTACAGCAATATCTGCGGGACTGCAAACCCGATTGAAAAATATTCTCTTTCAATCAGATACTACTAACTATGAAAACTCTTTATGTGTATTTTCTTCCCAAAATAATGCACAATTTCGCCGCTAAGGGCGCAAATATTAAATCTATTTTTCTCAATATTTGTAGTTCTAAATGTTCAATTAAAAAAAATATTTTAACATCAGATACCATTTACCATATGGGACACTTTAGGTTTGTATTTGAGGAGGTTTGTGGTTCACAATTCTGCCGCTAGGTGGTGTTTTTGTACTTCCGTTTGCAGCCTATCTCTGCCTCTAAAAACCCTATTGAGAAATTTCTTTTTTTACTGTATTCTATTTGTTGTAATAAAGATGGGGAGTGAATAATATTTTTGCTACAATAAGAAGATCCTCTTCAAATAATGTAAAACTTTCCCCCTAGGGGTTGTAAAGGTCAAAACGTTTTTCTTGTTATCTCTGCTTCTGGGAGACGTATTTGAAAAGTTATTTTTCCTTAGCATAGCTTTTCTTATGAAGAATGGTTTTCTTCTGTTTTCAACTTTTCCATTATGCAAAATTCTTCCACTAAAAGACATAGAGTTATATCATGCTTCCTTCTATATCTTTTCTTTTAACTGTTTGATTTGAAAATCTTTTTCTCTCTAATACCTTCCTTCTGCTATGGGAAACATTTTTTGCACTATTTGTTAATTTCCGTAATATACATGATAATTAACACAGCAATCAGACATCGCTGAATTGACTGTAATTAGTTTCACGCATGAATAAAATCACATCAGAAAACTTGAAAATTTCATCGCTGTGAAATGGGAAGCGAACCTGCTTCCGTCTCCACGGTGATGAAATCATGACATATTTGCCACATATTATGAGAAGAATATTTCTTCCACCCTTTTTATATTCGTAATATACTTTTTAGTCACTGGTAGAAGTAAATAGCTGATTTTGTTTTGTGTGTGTAGGTCATTTTGACCTTTACTGAAATTTTCTAATGAATACTTTATATAAATATTTGCCATAAAATCAGATTGCTTTCTAATATCAGAAACTTAAATCTAGTTGTTTCTTAGTATTTTCTAAATAAAATGTAACACAAATACTTGCTCCCATGATTATGTGTTTAAGAAATAACAATCTCTTTGATCCTTTGAAAAAGTACCAAATATATCACCTTTCCTCATCCTTAAATTTCCAATGTAAGCATTATTTCAAAATAATTAAATATAAATAGTATTTTATGTTTTGATTGTGTGGTATAAAAGCATTTCAGGAGTAATACAACATACCTATAGATTTTTGAGTTTTATGGGTTTTTTTTTTATTCTGTAATTTGCTTCAATAATTGAACTAAGGCCAAAGTAGAAAAATAAATTTTTCTCAAAATCAGTGTAGTATACTGTATATAAAAGTTTAATAGATAATTAAACTTGGTCACATTTTCAGTGACAGTTCTGATATTTCAGTATATTCTAAGTTTCTGATTAGCTGCAGCAGACATCATTTTTAACATTCTGTATTGTTTGCCCAAGCATATAGGAAGTTGTTTGTTGTTGGTTGCAGGTTGAATACACCTATGGTTTCACTATATTTTAAGTAAGAGCGTTTGGATCATATGTCCTGGAAAAAAATCCAAAAGTCCTGAAATTTTGTGATTGAAAAAGCGTATGAACCATGTTTTAATAAAGGAGTAACTCCTCCTGCAGCTTAAAATTCAAACATGTTGAACAAAATTTTACAAAGTATGGTTGTTAATGACCGTCACTTATACCTATTAATGAAATTCCATGTAAACTGAGTACACAAAATGTCCGGGCTATATGTATCACATCTGATCAATAAAGACCTCCAATTCAGCATGATCAATAGTTCCTTTCTGGCCAACTGCATGGTTGAATTTTGGGGCTCATATCGACCAGACTGGAATTTAGCAAACCAACATTGTGTGTTGCATTCACTATTGGTATGTTGATGTTGCAAAATGTTTCCAATGTCGAGTATCCGAGTTAACTCATATAAGAAGATGGCATGAATTTGGCTCCAAGCTATCATGCTCTTTACTGTAGCACAATGCCCTTGGAATTGATGAACTGAAGAATTGGCGTGTGTTTTGTAGACAGCAAGCCTCGGAGCTTTAAATTTACGCATCATAAGTCTCATCATGCAAAGTGTTAATTCCTAAATTACCTGCCAACTGCACAAGTCAGAAAAATGTGACATTTCTTTTGCAACAGCCTTATAGAACTGATTGTTGCACGTGTTCCGTGCATCTCAACCTCTAAACCTGAGGTTATCTTTTGGGACAATAGTACCAGCCGGCTGACAGGTGTTGTGCCACTCTCTTTCTCACAGGCTTTCATTTCTATGTCAAGTGTCACTTCATTCTACAAAGTTAAAAACAGTGATCTCTATACATTAAGGTCCCAAATATAATTTCATATAATGCTCACTGCATATGATTTCAGACCTCATGTATTTGAAGGCATTGTATATTTTGTATCTTATGATGATAACCATTTGAGGCGGTTGAAATATCTTAAAACCCACATACATTTCTACTTGTCAAAAGGCCTTTATGAGTTGAGATGCAGAAATGTTTTTTAAAGAAATATCTTGCAGTTTCTTATTGTAAATGTTAAGCATAGGCTTACAGAAAAATTTGATGTCAAAGTAGGAGTACTCAAAGAATCAGCATTAAGCTGTTCTTATTTGATTTGTTTTAGATGTGGCAGCAGCAGGAGTAAGGGAAGTAACATCATGAGCCATGTTATTTGCCGATGATGTGGTGTAATGTGCCAAGTGAAAATGAGAAGCAGAAGAAAAGCTGAGAAACTGGCGAAGAGGTTTAGAAGACAGGATTTTGAAGATAAGTAAACTCAGAACACAGTACATGTGCTGCAGTGAAGAAGGAAAACTTTAAATTGATGGTATTAACATCTAGAAAAAAAGAGTGAGAAGATTCATATACTTGGGACTGCTATTGAAGAAATATGGAGATCTGAATGGATAAGTTGACCTCAGAGTGCAAGTAATATGGAATAACTGGACAGAAACATCAGGCATGCTATTTAATAAGTAGATACCAATGAGGCTAAAGAGTAAGGATTTTCAAGGGTGTGGTAAGACCAGAAATGCTGTACAGTGCTGAAACTTGGTCAGTGACAAGTAGTTTGGAAAATAAGATAAATTTTTCTGAAATGAAGATGCAAAGGTAGATAAAAAAATGGTGTCAGTAGAAAGGACAGAATTAGAAATAATATAATAAGAAAATAAGGTAAATTTTGCTGAAGTGGAAATGCATAAGTGGATATATGGTATCAGTAGAAAGGACAGAATTAGAAATGAGATAATAAGAGCAATAGTTCAAGTAACGGAGGTTTCAAAGAAGGCCCAACAATGAAAATTGCACTAATGTGTGATCATCATTCAGAATATTTGGCATAATTCATTAAAAATATGTATGAATATGCCAAAAAGGCTTAGAAAACTCTTCAAATGACTTTTCCCCTGCAATTCTTGCTGATGCAGTACTCATTACTTGTTATTGTTATTTGTAGGTATTTTAACTACTAAAAAACAAAGCAATTGATTTACTAATCAAAAACAACTATTATGGGAATTTTACTAGGAAATGTTTTATTTAAATTGCAAATTTTCAGAGAAAACTCTTCTCCTTCAGGCTGTCTTTTTGTTGTCACTTATTCCCATCACTAGCGCGATTACGGTTAACCTTGATGGTTACGGTTATTTTTCATCAAATCCTGCCAGATATTAGGCAGGGAAAATCCTTTGCAGTCATTGATGGAATTTTGATTTTTCTCAATCTCTATTCCTTCTTTCAGCTTTCTTTTTTAAAAATTGCAATGGAAACTGATGACTTTAAGGGAATTTCTCAACATGAGCTTTATTCAAAGCAATTGATGATGATGTTAACTTACTTTTTGGTTGTCTGTTCCCTTTAAATCCAGTGAGACATATTCTACCCACATGTATGCAGTCTTCCGCAGCATTCACATTTGTTGATTCTACAGTACAGTAGTCTTCTAGTGTGCCGTCACTCTAAGCTGAAGCTCTGAATTAGAGTTTCCTTTCTTATGTGTGTCTTGATGTTAGAAGTTTTAAACTTGTACAGTTAAGCCAAATAACTTAGTTCCTAACTGTATTGTGCCATGTGCAGCAATTAAGTTTAGATTGAGGTATGTAAAAATGATTAAAAGAACAAGAATGAAATGATGGTTCAAATTGACCGAAGGGGTGAAAGCAATTAGATATGAAATACAAAGTGCAGGTTTAAAAATGAACAAACTATTAAAACTGAACAGGCACTTTGTACTTCATATGTTTGTTTTTATCCCTTCATATATTTCAAACCACCATTTCATTCTTGCTCTTTGAATCCTTTTTACATATACTGACCTAAACTTAATTGCTGCACATGGCATCATATGACAAGAATGTTGTGGCATAATACGGTTGAAAACTAAGTTCTTAGGCTTAACTGTACAGTTTTAAACCTAACATCATGACACACAAAAGAAAGGAAACTTCAATTCAGAACTTATTTGTAGAGTGACCACAAACTGGAAGACCAATGTGTTCAAGAAACAACTACTGTGAATGCCTCGAATGACTGCATGTGTATGTATAGGAAGGATATGTCTCACTGGAAAATTCATTAAAGGGAACAAACAACCAGAAGTGCATCAATGTTATTATCAATTGCTATATTGTTTAGTAATTCAAATAACAACAACAAACAATGAGTACTGCATCTGCAAGAAGTGCTGTAAAAAAATTGTGAAGAATTTTCTAAACCTTTTTGGCACTTGCATATGCATTTTTTAATGAATTATGCCAAAACATTCTTAACAGTGATATGAAATCATGCTGAGAAAACAGAAGTTGCATTACTAATGAAATGTGGTATGATCGATCATGTTTTGAGAAAAGTTGCACAGAGTTATTGACTTAGAGCTTCCTGGAAACAGAACTAAAGAAAGACCTAAATTGAGACAGAAGAACCATGTCAATAATGGCACAAAGGAGAATAAATTAAGGTGTCAGTTTATGCTAGATAAAATGAAGTAGGGAAAGAGGATTTGCAATTGCAACCTGGTGTAGAAATGGGGTCAGTTATGCTGCAGAAGTACAAATTTTAAGTTATATCATTATTAAGTACCATACATCATACATTTTTTTCTCAAAATGGGCAATGGCCATCAAATGAGTTGCAAATTGTTTTACATGTTATGATTTAAATTAGGGTAGTTAGTGCCTCTATGCAAAACCTCTCATGCATCATCAACCATTGTTGACCACCTTTGATGATGATATTGATCCAATGGAAGGATGTGTGAATGCACATATATTCTGATTTAAACAATAACATGTGAAAGAGATAGCAAATATTTTGATTTTAAAATGTCACATATTTCAGCACAGTTTATGCTAAATAATTAATGACTTATATTTGACAAAATTATATCTTAATACAGCGGTTCCCAAACTTTTTGAGTCGCGGAGCACTTTTCAGAGAAGAAATTCTTCACTGAGCACCACCGTCGTCCTTATGCCAAAGACACGTATGCACATTTTTCTAGTCGTTAGTTGATAATTTTATCATATAGCAAAAGCACAAATTATTTTTCAAATTCTAAATAGCTTAAATTGTGATCTAAACTTATTTTTTCCCATTGAAAGTCATTAAAAATTGTAACTTTAAATATCATTTTCTCAAAACATCAATTTTGCACATACGTGTCTTTCGCATAATGGCGACAATATTTTCACCTCACACCTACATGAGTACTAAACTGAATGACAGCAATTTTGACGATCCAAGGTATTTTTAAGCATTTGGGCATGTTAAACAGGAACTTTTATTTCATTTGAAATATTATTTTCTCCACGAATTGCAGAGAAATAATGAACTTACTTAACTACATAAATGAAAAACAACAACAAAAAGCATAAAATAAGGCAACAGTTTTGAGAATGAATTCAAAGAAAATATTGTAAATCCACAATATGTTACCCATATAGGAATGGGTGTTTAAAACCATTTTTACAGTTGCAAAACCAAAACTATTGCTCGCCATTGGAAAATAAGAATAAAGCATAGCCCAGGAACTTAGATTCTAATGAGAGGGATGGGACTGTTCTTATTTGTACAATGTGGCTACATCTGGTTGAGTTTGGGACAACTGCAACCGAATATCTGGCTCTCCATTGAGGTGGGATCTGTATTTTGATTTAGTAGCCACATAGACAGAGAATCTTGATTCACATAAGTAAGTTGCTTCAAAGGGAAAAACGATGATTTTTGCTTTACCTGACAAAACTTTAAATTTGACTTTTAGCTGACACCAAAATTCTGATAGTGATTTCTTGGTTGCAAAATTATCTTTTATCGCAGAGCCTGATGCCAAATCAATCAATCACTCATACTACTGTGATGTCTGACAGGCTGACTTCTTTGACACAGCAGAGTATTGGTTTACAACCCAAAATTTCTTTGCGGAGCACTTGGAGATGCTTCGAGAAGCACCAAATGCTCTGCGAAGCACAGTTTGGGAACCACTGTCTTAATACATTGACATTTTTTTTGGCATTATGGAAAAACTAATGCTGCTAAATACCCATGTTAATTGTCAGATGAAAGTTAAAAAATAAAAAAAATAAAATCTGCTTTTATCTGTCAAATAACATTGCTGGTTTTATTAGTACATAAATCTTGCAAAATATAGTGTTTTTGACAATGAGAAACCAGAAAATCAATTATCTTGATATCAGTGATAAGTTTAGATCCAAGCATGCATACTGTTGACTTTGATATGATGGATTTTCAGGTTCTTATTATCAAAAGCACTGTATATTTCAGGATTTATATACCAATTAATTTTTTTTAAATAAATTGCGATGAGGAATGACAAAAGGTTTTTGTTTACAAATTTTTATTTATTGGTAAGCAATTAGTTTAAAGATTTTATGGTGACAGTTTTTTTTTTCACAATACCTACACATGTCAATGCATTAAAGCATAATTTTGTCAAATATATTTTAGCGACATAAAGGATGTGTTTTCATGATGACTTTCAATCGATATTTCATGAAAATAACCAATGACCATGAAAAAAAATACAGCCAAGACAGTAAACATCAGTTAACAGTAAAATGAAATGATTATACTCTTAAATGTAAACTGGAGATGGATCTAGCAACTACTGTAAACTTACTTTTACTTCAGTTGAAAAAAGATCGAAGAAGCAGTTGAAAGTTCTTATGCTTTCTGATTAAAGTTTTGTTTTTCATTGTTTTAATGCCTGATATTTTCATAATTGTGTGCTTTGCATAATGTTTCATTAATGTGCCATGTCCTTTTTAAGACTTTATGACATTCACTTGCATTTCATTGATGTGCCATGTACTTTTTAAGACTTTATGACAATCACTTGCATCTATCTTTGCATGTGAAAGCCATTCAGTGAAACTTCTACAAACTTCTACTCTCTCCCGTTTATGTAGACATTAATGTAGTTAATGGTATGTTGAGAACAATAATTCATATGAATAAAAGCTATGAAAATGATCCATTGTTCTTCAGAGATATACATGATACCCTGTAAATTACTTTGTAAATTTTTTATTCTTTTTTTCTTATTGTATTGTGTTGATCATACTAAGCAATGAATACTTACTAAGATATTAAAGGTTTGAAACTGATTTGTACTTTTGATATTTCATCAGATTTCATATTGGATATTATAAGACTTTCCACAGACTATTCATGAATATAATTAATGTTTTCATAAATGATTCAAGTGTTTTATAAAGGATTTACAGATTTAAAGGATGATGAAAAGAAAGGTCAGATTATGAGTATTTGCTGAGTATGATTTCAGTACTTTCGTGTAATGTTTTGCTAAAATGATATACTGCTACTGTGTCCGTTAATGGAGTAATGTGTTTAACACTCTATCTGTATGCTATTATAGGAGTACCTAAATTACCTTCAGTCCCAATACTTGCAGTGTGAACTCACCTTTCATAATCCCTTTAATTTAGATGTTCTTCATGGCAATTTGTGCATTTGTCTGAAAGCTGGCAACATTATATCCTGTTCTGCACAATAAAGTACCAAAATTGAGATCAAAGGCTTGCATTTCTCTTCTTATAATTTTATGTAATACTGAAAGTGTGAATCAAAATTCTAAACCTGCAATATATTAATCCAAGGCAGGCTTAGAATTGATGCTTCTGAAACAGAAAGTGTTTCAGAAGCATCAATTCATGAAAAGAACTTCAAAATTGAACTATGAAATATTTCTCAAAACATTTATGATATTAATACATGCAATGATAAAAATTGTATGTTACGACTAAAAATAGCTGTTATAGAGCATGTTTTATATTTATATATATTCACTTTAAAAATTTGACAGAATTTTTTCCCTCCTTTCTTTATAGATGATATATCAATTCTGTTGTCTAACATTGTGATTTTTTTCTGTTGTTATCCCTTCAAATGAACTTAACGGTAAAATACTTTCTCTTGACTTCCCTAGATTTTGCATACTATGAGTGTGGTTCTCGTCACATTGATGTTATTGCTTCTTCATCTGTTTTGTGTGATCAGAGACAGTTGAACGGCAAAGACTGTGAACAGAAATATCATTGCCATCTTTGTCCGTATTCTACTAACAAGACAACAAACATCCAGAGACATGTAAATTTCCACATGGGAGTGCGCCCATATCGTTGCTCACACTGTCCAAAGTCCTTTGGCCAGAAGAGGGATCTGAACTCTCACATTCTTTGTCATATGGGTGTTCGTCCATATTCCTGTGAGCTGTGCCACTATAAATTTACAAGAAAAAGTCAGCTTAATAAACACAGAGCATCTCACACCTGACTGTAAAAAAACAACTCAAAATCAGAATTTCATAAAGTTCCTTACCTTTAGAACCGTTATTTTAAAAATATTTGCACTAAAATGTATATTTGAAATCTCAAAGCTCAAGAGTGATTTCAGGCAACCAGTCATCTCAAACATTATCTGATGGATCATTTTGTTTTTCCCTGTGGATATGTATATAGAATATTTGTTGATACCTTATAAATATTTGACGTACATTGGATTTGTTATGAATTAAGTTGGGTTTGTGTGTATATGTTTGTCACACTGTGTTAGTATTTAGTAAACATTCCCTGTAAAAGACATGGTAAGTGACAGTCTGTGATTGAACTGATATTTTAGTCTTGTCAGAAAAGTTGTTAGTATCTTGCACTGAGTACAGCATTTTTTATATGTTGAAAACCCATTTAGTCTTTCACAGTGCTGAGCTGCACAGTGCACTACTGCCTTATATGCTCCAGATACCTAATTTTTAAATGATTCCTTTAACATTAGGAGGTCAAAATTTGAGGGATTGTGATTCACAAAAGGGCAAAAAAAAAAAAAACCAACAACTAATAATGTTGAGCCCATTTATAACAGTTAGCTTGAGATTAGTAGAAATCCTCGCTTTTGGGGAGAAAAATCCCACCATGTAAAAATTTGCATCTGTGATAATATGCATATACAGTAAAAGATCGAAAATCCGGCATTGACAAGATCGGACACGTGGCGGATTTATGAAAATTCAAAATTTCTGAAGCTTTCCAAAAATTGTGTAATGGGCGTTACGTAAAGCACGTTCTTACACGTAACAGGTCACTTTAATGAAAATTTGCACATCTACGTCTTGTAAATATGCAGGGGTCGAGCTGCCGATTGCATTCTTCACAATTTGTGGAAACAAACAATCGTCTTGGTGAAATTATTGGCGAGAATATTGGTGATTACCTTTTTGTACTATTTATTATAAAACTGTCAAAAAAATTGATTTTAGCAAATGGTTAGGCAAAAACTTGAAAAAAGCCAGAGCAACCGCTGTGGCTGGGCGATGTATCAATACATCGCAAAAATCTGATGTGAATTTTACATCGATGCTTCAGTTTTTTGACTGACGAAACTACGATACATCGCGAAGGCAATTACCGTGATGCATCATGAAGGTCGATGTAGATGTCATCAGACAATCGAATCCACATACTGCCACCACCAAGCATAGATCATCATCACACGTTCGACACGCATTTCAAACGTGCACGCTGATTCATCATCTCATTGGTCCACATCACTTCAGCGCGACCCAATGAGATGACGAATTTGACAAACCTCCAGATGTTAACACGTAGGCAGCTATCGGCAGTTCGCTCGCTGAGATTGGATTGGATGATCTCACGATGTGTTGTTGAGACGGTACATCGGGAGATTTCCATGGTTATTGGTGAAACATCGGATGTTCTCACGAAAACAAAATCAGAAAAGTGCCAGATTTCTGAAGTTGCCGAATTTTCAAGGTTTTACTTTATATGTCTATATTATATATCCATAACAATTGGGCTTGAAAGATTTAGTTAGTTAACTACAACAGTACAAATTAAAGTAAAATAAGCAGTTACATGAATACATAGTAGCAATGATTCCTGAAGCATACATCATGTGGAAACGTTAAAAAAAAAAGGTACTCCATTGGAGTTGGTGAAGAGGGTCTTTTGTACTACTCACTTTTTGAGCACCTGCTTTACTTTTCCCCATTGCTTTTCTATTAATATTCTTCCACTAGTACACCAATATTCCACTGCACTGCTGAAATTTCATTTTGTATGCCACCATTTGTATCTCAGCATTCCAGAACAGTGTTTAACAGCTTTCCTCTGCCTTACTAAATATAGAATTTCATTAAATTTTGTTACTTTGCTTGTTAAAAGTGATCATCTTAGCTTCTGTCTGTAATTAAATCCAGAGATTCAATTTTGTTTGTTAAAAATGATCAAATTAGCTTTTAGTTAACATTGTACATAACAAAAGTTCCTGTTTTGTTTGTTAACTACTTCTCTTACTGATTGAAATGAAAAATATTGCAAACTATTACCAGTTTTTTACTTCATTTTCAGTTAAAGAAAACTGGAATAAAACAAAACAGTGTTTGATTTAGCTTTTTGTAACTTTGCATTGAAAAAAAAATATATATATAATGTTTTAACATCTCTTTTCTATCCCAAATTATCTTGGGCAACTCAAAAATATTAAATATTAATATTAGTTTTTGTATGATAGTTTTGGAAACTGGGAACTACACAAAGTGATACCTGCTGTTCCATACATTGACTTTTTTAATTTATGTTATCACTCAACTCTTCATCAAAATATTTGCAGAAAAATTTCAAAACATTACTGGCATTGTCAACTTCGAAACGCAAATATGGTTGTTCAGTGTAGGGAAAACAAGCAGGTGCAGGTGGTAAGTTATTTGGTTGAATTTCATACCATTGCTGCTCCGTTGCAAATTTGTTAGAATCACTTAAGTTGTTTTTAGAATCACTACTTACTGAAGTTATCATTCCCACTAAATTCCAAGTCAGTGTCCTCGTACTCACTGTACACAGAACCACTGTCATCAGTTTCTGATTGGTTACTTATCATTGCATTCCTTCATAAAAAAAAAAAAAGCTTACTTATCCACACGATTCAATAGCTAACAAAAAAATATGCATGAAGCGAGAGCAAAATTGAACAAAATGAGTCATGTGTTCCAGCGTCCAATTGTGTGCATGCACAACCAACAAGAATCTCTGCAGAAGTATTCATTTTCTCCCCAGTTACCTTCAGCATATTTTAAATCAGGTAGAAATTCATCATGCTCAAAAGTTCTGCTATGCCCAAATTTTCTCAGGATAATATTTATTTCATGATTCGCACAGGACTCGGAAATCCTGGAAACTGAAAATTTTCATTTCCAGGCCTGGAAATCCTTGAAAACTGTAGATTTGCTCTTATAGAGTCCTGGAAAATTGTATTTTTTGGCATGAAGTCCTTGAAATTGGAATACTTTTTTTTTTGAAGTGCAAATGTTTTTTTTTTTTGTGTTTTTTCTGTAAAACTCAATAAATAACACCAACTATTGTGGGCACCTTCTCTTTGTGTCATAAATTGGGCGATGAAAGTGAAAGTTCTGATAGCCAGAGCCCGGGCCGTTGCACCAGAATTTCCACATGCACCATAATGCAAAGTAGCCTTGAAGGGAGGACCATATAGCAGACAATAGGCATGCACTTACTGACTGGGTAAAAAAGAATTTGGAAGCAAAAGCAGTGGGCAAGCAGCAAAAGCATTCTCCATTAAAAACACCAAGTCTCCATTACTGAAGCTGAAGCATGGAGCAGTGGCCATCTGGGCTCACCAACCAACCTCTGCCCAGCACACACTTTGTCATATGTCCTGAGAAATGCTTGCAGGATACACTAGTCATTGGGTACTCCCATCCTTGCATGAACCATTTTTTTTATTGTGTGTTCGTGTTAACCTGTATGTTTACCATTCCATCACTCACATTTGTTGCTTTGTTCATGTAATGGTGAGGTTGTGGTTTGTTGTTCGATAACTGGTTACAGGTTATTTTTTTCTTCTTTTGGAGCATGGCTGGAAAATGTGTATTCCAAGAAGTTTGGTTAGAGAAAGTTTATTTTCAGGTTGGCTGTTACCCGATACCAGTAACAAATCTGGAGCTCGTTGCAAATTGTGCATGAAAAACTTTGACATTTCCAACGTGGGTGTATCTGGATTGAAAAGCCACGTGATGAAACATAATAAATCTAAAGTGTTAACTAAAAGTCATTCATTCAACATAACTATAATGTTTTTTTCTTTCTTTTTTGTATAATATCTACTAAATGAAATAAGAATGCAACAACAATAAATGCACTGTACTGTAAAAAAATGAGTGGGTGATAAATAATCAATTTAAGCTGTTTTACAGTTATTGAGGTAATTTTTTCTTTCTGTATTAGTTATTTTAATAAACTAATGTATTGATATTATGAATGCTGATAAAAAAAATGAAAACCTGGAAAATGGTGTATATTAGTCCTAGAAAGTCCTTAAATTGTCCTGGAAAAAGTTTTGGACCTTGCTGTACAAAACCTGTTATTTACAACATATAACAAATAAATAATTACAAGGTTGCTTACCTTTTTCACATTTCACTGCACTTTTTATTCTTTTTTTTTTTTTTTGTCATGCTTGGTTTCAGCCACCGGTGCGGTCTTTACCAGTGTTGGCTGGTGCTATAAAAAAAAAAAAATTGAACACCGCACCGGAGGCTTAAACCAAGCATGACAAAAAAAAAAAAAAAGAATAAAACATGCAGTGAAATGTGAAAAAGGTAAGCAACCTTGTAATTACTATAATTGCATGCACGTAAATTTAAAAACAACTGTGGCTTCTGCTATAGATGTTTTAACCTGAATGTAACAAATCGATTTAACTTGGGATAATCAGGGAAGTGGCTAAATCTGTGATCTTTCTAATTATGGGCCTGTTATAAGCAAGTGCTACTTTATTTAAAATTTAAAATTTTTACACCAGAATTTATATCTGACTAACAGATTTTCACGTTCTTTTATTTCATCACACATTAAAATAATGGAAACAGTAGTTGATATTTTTTCAAGTACTTCCAATATTGAATTTTCGTTAGTAAAAGTCCGCTATTGAAAAGTTAATTCGTTTTTTGACTTGCATTAATGCAATTGCATTGTTGGACTTATTAAATCCATGTTGAACACTTACCGCATGTGTTGGTTTCCATATTTCCGTTGTGTAGATGCGCCATGGGGTTTTCTTTTTTTCATTCGGTTGCTGTTCCTTTTTAATTGGCCTCGTCACTAAATGAATTTTTTTCCTTTGCCGCTTCTACATTTTGATATGTTTTTTTACCCAAGTACTTTCAGTAACATTCCGTTACCGTCATCTAGCGGACGTTTTGCTCCGACTAGCATGGACCGTGTCAGCAGAGCATTAGGTGGTTCTCATGGGCTGCATCTGTTCACGGCTATCGCTTCCTCTTGGGCGTTGTGGCCTAAGAGGAAGCGATAGCGTGAACATATGTGAATTTTATCAATGAACATATGTGAATTAAACTTATGAAAATATGTGGCAAAAGGAAGTTGATGTAAATTATGTTTGTGGTCTCACAAATATACTGAAAAAAGGTTAATTAGAGAAAAAAAAAAAAGACACCAGGAAAAAAAATGTTATCAGGATCAAAAGGCTAAATTATTTCCACTCAGCCCTCCTTAAAATATAATATCTAGAAAACCAAAAAGGTTGTATTGTATTTGTATTAACATGTTTTTAGTAGACTGTCAAATAATCTAATATATTTGCTTGTAAAACTGCACAACATACCTGAAGTAGTGCCAAGTTTAAATTGGCGTTATAAGTCATTTTGATATCTTACTGCATTATGTCTGATGTTTCTGCCTAACTGTTTGTGTAGTAAATGGTAATAGTTATATTTCAGAGTAACTTGTGCTTTGAAGCTCACAAAAATAAAAATTTTAAACACAAGTATTTTTTGTATTTTGAAAAGTAGAAGGTGTTGAGGAAGATGTAGAATAAGTGGACAAATGTTTTATCATGCCAAAGTTCTATTAAAATTTTATTTAAAGTTATTGTCTGGTCTGCATATATTTTAACATTCCAAAGTTTTTAAAACTGTTATTGCATTCTGAAGTTTTTAAAATATCATTTAAAGAATTTTCCTAAATTGGATATATTTTAGCATTCTAAAGTACTTAGAAATTTATTTAACATGTTCACTGCGTTATGACCCACCCGTGGGTTGTAACGTGTTAACTTCTACATTTTTCAGAGGAGGAAAAAAAAGTTTATACATATAAATCTGTAGTGGATATCAGTCACTTTATGTATATATCTTT
This sequence comes from Macrothele yani, assembly GCA_039090855.1. Lineage (NCBI taxonomy): Eukaryota > Metazoa > Arthropoda > Arachnida > Araneae > Macrothelidae > Macrothele > Macrothele yani. The sequence goes on along the minus strand of CM077005.1, from coordinate 131,831,804 downwards.
AAATGACCCACTGGTGTGTCGTAATGTAGTAAAAAAAAATCGCTGATAAACGTCGCCGCAGTGAATGTGTTAAACTTATTACCTGGACTGGATATGAAATTGAGTGGCTGATGTAACTTACATATAAAAACTTTAAATAATCTATATGCACCATAAAATTAATTCATATTCATAAAAAAAAATTTATGCTTTTTTTTTTTTTTTTTTTTTTGTAAGTACTGTAATGAGGTGAATCAATTTTTTCTTACATTCACATATTCAGGCACTGGTGTTTTTGTGCTGCTTAAATACTTCTGCTGAAAAAGTTATAAGACATGGACACAAGGTTTATTGAAAAAAATTCAAAGTTTACATAGTTTTGTTCCTTTTTTTTTGAATCTTGGCTTATTTTTTCAACTGCAGTAGGAGTGCTAATTGTTTGTTGTTCCTTGTGCCATTGCATATTATCTATTTATAACTGCTTCAGAGTTATCAGATTTGCATTGTGAAAGTTAGTATATCATCATTGTAATGTTATTGAAATACCTTCTGAAAGATACTGCAGTACAAACGCAAGTGGACAATTCTTCATCATATTCAATCCTGACATTTATGTAGACAGTATGGTGTGGTAGATATTATATGACTGTGAGTTCTTGTGGCATATACTACAATGCAGTAGGCAGAATAATATTGTTTTGTCCAGTATGGATAAATTTAGCCATAAGTTGATATTGATCATCATACTAGATCTAAATGCCAGAAGGCGACCCCAGTGGCGCAGTTGTCTAAGCGCTGGCTAATGACCATTCGTTCGAGATGGATCTGAATTCAAATCCCCGTGAGGCATAGATGTTGTGCTTGTCTTACGGTACTGGCTCGCTCCTTTCCCTGGAACCAGTGTCCTAAATTATGTATGGGCGACTGCTTATAGCCCATTTAGTTGCTCACGGTAGTCATTAAACCCCCAATAAAAAAAATGCCAGAAGCTGCCATTAGTATATTGCCGCCCCGGTGGCGCATTGGTCTAAGCGATGGCTCCTGATCATTCGTCCAGGAGGGGTCCGGGTTTGAATCCTGGTGAGGCATGGATGTTGTGTTTGTCTTATGGTGCTGGCTGTCTTCCTTCCCTGGAACCAGTGGCCCTAAATTAGGGACGGGCAACTGCTTATAGCCCATTGAGTTGCTCGTGGTGGCTGTTAAACCTTCAATCAAAAAAAAAAAAAAAAAAAAAAAAATTGGGGGTGTTACCTGAAAAATGAAGGAGATGGCTAATCGTATTAAATACCAAATTAAAGAGCAAAATGTTCATTACATTCAAAGCAAATCTCCAAAAATTACACCCCAATTGCTGAGCTCTGTTGTCATATAGTATTAAGTAATATTACTCTAAAAATGATTTTTAGTCAGCGTGCATTTAAGCCAGTACTTGTAGATGACATACCTCAATTTTGAGTGAAGATATACTCCCAAAACAGGGAATTTATTCCTCCTTTTTATGCCTTTTTGGCTACACTTTAGACATCGGCCCCCGTCGTCTGCTTCAGCTAACACGCCAATGGAATGCCGGGAGAAACATTTCGCGATAGATGGCGCTGCAGCTGCCTCGGCATTTTCTCCTGCGCTGTGTGTGTTACGTAATTGCTGTTTGCTGAGTGTGTGAGCCGTGAATCCCGTATACTTCTTCTGTTTGCCCTGTTCTAAGCGATACGTGGCTTGTGTTTTTTCTAGCGTGTGTTGTAGCTTTGTCAGTAGCCATGTGGAACTGGAAGAGTTTCTTCGACGAAGTTGGGAAGGATGAAGAAACATGTATTGCATGGTGTGTGCGGAAAGGATTGCTTCCAACCGAACGAAGATGTTCCGCAGGTCATCCAACGAGTTTGCAAGTGGATATGTGTCATCGTTTAGGACAATTCAGGTGTAGGAAGAATCGTGTTACAGGGAAAAGTGAGCAGTGTTCCCATTTACTTGGGACATGGTTTGAAGCTGCTTGTATTCCTCTTGATAAGGTGACGACTCTTTTATATTATTTTGCCAAAGGATTGTCCTACGATGACATAATTGAGGTATCTTTCCAGGGTGGGGTTTCCACATCCTCTGCGACAGTCAGTGACTATTATCAGTCTTGCAGAGAACTAGTCGCAGAGTTTATGGTAGCCTATGAACAAGACGAAGGACAGCTTGGAGGCCCTGGTGTCATCGTAGAAGTGGATGAGGCGAAGGTTGGGAAGCAGAAGTATAATCGTGGTCGTCTCGTTGAGGGCACCTGGATCCTTGGCATCTTTGAACGAGATTCGAAACGATTCAGGGTTGAGATCTGCCCGCAGAATAACCGCTCTGCTCACACATTGCTGCCGCTCATCCAGAAACATGTTGAACCTGGAAGTACTGTAATGACAGATCAGTGGGCTTAATTCCACAATCTCCCATCCTGTGGTTTTCCAAAATCTGTCAGTAAACCACTCGCTCAATTTCATCGATCAGACTGCTGGGGTGCATACGCAAGGTGTTGAGAGCAATTGGCGACTCCTCAAATGCACACTATCTAATGGAATTCACAAAGACCACTTGGCAGACCACATTCTGGAATATTTATTCTGACGAAATTTTCGTCTTTCCTCTGAACACTGTTTTGAGGTGATTGCTATCTTCAAACAGTTCTTCCCTAGTTCGTAATGTTTTACACTTACATATTCGTACTAGATAGACAGGTTCTCAATGAGGAGGAAACACTTCTTTTCCATCGTTATAAATATTTGCCAACACCTGAACTACTCATATTCCATAAAGGCCCTTTTCATGGCCAGCCATATTACAAAATAAACCCCTTCCTTTCAAAAATACTCCCCGGCCGCATATTTCGCGTCCCTAGAACTCCTCCTGCACAACACATACACCAATTACGTAATGCACGCAGCGAAGGAGCAAAAAACACCGACGCAGCTGCAGCACCTCCTATCGCAAAACGTTTCTCCCAGAATTCTAGTGGCGCGTCAGCTGAAGCAGACGATGGGGACTGAAGATTGAAGTGCATCCCCCCTGTTTTTAAAAGAAAAACAGAAAAAACAAAGACAAAAAAAAAAACAAAAAAAAAAAAAAAACATCCTTTTAGAGTCCCTGCAGCATTGTGGGGCCCTGCACTTATGTTTTGTATGTTTCCCTGTAAATCTGTTCCTGCTTGCAGGGAGTGAAAGAAATTATTATTTTCCCCATTTCCATTTTGTTCAGAAATACATATTTGATACATATTGCACTTTTCCATGCAATATCTTTCTAAAAGAGCATTGAGAAAGTGCAGTGTTTTTATTTCTAGTCAAGAATGTATGTACAGAAAACTATAAAAACCAGATTAATTAACACCTAGTGTTTAAAAAAATTACATAACTATCAGTGTTTGTACATGTTTTAACTTGCAGTTTAGGATTAATATGCTAAAACATGTGATATATAGTCACAGCTAAGAGATAAATACAAAGATAAACTATTTGTGTAATTTACCTTGGTATTTAGCTCTGAATGGCATATGTAAGAATGTGCATGTAAAAGAAAACAAAAAAAGATCACTCTCTGAATTTGTACTTTTAATTTAAGACTAAACATAAAAAAGGAGATAAATAGTAAAAAGAGCTTCTTTTCTGAAAAAGCAGTGTAGCTGCTTTATAGAAAAAGTAGTTGCAGCTATGGCAAGCTACTTTTCAAGAATGTTGTTATAGCAGCAGATAGCTACTTTTAAAAAGCAGCTTTTTAATCACTAGCTTTATGCTAGAATCCCGGGAGAAATGCAGCACTTCTATGCCAAAAAAAAAAAAAAAAAAAAAAAAAAAAAAGGCAGTGTTGAGTATGCTGTTATGTTTTTGGTTCATCTGATATAAAGAAAGAATTTATTGTTTGGGCCAATTTGTTTGATTTATGCAGCGTGAAATTTCAAGAGTTATGGTTGTTACTCATCGCAGTGGATGTGCAACTTTATATAAGTGGCGGATATTACTATGTCAAAGTAGATGATAAATGGAGGAACAAAAGGTCTTGTGTAAATAAAAGGAAAACAATTATTTAATGAAAAGTTGTTCACCTTAAAAATTGGATGTGATTGTGACTTTCTTTGCATTGATGACAGAGTGATTTTGAGAAATGATATGGATAAGTATTGTTTAAAAAGTGTGTAGTTAAATCATGCACAAAAAAGTTATTGAAGTTAAGCTATAAATTTTGATTGTTTAATTGACATGTAGTTTGTGTGTGTGTGTGTGCGTGTGTGTGTGTTTTACATCAACTGATCACCACAGGCTCTAATTACATAATTTGAATTCTGTTGATATCTGTAAAGAACTACCATTGTAGTTTTTTTTATGTATTATAATTGTTTAATTCTAGTCCATAAATATATCTGGGTTAAAGCTTTGACTAAGTTATTTAACCCCTGTTAATAATACAATAATTGTTTCTTTCAGTTTCACAAAGACTGAAAATACAGTGTTAATGCCAGAATAGATCTTACCAACGCAATATTAAATAAATTATCCATCAAAAGAAATCTGAGCCAGCGTGCAATTCTGTTTCAAAATTAGTTCTGTTCAATAACATTGTGAAACTTCTGTTGATTACCTTAATCCTTAACTATGTCATTCAAAATCTGCTTCTTCTTTTACTCTGATTTGGAGGTCAGTCTGTACTTCAGGCAGGAATTTCATGTTGACATAAGTTTTGTGGAATTCTAAGAGAATATAGTACTGCAATTTTTGTCGTATAATCTGCAGACCGCGAAATTCGCATAAATTTTTTTTTCCTTCGTATAATCCACAGCCTGTGACATTCAGGACAAAAAATCGCTGTATAATCTGCACATCGTGGATGTTGAACCGGAAGTAGAATTTCCGACAGAAAAGTTGGTGACATAAGGACCAATGAGTCCAAAGAAGTAAGAGAGAAAAAAACAAAATGGTTTTATTAAATGAAGAAATTCATTTTTAAAGGTTACTTTTTCATATTTTTATCTCCGGACAGATAAAGGGTGTGGCATCTATAGATCACACCGATGCAGCTCCAGAGTATTGCATTACACCTTGCCAATGACGAAAGGCTGATACAGAACAAGTCATAGAAATACCGTATGTACTTGTGTACAAGTCCAAAGTTTTATGGGGAAATCCTTTCAGAGTCGAGGGATCAGCTTATATGTGGGCCAATAATAAAACCTGTGAATTTTACAGTGGAATTTACCTACAGATTTGTTTACATTTTAAACTGCTGCACAGATGCTTTCCGCCTATTACAGCACGATTGTTTTCTGACCTCAAAACTATCGCGCAGTGACATGATCATATCATGTCACTGCGCGATAGTTCACAATTGTGTCCACCACTTCCAAGTTTAAATTCGGCAGTGTAACTGAAATGTTTCCTTTTCAAAGACATCATGAATAGCAATGACGGAAACTGGCATCAATGACGATGGTCAAAATGGCGAAAGACGAACTAAACACAAGGCAGTGCACATGAGATCCGAAAGGAGGAACGCATAGGTTCGTGTAGCAAGCACTGTGCGTACTTCTTTGGGTTTTTTCCAAAAACAAAGACGGCACGATTTTCTCAACGATACAAAATTACCTTGCCATCCCTCCCCACAACTTTCCTGATTTTTCGTTACGACATTCCTCCCTCCCCCCTGCTCCCCGACCTCTCCGCTCCATACAAACTCCTGAACTGAGGAAAATTCTTCTGAGAGAGTTCATTTTCCAAGTATACCCCGTCCCCTGCACAATTACACTGGAGATTTTTTTTTAAATCGAAGGGTCGTAAAAAAATGTATTTTTTTTAAATCGGCGTATTATTTGCGTTGGTGTATAATATGCAGAACTTATATTTTAAACTTTTTTCGCAGATAATCCGTGGATTATATGACAGAAATTACGGTAATATTCTTAGGGAGAGTGATATCCTCAGCACTTTAATCTTTGTAAAAAATTCATAGGAACTTGAAAATTATAATGTCCTTGAGTGGGTTAGCATGAGGCTCAAAGAGAGGTTTGATACTTTTTTTTTTCCTTTTAATTTTTTTAGTAGGTATATAAAACCTTTAGAAAAACTGTTGAGCATTTTGCTCATGGGCAGCTTCAAGCATCAAACAACCTACAGATAACAACTGACAATTTCTATTCAGAAATTAAAATTAAAATGAACAATGTGCACATTCAAGTAGCAGCTTAATAGTGCATTACAATTCTGTGAGGTACAATTTAGATATAGTTTACCCAATGGCTGTGTGTAACAAAATAGTCCATGCATGTGGTAACATGGTAGAAAGGTAATCATCAAATGCCTTCTGTTGTGAAAGCATTTCAACAGTTTCTCTTATTAACATTCCTTTTGCAGAAGTATTTGGTGTAATAGACACCATGTCATTCCAGAGTACGATTACACCTTTGGATGAAACTTCCTTTGACAAAGCAGTAGTAAACTTGCTAGACTTAACATTCCTTTAATAATCTAAAGCAACTTTTATGGGAATTTTACTAGGAAATTTTTTCATTAATAGCAAATTTTCGGAGAAAACTCTTCTCCTTCTTCAGGCTGTCTTGTTGTTGTCACTTTTTACTTGTCACTATCACGGTTACGGTTTACCTGGACGGTTACGGTTTACCTTGACGGTTACGGTTAACCTTGATGGTTTAGGTTATTTTTCGACAAATCCTGCCAGATGTTAGGCAGGGAAAATCCTTTGCAGTCATTGATGATGGAATTTTGATTTTTCTCAATCTCTATTCCTTCTTTCAGTTTTCTTTTTTGGAAATTGCTTTGGAAACTGATTACTTTAAGGGAATTCCAATCTATGCTGTGCCCAGTTTCTCTAACATGCCTATCTAATCCAGTCTTGTTGGAGCAATTTTTTATAGTTGCTTTATGCTCAGCTATACGAGTTTCTAGTCTGCGACCTGTTTCACCTATGTAAGATAGTCCACAACTACAATTTACTTCATAAACTACTCCTTGCATTTTTAAAATATCTTCTTCTCTTTGAACTATTTTAGGGAAAAATTTTTTAACTTTGTTCTCTAAACTTGGAGCTAGCCTAATATTGTATTTTTTACTAATTCTCTTTAAAAGCCTCAAAATAAACCTTTGTGATAAGAAATTTTTCTAGTGAATTTTACTTGTTGCTTTTGTGGGTTCTTCGTACCATTAAAATTCAGAAGCTTCTCAATTTCTTCTTTAGGATAGTTATTCTCTGCAAGTATGACTTTAAGCTCTTCTTTATGGGCTTCTTTTTATCTGCAGTAGAAACTATTTTATTAATTTTTTCTAAAAACTGACTTGCTACATTTATTCATTGTTTTTTTATACCAACTAGTGAGGAATTTTTCATCTTCATAATAGATAGTAATATCTAAGAAGTTTATTCTTCTTTCTTTTTGAAGTTCAATAGTGAACTTAAGGGAATCATCTAATTCATTGAATGAGTCTAGAATTCTTTCTGGAACAATTTCTGAGCTATCTATTATAAATAAGATGTCATCCATGTATCTGCTATATAAGCAGAAGTATGTGGGTTGTACTAGTATCTTTTCTTCTAGTTTTCCCACATAATAGTTAGTTAAGAGTGGGGAGAATGGGGAGCCCATAGCTAGCCCCAATTTTTGAATGAAAAAGTTTTCCCAAATTAAAAGTAGTTGTTCTGCAAAGAGAAAGTAAGCATTTCAAAAATTCCTACTAATATGTATTTTTCCTTGTTGTGAAAAACTATTAGGTCTGCCAAGTCTTCCGCCATAAAGTCTATAAGTTGATCGATATTAATGTGAGTATACATAGACACTATATCTAAACTACCCATAATAGGAGAATCTAATTTAGGAAGAAGTTCTAGTTTTTCTTTTAGCTGCATTGAGTTTTTAATCAAGTTAGGTGGCTCTTTTAAAAGATTCTGAAGGTGTGACTTTAAAAACAGACAAAAGTAAGTTGATTACTATTATGGATAAGAAAGATTATCTAGAAAAGATGGAAGAAGAACTAAAAAACCTATGTATGAAGAAGTAAAAGAAAACCCACTACCAGATTTGATTAAAAAGTCTCTAAGCTTATTTCACTTCAAAAAAAGAAAAACCAGCTTCCAGAAAACTATAAACAATTCTCAAAATTACAGTTCAGATTACCTCAAATATATGGAATAGTCAAACTGCATAAAGAACACCAACCAATTAGACCAATAATAGACTCAAAAAACTATATTCTTTCAAATCTAAACTATTTTTTAAAGTCACACCTTCAGAATCTTTAAAAAGAGCTCCCTAACTTGATTAAAAACTCAATGCAGCTAAAAGAAAAACTAGAACTTCTTCCTAAATTAGATTCTCCTATTATGGGTAGTTTAGATATAGTGTCTATGTATACTCACATTAATATAGATCAACTTATAGACTTTATAGCGGAAGACTTGGCAGACCTAATAGTTTTTCACAACAAAGAAAAAAACATAGTAGGAATTTTTGAAATGCTTACTTTCTCTTTGCAGAACAACTACTTTCAATTTGGGAAAACTTTTTTTTTCATTCAAAAATCGGGGCTAACTATAGGCTCCCCACTCTCCCCACTCTCCCCACTCTCCCCACTCTTAGCTGACTATTATGTGGGAAAACTAGAAGAAAAGATACTAGTACAACCCACATACTTCTGCTTATATAGCAGATGGGATGTAAGGTCAGGTGATGCGTAACATCACAGCCTCTCCTTGACAAATGTCAACCCCGCCTTCTCGTGGTGCATCCTGTTCCCACTAAAGGGGCTCTGACGACCGCCAATAGCGGTATAACTATACCATCGGGATCAGAGAAAATGCTATCCCACACTCACCAACCCGCTTGGCCAGCGTGGTGAGTTATGGCCAAACACCTCCAAAATGACTCTACAACTTAAATCTTGGCCCTCAGTCTCCGGCAGCTGGAATGTACCTGGCCAAGGCAGCGGCCAGTGCGACATGAAGGCAGAGGGTGCTAAGAATCCCCGGAGGACCGGACTAGGCTGCCATTTGATGCTGACCTTGGCTACCTATAACGGACGCTCCCTATCTTCTGATTCAAGGCTTCTTGAATTGGAAGAGGAACTACAAAGGATCAAGTGGGACATTGTCGGGCTAAGTGAGGTAAGGAGAAAAGGAGAAGATCTCATTGAACTGAAAAGTGGACATCTCTTCTATTATCGTGGGACAGATACTGGCAGAACTAGTGGTGTTGGATTTATAATAAACAAGAAACTGAAGGATAAAGTGGTAGAAGTTGAAAGTTCCTCTGACAGAGCTGCACGACTCGTTATCCAACTATCGAGAAGATACCAGGCTCAGATTATTCAAACTTATGCACCCACCACAAGTCATCCTGAAGAAGAAATTGAAGAATTTTATGAGGAAATTCGTCATCTAAATAATAAAGGTAAGCAGCACTTGAAGATAATTATGGGAGATTTCCAATGCAAAAATAGGGCAACGGCAACAGAATGAAACTTCAGTAGGTAAATTCGGTCACGGCAACAGAAACCAGCGTGGAAATACACTCGTTGAGTTTGCAGAGGCAGAAGGATTTTTCATCTTGAACTCCTTTTTCAAGAAAAAGCCACACAGGAAATGGACATGGAGACATCCAATTGGGACGACAAGTGAAATTGATTTTATTATGTGTAACAAAAAATTCGTCATCGAAGACTGCAGTGTGCTGAACAAGTTCAACACAGGTAGTGACCATAGATTGGTGAGATGTAAGATGCACCTCAACACTAAACTGGAACGTGGCAAGCTCATAAGACAAACAAAATGTATTGACATAACCAACCTTAAAAAACACCATAATACTTTCAAGTTGGAACTGAAGAACAGATTCTCTGCTTTAGAAGGCCTAACATCGGAAGAAGTGGATATTTCGGAAGTTAACAGAAAAGTAACCAAAGCTCTAATGGAAACAGCAACAAAATTAGCTGGGTCTAAGAACAAGTTGCATGTGAACAAATTATCAGGAAAAACCAAAATGTTGATGCAAAAAAGAAGAGAGATGAGGACAACTAAAGAAGATGTGACTTCCAAAGTGGAATATATAGAGCTATGCAAGACAACACGAAAAAGTATCACTGAAGACGTAAGGAAATTCAACTGTGAGCTAGTGAGGAAAGCAATTGAAAACAACCAAAGCCTTAAGATAGCAAAGGGACATCTCAGTAAGGGAAGAAAACAGATTATGGCTCTGAGAAAAGAAGATGGTTCTATAACAAGAAATAGAGGCAGAAATTTTGACAAGAGTGAAAGATTTCTACTCCAAATTATATGAAAGGGATGATACATGTACTCCAGACATCATGAAAGGTACCAGAGTTCTTCCAGTCCTCCCAGCAGAAGTTGCTCATGCAATCAAGAACATGAAGCGGGGGAAAGCTCCAGGAGAAGATGGAATTACTATAGACATCATACAAGAAGCAAGTGGAGAAATTGAAACAGTACTCGCCCAAATTTTCACTCGATGCCTTAATGAAGGGAAGATTCCTGAGGATTGGAACAACGCTACAATGATCCTGCTACATAAAAAAGGTGACATTGAGGATCTCAGGAACTACAGACCTATCAGCCTCCTATCAGTGGTTTATAAAATCTTCACTAAAGTTCTTTCACACCGCTTGAAGGTAACACTGGACATGGCTCAACCGAGAGAACAAGCTGGATTCAGGAGTGGCTACAGCACAATAGATCATATCCACGTACTGAGAGAACTAATTGAAAGAGCGAGGGAATATGAACTTCCATTGTGCATGGCTTTTATCGATTATGAAAAAGCCTTTGATTCGGTGAAACCATCAGCAGTTACCACGGCTCTGAAATCCTGCGGTATTGAAGATGCATACATTAATATTATTAATAACATCTATGAAAATGCAAGTGCAAAGATTCGGCTGTTTGAAAATACAACACACATAAAAATTGGAAAGGGAGTGAGACAAGGTGACACCATATCTCCGAAGCTCTTTAATGCCACATTGGAAAATGTCTTTCAATCACTGAACTGAGAAAACAAAGGGATAAAGATTTAATGGAGATTATCTAACCCACCTTCGTTTTGCTGATGACGTAGTCATTTTTGCAACTACCCCAATCAGAGCTGCAGAGTATGATCCAGGAACTTGCTGACAAGAGTAAAGAAGTGGGATTAAAAATGAACTTTCAGAAGACAAAAGTGATGTTCAATGCTTTTACAAGAAATGAAGATTTATCGATTGATGGAGAAAAACTGGAGATAACAGATACATATGTTTATCTTGGACAGCAGATATCAAGTGAGGGTCACATTGATGAAGAAATTAATCGGCGTACAAAACTTGCCTGGAGAGCTTTTGGAAGAAACAGCATAATTTTCAAGAGCAATATGCCATTATGTCTTAAAAGAAAAGTGTTTGATCAATGCATCCTTCCAGTGCTTACGTATGGTGCAGAGACGTGGACCTTAACTAAAAGAGACATACAAAGGCTGCAGACAACTCAAAGAAGCATGGAGAGGTGCATGCTTGGTATAACCAGGAGAGATAAGAAGAGGAACTCGTGGATCCGAAAAATGACGAGAGTGGAAGACATCATGATCAGAGTTAAATCCCTGAAATGGCAATGGGCTGGACATACTGCCAGAAGGACAGACCATAGATGGACAGCCGAAATTTTAGATTGGATTCCAAGGGACAGGAAAAGACCCAGAAAAAGACCACATGGGAGATGGGTGGATGAAATTCGTAAATATGCGGGAGTGACATGGAGGAGACTGGCACAAGACAGACCGTTGTGGAGGAAACTTGGGGAGACCTTCGTCCAGCAGTGGATTGATAATGGTTGACAATGATGATGATGATGATATAGCAGATTCATGGATGACATCTTATTTATAATAGATAGCTCAGAAATTGTTCCAGAAATAATTCTAGACTCATTCAATGAATTAGATGATTCCCTTAAGTTCACTATTGAACTTCAAAAAGAAAGAAGAATAAACTTCTTAGATATTACTATCTATTATGAAGATGAAAAATTCCTCACTAGTTGGTATAAAAAAACAATGAATACTAAAAGACTACTGGATTTCAATTCCTATCATCCAGTTTCTATTAAGAAAGATGTAGCAAGTCAGTTTTTAGAAAAAATTAATAAAATAGTTTCTACTGCAGATAAAATAGAAGCCCATAAAGAAGAGCTTAAAGTCATACTTGCAGAGAATAACTATCCTAAAGAAGAAATTGAGAAGCTTCTGAATTTTAATGGTACGAAGAACCCACAAAAGCAACAAGTAAAATTCACTAGAAAAATTTCTTATCACAAAGGTTATTTGAGGCTTTAAAGAGAATTAGTAAAAAATACAATATTAGGCTAGCTCCAAGTTTAGAGAACAAAGTTGAAAATTTTTTCCCTAAAATAGTTCAAAGAGAAGAAGATATTTTAAAAATGCAAGGAGTAGTTTATGAAGTAAATTGTAGTTGTGGACTATCTTACATAGGTGAAACAGGTCGCAGACTAGAAACTCGTATAGCTGAGCATAAAACAGCTATAAAAAAATTGCTCCAACAAGACTGGATTAGATAGGCATGTTAGAGAAACTGGGCACAGCATAGATTGGAATTCCCTTAAAGAAATCAGTTTCCAAAGCAATTTCCAAAAAGAAAACTGAAAGAAGGAATAGAGATTGAGAAAAATCAAAATTCCATCATCAATGACTGCAAAGGATTTTCTCTGCCTAACATCTGGCAGGATTTGTTGAAAAATAACCTAAACCGTCAAGGTTAACCGTAACCGTCAAGGTAAACCGTAACCGTGATAGTGACAAGTAAAAAGTGACAACAACAAGACAGCCTGAAGAAGGAGAAGAGTTTTCTCCGAAAATTTGCTATTAACGAAAAAATTTCCTAGTAAAATTCCCATAAAAGTTGCTTTAGATTATTAATTCAATTAAACTAGGAAGCCATTTCTCAACATGAGCTTTATTCAAAGAATTAACATTCCTGTTATGCTCATCAAGTCTGGTAGCGAAGGATCTTTTGGTCATGCCAATATAAAGCTTCTTGTGACCATTGAAGTACAATAAAGAGATGGAGTAGATCCTTGAATACTTACATGAGATTGATTTAGGATTATTTGTTAGTTAATTCTGGTGAATCCACAGTATTTTGATTTTGTCTTCTAATTCTTTTTCCCCGAGTGGCTTGTTATTATGCCTTCAATACATTCCAAGCAACTAAAGTATTGAAAAGGTGATTGAAATTGAAATTGTAACTTACAGCAGACAACTTTTATGTGCCATTTAGAAAAACATAACATCCCATATAAATTATAATCAAGCTTAAAAAAAAAAAAAAACGTTCCTGCAAAACATCTGAACAATATATTTTAGAATGTTAGCATAAATCAACAGAAGAGAAAAAAGGTATACTTGACATTTTCATAGATCAAAAGGCTTTTGAAACTGTTGACCACAGATGACACTGTTGAAGAAACTCGAAACTGTGGAATAGGTGGGACTGTTTTAAGTTGGTTTTATACATTACAGATATTTCAAGTTTATGGCTTGTACTTACAAAATAAAGGATATTTTTAAGCCAAATTTTCGGGTAGTACCCGTACCCTTCCTCAGGACTACAGCTGTAGTGCATTGTTGTACTTCAGACTATAGCTGTAGTCCTGAGGAAGGGTAAGGGGTACTACCTGAAAATTTGATTTACAAATCTCTTTATTTATTCTGCAGTAAAACCCATAAATTTGAAATGTTTGCAGTGCATTAAGTCTAGGAATAACCATGTCATCAATTATTAATTGGTTTCATTGTTGTTTTATTGGACAGACACAGCAGCAAACAAGAATAAATAATGTAACATCAACCTTGAAGGATTTGATTCATTGTATTCCACAGGGTAGTGTACTGGAGCCACTATTTTATTTGGTGTACATAAATGATTCATGGTGTGTGTGTGGACTGCTCATTAAATCTCTACAGATTATGATGCCTTGTTATACTTCATGAATGAAGATGTACCACATGTTTTGAGTGATGTGAATGTAGTTTTACAGAATCTCTATCTGTGGCTGTGCTTTTAACCTCTTGAGGACTAGGTTTTTGGCCATTGAAGTACCCCCTCTCACGTGGTGCAATCTACCATCCTTGAGAGGGCAGGAGTGATATAAAAGTCATTGGTGCCCTCCACATGTGAACAATTGCGCACACAATGCAGAAAGTGCAAAAACCTCATATGAGGCACACAGTCCCTGCTCTCAAGGTTACGTTCAGGCCTCATATGAGGCACGTTGTGCTCAACAGCTTAACAGGATAAAGCTCAATATAAATAAAACAAAATGTATGGTAATTTATTCTAGTCAACATTTGGTAAATACAGATTTTATATAATTTGTGATTGAAATTAACAATTCTGTGATTGAAGTATGGTTCTTTGAGCAGCAAGGAACTGTTAGTTAGTGTGTGTGTGTACTGGAGCCACTATTTTATTTGGTTACGTAAATTATTTATAGGATGTGTGTGTGTGTGTGTGCGCGCGCGCGCGCGCGTGTGTGTGTGTGTGTGCATGCGTGTGAGTGCGCGTTTGTGGACTAGTTAAATCTCTTTGCAGATTGTGATGCCTTGTTATACTTCATGAGTGAAAATGTGCCACATGTTTTGAGGATATGAATGTAGTTTTACAGAATTTCTATCAGTGGCTGTGCTTTAACTGGATAAAGCTCAATATAAATAAAGCAAAATATGTGGTAGTTCATTGTAGTCAACATTAGGTAAATACTGATTTTATTCATTTTGTGATTAAAATTAACAATTCTGTGATGGAAGTATGATGTTTTGAGCAAGGAACTGTTAGTAGTGAATGCAAGATAAGTCTAAAAGGCACGGTGGGTTGACCAGACGAATGAGTATGTTTGGGACACATGTTTGACAGAGAGAAAAAATTAGATGGCAAAATTAGTAGGCTTGTGAACTCTTCATTGAAAGTCATACCTGCTTTAAAGGATTTCACAGGAATTGATGGGTTCTCAAGAAAGTCCTGAATGGCTGTATATGAAAGTGTAATTGCTCTTACTCTGATGTACGACAGTGAAACCTTGGCACTGCAGAACAGACATAAGAGTCATTTGTGTGTTGGGGAGATGCATTACTTACAGGGAGTTTTTGGCAAGACATGCGCTGATCATGTGAGGAATGAAGATGTGTTGCAGATGTGTAATGTGAGGCAGAATGTTGCTAATAAGGTGGAGACTAATATTCTTAAGTGGTTTGGTCATGTTGAAAGAATGAGGGATGAGGTGCTGACTAAGAGAATTTTTCAGCCCAAGTGGCTGGAAAGAAAAGTTGAGGAAGGCCAAGGAAATCATGGGAGGACCAGATTCAGGAGTGTGTATGAGAAAATGATTGAGTATGAAGTACAAAAGGTCTTGTGTGTGACATGTCATAGGTGTCGATGAAGCTGGAGCAGTGTGTCGAGATCATTGTCAGTGGAGAAATTTGATATACCAACAGTAATTAAATTCTAGTTCCATTAGTTAAACATTCACTTGGGAGACGGTCTTTCTTTGAGGAACTAACCTCTGAATCTCAGAGAACAGCTTAATGGTATGTATATACACTGAAGAGCAATTGAATTAGAGACAGCTGGTGTTATGCAAATGTGGCGCTTTGGGCGGCCCTGTAAGCGGAAACGACATGACGTATGCAGCGATCCAACAATACAAGGAGTGATGCGACGGGAATCAGTAAGAGTCGGATGCAGTATGGATAAGACGGAGGATCTAAGCGCATTTGATCGTGGGCAAATTGTCGGGGCTCGACGAATGGGTCACTCCATCTCGGAAGTTGTGCAGGCATTGGTATTTTCACGAGCCACTGTGTCACGGGTGCACCGTGAGTACATCGAATCCGGTAAAACCATCCCTGCAAGGGCCAATTTCCATGGACAACAGCGTGTGGATGAGAAGGGTCATCATAGGCTGGCTCGCATTGTAACAGTGGATAGACAGGCCACAGTGCAAGAAATCACTCGTCAATTTAACGCTGGTGCACAAAAACGTGTAAACAGCCACACCATCCAGAACCATCTGCTCCCTATGGTGTACAGAAGCCATCGTCCCACGAGGGTACCGCTGCTGACTGCACATCACAGGGTGCAAAGATTAGCATGGGTGCAGGAACATTGCCACTGGACCCTAGACATGTGGAAAAATGTTGCCTGGACTGATGAGTCGAGATTCACGTTGGTACATGCGGATGGCAGGAAACGAGTATGGCGCAAACCACATGAAGCGATAGATCGCTCTTGCCAGCAGGGTACTCTTCAAGCTGGATTTTTATATTTTCAAAATGTACAATATTTTTTTTTTTTTTTTGGTTGATTGTAATAATTGTATTTAGCTCTTCTTCTCAGTACTTTTCTTATCAGGGAGGTTGAGACTTGAAATTATGCCTCTTTGCATTCAAATGTTCCCTACTTTCACTCCAATAATACATAGTTTTTGCTTTCTCATACCTTTGTTATAGAAAAGTATTATGAACCTTAAAAAATTGCACTTCCAGTTTTAGATATAATTTTACTAAAACTGAAAACAAGGTAAATACCCAAGAAACAACAGTTGCAAATATCAAGTAAGATGTAAAAGTTACGTCAACGCCAACAACACAGCACTCCAGGAAAATGCATAATGAAAAATGAGTCAGCTCAGAATGAATGAGTATCAAACAGTGAACATAACAATAGGAAGATGCTTTTGGGGTACAGCTTGGACAAATTCCTTTCAAGGTTGCCATATATATTCGTATATAAGCTGACCTTAATTTTGGAAAACACTTATTGAAATGAATTATGCAAATTTCTGTGTATCTCCTGTAAAAACCTTCAAAGTACAATTCACTGTTGGAGTTTCCCAAATAATTCCTGTAACATCGATGGTATTACTTATGCAGTATGTTTTGAAAGACTATTACCATAGCTGGTGAAATTGCACCCCACAGTTCTTTTACCCAAGAAGTAACAAAGGCCAATGTCAACTATTTCAAGTTGAGTCCTTTCGTAAAGCACTGCATTTTTGCTCTTCCATAGCATTAATCACACTGATGGCTTCTGCCAGTTGTGTCGGCATGAAAGCTGAAGACCATACATGTCCACACCCGCTGTGAAAACTAAGGAGAAGAGAGAAGCCTGATTGGTTACATTTGGGTCCCCAACAGCTAAGTGATTTATCTGATGTCTGACTCACTCCATGTTCAGTTCGAAAGACAGCATCCTGCTATTACATAAGGGAAATAGTGAAGTATTCCTTCATGTTTGGAATCAAGAAATTCCACTGTCTCAATTTGAAATGGTATTAGGTTTTAAGTAAACTATCTTGGAACATGATGTCTGTATTCTTTTTTTAACATTCTTCACATTTTTTCAACTCCTGTGGACATGAGAAACTAGGTTGGTATTATTTTGCTTATTTATTATTTATAATGCTAATTGATACAAGATTTATAACCATCAATAAAACCTTATATACATTGTTAAAAAATTCTCATTTACAATTGCTAAAAAAATTATTTACATAGTGATGTTCTCATAAGATTCTTTTAAAAGTTCAAAGGTTCATAAAAACTGTAAAACAATTATTTAAAAATAAAGCTTACCTGCCTAAGTTGATGTTCAAGTATTCCTTGAATTCTCGATATAGATGCATTTGTTTCTCATAGTACAATAGCAGTTCATTAAGGTTTTCCTATCTAACTTAAATTTCTGGACTTATTGGAGTCCTGTTTTCGAAGATTTGGTGAAGTTCAGTTTTCATGTTTCCAGACTGGTGGACTTCAACCAAATCTTTGAAAATGGGACTCGACAGTGAGTCCAGAAATATAAGTTAGATATGAAAATCTTAATGAAGTGCTATTGCACTATGAGAAAAAATACATCTTTATTGAGAATTCAAGGAATACTTGAACATCAACTCAGGCAGGTAAGTTTTATTTTAATTATGTTACAGTTTTTATGAATTTTATAACTTTTAAAAGAATCTTATGAGAACAATCACTATGTAAATAAATTTTTTAGCAATTGTAAATGGGAATTTTTAACATTGTACATAAGGTTTTATTGATGGTTATAAATCTTGTATCAATTAGCATTATAAATAATAAATAAGCAAAATAATACCAACCTAGTTTCTCGTGTCCAAGGGAGTTGAAAAACATGAAGAATGTTGAAAAAGGAATTCCGAATATGGACATTGTTTCAAGATTGTTTAATAAAATAAACTCATGTTTAAATATATAACATTTTTACCCAAATACATATCTGTGGTAAATATAATTGAATTGTGTTAGGTTTTGTGTCGAAGTATGTCCAGCCCAAGTGGTCAGTGATGGTTTCTATTTTCTCCTCTATTTCAATTTATTTTTTAATAACTTGGAGATGATAACTGATGAAATTTTGAGATTTTCAATTCATTGAACATATCCCCCAGTGTCTTTTATATGCCTATTTAATTTTGTTTCATTAAATATGTGTTTTATTACTTTGATTGGTGTTCCTCCAGCCTAGTTTTCAGTTATCTGCCTGTCAAAGAAAAGAAATTTTATTTAAATAAGGAGTACTTTACAGCATAGACTGAACTTATAGACTTGAATCTCACAAAATTATTTGTTATCAACAACAAATTGTAAAAGAAAAATTAAAAAAGGCTTAAAGGAAATAATAATAACAACAACAATAATAATAAAAATAATCTACCATCACTGATCGCTCAGATTGTACACTCCCATATCTGTAGAACCAAATTATTTCCTAGTTGTAACCACACAAAAAAAAAAAAAAAAACAAGACTGAAGGAACTGTTAACCATGACCATCACTGACTAACCCTGAACACAACGAAAATGAATAATAAAAACCTGAGAAAAAAATAGTGCACATTAAAAAAAAATTTAATGAAAAAGGAAAGCTATTGAAACTCACACTAAAGTTTTTTGTAACTATTAATATCTGAAAATAATGTCAGTAAAAGTACAGCATTTAAAGTTTTGTTAGGCATTTGCATAGATAAGAATTGTTGAAAGTGTTGCTGTGCCTTATATTGTATTCCACCAGCCACTACATGTACATCAAATAATTGTTTTCATAATTTCACAAAATGCCTTTATACATTTATTCTTTTTCAAGTTTTGTGGTATTTTAAATGAAAAAAAATTATTGTGAAATCATTCAGTTATGCTTTAAAAGCTGAATAATTAAAGTGACTTATCAAAATTTGTGTCCACATGTAGTGTGTGTACGTGGAAAGGCACTAAAGTAGACGTACGTCATTTCAGTGATAATAGTGGTTTGGTGAAAGAAATGTGTAAGTTAAGAATTTTCAACTCAAACAGATGTTTGTCCATAGGTTGTATGGAAAATTATAAATTTTTAGTCCCCATGCATTACATACATAAACCATACATGAGATTCTTCCGCAGATTCTTGGTATTCCGTTTTTTTTTTTTTTTTTTTTGTCATCATTTGGGTTATACTCGAGATCGATGCAAAACTGAAAATAAATTTTGGAGAGGGGGGGTTGATGTGGGGATGGTATTTCGTTTTTCAAAACTTTCAAAAATGGAAGTTAAACAGAGTTAAATTTTTTTCTGTGAACGTGATTTCTTTCCCTCGCGATGTTTCTTCTGGGCAGTATTATTGTTAAATATAATTTTTTTCCATAAATATTTGCATTTCAGTTTGGAAATGGAAGAAAAATTCCGAAAACGGAAGTTGGCGCAAAAATTTCCCTGTGATCTTCAGGCATGAGATTCTTTAGTGGATTCGAAGAATTCCGCCATTTCCATCGCCATTTCAATGGTTCTCGAGATCGATGCAGAACTGAACAGAAAGTTGGGAGTGATTGGTGGTGGGGTCATTTTCTATTGGTGGGCGGAATTCCGACTTTCAAAACTTTCTGAAACAGAAGTTAGATGGAGTGAAGGTCTCTATTGTAATTGTAATCCTTTTTTCTTGCAATGTTTATTCTACCCAGTAGTGTTGTTAAATATAATTTTATTCCATAAATATTTGTTTTGCAGCTTCAAAATTTCAAAATGGGGGAAAACTTTTCTAAACGGGAAGTCGGATAGAGCATAGACTTCGCCGGTAGTCATAATTTTTTTCTCCACGATGTTACATTTATCCTGTGTTGCTGTTAAATGTAAAAAAAAAATTAAAAAATTATACTTTGAGTACAGTGATGTGCTCCAGCTTAATATTTACATAATAAACTTCAGTGAACACTTTTGTCTTGCTCACGCCGCGTTATATTCACACTGTTTCGCAGCACATTCTTCTTTTTCACCAATGCGGTTAAAAAGTTCAGCTTTTCTTTTCCTTCGTCAGTCTCATGTATGATAAACTCATTTTATGCATTATACATAAAGTCATTTAAAGTAAGTTATACAATATTTTGAAGCTGTAACTCTTGTTATGCATTTCCTGCCGAAGTCGTTCATTTGTATAAGAATTGTATTGATGTGTGTGTATTACTAAAAGTTTGCTTTTTCATTTCAACATTTCTAGATGAAACTGTGCAAAGATGTGATTTATGCAAAGTCAACTTCATTTCTGCAGCGTATTTCCAAATTCACAAGAAACTGCACAAAGGTGGTGGAAATGGAAAAAAGTATCATTGTCATCTGTGTTCATACTCTTCAGATAGAAAGTATAATGTTCAAAAACATATTGAGATCCACATGGGTGTCAAACCATATAAGTGCACAGAGTGTCCCAAAGCTTTTACTTGGAAGACAGCTTTGAAGTCTCACATGCACACTCATTCTGGAGTTCGTCCACATTCTTGTGAAGTCTGTAATTACACATGTTCAACGAAGAGTGATTTGAAAAGGCATCTAAGAACTCACTTTGATGAACGCCCATTCTGCTGCAGTTTTTGTGGGAAACCATTTGCACAAATATCAACCATGCGCAGTCATGAAGCAAAGCATCTAATACCCGTACAATGATCATAATTAAAACAAAAAGAAAGAACACTAGTTCCTACCACAGATGTGCCAGTGCCATATTTGTTTATACAACTTTTACAAGTCATGTATTTTTTAAGTCTGCTTCAAAAAGAAATTACTCATATGCAAGAACAATTTATAGTGCATAATTTTCAAGCAAATCTTAATCAAGGTAAAAAATAATACTCAGCATTCAGTTCAAATGTATAGAGTGATATAATTTTTTTCACTGTTCACCTCTGCAGTTGCAGTCCTTCCAATTGTTAGGGTTGTGAACATCAAAATCCATTTATGTGTGTAATTTGACATCTGTGAAAACAGTCTTAGTCCTATTTAGTAATTTATTTAACTCTTATTTTACTAATTTACCTACACATTGGCTAAAAAATATTTTTTACAAGCTCAAAATAATATATTTTATAAGTACATTATAACAGGATGTTGGAGATATGCACTCTTCTGATATATTATAAATATGTCATTTGGCAAGATATGCACTATGTAGACAAAAGTATTTGGAAACCTTTACATATGCAAATAAATGTGCATTTGCAGAACCATATGCACATGTACAGGATGTGTTAGGCAATGGCAGATCCAGAGGCTTACCTGGGGGAGGGGAGAGTTGCTCTAGTTTGAAAAAAAGATGGATAGAGAGACTTTGTGGATGTATCTCTCTCTTTCACTGATACACACACACACATACTCACTCACTCACTCACTCACTCACTCTCTCACTCACTCAAAGCAGAACTGTTCCTCTCTGGCAGTATGCACTTTTTTAAACTTTTCCATAAAAAAAAAACGATGCCAACTTTTCAAATCACAAAGTGGGAAAAACAACTGAAAAATCGCATTATGTTTCTGGTGTTCAATTATCTGCTGTGTGAGGAAGCAAACAATGTATTTTTAAAATATCAAGTCTCGATGGAATCTATCAAAATAAATTTGAGCCATTTTATTCATTCATTGTCTTACTGGCAATTTGCTCTCAGCAGTTTGCAGAAATGTTACAATAAATGAAAGCACACCCAGTGCTTTTCATGATCAGCCAAAATCTCTTTTCCCTTCCACCCTCAGCTTCCTCTGTTTCTGAAACTGTAGTTTTTTTTCTTTTGTTTTTATTTTGTCCCCCCCTTTTTTTTCCTGTTCTCTCTCTCTTTCTCTCTCTGAAGGTAGAACAGAACATTTAATCTCCAAATTCACAGCACATTTTAATCGTTATAAAAACTTTTACGAAGATATGCATTTATTGTTGTAATTTAACAAAAATAAATACATAAATTTTGTATGGTCTTGGCCGTTTAAAAGGGAAACATCTGTTTTGGGAGGGGGTAATCACCCAGTTGCCCCACTGGATCTGCTAGTGGGGTTTGGTACTGTATATAAACTGGAGCATTGGCACACCCGTCGTACTGCATTGCAAGTGACTGTACCATATGGGTCTGAACTGATGGACTTTGAAAGGGACATGGTGATTACATGCAATCTAAGTAAGCAGTCAGTATATAACATTGCCACTCTTTTGGGGCAGAGCCGCCCTTAGCAGCCGCGAACCTAGCTTCGGGGCCCCTTGCTAACCCTTCCCTCTACACCAGACATAAAACATACACTAGATGTAAAACATAGTTTATTACAATTATCTGAACAGTTTAATGAAACATCAAGCCATTTGAAAATTAACCAATAACAAAAGACAGCATTTTAAATTTTTTGAACACTATTGATATTTTGCAAATGCCTTTTAAATGATGTAGATAAAACAAGCACACCAGCATACATCCTTCCGCACAGTGGCTCTCTCTCTCTACCTATCATTGGACAGTACTTACATTATAGAACTTAGGGTGTGAGCACGGGGGCCCACCCTAAGCTCAGTGCCCTGTGCGACTGCACCTGTCGCACACCCCTAAGGGCAGCTGTGTTTTGGGATTCCCAAATCCACTGTCACAATGTTCTTTGCCGATGGAATGCAGACAGTCCCCCGCTTTAGAAGCCACTCTGTGAAGCCGCACAAACTGAGTGATATTACAAATGAAGCTTACGGCAGAATGTGAAGACACACACGCTCTCTACTACATACCTGCTCAGCAATATCTCATAAGCCACTGAAACAGCTACTTGTACCAAAACAGTTTGTCAGGAACTGTCCATGGTTACCATATTAGGTCAGCTGCACACAAGCCCTACATCACTCTTGGCAATGACAGACAACAACTACAGTGGTGCCTCACTTGCTGTTCATGTATAACAGAAGGTGGTTGTGTGGAGTGATGTACACTACTCACTGCTGAGGTGTAACTAGGGCAGGGCAATTGGGGCAGTTGCCCCGGGCACGGCTGAAGAGAAGGATGCAAAAATTCGGATATAAATGTAGTGAAACAAACCTACTTTTGGTTTTTTCATTGCTAATTTTTCTGTTACGCATATTGAACGTTACATAATATGGCCATACCTCTCATTTGCAATTTCCATACCTTGACATATTAAATAATAGCTGAGTCAAAAAAAGGGAATTTGCATTTACCGTAGTTTGGTGATTGGTCTTCATTTGGTGCTGCTTCTTTGTCTTTAATATAACGTTGAGCATTGCAGTTGACTGACCATTGAAATTTAGCATTGGCATTCGTCCCAACTGTATTATGTATAAATGGGCTAAGGTTTTAAAAAAAAAAAAGGAAACACTTATATTAAATATCATACGAGGTCACTCGGAGAATAAAGCAAAGGTCCAATTTTTGGTATAAGAGATAGCAGATATATTTAAGATAAAAGAAAAACGGTGATGTAGGAGTGAAATGAATTTGAAATTAGCATCAACGCTGATGGGAAACAAGAGGCTCACCATTAAAAGAATTCATGAAATCGTCATCACACGCGTAAGTTACGTTGAAAAAATTAATATATATATCAATGAAAAATAGACAGAGTTGCTAAAACTTTATATTGTCATTGATAAAACATAAAATGTCCACCAAGAAAGGAATGAAAAAACATGTCGAGATGCTTGTCAAGGTACTTTGTACAGATGAACATATATTGAAAATGAGCAGGTGGAGTATAAAAGCACAAGATAATTAAAATATTTTTGCACATAAGACATAAAAATCACATCAAAAGTTGCATGGCCACTGTATCAGCTAGATGCATTTTGTTCCCACATATCTGGGTCATCATTGGTATCTCTTGCATCAGCTTTCAGTTTTGCCCATCCGGTGTTGCTGCTTGCAATGCAGCCAGTCTTCTTCTGGCTCTCTTCCCCATCATCGTTCATGCTGCTGCCGTGTCTCTGAGCCTGCACAGTTTCGTTTGAGCTGTTGCTGCATGCTTTGTATTGGATCATCATCTGGCTTTCTGCCACTTCGTCATCTGTGCTGTTGTCTTGTCTCTGAGTTTGTGCAGTTCTCATGTCGCGGTAATTGCCTCTGCTTTGTTCATTCTTTGATTTTCTTCTGCGTTGTTGTCTACAGCATTTTTTCTGATGGATGAGATGCTTTCACACATATGATAGTTCATAAGGTGTATTGTTATTGCAGTTATAATTTTGTGTTTGTTCAATGGTTAATACCCCTGCAATCAAAATTTATCTGTGGCTTTGATGGCCACATACAATCTTAATGTCTTCCCATTTAGGTGAGGATCCATGATCACAGCAATATTGTATGAGTTTCGTTCTCTTTCACCCTAGGTTCCAGTCTTTTAAATGTTCGGCCATTCTGGTCTTAATTCTTCGTTTTGTACTGCCTATATATGCTCTTGTTTGCTGTTTATTTTGTGTTGTGATAGGCAGCTCGTATGCTGATATAGTACAAGATGCAACTGGATACTTAAATAATCAATTAAACAAAACCTCAATCCTTGACATTTGCCCCTTTTTTTGACTCAGCTATTACTTAATATGTCAAGGTATGGAAATTGCAAATGAGAAGTATGGCCAGATTATGTAACGTTCAATGCGCGTAACAGAAAAATTAGCGATGAAAAAACCAAAAGTCGGTTGTTTCACTACATTTATATCAGTTTTACACCGCATAAATATAGTGTATAAGGATATTGCAATGCAGCAATATAATGCACTTAATATGTATTGTAAAAATTATTGCTTACAACCTGACTAAAATTTAAATTTAAACTTTTGCACTAGTTTCTGGTACAGTTTTCTTTTGTGTCAAACTGTCTCATTTGTTCATTCACAAAATTTGCTTACAATATGCTTCATTAGTTTTGATAACCTTGGCAAATTAAAATTCACATTTCTTCAAAATGTTTAGGGGATATTAGTTGCTCACATTCCAAAATGGAGGTTCTGTCATATGTACGTTACAAGAGAGGAATGTTGTTCGCACTGTTGAAGATTCTCTGGGGACTACAGTATTTGAGCATTAGTGAACCAAGACCAGTCCATTTGATGTAGTACAGACTGTCCAAAGCAGGTGGAAAAGCCTTACAGTCAGTCTGATTGTGCTTCCCTCATAGAGGTAATGTTGGAGTGTGATGATAATTTTGTTTTGTCAAGCAACATATACTTATGAATGTATAGAATGATACACTATTAAATTAGCTATATCATCATCATCATCAATCCACTGCTGGACAAAGGTCTCCCCAAGTTTCTTCCACAACTGCCTGTCTTGCACCAGTCTCCTCCATGTCACTCCCACATATTTTCAAATTTCATCTGCCCGTCACTCACGTGGTCTTCTTCTGGGTCTTTTCCTGTCCCTTGGAATCCAGTCTAAAATTTCAGTTGTCCATCGGTGATCCGTTTTTCTGGCAACATGTCCATCCCATTGCTATTTCAGGGATTTTATTCTGATCACGATGTCTTCCACTCTTGTCAATTTCCTTATCCATGAGTTACTCTTCTTATCTTTCCTGGTTATACTAAGCTTGCATCACTCCTTGCTTCTTTGAGTTGTCTGCAGTCTTTGTATGTTTTTTAATTACGGTTCACGTCTCTGCTCTGCACGTAAGCACTGGAGGTATAAACTGATTAAACACATTCCTTTTAAGATATAATGGCATGTTGCTCTTAAAAACTGTACTGTTTCTTCCAAAAGCTCTCCAACCAAGTTTTATACGTCGATGAATTTCTTCATCAATGTGACCTTTGCATGATATCTGCTGTCAAAGGTAAATGTAGGTATCGGTTATCTCCAGCTTTTCCCCACCAATCGATAAATCTTCAATTTTTTGTAACATCAGTTTTGTCTTCTGAAAGTTCATTTTTAATCCAGTTTCTTTACTCTTGTCAGCAAGTTCTGAGATCATACTCTTCAATTCTGAAGGGGCAATTGCAAAAATGACTATATCATCAGCAGAATGAAGGTGAGTTGAATAATTTCCATTAATCTTTATCCCTTTGTTTTCCTAGTTCAATGATTGAAAGACATTTTGCAATATGGCATTAAAGAGTTTTGGGAGATATGGTGTCACTTTGTCTCACTCCCTTTATGATTTTTATCAGTGCTGTATTCTCAAATAGCCGAAACTTCGCACTTGCATTTTTCATAGATGTTACTAATAATACTAATGTGTGCATCTTCAATACCACAGAATTTCAAAGCCATTGCAACTGCTGATGATTTCACGGAATCAAAGGCCTTTTCATAATCGATAAAGCCATACA
This sequence comes from Macrothele yani, assembly GCA_039090855.1. Classification (NCBI taxonomy): domain Eukaryota; kingdom Metazoa; phylum Arthropoda; class Arachnida; order Araneae; family Macrothelidae; genus Macrothele; species Macrothele yani. The sequence continues at coordinate 131,805,190 of CM077005.1, read as the reverse complement.
TAATGGGATTACATATTCAGCACATGAATATGATCTATAGTGCTGTGGCCAAAATTAGCTATATACAGTACTGTATTTTATAATAAATTAGTAATATATATATACATATATACATACACAAAGACAGATGGGGCACAATATTTTGTGGTTTGCCCTGTGTGCTGAAATGCCTAGTTGTGCCTCTGACTCACTGTTTCATTTACATGGATTTATTTGGATGTGGCATATACCTGGGAACATTGCCAGGTGGTCTTCATTGTCCATACAGTCAAGTTTGATGGGGATCTATGGTGGTGTGTGGTTGTTTCTGCAAGAAAGGACTCAGTTCTTTGGTTGCAGTGCCCTCCAGCCTACTGGCCTCCAGGTACAAATATATTCTGAACAATTCTGCACTACATATGCTGCAGCAGTACTTCAGTGCAGATCCCTACCTGTTTCAGCAAGACTGAATGCTTAGGCCTGGCTTGAAGAGTAGGACAACCACACGTTGGACTGGCTCACCCTAAGTTCTGATATAAATGCAATAGAACATCTGTGGAACGATCTAGAACATCAAATCCAAACTTGACCAGTAAAACCTTACTCTACAGCAGCTCTGGTATGAGCTTTGCATAAGGAATGGAGAAAACTCCCAGTTCCGATCTACTGGCATCTCATGTAAAGCATGTCTAGAAGGGTTGCTGCGGTCACAACAGCCAAAGATGGGCCAACTATGTACTGATTTTGGCTAATAAATGCTCATTTCCTTTCGACCTAGGTGTTTCAATACTTTTGTCTATGTAGTGTATGTGAAATGGAAATCACAAGACAGACTGTTGTTGAATTATACGCAGCCTTCAATTATACATGCTACCCTTTTTCTTTATGTTTGTTTTCATTGTTGAGTATGTTGAGTTTGAGCATGATAGTCACATGGTATGGAAAACTTTGTAGCCTCTTGTGTACTTCTGTGGAATAATGCACTGTGAACTAAATTTCCTCTGTAACTGTTATGGGGAACATGAAGAATGTCCAAACTTTTATTGCTTAAAGCAACACCAAAGGAAAGGACAGTTTGCATGAAATGCATGTTCTGCGAATGTCCTGTGTCATGGACACATTTTGTTAGGTGTGATAATGTGGATTTATTTGATGGAGGAAAATTAGGAAATGCATTTCTAAACTTATCTTGGCAGAATAAGTATGAATAGGATTCTGGATAGTATTTTGTAATAATTGTTATTGCATTTATGAAAGTAAGACATCGTGGCTTTTTTTTAACATCTGTACAACTTTTGGGCAACTACATTTAAGCAGATTACAGGATATTCAAGATTAATGGTAACAATTTCAGATGATGGGGGGAGTAAAAAAAAAACCCAACCCTTTCTCCACTACTGGTGATGTTTGATCTGATTGTCATTCATTGCCACTGTTGCTTTACAACACATTTTCTTCTCTAGAAGGCTGTTTTGAAGTGTAGTCTTACTGATATTGTCCCACTTCTCCTTACATGCTTTCTAAAGACCATATCTTGCAATTGGTTGCCTCTTCTGAAGAACACATTTCAGTAACCCAAAGGTGCAGAAATTGATTCGAGAGGTGTCAGGAGATATGAGAGGGATGTAACTGCATGGTATTTCCAAAATTCCAGTTTTCTGGTTCATGTGGTGTTAGAAATTTTTGGGATGATTTCAGTGTGTGGCTTGATTCTTTATCTTGGTGGATGTGTACAACAGTTTTGCCCCTGCTATACAGCACCATCACTTCCTGCTCACAAATTGATGTGATAATCTTTGTCTGATAGCTTGCTATGTTAACTTTGGCATTTTTAGCCACCCAACAAATCTGCTGCTTGTTCCGGTACGAAAATACAGCCATAATCACAGAGCCTTTCTGGGAAATTTCATTGCATTTTCAGTACCATTTTGGAAAGGCATTGGGGCCATCATACTGGTAATATATTACACAGGGTTTGTGTTGCAATCTGTAGGTAAATGTAGATTTCATCCAAGGTTTCCTCCTTTTGCCAGACCAGTGTTTTTCATAGAGCTTTCTGCAGGTGGCCCTTCTCTCCAAAACATGTCTTAGGAGAAGCTCACATACTGAGCTCATGTGACGTTTCTGTAGCTTTAAATCTTGATGGATAACAGTGTTTATTGGCACACTCATCACCACTGCAATGATGCTTTGTTTCGTGCATTTTGGTCCTTGCTGCTCTGGTGACACAGTGGTTTCAGCACTGGCTCTGATCATTTTTCTGAAATCGGTCAGGGTTTAATTAGGGACAAGCAACTGCTTTATAGCCCATTGAGTTGCTCACTGTCATTGTTAAACCACACACCACTTGGTTTGGTCTTGATACTGTCTTCACTTTCTGGATGACAGTGGTAGAAAAATGTGTGCTGAGCCTTGGATTTATTTGCTTTGTAACCCCAGCAGGTTTCCACTGCCTAAAATTTGTTTACTATGTAATTCAGCATGGATGATTTTCTTCAAAATGTTGAAACCATGAGCCATGCATGATTTTATTATTTGTGAATAACCATATTTCATGTCAGAAAGGGTTGTGATGTCATCCTCCAAGAAGTTGGTTATTTTAAAGGCATTGTCTTTGTCAGGATGTAGTAGTTTACAGCATTCCACACTTAAGAGTGGGCTTTACATGAGCATAAGCCTGCAGTTTGATTTGCATTCTGGTCATGACACACTATCCACTAATGTAAAATGTTATCATATGACCTTCTGTACAACACTGATTCATCGTTTTCCTATCACAAGATGAAGAAGACTTCTGAAATTCTTAAGAGAAAGTGCACATGTGTGTGGAAAGCCAAACTAAATTCGTAAAAAGCATCTGTTTTGAGCACAATGCTAGGACTCGCTACCTTTAGAGTGGGAATTCAACAGATTCATATGTAGTCATAGTGGCAAATATGTCGATGAATTCCATTGAGCTGCACTGAGCAGGATTAAATGCTTTTTTCTTGCTTCTCTAGTAGCATATTGGTCAGAAGCATAAACCTTTGGCTAAATGTCCGAGACAGCCCAGTTTTGAATCATAAAAAGAGAATATGGGTGGTGCATTTGTCCTCTAGCACTTGTGCTATCCCTTTCTGTAGACCATGTTAAATTAGAGACACGTGGCTCCTTATGGCCTTAGATGCGTGTGGAGACCATTAAACCTAAGACAAACAAAAAGAAAAAAAGGAACTATGGTCATGTAAGTTTTCTGTCTCATGGTACATGTTTAATGTATTCAAGTCCACAGTTCTTTATGCTGCAAGTCACACCAGTGGCGCAGTAGTCTAAGCACTGGCTTATGACCATTTGTTTGAGATGGGTCCAGGTTGAAATCCCAGTGAGGCATGGATGTTGTGTTTGTCTTATGACAAGGGCTGTCTCCCTTCCCTGAAACCAGTGGCCCTAAATTAAGGACGGGCGACTGCTTTTAGCCCATTGAGCACTTACGGTGGTCTTTAAACCTTCAATCAAAAAAAAAAAAAAAGAAAAAAAAAGAAATATGCAGAAACTTTTCTTTGTACCTAGCTCAGTTCAATAAAACATAGAGATTTATAGATAAATAAATAAAAGTTTCAAAAATCACAAGATAATACAAGTCAAACATGTTTTTAGCAAGCATAATTGTACTATCAGTTGTACTCGTTTAATCTGAGAGCTTGTAAAATCATCAAGGTTATAAAAGTCACCAGAAACAGGTGAATGTAATAATTTATTCATAAAAAATACGTAATCTTTGTTTTTTCACTGCATGGAAACAGCAGATGACGGAAGTTCATATTTTTGTGCATATTTTCACATTTTATCCTTTCTAATTTACAGATTACTTCAACTTTGTCTTTCACATATAAAACTCTTTGCTTTGGCATTGTGTGAATCATGAATTACTCAAACTGATGCCACTTTAAAACACCTTCTTTATACCATGATTGACTGTAGAGTGAGCTGTGATCAAGGAAGAACTGATCTGAAAAAATAGTGAACTCTCATTCTCTCTTTCTTCCTACAGTTTTTTCTGCTAGGTATGACACATGACAGATAATGATCTTAATTATTCCCTCCAGTTCGACAGCAATGCAAGATGTAACTTAGCAACACATAACAATCTCACCCGTTCTTCACCAAGTTGTTTAGTTACACGCTGTTTATTATACATAAGTGGGAAACGGATTTTCCTGAAGAAATAATTCTTCACAAATACATGGAAGGTGATACAAATGAAATCGAAAGGTGAGGGTTCGATTTCCACTCCAGGAGCAATGAAATTTTCAAGTTTTCTGAAGGAGTGGCTACATGGATACAGTGAAAATACGACACATGTGTGCCAATGATTACATTTATTATGCTGTTTATTGTTAAACCAGGTTCCTACTCTTAAGTCATCATTCACAGAAATTTAAGGGTCAGATACAGTGCAGGAACAGCAGATTCACTGAAAATTGAAGAGTGAGTTATGTGAAATTTTGCTCATTAAATCCAAGACCTTGTTAAGTATGAACTTGTTGTAAACAAGTTTGACTGTGTCAATTTTGCATCCACTGCAGATTTTAAACACCAAAATTAATATAATGAGGCTAAATTGCTAATTAAGAAAAATCTAACAACCAGAAGTTGCTGGGGAGGACATAAGATTGTGTCTCCCAATCTAAATATGACAAGATAAAAACAAAATTAATGCTGACTTTAGAAAGTTTAGAAATTTCAAATTGTGAGAGGCGAATCTCAGCCAAAATTTAGAAATGTTTTATTTAGTTAGAATTGTTTGTATAGTGCCCAAGATTAGCTACAGAAAATGACACCTTTCCTTTTTATTTAATTTCTTTCTGAAACAAAGTTTTATGTTTCAAGTCCCAGTAACCTAGGAGTTAAAATATTTGATATATACCTCAGTAATTTTAGTTATAATATCTTGCTTTTCTGAAAGCTTTAAAATTGAGTTTTCTCATCCAGGGAACATAGTGATGTGAAATTTCTTGCTGGAAGAAAGTTCACTTCGATCTTGAGTAGGTAAAAGCATAGTAAAAGAGAATAAATTGGAATTTATTTAAGACACAGTCTGTTACCTCTCTTTAACCATTTCACATTGGTACAGCCAGTGATGCTGAACCAGATGTTGTGCACACATAGTAACTTCTGGATAATTAGAAAATTTTCTCATTTAGATATTACAGCATCAGACACCTTTGAAAAATGTGTTGGGTTTACTTGTATATCATGAGTTTATGATAGAAAAATATATATATCATTATCATCAACCATTATCAATCCATTGCTGGATGAAGATCTTCCCAAGTTTCTTCCACAACTGTCTGTCTTCAGCCAGTCTCCATGTTGCTCCCACATTCTTTCAAATTTCATCCACCCATCTCCCATTTGGCCTTCAAGGTCTTTTCCCGTCTCTTGGAATCCAGGCTAAAATTTCTGTTGTCCATCCTTCTGGCAATATGTCCAACCCATTGCCATTTCAGGGATTTTACTTTGATCATGATGTCTTCCACTCTTGTCATTTTCCTTATCCACGAGTTCCTTTTCTTATCTTGGTTACAACAAGCATTCATCTCTCCATGCCTCTTTCAGTTGTCTACAGCCTTTGTATGTCTATTTTAGTTAAGGTCCATGTTTCTGCTCTATTTGTAAGGACTGGAAGGATGCACTAATTGAACACTTTTCTTTTAAGACATAATGGCGTATTGCTTTTGAAAATTGTACTGTTTCTTCCAAAATCTCTGCAGCCAAGTTTTTTATGCCGATTATTTTCTTCATGAATGTGATCCTCGCTTGACATCTGTTGTCCAAGGTAAATGCAGGTATCAGTTACCTTAAGATTTCCCCTATCAATTGCAAAATCTTCATTACTTGTAAAAGCATTGTACGAGTACATCAGTTTGGTTTTCTGAAAGTTCATTTTTAATCCCACTTCTTTATTCTTGTCAGCAAGTTCCTGGATCATACTCTTCAGCTGTGAAAGGGTAGTTGCAAAAATGACTACATCATCAGCAAAATGCAGGTGAGTTAAATAATCTCCATTGATCTTTATCCCCTTGTTTTCCTTGTTCAGTGACTGAAAGACATTTTGCAATGTGTCATTGAAGAGTTTGGGAGATTGATTTGTTTGGCAACATGATCTCTTTTAAGAGATCATGTTGCCAATGGAGAAAACTAAAAGAAACTGATAATAGCAGATGGTGACAAAATGCATACTAGATATGATGTAGCATGAATAATTTGAGCATGGATGGATAGTTGGACTGCATTAGGCTGGGTAGTCCACACCTATTAAATTGCTGCATGTTTGAAGTGGAAAGGTGCTCAATTTGTAGCTGAGTTAGGTGATGTTATCCAGGCAACAAAATGTGGAAATCACCTGATTCATGATAGCTTTTTGTCTAAATGTTATTTACTTTTCAGAGACATGCAAATCCATTTTTTAGGCTAATGCAGCAATCTAGGATTAGTACTCTGTGAATCTGTTTTCTTTTTTTTACTTTTTCTTTTTTTTTCTTTTTGACTGCATACCATCTAGTTATTCACTTAAGAATATTTTTTATATATTTATGCAAAGACAGCTGCTATGTACCTGCTTATTGTGCCTAGAACCATCACAAGGATAGTCACTGCAACAAGGCAAACTTCTGAGCATCCATTCAGGGACTGACTTAGACAGTTTGGGGTCCTGGGGAAGAGGCTTTCAGCCCCTTCCCCCCACACACATCCAGTGTTATGTTAGGACACGCCTCCTTCCATTTCAAAGCGTGACAGTGATTGGTGCACCCTATGTTCATATGCTGAGACCAGTTACATACCATAGATACTCGTGTATAAGCTTAAAGTTTTTGGCAGAAATCCTGGTTTCAAAGTTGGGGGGTGGGGGGCGGCTTATTATGTGGGTCACTAAAAATTAGGGCTCGACTCTTGTGAATTCTCCCGTGAAGTTTATCAATGGATTTGTTTATGTTTAAGACTGTCTTTCCGTGCAATAGCTTTCTGACATTCCGTAAAAAAAAAAAATTATGAAATATTTTTCCACTCAGAGTAGAATTCCTACAGGAATAGGTGTCGCTAATATGATAAATGAAAAACCTAATCCCGTTTCAGATTGAGACCCTGAAATTTCTTGCTTCCAAACATGGGATGCCTCATTACTTCCCGTGTGCAAATGCGGGGCGCTGTTGACACCTTATAAATCACTCAGCTGGAGGGGTGGGCCCCGCCAATCAGGTATCTCTCTTCTCTCGAGTTTTCACAGCAAGCATGGGTGTGCACGTTTGTGCTTCATGCTGGCAAAAGCCATCCACAATATTGAATAACAAAGACATAGTGTTTAAAGAAAGGTGGTAACTTGAAAGAAGTCTGACACAGTTGTGTTACTTCTTGGATGAAAGAATTGTGGGATGCAATTTCACCAGAAATGGTTATAAATTCTCTCAAAAAATGCTGCATAAATAATGTTATGGATGTTACTGGAGTTATTTGGAAACTCCGACAGTGATTCATACTTTGAAGGTTTTTACAGAAGATAATCTCAGAAATTTGCATAATTCATTTCAATAACTATATTTTTCGAAATCTTGAAATTTAAGGTTGACTTATATGCAAGTCAAGGTTTTTGCACAAATTTTCAGCTCTTGAAGTAGGGGAGGGAGTCAGCTTATACATGTGATCAGCTTATATGCAAGTATTATTATTGGCAGATTAAGGCATTAATTTGTCAGTAATATGGTGTTTTGTCTATTTATGGAAATTATAATTATCATTTCCATGTGTTTCAACTTACAGTTCTGAAATTACCATTTTTAACATTTTCAGTGGATGAACATTGGGAATCAGTTTAATACAAAGCAAGTAATATACAACCATATTTTTGGGGACCTCTTCAAATGTCAGCACCCTGGGCACATGCCCTAAGTGCCCTCCTGTAAATCAGGCTTTGCATCTATTGTATTGGTTGTTTATGAGAAACATGGGTGAATTGTTTGTGAATAATCATTAGTGGTACTGGATTTAATGTTTTTATCTTTGAAGACAGGTCCCAGTTCCATCTGAGTGCTGACAGTATATTTTTATGCAGATAATATACACAGTTGCCAGATAATGGCAGCCAGTGTTTGTGAGCACCATATTGATCAGTCGGAGGCTGTTCTTGTTAAAGAAGACATTAGTCACAATAGATCTCATCTGGTATGTGTTGAAACACATAGTGACATGTCAGTAATGTCTGTAGTCCATCACTCAACAGTTCAAGGTACTATATCACAAGTAGTCCTTCAATGTAATGCTTGCCTGAATATATTTATCAGCTATACAGCAAGTGTAAAATACCAACATTATGTGCTATGACCTAAAGTTTGATCCCTTTCATTCAGATGGGTCAATTTAATAGAAAAATTCCCAGCTTGGAAATTTGTTACTAGTTTTTGTTTATGATCCAATCAAGGTACATACTTCGCTGTGTCACCCACACTATCTTTTACACATGCTACATAGTCTACTCCACATGGTGGCTTTCCCTACTTCCAATTACTAACAATGCCAGACAATACTGAAAACACAGAACAAAGCTCATCCATTGCTTTTCATGTTCAGTCAAAATCTCTTCACTTCCGCTCTCATCTTTCAGTGTTTCTGAGTAAAGTTTTTTTTTCTTTTTTTTTTTTTGCTGAAGTTAAAACAACATTTTATTTCAAATTTACAGCAAATTTTAGTTGTTTTGAAAATTTTACAAAAATCTGTGGTTTTATTATTAGAATTTTACAAAAAGAAATGCTTTAATTATTTAGATCTCAGCCATTTAAAAAGGAAAAACATGCTGATGGGGGTGATTGCTCAGTTGCCTCTGCCCCCCCCCCCCACCTGCTAGATCTGCTACTGGCAATGACCAGCCTACCACTGCAGTTCGGCTATAAAATTGTCTCAGTATGCTAGATTTCAAGTATCAGTATGCCACTGTGCCATGAAATGTGTTTCTGGGCAAGACAGGTCCATCACATGCTAACCATATATAATATAAATAAAATAAAATAAAAATATATAAAAATAATTAACCATATATATTCTCCTGCTCTCTGTGCTTTTATATAGCATTGCACTGTAATAAAATCTTCATTGTGCATTATCATGATGCAGTGTTATCCAACTTCTACAGAGCTACTGGCCAAAGTTTTTAAAAGAGTTTAAATGGGAGGGGGGGCAATTATTTTATCATTTTTGTAAGATGATGCAAATATAAAGATGTCCTGCTAAATTTTTTAAACCCTTAATCTATTTTAATTAATATTAAAACACTTGAAATTTAAAAATTTGAAAAAAAAATTATTTATTGAGAGCACTTTGGACTATTAACTCCACTAAAAGTTGTTGCATGTCCACTTTGATGCTTGCCATTGAAAGTTAATATAATTGTTCAAGAGCAAAGACATTCATACTGTTCCTATATTTCAACTTGAAGTAATTCATATCAGAAGGTGCCCTCACACACATATATAAGTACTTCCAAACAATGAAGTTTTAATCCCAAATCTCTGATATTTGTGTATTTCTCAGTGAAAATTTGTTTAACAATTATCTTCCAGTCTTTTATCAAGCTCTAAAATAAATTCGTCTTCATGAAGTTCACACAAATCTATTTGATAAATGGGGTTTATGTTTTCAATGTCAACAATCATTGGATTGTTCAATAGATGTATGATTGAGTTCATCACACAGATTGTTTATACCTGTCATCAAAATTCTTAATAAGAGTGTCAAGCTGAGGAAAAAGTACTTTAAAGTGTAAAGTTCCTCCAATTATTGTCATTTCTCCAAAACATTCCTTGCTGGAAAAGTTCATTTCAAAAAAGTTTCTTGCTGTCATTTCACCAAAAAAGTTCCTTGTAGGATTGAAGTGAATGAAACTGTTTCTTTCTAGATTTGATTTTATCAATGCAATGTTAGCTTGTTACAAAAACCAGCTATATAACTGTAAAGATTATAAATATTTTTTTTCTCTAAATAGAAAAAAGATTAAATTTTTTGTAAAACTATAGTTGAGTTCATCAGATTGTTTACACCTATCATCAAATTCTTAGAGTTCCTTGCAAGATTGAAGTGAATCAAACTGTTTCTTTCTACATTTGATTTAGCAATGCAGGGTAGCTTGTTATGAAAACCAGCTATGTGACTGTAAAGATTACAGATATAAATAGGAAAAAGATGAATTTTTTGTAAATCTGTTTCCCATAAATTCATGTGGCCTGCGAGAGCACAAAACATACAGCTGATGGTGCTGTGAGAAGTGCTAAAGTAAAAAAAAAAAAAAAAAAAATCAGAAATGAAATTTGGTTTATTCTTCATTTCCAGGCTGCAAAATGTAGTTCTGCGGGCCGCTGCTTGGATAGCACTGTCACATTGTATAAATAAGTCAGTTCTTATGCAAAATTAGTTTCTAAAGCAGTGGTGGAAGTTTGTTTCCTATTTTAATGATGAAACAATATTCAAATCAGTACATACTGTTTGGACTCAGTGACAGAATTCTAAAAAGCATAATATTTATTTGTGTGTCACTTACATTGTCTTCTTTTATTCTTCACTGCAAGGTATTTTACATTCTGAAAACTACACAGGTAATTAAGAGCCAACCTTAGATTAGTACAATACATTCTAGCCATGCCATAAGATCTACATCATGCTTCTTGAGGTTGTGTACACCTGTTAAGGGTGTACATTACTTTCAGCAATTAGATTGTAGTACAGAATTGCTTTTAATTCATTGTTTACCATGTGACATCTCAGAAAACTTGAATCATATGAGTACAATTCCCGTAGGTGTCTGTTGCCATTTTAACTACACTGCTGGCCACCCAAAATGCAACACCTAGAAGGACACGAGATAGCAAAGCCAGAGTTCCTGGACACATAACAACAGATACAAAGATGAAACGATTGAGCTTACAGGCCCGTGCGACTGCGGAACACGTAGAAATCAATAGTTTATGTGGCCCCCATGGCTGGCAATAAGGGCCGCTACACGCCGCAGCATCGAACGAAACAGGCTTTGGATGTGGGCTTGGGGTATGTCGGTCCAGACTGCTTCCACACGTTGCCACAGTTCATCAGGCGTAGCCGCGGGTGGTGCTTGCCGGGCCACTCGGTTGCCGATCAGTGACCAGATGTGTTCAATGGGCGACATGTCGGGGAGAACAGGCGGGCCACGGTAGCAGTGGCACCTGGTGGGCCGTGAAGAATTGTTGCACGATGCGTGCCACATGCGGGCGCGCCTTGTCCTGTTGAGACGTGGCGGCTGGCAGGTCCTGCAGGTAACGGAAGACTACAGGCTCCAAAACGTTGGAGATGTAGCGGTGGTTGTTGAGTGTACCGGCGTACCAGAGGGGTGCGGGTATCATATCCAATTGCGCCCCAAACCATAACACCAGGCAACGGACCGGTATGGCGATGCATAATACAGGCGTCATACAGTCTCTCGCCGCGGTGCCCCCACACGCATATCCGATCATCGTGGTGTTGCAGGCAGAAGCGGGATTCGTCAAAGAAGACAAGGTCGTGCTATTCCATAGTCCAGGTACGCCGTTCAACGACCCACTGCCACCGCACTCGCCGGTGATGTAACGTCAATGGTAATCGGAGCAATGGACGCCGTGCGACAAGTCCCCGCTCATGCAGATGACGTAGAACGGTACGTGCTGACACAGGTTGTTGCACAACACACCCTAATTCCTGCGCTAATGTTCGTGATGTGGCGGTGCGAGCCGTCAATGCCCACCGCACAACATGCCGGTCCTCTCGTTCGGTGGTGTGCTGCGCCTGCAGCAGTCGCTCACGTCGGTGCGTCCGTCCCTCCTGCACCCACCGAATCCATACTCGCCTCACTGTGGCTGGGTGTCGTCCCACACGGGCACCGATGTCTCGGTATGATAAACCGCTGTCGGGATAAGCCACTATTGTTCCTCTGTCGAACTTGGAAATGTGCTGGAATGACTGCCGTATTCTGCGACGGGCATCAGGAAGCTTCCCACGCACAGGTCCGGCAGCACAACTCACTTCCACTACTTACACCCCGCCTTCTGTGCACCTTTCTTATAGTGCTTCTTGGTGGCGTGCCGGGCGCACATGATTTGCATATGCCCTGCAATGCTAATCATTTGCATGTCCTCTTGCGGGCGACGCATGCTGCAAATTTCAGGCCAATCGAATGCTTCCTTCTTGGTGTTGCATTTTGGGTGACCAGCAGTGTATATTGTCCCATTAAAGTCTGTTCATTGCAGAGTGGCTCAGTTTTTGAAGAGTTCCACCACACCAGTCTTTAATATCATCAGCGCACACATGGTGATGGTGTCCTCTTTCATTTCCTTCGTTCATTAAGTCAAACACCAATGTCTTTATATTTCTGTCATTTTTCATTCTGAAGATGTGTCAAAGAGTCTTAGTTTTCTCTGTCCGATTTTTTGGAACAGGGTCTCTTTTAGTTGTATTCTTCTGTATACTTCTTCATTTCTTAAAAACCTGAAAACTACCATAATTTTTGTTGTATAATCCACTGATTATCTGCTAAAAAAGTTACAAATTTAAGTTCTGCGGATTATATGCCAATTTAAAAAATGTTTTTGCGGGACTGAATTAAAAAAATATATAGTTTTTAATATCATCAGCCCACACATGGTGAGGGCATCCTCAATTAAATTTCTTCCGTTCATTAAGCCAAACACCGATGTCTTTATATTTCTGTCATTTTCATTCTGCAGATGTGTCCAAAGAGTCTTAGTTTTCTTTGTATGAATTTTTGGAACAGGGTCTCTTTTAGTTGTATTCTTCTGTATACTTCTTCATTCCTTAAAAACCTGAAAATTACCATAATTTTTGTCCTATAAATCCATGGATTGTCTGCCAAAAAAGGTAAAAATTTAGATTCTACAGATTATATGCCAATTAAAAAAATGTTTTTTTGGCCCTTTTATTTTTAAAAAGATCCGCAGGATAATTGTGCAGGAGAGAGGTAATTGGAAAAGGAACTCTTGAAAAAAATTTTCCTCAGTTCAAGAGTTTATATGGATCAGAGGGAGGAGGAGAAGGGGTGGCATCATGACAGATCAGGGAAGTTGTGGGGAGGAATGGCAGGGGTAATTTTGTATTATTGAGAAGGACAATGCTGACTGCTTGTGCCTTCACTGCTTTTGTCAATTAGCCAATGAAAATGTATGCACAGAGCTTGCTGCATGGATCCACATGAACCTATGTATGCCTCCTTTCAAAGTTCCTTGTTCTGGATTTCATGTGCACTGTGCCTTGTGTTTAGTTCATCCTTCGCCACTTTGACCAATGTCTTTGCTGTCAATATTGTATGATGTGTTCAAAAAGGAAACTTTTCAGTTTCACTGCTGAATTGAAACTTAAAATGGGGCGGAGTGCACAGCTGACAGTGACACACGGAAAGCTGCAGTCTGAAACGTAAACAAATATGTCAGTAAATTCCGCAGAAGAATTCATGGAAATCCAGCCCTATTTTTTACTGACCGCGTATAAGCCCCCTTCCCCCACTTTGAAAGCAGGAGTTCCAAAAATTTTAAGACTTATACGTGAGCCTATACACCATTTCAATGACTTGTTTCATATCAGCATTTCGTCATTGGCAAGGTGTAATGCAATACTCTGGAACTGCATCGGCGTGACTAAATTTTGTGATCATGGATACCATGCCACTGAGCTTTATTTGTCCGGAGATAAAAATATAAAAAAAGTAACCTTTAAAAATGAATTTCTTTTCACATAAAAAAAATTATGTGCTGATTATATGCAATTTTTTTCCCCTGAATGTCATGGTCTGCGGATTATATGGTCGTGCAGATAATGCGATTAAATTACGATACATAAGTACTGTAGTCTGATTGCTAAATATATGCACTGTACTTGTGAATTTCCTGTGTATCTGAAGAATATTTTTTTCCTTAATTTGTATGCTGTGTTACAGGATTTTTTTTTTATGTGAAGCATGAGACTACCTCAGAATATTTTTATCAGCTGTTGCTTTTCCTGACAAAGTGATGAGTTTAAATCTGATGACTTCAAGTTCCTCACTGATTTCATATATTGCCTTTTCCTTATCTCGCACAGCTGATTCTCATTAACTATCTGCTAAGATCTTTGATTTGCACCCAACTTTTGATGTCTGAAAAATAAGGGGGATGACACACACACATGTGGGAACTGCATTGTACAAAGCAAACTTTGTTACATTGTCATTCTTTTGAAAGAACCTTGTACCAACAGGAAAGAACTGACCTCACTTTTGTAATTCTATTCCTGTTTGCTAGTCAATTTGAATTCTATGAAATTATTCCTAATTAAAAGAAATGTGTACCCATTTTAATACGTTAATGATTCAGTTGATATGCATTTATGATTTTTATGAAGTGTTTTGGCACGATGTGAAACAATATATTTTATTGAATTTCATGTTACAGATTCCAGTAGGACAGTAGATAAAAGTAATTCCCACAATTTTAGTACCTGTGAGCTAATTATTCAATGCAGATGTTTTCCTTAGAAAAGAGAACAAAACATGTTTTCAGATCTAACCCCTCCCCCACCTCCTTCCTTCTTTTCATAACGTTTTTTTTTTTTTTTTTACTGTTCAGATATAATAGTAATAGTGAATTTATAAACTCATGTAAAACTGATATGCTCGAGTGAATGACAAATAATGCTGAGAACACGTTCTTCTAATTATGTAAATGACCCTGTTAGGCAGCTGAACTGAAGAATACCATTGTATAAAAATCATTTTCAGAGGCTGATTAGTAAATATATTATCTCCTTGCATTGCCTATTACAGTTTATGTATATTTTATTTACAGGTGACATTGTCCAAGATTTCATTTTCACAGTTCCTGTGACTTAATTTATTTTCAGTAACTTGAGTACAAATTTTATACTAGTTAAACAAAATATGTCTCATTTGAATTGCAACAAAATATTACCTCAGCTGATTATTTGTACAGTTGTTTTTTATATACATATTGTAGTGCCTACCAATAAAAAAAAACTATAGAAAAATTGTTAAGCTGACACGTATAATGTTACAGCAAGAGCAATTTTTTTTATATCCCACAAAAGACAACCCAGTGAATTTTTGCTTTGAATGGGATGTAGAATATTTTTAGAAATTAGCACTGAAAGTGAAATCAGAATGTGATCATATTTCCAGAAATTGCAATTTTTAAATATCATAATATGTAGAAAAAAATAGCTCATTAAAAGCTGAATAACTGTGAGACTGAATATATGGTAGGCTGAAGGATGCTTCTCATTCATGCTCCGTAATTAAAACATCCAAGTATTCGATTTCTTGATCTCTAACTGGGGATTTAAGTAGCATCCTTCAAAAGTGCAAATTTCCAGGTTGACAGATTTTTGGTGAACACTCATCTTAGTGATGTGACCCTACATCTTACCTTCAAGGTAGGTGTTCCTGTAACACCTCAGAGAGCAAAGACTGATGTTAATTAGCAAGATACCACCGTGTGGTGCAGTAATATAAGTGCTGACTTCTGATCATTTATCCAAGTGGACCCGATTTCAAGCCCTAGACGAGGCATGGGTGCTGTTAGTCTTATGGCACTGGCCCCCTCCCTTCCCTGGGACCAGTGGCCTTAAATTAGTGATGGGTGATCTTTTATAGCTTTCAGAGTCACTTATGGTGGTCGTTAAACCCTAAAAAAAAAAAAAAAAAAAAAAAAAAAAAAACTGGTGAGATGTGTATTTGTTGAAATTTGCATGTCTGGTGGAAAGTTTTGAATTTCAAATGCTATTCCTTCATTAGACAGCTACTACAGAAGGAAGAACCAACTTCTTTGATGTACTAATTGAAACAAAAACCATCATCTTTGTTGTACTAATTGAAATAAGAACTAACTTCTTTGGTGTACCAATTGAAACAAAGATTGAATAGATGATACCATGAAAGTAATAAAAAGGAGCAATTCTCTCTGGACTCTTGTCCTTTTGTTCCTGCTGTGCACTTACTTTGGATCATTCTGTGTGTGTGTGTGTGTGTGTGTGTGTGAATTGCATGGTATAATAACGATACTGAGGATTTAGTTCTGTTGCTAAATTTTCAGAAAAATGGAGAGGTGTGAAAAAGAGGAAACATTTAATGAATATAAGGAACCATCTTTGCACATGTTTTTATTCTAGTCACAAAACATTATGATTGGAAGGTGAGAGTTCCTTACATGAGTACTAGCAAATATGGAAAAGTGGCAAAGCTTGCTCAGTAGCTGCAATCGTATCTAACAGTTTGGATTATTATGCTTGATTAGAACTTATCAAGTGATTAGTGCTGAGTATCAATATTGTTGTAGTCGTTCATAAGACTACTTGCTTTTGTTCATTCCAAATCTGCTGGTTATGTCAGCACCCACTTTCACAACTGCATTAACAATCCAGGCACTTGACTCTTCTAATGTAATGGGAAGTTTCATTCTTGTCAGTATAGATGGTGTTGCATTAACCCTGGTGGAGATAAAGGCAAGTGTGACTCAGCAGTTAGTAGCCATGGAGGTTTACAGTGGATCGGAGGGCATGTGATGATGTCTATGAAACAAAATTCAAAATCGAACACAAGTGTGCAGAGGAAGTTTTGAAAAAAACTGTGGTGAGACTTCTCAACAAAACAAGACTTCTTAGTCAAAAGGTTTACTGATATGCACAAAAGAGTGACAGAAATAGCCTTGTGTCTCAGAGGAAGTAATAAAACTGTCAGCTTTGCATAAGAACATCTTGAAAGTCAACGGCACACACTAGTCAGGAATTGATTATGCCACAGCCTATAATAGATTTTTTTTCATAAAAGACTCTTGTTCAGGCCTTACAAATTGCAATTACTTCAAGCATTGAGAAAAGGGCAAATAAAAATATAATTGAAATCAAGGAAGATATATTCCTCATAAATACATGGGATAATCATATAGTAATCTGTGCAGCAATAAGAATATAACTATGTATTGCTCTAGTTTACTAATCACCATGTAGCATCATATCAAAATACTTAAAAATTACATCAACTGGAGCAGGAATTGAACTCGCATCTCTCGATTTCCGTGCTTGAATGTTTTTCAAGTTTTCTGTCATGATGTTGTACCAGGTAGTACAGCCTTGCAATTTAACGAAGCCCAACATTGAGGCACCATCCTTTAAGAATAGAAGACCGTGGCTCAGTGTTGGGCCTACATTAAATTGCAAGGTTGTGCTACCTGGGCAATAAACTAGAGCAATTAATAAGTTATATTGTGATTGCTACATGAATAATTATATGATTGTCCCATGTATTTATTAGGAATATTTCCCCCGTTTTCTATATCTGAGGTACTGGTGATTGGGTATGCTACAATGAAGCAGAATCACTTTGACTAGTGGAAATCTGAAATTGTTCAGATTCCTAAGTGACAATTGCTTAGCTTCAGTTATTTGGAACTTCACTGTCCTAAGTGGTGTAACAGATAACATACTTAATGGAAATGGTGAGAAATGGGTTCGATTCCCGCTCCAGAGCAATGCAATTTTGAAGTTTTCTGATCTGATGAAACATGGTGAAAGTAAACTATAACAATTCAAAGTTATATTTTGATTGCTGAATGAATACTTATACAAATGATGTGTTTTTTGTGGACATGGCCACCAAAATGGAAAAAGATTGATTCCATGATAAGAATGTGTTTAGTGATTACACTACTTTTCTTTTGAGTGGTGAAGCCAATCATCAGATTGTCAGAATATGAGGGAAAGAGCACCCATGTGAGTATGTGCAACACAAATGAGATAGCATGAAAGGGAATGCTTTATGTGTGGTGCGAGTGCTACTGAGGTGAGGTGTATAGCCCTTTCTTTTTCATGATGCTACTGCCATATATACACTGAGTGGCCACTTTATTATGACCACCCTCTCAGTACTTTGTTGGGCCACCTTCTGCCTTTAATACTGCGTCGATTCTTCGTGGCAGGGACTCCACAAGATGTTGATAGGTGGTTTGTGGAATCTGAGACCATGCTTGATGAATACCACTTTCCAGGAGTGTGAGATTGCAGGGTTGTGGATCCAGCTGTCTGATGGCTCGTTCAACTTCATCCCACAAATTCTCAATGGGGTTGAGATCTAGAGATTGTGGGGGCCACCTATGCAAAGTAAACTCACCGGCATGTTCCTGAAACCAATCCTGTACAATACGAGCACTATGGCAGGACACATTATCTTGTTGAAAGTAGCCATCTCCATTGGGATAAACCATCCACGTGACAGGATGCACTTGGTCCGCAACAATGTTTAGATATGATGTGCCAGTCAAAGGTTGATCAACACGAATTAAAGGGCCCAAAGCATGCCAGGAAAACATTCCCCAAACCATAACGTTGCCTCCACCAGCTTGAAGGGTTGTAACAAGGCATTGGGGGTCCATGCTTTCGTGCTGTTTCCGCCAAATTCTCACTCGGCCATCGGCATGGTGCAACTGAAAACGTGATTCATCGGACCATATAATTTGTTTCCAATTATCGACTGTCCAATCCTTGTGCTCCTGTGCGAACTGGAGACGTTTTTCTTGTTAACTGCTGACAGCAAAGGTGTTCGAACAAGCCTTCGGCTGCCATATCCCATCCGATGCAGTGTACGGCGAACAGTGCATGCAGAGATCGTTTGAGGAGATCCTTGATTAAGATGGTCTGTAATTTGCTGCACTGTTACCCTTCTGTTGTCTGTTACCAGTCTGGACACTCTCCGTTCCGCCTCAGCAGTCACTAGTCGATGACGACCACACGTTGCACGTAGAGACCCAGTTTTTTGGCTGACAGTTCAGTCTTTAAACACTTTAACAACAGCTGCTTTGGAACATTTCACAAATGTGGCGGTTTCAGTGATACTTGCTCCATGGCCCCGAGCTCCTACAATCATCCCACATTGAAAGTCTGTCAAATAACATTTTTAACCCATCTCGTCACCCAAAAATCACTTTTACTACAGTCCCAAGCACTAAGCTTTCCCTTTTTATACTAGCCTCGCTCTCTGGCGGCAACAGCGTGCAGCCATAGCTCATTTGCTTAACACTGTCAGGTGGTCATAATAAAGTGGCCACTCAGTGTATATATTATATGAACAGAATTCATCTTTTAAGAAGATTTCACGACCACACACTACCATGATGAAGTTGGACATTTTCTTTCTTAGGAGGTGCCTCTGGATTAGTTGAAGTGATTCAGTTGCATGTCCACCTAGATCACCAGAAATAATGCCACTTGGTTTCCTTCTGTGGGATTATGAGAGGAATGATGCTCAAGGGCCCCACACTTCCCACCACCATAAATGAGTCGTGTACATGGATTATGATTGCAGTTGCAAAAGTGGTTGCGGATAAGCAAAAGTGTAACTAGGGCAGGGCAGGCGACACGACTGCCCCAGATGCAGCTCAAGGAGGGGGCAAAAATTACCACTTTCAGTATGATAGAATTTGGAAATGAAACTTTTGCGATGGTTTCTGGCACAGTTTTTTCATGCAATAATTTGTCATGTGTCGATTTACAGAATTTTCTCATACACTCACGGACAATGAAATTTGCGCACCAAGAAGGAAGCATCAGGTTGAACTGAAATTTTATGGACGTAATGATGAATGATACACATGATGGCAAAAACAGAGCTGCAGGACAATTACAGCGGGATCTGTGGCACGCAGTCCCATCATTTTCAATAGTGTATTGCACCACCTCCTGCGGTGATACATGCTGCAATATGGTCTGGCACAGAGGCAAACTGATGCCTGCTGTTGTCCATCGGTATACTGGCCTACATGTACTGGACGGTGTGCTCCAAATTCCGGATAGTGTTGCAAGGCGGCAGCTGGCATTTCAACTAATCCCACACATGCTCGATAGGGGACATGTCCTGGGAGCGGGCAGGCCATTGAAGTGTCTGAACATGACAGAGGCAGTCCTGGGCAACCGGAGCCATGTGCGGGCAGGTATTATCCTGCTGGTGTAGCGCACCTGTAATCCCGGCCAGGAATAGGAGCACATGGGGCCATAGGATCTCGTTCACATACCACTGGCCCGTCAATTTACAGTTGCAATTATTTTATTGCACACATTTAAAACTTACAGTTATATGAAAATGAAATACACCAGGAGGAATCTGAACACATTGGTTGTAAGGCAATTCCCCTTATCAGATGTAAGAAAAGGAATAAAACATATGGCATATATGAAAGCAAGTAAGATGGTTATAACAGAACTTATTGTTTGCACTTATATTTGAATACCAGGATTCCAGACAATAGGATAGATGGGTATAAATAAAAGCATAATAAAATGTTTTTAGGACCTTGATATGGAAGAGATGCTTAATTTTACCAAGTAGGCCAACCTGTAAGGAAACTTTTTTTAAAACAAACTGGACATGCCTATTCCAGTTAAAGAATTCATCAAACCAAACAACAAGATACTGAACTTTGTCCACAATTCTAAGTGGAAGATCATTAATCCTGACTGGAAAGTTATTTATGTCCTCTCTTTTATGAACATTTCAGAAATATATAGAGTCGATCCATGTACCACTACTAGAGCTGATCGGCTATCATAGGCAATGGCTCCCCAGACCATAATGCCTGCAGTGGGGGAGGTGTGGCACTCGATAGCGAGGTTGGGATTGTGCCATTTACCTGGGGACCTCCACACTCGGACACGATGATCATCTGTCACCAAAATGAAGCAGCACTCATCGCTAAACACCACACATAGTCTGTGGCATTCCAATTCGCTCTGGAACCACTGCGCACGGAGCCGGCAATGTTCTGGTGTTAATGGCAGCACACGTAAGGGGCGCTGGGATTGCAGATTCGTTTCCACGAGGAATCAGGAAATGGTTCATGGGCACACAGGAGCTGCTACATCTGTCTGTATAGTGGACTGGGTCCCCGTGGGATCCATTCGTGCCTGGTGCACGATCCAGCGATCCTCTCTGTCAATGGTCCTCCTGGTCCATCCGGAGCCACTCCGCCATGTGGCAGTGCCGTCACGTGTCTACTGCTCCCAACACAGTAAGATGGTATGGTCAGAGCGATCTACTTGGTGGGCTGTAGGGCTTGCCGACTACCCTGCGGTTTTCAGCCCGATGATCAGGCCTCTCTCAAAGTCCATAAGTTGCGTAAATCAACGTCTCTGGAGTCTACCCGGCATTCTTGTCACTCCGTACTCTTGCTTGCATTGGCTGGTGCTTTTCGCTTTCATGGGGTATCGACTACACGCCGGTTTACAAGGCTACCGGCTCATCCTTGCAGCACCACCGCAGGGTGTGCGATCATGTGCACTCGCACCAAACGTGGATCATTTGCATACCAGGATGCACTCTAGCTATTTGCAAAGCTTTGGGGTTGTAGCATGTTTTCTTTTTTCTTTTTTTTTGATTGGAGGTTTAACGACCACCGTGAGCAACTCAATGGGCTATAAGCAGTCGCCCGTCTCTAATTTAGGGTCACTGGTTCCAGGGAAGGGAGAGAGCCAGTGCCGTAAGACAAACACAACATCCATGCCTGACGGGATTCGAACCCGGACCCCTTTCAGACGAATGGTCAGAGGCCATCGCTTAGACCACTGTGCCACCGGGGCGGCATGTTTTCTTATAGGTGTGCAAATTTCATTGTCCGTGAGTGTAATATGTTCACCATTTTGGTAGCCTTGGTAAATTTAGGTTCGCCTTTTTCCGCAAAATGATCAGGCGATATTAGTTGCTCACATTCAAAAATGAAGGTGTAGTTGTACATACTTTGCAAGAGTAAAATGTCGTCCACACTCTTGAAGATTCTCTGGGGGCTGTTTGATTATTACTCCTAAAGCGAGCCTCTACTTTCAGCTGCATTCAGTCCTTTTGATATGGTAACGAAGGTCCAAAGCAGTTGGGAAAACCTATACAAATAGTCAGCCTGATTGTCCCTCCCTCATAGAGAAAACATTAAGAGTGTGGTGTTAATTTTGTTTTGTTGAGCAATATATATACTTATATGCACTATAAAAATTAGTTTATATATAAGATAGGAAGATGGATGGGAGTGTAATATTTTGCAGAGCAGCCTTGGTGGCGTAGTGATCCAAGCACTGGCTTATGACCATTCATCCATGGCGCTCTTTGGCCAAACATGGTCCTTGCGCCATAGAATTCTTATCAACCAACTATCCATTCACCCATGAAGGGTCCAGGTTCAAGTCCTAGTTAGGCATGGATGTTATATTTGTCTTACAGCACTGGTTCTCCCCCTTCCCTGGAACCAGTGATCCATCCCTAAAATTAGCAGTCACCCATCCCTAAATTAGGGATGGTCACCTGCTTATAGCCCATTGAGTTGCTCATGGTGGTTGTTTAACCCTCAATCAAATGCATATACATATATATTTTGTGGTTTGCCCCAAGCATAGAAATGCCTTGTTATGCCTCTGCAGATATGTTTCAATGAATTTGGAATAAAATCTCTTGCATCTGGCATATCTGTCAAGTAACAAAAGGCTTCGACATTGAGCATTTGTGATTGAAATGCGTAGTTATGTTGCATCATTGAACACTCAATTTTTGTATGTATCAGTTTCTGTTCATAAGGTATTAAAATCTTTTTATGTTCAGTTAATTTGTAATAACCCTGTAGTTTGCATTTGTGAAAAGTGTTTTCATTGGTTATGCAATGCTCCTATTAGGGAATGCAAACATTTTCACCATTTTAAGGAGAAAGGTGACAAGAACAATCAGGAAACCAGTACACATTTATTCAACGAAAGATTGGCCATTAGGATCAATGACCTTTTGCCATTTTTCAGGCAACAAATGAATGCCCCTGTGATAGAAGGACTCAGGTTTTGAGCTGAAGAACACAGCAACAAAATTTTCCACCCCTGGAACTTTAGTGAACCGTTTTTGGGCTTGGCATAGATTTTTCTATTGCTTCCCAATATTTGAGGGACGTTTTCTTCCTGTTAGTTTTATTTGCATCTTCAATATTTTGAGCCACCTTTACCAAGAAATCCTGGGTGTGCTACTGCGCTGGAGCATTGTGTCGTTGAGTCTTAACTTCTTTCGAAAGGGCTCAGGCCGAAGTTCCAGTTTTCACATTTCTCTTGTAGTTTAACTATCTGGGCATCAACTGACTTCTTAGTCACTCCATTGTACCACTTAGATGAATCGTCAGTCAGGGTATTCCAGTGGTATGGAATATATTACTGCCTTCTCTTCTGTGTTAACTTTCCTCCTTGGAGAGAGCAGATCCATAATCAAGGTGGTTATCTAGATGTCAATGGTAGTTCCATCTTCTTTAAGGTGTTTCTAAGCCAATACATGAAGGCAATGATCTGATGAAATTTAAATGGATTTTTTCAATAGTGTAGATCTTTTATTTATGCAGTTTCTCGCATTATGATGTATTTGACTTTTCATGTGCAAATTTTTAATTTTTGGGCAATACCTCAAGTACATTAGAACATTGAAAATCCGAACTAATTGGGACCACTGGTAGTTCGGATTATTGAACATGTAAAAAAATGCAAATACTAACATTTACATTACATTAGGGGTATACAAAAGTTTCCACTGTTTTAAGGAGAAAGGAGACCAGTACACATTTATTCAACGAAATATTGGGTGTTAGCATCAATGACCTTTTGCCGTTTTTCAGGCAACAAATGAATGCTCCTGTGATAGAAGGACTAGGGTTTTGAGCTGAAGAATGCAGTGTTGAAATTTTCCACCTCTGGAACTGTGGTGAACCACTTTTGGGCTAGGGCATGTTGCATAGAGCAAAACAGATGAAAGTCTGAGGGTGCAATGTCTGGGGAGTAAGCCGGGTGCGGTAAAACCTCCCAGTGTAACTGTTCAAGGGTTGATTTCATGGTGGCACCGACATGTGGTCTCACATTATCCTGTAACAGGATGACTGAGCAGTGTCCTTTACATGTCCATGGGCATTTTTGCTGGATTGCAGCATTCAGTTTTATCAACTGATCTCTATATTGTTGTGCAGCGATTGTTTCGCCTGGTTTCAACAGTTTGAAATAGAGCACTCCATGCATATCCTACCACACACACAACAGCACCTTTCCCCCTGCAGATATCCTGTTTTGTAATGGATGTTGATGGCTGGCCTGGGTCAACCCAGGATCACTTGCATATGGGGTTGTTGCAATAGACCCGTTTTTCATCCCAGGTGACAGAAATACATCCCTTGAAACCTCTTCCGTAATGACATACAGATGCCCAATCGTTGACCAATATTATGCTCCGTTCAAGTATGCGGAACCCACTTGCCAATCTTCTGGATCTTCTTGAAGGCCTGTAGATGCCATACCACCGTCGATTGAGCCACTTTCAAACATTTTGCCAGTAGCATGGTCGATTGTGTGGCATCCTCTTGCAACAGCGATTCCAGCTCCTTGTCTGCCAGTTCCTGTGGTCTACCTGCACGTGGCTTGTCTTCCAAACTTAGATCACCTTTCTTAAACATGGCAAACCATTCTCAACACGTTCGCTCACCCATAACCGTTTCGCCATACGCCTGACATATTGAACCGTATGTTTCACTTGCACTTTTCCCTAAATTAAACATAAATAACAAACAGTGCTGCAAATGAACTTTATTGACCAACATGCTTGGCCTCGTATGAACTGACAGCATTGGTCGCCGGCCGGTGGGATCCCTGCAGCACCTGCTAGCAGGGGCGGCAGAAACTTTTGCATACCCCTAATATTTTTTGTGAGTCCAGGCAAAGTAGGTACCAAATTAATATATTTAATGGGTGGTTATATCAGGAAATGATGTCATTATGAACTGTTCCAGCTATATAAAATATGATTCTGAACCAGAAAATTCCATTTAAGAACCATTCCTTTGTTTATAGGATGTCTTATAAGTTAAGACTTGTTTTGTTATTAAATTTGGTTGTGACAGTGTGGGAGAAACAGCATGAAACATGTATGTGATGTTTTTAATGCAGCTTTTTATTATATGTATGGCTTCAATCATTAGAACTGAAAGTACAAATATGACTGTGGTATTCAATAAGGAGTCTGGATATGTTTTTGTAAGTCAGTTACTTTGGTAGTAATAAAAATGCTTCCTATCTTTCAAACTGAGGCTATCATGTTATGGACACTATTATTTATGTTCAACTGAAATGAATGCATTCTTAGGCAGCTGTGGTTGAAAGGATGTGTTACAGGCTTGATGTTTAGAGTGTTATTGTTAAGCTTTACTAAGTTACATTGCGGCCAAGGTGTTATAGGGTCAGATTGTTACACTGAATATTTGGGTTTGAGTTTTTTTTCCCCATTTGGTTCACTTGATTGTTTGGAACCACAGGATAAGTCTTGAAAGAACTATAATTATTGAAATCATTAAATTTCAAAGAAAAAAAACATTTTTTATTGTGATTCAATAAAAAATATTTTCCACAAATCATGAAAGTTGGAGCTTATAATAAAAGTTAATGATCATTGAAAATCCAGTGATAGTATTTATAACTGTTCTCTGATTGGAAAGGGGAGAGGGTGTGTGTGTGTGTGTGTGTGTGTGTATTGTACATTGTTTTCAAAATGTAGAAAAGTGTTTTACAATATAAATTGTATGTTTTGTATCTTACTTGTCAACATAAATGGCACCTTCATTACTCTTCAGTTTTATAACAAATGTAAGAAATCTTAAAATCCCTATTTGAAATATGGAATGTTTCAAAAACTGCACGTACTGCAGGATTCACTGTAGTTCCTGTATTTCTAGTCATTGTGGTATCTGAAAAACTCATTGTTTTTGTTTGTTATGTTGTGCAAATATGTCTTTATTTGCAAAGTCTTTTATTACATAGTCGTCCTATTTATTTCTATTGTTTGTGTAGTTTGCAAACATGTTTTAGTAATCCAATAAAAAGATTAAAATCTGGCATTGTTTTGTATCATCTCATTAGGAAGAAAAATGGAATTAATAACTGCTATCAGTGTCACAAACTGCTGAGAGAACTTTCAAAATTTCATACATAAGATTCTTCCGCGGAATTCCGCTTTTTTTGTCATCAATTCGGTTATTCTCAAGATCGATGCAAAACTAAAGAGAAATTTTGAAGGATTTGTTGGGGAGGGGTGTTGTTTTTTGGTCTGGAGGCATGGTATTTTGCTTTTCAAAACTTTCGAAAACAGAAGTTAAAGGAATGAAAATTTTCCCTGTAATCGTGATTTCTTTTTCTCGTGATGTTTCTTCTAGGGTTGTTGCAATAGACCCATTTTTTTTTATTGTTAAATGTAATTTTATTCCATAAATTTTAGCTTGAAAATGGAAACAAAATTTCCGAAATCGGAAGTCGGCGCAAAAATTTTCCTGTGATATTCAGGCACGAGATTCTTCAGTGGATTTGAAGAATTCCGCCTTTTCCATCGTCATTTTGATGGTTCTTGAGATCGGTGCAGAACTGAACAGAAATTTGGGAGGGATGGGTGGTGGTAGTGACGATGGTGGGGTTGTTTTCCGACGGTGGGCGGCATTCCGACTTTCAAAACTTACGGAAACGGAAGTTAGACGGAGTGAAGGTTTCTCCCGTAATCCTTTTTTCTTGCGATGTTTCTTCTACCCAGTAGTGTTGTTAAATATAATTTTATTCCGTAAATACTTGGTTTGCAGCTTCAAAATGGAGGAAAACTTTCCTAAAACGGAAGTCGGACAGAGCGTGAATTTCGCCGGAAGTCGTAATTTTTGCTCTTCGCGATGTTACATTTATCCTGTGTTGCTGTTAAATGTAAAATATATATACTGTATATATATATATATATTGAATACAGTGATGTGCTCCAACTTAATATTTACATAATAAATTTCAGTGAACAATTTGAATTTTGTCTTGCTCATGCCACGTTATGTTCACGCTGTTTTGCAGCACATTCTTATTTTTCACCTGTGCGGTTAAAAAGTTCAGCTTTTTATTTTCTTCGTCAGTCTCATATATGAAAATTGCATTTTTTGGAACATGATGCAGTGTCATATGTTGTGTAACAGTAACATGGTGAATGGGATTGTATTGGGTTGTTGCAGTTGAAATGACCAGTTCCAAGGTATTGCCACCTAGCACCGTTCTGTTCGATTGGTGGTGTACAGGAAAGGCACCTGTGATATTTCATAGAACACTGTAAAACTGTGGGCGACACAATGGGATCATGAGTTATGTGGTTACTGGTGGCAGAGAACATTGTGAAATGTAAGTAGGCCATGGAACCAAGTCAGATTCGCATTATTTTGTTTTACAAGTTTAAAATGGGACATTCCACATATGAGTACAGCATTTGGTAAGGAAACAGCCGGCGAGCGGACCATACGTTGTTGGTCTGCAAAATTCCAGTCCAGCTGTGCGAGTCTCCAAACTGAAACCCCTGGACACAACCCTGCAACCATTAATCCCATTGAACTGAAGGAAATTATTGAATTGGATCCATGCCAAATGGTATGGGAGGTTGCACAGAAGTTAAACATCCACTATTCAACAGTGTTCGGAAACCTAGAAGTCAGGTAAAGTAAAAAAACTTTATGAGTGGGGTGCAGTGCTCTGACCAAAGAACACAAGGCATGTCACCTTGAACTGTGCTCTCTGCTTAATAGAAGGGAAGGATTGCTGCAGTGCATTACAACTATTAATGAGAAGTGGATCCTATAGGATAATCGTAGATGTCTCGTTCAGTGGTGCCGATGACGAGTCCTGGAGCATGCCAAAGAAAGTGATGGTCCCTGTATGTTGGTCATCTGAAGGCATGATCCACCATTATTGAGACCTGGTCAGACCATTACAGTTAGTAGTGCAGTCCTGAAAAAAAAACATGTGGCCTGGTGTTCCGAAGACTGACCCAACCTCCAACAGGTATGCACAGGATGCGGGGAGGGGCAACAATGTATACTTATATCATCATCATCATCGTCAACCATTATCAATCCACTGCTGGACGAAGGTCTCCCCAAGTTTCCTCCACAACGGTCTGTCTTGTGCCAGTCTCCTCCATGTCATTCCTGCATACTTTCGAATTTCATCCACCCATCTCCCATGTGGTCTTCTTCTGGGTCTTTTCCTGTCCCTTGGAATCCAATCTAAAATTTCGGCTGTCCATCGATGATCTGTTCTTCTGGCAGTATGTCCAGCCCATTGCCATTTCAGGGATTTTAACTCTGATCATGATGTCTTCCACTCTTGTCATTTTTCGGATCCACGAGTTCCTCTTCTTATCTCTCCTGGTTACACCAAGTATGCACCTCTCCATGCTTCTTTGAGTTGTTTGCAGCCTTTGTATGTCTCTTTTAGTTAAGGTCCACGTCTCTGCTCCATACGTAAGCACTGGAAGGATGCATTGATCAAACACTTTTCTTTTAAGACATAATGGCATATTGCTCTTGAAAATTATGCTGTTTCTTCCAAAAGCTCTCCAGGCAAGTTTTGTACGCCGATTAATTTCTTCATCAATGTGACCCTCACTTGATATCTGCTGTCCAAGATAAACGTACGTGTCTGTTATCTCCAGCTTTTCTCCATCAATCGATAAATCTTCATTTCTTGTAAAAGCATTGAACATCACTTTTGTCTTCTGAAAGTTCATTTTTAATCCCACTTCTTTACTCTTGTCAGCAAGTTCCTGGATCATACTCTGCAGCTCTGATGGGGTAGTTGCAAAAATGACTACGTCATCAGCAAAACGAAGGTGGGTTAGATAATCTTCATTAATCTTTATCCCTTTGTTTTCCCAGCTCAGCGACTGAAAAACACCCTCCAATGTGGCATTAAAGAGCTTCGGAGATATGGTGTCACCTTGTCTCACTCCCTTTCCAATTTTTATGTGTGTTGTATTTTCAAACAGCCGAATCTTTGCACTTGCATTTTCATAGATGTTATCAATAATATTAATGTATGCATCTTCAATACCGCAGGTTTTCAGAGCCATTGTAACTGCTGATGGTTTCACCAAATCAAAGGCTTTTTCATAATCGATAAAAGCCATGCACAATGGAAGTTCATATTCCCTCGCTCTTTCAATTAGTTCTCTCAGTACGTGGATATGATCTATTGTGCTGTAGCCACTCCTGAATCCAGCTTGTTCTCTCGGTTGAGCCATGTCCAGTGTTACCTTCAAGCGGTGTGAAAGAACTTTAGTGAAGATTTTATAAACTACTGATAGGAGGCTGATAGGTCTGTAGTTTCCGAGATCCTCAATGTCACCTTTCTTATGTAGCAGGATCATTGTAGCGGTGTTCCAATCCTCAGGAATCTTTCCTTCATTAAGGCACCGAGTGAAAATTTGGGCGAGTACTGTTTCGATTTCTCCACTTGCTTCTTGTATGATGTCTACAGTAATTCCATCTTCTCCTGGAGCTTTTCCCCGCTTCATGTTCTTGATTGCATGTGCAACTTCTGCTGGAAGGACTGGAGGAACTCTGGTACTGGTATCTTTCATGATGTCTAGAGTGCATGTATCATCCCTTTCATATAATTTGGAGTAGAAATCTTTCACTCTTGTCAAAATTTCGCCTCTATTTCTTGTTACAGAACCATCTTCTTTTCTCAGTGCCATAATCTGTTTTCTTCCCTTACTGAGATGTCCCTTTGCTATCTTTAGGCTTTGGTTGTTTTTAATTGCTTTCCTCACTAGTTCACAGTTGGATTTTCTTACGTCTTCAGTGATACTTTTTCGTACTGTCTTGCATAGCTCTATATATTTCACTTTGGAAGTCACATGTTCTTTAGTTGCCCTCATCTCTCTTCTTTTTTGCATCAACATTTTGGTTTTTCCTGATAATTTGTTTACATGCAACTTGTTCTTAGACCCAGCTAATTTTGTTGCTGTTTCCATAAGAGCTTTGGTTACTTTTCTGTTAACTTCAGAGATGTCCACTTCTTCCGATGTTAGGCCTTCTAAAGCAGAGAACCTGTTCTTCAGTTCCAACTTGAAGGTATTATGGTGTTTTTTAAGGTTGGTTATGTCAATACATTTTGTTTGTCTTATGAGCTTTCCACGTTCAAGTTTAGTGTTGAGGTGCATCTTACATCTCACCAATCTATGGTCACTACCTGTGTTGAACTTGTTTAGCACACTGCAGTCTTCTATGACGAATTTTTTGTTACACATAATAAAATCAATTTCACTTGTCGTCCCATTTGGATGTCTCCATGTCCATTTCCTGTGTGGCTTTTTCTTGAAGAAGGAGTTCAAGATGAAAAACCCTTCTGCCTCTGCAAACTCAACAAGAGTATTTCCACGCTGGTTTCTGTTGCCGTGACCGAATTTACCTACTGAAGTTTCATTCTGTTGCCATGACCGAATTTACCTACTGAAGTTTCATTCTGTTGCCGTTGCCCTATTTTTGCATTGAAATCTCCCATAATTATTTTCAAGTGCTGCTTACCTTTATTATTTAGATGACAAATTTCCTCATAAAATTCTTCAATTTCTTCTTCAGGATGAATTGTGGTGGGTGCATAAGTTTGAATAATCTGAGCCTGGTATCTTTTCGAGAGTTGGATAACAAGTCGTGCAGCTCTGTCAGAGGAACTTTCAACTTCTACAACTTTATCCTTCAGTTTCTTGTTTATTATAAATCCAACACCACTAGTTCTGCCAGTATCTGTCCCACGATAGTAGAACAGATGTCCACTTTTCAGTTCGATGAGATCTTCTCCTTTTCTCCTTACCTCACTTAGCCCCACGATGTCCCACTTGATCCTTTGTAGTTCCTCTTCCAATTCAAGAAGCCTTGAATCAGAAGATAAGGAGCGTCCGTTATACGTAGCCAAGGTCAGCATCAGATGGCAGCCTAGTCCGATCCTCCGGGGATTCTTAGCACCCTCTGCCTTCATGTCGCACTGGCCGCTGCCTTGGCCAGGTACATTCCAGCTGCCGGAGACTGAGGGCCAAGATTTAAGTTGCGGAATCATTTTGGAGGGGTTTGGCCATAACTCACCACGCTGGCCAAGCGGGTTGGTGAGTGTGGGATAGAATTTCCTCTAATCCTGATGGTATAGTTATACCGCTATTGGCGGTCATCAGAGCCCCTTTAGTGGGAACAGGATGCACCACGAGAAGGCGGGGTTGACATTTGTCAAGGAGAGGCTGTGATGTTACGCATCACCTGACCTTACATCCCGTATACTTATATATATATATATATATGTATATATTCTATAAAGAAGATACCTAAGCAAAAAAATACGTATATAATTTTGACTCACACCTAGTACAACATAGAAAAGGTTATGTATCTACCTGTGTGAGTAAAAGGAGAAAAGATAAAAAAATAAAATAAAACAACTGAATGTAGAAGGTGTCGAGAAATACTGAGCCTTGGCTTTATCAAAGGACCAGCAAAAACTCTGCATTTCTCACTTCCACAGGTCTTGTGGAAGTGAGAAAATGCAGAGTTTTTGCTGGTCCTTGATAAAGCCAAGGCTCAGTATTCTCGACACCTTCTACATTCAGTTGTTTTATTTTATTTTTTTATCTTTTCTCCTTTTACTCACACAGGTAGATACATAACCTTTTCTATGTTGTACTAGGTGTGAGTCAAAATTATATACGTATTTTTTTGCTTAGGTATCTTCTTTATAGAATGTGAATTCTGAATTTTCAAAACTGCTGCGTTGCGCGTTTTGATTTTCAGGTTATTTTGCACCCTTCGTTTTAAATTCTAAAATTTTTTCCTTAGTCTTCAGTTTTGCTCTTAAGTATATATATATATATAGAATATATATATATATATATATATATATATATATATTATCTCACCAATCTATGGTCACTACCTGTGTTGAACTTGTTCAGCACACTGCAGTCCTCGACAACCTAATTTTTTTGTTACACATAATAAAATCAATTTCACTTGTCGTCCCTATTGGATGTCTCCATGTCCATTTCCTATGTGGCTTTTTCTTGAAAAAGGAGTTCAAGATGAAAAATCCTTCTGCCTCTGCAAACTCAACAGAGTATTTCCACGCTGGTTTCTGTTGCCGTGACCGAATTTACCTACTGAAGTTTCATTCTGTTGCCGGTGCCCTATTTTTGCATTGAAATCTCCCATAATTATCTTCAAGTGCTGCTTACCTTTATTATTTAGATGACGAATTTCCTCATAAAATTCTTCAATTTCTTCTTCAGGATGACTTGTGGTGGGTGCATAAGTTTGAATAATCTGAGCCTGGTATCTTCCTCGATAGTTGGATAACGAGTCGTGCAGCTCTGTCAGAGGAACTTTCAACTTCTACCACTTTATCCTTCAGTTTCTTGTTTATTATAAATCCAACACCACTAGTCCTGCCAGTATCTGTCCCACGATAATAGAAGAGATGTCCACTTTTCAGTTCAATGAGATCTTCTTCTTTTCTCCTTACCTCACTTAGCCCCACGATGTCCCACTTGATCCTTTGTAGTTCCTCTTCCAATTCAGAAGCCTTGAATCAGAAGATAGGGAGCGTCCGTTACAGGTAGCCAAGGTCAGCATCAAATGGCAGCCTAGTCCGGTCCTCCGGGGATTCTTAGCACCCTCTGCCTTCATGTCGCACTGGCCGCTGCCTTGGCCAGGTACATTCCAGCTGCCGGAGACTGAGGGCCAAGATTTAAGTTGTAGAGTCATTTTGGAGGTGTTTGGCCATAACTCACCACGCTGGCCAAGCGGGTTGGTGAGTGTGGGATAGCATTTCCTCTGATCCCGATGGTATAGTTATACCGCTATTGGCGGTCGTCAGAGCCCCTTTAGTGGGAACAGGATGCACCACGAGAAGGCGGGGTTGACATTTGTCAAGGAGAGGCTGTGATGTTACGCATCACCTGACCTTACATCCCACAGGTAGTGACCATAGATTGGTGAGATGTAAGATGCACCTCAACACTAAACTGGAACGTGGCAAGCTCATAAGACAAACAAAATGTATTGACATAACCAACCTTAAAAAACACCATAATACTTTCAAGTTGGAACTGAAGAACAGATTCTCTACTTTAGAAGGCCTAACATCGGAAGAAGTGGATATTTCGGAAGTTAACAGAAAAGTAACCAAAGCTCTTATGGAAACAGCAACAAAATTAGCTGGGTCTAAGAACAAGTTGCATGTGAACAAATTATCAGGAAAAACCAAAATGTTGATGCAAAAAAGAAGAGAGATGAGGACAACTAAAGAAGATGTGACTTCCAAAGTGGAATATATAGAGCTATGCAAGACAGCACGAAAAAGTATCACTGAAGATGTAAGGAAATTCAACTGTGAGCTAGTGAGGAAAGCAATTGAAAACAACCAAAGCCTTAAGATAGCAAAGGGACATCTCAGTAAGGGAAGAAAACAGATTATGGCTCTGAGAAAAGAAGATGGTTCTATAACAAGAAATAGAGGCGAAATTTTGACAAGAGTGAAAGATTTCTACTCCAAATTATATGAAAGGGATGATACATGTACTCCAGACATCATGAAAGGTACCAGAGTTCTTCCAGTACTCCCAGCAGAAGTTGCTCATGCAATCAAGAACATGAAGCGGGGGAAAGCTCCAGGAGAAGATGGAATTACTATAGACATCATACAAGAAGCAAGTGGAGAAATTGAAACAGTACTCGCCCAAATTTTCACTCGATGCCTTAATGAAGGGAAGATTCCTGAGGATTGGAACAATGCTACAATGATCCTGCTACATAAAAAGGTGACATTGAGGATCTCAGGAACTACAGACCTATCAGCCTCCTATCAGTGGTTTATAAAATCTTCACTAAAGTTCTTTCACACCGCTTGAAGGTAACACTGGACATGGCTCAACCGAGAGAACAAGCTGGATTCAGGAGTGGCTACAGCACAATAGATCATATCCACGTACTGAGAGAACTAATTGAAAGAGCGAGGGAATATGAACTTCCATTGTGCATAGCTTTTATCGATTATGAAAAAGCCTTTGATTCGGTGAAACCATCAGCAGTTACCACGGCTCTGAAATCCTGCGGTATTGAAGATGCATACATTAATATTATTAATAACATCTATGAAAATGCAAGTGCAAAGATTCGGCTGTTTGAAAATACAACACACATAAAAATTGGAAAGGGAGTGAGACAAGGTGACACCATATCTCCGAAGCTCTTTAATGCCACATTGGAAAATGTCTTTCAATCACTGAACTGGGAAAACAAAGGGATAAAGATTAATGGAGATTATCTAACCCACCTTCGTTTTGCTGATGACATAGTCATTTTTGCAACTACCCCATCAGAGCTGCAGAGTATGATCCAGGAACTTGCTGACAAGAGTAAAGAAGTGGGATTAAAAATGAACTTTCAGAAGACAAAAGTGATGTTCAATGCTTTTACAAGAAATGAAGATTTATCGATTGATGGAGAAAAACTGGAGATAACAGATACGTATGTTTATCTTGGACAGCAGATATCAAGTGAGGGTCACATTGATGAAGAAATTAATAGGCATACAAAACTTGCCTGGAGAGCTTTTGGAAGAAACAGCATAATTTTCAAGAGCAATATGCCATTATGTCTTAAAAGAAAAGTGTTTGATCAATGCATCCTTCCAGTGCTTACGTATGGTGCAGACGCGGACCTTAACTAAAAGAGACATACAAAGGCTGCAAACAACTCAAAGAAGCATGGAGAGGTGCATGCTTGGTATAACCAGGAGAGATAAGAGAAACTCGTGGATCCGAAAAATGACGAGAGTGGAAGACATCATGATCAGAGTTAAATCCCTGAAATGGCAATGGGCTGGACATACTGCCAGAAAGACAGACCATAGATGGACAGCCGAAATTTTAGATTGGATTCCAAGGGACAGGAAAAGACCCAGAAGAAGACCACATGGAAGATGGGTGGATGAAATTCGTAAATATGCGGGAGTGACATGGAGGAGACTGGCACAAGACAGACCGTTGTGGAGGAAACTTGGGGAGACCTTCGTCCAGCAGTGGATTGATAATGGTTGACAATGATGATGATGATATATATTATATATATATATATATAGCCACCATGAAAAAAAATGGAGAGAGAGAGAAGAAAGAAAAAAAACTCTGTACATTTTGGTGTTATTTATTTGTATAAGATTTTTTGTGTTAAAAATGTCAATGGGTGATGATACAAAAATATCTGTAAATTTAAAAAGTCCAATTCAATTAGTTAAAAAGTAGCCTAGCTCTGCCAGGCCTCGACTTCCCCCTTGATCATAGTGGAATGCTATTGTGATGACCTGCAACAAATGCATGAGAAACTGCACAGAAAATAGTCAGCTTTAATCAATAGACATAATCAATCCCCACATCACACGAATAACCATGCAGAAACTTCACCAGTTAGGATGTGAGTCACTGTGACACCCTGGTTACTCACCCGATCTTGCACCAACAGACTACTACTTCTTTTGGCATGTGGATCATTTTCTGTCCAACAGGACCTTCAACAATGATGCTGCTGTTTACCAGGCATTTGAAGACTATTGCCGCCAGAGTTTCTCAAAGTTAGCATGAACATCCATGTGACCTGTTGGCAGAAGTCTATTGATGTTGTGGTAACTATTTTGATTGATCATTTATGCTTGCTTTCAGTGCCCCATTAAATAAGCAATTTCGATTGCAAC
Source organism: Macrothele yani (assembly GCA_039090855.1). NCBI lineage: Eukaryota > Metazoa > Arthropoda > Arachnida > Araneae > Macrothelidae > Macrothele > Macrothele yani. The sequence continues at coordinate 131,769,559 of CM077005.1, read as the reverse complement.
AGCCCAATAATATGTGGGTTTAATTTCCATAACCAAGAATGCTGCATTTTTTAAATTTTTGAAAGGAGTTGGTTACACAGACAACATTCATTCAGGCATTAATCATGCATGTATAAGGTTCTTTCAAAACATCAAGATTAGACTGCTTAAATAAAACACAAACAAAAACTGCTTTCCAGCATTATTTATTCAGTAAACTCTCAAGTATATACATGTAAATCTGAACATACTGCTGATGGGGGCTCTTCACTAGTGAACAAGCATTGAAAATCATTTTAAGTAAGTGGCCAGGGTGCTCTGATCTCATTGGCTTTGCAGGGAAAGGAAAAAAACTGGTAATTCTAGATATTTAATTTTACTTTTAAATTTATAAAAACTATAAAGTTGGCAATAAACACCAAATATTCTATAAGTTATAAAGAAATAGTCCAGAGAACTTATAGAATATTTGGTTTATTTTTTCTTATGAAGAATCACTTTTGAACTTCTTTGCATTGTTTGGCTGTAGCCATACAGACAACACAATAAAAAAATTTGTTTATTTTGCATTAATTTAAAAACCTGCATGCATACACAAATGCAGGTAGCACTCACTTAATTGAAAGAGAAATTTTTATAATATCCGTAAAAAACTTGAAATAAAATTATGAAATGCAATGTTTTATCCTGATGCCTTAAAAAATACCACCTGTTTTTTATATGCAAATAAGTTTAACAATCAAGCTTGTATCTGGTAACAGAAGTGCACATAAAAGGGCGTCCTTCACACATAACTGAGAAATATTATTACTTTTAAATGAGAAACATTTCACTGGCATATGTACCTTTATTTTAACTTAAATGTGTTTTCTCGTGTGCCACTTTGGTCTTTATATTTATGAATGATTTAGAACAGTAATTGCAAGGATAGGGACGCTCCCCAAAATGTAGCCTCCTGTGTCTATTGAGATTGTTTTTATAGCCAGTAGCATATGCACACAAGTCACAAGAATATGGAAGAGCTCCAGTATGTGTCCGTATGTGTATCTCCATATTTGATTTGATTGTAAAAGCTTTAGAACACACAGGGCATTCATAAGGTCTCAATCCCAGGTGTGTATTCAAATGATTCTTCATACTTGATGACATATCGGTCGAATATGGACAATGTGAACAGCTGAATCTACGGCCAGGCCCTTCTTTCCGGTGACTGTATGTGAGGTGACTCTTCAAGAAAGCCTCGGAGGTAAAGTTGCGTCGACACTGAGGACACACAAAAGATGTACCTGCATGAATATGAAAGATGGAAATTCTAAATGCAGTTGCACTGAAAGCAACAACTGTGAAAAATGAGTACTGTTAAATAATAAAAAGATTGAGTCTTGCAGAAATTAAGAGCTCGCATATTACAGATCTAATGAAAATATGAAGTTTCCAGCCACTTGAAATAATTAATAAAAATTAAGAGCAGTAACAATTCATTTCCAATCAATTGCTGAACACAGGAACCAGAAATAGCAGCTCTATAATAAGTAAATAAGAAACACTATTATACACCTAAGTCAGTATAAACTACTACAAAGATATACAATGAAACACAGTACACAAGCCCATATCGTGCAGGGTACGTTGCACAGTCCGGACGCTGATGCTTGTTGAGGGTCCAGCATTGAATTCCGATGATACCTGCGAGAGTGTTGCACGCCTATCGCGTGAAACGATTCTTGACAGCCGACGATGGCCATGCTCACCCAATGTCTTTTTTACGGCCACAGTGGTATCGTAGGTTGGAGGTTTTGCCGGAATTCTTGTTTATAGGAAACTAGGAGATTTGGGATAGAGTGCCCAAACTGACAGCTGGCAAGGCTGTCTACCGCTTTATATACGCACTGGCGGAAGCAACCGGGTACGCGCATAGGTGATGTTGCTATGTATTTTGCATAAGCTTGTCTGTACCAGGTTTCCTGGCACTTCAGTGTATATATCCGTTTATGGACGTAATAATGCACTATACAAAGGAAAGCTTTTGCTCTCTACGGAGAGCTTCCTCAGGCAGTGGAACCTAGACAATACATATATAACTAGAACGTTAGAAAAGAAATTTCATATGCATTCCTTTTCCAACAGTCTAGTTATATATTTATTGTTTAGGTTCCACTGCCTGAGGAAGCTCTCTGTAGAGAGCGAAAGCTTGCCTTTGTATAGTCCGATATTATGCCCATAAACAGATATATATGGTACCTGTGTACTGTGTTTCATTGTATATCTAGCTGACGTATTAAGAAACCAATCAAATATCTTAATTTGTGTATACTACAAAGATGTCTTTTTTATTGATATAGTGATGGATTTGCACCAAGCTTTTGCACATCTATAGTATACTGTATATGGCTACGCCAATTGAAATTAATTCAACAAAACTTGTGTGGGAGAAAACAGAATCAGAGGTATAGTGAAAGTGACTGGTACCTAAAGACAAGATATATAATTTGCTCTTCTTTGGAAACAACAACACAAGCAATTAAGAAAGTGATTTCATGAAGTGACTTCAGTATCGGTAAGCACCTATCCGAGAAAAGCTTGTTCTATTTCTATATTGAATATATTCTGAGAGTTAGTTCAAAGTACAGGGTGCCCAAGAATTATTGGACACATTACAAAATTATGTACAAAAAAACCTATGAGCATTGTCTGTTTTTCTATGTTACGTATTACTAACAGTTTCTATATTTTTGTTTTGCAGAATTGTTATTCCCAGAATCCGATAGATGGTGCTAGGTGTGGCCTGATGAGGAATGTATGAGAAATGTGCAATCAGTACTCATGTCATCTGTACAGCAGAAGGCGATGTATGTGTGTTATGGCTTGCAGAATTGAAGTCTGTCATTAAAGGTAAAAGATGGTACCGTTTAGAGTATGGTTGTAATCCTCCGTCAACGAATTCAATTAAGCGGTGGATGAAACAGTTTAAAAAAACTGGCAATGTGGAACATCGTGGAGGAGCTGGTAGGCCTAGCGTCAGTGGTGAGACAGTTGACCAAGTTAATGAAAGTTTCCGACGAAGCCCCAGGAAATCCGTTCGTAAAGTAAGCAGAGAACTGTGCATTCCGAAATCGATAGTTCACAATATATTGCACAAGAAATTAAAGTTTCATGCTTATAAAATTCAAAGAGTACAAAAGATGCATGTAAATGATCACACTCTGCGATACGATTTTGCTGTGGATATGCTGAATCGAGTGGAAAAGACGAAAACTTTCTCAGTACTGTAATTTTTAGTGATGAATCCACATTTCATGTATCAGGTATTGTGAATCGTCACAACTGTAGGATATGGGGCAGTGAACCGCCTCATGCTGCTATTGAACTGGAATGTGATTCTCCAAAAGGTAATGTGTGGTGTGCCCTATTAAAAAGAGAAGTGATTGGCCCTTTCTTCTTCTGCAAAAAACCCCCATAAATGGTGACATTTACTTGGATATGCTAGAAAATTTCGCTATGCCCCAGATAAAAAGATATGACGTTGTTTTCCAACAAGATGGCATGCCTCCACATTGGTCAAAGTGTGTACGTAAGTGCCTAAATGAGCATTTCCCTAACAGATGGATTGGACATGGTGGTCCCATTCTGTGGCCTCCTCGCTCTCCAGATCTAACTCCATTGGATTATTTCATGTGGGGTTATGTGAAGAATTGTGTCTATCAGATGCCTTGTACTGATTTGCAGGAACTGAAGCAGCGTATCACAGCTGCTATTAATTCCATAACTCCTCAGATGCTTGCCAATACATGGCATGAAATCGAGTATCGCTTAGACGTGCTACGAGCAACCAAGGGATCTCACATCGAAATTTATTAACTTGTGCAGTTACATTGTAAGTTAGTACAGTCAGTTTCTTTCTATCTGTTTAATGTTTTGTTTTATATAATTTTGTAATGTGTCCAATAATTCTTGGACACCCTGTATATTTAATTTCATATCATAATGTACCTAAAAACATTAACTTTGACCTAGATTAGACAGCAAAGAAATGAGTGTATGCTGTGAATCAGTGATGGCCTGAGTCAAAAAGCACCAAGTGCACACAACACTTAACAAAATGGCAAATTAAAAATAAAAGTAGCAAGTTTATCACCACCCCATGGCTAGATGGTCTGAGGTGCTGGCTTCTGACCATTCATCCAAGGTAGATCTGGGTTCGAGCCTTGGTGAGTAATGGGGTGGAGTATTTGTCTGATGGTGCTGGTTCTTCCCCTTACCTGAAACCAGCAGTCCTAAATTAGTAATGGGTGACTGCCTATAGCTCTGAGAATCACTCATGGTCATTAAACCCCCAAACAACAACACAAAGAGAGGTGAACATTTAACCAGAAGGAAATTTCTTACATGTGAAAAGTGTACTCTTCCATACTATAAAATTACTTGCCGTGGTGCAATTCCAACTTTAGGGGCAACATCATTCCAACCTTTTCAGTGCCTCAATAGGCTGGCATCCAATATCAAATGCTCCTTTCAACCCCCCCCCTCCTCAGACTATGCCTTTTCACAGAATGCCTAAAGTTTCACATTGTTTCACTAAAACGAAGAACCAAAAATACATAGATTAAGGATGTGAAGAAAGTAGTGAAACACACTAAAGTTACATAAAAGTTATATTTTGCATGGAAGCTTTCAAACTTGTCAGTTCTTCTTCAGCCAGAGTTTCTTGGAAACTGACTAGGTTATTACCAGTTTGAACAGAAATCAAAAGCAAAAGTTCTCCAAACAGGCAAAGAAAATCCACAATTCACAGGCTACATTCCTTTTTATTTAAATTCCTCTTGCAAATTAAAAAAGTTTTCAAAAAGTCTGGTCACACACACACACACACACACACACACACACACACACACACATATATATATATTTTTCTTGTTCCCCTTTTTTTGTTTTTTGTTTTTTCTTTGTTCAAAATTTGCTTTTATGTTTCACATTTATTTATATATATATATCATCTTGCAATTGATTCCAACCCCACAATTCAAAAGCTTTTACTTAATGAGAGATAAAATAAACCCACTTGATCTTCCAAGAGTCAATTCTTTTCCAATAAAAATTCATCTGGACAAACTTTCTACATCAGAAAGCTCTTATCAAAGCATCAATAATAGACTGAATGAACACCTAAAAAAGATGTACAAATAGGAAACTCTAATACTTGCCTTAGCCTCCATTACTTTGGAAAACACCTCAGTCGAACCCTGTTGGGAGGATTCAAAGCAAACTATGCCACTTCTGGTTCTTACACTCTTCGCTACCACAAAAGCTTGGAAATTTATCTTTCTTCCAATAACTGCAATTTGGAATCTTCATATATCATCCCCGTGATCTGGAAATCTGTACTCTTTCAAAATAAATACAACATTTGTGAATCTAGCAACCATTTACAAGAACCGAATGTTGAAGATCTGGCAACAACCTAGTTAGTTTCCATCCAAACTCTGGCTAAAGAATTGAAGACAGTTCGAAAGTTTCCATGTAAAATATGACTTTTATGTAGCTTAAGTGTGTTCCTTTATTTCCTTGACATCCTTTATTTCAGTTACATGTTGCTGTCCAATTCTCTTAAAGTATGTAGATTAGTGAAAAAAAAAATTCTCTCTGAGAAATTAATAACCTATATAATTACAACTCAAACAATGGCCTACTAAATACAACTGATAGCAATAAACAGGAAAGTACAATGAAGAGAAATACATTTAATTAAACTTCTAATACGTTTTTTTTTCTTCCAGGAATATTTATTTTAATTCCCAAATTTTTGGAGAAAACTCTTCTCCTTCTTTAGGCTGTCTTTTGTCGTCACTCTCTCTCTCTCTCTGTCACTATCGCGGTCACAGTTAACCTTGACGGTTACAGTTTTTTTTCCACCAAATCTTGCCAGATATTAGGCAGGAACAAAGCTCTACAGTCATTGATGATGGCATTCTGATTTTTTTTTTAAATTTCTATGCCTTCTTTTCATTTCCTTTTTTGAAAGTTGCTTTGGAAACTGATGACTTTAAGTGAATTTCAGTCTATGTCAAGACCAGTTTCCCTAACATGCCTATCTAAACCAGTCTTGTTGAAGCAATTTTTTATAGCTGCTTAATGTTCTGTTATTCGAGTTTCTAGTCTGCGACCTGTCTCACCTCACCTATGTAAGATAGTCCACAACTACATTTTACTTCATATACCACTCCTTGCATTTTTTAAATATCTTCTCTTTATAATATCTTTGGGATTTTTTTTTAAACTTTGTTCTCTAAACTTATGTTTTGTTTTGAGAAATACATGTTTTACTTTTAGTTGCTGTTGCCGAAAAAATGCTATCTAGCATATCTAATTGTTTTTGTGGTGATAAAATACTTTGGGACAGGAAAAATTCCTAAAAATCCTGAATACCAAATGGGGGAATCAAAAAAAAAAGGGAAAAAGAAAATGGGATGTTGTTTTGCTTTCCTCCTAACATGTTTACAAAATTATCTTTTTTTCACTGAACTCTGAAATTTTTACTTCACTTACACAGCCGATGGACACAGTAAATGGCGGTAATACAAAATATCTCAGCATTGTTAAAATTCAACTATAATTTATTTAGTTTGACACGGTTAGAAAACATACAAAATATTAAATACCAAAAATATATTACATTTGCCAATAAATGTATATATATAGAACCACACATATATATTTTGGGACTGAGGATCACAAAACTGTCCCCCTAAATGGAGGTATCCACTACTCGGGAGTGTCTGTTAAGGAGGTTTTACTGTATTTAGAAACTGAATAAATCGCATTTTTTCAACACAATCTCAAAGTTCCTTTACAATAAAACAGTGTTTTAATTTAGTAACACATACATACACAAAATTATGTTTTTTTTTTAAATAGTGTTAATTTTTGAAATGAATGACTTCGTGATTCTGCTTCCACCACAGCTCTGAAAATGTTCTTGGACAGTAACTACAAGCATAAGGATGCACATTGAAATGAGATCTCTGATGTCTCCTCAAATGGCCTTTGCTTCTTGCGGCATAACTGCATAGGCTACACCCAAAAGGACGTGAACCAGAATGTGTTTGTAAGTGTGACTGCAAACCTTGTTTTGTGGTAAATGCTTTAGTACAATGGGGACAGTTGTAAGGCTTCACACCAAGATGGATATTGACATGTATTTGCATAGTGGCTTTATTATTTGTAGAATACTTGCAGTGAGGACATTTGTACTTTCGACTGGGATCATCAGTCCTGTGCTGATACTTCTTGTGCTGGAGGAGGAATGCAGATGAGGTGAAATTGCTGTGACAGTCATCACATTTAAAGAGTGACAGGTCTGAAAAGCATAAAAGATCAGTTAACTTATTAATATGTACTAAAAACTAACACAAAGATATGATCAACATGGAACATTAATTAATAAGATGCAACTGCAATTCACAAATTCTTACATTATGAACTAAATTGGAAGCCTTGAAAGATGTAGGAACAAACAGCCAAACTTCTAAGAAACAACAATCATGTGTTCAACTTATATATGTACATTAATGCCACCCAACGTCATGAAACAGTAGCTCTTTTCACATTGAAAATGACATAACAACAATGCAAAAATGTCTTTTGGATTCTTCATTTATTAAAAACTTTGATTCTTCCACACCCAGTGCCTATGAAGTTTTAACTCTGAAATTATAAATTCACAGTTTTTACACTATGTGAGGATATCCACATAAAATGTTGAATGAATATGTTAATTCATGAACTTGAAACCAGCTACAAGCAAATAGTTCTACAGCCTAAATTAACTCACACTGTTTTCAAGTTAATCCTCATAACTTCCAATTTTTGAAATAGTAACTCTCCATTCTGTTGGCTACATTTTTTTAAAAGAATATCTTTAAAAAGGAATTATTTCTTCTTTGAGAAAAAAAAAGAAAAGAAAGGGAGACTCAGATTAATGCTTCAGTTTCTGCTAAGATAATGCAGACATTATTAATACACCCTGAGTTTGTAATATTCCTGAAAAAAAAAAAGATCTCTTCTATTACTACACTTGTTGTTTTTTTTCTCTTCAGTCTCACAAAGCCTGAAAAAATAAATGTATATTACCAAATTGGGTTACAGAAGTACTGAAGCAGTTAATCTAGCAATAGAAGAAACATCAGTTGATCCCACATGAGAATGTTTCAGAAGAAGAAATTCTATGCATTAAATCACACTGTACGGAGCACACTTTCCTGCATTACACAGATGATTGAAAGGTCTGAAGCTTTGCAATACATTTTGGAAAATAACCACAGATGTCTTGAATTGAGGGAAAGGCATAACTTTTCCCTCCCTCCTCCCCCTCCCCCAAAAGAGAAAGGGGGAGAAAACACACACCACACACACAATGCGCAGATAAAATGTGAAAAGCTTCGTTTTGCTCGAACTCCATTTTGGTATAGTTATACCACTATTGCTAAGTAATAATAGCCCCAGTAGTGAGAACAAGATGCATGCACCATGAGAAGGTGGAGTTGACATTGCCTAGGAGAGGCTATATGGTGCATATCAATAAACATTCTTATCCCTTCATTATAGGTACTTATATGCCTCATTCTTCACTCCATTAACCATAGTTCCAAAAATTCTACACTGAGTTCACTGGTCAATTGTTTTATTATTGTTTTATGTTTTGATAATTTTTTTCTCTATGTGTAAGAATTATATTACTATCCAGGAAAAATATATGCCAGTTATACAGTATTTTAGTCATGTGTTATTCTTAGGGTCATTATTACTGTTCGTCTCTGTCATTTAGGACTTTGGCTTGCCAGTCATGGTAAGAGAAAAAAGAGCTGGCAAATACAAAAGACTTTGCAAGGAAACCACCTTCAAGTCCATATGACTGATCATGGAAAATTCTGTAAAACCATTAGAACACTGTAAATCTTAACTTTTCAGTAAACAAGTTTCAAACCAACAACTATGCACTCTACTCTTGGCATTCTGTACTGTAATCCACATGGTTACAATGTAAAATCAAGGATCAGTATGGAATATTAGCAGAATTCAATGATCTAGAAAACAATATCTTTTCTAGAGATGACCACAGAGAGGGAAAAAGGCTGCAAATAAAAGTAACAGACATAAACACACATGCAAAGGTATAGGCAGATAAATACACAGATACATATTTATACAACTTCCTCTATGCAAGTAAGAGTGTTGAAAACTAGTTGCTTACCCATATACTCCAAAAATCCTTTTCATTTTACTGTAAATTTTATTTGCACTGGTGAACCAAACTCAATGCTTGAACTAGGAAACTGCAGCATTATGTTTTTCAAAGAAATGTCTGTTCCTTATTTTTTAAATGAAAAATTGCAAGACTTATTTACATCTTATTCTGTGTAGCATTAGAAAGTAATTTTTAAATCACTCAGCAAAAGTTTGCTACTAAAGTTGTGAAGAATAATACAATTGTTAGGACTAATAAACAAAGACATTGCTCTTCCCACATTTATCAACACATAACAACTGAAAAATTGTTATCCGGTCACTGCTGGGATTGTACGCCAGATCTCTCAATATCTAGCCGAGTGCGTGTGCCTTATGCAACAGTGGCCAACAATCAACCGCACTATGTGTGTTTCTCTGTCAGCTATTGACATCACAAATCCATAGGATGGGCTCAGCAACTGAGATGTCTCCAATCTGGTGGGCATTAATGGCACAAGCTATAAAGAGTATGATCCCAGCGGTGACTGGATAACAATTTTTCGGTTGCTATTGTGTTGATAAACGTGGAAAGAGATATGTCTTTGTTTATTCACTGATGCCACGTGTTTAGAGGATTTTCACAATTGTTAGGACTTAGGAGAAATATTTATTTTACTATCCAAGCCTTACTCCAGACTTAAATAATGTGATTTTACCTAATTCCTGCACACATAAAACATTAGTTAAAATTACAAGATATATTTATGGGAATTATTGAACTCCAGATAGCTCAACTAAAACTGAATCATCAGAAAAAGATTGGTTCTGTATCATAGATTCAAAATTGAAAATTTTAATATTGTACATCTATTTTCTTCATTTTTTTTTAAATGGAGTAATTTATTATCACTTATGAATGCTGCTGAGACTATTGCAACTCACCTATCACTAAAGTTAGATTTACCGGCTAAAAGAGAAAATAAAAATCACAGTCTTACAGAACTAAAGCCTTATGGGAGTTCATGATGATAATCTGCCAACCTTAAGAAAATATCAGGGGCATTTACCTCTAAATTAAATAAAACAAACAAACATTTGTTTACTTTACCTTGAAAAATGGCTAGATCAACCTTGAAACAATTACATTTCCCAATTTAACTCCCTCCCATGAAGGAAAAAGGTGAAAATATTCTAAATACGTGGCGACAGTTAATAAATAAATACATCGCTCTTTCCACGTTCCAGAAACACACAGCAACCGAAAAATTGTATTTCAGCCAAACAATTTTACAATTTTTCGGTGGCTGTGTGTTTCTGGAACGTGGAAAGAGCGATGTATTTATTTATTATCCCATGAAGGAACTTTTATGCTCTAATGCTCCTGTTGTAATTCATCTTTCAATGTTAAAAGAAACATTCATGAAACATTTAAATTATTTTATCAAAATGTGACTTTGCTTAGATGACTATTATTGTACATCATGGAATTAGACCCACCTTCCTTCATTGAAAATGGTATGAAGACAGTATTTGTCAACCTAAAACTTATTGTGATAAAGGATTACATCATACCCACTTATGTGGAAAGGACTACAACACTGAGACACACTAGGGAATTTTATATCAAATTTATGGCATAATTTATCACATATAATGTAAATCTCTGGTATACTAGGTACATACACAATGTAGGATTTCTGGAAATTCTAGTTCAACTCCAAACCTGACATCTAGAGTCAGGATATGGTTTGAGTCCAATTTTATGCATCAAATCTAATATGAACCTTTAATACTAATTACTTGCGGTTTATCCCTGTTTTACATCTTATTACCATATCAGAGTATGACAAACTTTTCATTTTCTGAGTGATGCCATTTAATCATATATAGCAGCCCTTTCAAAATTTTTTTAAAACAATTTTTTTTTTTGCCGATTTTTTTCTGAGAAATTTTTGGCTACTGTATTTTTTAGACACATATTTTACGGTTTTTAGCGGTTTTTTTTATTTATATTCACTGTTTTAATGAAACAACAAAAAAAGACAAAAAAAAAAAAAATGCATCCCAAGTCCCAGTTTACCTTGACATTAGAATACCTACTGTGTAACTAGAAGTGAAATGCTTTAAAGCAAGCTTGTGTAAATAAGGTATGTGTTGTTCCCTTAATATGGGAGGTTAGCAAGAGTTTTATGTATTTTTTCTGAAGAATGGTGCCTGTGTTAAAAATCCTCCTAGCTTCCAACTGTGAAGGGACTTAGTAAACACCATCATGTTTATTTGAAAGGAAGCAAATGAGCTTAAAAGGGGAGAAATAATCTCCCTCCCATTTATAGCCTGTGTGTCTTTTTGTAGTCAGCACCAAAGACTGGATCCATCTCAGGTAGGGAAAAGGGAGACCCCTGCTGTGTTATCTCCCTATCTTTCTTAAATTCCCTGCCTCTGCTTGGGGGAAGGGGTGCCACATTTGCAAAACCTCTTCCTGTTTTCTCCTGTCCAACTTGCTCATCCTTCCATCATTAAGATACCTCAAATCAAATTACAGTAACATACTGTACATACCTAGCTCTCCCCTCCCACAAGCACCCCCCAGCAAACTTGGTCCCTGAGCAGGGAAAACAAAAAGTCCTGTTTGTTATCACTTCCAACTTTTCTTTCTTCTGAATGCTGGCAATGACTGGTTAGCTGCTTAAGGTGGTTAGTGTCTTAATGATTTTTTTAACCTTGGTTGTTTATTCAATTTTTCACACACATTATAAAGGGCAGCAACTACAACATATACATATGCTGCACATACAGTACTTTGATATATGCAGACCCAAAATCCAGAAATCACTTGGTCCCAAGCTTTCTGGATTTGGGGTCCCATACTGTACAAGTAATAAACGCTCTAATTGCTATATTCAATAACCAAAAATTTAAAACTTGAATGCTGGTTTTAAATGTTTTTTTTATATGGGTTGTTCAATAAATAAGGTAACAAAACATCTAGCATTAAAATTCTTAACAACCCCATGAAGAGTTCCTAGTTTCTTGGGCACATGCCATGGAGGTAGGAATAAGGAGAGAAAGTATGGCGTCACAAACTTGAAGCTTTCTTAGCAGATGATGCTGACGGTGTGGTGGCCATCTTAAGCCCTGATGGTGGTTTTGGGCCATTGAGTTACATACGTTAATACTTTGATTTTCGAAATTTGAAAATTTTTTTAGAAATGGTGTGCTGTTGCGCTTATGGATGTCATAACAATTCCGGGTGACCACCTCCTGGAGTTATTTTTCACAGGTAAGCAAAGGAGAAACATTTAATATGAAATCAGTTAATTTCTGAAGAGCATTTAGTAGTAAAGCACGTATATGAAGTTCATTTAGATATGACCAGCTTAATTTCCCATTTTGATTGATAGAACGGCACTGAACAGTATGACATTTTGTTGTGCTAATAGAGGAAAAATATTCTAATAGAAACTCAGAAAAGTCATCTTTCAGACCATATGCTTATGCACACAGGTAAAAAGCCTTACCAACGTGATGTATGTTCCAAGCAATTTACTTGAAAATGTGATCTTTCAAAGCATTTACCCATTCACAAGGGGGAAAGATTCACCAATGTGATTTATGCTCCAAATGATATGCTCGAAAAAGTGATCTTTTGAAGCTCGTTCAGATGGGGGGGGGAGCCTCACCAATGTGATGTATGCTCTAAACGATTTATTCAAAAAAGTGAACATTCGAAACATTTACTCATTCACATGGGGGAAAACTTCACCAATGTGATGTATGCTCCAAATAATTTGCTTGAAAAAGTGATCTTCAGAAGCATTTACTCATTCAGACGGGGAAAAAACCTCACCAATGTGATGTATGCTCTAAACGATTTTCTCGAAAAAGTGTTCTTTCAAAGAATTTTTCATTCACGCGGGGAAAAAGCCTCACCAATGTGATGTATGCTCCAAACAATTTTATTGGAAAAGTCATCTTTCACAGCCCATTCTCCTTCACACAGGTGAAAAGAGTCATCAGTGTGATGTGTTGTGCTCTAAGCAATTTGCTCAGAATAGTAATCTTTTAAGGCATATGCTTGTTCACAGGTGAAAAGGCAACATCATAATATATCTAATATAAAGTAATAGTGAGGTATTACAGTTAACATTAATTTGCGTACACTATCATATTCTCTTCTTTTTAACAGAGCAGATCTATGTAAAACGCCACTAAACTTATATTAAAACTTGCCACTAAACTTAGATTATCATACACACAACTTTAAAAACTATGAAATTACATGGCGGTTTTACCTACAAAATGAAAAAAACACTTGTACTTACTCTGATGCCCCAGAAGCCAGCCAAAATGTTACCTAAATTCTAAATGCCTGGAAGTAGCTGTAACGCCCTAAACATTGATAAATCAACTAATAATATCCTTAAGAACAGTATTTCAATGATTAAAATAATAAAGATGGGCAAATTTATTAATATTAAAAGCAAATTGCCAACTTCATGCCTCGCACAGCGCTAACAGCTATTGCATAGTCTGCCTATGTCAGGCTTAAGATGGCTGCCATGACATCACAGGCGTGACATTTCGCTGGCTTCACTTGGATTGCATTGAGCCAACGGAGAGTGCTTTCTCCCCTTATTCCTACCTCCATGGCACATGCATGCCCAAGAAGCCAGGAACATCATTTCACTACCAGAGGGCTCTGTGCTCATTCCTTTACTTGAAACAGCTGTTGGAAAATTACAGCTTTCATGTCAACATGCTCACACAAGGAAAGCCAAAGTGAAATTCATTTTCTTCATACAAATAGTGTTGCTTCAGTGGAAATCTAGTGACAATTGGTGGAGATGTACGGCAAATGTGTTATGTCACAGGAGCAGGTGTGGAAATGGTGCATGGAGCAAGGACTTTGCAAAGGGAAGGGAAGGGCAGGGCAGACATTAATGATAAACCTTGACATCTGCATCCAACAATCAACATTGGAATGACATTGTGCTAGAGGCTAATGTTGCTCATGTGCAATTTCAGGTTTGGGAAACAAGTCAAGGTCTGGTGTACTCAAATCTGAGTTGTAGTACCTCCCACTAGAACTACACAAACAAATTAGTAACAACCTTCTTAATGATCATGGTCTTGCATTGTCAGGGAGAAACAGCACCCCATGTTGTAGACTGTCATGCCAGCTGCTGGTCCAGCTTTCAAAGAAAATCATGGTTATACTGTACTGTGACAATACTGCTAGTAGATAATCTGTCAGGATGACACAAGCATAATCATACACAAAGACTGCCGGATTAAACTCTGGGGAGGCACCTTGGCAGCCGACATCTTGGGGGCCCCCCTCCCAAATTATCTTCTAATATGTTTATAATTTTACCAACCAATAATTTTAATAAATCAGTTTTATTACACAAAATAAACATTAACAATTATTAATGTAATTAAACAAATAAACATATTATGTTATTAAACAATAATTATTAAATATTATTAAACAATATTTAATAAGAAAGAAATTTTTAATTTTAATAAAGATAACTAGCTGAATGCAGACGTCAGGTACAAATACTCGTCGGTGTTCTCAAAGCTTATACTCACGAATATTCTACAAGGATCTGGAGTGGGCCAAACTCACAACGCACCAACTCACAGAAGGCTTCGTTTCTGGAGGTTTCTCCTGCGTGTGCTCTAGCGGGATGTCATTGAACTAATGTCAGCGAGTAGATGAAGATGACCTTTACTACTGTGCATTACATGTAGGTAGTTTGCACTGAAATGTTACAAACTGACAGAAGATGAGCTTTTAAGAGACAAACTGTAATGCGAACCTGATGTCTATGGCTCATGTATTTTAAGTTGTTAATGAATACATTACATTAATACAGTATTTTATCAATGAAGTCTTTAATGTAAAGTTTTCATATCTTCGAGTTGATTCATTTATTTTTTTATCTTTTGGAAACAATTTAAGAAAGCTTTATAGTAATTTTCCTTCAGGGTCAATTAAAAAATCAATATTATTTTGATCTGTTCTCGCGGGACGTCTACGGCATGGGGCCCATAGGCTGGTGCCTATTTGGTAATCCGGCACTGCACAAAGATCATCATTTGCTTCACTTTCAACATTCCTGCTGTCATTTTCTCGGCCTTGGGTAGGAAGGACTTTTCCACTGACAGGACTAAGATTTTAGCTCAGGTTAAAACCCCCCAATTGAAATTTCACTGATAATGATAATTTAATGCAGAAAATAATTCCCTTCAGCTGGGTTTTATTGCAATGGTACTACACGTCTTCCAGATCAGTCTGCTTTTATGCATCATTCAACTTGTGCAGAACCCACCTTGCTGAGACTGTTTCCTCAACATTTCAGTCAGTACAACAAGAAAAATATATGTGGATATGATTCCAGTACCTGCTACAATCTCTCACAGGAGACTATCGTCTCCATTGGGGATCTATGGCAGTCTTTGATCTTGCTGATTTTGGGGTCATCATGTATGCTTTCACATTCCTCAGATAAACGCATTGTCTAGTGTGAAAGAGTACTTCAGCTTGCTGTTTGTTCACCACAAACTTTCATCAGAGCAGCGTAAACGTCTGTCAGATTTTTACCACTAAAGTTTCAATCGTAGGATAAGACTACTGGTCTTTACATTAACATTTCCTGAAACATCTGCAAGAGCCATTTCATTGACAGGTGTTTCAAAAAGAGATTTGTTACAATGTTGAACACACCACTCTCACCTTTTTTCTACGTTCTGTCTACAACTCCTGCAACGACTGCAATGATTGTGTCCTCCACATCCAAGTATTGCCACACTATGCATTACTTTTAAAATAACCCTCATACATTAAAATTATATTGCATCTATACTTGCTCTTGAAGAAGATGGAACTTCCATGACATTGAAAAATGTAAAGCATTTCTGACTTATTAAAACACTACTGTGTGTAAATAAAAATTGTCATTATTCTGCCTATAAAGTTTTTTTTACACACAAATCTCACCTTAACAAAAAATAAAAAAAAAAAAATCTAAGCTTCACCCATTAAACATGATAATTTGTTTTAAAAAAAACCTGACAATTTTGTAGTTAGCTTCTTTGTTTTTCACAACATATATTTCTGTTCACCTTTTACTAATAGTAAACAAGTTATCATAAGCTCATTAAGACACAAAAGGAAAGATCTAAGAAAAAAGAACAACTGAAGCTGTATTTCTCCAAGTTTTCTAAGGAATAAGTTACACAAATAATGGTTAATATAAAATGTTTTGTATCAAAAAATAATTATCTCAAATATGATCTTTGAAGGTAGATTCGTCATTACTTTCCACCTTCTTTTTATAGTTCCAGTGAAAAAAATAAAAACTGATATATTATTTAAACATGATGTTACTAATATTCCCCTATACTGCTGCTTTTTCTTGGAGGAAAATTCCCAGAACATCAATGGATGTACCAGTATGTTTCAGAACAAAACGTGCAGTATAACTAAGGCCCCTTCCCAGTCGAAAACTAACTCCTGATTATTTGAATAAAATTATGATACAGCACATAACATGATAGCAATATCCTACATAGCTCTAAATGGTATCAGGGGTGAACTGATACACCTGACAGTTTCCACAGCAGAATGCAGTATGGGGTTTGGTGTGATAATTTTCTGACAGTATCAGTTTCTGCTTATTACCCCCTGTTCTGTTTTCACACATATCATATAAATCTTTCCACAACTACAAAAAGAAATGCCAGATTGGTCTGTGGCAACGATATTCTAGAGTTCAGCAATTATATCTATAAATAGTTGAAATTCAAATTAATGAAACGTAGAATTAGACATATTAAAACAATGTTCACAAAAGCTGCTCTTTCAACCACAGTTAATGCAGTTAATCATTTTAAAAAATCTTCGTAGGCTAATTTGATGACATGCCAAGAGATATTCCACTTACTGATATTTGACAAGATTCTGTCGAGCCCTTTCTTGAAGAGAGATCCATACAATGTAAACAACAAAAGTTTGAATCTGAACTGTTTTTAATACAGGTTAAAAATATAATTTGTTGTCCACAGTCTGCATTCCAGCAGATTTATGATTTACCCTCTCATATTATAGCAGCTACATAAATGTGTTGTACCAATTTTAATTTTTTTAACAAATTGCAGCCCAATTTATTAATATAAAATGGCTTACCCAATCCCGACTTAAGATTCAGCCACCCAATCTGGGTGGATACTAGGTACATAGAACAGATAAAAAGAGAGAGTGTATGGGCAACAAGAACAGAAGGTTAAAAATCTGTAGTAAAGTCTAGATTAGTATATGGCGGGCAAGAAATAAGACATGCATGTTAAGTTACTAGCTTTAAATTTTTTTCCTTACCTGAAGCCACACCTAAATCAGGAAACAGTCACTTAAGACATTGAGACATTATTAAATTCTGTGCAAACATATTTCTTGCTGAGCAACAATCAGCTAACATTTTTTTTCTATTTGTAAATTCAATTCCTATTGAAAAAAAAAAAAAAACGGTAAGTACAATGACAAAATTGAATATTAAAAGGCTAAAATCTTAAATGCTCAGACTTGTCTTATTAACTGTGGTCACATATTTCATACAAAATTCTTGTTCTCCAAGGCATGCCTTTTAAAACTGCAAATTCCAATTTTAATCAAAATGAATGCAACAAAATTGAATAATAAAGGCAGAAGTCTTAAATGCTCAGACTTGTCTTATTAACTGTGGTCACATATTTCATATTAAATTCTTGTTCTCCAAAGAATGCCTTTTAAAACTGCAAATTCTAATTTTAATCAATATATTTTAAACCCCGATAAAAACTGTGTTTCATATGAAAGGAACATGTAAGTCATAAAAGCTGTCTACGTACGATAAAATACATTAACCCCGCTGATACTATAGACTAATTTAAAAAACTTTATTCACAAGTAAAAGCAAGTTAAAAGCGAGATCTTTCGGGATCCCTAGATCCCATCTTCAGGCTTAAGGCCATAAAGAACAACAAGTGGTCCACTTATATGCGATCAGGTTTAACCCATGATGCAACGCAGTGGGCGTTGACATCGGTCAACATAGCAAATCAAAAACAATCAATAGTTCGAAGAAATGTAAGGTAATACAATATTGTTCGTAGTGGTTCCGGGCATATCGATGGGGATTAGTTTTTTCCATATGTGAGGAATGAATGACGGAAGTTCTGAGTTACAGCATAAAGGCCCATATGAATGGATATATAAGCTCTCGGAGAGGAAAACATTTCCCCTTGTTACTTTAGAGTTCAAAACCACTGCGTTCTTCCAGTCAGGTATTTTCCCCTCTTGGTCCACAGTTTCAGTTAGTGCTGTGTTATCAGCGGGGTTAATGTATTTTATCGTACGTAGACAGCTTTTATGACTTACATATTTTAAACCCATATCAGAAACTTATAATTTTCAACAAAAATGAAACTGTGTGGTCACATTGGTTTATTTTTATTGAATTTTTCTTTTAATGGGTTCTAAAAATGGAATTACATTACATATAAAGACCACATGATAGCATTTAAAAACTTTTCAAAGTAATAAAATTGTTCAAGAAAGATCTGCCCCCAAAAATGAAAAAAATCAACAATACTCTTCCACAAATACTTTTGAAGTGCATGTGACTTCAAGGGAACATTCTGTGCAGCAAGTTCAATTTCTGGTTGCTATCACTTAATATGAAAAGGAGCAATGTTTTCATTTGAAGTCTGTTCTTCTCTGTTATAAGTAAGCTACCTATTCCAACATGCTTGATTCTGACAATGTTATTCTTCATATACAGACTGTGCTACCAATTATTAGTTTACACCAAAAATACAGTACAACCTTTAATTGGGCAAATAATGGTCATAAATAACCTTATTTTATAAGTTCTGTTCAACACATTTTATAACAAGTCTTATGCAGAAGGAAAAGTCATGTACCTTGGTTGAAATAATCCCTTGTGATGAGTCTTGCATAATATAATCTATTTAAATTCTGTAGGAATGTCTAGGACATAGGAAGAGGCCAAATAAAACACTGAGCTATAAACACAATGGAATCAAAATGTAGCAGGAAGAAAAACATTTAGATTCAATCAAGTTGAAAGTTTAAAATAACGATGATTTCGCTTAAAAAATGATGAGAATAAAATAGTGAAATAATGTCGACCCAGTTAAAAAGATTTGACAAGAGTAAAAACAAGTGACATTCCATTCTGCATAGCACAATGCAAAGGTTGATGTTAGTACTAGCGACGCATTCCACTTGCCCTATGCAGGCATTCTCAAGCCAGAAAATGCAATGGACCCCTGGCCAAGGTGAACTCAAAGTCAAAGGAGGTCGACGTCACTCAAGCAACGTGTCGAAGGATAGGTCACGATAATATGTTCTGTCTTGGCGGGAGTGCTACACGCCATCTATCAGTTAACTCATCAACTGGAAGTTTAATACTTTTGTTTAACTTTCTTCTTATGGATCATTTTCTCTCTATCAAAGAGATGTCTCCAAGCATGGGATAGATCTATGGGGCTGTTACTATTGCATGCAAAATCAGAAACTTTATTGATACATACAATAGTAACAGCCCCATAGATCTACCTTGGAAACATCTTACTGACAGAGAGAAAACGATCCATAAGAAAACTAAACAAAAGTATTAAACTTCCAGTTGATGAGTTAACCGAAAGATGATGCGTAACACTCCCACCAAAACACAACATGTTATCGCGATGTATCCTTTGACACATTGCTTGAGTGACTTCAACCTCCTTCGACTTTTGAGTTCACTTTGGCTAAAGATCCATTGTATTTTGTGGCTTGAGAATGCCTGCATAGGACAGGTGAAACACGTCGCTGGTACTAACATCAACCTTTGCCTTGTGTTATGCGGAATGGAATGTCACTTGTTTTTACTCTTGTCAAATCTTTTTAACTGGGTCAACATTATTTCACTATTTTATTCTCATCTTTTTTTTAGCGAAATCATCGTTATTTTTAACTTACAGAACTTATAAAATAAGGTTATTGATGACCATTATTTACCAAATTAACAGTATTCCACATATTTACTAGCACACAACACTTTCTAGAGGTGTATAGCACATCTAAACAGTAAAACCTTTTTTAAAAAATTCAATTTTTTCATTGTGTTTTCCATTAATAAATAAAAATTAAAAAGGATTATTATTATTTAAATTTTTGGTTTGCCTTGCCTTGGAAAACTTTTTTTTTTTTTTTTTTTTATGAGCAATTTCCATGAATTTCATAAGAAATCTGTGACAAAAGTTAAGGTAAGTTTCAGCATTTAAGAGTTTGGGCTTCTGATATTTGCCTAACATTATTAATGAAAGAACTAAAAGCATGAAAGCTGAAACAAATGTTGCAAAGTGAAACACATCATGTGAAACTAATCAATATTAAATATATTCTCAGATCGGTAAGTAATCTGTTGTCATAATAGCCATTAGCTAGTGTTATAGACAAGAGAAGATATAGAAAACTGATTTCTGATGGTTCTGAAGATCCAAACAAATAAAAACTTTCAATTGCATGGGTCAAGAACCAATATAGATATTTAGGCAGCCCTAAGTAAAGTGGCTTTCATGAGAATATCTTTCATTCTATGCTATGTGCATCGATGTTCAGTGATATACATAAGCTCACATATCAAGAAATTAAAAATATTTTTTGCATTTTTCCTATAGTTCCAACACATGCTTTAATTTTATGATATTTATTTTAGATTTAGTTTAGTTTAACCATTCATTTTAATCTAAAAATGTACGGCACTGAGATATTATGAATGTATATCTTTTGTTTGGAGTTTAGCAATGAACAAGAGCATTAAGGCTGTTCAAATAAATTTTTTGATGTTATTTCTTCCCTTGAATTCCAGTTACATAATATTTGTGCATGCACATGCTATTTTCATATTAGAGGATTATTGTGAGGAGGTTTCTCAAAGCATTTGCAAAATTATGGAGGCAAGTAAATCTATGGGCCTTGCTATTAATCAAAGTAAATGTGTATCTCAAGAAATGATTAAGATCCATCTGACATCACAGCTGGAGACTATATATTTGAGAAGGTACATCACTTCAGATACTAGGGGTAAATAAACATCAATAGCAATAATCATAGATGTCAGAAAATTCGGAAAGGCTGGCAAGTGCTATTAAGATTCGTTGTCAAAGAGATTGGAACTTGAAAATGAATTTATGTTACAACATTGCACCATATATCCTTAAGGTTTAAATGATCTATTTAATGGCCAAAGATATTCATGTAGCACTGAACAAGAGGGCGACACTAGCCATCAGTTATTTAGATTCAAGCCTTTTATAGAGGAAGAGATCCTCGAACTAAAATCTTCATTGACTTTATGAAAACATTGCATGACCTTGAAAATTGTCAAGACAACTTGGTTTCACATTGCAAGAAGTTAATCTTTTCATTAAACCTCTGCAGAGTAAGAGTGATTTCAATTATGCATCAACATTTTGATTATCATAACTCCACTATAAAGAGTATTGTAAATGACCTTATTAAACCCAGAATTGGCAAATTTTGCAATACTCACGATATTCAACCTATTAAGTGCTATTGCGTATTTCAGTAAAAAGTTTATGATTCTGTTTATTTCAGTAGAATTTTTGAGGAATGTAAACAATTTCTTCCCCTTAAAAATGTGAACATTTATAAAAGCTTCAAATATGGGCCAACTATTGACTGATTGCTATTTAACTACAGGGATATTGTGGCCTATTATGGAGAGGAACAAGCAAATGCTAAAATAAAATGTCTCTGCAGTGATGTAAAATATGTTCGCTACATAGATCCAACACATGGACATATAGTTACTGGAAACATGGACATCGTTCAACATCAGACACTTCGTGAGGTAATGTTGGGCAGTGCAAATTTTAGATTAACTAATAAAAGTCTCCAGATTCAAGACCTTATGAAAGTGATTAAATCAGACCTAAATAGGTTCATTATTAAAATTTCAAGTCGGTTTGAAGTCCTTACACAGGTCTTCATGAACTGGTTTGGAGAGATAACCAGAAGAATATGCATCGATATTGGGAATGCAGGAAACTTAAGGCTACAGGAGGACAATATAAAGACTAAAGGCATTTTTGAGCAGATTCAAGTGCTGAAAGATAAATTCTTAATAACTTTCATTGATAAAGCTCAAAACAATTTTGCAGTCATATGTAAAGTTCTTTACCTTCAACTCTTACAGAAGGAACTAGCAACTGAAACAATGTATTCAAGGGTTGCACATAATACTACCACCATCAGTAAAAAAATCATTGCTTTACAAAAACAATTAAAATTTGCAAACATTAATGTAAAGCTACCCTTTCTGTATATAGTCCCAAAATTCCATAAAACCTTGGTGGGGTTCAGATACATTACTTCAGCTACTAACTGTTATGGCAAATATGCAGGAAATTTTTTTTTTAAAACTGTTAAAAATTATATTGCAAAATATTACTATGCCATGGATTATAAATAGCAATAGACAAGTGCTGGAATTCCTGAAAAAGTCTCGTACATGAAAAATTGCTTATTCGGACATTTGACTTCAAAACTGATTCACGTCCATAGACTTGAAAGACCTTGAGAATGTATGCGACTTACTTTTTCGAGATTTTGAGAACCTTTTGATGATTGAGAAGAACTATTGGACAAACTTAATAGCCCTATGTGTTTTAAACAACAATCTGGGAATGGGCAAACACTTGTTTCTTCAAGTTCGAGGTATACCTATGGGTACCTTGTTTTCAAGTCTTCTTGTCAATATATACCTGTACACATACAAAAAAAACTTTGCAACCTCCCTTGTGAACTCAAACCAAACAATGTTCCGATACATTGATGATATAATCACCTTCAACTACTGTGATTTTTAAGCCCAGGCACTGGAAATATAACCAAAGTGTCTTACCCTTGAGACAACGAGTGCTAACGAAAACCGGGTACAATTCCTGGATTTGGATATACGATATGCCGAAGAGTCACTGGTTGTATCAATATATGACAAAAGATGTAACTATAACTTCAACGTCAACTACTATATCCACTGGAACTCAAATATATCAAAATGTATTCAGAAATTTAATAATTTCTGTGTTTTGTAGAAGTATTCAAATATGTAATAACTCAGAGGTTCTGTTAAAAAATTTGAGAAGACTATTTAAGACATTTTTTGTCCAATGACTATCCTCCTTTTGTCAACTGTTGAATAGTGCAGTATCTAGGCAATTTTTTGACAAACATTAAGCTATAAATATTTGGCACATCACTAACCAATGACCCTACAATATTAAATTATCTTCCGTTTTCGCAAGTGCCACATGGTGGGTCACATGTGGCTGAAAGATTTCTAATTAATACTTTGTTGATTCTACACTTACTGTCACTTTAATCATAACCAATATTCCTCTGTGGGTTATCTTGTGAGATTACATATCTAGTATTTTCAGTCTGAGTGGTCAGGGGGATAGGAGAACACGCTGCTCCTTATCTGTTAGATTGTTCTTTTTGGATACTTGTGACTGTCAAAAGGTCAGAAGGTTGAACAAGTTTTATTTTTTTACTGCTTAATGTTTCTGTACATTTCGTCTTTCACTCATTTGTTCTGTCATTGATTTTCATTCAAATTGAATCATCATTTTAATTCCGTTTTAGAAAATCCGTGACACTCGCGCTCTCCTAGCTTGCAGAGTAAAAAGTATTGAACACAAAAACATGAAATTTACATCGTTTGTAGAGAATTGTTTGGAGAATACGTTGAAATAAACTGTTTTTCGACTCCAGCGATACTTCAAGAGCTAATGTATTTCAAAGTTAAAGTAAACAAAAAAGTGCTATCAGTTCATGTTCTGAACACACTAACAGCAACAGAACCAAAAAAAACTTTGTAGGTATGTATGGCCATGGCCGAATTTTCGCACATTGTCGCCCTTTTTTTAAATTTTGATTTAGTTTACAAGAAATTAAATTTTTAAATTTCACAAAATTCTCTAATTCACAATGAAATCCATTTAAAAAAAACATATATATATAGCAAACTATAAATTGTAACAGATTGCAATTTTTACAGCATAAACTCACAACTATTATCCCTCTTCTAAAAAAAAATTAAGAAAAGTCATTTTCTGATTTTTTAAACATTTTTTAAAGATGCAAGCAAAGGAAAGGAACAAATGGCTTACTCTGTCTTTATAGTTAATCACACAGGAAATTTCTTGTCCAACGACCTGCAGCCATGGTGATGCAGCTATTTTTAACACTCTCTTCTCCTTGGGCAAAAGGACAGGCTACAATCAAACTGGTAATGATACAATGCTTAATGACGTAGCAATGCTTTTAAAGTTTGGCATTTTCCAGTAGCATACGTGAATATCTACGTAAATATAGGCTTTCCCCTCATATATAAAAAGCAAAGAGGGAAAATGAGGGTGTGTTTGTCTGCAAATTGTTCTATCACTTCTAAATGACCTAGAGATCTGAAAATTGGCATGCTGGTAAGTCTTAAGATCTGTATACCTAAAAAAGTATGAACCGCTTTGGAACATTGTCTGCTTGAAAAATTTTTGTGAATTGTTTGACCACTTCTAAATATCTTAGAC
Source organism: Macrothele yani (assembly GCA_039090855.1). Classification (NCBI taxonomy): domain Eukaryota; kingdom Metazoa; phylum Arthropoda; class Arachnida; order Araneae; family Macrothelidae; genus Macrothele; species Macrothele yani. Next base: position 131,744,692 of record CM077005.1, on the reverse strand, counting down.
ATCTGAAAATTGGCATGCTGATATGTCTTAAGTTCCGAATACCTAGAAAAGTCCGAGCTTTGGAACATTGTCTGCTTGAACTTTTTGTGAACTGTCAGACCACTTTTAAATAACCTAGATATCTAAAAATTGGCATGCTGATAGGTCTTAAAGTCCAGATACCTGCAAATGCACAAAACAAAAAAAAAAAAAAAAAAAAAGAACAACAAAAAACAAACAAACAGTGCTTTGGTACATTCTGCTTGAATTTTTCTACCACTTCTACACTTAGAAAAATGTCTGAAAACCAAAAAATTCAAAAGGGTGGTTGAGCTGTACAGTTTTAAAATGCTGATAGGTTTAGAGATAATTTTATCAGAATCATTGAAATGCTTTGAAAATTTCAAATGTTGATTTAAAATTAAAGGGCGACAAAGCCTGCTCCATTTTACTAAATCAAACCGTATGCATTGACGACACAACGCTTTTCTAAATCGTAAAACAATTACGGATTTTAAATTACTTTTCCCTTTCTTTAATTTTATGTTCAAAAAATGATTTTATAGTTTCACTGTTCAGAAAACGAGCAAGATTGCTAGCATATATACGTGTGTTGTGTGTGTGCGTTTGCTGAAATGTGAAAGATTAGGAACATTGTGAATATGAGGGTTCCCTTTGAAGTAGTCAGTGCTGTACATATCATTCCATCCAATCCCTTGGGGATAAAGCCCAGCTAATAGGAGAAAAGCATGATGCTCTTCTGCCCCACTTTTATTCTTATATTTGACTTTTCTTTTGTCGGCCATCTTACAGGGACGATCAATAACTAAGTGTGTTTAAAACATGCACTGCTCCAGTTAATTTATTCAATTTACAGCTTTCTCGAACAGCAAATTAGTTTACAGCATGACCACTAACACACTTCCCTTTCTCTGAGAACACAAGTCAGAACAAGGACACTGGAATATGGGGCGATGTCACACCAAGAGCCACATCTGCTTGCGGCGTAACTCGTAATGGGGGTTTTGATGGGCTGGCGGTGTTATTGTTTCATGCGTTATGTGGCTTTTGCAGTCACAGAGGGTCATTTCATCTGTTCCTGGCATATTCGTCATTCAATTTTACTCAGACTTTTTTTATGAATTCCTCTCTGATGTTGCATCAGGAATAAAATGATCTTCTAAGCTACAGTAGGAATGCCTCCTCAATGGGCTTTTCATTTTTTGGAACAGACTAGATTCTATTCTTTAAGAATAAGGAGGTAAGGATGGGAGAAAGAAGAAAGAGCAGTAGTTGAGATTGAGAGGAGTTCCACTTTGCACACAATATGCAACTTGGGAGATGGGCTCATACATATATTAAGTGTACAAATAAGTTTTAAAGCGTTTTTTGCATGACATATACCGCTAATTTACATATCTGACAGTCACACGTGCTGTTGTCATGTGACCATAACTGGCCCAAAGTATAAAATGTGACACAGAAGTTTGCCCAACAGTCAAACGCACTTGCACATCATTAAGTGAAAGATGACAAGCGATACTGCATTTATTTGACACTACATTCATTACGAATTTCATTCAGAAAAAAGTGCCGCAAAAGCATGTGTAATGATCTGTTCTGTTCTGGGCAAGAATATTGTATCAAAAAGCACGTGTCAGTGTTGGTTTAGATGGTTTAAAGCAGGTGATTTTGATGTTAGCCATCGAGAACGTAGCAGCCCCCTGCAAAAGGTTGCACATGAGGAACTACAAGCATTGCTGGATGAAAATTCGTCTCAAACACAAAAAGAACTAGCTGAACAACAAGGGGTAACTCAACAAAACATTTCCAATCATTTACGCGCAATGAGAAAGATTCAGAAGGAAGAAAAATGGGTGCCACATGACCTGAGCCAGAGGAACAAGGATGAGCGTGTCATGAAGTGTTTGAATCTGTTGTATAAACAACACAGAAAGTCTTTCCTGTGGAAAATTGTTATGGGTGATGAAAAGTGAATATGGTACAACAATCCCAAATGCAAAAAACTCTGGGTGAAGCAATGACTTCAACACTGAAACACAATATTCACCCCAAGAAAGTTCTGTTGTGCATTTGGTAGGATATGAAGGGTGTGCTTTATTATGGACTATTGGAACAGGATCAAACTGTTACTGCTGATCGCTACAAGCAACAATTGCTGTGATTGAACCAGGAAATCTGTTGAAAACGTCCATTCACAGGCAAAGGATTGCACCCCGTGAAATTACTGCATGACAATGCTAGGCTGCATGTCGCGAAATCGGTCAAGGAAACATTATTGATGCTTGGCTGGGAAGTTTTGGAGCACCCGGCATGTAGTCCCGACATAGCCCCTTCAGACTATCATTTTTTCCAATCGATGCAACATGGTTTGTCTGTTGTATGGTTCCGGACATGTGATGAAGTGTAAAAATGAGTTGACGACTTTATTGCATCAAAAGACTAAGTATTCTTCCTGGCTGGAATTCGTCAGCTGCCTGACCGATGGCAGAAGGTGATAGATAATGGCGGCACATATTTTGATTTGTAAAGGTATTGTTGTTTTCTTTCAAATTACATGTTGCATTGTCTTAAAATACTTTAAAACTTATTTGTACACCTAATATGTACATACGCACCTAGCAGGGAAGGAGACAAAAATAAGGCAATTATTTTGGCCACTTTGAGTCGCTGTGCATTTTACAAATTTTCAAGAATTTGTTTTTCCTGTAAACTTACCGAATACGTATTTCAGAAGATTTTTTGTTTTGAAGGGGTGGGGGGGGGGGGGGGGTGTCTTTTTTCTAGGGCCCGTGGACGTAAAGGCCAGTGGTGCGATCGCACCCTAGCATCCCAGGCCAGTCTGCCCCTGATCTAGTTTCTTGAGCATTATTTGAAACGAAACTTTTGTTACTTTAACTGTTGCCACCATGCTCTCATTTTTGATTCTGTCATTTCTGTAACACCACACATACATTTCATCATTTCTATCAATTTTTTCAGCAACATTTTCCACCACTAAAATAAATAAAAAATGCTTTATGGAGGCCACAAGAGTGATTTTTATTTCATTTTCTAAATTGTGGAAACCTAACCAAAATGAGAAACATCATAGCACTGCCTGCACAATATTGTATAATCTGTAAGGTGCTGTAATGCTCACTACCATGGGATTAAATTTTTAGCAGTCCAAGGGAGGGAGGAGAGGTGGGGTCTCTTCTGACAGCTGCCTGCTTTGTGTTGTGAGATTTCAATCTTCTCCAAAAGAACATGCATTTACATATTGGAATTATGCATTTACATCTTGCTAGCTTCTGGTCTTTGGAACTGGCCTTTAAAGAGGAAGCGATGTAAAATCTTGGTGTGCGGCTGGCAAGAGTGCTTTTCTCACACACACTATCTCACTCTGGATGAGAGTTAAAGCTGTGATGCTGTTGATAAAAGTCTCTGCTTTTTAGCCGCAGAAAGTTGTGTCTTTTAGTGACATGGTGGTTGCCAGTAACATTTAATTAATTACAAGCTCATTACATCTATTCAGCAAAGTGTCTTGGAGAGACACTGGTGAATAGATGTACAGAGCTTATGTTATACATAAATGTCAACAATCCTGTTGTTGCATAATTTACTGTTTCTCATGTTATAATTGAAATGCTTTCAGGAAACGCTTATAATATAAATATATAACAAAAGTTTCAGAATGTTACTCACATTTTGTCATGAAGTTTCTAGGATATTGCAGAGTTTTCTGTAGTCGAAGTCTTCAAATGGATAGGTACGAAGTCTTCAAATGGATAGGTAAAAAGCTGCATGAATGTGGCGAAGTCTTCAAATGGATGTGACTAAGTCTTCAAATGGATAGATAAAAAGCTGCAAATGATTATCACTATTTTTGAGTCGTTATTTAAAAGATGATTTATGAACGTTAAAATAACTAAATATTCAGAACCTTGGGTTGAAGGTGAGTCGAATTGGAAAGAAAAATCTTGTATTGACGAAAGTTCAATCTTCGTTTCCCGTAGCACCAAGTTCCCATACTAGTTTCAATCACCATTTTGTAATCTTCTTCAGTGGGTATAAATGATGTATTTCTCATTCATGTTGTTTCTTGGCCACTCATCTCGAATCTACTGGCAGAGTCAAGAGTTCCACGTCGGCAGAAATCACCGCGCATTCGGGTTTTGGCTTGATTGCGCACCTCACGTCATGCGTGTTTCTAATTGAATCGTTCGAATTTGTTTCCGATTCCAATTCCTCAGGTGTCGCCATCTTCTGGTTGTTGATAGATTTATAATTTATCTTGTTTCTGTATTTTTTATTTTTATTATGGTTTTTCTCTTTTTCTATAAGGTATCTCCAAGCATATGGAAGATCGATTGGGTCGTTATAATTACAATTTGTTTCCCTAGTTTTTCCTATCATCACTGCTTCCGATGTTAAAATTTGATTCTTTGTTTTGTGTGATGTTATTAATTTTGCTTCTGGCCAATCTGGGACAACCTCATTTTCTATGCAATGTTGAATTAAAGATGTTTTGTTCTCTTTTTTGTTCCAGTTGGATATATGCTCTCCCAATCTGGTCCTAAATCTTCTTTTAGCACTTCCTATGTATACTTTGTTTCTTCATTTCCTTTCGCTTCAGTAGAGTTTTTTGTTGGTATACAGTACACACCTGCTTTATCAAGTATTGATTTTTTCGCTTCCAGTTGTCACTATGGTTTTGTTATCAATAACTGTCCCCGCCAGTATAATTTTTCCTTTCGCGCATTCCTTCTTTAATATATTTGTTAGTGGAGGAATGTAGGGAAATTTACTTGCAAATTTCATTTCAGTCTTAAGTTTAGTGTTATTGTTACAAATAGATTTTTTTGTATTTTCAAGTATTTCTTCAATAATCTTTTTTCTGTATCAAATGTATTTACCTATCCATTTGAAGACTTCGTACCTATCTATTTGAAGACTTCGACTACAGAAAACTCTGCAATATCCTAGAAACTTCATGACAAAATGTGAGTAACATTCTGAAACTTTTGTTATATATTTATATTATAAGCGTTCCCAGAAAGCATTCCAATTATAACGTGAGAAACAGTAAATTATGCAACAACAGAATTAATTGTTGACATTTATGTATAACATGAATTATAACCATGTAAAGAATTCAACAAATTGAAATATTTGATGAATTGATATAATTTGTACAGAGCTTGTCTGTCTGGCAACAATGTGTAAAGTTCTGGCTGTAACTGTGATCCGTTCTGGCTGTAACAACAGATCTGTATAAGTGTAAATTGACTGTACCTAGCTTTCCAGTGGACTAACCAAAAGTAACTTTATCCAGATTTTCTGTGGATTGACCAGAAGTGATTCTATTTGACTTTCCTGTGGATAAATTAAAAGCGACTCTACTTCAGTTTCCCCTGTGGATTATTGAGAAGTGGCTCCATTTCATTTAACATTCATTTTAATGTCTTGGATGATGGAATGGAATTATTGCTAAAATTACAGTAAAACCAGGTAACCCCTTCTGCTTTATCTCTCTTTTGCAGGGGATGTGCTGAGTATATTTTTTTAACCAAAAAAAAATACAAACAGGTGTGGAAACTTGGCATCAACCAACTGATAAAAAGGATTAACATCAAATTTTAGACTGCTGTTTAAGAGTGTGCTGCCATTTTTTCTTTCTACTGTTATTTATAGCATAAGTACAGCCCCTTTGGTGGGTCATAGCTATCAAGGTGGTGTAGTGTAATTAGGAACCTTAGCCAGGAACCACCATTGCAGTGCAAACTATCACAAAAGCTCCATTTTATAGGGTGGGCCTACAAAAATCAGGACCTGTGTGCAGATGTGCCAAATGTTGTGTCACAATCTTGTCCCTGACCAGAAAACAAAATGTTCATTAAGAAACATGCTGTCCAAGGAACTACTGTTTTCACTAATGAAAATTTATTTCCAGAATGTGACTCCATTATCAAATGAGATATTGTCACCTGCTCCCAACACAAATGTCAGGTACAGGTGCAACATGTATTATAACATTTGTTATAACATTAATCAAAATTTATGCGCTACATTATTTAGGTACAACTGATATAGGTCAATGACAATCCACACCAAACAGTATTCTGTTCATCACGTTCTGATATGAAGCTGGAATCGCATAAAAATTATGTTTTGCATGGGCAGTACAAATAGCAACATTAAAAAGAAATGATTAAATATCAGTATTTTAAGAATGATAAATAGCATAGACAGCTGACACACAGAGCAATATAGTGCATCACATAAGTATAGAGACTGAACAAATTCTCGAATAAAAAAGAAACAACAACGAGCTGAAATGTACACCTCATATTTATAGCAAGAATAACATAGGACACGCAGATGCACAATAGTTTGATGGAAACATAATAATTCCAACGCCAAGTACAAGAAAAAAACCAGAAATATGCTGTCTCAAAAATATAAAGACTTACTAGTTATGAGCACCTCCAGTACGAATAGTGGAGCCATTGTTCCGAATAACACTGAAAACCCGACTGAGCATGCTGTTCACCAAGTGATGTAAGTGTTCTGGACGGAGTGCATACCAGCTTCGTTCAATCTGCTCTTTCAATGCCACCACACTTGAGAACTGCCGTACATTCGCATACACATCACAAGCTAGGAAATTCCAGAGGTTCTCGATAGGGTTCAGATCTGGACTGAGTGCTGGCCAATCCATTACAGTCACATAATGAGTGTTAAACCAGCTTTTCGTTGATGCAGACTGATGGATAGGCATTTTCTTGCTGGAACAGATAATCAACACCCGCTAGAGTTTCGGCTAACGGTAGAAGGTGGCTGCTGAGTATGTCCTGATACGTTTCGGAGATTCGCCTGCCTTGCAGAAAAGCGATATCCGTTGTCCCATTGAACGCAAAAGCTACCCAGACCATCACAGATCCCCCTCTTTTCTGTCTGCTGAAGAAGGTGCGTGGCTCGCATTGTAAATCATGCCAATAGCAGTTCCAACCGTCAGGGCCGTCCAGGTTGAACTTTTTCTCATCGGAGAAAATAGTTGTGATCCACTCATCCGTCCAGTGCATGTGGCTGCTTGCCCATAACAATCTAGCTTCCTTGTGGCGCCGCATGAGGTGTGGCAGACGGCGCATTTTACGGAGCACAATGTTGCGACTTTCCTTGATTCGTCGATGAACTGTGTCCTTTGAGACGGTGACAACAACAGCTCGAGAAACTTGACGTAGTGATAACCTTTGGGATAAAACTAAAGCCATGATGGCACGATCATCTCGTTTGGTTGTTATTCGAGGCCTTCCAGGCCGTTTTCTAGCAGTTAACGCACCGCGTTTCGATAAAGTCTTATAAATGACTGCCCTACTCCTTCCCATGGCTTTACAAATTTTCACTACAGGCAATCCATTTGCTCTCAGTCTCCAAATCTTCTGCACCTCCTCACCAGAAAGTTGACTGTTGCGTGGTATTTTGGCAAATGAATGTCTGACGGCAGGTCCGCTGTCTTTTGTAGGCTGGACTGAATTATGGCCCATGCGTGTGCGTACAACATGCTAATTTGTACATCTCATTTGCATGTGGCTACTTTACATAGTTGTCTTTATATTTATGAGACACCTAAAATTACACTATTTCACTTTGTGGTGTTCTTTTCACACAATCCGGTCATCTCGATGGATCAAAACGTTTGTTGTACGGTTATGTCTAATTAGGTACCACTTCAGCTTCCTACCTATATTCACATTGCTTTCACGGCACAAAGTCGACTGTCTCTATATTTATGCGATGCACCTTATATAGTTTTTAGGTCTAGTTGTAAAATTTTTCAGCCTAAATCAGATATTTAACCATCCTTTACTTGAACATTACAATGCTAGTAATTAATGACTACATGGCTTCCTCTACTTACAGTCAGTACCAAAGCACCTTAATGGGAATTATATAAGATAAATTTATTAAGGTACATAAACCTCTAAAATTTTCGATCTATACACTAGATCCTCTTCAGGAGTTCTTGTGTCTTACTACTTCCGCAGGTCTGGCGACCAAGCCTGGTTGATTTGCCATCTAGCATGGCCGTTGAAGTTGCCACCTTGTGTCTTGTAAATTTCCAGGGATTCTTCGAATTTCCTGAAAAAGAGTGGAATTGATGCTTCATAACTTACATGGAGTCGCACGCACATACAACAAACTGGCCACAAAATGGACTGGGACACCTTACAAGTTTTCAAGCACCAATCTATTATCAGGAAATTAGAAGAATCACTGGAAATTTACAAGACACAAGGTGGCAATATCAACGGCCATGCTGAATGGCTAATCAAGCAGGCTTTGTCTCCAGACCTATGGAAGTAGTAAAATGCAGGAACTCCTGCACACATGCGACTGATGAAAAAAAGAAGCTAAACTTTTTAACCGGGTGAAAAATCATAATGTCTGGCGAGAAAGTGTGAATGTGAATATAATGCAGCATGAGCAAGACGAAATTGTTCACTGTAATTTATTTAAGAAAATACCTAACTAGAGCATAGCACTGTATTCACAATATAAAATTACTCAATTCAAAACAAAATAAAATGGTTTTAGAAGACATGCTTTAAACACAGCTCCCCCCCCTTGTTTAGTTGTTATACTTGTTAGAACATCACCTCTAGCTTCCTCTTGTGAGCAAGCCTTGTTTTCTTCTCAGCAAGTTCCGCAGCTATCCATATTTGTCTTTTATTTACTCTGCCACTGCACAGATTTCATTGTTTAATTTTTCTTTCTGCTGATAGCTTTTCCTTCTCATTTCTGAGAGGCTCCCCCCCCTTAAATGTCCTCAGATGACAATAGTTTCATTTATCATACTGAAAGAACTTTCAACACGAAGACCACGAGAATGCTGATATCAAAGTTTGCCCTATTTTAGATAAATGGTGTAACTTTGGGAGGATGAATATGTTTGACATCATGAATTACACCTTAACAAATTTTCCAACTTTGTCACTTCAGTTTTCAGAAATTCCCCCTACGTTATCAAGCTTAAATGCACACATTTATGGGGGAAAGAAAAGTAACATTTAACAACAACATAGAAGAGTGGGAACACTGCAGGGGGAAAAGATTACGATTATGGGAGAAATCTTCGCTCCATTTGACTTTTGTTTTCGGAAATTCATCCTACATTTTCAAGCTGAAATACAAATATTTATGAAATAAAATGATATTGAACAACAATACTGGGCAGAAAAAACGTTGCAATAAAATGGTGGTGGTTTATGGGAAAAATCTTCCATCCATCCACCTTCTGTTTTCAAAAATTTGGAAGGATTGAATTTCGTTCTCTGATGGAAACCACTACCATCAGTGGTGTAGCCAGAAATTTCTTTAGGGGGGGGGGAGTCCATGGATTGGGTTCATTGGTGAAAGTCTCCCTAAAAAAAAATGCTTCAAGTGGAAATAAGCCCAAAATCTTTAAAAGTCAAAAAATGAAATAAAAAAACATTACTGAGAAAAAACTTTTTTTTTAATATATATATACATATATATCACTTTAAATTCATACTCAGTCACCCTCAGGGAGGGCTCAGAACCGAAGCCCCTTCCCCCCTTCTTGGCTATACCCATGATCACCACCACACCAATCTCCAAAAAATTCTGTTTAGTTGTATATCGATCATGCGGATGGTCCAAATGATAATGAAAAAAGTGGAATTCCTCCAATCTACAAAAAAATCTCATGCCTGAAGATTACACAAAATTTTTTATGCCGTCTATCTTTTGTTTTTGGAAATTGTTGCCTGCAGTTTTAAGCTGAAATATAAACATTTATGCTACAAAAAAACATTTAACAACAATACTGGATAGAAGTAACATTGCGAGAAAAAATAACAATTACAGGAAAAACCTACATTCCATTTTTGAAAATTTTAAAAAACGAAATACCGTCTCCAGATGGAACCCCCCCCACCCTCCCTCCAGCCCTCCAAAAGTTTTTATTCAGTTTTGCATCGATCTCGTGAATGACCCAAATGATGACAAAAAAAAAAAGTGGAACTCCATGAATCTGCGGAAGAATCCCATGTATGCTCCTGACGATGACCTAGTGTATAGATCAAAAATTTGAGAGGTAATGTACCTTAATAAATTTATCCGACATAATTCCCATTAAGGTGTTTCAGTACATTACAATGCAGCAAATGAAAACATTAACATCTAAGCCTCAAGGCAATTAACTACTATTTAGGCCTAACTTTTCACGAATGCAGGCTCAGCAGGAAATTTTTACAAGTAGGCCTAACAACCATCTATATCACACGGTGTGTTAACTGTCTAAGACTATGAATTTATCAAGGTATGTCATATGTTATCATTTTTAAAATACTGATATTTAATCATTTCTTTTCAATACTTTGCTATTTGTACTCCCCATGCGAAATATAATTTTTATGCAATTCTAGCTTCATATCGGAACATGATGAACAGAATACTATATGGTGTGGATCATCATTGACCAATACCAATTGTTTCTAAACAAATGTGAGGGTATTACATTATACAGACAACAGGAAAATTGTAATTGTGACTCTGTGTGTATGATGTAGAGAAATTACATTTCCCCCACTACAGATTCCTGCTATTTATTCCTCAATTTCACAAGTCCACAATAGCGAGCAACATATGCTAAATGATAGACAGCATGATGCAAATTGTTTAGCCAGTGATGTGAGTTCTGAACCAGTTCATTGAAAATTTCTTTTCTTGACTTTCCTTTAAAAAATATTTTAATGTGGATATTTCATTGATTCTCTGTCATATTTAAGTCATACTATAATTTCATGCTTTAGTCTATACAGTATATTTCATATCACAGAGGAAGTTTGATCTGAAAGACCAATGCATAATACATATGAACATTACAGTGCATTCATTGAAGAGCCTTCAATGAATACTGTGTAATATTTTTTTCCCTCAAAATACACAAGTAGCATTTTTTGTCTTAACATATATATTTGTAGCATTTTTTTGCAGAATAACAGCAAGAAAACTAAGTCAGTAAAAGATAGCTATAACAGTGCAATTGAATAACAATAATAATAATATTTAAATCACTTACTCAAGGCTTTATCCAGATATATATTTTTAACTTTTATTTCCACTTGAATAATCTTCATTTAATCTTCCTCTCCTTTGAGTTCCTTTGGGCTTTTTAAAGCCATTTCTGGCATCCAGATTTTAGTCAAGGCTTGCTCTCAATATATAGAATGGGGCGGTTCAAATTCCTATAGTAAAAAATCAACTTTCATAAATTGTTTGGTGTTCATGGATTTTATTGTTCCTTTCGATGAGTAAACGACTCACAAAAAATTACAAACCAATCAGATTATATTTAGGACTGCCTTATCAAGGTTGAAGTTTTGCCATATAGATTATACACTGGGGAACACAACTTTTGGTGCCTAAGATGTTAGACCCTTTTTGGGACATTTTGGGGTCAGTTTCTGAAAATGGCATTAGTTTTTGTCCATCAGATTTGCTTCTCATATGACATATGCAGAGAAATCCCAAGAAGCCTAGAACATGAACAACACACAAGCTTCGTCATTGAGACATGCTGCTGAACCCGCATTTCTGTGATTTCCTGCAATGTGATGTTCCTGGACATTTGCGATGGATGCTCCAACAATATTCTGCCATCATATGTGTATCCCATCGTCCACCATACTGTTCTTCCATGGCCCTTATTTCTTGGTGAAATCGCTCCCCTTGTTCACCGCTGATATCACCAAGACAATGTGGAAATTGATCCAAATGACTGTGCAGGTAATGCAATTTGATGCTCATGTTACAACCAAGTGTACAGAACGCAGTGAACATATTCTCAACGAGTTCACAGTAGTTGGCGGCATTATGGTTCCAAAGAAAATTCTGTACAACCATACAAAATGATGACCACGCACATGCCTCAATATTGTCCATTGAGTCTTGGAAACGTTGGTCTTTCATGAGTTCACAGATATGTGGTCCATCGAATATACATGCTTTTATTTTCTCCAAGCTGAACACCACTAGAAATTTTCTATATATGTAGCCGAAACACATTCAATCTCTCTTAAGTGCCTTTACAAATTGTTTCATCAAACCAAGTTTGATGTGCAATGGTGGCAATGTGATCTTTTCTCTGTCCACCAAAGGTTCTGTGATGATATTTTTTTCTCCAGCTACCACGTTTTCTCTCACAGGCCACTGTCTTCTCACCCAGTGTTGATCCTTAGCTCTACTGTCCCACAGACATAAAAGCACGGGTACTTCGTGTACCCAGTCTGCTGTCCAAGGAGAAAATTCACCATTTTAAAATCCACACAGATGACCCATTGGTGATCATGGTATGCTATCTTCTCTAGAATTATGGCTACTGTCGCCCGATCTTCCCGCATACCAACTGAGTGATCGATTGGGATTAATCTGTATCTGTTCCCATTATGTAGAAGTACACATTTGAGGCTGCATTTCGAGCTATCTATGAATAACTGCCATTCACTGGGTTTGTATTCCTGTACGCCCAATTTCATCAGCAATCCTGGCACATTGCTGCAGAAAACGAATTCATTTTCTTTTGTGAAGAATGGCAGAAACTCTTCTCTGTTGCGATACACTGTGATTTTTGTTTCTGGTAACAGTACATTTTTTTCTGCCAGCCTGGAAGCTAACAATTCAGCTGCCTTCTTTGGAAGACTTAGGTCCCTTATGAAATTGTTCAATTCCATTTGACTGAAACTTGATGCAGCTGATGAAGGTCCTTGGAAATCACTATCATGTTGCTCAGCATAGCTTTCTTGACTTTCTCACCAGTCAATTCATCCAACTCTTCAGAGAGCTCTGGAAGCCTGCTACATGTTGGGACAGGTATATCTTCTGAATGCGGAGACTAGATCAGGATATGTCCACTTACTCCAGTTCTTCCCATTGATGCCCTTTATATTCACCAGACAAAAGTAACAGTCATCACTGTGGTTGCTCTGTTCGCACCATACCATTGATATACCAAATTTAATGCACTTCCTTTTCTCATTCGCCCACTGTCGCAGGTGCTCTGTACACGTTTTACACACAACATGCGGTGCCCAAGGCTTATCTTGGTCCCCTAGTTTTACAGTGAAGTACGCAAAATAAGCTCTTCTCACAAAGTCTATCATAGCTTGTCTCTGTTGAGTGAACGTGTACTCTCCGCAAATGTAACAAAAAACATCTGGACGATTGACACATTTTCTTTGTGATGAATCCATGTCAATGCCTGAAACAGAAATAAAACACGTCTGAAAATGTAACATGCACACGCAAACAGCAACAGAAAATTCAAAGGTTTGTATACAAACAAGTAACAAATCCTGGCAGGAAAATAAAGAAATACTAGGTAATAATGCCAACAACATCTCGAAAACTAGAGCTGCTAGAGCAAAAAGGATACCATTTACGGAATCAGCAGCACAAAAATACCCGCAGCAATCAGGTCGAAAATTCCACGCACCATGAAAACAATTTTTTACAGGTAACAAATGCTGGTGGGAAAATAACATAATACTCGGTAATAACGCCAACAACATTTCAAAAACTAGAGCTGCTAGAGCAAAAAGGATACCAATTCCGGAATCAGCGGCACAAAAATACCCAGAATCAGGTCAAAAATTCCAGGCACCATGAAAAAAAAATTTTTTTTTTTTGTTCCCCAGTGTTATACGGCAAAACACTTTCTAACTTTATTGGATCTGCTTTTCATTTCTTCTTTGAAGTTTTGCAATTGAACAGCTCTTTCTTGGCCAAGAATGTGGATTCGTGGGAAGAGACTAATTCTTTCCAGGAAGCAAAGAAGACAGTAATGGCTCTTAAAGTTATCAATGACAGTGCTGAAAGGGGACTTGGTGTTGCTACCACTTTCAACTCTTCTCTCACTAAGCACGAAAATCAGACACAATTCTTCTTTCAAGTTGTGGAGGGACACCGGAAACACTTTCCAGATACCAAGAAAAGCACACTTTTTGCAGAGACTGAGAAGCAAGTCGACTGAAAAATCAGCAGTGGGATTTTCTTTAAACTGTTGCACAGTATAATTACTATGTGAGCCTACTTATGAAATAAATTTGAGATTTATCTTGTTCAGTTAAAGTATTCTAGTGTCAATGTATCAGAGTTTATTATTTTCTTCATAACGGGTGTAGTCTTTATATCTCATGTGATTCTATCATAAAGTTCACATACTCGTAGTCTTATAGTAGTAAAAGTTCAACCACCTTGAGGATGAGGCAGTCCTAAATATTATTGGACTTCCTTGAAATTTTGTGTCGGACATTTTCTCATCAAAAGGAACAAAAAAAAAAAAACAAAACATGAGCACCAAAACATTTTGATGTTCAAATTTTTTGAACTACCCTAATATAGAAGGATTATCAAAAGAACAGGCCTTGACTAAAATCCAGAGGCAAGAAAAGTCTGTAAAAAACCCCAAAGGAAATCATAGGAAAGGAAGATTAAATGAAGATTCTTCAAGTGGAACTAGAATTTAATAATAATAAACAGCTGCAATACTTATTTGTTGTCAGGACTATAAAATTAGCAATACATATTAAAGTGAAAAATTAAACCAACATGACAACTGCTGAGAGAAACATGAAATGCATAGAAACTGAATATGAAATAATTTTATTTACAAAACATCTGTAGACACATTTTATTTCTTTCAACAATCACTGACAATAATTGCCTTTATCCAAAATCTTTAGTAACATACTTTATGATTTAGCTCATGCCTTTTAACACTCTTCATGTCTGCAAAAGACATGTGGCAATAACTGCAAGCATAAGGTCGTTCTTTGAAGTGTGTTCGTTTATGCCTGTTCAAATGGCCACTGTTTGCACTAGCATAGTCACACAAATCACAGACAAAAGGGCGAACACCTGTATGTATTCTTTCATGAGCATGCAAATCACCTTTCTTAGTAAATGCCTTGGGGCAATGACTACATTTGTAAGGACGAACACCTAGATGAGTGTTGATGTGTTCACGCATGCGATGCATGATGTCAGTAGAATATGAGCAGTGTGGACAGTGGTGTTTCCTGTCTGGTTCTTCCCCTCTGTGAGACATTTTGTGCTTTAACAAGAACGAATATGATGTGAAGTTACAATTGCATACATCACACATAAAAATAGGATCGGTGACCTTGGTAATTTCACCTGCAAAAACAAATAATAATAACAAAAACTTAGTAGGACACACACACACATATACATGCTTTCCAAAATATACTACAGTGAAACCTGTCTAGAAAGGTCATATACAGTTCTGTGAAAAAGTGACCATCTTGATAGGTGGCTACCAAACAGAGTGGCTTAGTTTGCCAAAATATCTCTCCTCCCACTTGAAAATAAAGTAAAGACTTACTGTTTTTTAATGCAATCTACTGTGGAGTGCTTGTTCTTTCTTTCTTCCCTGCCACTTTATTTAGGAATGTTATTCACTAAATATCTCACTAAGGGCCATAAGTAAGATTGAGGAATTGGGTAAGGTGTTAAGAACATATGTACATTGTTGCAAATCGAATGATCCTACCACATTCTCCCTGGAAGTGGAAGGTAAAGAGATGCCAAATGCAGTAGTCGCACTGGATGTCTGCACGGGCCAGCATGCCAAGCTTGAGCCCAGCCTGCGGGCCAGGTCCGGTTTTTTTTAGTTTAGAGAACAAAGCAATGCGCTGGGTCAGGCCAGGCCAAGTTGCCCCATTCTTTTTATTGCAATGATAAAAAAAAAGGTGGATTTCCCAAATTCCTGGTCTGTTTATCTGTTGCTGGCTTTACTTACTTCCATGACATAGCCCAGGTCATAACCACAGAGGTGAAGAAAGGCACTCAAAGTGTTTTTACCATCTGTAGGTATTAAGATTGTAAAAACACTTCGGGGCTTGTTGACAACAAAAAGATTTGATCAAGAGCGAGTGTGGGTGTGTTGTGTGGAGTGGGGGAATGTCTGCAGGGGGATGGTGTGTGTGTGTGTGTGAGAGAGAGTGGGATGGCATCAATTGTTTCTCCTACCCCTATTCTATATAGGGACTAACTTTTGTAGTGCTATTGCTTGCTCATTCAGAAAAAGGGAGATTTTGAAAGCACTTGGTCTTTTCTCTCTCTTTCTCTCTCTTTTTAAATGTTATATTCTTTGTTTGATAATCGTCAAAGTTTAGTTAAAATTATTTTTAGGCTTGCATTCAGATAAATATTTTCAATAATATCTCATTTTATTATTTAATTTTCACAATTTAATACAATACAACAGAAAGACAAAATAATACAGAATGGGACATCACTGGCTGGGCCTAAATAATAGCTGCAATTGACAAGTTGGTGCAGGCTAAGTGTCTGACATCTGAAACAGGCCTTAAATGTACAGGCATGAGCCAGGTCGGGCAGAGTGTCTGACATCTGAAACGGGCCGGACTAGGACAGGCCTCAAATGTACGGGTGTGAGCCAGGCCGGGCTCATCAAATAAGGTCTGCGCAGGACTCTAAGTGGCACTACATGTGGTTCAGCTTTAAAGCGATTTCCACTCTCCCCCTCCTTCCTGTTCTTTTAAGTCAGTGATGTGTTCCTTTGCGATTTAGTGCGGACTATCAGACCTGCTCAAATGATAGAGCAGCTATGTAAGAAAGCTAGGTTTGTTAGGTTGAGGGGGATAAACTCCTCAATGTGTGCTTCATGCTTTCGTTTGGTACAATTAAAGATCGGACATGCATACCCCAGTAAACAGAAAACCATACCGTCTGCAAAACAAAATTTGAAGAACTTTACAGACCGCAAGGACCACCCACCATTTACAATATTAAGAAGAGTGGCAACAGAGGGAGAAAAAACAACAAGCGTTTCATATATTTAAACTCACAGCCTTTTTGTTTTATTTCTAGAACTTCTAAACAAGCATGCTAGTGACTGCAAAATGCCGGTATATTCTTTTATGTGTTTCAAAAAATGACTGTCTGTGGCCATGTTCTGCAGGTGACCACCAAATAGAAGTCTGTTATGCATTGTTTCTATTGGAAATAACATCCATGCCAGATAAAACTGCCTGCTTTGGCAAGTGACCGCCAACACAGGTTTCACTGTACAGCACAACAGCAAAAAAGAAATTTCATATGGGAGTGTCTAACACTATTATTTTTATAAAATACAAGCTATGTTAAGAGTGATATCATTCATCAGATACCTTTTAATCACAAGTTCTTCAAAAATTAACAATTGCATCCAAAACAGAAAATAATTTAAGACATGTTCTTCCAACTGATTTGGCATATAAGTGAGCCACTTAAATTATAATAATACAGATACAAAAATATAATATAATATTAATAATAAAATAAATTATACTGATACAAAAATATAATGTAATAATAATACTGCCACTCCATGGACTGCATCTTCAATTCCAGAGTCATCTGGGACACCCATGTCTCATCACCTGTGACTTGTGAACCCATCACCTTGTTCCCATGACTGTGTATGAAAGTGTAATTGTTCCTACTCCGATGTATGGCCGTGAAACCTGGGCGCTACAGAAGAAACATAGAAGTCGTTTGTGTGCTGGAAAAATGCGTTACTTAGGGGGGGGGGGCAAGACATGTTCTGATTGTGTGAGGAATGAAGATTGTTGCAGTTGTGTAATGTGAAGCAAAATGTTGTTAGCAAGGTGGAGACTAATATGCTTCACTGGTTTGGTCATGCTGAAAGAATGAATGATGAGATGCTTACTAAGAAAATCTTTTAGCCCAAGTGGCAGGAAGGAAAGGTAGAGGAAGGCCAAGGAAGTCATGGGAAGATCAGATTCAGGAGTGTCTGCATGAGAAAAAGATAAATGAGTATGAAGTATTAGAAGATCTTGTGTAATGCGTGTGATGGATGAAAATGAAGTGCAAGTTGTATGTCAAGATCGTTGAAAATGGAGAAGTTTGATACAGCAATAGTAAGTAAAAATTATCTGGTAATTTGTATTTCTTTGTGGAGTTAACCTCTGAATATCAGAAAACAGCTTAGTGATATGTATGTATGTATGTATGTATATTATAAATTAGACCCCCCCCCCAAAAAAAAAAAACAGCTTCTCTTCAGTTTTGCATCGATCTTGAGAATGACCAAAATGATGACAGAAAAAGCGGAATTCCGCGAATCCATGGAAGAACCTCATGTACAAATGAGAAGTGACTAAGAAATTGAAAAACATGAGTTTTATTGAACATTAAAATCAATACTGAGGTGCTCACTCTGCTATGAAACAATTTTTTTATGGGGTGCAGAAACAGCGTGGATTCCATCACGGACAGATTAAATTCCGATCTAGAAATTTCATTTCATTTAACAAAAAGGAAAAGGAGTGAAAACGATTGCTCTCTATTGATTAGTTTTGAAGAAGTATGAATTAGAAATAGACACATGCATTTCGTTAGAAATTTTTTTTAAAAAAATACGAAGCCACTCCTTTTCTTTATTACCGAAGATGTTAAATACTAGGAACATGATCTCACACACACACACACACACAGAGAAAGAGAAGAGAGAGAGAGAGAGAGAGAGAGAGAGAGAGAGAGAGAAGGCAGAGAGAAAAACATAAAGTCGGAAAAATTAATATGTAAATGTACTTGCAGAAGTCCCATGTTAGAAATAATGCAGAGAGTTTTGTTGCACACAAAGCACATCTCTGAAAACACATCATTTGGGGTTAGTGAGCCATTCATTTCTGTCCTACTCTGCCAAGCATATTGAAATTTTTTTTTGTATTCCACTGCATTTTCTTTACTAATTCTTTCTAAAAATTAAATAGAGTAAAACATGTAGCTTACAAATTCCAACAGAGTGGTATAGATCCAAACCACACACAGAATAAATTGTAGAACAACTACCACAGCACATCTATCAACTTTCAAGAATTGAAGTCTGTAAAAAATTTTCATTGAACATTTAGCTGATATGTCTATTGATGTATCAATTAAATGTGCAAAATATATAGATCATATTGATTAAAATGAACAATGAAATGCAAAAACAAAGCTTATTGCACTTTTCGATAACCCATCCACTTTTCTCCTGTTTATTCTGAACCCTGCCACTTCCTGCTCTCATTTTCTAACTGAGATAAAAACTGAGTGAAATCAATTTTCCAAATTTTCAATAATTGGATTTTTTACAAATACTGTAAAGAATTTTATTCATAAACATAGAAAATGAGCAAAAACACACAGAGTCACGTATGGTAAAAGGCTCGGTTAGCAGTAGCTTTCGGTCGACCTACGACCTTGATCACCCGCGATCGACTGGATGAGCTGGTTGCCAGAACTACAATTTGAAATTGGGGTGTTGGAAATGTTGCCAGATTTTAGAAGAGAGATACAAATAAATGGGATTTGGTGAGGGGTCTCTGAATTGCAGCTATTGGTGAACAAAATTTCAATGCTTTCTTGGAAATGCAGAGATCATTTGTTGATGAATGGGGCAAATTTTTTAGTTTCTTTCCAAATCTATGTTTATGTGTTATTGTCACGTGAAGCCTGAGTTTAAAATATGAATTTTATTCAGACATTTAGAGAAACATCACCCTATTAAGCTCAAATGAAAAAGTACATTATGTAACAAAACCTATAAGAAACTGGTAATTTTAATCAGTTCTGTTTGTTCTGCATTGCGTGTTGTGCAATTAAGTTTTGCATGTTGTGCAATTATAGCTTTGAAAAAGAGCCATCTAGTTTCACATGAAATCTCGGAGTTATGTAAGAATTGAAACTACCAGTTTCTTATAGATTTCATAAATCATCATTATGCCTTTGGTGCATGTTTTGTGGAAGCTGACAACCAGTCTTTAGCCCATTAGAAGTGCTAAAATTTTTAGTGGCAGGAGATATTTTTGCCTCTCATCAATTGTGGGGAGCAAGAGATAGTGGGAAGGATTGTGAGTGGTAGTCATAACATTCTAACTCAGGATGAGTTCATTAGTTTCACTGTTGTCAATTGCAGCCACTTTTGATTAAACTTAAACCAAAAAAAGAAAAGGTCTAATTTCAAAGTGAATTATCATTCTTTCAAAATTTCAGAAGTTTTAGGACAATAGTAAAAGTTAAGAATTTTCAGAACATAAATAAAAAAAAATCAGGAATATCATGAATTTCAGGGCAACTCCTACCATCTGATATTTCATTATGATAAAAAAGATATCAACATTTTAATTACACTGACTGACATAAAATTCGTGGTCATGTGGCATTTCCATCAGGAAACAAAAGAATCAGTCTTCACTATTCTGTTTTGCTACCTGTGAGCACTTACCACATTGTAACATACAGCAGAAAACATGTGCTTCTTTAAGAAATCTGGAGAAATGGCCCAATGAGTCATACAATGTAATATATAAAAAATATAAAATTTCACTGAAGTAATAATGACTTTTCACACACACACACACAAAAAATAATAACAATACTTCATTTAACTTTTAAACCAAACTAAACAAACAAATTTTAATACATCTGCCAAGTACTAAAATATTTCTAAACTTAATCTTGACAAATAAGAAAGCTCCTAGTTAATAATGAAATTGATGATCCATTAGGAAGGCATCTGTTGACAGTTGAGGGTCAATGATAAGTCTGTACACTGGTAGACATCAATCCATCAGTCAACAAACAGCTCTTAGCTTTATTAGAATCTTCACTGATGATGAAAAACATTCACCCAGATAGATTTATCTAAAATTATGTTCCACATTACACAACGTGTAAAATCTGGAAGTCTGGCAAATACCAAAATATTTTTTGTGTCAGTAACCAAAACTAATTTGCTTTATGAAGATCTTGGGTCTAGTTTGAGTTCTTGCCCTTTAGACTTTTTTAAACAATCAGCAATGATGGCCACAAGAACAGAGAAAAGTAAATATAAAGCAAATAAGGAATTTAATTAGTTCTTCAAACACACTTCGGTGTTGAACTTCAGTACGTGGTTATAAGATTTATTGTATATATCTTTCAACTATACAGTTGTGATATTTTGTACTGTTTCTCACGTTGTATTAATATCGAAGTGCTTGCAGGAAACTGAATCATCTTTGTCTGA
Organism: Macrothele yani; assembly: GCA_039090855.1. NCBI lineage: Eukaryota > Metazoa > Arthropoda > Arachnida > Araneae > Macrothelidae > Macrothele > Macrothele yani. The sequence continues at coordinate 131,723,583 of CM077005.1, read as the reverse complement.
CCTTGAATTACCACGGTTGAATGTCACTGAATATTAAAAAATTTAAGGTAAAATATTATATAGATAAAAGCTGTAACTCCAGGAAAATGAAAACATGAGTTACAGCTTTTATCTACATAATAATTTACCTCAAAATTTTAAAATTTTTTAATATTCAGTGACATTCAACCATGATAATTCAAGATCAGACAAAGATGATTAAGTTTCCCACAAGCACTTCGATATTAATACAACGTGAGAAACAGTGCAACATATCACAACTGTATAGTTGAAAGATATATACAATAAAGCAAATAAAGAATATAGAATTATTGCAAACTCCAAAAATCTTTCCATGGATTAATTTTTCTGAATTTCTGATTGGTCAGTTGCTATTAAATTTGGGTTGTTTCCTAAATGCCAACCCAATCCAGTAATTATAGAAGATCTCACTATCTGTGAAGAAAAATACTTTTGTTAAATACAGTTGAATCTTAGTTATTTTTTGACATTTCTTCTATTCCAAATGTTTTCACATAGTTAATAATATATACCACTAGAAAAAACCTGTTGTTTGATTGTGTGGATACATACACTAATGCAAAATATAATAATATACGAACATAGTATTTTTTCAGGTGTTTGCAATAGTACACCAATAAGATTAATGCAAAACATAATATAAAAACATAGTATTTTTCAGGTGTTTCCAAGGTGTTGCTACAAAGAAAAGGCAAAACATTTTAAAACAATCATTTATCTTCATTTTTTTTTAACATAAACACTTATATTTTTATTCATTTCTGTATTTTTATTTTTTGTACAGTGTACTAGTGCTCTTGTTGTATAGTGTACCAATGCTGCCTTTCGTGTCATGTTTGTAATGAATAAGATGAGAAATATATATTTTGTTAATATATAATTAATTCCAATATTTTTATTAACCTTCCTTATTATCTGATATATTTTATCATCGGATGTCTGTTCAGTCCACATTAGTTCAGCGTTACAGTATTATAAATCCACTAGGTGAAAGCTCATCAATGATGACAGGGAAAAATAAAATACGTAGGGTAATTTTTCAATAGCCAGGTATTCCTTTTGTTTGTGATATCCAAATGTGAAGGCATGTTTCATGAACATTACAACAATAAAACAACAACAGTACATCATACAGTTGTTACGTTACATGCTGATATAATTCGCAGTTTCCATTCACGGAACACCTGAATGAAAACATGAAAAGCTAAGCGTGATGTCACAAATATTTATTTTTCGGTTGTTGCATTGGTGATGACTCTTTCCACTGCGCCACCATGTGGGACAAATATTCAGATAAAGCACATCATATTGTTTGTGATAATTCACTGACACTATTTCTAAGGTTGTAAAATATTCCCAGCACAAACACAAACAAAAACATTAATAAGGCATTTTTTAAAGATTTGCACTTCGTGACGAATTATAAATATTTTTAAGTGCTTGAAGAAAAGATGTCACCTCAGTGGGTATGAAATTCAGAAACTCTACACTGAACTATTAAATAGAACTATTATTTGCAAAAACCTTATGTAAGAAATGGAGTAACTTGATAATTTCAGGGTTTACTGCAAAATGTGATTACAGAATTAATTGAAAACACATTTTCTCCTGCAGTCAATCTTGAAAGGCAATTGGTCAAATATTGCAAAGTTCTGACAAGAAATTATCCTTATTCTGTTGTATCAACCAAGGACTTTATCCAGAAACTCTCTTCTTCCATCAATCGTCAAGATTTCCTGTACACCTTTGACATGGATTCATTGTTTCCTTCTGTTCCTTTCTTTGATGCCTACATGCTCATGGTCAAAAAACTAATGGAGCACCAAGAACTTCCTGGAGAACTGATCAAAGATCTTTATGACTGTTTTGATTCATAGGAAAAGTATTCCTGTTTTGTATACAATGGTATCTGTTACCAACAAAAACAAGGTGTACCTATGGGCTTCCCTCTTTCCCCCTTACTTGCTGTTTGAAACAATAATTGCTGCCCCATTCCTCTTAAAACCCACCATTTGATTAAGTTATGTGGACGACATCTTCATTATTTGGCCACACCAAAAACACTCTCTGTGTGAACTCATGACCTCCATAACTTCCAAATTCCCACATATAAAATTTTCCTCTCAAGAGCAGATCGACAATAATATTAGTTTTCTGGATATCAACATCAACCCATACTTCTCACTTGGCCTCTCTGTTTACAGGAAACCTTCTGCCACCCATAATATCATCCCTTACCATTCTTGCACTTTTGGAAAATACAAACTGTCTGCTCTTAAGTCATACATTCACCGGGCCAACCTTATTTGCAACAGCCATTCTGCTCTTCAACTAGAATATCAGAACATCATCAGCATTGGCAAATTGCATGGCTTTCCACCCCTCTTATTACATAGACTAATCAAGAGTTTTGAATCACAGAATAGATCTAGTTTACTGCCTGAACCTTCCACCACCCTACAGTTTGTTGGCACTTTGCCCTTTAGCTTGTCCTTCACTCATAAAGTTTGCTCTATTTTCAAGTCTTTTGGCTACAGTATTGCAGTCAAACCACCTCCACATCTTCTCAAACTCATCCTTAAGGACAGAGATCTCAATAAACCCCTAGATTTACAAGGTGTCTACTCTATCCCTATCAACACTTCCACAGGCGTTACCCACTATATTGGTAGTACTTACCGCAGCATAAACCAGCGTTTGATGGAGCATATCACTGATGTTAAGAAAGGAAGCCCTTCCACCTCCCTTTCAATTTTAACCATCAGCAATACATCCGCGGATCCCGATTGGCACAATGTTAAGCGAATCGCCCCGTTCAGCAATCAGCATGCCCTCAGATACCGCGAAAGCATTGAAATCTACCTTACCCCTAACACCTGCAATACTGACACACCTTTTGACATCCCTATTATTTGGAAAGCGATTTTGAAATCTGGCAACAACTGACGCTTTTACCACGTGTCTCTTTCCACGGCTGATGAAGGTAGAAGTCGCTACCGAAATGTCCCGCTCTTAATTTTTCAACGTAACTTACGCGTGTGATTACAATTTCAAGAATTATTTTAATGTGATTACAGTACTCCATCTTATGTTAAACCAACTAACAGCTGAAATACTGTGAAGACTTATTTCTAAGTTCAGCACAGAATTTGATTAAGAAATGTAGTACTAAATTACTTCTACATCAGCTATGCATCCCTACTAATTCCTACTTAGTCCCTACTAATTTCCACATCAGTCATGAGCATCCAATTAATTTCTCAGTGAACAACACTCTAATAATATTTTAGAAATGTAAAGGAACTTCTTTCCTGGCATCCTCATTTTCTTCAAAGTTTTTTTTGTGCCATGATTCACAAAAACAGGTAAAAGAGCACCTTTGACAATTTCTCAATCTTTTTCTGAAAGTTCATATGCTGAAGAGACACACTAGACTTCCATTAGAAACATGAAACCTTGTCAAAATTGTAGTCAATGTATTATTTTAAAAATGAAAGAGATCAAGACACAGGCTATTCAATGCATTTGATATTAGGCCTAAGGCTAATATGTTCAAATAACTAAAATACATAGTATTTTTCATTGAACATTGCAGTACATATTGCATACTGTCACTTTCTGTTCTCCATGTCATGCTTTGCTTGAAAAAAAAAAAAAAACGATGCTGAGTTTAGGGATCTATCTATGTACTAGTTTTCATGTTACATTCCTGGAAACTCTGGAAGATCTCAAACTGGATGCTGGGTGATGGGAATTGAAGTCCTAATGAGCTACCTATACCGCAGCCATGAGATACATGCTTCAGCCAACTGCATCATGCTAGTGGTACAAATAATTATGAAAATGAAATAAAATGGAAATTAATACAGGATGTCAGAACCTTTCTACTATGTTACCCACTACAAAAGATAAATTAATGCAACATAGGTATGAAACCATCAGCATGAAGCAGTTAGCTAATTGCAAGTACCACGTCTGCGTGACAGGTAAAGTTGTGGGCTCTGTTTCCCATTGCTACAATCCGATACGGGGTTCACATGAGGGAAAAGAAACACAAATGTGCGGATGGGTTACCTCGAAAATCAGTCGACATCCAAGCTGTTTATGGAAATTTTTCATGTGATTTGTAGTCTCCCCAGCATTGGGCTGGCCACCCAATGTGGTGTATTCCTGGCTGAGATGCCTAATGGAGGTCATGGCTTCATTTGGTGTCGATGGATCTTGATTATCTAAAATAAAATGCCATGCATAACAGAATGCATATATGCAGGGTTCATACTGATTTTTGGAAGTCTATTTAAGGAGTTCTTTAAGTTTTCCACGAGTTGACCACAACATCAGTTGTTTAATTTCTCTGAAAATGAATGGTCACTCATTGTGTAGTCACTCCTTGCTATATAACAGACAAAGAGCAAGCATTTCTCCATTTGTTTAACAAAAAATAAAAGTTCAAAATTGGAACTTCATCTCTCTGTTGCCATCTTTTGACATTCTTTCTGCACAGTGAGCCACAGCAGGAATTTTAACATTAATTTTAATTTAAGCAAAAGAAAAAATGCTTGCTCTGCATCTTGATATAACAAGAAGAACTACATTGTTCATTTTGATGTGAAAACAATTCTACGGGTCATGGAAATGGCTCAGATTCCATCGTGGACAGATTAAGAATTCTTCTTCTTCTTCTTCTTCTTCATCAGCTCGCTGTACTTCCAAGGTTCCTGGTCACAAGTACAGTTCACTTCCTCTCCCCCCCCCCGTCCTTCATTCGATCGGTCCAATCCGTCACTCCAAGCTCCCTCAAGTCACGCCACACGCTGTCACTCCATTGTTGTCAGGTCGTCCTCTTGGTCTCCTACCAGATGGCGTGAATCTATAAGCCCGTTTAACCACTGGACTCCTCCATTCTCTTGACATGGCCCAGCCATCTAAGTCATGCAGCCTTCAACTCACTGGCAATAAGTGGTGATTTATAGCTTTGATATAGTTCCATGTTATGTCTTTTTCTCCCTACACAACTTATGTTGTCTCTAATGGGTCCAAAAATCTTTCTAAGTATTTTGTTTTAAAACTGTTGTAGCATATTGTAGTCTTGGACCATTGTGCTTCAGGTTTAAGCTGCATATATAAACTATATCTATGGGTCTAATGCAGGTTTTATAAAGTTCAATTTTACATCTGTGTGATAGTGTTTTTTAAGACAAAAGATGCTGTATAGAAAAATAAGTTCTATTTTTAGAATGTATTCTAGCCATTATTTCAGAGCTAATTAAATTTTTATAATTTATAATGGATCCCAAGTATTTAAATGAGGTTACATTTTTTAAATTCATATTGTCAGTCTGAAAAAGTGGGTGTGGGTTAGCATCACTTCTCAAGACCATCAGATATTCAGTTTTTTCTTGATTAATTTGGAATCCAATTTTTCAGAAGCTAATTTTAATTTTTTAAAGTGTTTTTTTAATAAGAATAGATTAAGAATGGATTTTGAAATTTAATTTCACTTTTAAAAGAAGAAGTGGACAAATATGCTTGCTCTGCTGATTAGTTTTGAAGAAAAGACTATTACAGAGAAATAGAAAAACACATAGTTCATAAGAAAATATTCCTAAGAAATATGAAGTCACTTTACCATTATTACCAAAGATATTACAAATTAGAAACACAATCATAAAAATGGAAAAATTTAAAAATTAAGGATGTAATCAAGAAGAGAAGGGAAAAAACAAAAAAACACTGCTTAGTCCGAAAAATTTGAAATTCCAAAACTCACAGAACATTCTCAACCCGCTAGAACAATAATTTCTGGTGAACTTTTTCATTATTACCAAAGATATTACAAATGAAGAACACAATCATAAAAATAAAAAAATTAAGAATATAATCAGGAAGAGAAGGGGTGGAGGAGGGATAAAAAAAAACACTGTCTGGTCAGAAAAATTTAAAATCCCAAAACTCACAGAACATTCTCATCACTGCTAGAATAATAATTTCTAGTGGTTTCAAACATTTCTGGCCAGCAGATAGCATGAAGAAAAAAAAAGCACTGAAGAAATGCCACAATATGAAAAACATACAATAAACAAATGATATCCCAAATATTTAAGAAATACATTCTGGGGAAGAAATATTCTTCTCATAATACGTGGAAACGCGTCAGAATTATTAACACAGCAATCAGACATATCTAAATTGCCTGTATTTACTGTTTTCCATGTAACATCAATCACATCAGAAAACTTGAAAATTAATGGATATCATGCTCAAATGGAAGTCAGGTTCATTTCCCACTTTGTAATTTTTCAAGTTTTCTAATTTGATTGATGTTACATGAATAATAATAAATGCCGGAAACTCAGAGATTCCTGATAGCTGTGTTAATAATTCTACTAAGAAATGTCAGGAAATTGAAAACATAAAAACAAGCCTTTTGCAAATGTTGAATAAAATTATTTCACTGAGATTTTTTATTTACATAGTGAATAAGAAGAATCCACAGCACTTGGAGTGCAAAAGTCTTTTCTAAAGCAATGCTGAGGTGCGTGACAAAGTTCATCCGGTCACGCCTGTTGCTCATCCCAACAGCAGTAGAATACCAAGTGTATATCAGGTGGGAAAAGTGAACTCTAATAGTTTTCAAGAGACAAAGGGAAATTATAAATTTAGTAAGAAGAAAAAAAAAAAAAGAAAGAAAAGGAGGAAAAGTTTTCACCTCCTACCTGCTAAATAAATAATGGAAGACATAAAAAAAAAAAGTCCTAAGCTTTCCAATGGTAAAAACTTCTGTAGATATTTCTTTGCAATTGATGTATTCCCAAGGATAAAAATCTGCACATCAATAGAAGAACTTTGAACTATAATAACATGACATACTTAATATTTGCTAAAACTTAACCATAATTATATTAAACATCAATAATTTTTCCTTGGGTAATGTTGAGACCTGCTAATAGATGCCGTGACCTGTACATTCATGACATCAGTGGACAAACAAATGTTTGATGGCTTATTGCGGATTAGAAATCAGCAGTATAGGTACTGTTGATTTCTAATTCTGCAATAAGCCATCAGCACTGTTGACTTTTTTTCAATGATTTTATTAATTTTCAGAATGGAATCAAAATTTGAGTCAATTTATGCACTAGTTACTAGTTGGAATGTTTAGAATGATTTGAACCACTTAGATTAAATGTTATGACAATAATTTACTGAAAATAAATATCAACAGAACTGTAGGTACTGCTGATTTCTAATTCCAAAGCCAGCAAACATTTGTTTGTCTACTGATGTCATCAATGTACAGGTCGTACCATCTATTAGCAGGTCTCATCATCATCCAAGGAAAAATGTTTGATTTTTAATATAATTATGGTTAAGTTTTATTAAATATTAAGTACGTATAATTTAAAGACATTCTTATTGACATGCAAATTTTCAGCCTTAGAAATGAGCTAATTGCAAAGAAAATGTCTACAGAAGTTTTTATCATCGGAAATACGGAAGAGTTTTTAGGCGGAACCATCTTAAAGAATTCTCCTCAAATTCCAGCAGGCCTATGTATACACACTCGCGGACAATGAAATTTGCGCACCTAGAAAAAAACATGCTACAACCACGAAACATGGCAAATAGCTAGAGTGCGTGCTGGTATGCAAATGATCCAAGTTTGGTGCGAGTGCACATGACAGCACACCCTGTGGTGGCGCTCCAAGCATGAACCGGCAGCCTTATAAACCGGCGTGTAGTCAATGTCCCATGAAAGCAAAAAGCACCAGTCGACGCAAGCAAGAGTACAGGGTGACAAGAATGCTGGGTAGATGCCAGAGACGTCGATTTATGCAACGTATGGACTTTCAGAGAGGCCGGATCATCGGGCTGAAAACCGCAGGGTGGTCGGCATGCCGTATAGCCTGCCAAGTGGATCGTTCTGACCATACCGTCCGACTGTGTGGGAAGCAGTGGACACGTGATGGCACTGCCACATGGCGGAGCAGCTCCAGATGGACCACCGGTAGAGAGGATCGACAGGTCGTGCACCAGGCACGAATGGATCCCACAGGGACCTGGTCCACTGTACAGGCAGATGTAGTGGCTCCTGTGCCACAATCATTAATAAGTGAAACAGTAGAACAACCATGAAATTCTCTGCTGCCAAAGTTAAATTCCACTAATAAAATATTAAGAACAGAAAAGAAGGTACTTTATTGTCAGAAAGTAACTTTTCTGTTGTAGTGAACAAATGCAGCTTTGATGTCAACTTATTTTTTTAAATTACGCAGTCATTTTGAACTCATATATTCCCTACAGAACATAATACCAGCTCTTTTTAGCAAAAGAACATAACAAGAAACACATAAAATTTGGATTTGATTCAGTTGGCTACATACCCTATTTTCTGGAACATGACACTTTTTTTTCCTCAAAAAATTTGGTGTCAACCCCCCCCCCCCCCCCCCGTGTCTTATATACTGGAAACCATTATTATTGCCATTAATCAGAGACCGACTTAAGACAAGTGGAGCCTTGGGCACAAACAACTTGACAACTTACCCCCCCCCCCCCCCATCCCCGGGCATGAATCGTACTCTTAATAAATTAACAATGGTACTTGCGTATTAAGGCAGCACCCCTGGTGCTTCACGTAATTATTCTATAATCGCACGTATAATTGTATAAAGCACAAGAAGTGCTGCCTTAATACACAAGTACTATCTACTTTAATAAATGCAAGAAACAATAAATGTTCAAAAATTGTAAATTAAAAGTAAACATTTTATCTCCATCTTTCAAATGGATATTAATAATCGATTTTTTTGAAGCAACATATCGATGCATATTTACGCTCAGTGAAAATTAATTGCTGCACTCCTCTGTCACCATTTTGCTGCCCATAATAATAAAAACTAAATGTTAGTGCTCGAATTGGGGCCCCCCTGTCCATGGGGGCCCTGGGCATGTGCCTCGTGCGTGCTTGCGCAAATCAGGCTCTGCCATTAATATATACACTGAAGTGCCAGAAAAACTGGTACAGACGAGCTTATGCAAAATACATAGCAATGGCACCTATGCGCATGCTTGGTTGCGTCCGCCAATGTGTATATAAAGCGATAGACATCCTTGCCAGCTGTTAGAGCTGTTTTCGGCATGAGAATGACAAGTAATAACAATTTAAGCGATTTTCAACGCGGTGTCATAGTTGGCGCTTGTGAGGTGGGCCATAGTATTTCGGAGGTAGAAACGAAGTTCGGATTTTCACGGACGACCATTGCAAGGGTGTACTGTGACTACAAGAATTCCGGCAAAACCTCCAACCTACAATACCAGTGTGGCCGTAAAAAGACATTGGATGAACGCGACCATCGTCGGTTGTCAAGAATCGTTTCACGCGACACTCTCCCAGGTAGCATTGGAATTCAATGCTGGAGCCTCAACAAGCATCAGCGTCCGGACTGTGCAACATACCCTGCAAGATATGGGCTTTGGGAGCCAACGCCCAACTCCAGTCCCCTTGATGGGTGCACGACACGGAGCTATGTACCTCGCTTGGGCATAGCAACACCGCCACTGGACACTTGATGACTGGAAACAAGTAGCCTGGTCTGACGAGTCGTGTTTCCAACTGTATTGGGCTGATGGAAGGATTCGTGTGTGGCGCAAACCCCATGAAGCCATGGATCCCGCCTGTCAACAGGGAACTGTACCAGCTGGTGGGGGGCCCGTAATGATATGGGGTGTGTTTAGCTGGACTTCACTGGGACCCTTGGTACGTCTACAAATGTCTGTGACTGGCCAACGCTATGTGTGCATCCTTTCTGACGAGGTATAACCGTTCATGTCCTGCATTGATGCTGATGGGTTGGGCCTGTTCAAACAGGACAATACTCCTCCACACAAGTGTCGAGACGCCACATTATGGTTAGAGGAGCATTCATTTGAGTTTGGGGTGTTGCCATTTTCACCCAAATCCCCAGATCTGAATGTGATAGAACACATTTGGGATGCCATGCAACACGCTATCGAACACAGGAATCCGAGACCTCGGAATACATCCGAATTGTGGAACGCTCTGCAGGAAGTATGTTGTGCATTGCCTACAGCATTTTTCCAGAAGCTAGTGGAGTCCATGTTCCATCGTATTTCTGAAATCCTGCACTCCCGTGGGGAACCTACCAAGTAAGTATTAGACTGGTGTACCAGTTTTTCTGTCACTTCAATGTACCTATGTATGCTGCAATAATGACTGCTAAATGAGTTTACAATGTTATCACTTTATCTTATGCACAGTAACTGATATTTTTCTGCACTTTTTCTACAATATCATTGTATCATGAATGCTCATACACAACTGCTTGTGAAAATTGCAACACCATGAAGAACTGCTGGTATTAACTTGAAACTTACAGGATAGGTACAACAGGTTTGGACATGCAAATGATTAAACTGTCAGAGAAAATGTGCTTGTGGTTTCAGAGCAGTGTCCTCTGAACTACCCGATTATCTGTATAAAGAGCTGGCTCAAATGAGATGTTGCAATCAGTGAGGAGTTGACATTGAGTTGAAAGGGTGTTTCTTGTGTCTCACTATGCCCCGTCACTGAAGAAGGTCGCATAATGAACACCTGACAGACTTTGAGTGAGGAAGGATTCTTGGGATCAGAGAAGCTGGATTTTCCTAAAACAAAATTGTTACTCGTATGGGACAAAATGCCAGTACCATGATGCTAACGTGGTGTCAGTGGACAGTTGAGGCTCGAACGCACAGAAATCTGAGAAATGGACCACAAAATCATGAGACTGCTGCATAGGATGACAGACACCTCTATCACATAGCAGTCACCGATTGTACAACAACATCTACGATGTCAGCACAGCAGTGGAGAACTGTCACAGGCCATGCTTTGTCCTCCAGCATTATTCAATGTCAATGTGCTAAACAGAAGACTGTTGCTAGCAGCCCACTGCCACGCATTCCTTTGATCCTCAAACAGATGCCTCAGGCTACAAAGGGATCTTGAACACAGATATAGGCACACTGGTTGATAACAGGTCATGTTTTCTGATGAGTCACAATTCAACTTGATGCACCATGATGGTCACATACATGTTTGAACATGTTGTGGTGAATGATACTATGCAGCGTCATACCAGCCAACCCCCAAACGTCATGGTTTCGGGTGCCATTGGGTTCGATTCACAACCTTGCCTAATACAAACTGAGGAAATCCTCAACAGTCAGCGACACATCAGGGATGTTTTAGAGGCAGAGGTAATGTCCTTCCTTCAGAGTTGTACTGGCACTATATTTCAGCAGGACTACTCTCGACCACATGTGGTCTGGAAACTCTACAAGACCTCTTCCATGCATGGCAGATCCTGTTTCTTCCCTGGCCTGCATGTTTGCCAGATATGTCACCCATCGAACATGTCTGGAACATGGTAGCCTAAGTGACAGGCCAGTCACCGTGAATGAACTCTGTTCTCGCATAGAAGCAGCTTGGCAATACCACAGTGTGTAGAGGTTCTTATTTTTGCTCACGGTGGAGTCACACGATACTGAATTTCAAATCGAAATTTTTGTACAGCTGTACAAATATAGTCAGTTTTCTCCTGTACCATGAGGACCTTGTGATATAAATTTCATTTGAATAGCGTGATTCCTTCTTGGTGAGACAATTTGCACATACCGTAGTGTATACTCTACACTGAAGTGTCAAAAGTCATGGGATACATACCTAGTAAGTATCGTGTGTAGGACCTCCTCTAGCCCGGTGAAGGGCAGCAACTTGACTTGGCATTGATTCCACAAGTGGCCAGAAGACTTCTGGAGAGATGTTGAGCCATGCCGTCTGAACAGCTGCCCACAGTTCCCTGGTATTTGTAGGCGCAGGATTTTGGGTGCAAATGGACTTATCCACCACGTCCCATAAGTACTTTGTTGGGTTCATGTCGAGCGAATGTTGTGTCCACACCATTCGTTGCAACTCTCCAGAATGCTCCTCGAACCAATTTTGGACAACTTGTGCCAGATGACATGATGCATTGTCTGCCTGGAAATCCAATTGCTGTTGGGGTACATGAAGTCCATAAAGCGCTACAAATGGTCACCAGTAGAGCAACAAAGTTATTACCAGGACCAGAGAACACACACCATGCCACATAAAAACACTCCACGTGTGTATGGAACTACTACCAGCTTGCACAGTGCCTTGTTGATAGCTTGGGTCCAGCATCTCATGGGGTCTGCAGCATCAGCTCATGACAACTGGTAGCATGACTAACACGCCACATGTTGCCAGTCTTTCCGAGTCCAATTACCATGTTCACGAGCCCAGGTGAGGTGCTGTGTCTGATGTTGTGGTGTTAACAAAGGCACTCTGGTGGATCTTCTGCTCCAACAACCCATGGACGCTAAATTATGCTGCACTGACTTGATGGATATGTCTCTGGTACCTCCTGCATTGAATGTGGATGTTATTTGAGCCAGTGTCCCTTGTATGTTAGCATGGACAATCCTGGTTCGATGCTGCTGGTCAGTCATTCAGCACCCATGGTCGTCCACTGTGCTGTCCACGGTGGGTGGTAATGCCTTACATGAGGTATTCTTAGTACACATGTGACACAGTGGATTGAGGAATGTTGAATGTCCGCACAACTTCAGAAATTGAATGTTCCATCCGCCTGATCCCACTACCATGCCTCATTCAAACTCCAATGATTCACGTCAGCTTGCCATAATCCTACTGACAGTTGTTCAACCTGACTCATGAGATTACACCTCAAAACTGATAAAAATTGTGGCGTGCGTTGACGCCTTTATACGACGGCAGCTCCAGTTAAAGATTAGCATACTGCTATCCCATGACTTTTGGCACTTCAGTGTATATTTTTATGTTTAACCATTGTTAACTATGTGCATGTTTTTATGAGCATGGCCTATTACACCATGCTACACATGTATGTGTGCCTGTGCACATACCATTGTTTTCATGAGTTAATGATGTAAAATCCAATTTAAAAACATACCTCATATGTTGTACATAACAATCTGAAACAGACATAAAAGGATTATCATAATTCTTTTAAAAAGCAAAGTGATTGAAAACGAAAGAAAAGAACAGTATTTCTGGATGAACCGTCTCAACAGAAGCTTAAGACATCCACCAGCAAACTGGGGGTACAAACACATTAGTTCCGGCTGCATTATTGCTGATGCAATTTTTCTGCTGCAATTTTGTAGACAAAAGGCAAAATATTATTCATTCACAATACCATAAATACTGTGGAGTTGTAATTTTGAAGTAATTTTTGGCAAAATCAGTTTCATGAAAAGTGCAAATTTTGCTTAATCTTTAACTGGCATGAATATACTTTTATTTGCAGTTTACGATGGAAGATGCCACCACATCTGACAGAGGCTAAACCCAGGGGCATGCTGATAGTCCTCAGCAATAAGATTTTACAATGGGGGGGGGGGGGGAGGGCTTCATATAAAACTAGTTAAAGAAATAGCCAGGAATTTTTGACTGCTGGAAGATGGGGAAACAGCTATTCCAGAGGCCTTGAGTCTCTTTTCCACAGTCAGCAATAATTCCTATACATGTATACGAGGTCTGGTCAAAAAGTTTCGAGACTAAGCCTATATACAATAAAGTACTTATGTTACTTAAGTCTGGCTATGATCTCCCTCAAAGTAGTCTCCTTGGGCAGTGATACACCACTGCCAGTATTTTTGCCACTCTCTGGAAGTCCTGTTCGCAAATCCTGTCAACCACCATCTGCGATTCACGCTGGATCTCGTCCACGGTTTCAAAACAGAAACTCTTGAGCTTCATCTTCAGGAACAGAAAGAAGTCGCAGGGGTCTAAATTCGGCGAGTAAGGCAATCGAGGAAGGGTAGTCATGCTGTTGCGGCTGCAAAACTGGCGTGTTGCTAACGCTCTGTGAGCTGCTGCATTGTCGTGATGGAGCAGGAAATCTCCCCTGCACCACATTTCTGGTCATTTGCAATTAATGTCCTCCCTAAGATGCTGCAAAACATTGCAGTAAAAAGGTCAGTGATAGTCTTGCCCTGGGGAACGAATTCACTGTGCACAACCCCACAAATGTCGAAGAACAAGATAAGCATGCTTTTGGTTGCACTCTGGACCTGTCAGGCCTTCTTTGGTCGTGGAGATGCTGGGCTTTTCCACTTTGTTGTTGAGTCTCCGGGCCGTAACCACAGACCCATGTCTCATCACCAGTGATGACCCGTGACAGGAATGTTGCCTCATTCACCACCTGCTGACGAAGATCTTGACAGAGTTCGACACAGAGCGCCTTCTGTTCAGGGTTCAGAATCTTTGGTACAAACTTTGCAGCAATGCGGTGCATGTTCAAAACCGACATCAGAATTTCTTGCACTGTTCCATATGACACATTGACGATGGTAGCAATGTCTTAAATGGTTCTCCAACGATCCTCATGTATCAGTTCCCTAATGTTGTCTACATTTTCGAGGGTTTTGCTCGTTGACGGTCGCCCTGGTCACTCTTGAAGCGCGAGTGCCACTCAAAACATCTCGCACAACTCATTGCTTCATTGAAACATGCCTGCCGCAACATTTCATGCGTCTCCGTTCTCGATTTGCCGAGTTTGACGCAGAATTTGATGTTCGCTCGCTGCTCTAGTTTGAAGTCCATACCAAAACCACAGCTGCGATCTGCACGTGGTCACTAAATATCGTGTAACACAACTCCCTATGTTCATAGAACGACGCCACTCAGCACAATGACTCACAAAGGTTACTGCCCTCGACCACTGCTCGCACATTCACGTACTGCCATTGTTGACGTGCTACATACCTAGTCTCGGAACTTTTTGATCACACTATGTATTAACAAGAGAATGTGAAAAAAATATCAATTTGAAATTTGTATACTAATGAGGATAAGGTGTTATGTATTATAGTTGTTTACACATAACTAGGCATCCTTCAGAATTAAATTAATTAAAAGTTTTTAGTTTTTTTGTAGCAATGAAGAAACAGAATCAGTGTCACTTTTTAAAACAAGTTAGTAAAATCAGGCAATGCATTGATTATGATACGCTTTCCAACATACCAGAAATCATTACTCAAGTTATGAGGATAATGGCTGTAGAATAAATCTTGCTCCTATGAGCTGACCTTTGATCCCATTTGGATGATATTCAACAGAACCGGTAAAGTATACTTCTGGAACAACATGCTAAAGTTTTGTCTCAGTTGAAGCAATTTTATGTAAGTTATAACGCATAAGTGTGATGGAATGGATCCCGATCCTATGTCCTGACCATTGACCCCATTTCTCCCATTTTCAATAAGTTTCATCCCCAGGTGGTCCCCTACCACATACTAAAATTTCATCAAAGTCGAACCATTTTTATGGAAGTTATGACGCATAAGGGCAATGGAATGCATCCTGCTTCTATGTCCTGACCTTTGACCCCACCTCACCCATTTTCAATAGAGTTCGTCCCTAGGTGGTCCCCTATGACATACTAAAATTTCATTGAAATCGAACCATATTTACGCAAGTTACGACGCTTAAGGGCAATGGAATGGACCCCACTCCTATGTCGTGACCTTTGAACTCATTTCGCCCATTTTCAATAGGGCTCGTCCCCAGGTGGTCCCCTATCATATACTAAAATTTCATCGAAATCGAATAATTTTTATGTGAGTTATCGTGCGGACAGAGCTGGAGAACGCTTCTTCAACCTACGGTTGGAAAGTGTAAAAAAACAGTCACGAGAAAAAAATTTCACTATGTGCAAAACACTGGGGGATTACATTAAGCCTGTTTTTTTTATTCAGCAGTAAATAATTTAAATAGTTTTATTGCTTTGTGCTACAATTCTTAATTGTTACATATGTACTGCATTTTCATATAAATCAGAAACTGTCATGAGGCACTATCAGATGGCAGTTACATGCCTTGTGTGTTATCGTGAGGCATTTTAAAGAGGCTGGCCTCAGTTCTCTAAAAGAATACAATTTGCATGATGTGATTAACTTTGGTGTAACTGTTTTGTAGTACTTTCTATTGGTACAAAACTAGGGCAATAATCTTAATCACCACATGAACATCTGTCTTACACACAAAAAATGCAGTGCTAAATTTTGGTTTTATGAAAAATACCTGTAGCTTTTTCCAAACAATTTTAATTATTAAAATAACTATAAAACCTAGTTAATAAAGTGGAATTAAAAAAATTTCAGTAAGCTAACAGATTTTTGCAAAAGGGCCTCAAATATTTTGTATATGTGTGTGTGTTCTGGTATGCCACTGGCTAGCTCATTTGCTTCTTTGACATAATTTTTTATTGTGAAGGGATCTTGAGATACATGTACTTGGAGTGCCACTTTTCCAAAATAAGAAATCAACGCTGCCAACGTTTTGTACTAGTTTTGTACACCCAAAAGAAAATTTTGTACACCACCGGAAGTGGTACTTTTCGGCTCTTTAAAAGTGGCACTCCAAGTACATGCTAGAGTGCCACTTTCTCAAAATCGAAAATAACTACTGCCAAAGTTTTGTACTAGTTTTGTATAGTTTGTTTTGTAAACCCAAAAGAACATTTTGTACACCACCGGAAGTGGTATTTTTCGGCTCTTTAAAAGTGGCACTCCAAGTACATGCTGGAGTGCCACTTTTTCAAAATCGAAAATAAATACTGCCAAAGTTTTGTACTAGTTTTGTACAGTTTTCTACACCCAAAAGAAAATTTTGTACACCACCGGAAGTGGTACTTTTTGGCTCTCCTTTGTGGCTCTCAACCATGTACTTGGAGTGCCACTTTTCCAAAATTGAAAAAAAAACCCTGCCAGAATGTTGTCCTGGTTTTGTACAGTTTTGTACACCCAAAAGAACATTTTGTACACCACCGGAAGTGGTGCTTTTTGGCTCTCCTTTGTGGCTCTCGACCATGTACTTGGAGTGCCACTTTTCCAAAATTGAAAAAAAAAACCCTGCCAGAATGTTGTCCTGGTTTTGTACACCCAAAAGAACATTTTGCACACCACCGGAAGTGGTGCTTTTTGGCTCTCCTTTGTGGCTCTCGACCATGTACTTGGAGTGCCACTTTTCCAAAATTGAAAAAAAACACTGCCAGAATGGTGTACTAGTTTTGTACAGACAAAAGAGAGTTATGTACCCCTCCGGCGATGGTTCTCTTTGGTTGTCCAGCATGCTCTTAAAGTGTCATCTTTCGAAATCCAGAAGTTTACTATCTCTTTCCAGTTTATTACATATTTTTACTCCTGTTCATTATACACAACCAACTGTTTTTGTGTTCATTATACGCAACTTTTATTTGTTCAAGGTCGCCAATTTTCGTGTTGTTGTCTTGTATAAACTAAGACATTGTCGGAGCCTTCATTTTTATAGCAAAAGGAAGAAAAGAAACAGTTTTTTGTTGCTTTGTTAAGCAATGCTTTCGGCAAAAGCATTTCGGAAATGCGAGGAAAAGGAATTCAAATTAGCGCATATCATCGCTTCCAGTCTAGCAGCCATGCCGAGCAAGGTTGGGGGAGAGGGAAGTAGCAAAACACCTCGGTGCATTCGCAGTGGCGTAACTAGCACCACTTGTGCAACCCCGGAAAGTTCATTTCAGCACCCCTAAGCATAATAATTTTTCCAGGATTTCGGACACTAGGGAGGATGTGTTTTTCACGGTGTTTGTTTTGGGAAAATGGTGATGTCAGGAAGTTAGGGAGACTGTCTGGTAAAGTAAAGGAACTACCTATAGAGCCCTGTAGTTTTAACTTTTAAAATAAATTTTGGAACAGAAGTACATAATGCAAGGTTATCAATCAGCCAGTCAGATTTAACACGGTGAGCTGTCTGCATAATCATGAATATACGTTTTATCGCACTGAAATGAATTCGGTAAAATATATTTAAATGTTTAATTAAGGTTAACAACTATGAGACTTTAGTGATCGTTA
Organism: Macrothele yani; assembly: GCA_039090855.1. Taxonomy (NCBI): domain Eukaryota; kingdom Metazoa; phylum Arthropoda; class Arachnida; order Araneae; family Macrothelidae; genus Macrothele; species Macrothele yani. Next base: position 131,705,601 of record CM077005.1, on the reverse strand, counting down.
TTGGATATGGTTGTATACAAACAGGGAATTCAGTATTCTACACTGCAAGAATGCAAATGGATTTCGTAGCTGCAGATATTAATTTGCATGTACAACAAAACTTCAATGCAGGCCAGGAAAAAAAAAAAAAGTGCGTGTGGAAATGCAATGTGCAAGTATGTGATGTTTACAAATATACGAGTACTATACCCAGTGTTAGAAATGGGCCGGTATGGCATACCGGTAGTTAACAAAAATGGAAGTGAGCATACCGGCAGTTAAAAAAAACGTTATTTACCATCCCGGTATGTAATTATAAACCCTTCACAAACTACGTAAAGATATTAGGATGAAAGAACAAATTTTAACGCAAAAACGGCAAATGGCATTTTTAACGGATAAAATTGATAATTAGCAGCTGAGACTGAAAGAGACCGACCACAAACCCTTCAATGAAGTTTTTTTAATTTTTACATTAATTTTATAAAATTATATACATTAATTTTTCAATACCAAAAAAAAAAATAATAACAATTATACGGAATGGAATGTATTTCTTTCGAAACCTCCTATTTATACTATGTGGATCTATGGTCTACACCATACTGGCAGTAGCTCTGTGCCACTTCGACCACTGAGTGTACCATATAACTACATAATATAGATATAATATAAATTATAATTATATGATTAAAATCTTGACAAGTGGAAAATTAATTATGCGATAAGTGGAAATTTTCATGTTTTTAGACCTAAGTCTTTCTTTCTAGCCTTCATTTTTTGGTGAAATTATTAAGCGTTGAGGTCCATTCTTTTGGCAAACTGCCTTTCTATGCAGTGACAATTCCTGCAGCCTATCTTGTGACATGATGCTTCTCAAATAGTTTTTACAAATTTTAATTTGGAAAACGATCCCTTTACAGATGCTACTGTGACGGGTAGCCGTGAGTGTTAAGAAAAACATCAAGGCAATAATTACATAGTTTAGTACAACCACCGACAATTGTAGGATTCACATCCTCCACGAGGAATCTCCATGTGGCCTCGCACTTTCCTTCAGCAGTGCACCAATAAGGCGATTGCAGAGCGATCGTATCACAACCCGTAGCCAAAGGGTCGAATAGCTTCAATGTGCAGGACATCCAGCAACCGAAAAATTGTTATGCTGTGTGTTGGTAAAACGTGGAAAGTGCGATGTATTTGTTTATTCAACTGATGCCACGTATTTGGGGGATTTTCACTTAGGATATCAGTGCTTCCAAAGTGTACCATCCATTTTTTAGTGTTCACAAATTTGGTACACATGTAAACAATAATTACTTATTTTACACTTGCAGGTGTCACAGCTCATCATAAATTCAAATAACGCAAACTTTCAATAATAACTTTTGGAATGTCCTAATTCCATTGCATTTTATTTTCATTTATCATGGCCTTAATTGATTGAATTTACTTTTTGTTTCAAAATGTATCCACCCGTCTCCCAAATTTTAATTTTCACCTAAAGTCAATATTTACCTTAATTTTAACATTTGCTAAATTTAACTATTAATTACACACATGAGCAAAACCTATCCATAACAGTTTGAAATGTGGTCAGGAAGGAAAAAACAAGATGATGGATGTGAAGACGAACTTTAGGCGTGCTCAAACACAGTGATCTGTTTCCTTCTGTTCGACAGGCTATTCTTATTGTTCAAACATTACCAGTAACAACCTGCTCAGTGGAGAGGTCCTTCAGCACTATGAGAACGGTTAAAAAGCTGGTTAAGGTCAAAAATGGCAGATAGACGTTTATCTGGACTGTGCATGATGAGTATTCATCGAGAAAAGGTTTTTGAGAATAAACATGAACTCATTCAAAATGTAATTGATAGATTTGGACAAAACCCAAGACGTTTGCAGTTTTTATTACATGGTATCTCTTCTAAAGTGCAAGAAACAGAAAACTGAAGGGTGTATAAAAATTAACAGATAAATGTCTATAAAAAAAGGGGGTTTATACTCATACTCAATAAAGGACGATGGAGCAGTGCAATTGTTTTATGTAACCCCAAGTGAATGTTTCCATACAAAAAGACTTTATTAAGTTGATTATTAAATTTAGCAAGAAGCCTACAGTAAGGTTAAACTTTTGACTCAGATATGAATAATCAGTGGCCAGTAATTGGTAAATGACATAATTATTATTATTGTCCGTTATTTCAATACTAAATATTGACTATAGAAAGAAAGATGTGTCCAAGTTCCCAAACTTTGGAGCGGGGGGGGGGGATATCAGTGCTCCGAACCCTCCCTAGCTTTAGGGGCTTGATGCACTCGCCTGACCCAACTCCCACTATGCCATATAAAGACGCAGGGGTACTATAAATTTAAGCAATAAATATGATAGTGGGAGTATACCCGTTTGTCCCCTCCCCGGAAAAGTTGCAGCGGACGCCCATGCTCATGGGGGATAACGCTGCGGGGAAAAGTTTCCGGCCCTTTATATGATTTTTTTATCACCAAAATGGCGGTTAAACAAGTTCCCAAAGTTTGGCCAAATATTTTAAAAACTACATGACAAAATGATTATGTACAATTTCGCATTTTCAATACATGAAAAAAAAATCTTTACTTTTTAAAAACTTTGTTGTAAATCCGAATGTTATTTTGTTTCATATTCATACCCCTATTACTCCTTCTTTATTAGCATCGCTCTTTTCAAAGCAAATTGTTTACAAGTTGATTTCTCAATAGTATTTGAGTAAAATATTCTCTAATCTTTGCTTGTTTAAAATTTGTCAAAGTCAGAGAAAAAACATAACTATGAACGTTATTAAGTTTTGCACCATCTATTTCATGGCTGAACAACAGCAACAAAAAAACGTCCGCACCATGCCAAGAGTTGTAGCTTGCCTAAGTGCACGTTTTATTCAGAGCAAAGACTGCGAAATAAATTTTTCATCCAAACCGAAACTAAACAACATATCCCTCTCTGATGAGATCAAGGTTCAACTTTGCACGAAGAAGGAACACAAGAACGCTAACCGAAAGTAAACAGCATACCCTTCTCTGATGGGATGAAGGTTCAACTTTGGCTGCACCAAGAACTCAGTAACGCTGTCTCGATTCTCTCAAACTTGTGATATACCGGTTACATATACGTAAACAAATCAAAGAACTGCGAGTTTGTGATAATCAGAAATTACAAAATTTATGTACATCGAAAAAGCGTATAAATGAATTAATTAGCTATTATCGAATTGGAAAAGCTTAGAAAATACAGTAAAATATCGGGACTAATGCAGAATTACGTATAAATGTCAAAAAATATAACTGGAGTACGCATAGCCAAAGTTTCACTGAATATCTTTTTATTTCTACAAAGCAATGCTTAAATATAAAAATTTTGTTTAAACTGAAAACCACTAGATTGAAAAAACATTGCGCAGAAATTCAAATTGCTTGAATTTCAGTCTGTGATTTATACCTGTAACTTAACCCTCCTTTTGAGTTGCTTCTAAACTAAACATTTTCCCACTGAAGAGTCCGTTACTTCTCTAAACAGCTTGTACATTTTAGCGACACTGACAGTGAGTCACAGCAAAATTTATAGAGACAACCTTGATTGTAAATAATGGGGGGGGGGGGGTAGAGAGAGAAAGATTGCAAGTAATTGTGGGGAACTGATATAAAGAAAGAGATTTAAACGAATACGTATTGTTGCTATATGTTGATCTAAGAGCTATTTTGTGTCAAATGATGAATCACAATGTGACAATTTTTTATAAAGATGACCTTCGAACTTTCATTGAGTGGAAAATTAAGGGAAAGGAGATTTTAAACATAAATTCTTTTGGTGATTCTTCCAACTTGGCCGTTCGGCTTCTGGGTTATTACAAAAGTGTGTTTTATATGCAACAAACTAGGAATATTAATCAAATTAGTTAACCATTTAAGCTACTGGTTCGAAAATCAAGAGTAAAAAAGTACCACTTCCGGTGGGTGTACAAAATCTTCTTTTGGGTGTACAAAACTATGACATCACTCTGGCAGTGTGTTTTTTTAATTTTGGAAAAGTGGCACTCCAAGTGCATGCTCGAGGGCCACAAAGGAGAGTAAAAAAGTACCACTTCCGGTGGTGTACAAAATTTTCTTTTGGGTGTACAAAACTAGGACAACACTCTGACAGTTTTTTTTTTTTTTTTCGATTTTGGAAAATTGGCTCTCCAAGTACATGCTCGAGGGCCACAAAGAAAAATAAAAAAGTACTACTTCCTGTGGTGTACACAATTTTCTTTTGAGTGTACAAAACTGTACAAAACTAGGACTACACTCTGGCAGTGTTTATTTTCGTTTTCGGAAAAGTGGCACTCCAAGTACATGCTCGAGGGCCACAAAGGAGAGTCAAAAAGAACTATTTCCGGTGGTGTACAAAATTTTCTTTTGGGTGTACAAAACTGTACAAAACTAAGACAGTGCTTATTTTCGTTTTTGGAAAAGTGGCACTCCAAGTACATGCTCGAGAGCCACAAAGGGGAGTCAAAAAGTACCACTTCCTGTGGTGTACAAAATTTTCTTTTGGGTGTACAAAACTGTACAAAACTAGGACAATGCTCTGGCAGTGTTCATTTTCGTTTTTGGAAAAGTGGCACTCCAAGTACATGCTCGAGGGCTACAAAGGAGAGTCAAAAAGTACCACTTCCGGTGGTGTACATTTTCTTTTGGGTGTACAAAACTAGGACAACACTCTGGCAGTGTTTTTTTTCAATTTTGGAAAAGTGGCACTTCAAGTACATGGTCGAGAGCCACAAAGGAGAGCCAAAAAGCACCACTTCCGGTGGTGTACAAAATGTTCTTTTGGGTGTACAAAACTGTACAAAACCAGGACAACATTATCGCAGGGTTTTTTTTTTCAATTTTGGAAAAGTGGCACTCCAAGTACATGGTCTAGAGCCACAAAGGAGAGCCAAAAAGTACCACTTGCAGTGATGTACAAAATGTTCTTTTGGGTGTACAAAACTGTACAAAACCAGGACAACATTCTGGCATGGTTTTTTTTTTTTCAATTTTGGAAAAGTAGCACCCCAAGTACATGGTCGAGAGCCAAAAAGTACCACTTCCGGTGGTGTACAATATTTTCTTTTGGGTGTACAAAACTGTACAAAACTAGTACAAAACTTTGGCAGTAGTTATTTTCGATTTTGAGAAAGTGGCACTCAGCATGTACTTGGAGTGCCACTTTTAAAGAGCCGAAAAAACTACCTCCGGTGGTGTACAACATTTTCTTTTGGGTGTACAAAACTGTACAAAACTTTGGCAGTAGTTAGTTTCGATTTTGAGAAAGTGGCACTCAGCATGTACTTGGAGTGCCACTTTTAGAGAGCCGAAAAGTACTACTTCCGGTGGTGTACAAAATTTTCTTTTGGGTGAACAAAACTGTACAAAACTAGTACCAAACTTTGGCAGTATTTATTTTTGATTTTGAAAAAGTGACACTCCAGCATGTACTTGGAGTGCCACTTTTAAAGAGCCGAAAAGTACAATTTCCGGTGGTGTACAAAATTTTCTTTTGGGTGTACAAAACTAGTACAAAACGTTGGCAGCGTTGATTTCTTATTTTGGAAAAGTGGCACTCCAAGTACATGTATCTGGGATCTTGGCATAGATTAAAAGAATTAGTCATTAAGATACCTATTTAGGTGAGTAATTCCAGATATGGATGCATAAACAGCATTTTCTAGATTTTAGCTCTGCCCTAACCACTATTTAAGATCATGTGTAACAAAACTATGACTTAATCACAATTAAAGTACCATAAATAATTTTTCTTTCTGTTGAAATAACTGGTTTCTTGTTCATATTTGGATTGTAAATTAAACTTTTTTTCGGGGAGGGAGGGGTTTGATTGGTTGTCGTTTTATGGTGCAAGGGCCTCAAAGGGCGAAAGAGCGCCAAGAGGAGGGGGGATTTTGTTTGTGTACGATACAGATCAACTGCATGGCACAATTTATTTTTAATACACAAATGTTCAATTATATATAAAAAAGATGAGGTGTGTAAGATATAGCATAAAGAACACAGGTAATGGAGCCAATATTTTTCTTTTAGTATAACAGTGAAAGTAGTATTTGTAAATTTTACATGGTGATATAGTGTGGAAGAAATATTCTTCTCATAATATGCAGAAAAAATACATTATGATAATTAACACATCAATCAGACATCTCTGAAATTGACTGACTGTATTACTGTTTCACATGTAATATCAATCACATCACAAAAATTGAGAATACTTGGGACTTAGTAGTCATGGGTGGTGTAACGGATAGCATGCTCAAACGGAAATTGGAAGATGCTGGTTTGATTCCTGCTCCAGGGCGATGAAATTTTAAAGTTTTCTGATTTGATTGATATCACGTGCAAAACAGGAAATACAGTCAATTTAGAGATGTCTGGTTGCTCTGTTAATTATCATGATTTACAGGGTGATTCTGTAAAGCCTTATTAACATCATAAAGACTGAAGTGAATCAATGAGTTCTATGTTGTCAAACTGTATTTGCAATTTCAAGAATTTAAAGAGCTGATCAGAGGAGCTAAGAAATGCATTTCAACTGTTATATAACACATGATTGCATTTCATACTAAGTTCTAAAACAATCACTTGAAGAAATTTATAAAAATTTAATGCAGCTGAACAGATCATATTTACATGAAAAACATTTAGGAAACTTCATTCTTGTGAATCCACCTTTCATGCGTTTGAACACCTCGAGAATTCACAAAAGACCTCGGACAATATCTGCAAGTGTAGTGTGTTTTGTTACAATAAATGGCTTGATTTTGGTAGGTATCACTGTTCTCAGCAGTGGCATTGTTACAGAAATATTCTTTAGAAGGCTGAAACCTGGGAATTGATGACAGACTAGTTGTGGTTGCAAACACATCAGGATGACTGCGCAACTCTATGCTTGAATGGTTGTTACGGAGAGGCGGCAAATAGCCTGTAGGATGCACATTGTTAAATTTGCTTCTTCCCTGCACTACAGGGCATGTTGAGGAATGTGTTCCACCTGAAATGAGTAAAAGACATATCAGTTTTGAAAATTTATGGTGCTGATACAGAATGCATTAAAATACTGAAGAATTAAAGCATGTTACAATTTCTTGTATATACATAAAACAAATACCCAAGAAAAAATATATTTCAAGTTGATAAGAATTTTCATTCAATTCGCATAATGCTCACTGACACACCCAAACTTTTGTTACACTAATGAATACTGTTACACCATCTTCAGTAAGACATCTGTCATTGAATACAACATCTGTAATTTTCTTTTCATTTTCTCCAGCTACATATCAAACCATACCAGGATCTGTGTATTTCAGCATAACGAATTATTTACAATCACCTGTTGCAAATTAGAATGGTGCAAGTGGCACTGCTCTTCTATGCGTTACAAGTTGAAGAAATACAAAAAATAAACCGCTATTTTCGCCCCAAATGTGCACCAGAATGAAAATAAACTTCGAACATAACTGATATTTGTGTATAGAGGCTGGTTACCAAATAGACCGTGTAAGTAGTGTCACTCTCAAGAGTTGATTGAAGAGTTTAAACATATGCAAAAAACATAAAAACAAGATCAAAGATGGAACGTATATCATCATCATCATCATCATCATCATCATTGTCAACCATTATCAATCCACTGCTGGATGAAGGTCTCACCAAGTTTCTTCCACAACAGTCTGTCTTGTGCCAGTCTCCTCCATGTCACTCCCGCATACTTTCGAATTTCATCCAACCATCTGCCATGTGGTCTTCTTCTGGGTCTTTTCCTGTCCCTTGGAATCCAATCTAAAATTTTGGCTGTCCCTCGATGGTCTGTCCTTCTGGCAGTATGTCCAGCCCATTGCCATTTCAGGGATTTAACTCTGATCATGATGTCTTCCACTCTTGTCATTTTTCGGATCCACGAGTTCCTCTTCTTGTCTTTCCTGCTTACACCAAGCATGCACCTCTCCATGCTTCTTTGAGTTGTCTGCAGTCTTTGTATGTTTCTTTTAGTTAAGGTTCATGTCTCTGCACCATACGTAAGCACTGGAAGGATGCATTGATCAAACACTTCTTTTAAGACATAATGGCATATTGCTCTTGAAAATTATGCTGTTTCTTCCAACAGCTCTCCAGGCAAGTTTTGTACGCCGATTAATTTCTTCATCAATGTGACCCTCACTTGATATCTGCTGTCCAAGATAAACATACGTGTCTGTTATCTCCAGCTTTTCTCCATCAACCGATAAATCTTCATTTCGTGTAAAAGCATTGAACATCACTTTTGTCTTCTGAAAGTTCATTTTTAATCCCACTTCTTTACTCTTGTCAGCAAGTTCCTGGATCATACTCTGCAGCTCTGATGGGGTAGTTGCAAAAATTACTATGTCATCAGCAAAACGAAGGTGGGTTAGATAATCTCCATTAATCTTTATCCCTTTGTTTTCCCAGTTCAGTGATTGAAAGACATTTTCCAATGTGGTATTAAAAAGCTTTGGAGATATGGTGCCACCTTGTCTCACTCCTTTTCCAATTTTTTCTGTGTTGTATTTTCAACCAGCCGAATATTTGCACTTGCATTTTCATAGATGTTATTAATAATATTAATGTACGCATCTTCGATACCGCAGGATTTCAGGGCCATTGTAACTGCTGATGGTTTCACTGAATCAAAGGCTTTTTCATAATCGATAAAAGCCATGCACAATGGAAGTTCATATTCCCTCGCTCTTTCAATTAGTTCTCTCAGTACATGGATATGATCTATTGTGCTGTAGCCACTCCTGAATCCAGCTTGTTCTCTCGGTTGAGCCATGTCCAGTGTCACCTTTAAGCGGTGTGAAAGAACTTTAGTGAAGATTTTATAAACCACTGATAGGAGGCTGATAGGTCTGTAGTTCCTGAGATCCTCAATGTCACCTTTTTTATGTAGCAAGATCATTGTAGCATTGTTCCAATCCTCAGGAATCTTCCCTTCATTAAGGCATCGAGTGAAAATTTGGGCGAGTACTGTTTCAATTTCTCCACTTGCTTCTTGTATGATGTCTACAGTAATTCCATCTTCTCCTGGAGCTTTTCCCCGCTTCATGTTCTTGATTGCATGTGCAACTTCTGCTGGGAGGACTGGAAGAACTCTGGTACTGGTACCTTTCATGATGTCTGGAGTACATGTATCATCCCTTTCATATAATTTGGAGTAGAAATCTTTCACTCTTGTCAAAATTTCGCCTCTATTTCTTGTTACAGAACCATCTTCTTTTTTCAGTGCCATAATTTGTTTTCTTCCCTTACTGAGATGTCCCTTTGCTATCTTTAGGCTTTGGTTGATTTCAATTGCTTTCCTTACTAGTTTACAGTTGAATTTCCTTACGTCTTCAGTGATACTTTTTCGTACTGTCTTGCATAGCTCTATATATTCCACTTTGGAAGTCACATCTTCTTTAGTTGTCCTCATCACTCTTCTTTTTTGCATCAACATTTTGGTTTTTCCTGATAATTTGTTCACATACAACTTGTTCTTAGACCCAGCTAATTTTGTTGCTGTTTCCATAACAGCTTTGGTTACTTTTCTGTTAACTTCAGAAATATCCACTTCTTCCGATGTTAGGCCTTCTAAAGCAGAGAATCTGTTCTTCAGTTCCAACTTGAAGGTATTATGGTGTTTTTTAAGGTTGGTTATGTCAATACATTTTGTTTGTCTTATGAGCTTGCTACGTTCGAGTTTAGTGTTGAGATGCATCTTACATCTCACCAATCTATGGTCACTACCTGTGTTGAACTTGTTTAGCACACTGCAGTCTTCTATGACGAATTTTTTGTTACACATAATAAAATAAATTTCACTTGTCGTCCCATTTGGATGTCTCCATGTCCATTTCCTTTGTGGCTTTTTCTTGAAAAAGGAGTTCAAGATGAAAAACCCTTCTGCTTCTTCAAACTCTACGAGAGTATTTCCACGCTGGTTTCTGTTGCCGTGACCGAATTTACCTACTGAAGTTTCATTCTGTTGCCGTCGCCCTATTTTTGCATTGAAATCTCCCATAATTATCTTTAAGTGCTGTTTACCTTTATTATTTAGATCACGAATTTCCTCATAAAATTCTTCAATTTCTTCTTCAGGATGATTTGTGGTGGGTGCATAAGTTTGAATAATCTGAGCCTGGTATCTTCTCGAGAGTTGGATAACGAGTCGTGCAGCTCTGTCAGAGGAACTTTAAACTTCTACAACTTTATCCTTCAGTTTCTTGTTTATTATAAATCTAACACAACACCACTAGTTCTGCCAGTATCAGTCCCACGATAGTAGAAGAGATGTCCACTTTTCAGTTCAATGAGATCTTCTCCTTTTCTCCTAACCTCACTTAGCCCGATGATGTCCCACTTGATCCTTTGTAGTTCCTCTTCCAATTCAAGAAGCCTTGTATAAGAAGATAGGGAGCGTCCATTATACGTAGCCAAGGTCAGCATCAGATGGCAGCCTAGTCCGGTCCTCCGAGGATTCTTAGCACCCTCTGCCTTCATGTCGCACTGGCCGCTGCCTTGGCCAGGTACATTCCAGCTGCTAGAGACTGAGGGCCAAGATTTAAGTTGTGGTGTCATTTTGGAGGGGTTTGGCCATAACTCACCACGCTGGCCAAGCGGGTTGATGAGTGTGGGATAGCATTTCCTCTAATCCCAATGTTATAGTTATACCGCTATTGGCGGTCGTCAGAGCCCCTTTAGTGGGAACAGGATGTACCACGAGAAGGCGGGGTTGACATTTGTCAAGGAGAGGCTGTGACGTTATGCATCACCTGACCTTACATCCCGGAACGTATATAAAAGATAATACATACTTTGAATAAGGCTCATGTTGAGAATTGGCTTCCTAGTTTAATTCAATTACTAATCAGAAACTTATATTATGGGAATTCTTACTAGGATTTTTTTTTCATTTTAATTGCAAATTTTCAGAGAAAACTCTTCTTCTTCAGACTGTCTTGTGAAAAAGTGACAACAAAAGACAGCCCGAAGAAGGAGAAGAATTTTCTCTGATAATCTGCAATTAAAATAAAAAAAAATCTTAGTAAGAATTCCCATAATAGAAGTTTCTGATTAATAAGATAATACACTGAAAATCCAGAAAAACTGGTACAGACGAGCTTATGTAAAATACATAGAAACGTCACCTACGCACATACTCAGCTGTGCCCGCCAGTGCGTATATAAAACGATAGACATCCTTGCCAGCTGTCAGAGCAGTTTTTGGCATGAGAATGATAAGTAATAACGATTTAAGCGACTTTCAACGCAGTGTCATAGTTGGCACTCGTGAGATACGTCATAGTATTTCGGAGGTAGAAACGAAGTTCAGATTTTCACGGACGACCATTGCAAGGGTGTACCGTGACTACAAGAATCTGGCAAAACCTCCAACCTACGATACCAGTGTGGCCATAAAAAGACATTGGGTGAAAGTGACCATTGTCGGTTGTCAAGAATCGTTTCACGCGACACTTTCCCAGGTAGCATTGGAATTCAATGCTGGAGCCTCAACAAGCATCAGCGTCTGGACTGTGCAACATACCCTGCACGATATGGGCTTTGGGAGCCGAAGCCCAACTCCAGTCCCCTTGTTGGGTGCACTACACAGAGCTATGCGCCTCGCTTGGGCACGGCAACACCGCCACTGGACACATGATGACTGGAAACAAGTAGCCTGGTCTGACGAGTCGTGTTTCCAAATGTATCGGGCAGGTGGAAGGATTCGTGTGTGGCGCAAACCCCATGAAGCCATGGATTCCGCCTGTCAAACAGGGAACTGTACCAGCTGATGGGGGGGGCTCCGTAATGGTATGGGGTGTGTTTAGCTGGACTTCACTGGGACCCCTGGTACGTCTACAAACGTCTGTGACCGGCCAACGCTATGTGCGCATCCTTTCTGACGGGATACACCTGTTCATGTCCTGCATTCATGCTGATGGGTTGGGCCTGTTCCAACAGGACAATGCACCTCCACACAAGTGTTGGAATGCCACATTATGGTTAGAGGAGCATTCATCTGAGTTTGGGGTGTTTCCATCCCACTCAAGTCCCCAGATCTGAACATGATAGAACACATTTGGGATGCCATGCAATGTGCTATGAAACAAAGGAATCCGAGAACTCAAAATACACCCGAATTGTGGAATGCTCTGCAGGAAGTATGGTGTGCATTGCCTACAGCATATTTCCAGAAGCTAGTGGAGTCCATGCCCCGTCATATTTTTGCAGTCCTGCGCTCCCGTTGGGGACCTACCAAGTATTAGACTAGTGTACCAGTTTTTCTGGCACTTCAGTGTATATGTTCTATACATATTTCATATTATAAGATCAAAGATGGAATGTATATAAAAGATAATATACGTTCCAGATAATAAAGATAAAAGCAATAGAGGCAAACTTATTAAAATATCGGAAAATTAAAAACTATAAAAGTACCATAAAACGATCTTTTTACATCTGCAGATGCATTTTACTGCAATTACATATTTTGGCCATCTTCAGTGCTGTTAGAAATCATGTATCCATGGAACAGTCTCTATATTCTAACTGAGCCACTTGCTGTGGCACTGAAACACTGATGATGCCACTATCTCTTTGCTTTGTGATAATCACTGCAGCGAACTCATAGATAGTATTTCATAGAGGGAAGCATCTCATAAGGTAATCTAAGATTCAAAAACAAACTTTTATACCCACATGTACAGAGCTATGCTTGATGGATTCACTTCTGTGACAGATTTTCCGAAATGCGCATAACACGCAACTGTGGCTTAAGAACCTTCAGTGAAAGTTCTGAGGATGGTCAATAGCAGATCTGAAAATATTAAGACTTTAATCAGTGCAATTTTTCATCTTCTTTCTTTCCTTTCCTTCTGCTTTTTTTATATTAAAACTACCTAAATACCCGTTCTTCAAACGTGACGATATTAAAATACAGTTGAAATACAGATGATATACAGTTGAAATGGCCATACACTGCATATTTCTTCGCTCTTTTGGAAAATGCGTCTGCCTGACTTATTCTGTCAGACGACACATAAGCAATTTAGTTCATAACTGTAAATTTAAAACTTCAAGCATACACGAAACAAATCAAAATATGTCGTTACTTTTCACTTTCATCGTTAAAATATTAATAGACAACAGAACAAAATAATGATAGAAAACAGAACAAAATAGGTTGTTACTTTCAGCATAAATGTAAAAAGAACCTTGCTTATAAACAATTTTGTTCGAAACTGTACATTTAAAAGCTAGCAAGTCAGATGTTTTTGGAAGCGTGAGCAAAATTGTGTTGCCATCGCTGATATCATATCTTAAGGGGAAACTTTTTTTTTTTTTGAAATTTCAATTACTATGAAAATCTACCCACATATTTATATTTATTGCAGTCACCTTACCACTTATAAGACGTCACCATTGCTTCAATGAAAACGAATGTTGGTAATTTGATTTTAACTCAAAAACCTTGACATTCGATATGTCAAACAATAATGTAAATGTTTAAATGCAAAGCATATTATGATATAGCGTTTTTTACATGATATTTTAAAAGGTTTTTTTTGTTAAATAAATTTAGAACAAATAAAAAAACCTTGACATTCAATGTGTCAAACGATAATAAATGTTTAAATGCAAAGCATATTATGATAAAGCGCTTTCTACATGATTTTTAAGGTTTCTTGTTTAATAAATTCAGAACAAAATATATACTGAGCAGGTCAACTCAAGACATTCAAAACTTAGGGTGGGGCTTCAGTTGCTGGGCAACAATGGCTCGATCACTGCAAAACGTCCTAGCGTTATCAAAGCTGGGTTATTTAAAAAAAAACATTTGACCCACTTAAAGTTATCATAGGAAAAAATCCTTTCTTAGTGCACCTCTATGTTGAAAAAGGAACATTCCTGCCAAATATGAAAGTTATAAGTTCAGTAGTTTCTGAGATTTGGTGATGAGTCAGTGAGGGCTTTCAGTTTTATATGCACAGATAGTAAGAATATTTCACTCACTTTTAAATTTAATGAACATTTTTTTAATTGAATCTTGGCCGCATAAACCAGGGATCTCGTGATTTTCTGTGTGAATGGGTTAACAAAGTTTTCCAGTTATTGTTTTTTTCTAAATCAAATTTTAGCTTCATAAACCAGGAACCACATGGCTGTCTGAGAGAATGGTTTAAACACTTTTCCAGTTAATCTTTTTTTTTTTTTTTTTTTTTTAATTGAATCTTGGCTGGATCAACATAGAACTGTATGGTTTTCTGAGTAAATGGATGAACAAAGAGTTTTCCAGTTTTTTAAATTGAATCTTGGCTACATATAAACCAGGGACACATGGTCTTCTGAGTGAATAGGTTAACAAAAATTTTTCAGTTAAGACTGTCTTTGAATGAGTGTTAGGGCTCATCTTCTGCAATAGATGGCACAAAAAGTCACTCCTTGGGCGTAGCTTTTACGTCTTGAGGGACTGTCCCAGAAGTTAGCATCAGCGAATCATCGCAGTCTTTGCCATATTCAGAATGGAAGCGGTCTCTCGTTGGTACCACAATGAAAAGAAAATATGCACTGTTACATTTTAACCAATGACATAATTTGGGGGTGGAGCTTAGTAGGGGGTGGAGCGGAGTTTCTATTGCTCAAATTCAGGGGTTCTCTGCTAATGTACACATTTTCTCTTCAAAAAATGAACGTACAGTAGGATTTAAGATGATTTATGGGAGACAAGATTCTAGTGTCGCTTTTGGCCCCATATTATATTTCTATTTGGCCTAGATAATTAAAAAAAATCAGGCAGAAATGAGAGATTTCATTTCTTCCAGACAGAAACTGTGCTAAGCTAACTTATTGCGCCATCTAGTGCCCAAATTGGAATACTTTCGAGTCAGATAAATTGAATTAAAAAAAAAAAATTCTAAAAATATTTTCGGAATAATAACTGTGGCACATATTAGCTATAGCTCGTTTTTATTTGGGCTCAACATTTCAAACAGTACAAAGTAATAGTCTTCGAGAAAATGTGTACAAAAGAATTTACATTGCAGATATAAGATAGAATTTCTCTTACATTCATTCAAAGACAGCCTTAATGTCTTTTCTCATTGCATTGCAGCTGCATAAACCAGGGACCATTTAGTTTTCTGAGTGAATAGGCTAACAAAAGTTTACCAGTTGTGTTTTTAATTGAATCTTGGCTGCATAAACCAGGAACCACATGGTTTTCTGAGTGAATGGATTAAAACTTTTTGCAGTTAATCCCCCCCCCCTTTGTAATTAAATCCTGCCTGCATAAGCCAGGGACCATGTCATTTTCTGAGTAAATGGCTTAACAAAAGGGTTTTCAGTTAGCATTTTATAAGTTCAAAACTTAACTATATAAAACAAGGATGACATGGTCTTTTAAGTGAATGAGTTAACAAAAAGTTTTCCAGTTTTTTTACGCTTCCTAACCATAGGTTGAAGAAGTGTATGTGCTCCAGCTTTGTCTGTCCGCACCATAACTCGTGTTCGATTTCGATGAAACTTTAGCATGTGGTAGGGGACAACCTAGGGTCAAACCCTATTAAAAATGGGCAAAATGGGGTCAAAGGTCAGGACACAGGAGTGGGATCCATTCCATCGCCCTTATGCATCATAACTTATGTAAAAATGCTTCGATTGTGACAAAACTTTATCATGTTGTTCCGGAGGTATACTGAACCGGTTCTGTCGAATATCATTGAAATGGAGTCAAAGGTCAGGGCACAGGAGCGAGATTTATTCCACAGCCATTATCCTCATAACTTGAGTAATAACCTGAGTAAAAATGCTTCTATTTTGACAAAACTTTAGTATGTTGTTCCGGAGGTATACTGAATGAATCAATAGTCAGGGTAGGATGGAGGGTTTGTCTGCGTGCGATTTCTGGTATGTTGGAAAGCGTATCATGATCAATGCATTGCATGATTTTACTAACTTGTTTTTCACTGAATCTTGGCTGCATAAATCATATGGTTTTCTGAGGAAATAGGTTAACAAAAAGCTTAAGCTTTCCAGTTAATGTTTTTAGGAATTCCAATGTATTTAATGCATATTTTGTAAACTTTGGTAAATAACTATTTTAAGTACTTTACTTTTAAAAGTTTTTAAATAAAGAACATTCTCAAAGAGAAATACATTCAATATTTTTAGGGAAGATCTCTCTGCAGAATTTTGTTTGTTGACAATTATTTGCAATTTCTTCCCTGGAAATAACTTAAAATTTTAAATGAAGCACATAAATTTAGGCATAGCAATATTGATATTTTTATCAATTGTCTTTGCATTTGTTAAAACTTTTCCCTCACTAAATCAAAATGTACATTGAAAAAGCAGATTATTATCAATAATTCATAATGAGTGACCAACAGAAATAGAACAATAAAACTCTTCACCTGTAAAAAAAACAGTGTAACATTTTCAAATTGAATTATGCTGTTAACATAATTTGGTGGCCTATGGCAGAGACTATTAACAAAAATACTGTATATGAAACCTAGTCACACATATTACAGGCATCTATTACTATGGATTAGATGTTCTAAATCAAAAATTGCAGCACAAAATATACACATTCATTTCCAAAAAGAATTATTGCTATATCATTATAATACTTGAGGTTCGTTAGAAAAATCAAACTACATATCAAATTATCAAACTATATATCTGATAATAATTTATGTCATAGCTATTCTTAGACTTGATGAACCATAAATTTCACTAAATTATAGGTTTTACACAGGAATAACGGAAATTACTTACAGTCAAATTTGACTGTAAGTAATTTCCTTTATTCCTGTGTAAAACCCATAATTTATTGAAATTTATAGCGTATATATCTGAATCTTTATCCCCCCAGCCCACCTCACCAAACAGCTCCCTTACATGTTAATACTTGATTTAGTTCATGAATATTTTCAAGACCAAGAAATGCTTCATCAGACAGCACAGGTGGAAAAAAAAAAAAAATCTAATTTCATTGAACAACAAAAAATATGATACTTTTTGAAATCTTGTATAAATAAAAAAACATTTTAAAACATTGGGAGGTTATGAATCAATTCCGTAGTGAAATATTGAGCACTTTAAGTCTTGAATTATGTTACAATGCACACAGTGCACATTTCTGAACCTTTTTAGCAAAATGTGATAAATATAGAGAACATTATATTCAGTTGAAGAAGTTACCTAATTCTTTTGTTTCCCTGAGTTTTCATTCATTAGCACAGGGATTGAAAAATCTCTTGAAATGTTAGGGGCCAGACTTGAAAACTTAGAAGCCAGAAAAATCAGTGCAATATCATTTTTAAATTTTTTTATTAGTACTAATAAGATACTACTAAGTGGGTTAATGTAAAATTTATACACACTTTATACACTGTGTTTATGTCCCCGAACATGCCTCACAGCTTTTATTTTAAAATACCAATGGTCAACAGCTCTATTGGGGTTAAAGTTCTTTAGATCAGGTCCATTCAAACTAATCATCAATAAATTTTGTAAACTGTCTACTTTCATCCTGTTTCTTAATTTATTTTTTGTCATGTTCACGTGAGAAAATCCTCTCTCACATGAAGTTGTGGAAACTGGTATAACAGCTACTATTTTAATAAGACAACTTAAATGTAGAAATCTGTCTTTCATGCTTGAGTTTTTTCTAATAATTGTTCAGTATTAAAATTTTTCCCAAGTGTTTTTAGATCAAACCACTCTGTTAAAAGATCATCAAGAAACTCTTGTTCTGTCTTACCTTTATTACTTAGAAATTTTCTATAATGTAAGCCTAACATTTTTATTTCACTTTCTCCATAATTAAATAAATCTGTACCATCCAGCCATTGAAATGTGCCAAATACTGAAAACAGCATCAGTAATCATTGATGAATTTTCTAAGAATCTCTCTTTTAAAAACTGAATACCATCATTTAGGACATTTTGCTTGTCATTTTCAAAAGCATTTGTATACATTTTTGTAAGATGTATCTCTTTAAATTTCACATCTAAAGTTGTGTTAGATACAACTAAATTTTCCATCTCACTGCATGTGCTCTTTAAAGTCTCTAGATTAAACTGTGCTTTCTTAACATGCAAATTAATTGAAGGTAGAATCATTATATCTCATGTGATTCTATCATAAAGTTCACATACCATTACGTGACCACAAGGTTCTTCAGGAAGACGCTTTGACGCCTGTAAGTGTAAAACAGAACTTACAGACGTCAAAGCCTCTTCCTGAAGAATGTTGAAGGTAGAAGTTGGTCAGATTTTTGAAACAGAAGAGATAATGAATTAAATATTCTTAAAAAATTCAACAGAAAGTGCATGAATTTCACAAAACGAAACAATTTCAAATCCTTCAATGAACCCTTGACAGTTGCAGCCTTTTCTCGAGAACTATTTGATATATCTTCTAAATGTAAAACAACACTAGTTTAATTTTTAATCAAAGCAGTCAGAGCATTTACTTTACTTGCTACCTATCTAACATTATGAAGACATTGAAATTTTAAAATTTTGGTTTGCAAAGCTTCTGCCACTTTTTTAAGCAGTTTTAATCTTTTAGGTGAATTCTGATAAAACTTATAAAGTTGTTTTAGTACACTGTCAATTTTTGAAAGGTATTGTGTACCTTTAATTGAACTTAGTACAGCCAAATTCAGTCTGTGAGCAACACAATGAATTGTAATTAAGTGTTCCATACCTGTTACAGTACCTAATTTTGTTACCAAGCCATTTTCTTTTCCCACTATTGCTGCTGTTCCATCTGTTCCAAAGCCAATGAATGGAGAATTGGGCTCTAGAAGTATTTCTAGACCAGCTTTTTGTAGAATCTGCTTCAAAGCATGGAAATAAGATTCACTTGTACCACTTTCAAGAGGAATTATGCCTAAGAAACTTTCTTTAATCACATTATCTTTTAGGTACCGTGCATAAACAACAAGTTGCTCTTCATCAGATTTGTCAGTTGAGCCATTTAATAAAATACTTAGGAACCTACTTTGCTTCAATTCTGCTAATAAATCTTCCTCAATTGTACGTACTATGCGGGAAATTATTTCCTTACAAGAGTTAATATTACCATATTCTTGAAGAACCTCAACTCCACAATTGCTGATTAGAGTTAATATATCTTTTATATCTGTAAATGGCCTATTATTTTTGGCCAGGTAATATGCAGCATTAAAAACCACTTTCAAATGATTGAACACCTTTTCATCCATTTTTTTTTACACATTTTGCTAGAGCAGTGTTGTTGGGTTCAATTTCAGCTTTCAAAGCAGCAACACATTTTAAATGTTGCTGTGAAATTCCATGTTTCTAAAAAGTCTCTAATTTAAATGGTGCCGTAAAACCATGAACTAGTTTAGAAGATTGATCATTAAGATTGGGGCATTTTGTGCATATGGAACAGTTGGCTATTCCATTATCTTTATTATATTCTATCCAAGGAAACTCCTTTATCCATGCATTTTGGAACTGTCTCTGTTTTCCACGTGGCCGCAAACTACTACTTGCTTTGTTTATCTGAGCAGGTGATCCTATGGTGTCAGAATTATTAAAATCATCAGCAGCTGCTCCACTTTCAATAACGTAATTATCCTTTGACGATGTTTAAAAATAATCAGTCAACCAAGCACATTTCATTTTGGGCCGAATAGGATCAGTTAAAGCTGAACGCTTCATAATAACGGTGCCTTTTCCCCTATCTCGCGAAGGTGCTCAGCGTCTACAGAGGGAGAAACGAGGCTTTTATCCTTTGCAGTGGCAGGTAACAGACATCACAAATCCACTCTATGAATATTGCGCTCTGACAGTGCAGCATAGGGAGGCAGGCGGTGACCACAAGTGAGGCAAACGATAAGTACTCTCATTGGCCTCGCCAGGAGCTAACGTTTAAAGGATCCAGTCCGTTAAATTTTCCCCCTCTATTCATGTGTTGGTATATTATTGGCAACAGTAAGCTGGAGCTTTTGTCATGGCGATTATTTTTAATTTAAAAGAAAAACAGTGGGCTCAAGTTATGGTCACCAGCTCTGATTGTTTAGTCGCCATGGCGACCTGGCGCCCTGTATTTTTCAAATCCTGCATTAGCATACATTTCTCTGTTTTCACTGTCACGGCATGTTCTCACAGTTGGAATTCAGTTCTTAAAGTTGGTTGCCACTAAATTCATTTTTAATTATGTTGCGAAATTTCATTTAGAGGTATTGTCCACACTAAATAAAAATCATAGGCTACACGCTACAGTGCTTCTTGATGTTACTCAATGATTCTCTAAAAATAGGACAACTCTTTTGTAGGTTCATTAACCAATCCTTTATTCTTGATTATGTAGTAGATCTCTTCAATAGGACTCCTATTATCCCTGAAGTTTATAATAAAAAAATTGTATATTGTCCCAAAGTGATCTGCATTTGTTTTTAGTATTTCCGTGTGTTTGACTACTGTGCTGTTCTGAACTCTTTTAATCACAGCAGTTGTGTGTTCTTTAATTCTCAATGTCCTTGTGTTTGTCCTACACATTTTTATTGCAATCTAGTGTAATTTCATAATTAATGTTCTTTTTTTCCAGTGATGTTCTGGACATGTGTTGTCCTACTCCTATGTCAAATGTTTGCTTAATTTGGGCTATAGGGCTTTATTAGAAATGTTCTTAATTGCTTGTTTAAATAGCACTATGTTAGTTTTCCTTAATTTTCATATGGTAAGCTTATTATTTCCCACTTCATATGTTCAGAGTTATGTTGTGCTTTTTCTTTCTTATAACAATTCCTTAGGAAAATCATTATCAATTTCAGTCACTTCTGTGACTGCTTTCAGTTGATTACGAGTTGAAAATAGGTCCTTAGCTTTTTAAAATTAAAGTTTTGCTGTGTTAATTTTAACTAACATTGTGTGGTAACATGTATATTCAGCATACTACTGGATTTTTCTTTCTTGAAATTAAGAATAGAATCCATCAGATTTCTTTGTCTCATAATTTTTACATCCAAAATTGAGATTAATGTCATTTTCTTCCAGTTTTATAGAACTTATTTTCCATTTTAGAGAATGTATCTAAAATTTCCCTTCTATTGTGTGGGTGTTCTTGAGTCAAAAAAAAAAAAAAAAAAAAAGATCATCATTTACATATCTAATATGGAGCTCTAACTGCAGTTTATATATTTGCTTTAAACACTTCTTTTTGAAGTAAAAAACAGAAATTCAGCAGGTTTTGGTTACATGGTCAATCCAATTGAAAGACCTTTCTTTTGTTTATACAGGGTGTCTAAAAATACACGGCAAAACTGCAGGAATGAGTTCCTCATAGGTACATAAGAAAAAAGTTAATATCAACATAGGTCCGGAAATGCTTGGTTTACGAGTTATGAAAGTCTGTCTATGCCACTTAACTGTTCACATTACCTGACTCAGGTCTGTCTTGGTTTCCCAGTTATTCATCGGAATGTTTTATCTCCCGCAGGTGAATTTCTTCATCACAAGGTACTGACAGAATCTGATGGTTTTCCTTTCTGACCATGTACTCAAATCAGGAGAAAGCGGATATGCACTTTAATGTATGGTTTGGCAGATGGCAATGCTCTGGAGGATAGTCGTTTGTACCACAAAAGGTTCTCAGGATGAAGATATCCAGACAGGAAAACGTTTGAAAGTATCCATCACCACCTTTGTGAACATGAGACCTTTAAATCGTGTGCTGCCAACAGAGGATGACCAAGATCTACAACTCCTGAAGTAGAGGCAGAGATTTTCAATGTTTTGCATGCGACTCTTGAAATCAGCACACACAGATCAGCAATGCAACTGCCTGTTCATCGTTCGACTATTTGGAGAGTGTTGCGAGAACAACACCTGTATCTGTACCATCTGCAATGGGTACAGGTCTTGTCACCAGCAGATTACCCTGTGTGAGTAATGTTCTGCCAATGGTTTTTGCAGCAGTGTGGTACAACTCCTAACTTTCTTGCCTTAGTGATATTCACTGATGAAGCACAGTTCCCATGCGACGGAATCCTAAACTTTCACAGTCAGCATGTATGGGCCGAGGAAAACCCACATGCAGTTCTTTCATGATGTCACCAACAGCAGTTCAGCCTAAACATCTGGGTGGGTGTTTTTGGTGATAAGTTATTTGGGCCCCATGTACTTCCCAACAAACTCACGGGGCGAGCATACCATGCCTTTCAGGAAAACAACATACCTGATTTCTTGGACGACACGTCACTGATCCTTCATCAATAAGCACACTTTATGCACGATGGTGCTCCCACACATTTTAGCTACCTAGCTCGCAATTACTTGAATCGAAAGTTTCCTTGTCAGTGGATAGGTAGAGCTGGACCAACTGCCTGGCCTCCATGCTCACCAGATTTAAACCCTCCAGATTTCTTCTTGTGGGGCCATTTAAAAACATTGGTGTATTCGACTCCAGTAGCACATGTGGAAACTCTCCACAATTGAATTGTAGCAGGTTGTGAAACAATACAACTCATGCCAGGAATTTGGCAGCATGTTCACAAGTCCATGAGACATTGATGTGAGGTCTATATTGAGGCTGAAGGTGGACATTTTGAACAATTAATATAAGGTAATGTGAACAGTTAAGGGTCATAGACAGACTTTCATAACTCGGAAACCAGCATTTCCAAACATATGTTGATATTGAAACTTTTTCTTATCTAACCATGAGGAATTAATTCCTGCAGTTTTGCCATGTATTTTTGAGACACTCTGTATACATTAGGTGCTGGCTTATTAGGTATAGCTGTTCTCATCAAATAAATGGCTCACTCCAACACGTAAGAATAAATGGCTCACTCCAACACGTAAGAATAAATGGCTCACTCCAACACGTAAGACAGTACATGAGCACAGTGTGTGATATAAATCAAGCAGATAAGCTCAACAAGTACCAGTTAACATCATATATTAAATATTGGAATGGAAAACTGCATGATCTGAGCAACTTTAAACGTGGCATGATAGCTGGTGTGAGGCGTGCTGATTTGAGCCCCTCTTAAACAGCCTTTCTCCTGGGTTAATTCACTCACAACTATAGCAAGGACTTACAGTGAATACTGCAACACACAAAAAACTTCCAACAATTGCTGTGGACAAAAACAATTGGTGGATAAAAGGGATCGAAAGGAGACTAGTCAGAATCATGCATGTGAACAGACTACCCACAAACTATCATATCACTGCTAAATTCAACACTGGCATGCCAAGGGTGATCTCTGAACATACCACACATCAGACCATGTCACAAATGGGCTACAAAAAGCCAACAACCATGTTGCAAATGGGCTACACCAGCAAATAATCATGTTGTAAATGGGCTACACCAACAAATGACCATGTTACAAATGGATTACAGCAGCCAATGACCATGTTACACAACTGGACTACAACAACCAATGACCATATTGCAAATGAGCTACAACAGCCATATCCAGTACTGATGTTATCCAGACCATGAAAGTGTGCCTCTAGTGGGTGCGGGTACATCAATACTGAACTGCTGAGGACTGAAAAACAATTTCCTAGATGAATAAATCTAGGTTTCTTCTGCATCACGTGGATAGCAGCATCCGAATTTGGAGTGAGCAATATGAGGCCTTGGAGCTATCTTGTCAGGTGTCAACACTACAGGCTGGTGGTAGTGGTGTGCTAGTCTGGGGAATGTTTCGTGGCAAGCATTAGGCTCCCTGATACACATCAAATGCCATCTGAATGCCACGGAGTACCTGAACATCGTTGCCAACCAAATTTATGCCTTCATGCCTATGGTTTAGGCATGCATCATTACAGAATGGTTCCAAGAATATGCTGACAAGTTTTCATTACCTTAGTTGCCTGCACAGCCCTCACATTTAAACCCCACTGAGCATCTCTGGGATGAGGTGGAACAAGCTATTTGCCATGCACCTATGTCACCTTCCAATCTGCATCAACTGTACAACTAAATCATTTCTGTATCGCACAACATTCTTGCAGGATGTCTCTAGCGTCTGGTCTGTTCCATGCCCTGACAAATTTAGGTTGGTCTGAGCAAAGGACGGCACAACAAGCTACTATGTCAATGTACTTAATAAACTGGCATATTACCATTAAACTTTGAGAGGATGGAACACTGCAGTATACGTTCAACAGAAAACAGAGTTTCATGATAAATATGTGTATCAGCAAAACAAGTTATTTGCTGATATCACATATTTTATGATGAAATCATTTTGACTCTTTCTTTCAAAGAAATTGTTAATGAGTGATACAGGGGAAAAAGGAGAATTAAGTTACTTCTTCAGCTAAGTGTAATTTCTATTTTTGAGTAAAGCCAAAAATAAGTTTTTTTTTAAGTTTTTGTACTTATTATAATACGTACCTCAAAGACTTTGATCCTTGCAGCATATGCAGTGTGGAATTAGAAATATTAGGGAATCATTACAAACATATAAACAGCAATAAAATCAGAAATTCTGAACTTTCTTAGAGATAACTAAAATAATGAAGAACTTACATAGTGAAAAGCTCCACAGATAACAAACATTAATTGGGAATTAACTGGACAATAGAAGAATAAAGACACAAGTTACCAAGAAAAATGTGCAGTCTTTTGCCACATAGTTACTTATCAATTTCTGAAATATTGTTCTACAAATCAACCACTTGTTTTATTTAATGAACCCTTTCAGTACTGGAGAAGAAAAAGAATCACCTATCCCTAAATTTGGATTACTGGTTGCAGAGAAAAGGGAGAGCAAGCACAATGTTTATATCTAACTTCTGACTCAACACCCTGACTTTTAATCAAAATCCATATATTCATTCTCCCTGTTCAATATATGTAATTGCAAAACATATAGACATCATACAAACATCCATATAATTGCAATACATACAGGCTACTGAAAAGGTGGAAAAAAAGAATAACAAGAATGCTTAGTAAAAACATGAGTGATGTTTCTGAAAAGCTCCTGAACCACTTTACATATTAAAATGAAAAACCAAACAGGATAATCATTTTGAGTATCCTGCATACCTTATTGACCTGAATATAACAAGAGGTTTTTTTCTATGTTTAGTTCTCCCAAAATTGTGAGTCGTCTTATATTCGCAGACTAGAAAAATTATTGTTTGGGTCAATGTTTCTACATAAGATAGTGACTAAATAAAAACTGACTCTTAGTTTCTGATACTGACAGATTTGTAATTCCACGTTTATATAACATTCTGTGTTATAAATGGAACTATTTTATTTTTAAAAAGTTATGTTTTTTTTTTTTTTGTGGTTTGATAAAAAATAAGTTGATGTGTTCCCACATAAGTTACTAATGTATGCTTTCATACAACAAACAATATAATTTTAGGAGGTTGTTTTATATTTGGGTAAATATGGTACATATATCAAATAAAGAATTTCCTACACTCCACTTCCTACTTTTTATCAAGAACTTTTAAAAGAAGTTTAACATCTGATATTACACATACTAGTCATTTTTTTTTAACAAAGCCCAGTTTAACCTACAACCTCAATCATCTACCTACTTGTGCCACCTACCTACAAGGAGACAATCAAATGTTTTACATAAGTTGATACAGTTTCAGTTGGTCACACTGCTTTGTTTTGGGTAATGTCAAGTTGTAAGAATTAACAACACAATTATATAAAACACTGTATATGCCAAAACTCAAATTTAAAAATAAGAATTTTAAAGTTATGATTTGAATAAAATATAAAATTCTGACATTTGCATATTATTGAGGTATTTCACAAGGAAACAGCAAAATTTTATGACTTCATACCTCTAAGTTTAAATTCTAGCCAAAGAAAAAACAACTAAAAAGAAAACTAAAACAGGATGCGATATCTGTATCTTCAAAGATTAAACACTCCATGTCATCTAATAAAAAATATAAGATGACACTGAGCTCATAATAATTTATTTCATTCTGTAAATAAAGCTTATTTCAAAATACTGACTTTCTAGTTCATTTAATTAAACACTAAATGATAATTCTCTATGGGAGTTACTAGGAGTACTTTTGAATTTTAATTGCAAATCTTTGGAGAAAACTCTTTTCCTTCTTCAGGCTTTTACTTGTTACCACTTGTGTCACCTTATTTTCTTACCAATACTATCGCAGTTATGGTAACATTGATGGTTACAGTTATTTTTCACAATATCTTGGCAGATGTCAGGAAGCGACAAACCGCTACAGTCATTGATGATTAAATTCTGACTCTCCTCAATTTCAAGTCCTTTTGTTTTATTTTCTGTTTTAACAACTGATGACTTTCAGGGAACCCAGCCCATGTTGTGACCAGTTTCTCAATATTTTGTTGGAGCGATTTTTTATAGCTGCTTTATACTCTGCTATTTGAGTTTCTAGTCTGTGACCTGTCTGTCCTATGCAAACAGTCCACAATAACATTTTACTTCATAGATTACTACTAGCATTTTTAAAATATTTTTTTATCTTTTTGAACAACGAAAAATATATTTTAACTTTGTTTTCTAAACTTGGAACAAGTCTTGTATCATACACTGACGGGAAAAAAATCCCAACACCAAGAAGGGGTTGTGTTAGATAAACGACAGTTGGTAGGCGGTGAGAGTACATCTGTAAGATGAAGTCTATGCAAATTTCGCGCTCAGCGCATACGTGTGGCGCTAGTAGCGCCCCTCGGAACATGCAAAGCAGGTTTGCTGTAAATAAGCACTGTAACGTTCGTGAGCGTTACTTATCGTTGAGATTCGACGTAGTGTGTTGATGTTAGTCAAGAATGCCTTTAAGACGACGAAGAAGCCATTATCAACAGCTCACGGAGTTTGAACGAGGTCGTGTAATAGGGCTACGAGAGGTGGATTTCTTTCCGCAATATTGCAGAACGGCTTGGCAGGAATGTAGCCACTGTGCAGGATAGTTGGCAGTGGTGGTCAAGGGAACTGCCTCAAGAAGACCGGGTTCCGGCCGGCCACGTGGCACTACTGAGAGGGAAGACCGCCGTGTACAGCGTATGGCCGTGGCGCATCGTACCGCGTCTGCTACAGCAATTCGAGCTGCAGTTGCCACCACAGTGACACAACGAACTGTTACAAATCAGTTACTTGAAGGACAGCTCCAAGCCAGACGCTCTGTAGCGTGCATTCCACTTACTCCAAACCACTGCCGTTTGCGACGTCAGTGGTGTCAAGCTAGAGCTCATTGGAGGACGGAGTGGTGATCTATTGTGTTTTCTGATGAAAGCCAGTTCTGCCTGGGTGCCAGTGATGGCCGTGCGTTGGTTAGGAGGAGGCCAGGTGAGCACCTGCAACCAACCTGTCTGCGGCCGAGACACACTGGACCTACACCTGGAGTTATGGTCTGGGGAGCAATTTCCTATGACAGCAGGAGCACTCTCGTGGTTATCCCACGCACCCTGACGGCACAGTTGTACGTCGGTCTGGTGATTCAACCTGTTGTGCTGCCATTCATGAACAGCATTCCAGGGGATGTTTTCCAACAGGATAACGCTCGACCGCATACCGCTGTTGTAACCCAACATGCTCTACAGAGTGTCGACATGTTGCCGTGGCCTGCTAGATCACCAGATCTTTCACCAATCCAGCACGTATGGGACATCATTGGACGACAACTCCAGCGTCACCCCCAACCAGCATTAACCGTCCCTGTATTGACCGACCAAATGCAACAGGCATGGAACTCCAACCCACAAACTGACATCCAGCACCTGTACGACACAATGCATGAACGTTTGCGTGCTTGCGTTCAACATTCTGGCGGTTACACCGGCTATTAATGTACCAGCATTTTACATTTAAAATGGCTCTTCTCGCGCTTACAATAAGCTGTGATCTTGAAACCTTAATCGATTACATATGTTACCTATACAAATGTATTGCCGCCATTTCATTCCTCTACAACTATTTTTTCGTGGTGTTGGGATTTTTTTTTCCGTCAGTGTATTTCGAGCTAATCCTCTTTAATGCCTCAAATAAACCTTTGTGATAAATAATTTTCAAGTGGATTTTCTTTCTTGCTGTTGAGTGTTCTTCTTGATCGAATTATTTAAATTTTCAATTTTAATTTTAGGATAATTATTTTCTTCAAGGATGTCTTAAAGTTCTTTGTGGAATTTTTCTGCTGTGATTCTGATTCTGCTGATACCATTTTCTTTATTTTCTCTAAAACCCGACTAGCCACATTATTCTTAATAGAATATGGATGGTAGGAATAAAAATCTAGTAATTCATTTGTATACAAAGTTTTTTTAATAATTTTGGGAGGAATTTTCATTCTTCAGACTAGACTGCAATATCTACGAACTAAATTTTTTCTTTCTTTTTGAAGTTCTAAGGTGAACTTGAGGGAATCATATAATTAATTGAAAGAGTCCAGAATTTTTTTCTTCTGTGCTATCTATTACAAATAAAATGTCATCCATATACCTACTATATAAGCAAAAATATGTGGGTTGTATTAGGAATTTCTCTTCAAGTGTTACAACATAATAATTTGCTCCCCACTGTCTCCTCTCTTAGCAACTTATTACGTGAGAAAACTTATATGAAATTAATATGCTCACCTATCCAAGTATTTACTTGCTCACTTTTTACAGTCAAGTCAACCTCAACAGATACAAGCACAACTCAACATTTCCATAAAAATAAATACAAAAACAGAACTTACTGATGCTCACAATGCTATTAAACTTGATTAACCACATAAATAAAAACAGAATCTTGTAGATCATATTTGGAAGAAAAACATTGTAAAAGGCATTTTCCATTTATAAAAAAACTTAAATAAGGATGATCCATTTTGCTTTGCATATAAAATTTTTAAGCAATATTTGTAGCAGATTTTGATACCTATCTAAAGTGTCCTTTCATTTGGTGAATTATCACTTTGTGCCTCTTCAATGAAAAGTTGTCCCGACAACTGAAGCTACACATATCACATGCAAGTGGTTTCTCACCCGTATGTATTCCAGAGTGCCTATCTAAATTATATTTTCTTCTAAAAGTTTGAAAACAGATAGGACAATAAAAAGGTCGCTCTTCTGAAAGTAAGGGTCTTTTTCGAAGTGACTGATCATGCTTAGTTTCTACAAGCAACGAAAAGGGCTGAACAACTGGCTGGTTACACATGGGAATACCTAAAAGAAAGAAATAAGATTCACAACTTCAAAAATGTTTCAACATAGGTAATTTTCATAACAAAGGATGAAGTACCTAAAATATTATCCAATCAATATGATGATTTTAGAAATCAGACAGGAATCAATGAAATCAGCTGTATTTTTTGGCGTATAAGACATGACTTTTTTTGTTGGTAACAGCTGATTTTATTTTTAAAATTTGGGGCCAACCTGATATTAAATTTGTTGCTAATTCTTTGCAGCTTTTAAAAAAGTCCTTGATAGTAGGTGGGTTTTCTGGTTTTATCAAATGAATTTTTTGGCCTCTTAAAAAAAAAATAAAAAAATCAGCCACTACCGCCCTAGCCAAAAACATGAAGAAGAAAACATCAGGCTACTAGAAAGAGTAGTTTATAACATCAAATGCAAGTGTGGATGAAGCTATGTGGGGGAGACAGGCAGACAGCTCAAGACCAGGCTGGTAGAACATTAAGGCAGCTATCAAAAATATAATTTAAAAAATGGAAGTAGTAAAACGCAAGAACTCCTGACAAAGATCTAGTGTTTAGATCGAAAATTTGAGAGGTAATGTACCTTAATAAATTTATCCTCGATAATTCCCGTTAAATATTTATAATACTGAAAAATATGTTGTCAAAAACCATACTA
The DNA here is from genome assembly GCA_039090855.1 of Macrothele yani. Lineage (NCBI taxonomy): Eukaryota > Metazoa > Arthropoda > Arachnida > Araneae > Macrothelidae > Macrothele > Macrothele yani. Next base: position 131,675,726 of record CM077005.1, on the reverse strand, counting down.
GACAGACATGTGCAAAACATAAGGCCATAGAACATTATGGGATACAGTGGAAATTTTAACCAGACAACATCATTATCTTAAGAGAAAACTTGCAGACAGTGTGGAAATTGAAAAAAGAAGAGGTAACTCAATGATTTTAAGGGATGGAGTATTGCTAGTGAATGGCAGCATTGTCTCTGCACATTGTCCTGATGAAGGGTAGGGCTTCAACCCAAAAATTTGGCACTTATAACTATTTTTATTCCTAGTAATCCCCATATAGAATTTTTTGCTTCAGGTGATTTGAATGAAAGGAATCGTCATGGCTTCATTTATTTCAAAATGTGGAATTTACCTGACTTTCTCTTCCATTTAGTATTTATGGAAACATTAACATTACAGTTACAGAATTTCAGAACACTAAATGCATTTGTTCTAGCCTCATCTTATACTCAGGATTGACTTATCTATAAATAAAGACACAGAAATTGAGAAATTCAACCCATTCCCAGATAGTTTTTAAATCATAAAGATTATATTCTTAAATGCCAGTAAAGGAAACTTAAATCAGGACCATGGTTTCAGCCGCTAGGGCTCTCATCATCCATTAAATTGCATATGTTGTTCCGTTCTTGATCAGTTCTTGAAATTCTCATAATAGGGCTGTGGTCCTGTGCTGAAGTCTTTCAGCTGGATTCTGCTGAATTTTCAGAATATTTTGATTGGTTGCCTATATTTTGTGAAACATTCTAAGGAAATTATGCAAAATATTGTTAATTTTGATGGATGGGTCTGTGTTGCAAGCTTGATGATTGGTTGAAATTTCGATAGATTCTTGGAGAAGAGAGGGTTTCTAACCTGTGTAATGTGATATGACTTTTGCTTCTTCCCAAACTAGCAGCTGAAACCACAGTCCCGATTTAGTTTCCTTTACTGGCATTTAGAAATATAATTTTTATGATTCAAAAACGATCTATGCATAATAAAATGCCACTAGTAATTTTCTGCTCTACTTTGTTGTTTAATTAACCCCTCCAACTTATAAGCTGAAAATATGGTAACTTAAATTTTCGAGGAATTAATTTGGTCAAAAATCATTAGTTAAGAGAAAGTTACTCTACTGGTTTGCTAGTATAATTTTGATGAAATCAAGGAAGGGGGTATAGAAGCTTGAGTGAGCTTAAGACACACAATTATTGCTCTGCAAATTCCAATATAAGAAAAACGAAAAAAAAAAAAAGTTATTGTACAGATTTAAACAGGGAGAACATTAACACATACTCTTAACTGCTCCTAATGATTATGATTTGAGGTGTTGGCCTCTGGCCACTCATCCAAGAAAGGCCTGGGTTCAAGCCCCAGGTGAAACATGGGTGGTGTGCTTGTCCTACAACATTGGGTCTCTCCCTTCTCTGGAACCAACAGCCCCAAATTAGGAATGGACAATGACTGCTTATAGCCCTATGAGTTGCCCATGACTGTCTTTAAATCCCTACCCCCCCCCCCCCCCAATGTATACTTTGAACTCTTAGTGGTAGGTTTGGCAACGTTGAAAAGTGCACAGATGATAAAATGTGCATAAGTACTTTGCAGATTGAACTGGAATACTAGCTAATATGCAAACAGTACACTTATTAATGCCACTGCATTTGAATTTGTAAGCTTCTGATTAGTCCATAAACTGATTTCATAAAAAAAGTAAAGAAACATATTTTTGCCTATTACCAACATGAACTGTTATATACACTGGCGTGCAAAAATTAAGGACGAGACGGTTTTTCGAACGTAACGTCGAGCAGAAGTGCTCCACATCGACTCAAATCATACCATACGATCCCCAAGATGTAAGAATATGGGACAAGTGAGCAAAACCATCCAAACAAGGAGTCCAAAGGATACAAGAACACTTTATTGAAAAGGTAGCTTCGAGCACAACTGGACAGAAGACAGAAACGTCCATGTGACAGGCGGCTGCCAAGAAAAATCCAGTCTTTAGTAGGGGATATGATCACCCCTGACTGCGTTGCAGGATTTACAATGTCTGTCCATGCTGAGGACGAGGTTCTCAAGGAGCTGTTGAGGCATCATGGCCCATTCCTCTTGTAGCGCAAATCACAGCTGCGGAATCGTTGCCGGCAGCTGGTGATGTGCTGCCAAGCGTCTCCCGAGAAGGTCCCACACGTGTTTGATTGGATTTAGGTCCGGGGACCTTGCGGGCCAATCCATGCGTTGAATATCTTCACTCTCCAACAGCTCTGCGACAGCCACTGTACGATGAGGTGTAGCGTTGTCGTCCATGAAGAGGAACTCAGGACCCACAGCACCTCTAAACAGACGCAAGTGAGGCAGGAGAACCTCGGTACAATAGCGGACACCAGTGACTAAACTTCCTTGGAAGACGTGGAGGTCAGTACGGCTACCACGCATGATACCGCCCCAAACGAGAACTCCGCCACCTCCAAACAGGTTCCTTTTGATGATTTTGGAGGTGTGATTGCGTGTTCCCTGCTCTCTTCAGATGTATACGCCCAGAATCGCTCGTCAGACTAAATCAGCTCTCATCCGTAAAGAGAACTCGACCCCATTGCTGATGTGTTCAGTTCTTGTGTTCCTGTCACCACAGAAACCGCTGTCTCCAATGAGCAGGCGTTAATGGCACACACCGTACTGGTCGTCGTGCAAATAGACCACCTTTGTGCAGCCTCCTGGCCACAGTAAAACACGATAACAGACGTCCAGTTGTCTGTTACATGTGCCTTGCCATTTCTCTCGCTGTCTGCCGTCTGTCTCTTCTCGCCTGCAGGACAACATACCGGTCGTCCGCCGCCATGGTTGCTCGTGGACGACCACTGCTAAACTCTCGGACAGCTGTTCCTGTCATTTGAAATGCTCTCCAAGCTCATGAAACTATGCTGTGAGCGATCCCGAACTCCTCGGCCACAGTAGTCACACTTCGACCTTCTTCCAACTTCCCAATGATGCAACCTCGGGTAAAGTCATCCAGATGTCGTCTACTGGATTGCCTGTTGGCCATATCACATGGTGGCAGCAACTCGACGTCGTTCAAACTGATGTACACAGTGCAATAGCTTTCACCGAATTGCTGAGCATACACCACTCGTGTGCTTTATGCTCTTCTGACCCCCCCACGTCATGCTGCATATATGCGCATGCTCTACCGTACCGGACCCTAGTCTATCTCCTGAGTGGTCTTTCGGTCCGTTCTGCCTGCTCGTTTGGCCGTTATGCTCATTTCTCCTCTTCGTCCTTAATTTTTGTACACCAGTATATCTATATACACTGCTGGCCATCCAAAATGCAACACCAGGAGGGACAGGAGACAGCAAAGCTAGATTTACTGGACATATAACAACAGATACAAAGATGAAACGATCGAGCTTACAGGCCCGTGCGACTTGTGAAACACGCAGACATCAATAGTTCGTGTGGCCCCCATGGCTGACAATAAGGGCCGCTACACGCCGCGGCATGGAACGAAAGAGGCTTTGGACGTGGGCTTGGGGTATATGTTGGTCCAGGCTGCTTCCACACGTTGCCACAGTTCATCGGGCGTAGCCACGGTTAGTGGTTGCCGATCAGCGACCAGACGTGTTCGATGGGCAACATATCAGAAGAACAGGCGGGCCACGGCAGCAGTGACACCTGGTGGGCCGTGAAGAATTGTTGCACGATGCGTGCCACGTGTGGGCGCACATTGTCCTGATGAAACGTGGCTGCTGGCAGGTCCTGCAGGTAAGGGAGGACTACAGGCTCCAAAACGTCGGAGATGTAGCGGTGGCTGTTGAGTCTACCGGCGATGTGTACCAGAGGGGTGTGGTTGTCATATCCAATTGCGCCCCAAACCATAACGTCAGGTGACAGACAGGTATGGTGATGCATAATGCAGGTGTCATACAATCTCTCGCCGCGGTGCCGCCACATGCGGATCCGACCATCGTGGTGTTGCAGGCAGAAGCGGGATTCACCGGAGAAGATAATGTCGTGCCATTCTGTAGTCCAGGTGCGGCGTTCAACGGCACACTGCCGCCGCACTTGCTGGTGGTGTAACCTCAATAGTAACTGGAGCAACGGGCGCCGTGTGACAAGTCCCCGCTCCTGCAAACCACGGCGAACAGTATGTGCTCACATAGGTTGTTGCGCAACACACCCTAATTCCTGCGCTAACGTTCGTGATGTGGCGGTGTGAGCACTCAATGCCCACCGCACAACATGCCGGTCCTCTTGTTTGGTGGTGTGCTGCGGCTGCGGCAATCGCTCACGTCGGTCCGTCCATCCCTCCTGTACCCACCGAATCCATACTCACCTCACTGTGGCTGGATGTCGTCCCACACGGGCACCAACGTCTCGGTACGAAAAATCGCTGTTGCGATAAGCCACTATTTGTCCTCTGTCAAACTCCGAAACGCGCTGGAATGACTGCCGTATTCTGCGACGAGGCATCAGAAAGCTTCCCACGCACAGGTCCGGCAGCCCAACACACTTCCACTACTTACACCCCGCCTTCTGTGCACCCTTCTTATAGTGCTTCTCGGTGGCGTGCCGGGCGCACATGATTTGCATATGCCCTGCAATGCTAATCGTTTGCATGTCCTCTCGCGGGCGACGCATGCTGCGAATTTCAAGCCAATCGGATGCTTCCTTCTTGGTGTTGCATTTTGGGTGGCCAGCAGTGTATATAACTTTTTCTCATTATACAACACACATGTTAACTACTTTTGGTACAGCTTTTGTTTAATGATTAAAAAAAACAAAACATGCTGTGTGTCTGTCAATTCTAATGCTTTAGAAAAAGAACAAAATTCACAAATTCAAGCCTCACACATACAACACCTAGACTCAGAGGATGCACCCTATGGCAACAGAGTCTGAATTATCACAGAACAGCTACTATTTCAAGCAAATCTTATAAATAATGGCTTGCATTTCAAGAGCATGATAACATTACCAATAATGAACAATATTTGTCATGTTAGCTACAAATGCATTTAATTCCCAGTTAAAAAATGAAAAAAAGTTACTCTTCTCACAACTTCTCATTTTCAGAAATACTCATTATGACACATCAGAAGTACATTCCTCTAAGAACTGATAAGCATTTTCTGGTATCTTAGAAATGATGGGTATTCATCTTTCATGTTCAGTAGCTTAACTGTGGAATCAATATTTTTTTTATGCAGTACCTTACTTCAACAATAAATAATAACATGAATACCTAATTTTTTGTTCCATATTTCAAATGGGTGTTATTTCACTGGGAGCAAAGTAATTACTTCCTTTATCATTCTTCTCCAAATAAAGTAAATCAACTGTAACTAACATAGCATGCCTCTTCATTTAACATAAGGTTTAATGTCTCTATTGTAATGTTTGGTGATTTACGTGTACTGCAGTATATGGATATATAATATTAAAGATTCCTGGAAACCTGCAAAAATTGGCCCATAGAGACACAAAACGACGAGCTGAAAACATTTATGCAACAGTCAAAGTAACATTTCCTGTAGTTTCATCAAGCATGAGTGACACTGTCAAAGGACTGTGCTGATTCCATGATTGTGACCACTGGATGACTATGACTTTTGTGGAGCAGCTACCAAATACTGCAGCACATTATGAAGAAACTCTTCTTGAGAAAGTGATTTTGAAATGCTTCCTCTGATTTAAAAGATTCACATAAAAGCCAGCTAGTACTTTCATGGTAAAATATTAGGAGGTATATCTAGAGATCACAACAATCAGCAATAATTTCACCACTATACTGCAAGGAACTGTGGCGTGAGAAGGGAAACATTCATGTTTGCGACAACTGACTCTTGAGGGTTTCATTGTCTTGAAAGAACGTGGGTTAACTTCTGCTTCAATTAACCAATTGTCAAGAACAAATACACTGAATTTTCTCAGGTTCTGTTTCAGGTTGTTTGTCTTAGACAAAATTGCAAGAAAAAAAGGTATGCAATTTCGGTACATCTGGCTACTTTCCTTCATCCTGTACCATATATTTTTTAATCAGAACCATTTTAGCATACTGAGCTGATTTTTTTGTCTCATGTGAATGAATGTGTGTGTGTGTGTGTGCGTGTGTGTGTGTGTGTGTGTGTGTGTGTGTGTGTGAGAGAGAGAGAGAGAGATCACACAATGTTCCAGATACAGTGAAGTTTTGTTATAATTTGGAGTCAAAAGATATCTACAAACTATGTTTGAATTATTAAGCAGTCCAAATAAAACTTTATATAGCTTTAGCAATGTGCCCGCTTTTACTTTTCTTCTACAAATAATTGCTTTACAATACAAAGAAAACATGCATATATTTAAATCACAACCATGTACTAGCAATTACAATTACTTTAAAATCTTGTATGTGTACATAAATCATGTGCTAAATTTTATAGCCAGATACTTGTAATTACAGTATTTACCCTAATTTACAAAAAGAAACATAATTGAGACACACACACACTTATTCATTTTGGACTTCTTGCTGAGAACTGGTGTAATCATATAAACAAATCTATACAAACTCCGTTTATTGGTGTGAAAGTATATTTAAAGTAGAAATACAAGGAAAAATTGTAGCTCCCGAGCTTTCTCTCTCTAACCGGGAGGCTCTCTCAAGGGTTGCAGACATTACTAACAAGTCTGCGGTGTAAATACACTTACACCACCAAGGACAAAACTTCACATAATTTAAAATATGTCATGTGAGTAGCATTATTCATAATCAATGGAACTGATTTTTAAAGAAATCAACTGCATTTCTACAATTGACAAAACATCCAGAAATAGAAACTGGCATCAGAATTTTGAATAACAGAAGAGTAAAAAATATCCTAAAAGTATTCTTGAAAGCAAAAGCTATGTTAAGGAAACAAAAATTTTCAAATACATCTCTTGGAAGCAGAGATGGCGAGAAAAAGTTTTGACATTTATGCCCTTTAGTGGAAAAACTGTTCATTATTTAAAAGGGGTAATATTCCCTACCTTTACTGCAATGAATGGCATACAGTAAAAAAGAAATTTGTCAACAGAATTTGGAGAGAAAGAGACATGGTCGCAAACACACACTAATACCACCTAGCACCAGAACTGAGAACTAAAATTCCCATGAGTACATGCAAACTGTTTCACATAATGAATGTATCCAGTGTTAAGAGTTTTTTTAATCAAACTTTTAGAAGCACAGATATTGAGAAAAACAGATCAAATATTTGTGCCACTAGCAGGAAAATTGTGTATTACTTTGGGCAGGAAATGCACACAAATTGTTTTTGTAGTTAGCAGTATCTGGCCAAGGAAGGTTTTTTAACAGGGTGTTTAGAATAGCAGATATTGTTGTAAATATGCTGAAAAATGGAAATGTGAACTTTGTCCTCTAGTGGCAAACTTGTGTGCTAAGAAAAATTTGAAATTATATAAAAAGTATTTCACACCAAAAATGCTCTATGACAAAGAAAGAAATTTTCAAATTGGACCATTTGAAGCAGAGATCCTGAGAAAAGTAAAAAATAGAGCTACATGCCTTGGTGGAAAAAAACTATGCATTATTTTCAGCAGAAGATATCCACAACAGATTTTTCATGGTGAGTGGTACCCGATCACAGAAGAATTTTTTTAATAGAGTTTTCAGATGCGGAAATGTTGCTGCAAATACATGTACATCACAAATAGTAATATGCACTTATGCCCCTAGTAGCAAAACTATTATTTTCAAAGAATTTGAAATTATATGCAGAACATTCAACACCAGGAGCTCTAACCGACGCAAAATGAATTTTTCAAACAGGACTTTCAGAAGCAGAGATATAGTGAAAATTGTACTTTGATGTTACACCCTTTAGCAGAAAACCTGGATCTACTAGAAAAAGAACCTGTACATAGAGTCGTCATTATAAATAGTATCAAAGGTAAGGAAGCATTTTTATAATCAGATATTTAGAACCAATGACATGGAATAAAATGTATTTTAAATTCAATAGCATCTGCATTTATAATACCCTCTAGTGACAAAGTTATGTATTGAACCCCCACCCCCTGGAATGTGTGGATCATTGTTCTTACATTTAAGCTTTCCAATGCAAAAAGAAATTCTTGAATCGGTCAAATAATTGTAGAGATATGGTGTTCATAAATGGACAGACAAGGAGGTAACATAAGCACATACTTTTTAACAAAAGATGTGCTAAAAAGATAAGAAAACTGATTTTAGTATAATAACTTAATGTACATACAATTTAAAACCAAAAAAAAGATAAATCCTTACAGGATTAACATGACAGATGATGAATAGTTATACTTTTGTCTGAACTCCAAAATAAAACATCTTACAGGTTTTAATTTTAACAACACATAATGTGCCAAATATGTTGGTTTGAATTATGTAACTTTCATTTTAGTATATCATACTGAAATACCTAAACTTCAAAAAATTTAATGTGTGTTTTGATTTTCTTTATTTTTATCCCACAAATCATACAAGAACTGTTTCCATAAAAGAATAATACCAGCAAAATACTGTTAGCTACTATGAAACAAACTTGCAACAAACTGAAATGGTTTTAATTTTTCATCACCTCATTTCTGATGTGTGTGTGTGTGTGTGTGTGTGTGTGTGTGTGTGTGTGTGTGTGTGTGTAAAACAAGAAATAAAACAGCACTATTTGAAAAATAATTAACTTTTATTATATCCTTAACCCTGCAAATATGAACAGAGATCTCATAATCACTTCATCAAGCTGGTCTAGTAATTGATAAATATTTTTTACCACTTTAAATATATATCACTACAGCAAAAAGATCCGATAATTATTACACAATGCTAATACACAATATTTTTTAATGTATAACAAAATCAGAACATTAAAAAATTTCAAAATTATTAGTAAGTGATTGTTATGAAAAAGGATGTTGTCCTACTAAAAGACAAAATATTTTCACAAAAGAAATTGAGGTGGAGGGGAAAACTGAAAAAAAAAAAAAAAAAAAAAAAGAAGAAGAAGAATGCATTTCTGGGAATGTAAATGAACAGTTAGTATGGAACACTGGCAGATCCAGCATTTACTTCTGGAGGTGGAGGGGGAAAGGTAAGTAAACAAACCTGCAGTTGTTACTGGCAAACATATGAAATCTTACTAACATTTTATGTTTTGGCAGATCATTATCTTTCAGATTAATGAAAAATGGGAAATTTTGAGATTGAATTGCGATTTTCCCAACTTTCAACTCAACACATTTTGCAAAACGTTTAAATAGACTAAAAGCTTGGGGACTGTGGAAGAAATATTCCCCACAAATAGAACAGCTACAGGATTTTTAAGGTGCCACACAGAATAGTCATTGCCTTACAGCATGTAACTTAACATCAGAAAACTTGCAAATTGCCTTGTCCTGGAGCAGAAATCGAAATTGCATTGACCGTCCGAGCATGCTTTCCATTACATGACCCAAGGCAATGAAGTCCTAAGTATCTGATGATTAAGATTCTGTACAACTTCAGATTTTATGCCAGTCAAAGCAATAGCATTGTTGGTAATCATTCATTTCTAACATGGGTATTGAGATTTTATGCCAGTCAAAGCAATAGCATTGTTGTTGATCATTCATTTCTAACATGGGTATTGTGTAAGAAATATTCTTTGCAAACACATGGAACAACTGAAGGATTTTTAAGGTGGCAAAAAGAATAGTCGTTGCCTTGCTTACTCTATCATGTAACATTAAAATCAGAAAACTTGAAAATTACATCACCCTGAGTGGTATAATGGATAGCATGCTCGAACAGAAATAGGGAAATACAGTAATAACACAAGAAACTTTACACCAAGTATACATAAGATAGTATAACTATACTAGTGATCCCAATTTATTGGCATAGATAAAAATCAAAGTTCCAAGCTTTCACATATCAACCAGATGGATTTTTCAATCAGTAGGTAGTTTGCTGTCTACCTTCTTTGAAAAAGCCATCTTGTCAATGTGCGAAAGCTTGAAAACTTTGATTTTTATCTACGCCAATAAATTTGGATCACTAGTATAGTTATACTATCTTATGTGTAGGGAGATACAGATTCAATTAATGCTCCAGGGCAGGGCCGGCCTGGGTCACCTTGGAGGGCAGTGGACCAACTATCTAGAGGGTGCCAGACCCCTCTCAAACTAACCAACCCAGACCCATCCATTTTGGCCTTAGCCACACTGCCGCACCAACTAAAGGGGGGGGGGTAGACGCTTGAAAATGAACAGAATTGAGTGAAATTCGTTGTTTTTATGCATATAAATTGCAGGTACATTACAAAACACAAATGATACATAATGATGACTGAGTAAGACACAAAGATGACTGACAGAATACTACTGCTACATTATGGCCCTCATTTTAAAAAGCAAGAAGCCGCCTCATTTCATTTCAGAGCTGCCTTCACACAACCTGTTTATGATAACTTCGCTATCGACTAAGTTAAGAACATCCTTTTCAGTGGCCATCATGACAGCTTCTAAATGTTCATTAGCTAATCGTGCCCGAAGACGAGTTTTAATTATTTTAAGTTTCGAAAACACTCTCTCGCATGTGATTTGAGTAAGAGTTGTAAGCAGGTGTTTGTAAACTTTAAATAATTCTGTATATTGGAGAGAGTACATATTAAACTCTACCAACACTTTAAAAACACACTTAATACAAGAGTTACACTCCTTCACATCAGTACATTTAACAGATTCGTCCCCCTTCTCTTCTTTGCCATCATCATCATCAGTCTTACTCAAACTTTTTTCTAACTCATATATCCTAGCGTAATCTTGAACAGTAGATCAATTACTAATCTGAGGCCACATCCCTGCAAATGAGAGTAACTCTTCTTTTAGTTTCCCCTTATCAACTGAAGGAATAATTTCAGATTTTGTCTACGACATTCAGTGGTAGTGATTCATACTCGGCAAACCGTTTGGGACCAAACCATGAAAGATCCAAGTACAAGGACTTGTGGTGGATAAATCTGTTGTCCCTTGTTTGAATTATCTTGTCTAATACATAATAGAACATTGAAATGCGAAAAGTATCTTCAGAAGTTGATGCAACATTTTCATGTCGTACAGCCTCTCCTGGCATTTTTTTTAATTTTTACTCTTTTTCTTCTTTATTTCAGTTTCTTTTATGATGTTTTCAACAGAGCTATCAATCTCGGCCCTTTTTTCTAGCATACTAGACATTTTTGTTACAAATATATTTGCAGCATTCAAAGTGGTGGCAAACTGTTTTCGAGCACATTTTAACTTTGACAAAGAACACTCTATTAACCTCCATGCTTGAACATAATCAAGGTTTTGTCTGTGAGTAATCTGATAGAGGAGTTGTTACTTTGAAAATCTGAATAAACATCATCACTACCAAAATTGTTTCAAATGATAAAAACTTCTCTAAAATGGCCGATGCATCATATCTGACTTTAGGATTAAAGTCTTCAGAATTAGAAATTTTAAACAATACAACAACCAATTCTAAATACACAACTTTAGGTAGTTTGAATTGAGTTTCGGATAGTTGAACTTCAACCCAGTCATCAATAATTCCAAAGATTTTTACTGTGGCATCACTTCTGCTTTGCCATCTTGTAATTTCAATAGATTCTAAGTTAAAATAAGGCTTTTGTTCTAGGAACAGTTGCAGTGTCATTTTAAGGGTTCCTTTAAAACACTTGTGCCTCTTGAAATAAATTAAAGAAAGATATAGTACTTGAAAGGCACTGGGCAATATCAGATGGTACTAAGTTAAGCACATCAGTGTAGTATGAATATGATTAGGAACTTCTGCTGATAGCTTAGCTGCTAATCCATCGCATTTCCCACTCATTTTTGTGGCACCATCAAAGGAATTTGCCACACAAAGACTCTAGAGGAATTTGATGTTCACCCAACACATCTTTAAAGGTATTGAATAAATCCTGTCCAGATGTTGAAAAAACACATTTCAATGCAAAGAGTCTTCCAACAACTCCATGATCTATAATGTACCAAAATACAAATGCACATTGGTCATTGCAGGAAATATCTATCGTAGTGTTCATCATAACTGAAAACTTAACAGCCTTCCTCATTCCTTCAGGAAAATATATCTTTTCATCTCATCTAAGATAATGTTGATAATTTTTATTATAGTATTCTTACCCAAGAATGTCACCAAAGTGCCTCTTCCTACTGCTTTCTTATTTTCTCTTTTCTCTTGCTGCGCATGAATACTTACACACTGTTTAATAACGTTGTTGAGGTGTTTTTCAAGTGTTAGAACATACTTCTTTAATATAAGAATGAACTCAAGAAAATTTCTGTGATTTATAATTTCATTATCAAGTGTGTATGCCGATTCTAGAGAGCCTCAGTAAGGAAGCCCTTGTTTGCCTATTAACTTAATCACATCAAATACTATTTCAATTATCCATCTCCTTTCTTGTACTTGCTGTTTTCTTTTCTCAAGCTGGTTATTTAACAATAAATCGTGAGCAGTTTTTGGCATTTCATTGCCATAAAGGACTGTGCAGATTCCATATGTGGCTTTTGAATGTTTCGTGTCCCTCTACTCTTTGGTGAACATGCCTCCAGTTATTGAAACCGGAGCAGAAAACAGATTTGCTATCGCTAAACGTGATACACAAAAAACAAAACAACTGCTGGGTTTTCTCATTAAAAGTCACCTACTGTCTTTTGAAAATTTGTTTGTCACTTCTTTCTAAATCAAACAATGGTTTTCTATCATGGAAAGGCATATTGTTCTCACAGGGCTGAATAGGATGGTAAGCCAAATACGCAAGCAATTCACCCTGGCCAGGTTTTTTAAAATGGTCCGTTGATTCTGCATTTGGATTGATTGAGCCTTCTCTAACTTCATTTGTTACTGCACTTTCTAGTACAAGAGGTCGATCAACAGATGTTGATTCAGAGAAGTTTTCTTGGCTAGTGGATTGTGTTTCAATGTCAAAATAATCCACTGAATCTGATACTGGAAGTGAAACTTCATGTGAGGTTAAACTCTCTGCCTGACTGGTATCACTTGTAGATTTTGGTTTGGGGTAATTTTTGAGCACTCTTTTGCGGACTCTTGTAGTAGTTTGCTTTTTTCTCTTTCCTGTACTCATCGCCGCATTTCTTTCTCTTTTTATCATCCATTGTTCGAATGAAGACGTTCTGAAAGAAACCATTAAATAACTTGAAAATATTTGAATTTTAAATAACAGTAACAATGAGATTCAAATTTTGCAAGTTGCAACTGACACAAAAATCGTAAAAAGAAACTCATGCACAGGGAGCGAAAAAGAAAATTACTCAAAGTCAAAATAATATTTCTTTCAAAGTAAGCCACAAAAATACATTAATACTTTACAATTGACGTAAAATATTAATGACTAACCTTTTCATGAAACCATATTGTTAGGTACATATAACATAAATTAAAAATGCACTGAACATCAGAAACCTTATCTTACAAGTTACTGGAAAGAACATGTCTTTTCGGGACGCATGCAGCATGACTTATCGTTCACCATCACTTGGGTGACGCCATTCTTGGCGACTGTTCACTCATCTGGCACTTTTTCTTGCCGGAGGGCACTGAAGAAAGCTTCTAGAGAGGGTCCACCGGGATATGTCTCGGTATCCCGGTGGGCCAGGCTGACTCTGCTCCAGGGTCATGTAATTTTCCAGTTTTCTGATGTCAATGCTACATGTTGAACAGTACGCAAGGCAATGGCTGTTCTGTTTGCAACCTTAAAAATACTTTACATTAAAATCTGTTTTGAGTGTGGGGTCCCACCGCTAGATTTTCAAGTGCTATAGCATATCACACAACAAAGTGACGAGTCACAGACAATACAGCTGATATGCAATGACACATAAAAGCACATCTATTTTCATTACAATACTGAAGGTGAAGTTAACAATTGCAAGAAATCTTCCATTACATCAAGAATTGAAAAAAAAAAAAAAAAAGAAAGAAATGGCAGCAAACCAAGAAACAGTACAGTTGGTATTATTAGTAGCATCCACTGGTTCACATATGTACTTCTTACCCAAATTGTTGCTTTTACATTCTATTCATCTTTTATGCAATGATTCAGCATCTGGCACTACCATAGCAACAAAACTCCACAATCAGTGAAGAATTAACTGTTTCACGTGGAAATCACAGTCATTGAGAAGGAGCTGACATAGAAGTATGCAAATCACATGAGACAACCAGATTCCTTAGATATGCGACAGATTTAAGCTGTGCAGTGATTGGTCACATGGCAGCTGACTAAGCAGAGTTTAAAGTTGGTGAACATATCAGCTTATCACAGAGGAAGGCAGATGTTTAAGGTCAAATGTATTCACCAAAATGCTCTTCTTCACCAACATACAGTAGCTGAAGATTGTTGTCATGCAAGATCTGTGTCAACTGACTAACATAAAACAACAGAAGATCGTCAACATGCAACAGCTGGGCCAATTAACTGACATAAAATAGCAGAAGATTGTTGATATGCAAGAGCTGGACAAATTGACAGACATAAAATGACAGAATATTGTTGACATAGAAGAGCTGGGCCCATGGACTGACATACGTAGAATGGCACAATGTTAATGTGCAAGAGCTGGGCCAATTGACTGACATAGATTAACAGAAGATTGTTAATATGCATGAGCAGGGCCAACTGACTAATATACATACTTGCCAACTTTGGAAAATGTGCATCAGCAAAATTTTTGCGTGAATGCCATTTACCACAAAACAAAACATAATTGTATTAATAAATATGCAGTAAAAATCTCTGCATATGCCACAATAACTAAACTAGTATTATCTGTGTTTAAAATAATAATGTAAAAACCATAAAATAAAATCTTAAATTATTTCGACTGTGCAATCGAAATATTAAAAAATCCGTAAAAAAAGACGTCTATCAAGCAGAAATCCAAAAATTTTACGGATAATCCATAAAAGTTGGCAAGTATGAATATTGAATGGCACAAGCAAGGGCCTGGTATCAGCTTTATGAACAAAAAAGCTGATAGCAGACCTGGCTTTGAACAAAAAAGTTGGCAAGTATGAATATAGAATGAGGATGCAAGGGCCTGGTATTAGCTTTATGAACAATTTCCCCAAAGGTAAAGCACAATGTGAGTACAGTGAAACACAATGTGTTACACTATGTGACAAAGCACTGAAGGCACAACGGTAAGGAAGTGGACAAAAATGCAAGATCATACACAGCACATGAAGATCACCTACTCTGTAGAGGTGCTGTTCCAGACCCATTCATCATGGCACCTAAATTAAGGCATGAGCTACAAGCTATTATGCATTCACAGATGTCTATCCAAACAATATGACAATGTTTGTATGCCATAAAACTACAGGCCACACACTCAGCTCAGATCCTCCCATGCACCACACATTTGCAGGGAATGGTGAAGAGAAAGACAACACTGGATTGTGGAATGGAGAGGCATGTTATTCACAGATAAGTCCAAATAATTTTATGGTGAGAGTGAAATCAAGAATATGTGGTGACATTTACAGTAGCTGTCATAATAATACCTCAACAAAGTATACTGTTCTGAGATCGAGTCCGATACAGCAGCAGGACATCTGTTGTCCATATTCTTGGCATTGTGACAAAAAGATGCTACGCTGATGTCACCATAAATCCCACTTCAAAATTAGATTTAGAATGCAACACCACTGATAAATATAACTAAAATTTCAGCAGCAGCAAGGAAGACAGATTTGCAGACCAAAGAACAATAAACTACAACAGGGAATACCACTAATGATTTAGGCAGGGGTAGGAGCGAAAAAAAAAAAAAATTCAGGACACGTTTTTTTTTAATTTCAGGACAATTTCAGGACATATTTTGTTGGAGCTGGGAAGTAAATTAAATAAAATATTGGTAATAATGCAAAAATTGTTCTTCTTTCACCAAAAAACTACCTAAATTATGGCCCGATTTTTAGCAGAAAATTGTTTTCACGACAGCTTTCTTTTTTTCAGCATGGGAAACGGCTCCCGCAGTCATTGAAACTTTGTCCTAACAATCAGCCTTATTTCTATATAATATTAGTAAGAGCGCTTCACTAAAATAAATGTTTTTGATACTTACAACCAGGGGCGTAACCAGGATTTTTGAAAGAGTTCTGTTGTACAACTATATCAGTAATTCTGTATATGTCAGGGTATATACGCATATAATTATTTGGAGGGGGACGGGCGAGGGGGCATTTCGAAAAATATTTTTTCATTGGTACACACGCACTTCTTGAACATACTAATTTCATAAAATGAAAAGTTGTTTTAATAAAAATTAAATATAGCAAATCTATTGGCAGCTTTGTTTTACTTTCCCTTGTACTATCCAGAAATAACACTACTTTCTGAGTTATATAAAAATAAATAAAATCAAAGGTTCAGAATGAATTTCAGTTGCATACCGACGGCCCATAGGAAATCCTCCAGAATAACACCCCCACCATTTTTTTTTTTCAGATAAGCTGATGCCTGAAATCTTTAAATACAAAACAGTAGCTGTAAAAATTGTCCATCTTGCGAGATATAGAGCAAAACGTCAACATTATGTCTATGAACAAATCGACTTTTTATGTTGATTATCATCTTTTTGGTAAAACATGAAAATCAATTTTTCATGTTTTACAAAAAAGATACCCCCGACCCTAAAGTTTTAAAGTTTTTATCATAAGAAGGATAGTACTGTATATTGAAAGGTATGTCACAAATCACATGATGCCACTTTTATTTGGAGCTCATGAAGGGTTCAGGAGATATTTTTTAAACTAAAGTTAAATACCAGATAAACGGCGCAGATTTCGCCGTTATCTTAGACCATTCCAAAGAACCACAGCTGTTCACAGAAACATCTGTACAGGAAGCAATGTTTAATAGGTACATCAATAACTAATATTTGATTGCTAATTATGCGCTTATTAGTGATTTTATAGATGCAATATTTTGTAGGTCTACTAATTTCAACGTATTCTACCGATTGCAGAATATTTGATTCACATATATTTTTGGGAAGATTTTAACATGAGGCATTGATATACCTCTTTGAGCTTCTACACCTCTGAAATGTGATGATAAAAAAGAACCCACAATAATCTTATTCGCTATCGAGGTTTTTTTTATATTTATATATATTGTGCAATCTTTATTTAAGAACATTTTTGGTTAAAATACTATTTTTTCAAGTAAGTTTTCGTATATCTGAAATTCGACAAAGAGCAGTGCTAAATTTTAAGAGACTCCCAGAAAGATTTTATCTTTTTATGATAAATTTTCCTTAAACATTATTTTGACCGATAGACTGATTTCATATGTGCCGGCCGCTTAAATAACATTTGAATTTTGCTAAACTCTTGATGGAGAATGTTTTTTTATATATTAACTTCCGGAAGGTTATAAAGAACCAACCACAAATTTATTTGCTATCGAGATATTTTTGTATGTATATATCACTTGCCAACCACAAGACTTTGGTTAATGGTTATTACTATGAAACTTGTGGATTTACTGAGCTTTAATTAAGGCTTGGAATCCAAGTTTATTAGAAATGCTGAAAATAATAAATATATATAAAAAAATTAATTTCTGCGTTAAAATAATAAATATGTCTAAGAAATATCCTGTGTTAGAGTTCAAAAATGTACACCGCATATTCATTGTGAGTTAATCATAGCATGCTAGAAATGTAAAATTTGTCACCTCTTAAACGTTGACAACTCTTTTCACAAACGGAAGTCCGTTCTCTGAGACTTCTTTGAGAGTTCATCAATCACCTGTTCCACTGCGGGCATCATTTCTCTGTATATATTTAAAAGTGCAAGTCTATTTAATCTTGTATCTCCATTAGTATTCCTTAAGTAGGTTTTCAGTCTCCTCAGAGTTGAAAATGTTCTCTCGTTTTTGCAGGTCGTTACAGGCAGGGCAATTAATATGCACAGAAGCTTGTACACATTCGGAAAGAACATTTTATCGCAAGTAGACAAAGCTTGAAGAGGGGAACTGGGCTTCACTGTCATCTTGAGGAGTTTTCTTTGCCACAACTTCACTTCTGAGATAAATTTCTTCCTGGGAAATTTGTACATCGCTGGAGTGAAACTCACAAAGAGATTTCACGTTATCCCGAAGGAGGGCGGTTGACTCATTACTTGAAAAATCCTCGCTTGGGTTCGGGAGCAAGCATTGAAAACTGCCCAATATCGATTTATGGGATAAAAACCTGGATTCCAAATGTAAAGCAAAACTGTCAAGGAAATGGATAAAAATTGCGATCCTAAAATATTCCGCAGGAGAATCAGTTGCCACATTGCAGCAATTATTTTACCTATTTGAAATCCTAGACACTTTAATCTCAAAACCCTGTTTAGTGGCAGTTTTCGATGCTTCGACAAATAAGTGGTAAAAATTTTCTTTGGCATTAAGACTCATTATGCGAATTTCCGCTGCCAGATCCTCCGCAGCATCAGCTGCTTGTTTTAAGTCAATTGAAGGTGACTGCAGGTATCTCATAGTCCCACACTGTAGTTGAAGGTCTGACAAAGGCAAAGCAGAGAAATACAAAATTCCGGTTGCTTTATGCAAGCAAGGAACTGATTTGCTTTTGATGCAGCGTTTCCATCCTTCCATGTTGCAATATGCTCTAAAGCATCAACAACTGCATCTTGTAGGTCTATAAAGGATGAGACAGCGTCATCTCTTTCAATCCATCTCGTTGCACAAAGATTTTTTTACTTTATTTTTCTTCATTTCCGGAATGACATGGGCCACTGATGTTTGTAGAGCATCTTTTTCTTTGGGGAATTGAAAAAGTTATATATTTCACTCAATAAACCCATACAATTTTGTATACACTGAATATCACAAACATCAGAGATAGCAAGATTAAGACTGTGGGCTGCACAATGAACATAGAGCTGAAGGAACAACTCGTTTTATATGGGCTTGAATCCCATTGAAATGCCCACTCACTGCTGCAGCCCCATCATATCCTTGACCTCGTAACCCATTGATATTTATTCTAAGTGCTTGTATATTCGAAAGAATGGCGTCTGCGATACCTTTTCCACTAAAATCCATAATAGGGACAAATTTCGCGAAAGATTCACAAACTTTTGGCTCTGATAGGGAGCAATCTAAATACCGAAAACAAAGAGAAAGTTGTTCGGTTCCTGATATATCAGTGATCTCATCTGTTAATATGGAAAAGCACGGGGATTTGTTGACTCTCTCAACCAAATTTTCCAAAATTATGTTACCAGCTGTTTCAATTACTTCATTCTGGAAATCAGAAATGTTTTGACGATCTTTGGAATCATGCACACATGATTCCAAAGATCATCAAAACATTTCGTCGCCTCTTGCGCAGAATCTAAGAAGAGCGCAGAAATTTCCGTCATTCTCCGAGGTCTCTTCATTCAAGGAAATGTGTCCACAATCCCTATGGCCTCGTAGAGCAAGCCCTTGACAACCACACAGAAGAATAGCTTCAATGATGAGCTGTATGAGTTTTCTATTTTCTTCATTTTGGCGACTTACTTCCTTATTCAACTGTAAGTTGACTGGCGCTTGAATTCCACATGCTATGGCAGAAACAGTTTCAGCAGCTTCTACACTATTCCTGTGATTAATGGAATTTTCATGTCCCATGTATCTTTCTATAGCATTCTTCCAACTGTCAAACTTTACTTTCACTAATCTTCCCAAAGTTTGACTGCCTGACCCAGCTCCTTTCGGTGCGAAAAAAAATGCAGAATTTCTGCAGTCTTGAACTGCAGAATACGCCAACCAATTCCACCGATGAATCCATTTCCACTGGAAACTCAAGTTTCTTTTACTGCGCATTGGAAATTTAAATTTAGGGTCCAGAACGATGACATCTTTTAATGCCTTTATCTTCTCTTCATTAGTCATTAATTCAGTTTTTTTCAAGTAGCATGAAATATCATTCTCCACACTATTTAAGACCTTCACTGAGAAATCATAAATATCAGAAGATGTGTAACCAATTTCACATGTTGATTTCGGTTCTGTGTCGACAGCTGTTGCTCGTGAACATGAAGAACCTGTCAAATTCTCTGTTGCTGCTTTATAGAAAAAAAAAAAATTGTGCAATGTGATGGAACTAGATCGTCTTTTTGACATATCTAATGAAACAATGAAGATTGCAGTTTAATCACAGAAATTCTGAAACACCAATGAAGGGGAGAACTGACTGAGACAGCAAGGACTTCGCTGTCGCCAATCGGTATATGTATAAGCGATGCGCGAAAGAAGGAATAGACACTAGCGCATACATGATTTGCTTGTCTTGGGGTTGATCTAATAAAAGTTTATCTTTTCCGTTGCGAGCATGATTTTGACCTTGAAGCATGTGATGTGCAAAATAGCAACCACATTAGGACAGGGCATGACACGTAGAGAGTGAGAATTTCCCTTGCCGCTGGGGCCATAAAATATCCATGGCCGCCACCAGAGCAATTTTATTACAGGGAGTAGGAGAGGCACTAATTTCAGCTACATGGGGTTGTGCAAGCAAGTGTAACAATGGTAACACTTGCTTCAGAAAATCAGTCCCCCTCATCCCCCACATTCTTATTTTGACTTGTCGCCACCATCTCCATGCTGCGGTTCCTTTGTCTGTTTTCTCAGACTCAGAGCCTCAGTTTGTCCTTCAAAATGCATTAATATTTTACATCACACTTGGGAAAAAAATCTGCAATTTCAAATAGGAAAATTATTTACAAACGAACTTAGT
Organism: Macrothele yani; assembly: GCA_039090855.1. Taxonomy (NCBI): domain Eukaryota; kingdom Metazoa; phylum Arthropoda; class Arachnida; order Araneae; family Macrothelidae; genus Macrothele; species Macrothele yani. The sequence continues at coordinate 131,654,936 of CM077005.1, read as the reverse complement.
AAAAGCTAAGTGTCTCGTCTACTGAGGGGGGGGACCCTCACTGCTTACAACTTAGAAACCTTTATTAACATCTGGAAATTTTGCCTTCAAGTTCTACTATCGATTTATGTATTTCTTTCAATTATTGGTTGTTTTTTCTAGTTCTATATTTCCTGTTGATAACATCATTTGGGCAACATTTATTTTGCTCATGCTGTTTTCTTTTATTGCACTGTCCAATTTTTTTAAGCTTCAGCCAAGAGCTTATGAGCAGTTTTCTGGTCATACATTAAGGAATTTTCTTCTGTCTTAAGTCTGGACAGCTGATCAAGCCTCACACGCTTATTTTGCTTTTCCAAAGTCTGCAAAGTTTGTCCTTCAGCCTTTTTTATTTAGCATTTCTTTGCATCCTTTCCTCTTCTTCCTGCTGTTCCAAGTAGGAGACATATTGTGCGTAAGCCTGCTTTACACTATTTACAAGACCTTTAGTTATGGGTATTGAAAGTATGGAGTTATTGTGCAATCAAATCGCTTCTTTGCAGATACGTAATGATCTGACAGATAACTCTGAAAGTGACACTCTTTCTTTTGTGACAATGTTGTTGTTCTGGGAAAAGCCCCTTTCAAGAGGCGCATTTTCATGTGACAATGTCAAACATGTCTTCACCAGGGCTGATAATGAACTGTATTTTGGAAAACCTGCAGAATCTTTAATGCTAGCCACTGCTGCCCAATACTTACAAATATCATTATCTTCCTCGTAACTTTTACAATTAGCTGCCATGTCCTCATACATGTACAGTGACCACTCTGTATTTATCTTACCACACAAACTGTCAGTTTTGGTGACTTTAAACATATGATGACTCAGGCATTTCACAGCATCTTTTGCGCTTTCCTTTTTCTGAAACAAAGGATGAATAGATTGGATGTCTCGTAGAAGAAAGTTATTCAGTGGTAGTTTTTTTTAACAAATATTCTGTTGCAGCAATGAAACAGCGCTTCTTATCCCCAGTAACACTTTCTTCTCATTTATGTTTTTGTTCTGTGCCACAATTTGGCTGGCACTACTACCGACATCAATTTTATCCAAAGGCAACCAATAGTCACTTTTCTGAAAGTTAACTTTTAAAAGTTTAGATCCTTCTTTTGTGACAACTGCATCTGGTTTTAAAAATTTTAACATTATACTGCGCACCAGTTCATTTAGTTTGCTGTATAACACGTGAATTATGGATTCTTCATTCTGTAAAACCTTGAGGTATGGCATAGATATTTCTGTAAGAAAAAGCATGAAATGCAAGTAAATAATAGTATGGGGATGTTTCAATTCGGAAAGTATCTGATCGTACCTAGAACCAAGTTTCACATTTTTCTGCTTTGGAAGGTATGTACAAAAATACTCCATTAATGCAGAATACTGTTCAATAATTCTCTCACAAACAGGACCTAGGGTTAACCACCTGCTCTCAACATGATGAAGGAAAACATTTTTAGCTGCACAACCCATTAGGTTTTCCAATTGTATATTCTGATAATCTTCCCTTCGACAAGCAGACATTTTGAACCAAGAGTATCAATATCAATGTGAAGTTTATCTAGTCCTTTCTTCAGAGCACCATGCATCACACGCAAACAGCAAGTCCCAAAATCAATCAAGTCAAGAAATGACTGCAAGTTCAATTCAGCATTCAATTTTTTGAGAACACACAGATTTACATTTGGACCATCCATAGAGCATTGCAACATCTTTTCTAAACTTAGCCCATGTGAAGATATGAAATCTAGAATTAATTTTACAATTTTATCTGCTTCTGCATGTCCCAAGAATTTAGAGTCACAGTACGAAGTTACAATTTTTGTACAACTTTCTGACCAATATGATATATGAATGTCAAATTGCTTTTTTACCTGTACTGTAGTTGTTTCATCAAAATAAATGGTATAAGAGGAAGTCCCATTATCACAAAAAAGATCGGCTTTGAAGTATGGAGCTAAGCCAAAGTTCACCACATAACGAATTTTTTTTTTATCGGACAACTTCAGACATTTTGCAACGGCGGAATCATCAAAAATAAAAGAATATACTTCGGCTAAGTCACCAAACGACTGAAATGAATAATTGCTCTTAACAGCTAGTAGTATTAGTAGAGCTTCTGCTTTCAAAACTTAATCACTTATTGCAGTTGGTTGCCAGTGTTGGACACTTTTACTGATTACCTGTAAAACATTATTTGATGATTGGACACTTTTACTGATTACCTGTAAAACATTATTTGATGATTGGACACTTTTACTGGTTAACTGCGAAACATTATTTGATGTTTGGAAAATGAGCTGTCTAGACATACTTCTGGCAGCTGCTTTATATTTCTTCCCATCTGCATGTGAAAGCACTTGCAAAAATCCCATATTGGCAATGCTAAAGTCCTTGTTGCACAGAACGCACGTGGCCAAAAAGATATTGTTATTAGTGCGGCACCAATTTTTCACTAAGTCCCCATTTCGGTCTTTCTTTTTATTTTCAAACCAAGCTGATGAAAACTTTGTTTTCAGCTGCATTTCAATAAGAACTGAAACAAGATGGATAATGGAATATGTTGTTTGTTATCAAATTTGACACGGTACCGCAAAAACAGCAGAAAAAATTTGGTACAAAAAAGACGACACTCGTATACATCAACCAAGAAAAACATCCTTGTGGCACGTCCTCTGCTTAGAACTCTGTCGTTTCAGTTACGGTTTTGGTTTCAGGGCACAGGAGCAAGCAAAAGCCACAGCTACACATAAATCAAAATCATCAGCGCTTTAAACCCCGCCTCTTCCTATGGAGGACGATGGTCAACAAGTGTCTCGGCGCAACAAATTAGGGCGAAAATCCAAGCAAAATTACGGAATTTTTTTATGGCAGAATGCCGAAAACAATCGAAATTCGCTAATGCCGAGATGCCAACATCTAAAGGAAGTTATCAGTAGTCCACATGCGTGCGCATGGTTTTTCCGTAGTGAAGTCAAGTCAAGTTTTCACATTAAAATTTGCAGGGTAGCATGTGTATTTCCCAGAGTGCACTGCTACATTTTAATCTGGATGGAGGACAATACTTGGATAAATTTTGCAACATATCTAAGTACCGTTAAAATGGAAAAAAACTTGGTAAATACACAAAAAATACAAACCATTTAAACTCTGTCTTTTAATGTTATATTAATAAATATGTTATGCCATAAGTGATGATGCCGCACACTTATGGCTATTCCTCCCGTTTTTTAGAGTGAAAATGCCACCCGCAATCGTCTGTCCGTGTGCGATTGAAAAATCAAATGCACACAGGGAACAAAACCCATGGTTTTCGGTTACCCGAGACGATTTTAGACGCAGAAATTCTTGCGAATAACTCTGCTTGAATTTTTGACAACTTTTTTGCTTTTCAGATTCGAGAATATTAGTAGAGGCAAGTGGCCATTTATCCAACGCTATCGCAAGTAAATTCGCACACGACACGCATGATAGGAGCAAAGACCAACAACACACATAACAATTAACTTTAAAGGTTTCATAGCTTTATTATGTGGATAAATAGAAAATTAGCATTAAATGCTTATGATATAAAAAAAACTAATCAAAAAGGTATTTTAAATTGCATAAATAAATCAATTCTGAAAAAAAAGGATAAAATAAAAAGGCAATGCAAATAGAATAAATTACAATAAAAATCCATGCAACGTTTGATTAACATAATAGAAGTTTTCTGCTAAGATGCGGGGAAATAAAATGTCACAACTTAATATGCAAGTGAGTAATGAAAATAAAATCATAAAATAAAAAACAAAAGGATTAAAACTGAAATTAAAAGATTCCCAACAAAGAATGATCTGGGGAAAACAATCTTTAAAACAAGCTATTAAGGAAGAAAGTTCTTGAGAATCTGACAAGATAAAATAAAACACCCCTCTGTTTAGCAGAACATTTTTATGAGAAAAAAAAAGTGCACTTCGCAAATCTGTCAGAGTAACATAAACAAAAGCTCACTGCTGACAGCGAAGGAGGAGCGTGAGATAATGTCACATCTGGCACGCACGCGCAGTAGTAATAGTCAGGAGGAAGAAAAGGAAAAACAAGCAGGAGTTTCACAACGTGCATTGCTTCGAAGCGTCAGAAAAACCATTACATTAAACATTTGACAAATAGAAATATATACATCGAAAGCAAGATAAGGCTGTTTAGAACAATTGCATGATTAAGGCGTAAACATAAAACACATTTTTTAAAGGTTCATGACATAAAAGTTGAAGGAATACACAACACTTTTACGTTAAAGAAAACATAATCTAGAAAGAATCAATATTAATTACAATATTTAATTTTGAAGACGAATATGATAAGGATAAAGAAGCGAACGCATGCAGCTGCTGCTGTTGTGGTGAGACGTTTTCTTTGGTTGTTTGCGAAATACAGAGGGAGAGATTTTCTCTAGCTCTGGACAAAGAACAGCTGCGCATGAAGAACATCAACTCCCGTTGAGCAAACATGCTTGCTGTGTGATGGCTTCGTGATGTACCACAAAAATCACTACACTTCACCATGCTCGACTTTTTTTTTTTAATTACATTTTCCAGAAATATCTGAGATTTTTGGAAAAATCCATAGTGTTTCACACTTTCTCCGTAAGTTCGTAGTTTGAACATGATATCCGTAGAAATCCATGGTACATAGATATTTCATAGTACATATATTAGATATTTCGGAGGATCCATAGTACATAGTACTTGCCATCTCTACTAATGGTGTTACTATTTCGAAGAATCGGAAGGGCAGAGGGCCTCCAAAGGGTCACGCAAAGACAGCAAAGCGAGGTTGCTGAGTGGTGGGATAAGCCATCAGAAAAGCGGTGCCATATTGCTCGAACTACCATGGCACAAAGACAACAGCAAAGCGAGGTTTCAATGCAGGGATAAGAATCGTGTGACTTCTGTTTGATCCTTGGGAGCCTTGTTGTTCGGAGACCAGTTCACGACAGATCCTCAGGCAATCTCACAAAAGCGTAAATGCTTTCACAGTACGCCGCAGCTGACAGTTCTTGCAAATGACGTCACTCAAGAGCTCCTTCACTCTCGATTTTTTGTTTATTTATTTATTTAAGGTTTAATGACCACCATGAGCAACTTAACCCACTCTTGCTTCAGTTTTTTTTTATTCATGTGGTACTTGTAAACGCTGGATGATGAATCACTATACAAAGGTTTACAGTTTATTCTTAAAATTTCAGGATTACATTCAAATTTTCAGGATATAGAACAAAAATAAGGACATTTCAGGACAAAAAAATAAAAATCAGGAACTTCAGGACAACTGCAACTCTTGTTTAGGTATGTAAAAGTATTTATGAAAGTTTGTTTCATTGTTTAAAGCTCAGCACAGTGTTCAACATATAAATAATATATGAACAGAATATTTTACGGTACAATGTATCAAATATACAGTTAATCATCAACCCCCATCATATAACCTTTCCTTACCACCATGCCAGAATAAATGGACAACACTCATCCACACACTGCTCGTACATTAAAGTATAGTCTCTAGGGTGTGAATACTCTCTCCATGGGTGTCAAACTGACTAGCCTTGATGCCTATCAAGCACCTATGGGACCTTATGGGTTGCAAACCTTTGTTGGCTCATTCCAGTGGTAGACCTGCAACAACTGCATGGATAATTAATTGGTTGTTGCTTGAAATGCAATACCTTAGTGCTCCTTGATGATGAGAGTAGTTGGAATAGTATTCTTGTTATGTTAAGGCAAAACTGAAAATCATAGAACCCTTTTGGTACTGTCTTGGGTCTTGATCTCTTGTAAGCATTCATAGTGAGACTAGTTGCCAGATTTGGATCTTCAAGTGCTTTATTATAGTTGTTGCCAAATGATAGGAAGGGTTTCCAAATTATGGGAATAAAACAAGGCCTATTCTCAGTTAATCTGACATGTAAAGTACACTTAAAGAGTGGGGTCCGTGGTATAACTACTATTAAAACAAGACGGTTCAGCAGTGCTTCCAGAATAATAAGAAAATTTCTCCTTTTGTAAATAAAAGAGCTCCGCATTTCCTGAGAGCATTGAAAAATCTACCTCTTCAAACTGCAATACTGATAGTCCTTATTTTATCAACATCATTTGAAAACAACCATAATAAAACAGTTGAAAATCCGAACCAGTCTCACTCTGAATATTTAAAGGTGATCAAGACTCAAGATGGTGTTGAAAGACTTCTGTTTTTGAAAGACTTCTGTCTTTCAACACCATCTTAAGGAGAAATTGAAAATACTTCTGTGTATTTTTCAATTTCTCCTTAATGTATACTATTTCAACTACCTTCAGTTATTCATTATGTGTGTATTGCATACCTATTATTATTTCTATTGATGATCTCACTGATGGCACATCTTATCACCTCCAAGCTAGCATAACTACATGAGGTGGAGCAACTCAGCATCAAACAGTCTGAACAATGTAACAGGCATATTACCTTCTTACTTTTAATATTTTTTGAATGTTTACATATCATAACTGGGTCTTTGCATTCTGTGAATTTCTTGATCATACATCAACTATTTCTGGGTGTCATAATTTCCATGCTCAGCAATGTGAAACAATATCCTCAAAAATAACAATAACATACTTAATATTCTACAATCTTAATTCTGTTTTTCAGTGCATTGAAATTAATAGCATTCAGTTATTCAAGTAGTTATGTGTTCAGCTTTCACAATCTAAAAACTCAATATATATATAAACAGAACTCAACAAACTGAAGTCCAAGAAGGTATGATAGTTTCCAAGAAAATACAGTACAAAAATAGAACTTGCTGACACTGATGCTGCTATCATATCTTGGCTAACCACATGAAAAAAAAAAAAAAAAAACAGATCACATAATCTTGTAGATCATATTAAGTGTAAAAGTGAAAAGCATTTTTAATTTATGTAAAAAGCTAGGCAAAGATTCATAAACTTTGTATTTCACCCTGTAGTGTGAAACCTTTTGAACAACATTTGCAAATTTTGAAAACACTGCCTATCTAAACAGTCTATTCATTTGGTGAACATTGTTCATGTGCCTCCTGAGAGAAGAATCATGCCGACTATTGAAGTTACACAAATCACATGTGAAGGGCTTCTCGCCTCTGTGTACTAAAAGGTGCCTCTCTAAGTGATATTTCCTTCTGAAAGCCTGAGAACAGGTGGGACATTCAAAAGGTCGCTCTTCTGAAAGTGAATGCACATGATGTAAATCTGTTTCTCTATAAGACTGGTCATACTCCATTTCTACTAGCAAGGGGTTACACATGGAGAAACCTACAAGAAAGAAACAAAATCCACAATGTTGAAAAGTATTTTGGTATGCATACTTCTCATGAGAAGGAATTGTGCACCTAAAATATTATGTGATATCTTTTAACGTAATTATGGAAATCAGAAAAAACAAAATTAAACTTATATTTTTCCCAAATTAGTATGCTTAAAATGTCATGCAATGTGACATGAATCGGTACCAGCAAAAAATTACCAATAAAATCAAGGTAGGTATTGCTGGTTTTTCATGAGCTTCTGGCACACAATTATTGGTACTAGTGTTCTCCCTAGATTTTTTTACTGCTAGGTGGCAAGAAATTTTAGCTGCGTGTTACTTTTTAACGGCCCCTTCGCCAATCTAAAAAAAAAATGTTTTTCTTAACATTATTATACTTAACAAACATCTTTAGCAGTGTGGTAGGCATTAATATAATGTAACATGATAAACAGTTAGAAAATTGTACGAAAATGGTTAAAATAATCGGTATTTACTAACAAATTATATTCAACACAGATTTCTTTTTTTTTTTTTTATATAGACTATAGTGTTCTCCCCAGATTTTTTTACAGGTGGATGGCAAGAAATTTTAGCTGGGTGGTATTAACAATCCCTTCCCCAACCGAGAAACAAAGGGATGTTATTTTGCTTAACATTGTTATATTTATTAAACATCTTTAGTGGTATGGCGGGCATTAATGTAAAATAACTGATAAACAACATTAGAAAATTGTACATAAATGATAAAAAAAAATGAGTACTTACTAATAAACTATATTTGACAAAGATTTTAGCCAGTTTTCATCAATATTTATGGTGTATGTAGGGATAAGTTTTCCATTCTTACTATTATGTGCATGTAAAAATGTTCATCAAAGGAAATTTAGCTGGGTGGCAGAGAAAATTAGCTGGGTGGACTGCCCAGTGAAAAGGCTCTAGGGAGAAGACTAGACTGAAGGTTTAATATGACCAGTGTAAGCAACTCAGTAGGCTATATAAGCAGTTGCTTGTCCATAATTTAGGGCCATTGGTTCCAGGGAAGGAGGGAAAGAGCCAGTGCCATAAGACAAACACAACATCCATGCCTCACTGGGATTTGAACCCGGACCCTTCTTGGACGAATGGTCACAAGCAAGTGCTTAGACCACTGTGCCACCAGGGTGGTGACACAGATTTCAGCCAGTTTTCATCAACACTGATGGTGTATGTGGGAATAAGTTTTCCATTCTTACTATTATGTGCAATGTGAAAACATTCGTTGAAGGAAATATAGCCGGGCGGCAGACAAAATTAAGTGGGCGAGCTACCCAGTAAAAAGGCTCTAGGGAGAACACTAATTGGTACACAAATTCTAGATTCAGCCCATAAAACAACATATGTTGGCAATTATGCATTAGGATTTAATTATGCAGAAGTTTCACACTTTGAAATTTCAATGATAGGTTCTGCAATGTTAAGAACTACACCGAAGATATGTACAGTAAGCCCACATTATGAGATTTCAAGTTGTGTGGTTGCATTGGTAGCACATCTTTCACTTATTACTATGAGATGGAACTGGTGAGCTTGGCAGTGGCAAAATGCTGGATGGGCTACCAGCTGGATGTGAAAACAGTAACCATCTGAGATCACTTATCCATGGATTGCATTGGTACATACACCTATGAGCCATTACATTATGACCACCTACCTAATTAGCTGTAGTTCACCCTTTAGCCTGCGAAACAGCAGCCACTCGACGAGGCATCAATTCGATGAGGTGGCGATAGGTATCCTGGGGTATCTGGTACCATGATGACAAGAGTAGGTACTCCAGTTCCTGTACATTTTGGGGTGGTGGTGATTTAGCGCGCACCCGTTTTTCCAAGTTGAACCATAAATGTTTAATTGGGTTCATGTCAGGTGAATTTGGAGGCCAGGGCATTAACAGAAAGTCACCATCATGTTCCTTGAACCACTCCTTGATGATTCTGGCAGTGTAGCATGGCGCATTGTCCTGTTAGTAATGGCCATCACCAGCAGGGAACACAGTTGCCATGAACGGGTGAACTTGGTCTGCAACGATGTTGAGATACCTGACAGCTGTCAAGGATTGTGCTATTGGGATAATGGGGCCTAAAGTGTCCCAAGAAAACATCGGCCACAGCATAACACTACTGCCGCCAGCCTGTTTCGGCCCAAATGTGCATCCAGGTGCCATAGCCTCCGTCGGTAATCGGCGTATCTGTTGCTCAGCCATCTACGTGATGCACCAGGAATCTTGATTCATCAGACCAGGCCACTTTCTTCCAATCATCCGCAGTCCAATCTCAATGATCTTGGGCCCATTTCATGCGTTGTTGGCGATGACAGGCTGTGATCATGGGGACCCGGCTTGATCTTCGGCTACGCAGGCCCATGTGCAGAAGGCTGTGATGGGCTGTATGCTGTGACACATTGTCCTGATCACCACTGTTGTAGGTAGCTGCAGGTGAGGTGTCACACTGTGGCCCTATGGTCACTGTGAACAATGTACGACAGTCTCCACTCACTCTGGCATCAACTAGCTGTGGATGACGGCTCATTGTTTGGCCATCTGTGCACCACTTTTGATACATACTCACTACAGCGGCACCTGAACAGCCCACAAGCCGCGCCGTTTCAGAGATCGTAGTTCCGAGGCGTTGTGTCATCACAATTTGTCCTTTTTCAAACTTTTTATTCTGACTTTGAACACTACTAACCAAAAGCCGGCCCTCGGTTTGTATATATACTGCTCTGTGAACTTCACCTGAACCACCGTTCGGTCTCCAGGCGAGTTCACTTCTCTAGTCTGGGGGTGGCCATAATGTAATGGCTCATCGGTGTAGTTACATGATTTTGTTGTTAATTTTTCTGCTGTTGTGTACTGGTTGTCCATTTGGATAGTAGCTGTATGTCTTCAACAAACATGTCAGAGAAACAAGGAAAGAAGAGACGGATCATAATTATGGAAACAAAAGCAGAGATTATTAAACGGCATGAAAATGGATCCAAAATCATACACATTGCATTTGCTTATGAACTGAACGAGTCAACTTTTAGAACAATTGCAAAACTTTTAGTTAGAATAATCATAAATGATAAAACTAGGATAATGGAGCACATGAAAATTTCTGTGCCAATGCAGACCACAATTATTTCCAAGAAAAGAGGAACACTGATGAAAGCAATGGAAAAATTACTGATAATTTGGGTAGAAGATATGCAACAGTAATGAGGGTCAATAAGTTTTATGCTTATACAAGAAAAAGTCAGTAGTCTATTTGAAGAAGTAAGGCGAAATCGTGGCAAGAGTACTTCAGGTGAGACATTCATTGCAAGCCATGGATAGTTTCATAAATTTAAGGAGCAACCGAAACTGCCCGATTTTAAAATGAACTGGTGAGGCAGCTAACACAGATGCAGTAGATGCAACATTGCTACCTAAGACTTTGGAGCAAATTATTGAGGAGAAAGATTACCTACTGCAACGGGTGTTTAATGTAGATGAGACTGGGTTATTTTGGAAGAAAATGCTAGATCATTCTTACATATCGCAAGAAGAGAGAACTTAATGCCAGGGTATATTAATACATAGTTTGTAAGAGTGTAATATCCAAATGCATGTTCTAGTATGTTTTAAATATGCATATCACTGTAAGCACGCTAGTTTTCTTTCAGTTACATGTGCTCCTATATTTCAGGACTAATTTGTTTTTTTGTTCTTTTTTTTTTGCTGATCTTTTGATATACTGCAGTAATAATTAAGCTTTGCTTGTCTCTTGAAACGAATGTGCATGTCAGCAATTCACCACAATTAAGCACCTTTTGACATACGCAAAAATCTTCGGAACGAGTTAATCGCGTAATTCAGGAACTTACTGTATAAAGGGTAAAACTACTTAGCAAACTGCAATAGAATAAAATCTGACACTCAAACTAAGAGTGGGCTGGCCCATGGTTCAGAAACAACAGCTAAAAAATAAAAAAATAAAAATGGAGAGAGAGAGAGAGACAGACAGACACATTTTTGAATATGATAAAGCAATACTAGAGAGGGTTTATTCATTTATATTGTTTACTCAACTGGTCTCTCATCACCATCACACTCCAAATTTTTTGTGTGACAAATAACACAGCAGAATTATGGAATAAGTAATTCACACAGAAATAACAACAAATTATTTCATTGCTCTTGGTTGTTTCCAAGCAACTGAAATATAGGAATCTATTAACATGATATTCTCTGCTGGCCAGGATATCCACTACCTCCTCGTAATAATGATCAATTAATCCCAAGAAATGGATACAGATCAGGAATCACATTTCTTAACAATACAATAATAATTGATGGAGAAATAATCACCACAAACACATGTCAATGAACTCACCACTTCTGGAAGAGAAGCACTTCTATTCAACTATTCTTCACAAAGCAAACTTCTCAGACAGCTCAAAAATTCTATCATCCAAACTACAGAACTGGTGATGGTTAGTTTTTGCTACAAGGAGGCAGTGAATTTCTCAATTACTGCAATCTGATGCTCATTTTGATACTTACATTTCTGTTGTTTTGAAATATGTCATCCTGTGTGATGGCAGTGGTTTGCAAACTCTGAGACATATCAGGAGGTGTGGGTTTGGTTCCTGTTGGACGGTGATCGGAATTTTTGAGTTTTCTGAAGAGTTAAATAGAAATAAATTGCTTGGTTTGTGTTGAAAGTGATGAGCTCATAAGCACACTAACTAGGGTGCCAGTGTTGGTGGTTGCCGAACATCCTAACCTTGGCTTGTCTTCAAGACTGGTGTCACCAGTATTGAAATGCTGAAACTATTTTTAGCATCTTTTGTAAAAAAAGATGGTGCTTATGTTACCGGTTTGTACGTCCGTCTGTCTGGTCCCATGATATCTCTGCAACTATTAGTCCGATTTAAAAAATTATTTTTGCATTGGGAAGCTTGAAATATGCGAATGATGATCCTTTATTTCGTTTTTTTTTTTTTTTTATGATGTACAATTTCTCTGCTAGGGGCGTAAATGCAGATGATGTTGAATTCAAAAATACGTTTTATTCCGCATATTTGCTTCTAAACATCCGAATGAAAAAATTATTTTATCTTTCGATTCCATTTATGTCGAAAAGTATTTTAGATATAGTTACTTTTTCAAATTACGTATAGATTTTCCGCTAGGGAGAGTAAAAGTAAATTACATATTTTCTGAAAACTCTTCTTCTAAAACTCCAATTTGAAATTTTTTTTCTTCAGCGAATAGACTTTCTGATGGAAAATATTTTGCATAAAATTTCAAATTTTTGGTAAAGAATACTTTGGCCACCAGGGGCGTAAGTGTTAATTTTTGCTTCTGATGTATTTACCATAAAATCTGAGCTTCTAAAATATTGATTGAAAAAAGTATTTCGTGGACTGATGCCACTCACATCAATAAACCTTTTCGGAATATTTTCTTCTTAAAATATTCTACAGTTTCACCGCCAGGGGGCGTAGATGTATATCTTATTTTTGTCAATATCTTTACTTCTAGGAGTCCAATTCGAAAAATTCCTTCTTTGTTGGATAGTGTTTTCATTGTGACATGTTTTTCATATAATTTCAAAATTTTCAAGTAATTCATAGACTTTCCGCTAGCGGGCGTAGAGGTAAATTGTGTTTCACCCTATATCTCTGCTTCTAAATCTCCGATTTGAAAAATTCTTTCTGCACCGGATACATCTTCTGATGGGAAATCGTTTGCACATAATTTCTAATTTTTGTAAAGAAAAATGGTTTGGCCACCAGGGGCGTACATCTTAATTTCCGCTTCAGATGTATTTGCAGCAAAATATGAGCTTCTAAATTTTCGATTGAAAAAATGTTGTATGTAGACCGCGACTACTCGTGTCGACAAACCTTTTAGGAACATTTTCTTCTTGAAATAATGCATGGTTTCTACGCCAGGGGGCATAGATGTATATCTTATTTTTGTCAATATCTCTACTTCTAGCAGTCCGATTTGAAAAATTCCTTTGTTGGATAGTGTTTTCAGTGTGACATGTTTTTCATATAATTTCAAAATTTTCAAGTAATTCATAGACTTTCCGCTAGCGGGCGTAGAGGTAAATTGTGTTTTCCCCTATATCTCTGCTTCTAAATCTCCGATTTGAAAAATTATTTCTGCACCGAGTACAGCTCCTGGTGGGAAATCCTTTGCACACAATTTCTAATTTTTGTAAAACATGGTTTGGCCACCAGGTGGCGTACGTCTTAATTTTTGCTTCTGATGTATTTGCAGCAAAATAGGAGCTTCTAAAATCTCGATTGAAAAAAAGTCGTTTGTTGACCGATACTACTCATGTCGACAAACCTTTCAGGAACATTTTCTTCTTGAAATAATGCATGGTTTCTACGCCAGGGGACGTAGATGTATATCTTATTTTTGTCAATATCTCTACTTCTAGGCGTACGATTTGTAAAATTCCTTCGTGGTTGGATACTGTTTCCGATGTGAAATGTTTTTCCTATAAATACAAAAATTTCAAGTAAATCATAGACTTTCTGCTAGGGGGCACAAAGGTAAATTGCATTTTTGCGTTATTTCTGCTCCTAAAACTCCGATTTGAAAAATAAATTCTTCCTGTATCGTATACAAGACTTGATGGAAAATATTTTTCACATAATTTCTAATATTTGGTAAAGAATGGTGTTGAATGCCTTTACCAAATATTTCACTTATGCCTTTACCAAATATTTCTAATATTTGGTAAAGGTATAAGTGTTATTTTCTTCTTCTGATGTATTTGTAGCAAAATCTGAGATCCTGAAAACTCGACTAAATTTTTTTCTTGGATCGATACCACTCATTTGGAAAAACCTTTTGAGAATACTTTCTTCCTAAAATAATGCATGGTTTTCTCACCAGGAGATGTAAAGTCACATCTTATTTTTGTTGATATCTCTGTTTCTAAGAGTCCGATTTGAAAAATTCTTTCTGTGTTGGAGAGCGTTTCCGGTGCGAAATGTTTCTCATATAAATTCATGTTTTTCTTAACGCACAAGTCTGCAACCAGAAGGCGTAAGCTCACAATTCCGTTTACAGCAATAAATGAGGGATTAAAAACCTGATTGAAAAACTTTCTTCCATCAGATACTATTGTTTTCCATACCGGTTCCATTGACTTTGAATAACTTTGATAAATTTAATTTGCGTCAGAACAGATTCAAAAGACGTGCTTATTACACCCGAAATTCGGTGTCATCTTTCTTGTTAAGCAGTGCTGCTGCTGTGTTTGACCTTTTTTTCTTTCTAATAATGGCATAGGTGCACCCAAACAGCATGTTTATCAATCTCCATTCTCTGCTTGCCTCATAATGCAATATGGCTCTGCACCAAATACATGTTATCAGCCTCATGTGTTCCACATCATCACAGTACCTAGTCAATGCTGGTGCACACTTCACATATGAATGGATTATGTGCAGCACAAAAATGGACAAACTTTTGATTCACTCTGGTATATAGCAGTGCCATAAAAGAAATTAAGGAAGAAATATTCTTCACAAATGCATGGGATACTCACTATTACATTACATAGGTTGTAAATTAGCACTGCAGTTACATAAAGAAATTATAGAAATGCAAAAGTATTTTTGACCCAACTTAGGTTACGTTTACACAGGTTATCTAGACCTAAGTTCATCAAAAGTACTTCTGCATTTCTATTGTTTCTTTATGTAACTATATTGTGCTAACTTACAACCTACATCTATTTATTGCATGAAAATTGCCATCTTCCTATTTCTACAAGTACATTATTTTCAGCAATCAAATTATAATATGAACTACTTCTTCAACTATCAAAAACTGAAATGCTTTAAGCAGTATTGCTGGTCTTATCAAGGGAATGTCAGTCAATACCACTATATATTCTCAGCACAAGCTCCAAAAACAATGAGTTTCAACAATTGCTATTAAGGGTCAATGATTTTTCAAAATATTAACAGGTATAGCTTTCAGATGTTTTTATTTAGACTACAAAATCAAGATATAACAGTTAAGTGTGCCATATGTAAAATGGCTATTAACATTCCTGATCTAATGCACAAATATATGTTACATTTATTGGATATATAAATGTTTTTTTGGATTTTATGAACAATTTATATGTATGTACACATCCATCCACTTGGATAGACACACTCATCCATTCAAATACCAAAATTTTCATACCCTTCAGAGCTGCAGAATATGATCCAGGAACTTGCTAACAGGAGTAAAGAAGTGGGATTAAAAATGAACTTTCAGAAGATAAAACTGATGTACAGTGCTTTTACAAGAAATGAAGATTTTGCGATTGATGGGGAGAAGCCGGAGATATTCGATACCTACATTTACCTTGGACAGCAGATATTAAGCAAAGGTTACATTCATGAAGAAATTAATCAATGTATAAAACTTGGTTGGAGAGTTTTGGAAGAAGCAATACAATTTTTAGGAGCAATATGCCATTATGTCTTAAAAGAAAAGTGTTTAATCAATGCATCTTTCCAGTGCTTCTGTACAGAACAGAAATGTGGACCTTAACTAAGAAAACACATACAAAGACTGCAGGCAATCGAAATAAGTCTGGAGAGATGCATGCTTGGTGTAACCAGGAAAGATAAGAAGAGGAACTCATGGATAACGAAAATGACAAAAGTGGAAAACCTCATGATTGGAGTAAAATCTCTGAAATGGCAATGGGCTGGACATTTTGCCAGAAGGACAGACCACTGATGGACAACTAAAATTCTAGACTGGACTCCAATGGACAGCAAAAGACACAGAAGAAAACTATATGGAAGATGGGCGGAAGAAATTCGAAAGCATGCAGAAGTGACATGGAGAAAACTGGTACAAGACAGACTGTTGAAGAAAAAACTTGTTCATTTAGCAGTCGATTGATAATGGTTGACAATCATGATGATCTTAAAATGTGCAAGAAGCAACAAACTTTGAGTGTGTTGCTTCTTGCACATTAAATGTGCCAAGAAGCAACAACCTTTGGGTGAGTTTCTATTAACGAAATATGTTTTCGCTATGCATTGTTCTTTCAATCTTTCAATCACTGCAGTTAATGTGTTGTATATTATATAGCCCAGAGTATTTTTTACAAGTTACTAAGTTTTCTGAAAATAAAGTCCTTTTTTTTTTTAATTATTTTAAATATTACAAATTTTTTTGACTGGCACATGAATAATGTTGCATAATGAGTTCTCTACATTGACAGCATTGGTTTTACTTCCTGACAAAAATGAGTCACAGCTAAATCTATCAAATCTAAAAGGTGAGCATAAAAGTGTGTGTATATAAAGCTCTTAGTTCTTTCTCTCTGAACTTTATCAGGATTGCATTAAACCTCCCATTTATATTTGCTGCCCATCGTAAGTTTGTTCTCACATTAAAATTATCTAAAGTTGGGAGGGAATGCTCCTCAGGTCATGACCCCCTTCCTCAAAAAACAAATAAACAAAAGAAGTGTATGCTTCATATAAAGATGAGCTGCCACCAGAAACTACAGCAACACTTTTATCATGTATCAAAGGCCGAAATGTCTGAAAGAAAAAAATTAGAAAATAAAAATCACATAGAAAATTTTTTCAAGAGATATAAATGCACTTGAAATCATACTATAAAAACATAAAATAATAATTACAAAACTGAACTATATCTTGTACAATTTTTATAATGGAAAGAGAAAAATGAAAGCATTTTCAAAATGGCTTTCTCTTCATTTCAGTTACTTGTCAGAGTTAACTTAAGTTGCTTAATTTAGTATTCGTGTAAAACACAATATGATCCACAAGAACGAAGCTGTCACTACACAATTTAAAAACATGTGAAGATACTACTACACATTGTTAAAAGATTTAATACGTTAAAAACCATACATATCAAAATCGCTCGAGATCTTTCGGGCAGGCGGCCCACCCATCATCAGGAAAATACAGTGGATGTCAGAGTGTTGTATATTATATATGATCGGTGGTAACCCGTGATGTAATGAGCAAGAACAGTGCAGACTCAATGAGATTGACAATGTTTTGAAAGTTCTACTTACCAGAAGCTGAACAGGGTAAGGGGAGATTTGATAATAACCCCATTTCCTCCTTCTGGGCCCTTGAAGAGTGGTGGTTTCCAAGGCAATGGCACAAACACAGGAAAATCATCATTACAGCACTTGTCGCCATATTGATATATAAATAAACTTTTGGGGAAGAGAGTTAGTCTTTTGCTTTTCATGCTCAATAATGATGATTTTCCTGTGTTTGTGCCATTGTGCAGTAACAACAATTTTCCTTGGAGACCACCACTCTTCAAGGGCCCAGAAGGAGGGAGTGGGGTTATTATCAAATTTTGCCTTACCCTATTTAGCTTCTGGTAAGTAGAACTTTCAAAACATTGTCAATATCATTGAGTCTGTGCTGTGCTTGCTCATTACATCACGGGTTACCGCTGGTTATATAAAACGCTCTGACATCCTGCTTTCATCCACTATATTTTCCTGATGATGGGTGGGTCATCCACCCGAAAGATCTTGAGTGATTCTAACATGTATAGTTTTTAATGTATTAAATCTTTGAACAATGTGTAGTGGTATCTTCACATGTTTTTAAATCATGTAGTGACAGCTTCGTTCTTACAGATCATATTGTTAACTGAAGTGTCAACTTTCAAAACTAAATTTTATTGTGCACGACTGGGGTACTTACGATTATCAGTAATTAGTAAAGACAAAAAACAGCATCATAACAATGGCCAGTGACAGGCTTATCAACCAAAGAACATTTTTTTTTTTTCATGGAAAACTATGTACAGACATATCTGTACTGTCAGCTTCGCAGCAAAGTAGCAGTCATGGTCAGCTATTACAATAGGCATGCAGCAAATTGAACATTCTCTGTTTATAGAAAACTACTAAGAGATACCTGATATCATTAACTCAAGCCCACAAACTCTCTCTCTCTCTCTCATTCATATATGCACACAGAATAAAGATTTCATCTCATAAGCCCCACCCTTTTCTTTTTCATTTTTTCCAAATAAAAATTTTCCACTCAGTAATAATTTTAAACATGAATCAGTGCAAAATTGTCTTTTATTCTAGGTTGCCATCATGAACACAGGAATGTATCCGCTCCTGCTTCTTATACATTTTGATTGCATTGCAAGAATTTTATTAATTTGAGGCCTAAAGAATTGATAACAGTCACTTGATTATCTGGTCTTTGAATGACTACCAAGACTGCATTTTTTTCTTTTGGTGTTTTTACCAGCTGCAGTAAAATTAATTTAGAAGCAATTATGGTTAATAAGTCCTGACAGAAATTTAAAGACCAAAATGTCTGAAAGAAAAAAAAATCAGAAAATTAAAAAAACAAATTCTTCAAGTGATAAATGCACTTAATATCATACTATGAAGACATAAAATAATAATTACAAAACAACTGAACACTATCTTATACAATTTACATGAAGAATAAGAAAAACTGAAGCATTTTCAAAGTGGTTTTCTCTTAATTTCAGTTACCTGTTAGTGTTACCATAAGTGTCAAATTTTAAAACTAAATTCTATTATGCAGGATTGGAGATGATTATCAGTAATTAGTAAAGGCAGAAATAGTAGTTTATCTTAAAACTTAAGAAATTATTACAAGTTGTTGAAACTCTTCTCAAAATGAAACTTTCATGAATCATACATATAAAAAAAAAAAAAAAAAAAAAATCTGAATATTTAATTATTTTACTAGACTGCATTGGCACCTTAAATTATTTACTAGACTGCATTGGCACCTTTAATTATTTTACTAGACTGCATTGGCACCTTAAATAAGTAATAATGAATCTTGAGGTTGTAATACTGTAATACATGGAATAATTACAAAAGTTTTCAATATTATCTTCAGTTCTTGCTCTCAACATGTGGTTGTAATAAATAAATAAATAAAGCATCAGCAAACAATGACACAATAGTGATAGTCACAGTTTACGGTGTGTATAAGTCACTGAATTTCTGCAGAAACTTTGAAGGTATTTGCTTCAGTCTTGAGTCTTATATTCCTCACACGTAGATCAAAGTTTTAGCTTGATATTTACATTTAGAGCTGGTTTGTGGTCAAACTAATATTCCTCATCACCAATTCTTACCACCATAGCGCATGCAACATAACCACCAATGTCGACAATATTCAGGTCTTCAAAACACAATTGGAGAAACACATTTGTTTACACACAAATTGACTGGAAACCACATAGGTAAAAACCTGCAAAAATAAAATAAAAATAAAATAAACTATTTGCAACTGCCACAACATATGGCATTCTAGAAGTGCTGAGATTTTCTTAACTGAATAACAACACATGGATTTCAACAAATGAGGTTTATTAATCAAATACTTCTGTGAACATAAAGCTGCATTTTTTTTTCTTTTCTCTGTGGATGCTACTCTAAGTAAATAAAATAATAAAATGATCTGATTTCTTAATAGCAACATAAAACCAGGTGTAAACAGACCTGGTTAAAGAAAAAGAATATTGACAAACAAATAAAAATTCTGCTATGACACCACACAACACATTTGAGTGTGTATTCTAAGTTGCATATATGTTTTACAGCTGAAGATATGTAACCTAAAAAAAAAAGGATAATGTCCATACCCAAAGGTAACTTTATCTGACTTTTCAGTAAAGCAAAAGACACAAGTACATTTTCTGACAAAAATCATTAATTCATATGTTCTGGTTGAAAGTTCCACACAAAATTTCCTATCACTGGAAATTTTGTATAATTATTTGATATGTTTAATTCAATGTTCCAATATTTTAGTTTACAAAATGTACATTTACTTGTTGAATTAGCTACATTATCAATACATTCAGGGCAACTTATTATTTTCATGGCTTTGCTCCCAGTTCAACATTTCCAGCACGTGAGTTTTCAAAAACTCACATGCTGTTGAACTGGGAGCAAAGCCATAAAAATGATAAGTTGTCCTGAATGTATTGATTACATAGCTGCAAGTCAAACTTAAACCTTTAGGCTTTAGATATTGGGCATGTTCCAATGTATATTATATATTATGTTCAGTGACTTCATTGCGTACTTCTTAAATTATTGGAAGTAAGGCCTTTAATCTATTTTTTTTTTTTTTGCCCATTTCCTTTCTCCATTTAAATGACAGTGTTTTTTTTCATGAGATTATATCCCACTGAGTCACACACAACAATGAAGCATGTGACTGAAGATGCTGCAGAAAGTCTGGAACAAAATGACAGCATCATATCTCAAGATGTCATATGCAACTGAGCAAAGTGGAAATGAAACTCTTGCAACATGTGTAAAGTGTATAATAAATTTCACAATATAACAATTTATTTTGCATGCTCTGAACAACCATCAACAACAAATCAGTAGAAATGAATTTATTTTAATGAACAAATTGTGCAGAAGTGCTCAGTACAATGAACATTGTGATCCTTATTTTTATGAAATAACAAAGCAACTATCTTAAAAACAATCAACAAATGAATCCTCTATTAGGAGCAACAAACATTAAAAAAATAAAACCAAAATCCATTACTTTTTTCTGCAAATTTTCAAATGACAGACAGCAAGTGGTTGAAGTACAAATAAGACATAAAACCATCTGCATAGACAGCAGCACCAACAAAAACATCCTCTCTTCAAGCCCTCTCCATACTAATTCACTAAAGCTGCATAAGTGAGAGAATTCTTTGGATTTGTTTGTAAGTGAAACTTCAGAGAGAATTGTTGTAGTGTATGCACCTTGTGACTCCAAACCTTCTGATAGGAAAGATGATTTCTGGAATGGCCTGAAAGTTGTTTTAAGCCAGTTTGGTGCTAAAGAGAACATTATTATAGCAGGGGATTTCAGTGCTTCAGTAGGTGTACAGAACAGGATTTCATTTTCTGAAAACGTTGTAGGTAAGATTAATGATCCGGGCATGAATGGAAATGGTGAAAGATTAATTGAACTCTGCATTGAGAATTGGCTGCATGTATCAAATACATTTTTTAAACACAAGTATATCCACACACGTGCATGGGAGAAACACACTCCATCTTTATGTTCATGACTTAGCACTTGATGGGTTCATAGCTTCATAATTTTATTTTTAATTTACCCTATATATTTATCTCAATTGGATATGCTGTTTGCTGTCAATTTGTAAGCACAAACATGAAGTTTTATGCACTCTAAACACTTTCTTTCCTCTCCCAATTCCTTTCAGAGATCATAGATGTAATTGTGCCTACTCCTAAACTTCATCTTGAATGGACTTTCTATTTTCTTTCAGTTTTGAAATGGAGAAATAAAAATTTCATACATTTTTAACATCCCCGCTGACGAAATGGCCATAATTTTTTAAATTGATTTAACCTTTTGGTCTTTTCATAATTTTCAAAAGTAATAGAAAAAACTTATCTCTTTCAATTCTCTTAACATTTAAAAAGTTAGAACTTTCTGTGTTGGTGTAATTCACTTTAAACTATGAGGTACTACTACCCCACAGTTTGCAAAATTAATTAAAAAAAAAAAAGATTAACTTACATCAAACCTTATTGTGTCTGCCATCACCTTCAAAATAATCTCCATTGGAATGTATATACTGATTCCAGCGGCCTTGCTATGCTCGGAACACCTTGCCGAAGCCATCTTTTGTTAGTGTGTTCAGTACCACCAATTGGCGATACTGCCTGGATCCTGTTTATTGTATCAAATCTCCGTTTCAGTTTAATTTTCATTTTAGGAAATAGGTAGATGTCACAGGGAGGTAAATCTGGTGAGTAAGACAGGTGAGGGACAACTGTCGTTTTATGGAACACCCAAAACTGGTGCACTACCAACACTGTATGCACAGGGAATCATCATGGTGAGGAGCAAGTTGTTTGCTTGCCACTTCTAGGAATGTTTCCTTTACATGTCCTCCCTTAGCTGGTGCAGGATGTCACAGTAGAACTGGGTGCTGACAGACTGACCAAGTGAAACAAATTCCTTATGAATAATTCCGTCCATGTCAAAGAAACAGATCAACATTGACTTGATGTTGCTTTTCACCTGTTAAGCTTTCTTTGGTCGCAGTGAACTGGGAGACTTATATTGTGATGATTGTTGTTTGGTTTCATGGTCATACCCATAAAACCAACTTTCATTCCCAGTAACAACATTAGAAAGAAAATCTAGATAATTTCTGACATGTTCCTGAATCCTTACAGATTTCTATGCAATGTTTCTTCTTTTCATCACTCAGCAATCGTGGCACAAACTTTGTAGAGATCCTCCTCATGTTCAAGACATCTTATAAAATGCACTGACGTGCCATGCCGTAAGACAGTCCAGCAATCTCAGACATTGTGAATTGTATCCGTCTTTGATCCTCCATGATAATTTCACACATTTTTGCAACTATTTTCAGTGTTTTGATGGTTGACGGCTTTCTGAAACGATCATCATCTTCAACGGACATGCGGACATCTTTGAAGCGGTTAAACCCCACTTTTAGGTTACTGTTTGATCTAAAGCATTTTGTGAGTTTTCGTAGCACATTTACGAAGTTTGTAACCAAATTTAAAGCACACGCACTTTTTATTCACATCCTCTATTTCAAAGCCCTAACAAATTACAGAACACATTGAACACAACTAGTAATTAATGACCTCATGGCTTCCTCTAATTACTTTCAGTACCAAAAAACTTAACGGGAATTATAGAGGATAAATTTATAATGAACCAATATATGAAAAATTGGATAGTGATTAGCTAGAAATGACAATTGCAAATTATAAAGAATTGCTCACCTCACTTAAGAAAAAGAATATGATGTGTGAAAACTTCAGAAATTATTCAAAAATTCCCATTGTACTCTGCAGTTGTATGATTTACTAAAACTTCATAATGAAGTGCAACCTATCAGACCTATTATTGACACAAAAAATTCTCCTCTATCCAACCTGCATTATTACCAACTGTTTTATTTATCAAAGTTGATACTGATATAAAGAACACTGATGAGCTATTACAAAAACTAGAATAACTTCCAGAATTAGAAAACCTTTTCCATGGCTAGTTTAGATGTTGTGTCAGTGTATACGAATATTAACCTGGTCAAACTCATGGATTACATAGGATTACAAACTCATGGATTACATGTGACCTAGTAGTGTTTCATGTATATAATAAAGAAGAAACAATAGGCATTTATGAACTTACAGTATGAACTCTGAATAACATTTTTTATTTTATGAACTCTGAATAACATTTTTTTTTTTTTCATTTCCAAAGCTGCTTCTATAAGCAAAAATGTGGGCTAGCAATGAGATCTCTATTAGCACCTCTCCTAGCAAATTATTATGTTAGTAAAATAGAAGAGACCTTACTATAGAAACCTTCTATTTTCTGCATGTATACTAGATACATGGATAATATCCTTTTCATCATTGATCAAGATTCAAGTGAATTCTCAACAAAAATTCTACAAGGTTTTAATTCCCAAGATGAATCCCTGAAATTCACAACAGAACAACAAAAGGAAAATAGGCTAAATTACCTGGAGATTACTTTAAAATGGGAAGGAAAAATCTTACCACAGAATTATAGGAGAAGCCTACAAATATTGATAAAAATTTAAATTATAACTCAGATCACCCTAAATATATCAAGAAAAATGTGGCTTTACAATTTAAAGAAAAAGTTAAAAAGCTGAATTCATTTTCAGAAGCTAAAGAAAAACATAAAAATAAGTTAAAATCAATCTTATAAGAAAATAATTACCCATAAAAAGAAATACATGAACTACTGGAGAAGAATCTTACTAGGAATAGAACAATTACTACTGTCACTAGCACACTAGCACTAACTGACTGATTATTCACAAGAAGAGTCACTTACAACAAGGGAATGTGATACACTAAAGAAAATCAGCAATAATTATAAAATTAGGTTAGCACCAGGTTTAAATAATAAAATTAAAAATTACTTACCATCCCTAAAACACAGAGAAGATAATAGTTTATTCCAGTAAAAGCATAATTTATAAGATAGATTGTTCATGTGGTTTACCATATATAGGCGAAACAGGATGAAGGTTAACCACCAGAATTAATGAACAGAAAGCAGCAATAAGGAACATTTCAAATAAAACAGGATTAGACAGACACATACAACAGACTGGCCACAAAATGGAATGGGACTCCTTGCAAGTTATCAAGCAAAAATCCCAGACAATTATCTGGAAATTAGAGGAATCCCTAGAAATTTGCAAGACACAAGGTGCAACATCAACAGCCATGCTGGGACATTAATGACCATTCTGGATGGCAAATCAACCAGGCTTGGTTGCCAGACCTGTGGAAGTAGTAAGACACAGGAACTCCTGACAATGATCTAGTGCATAGATCAAAAATTTAAGAGGTAATGTACCTTAATAAATTTATCCTCTATAATTCCGGTCAAGTTTTTTCGCTATTGAACACAACATCAAATAACCGAGCACAAAAATAGAATGTGATGACCTTCAATGCTATTACATGGAAGAGTCATTCAGAAGGGATGCGTGCAGAGCCGTGTAGCATGGCTCTTCCAAACTGTAAGTGGTTCATGCAGACTTGCCAACCTTAAGAAGAGAAAAATCCTGCAAGCATACTTTCATATATGTTTGAAATATCAATGGACATAATTTGAAGCACTGTTACATTAATGCATACAAAAAATGTAGAGAAATTTGTTAAAAAATATTTTAAAAATATGTGTTCAGTTATGCATCAATCTCGAGGCAAGGGTAACCTAAATTATGACGGAAAAGGAGAAATTCCTGGGAGCCGTCGTACTCTCATGCCTAAAGATTTACGGCAAAATTTTTTCGCAGTCGAATTTCCGTTTTCAGAAATGTTTCCTCTATTTTCAAACTGAAATACAAATATTTAGGGAATAAAAAGGATATATAACAATACTGGACAGAGGCATCACAGGAAAAAGAAATTACGATTCTAGAAAAAATCTTCATTTCGTTTACTTCCGTTTCTGAAAGACGAAGTACCGTCCCGATGCATATTTTTACGAACTGGTAAAATTATTCGATGTGTAGTTTTACCCGCAGAGAAAAATTCCTGATGCGTATTTTTGCACGCAGAGAAAAATTCCTGGTGTGTATTTTTATGCATTAGTAAAAATTTAGATATGTACTAGACGTGTAATTACGCACTTCGGCGAACTCTGGACTCGCACATCACTTGAGCACTCCCGTGGAAAGAGAGCTACCGCATGACGCCAGCGATTCAAAAATGACATCATCGTGTGACACAGCGCTCGTAAGGTTCGGTAGAAAATCTAAGTGGATGGTTACGTCAGTACGTAAGGTGCCCGCCAAAGCCAAGCCTGTTCCTGCAGGGCCACAGATCATTAGCAGACAGAAGAGTAAACATCGCTGCCAAAGGCAGAGCAGAACTGCTTACTCAGAGGGGAAAGGTCGCTTCTCCACTAATGAACCGATGCCTTAGAGAACTTCGAACTTTTCACCTCGTTACTTTTTAATTTAGGCTATGGTAATCATGATGGAATCCGGCAATATTAATTTATAATCCGGAATTCTGGGAAATGTAATGAAATCCGGCATTGCTGGCCTAAACCCAGAGGGTTGGCAGTCCTGTTCATGGGTATTTGCACTATTTCAAACTTTCGGGTAGCACTTCGTATTTCTAGAGAAAAATCTTAATAACCAGAAATTATTTATG
This sequence comes from Macrothele yani, assembly GCA_039090855.1. NCBI lineage: Eukaryota > Metazoa > Arthropoda > Arachnida > Araneae > Macrothelidae > Macrothele > Macrothele yani. The sequence continues at coordinate 131,628,821 of CM077005.1, read as the reverse complement.
TTAATTGATGGCAGTTGAAAAAAGTTACTGTCATATTCACACTGACAGCATCTGCAACACAAATTCAGAACCAAAAGAAACTAAGACCTACCGTGATGTTTCTTTGCTTTTTCTTCTCGATGATGGGCAAAACACGTAACAAGAATAACAAATAAAGGTAAGTCGATCAGGATAGTTACATTAAGAGAATAGAACTTTTACAAGAAAGTTCGTAAGTTGGGAGCTTTCGACCTTGTCTTAGGTATTCATCATGCCAATGGAGGACTAAGATTGTTTCCAGATTCTACATTTGAATTTTTGCTATTTTTGTTGCCAGATCTTAGAATCGATCTCCAGACCATCGGGATGTAGAGAGGAGATTCGGAATTGCAAGTCTTTGGGTTAAAAAGAATTTCCAGGCTTTCATGGTAATGGAGAGCAAATTGATTGTCAAAAAAAGATGCTTCTTTTGACAAATCCACATCATCTAGTTAGTTATGGTCAGTGGCATACCATGAACATTATGCGTAGCCATGCAAAGGAAAAAAACAGGCACTCATTTCTAGGGGAATTCCATTCTGCGATGTTTTTTTGTTCTTTTTTTCATTCTTCTGTTACACTGTCATAACATATATATTTTGACATCAAAATCATCAGCAGAACCTTTTCATTTTCAATTGTTACTTTAAAAAAGTTCAGATAACCTGTCTTGTCTTACACATACTGTGATAATAAGTTTTTATTCGTACAATTTAATGGCACAATGAATTAGTTACTTAAAGCATTTACCCAAACCAAGCACATGCAAAGCTTTGAACAATTTGCAGATTGTCTTACTGTTTAATACATGGAGAAGAGTAAAACAATGATTCACTTTTTAACCTAGAAAAGTCAAAGTGAGTGAGATATAATTGATTTTGGTTAGTAAAACAACCAAAAATAAAATATGTGGTATTATATAATAGAATAATAGCTATATACTATATTCACTACTGTTTCACATGTTATATACGTTCTGTGCATATTTGCAGCAAAATCATCTTGGCATTTATATATCATATGACTAGGAATAATATTATAAGTTTCAATTATTATATTATGAAGGACTCACCTTGTATCGGTATTCCAGCATAGTAAGCTTCTTCTTGTATCTTGAAAAATATGTTTATATAGCGTGTCATTAGCCACGTAGAATCATCGTATTGAAAATAGGCCCAATTGAAATTTGCTACCAGGGCTTAAATTCATATAAAATACGACTATGGATATCATACAAAGAGAGTGTGAAAGAATTATATACAATGTAATTAAGAAATGTGTGTATCTAGCGTGTCACCACGTAGAATCATCGTATTGCAAATAGGCCCAATTGAAATTTGCGACCAGGGTTTAAATTCAAATAAAACACGACTATGGATATCATACAAAGAGAGTGTGAAAGAATTATATACAATGTAATTAAAAAAACCTATACCATCAACAGGTATTGTCAATCTTTAAAAGAAGGAATGGATAAAATCAATGACATTACAAACAGACGAAAATTTTATTTGAGGTCTGTTTGTAATGTCATTGATTTTATCCATTCCTTCTTTTAAAGATTGACAATACCTGTTGATGGTATAGGTTTTTTTAATTACATTGTATATAAAATTCTTTCACACTCTCTTTGTATGATATCCATAGTCGTGTTTTATTTGAATTTAAACCCTGGTCGCAAATTTCAATTGGGCCTATTTTCAATATGATGATTCTACGTGGCTAATGACACGCTAGATAAACATATTTTTCAAGATACAAGACGAAGCTTACTATGCTGGAATACCGATACAAGGTGAGTCCTTGATAATATAATAATTGAAACTTATAATATTATTCCTATTCATATGATATATAAATGCCAAGATGATTTTGCTGCAAATATGCACACGACGCACAGAACGTATATAACGTGTGAAACAGTAGTGAATATAGTATATAGCTATTATTCTATTGAGTGAGATATGCTTGAGTGAATTCAGGCTCTCTTTGGGAAACTTGATGCTTTTTGTCTCATATTTTTTGGAATTCACAAGCTTTCCATATGGATGGTTCTGGGGGAAAGGGTTAACAAATACAGAATCTTCAAGTACATTTTAAGGTAAGTGCAGGAAAAATGAGCAGTAAACTACTTTTGACTTTTTTTGGGGGAGGGGATTACATTTTTTTCTTTAATAAAGGGTAAACAGTTTCTTATAATTTCATTACAAAATAATACATACAGCCAATAAAACAGCATTTGGAGTTTTAAAACATTACAAATCCTATCTGTATGGTAAATAGAAGAGTTGAAATATGTAATACACTCATATGTTTTATCCCCAGGAACAGAAACAGCGTGACATGGCAATGCCCGTCGCAGATTCTCGGAAAGCTGTGCAGATTGTTTTTCTATTTTTTTAACATTAATTGTTTTTAAGATTTCTTTAAATTGTAAAACAAAGGAAAGGAAATTTTCATGCCTTTTGTAACGTCGGCTCCCATTCCAAATGTCAAGCTGTCATCGATACATCATGCAGTAGCAACTGTTCCCCCTCCCCCCATTTCCCATTTTATTTCAGCTTTCATTTTTCCATATTTTTCAAACAGATAACTTCAACTTGATGAGATATAATTGCTTTTTCTTCAGCTTGGAATCTAGGAAGCAATATTTTTGTGCACTTTTAACACACCACGAACGTTCGGTATAGCATTTTGGAAGTTAATGTTAGCAATTTCTTTCTTTCTTTTTTTTTTTTTTTCGGCATGGAGGTCTAGACTTTCACCTAACTGAAACTTAGATTAAGGTGATTTTTCTTTTACAAGAGCCATATTTTTAAAATGTTTTCTTCGGTTTCACAGCTGCAAAAACAGAGAAACGCTTGAACTTACGAAATATGTTGGCATTCTGGAAGTTGACGTCGCAACTTTTTTTTTTTTTTTTTTTGCTTCCAGATAGCTTCACTTCAGTTAGATTAATAAGGTGTTTCTTTTTCTCCCCCCCCCTGCCCTAACACCGTAATTTCAGGTAAATAAGCCACACTGGCATATACGCTACAGTGATAAAAAAAGGGGCAGAATGAAAAAAAAATCACCAGAAACGCCACACCTACGCAGTAAGGTGGGGAGTACCACCGCAGAATCTTGAAAACATTACGTAGATAAAAATATTGTACCTGATCTTTCAAATAATAAATAAAAATATCAGTTAAACAAGATTCAATCTTAAGTAGAACAGTCACCGTACTATCTATTTTATAAAAATTTACTCGAAGAATTCATAAGGCGCTTAAACCAATTATAAAACATTTATACCTCAAGAATTTAAAAAATACACACACAACATTCTAAAAATATATGGTACACATATTTTTTCAATCAAATCCATCAAAATCGGAAACTTTACAGTCCAAATTAAGAAGTTTTAAAAGCTCATCATCTAACAAAACCTCAGGGTCATCCACATCACTGTTTCATGCTTGGAGCATGAAACAAGGGCGATTCCCTGCGAAGTAACCCCCCCCCTCTCCACGGATTTTTTCCGAGTTTTATCAGAGTCGTCTCTCTCTTACCTGTCCCACCTCAATCCTATAACCCATTATTGTCATGTCTTGTTTTAAGAGGAGGTGAGTGGAATTTATTGCACGTGGCTGTAACATCATTATTCTATTCTTTCTCTATTGAGATATCTTCCCGCGGGGAAAAAGAATGGAACAAACCAAAATGTTTTTTGTTACATAATTTCGCTCTGCCAAAAAGAAAAAAAGAAAAAGAAAGCCGTATACGCAGCCATGGTGTATAAGCCGCGCGGGCAGAAAATTTAATTTTGAACTCAATTTCGGGTAGATACGCCGTGGCTTATCTACCCGAAATTACGGTACATAGTTTTACACATTTTTATTTTCCGTTTTCCACAGTCGCAATATGAGGTATTCTGGTGGCTGATGTTTGCCATTTTGTCTTTTTTGGCTTCCAGATAGCTTTGTTTCAGTTAGATTAATGCTGTTTTTTGTTTTATAAAATTCATATTTGTTAAGCTTTTACTACATTCCTTTCGATTTCTGCGGCCATGCAGCGTTTCGGAAGTCGAACGTCGCATTTTATTTTATTTGTTTTACTTCCAGATAGTTTTATCTTAGATTTTTTTCACTAAAACCATTTTTTCACACATTTTTTAACACCCCTGCTTTGTTTCCAGGGCCATGTTATGCTGTATTCTGGAAGCTGACTGTCTCAACTTTTTTTTAATTATTATTTCCATTCAGATTGTTTTATCTCAAGGTGAAAAGTGTTTTGCTTTAGAAGAAACATTGCCGTTTTTCTCACTTTAAGTTTGTGGGGTTAATTATATCAATAAAAATACTCCCATCACAAATTCACTACATTTTTTAAAACTGTGGTCAATTCACAAACTCGGTTTCAAACAAAAACCTTATATGGACCCATGTTTTACAAATCAAGTTAAATGTGCCAAAATTACTGTTGTTTTCAAAGTTGACATGATCCCTATGCCCCTAATACAGTCACCTAAATTAATCACCTAGTAGTTAGGACCATAGTACAACACACTGTGGAAAGAAATTCTGCTTTCCATTGGTTGAGACAATACATTATTTCGCATTTCAGCAAGTTTCTTAGTGGCAGTTAACATAACCACATCGAAAAAGAGAATAAACAGTGAATAGAGAGAAAGGACCTAATTGGTTGACTAAACTTTACTGGCTGGAAAGTAGATGCAAGTAGGGATTTCACATCACAGTGCTTTTCTTCATTGCTGCTGTTAACTTCTTTGCATAGGATTAGCTCCTCCACACGGCCCAAACTTACATTAGCAGGGGCACGATAATGCGAAGGTAGTTTTTACATTTGCATTTTGTTTCAGTAGTTTTCACATTTTTTTTCTAAAAAATACATACAAATATGTGAATTTCATTTTAAAACTTTTCTGAAACCAGGTACACAGTTCATATTTTCCCATAAAAAAAACTGCAGCATAAAGTTTTCCTTCTTGAAATTCTTCCTTTTTTTCAGAGAGCAAATTTTTGCATGTGTTTAGGGCACACATTGCATACAACAGCCGCACACTAACTGGTTATGGTAAGCTTTCCTAGCATGCTAGTTTTTTCATTCTTGTAGCTTTTGACATTGTTCAATTGCCACCTCCAAGTTCATATCATATCTACATTCAATTTTTTTGAAAAAAATTAAGAGACCACTTTCTCAGAAATCAAAAGTATGATAAAAAATTGCATGACCTTGAATTATTTTTTTCACACTTTATATAAGCAACATATTTTTAAAAAGCATTTCAGTAAAACCAAACTTTGTTATGCTGTGATAAGATGAGCTTAGGTAACAGATACTTTTGTGGTGCAGAAAACCATGAAATTTGCTCAATTTTCTAAATTTTGTGACCTCCTATCTCAGAAAATTTATAAGATACTGAGCTAAAACTTGTGGGTACAGATTAATTTCTGGTACAGACATGCTAACCTTCAAAATCTGAATATCAGGAGATTTTTACAGCCCATAAAATCACACGAGCGCTATTTTTCATTGACATTTTACAGACGTAGCAACAATTTTCGAGGTGTAGTATTATTGGTCCACTAAAAGTTCTGGAGAAAAAAACAAACAGTGTGGAAATCAAACCCACTCCCCCTACTGAAATTCGTTTTTAGGTACATTGATTCTGCAATATGATGAAAACCTAAAATGGCCTGCATGTTGTTGTTTTTTATGAATAAAATAGCAGCCAACTGTTTTTCGTTTCTTCTTTAGGTTTAGGGTGAAGATGACAGCATCACCTTTCATTACAAGGTGAGGCCAACTGTAACTTACTTCCTTTTGTCAATTAAGCTCAACTGTTTATAATCACTTGGAATATGTGTGGCTCTGTTGAGGCCAGAGGTTGAAAGACTGAACTGCAAGAAGGCAGGGCAGCTCTCATCTGCCAATCAATTACCGACCCACCCTGGCATTCTAGTGCCAGAGCAATTGAGCTCTTTGGCTTCGTATGACAATTGGACTGGGAGAAATTTTTTTATAGCACATGTTTCCCGACCAATCTCAGATGATTGATCCGAAGCCAGCGCTTAGACCACTACGCCACCGAGGTGGCTTTTTTTGCAGATGGGAGAGGAAAAGTACAAAACTGATGACTGTAATGCTGCCCTACATCGACGCAGAAAGAAACAGACTTCACAGGTGGTTCGAAATCATGGTGGTTCAGGGCTTGAAAAATATCTGAAAAGTTACATGCCCAGCCAGGCATGTGCAGAAATTATTTTACCTACCCAGGTAGTAAAAGCTGGATGCCCAGGAAAATTTATCTTTTAAGATAACAAATCAGAACTCCCATTTTTTTAAGTTAAAAAATATGAACTTTTTTCACATATTTTGCATCTCCGTTTTAAGGGTCTGTATTCAAAATGTTTAAAGTACGAATGCTTGTATCTCAAGTTTTAAGACGATGATAAAGATGAAATCAGTATGAGATGGTATGATGGTGAAATTGGTATTTGAGAAATTTAGTGATTCTGCCATGTTCCTTTCGTTGAAGTTTTTAGACTTTGTCACTAAACATAGGAGACTAGTTCCATCAGATGTATGCATTCCGTCACTGATTATATAAGCAACATTTGAAGCAAAACACTGCATAAGGTTCCAATTTCTGGACCTAGAGCATATATATACAAAGGGCATCCTGAAAGTAATGCCTCATCCCTCATAAGATTTTTATTTGTAACAGCAAAAATGTGAAACTTGGTGGCCAAGTACTTGGACATATGGTTAATAATGCTAGCCTATTCAAAGTATTGTCCATCACTTTCTATGCATTTCCACCATCTTTGAACCCATTGGTAAAATCCATTTTGGAAAAATTCCTGAGGCTGTTGTTTCACCCACAAGTTCACAGCCAGTTTAGAGTCTGTCACATTGTCGAAACGTTCCCCACGAAGGGTGTTTTTCAAAGGGGCAAACAGGAAAAAGTCTGAGGGAGTCAAATCAGGACTGTAGGGGGAGGGGGAGGGGGGGGAGGCATCACTATCCACCCTATTTTGGCAATAGCCTGTAAAGTCTTCATTGAGGTGTGGGGACGTGCATTATCATGGTGTAAGGCAACACTATGAAGTGGAATGTCATGTCTTTTCCTTCTGATAGCTTCTTTTAGCTTCTGCAATGTCCGCACATGGTGACTGGTGAGCACTGTTTATTATTGCAACTCCTGGATGGTGACACAATGATCAGTTGTGATGAGATCTTTCACTCATTACCTGTTGGCATCTGTCACTGCAGTTGCAGCCCTTCCACTTCGTTGTTTGTCCGATACTGAACTTTCTCCCTCACAAAACTTCTTCATCCATTTTCAGACATTACTGATATTGATTGTGGCAGCTCCATACACTGCCAGAAGTCTTCCATAGATTTCTGGAGCCTCACATCTCTCTTTTTCCAGGAATTCAATTACGACTCGCTGCTTTTTTCTGTCATTCATGATCTTTATTTCCAATTCTGACAAAAATGTGTTCCCACATTAGTAGCACACATGTCAGTACAGTTTCATTAAATCACTTCAAAATTTCAAAAGTTATTAAGGAGGCGGCATTACTTTCAGGATGCCCCTTGTATATTCTTCTGTCTTTGGCACTCTGTAACAATAATAAAACTTCAGATGATTAGCAGTGAAATGAAACATGATTTGTGATGACTGTCTTTTTTTCTTGTAGTAGGAAATTCTACTCCAAACTTTATTTTTAAATTTAGTTGTCAGGACCGGGAAACTAGATTTTTCATTTATCTGCCCATGACAATATTAATATCCCAGGACATGCCCCAGGCATCTCAGGCAAGGTATTTTTCAAGCCCTGTGGTTGATGGAATTTCGACCATCCTAATGGCTAATTCTCACTTCTCAGTGAAAATTGGAAGAATTTGGCATCCATCCAGAGAGCGGGAGGAAGGGGTGAAAATCAGGAGTCTCCCGCCTAAATCCAGAGAGTTGGCTCGTCTGCTTGTATATTCAGTGATTGGAAGTGGCACACTACATTTACAGTAGTGTGGTGTGTAGCAACTGGATGAATATGTCACAAATAAAAAATAATAAATTACACTACAAATGGAACTACTTAAAAATATATATATATATTCTTCAGATCATGCAACATTACCAGATTTCTTGAAACATTATTGGTTGGGGCAAGGGGATTGAGTGTGCCCTGCCTACAATAATCACCTGACTTGACTTGCATTGTGAAAGTTACCTAAACTGTCAACTATAAAATATCAGGGCATTCAGAAAATAATGGCCAATTTTCTGAGGTGCCACATTTAACTCGCTCACAATGCTTGCAAAGCAACCCACTTGCAGTGCAATTCGTACGAGTTGAAGGGTGACTCGGACGCCGCATACACGCCATAATAGGTTGAGTTGCAGTCGTTGCAACTCGTGCGAGAGTGGTCTGTACAACATGTTAGAAAAGAGTGAGTTGCGGGTGACTCTGTTTCATGTGTTCAAATTGGGTCATAATGCTGCACAAACCTACTGTAATGTGGTTGAGGAGAGGTCATTCCACGTCAAACCAACATGCTTGGGAATTAAATTCTCCCTTAACCTCTCAGATTTTGATGAAACTTGTCTTAAGTTTCCTTACATAGTTACCAATGGAAATCCTAAAAAAAATTGCCTTCCTTTCAAAAGTTATTAAGTATTAATAATTTTAATTTTTATTAAAAATGGCTGCATCCTGAAATATTTTTTGACTGCCATTTTCTCAGGAACCAGGTGTGATACAGACCTGGGCAATGTCTCATTTTAAAGCTCTTTTGATGGACATTAATTTGATAGGTAACATTACAAAGTTTAAAATATAATTTTTTTTCTCAAAAACCAAATTAAGTTTCAAAATTTAAAATTTTCAAAAAACGACAATTTTAAAATTTTGAAAAAAATTCGCAAAATTACTTTGTACTATCCTCTTATACCTTCCAAAGTTTCAGTTTAGGATTACGTGACAGGGAGTACAAGTTTCACATGTGTGGAGAAAATATCAATTTAATTTTTAAAATACTATGATAAATCTATGACAAACAAAATATCTACATTTATATGGTTTAGATTGTATAATGCAGGAACCAGAAGAAATCTTAATGACTGTTCCCTCCACCTCCCTCCTCTACTTGGCATGAGGACCACTGAACAAGCTTGAACAGGCTGCTTGTGCTTGTTATAATATGAAAGAACATGCTTACAAGACAGCCTAACATAGAGCTCCTCCGAGTTGGATCACTTTAGTTGTGCTGTACCATTTTTGTTGCCTTAAAATCCAGAACTGAGAATGGTTTCAATGAGATTTGTGAGTGTTTGTCATACTACTTGCAAATTATTATTCCATTAATAATTCCCTCTATCATGAATCCCAGTGGGAAGACAGCAGATGCTTAAATTGTTTGGAAAAAAATATTTTTGACAAAAAACACGAGTCCTTTATGAATAAGATTCTCTGTTTGTGCTAAAACTTTTTGCATGTTGTCTCCAGGTCTCCATGTTTGGCATAAGGTGGAAACTCATTGATAACTTTAAAAACTCTAAAATCCTTAAAATTACTGTAGTTCCTACTAAAATGAAATATGACATAGCAAATACGAATTGGGTGAACACACCACCGAGCTGAAAAAAATTATCACACTCTCTAGAGTGTGATCATGTCTGCTGTGTCCTTTGTGATCACTCTCTAGAGTGTGATCACAAAGGACACAGCAGAGATTGTCCCTGAAGATGGTAATGCGTACATTACTGAAATGCATCGGAAAGTGATTATCGGAACCTGGACATCATTCCTTATGCTTGGGTCACCGTGATTTGGCATTTTGTGAGGTTTTTGTGTTATTTGGTATCTTTTTCCACTTCGTTCTAGAGCAGTATTCGGTATTTCAGCTGTGTTTTTACGTCGTACACGACAAGAGTTAGACTGTTTTCGTATTCGGGAATTTTAGTGTTTTAAGTTGATGTTTGTGTGAGTTTATTCATATTCCCTATTGTTGTGAAGTTTGGTGACATACTAGGTTGAGAATAGAATTTCAGTGTTGTTTACGCCTAGTGAGAATCCCGTCATAAGAAGACGAGATTGGAACAACGTAGTGACTCAACGAATGGTGCTACAGTGAAAGGTATGTTCTCCCAGTTCGTTTTTTGATGTATTATCTTTTTTTATTATATCCCAATTCGTTTAAATTCGTTCCAATTCATTTTTTTCTTTTCAGTTCGGTTGTATGTTCACCCAATTTTTATTTGCTATATCATATTTCATTTTAGTAGGAACTACAGTAATTTTAAGGATTTTAGAGTTTTTAAAGTTATCAATGAGTTTCCTCCTTATGCCAAACACAGAGACCTGGAGACAACATGCAAAACGTTTTAGCACAAACAGAGAATCTTTTCATAAAGGACTCATGTTTTTCGTCAAAAATGACATTTCAGCATGTTATTGGAAACTTAAAATATCAAATAAGTGAAGCTCACGTACTTGGGAAAAAAAGTTATTCTGTGGAAAAAAATTAATTGAAACAGTAACATGATGATGATGGGCACAACACATAACAATATTAATAATAAAGGTAACTTGATCACGCTAGTTACGTTAAATGAAAACTTTTACAAAAAAGTTCGTGAGTTGGAAGCTTTCGACCTTATCTTAGGTCTTCAAGCTTCCAACTTACGAACTTTTTTGTAAAAGTTTTCATTTAACGTAACTAGCGTGATCAAGTTACCTTTATTATGAAACAGTAACTTTTCGCCAATGAATCTCAGTTGACCAGTGCAATTGTGAACTTCATAAAAGCCTGTTTGTGAATTTGTTGATCTTTTCAGCGACAATCTCAAAGTTCTTTGTCATGATTTCATTGCTAAGCAACAGAACGCTTTTATGAGTCATACCGAGGAAAAATTTTCACATTCAGAGGTGGCAGTAGTTTGTGACTTTTCTTAAAACTACAGTTTTGTTTAACAGGATGAAGCACAATCTTATCATTGGAACAGTGCTCAGGCTACTGTTCACCCCTTTCTGGTTTCTTTCAAGAAGGAGAACAAGGTTGAACTCTATCTTTGTTGTCATCTCAGAGTGCCTTGAACACAATACCATGGCTGTGCATTTATTTCAGAAAAACTTATTCAGTTTTTAAGGTCAAAACTGAACAATGATCTGAAGAGAAAATTTTATTTTTCAGACAGCTCAGCTGCCTAATACAAAAAAAAAAAAAAAAGCTTTCTGAATCTTTGCAATCACGACAGGGATTTTGAAATTGAAGCAGAATGGCATTTTTCAGCTGCAGCTTATGATAAAGGCCCATGTAATGGGGTGGTGGAAACAGTTAAAAAAGAGGCAGCCAGGACAAGCCTACGAAGGTCATACCAAAATCAGATCATGACACTTTTTCAACTCTATGAATAGAGAAAACTTGACCGTTCCACGCCCATGGACTTTACATACGTTATGCACGAAGTGTACACAGAAAATGAACATCTGGTACATTGGTTAAGTCAGGCTGTAGAAATTTCATGAACTCAAAAGCTCCATGCTTTCACTCCCTTAAGGTGTGGAACAAAAGTTTATGTTAAGTTGCTTTTGTTTGACCCATTATCAACTAGCTACCCAGTCATCCCTTATGGCGAGAAGTTATGTATATTTGGATAAATTGAATGGGTATATCATTTCTATATATAACAACAGATGGTGGCTGAGCTATGTTTTGAGAAAAAATGGAAATGATGTTAAAGTTACACTTCTCTACCCATTAGGACCTTCTTTTTCTTACCACTCAACACCTGATGTGCTCTGGATTCGTTTCACTGATGCGAGTCCCATCATGCCAATTGGTTGGGCTTACGCTCTATCAGGTGAAAAGAAGATTGCAGAGGTCATTAAACACTAAAGAAAAGACCAATATAGACTTCAGTTAGCAGGAACTACCCCCCATCCCGCCCCTTCCACCTCCAGCATATTGACAAATACTATGTTAATTTTTTACAGTAAGCTGCTAAAACCAATGTTTTCTTATTGTAAATTGAACTCAATTTTTTTAGTTGCCATATACTTAGAAACTGTAGAATAAAATTTGTATTAAGCACTACCATAATTTCCTAAACTACCGGTAATAAGTCAGCTAGATTCGTCTAAAGTTAGACTTTTGTGAAAAGCTACATCCAATATGTTGGCCATTTCTCCACATATGTAAAAGTTGTACTCTCTGTATCACCTCCATTATGACCCCAAAATTAAAATTTGGGAGGTGTAAATGGATAATACAAAGTAATTTCGTAACTTTTTCAAAATTAAAAAAAAATAGAAATTTAAATTTTAAAATTAAATTTGGTTTTAAAGAAAAACATATATTTTAAACTCTGTCATGTTACATATCAAATTAAAGCTCATCAAAAGAGCTTTAAATTGAGACATTGCCCAGGTCTGTATCTTGTTTGATTCCTAAGAAAATGGCAGTTAACTATTTCAGGATGCAGCAATTTTTTACAAAAATTAAAATAAATAGTACTTATTACTTTTGAACAGAAGGCAAAAATAAATAAATAAATTTAAAGATTTCCGTACATAACTATGTAGGGACACTTGATAACACCAAGTTTCATCAAAATCTCAGAATGTCAGTCAGAATCAGCGTGTTGATTTGACATGGCATGACCCGGAAGCAACATCTGAATGGACTGTTTGCTACTGATTTGAAAAATTTTGTTCACGTGACATGAATCTACAAGATGAGGAGGGCCAAGGATGACATTAGGTTATTGATAATGATGCTCTGAAGGCAAATGTGGAAGCAAATACTTGTCACAGTCATAGAACTCACCAAACCGCAAAATGTGACAGTGTCAACCATTTTCGAACATCTCCACCAAACTGGTAAGGTCAAGAAGCTTAATACATGGGTCCCACATGAACTGACGGAACATCAGAAATGACAACCGTTTGAGATGTACAGTAACCTTAAGCTTTGCAACAAAAAGGAGCCCCTACTTGATCGCACTGTAACCTGTGATGAAAAGTGGGTGCTATACGACAACAGTAAGCGACCTGGACCGTGGCTGTGAACCACTAAAACAACATCCTAAACCAAGGCTGATGCCAAAGAAGGTTTAGCTGATAGTGTGGTGGACTATTCATGGTGTCTGTCATACACTACATGTTCTTGAATGTTGGTGAAAGCTGTGAACCACTAAAACAACATCCTAAACCAAGGTTGATGCCAAAGAAGATTTTTCTGATAGTGTGGTGGACTATTCATGGTGTCTGTCATACACTACAGGTTCTTGAATGCTGGTGAAAGCATTACCACAGTCACATAATGTTAAGGAATTGACTAAATGCACCAGAAGTTGTGTTCCGAACAGCCATCTTTGGTGAACAGGAAGGGTCCTGTCCTTTTCCATGATAATGTGAGATCACATGTGTCACAAATGACTAAACAGAAACTGAGATTTGAAACCCTCCCACATCCAGCCTACTTGCCTGACTTGGCACCTACCGATTTCCACCTGTTCATGCGTTTTAGCAATTACCTCAAGGAACCAGAAACTGAATTACAAAATTGAATTACTGAATACCTCAACCTTCAGAAACTGAAAGGAGGTCGAAATTGCCTTCCAGGACTTTCTTACATCCAGGGAGCCAGATGTCTTCTGGAGTGGCATTGAAGTCACTCACTGGCAGGGGTGTGTAGCTGCAGAAGGCACCTATTTCAAATACAACAAGGATGTGTGCTATGAGGTATGTTACTTTCATTTTTACCTTCCAAATTGGCTATTATTTTCTGAACGACATGGTATTACCTTCCTCACTTTATGCTATTCAGAAGAAAATCTTCTCAGTCAATCCAAGAAGACAGCATGTGTGAGATGATCAAGCTAGTTATTTTATCAATGAGAGTTGAAAGTGAGATTTGATTCCTTTAAAGAAAATGAATTTGCAGATACTTGTTGATAGTGGTTTTATTTGAATTTCCTAGGCATATCAGTGACTTATATTCCAGCTAGCCTGGAATATAAGCCACTGAATGTGTTAAAATATGTGTTACATATGATTATCAGTAACGACGAAAATACAATGATAAATTGCTTGTTTTACTGGGATTTTTTTGTTTTGTTTTTTTTCTTGATTGGAGCTTTAACAACCACTGTGAGCAACTCAATGGGCTATAAGCAGTTGCCCATCCCTAATTTAGGGTCACTGACTCCAGGGAAGGGAGAGAGCTGGTGCCGTAAGACAAATACAACATCCATGCTTCACCAGGATTCGAACTTGGACCCATCTTGGTCAAATGATCAGAAGCCAACGCTTAGACCACTGTGCCACCGGGGCAGCAAATTACTTGTGTAATTTACCTTGGTATTTAGCTCTGAAAGCCATATGTAAGAATGTACATAAAAGGATCTTCTTTAGAATTTGCACTTTTAACTGAAGACTAAATATGGAAAAAGCAGCGAAAGTAGCTACTTTTGAGAAAAAGTAGTGTAGCTACCTTTTTCCCAAAAAAGTAGTTGTAGCAGTAGCTAGCTGTTTTTAAAAATCAGATCAGTTTAATCACTGTGCATATTTCAACCCAACTACAAAGTTTCATGGAAAACTAAGAGAGACAGGTTGAAAATCCTTTTTGTGTTGATTTGACATGGAATAATCCAGGTTCAGTAGCTGAGCCGTTAATAGGGAATATATAGGGTAAGCACACATACTCTTTTCCTTTTGTAAAAACAAAACTAAAAAAAAACCTTGTTCTCACAAGTATAAAAATAGTAATAATTGGAAACACGGACAATTATTTGCCCTCAGATCTCAATCACTGTGACTGTACAGCTCAAACATTTATTGAAGAACAAGTGTGACACTATTGCAGAGCAGAATTTATGCTTTGTGATAATTACATAGCAGTTTGTTATAAGACCCACTTTTAAACTGTTTGTAATTATTTAGTTTGTGCCAGGGGCAGCAGAAAGTGAAGTTCATTGACCGAGCCCGAAATTTTGAATCGTGGTGCACCCTCTACCTTCCCGCTTCCCGAAACAAACAGAAGAAAAACAATGCCTAAGGAGCTTTGTTGGGAATTAGGACACCCAACCACTTACCCAGAGGAACTTTCTAGCGCACATCACAACAATCGCACATATGCCAAATAAAAAAATTATAAAAATAAAAATCTTGGCTGAAATTGTTGAAATTATTGACCGGGCCCAGGCGGTTCCACTGCCACTGGTTTGTGCATTTTCTTTGCATTAGATAAAGGAAAATCAATTTCTCTTATCATGTCTTGATGGAAAAATATGAATTTAACAAACAATTCATAGAAAAATATCATATATTCAAGAGAACAAAAAAAAAAAAAAAACTGATACTGAGGCTTTCTGTGAATCATGTAATACAGTAGTTTCAAATAGTAACAATGAAAAAACTATAATGTTAATAAAAACAATGTTAGTTCACAATTCATTTTTCCCAAACAAGCTGGGCTACATACAGCCCAGCTAAACCTTGGTCGACACAAAAAAATTAAATAATTGTGAACTTATTGAATCATAACTCTTGTAGTCTACAATTGTAGAATGGAAAATCTGATCTGGCACATTTGCATGCAACTACTAAGTACAGAAGAAACACGTATAATTCAGTAGCAGTTGCAATTAAGGCAACAAACTATTTTCTGCAACAAAACTAGTGTTCTCCCTAGATTTGTTTTTACAACTGGGTGGAATTTTTTTTTTTTTAGCTGGATGATACTTTTAATGATCCCTTCCCCAATCAAGAAAAAAAAAAAGGGATGCTTTACTTAACATTATTATACTTATGAAACATCTTTAGCAGTGTGGTAAGCATTAATGTAACATAACATGATAAACAACATTTGAAAATTGTATATAAATGATAAAAAAATGAGTATTTAACTAATAAATCACATTTGACACAGATTTCATCAATATTTATGGTGTAAGTGGGAATAAGTTTTCCACTATTATGTGTGTTGTGAAAACGTTCATTAAAGGAAATTTAGCTGGGCAGCAAAGAAAATTAGTTGGGCAGGCTGCCCAGTAAAAATGCTCTAGGGAGAAAACTAAAAACAGCAAATATGAAGAACAGCAGCTATGTTTTGCTTCTGGTACTGTCAAGCATCTTCAGCACCATCAATGTTTAATAAAATTCTATACACATTTATTTTCTGACTCTGATGCAGCCTCAAAAATTTCTTCAGCAAGAATAAAAACTGAAGCTATTGGAAATAAAGTTTTAGTTCCATATTCAGTAAAAAAAGACATTGGAAAAAACAATTAAAGAAACTAATTCATATGAGCAACATGCCAAAAGTTTTCGGCTGTTTAAAGAAATATACATTTATTTATGAATAATTACTTAAAACTTTTCAAAATAATCTCCATGCACATATATACACTACTGCATTCGATAAGACTATCTTGCAAATGCCTCTTCCTGGCTCTGTTTTGGCAGACTGTCAATTGCCTCAAAATAAGCAGCTAGGACCTCTTCATCAGGCAAAAATCATGTCCATACATGGTTTCCTTGGCTTTTGGAAACAAGATGAAGTCACAAAGTGCCAAGTCAGGAAAACAGGCTGTATGAAGCAAAACTCACACTTTCTGTTGCCAAGAAATCAACTGTCTTGGCTGCTGTGTGAGCTGATGTACTGTCATGGTGCAAAAGAGGTGCTCATTTTTTTATCTTGAGTGCTTTTTTTTTTTTTTTTTCATTCTGCAATGAGCTTTGGCAGATATGAGTGCTATACCAATTATCAGTAACAGTTCTTTGGTATTCAAGAACAATAGTTGTAACACATCCTGTTTTGCAGGACACTATAATTTTCTTCCTTGCACTATGGATTCATAGGACTTCGGTTGGAAAGGTGCGTCCTCTTTGAAGCACCAGACCCTTGATTGTTCCTTTGTTTCCGGATCATAGTGATAAATCCATGATTCAACACCAGTCAATGGTGCACTGGCGTACCCAGAGAGGGTGCAAAGGGCCATATGCAACCCCCAAAATAATTTTGCTTAGTGTATTAAAAATTGATAAAAATTGTCGGTGACATTATTTTGCTAATGTCGCCATTCTGGTCTCAAATTGCTGTTAGTTACAGTACTTCTTTATTTGGAATGGTCAGATAAGGTCACATATGCCTATCCCCCCCCTCCCCCTCCCCAATGTGCATTTTCCATTTGCATGCCATCACAGAAAGAAGGCAGCAAATTGGTGTTATAGGGGTCAGGGTGTGGGGGCCTGGGGGAGGACTGAGGTAAGCCTTTTATCTCGAGTACATACAAAAGTAGGAAAACAAAAGTGTAGAGTGAACATTACTTTGTAATTAATAATATTATTAATTACAAAGCAATGTTCATTCACATTTTTGTTTTATGCCTGTTCTCATGCACATTTTTTTTCACCACTTTAGGAAGGAATGATGTCGTGTAGCTGCAGTGATAACACCAAGAATGTGAGAATTTTTTTATTGTTCACTTGACATCATATAAAATTTTATTCACTGATGCATAATACATAAGCAACTTGATATAAATGTTATGTATTGTGCTAGAACAGTCTGATGTAATTGCAAAAGTGATTTTTTGATCACATTTAATTTTCAAATAGTGATAATTCAAAATACAAAATTTCACATTTGTGGTTTTGACACTGCAGCGACCATATACACCCCCCAAAATTAATTTCTGAGTATGCCACTGACACCAGTCATGATGCTGTAGAAGTCTTTACTACATTCTCCTTTGAATTTATGAATTAGCTCCATTCCACTCAGCTCGTCTTCTGCTGTTCTGCGAGTGAATGAAGTACCGAATGCAAAAACATCACTTCCTGACAAACAAATGATCAATGTAAATTATATTAATTCAACATTTGTCGAAAACATTACGTGGTTTCAGAAATTATTAACTATATGTCAACAAAATAGTTTCCATATCATCTACTGTTTCAAGCACGTTACTAGAAATTCGAGCACGGGAAAAAACGTCCATATAATAAAAAAAAAAAAAAATTTATTTCAACTTGTCACTAATATTCCTTTTTTCTTTTTGATGTTCCTTATAATAGTTTAGAATTTTATTATGAAGATTACAAATTTATATGTGCATTTGACTGCACATATAAAAACATTTTTTCATATAAATTTGTAATCTTCATAATAAAATTCTAAACTATTATAAGGAACATCAAAAAGAAAAAAAGGAATATTAGTGACAAGTTGAAATAAAATTTTTTTTTTATTATATGGACGTTTTTCCCGTGCTCGAATTTCTAGTAACGTGCGAAACAGTAGATGATATGGAAACTATTTTGTTGACATATAGTTAATAATAAATGATCAATGATTCTAGACGTAAATCAAGCTGTTCTTTCCATGTAACGTAACCACAGAAATTTGAAAATTTGATCGTCCTGGAGTGGGAATCTCCCGACTTACGCTTGAGTCGGGAGATGTGGATTCAAAATCCACTCCAGGATGATCAAATTTTTGTGGTTACGTTGCATGGAAAGAACAACTTGATTTATGTCTATATTAATTATTCCACGTGGTTCCAACTTGATCAATGATTCATTTGTGCAGCAGTTGATCCAAGGCATAGGGCCATCTCTATTTCATGATATGTCCCACAAGGATCTTCTTGGATAAGTTTTTTTACACCATTGATGTTTTCAGTCATTACGGCAATATGAGGTCAACCACATTGAAGGTCATCTTTCAAAGAATTTTTCTCCCCTCTTAAATTCACGAAACCAGTTTCTAACTATGGCAAGAGAAGGAGCAGAATCTGGAAAGATATTTGATAGCGATTCAAAACACTGCTGTGCTCCTAAACCTTTTTTAAAACCATTGAATGAAAATAAATCTCGACAGCTCCATTTTAGCACGCCAAATGATGTCAACTGTGTTCTATTCTCCTGCCATGTGAGCAAAATATGGTTTGAGCAGGTGGCCATGACACCTGCTATTGGCCAATATGAACACGTTTCCAAACTAAAGCTGTCGCATTCATGTTCGGGATATTGCCAAAGAATTAGATATCAGTAAAGATTCTGTTGGACAAATTTTTCTCAACTATAGGAAGACTTGTGCCAGATAGGTACCCCGAATGCTTACAGCGGTGTATAAACACCAAAGGCTAGACATTTGCAATGAACTGGTACAACACTTTTTTTTTTTTTTTTTTTTGGTTGGAGGTTTAACGACCACCGTGAGCAACTCAATGGGCTATAAGCAGTCGCCCGTCCCTAATTTAGGGTCACTGGTTCCAGGGAAGGGAGAGAGCCAGTGCCGTAAGACAAACACAACATCCATGCCTGACCGGGATTCGAACCCGGACCCCTTACGGACGAATGATCAGAGGCCAGCGCCTTAGACCACTGCGCCACCGGGGTGGCCTGGTACAGCACTACGATGAGTAGGGTGACATATTCCTGGGATGCACAATCACAGGCGACGAAACATGGATTCATCAGTTTGAACTGGAGACAAAACGGCAAAGTATGCAATGGCGTCATCCAAATTTGCCTCCATCAAAGAAGTTCAAAGTTGGTTCATCGGCATCCAAGGCCATTGCTGCTGTCTTCTGGGACAAACACAGTATCCTTCTAGTTAAGTACTTGGCAAAAAATTAAATAATAAATGCAAAGGCCTATGTGAAGACAGTGAGAAAACTTACACAGCGTATCTAGACCAAACGGCCAACATTGAAAAACCACTAAGTGTTGCTTCAGCATGATAACGCTCGCCCGCATATTGCTAAATCAGTGCAAGCAGAAATCACAAAACAGGGGTGGACTATTCTTCTACACCTTATATACAGTCCGGACTTGGCACCTTCTGATTTTCATGTTTTCGGTCCCTTGAAAGGTAGTCTTCGTGGCCACTACTATGAGAGCATAGATGATCTGCAAGTGGCTGTCCGTCAATGGATTCACAACATCCTTGCTGATTTCTTTGCTACCGGAATGAATTGACTTATTGATTGGTGGAGGATATGCATTGTGCTGAACGGAGAATACATGAAAAAGTGACTTTGACTGTTTGTACCACTGTATTACATAAATGAGTATCATATTTATGCATCCTGTATTTTTTTATTTCTCTTCTAAAATTGATAGGAATAAAAATCCGGATAACTCTTATACATAAAATATTCTTATGAAAAGGTATTTACAATTAATTATAGGTTTCAGTAAGCTGAGTGCATAGCAAGTAGTGTACTTTTACTTGCTATGGACTTAAACCTATAATTGTAATAAAAAAAAAGTACACTTTTTGTTGCTATACAATCAACCCTAATATAGAATTTTTGACACAAAACAGTATCACATGTATCAACAGTATCATCCCTCCCTTATTAATTGTCTAGCTACTAAAAAACCTGGAGCTTCCAGTAATTTTTCCATGAGCTTAGGTTTCTTTCTAATCATTCCCACAATATTGTTGTTTGTTTTTTGCCTCTATCCTTCTCCTTAAGTGAATGTTTTGGGGGCCCATTCATTCAAAGTTTCAGAAAGTCAGTCCCATCTGTTTGTACATACATATACATATCACTAAGCTGTTCTATGAGATTCAGAGGTTAGCTCCACAAGGAAAAGACAAACTACCAGATAATTTTAATCTGATTATTTACTTACTGTTGCCATATCAAACTCCTCCACTTACAGCGATCTTGGCACACAATTCAAGCTTCACTGACATCCATCACATGACGCACACAAGATCTTCTATACTTCATACTCATGATCTTTTTCTCATGCAGACACTCCTGAATCTGATCCTCCTGTGACTTTCTTGGCCTTCCTCTGCTTTTCTTTCCTGCCACTTGGGCTGAAATTTTTTTCTTAGTAAGCATTTCATCCCTCATTCTTTCAACATGCCCAAACCACTAAAGCATATTAATCTCCACCTTGCTAACAATATTTTGCTTCACATTCCTCACACGATCAGAACATGTCTTGCCACAAACCCCACGTAAGTAACGCATTTCTCCAGCACAAACGACTCCTATGTTTCTTCTGTAATACCCAGGTTTCACTGCCATACATCAGAGTAGAAACAATTACTTTCATACACAGCCATGCGGGACTCTCTTGAGAACCCATCATTCCTGCGAAAACCTCCCAAAGCAGCCATGACTTTCAATGAAGAATTCACTCTCCTACTAATTTCACCATCCAATTTGTTCTCTCTGTCAAACATGCTTCCTAAATACACAAACTCATTCACCTGGTCAACCATGATGCCATTTAGATTTATGCTACATTCTGTACTACCAGTTCCTCGCTCAAAAACCATAACTTTTGTTTTTCTCTTACTTATACTCAGTTTGAATTTCATGCAAACTTCATACATCCGAGACAACATACTCTGCAGCTCACTTTTGCTCTCTGCCAATAGGACAGTGTCATCAGCACACAGCAATCTGCACACACGCATATCACCAGTACATAAACCGGTATTATTTATTTTGGCATCACGCATGCATGCATCTATAAATATATTAAACAGTCAAGGTGACATTACAGAACCTTGCCTGACTCCTGCACCAATAGAAAACCATTTTGATAAAACACCATTCACTCGTACACAAGCTCTACTGCCAGCATGCATGGCTTTTACACTATTAAGTAGACTCCCAATAACACCATATTCATTCAATACTTTCCACAGAAGTGTCCTATTCCTCGGTCGTAAATAGGACACTTCTGTGAAAGGTATCTGTTTGTGGTTTTCATTAACTGTATAGGGTGGTCCGAATGTCTTGTTAGTTACATTTTATCTTCTGTTGCAGATGGCCGACGCAAGCTCCACTGTTGAAGAATGGCTGATTGCAAGTGTAGGGGCCCATGATCGTCCACACAATGGAAAGAGCATGGAGGATGTATGATGTGACTCCCAGAGATGATTTAACAAAGCAACCCCTCCTAAAAGGACAATATTGCAGTGGGAACACACGCTGTTTCTGACTGGATCCATTAAGGATAAACAGAGGACAGGATGACCATTCACACAAGAGGAAACACGTGCAGTAGTGGAGGTATCTGTGCTCAGATCTCCCACAAAGTCGCTGCAGAAACGATCATCCAAACTTGGTAACCCCAAAACCACAATCTTAACACACACGAAAAAGGATCTTGCAGTGAAACCCTTTAGGCCAGCATCAATCAATGAGCTAAGTGATAATAACATGCAGAAAAGAAGTTCAGCATGTGTATGATTACTTGAGTTGTTTCTGATGCTTCTGCAGTGTGGTAAACTGTTTTTCTCTGATCAATGCGCAATTTATCGAAGTGTACATAATAGGAATGCCTATTTCTGGAGCAAAGAAAATCTGCACTATTATGAACTTGAGCACAACACCCCCATGTTATAATCTGGGCGCCTATTTCTAGCAGGAACTTGATCGGTCCCCATTTTTTTTATGGTGCTATCAATCAGCATTACTATCTCATCATGTTAAGGGACTGGTTTGTTCCAGAGCTTCAGAGGTTGCACCTGCTACGAGATTGCTGGTTTCAACAGGACGGAGCACCGCCTCATTATGCCATCACTGTCAGGGAATTCTTAAGTGAAGTGTTTCACGATAGGTGGGTAAAAAAAAAAACCAGCACATCTTCCAGCACCTCTTGATTGGCCTCTCAGAAGTCCTGATCTCTAGTTTCTATGGGGCATTATTAAGGACCGTGTATCGCGGCAAAGATACCAATCAACTGAAGACTTGAAAGAACCCATTAGCTTCTTTTACAAAAATCAGCAAGGTTATGCTTTGTAAAATATCACACAGAACATGGTGCCCCATAATTGTGTGGCACGAGCATGATGGTGCTCATACGGACATTCTGAATGTCAGTGGTGTATCTTGGGTCCGAGACCTGGGCTCTCTTCCCGCTCCCACCCTCCCTACACACAGTACTTTTTTTTTAAATTACGAAGTTTATTTTTTAATTGTTAAGTAATAGAAGTAACATTTTTATCTAAACTTTAGGTACATGCTATTGCTAACATGATATCAAATAATTATAAGGATTAGAATTTGAACACTTGTTTGTACATGAACTCCATTCTTCTTTTCTTTTGTGTGAACTTGAGTGTTACGTTTTCACAAAGATGTTTCTTCCGAGTACTTCTCCATACCTAAAAATAATGTTTTTCTCTATTAACAAACTAGCCAAGTTGCTGGAATGTACATGTCCTTGTGTGGCTCTAAGACATACCTTGATTCTTTTTAATACAGAAAAACTTCTTTCGGCTGTTGCAGTTGTTGATGGAAAGTTTCATATTAGATCTGCTAATTTGAACACCTCAATAAACATTATGTCCAATTATTCAACTTTATGTAACAAGTAATGCCTCTTACTGATTTGTTTTGTATTTATCAAAGGAATAAAACACCTTCAGTTCATTTTTTAATCGAGCTGTATCAAAATTTGAAGCATAGAGTTCTTTAAGCTCTGATTGTAAATGTTCAGGAAAGCTTTCACAAAATTTATCAAAACAGTTTGAATCCAACAAAGCCACGAATTTAAGATATAATATCACTGATTTTAATTCATTGACACTTCACACAAACTGAACCCACTCTCGTGAAACAAGCGCTGTTGAAGGCGGAAGCATGGAGGGACTCGGGTAGTCTGAAGTCTTCTCTTTCCTGTGCGAACCATTGCGCAAAGCAATGGACCATTCACCTCCATATGCTGTCATGGAAATGCTAGCAGGTGATTGTATCAAAGTTCTTCGCATCAGAACAGCAAAAACCTGCTTGCGTTATGTTGTTGGTCATCGCTAGCAGACTGATTCTCATAATCAAAAGCTAATCCGCTCGTGTTTTTTTCGCACTGAAAGCATCGGCATATCTTAATACCATCGATAGTTGACTTTTATTTGCGTATATTTAATTGACTTTTATTTGGGCATTCTCTGGGCTGCACAGCTAGCCTCAAATATACGCCACTGCTGGATGTTTAAACATCCGTCATGGCCGATTTTTCATTGATTATATTTTGTGTATTATATGTATTCATTATAGCCATGTATTCTATGCGTGCATTGTATTGTGTCTATCTAGAAGTGACAAGATTTTCGGACCCTGTACAAAATAATTTCGGTACTAGGAAGGGTCGTTTCTTTGAGACACCCCAATTCAACAACCTTCATCATTTAGTAATTTTCACAATCTAAATATAGCCAATTTAAGATACGTCATCAGCAATCCTATTTCCTGAATCTGACGCCACGAATGGACAAGCCATAACAACTAAATCATTGCTAAAAATAAACACGACCCCACGTGTTACAGCAGATTGTAATCAAGCCCTTAGAAATTAACATAATATGGCTCATAACAGCTCACTGTCACCAAAAAAAAAAAAAAAAAAAAAAAAAATGTTGCACCGAACGCACCAACTTTGACCGTCGTGTTTTACGGTAGCTGTATATATCTCAAATCCCAACTGTTTTTAGTTGCTCGGAAACTTAAAATGAAAGTTTATTAGAAAAAACTGTCAACAATAGAAATACAAACCAAAATAAATGCGAAAACCAGAATAGTTTTCCCTGCAGCTCTCTTCTCACTCCTAACATATGATTAGTTTTCCGGAAATAACGAGAAGTCTGACCGAAGCTGGAAAAAAAAAACTAAAGGTATCTGAAATTCCGTATATCAGTTTTATGCAATTTCGTTTTTTCATACAGTGAAACAGCAGAACCAAAAGAATCACACACAGAAAACAAATAAATCATACCTTCTGTCTTTAATTACACCATGATGATGCAAAATTTTAAATTCCTAACATATTAACAGGTATAAAACTCACATTTATCGCTTCATTTTCATAACAACCTGTCTGAGGTAAACAGTTACTACTTTTAATGGCCATGTTGTAATGAAAACATGCTATTTCATTTGCTTTGCTCCGGATAGATGGCAGCAGTAAAAGTATATTCCAGAACCATAAGTCCCGAATTTTGAAAGACCGTCCTCAAATTACTGTTCTAGCTTCTATTCCCCAAAACATTTCATGTCTTAGGGGAAACAAATTATCCTCGAATTTTGATTTTTGTCCTCCAAATTTAGACGTTATCAAAATCACGTTACGTTTCTAATGAAAAATGCCTTTGAAAATAGTTCCCCTGTACCAACCTGCTTATTGTAAAACAAATTTTGACTGTTCTTATTCTGATTTCCACCGAAATCTTTTGCAAAATACGAAAAGTCAGGAAGTTCGTTCATCTGAGTAGTGCACTGTGCTGTGGTCATAGGTTGATCCGGGCGCTAATTCCGTTGAGGCATGGACGTTGTGTTTGTCTTACCGCAGTGGATGCATCCCTTCCCTGGAGCCAATAGCCCTAAGTTAGGGACGGGCGACTACTTATACAAGGAGGTTTGAATAAGGATATCTGGAGATGCCCTTGTTAATGGAGCGCAGCACTTTGCGTGAAGCCTATCACCGCCAGAGACGCAAGGAGGTTAGAAGAAGAGGAGGTGAAGTGATCCGTTTTGAGTGAAGCCAAAACAGATCAATTGTTTCTGTCCTGGTAGGCTCTGTGGTGGTAGGAGTCTGCACTGCGATAGATTGGGAAACGTGACGTCACCTCCTGTGGCTTAAGCAGTTTTGCTTAGCGCATGCAAACCAAGAATGGAAAGAAGGAATATTTCGGACTTCTTATTGCTTAACATTAGGCTTTGGGTTATATTTTAAACATGGGTACTTGCACATGGGCAGTATGCATGGCTACTTGCACATGAGCAGTAAATTACCATGCGCACTATGCACTTTCGCTCAAAAATCATTATTTTGTTCAATTTTTTAAAGAAATTAAAACACATATTTTCCTGTTTTTTCTGGAATTTTTTTATTATGGGAATGAATATTTCAGCCTCAATTTTTTTCATGCCTGTATGGGTAAAGTAAGGGTCCGAAAAACCCGTTCAAAATCGCGATTTCCCCATAGAGATATACAGGATATTCTTAGGTTGGGCGCATTGGTGTAATCAACTGATAAAAAGTGGCGTCACGCCAGAAGCATAGGGAGAGGGACTGTTGCCACCTTCTCTTACTTCTAACCTCCTTGGAGGGACGGCCGTCAAATTGGTCAAAGTTTGGGAAAGCTGATGATTTTCAAGACTATTGCATTGATTTTGTGCTGGCCGAATTCTTTTGTCGTAAATATTTTCAATTTCGCATCGTAACTTGCTGCTAATGTGTGAGAAAATGCTGAATTTATAAACTTCTTAATTATTTTGAGGCTCCTTCTCATATTTATTTTAAATTGAAATACACGAACGTTAGTGCAAATTTTAAACAAAACAAAACGTTAAAATTAGAAACATCACTTCTATAAGAAGTTTGATGTTATCATGGTTTCTACAACCCAAAATCACGCTATTCCAAAATACACATAGCTGAAATTATATAGGTATCATGTAAACAACGTCAAATTCCCACAGTTTGTGGCTTCACGGTTAAGAGACTCAGGGCATCCTTTTTTTTTTTTTTTTTTTTTTTGATTGGAGGTTTAACGACCACCGTGAGCAACTCAATGGGCTATAAGCAGTCGCCCGTCCCTAATTTAGGGTCACTGGTTCTAAGGAAGGGAGAGAGCCAGTGCCGTAAAACAAACACAACATCCAGAGGCTATTGCTTAGACCACTGCGCCACCGGGGCGGCGCTCAGGGCATCTGCAGAAGTATTATTCTAACCTCCTTGTGCTTATAGCACATCGAGTTGCTCACGGTGAACATTAAACCTCCAGAAGCTCCAAACATACACACACACAAGGCTAAGGTGACCAGACGTCCTCATTTTCTGGGGACAGTCCTCAATTTTCATGCTTTGTCCTCAGTTCCGTTAAAACTGATTGAGGACATCAAACGTCTTCAATTTTTGAAATTTCCCAAAATAATTGAAATAGGAAAAATGTGCTGAACATAGGTCATAGAATTCAATTGAATATACCAGTGTAACTAAATTTGGCAACAATTACTTATTTAATTGCAAGAAAATGGGCTCATAAAGGTATGGAACTATTTTCTGAAGCGGATGAATGTTTCCTTGAATTTAAAAATTATGCTATATTAATGGGAGACATGCCGAAGCATCGAACTAGGTCATCTCAATAATCGTGGTGTTATTTCGTTTCTGTTTTAACTGAAATATTTTTTGAACGAGGAATAAATCTAATCTTTTTCAGCATCCACTTTCTTGCAATTAAATAAGTAAATGATGCCAAATTTGGTTGCGTTTTTCATTAAGAGTTCTACAACTTTGGTTAAGTACATTTTTTTTATTAAACTGTTTCTTCAAGCAAAGTTACTGGACTTGGAATATTCCTTCTCGTTTACAGCAATTTTTTGGCTTCAGATATTTTTCTTGTACAGAATCACAATGAAATGTCAGTACAAAATCAAAATGTAGCTTTGTTTTCATGTGCTGCCGCCTATGAGTAACATTTAAAATTTATCAGAAGTAATATTCTGCATGATAGTACCTTATTCCTGTTTTATACTTATTTCACATGAAAATTATCCCCAGATTCATTGCACGTTTTACAATGTAAGTGGACAGTTATGATACAGTTCATAAATTCTTTGATAATCTTTGGTTATACCATAATATACCAAACGTTGTCCTCAATCATGTCCTCATTTTGAAATGAAATGTCCTCAATTTTGCATTGAAATTGATTTATTTTGTCCTCAATTTCGTTCTCAAAAATATGGTCACCTTACAAAAGGTGACCAGATTTTTGAAAAACCCTATCCAAAATCCGTGAAAAAAAGGACGACGGGTTTGTGTTAAAACACCAACTGAAGACAAACGCAGCGTTTTGTATCGTATTACGTATGGCTATTATAGTAATCTTTCTGTTTTTTTTTTTTTTTGTTTTTTTTTGTTCGATGAGCAGACAGCTGAATAAAGTTTACAGCGCAGTCGCTGTTTTGTATTATTGGTATTGTAAAGGAATGTAGTTGTCTAGGTAGTTGAAATAAAGGAGGTTAGAAGTAGGAGGAGTTGGCAACAGCCCCTTTCCTTGTGCTTCTGGCGTGACGCCACTTTTTATCAGGTGACTACGCCAATGCGCCCCATCTGAGAATCTCTTGTATATCTCTATGGGGAAATCACGATTTTGAACGGGTTTTTCGGACCCTTACCCTACCCATACAGGCATGAAAAAATTGAGGCTGAAATATTCATTCCCATAATAAAAAATTTCCAGAAAAAACAGGAAAATATGTGTTGATATTTCTTTAAAAAATTGAACAAAATAATGATTTTTTGAGCGGAAGTGCATAGTGCGCATGGTTACTTGCATACTGCCCATGTGCAAGTAACCATGTTTAAAATATAACCCAAAGCCTAATGTTAAGAAATAAGAAGTCCGAAACATTCCTTCTTTCCATCCTTGGTTTGCATGCGCTAAGCAAAACTGTTTAAGCCACAGGAAGTGACGCCGCGTTCCCGAACTCCCGCAGCGCAGACTTCCACCTCAGAGAGAGGACAGAAACAGCTGATCTGTTTTGGCTTCACTCAAAACGAGTCCCTTCCCCTCCTTGTCTTCTAACCTCCTTGGTTGAAATGCACAATTTGATCAAAACTATCCGGACACCCATTTTGAATAGGGGATTTGCTCAAAAAGTCACAACCGTAACGAATACAGGTATAGAAACACGCATGGCTTAGCAAACATCATAGACGAGCATGAGCGGCAGAATTGGCCGAATGGCCGCTCCGGTGGCACAGTGGTCTAAGCGATGGCTTATGACAATTCGTGCGGAAGGGGTCCTGGTGCGTGAGGCATGGATGTTGTGTTTGTCTTAAGGCACTGCCCTCTCCCTTCCCTGGAGCCAGTGACCCTAAATTAGGGACGGGCTACTGCTTATAGTCCACTGAGTTGCTCACGGTGGTTGTTAAAAATCCAATAATAAAAAAAAGAATTGGCCCAAAGGTAGGGCTCAGTGATCGTCAACGTCGCACAGCCATAGCATGCCATCTCAGCAACAAGTCAGCTCGAGAAATGTTTGCCGTACTGAAACTGACCCGATCATTTGTAAGCAATGTTACTGTGAAGTAGAATCGCCTAGGAGCAACAACAGTGCAATCGCAACCTGGTAGGTCAGGTAAAATGATAGAGTAGAACTGCTAAATGCTGAAGCGAGTGGTGTGACAAAATATCGTGTCTTATGTTGCATCAGCCACCATCATGTTCAAAAATGCTTCTGGGAGCAATTCCAGCACCATGCAGGTTCTTTGGGAGCTGAAGGGAATGGCTTTCCATGGCCGACAAGTAGCACACAAATCTAAGATCAGCAAGGTAAAGCCAAGCGTTGGTTGGAGTGATGCAAAGCTTGGAATTTCTAGCAATGGAAACCCGTTCTCTGGAGTGATGAATAACGCTTCATAGTTGGCACTCTGACGGACGAGTCTGAGAACGAAATGGGTCGCGAGTAACCTGGTGGTTAGGACAACCGTTTTTCGACCAGATGGGTTTTTTTATTGGAGGTTTAACGACCACCGTGAGCAACTCAATGGGCTATAAGCTGTCGCCCGTCCCTAATTTAGGGTCACTGGTTCCAGGGAAGGGAGAGAGCCAGTGCCGTAAGACAAACACAACATCCATGCCTCACCGGGATTCGAACCCGGACTTCGTTCGGACGAATGATCAGAGGCCATCGCTTAGACCACTGCGCCACCGGGGCAGCCCAGATGGTTGGGATCGAACCCAAGTAGGCTGAGTTGCTCCGAACCACTGAATACTCTCACCGTGGTCGGATGGGGACGTTAAGCTTCGGCCCGAGGGTAGATGACTTCTAATACAAAAAAGGTCATCAGTATCCATCCCCGCTACCTGAATCAGTCACTCCTACTTCTCTATCCTGTCTACCCTCTGTCGTACATGAGCCCTAGATTCAACCTAATGTAACTTTGTTTCTGATGTGTATCACATGAGACATAGGTAGTTGCAAAGACCTTTAAAGCCGCCCCGGTGGCGCGCAGTAAATATATAAATACAAAAATATAAAGATAAGTGGAAACGTAATTTTTTTTTAATTCTGTAACGGTTATTTCATATCTTCGGTAACGATGTGAAATGTAGAATGGATAAATGTGTAGATTAGTGTCCTAAATTATTTCGTCGGAAAAATATTAGTACCTGGGAAAAGTGCGACATACAGATTTTAGAGTATGGTAATTAATGGCAAATGGTGCAGAAATTTCATATTTTAAATGTCTTTTAAAGATTTTTATCGCAACATTTACCTGTAAGTGCGATGCTCTGAAGAGACGCTGCGGTAGACCTAACGCATAGCTACCGCTACGATGTCCGTTAAAAGAATGGTTCGTTGTTGTGCCGAAATGACGGGCGGAAGAGTACAACAGAAAGTGGTTACGTTGTTGGGAGGAGAGCGATAAATGTTGTAGTGATACGCTACAGAAAATAGGCCCAGATTATCCACTCTTCATTTTGTTGTATCCTGTACGTTGTTGGCAGGACAAACCGAAAAAAACTCTTTGATTTGCAAAATGTACGTATCAGTGATATAGAAACTGACATGCAAACAAAGTATTAACAGGAGAAGAAAAACTGCAGTGGCACAGCAAATCAGATACGAATGGAAGCCGTTCTAAGCAGAACCGAGCCGCCCCGGTGGCGCAGTGGTCTAAGCGATGGCCTCTGATCATTCGTCCGATCGGGGTCCGGGTTCGAATCCCGGTGAGGCATGAATGTTGTGTTTGTCTTACGGCACTGGCTCTCTCCCTTCCCTGGAACCAGTGGCCCTAAATTAGGGACGGGCGACTGCTTACAGCCCATTGAGTTGCTCACGGT
Organism: Macrothele yani; assembly: GCA_039090855.1. Taxonomy (NCBI): domain Eukaryota; kingdom Metazoa; phylum Arthropoda; class Arachnida; order Araneae; family Macrothelidae; genus Macrothele; species Macrothele yani. The sequence continues at coordinate 131,597,945 of CM077005.1, read as the reverse complement.
GGTCGATAAACCTCCAATCAAAAAAAAAAAAAAAGCAGAACCGAAAGTTATATTTCTCCAGTTTCCTGTACAACATAGAAAGCCATATTCGTGCTTTCTATTTGGAATCAGGGAATCATGTGTAAAAGAACGAAACATTTCTCGACATCTGCTTCAAAAATAATGACAAAACATGAACGGACTATATTCTGTAGCGTATGAGTACATGATGCTTCGCTCCCCGGCAAGAACGTACGCGGCTGTACTTGTAGTCATCCGCGCGTGAATTACAGGCTACAGCGAATCTTCCTTTCAACAGAACAAAACTTGACGTCGTCGCTGTTGCGATGCGTTAGGCCTTTGGCAGCGTTTCTTTTTTTTTTTTTTGATTGGAAATTTAACGACCACCGTGAGCAACTCAATGGGCTATAAGCAGTCGCCCGTCCCTAATTTAGGGTCACTGGTTCCAGGGAAGGGAGAGAGCCAGTGCCGTAAGACAAACACAACACCCATGCCTCACCGGGATTCGAACCCAGACCCCTTTCAGACGAATGATCAGATGCCATCGCTTAGACCACTGCGCCACCGGGGCGGTAGCGTCTTTTCACAGCATCTCACTTACAGGTAAATATTAACATAAAAAATCTTTAAAAGACATTTAAAACATGAAATTTCTGCACCATTTGCCATTAATTTTCATACTCTAAAATCTGTACGTCGCACTTTTTCCAGGTACTAATATTTTTCCGACGAAATAATTTAGAACGCTAATCTACACATTTACCCATTCCACATTTCACATCCTTACCTAAGATATGAAATAACCGTTACAGAATTAAAAAAAAATTAGCTTTTCACTTATCTTTAAAATTTTGTATTTATATTTTTATTTATTGGTTTGTGTATGTCTTTATTATGTTTATGTATGTAAATTTCTTTTATTTTTTAATGCGAAAGGCAGCGAACGCGAAAATGACTTGAAATCACATAAACCAAAGCCGCTCAGATGTAATCCCACGTGACACATGAAGATAAGCCTCACCCATATGTGTTTTCACTGAAGCTGACTGAATACCGCCCTCTGATTGGCCGAGATTTCCCCAGTCCCGTATCAAAGTAAGGTTTGCTTAAATGCCAACGAGCACAACACAATATCGCAGTTAACCGCCCAATGCAATGGACCATATAAATCTCGCACTGCATCATGGGAAATCTTTTCCGTGGCCGCGGACCAACAATAGTTTATTTACATGCGTTTTCCCATTGCTTAACAAAGCGTTACGTTGTAGGGGTTCAGGAAAATCGCGATTTTCGAAAATTTATGAAAGACATGTCTAACTTTTGCTCATCGTATTGTTGTGCTAATGAATCCTTCCACCTAAATTGCATGGAGGATGGAATAACTTTCCATAATTTTCCTCTGTAAAGGCCGAAATTATTAAAGGAATGGCTGTGCAAAATGAAACACGATGATTTCAATCTCAATGCGCATTCTCAAATATGTTCTGCTCACTTTAACGAACAAGATTTTGGATATTATGACACTACGAATCAAAGGCAGTTGAAACCCCGTAGTGTTCTTTGGAATCTCAATTTCGAAAAAAAAAAATAAATAAAAAAGATGTAGAAGGAGAAAACTGATGGCATATTTGGATCGGTAAATTATGGATTAAGTTCTACGTTCTTTCCTGATGGAGCAATCATGTCCGCTCCCCGGACATGTCCCAAGATCTGTGACATGGAGACATTGAGCGATCATATTTTTGAAGCTATAGCCTGCCTAAATAATCCTCAAGGATCTAGCCATATCGAACTCAGGAAATTGCGCTATGCAGAAATACAGGTACCAACAGAAAAAAAAAACTCAAATTGTCTCTGGAAAAATGCTTAAAAAAGGAGTTAAAGGTTTGCGTCATTCTGGAAAAATCAGGCCACTAGCAGATACAGGGGGTGAGTCAAACGTTTTGCAATATTTGGATCCCTTTGTGTCTTCATGCGTACCTTTACGACGAAAGCTGACTAGCATTCAAAGTATAGGCCATCGTGTAGCACCGTCTTTAGCCATCTGTCTGCCAGTTCTTCGATTCCACGGCAGTACCAATTCTTTTACTTCGAAGCAAAGAACTCCTTCGTCCCAGATATCACCTCATCCTGGTTGTTGAAATGCCGCCCGCGAAGGTAGTGGGCCATGGACCGGACCAAGCAATAATCCGACGGGCCAACGTCCGGACTATATGGTGGGTGTAGCATCAGTTCGATGCCCTCAAATTCCTGGAGTAGTTTAACCGGGTCGTTCGCGCGGTATGAGGCCGAGCGTTGTCCTGCTGTAGGAGAGCGCACTTTCTGTTCACCAGTGCCGGGTACTTCTCATCCAAAACGGCATGCACCCGCTCCAGCTATTCAGAGTAGAGTTTGGCATTGGTGGTCCGACCGTCTAGAACAAATTCGTAATGGATTATTCTCTTGAAATTCCACCAGACACAGAGCATCACCTTATGCTCGAACACGTTTGGCAACAGGTTCTGGAAGCTGGCCCGAGCTCAACCACTGCCATTGTGGGTTAGGATTACGAAAAAAACCCCAACTTTTCATCGCAAGTGACAGTTCTTTTAATGAAACGTACATCGCGCGGGTTTTCTAGGAGTTTCGTGCACACTTCGACTCTGTGGTTTGCTTCAGCTGGCGTCAGTTAGTGAGAGACAACGCGACAGCTCCAATAGACCTTGCCGAGGTCCTGAAGGTGACGAACCACGGTGGTCTGCGATATGCCCAGCTCACCTGATAATCTTCGAGTGCTTGTTGTCAGATTTGCCTCTACTGCCTGGCGTACGTCCTTAGAATCCACGGTTCGCGGCCTACCTGATCTTGGCTGCTCGTCGAGGTTTCTGTTACCTGAGAAAAATTTCTTGAACCATCTGTTTGCGGTGCTGTGCTCCACCGAACCTTCCCCTTTCGCATGACAAGTGTTTCGTGTAGCTTGAACAGCGTTATGGCCGAATTCAAACTCGTAAAGCAAAAGTTCCCTAATTAGCCGGATGTGGCTGTTCACCTTTTAGGCGTCGCAATCACAGCCAGAACGACGATATGCAATGCTGTTCACAGCAACGACTACCACTTTATATCCCTTTTGACTGACTGCAGTGCGTGAATTGAACTAGTTTAAATAAGTTACATACCCGACGCAGCACACGCGTTTATGCAACTATTGCAAAATGTTTGACTCACCCTCTATTATTTCACACAAAATTATAAATAAAAAATTCCTAAATATAAAATTTACTCTTCATAGGTATAATAGTTTTAGTCTTAAGTTGCCCAAAGACTGATACATAGACATTGTGTAATCAATCATCTGTACTATAAGTTACGTAAACTGCATAATGAATGTGAATTTTAATTTAATTCCTAGATATAATAATCTCTTGAAACTGAAAAATCTGGAGATGTATACACTCAGTGGACAAAGCATTACAGATACTTGCCTAAAAACGTGTTGGTCCTCTTCTAGGGCGAATAACAGCAAATACACGCCGAGGCATCGACTCCACCTGATGCCGCAGGGTTTCCGAAGGTAATTCCAGCTATGTCTGTTGCAGCATTGTCCACGAGTCCGCCCGAGACGTCAGTCCAAGATCCATGGACCTGATGTTTCGCTCCACAGCATCCCAGTGAGCTTCCACAGGGTGTAAGTCAGGTGATCATTAGGGCCACTGAGTGATTCCAAACGAAGATGAAATTCCTCGAGCCATGCCTGAGTGGTTGTTACGGCCTGGTGGGGAGTCGCATTGCCTTTCAGAAGCAGACCATCCACTGCAAGATGCGCGAAGGCCACGAAAGCGTGTAGGTGAACAGCCAGCACATGCTGGTAGCTCACACAGATTTAAGAATCTCTGCAGACACACTGAGGGACCTAATGTGTCAAATGAGGTGCTTCCCTAAACCATCACTGAGCCACCACTGCCTTGAACAGAGCCCACGTGGCAAGACGAGGCTATGGCCTCATGCTGTCGATGTCACACCCGCACCCTCCAGTCAGCTAGGTAAACTAAAAACAGGATTTATCTGACCACACGACGTTGCGCCGCTGCTCTTCAGAGGTACAGGTTTTCAAAGTGTAATTTCTGATAACAAGTAGTCAAATGCAGCAGACAAGTAGGGTGTCAGCTCCAGTAGATCATGGTATGGTAAGATCAAGGCACGGTAAAATCAGGGTATGGTAAGATCAGGGTACGGAAAGATCAGTGTATGGTAAGAACAGGGTACGGCAAGATCAACCAATCAGGGTATGGTAAAATCAGGGTACGATAAGATCAGGGTATAATAAAATCAGGGTACAGAAAGATCAGGGTATGGTAAGACCAGGGTACGATAAGATCAGGGTACGGTAAAATCAGGGTATGGTACGATCAGGGTAAGGTAAGATCAGGGTACGCAGCGTGCATCGTAGCTGACGCTGCTTAGGCCTCCGACCAGCATCAGGGAAACAAGCAGTCGGTCTGTAAGAGTCGGGATAGCCTGCATCGACCTCAGCCATTAATAGAGTGTGGTCCGCCACCACTTGTTGTCTGGGTGCTGGTACGTCCGTCGATGGCATACTCGCGGTAAAGCCTTGATACGGTTACCCTCGGGCCCCTTAGGATTCTTACCGCTTCGGCAATAGAATGATCCATCTGTCTCGCTCCGACAATGCGTCCGCGATCAAAGTTTCTCAGATCACCATGCTTATCCATGTTTGTCGATTGCGATATACTGCTCGGAAGCCCTGCTGTCCGCCTATTTATCGCTTGTGCTCTGTTCGGGTCTGATCTATTCTGCGCGTGGGATGCCTATGTCAATTACTCATCACCCCTACCTGTACTGCTTTGTCTACTGGGTGTGTATAGTATGTTGGTGACAACCTAAAATTATAGGTATTTGAGTATGTTGGTGATAACCTAAAATTATGGATGTGTATAGTATGTTGGTGACAACCTAAAGTTATAGGTGTGTATAGTATGTTGGTGACAACCTAAACTTATAGGTGTGTATAGTATGTTGGCGACAACCTGAAATTATATGTGTGTATAGTATGTTGGTGACAACCTAAAATTATATGTGTGTATAACATGTTGGTGATAATCCAAAATTATGGGTGGGTATAGTATGTTGGTGACAACCTAAAATTATAGGTGTGTACAGTATGTTGGTGACAACCTAAAATTATTGGTGTGTATAGTATGTTGCCTATTTATCGTTCTTGTTTTTCAGTTGTCCTACTCCGCCGTGCTTCTTATTACTCTTCCTAGCTTTTAACTTGTTTTCTTTAATTGCTTCGTGATTGGCGCTCTTTGGCCAGACCTGGCCCTTGCGCCAGTAAAATACACCAACCAACCAACCAACCGTGACCACCTAAAATTATAGGTGTGTATAGTATGTTGGCGACAACCTAAAGTTATAGGTGTGTCTAGTATGTTGGTGACAACCTAAACTTATAGGTGTGTATAGTATGTTGGTGAAAACCTAAAATTATATGTGTGTATAGTATGTTGGTGGCAACCTAAAATTATACGTGTGTATAACATGTTGGTGATAACCCAAAATTATGGGTGTGTATAGTATGTTGGTGACAACCTAAAATTATAGGTGTGTATAGTATGTTGGTGACAACCTAAAATTATAGGTGTGTATAGTATGTTGGTGACAACCTAAAATTATAGGTGTGTATAGTATGTTGGCGACAACCTGAAATTAGTATGTTGGTATGACAACCTAAAATTACCTCAAATTATTGGTGTGTATAGTATGTTGGCGACAACCTGAATAGTATGTTGGTGACAACCTGAATAGTATGTTGGTGACAACCTAAAATTATAGGTGTGTATAATATGTTGGTGACAACCTAAAATTATGGGTGTCTATAGTATGTTGGTGACAACCTAAAACGAGAAAGATGACACAGAATTTTCGGATGTAATGAGCACGTTTTCTGAATACGTTTTGACGCGAATTAAATTTATCAAAGCTATTCAAAGGAAACGGATCCTGTTTGGAAAACAATCAACTGGTTCCAACAATCGATAAAACATCCAGAAACATCTACTTAGTTCCACCAGCGGCTAAAAAACATGTTACGAAGATTAACAAATGGCGAGCAAAAAGTTTCTTATATTACAAGGAATGTACCAGAGACAAAGAGATTTACAAATCAAACAGTTAAAAGAAGAAATATTGAAGGAAACATGATATAAGTCTACATCTGCTAGCGGAAAAATTTGCATAACGGAAAAGTTGAAAATTATTCTTCATGGAAAAAGCGTTCGACCTTTACGCAGCTAGTGGGAAATCTTTGCGTTACTTAAAGAGGATACTGCTCCACATCTCTGTTGCAGCGAATGGCATACAGTGAAGAAGAAATTTCTCAATAGTGTGTTTAGAAACGGCGATACAGCTGCAAACTGAAGTACACAAACACCACCTACCGACAGAACCGTTAACTGCAAAATTCTTCATATATTAGCCTTAAGTGTTCTGCAACATAAATGGCATCCAGTGTTGAAAGAATTTTTTAAATCGCACATGTGAAAGCAGTGATATTGAGAAAAACAGAAAAACCATATGCGCCCCTAGTGGCGAAATTGTGCACTATTTTAGAAAGAAAATGCACACACAGTTTGCATAGTTAATAGTATCTGACGGAAGAAAAAAGTTTTTCAATTGGGGTTTTAGTCCCGCAGATATTGCTATAGAGGGAAACGGGAAATTACGCCCTCTGATGGCAGACTTGTGTGCTAAGAAAAATGTGAAATTGTATGAGAAACATTTCCTGGCGGAAACGCTCCCGAACAAAGAAATAATTTTTGTAATCAGACTCTAAGAAGCAGAGATATCGACAAAAATAAGATATGCATTTCCGCCCCCTGTCGTAAAAATCACGCATTATTTTAAAAATAAATTATATTCAAAATATTTTTTGATGTGAGCGGTATCGGTCAACGAAATAATTTTTTCAATCGAGTTTTCAGGGGCTCAGATTTTGCTACAAATACATGAGACGCAGAAATCAACAATTACGCCCCTGGTGGCCAAACCATTTTTTTATCAAATATTAGAAATTCTTCCTATCAGCAGCTGTCTGTATCCGGTACAGAAAGAATTTTTCTAATCGGAATTTTAGAAGCAGAGATATCGGGGAAAACGCACTTTACCTTAACGCCCCCTAGCGGAAAGTCTATGTGTTACTTGAAAAAATTTGAAATTATATGAGAGTATTTTACCCCGGAAACGCTATCTAACAAAGCAGGAATTTTTCAAATTCGAATCTTAGGAGCAGAGATATTTACAGAAAAAGGATATACATCTACGCTGCCTAGCGGAGAAACCATGCATTGTTTTAAGAAAGAAAATATTATCAAACGTTTATCGAAATCAGCGGTATCGGTCCACAAAGATTTTTTCAATCGAGCTTTTAGAAGCTCAGATTTTGCTGGAAATACCTACGAAGTAGAAAATAAGGCTTATGCCCCTGCTGGCCAAACCATATTTCATGAAAAAATATAAATTACAATCAAAACATTTCCCACCGGGAGGTGTATCCGGCGCAGGAAGAATTTTTCGAATCGGAGTTTTAGAAGCAGAGATATCGGGGAAAGCGCAATTTACCTTTACTTCCTTTAGCGGAAAGTCAATGAATTACTTGAAAATGTCGAAATTATACAAAAAACATGTCGCACCGGAAACTCTATCCAACAAAGAATTTTTATTTTCAAATCCGACTCTTAGAAGCAGAGATACCGACAAAAATAGGATATACATCTACGCTCCCTGGCGGAGAAACGATGCATTATTTTAAAAAGAATATATTCCGAAAAAATTTGTCGACGTGAATAGTATCGGTCCAGGAAAGAATTTTTTCAGTCGAGGTTTTAGAAGCTCATATTTTGCTGCAAACACATCAGAAGCGGAAATTAACCCTTACGCTCCATGGTGGCCAAACCGTTTTATACCAAAAATCAGAAATTATGTGCAAAGTATTTCCCACCAGAAGCTGTGTCCGCTACAAAAATAATTTTTCAAATAGGAGTTTTAGAAGCAGAGATACGGACGGGGGTGGGTGGGGGTGGGGGGCACGATTTCCTTTTACGCCCCCTATCGGAAAATATATGCGTAACTTGGAAAAGTGACTGTGCCTAAAATAATCATAGCCATGAGTGGAATCGAAAGGCAAAATAATTTTTGAATTCGATGCTTAGAAGCAAATACATGGAATAAAATGTATTTTGAATAAACAGACATTTTGAAAATCATCTAAATACGTGGCAGCGTCAGTTGAATAAATCAGTCCATCGCTCTTTCCACGTTAAGCAACGCACAGCAACCGAAAAATTGTTTTTCCGTCGCCGTCGGGGAATCGAATCCCGAATCTCTCGATATCTAGCCGAGCGCGTTAGCCTTACACCACAGCGGCCAACAATTCACGGCGCTACGCGTGTTTTTTTTCCAGTCAGCATCTGACATCATAAGTCCGTAAGATGGGCTCAGCTACTGAGACGTCTCCATCTGGTGGGCATTAACGGCACTGGCTATATAAAATTATAGCAACAATCCAAAGGGCGAGATCAAAGGTGAAAATCACCTAAATACGTGGCGTCAGTTGAATAAATAAATCCATCGCTCTTTCCACGTTAAGAAACGCACAGCAACCGAAAAAATCGTTTTCAGCCGCCGTCGGGGAATCGAATCCCGAATCTCTCGATATCTATCCCAGCGCGTTAAAAAAACACAATTTTTCTGTTGCTGTGGGTTGCTTAACGTGGAAGAGCGATGGATTTATTTGTTCAACTGACGCCACGTACACTGCCGGAAAGTGAAAAAAGAACACCAAGAAGGAATTGGCGGACGATCATGAAATTTACATATGTTAATGGGGTCGAGTTTACGTAGGTGTGATGTTAATTTCGAGACCAACCAGTGAGCGCTTACGCCACAGCACGGCATAATATGCAAATTATCGTCGGTGGTATTTAAGGAGTACGGCGAAGTGAATGTAATCAGTCGTCGGCGTACTGACACGTGCGAAGACCCTGAAGAAGCTGCAATGCCTGGACATGGAAGACGTGTACGATTTCAGCAGTTATCGGACTTTGAACGAGGTCGTCTAATCGGACTCCGCGAGGCCGGGTGGTCGTATCGTCGTATTGCGGAGCGAATTGGACGGGAAGTATCGGTGGTGGTACGATGGTGGCGTAGATGGTCCGAGGAACATTCCTACACGAGAAGACGTGGAACCGGGAGTCACAGACAGACTGATGAGCGGACCGATCGACGCATAAGAAGAGCGGCGTTGTCAAGCAGATAATCCACTGCGACGCAAATCCGAGCTGTCGTTGCACCTGAGGTGACTGTGCGAACAATCCGCAACCGTCTACTGGATGCAGAACTACGCGCACGTGTGCCTCTGGCATATGTACCTCTGACTCCAGCCCACCGTCAGGAACAGCTGCAGTGGTGTCGCCAACGTCTGCACTGGAGAACGCAATGGCGATCTGTCGTGTTCAGCGATGAAAGCAGATACTGCTTGGGAGCCTCAGATGGCCGTATGCGTGTTCACAGACGCACAGGGGAGCGTCTCCACCCTTCTTGCATCCACCAGCGACACACAGGGCATACACCTGGTCTTCTGGTGTGGGGAGCGATCAGCTATCACTTCGGTACACAAGTAGTGTTTGTACCGGGTACGTTAAACAGCACCTCCTACATCAACAACATCATTCAGCCCGTTGTTGTGCCATTTGTAAGGTCGGTCCATCGTGGTGTTTTCCAGCAAGATAACGCACGGCCACACACGGAACGTGCAACGCAACATGCACTTCAGGGTGTGCGACAACTTCCATGGCCTGCACGTTCACCGGATTTGTCCCCCATTGAGCACGTGTGGGATTTAATGGGGCAACGACTTATCCGGTCTGCACGGCCCGCCACGACTATCCCCGATTTACGCGTCCAGGTTGAGGATGCTTGGAACTCAATACCCCAAACTTACATCCAACATCTGTACGACAGACTCCATGCCAGAATTGCACAGTGTGACGCAGTTCATGGCGGTTCAACCTCGTACTAACCATGTTACATGGAAATGTTATTTTTCAGTTTACCAGCAAATACAGCTGTATTTTGCCATAATGTTTTGATCACGTTATCCTCTGTATTCCGTTATTATGATGTGTAAATTTCATTGGTATCAGGCGTCTCCTTCTTGGTGTTCTTTTTTCACTTTCCGCCATTATAGTTCCACATATATATTATCCACACACGGACGGACAAACCGAAAACGTAAGCACAGTGTCTTTTAGAAAAGACGTGCTATGAATGAAAAGGATGTCGTTTGTAAAGCATATTGCGTTCGATGATCTGGCAACTGCAATTAATATCTTAACGGCTCTGTTTACAAATTAACGGGATAGTTGGAGTGTCTTTTATTCTCCTTGTTTAACCACTTTTTTTCAGAAAGCTTTTTTAAACAAGTTGTTTTTGTCTTTTTATAATGCACTTCCATACTCAGTTGAGTCACATTATTATGACCTCATCCTACTTTTCATGTACACAGCGCTTAGGCAATGAAAAAAGGCACTGTGACGTACCTGCCAGCAGGACGCACACGACATAAAGGCACATAGCAATCAGAACAAATGTCTGCGTAGCTCAGTTGGTAGAGCGACTTGTTCCGGAATAAGTGGACTCGGGTTCGAATCCCGGCGTAGACCAAAAATGACGGAGAAATTTACTTCGTTATAATGGCGCCCGAACTATCCGGATGACCCGACCGTTCAAAATCTCGCATTGGTGTGATGTTCTTTCCACACCGCGAGATAGGAAAAATCAGAGAATTCCTTCTCCAGCGCTTCGAAAAATAAAAATGTGTGATGTTGCATTCCACACAGCAGATTGACTGGGAGTTCTCAAGTGCAAGTTCTACAGTGGATGGCTGCCTGGTCACGGCTGACCCGTGGGCCATGCCCCCGGCCCTCTTTCGGGGGGGGGAGATGTGACGTACATGCCAGCAGGACGCACACGACATAAAGGCACATAGCAATCAGAACAAATGTCTGCGTAGCTCAGTTGGTAGAGCGACTTGTTCCGGAATAAGCGGCCTCGGGTTCGAATCCCGGCGTAGACCAAAAACGACGGAGAAATTTACTTCGTTAAAGCACGTGTCGTGAGCTGGCTTGGGGTGTATATAAGGTGTGCTGTAGACATTCTGAAAACATATCACTCGTTGCTGTCATGGATAAAAGGAGTGATTTATCAGATTTGCAAGAATGATTATCGGCTTTCGGGCCAACGGTGGCAGTATTTCCGAAACAGCGCAGTTTGTAAACTGTTCGCGTGCTGCTGTGTTAAAGAATATCGTGATTAGAGAAATGGTACCATTGCGAGTAAGCGAAGTGGAAACTGCGGAGCACCTGATGCCAATGATGTGAAAGGTGAACGTCGGTTTCGAAGGTGAGTGAGGGCAGATCGACACGCTACAAAATAGCAACTCACTGGCCGAATGAACAAGGGAGCTACCGGAAGTGTGTCTAAAACAACAGTCCGGCAAACTCTGTTGCGCATGGGTATCCGATGCAGACGGATGGTCACTGCACCTATGCTAACGAAAATGCATCGGCAGAAATGGCTTACATTTGCACGGCAGTATGGGAATCGGGCCTCTGCTAATTTGCAAAGGATTGCCTTTTCCGTTGAGTCACTTTTTCTGCTTCATCGAACGGATGGACGTTGGCGTGTAAGGCGAGAAACACAGGAACACAAACACTCTTCAACCACTGTTGGAAGAACGCAAGCTGGTGGGGGCAACGTTATCATCTGGGGAATGTTTTCGTATCATTTTCTGGGTCCACTCATACCTATGGAAGACACTGTGGACCGAATTCTCTATGAATCCATCCTTGCAGACCACGTACACCCACACATGCTGATTGTCTTCCCTGGGAAGGGTGGGATCTTCCAGAACGACAATGCGACGTGTCACACAGCTTGAAATGTCCGAGAGTGCTTGGAAGAGCACGACGAAGACTTCAAAGTATTTCCTTGGTCCCCTACTTCCCCAGACGTAAACCCAAATGAGCATCTGTTGGACCACCTTGATCGCGTTGTTCGCTCACCACGCACCATCTAGCAGCTGTCAGATGCAGTGCAGTCAGCATGGCTTCAGATGGACCTGTGAACATCTTCCAGCATCATAATGATTCACTTCCAGCACGTCTAGCTGAATGATCGCGCAGTGGGAAGCTGGAGAGCTTTTGTAAATCAAGAATATTCCAGAAGGTTCAGGTCCTAGGAGTCAGTCGCTCAGTAGTCCAGTGTTCGTATCAGACAAGTAATGGACAGCAAATCTTGAGAAGCACGGCAAAAATGTCAAGAGTTCGCAAATGTTTATATATGTTCTTGTGGTTATTGTGGAGTAATTATTTTTGACTGTGAAACGTATGTAATGGAGAATAATACTGTACTGGAGATGGATGAAATGAGTATCTCTAACCGAAATAAACATCCCTTTCGTACTTACTTCATATGTATTATTTCGTTCAAATCATTTTGCTTACGGCGAAGACGGGGCAACTACTCATGTCATACACGTACAATCTCCAATACCTACATACACGCATTTGAGGTCCGAGGGGTGGAACAATTGTCAAATAACCTACACAACGGTGCACTGGTTGCTGGTTTATTCACGTTGTACTTTTACCGATAAGTTATTGGTTAATTACCAACATATAGTTAACCATTAACCATTACGATTGTAATGGGTAACTGCTACATGTCGTTACAATTACCATGTAATTCTAATGACCAGTTCATAATTACCATGTAATTCTAACGGTTCACAATAACCATGCAATGGTAACACTAAGTTCTTGTTCCCATTACCATTACGCTGTAATACATTACCGATTAATTCCATTACGAGTTTGCCCAACTCTGGTACAGACTACACATAAAATAGGCGACAGTGGACTACCCATTGCAAGGACTTTCGTCTGTTGGAAAAATCTTCCACAAAAAAGGAAACTGTTTTGCCTGATACAAATTTCCACTATCCACTAGTCTCAAAATTTCTTCTACTCTCAGTTGGTTGAAATGATGTTCAGTGACTAGCTTTCAATGATTCGAGGGCTCCATTCACTAGGCTACTTGTGAACAATGGATTTCACATACTGATCCTTGTATGGATGTCGTTTTAGTCGATTGAAAACTCAATGGAATTTTTACAGCTGTTTTGTTCAAAGAAGTTCCTAATGGAGATAGTTTTGTAGATAGAAACTTGGCTAACTTGCTTGTAGCTGAGCCGATATTGTTGACTATGGGACGGAAAGGGATACCAATCTTATGTATTTTCGAAAGTGCATAGAAACGTGAACAACGGGCATATGTGGGCTTTAGGTGACTTTTTGATCTTTGGTCAAGAGTTACTCAACTTGATATAAATTTCCGAACTTCTTTTATTTGATTCTCCGATGGATCATGTTTTTATTTCTTTATAGGGTCCTTCGAAAATACGTTTTTCGACATTTACCTTATAATGTTTTTTATCCAGAACACCAACTTGTCCTCCTTCATCTGCTTTAATAATGATAATTTCGCGATTTGAATATAATTCCTTTAGAGCATTATGCTCTTCCTTGTTGAGATTGTGTTTAAATGTTGGACGTTATTATCTGGCTGACACAATGCATAATTGTTTCTTTTTGATTAATATGTTTAGTTTTTTTATCAATCAAGCTTAATGTGTTTGAAGCTTTCCACATATACTGAACTCTTCACGGCTTGTCAACGACATAACGTCAACTTCATTTCTTTCAAGCACGTGGAAACACCTCACCAAAAACCGTGACCGTCAAGACACTGATGATGTCACAATGATTTATTTGACTGTTTACGCTCCATTCATCCAGATGATGCCGAGCCAGACGCTCTGCGAAACTATACTCGATGTATAATAAAACTTTGATTGTGGTAAACGTTGGTATTTTTATTTCATTAGAATGGATAGTTTGCCAGTTATGCATTATGTCGACAAGAATGTATAGATGACTTCCGATATTTTTCCGATATGGCTAATGAGATGGGATACTAAATAGCAACGCAGATCAATAAAGAATTCTGCTGGTTTTGGAAACTGGGAGACACACTCTCATTTGGGTTGTTCAAAAGATATTCAAAAGGAATTTCTTCCAGCAAACACCACATCCTTGGTCACACATCTAGGAAAGGGGTGTAAATTATATAGCTGAACAGAAGCAAGTGACTAGCTACGAATTTGGGAAATTTATTGCTGAATTATGACGCTACTTTATGCAAAAAGGCAATGAAGGCAGTCCTTTATCTGCATTTGATATCTGCGCTGATTTTGTTTATTTGCAGTTCATGAAGATAACACGTCGATACTCTGGTTAAATTTCTTCAAGTTATGCAATTGCTCAGGACTACACGTTTGTGTTACAGATATCTATCTGTGTATATATACACTGAGATTCTTTTTAGCGTAACTTTTTGCACATTTGTACTGAAATTCATTTAAATGTATGTCTACATGTGTATAATATTTTGGTTTTCAGTAAATCATAGCTTGCTTCTGTTTAAAACCCTTTATGATAATGACTCGAGAGGAAAGATGTGTGTATGTGTTAGCTTTTTGGGTAAAGCTTCGCATAATTGGTGCAACCATTTAATTGGGCTAAAGTGTCCATTCCCGATTTATCCCAATTAAACGGATTCTAATGAACTTGGAATTGTCACTTAAGTTTATAATTTCAGTATTTCTGTTAGATTTTTCAATTAGTTTACTCTCAACTATGAAAACACATATGTGTTTGTGCGAAGACCAAAGCCGCGCTTTCTCGCTACGGAACCAGTTGTTATAACTCACTAAACTACACCGATAGAATGTAACACTGCAGATTTGTCGTCTTGACCCATGCTTCACGTCTGTCACACAACGAGTCTTTTCGATTAAGGAGGTAAGATAACCTTCAACAAAACTAAATCACTACAGAAATCGAAAGCACATACATTTTGTAAAGAAATACCTCATTAATGTTGTTAAAAAACGTTCCACGAGCCAAATACAAATATTCTTTCAGTTTAAAAGGCTATAATCCATCCATTATTGCAAAATACGTTTCTAAATTTTTGAAATTTGCTGGATTGTTACTCCATTTACCTGGCATGTTGATTTTTAAAGTTTTTGACAGCGGCTTGCAAACTGATGCACGAACTTTCGCATAGAATTTATTTTACCATTTCGCAACACATTATTTTTGTATGAAATTCTCAAATTCTGTTTTCTGAGTTTTATTATGATAATTTTTTGGGTAGATCTTTACAAGGAGTTTAGGAATACAAAACCTACCAAAAAATTACACTCTGATTCACACTTTCTAGTCTGTTCGCTTAGTTTTTAAACACGGGAAACGTACCCATTTTTGAGTCGGATGAGCACTAATCTTTTTGTCTCTGATTGCGCTGATACAATTAGAAGGTCAAATCTTCCATATTTTATTTTCGTAGAGTTATGCATTGCTGTCGAAAATGTAAAGACGAGGTACAGTTTGGCCAGTCATTATCGAAACATTGATTTTATACTGTAGTTGAAAAAGATATCCATGACAATAGGAACAGTGAAATCAAACACACGTCGTGATCAAAAGTCATGAGGTATATGTAACAGAGATCGAAACAGAGCAAAATATTAAGGAGGAGGTAGAGGATCACTTGTCGTTCAGTGAAAACCTTCCAATAACGTTGCATGAGAAACTACAGGATGATGACCTTCTTACAAGCCTAAACTGAAAATTAGTCTTACCTATGGCACTCTATCGCTTCCTTTTTCTTATCTTCATTTTTCAGAATATTTAGACATTAAACTTACAAAGCTCATATTTTACATACACTTTTAAACCAGTGCTTAAAGGAGAATCCTCATGCTATGATTTCAAAACAATAACTCTTCTAAAATCACGTCAACATCTCATTTTGAACTTTAACGACGCCCGACAAACCTGAATATAAACAAAAATTATAATATATAAAACTAAATTATCCTCGCAAAATCTTTATATGTTAACTCTATGGCTCGAACTGTAGTTCATGTCAAAAGAATTCAGTTATCTACAATTACTTAAATAAAGCACCACCACCATGAAAAATAAAACCCTATTGTTCTACCACATTGATATGTCCAACCTGCACCAAAATGACTACTTGGCATCGGTGGATTATGCACAGAACCACGTAGTTTAGGAGTTCTTGCAATAACTCATCCCACCGCAGCTGCAGTGAGACGAAGACGGACATTATTGCCCATAAAAATTAAATCTCAGCCCCAGCACTAAGGAACAGAAGATCATGGCGAAGAACCACATCGTTGGGGCCCCCTGTGGAGTGATTTGCTCCTTAGTCATCACGTACATTTCGGTAAGTCCATTGATCCCGATACCGACAAAAACCATGACGCCGCGACCGTTACATCTATCCCGTTTATTAATATTCTTCACATCATACGCAGTCCCACATTACTTCGAGATTAATTGTGGCTGGGAATCCAATGAAAGACTAAAGCGACTTTCACCTATGAACATTACCTTGGCCCATTGTTCTTAAGATTAATCTGCGTGAAACATACACCACTGATGTCGGGCTTTACGATGCGTCCTGTGAACAGCGTAAAGGTCGCGGGGCATTTAGTCCTTTTGTTTGTAGACGTTTTGACATGGTTTGGCACGAAATTCACGCACATGTGCTCGTTTGAAGACGATAAGCAAACATGCCCGCAGTACTTGTACGTTCCCGTTTTGCCAGTATGATCATGTGACGGTCATTCTTTTTGTTCAAACAGCGGAGAATGCCTGGAGCAAGATATTTGGTAGCTGTTCTGTGTGTCCTGAACCCTGACTAAAGCAGAGACAGTATATTGTGAGATGCTTCAAACTCTCAGGGGTCATCTGTCGTTGTCCGGGTTTCTTCTTGGTTGCCGATAATTCTGCTTCGAATAAGGTCATGTCTGGGAGATATCCTTTTATCACCTATGGCCAGCACGTTCTCGGCCCTTAGCTGAAACACTTGAGAAACAGAATGAGCTCATGTGAGAGACGACTGGTTCTCTTGCTTGTACGAACCCTCGGCAGCTGTCACGTGCTCAAAGCGAAATTTCATGCGAGTTCAATGGAATGTCTTCATACGTCACCCAATAATTCTGCGTGTACGTTAGTAAGCATTTTTAACGTCATGACGCTCTGTTGCCATCAGATTTCATGTTCAAAAATTGTGTAAGTGATCAACATCGTGGATGATTACTTACAACGGAACCACAAAAACACTGTCCAAAGCTACCCCTACACCAAAGTAAAGTCTTAATTCCCGAATGGTAACCTTCTGCCAGCTTAATCCAGCATTCATTTATCCGACAAGGTGAGACCATTAATTCCGACCGCTACTGTGCTGAAATGCAACAGATGGTCAAAATAGTTTTACGAAGTAGCAGGATTCGGTAGGAGGTATGGGATTCTTCTGTTGCACCACCAAGCTCACCAGCATGTTTTCAAATCGATCATCTAAGAAATCCACCAGTTGGACTATGAAACCCTGCCTCACCTCCATATCCCATAAACCTTGTTCTCACGGAACATAACCTCTTCTGGCTGAACCATTTGCTCTTGTAGAAGAAACTCTCAAATGACCAAGCTGTGTGCCAGGCTGTCGCCATTTTATTTGCATCAGAGACCCAGCTGTTTTACCACTTCTGGCTGAACCATTTCCCTTTGTGAGAACGGAATGAATCGCAAATGACCAAGCTCTGTGCCAGGCTGTCGCCATCGTCTTTGCCTCACAGACTCCGGTGTTTCATGGTCGTGGACTCTTCTGCTTTGTAATCCGTTGTCAGACGTGTCTAGATGTAGAGAGGAAATATTTTGACTAAGTGTGTAGGTGCTTCCTGTCTTTATGAAGGTTTGCAGGTGGCACTCTCATTTCGACCATTTCATCGGTACCAACCCAATACACCAACCTAATACATCCGATTTCTCACAACTGACTGCTAAGCTATATTGAATCTGCAATAGAATTATAGAAAATTACTCTCCCTCAGTATTTCAGGGAAAGGAATTTTACTTTTACTGTTCAGGAGCCATGAACTGGCCTGTGCGAGAATAAGTGCAATGCTTATATCGAACATCCCTTTTTGCCAGTGATGGAATTCGAAATTAAAATTTCCTTTTCCGGAGTAGGACATTCTACAAATTGAATTGCACCGGCAAGGGATTATCTCTGCAACCTTCCTTTTCGACATGTGCGTCACCTCTTATGTAAATTCATGACATATACCCCCCTTTGTCCTTGAGAAAGGCAGGTGCACGAAATCTCAGATTTTCGGGTGGGTCAGGCGATTAACCATCTCTCTGTAAAAGAAAGAATTCTGATTAATTCAAGAGAACGTGTGTAAGGAGCATGACACATTTTCCAAGAGCCTCACTGGCAGGAGATTCAGTTTAACGTTCGGGCGCCAATTCAGTGAACGAGCGCTTTAATTCCGGTGACGAGATTCGAAGCAACATCTTCCTTCTGCGGAGTCTATTCTTCTACCAAATGTATTATGCCGACAAAGGCTTATCGATGAAACTTGCCGTTTTGATGTGTGTGTGTCACCTCTGATATAGGTGCATCACTTCTCAATTATTAAATGTTCGTTCTTCGTTTGTTGTTCGCTGTAACTTTTGGGTGGCTTGGAATTGGTCTATGTTTCTTTTGAACATTAAATTCTTATCCTGGAAATCTCCCGAATTCCAAGCACATGGCATAAGATCGTTCGTCATGGAAAGACAATGGAACATCGAGTATTTACGATAACAGTATCGTAGGCAACTTTTTTTTTCTTTGAACGAAATGGAACACTAAAGTGTTGGAGAATTGATACTGTTCGTTTATGTAAAATGTGGAATAATGATGATTTCCGATAACTGTATTGCAAAGATAACAAAAGCTGGGCAGTGAGTTGTTTCTCTAATAATATCAGAAGTTCTTCCTATTGTACAGTCTGGTGCAGAAAATTTCCATGATAATAATACTTTAAGTTTCTTTTTACTCTAAAATCAGAGCACTGAATAGTTGCATTGTACAATAAAAGTAGTGTGCATTCATGGAAAATTCCTGAAAATAACGTGCAGCAACGTCGTGGGTAGGTCTCTGTCTTCTAAAGAA
The DNA here is from genome assembly GCA_039090855.1 of Macrothele yani. Lineage (NCBI taxonomy): Eukaryota > Metazoa > Arthropoda > Arachnida > Araneae > Macrothelidae > Macrothele > Macrothele yani. The sequence continues at coordinate 131,578,733 of CM077005.1, read as the reverse complement.
ATTTCCGTTTTGAAAAATATTTGTTTCTAGTTGCAGGTCTCTCCGCTTTTTAACAGAAAGTTTTCGAAAACTAATCTGCGTCTCAGAATCTTCCTGTCTCTTTAGGGAGATTCTTTCCTGAATACAAAATCACCGATTCCTTTCTTCCTGGTCGGGGTTGAACCTACCACGCCTTCAACGCCAGAAAAGCGCGCTCCCAATTGACCTAGAAAGACACGTGACACTTCAACATGTGAGGTCGAGATAAAGGCGACACGACTCGCGCGATGATGAAATGTTTTCCGCTCTTAATGCAGGATAATTTGTTATTTTAATTTCTGTAAGAGCTTATAATTGTTTTGAATAGCTTGTAATAGTTGTAGTTTTTTATATGGTACGATTTATAACAAATTAAATTTTTTCATCATGATTTTTCGCAGCAACATAACGATTCGGAACTGCAGACCTTTTTCAACTGACAATGACTTTCAATTATGTCTAAAACATAGTGAAATGTACTGCCTCATAGTATAATTTCACAAAACCCTTAATAAAATTTTTTGTGTTGATAGCTATAACCGCTTTTCTTTTAATGGTTACACAGACTGATACGTAGCCATGACACGATCACCTGTGCAATAAGGTATGTACCCGGTTTCTACGGGAATACAATATGCAATAGTTTGTTCACCAAATGAGAGAAAGAGAATAAGGAATATCCGTTGCCACAGTATTCTAAATATCATGGGATATGCCACTCACAATATTCGATCTCGCTACATAACTTCCGAATCAGGTTCCTCTAACAGACGGTTGAAATTTAATTATTAGTGAATCAAAACTCAAGCATTCACGCAAATCGTTCCTATTGCCGGAAATACGGAAAAAGTGAGAACGGAATGCTTTCGTTAATATACGGGAAGAAGTGCGAAATGGTTTCTGAAAATTTCAATTTTCATGTTAACACCTGTTAAAAAAGGAAACTTACCGTTTCTATAGGAAAGAAATTGCGAAACGATTTCTCAAAACTCAAAATTTTCTGTTAAAACCTCTTAAAAAAATAAATTTACCGCTAATATACAAAAGAAATTGCGCAAAGATTTCTGGAAATTCAAATTTTTCCTGTCTTACAAAAAAAACGAAATATTCAGGTCTTTCACCCGTCATTTGACGGAAGTGGTTAATTTAGGAATAAGATTCGTTAATTCTCAAAATGAATCACGCAAAATGGGTCGTGAATTTCTGGAAATGATTTATAGTGTAGCGAAATATAAAACTAGTTCCATGTTCGTGTGTCTGTTTAAAACGCAGGAAAATTACTAATAATAGGAATGTGAAACATTCAGTTTTATATGGCTCTAAGTCCCCTAGTTTTCCCACTCGCATTACTTGCATTCTATAAGAATATAATTTGAGTAGAAGAACTATATTATCCACACAAGGTGAGGGTATCACTGGTACCAGCCCGGCTTATTGTTACTTAGTTTTATAAGAACTGAATTTCAACATGAAGCCGAAATTAAGCAACATGTAAAGAGAAATCATAAAAAATGACACCAATCGTGAAATCCAAAGGAGTAATATGATGAATTCAGGTAACTATCTTTTACGAAAGAGACCCAAAACAGATTCGAAAGGAAGAGCAAAACTTCTACATAAATACAACTTACAGCGTACGATTTGAAAGGAGCACAACGAAAAAATTGCTTTTCAAAACCATTAACAGTGGTTTGTGCACTACGTCAGCGATCGATTGCACGTCACTGGCTATAGACTTTTAAAAGATTCAAAAGCACTAAATTTGACACTTAAATTTCCATAAACGGAACAACGGACATCGAAGTTTGATCAGAGGCGGAGTTTTCCGGTTAAACCTCCCAGTGAAGCCCAAATTCGTGTTCCAGACACAACATCAGTATAGGTTTTATACGATGGCATTGGATATGGGAAAACCTCTAGGAACAATGACCCCAAATCAGCGACTTCCGATTCGGCACAGCCTCCAATGCTCGACAGGAAATTGAAATCATGATGTAAAAATTAAAATTGCATCGGTTATCAAAAACTATCATGAAATCCGTTTTTCGCATCACAAATGTACATAAATCGCATGTTGAAAACCACAGATTTTCAAGAAAACAACTGATTTGTCATAACAAGAATAAACTAAAACAAGATAGATAAGAAGTGCCCACACAGAATAAAAAAAACCATGAAAAGTCGAAAATAAAGGAGAGAACTTCCACGTCAACGAAAAGTTTAAATTGAAGGAATCGAGAAAGCACTCCTCCACCGCAGACCTAATTTGCATGAGATGTCCACCTGCAACTGAATGCACCATAAGAAATCCCAGTTGATCCAGTGAAAATGATTAGGAATTTTCCGTAAAACTGAACTTCGTAATTCCTGCAAACATTCAATAAAGTCATTCATCCGACAGTTCTCATTTTAAATACCTTTGGATACGGAACAAATCATAAAATAAAAGGGACCGAACAGGATGCATTTAGGCAAACATAAACAATCACTTTAAGAAGCCTTATCACAAAAACCATTTTTAAAAATATGTATATCCTACTGCCGAAAAAGTATACTGAGATAAGAGCTATTAACATATTAATCAAACTACTAAGAGAAATATAGGAGCATTGTACAAACGCACAACCTTCAATAAAAAAGCCGAAGTCTGAGAAATATCCACCCGATGTGCCATAGGAAATCCAATTTTTCAGGAGGACATACCTTGGAATCCATTCAAACACCAAAAGTTCAGAATTACTCGATCTTTTTGTAAAAGGACTGTTTACGCACAATGATAAGAATTTTCCGTAGCTTTAGTTACGAAACGAACAATATTTTCTCCCAAATTATTGCAGTCCAAACCAGTGAAAATAAGGATCTACTTCAAAACCCATATCAAGCAAGAATACAATTAATAAACGGGAAGTGCCATGGTCAATTTACACAGACTGAAACCTATCACTTCGAACAGGTTTATCTTTCAAATATCTTTTCCTACTTTACCATAGGGAAAATTACTGAGGTTTGGGTTACTAACGAAATATCCACGCACCTAAGAAAAAATATATCATCAATACGTAAAAGGTCAAGATATCCAGCATGTAAACAAATTTAGGAGACGTTCCGACAAAACAAAATCAGAAATAGGAAATCCCAATTCTTTAGCATCTGACGCCATGAAACTTGTTGAGCACTCGGCACATTAGAAATTCCACATATTCGGAAATTTATCCTTAGGCAAGCAAAAAGCAGAATCTTCAACAGCCTTAGTTAAGAACTGAAACATATCCAATTTGCAATATTTTGGCTCATTTCAGCGAGATATAGTGGGTCAGACACCCCTTTCACGCCAGAAACTGACTCACATACCGGATCTGACATGATGCATTTACGCAGGCATAGACGCATCATATCAGGAAGGCATATCAAACCAACGTTTTGGAATATCTTTTGATCCTCTCCCTCCGGAGAAGTACTGGGGTGAGGGTTACTAATCTATAGCCCAGGCTGCGAAGAGAAACCAAACAGTTATATTTCAAAGGCACACAGGTGCAACAAGTGACAGCATTAGGGAGAAAAAAAGACCGTCAAACGTAAAGGAATACAACATGGAAATTCAAAACGGATCAGTGTCAAACGCCTCCGAATTTGTGGAACACTTTGCACTTTAGAAATACTGGAAACACCTAAAACGGAACCGTATGCAAAGAGAAAACAAAATCTTCAACAGCCTTAGTTACGTATTGAAACACAGTGCGTCAGACAGCACCCCTTTCACGCCAGAAACTGACTCACAAACGGGGTTTACCATGATGTATTTACGCAAGCATAAACATATCATATCGAGAAGGCATATCACCCCAACTTTTTGAAATTTCTTTTGATCCTCTCCCTCCGGAGAAGTACTGGGGTGAGGGTTACTAATCTATAGCCCAGGCTGCGAAGAGAAACCAAACAGTTATATTTCAAAGACACACAGGTGGAACAAGTGATAGCATTAGGGAGAAAAAAGACCGTCAAACGTAAAGGAATACAACATGGAAATTCAAAACGGATCAATGTCAAACGCCTCCGAATTTGTGGAACACTTTGCACTTTAGAAATACTGGAAACACCTAAAACGGAACCGTATGCAAAGAGAAAACAAAATCTTCAACAGCCTTAGTTACGTATTGAAACACAGTGCGTCAGACAGCACCCCTTTCACGCCAGAAACTGACTCACAAACGGGGTTTACCATGATGTATTTACGCAAGCATAAACATATCATATCGAGAAGGCATATCACCCCAACTTTTTGAAATTTCTTTTGATCCTCTCCCTCCGGAGAAGTACTGGGGTGAGGGTTACTAATCTATAGCCCAGGCTGCGAAGAGAAACCAAACAGTTATATTTCAAAGACACACAGGTGGAACAAGTGATAGCATTAGGGAGAAAAAAGACCGTCAAACGTAAAGGAATACAACATGGAAATTCAAAACGGATCAATGTCAAACGCCTCCGAATTTGTGGAACACTTTGCACTTTAGAAATACTGGAAACACCTAAAACGGAACCGTATGCAAAGAGAAAACAAAATCTTCAACAGCCTTAGTTACGTATTGAAACACAGTGCGTCAGACAGCACCCCTTTCACGCCAGAAACTGACTCACAAACGGGGTTTACCATGATGTATTTACGCAAGCATAAACATATCATATCGAGAAGGCATATCACCCCAACTTTTTGAAATTTCTTTTGATCCTCTCCCTCCGGAGAAGTACTGGGGTGAGGGTTACTAATCTATAGCCCAGGCTGCGAAGAGAAACCAAACAGTTATATTTCAAAGACACACAGGTGGAACAAGTGATAGCATTAGGGAGAAAAAAGACCGTCAAACGTAAAGGAATACAACATGGAAATTCAAAACGGATCAGTGTCAAACGCCTCCGAATTTGTGGAACACTTTGCACTTTAGAAATACTGGAAACACCTAAAACGGAACCGTATGCAAAGAGAAAACAAAATCTTCAACAGCCTTAGTTACGTATTGAAACACAGTGCGTCAGACAGCACCCCTTTCACGCCAGAAACTGACTCACAAACGGGGTTTACCATGATGTATTTACGCAAGCATAAACATATCATATCGAGAAGGCATATCACCCCAACTTTTTGAAATTTCTTTTGATCCTCTCCCTCCGGAGAAGTACTGGGGTGAGGGTTACTAATCTATAGCCCAGGCTGCGAAGAGAAACCAAACAGTTATATTTCAAAGACACACAGGTGGAACAAGTGATAGCATTAGGGAGAAAAAAGACCGTCAAACGTAAAGGAATACAACATGGAAATTCAAAACGGATCAATGTCAAACGCCTCCGAATTTGTGGAACACTTTGCACTTTAGAAATACTGGAAACACCTAAAACGGAACCGTATGCAAAGAGAAAACAAAATCTTCAACAGCCTTAGTTACGTATTGAAACACAGTGCGTCAGACAGCACCCCTTTCACGCCAGAAACTGACTCACAAACGGGGTTTACCATGATGTATTTACGCAAGCATAAACATATCATATCGAGAAGGCATATCACCCCAACTTTTTGAAATTTCTTTTGATCCTCTCCCTCCGGAGAAGTACTGGGGTGAGGGTTACTAATCTATAGCCCAGGCTGCGAAGAGAAACCAAACAGTTATATTTCAAAGACACACAGGTGGAACAAGTGATAGCATTAGGGAGAAAAAAGACCGTCAAACGTAAAGGAATACAACATGGAAATTCAAAACGGATCAATGTCAAACGCCTCCGAATTTGTGGAACACTTTGCACTTTAGAAATACTGGAAACACCTAAAACGGAACCGTATGCAAAGAGAAAACAAAATCTTCAACAGCCTTAGTTACGTATTGAAACACAGTGCGTCAGACAGCACCCCTTTCACGCCAGAAACTGACTCACAAACGGGGTTTACCATGATGTATTTACGCAAGCATAAACATATCATATCGAGAAGGCATATCACCCCAACTTTTTGAAATTTCTTTTGATCCTCTCCCTCCGGAGAAGTACTGGGGTGAGGGTTACTAATCTATAGCCCAGGCTGCGAAGAGAAACCAAACAGTTATATTTCAAAGACACACAGGTGGAACAAGTGATAGCATTAGGGAGAAAAAAGACCGTCAAACGTAAAGGAATACAACATGGAAATTCAAAACGGATCAATGTCAAACGCCTCCGAATTTGTGGAACACTTTGCACTTTAGAAATACTGGAAACACCTAAAACGGAACCGTATGCAAAGAGAAAACAAAATCTTCAACAGCCTTAGTTACGTATTGAAACACAGTGCGTCAGACAGCACCCCTTTCACGCCAGAAACTGACTCACAAACGGGGTTTACCATGATGTATTTACGCAAGCATAAACATATCATATCGAGAAGGCATATCACCCCAACTTTTTGAAATTTCTTTTGATCCTCTCCCTCCGGAGAAGTACTGGGGTGAGGGTTACTAATCTATAGCCCAGGCTGCGAAGAGAAACCAAACAGTTATATTTCAAAGACACACAGGTGGAACAAGTGATAGCATTAGGGAGAAAAAAGACCGTCAAACGTAAAGGAATACAACATGGAAATTCAAAACGGATCAATGTCAAACGCCTCCGAATTTGTGGAACACTTTGCACTTTAGAAATACTGGAAACACCTAAAACGGAACCGTATGCAAAGAGAAAACAAAATCTTCAACAGCCTTAGTTACGTATTGAAACACAGTGCGTCAGACAGCACCCCTTTCACGCCAGAAACTGACTCACAAACGGGGTTTACCATGATGTATTTACGCAAGCATAAACATATCATATCGAGAAGGCATATCACCCCAACTTTTTGAAATTTCTTTTGATCCTCTCCCTCCGGAGAAGTACTGGGGTGAGGGTTACTAATCTATAGCCCAGGCTGCGAAGAGAAACCAAACAGTTATATTTCAAAGACACACAGGTGGAACAAGTGATAGCATTAGGGAGAAAAAAGACCGTCAAACGTAAAGGAATACAACATGGAAATTCAAAACGGATCAATGTCAAACGCCTCCGAATTTGTGGAACACTTTGCACTTTAGAAATACTGGAAACACCTAAAACGGAACCGTATGCAAAGAGAAAACAAAATCTTCAACAGCCTTAGTTACGTATTGAAACACAGTGCGTCAGACAGCACCCCTTTCACGCCAGAAACTGACTCACAAACGGGGTTTACCATGATGTATTTACGCAAGCATAAACATATCATATCGAGAAGGCATATCACCCCAACTTTTTGAAATTTCTTTTGATCCTCTCCCTCCGGAGAAGTACTGGGGTGAGGGTTACTAATCTATAGCCCAGGCTGCGAAGAGAAACCAAACAGTTATATTTCAAAGACACACAGGTGGAACAAGTGATAGCATTAGGGAGAAAAAAGACCGTCAAACGTAAAGGAATACAACATGGAAATTCAAAACGGATCAGTGTCAAACGCCTCCGAATTTGTGGAACACTTTGCACTTTAGAAATACTGGAAACACCTAAAACGGAACCGTATGCAAAGAGAAAACAAAATCTTCAACAGCCTTAGTTACGTATTGAAACACAGTGCGTCAGACAGCACCCCTTTCACGCCAGAAACTGACTCACAAACGGGGTTTACCATGATGTATTTACGCAAGCATAAACATATCATATCGAGAAGGCATATCACCCCAACTTTTTGAAATTTCTTTTGATCCTCTCCCTCCGGAGAAGTACTGGGGTGAGGGTTACTAATCTATAGCCCAGGCTGCGAAGAGAAACCAAACAGTTATATTTCAAAGACACACAGGTGGAACAAGTGATAGCATTAGGGAGAAAAAAGACCGTCAAACGTAAAGGAATACAACATGGAAATTCAAAACGGATCAATGTCAAACGCCTCCGAATTTGTGGAACACTTTGCACTTTAGAAATACTGGAAACACCTAAAACGGAACCGTATGCAAAGAGAAAACAAAATCTTCAACAGCCTTAGTTACGTATTGAAACACAGTGCGTCAGACAGCACCCCTTTCACGCCAGAAACTGACTCACAAACGGGGTTTACCATGATGTATTTACGCAAGCATAAACATATCATATCGAGAAGGCATATCACCCCAACTTTTTGAAATTTCTTTTGATCCTCTCCCTCCGGAGAAGTACTGGGGTGAGGGTTACTAATCTATAGCCCAGGCTGCGAAGAGAAACCAAACAGTTATATTTCAAAGACACACAGGTGGAACAAGTGATAGCATTAGGGAGAAAAAAGACCGTCAAACGTAAAGGAATACAACATGGAAATTCAAAACGGATCAGTGTCAAACGCCTCCGAATTTGTGGAACACTTTGCACTTTAGAAATACTGGAAACACCTAAAACGGAACCGTATGCAAAGAGAAAACAAAATCTTCAACAGCCTTAGTTACGTATTGAAACACAGTGCGTCAGACAGCACCCCTTTCACGCCAGAAACTGACTCACAAACGGGGTTTACCATGATGTATTTACGCAAGCATAAACATATCATATCGAGAAGGCATATCACCCCAACTTTTTGAAATTTCTTTTGATCCTCTCCCTCCGGAGAAGTACTGGGGTGAGGGTTACTAATCTATAGCCCAGGCTGCGAAGAGAAACCAAACAGTTATATTTCAAAGACACACAGGTGGAACAAGTGATAGCATTAGGGAGAAAAAAGACCGTCAAACGTAAAGGAATACAACATGGAAATTCAAAACGGATCAAGTGTCAAACGCCTCCGAATTTGTGGAACACTTTGCACTTTAGAAATACTGGAAACACCTAAAACGGAACCGTATGCAAAGAGAAAACAAAATCTTCAACAGCCTTAGTTACGTATTGAAACACAGTGCGTCAGACAGCACCCCTTTCACGCCAGAAACTGACTCACAAACGGGGTTTACCATGATGTATTTACGCAAGCATAAACATATCATATCGAGAAGGCATATCACCCCAACTTTTTGAAATTTCTTTTGATCCTCTCCCTCCGGAGAAGTACTGGGGTGAGGGTTACTAATCTATAGCCCAGGCTGCGAAGAGAAACCAAACAGTTATATTTCAAAGACACACAGGTGGAACAAGTGATAGCATTAGGGAGAAAAAAGACCGTCAAACGTAAAGGAATACAACATGGAAATTCAAAACGGATCAGTGTCAAACGCCTCCGAATTTGTGGAACACTTTGCACTTTAGAAATACTGGAAACACCTAAAACGGAACCGTATGCAAAGAGAAAACAAAATCTTCAACAGCCTTAGTTACGTATTGAAACACAGTGCGTCAGACAGCACCCCTTTCACGCCAGAAACTGACTCACAAACGGGGTTTACCATGATGTATTTACGCAAGCATAAACATATCATATCGAGAAGGCATATCACCCCAACTTTTTGAAATTTCTTTTGATCCTCTCCCTCCGGAGAAGTACTGGGGTGAGGGTTACTAATCTATAGCCCAGGCTGCGAAGAGAAACCAAACAGTTATATTTCAAAGACACACAGGTGGAACAAGTGATAGCATTAGGGAGAAAAAAGACCGTCAAACGTAAAGGAATACAACATGGAAATTCAAAACGGATCAATGTCAAACGCCTCCGAATTTGTGGAACACTTTGCACTTTAGAAATACTGGAAACACCTAAAACGGAACCGTATGCAAAGAGAAAACAAAATCTTCAACAGCCTTAGTTACGTATTGAAACACAGTGCGTCAGACAGCACCCCTTTCACGCCAGAAACTGACTCACAAACGGGGTTTACCATGATGTATTTACGCAAGCATAAACATATCATATCGAGAAGGCATATCACCCCAACTTTTTGAAATTTCTTTTGATCCTCTCCCTCCGGAGAAGTACTGGGGTGAGGGTTACTAATCTATAGCCCAGGCTGCGAAGAGAAACCAAACAGTTATATTTCAAAGACACACAGGTGGAACAAGTGATAGCATTAGGGAGAAAAAAGACCGTCAAACGTAAAGGAATACAACATGGAAATTCAAAACGGATCAATGTCAAACGCCTCCGAATTTGTGGAACACTTTGCACTTTAGAAATACTGGAAACACCTAAAACGGAACCGTATGCAAAGAGAAAACAAAATCTTCAACAGCCTTAGTTACGTATTGAAACACAGTGCGTCAGACAGCACCCCTTTCACGCCAGAAACTGACTCACAAACGGGGTTTACCATGATGTATTTACGCAAGCATAAACATATCATATCGAGAAGGCATATCACCCCAACTTTTTGAAATTTCTTTTGATCCTCTCCCTCCGGAGAAGTACTGGGGTGAGGGTTACTAATCTATAGCCCAGGCTGCGAAGAGAAACCAAACAGTTATATTTCAAAGACACACAGGTGGAACAAGTGATAGCATTAGGGAGAAAAAAGACCGTCAAACGTAAAGGAATACAACATGGAAATTCAAAACGGATCAGTGTCAAACGCCTCCGAATTTGTGGAACACTTTGCACTTTAGAAATACTGGAAACACCTAAAACGGAACCGTATGCAAAGAGAAAACAAAATCTTCAACAGCCTTAGTTACGTATTGAAACACAGTGCGTCAGACAGCACCCCTTTCACGCCAGAAACTGACTCACAAACGGGGTTTACCATGATGTATTTACGCAAGCATAAACATATCATATCGAGAAGGCATATCACCCCAACTTTTTGAAATTTCTTTTGATCCTCTCCCTCCGGAGAAGTACTGGGGTGAGGGTTACTAATCTATAGCCCAGGCTGCGAAGAGAAACCAAACAGTTATATTTCAAAGACACACAGGTGGAACAAGTGATAGCATTAGGGAGAAAAAGACCGTCAAACGTAAAGGAATACAACATGGAAATTCAAAACGGATCAGTGTCAAACGCCTCCGAATTTGTGGAACACTTTGCACTTTAGAAATACTGGAAACACCTAAAACGGAACCGTATGCAAAGAGAAAACAAAATCTTCAACAGCCTTAGTTACGTATTGAAACACAGTGCGTCAGACAGCACCCCTTTCACGCCAGAAACTGACTCACAAACGGGGTTTACCATGATGTATTTACGCAAGCATAAACATATCATATCGAGAAGGCATATCACCCCAACTTTTTGAAATTTCTTTTGATCCTCTCCCTCCGGAGAAGTACTGGGGTGAGGGTTACTAATCTATAGCCCAGGCTGCGAAGAGAAACCAAACAGTTATATTTCAAAGACACACAGGTGGAACAAGTGATAGCATTAGGGAGAAAAAAGACCGTCAAACGTAAAGGAATACAACATGGAAATTCAAAACGGATCAGTGTCAAACGCCTCCGAATTTGTGGAACACTTTGCACTTTAGAAATACTGGAAACACCTAAAACGGAACCGTATGCAAAGAGAAAACAAAATCTTCAACAGCCTTAGTTACGTATTGAAACACAGTGCGTCAGACAGCACCCCTTTCACGCCAGAAACTGACTCACAAACGGGGTTTACCATGATGTATTTACGCAAGCATAAACATATCATATCGAGAAGGCATATCACCCCAACTTTTTGAAATTTCTTTTGATCCTCTCCCTCCGGAGAAGTACTGGGGTGAGGGTTACTAATCTATAGCCCAGGCTGCGAAGAGAAACCAAACAGTTATATTTCAAAGACACACAGGTGGAACAAGTGATAGCATTAGGGAGAAAAAAGACCGTCAAACGTAAAGGAATACAACATGGAAATTCAAAACGGATCAATGTCAAACGCCTCCGAATTTGTGGAACACTTTGCACTTTAGAAATACTGGAAACACCTAAAACGGAACCGTATGCAAAGAGAAAACAAAATCTTCAACAGCCTTAGTTACGTATTGAAACACAGTGCGTCAGACAGCACCCCTTTCACGCCAGAAACTGACTCACAAACGGGGTTTACCATGATGTATTTACGCAAGCATAAACATATCATATCGAGAAGGCATATCACCCCAACTTTTTGAAATTTCTTTTGATCCTCTCCCTCCGGAGAAGTACTGGGGTGAGGGTTACTAATCTATAGCCCAGGCTGCGAAGAGAAACCAAACAGTTATATTTCAAAGACACACAGGTGGAACAAGTGATAGCATTAGGGAGAAAAAAGACCGTCAAACGTAAAGGAATACAACATGGAAATTCAAAACGGATCAGTGTCAAACGCCTCCGAATTTGTGGAACACTTTGCACTTTAGAAATACTGGAAACACCTAAAACGGAACCGTATGCAAAGAGAAAACAAAATCTTCAACAGCCTTAGTTACGTATTGAAACACAGTGCGTCAGACAGCACCCCTTTCACGCCAGAAACTGACTCACAAACGGGGTTTACCATGATGTATTTACGCAAGCATAAACATATCATATCGAGAAGGCATATCACCCCAACTTTTTGAAATTTCTTTTGATCCTCTCCCTCCGGAGAAGTACTGGGGTGAGGGTTACTAATCTATAGCCCAGGCTGCGAAGAGAAACCAAACAGTTATATTTCAAAGACACACAGGTGGAACAAGTGATAGCATTAGGGAGAAAAAAGACCGTCAAACGTAAAGGAATACAACATGGAAATTCAAAACGGATCAATGTCAAACGCCTCCGAATTTGTGGAACACTTTGCACTTTAGAAATACTGGAAACACCTAAAACGGAACCGTATGCAAAGAGAAAACAAAATCTTCAACAGCCTTAGTTACGTATTGAAACACAGTGCGTCAGACAGCACCCCTTTCACGCCAGAAACTGACTCACAAACGGGGTTTACCATGATGTATTTACGCAAGCATAAACATATCATATCGAGAAGGCATATCACCCCAACTTTTTGAAATTTCTTTTGATCCTCTCCCTCCGGAGAAGTACTGGGGTGAGGGTTACTAATCTATAGCCCAGGCTGCGAAGAGAAACCAAACAGTTATATTTCAAAGACACACAGGTGGAACAAGTGATAGCATTAGGGAGAAAAAAGACCGTCAAACGTAAAGGAATACAACATGGAAATTCAAAACGGATCAATGTCAAACGCCTCCGAATTTGTGGAACACTTTGCACTTTAGAAATACTGGAAACACCTAAAACGGAACCGTATGCAAAGAGAAAACAAAATCTTCAACAGCCTTAGTTACGTATTGAAACACAGTGCGTCAGACAGCACCCCTTTCACGCCAGAAACTGACTCACAAACGGGGTTTACCATGATGTATTTACGCAAGCATAAACATATCATATCGAGAAGGCATATCACCCCAACTTTTTGAAATTTCTTTTGATCCTCTCCCTCCGGAGAAGTACTGGGGTGAGGGTTACTAATCTATAGCCCAGGCTGCGAAGAGAAACCAAACAGTTATATTTCAAAGACACACAGGTGGAACAAGTGATAGCATTAGGGAGAAAAAGACCGTCAAACGTAAAGGAATACAACATGGAAATTCAAAACGGATCAGTGTCAAACGCCTCCGAATTTGTGGAACACTTTGCACTTTAGAAATACTGGAAACACCTAAAACGGAACCGTATGCAAAGAGAAAACAAAATCTTCAACAGCCTTAGTTACGTATTGAAACACAGTGCGTCAGACAGCACCCCTTTCACGCCAGAAACTGACTCACAAACGGGGTTTACCATGATGTATTTACGCAAGCATAAACATATCATATCGAGAAGGCATATCACCCCAACTTTTTGAAATTTCTTTTGATCCTCTCCCTCCGGAGAAGTACTGGGGTGAGGGTTACTAATCTATAGCCCAGGCTGCGAAGAGAAACCAAACAGTTATATTTCAAAGACACACAGGTGGAACAAGTGATAGCATTAGGGAGAAAAAAGACCGTCAAACGTAAAGGAATACAACATGGAAATTCAAAACGGATCAGTGTCAAACGCCTCCGAATTTGTGGAACACTTTGCACTTTAGAAATACTGGAAACACCTAAAACGGAACCGTATGCAAAGAGAAAACAAAATCTTCAACAGCCTTAGTTACGTATTGAAACACAGTGCGTCAGACAGCACCCCTTTCACGCCAGAAACTGACTCACAAACGGGGTTTACCATGATGTATTTACGCAAGCATAAACATATCATATCGAGAAGGCATATCACCCCAACTTTTTGAAATTTCTTTTGATCCTCTCCCTCCGGAGAAGTACTGGGGTGAGGGTTACTAATCTATAGCCCAGGCTGCGAAGAGAAACCAAACAGTTATATTTCAAAGACACACAGGTGGAACAAGTGATAGCATTAGGGAGAAAAAAGACCGTCAAACGTAAAGGAATACAACATGGAAATTCAAAACGGATCAATGTCAAACGCCTCCGAATTTGTGGAACACTTTGCACTTTAGAAATACTGGAAACACCTAAAACGGAACCGTATGCAAAGAGAAAACAAAATCTTCAACAGCCTTAGTTACGTATTGAAACACAGTGCGTCAGACAGCACCCCTTTCACGCCAGAAACTGACTCACAAACGGGGTTTACCATGATGTATTTACGCAAGCATAAACATATCATATCGAGAAGGCATATCACCCCAACTTTTTGAAATTTCTTTTGATCCTCTCCCTCCGGAGAAGTACTGGGGTGAGGGTTACTAATCTATAGCCCAGGCTGCGAAGAGAAACCAAACAGTTATATTTCAAAGACACACAGGTGGAACAAGTGATAGCATTAGGGAGAAAAAAGACCGTCAAACGTAAAGGAATACAACATGGAAATTCAAAACGGATCAGTGTCAAACGCCTCCGAATTTGTGGAACACTTTGCACTTTAGAAATACTGGAAACACCTAAAACGGAACCGTATGCAAAGAGAAAACAAAATCTTCAACAGCCTTAGTTACGTATTGAAACACAGTGCGTCAGACAGCACCCCTTTCACGCCAGAAACTGACTCACAAACGGGGTTTACCATGATGTATTTACGCAAGCATAAACATATCATATCGAGAAGGCATATCACCCCAACTTTTTGAAATTTCTTTTGATCCTCTCCCTCCGGAGAAGTACTGGGGTGAGGGTTACTAATCTATAGCCCAGGCTGCGAAGAGAAACCAAACAGTTATATTTCAAAGACACACAGGTGGAACAAGTGATAGCATTAGGGAGAAAAAAGACCGTCAAACGTAAAGGAATACAACATGGAAATTCAAAACGGATCAATGTCAAACGCCTCCGAATTTGTGGAACACTTTGCACTTTAGAAATACTGGAAACACCTAAAACGGAACCGTATGCAAAGAGAAAACAAAATCTTCAACAGCCTTAGTTACGTATTGAAACACAGTGCGTCAGACAGCACCCCTTTCACGCCAGAAACTGACTCACAAACGGGGTTTACCATGATGTATTTACGCAAGCATAAACATATCATATCGAGAAGGCATATCACCCCAACTTTTTGAAATTTCTTTTGATCCTCTCCCTCCGGAGAAGTACTGGGGTGAGGGTTACTAATCTATAGCCCAGGCTGCGAAGAGAAACCAAACAGTTATATTTCAAAGACACACAGGTGGAACAAGTGATAGCATTAGGGAGAAAAAAGACCGTCAAACGTAAAGGAATACAACATGGAAATTCAAAACGGATCAGTGTCAAACGCCTCCGAATTTGTGGAACACTTTGCACTTTAGAAATACTGGAAACACCTAAAACGGAACCGTATGCAAAGAGAAAACAAAATCTTCAACAGCCTTAGTTACGTATTGAAACACAGTGCGTCAGACAGCACCCCTTTCACGCCAGAAACTGACTCACAAACGGGGTTTACCATGATGTATTTACGCAAGCATAAACATATCATATCGAGAAGGCATATCACCCCAACTTTTTGAAATTTCTTTTGATCCTCTCCCTCCGGAGAAGTACTGGGGTGAGGGTTACTAATCTATAGCCCAGGCTGCGAAGAGAAACCAAACAGTTATATTTCAAAGACACACAGGTGGAACAAGTGATAGCATTAGGGAGAAAAAAGACCGTCAAACGTAAAGGAATACAACATGGAAATTCAAAACGGATCAATGTCAAACGCCTCCGAATTTGTGGAACACTTTGCACTTTAGAAATACTGGAAACACCTAAAACGGAACCGTATGCAAAGAGAAAACAAAATCTTCAACAGCCTTAGTTACGTATTGAAACACAGTGCGTCAGACAGCACCCCTTTCACGCCAGAAACTGACTCACAAACGGGGTTTACCATGATGTATTTACGCAAGCATAAACATATCATATCGAGAAGGCATATCACCCCAACTTTTTGAAATTTCTTTTGATCCTCTCCCTCCGGAGAAGTACTGGGGTGAGGGTTACTAATCTATAGCCCAGGCTGCGAAGAGAAACCAAACAGTTATATTTCAAAGACACACAGGTGGAACAAGTGATAGCATTAGGGAGAAAAAAGACCGTCAAACGTAAAGGAATACAACATGGAAATTCAAAACGGATCAGTGTCAAACGCCTCCGAATTTGTGGAACACTTTGCACTTTAGAAATACTGGAAACACCTAAAACGGAACCGTATGCAAAGAGAAAACAAAATCTTCAACAGCCTTAGTTACGTATTGAAACACAGTGCGTCAGACAGCACCCCTTTCACGCCAGAAACTGACTCACAAACGGGGTTTACCATGATGTATTTACGCAAGCATAAACATATCATATCGAGAAGGCATATCACCCCAACTTTTTGAAATTTCTTTTGATCCTCTCCCTCCGGAGAAGTACTGGGGTGAGGGTTACTAATCTATAGCCCAGGCTGCGAAGAGAAACCAAACAGTTATATTTCAAAGACACACAGGTGGAACAAGTGATAGCATTAGGGAGAAAAAAGACCGTCAAACGTAAAGGAATACAACATGGAAATTCAAAACGGATCAATGTCAAACGCCTCCGAATTTGTGGAACACTTTGCACTTTAGAAATACTGGAAACACCTAAAACGGAACCGTATGCAAAGAGAAAACAAAATCTTCAACAGCCTTAGTTACGTATTGAAACACAGTGCGTCAGACAGCACCCCTTTCACGCCAGAAACTGACTCACAAACGGGGTTTACCATGATGTATTTACGCAAGCATAAACATATCATATCGAGAAGGCATATCACCCCAACTTTTTGAAATTTCTTTTGATCCTCTCCCTCCGGAGAAGTACTGGGGTGAGGGTTACTAATCTATAGCCCAGGCTGCGAAGAGAAACCAAACAGTTATATTTCAAAGACACACAGGTGGAACAAGTGATAGCATTAGGGAGAAAAAAGACCGTCAAACGTAAAGGAATACAACATGGAAATTCAAAACGGATCAATGTCAAACGCCTCCGAATTTGTGGAACACTTTGCACTTTAGAAATACTGGAAACACCTAAAACGGAACCGTATGCAAAGAGAAAACAAAATCTTCAACAGCCTTAGTTACGTATTGAAACACAGTGCGTCAGACAGCACCCCTTTCACGCCAGAAACTGACTCACAAACGGGGTTTACCATGATGTATTTACGCAAGCATAAACATATCATATCGAGAAGGCATATCACCCCAACTTTTTGAAATTTCTTTTGATCCTCTCCCTCCGGAGAAGTACTGGGGTGAGGGTTACTAATCTATAGCCCAGGCTGCGAAGAGAAACCAAACAGTTATATTTCAAAGACACACAGGTGGAACAAGTGATAGCATTAGGGAGAAAAAGACCGTCAAACGTAAAGGAATACAACATGGAAATTCAAAACGGATCAATGTCAAACGCCTCCGAATTTGTGGAACACTTTGCACTTTAGAAATACTGGAAACACCTAAAACGGAACCGTATGCAAAGAGAAAACAAAATCTTCAACAGCCTTAGTTACGTATTGAAACACAGTGCGTCAGACAGCACCCCTTTCACGCCAGAAACTGACTCACAAACGGGGTTTACCATGATGTATTTACGCAAGCATAAACATATCATATCGAGAAGGCATATCACCCCAACTTTTTGAAATTTCTTTTGATCCTCTCCCTCCGGAGAAGTACTGGGGTGAGGGTTACTAATCTATAGCCCAGGCTGCGAAGAGAAACCAAACAGTTATATTTCAAAGACACACAGGTGGAACAAGTGATAGCATTAGGGAGAAAAAAGACCGTCAAACGTAAAGGAATACAACATGGAAATTCAAAACGGATCAATGTCAAACGCCTCCGAATTTGTGGAACACTTTGCACTTTAGAAATACTGGAAACACCTAAAACGGAACCGTATGCAAAGAGAAAACAAAATCTTCAACAGCCTTAGTTACGTATTGAAACACAGTGCGTCAGACAGCACCCCTTTCACGCCAGAAACTGACTCACAAACGGGGTTTACCATGATGTATTTACGCAAGCATAAACATATCATATCGAGAAGGCATATCACCCCAACTTTTTGAAATTTCTTTTGATCCTCTCCCTCCGGAGAAGTACTGGGGTGAGGGTTACTAATCTATAGCCCAGGCTGCGAAGAGAAACCAAACAGTTATATTTCAAAGACACACAGGTGGAACAAGTGATAGCATTAGGGAGAAAAAAGACCGTCAAACGTAAAGGAATACAACATGGAAATTCAAAACGGATCAGTGTCAAACGCCTCCGAATTTGTGGAACACTTTGCACTTTAGAAATACTGGAAACACCTAAAACGGAACCGTATGCAAAGAGAAAACAAAATCTTCAACAGCCTTAGTTACGTATTGAAACACAGTGCGTCAGACAGCACCCCTTTCACGCCAGAAACTGACTCACAAACGGGGTTTACCATGATGTATTTACGCAAGCATAAACATATCATATCGAGAAGGCATATCACCCCAACTTTTTGAAATTTCTTTTGATCCTCTCCCTCCGGAGAAGTACTGGGGTGAGGGTTACTAATCTATAGCCCAGGCTGCGAAGAGAAACCAAACAGTTATATTTCAAAGACACACAGGTGGAACAAGTGATAGCATTAGGGAGAAAAAAGACCGTCAAACGTAAAGGAATACAACATGGAAATTCAAAACGGATCAATGTCAAACGCCTCCGAATTTGTGGAACACTTTGCACTTTAGAAATACTGGAAACACCTAAAACGGAACCGTATGCAAAGAGAAAACAAAATCTTCAACAGCCTTAGTTACGTATTGAAACACAGTGCGTCAGACAGCACCCCTTTCACGCCAGAAACTGACTCACAAACGGGGTTTACCATGATGTATTTACGCAAGCATAAACATATCATATCGAGAAGGCATATCACCCCAACTTTTTGAAATTTCTTTTGATCCTCTCCCTCCGGAGAAGTACTGGGGTGAGGGTTACTAATCTATAGCCCAGGCTGCGAAGAGAAACCAAACAGTTATATTTCAAAGACACACAGGTGGAACAAGTGATAGCATTAGGGAGAAAAAAGACCGTCAAACGTAAAGGAATACAACATGGAAATTCAAAACGGATCAATGTCAAACGCCTCCGAATTTGTGGAACACTTTGCACTTTAGAAATACTGGAAACACCTAAAACGGAACCGTATGCAAAGAGAAAACAAAATCTTCAACAGCCTTAGTTACGTATTGAAACACAGTGCGTCAGACAGCACCCCTTTCACGCCAGAAACTGACTCACAAACGGGGTTTACCATGATGTATTTACGCAAGCATAAACATATCATATCGAGAAGGCATATCACCCCAACTTTTTGAAATTTCTTTTGATCCTCTCCCTCCGGAGAAGTACTGGGGTGAGGGTTACTAATCTATAGCCCAGGCTGCGAAGAGAAACCAAACAGTTATATTTCAAAGACACACAGGTGGAACAAGTGATAGCATTAGGGAGAAAAAAGACCGTCAAACGTAAAGGAATACAACATGGAAATTCAAAACGGATCAGTGTCAAACGCCTCCGAATTTGTGGAACACTTTGCACTTTAGAAATACTGGAAACACCTAAAACGGAACCGTATGCAAAGAGAAAACAAAATCTTCAACAGCCTTAGTTACGTATTGAAACACAGTGCGTCAGACAGCACCCCTTTCACGCCAGAAACTGACTCACAAACGGGGTTTACCATGATGTATTTACGCAAGCATAAACATATCATATCGAGAAGGCATATCACCCCAACTTTTTGAAATTTCTTTTGATCCTCTCCCTCCGGAGAAGTACTGGGGTGAGGGTTACTAATCTATAGCCCAGGCTGCGAAGAGAAACCAAACAGTTATATTTCAAAGACACACAGGTGGAACAAGTGATAGCATTAGGGAGAAAAAAGACCGTCAAACGTAAAGGAATACAACATGGAAATTCAAAACGGATCAATGTCAAACGCCTCCGAATTTGTGGAACACTTTGCACTTTAGAAATACTGGAAACACCTAAAACGGAACCGTATGCAAAGAGAAAACAAAATCTTCAACAGCCTTAGTTACGTATTGAAACACAGTGCGTCAGACAGCACCCCTTTCACGCCAGAAACTGACTCACAAACGGGGTTTACCATGATGTATTTACGCAAGCATAAACATATCATATCGAGAAGGCATATCACCCCAACTTTTTGAAATTTCTTTTGATCCTCTCCCTCCGGAGAAGTACTGGGGTGAGGGTTACTAATCTATAGCCCAGGCTGCGAAGAGAAACCAAACAGTTATATTTCAAAGACACACAGGTGGAACAAGTGATAGCATTAGGGAGAAAAAAGACCGTCAAACGTAAAGGAATACAACATGGAAATTCAAAACGGATCAGTGTCAAACGCCTCCGAATTTGTGGAACACTTTGCACTTTAGAAATACTGGAAACACCTAAAACGGAACCGTATGCAAAGAGAAAACAAAATCTTCAACAGCCTTAGTTACGTATTGAAACACAGTGCGTCAGACAGCACCCCTTTCACGCCAGAAACTGACTCACAAACGGGGTTTACCATGATGTATTTACGCAAGCATAAACATATCATATCGAGAAGGCATATCACCCCAACTTTTTGAAATTTCTTTTGATCCTCTCCCTCCGGAGAAGTACTGGGGTGAGGGTTACTAATCTATAGCCCAGGCTGCGAAGAGAAACCAAACAGTTATATTTCAAAGACACACAGGTGGAACAAGTGATAGCATTAGGGAGAAAAAAGACCGTCAAACGTAAAGGAATACAACATGGAAATTCAAAACGGATCAATGTCAAACGCCTCCGAATTTGTGGAACACTTTGCACTTTAGAAATACTGGAAACACCTAAAACGGAACCGTATGCAAAGAGAAAACAAAATCTTCAACAGCCTTAGTTACGTATTGAAACACAGTGCGTCAGACAGCACCCCTTTCACGCCAGAAACTGACTCACAAACGGGGTTTACCATGATGTATTTACGCAAGCATAAACATATCATATCGAGAAGGCATATCACCCCAACTTTTTGAAATTTCTTTTGATCCTCTCCCTCCGGAGAAGTACTGGGGTGAGGGTTACTAATCTATAGCCCAGGCTGCGAAGAGAAACCAAACAGTTATATTTCAAAGACACACAGGTGGAACAAGTGATAGCATTAGGGAGAAAAAAGACCGTCAAACGTAAAGGAATACAACATGGAAATTCAAAACGGATCAGTGTCAAACGCCTCCGAATTTGTGGAACACTTTGCACTTTAGAAATACTGGAAACACCTAAAACGGAACCGTATGCAAAGAGAAAACAAAATCTTCAACAGCCTTAGTTACGTATTGAAACACAGTGCGTCAGACAGCACCCCTTTCACGCCAGAAACTGACTCACAAACGGGGTTTACCATGATGTATTTACGCAAGCATAAACATATCATATCGAGAAGGCATATCACCCCAACTTTTTGAAATTTCTTTTGATCCTCTCCCTCCGGAGAAGTACTGGGGTGAGGGTTACTAATCTATAGCCCAGGCTGCGAAGAGAAACCAAACAGTTATATTTCAAAGACACACAGGTGGAACAAGTGATAGCATTAGGGAGAAAAAAGACCGTCAAACGTAAAGGAATACAACATGGAAATTCAAAACGGATCAGTGTCAAACGCCTCCGAATTTGTGGAACACTTTGCACTTTAGAAATACTGGAAACACCTAAAACGGAACCGTATGCAAAGAGAAAACAAAATCTTCAACAGCCTTAGTTACGTATTGAAACACAGTGCGTCAGACAGCACCCCTTTCACGCCAGAAACTGACTCACAAACGGGGTTTACCATGATGTATTTACGCAAGCATAAACATATCATATCGAGAAGGCATATCACCCCAACTTTTTGAAATTTCTTTTGATCCTCTCCCTCCGGAGAAGTACTGGGGTGAGGGTTACTAATCTATAGCCCAGGCTGCGAAGAGAAACCAAACAGTTATATTTCAAAGACACACAGGTGGAACAAGTGATAGCATTAGGGAGAAAAAAGACCGTCAAACGTAAAGGAATACAACATGGAAATTCAAAACGGATCAATGTCAAACGCCTCCGAATTTGTGGAACACTTTGCACTTTAGAAATACTGGAAACACCTAAAACGGAACCGTATGCAAAGAGAAAACAAAATCTTCAACAGCCTTAGTTACGTATTGAAACACAGTGCGTCAGACAGCACCCCTTTCACGCCAGAAACTGACTCACAAACGGGGTTTACCATGATGTATTTACGCAAGCATAAACATATCATATCGAGAAGGCATATCACCCCAACTTTTTGAAATTTCTTTTGATCCTCTCCCTCCGGAGAAGTACTGGGGTGAGGGTTACTAATCTATAGCCCAGGCTGCGAAGAGAAACCAAACAGTTATATTTCAAAGACACACAGGTGGAACAAGTGATAGCATTAGGGAGAAAAAAGACCGTCAAACGTAAAGGAATACAACATGGAAATTCAAAACGGATCAAGTGTCAAACGCCTCCGAATTTGTGGAACACTTTGCACTTTAGAAATACTGGAAACACCTAAAACGGAACCGTATGCAAAGAGAAAACAAAATCTTCAACAGCCTTAGTTACGTATTGAAACACAGTGCGTCAGACAGCACCCCTTTCACGCCAGAAACTGACTCACAAACGGGGTTTACCATGATGTATTTACGCAAGCATAAACATATCATATCGAGAAGGCATATCACCCCAACTTTTTGAAATTTCTTTTGATCCTCTCCCTCCGGAGAAGTACTGGGGTGAGGGTTACTAATCTATAGCCCAGGCTGCGAAGAGAAACCAAACAGTTATATTTCAAAGACACACAGGTGGAACAAGTGATAGCATTAGGGAGAAAAAAGACCGTCAAACGTAAAGGAATACAACATGGAAATTCAAAACGGATCAATGTCAAACGCCTCCGAATTTGTGGAACACTTTGCACTTTAGAAATACTGGAAACACCTAAAACGGAACCGTATGCAAAGAGAAAACAAAATCTTCAACAGCCTTAGTTACGTATTGAAACACAGTGCGTCAGACAGCACCCCTTTCACGCCAGAAACTGACTCACAAACGGGGTTTACCATGATGTATTTACGCAAGCATAAACATATCATATCGAGAAGGCATATCACCCCAACTTTTTGAAATTTCTTTTGATCCTCTCCCTCCGGAGAAGTACTGGGGTGAGGGTTACTAATCTATAGCCCAGGCTGCGAAGAGAAACCAAACAGTTATATTTCAAAGACACACAGGTGGAACAAGTGATAGCATTAGGGAGAAAAAAGACCGTCAAACGTAAAGGAATACAACATGGAAATTCAAAACGGATCAGTGTCAAACGCCTCCGAATTTGTGGAACACTTTGCACTTTAGAAATACTGGAAACACCTAAAACGGAACCGTATGCAAAGAGAAAACAAAATCTTCAACAGCCTTAGTTACGTATTGAAACACAGTGCGTCAGACAGCACCCCTTTCACGCCAGAAACTGACTCACAAACGGGGTTTACCATGATGTATTTACGCAAGCATAAACATATCATATCGAGAAGGCATATCACCCCAACTTTTTGAAATTTCTTTTGATCCTCTCCCTCCGGAGAAGTACTGGGGTGAGGGTTACTAATCTATAGCCCAGGCTGCGAAGAGAAACCAAACAGTTATATTTCAAAGACACACAGGTGGAACAAGTGATAGCATTAGGGAGAAAAAAGACCGTCAAACGTAAAGGAATACAACATGGAAATTCAAAACGGATCAGTGTCAAACGCCTCCGAATTTGTGGAACACTTTGCACTTTAGAAATACTGGAAACACCTAAAACGGAACCGTATGCAAAGAGAAAACAAAATCTTCAACAGCCTTAGTTACGTATTGAAACACAGTGCGTCAGACAGCACCCCTTTCACGCCAGAAACTGACTCACAAACGGGGTTTACCATGATGTATTTACGCAAGCATAAACATATCATATCGAGAAGGCATATCACCCCAACTTTTTGAAATTTCTTTTGATCCTCTCCCTCCGGAGAAGTACTGGGGTGAGGGTTACTAATCTATAGCCCAGGCTGCGAAGAGAAACCAAACAGTTATATTTCAAAGACACACAGGTGGAACAAGTGATAGCATTAGGGAGAAAAAAGACCGTCAAACGTAAAGGAATACAACATGGAAATTCAAAACGGATCAGTGTCAAACGCCTCCGAATTTGTGGAACACTTTGCACTTTAGAAATACTGGAAACACCTAAAACGGAACCGTATGCAAAGAGAAAACAAAATCTTCAACAGCCTTAGTTACGTATTGAAACACAGTGCGTCAGACAGCACCCCTTTCACGCCAGAAACTGACTCACAAACGGGGTTTACCATGATGTATTTACGCAAGCATAAACATATCATATCGAGAAGGCATATCACCCCAACTTTTTGAAATTTCTTTTGATCCTCTCCCTCCGGAGAAGTACTGGGGTGAGGGTTACTAATCTATAGCCCAGGCTGCGAAGAGAAACCAAACAGTTATATTTCAAAGACACACAGGTGGAACAAGTGATAGCATTAGGGAGAAAAAAGACCGTCAAACGTAAAGGAATACAACATGGAAATTCAAAACGGATCAATGTCAAACGCCTCCGAATTTGTGGAACACTTTGCACTTTAGAAATACTGGAAACACCTAAAACGGAACCGTATGCAAAGAGAAAACAAAATCTTCAACAGCCTTAGTTACGTATTGAAACACAGTGCGTCAGACAGCACCCCTTTCACGCCAGAAACTGACTCACAAACGGGGTTTACCATGATGTATTTACGCAAGCATAAACATATCATATCGAGAAGGCATATCACCCCAACTTTTTGAAATTTCTTTTGATCCTCTCCCTCCGGAGAAGTACTGGGGTGAGGGTTACTAATCTATAGCCCAGGCTGCGAAGAGAAACCAAACAGTTATATTTCAAAGACACACAGGTGGAACAAGTGATAGCATTAGGGAGAAAAAAGACCGTCAAACGTAAAGGAATACAACATGGAAATTCAAAACGGATCAATGTCAAACGCCTCCGAATTTGTGGAACACTTTGCACTTTAGAAATACTGGAAACACCTAAAACGGAACCGTATGCAAAGAGAAAACAAAATCTTCAACAGCCTTAGTTACGTATTGAAACACAGTGCGTCAGACAGCACCCCTTTCACGCCAGAAACTGACTCACAAACGGGGTTTACCATGATGTATTTACGCAAGCATAAACATATCATATCGAGAAGGCATATCACCCCAACTTTTTGAAATTTCTTTTGATCCTCTCCCTCCGGAGAAGTACTGGGGTGAGGGTTACTAATCTATAGCCCAGGCTGCGAAGAGAAACCAAACAGTTATATTTCAAAGACACACAGGTGGAACAAGTGATAGCATTAGGGAGAAAAAAGACCGTCAAACGTAAAGGAATACAACATGGAAATTCAAAACGGATCAATGTCAAACGCCTCCGAATTTGTGGAACACTTTGCACTTTAGAAATACTGGAAACACCTAAAACGGAACCGTATGCAAAGAGAAAACAAAATCTTCAACAGCCTTAGTTACGTATTGAAACACAGTGCGTCAGACAGCACCCCTTTCACGCCAGAAACTGACTCACAAACGGGGTTTACCATGATGTATTTACGCAAGCATAAACATATCATATCGAGAAGGCATATCACCCCAACTTTTTGAAATTTCTTTTGATCCTCTCCCTCCGGAGAAGTACTGGGGTGAGGGTTACTAATCTATAGCCCAGGCTGCGAAGAGAAACCAAACAGTTATATTTCAAAGACACACAGGTGGAACAAGTGATAGCATTAGGGAGAAAAAAGACCGTCAAACGTAAAGGAATACAACATGGAAATTCAAAACGGATCAATGTCAAACGCCTCCGAATTTGTGGAACACTTTGCACTTTAGAAATACTGGAAACACCTAAAACGGAACCGTATGCAAAGAGAAAACAAAATCTTCAACAGCCTTAGTTACGTATTGAAACACAGTGCGTCAGACAGCACCCCTTTCACGCCAGAAACTGACTCACAAACGGGGTTTACCATGATGTATTTACGCAAGCATAAACATATCATATCGAGAAGGCATATCACCCCAACTTTTTGAAATTTCTTTTGATCCTCTCCCTCCGGAGAAGTACTGGGGTGAGGGTTACTAATCTATAGCCCAGGCTGCGAAGAGAAACCAAACAGTTATATTTCAAAGACACACAGGTGGAACAAGTGATAGCATTAGGGAGAAAAAAGACCGTCAAACGTAAAGGAATACAACATGGAAATTCAAAACGGATCAATGTCAAACGCCTCCGAATTTGTGGAACACTTTGCACTTTAGAAATACTGGAAACACCTAAAACGGAACCGTATGCAAAGAGAAAACAAAATCTTCAACAGCCTTAGTTACGTATTGAAACACAGTGCGTCAGACAGCACCCCTTTCACGCCAGAAACTGACTCACAAACGGGGTTTACCATGATGTATTTACGCAAGCATAAACATATCATATCGAGAAGGCATATCACCCCAACTTTTTGAAATTTCTTTTGATCCTCTCCCTCCGGAGAAGTACTGGGGTGAGGGTTACTAATCTATAGCCCAGGCTGCGAAGAGAAACCAAACAGTTATATTTCAAAGACACACAGGTGGAACAAGTGATAGCATTAGGGAGAAAAAAGACCGTCAAACGTAAAGGAATACAACATGGAAATTCAAAACGGATCAATGTCAAACGCCTCCGAATTTGTGGAACACTTTGCACTTTAGAAATACTGGAAACACCTAAAACGGAACCGTATGCAAAGAGAAAACAAAATCTTCAACAGCCTTAGTTACGTATTGAAACACAGTGCGTCAGACAGCACCCCTTTCACGCCAGAAACTGACTCACAAACGGGGTTTACCATGATGTATTTACGCAAGCATAAACATATCATATCGAGAAGGCATATCACCCCAACTTTTTGAAATTTCTTTTGATCCTCTCCCTCCGGAGAAGTACTGGGGTGAGGGTTACTAATCTATAGCCCAGGCTGCGAAGAGAAACCAAACAGTTATATTTCAAAGACACACAGGTGGAACAAGTGATAGCATTAGGGAGAAAAAAGACCGTCAAACGTAAAGGAATACAACATGGAAATTCAAAACGGATCAATGTCAAACGCCTCCGAATTTGTGGAACACTTTGCACTTTAGAAATACTGGAAACACCTAAAACGGAACCGTATGCAAAGAGAAAACAAAATCTTCAACAGCCTTAGTTACGTATTGAAACACAGTGCGTCAGACAGCACCCCTTTCACGCCAGAAACTGACTCACAAACGGGGTTTACCATGATGTATTTACGCAAGCATAAACATATCATATCGAGAAGGCATATCACCCCAACTTTTTGAAATTTCTTTTGATCCTCTCCCTCCGGAGAAGTACTGGGGTGAGGGTTACTAATCTATAGCCCAGGCTGCGAAGAGAAACCAAACAGTTATATTTCAAAGACACACAGGTGGAACAAGTGATAGCATTAGGGAGAAAAAAGACCGTCAAACGTAAAGGAATACAACATGGAAATTCAAAACGGATCAGTGTCAAACGCCTCCGAATTTGTGGAACACTTTGCACTTTAGAAATACTGGAAACACCTAAAACGGAACCGTATGCAAAGAGAAAACAAAATCTTCAACAGCCTTAGTTACGTATTGAAACACAGTGCGTCAGACAGCACCCCTTTCACGCCAGAAACTGACTCACAAACGGGGTTTACCATGATGTATTTACGCAAGCATAAACATATCATATCGAGAAGGCATATCACCCCAACTTTTTGAAATTTCTTTTGATCCTCTCCCTCCGGAGAAGTACTGGGGTGAGGGTTACTAATCTATAGCCCAGGCTGCGAAGAGAAACCAAACAGTTATATTTCAAAGACACACAGGTGGAACAAGTGATAGCATTAGGGAGAAAAAAGACCGTCAAACGTAAAGGAATACAACATGGAAATTCAAAACGGATCAATGTCAAACGCCTCCGAATTTGTGGAACACTTTGCACTTTAGAAATACTGGAAACACCTAAAACGGAACCGTATGCAAAGAGAAAACAAAATCTTCAACAGCCTTAGTTACGTATTGAAACACAGTGCGTCAGACAGCACCCCTTTCACGCCAGAAACTGACTCACAAACGGGGTTTACCATGATGTATTTACGCAAGCATAAACATATCATATCGAGAAGGCATATCACCCCAACTTTTTGAAATTTCTTTTGATCCTCTCCCTCCGGAGAAGTACTGGGGTGAGGGTTACTAATCTATAGCCCAGGCTGCGAAGAGAAACCAAACAGTTATATTTCAAAGACACACAGGTGGAACAAGTGATAGCATTAGGGAGAAAAAAGACCGTCAAACGTAAAGGAATACAACATGGAAATTCAAAACGGATCAATGTCAAACGCCTCCGAATTTGTGGAACACTTTGCACTTTAGAAATACTGGAAACACCTAAAACGGAACCGTATGCAAAGAGAAAACAAAATCTTCAACAGCCTTAGTTACGTATTGAAACACAGTGCGTCAGACAGCACCCCTTTCACGCCAGAAACTGACTCACAAACGGGGTTTACCATGATGTATTTACGCAAGCATAAACATATCATATCGAGAAGGCATATCACCCCAACTTTTTGAAATTTCTTTTGATCCTCTCCCTCCGGAGAAGTACTGGGGTGAGGGTTACTAATCTATAGCCCAGGCTGCGAAGAGAAACCAAACAGTTATATTTCAAAGACACACAGGTGGAACAAGTGATAGCATTAGGGAGAAAAAAGACCGTCAAACGTAAAGGAATACAACATGGAAATTCAAAACGGATCAGTGTCAAACGCCTCCGAATTTGTGGAACACTTTGCACTTTAGAAATACTGGAAACACCTAAAACGGAACCGTATGCAAAGAGAAAACAAAATCTTCAACAGCCTTAGTTACGTATTGAAACACAGTGCGTCAGACAGCACCCCTTTCACGCCAGAAACTGACTCACAAACGGGGTTTACCATGATGTATTTACGCAAGCATAAACATATCATATCGAGAAGGCATATCACCCCAACTTTTTGAAATTTCTTTTGATCCTCTCCCTCCGGAGAAGTACTGGGGTGAGGGTTACTAATCTATAGCCCAGGCTGCGAAGAGAAACCAAACAGTTATATTTCAAAGACACACAGGTGGAACAAGTGATAGCATTAGGGAGAAAAAAGACCGTCAAACGTAAAGGAATACAACATGGAAATTCAAAACGGATCAGTGTCAAACGCCTCCGAATTTGTGGAACACTTTGCACTTTAGAAATACTGGAAACACCTAAAACGGAACCGTATGCAAAGAGAAAACAAAATCTTCAACAGCCTTAGTTACGTATTGAAACACAGTGCGTCAGACAGCACCCCTTTCACGCCAGAAACTGACTCACAAACGGGGTTTACCATGATGTATTTACGCAAGCATAAACATATCATATCGAGAAGGCATATCACCCCAACTTTTTGAAATTTCTTTTGATCCTCTCCCTCCGGAGAAGTACTGGGGTGAGGGTTACTAATCTATAGCCCAGGCTGCGAAGAGAAACCAAACAGTTATATTTCAAAGACACACAGGTGGAACAAGTGATAGCATTAGGGAGAAAAAAGACCGTCAAACGTAAAGGAATACAACATGGAAATTCAAAACGGATCAATGTCAAACGCCTCCGAATTTGTGGAACACTTTGCACTTTAGAAATACTGGAAACACCTAAAACGGAACCGTATGCAAAGAGAAAACAAAATCTTCAACAGCCTTAGTTACGTATTGAAACACAGTGCGTCAGACAGCACCCCTTTCACGCCAGAAACTGACTCACAAACGGGGTTTACCATGATGTATTTACGCAAGCATAAACATATCATATCGAGAAGGCATATCACCCCAACTTTTTGAAATTTCTTTTGATCCTCTCCCTCCGGAGAAGTACTGGGGTGAGGGTTACTAATCTATAGCCCAGGCTGCGAAGAGAAACCAAACAGTTATATTTCAAAGACACACAGGTGGAACAAGTGATAGCATTAGGGAGAAAAAAGACCGTCAAACGTAAAGGAATACAACATGGAAATTCAAAACGGATCAGTGTCAAACGCCTCCGAATTTGTGGAACACTTTGCACTTTAGAAATACTGGAAACACCTAAAACGGAACCGTATGCAAAGAGAAAACAAAATCTTCAACAGCCTTAGTTACGTATTGAAACACAGTGCGTCAGACAGCACCCCTTTCACGCCAGAAACTGACTCACAAACGGGGTTTACCATGATGTATTTACGCAAGCATAAACATATCATATCGAGAAGGCATATCACCCCAACTTTTTGAAATTTCTTTTGATCCTCTCCCTCCGGAGAAGTACTGGGGTGAGGGTTACTAATCTATAGCCCAGGCTGCGAAGAGAAACCAAACAGTTATATTTCAAAGACACACAGGTGGAACAAGTGATAGCATTAGGGAGAAAAAAGACCGTCAAACGTAAAGGAATACAACATGGAAATTCAAAACGGATCAATGTCAAACGCCTCCGAATTTGTGGAACACTTTGCACTTTAGAAATACTGGAAACACCTAAAACGGAACCGTATGCAAAGAGAAAACAAAATCTTCAACAGCCTTAGTTACGTATTGAAACACAGTGCGTCAGACAGCACCCCTTTCACGCCAGAAACTGACTCACAAACGGGGTTTACCATGATGTATTTACGCAAGCATAAACATATCATATCGAGAAGGCATATCACCCCAACTTTTTGAAATTTCTTTTGATCCTCTCCCTCCGGAGAAGTACTGGGGTGAGGGTTACTAATCTATAGCCCAGGCTGCGAAGAGAAACCAAACAGTTATATTTCAAAGACACACAGGTGGAACAAGTGATAGCATTAGGGAGAAAAAAGACCGTCAAACGTAAAGGAATACAACATGGAAATTCAAAACGGATCAGTGTCAAACGCCTCCGAATTTGTGGAACACTTTGCACTTTAGAAATACTGGAAACACCTAAAACGGAACCGTATGCAAAGAGAAAACAAAATCTTCAACAGCCTTAGTTACGTATTGAAACACAGTGCGTCAGACAGCACCCCTTTCACGCCAGAAACTGACTCACAAACGGGGTTTACCATGATGTATTTACGCAAGCATAAACATATCATATCGAGAAGGCATATCACCCCAACTTTTTGAAATTTCTTTTGATCCTCTCCCTCCGGAGAAGTACTGGGGTGAGGGTTACTAATCTATAGCCCAGGCTGCGAAGAGAAACCAAACAGTTATATTTCAAAGACACACAGGTGGAACAAGTGATAGCATTAGGGAGAAAAAAGACCGTCAAACGTAAAGGAATACAACATGGAAATTCAAAACGGATCAATGTCAAACGCCTCCGAATTTGTGGAACACTTTGCACTTTAGAAATACTGGAAACACCTAAAACGGAACCGTATGCAAAGAGAAAACAAAATCTTCAACAGCCTTAGTTACGTATTGAAACACAGTGCGTCAGACAGCACCCCTTTCACGCCAGAAACTGACTCACAAACGGGGTTTACCATGATGTATTTACGCAAGCATAAACATATCATATCGAGAAGGCATATCACCCCAACTTTTTGAAATTTCTTTTGATCCTCTCCCTCCGGAGAAGTACTGGGGTGAGGGTTACTAATCTATAGCCCAGGCTGCGAAGAGAAACCAAACAGTTATATTTCAAAGACACACAGGTGGAACAAGTGATAGCATTAGGGAGAAAAAAGACCGTCAAACGTAAAGGAATACAACATGGAAATTCAAAACGGATCAGTGTCAAACGCCTCCGAATTTGTGGAACACTTTGCACTTTAGAAATACTGGAAACACCTAAAACGGAACCGTATGCAAAGAGAAAACAAAATCTTCAACAGCCTTAGTTACGTATTGAAACACAGTGCGTCAGACAGCACCCCTTTCACGCCAGAAACTGACTCACAAACGGGGTTTACCATGATGTATTTACGCAAGCATAAACATATCATATCGAGAAGGCATATCACCCCAACTTTTTGAAATTTCTTTTGATCCTCTCCCTCCGGAGAAGTACTGGGGTGAGGGTTACTAATCTATAGCCCAGGCTGCGAAGAGAAACCAAACAGTTATATTTCAAAGACACACAGGTGGAACAAGTGATAGCATTAGGGAGAAAAAAGACCGTCAAACGTAAAGGAATACAACATGGAAATTCAAAACGGATCAGTGTCAAACGCCTCCGAATTTGTGGAACACTTTGCACTTTAGAAATACTGGAAACACCTAAAACGGAACCGTATGCAAAGAGAAAACAAAATCTTCAACAGCCTTAGTTACGTATTGAAACACAGTGCGTCAGACAGCACCCCTTTCACGCCAGAAACTGACTCACAAACGGGGTTTACCATGATGTATTTACGCAAGCATAAACATATCATATCGAGAAGGCATATCACCCCAACTTTTTGAAATTTCTTTTGATCCTCTCCCTCCGGAGAAGTACTGGGGTGAGGGTTACTAATCTATAGCCCAGGCTGCGAAGAGAAACCAAACAGTTATATTTCAAAGACACACAGGTGGAACAAGTGATAGCATTAGGGAGAAAAAAGACCGTCAAACGTAAAGGAATACAACATGGAAATTCAAAACGGATCAATGTCAAACGCCTCCGAATTTGTGGAACACTTTGCACTTTAGAAATACTGGAAACACCTAAAACGGAACCGTATGCAAAGAGAAAACAAAATCTTCAACAGCCTTAGTTACGTATTGAAACACAGTGCGTCAGACAGCACCCCTTTCACGCCAGAAACTGACTCACAAACGGGGTTTACCATGATGTATTTACGCAAGCATAAACATATCATATCGAGAAGGCATATCACCCCAACTTTTTGAAATTTCTTTTGATCCTCTCCCTCCGGAGAAGTACTGGGGTGAGGGTTACTAATCTATAGCCCAGGCTGCGAAGAGAAACCAAACAGTTATATTTCAAAGACACACAGGTGGAACAAGTGATAGCATTAGGGAGAAAAAAGACCGTCAAACGTAAAGGAATACAACATGGAAATTCAAAACGGATCAGTGTCAAACGCCTCCGAATTTGTGGAACACTTTGCACTTTAGAAATACTGGAAACACCTAAAACGGAACCGTATGCAAAGAGAAAACAAAATCTTCAACAGCCTTAGTTACGTATTGAAACACAGTGCGTCAGACAGCACCCCTTTCACGCCAGAAACTGACTCACAAACGGGGTTTACCATGATGTATTTACGCAAGCATAAACATATCATATCGAGAAGGCATATCACCCCAACTTTTTGAAATTTCTTTTGATCCTCTCCCTCCGGAGAAGTACTGGGGTGAGGGTTACTAATCTATAGCCCAGGCTGCGAAGAGAAACCAAACAGTTATATTTCAAAGACACACAGGTGGAACAAGTGATAGCATTAGGGAGAAAAAAGACCGTCAAACGTAAAGGAATACAACATGGAAATTCAAAACGGATCAGTGTCAAACGCCTCCGAATTTGTGGAACACTTTGCACTTTAGAAATACTGGAAACACCTAAAACGGAACCGTATGCAAAGAGAAAACAAAATCTTCAACAGCCTTAGTTACGTATTGAAACACAGTGCGTCAGACAGCACCCCTTTCACGCCAGAAACTGACTCACAAACGGGGTTTACCATGATGTATTTACGCAAGCATAAACATATCATATCGAGAAGGCATATCACCCCAACTTTTTGAAATTTCTTTTGATCCTCTCCCTCCGGAGAAGTACTGGGGTGAGGGTTACTAATCTATAGCCCAGGCTGCGAAGAGAAACCAAACAGTTATATTTCAAAGACACACAGGTGGAACAAGTGATAGCATTAGGGAGAAAAAAGACCGTCAAACGTAAAGGAATACAACATGGAAATTCAAAACGGATCAATGTCAAACGCCTCCGAATTTGTGGAACACTTTGCACTTTAGAAATACTGGAAACACCTAAAACGGAACCGTATGCAAAGAGAAAACAAAATCTTCAACAGCCTTAGTTACGTATTGAAACACAGTGCGTCAGACAGCACCCCTTTCACGCCAGAAACTGACTCACAAACGGGGTTTACCATGATGTATTTACGCAAGCATAAACATATCATATCGAGAAGGCATATCACCCCAACTTTTTGAAATTTCTTTTGATCCTCTCCCTCCGGAGAAGTACTGGGGTGAGGGTTACTAATCTATAGCCCAGGCTGCGAAGAGAAACCAAACAGTTATATTTCAAAGACACACAGGTGGAACAAGTGATAGCATTAGGGAGAAAAAAGACCGTCAAACGTAAAGGAATACAACATGGAAATTCAAAACGGATCAGTGTCAAACGCCTCCGAATTTGTGGAACACTTTGCACTTTAGAAATACTGGAAACACCTAAAACGGAACCGTATGCAAAGAGAAAACAAAATCTTCAACAGCCTTAGTTACGTATTGAAACACAGTGCGTCAGACAGCACCCCTTTCACGCCAGAAACTGACTCACAAACGGGGTTTACCATGATGTATTTACGCAAGCATAAACATATCATATCGAGAAGGCATATCACCCCAACTTTTTGAAATTTCTTTTGATCCTCTCCCTCCGGAGAAGTACTGGGGTGAGGGTTACTAATCTATAGCCCAGGCTGCGAAGAGAAACCAAACAGTTATATTTCAAAGACACACAGGTGGAACAAGTGATAGCATTAGGGAGAAAAAAGACCGTCAAACGTAAAGGAATACAACATGGAAATTCAAAACGGATCAGTGTCAAACGCCTCCGAATTTGTGGAACACTTTGCACTTTAGAAATACTGGAAACACCTAAAACGGAACCGTATGCAAAGAGAAAACAAAATCTTCAACAGCCTTAGTTACGTATTGAAACACAGTGCGTCAGACAGCACCCCTTTCACGCCAGAAACTGACTCACAAACGGGGTTTACCATGATGTATTTACGCAAGCATAAACATATCATATCGAGAAGGCATATCACCCCAACTTTTTGAAATTTCTTTTGATCCTCTCCCTCCGGAGAAGTACTGGGGTGAGGGTTACTAATCTATAGCCCAGGCTGCGAAGAGAAACCAAACAGTTATATTTCAAAGACACACAGGTGGAACAAGTGATAGCATTAGGGAGAAAAAAGACCGTCAAACGTAAAGGAATACAACATGGAAATTCAAAACGGATCAATGTCAAACGCCTCCGAATTTGTGGAACACTTTGCACTTTAGAAATACTGGAAACACCTAAAACGGAACCGTATGCAAAGAGAAAACAAAATCTTCAACAGCCTTAGTTACGTATTGAAACACAGTGCGTCAGACAGCACCCCTTTCACGCCAGAAACTGACTCACAAACGGGGTTTACCATGATGTATTTACGCAAGCATAAACATATCATATCGAGAAGGCATATCACCCCAACTTTTTGAAATTTCTTTTGATCCTCTCCCTCCGGAGAAGTACTGGGGTGAGGGTTACTAATCTATAGCCCAGGCTGCGAAGAGAAACCAAACAGTTATATTTCAAAGACACACAGGTGGAACAAGTGATAGCATTAGGGAGAAAAAAGACCGTCAAACGTAAAGGAATACAACATGGAAATTCAAAACGGATCAGTGTCAAACGCCTCCGAATTTGTGGAACACTTTGCACTTTAGAAATACTGGAAACACCTAAAACGGAACCGTATGCAAAGAGAAAACAAAATCTTCAACAGCCTTAGTTACGTATTGAAACACAGTGCGTCAGACAGCACCCCTTTCACGCCAGAAACTGACTCACAAACGGGGTTTACCATGATGTATTTACGCAAGCATAAACATATCATATCGAGAAGGCATATCACCCCAACTTTTTGAAATTTCTTTTGATCCTCTCCCTCCGGAGAAGTACTGGGGTGAGGGTTACTAATCTATAGCCCAGGCTGCGAAGAGAAACCAAACAGTTATATTTCAAAGACACACAGGTGGAACAAGTGATAGCATTAGGGAGAAAAAAGACCGTCAAACGTAAAGGAATACAACATGGAAATTCAAAACGGATCAATGTCAAACGCCTCCGAATTTGTGGAACACTTTGCACTTTAGAAATACTGGAAACACCTAAAACGGAACCGTATGCAAAGAGAAAACAAAATCTTCAACAGCCTTAGTTACGTATTGAAACACAGTGCGTCAGACAGCACCCCTTTCACGCCAGAAACTGACTCACAAACGGGGTTTACCATGATGTATTTACGCAAGCATAAACATATCATATCGAGAAGGCATATCACCCCAACTTTTTGAAATTTCTTTTGATCCTCTCCCTCCGGAGAAGTACTGGGGTGAGGGTTACTAATCTATAGCCCAGGCTGCGAAGAGAAACCAAACAGTTATATTTCAAAGACACACAGGTGGAACAAGTGATAGCATTAGGGAGAAAAAAGACCGTCAAACGTAAAGGAATACAACATGGAAATTCAAAACGGATCAGTGTCAAACGCCTCCGAATTTGTGGAACACTTTGCACTTTAGAAATACTGGAAACACCTAAAACGGAACCGTATGCAAAGAGAAAACAAAATCTTCAACAGCCTTAGTTACGTATTGAAACACAGTGCGTCAGACAGCACCCCTTTCACGCCAGAAACTGACTCACAAACGGGGTTTACCATGATGTATTTACGCAAGCATAAACATATCATATCGAGAAGGCATATCACCCCAACTTTTTGAAATTTCTTTTGATCCTCTCCCTCCGGAGAAGTACTGGGGTGAGGGTTACTAATCTATAGCCCAGGCTGCGAAGAGAAACCAAACAGTTATATTTCAAAGACACACAGGTGGAACAAGTGATAGCATTAGGGAGAAAAAAGACCGTCAAACGTAAAGGAATACAACATGGAAATTCAAAACGGATCAGTGTCAAACGCCTCCGAATTTGTGGAACACTTTGCACTTTAGAAATACTGGAAACACCTAAAACGGAACCGTATGCAAAGAGAAAACAAAATCTTCAACAGCCTTAGTTACGTATTGAAACACAGTGCGTCAGACAGCACCCCTTTCACGCCAGAAACTGACTCACAAACGGGGTTTACCATGATGTATTTACGCAAGCATAAACATATCATATCGAGAAGGCATATCACCCCAACTTTTTGAAATTTCTTTTGATCCTCTCCCTCCGGAGAAGTACTGGGGTGAGGGTTACTAATCTATAGCCCAGGCTGCGAAGAGAAACCAAACAGTTATATTTCAAAGACACACAGGTGGAACAAGTGATAGCATTAGGGAGAAAAAAGACCGTCAAACGTAAAGGAATACAACATGGAAATTCAAAACGGATCAGTGTCAAACGCCTCCGAATTTGTGGAACACTTTGCACTTTAGAAATACTGGAAACACCTAAAACGGAACCGTATGCAAAGAGAAAACAAAATCTTCAACAGCCTTAGTTACGTATTGAAACACAGTGCGTCAGACAGCACCCCTTTCACGCCAGAAACTGACTCACAAACGGGGTTTACCATGATGTATTTACGCAAGCATAAACATATCATATCGAGAAGGCATATCACCCCAACTTTTTGAAATTTCTTTTGATCCTCTCCCTCCGGAGAAGTACTGGGGTGAGGGTTACTAATCTATAGCCCAGGCTGCGAAGAGAAACCAAACAGTTATATTTCAAAGACACACAGGTGGAACAAGTGATAGCATTAGGGAGAAAAAAGACCGTCAAACGTAAAGGAATACAACATGGAAATTCAAAACGGATCAGTGTCAAACGCCTCCGAATTTGTGGAACACTTTGCACTTTAGAAATACTGGAAACACCTAAAACGGAACCGTATGCAAAGAGAAAACAAAATCTTCAACAGCCTTAGTTACGTATTGAAACACAGTGCGTCAGACAGCACCCCTTTCACGCCAGAAACTGACTCACAAACGGGGTTTACCATGATGTATTTACGCAAGCATAAACATATCATATCGAGAAGGCATATCACCCCAACTTTTTGAAATTTCTTTTGATCCTCTCCCTCCGGAGAAGTACTGGGGTGAGGGTTACTAATCTATAGCCCAGGCTGCGAAGAGAAACCAAACAGTTATATTTCAAAGACACACAGGTGGAACAAGTGATAGCATTAGGGAGAAAAAAGACCGTCAAACGTAAAGGAATACAACATGGAAATTCAAAACGGATCAATGTCAAACGCCTCCGAATTTGTGGAACACTTTGCACTTTAGAAATACTGGAAACACCTAAAACGGAACCGTATGCAAAGAGAAAACAAAATCTTCAACAGCCTTAGTTACGTATTGAAACACAGTGCGTCAGACAGCACCCCTTTCACGCCAGAAACTGACTCACAAACGGGGTTTACCATGATGTATTTACGCAAGCATAAACATATCATATCGAGAAGGCATATCACCCCAACTTTTTGAAATTTCTTTTGATCCTCTCCCTCCGGAGAAGTACTGGGGTGAGGGTTACTAATCTATAGCCCAGGCTGCGAAGAGAAACCAAACAGTTATATTTCAAAGACACACAGGTGGAACAAGTGATAGCATTAGGGAGAAAAAAGACCGTCAAACGTAAAGGAATACAACATGGAAATTCAAAACGGATCAATGTCAAACGCCTCCGAATTTGTGGAACACTTTGCACTTTAGAAATACTGGAAACACCTAAAACGGAACCGTATGCAAAGAGAAAACAAAATCTTCAACAGCCTTAGTTACGTATTGAAACACAGTGCGTCAGACAGCACCCCTTTCACGCCAGAAACTGACTCACAAACGGGGTTTACCATGATGTATTTACGCAAGCATAAACATATCATATCGAGAAGGCATATCACCCCAACTTTTTGAAATTTCTTTTGATCCTCTCCCTCCGGAGAAGTACTGGGGTGAGGGTTACTAATCTATAGCCCAGGCTGCGAAGAGAAACCAAACAGTTATATTTCAAAGACACACAGGTGGAACAAGTGATAGCATTAGGGAGAAAAAAGACCGTCAAACGTAAAGGAATACAACATGGAAATTCAAAACGGATCAATGTCAAACGCCTCCGAATTTGTGGAACACTTTGCACTTTAGAAATACTGGAAACACCTAAAACGGAACCGTATGCAAAGAGAAAACAAAATCTTCAACAGCCTTAGTTACGTATTGAAACACAGTGCGTCAGACAGCACCCCTTTCACGCCAGAAACTGACTCACAAACGGGGTTTACCATGATGTATTTACGCAAGCATAAACATATCATATCGAGAAGGCATATCACCCCAACTTTTTGAAATTTCTTTTGATCCTCTCCCTCCGGAGAAGTACTGGGGTGAGGGTTACTAATCTATAGCCCAGGCTGCGAAGAGAAACCAAACAGTTATATTTCAAAGACACACAGGTGGAACAAGTGATAGCATTAGGGAGAAAAAAGACCGTCAAACGTAAAGGAATACAACATGGAAATTCAAAACGGATCAATGTCAAACGCCTCCGAATTTGTGGAACACTTTGCACTTTAGAAATACTGGAAACACCTAAAACGGAACCGTATGCAAAGAGAAAACAAAATCTTCAACAGCCTTAGTTACGTATTGAAACACAGTGCGTCAGACAGCACCCCTTTCACGCCAGAAACTGACTCACAAACGGGGTTTACCATGATGTATTTACGCAAGCATAAACATATCATATCGAGAAGGCATATCACCCCAACTTTTTGAAATTTCTTTTGATCCTCTCCCTCCGGAGAAGTACTGGGGTGAGGGTTACTAATCTATAGCCCAGGCTGCGAAGAGAAACCAAACAGTTATATTTCAAAGACACACAGGTGGAACAAGTGATAGCATTAGGGAGAAAAAAGACCGTCAAACGTAAAGGAATACAACATGGAAATTCAAAACGGATCAATGTCAAACGCCTCCGAATTTGTGGAACACTTTGCACTTTAGAAATACTGGAAACACCTAAAACGGAACCGTATGCAAAGAGAAAACAAAATCTTCAACAGCCTTAGTTACGTATTGAAACACAGTGCGTCAGACAGCACCCCTTTCACGCCAGAAACTGACTCACAAACGGGGTTTACCATGATGTATTTACGCAAGCATAAACATATCATATCGAGAAGGCATATCACCCCAACTTTTTGAAATTTCTTTTGATCCTCTCCCTCCGGAGAAGTACTGGGGTGAGGGTTACTAATCTATAGCCCAGGCTGCGAAGAGAAACCAAACAGTTATATTTCAAAGACACACAGGTGGAACAAGTGATAGCATTAGGGAGAAAAAAGACCGTCAAACGTAAAGGAATACAACATGGAAATTCAAAACGGATCAATGTCAAACGCCTCCGAATTTGTGGAACACTTTGCACTTTAGAAATACTGGAAACACCTAAAACGGAACCGTATGCAAAGAGAAAACAAAATCTTCAACAGCCTTAGTTACGTATTGAAACACAGTGCGTCAGACAGCACCCCTTTCACGCCAGAAACTGACTCACAAACGGGGTTTACCATGATGTATTTACGCAAGCATAAACATATCATATCGAGAAGGCATATCACCCCAACTTTTTGAAATTTCTTTTGATCCTCTCCCTCCGGAGAAGTACTGGGGTGAGGGTTACTAATCTATAGCCCAGGCTGCGAAGAGAAACCAAACAGTTATATTTCAAAGACACACAGGTGGAACAAGTGATAGCATTAGGGAGAAAAAAGACCGTCAAACGTAAAGGAATACAACATGGAAATTCAAAACGGATCAATGTCAAACGCCTCCGAATTTGTGGAACACTTTGCACTTTAGAAATACTGGAAACACCTAAAACGGAACCGTATGCAAAGAGAAAACAAAATCTTCAACAGCCTTAGTTACGTATTGAAACACAGTGCGTCAGACAGCACCCCTTTCACGCCAGAAACTGACTCACAAACGGGGTTTACCATGATGTATTTACGCAAGCATAAACATATCATATCGAGAAGGCATATCACCCCAACTTTTTGAAATTTCTTTTGATCCTCTCCCTCCGGAGAAGTACTGGGGTGAGGGTTACTAATCTATAGCCCAGGCTGCGAAGAGAAACCAAACAGTTATATTTCAAAGACACACAGGTGGAACAAGTGATAGCATTAGGGAGAAAAAAGACCGTCAAACGTAAAGGAATACAACATGGAAATTCAAAACGGATCAATGTCAAACGCCTCCGAATTTGTGGAACACTTTGCACTTTAGAAATACTGGAAACACCTAAAACGGAACCGTATGCAAAGAGAAAACAAAATCTTCAACAGCCTTAGTTACGTATTGAAACACAGTGCGTCAGACAGCACCCCTTTCACGCCAGAAACTGACTCACAAACGGGGTTTACCATGATGTATTTACGCAAGCATAAACATATCATATCGAGAAGGCATATCACCCCAACTTTTTGAAATTTCTTTTGATCCTCTCCCTCCGGAGAAGTACTGGGGTGAGGGTTACTAATCTATAGCCCAGGCTGCGAAGAGAAACCAAACAGTTATATTTCAAAGACACACAGGTGGAACAAGTGATAGCATTAGGGAGAAAAAAGACCGTCAAACGTAAAGGAATACAACATGGAAATTCAAAACGGATCAATGTCAAACGCCTCCGAATTTGTGGAACACTTTGCACTTTAGAAATACTGGAAACACCTAAAACGGAACCGTATGCAAAGAGAAAACAAAATCTTCAACAGCCTTAGTTACGTATTGAAACACAGTGCGTCAGACAGCACCCCTTTCACGCCAGAAACTGACTCACAAACGGGGTTTACCATGATGTATTTACGCAAGCATAAACATATCATATCGAGAAGGCATATCACCCCAACTTTTTGAAATTTCTTTTGATCCTCTCCCTCCGGAGAAGTACTGGGGTGAGGGTTACTAATCTATAGCCCAGGCTGCGAAGAGAAACCAAACAGTTATATTTCAAAGACACACAGGTGGAACAAGTGATAGCATTAGGGAGAAAAAAGACCGTCAAACGTAAAGGAATACAACATGGAAA
This sequence comes from Macrothele yani, assembly GCA_039090855.1. NCBI lineage: Eukaryota > Metazoa > Arthropoda > Arachnida > Araneae > Macrothelidae > Macrothele > Macrothele yani. The sequence goes on along the minus strand of CM077005.1, from coordinate 131,536,080 downwards.
TTCAAAACGGATCAATGTCAAACGCCTCCGAATTTGTGGAACACTTTGCACTTTAGAAATACTGGAAACACCTAAAACGGAACCGTATGCAAAGAGAAAACAAAATCTTCAACAGCCTTAGTTACGTATTGAAACACAGTGCGTCAGACAGCACCCCTTTCACGCCAGAAACTGACTCACAAACGGGGTTTACCATGATGTATTTACGCAAGCATAAACATATCATATCGAGAAGGCATATCACCCCAACTTTTTGAAATTTCTTTTGATCCTCTCCCTCCGGAGAAGTACTGGGGTGAGGGTTACTAATCTATAGCCCAGGCTGCGAAGAGAAACCAAACAGTTATATTTCAAAGACACACAGGTGGAACAAGTGATAGCATTAGGGAGAAAAAAGACCGTCAAACGTAAAGGAATACAACATGGAAATTCAAAACGGATCAATGTCAAACGCCTCCGAATTTGTGGAACACTTTGCACTTTAGAAATACTGGAAACACCTAAAACGGAACCGTATGCAAAGAGAAAACAAAATCTTCAACAGCCTTAGTTACGTATTGAAACACAGTGCGTCAGACAGCACCCCTTTCACGCCAGAAACTGACTCACAAACGGGGTTTACCATGATGTATTTACGCAAGCATAAACATATCATATCGAGAAGGCATATCACCCCAACTTTTTGAAATTTCTTTTGATCCTCTCCCTCCGGAGAAGTACTGGGGTGAGGGTTACTAATCTATAGCCCAGGCTGCGAAGAGAAACCAAACAGTTATATTTCAAAGACACACAGGTGGAACAAGTGATAGCATTAGGGAGAAAAAAGACCGTCAAACGTAAAGGAATACAACATGGAAATTCAAAACGGATCAATGTCAAACGCCTCCGAATTTGTGGAACACTTTGCACTTTAGAAATACTGGAAACACCTAAAACGGAACCGTATGCAAAGAGAAAACAAAATCTTCAACAGCCTTAGTTACGTATTGAAACACAGTGCGTCAGACAGCACCCCTTTCACGCCAGAAACTGACTCACAAACGGGGTTTACCATGATGTATTTACGCAAGCATAAACATATCATATCGAGAAGGCATATCACCCCAACTTTTTGAAATTTCTTTTGATCCTCTCCCTCCGGAGAAGTACTGGGGTGAGGGTTACTAATCTATAGCCCAGGCTGCGAAGAGAAACCAAACAGTTATATTTCAAAGACACACAGGTGGAACAAGTGATAGCATTAGGGAGAGAAAAAGACCGTCAAACGTAAAGGAATACAACATGGAAATTCAAAACGGATCAATGTCAAACGCCTCCGAATTTGTGGAACACTTTGCACTTTAGAAATACTGGAAACACCTAAAACGGAACCGTATGCAAAGAGAAAACAAAATCTTCAACAGCCTTAGTTACGTATTGAAACACAGTGCGTCAGACAGCACCCCTTTCACGCCAGAAACTGACTCACAAACGGGGTTTACCATGATGTATTTACGCAAGCATAAACATATCATATCGAGAAGGCATATCACCCCAACTTTTTGAAATTTCTTTTGATCCTCTCCCTCCGGAGAAGTACTGGGGTGAGGGTTACTAATCTATAGCCCAGGCTGCGAAGAGAAACCAAACAGTTATATTTCAAAGACACACAGGTGGAACAAGTGATAGCATTAGGGAGAAAAAAGACCGTCAAACGTAAAGGAATACAACATGGAAATTCAAAACGGATCAATGTCAAACGCCTCCGAATTTGTGGAACAATTTGCACTTTAGAAATACTGGAAACACCTAAAACGGAACCGTATGCAAAGAGAAAACAAAATCTTCAACAGCCTTAGTTACGTATTGAAACACAGTGCGTCAGACAGCACCCCTTTCACGCCAGAAACTGACTCACAAACGGGGTTTACCATGATGTATTTACGCAAGCATAAACATATCATATCGAGAAGGCATATCACCCCAACTTTTTGAAATTTCTTTTGATCCTCTCCCTCCGGAGAAGTACTGGGGTGAGGGTTACTAATCTATAGCCCAGGCTGCGAAGAGAAACCAAACAGTTATATTTCAAAGACACACAGGTGGAACAAGTGATAGCATTAGGGAGAAAAAAGACCGTCAAACGTAAAGGAATACAACATGGAAATTCAAAACGGATCAGTGTCAAACGCCTCCGAATTTGTGGAACACTTTGCACTTTAGAAATACTGGAAACACCTAAAACGGAACCGTATGCAAAGAGAAAACAAAATCTTCAACAGCCTTAGTTACGTATTGAAACACAGTGCGTCAGACAGCACCCCTTTCACGCCAGAAACTGACTCACAAACGGGGTTTACCATGATGCATTTACGCAAGAATAAACATATCATATCGAGAAGGCATATCACCCCAACTTTTTGAAATTTCTTTTGATCCTGTCCCTCCGGAGAAGTACTGGGGTGAGGATTACTAATCTATAACCCAGGCTGCGAAGGGGAACCAAACAGTTTCATTTCAAAGTCACACAGTTGCAACAAGTGACAGCATTAGGGAGAAAAAAGACTGTTAAAAGTAAAGGAATACGACATGGGAATTCAAAATCGATCAGTATCAACCGCCTCCGAATTTGTGGAAAACTTTTCACTTTTAGAAATTCTTGAAGCACGTGTGCAAAGAGTAAACAGAGTCTTGAACGGCCTTGTTTTGGAACTGGAACAATTCCGTCTTGTAGCATTTTAGTCCATTTGAGTGCGAAGTAAATAGGTCATTAGGTAGCACTTCATTTTTTCTTGAATATGACATCCAAATAGAAGATCAAATACGACAGTTTCGAATTACATTTAATTAGTTGATGAAACCTAAGTATTTATTTAGCATCTTATACCGTATTTTTTTAATATCCGGAAATCAGAAAATATTTTCTTGTGCATAGAAATATACCTTTAGGAGCGGTGTTTAGGAATTAGAATTAGAATTTATTGTTTTGTGAATATCTCCATTGATTTCTTCGGGAAGTAGTTCGTATCGCAGTACGCATTTTCGTTCCAGTATGTGACTCACAAAATGAGTCGACCATGAGACTCTGACGTAGGCATAAGTGCATCTTTTGAAGACAGCTAATCGTCACATATTTTATACATCTTTTTCTTCTTCTCCCTCAGTGTAAGTGCAGAATTAAGTTTTACTAACCGATAACACATGCTGTAATATATTACTAAATCTATGAAACCTCAGCACTTTCAGAGAACGTGAAATTAAAATGTTCCTTAAAATAATTGCCCTAAAGTTATGTTCAATGATTTCCAAATTTCTTTACGGTGACATATGCATCGAATTTGATTTTTTCTACATACGAGGTATGTGATTTTGTTTATAGAAGTGCTGCAACATTAATAGTGATGAACATATACCTTTTCTGAGATAAACAGGTGGAAGGGCGAATGGATATGAGTTTTAGCTCTATATTGCTTTTATTGGTTGTGAAAACACCTTTTTATTAAGCGACACAATAATCGCTCATAATGGTTTTCAATTTCTGAGGTATTGAAGATACATATGATAATAAATCGTTCACAAATGATACAACACGAGTCCGAAATTTTTAAAAATGCATCGTGCATAATAGTTTGAAACCCAGTGAGATACGTTTACTCTATCTCCCAATCTCTTCAATGCTGCGTTTGAGGATGTCTTCTAAACATTGAAGACGAATGCTTTGAGGTTCATCGATATTACACTGGCCACAAACATGAGGGATATAGCGATTTCGAAGGGTAAACTTGGTGATATGCAAATTTAGCCACTACTGGAGATCGTTTATCAGAGTGTGTAAATCCGTGATACGTAAATTACAATCATGTCAACACAGCACGTGTCGTGCGAGCTCCGTTAAAAGTACCTTGATGCCTGAAGTGGACAATGAATCGTTTCACCGCTTGGTCCAAAAGTTTGCTCAATGTATTGCCTTCAGATTGTGATGTACTGCAGAGGTGAATCACGTGTCAAGACCACAAATTTGCAGCTATACATCCTGTCAATGTAGCGTGTAGCTTAGTCGGTAAGAGCACTTCACTCCGGAGAGAAGGGACACGGTTCTATCCTCGTCACTGACAACCTTCTGAATTTCATATGAGCGGGTTAACCTGAAATGCTGTCCAGTCGACTTTAAGTTTTGACAGCAGAAATAGTGCTGGCTGTCGGCATGTTACATTAGCAGTACGACAGTTCAATGTGGCTGCCGCTTTAATGGTTTCCCAAAGTGTAGTAATTCGGCTACACACAAGATTTCTACGGCATGGAAAATCTGCAGGTGGACCCTGGAGTGGTTGCCCGATGATAACCACCAGTAAGCAAGATCCATATCTGACAGTAAATGCTCGTAGATGGCCTAATATCACCAGTAGCCAACTCCCGGAATCACTTCGAGCTGCTTCTGGTGTCACAATATGTATCCTAACGGTACGAAAGCGTCTTCAGGATACGAAGTCAACGCAAGGAGGCCACCGAGATGTATAGCCTTGACATCAGTTAACATTTCTCAAAGATGCACCTACTCTAACAGTGCAAGTCGTAGAATACAGAGCGGCGCCATGTATCCTTCAGAGAAGAATCTTGTTTCGCTTTTCATCCTGATACTCTTAGAAACGTGTGGAGGAGATCCGGCACACGAATGCAACCACACTTGGTTCAGTCCGTCCACCTTTACCAAAGGCAATCAGTTCTGGTCTGGGCAGTGTGTGTTTTAATGGCCGTACTTCCTTGTACAATTGTCAGGGCAACATGAGTGCCCCAGTGTACCGAAATGAGATCATTGTGCTAATTGTGACACTGTTTCACCCTGGAATTGGCCATTCCTTCAGTTTTCTGAACGACAATGCCTACTTGTCAGGGTGCCTGAATAGCGCTTCAGTAGCTGGAAAAACTATGGGATTGAATAGTTACAACTGAACCCAAGGTCACCTGACATCAATGCTACTCAAACCACTTAGGATTCTGTATAGCCGCGTCTGGACACCCACGCTCCATACCCTGTACACTGGAAAATCTCCGTAATGTTTTGCCTGTAATATGGGACAAGCTGCACAAGACACTTATCAATAATGTCGTTGTAAGTATGTTTCGTAGGTGTCAAGACTTATATTGAAACAGAGGTGGTGTTACCGGATACTGAAATCCAAAGGTATGGACATTCTCCGAACTCGCCATTTTGTCTATATTGCAGTGCCACCTTGTTGTGTGCAGAAATTGCACAGTAAATTGTTTTTGTAAACCCACTTTTGATCCTTGTGTTATGTAGCCTCTCGACGCTGTTTCAATGCGTACTGAGTCAGATGCATACATCTTTCATTTAATGCAATATCCCTAACTTTTTGTGGCCACTGTATTTAAGCCATGTTTGTTTTGTTGTCGAACTACAATATTCAGTTTTCCGCGTACTGTATTCAGGGCTAAGTGTTTAATCCAAAAACTAGTTGATAAGGTAATGAAGTGATATCGCAAATCAATTTAAAATTGATGGACAACGCTTTTAAAAGATACGAAGATTTTGAATTTAAAGAAAGGAATTTGGAAACTTGATTCGTTTTCGGGGAATATCCACTGATGCCAGCAACTCTACTGGCTATCAATACAGTAGCTAAACTTAGGGCCACTGGCTCCAGGGAATGGTAAGGGCCAGCGTGGTAAAACAAACTTACCGCATGTGCCTTATCCAGGTCTTTTCCTCTGCCCACTCAGACGAACGGTCTCAGAAAACTGAAACGTTGGGCCGGCTAAGTAAATGATACCTTCACTTGTCTTGGATAACAGATTTCAAGTGAAGGGCCACATCGAAGAAGGAGTTAATAATCGTGTAAGTTTTGATTGCATAACTTTTCAGGGAAGAAGTACAATTTGCAAAATCAACTTAAAATAATGCCTTAAAAGAGTATTTCATCATTGCATTCTCGTAGTATTTGCTAATGGATCAGAAGCACAGACCATAGCTGAAAACAACGTACACAGACTTTGGTCATTTGAAAGACGCGTGGATTAATGCATGCTTGGTGTAACCAGGAAATACAGGAACAGAAACGCATGGATCAACAAAATGATAGGAGTCGGTGGCTTTATTATCAAAGTGAAACCCGTGAAAGGGCGATGGAATGCACATAATTCTAGAAAAAATGGACACAGTTCACTACTAAAACATCAGACTAGATATCAAGGGTCTTAAAGAGATCCAGAAGAATACCACTTGGGAAATTGGCGGAAGAATTTCGGAAGCAGGCCGGAGTGACGTCGAGGACACTGGCTCAAAGCAGAAAAGTGTGAAGACTTGAGGAGATCTTCATCGGGGATTTTATGGAGAATGGTTGAGGATGATGATGACGAATGCGTGTGCTCCAGTTTGTGTGTGTGATTTGGGAGGTGGCTGGGAGGTGCGCGCGCGCTATGTGAGACAAAAGCGTATCGTAAAAGAACTTATTCATAGATCAGGAAAATGGCAAAAGCTGATGTCATCATGATTAAATTAACGAACCTGCAGTGGCAATAGGGTCGATGTATTGTTCGTTATACTGTTTATCTTTGGCAAATGAAATACAGATTTGAATGTTAACCTTACCACTGACATGAAATGTCTGCTTATCACTGAAGATTACGTAGTTTAGAAATGTCTCGTCTTCGATGCAACATTTCCGCACAGAATTCCTGTCGAGCCACCAGTCTGCGTTACTAATTTCTAGAACCATGGTAAATCTGTATGGTTTTTAAGTGCAATCATTTTCGGAACTCTCTCCAAACCATCGGTTGTGAAATATCCTTTTAACGAGAAGCACGCCGCGTTGATTTCGTGGAACTACAAACGAAGCTCTCCCTCACCTACTCCACAACAGCACAAGAAACACGTGGGCGACCAGAGGATTTCTCATGACGAACATAATAAGAAATCTCAACAAAATTTTTATGACAAGAGTAAATTGTAGGTCTTATGCCAAGAGAAAATTTGTGTACATCACTGGGTGCGAAATTTTCGTTGAACAGTTGTCGCAGATTTCGTTTCTTCAAACCCAAACACACAGGGAACGCGTTCCGCACCTGTGAAAGTGGCATTTTGAAATGCACGCCGCTGACCGTCGCAGTTAACAAATGACGTCTTATGGCACTACGTGAGGTAAAACGTAATGCGGTTTTCTGCAGATAAATGCATATAAACATTTTGAAAGTGTCCTGAATAAATTCCTATACCCATTGAAATGTATTTGTGAAGCCCTTTGTAAATCACCTTGTATATTCGGTGCGTGTGTGTATGTGTGCATTTAATGATAATAAAAAAAAACGAAAACAATCCTTTCTTTTTGCTTAGAAGAGCGAGAAATTTTATCATTAGTCAGGGATGCGGTAGAAGTAATATTTTTTGACTGGGATTGCACTGGTTTTTACAACAACAAAAATTGAACACGATTTTTCCTCATAGTGACCTATAATGTTTCTTATATAGGTGCCTTTAGAAAAATAATTTCCGACGGAAAATGATTGAAATTGTTTTATCAAGATGTTTTATTTCTTGAAAGGGGCTGACAAATTAATGCCTTTATATTACTCCAGAAGTGACCGTGTTTATAAATGTTGCTCTCCCTTAGATCAAAAACATATTTTTCGAACCAGCATTTAATACTGTATAGAAAAACGTTCCTTCAGGTCTTTCTGAAACATATTTTTAAGATTTTTCGAATTATTCAGAAGAAAGAGATATCTCTTCGAAGTTGATTGACAATTAGCATCTTACAATTCTATTATACTTAAAGGAATATTCTATTCCACTTAAAGGGAATTTAGAACTATATTAATAACGCATGGACGCAGCAAACGTCTTTCTCTGATGTCTGCTGGTGAATCGACGTTTTTGTTCTGGGGAAGGGGTATCACAGATATTCCTTCCTTAACGCCATTGATTGATGGGGAAGTACCCACTCTGTGAATAATGCTAGCAAAAGATCTGTTCTGAAACAGATGGTGCAAAAAAAAAAAAAGAAAGTTATCACAGGTACAGGGTTCTTCTTCTTCTTACCCTGTTGACACCCACTGCAGGGCTTCCCCAAACTTTCCAACTTCCTCGGTTCTTAGACTCAGTCCACCATTTAGCACCTCTAAATTTCTGAAGGCCATCTCTCCATCTTGTTTGCAGGTGCGCCCTCCGTTTCTTTCCTTCTCTCGATTCCCATTCTGTTATTAATTGTGTCTATCTTTCATCTTTCAGTCTTCCAAAATGTCTAGCCGATCTCCACTTTCATTCTTTTATTATTTTTATAATATCTATTATTCCTGTTCTTTCTTTTATAAGTACATTTCTAACTCTGTCTCTTCTTGTTATTCCCAACATTCTTCTCTCTAACATTCTTACCGATACTCTTATTTTTTCGCATGTCGTTCATGATACTCCACGTTTTATTTTTCACATGTCGTTGTTCTAAGCTTATGATACTCCACGTTTCACTTTCATAAGTAAATAGGGTGTTAATACATGCATTGAAGAAAAGTTTAGGATTATGATTAAGTTTAGAAGTATTTATTAGTTTAGGAAAGGACAGGATTATGAGAGTATTATTTCAATCTTAAATCCTGTTCCCACGTGCAGCCTTGAAAATTCCTCCCTGAGGAAAGTGAAAGCTTGGCAGTTTTGAGTTTATTCTTCGCGATGTTTAAAACACGGGTTATTTAGTCTATATGTGATCAGTGTTTGATTAAGGGTGGGATCTCAGTTACTATTGTGCACAAATGTGTCTTTGCAGGACCAAGTGCTGCCAGGGATGATCACTGTGGTTTCCTTTTCTGAAGTTTTTGTGGTTTCCCTTTCTGAAGTTTTTGTGGTTTTGGAGAATATGTATAGAATTTAGGTGCACAAGGAAAGATTGAATAAGGACGTTTCTGGCATCAATGATTTAAATACGTTCTGATCATTAAAGTCTTTCAAAACATTCTTTATTTGAGATTTTGTTTTCGGGAAATTACTTAAATCAAGGTTTTACGTTCGGAATGAGGACCACGGGAGCTTCCAGTTCCAGAATTTTAAGGGACCAACAGAAACCATTTTTCCATAAATCCTACGTTATACAGTCAGTGCATCTAGTCGCTGTCAACTCTGTACACAAATGGAGAGAAGTCGCCTCTAACTATACTCAAACTATGTAACGTAAGACTTTGATTTCTCATATAATAGCATTATATTGTTTTGTCTACATGTGTGCATTTGCCAACCGTGGGAAGTTATTTTGGGGATAATTGTATTTATTGCTATTTGGGGTCGTGTAGTGCGTTGATAAAGGTCATGTGGTATAAATTAGCATTACCAACATCCGGAGAGAAGTTTCAGATCAGGTTCCAGTTGGGCATTGCTCAAAAACAAGCCATTCGCTGCAATTCATTGCTGCATCTAGATCGTGCGACTCTTTGAAGTTAAGTGAATATTTAATGTTACTTTTATCCTCAACCATCTGGCAACAATGAAGTTCTGCTTTGTGCATCTTTTTAGGAAAGGAACTGCGGACTATATTGTGAATCTTAGACTGCAAGCAATATGAAGTACATAAGGTTGAGAGAACAACCTTTAGTCATAATAAATTTTATTGTTGTTGTCCACCACGGTTTTGTTGTGATTTGTCCCAGCATGCTCAGGACGAATCGCACCTACAGTAAATATTCAGTTTGTTCTGATATCATCAACAATGTCTGCCGGTCACGGTTTTCTGCCAGGTGCTTCCGTGCGGTTGATAAAAATGGATTGGGTGCCACGTAACTGACCAGTTGCAAATAATTTTTATATGAAATACTTAAACATACACGCTTTTCATATGAATGTGAAAAAATCTTCGCAACTTGTCAGCGACGTGGCATTCACCTCGTTTCTATCAAGCACGTTTAAGCATCTGACAAAAACCGGTAAATGTCAACGCTGTCAAAACTCAAATTTCATTCTCTAAACATGAACACATGCAAGCATTATGTACCGCACATAATCCCCTTAGAAAGAACAATAATAATGGAGTAAATAAATATCCCAAGTTTATACCGTCTAGGCACGTTAAAATATTTTAATTTTCGCTAAAATACATTAGCGCGTTCGAAACCTTCACATGGGTTCATCATAAGGTGTAAAATAAGATATAAATCCTTTCAAATACACATTACACAATACTCAAATGACCCTTTGATGTTATAACAACAAGAAATATCTCTTACATGATGGTTATGAGCAAGAACACTCATGTAAAATATATTGCTTGCCGTTATAACCTCAAGGGGCCATTTGAGTATTGTGTAGTGTGTATTTGACAGGATTTGTGTCTTATTTTACAGCTGATGAAACCATGTAAAGGTTTCGAAAGCGCTAGTGTATGTTAGCGAAAATTAAAATATTTTAACGTGCCTAGACGGTATAAACTTTTATTCTATAGAGATAATGGAGCAAAGTAAAATTTTTCCAGAATGATAGGTATTCAGCTAGATAGGTAGAAAACTGACAAGCACATAGATCGCTCGATAAATAGATAGATAGATAGATAGACAGAGAGTGAGAGACTAAATTATAGTAGATTGATCGGTAGGTAAACACACAGGCACATACATGTAAATAGATTAATATTACCTTTCAGTGTAGACCTCCACTGCATTTCTTCCTTTCTTCCATTCCGGCATGGCCTAACTATAGAACTGGAGTATAAATTTGCTTCACACTAATGATCTAAACCATTGTCCCCCGCTTTTACATGATCTGCAAGCATTGTTAAAACTAAATCAAATTGTTTTGCAGGATATTATTGCAATATCATCATTATTTAACAAAAAAGAAAATAGGGAAATTTCCATGCTTGATGGAAAGCAGATCCCAAATGTAACTAACCACACTCCTCGACATAAAGATTGATGCACCAAAAAGTATTTGTTGGAGAGCCATGCAAATTGGTGGGTCAGTTAAGTTACGTAAGGTATTGCAGTTACTCACCAATCACGTGATAGATGAGGGAGGTAAAAGAGAAAACGCCGCTCTGGTGGCGTAGTGGTCTAAACGATGGCTTCTGATCATTCGTCCGAGATGGGTCCGAGTTCGAATCCCGTTGAAGCCTGGATGTTGTGTTTGTCTTACGGCGTATTTCTCCCCTTTCTCTGGAGCCAGTGGCCCCAAATTAGGGACGGGCGGCTGCTTGTAGCCCACTGAGTTGCTCACGGTGGACGTTAAATATCCAATAAAAAAAAGGGGGGACGCTCGGCTTAGCTAAATTTCATAGTCCTTACCTAGGTGTGGGAACCACTGCTTCGGAGGGATCTTAGTGGGGAAAGCACGCAAAAGGAATGAGAATTCCTGTGCGATGACATCAGGAACCTTACCATTCCACGGATACCTTTTCTAGAGCCGGCATCATAGGACTACGTACGGAGGGTTGGTTCCTGCGTCTCATCGTGGCGCAAACACAGCGGAATGCAACAACTGTTGGCCGAAGTGGCTAAAGTGGTTGGAAGAAGGTATCGTGTGTTGCAGTAGAGGGACTCGTGCCCGTAGACTGGCTTCCGAAAGCTTTGATCTCAGCATTACACGGCAAATCGTAGCACCCCCACAATCCTCAGTGCGCGACATTGGACGAGGTGTACATGCTGCACTAAATATCATCCCCGTATCAACACAAACTGCGAATCGTAGATTGCCTGCAGCAGGTTGTGCTCATGCCAGCAATTGCGATAACTGCCAGCCACCGGAGCAAATCATCGCGCAAAGTAGAAACGGCGCCGTACCAGATGTGCCTGGCTGAACGAATGAAAGCATGTGGTATTCAGCGTCGAGTATCGCATTTGTGTCAGAGCCTACGATTGAGGATTGTGAGTCTCGAGATGTCATGGTCAGCAGGCTGAATTCCTGTTGGCCATGAGCGTCATACTGAACCTGGTGTCATGGTTTGGGTTGATATCACTTTCAGCAGCCGTTCGCCGTTCGTGCGCATAGCGGGTACAGTGATGACGATACGTCGATGAGGTACGCAACTAATTTTTTGCAGTACCTCTGTGGCGTTCTTTACGATCAGTTTCAACCAGATAAACCTGCACACTGCCAACATCAGCAGATAAAGCACATAAGGGCCGCCTCAGTGGCGCAGTGGTCTAAGCGATGGCCTCTGATCATTCGTCCGAACGGGGTCCGGGTTCGAATCCCGGTGAGGCATGGATGTTGTGTTTTTCTTACGGCACTGGCTCTTTCCCTTCCCTGGAACCAGTGACCCTAAATTAGGGACGGACGACTGCTTATAGCCCACTGAGTTGCGCACGGCGGTCGTCAAACCTTCAATCAAAAAAAAAAAAGCACAGAAGGTGTCCGGTTGCTGCCCTAGCCAACACTTCTCCTGACTTGTCACTAATAGAGAACGTGTGAGGCATCATTGGCAGACGACCTAATGCCTCTACACGAATATCTATCAAAGCCGATGAATTATGGGCAGAGATCAATGGTGAAGGCAGATCATTACCTCAGGAGACTTTTCCGGAAAGTTTTCACTCGATTGTAACCCGTGTTGCACAATTAATTTAACCCGTGTTGCAGGATTAATACTCCAAAAGTGCTGTCACACAACCTAATGACTCTGGCCACATTATACTCTCTCTTCGTTCACGACATTCATGTAATCCATCAGAATTCAAAGCACTTCTTTACCACATGCGTTTCTATATGTCTTGTAAGTTTCGTCTCACGTTGTGAATTCTTTCATGCTGTGGCTTTTTCTATGTGAAAAGTAAAAGTATCTTAGGCAGAAGTTTGGCTACCTTCTTTATTAGTTTTGACGAAGTTCTTTCTCTACTTCCTCGGATTTAGGTTTTTTTTGCTTTTTTTTTAATTGGAGGTTTAACGACCACCGTGAGCAACTCAATGGGCTATAAGCAGTCGCTCGTCCCTAATTTAGGGTCACTGGTTCCAGGGAAGGGAGAGAGCCAGTGCCGTAAGAAAAACACAACATCCATGCCTCACCGGGATTCGAACCCGGACCCCTTTCGGACGAATGATCAGAGGTCATCGCTTAGACCACTGCGCCACTGGGGCGGCGGACTTAGGTTCGTTGTGATCACCTGCTTTTTTAGAAAAAAAGATTCATACCATTTCCTACACCACATTATTCAGCGCTCACGTGAAACATTACGCTTACAAAACTTTGGCATTATCTAGTGCAGCGCAAGAAGATCGAATGTCGTAACGTGAACACTCAAACTTCGGAAGTCGGCAATAATCGTGGCTTCTGTTCACAATACCTTAAATGGTCAAAATGCCCTGTTTTCCCACTTAGATGAAAACGTCATTATACCTAGCGATAGCGAGACTCTGATTCTTTAGACGATGGTGGTCTTTGAGTGGCAGAACATGTAGAACAGCTTCTTTAGTCACTAGATGAAAATCTTGTTTGCGTGTCCTAAAATAAGGAAGGACAAAAATTGTGGAGTTTAAGCTTTGAACAGCTGTAAGTTTACATGACTAATTCTTTAAACGCTCGTAAAAAGCCTCGTTGAACATGTACTTCGGGCCTATAATAACTACCTGAGTAAGAATATCAACTGACAGAATAAAAGAAGTATTTAAAGATAAATATTTGTTTTATTCCTTCACTCATGGAAGTTCAGATCGACATCAATATAATCCACTGATAGAATATAATCTCGCTGGTAGAACACCGATTTACATATCGTATGACAATGACAATTTTTCGTCACATGCATTATATAGGCGAAACTCACCGGACACCTAACAGAGAAACACAACATAGCATTTATTGACACACATTTGTACGGTGTCGGTCCACCTTTCGCCTTAATGCATGCACTGACCTTTCGAGACATGCTTCCGACAAGATTTTGGAACACAGCGATAGGTAAGCCCTTCCATGCAGTACATAATGCTACCGCTAACTGTTGCTTAGTTGTAAGCCTTGGTTCCAAACTTCTTATGCGGAGCTCTAATTAATCCCATAGGTGCTCTTTGGGATTAAGATGAAGGCTCTGTGCTGGCCAGTCCACACAAAATACTAAATTATCGTCAAACCACGGCGTAACAGTCCTTGCTTTATGGCACGGTGCATTATCTTGCTGGTACCAGCAAGGCTCGGTTCCATACTATTACCACAGAGTTTGCAGGGCATAATTGTCCAGAATATCGAGGTAGACGTGCTGGTTAACTGGTTTTTCCACGATAACCAATGGGCCGGGACCATACCACAAAAAACACAACCACACAAGCACACTACCAGCTCCAAACTTGACCGTTGTAACAACAGTACACTGTGGTAAATAGCGTTCACCCGGCTGCCACCATACCCACACACGTCTATCAGACTGACGGATCGTTTACCTGGATTCATCAGTTCATAGGACTCGTTTCCATTGATCTACGGTCCACGATAAGTATTCTTTACACCACGCTAAACGACGAGTAGCATTCTGAGTGGAGATGAAAGGCTTATGAGCAGACGCGCGACCACGGTAACCCATGGAATGAAGTTCTCTGCGAATGGTACCATACCGAGGTTCCAGCATTTTTCTCACCTGTATACTGAGGTCTTGTGCAGTACTCCGTCGATTAGCTCTAACGAATCTCCTGAGGCTTTGACGTCCACTATCACCGATTTTCTTTGGTCTGCCGGTACGTTTTGCTGCTTCAGGCACGCCATGTGTCTTTCACTTATTTAGTACATCCAAAAAAGTTGACTAGGGTATGTTTAAATGCTTCTCGGTTTCTCTTACCCACTAATATGACAGCCAACAATCTTTCCGTTCTCAAAGTCAGTTCTCTCCCGCCGAGACATTTTCACTCAACCTCACAGTGTGATATGATCGCGGTCAGCTGCAGGCTTGTTTTTATATCGTTTGCAGCTGTACCTCGCGTCTTAACAACGCAGCGGATCCGTTCATTTGCTTTTGAAAAGGGGTGTCCAGTGACTTTTGTCAATTAAGTGTATATTAACAAACGAACTTTGCCTCTTCTTCAAAATCAACATTTAACAACCTACTTCCATTGCTCTCGTGTCATCAACTGGACAAATCTGCATTACTCCACTCTATTCCCATTGAACTTTCTTGTTTCATTCTACTGTGACTCACTATCAGAGTTGCCAAAATGTAAAACCTGTAAGGAAAAGCTGTTACATCGGGGAAATCTTTAACCAAGGAGTAACGAAATTTGCATGAGAAAATAGAAACTCAAAAGAAAGGTTATTTAGATGTGTACGTTACGCAACATATTTCATGTTTCTGAGATCTTATTTCAATGCAGCAGACATTTCTTACAAAATATCCAGTTTCCAGTGAATGGATTGATCATTAAATTGTATTTATACCTCCAGAGAAATCTTTTTGGTCCTGTTATAACATGAATGTGGAGAAAGACCAAATTTTAACACTATATTTCTTTATTTTGGTTTTTGTTTCTATATACAATACTCACAAAATTCTGCACGACGCGAAATATTCGCTAATCAGTTTATGGGTGCCATGTTTTTGAGCTGTTCAATCCTATTAAGAATATTCTTCTTTTTTTCGGGTAACCTCAACTACATATTTTTTAAGCTTTCCAATCATAATTTGAAGAAGCGTATATGCTCCAGCTTTGTCCGTCCGTCCGTCTGTCTGTCTGTCCACCAGTCTGTCTGCCTTTCCGCAGGATTACTCGCGTAAAAATGGTTCCATTTCGATGAAATTGTAGTATGTGGTAGGGGACAACCTGGGGACGAACTCTATTGAAAATGGACGAAATGGAATCAAAGGTCAGCACATGGGAGCGGGATCCATTCCATCGCCCTTATGCGCCATAACTTACGTAAAAATGCTTCGATTGCGACAAAACTTTATCATGTTTTTCCGAACCTATTCTGAACCGGTTCTGTTGAATATCATCGAAATAGTGTCAACAGTCAAGGCACAGGAGCGAGATTTATTATACAGCCATTATCACCATAACTTGACTAAAAATACTTCTATTGCGACAAAACTTTAGCACGTTATTTTGGAGGTATACTGAACTAATTTTGTTTAATATCATCGAAATGGGGTCAAAAATCAGGGCACAGGAGCGAGATATATTGCATAGCTATTATCCTCATAACTTGAGTAATGCTTTCTGGTATGTTGGAAAGCGTATCATAATCAATGCATGGCATGATTTTACTAACTTGTTTTTCAATGTACAGTTTTGTCTTTATGGAAGGAAAAAATCACACGGTCATTTTACTACATAATTAATTCAAAAACTCTGATGCCTCCCCGGTGGCGCAGTGGTCTAAGCGATGGCCTCTAATCATTCGTACGAAATGGGACCGGGTTTGAATCCTGGTGAGGCATGGACGTTGGGTTTGTCTTACGGCACTGGCTGTCTCCCTTTCCTTGAACCAGTGACCCTAAAATAGGGACAAGCGACTTATTATAGCCCATTCAGTTGCTGACGGTGGTCGTTGAACCTCCAACAGAAAAAAAAAACATCTTCCACTGATAAATTTTGTTAGAAGGAACATTTTACATATATGTTCTCCTTAAAATAGTGCACAGTTTCTTTCTGGGAGAGAAGATGTATATTATATTTTCCTCGCTGCCTGAACTTCGGAAAATCCGGTTAAAAACTTTTTGTTTATGTCAAATCCTTCAAACTCAGAAAATTCTTTTGCGTACGTTTTTTCGCTTTTTCAGTTTTGTAACTAAAAGACGCATCTGCTTTTGAAAATTAGACTTAAAAGTTATAGTTGTTGTCAGCTGACTTTATTATACGAGGGCATTTTTTCTCTTACGTTTTACTTTCTCATAAGCATCTATGCTCCTAGCTTGATTCTAGGCGAATTCCGATCTAAAACGTTTTCGAATATATGATAATTCTTACTACGGAAAACATTTAAGCATACAAACGCCTTTCCATAAAAACTGAGAGTAATTTTTCTTGAGTTGGCAACAGTGCGGAGGAAAAAAATAACCACCCAGACGACTAACTGAATTAAGGAAGTAGCTATGGCAACAGTTATTAGCCGTGGCAGATGATTGTGATTTTGTTATTGCGCAGGTGTTCAAGGTACGTCTGCGTTTCGCCATACAGCTATGGAGGTGAGAGATTCAGAGTTAAGAAGTGAAATGCGTTGTGCTATAAAGTTTTGATATCTTTGGGTAAAACAATTCTAGAAACACTTGATTTAATGAAAAAGTTTACAAAGAAAAAATGTTTGGGTGAGTCAACGATTTTTAGATGGTACCATTATTTCCAAAAAAGGGCGTTTGTCAGCAGAACTCGTTCCCAGGCCTGGTCAACCTGAAAAGTGTTTTTACGAAGCGTTTTTATTAAAACTGTGTAAGCAATCTTGCAAAAATATCGCGAATGACATGTGAAGACATAGCGGCGTCAACTAATATTTCAAAAACACTGGCATTCCTCATTTTACGCTATAAACTACTGCTGCATCGTGTGTGTTCCAGATGGGTACCTCGTCTCCTGACGAGAGAACAATTGTTAGGTAGAGTTCAGGTGTGTCTTGAGTGGAAACAAATTATTGCAAAGGATCCAAACTTTCTAAACACAGTAATAACTGCCGATTGAAACATGGGTTCAATATTTCGACCCCCTCATGAAGCGCGTAACGAGTGTCGGGAAATACGCAGGCTCGGCTCTTCCGAAAAAATCCGCCAAACCAAATCAGCTGGGAACGTGATGATGACAATTTTCTTTGATCATAAAGGTGTAGTCTCCACAAATTACTGTCAATGCTGAGTATCACATTTCAGTCTCGAAGCATCTGCGGCGACACATATCGATTAAGCTACCGGAACCGGTGTTCAAGTAAACCCTACATCATGATAACACTCGCCCACATGTGGCTGCTTGTGTTCAACAGTTTCTAACGAAATGCAGTATTGAAATCGTTGCCACAGCCTGCCTACATCCCTGACCTCGCCTCGTCCGATTTCGGGTTGTTTCTAACAATTAAGGAGAAGTTTCGTGGTACAACATTCAACACAGATGCTTCATTCGGAACTTGAATCAGAGCCCACTCAGCCGAACAATCAGAAGTCAGCTCTTAGACCTCGGCGCCAACGTGATGTCTTACAGACATTGGAGACGCTTCCGAAGAACAGAGACTGTTACCCAGTAAACCCAGATGAAGTAAAGCTAGGAGGATTACATAACGTGAAGACAGGTATAAGAAAGTTGTAGCAAGACGCAACATGCTTGACAACACCATTACAATTGCGTTTTGATCTAATCACCGTCACGTAAACTCATTTTTATACTACCTTCATACGCAAGAGGTTGCACGCAGACTATGTTTATTCCAGATGTCATGTGCTGTCGTCCGCTGACACCCTCTCACAGGAGATCACTGCTGAATTGGGGTTGAGATCATGTTACCTAGACTGAAGACAAATAGCGATGTGTATGAGAGTTTTCTTTACGGAATGACCCTAGGCGTGTATTCATCTGTAGGAAGCCTCGATGGCGTCAGCATCTTTCTTTACGCATTGAAGGAGATTCCTATGGTGGATACTATTGTCTGGGCATTCATCGTGTTGTGTTGATGTATCGGTTTCAGTATGGCATTATCACTGCTAAGTAATCAGATCCTAGACCCTATAAGCTACCCCATGCGTTTGCACTTGGAAAAAATTCCATTTTACATGACAAAAATTGTCGATGTTTCAGTGCATGGGGAAACAGTGTAGATACGAACCTGCATTGTAAATCTGGTTACCATAGAAAGGTAATGTCATTGCCACGAAGTTGGCGCACGTATAATGAACACAGAGATATTTAGACTCATTTCATGGGTTCACGCGAAGTAGAATGGTATGCGCGAAGAATTGTTGCAGGTTTGAGACGTGATGGCCATCAGACGATTGCATCAGTGGACACGGAAAGGGGATACTCCTCGTTGATACCGGTCCGACCAGGGTTGGATAACTACATATCGGTATGAGCAACACGTACGTAATCGGAATGGTTGTCAATTCAGGAAACGTAACTGTAAGACTTTTATCCAGTGAGAAGATAGATGATTGATGGAGTCAAAGCCGGTATTTATCAGCACCACACAAAGACGCCACAGAGAAGCTGGCACGAGTAGAAGACGGGATCTACTCTGCACTCCTGCCACTTGAAGTCATGGCCATGCCAAATTAGAGGGGTGCAAAGGAGAAGCCGATTGTCCTGACGAATTACAAAATGTCTTTAGCAATGAGATCCCTTATCGGGCTCAGACAATACGATGATCGCACTAACTGTTGGGAGAAATATCGGCGAAAGATTTTCAACGTCGTGTACTGTTCAGATGCAATGCCCACCGCAGAAACCCTGCTGTTGGGAAGTGGCATCTTTTGAAATAGTTGGTCATTACCTTTTTTTGACGTGAATACGTCTTTGAAATCAGACCAGCACTAAGTGGCCAGTACGGAAAGTTGAGAGTTACGAAAATATGGGCATCGAGTTCGGTCGAATAATTGTCTAATAATTTCTATATTATCAATGCGAACCAAACCAATCTAGTGTCATTCGATAGCTAAGGGAACAGAGACTTGTTAGTGACCTTGAGTTTGCGCGGCGCGATAAGCGGGGGCGGGGGCGTGGTCCGACGACTTTCCGCTGCGCCTCGCAAACTTAAAACCAGTATAACTCGGGACTGCGAAGCGCTACGACGTCGAAATTCATCTCAAACGACAGCTAACGTCGAAATCTGTCGATTTAAGACATTAGAAGAGAAATCAAATACAGTGTTGGTTGTGAAACTTTGGATTGCAGTTGGAAAATTAAAAAAAATTCACAATGTCGGCATACACTCGTTGAAAAGCCAAATAGAAATACATCGAACGTAGTCTACGCGGAAGAACAACTCCTCAGCACCCGATAAACATCACAATGTCCGCGACAGAACGCATGAAAAAGCATCGGGAGGCAGGTGAGTATATCCCCTCCCAATCCACCTATCAAGAAACACTTCATCTGAACATTTCTGAACACGAATAGCATAATGAGCTGCAGCGCCGTATTGTTGGAACCATCTTTCTGCTAGGAGACCCTATCATTGCAGCTCGGGAACAAACCAGTCCCTCAGTATGGAAAGATAGGAATGCTGATCGACCTAGTCGTCGGAAAAATAGTGGCCTATCAAATGCTTACTAGATAGTGCAGCCGAAATCATCACAATGTAGTGGATTGTGCTCCAACACCTCATGGCAATGTGGGTTCTCTTTGCTGCAAAAATAAACATTCTTAGCACGGCTACTTCGGTAAATGGCACATTCATCATTGAAGAACACAGCCCCACGTTGAGGGGGCGTCAACAACGTCTCCAACAATCTTGCACATGCGGTACTCCGTTCCTCCGAATCAGCTTCAGTAAGCTAAACACAGGGCGATAGGACTTCAATTGCAGATCTGTTTTCATGTGAGTCAGCATGGTGGTCTTTGGGATTCCAAGTTCCGCCGATCCTATCTTCAGAGCATTCTTGAGAAATCTCAGCACTGATGCTGCCACGGCTGCACATTTTTGTTGCCTCGATTGCGGTCTTCCAGTCCTATTGCTATCCAGTATGGATCCAGTTGTGAACATCTTATGTTCCCATCTCAATAATGTCTATTTCGGTGGGGCTTCTTTGTTAAATCTTGCAGTAAAGTCACTTTGCACTTATCTTATAGTTTTACTAGAACGTGGACATTCATGTGTCCATACACTTCCTACTAACCATTCTTCCACACTATAGTTGCTTGTGTCAGCCATCTGAAAGCAAAGGAAAAAATTAATTAGTTCCATTGTAATAGCCATAAGGGGATGACAAGACATTCGGATCACCCAATTCAAGTATCTTTTCATTTATTTTTCCTTAGCTAACGGTATAGTTCTACAAAATTCTATATATAACAAGAAAGAGGACACCGAACTTTTGGGTGT
The DNA here is from genome assembly GCA_039090855.1 of Macrothele yani. Taxonomy (NCBI): domain Eukaryota; kingdom Metazoa; phylum Arthropoda; class Arachnida; order Araneae; family Macrothelidae; genus Macrothele; species Macrothele yani. The sequence goes on along the minus strand of CM077005.1, from coordinate 131,515,180 downwards.
AATGTCTTTTGAATCCGTTCTTATGCGAATTGAATCTATCAAAGCTATTCAAAATCAATGGAACCGGTATGAAAAACAGTTGTATCTGACCAAAGAAAAAATTAATTGGGTTTTTAATCCCGCAGATATTGCTGTAAACGTCAACGTACGTCCTCTGGTGGCAGACTTGTGCGTTAAGAAAAATTCGAATTTATATGAGAAACATTTCGCAGCGGAAGCGCTCTCCAACAAAGAAATAATTTCTCAAATCGGTCTCTTAGAAGCAGAGATATCGAAAAATATAAGATATGCACTCCCCCCTCCCACCCCGCGGAAAAAACATGCATTATTTTAAAAAGAAAGTATTTTCAAAAGGTTTTTCAATGTGAGCGTTATCGGTCCATGAAATAATTTTTTCAGTCGAGTTTTCAGGAGATCAGATTTTACTGCAAATACATCAGACGCAGAAATTAACTCTTACGCCACCTGGTGGCCAAACCATTCTTTATCAAATATATATGCTGGGAATTTCCTATCAGGAGCTGTACCCGTGCAGAAAGAATTTTTCAAATCGGAGTTTCAGAAGCAGAGATATTGAAGAAAACGCAATTTACCTTTACGCTCCCTAGCGGAAAGTTTATGCACCACTTGAAAATTTTGAATTTATATCAGAAACATTTTACACCGGTTACGCTATCTAACAAAGCAGGAATTTTTCAAATCCGACTTTCAGAGGAAGGGATATTGACAGAAATAAATAGACACCAACGCCCTCTGGTGGAGAAACCGTGCATTATTTTAAGATGAAAATATTATCAAATGTTTATCGACAGGTGCGGTATCGGTCCACGGAAGAATTTCTTCAATCGGGCATTTAGAACCTGAGAGTTTGCTGCAAATACCTACGAAGCACAAACTTAACGCTTACGCCCCATGGCGGTTAAACCATATTATATAAAATATTAGAAATTACAATAAAAAAAAACTCCCACCAGGAACTGTATCCGGTACTGGAAGAATTTTTCAAATCGGAGTTTTAGAAGCAGAGATATCGGGGAAAGCTCAATTTACTTTTACTTCCCGTAGCGGAAAGTCAGTGAATTATTTGAAAATTTTGAAATTATATTAGAAACATGTGGCACCGGAAACTCTGCCCAACAAAGAATAAATTTTTCAAATCGGATCATTAGAAGCAGAGATATTGACATAAGCAAGATATAGATCTACGCCCCCTGGCGGAGAAACCATACATTATTTTAAGAAGAAAATATTTCGGAAGAGTTTGACTACGTAAGTAGTATCGGTCTAGGAAATAAATTTTTCCATCGAGATTTTAGAAGCTCAGATTTTGCTGCAAATACATTAGAGGCAGAAATCAACACTTACGCCCCCTGATGGCCAAACCATTTTATACAAAAAATTAGAAAATATGTGCGAAATATTTCCCATCACGAGCTATATTCGCTGAAGGAAACATTTTTCAAAGGGGAGTTTTAGAAGCTGAGATGCCTTGGGAAAAGCAATTTACTTTTACGCCCCCTAGCGGAGAATATATGCGTAACTTGGAAAACTGACTATGCCTAAAATAATCTTCGACTTGAATGAAATCGAAAAGTAAAATAATTTTTTCAATTGGATGTTTAGAAGCAAATATATGGATTAGAATGTGTTTTGAATTCGATATGATCCGCATTTACGCCCTCTAGCGGCGAAGTTTTGCATCGTAAAAAAAAAATGAAATAAAGGATCATCATTCGCACATTTCAAGCTTCCTAATGCATTTTTTTTAAATCGGACTATTAGTGGCAGAGATATTATGTCTTCAGAAGGACGGACGGACAAACCGATAACATAAGCACGATCTTTTTTTTACAAAAGACGTGCTAAAAAGCTTTTTGAGGTTTTTTGTTAGATGTTGCCCATATTTGATTTGCGGATTGCAAATACGATGCACAGCCGCACCGGTGGCGCAGTGGCCTAAGCACTGGCTTGTGAGCATTCATCCGAGTTGGGTCCAGGTTCGAATTCCGGTGAGACATGGATGTTGTGTTTGTCTTACGGCCCTGGCTTTCTCCCTTCCCTGGAACCAATGGCCCTAAATTAGGGACGGGCGACTGCTTATAGCCCATTAAGTTGCTCTCGGTGGTCGCTAAACCCGCAATCAAAAATAAAAAAATAAATGTGATATAAGTTTTACTGTATGACGTAATATTTATTCACAAAACAATATACTATTTGGAGCAGAGTATGTGTAAAGCAAAGGTCAATAAAATTGGGTAAACTGTTCGGAAAAATATTTGTAATTATTGAAGGTGTGCCTATCACATTTAAAATATTTATACATATCTTTCTTGTTGCGTCTAATGCATTTTAGACCCCTTTTGATACCTCTGCATTATAAAAATCAAAATAAGCATTGTTAATCTGGCAATCTACGTTTAAAAGGCATTATAACGCACTTTTCCGTTGCTAATATGATTTCAAAATATACCAGTAAGTTTAAGTTTTCTATTCTAATTTATTTTTATTTAAACGGTAGTAACTTTAGATTTCTCATTAATTATATCATTTATGTCGAGTGACACGGGGTTTGTACTAGTTTATTGTTTCAAATGTTTCTTGACCATTTTAACTCGCTGAAAGTTATAAAATATCTGAATTGTTTTCTTATAGGTTTGTCGATTCGTTTTCACTCGTTTCTATAATCAACAATATCTTTGCGTAGAAGCAATGGCAAAGTTGGATGAATTTAACTTTGATTTACAACATTCATATTAAGAATTCCAAAGCAAACGTGTTTAGGAACGATATGAATAATGAAGTGTCTAAAAACATACGAAATACTACAAATAAATAAGATGTCCGCGATAATTATATATTTAGAAAATCACGCACTGCATATCATCATTAGTTTCAGCGTTAATGCGAGGCAAGAGTTATAAACATTACATTATTTTGTTCTGAATGTTCCTATAAACATTTTCTTTTAAACATATTTTTTTATTTTCACTTATTTTACATTTCTCAAACGCTTCTCTTCGAAAAAAAAGCCAAATTGCACTCTGAAATGATTGTGCACAATGTTCCTACAACTGATGATTTGAACGATCTTTAAATCAACGAAAGTATACAGTAATTACAAAATGAAATTAACGCGAATTGATAACAAGGAACAGAACACCAATTAAGTAGTAAATAGTAACACTGTACTAGTGGTCCGATTTATTGGTGTAGAAAGTAGACACATTCTTTCTACGAAAGTAGAAATTAACGCGGTTTGACTTTCGATTTTCAGAGCCTAATGTAGTTCCGCGTATTAATATGTTTTGTTTATATAAGAACGGCTCACGTTCACCATCATGGAGCAAAGACATTCCCTGCCCCCTAAAAAAAGACCACGTAAGATAGGACAAAAAATATTACGATTCAGAATGAGGCTGGTTTTTTCGAATAGAATATATTTAAAACATGCAATGGAGAATAAATCAATACACTAGGCACAGAATAGAAATTTGTGGCTTAACAATACACGAACTGAAGGATTTGCTGCGCAGAAGGTTTATTACTTGTACTTAAATTTTAAATTGCGATGCTACTGAATCATTTTCTCCATTCTGTTGAATGAATTGTTTTTAGTAATTCATGAAAAGATCTGCATGCTCCATTTGGTTGGCTTCTTATCACTCGTCCGAGAGGGGTCCGAGTTCGAACCCGATGAGGTATGGCTGTTGTGTTTGTCTCATGGCTCTGGATTTCGCCTTTCCCTGGAACCAGCGGTTTAAATTTAGAGACGAATGGCTGCTTATAGCATGTTGAGCTGCTCATAAGTGATTGTTAAACTCCCAAACAGAAAAACAAATAAACAAACAACAACAACAACAAAACGCTGTATTCGGCATTTACGTCGAGACAAAAATCTAAATGCCTGTCAGCCAAATGTTTCACAGAAGCATGCACTTTCAGCATGTTGCCTCTGCTTCCTTTAAAATCCAAGTAGCCATAAAACTGCGAAATTGTTTATTTTAAGGGAACTAATTTTTCAGTTAATATCTATCTATCTATCTATCTTTACATATTACGTAATCCTGTCCAAATACTTCTCATAAAAAACTATACAAAACCTTTTCAGCTAACTGTTACAATTCCTCGAAGAAGTAAAATAAATGTCATTCTATTTATTCAGCATTTCCTCTGTATAATCGGAACCGCTTTTTGTTCCGTACAAAAAAATCCATGTTACTACATCGTCTGAATTATTATTATTATAACAAGTACTTAGTGGCCGCCCCGGTGGTGCAGTGGTCTAAGGCGCTGGCCTCTGATCATTCGCCCGTAAGGGGTACGGGTTCGAATCCCGGTGAGGCATGGATGTTGTGTTTGTCTTACGGCACTGGCTCTCTCCCTTCCCTGGAACCAGTGACCCTAAATTAGGGACGGGCGACTGCTTATAGCCCATTGAGTTGCTCACGGTGGTCGTTAAACCTCCAATCCAAAAATCCAATCCAAGTACTTAGTACTGCATGTAGCGGCGGACCTACTTTCTTTTGCCCCATGATGGTGGATGTGCGCTGGCCTTACCAAAACAAAGCGCATTGACATGCGGAACTACCTAAAGCTTTGACGATCGGAAGTCCATCCACTTTGCTAATTGCTTTAATGGTTTCCTGCAAGTGCCAGGTAAAACCTTTATAGTAGTTCTTATTGCCGCTTTATTTCGCTTAATTCTATTTATTGTTATCGCTTGGAAGTCATCTAAATGGCGACTTCCGGAGACGTACTAGTACGTCATCTTTTGTTTTACTTCACATAACTGAATTTCCATGCCCTCTTCTGTATTTTCTGCTTGAATTGCAGCGTCTTCTTTGACTGACCATCCACGTACTTCAATAGCTGGAGCCTAGGCCGTCTGAAAAATATAAGGCCATGGCATTTGAGAGACGAGTTCCCTCTTTTAGTGACGTCACGTGGAAATCAAGGCTTCCAATGGGTTTTCGACACTGCCATGTGTGACGTCAAACACGACATCGAGGTATCAGTTCGTGTAACATGAGAGTGACAACATAAACGGAGGAAACTCGTCTCTCTAATATCATGGCCTTATGTTTTCTAGATGGCCTTACTGGAGCTAAGAACGAGCAGTCTAATACGTCGCAACTTAATGCCCGGGAGGATAAACCCACACCTATTTTGCCTAATATTCTCAATGGACCTGGGTCCCTCGATTCCGTTACCTCTTCGTTCCATGAAAAAATGCCTAAAGGAACCAAACATTAATGTTAACAACTCTTGTAATCATCTCAACAAGTAACATCGCCTTTCGTTGCTGACGGAATTATGATACCGCCGGTACCTTTCACTGCTGCTGTCAGCCGTCACCCTTATAGTACCTCCAAATCAATGGCTTTCTACAAACCAACATGGACTGGTAAGTGCAAAATGTCTCACAAATACGGAGTGTTAATTTAAAAACACAACACGTACTTCTCAGCTGTCGTAAGCTACTAGTAGATAGGCATTGAACTGTTTTTATTGTGACAAAAGGGGAGTGTAAAGATAGAGGTCTGCATGGGCCTTTAACCCGGCCTAGGCACAAACTTTAAAGGGCCCGTTTCAGAATTTTCAGTTAATGGCCATACCGAGCCCCACTCGGTACAAACTTTTTCATCAAGCGTTCTCTGTCACTTATAGCAAACAACGCAAGCCTTCCTCTAGAGCAGGAGTCTTCAACCTGTGACCTGCGGATCACTTTTTTCCCCAAAGGAAATCGATAAATGGAAAAAAATATATTTTCGAAATGGAGATTTGAATATCCATGCACCTTTGGTACAAGGTTTTTGAATTCCCAAATCTGCTATGAGCTATGCTGCGATAATTTATATAACTGAATTTTTTAAAATAATTCTGAAAAATGTAAGCATATCAACTTTAGTGGTAATCGTAACATGTTAACTGCATCAGTTATTTTTTCGATAGTAAAGTTTTAGGATTCAAAACCCCTTTGAAATATTAGATATTCATAATAAACACATGCACTTTTACTTATCTTTTTATCTGGCCATTGGAGGTATAGCGAAGTAAATTTCTCCGTCACTTTGGTCCACGCGGGAATCGAACCCGAGTCCACTTATTCCGGAAACAAGTCGCTCTACCAACTGAGCTACGCAGACGTTCGTGCTCGCTGCTATCTGCCTTTATGTCGTGTGCGTCCTGCGGGGCAGGCACGTCAAATCTCCCCCCCGAAAGAGGGCCGGGGGCATGGCCCACGGGTCGGCCGTGACCATGAATCGTTGCAGGCAGCCATCCGCTGTAGAACGTGCACTTGAGAACTCCCAGTCAATCAGGTGTGTGGAATGCAACGTCACACACATTTATTTTTCGAAGCACTGGAGAAGGAATTATCTTATTTTTCTTGTCTCGCGGTGTGGAAAGAACATCACACCACTGCGAGATCTTTAACGGCCGGGTCATCCGGGAAGTTCGGCCGCCATTATAACGAAGTAAATTTCTCCTTCATTTTGGTCCACGCCGGGGATCGAACCCGAGTCCACTTATTCCGGAACAAGTCGCTCTACCAACTGAGCTACGCAGACGTTCATTACAAATTATTTATTCATAGTGTGATTATTTCAGCACTTAGCCGTACACAAAATTTTTGGTTTCTTCTTCATCGGCGACAATATATAATTTTGTTGGATCCTTTGCCCTTGACATTCCAACATACAGCTGTCCACGTGAGAAGCATTAAATGCATCACGTGCTTTCAGTTTCAGACGTCTTTGAGGAGCGAATCTCTTTGATAAAAAAGTTAAAAACGTATCTTTGCGAATATTGTATGAAACTGGCTGAAATTTTAATGAACACCATAAATCGTTAATAGGAACATGACCTCTAAATTTCGCCAGAATCGGTAAATAACTTTTTAAATTAGCCGTCAAAACTTTATTAACCGTTTCTGCGAATATATTTCTGTTTACCGATGAACTAAAAATTCAATGTCTACTTTAAAAAGTTTTGACCGGATTCCGGTGAAATGTTGAGGGACTCCTCTTATTATGATTCATAGTGCTGATTAAAATTTCAGCCCGTTTCGTTAAGATTTCACAAAGTTCGTTTTTGCATTTTTTATGCACAGTTCTCAAAGAATAGAAACACCGGTGGATGTGCCGTGGCGATGAATGCACTCACGTGCTTTCAGATAACGATGACGTAGCAAACGACGCTGACTTTATTGATTAACTTATTAATTAATTCATAACTCGCGAACGGAACAACGTAGAGATCTTAAAATAGTTGCGTTAACCTAGAAATTCCCGTAATAATAAGCTATGCAAATTTCACGATACCACAGTTCGGCATTCGAGAGTTTTTGCTGCTTCAGACAAACAGACGTTTTGTGTTTTATATATAAGATTTCATTGCTATTAGTATTTCCTAATACGCAAGTTAAAGGCGAATATTTAACACCTCTTTTATTGGAGTGTTCAGAAAAAAAAAAAAAAAAAAAAAAAAAAACCCGGCGTTTTGGCATAGCACAGTTCCACTACGTAAATATGCGTATTTTCTGCAGGGCGTTTTCCTGTGCTACAAACGGTTAGAAGCCTGTACTGTAGGGAATCAAACGCGGCGTGATGCCATGTCGCGACTATCAGATGCACACGTTTCGCGGTTAATTGCAATGACCACAAAGTTTGAAACATTGGCTGTATTGCGACAATACTGGAAACATGGGTTTTAAGCTACTGAAGCAGTCCAAAAAATTAACGAAGTTGCAGGTGAAGTCTTGCCGGTTAGTTGATCCGCGCAAACATGATTCAAGAAATATGCGACTGGTGACTTGAGCTTGAACGAAAAGGAAGTTTCGAGTAGGTGCTCTGCTGTTGATTCGGGCGCCTTGCAAGTTGCTGTGGAAGAAAATTCACGAACAAGGACTCACAAATTATTATCAGAAGAACTGGGAGTTTCTAAATCTACCATCACTCAGCACCTGAAGGAGATCGGAAAGGTTTACAGACGATGTCGTGGGTGCTTCACGATTTCATCCCAGCTGAAGCTCAACGATGTGTCGAGGGATGCAAGGAACTACCCAGAAATCCGCGCGACACTCGATTTATCAAATGAATAGTTACTGCGCAACCAGATTCTTCGTAACAGTGATTGAATATAGAAGTGAATTAACTTTACCTACCCCCAGACGCTGACGTTTGCGAAAGAGTTCATGCTGTGCGTCTGGCGGATTTATGAAGCTATAATCCACTTTGAGTTCTTTCGGAACGCTCAGCCTACCAATGCAGAACTGTATTCTCAGCAATTGGACAGGATGTATGGCAAACTTCTTTTTTTTTTTTTTTTTTTTTTAGGTTTAACGACCACCGTGAGCAACTCAATGGGCTATAAGCAGTCGCCCGTCCCTAATTTAGGGTCACTGGTTCCAGGGAAGGGAGAGAGCCAGTGCCGTAAGACAAACACAACATCCATGCCTCACCGGGATTCGAACCCGGACCCCTTTCGGACGAATGATCAGAGGCCATCGCTTAGACCACTGCACCACCGGGGCGGCGCGAACACTTCTGCAACAAAACAATGGTATTTCTCATCGGACGCAAGTTAAACTTCAAGAATTGCACGGAATCGAGCTGATGACTCATCCAGCGTAAAGCTATGAAATTGTCGCTTTAGACTACCACTTGTTTTAAGCAATGACTCATTTTCTCTGCGGCAAGCAGTTGACCACTTTGGACGATGTCGAACGCGAGTGTCAAGAGTTCTTTTTCTTTAAACCGAAAGCCTTGATACAGTGAAAGAATTGAACACTGGCAAACAGATGGGTCCAAACTATTGAACATGATGGCATGTACTTTGAAATTTGCCTTGGATTTTTTCGAGACTCTGTGTGAGCAAAACTGTTGTATCAAAAACGCCATTTTTTTTTACCGGACACCCCAATAATATTTTTTTGCGACACAGTTATTGCCGTTATTTCATTACAAATAGCATACCTTTCTACTTTAAGTGAATAATACACCGTTTTTCAGATTTTGAGGGCTACGGAATGTCATGCTGAGTTACATATGCACGGTCGTGTCACATTATTGTGACCACCAGCTAATATCTAGAGTAACCTCCATGTGCAGCGCTGACAGCAGCTACACGGGCTACGAGTGACTCCATAAGGGGCTAGAAGGTGTTGACAGGTATGTGGAAATATGCTGACTGCAGTGCCTCTGACAGCTGCTGGAGGGTGCGTGGTGGAGGATCCATAGAGCGAACAACACGATCGAGGTCGTCACACAGATGCTCAATTGGGTTTAAGTCTGGAGAATTAGGGAGCTAGGGAAGTACTTTGAAGTTTTCATCGTGCTCTTCCAATAACTCTCGGACATTTCTAGCTGTGTGAGACGTCGCATTGTCCTGCTAGAAGATCTCGTCAGCCTCAGGGAAGACAATCAGCGTGTATGAGTGTACAAGAACTGTAAAGATGGATTTATAACGAATACGGTCCATAGCGCCTTCCACAGGTATGAATGTACCCAGAGAATGCCACGAAAACATTCCACAGACCATAATGCTGCCTCCTCCCAGCTTGTGTTCTGTCAGTAATGGTTGAAGACTGTTTGTTCTCCGATGTTTATCGCCTTATACGCCAACGTCCACCCGTTGGATGAAGTAGAAAACGTGACCCATCGGAGAAGGCAATCCTTTGCCAATCAGCGGAAGTCCAATTCCGATACTACCGTGCAAATGTAAACGTTTTCTGCCGATGCACTTTTTTTAAGCATAGGTGCAGTCACCATCCGTCAGCATTGGAGCCCCATACGCATCTAGGTTCGCTGAACTGTCATTTTATACACACTTCCGGTAGCCTCGTGGTTCATTTGGCTAGTGAGTTTCTCCACTTTAGCATGTCGATCGGCCCTCACGCACCTTCGAAGCCGACGGTCACCTCTCACATCAATGGCATGTGGTGCTCCGCAGTTTGCACGTCGCTTATTCGCAAAGGTGCCATGTCTCCTATCACGATACACTTTAACCACAGCAGCAAGCTAACAGTTCACAAACTGCGCTTTTTCAGAAATACTGCCACCACTGTCCCGAAAGCCGATAATCTTCCCTTTTTGCAAATCTGATAAATAGCTCCTCTTATCCATGATCAGAACGAGTGATATGTTTTCAGAATACCCACAGCACACCTTATACTGTATACCCTTCTAGCCAGCTCACGACACGCGCCTTCTTTCATTTGCTACGCGCTGTTGACGTCGAAAGTAGGACGTGGTCACAATAATGTGACTTGATTGTGTATGTAAAGGTATGTGATTTACTACAGAGGAAGGTATGAAACTTACTACAGCGGAAGGTAAAGGTATGTTATTTACTACCGGTGTAGCTTAGTCGGTTTGAGCTACTCACTCCGGAGCGAGGAGGCGCTGATTCTATCTACGTCGCCAGAAAATTCATGTTTTCACATTGGTGCCAGAGCGTAAAAATGAATCTTCTGGCCGTAGTGTTCTTCGAAAAATGTGTGATGTGCGTTCCACATATCGTTTGGAATTAATGAAAACTTCCTTCTTCGCTTCCAAAAAAAATAAAAAAAATAAAAATAAAATAAATTAAGATGAAGATGATGTGACGTACTACAGAGGTAAAGTACGTGTCAAGATGACAAACCTGCAGTGATTATTTGCTTAAATGTGTTGCAGTACAGCGAGGATACAACCCTTCCATTATAGTCAAGGATCTAACAAAATTCCGGAAACCGAAGCCCTTCTCCACATTAACTCCTGTGATGCGCCTATTGCGAGAGAATTTTGCCATTATTTCATTTTCAGGTGACATTTCCTTCCAAATTACAAAAATTCTCAAAACCTTTAATTTTAAGGGGATTTTTAAACCCATAAACAAAATGAGATTTTTAGGATCAAAGGACTATGTTGAAGACAAGAACTCGTGGGGAATTTATCAAATTCCACGTGAATGTGGCGCTTCGTATATAGGACAGACCCGTAGAGCCTTGTGTTTTCGATTGAAGGAGCACAAGACCTACATTCGGAATTGTGACCTAAAGAAGTCGTCGATGGCTAAACACTGTTACCAAAAGGACCACAGATTTCACTTTGAAGAAGCAAAACTTATTGACAAACCAGATTCAACCTCCAAACTTGATAGTTTGGAAGCTTTCCATATATATCAGAAGTCTTCGCAACTTGTTAATGACATGGCATCCACGCCATTTCTATCAAGCGCGTGGAAGCATCTATCCAAACCACGTGACTGTAAACACCATTTATGATGTCATATACAATTTGAATATTTACGTGTCATTCGTCCTGATGAAGCTAGGTCAATACCCAGCGAAACCATGGTCAACTTGAGAAAATAAACATTTGTGACAACTACGTTGTATTATCTTAATCTATATATAATCGTCACAAGACTGTAGTCTTTGAGATAAAGAATCTGCAGTAATTTATTCCGTCTGTGTAGTTTAGTTGGTTAGAGCAACTAACTCCGGAGCGAGGCGTCACGCACAAAGTTGTGAATTTAAGAGATGGCACCGATACGAAATTTTTTCGTATAGGAGAAATTTATAATTATGAACTCGTTGATTTGTTGCGTGTACTTCATTCGTAATAAGTTCCAAGTTTACATGTGTTGTTATCATTTGTGGATAAATAATGAAATGGTAGAGATTATATGAAATTTTGGAAAGAAAGTACAGATACACCGATGAACCATTATATTATTACCACCTACCTAATAAGCTGTAGGACCCCCTTTAGCCCGCAAAACAGCGGCCACTCGGCGAGGTATCGATTCGATGAGGTGACGATAGGTATCCTGGGGTATCTGGTACCATAATGTCTATAGCAGGTCAATCCTCCAGTTTCCGTACATTTCGGGGTGGTGGTGATTTTGCGCAAACCTGCTTTTCCAAGTCGAACCAGAAATGTTCGATTGGGTTGATGTCAGGTGAATTTGGAGGCCAGGGCATTAACAGAAAGTCACCTGCATGTTTCTCAAACCACTCCTTGACGATTCTGTCAGTGTGGCATGGCGCATTATCCTTTTGGTAATGGCCATCACCAGCAGGGAACACAGTTGCCATGAATTGTTGAACTTGGTCCGCAATGATGTTAAGGTACCTGCAGCTGTCAGGGATTGTGCTACTGGGATAATAGGGCCTAAAATGTCCCAAGGAATCATCTCCCACAGCATAACACCACCACTACCTGCTGGTTTCAGCTCAACAGTTCATCAAGGTGCCATAGCTTCCGTTGGTAATCGGTGTATACGTGATGTATACGTAATTTGGCCGTCTACGTAATGCACCAGGAATCTTGATTCGTCAGACCTAGCCACTTTCTTCCAATCATCCACGGTCCAATCTCGATGATCTTGGGCCCATTTCATGCGTTGTTGGCGATGACGTGCAGTAAGCATGGGGACCCGGCTGGGTCTTCGGCTACTCAGGCCCATGCGCAGAAAGCTGCGATGAACCGCGTGCTGTGACACATTTTCCTGATCACCACTGTTACAGCTGCGGGTGATTCGTCGCACTGCGGCCCTGTGGTCGCTGTGAACAATGCGCGATAGTCTCCGCTCCACTCTGGCATCAATGAGCTGCGAGCGACACACGGCTAGATGAAGGTTTGTCGTTTGGCCATCTGTGCACCACTTTTGATGCGCACTCAGAGCGGCACGTGAACAACCCACAAGCCGCGCCGTTTTTGAGATCATAAATCCGAGGTACCGTGCCATCACAGTTTGTCCTTTTTCAAACTCCGATAAATGGGCAGTGATTCCCATTCCGACTCCGAACATCTGTGACGTGCCTGCCCCGCTGGACGCACACGACATAAAAGCAGATAGCAGCGAGAACGAACGTCTGCGTAGCTCAGTTGGTAGAGCGACTTGTTCCGGAATTCCTCTAGGCTGGGGTGGTCATAATGTAATGGCACATCGGTGTATATCCGGATTCGTATGTGAAAGATTTGATATTTATGTATAATTAAAAATGTTTAAATAAATATTCGGATCATCGTCGTATTTCTGTCTTATGAAAGGTTATTCATTCACTCTAGATAAAGTCCCTGTCGACTGTAAGGGAAAATTCACGTTGTGTAAGAGATACACTGAACGAAAAAGTCCTCAGTCATTGGAGCTGTTGAATACCAGCTTGGTACCTGAAATGTAAGTTTACTGACGAGTATTACTTGACTGTACAGAAATAAGTTTGTTTTTCATTTAGGAAAAGTAATGAACTGATATACTAAGAAATTGTTACAAACTGTATGAATTCAGGCGTAGGATATCTGCGTCAAAATACGAGCACCTGTTGCCGTTGAAATATTTAAGGACAGACAGTTACGTATATAACTGAATAGGGCTGTCAGTGAAGGCGTATTTCTATGATGATCACCTTCGAAATAATTACCTTCTGCAGCAAAATGTAACGCATTACGTGAAATGACGTAGATGACTTACTAATGGGGTGACGCATGAGTCAAACAGACAAAAAAAGCAGCGACAAGCCTGTCGGCGTAGTTCAGTCTGGAGAATAGCCGCTCCGGAGTAGGAGGATGTGGATTGGACCAAGGCCGTCTAGAAAACACAAAGTCATCACATTACAGAATGAGTTTCTTCTTTTGGTGACGTCACGCGGAAGCCACGGTTTGCGATTGGTTTCAAACGCTGTCGAGTGGGACCTTGTGACCACCGACGTATCAGTCCCTGTAACATGAGCGTGACGTCATAAACGGGAAGAATTAATCTCACTAATGTCATGGTGTTGTATTTTCTAGATAGCTTTGGTTCGACTCTCACGATCAGGAAACAAGTGAGTAAAACCATGCAACGCATTGATTATTATACGCTTTCCAACATACCAGATATCATTACTCAACTTATTACTCAAGTTATGAGGATAATGGCTGTCGAATAAATCTCGCTTCTGTGCCCTGACCTTTGACTCCATTTTCGATGATATTAAACAGAACCGATTAAGTATACTTCCGGAACAACATGATAAAGTTTTGCCTCAATCAAAGCATTTTTAGCCAAGTTATGACGCATAAGGGCAATGGAATGGAATGGATATCTCTCCTATGTTCCGACCTTTGACCCCATTTCGTCCAGTTTCAACAGGGTTCGTCCCCAGGTGGTCCCCTAGCACATACTAAAATTTCATCTAAATCGAACCATTTTTACGCAAGTTATGATGCATAAGGGAAATAGAACGGATCCTTCTCCTATGTCCTGACCTTTGACCCCATTTCGTCCATTTTTAATAGGGCTTGTCTCCCTCTACCACATACTAAAATTTCATCGAAATCGGCCAATTGTTACGCGAGTTATTGTGCGATAGACAGACGGACTGACAGATAGAGAGACAAAGCTGGAGCATATGCGCTTCTTCAACCTACGGTTGGAAAGCGTAAAAAGCGTTCACTTGTCCTATTGACGCCCGAGTGGAAGTGAATCCTCTGTCCGTTAGGTTTGAAAAAATTGTATGATTCATACAATGTACGCACTTAAACGTAATTCTTCTACAACGATGGTCCTTAGAACATGGTTGCCGTCTGTTCCGAAATCGCCGAATTCGTGCTCCGTTTTTTTTAAAGGAGTGATGATGTAATGATATACTACGTATAACGGCGTAGATGACGTACTACCAAGGTGAAGCATGAATGAAATCGACAATGAACCAGAGATAAACCTGCCGGCGTAGTTCAGACGGGAGAACAGCCGTTTCGAAGTAGAATTCCATTACCAACAAAAAGGCTATGTGTTATACAAATTCCAGTGATGTTTCGGGTTGACAAAACGGTTTTTGAAGTCACTTCCCTATAAGCTGTTTAGAAACGCCATCGTGAGCGTCTGAATCTCTTCTGCCATCTAGTAATGTGAGCGTTTGAGGACGCATTCAGCCTTGAGAGGAGAAGAATGTCTCACGGAAAGAGATCTGATGAATAAGGAGAATTCTCAAAAATGGTAACTGATTTTTAGCCAAAATCTCCTTAATAGAATGTGCTGTGTGTGGAGGTGCATTGTCGTGGTGGAGAATTTACTTGTCAAGTAACGAATTTGGCTCCCACTCAACAAATTCTTCCTCTAAAGCGTTCCAATATTTGTACATAAAAGGAATGGCTATCAGTTTGTCCTACTGGAAAAACCTTTGGTTCACTATCCCTTTGCAGTAAAAGAAGAAATAACAAATTCACGGGATTTTCCCTTTTGATTTGACATGCATGCCTTTTTAGGAAGCAGTTAATACGGATATTTTCATTGCATGCTTTGTTTTTTAATCCCAGGGTCATATGGAAAACCCTTATTTCACCTCTAATTATGCTTCTCATTACACTTATTATCGTTTATTCGCTGTGTTACATGGGTTCTTCGGTGAATTTCTTGGGAACACCTTCTCCAGCATTTTCTAATTGCCCATTTGTGCGCGACAATCCATCAGACAGTTTCTCTATTAATGTTTAACTCAGCTAAAATCATTCTGGCATTAAGATTACAATTCTTGCATCAAGATTAGAACTACGATTATTTGAGACGTATACTTTAAATTTTACTTCCCTTCTGAGTTTTGTTTCTCATGAAAATTTCGTTACTTCTCGGTAAAAGTCTTTCTTACTGAGCGGCACATTACTTCCTAGAAGAGCTTGCATGTTTTGGCAACTCTGACAGAGAATCCGAAGGAACCGAAAAGGTTACACCGAATGTGAAATGTAGTAGTGGAGTGGTGAGAAGATGAAATGCTTGTTGTAGATATATATCATCATCATCATCATTGTCAACCATTATCAATCCACTGCTGGACGAAGGTCTCCCCAAGTTTCCTCCACAACGGTCTGTCTTGTGCCAGTCTCCTCCATGTCACCCCTGCATACTTTCGAATTTCATCCACCCATCTCCCATGTGGTCTTCTTCTGGGTCTTTTCCTGTCCCTTGGAATCCAATCTAAAATTTCAGCTGTCCATTGATGGTCTGTCCTTCTGGCAGTATGTCCAGCCCATTGCCATTTTAGGGATTTAACTCTGATCATGATGTCTTCCACTCTTGTCATTTTTCGGATCCACGAGTTCCTCTTCTTATCTCTCCTGGTTACACCAAGCATGCACCTCTCCATGCTTCTTTGAGTTGTCTGCAGCCTTTGTATGTCTCTTTTAGTTAAGGTCCACGTCTCTGCACCATACGTAAGCACTGGAAGGATGCATTGATCAAACACTTTTCTTTTAAGACATAATGGCATATTGCTCTTGAAAATTATGCTGTTTCTTCCAAAAGCTCTCCAGGCAAGTTTTGTACGCCGATTAATTTCTTCATCAATGTGACCCTCACTTGATATCTGCTGTCCAAGATAAACGTACGTGTCTGTTATTTCCAGCTTTTCTCCATCAATCGATAAATCTTCATTTCTTGTAAAAGCATTGAACATCACTTTTGTCTTCTGAAAGTTCATTTTTAATCCCACTTCTTTACTCTTGTCAGCAAGTTCCTGGATCATACTCTGCAGCTCTGATGGGGTAGTTGCAAAAATGACTACGTCATCAGCAAAACGAAGGTGGGTTAGATAATCTCCATTAATCTTTATCCCCTTGCTTTCCCAGCTCAGCAACTGAAAAACATTTTCCAATGTGGCATTAAAGAGCTTCGGAGATATGGTGTCACCTTGTCTCACTCCCTTTCCAATTTTTACGTGTGTTGTATTTTCAAACAGCCGAATCTTTGCACTTGCGTTTTCATAGATGTTATTAATAATATTAATGTATGCATCTTCAATACCGCAGGTTTTCAGAGCCATTGTAACTGCTGATGGTTTCACCGAATCAAAGGCTTTTTCATAATCGATAAAAGCCATGCACAATGGAAGTTCATATTCCCTCGCTCTTTCAATTAGTTCTCTCAGCACGTGGATATGATCTATTGTGCTGTAGCCACTCCTGAATCCAGCTTGTTCTCTCGGTTGAGCCATGTCCAGTGTTACCTTCAAGCGGTGTGAAAGAACTTTAGTGAAGATTTTATAAACTACTGATAGGAGGCTGATAGGTCTGTAGTTTCCGAGATCTTCAATGTCACCTTTCTTATGTAGCAGGATCATTGTAGCGGTGTTCCAATCCTCAGGAATCTTTCCTTCATTAAGGCATCGAGTGAAAATTTGGGCGAGTACTGTTTCGATTTCTCCACTTGCTTCTTGTATGATGTCTACAGTAATTCCATCTTCTCCTGGAGCTTTTCCTCGCTTCATGTTCTTGATTGCATGTGCAACTTCTGCTGGAAGGACTGGAGGAACTCTGGTACTGGTATCTTTCATGATGTCTGGAGTGCATGTATCATCCCTTTCATATAATTTGGAGTAGAAATCTTTCACTCTTGTCAAAATTTCGCCTCTATTTCTTGTTACAGAACCATCTTCTTTTCTCAGTGCCATAATCTGTTTTCTTCCCTTACTGAGATGTCCCTTTGCCAATTTTAGGCTTTGGTTGTTTTCAATTGCTTTCCTCACTAGTTCACAGTTGAATTTCCTTACGTCTTCAGTGATACTTTTTCTTACTGTCTTGCATAGCTCTATATATTCCACTTTGGAAGTCACATCTTCTTTAGTTGTCCTCATCTCTCTTCTTTTTTGCATCAACATTTTGGTTTTTCCTGATAATTTGTTCACATGCAACTTGTTCTTAGACCCAGCTAATTTTGTTGCTGTTTCCATAAGAGCTTTGGTTACTTTTCTGTTAACTTCAGAGATGTCCACTTCTTCCGATGTTAGGCCTTCTAAAGCAGAGAACCTGTTCTTCAGTTCTAACTTGAAGGTATTATGGTGTTTTTTAAGGTTGGTTATGTCAATAGATTTTGTTTGTCTTATGAGCTTGCCACGTTCAAGTTTAGTGTTGAGGTGAATCTTACATCTCACCAATCTATGGTCACTACCTGTGTTGAACTTGTTTAGCACACTGCAGTCTTCTATGACGAATTTTTTGTTACACATAATAAAATCAATTTCACTTGTCGTCCCATTTGGATGTCTCCATGTCCATTTCCTGTGTGGCTTTTTCTTGAAGAAGGAGTTCAAGATGAAAAACCCTTCTGCCTCTGCAAACTCAACGAGAGTATTTCCACGCTGGTTTCTGTTGGCATGACCGAATTTACCTACTGAAGTTTCATTATGTTGCCGTTGCCCTATTTTTGCATTGAAATCTCCCATAATTATTTTCAAGTGCTGCTTACCTTTATTATTTAGACGACAAATTTCCTCATAAAATTCTTCAATTTCTTCTTCAGGATGACTTGTGGTGGGTGCATAAGTTTGAATAATCTGAGCCTGGTATCTTTTCGAGAGTTGGATAACAAGTCGTGCAGCTCTGTCAGAGGAACTTTCAACTTCTACAACTTTATCCTTCAGTTTCTTGTTTATTATAAATCCAACACCACTAGTTCTGCCAGTATCTGTCCCACGATAGTAGAAGAGATGTCCACTTTTCAGTTCGATGAGATCTTCTCCTTTTCTCCTTACCTCACTTAGCCCCACGATGTCCCACTTGATCCTTTGTAGTTCCTCTTCCAATTCAAGAAGCCTTGAATCAGAAGATAGGGAGCGTCCATTGTAAGTAGCCAAGGTCAGCATCAGATGGCAGCCTAGTCCGGTCCTCCGGGGATTCTTAGCACCCTCTGCCTTCATGTCGCACTGGCCGCTGCCTTGGCCAGGTACATTCCAGCTGCCGGAGACTGAGGGCCAAGATTTAAGTTGTGGAATCATTTTGGAGGGGTTTGGCCATAACTCACCACGCTGGCCAAGCGGGTTGGTGAGTGTGGGATAGAATTTCCTCTAATCCCGATGGTATAGTTATACCGCTATGGGCGGTCGTCAGAGCCCCTTTAGTAGGAACAGGATGCACCACGAGAAGGCGGGGTTGACAGTTGTCAAGGAGAGGCTGTGGTGTTACGCATCACCTGACCTTACATCCCAGATATATATATATATATATATATATATATAGACCCAGCTAATTTTGTTGCTGTTTCCATAAGAGCTTTGGTTACTTTTCTGTTAACTTCCGAAATATCCACTACTTCCGATGTTAGGCCTTCTAAAGCAGAGAATCTGTTCTTCAGTTCCAACTTGAAAGTATTATGGTGTTTTTTTTTTCATAACCAACCTTAAAAAACACCATAATACTTTCAAGTTGGAACTGAAGAACAGATTCTCTGCTTTAGAAGGCCTAACATCGGAAGTAGTGGATATTTCGGAAGTTAACAGAAAAGTAACCAAAGCTCTTATGGAAACAGCAACAAAATTAGCTGGGTCTAAGAACAAGTTGCATGTAAACAAATTATCAGGAAAAACCAAAATGTTGATGCAAAAAAGAAGAGAGATGAGGACAACTAAAGAAGATGTGACTTCCAAAGTGGAATATATAGAGCTATGCAAGACAGCACGAAAAAGTATCACTGAAGACGTAAGGTAATTCAACTGTGAGCTAGTGAGGAAAGCAATTGAAAACAACCAAAGCCTAAAGATAGCAAAGGGACATCTCAGTAAGGGAAGAAAACAGATTATGTCTCTGAGAAAAGAAGATGGTTCTATAACAAGAAATAGAGGCGAAATTTTGACAAGAGTGAAAGATTTCTACTCCAAATTATATGAAAGGGATGATACATGTACTCCAGACATCATGAAAGGTACCAGAGTTCTTCCAGTCCTCCCAGCAGAAGTTGCTCATGCAATCAAGAACATGAAGCGGGGGAAAGCTCCAGGAGAAGATGGAATTACTATAGACATCATACAAGAAGCAAGTGGAGAAATTGAAACAGTACTCGCCCAAATTTTCACTCGATGCCTTAATGAAGGGAAGATTCCTGAGGATTGGAACAATGCTACAATGATCCTGATACATAAAAAAGGTGACATTGAGGATCTCAGGAACTACAGACCTATCAGCCTCCTATCAGTGGTTTATAAAATCTTCACTAAAGTTCTTTCACACCGCTTGAAGGTAACACTGGACATGGCTCAACCGAGAGAACAAGCTGGATTCAGGAGTGGCTACAGCACAATAGATCATATCCACGTACTGAGAGAACTAATTGAAAGAGCGAGGGAATATGAACTTCCATTGTGCATGGCTTTTATCGATTATGAAAAAGCCTTTGATTCGGTGAAACCATCAGCAGTTACCACGGCTCTGAAATCCTGCGGTATTGAAGATGCATACATTAATATTATTAATAACATCTATGAAAATGCAAGTGCAAAGATTCGGCTGTTTGAAAATACAACACACATAAAAATTGGAAAGGGAGTGAGACAAGGTGACACCATATCTCCGAAGCTCTTTAATGCCACATTGGAAAATGTCTTTCAATCACTGAACTGGGAAAACAAAGGGATAAAGATTAATGGAGATTATCTAACCCACCTTCGTTTTGTTGATGACGTAGTCATTTTTGCAACTACCCCATCAGAGCTGCAGAGTATGATCCAGGAACTTGCTGACAAGAGTAAAGAAGTGGGATTAAAAATGAACTTTCAGAAGACAAAAGTGATGTTCAATGCTTTTACAAGAAATGAAGATTTATCGATTGATGGAGAAAAACTGGAGATAACAGATACGTATGTTTATCTTGGACAGCAGATATCAAGTGAGGGTCACATTGATGAAGAAATTAATCGGCGTACAAAACTTGCCTGGAGAGCTTTTGGAAGAAACAGCATAATTTTCAAGAGCAATATGCCATTATGTCTTAAAAGAAAAGTGTTTGATCAATGCATCCTTCCAGTGCTTACGTATGGTGCAGAGACGTGGACCTTAACTAAAAGAGACATACAAGGGCTGCAGACAACTCAAAGTATCATGGAGAGGTGCATGCTTGGTATAACCAGGAGAGATAAGAAGAGGAACTCGTGGATCCGAAAAATGACGAGAGTGGAAGACATCATGATCAGAGTTAAATCCCTGAAATGGCAATGGGCTGGACATACTGCCAGAAGGACAGACCATAGATGGACAGCCGAAATTTTAGATTGGATTCCAAGGGACAGGAAAAGACCCAGAAAAAGACCACATGGGAGATGGGTGGATGAAATTCGTAAATATGCGGGAGTGACATGGAGGAGACTGGCACAAGACAGACCGTTGTGGAGGAAACTTGGGGAGACCTTCGTCCAGCAGTGGATTGATAATGGTTGACAATGATGATGATGATGATGATATATATATATTTTTTTTTTTTTTGATTGGAGGTTTAACGACGACCGTGAGCAACTCAATGAGCTATAAGCAGTCGCCTGTCCCTAATTTAGGGTCACTAGTTCCAGGGAAGGGAGAGAACCAGTGCCGTAAGACAAACACAACATCCATGCCTGACCGGGATTCGAACCCGGACCCCTTATGGACGAATGATCAGAGGCCAGCGCCTTAGACCACTGCACCGCCGGGGCGGCTTGTAGATATATGCAGATAGATGAATAACGTATTGTAACTACATGTAAAAGGTGGAGATTTCTATCTTCATATGTGAGATTGCTGTAAAGAGTCACCTGATGTGTTAGGAATTGATTATTAAACAAATTGGTGACTGAAAACTTAGTGTCCGTTATCACTTCCTGGAGAATAAACAGCCAGTTAAAGTTACTTGAGCGTGCTAATTCTTTTAACCCTGACTATTATTTCTATTTAATTACCTAGTGTGATATACTGTACAGGTTTGGACAGAATAATGTGAACACCACGCTCAGAGACGTGACTTTTAAGGCGGACGTCAAGTAATTTTGCTTCCTATACTTCCAATGGGAAAACTTCTGTACACATTTTCTTCACAATTAATACGTATCCAAGGATGAAAATGTGAACATCGATTAAAATAGCTCCATATTATAACTTGGAATACTTAATATTTTCTAAAACATAACCATAATTATATTAAAAATCAATAAGTTTTCCTTTGGTGGTGTTGAAACCAGAAAAAAGATGGCGCGGCCTGTACTTTGGCGACGTCAGTAGACAAACAAATGTTGGATTGCATAATTATGGTTATGTTTTAGAAAATATTAAGTATTCCAAGTTATAAAATGAAGATATTGTTGCTACCCCCCGGGTCGCTGGATTATCGAATAAAAATAATAAGCTTTAAGAATTTAGATGTCAGGATGTCAGGCAATGGCTGACGGCCCGGAGGTGGACAGTAGAATTTAGAATAAATATATGTGAGCTCTTTTTATCTCCGAAACCTTATGTACTGGTGAAAAGAATTAATCCTGCAATTTAGCCAATCAAAACTAAGAAATTCTGACACTCATTAATTAGTCATGCAACTTCAGGACTGGCACGAGACAACAGACATTTAATCAATTAACAACAAAATATGAGGATAATGATGAAGGCGTCTATGTACAGAGGATTGTGAAGGAGGGGCGTCAAGTAGACTCGCCCCTTTCGGGATAGCTCTGAGGCTGAATTTATCATTAAAGTCAATGATTATTTGTTGGCCTATACAGTCCGGCTTTAAAAACTGTTCTCAGCCGACGATAGTCTATTGGCTGACCGGAGCCAATCTAATCACAACTGGCATGCATACATAACTTCTGTACTTACAGATATGCTGTTTCCTCAGGTATCCATGTTTGATGTATTTATATTAGAAGCGCACCTGTGTGATGACACGCCCATTTCAGAGCGGGCACTATAACCAATGGAGAGGGGAGTCGAACCCCATCTCCCACTTTCTCTCGTGCACTGCATTCACCTGCATGGAATCATGGACGCATTTATGCGCACCAATGTCGTGGTGGAACGAAGCCACTGACGTGTAGAAGGATCCGTTCGTCTCTCCAATGATGATTCTCACATACATCACCGGTCGGCATCTCCGTCATTCGGGGCTGTAATTTAATCACATCGTGTGACCTCCGGGATACTGGCTTTCTCTTACGTGCAATCTAGCACCAGGAAAAGAGGAGACTTGTTGCCTTCACGGTTCGGAACCAGACTACTCTTTTTCGCTTGTTTACATCGTCAACAAATTCCTTGTTCTCCTTCTTAGGGGTCTGTTTAAACTCTCTTGTCAGCCTCAAAGCATTTGGCGCGGTGAAGTGGTATGAAATACATGCCTCTGCATTCGGAATATGTGGTGGGTCCACTCCCCGAAAAGTACAGAAAACACATAACTTAACTAACACTCCTTTGTCCTGCCAAGGTTCGGAGTAGCAAACGCCATAAGTTTGCTGATCTGTTGACACTTTAATGGCTATCCGACTTGACCGACACGCACTAAGGGGGCGACGCATCGTGTTCCCCACACCAGGCTAGGATTTCTCCCTTCCAAGAAAAAGGGCTCTCATCTGTGTTCTCCTCTTTTGCAATGCGGGAAACCACTAGCTGTTAATTTTCAACCAATAATTAATGCTGTTCCCGCCTATTGCCAAACCTGCTAATCGAATTCATTTCCGTACCTAAAAAGTCGTAACAATATTTTAATCGATGTTCAAATTTTCATCCTTGGGAAGGCCGCCCCAGTGGCGTAGTGGTCTAAGCGATGGCCTCTGATCATTCGTCCGTAAGGGGTCCGGGTTGGAATCCCGGTGAGGCATGGATGTTGTGTTTGCCTTACGGCACTGGCTCTCTCCCTTCCCTGGAACCAGTGACCCAAAATTAGGGACGGGCGACTGCTTATAGCCCATTGAGTTGTTCACGGTGGTCGTTAAACTTCCAATCAAAAAAAAAATCCTTGGGAACGCATTAATTGTGAAGAAAATGTGTACAGAAGTTTTTCCATTGGAAGTATAGGAAGCAAAATTACTTGACGTCCACCTTCATGCAGCTGCGTACGTCGCTTTACTTAAAGGCACACACCACTTTTTGGTTGTAATAGCTTTGGTTAGAATATCAAGGTCCTGTTTAAGTGTATTTAAAGGGTCATGGTGCAAACTTTCTTTCAGGGTGACGATGAAATGAGCAACCTAATGGACTTCGAAAGAGGGCTGATTGTTGGTGGCCGGCTAGTTGGTGTCTCCGTGACAACAGCCGCCAAGGGAGTGGGGTTATCGAGAGCTATTGTGTCTAGCGTCATGACAGCATACCGTATTTGTGGCAAATGCTTTTCTGCGAAACATTAAAGCTGATTGTTACCCGTGATAAGACCACGGCGTAGAAAATTAGCGCGGAGCTCAATCTCCATCTCCAGTTCCCGGTATCAATGCAAACAGTGCGCAAGGAGCTGCATAAACAAGATATTCATTCCAGAGCTGCTGTTGCAAAACCACTGGTGACCCGGTAAAAGCACAACGGCGACAGCAGTGCTGCCAGGATCATACAACGTGGAATTCCGATGTACGGAAGCGTGTAATGTGGTCGGATAAATCCACATTCACACTATTCCCCACAGCAGGACATGTTTAAGTGTGGAGAATACCGTCAGAAGCGCGTACAACCCAGACTCATCCGAGCAGTTCAGCATGGTGGTAGTTCTGTCATGCTCTGGGCGGTCATATCGTGGTTTTCAGTAGGTCCCCTGCTTGCTTTGAAACGACGGATGACTGGCAGGGCGTATGAAACATTTTGGCCGACCAAGTCCATGCAATGGCTCAGGCACTGTTTTCTTCAGGGGATGCCACCTTTCAAGATGATAACGCCCCAATTCACAGAGCTCGGAATGTTCAAACCTGGATTGAGGAGCATTAGGTTTAACATTCACACTTTCCTTGACCTCCCCAATCATCAGATTTAAACATATGGAGCCACTGTGGTCTGTGTTGGAAAACAGAGTAAGATTTCTTTATACTCCTCCTGTATCTACAATTGTGAATGAAGAATGGTGTAACATCCCAGTAACCACCATCCAGGATTTGTATGCGTCCAATCCAAGGAGGATTCAGGCAGTTTTGAATGCCAAAGGTGGTAACATACCTTACTAGGTACATGAAGCCTACTTTTCCAAGGTGTTCACATTATTTTGCCCAAAACCTGTATGTTCAATGAGTTAGCTGAGGACAGTAATTAGTGAACAAAATAACAGTTGTTTTAACGACAGAAAACAATACAATGATCAAAAGCAGTGGATGTTCTTTTCTAAGTATCACAGCAAACAGAGGTTATCGCTCTTTCCACATTTATAAGTGAGTCACGGAAAAATTCTCATTGGCCACCACCAGGAATCGAACCCAGGTCTTCCAGTTACGCGCCGGATATGCTTCCACTCCCGGTGGTGGCTAATGATAATTTTTTCGTGACTCACTTATAAACGTGGAAAGAGCGATAACCTCTGTTTGATGTTCCTGGTCCACGTCAAATGTCTGTATTAAGTATCACAGCTTTTCGACATTTACGTTTGTGTTCGATGTCCATGAGCCCCCAGAACGGCTGTCGAACGCGGTGTTTCTCTTCTTTCTGAAAACCATACATACCATTCAACCACACGTCATCTTCACATTACTTCTTCCCTGTAAATTTATTTCAACACTTCGAAAATTTAGGAGAGTTTCTTTCGAAGTTTTAGCGCAGACAGCTTAATGATTCTTTGTTCAAATTTTTTCATACATTTTCGTTATGAGCGCGAAAGGAGCATTGCCTTCCAAAACGTTTCAAAATTGCTCACGCGCTAGAGATAGGCTTAACAGTGATTTTCCTGTTACAGTGACAATATTGACAATTCGAAGGAAGTAACGGTGATGACTGAGCTGTAAAGAAGGCGGAACTACGAGCCTCCGTGTTACTTGAAACAGGGACAAAATAACCGTTTAAGACAGCGGTGACGGAGCTGTAAAAAAGCCGGAACTACGAGTCTCCGTGTTACTTGAAACAGGGACAAAATAACCGTTTAAGACAGCGGTGACGGAGCTGTAAAGAAGCCGGAACTACGAGTCTCTGTGTTACTTGAAACAGGGACAAAATCACCGTTTAAGACAGCGGTGACGGAGCTGTAAAGAAGCCGGAACTACGAGTCTCCATGTTACTTGAAACAGGGACAAAATAACCGTTTAAGACAGCGGTGACGGAGCTGTAAAGAAGCCGGAACTACGAGTCTCCGTGTTACTTGAAACAGGCACAAAACAACCGTTTAAGACAGCGGTGACGGAGCTGTAAAGAAGGCGGAACTACGAGCCTCCGTGTTACTTGAAACAGGGACAAAATAACCGTTTAAGACAGCGGTGACGGAGCTGTAAAGAAGCCGGAACTACGAGTCATCGTCTCACGTAAAAAAATGGCAAAATCGCCGGTTTAGACAGCGGTGACGGAGCTGTAAAGAAGGCGGAACTACGAGCCTCCGTGTTACTTGAAACAGGGACAAAATAACCGTTTAAGACAGCGGTGACGGAGCTGTAAAGAAGCCGGAACTACGAGTCTCCGTGTTACTTGAAACAGGGACAAAATAACCGTTTAAGACAGCGGTGACGGAGCTGTAAAGAAGCCGGAACTACGAGTCATCGTCTCACGTAAAAAAATGGCAAAATCGCCGGTTTAGACAGCGGTGACGGAGCTGTAAAGAAGCCGGAACTAGGAGTCACTGTCTCACTTGTAACAGTGACAAAATCACAGTTACAATCGACTCGCCTTGAGTGCTTTGCTTATAAGCGATCGCACAGCAAAAAAGAGGAGACTCAAAGAAATCTCCTATCGCTAGTGGCCACCATGATGTTTCAATGGAAAAGGAGATAGATTATGCACTGAGGTGCTAAAAAACAAAAACAAAAAAACAAAAAACAAAAAAAACTGGGAAGGGCGCTACCATTTCCATTACATGCCATTACATCCATGAGGTATATGGTATCGTTTTCAAACGTCGTATATATGGAGGAAGATATCTCCGGATGCTGAAGCAGTCTCATTCGCAGTTCAGATGGCAGCTTATCAGCATTTAAGAGATATCGAAAGTAGCATGATAGTCGACGTCCGGAAGATCCATCTTGAAAATTACCATAAAATTTGGATTTACACGGTCAACAATTTCGAAGGTGTACCTGGACTACACAAACTCAGGGGGAAATCTAGAGTGCGGGACTGGCGTGACCGTAGAAAAGCATTGAACGACAGTGGACAGCGGCGTCTTCCACGCGTCGTAGTATCCGTCCGGCCTGCAACATTTCCGCAAATCGCAGCGCCAGTAGTAGCATCAGCATTCGGACAGTGCAACGTTCCCTGTGTTCTATGAGGTTCCGGAGCCGACGGCCGGTTCGGATTCCACTGCAGAATCAAGGTTGTGCGCCTCGCCTGGGCTCGGAAACACTGCCTTTGAACGCGAGATGATCGGAAACGTGAAGGTTGGTCCGACTTATCGGGGTACCAATTGTTTCGGGCAGGTGGCTGACTCCGAGTGTGGCGACAACTCCGCGATCGTGCATGCCTACAAGGAACAGTGCACGCTGGTAGTGGTTCTGCTACGGTGTGGGGTGTTTTCAGCTGACGCGCATTAGGACTCCTCACACGCCTTCAGAACTACTCTAGCTTGTTTTTTTCTCTAATGTGAGCTATTTTTTTTTACAATTTAATCTAGAAAGTTCTCAGGTCGTGCACGTACATTCTTTCTACGTAATGTCCGCAGTACCTTTATGAATTGAATCAAGCATTCTTGCTTTCCTGTAGACATTTGTTCACAGCCAGCTCCTCGAATTCTTAGATGGCGCTGCGCATTCAGTTGGTTCCGTCGTTTCAGAACCGCTTGTATTACGTTTGCCAGTTTATGCTACTCCAATGCCTTTAGGTTCTTGAGGAAGGGAAAAGTCATTTCATTATTTATTAAATGGACAAAGGGGATTTAAAGATATCACTGATTTACGAGTAGTAAGTACAAGTGAACTTCGTGCTGTATATAACTTAATGAGATGCACCGTCAATGCACGATGATTTAATATTAAACAACGACAAGTATTTACAAGTTAAAAACCTCGTGAGTAGGCAGCTAAATACGGGTACCCCGGATATTTGGGCATTCGAATCTACTATAGAATATTGGATAATAGATCCACATGTCTGACTAAAGACCCTAAGCTTACAAAATGATTTGTAGGGACGTTAGAATAGCACCCATACATCACAAATCTACTGTCACGTATCTTCTCAAAATACGACATGCAGTTCGGCACTCGAACAAGGAACCTTCTTTCCTTCATTAAAAAATATCGTGAAAGGACGGACACCTTGTGTAAATGGGGTCTATATAATATTCACCTGCTGGATTCATCCACCGGTGAACATGTAAGCAATTACATGGGATCCACAAAACGAAGCTTTGGCATTCAAGTGCAAGAGCACAAGTATGGCATTCGTGTCGACCATGGCAAAACAGCACTCGCTAGGAACGTTGTAGGTGGGACTGTTCAACCGGATTGGACTAATGTCAAATTGTTAAGTACTCCTGCATACATACATTCCTTATACACTGAAGAGCAATTGAATTAGATCTACCTGTCTAGTAACGTGTAGCACCACCTTTCGACCTGATGACGACGGTGATTCGTCTCGGCATGGACTCGACAATACACCGGAAGCGTTGGGAAGCCATACGGATCCACTACCAATGAACAAGCTCCGACAGTTCACGAAGATTTGATGGAGGGGGTCAGAGCCTAGAACATCTCTCTCGATGGCATCCCAGATGTGCTCGATGGGATTGAGGTCAGGTGACCTAGCTGGCCAAGGAAGTGAGATCACGTCGGTGGAGTGTTCATCCAACCATTCGGATACAATTCGGGAGCGATGGCACGGTGCATTGTCTTGTTGCAGGATGAGGTCCCCAGTGGGATGTTGAAGACGCACAAATGGGAGAAAATGGTCGTCCAGCATATCCCGATGTCAGGGACGATGGCACACGTACCAGGGGTCCCATTTCAGTCCACGTAAACAGTCTCCAGACGAGAATGCCACCCCCACTAGCTTGAAGAGTACCCTGCTGGCAAGAAGGATCCATCCTTCATGTGGTTTACGCCGTACTCGTATCCTGCCATCCGTATGTAGCAACGTAAATCTCGACTTGTCAGCCCAGGCAACATTTTTCCATATGTCTAGGGTCCAGTGGCGATGTTCCCGCGCCCATGCTAATCTTTGCACCCTGTGATTTGCGGTCAGGAGCGCCTCGTGGGATGATGGCTTCTTTATTTTTATTTTTTTTTTGATTGAAGGTTTAACGACCACCGTGAGCAACTCAATGGGCTATAAGCAGTAGCCCGTCCCTAATTTAGGGTCAGTGGTTCCAGGGAAGGGAGAGAACCAGTGCCGTAAGACAAACACAACATCCATGCCTCACCGGGTTTCGAACCCTGACCCCGTTCGGACGAATGATCAGAGGCCATCGCTTAGACCACTGCGCCACCGGGGCGGCACGATGGCTCCTGCACCACATAGCGAGGAGATGGTTCTGGATGGTGTGGCTGCTTACACGTATTTGTGCACCAACGTTAAATTGCAGAGTGATTTCTTGCAATGTGGCCCGTCTATCCGCTGTTGCAATGCGAGCTAGCCGACGATGACTCCGCTCATCCACACGATGTTGTTCACGGCAGTTGGCCCTTGCAGGGATGGTTTTACCGGATTCGATGTACTCACGGTGCACCCGTGACACAGTGGCTCGTGAAAATCCCAGTGCCTGCACGATTTCCGAGATGGAGTATCCTATTCGTCGGGCCCCGGCAATTTGTTCACGAAAAAATGCGCTTAGATCCTTTGTCTTACCCATTCTGCGTCCGACTGTTACTGATTTCCGTCGCATCACTCCTTATATTGTCGGATCGCTGCATACGTCATGTCGTTTCCGTTCACAGGCCGCCCACAGCACCACATTTGCATAACGCTAGCTGTCTCTAATTCAATTGCTCTTCAGTGTATATTAGAGAAAGTCTGTACATCGAGGCTTTTGGGGACCGCGGTTGCAATCACAACAGTCCCATTGACTTACCTAGAATGTGGCATATGCCATATTGCGGCTATCAACTTTAATGACAATAATCATAGTTAACTTATGAACTTTAATAACGTGAATATGTTATTGTATCATACAGTATATACCCAATCTATCATGTACCCACATTGGTATACTTCTATGAGTGTTTTAGCTGTGTTGCGATGGCAACAGGTGAGGCAATCCTGTGCTGAAGCTTTACCCACAATACGTCATTGTGTTCCACTGTATATAATGGTGCATATATGTTGCACTACTCTTTTCCATCTGAAGACCAAGCAGTCTTCTACAAGTTAAAACCCCCATGAGTACTTTCGGGGTGATTGTTACCCCGAAAGTACTCATGGGGGTTTTAACTTATAAATACCGGTCGTGTTTAGCACGTCTTTTGTAAAAAAAAGATCGTGCTTATGTTATCGGTTTGTCCGTCCGTCCGTCTGTACCCACGATATCTCTGCAACTATTAGTCCGATTTGAAAAATTCCTTTTGCATTGGAAGCTTGAATTATGCGAATGATGATCCTTTATTTCGGTTTTTTTACGATGTACAACTTTGCCACTAGAGGGCGTAAATGCAGATAATGTCGAATTCAAAAATACGTTTTATTCCACATATTTGCTTCTAAACATCCGATTGAAAAAATTATTTTATCTTTCGATTCCATTTATGTCGAAGAGTATTTTGGATATAGTTTCTTTTTCAAATTACGCATAGATTTTCCGCTAGGGGGCGTAAAAGTAAATTACATTTTTCCCGATAACTCTTCTTCTAAAACTCCGATTTGAAAATTTTTTTTTCTTCAGCGGATTCATCTCCTGATGAAAAGTCTTTTGCAAATAATTTCAAATGTTTGGTAAAGAATACTTTGGCCACCAGGGGGCGTAAGTGTTAATTTTTGCTTTTGATGTATTTGCCATAAAATCTGAGCTTCTAAAATATCGATTGAAAAAATTCTTTCGTGGACTGATGCCACTCATATCGATAAAGCTTTCCGGAATATTTTCTTCTTAAAATATTCCACAGTTTCTCCGCTAGGGGGCGTAGATGTATATCTTATTTTTGTCAATATCTCTACTTGTAGGAGTCCGATTTGAAAATTTCCTCCTTTGTTGGATAGCGTTTCCAGTGTGACATGTGATTCATATAATTTCAAAATTTTCAAGTAATTCATAGACTTTCCGCTAGGGGGCGTAAGGGTAAATTACGTTTCCCCTATATCTCTGCTTCTAAATCTCCGATTTCAAAAATTCTTTCTGCACCGGATACAGCTCCTGATGGGAAATCCTTTGCACATAATTTCAAATTTTTGTAAAAAATGGTTTGGCCACCAGGTGTCGTAAGTCTTAATTTCCGCTTCTGATGTATTTGCAGCAAAATACGAGCGTCTAAAATATCGATTGAAAAACAAGTCGTTTGTTGACCGATACTACTCATGTTGACAAACCTTTTAGGAAGATTTTCTTCTTGAAATAATGCATGGTTTCTACGCCAGGAGGCGTTGATATATATTTTATTTTTGTCAATATCTCTACTTCTGAGAGTCCGATTTTAAAAATTCCTTCATTGTTGGGGAGTGTTTCCGATGCGAAATGTTTTTCCTATAAATTCAAAATTTTCAAGTAAATCATAGACTTTACGCTAAGGGGCACAAAGGTAAATTACGGTTTCTGCGTTATTTCTGCTTCTAAAGCTCTGATTTGAAAAATTCTTCCTGTATCGCATACAAGACCTCATGGAAATATTTTTCACATAATTTCTAATGTTTGGTAAAGAATGGTTTGGCCACCAGGGGTCATAAGTGTTATGTTCTGCTTCTGATGTATTTGTAGCAAAATCTGGGCTCCTGAAAACTCGACAAATTTTTTTTTTTTTTGGACCGATACCGCTCATATGGATAAACCTTTTGTGAATACTTTCTTCCTAATATAATGCATGGTTTTCCCACCAGGGGACGTAAAGTGACATCTTATTTTTGTCGATATCTCTGTTTCTAAGAGTTCGTAAGCTCACGATTACGTTTACAGCAATATCTGAGGGATTAAAAACCCAATTGAAAAACTTCTTTTTTCCGTCAGATACTATTGTTTTCTATACCGGTTCCATTGACTTTGAATAACTTTGATAAATTTAATTTGCATCAGAACGGATTCAAAAGAAGTGCTTATTGCACCCGAAAATTCGGTGTCATCTTTCTTGTTTAATATTAAATCATCGTGCATTGACGGTGTGTGTCATTAAGTTACGAGTAGTGTTTCTTAATGGGCGATGCCAGTGAGAAATGCCACCTAATTTACTGAAACTTTAATGCCGTACCCGCCTTGCTAATTGAGTTAATTAAGGTAGCCAATGCTTCTAACACTCTGTTTCGCTAGTGTTCGATGTGATTTTGCAACGTGCTTTTCAAACTAAGATTACGAAAGATGATGCTTTAAACTTTTGTCTTTCTAAAGTTACGAAAGGTGATACTTTGAACTTTTGTCTCAATAGCTACTAGCTTCCGGTTGTGTTTGGAGAAGACGAAGATGATTTTACTTATATTATATATATTTGCTTTCTTGTTTTTTTTTGTTGTTAATTTTCAGTGATCCAAGTTTTCAAGTAACGCCGGATGATGTAATCGACACGCTAGAGAAGTATAGAGTCTGGAAAGACAGTGCTTTCCTGGCGCTATCTTGGGGATGTGGAATTTGTGACGAGTACTTCAAGGAGGCTGACCACGTGACATTTCTACCATGTACACACAAAGTACGTATTTTGATACTCAGAATTTCAAATATCGTTCTACTAAAGTGCGCACATTTGTTCATATTTTGAGAGTACTTCGTTTGTTTCCTAATACAGAGTGACTTAATGCTTCCCAGTTAGCTGCACTTCTTTTACCTTCGGTTAAAAATAAATAGAACGTGTGACGTACACTCTAATTTGACCTTCTTTTTGAGTTCTTGTATTCTTATGTAAATTTTGTTTTATTCTCGTTAAAAGGTTTTTCTGTCTAAAAGCCACACATTCTCTGTTGGTGAATTTGACGTTGGTAACACTTGATAACACGCCAGTATGTAACTACGTTGCAAGTCTCGAGAGCTAAGGGCTCAAATGTGCAGTGTTGCGAATGCTATCTTGCTCTGACTGTGCTGTGCCATAGAGGTTCTCAGATTGTTATCTTGTTTTGATAAAAATTAAGTGTTCTTCTGCATACAAAGTTGATTTGTGCATGCGCGAGCTACATCTACATGATATGACAAGCTGTAATGCATTTCTTGTGTGTTAGACAGCTCGTGCACACAGTGACAAGCTCTCTAACACAAGACTTGGGTTAAAAACCGTTGTTTCACGCTGTTTTCCAAGAGAAGTATTTCACGGTGCTGTTTTTAAAGTTTTTTCCATCCTAGCAGCTCTGAATATAGCTTGCAGTGGACAAAAAAAAAAAAAAAGAAAAACCAGCTGCCCTTAATTGAGAAGAACACGTAGCAACACTGTTCTGTAAAATAAAATCTATCATACGACAGATCTCCACTCTCAACGCCCTTATTCTATTTCCCGCCCGATGGCCAAATACATCCACCAATAAACTACCGTAACGAGAAAGGCGCTAATACCCCACCGAAATCCCTTTACCACGTAAAACAAACGCTTTCACTCAGTGAATACTTCTGCTCCTTTTCATGCTGTTTTTTATTACCCAAGTGAAGATGCTGCCTTTTCACATGAATATTACCGTTTCCGACACGCTGTTGCAGTTGCTGTCGTACATCGTTCTTTCAGTCATTTAGCCTACGGCTGATTATCAGGGTTTGGGCTTTTGTTAGCTTGAGATTGATGGTACGTACCTGCATGATATTCCCATCCCAGCAAATCATTAAGTTGTTTGACGTATTCTTCCCTAATGGCCTAAGCCCTGCAGAGATCAGGCGAACGAGATCACCCCAACTACACTAATGTTATCTTAATGCTTTGCTCTGACACCTGAACAACTCATCAGAAAAAAAGGGAATCGAAGGAAGAGGGTTTTTTTTTGCTTTGACAACAAAATATTTAAGAAAATTTCCATCTGCTTTTTTCTTTTTCATAAGTGGAAAAATATTACATAGGTAAAGGTAAGCTAATACATGAAAAGGTTTATTTTGATGGAGGGGTTTTGCTCTTCCTGGGGGAGGGGGGTTGAGCCCCGAAAAATTGGTCTAACGACGCCACTGCTGACTACAGATATTCGTGGTAATTACTTGAATTTCTGACATACTTTAGGCAGATGAATACACCAGTTGAAACTGTAAAGTATGTAGATTTGTTTACAATCGCAAACCTTAGTTTCCACACAAAAGTGATTTATTGTACGTCTTCGGCTCCTGCAACTGTGACTCATGCTGAAATATAACTTTAGCAGCCGTGCTGTGGTTTAAGCGCTGGTTACTGACCATTCGTCCTATATGGGTCCAGCTTGGATTCCCGGTGAGGCATTGATGTATTTTTCGTACGGCACTGGCTGGCTGCCTTCCCTGGAACCAGTGGCCCTAAATTATGGACGGCCGACAGCTTATATCTCGCCAAATTACTCATGCTGTTCATTAATTCCCCCCTCAAAAAACAAACCAAACAAACAAAAACTAAAAAGCCTTTAACTTTATTTTAAATACACCAGAGTTGAATAACAATGAAACACATATAGCGTATTAAATCCGTTTATTTTTGTGGTATAGTCAGCACGAAGATTCGCCAAGCTTTTGCACTCCACTGGGAGGCTTTTTCAAGGCAATGGTAGACACAAAGATGCAGAGAATTGGAACATGTAAAGAACAAAGATGATTTTTGAAAATAACGCGGGTGACATCACGAGCATATTACATGAATTTTTATCACGTAATTATACAGTGCGCCGTGATGTGTTTCCATCTTTAAATAACGCATGCCAAACCATTTTTAGTTCAGTAGAGACTATATCATTGAATGCCACTTTGCTGGATAGGATTTCCACTGTTTCCCTGACGGCAGTCTCTTTGAAATTCGTGTAAGGGACAATTCTTCAAATATTATTCCATACAGGAGCGGCCGAGCAATGCATGACTTTTCTGGCGAGGGCTGTATTCTGCATGTCCTGGTTGACACTTCGCACGTGTTCTTTACATCTAGTGTCCAAGGATCGCTTTGTCATTCCGATATATATCTTTTTCCTGTTGTCAGGATATACCAACGGTATAGCGTACATACTCGCCTTTTCATTCTCACATTGTCTGTCCTTGCTTTTTTTTGTTTTGGTTGGAGGTTTAACGACCACCGTGAGCAACTCAATGGGCTATAAGCAGTCGCCCGTCCCTAATTTAGGGTCACTGGTTCTAGGGAAGGGAGAGAGCCAGTGCCGTAAGACAAACACAACATCCATGACTCACCGGGATTCGAACCCGGACCACTTCGGACGAATGATCAAAGGCCAACGCCTTAGACCACTGCGCCACCGGGGCGGCTCTGTCCTTGCAACTTGATATTATATGTGATAACGGGGTCGGGGACTTCATTGTTATTAATATATTGTATTTGCGTAAGAAATTCTTTAAGCAATATGCAAAGCCTGGGATATATGTGATGGATTCTGCGTTTCTCCTGATTCGCACTGTCCAAAGGATTACAAACTTTTCACATTTAGAGCGTACAACGTATGCAAACCCGACTACCTAAATAATAAAGAAATTAATAATATTTATAGCAAAGGTCTAAAGACTGGATATAAGAAGGATAACATAGGCAGAGTACATAGGACTGTGAGAAATCGTATATCAGCAATAACAAAATCACCTAGTAGGGCAATGAGATACGCAGGATCCATCACATATATCCAAGCCTTTATATATTTGTTAAAGAATTTATTACGCAAATATAACATATTAATAGCAATGAAGTCACCGACCCCGTTTTAACATATAATATCAAGTTGCAAGGAGAGACAATGTGTGAAAGAAAAGACGGGTGTGTACGCTATACCGTTTTTATATCCTGACAATACGGAAAAGATATATATATATATAGGAATGACAAAGCGATCCTTGGACACTAGATGTAAAGAACACGTGCGAAGTGTCAAACAGGACATGCAGAACACAGCCCTCGCCAGAGAAGTCATGCATTGCTCGGCCGCTTCTGTATGGAATAATATTAGAAGAATTGCACCTTACACGAATTTCAAAGAGACTGCCATCAGGGAAGCAGTGGAAATCCTATTCAACAAAGTGGTATGCCATGATATAGTCTCTACTGAACTACCAATGGTTTGGCATGCGCTATTAAAAAATGGAAACACATCATGGCGCATCGTATAATTACGTGATAAAAATTCATGTAATATACTCGTGGCGTCACCCGTGTTATTTTCAAAAATCATCTTTGTTCTTTACATGTTCCAACTATCTGCACAGTGTCTGCTCCTCAGATGAAGCCACATTCCACGTCTCTGATACAGTAAATACGCACAATGTGCGAATCTGGTGATCAGAGAATCCCCATTATGTCATCGAACAACAGAGGGCTAGCTCGAAAGTGAACGTATGATGCGGCCTGATGCATGACAGAATCATCGGACCGTTCTTTCTTACAGAGCCCACGGTAACATGTAAGGTGTACCCGGACATGCTGAAGCTTTTTGCAGCACATCAGTTGCATGCATTCCAACCTTTGGTCATTTTCCAACAAAACGGTGCCCCGGTCAATAATGGTTCGTGAGTTCCTGAATGCCACATTTCCGGACAGATGGATTGGCTGCGACGGTCCCATGACGTGGCCACCTCGATCTCCCAATCTCCTCACTGAAACCAACATCAATAAGCTACAAATATTACAGAATAAACACATAAGGTTATTAGACTTAAAAAGAAATTCTTCTCATATCAACTTCCAACCTTACACTTTTCACCA
This sequence comes from Macrothele yani, assembly GCA_039090855.1. NCBI lineage: Eukaryota > Metazoa > Arthropoda > Arachnida > Araneae > Macrothelidae > Macrothele > Macrothele yani. The sequence continues at coordinate 131,478,417 of CM077005.1, read as the reverse complement.
TACCCATGCCAACCCAAACCATCACGGAATTTTATCTATTAAACAATTATTTGATTTCAAAATAGGTACACTAATGTTTAAAAGAATTAAACTGAACTTACACACAGATACCATTGAATTGAATTTACATGCTTACCACTATAATACGAGACACAGATCATTATTAAGACCCATACATCCAAAAACCCTCATGATGAAGCAGAACTTAAATTATATTGGTCCTGAATATTGGAATACATTGCAAGCTGAGTTAAGCACAATAAATAACCTAAATTTGTTCAAAAACAAACTTAAAAAATAATAATAACTTAAAACAAAAATTCTTTGCAATATAACAAACGTTTAACATTACTGCTGTGTTTTATTGAACCTGAGTTTGCTTGCCTATTTTCTTGGGAAATCAAGGCTCGTCAGGACTCTCTGAGGCCTTTTCCCTGCTGTTCCTATGAGATATAAATTATTTATGTATATTCACAAAGCCTACAATGTAACAGCAAAAATAAAAACAAAAATATTAGTATTATTATTATATCCCCTCTAGAAGTTTTCCTGAGGATTTATGTGAAAGACTAAGTTTACTCTAACAATGTTCCGGATGTCGAGACCTTGAAGAGCAGAATAACGGACGCCATTGGTTCTATCTCTGCTAAGATGTTAAACAAAACATGGCATGAAATGAAATATTGCTTAGATGTCCTCCGGGCCACAAATGGAGCCCATGTGGAGATGCAGTGTCACTGGAAAAAACTTTACTTTGGCTCCATCATTGTCATGTAATCCCTTTTTTTTGTACCTGTAACACATTTTTTATAATAATTTTTGCAATGTGGGAAATACTTTATAGACACTCTGTAATATCGCCTCGGGGTATACCAATGCCTGCCTTACTTATTTATTTAGCGACAATAATTTTGACTAACTGCGACTTCTGCTAATCTCGTAGAAGCGTAAATTCAAAAAACTGGTAGAAAATCCTACTCTCTCTAGACGTGTGTTTTCGGGCGATCGTGGCAGTTTAGATGCAAAAGCGTTTCAGGCGTTATATTCTTTAACTTATATTCTCTTGTCACCGGCGCTTCAGAATAGACAGATCAACGCTACACGAAATATGCACTCTCTGGTTTCAATTCATATAACATGTACAATACTCCGTAATCGTAATATACGTTTCTAAGAAGTCGCTAACAAATCGCTACATCAAAATGAACTTCAAAGGGAACTCTGTATCAAATTCGCTTCGACCATGTGGCTCACACGAAATGCACCTACTACACTCAATGTTGACCTATCTACTGTCAGTGATGCCAAACTGAGAAAGCTTCACGTCACAGATACAATTGCAATTAAGCTCGTGGGGCTGTGATGAGACAAAAGCGCAATTATGAATGCAAAATGCCTCGTTCGACGGAGTCAACTGATTTTCAGGGCGGATTGATAACGTAGTGGTACACAAGTACTGTAACATTTCATCGTAAGTTTCGTGACATTTCAGCGGCATTGAAGATCTTAGGTCGACGGCTGGTAATCTAATATGCAAATGGCGGCGGAATGGGTTGCATCTGCCAGAAAACGACCCGCGAAACCTCAAATATAACAGAATATGACATGGGAGCTCCAATAACTGTCCTCTCAGCACACAAATAAACATTGCCTGAAATCATGAACCCTATGTCCGAACACTGGGAATCTAGCACTAGTACAGTTCGCCAGACATATAGGTTACTAGCATCGAACAGCCATCCCCATGCCGCTAATAACTTCGATTAATACCACGCGGTGATTAGTATGGTGTAAGGAACATCGATATAGGATTGTACATCGATGAGAAACTGTACTTTGGAATAACGAGCCACATTACACAGTCTACAAGCCTAGTGATCATTGACAGGTGTGATGGATGCCGGAAGAAAGGTACCTTCCAGACTGCATCTTCTTGACAATGAAGTTTGGTGTGATGGATGCCGGAAGAAACAGGTGTGATGGATATTGAGTAATGTTTCGAGGTTCGTTTTCAGCCCATCTCTCATTTTGGAAAAAGACTAAGCTTGCTACGCACTGCCTAGACGTCCTGGATAATAAGCAATGCCAACGTTGTGGCGGCACTTTCGGTAAGGATTATACACTGACGAAAAAAATCCCAACACCAAGAAGGGGTTGTGTTAGATAAACGACAGTTGGTAGGCGGTGAGAGTACATCTGTAAGATGACGTCTATGAAAATTTCGCGCTCGGCGCATACGTGTGGCGCTAGTAACGCCCCTCCGAACATGCAAAGCAGGTTTGCTGTAAATACGCGCTGTAACGTTCGTGAGCGTTAGTCATCGTTGAGATTCGACATAGTGTGTTGATGTTAGTCAAGAATGCCTTTAAGAAGACGAAGAAGCCATTATCAACAGCTCACGGAGTTTGAACGAGGTCGTGTAATAGGGCTACGAGAAGGTGGATTTTCGTTCCGAAATATTGCAGAACGACTTGGCAGGAATGTAGCCACCGTACATGATTGTTGGCAGCGGTGGTCAAGGGAAGGTACTGCCTCAAGAAGACCGGGTTCCGGCCGGCCACGTGGCACTACTGAGAGGGAAGACCGCCGTGTACAGCGTATGGCCGTGGCGCATCGTACCGCGTCTGCGGCAGCAATTTGAGCTGCAGTTGCCACCACAGTGACACAACGAACTGTTGCAAATCGGTTACTTGAAGGACAGCTCCGAGCCAGACGCCCTGTAGCGTGCATTCCACTTACTCCAAACCACTGCCGTTTGCGAAGTCAGTGTGTGACGTACCTGCCAGCAGGACGCACATGACATAAAGGCAGATAGGAATCAGAATACATGTCTGCGTAGCTCAGTTGGTAGAGCGACTTGTTCCGGAATAAGCGTACTCGGGTTCGAATCCCGGCTTAGACCAAAAATGACGGAGAAATTAACTTCGTTATAATGGCGCCCGAACTACCCGGATGACCCGACCGTTCAAAATCTCGCATTGGTGTGATGTTATTTCCACACCGCGAGATAGGAAAAATCAGAGAATCCCTTCTCCAGTGCTTCGAACAATAAATGTGTGTGACGTAACATTCCACACACCAGATTGACGGGGAGTTCTCAAGTGCACGTTCTTCAGTGGTTGTCTGCCTGCAACGATTCATGGTCACGGCTGACCCGTGGGCCATGCCCCCGGCCCTCTTTCGGGGGGGGGAGATGTGACGTACCTGCCAGCAGGACGCACATGACATAAAGGCAGATAGGAATCAGAATACATGTCTGCGTAGCTCAGTTGGTAGAGCGACTTGTTCCGGAATAAGCGTACTCGGGTTCGAATCCCGGCTTAGACCGAAAATGACGGAGAAATTAACTTCGTTATAAGTGGTGTCAAGCTAGAGCTCATTGGAGGACGGAGTGGAGATCTGTTGTGTTTTCTGATGAAAGCCGGTTCTGCCTGGGTGCCAGTGATGGCCGTGTGTTGGTTAGAAGGAGGCTGGTGAGCGCCTGCAACCAACCTGTCTGCGGCCGAGACACACTGGACCTACACCTGGAGTTATGGTCTGGGGAGCAATTTCCTATGACAGCAGGAGCACTCTCGTGGGTATCCCACGCACCCTGACGGCACAGTTGTACGTCGGTCTGGTGATTCAACCTGTTGTGCTGCCATTCATGAACAGCATTCCAGGGGTGTTTTCCAACAGGATAACGTTCGCCCGCTTACCCCTGTTGTAACCCAACATGCTCTATAGAGTGTCGACATGTTGCTGTGGCCTGCTAGATCACCAGATCTTTCACCAATCGAGCACGTATGGGACATCATCGGACGACAACTCCAACGTCACCCCCAACCAGCATTTACCGTCCCTGTATTGACCGACCAAGTGCAACAGGCATGGAACTCCATCCCACAAACTGACATCCAGCACCTGTACGACAAAATGCATGAACGTTTGCGTGCTTGCATTCAAAATTCTGGCGGTTACACCGGTTATTAACGTACCAGCATTTCACATTTAAAATGGCTCTTCTCGCGCTTACAATAAGCTGGGATCTTGAAACCTTAATCGATTAAATATGTTTCCTATACAAATGTATTGCCGCCATTTCATTCCTTTACAACTATTTTTTCGTGGTGTTGGGATTTTTTTCCGTCAGTGTATATATATATGTACATTTTCCTTTACACTTAAAAGAACTAGAGAAGAGCATAAATGCATTCCTGTTCCCCTGCGCGATTTTGTTTCATTTCAATCGACATTCCTGAAGTTCCAAACAGGACTCTTGAATTCTCTATTATAGTAACTAAGCAATGATTTGTTGCAAAGGAATTCCATCATAAATGAATTTATTCCTTTAAATTTGAATTTTTAAATAAATCAGAAAAGATCCGTAAATATATTAAATCCCTTAAATTTTAAATTTTTAATCCTGTACTTCATTCCTTTGACTGAAACCTTGATTTTTTTTATTGTAATCTGTTTTCAGTTTCACAGCTATTGTATTGAAGTTTGGCTGAAATGGGTGAGAAGCGCATGCCCAATCGATAGAATTCGTTTGAGAACGCCGAAATATGATGCCGAAATGAATGAGTAAGTAAAATTCAAGTAGTTTACTTCACGACGTAATTTGAATAATCTTGTGAGATACTGAAAACATTTGAGGGTGAGTCGAAACCGCAGCACATGCGTTTCGACTCACCCTTTGTATCATACAACAATCTATTTCTCATTACAGGTAACGAGACACTTCAAAATGTCGTTCGTTTATTTGAAGATAAGAAGAGAAAAGCAGACATCAAATCGTCGAATTTTATGCTGGTTCCCGAAATCAGGTGGGACTCACACATCTAGCTTGTTCACGTTACCTATGGCAGTAGAAGTGGTTGCAAAGTGTAGTCCCGCCAAGTTTTCGTACTGTTTGACGTGGATCGGATTCAATCAAGACCTCTTACATGGTATCATCCAGAACTAATTCCTGTCTACCGAGTGTTTAATTTTCGAAGCTCATATCGCCGCACAGGAATTTAGCCAACCAGTCTTGTGTCTTGCGTTCACTTACGATACCTTCCCAAATTCTGTATTGGTGTTTTGAACGGTCTCTGATGCACAGTGTCTACGTTTTAACTCAGAGAAGAAAATAAAAAAAAGTTTTGGTTCTTGTTAATCATCCTCTTCATTGTAACACAATTCTCTTGGAACTGGAGGAAATAAATAGTACTTTATATGCCTTTACTATTCAAGTTTAAACTTTACTATTCCACAAGTCACATCAAGGGACGTGATAATTTCTGAATTCCCTATCAACTGGTTGGGGCTATAAAATCCGACATTTCATCTGCAGAAACCTAATATCTTTAAGGCTCTTTTCTCGTCCTTAAACTTAAAAGGATTTAGTTAAGATTCAGTTACTTCCAATTTTAGGTGTACCAAGAGAAGCCGCCCCAATGGCGCAGTGGTCTAAGTGATGGCTTATGACCATTCGTACGAGAAAGGTCCGGCTTGGAATCCTGGTGAGGCATGGATGTTGTGTTTGTCTTTAGGCACTGGCTCTCTCCCTTCCCTGGAACCTGCAGCCCTGAAGGGGCGTGCGACTGCTCACAACCTATTGAGTTGCTCACGGTGGTCGTTAAACCATCAATCAAAAAAATTAAAAATTCCAAGAGAAGGAAAATTATATTAACGTAATTGTTTTCTTTTCATTGTCGGTTTAAAGACTACCTTGAGCAACTCAGTGAGCTATAAGTAGTCGCCCGTCCCTGATTTAGGTCAGCTGGTTACAGGGAGAGAGCCAGCACCGTAAGACAAACACAACATCCATGCCTCAACAGGATTTCAACCCGAACGAATGATCAGAAGCCACCGATTAGACCACTTCGCCACCGGGGCTGCCGCAAGTTTCAGTGTCATCTCCTTTGAGCCATGCAAACTAGGGTAGGCCGCCCCGGTGGCGCAGTGGTCTAAGCGATGGCCTCTGATCATTCGTCCGAACGGGGTCAGGGTTCGAATCCCGGTGAGGCATGGATGTTGTGTTTGTCTTACGGCACTGGCTCTCTCCTTTCCCTGGAACCAGTGACCCTAGGGCGACTGCTTATAGCCCATTGAGTTGCTCACGGTGGTCGCTAAACCTCCAATCAAAAAAAAAAAACTATTGTAGGCCGCAAGTTTCAGTGTCATCTCCTTTGAGCCATGCAAACTAGGGTCGTATGGCTCAAACGAGATGACACTGAAACTTGGATTTATGAAAGTATAAAACGGGCGGAGCAGACTACTAAAGTTCGAACCCGGGCCGGACCGAGTTTATTTGGTAACTCGGCCCGGGTTCGAACTTTAGTAGTCTGCTCGGCCCGTTTTATACTTTCATAAATTGTTCTTCGCTATTTATTGCTAAGAACACAGTTCTTAGACCATTGTTATGTAGAAGTTTTGAAGATCTTGTAGGTGTAGTTTAGTTGGTTAGAACAACTGGCTCTGGAGCGAGGAGGCGCGATTTCGATCGCCAGAAAATTTGTTTTCCCAGTTTCGGTATTAAACGCTCGACGATTTAGATTAGAGGTCTGCGATAATGTTTATTTAATGAATCAAGATTGGTGCTACTGCGATTAAAATACAACAGTGGATTAGGAGGATTCACCACATTAAGGTCTCCTCCCCCATTTTCCGACTTGATTTATAACTTACACAAGTATTTTCAAGGACCGATTCGACAATAAAAATGCAAAGATACGAGGGGTGTTATGAAAAAGTATCCAAGCTGGATTTATTAAAAAAAAGTGCAAGACTTACAGATTTTAAATTTAATCGCTTACGAAATAGTCCCCTTCAGAAGCCATACACTTAGCCTTTGACGTACTATAGAGGTCAAGCACGTGTCAAGACGATAAATCTGCAGCGAATCATTCTGTCCGTGTAGCTTAGTTCTGAGAGCAACTTACTCCGGAGTGAGGGGGCTCAGAAAAATTAGTGTTTTCACAACCCCAGCGCTATTTCCACTGATCCAAGCATTTTTTTGAAGTGAACTTCTGAAATAGCGAACAGCTGCTTCGTCACATTATGTTGTATCTCCTCAATATCTTGAAATATTGGGTTGTCGGAAAAGTCATGACGTATTTTGGCACCCGATGGCGGTTGCGCAGTTTTGGAAGTACTAAAGGCATGGCAGCTCTGTTATCGCTATGGCATTCGACAGGTGTCAGTTCTAGCTGCAGTTTAAAAGGAATAGTGAGCGATGTGGTTGATTTGCGGAGATTTGACATGAAGTTGAAGATGGAAGACCAAACTGTGCATTTTCGCCATACTTTACTGTTTTACTTCCGTAAAGGGAAGAACGCGCGTGAAGCTTGTGAAAAGTTGCGTAAAGTGTACGGTGATAATGCTCTACAAGAACGTCAGTGCCAGCGGTGGTTCGCAAAATTCCGTGCTGGGGATTTTGTCCTCAACGATGCTTATGGTTCGGGGAGGCCCACCGAGGTTGATGACGACCAAATCAAGGCATTGATCGAGTCAAACCCACGTTACACGACACACAAGAGATTGCAGAAACATTGCACATCCATCATTCAGGCGTTCACGACCACCTGAAGAAGCTGGGATACGTAAGCAAGCTCGATGTGTAGGTTCCTCATGAACTCAAAGAAGCTCAATTGATGGCGCGTATAAACATCTGCGATATGCTCATTAAACGTGAGGGAAACGATCCTTTTTTGAAGCGACTGATAACTGGTGACGAAAAGTGGATTGTGTACAACAATGTGCTGCGCAAACGGTCTTGGTCCCGACGTGCTGCTTCGCCTCAAACGACATCCAAAGGAGACATACATCAGCGGAAGGTTCTGGTTTCAATGTGGTGGGTTTTTAAGGGTGTCGTGTTTTTCGGGCTCCTACCACGGAATCAAACAATCAATTCGAATGTGTACTGTCGGCAATTGGACAGTTTGAACAAATCCATCATCCAGAAACGTTCATAGCTCGTTCATCGTAAAGGTGTTGTGTTCCATCACGACAACGCGAGACCACACACAAGTTTGATCACCCGCCAAAAAATTATTGGAGCTTGGGTGGGATGTGTTGCCACACCCAGGATACTCGCCTGACCTTGCGCCGTCAGACTTCCACTTGTTTCGCTCTCCTCAACAGTCCTTGCGTGGTATAACGTTCAATTCAGATGAGGCTGTAAATCAGCACCCTGTTAAGTTTTTCGCCACGAAAGACAGGTCCTTCTATGAACGAGGCATTCTGCAGCTCACTGAAATATGGCAATAGGTTATCGAACAAAACGGGCATTATATCATTGATTGATCTTTGTTATTTGTATCAATAAATGACTTTTGCAAAACATGGCTAAAAACGTCATGACTTTTCAGACAACCCAATATTTTCCCTTTCAAGTGATATTTGATTTTCTGAAAGAGAACGAAGTCGCGTGGTGTGAGATCTGGGGAATAGGGTGGCTCTCAGACCGGTGCAATGCGGTGCTTAGCAAAAAAACTGCTGCACACGATGTGATGCATGGACAGGCGCGTTGTCGTGGTACAGTTGCCACTCGCGACTTCCATGCAATTCCGGTCTTTTGCGACAAATTGCCTCCTTCAAACGCCGCTAAACTAGATAGTAGTACTTCTTGTTAATTGCCTGGCCCGATGGAGCGTTTTCAGGATGCGCATTTCCTTCATGCTTGAAAAACAGTCAGCATCCTCTTGAAATCGATGCTGCTCTATCGTGCTTTTTTGGGTCTTCTACTGTGAAGAGTGGGCACTAGTTTTGGGGTTGTACTAATAAACCCACGACTCGCCACCAGTTATGATAGTTTTTAAAACGTTTTCGACGCACTCAAGGAGATCACCAGCAGCTGAAACACGTGTTTGTCTTTGAATTTCCCTTCTGCTGGTTGATGGCCTCCCATATCGTTCTCAACACTTTCGCGACCATCATTAAAGCCTTTATGCCACTCATAAACGTATGCATGACTCTGTTAATAAGTTTGTAGCTATCTTTTATTCTTGTTGTTAACTTCATAAACATTGCTTGGTTGAGTTGCTAAGTCTTATATAGTTGAAGATGTTAGTAAAATTGTATGCAAATAATTCTTACGATTCGTAAATATGTCTAAGAGACTTTAATTATTTTTTTCATTTAATTGCCTGCAAAGGTTGTCCATCAGCTGTGCTGTTTCCTAACTCTCCCGCTTTCGATCATCTCTCCTGCTCTCCTGAAATCCCCTGACCTCGCGGTCCACCTAAGACCTACCCTGGGGCAATCACCTCGTCGTGACCACTCGCTTCCTAAACCTAGAGACAACTGTCCTTCGCCTCCTTCCCTTGTCTCCAAGAAATGCCCTTAAGCATATCCTAATGTTCCCCGAGAGAAGGAACCAGCACGCTTTCGGTAAATCCCAAGCCTCAAAGTAAAATGTGAGGAGCTGGTCATTTGTCGGCACCCTTGAAATTGAAACCTGTAAAGCATCAAAAGAGGCGCGATAGAGTTAATCTCCATTCAACCAAACAATGTGCATATACTAATCTTAGACATAATGTCGTCTTAGTAAGTAACCGTGGCCGCCACGGTGGCGCAGTGGTCAAAGCGATGGCCTCTGATCATTCGTCCGAAAGGGGTCCGGGTTCGAATCCCGGTGAGGCATGGATGTTGTGTTTGTTTTACGGACTGGTTCTATCCCTTCCCTGGAACCAGTGACCCTAAATTAGGGACGGGCGACTGCTTATAGCCCATTGAGTTGCTCACGGTGGTCGTTAAACCTTCAATCAAAAAAAAAAAAATAAAAAAAGTAAGTAACCGTGTATCCGGTGTCTAATGGGGAACTGACTCTGAGAAATTTCTCTCACGCTTTGTGGAGACAAAGGGATGGAAGCACGAGATGTAAAAAGGTTGCATTTTGAGATTTTATATGAAATCCTAAAACTCCGTATAAAATCTCTGTAACAACTCATACAATCCTCTTCATAGACTTTCTATAACTTTAAGCACAGGGTTTCCGGAAATGATGTATTCAATTTCAAAGTTGATTAGTACAAATAGTATCTGCGATACGAATGTTTTACTTTCTGTCGAAGTTTAAGAAAGTTCTAGAGTTTTATTTTTCCTTTGATAGGTGACGCTAGGTGCCTGGTAGCGCAGTGTGACAAAGCATAGCAAAAATTACGACGCCACAGGAAAAAGCTGCTTGCGTGATGTGGTTTGAGGAGTCCAAATCGCTGACCCAAGTCCAGAGAAATTTCAGGAGTACAAGAGCAAACCACCAACACGGAGGAGTATCCAGCAGTGGGTAGACAAATTCAAAGATACCGGTAGTGTGTTGAAAGGGACGAGCAGCGTCAGACCTGCTCGTCCCTTTCCGTGGACGCTGCGCGTCAAGCGTACCAACGGAACCCATCGACGTCCATTCGTTCAGCTAGTCGCGAACTGGAGATACATGCTACAACAGTTCACATACTGCTACACAAACGCCTTCGTCTTTACGCCAACAAAATGAAACTGGTGCAAAGAGTTCAGTCTAATGACAAAGCGCGTCGTGGTCGTGTAGTGTTTGCCGTAAAAATGCTTCATCGCATTGATAGCGACCCCACATTCCTGTCAAGAATCTGTTTCAGTGATGAGCTCACATTTCATGTGTCAGGTACCGTCAACAAGCATAACTGCCGAATTCGTTGTTCAGAAAATCCCCATTCTCTGGAACACACAAGACACATCCCAAAGTTAATGCTTGGTGTGGCATTATGCAGGACAGAGTGATTGGATCATTCTTGGTGAAAATTCTCCAAATACGTGGCGTCAGTAAATAAATAAATACATCGCTCTTTCCACGTTCCAGAAACACATAGCAACCGAAAAATTGTTTTCAGCCGCCGGCGTGGAATTAAACCACGGATCTATCGATATCTAGCCGAGTACGTTAGCCTTACACCACGGTGACCAACAATCCACGGTGCTATGTGTATTTTTAAGTCAGCTTCTGACATCATAAATCCGTAAGATGGGCTCAGCTACTGAGACGTCTCCGTCTTATGGGCATTAACGGCACTGGCTATATATATATTACAGCAGTTAAATCCAAAGGACGAGATCCAAGGTGAAAATCCTCCAGATACGTGGCGTTTGCTGAACCAACCATAACTGGCGGCACATACCTGGACATGTTACAACTGTTCGTCATTCCGCAACTGCAGGAGATTCCAGACGTCATTTTCCAGCAAGATGGGGCTTCCCCTAATTGGTCATCAGATGTTAGTGAATGCTTGGATCAGTACTTCCCTGGTCGGTGGATTGGACGCAAAGGTACAATGACATGGCCTCCTCGTTCGCCATACATAACCCCCTGTGATTTTTTTATGGGGGTTCCTTAAAGAAATTGTCTACTGGACAAAGGTTGCCACCCTCGGTGACCTGAAGGCGCGCATCACCGCAGCCTTCCTCCACTTCACCCCAGACATTCTGCATCGTACTTGGTCTGAAATCGACTACCGCTACGAGATCCTGCGCGTTACCAATGGAATACATGTGGAAGTGTATTGATTGCAAAGCTATAAATTTTAGAACTTGCTTAATCTTTGACAAAATGTAAAACACTCATATGGCGAATACTTTTTGTACTAATCAACTTTGAAATTGCATACATCATTTCCGATCATCTTGTATGTGCCTCAAAGACTTTCTGTGACTTTAATTCTGGGTCTTTTTAAGTTTCGCCAAGTTTTGGACAAAATCTGATGAAAATTCGTTGATCAATTTTTCCGACATGACATATGAGACGAGCAGCTTCACATAAGCAGGAACAAAACACTACTGTATAAAAACTGGGCGAGCAGGAAAGTCGTGACGCACGGCACATGCGCAATAGGTTCCAAGGTCAACATGTGGCAAAGCGCTTCATGCTCTGTCGCGCGATTCCGAAGTTTTGCAATCAGTCAGAACACATTTTGATCACAGCTGGTATAATGAGTTTATGTTTGAATCTTTTACAGTTCCCAAGAAATGTTAAGCTTCATGTGTTCCCTATTGCTATTAATTCTTTCGTTTACTTTTACTACTTACAGGTGGCCAATCATTGATGAAACGATCGTCCACAGTCCTTTCTACTTGGGTTTCGCAGAACAACCAGCTGCACCAGGAATAACAGTTACGGCCCTTCCTTTAAAGGAAAGAGCACGTACAAGAAGCAACCGAAATTCATCGTCTCGCTCCACTATCCCATTGAAGAACAAATTGTTAGCCCGTACAAGGGGGAACCCAAATTCATCGACACGCTCCACTCCCCCATTGAAGGACAGAATGTTAACCCGTACAAGGAAGAACCCAAATTCATCGCTGCACACCACTTCCCCATTGAAAGATAGAATGTTAGGGAGCCGAAACTCGTCGCCTCCTTCTACTTCCCCATTGAAGGACAGAATGTTAGGGAGCCAAAACGCATCGCCTCCCTCTACTTCCCCATTGAAGGACAGAATGTTAGGGAACCGAAACTCATCGCCTCCTCTACTTCCCCATTGAAGGAGAGCGCATATTCCCGTACAGGAAGAAATCAAAATTCATCAACATGCATTAGTCCTGCTCTTTTAGAGGGCAGAGTGCTGACTCCCACAGTTTACCGAAGTAGTAAAACGAATAGCGAAGAGAGGTTGCTAACCCCCACGAAATTCCGCCGTAGTGAAGGTCGAATGTCATCCACTGAGAAACTGGGCCCGTATCCTTCTGCAAAAGACAGAGTTCTAACTCCCTCAAAAGCACGAAACTATCGAAGGAGAGCAAAGTCCTTGGCAACAGTTAGGCAAGACGAGTCCAAGTCTCACAAGAGAAGACGTCTTCCTCGTTTGGTAGAAAAGAAGGTTAATCCGCCGAAAGGCGCTGTAAGTCAAATCACTTCATCCACTTCCCAACATTTGAGCGGTTCCGTTTCACTCAGGAAAGTGCCTGGGACTAGTAATATCAGGAAAGTGCCTGGCACTAGTAATATCAGGAAAGTGTCAGGAACTAGTAACATCAGTACACATCCGTGGTTGGAATTAGATTACAAAAAGTCAGTCCGTATCGATGTGAAAACGAATTTTCAAACGAATAATGCTTATAATCCTCGGAGTAAAGGTGTGAGTGACATGCACGCAGCTTCCAGATTCAGCAAAAGTGATTCCTTATGCAACAAGGATTATGAAGTAACTGTTGGCAATACTACTATCAGGCCCACGAAGAAATCTGCTTCTTTTTTTCCAAGAATTAAAGAGCCAAAGAAAGCAAGGGCAGAGGTAAAAAATACATTGACAAAACCTTCAGGAAGAGCACGTTTCCACTCTGAAGCTGCCAGACGTGAGCGCTTGGGGTCACGAGATGGAAAAAAACCATATGATCACAAAGATAGAATGGTCGATATGAGCTCAATCTTTGAAAAACTAAGTATCGCTGAGAACAGAGAGAAAAAGCCTCGCGATTATGATTTTCACCCTCCAGATTCAGGAGACAGCACTCCTGGAGGTAAGACATCCCCCTTCTTTGTTAATACGACACTGCCCCCAAATTTTATGAAGCCAAGTGCCTTCAGGAGATCTACTCAACATTATGAGGAATTTAAGAATAATAAAAGTACAAAGTTACAGTTATCAACAGCTAAACCTTCGTCTCGAGGGGCTATACCCAAATAAAGACAGAGGACAAGCCGTTTCTCTGTCCAGTGATTCCAATATTTCTTTCATCAGTTACTGTAAAGAGAAAAGATCTCCGAAACACATCAAGAAAAACTGTTTTCTTGTGCAAAGAACAATTCAAAATTAAACTGACCAGCGATTAGTTGTGACGAATGCTACCATTTAAAAGCAGATTCAATGAACTGTGCAAAGTTTTCTTGTGGAATGTAATACAAAATTAAATACGCAAATAATATTTTGCGTGATTCATATATTAGAAACCAGATTTAGAATTGTGAATAGTGTCTTTTTGGGCAAAAATAGCGTAAAAGTATGCTGTGCAAGAAAATCAAAGCGGTCATATCGAATTCATATATCGAAGTTCATATAAATAAATTGGTTTATCTTCATAAGTGTCTAATAGTGAATTTTTAGTTTTTAGTGAAAATGAATATATATATATATATATATATATATTCTAATAAGAAGAGACTGAAGCAAAAAAAAATTTTTCGACTCATACCAAGTACAACATAGAAAAGGTTATGTATTGACCGGTGTGAGTAAAAAGAGAAAAAAAGAACTGAATGCAGAAAGTGTCGAGAATACTGAGCCTTGGCTTTATCAAGGACCAGCAAAAACTCTACATTTTCTCACTTCCACAAAGACCTATTTGGAAATGGGTTTCTGCAAAGTCATGGATACAAGTAATAAGCCCACCAAAAAATTTTGTTAAAAATATATATATATGTCATGGCCTCCGCAGAGTTGTATGACCAAGCTTTCGTTAACAATTTAGCTTGCACCCATAACCTTCCTGGCCCGACCCATGCTCTTCACCTGTTACTATTAAACAGAAAGAAGATGATTATAGAAAACTCAAGTTGTAAGAGTGACATAATGAACCAGAAATAATGTTCAGTAATAACAAATTGCCAAGTTCGCCTGAGAGAGAATTTAAACCTGAATAGCAATACAAAAGTATTACAAGTTATTAACATTGCAATAAAAAAGGAAATATAAATTTTTTTCTGAAGCACACATACAACTCTGCGGAGGTCATGACATATATATATATTTAAAAAAAATTTTTTTTTTGGTGGGCTTATTACTTGCATCCATGACTTTGCAGAAACCCATTTTCAAATAGGTCTTTGTGGAAGTGAGAAAATGCAGAGTTTTTGCTGGTCCTTGATAAAGCCAAGGCTCAGTATTCTCGACACTTTCTGCATTCAGTTGTTCTTTTTTTCTCTTTTTACTCACACCGGTCAATACATAACCTTTTCTATGTTGTACTTGGTATGAGTCAAAAAAATGTTTTTTGCTTCAGTCTCTTCTTAATAGAATGTGAATTCTGAATTTTCATAACTGCTGCGTTGCGCGTTTTGATCTTCAGGTTATTTTGCAACTTTCGTTTTAAATTCTGAAGTTTTTCTTATGTTTTCGGCTTTGCTCTTTAGTATATATATATATATGTACATATTTAAGAGCAGAGCCGAAAACATAAGAAAAACACTTAAGAATTTAAAACGAAAGTTGCAAAAAAATTCTTAAAGATAAAATATTCTTAAAGATAAAATTTCTCTTAAAGAAATTTCCAGTAATTTTGTGACCATCAGGTTTCTAAATAAAACCTATGATCATCTCAATGTTAGGAAGCTGTTCTACAATAATGCAATTTTTTTCCCATCCACAGGCACCAGTCTATTGTAAGTTTTAAATATGTTAAGACCTTAGGGTCAATAGTTAAAAACTACAAACTTAATTCTTCGAGTTCCATAACTGTAGTTACTACATGTTTTTGTGATGAACATAAAGACACAGTTCACTATGATAAGAAGTACAAGCATATTATCACTGGTAACTTGAGTTTTGTTAAAAATGACAAGCTTAGGAATTTATTAGAGTATGGTTCTAAATTTAGACCTTCCTTCCAAATCTTTAAAGAGAGGATTCTTGTGTGCTTCACTCAAGATGTTAATAGGTACATTATAAAAACCAGTTTAACCTACAATCAGCCTATTGAGGCCTTCGCAGAATGGAAATATAATGTAATCAATGGCTTCACCAATGAGTTGGCAGGTCTTGATTTTTGATTTGATAGAAATCTATTTTTCTCTGGAGATGCTAAAAGGTCACTCTCCAAACTACAAGACCTATTCATTTTGACCACTACGGATAAAGCTAGCAATAATTTTGCAATTATCTGTAAGAAATTCTATTTTGATTTGTTAACTATGGAATTCAATAATAGAGTAACCTACGAGCCCGTAAGTTATTCTACCAAGCAGTTAGAAAATCGTTTAAAGGCATTCTTCAAGAAACTTAAAATTCCACAAATGAGAAGACATGAGCCTGAATTTCCCTTTCTTTTTGCAACTGTTAAGTTTCATAAAGATCCAGTGAAGTTCAGATTCATAGCTAGTGGAGTTAGGAGTCATAAAAAGAAAATTGATCTAGCTTTTGAAGACATCTTGAAGAAGGTCTTGAAACACATTAGTAACTGTACTAATTTGAAGTACAGAGATTTTTGGATAACTACTAATAATGCAGAAGTAATTTCCACTATACTCGAAGTAAATCCCTTAGATATTAATAGTTATGATTTTGAGAACCTATATACTAATCTGCCTCTATAAGATATAATCACTACCTTTAAAGAGCTGTATGCAGAATTTAAACTTAACCAATTTGTTAATGTAGGAGCTTGGAACTCTTATCTCAATTGCTGCATAAAAAATAACCATATCTTATATAATAATACTCTCTATAAGCAAGTGAACGGTATTCCCATGGGAACATCAACCTCCACGAATATCGCTAATCTATTCCTGTTCTTTAGGGAATATAAATTCATTAAAAATCACCCCACCTGCTCAGATAACTACCTTTACACATTTAGATATATTGATGATCTGCTGTGTATCAATAATTCAGAAGTTATAGAGAGTGATTTTGTTAATATCTATCCTAGCTCTCTTAACTTATGTAAAACCAACCACTGTAATCAGGAACTAGAGTTCCTAGACTTAAGCATTAAACTTAACAGAGGTAACCCATCTATTAGCCTCTTTGATAAAAGAGTTAATTTTCCTTTCAAAGTAATTAAATATATACACTGGAATAATAATATATCAACCAAAGTAATTGAGAATGTACTAATTTCTCAGGTGCTTAGAATTTCAAGAATTTGCAGCAACAATTTGGACTTCAATTACCACATTAATATACTATTAGAAAGTTTTCTAGAGAACAAAATTCCTACTTCTTTCATCAAAAGAACTTTAAGAAAAATTATTCTGAATAATAGAGTAAGGTTGGCAGATCTGCTATAATTTTCTACACAGTTAATAATGTGATTCTGACCAATGAAAGCCTTTTGGAAGTTGGCTAGAGGATGCATATTAACTACAAAAAGGAACCTTAGTGCTATGGATAAGAAGGTCCTATTAAAAATAAAAAATTAAATAATATAGACAAAATCACAAAAAAACCCCTTAAAAATCTGTTTATAAAATAAAATAAAAATAAATATAAAAGAAAACTAGTTATTCACTCACTAAAACTAGTTATTCACTATACTAAAAATAGTAAAACTAACATTAAAATTAATAGGATTCTGAATAGTCTACAGAAGCTCACTAAGGTGATTAAATACATGCAAAGATTATTAAATACACTACTTGTGTATTTCATAATATTTCTCATGTATTCTGGTGAGTTGATTCTGCTCTTTCTGATCAAACAGGTCCACAATCTTAATAATATTTTTCTCTAGTTAAAATCTCCGCGAGTAGGATTTTTTTCAGTGTGTGGAGGCCTTCAGCCCCACCCACACTGCCCCCAGCGACTAGGGAGTGGCAGGGGTGAATGAAAGTTTGGGGTAAAAGGCCGGCCATGTTTCTTCAAGAGTGGAAGAAGTAAATTTGCATAAGAGGTAAGCTCTCTTCTTTGTCTTCAGGTTTCGGGTTTTCCAAGTTCAATGTTTGAACTTTTTGAACATTTTTTCTAATTTTTGCTGTAAGCATTTTAGGCACTAGCAAGTCTATTAACTTTTTGGCGGATTTTAACTCTCTATTTTCTTGGTAACTTTGCGCGTTTTCTAGGGTTCTTAGGCTAAGCAGCTGGCCGTTTTTTTGTTCTTGTAGTCAACGATGTGTTTTCAATGTCATTAAGATCCTAATAACTACTTAATTATGCACTTAAAGCACTTCTGAAATACTTTGTACATATTGCAACTAATTGTTTTTGTCATATAATCTACACAAAGCATTTCTTTAGTTTATTATTGTCTTTATTTTATTCTCATTTTTGAGTTGTCAGAAGTTGTGGTGTATGGGGTTTTTGTAATCCAGTTTTCTTTCAAGAATCTGTGCTTTAGAAAAAATTAATATTTCCTTTTTTATTGCAATGTTTAAGAATTTGTAGTACTTTACTATTGCTATTCAGGTTTAAATTCTCTCTTAGGCGACTAGGTAACTTGGCAATGTGGTATTGCTGAACATTATTTCTGATTCATTATGTCACTCTTACAACTTGAGTTTTCTATGGTTATCTTTTTTCTGTTTGTTAGTAACAGATGAAGAGCATGGGTTGGGCCAGGAAAGTTATGGATGCATGCTAAAATATTAACTAAAGCTTCGTCATACAACTCTGTGGGGGTTATGACATATATATATATATATATATATATATATATTTAAAATTTTTGGTGGGCTTATTACTTGCATCTATGACTTTGCAGAAACCCATTTCCAAATAGGTCTTTGTGGAAGTGAGAAAATGCAGAGTTTTGCTGGTCCTTGATAAAGCCAAGGCTCGGTATTCTCGACACTTTCTACATTCTGTTTTTCTATTATTTTTTTCTCTTTTTACTCACACTATGTTGTACTTGGTATGAGTCAAAAAAGTGTTTTTGCTTCGGTCTCTTCTTGATAGAATATATATATATATATATATATATAGAGAGAGAGAGAGAGAGAGAGAGAGATGAGAACAACTAAAGAAGATGTGACTTCCAAAGTGGAAGATGAGAACAACTAAAGAAGATGTGACTTCCAAAGTGGAATATATAGAGCTATGCAAGACAGTAAGAAAAACTATCACTGAAGACGTAAGAAAATTCAACTGTGAACTAGTGAGGAAAGCAATTGAAAACAACCAAAGCCTAAAGATAGCAAAGGGACATCTCAGTAAGGGAAGAAAACAGATTATGGCACTGAGAAAAGAAGATGGTTCTGTAACAAGAAATAGAGGCGAAATTTTGACAAGAGTGAAAGATTTCTACTCCAAATTATATGAAAGGGATGATACATGCACTCCAGACATCATGAAAGATACCAGTACCAGAGTTCCTCCAGTCCTTCCAGCAGAAGTTGCACATGCAATCAAGAACATGAAGCGGGGAAAAGCTCCAGGAGAAGATGGAATTACTGTAGACATCATACAAGAAGCAAGTGGAGAAATCGAAACAGTACTCGCCCAAATTTTCACTCGTTGCCTTAATGAAGGAAAGATTCCTGAGGATTGGAACACCGCTACAATGATCCTGCTACATAAGAAAGGTGACATTGAGGATCTCAGAAACTACAGACCTATCAGCCTCCTATCAGTAGTTTATAAAATCTTCACTAAAGTTCTTTCACACCGCTTGAAGGTAACACTGGACATGGCTCAACCGAGAGAACAAGCTGGATTCAGGAGTGACTACAGCACAATAGATCATATCCACGTGCTGAGAGAACTAATTGAAAGAGCGAGGGAATATGAACTTCCATTGTGCATGGCTTTTATACATTATGAAAAAGCCTTTGATTCGGTGAAACCATCAGCAGTTACAATGGCTCTGAAAACCTGCGGTATTGAAGATGCATACATTAATATTATTAATAACATCTATGAAAATGCAAGTGCAAAGATTAGGCTGTTTGAAAATACAACACACGTAAAAATTGGAAAGGGAGTGAGACAAGGTGACACCATATCTCCGAAGCTCTTTAATGCCACATTGGAGGGTGTTTTTCAGTCACTGAGCTGGGAAAACAAGGGGATAAAGATTAATGGAGATTATCTAACCCACCTTCGTTTTGCTGATGACGTAGTCATTTTTGCAACTACCCCATCAGAGCTGCAGAGTATGATCCAGGAACTTGCTGACAAGAGTAAAGAAGTGGGATTAAAAATGAACTTTCAGAAGACAAAAGTGATGTTCAATGCTTTTACAAGAAATGAAGATTTATCGATTGATGGAGAAAAGCTGGAGATAACAGACACGTACGTTTATCTTGGACAGCAGATATCAAGTGAGGGTCACATTGATGAAGAAATTAATCGGCGTACAAAACTTGCCTGGAGAGCTTTTGGAAGAAACAGCATAATTTTCAAGAGCAATATGCCAGTATGTCTTAAAAGAAAAGTGCTTGATCAATGCATCCTTCCAGTGCTGACGTATGGTGCAGAGACTTGGACCTTAACTAAAAGGGACATACAAAGGCTGCAGACAACTCAAAGAAGCATGGAGAGGTGCATACTTGGTGTAACCAGGAGAGATAAGAAGAGGAACTCGTGGATCCGAAAAATGACAGGAGTGGAAGACATCATGATCAGAGTTAAATCCCTGAAATGGCAATGGGCTGGACATACTGCCAGAAGGACAGATCATCGATGGACAGCCGAAATTTTAGATTGGATTCCAAGGGACAGGAAAAGACCCAGAAGAAGACCACATGGGAGATGGGTGGATGAAATTCGAAAGTATGCAGGGGTGACATGGAGGAGACTGGCACAAGACAGACCGTTGTGGAGGAAACTTGGGGAGACCTTCGTCCAGCAGTGGATTGATAATGGTTGACAATGATGATGATGATATATATATATATATATATATATATATATATACTAAAGAGCACAGCCGAAAACATAAGAAAAGTTTTTTACTTTAAAACGAAAGTTGCCAAATTAACCTGAAGATCAAAACGAGCAACGCAGCAGTTATGAAAAATTCAGAATTCACACTCTATTAAGAAGAGACTGAAGCAAAAACAACTTTTTTTGACTCATACCATGTACAACATAGAAAAAGTTACGTATTGACCGGTGTGAGTAAAAAGAGAAAAAAAGAACAACTGAATGCAGAAAGTGTCGAGAATACTGAGCCTTGGCTTTATCAAGGACCAGCAAAAACTCTGCATTTTCTCACTTCCACAAAGACCTATTTGGAAATGGGTTTCTGCAAAGTCATGGATGCAAGTAATAAGCCCGCCAATTTTTTTTTTTTAAATATATATATGTCATGACCTCCGCAGAGTTGTATGACCAAGCTTTAGTTAACAATTTAGCTTGAACAATTTAGATGAAGAGCATGGGTCGGGCCAGGAAGGTTATGGATACAAGCTAAATTGATAACTAAAGTTTGGTCATCCAACTCTCGGAGGTCATGACATATATATATTTAAAAAAAAATTTTTTTTTGGGCGGGCTTATTACTTGCATCCATGACTTTGCAGAAACCCATTTCCAAATAGGTCTTTGTGGAAGTGAGAAAATGCAGAGTTTTTGCTGGTCCTTGATAAAGCCAAGGCTCAGTATTCTCGACACTTTCTGCATTCAGTTGTTCTTTTTTTTTCTCTTTTTACTCACACCGGTCAATACATAACCTTTTCTATGTTGTACTTGGTATGAGTCAAAAACTTTTTTTTGCTTCAGTCTCTTCTTAATAGAGTATATATATATCATCATCATCATCATTGTCAACCATTATCAATCCACTGCTGGACGAAGGTCTCCCCAAGTTTCCTCCACAACGGTCT
This sequence comes from Macrothele yani, assembly GCA_039090855.1. Classification (NCBI taxonomy): domain Eukaryota; kingdom Metazoa; phylum Arthropoda; class Arachnida; order Araneae; family Macrothelidae; genus Macrothele; species Macrothele yani. The sequence continues at coordinate 131,457,011 of CM077005.1, read as the reverse complement.
GTCTTGTGCCAGTCTCCTCCATGTCACCCCTGCATACTTTCGAATTTCATCCACCCATCTCCCATGTGGTCTTCTTCTGGGTCTTCTTCTGGGTCTTTTCCTGTCCCTTGGAATCCAATCTAAAATTTCGGCTGTCCATCGATGATCTGTCCTTCTGGCAGTATGTCCAGCCCATTGCCATTTCAGGGATTTAACTCTGATCATGATGTCTTCCACTCTTGTCATTTTTCGGATCCACGAGTTCCTCTTCTTATCTCTCCTGGTTACACCAAGCATGCACTTCTCCATGCTTCTTTGAGTTGTCTGCAGCCTTTGTATGTCTCTTTTAGTTAAGGTCCACGTCTCTGCACCATACGTAAGCACTGGAAGGATGCATTGATCAAACACTTTTCTTTTAAGACATAATGGCATATTGCTCTTGAAAATTATGCTGTTTCTTCCAAAAGCTCTCCAGGCAAGTTTTGTACGCCGATTAATTTCTTCATCAATGTGACCCTCACTTGATATCTGCTGTCCAAGATAAACGTACGTGTCTGTTATCTCCAGCTTTTCCCCATCAATCGATAAATCTTCATTTCTTGTAAAAGCATTGAACATCACTTTTGTCTTCTGAAAGTTCATTTTTAATCCCACTTCTTTACTCTTGTCAGCAAGATCCTGGATCATACTCTGCAGCTCTGATGGGGTAGTTGCAAAAATGACTACGTCATCAGCAAAACGAAGGTGGGTTAGATAATCTCCATTAATCTTTATCCCCTTGTTTTCCCAGCTCAGCGACTGAAAAACACCCTCCAATGTGGCATTAAAGAGCTTCGGAGATATGGTGTCACCTTGTCTCACACCCTTTCCAATTTTTACGTGTGTTGTATTTTCAAACAGCCTAATCTTTGCACTTGCATTTTCATAGATGTTATTAATAATATTAATGTATGCATCTTCAATACCGCAGGTTTTCAGAGCCATTGTAACTGCTGATGGTTTCACCGAATCAAAGGCTTTTTCATAATCGATAAAAGCCATGCACAATGGAAGTTCATATTCCCTCGGTCTTTCAATTAGTTCTCTCAGCACGTTTATATGATCTATTGTGCTGTAGCCACTCCTGAATTCAGCTTGTTCTCTCGGTTGAGCCATGTCCAGTGTTACCTTCAAGCGGTGTGAAAGAACTTTAGTGAAGATTTTATAAACTACTGATAGGAGGCTGATAGGTCTGTAGTTTCCGAGATCCTCAATGTCACCTTTCTTAAGTAGCAGGATCATTGTAGCGGTGTTCCAATCCACAGGAATCTTTCCTTCATTAAGGCATCGAGTGAAAATTTGGGCGAGTACTGTTTCGATTTCTCCACTTGCTTCTTGTATGATGTCTACAGTAATTCCATCTTCTCCTGGAGCTTTTCCTCGCTTCATGTTCTTGATTGCATGTGCAACTTTTGCTGGGAGGACTGGAGGAACTCTGGTACTGGTATCTTTCATGATGTCTGGAGTGCATATATCATCCCTTTCATATAATTTGGAGTAGAAATCTTTCACTCTTGTTAAAATTTCGCCTCTATTTCTTGTTACAGAACCATCTTCTTTTCTCAGTGCCATAATCTGTTTTCTTCCCTTACTGAGATGTCCCTTTGCTATCTTTAGGCTTTGGTTGTTTTCAATTGCTTTTCTCACTAGTTCACAGTTGAATTTCCTTACGTCTTCAGTGATACTTTTTCTTACTGTCTTGCATAGCTCTATATATTCCACTTTGGAAGTCACATCTTCTTTAGTTGTCCTCATCTCTCTTCTTTTTGCATCAACATTTTGGTTTTTCCTGATAATTTGTTCACATGCAACTTGTTCTTAGACCCAGCTAATTTTGTTGCTGTTTCCATAAGAGCTTTGGTTACTTTTCTGTTAACTTCAGAGATGTCCACTTCTTCCGATGTTAGGCCTTCTAAAGCAGAGAACCTGTTCTTCAGTTCCAACTTGAAGGTATTATGGTGTTTTTTAAGGTTGGTTATGTCAATAGATTTTGTTTGTCTTATGAGCTTGCCACGTTCAAGTTTAGTGTTGAGGTGCATCTTGCATCTCACCAATCTATGGTCACTACCTGTGTTGAACTTGTTTAGCACACTGCAGTCTTCTATGATGAATTTTTTGTTACACATAATAAAATCAATTTCACTTGTCGTGCCATTTGGATGTCTCCATGTCCATTTCCTGTGTGGCTTTTTCTTGAAGAAGGAGTTCAAGATGAAAAACCCTTCTGCCTCTGCAAACTCAACGAGAGTATTTCCACGCTGGTTTCTGTTGCCATGACCGAATTTACCTACTGAAGTTTCATTCTGTTGCCGTTGCCCTATTTTTGCATTGAAATCTCCCATAATTATTTTCAAGTGCTGCTTACCTTTATTATTTGGATGACAAATTTCCTCATAAAATTCTTCAATTTCTTCTTCAGGATGACTTGTGGTGGGTGCATAAGTTTGAATAATCTGAGCCTGGTATCTTTTCGAGAGTTGGATAACAAGTCGTGCAGCTCTGTCAGAGGAACTTTCAACTTCTACAACTTTATCCTTCAGTTTCTTGTTTATTATAAATCCAACACCACTAGTTCTGCCAGTATCTGTCCCACGATAGTAGAAGAGATGTCCACTTTTCAGTTCGATGAGATCTTCTCCTTTTCTCCTTACCTCACTTAGCCCCACGATGTCCCACTTGATCCTTTGTAGTTCCTCTTCCAATTCAAGAAGCCTTGAATCAGAAGATAGGGAGCGTCCATTGTAAGTAGCCAAGGTCAGCATCAGATGGCAGCCTAGTCCGGTCCTCCGGGGATTCTTAGCACCCTCTGCCTTCATGTCGCACTGGCCGCTGCCTTGGCCAGGTACGTTCCAGCTGCCGGAGACTGAGGGCCAAGATTTAAGTTGTGGAATCATTTTGGAGGGGTTTGGCCATAACTCACCACGCTGGCCAAGCGGGTTGGTGAGTGTGGGATAGAATTTCCTCTAATCCCGATGGTATAGTTATACCGCCATAGTGGGAACAGGATGCACCACGAGAAGGCGGGGTTGACATTTGTCAAGGAGAGGCTGTGATGTTACGCATCACCTGACCTTACATCCCATATATATATATATATATATATATATTCTATAAAGAAGATACCTAAGCAAAAAAATACATATATAATTTTGACTCACACCTAGTACAACATAGAAAAGGTTATGTATCTACCTGTGCGAGTAAAAGGAGAAAAGATAAAAAAATAAAATAAAACAACTGAATGTAGAAGGTGTCGAGAATACTGAGCCTTGGCTTTATCAAGGACCAGCAAAAACTCTGCATTTTCTCACTTCCACAAAGACCTAGTTGGAAATGGGTTTCTGCAAGGAGTGCTATGGATATGACGGTCCTATTAAAACAAAAAATTAAATAATATAAACAAAATCACAAAAAAAAACCTTAAAAATCTGTTTATAAAAGAAAATAAAAACAAATAAAAAAGAAAACTAGTTATTCATCACTAGGATAGCTATACTAAAAATAGTAAAACCAACATTAAAATTAATAAGATTCTGATTAATCTATAGAAGCTCACTAAGGTGATTTAATACATGCAAAGATTATTAAATAAACTGCTCGTGTATTTTATAATATTTCTCATGTATTCTGGAGAGTTAATTCTGCTCTTTCTGATCATTCAGATCCACAGTCTTAAGTTTATATATTTTTTCACTGGTTAAAATCTCCGCGCGTTGGTTTCTTGCTGTATGAGGAGGCCATCAGCCCCACCCTCACTGCCCCCTAGCGTCTAGGGAGTGGCGGAAGAGGTCAGCCATGTTCTTCTCTTGTGAGGAGAAAAGTTTTTGTCACACAAGAGGTAAGCTCTCTTCCTTGTTTTTGGGTTCTAGGTTTTATAAGTTCAATGTTTGTACTTCATGTACCCTTTCCTCTGTCGTTTTTTAGCTTTTAAGCATTGGTTTGTCTGTTAACATTTTTGCGGGTTTTAACTCTTACTTTTCTTTGTAACTTTGAGCGTCTTTTGGGGTACCTAGGAACAGAAGATGGCTAAGCTTGTTCCTTTTCTATGCGCTGTCTATGCGCTGTTTTTTCAAAGTAGTTAAGTTCTTAATAACTAATTAATTATGCACTTAAAGCACTGCTGAAATACTTTGTACATATTGCAACTAACTGTTTAAGGTATATAACTTTCACAAAGTTTTCTTTAGTTAATTATTATCTTTAACTTATTCTCGTTTTCGTGCTGTCATAAGTTGTAGAGTAGGGGGTTTTTTAGACTCAAGTTTTCTTTCAAAAATCTGTTCGTTATAAATTAACATTTCCTTTTTTAATTGCAATGTAAAATTTGGATTTCTTTTGCATTGTTTTTCAGGTTTAAATTCTCTCTCAAACGAACTTGGAATTTCGTTATAGCTGAAAATCATTTCTAATTATTATGTCACTCTCACAGCTTGAGTTCTCTTTAATCTTCTTCTCTCTGTTTAATAGTAACAGATGAAGAGCATGGGTCGGGCCATGAAGGTTAATGGATGCAAGCGAAATTGTTAACTAGTGCTAGGTCATGCTACTCTACGGAGGACATGACTTATATATATATTTTTTAAACTATTTTAGGTGGGAATGTTACTTGCATCTATGGCCTTGCAGAAACCCATTTCCAACTAGGTCTTTGTGGAAGTGAGAAAATGCAGAGTTTTTGCTGGTCCTTGATAAAGCCAAGGCTCAGTATTCTCGACACCTTCTACATTCAGTTGTTTTATTTTATTTTTTTATCTTTTCTCCTTTTACTCGCACAGGTAGATACATAACCTTTTCTATGTTGTACTAGGTGTGAGTCAAAATTATATATGTATTTTTTTGCTTAGGTATCTTCTTTATAGAATCTGAATTCTGAATTTTCAAAACTGCTGCGTTGCGCGTTTTGATTTTCAGGTTATTTTGCACCCTTCGTTTTAAATTCTAAAATTTTTTCCTTAGTCTTCAGTTTTGCTCTTAAGTATATATATATATATATATATATATATATATATATATATGAAAAAGCCTTTGATTCGGTGAAACCATCAGCAGTTACAATGGCTCTGAAAACCTGCGGTATTGAAGATGCATACATAAATATTATTAATAACATCTATGAAAATGCAAGTGCAAAGATTAGGCTGTTTGAAAATACAACACACGTAAAAATTGGAAAGGGAGTGAGACAAGGTGACACCATATCTTCGAAGCTCTTTAATGCCACATTGGAGGGTGTTTTTCAGTCGCTGAGCTGGGAAAACAAGGGGATAAAGATTAATGGAGATTATCTAACCCACCTTCGTTTTGCTGATGACGTAGTCATTTTTGCAACTACCCCATCAGAGCTGCAGAGTATGATCCAGGAACTTGCTGACAAGAGTAAAGAAGTGGGATTAAAAATGAACTTTCAGAAGACAAAAGTGATGTTCAATGCTTTTACAAGAAATGAAGATTTATCGATTGATGGGGAAAAGCTGGAGATAACAGACACGTACGTTTATCTTGGACAGCAGATATCAAGTGAGGGTCACATTGATGAAGAAATTAATCGGCGTACAAAACTTGCCTGGAGAGCTTTTGGAAGAAACAGCATAATTTTCAAGAGCAATATGCCATTATGTCTTAAAAGAAAAGTGTTTGATCAATGCATCCTTCCAGTGCTTACGTATGGTGCAGAGACGTGGACTTTAACTAAGAGAGACATGCAAAGGCTGCAGACAACTCAAAACAGCATGGAGAGGTGCATACTTGGTGTAACCAGGAGAGATAAGAAGAGGAACTCGTGGATCCGAAAAATGACAAGAGTGGAAGACATCATGATCAGAGTTAAATCCCTGAAATGGCAATGGGCTGGACATACTGCCAGAAGGACAGATCATCGATGGACAGCCGAAATTTTAGATTGGATTCCAAGGGACAGGAAAAGACCCAGAAGAAGACCACATGGGAGATGGGTGGATGAAATTCGAAAGTATGCAGGGGTGACATGGAGGAGACTGGCACAAGACAGACCGTTGTGGAGGAAACTTGGGGAGACCTTCGTCCAGCAGTGGATTGATAATGGTTGACAATGATGATGATGATGATGATATATATATATATATATATATACACTGAAGAGCAATTAAATTAGAGACAGCTAGCGTTATGCAAATGTGGCGCTGTGAGCGACCCTGTAAACGGAAACGACATGACGTATGCAGCGATCCGACAATATAAGGTGTGATGCGACGGGAATCAGTAAGAGTAGGACACAGTATGGGTAAGACGAAGGATCTAAGCGCATTTGATCGTGGGCAAATTGTCGGGGCCCGACGAATGGGTCACGTCATCTCGGAAGTCGTGCAGGCACTGGGAGTTTCACGAGCCACTGTGTCACGGGTGCACCGTGTGTACATCGAATCCGGTAAAACCATCCCTGCAAGGGCCAACTGCCGTGGACAAGAGCGTGTGGATAAACGGGGTCATCGTCGGCTAGCTTGCATTGTAACAGCGGATAGACGGGCCTCAGTGCAAGAAATCATTCGGCAATTTAACGGCGGTGCACAAAAACGTGTAAGCAGCCACACCATCCAGAACCATCTCCTCGCCATGGGTACAGAAGCCATCGTCCCAGGAGGGTACCGCTGTTGACCGCACATCACATGGTGCAAAGATTAGCATGGGCGCGGGAACATCGCCACTGGACCCTAGACATGTGGAAAAATGTTGCCTGGACTGATGAGTCGAGATTCACGTTGGCACATGCGGATGGCAGGATACGAGTACGGTGCAAACCACATGAAGCGATGGATCGTTCTTGCCAGCAGGGTACTCTTCAAGCTGGTGGGAGTGGCATTCTCGTCTAGGGACTGTTTACGTGGACTGAAATGGGACCCCTGGTACGTGTGACATCGTCCCTCACAGGTCAACGTTACCGGGGTATCCTGGACGACCATTTGCTCCCGTTTGTGCATCTTCAACATCCCACTGGGGACCTCATTCTGCAACAAGACAATGCACCGTGCCATCGCTCCCGAATTGTATCCGAATGGTTGGATGAACACTTCACCGAAGTGACCTCGCTTCCTTGGCCAGCTAGGTCACCTGACCTCAATCCCATCGAGCACCTCTGGGATGCCATCGAGAGAGATGTTCGAGGATCTGACCCTCCTCCATCAAATCTTCGTGATATGTGGGTGCTTGTTCATTAGTCGTAGATCCGTATGGCTTCCCAACGCTTCCGGTGTCTTGTCGAGTCCATGCCGAGACGAACCGCCGCCGTCATCAGGGCGAAAGTCGTCATCAGGCCTACACGTTACTAGACAGGTATCTCTAATTCAATTGCTATTTTTTTTTTTTTTTTTGATTGGAGGTTTAACGACCACCGTGAGCAACTCAATGGGCTGTAAGCAGTCGCCCGTCCCTAATTTAGGGTCACTGGTTCCAGGGAAGGGAGAGAGCCAGTGCCGTAAGACAAACACAACATCCATGCCTGACCGGGATTCGAATCCGGACCCCTTACGGACGAATGATCAGAGGCCAGTGCCTTAGACCACTGCGCCACCGGGGCTGCCAATTGCTCTTCAGTGTATATATATATATATATACAGGGTGATCAGAATCGACCGCACAATAAACCTACCGGACGATTCCTTGTGGAGAAAGAAGCCAAAAACCGTTGTCCCTTGTCCGATCCGACGTCGCATTCCAGAGATATACGCGCCGAAAGTTTCGTGACGTCACAATTGGTAACGCGCATACTCGTTGAAGAGCGTCGTGGATAGTTATACAGACACGCGTATCACAAGGCAATCAAGCCGCCCCGGTGGCGCAGTGGTCTAAGGCGATGACTTCTGATCTTTTGTCCGAAAGGGGTCCGCTGACTCTCTCCTTTCCCTGGAACCAGAGGTCCTCAATTCAGGACGGGCAACTACTTACAGCCCACTATGTAGCTCACGGTAGTAGTTAAATCTCCAATTAAAAAAAAAAAGGCAATTAACATTTTAAAATGGGGCACGGGGTGGGTATGCAAATTCGAAGGACGTGGTAGCGTGAAACCATCAGTTGTACGCCTGCGCGATACGGCAGGTAGGGATAAATAGGCATCTTGACGTCAGCAGGTGACGTCACGAACTCTTTTTTTTTTTTTTTTGGATTGAAGGTTTAACGACCACCGTGAGCAACTCGATGGGTTATAAGCAGTCGGCCGTCCCTAATTTAGGGCCACTGGTTCCAGGGAAGGGAGAGATACAGGGCCGTAAGATAAACACAACATGCATGCTTCACCGGATTTCGAACTCGGATAAATCACGGAAAAATGGTCACATGTCAGCGCTTCGGCCACTGCGCCACCGGGGCGGCCACGAACTTTCGGCGCGTATATCTCCGGAATGCGACGTCCGTTAGGATAACGGACAACGGCTTTCGGTTCTTTCTCTACGAGGAATCGTCCGGTAGGTTTATTGTGTGGTCGATTCTGATCACCCTGTATATATATATATATATAATTAAGAAAATATGAAAGTGGAAATATATACAGGGTGCACAGGAAAGTCCTTTTAGCCTGGAATAACTTGCGAACGAAGAGAGGTACAGTTATGCAAGTGAGATAACGGTATAGTAAAGCGATTACACCCGATCGAATAAAACCAATAGCAGCGCCCCTAGTGGCGAAATGCGGAAGTTAGCTATTGCAAATCGAAAACGAAAAGAGATAGAGCAAAAGTTCCAATTACAAAGTTGTAGAGCATTAATTAATTAGTACAAAACGGCATTTGTTTTACACGGATAAGATAAATTGTCAACTGAATATCCTAAAATGTCCGAAATCGATGTGCGACTTTTTGTGTGAACGTATGAAGAGAAGAGGCATAGATATGAGCAAATACACACAATTTATTGCATAAATGCGTACTTGTGTCAATACAGTTTGATGACGTCAGACAAAACAAAAACAAAAAAGGCAAACTGGCGCACAGTGATAAAAAGTAAATATCGAGTATGTTCGAAGAGTTCGCCATTGCCCACGATACACATTTGTATTCGGGAAAGTAACTCTGCATGCACATTCCTAAGCATGGAAGGTGTCACACTATTGCAAGCATCTGTAACACGACGACGTAGATCCAGCAGACTTGTAGGCGCTGTTGCATACACCTGATTTTATACGTAACCCCAGAAATCCAAGCTCGCCATTCTCACACAGCGTTCGTACACCAAAATTTCTGATTAGGGTACATCCTGCTATAGGTTTTTATATCGTAGGTACGGTACAACGTCCCAATCTGCACTTGCATACGGCTACATTTGCGAAATGTGAATATGCAGATTCGAATCGTCGCGCATCGATTTCCGACTTTTTAATATATTCAAGCTACAATTTATCTTATTCGTGTGAAACAAATGTCGTTCTGTACTAATTAATTGATGCTCTACAACTTTGAAATTGGAAATTTTGCTCTGTCTCTTTTCGTTTTTGATTTGCAATGGCTAACTCCCGCATTTCGCCACTAGGGGCGCTGCTATTAGTTGCAATCGATCGGGCGTAGTCGCTTTACTATACTGTTATATCACTTGCATAATTTTACCTCTCTCCGTTCGCAAGTTATTCCAGGCTAAAGGGACTTTCCTAAGCACCATGTATATTATAATATACACTGGCAGAAAGTGAAAAAGAACACCAAGAAGGAGACGTCTGATACTAACGAAATTTATACAGCATAATAACGCAATACAGAGGATAACGTGATCAAAACATTATGGCAAAATTCAGCTGTATTTGCTGGTAAACTGAAAAATAACATTTCCATGTAACATGGTTAGTACGAGGTTGAACCGCCATGAACTGCGTCACACTGTGCAATTCTGGCATGGAGCCTGTCGTACAGATGTTGGATGTAAGTTTGGGGTATTGAGTTCCAAGCATCCTCAACCTGGACGCGTAAATCGGGGATGGTCGTGGCTGGCCGTGGAACCGGATAAGTCGTTGTCCCATAAAATCCCAAACGTGCTTAATGGGGCACAAATCCGGTGAACGTGCAGGCCATAGAAGTTGTCTCACACCCTGAAGTGCATGTTGCGTTGCACGTGCCGTGTGGGCGTGCGTTATCTTGCTGGAAAACACCACGATGGGCCGACCTAACAAATGGCGCAACAACGGGCTGAATGATGTTGTTGATGTAGGAGGTGCTGTTTAACGTACCCGGTACAAGCACTAGTTGTGTACGGGAGTGATAGCTGATCGCTTCCCACACCAGGAGACCAGGTGCCGGTCCTGTGTATCGCTGGAGGATGCAAGAAAGGTAGAGACGCTCCCCTGTGCGTTTGCGAACACGCATACTGCCATCGGAGGCTCCCAAGAAGAATCTTCTTTCATCGCTGAACACGACAGATCGCCATTGCGTTATCCAGTGCAGACCTTGGCGACACCACTGCAGCCGTTCCTAACGGTGGGCTGGAGTCAGTGGTACACATGCCAGAGGCACACGTGCACGTAGTCCTGCATTCAGTAGACGGTTGTGGATTGTTCGCACAGTCACCTCAGGTGCAACGGCAACTCGGATGTGCGTCGCAGTGGATGTTCTGCTTGACAACGCCCCTCTTTTTATGCGTCGATCGGTCCGCTCATCAGTCCGTCTGTGACTCCCGGTTCCACGTCTTCTCGTGTGGGAATGTTCCTCGGATCATCTACGCCACCATCGTACCACCACCGATACTCAGCGTCCAATTCGCTCCGGAATAGGACGATAGGACCACCCGGCCTCGCGGAGTCCGACTAGACGACCTCGCTCAAAGTCCGATAACTGCTGAAATCGTACACGTCTTCCATGTCCAGGCATTGCAGCTTCTTCAGGATCTTCCCACGTGTCCGTATGCCGACGACTGATTACATTTACTTCGCCGTACTCCTTAAATACCACCGACGATAATTTGCATATTATGCCGTGCTGTGGAGTAAGCGCTCACCGGTTGGTCCCGAAATTAACATCACACCTACGTAAACTCGACCCCATTAACATATGGAAATTTCATGATCATCCGCCAATTTCTTCTTAATGTTCTTTTTTCACTTTCTGGCAGTGTATTATAATTATAAATATGTAATTAAATTACGATATTTGGGATTCAATTTTGCGTACGAGTGCTTCCATTTAGTAGTGTAGAAGCCATTGAGGCCACCCTGGTGGCGTAGTGGTTTAAGCGATGGCCTCCGATCATTCGTCCGAAAGGGGTCCGGGTTCGAATCCCGTGAGACATGGATGTTGTGTTTGTCTTATGGCACTGACTCTCTCCTTTCCCTTGAACCAGTGACCCTAAATTAGGGACGGGCGACTGCTTATAGCCCATTGAGTTGCTCACGGTGGTCGTTAAACCTCCAATAAAAAACAACAACTATTGAGGTTGTTGCGTTCCCTCTTTGCAAAATTCAACTAGTTTCAAAAAACAAAAATTATTACTTTGCATTAGATACTCGAATTTGTTTTCAATGGAACTTCTACAGCCGTCGTGATAAACTGTTTCAGTCTTTGTTATTGCTATGTTGTTGTTGTGAACTTTCTCGCCTAGGGCTTATGAGAAAAAGGCTGAGATGTTTCATGAATTTTCTAGTGTATTGCAGTTCTGAAGAATAACTGCCTTTTGGATTGGGTGCAGCAGTACTTCTGGAAATCTTGAGTTCTCAAGATTTTTTAGAAAGCTATTTGGTATCAGTGCAGTTGCTGAAAGGACAACTGGTACTGTAATGTCTGTGAAATATAGTCGTCTGAACATTACACAAATCAGTTCTTAATAACTACACTTTCAAGCGAATCAGGAGTCACTCAAATAGCTTTAGGAAAGATTATTTACTATTCGTCTTTATTCAGCAACTTAATCCTTTGGCACTTCAACAAGACGTAATTACAATTATTTTTCCAACGTTAGTAAAATAATCCAACGGATGTAACAGTTTTTTAAGAAAAACACAACACCAATACTAAAGTAGAACACACAGTCGTCAAATAACTCAAGTTTCAATTTAACATTCGTCTCTCAATTGGAATAATGACTTCCACCATTTTCACAACACACACCACTGCTGCTTCTCAAAGCATTATTTATATCGTTCAGTTCTTATCTCAGACAATTACACGCCATTCGTTCCGACCTCCGGATGTTGCCAACCATACTCTTGCGAGAGAAGGTAGCACGTTAAGTTTGAAAAACGGTAAGCAGAACAAACTCAAATTTTCGTAGAGAAAGAAACTAAAAAGGAAGGTTAACTTAGAGTATACGTCACAGTACGATCTGTGTTATGCTTCTTTTTTAGATCCTCAGGATTTCCATTCGTTGGTTATCCGATTTCGAGAGTTTCTTAGATACTATTTTTTATATACAGTGTGTTTCACTCGCTACTTTACTCGGCGTTTTTGTAATAATTGGAAGAGGAATGAAGATATTGTAACGAAATTAGAACTGGATTTACCTCTGGCTACGCGAAAGTAGATCGCATCATAACATGCGTTGGAAATGGTCGCCATTTGCGTCCAGGCAGAGATGAACACGACGCTCGATATTTTGGAAGATTCGGGTTCAGCATGTCCCCAGGAATTGCCTGAATTTCTTGAATGATGTTGGACTTCAATGCGGCGATGGATATTGTATTATTGCCGTAAGCTCTACCTTTCAGATAGCCCCTGAGAAAGTAATCGAGCGGCGTCAAATCTGGCGACCGCGGAGACCAAAGTCCCTTCGAAATGACTCTGTTCTAGAAAAATGACTCAATTTCGGCCCTGCTGGCACGGGAAGTAAGGCTTGTTGCTCCATCCTGCTGGAAATATTCAGTAGATAATTCCTCATCGTCCAACTTATTCACGAATGTCTGAAAAATTTCCACGTAAGCTGCTGTCGAGATTGTTGTTTCGAAGAAGATCGGGCCAATAATGCGACGTTGTGACGTCACACACCCAACACCGATCTTTACTGGATATAAGAGTTCTTCGCGTGTCGCGTGGGGATTCTCAGTTGCCCCAAAACGGGAATTTTCGGCATTGACATATCGAGAAAGATGAAACCAAGCCTCATATGTGAACCAACAGCAATCCAGTATGCCAGGAAAACCACTAACAATATGCCACTCCTTTTACGTGGTGTGGCGTCGCTTCCGTTTGCTTTCTCACAGCCTAAGGTAAGTCCAGTTCAAATTTCGTTACGATATCTTCATTCCTCTTACAGTTAATGCAAAAATGCAGGGTAAAGTTGTGAGTGAAACGCCCTGTATTTTCTGTAAGTGAAGCCTCTACATCTATTAGTTCAGTTTTCGTCGACAGTTACTTTAGGGTCAATGGTCTTATCTGTAATGATAGGATTGTTCCAGAATAGGAAGTGATTTTGATTTTAAAAAATATGATTCGGTTGGGACTTCTAATACACTGAAGAGCAATTGAATTAGAGACAGCTGGCGTTATGCAAATGTGCCGTTGTGGGTAGACCTGTAAACGGAAATGACATGACGTATGCAGCGATCCGACAATATAAGGAGTGATACGACGGGAATCAGTAAGCGTCTGTAAGACGAAGGATCTAAGCGCATTTGATCGTGGGTAAATTGTCGGGGCCCAACGAATGGGTCACTCCATCTCGGAGGTCGTGCAGGCACTGAGATTTTCACGAGCCACTGTGTCACGGGGGCACCGTGAGTACATCGAATCCGGTAAAACCATCCAGGAAAGGGCCAACTGCCGTGGACAACAGCGTGTGGATGAGCGGGGTCATCGTCGGCTAACTCACATTGTAACAGCGGATAGACGGGCCTCAATGCAAAAATTCATTCGGCAATTTAACGCTGGTGCACAAAAACGTGTAAGCAGCCACACAATCCAGAACCATCTCCTCGCTATGGGGTACAGAAGCCATCGTCCCACGAGGGTATCGCTACTGACCGCACAGCACAGGGTGCGAAGATTAGCGTGGGCGCGGGAGTATCGCCACTGGACCCTAGACATGTAGGAAAATGTTGTCTGAACTGATGAGTTGAGATTCATGTTGGTACATGCGGATGGCAGGATACGAGTACGACGCAAACCACATGAAGCGATGAAATCTGCCTGCCAGCAGGGTACTCTTCAAGCTGACTGGGGGGGGGGGGGGGCATTCTCGTCTGACGACTGTTTACGTGGACTGAAATAAGACCCCTGGTACGTGTGACATCGTCTCTCACAGGTCAACGTTACTGGGATATCCTGGACGACCATTTGCTCCCGTTTGTCCGTCTTCTACATCCCACTGGTGACCTCATCATGCAACAAGACAATGCAGCTCCCGAATTGTATCCGAATGGTCGGATGAACACTCCACCGACGTGACCTCGCTTCCTTGGCCAGCTAGGTCACCTGACATCAATCCCATCGAGCGCATCTGGGATGCCATCGAGAGAGATGTTCGAGGCTCTGACCCTTCTCCATCAAATCTTCGTGAACTGTGGGAGCTTGTTCAGGGGTCGTGGATTCCTGTGGCTTCCCAACGCTTCCGGTGTCTTGTCGAGTCCATGCCGAGACGAATCGCCGCCGTCATCAGGGCAAAAGATGGTGCTACACGTTACTAGACAGGTATCTGTAATTCAATTGCGGTTCAGTGTATAAGTTGTGGTATAGCTTCCCATTAGGCCATATTTAATGCCAAGCTCTTGATGTAAATAAGACCTTAGTTACCTGGTCGTGTGAGTAAAAGTCTACAGTTTTACGGGGTTTTCGAAACATTATGCAGGTGTCATCAGGTACAACATCCATTATGTGCTCCCTGTAGTTTTGGGCTGCGATGACGCGATCTTGAATCTCAATGAAGGATTCCTCTGTTTCTATATAAAGCTGACGATCTTTCACCCGTTTTAGTGAGGAGTATTTGTGGATGTTTCTGAAAACACAAGTTTGTCCGTGACGGCATCATATCCAGGTCTCCTCACTCCGGAGTAAGTCGCTCTCCCAACTCAGCTACGCGGACAGAATGTCTCGCTGCATATTTGTCGTCTTGACAACATGTTTTCACCTCTGTAGTACGTCACATGTTTCCTAAATCTAAGGCTTGTCGATATCGTCCGTGTATATTTTGCTTTTCCGTCTTTACAGTGGATCTGATTTGTTTTTTAATTTGTTTTTTAATAAATTTTTTAATTAAGGAAGCAGCTGAGAAATATTCAGGTTTAGCGGGGTAAAACTTTCGTCACCTACAGCCACCACTGGAGTGACGAAATGCTTTTTTTTTCTTTAAGAAATATTGTTTGAGTTATTTCTCTTTTTTCCGGCAAAGAGAGACAACACTGATCATACCCCTTCACCTTCTATTTTCCAGGTATAGTCTTTGAATTGATGATTTTGGATGTCGGTATACAGTCTTTGCCAAAAAAAAAACCAAAAAAAAAAAAAAGAAAAAAAAACCGAAGCACCGAGAAGGGATCGTCCAATTTAATTGAAAATTGTTATGTGCATGCAAGTGTACATCTATAGGAAAGGAAATGATTGCAATTCCGCGGAAGTTGGGCTGTTTATTCGGATAACGCAGCTACACGAGTGGAACAAGTCAGTGCGTTGCAGCGCAAAACAGCCGCCACTCGTCGTAGCGCAAAACGTTAGCCCGCAAAACAGCGCCCACTCGGTGAGGCATAGATTCGATGAGGTAGCGATAGGTATCCTGCGGTATCTGGTACCATAATGTCAACAGCAGGTCTTCCAGTTCCCGTACATTTCGAGGTGGTAGTCATTTAGCGCGAACCCACTCTTCCAAGTCAAAACACAAATGTTAGATTGGGTTCATGTCAGGTGAATTTGGAGGCGAGAACATTAACAGAAAGTCACCAGCATGTTCCTCGAACCACTACTTCCCCAGCCGGGAACACACACACATACAGTTGCCATGAATGGGTGAACGTGGTCCGCAACGATGCTCAAATATCCGACAGCTGTCAGGGATTGTGCTATTTGGATAATGGGGCCTAAAGTGTCCCAACAAAGCATCGCCCACAGCATAACACCGCCGCCGGCGGCCTGTATCCGCCCAAACGTGCATCCAGGTGCCATAGCCTCCGTTGGTAATCGGCGTATCCGCGCTTGGTCGTCTACGTGATGCGCCAGGAATCTTGATTCGTTTGTCCATGCCACTTTACTCCAATCATCCACGGTCCAATCTCGATGATGTTGGACCCATTTCATGCTTTGTTGGCGATGACGTGCAGTGAGCATGGAGACCCGGATGGGACTTCGGCTACACAGGCCCATGCGCAGAAGGCTGCGATGAACTTTGTGCTGTGGCACATTGTCCTAATCACCACTGTTGCAGCTGCGGGTGATTTGTCGCACTGCGGCTCTGCGTGACCGTCTCCGCACCCCTCTGTCATCAATGAGCTGCGGACAACACATGATTGGACGACGTTTCGTCGTTTGGCCATCTGTGCACCACTTTTGATACGTACTCACTACCGCGGCACGTGAACAACCTACAAGCCACGCCGTTTCCGAGATCGTAGTTCCGAGGCGCCGTGCCATCACAATTTGTCCTTTATCAAACTCCGATAAATCGGCAGCTTTTCCCATTCTGACTCCGAACACTCTAGTAACCGAAAGCCGGTCCTCTGGTTGTATATATACTGCTCTGTGAACTGCACCTGCGCCATCGTTCGGTCTCCAAGCGCGCTCATTTCTCTAGGCTGGGGTTGGTCATAATGTAATGACTCATCGGCGTACATTTTCATGTCGGAAAGGAAGTTTCCAAACGACGTTCACATTACAACTAAAAATTTGTTTGCAAACTTCGGTATACCGAAAACCGACTTCCACTAATGACATTATCCCGGCCAAGTCGTTTCATCCAATGTCACATAAATTAGCTGCCATAAGATTCCTTGTGCGTAGGGCCATTACTCCCTCGTCAAATACCAAAATCAGGAAATTGGAACTTAAAAAGGTGTGTGAGATAGCCAGGACTTATTGGCTATGGTGACTCCCTTGAACATAGCATTTTTCGTCAATTATTGCATGTACATGACATCACCTTATCGAGAGGGCCAAGAAGAAGTAAATATGTGGGATCAGTTGGTTTTGTACCATGTTTGGTCACTATTTAAAAGAATGTGTGTAAAACGCATGGAATCGGTTTTGGTGTCAAAACAAGAAATATTTTTCAGAGCATTAGGAAAGATCGAGACACAGTGCATAAGAACAATAAATTTGGTGTATATAGCATCCCACTCAAAGCGACAGACCCGTCTGGGGTTGACCTAGAGTACATCGGTTCCACTTCAAGATCTTTGAGTACCAGAGTGAAGGAACACATGTACAATGTCCGAGTGGGTTCCAAAGCAACCGCTCTCTAACGATTAGTGGACTCTGGAACCCATGTACCAATCTGGACCGAAGCGGAGATCCTCGCCACACCAAGTAAGAAGTCTCAATTAACATTTACTGAAAGTCTATTTATTGCGTGGAAGGGGCATATGTGTTTTAATGACTCTCTTCCATATGTCATACCTAGACCGTGGACATTTTTGTTTACTGATTACAGTGCAAATGACCGTCCGATTTAATATGTTGCTGCTTGACTTAATCATTATTGTATTGTAATCGATTTGTTTCGTTTACACACCAGATGGCAGTTCGCAAATTGCGCCACATGTGAAATTATAAATTGTCTGTATCCATGATGGATCCAGGTGCGGAGTGTCCGAAAGATTTTATACGTTTCTTTTATACTCAGTGTATTTTAATTAAACGTAACCGGAGTTTCCACGGTGAGCCCTGGTTTATATCGTGCACAGACGGCATTCAGGTTATTATTATTATTAGTATTTCTTTATTTTCTCTGGATTCAAATCGTCATGCATTTTGGATTTTTTCAATAAAACGAAATTATGACTGCGAAAAGAAATTAATTATTTTTTAACTTCCCAACAGCCGATGACCACTTAAGTATTCGACGTATTTAAAATAGCAAATCTGCATCGTAACAAGAGACGTCACAGAGTACTCCAAAATATATATCATCTGAGGTCAGAGAAGTTTCCCCATCAACAGGAAAATCTCGACTTCCTGTAACCTTGAGTGACAAATCTCGGTTTTGCATTGCTTGTCAGAGATTAAAATCACACCACTAAAACATACACAACGGAAACCTCTTCACCCTTGATGGCACTTATGATGCAGTTCTAAGTGACGACGCAGTATTCGCTAGGTCCGTCATAAAAATCCTCTCTCACGATTTCGTTCAATTTCTGCACTTATGTTATTAATAAGGTGAGTTTATTTTTTTTCCTTATTCTTAAGAGTCTTTGTTAAGGTGGACGTCAAGTAATTTTGCTTCCTATACTTCCAATGGAAAAACTTCTGTACATATTTTCTTCACAATTAATGCGTTCCCAAGGATGAAAATTTAAACATCGATTAAAATACCTTCGTATTATAACTTGGAATACTTAATATTTTGTAAAACATAATCATAATTATATTAAAAATTAAAAATCAGTAACTTTTCCTTTGGTGTGTTGAAACCAGAAAAAAGATGGCGCGACCTATACTTTGATGACGTCAGTAGACAAACAAATGTTGGATTGCATAATTTTGGTTATGTTTTAGAAAATATTAAGTATTCCAAGTTTTAAAATGAAGCTATTTTCATCGATGTTCACATTTTCATCCTTCGGAACGCATTAATTATGAAGAAAATGTGTACAGAAGTTTTCCCATTGGAAGTATAGGAAGAAAAATTACTTGAGGCCCACCTTAAATAAAAAAGTGCTAGCTATTGTTGTGAACTATATCAAAACCTTTACTTGAAAAAAACAAAAACGATTTATAGCATACAGCACGCATTTTGTACTGTTCACTAAATATCTGTTTTATTTAATAATTCCTTGCACTTACTTATGGGTAGGATCATTAGTAAGCAATGTAACATTCTAAACAACAGGCTCGTGACAAAAGGAGATTCATCAATAAATTGACTATGACGTATACAGCAGTTTTCGGTTAATCGGGCAGTCGATAAATCAGGGCAACCGTTTATTTGGGGCAATTCTTGAAGAACATTCCAAAATAACTCTTTGGGATAAAGCTTCCAATAATCGGGGCAGCCGCTTAATTGGACCAAAGTGTTCTAGCTCCGATGTGTCTCAATTCTCCAGCTAGCACCTTTCCGTCCAGCTAGCACATTTCCATCTGCCCTTTGACTATGTAGGACGGGCCACTCGATTTCAGGCATTTTCTAGGACATCTCACACTTGCAGTTCTCCTTTTTCTTACACTTACATTATAGATATAAAAACAGTGTTTGTAAGATCACCAGTGTATTTATTCAATTTCTATGGGTCAGTGTCTTTCTCCAATGCTCTTTTTAATAGCATGAAATTTGCTGTTACCTGGGTACATGCTATTATCATCTTCAGAATGTCTTTCTGTGTCAATGTCGGTAATGACACACACTGCCACACTTTCTCCATATTAGCAGCTACGAAACTATCAACGCTCCTCACAGAGGGTTCAATATTATTGATCTTACATTTTAGGTCTTACTGCACAAACAGATAACGTCTCGTTGCTTCGGGGCAAGCAGGAAGCTGCCGTTTCTTGGCGCTCGGAAGTCGTATCTGGATCCTCATTCCCGGAAGTCGTGTCACATGAGGATTCTGTGGAAGCAGCAGGATGCTTACCCACATAAACCAGCTTTTAACACGATATATAAGTATCAATTGACACAACTTTCTAAAAAAAAGTATTTTTTCTATCACCCCTATTGTGCATTGAGAAGGACTCTATTTATTCGTTCATATCTGTCGGTTTTGACTTATTCAGACTTTGTCTGCTTCTCGTTATGAGAAATAAATGGGCTGTAAGTGGCACTCAGACAAATCAAAAGGAGTGATATTAATTTAGGGAACGAGCAGATTATTACGACGAACTGGTCTCTACACCAGTGTCCTTCTCGCCCATTAAATGTTCAAACGTAGTTGTCATTTCCGCAAATGTTTTATTAAGTTCTCAACGGTATTTAGAATCTCAGAAAGGTATTTATTGAACATAAATGTATAATTATTTACATCACCGTGACAAGTTCGCACGCAGGCAGCCCATAAATCAAACCGCAAGAAGGTACACAAAGCAGCGAAGAATGACAGAACAAAAACAATGAACTGTCCGGTGTGCAGACAGAAAGAAAAATAGGTACAATGGCTTCCGGCATTGAGTATACACTACTCACTGCCTTCCTTAAAGGTCTAAAAAATATTATTAAATCGTTATTAAAAATTAATATTTATAGGAACGATAAAATTCACATTAAGAAGTGTATTAGGCTAGAAAACAAATATGATGTCTCTATAACATGTTAATTACATAATTTGTATGTCGAAGTTACAAAATTCGAAGTCACAAAATGGAGTATACATTTTACAAAAAATGCGATTTGGCTACGACTATATTTTTAAAATGAATCCGTATGATAGTTTTATAAACTTAAGATACTAAACTTTGGTTCCTAGCGAAAATACAATTTTCAATTAGCAGGGTGAGCTCCAGAACGGAAACGAGGGTTGAAACTCGGCAACTTGTGATTCGAATGTCTGAAGAAGGTAAATATCTCTGCGTGAAATTACGAAGACAGTTCAACGCAGTCCCGGATATGTTAAAAAAATATCCAGAAATATAAAATGTTTGGACGTATTGCATACAAGCCCATAAGAGCACGAAAAGGAATCCTCAGTTCCACGACCAAGAGATGAATCATTCGAGAAGTAAAAAAAAAATCCTAACTTGAGTGCTCCAAAAATTGCTGCATCCACTTCTACAACGACACGAAGACCTGTTTCTGCAGAAACAATTCGAAGAGTCTCAGAAAAGTCGGTTTTAATGGTCATATAGCTAAAAGGAAATCTTTCATTTATAAAGTAAATCGAGAGAAAAGGATTTCATTCGCTAGAAATCATATTTTGAAGCCTGAAGACACAATAATGGGTTTGTTCTTTCTCCCGACAAGACAGCCTGTGTCCATTTCTGCCGGAGGCGTGGCCTCCATCCTGATCCAGAGCTCTATTTGGACCGTGCAGCCATTCCAGTTTTGCCGGAAACCAAGTTCCTTGGTTTGACCGTTGACCGTGCTCTCACCTTTCGCTCGCACGTTCGACGGCTTAGGACTTCCTGTCTGAGAGCCTTGTCAATCCTTAAGATCCTTGCCTCAGTCTCCTGGGGTGCAGACAGGACTTCTTTGTTCCGTATTTACCATTCTCTCATTAGGTCTAAGCTGGATTATGGCTGTATGGTGTATGGCTCTGCGCGTCCTACCGTTCTCCGGCCGTTGGATACCATCCACCATCAAGCGCTGCGTCTTTGTACGGGAGCCTTTCGTACGTCACCCATTCCCAGCCTTTATGCCGACGCGAACGAACCGTCGCTTCATTTACGCCGTCTGCAGCTGTCTCTTCAATTTTACCTGAAACTTAAATCACTCACAGACCATCCTTTATACGATGCAGTTTTTCATCCCCAGCATTCTCGTTTGTTCGAGATCCATCCCTCGTGCATTCGAACCTTCGGTCTTCGTATGGCGGCCGTAGCTCGTGATGCAGGGCTCGACTTGTCACTCGTTGGAGAGACCAGGGGCTTTGAGGATTCTCCATGGCATCCTCTAGGTGTCATGGTCGATACCAGCTTTACATCTTTTGACAAGTCCTCAACCCCTGCGTCAGTGTACCAGCAACTCTTCACTGAACACCGTTACGTCAATGCAGACTTTATTCCTGTTTTCACCGATGGATCTAAGGCGGCTGGTGTTGTTGGATCCGCCGCCGTCTGCGTTGACGAAGTTTCTGTTGCCCGCATTCCTCCTGAGGCCACAGTTTTTTCGGCGGAGATGCATGCTGTGTATCTTGCACTTGTTCACGTGCAGTCGAGCTCTCATCAGCGTGCTATTGTGTACACTGATTCGTTGAGTGTTGTGCAATCATTGTCATCTTTGGATTTCACTGGCCACCCCCTTCTTTTTACCGTACGGAGACTTCTTCGTTCTTTGCTCGAGGCCGATGCTCAGATACGATTCTGCTGGATTCCTGGGCACGTTGGGATCCCAGGGAACGAGTCTGCCGATGCTGCTGCTAGATCTGCCTCCTCTTTGGTCGTCACACCCTTGCCACTGTTTCACCGTGATTTTCGCTTTCTTGTTCACGATCATATCAGGCGAACGTGGCAGGGCCTGTGGGACCAATAGGTGGAGAATAAACTGCACCGTATAAAACCTAACCTTGGAGTCTGGAAATCATCGTGTCGCCGGAACCGTAGGGAAGAAGTTGTTCTTGCGCGTCTCCGCATTGGGCATTGTCGCTTCACGCATAGCTATTTGCTGTGTGGCGACGCTGCCCCAATGTGTGAGGCGTGCGACTGTTTACTCACCATCTCTCATGTTTTATGTAGTTGTGTTCGTTTTTGTAGTCATCGGTTTCACTATTTTCAGTCTCATCTACTGGATGACGGCGCAGCTACACTGCAGAAGCTTTTGGGCGACCACTGCGACACTTTCGCAGTGTTTTCGTTCTTAAAGCAGATAGACTTTTTAAAACTTATTTAAAAAAAAAAATAAATAATAATAATAATAATTTATAATGATTATAACAGTGAATTGGTGAATTTATTTATTTATTTATAAACCTAATTGACTAACTGGTCTTCGCAGCTTTTATCGTTCTCTATTCTAGCTTTTGCCGGGCCTGTCTGCTCTTGATCATTTCACCCCGCTTTTAAATATCTTTGACTGATTGTTCTGTGTCTGGCGCTCTTTGGCCAAACCTGGCCCTTGCGCCACTAAAATCAACTAACTAACTAACTAACTAACTAACTAACTAACGAAGCCTGAAGACTTCTGGAATCAAGTAATATTAAGTGACGAGAGTAAGCTTAATGTTTTCGGGAGTGATGGTCGATGTTATGTTTGGCAGAAGCCGAACAGTGAACTGCGTCCCCAAAACACAATCCCCACTATCAAGCATGGAGGTGATACGGTGCTTGTATGAGGCGGTATGTCGGCATAAGGCGTGGGAAATTAAATTTTCATTAATAAAATCATGGATAAAAGGAAATACTTGGACATATTAAAAATAATTTAAAACAAAATGCTCAAAAGTTGGGTTTAGGGTTCAATTTTGTAATTCAACAAGATAACGGCCCGAAGCACACCGCTAAAATAGTTAGGCTCTGGTTGTTGTACAGGGTGATTCATAAAGAAGTATGCACTTTCAACGTGCTATAAAACAAGAACAATGTAAGATATTTTATGTTACCTGTAACAGAATTGTAGGGGAATGTTTCAAGTTTTTTTAGAGACAATCACAGATGTTCTATGTGTGCACCCTTAGTCACACGACACACATCGAGCCGGTAATCCATTTCCGCCCCAACGCGAGGTAAAATATCTGAATCAAGTGCAGTGATAGTGGCTGGGATACGCTGTTTGAGCTCCGCTAGATCAACAGGAAGGAGAGGGGCGAATACCTTGCCCTTTACGTACCCCACAGGAAAAAGTCACAAGGTGTTACGTCAGGACATCTGGGTGGTCATTGGGTCAGTGGCAGGCTGTAGTCCGCAGCTCGTCCAGTCCATCGGTGAGCAAGCCATTTTGACTGACTAGTCGCGTGACACGCGCGCTATCGCCTACGTCACTTCCCTTAGTAGCGGGACGCAAAATATATGAGTACATCTACCTAACGGTTAGCAGTTGTGGTCCGTGTCTTCAACTGTTACTGTTTTACAGCATCTGGATACTGTATACTTCTTTAGGAATCACCCTGTATAATTGTAAAATGCAATTGCACACCCCACCGCAATCTTCAGATCTGAACGTTATTGAAAATGTGTGGTCCCAGTTGGAAATATCAGTTCAAAAACACGATATAAGGAACGAAGAACAGTTAAAAACAGTGTTATGAGAAGAATGGGCAAAAATATCCAGCGGAACAACACGAACTCTTGTAAGTCAATGCCACGCCGTTTGGAAGCCGTTCTACATGCAAAGGATATGCAACAAAATATTAGTTCATGTTTTTTTTTCTTTTTGTTAACACATTATACATGGCGTAAATTACATTTTGTGACTTCGAATTTTGTAACTTCGACATAAAAATTATGTCATTAAAATATTACAGAGACGTTTCTTAGCCTATTACATTTCTTAATGTGTATTTTATCGTTCCTATTAATATTAATTTTCAATAAGGATTTAATAATATTTTTAGACATTTAAAGGAGAGAGTGAGTGGTGTATGCTCAATTTAGGGAACCACTGTAAGTAACAGGAACACTGATGAAGCTGGAGGATCAAATAAAGTTGATAAAGTCTGAACGAGTCCAGGAGGAGAAGAAGTGGTCGTGGCTGGAAGAAACACGGTGGAGATGAGAGCCAAGTCGCCAGCTGGAGTGAAGAAGCAGCACCAGGTAAGGCGTCGACAAGTCACTAGTTGAGGAAGAAGTTCAGTGTTCGGCAACTGAGCACAGGCACAAGGTAACGATGCAACCGACGGCGGGTAATGCAACACCCACACCCTGTGAGCAGGCGAACAAAAAAGTCGGTGAGACAAAAGTGAAGAGACCCAGGCAAGGAGCAGACAAGACGCACCCAGGACAAGAGAGAAGGCACCACAGTGATGCAGCAGCTGCACAGTGCGCAAGAATAAAAACACGAGACAGTCCGTAGACAAGACGATGTAGGCTGACAGATCGAAAAAATGAAAGGTGAGAAGCAAGATAGTTTGTTGACAGGACGATGTAGGCTGACAGATCGAAAAAAAACGATAGGTAAGACACGAGACAGTCCGTTGACAGGACGATGTAGGCTGACAGATCGATAAAACGACAGGTGAGACCCGAGACAGTCCGTTGACAGGACGATGTAGGCTAACAGATCGAAAAAACGATAGGTGAGACACGAGACAGTCCGTTGACAGGACGATGTAGGCTGACAGATCGATAAAACGATAGGTGAGTCACGAGACAGTCCGTTGACAGGACGATGAAGGCTAACAGATCGATAAAATGACAGGTGAGACCCGAGACATTCCGTTGACAGGACGATGTAGGCTGACAGATCGATAAAACGACAGGTGAGACCCAAGACAGTCCGTTGACAGGACGATGTAGGCTAACAGATCGATAAAAAGATAAGTGAGACACGAGACAGTCCGTTGACAGGATGATGTAGGCTGACAGATCGAAAAAAACGATAGATGAGACACGAGACAGTCCGTTGACAGGACGATGTAGGCTGACAGATCGATAAAACGATAGGTGAGTCACGAGACAGTCCGTTGACAGGACGATGAAGGCTAACAGATCGATAAAATGACAGGTGAGACCCGAGACATTCCGTTGACAGGACGATGTAGGCTGACAGATCGATAAAACGACAGGTGAGACCCAAGACAGTCCGTTGACAGGACGATGTAGGCTAACAGATCGATAAAAAGATAAGTGAGACACGAGACAGTCCGTTGACAGGATGATGTAGGCTGACAGATCGAAAAAAACGATAGATGAGACACGAGACAGTCCGTTGACAGGACGATGTAGGCTGACAGATCGATAAAACGACAGGTGAGACCCGAGACAGTCCGTTGACAGGACGATGTAGGCTGACAGATCGAAAAAAACGATAGGTGATACACGAGACAGTTCGTTGACAGGACGATGTAGGCTGACAGATCGAAAAAACGATAGGTGAGATACGAGACAGTCCGTTGACAGGACGATGTAGGCTGCTAGATCGGAAAAACGATAGGTGAGACACGAGTTAAAAACACAAAACAGATCCAGGAACCTACACACAGGCACGTCAACACCAAAGGTTGACTAAGGTCGCAAAACCAGAGACAACATCGTTCGTAACTGTAAACCAAGGGGACCTGGGATGCTAGGTCGCGTGAAAAACAGGGAGGGAATAACGGGGCTCGTGCTGTATCATACTCCAGTTGGATCACTGAGGAGAGGGAGTTACAAAAACTAAGACTTAAATACCTGCGCGCAACGTGATACGAACAAATTGGTGGATCATCAACACAGCAGTGATAATACATGTAGATCGTCGATTTGGCGTGAAGGATAATAAAGGTGCATTCATTATTGTAAGCTGAAGCCGTTGGATAATGGCGGCGAAGAAGATGGTAGTGGAACATTGCATGAGTAGAACGGCAAGCAAGTTGTAGGAGGGTGAATTGCCACCAGGTGGCGCAGGGGTCTAAGCGCTGGCTTATGACCATTCGTGCGAGATGTGTCCGGGTTCGTATCTCGGTGTAGGCATGGATGTTGTGTTTGTTTACGGCACTGGTTCTCTCCCTTCCCTGGAACCAGAGGCCATGAATAAGGGATGGGCGATTGTTTAATGGCGGTCGATAAACTTCCAATAAAAAAAAGGTATTTGGAATTGTAAGTCTACAAAGTCATTGTTCCATCTGTCTTTCATAGTGCGATGTGCATAGTAGTTTTACAACAGATGAGTAGATCGAGAAGAAATAAACCATTTCACCGATTATTTGCTTGTAACTGAGTTATTTTTTGCATGTTTCATTTGCACCAAAGCAAACTGTAGACCACACGTGTGTGCATAAGCTTTTGCGTAAATTCTGCTATCCAAATGGAAAATTTATTCTCCGCTCACCATCGTAACACGACGAGATATGGGAGCTCGTTAGAAATTATAATACGTTCGAAGAAATTCTTTTATCAAATCGTGTAATCTCTGGTGTGGTAGCCTAATTTTTTTTTTTTTTTTTTTTTTTATTGAAAATTTTTACGTCAGACCTTGCTCACTATCCTTGACAAGGTCTGGCGTAGAAATTTGTCCTTTTCTTCTCGAACCATGATCCTTTTACTGACGTCTTAAAATTAACGAACTTTGGAATCAAGTCGAATGTCTTGCAAGCGGTTTGGAAGTCGAGACGGGACCGTTACTTCTCCAGTTTGAGTCTAAGCTGTCGAAATAATTTACAGGTGTTCCACATTGCTCAGAGACGGCAACAAGTTCAATAAGTAGGAACTGTACACCAAATTATACTCAAAATAGCATAACTATACTGAAAATCCGAAATTTCTTGGCGTAGAATACAAAAAAATCTTTCCAAGTTTCGCACATCAACCAGATGGCATTTTCAAGGAAGGTAGACAGTTAACTGCGAACTGGGTAATAGAACGTTTCAACACTTTGAACGCGATGACTTGACTAGACAATAAATGATGAGAAGCAAACGTGATATTTCGAAGAAACAAGGTCACGTTGGTTGGGCACCCGGTACTATATTAGAGAACTCAGCATTATTTGAAGAATTGATTCCAAATACGTGGCAACTCCAGAGAGACGCTATCATTGCAAGCCCCGCAGCTGGTCAAGATTTCCAAGGTTTCGCGAATGGCAGTAGATTTGGGTGTGGAGTATGAAGCTAATTTCTTTACATCACTCCATATAAAATCGGCGGACTTGAGCTTGATTTCTCTTGATAGGGCAGTGGTTATTTTTCCGTCTGTTGTATCCCTTTTATGTTCACTGATTCTACCTTCCTTGAAAAAGCCATCTGGTTGATGTGCGAAAGCTTGGAAATATTTATTTGTATTCTACGCCAAGAAATTTTTGATTTTCAGTATAGTTATACTACACTGCTGGACAATTGCCAAGGACGGATCATAAACGGCTATATAGCGGATAAAAACGTAAGTGTGGTTGGATGCCAAGTGAAATAAAATAATGTCAGAATGCCAGGACATTACAAGAAAGACAATTTATTGTGCTCTGAAATCCAGAAGGCTTTGGAACGTGTTCAAGGGACAAACAGGCCATTTTGTGCAGAATACGTAAACGTGAAAAAAATGCAATTACCCTCCGCAGGCGTTCCGGCGTAAGATGTCAATACGGGATATGGCCACCATGGAGGGCGATGCAAGATTCCACACGTCGTGTCATGCTTTGCACAACATTATCAAGCAGCTGTTGGGGTAATTTATCCCATTCCTCTGTCAGTGCACGGATGAGGGTGTCCTTGTTTATTGGAGGGCATTGGCGACCAGCGAGACTCCTCCCCAAAGCATCCCACACATTTTCAATGGGATTCAGATCTGGAGAACGTGCTGGCCATACGAGGCGTTGAATATCCTCGCTCTCGAGACACTCCTGGACAGCGACTGTTCGATGACATGTTGCGTTGTCGTCCATGAAAATGAATCTATCACCGACAGCACCACGGAACATGCAAACATGAGGTAGCAGAACATCATTAATGTATCGTTGGCCAGTTATAGTCCCAGTTGGAAGCACATAGAGGGACGTACGGCCATTGATCATGATGCCAGCCCATACCATGACACTACATGTCGGATATTAGTCCCTTTCCTGTATGTTTGCTGGACAATATGCAGTACCACTATCACGCCAGATCAGTTGTCATCGACAATCAGACGATAGAGTGTATCTACTCTCATCTGAGAAGAGGACAGCAGACCAGTCGTTATCAGTCCAATTGCGATGTTGATGGCACCATTGGAAACGGGCGGTACAGTGACGTCTGGACAATGGGATGCACACAACAGGACGGCGGGCGTATAGTCCTCCTTCATGCAAACGTCTGGCGACAGTTTTTCGGGAGATCCGCTTGTCAGTAGCAGCCATAAACTGATTTGCTCCCTCACTAGCTGTGCTGCGCCGGTATCTTTTTGTTGATAGCACTATGTACCGATCTTCTGCAGGTGTCGTACTGCGAACACGACCTCCCCCGTGACGTTTGCTACACTCTCCATTTGTTTGAAATGATTTCCAAAGCCTTGAAACAACACTGTGGCTGACGTCGAACTCCCTGGCAACATCTGTTATTTTTCGCCCTTCTTCAATCTTGCCAATAATACGGCCACGCGTAAAATCCTCTAAATGATGTCGGGAAGACATACTGAAAATTGCAAGTTCGTCAATTGATTCTTTCCCTTTCAACTTTGCGTTTGAACAACAACGGTCAATACGCGTCAAATCCTTTATATCTCTTATCAGCGCTATGACGTCACGAACAAGTTCGGCAATCCAAAATTTGCATACGCACAACACGTCTTACTGTATCCCGCACTTATGCTAATTTCCACATTTTCCTGCCTTCCATTTTATGGTTGCTATCGTTGCTATTGTCATCCGTCCTAAGCAATTGTCCGGCAGTGTATTTTGAGAATAGTAACACTATAATAGTGATCCGATTTATTGGCGTAAGAAGATATACATACGCGTTTCCCGCTTATGCATATTATTTATATTATTATTTACTATTAATATAAATACTATTGTTATATTATTTATATTATTAATAATATAATAACCTCTCATTAAGGTAATTCAGCCTTCTAACTTACGTACATTTCAATCTTCTTTTCGAAGTGATAAATTTTCATTCATTTGGACAGGCACTGTTTAGAACTTGCTATCGAATGTCGTAAAAATAGAATACAATAATTATACGAACATTTTTACAGAAATGACAAATTGATAACGAGGAACAGTACACCAATTACGTAGAAAATAGTAACACTATACTTGCGATCCGATTTATTGGCGCAGGAAAATATACATAAGCGTTTCCCGCCTATGCATATTATTTATATTATTGTTTATTAATAAGATAAAAAATATTGCTATATTATGCACATTATTAATAATATAATATATTATTAATAATGAAAATAATATCATCATCATCATCATTGTCAACCATTATCAATCCACTGCTGGACGAAGGTCTCCCCAAGTTTCCTCCACAACGGTCTGTCATGTGCCAGTCTTCTCCATGTCACTCCTGCATACTTTCTAATTTCATCCACCCATCTCCTATGTGGTCTCCTTCTGGGTCTTTTCCTGTCCCTTGGAATCCAATCTAAAATTCCGGCTGTCCAGCGATGGTCTGTCCTTCTGGCAATATCTCCAGCCCATTGCCATTTCAGGGATTTAATTCTGATCATGATGTCTTCCACTCTTGTCATTTTTCGGATCCACGAGTTCCTCTTCTTATCTCTAATGGCTACACCAAGCATGCACCTCTCCATGCATTTTGAGTTGTCTGCAGCCTTTGTA
This sequence comes from Macrothele yani, assembly GCA_039090855.1. Lineage (NCBI taxonomy): Eukaryota > Metazoa > Arthropoda > Arachnida > Araneae > Macrothelidae > Macrothele > Macrothele yani. The sequence continues at coordinate 131,426,930 of CM077005.1, read as the reverse complement.
TGTCTCTTTTAGTTAAGGTCCACGTCTCTGCACCATACGTAAGCACTGGAAGGATGCATTGATCAAACACTTTTCATTTAAGACATAATGGCATATTGCTCTTGAAAATTATGCTGTTTCTTACAAAAGCTCTCCAGGCAAGTTTTGTACGCCGATTAATTCCTTCATCAATGTGACCCTCACTTGATATCTGCTGTTCAAGATAAACGTACGTGTCTGTTATCTCCATCTTTTCTCCATCAATTGATAAATCTTCATTTCTTGTAAAAGCATTGAACACCACTTTTGTTTTCTGAAAGTTCATTTTTAATCCCACTTCTTTACTCTTGTCAGCAAGTTCTTGGATCATACTCTGCAGCTCTGATGGGGTAGTTGCAAAAATGACTATGTCATCAGCAAAGCGAAGGTGTGTTGGATAATCTCCATTAATCTTTATCCCTTTGTTTTCCCAGTTCAGTGATTGAAAGACATTTTCCAATGTGGCATTAAAGAGCTTCGGAGATATGGTGTCACCTTGTCTCACTCCCTTTCCAATTTTTATGTGTGTTGTATTTTCAAACAGCCGAATCTTTGCACATGCATTTTCATAGATGTTATTAATAATATTAATGTACGCATCTTCAATACCGCAGGATTTCAGAGCCATTGTAACTGCTGATGGTTTCACCGAATCAAAGGCATTTTCATAATCGATAAAAGCCATTCACAATGGAAGTTCATATTCCCTTGCTCTTTCAATTAGTTCTCTCAGTACGTGGATATGATCTATTGTGTTGTAGCCACTCCTGAATCCAGCTTGTTCTCTCGGTTGAGCCATGTCCAGTGTTACCTTCAAGCGGTGTGAAAGAACTTTAGTGAAGATTTTATAAACCACTGATAGGAGGCTGATAGGTCTGTAGTTCCTGAGATCCTCAATGTCACCTTAAAAATAATATATATTGTATTAACTTATGCATATATGTTATTAATATAATACAATGTAACATAATATAATATAATATATGTTATATTATATTTAATAATATAATACTTAAAATTTTTATTTATTGGCGTAGGAAAATATACATAAGCGAAACGCTTATGTATATATTCTTACACCAATAAATCGGATCACTAGTAAAATGTTGCTATTTTCTACAAAAATGACGTTCCGTGGGAATTTTGTTTATCATCCTTTCAAAATATTTTTAAGATCGGCTCATCTCCTGATACCGCAAATTTGAGTTTGAAATTTTAATTACTCTCCGGCTTTACGTCAAAATTAAGTGATGTAAAAAAAAAAAAAATGACAATGGCATAGGTTTATGAAACGAAACCTTAATTCTTTTAAAAATAAGAAAATTATTTCTTTTACATGAAATTTCGAACATTATTTCTTTTAGAAAATTATTTCTTCTTTTTGATTTCTTTGTAATTTCTACAGGATGCAAGAAACAGCTGCATTTTCCACAATACTAATACTGTTTCTTGCTCCTTTGAGCACCAGCAAAATCGACAACCGAACGGTCAACGAATCACTTTGTGGATTTACAGATATTCAATCGCGACTGAGTGTTGCCTCGGAAATCATAGAAAGTGTAAGAGGAAGATTACAAGCAGGTAAGTCAAAAGAAATCTTATTGTACTTCATTACTAATGTAAACACCCAGATCCTTCTCTCTGGAACGCTTGACGTCAACGTCAGCATTGTTGCGTCATCACTTATCGATCAATTCGTACGTGCTCTCGCAATGTCAAAATGATTGCATGCTATATAATAGCGCAAGATCACTTTCAGATGCCAAAGTGATCGCGTGCTAATTAAAAAAATTGGATTATTAGCGATTCGAGTTCCGTTTTTCTGATCTACAAAATTCGAATTGAATTCTTAATATCACAGCATGTTAAGTTTGCACGAGATCACATTTAGATGTCAAGGTGATCCCGTGCTAATTTAAAAACATTGGATTATGATTCGAGTTCTATTTATCCGATCTACAAAACTCGAATGGAAATCTTAATATCGCGGCAAGTTGCGTTTGTATATTAATTTAATTTAGCACAATTCGTATATTTATTTTTGAGCTTTAATTATTTTTTACGTTTTAATTTAACTAACTGTCCGCGTTTAGTGCTGATTATATGATACATTTTGCAAAATATCGATTTATCGAAACGCTCTAACCTACAATAAAAACTGAAATCTTGGGATGTTGAAGTGCGTAAAATTGCATCTAAGAGCAGATGTCGCTCAAATAGCACATTGCCGAGAATTTACATAGTTCCGATTTGTAATACCAAATAGCGCATTATTTTGTACAAAAGTTTCGGTATGAAACTTTAAGCTAAACTTCGTATAGGACAGTCTAAAACAACGGAATGACACGTGTGCCAAAAAAAAAGTAATTTAACGCGAAAAATCAAAGCAAAAGTTATTACGGTAAGTTTACACGAAAAATCTGGACTACAAGGAAAATTGTTAAACAACAAATATTTCGCACAAAATGTTTATTTGTCGCGAGGTCTTTTGAAAAACGGAAATAAATAGCATATGCACTCACGGACAATGAAATTTGCGCACCTCGAAGAAAACATGCTACAACAGCGAAACTTTGCAAATAGCTAGAGTGCGTGCTTGGTATGCAAATGATCCATGTTTGGTGCGAGTGCGCATGACGGGACACCATATGGTGGCGCTGCAAGCACGAACCGGCGTGTAGTCGATACCCCATGAAAACGAAAAGCAGCGGACGACGCAAGCAAGAATACAGTGTGACAAGAATTCCGGGTAGACACCAGAGACGTCGATTTACGCAACTTACGGACATTGAGAGAGGCCTGATCATCGGGATGAAAACCGCAGGGTGGTCGGCGCGCCGTATAGCCCGCCACGTGGATCGTTCTGACCAACACAAGGCCGCGGGTGGCCGAGTGGGCAACGTTCGTGACTGCCACGGGATGGGACTCAGGTTCGATCCACTAAATACCCGTCGTGCGTCGGATGGGCACGTTAAGCCGTCGGACCCCGGGTACTGCCCCCTCCCCCGGTAATAAATAAGGGCATCTTCCTCCCCCTTTCTACTTCGCTTCCGTGTCACTTCCCTCAAATCTCCTAGTTTCCTATTTCTAAGGGTTGTTTAAGACCTGGGGTCAGACACTCCCTTCCTAAAGTCCTCTACATATGATCATGATCATGTTCTGACCAAACCGTCCGACTATGTTGGGAGCAGTGGACACGTGACGGCACTGCCACACGGCGGAGAGGCTCCGGACGGACCAAGAGGACCACCGGTAGAGAGGATTGACGGATAGTGTGCCAGGCACGAACGGATCCCACGGGGACCCGATCCACTATGCAAGCAGATGTAGCGGCTCTTGTGTGCCCACGCACCATTTCCCGACGCCTCACGGGAGCAAATCTGGGATCTCCCAGCACCGCTTGCGTATGCTGCCATTAACACCTAACATCGTCGGCTCCGTGTGCCAGAACAACGTGGAACGCCGCAGACTCTCGACGTGTGGTGTTTAGCGATGAGTGCCGCTTTGATTTGGTTACAGATGATCATCGTGTCCGGGTGTGGAGGTCTCCGGGTCAACGGCACAGTCCCAACCTTCGTATCGAGCGCCACACCACCTCCGCTGCAGGCATTATGGTCTGGGAAGCCATTACCTACGATAGCCGATCAGGTCTAGTAGTGGTACGTGAATCGTTGACGGGCCAGCGGTATGTGGATGAGATCCTACGGCCTCATGTGCAACCCTTCCTGGCCGGGATTGTAGGTGCGATATAACAGCAGGATAATGCCCTCCCACACATGGCTCGGGTTGTCCAGGACTGCCAACGTCATGTCCAGACACTTCCATAGCCTGCCCGCTCCCCGTACATGTCCCCTATCAAGCATGTGTGAGACCGCAGTTGAAACGCCGGCTGCCACCGTGCCGCACTATCCTGGAATTGGATCCCACCCATCCAACACGTGTAGGCCAGTCTGTCGCAGGAATACATCAGGCGTCTGTTCACCTCTACGCCGGACCGTATTGCAGCATGTATCGCCGCACGAGGCGGTTCGAAGCGCTATTGATGACGACCAGACTGCGTGCCACAGATCCCTCTGTAATTGTACTGCAGCTCTGTTTTTGCCATTTTTGCATACAGGTGCATATCATTCACCTGTATCATTACGTCCATGAAATTTCAGTTCAATCGGATACTTCCCTCTTGGTATGCTAATTTCATTGTCCGTGAGTGTAATTTTCAGTTCTAACATGAATGAGTTCTTACAATATAAGTTTTACTAAATTTCCTTACAAAAAATTCGGTGTCTATTTTGTCTTAGGACGGGAAGCATCCTTCCTCTCTCTACATATATGTATTTAAAGCTTAAAAACAACCGTCTTAGGACTGGCTATACGCTAGTTTTAAATATTGGTTTACTTTATGTCATATTTCTCTGATGGTGTGGTACACAATATGGCATTGTGATCATTTCTCCTTCTGTAAGTTTTGAGTAATTGGATTTTCGGGTATGTACTCCGGTACGGTTTGTTGCCACCAGACCAGGTTTTCTGTGAGTACTGGTAAAACGTTCTTCACTTTGCTGCTCATGAGATGTATGCTGAAGGATACGTTGACTGCGATAAATCAGAGCTGAGCCTTCATTACACTATACACATAATGTATTTACACTGACGCTTTTCACCAGGGAATCGTTTTCAGACTCTTGACAAGTACTGAAGATAGCACAATATAGCTGTTGCTACAAAACAGTTCTTGACCTAGGGCAGTATCAAAGCGAGATATGAGTTCAGCACAGTCCTGCACTAAAGGTGTGGGCTTACATATTGAATTGAGATCTTATCCCACACTACAAATGGAATTCGTTGCTTTCATGCATTCTGCACTTCTCAGGTGGATGACGTTGGCAGACCTCAGCCTGTCATCAAAATATTCTTCGATATTAAAAACTTACCCACAGGTATTGTATAGTATCTCCGATTCGCCCTAACCCGCAGGTAGGTTCCTAACTAACTAGACAGCCGCAGTCGACTAACCATCGTACTTGTCATGCGCTCTCGTACTCTTTTGGAACGAAGAACGTTCGACTCCTCTGTTTTCTATCCGACAGACAAGTGCTCCACGCAAGTTTGTTATATCTTTTTTTGCACGTGGTAAACATCTTACGCTGCTTCACCTATGTCAATCTGCCAGCAAACTTTCTGTAATAAGTGAAGGTCCCCATGTTTATGAACTTCTGACTCAACGCAGAATTCACTAAGGCAAGAATTTCCTCCCTCTTTCTTCTCTCCGTGGAATCCTGACACACAAAATGGCTGACTTGTTGTAGTCTTCCCTCGTACAGGACAAAAATGGCGTCCCGTCTCCCATTTCATAATTTTCCCACTTTTCCTGAGATTTCCACGTTTATTTGCTTCAAAATACTTTTTTAAATAAAAATCCTTTAGCAAATTCCGTTACCATTTAGCTGTTGGTCTCGTTTATATCGAGTACAGTTATTATAATATTTGTATTCAGCTTGGTTTGTTTTCGATGAAATAATAATAATAATTATATTGGTTGGAAAGGAAGTAATGTCCGATGACGAGGTACCCGAAGTTGAAGCCACGGCGCACATTGGGCACCGAGATTGCGAAGCACAGGTATAACATTAGCAGGTATGGGGCTTAAGTCAGTTTCAGTTAGCCATCAGAAGGCGAAGAGTGTAAACGCCAGCCAACATGGAAGTGGACAAGGAGCATTGCATGCTGTATGAGCTTCGTCGCGGTAACACCCCTGCGAGTGTTGTAAGGAACATTACCAGTGTGCACCCCAATGCCATATCGCATCGTCAGTGCTCTCGTTGCTTTGAACGGTTTCGAGAGGGAAATGTTGACCTGTCAGACGGTCCCAAAACCGGAAGACCGGCAACAGTGGATGTGGACATTCTGAAGACCTTAGTGGAGACCAACCCACATGTGACCACGCGGGAGTTGGCCGAACAACTGGGGACTACCCACACGAGCATTATCATGCACCTGCGTCACCTTGCGAAGGTGCACAAGAGGGGAGTTTGGGTACCCCATCAACTCACAGTTTAGCAGACAGCAAATCGTATAAGTACATGCGTTTCCCTGCTTGCAGCCTACCACGCTGAACCGTTCTTGGACCGCATTGTAACGGGTGACTAGAAATGTGTCCTGTATGACAATGTCATCTTTCGGAAAGAGTTGATGGGCCCCAAAACAGAAGCTTATGCTGATCGCCACCTAAGGTCCTGCTGTCCGTTTGGTGGGATAAGCTGGGAGTCGTGTTTTTTGAACTGCTTCCGGATGACACCATTATCACCGCCGATGTGAACTGCCGTAACCAACAATGCTAGACCTCAAGAGCGTCCTCCTGCAGCAGGATGGAAGGAGAACTCACACAGCACGGATGACAAGTCGCAAGATCCGCGACCTGTTTTGGGAGTTGCTGCTGCACCCAGCCTATTCCGCGGACATGGCACCAAGCGATTACCACCTTTTCCAGTCGTTACAGCATTTCCTGGACGTACAGCGTTTCACCAACCAAGAATGTGTCGAACGCTCAAGTACTCACTTCTTTGCGTCAAAGCCGCCATAATTCTACTGGGACGGTATCCAATGGCTGCCCAGACGATGGGTGCAGGTCGTGGTAAACGATTGCGACTACATTTTGGACTGATTTGTAGTTGTATATTCAGTAATTAGCACTTTTCTGTTGCCTTGCATTTGCAGATATTATTGTCTTTACAACCCAATAACTACTCAGCTCCTTCCCCAATCAGAAAACAATTCAGATACACAGCAAAATTGGAAAAGCAAAATGCTGAACGGTAAATATACAATCTCCTTACTTCTGGAAAACGTTCTAAAAAAACATTTCACTATAATGGTTAAAAAAGGTCAGCTTGAACCAGAAACCGAGGAATTCTTCACTGGGATTCAAGACGTTGTTGTCGAAACCTTAAACTACCAGAAACACATAAAAAAAGATGCAGATGATGACACATGAAAAAGGTGTGGAAAAGCCAATGAAAGCACAGAACACATTTTAGCCAGCTGCTCTTTTCTTGCTTCAAAACAATACCTTAACAGACACAACCAGGTAGCCAAGGTCCTACATAAAGAGCTTGGCGTTAAAAAAATCAATGAAACTATGGAACACATTCCAGCTGGCAGCTCTCTTCTTGCTTTAAAACAATACCTTAACAGACACGACCAGGTAGCCAAGATCCTATATCAAGACCTTGGCGTTAAATAAACCAATGAAACCCTGGAACACATTCTAGCCGGCTTCTCTCTTCTTGTTTCAAAACAATATCTTAACAGACACGACCAGGTAGCCAAGGTGCTACATGAAGAGCTTGGCGTTAAATAAACCAATGAAACCCTGGAACACATTCTAGCCGGCTTCTCTCTTCTTGTTTCAAAACAATACCTTAACAGACACGACCAGGTAGCGAAGGTGCTACATGAAGAGCTTGGCGTTAAATAAACCAATGAAACCCTGGAACACATTCTAGCCGGCTTCTGTCTTCTTGTTTCAAAACAATACCTTAACAGACACGACCAGGTAGTTAAGGTGCTACATGAAGAGCTTGGCGTTAAATAAACCAATGAAACCCTGGAACACATTCTAACCGGCTGCTCTCTTCTTGCTTCAAAACAATACTTTAACAGACACGACCAGGTAGCCAAGGTCCTACAGAGACTGGCGTTAAATATGGCCTTCATTCAAGGCCGTATTCCATCTTATTACAAGTACCAACAAGAACCTATTCTCGAAAATCAGAATTATATCATGTACTGGGACAAATCGATCATCATTGACCACAATTGACCATATACTGTATTATGATTGCAGCAAAAGAAAAAAAAAAGATCGAAGAAGACACAACTGATGTACAATGAAACAGTGGTTTGTTTTTTGAGAGAAGGTACTACCCCTCGTCTTCCACGAACTTATGCACACAGAAAGATCACACCAAGGGATCGCTTGATCAGTCGACAAGCTGCTTCCGCCACAATAGCTTGGAGGCAAAACTTCACACAGCGTCCATTACCCCTATCTAATGAACATCGATTGTATCGTGCTTGAGTGGACTGAAAGATAGACTGGCGTCTTGTGGTCTTCAGGGACGCTATCGCTTTTGCTTGAGGTCCGATGATATGAGGGTTCGCATATGAAGAAATCGAGAAGAATGAAAAGATACTTGTTCAGCAACGCACAGCATGAACAGGCTGCGTCATGATCTTGGGCGTAGTCATTTCTAAGAACCAAACATTTACAGTATTCCTCACAGCCAGCTTTACAGCTCAGCTCTATGTGAGAATAATTTGGATGCTGTTGATTTCCCTTTCGAAAAGAGACCCCGTAAACTGCAAAGGTCTGCAGGGAATATCTGTGAGCTATCAAAGTCCTGGAATGGCCAGCCGGATCCTCGGATCTGTCCGCAACATAGCATATATGAAGCATGGATTGACAGCATCTCAACACTCACCCATAACCAGCAAAGGCAATGGCGGCCCTGCAAGACCAAAATGCACGAAGCATGTTGGGCTGTGCTACTGGAGGCCATCAGCCATCTCTACGACTCAGTGTCACGATGTATTGCTGAATGCATTTCCAACAGAGTGGTTGTACCTCTTACAGAAGTGCCTTAGTTTTTGGTTAATAGAAATGTCCATTAGTTTTAAAAATTTGATCTCATCTTTCTTGTGTTCCTTACTGCTTTATCTGTGAACATCAATTGAATTTTCACAGAACTTTCCGAGTCTTGCAGTTTCAGATTTTATGGAATATATATGAAAAATAAAACAAAACTGCGTAGAAGTCCGCTAATACTGATTTCATGATATCACGATGGTATTTACACTTTAATATTTATTAAAAAAGCTTCTATATCCTTTAGAACACTGAAGAGTTGGCATAATCTCAGGACAACAGAGGTTATAAAATATCTCAATTATGTGCATTGGTATATAAAAAATGGTAAGGCACGTAAGAGAAACAGAAAGTACTCTGAATCAAATAAGGGGATAATACTAGTCATTTGCAAAAGTTAAAGACCACCTGTCAGTTTATTTAAAATTAAGATTTTCTGGGAGATAACTAATTATAGTCAGATGTATTGGGAAAAATGACACTACAGATGAATACTTACATTCTTTAGAACACAAAAGGACCGAAATCAGTACTTTGTGTGGCCACCTTTGTTTTTTAAAACGGACAGAATACGATGTGGCATACTCTCAATGAGGAATTTGCAGTAGTCACTTGAAATGTCTTTGCACCACACGTACTTTATCGCGTCAATCAAAACTTGGTAATTTGATGGCTGTTTTTCTGCTACCTTGTCTTTTAAAATGTTCCAGAAATTTTCGATGGGGTTAAGTTCGGAACTGTTACAGGGACAGTCAAGCATCAAGAACAGTTATGTTTTTCCTTTGCAGGTAGTCCTTTACTGTCTTTGATCTGTGGCATGGAGCACCATCATGCATAAAGATTGTGAATCTGTGCACTTGCATATGAGTTAACAGCTTCTCACGTAACATTTGCACACAAAAATGACCAGTCATGGTAAAGCCTGTCGGCAAAAAGGATAATTAGGCAGTACCGGATGATGACACACCACACCATATCATCTGACTAGGCAGATGTCTCACTGTGCTAGCGGCGTATTTTTCATCAAAACTTTTGCCTTTTGGTCGTCGATCATGTGCTTCATGTGATTGAAATTGACGCGCAGTTGGTTCATCGGAAGTAAGAGCTTGCTCCAAATTTCAGCAGTCCACAATTGATGACGCTTTGCAAACTGGAGTCTCTTCTTTTTTAAAACACAGGTTAATCTAGGTTTATGTGCAGGTTTATAAGACTTTAATCCAAAGTCTTTGCTAAGACGTCGGGAAACAGTGCTGATTCTAATATCAGACCCTTCTGAACTTTTCATCAAAACTTTTGCCTTTTGGTCGTGGAACATGTGTTTCACGTGATTGAAATTGACGCACAGTTGGTTCATTGGAAAAAAGAACTTCACTCCAATTTTCAGCAGTTCACGATTGATGACGCTTCGCAAACTGGAGTCCTTCTTTTGTTTAAGACAGACGCTAGTCTAGGTTTATGTGCAGGTTTAAATGACTTTAATCCAAAATCTTTGACAAGACGTCAGGAAACAGTGCTGATTCTAATATTAGACCCTTTTCTATTTTTCATCAAAACATTTGCCTTTTGGTCGCGGAAAATATGCTTCACGTGATTGATATTGACGCACAGTTGGTTCATTGGAAAAAGAACTTGGCTCCAATTTTCAGCAGTCCACGATTGATGACGCTTGGCAAACTGGAGTCTCTTCTTTTTTAAGACAGAGGATATTCTAGGTTTATATGCAGGTTTATAAGACTTTAATCCAAAATCTTTGCTAAGACATCGGGAAACAGTGCTGATTCTAATATCAGACCCTTTTGTATTTTTCATCAAAACATTTGCCTTTTGGTCGCGGAACATACACTGTAAAAAAATTACTGTAGATTTTACGGTTTTAAACCGTTTTCCAGGGTGCCAACACAAAACCGTAAAATCTACAGTTTTATGCCGTGTTGGAGCAAAGCTATAGCTTTGCTCCAACACAATCAACACATTCGTTCCAGCCAAAGTTTTGTGTTTTCGTGATTATTTGGACTGTGACTCGCTCCAGCCAAATTCTGGGCTGTTTTCTTCATTAAATGCGGTGTTGGAGCAAAGCTATAGCTTTGATCCAACACGGCATAAAACTGTAGATTTTACGGTTTTGTGTTGGCACCCTGGAAAACGGTTTAAAACCGTAAAATCTACAATTCGTTTTCTTAGTGTAGGCTTCACGTGATTGAGACTGATGCACAGTTGGTTCATTGTAAAAAAGAACTTGGCTCCAATTTTCAGCAGTCCACGATTGATGACGCTTCGCAAACTGGAGTCTCTTCTTTTGTTTAAGACAGACGTTAGTCTAGGTTTATGTGCAGGTTTATAAGACTTTAATCCAAAATCTTTGACAAGACGTCGGGAAACAGTGCTGATTCTTATATCAGACCCTTTTGTATTTTTCATCAAAACGTTTACCTTTTGGTCGCGGAACATATGCTTCACGTGATTGATATTGACGCACAGTTGGTTCATTCGAAAAAAGCACTTGGCTCCAATTTTCAGCAGTCCACGATTGATGACGCTTCGCAAACTGGAGTCTCTTCTTTTGTTTAAGACAGACGTTAGTCTAGGTTTATGTGCAGGTTTATAAGACTTTAATCCAAAATCTTTGACAAGACGTCGGGAAACAGTGCTGATTCTTATATCAAACCCTTTTGTATTTTTCATCAAAACGTTTACCTTTTGGTCGCGGAACATATGCTTCACGTGATTGATATTGACGCACAGTTGGTTCATTGGAAAAAAGAACTTGGCTCCAATTTTCAGCAGTCCACGATTGATGACGCTTGGCAAACTGGAGTCTCTTCTTTTTTAAGACAGAGGTTATTCTAGGTTTATGTGCAGGTTTATAAGACTTTAATGCAAAATCTTTGCTAAGACATCGTGAAACAATGCTGATACTAATATCAGACCCTTTTGAATTTTTCATCAAGACTTTTGCCTTTTGGTCGTGGGACATGTGCTTCACGTGATTCAAATTGACGCGCAGTTGGTTCATCGGAAGAAAGAACTTGCTCCAAATTTCAGCAGTCCACGATTGATCACTCTTCGTAAACTGGAGTCTCTTCTTTTGTTTAAGACAGAGGTTAGTCTAGGTTTATGTGCAGGTTTATAAGACTTTATTTCAAAATCTTTGATAAGACGTCGGGAAACAGTGCTGATTCTAATATCAGACCCTTTTAAATGTAGAAAGGCCTTGATTTTCTTGCAAGAACTCCTCAGAAACGCATAACTGTTCGCCTCATGGTATTTTGATCACTTGGGGTTGTTTCCTTTGGACGTCCACTTCTCTTTCGGTTGCTAAATTCATACGTATCTGGATATTTCATGATCGTATTATGAACAGCAGTCTTGCTTACATTCACCTTTGTGCTTGTGTCATGTTAGGACTATCCTTCATGATATAAAATCACTATTTGTGCTGTTTGAGTAACACTTAATGACGCATTTTTGCTCATTTTTCGCTATATAGAAAATACGTACAAAACTACTCAGCATGCAAATGACTGTAGTACGCTCAGGCTTACTATAGATCAATTTGAAGAAACACTCAAACAACACAAGGTTTTACGACCGCTAATGGCAAACTCCCTCCCGTCTTCAAAAAAGGAAGAAAACAAGATCGAACAGTTGTTTTCTTCCTTTCTCGTTATGTATCCTTACCGACATTCGAAATATATTAGGTGAAAGCCGGTCTGTAATAATCGGGAAAGGGGGAATAGGATGACTAGTTTCTTAATAACGAGGTATTCGTTTTCTTTGTGATGTATGAATGTGAAAGAATGTTTCATGAACATTACAACAATAAAAAGAAGCATATCGTTTGAGGCAGGAATTCGAAAATTTAAAAATGCAAGTGCTCGCATTTTCCCAGTGTTCCTCCGCTGCCCGTCAGATATTTACATATGCAGCTGCTGAAATATCGAAAACAAATAATAGCAGCCAGTTGCAATATTTCCGACATTGTTTTCCTTTAATGAATTCGTTAGAAAGCAAGTCTTGTCAGTGGTTCAAGACCTTCGAAAGCCTCTCAAAAATTCATAGTGGCCCTAAAGTGGGCCTTGTTTCATTTATTGTAAAATAAAATCACGCAGATGGGGAGCAACGACGTTCACTTATTTCTGCTTTTTTTATTTTTTTTTTTTTATTGGAGGTTTAACGACCGCCGTGAGCAACTCAATGGGCTATAAGCAGTCGCCCGTCCCTAATTTAGGGTCACTGGTTCCAGGGAAGGGAGAGAGCCAGTGCCGTAAGACAAACACAACATCCATGCCTGACCGGGATTCGAACCCGGACCCCTTACGGACGAATGATCAGAGGCCAACGCCTTAGACCACTGCGCCACCGGGGCGACCTGCTTTTTTCAGATAGCAGAAAAGTGTTAAAATAGTAAAAGCATTTTCGGAGACTTAGAATTGCGCAGTTAAAAATGATAAAATTCTATTTGAGTTCATGCTCAGAATCACAAAGTGTATTTTTTCCCTTTCCTTTCTTTTTCATTTATTCTACAGATATAAATAAAAGAATACCTGGTTATACTCTGTGAAAAAAAATTAGTGTTATTCTGAAAATTTCATGATTTAAAGAAAAAGTAAGTTCCCAAATCATATTTCTTCAGCATACTCATGAAATAATAAAAACACTGTATTGGAACTATCAATTTTCAGACGTAAATGAGAAAAGAAACTGGTTTGACAATCTAAAATGGTCATTTTAGGTTTACAGGTTTGCAAAGAGAACCGTAAAAGTAAATTTCGTACGATAGGATTCTAAATGAAAAATTCTATATGTCGTTTATGAAGGACAAAGTAGAACCAAAATACATGCCGGAACGTTTTCTTGCTTCTAAAGAGTTGCTGAAACAATTTTAATCGTGGAACGTAACACATCTCTGACGTCATGTCAGAATGATTTGAATAAGATGACGTCACATCAGCAGCTTTGAAAAATCGGTCTTTGTTGCTATGACAGCAAAGCAAAGTAGTTCTCACCAAAACGGGACAGACGTTCAGACAGAGAAAATTATATGTGTTTATATATACACAAATGAGCTATCACATTATGACCACCTACCTAATAAGCTCTGGGATCCTCTTTAGCTCGCAAAGCAGCGGCCACTCGGCGAGGCATCCATTCGATGAGGTGGCGATAGATATCCTGGAACATCTGGTACCATAATGTCAAAAGCAGGTCCTCCAGTTCCCCTACATCTCGGGGTGGTGGTGATTTAGCGCAAACCCACTTTCCCAAGTCAAAACATAAATGTTTGATTGGATTCATGTCATGTGGATTTGGAGGACAGGGCTTTAACAGAAAGTCACCAGCATGTTCCTCGAACCACTCCGTGACGATTCTGGCAGTGTGACATGGCGCATTATCCTTTTGGTAATGGCCATCACCAGCAAGGAACACAGTTGCCATGAATGCGTGAACTTGGTCCGCAACGATGTTCAGATACCTACCAGCCGTCAGGGATTGCGCATTTGGAATAATGGGGCTTAAAGTGTCCCACGAAAACACCGCCCACAGCATAACACCACCGCCGCCGATCTGTTTCTGCCCAATAGTGCATCCAGGTGCCATAGCCTCCGTTGGTAATCGGCGTATTCGCGCTCGGCCGTCTACGTGATGCACTAAGAATCTTGATTCGTCGTGATTCGTCAGACCAAGACACTTTATTCTAATCATTCACGGTTCAATCTGAATGATTTGGGCATATTTCGTGCTTTGTTGGCGATGACGTGCAGTGAGCATGGGGGGATGCGCAGAAGGCTACTGTGAACAGTCGGCTGTAATACTCTGTCGTGATCACCACTGTTGTAACTGCGGGTGATTTGTCGCACTGTGGCTCAGCGGTTGCTGTGAACACTGCGAGACCGTCTCCGCTCCCCTCTGGCATCAATAAGCTGCGGATGACACTCGGCGTGACGACGGTTCGTCGTTTGGTCATCTGTGCACCACTTTTGATACGTACTCATTGCAGCGGTACGTGAACAAACCACAAGCCGCGCCGTTACGGAGATCGTAGTTCGGAGGCGCCGTGGCATCACACTTTGTCCTTTATCAAACTCCGATAAATCGGCAGTTCTTCCCATTCTGACTTTGAACATTCTATTAACCGAAAGCCCGGCCTCGGGTTGTATATACTGCTCTGTGAACTTCACTTGCTCCACCGTTTAGTCTACAGGCGCTCTCATTTCTCTAGGCTGAGGCAAAGAATATGAACGCTTCGCGTGAAGAAGCCCAGCTCTCGTAGAGATAATGTAAGACAGGCAACAGCAGCGCCGCCGCACCACGAGAGATGACATGCTCTGCGGGAAAGCTAACATTCAGGCGCAAAAAGCGCAGGGGACGACGGGAAGCGAAGCCTATTCTTTAGACAGAACGGAAGCGAAGCTTTGATCGGCGATCATTTCCTTGGGTCTGAGACTAAAGCAGTTCTTTTTTTCCTGAGTATCCCTCCCGTCCCTTCTTTTGGTGAAACAAATATATACAATAGCAATTAATATTATTTTAACGAAATATTAGCAGTTTTATTCTCACTCTAAGCACCAACTTTTTCAGTCTTGATATTGAATACATAGGTACCAAAATGCCTCAAAATTAATGTCATGGGAAAATAAAATTGCTTACAATTTTTTAATTCTCTTAAATTCCGAACTGGAAGCTGTTTTAAACAAAGAAACATATTGTATTTTTGTGAAAATCAAGAAATCATACTAACTCTAAAAAAAAAATGACACGAACTTCACAACTTCACGTAAAACATGCAAAACGAAATGTAGCTGCAGCTTAACATATTAGCGAAAAAAAAAATTTGTAATAAAGTGAAGCATAAAACGCGCCCTGTCCGAACGATTTTAAATAAAAAATCCACTTTTTTGGGAAGATTTATTTTTAAGCTGCAAACAACTTTTTACTTATCAAAAATGATTTAAAACAGACTTCAGAAATACAGCTTGAGGCTCCAATGATGTCAGGCGATTTCAATTTCATCCGGTACCCAGTTTCTATTTATTGTGCACATACACCATTAGGCTTTAGATCCCAAAGTAAAATGATGCAATAACTTACCTTGCATTTCCAATCATCTTGTGAATATTTTTCAATTATTGGTAAAGAAAAAAAGGTTAAGTCAGAAAAGAAGATCGAAAAAAAAAAAGACAATGCTCTTAAATTATTTCTAAAATAAAACGGATGCATATTTACTATTAAATAATTTTATTACTTCATTGATCATAGATGTTACATGTGCTGCAATTTTACACACCAATAAAGAATACAGGGCGTCAACAATAAGTATCGATAATAGATACACTGCAAAATAACATTTTTCGAGAATCAGCTGGTGTTAAATTACGCATCTTTCAACACAACTAGTAATGCAAAACCATGAAATAATTTTATGATTACTCTGACTAAACACTTGTGACACATGCACTTCTTTTTCCCGTACAAATAAAGTATACATGGCGTCAATTATAAGTACAGATAATAGATACATCGTAAAGTGAAATAAAAAAAAATCAGCTGCTGGTAGGTAAATTATGCATTTTCCAACACATTACTCTGACTAAACACTTGTGACACATGCACTTCTTTTCCCCATACAAATAAAGTACACATGTGTTCAATAATAAGTACACACAATACATGCACTGCAAAATGAAATTTAAAAAAAAATCAGCTGCTGGTAGGTAAATTATGCATTTACCAACACATTACTCTGACCAAACTCTGACTAAACACTTGTGACACATGCGCTTCTTTTCGCCATACAAATAAAGTATACATGTGTTCAATAATAAGTACACACAATACATGCACCACAAACTGAAATTAAAAAAAAATCAGCTGCTGGTAGGTAAATTATGCCTTTTCCAACACATTACTCTGACAAAACACTTGTGACACATGCACTTCTTTTTCCCGTACAAAAAAAGTACACATGGCGTCAATTATAAGTACAGATAATAGATACATCGTAAAGTGAAATAAAAAAGAAATCAGCTGCTGGTAAGTAAATTATGCATTTTCCAACACATTACTCTGACTAAACACTTGTGACACATGCACTTCTTTCCCCCATACAAATAAAGTACACATGTGTTCAATAATAAGTACACACAATACATGCACTGCAAAATGAAATTTAAAAAAAAAATCAGCTGCTGGTAGGTAAATTATGCATTTACCAAAACATTACTCTGACCAAACTCTGACTAAACACTTGTGACACATGCGCTTCTTTTCGCCATACAAATAAAGTATACATGTGTTCAATAATAAGTACACACAATACATGCACCACAAACTGAAATTAAAAAAAAATCAGCTGCTGGTAGGTAAATTATGCCTTTTCCAACACATTACTCTGACAAAACACTTGTGACACATGCACTTCTTTTTCCCGTACAAAAAAAGTACACATGGCGTCAATTATAAGTACAGATAATAGATACATCGTAAAGTGAAATAAAAAAGAAATCAGCTGCTGGTAGGTAAATTATGCATTTTCCAACACATTACTCTGACTAAACACTTGTGACACATGCACTTCTTTTTCCCGTACAAAAAAAGTGCACATGGCGTCAATTATAAGTACAGATAATACATACATCGCAAAATGAAATAAAAAAAAATCAGCTGCTGGTAGGTAAATTATGCCTTTTCCAACACATTACTCTGACTAAACACTTGTGACACATGAGCTTCTTTCTTCCATACAAATAAAGTATACATGTGTTCAATAACAAGTACACACAATACATGCACCACAAACTGAAATAAAAAAATCAGCTGCTGGTAGGTAAATTATGCCTTTTCCAACACATTACTCTGACTAAAAACTTGTGACACATGAGCTTCTTTCTTCCATACAAATAAAGTATACATGGCATCAATTATAAGTCCAGATAATACATACATCGCAAAATGGAAAAAAAAAAAAATCAGCTGCTGGTAGGTAAATTATGCCTTTTCCAACACATTACTCTGACTAAACACTTGTGACACATGAGCTTCTTTCTTCCATACAAATAAAGTATACATGGCATCAATTATAAGTCCAGATAATACATACATCGCAAAATGGAAAAAAAAAAAAAATCAGCTGCTGGTAGGTAAATTATGCCTTTTCCAACACATTACTCTGACTAAAAACTTGTGACACATGAGCTTCTTTCTTCCATACAAATAAAGTATACATGGCATCAATTATAAGTCCAGATAATACATACATCGCAAAATGGAAAAAAAAAAAAAAAAAATCAGCTGCTGGTAGGTAAATTATGCCTTTTCCAACACATTACTCTGACTAAAAACTTGTGACACATGAGCTTCTTTCTTCCATACAAATAAAGTATACATGGCATCAATTATAAGTCCAGATAATACATACATCGCAAAATGGAAAAAAAAAAAAAATCAGCTGCTGGTAGGTAAATTATGCCTTTTCCAACACATTACTCTGACTAAACACTTGTGACACATGTGCTTCTTTTTCCCATACAAATAAAGTATACATTTGTTCAATAATAAATACAGACAATACATACACTGCAAATTATTAGGTGTGCAACTTAATTCTCGGCCACAGGCACGACACATTAACAACAAATTATAGCAAATTGAATATGTACCTAATGGGGGAAATAATCCCCATCGTGTTGGATACATTTGAACCATTGGTCAGGAAGCTGCCGAATGCCACTGTGGAAAAAAGAGGGCTGTTTTGAGTTGATAAAGTCATCAATACTTGTGTGTAATTTTGACAGAAGTGAAGTTCGTACCGTTCAGGTGTTGTTGCTGGGAGCGAAAGAGGTGATAATCCAACGGGGTGAAGTGTGGAGAATACGCCGGGTGGAATAATCTCCCATCCCAGGTCGGTGATTATGTTTAAAGTTGTTTTCATGATGTGAGGATGTGCGTTATGCTGAAGCAACAGGACCGAACTTCTACCCTTGCTGGTGTGTATGGCCTTTTTGCCTCCATTGCGTCACTCACACGAAAGAGTTGCTGACAATAATGCTCAGCAGTGACCGTTTTACTAGGTTTGAGCAACTCAGAGTGTAAGACACCGTGCTGTACAGCAACAACTTCCTGGCATGGATTTTTGGTTTGGCGGTACTGGGGGTAGGCTGACCTGGATGAACACACGATTTGCGCAGCTTAGGATTATCGTCGAGGATCCACTTCTCATCACAGGTCAAAATCTTGTGCAGGAAATCCTTCTTTTTGAATCTGGAGAGCAAGGACACAGCAACATCGTAGCGCCAAGACTTGTTTTTTGCAGCTGTGAGTAGGTGGGCTACCCAACGGTCCTCCTTGTGAATCCATCCAAGCTTGTGCAGGCACTTTGCAATGGCTTGCCATGTTACTCAGAGTTCCTAAGCAAGCTCTATTTGTGTGCGACAGGGATTTGCACCCAACAGTTGTTCCAGTTCCTCATCGTCAACTTTCTGTGGCTGTCCCGGACGTTCTACATCACGGAGATCGAAATTTCTCTGCTTAAACTGCTGGAACGACTTCTTACACATATTGTAGGACACAGCAGCCTCACCCAAAGCAGCACAGATCATTTGCTCGGCTTCTGCGGCACTATTTTCCAGCTGAAACATGAACAGGAGGTAGTGCCTCAAATGTTGCTTTCCAAACGACATTTCTTTCACCATCAACTTTTGTCCCTTCTGCCACTACAGCTGTGAGCGGTTATGGTTGCCTGGATAACTTGGATGGCGCTGCAATCAGCCATTATTGCACATAGCTATTTGCATTTGCCTAAGTTTTTTTTTTTTTTTGTTGTTTTTGATTGGAGGTTTAACGACCACCGTGAGCAACTCAATGGGCTATAAGCAGTCGCCCGTCCCTAATTTAGGGTCACTGGTTCCAGGGAAGGGAGAGAGCCAGTGCCGTACGACAAACACAACATCCATGCCTGACCGGGATTCAAACCCGGACCCCTTACGGACGAATGATCAGAGGCCATCGCTTAGACCACTGCGCCACCGGGGCGGCTTGCCTACGTTCTACGATCGCTTGTGGTTAGGGACCGACAATTGAGTTGCACACCTAATAACATTTTTAATTTACGCATTCTTCATTTTCCAATACAGATTTCTATGCACACAGATATCTATGGGATTCAAATAAAGTATTCTGGACAAAGACACTGAAGAAAATATTTACTTGAAACACCACCACTTAACCCTTATGAGAAGGAACAGTCAATGACCACAGTAAATTTGATATTCTCCTGGTCAAGGCTCTTTGCAGTAAATAAAACAGTTCAATATATTTTTCTCCCAAGTGAATTAAAAATGAAATTGACTTTGTCAAAATATGATTTCATATCCAACTGTGGACTTCATGAAATACAAATTTGATGGAATGTAAACACTAAGGATCTGTATAACACCCTATTATAAAAAACCTACAAAGGATGTATCCATAACCCTAGAAATACCCTAAAATAGTTTAAGCATCTGTGGCAAGAGATTTTTTTTGGTTAGCCTGTCCCCTGTGTTATCTTTATATCTTTAAAATGACTTCTTTCTTACCTTTTGAGCTTGAAATTCAGAAATTACATCATTAAAATTTGAAATAGAATTTGTCATTTTCAAAATAATGTATTGCCAATGCAGAAAGTTTTTTTTTGACAGCGTTGTTCTTAAAGATTTCAGTCTTTTCAAAAAAGAAAAACAACATTCACTTGTACAGTTGCTAATTGGTAAAGTTAGAAATATTTTCAAAGTTGTCTTGTCATGTGGTTTCAACTTGCTGGCTACTAAACGGATGGAATCCAGCACAGCAGCTGAAAATCCTGGCTCCATTGCAATACCTGATACACATTTCAAGAGAGTTTGTTTACTTGGTAAATGTAAAAAACTCTTGAGTGTGCAATATGCTTTAGGACTAGCAAGGTAGAGCTGAAGACATAAAAATTTGTCATCTAGCGACCACCTACGCCCATAGCGGGAAACACTACCAGCAGAGATTTGACATTTGATGAATTTGAATACAATTTGAGACACTAGAGGCTGAATTATTTCCAGAACACTTTTGATACTGCACTTAATGTTCTTCTTTGCATATTTTCTCTTAAGATAATAAAGCTTAGAAGATAAAGATTTAATTTTTGCCGTTTTAGGCGTTATCATTCTATGCTGAGAAAATAACTGCCTTCTTGGCATATGCACAATATCAGGAGTGTTTGGGGCTACAGGAGTAGCCATAGGGACTGCTGGATCTGGGCTCCTGCTCACTGCAGAAACAGAAGCTGGCAAATCTTCAAAAATGTCGGCATTCTCTGATTCATGTTGCAGCTTTTTCATCATGGCCTCTCTCATACTTGGTAGGCTCAGGACCCCTGCCAGAACTGAAGTATTAGCTGAAAGAACACAAGAGATTAAAACCTCACATTTTCAATTATATGAAAAAACAACACTTTTTTTCTAAAACAAAAAATGTAACAATACTTGACTTGTACAGTACAACAGAAAGCATACATGAAGCATAAGTTGAAGAACCCATTCTACGAATACGCAAATAATGTAACACACCAGGGACAAGGGAACTGTCTTTCTTTCACACCCCTGAATAGCTTTATAAATTGCCAAACTGAACCCCAATTCTAAGGGGGGGGGATATCCTAAGTAGATTTCATGAACCCAGACCTAATGTCATGATGGTTTGGCCAAAAGTAAAAAATCTCAGGAAATGCTACACTACAGCAAAACCACTTGAAGAAAAAGGGTCAAATAAAAACAACAAATACAGGAACAATAAAAAAATCTATATATTAATTCTATAAGGTTTTTTTTTACTGCGAGTCCTATTTTGAGAAAACGGCTGAATGTAAACAGAGGTGTTTGCAAGGCACATTAATCAAAGTTAAACATCTGGAATTCCGGGTATGAAAGATCACCCAAACCCGGAAATCTGGGTAAGACCCGGAACACAAGCAGCCCTGCGTAAAGATATGGTTGAGGTATCAAAATAAAGGTCTTACCATTTAGATGTGTTAGTCGAAGAGAAAAAATGAGATTGGGGGCAACCGTTCGGGTTGTGGGGAGGCAAAGTTCCCATGTAAAGTCTATGGGAGAAGGGTGCAGTTGACATTCGGTCGCCTGCTGTAGACTCGTGTGCTGTTGAAGGCAGAAGCATGGAGGGACTGAGACAGTCCAAAGTCTTTTCTGAGCAAACCGTTGCGCGATACAATGCTAGCAGGCATTGGTATCAAAGTTCTCATCGGAACAGCGAACACTCTCGAATACCTGATTGCGTTATGCTGTTGGACTGAATGATGTATATATACAATTTAATATTCATTCAATCCAGTTTATTCACGTAGGTAAGACGTTTCCCATTATGTAAAAATGTAAATAAACATTCCGTTGACCATTGTTAGTGAAAATATTACGGGCGACTGCTTATAGCCCATTGAGTTGCTCACAGTGGTAGTGAAACCTTCAGTCAAAAAAAAAAAAAAAAAAACAAAAAAAACACGAACCTAGACTATTGTCTGGTTGAATGAATTTGTCAATCAAATAAAGTTCACATTTGTTGTTTCATATGAGTTTATTCTCTGAAAAAACAAAACAAACAACAACGTCGATTTCGACGGGTTTCTTTTAGTTGGAGGTTTATTTGTGCTACGAACATGATGATTGCTTGCTAAGTTACCCGGATGCAGGTTTGCCTTTTCTGCACAGTGGAAAGATTAATTTTATTAGCAATTTAATCTTTGAACTAACAACACAACTTGGCTTCAGATATATGCACAAATATAAAGAAATCTCATTCAAGTTCTTTGGATATAATTTTCAGGTCTGTAAACATTGATTTAAATATTTTACTCACTGAATCATAATTTTTGAAGTAACAATGTTTACAAATTCATCGGAATCTTGTTTTTCCATACAATTTGAAGTGAAATACACAGTGCATTCAAAAAGTTCCAAGACTCCCGCTCGTAAAAACGTACAGATGGCGATATCTCTATAAAACCGGCGGAATGACGCAGCAACGACCTTCAGCCACGCGTATCATGTGATTCCAGTTATTTCTGACTACTTCTGCCTTTTATTTCTGCAAAAAATTTATTTCTGCAAAAAATTTTTTTTTTGCAGAAATAAAACAGTTAGGTTATATATTTTCAGTTCCACATTCATTCACTTGCACAATCAAACATTTAAAATTTACTATTAATTAAAAGATTTTTGTAGAAAGAGTTATACTCATCGGATCAGGAGACAGCGAGCGCTTTCTGCGGTACTTAACCGCCATCTTCGGGCCACTATTTCTACATGAGGGTTCCTCGTATGTGTGTAGTTTTGGAGTTGCATGCCGGGAATTGATGGGAAGGTTTGCTGCCTGTATGTGTTAGGTGATTTGTTTCCAATGTGTCGCCACTATTGGACGAGTTGGTAGGTATCAGTTGTAAGTATAATTCTAATGTGTGTCTGTATGTGTTAGGTGATTTGTTTTTAATGTGTTGCCATCGATTGGATGAGTTGGTGGGTATCAGTCGTAAGCATAATTCTTTTGTGTAGAAATTTTTGGGCTATTATTATTTGTTCGTAGAAACAGGTGCAATTTTTTTTTCTTCTTTGTTAATTTGTGTGATTTTTTGTAATGTTCTTTTTTTGCCTTTTTTTATGGATTTTTTTATATATAAGTGATTTCCAGGCTGTGTCTAGTGTGGTGGGGACTTGTAAGTTGCATATTTTATCTTTTTTTTTTGTTCAATTATAACGCTTTCGGAAATTCTTAATTCTTTTTCGTTTGTGTGGGTGGTTAGTAATTGAATATTTTCAAAATCAGGGTATTGTTTATGTTTAACATAGTGTTGGATAAGTGCAGTTTTTTCTTCTTTTTTGTTCCAGATTTTATATGTTGATGTAAGCTTTTTATTAATCTATTTTTTTGCAGCCAATGTATATGTGGTCTTCAGAACTCTGTGAAACAATAGGAATTTCATACATGCCTGCTGATTGTAGTATATTATTGTTACTTTTTTTCTTTATAATTAAGTCACCAATATTTTGAACTGAATGTCCAAAAATAATGTTGTGTTTCTTCATTAATCTTAAAAATTTTCCACTTAGTCCTCTAATAAAAGGGAAAGAACCTGAAAATTTTAGATATTATGCGTGTTTTAGGTAAAAGTACGTTAAAATAATGTGTTTTGTTTAGTAATTTTTGTATCAGTTGTAATAGATGTCAAAGGTTTTTGTTGAACTTCCTGGTGTGTCCTGATATTTCTTTTTACATCAATAAAAACAGTAAGGTTTTACCCTTAAAGAAATCAACAGTAAACATGGATTCATGCGAAAGTACATATATTAAGCCAGTTAAATGTATATGGTTCCACATGTGGTTTTTCTGGAACTTAGGTTTATCCTTAATATAATTTCTTTTCTTTTGCTTTCAGGCTCATCATTATAACTGTCGAATAACATTCGGGAAAGCTATATTTTGACATGACAGCTGCAAAACCCAAAATATGAATGGATCTCTTTCTTTCCTTTGCGTAGACCTAGTACATACCAAAGGTGGCTCTATAGATCATAGGGCCACCTTTGCAATATACTGAAATGAACAGGTAGTTTAAAACTAAATTCACATAAGAAACATAATTGAATATTATTTTAATTCCCACAATTTCACATGTCTTATTGTTAGTCTAAACTGCAAAGGAACATACCTGGATTTTTAAAAATTGTAGGAATGGCAGACTTGTGGAGAAAGTGTCTTTTTGTTGAAGCATAATCATGATCCTGGAAATGGAGGGAGCATACTTTATAATGGGAAATGTATAAAGAGTTTGGATATTTTGCTTCCACAGCCCTAACAGTTTTGGGACACATGTGTTCACGGCATGCCGAAATCCAGGATGAAAATCTAAGAAAGAACAATGTATTACACACTTTGTAATCAATACATAGAAACATACCATTTCAAATGGTATTAAGTAGTGAAAAACTATAAAAAAACAAGTTCCCCTAAATATATATTGTGTCATCACACAACTGGCATTTGTGTGATGACACAATATAAATTTGGTGCTTAGGACAACAAGAAATTAAACAAGAGTAATGAGCAAAATAATTTACAGCTCAAAGTGAATTCCATAAAGAAATTTTGCTGTAATCTTAAGAAATTGCATTTTTCATATTTTTTCATTACATTAGCACTTTGTTGCACATTGCATTAAAACATTGACAACTGACATGTGTTTGTTAAGCAACTAAATTTTTTTAAACACAAGTTACCTTTTTTAAATATTACATTGCACTAGCTATGCAAAACATGCAGCTAAATGTTAACAATGCTCTATTTTAGGTAAATAACCAAATAACCTACTACTTAGATAAATGAACATAATTTAAGAATAACGAACGCAATTTTTGCCAAAAATTAAAACATTATCCTGAGAAAGTAGCAAAATAAAGGAGACTCACCTACTTGACTCTTTGGGAAAAGAGAAAAACCTGCGGTCAGGGTGAGATCTGTTTTCTGATTTGCAGATTACACAAATCACATGACGATTCTTTTTCCTCCTGAAATATAAAAAGATTTCATTTGTTATTTCTAGTATTTCATTTCAATTTAATTTTTGACATCTCTAATGAATCGTAATATAATACCTTAAATAATTAAATGAAAATTGTAATTTCTACATGTAGGCATAAGCTGTAACGCAGAATTTGAACTTAGCAGGCTGCACACATGTAGTAGTGTAAGCAGTGCTACCTTACTACACATGATTATGAACAAACTTTGCTTAGGGACAAGCCACACTAAAAGGATACAAATTCCACATTCACGTCTATACAAAAAAACAATAATTGTGGATACAGTTACTTGCAACTGGAATCGTAAATCACCTCTCCATTCCATAGTAGGGATAGTTGTGATTCAGTGATTAGCATTCTCCGAATTGTGGCGCGCAAGATTAATAATGCCACAGAAGGTGTACCAACCACATGACCAGTGGTAATCATGCACATGTGAAGTTTGCACATAAAATTACCTAAAGATTAATATCTCATAGTGGCTAAGCGTCATAAAAAATAAATATGTTTTCTGACCAGTGAGTCGGAGGATATTGGAACAGTGTAATAACTTGAAATAGTTTCATTCTAGTTGAGCCACTGAGTCAGTTATGTAAGATCAGAGGAAGAGTTATATGTTTGCCATTTGAGTGATGTAGCAAAGGAGCCCTTGTATAAAGAAGAAATTTTTTGTTTAAGTGGCTAGCTATTCAAAAGTATTTTAGAAAATTCTAGAAACCCTTAAAAAGGGAAATAAAATGCTTAAATTGTAACGTGCAGCCCTTAAGGCTAAGTAGTAACTTTGTCTGAAGGTGGGTACTGGAGAAAAAAATTTTCAGGTGCTTACTGCACATAGTATGTATTCAACATAAGTCGTATGGGAACCATGGATACAAATCTCTATGGCAGGTTACGATTTCCTGGCAAATTTACCTTACATAGTTTTCTCCTTTTTTGCTGCCATAAGGCAGTTTAAGAATTTTATTTTGTAAACTGACAAGGAATATCTCTCTCATCTTTCAAGCTATAATTATAAACATAGCATGTCTGTAGTACTCTCTAATATGCTCAGATGACTCTGTGTTCAGTTGAAATACTGCGGAAGTCTAAAACTAAAAGAATAGTTGTGTGTGATATTTTTCTTTCTTTGATTGCAGGTGTAACGACCACGGCGAGCAAGCAGTTGCCTGTCTGTAATTTAGGGTAACTGGTTCCAGGGAAGAGAGATAGCCAGTGCCGTAAGACAAACACAACATACATGCCTCACCGGGATTCAAACCCGGACCCTTTCGTACGAATGATCAGAGGCTGTTGTGTGGAATAGTGTTGCCCTTCTGACTCATACGTTCAGATAACTCCCTTCTAACAGCTGAAATATTGCGTGAGGGAGTCTTAAAAGAAATAATTGTGTGGGATAGTGTTGCACCTCTGACTCTGGAGTGAGCATAACAAAAAGTTACATATGAAATCCCAATATCTTATTACCTTGTGAAAGAGGTGTTTGCTATATTATTATTACTGAATGGGTATGAAATTATGTCAACTAATGTTAAGTCCAGAAATTGAATTTTCCTAAATTGTGTTACTCTTATGCTCAGGAAGGCCAAAAAGGTCATCAAACCAGAGTTAACTTTGTATTTGTTTTTTCGTTTTTTTCAACTGCCCGCCCCGAATGTTGCGTTTGCAAATAAATAAAACTACTGAAAAATTTATTTGGCACTCATAATTTCGGAACATAGCATGTCACAGCTCTGACTGTGGCTTTGGTCTAAGGATTTGGGAACCTGGGAAAATACATATTGTATAACCATTTTGTCCTGCTATTGATCTATATTGGCCACAGAACTAATACACAGGTAAAATAAATATTGTGTAACACATAAGTTACACATGTAACACAAATACTTTAAGTACTACCAGGTGCAAGTGTGTGCAGCAACAAACAAAACCACAAACAAGAAAAAATTTAATAAGCTGTGTACACATTAAATATATTCTTTTTTTATTGAAGGTTTAACGACCGCCGTGAGCAACTCAATGGGCTATAAGCAGTCGCCCGTCCCTAATTTAGGGTCACTGGTTCCAGGGAAGGGATAGAGCCAGTGCCCGTAAGACAAAAACAACATCCATGCCTCAACGGAATTCGAACCCGGACCCCGTTCGGACGAATGATCAGAGGCCATCGCCTAGACCACTGCGCCACCGGGGCGGCATATACATTCTTACACTTTGCTTAGTTTCCACCACAACACCTACATGGCGATTGTAGAAAAGTACCTTAAAGTAAAAAAAAAAAAAAAAATGCCCTGCTTGATTTGGGAGGTATGAAGAGGAAGTTCTATTTCATTAAACAGCTGACACAAATTTCCAATTTTTAGTATTAACTAAAATATACTATACCTAATTTTTATTTAACCCTATTTTAGGGGTGTTTGGTTTATATGGAACCATTATAAATATTATTTTGCATTGCAGGTGCATCAGCAAGGCCACATGATCAGGGGAAATCACACACATGTGCAATTTGCACAGAAATACCTACAGATAACTACTTTATAGTAATACCCGGTTGCTTGCCACGAATTTCATATTAACAATATACCTTAAATGTCAAATGTGCTGAGGCCATTTTTGAATTTCAATGGGTTTTGTTCGTGTTACCCTGAAGTATTAAAAATTGTTTTCGTGGAATTCTCAGAAGCACATGAATGGGTTTCCACAAAACGTACAAGTTAGGTATGTAACCTTAGTTATATTCTTTACTTAATGGCTGTGAATCCTAAGAAAACATAATGCTGAGAATGATTCTACGTAAAGGCGGGAAAAATGATTAAACTCCATGTCAACATGCATACAATTGAACAATGTAATACTCAAAATGTTTCCTTTAATAACACTTAAAAAGGAATGGGAAAAAAACCCGTAATTACTCACCTAGTAGATTTATCATTTTCTTCCATCAAAGACATGTCTTGCTTGATACAGACTACCAAAATAAAATTGTAAGTCCACTTGAACAATTGCAGACCACTGAAACGACTATAGCATATATCGCAGAGCTAGAAGAGAGAATTGAAGAAAGTCAACAAACACAAACGCGCATGCTCAGTCCAACTCAGTCTGCTCCGGCATCAGCCTGTATGTTGGCTTCTGTGCACTGCATGTTTTCCCTAAAGATACGGCTGCGCTAGTTACGTCTCGCTGAGCCTTAACTTCTTCTCGTTAGATATTCTTTGATTTACATGCGTTTTCCCATTGCTTAACAAAGCGTTACGTTGTAGGGGTTCAGGAAAATCGCGATTTTCGAAAATTTATGAAAGACATGTCTAACTTTTGCTCATCGTATTGTTGTGCTAATGAATCCTTCCACCTAAATTGCATGGAGGATGGAATAACTTTCCATAATTTTCCTCTGTAAAGGCCGAAATTATTAAAGGAATGGCTGTGCAAAATGAAACACGATGATTTCAATCTCAATGCGCATTCTCAAATATGTTCTGCTCACTTTAACGAACAAGATTTTGGATATTATGACACTACGAATCAAAGGCAGTTGAAACCCCGTAGTGTTCTTTGGAATCTCAATTTCGAAAAAAAAATAAATAAAAAAGATGTAGAAGGAGAAAACTGATGGCATATTTGGATCGGTAAATTATGGATTAAGTTCTACGTTCTTTCCTGATGGAGCAATCATGTCCGCTCCCCGGACATGTCCCAAGATCTGTGACATGGAGACATTGAGCGATCATATTTTTGAAGCTATAGCCTGCCTAAATAATCCTCAAGGATCTAGCCATATCGAACTCAGGAAATTGCGCTATGCAGAAATACAGGTACCAACAGAAAAAAAAAACTCAAATTGTCTCTGGAAAAATGCTTAAAAAAGGAGTTAAAGGTTTGCGTCATTCTGGAAAAATCAGGCCACTAGCAGATACAGGGGGTGAGTCAAACGTTTTGCAATATTTGGATCGCTTTATGTCTTCATGCGTACCTTTACGACGAAAGCTGACTAGCATTCAAAGTATAGGCCATCGTGTAGCACCGTCTTTAGCCATCTGTCTGCCAGTTCTTCGATTCCGCGGCGGTACCAATTCTTGTACTTCGAAGCAAAGAACTCCTTCGTCCCAGATATCACCTCATCCTGGTTGTTGAAATGCCGCCCGCGAAGGTAGTGGGCCATGGACCGGACCAAGCAATAATCCGACGGGGCAACGTCCGGACTATATGGTGGGTGTAGCATCAGTTCGATGCCATCAAATTCCTGGAGCAGTTTAACCGGGTCGTTCGCGCGGTATGAGGCCGAGCGTTGTCCTGCTGTAGGAGAGCGCACTTTCTGTTCACCAGTGCCGGGTACTTCTCATCCAAAACGGCATGCACCCGCTCCAGCTATTCAGAGTAGAGTTTGGCATTGGTGGTCCGACCGTCTAGAACAAATTCGTAATGGATTATTCTCTTGAAATTCCACCAGACACAGAGCATCACCTTATGCTCGAACACGTTTGGCAACAGGTTCTGGAAGCTGGCCCGAGCTCAACCACTGCCATTGTGGGTTAGGATTACGAAAAAAACCCCAACTTTTCATCGCAAGTGACAGTTCTTTTAATGAAACGTACATCGCGCGGGTTTTCTAGGAGTTTCGTGCACACTTCGACTCTGTGGTTTGCTTCAGCTGGCGTCAGTTAGTGAGAGACAACGCGACAGCTCCAATAGACCTTGCCGAGGTCCTGAAGGTGACGAACCACGG
Organism: Macrothele yani; assembly: GCA_039090855.1. Lineage (NCBI taxonomy): Eukaryota > Metazoa > Arthropoda > Arachnida > Araneae > Macrothelidae > Macrothele > Macrothele yani. Next base: position 131,396,953 of record CM077005.1, on the reverse strand, counting down.
TGGTCTGCGATATGCCCAGCTCACCTGATAATCTTCGAGTGCTTGTTGTCAGATTTGCCTCTACTGCCTGGCGTACGTCCTTAGAATCCACGGTTCGCGGCCTACCTGATCTTGGCTGCTCGTCGAGGTTTCTGTTACCTGAGAAAAATTTCTTGAACCATCTGTTTGCGGTGCTGTGCTCCACCGAACCTTCCCCTTTCGCATGACAAGTGTTTCGTGTTGCTTGAACAGCGTTATGGCGGAATTCAAACTCGTAAAGCAAAAGTTCCCTAATTAGCCGGATGTGGCTGTTCACCTTTTAGGCGTCGCAATCACAGCCAGAACGACGATATGCAATGCTGTTCACAGCAACGACTACCACTTTATATCCCTTTTGACTGACTGCAGTGCGTGAATTGAACTAGTTTAAATAAGTTACATACCCGACGCAGCACACGCGTTTATGCAACTATTGCAAAATGTTTGACTCACCCTCTATTATTTCACACAAAATTATAAATAAAAAATTCCTAAATATAAAATTTACTCTTCATAGGTATAATAGTTTTAGTCGTAAGTTGCCCAAAGACTGATACATAGACATTGTGTAATCAATCATCTGTACTATAAGTTACGTAAACTGCACAATGAATGTGAATTTTAATTTAATTCCTAGATATAATAATCTCTTGAAACTGAAAAATCTGGAGATGTATACACTCAGTGGACAAAGCATTACAGATACTTGCCTAAAAACGTGTTGGTCCTCTTCTAGGGCGAATAACAGCAAATACACGCCGAGGCATCGACTCCACCTGATGCCGCAGGGTTTCCGAAGGTAATTCCAGCTATGTCTGTTGCAGCATTGTCCACGAGTCCGCCCGAGACGTCAGTCCAAGATCCATGGACCTGATGTTTCGCTCCACAGCATCCCAGTGAGCTTCCACAGGGTGTAAGTCAGGTGATCATTAGGGCCACTGAGTGATTCCAAACGAAGATGAAATTCCTCGAGCCATGCCTGAGTGGTTGTTACGGCCTGTGGGGCGTCGCATTGCCTTTCAGAAGCAGACCATCCACTGCAAGATGCGCGAAGGCCACGAAAGCGTGTAGGTGAACAGCCAGCACATGCTGGTAGCTCACATAGATTTAAGAATCTCTGCAGACACACTGAGGGACCTAATGTGTCAAATGAGGTGCTTCCTAAACCATAACTGAGCCACCACTGCCTTGAACAGAGCCCACGTGGCAAGACGAGGCCATGGCCTCATGCTGTCGAAGTCACACCCGCACCCTCCAGTCAGCTAGGTAAACTAAAAACAGGATTTATCTGACCACACGACGTTGCGCCGCTGCTTTTCAGAGGTACAGGTTTTCAAAGTGTAATTTCTGATGACAAGTAGTCAAATGCAGCAGACAAGTAGGGTGTCAGCTCCAGTAGATCATGGTATGGTAAGATCAAGGCACGGTAAAATCAGGGTATGGTAAGATCAGGGTACGGAAAGATCAGTGTATGGTAAGAACAGGGTACGGCAAGATCAACCAATCAGGGTATGGTAAAATCAGGGTACGATAAGATCAGGGTATAGTAAAATCAGGGTACAGAAAGATCAGGGTATGGTAAGACCAGGGTACGATAAGATCAGGGTACGGTAAGATCAGGGTATGGTACGATCAGGGTAAGGTAAGATCAGGGTACGCAGCGTGCATCGTAGCTGACGCTGCTTAGGCCTCCGACCAGCATCAGGGAAACAAGCAGTCGGTCTGTAAGAGTCGGGATAGCCTGCATCGACCTCAGCCATTAATAGAGTGTGGTCCGCCACCACTTGTTGTCTGGGTGCTGGTACGTCCGTCGATGGCATACTCGCGGTAAAGCCTTGATACGGTTACCCTCGGGCCCCCTAGGATTCTTACCACTTCGGCAATAGAATGATCCATCTGTCTCGCTCCGACAATGCGTCCGCGATCAAAGTTTCTCAGATCACCATGCTTATCCATGTTTGTCGATTGCGATATACTGCTCGGAAGCCCTGCTGTCCGCCTATTTATCGCTTGTGCTCTGTTCGGGTCTGATCTATTCTGCGCGTGGGATGCCTATGTCAATTACTCATCACCCCTACCTGTACTGCTTTGTCTACTGGGTGTGTATAGTATGTTGGTGACAACCTAAAATTATAGGTATTTGAGTATGTTGGTGATAACCTAAAATTATGGATGTGTATAGTATGTTGGTGACAACCTAAAATTATAGGTGTGTATAGTATGTTGGTGACAATCTAAAATTATAGGTGTGTATAGTATGTTGGTGACAACCTAAACTTACAGGTGTGTATAGTACGTTGGCGACAACCTGAAATTATATGAGTGTATAGTATGTTGGTGGCAACCTAAAGTTACATGTGCGTATAGTATGTTGGTGACAACCTAAAATTATAGGTGTGTATAGTATGTTGGTGACAACCTAAAATTTTAGGTATTTATAATATGTTGGTGACAACCTAAAATTATAGGTGTGTATAGTATGTTGGTGACAACCTAAAACTATAGGTGTGTATAGTATGTTGGCGACAACCTGAAGTTATAGGTGTGTATAGTATGTTTGTGACAACCTAAAGTTATAGGTGTGAATAGTATGTTGGTGACAACCTAAACTTATAGGTGTTATAACGAAGTGAATTTCTCCGTCATTTTTGGTCTACGCCGGGATTCGAACCCGAGTACGCTTATTCCGGAACAAGTTGCTCTACCAATTAAGCTACGCGGACATTTTATTCTGATTCCTATTTGCCTTTATGTCGTGTGCGTCCTTCTGGCAGGTACGTCACATCTCCTGGTACGTTACATCATCTCCCCTTATTTTCTTTTTTTCTTTCGAAGTGCTGCTCATATTTTTCCTATCTCGCGGTGTGGAAATAACATCACACCAATGCGAGATTTTGAACGGTCGGGTCATCCGGGTAGTTCGGGCGCCATTATAACGAAGTGAATTTCTCCGTCATTTTTGGTCTACGCCGGGATTCGAACCCGAGTACGCTTATTCCGGAACAAGTTGCTCTACCAATTAAGCTACGCGGACATTTTATTCTGATTCCTATTTGCCTTTATGTCGTGTGCGTCCTTCTGGCAGGTACGTCACATCTCCTGGTACGTTACAGTGTGTATAGTATGTTGGCGACAACCTGAAATTATATGTGTGTATAGTATGTTGGTGGCAACCTAAAATTATATGTGTGTATAACATGTTGGTGATAACCCAAAATTATGGGTGGGTATAGTATGTTGGTGACAACCTAAAATTATAGGTGTGTACAGTCTGTTGGTGACAACCTAAAATTATTGGTGTGTATAGTATGTTGCCTATTTATCGTTCTTGCTTTTCAGTTGTCCTACTCCGCCGTGCTTCTTATTACTCTTCCTAGCTTTTAACTTGTTTTCTTTAATTGCTTCGTGATTGGCGCTCTTTGGCCAGACCTGGCCCTTGCGCCAGTAAAATACACCAACCAACCAACCAACCGTGACCACCTAAAATTATAGGTGTGTATAGTATGTTGGCGACAACCTAAAGTTATAGGTGTGTCTAGTATGTTGGTGACAACCTAAACTTATAGGTGTGTATAGTATGTTGGTGAAAACCTAAAATTATATGTGTGTATAGTATGTTGGTGGCAACCTAAAATTATACGTGTGTATAACATGTTGGTGATAACCCAAAATTATGGGTGTGTATAGTATGTTGGTGACAACCTAAAATTATAGGTGTGTATAGTATGTTGGTGACAACCTAAAATTATAGGTGTGTATAGTATGTTGGCGACAACCTGAAATTAGTATGTTGGTATGACAACCTAAAATTACCTCAAATTATTGGTGTGTATAGTATATTGGCGACAACCTGAATATTATGTTGGTGACAACCTAAAATTATAGGTGTGTATAATATGTTGGTGACAACCTAAAATTATGGGTGTCTATAGTATGTTGGTGACAACCTAAAACGAGAAAGATGACACAGAATTTTCGGATGTAATGAGCACGTTTTCTGAATACGTTTTGACGCGAATTAAATTTATCAAAGCTATTCAAAGGCAACGGATCCTGTTTGGAAAACAATCAACTGGTTCCAACAATCGATAAAACATCCAGAAACATCTACTTAGTTCCACCAGCGGCTAAAAAACATGTTACGAAGATTAACAAATGGCGAGCAAAAAGTTTCTCATATTACAAGGAATGTACCAGAGACAAAGAGATTTACAAATCAAACAGTTAAAAGAAGAAATATTGAAGGAAACATGATATAAGTCTACATCTGCTAGCGGAAAAATTTGCATAGCGGAAAAGTTGAAAATTATTCTTCATGGAAAAAGCGTTCGACCTTTACGCAGCTAGTGGGAAATCTTTGCGTTACTTAAAGAGGATACTGCTCCACATCTCTGTTGCAGCGAATGGCATACAGTGAAGAAGAAATTTCTCAATAGTGTGTTTAGAAACGGCGATACAGCTGCAAACTGAAGTACACAAACACCACCTACCGACAGAACCGTTAACTGCAAAATTCTTCATATATTAGCCTTAAGTGTTCTACAACATAAATGGCATCCGGTGTTGAAAGAATTTTTGAAATCGCACATGTAAAAGCAGTGATATTGAGAAAAACAGAAAAACCATATGCGCCCCTAGTGGCGAAATTGTGCACTATTTTAGAAAGAAAATGCACACACAGTTTGCATAGTTAATAGTATCTGACGGAAGAAAAAAGTTTTTCAATTGGGGTTTTAGTCCCGCAGATATTGCTATAGAGGGAAACGGGAAATTACGCCCTCTGATGGCAGACTTGTGTGCTAAGAAAAATGTGAAATTGTATGAGAAACATTTCCTGACGGAAACGCTCCCGAACAAAGAAATAATTTTTGTAATCAGACTCTTAGAAGCAGAGATATCGACAAAAATAAGATATGCATTTCCGCCCCCTGGCGTAAAAATCACGCATTATTTAAAAAATAAATTATATTCAAAATATTTTTCGATGTGAGCGGTATCGGTCAACGAAATAATTTTTTCAATCGAGTTTTCAGGGGCTCAGATTTTGCTACAAATACATGAGACGCAGAAATCAACGATTACGCCCCTGGTGGCCAAACCATTTTTTATGAAATATTAGAAATTCTTCCTATCAGCAGCTGTCTGTATCCGGTACAGAAAGAATTTTTCTAATCGGAATTTTAGAAGCAGAGATATCGGGGAAAACGCACTTTACCTTAACGCCCCCTAGCGGAAAGTCTATGTGTTACTTGAAAAAATTTGAAATTATATGAGAGTATTTTACCCCGGAAACGCTATCTAACAAAGCAGGAATTTTTCAAATTCGAATCTTAGGAGCAGAGATATTTACAGAAAAAGGATATACATCTACGCTGCCTAGCGGAGAAACCATGCATTGTTTTAAGAAAGAAAATATTATCAAACGTTTATCGAAATCAGCGGTATCGGTCCACAAAGATTTTTTCAATCGAGCTTTTAGAAGCTCAGATTTTGCTGGAAATACCTACGAAGTAGAAAATAAGGCTTATGCCCCCTGCTGGCCAAACCATATTTTATAAAAAAATGTAAATTACAATCAAAACATTTCTCACCGGGAGCTGTATCCGGCGCAGGAAGAATTTTTCAAATCGGAGTTTTAGAAGCAGAGATATCGGGGAAAGCGCAATTTACCTTTACTTCCTTTAGCGGAAAGTCAATGAATTACTTGAAAATGTCGAAATCATACAAAAAACATGTCGCACCGGAAAATCTATCCAACAAAGATTTTTTTTTCAAATCCGACTCTTAGAAGCAGAGATATCGACAAAAATAGGATATACATCTACGCTCCCTGGCGGAGAAACGATGCATTATTTTAAAAAGAATATATTCAGAAAAGATTTGTCGACGTGAATAGTATCGGTCCAGGAAATAATTTTTTCAGTCGAGGTTTTAGAAGCTCATATTTTGCTGCAAACACATCAGAAGCGGAAATTAACCCTTACGCTCCCTGGTGGCCAAACCGTTTTATACCAAAAATCAGAAATTATGTGCAAAGTATTTCCCCCAGAAGCTGTGTCCGCTACAAAAATAATTTTTCAAATCGGAGTTTTAGAAGCAGAGATACGGGGGGGGGGGGGGAAACACGATTTCCTTTTACGCCCCCTATCGGAAAATATATGCGTAACTTGGAAAAGTGACTGTGCCTAAAATAATCTTAGCCATGAGTGGAATCGAAAGGCAAAATAATTTTTGAATTCGATGCTTAGAAGCAAATACATGGAATAAAATGTATTTTGAATTCGATATCATCTGCACTTACGCCCTCTAGCGGCGAAATTGTGTATCGTAAAAAAGAAACAAAATGAAGGGTTACCATTCGCACATTTCAAGCTTCCTAATGCAAAAATAATTTTTCAAATCGGACAATTCGTTGCAGAGATATCGTGTCTACAGACGGACTGACAAACTGATAACATAAGCACGATCTTTTTTTGCAAAAGACGTGCCAATTATGTGTGTGTATGACAACTTAAAATCATAAGTTGAGGAGGGCATGTCCTCAGACGATTCTCAGCCAGCGGACACACCTCTTTTCCTCAAAGTACGTGCTGAAATAACTCTAAAATAATAAAATAATAAAAAGGAATGTGTGTGTGTGTGTGTGTGTGTGTGTGTGTGTGTGTGTGTGTGTGTGTGTGTTGCGGTTACAAATCGTCGAGAAATCGTGGTAGGCGCTTCTAGATTTGTCAGATTGGTTTCTGATCTTTTCGGAGTCGCAGTGGCAGATTTCAAGACCAAATCCCAAATATTATACAAGGGGGCTTACTGAATATTTATCATGCTACTTCTACGATTGGAAGGAAGCCTGAAGGAGATATTTGATAACGCGTATTTCTTCTTGAAAATGTGTACACTGTTACTGACAGCAGCATTAAAGTGTTCTGGTGATGTGTGCGTCACGAGAAACAAAAGAACTTCACTGATTTAAGTTATTGCCACAGAGTAGGAGACTCGGAAGTTAATCTTGCATATGGCAACAATTTGGCCCCGAAGATCTCATGTGGACGGACACGGAACTAAAACGTCGAAACGCAACAGTCTGCATTTTTATTTCAAGAGTTTACAACTCTCTTCGCGGTGTTACCTATATAGCCACTGTTAGCTTATCACGTGACAGACGCTATCGTAATTTCATGTCCGACCCCACCCCTGGGGCGCTGTCATAAACACAAGAGTTGGAACTCTTTTTCTCCTTCTCTATGGTTATTGTTACTCCGCTATAATCGCATTTCTGTGGGTGATGATAAATAAACGTCATTCTCCCAAAGCTCATAGTGGTTCTTTTTTGTTTGTTTAATAACGACCACAGTGAGCAACACAATGGCATATAGTTCAAAGAAAAGGAGAGACCCAATGTCCTAAGACAGACAAAATATTCATACCACATTGGAATTCGAACCCTGACCCATTTCGGACGAATGGTCAGAAGCCAGCGCTTCGACAACTGCGCCACTGAGACGGCTCACAGTGCATTGCTATCGGTAAAGACAGCAAATTAATTTTTACCCATGATTCAGCAAGAACTATACAGGGCATGTTTGTCGAACTCATTTTCATTACGTTTCTTATGAAAGAAGAAAGCCTTCTGCAGCTAGAACTATGGAAACAGAATATGGCAGAGAAGAGAATTTCTTCACTTAATGTAGGAACCATTTTGCTCTTTCATTACCGAGGTTTATGAGAAGGCATTATGAACCTATAACTGAGATATTTTCTTTATCAATGTGTTCTACAGATATGAGTACTTTGCAAACAAGAACATGAAGTGTGCTAAACACAAAAAATTGGGTTTTAGGGCGTACTACTGCTAACGCAATCATTCACGGTAGCAAAAGTTACACAGAATCGAATCAGTAGCATCTAAAAAGATTTAGACGCCACACATCGACGCCTTTTGAGAGGGGGAGAAAAAACAATCAAAAGCGGTAACTGAGTTGTTCTGAAAGTGACACAGAAAAGTGCAGATAAAATTAGATTTTTAGGAGTATTCCGTTTCCCGTTAAGTGAGTGAAGTTGTAAGCTGCCCTAAATAATTACCCACTGAAATCAGAGTAAACAGATTATTACATCTTAAGTGTTATTACTCCGGATACAGTTTTGCTATGGTGTATGAATAAAAGAATTTAGTGCAACACAAAAGACAAACTGCCGTCATTTCTTGCGTCGAAGGTTAAATATAATTAAATATAACATTTTAAGTGCTGTTGAAAAACGGAATCTCAGTTTTGTTACACTGTTTGAACGTAAGAACAAAATAAAAGTATTCAAACGAACAAAGGAATCGTTTCTTTTGGATACACAATATTGCTTCTGATAATGTACGACTGCTGTAACAAAACTACGATTCCGTTCCTGTTTAGATTCTTTTTTGGGCTGAACTTCCGAATCATAATGCTTTCAAGTGGTTCCAGATTTCTAATGTATCGTTCCGCTTTGTTTACTTAGAACTTGATCACACCCAACGCGAAAGAAAGTAGTTCACGATAAATTTTATGCGAACTTTCTTTCACAATTTCGTTATAATAGACACCTTAATGACTATTTTTATTTCAAAATGTATTTTATGAAGGAAATATATCGAATAATAATACTTTTTTTTTTTCGGAGCTAGTGTTTTTAATGCGAAGCTATTTCCAACTTTTTCTCGAAAAGTGTTTCACTGTTTTGTGTATTTGATTGTTATATTAGTGTTTCACTAATATAACAGTCAAATACACAAAACATTTTATAGGCCTGACTTATACTCAAAGTATGGAATCCAATTAGAGAGCTCTCAAACAAAATCACGGAAGCGATACTTACAAATCGGAAGAATTCTTGACCGGTAGTCAAATAGAATATTTCGTTCCAACAATTTTGCGAAATATAAAATGTTGGTCCATTTGAATTTCATTGAAATACTTCGTTCTGCCGCGTGGAAAAAGAATGTTAGACACATGAATTTCGTGCTATTACGACACATGAGAAAGTGCGTTGCATTATGATTCTTTATGAAATTATGATGTATGAATCTGTGATATGAAATAAAGGTTTTATTGTTTTCCATAATCAAAAATGCCTATAATTTTTCTATTACGATAAGATTTATTTCAATAACAATATTAATAGAATTTCGTATCGTATCGTGAACTACTTTGTTTCACGTTCGGTGTGATCAGGTTCTGTAAACGTGCATCTCTGTTCTGTAAACAGAGATGCACGTAAGACCGGGAATTACTTGACAGCGTTCTGATTCGGAAGTCCAGCCCCTTTTTGTTATGAAAACACTGAAAATTTTCAAAGCAAAGAATTTGTGACGAAACATTTCAGGAATATCAATGAGCTAAGACACGTTTAGTGTAAGATTACGGGTATACTTCCGGTTGGTATTGCATATCATCTCTTTAAATAGTTCTGCTTAATAATACCCTTCATTTACATAAGGACTGCGCACGCCTGCCATTACGGGGAGAAGAAACTAGCTCATCTGCTATATTTCATGCTGAGTAATTGTTAGATTCATTATAAAAATATAATATTAGCACAGACTTTTATGTGAAAAAATGTGGCTTCTTTTATACGAAGGAAATGCAGAATAATAATAGTTTCTTTCGGGAAATGTTAGAATTTGCTTAAAATATTTCGCATTTATAAATATGTAATAGGGCAAAAAATATCAATCGCAAAATTTTTTTCTTTAAAAGGCTGGAGTTACGATTATTACGTATATCCTTCCGCCACAGTGCCGGTGTGTTTGTTTACTTTATAGATCGCATCTCTCCGTGTGTCACTACGCGATACAAATAGTTCGATTATGAAATGCAAAAGAGGGTCGGATTTGCTTATGAATAAATACACACACACACATATATATAATGAAATACCTAAGCGGTATTTTTTTTACTTCCGGTCAGTTATATACTTAGCACTGGGGGTCATAGTTATGGATAATGGAAAAGAGGAACGGATTTTGTATTTAAATAATAAACAAATTTCACTGAAACTAGTAAAATACAAAGAATGGAATGCGAAATATTATCCGTATAACACAAAAGTTTTTTGACCTATCAGTTGTATCCTCAGGCATGGAACAACAGATGGAAAACAATCGGCACGTATTGTTATTCTATCCCCAAAGCATTGTAGAGAAACACCAATCGTTCCATTCCCCAATGACGTACGTGTGCCGCAGAAGGAGACAATTATTTCACACCAAAGAAATAAGATTAAGATTTCTCATATTATGTTCTTTATATTTTACTTGTGTTTCATTTATTATATGCACATATTATTTTTAAATAGTCAGCCCCTTTTTATGCATTTCATTTAGGAATTATTGATATCGCGTAGTGGTACAGTTTAAACTGTAAACAAATCGGCTGGCAACTACAGAGGAAGAATACAGGTAACACTTCTACTTTCCTTTCGAATAAATTAATTCCATAGTTACTTAGGTTATCATTAAAGTAAGCAGAGCAAAAAGTTGAGAATCCATAACTGTACGTCAAAATATTTGGCTGCCAAGCCTTGGAGTTTTGCTTCGATGCATGTGTCGAATGCAGCGTTCCGATTCTTTTCAGGAATTAATCAAACTAATTCAATCGACAGAATAGAAGAAACGATCAAGGAGTATCACAATTAATCATTTAGGCTAAAACATTTAACGATCTACACAAGAAATGACAGCAGTTTGTGTTTCGTTAAATCAAGATTTTCTGTTCTAATTCCATGTACCAGTCTATTCTCCCTTTAATATTTTATTCGGGAAAGAAACTTGTCCCAAATCATAAGATTTCTTTGTCTCCTATTATTTTATTGACTTTCTTTAGCAGAGGAACTATTTTTTTTACCTACGATGGTGGTTGTGCGCAGGTCTTATGTAAACAAAGCGCATTGATATGCAGAACTACTTGAAGAGCTGTTAATCGGAGGTCCGCCATATTAATTTAATAATTACGGTAAACAAATAGGTTTTGTAATAAAAATATTTATTAACCATTAAAATAGTACCGAAATAGGATATAAATTAAAAAGATTTGACAGAGAGCACATAACCAATTACCCTTGCTCGGTACAATAACTGCATTAGCTTAACCAAACACAGAGGCTTTAAAAATGAGGTTCATTTTCCTTCGTGGATGAAATTAATTAAATATCGTTCTAATTTTTAGCTGGATAATGCTTCTGTTGCCTTCTCGAGATCCCTGGAACAAGATAATAAGGCCACACGTGCTTTATCTTGATCAACACCCATGTCCACCAGTCTTTTAATTTTTGCATCAAATACTGGGAAGCCATCAGAATCTTCAGTATAAGCCTAGGCCCAGTCTCTAGCAGGTAGTCTGAACTCTTCAGGATTTTCTTTGTACTGCTTTGCAACAACAGCATTCCGTAAATCATCAGGCTCTGGACCTACCAACAAAATGTGTGCGGACAGTACAACAGTTCTCAGAGTCATAGCAGCAGCCCATTGGTCCTTCAAAATATCTAAACAAATTTTTCTAGTAACAGAACTAATGTTGGGATGCCGAATCGTTGTCGCAAATCTTACTATTGGAGGGTTGTGATGTTTCTGGGAATTTTATTTAAAAAACGAACTTTCTTCCTCAGTAGTGTGTGTCTGATGGACCAGCTAATTCGCCTTGCAGTTCAGTGTAATTGTCATTCAACCTAATTCGTACTGCTTATTTTTTCACCTCTTTATTTTTAACTTTTTCAAACTAGAGCTTGATTTTTTGAACTGCTATGTCTGCCATTCTCCCAGCTCTCCGTCGAAGGCATGTGGTATACATTATATTAAGTCATTTTTGGACAACGTGAAGTATTAAATTCCACTAATTTCGTGCTCTACGGCGTAGGCTCATAACTTGATATCCAAAAATTGTACAAAGACGTAAAAAATGAAGCTGTTACTTTCTTTCAGCATCATCCGGATGAATACTATCTTTGCCAAATTTTGAATTAGATGTGGAATGTACTGGTTTAGGAATGTCAACGCCTTTCTTCGTTTTTGACTTGAGACTTTTTGTTGCTTTCTTTCTTTGCTCCTTAGCTATTTTTTCTTCTTCCTTCTCAGATTGCAAAAATATCGGCTCTGCTATCTTGAAGCGGCCACACTTTTCCAGAATCACCCCCGTTTTAAGATACTTTTTCATGCATTTTGCAAAAGATGGTTTCAGTGTTTCATCTGAGTATCCATATTTCTCAACAATAAATTTCCTAATTTCCAAGTGACTGCTACCTAGAGGATTTTTCCGAACCTCTAATGCTTCAAGGATACGATGACCTACTTTTTCAATTTCCCTAGTTCTTCGATTTTTCGTTGGAGACAATATAATTAAATCTGACTCACTTACTAAGCCATCATCCGTTGCAGAAGTTAAATTGGATGGACCAGCTAGAATCGTAGAATTCGTTGCACCTCCAGATGTTCCAGGAGTCGAACTGGAAAGATAAGTATCTGTGAGCTTTGCTTTCAAAGCGAAACTTTTTCCTGGTGAAAGGATATTATTATTCGATTTCTCAGGAGGTTTCCTAGGGCTAAAATGTCCATTTTCATCTTTGTTCTTCTTCCTTGGTTCCATATCCATTGTATATGTTCCGTTAGCACTTGCAGTTATAATTCGTTACGAAATTCAACGTCAGGGCAAAGAATATAAACGCTTCGCGTGAAGAAGCTCAACTCTCGTAGAGATAATGTAAAACAGGCGACAGCAGCGCCACAATGTAATGCGGCCGCAGATGCTCTGCGGGAAAGTTAACATTCAGGCGCAAAAAGCGTAGGAGACACGGGACGGGAAGCCTATTTCACGGAAAGGAAGCTAAGCTTTGATCTGCGACTGTTTCCTTCGGTCTCATTGGGTCTACTAAAGCATTTTCTTTTTTGTTCTTTTCTGAGTATCCCTCCTGTCCCTTCTTTTGGTGAAACAAATATATACATTAGCAATTAATATTATTTTAAGGAAATTTTAGCAGTTTTATTCTCACTTTAAGCACCGTAGTAATACCAGGTTGCTTGGCATGAATTTCACATTTACAATATACCTTAAATGTCAGGGGATCTCATTTACCGAACGACTTTGCAATTATCCTACTACAGTTGAGTGTGTTCTTCCGCGTCTGCTACGTCATTGCAGCACCATCACTTCCTGCCTTCGTACTCAAATAAATGTATTACCTTCTTAAAAAAACACTGTGAAATATATAGCTTGTGGGACGCTAGCACCAGAAAACTAATTATAAATATAATGATCCGATTTATTGGTGTCTAAAGTAAGAAATCACACGAATTTCACTCAGCAAGCTTTCTCCGTCATTATTTATTAATGCGCGCGGTCTTCACGCATGATTTCATTTGTCATATTAGAATTAACGTTCTGTCTACAATTTTGATTCTATATTCTCTATGTAACCGCTTGATGAAGCCGTCCGTAGACGGAGAAAGCTTGCGGAGTGAAATTTGTGTGATTTCTTACTTTAGACACCAATAAATCGGATCATTATATTTATAACACCGTGAAATGTATATCAGAATGTCCACATGCACAATTAATAACGCTAAATAATAACGTGGAACTGTACACCAATCACACTTAAAATATTATAACTGTATTATTAATCCGAATTTCTTGGTGTAGAATACAAATCAAGGTTTCCAAGCTTTCGCACATCAACCGCATGGCTTTCCCAAGGAAGGTAGACAGCAAACTGCAAACTGAATAATAGAACACTTCAACAATTTGAACGCGGTGACTTGACATAAACGAGCAGAAGCTAAGTAATTATTCATCCAAAGACTAGAGGCGTCATGCTCGTTAACACGCGGAATCATAGAAGAAAACGAAATGCATTCATTATTTGAACAACTGGTTCCAAACTCGTGGCAACTCCAGCGAGAGGTTGTCATTGCATGATTTACTGTTGGTGACGATCTCTAAAGTTTCGCGAATGGCGGTAGATTTTGGGGTGGAGTAGGAGGCTAATTTCTTTACGTCATCCCACATAGGAGTAGCGGACTTGAGCTGGACCTCTCTTGATAGGGCTGTTGTTACTTTACAGTTCTTTATGTCTTTTTTATGCTCGTTGATTCTAGTTCCAAACGAACGCTTGGTCATTCGAATGTAGTATCGCTTGGAGCCGTCCGGATATTGTAAAGGGATGGCATAAACACCTGCCTTATTAGAAAGCGGGGACTTGTCAAAGTTTCCCTGAAGCATGGCATATAAAGATGTCGGAAATCAGATACCAACACCTAGGTTCATTTTCTTGAGCGCGTTCTTGAGCTGATAAGAAACATTTGGTATGTATGGAATTGAGCCCAGGTAGCGTAGTTGCGGCGTAGAAAGATTGGTGTGACTGGTTCTGACTTCCACGACAGAGCTATGTACCAGGTCCGGGGTGTATCCTGCCTCAGTGGCCAATTCGGAAACGTTCTTTAATTCACGTTGTCTGGAAAGAGGACCCAAGTCTACTATAAATCCACATCTGTCCCCAATTTGATGCTCCGCAGCGCATGCTGCCCTGCTAGTTACAAGACAGCTTTCTTCCGTTCTCGAATAAGAAGAGCCTTTGCAGTATCTTCCGATGCTCTTTCCAGACAACGTGAATTAAAGAACGTTACCAAATTGGCCACTAAGGCAGGATACACCCCGGACCTGGTACATAGCTCTATCGAGAAAGTCAGAACCAGTCATGCTAATCTTTCTACGCCGCAACTACGCTACCTGGGCTCCATTCCATTCATACCAAATGTTTCTTATCAGCTCAAGAACGCGCTCAAGAAAGTGAACCTGGGTGTTGGCATCAGATCTCCGACATCTTTATATGCCATGCTTCAGGGAAACTCTGACAAGTCCCCGCTTTCTAATGAGGCAGGTGTTTATGCCATCCCTTTACAATATCCGGACGGCCCCAAGCGATACTACATTGGAATGACCAAGCGTTCGGAACTAGAATCAACGAGCATAAAAGAGACATAAGGAACTATGAAATAACAACAGCCCTATCCATAGAGGTCCAGCTCAAGCCCGCTACTCCTATGTGGGATGATGTAAAGAAATTAGCCTCCTACTCCACCCCAAAATCTACCGCCATTCGCGAAACTTTAGAGATCATCACCAACAGTAAATCATGCAATGACAACCTCTCGCTGGAGTTGCCACGAGTTTGGAACCAGTTGTTCAAATAATGAATGCATTTCGTTTTCTTCTATGATTCCGCGTGTTAACGAGCATGACGCCTCGAGTCTTTGGATGAATAATTACTTAGCGTCTGCTCGTTTATGTGAAGTCAAGTCACCGCCTTCAAATTGTTGAAGTGTTCTATTATTCAGTTTGCAGTTTGCTGTCTACCTTCCTTTAGAAAGCCATGTGGTTGATGTGCGAAAGCTTGGAAACCTTGATTTGTATTCTACACCAAGAAATTCGGATTAATAATATAGTTGTACTATTTTAAATTAATAACGCTCTGTATCTGTCATATTTACCAGGCTACTTTATACTAAGCTGTGGCTATAAAACAAGAAGTAAATATTGGATGAGTAACGGAAGAACTCCCGAAGTTCGAATATCGGATTTTCTCAAGAAAGTTAGATTACTGGAGACACCACTGGCTCTGCCGCCATAGGTCACGGCTAATCTGTGGTGTGACATCACAAGCGGGCAAAAACGAACTAAATTATACCGTTGATAAAACAGTAAGCTTGTGTATCATTGATAAAGATTTATGAATTACTCATTTTATCTGTTTATACGCTTAGAAGCTTTTGTTCCATTGGTTTCAAAGCAGTTTCTTTTCTGCGGCTGCTTCGTGCCTGCTCATGACGTCATTTGCAGCACGGACGGTGAGTTATGGCGCCCAATGCTGCGTGGTTAGGAATGGTGTCTCCCAACGAGATAGGTGTCTCCAGTAATATAACCTTGGATTTTCTACGGTTGCAGTTTTCTCTTTGGGGTATGTTCTTCAGTGCTGTTTGTGTTTTTCCTCTTCACTTATTTCGTTCATGGGGAACGAAGAGGTTAGAAGAAGATATCTGGGCCGCCCGGGTGGCGCAGTGGTCTAAGCGATGGCCTCTGATCATTCGTCCGAAAGGGGTCCGATTTCGAATCCCGGTGAGGCATGGATGTTGTGTTTATCTTACGGCACTGGCTCTCTCCCTTCCCTGGAACCAGTGACTCTAAATTAGGGACGGGCGACTGCTTATAGCCCATCGAGTTGCTCACGGTGGTCGTTAAACCTTCAATAAAATATATATATATATAATATATATCTGGAGATGCCCTCATAAATGGAGCAATATCACTTTTTTTATTGGGGGTTTAACGATCACCGTGAACAAACTCAGTGGGCTGTAAGTAGTCGCCAGTCCATAATTTAGGGCCACTGGTTCCAGGGAAGGAAGAGAGCCAGTGCCGTAAGAGGCAAACATAACATCTATGCCTCACCGGTATTCGAATCCGGACCCATCTCGGACAAATGATCAGAAGCCATCAATTTGCCCACTGCACCACCGGGGCGGCAAAAATACCACTTTGAGTGAAGCCTATAACTGCGAGCTGCGGCTATTAAAGAGTGGGAAAGCTGGTGGTTTCCGAGGCTGTTGTAACGCATTTTGTGTTGACGAATCACATTCGACGCACCGCTGGCGTAGTGGTCTAAGCGGTAGCTTCTGATCATTCGTCCGAAAGGGGTCCGGGTTCGAATTCCGATGAGGCATGGTGCATGTCTTACGGCACTGGCTCTCTCCCTTCCCTAGAACCAGTGACCCTGAATTAGGGACGGGTGACTGCTTATAGCCCATTGTGTTGCTGACGGTGGTCTTAAACCTCCAATAATAATAATAAAAAAATAATCACATTATTTTGTCACAATGTTTCGAATTTTGCGTCGTAACTTGTTACTGATGTGTGAGAAATTGCTGCATTTACAAAACTTTTACTTATTTTGAGGCACCTTTCCATTTGTACTTCAACTTAAAATTTGAAAAAGATTATTGCAAGTTCAAAACAAAACATATCTTTAAAATTGAAAGCTTCGCTGGTTTAAGGAGTATAACACTGGTCAACACACTTTTTCTGGCATAAGGTATTCCAACGGGTTTAAGGTAATTTTGGGGTGCTGACATCAGTTTTTGTCTATCACATCAGGTTTTTGAGATGTCAAATATTGCATTTTCAATAAAAACAGCAAATTTATGCTCATATACGAATAGCTAAACAGACATACATACAAGAATAAGATAAGATACAATATACAATAATAATGAAACAAACATTTAATGAGCCGTAGCACAAAGTTGTGAGAGTGACGGCATATCAATGTGAGTGAATGCATATTACCATGTAAGAATTGAATTGTGAAGATAGGAAAAATATGTACAAAAAGGTTACTAACAATAGTGATGCTACATCTGCATAAACGACCTCTTCTTTGACGATCTCCGATGTACAGCTTGTGGAATGTCTCTCATCAAGGACCAGCAGTAATCTGCCATCATGTTTGAGTCCCATCGGCCTTGGTAACGTTCTTCCATAACTTTAATGTCTTGATGAAAGCGTTCACCGTGCTCTTCGCTCACGTGACCCATGTTCTCTGGAAACTGGGCCAAGTGACTATGTAAGTAGTGAACCTTGATGCTCATTCTACATCCAAGTGCTTGGAAACTCAAGAGCAGCTCCTCCACAATCTCTCGATAGTTGTCCGCTTTCCTGTTCCCAAGGAAATTCCGCACCACATCAGAGAATGCATTCCAAGCTCTAGCCTCTGCCGCAGTCACTGTTGTAACAAAGTGTGGATCCCTGATGAGTGTTCTTATTTGAGGGCCATCAAATATTCCTGTCTTTTTCTCCAGTGTGATCAAGAGCTTTAACGAATTGCTTCATTAACCCAAGTTTTATGTGCAGTGGGGGAAATACAATTTTATTCCTATCAACCAGAGGCTCATTCTTGACGATCTTTTCATTAGGCTCCAAACTGATTCTTGGTGGCCAGTTCTTTTTAACCCAGTGCTCTAACGTAACCCTACTGTCCCTGTAGCACAGGAAACAAGGGTATTTGGTGTGACCTCCTTGCTGATCCAGCAGAAAATTAACCATTTTCAAATCAAAACAAATTACCCATCCATGAACATGGTATTCCAATCTATCCAGAATAATCTTGATGTTGGCATACTCTTCTTTCATTTTTACAGAGTGTCCTATTGGGATTGAACCATATATATTTCTGTTGTGAAGTCAAACACATTTCAAACTCCCTTTACTACTGTCAATAAAAAGTCTCCATTTACTCGAATCATATGCGGGCAGTCCCATATTGAGAAGAAGCCCTTCAACATCATTACAATAAACAAATTGACCATTTGAATGGAAGTACTTTCGCAGTGCTGCTTCGCTGTTACGATAAAAGGAGACACTAGTGCCAGGTCTGAATAGTCCTTTCTCTTGAAGCTTGGAAGCCAACAATTCAGCAGACTGCTTCGGCAAGTACAAATCTCTTACAAGATCCTTCAATCCAGGCTGACTAAACAGAGAAAGTTTATCACAATCTGCATCAGATGGTGTATATTCGATCTGATCATCATCATCTGTAGAAGCAGGTAAATTGAGGGATGCAACATCAATCTCTGGTAGCTCAGTAAATACAGGCACAGGTATTTCCTCAGAGTGCTCAACTGGTCGTCTGGCAGATGGGATATCTGGGTATTATAAGTGTTGTTTGTTTTTCTTATTGAAACCTTTTACATTGACAAGGCAGAAGTAGCAGTAATTCAAATGGTTTGTAGGTTCTCTCCAAACCATTGGCACACCAAACTTCAGCTTAGCATTCTTTCCTTTAGACCATGATCGCAAAGTTTCAACACAGGTTTTACACACTTTGTGAAGAGCCCAATTTTTGTCTCGGTCTCCAAGTCGTACTTTAAAGTAGGCAAGATAAACTTTCTTGACAAAGGTATTGATGTTGCCCCTTTGATCCTGCAAAATGAAGCTGCCACAGATGTAGCAGAAGATATCTGGGTCATTACTGCATTTCCTTCTTTCGGATGTTGTAGCCATTGTTAGATCACGACCTGCAGAAGCAAAATATTAAATAAATGTGGATATCTACATAAAATGATATTATAAACACACTATCCTAAAAATACAACACCATATTTTAACACTAAAGCAGTCACTGACTCGCAACAACTTCCACTCATAAGTGCCAGCAGTCACTGACTCGCAACAACTTCCACTCATAAGTGCCAAAGAGTAAATTTCGGGTAAAATCAATGAAATTGGGGTATGCCGATGGCATAAAAATGAGATGTGATAGAGCAAATCTGAGATCAGATTTGGAATCAGCACCCTGAAATTAGTCTAAAACAGCTGCAAAAGTCCAGGCCAGAATTTTTTTTTTAAATTTTGTTGACCAGTGTAATTTACTCCGGTTTAGTATTTTTTTAGCACGTCTTTTGTAACAAAAGATCGTGCTTATGTTACAGGTTTGTCTGTCCGTCCGTCTGTACCCAAGATATCTCTGCAACTGTTAGTCCGATTTGAAAAATTCTTTTTGCATTGGGCAGCTTGAAATATGCGAATGATGATCCTTTATTTCGTTTTTTTTTCGATGCACAATTTCACCGCTAGAGGCGTAAGTGCAAATGATGTCGAATTCAGAAATACGTTTTATTCCACATATTTGTTTTTAAACATCCGACTGAAAACATTCTTTTATCTTTCGATTCCATTTATGTCGAAGAGCATTTTAGATATAGTTGCTTTTTCAACTTACGCATAGATTTTCCGCTAGGAAATGTAAAAGTAAATTACATTTTCCCCGATAACTGTTCTTCTAAAACTCCGATTTGAAAAATGTTTTCTTCAGCGGATACACCTTCTGATGGAAAATCTTTTGCATATAATTTCTAGTTTTTGGTAAGGAATACTTTGGCCACCAGGGGGCGTAAGTGTTAATTTTTGCTTCTGGTGCATTTGCCATAAAATCTGAGCTTCTAAAATATCGATTGAAAAATTCTTTCGTAGACTGATGCAACTCACATAGATAAACCTTTTCGGAACATTTTCTTCTTAAAATATTCTACAGTTTCTCCGCCAGGGGGCGTAGATGTATATCTTATTTTTTGTCAATATCTCTACTTCTAGACGTCCGATTTGAAAAATTCCTTCTTTGTTGGATAGTGTTTTCAGTGTGACATGTTTCTCATATAATTTCAAAATCTTCAAGTAATTCATAGACTTTCCGCTAGGGGGCGTAGAGGTAAATTGCGTTTACCCCTATATCTCTGCTTCTAAATCTCCGTTTGAAAAATTCTTTCTGCACCGGATGCAGCTCCTGATGGGAAATCGTTTGCACATCATTTCTAATTTTTGTAAAAAAATGGTTTGGCCGCCAGGGGGCGTAAATCTTAATTTCCGCTTCTGATGTATTTGCAGCAAACTATGATCTCAATTCTCGATTGAAAAAAACGTCGTTTGTAGACCGATACTACTCATGTCGACAAATCTTTCAGAAACATTTTCTTTTTAAGATAATGCATTGTTTCTACGCCCGGGGGCGTAGATGTATATCTTATTTTCGTCAATATGTCTACTTCTAGGAGTCCGATTCGAAAAATTCCTTCTTTGTTGGATAGTGTTTCCGATGCGAAATGTTTTTCCTATAAATTAAAAATTTTCAAGTGAATCATAGACTTACCGTTAGGAGGCACAAAGGTAAATTGCGTTTTCTGCGTTATTTCTGCTCCTAAAACTCCGATTTGAAAAATTCTTCCTGTATCGCATACAAGACCTGATGGAAAATATTTTTCACATAATTTCTAATGTTTGGTACGGAATGGTTTGGCCACCAGGGGGCATAAGTATTTATTTCTGCGTCTGATGTATTTGTAGCAAAATCTGGGCTCCTGAAAACTCGACTAATTTTTTTTTCTTGGACCGATACCGCTCATATAGAAAAACCTTTAGACAATACTTCCTTCCTAAAATAATGCATGGTTTTCCTACCAGGGGACGTAAAGTCACATTTTATTTTTGTCGATATCTCTGTTTCTAAAAGTCCGATTTGAAAAATTCTTTCGGTGTTAGAGAGCGTTTCCAGTGCGAAATGTTTCTCATATAAATTCATGTTTTTCTTAACGCACAACTCTGCAAGCAAAGGGCGTAAACTCACGATTCCGTTTACAGCAATATCTGAGGGATTAAAAACCCCATTGAAAATCTTCTTTCTTTCGTCAGATCTATTGTTTTCCATACCGGTTTCATTGACTTTGAATAGCTTTGATAAATTTAATTTGAGTCAGAACGGATTCAAAAGACGTGCTTATTACACCCGAAAATTCGGTGTCATCTTTCTTGTGTTTTTTTTTTGTGGGTTTAACGACAGGCCCAGGGAAGGGAGAGAACCAGCGCTGTAAGACAAACACTACATCCATACCTCACCGGGATTCGAACCCGGACCATCGCTTAGACCACTGCGCCACCGGGGTGGCCGGTTTAGTATTATCACGATATTTGCAACCCAAAACCACGCAATTCAAACCCCCCCACAGCTAAACTTGTATGGTTATCATGTAAACTACATCCAAATTCCCACACTTTGTGGTTTCACGGTTGAGAGACTCAGGACATCTTCAGAAGTCTTACTCTAATCTCCTTAATGGGGAATGAAAATATTCCCTGTGCTACATGAAAAGCAAGTTAGTAAAATCATGCAATGCATTGAGTATAATACGCTTTCCAACATACCAGAAATCATTACTCAAGTTATGAGGATAATGGCTGTGGAATAAATCTCGCTCCTGTGTCCTGACCTTTGATCCCATTTCAATGATATTGAACAGAATTGGTTCAGTATACCTCCGGAACAACATACTAAAGTTTTGTCGCAATAGAAACATTTTTAAACAATTTATGAGGATAATGGCTGTGGAATAAATCTCACTCCTGTGTCCTTACCTTTGATCCCATTTCAATGATATTGAACAGAATTGGTTCAGTATACCTCCGGAACAACATACTAAAGTTTTGTCGCAATAGAAACATTTTTAAACAATTTATGAGGATAATGGTTGTGGAACAAATCTCACTCCTGTGTCCTGACCTTTGATCCCATTTCAATGATATTGAACAGAATTGGTTCAGTATACCTCCGGAACAACATACTAACGTTTTGTCGCAATAGAAACATTTTTAAACAATTTATGAGGATAATGGCTGTGGAATAAATCTCACTCCTGTGTCCTGACCTTTGATCCCATTTCAATGATATTGAACAGAATTGGTTCAGTATACCTCCGGAACAACATACTAAAGTTTTGTCGCAATAGAAACATTTTTAAACAATTTATGAGGATAATGGCTGTGGAATAAATCTCACTCCTGTGTCCTGACCTTTGATCCCATTTCAATGATATTGAACAGAATTGGTTCAGTATACCTCCGGAACAACATACTAACGTTTTGTCGCAATAGAAACATTTTTAAACAATTTATGAGGATAATGGCTGTGGAATAAATCTCACTCCTGTGTCCTGACCTTTGATCCCATTTCAATGATATTGAACAGAATTGGTTCAGTATACCTCCGGAACAACATACTAACGTTTTGTCGCAATAGAAACATTTTTAAACCATTTATGAGGATAATGGCTGTGGAATAAATCTCACTCCTGTGTCCTGACCTTTGATCCCATTTCAATGATATTGAACAGAATTGGTTCAGTATACCTCCGGAACAACATACTAAAGTTTTGTCGCAATAGAAACATTTTTAAACAATTTATGAGGATAATGGCTGTGGAATAAATCTCACTCCTGTGTCATGACCTTTGATCCCATTTCAATGATATTGAACAGAATTGGTTCAGTATACCTCCGGAACAACATACTAACGTTTTGTCGCAATAGAAACATTTTTAATCAATTTATGAGGATAATGGCTGTGGAATAAATCTCACTCCTGTGTCCTGATCTTTGATCCGATTTCAATGATATTCAACAGAGTTGGTTCAGTATACCTCCGGAACAACATACTAAAGTTTTGTCGCAATAGAAACATTTTTAAACAATTTATGAGGATAATGGCTGTGGAATAAATCTCACTCCTGTGTCCTGACCTTTGATCCCATTTCAATGATATTGAACAGAATTGGTTCAGTATACCTCCGGAACAACATACTAAAGTTTTGTCGCAATAGAAACATTTTTAAACAATTTATGAGGATAATGGCTGTGGAATAAATCTCACTCCTGTGTCCTGACCTTTGATCCGATTTCAATGATATTCAACAGAATTGGTTCAGTATACCTCCGGAACAACATACTAAAGTTTTGTCGCAATAGAAACATTTTTAATCAATTTATGAGGATAATGGCTGTGGAATAAATCTCACTCCTGTGTCCTGATCTTTGATCCTATTTCAATGATATTGAACAGAATTGGTTCAGTATACCTCCGGAACAACATACTAAAGTTTTGTCGCAATAGAAACATTTTTAAACAATTTATGAGGATAATGGCTGTGGAATAAATCTCACTCCTGTGTCCTGACCTTTGATCCCTATTTCAATGATATTCAACAGAATTGGTTCAGTATACCTCCGGAACAACATACTAAAGTTTTGTCGCAATAGAAACATTTTTAAACAATTTATGAGGATAATGGCTGTGGAATAAATCTCACTCCTGTGTCCTGACCTTTGATCCCATTTCAATGATATTGAACAGAATTGGTTCAGTATACCTCCGGAACAACATACTAACGTTTTGTCGCAATAGAAACATTTTTAAACAATTTATGAGGATAATGGCTGTGGAATAAATCTCACTCCTGTGTCCTGACCTTTGATCCCATTTCAATGATATTGAACAGAATTGGTTCAGTATACCTCCGGAACAACATACTAACGTTTTGTCGCAATAGAAACATTTTTAATCAATTTATGAGGATAATAGCTGTGGAATAAATCTCGCCCCTGTTTCCTGACCTTGGACCCATTTCAATGATATTAAACAGAATTGGTTCAGTATACCTCCGGAACAACATACTAAAGTTTTGTCGCAATAGAAACATGTTTAATCAATTTATGAGAATAATGGCTGTGGAATAAATCTCGCCCCTGTGTCCTGACCTTCGATCCCATTTCGATGATATTAAACAAAATGTTTTCAGTATACCTCCGGAGCAACATACTATAGTTTTGTCTCAATCGGAGCATTTTTAGTCAAGTTATGACGCATAAAGGTAATGGAATGGATTCCGCTCCTATGTCGTGACTTTTGACCCCAATAGCCCATTTTCAATAGGGTTCGTCCCCCAGGTGGCTCCTTACCACATACTAAAATTTCATCGAAATCAAACCATTTTTACGCAAGTTATGACTCATGAGGGCAATGGAATGGATCCCACTCTTGTGTCCTGACGTTTGACCCATTTCGATTATATTCAACCGAACCGGTTCAGTATAACTCCGGAACAACACACTAAACTTTTGTCGCAATAGAAGCATTTTAACGTAAGTTATGACGCATTAGAGCGATGGAATGGATCCCGGTCCTATGTCCTGACCTTTGACCCCATTTCACCCATTTTCAACAGCCTTCGTCCACCGGTGGTCCCCTACCACATATTCAAATTTCATCGAAATCGAACAATTTTTACGCAAGTTAAGACGCATAAGGGAAATGAAATGGATCCCACTCCTATGTCCTGACCATTGACTCCATTTCGCCCATTTTCAATGGGGTTCGCCCTCAGTTGATCCCCTACCACATACTAAAATTTCATCGAAATCGAATAATTTTTACGTGAGTTATCGTGCGGACGGACGGACAGACAGACTGACAAAGATGGATCATATACGCTTCTTCAACCTACGGTTGGAAAGCGTAAACAATAACGAGTTTGTAAAATCATGTAATGCATTGATTATGATACGCTTTCCAACATACCAGAAATCATTACTCAAGTTATGAGGATAATGGCTGTGGAATAAATCTCGCTCCTGTGCCATGACCTTTGACCCCCATTTCGATTATATTCAACAGAACCGGTTCAGTATACCTCCAAAATAATATGATAAAGTTTTGTCGCAATGGAAGCATTTTTACGTAAGTTAGGAAGCATAAGGGCGATGGAATGGGTTCCGCTGCTATGTCTTGACCTTTGACCCCATTTCGTCCATTTTCAATAGGATTCGTACCCAGGTTGTCCCCTGCCACATACTAAAAGTTCATTGAAATCGAACCATTTTTACGCGAGTTATCGTGCGGACAGGCAGACGGACAAAGTAGGAGCATACATGCTTCTTCAACCTACGGTTAGAAAGCGTAAAAAATCCTTAATTTGTGAAAAGTCCTCTTACAGACATTTTTTTTTATATATACACTGCCGGAAAGTGAAAAAATAACACCAAGAAGGAATTGGCGGACGATCATGAAATTTACATATGTTAATGGGGTCGAGTTTACGTAGGTGTGATGTTAATTTCGGGACCAACCGGTGAGGGCTTACGCCACAGCACGGCATAATACGCAAATTATCGTCGGTGGTATTTAAGGAGTA
Organism: Macrothele yani; assembly: GCA_039090855.1. Classification (NCBI taxonomy): domain Eukaryota; kingdom Metazoa; phylum Arthropoda; class Arachnida; order Araneae; family Macrothelidae; genus Macrothele; species Macrothele yani. The sequence continues at coordinate 131,371,356 of CM077005.1, read as the reverse complement.
CGGCGAAGTGAAAGTAATCAGTCGTCGGCGTACGGACACGTGCGAAGACCCTGAAGAAGCTACAATGGCTGGACATGGAAGACGTGTACGATTTCAGCAGTTATCGGACGTTGAGCGAGGTCGTCTAGTCGGACTCCGCGAGGCCGGGTGGTTGTACCGTCGTATTGCGGAGCGAATTGGACGGGAAGTATCGGTGGTGGTACGATGGTGGCGTAGATGGTCCGAGAAACATTCCCACACGAGAAGACGTGGAACCGGGAGTCACAGACGGACTGATGAGCGGACCGATCGACGCATAAGAAGAGCGGCGTTGTCAAGCAGAACATCCACTGCGACGCAAATCCGAGCTGCCGTTGCACCTGAGGTGACTGTGCGAATAATCCTCAACCGTCTACTGGATGCACGACTACGTACACGTGCGCCTCTGGCATGTGTACCTCTGACTCCAGCCCACCGTCAGGAACGGCTGCAGTGGTGTTGCCAACGCCTGCACTGGAGAACGCAATGGCGATCTGTCGTGTTCAGCGATGAAAGCAGATTCTGCCTGGAAGCCTCCGATGGCCGTATGCGTGTTCGCAAACGCACAGGGGAGCGTCTCCACCCTTCTTGCATCCGCCAGCGACACACAGGGCTTACACCTGGTCTCCTGGTGTGGGGAGCGATCAGCGATCACTCCCGTACACAAGTAGTGTTTGCACCGGGTACGTTAAACAGCACCTCCTACATCAACAACATCATTCAGCCCGTTGTTGTGCCATTTGTAAGGTCGGTCCATCGTGGTGTTTTCCAGCAAGATAACGCACGCCTGCACACGGCATGTGCAACGCAACATGCACTTCAGGGTGTGAGACAACTTCCATGGCCTGCACGTTCACCGGATTTGTCCCCCATTGAGCACGTGTGGGATTTTATGGGACAACGACTTATCCGGTCTCCACGGCCAGCCACGACCATCCCCGATTTACGCGTCCAGGTTGAGGATGCTTGGAACTCAATACCCTAAACTTACATCCAACATCTGTACGACAGACTCCATCCATGCCAGAATTGCACAGTGTGACGCAGTTCATGGCGGTTCAACCTCGTACTAACCTTGTTACATGGAAATGTTATTTTTCAGTTTACCAGCAAATACAGCAGTATTTTGCCATAATGTTTTGATCACGTTATCCTCTGTATTCCGTTATTATGCTGTATAAATTGTGTTGGTATCAGACGTCTCCTTCTTGGTGTTCTTTTTTCACTTTCCGCCAGTGTATATTACAAACCTATTCTGAAAAATAATGAGCTCCAACAGAAAATAAAATGACTAAATTACTCGTTTTAATGACAAAAAAAAAAATATATATATATATTCATTGTTGCGCAGTTTGTTTTACGATGTACGTGATTCGAATTTCCAAGTGTCTGTGGCTCAGTGGTTAAAGACGTGCGTTACTTGTTCAAGCAGTACAAGCGGCGCGGGTTGGATCCTGACTGGAGCGGAAGGATTATCTAAGGAAAGGGCTGAAATATGCCGGTTAGTTGGTTTTGCGGAACTTCAGTTTAAATATGGAAAAAGCTGAAATGAATTTTTCTGAAATAAACGGAATTTCTGACTACGGACAATCTGTGAAAATACGGAAGTTCAAATATACGGGCACTTTTAAAAACAGAAATTTCTGAAAAACACGGATACCTACCGGCAACTTTGCTGCAGGCTATTTTCAGAAATTTTCCGTGAATTTACACAACTTATTTTTTACAGTGTAGGAGGCAGAAATGGAAACGTGTCAACGGGTCAACAATTTCTTGCGGGTCCAACGGGTCGGGTCATGGTGTTCCAGACCCGGTTTTATTCCCAATTTCTTTTGAAAAGAGAAAAATATATTCCAAAGAAAAATGAGCGTTGTGGAATTTTGTAGTTGATACTGGTGCCCATGGAGTGAATAATGATTTGCCATGCAAAAATATTGTCGTCTCTTTCTTAAAGCAACGAAGATTTCCACCGGCCGACGTCAGACACATGATACCATATCGTAAAAAGATACTTTCTTTGCGCTCTTTTACAGTGCAATTGTCCAGGGCAAGGTACAGGCAAACGCCATTCGCCTGCTTCTCACCTGATTCACTCTCTCCGTGCGAAGTTCACTGTATGACCAAGAGTTACTTTTCACATCGCATCTTTTACATTGAGCATTCAGAGGTTTTCCATTGATGTGCTAACATCCCGTTCCCATGACATATCATGCCGAAATAAACTCCTTATTTGTTAATATGGATGGATTTAATATTACGGAGGTTGAGAAAGGCGTGGAGGCCAACAAATACGTGCTTGTTGAAAACCACAAGGGGAAGAGTGAATGCTGGAAATTGTTTCGTCTCATTAAGGAACCGGTAAATAATTCTGTGTTGTTTGGTCTTGCTTGTTGTTCAAAATGTGGAAAGTGTATAATTACAAAGAAAGATGTCGACGGTGTAATGAAAGATTATGGAACCAAAAATCTAACGGACCATATGAAAGTATGCGCACCTCCATCAAAGCGTGAAAAGAGTGAACAATCTAAATACACTTAAAAAAAATACATTTGTGTAATCGTAAATAATGATTCCCGTTCGTAATATACTCCATGGTCATAGTCAGCCATTATTTCTGGATTACGCAAAATAGTGGTACTAAAAATGGCACTAAAATTTAGCAAGTAACCAAATTTTATTATTAAAAAAGATTTCAGTTATTAAATATCAAGCAGTTATTGAAATGAATATGTATATATACATAAATTCAGTTTCGAATTTATAGTTCAAAGGAAATTTGTCCGGGTCCCGATCGGGTCCGGATCCGGTCCAGTTATCCGGGTCCGGAATTTTTGACCCGTTTCCAACTCTGGTAGGAGGACTTTTCACAATTTTTTTTTCGTAGCTATTTTTCGAAGAACAAAGTGCTTTGGAACTTGAGATCTTTTTAAACTGATAATGACTTTCAATTATCTTTAAGAAAAGGGGAAATGTACTGTTTTATAGTATTATTTCACCAAACTCGTAAATATAAAATTTACTCGTGATAGCTATAATTGTTTTTTTTCTTAAGGACTCCACAGACTAAATAGATGTCCTACAATCACCTATACGATAATTTACGTATCCAGTTTCTTACGGTAACACTATATAGTAGCTGGCGCACAAAATAGGGAGGGGGAAAGGAATATTCGATACCACAATAACCAAAATTTCATGTGATGTGCTGTCTACGATATTCAATCTCGCTATAGAACTTTAAAACCAGATTCTTCCACAGACGATTGAAATTTAAAGTAAATCAAACCTTAAGTATTCCCGCAAATCGTTTCTATTGCCGGAATGTTTTCCTCATACGGATACGGAAAAAGTGAGAACAGAGTTTTTCCGTTAATATATATACGAAAGGAATTGCGGAAAGGTTTCTGAAAATTCTAGAGTACGAAAAATCTGTAAAATTTTTGTTTCTTTCCGTCATTTCACGGAGAAGTTATTCCGTCATTTCACTTATATCAGAAGTATGTTTCGTTAATTCACGAAAGGCATCACGGAAAGCGGCGCGTAAATTTCAGATTTTTTTACAGTGCATCTGATATATGATGATTAACATGGCACATTATTCCAGTATTTTTAGAGGAAAAAAAACCCCGGCGTGGTCTCAGTTGGAACGCGCGCGTGTGTGCCGCACATGCACCAATGCGCCTATCCATTATGACCACCCCCAGCCTAGAGAAATGAGAGTGCCTGGAGATAGAACGGTGGCGCAGGTGAAGTTCACAGAACAATATATATACAACCCGAGGACCGGCTTTCGGTTAGTTTGAGTGTTCGGAGTCAGAATGGGAAAGCTACCGATTTATCGGGGTTTGATAAAGGACAAATTTTGATGACACGGCGCCTTGGAACTACGATCTCGGGAACGGCGCGGCTTGTGGGTTGTTCACGTGCCGCTGTAGTGAGTATGTATAAAAAGTGGTGCACAGATGGCCAAACGATGAACCGTCGTCTAGCCTTGTGTTGTCCGCAGCTCACTGATGCCACAAGGGAAGGGAGACTGTCGCGCATTGTTCACAGCGACCGAAGGGCTACAGTACGACAAAACACCCGTAGCTAGAACATTGGTGATCAGTGCGATGTGTCACAGCACACAGTTCATCGCAGCCTTCTGATCATGGGTCTGCGTAGCCTAAGACCCGGTCGGGTCCCCATGCTCACTGCACGTCATCGCCAACAACGCATGAAATGGGCCCAAGAACATCAGGATTGGACACTGGATGATTAGGAGAATGTGGTCTGGTCTGACGAATCAAGATTCCTGGTGCATCACGTAGACAGCAGAGCGCAGATACGCTGATTACCAACAGATGCTATGTTACCTGGATGCACTTTTGGGCGGAAACAGGCCGACGGCGGCGGTGTTATGCTGTATGCGATGTTTTCTTGGGACACTTTATAGTCGTCATTATCCCAATAGCACAATCTTTGACAGCTGTCAGGTATCTGAACATCGTTGCTGACCAAGTTCACCCATTCATGGGAACTGTGTTCCCTGCTGGTGATGGCCATTACCAACAGGATAGTGCGCCATGCCACACTGCCGGAATCATCAAAGATTGGTTTGAGGAACATGCGTTTGACTTTCTGTTAATGCCCTGACCTCCAAATTCACCTGACATGAACCCAATCGAACATTCGTGGTTCGACTTGGAATAGCGGGTTCGCGCTAAATCACCACCACCCCGAAATGTACAGGAACTGGAGGACCTGCTGTTGACATTATGGTACCAAATACCCCAGAATATCTATCGCCACCTCATCGAATCGATGCCTCGCCGAGTGGTCGCTGTTTTGCGGGCCAAAGGGGGTCCTACAGCTTATTACGTAGGTGGTCATAATGCAACGGCTCATTGTGTATGAAATCACAGAATGGCAGATGGCCCTTAAGGTCGCTCAGAGTGCACCGTCTCTAGAAACTGGAACAGAGGAAAACGTCTCTCTGGAGTATCGAATCATATTCTCTTTTCTAGTCTCAAAATAGGATGTTGAATAAGTCAGGAATGCTATGTACTTATCGTTTATGGTGTGTGTTCCTTTCGCGGTTGGAATTCTGAAATTCTCAACATTGTTTCCAAATCAGATATTTTCGGTAACTGTCAATCGACAGTACTGTAACAAAATTGCGGAATGTTTTCTGACCTAAACGTTTCACGTCACAGATATTTACCGTGCGGAGAGTCGTTTTCTGAAAGGTACATGTCTTTTCTTATCTTCCTATGAAATGTGCCTGTCATGAATATAATAACATGTGTCTGATCGCGAAAGGAAAACTGCTGCCATGTGTGACGAAAGTTTATGCGCAGTCTATGATTAGTATATGGTTCTTTCGATAATAAAAGATGTCTACCATTTTGGAGCGTCACTTTTCTTCTCCGTAAAAACGAAAGTGGCAAGCACTATTTGGCTCTTTCTCGGAAGATTATGCTGTCTTTAGAACATGTGAAAACTAATTCTAATCTAATGTCATCTTGATATTTTTTCTCTTTTTTAATATTGTACATAAATTATTTCATACCTCGGGCCTAATGTGTTGAGTCATTCGAATGTCTTTGCGAAGTTTTCGGAAGTTATGTGAGTGACAACCGTCTTGGAATCGCATATGTAAATCTCAGCGTACGGATATCGTGCTCTGTTAGGAGAAATTACGGTCATGCGTACGATGCGTTGAGAAAGCATTCTTTCGGTACGGCAAGATGCGGTCAAAGCGAATGCAAGTTTATCATAGAAGACTTTCTCACAACTGATGGCAGTGAAAACTGCTCCCCCGGCGTTCCCGTCCAGAAAAATGAAGGTTTTTGTCTTCTAGAAAGTTGGGAATTTCTTCTAGTTCCACTTTTCCAACATAAAAATGGTAATTTTTGAACCAAGAGAAGAGGAATGCAGTTTTCCCGTTAAGTCAACCACTTGGTTACAACGCTATGCGTCTGCATTTCACTAATCACTTTATGGAAACATCCTGATTACAGGTTGTTTTTGCCATCCTATGTCATGCGATTGTTATTAGCTTACCGATAACACTGTTGTTTTTTACGCAGATGAGGTTTTTGGATCTCATTTTAGGGTATTATTGTTTATTGTACTAGGGGCTGCTTCTCTAGGCTCGCTACGCTCGTTTCCAGAGTAGCGCTCGGGCCCTGCAGCCCGATCTCCAAGAATATCACATGAAATAAAAACTGGAAAATTCATATAAATTCCACTTTTTTATTGCATGTCTATAAGCAAATAAGGCTTGTTATTCCGAAATTTCAGAGTTTTTTTTTACTGTCGTTAATTTTTGGAAGGTCGGACTTTTGTCGTTTGAACTTATAGCACTTACTAAATTTACCACTAAGGAAAGCAAAAGCGGTCCAAAAAGCATTTCTGTAAACGGTTATGCTAAACCGTTAAAGTGGACGTCAAGTAATTTTGCTTCCTCTACTTCCAATGGAAAAACTTTTGTACACATTTCCTTCACAATTATTGTGTTCCGAAGGATGAAAATTTGAGCATCGATTAAAATAACTTCATATTATAATATATATCAAATACGTGGAGACAATGTAAATGGACGATGTAATCACTCTTTCCACGTTATTTTTTAAACAACGCATAGCGACTGAAAAATTTCAGTCGCTATGCGTTGTTTAAAAAATAACGTGGAAAGAGTGATTACATCGTCCATTCATATTATAACTTGGAATACTTTATATTTTTTAAACATAACCATAATTATATAAAAAATCAGTAAATTTTCCTTTGGTGGTGTTAGAACCAGAAAAAAGATGGCGCGACCTATACTTTGATGACGTCAGTAGACAAACAAATGTTGGATTACTTAATTATGGTTATGTTTTAGAAAATAGTAAGTATTCCGAGTTATAAAATGAAGCTATTTTAATCGATGTGCAAATTTTCATCCTTGGGAACGCATTAATTGTCCAGAAAAAAGATGGCGCGACCTGTTCTTTGATGACGCCAGTAGACAAACAAATGTTGGATTGCATAATTATGGTTACGTTTTAGAAAATATTAAGTATTCCAAGTTATAAAATGAAGCTATTCTAATCGATGTTCAAATTTTCATCTTTGGGAACGCATTAATTGTCCAGAAAAAAAGATGGCGCGACCTGTTCTTTGATGACGCCAGTAGACAAACAAATGTTGGATTGCATAATTATGGTTATGGTTTAGAAAATATTAAGTATTCCAAGTTATAAAATAAAGCTATTTTAATCGATGTTAAAATTTTCATCCTTGGGAACGCATTAGTTGTGAAGAAAATGTGTACAGAAGTTTTTCCATTGGAAGTATAGGAAGCATACCAGGACAAAGCCGATATTTACATAGGTATTTACGTATGCAGGCAGAAGACGCCGAACTTTAATAAAAGCATCCCTACGTCATTAAGCATTGCGTCATTACCAGTTTGATATGACGCAATGCTTAATGACACCCAATGAGAAGAGAGTGCTAAAAATACACTGTTAAAACTTTTGTGGTAGGTTGCACCAAAATGTGATGCTACACCAACTGCACCACTTTCTGTGAAAAGATACACCATTGTGTGGTGCTGACAAAACCCAATAAAATGGTGCAACTTTGCACCACGTTATGGTACAAGGTTGCACCACATTATAGTACAAGATTTTACAATGTTGTTGAGTTTTGTTTGGACCATATAATGGTGTATCTTTTCTCAGAAAGTGGTGCAGCTGGTGTAGCACCACTCTTTGGTGCATCCTACCAACAATTTTTAACAGTGTAGCTTCGTCACCATGGCAGCAGGTCACGGGACCAGAACGTTCATCTGTGGTTATCGTGAAGACAGACAAGCCATTCGTTTCTTCCCTTTGCGTCTTTAAAAAATGATTAAAAATCAGAAAATGACTTTTTGTTAAAAAAAAGTTTTGTAAAAAAGGGATGATAGTTGTAAGTTTATGCTGTAAAAATTGCAATGCGTTGTGATTAATAGTTTGCCATATATCCGTTTTTTTAAATGGATCCCATCGCAAAATAGAGAATTTTGTGAAATTTAGAAATTTAATTTATCGTAAACTAAATCGAAATTCAAAAAAAGGACGACGAGGTGCGAAAATTTGGTCATGGCACTACATGCCAACAAAGTTTCGTGGTTCTGTTGCTGTTAGTGTGTCCGGAACGCGACCTGATAGCACTTTTTTGCTTACCTTAACTTTGAAATACAATAGCTCTTGAAGTATTGCTAGAATCGAGAAACGGTTTATTTCAGCGTGTTCTCCAAACAATTTTCTACAAACGATGTGAATTTCATATTTTTGTGTTCAATACGTTTTGCGCTGCGAGCTAGGAAAGCAAGAGTGTCGCGAAATTTGTAAAACAGCGGCAGCTACCTTTTTTAGAATAGAGAGATAAAACAAAAAACTGCACTTTAAAACCAGTTTTCAATTGCGTATTTTGCAGTGAAGTACACATTTTATGTATTATAAAGCAGTCACCTTTAACATTACGTGTTTAGGGAGCTGCATTGTAGGCGATCCTAGAATATCACCAGGGATTTCCAAAGTGAAGAAAATACATTTGGAAGAAATTAATACGCTTATGTATTAAAACTTGGCTGAAATGAATTGATTAGGCAGAAACAGTACACTTTTTAATAAAAATTTACCTTTATGACTTGAAATTAAATCGTTGAATCATCGTGTCCTTCCAGTTCTTGCTAATAGGTCATAGACATGGACTTTACCTGAAAAAGACATACAAAAGCTGCGGACAGCTAAACGAAGAATGGTTTAATGTAACCAAGAAATATCTTTCCTTGTCTTCTCAGTGTAACCAAGGAATATATTTATTTGCATTAATGAAATATCTTTTTTGCTTAGTGTAACCAAGAAATATCTTTCATTTGCATTAATTCCTTCTCTGATGGGAGAAGGAATTAATGCAAATGAAAGAAGTGGATGACATCATGATTAAAGTAAAGATTATATAACGTTCAGGTTTGTACGCGCAGGTCATCGAAACCGGGTCTCCTCACTCCGGAGTAAGTCGCTCTTCCAACTGAGCTACGTGGACATGTGCTCTCATTGCTATCTGCCTTTATCTCATGTGTGTCCTGCGGGGCAGGCACGTCACAAGACCATCAAGTGTCAATGGGCTAAACATATTGCTAGAAGAACTGACCACCGTTGTACAATTGAAGTGATAGAGTGGTTACCAAGGAACGGGAAAAGTCTCCAGAAAATGATCACGTGGTAGATAGGTACATGAAATTTGAAAGCATGTCAGATTGACATGGAAGAGAATTGCTCAAAAGAGAGAGAGAGAGAGAGAGTTGTGGAACAGATGGGGAGACATTCATTTAGCAGAGGATTGAGAATGGTTGACCTTGACTAATTTAAACTGTTCAATTATTTCATATCTCCTTGAAACTGAATAGTTTCAAAAATAAAAATAAAAGTATTTATATATAAACAAATATTAATTTAAACTCAAGTTGCACTTCTGATTAAAAAGTAATACAGGGTGATCCGTTTGGGTAGGGATAATTTAAAAATGCTGTGGTGTGGATTGTAACAGATATAATAAGTCAATATTTGGCAGAAATTACCTTTATAGATAGATGGGAGTTTGTCTAGGCCTCTACATAAACCCCTTTGCGGACTCGGCAGAGTTCATACCTACTATCGGCCTTTATGTCGTGTGCGTCCTGCTGGCAGGTACGTCACATCTCCCCCCCCGAAAGAGGGCCGGGGGCATGGCCCACGGGTCAGCCGTGACCATGAATCGTTGCAGGCAGCCATCCGCTGAAGAACGTGCACTTGAGAACACCCAGTCAATCTGGTGTGTGGAATGCAACATCACACATTTTTATTTTTCGAAGCGCTGGAGAAGGGATTCTCTGATTTTTCCTATCTCGCGGTGTGGAAAGAACATCACACCAATGCGAGATTTTGAAAGGCCGAGTCATCCGGAAAGTTCGGGCGCCATTATAACGAAGTAAATTTCTCCGTCATTTCTGTCCACGCCAGGTTTCGAACCCGAGTCCCCTTATTCCGGAACAAGTCACTCTACCAATTGAGCTACGCGGACGTTTTATTCTGATTCCTATCTGCCTTTATGTCGTGTGCGTCCTTCTGGCAGGTACGTCACATCTCCTGGTACGTTACATGTCTTTTGGAACCATGACGTAGATTCCTTATATGAATTTGCTGAACTGATGTCTTCGCAGATTACCTCAATTAATTTTACAGTTGAACTGGAAAAGAATTGTACTATCCCTTTTTTAGACTTTCTGTTGAAGAGAAACCCTATGTCACAAATTATTTCTTTCTCAGTATACCACAAGCTCAGTGCAACATCAGCAATTATACCATATTATTCAGCGCATCCAAATACATATAAACTATCTACATTCCAGTTTCTCATCCGTAGAGCATACACACATTGCTCAAGCGTTACTGCTAGGAGACGAGAATTAAATGAAATAAATGCCATAGCAGACAAATATGGGTACCCCAGAAATATTGTAAACCGGATCCATCGAAAAATAAGAAACACAAACTTTTCTACATTAACTAAAGAATCCAGTCAACGGAAATATGTTGGGTCAGTGGATTATATTCCGAAAGTTATGAATATATTTAAATCTTCCTGAAAAAAATAAAACTTGGATTTTGGAATTAAAACAAACAACCTAATGTCAACTATTAAAGAAGATCGGGACCCAATTCCGAGTAATAGCAGATTCGGAGTTTACAAAATACCTTTACAGGCCCTGGATACTGTTGACATAGATGGAATTTATATTGAATCCACCATGAGGAATTTGAACTTTCGTATTGCGGAACACAAGTACAGTGTCAAAACACATTCGCCGCCCCGGTGGCGCTGTGGTCTAAGGCAATGGCCTCTGATCATTCGTCCGAAAGGGGTCCGGGTTCGAATCCCGGTGAGGCATGGATGTTGTGTTTGTCTTACGGCACTGGCTCTCTCCTTCCCTGGAACCAGTGACCCTAAATTAGGGACGGGCGACTGCTTATAGCCCATTGAGTTGCTCACGGTGGTCGTTAAACCTCCAATCAAAAAAAAAAAAAAAAAAAAAAACACACATTCAAACTCTACAGCACTTGCAAGATTAGTTAACCAGGGAGCTCACATCCCTCTGTGGAATGAGGCAACAGTTATTTCTTCTCACAGAAACAAAAATGCGACTTTGCTAGTGGAGAGTTTACACATCGTCAATAATGCTGATAAATGTTGTAACGATGAAGTTCCCAGATTTATACCTCCAACTTGGATGCAGTTAATTTCGAACAGCCGCCCCGGTGGCGCAGTGGTCTAAGGCGTTGGCCTCTGATCATTCGTCCGAAAGGGGTCCGGGTTCGAATCCCGGTGAGGCATGGATGTTGTGTTTGTCTTACGGCACTGGCTCTCTCCCTTCCCTGGAACCAGTGACCCTAAATTAGGGACGGGCGACTGCTTATAGCCCATTGAGTTGCTCACGGTGGTCGTTAAACCTCCAATCAAAAAAAAAAAAAAAAAATAATTTCGAACATGAAGAAGCAAATAAACCAATAACTTGAACTGTATTTCGGAACTCACCCAATAACAATTAAGACACAACAATCATAAGTCAGAGTATGGTGACGTTTTTTGAAGTCATTCGGGAGCTGAACACGATGTATATAAACAAAAGCGACGTTCCACGGTGGACTCTTTTTCAAATTTTTACGACACCTGTTTTAGGATGTGCTGGGAGCCAGCATAATCCTAAAACAGGTGTCAAATTTTTACGACACCTGATTATGTGCTGGGAGCCAGCATAAAAGATCTAGTGATGTGATTTTGACTTTCAGCTTTTGATTCAGTGTAAATAAAAGTCAATTTTTCATCGTTAAATTTGAATTTCATCTTATATCGTGCAACGACGGCATTCTAGCAATTGACGCTACAATCAATTGGGTCCATGTCCTCTTTTCCGATGAATCTAGGTTGAGTCTCGAAAGTGACAGCGGTCGTGTTGCATTCCATTCAATCCATCAGCATCAAATGCCAAGAAACTGTGCTGCAAACAATATCGACAGTGGGACGACAATCAATGGGTCAATGTCAGCTTTTCCGATGAATCTAGGTTGTGTCTCGAAAGTGACAGCGGTTCGTGTTGCATCCCATTCAATCTGTCACCACAAAATGCCAAGGAAGGAACTGTGTCGCAAACAACATCGAAACTGGTACTGCAATCAATGGGTCAATGTCCTCTTCTCCTATGAATCTAGGTTCAGTCTCGAAAGTCACAGCGGTCGTGTTGCATCCCACTTACTCCATCACTGCGAAATGCCAAGGAACTGTGATGCAAACAATACCGACAGTGGGACGGTAATGAATGGGTCAATGCCCTCTTCTTCGATGAATCGAGTTTCAGTCTCAAAAGTGAGAGCGGTCTTGTTCTTATTTCAGTTATACTTTTCCATTTGTTTCAATTTTTCGTTTTCCATCGTTTTAGTTATCTCGATGGAAATCCGTGCATGAAGTTAAATTTAGGGAAACACATGGCCAAAAGGACAGAGACGATGCTACGAGCGCTGAACTATGGAAATCAACTAAACTGCCCGACTTTCTCCAGGAATTTAGTGCCGATGGCATTTACAATGCTGATGAAAGGGATCTAATTCACCGTGCAACGCCAGATGATTCCCAGAGTTACGAACACGCATCATTGTCGGTTTCAAAAAGTAATGAATCGCGTAACTGTTCTGTACTGTAAAACATGCAAGCTACTGGTTTTTGGAACAGCCCCTAAACTTCTATGGCTTAAAAGGATTAGAATGGACATAAACAGTTTATGACTACAGAACTTGTGGTGTTGAGATAAAATTAATGAAATACGAACGTAATACACAATCAAAGGTTTATTACACATCTATTGCAGTTTCGAAGTAGCCTTTTGATCCGTAAAAATGTATCTTGTTTATGGGTTTGAAAATAACTGAAATTAAAACTCTGGAAAATATTTAAAATTTCGAAGCAAATCTGAAAAGAAAATGCAATAATTTCATTTGGACTGTTATGATGTGCTCCTCAGATTTCCTTGAAGAACAAATGGGATAACCCCATTTCTGTCGTATTGGATGGTCTTTCAGCGTAAGCGAGCAGACAGGCTTCGGTTTCTTAAATTTTTGGACAGCTTTGCCTATAACAGAATGGCTGTATCCTCTGTGTACTGCAATTCCTTTAAGAAAATCAAGCTCTTTCTACAAGGAATCCTAAGTTGAGCGTACATGTATTGCGCGATATACGTATATGTTAGAAGGCAGAGATTTTTTGTTTCCATGGATGATTTGATTTTGCATGAGGGAGTAAGGAAACAGCAAATGGTTTTTGATAAACTGTTGTACTAAAGGATCCTTCAGAGCGTGACACAAGGGCGTTAAGGAATGGTAATCGGCCATTATTTTCAGTCTCATGTCAACTGTATATGAGAATCAATTGAATTGATTAGTTCAACTAATTTTGGTATTTCCGAGTTCATGCCATTCCAGAGAACAAAAGTATCATCTACATATCAAATCCACAGGTCAATTGTAACAAGCTGAAAGAGTGTGTCCTCAAAGTGGCGCATACAGAATATAGTTGGGCAGGAATGCATTACAAAGTAATGGAAGTACAGATTACAATTAACGTGTAATACCTTACAAGGTAATGCGTAACAGGTAATGCATTACAAGGTAATCCCAAGTATGGTTTGCACAAGGAAATGGAATTAATCTGTAATCCATTACAATAAAGACGATATAATTAAATTATCTAATAATGCAATTCAAACGCAATGGAAGTATTTGGTAATGAAATTACACAATTTGCAAATAATAATTACATACTAATAGTTTATAGAAATGTACCTGTGCCAAAAGCTATGTCTAGAAAAGTCGGACATGTAACATAGCAGACAGAGACCGATGTGTCGTGTAGAATGTTCTACAAGTGGCAAGAATGGATTAGACGTTTGTAGGATGTTCCAGAATGATCGCGCAGTGGGAAGCTGGAGAGCTTTATGTAAATCAAGAATATTCCAGAAAGTTCAGGCCCCAGGAGTCAGTCGCTCAGTAGTCCAGTGTTCGTATCAGACAAGTAATGGACAGCAAAACTTGAGAAGCACGGCAAAAATGTCAAGAGTTTGCAAATGTTTATATATGTGCTTGTGGCTATAGTGGAGTAATTATTTTTGACTGTGAAACGTATGTAATGGAGAATAATACTGTACTGGAGATGGATGAAATGAGTATCTCTAACCGAAATAAACATCCCTTTCGTACTTACTTCATATGTATTATTTCGTTCAAATCATTTTACTTACGGCGAAGACGGGGCAACTACTCATGTCATACACGTACAATCTGCAATACCTACATACACGAATGTGAGGTCCGAGGGGTGGAGCAATTGTCAAATAACCTACACAACGGTGCACTGGATGCTGGTTTATTCACGTTGTACTTTTACCGATAAGTTATTGGTTAATTAACAACATATAGTTAACCATTAACCATTACGATTATAATGGGTAAGTGCTACATGTCGTTACAATTACCATGTAATTCTAATGACCAGTTCATAATTACCATGTAATTCTAACGGTTCACAATAACCATGCAATGGTAACACTAAGTTCTTGTTCCCATTACCATTACGCTGTAATGCATTACCGATTAATTCAATTACGAGTTTGCCCAACTCTGGTACAGACTACACATAAAATAGGCGACAGTGGACTACCCATTGCAAGGACTTTCGTTTGTTGGAAAAATCTTCCACAAAAAAGGAAACTGTTTTGTCTGATACAAATTTCCACTATCCACTAGTCTCAAAATTTCTTCTACTCTCAGTTGGTTGAAATGATGTTCAGTGACTAGCTTTCAATGATTCGAGGGCTCCATTCACTGGGCTACTTGTGAACAATGGATTTCACATACTGATCCTTGTATGGATGTTGTTTTAGTCGATTGAAAACTCAATGGAATTTTTTACAGCTGTTTTGTTCGAAGAAGTTCCTAATGGAGATAGTTTTGTAGATAGAAACTTGGCTAACTTGCTTGTAGCTGAGCCGATATTGTTGACTATGGGACGGAAAGGGATACCAATCTTATGTATTTTCGAAAGTGCATAGAAACGTGAACAACGGCCATATGTGGGCTTTAGGTGACTTTTTGATCTTTGGTCAAGAGTTACTCAACTTGATATCAATTCCGAACTTCTTTTATTTGATTCTCCGATGGATCATGTTTTTATTTCTTTATAGGGTCCTTCGAAAATACGTTTTTCGACATTTACTTTATAATGTTTTTTATCCAGAACACCAACTTGTCCTCCTTCATCTGCTTTAATAATGATAATTTCGCGATTTGAATATAATTCCTTCAGAGCATTATGCTCTTCCTTGTTGAGATTGTGTTTAAATGTTGGACGTTATTATCTGGCTGACACAATGCATAATTGTTTCTTTTTGATTAATATGTTTAGTTTTTTTATCAATCAAGCTTAATGTGTTTGAAGCTTTCCACATATACTGAACTCTTCACGGCTTGTCAACGACATAACGTCAACTTCATTTCTTTCAAGCACGTGGAAACACCTCACCAAAAACCGTGACCGTCAAGACACTGATGATGTCACAATGATTTATTTGACTGTTTACGCTCCATTCATCCAGATGATGCCGAGCCAGACGCTCTGCGAAACTATACTCGATGTATAATAAACCTTTGATTGTGGTAAACGTTGGTATTTTTATTTTATTAGAATGGATAGTTTGCCAGTTATGCATTATGTCGACAAGAATGTATGGATGACTTCCGATATTTTTACGATATGGCTAATGAGATGGGATACTAAATAGCAACGCAGATCAATAAAGAATTCTGCTGGTTTTGGAAACTAGGAGACACACTCTCATTTGGGTTGTTCAAAAGATATTCAAAAGGAATTTCTTCCAGCTAACACCACATCCTTGGTCACACATCTAGGAAAGGGGTGTAAATTATATAGCTGAACAGAAGCAAGTGACTAGCTACGAATTTGGGAAATTTATTGCTGAATTATGACGCTACTTTATGCAAAAAGGCAATGAAGGCAGTCCTTTATCTGCATTTGATATCTGCGCTGATTTTGTTTATTTGCAGTTCATGAAGATAACACGTCGATACTCTGGTTAAATTTCTTCAAGTTATGCAATTGCTCAGGACTACACGTTTGTGTTACAGATATCTATCTGTGTATATATACACTGAGATTCTTTTTAGCGTAACTTTTTGCACATTTGTACTGAAATTCATTTAAATGTATGTCTACATGTGTATAATATTTTGGTTTTCAGTAAATCATAGCTTGCTTCTGTTTAAAACTCTTTATGATAATGACTCGAGAGGAAAGATGTGTGTATGTGTTAGCTTTTTGGGTAAAGCTTCGCATAATTGGTGCAACCATTTAATTGGGCTAAAGTGTCCATTCCCGATTTATCACAATTAAACGGATTCTAATGAACTTGGAATTGTCACTTAAGTTTATAATTTCAGTATTTCTGTTCGATTTTTCAATTAGTTTACTCTCAACTATGAAAACGCCGCCCCGGTGGCGCAGTGGTCTAAGGCGTTGGCCTATGATCATTCGTCCGAAGGGGCCCGGGTTCGAATCCCGGTGAGGCATGGATGTTGTGTTTGTCTTCCGGCACTGGCTCTCACCCGTCCCTGGAACCAGTGACCCTAAATTAGGGACGGGCGACTGCTTATAGCCCATTGAGTTGCTCACGGTGGTCGTTAAACCTCCAATAAAAAAAAAAAAACCTATGAAAACACATATTTGTTTGTGCGAAGACCAAAGCCGCGCTTTCTCGCTACGGAACCAGTTGTTATAACTCACTAAACTACACCGATAGAATGTAACACTGCAGATTTGTCGTCTTGACCCATGCTTCACGTCTGTACTGCGTCACACAACGAGTCTTTTCGATTAAGGAGGTAAGATAACCTTCAACAAAACTAAATCACTACAGAAATCGAAAGCACATACATTTTGTAAAGAAATACCTCATTAATGTTGTTAAAAAACGTTCCACGAGCCAAATACAAATATTCTTTCAGTTTAAAAGGCTATAATCCATCCATTATTGCAAAATACGTTTCTAAATTTTTGAAATTTGCTGGATTGTTACTCCATTTACCTGGCATGTTGATTTTTAAAGTTTTTGACAGCGGCTTGCAAACTGATGCACGAACTTTCGCATAGAATTTATTTTACCATTTCGCAACACATTATTTTTGTATGAAATTCTCAAATTCTGTTTTCTGAGTTTTATTATGATAATTTTTTGGGTAGATCTTTACAAGGAGTTTAGGAATACAAAACCTACCAAAAAATTACACTCTGATTCACACTTTCTAGTCTGTTCGCTTAAACACGGGAAACGTACCCATTTTTGAGTCGGATGAGCACTAATCTTTTTGTCTCTGATTGCGCTGATACAATTAGAAGGTCAAATCTTCCATATTTTATTTTCGTAGAGTTATTCATTGCTGTCGAAAATGTAAAGACGAGGTACAGTTTGGCCAGTCATTATCGAAACATTGATTTTATACTGTAGTTGAAAAAGATATCCATGACAATAGGAACAGTGAAATCAAACACACGTCGTGATCAAAAGTCATGAGGTATATGTAACAGAGATCGAAACAGAGCAAAATATTAAGGAGGAGGTAGAGGATCACTTGTCGTTCAGTGAAAACCTTCCAATAACGTTGCATGAGAAACTACAGGATGATGACCTTCTTACAAGCCTAAACTGAAAATTAGTCTTACCTATGGCACTCTATCGCTTCCTTTTTCTTATCTTCATTTTTCAGAATATTTAGACATTAAACTTACAAAGCTCATATTTTACATACACTTTTAAACCAGTGCTTAAAGGAGAATCCTCATGCTCTGATTTCAAAACAATAACTCTTCTAAAATCACGTCAACATCTCATTTTGAACTTTAACGACGCCCGACAAACCTGAATATAAGTAAAAATTATAATATATAAAACTAAATTATCCTCGCAAAATCTTTATATGTTAACTCTATGGCTCGAACTCTAGTTCATGTCAAAAGAATTCAGTTATCTACAATTACTTAAATAAAGCACCACCACCATGAAAAATAAAACCCTATTGTTCTACCACATTGATATGTCCAACCTGCACCAAAATGACTACTTGGCATCGGTGGATTATGCACAGAACCACGTAGTTTAGGAGTTCTTGCAATAACTCATCCCACCGCAGCTGCAGTGAGACGAAGACGGGCATTATCGCCCATAAAAATTAAATCTCAGCCCCAGCACTAAGGAACAGAAGATCATGGCGAAGAACCACATCGTTGGGGCCCCCTGTGGAGTGATTTGCTCCTTAGTCATCACGTACAGTTCGGTAAGTCCATTGATCCCGATACCGACTAAAACCATGACGCCGCGACCGTTACATCTATCCCGTTTATTAATATTCTTCACATCATACGCAGTCCCACATTACTTCGAGATTAATTGTGGCTGGGAATCCAACGAAAGACTAAAGCGACTTTCACCTATGAACATTACCTTGGCCCATTGTTCTTAAGATTAATCTGCGTGAAACATACACCACTGATGTCGGGCTTTACGATGCGTCCTGTGAACAGCGTAAAGGTCGCGGGGCATTTAGTCCTTTTGTTTGTAGACGTTTTGACATGGTTTGGCACGAAATTCACGCACATGTGCTCGTTTGAAGACGATAAGCAAACATGCCCGCAGTACTTGTACGTTCCCGTTTTGCCAGTATGATCATGTGACGGTCATTCTTTTTGTTCAAACAGCGGAGAATGCCTGGAGCAAGATATTTGGTAGCTGTTCTGTGTGTCCTGAACCCTGACTAAAGCAGAGACAGTATATTGTGAGATGCTTCAAACTCTCAGGGGTCATCTGTCGTTGTCCGGGTTTCTTCTTGGTTGCCGATAATTCTGCTTCGAATAAGGTCATGTCTGGGAGATATCCTTTTATCACCTATGGCCAGCACGTTCTCGGCCCTTAGCTGAAACACTTGAGAAACAGAATGAGCTCATGTGAGAGACGACTGGTTCTCTTGCTTGTACGAACCCTCGGCAGCTGTCACGTGCTCAAAGCGAAATTTCATGCGAGTTCAATGGAATGTCTTCATACGTCACCCAATAATTCTGCGTGTACGTTAGTAAGCATTTTTAACGCCATGACGCTGTGTTGCCACCAGATTTCATGTTCAAAAATTGTGTAAGTGATCAACATCGTGGATGATTACTTACAACGGAACCACAAAAACACTGTCCAAAGCTACCCCTACACCAAAGTAAAGTCTTAATTCCCGAATGGTAACCTTCTGCCAGCTTAATCCAGCATTCATTTATCCGACAAGGTGAGACCATTAATTCCGACCGCTACTGTGCTGAAATGCAACAGATGGTCAAAATAGTTTTACGAAGTAGCAGGACTTGGTAGGAGGTATGGGATTCTTCTGTTGCACCACCAAGCTCACCAGCATGTTTTCAAATCGATCATCTAAGAAATCCACCAGTTGGACTATGAAACCCTGCCTCACCTCCATATCCCATAAACCTTGTTCTCACGGAACATAACCTCTTCTGGCTGAACCATTTGCTCTTGTAGAAGAAACTCTCAAATGACCAAGCTGTGTGCCAGGCTGTCGCCATTTTATTTGCCTCATAGACCCAGCTGTTTCACCACTTCTGGCTGAACCATTTCCCTTTGTGAGAACGGAATGAATCGCAAATGACCAAGCTCTGTGCCAGGCTGTCGCCATCGTCTTTGCCTCACAGACTCCGGTGTTTCATGGTCGTGGACTCTTCTGCTTTGTAATTTGTTGTCAGACGTGTCTCGATGTAGAGAGGAAATATTTTGACTAAGTGTGTAGGTGCTTCCTGTCTTTATGAAGGTTTGCAGGTGGCACTCTCATTTCGACCATTTCATCGGTACCAACCCAATACACCAACCTAATACATCCGATTTCTCACAACTGACTGCTAAGCTATATTGAATCTGCAATAGAATTATAGAAAATTACTCTCCCTCAGTATTTCAGGGAAAGGAATTTTACTTTTACTGTTCAGGAGCCATGAACTGGCCTGTGCGAGAATAAGTGCAATGCTTATAGCGAACATCCCTTTTTGCCAGTGATGGAATTCGAAATTAAAATTTCCTTTTCCGGAGTAGGACATTCTACAAATTGAATTGCACCGGCAAGGGATTATCTCTGCAACCTTCCTTTTCGACATGTGCGTCACCTCTTATGTAAATTCATGACATATACCCCCCTTTGTCCTTGAGAAAGGCAGGTGCACGAAATCTCAGATTTTCGGGTGGGTCAGGCGATTAACCATCTCTCTGTAAAAGAAAGAATTCTGATTAATTCAAGAGAACGTGTGTAAGGAGCATGACACATTTTCCAAGAGCCTCACTGGCAGGAGATTCAGTTTAACGTTCGGGCGCCAATTCAGTGAACGAGCGCTTTAATTCCGGTGACGAGATTCGAAGCAACATCTTCCTTCTGCGGAGTCTATTCTTCTACCAAATGTATTATGCCGACAAAGGCTTATCGATGAAACTTGCCGTTTTGATGTGTGTGTGTCACCTCTGATATAGGTGCATCACTTCTCAATTATTAAATGTTCGTTCTTCGTTTGTTGTTCGCTGTAACTTTTGGGTGGCTTGGAATTGGTCTATGTTTCTTTTGAACATTAAATTCTTATCCTGGAAATCTCCCGAATTCCAAGCACATGGCATAAGATCGTTCGTCATGGAAAGACAATGGAACATCGAGTATTTACGATAACAGTATCGTAGGCAACTTTTTTTTTCTTTGAACGAAATGGAACACTAAAGTGTTGGAGAATTGATACTGTTCGTTTATGTAAAATGTGGAATAATGATGATTTCCGATAACTGTATTGCAAAGATAACAAAAGCTGGGCAGTGAGTTGTTTCTCTAATAATATCAGAAGTTCTTCCTATTGTACAGTCTGGTGCAGAAAATTTCCATGATAATAATACTTTAAGTTTCTTTTTACTCTAAAATCAGAGCACTGAATAGTTGCATTGTACAATAAAAGTAGTGTGCATTCATGGAAAATTCCTGAAAATAACGTGCAGCAACGTCGTGGGTAGGTCTCTGTCTTCTAAAGAAATTTCCGTTTTGAAAAATATTTGTTTCTAGTTGCAGGTCTCTCCGCTTTTTAACAGAAAGTTTTCGAAAACTAATCTGCGTCTCAGAATCTTCCTGTCTCTTTAGGGGAGATTCTTTCCTGAATACAAAATCACCGATTCCTTTCTTCCTGGTCGGGGTTGAACCTACCACGCCTTCAACGCCAGAAAAGCGCGCTCCCAATTGACCTAGAAAGACACGTGACACTTCAACATGTGAGGTCGAGATAAAGGCGACACGACTCGCGCGATGATGAAATGTTTTCCGCTCTTAATGCAGGATAATTTGTTATTTTAATTTCTGTAAGAGCTTATAATTGTTTTGAATAGCTTGTAATAGTTGTAGTTTTTTATATGGTACGATTTATAACAAATTAAATTTTTTCATCATGATTTTTCGCAGCAACATAACGATTCGGAACTGCAGACCTTTTTCAACTGACAATGACTTTCAATTATGTCTAAAACATAGTGAAATGTACTGCCTCATAGTATAATTTCACAAAACCCTTAATAAAATTTTTTGTGTTGATAGCTATAACCGCTTTTCTTTTAATGGTTACACAGACTGATACGTAGCCATGACACGATCACCTGTGCAATAAGGTATGTACCCGGTTTCTACGGGAATACAATATGCAATAGTTTGTTCACCAAATGAGAGAGAGAGAATAAGGAATATCCGTTGCCACAGTATTCTAAATATCATGGGATATGCCACTCACAATATTCGATCTCGCTACATAACTTCCGAATCAGGTTCCTCTAACAGACGGTTGAAATTTAATTATTAGTGAATCAAAACTCAAGCATTCACGCAAATCGTTCCTATTGCCGGAAATACGGAAAAAGTGAGAACGGAATGCTTTCGTTAATATACGGGAAGAAGTGCGAAATGGTTTCTGAAAATTTCAATTTTCATGTTAACACCTGTTAAAAAAGGAAACTTACCGTTTCTATAGGAAAGAAATTGCGAAACGATTTCTCAAAACTCAAAATTTTCTGTTAAAACCTCTTAAAAAAATAAATTTACCGCTAATATACAAAAGAAATTGCGCAAAGATTTCTGGAAATTCAAATTTTTCCTGTCTTACAAAAAAAACGAAATATTCAGGTCTTTCACCCGTCATTTGACGGAAGTGGTTAATTTAGGAATAAGATTCGTTAATTCTCAAAATGAATCACGCAAAATGGGTCGTGAATTTCTGGAAATGATTTATAGTGTAGCGAAATATAAAACTAGTTCCATGTTCGTGTGTCTGTTTAAAACGCAGGAAAATTACTAATAATAGGAATGTGAAACATTCAGTTTTATATGGCTCTAAGTCCCCTAGTTTTCCCACTCGCATTACTTGCATTCTATAAGAATATAATTTGAGTAGAAGAACTATATTATCCACACAAGGTGAGGGTATCACTGGTACCAGCCCGGCTTATTGTTACTTAGTTTTATAAGAACTGAATTTCAACATGAAGCAGAAATTAAGCAACATGTAAAGAGAAATCATAAAAAATGACACCAATCGTGAAATCCAAAGGAGTAATATGATGAATTCAGGTAACTATCTTTTACGAAAGAGACCCAAAACAGATTCGAAAGGAAGAGCAAAACTTCTACATAATTACAACTTACAGCGTACGATTTGAAAGGAGCACAACGAAAAAATTGCTTTTCAAAACCATTAACAGTGGTTTGTGCACTACGTCAGCGATCGATTGCACGTCACTGGCTATAGACTTTTAAAAGATTCAAAAGCAATAAATTTGACACTTAAATTTCCATAAACGGAACAACGGACATCGAAGTTTGATCAGAGGCGGAGTTTTCCGGTTAAACCTCCCAGTGAAGCCCAAATTCGTGTTCCAGACACAACATCAGTATAGGTTTTATACGATGGCATTGGATATGGGAAAACCTCTAGGAACAATGACCCCAAATCAGCGACTTCCGATTCGGCACAGCCTCCAATGCTCGACAGGAAATTGAAATCATGATGTAAAAATTAAAATTGCATCGGTTATCAAAAACTATCATGAAATCCGTTTTTCGCATCACAAATGTACATAAATCGCATGTTGAAAACCACAGATTTTCAAGAAAACAACTGATTTGTCATAACAAGAATAAACTAAAACAAGATAGATAAGAAGTGCCCACACAGAATAAAAAAAACCATGAAAAGTCGAAAATAAAGGAGAGAACTTCCATGTCAACGAAAAGTTTAAATTGAAGGAATCCAGAAAGCACTCCTCCACCGCAGACCTAATTTGCATGAGATGTCCACCTGCAACTGAATGCACCATAAGAAATCCCAGTTGATCCAGTGAAAATGATTAGGAATTTTCCGTAAAACTGAACTTCGTAATTCCTGCAAACATTCAATAAAGTCATTCATCCGACAGTTCTCATTTTAAATACCTTTGGATACGGAACAAATCATAAAATAAAAGGGACCGAACAGGATGCATTTAGGCAAACATAAACAATCACTTTAAGAAGCCTTATCACAAAAACCATTTTTTAAAAATATGTATATCCTACTGCCGAAAAAGTATACTGAGATAAGAGCTATTAACATATTAATCAAACTACTAAGAGAAATATAGGAGCATTGTACAAACGCACAACCTTCAATAAAAAAGACGAAGTCTGAGAAATATCCACCCGATGTGCCATAGGAAATCCAATTTTTCAGGAGGACATACCGTGGAATCCATTCAAACACCAAAAGTTCAGAATTACTTGATCTTTTTGAAAAAGGACTGTTTACGCACAAAGATAAGAATTTTCCGTAGCTTTAGTTACGAAACGAACAATATTTTCTCCCAAATTATTGCAGTCCAAACCAGTGAAAATGAGGATCTACTTCAAAACCCATATCAAGCAAGAATACAATTAATAAAAGGGAAGTGCCATGGTCAATTTACGAAGACTGAAACCCATCACTTCGAACAGGTTTATCTTTCAAATATCTTTTCCTACTTTACCATAGGGAAAATTACTGAGGTTTGGGTTACTAACGAAATATCCACGCACCTAAGAAAAAATATATCATCAATACGTAAAAGGTCAAGATATCCAGCATGTAAACAAATTTAGGAGACATTCCGACAAAACAAAATCAGAAATAGGAAATCCCAATCTTTAGCATCTGACGCCATGAAACTTGTTGAGCACTCGGCACATTAGAAATTCTACATATTCGGAAAATTATCCTTAGGCAAGCAAAAAGCAGAATCTTCAACAACCTTAGTTAAGAACTGAAACATATCCAATTTTCAATATTTTGGCTCATTTCAGCGAGATATAGTGGGTCAGACACCACCCCTTTCACGCCAGAAACTGACTCACATACCGGATCTGACATGATGCATTTACGCAGGCATAGACGCATCATATCAGGAAGGCATATCAAACCAACGTTTTGGAATATCTTTTGATCCTCTCCCTCCGGAGAAGTACTGGGGTGAGGGTTACTAATCTATAACCCAGGCTGCGAAGAGAAACCGAACAGTTTCATTTGAAAGGCACTCAGGTGCAACAAGTGACAGCATTAGGGATAAAAAAGACCGTCAAACGTAAAAGAATACTACATGGAAATTCAAAACGGATCAGTATCAAACGCCTCCGAATTTGTGGAACACTTTGCACTTTAGAAATACTGGAAACACCTAAAACGGAACCGTATGCAAAGAGAAAACAAAATCTTCAACAGCCTTAGTTACGTATTGAAACACAGTGCGTCAGACAGCACCCCTTTCACGCCAGAAACTGACTCACAAACGGGGTTTACCATGATGTATTTACGCAAGCATAAACATATCATATCGAGAAGGCATATCACCCCAACTTTTTGAAATTTCTTTTGATCCTCTCCCTCCGGAGAAGTACTGGGGTGAGGGTTACTAATCTATAGCCCAGGCTGCGAAGAGAAACCAAACAGTTATATTTCAAAGACACACAGGTGGAACAAGTGATAGCATTAGGGAGAAAAAAGACCGTCAAACGTAAAGGAATACAACATGGAAATTCAAAACGGATCAATGTCAAACGCCTCCGAATTTGTGGAACACTTTGCACTTTAGAAATACTGGAAACACCTAAAACGGAACCGTATGCAAAGAGAAAACAAAATCTTCAACAGCCTTAGTTACGTATTGAAACACAGTGCGTCAGACAGCACCCCTTTCACGCCAGAAACTGACTCACAAACGGGGTTTACCATGATGTATTTACGCAAGCATAAACATATCATATCGAGAAGGCATATCACCCCAACTTTTTGAAATTTCTTTTGATCCTCTCCCTCCGGAGAAGTACTGGGGTGAGGGTTACTAATCTATAGCCCAGGCTGCGAAGAGAAACCAAACAGTTATATTTCAAAGACACACAGGTGGAACAAGTGATAGCATTAGGGAGAAAAAAGACCGTCAAACGTAAAGGAATACAACATGGAAATTCAAAACGGATCAATGTCAAACGCCTCCGAATTTGTGGAACACTTTGCACTTTAGAAATACTGGAAACACCTAAAACGGAACCGTATGCAAAGAGAAAACAAAATCTTCAACAGCCTTAGTTACGTATTGAAACACAGTGCGTCAGACAGCACCCCTTTCACGCCAGAAACTGACTCACAAACGGGGTTTACCATGATGTATTTACGCAAGCATAAACATATCATATCGAGAAGGCATATCACCCCAACTTTTTGAAATTTCTTTTGATCCTCTCCCTCCGGAGAAGTACTGGGGTGAGGGTTACTAATCTATAGCCCAGGCTGCGAAGAGAAACCAAACAGTTATATTTCAAAGACACACAGGTGGAACAAGTGATAGCATTAGGGAGAAAAAAGACCGTCAAACGTAAAGGAATACAACATGGAAATTCAAAACGGATCAATGTCAAACGCCTCCGAATTTGTGGAACACTTTGCACTTTAGAAATACTGGAAACACCTAAAACGGAACCGTATGCAAAGAGAAAACAAAATCTTCAACAGCCTTAGTTACGTATTGAAACACAGTGCGTCAGACAGCACCCCTTTCACGCCAGAAACTGACTCACAAACGGGGTTTACCATGATGTATTTACGCAAGCATAAACATATCATATCGAGAAGGCATATCACCCCAACTTTTTGAAATTTCTTTTGATCCTCTCCCTCCGGAGAAGTACTGGGGTGAGGGTTACTAATCTATAGCCCAGGCTGCGAAGAGAAACCAAACAGTTATATTTCAAAGACACACAGGTGGAACAAGTGATAGCATTAGGGAGAAAAAAGACCGTCAAACGTAAAGGAATACAACATGGAAATTCAAAACGGATCAATGTCAAACGCCTCCGAATTTGTGGAACACTTTGCACTTTAGAAATACTGGAAACACCTAAAACGGAACCGTATGCAAAGAGAAAACAAAATCTTCAACAGCCTTAGTTACGTATTGAAACACAGTGCGTCAGACAGCACCCCTTTCACGCCAGAAACTGACTCACAAACGGGGTTTACCATGATGTATTTACGCAAGCATAAACATATCATATCGAGAAGGCATATCACCCCAACTTTTTGAAATTTCTTTTGATCCTCTCCCTCCGGAGAAGTACTGGGGTGAGGGTTACTAATCTATAGCCCAGGCTGCGAAGAGAAACCAAACAGTTATATTTCAAAGACACACAGGTGGAACAAGTGATAGCATTAGGGAGAAAAAAGACCGTCAAACGTAAAGGAATACAACATGGAAATTCAAAACGGATCAATGTCAAACGCCTCCGAATTTGTGGAACACTTTGCACTTTAGAAATACTGGAAACACCTAAAACGGAACCGTATGCAAAGAGAAAACAAAATCTTCAACAGCCTTAGTTACGTATTGAAACACAGTGCGTCAGACAGCACCCCTTTCACGCCAGAAACTGACTCACAAACGGGGTTTACCATGATGTATTTACGCAAGCATAAACATATCATATCGAGAAGGCATATCACCCCAACGTTTTGAAATTTCTTTTGATCCTCTCCCTCCGGAGAAGTACTGGGGTGAGGGTTACTAATCTATAGCCCAGGCTGCGAAGAGAAACCAAACAGTTATATTTCAAAGACACACAGGTGGAACAAGTGATAGCATTAGGGAGAAAAAAGACCGTCAAACGTAAAGGAATACAACATGGAAATTCAAAACGGATCAATGTCAAACGCCTCCGAATTTGTGGAACACTTTGCACTTTAGAAATACTGGAAACACCTAAAACGGAACCGTATGCAAAGAGAAAACAAAATCTTCAACAGCCTTAGTTACGTATTGAAACACAGTGCGTCAGACAGCACCCCTTTCACGCCAGAAACTGACTCACAAACGGGGTTTACCATGATGTATTTACGCAAGCATAAACATATCATATCGAGAAGGCATATCACCCCAACTTTTTGAAATTTCTTTTGATCCTCTCCCTCCGGAGAAGTACTGGGGTGAGGGTTACTAATCTATAGCCCAGGCTGCGAAGAGAAACCAAACAGTTATATTTCAAAGACACACAGGTGGAACAAGTGATAGCATTAGGGAGAAAAAAGACCGTCAAACGTAAAGGAATACAACATGGAAATTCAAAACGGATCAATGTCAAACGCCTCCGAATTTGTGGAACACTTTGCACTTTAGAAATACTGGAAACACCTAAAACGGAACCGTATGCAAAGAGAAAACAAAATCTTCAACAGCCTTAGTTACGTATTGAAACACAGTGCGTCAGACAGCACCCCTTTCACGCCAGAAACTGACTCACAAACGGGGTTTACCATGATGTATTTACGCAAGCATAAACATATCATATCGAGAAGGCATATCACCCCAACTTTTTGAAATTTCTTTTGATCCTCTCCCTCCGGAGAAGTACTGGGGTGATGGTTACTAATCTATAGCCCAGGCTGCGAAGAGAAACCAAACAGTTATATTTCAAAGACACACAGGTGGAACAAGTGATAGCATTAGGGAGAAAAAAGACCGTCAAACGTAAAGGAATACAACATGGAAATTCAAAACGGATCAGTGTCAAACGCCTCCGAATTTGTGGAACACTTTGCACTTTAGAAATACTGGAAACACCTAAAACGGAACCGTATGCAAAGAGAAAACAAAATCTTCAACAGCCTTAGTTACGTATTGAAACACAGTGTGTCAGACAGCACCCCTTTCACGCCAGAAACTGACTCACAAACGGGGTTTACCATGATGTATTTACGCAAGCATAAACATATCATATCGAGAAGGCATATCACCCCAACTTTTTGAAATTTCTTTTGATCCTCTCCCTCCGGAGAAGTACTGGGGTGAGGGTTACTAATCTATAGCCCAGGCTGCGAAGAGAAACCAAACAGTTATATTTCAAAGACACACAGGTGGAACAAGTGATAGCATTAGGGAGAAAAAAGACCGTCAAACGTAAAGGAATACAACATGGAAATTCAAAACGGATCAATGTCAAACGCCTCCGAATTTGTGGAACACTTTGCACTTTAGAAATACTGGAAACACCTAAAACGGAACCGTATGCAAAGAGAAAACAAAATCTTCAACAGCCTTAGTTACGTATTGAAACACAGTGCGTCAGACAGCACCCCTTTCACGCCAGAAACTGACTCACAAACGTGGTTTACCATGATGTATTTACGCAAGCATAAACATATCATATCGAGAAGGCATATCACCCCAACGTTTTGAAATTTCTTTTGATCCTCTCCCTCCGGAGAAGTACTGGGGTGAGGGTTACTAATCTATAGCCCAGGCTGCGAAGAGAAACCAAACAGTTATATTTCAAAGACACACAGGTGGAACAAGTGATAGCATTAGGGAGAAAAAAGACCGTCAAACGTAAAGGAATACAACATGGAAATTCAAAACGGATCAATGTCAAACGCCTCCGAATTTGTGGAACACTTTGCACTTTAGAAATACTGGAAACACCTAAAACGGAACCGTATGCAAAGAGAAAACAAAATCTTCAACAGCCTTAGTTACGTATTGAAACACAGTGCGTCAGACAGCACCCCTTTCACGCCAGAAACTGACTCACAAACGGGGTTTACCATGATGTATTTACGCAAGCATAAACATATCATATCGAGAAGGCATATCACCCCAACTTTTTGAAATTTCTTTTGATCCTCTCCCTCCGGAGAAGTACTGGGGTGAGGGTTACTAATCTATAGCCCAGGCTGCGAAGAGAAACCAAACAGTTATATTTCAAAGACACACAGGTGGAACAAGTGATAGCATTAGGGAGAAAAAAGACCGTCAAACGTAAAGGAATACAACATGGAAATTCAAAACGGATCAATGTCAAACGCCTCCGAATTTGTGGAACACTTTGCACTTTAGAAATACTGGAAACACCTAAAACGGAACCGTATGCAAAGAGAAAACAAAATCTTCAACAGCCTTAGTTACGTATTGAAACACAGTGCGTCAGACAGCACCCCTTTCACGCCAGAAACTGACTCACAAACGGGGTTTACCATGATGTATTTACGCAAGCATAAACATATCATATCGAGAAGGCATATCACCCCAACTTTTTGAAATTTCTTTTGATCCTCTCCCTCCGGAGAAGTACTGGGGTGAGGGTTACTAATCTATAGCCCAGGCTGCGAAGAGAAACCAAACAGTTATATTTCAAAGACACACAGGTGGAACAAGTGATAGCATTAGGGAGAAAAAAGACCGTCAAACGTAAAGGAATACAACATGGAAATTCAAAACGGATCAATGTCAAACGCCTCCGAATTTGTGGAACACTTTGCACTTTAGAAATACTGGAAACACCTAAAACGGAACCGTATGCAAAGAGAAAACAAAATCTTCAACAGCCTTAGTTACGTATTGAAACACAGTGCGTCAGACAGCACCCCTTTCACGCCAGAAACTGACTCACAAACGGGGTTTACCATGATGTATTTACGCAAGCATAAACATATCATATCGAGAAGGCATATCACCCCAACTTTTTGAAATTTCTTTTGATCCTCTCCCTCCGGAGAAGTACTGGGGTGAGGGTTACTAATCTATAGCCCAGGCTGCGAAGAGAAACCAAACAGTTATATTTCAAAGACACACAGGTGGAACAAGTGATAGCATTAGGGAGAAAAAAGACCGTCAAACGTAAAGGAATACAACATGGAAATTCAAAACGGATCAATGTCAAACGCCTCCGAATTTGTGGAACACTTTGCACTTTAGAAATACTGGAAACACCTAAAACGGAACCGTATGCAAAGAGAAAACAAAATCTTCAACAGCCTTAGTTACGTATTGAAACACAGTGCGTCAGACAGCACCCCTTTCACGCCAGAAACTGACTCACAAACGGGGTTTACCATGATGTATTTACGCAAGCATAAACATATCATATCGAGAAGGCATATCACCCCAACTTTTTGAAATTTCTTTTGATCCTCTCCCTCCGGAGAAGTACTGGGGTGAGGGTTACTAATCTATAGCCCAGGCTGCGAAGAGAAACCAAACAGTTATATTTCAAAGACACACAGGTGGAACAAGTGATAGCATTAGGGAGAAAAAAGACCGTCAAACGTAAAGGAATACAACATGGAAATTCAAAACGGATCAATGTCAAACGCCTCCGAATTTGTGGAACACTTTGCACTTTAGAAATACTGGAAACACCTAAAACGGAACCGTATGCAAAGAGAAAACAAAATCTTCAACAGCCTTAGTTACGTATTGAAACACAGTGCGTCAGACAGCACCCCTTTCACGCCAGAAACTGACTCACAAACGGGGTTTACCATGATGTATTTACGCAAGCATAAACATATCATATCGAGAAGGCATATCACCCCAACTTTTTGAAATTTCTTTTGATCCTCTCCCTCCGGAGAAGTACTGGGGTGAGGGTTACTAATCTATAGCCCAGGCTGCGAAGAGAAACCAAACAGTTATATTTCAAAGACACACAGGTGGAACAAGTGATAGCATTAGGGAGAAAAAAGACCGTCAAACGTAAAGGAATACAACATGGAAATTCAAAACGGATCAATGTCAAACGCCTCCGAATTTGTGGAACACTTTGCACTTTAGAAATACTGGAAACACCTAAAACGGAACCGTATGCAAAGAGAAAACAAAATCTTCAACAGCCTTAGTTACGTATTGAAACACAGTGCGTCAGACAGCACCCCTTTCACGCCAGAAACTGACTCACAAACGGGGTTTACCATGATGTATTTACGCAAGCATAAACATATCATATCGAGAAGGCATATCACCCCAACTTTTTGAAATTTCTTTTGATCCTCTCCCTCCGGAGAAGTACTGGGGTGAGGGTTACTAATCTATAGCCCAGGCTGCGAAGAGAAACCAAACAGTTATATTTCAAAGACACACAGGTGGAACAAGTGATAGCATTAGGGAGAAAAAAGACCGTCAAACGTAAAGGAATACAACATGGAAATTCAAAACGGATCAATGTCAAACGCCTCCGAATTTGTGGAACACTTTGCACTTTAGAAATACTGGAAACACCTAAAACGGAACCGTATGCAAAGAGAAAACAAAATCTTCAACAGCCTTAGTTACGTATTGAAACACAGTGCGTCAGACAGCACCCCTTTCACGCCAGAAACTGACTCACAAACGGGGTTTACCATGATGTATTTACGCAAGCATAAACATATCATATCGAGAAGGCATATCACCCCAACTTTTTGAAATTTCTTTTGATCCTCTCCCTCCGGAGAAGTACTGGGGTGAGGGTTACTAATCTATAGCCCAGGCTGCGAAGAGAAACCAAACAGTTATATTTCAAAGACACACAGGTGGAACAAGTGATAGCATTAGGGAGAAAAAAGACCGTCAAACGTAAAGGAATACAACATGGAAATTCAAAACGGATCAATGTCAAACGCCTCCGAATTTGTGGAACACTTTGCACTTTAGAAATACTGGAAACACCTAAAACGGAACCGTATGCAAAGAGAAAACAAAATCTTCAACAGCCTTAGTTACGTATTGAAACACAGTGCGTCAGACAGCACCCCTTTCACGCCAGAAACTGACTCACAAACGGGGTTTACCATGATGTATTTACGCAAGCATAAACATATCATATCGAGAAGGCATATCACCCCAACTTTTTGAAATTTCTTTTGATCCTCTCCCTCCGGAGAAGTACTGGGGTGAGGGTTACTAATCTATAGCCCAGGCTGCGAAGAGAAACCAAACAGTTATATTTCAAAGACACACAGGTGGAACAAGTGATAGCATTAGGGAGAAAAAAGACCGTCAAACGTAAAGGAATACAACATGGAAATTCAAAACGGATCAATGTCAAACGCCTCCGAATTTGTGGAACACTTTGCACTTTAGAAATACTGGAAACACCTAAAACGGAACCGTATGCAAAGAGAAAACAAAATCTTCAACAGCCTTAGTTACGTATTGAAACACAGTGCGTCAGACAGCACCCCTTTCACGCCAGAAACTGACTCACAAACGGGGTTTACCATGATGTATTTACGCAAGCATAAACATATCATATCGAGAAGGCATATCACCCCAACTTTTTGAAATTTCTTTTGATCCTCTCCCTCCGGAGAAGTACTGGGGTGAGGGTTACTAATCTATAGCCCAGGCTGCGAAGAGAAACCAAACAGTTATATTTCAAAGACACACAGGTGGAACAAGTGATAGCATTAGGGAGAAAAAAGACCGTCAAACGTAAAGGAATACAACATGGAAATTCAAAACGGATCAATGTCAAACGCCTCCGAATTTGTGGAACACTTTGCACTTTAGAAATACTGGAAACACCTAAAACGGAACCGTATGCAAAGAGAAAACAAAATCTTCAACAGCCTTAGTTACGTATTGAAACACAGTGCGTCAGACAGCACCCCTTTCACGCCAGAAACTGACTCACAAACGGGGTTTACCATGATGTATTTACGCAAGCATAAACATATCATATCGAGAAGGCATATCACCCCAACTTTTTGAAATTTCTTTTGATCCTCTCCCACCGGAGAACTACTGGGGTGAGGGTTACTAATCTATAGCCCAGGCTGCGAAGAGAAACCAAACAGTTATATTTCAAAGACACACAGGTGGAACAAGTGATAGCATTAGGGAGAAAAAAGACCGTCAAACGTAAAGGAATACAACATGGAAATTCAAAACGGATCAATGTCAAACGCCTCCGAATTTGTGGAACACTTTGCACTTTAGAAATACTGGAAACACCTAAAACGGAACCGTATGCAAAGAGAAAACAAAATCTTCAACAGCCTTAGTTACGTATTGAAACACAGTGCGTCAGACAGCACCCCTTTCACGCCAGAAACTGACTCACAAACGGGGTTTACCATGATGTATTTACGCAAGCATAAACATATCATATCGAGAAGGCATATCACCCCAACTTTTTGAAATTTCTTTTGATCCTCTCCCTCCGGAGAAGTACTGGGGTGAGGGTTACTAATCTATAGCCCAGGCTGCGAAGAGAAACCAAACAGTTATATTTCAAAGACACACAGGTGGAACAAGTGATAGCATTAGGGAAAAAAAAGACCGTCAAACGTAAAGGAATACAACATGGAAATTCAAAACGGATCAATGTCAAACGCCTCCGAATTTGTGGAACACTTTGCACTTTAGAAATACTGGAAACACCTAAAACGGAACCGTATGCAAAGAGAAAACAAAATCTTCAACAGCCTTAGTTACGTATTGAAACACAGTGCGTCAGACAGCACCCCTTTCACGCCAGAAACTGACTCACAAACGGGGTTTACCATGATGTATTTACGCAAGCATAAACATATCATATCGAGAAGGCATATCACCCCAACTTTTTGAAATTTCTTTTGATCCTCTCCCACCGGAGAACTACTGGGGTGAGGGTTACTAATCTATAGCCCAGGCTGCGAAGAGAAACCAAACAGTTATATTTCAAAGACACACAGGTGGAACAAGTGATAGCATTAGGGAGAAAAAAGACCGTCAAACGTAAAGGAATACAACATGGAAATTCAAAACGGATCAATGTCAAACGCCTCCGAATTTGTGGAACACTTTGCACTTTAGAAATACTGGAAACACCTAAAACGGAACCGTATGCAAAGAGAAAACAAAATCTTCAACAGCCTTAGTTACGTATTGAAACACAGTGCGTCAGACAGCACCCCTTTCACGCCAGAAACTGACTCACAAACGGGGTTTACCATGATGTATTTACGCAAGCATAAACATATCATATCGAGAAGGCATATCACCCCAACTTTTTGAAATTTCTTTTGATCCTCTCCCTCCGGAGAAGTACTGGGGTGAGGGTTACTAATCTATAGCCCAGGCTGCGAAGAGAAACCAAACAGTTATATTTCAAAGACACACAGGTGGAACAAGTGATAGCATTAGGGAGAAAAAAGACCGTCAAACGTAAAGGAATACAACATGGAAATTCAAAACGGATCAATGTCAAACGCCTCCGAATTTGTGGAACACTTTGCACTTTAGAAATACTGGAAACACCTAAAACGGAACCGTATGCAAAGAGAAAACAAAATCTTCAACAGCCTTAGTTACGTATTGAAACACAGTGCGTCAGACAGCACCCCTTTCACGCCAGAAACTGACTCACAAACGGGGTTTACCATGATGTATTTACGCAAGCATAAACATATCATATCGAGAAGGCATATCACCCCAACTTTTTGAAATTTCTTTTGATCCTCTCCCTCCGGAGAAGTACTGGGGTGAGGGTTACTAATCTATAGCCCAGGCTGCGAAGAGAAACCAAACAGTTATATTTCAAAGACACACAGGTGGAACAAGTGATAGCATTAGGGAGAAAAAAGACCGTCAAACGTAAAGGAATACAACATGGAAATTCAAAACGGATCAATGTCAAACGCCTCCGAATTTGTGGAACACTTTGCACTTTAGAAATACTGGAAACACCTAAAACGGAACCGTATGCAAAGAGAAAACAAAATCTTCAACAGCCTTAGTTACGTATTGAAACACAGTGCGTCAGACAGCACCCCTTTCACGCCAGAAACTGACTCACAAACGGGGTTTACCATGATGTATTTACGCAAGCATAAACATATCATATCGAGAAGGCATATCACCCCAACTTTTTGAAATTTCTTTTGATCCTCTCCCTCCGGAGAAGTACTGGGGTGAGGGTTACTAATCTATAGCCCAGGCTGCGAAGAGAAACCAAACAGTTATATTTCAAAGACACACAGGTGGAACAAGTGATAGCATTAGGGAGAAAAAGACCGTCAAACGTAAAGGAATACAACATGGAAATTCAAAACGGATCAATGTCAAACGCCTCCGAATTTGTGGAACACTTTGCACTTTAGAAATACTGGAAACACCTAAAACGGAACCGTATGCAAAGAGAAAACAAAATCTTCAACAGCCTTAGTTACGTATTGAAACACAGTGCGTCAGACAGCACCCCTTTCACGCCAGAAACTGACTCACAAACGGGGTTTACCATGATGTATTTACGCAAGCATAAACATATCATATCGAGAAGGCATATCACCCCAACTTTTTGAAATTTCTTTTGATCCTCTCCCTCCGGAGAAGTACTGGGGTGATGGTTACTAATCTATAGCCCAGGCTGCGAAGAGAAACCAAACAGTTATATTTCAAAGACACACAGGTGGAACAAGTGATAGCATTAGGGAGAAAAAAGACCGTCAAACGTAAAGGAATACAACATGGAAATTCAAAACGGATCAGTGACAAACGCCTCCGAATTTGTGGAACACTTTGCACTTTAGAAATACTGGAAACACCTAAAACGGAACCGTATGCAAAGAGAAAACAAAATCTTCAACAGCCTTAGTTACGTATTGAAACACAGTGCGTCAGACAGCACCCCTTTCACGCCAGAAACTGACTCACAAACGGGGTTTACCATGATGTATTTACGCAAGCATAAACATATCATATCGAGAAGGCATATCACCCCAACTTTTTGAAATTTCTTTTGATCCTCTCCCTCCGGAGAAGTACTGGGGTGAGGGTTACTAATCTATAGCCCAGGCTGCGAAGAGAAACCAAACAGTTATATTTCAAAGACACACAGGTGGAACAAGTGATAGCATTAGGGAGAAAAAAGACCGTCAAACGTAAAGGAATACAACATGGAAATTCAAAACGGATCAATGTCAAACGCCTCCGAATTTGTGGAACACTTTGCACTTTAGAAATACTGGAAACACCTAAAACGGAACCGTATGCAAAGAGAAAACAAAATCTTCAACAGCCTTAGTTACGTATTGAAACACAGTGCGTCAGACAGCACCCCTTTCACGCCAGAAACTGACTCACAAACGGGGTTTACCATGATGTATTTACGCAAGCATAAACATATCATATCGAGAAGGCATATCACCCCAACTTTTTGAAATTTCTTTTGATCCTCTCCTCCGGAGAAGTACTGGGGTGAGGGTTACTAATCTATAGCCCAGGCTGCGAAGAGAAACCAAACAGTTATATTTCAAAGACACACAGGTGGAACAAGTGATAGCATTAGGGAGAAAAAAGACCGTCAAACGTAAAGGAATACAACATGGAAATTCAAAACGGATCAATGTCAAACGCCTCCGAATTTGTGGAACACTTTGCACTTTAGAAATACTGGAAACACCTAAAACGGAACCGTATGCAAAGAGAAAACAAAATCTTCAACAGCCTTAGTTACGTATTGAAACACAGTGCGTCAGACAGCACCCCTTTCACGCCAGAAACTGACTCACAAACGGGGTTTACCATGATGTATTTACGCAAGCATAAACATATCATATCGAGAAGGCATATCACCCCAACTTTTTGAAATTTCTTTTGATCCTCTCCCTCCGGAGAAGTACTGGGGTGAGGGTTACTAATCTATAGCCCAGGCTGCGAAGAGAAACCAAACAGTTATATTTCAAAGACACACAGGTGGAACAAGTGATAGCATTAGGGAGAAAAAAGACCGTCAAACGTAAAGGAATACAACATGGAAATTCAAAACGGATCAATGTCAAACGCCTCCGAATTTGTGGAACACTTTGCACTTTAGAAATACTGGAAACACCTAAAACGGAACCGTATGCAAAGAGAAAACAAAATCTTCAACAGCCTTAGTTACGTATTGAAACACAGTGCGTCAGACAGCACCCCTTTCACGCCAGAAACTGACTCACAAACGGGGTTTACCATGATGTATTTACGCAAGCATAAACATATCATATCGAGAAGGCATATCACCCCAACTTTTTGAAATTTCTTTTGATCCTCTCCCTCCGGAGAAGTACTGGGGTGAGGGTTACTAATCTATAGCCCAGGCTGCGAAGAGAAACCAAACAGTTATATTTCAAAGACACACAGGTGGAACAAGTGATAGCATTAGGGAGAAAAAAGACCGTCAAACGTAAAGGAATACAACATGGAAATTCAAAACGGATCAATGTCAAACGCCTCCGAATTTGTGGAACACTTTGCACTTTAGAAATACTGGAAACACCTAAAACGGAACCGTATGCAAAGAGAAAACAAAATCTTCAACAGCCTTAGTTACGTATTGAAACACAGTGCGTCAGACAGCACCCCTTTCACGCCAGAAACTGACTCACAAACGGGGTTTACCATGATGTATTTACGCAAGCATAAACATATCATATCGAGAAGGCATATCACCCCAACTTTTTGAAATTTCTTTTGATCCTCTCCCTCCGGAGAAGTACTGGGGTGAGGGTTACTAATCTATAGCCCAGGCTGCGAAGAGAAACCAAACAGTTATATTTCAAAGACACACAGGTGGAACAAGTGATAGCATTAGGGAGAAAAAAGACCGTCAAACGTAAAGGAATACAACATGGAAATTCAAAACGGATCAATGTCAAACGCCTCCGAATTTGTGGAACACTTTGCACTTTAGAAATACTGGAAACACCTAAAACGGAACCGTATGCAAAGAGAAAACAAAATCTTCAACAGCCTTAGTTACGTATTGAAACACAGTGCGTCAGACAGCACCCCTTTCACGCCAGAAACTGACTCACAAACGGGGTTTACCATGATGTATTTACGCAAGCATAAACATATCATATCGAGAAGGCATATCACCCCAACTTTTTGAAATTTCTTTTGATCCTCTCCCTCCGGAGAAGTACTGGGGTGAGGGTTACTAATCTATAGCCCAGGCTGCGAAGAGAAACCAAACAGTTATATTTCAAAGACACACAGGTGGAACAAGTGATAGCATTAGGGAG
The DNA here is from genome assembly GCA_039090855.1 of Macrothele yani. Lineage (NCBI taxonomy): Eukaryota > Metazoa > Arthropoda > Arachnida > Araneae > Macrothelidae > Macrothele > Macrothele yani. Next base: position 131,332,803 of record CM077005.1, on the reverse strand, counting down.
AAAAAAGACCGTCAAACGTAAAGGAATACAACATGGAAATTCAAAACGGATCAGTGTCAAACGCCTCCGAATTTGTGGAACACTTTGCACTTTAGAAATACTGGAAACACCTAAAACGGAACCGTATGCAAAGAGAAAACAAAATCTTCAACAGCCTTAGTTACGTATTGAAACACAGTGCGTCAGACAGCACCCCTTTCACGCCAGAAACTGACTCACAAACGGGGTTTACCATGATGTATTTACGCAAGCATAAACATATCATATCGAGAAGGCATATCACCCCAACTTTTTGAAATTTCTTTTGATCCTCTCCCTCCGGAGAAGTACTGGGGTGAGGGTTACTAATCTATAGCCCAGGCTGCGAAGAGAAACCAAACAGTTATATTTCAAAGACACACAGGTGGAACAAGTGATAGCATTAGGGAGAAAAAAGACCGTCAAACGTAAAGGAATACAACATGGAAATTCAAAACGGATCAATGTCAAACGCCTCCGAATTTGTGGAACACTTTGCACTTTAGAAATACTGGAAACACCTAAAACGGAACCGTATGCAAAGAGAAAACAAAATCTTCAACAGCCTTAGTTACGTATTGAAACACAGTGCGTCAGACAGCACCCCTTTCACGCCAGAAACTGACTCACAAACGGGGTTTACCATGATGTATTTACGCAAGCATAAACATATCATATCGAGAAGGCATATCACCCCAACTTTTTGAAATTTCTTTTGATCCTCTCCCTCCGGAGAAGTACTGGGGTGAGGGTTACTAATCTATAGCCCAGGCTGCGAAGAGAAACCAAACAGTTATATTTCAAAGACACACAGGTGGAACAAGTGATAGCATTAGGGAGAAAAAAGACCGTCAAACGTAAAGGAATACAACATGGAAATTCAAAACGGATCAATGTCAAACGCCTCCGAATTTGTGGAACACTTTGCACTTTAGAAATACTGGAAACACCTAAAACGGAACCGTATGCAAAGAGAAAACAAAATCTTCAACAGCCTTAGTTACGTATTGAAACACAGTGCGTCAGACAGCACCCCTTTCACGCCAGAAACTGACTCACAAACGGGGTTTACCATGATGTATTTACGCAAGCATAAACATATCATATCGAGAAGGCATATCACCCCAACTTTTTGAAATTTCTTTTGATCCTCTCCCTCCGGAGAAGTACTGGGGTGAGGGTTACTAATCTATAGCCCAGGCTGCGAAGAGAAACCAAACAGTTATATTTCAAAGACACACAGGTGGAACAAGTGATAGCATTAGGGAGAAAAAAGACCGTCAAACGTAAAGGAATACAACATGGAAATTCAAAACGGATCAGTGTCAAACGCCTCCGAATTTGTGGAACACTTTGCACTTTAGAAATACTGGAAACACCTAAAACGGAACCGTATGCAAAGAGAAAACAAAATCTTCAACAGCCTTAGTTACGTATTGAAACACAGTGCGTCAGACAGCACCCCTTTCACGCCAGAAACTGACTCACAAACGGGGTTTACCATGATGTATTTACGCAAGCATAAACATATCATATCGAGAAGGCATATCACCCCAACTTTTTGAAATTTCTTTTGATCCTCTCCCTCCGGAGAAGTACTGGGGTGAGGGTTACTAATCTATAGCCCAGGCTGCGAAGAGAAACCAAACAGTTATATTTCAAAGACACACAGGTGGAACAAGTGATAGCATTAGGGAGAAAAAGACCGTCAAACGTAAAGGAATACAACATGGAAATTCAAAACGGATCAATGTCAAACGCCTCCGAATTTGTGGAACACTTTGCACTTTAGAAATACTGGAAACACCTAAAACGGAACCGTATGCAAAGAGAAAACAAAATCTTCAACAGCCTTAGTTACGTATTGAAACACAGTGCGTCAGACAGCACCCCTTTCACGCCAGAAACTGACTCACAAACGGGGTTTACCATGATGTATTTACGCAAGCATAAACATATCATATCGAGAAGGCATATCACCCCAACTTTTTGAAATTTCTTTTGATCCTCTCCCTCCGGAGAAGTACTGGGGTGAGGGTTACTAATCTATAGCCCAGGCTGCGAAGAGAAACCAAACAGTTATATTTCAAAGACACACAGGTGGAACAAGTGATAGCATTAGGGAGAAAAAAGACCGTCAAACGTAAAGGAATACAACATGGAAATTCAAAACGGATCAATGTCAAACGCCTCCGAATTTGTGGAACACTTTGCACTTTAGAAATACTGGAAACACCTAAAACGGAACCGTATGCAAAGAGAAAACAAAATCTTCAACAGCCTTAGTTACGTATTGAAACACAGTGCGTCAGACAGCACCCCTTTCACGCCAGAAACTGACTCACAAACGGGGTTTACCATGATGTATTTACGCAAGCATAAACATATCATATCGAGAAGGCATATCACCCCAACTTTTTGAAATTTCTTTTGATCCTCTCCCTCCGGAGAAGTACTGGGGTGAGGGTTACTAATCTATAGCCCAGGCTGCGAAGAGAAACCAAACAGTTATATTTCAAAGACACACAGGTGGAACAAGTGATAGCATTAGGGAGAAAAAAGACCGTCAAACGTAAAGGAATACAACATGGAAATTCAAAACGGATCAGTGTCAAACGCCTCCGAATTTGTGGAACACTTTGCACTTTAGAAATACTGGAAACACCTAAAACGGAACCGTATGCAAAGAGAAAACAAAATCTTCAACAGCCTTAGTTACGTATTGAAACACAGTGCGTCAGACAGCACCCCTTTCACGCCAGAAACTGACTCACAAACGGGGTTTACCATGATGTATTTACGCAAGCATAAACATATCATATCGAGAAGGCATATCACCCCAACTTTTTGAAATTTCTTTTGATCCTCTCCCTCCGGAGAAGTACTGGGGTGAGGGTTACTAATCTATAGCCCAGGCTGCGAAGAGAAACCAAACAGTTATATTTCAAAGACACACAGGTGGAACAAGTGATAGCATTAGGGAGAAAAAAGACCGTCAAACGTAAAGGAATACAACATGGAAATTCAAAACGGATCAATGTCAAACGCCTCCGAATTTGTGGAACACTTTGCACTTTAGAAATACTGGAAACACCTAAAACGGAACCGTATGCAAAGAGAAAACAAAATCTTCAACAGCCTTAGTTACGTATTGAAACACAGTGCGTCAGACAGCACCCCTTTCACGCCAGAAACTGACTCACAAACGGGGTTTACCATGATGTATTTACGCAAGCATAAACATATCATATCGAGAAGGCATATCACCCCAACTTTTTGAAATTTCTTTTGATCCTCTCCCTCCGGAGAAGTACTGGGGTGAGGGTTACTAATCTATAGCCCAGGCTGCGAAGAGAAACCAAACAGTTATATTTCAAAGACACACAGGTGGAACAAGTGATAGCATTAGGGAGAAAAAAGACCGTCAAACGTAAAGGAATACAACATGGAAATTCAAAACGGATCAATGTCAAACGCCTCCGAATTTGTGGAACACTTTGCACTTTAGAAATACTGGAAACACCTAAAACGGAACCGTATGCAAAGAGAAAACAAAATCTTCAACAGCCTTAGTTACGTATTGAAACACAGTGCGTCAGACAGCACCCCTTTCACGCCAGAAACTGACTCACAAACGGGGTTTACCATGATGTATTTACGCAAGCATAAACATATCATATCGAGAAGGCATATCACCCCAACTTTTTGAAATTTCTTTTGATCCTCTCCCTCCGGAGAAGTACTGGGGTGAGGGTTACTAATCTATAGCCCAGGCTGCGAAGAGAAACCAAACAGTTATATTTCAAAGACACACAGGTGGAACAAGTGATAGCATTAGGGAGAAAAAAGACCGTCAAACGTAAAGGAATACAACATGGAAATTCAAAACGGATCAATGTCAAACGCCTCCGAATTTGTGGAACACTTTGCACTTTAGAAATACTGGAAACACCTAAAACGGAACCGTATGCAAAGAGAAAACAAAATCTTCAACAGCCTTAGTTACGTATTGAAACACAGTGCGTCAGACAGCACCCTTTTCACGCCAGAAACTGACTCACAAACGGGGTTTACCATGATGTATTTACGCAAGCATAAACATATCATATCGAGAAGGCATATCACCCCAACATTTTGAAATTTCTTTTGATCCTCTCCCTCCGGAGAAGTACTGGGGTGAGGGTTACTAATCTATAGCCCAGGCTGCGAAGAGAAACCAAACAGTTATATTTCAAAGACACACAGGTGGAACAAGTGATAGCATTAGGGAGAAAAAAGACCGTCAAACGTAAAGGAATACAACATGGAAATTCAAAACGGATCAATGTCAAACGCCTCCGAATTTGTGGAACACTTTGCACTTTAGAAATACTGGAAACACCTAAAACGGAACCGTATGCAAAGAGAAAACAAAATCTTCAACAGCCTTAGTTACGTATTGAAACACAGTGCGTCAGACAGCACCCCTTTCACGCCAGAAACTGACTCACAAACGGGGTTTACCATGATGTATTTACGCAAGCATAAACATATCATATCGAGAAGGCATATCACCCCAACTTTTTGAAATTTCTTTTGATCCTCTCCCTCCGGAGAAGTACTGGGGTGAGGGTTACTAATCTATAGCCCAGGCTGCGAAGAGAAACCAAACAGTTATATTTCAAAGACACACAGGTGGAACAAGTGATAGCATTAGGGAGAAAAAAGACCGTCAAACGTAAAGGAATACAACATGGAAATTCAAAACGGATCAGTGTCAAACGCCTCCGAATTTGTGGAACACTTTGCACTTTAGAAATACTGGAAACACCTAAAACGGAACCGTATGCAAAGAGAAAACAAAATCTTCAACAGCCTTAGTTACGTATTGAAACACAGTGCGTCAGACAGCACCCCTTTCACGCCAGAAACTGACTCACAAACGGGGTTTACCATGATGTATTTACGCAAGCATAAACATATCATATCGAGAAGGCATATCACCCCAACTTTTTGAAATTTCTTTTGATCCTCTCCCTCCGGAGAAGTACTGGGGTGATGGTTACTAATCTATAGCCCAGGCTGCGAAGAGAAACCAAACAGTTATATTTCAAAGACACACAGGTGGAACAAGTGATAGCATTAGGGAGAAAAAAGACCGTCAAACGTAAAGGAATACAACATGGAAATTCAAAACGGATCAATGTCAAACGCCTCCGAATTTGTGGAACACTTTGCACTTTAGAAATACTGGAAACACCTAAAACGGAACCGTATGCAAAGAGAAAACAAAATCTTCAACAGCCTTAGTTACGTATTGAAACACAGTGCGTCAGACAGCACCCCTTTCACGCCAGAAACTGACTCACAAACGGGGTTTACCATGATGTATTTACGCAAGCATAAACATATCATATCGAGAAGGCATATCACCCCAACTTTTTGAAATTTCTTTTGATCCTCTCCCTCCGGAGAAGTACTGGGGTGAGGGTTACTAATCTATAGCCCAGGCTGCGAAGAGAAACCAAACAGTTATATTTCAAAGACACACAGGTGGAACAAGTGATAGCATTAGGGAGAAAAAAGACCGTCAAACGTAAAGGAATACAACATGGAAATTCAAAACGGATCAATGTCAAACGCCTCCGAATTTGTGGAACACTTTGCACTTTAGAAATACTGGAAACACCTAAAACGGAACCGTATGCAAAGAGAAAACAAAATCTTCAACAGCCTTAGTTACGTATTGAAACACAGTGCGTCAGACAGCACCCCTTTCACGCCAGAAACTGACTCACAAACGGGGTTTACCATGATGTATTTACGCAAGCATAAACATATCATATCGAGAAGGCATATCACCCCAACTTTTTGAAATTTCTTTTGATCCTCTCCCTCCGGAGAAGTACTGGGGTGAGGGTTACTAATCTATAGCCCAGGCTGCGAAGAGAAACCAAACAGTTATATTTCAAAGACACACAGGTGGAACAAGTGATAGCATTAGGGAGAAAAAAGACCGTCAAACGTAAAGGAATACAACATGGAAATTCAAAACGGATCAATGTCAAACGCCTCCGAATTTGTGGAACACTTTGCACTTTAGAAATACTGGAAACACCTAAAACGGAACCGTATGCAAAGAGAAAACAAAATCTTCAACAGCCTTAGTTACGTATTGAAACACAGTGCGTCAGACAGCACCCCTTTCACGCCAGAAACTGACTCACAAACGGGGTTTACCATGATGTATTTACGCAAGCATAAACATATCATATCGAGAAGGCATATCACCCCAACCTTTTTGAAATTTCTTTTGATCCTCTCCCTCCGGAGAAGTACTGGGGTGAGGGTTACTAATCTATAGCCCAGGCTGCGAAGAGAAACCAAACAGTTATATTTCAAAGACACACAGGTGGAACAAGTGATAGCATTAGGGAGAAAAAAGACCGTCAAACGTAAAGGAATACAACATGGAAATTCAAAACGGATCAATGTCAAACGCCTCCGAATTTGTGGAACACTTTGCACTTTAGAAATACTGGAAACACCTAAAACGGAACCGTATGCAAAGAGAAAACAAAATCTTCAACAGCCTTAGTTACGTATTGAAACACAGTGCGTTAGACAGCACCCCTTTCACGCCAGAAACTGACTCACAAACGGGGTTTACCATGATGTATTTACGCAAGCATAAACATATCATATCGAGAAGGCATATCACCCCAACTTTTTGAAATTTCTTTTGATCCTCTCCCTCCGGAGAAGTACTGGGGTGAGGGTTACTAATCTATAGCCCAGGCTGCGAAGAGAAACCAAACAGTTATATTTCAAAGACACACAGGTGGAACAAGTGATAGCATTAGGGAGAAAAAAGACCGTCAAACGTAAAGGAATACAACATGGAAATTCAAAACGGATCAGTGTCAAACGCCTCCGAATTTGTGGAACACTTTGCACTTTAGAAATACTGGAAACACCTAAAACGGAACCGTATGCAAAGAGAAAACAAAATCTTCAACAGCCTTAGTTACGTATTGAAACACAGTGCGTCAGACAGCACCCCTTTCACGCCAGAAACTGACTCACAAACGGGGTTTACCATGATGTATTTACGCAAGCATAAACATATCATATCGAGAAGGCATATCACCCCAACTTTTTGAAATTTCTTTTGATCCTCTCCCTCCGGAGAAGTACTGGGGTGAGGGTTACTAATCTATAGCCCAGGCTGCGAAGAGAAACCAAACAGTTATATTTCAAAGACACACAGGTGGAACAAGTGATAGCATTAGGGAGAAAAAAGACCGTCAAACGTAAAGGAATACAACATGGAAATTCAAAACGGATCAATGTCAAACGCCTCCGAATTTGTGGAACACTTTGCACTTTAGAAATACTGGAAACACCTAAAACGGAACCGTATGCAAAGAGAAAACAAAATCTTCAACAGCCTTAGTTACGTATTGAAACACAGTGCGTCAGACAGCACCCCTTTCACGCCAGAAACTGACTCACAAACTGGGTTTACCATGATGTATTTACGCAAGCATAAACATATCATATCGAGAAGGCATATCACCCCAACTTTTTGAAATTTCTTTTGATCCTCTCCCTCCGGAGAAGTACTGGGGTGAGGGTTACTAATCTATAGCCCAGGCTGCGAAGAGAAACCAAACAGTTATATTTCAAAGACACACAGGTGGAACAAGTGATAGCATTAGGGAGAAAAAAGACCGTCAAACGTAAAGGAATACAACATGGAAATTCAAAACGGATCAATGTCAAACGCCTCCGAATTTGTGGAACACTTTGCACTTTAGAAATACTGGAAACACCTAAAACGGAACCGTATGCAAAGAGAAAACAAAATCTTCAACAGCCTCAGTTACGTATTGAAACACAGTGCGTCAGACAGCACCCCTTTCACGCCAGAAACTGACTCACAAACGAGGTTTACCATGATGTATTTACGCAAGCATAAACATATCATATCGAGAAGGCATATCACCCCAACTTTTTGAAATTTCTTTTGATCCTCTCCCTCCGGAGAAGTACTGGGGTGAGGGTTACTAATCTATAGCCCAGGCTGCGAAGAGAAACCAAACAGTTATATTTCAAAGACACACAGGTGGAACAAGTGATAGCATTAGGGAGAAAAAAGACCGTCAAACGTAAAGGAATACAACATGGAAATTCAAAACGGATCAATGTCAAACGCCTCCGAATTTGTGGAACACTTTGCACTTTAGAAATACTGGAAACACCTAAAACGGAACCGTATGCAAAGAGAAAACAAAATCTTCAACAGCCTTAGTTACGTATTGAAACACAGTGCGTCAGACAGCACCCCTTTCACGCCAGAAACTGACTCACAAACGGGGTTTACCATGATGCATTTACGCAAGAATAAACATATCATATCGAGAAGGCATATCACCCCAACTTTTTGAAATTTCTTTTGATCCTGTCCCTCCGGGGAAGTACTGGGGTGATGATTACTAATCTATAACCCAGGCTGCGAAGGGGAACCGAACAGTTTCATTTCAAAGTCACACAGTTGCAACAAGTGACAGCATTAGGGAGAAAAAAGACAGTTAAAAGTAAAGGAATACGACATGGGAATTCAAAATCGATCAGTATCAACCGCCTCCGAATTTGTGGAAAACTTTTCACTTTTAGAAATTCTTGAAGCACGTGTGCAAAGAGTAAACAGAGTCTTTAACGGCCTTGTTTTGGAACTGGAACAATTCCGTCTTGTAGCATTTTAGTCCATTTGAGTGCGAAGTAAATAGGTCATTAGGTAGCACTTCATTTTTTATTGAATATGACATCCAAATAGAAGATCAAATACGACAGTTTCGAATTACATTTAATTAGTTGATGAAACCTAAGTATTTATTTAGCATCTTATACCGTATTTTTTTAATATCCGGAAATCAGAAAATATTTTCTTGTGCATAGAAATATACCTTTAGGAGCGGTGTTTAGGAATTAGAATTAGAATTTATTGTTTTGTGAATATCTCCATTGATTTCTTCGGGAAGTAGTTCGTATCGCAGTACGCATTTTCGTTCCAGTATGTGACTCACAAAATGAGTCGACCATGAGACTCTGACGTAGGCATAAGTACATCTTTTGAAGACAGCTAATCGTCACATATTTTATAAATCTTTTTCTTCTTCTCCCTCAGTGTAAGTGCAGAATTAAGTTTTACTAACCGATAACACATGCTGTAATATATTACTAAATCTATGAAACCTCAGCACTTTCAGAGAGCGTGAAATTAAAATGTTCCTTAAAATAATTGCCCTAAAGTTATGTTCAATGATTTCCAAATTTCTTTACGGTGACATATGCATCGAATTTGATTTTGTCTACATACGAGATATGTGATTTTGTTTATAGAAGTGCTGCAACATTAATAGTGATGAAGATATACCTTTTCTGAGATAAACAGGTGGAAGGGCGAATGGATATGAGTTTTAGCTCTATATTGCTTTTATTGGTTGTGAAAACACCTTTTTATTAAGCGACACCATAATCGCTCATAATGGTTTTCAATTTCTGAAGTATTGAAGATACATATGATAATAAATCGTTCACAAATGATACAACACGAGTCCGAAATTTTTTTAAATGCATCGTGCATAATAGTTTGAAACCCAGTGAGATACGTTTACTCTATCTCCCAATCTCTTCAATGCTGCGTTTGAGGATGTCTTCTAAACATTGAAGACGAATGCTTTGAGGTTCATCGATATTACACTGGCCACAAACATGAGGGATATAGCGATTTCGAAGGGTAAACTTGGTGATATGCAAATTTAGCCACTACTGGAGATCGTTTATCAGAGTGTGTAAATCCGTGATACGTAAATTACAATCATGTCAACACAGCACGTGTCGTGCGAGCTCCGCTAAAAGTACCTTGATGCCTGAAGTGGACAATGAATCGTTTCACCGCTTGGTCCAAAAGTTTGCTCAATGTATTGCCTTCAGATTGTGATGTACCGCAGAGGTGAATCACGTGTCAAGACCACAAATTTGCAGCTATACATCCTGTCATTGTAGCATGTAGCTTAGTCGGTAAGAGCACTTCACTCCGGAAAGAAGGGACACGGGTTCGATCCCCGTCACTGACAACCTTCTGAATTTCATATGAGCTGGGTTAACCTGAAATGCTGTCCAGTCGACTTTATGTTTTGACAGCAGAAATAGTGCTGGCTGTCGGCATGTTACATGTAACAGTACGGCAGTTCAATGTGGCTGCCGCTTTAATGGTTTCCCAAAGTGTAGTAATTCGGCTACACACAAGATTTCTACGGCATGGAAAATCTGCAGGTGGACCCTGGAGTGGTTGCCCGATGATAACCACCAGTAGGCAAGATCCATATCTGACAGTAAATGCTCGTAGATGGCCTAATATCACCAGTAGCCAACTCCCGGAATCACTTCGAGCTGCTTCTGGTGTCACAATATGTATCCTAACGGTACGAAAGCGTCTTCAGGATACGAAGTCAACGCAAGGAGGCCACCGAGATGTATAGCCTTGACATCAGTTAACATTTCTCAAAGATGCACCTACGTCTAACAGTGCAAGTCGTAGAATACAGAGCGGCGCCATGTACCCTTCACAGAAGAATCTTGTTTCGCTTTTCATCCTGGTACTCTTAGACACGTGTGGAGGAGATCCGGCACACGAATGCAACCACACTTGGTTCAGTCCGTCCACCTTTACCAAAGGCAATCAGTTCTGGTCTGGGCAGTGTGTGTTTTAATGGCCGTACTTCCTTGTACAATTGTCAGGGCAACATGAGTGCCCCAGTGTACCGAAATGAGATCATTGTGCTAATTGTGACACTGTTTCACACTGGAATTGGCCATTCCTTCAGTTTTCTGAACGACAATGCCTACTGGTCAGGGTGCCTAAATAGCGCTTCAGTAGCTGGAAAAACTATGGGATTGAATAGTTACAACTGAACCCAAGGTCACCTGACATCAATGCTACTCAAACCACTTGGGATTCTGTACAGCCGCGTCTGGACACCCACGCTCCATACCCTGTACACTGGAAAATCTCCGTAATGTTTTGCCTGTAATATGGGACAAGCTGCACAAGACACTTATCAATAATGTCGTTGTAAGTATGTTTCGTAGGTGTCAAGACTTATATTGAAACAGAGGTGGTGTTACCGGATACTGAAATCCAAAGGTATGGACATTCTCCGAACTCGCCAATTTGTCTATATTGCAGTGCCACCTTGTTGTGTGCAGAAATTGCACAGTAAATTGTTTTTGTAAACCCACTTTTGATCTTTGTGTTATGTAGCCTCTCGACGCTGTTTCAATGCGTACTGAGTCAGATGCATACATCTTTCATTTAATGCAATATCCCTAACTTTTTGTGGCCATTGTATTTAAGCCATGTTTGTTTTGTTGTCGAACTACAATATTCAGTTTTCCGCGTACTGTATTCAGGGCTAAGTGTTTAATCCAAAAACTAGTTGATAAGGTAATGAAGTGATATCGCAAATCAATTTAAAATTGATGGACAACGCTTTTAAAAGATACGAAGATTTTGAATTTAAAGAAAGGAATTTGGAAACTTGATTCGTTTTCGGGGAATATCCACTGATGCCAGCAACTCTACTGGCTATCAATACAGTAGCTAAACTTAGGGCCACTGGCTCCAGGGAATGGTAAGGGCCAGCGTTTTAAAACAAACTTACCGCATGTGCCTTATCCAGGTCTTTTCCTCTGCCCACTCAGACGAACGGTCTCAGAGAACTGAAACGTTGGGCCGGCTAAGTAAATGATACCTTCACTTGCCTTGGATAACAGATTTCAAGTGAAGGGCCACATCGAAGAAGGAGTTAATAATCATGTAAGTTTTGATTGCATAACTTTTCAGGGAAGAAGTACAATTTGCAAAATCAACTTAAAATAATGCCTTAAAAGAGTGTTTCATCATTGCATTCTCGTAGTATTTGCTAATGGATCAGAAGCACTGACAATAACTGAAAACAACGTACACAGACTTTGGTCATTTGAAAGACGCGTGGATTAATGCATGCTTGGTGTAACCGGGAAATACAGGAACAGAAACGCATGGATCAACAAAATGATAGGAGTCGGTGGCTTTATTATCAAAGTGAAACCCGTGAAAGGGCGATGGAATGCACATAATTCTAGAAAAAATGGACACAGTTTACTACTAAAACATCAGACTAGATATCAAGGGTCTTAAAGAGATCCAGAAGAATACCACTTGGGAAATTGGCGGAAGAATTTCGGAAGCAGGCCGGAGTGACGTCGAGGACACTGGCTCAAAGCAGAAAAGTGTGAAGACTTGAGGAGATCTTCATCGGGGATTTTATGGAGAATGGTTGAGGATGATGATGACGAATGCGTGTGCTCCAGTTTGTGTGTGTGATTTGGGAGGTGGCTGGGAGGTGCGCGCGCGCTATGTGCGACAAAAGCGTATCGTAAAAAGAACTTATTCATAGATCAGGAAAATGGCAAAAGCTGATGTCATCATGATTAAATTAACGAACCTGCAGTGGCAATGGGGTCGATGTATTGTTCGTTATACTGTTTATCTTTGGCAAATGAAATACTGCATAGAGATGGTACCATGGGTCTGGTCAAGAAGCACAGGAACACCTCAATTGAAATGAGTGGATGAAACTCTGAATCATGTCAGAGGGACATGGTTTGCGATTACTGAAGACGGAGAATTGTGAAAAAATACGGGACAGCTTCACCTAGCCACGGATCGGGAAATTCTGATAATATACAGGGTGAGTCAAAAAGAGTTTTACATTTTTGAAAGAGTATAGAAATTTATTCACAATACTCGTAGAATCTTTGGAGGCGTTAATCTGTAGCAACACAAAAGACGTTTTATTCTACATTATAATTTTAGTTAGATATGACTTCCATTGGTGATACGGCAGACATCCCGCCTGAAGTCAATTTCTTCCCAAACTTGAAGCAGCATATCTGTTGTCACTTCTGCAACTGCGACAGTGATTCGAGTTTTGAGTTCAGCGATATTTGCAGATATATTGGAGCAGACACTCGATCGTTAAAGAAACCCTATAGAAAAAATCGAGAGGTCTCGGTTCAGGAGATCGAGGTGGCCATGATATCGACCCTGCTCGACCTATCCATCGACCTGCGAAAAGGTGTATTGAGGAAATCCCGGACATATGTACAATAGTGAGGTGGTGCGCCTTCTTGCTGAAAGAGAATGCACCACCACACTCTTTCTTAAACATCATCGTCAAGCTGTAGCATGAGATAATTGTCGAGCATATCCAGATACACGATACCATTGTTGATTTTCTCACGAAAAAGACAGGGACCGTAAATCTTATGTTTGCTAAAAGCACAAAACACATTCACATTTGTGCTGTCACGAGCATGTTTTAAATATTAGCGTAGATTTTCCGCGTCCCAAATCCTACAGATTTGAATGTTAACCTTACCACTGACATGAAATGTCTGCTTATCACTGAAGATTACGTAGTTTAGAAATGTCTCGTCTTCGATGCAACATTTCCGCACAGAATTCCTGTCGAGCCACCAGTCTGCGTTACTAATTTCTAGAACCATGGTAAATCTGTATGGTTTTTAAGTGCAATCATTTTCGGAACTCTCTCCAAACCATCGGTTGTGAAATATCCTTTTAACGAGAAGCACGCCGCGTTGATTTCGTGGAACTACAAACGAAGCTCTCCCCCACCTACTCCACAACAGCACAAGAAACACGTGGGCGACCAGAGGATTTCTCATGACGAACATAATAAGAAATCTCAACAAAATTTTTATGACAAGAGTAAATTGTAGGTCTTATGCCAAGAGAAAATTTGTCTACATCACTGGGTGCGAAATTTTCGTTGAACAGTTGTCGCAGATTTCGTTTCTTCAAACCCAAACACACAGGGAACGCGTTCCGCACCTGTGAAAGTGGCATTTTGAAATGCACGCCGCTGACCGTCGCAGTTAACAAATGACGTCTTATGGCACTACGTGAGGTAAAACGTAATGCGGTTTTCTGCAGATAAATGCATATAAACATTTTGAAAGTGTCCTGAATAAATTCCTATACCCATTGAAATGTATTTGTGAAGCCCTTTGTAAATCACCTTGTATATTCGGTGCGTGTGTGTATGTGTGCATTTAATGATAATAAAAAAAAACGAAAACAATCCTTTCTTTTTGCTTAGAAGAGCGAGAAATTTTATCATTAGTCAGGGATGCGGTAGAAGTAATATTTTTTGACTGGGATTGCACTGGTTTTTACAACAACAAAAATTGAACACGATTTTTCCTCATAGTGACCTATAATGTTTCTTATATAGGTGCCTTTAGAAAAATAATTTCCGACGGAAAATGATTGAAATTGTTTTATCAAGATGTTTTATTTCTTGAAAGGGACTGACAAATTAATGCCTTTATATTACTCCAGAAGTGACCGTGTTTATAAATGTTGCTCTCCCTTAGATCAAAAACATATTTTTCGAACCAGCATTTAATACTGTATAGAAAAACGTTCCTTCAGGTCTTTCTGAAACATATTTTTAAGATTTTTCGAATTATTCAGAAGAAAGAGATATCTCTTCGAAGTTGATTGACAATTAGCATCTTACAATTCTATTATACTTAAAGGAATATTCTATTCCACTTAAAGGGAATTTAGAACTATATTAATAACGCATGGACGCAGCAAACGTCTTTCTCTGATGTCTGCTGGTGAATCGACGTTTTTGTTCTGGGGAAGGGGTATCACAGATATTCCTTCCTTAACGCCATTGATTGATGGGGAAGTACCCACTCTGTGAATAATGCTAGCAAAAGATCTGTTCTGAAACAGATGGTGCAAAAAAAAAAAAAGAAAGTTATCACAGGTACAGGGTTCTTCTTCTTCTTACCCTGTTGACACCCACTGCAGGGCTTCCCCAAACTTTCCAACTTCCTCGGTTCTTAGACTCAGTCCACCATTTAGCACCTCTAAATTTCTGAAGGCCATCTCTCCATCTTGTTTGCAGGTGCGCCCTCCGTTTCTTTCCTTCTCTCGATTCCCATTCTGTTATTAATTGTGTCTATCTTTCATCTTTCAGTCTTCCAAAATGTCTAGCCGATCTCCACTTTCATTCTTTTATTATTTTTATAATATCTATTATTCCTGTTCTTTCTTTTATAAGTACATTTCTAACTCTGTCTCTTCTTGTTATTCCCAACATTCTTCTCTCTAACATTCTTACCGATACTCTTATTTTTTCGCATGTCGTTCATGATACTCCACGTTTAATTTTTCACATGTCGTTGTTCTAAGCTTATGATACTCCACGTTTCACTTTCATAAGTAAATAGGGTGTTAATACATGCATTGAAGAAAAGTTTAGGATTATGATTAAGTTTAGAAGTATTTATTAGTTTAGGAAAGGACAGGATTATGAGAGTATTATTTCAATCTTAAATCCTGTTCCCACGTGCAGCCTTGAAAATTCCTCCCTGAGGAAAGTGAAAGCTTGGCAGTTTTGAGTTTATTCTTCGCGATGTTTAAAACACGGGTTATTTAGTCTATATGTGATCAGTGTTTGATTAAGGGTGGGATCTCAGTTACTATTGTGCACAAATGTGTCTTTGCAGGACCAAGTGCTGCCAGGGATGATCACTGTGGTTTCCTTTTCTGAAGTTTTTGTGGTTTCCCTTTCTGAAGTTTTTGTGGTTTTGGAGAATATGTATAGAATTTAGGTGCACAAGGAAAGATTGAATAAGGACGTTTCTGGCATCAATGATTTAAATACGTTCTGATCATTAAAGTCTTTCAAAACATTCTTTATTTGAGATTTTGTTTTCGGGAAATTACTTAAATCAAGGTTTTACGTTCGGAATGAGGACCACGGGAGCTTCCAGTTCCAGAATTTTAAGGGACCAACAGAAACCATTTTTCCATAAATCCTACGTTATACAGTCAGTGCATCTAGTCGCTGTCAACTCTGTACACAAATGGAGAGAAGTCGCCTCTAACTATACTCAAACTATGTAACGTAAGACTTTGATTTCTCATATAATAGCATTATATTGTTTTGTCTACATGTGTGCATTTGCCAACCGTGGGAAGTTATTTTGGGGATAATTGTATTTATTGCTATTTGGGGTCGTGTAGTGCGTTGATAAAGGTCATGTGGTATAAATTAGCATTACCAACATCCGGAGAGAAGTTTCAGATCAGGTTCCAGTTGGGCATTGCTCAAAAACAAGCCATTCGCTGCAATTCATTGCTGCATCTAGATCGTGCGACTCTTTGAAGTTAAGTGAATATTTAATGTTACTTTTATCCTCAACCATCTGGCAACAATGAAGTTCTGCTTTGTGCATCTTTTTAGGAAAGGAACTGCGGACTATATTGTGAATCTTAGACTGCAAGCAATATGAAGTACATAAGGTTGAGAGAACAACCTTTAGTCATAATAAATTTTATTGTTGTTGTCCACCACGGTTTTGTTGTGATTTGTCCCAGCATGCTCAGGACGAATCGCACCTACAGTAAATATTCAGTTTGTTCTGATATCATCAACAATGTCTGCCGGTCACGGTTTTCTGCCAGGTGCTTCCGTGCGGTTGATAAAAATGGATTGGGTGCCACGTAACTGACCAGTTGCAAATAATTTTTATATGAAATACTTAAACATACACGCTTTTCATATGAATGTGAAAAAAATCTTCGCAACTTGTCAGCGACGTGGCATTCACCTCGTTTCTATCAAGCACGTGGAAGCATCTGACAAAAACCGGTAAATGTCAACGCTGTCAAAACTCAAATTTCATTCTCTAAACATGAACACATGCAAGCATTATGTACCGCACATAATCCCCTTAGAAAGAACAATAATAATGGAGTAAATAAATATCCCAAGTTTATACCGTCTAGGCACGTTAAAATATTTTAATTTTCGCTAAAATACATTAGCGCGTTCGAAACCTTCACATGGGTTCATCATAAGGTGTAAAATAAGATATAAATCCTTTCAAATACACATTACACAATACTCAAATGACCCTTTGATGTTATAACAACAAGAAATATATCTTACATGATGGTTATGAGCAAGAACACTCATGTAAAATATATTGCTTGCCGTTATAACCTCAAGGGGCCATTTGAGTATTGTGTAGTGTGTATTTGACAGGATTTGTGTCTTATTTTACAGCTGATGATGAAACCATGTAAAGGTTTCGAAAGCGCTAGTGTATGTTAGCGAAAATTAAAATATTTTAACGTGCCTAGACGGTATAAACTTTTATTCTATAGAGATAATGGAGCAAAGTAAAATTTTTCCAGAATGATAGATATTCAGCTAGATAGGTAGAAAACTGACAAGCACATAGATCGCTCGATAAATAGATAGATAGATAGACAGAGAGTGAGAGACTAAATTATAGTAGATTGATCGGTAGGTAAACACACAGGCACATACATGTAAATAGATAAATATTACCTTTCAGTGTAGACCTCCACTGCATTTCTTCCTTTCTTCCATTCCGGCATGGCCTAACTATAGAACTGGAGTATAAATTTACTTCACACTAATGATCTAAACCATTGTCCCCCGCTTTTACATGATCTGCAAGCATTGTTAAAACTAAATCAAATTGTTTTGCAGGATATTATTGCAATATCATCATTATTTAGCAAAAAAGAAAATAGGGAAATTTCCATGCTTGATGGGAAGCAGATCCCAAATGTAACTAACCACACTCCTCGACATAAAGATTGATGCACCAAAAAGTATTTGTTGGAGAGCTATGCAAATTGGTGGGTCAGTTAAGTTACGTAAGGTATTGCAGTTACTCACCAATCACGTGATAGATAAGGGAGGTAAAAGAGAAAACGCCGCTCTGGTGGCGTAGTGGTCTAAACGATGGCTTCTGATCATTCGTCCGAGATGGGTCCGAGTTCGAATCCCGTTGAAGCCTGGATGTCGTGTTTGTCTTACGGCGTATTTCTCTCCTTTCTCTGGAGCCAATGGCCCCAAATTAGGGACGGGCGGCTGCTTGTAGCCCACTGAGTTGCTGACGGTGGACGTTAAATATCCAATAAAAAAAAAGGGGGACGCTCGGCTTAGCTAAATTTCATAGTCCTTACCTAGGTGTGGGAACCACTGCTTCGGAGGGATCTTAGTGGGGAAAGCACGCAAAAGGAATGAGAATTCCTGTGCGATGACATCAGGAACCTTACCATTCCACGGATACCTTTTCTAGAGCCGGCATCATAGGACTACGTACGGAGGGTTGGTTCCTGCGTCTCATCGTGGCGCAAACACAGCGGAATGCAACAACTGTTGGCCGAAGTGGCTAAAGTGGTTGGAGAAAGGTATCGTGTGTTGCAGTAGAGGGACTCGTGCCCGTAGACTGGCTTCCGAAAGCTTTGATCTCCGCATTCCACGGCAAATCGTAGCACCCCCACAATCCTCAGTGCGCGACATTGGACGAGGTGCACATGCTGCAATAAATATCCTCCCAGTATCAACACAAACTGCGAATCGTAGATTGCCTGCAGCAGGTTGTGCTCATGCCAGCAATTGCGATAACTGCCACCCACCACAGCAAATCATCGCGCAAAGTAGAAACGGCGCCGTACCAGATGTGCCTGGCTGAACGAATGAAAGCATGTGGTATTCAGCGTCGAGTCTCGCTTTTGTGTCAGAGCCTACGTTTGAGGATTGTGAGTCTCGAGATGTCATGGTCAGCAGGCTGAATTCCTATAGGCCGTGAGCGTTATACTGAACCTGGTGTCATGGTTTGGGTTGGTATCACTTTCAGCAGCCGTTCGCCGTTCGTGCGCATAGCGGGTACAGTGATGACGATACGTCGATGAGGTACGCAACTAACTTTTTGTAGTACCTCTGTGGCGTTCTTCACGATCAGTTTCAACCAGATAAACCTGCACACTGCCAACATCAGCAGATAAAGCACATAAGGGCCGCCCCAGTGGCGCAGTGGTCTAAGCGATGGCCTTCGATCATTCGTCCGAACGGGAGCCCGGGTTCGAATCCCGGTGAGGCATGGATGTTGCGTTTGTCTTACGGCACTGGCTCTCTCCCTTCCCTGGAACCAGTGACCCTAAATTAGGGACGGACGACTGCTTATAGCCCACTGAGTTGCTCACGGCGGTCGTTAAACCTTCAATCAAAAAAAAAAGCACATAAGGTGTCCGGTTGCTACCCTAGCCAACACGTCTCCTGACTTGTCACTAATAGAGAACGTGTGAGGCATCATTGGCAGACGACTTAATGCCTGTACACGAATATCCATCAAAGCCGATGTATTATGGGCAGAGATCAATGGCGAAGGCTGAGCGTTACCTCAGGAGACTTTTCCGGAAAGTTTTCACTCGATTTTAACCCGTGTTGCACAATTGATTTAACCCGTGTTGCAGGATTAATGCCCCAAAAGTGCTGTCACACAACCTAATGACTCTGGCCACATTATACTCTCTCTTCGATCACGACATTCATGTAATCCATCAGAATTTAAAGCACTTCTTTACCACATGCGTTTCTATATGTCTTGTAAGTTTCGTATCAAGTTGTGAATTCTTTCATGCTGTGGCTTTTTCTATGTGAAAAGTAAAAGTATCTTAGGCAGAAGTTTGGCTACCTTCTTTATTAGTTTTGACGAAGTTCTTTCTCCACTTTCTCGGATTTAGGTTTTTTTTTTTGATTGGAGGTTTAACGACCGCCTTGAGCAACTCAATGGGCTATAAGCAGTCGCCCTGTCCCTAATTTAGGGTCACTGGTTCCAGGGAAGGGAGAGAGCCAGTGCCGTAAGACAAACGCAACATCCATGCCTCACCGGGATTCAAACCCGGACCCCTTTTCGGACGAATGATCAGAGGCCATCGTTTAGACCACTGCGCCACCGGGGCGGCGAACCATGGATTACATACCACTATGTGCTGATATCCTGAAAAATGTGTGTCACCGCTATAATTTGTCGTTTGGAACTCGAACTTAGAACATTCTCGCTAGGGTTAAAAAAGATCGAGACTAATTAATATGTTTGATAAGTACGGAGTGTACTGCATTCCCCTTAAAGCGAAAGAGAACGATGATAACGACTGTATTTATATTGGCATGACCTCAAGAAGATTAAAAACAAGACTCTCTGAACATAAGTACAGTGTGAAAATCTGTTCACAATCTTACAGCCCTCTCTCGCTTAGTCAATAAAGGCTCCCACTCTCCCACTTGGAGCGAGACTACCATCCTTGCGCTTCCACCCTCCAGAACCACATTACTACTTACCGAAAGTATGTATATTTTTCAAAACGTTAATATTTGTTGTAATGATGAACTTTCTGCCATCTTACATCAATCGTAGAGATTATTGTTTAACTATAGAAATCATGAACTTTAAGTTATGTATATATGTAGCTTTAATATGATTGTGTTTTCCCTCTGTTATCGGGTATTTCTTCGGATTTAGTGGCAACGACCTGTTTTTTGCTCCTGTATTTAACTGTCGGGTTCCGAGCACTCAGGTCTTTCCATCTGAAGATGTGGCTGTAGCAGCCACGAAAGATCTCATGGTGTTTTTAACTTTTTAACTTTTAATAAACGCTTTATTTTCTCCTGCAAGTTCTAATCGTGCATCTAAGGCAAAGTTCTTGTATTTCGTTGATTTACAGAACGAATATTTTATTGCATTAGCTGTAAGTTTACATGACTAATTCTTTAAAGGCTCGTAAAAAGCCTCGTTGAACATGTACTTTGGGCCTATAATAACTACCTGAGTAAGAATATCAACTGACAGAATAAAAGAAGTATTTAAAGATAAATCTTTGCTTTATTGCTTCACTCATGGAAGTTCAGATCGACATCAATATAATCCACTGATAAAATATAATCTCGCTGGTAGAACACCGATTTACAAATCGTATGACAATGACAATTTTTCGTCACATGCATTATATAGGCAAAACTCACCGGACACCTGGAAGAGAAACACAACATAGCATTTATTGACATGCATTTGTACGGTGTCGGTCCACCTTTCGCCTTAATGCATGCACTGACCCTTCGAGACATGCTTTTGACAAGATTTTGGAACACAGCGATAGCTAAGCCCTTCCATGCAGTACATAATGCTACCGCTAACTGTTGCCTAGTTGTAAGCCTTGGATCCAAACTTCTTATGCGGAGCTCTAATTAATCCCATAGGTTCTCTTTGGGATTAAGATGAAGGCTCTGTGCTGGCCAGTCCACACACAATACGAAATTATCGTCAAACCACGACGTAACAGTCCTTGCTTTATGGCTTGGTGCATTATCCTGCTGGTGCCAACAAGGCTCGGTTCCATAGTATTGCCACAGAGTTTGCAGGGCATAATTGTCCAGAATATCGAGGTAGACGTGCTGGTTAACTGGTTTTTCCACGATAACCAATGGGCCGGGACCATACCACAAAAAACACAACCACACGAGCACACTACCAGCTCCAAACTTGACCGTTGTAACAACAGTACACTGTGGTAAATAGCGTTCACCCTGCTGCCGCCATACCAACACACGGCCATCAGACTGGTGAATCGTGTAATTGGATTCATCAGTTCATAGGACCCGTTTCCATTGATCTACGTTCCACGATATGTGTTCTTTACACCACGCTAAACGACGAGTAGCATTCTGAGTGGAGATGAAAGGCTTATGAGCAGCCGCACGACCACGGTAACCCATGGAATGAAGTTCTATGCGAATGGTACCATACCGAGGTTCCAGCATTTTTCTCACCTGTACACTGAGGTCTTGTGCAGTACTCCGTCGATTAGCTCTAACGAATCTCCTGAGGCTTTGACGTCCACTATCACTGATTTTCTTTGGTCTGCCGGTACGTTTTGCTGCTTCAGGAACGCCATGTGTCTTTCACTTATTTAGTACATCCAAAACAGTTGACTAGGGTATGTTTAAATACTTCTCGGTTTCCCTTACCCACTAATATAACAGCCAACAATCTTTCCGTTCTCAAAGTCAGTTCTCTCCCGCCGAGACATTTTCACTCAACCTCACAGCGTGATATGATCGCGGTCAGCTGCAGGCTTGTTTTTATATCGTTTGCAGCTGCAAGCCGCGCATCTTAACAACGCAGCGGATCCGTTCATTTGCTTTTGAAGGGGTGTCCAGGGACTTTTGCCAATATAGTGTATATTAGCAAACGAACTTTGCCTCTTCTTCAAAATCAACGTTTAACAATCTACTTCCATTGCTCTTGTGTCATCAACTGGACAAATCTGCATTACTCCACTCTATTCCCATTGAACTTTCTTGTTTCATTCTGCTGTGACTCACTATCACAGTTGCCAAAATGTAAAACCTGTAAGGAGAAGCTGTTACATCGGGAAAATCTTTAACCAAGGAGTAACGAAATTTGCATGACAAAACAGAAACTCAAAAGAAAGGTTATTTAGATGTGTACGTTACGCAACATATTTCATGTTTCTGAGATCTTATTTCAATGCAGCACACATTTCTTACAAAATATCCAGTTTCCAGTGAATGGGTTGATCATTAAATTGTATTTATACCTCCAGAGAAATCTTTTTGGTCCTGTTATAACATGAATGTGGAGAAAGACCAAATTTGAACACTATATTTCTTTATTTTGGTTTTTGTTTCTATATACAATACTCACAAAATTCTGCACGACGCGAAATATTCGCTAATCAGTTTATGGGTGACATGTTTTTGAGCTGTTCAATCCTATTAAGAATATTCTTCCTTTTTCGGGTAACCTCAACTACATAGTTTTTACGCTTTCCAACCATAAGTTGAAGAAGCGTATATGCTCCAGCTTTGTCCGTTCGTCTGTCTGTCCACCAGTCTGTCTGCCTTTCCGCAGGATAACTCGCGTAAAAATGGTTCCATTTCGATGAAATTGTAGTATGTGGTAGGGGACAACCTGGGGACGAACTCTATTGAAAATGGACGAAATGGAATCAAAGGTCAGCACATGGGAGCGGGATCAATTCCATCGCTCTTATGCGCCATAACTTACGTAAAAATGCTTCGATTGCAACAAAACTTTATCATGTTTTTCCGGACCTATTCTGAACCGGTTCTGTTGAATATCATCGAAATAGTGTCAAAAGTCAAGGCACAGGAGCGAGATTTATTATACAGCCATTATCACCATAACTTGACTAAAACTACTTCTATTGCGACAAAACGTTAGCACGTTATTTTGGAGGTATACTGAACTAATTTTGTTTAATATAATCGAAATGGGGTCAAAAGTCAGGGCACAGGAGCGAGACATATTGCATAGCCATTTTCCTCAAAACTTGAGTAATGCTTTCTGGTATGTTGGAAAGCGTATCATAATCAATGCATGGCATGATTTTACTAACTTGTTTTTCAATGCACAGTTTTGTCTTTATGGAAGGAAGAAGCACACGGTCATTTTACAAAAGTAAATTCTTAATTAATTCAAAAATTCTGATGCCTCCCCGGTGGCGCAGTGGTCGTTGAACAGACAAGTCGCATTTTTTTCGGCTTCTGCGTAGAAGTCAACGTTCGTTTGTTTACTTGTTCTTTTTGTGGTATTTCGTCGTTTTGTGTTTTGGTTGCAGTGTTTCGTACCCTCGCTTCACGAGCAGTGAGGCTGAGTGCCGAGTGGGTGCTCATTTTTTTTTTTTTAATTTTCGTGTGTCGTCAGTTACGACGCATGAGTTTTGGTGGGCCAGTGGTCGAGAATGTCCACAACCACTGTGAATAAGTCACTGTCGTCTACAGCTGCTTCGTCGATTGCTGATATGTCTTCGCTTTATAGTTCTGTGTCTTCTTCGGGGAATGTTGCGTCGACTAGTGCTGCTGGACTTCCAGAGACTGTGCTTCTGGCCACCCGCGTGCCGGCTGCGTCTAATATTCCTGGTTCTGCTAGTTCTACTTCAACGTCGTTCGCACAAGCTGTGGGAAGTACCTCATATATTTCTAGTGATTCTGCACCACATTTCAAACGTGTAGCTTCGGCGTTGAAAATTATTCTTCCAAGTGATTCACGGCAAGGTAAGCAATTGTCGTCTGCCTTATTATTAAGTGTTTTCATTCCTGCTTTGCGTGACACCCCTCCCCCAGTATCTGCATGATGTGTCGAAGGTCGTTCCAGCCGAAAGCATTGTGTCCATTATTTGCTTGGGTGGAGGGGTGGTTGTTCACTTCACCCACCAGGAAGCAGTAGATTTAATTATAGTTCATGGGGTTGATATTGGGTCCTTTCATCTACAACCTGTCGCTGCAGCCCAAAGACCAGTTACGGTGACCCTCTCTCCTGTACCAACGGCTGTTCCTGATTCTCTGTTGATTGATGCCCTCAACACGATGGGTCGTGTTGTGGGAGTGACCAAGATTCTTCCAGCTACAGCCCATGATTCCCCCCTGAAACATGTACAGGGTGGGCGTCGCCAGTACCGGGTTATTTTCCCAACTTCTCAGTCAATTGCGGAACGCCCTGAAACTCTGGAAGTAGTCACTGATACCCGTACGTACATTTTTAATCTTTTTACAGGGGTCCAGTGCTTCCGCTGTAAAGGGGAAGGGTCATCTCGCTTCTGCTTGTCCTCATGCTACTCCTGGTGCTAGATCTGATTCTTCATTAGCTACTACAGTTCCGGTGGCCGCTGCCCCTGCGCATGTTGTGCAGGCCGCTGAGGCACCTGCTCACATTCTACCTTCATCAATTTTGCCTGCTGTTTCTCCAGTCGTTCCTTCCCTGCCGGTTCCTGTCGTCGTACTGGATGGTTTGGAGCCCTCCAATGAGGATTTTCCATCGCTGGAAGTGTCTGCACCTAAATCACAGCGTAAACGCCCCAGCTCACCTGGTGTTTCTACTCGCTCTTCCCGTTCGTCTCAACGTCTACGGTCCAAGAAAACAGCCCATTCTACCTCGGGTTCACCTAGCCATCATGAGCCAAATTCTGAATTACTAGTTTCGAACCGATTCGCATTTCTCCAGGATGATGATGTTATGGACACGGTCGCCCCTGATCCTGATGACACTGCAATGGTTGACTCTGACGATGATTCTCCTTCGCCTACACTTCTTGACATTTCTACTATGTTTGAAGAACTTGCGGTGCCTTTGCACCCTCTTACCTTATCTGATCTGTATGCATTGACCACTCGCCCTCGTAAGGCGAAGTTGATCACACTACCTTGCATTAAGAGTAAGCTTTACTTGCTGCGTGAAATGATTGCACAGCTAAACCAGTTCCATGCATTTATAACTAATGTTACTTTGCCTGGCGGGACTGAGCAATATGCTCGCCGTCTGGGCTACCTACTCAAGATTTTGAGGGCTGAACTGGAAGGCTGGATGCAACCTACCAGTGATGTCCTTGTTAACACTACTTAGATTTAATTGTAGAGGGCTTGCGTCTTCTGCGGCGAATGCTTTGGTTTTCGAGGACGTTCGTTACCTGGGGGCTAATATCCTCCTCCTCCAGGAGACGAACTGTTCCTTGGATGCGGGGTGTTCCCGCAGGAGACGCTGGCAGTACATTTTTTATCATAATTACCGGACCCATCTCAGGTCTGGCACCGCTATAGCATTTCATGTACGTTTTCATTCTTCCCTTTCTGATCTTGTGGAGTCACAGAGTCTGCTGGGTTCTTTTCAACATATTTCTTTTTGTTTTTGTTGTAAACGTATTCATGTTTTCAATATCTATATTCCGCAATCTGCTACGGATGCAGAAACTCTCCTCCAACATCTTTCTTCTATCCTTTCGACCCTCCATCCAAATGATACAGTCATTGTTGCAGGCGATTTCAATTGCACTTTGCAACCCGGTTTTGACCGAGATGGTTTCAACCGAAAGCCGTTCCGACCTTGTTTCCAATCTCACTCAACTCGTTGTTAATTTTGATTTGATTGATGCATTCCGTTCCCTCCATCCCGGTCCAAGGAATTTTCCTGGTTCCCCCGGCTGCTTCACGCTGTGTCGCAGCACGCCTAGATAGATTCTATGTTTCCAGTTTTCTCCATTCCTCTCTAGTTGAAATTACTCATCATCCTTCCGTTTCGTCAGATCATCGCCCCGTTCTTTTAAAACTTTTTTGCATTCTTCCTCTGTTCCCCTTTCCCCAGTCGGGTCGCTCGACGATTCAGTTTTAACTGATCCTGTTTTCTGTGCTGAAATTCGCTCTATGATCTCGTCTTCTGTGCAACAACTTTCTTCGTCTGACGACCCAGTGGCTCTGTGGCTTTCCACGAAAATTTCGATTATTTCTTTCGCACGTCAGTTTTCTTTCTCTTCCCGTACTTCTCGCTTTCAAGATATTGATGTTCTCCGTCGTAAACTGCAGACTATTTCTCCTTCTGATCCTTCTGTTCCCGTGTTTCAAGCTCAACTTCGTCGTATTCTGTTTACTTTTGCTTCATCAGCCCTTACTCGTCTGAAATTCACTCACTTGCGGTTTCACGACGACCCCTTTTCTAGTTTGAAGTCCCTTGAGGAGTATCATGTTAAAAGCAACACAATTTCCTTTCTTTCACTACCTGACGTATCTACAGTTACCGACCCTTATCGTATCTGTGAACTTCCTTTTTCTCATTATTCTGATCGTTTTCAACACCGACTCCTTTCTTATGCACATACCTCCCCTCTTCTTCATGTCCTCCCTCAGGTTCCACATTGTTTTTTTGATTCTCTTGTTTCTCCTATCTCTCCTTCTGAAGTCCGCTCTGAAATTTCCAGTCTGAATGACCGTTCTTCCCCTGGCGCGGACGGTCTTCCGCTCTCATTTTATGAGAAGTTTCTTCCTTCTCTCCTCCCGCTTCTGGTTGCATGTTTTAATGCCGTTTTTACTTCTTCAAATTTTCAGTCTTCTGATTTCACTTTTCTATTCTCCGTCTCATCCCCAAAACCGGAAACCTTGGTCTTTTTTCTAACTGGCGTCCTATCTCTATTCCTAATACTGACTACTAAACCTTTGCTGAAATTCTCGCTTTTCGCCTCGATCCCGTCTTGCAGCATTTAATCTACCCCGATCAAACTTACACTATTCCTTCCCGTTCGATTACTACCAACATTTCCACCATTCGCAACTTATATTTTCTTGCTTCCCATCTTTCCGAACCTCTCGCAATTTTTAATATTGATCAGAAACAAGCTTTTGACTCAATTAATCATTCTTATCTATTTGCTGTTCTTCGTCATTTTGGCTTCCCTACTCCTTTCTGTCAAGCTATTATTAATCTTTACTCTCACTCTTCTTTCCGTATTCGCACTTCCACATTCATGACAGCTACCATCCACTTTGACATCGGGATCCGGCAGGGTTGTACCCTTTCGGGTCAACTTTTTACGCTTGCATTTGAACCTCTCTTAATTTGTCTGCGTTCTCGTTTGTTTTCTGTCATTCCTCGCAGTATTGCTCCTACTCGTACCCACCGCATAGTGTTGTCTGCATATGCTGATGACCTCACTCTCTTTCTTCGCACTGAACGTTATTTCGGTGTTGTCCTTTCTGCTTATCGTGAGTATGCTTCAATTTCCGGTTCCGAACTTAATCTGTCTAAATCTGTCGGCCTGTGGGCCGGATCGTGGGTGGCACACGGTGATCGCACTTGGGGTGCCCGTTGGTCATCCTCGGTCATTAAACTTCTTGGTGTGTACGTTGGAAATCCCGTGGCGGTTGCTGATGCCACATGGATCCCTTTGGTTCAGCAGCTCAATCGCCGTCTTGCTCCTTTTTGCAGGTTCAAACCTTTTTTGTCCTTTTTTAGCAGAGCACATCTGGTTTCTTCCTTTCTTCTTCCCATTCTGACACATTCGTGGTTCGCTTATTTTCCCTCGCCCATTTTTCTCCAATCCGCTCAACGGTTGATTACTGATTTCATCTGGAATAAAGTTCACTGGGTTCATCGTTCTACTCTCGTCCTTCCTCTGTCCTTTGGAGGTCTTGTCCTCCCAGATCTATTTCAAAAGTCTAATGCTATTAATCTTCAGACCTTTCTCCGTTCTTTTTCTCATTCTCAGATTTCATCGATTACTATTGTTGATACTTTACTTTTCCCTCGCAGTCCGTTTCTCACTCTCGCTACTTTCCTCCGTATGGATCTGTTCCCCATCATTCCAGATCACTTTCCCGATACTTATCGCACCTTCTTTTCCCTCTGGCATTCCTTATGTCCCGTCCGTCTCCCACCTACCTCAACTAATGATCTGCTTGCGGAACCTCTCTTTTACTCTTCTGCACTCCGTTCTCCCTCTTCACCGTACTTGTGCTTCTCCACCTGGTTCGCCAGTGGCGTGGTACAGGTATCCCAACTTGTAGATGCTTCTCTCCGCTGGAAGTCTCTTTCCCAAATCGACCCCTCTCTTGCTGACACTCCCTTACATCGCGCCCAACTCCGGTTACTTCATATTCAGCTTCAACGCGTTTACCCGTCCCTCGTGAATTCTTATGGGTTAATTGTTTCTTCTTCGACGTCCCCTTGCCTTCCTTTTCTGGTTTATTTGAATGATGTTCCCTTTCTGGTGCATCAAGTTACTGCAAAACTCTTGTACCGCCACTTTCGTACTTATTTTAGAACACCTCTCGCTATTCCTTTTGTGCCACGTGATGAAACCTCTCAGACATGGATCGATTCACACACTTCTCTGGCTTCCCCAAAAGCTACTGATAATCATTGGCTCCATCTTCATTGTCGCTTGCTCACACCACGGACTCTTCATCGTTTTGGTCGCCTGTCTTCTCCCTTGTGTTTTTTCTGTTCAACGCTCGGTGATGTTCATCACGCATATGACTCCTGTTTAGTTTTACAGCCTCTTTTTTCATTGATGTTTGCTCTTCTCTCCAAGGTCTGTCCTTCCTTTCACTCTGTTTCACATTACTATTTTCTTCGCCGTCATCATCCTTCCGCTGCTGTTCACAATCCAGTTTGCGCGTTTTTAATTTTGCAGGCCAAACTGACAATTTATTTACACTATCATACCAGTGTTGATCGGCCTGCTCTTCGCCGATATCATCCTGGGAGGGTTTTTCTGTGCCGTAGGTTTCGTTCCTCGATCAAGTCCGTCATCCAACTTGAGTACGAGGTAGCTCTGGCCCGGCAGGCAGTTCCTGCTTTCTTCTCGATCTGGTCTCCCCCCTCCCATGGTTTCGGGTTGAGCATGGGTTGATTCAATTCGTTTGATCAGTTTTTTTTTCTTGTTTTTTTTTTTGGTGTACTGTTTTCTTCACTTTGTTTGTTTTTGCTTTTCCGGGTTGTTGTCTTGTTCTGTTTTTGATTGAGCTGCAGGTTTTTTTCCCTTGTATTCATTCTTTTCCTCTGATCCTGTTGTTTTTCCTTTTAATTTTTTACCGTTTTCCTTTTCTTGTTTTTATGATGGTCGTTTGGTAATGTTGTACTGTTTTGCTTCCTTGAGATTCCGGTCTTTTTGTTGTTTTTTCCCCTGTGCTTTGTTAGCTCATTCTACTGGTCGGTATATTCTTTCTTGGATAGTGCTTTTCTATACTTTTCCTCTTACTAGAGGCCTCGGCCTCTTTGTCTGAATTTTCTTGCCGTTTTGCGCTGTGATTGGATGTTTTACAGCGCGTTGCTTTGACTTTTTCTGTCCGGAGACCGTGGGCATTTGTGTTCCTGTGTTCTGTGTGTATTATTTTTCTGGTTCTTGGTGGTGCTGTGCAATCGGTTATTGTTTTTTGTGTCGGTATTTTTGTTGAGTTGTTTGTCTATGTAATATTGTGTGCTTGCTTTGTATGTTTTCGTCGGCCACAGTTGTTGGTCGACGCATTTCTTGTTGTGGTGTTCTGTTGTACTGGTTGGCCACCAATTGTTTGTGATCAGTGTTATTGTTTGGTATAGTGTGATGCTTGTTGGGTGTTGTTGTTTTCCGTTGGGCTGGTCTGTGTTGTCTAGTTTTGCAAATTTTTTTTGGCGTGTTGTGTTTCTTTTGTGCTTGTTTGTTTGTTGTTGTTCCTGATCTTATTTTTTGTACTGTGTTTCCTGTATGTGGTATTCCCTTGTTTTTGTAATTGCTCTTGCTTTTTGCACGTGTTTTGTTTTAGTTGTTCGGATGGCGGCTGTCCTACTCGCTCTGCTCCTGTGTGAGTTTTTTAATACTGTGATTGTATTTTACCTATACTGCTAATGTGATAATCTTGTTTTTTACTTGTTTGTGTATGTTCTACTTTCGTGTTTCAGTTGGCTCCGCAGTTTAGGGAGCCTTTTTTTTTCTCATGCCCCGTGTTTCATGTTCACTTGTTTTGCTTTGTTTTTTTTTATGAACTTTGAATTACTTAGTGTGGCCCTGCTGGTCTCGTTGTGTTTTTCCATTGAGTACTCAGCCTTATCTCTCGTTTTCTAAACTGTGTGCTTCTCGTGCGTATCTTGTTTATTGGGTTACGTTGACCCAAGGAGTTGGTCAACGCACTATTTGCCTTATGCTCATTTTCTTTTACTCTGCCTTTTGTGTTTTTTCTTGACTGTATGCAACTACATGTGTAGTGAAGTAGTCAGTTGAGGCAGTTTTGTCTTTGATTATGTTTTAGGTGCACTTTTTGTGTTTTCGTTTTTGTGTTTCTTTGCACTCAAGCTAGGGTTCTACGTCTTGCTTCGTGTTTCTCCTGTCTGGGTTTTTCCTGTAATACTGTATTTTTTCTTGGCCCAGCCTTCTGTTGCCGTGCACGACTGGACGTACTTTGTGTTGTTTTCAATGTGTTATGGTGCTATGTGATCTTGTTTCCGCGTGATTCTCTCTATAGCGCCACGTCGGCTTCCGGGGTTTGTCAACGCGCGACTTCTTGTTTTGAGTATGAAATTTGAATTGAGTGGGATTTTTTTGTGAACCTCGTGTGCCTGTTTGGCTACATTTATTTTGTGTGATGCAGCGGTTTCCCACCTTATTATCATGTATTCTTCTGTACAGCGTTCCTTCTGACATACATGCCTCACTTCGTATTTCGTTTTTAGTTATAGCGGTTGGTTAACACCCCTCTTTATGTGCACGGTTTTTTTGCTTTTTATGTTCTTCTTGTACTAATGTTTTGGCCGCTGCTGCATGTTTTCAGAAGTACAGTTTTGTTTCTCCCTGTCGCTGTCTTGCAGTGTCAGTCAATTTGTGTTGTGTTGTATTGTTGTTGTGTTTTTTACCTGTCACTTTTGTGTTCGCGCTGCTATGTACTAGTCTTTGGAATGTGTTTTCTTCCCTCACTCTGGGGTTTGGGTTTTGTAATGTGTGTGTTTTTTGTTTTTGTTTTCTGTGTTCCTTTTTTATCTGTATATATTTTAATCTTGTTCTGATGTTACCAGTTTTCTTTCCTCCTTTCTTTTGAGTTGAGACTTCTTGGCCTCGTCTCTTTTAATACAGTCTCATGTGACTGAAGCGTATCACATGTACCTTGCTTTTAGACTAATAAAGGTTTATTTTGAAGGCGCAGTGGTCTAAGCGATGGCCTCTAATCATTCGTCCGAAATAGGTCCGGGTTCGAATCCTGGTGAGGCATGAACGTTGGGTTTGTCTTACGGCACTGGCTGTCTCCCTTTCCTGGAACCAGCGACCCTAATTAGAGACAAGCAACTTATTATAGCCCATTCAGTTGCTGACGGTGGTCGTTAAACCTCCAATAGAAAAAAAAAATTCCGATAGCAAAAAAACATCTTCCACTGATAAATTTTGTTAGAAGGAACATTTTACATATATGTTCTCCTTAAAATAGTGCACAGTTTCTTTCTGGGAGAGAAGATGTATATTATATTTTCCTCGCTGCCTGAACTTCGGAAAATCCGGTTAAAAACTTTTTGTTTATGTCAAATTCTTCATACTCAGAAAATTCTTTTGCGTACGTTTTTTCGCTTTTTCAGTTTTGTAACTAAAAGACGCATCTGCTTTTGAAAATTAGACTTAAAAGTTGTAGTTGTTGTCAGCTGACTTTATTATACGAGGGCATTTTTTCTCTTACGTTTTACTTTCTCATAAGCATCTATGCCCCTAGCTTGATTCTAGGCGAATTCCGATCTAAAACGTTTTCGAGTATATGATAATTCTTACTACGAAAAACATTTAAGCATACAAACGCCTTTCCATAAAAACTGAGAGTAATTTTTCTTGAGTTGGCAACAGTGCGGAGGAAAAAATAACCACCCAGACGACTAACTGAATTAAGGAAGTAGCTATGGCAACAGTTATTAGCCGTGGCAGATGATTGTGGTTTTGTTATTGCGCAGGTGATCAAGGTACGTCTGCGTTTCGCCATACAGCTATGGAGGTGAGAGATTCAGAGTTAAGAAGTGAAATGCGTTGTGCTATAAAGTTTTGATATCTTTGGGTAAAACAATTCTAGAAAAACTTGATTTAATGAAAAAGTTTACAAAGAAAAAATGTTTGGGTGAGTCAACGATTTTTAGATGGTACCATTATTTCCAAAAAAAGGGCGTTTGTCAGCAGAACTGGTTCCCAGGCCTGGTCAACCTGAAAAGTGTTTTTACGAAGCGTTTTTATTAAAACTGTGTAAGCAATCTTGCAAAAATATCGCGAATGACGTGTGAAGACATAGCGGCGTCAACTAATATTTCAAAAACACTGGCATTCCTCATTTTACGCTATAAACTACTGCTGCATCGTGAGTGTTCCAGATGGGTACCTCGTCTCCTGACGAGAGAACAATTGTTAGGTAGAGTTCAGGTGTGTCTTGAGTGGAAACAAATTATTGCAAAGGATCCAAACTTTCTAAACACAGTAATAACTGCCGATGAAACATGGGTTCAATATTTCGACCCCCTCATGAAGCGCGTAACGAGTGTCGGGAAATACCCAGGCTCGGCTCTTCCGAAAAAATCCGCCAAACCAAATCAGCTGGGAACGTGATGATGACAATTTTCTTTGATCATAAAGGTGTAGTCTACCAGCATGCCGCTCCTCCACAAATTACTGTCAATGCTGAGTATCACATTTCAGTCTCGAAGCATCTGCGGCGACACATATCGATTAAGCTACCGGAACCGGTGGTCAAGTAAACCCTACACCATGATAACACTCGCCCACATGTGGCTGCTTGTGTTCAACAGTTTCTAACGAAATGCAGTATTGAAATCGTTGCCACAGCCTGCCTACAACCCTGACCTTTGCCTCGTCCGCTTTCGGGTTGTTTCTAACAATGAAGGAGAAGTTCCGTGGTACAACATTCAACACAGATGCTTCATTCGGAACTTGAATCAGAGCCCACTCAGCCGAACAATCAGAAGTCAGCTCTTAGACCTCGGCGCCAACGTGATGTCTTACAGACATTGGAGACGCTTCCGAAGAACAGAGACTGTTACCCAGTAAACCCAGATGAAGTAAAGCTAGGAGGATTACATAACGTGAAGACAGGTATAAGAAAGTTGTAGCAAGACGCAACATGCTTGACAACACCATTACAATTGCGTTTCGATCTAATCACCGTCACGTAAACTCATTTTTATACTACCTTCATACGCAAGAGGTTGCACGCAGACTATGTTTATTCCAGATGTCATGTGCTGTCGTCCGCTGACACCCTCTCACAGGAGATCACTGCTGAATTGGTGCTGAGATCATGTTACCTAGACTGAAAACAAATAGCGATGTGTATGAGAGTTTTCTCTACGGAATGACCCTCGGCGTGTATTCATCTGTAAGAAGCCTCGATGGCGTCAGCATCTTTCTTCCCGCATTGAAGGAGATTCCTATGGTGGATACTATTGTCTGGGCATTCATCGTGTTGTGTGGATGTATCGGTTTCAGTATGGTATTATCACTGCTAAGTAATCAGATCCTAGACCCTATAAGCTACCCCATGCGTTTACACTTGGAAAAAATTCCATTTTACATGACAAAAATTGTCGATGTTTCAGTGCATGGGGAAACAGTGTAGATACGAACCTGCATTGTAAATCTGGTTACCATAGAAAGGTAATGTCAGTGCTACGAAGTTGGCGCACGTATAATGAACACAGAGATATTTAGACTCATTTCATAGGTTCACGCGAAGTAGGATGGTACGCGCGAAGAATTGTTGCAGGTTTGAGACGTGATGAGCCATCAGACGATTGCATCAGTGGACACGGGAAGGGGATACTATTCGTTGATACCGGTCCGACCAGGGTTGGATAACTACATATCGGTATGAGCATCACGTACGTAATCGGAATGGTTGTCAATTCAGGAAACGTAACTGTAAGACTTTTATCCAGTGAGAAGATAGATGATTGATGGAGTCAAAGCCGGTATTTATCAGCACCACACAAAGACGCCACAGAGAAGCTGGCACGAGTAGAAGACGGGATCTCCTCTGCACTCCTAACCTAGAAATTCCCGTAATAATAAGCTATGCAAGTCATGGCCATGCCAAATTAGAGGGGTGCAAAGGAGAAGCCGATTGTCCTGACGAATTACAAAATGTCTTTAGCAATGAGATCCCTTATCGGGCTCAGACAATACGATGATCGCACTAACTGTTGGGAGAAATATCGGCGAAAGAATTTCAACGTCGTGTACTGTTCAGATGCAATGCCCACCGCAGAAACCCTGCTGTTGGGAAGTGGCATCTTTTGAAATAGTTGGTCATTACTTTTTTGACGTGAATACGTCTTTGAAATCAGACCAGCACTAAGTGGCCAGTACGGAAAGTTGAGAGTTACGAAAAAATGGGCATCGAGTTCGGTCGAATAATTGTCTAATAATTTCTATATTATCAATGCGAACCAAACCAATCTAGTGTCATTCGATAGCTAAGGGAACAGAGACTTGTTAGTGACCTTGAGTTTGCGCGGCGCGATAAGCGGGGGGCGGGGGCGTGGTCCGACGACTTTCCGCTGCGCCTCGCAAACTTAAAAACGTCGAAATTCATCTCAAACGACAGGTAACGTCGAAATCTGTCGATTTAAGACATTAGAAGGGAAATCAAATACAGTGTTGGTTGTGAAACTTTGGATTGCAGTTGGAAAATTTAAAAAAATTCACAATGTCGGCATACACTCGTTGAAAAGCCAAATAGAAATACATCGAACGTAGTCTACGCGGAAGAACAACTCCTCAGCACCCGATAAACATCACAATGTCCGCGACAGAACGCATGAAAAAGCATCGGGAGGCAGGTGAGTATATCCCCTCCCAATCCACCTATCAAGAAACACTTCATCTGAACATTTCTGAACACGAATAGCATAATGAGCTGGAGCGCCGTATTGTTGGAACCATCTTTCTGCTAGGAGACCCTATCATTGCAGCTCGGGAACAAACCAGTCCCTCAGTATGGAAAGATAGGAATGCTGATCGACCTAGTCGTCGGAAAAATAGGGGCCTATCAAATGCTTACTAGATAGTGCAGCCGAAATCATCACAATGTAGTGGATTGTGCTCCAACACCTCATGGCAATGTGGGTTCTCTTTGCTGCAAAAATAAACATTCTTAGCACGGCTACTTCGGTAGATGGCACATTCATCATTGAAGAACACAGCCCCACGTTGAGGGGGCGTCAACAACGTCTCCAACAATCTTGCACATGCGGTACTCCGTTCCTCCGAATCAGCTTCAGTAAGCTAAACACAGGGCGATAGGACTTCAATTGCAGATCTGTTTTCATGTGAGTCAGCATGGTGGTCTTTGGGATTCCAAGTTCCGCCGATCCTATCTTCAGAGCATTCTTGAGAAATCTCAGCACTGATGCTGCCACGGCTGCACATTTTTGTTGCCTCGATTGCGGTCTTCCAGTCCTATTGCTATCCAGTATGGATCCAGTTGTGAACATCTTATGTTCCCATCTCAATAATGTCTATTTCGGTGGGACTTCTTTGTTAAATCTTGCAGTAAAGTCACTTTGCACTTATCTTATAGTTTTACTAGAACGTGGACATTCATGTGTCCATACACTTCCTACTAACCATTCTTCCACACTATAGTTGCTTGTGTCAGCCATCTGAAAGCAAAGAAAAAAATTAATTAGTTCCATTGTAATAGCCATAAGGGGATGACAAGACATTCGGATCACCCAATTCAAGTATCTTTTCATTTATTTTTCCTTAGCTAACGGTATAGTTCTACAAAATTCTATATATAACAAGAAAGAGGACACCGAACTTTTGGGTGTAATGTCTTTTGAATCCGTTCTTATGCGAATTGAATCTATCAAAGCTATTCAAAATCAATGGAACCGGTATGAAAAACAGTTGTATCTGACCAAAGAAAAAATTAATTGGGTTTTTAATCCCGCAGATATTGCTGTAAACGTCAACGTACGTCCTCTGGTGGCAGACTTGTGCGTTAAGAAAAATTCGAATTTATATGAGAAACATTTCGCAGCGGAAGCGCTCTCCAACAAAGAAATAATTTCTCAAATCGGTCTCTTACAAGCAGAGATATAGAAAAATATAAGATATGCACTCCCCCTCCCACCCCGCGGAAAAAACATGCATTATTTTAAAAAGAAAGTATTTTCAAAAGGTTTTTCAATGTGAGCGTTATCGGTCCATGAAATAATTTTTTCAGTCGAGTTTTCAGGAGATCAGATTTTACTGCAAATACATCAGACGCAGAAATTAACTCTTACGCCACCTGGTGGCCAAACCATTCTTTATCAAATATATATGCTGGGAATTTCCTATCAGGAGCTGTACCCGTGCAGAAAGAATTTTTCAAATCGGAGTTTCAGAAGCAGAGATATTGAAGAAAACGCAATTTACCTTTACGCTCCCTAGCGGAAAGTTTATGCACCACTTGAAAATTTTGAATTTATATCAGAAACATTTTACACCGGTTACGCTATCTAACAAAGCAGGAATTTTTCAAATCCGACTTTCAGAGGAAGGGATATTGACAGAAATAAATAGACACCAACGCCCTCTGGTGGAGAAACCGTGCATTATTTTAAGATGAAAATATTATCAAATGTTTATCGACAGGTGCGGTATCGGTCCACGGAAGAATTTCTTCAATCGGGCATTTAGAACCTGAGAGTTTGCTGCAAATACCTACGAAGCACAAACTTAACGCTTACGCCCCATGGCGGTTAAACCATATTATATAAAATATTAGAAATTACAATAAAAAAAAACTCCCACCAGGAACTGTATCCGGTACTGGAAGAATTTTTCAAATCGGAGTTTTAGAAGCAGAGATATCGGGGAAAGCTCAATTTACTTTTACTTCCCGTAGCGGAAAGTCAGTGAATTATTTGAAAATTTTGAAATTATATTAGAAACATGTGGCACCGGAAACTCTGCCCAACAAAGAATAAATTTTTCAAATCGGATCATTAGAAGCAGAGATATTGACATAAGCAAGATATAGATCTACGCCCCCTGGCGGAGAAACCATACATTATTTTAAGAAGAAAATATTTCGGAAGAGTTTGACTACGTAAGTAGTATCGGTCTAGGAAATAAATTTTTCCATCGAGATTTTAGAAGCTCAGATTTTGCTGCAAATACATTAGAGGCAGAAATCAACACTTACGCCCCCTGATGGCCAAACCATTTTATACAAAAAATTAGAAAATATGTGCGAAATATTTCCCATCACGAGCTATATTCGCTGAAGGAAACATTTTTCAAAGGGGAGTTTTAGAAGCTGAGATGCCTTGGGAAAAGCAATTTACTTTTACGCCCCCTAGCGGAGAATATATGCGTAACTTGGAAAACTGACTATGCCTAAAATAATCTTCGACTTGAATGAAATCGAAAAGTAAAATAATTTTTTCAATTGGATGTTTAGAAGCAAATATATGGATTAGAATGTGTTTTGAATTCGATATGATCCGCATTTACGCCCTCTAGCGGCGAAGTTTTGCATCGTAAAAAAAAATGAAATAAAGGATCATCATTCGCACATTTCAAGCTTCCTAATGCATTTTTTTTAAATCGGACTATTAGTGGCAGAGATATTATGTCTTCAGAAGGACGGACGGACAAACCGATAACATAAGCACGATCTTTTTTTTACAAAAGACGTGCTAAAAAAGCTTTGAGGTTTTTTGTTAGATGTTGCCCATATTTGATTTGCGGATTGCAAATACGATGCACAGCCGCACCGGTGGCGCAGTGGCCTAAGCACTGGCTTGTGAGCATTCATCCGAGTTGGGTCCAGGTTCGAATTCCGGTGAGACATGGATGTTGCGTTTGTCTTACGGCCCTGGCTTTCTCCCTTCCCTGGAACCAATGGCCCTAAATTAGGGACGGGCGACTGCTTATAGCCCATTAAGT
The DNA here is from genome assembly GCA_039090855.1 of Macrothele yani. NCBI lineage: Eukaryota > Metazoa > Arthropoda > Arachnida > Araneae > Macrothelidae > Macrothele > Macrothele yani. Next base: position 131,294,573 of record CM077005.1, on the reverse strand, counting down.
TGCTCTCGGTGGTCGCTAAACCCGCAATCAAAAATAAAAAAATAAATGTGATATAAGTTTTACTGTATGACGTAATATTTATTCACAAAACAATATACTATTTGGAGCAGAGTATGTGTAAAGCAAAGGTCAATAAAATTGGGTAAACTGTTCGGAAAAATATTTGTAATTATTGAAGGTGTGCCTATCACATTTAAAATATTTATACATATCTTTCTTGTTGCGTCTAATGCATTTTAGACCCCTTTTGATACCTCTGCATTATAAAAATCAAATTAAGCATTGTTAATCTGGCAATCTATGTTTAAAAGGCATTATAACGCACTTTTCCGTTGCTAATATGATTTCAAAATATACCAGTAAGTTTAAGTTTTCTATTCTAATTTATTTTTATTTAAACGGTAGTAACTTTAGATTTCTCATTAATTATATCATTTATGTCGAGTGACACGGGGTTTGTACTAGTTTATTGTTTCAAATGTTTCTTGACCATTTTAACTCGCTGAAAGTTATAAAATATCTGAATTGTTTTCTTATAGGTTTGTCGATTCGTTTTCACTCGTTTCTATAATCAACAATATCTTTGCGTAGAAGCAATGGCAAAGTTGGATGAATTTAACTTTGATTTACAACATTCATATTAAGAATTCCAAAGCAAACGTGTTTAGGAACGATATGAATAATGAAGTGTCTAAAAACATACGAAATACTACAAATAAATAAGATGTCCGCGATAATTATATATTTAGAAAATCACGCACTGCATATCATCATTAGTTTCAGCGTTAATGCGAGGCAAGAGTTATAAACATTACATTATTTTGTTCTGAATGTTCCTATAAACATTTTCTTTTAAACATATTTTTTTATTTTCACTTATTTTACATTTCTCAAACTCTTCTCTTCGAAAAAAAAGCCAAATTGCACTCTGAAATGATTGTGCACAATGTTCCTACAACTGATGATTTGTACGATCTTTAAATCAACGAAAGTATACAGTAATTACAAAATGAAATTAACGCGAATTGATAACAAGGAACAGAACACCAATTAAGTAGTAAATAGTAACACTGTACTAGTGGTCCGATTTATTGGTGTAGAAAGTAGACACATTCTTTCTACGAAAGTAGAAATTAACGCGGTTTGACTTTCGATTTTCAGAGCCTAATGTAGTTCCGCGTATTAATATGTTTTGTTTATATAAGAACGGCTCACGTTCACCATCATGGAGCAAAGACATTCCCTGCCCCCTAAAAAAAGACCATGTAAGATAGGACAAAAAATATTACGATTCAGAATGAGGCTGGTTTTTTTCGAATAGAATATATTTAAAACATGCAATGGAGAATAAATCAATACACTAGGCACAGAATAGAAATTTGTGGCTTAACAATACACGAACTGAAGGATTTGCTGCGCAGAAGGTTTATTACTTGTACTTAAATTTTAAATTGCGATGCTACTGAATCATTTTCTCCATTCTGTTGAATGAATTGTTTTTAGTAATTCATGAAAAGATCTGCATGCTCCATTTGGTTGGCTTCTTATCACTCGTCCGAGAGGGGTCCGAGTTCGAACCCGATGAGGTATGGCTGTTGTGTTTGTCTCATGGCTCTGGATTTCGCCTTTCCCTGGAACCAGCGGTTTAAATTTAGAGACGAATGGCTGCTTATAGCATGTTGAGCTGCTCATAAGTGATTGTTAAACTCCCAAACAGAAAAACAAATAAACAAACAACAACAACAACAAAACGCTGTATTCGGCATTTACGTCGAGACAAAAATCTAAATGCCTGTCAGCCAAATGTTTCACAGAAGCATGCACTTTCAGCATGTTGCCTCTGCTTCCTTTAAAATCCAAGTAGCCATAAAACTGCGAAATTGTTTATTTTAAGGGAACTAATTTTTCAGTTAATATCTATCTATCTATCTATCTTTACATATTACGTAATCCTGTCCAAATACTTCTCATAAAAAACTATACAAAACCTTTTCAGCTAACTGTTACAATTCCTCGAAGAAGTAAAATAAATGTCATTCTATTTATTCAGCATTTCCTCTGTATAATCGGAACCGCTTTTTGTTCCGTACAAAAAAAATCCATGTTACTACATCGTCTGAATTATTATTATTATAACAAGTACTTAGTGGCCGCCCCGGTGGTGCAGTGGTCTAAGGCGCTGGCCTCTGATCATTCGCCCGTAAGGGGTACGGGTTCGAATCCCGGTGAGGCATGGATGTTGTGTTTGTCTTACGGCACTGGCTCTCTCCCTTCTCTGGAACCAGTGACCCTAAATTAGGGACGGGCGACTGCTTATAGCCCATTGAGTTGCTCACGGTGGTCGTTAAACCTCCAATCCAAAAATCCAATCCAAGTACTTAGTACTGCATGTAGCGGCGGACCTACTTTCTTTTGCCCCATGATGGTGGATGTGCGCTGGCCTTACCAAAACAAAGCGCATTGACATGCGGAACTACCTAAAGCTTTGACGATCGGAAGTCCATCCACTTTGCTAATTGCTTTAATGGTTTCCTGCAAGTGCCAGGTAAAACCTTTATAGTAGTTCTTATTGCCGCTTTATTTCGCTTAATTCTATTTATTGTTATCGCTTGGAAGTCATCTAAATGGCGACTTCCGGAGACGTACTAGTACGTCATCTTTTGTTTTACTTCACATAACTGAATTTCCATGCCCTCTTCTGTATTTTCTGCTTGAATTGCAGCGTCTTCTTTGACTGACCATCCACGTACTTCAATAGCTGGAGCCTAGGCCGTCTGAAAAATATAAGGCCATGGCATTTGAGAGACGAGTTCCCTCTTTTAGTGACGTCACGTGGAAATCAAGGCTTCCAATGGGTTTTCGACACTGCCATGTGTGACGTCAAACACGACATCGAGGTATCAGTTCGTGTAACATGAGAGTGACAACATAAACGGAGGAAACTCGTCTCTCTAATATCATGGCCTTATGTTTTCTAGATGGCCTTACTGGAGCTAAGAACGAGCAGTCTAATACGTCGCAACTTAATGCCCGGGAGGATAAACCCACACCTATTTTGCCTAATATTCTCAATGGACCTGGGTCCCTCGATTCCGTTACCTCTTCGTTCCATGAAAAAATGCCTAAAGGAACCAAACATTAATGTTAACAACTCTTGTAATCATCTCAACAAGTAACATCGCCTTTCGTTGCTGACGGAATTATGATACCGCCGGTACCTTTCACTGCTGCTGTCAGCCGTCACCCTTATAGTACCTCCAAATCAATGGCTTTCTACAAACCAACATGGACTGGTAAGTGCAAAATGTCTCACAAATACGGAGTGTTAATTTAAAAACACAACACGTACTTCTCAGCTGTCGTAAGCTACTAGTAGATAGGCATTGAACTGTTTTTATTGTGACAAAAGGGGAGTGTAAAGATAGAGGTCTGCATGGGCCTTTAACCCGGCCTAGGCACAAACTTTAAAGGGCCCGTTTCAGAATTTTCAGTTAATGGCCATACCGAGCCCCACTCGGTACAAACTTTTTCATCAAGCGTTCTCTGTCACTTATAGCAAACAACGCAAGCCTTCCTCTAGAGCAGGAGTCTTCAACCTGTGACCTGCGGATCACTTTTTTCCCCAAAGGAAATCGATAAATGGAAAAAAATATATTTTCGAAATGGAGATTTGAATATCCATGCACCTTTGGTACAAGGTTTTTGAATTCCCAAATCTGCTATGAGCTATGCTGCGATAATTTATATAACTGAATTTTTTAAAATAATTCTGAAAAATGTAAGCATATCAACTTTAGTGGTAATCGTAACATGTTAACTGCATCAGTTATTTTTTCGATAGTAAAGTTTTAGGATTCAAAACCCCTTTGAAATATTAGATATTCATAATAAACACATGCACTTTTACTTATCTTTTTATCTGGCCATTGGAGGTATAGCGAAGTAAATTTCTCCGTCACTTTGGTCCACGCGGGAATCGAACCCGAGTCCACTTATTCCGGAAACAAGTCGCTCTACCAACTGAGCTACGCAGACGTTCGTGCTCGCTGCTATCTGCCTTTATGTCGTGTGCGTCCTGCGGGGCAGGCACGTCAAATCTCCCCCCGAAAGAGGGCCGGGGGCATGGCCCACGGGTCGGCCGTGACCATGAATCGTTGCAGGCAGCCATCCGCTGTAGAACGTGCACTTGAGAACTCCCAGTCAATCAGGTGTGTGGAATGCAACGTCACACACATTTATTTTTCGAAGCACTGGAGAAGGAATTATCTTATTTTTCTTGTCTCGCGGTGTGGAAAGAACATCACACCACTGCGAGATCTTTAACGGCCGGGTCATCCGGGAAGTTCGGCCGCCATTATAACGAAGTAAATTTCTCCTTCATTTTGGTCCACGCCGGGGATCGAACCCGAGTCCACTTATTCCGGAACAAGTCGCTCTACCAACTGAGCTACGCAGACGTTCATTACAAATTATTTATTCATAGTGTGATTATTTCAGCACTTAGCCGTACACAAAATTTTTGGTTTCTTCTTCATCGGCGACAATATATAATTTTGTTGGATCCTTTGCCCTTGACATTCCAACATACAGCTGTCCACGTGAGAAGCATTAAATGCATCACGTGCTTTCAGTTTCAGACGTCTTTGAGGAGCGAATCTCTTTGATAAAAAAGTTAAAAACGTATCTTTGCGAATATTGTATGAAACTGGCTGAAATTTTAATGAACACCATAAATCGTTAATAGGAACATGACCTCTAAATTTCGCCAGAATCGGTAAATAACTTTTTAAATTAGCCGTCAAAACTTTATTAACCGTTTCTGCGAATATATTTCTGTTTACCGATGAACTAAAAATTCAATGTCTACTTTAAAAAGTTTTGACCGGATTCCGGTGAAATGTTGAGGGACTCCTCTTATTATGATTCATAGTGCTGATTAAAATTTCAGCCCGTTTCGTTAAGATTTCACAAAGTTCGTTTTTGCATTTTTTATGCACAGTTCTCAAAGAATAGAAACACCGGTGGATGTGCCGTGGCGATGAATGCACTCACGTGCTTTCAGATAACGATGACGTAGCAAACGACGCTGACTTTATTGATTAACTTATTAATTAATTCATAACTCGCGAACGGAACAACGTAGAGATCTTAAAATAGTTGCGTTAACCTAGAAATTCCCGTAATAATAAGCTATGCAAATTTCACGATACCACAGTTCGGCATTCGAGAGTTTTTGCTGCTTCAGACAAACAGACGTTTTGTGTTTTATATATAAGATTTCATTGCTATTAGTATTTCCTAATACGCAAGTTAAAGGCGAATATTTAACACCTCTTTTATTGGAGTGTTCAGAAAAAAAAAAAACCAAAAAAAAAAAAAAAAAACCCGGCGTTTTGGCATAGCACAGTTCCACTACGTAAATATGCGTATTTTCTGCAGGGCGTTTTCCTGTGCTACAAACGGTTAGAAGCCTGTACTGTAGGGAATCAAACGCGGCGTGATGCCATGTCGCGACTATCAGATGCACACGTTTCGCGGTTAATTGCAATGACCACAAAGTTTGAAACATTGGCTGTATTGCGACAATACTGGAAACATGGGTTTTAAGCTACTGAAGCAGTCCAAAAAATTAACGAAGTTGCAGGTGAAGTCTTGCCGGTTAGTTGATCCGCGCAAACATGATTCAAGAAATATGCGACTGGTGACTTGAGCTTGAACGAAAAGGAAGTTTCGAGTAGGTGCTCTGCTGTTGATTCGGGCGCCTTGCAAGTTGCTGTGGAAGAAAATTCACGAACAAGGACTCACAAATTATTATCAGAAGAACTGGGAGTTTCTAAATCTACCATCACTCAGCACCTGAAGGAGATCGGAAAGGTTTACAGACGATGTCGTGGGTGCTTCACGATTTCATCCCAGCTGAAGCTCAACGATGTGTCGAGGGATGCAAGGAACTACCCAGAAATCCGCGCGACACTCGATTTATCAAATGAATAGTTACTGCGCAACCAGATTCTTCGTAACAGTGATTGAATATAGAAGTGAATTAACTTTACCTACCCCCAGACGCTGCCGTTTGCGAAAGAGTTCATGCTGTGCGTCTGGCGGATTTATGAAGCTATAATCCACTTTGAGTTCTTTCGGAACGCTCAGCCTACCAATGCAGAACTGTATTCTCAGCAATTGGACAGGATGTATGGCAAACTTCTTTTTTTTTTTTTTTTTTTTTAGGTTTAACGACCACCGTGAGCAACTCAATGGGCTATAAGCAGTCGCCCGTCCCTAATTTAGGGTCACTGGTTCCAGGGAAGGGAGAGAGCCAGTGCCGTAAGACAAACACAACATCCATGCCTCACCGGGATTCGAACCCGGACCCCTTTCGGACGAATGATCAGAGGCCATCGCTTAGACCACTGCACCACCGGGGCGGCGCGAACACTTCTGCAACAAAACAATGGTATTTCTCATCGGACGCAAGTTAAACTTCAAGAATTGCACGGAATCGAGCTGATGACTCATCCAGCGTAAAGCTATGAAATTGTCGCTTTAGACTACCACTTGTTTTAAGCAATGACTCATTTTCTCTGCGGCAAGCAGTTGACCACTTTGGACGATGTCGAACGCGAGTGTCAAGAGTTCTTTTTCTTTAAACCGAAAGCCTTGATACAGTGAAAGAATTGAACACTGGCAAACAGATGGGTCCAAACTATTGAACATGATGGCATGTACTTTGAAATTTGCCTTGGATTTTTTCGAGACTCTGTGTGAGCAAAATTGTTGTATCAAAAACGCCATTTTTTTTTACCGGACACCCCAATAATATTTTTTTGCGACACAGTTATTGCCGTTATTTCATTACAAATAGCATACCTTTCTACTTTAAGTGAATAATACACCGTTTTTCAGATTTTGAGGGCTACGGAATGTCATGCTGAGTTACATATGCACGGTCGTGTCACATTATTGTGACCACCAGCTAATATCTAGAGTAACCTCCATGTGCAGCGCTGACAGCAGCTACACGGGCTACGAGTGACTCCATAAGGGGCTAGAAGGTGTTGACAGGTATGTGGAAATATGCTGACTGCAGTGCCTCTGACAGCTGCTGGAGGGTGCGTGGTGGAGGATCCATAGAGCGAACAACACGATCGAGGTCGTCACACAGATGCTCAATTGGGTTTAAGTCTGGAGAATTAGGGAGCTAGGGAAGTACTTTGAAGTTTTCATCGTGCTCTTCCAATAACTCTCGGACATTTCTAGCTGTGTGAGACGTCGCATTGTCCTGCTAGAAGATCTCGTCAGCCTCAGGGAAGACAATCAGCGTGTATGAGTGTACAAGAACTGTAAAGATGGATTTATAACGAATACGGTCCATAGCGCCTTCCACAGGTATGAATGTACCCAGAGAATGCCACGAAAACATTCCACAGACCATAATGCTGCCTCCTCCCAGCTTGTGTTCTGTCAGTAATGGTTGAAGACTGTTTGTTCTCCGATGTTTATCGCCTTATACGCCAACGTCCACCCGTTGGATGAAGTAGAAAACGTGACCCATCGGAGAAGGCAATTCTTTGCCAATCAGCGGAAGTCCAATTCCGATACTACCGTGCAAATGTAAACGTTTTCTGCCGATGCACTTTTTTTAAGCATAGGTGCAGTCACCATCCGTCAGCATTGGAGCCCCATACGCATCTAGGTTCGCTGAACTGTCATTTTATACACACTTCCGGTAGCCTCGTGGTTCATTTGGCTAGTGAGTTTCTCCACTTTAGCATGTCGATCGGCCCTCACGCACCTTCGAAGCCGACGGTCACCTCTCACATCAATGGCATGTGGTGCTCCGCAGTTTGCACGTCGCTTATTCGCAAAGGTGCCATGTCTCCTATCACGATACACTTTAACCACAGCAGCAAGCTAACAGTTCACAAACTGCGCTTTTTCAGAAATACTGCCACCACTGTCCCGAAAGCCGATAATCTTCCCTTTTTGCAAATCTGATAAATAGCTCCTCTTATCCATGATCAGAACGAGTGATATGTTTTCAGAATACCCACAGCACACCTTATACTGTATACCCTTCTAGCCAGCTCACGACACGCGCCTTCTTTCATTTGCTACGCGCTGTTGACGTCGAAAGTAGGACGTGGTCACAATAATGTGACTTGATTGTGTATGTAAAGGTATGTGATTTACTACAGAGGAAGGTATGAAACTTACTACAGCGGAAGGTAAAGGTATGTTATTTACTACCGGTGTAGCTTAGTCGGTTTGAGCTACTCACTCCGGAGCGAGGAGGCGCTGATTCTATCTACGTCGCCAGAAAATTCATGTTTTCACATTGGTGCCAGAGCGTAAAAATGAATCTTCTGGCCGTAGTGTTCTTCGAAAAATGTGTGATGTGCGTTCCACATATCGTTTGGAATTAATGAAAACTTCCTTCTTCGCTTCCAAAAAAAATAAAAAAAATAAAAATAAAATAAATTAAGATGAAGATGATGTGACGTACTACAGAGGTAAAGTACGTGTCAAGATGACAAACCTGCAGTGATTATTTGCTTAAATGTGTTGCAGTACAGCGAGGATACAACCCTTCCATTATAGTCAAGGATCTAACAAAATTCCGGAAACCGAAGCCCTTCTCCACATTAACTCCTGTGATGCGCCTATTGCGAGAGAATTTTGCCATTATTTCATTTTCAGGTGACATTTCCTTCCAAATTACAAAAATTCTCAAAACCTTTAATTTTAAGGGGATTTTTAAACCCATAAACAAAATGAGATTTTTAGGATCAAAGGACTATGTTGAAGACAAGAACTCGTGGGGAATTTATCAAATTCCACGTGAATGTGGCGCTTCGTATATAGGACAGACCCGTAGAGCCTTGTGTTTTCGATTGAAGGAGCACAAGACCTACATTCGGAATTGTGACCTAAAGAAGTCGTCGATGGCTAAACACTGTTACCAAAAGGACCACAGATTTCACTTTGAAGAAGCAAAACTTATTGACAAACCAGATTCAACCTCCAAACTTGATAGTTTGGAAGCTTTCCATATATATCAGAAGTCTTCGCAACTTGTTAATGACATGGCATCCACGCCATTTCTATCAAGCGCGTGGAAGCATCTATCCAAACCACGTGACTGTAAACACCATTTATGATGTCATATACAATTTGAATATTTACGTGTCATTCGTCCTGATGAAGCTAGGTCAATACCCAGCGAAACCATGGTCAACTTGAGAAAATAAACATTTGTGACAACTACGTTGTATTATCTTAATCTATATATAATCGTCACAAGACTGTAGTCTTTGAGATAAAGAATCTGCAGTAATTTATTCCGTCTGTGTAGTTTAGTTGGTTAGAGCAACTAACTCCGGAGCGAGGCGTCACGCACAAAGTTGTGAATTTAAGAGATGGCACCGATACGAAATTTTTTCGTATAGGAGAAATTTATAATTATGAACTCGTTGATTTGTTGCGTGTACTTCATTCGTAATAAGTTCCAAGTTTACATGTGTTGTTATCATTTGTGGATAAATAATGAAATGGTAGAGATTATATGAAATTTTGGAAAGAAAGTACAGATACACCGATGAACCATTATATTATTACCACCTACCTAATAAGCTGTAGGACCCCCTTTAGCCCGCAAAACAGCGGCCACTCGGCGAGGTATCGATTCGATGAGGTGACGATAGGTATCCTGGGGTATCTGGTACCATAATGTCTATAGCAGGTCAATCCTCCAGTTTCCGTACATTTCGGGGTGGTGGTGATTTTGCGCAAACCTGCTTTTCCAAGTCGAACCAGAAATGTTCGATTGGGTTGATGTCAGGTGAATTTGGAGGCCAGGGCATTAACAGAAAGTCACCTGCATGTTTCTCAAACCACTCCTTGACGATTCTGTCAGTGTGGCATGGCGCATTATCCTTTTGGTAATGGCCATCACCAGCAGGGAACACAGTTGCCATGAATTGTTGAACTTGGTCCGCAATGATGTTAAGGTACCTGCAGCTGTCAGGGATTGTGCTACTGGGATAATAGGGCCTAAAATGTCCCAAGGAATCATCTCCCACAGCATAACACCACCACTACCTGCTGGTTTCAGCTCAACAGTTCATCAAGGTGCCATAGCTTCCGTTGGTAATCGGTGTATACGTGATGTATACGTAATTTGGCCGTCTACGTAATGCACCAGGAATCTTGATTCGTCAGACCTAGCCACTTTCTTCCAATCATCCACGGTCCAATCTCGATGATCTTGGGCCCATTTCATGCGTTGTTGGCGATGACGTGCAGTAAGCATGGGGACCCGGCTGGGTCTTCGGCTACTCAGGCCCATGCGCAGAAAGCTGCGATGAACCGCGTGCTGTGACACATTTTCCTGATCACCACTGTTACAGCTGCGGGTGATTCGTCGCACTGCGGCCCTGTGGTCGCTGTGAACAATGCGCGATAGTCTCCGCTCCACTCTGGCATCAATGAGCTGCGAGCGACACACGGCTAGATGAAGGTTTGTCGTTTGGCCATCTGTGCACCACTTTTGATACGCACTCACAGCGGCACGTGAACAACCCACAAGCCGCGCCGTTTTTGAGATCATAAATCCGAGGTACCGTGCCATCACAGTTTGTCCTTCTTCAAACTCCGATAAATCGGCAGTGATTCCCATTCCGACTCCGAACATCTGTGACGTGCCTGCCCCGCTGGACGCACACGACATAAAAGCAGATAGCAGCGAGAACGAACGTCTGCGTAGCTCAGTTGGTAGAGCGACTTGTTCCGTAATTCCTCTAGGCTGGGGTGGTCATAATGTAATGGCACATCGGTGTATATCCGGATTCGTATGTGAAAGATTTGATATTTATGTATAATTAAAAATGTTTAAATAAATATTCGGATCATCGTCGTATTTCTGTCTTATGAAAGGTTATTCATTCACTCTAGATAAAGTCCCTGTCGACTGTAAGGGAAAATTCACGTTGTGTAAGAGATACACTGAACGAAAAAGTCCTCAGTCATTGGAGCTGTTGAATACCAGCTTGGTACCTGAAATGTAAGTTTACTGACGAGTATTACTTGACTGTACAGAAATAAGTTTGTTTTTCATTTAGGAAAAGTAATGAACTGATATACTAAGAAATTGTTACAAACTGTATGAATTCAGGCGTAGGATATCTGCGTCAAAATACGAGCACCTGTTGCCGTTGAAATATTTAAGGACAGACAGTTACGTATATAACTGAATAGGGCTGTCAGTGAAGGCGTATTTCTATGATGATCACCTCCGAAATAATTACCTTCTGCAGCAAAATGTAACGCATTACGTGAAATGACGTAGATGACTTACTAATGGGGTGACGCATGAGTCAAACAGACAAAAAAGCAGCGACAAGCCTGTCGGCGTAGTTCAGTCTGGAGAATAGCCGCTCCGGAGTAGGAGGATGTGGATTGGACCAAGGCCGTCTAGAAAACACAAAGTCATCATATTACAGAATGAGTTTCTTCTTTTGAGGACGTCACGCGGAAGTCACGGTTTGCGATTGGTTTCAAACGCTGTCGAGTGGAACCTTGTGACCACCGACGTATCAGTCCCTGTAACATGAGCGTGACGTCATAAACGGGAAGAATTAATCTCACTAATGTCATGGTGTTGTATTTTCTAGATAGCTTTGGTTCGACTCCCACGATCAGGAAACAAGTGAGTAAAACCATGCAACGCATTGATTATTATACGCTTTCCAACATACCAGATATCATTACTCAAGTTATTACTCAAGGTATGAGGATAATGGCTGTCGAATAAATCTCGCTTCTGTGCCCTGACCTTTGACTCCATTTTCGATGATATTAAACAGAACCGATTAAGTATACTTCCGGAACAACATGATGAAGTTTTGCCTCAATCAAAGCATTTTTAGTCAAGTTATGACGCATAAGGGCAATGGAATGGAATGGATATCTCTCCTATGTTCCGACCTTTGACCCCATTTCGTCCAGTTTCAACAGGGCTCATCCCCAGGTGGTCCCCTAGCACATACTAAAATTTCATCTAAATCGAACCATTTTTACGCAAGTTATGATGCATAAGGGAAATAGAACGGATCCTTCTCCTATGTCCTGACCTTTGACCTCATTTCGTCCATTTTTAATAGGGCTTGTCTCCCTCTACCTCATACTAAAATTTCATCGAAATCGGCCAATTGTTACGCGAGTTATTGTGCGATAGACAGACGGACTGACAGATAGAGAGACAAAGCTGGAGCATATGCGCTTCTTCAACCTACGGTTGGAAAGCGTAAAAAGCGTTCACTTGTCCTATTGACGCCCGAGTGGAAGTGAATCCTCTGTCCGTTAGGTTTGAAAAAATTGTATGATTCATACAATGTACGCACTTAAACGTAATTCTTCTACAACGATGGTCCTTAGAACATGGTTGCCGTCTGTTCCGAAATCGCCGAATTCGTGCTCCGTTTTTTTTAAAGGAGTGATGATGTAATGATATACTACGTATAACGGCGTAGATGACGTACTGCCAAGGTGAAGCATGAATGAAATCGACAATGAACCAGAGATAAACCTGCCGGCGTAGTTCAGACGGGAGAACAGCCGTTTCGAAGTAGAATTCCATTACCAACAAAAAGGCTATGTGTTATACAAATTCCAGTGATGTTTCGGGTTGACAAAACGGTTTTTGAAGTCACTTCCCTATAAGCTGTTTAGAAACGCCATCGTGAGCGTCTGAATCTCTTCTGCCATCTAGTAATGTGAGCGTTTGAGGACGCATTCAGCCTTGAGAGGAGAAGAATGTCTCACGGAAAGAGATCTGATGAATAAGGAGAATTCTCAAAAATGGTAACTGATTTTTAGCCAAAATCTCCTTAATAGAATGTGCTGTGTGTGGAGGTGCATTGTCGTGGTGGAGAATTTACTTGTCAAGTAACGAATTTGGCTCCCACTCAACAAATTCTTCCTCTAAAGCGTTCCAATATTTGTACATAAAAGGAATGGCTATCAGTTTGTCCTACTGGAAAAACTTTTGGTTCACTATCCCTTTGCAGTAAAAGAAGAAATAACAAATTCACGGGATTTTCCCTTTTGATTTGACATGCATGCCTTTTTAGGAAGCAGTTAATACGGATATTTTCATTGCATGCTTTGTTTTTTAATCCCAGGGTCATATGGAAAACCCTTATTTCACCTCTAATTATGCTTCTCATTACACTTATTATCGTTTATTCGCTGTGTTACATGGGTTCTTCGGTGAATTTCTTGGGAACACCTTCTCCAGCATTTTCTAATTGCCCATTTGTGCGCGACAATCCATCAGACAGTTTCTCTATTAATGTTTAACTCAGCTAAAATCATTCTGGCATTAAGATTACAATTCTTGCATCAAGATTAGAACTACGATTATTTGAGACGTATACTTTAAATTTTACTTCCCTTCTGAGTTTTGTTTCTCATGAAAATTTCGTTACTTCTCGGTAAAAGTCTTTCTTACTGAGCGGCACATTACTTCCTAGAAGAGCTTGCATATTTTGGCAACTCTGACAGAGAATCCGAAGGAACCGAAAAGGTTACACCGAATGTGAAATGTAGTAGTGGAGTGGTGAGAAGATGAAATGCTTGTTGTAGATATATATATATATATATTTTTTTGATTGGAGGTTTAACGACCACCGTGAGCAACTCAATGAGCTATAAGCAGTCGCCTGTCCCTAATTTAGGGTCACTAGTTCCAGGGAAGGGAGAGAACCAGTGCCGTAAGACAAACACAACATCCATGCCTGACGGGATTCGAACCCGGACCCCTTATGGACGAATGATCAGAGGCCAGCGCCTTAGACCACTGCACCGCCGGGGCGGCTTGTAGATATATGCAGATAGATGAATAACGTATTGTAACTACATGTAAAAGGTGGAGATTTCTATCTTCATAAGTGAGATTGCTGTAAAGAGTCACCTGATGTGTTAGGAATTGATTATTAAACAAATTGGTGACTGAAAACTTAGTGTCCGTTATCACTTCCTGGAGAATAAACAGCCAGTTAAAGTTACTTGAGCGTGCTAATTCTTTTAACCCTGACTATTATTTCTATTTAATTACCTAGTGTGATATACTGTACAGGTTTGGACACAATAATGTGAACACCACGCTCAGAGACGTGACTTTTAAGGCGGACGTCAAGTAATTTTGCTTCCTATACTTCCAATGGAAAAACTTCTGTACACATTTTCTTCACAATTAATACGTCTCCAAGGATGAAAATGTGAACATCGATTTAAATAGCTCCATATTATAACTTGGAATAATTAATATTTTCTAAAACATAACCATAATTATATTAAAAATCAATAAGTTTTCCTTTGGTGATGTTGAAACCAGAAAAAAGATGGCACGGCCTGTACTTTGACGACGTCAGTAGACAAACAAATGTTGGATTGCATAATTATAGTTATGTTTTAGAAAATATTAAGTATTCCAAGTTATAAAATGAAGATATTGTTGCTACCCCCTGGGTCGCCGGATTATCAAATAAAAATAATAAGCTTTAAGAATTTAGATGTCAGGATGTCAGGCAATGGCTGACGGCCCGGAGGTAGACAGTAGAATTTAGAATAAATATATGTGAGCTCTTTTTATCGCCAAAACCTTATGTACTGGTGAAAAGAATTTATCCTGCAATTTAGCCAATCAAAACTAAGAAATTCTGACACTCATTAATTAGTCATGCAACTTCAGGACTGGCACGAGACAACAGACATTTAATCAATTAACAACAAAATATGAGGATAATGATGAAGGCGTCTATGTACAGAGGATTGTGAAGGAGGGGCGTCAAGTAGACTCGCCCCTTTCGGGATAACTCTGAGGCTGAATTTATCATTAAAGTCAACGATTATTTGTTGGCCTATACAGTCCGGCTTTAAAAACAGTTCTCAGCAGACGATAGTCTATTGGCTGACCGGAGCCAATCTAATCACAACTGGCATGCATACATAAGTTCTGTACTTACAGATATGCTGTTTCCTCGGGTATCCATGTTTGAAGTATTTATATTCGAAGCGCACCTGTGTGATGACACGCCCATTTCAGAGCGGGCACTATAACCAATGGAGAGGAGATTCGAACCCCATCTCCCACTTTCTCTCGTGCACTGCATTCACCTGCATGGAATCATGGACGCATTTATGCGCACCAATGTCGTGGTGGAACGAAGCCACTGACGTGTAGAAGGATCCGTTGGTCTCTCCAATGGTGATTCTCACATACATCACCGGTCGGCATCTCCGTCATTCGGGGCTGTAATTCCATCACATCGTGTGACCTCCGGGATACTGGCTTTCTCTTACGTGCAATCTAGCACCAGGAAAAGAGGTATCGTCCTCTCTCCTATTCCTCGCGGTAGTCTCAACCGCTCGGCCGCTCCTTGTATAGCTGGCCGGCATCTTCGGACAGAAGCTCTTCCTCCGAGCTGGGTCCGCTTCACCGAGACTTGTTCCCTTCACGGTTCGTAACCAGACTACTGTTTTTCGCTTGTTTACATCGCCAACAAATTCCTTGTTCTCCTTCTTAGGGGTCTGTTTAAACTCTCTTGTCAGCCTCAAAGCATTTGGCGCGGTGAAGTGGTATGAAATACATGCCTCTGCATTCGGAATATGTGGTGGGTCCACTTCCCGAAAAGTACAGAAAACACATAACTTAACTAACACTCCTTTGTCCTGCCAAGGTTTGGAGTAGCAAACGCCATAAGTTTGCTGATCTGTTGACACTTTAATGGCTATCCGACTTGACCGACACGCACTAAGGGGGCGACGCATCGTGTTCCCCACACCAGGCTAGGATTTCTCCCTTCCAAGAAAAAGGGCTCTCATCTGTGTTCTCCTCTTTTGCAATGCGGGAAACCACTAGCTGTTAATTTTCAACCAATAATTAATGCTGTTCCCGCCTATTGCCAAACCTGCTAATCGAATTCATTTCCGTACCTAAAAAGTCGTAACAATATTTTAATCGATGTTCAAATTTTCATCCTTGGGAAGGCCGCCCCAGTGTCGTAGTGGTCTAAGCGATGGCCTCTGATCATTCGTCCGTAAGGGGTCCGGGTTGGAATCCCGGTGAGGCATGGATGTTGTGTTTGCCTTACGGCACTGGCTCTCTCCCTTCCCTGGAACCAGTGACCCAAAATTAGGGACGGGCGACTGCTTATAGCCCATTGAGTTGTTCACGGTGGTCGTTAAACTTCCAATCAAAAAAAAAAAATCCTTGGGAACGCATTAATTATGAAAAAAATGTGTACAGAAGTTTTTCCATTGGAAGTATAGGAAGCAAAATTACTTGACGTCCACCTTCATGCAGCTGCGTACGTCGCTTTACTTAAAGGCACACACCACTTTTTGGTTGTAATAGCTTTGGTTAGAATATCAAGGTCCTGTTTAAGTGTATTTAAAGGGTCATGGTGCAAACTTTCTTTCAGGGTGACGATGAAATGAGCAACCTAATGGACTTCGAAAGAGGGCTGATTGTTGGTGGCCGGCTAGTTGGTGTCTCCGTGACAACAGCCGCCAAGGGAGTGGGGTTATCGAGAGCTATTGTGTCTAGCGTCATGACAGCATACCGTATTTGTGGCAAATGCTTTTCTGCGAAACATTAAAGCTGATTGTTACCCGTGATAAGACCACGGCGTAGAAAATTAGCGCGGAGCTCAATCTCCATCTCCAGTTCCCGGTATCAATGCAAACAGTGCGCAAGGAGCTGCATAAACAAGATATTCATTCCAGAGCTGCTGTTGCAAAACCACTGGTGACCCGGTAAAAGCACAACGGCGACAGCAGTGCTGCCAGGATCATACAACGTGGAATTCCGATGTACGGAAGCGTGTAATGTGGTCGGATAAATCCACATTCACACTATTCCCCACAGCAGGACATGTTTAAGTGTGGAGAATACCGTCAGAAGCGCGTACAACCCAGACTCATCCGAACAGTTCAGCATGGTGGTAGTTCTGTCATGCTCTGGGCGGTCATATCGTGGTTTTCAGTAGGTCCCCTGCTTGCTTTGAAACGACGGATGACTGGCAGGGCGTATGAAACATTTTGGCCGACCAAGTCCATGCAATGGCTCAGGCACTGTTTTCTTCAGGGGATGCCACCTTTCAAGATGATAACGCCCCAATTCACAGAGCTCGGAATGTTCAAACCTGGATTGAGGAGCATTAGGTTTAACATTCACACTTTCCTTGACCTCCCCAATCATCAGATTTAAACATATGGAGCCACTGTGGTCTGTGTTGGAAAACAGAGTAAGATTTCTTTATACTCCTCCTGTATCTACAATTGTGAATGAAGAATGGTGTAACATCCCAGTAACCACCATCCAGGATTTGTATGCGTCCAATCCAAGGAGGATTCAGGCAGTTTTGAATGCCAAAGGTGGTAACATACCTTACTAGGTACATGAAGCCTACTTTTCCAAGGTGTTCACATTATTTTGCCCAAAACCTGTATGTTCAATGAGTTAGCTGAGGACAGTAATTAGTGAACAAAATAACAGTTGTTTTAACGACAGAAAACAATACAAGGATCAAAAGCAGTGGATGTTCTTTTCTAAGTATCACAGCAAACAGAGGTTATCGCTCTTTCCACATTTATAAGTGAGTCACGGAAAAATTCTCATTGGCCACCACCAGGAATCGAACCCAGGTCTTCCAGTTACGCGCCGGATATGCTTCCACTCCCGGTGGTGGCTAATGATAATTTTTTCGTGACTCACTTATAAACGTGGAAAGAGCGATAACCTCTGTTTGATGTTCCTGGTCCACGTCAAATGTCTGTATTAAGTATCACAGCTTTTCGACATTTACGTTTGTGTTCGATGTCCATGAGCCCCCAGAACGGCTGTCGAACGCGGTGTTTCTCTTCTTTCTGAAAACCATACATACCATTCAACCACACGTCATCTTCACATTACTTCTTCCCTGTAAATTTATTTCAACACTTCGAAAATTTAGGAGAGTTTCTTTCGAAGTTTTAGCGCAGACAGCTTAATGATTCTTTGTTCAAATTTTTTCATACATTTTCGTTATGAGCGCGAAAGGAGCATTGCCTTCCAAAACGTTTCAAAATTGCTCACGCGCTAGAGATAGGCTTAACAGTGATTTTCCTGTTACAGTGACAATATTGACAATTCGAAGGAAGTAACGGTGATGACTGAGCTGTAAAGAAGGCGGAACTACGAGCCTCCGTGTTACTTGAAACAGGGACAAAATAACCGTTTAAGACAGCGGTGACGGAGCTGTAAAGAAGCCGGAACTACGAGTCTCCGTGTTACTTGAAACAGGGACAAAATAACCGTTTAAGACAGCGGTGACGGAGCTGTAAAGAAGCCGGAACTACGAGTCTCCGTGTTACTTGAAACAGGGAGAAAATCACCGTTTAAGACAGCGGTGACGGAGCTGTAAAGAAGCCGGAACTACGAGTCTCCATGTTACTTGAAACAGGGACAAAATAACCGTTTAAGACAGCGGTGACGGAGCTGTAAAGAAGCCGGAACTACGAGTCTCCGTGTTACTTGAAACAGGCACAAAACAACCGTTTAAGACAGCGATGACGGAGCTGTAAAGAAGGCGGAACTACGAGCCTCCGTGTTACTTGAAACAGGGACAAAATAACCGTTTAAGACAGCGGTGACGGAGCTGTAAAGAAGCCGGAACTACGAGTCATCGTCTCACGTAAAAAAATGGCAAAATCGCCGGTTTAGACAGCGGTGACGGAGCTGTAAAGAAGGCGGAACTACGAGCCTCGGTGTTACTTGAAACAGGGACAAAATAACCGTTTAAGACAGCGGTGACAGAGCTGCAAAGAAGCCGGAACTACGAGTCTCCGTGTTACTTGAAACAGGGACAAAATAACCGTTTAAGACAGCGGTGACGGAGCTGTAAAGAAGCCGGAACTACGAGTCATCGTCTCACGTAAAAAAATGGCAAAATCGCCGGTTTAGACAGCGGTGACGGAGCTGTAAAGAAGGCGGAACTAGGAGTCACTGTCTCACTTGTAACAGTGACAAAATCACAGTTACAATCGACTCGCCTTGAGTGCTTTGCTTATAAGCGATCGCACAGCAAAAAAGAGGAGACTCAAAGAAATCTCCTATCGCTAGTGGCCACCATGATGTTTCAATGGAAAAGGAGATAGATTATGCACTGAGGTGCTAAAAAAACAAAAACAAAAAAACAAAAAACAAAAAAAACTGGGAAGGGCGCTACCATTTCCATTACATGCCATTACATCCATGAGGTATATGGTATCGTTTTCAAACGTCGTATATATGGAGGAAGATATCTCCGGATGCTGAAGCAGTCTCATTCGCAGTTCAGATGGCAGCTTATCAGCATTTAAGAGATATCGAAAGTAGCATGATAGTCGACGTCCGGAAGATCCATCTTGAAAATTACCATAAAATTTGGATTTACACGGTCAACAATTTCGAAGGTGTACCTGGACTACACAAACTCAGGGGGAAATCTAGAGTGCGGGACTGGCGTGACCGTAGAAAAGCATTGAACGACAGTGGACAGCGGCGTCTTCCACGCGTCGTAGTATCCGTCCGGCCTGCAACATTTCCGCAAATCGCAGCGCCAGTAGTAGCATCAGCATTCGGACAGTGCAACGTTCCCTGTGTTCTATGAGGTTCCGGAGCCGACGGCCGGTTCGGATTCCACTGCAGAATCAAGGTTGTGCGCCTCGCCTGGGCTCGGAAACACTGCCTTTGAACGCGAGATGATCGGAAACGTGAAGGTTGGTCCGACTTATCGGGGTACCAATTGTTTCGGGCAGGTGGCTGACTCCGAGTGTGGCGACAACTCCGCGATCGTGCATGCCTACAAGGAACAGTGCACGCTGGTAGTGGTTCTGCTACGGTGTGGGGTGTTTTCAGCTGACGCGCATTAGGACTCCTCACACGCCTTCAGAACTACTCTAGCTTGTTTTTTCTCTAATGTGAGCTATTTTTTTTACAATTTAATCTAGAAAGTTCTCAGGTCGTGCACGTACATTCTTTCTACGTAATGTCCGCAGTACCTTTATGAATTGAATCAAGCATTCTTGCTTTCCTGTAGACATTTGTTCACAGCCAGCTCCTCGAATTCTTAGATGGCGCTGCGCATTCAGTTGGTTCCGTCGTTTCAGAACCGCTTGTATTACGTTTGCCAGTTTATGCTACTCCAATGCCTTTAGGTTCTTGAGGAAGGGAAAAGTCATTTCATTATTTATTAAATGGACAAAGGGGATTTAAAGATATCACTGATTTACGAGTAGTAAGTACAAGTGAACTTCGTGCTGTATATAACTTAATGAGATGCACCGTCAATGCACGATGATTTAATATTAAACAACGACAAGTATTTACAAGTTAAAAACCTCGTGAGTAGGCAGCTAAATACGGGTACCCCGGATATTTGGGCATTCGAATCTACTATAGAATATTGAATAATAGATCCACATGTCTGACTAAAGACCCTAAGCTTACAAAATGATTTGTAGGGACGTTAGAATAGCACCCATACATCACAAATCTACTGTCACGTATCTTCTCAAAATACGACATGCAGTTCGGCACTCGAACAAGGAACCTTCTTTCCTTCATTAAAAAATATCGTGAAAGGACGGACACCTTGTGTAAATGGGGTCTATATAATATTCACCTGCTGGATTCATCCACCGGTGAACATGTAAGCAATTACATGGGATCCACAAAACGAAGCTTTGGCATTCAAGTGCAAGAGCACAAGTATGGCATTCGTGTCGACCATGGCAAAACAGCACTCGCTAGGAACGTTGTAGGTGGGACTGTTCAACCGGATTGGACTAATGTCAAATTGTTAAGTACTCCTGCATACATACATTCCTTATACACTGAAGAGCAATTGAATTAGATCTACCTGTCTAGTAACGTGTAGCACCACCTTTCGACCTGATGACGACGGTGATTCGTCTCGGCATGGACTCGACAATACACCGGAAGCGTTGGGAAGCCATACGGATCCACTACCAATGAACAAGCTCCGACAGTTCACGAAGATTTGATGGAGGGGGTCAGAGCCTAGAACATCTCTCTCGATGGCATCCCAGATGTGCTCGATGGGATTGAGGTCAGGTGACCTAGCTGGCCAAGGAAGTGAGATCACGTCGGTGGAGTGTTCATCCAACCATTCGGATACAATTCGGGAGCGATGGCACGGTGCATTGTCTTGTTGCAGGATGAGGTCCCCAGTGGGATGTTGAAGACGCACAAATGGGAGAAAATGGTCGTCCAGCATATCCCGATGTCAGGGACGATGGCACACGTACCAGGGGTCCCATTTCAGTCCACGTAAACAGTCCCCAGACGAGAATGCCACCCCCACTAGCTTGAAGAGTACCCTGCTGGCAAGAAGGATCCATCCTTCATGTGGTTTACGCCGTACACGTATCCTGCCATCCGTATGTAGCAACGTAAATCTCGACTTGTCAGCCCAGGCAACATTTTTCCATATGTCTAGGGTCCAGTGGCGATGTTCCCGCGCCCATGCTAATCTTTGCACCCTGTGATTTGCGGTCAGGAGCGCCTCGTGGGATGATGGCTTCTTTATTATTTTTTTTTTTTTTTTTTTGATTGAAGGTTTAACGACCACCGTGAGCAACTCAATGGGCTATAAGCAGTAGCCCGTCCCTAATTTAGGGTCAGTGGTTCCAGGGAAGGGAGAGAACCAGTGCCGTAAGACAAACACAACATCCATGCCTCACCGGGTTTCGAACCCTGACCCCGTTCGGACGAATGATCAGAGGCCATCGCTTAGACCACTGCGCCACCGGGGCGGCACGATGGCTCCTGCACCACATAGCTAGGAGATGGTTCTGGATGGTGTGGCTGCTTACAAGTATTTGTGCACCAACGTTAAATTGCAGAGTGATTTCTTGCAATGTGGCCCGTCTATCCGCTGTTGCAATGCGAGCTAGCCGACGATGACTCCGCTCATCCACACGATGTTGTTCACGGCAGTTGGCCCTTGCAGGGATGGTTTTACCGGATTCGATGTACTCACGGTGCACCCGTGACACAGTGGCTCGTGAAAATCCCAGTGCCTGCACGATTTCCGAGATGGAGTATCCTATTCGTCGGGCCCCGGCAATTTGTTCACGAAAAAATGCGCTTAGATCCTTTGTCTTACCCATTCTGCGTCCGACTGTTACTGATTTCCGTCGCATCACTCCTTATATTGTCGGATCGCTGCATACGTCATGTCGTTTCCGTTCACAGGTCGCCCACAGCACCACATTTGCATAACGCTAGCTGTCTCTAATTCAATTGCTCTTCAGTGTATATTAGAGAAAGTCTGTACATCGAGGCTTTTGGGGACCGCGGTTGCAATCACAACAGTCCCATTGACTTACCTAGAATGTGGCATATGCCATATTGCGGCTATCAACTTTAATGACAATAATCATAGTTAACTTATGAACTTTAATAACGTGAATATGTTATTGTATCATACAGTATATACCCAATCTATCATGTACCCACATTGGTATACTTCTATGAGTGTTTTAGCTGTGTTGCGATGGCAACAGGTGAGGCAATCCTGTGCTGAAGCTTTACCCACAATACGTCATTGTGTTCCACTGTATATAATGGTGCATATATGTTGCACTACTCTTTTCCATCTGAAGACCAAGCAGTCTTCTACAAGTTAAAACCCCCATGAGTACTTTCGGGGTGATTGTTACCCCGAAAGTACTCATGGGGTTTTTAACTTATAAATACCGGTCGTGTTTAGCACGTCTTTTGTAAAAAGATCGTGCTTATGTTATCGGTTTGTCCGTCCGTCCGTCTGTACCCACGATATCTCTGCAACTATTAGTCCGATTTGAAAAATTCCTTTTGCATTGGAAGCTTGAATTATGCGAATGATGATCCTTTATTTCGGTTTTTTTACGATGTACAACTTTGCCACTAGAGGGCGTAAATGCAGATAATGTCGAATTCAAAAATACGTTTTATTCCACATATTTGCTTCTAAACATCCGATTGAAAAAATTATTTTATCTTTCGATTCCATTTATGTCGAAGAGTATTTTGGATATAGTTTCTTTTTCAAATTACGCATAGATTTTCCGCTAGGGGGCGTAAAAGTAAATTACATTTTTCCCGATAACTCTTCTTCTAAAACTCCGATTTGAAAATTTTTTTTCTTCAGCGGATTCATCTCCTGATGAAAAGTCTTTTGCAAATAATTTCAAATGTTTGGTAAAGAATACTTTGGCCACCAGGGGGCGTAAGTGTTAATTTTTGCTTTTGATGTATTTGCCATAAAATCTGAGCTTCTAAAATATCGATTGAAAAAATTCTTTCGTGGACTGATGCCACTCATATCGATAAAGCTTTCCGGAATATTTTCTTCTTAAAATATTCCACAGTTTCTCCGCTAGGGGGCGTAGATGTATATCTTATTTTTGTCAATATCTCTACTTGTAGGAGTCCGATTTGAAAATTTCCTCCTTTGTTGGATAGCGTTTCCAGTGTGACATGTGATTCATATAATTTCAAAATTTTCAAGTAATTCATAGACTTTCCGCTAGGGGGCGTAAGGGTAAATTACGTTTCCCCTATATCTCTGCTTCTAAATCTCCGATTTCAAAAATTCTTTCTGCACCGGATACAGCTCCTGATGGGAAATCCTTTGCACATAATTTCAAATTTTTGTAAAAAATGGTTTGGCCACCAGGTGTCGTAAGTCTTAATTTCCGCTTCTGATGTATTTGCCGCAAAATACGAGTGTCTAAAATATCGATTGAAAAACAAGTCGTTTGTTGACCGATACTACTCATGTTGACAAACCTTTTAGGAAGATTTTCTTCTTGAAATAATGCATGGTTTCTACGCCAGGAGGCGTTGATATATATTTTATTTTTGTCAATATCTCTACTTCTGAGAGTCCGATTTTAAAAATTCCTTCATTGTTGGGGAGTGTTTCCGATGCGAAATGTTTTTCCTATAAATTCAAAATTTTCAAGTAAATCATAGACTTTACGCTAAGGGGCACAAAGGTAAATTACGGTTTCTGCGTTATTTCTGCTTCTAAAGCTCTGATTTGAAAAATTCTTCCTGTATCGCATACAAGACCTCATGGAAATATTTTTCACATAATTTCTAATGTTTGGTAAAGAATGGTTTGGCCACCAGGGGTCATAAGTGTTATGTTCTGCTTCTGATGTATTTGTAGCAAAATCTGGGCTCCTGAAAACTCGACAAATTTTTTTTTTTTTTTTTGGACCGATACCGCTCATATGGATAAACCTTTTGTGAATACTTTCTTCCTAATATAATGCATGGTTTTCCCACCAGGGGACGTAAAGTGACATCTTATTTTTGTCGATATCTCTGTTTCTAAGAGTTCGTAAGCTCACGATTACGTTTACAGCAATATCTGAGGGATTAAAAACCCAATTGAAAAACTTCTTTTTCCGTCAGATACTATTGTTTTCTATACCGGTTCCATTGACTTTGAATAACTTTGATAAATTTAATTTGCATCAGAACGGATTCAAAAGAAGTGCTTATTGCACCCGAAAATTCGGTGTCATCTTTCTTGTTTAATATTAAATCATCGTGCATTGACGGTGTGTGTCATTAAGTTACGAGTAGTGTTTCTTAATGGGCGATGCCAGTGAGAAATGCCACCTAATTTACTGAAACTTTAATGCCGTACCCGCCTTGCTAATTGAGTTAATTAAGGTAGCCAATGCTTCTAACACTCTGTTTCGCTAGTGTTCGATGTGATTTTGCAACGTGCTTTTCAAACTAAGATTACGAAAGATGATGCTTTAAACTTTTGTCTTTCTAAAGTTACGAAAGGTGATACTTTGAACTTTTGTCTCAATAGCTACTAGCTTCCGGTTGTGTTTGGAGAAGACGAAGATGATTTTATTTATATTATATATATTTGCTTTCTTGTTTTTTTTTGTTGTTAATTTTCAGTGATCCAAGTTTTCAAGTAACGCCGGATGATGTAATCGACACGCTAGAGAAGTATAGAGTCTGGAAAGACAGTGCTTTCCTGGCGCTATCTTGGGGATGTGGAATTTGTGACGAGTACTTCAAGGAGGCTGACCACGTGACATTTCTACCATGTACACACAAAGTACGTATTTTGATACTCAGAATTTCAAATATCGTTCTACTAAAGTGCGCACATTTGTTCATATTTTGAGAGTACTTCGTTTGTTTCCTAATACAGAGTGACTTAATGCTTCCCAGTTAGCTGCACTTCTTTTACCTTCGGTTAAAAATAAATAGAACGTGTGACGTACACTCTAATTTGACCTTCTTTTTGAGTTCTTGTATTCTTATGTAAATTTTGTTTTATTCTCGTTAAAAGGTTTTTCTGTCTAAAAGCCACACATTCTCTGTTGGTGAATTTGACGTTGGTAACACTTGATAACACGCCAGTATGTAACTACGTTGCAAGTCTCGAGAGCTAAGGGCTCAAATGTGCAGTGTTGCGAATGCTATCTTGCTCTGACTGTGCTGTGCCATAGAGGTTCTCAGATTGTTATCTTGTTTTGATAAAAATTAAGTGTTCTTCTGCATACAAAGTTGATTTGTGCATGCGCGAGCTACATCTACATGATATGACAAGCTGTAATGCATTTCTTGTGTGTTAGACAGCTCGTGCACACAGTGACAAGCTCTCTAACACAAGACTTGGGTTAAAAACCGTTGTTTCACGCTGTTTTCCAAGAGAAGTATTTCACGGTGCTGTTTTTAAAGTTTTTTCCATCCTAGCAGCTCTGAATATAGCTTGCAGTGGACAAAAAAAAAGAAAAACCAGCTGCCCTTAATTGAGAAGAACACGTAGCAACACTGTTCTGTAAAATAAAATCTATCATACGACAGATCTCCACTCTCAACGCCCTTATTCTATTTCCCGCCCGATGGCCAAATACATCCACCAATAAACTACCGTAACGAGAAAGGCGCTAATACCCCACCGAAATCCCTTTACCACGTAAAACAAACGCTTTCACTCAGTGAATACTTCTGCTCCTTTTCATGCTGTTTTTTATTACCCAAGTGAAGATGCTGCCTTTTCACATGAATATTACCGTTTCCGACACGCTGTTGCAGTTGCTGTCGTACATCGTTCTTTCAGTCATTTAGCCTACGGCTGATTATCAGGGTTTGGGCTTTTGTTAGCTTGAGATTGATGGTACGTACCTGCATGATATTCCCATCCCAGCAAATCATTAAGTTGTTTGACGTATTCTTCCCTAATGGCCTAAGCCCTGCAGAGATCAGGCGAACGAGATCATCCCAACTAGACTAATGTTATCTTAATGCTTTGCTCTGACACCTGAATAACTCATCAGAAAAAAAGGGAATCGAAGGAAGAGGGTTTTTTTGCTTTGACAACAAAATATTTAAGAAAATTTCCATCTGCTTTTTTTCTTTTTCATAAGTGGAAAAATATTACATAGGTAAAGGTAAGCTAATACATGAAAAGGTTTATTTTGATGGAGGGGTTTTGCTCTTCCTGGGGGAGGGGGTTGAGCCCCGAAAAATTGGTCTAACGACGCCACTGCTGACTACAGATATTCGTGGTAATTACTTGAATTTCTGACATACTTTAGGCAGATGAATACACCAGTTGAAACTGTAAAGTATGTAGATTTGTTTACAATCGCAAACCTTAGTTTCCACACAAAAGTGATTTATTGTACGTCTTCGGCTCCTGCAACTGTGACTCATGCTGAAATATAACTTTAGCAGCCGTGCTGTGGTTTAAGCGCTGGTTACTGACCATTCGTCCTATATGGGTCCAGCTTGGATTCCCGGTGAGGCATTGATGTATTTTTCGTACGGCACTGGCTGGCTGCCTTCCCTGGAACCAGTGGCCCTAAATTATGAACGGCCGACAGCTTATATCTCGCCAAATTACTCATGCTGTTCATTAATTCCCCCTCAAAAAACAAACCAAACAAACAAAAACTAAAAAGCCTTTAACTTTATTTTAAATACACCAGAGTTGAATAACAATGAAACACATATAGCGTATTAAATCCGTTTATTTTTGTGGTATAGTCAGCACGAAGATTCGCCAAGCTTTTGCACTCCACTGGGAGGCTTTTTCAAGGCAATGGTAGACACAAAGATGCAGAGAATTGGAACATGTAAAGAACAAAGATGATTTTTGAAAATAACGCGGGTGACATCACGAGCATATTACATGAATTTTTATCACGTAATTATACAGTGCGCCGTGATGTGTTTCCATCTTTAAATAACGCATGCCAAACCATTTTTAGTTCAGTAGAGACTATATCATTGAATGCCACTTTGCTGGATAGGATTTCCACTGTTTCCCTGACGGCAGTCTCTTTGAAATTCGTGTAAGGGACAATTCTTCAAATATTATTCCATACAGGAGCGGCCGAGCAATGCATGACTTTTCTGGCGAGGGCTGTATTCTGCATGTCCTGGTTGACACTTCGCACGTGTTCTTTACATCTAGTGTCCAAGGATCGCTTTGTCATTCCGATATATATCTTTTTCCTGTTGTCAGGATATACCAACGGTATAGCGTACATACTCGCCTTTTCATTCTCACATTGTCTGTCCTTGCTTTTTTTTTGTTTTGGTTGGAGGTTTAACGACCACCGTGAGCAACTCAATGGGCTATAAGCAGTCGCCCGTCCCTAATTTAGGGTCACTGGTTCTAGGGAAGGGAGAGAGCCAGTGCCGTAAGACAAACACAACATCCATGACTCACCGGGATTCGAACCCGGACCACTTCGGACGAATGATCAAAGGCCAACGCCTTAGACCACTGCGCCACCGGGGCGGCTCTGTCCTTGCAACTTGATATTATATGTGATAACGGGGTCGGGGACTTCATTGTTATTAATATATTGTATTTGCGTAAGAAATTCTTTAAGCAATATGCAAAGCCTGGGATATATGTGATGGATTCTGCGTTTCTCCTGATTCGCACTGTCCAAAGGATTACAAACTTTTCACATTTAGAGCGTACAACGTATGCAAACCCGACTACCTAAATAATAAAGAAATTAATAATATTTATAGCAAAGGTCTAAAGACTGGATATAAGAAGGATAACATAGGCAGAGTACATAGGACTGTGAGAAATCGTATATCAGCAATAACAAAATCACCTAGTAGGGCAATGAGATACGCAGGATCCATCACATATATCCAAGCCTTTATATATTGGTTAAAGAATTTATTACGCAAATATAACATATTAATAGCAATGAAGTCACCGACCCCGTTTTAACATATAATATCAAGTTGCAAGGAGAGACAATGTGTGAAAGAAAAGACGGGTGTGTACGCTATACCGTTTTTATATCCTGACAATACGGAAAAGATATATATATATAGGAATGACAAAGCGATCCTTGGACACTAGATGTAAAGAACACGTGCGAAGTGTCAAACAGGACATGCAGAACACAGCCCTCGCCAGAGAAGTCATGCATTGCTCGGCCGCTTCTGTATGGAATAATATTAGAAGAATTGCACCTTACACGAATTTCAAAGAGACTGCCATCAGGGAAGCAGTGGAAATCCTATTCAACAAAGTGGTATGCCATGATATAGTCTCTACTGAACTACCAATGGTTTGGCATGCGCTATTAAAAAAATGGAAACACATCATGGCGCATCGTATAATTACGTGATAAAAATTCATGTAATATACTCGTGGCGTCACCCGTGTTATTTTCAAAAATCATCTTTGTTCTTTACATGTTCCAACTATCTGCACAGTGTCTGCTCCTCAGATGAAGCCACATTCCACGTCTCTGATACAGTAAATACGCACAATGTGCGAATCTGGTGATCAGAGAATCCCCATTATGTCATCGAACAACAGAGGGCTAGCTCGAAAGTGAACGTATGATGCGGCCTGATGCATGACAGAATCATCGGACCGTTCTTTCTTACAGAGCCCACGGTAACATGTAAGGTGTACCCGGACATGCTGAAGCTTTTTGCAGCACATCAGTTGCATGCATTCCAACCTTTGGTCATTTTCCAACAAAACGGTGCCCCGGTCAATAATGGTTCGTGAGTTCCTGAATGCCACATTTCCGGACAGATGGATTGGCTGCGACGGTCCCATGACGTGGCCACCTCGATCTCCCAATCTCCTCACTGAAACCAACATCAATAAGCTACAAATATTACAGAATAAACACATAAGGTTATTAGACTTAAAAAGAAATTCTTCTCATATCAACTTCCAACCTTACACTTTTCACCATACCCATGCCAACCCAAATTATCACGGAATTTTATCTATTAAACAATTATTTGATTTCAAAATAGGTACACTAATGTTTAAAAGAATTAAACTGAACTTACACACAGATACCATTGAATTGAATTTACATGCTTACCACTATAATACGAGACACAGATCATTATTAAGACCCATACATCCAAAAACCCTCATGATGAAGCAGAACTTAAATTATATTGGTCCTGAATATTGGAATACATTGCAAGCTGAGTTAAGCACAATAAATAACCTAAATTTGTTCAAAAACAAACTTAAAAAATAATAATAACTTAAAACAAAAATTCTTTGCAATATAACAAACGTTTAACATTACTGCTGTGTTTTATTGAACCTGAGTTTGCTTGCCTAATTTCTTGGGAAATCAAGGCTCGTCAGGACTCTCTGAGGCCTTTTCCCTGCTGTTCCTATGAGATATAAATTATTTATGTATATTCACAAAGCCTACAATGTAACAGCAAAAATAAAAACAAAAATATTAGTATTATTATTATATCCCCTCTAGAAGTTTTCCTGAGGATTTATGTGAAAGACTAAGTTTACTCTAACAATGTTCCGGATGTCGAGACCTTGAAGAGCAGAATAACGGACGCCATTGGTTCTATCTCTGCTAAGATGTTAAACAAAACATGGCATGAAATGAAATATTGCTTAGATGTCCTCCGGGCCACAAATGGAGCCCATGTGGAGATGCAGTGTCACTGGAAAAAAACTTTACTTTGGCTCCATCATTGTCATGTAATCCCTTTTTTTTGTACCTGTAACACATTTTTTATATTAATTTTTGCAATGTGGGAAATACTTTATAGACACTCTGTAATATCGCCTCGGGGTATACCAATGCCTGCCTTACTTATTTATTTAGCGACAATAATTTTGACTAACTGCGACTTCTGCTAATCTCGTAGAAGCGTAAATTCAAAAAACTGGTAGAAAATCCTACTCTCTCTAGACGTGTGTTTTCGGGCGATCGTGGCAGTTTAGATGCAAAAGCGTTTCAGGCGTTATATTCTTTAACTTATATTCTCTTGTCACCGGCGCTTCAGAATAGACAGAAATATGCACTCTCTGGTTTCAATTCATATAACATGTACAATACTCCGTAATCGTAATATACGTTTCTAACAAGTCGCTAACAAATCGCTACATCAAAATGAACTTCAAAGGGAACTCTGTATCAAATTCGCTTCGACCATGTGGCTCACACGAAATGCACCTACTACACTCAATGTTGACCTATCTACTGTCAGTGATGCCAAACTGAGAAAGCTTCACGTCACAGATACAATTGCAATTAAGCTCGTGGGGCTGTGATGAGGCAAAAGCGCAATTATGAATGAAAAATGCCTCGTTCGACGGAGTCAACTGATTTTCAGGGCGGATTGATAACGTAGTGGTACACAAGTACTGTAACATTTCATCGTAAGTTTCGTGACATTTCAGCGGCATTGAAGATCTTAGGTCGACGGCTGGTAATCTAATATGCAAATGGCGGCGGAATGGGTTGCATCTGCCAGAAAACGACCCGCGAAACCTCAAATATAACAGAATATGACATGGGAGCTCCAATAACTGTCCTCTCAGCACACAAATAAACATTGCCTGAAATCATGAACCCTATGTCCGAACACTGGGAATCTAGCACTAGTACAGTTCGCCAGACATATAGGTTACTAGCATCGAACAGCCATCCCCATGCCGCTAATAACTTCGATTAATACCACGCGGTGATTAGTATGGTGTAAGGAACATCGATATAGGATTGTACATCGATGAGAAACTGTACTTTGGAATAACGAGCCACATTACACAGTCTACAAGCCTAGTGATCATTGACAGGTGTGATGGATGCCGGAAGAAAGGTACCTTCCAGACTGCATCTTCTTGACAATGAAGTTTGGTGTGATGGATGCCGGAAGAAACAGGTGTGATGGATATTGAGTAATGTTTCGAGGTTCGTTTTCAGCCCATCTCTCATTTTGGAAAAAGACTAAGCTTGCTACGCACTGCCTAGACGTCCTGGATAATAAGCAATGCCAACGTTGTGGCGGCACTTTCGGTAAGGATTATACACTGACGAAAAAAAAAATCCCAACACCAAGAAGGGGTTGTGTTAGATAAACGACAGTTGGTAGGCGGTGAGAGTACATCTGTAAGATGACGTCTATGAAAATTTCGCGCTCGGCGCATACGTGTGGCGCTAGTAACGCCCCTCCGAACATGCAAAGCAGGTTTGCTGTAAATACGCGCTGTAACGTTCGTGAGCGTTAGTCATCGTTGAGATTCGACATAGTGTGTTGATGTTAGTCAAGAATGCCTTTAAGAAGACGAAGAAGCCATTATCAACAGCTCACGGAGTTTGAACGAGGTCGTGTAATAGGGCTACGAGAAGGTGGATTTTCGTTCCGAAATATTGCAGAACGACTTGGCAGGAATGTAGCCACCGTGCATGATTGTTGGCAGCGGTGGTCAAGGGAAGGTACTGCCTCAAGAAGACCGGGTTCCGGCCGGCCACGTGGCACTACTGAGAGGGAAGACCGCCGTGTACAGCGTATGGCCGTGGCGCATCGTACCGCGTCTGCGGCAGCAATTTGAGCTGCAGTTGCCACCACAGTGACACAACGAACTGTTGCAAATCGGTTACTTGAAGGACAGCTCCGAGCCAGACGCCCTGTAGCGTGCATTCCACTTACTCCAAACCACTGCCGTTTGCGAAGTCAGTGTGTGACGTACCTGCCAGCAGGACGCACATGACATAAAGGCAGATAGGAATCAGAATACATGTCTGCGTAGCTCAGTTGGTAGAGCGACTTGTTCCGGAATAAGCGTACTCGGGTTCGAATCCCGGCTTAGACCGAAAATGACGGAGAAATTAACTTCGTTATAATGGCGCCCGAACTACCCGGATGACCCGACCGTTCAAAATCTCGCATTGGTGTGATGTTATTTCCACACCGCGAGATAGGAAAAATCAGAGAATCCCTTCTCCAGTGCTTCGAACAATAAATGTGTGTGACGTTGCATTCCACACACCAGATTGACGGGGAGTTCTCAAGTGCACGTTCTTCAGTGGTTGTCTGCCTGCAACGATTCATGGTCACGGCTGACCCGTGGGCCATGCCCCCGGCCCTCTTTCGGGGGGGGGAGATGTGACGTACCTGCCAGCAGGACGCACATGACATAAAGGCAGATAGGAATCAGATTACATGTCTGCGTAGCTCAGTTGGTAGAGCGACTTGTTCCGGAATAAGCGTACTCGGGTTCGAATCCCGGCTTAGACCGAAAATGACGGAGAAATTAACTTCGTTATAAGTGGTGTCAAGCTAGAGCTCATTGGAGGACGGAGTGGAGATCTGTTGTGTTTTCTGATGAAAGCCGGTTCTGCCTGGGTGCCAGTGATGGCCGTGTGTTGGTTAGAAGGAGGCTGGTGAGCGCCTGCAACCAACCTGTCTGCGGCCGAGACACACTGGACCTACACCTGGAGTTATGGTCTGGGGAGCAATTTCCTATGACAGCAGGAGCACTCTCGTGGGTATCCCACGCACCCTGACGGCACAGTTGTACGTCGGTCTGGTGATTCAACCTGTTGTGCTGCCATTCATGAACAGCATTCCAGGGGGTGTTTTCCAACAGGATAACGTTCGCCCGCTTACCCCTGTTGTAACCCAACATGCTCTACAGAGTGTCGACATGTTGCTGTGGCCTGCTAGATCACCAGATCTTTCACCAATCGAGCACGTATGGGACATCATCGGACGACAACTCCAACGTCACCCCCAACCAGCATTTACCGTCCCTGTATTGACCGACCAAGTGCAACAGGCATGGAACTCCATCCCACAAACTGACATCCAGCACCTGTACGACAAAATGCATGAACGTTTGCGTGCTTGCATTCAAAATTCTGGCGGTTACACCGGTTATTAACGTACCAGCATTTCACATTTAAAATGGCTCTTCTCGCGCTTACAATAAGCTGGGATCTTGAAACCTTAATCGATTAAATATGTTTCCTATACAAATGTATTGCCGCCATTTCATTCCTTTACAACTATTTTTTCGTGGTGTTGGGATTTTTTTTCCGTCAGTGTATATATATATGTACATTTTCCTTTACACTTAAAAGAACTAGAGAAGAGCATAAATGCATTCCTGTTCCCCTGCGCGATTTTGTTTCATTTCAATCGACATTCCTGAAGTTCCAAACAGGACTCTTGAATTCTCTATTATAGTAACTAAACAATGATTTGTTGCAAAGGAATTCCATCATAAATGAATTTATTCCTTTAAATTTGAATTTTTAAATAAATCAGAAAAGATCCGTAAATATATTAAATCCCTTAAATTTTAAATTTTTAATCCTGTACTTCATTCCTTTGACTGAAACCTTGATTTTTTTTATTGTAATC
Source organism: Macrothele yani (assembly GCA_039090855.1). Lineage (NCBI taxonomy): Eukaryota > Metazoa > Arthropoda > Arachnida > Araneae > Macrothelidae > Macrothele > Macrothele yani. The sequence goes on along the minus strand of CM077005.1, from coordinate 131,260,804 downwards.
TGTTTTCAGTTTCACAGCTATTGTATTGAAGTTTGGCTGAAATGGGTGAGAAGCGCATGCCCAATCGATAGAATTCGTTTGAGAACGCCGAAATATGATGCCGAAATGAATGAGTAAGTAAAATTCAAGTAGTTTACTTCACGACGTAATTTGAATAATCTTGTGAGATACTGAAAACATTTGAGGGTGAGTCGAAACCGCAGCACATGCGTTTCGACTCACCCTTTGTATCATACAACAATCTATTTCTCATTACAGGTAACGAGACACTTCAAAATGTCGTTCGTTTATTTGAAGATAAGAAGAGAAAAGCAGACATCAAATCGTCGAATTTTATGCTGGTTCCCGAAATCAGGTGGGACTCACACATCTAGCTTGTTCACGTTACCTATGGCAGTAGAAGTGGTTGCAAAGTGTAGTCCCGCCAAGTTTTCGTACTGTTTGACGTGGATCGGATTCAATCAAGACCTCTTACATGGTATCATCCAGAACTCCTTCCTGTCTACCGAGTGTTTAATTTTCGAAGCTCATATCGCCGCACAGGAATTTAGCCAACCAGTCTTGTGTCTTGCGTTCACTTACGATACCTTCCCAAATTCTGTATTGGTGTTTTGAACGGTCTCTGATGCACAGTGTCTACGTTTTAACTCAGAGAAGAAAATAAAAAAAAGTTTTGGTTCTTGTTAATCATCCTCTTCATTGTAACACAATTCTCTTGGAACTGGAGGAAATAAATAGTACTTTATATGCCTTTACTATTCAAGTTTAAACTTTACTATTCCACAAGTCACATCAAGGGACGTGATAATTTCTGAATTCCCTATCAACTGGTTGGGGCTATAAAATCCGACATTTCATCTGCAGAAACCTAATATCTTTAAGGCTCCTTTCTCGTCCTTAAACTTAAAAGGATTTAGTTAAGATTCAGTTACTTCCAATTTTAGGTGTACCAAGAGAAGCCGCCCCAATGGCGCAGTGGTCTAAGTGATGGCTTATGACCATTCGTACGAGAAAGGTCCGGCTTGGAATCCTGGTGAGGCATGGATGTTGTGTTTGTCTTTAGGCACTGGCTCTCTCCCTTCCCTGGAACCTGCAGCCCTGAAGGGACGTGCGACTGCTCACAACCTATTGAGTTGCTCACGGTGGTCGTTAAACCATCAATCAAAAAAATTAAAAATTCCAAGAGAAGGAAAATTATATTAACGTAATTGTTTTCTTTTCATTGTCGGTTTAAAGACTACCTTGAGCAACTCAGTGAGCTATAAGTAGTCGCCCGTCCCTGATTTAGGTCAGCTGGTTACAGGGAGAGAGCCAGCACCGTAAGACAAACACAACATCCATGCCTCAACAGGATTTCAACCCGAACGAATGATCAGAAGCCACCGATTAGACCACTTCGCCACCGGGGCTGCCGCAAGTTTCAGTGTCATCTCCTTTGAGCCATGCAAACTAGGGTAGGCCGCCCCGGTGGCGCAGTGGTCTAAGCGATGGCCTCTGATCATTCGTCCGAACGGGGTCAGGGTTCGAATCCCGGTGAGGCATGGATGTTGTGTTTGTCTTACGGCACTGGCTCTCTCCCTTCCCTGGAACCAGTGACCCTAGGGCGACTGCTTATAGCCCATTGAGTTGCTCACGGTGGTCGCTAAACCTCCAATAAAAAAAAAAAACTATTGTAGGCCGCAAGTTTCAGTGTCATCTCCTTTGAGCCATGCAAACTAGGGTCGTATGGCTCAAACGAGATGACACTGAAACTTGGATTTATGAAAGTATAAAACGGGCGGAGCAGACTACTAAAGTTCGAACCCGGGCCGGACCGAGTTTATTTGGTAACTCGGCCCGGGTTCGAACTTTAGTAGTCTGCTCGGCCCGTTTTATACTTTCATAAATTGTTCTTCGCTATTTATTGCTAAGAACACAGTTCTTAGACCATTGTTATGTAGAAGTTTTGAAGATCTTGTAGGTGTAGTTTAGTTGGTTAGAACAACTGGCTCTGAAGCGAGGAGGCGCGATTTCGATCGCCAGAAAATTTGTTTTCCCAGTTTCGGTATTAAACGCTCGACGATTTAGATTAGAGGTCTGCGATAATGTTTATTTAATGACTCAAGATTGGTGCTACTGCGATTAAAATACAACAATGGATTAGGAGGATTCACCACATTAAGGTCTCCTCCCCCATTTTCCGACTTGATTTATAACTTACACAAGTATTTTCAAGGACCGATTCGACAATAAAAATGCAAAGATACGAGGGGTGTTATGAAAAAGTATCCAAGCTGGATTTATTAAAAAAAAGTGCAAGACTTACAGATTTTAAATTTAATCGCTTACGAAATAGTCCCCTTCAGAAGCCATACACTTAGCCTTTGACGTACTATAGAGGTCAAGCACGTGTCAAGACGATAAATCTGCAGCGAATCATTCTGTCCGTGTAGCTTAGTTCTGAGAGCAACTTACTCCGGAGTGAGGGGGCTCAGAAAAATTAGTGTTTTCACAACCCCAGCGCTATTTCCACTGATCCAAGCATTTTTTTGAAGTGAACTTCTGAAATAGCGAACAGCTGCTTCGTCACATTATGTTGTATCTCCTCAATATCTTGAAATATTGGGTTGTCGGAAAAGTCATGACGTATTTTGGCACCCAATGGCGGTTGCGCAGTTTTGGAAGTACTAAAGGCATGGCAGCTCTGTTATCGCTATGGCATTCGACAGGTGTCAGTTCTAGCTGCAGTTTAAAAGGAATAGTGAGCGATGTGGTTGATTTGCGGAGATTTGACATGAAGTTGAAGATGGAAGACCAAACTGTGCATTTTCGCCATACTTTACTGTTTTACTTCCGTAAAGGGAAGAACGCGCGTGAAGCTTGTGAAAAGTTGCGTAAAGTGTACGGTGATAATGCTCTACAAGAACGTCAGTGCCAGCGGTGGTTCGCAAAATTCCGTGCTGGGGATTTTGTCCTCAACGATGCTTATGGTTCGGGGAGGCCCACCGAGGTTGATGACGACCAAATCAAGGCATTGATCGAGTCAAACCCACGTTACACGACACACAAGAGATTGCAGAAACATTGCACATCCATCATTCAGGCGTTCACGACCACCTGAAGAAGCTGGGATACGTAAGCAAGCTCGATGTGTGGGTTCCTCATGAACTCAAAGAAGCTCAATTGATGGCGCGTATAAACATCTGCGATATGCTCATTAAACGTGAGGGAAGCGATCCTTTTTTGAAGCGACTGATAACTGGTGACGAAAAGTGGATTGTGTACAACAATGTGCTGCGCAAACGGTCTTGGTCCCGACGTGCTGCTTCGCCTCAAACGACATCCAAAGGAGACATACATCAGCGGAAGGTTCTGGTTTCAATGTGGTGGGTTTTTAAGGGTGTCGTGTTTTTCGGGCTCCTACCACGGAATCAAACAATCAATTCGAATGTGTACTGTCGGCAATTGGACAGTTTGAACAAATCCATCATCCAGAAACGTTCATAGCTCGTTCATCTTAAAGGTGTTGTGTTCCATCACGACAACGCGAGACCACACACAAGTTTGATCACCCGCCAAAAAATTATTGGAGCTTGGGTGGGATGTGTTGCCACACCCAGGATACTCGCCTGACCTTGCGCCGTCAGACTTCCACTTGTTTCGCTCTCCGCAACAGTCCTTGCGTGGTATAACGTTCAATTCAGATGAGGCTGTAAATCAGCACCCTGTTAAGTTTTTCGTCACGAAAGACAGGTCCTTCTATGAACGAGGCATTCTGCAGCTCACTGAAATATGGCAATAGGTTATCGAACAAAACGGGCATTATATCATTGATTGATCTTTGTTATTTGTATCAATAATTGACCTTTGCAAAACATGGCTAAAAACGTCATGACTTTTCAGACAACCCAATATTTTCCCTTTCAAGTGATATTTGATTTTCTGAAAGAGAACGAAGTCGCGTGGTGTGAGATCTGGGGAATAGGGTGGCTCTCAGACCGGTGCAATGCGGTGCTTAGCAAAAAAACTGCTGCACACGATGTGATGCATGGACAGGCGCGTTGTCGTGGTACAGTTGCCACTCGCGACTTCCATGCAATTCCGGTCTTTTGCGACAAATTGCCTCCTTCAAACGCCGCTAAACTAGATAGTAGTACTTCTTGTTAATTGCCTGGCCCGATGGAGCGTTTTCAGGATGCGCATTTCCTTCATGCTTGAAAAACAGTCAGCATCCTCTTGAAATCGATGCTGCTCTATCGTGCTTTTTTTGGGTCTTCTACTGTGAAGAGTGGGCACTAGTTTTGGGGTTGTACTAATAAACCCACGACTCACCACCAGTTATGATAGTTTTTAAAACGTTTTCGACGCTTTCAAGGAGATCACCAGCATCTGAAACACATGTTTGTCTTTGAAGTTCCCTTCTGCAGGTTGATGGCCTCCCATATCGTTCTCAACACTTTCGCCACCATCATTAAGGCCTTTATGCCACTCATAAACGTATGCATGACTCTGTTAATAAGTTTGTAGCTATCTTTTATTCTTGTTGTTAACTTCATAAACATTGCGTGGTTGAGTTGCTAAGTCTTATATAGTTGAAAATGTTAGTAAAATTGTATGCAAATAATTCTTACGATTCGTAAATATGTCTAAGAGACTTTTATTATTTTTTTCATTTAATAGCCTGCAAAGGTTGTCCGTTAGCTGTGCTGTTTCCTAACTCTCCCGCTTTCGATCATCTCTCCTGCTCTCCTGAAATCCCCTGACCTCGCGGTCCACCTAAGACCTACCCTGGGGCAATCACCTTGTCGTGACCGCTCGCTTCCTAAACCTAGAGACAACTGTCCTTCGCTTCCTTCCCTTGTCTCCAAGAAATGCCCTTAAGCATATCCTAATGTTCCCCGAGAGAACGAACCAGCACGCTTTCGGTAAATCCCAAGCCTCAAAGTAAAATGTGAGGAGCTGGTCATTTGTCGGCACCCTTGAAATTGAAACCTGTAAAGCATCAAAAGAGGCGCGATAGAGTTAATCTCCATTATACCAACCAATGTGTATATACTAATCTTAGACAGAATGTCGTCTTAGTAAGTAACCGTGGCCACCACGGTGGCGCAGTGGTCTAAGCAATGGCCTCTGATCATTCGTCCGAAAGGGGTCCGGGTTCGAATCCCTGTGAGGCATGGATGTTGTGTTTGTTTTACGGACTGGTTCTATTCCTTCCCTGGAACCAGTGACCCTAAATTAGGGACGGGCGACTGCTTATAGCCCATTGAGTTGCTCACGGTGGTCGTTAAACCTTCAATCAAAAAAAAATAAAAAAAGTAAGTAACCGTGCATCCGGTGTCTAATGGGGAACTGACTCTGAGAAATTTCTCTCACGCTTTGTGGAGACAAGGGATGGAAGCACGAGATGTAAAAAGGTTGCATTTTGAGATTTTATATGAAATCTTAAAACTCCGTATAAAATATCTGTAACAACTCATACAATCCTCTTCATAAACTTTCTATAACTTTAAGCACAGGGTTTCCGGAAATGATGTATTTAATTTCAAAGTTGATTAGTACAAATAGTATCTGCGATACGAATGTTTTACTTTCTGTCGAAGTTTAAGAAAGTTCTAGAGTTTTATTTTTCCTTTGATAGGTGACGCTAGGTGCTTGGTAGCGCAGTGTGACAAAGCATAGCAAAAATTACGACGCCACAGGAAAAAGCTGCTTGCGTGATGTGGTTTGAGGAGTCCAAATCGCTGACCCAAGTCCAGAGAAATTTCAGGAGTACAAGAGCAAACCACCAACACGGAGGAGTATCCAGCAGTGGGTAGACAAATTCAAAGATACCGGTAGTGTGTTGAAAGGGACGAGCAGCGTCAGACCTGCTCGTCCCTTTCCGTGGACGCTGCGCGTCAAGCGTACCAACGGAACCCATCGACGTCCATTCGTTCAGCTAGTCGCGAACTGGGGATACATGCTACAACAGTTCACATACTGCTACACAAACGCCTTCGTCTTTACGCCTACAAAATGAAACTGGTGCAAAGGGTTCAGTCTAATGACAAAGCGCGTCGTGGTCGTGTAGTGTTTGCCGTAAAAATGCTTCATCGCATTGATAGCGACCCCACATTCCTGTCAAGAATCTGTTTCAGTGATGAGCTCACATTTCATGTGTCAGGTACCGTCAACAAGCATAACTGCCGAATTCGGGGTTCAGAAAATCCCCATTCTCTGGAACACACAAGACACAGCCCAAAGTTAATGTTTGGTGTGGCATTATGCAGGACAGAGTGATTGGATCATTCTTGGTGAAAATTCTCCAAATACGTGGCGTCAGTAAATAAATAAATACATCGCTCTTTCCACGTTCCAGAAACACATAGCAACCGAAAAATTGTTTTCAGCCGCCGGCGTGGAATTAAACCACGGATCTATCGATATCTAGCCGAGTGCGTTAGCCTTACACCACGGTGATCAACAATCCACGGTGCTATGTGTATTTTTAAGTCAGCTTCTGACATCATAAATCCGTAAGATGGGCTCAGCTACTGAGATGTCTCCGTCTGGTGGGCATTAACGGCACTGGCTATATATATTACAGCAGTTAAATCCAAAGTACGAGATCCAAGGTGGAAATCCTCCAAATACGTGGCGTTTGCTGAACCAACCATAACTGGCGGCACATACCTGGACATGTTACAACTGTTCGTCATTCCGCAACTGCAGGAGATTCCAGACGTCATTTTCCAGCAAGATGGGGCTTCCCCTAATTGGTCATCAGATGTTAGTGAATGCTTGGATCAGTACTTCCCTGGTCGGTGGATTGGACGCAAAGGTACAATGACATGGCCTCCTCGTTCGCCATACATAACCCCCTGTGATTTTTTTATGGGGGTTCCTTAAAGAAATTGTCTACTGGACAAAGGTTGCCACCCTCAATGACCTGAAGGCGCGCATCACCGCAGCCTTCCTCCACTTCACCCCAGATATTCTGCATCGTACTTAGTCTGAAATCGACTACCGCTACGAGATCCTGCGCGTTACCAATGGAATACATGTGGAAGTGTATTGATTGCAAAGCTATAAATTTTAGAACTTGCTTAATCTTTGACAAAATGTAAAACACTCATATGGCGAATACTTTTTGTACTAATCAACTTTGAAATTGCATACATCATTTCCGATCATCTTGTATGTGCCTCAAAGACTTTCTGTGACTTTAATTCTGGGTCTTTTTAAGTTTCGCCAAGTTTTGGACAAAATCTGATGAAAATTCGTTGATCAATTTTTCCGACATGACATATGAGACGAGCAGCTTCACATAAGCAGGAACAAAACACTACTGTATAAAAACTGGGCGGGCAGGAAAGTCGTGACGCACGGCACATGCGCAATAGGTTCCAAGGTCAACATGTGGCAAAGCGCTTCATGCTCTGTCGCGCGATTCCGAAGTTTTGCAATCAGTCAGAACACATTTTGATCACAGCTGGTATAATGAGTTTATGTTTGAATCTTTTACAGTTCCCAAGAAATGTTAAGCTTCATGTGTTCCCTATTGCTATTAATTCTTTCGTTTACTTTTACTACTTACAGGTGGCCAATCATTGATGAAACGATCGTCCACAGTCCTTTCTACTTGGGTTTCGCAGAACAACCAGCTGCACCAGGAATAACAGTTACGGCCCTTCCTTTAAAGGAAAGAGCACGTACAAGAAGCAACCGAAATTCATCGTCTCGCTCCACTATCCCATTGAAGAACAAATTGTTAGCCCGTACAAGGGGGAACCCAAATTCATCGACACGCTCCACTCCCCCATTGAAGGACAGAATGTTAACCCGTACAAGGAAGAACCCAAATTCATCGCTGCACACCACTTCCCCATTGAAAGATAGAATGTTAGGGAGCCGAAACTCGTCGCCTCCTTCTACTTCCCCATTGAAGGACAGAATGTTAGGGAGCCAAAACGCATCGCCTCCCTCTACTTCCCCATTGAAGGACAGAATGTTAGGGAACCGAAACTCATCGCCTCCCTCTACTTCCCCATTGAAGGAGAGCGCATATTCCCGTACAGGAAGAAATCAAAATTCATCAACATGCATTAGTCCTGCTCTTTTAGAGGGCAGAGTGCTGACTCCCACAGTTTACCGAAGTAGTAAAACGAATAGCGAAGAGAGGTTGCTAACCCCCACGAAATTCCGCCGTAGTGAAGGTCGAATGTCATCCACTGAGAAACTGGGCCCGTATCCTTCTGCAAAAGACAGAGTTCTAACTCCCTCAAAAGCACGAAACTATCGAAGGAGAGCAAAGTCCTTGGCAACAGTTAGGCAAGACGAGTCCAAGTCTCACAAGAGAAGACGTCTTCCTCGTTTGGTAGAAAAGAAGGTTAATCCGCCGAAAGGCGCTGTAAGTCAAATCACTTCATCCACTTCCCAACATTTGAGCGGTTCCGTTTCACTCAGGAAAGTGCCTGGGACTAGTAATATCAGGAAAGTGCCTGGCACTAGTAATATCAGGAAAGTGTCAGGAACTAGTAACATCAGTACACATCCGTGGTTGGAATTAGATTACAAAAAGTCAGTCCGTATCGATGTGAAAACGAATTTTCAAACGAATAATGCTTATAATCCTCGGAGTAAAGGTGTGAGTGACATGCACGCAGCTTCCAGATTCAGCAAAAGTGATTCCTTATGCAACAAGGATTATGAAGTAACTGTTGGCAATACTACTATCAGGCCCACGAAGAAATCTGCTTCTTTTTTCCAAGAATTAAAGAGCCAAAGAAAGCAAGGGCAGAGGTAAAAAATACATTGACAAAACCTTCAGGAAGAGCACGTTTCCACTCTGAAGCTGCCAGACGTGAGCGCTTGGGGTCACGAGATGGAAAAAAACCATATGATCACAAAGATAGAATGGTCGATATGAGCTCAATCTTTGAAAAACTAAGTATCGCTGAGAACAGAGAGAAAAAGCCTCGCGATTATGATTTTCACCCTCCAGATTCAGGAGACAGCACTCCTGGAGGTAAGACATCCCCCTTCTTTGTTAATACGACACTGCCCCCAAATTTTATGAAGCCAAGTGCCTTCAGGAGATCTACTCAACATTATGAGGAATTTAAGAATAATAAAAGTACAAAGTTACAGTTATCAACAGCTAAACCTTCGTCTCGAGGGGCTATACCCAAATAAAGACAGAGGACAAGCCGTTTCTCTGTCCAGTGATTCCAATATTTCTTTCATCAGTTACTGTAAAGAGAAAAGATCTCCGAAACACATCAAGAAAAACTGTTTTCTTGTGCAAAGAACAATTCAAAATTAAACTGACCAGCGATTAGTTGTGACGAATGCTACCATTTAAAAGCAGATTCAATGAACTGTGCAAAGTTTTCTTGTGGAATGTAATACAAAATTAAATACGCAAATAATATTTTGCGTGATTCATATATTAGAAACCAGATTTAGAATTGTGAATAGTGTCTTTTTGGGCAAAAATAGCGTAAAAGTATGCTGTGCAAGAAAATCAAAGCGGTCATATCGAATTCATATATCGAAGTTCATATAAATAAATTGGTTTATCTTCATAAGTGTCTAATAGTGAATTTTTAGTTTTTAGTGAAAATGAATATATATATATATATATATATATATTCTAATAAGAAGAGACTGAAGCAAAAAAAAATTTTTCGACTCATACCAAGTACAACATAGAAAAGGTTATGTATTGACCGGTGTGAGTAAAAAGAGAAAAAAAGAACTGAATGCAGAAAGTGTCGAGAATACTGAGCCTTGGCTTTATCAAGGACCAGCAAAAACTCTACATTTTCTCACTTCCACAAAGACCTATTTGGAAATGGGTTTCTGCAAAGTCATGGATACAAGTAATAAGCCCACCAAAAAATTTTGTTAAAAATATATATATATGTCATGGCCTCCGCAGAGTTGTATGACCAAGCTTTCGTTAACAATTTAGCTTGCACCCATAACCTTCCTGGCCCGACCCATGCTCTTCACCTGTTACTATTAAACAGAAAGAAGATGATTATAGAAAACTCAAGTTGTAAGAGTGACATAATGAACCAGAAATAATGTTCAGTAATAACAAATTGCCAAGTTCGCCTGAGAGAGAATTTAAACCTGAATAGCAATACAAAAGTATTACAAGTTATTAACATTGCAATAAAAAAAGGAAATATAAATTTTTTCTGAAGCACACATACAACTCTGCGGAGGTCATGACATATATATATATTTAAAAAAAATTTTTTTTGGTGGGCTTATTACTTGCATCCATGACTTTGCAGAAACCCATTTTCAAATAGGTCTTTGTGGAAGTGAGAAAATGCAGAGTTTTTGCTGGTCCTTGATAAAGCCAAGGCTCAGTATTCTCGACACTTTCTGCATTCAGTTGTTCTTTTTTTTTCTCTTTTTACTCACACCGGTCAATACATAACCTTTTCTATGTTGTACTTGGTATGAGTCAAAAAAATGTTTTTTGCTTCAGTCTCTTCTTAATAGAATGTGAATTCTGAATTTTCATAACTGCTGCGTTGCGCGTTTTGATCTTCAGGTTATTTTGCAACTTTCGTTTTAAATTCTGAAGTTTTTCTTATGTTTTCGGCTTTGCTCTTTAGTATATATATATATATGTACATATTTAAGAGCAGAGCCGAAAACATAAGAAAAACACTTAAGAATTTAAAACGAAAGTTGCAAAAAAATTCTTAAAGATAAAATATTCTTAAAGATAAAATTTCTCTTAAAGAAATTTCCAGTAATTTTGTGACCATCAGGTTTCTAAATAAAACCTATGATCATCTCAATGTTAGGAAGCTGTTCTACAATAATGCAATTTTTTTCCCATCCACAGGCACCAGTCTATTGTAAGTTTTAAATATGTTAAGACCTTAGGGTCAATAGTTAAAAACTACAAACTTAATTCTTCGAGTTCCATAACTGTAGTTACTACATGTTTTTGTGATGAACATAAAGACACAGTTCACTATGATAAGAAGTACAAGCATATTATCACTGGTAACTTGAGTTTTGTTAAAAATGACAAGCTTAGGAATTTATTAGAGTATGGTTCTAAATTTAGACCTTCCTTCCAAATCTTTAAAGAGAGGATTCTTGTGTGCTTCACTCAAGATGTTAATAGGTACATTATAAAAACCAGTTTAACCTACAATCAGCCTATTGAGGCCTTCGCAGAATGGAAATATAATGTAATCAATGGCTTCACCAATGAGTTGGCAGGTCTTGATTTTTGATTTGATAGAAATCTATTTTTCTCTGGAGATGCTAAAAGGTCACTCTCCAAACTACAAGACCTATTCATTTTGACCACTACGGATAAAGCTAGCAATAATTTTGCAATTATCTGTAAGAAATTCTATTTTGATTTGTTAACTATGGAATTCAATAATAGAGTAACCTACGAGCCCGTAAGTTATTCTACCAAGCAGTTAGAAAATCGTTTAAAGGCATTCTTCAAGAAACTTAAAATTCCACAAATGAGAAGACATGAGCCTGAATTTCCCTTTCTTTTTGCAACTGTTAAGTTTCATAAAGATCCAGTGAAGTTCAGATTCATAGCTAGTGGAGTTAGGAGTCATAAAAAGAAAATTGATCTAGCTTTTGAAGACATCTTGAAGAAGGTCTTGAAACACATTAGTAACTGTACTAATTTGAAGTACAGAGATTTTTGGATAACTACTAATAATGCAGAAGTAATTTCCACTATACTCGAAGTAAATCCCTTAGATATTAATAGTTATGATTTTGAGAACCTATATACTAATCTGCCTCTATAAGATATAATCACTACCTTTAAAGAGCTGTATGCAGAATTTAAACTTAACCAATTTGTTAATGTAGGAGCTTGGAACTCTTATCTCAATTGCTGCATAAAAAATAACCATATCTTATATAATAATACTCTCTATAAGCAAGTGAACGGTATTCCCATGGGAACATCAACCTCCACGAATATCGCTAATCTATTCCTGTTCTTTAGGGAATATAAATTCATTAAAAATCACCCCACCTGCTCAGATAACTACCTTTACACATTTAGATATATTGATGATCTGCTGTGTATCAATAATTCAGAAGTTATAGAGAGTGATTTTGTTAATATCTATCCTAGCTCTCTTAACTTATGTAAAACCAACCACTGTAATCAGGAACTAGAGTTCCTAGACTTAAGCATTAAACTTAACAGAGGTAACCCATCTATTAGCCTCTTTGATAAAAGAGTTAATTTTCCTTTCAAAGTAATTAAATATATACACTGGAATAATAATATATCAACCAAAGTAATTGAGAATGTACTAATTTCTCAGGTGCTTAGAATTTCAAGAATTTGCAGCAACAATTTGGACTTCAATTACCACATTAATATACTATTAGAAAGTTTTCTAGAGAACAAAATTCCTACTTCTTTCATCAAAAGAACTTTAAGAAAAATTATTCTGAATAATAGAGTAAGGTTGGCAGATCTGCTATAATTTTCTACACAGTTAATAATGTGATTCTGACCAATGAAAGCCTTTTGGAAGTTGGCTAGAGGATGCATATTAACTACAAAAAGGAACCTTAGTGCTATGGATAAGAAGGTCCTATTAAAAATAAAAAATTAAATAATATAGACAAAATCACAAAAAAACCCCTTAAAAATCTGTTTATAAAATAAAATAAAAATAAATATAAAAGAAAACTAGTTATTCACTCACTAAAACTAGTTATTCACTATACTAAAAATAGTAAAACTAACATTAAAATTAATAGGATTCTGAATAGTCTACAGAAGCTCACTAAGGTGATTAAATACATGCAAAGATTATTAAATACACTACTTGTGTATTTCATAATATTTCTCATGTATTCTGGTGAGTTGATTCTGCTCTTTCTGATCAAACAGGTCCACAATCTTAATAATATTTTTCTCTAGTTAAAATCTCCGCGAGTAGGATTTTTCAGTGTGTGGAGGCCTTCAGCCCCACCCACACTGCCCCCAGCGACTAGGGAGTGGCAGGGGTGAATGAAAGTTTGGGGTAAAAGGCCGGCCATGTTTCTTCAAGAGTGGAAGAAGTAAATTTGCATAAGAGGTAAGCTCTCTTCTTTGTCTTCAGGTTTCGGGTTTTCCAAGTTCAATGTTTGAACTTTTTGAACATTTTTTCTAATTTTTGCTGTAAGCATTTTAGGCACTAGCAAGTCTATTAACTTTTTGGCGGATTTTAACTCTCTATTTTCTTGGTAACTTTGCGCGTTTTCTAGGGTTCTTAGGCTAAGCAGCTGGCCGTTTTTTTGTTCTTGTAGTCAACGATGTGTTTTCAATGTCATTAAGATCCTAATAACTACTTAATTATGCACTTAAAGCACTTCTGAAATACTTTGTACATATTGCAACTAATTGTTTTTGTCATATAATCTACACAAAGCATTTCTTTAGTTTATTATTGTCTTTATTTTATTCTCATTTTTGAGTTGTCAGAAGTTGTGGTGTATGGGGTTTTTGTAATCCAGTTTTCTTTCAAGAATCTGTGCTTTAGAAAAAATTAATATTTCCTTTTTTATTGCAATGTTTAAGAATTTGTAGTACTTTACTATTGCTATTCAGGTTTAAATTCTCTCTTAGGCGACTAGGTAACTTGGCAATGTGGTATTGCTGAACATTATTTCTGATTCATTATGTCACTCTTACAACTTGAGTTTTCTATGGTTATCTTTTTTCTGTTTGTTAGTAACAGATGAAGAGCATGGGTTGGGCCAGGAAAGTTATGGATGCATGCTAAAATATTAACTAAAGCTTCGTCATACAACTCTGTGGGGGTTATGACATATATATATATATATATATATATATATATTTAAAATTTTTGGTGGGCTTATTACTTGCATCTATGACTTTGCAGAAACCCATTTCCAAATAGGTCTTTGTGGAAGTGAGAAAATGCAGAGTTTTGCTGGTCCTTGATAAAGCCAAGGCTCGGTATTCTCGACACTTTCTACATTCTGTTTTTCTATTATTTTTTTCTCTTTTTACTCACACTATGTTGTACTTGGTATGAGTCAAAAAAGTGTTTTTGCTTCGGTCTCTTCTTGATAGAATATATATATATATATATATAGAGAGAGAGAGAGAGAGAGAGAGAGAGAGATGAGAACAACTAAAGAAGATGTGACTTCCAAAGTGGAAGATGAGAACAACTAAAGAAGATGTGACTTCCAAAGTGGAATATATAGAGCTATGCAAGACAGTAAGAAAAACTATCACTGAAGACGTAAGAAAAATTCAACTGTGAACTAGTGAGGAAAGCAATTGAAAACAACCAAAGCCTAAAGATAGCAAAGGGACATCTCAGTAAGGGAAGAAAACAGATTATGGCACTGAGAAAAGAAGATGGTTCTGTAACAAGAAATAGAGGCGAAATTTTGACAAGAGTGAAAGATTTCTACTCCAAATTATATGAAAGGGATGATACATGCACTCCAGACATCATGAAAGATACCAGTACCAGAGTTCCTCCAGTCCTTCCAGCAGAAGTTGCACATGCAATCAAGAACATGAAGCGGGGAAAAGCTCCAGGAGAAGATGGAATTACTGTAGACATCATACAAGAAGCAAGTGGAGAAATCGAAACAGTACTCGCCCAAATTTTCACTCGTTGCCTTAATGAAGGAAAGATTCCTGAGGATTGGAACACCGCTACAATGATCCTGCTACATAAGAAAGGTGACATTGAGGATCTCAGAAACTACAGACCTATCAGCCTCCTATCAGTAGTTTATAAAATCTTCACTAAAGTTCTTTCACACCGCTTGAAGGTAACACTGGACATGGCTCAACCGAGAGAACAAGCTGGATTCAGGAGTGACTACAGCACAATAGATCATATCCACGTGCTGAGAGAACTAATTGAAAGAGCGAGGGAATATGAACTTCCATTGTGCATGGCTTTTATAGATTATGAAAAAGCCTTTGATTCGGTGAAACCATCAGCAGTTACAATGGCTCTGAAAACCTGCGGTATTGAAGATGCATACATTAATATTATTAATAACATCTATGAAAATGCAAGTGCAAAGATTAGGCTGTTTGAAAATACAACACACGTAAAAATTGGAAAGGGAGTGAGACAAGGTGACACCATATCTCCGAAGCTCTTTAATGCCACATTGGAGGGTGTTTTTCAGTCACTGAGCTGGGAAAACAAGGGGATAAAGATTAATGGAGATTATCTAACCCACCTTCGTTTTGCTGATGACGTAGTCATTTTTGCAACTACCCCATCAGAGCTGCAGAGTATGATCCAGGAACTTGCTGACAAGAGTAAAGAAGTGGGATTAAAAATGAACTTTCAGAAGACAAAAGTGATGTTCAATGCTTTTACAAGAAATGAAGATTTATCGATTGATGGAGAAAAGCTGGAGATAACAGACACGTACGTTTATCTTGGACAGCAGATATCAAGTGAGGGTCACATTGATGAAGAAATTAATCGGCGTACAAAACTTGCCTGGAGAGCTTTTGGAAGAAACAGCATAATTTTCAAGAGCAATATGCCAGTATGTCTTAAAAGAAAAGTGCTTGATCAATGCATCCTTCCAGTGCTGACGTATGGTGCAGAGACTTGGACCTTAACTAAAAGGGACATACAAAGGCTGCAGACAACTCAAAGAAGCATGGAGAGGTGCATACTTGGTGTAACCAGGAGAGATAAGAAGAGGAACTCGTGGATCCGAAAAATGACAGGAGTGGAAGACATCATGATCAGAGTTAAATCCCTGAAATGGCAATGGGCTGGACATACTGCCAGAAGGACAGATCATCGATGGACAGCCGAAATTTTAGATTGGATTCCAAGGGACAGGAAAAGACCCAGAAGAAGACCACATGGGAGATGGGTGGATGAAATTCGAAAGTATGCAGGGGTGACATGGAGGAGACTGGCACAAGACAGACCGTTGTGGAGGAAACTTGGGGAGACCTTCGTCCAGCAGTGGATTGATAATGGTTGACAATGATGATGATGATATATATATATATATATATATATATATACTAAAGATCACAGCCGAAAACATAAGAAAAGTTTTTTACTTTAAAACGAAAGTTGCCAAATTAACCTGAAGATCAAAACGAGCAACGCAGCAGTTATGAAAAATTCAGAATTCACACTCTATTAAGAAGAGACTGAAGCAAAAACAACTTTTTTTGACTCATACCATGTACAACATAGAAAAAGTTACGTATTGACCGGTGTGAGTAAAAAGAGAAAAAAAGAACAACTGAATGCAGAAAGTGTCGAGAATACTGAGCCTTGGCTTTATCAAGGACCAGCAAAAACTCTGCATTTTCTCACTTCCACAAAGACCTATTTGGAAATGGGTTTCTGCAAAGTCATGGATGCAAGTAATAAGAACGCCAATTTTTTTTTTTAAATATATATATGTCATGACCTCCGCAGAGTTGTATGACCAAGCTTTAGTTAACAATTTAGCTTGAACAATTTAGATGAAGAGCATGGGTCGGGCCAGGAAGGTTATGGATACAAGCTAAATTGATAACTAAAGTTTGGTCATCCAACTCTCGGAGGTCATGACATATATATATTTAAAAAAAAATTTTTTTTTGGGCGGGCTTATTACTTGCATCCATGACTTTGCAGAAACCCATTTCCAAATAGGTCTTTGTGGAAGTGAGAAAATGCAGAGTTTTTGCTGGTCCTTGATAAAGCCAAGGCTCAGTATTCTCGACACTTTCTGCATTCAGTTGTTCTTTTTTCTCTTTTTACTCACACCGGTCAATACATAACCTTTTCTATGTTGTACTTGGTATGAGTCAAAAACTTTTTGCTTCAGTCTCTTCTTAATAGAGTATATATATATCATCATCATCATCATTGTCAACCATTATCAATCCACTGCTGGACGAAGGTCTCCCCAAGTTTCCTCCACAACGGTCTGTCTTGTGCCAGTCTCCTCCATGTCACCCCTGCATACTTTCGAATTTCATCCACCCATCTCCCATGTGGTCTTCTTCTGGGTCTTCTTCTGGGTCTTTTCCTGTCCCTTGGAATCCAATCTAAAATTTCGGCTGTCCATCGATGATCTGTCCTTCTGGCAGTATGTCCAGCCCATTGCCATTTCAGGGATTTAACTCTGATCATGATGTCTTCCACTCTTGTCATTTTTCGGATCCACGAGTTCCTCTTCTTATCTCTCCTGGTTACACCAAGCATGCACTTCTCCATGCTTCTTTGAGTTGTCTGCAGCCTTTGTATGTCTCTTTTAGTTAAGGTCCACGTCTCTGCACCATACGTAAGCACTGGAAGGATGCATTGATCAAACACTTTTCTTTTAAGACATACTGGCATATTGCTCTTGAAAATTATGCTGTTTCTTCCAAAAGCTCTCCAGGCAAGTTTTGTACGCCGATTAATTTCTTCATCAATGTGACCCTCACTTGATATCTGCTGTCCAAGATAAACGTACGTGTCTGTTATCTCCAGCTTTTCCCCATCAATCGATAAATCTTCATTTCTTGTAAAAGCATTGAACATCACTTTTGTCTTCTGAAAGTTCATTTTTAATCCCACTTCTTTACTCTTGTCAGCAAGATCCTGGATCATACTCTGCAGCTCTGATGGGGTAGTTGCAAAAATGACTACGTCATCAGCAAAACGAAGGTGGGTTAGATAATCTCCATTAATCTTTATCCCCTTGTTTTCCCAGCTCAGCGACTGAAAAACACCCTCCAATGTGGCATTAAAGAGCTTCGGAGATATGGTGTCACCTTGTCTCACACCCTTTCCAATTTTTACGTGTGTTGTATTTTCAAACAGCCTAATCTTTGCACTTGCATTTTCATAGATGTTATTAATAATATTAATGTATGCATCTTCAATACCGCAGGTTTTCAGAGCCATTGTAACTGCTGATGGTTTCACCGAATCAAAGGCTTTTTCATAATCGATAAAAGCCATGCACAATGGAAGTTCATATTCCCTCGGTCTTTCAATTAGTTCTCTCAGCACGTTTATATGATCTATTGTGCTGTAGACACTCCTGAATTCAGCTTGTTCTCTCGGTTGAGCCATGTCCAGTGTTACCTTCAAGCGGTGTGAAAGAACTTTAGTGAAGATTTTATAAACTACTGATAGGAGGCTGATAGGTCTGTAGTTTCCGAGATCCTCAATGTCACCTTTCTTAAGTAGCAGGATCATTGTAGCGGTGTTCCAATCCACAGGAATCTTTCCTTCATTAAGGCATCGAGTGAAAATTTGGGCGAGTACTGTTTCGATTTCTCCACTTGCTTCTTGTATGATGTCTACAGTAATTCCATCTTCTCCTGGAGCTTTTCCTCGCTTCATGTTCTTGATTGCATGTGCAACTTTTGCTGGGAGGACTGGAGGAACTCTGGTACTGGTATCTTTCATGATGTCTGGAGTGCATATATCATCCCTTTCATATAATTTGGAGTAGAAATCTTTCACTCTTGTTAAAATTTCTGCCTCTATTTCTTGTTACAGAACCATCTTCTTTTCTCAGTGCCATAATCTGTTTTCTTCCCTTACTGAGATGTCCCTTTGCTATCTTTAGGCTTTGGTTGTTTTCAATTGCTTTTCTCACTAGTTCACAGTTGAATTTCCTTACGTCTTCAGTGATACTTTTTCTTACTGTCTTGCATAGCTCTATATATTCCACTTTGGAAGTCACATCTTCTTTAGTTGTCCTCATCTCTCTTCTTTTTTGCATCAACATTTTGGTTTTTCCTGATAATTTGTTCACATGCAACTTGTTCTTAGACCCAGCTAATTTTGTTGCTGTTTCCATAAGAGCTTTGGTTACTTTTCTGTTAACTTCAGAGATGTCCACTTCTTCCGATGTTAGGCCTTCTAAAGCAGAGAACCTGTTCTTCAGTTCCAACTTGAAGGTATTATGGTGTTTTTTAAGGTTGGTTATGTCAATAGATTTTGTTTGTCTTATGAGCTTGCCACGTTCAAGTTTAGTGTTGAGGTGCATCTTGCATCTCACCAATCTATGGTCACTACCTGTGTTGAACTTGTTTAGCACACTGCAGTCTTCTATGATGAATTTTTTGTTACACATAATAAAATCAATTTCACTTGTCGTGCCATTTGGATGTCTCCATGTCCATTTCCTGTGTGGCTTTTTCTTGAAGAAGGAGTTCAAGATGAAAAACCCTTCTGCCTCTGCAAACTCAACGAGAGTATTTCCACGCTGGTTTCTGTTGCCATGACCGAATTTACCTACTGAAGTTTCATTCTGTTGCCGTTGCCCTATTTTTGCATTGAAATCTCCCATAATTATTTTCAAGTGCTGCTTACCTTTATTATTTGGATGACAAATTTCCTCATAAAATTCTTCAATTTCTTCTTCAGGATGACTTGTGGTGGGTGCATAAGTTTGAATAATCTGAGCCTGGTATCTTTTCGAGAGTTGGATAACAAGTCGTGCAGCTCTGTCAGAGGAACTTTCAACTTCTACAACTTTATCCTTCAGTTTCTTGTTTATTATAAATCCAACACCACTAGTTCTGCCAGTATCTGTCCCACGATAGTAGAAGAGATGTCCACTTTTCAGTTCGATGAGATCTTCTCCTTTTCTCCTTACCTCACTTAGCCCCACGATGTCCCACTTGATCCTTTGTAGTTCCTCTTCCAATTCAAGAAGCCTTGAATCAGAAGATAGGGAGCGTCCATTGTAAGTAGCCAAGGTCAGCATCAGATGGCAGCCTAGTCCGGTCCTCCGGGGATTCTTAGCACCCTCTGCCTTCATGTCGCACTGGCCGCTGCCTTGGCCAGGTACGTTCCAGCTGCCGGAGACTGAGGGCCAAGATTTAAGTTGTGGAATCATTTTGGAGGGGTTTGGCCATAACTCACCACGCTGGCCAAGCGGGTTGGTGAGTGTGGGATAGAATTTCCTCTAATCCCGATGGTATAGTTATACCGCCATAGTGGGAACAGGATGCACCACGAGAAGGCGGGGTTGACATTTGTCAAGGAGAGGCTGTGATGTTACGCATCACCTGACCTTACATCCCATATATATATATATATATATATATATATTCTATAAAGAAGATACCTAAGCAAAAAAATACATATATAATTTTGACTCACACCTAGTACAACATAGAAAAGGTTATGTATCTACCTGTGCGAGTAAAAGGAGAAAAGATAAAAAAATAAAATAAAACAACTGAATGTAGAAGGTGTCGAGAATACTGAGCCTTGGCTTTATCAAGGACCAGCAAAAACTCTGCATTTTCTCACTTCCACAAAGACCTAGTTGGAAATGGGTTTCTGCAAGGAGTGCTATGGATATGACGGTCCTATTAAAACAAAAAATTAAATAATATAAACAAAATCACAAAAAAAACCTTAAAAATCTGTTTATAAAAGAAAATAAAAACAAATAAAAAAGAAAACTAGTTATTCATCACTAGGATAGCTATACTAAAAATAGTAAAACCAACATTAAAATTAATAAGATTCTGATTAATCTATAGAAGCTCACTAAGGTGATTTAATACATGCAAAGATTATTAAATAAACTGCTCGTGTATTTTATAATATTTCTCATGTATTCTGGAGAGTTAATTCTGCTCTTTCTGATCATTCAGATCCACAGTCTTAAGTTTATATATTTTTTCACTGGTTAAAATCTCCGCGCGTTGGTTTCTTGCTGTATGAGGAGGCCATCAGCCCCACCCTCACTGCCCCCTAGCGTCTAGGGAGTGGCGGAAGAGGTCAGCCATGTTCTTCTCTTGTGAGGAGAAAAGTTTTTGTCACACAAGAGGTAAGCTCTCTTCCTTGTTTTTGGGTTCTAGGTTTTATAAGTTCAATGTTTGTACTTCATGTACCCTTTCCTCTGTCGTTTTTTAGCTTTTAAGCATTGGTTTGTCTGTTAACATTTTTGCGGGTTTTAACTCTTACTTTTCTTTGTAACTTTGAGCGTCTTTTGGGGTACCTAGGAACAGAAGATGGCTAAGCTTGTTCCTTTTCTATGCGCTGTCTATGCGCTGTTTTTTCAAAGTAGTTAAGTTCTTAATAACTAATTAATTATGCACTTAAAGCACTGCTGAAATACTTTGTACATATTGCAACTAACTGTTTAAGGTATATAACTTTCACAAAGTTTTCTTTAGTTAATTATTATCTTTAACTTATTCTCGTTTTCGTGCTGTCATAAGTTGTAGAGTAGGGGGTTTTTTAGACTCAAGTTTTCTTTCAAAAATCTGTTCGTTATAAATTAACATTTCCTTTTTTAATTGCAATGTAAAATTTGGATTTCTTTTGCATTGTTTTTCAGGTTTAAATTCTCTCTCAAACGAACTTGGAATTTCGTTATAGCTGAAAATCATTTCTAATTATTATGTCACTCTCACAGCTTGAGTTCTCTTTAATCTTCTTCTCTCTGTTTAATAGTAACAGATGAAGAGCATGGGTCGGGCCATGAAGGTTAATGGATGCAAGCGAAATTGTTAACTAGTGCTAGGTCATGCTACTCTACGGAGGACATGACTTATATATATATTTTTTAAACTATTTTAGGTGGGAATGTTACTTGCATCTATGGCCTTGCAGAAACCCATTTCCAACTAGGTCTTTGTGGAAGTGAGAAAATGCAGAGTTTTTGCTGGTCCTTGATAAAGCCAAGGCTCAGTATTCTCGACACCTTCTACATTCAGTTGTTTTATTTTATTTTTTTATCTTTTCTCCTTTTACTCGCACAGGTAGATACATAACCTTTTCTATGTTGTACTAGGTGTGAGTCAAAATTATATATGTATTTTTTTGCTTAGGTATCTTCTTTATAGAATCTGAATTCTGAATTTTCAAAACTGCTGCGTTGCGCGTTTTGATTTTCAGGTTATTTTGCACCCTTCGTTTTAAATTCTAAAATTTTTTCCTTAGTCTTCAGTTTTGCTCTTAAGTATATATATATATATATATATATGAAAAAGCCTTTGATTCGGTGAAACCATCAGCAGTTACAATGGCTCTGAAAACCTGCGGTATTGAAGATGCATACATAAATATTATTAATAACATCTATGAAAATGCAAGTGCAAAGATTAGGCTGTTTGAAAATACAACACACGTAAAAATTGGAAAGGGAGTGAGACAAGGTGACACCATATCTTCGAAGCTCTTTAATGCCACATTGGAGGGTGTTTTTCAGTCGCTGAGCTGGGAAAACAAGGGGATAAAGATTAATGGAGATTATCTAACCCACCTTCGTTTTGCTGATGACGTAGTCATTTTTGCAACTACCCCATCAGAGCTGCAGAGTATGATCCAGGAACTTGCTGACAAGAGTAAAGAAGTGGGATTAAAAATGAACTTTCAGAAGACAAAAGTGATGTTCAATGCTTTTACAAGAAATGAAGATTTATCGATTGATGGGGAAAAGCTGGAGATAACAGACACGTACGTTTATCTTGGACAGCAGATATCAAGTGAGGGTCACATTGATGAAGAAATTAATCGGCGTACAAAACTTGCCTGGAGAGCTTTTGGAAGAAACAGCATAATTTTCAAGAGCAATATGCCATTATGTCTTAAAAGAAAAGTGTTTGATCAATGCATCCTTCCAGTGCTTACGTATGGTGCAGAGACGTGGACTTTAACTAAGAGAGACATGCAAAGGCTGCAGACAACTCAAAACAGCATGGAGAGGTGCATACTTGGTGTAACCAGGAGAGATAAGAAGAGGAACTCGTGGATCCGAAAAATGACAAGAGTGGAAGACATCATGATCAGAGTTAAATCCCTGAAATGGCAATGGGCTGGACATACTGCCAGAAGGACAGATCATCGATGGACAGCCGAAATTTTAGATTGGATTCCAAGGGACAGGAAAAGACCCAGAAGAAGACCACATGGGAGATGGGTGGATGAAATTCGAAAGTATGCAGGGGTGACATGGAGGAGACTGGCACAAGACAGACCGTTGTGGAGGAAACTTGGGGAGACCTTCGTCCAGCAGTGGATTGATAATGGTTGACAATGATGATGATGATGATGATATATATATATATATATATATACACTGAAGAGCAATTAAATTAGAGACAGCTAGCGTTATGCAAATGTGGCGCTGTGAGCGACCCTGTAAACGGAAACGACATGACGTATGCAGCGATCCGACAATATAAGGTGTGATGCGACGGGAATCAGTAAGAGTAGGACACAGTATGGGTAAGACGAAGGATCTAAGCGCATTTGATCGTGGGCAAATTGTCGGGGCCCGACGAATGGGTCACGTCATCTCGGAAGTCGTGCAGGCACTGGGAGTTTCACGAGCCACTGTGTCACGGGTGCACCGTGTGTACATCGAATCCGGTAAAACCATCCAGGAAAGGGCCAACTGCCGTGGACAAGAGCGTGTGGATGAACGGGGTCATCGTCGGCTAACTTGCATTGTAACAGCGGATAGACGGGCCACAGTGCAAAAATTCATTCGGCAATTTAACGGCGGTGCACAAAAACGTGTAAGCAGCCACACCATCCAGAACCATCTCCTCGCCATGGGTACAGAAGCCATCGTCCCAGGAGGGTACCGCTGTTGACCGCACATCACATGGTGCAAAGATTAGCATGGGCGCGGGAACATCGCCACTGGACCCTAGACATGTGGAAAAATGTTGCCTGGACTGATGAGTCGAGATTCACGTTGGCACATGCGGATGGCAGGATACGAGTACGGTGCAAACCACATGAAGCGATGGATCGTTCTTGCCAGCAGGGTACTCTTCAAGCTGGTGGGAGTGGCATTCTCGTCTAGGGACTGTTTACGTGGACTGAAATGGGACCCCTGGTACGTGTGACATCGTCCCTCACAGGTCAACGTTACCGGGGTATCCTGGACGACCATTTGCTCCCGTTTGTGCATCTTCAACATCCCACTGGGGACCTCATTCTGCAACAAGACAATGCACCGTGCCATCGCTCCCGAATTGTATCCGAATGGTTGGATGAACACTTCACCGAAGTGACCTCGCTTCCTTGGCCAGCTAGGTCACCTGACCTCAATCCCATCGAGCACCTCTGGGATGCCATCGAGAGAGATGTTCGAGGATCTGACCCTCCTCCATCAAATCTTCGTGATATGTGGGTGCTTGTTCATTAGTCGTAGATCCGTATGGCTTCCCAACGCTTCCGGTGTCTTGTCGAGTCCATGCCGAGACGAACCGCCGCCGTCATCAGGGCGAAAGTCGTCATCAGGCCTACACGTTACTAGACAGGTATCTCTAATTCAATTGCTATTTTTTTTTTTTGATTGGAGGTTTAACGACCACCGTGAGCAACTCAATGGGCTGTAAGCAGTCGCCCGTCCCTAATTTAGGGTCACTGGTTCCAGGGAAGGGAGAGAGCCAGTGCCGTAAGACAAACACAACATCCATGCCTGACCGGGATTCGAATCCGGACCCCTTACGGACGAATGATCAGAGGCCAGTGCCTTAGACCACTGCGCCACCGGGGCTGCCAATTGCTCTTCAGTGTATATATATATATATACAGGGTGATCAGAATCGACCGCACAATAAACCTACCGGACGATTCCTTGTGGAGAAAGAAGCCAAAAACCGTTGTCCCTTGTCCGATCCGACGTCGCATTCCAGAGATATACGCGCCGAAAGTTTCGTGACGTCACAATTGGTAACGCGCATACTCGTTGAAGAGCGTCGTGGATAGTTATACAGACACGCGTATCACAAGGCAATCAAGCCGCCCCGGTGGCGCAGTGGTCTAAGGCGATGACTTCTGATCTTTTGTCCGAAAGGGGTCCGCTGACTCTCTCCTTTCCCTGGAACCAGAGGTCCTCAATTCAGGACGGGCAACTACTTACAGCCCACTATGTAGCTCACGGTAGTAGTTAAATCTCCAATTAAAAAAAAAAGGCAATTAACATTTTAAAATGGGGCACGGGGTGGGTATGCAAATTCGAAGGACGTGGTAGCGTGAAACCATCAGTTGTACGCCTGCGCGATACGGCAGGTAGGGATAAATAGGCATCTTGACGTCAGCAGGTGACGTCACGAACTCTTTTTTTTTTTTTTTTTTTGGATTGAAGGTTTAACGACCACCGTGAGCAACTCGATGGGTTATAAGCAGTCGGCCGTCCCTAATTTAGGGCCACTGGTTCCAGGGAAGGGAGAGATACAGGGCCGTAAGATAAACACAACATGCATGCTTCACCGGATTTCGAACTCGGATAAATCACGGAAAAATGGTCACATGTCAGCGCTTCGGCCACTGCGCCACCGGGGCGGCCACGAACTTTCGGCGCGTATATCTCCGGAATGCGACGTCCGTTAGGATAACGGACAACGGCTTTCGGTTCTTTCTCTACGAGGAATCGTCCGGTAGGTTTATTGTGTGGTCGATTCTGATCACCCTGTATATATATATATATATATAATTAAGAAAATATGAAAGTGGAAATATATACAGGGTGCACAGGAAAGTCCTTTTAGCCTGGAATAACTTGCGAACGAAGAGAGGTACAGTTATGCAAGTGAGATAACGGTATAGTAAAGCGATTACACCCGATCGAATAAAACCAATAGCAGCGCCCCTAGTGGCGAAATGCGGAAGTTAGCTATTGCAAATCGAAAACGAAAAGAGATAGAGCAAAAGTTCCAATTACAAAGTTGTAGAGCATTAATTAATTAGTACAAAACGGCATTTGTTTTACACGGATAAGATAAATTGTCAACTGAATATCCTAAAATGTCCGAAATCGATGTGCGACTTTTTGTGTGAACGTATGAAGAGAAGAGGCATAGATATGAGCAAATACACACAATTTATTGCATAAATGCGTACTTGTGTCAATACAGTTTGATGACGTCAGACAAAACAAAAACAAAAAAGGCAAACTGGCGCACAGTGATAAAAAGTAAATATCGAGTATGTTCGAAGAGTTCGCCATTGCCCACGATACACATTTGTATTCGGGAAAGTAACTCTGCATGCACATTCCTAAGCATGGAAGGTGTCACACTATTGCAAGCATCTGTAACACGACGACGTAGATCCAGCAGACTTGTAGGCGCTGTTGCATACACCTGATTTTATACGTAACCCCAGAAATCCAAGCTCGCCATTCTCACACAGCGTTCGTACACCAAAATTTCTGATTAGGGTACATCCTGCTATAGGTTTTTATATCGTAGGTACGGTACAACGTCCCAATCTGCACTTGCATACGGCTACATTTGCGAAATGTGAATATGCAGATTCGAATCGTCGCGCATCGATTTCCGACTTTTTAATATATTCAAGCTACAATTTATCTTATTCGTGTGAAACAAATGTCGTTCTGTACTAATTAATTGATGCTCTACAACTTTGAAATTGGAAATTTTGCTCTGTCTCTTTTCGTTTTTGATTTGCAATGGCTAACTCCCGCATTTCGCCACTAGGGGCGCTGCTATTAGTTGCAATCGATCGGGCGTAGTCGCTTTACTATACTGTTATATCACTTGCATAATTTTACCTCTCTCCGTTCGCAAGTTATTCCAGGCTAAAGGGACTTTCCTAAGCACCATGTATATTATAATATACACTGGCAGAAAGTGAAAAAAGAACACCAAGAAGGAGACGTCTGATACTAACGAAATTTATACAGCATAATAACGCAATACAGAGGATAACGTAATCAAAACATTATGGCAAAATTCAGCTGTATTTGCTGGTAAACTGAAAAATAACATTTCCATGTAACATGGTTAGTACGAGGTTGAACCGCCATGAACTGCGTCACACTGTGCAATTCTGGCATGGAGCCTGTCGTACAGATGTTGGATGTAAGTTTGGGGTATTGAGTTCCAAGCATCCTCAACCTGGACGCGTAAATCGGGGATGGTCGTGGCTGGCCGTGGAACCGGATAAGTCGTTGTCCCATAAAATCCCAAACGTGCTTAATGGGGCACAAATCCGGTGAACGTGCAGGCCATAGAAGTTGTCTCACACCCTGAAGTGCATGTTGCGTTGCACGTGCCGTGTGGGCGTGCGTTATCTTGCTGGAAAACACCACGATGGGCCGACCTAACAAATGGCGCAACAACGGGCTGAATGATGTTGTTGATGTAGGAGGTGCTGTTTAACGTACCCGGTACAAGCACTAGTTGTGTACGGGAGTGATAGCTGATCGCTTCCCACACCAGGAGACCAGGTGCCGGTCCTGTGTATCGCTGGAGGATGCAAGAAAGGTAGAGACGCTCCCCTGTGCGTTTGCGAACACGCATACTGCCATCGGAGGCTCCCAAGAAGAATCTTCTTTCATCGCTGAACACGACAGATCGCCATTGCGTTATCCAGTGCAGACCTTGGCGACACCACTGCAGCCGTTCCTAACGGTGGGCTGGAGTCAGTGGTACACATGCCAGAGGCACACGTGCACGTAGTCCTGCATTCAGTAGACGGTTGTGGATTGTTCGCACAGTCACCTCAGGTGCAACGGCAGCTCGGATGTGCGTCGCAGTGGATGTTCTGCTTGACAACGCCACTCTTTTTATGCGTCGATCGGTCCGCTCATCAGTCCGTCTGTGACTCCCGGTTCCACGTCTTCTCGTGTGGGAATGTTCCTCGGATCATCTACGCCACCATCGTACCACCACCGATACTCAGCGTCCAATTCGCTCCGGAATACGACGGTACAACCACCCGGCCTCGCGGAGTCCGACTAGACGACCTCGCTCAAAGTCCGATAACTGCTGAAATCGTACACGTCTTCCATGTCCAGGCATTGCAGCTTCTTCAGGATCTTCCCACGTGTCCGTATGCCGACGACTGATTACATTTACTTCGCCGTACTCCTTAAATACCACCGACGATAATTTGCATATTATGCCGTGCTGTGGAGTAAGCGCTCACCGGTTGGTCCCGAAATTAACATCACACCTACGTAAACTCGACCCCATTAACATATGGAAATTTCATGATCGTCCGCCAATTTCTTCTTAATGTTCTTTTTTCACTTTCTGGCAGTGTATTATAATTATAAATATGTAATTAAATTACGATATTTGGGATTCAATTTTGCGTACGAGTGCTTCCATTTAGTAGTGTAGAAGCCATTGAGGCCACCCTGGTGGCGTAGTGGTCTAAGCGATGGCCTCCGATCATTCGTCCGAAAGGGGTCCGGGTTCGAATCCCGTGAGACATGGATGTTGTGTTTGTCTTATGGCACTGACTCTCTCCTTTCCCTTGAACCAGTGACCCTAAATTAGGGACGGGCGACTGCTTATAGCCCATTGAGTTGCTCACGGTGGTCGTTAAACCTCCAATAAAAAACAACAACTATTGAGGTTGTTGCGTTCCCTCTTTGCAAAATTCAACTAGTTTCAAAAAACAAAAATTATTACTTTGCATTAGATACTCGAATTTGTTTTCAATGGAACTTCTACAGCCGTCGTGATAAACTGTTTCAGTCTTTGTTATTGCTATGTTGTTGTTGTGAACTTTCTCGCCTAGGGCTTATGAGAAAAAGGCTGAGATGTTTCATGAATTTTCTAGTGTATTGCAGTTCTGAAGAATAACTGCCTTTTGGATTGGGTGCAGCAGTACTTCTGGAAATCTTGAGTTCTCAAGATTTTTTAGAAAGCTATTTGGTATCAGTGCAGTTGCTGAAAGGACAACTGGTACTGTAATGTCTGTGAAATATAGTCGTCTGAACATTACACAAATCAGTTCTTAATAACTACACTTTCAAGCGAATCAGGAGTCACTCAAATAGCTTTAGGAAAGATTATTTACTATTCGTCTTTATTCAGCAACTTAATCCTTTGGCACTTCAACAAGACGTAATTACAATTATTTTTCCAACGTTAGTAAAATAATCCAACGGATGTAACAGTTTTTAATAAAAACACAACACCAATACTAAAGTAGAACACACAGTCGTCAAATAACTCAAGTTTCAATTTAACATTCGTCTCTCAATTGGAATAATGACTTCCACCATTTTCACAACACACACCACTGCTGCTTCTCAAAGCATTATTTATATCGTTCAGTTCTTATCTCAGACAATTACACGCCATTCGTTCCGACCTCCGGATGTTGCCAACCATACTCTTGCGAGAGAAGGTAGCACGTTAAGTTTGAAAAACGGTAAGCAGAACAAACTCAAATTTTCGTAGAGAAAGAAACTAAAAAGGAAGGTTAACTTAGAGTATACGTCACAGTACGATCTGTGTTATGCTTCTTTTAGATCCTCAGGATTTCCATTCGTTGGTTATCCGATTTCGAGAGTTTCTCAGATACTATTTTTTATATACAGTGTGTTTCACTCGCTACTTTACTCGGCGTTTTTGTAATAATTGGAAGAGGAATGAAGATATTGTAACGAAATTAGAACTGGACTTACCTCTGGCTACGCGAAAGTAGATCGCATCATAACATGCGTTGGAAATGGTCGCCATTTGCGTCCAGGCAGAGATGAACACGACGCTCGATATTTTGGAAGATTCGGGTTCAGCATGTCCCCAGGAATTGCCTGAATTTCTTGAATGATGTTGGACTTCAATGCGGCGATGGATATTGTATTATTGCCGTAAGCTCTACCTTTCAGATAGCCCCTGAGAAAGTAATCGAGCGGCGTCAAATCTGGCGACCGCGGAGACCAAAGTCCCTTCGAAATGACTCTGTTCTAGAAAAATGACTCAATTTCGGCCCTGCTGGCACGGGAAGTAAGGCTTGTTGCTCCATCCTGCTGGAAATATTCAGTAGATAATTCCTCATCGTCCAACTTATTCACGAATGTCTGAAAAATTTCCACGTAAGCTGCTGTCGAGATTGTTGTTTCGAAGAAGATCGGGCCAATAATGCGACGTTGTGACGTCACACACCCAACACCGATCTTTACTGGATATAAGAGTTCTTCGCGTGTCGCGTGGGGATTCTCAGTTGCCCCAAAACGGGAATTTTCGGCATTGACATATCGAGAAAGATGAAACCAAGCCTCATCTGTGAACCAACAGCAATCCAGTATGCCAGGAAAACCACTGACAATATGCCACTCCTTTCACGTGGTGTGGCGTCGCTTCCGTTTGCTTTCTCACAGCCTAAGGTAAGTCTAGTTCAAATTTCGTTACGATATCTTCATTCCTCTTACAGTTAATGCAAAAATGCAGGGTAAAGTTGTGAGTGAAACGCCCTGTATTTTCTGTAAGTGAAGCCTCTACATCTATTAGTTCAGTTTTCGTCGACAGTTACTTTAGGGTCAATGGTCTTATCTGTAATGATAGGATTGTTCCAGAATAGGAAGTGATTTTGATTTTAAAAAATATGATTCGGTTGGGACTTCTAATACACTGAAGAGCAATTGAATTAGAGACAGCTGGCGTTATGCAAATGTGCCGTTGTGGGTAGACCTGTAAACGGAAATGACATGACGTATGCAGCGATCCGACAATATAAGGAGTGATACGACGGGAATCAGTAAGCGTCTGTAAGACGAAGGATCTAAGCGCATTTGATCGTGGGTAAATTGTCGGGGCCCAACGAATGGGTCACTCCATCTCGGAGGTCGTGCAGGCACTGAGATTTTCACGAGCCACTGTGTCACGGGGGCACCGTGAGTACATCGAATCCGGTAAAACCATCCAGGAAAGGGCCAACTGCCGTGGACAACAGCGTGTGGATGAGCGGGGTCATCGTCGGCTAACTCGCATTGTAACAGCGGATAGACGGGCCTCAATGCAAAAATTCATTCGGCAATTTAACGCTGGTGCACAAAAACGTGTAAGCAGCCACACAATCCAGAACCATCTCCTCGCTATGGGGTACAGAAGCCATCGTCCCACGAGGGTATCGCTACTGACCGCACATCACAGGGTGCGAAGATTAGCATGGGCGCGGGAGTATCGCCACTGGACCCTAGACATGTAGGAAAATGTTGTCTGAACTGATGAGTTGAGATTCATGTTGGTACATGCGGATGGCAGGATACGAGTACGACGCAAACCACATGAAGCGATGAAATCTGCCTGCCAGCACGGTACTCTTCAAGCTGACTGGGGGGGGGGGGGGCATTCTCGTCTGACGACTGTTTACGTGGACTGAAATAAGACCCCTGGTACGTGTGACATCGTCTCTCACAGGTCAACGTTACTGGGATATCCTGGACGACCATTTGCTCCCGTTTGTCCGTCTTCTACATCCCACTGGTGACCTCATCATGCAACAAGACAATGCAGCTCCCGAATTGTATCCGAATGGTCGGATGAACACTCCACCGACGTGACCTCGCTTCCTTGGCCAGCTAGGTCACCTGACATCAATCCCATCGAGCGCATCTGGGATGCCATCGAGAGAGATGTTCGAGGCTCTGACCCTTCTCCATCAAATCTTCGTGAACTGTGGGAGCTTGTTCAGGGGTCGTGGATTCCTGTGGCTTCCCAACGCTTCCGGTGTCTTGTCGAGTCCATGCCGAGACGAATCGCCGCCGTCATCAGGGCAAAAGATGGTGCTACACGTTACTAGACAGGTATCTGTAATTCAATTGCGGTTCAGTGTATAAGTTGTGGTATAGCTTCCCATTAGGCCATATTTAATGCCAAGCTCTTGATGTAAATAAGACCTTAGTTACCTGGTCGTGTGAGTAAAAGTCTACAGTTTTACGGGGTTTTCGAAACATTATGCAGGTGTCATCAGGTACAACATCCATTATGTGCTCCCTGTAGTTTTGGGCTGCGATGACGCGATCTTGAATCTCAATGAAGGATTCCTCTGTTTCTATATAAAGCTGACGATCTTTCACCCGTTTTAGTGAGGAGTATTTGTGGATGTTTCTGAAAACACAAGTTTGTCCGTGACGGCATCATATCCAGGTCTCCTCACTCCGGAGTAAGTCGCTCTCCCAACTCAGCTACGCGGACAGAATGTCTCGCTGCATATTTGTCGTCTTGACAACATGTTTTCACCTCTGTAGTACGTCACATGTTTCCTAAATCTAAGGCTTGTCGATATCGTCCGTGTATATTTTGCTTTTCCGTCTTTACAGTGGATCTGATTTGTTTTTTAATTTGTTTTTTAATAAATTTTTTAATTAAGGAAGCAGCTGAGAAATATTCAGGTTTAGCGGGGTAAAACTTTCGTCACCTACAGCCACCACTGGAGTGACGAAATGCTTTTTTTTTCTTTAAGAAATATTGTTTGAGTTATTTCTCTTTTTTCCGGCAAAGAGAGACAACACTGATCATACCCCTTCACCTTCTATTTTCCAGGTATAGTCTTTGAATTGATGATTTTGAATGTCGGTATACAGTCTTTGCCAAAAAAAAAAAACCAAAAAAAAAAAAAAGAAAAAAAAACCGAAGCACCGAGAAGGGATCGTCCAATTTAATTGAAAATTGTTATGTGCATGCAAGTGTACATCTATAGGAAAGGAAATGATTGCAATTCCGCGGAAGTTGGGCTGTTTATTCGGATAACGCAGCTACACGAGTGGAACAAGTCAGTGCGTTGCAGCGCAAAACAGCCGCCACTCGTCGTAGCGCAAAACGTTAGCCCGCAAAACAGCGCCCACTCGGTGAGGCATAGATTCGATGAGGTAGCGATAGGTATCCTGCGGTATCTGGTACCATAATGTCAACAGCAGGTCTTCCAGTTCCCGTACATTTCGAGGTGGTAGTCATTTAGCGCGAACCCACTCTTCCAAGTCAAAACACAAATGTTAGATTGGGTTCATGTCAGGTGAATTTGGAGGCGAGAACATTAACAGAAAGTCACCAGCATGTTCCTCGAACCACTACTTCCCCAGCCGGGAACACACACACATACAGTTGCCATGAATGGGTGAACGTGGTCCGCAACGATGCTCAAATATCCGACAGCTGTCAGGGATTGTGCTATTTGGATAATGGGGCCTAAAGTGTCCCAACAAAGCATCGCCCACAGCATAACACCGCCGCCGGCGGCCTGTATCCGCCCAAACGTGCATCCAGGTGCCATAGCCTCCGTTGGTAATCGGCGTATCCGCGCTTGGTCGTCTACGTGATGCGCCAGGAATCTTGATTCGTTTGTCCATGCCACTTTACTCCAATCATCCACGGTCCAATCTCGATGATGTTGGACCCATTGCATGCGTTGTTGGCGATGACGTGCAGTGAGCATGGAGACCCGGATGGGACTTCGGCTACACAGGCCCATGCGCAGAAGGCTGCGATGAACTTTGTGCTGTGGCACATTGTCCTAATCACCACTGTTGCAGCTGCGGGTGATTTGTCGCACTGCGGCTCTGCGTGACCGTCTCCGCACCCCTCTGTCATCAATGAGCTGCGGACAACACATGATTGGACGACGTTTCGTCGTTTGGCCATCTGTGCACCACTTTTGATACGTACTCACTACCGCGGCACGTGAACAACCTACAAGCCACGCCGTTTCCGAGATCGTAGTTCCGAGGCGCCGTGCCATCACAATTTGTCCTTTATCAAACTCCGATAAATCGGCAGCTTTTCCCATTCTGACTCCGAACACTCTAGTAACCGAAAGCCGGTCCTCTGGTTGTATATATACTGCTTTGTGAACTGCACCTGCGCCATCGTTCGGTCTCCAAGCGCGCTCATTTCTCTAGGCTGGGGTTGGTCATAATGTAATGACTCATCGGCGTACATTTTCATGTCGGAAAGGAAGTTTCCAAACGACGTTCACATTACAACTAAAAATTTGTTTGCAAACTTCGGTATACCGAAAACCGACTTCCACTAATGACATTATCCCGGCCAAGTCGTTTCATCCAATGTCACATAAATTAGCTGCCATAAGATTCCTTGTGCGTAGGGCCATTACTCCCTCGTCAAATACCAAAATCAGGAAATTGGAACTTAAAAAGGTGTGTGAGATAGCCAGGACTTATTGGCTATGGTGACTCCCTTGAACATAGCATTTTTCGTCAATTATTGCATGTACATGACATCACCTTATCGAGAGGGCCAAGAAGAAGTAAATATGTGGGATCAGTTGGTTTTGTACCATGTTTGGTCACTATTTAAAAGAATGTGTGTAAAACGCATGGAATCGGTTTTGGTGTCAAAACAAGAAATATTTTTCAGAGCATTAGGAAAGATCGAGACTCAGTGCATAAAAACAATAAATTTGGTGTATATAGCATCCCACTCAAAGCGACAGACCCGTCTGGGGTTGACCAAGAGTACATCGGTTCCACTTCAAGATCTTTGAGTACCAGAGTGAAGGAACACATGTACAATGTCCGAGTGGGTTCCAAAGCAACCGCTCTCTAACGATTAGTGGACTCTGGAACCCATGTACCAATCTGGACCGAAGCGGAGATCCTCGCCACACCAAGTAAGAAGTCTCAATTAACATTTACTGAAAGTCTATTTATTGCGTGGAAGGGGCATATGTGTTTTAATGACTCTCTTCCATATGTCATACCTAGACCGTGGACATTTTTGTTTACTGATTACAGTGCAAATGACCGTCCGATTTAATATGTTGCTGCTTGACTTAATCATTATTGTATTGTAATCGATTTGTTTCGTTTACACACCAGATGGCAGTTCGCAAATTGCGCCACATGTGAAATTATAAATTGTCTGTATCCATGATGGATCCAGGTGCGGAGTGTCCGAAAGATTTTATACGTTTCTTTTATACTCAGTGTATTTTAATTAAACGTAACCGGAGTTTCCACGGTGAGCCCTGGTTTATATCGTGCACAGACGGCATTCAGGTTATTATTATTATTAGTATTTCTTTATTTTCTCTGGATTCAAATCGTCATGCATTTTGGATTTTTTCAATAAAACGAAATTATGACTGCGAAAAGAAATTAATTATTTTTTAACTTCCCAACAGCCGATGACCACTTAAGTATTCGACGTATTTAAAATAGCAAATCTGCATCGTATCAAGAGACGTCACAGAGTACTCCAAAATATATATCATCTGAGGTCAGGGAAGTTTCCCCATCAACAGGAAAATCTCGACTTCCTGTAACCTTGAGTGACAAATCTCGGTTTTGCATTGCTTGTCAGAGATTAAAATCACACCACTAAAACATACACAACGGAAACCTCTTCACCCTTGATGGCACTTATGATGCAGTTCTAAGTGACGACGCAGTATTCGCTAGGTCCGTCATAAAAATCCTCTCTCACGATTTCGTTCAATTTCTGCACTTATGTTATTAATAAGGTGAGTTTATTTTTTTCCTTATTCTTAAGAGTCTTTGTTAAGGTGGACGTCAAGTAATTTTGCTTCCTATACTTCCAATGGAAAAACTTCTGTACATATTTTCTTCACAATTAATGCGTTCCCAAGGATGAAAATTTAAACATCGATTAAAATAACTTCGTATTATAACTTGGAATACTTAATATTTTGTAAAACATAATCATAATTATATTAAAATTAAAAATCAGTAACTTTTCCTTTGGTGTGTTGAAACCAGAAAAAAAGATGGCGCGACCTATACTTTGATGACGTCAGTAGACAAACAAATGTTGGATTGCATAATTTTGGTTATGTTTTAGAAAATATTAAGTATTCCAAGTTTTAAAATGAAGCTATTTTCATCGATGTTCACATTTTCATCCTTCGGAACGCATTAATTATGAAGAAAATGTGTACAGAAGTTTTCCCATTGGAAGTATAGGAAGAAAAATTTCTTGAGGCCCACCTTAAATAAAAAAAGTGCTAGCTATTGTTGTGAACTATATCAAAACCTTTACTTGAAAAAAACAAAAACGATTTATAGCATACAGCACGCATTTTGTACTGTTCACTAAATATCTGTTTTATTTAATAATTTCTTGCACTTACTTATGGGTAGGATCATTAGTAAGCAATGTAACATTCTAAACAACAGGCTCGTGACAAAAGGAGATTCATCAATAAATTGACTGTGACGTATACAGTAGTTTCCGGTTAATCGGGCCGTCGATAAATCAGGGCAGCCGTTTATTTGGGACAATTCTTGAAGAACATTCCAAAATAACTCTTTGGGATAAAGCTTCTAATAATCGGGGCAGCCGCTTAATTGGACCAAAGTGTTCTAGCTCCGATGTGTCTCAATTCTCCAGCTAGCACCTTTCCGTCCAGCTAGCACATTTCCATCTGCCCTTTGACTATGTAGGACGGGCCACTCGATTTCAGGCATTTTCTAGGACATCTCACACTTGCAGTTCTCCTTTTTCTTACACTTACAATTATAGATATAAAAACAGTGTTTGTAAGATCACCAGTGTATTTATTCAATTTCTATGGGTCAGGGTCTTTCTCCAATGCTCTTTTTTATAGCATGAAATTTGCTGTTACCTGGGTACATGCTATTATCATCTTCAGAATGTCTTTCTGTGTCAATGTCGGTAATGACACACACTGCCACACTTTCTCCATATTAGCAGCTACGAAACTATCAACGCTCCTCACAGAGGGTTCAATATTATTGATCTTACATTTTAGGTCTTACTGCACAAACAGATAACGTCTCGTTGCTTCGGGGCAAGCAGGAAGCTGCCGTTTCTTGGCGCTCGGAAGTCGTATCTGGATCCTCATTCCCGGAAGTCGTGTCACATGAGGATTCTGTGGAAGCAGCAGGATGCTTACCCACATAAACCAGCTTTTAACACGATATATAAGTATCAATTGACACAACTTTCTAAAAAAAAGTATTTTTTCTATCACCCCTATTGTGCATTGAGAAGGACTCTATTTATTCGTTCATATCTGTCGGTTTTGACTTATTCAGACTTTGTCTGCTTCTCGTTATGAGAAATAAATGGGCTGTAAGTGGCACTCAGACAAATCAAAAGGAGTGATATTAATTTAGGGAACGAGCAGATTATTACGACGAACTGGTCTCTACACCAGTGTCCTTCTCGCCCATTAAATGTTCAAACGTAGTTGTCATTTCCGCAAATGTTTTATTAAGTTCTCAACGGTATTTAGAATCTCAGAAAGGTATTTATTGAACATAAATGTATAATTATTTACATCACCGTGACAAGTTCGCACGCAGGCAGCCCATAAATCAAACCGCAAGAAGGTACACAAAGCAGCGAAGAATGACAGAACAAAAACAATGAACTGTCCGGTGTGCAGACAGAAAGAAAAATAGGTACAATGGCTTCCGGCATTGAGTATACACTACTCACTGCCTTCCTTAAAGGTCTAAAAAATATTATTAAATCGTTATTAAAAATTAATATTTATAGGAACGATAAAATTCACATTAAGAAGTGTATTAGGCTAGAAAACAAATATGATGTCTCTATAACATGTTAATTACATAATTTGTATGTCGAAGTTACAAAATTCGAAGTCACAAAATGGAGTATACATTTTCCAAAAAACGCGATTTGGCTACGACTATATTTTTAAAATGAATCCGTATGATAGTTTTATAAACTTAAGATACTAAATTTTGGTTCCTAGCGAAAATACAATTTTCAATTAGCAGGGTGAGCTCCAGAACGGAAACGAGGGTTGAAACTCGGCAACTTGTGATTCGAATGTCTGAAGAAGGTAAATATCTCTGCGTGAAATTACGAAGACAGTTCAACGCAGTCCCGGATATGTTAAAAAAATATCCAGAAATATAAAATGTTTGGACGTATTGCATAGAAGCCCAGAAGAGGACGAAAAGGAATCCTCAGTTCCACGACCAAGAGATGAATCATTCGAGAAGTAAAAAAATCCTAAGTTGAGTGCTCCAAAAATTGCTGCATCCACTTCTACAACGACACGAAGACCTGTATCTGCAGAAACAATTCGAAGAGTCTCAGAAAAGTCCGTTTTAATGGTCATATAGCTAAAAGGAAATCTTTCATTTATAAAGTAAATCGAGAGAAAAGGATTTCATTCGCTAGAAATCATATTTCGAAGCCTGAAGACTTCTGGAATCAAGTAATATTAAGTGACGAGAGTAAGCTTAATGTTTTCAGGAGTGATGGTCGATGTTATGTTTGGCAGAAGCCGAACAGTGAACTGCGTCCCCCAAACACAATCCCCACTATCAAGCATGGAGGTGATACGGTGCTTGTACGAGGCGGTATGTCGGCATAAGGCGTGGGAAATGAAATTTTCATTAATAAAATCATGGATAAAATGAAATACTTGGACATATTAAAAAATAATTTAAAACAAAATGCTCAAAAGTTGGGTTTAGGGTTCAATTTTGTAATTCAACAAGATAACGGCCCGAAGCACACCGCTAAAATAGTTAGGCTGTGGTTGTTGTACAGGGTGATTCATAAAGAAGTATGCACTTTCAACGTGCTACAAAACAAGAACAATGTAAGATATTTTATGTTAGCTGTAACAGAATTGTAGGGGAATGTTTCAAGTTTTTTTTAGAGACAGTCACAGATGTTTTATGTGTGCACCCTTAGTCACAAGACACACATCGAGCCGGTAATCCATTTCTGCCCAAACGCGAGGTAAGATATTTGAATCAAGTGCAGTGATAGTGGCTGTGATACGCTGTTTCAGCTCCGCTAGATCAACAGGAAGGAGAGGGGCGAATACCTTGCCCTTTACGTACCCCACAGGAAAAAGTCACAAGGTGTTACGTCAGGACATCTGGGTGGCCATTGGGTCAGTGGCAGGCTGTAGTCCGCAGCTCGTCCAATCCATCGGTGAGCAAGCCATTTTGACTGACTAGTCGCGTGACACGCGCGCTGTCGCCTACGTCACTTCCCTCAGTAGCGGGACGCAAAATATATGAGTACATCTACCTAACGGTTCGCAGTTGTGGTCCGTGTCTTCAACTGTTACTGTTTTACAGCATCTGGAAACTGTATACCTCTTTAGGAATCACCCTGTATAATTGTAAAATGCAATTGCAACCCCACCGTAATCTTCAGATCTGAACGTTATTGAAAATGTGTGGTCCCAGTTGGAAATATCGGTTCAAAAACACGATATAAGGAACGAAGAACAGTTGAAAACAGTTTTATGAGAAGAATGGGCGAAAATATCCAGCGGAACAACACGAACTCTTGTAAGTCAATGCCACGCCGTTTGGAAGCCGTTCTACATGCAAAGGATATGCAAAAAAATATTAGTTCATGTTTTTTTTTCTTTTTGTTAACACATTATACAAGGTGTAAATTACATTTTGTGACTTCGAATTTTGTAACTTCGACATAAAAATTATGTCATTAAAATATTATATAGACTTCATATTCGTTTCTTAGTCTATTACATTTCTTAATGTGTATTTTATCGTTCCTATTAATATTAATTTTCAATAAGGATTTAATAATATTTTTAGACATTTAAAGGAGAGAGTGAGTGGTGTATGCTCAATTTAGGGAGCCGCTGTAAGTAACAGGAACACTGATGAAGTTGGAGGATCGAATAAAGTTGATAAAGTCTGAACGAGTCCAGGAGGAGAAGAAGTGGTCGTGGCTGGAAGAAACACGGTGGAGATGAGAGCCAAGTCGCCAGCTGGAGTGAAGAAGCAGCACCAGGTAAGGCGTCGACAAATCACTAGTTGAGGAAGAAGTTCAGTGTTCGGCAACTGAGCACAGGCACAAGGTAACGATGCAACCGACGGCGGGGAATGCAACACCCACACCCTGGGAGCAGGCGAACAAAAAAAAAGTCGGTGAGACAAAAGTGAAGAGACCTAGGCAAGGAGCAGACAAGACGCAGCCAGGACAAGAGAGAAGGCACCACATTGATGCAGCAGTGGCACAGTGCGCAAGAACAAAAACACGAGACAGTCCGTTGACAAGACGATGTAGGCTGACAGATCGAAAAAATGAAAGGTGAGACCCGAGATAGTCCGTTGACAGGACGATGTAGGCTGAGAGATCGAAAAAAAAACGATAGGTAAGACATGAGACAGTCCGCTGACAGGACGATGTAGGCTGACAGATCGATAAAACGACATTTGAGATCCGAGACAATCCGTTGACAGGACGATGTAGGCTGACAGATCGAAAAAAACGATAGGTGAGACACGAGACAGTCCGTTGACAGGACGATGCAGGCTAACAGATCGATAAAACGACAGGTGAGACACGAGACAGTCCGTTGACAGGACGATGTAGGCTAACAGATCGATAATACGACAGGTGAGACCCGAGACAGTCCGTTAACAGGACGATGTAGGCTGACAGATCGATAAAACGACAGGTGAGACCCGAGACAGTCCGTTGACAGGACGATGTAGGCTAACAGATCGATAAAACGATAGGTGAGACACGAGACAGTCCGTTGACAGGACGATGTAGGCTGACAGATTAAAAAACGATAGGTGAGACACGAGACTCTCCGTTGACAGGACGATGTAGGCTGACAGATCGATAAAACGACAGGTGAGACCCGAGACAGTCCGTTGAGAGGACGATGTAGGCTAACAGATCGAAAAAACGATAGGTGAGACACGAGACAGTCCGTTGACAGGACGATGTAGGCTAACAGATCGAAAAAACGATAGGTGAGACACGAGACAGTCCGTTGACAGGACGATGTAGGCTGCCAGTTCGAAAAAACGATAGGTGAGACACAAAACAGTCCGTTGACAGGACGATGTAGGCTGACAAAATGAAAAAAACGATAGGCGAGACACGAGATAGTCCGTTGACAGGACGATGTAGGCTGCTAG
This sequence comes from Macrothele yani, assembly GCA_039090855.1. Taxonomy (NCBI): domain Eukaryota; kingdom Metazoa; phylum Arthropoda; class Arachnida; order Araneae; family Macrothelidae; genus Macrothele; species Macrothele yani. Next base: position 131,220,211 of record CM077005.1, on the reverse strand, counting down.
ATCGAAAAAAACGATAGATGAGACACGAGACAGTTCGTTGACAGGACGATGTAGGCTGACAGATCGAAAAAACGATAGGTGAGATACGAGACAGTCCGTTGACAGGACGATGTAGGCTGCTAGATCGGAAAAACGATAGGTGAGACACGAGGTAAAAACACAAAACTGATCCAGGAACCTACACACAGGCACGTCAACACCAAAGGTTGACTAAGGTCGCAAAACCAGAGAGACAACATCGTTCGTAACTGTAAACCAAGGGGACCTGGGATGCTAGGTCGCATGAAAAACGGGGATGGAATAACGGGGCTCGTGCTGTATCATACTCGAGTTGGATCACTGAGGAGAGGGAGTTACAAAAACTACGACTTAAATACATGCGCGCAACGTGATACCAACAAATTGGGGGATCATCAACGCAGCAGTGATAATACATGTAGATAGTCGATTTGGCGTGAAGGATATTAAAGGTGCATTCATTATTGTAAGCTGAAGCCGTTGGATCATGGCGGCGAAGAAGATGGTAGTAGAACATTGCATGAGTAGAACGGCAAGCAAGTTGTAGGAGGGTGAATTGCCACCAGGTGGCGCAGGGGTCTAAGCGCTGGCTTATGACCATTCCTGCGAGATGTGTCTGGATTCGTATCTCGGTGTAGGCATGGATGTTTTGTTTGTTTACGGCACTGGTTCTCTCCCTTCCCTGGAACCAGAGGCCATGAATAAGGGATGAGCGATTGTTTCACGGCGGTCGATAAACTTCCAATAAAAAAAGGTATTTGGAATTGTAAGTCTACAAAGTCATTGCTCCATCTGTCTTTCATAGTGCGATGTGCATAGTAGTTTTACAACAGATGAGTAGATCGAGAAGAAATAAACCATTTCACCGATTATTTGCTTGTAACTGAGTTATTTTTTGCATGTTTCATTTGCACCAAAGCAAACTGTAGACCACACGTGTGTGCATAAGCTTTTGCGTAAATTCTGCTATCCAAATGGAAAATTTATTCTCCGCTCACCATCGTAACACGACGAGATATGGGAGCTCGTTAGAAATTATAATACGTACGAAGAAATTCTTTTATCAAATCGTGCAATCACTGGTGTGGTAGCCTATTTTTTTTTTTTTTTGATTGAACATTTTTACGCCAGACCTTGTCAAGTTTCATTATCCTTGACAAGGTCTGGCGTAGAAATTTGTCCTTTTTTTCTGGAACCATGATCCTTTTACTGACGTCTTAAAATTAATGAACTTTGGGATGAAGTCGAATGTCTTGCAAGCGGTTTGGAAGTCGAGACGGGACCGTTCCTTCTCCAGTTTGAGTCTAAGCTGTCGAAATAATTTACAGGTGTTCCACATTGCTCAGAGACGGCAACAAGTTCAATAAGTAGGAACTGTACACCAAATTATACTCAAAATAGTATAACTTTACTGAAAATCCAAACTTTCTTGGCGTAGAATACAAATAAATCTTTCCAAGCTTTTGTACATCAACCAGATAGTTTTTCAAGGAAGGTAGACAGCTAACTGCAAACTGGATAATAGAACGTTTCAACACATTGAACGCGGTGACTTGACTAGAAAATAAATGATGAGGACCAAACGCGATATTTCGAAGAAACGAGGTCACGTTGGTTGGGCACGCGGTACTATTGTAGAAAACTCAGCATTATTTGAAGAATTGATTCCAAATACGTGGGAACTCCAGAGAGACGCTATCATTGCAAGCCTCGCAGCTGGTCAAGACTTCCAACGTTTCGCTAATGGCAGTAGATTTGGGAGTGGAGTATGAAGCAAATTTCTTTACATCACTCCATATAAAATCGGCGGACTTGAACTTGACTTCTCTTGATAGGGAGTGGGTATTTTCCCGTCTCTTGTATCCCTTTCTTGTTCTCTGATTCTATCTTCCTTGAAAAAGCCATCTGGTTGATGTGCGAAAGCTTGGAAAGATTTATTTGTATTCTACGACAAGAAATTTTAGATTTTCAGTATAGTTATACTATTTTGAGAATAGTAACACTATACTAGCGATCCGACTTATTGGCGTAGGAAAATATACATACGCGTTTCCCGCTTATGCATATTATTTATATTATTATTTACTATTAATATAAATACTATTGTTATATTATTTATAATACTAATAATATAATAGCCTCTCATTAAGGTAATTCAGCCTTCTAACTTACGTACATTTCAATCTTTTTTTCGAAGTGATAAATTTTCCTTCATTTGGACAGGCACTGTTTAAAACTTGCTATCGAATGTTGTAAAAATAGAATACAATATTTATACGAACATTTTTACAGAAATGACAAATTAATAACGAGGAACAGTACACCAATTACGTAGAAAATAGTAACACTATACTTGCGATCCGATTTATTGGCGCAGGAAAATATACATAAGCGTTTCCCGCTTATGCATATTATTTATATTATTATTTACTAATAATATAAAACAATTGTTATATTATTTACATTATTAATAATATAATATATTATTAATAATGAGAATAATATCATCATCATCATCATCATTGTCAACCATTATCAATCCACTGCTGGAAGAAGGTCTCCCCAAGTTTCCTCCACAACGGTCTGTCTTGTGCCAGTCTCCTCCATGTCACTCCTGCATACTTTCGAATTTCATCCACCCATCTCCCATGTGGTCTTCTTCTGGGTCTTTTCCTGTCCCTTGGAATCCAATCTAAAATTTCGGCTGTCCATCGATGGTCTGTCCTTCTGGCAGTATGTCCAGCCCATTGCCATTTCAGGGATTTAACTCTGATCATGATGTCTTCCACTCTTGTCATTTTTCGGATCCACGAGTTCCTCTTCTTATCTCTCCTGGTTACACCAAGTATGCACCTCTCCATGCTGTTTTGAGTTGTCTGCAGCCTTTGTATGTCTCTTTTAGTTAAGGTCCACGTCTCTGCGCCATACGTAAGCACTGGAAGGATGCATTGATCAAACACTTTTCTTTTAAGACATAATGGCATATTGCTCTTGAAAATTATGCTGTTTCTTCCAAAAGCTCTCCAGGCAAGTTTTGTACGCCGATTAATTTCTTCATCAATGTGACCCTCACTTGATATCTGCTGTCCAAGATAAACGTACGTGTCTGTTATCTCCAGCTTTTCTCCATCAATCGGTAAATCTTCATTTCTTGTAAAAGCATTGAACATCACTTTTGTCGTCTGAAAGTTCATTTTTAATCCCACTTCTTTACTCTTGTCAGCAAGTTCCTGGATCATACTCTGCAGCTCTGATGGGGTAGTTGCAAAAATGACTATGTCATCGGTAAAACGAAGGTGGGTTAGATAATCTCCATTAATCTTTATCCCTTTGTTTTCCCAGTTCAGTGATTGAAAGCCATTTTCCAATGTGGCATTAAAGAGCTTCGGAGATATGGTGTCACCTTGTCTCACTCCCTTTCCAATTTTTATGTGTGTTGTATTTTCAAACAGCCAAATCTTTGCAATTGCATTTTCATAGATGTTATTAATAATATTAATGTATGCATCTTCAACACCGCAGGATTTCAGAGCCATTGTAACTGCTGATGGTTTCACCGAATCAAAGACTTTTTCATAATCGATAAAAGCCATGCACAATGGAAGTTCATATTCCCTCGCTCTTTCAATTAGTTCTCTCAGTATGTGGATATGATCTATTGTGCTGTAGCCACTCCTGAATCCAGCTTGTTCTCTCGGTTGAGCCATATCCAGTGTCACCTTCAAACGGTGTAAAAGAACTTTAGTGAAGATTTTATAAACCACTGATAGGTGGCTGATAGGTCTGTAGTTCCTGAAATCCTCAATGTCACCTTAAAAATAATATATATTGTATTAATTTATGCATATATGATATTAATACACTAAAATACAACATAATATAATATAATATATGTTATATTATATTTAATAATATAATACTTAATATTTATTTTTATTGGCGTAGGAAAATATACATAAGCGAAACGTTTATGTTTATTTTCTTACACCAATAAATCGGATCACTAGTAAAATGTTGCTATTTTCTACAAAAATGACTTTCCGTGGGAATTTTGTTTATCATCCTTTCAAAATATTTTTAAGATCGGCTTACCTCCTGATACCGCAAATTTGAATTTGAAATTTTAATTACTCTCCGGTTTTACGTCACAATAAAGTGATGTAAAAACAAAACAAAATGACAATGGCATAGGTTTATGAAACGAAACCTTAATTCTTTTAAAAATAAGAAAATTATTTCTTTTACTGGAAATTTCGAACATTATTTCTTTTAGAAAATTATTTCTTCTTTTTGATTTCTTTGTAATTTCTACAGGATGCAAGAAACAGCTGCATTTTCCACAATACTAATAGTGTTTCTTGCTCCTTTGAGCACCAGCAAAATTGACAACCGAACGGTCAACGAATCACTTTGTGGATTTACAGATATTCAATCGCGACTGAGTGTTGCCTCGGAAATCATAGAAAGTGTAAGAGGAAGATTACAAGCAGGTAAGTCAAAAGAAATCTTATTGTACTTCATTACTAATATAAACACCCAGATCCTTCTCTCTGGAACGCTTGACGTCAACGTCTGCATTGTTGCGTCATCACTTATCGAACAATTCATGCGTGCTCTCGCGATGTCAAAATGATTGTCTGCTATATAATAGCGCGAGATCACTTTCTGATGCCAAAGTGATCGCGTGCTAATTAAAATAAATTGGATTATTAGCGACTCGAGTTCCGTTTTTCTGATCTACAAAATTCGAATTGAATTCTTAATATCACAGCATGTTAAGTTTGCACGAGATCACATTTAGATGTCAAGGTGATCGCGCGCTAACTTAAAAACATTGGATTATGATTCGAGTTCTATTTATCCGATCTACAAAACTCGAATGGAAATCTTAATATCGCGGCAAGTTGCGTTTGTATATTAATTTAATTTAGCACAATTCGTATATTTATTTTTGAGCTTTAATTATTTTTTACGTTTAAATTTAACTAATTGTCCGCGTTTAGTGCTGATTATATTATACATTTTGCAAAATATCGATTTATCGAAACGCTCTAACCTACAATAAAAACTGAAATCTTGGGATGTTGAAGTGCCTAAAATTGCATCTAAGAGCAGATGTCGCTCAAATAGCACATTGCTGAGAATTTACATAGTTCCGATTTGTAATACCAAATAGCGCATTATTTTGTACAAAAAGTTTCGGTATGAAACTTTAAGCTAAACTTCGTATAGGACAGTCTAAAACAACGGAATGACACGTGTGCCGGAAAAAAAAGTAATTTAACGCGAAAAATCAAAGCAAAAGTTATTACGGTAAGTTTACACGAAAAATCTGGACTACAAGGAAAATTGTTAAACAACAAATATTTCGCACAAAATGTTTATTTGTCGCGAGGTCTTTTGAAAAGCGGAAACAAATAGCATATACACTCACGGACAATGAAATTTGCGAACCTCGAAGAAAACATGCTACAACAGCCAAGCTTTGCAAATAGCTAGAGTGCGTGCTTGGTATGCAAATGATCCATGTTTGGTGCGAGTGCGCATGACCGCACACCCTATGGTGGCGCTGCAAGCACGAGCCGGCGTGTAGTCGATACCCCATGAAAACGAAAAGCAGCGGACGACGCAAGCAAGAATACAGAGCGACAAGAATTCCGGGTAGACGCCAGAGACGTCGATTTACGCAACTTGCGGACTTTGAGAGAGGCCTGATCATCGGGCTGAAAACCGCAGGGTGGTCGGCGCGCCGTAAAGCCCTGCACGTGGATCGTTCTGACCAAAACAAGGCCGCGGGTGGCCGAGTGGGCAACGTTCGTGACTGCCACGGGATGGGACTCAGGTTCGATCCCAGACAGGTACGAACGCTCGATCCACTAAATACCCGCCGTGCGTCAGATGGGCACGTTAAGCCTTTGGACCCCGGGTACTGGCCCCCCCGGTAATTAATAAGGGCATCTTCCTCCCTCTTTCTACTTCGCTTCCATGTCACTTCCCCCAAATCTCCTAGTTTCTTATTTCTAAGGGTTGTTTAAGACCTGGGGTCAGACACTCCCTTCCTAAAATCCTCTACGTATGATCATGATCATGTTCTGATCAAACCGTCCGACTATGTTGGGAGCAGTGGACACGTGACGGCACTGCCACACGGCGGAGAGGCTCCGGACGGACCAGGAGGACCACCGGTAGAGAGGCTCCGGACGGACCAGGAGGACCACCGGTAGAGAGGCTCCGGACGGACCAGGAGGACCACCGGTAGAGAGGATCGACGGATAGTGTGCCAGGCACGAACGGATCCCACGGGGACCCGATCCACTATACAAGCAGATGTAGCGGCTCTTGTGTGCCCACGCACCATTTCCCGACGCCTCACAGAAGCGAATCTGGGATCTCCCAACACCGCTTACATATGCTGCTATTAACACCGGAACATCGTCGGCTCCGTGTGCCAGAGCGACGTGGAACGCCGCAGACTCTCGACGTGTGGTGTTTAGCGATGAGTGCCGCTTTGATTTGGTGACAGATGATCATCGTGTCCGGGTGTGGAGGTCTCCGGGTCAACGGCACATTCCCAACCTTGGTATCGAGCGCCACACCTCCTCCACTGCAGGCATATTGGTCTGGGAAGCCATTGCCTACGATAGCCGATCAGGTCTAGTAGTGGTACGTGAATCGTTGACGGGCCAGTGGTATGTGAATGAGATCCTACGTCCTCATGTGCACCCCTTCCTGGCAGGGATTGTAGGTGCTATATACCAGCAAGAAAACGCCCTCTCGCACACGGCTCGGGTTGCCCAGGACTGCCAACGTCATGTCCAGACACTTCCATAGCCTGCCCGCTCCCCGTACATGTCCCCTATCAAGCATGTGTGAGACCAGTTGAAACGCCGGCTGCCGCCGTGCCGCTCTATCCTGGAATTGGATCACACCCATCCAACACGTGTGGGCCAGTCTGTCGCAGGAATACATCAGGAGTCTGTTCACCTCTACGCCGGACCGTATTGCAGCATGTATCGCCGCACGAAGCGGTTCGAAGCGCTATTGATGACGACCAGACTGCGTGCCTCAGATCCCTCTGTAAATGTCCTGCAGCTCTGTTTTTGCCATCATGTGTATCATTCATCTGTATCATTACGTCCATAAAATTTCAGTTCAATCCGATGCTTCCTTCTTGGTGCGCAAATTTCATTGTCCGTGAGTGTAATTTTCAGTTCTAACATGAATGAGTTCTTACAATATAGGTTTTTACTAAATTTCTTTACAAAACCTTCGGTGTCTTTTTTGTCTTAGGACGGAATGCATCCTCTCTCTATATATATGTATTTAAAGCTTAAAAACAACCGTCTTAGGACTGGCTATACGCTAGTTTTAAATATTGGTTTACTTTATGCCATATCTTTCTGATGGTGTGGTAGACATTATGGCACTGTGATCATTTCTTCTTCTGTTAGTTTTGAGTAATTGGATTTTCGGGTATGTACTGCGGTACGGTTTGTTGCCACCAGACCAGGTTTTTTGTGAGTACTGGTAAAGCGTACTTCACTTTGCTGCTCATCAGATGTATGCTGAAGGATACGTTGACTGCGATGAATCAGAGCTGAGCCTTCATTACACTACACATAATGTATTTACACTGACGCTCTTCAGCAGGGAATCGTTTTGAGACTCTTGACAAGTATTGAAGATAGCACAATATAGGTGTTGCAACACAACAGTTCTTGACCTAGGGCAGTATCAAAGCAAGATATGAGTTCAGCACGGTCCTGCACTAAAGGTGTGGGCTTACATATTGAATTGAGATCTTATCCCACACTACACATGGAATTCGTTGCTTTCATGCATTCTGCACTTCTCAGGTGGAGGACGTTGGCAGACCTCAGCCTGTCATCAAAATATTCTTCGATATTAAAAACTTACCCACAGGTATTGTATAGTATCTCCGATTCGCCCTAACCCGCAGTTAGGTTCCTAACTAACTAGACAGCCGCAGTCGACTAACCATCGTATTTGTAATGCGCTCTCGTACTCTTTTGGAACGAAGAACGTTCGACTCCTCTGTTTTCTATCCGAGAGACAAGTGCTCCACGCAAGTTTGTTATATCTTTTTTTGCATGTGGTAAAAATCTTACGCTGCTTCACCTATGTCAATCTGCCAGCAAACATTTTGTGATAAGTGAAGGTCCCCATGTTTATGAACTTCTGACTCAACGCAGAATTCACTGAGGCAAGAATTTCCTCCCTCTTTCTTCTGTCCGTGGGATCCTGACACACAAAATGGCTGACTTGTTGTAATCTTCCCGCGTACAGGACAAAAATGGCGTCCCGTCTCCCATTTCGGAATTTTCCCACTTTTCCTGAGATTTCCACGTTTATTTGCTTCAAAATACTTTTTTTAAAATAAAAATCCTTTAGCAAATTCCGTTACCATTTAGCCGTTGGTCTCGTTTATATCGAGTACAGTTATTATAATACTAGTATTTGTATTCGGCTTGGTTTGTTTTCGATGAAATAATAATAATAATTATATTGGTTGGAAAAGAAGTAATGTCCGATGACGAGGTACCCGAAGTTGAAGCCACGGCGCACGTTGGCCACTCAGATTGCGAAGCACAGGTATAACATTAGCAGGCATGGGGCTTAAGTCAGTTTCAGTTAGCCATCAGAAGGCGAAGAGTGTAAGCGCCAGCCAACATGGAAGTGGACAAGGAGCATTGCATGCTGTATGAGCTTCGTCGCGGTAACACCCCTGCGAGTGTTGTAAGGAACATTACCAGTGTGCACCCCAATGCGATATCACATCGTCAGTGCTGTCGTTGCTTTGAACGGTTTCGAGAGGGAAATGTTGACCTGTCAGACGGTCCCCGAACCGGAAGACCGGCAACAGTGGATGTGGACATTCTGAAGACCTTAGTGGAGACCAACCCACGTGTGACCACGCGGAAGTTGGCCGAACAACTGGGGACTACCCACACGAGCATTATCATGCACCTGCGTCAACTTGCGAAGGTGCACAAGAGGGGAGTTTGGGTACCCCATCAACTCACAGTTTAGCAGACAGCAAATCGTATAAGTACATGCGTTTCCCTGCTTGCAGCCTACCACGCTGAACCGTTCTTGGACCGCATTGTAACGGGTGACTAGAAATGTGTCCTGTATGACAATGTCATCTCTCGGAAAGAGTTGATGGGCCCCAAAACAGAAGCTTATGCTGATCGCCACCTAAGGTCCTGCTGTCCGTTTGGTGGGATAAGCTGGGAGTCGTGTTTTTTGAACTGCTTCCGGATGACACCATTATCACCGCCGATGTGAACTGCCGTAACCAACAATGCTAGACCTCAAGAGCGTCCTCCTGCAGCAGGATGGAAGGAGAACTCACACAGCACGGATGACAAGTCGCAAGATCCGCGACATGTTTTGGGAGTTGCTGCTGCACCCAGCCTATTCCGCGGACATGGCACCAAGCGATTACCACCTTTTCCAGTCGTTACAGCATTTCCTGGACGTACAGCGTTTCACCAACCAAGAATGTGTCGAACGCTCAAGTACTCACTTCTTTGCGTCAAAGCCGCCATAATTCTACTGGGACGGTATCCAATGGCTGCCCAGACGATGGGTGCAGGTCGTGGTAAACGATTGCGACTACATTTTGGACTGATTTGTAGTTGTATATTCAGTAATTAGCACTTTTCTGTTGCCTTGCATTTGCAGATATTATTGTCTTTACAACCCAATAACTACTCAGCTCCTTCCCCAATCAGAAAACAATTCAGATACACAGCAAAATTGGAAAAGCAAAATGCTGAACGGTAAATATACAATCTCCTTACTTCTGGAAAACGTTCTAAAAAAACATTTCACTATAATGGTTAAAAAAAGGTCAGCTTGAACCAGAAACCGAGGAATTCTTCACTGGGATTCAAGACGTTGTTGTCGAAACCTTAAACTACCAGAAACACATAAAAAAAGATGCAGATGATGACACATGAAAAAGGTGTGGAAAAGCCAATGAAAGCACAGAACACATTTTAGCCAGCTGCTCTTTTCTTGCTTCAAAACAATACCTTAACAGACACAACCAGGTAGCCAAGGTCCTACATAAAGAGCTTGGCGTTAAAAAAATCAATGAAACTATGGAACACATTCCAGCTGGCAGCTCTCTTCTTGCTTTAAAACAATACCTTAACAGACACGACCAGGTAGCCAAGATCCTATATCAAGACCTTGGCGTTAAATAAACCAATGAAACCCTGGAACACATTCTAGCCGGCTTCTCTCTTCTTGTTTCAAAACAATATCTTAACAGACACGACCAGGTAGCCAAGGTGCTACATGAAGAGCTTGGCGTTAAATAAACCAATGAAACCCTGGAACACATTCTAGCCGGCTTCTCTCTTCTTGTTTCAAAACAATACCTTAACAGACACGACCAGGTAGCGAAGGTGCTACATGAAGAGCTTGGCGTTAAATAAACCAATGAAACCCTGGAACACATTCTAGCCGGCTTCTGTCTTCTTGTTTCAAAACAATACCTTAACAGACACGACCAGGTAGCCAAGGTGCTACATGAAGAGCTTGGCGTTAAATAAACCAATGAAACCCTGGAACACATTCTAACCGGCTGCTCTCTTCTTGCTTCAAAACAATACTTTAACAGACACGACCAGGTAGCCAAGGTCCTACAGAGACTGGCGTTAAATATGGCCTTCATTCAAGGCCGTATTCCATCTTATTACAAGTACCAACAAGAACCTATTCTCGAAAATCAGAATTATATCATGTACTGGGACAAATCGATCATCATTGACCACAATTGACCATATACTGTATTATGATTGCAGCAAAAAAAAAAAAAGATCGAAGAAGACACAACTGATGTACAATGAAACAGTGGTTTGTTTTTTGAGAGAAGGTACTACCCCTCGTCTTCCACGAACTTATGCACACAGAAAGATCACACCAAGGGATCGCTTGATCAGTCGACAAGCTGCTTCCGCCACAATAGCTTGGAGGCAAAACTTCACACAGCGTCCATTACCCCTATCTAATGAACATCGGTTGTATCGTGCTTGAGTGGACTGAAAGATAGACTGGCGTCTTGTGGTCTTCAGGGACGCTATCGCTTTTGCTTGAGGTCCGATGATATGAGGGTTCGCATATGAAGAAATCGAGAAGAATGAAAAGATACTTGTTCAGCAACGCACAGCATGAACAGGCTGCGTCATGATCTTGAGCGTAGTCATTTCTAAGAACCAAACATTTACAGTATTCCTCACAGCCAGCTTTACAGCTCAGCTCTATGTGAGAATAATTTGGATGCTGTTGATTTCCCTTTCGAAAAGAGACCCCGTAAACTGCAAAGGTCTGCAGGGAATATCTGTGAGCTATCAAAGTCCTGGAATGGCCAGCCGGATCCTCGGATCTGTCCGCAACATAGCATATATGAAGCATGGATTGACAGCATCTCAACACTCACCCATAACCAGCAAAGGCAATGGCGGCCCTGCAAGACCAAAATGCACGAAGCATGTTGGGCCGTGCTACTGGAGGCCATCAGCCATCTCTACGACTCAGTGTCACGATGTATTGCTGAATGCATTTCCAACAGAGTGGTTGTACCTCTTACAGAAGTGCCTTAGTTTTTGGTTAATAGAAATGTCCATTAGTTTTAAAAATTTGATCTCATCTTTCTTGTGTTCCTTACTGCTTTATCTGTGAACATCAATTGAATTTTCACAGAACTTTCCGAGTCTTGCAGTTTCAGATTTTATGGAATATATATGAAAAATAAAACAAAACTGCGTAGAAGTCCGCTAATACTGATTTCATGATATCACGATGGTATTTACACTTTAATATTTATTAAAAAAGCTTCTATATCCTTTAGAACACTGAAGAGTTGGCATAATCTCAGGACAACAGAGGTTATAAAATATCTCAATTATGTGCATTGGTATATAAAAAATGGTAAGGCACGTAAGAGAAACAGAAAGTACTCTGAATCAAATAAGGGGATAATACTAGTCATTTGCAAAAGTTAAAGACCACCTGTCAGTTTATTTAAAATTAAGATTTTCTGGGAGATAACTAATTATAGTCAGATGTATTGGGAAAAATGACACTACAGATGAATACTTACATTCTTTAGAACACCAAAAGACCGAAATCAGTACTTTGTGTGGCCACCTTTGTTTTTTAAACGGACAGAATACGATGTGGCATACTCTCAATGAGGAATTTGCAGTAGTCACTTGAAATGTCTTTGCACCACACGTACTTTATCGCGTCAATCAAAACTTGGTAATTTGATGGCTGTTTTTCTGCTACCTTGTCTTTTAAAATGTTCCAGAAATTTTCGATGGGGTTAAGTTCGGAACTGTTACAGGGACAGTCAAGCATCAAGAACAGTTATGTTTTTCCTTTGCAGGTAGTCCTTTACTGTCTTTGATCTGTGGCATGGAGCACCATCATGCATAAAGATTGTGAATCTGTGCACTTGCATATGAGTTAACAGCTTCTCACGTAACATTTGCACACAAAAATGACCAGTCATGGTAAAGCCTGTCGGCAAAAAGGATAATTAGGCAGTACCGGATGATGACACACCACACCATATCATCTGACTAGGCAGATGTCTCACTGTGCTAGCGGCGTATTTTTCATCAAAACTTTTGCCTTTTGGTCGTCGATCATGTGCTTCGTGTGATTGAAATTGACGCGCAGTTGGTTCATCGGAAGTAAGAGCTTGCTCCAAATTTCAGCAGTCCACAATTGATGACGCTTTGCAAACTGGAGTCTCTTCTTTTTTTTAAAACACAGGTTAATCTAGGTTTATGTGCAGGTTTATAAGACTTTAATCCAAAGTCTTTGCTAAGACGTCGGGAAACAGTGCTGTTTCTAATATCAGACCCTTCTGAACTTTTCATCAAAACTTTTGCCTTTTGGTCGTAGAACATGTGTTTCACGTGATTGAAATTGACGCACAGTTGGTTCATTGGAAAAAAGAACTTCACTACAATTTTCAGCAGTCCACGATTGATGACGCTTCGCAAACTGGAGTCCTTCTTTTGTTTAAGACAGACGCTAGTCTAGGTTTATGTGCAGGTTTAAATGACTTTAATCCAAAATCTTTGACAAGACGACGGGAAACAGTGCTGATTCTAATATTAGACCCTTTTCTATTTTTCATCAAAACATTTGCCTTTTGGTAGCGGAAAATATGCTTCACGTGATTGATATTGACGCACAGTTGGTTCATTGGAAAAAGAACTTCGCTCCAATTTTCAGCAGTCCACGATTGATGACGCTTGGCAAACTGGAGTCTCTTCTTTTTTAAGACATAGGATATTCTAGGTTTATGTTCAGGTTTATAAGACTTTAATCCAAAATCTTTGCTAAGACATCGGGAAACAGTGCTGATTCTAATATCAGACCCTTTTGTATTTTTCATCAAAACATTTGCCTTTTGGTCTCGGAACATACACTGTAAAAAAATTACTGTAGATTTTACGGTTTTAAACCGTTTTCCAGGGTGCCAACACAAAACCGTAAAATCTACAGTTTTATGCCGTGTTGGAGCAAAGCTATAGCTTTGCTCCAACACAATCAACACATTCGTTCCAGCCAAAGTTTTGTGTTTTCGTGATTATTTGGACTGTGACTCGCTCCAGCCAAATTCTGGGCTGTTTTCTTCATTAAATGCGGTGTTGGAGCAAAGCTATAGCTTTGCTCCAACACGGCATAAAACTGTAGATTTTACGGTTTTGTGTTGGCACCCTGGAAAACGGTTTAAAACCGTAAAATCTACAATTCGTTTTCTTAGTGTAGGCTTCACGTGATTGAGACTGATGCACAGTTAGTTCATTGTAAAAAAGAACTTGGCTCCAATTTTCAGCAGTCCACGATTGATGACGCTTCGCAAACTGGAGTCTCTTCTTTTGTTTAAGACAGACGTTAGTCTAGGTTTATGTGCAGGTTTATAAGACTTTAATCCAAAATCTTTGACAAGACGTCGGGAAACAGTGCTGATTCTTATATCAAACCCTTTTGTATTTTTCATCAAAACGTTTACCTTTTGGTCGCGGAACATATGCTTCACGTGATTGATATTGACGCACAGTTGGTTCATTGGAAAAGAACTTGGCTCCAATTTTCAGCAGTCCACGATTGATGACGCTTCGCAAACTGGAGTCTCTTCTTTTGTTTAAGACAGACGTTAGTCTAGGTTTATGTGCAGGTTTATAAGACTTTAATCCAAAATCTTTGACAAGACGTCGGGAAACAGTGCTGATTCTTATATCAAACCCTTTTGTATTTTTCATCAAAACGTTTACCTTTTGGTCGCGGAACATATGCTTCACGTGATTGATATTGACGCACAGTTGGTTCATTGGAAAAAGAACTTGGCTCCAATTTTCAGCAGTCCACGATTGATGACGCTTCGCAAACTGGAGTCTCTTCTTTTTGTTTAAGACAGACATTAGTCTAGGTTTATGTGCAGGTTTATAAGACTTTAATCCAAAATCTTTGACAAGACGTCGGGAAACAGTGCTGATTCTTATATCAGACCCTTTTGTATTTTTCATCAAAACGTTTACCTTTTGGTCGCGGAACATATGCTTCACGTGATTGATATTGACGCACAGTTGGTTCATTGGAAAAAGAACTTGGCTCCAATTTTCAGCAGTCCACGATTGATGACGCTTGGCAAACTGGAGTCTCTTCTTTTTTAAGACAGAGGTTATTCTAGGTTTATGTGCAGGTTTATAAGACTTTAATGCAAAATCTTTGCTAAGACATCGTGAAACAATGCTGATACTAATATCAGACCCTTTTGAATTTTTCATCAAGACTTTTGCCTTTTGGTCGTGGGACATGTGCTTCACGTGATTCAAATTGACGCGCAGTTGGTTCATCGGAAGAAAGAACTTGCTCCAAATTTCAGCAGTCCACGATTGATCACTCTTCGTAAACTGGAGTCTCTTCTTTTGTTTAAGACAGAGGTTAGTCTAGGTTTATGTGCAGGTTTATAAGACTTTATTTCAAAATCTTTGATAAGACGTCGGGAAACAGTGCTGATTCTAATATCAGACCCTTTTAAATGTAGAAAGGCCTTGATTTTCTTGCAAGAACTCCTCAGAAACGCATAACTGTTCGCCTCATGGTATTTTGATCACTTGGGGTTGTTTCCTTTGGACGTCCACTTCTCTTTCGGTCGCTAAATTCATACGTATCTGGATATTTCATGATCGTATTATGAACAGCAGTCTTGCTTACATTCACCTTTGTGCTTGTGTCATGTTAGGACTATCCTTCATGATATAAAATCACTATTTGTGCTGTTTGAGTAACACTTAATGACGCATTTTTGCTCATTTTTCGCTATATAGAAAATACGTACAAAACTACTCAGCATGCAAATGACTGTAGTACGCTCAGGCTTACTATAGATCAATTTGAAGAAACACTCAAACAACACAAGGTTTTACGACCGCTAATGGCAAACTCCCCCCTCTTCAAAAAAAGGAAGAAAACAAGATCGAACAGTTGTTTTCTTCCTTTCTCGTTATGTATCCTTACCGACATTCGAAATATATTAGGTGAAAGCCGGTCTGTAATAATCGGGAAAGGGGGAATAGGATGACTAGTTTCTTAATAACGAGGTATTCGTTTTCTTTGTGATGTATGAATGTGAAAGAATGTTTCATGAACATTACAACAATAAAAAGAAGCATATCGTTTGAGGCAGGAATTCGAAAATTTAAAAATGCAAGTGCTCGCATTTTCCCAGTGTTCCTCCGCTGCCCGTCAGATATTTACATATGCAGCTGCTGAAATATCGAAAACAAATAATAGCAGCCAGTTGCAATATTTCCGACATTGTTTTCCTTTAATGAATTCGTTAGAAAGCAAGTCTTGTCAGTGGTTCAAGACCTTCGAAAGCCTCTCAAAAATTCATAGTGGCCCTAAAGTGGGCCTTGTTTCATTTATTGTAAAATAAAATCACGCAGATGGGGAGCAACGACGTTCACTTATTTCTGCTTTTTTTTTTTTTTATTGGAGGTTTAACGACCGCCGTGAGCAACTCAATGGGCTATAAGCAGTCGCCCGTCCTTAATTTAGGGTCACTGGTTCCAGGGAAGGGAGAGAGCCAGTGCCGTAAGACAAACACAACATCCATGCCTGACCGGGATTCGAACCCGGACCCCTTACGGACGAATGATCAGAGGCCAACGCCTTAGACCACTGCGCCACCGGGGCGACCTGCTTTTTTCAGATAGCAGAAAAGTGTTAAAATAGTAAAAGCATTTTCGGAGACTTAGAATTGCGCAGTTAAAAATGATAAAATTCTATTTGAGTTCATGCTCAGAATCACAAAGTGTATGTTTTCCCTTTCCTTTCTTTTTCATTTATTCTACAGATATAAATAAAAGAATACCTGGTTATACTCTGTGAAAAAAAATTAGTGTTATTCTGAAAATTTCATGATTTAAAGAAAAAGTAAGTTCCCAAATCATATTTCTTCAGCATACTCATGAAATAATAAAAACACTGTATTGGAACTATCAATTTTCAGACGTAAATGAGAAAAGAAACTGGTTTGACAATCTAAAATGGTCATTTTAGGTTTACAGGTTTGCAAAGAGAACCGTAAAAGTAAATTTCGTACGATAGGATTCTAAATGAAAAATTCTGTATGTCGTTTATGAAGGACAAAGTAGAACCAAAATACATGCCGGAACGTTTTCTTGCTTCTAAAGAGTTGCTGAAACAATTTTAATCGTGGAACGTAACACATCTCTGACGTCATGTCAGAATGATTTGAATAAGATGACGTCACATCAGCAGCTTTGAAAAATCGGTCTTTGTTGCTATGACAGCAAAGCAAAGTAGTTCTCACCAAAACGGGACAGACGTTCAGACAGAGAAAATTATATGTGTTTATATATACACAAATGAGCTATCACATTATGACCACCTACCTAATAAGCTCTGGGATCCTCTTTAGCTCGCAAAGCAGCGGCCACTCGGCGAGGCATCCATTCGATGAGGTGGCGATAGGTATCCTGGAACATCTGGTACCATAATGTCAAAAGCAGGTCCTCCAGTTCCCCTACATCTCGGGGTGGTGGTGATTTAGCGCAAACCCACTTTCCCAAGTCGAAACATAAATGTTTGATTGGATTCATGTCATGTGGATTTGGAGGACAGGGCTTTAACAGAAAGTCACCAGCATGTTCCTCGAACCACTCCGTGACGATTCTGGCAGTGTGACATGGCGCATTATCCTGTTGGTAATGGCCATCACCAGCAAGGAACACAGTTGCCATGAATGCGTGAACTTGGTCCGCAACGATGTTCAGATACCTACCAGCCGTCAGGGATTGCGCATTTGGAATAATGGGGCTTAAAGTGTCCCACGAAAACACCGCCCACAGCATAACACCACCGCCGCCGATCTGTTTCTGCCCAATAGTGCATCCAGGTGCCATAGCCTCCGTTGGTAATCGGCGTATTCGCGCTCGGCCGTCTACGTGATGCACTAAGAATCTTGATTCGTCATGATTCGTCAGACCAAGACACTTTATTCTAATCCTTCACGGTTCAATCTGAATGATTTGGG
Organism: Macrothele yani; assembly: GCA_039090855.1. Classification (NCBI taxonomy): domain Eukaryota; kingdom Metazoa; phylum Arthropoda; class Arachnida; order Araneae; family Macrothelidae; genus Macrothele; species Macrothele yani. Next base: position 131,202,573 of record CM077005.1, on the reverse strand, counting down.
CATATTTCGTGCTTTGTTGGCGATGACGTGCAGTGAGCATGGGGGGGGATGCGCAGAAGGCTACTGTGAACAGTCGGCTGTAATACTCTGTCGTGATCACCACTGTTGTAACTGCGGGTGATTTGTCGCACTGTGGCTCAGCGGTTGCTGTGAACACTGCGAGACCGTCTCCGCTCCCCTCTGGCATCAATAAGCTGCGGATGACACTCGGCGTGACGACGGTTCGTCGTTTGGTCATCTGTGCACCACTTTTGATACGTACTCATTGCAGCGGTACGTGAACAAACCACAAGCCGCGCCGTTACGGAGATCGTAGTTCGGAGGCGCCGTGGCATCACAATTTGTCCTTTATCAAACTCCGATAAATCGGCAGTTCTTCCCATTCTGACTTTGAACATTCTATTAACCGAAAGCCCGGCCTCGGGTTGTATATATACTGCTCTGTGAACTTCACTTGCTCCACCGTTCAGTCTACAGGAGCTCTCGTTTCTCTAGGCTGAGGGGTGATCATAATGGAATATTTCATTGGTGCATTAATCTGCTGAAACAGGTCTGAACAATTTCAGCTTGTTCATACGCACAGCATGCAAAGAAATTCCAAATAACAGAAGATATTCGAATGTGGTCTTACAGAAGTGAAATGGACTTTCTTCAGAAAAACGATGTTACAAAATTTGCCTGAGTTCTGCAGGATGAACATATAGTTTTCAATGCTGTAGTAGTAATGACGTTGGCATGTTGAAAAAACTGAAGAGATATATGAAACCATTAACATCATTGACATGATCATGTAAAACGTCATATTTTCGCCTAGTATACCAAATCACTGTGCTGGTAAAGCAGCGCCTCTGAAATTCATATTGTGATCTGCTGTGCTGCATCATTTACGACAACATATTCATTTTCGGTTTTGCTGAGTTCCCTTTCGGTTGCTGTTTTAGCTCTAACTTAACGCCGTGCTCGCTGATGTCTATGTTATGCAGACGACCTCACATACGAGTATAACGAGCTCGAATATATACGAAGTTCCGCATAAACCAAGTTTTCATAGATCCTTTGAACTTCGTAATATTCTCCCTTGTTATTTTAACTGCGTATTATGTTGTCATTTTAACTGCATATTGGAAAACCGCAGTTAAAAAATGTTCTCCCTTGTTATTTTAACTGCGTATTGGAAAAACCGCTAATATGGAATCTCACTACGGTAATCAGAGAACACACCCAGTCGCATTCGATCCTAATTTTTAAACCTCACTTTGTCACCGGAAAACAAAAGATTACCTCTTGTTGACAACACCCCGTAGTTATCTTTAGAGATACGTCAGTTCAAATGAAAACAAGAACATTTCAGTCATATATTTCCTGGGCACAAAAAGAAAAAAACAATGTTGGCTTTTATACCCACCCATTCAGCACCTTTCAATCACCGAGTCTCTGTTTAGGAAACCTTAGAGATTATTTTTCATCTAGAAACATCTGAACCGCCATATCAGAGGAAGTTGGAAAACATTTAAAATAGCTATCATGTTAAGCACCAAAACATAAAACAAGTGATATTTAAATTTTTGGGCGGTTAATTCAATTATTAAATTCGTTAAATATTTTGCTTATTGCAAATCTCACTCACTTTCTTTTGCTAGCTATAGTTTTCAATTAACGAGTATTATTTACCTTCGATTAATTGATAAATAATTTCTGATTGACCTGTTTTAACCTGACAAAATGTAATATGCCAGAAATAGCCCTGTTTCACCAGTCCGGTTATTACGAAGTTCGTACATAGCGAATGTGTTTTTACTCTCCCTTCAAATTCGTTATATACGGGCTCGACTGTATAAATTCATAAAATATCATCTGCATTATTTACATAGCCTCGATTTTCATTCCTCTGCATAACATGAGCTGGGAATCTCAAGAATCTTTTTGGTTTATTAGTTTACACAATTTTACCCTTAAAGTTAATATCCATTATATGATTTTAAGGAATTAGTGTTTTCGTCAGACGCCAGGGTGAAATTATTTCGTTAAAAGAATTCGAAGTACATGAAAGTGTTTGAAACAATGAACTTTTATGTTTTTATGAATTTTGCAGCAGACTTAAAGCAGACATGTCGAGAGGTTTCCCGTGAAGACAAGCCAACGAACTGCAGTGAATGTAAGACATTGGTCCGTGGTGCCAAACCCGTTGATTGCAGTGATGTCTACCAAGACGGGAACCACGACAATGGACCCTATGAAATATGGCCACAAAGCAGGATTTTTAAAGGATCTTTGAAGGTGTATTGTGATATGACGGACGGTGGAGGATGGACGGTCAGTAAGCGTTTTCATGCTCCAGTGCTTTCTTAAAACTCTGAAATTTCTTGATTTTTAGGATTTTCCTGAAGGCGCTTTTATCGGGCAACTAGAGATCAAGGTCTCTTATTTCCCTTTCATTTTGAAAATTTGATTTCTCTTAACTTTTTAACTCCGTTTCTTGCACAAAGTCCGAATGTTTCGTTAATGGAAGTCGAACACACATTTTCCTGCTCCGGAGTCAGATATTCTACCGCTAACTACACCGACGAATGCTTATCTGGGCAACTTGCCGTTCTGATATGTGCGTCCCCTCTGAGTTACGTACATCACAAAATTTTCTTTAACTAAGAGTTAAGGTATGTTAATTTCTTCACTTAAATTTTTTCTTCTCGAGCACTTGTGTACAACTGGGATCAAGGACTCTTAGCTTCTTCGTAAAGTTTTTCTTTGTTCAAACACTTGTGCACAGCTGGGATCAAGATCTCTAAGCTTCTTCGTAAAGTTTTCCTGTGTTCGAACGCTTGTGTACAACTGGGATCAAGGTCTCTTAGCTTCTTCGTAAAGTTTTTCTCTGTTCAAACACTTGCGCACAGCTGGGATCAAGGTCTCTTAGCTTCTTCGTAAAGTTTTTCTCTGTTCAAACACTTGCGCACAGCTGGGATCAAGATCTCTAAGCTTCTTCCTAAAGTTTTCCTGTGTTCGAACGCTTGTGTACAACTGGGATCAAAGTCTCTTAGCTTCTTCGAAAAGTTTTCCTGCTTTTCGAACACTTGTGTACAACTGGAATTAAGGTATCTTAGTATATTTGTAAAGTTTTTCGCATTTTGAACACTTGTGCACAGCTGGGATCAAGATCTCTAAGCTTCTTCGTAAAGTTTTCCTCTGTTCGAACGCTTGTGTACAACTGGGATCAAGGTCTCTTAGCTTCTTCGTAAAGTTTTTCTCTGTTCAAACACTTGTGCACAGCTGGGATCAAGATCTCTAAGCTTCTTCGCAAAGTTTTCCTCTGTTCGAACGCTTCAACTAGGATCAAGGTCTCTTAGCTTCTTCGTAAAGTTTTTTTCTGTTCAAACACTTGTGCACAGCTGGGAGCAAGATCTCTAAGCTTCTTCGTAAAGTTTTCCTGTGTTCGAACGCTTGTGTACAACTGGGATCAAATTCTCTTAGCTTCTTCGAAAAGTTTTTCTGTGTTCGAACGCTTGTGTACAACTGGGACCAAGGTCTCTTAGCTTCTTCGTAAAGTTTTTCTCTGTTCAAACACTTGTTTAGAGATGGGATCAAGATCTCTAAGCTTCTTCGTAAAGTTTTTCTCTTTTCGAACACTTGTGTACAACTGGAATTAAGGTATCTTAGTATATTTGTAAAGTTTTTCGCATTTTGAACACTTGTGCACAGCTGGGATCAAGATCTCTAAGCTTCTTCGTAAAGTTTTCCTCTGTTCAAACGCTTGTGTACAACTGGGATCAAAGTCTCTTAGCTTCTTCGAAAAGTTTTCCTCTGTTCGAACGCTTCTGTACAGAACAAAAATCTTAAAGAATAAAACATTTTGACACCTTTCTGTTCTTAATAATGTAATAAAATAATAACTATAAAAATAATGATGAACATTGCAGTTTGCTTGAAGGCAAGTTTCTTACTATTTAATATATTTATTAATGCTTACAAATTGTTTAAAAGCATACTATGTTTCCGACAGTTTTTGACGGTTTAAACCAGTTTTAAATGCTCATGTCAAAATCTTCAAAAACCCAAACCTGGTTCGCTGTCTCAAAAGTGGACCAAAGAATGATGAAACGATTGGGCCTGCATATCTGAAAGTGTTTATCTTAAGCAATCATTTAAGGGGATGATTAGAAGCATTTGTGATTAGCTTTGTTATTCAAAGTTACATTAGGAGGATAATAGACAGCAGTCCTCTTTGACTGATTGCCTGCTGAAAGTGCTACAAACCTAATATAGAAAATGTTTTGAGTCGCATGTTTCTATAGATAACTTCAAATATTGATGAACTTTGCAAAGCTCATACATCTCATTGATACTAAATGAGACTTTATCAGTTTTATTTGATTTTTCTAACCATTCATGCAATTTCTGTAACATGTACGCAATTTTTGCAAATATACACGTGTGTATTTGTAATTTTTATACCAACACACATACACACAAAAATGCAGTGGAATAAACATTTCATTTATTAATAAGGTATCTTCCTAATACACAAGCGGGCGCAGTTTTTCCAGCTAAAATATTCCCAAGGGGCACTTTAAGAAAAAAAAAGTTTGAGAACCACTGTTATAGACGCAATGTACTCGGATGCCAGTTCATAAGTTGTTTGACTATTTCCTCGTCATTAATATAACATAATTAAAAGAATATGTCTGTACATATCTGTACTCCATAGCTAACCTTTGTATTCATCCGTGCAAATCCTTGGCGCACACACGGAGGAGGCTTAAGCCATTCCAAGGAGATTAAGAACGATGTATGTCACAAATTAAACATTCAAAAATATTATTTTACATGTTCAAAAAATTAGCATCTTCTTCCCAAAGCCCCAAAGAGATTAAGAGCGACGTACGTCACAAATTAAACATTGAAAAATATTACAGGGTGTTTCAGAAAATTTGATGTCATTTGAGATGTAAATATCTGAGTAACTAAATAGTCTACGCAAATCAAACTAAACAGGCTTAATATTAAGCAAAATGAGATTTATTCATCAAAATTTGACTGAGAAATTCAAAGGTATGTGAATTTCATGAACGATTTTACAAGTACATACATGAAAAACTACCGAAATGACATAACTATTTTAACTCCAATGATAAAATATTTAATATATACATTTAAAAAGATGATGTAATAAAATATGTACGCACGAGATTTTTCGGTACTTAAAGTGGTACCATCTTTAGATGCTGTTAAAATTCACCAAACGAACGTGACAAGTACTGTGATATTTATATGAGACACACACTGTCGTAACAACGTAACTAGTATGAAATGGGCTTAACCAATGAAAGTGTGGGACAACATTTGTTACTGGTCAAACATAACAGTAATATGTTAAGTCTATTGATTTATTAATACCTAACCTGACAAACTCAAGTATGTTTTTCACGGTATAGGTATAAATTCTGGTAAATTATCCTTACGCACTGTATTCCCATATTTCATAATATACAAACTCTCAACAAATCTTAAAGTTGATCTAGATTTTGGTGTGTTGAGAATTTTAATCTCGTCCCAGGCAGGAAGGTTATTAATTACCTTGGTTTACAAGTTCTGGTAAAGCTGTGGTTGAATCTCTATTTTCAACATCACATTTATGTTCTTTTAATCTAGTTGATATTGAACGAAAAGTGGAGCCTATGTACACTTTTTGTTGTTCATTTTCTTCTATGCTGTTAAGAGAAACAATATATACACCATGTTTCATATAAAAAGGCACAATTTCTCTTCTCTGTCTTTCAGAAGTAAGGACCTAACGTTGTTTGTGTTTATTCCAATATCAAAATCATATTTATGACATATCGTTTTCATGGAATATCGCAATTTCGGTACAAAAAGAAGAGAACCAATGTATTTTCTTTGTTTTGGTGCATATACAGATGTTAATGTTGTAGTCCTGTTCCTTTTAATCTTGGCTACTATCCTATGTATGGTTTCATCTGGATATCCATGATTACGGGTGATTTTATAAATGTTATCCATTTCTTGCTTTCGAAGAGCTGTGGTGGACGAATGAGTGAAAGCTCTTCTTATACGAAATCTGGGTTTCCAGACTTGCTCTTCTTATGGATTTCCTGTGGCTTCGCAGAAATGTTTCCCGAAACCATACGACCATCTCTTCCGATACTGTTGGTCGTCCGGATCCTTTTGTCCTGCACAGACAGCCTTCCTCTTTGAACTGTGCTATGTCCAAATCTCTTCCGATACTGTTGGTCGTCCAGATCCTTTTGTCCTGCACAGACAGCCTTCCTCTTTGAACTGTGCTATCTCCAAATCTCTTCCGATACTGTTGGTCGTCCAGATCCTTTTGTCCTGCACAGACAGCCTTCTTCTTTGAACTGTGCTATGTCCGAATCTCTTCTGATACTGTTGGTCGTCCAGATCCTTTTGTCCTGCACAGACAGCCTTCCTCTTTGAACTGTGCTATCTCCAAATCTCTTCCGATACTGTTGGTCGTCCAGATCCTTTTGTCCTGCACAGATAGCCTTCCTCTTTGAACTGTGCTATGTCCGAATCTCTTCTGATACTGTTGGTCGTCCAGATCCTTTTGTCCTGCACAGACAGCCTTCCTCTTTGAACTGTGCTATGTCCAAATCTCTTCCGATACTGTTGGTCGTCCAGATCCTTTTGTCCTGCACAGACAACCTTCCTCTTTGAACTGTGCTATGTCCAAATCTCTTCCGATACTGTTGGTCGTCCAGATCCTTTTGTCCTGCACAGACAGCCTTCCTCTTTGAACTGTGCTATGTCCAAATCTGCATTGCAGGTGGGGCATTTGAGCACATCAGCGACATGCTGCATCTTGTTTGGCAGAAGCTGGACTACCAACTTGACATGTGCAGTGTCACAGGCGATGCGCATATTGAAAACTTGTGAAATCTTTCAAGAAATCCACATACCTTTGAATTTTTCATTCAAATTTTGACGAATAAATCATATTTTGCTCAACATTAAACCTGTTTAGTTTAATTTCCCTAGACTATTTAGTTACTCAGATATTTACATCTCAAATTATATCAAATTTTCTGAAACACCTTGTATTTAATATGCTCCAAAATTACATAGTGTCTTCTTCCCAAAGCGATTAAGAGCGACGTACGTCACAAATTGTGGTGCCTTAGTGCAGTTGTTTTACGTAGACAAAATCAGAATGGGGGAAAAAAAAAAGAAAGCTGTCAAATCTAGCTGCTGTTCTATAAAGCAGAAGTGAATACCTACCCAATCTCAGGATAACAAGTTGATAAGCGCCTGTAGGATTCAGTCAGGCCTGAATACAGGGGCGTATATGGAATTTTGTTTCGGGGAAGGGGAGGGGGGAATGGAATTTTTTGTAATCCACCAGAACAAGATAAAAGTTGATGAAAACAATTAAAGCATTTTTTTTAATGTAAGAAACATTCAAAAATATTATTTTACGTTAAAAAAATTACATAGTGTCTTCTTCCCAAGGCCCCAAAGAGATTAAGAGTGACGTACGCCCCAAATGTATATAAACTATAGGCATACACTACATACACTAAAGAGCAATTGAATTAGAGACAGCTGGCGTTATGCAAATGTGGCGCTGTGGGCGGCCCTGTAAACGGAAACAACATGACGTATGCAGCGATCCGACAATATAAGGAGTGATGCGACGGGAATCAGTAAGAGTAGGACACAGTATGGGTAAGACGAAGGATCTAAGCTCATTTGATCGTAGGCAAATTGTCGGGGCCCGTCGAATGGGTCACTCCATCTCGGAAGTCGTGCAGGCACTGGGATTTTCACGAGCCACTGAGTCACGGGTGCACCGTGAGTACATCGAATCCGGTAAAACCATCCCTGCAAGGGCCAACTGCCATGGATAACAGCGTGTGGATGAGCTGGGTCATCGTCGGCTAGCTCGCATTGTAACAGCGGATAGACGGGCCACAGTGCAAGAGATCACTCGGCAATTTAATGCTGGTGCACGAAAACGTGTAAGCAGCCACACCATCCAGAACCATCTCCTCGCTATGGGGTACAGAAGCCATCGTGCCACGAGGGTACCGCTGCTGACCGCACATCACAGGGTGCAAAGATTAGCATAGGCGCGGGAACTTCGCCATTGGACCCTAGACATGTGGAAAAATGTTGCCTGGGCTGATGAGTCGAGATTCACGTTGGTACATGTGGATGGCAGGATACGAGTACGGCGCAAATCACATGAAGCGATGGATCCTTCTTGTCAGCAGGGTACTCTTCAAGCTCGTGGGGGTGGCATTCTAGTCTGGGGACTATTTACGTGGACTGGAATGGGACCCTGGTACATGTGACATCGTCCCTCACAGGTCAACGTTACCGGGATATCCTGGACGACCATTTGCTCCCGTTTGTACGTCTTCAACATCCCACTGGAGACCTCATCCTGCAACAAGACAATGCACCGTGCCATCGCTCCCGAATTGTATCCGAATGGTAGGATGAACACTCCACTGACGTGACCTCGCTTCCTTGGGTAAATAGGTCACCTGACCTCAATCCCATCGAGCACATCTGTGATGCCATCGAGAGAGATGTTCGAGGCTCTGACCCCCTCCATCAAATCTTCGAGAACTGTTGGAGCTTGTTCAGGGATCGAGGATCCGTATGGCTTCCCAGCGCTTCCGGTGTCTTGTCGAGTCCATGTCGAGATGAATCGCCGCCGTCATCAGGGCGAAAGGTGGCGCTGCACGTTACTAGACAAGTATCTCTAATTCAATTGCTCTTCAGTGTATATGTACGCACATTGTGTACGTATACTATATACATACAGCCCCCTCCAACAAGAATTCCTGGGTGCGCCAATGGTAAGTACATGAGCAAATCAAAAAGCATCTAAAAGAAACAAAGTATTGTTCAGCCAGTTGTGTGCTTTAGAAATAATTCTGTCTAAATTCACAGGTTGAATACTATGTAGTGATTTTAAACTACATGGGAGAATTACTACTAAGAGAAAAACATACATGTTAATTCCCCACTCAACATGTTTAGATTCATTTTGCTGAATTTACTCAAAATCATGATTAGACCCCATCTCTAGACCCGACGAAGGGCCATTAATACAAAAAAATATGCTGTCCTACGTAATTCCCTAATCAGACTGTACAGATCGAATTTATTCAGCATCATAGTCACTATAGGTATATACCTGGCCATACACAGAAAAGTAAAGCAGGTATATACCTGACTTGCACAGAAAAGTAAAATACTGTATCACATTCATAGTAGAAAATATACATATTTTAGAATGTAACCCCACAATCAAAGGAATCTTAAACAATACAAGCCACTACATTGATTTTCCCGTGACAAAGCTATTCGACCAGCATTAAGTGGTTAGTCATGAGATAACCCTGTCAAAACAGTGAACTAACGGAGTTCACAAACGTAACGATTAAAACTAGGCTTTATTTCAAATCGCATGCTTTTTTGCTTGCGCCATTTTGGTTGGCTCTAACATACATGTAAACAGTTCGTGAGCCTAATAAACAAGCATGAGTAACCGATGTCGTTATTTTTATTATTATAATAAACGTAATTTTAAAAAAGTATCTACTCACGTTTTCTTCTCACATATGGAGCATAGTGTGTGGTGTAGGATCAGACATCACAGACGAATGGCTTTGGGAACGACCGAACGGTCGCGGTGAGCGGACGTTCGTTGCCAGTGCGTAGCTAGAAATTTCTTAAGGGGGGGGGATCCATGGGTTTGTTTCATTGGTGAAAGCCTCGTATACACGTATATATCGCTTTAAATTCGTGCTCAGTCTCCCCTCAAGGGAAGGGTTCAAACCCCGACCCCCACGTCTGGCTATGCCACTGTTCGTTGCTAATTGCTATTCTTCGGCTATCTCCGTCATTGCATATGATTTCCAGGCGTGCTATTGGTTGAGAGGTTGAACTAAATTTTGGTGCCTGAAGCGCAAAAAAATGCGGTTGCTGCGGGTTGCACCAGATATTGGTTCAATGATTTGCTTCCTTTATTTTGAAATAACCAATTTTTGGTTAAACTCATTTAATTGAACCATATTATGGTAAAACGTTGAACTGAAATTTTTAACAGTGTACTTACAGTGCGTAAATAATAGACAAATACCTGGTAATATAACAACAGTTCTGTAAAATTTGTCATTTTAGCATTTCAATGAAAAAAACATATGTTGGCCCGCCTCATGTATTTGTTCTTTTTTTTTGACCCGCTCCCATAAAAGTTTGCCCACCACTGTCTTAAATAAATAGAAGTATTCATCTACCAAAGCATAAACTGTTTTTCCTTTCTAGGTCATGCAAAGGCGTGGAGATTTCGGAAATCCTCAAGACTACTTCTTTAAAAGTTGGAATGAGTACAAATTAGGATTTGGTGACATCTTGAAGGAATTTTGGCTAGGCAAGAAAATTTAATGTATAATATGTAAAGAGCGCTTGTATATAATGTAATTCATTATCAGTAGAAAAGCTGAATGAAATTGCCTTTTGTTCTTAGGAAATAACCAGATTTCTGCGTTAACCAACCAAAGAACTTATCAATTGCGAATCGACCTAAGAGATTTCGAGGGAAATTCAAGTTACGCTATTTATGATGAATTTTGGGCTGAGGACGAGACTCGCAATTACACTTTGCACCTTAGTGGATACCATGGAACGGCAGGTACGTAAATACTGAAAAGAAAGTGTTTCAATGTCTGTTAAATTCAGTTCCAGTTTATTTTTCCCCAAAGAGTCATTTGACTAAACATCACTTCACGGAAAGTAAAAGCGAAGCGTTACTTGATCAAAAGGTGCATTTAACCGAAATGCCGCTTCATCTAAACGTTCATTTCATCGAAGCGTTAGTTTATCGAAAACTTTGCATTTTATCACAGCATCTGTTAACGTGTTGTACAAGTTCGGAAAACTGACCAAGAAAACGTTAGGGGATCGAACAAAAGATCACTTCCCCATTTTCGGTCTTTTACCATTTAACATTAATTATGAAGCCCTAGGCTTGGGCTTTTTTTGCTAATTGCAATCCGGCGTTCTCATACTCACGAAGTTTGCATAAGAATTCAACTTATAATGCCGCACTTTTACTTAGACACCAAGCATTAATTACAAGTTTTACGCCTGGGCCTTTTAAACAATTTTATCCACTATGCTCACATTCATAACGTTTATACAGCAAGTCAAATTTATAATATTGCGCTTTTACGTGTTGTCCAGAAGACAAAGAATATTATACTAGGCTTATGACTAATGTTTTGTGCTTAAGTGAAGGCATGGTATTAAGGTTTTGAAAAAATGGGTAGTGAATACACCAAGAATAATTAGCACACGAGCGTGTAGATTTCCGTTTAATTGGCGTAAACAAGTACAAGCTGAAAAAACTAGATCGCTAGCTTTCACCCCCAAAGAAGAGCGGCTTCATCAGACTAGAAATTTACAAAGCTGAGCAAAAATCACATGATTCTGTTTTCGTAGCTTCATGAGGCTAAAAGTTTACAAAGTTGAGCACAGAATCATATGATTCTAAAAGTTTACAAAGCTGAGCACAAAATCATATGATTATGAAAGTTTACAAAGCTGAGCACAGAATCATATGATTATAAAAGTTTACAAAGCTGAGCACAGAATCATATGATTATATATGTTTACATAGCTGAGCACAGAATCATATGATTCTGTGTTCAGTTTTGTAAACTTTTAGCATGACGAAACCGCCCGTTTTCGATGGTGAAAACTTGCGATGTAGTTTATTTAGTTTGTACTTATTTACACCAATTAAATGGAAATCTACCCGCTCGCATGCTAAGTACATTATTAAATTGACTCTTTATGTAAATCTTATGAATATGTGCACGCCAGATTACAAATTCCTAATATGGTCCAAGTCTAGGGGACTATAATTAATGCCAGAGCACGGAAGAACCACGCTGTTGGGAATCGGACACGGAGAAATCAAAACGGCAATTTTTATACTAATCCCTAACGTTTTGGTGGTCAGTTTTCCGAAATCACCGTACACTTTAACAGATCCTGTTTGTAACAAAATCCCAAAGTTCTGGTAAACTGACGCTTCGGTAAAATGATCTTTTGATGAAATGAACTTTTAGAGGAAATTATCATTCGGTGAAATGTGCTGTACCTTTTAATCTAGTGAGCTTTTGGTGAAATTTACCTTTCTGCCCAGTTAATGTTGGCCACCAGAGTTTTTGTGAAGTGATCTTTGGTCAAACGAAAGATACCCGTTAGGTTTTTCTCTTGTCTTCAGGTATTTAAGTTATTTGAGGTGCGGGCTTTACCTGCTGCTCCATCTTCTAGGTGTTATAACGAAGTAAATTTCTCCGTCATTTTTGGTCCACGCCGGGGATCGAACCCGAGTCCACTTATTCCGGAATAAGTCGCTCTACCAACTGAGCTACGCAGACGTTCGTCTTGCTGCTATCTGCCTTTGTTGTCGTGTGCGTCCTGCGGAGCAGGCACGTCACAGTGTCTAAGATAAAGAATCACGGGTATATGAAAGTTGAAATTATTCTTATGATCTCTTGTTTCTATGGAAGCAATGTCTTTAAGTTAAGGGGGAACTAATTTTCCTAGTCGTGGTTGCTCTCTGTAATGGTTCAATGGCAATTTCTTTTTGCACTGCGTGGATACTACAGGGTGTCCCACTTGCTACCGATCCCAGCATTTCTTTAATAAGATTAACACCAATGAAGATATTCCAACGAAATTTGAAGTGGACTTGCCTCATTTCGTGCAAAATGTGATGACATCACAACATGTGCTGGAAGTGGCCACCATTTTCGTCCAGACAGCATTGAACCCGGCGCTGTCCGGCAGCCAGCCGGAGTGCTCCTTAGTGGTAGACACATTCCTTAGTATGGCCCCACTGAGGAGCAGTCCGCCAGTCAGCCGGAGTGTTCCTTAGTGGCAGAAACATTCCTAAATGTGGCGCCACTGAGGAGCAGTCCGCCAGCCAGTTGGACGCGTCTCTCTGCTGCTTTTCGCTCAGCGTTTCTGCACAATACGGTTGTTGATAGCGAGCGCTCGTGCTCGTGGCTGTTCGCGTACGTGTGAAAATGTATCGGTATACTCTGAAGAGCGAGTGCTTATTGTTCGCACTTATTGGAAAACAGAATCCATAAAGTCTTGTCAACAGCAATTCCTCGAGAGGTCTGCAGGCAGACATCAGCCGAGCTAGTCTACCATTTGGGCATTGTCGAAGAAATTGGAAACCGAAGGGACTTTTCTAGACGACCATGAAGGAGATCGTCCACAAATGTCCGAGGAAACGTTCCATAATGTAAAGGACCGACTACTTGCGTCTGCCACGAGGTCACTTCGCCGACTGTCACAGCAAAGCTGGTTGTCCAAAAACACTTGTCAACGTGCTGTGGCAAAAGCGAAGCTTCATGCGTACCGTATCTCCGTGGTCCACGAACTGAAAGAGACTAACCACGTGAAACGAAAGACATACTGTCGATGATTTCAGACATTTCTTCAAGAAGATCCGGGCATTCTAGACTACACGTGGTTCTCGGACGAGGCGTGGTTTCACCTGTCTGGATACGTCAATTCCCAAAAGTCCCGTATTTGGGTCATTGAAAATCCCAACGCGATACATGAAGAATCCCTTCATTTACAAAAAATTGTGTTTGGTGTAGGATGACCCGGTGCCGCATAATTGGTCCCATATTCTTCGATACAACCATCACAACAGCTGCATATACGGAAATCTTCAACACCTTTGTAAATCAGTTGGACGATGAAGAGTTCTCCATTGGATATTACCAGCATCATGGAGCGATATCACACACATCACACACCAGTATGGCCGAAATTCAGTCCTTTTCCGGCGACCACGTCATTTCGAAGGGTCTGTGGCCACAACGCTCGACCGATCTGACGCCTCCTGATGACTTTTTATGGGGATATCTAAAAGGGAGAGTTTACCAAAATAAATCGCGAACCATAGATGTCTTGAAAGCAAACGTCACCAAAGAAATTCAGGCAGTAACGGCGGTGGTACTGGCAAGGGCTTTCCACAATATAGTGAGCCGGGTTCAATACAGTCTGGATGCAATGGTGGCCACTTGCAGTACTTGTGATGTCATCAAATTTGTCACGAAATGAGGTAAGTCCACTTCAAATTTCGTTGCAATATCTCCATCTTTGGTGAATCCCCAGCATTATGCGGGGCTCCAAGAAGCAATCTGCCAAATTGGCTTGGCAGTTAGCGTGTGTGAGTCTGGAGGAATTCGAGGCCGCTGTGGTGTAGCGGAAGCATATCCGGCGCGTAACTGGAAGACCCTGGGTTCGACTCCCGGTAGCGGCCAATGAGAATTTTTCCGTGACTCACTTATAAACGTGCAAAGAGCAAAGATCTTTGTTTGATGTTCCTGGTCCACGTTAAATGTCTGTATTAATCTTCATTGGTGTTAATCGTATTAAAGAAATGCCGGGTTTGGTAGTGAGTGGAACACCCTATATTTTGGAATCTCAAATGCCAACCTTAAAAAGAACAATACCGTGAAAAGATAAATACACTACCACTAATATCCGGGCACCTCTCTATTTATAGTGAATTCTGTACTACATAGCACCATGTCAGAAACCCAACTATAAATATGCTCGTAGGACTATTATTGTGACTACAAATTATCTCGATCGACAGAGTTATCTTAAGTGACATTTCAGCAGCATTGATGATCCTTAGGTCGATGGTTAGCCGTGTGATGTGCAGATGGAAGCGGAATGGGGCTTGATCTACCAAGAAACGATCCGATAAACATCTAAAGCTAACAAAACGCGACAGAAAAGCTCTACAAATGACTTTCCGCTCAGAACGCAAATTATCATTATCTCGATTCAACCAGACCCTATGTGAGACTGTTGGAACTTATGTTAGCACCAAAACAGTGAGCAGGATGCTGAACGACATGGGTTACCTAGCACGAGCAGTCATCCACAAGCAGCTACACCGATGACCCATTTGTGAATTTGGAGGCGAGGGCATTAAGAGTTAGTCACCAACATGATCCTCAGGAAGTCACCAGAATGTTCCTCAGGAAATCACCATCATGTTATTCGTCCACTAGTGAGAGAGGTGAAAGCATCGTGTTGCTCAGAAACTTGGTATTTCTTGATTTTCTCATCAGTGTATAGCTTCTGATTTGAAAAAAACCAACACAATTTAGATTTCTGTTGTGTAGAACTTATAAAACTATTCAGAAAATAAGTGATATATCTACTATTCTCCTAATCGTACATTTTATTTCAAATGGTTTTACCAGGTGACTCTTTCCAATCACACAGCGGACTGCCTTTCTCGACCAAAGATAAAGACCAGACTAAACATCAGTGCTCTGTACTCTACAAAGGGGGATGGTGGTTCCATCTTGACGGCTGTTATGAGACTCATCTGAACGGTCCCTACCTAAGGGGAAAACAAGAAAACTGGGGAGGCATCATCTGGCTTCATTTTAAGGGAGATAAGTATTCGTTAAAACACACCGTCATGAAGATCAGGCCATCGGACTTTGGAAGAAATGAAACGAAACCACATTAACTCTTTTTTAAACAGTTTTGAAATATAATTAATAAAAATCATTTAATCCCAAGAAACTTTTCGTGAATAATTGCTTAACGTTTAATTTCATATTTATATGATGTAGTGTTTGTGTGTAGCTGATACTAAAGCACTACATAGATCAAAAACTTCACCTACAGTGAAATACCAGTCACTCAAATAAAGTTCAAGAAGTTGTTACTTACAGCTAATCCTTTATTGTTGTCAATAGGCACTTGATTATTTGCACTTCAACAAGATGACATAAACGAAACTTCGGTTAGTATCCACAATAACAATCAACTATGAAACACAACACTAAAACTTTAGTTAATATCCACAATAACACTTGACTACGAAACACAACACTGTCATTAAAGTAGAACACCTAGGTTTCAAAAAATACTTAAACAGCAGTTAAGCAGTCTCGTGTTCAAAGGGAGCATTAACGTTCACCATCAAAATGCCCCTCTCACAGCTACTGGACAGCCATTATATCTTTCGTCTTGTTCTTATCACATGCATACGTCACTTAAGTACTGACCTTAGGGTGTTGCCAAACCTCATTCATGCGAGAGAGAAGATATCACGTTAAGTTTGGAAAGTGCAAAAAGGAACAAACTCAAAATTACATAGGAAAAGGAAATAAAAATGAAAGTTAAAATAGAATGTACGTCACAATGAAACCACACTGATTGTTTTTAATTGCCTTTGAAAAATAATTAATGAAAATGCACGTTATTCAGAGAAGATTTTCCATGAACAATTATCGCTTGGTTTCGTATACGTTGCTCCACCAACCATAGCTGGACATAATAATACGCATCTTAAATGAGAATATGAACGCAGAACCGAAAGTAAAACTAACAGGTATCATTGAGTTTAAATATCTCAGTAGAAAACAGCATCGCATTTTTAGCACGTCTTTTGCAAAAAGAGATCGTGTTTATGTTATCGGTTTGTCCGTCTGTACCCACGATATCTCTGCAACTATTAGTCCGATTTGAAAAATTCTTTTTGCATTGCTAAGCTTGAAATATGCAAATGATGATCCTTTATTTCGTTTTTTTTACGATGTACAATTTCGCCGCTAGAGGCCGTAAATGAAGATGATGTCGAATTCAAAAATACATTTTATTCCACATATTTGCTTCTAAACATCCGTTTGAAAAAAAAAAGAAAAATATTTCGATTCCATTTACGTCGAAGAGTATTTTAGATATAATTACTTTTTTAAATTACGCATAGATTTTCCGTTAGGGGGCGTAAAATTAAATTACATTTTTCCCGATAACTCTTCTTCTAAAACTCCGATTTGAAAAATGTTTTCTTCAGCGGATACATCTCCTGATGGAAAATCTTTTGCATATAATTTCGAATTTTCGGTAAAGGATACTTTGACCATCAGGGGGTGTGAGTGTTAATTTTTGCTTCTGGTGTATTTGCCATAAAACCTGAGCTTCTAAAATATCGATTGAAAAATTTCTTTCGTGGATTGATACCACTCACATCGATAAACCTTTTTGGAATATTTTCTTCTTAAAATATTCCACAGTTTCTCCGCCAGGGAGCGTAGATGTATATCTTATTTTTGTCAATATCTCTAATTCTAGGAATCCGATTTGAAAAATTCCTTCTTTGTTTGGTAGTGTTTCCAGTGTGACATGTTTTTCATATAATTTAAAAATGTTCAAGTAATTCATAGACTTTCCGCTAGGTGGCGTAAAGGTAAATTGCTTTCCTCCCTATATCTCTGCTTCTAAATCTCCGATTTGAAAAGTTCTTTCTGCACCGAATACAGCTCCTGATGGGAAATCCTTTGCACATAATTTCAAGTTTTTGTAAAAAATGGTTTGGCCACCAGGTGGCGTAAGTCTTAATTTCCGCTTCTGATGTATTTGCAGCAAAATATGAGCTTCTAAAATCTCGACTGAAAAAAAAGTCGTTTGTTGACCGATACTACTCATGTCGACAAACCTTTTAGGATGATTTTCTTCTTGAAATAATGCATGGTTTCTACGCCAGTGGCGTAGATGTACATCACATTTTTGTCAATATCTCTACTTCTAGAAGTCCGTTTTGAAAAATTCCTTCTTTGTTGGATAGTGTTTCCGAGGCCAAATGTTTTTCCTGTAAATTCAAAATTTTTAAGTAAATCATAGACTTTCCGCTGAGGGACACAAAGGTAATTTGCGTTTTCTGCGTTATTTCTGCTTCTAAAACTCCGATTTGAAAATTTTTTCCTCTAATGCATACAAGACCTGACGAAAAATAATTTTCACATAATTTCTAATGTTTGGTAAAGAATGGTGTAGACACCAGGGGGCATAAGTGTTAATTTCTGTTTCTGATGTATTTGTAGCAAAATCTCGGCTCCTAAAAACTCGACAAAGTTTTTTTTCTTGGACCGATTCCGCTCATATGGAAAAACCTTTTGAAAACACTTTCTTCCTAACACAATGCATGGTTTTCCCACCAGGGGACGTAAAGTCACATCTTATTTTTGTCGATATCTCTGTTTCTAATGAGTCCGATTTATAAAATTCTTTCTGTGGTGGAGAGCGTTTCCGGTGCGAAATGTTTCTCATATAAGTTAATGTTTTCCTTAACGCACAAGTCTGCAACCAAAGAGCGTAAACTCACGATTCCGTTTACAGCAATATCTGAGGGATTAAAGACCCGATTGAAAATCTTCTTTCATTGGTCAGATCTACTGTTTGCCATAACGGTTCCATTGACTTTGAATAGCTTTGGTAAATCTAATTTGCGTCAGAACGGATTCAAAAGACGTGCTTATTACACCCGAAAATTCGGTGTCATCTTTCTTGTTTTTGTTTTGTTTAGTTGTGTGAGCATCTGAGGCCACAAAGCATATTCCGTTCCTAATTCAGGAGCACCACGTGGGACAAGAAAACAGATCGTGTTTCAACACAGGCTCGAATCCATTTCGGACGACTGGCGAGAGGCTCACGCCTCCACTCATTCGGCCATTGGGGAGGCCATCCCTGGTCGTCAAGGGACAATTACTCATCAAATTTCGTGGTTCACTTTCATAAGTGAATTTTTACCCTAAGCAATTTGACGAATTCTACAAAAAGTCAGGTCAATTTGTGGCATTTGGAAATTGGACGTAAAAACAACCTGAAGAGTTCCACAATGTA
Organism: Macrothele yani; assembly: GCA_039090855.1. Lineage (NCBI taxonomy): Eukaryota > Metazoa > Arthropoda > Arachnida > Araneae > Macrothelidae > Macrothele > Macrothele yani. The sequence continues at coordinate 131,183,838 of CM077005.1, read as the reverse complement.
AACCTTTACAAAATTTGTACATAGCAGTATTTCCTTGTAGCGAAATTTATGATGTTTCCAATATTTAAAGATTTTCTGGAATCTAGACATGAATTTGCACGTTATTGAAGCATATTTTACTAGTAAACAGTTTTCATTTCCATGGAACAATGTTTGGGTTGCTAACATAACTTTTTATGCTGAATTCTAAAATGTAATAAGACGTTTTCTACCACCTAAATAATTTTGTATACTTTTTTTCTTGACGTAGGACAAGTCTATCTCCGCGGATAGTATGGGGCGACTAACGGCAGACCGCCTGCGACAAAAATTGGTTCCTATTGAAATCATTATAGTGTTAAAAACACTTTCCGCACACTAATTGTGTTAACATATTCGTAAACAGCATGGAGTCCAATTCATGTACTGCGCAATACATTGTGCGCGTGACGCTCCCCTCGCTCCCTGTGCGCGGGGGAGATGATGCAATATTTCTGGGTGTGCCGCCGCGTTTGACTCAGTCTATCTCGGCAACCGTGATCGCAACACGACTATGCGTGGCATCGCTTTGAAGCTCTCAACGAGATCTATTCAAATATACACTGAAGAGCAATTGAATAAGAGATACCTGTCTAGTAACGTGTAGCACCACCTTTCGACCTGATGACGGTTGCGATTCGTCTCGGCAAGGACTCGACAAGACACCGGAAGCGTTGGGAAGCCATACGGATCCACGACCCCTTAATAAGCTTCCACAGTTCACGAAGATTTCATGGAGGGGGGTCAACTCTCTCGATGGCATCACAGATGTGCTCGATGGGATTGAGGTCAGGTGTCCTAGCTGGACAAGGAAGCGAGGTCACGTCAGTGGAGTGTTCATCCTACCCTTCAGATACAATTCGGGAGCGATGGCACGGTGCATTGTCTTGTTGCAGGATGAGGTCCCCAGTGGGATGTTGAAGACGTACAAACGGGAGCAAATGGTCATCCAGGATATCCCGGTAACGTTGACCTGTGAGGTCCGATGTCACACGTACTAGGGCTCCCATTTCAGTCCACGTAAAGAGTCCCCAGACGAGAAAGCCACCCCCACCAGCTTGAAAAGTACCCTGTTGGCAAGAAGGATCTATCGCTTCATGGGGTTTGCGCCATACTCGTATCCTGCCATCCGCATGTACCAACGTGAATCTCGACTCATCAGTCCAGGCAACATTTTCCCACATGTCTAGGGTCCAGTGGCGATGTTCGCGCGCCCATGCTAATCTTTGCACCCTGTGATGTGCGGTCAGCAGCGGTACCCTCGTGGGACGACGGCTTCTGAACCCTATAGCGAGGACATGGTTCTGGATGGTGTGGCTGCTTACACGTTTTTGTGCACCAGCGTTAAATTGCCGAGTAATTTCTTGCACTGTGGCCCGTCTATCCGCTGTTACAATGCGAGCTAGCCGGCGATGACCTCGCTCATCCACACGCTGTTGTCCACGGCAGCTGGCCCTTGCAGGGATATTTTTACCGGCTTCGATGTAATCACGGTGCACCCTTGACACAGTGGCTCATGAAAATCCTAGTGCTTGCACGACTTCCGAACCCTAACATTAGTCGAGCCCCAACAGTTTTCCCACGATCAAGTGCGTTTAGATCCTTCGTATTACCCATACTGCGTTCGACTCTTACTGATTCCCGTCGCATCTTTCCTTATATTGTCGGATCGCTGCATACGTCATGTCGTTTCCGTTTACAGGGCCGCCCACAGCGCTAAATTTGCATAACGCCAGCCATCTCTAATTCAATTGCTCTTCAGTGTATGAAGAACATTTCGCAGTGGTTTGAACTGAAGATTTTAAAAATTGTTTTCTCGTGAGCCGATGAACACATGTGAAAATATCGCGGTTTACCTTGACAACCGTGAGTACAAAACGAATGCACGCGGTATCGTTTTAAATCTCCCGACGGGGTCTATTCAAATATATCAATATAAAGAACATATCGCAGTGGTTTAAACTAAACCCTTTAAAAATTGTTTTTGTTCGAACTGGGTTACATTTTCGACCATGCCGCGGAATTCGCAGAATGAACACAAGCAAAAGTGGAGAAAATCGAAACAAGAGGCAAGACCAAATGATGAGGAATGTAAGAAGCCCGAGGAAAAAGTACTGCGCTGGGTAATTCGTGTATCGATCTGCTTTGTGTTCGGAACGTATCCAGCATTATTTGTAAAATTTATGCAAACTACTTTTCATATCATAGACCTGTACTGGATGTAACAAATTCAATAAACGCTTTGAAACCATACTCGACTAGCTCATTTCAACTCTCCGATCTGCAAGTCGTAATCCTACGTTCCAAACTGACGGCTCAATTAGTACTGAGCCTACCTGTATTTTTTTCCAGCATTGGTTATTGAATTTGTACGTGTTTCATCAACAGAAATAACGTACATAAAACGTATATTTAAATGATATTATACAGCCTACGTCCAAAACGTTCCAAGACTTACCACATAACTGAAGTAACAGTAGTGTGTGAAACACAAGCTTGTCCATGCCGGACATCGAAGCCGGATCCCCTCACTCCGGAGTAAGTCGCTCTCATAACCAAGCTACGCGGACGTATGCTCTCACTGCTATCTGCCTTTATCTCGCGTGCGTCCTGCGGTGCAGGCACGTCACATCTCCCGCCCTCCCGAAAGAGGGCCGGGGGCATGGCCCACGGGTCAGGTCAGCCGGGACCATGTGTCGCTGTAGGCAGTCATCCCATGAAGAACGTGCATTTGAGAAATCCCAGGCAATTTGGTGTGTGGAACGTAACATCACACACATCTATTTTTCGAAGCACCGAAGATGGGATTTTTAATTTTCCTGTCGCGCGGTGTGTAAAGAAAATCACACCATTGCGAGAAACTTAAATGCTAGGCCATCCTTTGAAGTTTGGGAGTCGATGTGAAACCACAGATTTGTCCACGACGGGCATCGAAACTGGGTCCGCTCTCTCCGGAGTAAGTCGCTCTCCCAACTGAGTTACGCGGACGTATGCTCTCGCTGCTATCTGCCTTTATCTCGTGTGCGTCTTGCGGCGCAGGCACGTCACAAGTGGGATAAAAATATCATGTGTATTCCAGAAGACAGCAGTCCTTGTCCAATCAGCAAACAGCTAGAAACCGGTTTACACCCGTACCAAGAGGCGGCAGACGGGCATTAAGAGAGTCACGGGCAAGCGTTCTCGTTTCATTTCATTTTAGCCATAGAAGAGCAGAGAGTAAACATCTGTTTTCGTTGGAAACTTGGTAAATCAGCTACTGAAATTCACAGAATGTTACAAGAAGCGTGTGGAGACACAGTAATTTCCACAGCAGAGTTTTCGAATGATGTGCACGGTTTCGTGACGAGAGGGAATCCTTTGATGGTGACCCGGGATCTGGACATCCCTCCAGTGTGCGGACAGCGCAAACAAAATTGAAGAGTTACGTTATCAGTTAAAGAAAGATCGCCGAATTACAGTGAGACTATTGGCTGAGTCGGTGGACATCAGTAAGTCTGTCTACCATGAAGTTCTATCCGCGAGAATCTGGGAAAACAAAAACTTAATGCCAGATTGGAACCTCACATTCTCAATGATGCCCCTCGTTCATAGATCTGTTCCGATCTTCTGAGCTCTGTAGCTGAGGAATCCTGATTTTTGCTCCAGATTTATTGGAGGAGATGGAGACACGGTTACTACACGATGATCCACAAACCAAGCGGCAAAAACGCTGTACCCACTCACCATCGACCAAGAAATCCTACATGCAACCATCGAAGGCAGAGACAATGATGCTGATAGCTTCTTGGGTTCGAAAGGTATAGTCCACAAGGAATTCGTACCAGTGGGTCAAAAAGGTAAATCAAGAATTGTAAAAGCAAGTCTTACGACGTGTGCGCATCAGTATTCGTTGCTGTGTTCCCCGGTTATGAGAATCTAGAAAATGGTACTTGCTCCGTGATAATGCAATACCATATACCGCATTGTCTGTCAAACAGTTACTGGCTCACGATCAAATCCCTGTGTTGCCACATGCGCCGTATTACGTGAGTCATAGCAAAAGTTCTGCACACGTTAATCCAAAACGGAAGCGGATGATGCAATCGGAAAAATGATTGCGTCATGTCATTATCAGACTCTTAGCAACGCAGTGGTGTCAGAACGACTCGCTCTGATCTACTAAGTGAACGTGGGAGGATTTCGAAATGGAAGCATGCAGCTCCTCAGGTTGAGGCACTTGAAAATTAGAAACTCTGCGGGGAAAAACTCCGACACAGATCCAAACTGCCTTTCAAGAAGTTTGTGGGGAAGGAACTCTTGATCGAAGCATAGTTTCTTTCTGGACATCGCGTTTGCAGGAGGGCCGAAGCAGCAACAAATATGATCACCGGTCAGGCCAACCTTAAACTGCAACAAACAAAATATCTGTCACCACTGTTGCAACGCTTCTCGAAGAGAATCGCCGTTTGACAGTAGAGGAGATTGCTCATCTGGTAATTTTGTCCACCATGTCTGTTCACCGGATTTTGACCGACTCATTGGGGGAAAAAATCGCCGTGCGCTGTCTGCCCCATCAACTCACCATCGAGCAGAAGGCAGGCAGAGTGAGCAATACACAGGATCACCTCCACAGGTTCAAAAGGGAGGTCGACACCTTCCTGAACAGAATTGTCGGAACTGACCCGTGATTTTGAGCCGTAACTGAAGTCACAATCAGCGGAATAGAGGCATCCAAGTTCCCCACGCCCCTCAAAGTGTCGTTGGCAACAATCCAAAGTGAAGCAAATGATGATTGTTTGCGTACGATGCTCAGGGTGTTGTGGTCTCTGATCGAGTGCCGGTAGGGAAAAATGTCAACGCACAATATTATCGTGACTTTCTGGGGACAAAGTTGAGACCAATTTCATCAAAATCACCCTAATTTGTTAGAAGCGGGAGTGATCTTGCTTCATGACAACGCATCGTGTCACGGCTCAGCGTCGGTACGGGTAATCGAAATATGGCTGGAAAACTTTATCCCACTCACCATACAGCCCTGATCTAAGTCCACCCGGCTTTGATCTTTTCCCAGAGTTAAGAAATCGGCTAAGTGGCATCCGCTGCGACTCGCTGGACGAACTGTCATTGGACGTGACCCGAGTAATATTACAGCTGAGCAAAGATGGCGTACTACGGGACACCTAGGACCTACCTCACCACTGGGAAGGTGTCAATAGCAGCGGAGTGGAGTGCATTGAACTGCAATAAGGTAAGTTTTCTCCGTTACTTCACACTTTTCTTAAAAATGGACAGTGTGTAGAACTTTTGTTAGGACCCCCGTACCTTGGTTTATCGCCCTGCGGTTTCTTCCTGTTCCCCGCGATAAAACGGGTACTAAAAAGACATAATCATGTAGACATTACATCTATCAAAGAAGCCGTGACACAACAACTTGAGGCCATCACTGAAAGTGCCTTCCAGAACTGCTTTCAGGAAGTTCAGAAATCCTGGAAACTGCGTGGTGATTCAGAAGAGCTGTATTTTGAAAGACGCCAGCATTAATTATGAATATGGCACTTTCTCTATTCTTTATTTAATCAGTCCTAAAACTTTTCGGACGTAGGTTATATTTTATTTCGAATATAGTGTGGGCAAAAATCTATCTCTCATTATAAAGGAATTAGTGTATGTGCTTAGCTAAAAACAGGAATGGTTCATGCAGCAACGTGGCTCTTACTTCTAGGATGCAGGTTAAAAGGGTGGAATCTTCAAGATTACAATACGTTTTTTTGGTGTAAGTATTACAAGGACGGTAAGTCAGATAATAACCGAAAACTTGAAAATTTCGTCGTCCTGGAGCAGGAACGGAACCCGCGTCTCCCAGATAGCGCCCGGGTATGGTAACCACTACACCATACAGAACGACCAAGTCTCAAATTTTCGATTAATTTGAATATAACCATCACAGGATTCGCTGGCATACATACCAGGGTGCTATATGGGAGACGCCAATTCGATTCCCGCTCCAGGACGATGAAATTTTCAAGTTTTCGGATATTATCTGACTTACCTACCATCCTTGTCATATTTACACCAAAAATCGGATTGTCATCTTCAAAAATTGTATTGTATGGTGTCATCCCGTATTCCATTCAGGATGGAATCTTTTCCTACGCGATACTAAAATGTAATTTTTTTTATTGGCAACTGTCAGATTGAATTTAAAGATTTCTTTTCACAAGAAACAAACATAGTATTTTGTAATGATATTTACTTTCTAATGGAAACACTGGGTCATGAAGATGATACAACAGAATGGAACTTGTTCTTAAATCCTCTAAAGTTCATAAATTCCTCTAGCGGCCCTTGCTGTGTGTTGGTAAAAACGTGGAAAGAGCGATGGATTTATTTTTCCCTCTATAGTCGGAAATCTGTACTTTTCCACAATGGAAATAAATATCGTTCGGTGCCGTTAGCCCAAGCTACTGTTATGAAAAAGTTGTATGAAAATATGAGACTACTGTTGGAAAAGGTCCAGTATGAAAAAATTGCTTTGAACATTTGTGGCGATTTGAAGGTGGTTGCTCTGTTGTTTCGTTTGCATCTTAGATGAAAAAAATTGTTGTTTCTTCTGTTGTGGTAGAGACAGCAGAAGGCATTATGCGAGAAAGGACTAGACGAAACATGAGTCACTAACATCAGGAAGAAAAATGTCTGAAATTCTCCACTGATCAACCCCCAAAATGTTTACATGATCTCCCCTCTCTTCCATTCTACACACTATACTAGGACTTACGAAAATCTTTTTCAAAGCAGTGGACCGAAATAATGCTGGCTTCAAAAATTTCAAAGAGAAATTCCCCAGAATTAGTGACGTGAAAATTAAGGAAGGGTTTTTTGTATGCTCTCAGATAACGGAGTTGATACATGGTGAAAAAGTTGAAAGGTTGAACCAAGTTTAAAAAAATACAGGGAGGCTCAATTCTGATTGACCCGTCAGTTTGGAACGTAGGACTACGACTTGCAGACCGGAGAGTTGAAATGAGCTAGTCGAGTACAGTTTCAAAGCGTTTATTGCATTTCTTATAGCCAACACAGGACTATGATATGAAAAGTAGTTTACATAATTTTTACAAATAATGCTGGATACATTGCGAACAAGGCAGATCAATACACGAATTACCTAACGTAGAGCTCTGTCTTCTTGGGTTTCTTACGTTCCTCATCGCTTGCTCTTGCCTCTCGCTTTGATTTTCTCCAGTTTTTCTTCCTTTCATTCTGCGAATGTCGCAGCATTGTCGAAAATGTTAACCAGTTCACACAAAAACAATTTTTAAAACTTTTAGTTTAAACCACTGCGACATGTTCTTTGCACATTTGAATAGATTTTATCGAGAACTTTAAAACGATACCACGCACATTAGTTTTGCGCTCACGGTTGTACAGATGAACCGTGATATTTTCAAAAGTTTTCATTGGTTCACAAGAAAACAATTTTTAAAATGTTCAGTTCAAATCATTACGAAATGTTCTTCGTATATTTGAGCAGATCTTGTCGACAGCTTTAAGCCGATACCACGCTCAGTCCTGTTGCGCTCACGGTTAAATGAGATAGATTGAGTCAAACGCGGCGGCACACTCGGAAATATTGCATCACCTCCCCCGCGCACAGGGAGCAAGGGGTGCGTCGCGCGTAAGGTGTATTGCGCAGTACGCGAATTGGACTTCACGCTGTTTACGAATATGTTAACACAATTAGTGTACGGCACGTATTTTTAACGCTATAAGGATTTCAATTGGGACCTATTTTGTCACAGGCGGTCGGCTGTAAGTCGTCCAATACTAACCGCGGAGTTAGAAGGATTTCAATTGGGACTTATTTTGTCACAGGCGGTCGGCTGTAAGTCGCCTCATACTAACCTCAGAGTTGGAAGGATTTCAATTGGGACCTACTTTGTCACAGGCGGTCTGCTGTAAGTCGCCCAATACTAACCGCGGAGTTAGAAGGATTTCAATTGGGACCTATTTTGTCACAGACGGTCGGCTGTAAGTCGCCCCATACTAACCGCAGAGTTAGAAGGATTTCAATTGGGACCTATTTTGTCACAGGCGGTCGTCTGTAAGTCGCCCAATACTAACCGCGGAGTTAGAAGGATTTCAATTGGGACCTATTTTGTCACAGGCGGTCGGCTGTAAGTCGCCCAATACTAACCGCGGAGTTAGAAGGATTTCAGTTGGGACCTATTTTGTCACAGGCGGTCGTCTGTAAGTCGCCCAATACTAACCGCGGAGTTAGAAGGATTTCAGTTGGGACCTATTTTGTCACAGGCGGTCGTCTGTAAGTCGCCCAATACTAACCGCGGAGTTGGCAGGATTTCAATTCGGACCTATTTTGTCACGGTCGGCTGTAAGTCGCCCAATACTAACCGCGGAGTTAGAAGGATTTCAATTGGGACCTATTTTGTCACAGGCTGTAAGTCGCCCAATACTAACCGCGGAGTTAGAAGGATTTCAACTGGGACCTATTTTGTCACAGGCTGTAAGTCGCCCAATACTAACCGCGGAGTTAGAAGGATTTCAATTGGGACCTATTTTGTCACAGGCTGTAAGTCGCCCAATACTAACCGCGGAGTTAGAAGGATTTCAATTGGGACCTATTTTGTCACAGGCGGTCGGCTGTAAGTCGCCCCATACTAACTGCAGAGTTGGAAGGATTTCAATTGGGACCTATTTTGTCACAGGCGGTCGTCTGTAAGTCACCCAATACTAACCGCGGAGTTAGAAGGATTTCAATTGGGACCTGTTTTGTCACAGGCGGTCGGCTGTAAGTCGCCCAATACTAACCGCGGAGTTAGAAGGATTTCAGTTGGGACCTATTTTGTCACAGGCGGTCGTCTGTAAGTTGCCCAATACTAACCGCGGAGTTAGAAGGATTTCAGTTGGGACCTATTTTGTCACAGGCGGTCGTCTGTAAGTCGCCCAATACTAACCGCGGAGTTAGAAGGATTTCAGTTGGGACCTATTTTGTCACAGGCGGTAGTCTGTAAGTCGCCCAATACTAACCGCGGAGTTGGAAGGATTTCAATTGGGACCTATTTTGTCACAGGCGGTCGGCTGTAAGTCGCAGAATACTAACCGCGGAGTTAGAAGGATTTCAATTGGGACCTATATTGTCACAGGCGGTCGTCTGTAAGTCGCCCAATACTAACCGCGGAGTTAGACGGATTTCAATCAGGACCTATTTTGTCACAGGCGGTCGGCTGTAAGTCGCCCAATACTAACCGCGGAGTTAGAAGGATTTCAATTGGGACCTATTTTGTCACAGGCTGTAAGTCGCCCAATACTAACCGCGGAGTTAGAAGGATTTCAATTGGGACCTATTTTGTCACAGGCGGTCGGCTGTAAGTCGCCCCATACTGTCACAGGCGGTCGGATGTAAGTCGCCCCATTCAGCATTTGTGGGATGAAGTCGAAAGAGGCATCATGCAGGCGGGTCTGCTACCATCAGATTTTCAAGAGCTAGAGGGTGCAATTCATCACATTTTGGCTAATATAGCGAAGCTCCTTATCGCCGATTAATAGAGTCCATATCAAGACGCATTCAAGCACTATTAAGGGCTAACGGTGGTCATAGTAATTTGGCCATCCGTGCGTGAATATATGTGATTCATTCAAACGTAAACCGCCATTCACTAAATATCCTTGCGTGATAGTAAAAAACTTACACCTTATTTGAATTCAGCATAAAAAATCCAGTTAAGGATGTCTTTGAATGAGTGTTAATGTTCATCTTCTACCCTACAGTAGTGGCCAAAATTGTGGAAACCTTTTGGAAATAGTGTATATTTTAGGTTTGACGGCTCATAACACCACTTTATTTTGGAGTAATACCGTAAAATTATATATCAGTAGAAAGATAATTTCATTAAGAATGTAACGCAATAACCTTTATGAAGGAATTTGTATTAGAACAGCAGTTATAAAGAAGAAAAGTGAAACACATAGAAAAAATGAGTTATACAAAAATTCTCACCATGTCAGTTAATACTTAGTTGGGTAACCTTTAGCGTTAATTACAGCCTCACAACGCCTTCCCATGGAGTGAGCCAAGTTTTTTGGTTCTGCAGCTGTTATAATGCGAAACCAAGATTGAATTATTGCTTCTATTAATTGGGTTTTATTGCTGGATTGCTTCTGACTAACAAGTTTCTTTAGTTGACTCCATAGATTTTTGATGGGGTTAAGGTCTGGGCTATTCCCAGGCCATTCCAGCAGTGAAATATGATTATCTAGAAACCACTTTTTTGCACACAGCAGCAACATGACACGGAGCTGAATCCTGTTGAAATATAAATGCTTCATGATCTTGGAAAAGATCACGTGCTGAAGGCTTCAATTTGGGCTCAAGTATTTCTTTAACGTATTTTTGGCCATTTATATTCCCATTAATCACGCAAATTCTGCCCACACCTTTTGGTGTCATACAACCCCAGATCATGACACTAACTGGGTGTTTCGCGGTACATGTAATGCAATCAGGATGCAAATCTTCTCCGATTCTTCTCCTTACGGATTTTATGCCATCACTCCCATACAGGTAGATTTTGGTCTCATCGCTCCAAATAACACTACCCCATTGTTCTGCTGTCCAGTTAACATGGGTTTTAGCCCAGTTTAATATTTTCAAACTTTGTTTGAGAGATAAAAAGGGCTTTTTTGTGGAATTTTAGCTTTCAGACCAAATTCATGCACTCTGCGCCGAATAGTCCTTGCACTCAACTTCACATTGCATTGCGCCATTTCATCTTGTATACACCCAGATGATTTTCTTCTGTCACCTAGGCACAGTTTCTTAATTCTTCAATCATCACTTGCGGTTGTGCACCTTTTCCTGCCTTTATGTCTGGTTTTGAAGTGACTGAGTCTCCTTATACCTCTTCAAATGTTTAGAAATGCCACCTTTGGTTAAGTTTCCACCAATTTTTCTTCTAATTTCTTCATAACTGATGCCTTGTTCACTTAATAGCACTACACTGGCGGAAAGTGAAAAAAGAACACCAAGAAGGAGACGCCTGATACCAATGAAATTTATACAGCATAATAACGGAATACAGAGGATAACGTGATCAAAACATTATGGCAAAATACAGCTGTATTTGCTGGTAAACTGAAAAATAACATTTCCATGTAACATGGTTAGTACGAGGTTGAACCGCCATGAACTGCCTCACACTGTGCAATTCTGGCATGGAGTCTGTCGTACAGATGTTGGAGGTAAGTTTGGGGTAATGGGTTCTAAGCATCCTCAACCTGGACGCGTAAATCGGGGATAGTTGTGGCTGGCCGTGGAGACCGTTGTCCCATAAAATCCCACAATGGGGGACAAATCCGGTGAACGTCCAGGCCATGGAAGTTGTCTTACACCCTGAAGTGCATGTTGCGTTGCACGTGCCGTGTGTGGGCGTGCGTTATTTTGCTGGAAAACACCACGATGAACCGACCTTACAAATGGCACAACAACGGGCTGAATGATGTTGTTGATGTAGGAGGTGCTGTTTAACCTACCCGGTACAAACACTAGTTGTGTACGGGAGTGATAGCTGATCGCTCCCCACACCAGGAGACCAGGTGGTTGCCCTGTGTGTCGCTGGCGGATGTAAGAAGGGTGGAGACGCTCCCATGTGCGTCTGCGAACACGCATACGGCCATCGGAGGCTCCCAAGCAGAATCTTCTTTCATCTCTGAACACGACACATCACCATTGCGTTCTCCAGTGCAGACGTTGGCGACACCACTGCAGCCGTTCCTGACGGTGGGCTGGAGTCAGAGGTACATGTGCCAGAGGCACACGTGTACGTAGTTATGCATCCAGTAGACGGTTGCGGTTTGTTCGCACAGTCACCTCAGGTGCAACGGCAGCTCGGATTTGCGTCGCAGTGTATGTTCTGCTTGACAACGCCGCTTTTCTTATGCGTCTATTGGTCCATTCATCAGCCCGTCTGTGACTCCCGGTTCCACGTCTTCTCGTGTGGGAATGTTCCTCGGACCATCTACGTCACCATCGTACCACCACTGATACTTACCGTCCAATTCGCTCCGCAATACGACGATACGACCATCCGGCCTCGCGGAGTCCGACTAGACGACCTCGCTCAAAGTCCGATAACTGCTGAAATCGTACACGTCTTCCATGTCCAGGCATTGCAGCTTCTTCAGGGTCTTCTCACGTGTCCGTACGCCGACGACTGATTACATTCACTTCGCCGTGCTCCTTAAATACCACCGACGATAATTTGCATATTATGCCGTGCTGTGGCGTAAGCGCTCACCGGTTGGTCCCGAAATTAACATCAGACCTACGTAAACTCGACCCCATTAACATATGTAAATTTCATGATCGTCCGCCAATTCCTTCTTGGTGTTCGTTTTTCACTTTCCGCCAGTGTATTTTACATCGCTTTCTGGGTGATCAGTCAATTTTTGCGCCATTTCTTTGATTTTATTACGTTTTACAAGCTCACTAAATGAAAGAACACAAAAAACAAAAAAAAACAAAGAAAACAAAAACTTGATAGCAATCACATAACTCACTGACAAATGTCCTCCTCTCCACTCCAATACATGACATCAATAGCTGAATCCTACTGTGACCTGATTGGCTCGACGCCAAAACAAGATGACACACGATTGGCTCTCTAAGCACTCATGCTCATTGGCTACATTCGAATGAAGGAAAGCTACTTCATATCAACCTAAGCAAGTTGTGCTTTCTTTTTCTGGTTATTTGTCTATGACTTTTATAGATTACATATAATTGAACAAATGTTGTTGCATGACATTTTTGATGAAATTATCTTTCCATTGATATATAATTTTATGGTATTACTCCGTAAGAAAGTGGTGTTATGAGCCATCAAACGTCAAAAATACAATGTTTTCAAAGGTTTCCATAAGTTTGGCCACTACTGTATATCTGCAGTGTAAATTCTTTTGTACAGATTTTCTCGAAGACTATTACTTTGTAGTGTTTGAAATTTTGAGCGCAAATAAAAACACGACCCATACCTAATATATGCCACAGTTATTATTCCGAAATATAATAACTGTGAATTATCTGAGCCAAATAGAAATCGATGAATAGGGGTAAAAGTGAGATTGGAATCTTGTCTTCTATAGGTCATTTTACATCCTACCGTACGTTCATTCCGGATTTCATTTTTTTGTTTCTTTTCATTTCGGTCCCTTAAGACGTAAAAGCCACGCCCAAGGAGGGATTTTTGCGTCCTCTGTCGCAGAAGATGAACCTTAACACTCATTCAAAGACAGCCTTAAAATTCCACTTTCACGCCAAAATTAAATTTCTACATAAATTTCTACATAAACGATACACGTGAAATATGAAAATCAGATATTAAACTGCGTCCAGGTAAAATCTAAAATCTTTTTTAATTAATCACTGTAAACGAGATTTGTGCATCACAAAACACATGAAGTAACACCCAAATGCAGCAACGACGGGACGTTAGAAAGTAAGTATCCCTATTGAAGAACTTTAAAAGTAGTGCATGCATTGAAAAGGTTCTTTTGCTCACGTGTAACCTGACATGTTCTGTTTTAGGTTAAATTTTAGTTCCAGAGACCTTACACTGCACTACATAGATTCAAAATGGCTGCTGTACTGGTTGAATGATGATGTGGAAGGACGTCCTGTCCTTAGTTCATCATGGGCACTAGTCTACCACCAATGAAATCACGACACCACTGCTGCACTGTCATCTCGTTCGTGCCGCACACAAATTAAAGTTCACAGTGAATTTCAACAGGCGGCATCCCTTTTGTGCACAAGGAGCGAATTACACCTCGGACTTCTTCCTCTGTCCATTCAACCAGAACCAGTACATTAGCCATTTTTAATCTGTGTAGTTCAGGAAATTAATGTCTCTCAGGGATGATTCTGAGATGAAACAAAAAAGCTCAAAACTCTGACCTCTGCGCTACATATATAAATATTGCATTTTATGTATATATTATACTGTATATATTTCCACGTGACCACTTGCTACCAGTGTGATCAAGGCTGATGTTCAGTCGTAAGATCTAAAGTTTAGCGTAAATTACGTAATAAATCATAAGCTTGAAATTTTCCTTCATTATTGAATTCATTCTATTAACGTGAAATGGGCTTTCCGCCTATGCGAAATTTAACTTCGCAGCTTCTTTCGTACCATTCTTTCCTCCCTTATATTAGAAATCTTTCGAAAGTTGCAGCTTTGAACTTTATATGTGGTGTTGGAGATCTGTCAAGAATTGTAAAATTCGACTTCGCAAATTGCATTTGTGAAGTCAAATTTTGCACTCCAGAAGATTTAGGCAAATTGTTATCTAAAAAGTTAATGATTTAGGCAAATTTTTATCTAATAAGTTAATGAGGAATGTCCCATGCATCACTTTAAAAATGCAGTTATTGATATGATAATTCCTTATTCTTTCAGCAGAAAAATGCGCGACTGATACATACTTCTTTTATTTCAGCATGATGTCGAAAAAGTACATTTCTAAAAATTTCGTACAAAATAAAGAAACCACACTGGACAAAAAAACAACGCTTAATGATTAGTGAAAAGTTGCTAAACCTAATGATTCATGAAACGTTGCTTTAGCCTAATGATTCATGAAACGTTGCTTTAACCTAATGATACATGAAACGTTGCTTAAACCTACTTAGTTTCGCGGGAATCATTACGTTTGCAAAAAGAAGACACTCTCGTTCATTATTTCATAGGAAATGTGTAATCTAAATTAATAAAAATATGAACTTCTCTTCGAATCCTCATATCGCACATTAAGTCTTTAGCACTCTCAGTATAAGACACACGTCGAGAAAACACACTGTTTCTGGGCTTCAATCGTAGCTGGTTAGGTTTGTTATAACCTGGTTGCTGACGTCACAAATGGGAAAATCGCGTAGGCTTAGGCCTCTAGTATTCGAGATGGCATTGAGAGCCAGAAATAATAAAAGGTAATATTACTACTACGTTAATTTTTCTGGCTAATATTAATAATGAATAATGATAATGAAAAAAACATCATCATTCATTATTTCTCTGCTTTGAGCCAGAAATAATTAATAATAATGGTCAGTGAGCCAGAATTTTAATTTGAGACGGAATGAGCCCAAGCTCGAAGCTGAGCCTGGGCCATTATCTGGCTCGGGCTGCATAATATTTACAGCGGTTCGGTCTCGGACTTTGACAGAGAGAAAGAGAGGACATTTTCTCTCTTTCTTTTTCAAATCTGAGTTTGTGAGAATTAGCATATGAGATCTTCCTCACGCTTTAAATTTCGCAAAGAGGATTCTTCGGCAATTGGATCTGGGTAGGAAGTGGGAACTCAGGAGGGATACATTTATTTCGGGCTTGTGTAACAAATGTCATAGACCACGCATTAGTGGATTTTGCGAACAAGGAAAATCGAGTACTACAAATACAGGACACTAAATTAGAAACCTTTATGCAGATGTCACTAACGCAGCCTATATGAAAAATACGTGATCACGTGCTTCTATACGTGATCTTAGTAATTATTTAACACTACTATCCGCCAGTAGTGTTAAACACAATGGAACAAGCAAAGGATCCTTTGGAGTTCTCTATAAAGAGCTTATTGTGGGTGCCCACCTAGCGGCAGCGACGATTTTGAAAACTCCAGAACTGAATGGTTTCTCAAAAGGGTAGATATATCGGATCATTAATCAGTGGAAAAGTAACCCACATTGCTTTTCTAAGAGGCGTAACTGTGACGCTTGGACAATCTGCCAGGAACGAGATCGCCGTTGTCTTAGAAGGCCTCTATGGAGAAACAGGATTTTTGTTCGGAGCAACTGGCCGAAGTATTCAATGAACGCAGTTCCCCACCCATTTATGCGCAGGTAACCGAATGGAATCGGTATTGGTAGCCGCATGTCTAAAGAGAAGCCATTGATTTCTTGAAAGAACAGAAATGTTCGTCTACTTTGGTGTCAAGAACACTGTGACTGGACACTAAAAGGCTGGGAAAATGTCGTGTTGTCGGACGAGTTGCATTGTACCTTGTTTTGAATCGACGGTAGGCAGAAAGTTTGGTGAAACACCCATGCAGCAAATGGACCCAGCTTGCCTTGAAGAAACACCTCCAGGTTTTGGAAGTGGTGTTCTGGTGTATGTTGGTATGTTGGTTTCATTCTGTTGTTACGCAACGGGTCCCTTGATATTGATGAAAAGTCTGGTGCCACCCAAGGGTTATCGGAACATTGTTGCCGACCACGTATTGACTTTTTACCCAGGAGGTGGCGGCTCTTTTATGAACGACAATGTAACTGTCTATTTCACAAGGTGTGTTCAGTAATGGTTCAAAGAGCACGAGAGCGACTTTCAGCATCTTCCCCGGCAACCACGAAGCCCGGATCTGAACTCCATTGAGAATAAACGGGACATGTTAGGAAGAAAGATTCGGGAACAAAGTCTTCTTCCGTCATATGTGAGCCAGTTAAATGACTGCCTCGTGACTGCCTGGCATGCTGTAGACGTAGATGCACTCCAACACTTTGTGGAATCTATGACAAACCGCATACGTGCTGTAATTTGGGCTAAAGAATGTCTAATCCGGCATTAAATAAAAGTTTCTAATTCAGTGGCCGGTATGTGTAGATGTAGATAGCACACCAACTTAATTTTGCCCTCTGACTCCCTGCGGCATCTCGATGCCTATTCTGTTGAGCAGTGTTCGTAGATCGCAGTACTTCCCGTTCCTTTCAGTTGCCCAGCCGACCGAAGCGCTTCAGGAGGAGGCTAATGGCCAAAAACAATCAGTCGGCTATACTTTAACAAGTTAGTAAAATCATGCAATGCATTGATTATAATACGCTTTCCAACATTACAGAAATCATTACTCAAGTTATGAGAATAATGTCTGTGGAATAAATCTCGGTCCTGTGCCCTGACCTTTGATCCTATTTCGATGATATTCAACAGAACGGACTTGGTATACCTCCGAAATAACATGATAAAGTTTTGTCGCATTCAAAGCATTTTTACGTAAGTTATGATGCATAAGGGCTATGGAATAGATCCCGCTCCTGTGTCCTAACCTTTGACGCCATTTCGCCCATTTTCAACAAGGTATGTCGCCAGGTGGTCCCCTACCACATACTAAAATTTCATCGAAATCAAACCTTTTTTACGTTAGTTATGGCACATAACAGCAGTGGAATGGATCCCTCTCCTATGTACTGACCTTTGACCCCATTTCGTTCATTTTAAATAGGGTTCCTTCCCAGGTGATCCCCTACCAGATACTAAAATTTCATCGAAAAACAACGGTTGTTACGCGAGTTATCGTGCTGACGGACATACGCACACAACGCGTGAGGTCCCATCTGCCCACCGCAAAAGTGTGACGTCATAAATCTTTTTTTTTTTTTTTTTTTTTTTTGTTGGAGGTTTAACGACCACCGTGAGCAACTTAACGGGCTATAAGCAGTCGCCCGTCCCTAATTTAGGGTCACTGGTTCCAGGGAAGGGAGAGAGCCAGTGCCGTAAGACAAACACAACATCCATGCCTCACCGGGATTCGAACCCGGACCCCGTTCGGACGAATGATCAGAGACCACTGCGCCACCGGGGCGGCCATAAATCTTTAATAGGATTCACACACAACGCGTGAAGTAAAGAGACAGATGGCGTGACCAAGCGCCAACATTCTCAAACGCGAGTTGTGACGTCATAAGATTTTTTTTTTTTTTGGTTGGAGGTTTAACGACCACCGTGAGTAACTCAATGGGCTATAAGCAGTCGGCCGTCCCTAATTTAGAGTCACTGGTTCCAGGGAAGGGAGAGAGCCAGTGCCGTAAGACAAACACAACATCCATGCCTGACCGGGATTCGAACCCGGACCCCTTACGGACGAATGATCAGAGGCCAGCGCCTTAGACCACTGCGCCACCGGGGCGGCCATCAGATTTCTAAGCATTGGTAACATTAATGGAACAACGCCATCACTAAAAACGTTATAATCCGGGGTGGTTATTTAACCTACTAAACGAATTCTTCTAAAGTCGAGATCAAGCTAAATCGATTTCTAGTATCAGAAAACAGTAGGTTAACGACTTTCATCAAAATTCTTAGAGCCGTTTTCAAAATAAAATGTACATACATACATACAAGAATTGCTACTTTAAGGTGGACGTCAAGTAATTTTGCTTCCTATACTTCCAATGGAAAAACTTTTGTACACATATTCTTCACAATTAATGCGTTCCCACGGATGAAAATTTGAACATCGATTAAAATATCTTCATTTTATAACTTGCAATACTTATTAGTTTCTAAAACATAACCATAATTATGCAATTCAACATTTGTTTGTCTACTGACATTATGAAAATACAGGTCGCGCCATCTTTTTTCTGGACAATTAATGCGTTCACAAGGATGAAAAAAATTTGAACATCGATTAAAATAGCTTCATTTCATAACTTGGAATACTTAATATTTTCTAAACCATAACCGTAATTAAGCAATCCAACATTTTTTTGTCCACTGACGTCATCAAAGTACAGGTCGCGCTATCTTTTCTCTGGTTTCAACACCACCAAAGGAAAAGTTATTGATTTTAAATATAATTATGGTTATGTTTTAGAAAATATTAAGTTTTCCAAGTTATAATATGAAGTTACTTTAATCGATGTTCAAATTTTCATCCTTGGGAACACATTAATTGTGAAGGAAATGTGTACAAAATTTTTCCATTGGAAATATAGGAAGCAAAATTACTTGACGTCCACCTTAATAATATGGGATAAGGACAATGGAATGGATCACAATCCTATGTCCTGACCTTTTACCACATTTCGTCCATTATCAATAGGGTTCGTCCTCAGGTGGTCCCCTACTACATACTGAAATTTCATCGAAATCGAACCATTTTTACGCACGTTATGATGCATAAGGGAAATGGAATGCATCCCGATCTGACGTCCTGACCTTTGACCCCACTACACCCATTTTGAATAGGATTCGTCCCCAAGCGGTCTCCTACCACACAGTAAACATTCATTGAAATCGAACCATATTTACGCAAGTTATGATGCATAAGGGTAATGGAATGATCCTGCTCCTACGTCGTGACCTTTGACCCCATTTGTCCCATTTTCAATAGGGTTCATCCCCGGGTGGTCCCCTACCACATACTAAAATTTCATCGAAATTGACCCATTTTTACGTTTTACGCCAGTTATCGTGCTGACGGACGGACAAAGCTGGAGCATATACGCTTCTTCAACCTACGGTTGGAAAGCGTAATAAAAACACATTGAGTTCCATTATTTTACAGACATCTGAAAATTGTAGGCGCAGGAAAGAGTGGAAGTCTGAAAGAGGAAATTTCTTTTTATCAACGTCTAAACAGGTTAGTCATAGATTTCTGTGCTGTTCAGGACCGGCTCTTTATTGCAATAGAGAATTCGCGCTCGGGTTCCTAAAATTCAGCACTGTCGGATATGTGAGTTGAATATTAAAGTATTAGCCCCCTAGATTTCTGCTAAATTACACACAGAGGAGTGTGAGGCCTTCAGGAAGACTGAGGATTAGGTGCGAGGATTGTCTGAGAGGAGACGTGAGACGGAACAACGAAAATAACTGATTGCAGGCAAATGCTGGAAGACTAAGACAGACCGTGAATGTTGGAAGATAGAAATCTGGCCACGAATGTAAGTAGATTGAGAAGAATGGAAGCGAATTTTGGAAGATTAAGACGTCTGGCGGCGAATGTTAGAAGATCGCGTTATGACGATGATGATGAATCATAATAAATGGGGATCTTCAAGTCTGCCTTTTGTGCAATTTCATACGAAGTTAGCCGGTCTGATTTTCATGATAGTATCTTTCAGTGAGTAATTGTATCCCTTGAAAGAGTACCAGTTAATTCCTCCTCTGGTTTCTTGTTTTCCAGCGAGATTTGGTCCATTCAAGTGTGACTGATAACAGTTGTCAAACCACCACGCTCCTTTGTATTTCGTGGCGCAATTTTCTGAATGATCTCTGTCTTTGGTTGAAAAGGTTTTTCTGTTGTGATATTTAAGATCGTCATCTAGAATAAAAAACTCAATAAATACAAATCTTTTCTTTTAGATGCACCTGTTTTACTATATAATAATAATTAGCGCTGATTTTTCACATGAAACAACATATACACTGCCGGACAATTGCTAAGGACGGATGACAATAGCAACGATAGCAACCATAAAATGGAAGGCAGGAAAATGTGTTAATTAGCATAAGTGCGGGATACAGTAAGACGTGTTGTGCGTATGCACATTTTGGATTGCCGAACTTGTTCGTGACGTCATAGCGCTGATAAGAGATATAAAGGATTTGACGCGTATTGACCGTTGTTGTTCAAACGCAAAGTTGAAAGGTAAAGAACCAATTGACGAACTTGCAATTTTCAGTATGTCTTCCCGACATCACCTAGATGATTTTACGCGTGGCCGTATTATTGGCAAGATTGAAGAAGGGCAAAAAATAGCAGATGTTGCCAGGGAGTTCGACGTCAGCCACAGTGTTGTTTCAAATCTTTGGAAATCATATCAAATAAATGGAGAGTGTAGCAAACGTCACGGGGGAGGTCGTGTTCGCAGTACGACACCTGCAGAAGATCGGTACATAGTGCTATCAACAAAAAGACAGCGGCGCAGCACAGCTAGTGAGGTAGCAAATCAGTTTATGGCTGCTACTGTCAAGCGGATCTCCCGAAAAACTGTCGCCAGACGTTTGCATGAAGGAGGACTATACGCCCGCCGTCCTGTTGTGTGCATCCCATTGTCCAGACGTCACCGTACCGCCCGTTTGCAATAGTGCCGTCAACATCGCAATTGGACTGATAACGACTGGTCTGCTGTCCTCTTCTCAGATGAGAGTAGATACAGTCTATCGTCTGATTGTCGACGACAACTGATCTGGCGCGATAGTATTACTGCATATTGTCCAGCAAACATACAGGAAAGGGACCGATATCCGACATGTGGTGTCATGGTATGGGCTGGCATCATGATCAATGGCCGTACGTCCCTCTATGTGCTTCCAACTGGGACTATGACTGGCCAACGATACATTAATGATGTTCTGCTACCTCATGTTTGCATGTTCCGTGGTGCTGTCGGTGATAGATTCATTTTCATGGACGACAACGCAACATGTCATCGAACAGTCGCTGTCCAGGAGTGTCTTGAGAGCGAGGATATTCAACGCCTCGTATGGCCAGCCCGTTCTCCAGATCTGAATCCCATTGAAAATGTGTGGGATGCTTTGGGGAGGATTCTTGCTGGTCGGCAATGCCCTCCAATAAACAAGGACACCCTCATCCGTGCACTGACAGAGGAATGGGATAAATTACCCCAACAGCTGCTTGATAATGTTGTGCAAAGCATGACACGACGTGTGGAATCTTGCATCGCCCTCCATGGTGGCCATATCCCGTATTGACATCTTACGCCGGAACGACTGCGGACGGTAATTGCATTTTTTTCACGTTTACGTATTCTGCACAAAATGGCCTGTTTGTCCCTTAAACACGTTCCAAAGCCTTCTGAATTTCTGAGCACAATAAATTGTCTTTTTTGTATTGTCCTGTCATTCTGACATTATTTTATTTCACTTGGCATCCAACCAAACTTACTTTTTTATGCGCTATATAGCCGTTTATGATCCGTCCTTAGCAATTGTCCAGCAGTGTATTTCATTTCATTTATTGAAATATTCTGCCACACAGCTGGTAATTCAATACATAACAGTAATTATGCAATATACTCAACTACAATAAAACCATATGAAATATGAAGCAATCAAAGATATTCAGTATACATGAGTACCAATTTAAATATTTCATAAACTGTTCAACAAACGAAACATGTGGAATTAGTATTGTAAACACATAAATTATCTAAGGCGCCATTAATCACCACGGTGAATAACATGGAGCCAGGGAAAATGCTTTATTAAAAAAGCCTGACAAGGCCGTGATCCCCAATTTAATAAGTGACAGGCCAGAGAGCACGAAACTGAAAATGTGTAGTATAACACAGGTTACAGTCATGGAAACTAAAATAATAAGAATATCATAAACTGTATCCAGCATTCAACAATGTATGCGTATGAAAAAGTATCAAACAAACCATCTAATGCATAATGTGAAGTTATTTAAATATTACAAATTTTTGACAAGCCAAAACGCCGAAAGTTAAATTAATGAACTCCTGCCTGTGAAAATTACAACATCAAGAAAGAAGTATGCTATACAAATGAAATTTATAGCACAGATTTCTGGTGTTACAGGAGATAACTCATTATATTTGTAGAGCTATACAAGATTTTTCCGCTTCAAAACTCAGTATCCTGTGGAGCCACATCGAGCAACAATAAGTGGTATTTAATGGAAAAGGTTTTTTATATCGTACTGGGGAGTAGCCTGCCAGGCTGTTTCTATGTGAGACCAGAGCTCATTTCTGGTGACTGTGGCGGTGCCCGTGACGGGCCAGTTGCTTAGATACCATGTCCCAGACATGTTCGATCGTTTACATGTCCGGCGAATGTGCAGGCTAGAGAAGAAATATGATGTCTGCCGTGCATGGAAGAGATCTCGGACACCCCGGTCCACATGTGACTGAACATTGTCCCGCTGGAATATAGCGGCAAGACAACTCTGAAGTAAAGGTATCACTTCTGCCTTTGAAACATCCCTAATGTATGGTTGGCTATTGAGGGTTCCCTCACTTCGTATCAGGAGAGATCATAATTTTAACCCAAACCATTGCAGCTTGAGGCGTTTGTGGTTGAGGGTCAAAGTAATGTGCAGCAATGGGCAATCAGTCCTCTGTTGAGCAGACGACGTCGAATTCTGCTGGACGGTAAACCCTGACCTGTGATAGAGCTCCACTGATTTGCTAACACTGTGTATGTCGCGATCGGTCACTGCATGGCAGTCGTGCGCTTTTTGGGTCCATTTCCCGGATTTCTGTGCGTCCGGGCCTTATCTTTCCACTGACGCTCAGTTCGCACCACTGTACTGGCGTTTCGTTCCGTACGAGAGGCAATTTCGCTGTAGGAAAAACCAGCTTGTCTCATCGCAGTCATCATTCCTCAATCAAATTCCTTCTGGTTTTCATAATGCGACCTTCTTCGTCGACAGAGCTTAGTGAGACACAAGTAATACCCTTTCGACTCAATTCCGGCTCTTCACTGACTGCAACATCTCGTTTGAGCCAGCTTCAAAGTCCGTTAGCTGTTCATAATGCAACCTTCTTCGTCGACGGAGCTTAGTGAGGCACAAGAAACACCCTTTCGACTCAATGCCGGCTCTTCACTTATTGCAACATCTCGTTTGAGCCAGCTTCAAAGTTCGTTAGCTGTTCATAATGACACCTTCTTCGGCGACGGGGCAAAGTGAGACACAAGGAACACCCTTTCGACTCAATGCCGGCTCTTCACTTATTGAAACATCTCGTTTGAGCCAGCTTCAAAGCCCGTTAGCTGTTCATAATGCGACCTTCTTCGGCGACGGAGCTTAGTGAGACACAAGAAACACCCTTTGGACTCAATGTCGGCTCTTCACTGAATGCAACATCTCATTTGAGCCAACTTAAAAGTCCGTTAGCTGTTCGTAATGCGACCTTCTTTGGCGACGGGCATAGCGAGACACAAGAAACACCCTTTCGGCTCAATGTCGACTCTTCACTGATTCCAACATCTCCTTCGGGCCGCACCGGTGGCACAGTGATCTAAGCGATTGCTTCTGATCATTCTTCCGAGATGGGTCGCGGTTTAAACTCCGTTGAGGCATGGATATTGTGTTCGTTTTATGGCACTGGCTCTCTCCCTTACCTGGAACAAATGGCCCTAAATTAGAGACGGGCGACTGCTTATAGCCCATTGAGTTGCTCATGGTGGTCGTTAAACCCCCAAAGAAAAAACAAAGTTCACAGAGCGCTGTTCCGTAACCGTATGCACATTTTAACTGCCATTTTAATCATTTGCATGTCACAACCTGTTGTACATATCCTATAAGTTTCAAGTTAATTCCAGTAGTCCTTCATGATGGGTTGCAATTTTCGCAAACTGTAGTGTATATCTTGTAATTTAAAAAGGAAAGAAAAGTTTTCAAGTTGATAGTGCAAATATTTGATTAATAGCACGATCGTCATTTAAGGTCATAGGTTCAGGAGAGATGAAAGTTATTCGAAAATTAGTTATTTGCAAAAATCAAAATTGTTTGATAACTGCTTGTCTTTCAAAATTGTTTGATAACCGCGGGATGTTGGGGGTAAATAATGAAATAGTTTTGTATCTTCTCTCGAGTGTAAAATATTATAAACTTCAACGAAAATATTTCCCGTTGGTTTTTTTTCAACTGGCACATGCTGGTGAAGAACAGAATTTTATCATCTGCTTTTTCATTAATGAAACTATTACACATATTAGATATTCAGCATACTTTTCTTTTGTTCTGGAACGTTATGATACTTGGATTTATGACAATGATATTTTTGTGTAAGTATTCAATTTTGTAGTAACCGCAAAGCAAAGTTATCATTTGAAGGGATTCAACTAATAAATAAAAGTCGCGATGATCTCACCCAGTAATTCACAACTTTTATGCCCCATGTACCTCGTGGGGTGTCGTCCATGTTCATAGGTAACCGCAAAAGTATCGTAGGCATAGAAGACAAAGAAAGTTCTGCTCTTAGGTTTATCATGTACGGTACGGAGTGTGTAATTGCCAACTAAAATTGGACCGCTATCAACCCCTATATGTAAATTGCGAACTAAGAGCCAATACCCCTATGTGTAAATTGCGAACCAACTTTTCTAGACCCGATGTGTAAATTGCGAACCAACTTTTCTGAACCCGATGTGTAAATTGCGAACCAACTTTTCTACGCCCATTCTGACGATATCAAAAAATAAACCAGTATGAAAAAATACTGATTAAAACAATGTAAAACAATTTAAAGCAATGTGTTCACGAAAACAACAAAACTAGTTTGTCATCCTTGCTCAGGGGTCATGTTAATTTTTTTCTGTGATGTTCCATATTTAGTATATGTACATTTGTACTTAATTCATTGTATTCACGAAAACAACAAAACTAGTTTGTCATCCTTGCGCAGGGGCCATGTTAATTTTCTCTGTGATGTTCCATATTTAGTATATGTACATTTGTACTTAATTCATTGTATTCCCAAAAACAACAAAACCAGTTTGTCGTCCTTGCGCAGGGGCCATGTTAATTTTTTTTTCTGTGATGTTCCATATTTAGTATATGTACATTTGTACTTAATTCATTGTATTCACGAAAACAACAAAACTAGTTTGTCAACCTTGCGCAGGGGCCATGTTAATTTTCTCTGTGATGTTCCATATTTAGTATATGTACATTTGTACTTAATTCATTGTATTCCCAAAAACAACAAAACCAGTTTGTCGTCCTTGCGCAGGGGCCATGTTAATTTTTTTCTGTGATGTTCCATATTTAGTATATGTACATTTGTACTTAATTCATTGTATTCCCAAAAACAACAAAACCAGTTTGTTGTCCTTGCGCAGGGGCCATGTTAATTTTTTTCTGTGATGTTCCATATTTAGTATATGTACATTTGTACTTAATTCATTGTATTCACGAAAACAACAAAACTAGTTTGTCATCCTTGCGCAGGGGCCATGTTAATTTTCTCTGTGATGTTCCATATTTAGTATATGTACATTTGTACTTAATTCATTGTATTCACGAAAACAACAAAACTAGTTTGTCATCCTTGCGCAGGGGCCATGTTAATTTTCTCTGTGATGTTCCATATTTAGTATATGTACATTCGTACTTAATTCATTGTATTCCCAAAAACAACAAAACCAGTTTGTCGTCCTTGCGCAGGGGCCATGTTAATTTTTTTTTCTGTGATGTTCCATATTTAGTATATGTACATTTGTACTTAATTCATTGTATTCACGAAAACAACAAAACTAGTTTGTCATCCTTGCGCAGGGGCCATGTTAATTTTCTCTGTGATGTTCCATATTTAGTATATGTACATTTGTACTTAATTCATTGTATTCCCAAAAACAACAAAACCAGTTTGTCGTCCTTGCGCAGGGGCCATGTTAATTTTTTTCTGTGATGTTCCATATTTAGTATATGTACATTTGTACTTAATTCATTGTATTCCCAAAAACAACAAAACCAGTTTGTCGTCCTTGCGCAGGGGCCATGTTAATTTTTTTTCTGTGATGTTCCATATTTAGTATATGTACATTTGTACTTAATTCATTGTATTCACGAAAACAACAAAATTAGTTTGTCATCCTTGCACAGGGGCCATGTTAATTTTTTTCTGTGATGTTCCATATTTAGTATATGTACATTATTTATTTATTGTATTCACGAAAATATCTTTATTTTGCAGTAAGTGTAGGCGTCTACGATTAACAAATATTTTCCTTTCTCAGAGATCGAGAGCATCACTTTCATCGTAAAACTTGTCGAACAACAAAAGATATATCTAAAGCAAAGCAATCCGAACAGACGAGCTAGCTTAGGTAATTCCAGCAGATGTTCAGAGAAGTCGGTTCGGAATTTACATATAGCGGTCATGGGCCTTGGTTCACAATTTACATATAGAGTTTTAATGGAGGTCTGATTTTAGTTCGCAATTTACATGCCACCGTACGGTATATACACTGTTGTTCAAAAATAAGGGGCAGAGGCAATATTCAAATTTGCGGACTTTGAAACAGGTCTTTGCTGGCGGAAAATCGCTGGCGGTAGCAATCGACGTAACAGACAGACACGACCGATTGGCTGCCTATAATTTACATATGTGGAAACACGTGAGAGCACGTTTTGCTAAACAGTGATAAAAGCTGAAGCGATAAAGTTTTCTTTACGTGTGTTAAACTGCTGGTTACTTGTTGTTGGTTATTTGTCGTTATTGCGGGTGGCACGAAATCACGAAGAACACATCTCGATCATTTTACCCGTGGAAGAATTGCGGGGAAATTGGAAGCAGGACGTTCAACGCGAAATGTAGCCAATGAGTTCGGAGTTGGCAAAAGCATAGTCGCACGACTGTGGAAACAATTTTCCGAAAGTGGAACACCTACCACACGGTACATCAGTAGTCGACCACGCAAAACAACCACTGTTGCTGATCGTTATATAATTGTAACGGCGAAAATATGGCGCCGCATAACTGCTGGCAAGTTAGCACGGAGCTTCAGTAAAAGCACCGGGACCACAATATCGAGCCAGACTGTATCAAGCCCATTGAATAGTGTTGGTTTGTATGCCCCCAAACCGGTACGATGTGTACCTTTGACCACATCACACAAAGCACAGCGGTAGCAATGGTGTCGTGAACACGCCAACTGGACTCACGAGAAATTGGCCAATATCCTGTTCTCGGACGAAAGTAGATTTTGTTTATCGTCCAGTTCGAGATGCCAATACATCTGGCGTGAATAACGCACTGCCTATTCTTCCACCAACAGCGTGGAAGTTGACCATTACAGAGGTGGTGAGGTCATGGTCTGGGCTGGTATCATTTCGAATGGGCGTACCAAACTTCACATGTTGCAAAGTGGGACCATGAATGCTCAGCGTTATTGTCAGGATGCTATCGTCCCTCGTGTACGCAATTTTCTTGGTGCTGTTAGAAATTCCTTCATTTTTTCGATGACAATGCCTGTTATCATCGTTCGGACTGTGTTGATGACCTGCTCAACAGCGAAGGAATAGACCGCATGGAGTGGCCTGCATACTCCCCTGACCTGAATCCCATAGAGCATATATGGGATGCTCTTGTGAGGCACATGGCGGAAAGCAATCCCACACCGCGTACTAAAAACAACCTGGTTATGGCGCTGAAACCGGAGTGACGCAACCTACCTTAAGCTCTGCTCGACAATCTTGTCAAGAGCATGCGCAGCCGCTGTAATGCGTGCATTGCAGTGAGGGGTGGACATATCCCTTATTAAACTTTGAGAGGGAACAGTAGTCCAAGTGTTATGGCCGCTTTGCTTCTGCTTTGCCAAGGACCAAAAATGGTACATTTTGTTCATGTACCCTAAATTACCAGTACATTCACAAACGGCACACTCCTTAGACAGTATACGATCGAGTGGATTCAACCCATTTTGCTAAACCTGAGTTGATTCGTTTAAGCCAGAAAAAAGCTTTAAGGAACGAATTTCTATACTTCATGTCAACCAAAGTGTGCCTATTGTGGAAGAAAGAAAACAGTCACATCAACTGCGAAAAGTATTCCCTAACTTTTAGAGAGAAAAGTAATAAAACTATTATTCAGAATCGTCATTTTTGTTTTCTCTGCAGTTTATCCGGCAAAACTGATATTTAAGACAAGTTTTTCAAAATGGCCGAACGTTTTAGAATTAGGTTTGGCATGAAAAGTTACTCAGTCAAGATTCTCGTATCTTCTGTCACTGACTGATCAGCTGGCCTATGTAACTTTCAGGTAAACGGACGAGATGGACGAAAGAGAGAAGAAGGCTTCTCCCAACATTCGCACCACAGAGACACTAAACTGGCAATCGGGGATATGCGAAGGAGTTTGTCGGTCCGGTGGCGCAGTGGTCAAAGCGATGGCCTCTGATCATTCGTCCGAACGGGGTCCGGGTTCGAATCCCGGTGAAGCATGGATGTTGTGTTTGTCTTACAGCACTGACTCTCTCCCTTCCCTGGAACCAGTGACCCTAAATTAAGGACGGGCGACTACTTATAGGCCATTGAGTTGCTCACGGTGGTCGTTAAACCTCCAATAAAAAAATGCGAAGGAGTGTACTAATGAAGCCGTAGAGGAGGGAGAAAGAGAAATGAAAGGAAGGTACGTTGACCTTCGGTTAGATCACAAAGCCTTATATGATAGAAAGTCAGTGCTGGAATAATGCTAACAACAAGGGTAGGAGTGCAGTGAAGCGCTGATTGACACCGTTCTTGAGTTCTACCATGACTCTGTCAGCTGGCTAACCTACCTTCCCCAATAGCACCCTCTTACAGTAACTTGAAGTATGGGTTTGTCAGTCCTCCCCGCTGCCCGAGAAGCCTGCAGATTACAACAGTAGAGGACATTCATCACAAACTGGTTACCCATCCGATATTTAACCTCAAATACGAACATCTTTTACCGCTCTCTTTCATCATAACAATAGAAATAGGTAAATATGCTCAGTAGAAAAACATTAGAGATAGGAGTGATGGGTAGCTCGTATGCCCATCTAAGCACTTTAGATGGTGAACCGAGGTTAGGATTGGCGCTTGGAGCAAAAAGGTCAACTGCGATGCATGACTTCGTTATGCAAGACAGAAGAACGGCTGTTTAACGTATAGCTGCTGTTGCCATATCAGGCGGTATTGTAGGTTCAGTCTTCACGAAATGTTCGAAGATGGAACATTCGTAGAGCCCATCGCGTAGTGAGATGGGTCTCAACATTCGTAGGACCCATCGCGTAGTGAGATGGATCTCAACATTCGTAGGTCCTATCTCAGTACGCGATGGGTCCTACGAATGTTGAAAGATGGGCTAAAGACATGCAGCAAAAGTATGTGCCTCACATTTCGTTGTAACGGATAATACAGGAGCAAAGACGGCAGTCATAACTGACTGTATGTTATATCCGGGTAAGAGTTATGTACACGGTCGAGTCACATTATTGTGACCACCAGCTAATATCCACAGTAACCCCCTTATGCAGTGCGGACAGCAGCTAGACAAACTGGGAGTGACTCAAGAAGGTACTGGAGGGTGTTCGCAGGTATGTGGAGCCATGCTGACTGCCGTGCATCTGACAGCTGCTGGAGGGTTCGTGGTGAAGGATCCATCGAGCGAAAAACATAATCGAGGTTATCCCACAGAAACTCAACTGGGTTTAAGTCTGGGGAATTAGGGGGCCAGGGAAATACTTTGAAGTCTTCATCGTGCTCTTCCAACTACTCTCGGACATTTCTAGCAGTGTGATACAGCGCATTGTCGTGCTAGAAGATCCCATTCGTCCCAGGGAAGACAATTAGCATGTATGGTGCACGTGATCTACAAGAATGGATTCATAACGAATTCGGTCCATAGTGCCTTTCACATGTATGAGTGGACCCAGTGATGCCACAAAAATATTTCCCAGACCATACTTCCCCCACCAGCTTGTGTTCTTCCAGCAATGGTTGAAGAGTGTTTGTTCTCCGATGTTTTTCGCCTTATACGACAACGTCCATCCGTTCGATGAAGCAGAAAACGTGACTCATCGGAGAGGGCAATCCTTTTCCAATCAGCAGAGGTCTAATTCCGATACTGTCGTGAAAATGTAAGCCTTTTCTGCCGATGCACGTTCGTTAACATAGGTGAAGTGAAATTCCGTCTGCATCCGAGCCCCATACGCAGCACGGTTCGCTGAACTGTCGTTTTAGACACACTTCCGGTAGCCTCCTGGTTCATTCGGCCAGTGAGTTGCTCCACTGTAGTGTGTCGATCGTCCCTCATTCACCTTCGAAGCCGATGTTCACCTCTCACATTAATGGCACCTGGTGCTCCGCAGTTTCTACATCTCTAATTCGCAATGGTGCCATTTCTCCAATCACGATACACTTTAACCACAGCAGGACGCAAACAGTTCACAAACTGCGCTATTTCAGGAATACTGCAACCCTTGACCCGAAAGTTTATAATCATCCCTCTTTCCAAATCTGATAAATCGTTCCTTATATCCATGACAGCAACGGGTGACATATTTTCAGAATGCCTACAGCACACCTTATATATTTGGTTGTCTGAAAAGTCAGGACGTATTTTGGCCCCCGATGGCGGTTGGGCGGTTTTGGATGTTCTAAAGGCATGCGCAGCTTTTTGCATCGCTATGGCATTCGACAGGTGCAAGTTCTAGCTGCAGTCTAAAAGGAATAGTGAGCGATTTGGTTGATTTGCGAAGATTTGACATCAAGTTGAAGATGGAAGACCAAACTGTGCATTTTCGCCATAGATTACTGTTTTACTTCCGTAAAGGGAAGAACGCGCGTCAAGCTTGTGAGAAGTCGCGTAAAGTGTACGGTGATAATGCTCTACAAGAACGTCAGTGCCAGCGGTGGTTCGAAAAATTCCGTGCTGGGAATTTTGACCTCAACGATGCTCCTCAGTCCGGAAGGCCCACCGAGGTTGATGACGACAAAATCAAGGCATTGATCGAGTCAAACCCACGTTACACGACAAGAGAGATTTCAGACACATTACACATCCATCATTCAAGCGTTCACGACCATCTGAAGAAGCTGGAATACGTAAGCAAGCTCGACGTGTGGGTTCCTCATGAACTCAAAGAAGCTCAATTGATGGCTCGTATAAACATCTGCGATATGCTCATTAGACGTGAGGAAAAGGATCCTTTTTTGAAGCTACTGATAACTGGCGACGAAAAGTGGATTGTGTACAACAATGTGCTGCACGGTCTTGGTCCCGACGCGCTGCTTTGTCTCAAACGACATCCAAAGCAGACATTCATCAGCGGAAGGTTCTGGTCTCAGTGTGGTGGGATTTTAAAGGTATCGTGGTTTTCGAGCTCCTACCACGAAACTAAACAATCAATTTGAACGTGTACTGTCGGCAATTGGACAGTTTGAACGAATCCATCATCCAGAAACGTCCAGAGCTCGTTCATCGTAAAGGTGTTGTGTTCCATCACGACAACGCGAGACCACACACAAGTTTGATCACCCGCCAAAACTTATTGGAACTTGGGTGGGATGTGTTGCCCCACCTAGCATACTCGCCTGACCTTGCGCCGTCAGACCTCCACTTGTTTCGTTTTCTTTAACAGTTCTTGCGTGGCATAACGTTCAATTCAGATGAGGCTGTAAATGCTTGTACAGTTTTTCGCCACGAAAGACAGGTCCTTCTATGAACGAGGCATTCTGCAGCTTACTGAAAGATGGCAAAAGGTTATCGAACAAAACGGGCATTATATCATTGATTGATCTTTGTTCTTTCTATCAATAAATGACCTTTGCAAAACATGGCTAAAATACGTCATTACTTTTCCGACAACCCAGTAGTATATACCCTTCAAGCTAGCTCACGACACGTGCCTTGCTACCCGCTGTTGACGTCGAAAGTAGGAGATGGTCATAATAATGTGACTCGACTGTGTATATATGTACACTATTGGAAAACAGCCAATAATGATACACTAAACAAAACACCCAGTAAACAGAAAATAACAATAAATACTGAAAATATTGTATTAAATAGACATATTAAGAAGATGAAATGTATCTTACATTTTGTAGATAGCAGATTAGCCTGGTATGCGGTGATTTTAGATAAGTCAACTTCGCATTCTAAGCTAGTGGAGCTATGAAACTCCACTAACAGTTCTCTATTTACAGGTTGCAATTTGGCAGACAACGATTTTGAATATCACCCTACAGATCGGCTTGGCTGAATCACGTGTCGCTATAGTGGAAGACAGTGTGAACGACCGCAAAAAGATGTCGTCTTTGTTAGTGTCGTCTACGAATGAAGAGCAACGCAGTGTAGTCCGAGTTTTGTGAGATAAACGGATAAGGGGAAAACTCCTATGGAAATTAACGAAGAAATGGTCGAAGTGTATCGTGGTGATTGCATGAACCTCAGCAGCATCTCCAGATGGTGCAGTTTCTTTGCAGAGGGCCGTGGCAACCTTACCGATTCGCCACTTTCCGGTCGACCTGTAACCGCGTCATCACCTGCCACAATGAAAGGCATTGAACTGGTAATTCTTAGTGACCGGCAGATCCATCTGCGCACATTGGCACAGTTCAGCCTTTCATAAGGTATAGCGTACGATATTGTGCATGACAAACAGCAATTTTGCAAGGTCAGTGCGCGATGGGTGCCCAAGAACTTGACAGGTGACCAGAGGGGATAGAAAAAATTGCGCAATTTGGCTGAGAGGTGCTCCAGCACTCACCGTACAGTCCGGACCTGGCTCCTTCGGACTTTCATCTGTTTGGTCACTTGAAAAGATTCCTGGGCTGCCAACGCTTCAATTCGGCCGACGAAGTCAAATCGGTTGTCCGCAGGTGGCTATACGCCTAGAAAACGGACTTTTATGAACAAGGTATATTAAAACTAGTACCACGCTGGGATAAATGTCTCAAGCGTTTCGGTTCTTATGTTGAAAAATAGCTAAGAAATGTAGTTTCACTGTGTATACGTTTTATATGTTTTGCTTTGCCTATCTATTAAACTGTTGCCAAAAAAAAATACTGTGCATTACTTTTCGATTCACTCTCGTAAAACTGACTTTCCTTATTACGCTGACTGTTACAATTAAAATACGCGTTCGGTCGAGAAGAAGATGACATCAAAATGTTATACTCAAGTTATTACTGTATATACAGTAAATATACACAGGATCTACTTAAACATTCAAATCCTTTATCACATGTTAAAATTTATAGAATTTCTTTTAGCTCTGCGCTCTGAGTAGCCATAAACATAGTAGCTGATAAGTCTTTGCTTAATGTCACGTGACTTTACGTCTTTCGATGATGGAGCCAGAGACTGGGACGTCATTCATGCGCAGTCTAGTCTACCTGTACAAAACTGTCAAAGGGGATCACAAACGTTTCTTTCATTTGAGTACTGGAATTTGTGGCAGGCGCGTTTAATTTTATTTGTGGGCTCTCTGTGCTGTGATTTGTATTGTTTGTTAAGTGAAAATGGACATTACTCCAAAGAAGCATGCAAAGCATCTTACGCTTAAAGAACACACATCTATGACTGTTAGATAACTGCCCCTCTTGTTGGTGTGGTAATGCATAGAGCCACCATAATTGTCACTACATACAAAGATTCAGTGTCATTTTCTCCAAAGAGAAAAGGGTTGTGATATGCATGCCACCCAGGACGCATATGTGATAAAGGCAGATAGCAGCGAGAGCATACGTCCGCGTAGCTTAGTTGGGAGAGCGACTGATTCCGGCGTGAGGGGACACGGGTTCGAAGTCGGCGTTGACAAAAATGACTGAGAAATTTACTTCGTCATAGGGTATATAAAAGAAAGAGAAAAACCACTCTCAGAATTGATGACATTCTACTCAGAAAGAGCCAAGTTTGCCCCCAAAACACAACGAAGGACCCCCAGAGAGGTCCTTTTCCTACTAGTGTTAACATTGATGTGTTCACAGTTGTCAGTACCTTGTTTCCAACACAGGAGCCTAAGGATTTTAAATGAAAAAATACTAAATTCATTTTTTGTTAAAATTTGACGTACCTAAGGTTCCGTTGTATCCATTTATATGTAAAGTATAGTTGCGAAATTCGTCCTCAATCCAGAACTCATCGTAAGTAGCATACATAGAATTCTCCTCAAAATCTCGTAGGGATATTTTTAGTTGATAACTCCTCTGGTTCGTTAAGGTAAAGATGTTATCATTTCCTATGGAAAAAAGAACAGCTTTAACTCTTTGCTTATGAATACATTAGCATGCGAATGCATCAATCACTGTATGTTTAAAACGCTTGAAAATGTCTTACCTAACCAAAATTCTTTCTGAATATCGCCAAATCCTGTTTTATACTCATCCCAATCTTTGTAGAAGTAGTCTTGAGTATTTCCAAAAACTCCACGTCTTTGAATAACCTGCAAGAAATCGGTTTTCTTTTATAAGCGATAGGATGTCTAAAGCGATAAATTAACTTAATATTTTAGGTAAATTTTAACCTCTCATTTAAGAATAGATAATGTTATTTCTCATGATGTTTCCTCTGTCGTGTGTTTTTGTTAAATATTATTTTATTCCATAAATGTTGGTATTTTGGCATGATGGTAAGGCGAAAAATCTTACGTACTTTGCCTTTAGAACTTTGAAAAGTGCACCAAGGAAAGAATGCTTTATGCTGGCATTCTTCTGTCACTGAATCGGTAGCGTGGATCAACGGATAGTGACTCATGTAGATTGAATGATATACTATTCACAGCGATAATGAACAGGTTGTTCAAGTTTGATGGTACTGTGAAACCTCAAAACATTTTTGAAATTGGTTGAAACCTTTCGCATTTGTATACATTATGATAATTAATAAATTTAGACAGTAAGACCTGAAATTTTTGTCGTTTATGTTTTCTTTATAACAGAACGTCACTCTAATATGCGATATATTTTTTTAAATGGACACATATGTAAATAGGCGGCACTACGTTAAGAAAAGGAAAGGGCAGCTTATAAAGCTCGCTTTAACAGATCCAGGCAAAGGAGATTAGTGGCATGGATGAAGTGTTTGTCTTACGGCACTGGCTCACTCCCTTCCATGGAGCCAGTGGCCCTAAATTAGGGATGGGTGACTGCTTATAGACCATTGAGTTGCTCACGGTGGTCGTTAAACCTTCCATCAAAAAAAAAAAAAAAAAGAAGAGGATATTGTACAAAAAAAAATGCTAACAAAGTATCGTCTTTCCATCACATTGTAAATAAAATTAATTCAATTAAAACCACTCCTGGCAATTAGTGCTCACGTAAATTAATTATTTCAAACACCAAAATAACAACATACAAAATGTCATTTAACGCAGAGTATGAAACTCAGCTTTTCATATATTTAGCATTTAGCCTAAGGCAATGCAATTTTCCAAAGTACGTGGGACGGTGTTGTAAAGAAAAAAGAAAAACTGTTCAGTTTTGGCAATGTCTAACCGATAGTGATATAAAAAAAAGTTGTTGTTTTTTTGTGTTTTTTTTATTGTAGGTTGAACGACCACCGTGAGCAACTCAATGGGCTATAAGCAGTCGCCCGTCCCTAATTTAGGGCCACTGGTTCCAGGGAAGGGAGATAGCCAGTGCCGTAAGACAAACACAACATCCATGCCTCACCGGGATCCAACAGAAAAATTCTAAGTTCAGAGGTCAGTATCCTTGACTCTAGTTGTCATTGAAATTTCTGTAGTATCCGGGCTAGGTAGGCCTTTTGGGGTAAAAGAAATATAAAGTGGAGATTTTCTTTTCTCTTTTTTAATCGTTTTACAAAGGATGTCCACACATTTTTAGAACGACTTTCCAGCAATATAATTAATGCTTAAGATAAAATTTTCTTAAAAGTTCTATCTGATAGCCCGTTCTCTGGACATGAACCTACATCTAAATTTCCAAAATAACAGGCCATTTCTTAAAGCTGGTAGTGGTATTTTATTCCACTCCTCTTCCACCGCTTTCCACAGTCCAATCATTGTTTTAGGTGTAAGTTTAGAAAATGCTCTTTTTGGCAGTCCGAAGGCACAATAGTCCGTTGGTCACACATCAGGGGATTTTGAAGGAATATGAGCAAAAGGTATAAACCTAGTACCCGTTTCTTTCTTCATTTTTTCAAGAAACAGAGTGGTAGATTCGGATGTGTGACTGGTAACCATATCCTGATGGAGTTCTATTCTTTGAAGGCTCTGTGGATAAAGGAATGGTAGAATGGTATTTCCTCTTTAAATATGGGAGTTAAAACCTTATTTTGGTAATGTGTAGAATTGATTTTAACGTTCTTTTTAACTTTTCTTAACTTCAGTTTCCCATTGTACGAGAGACCAGAAATAATCATGAATCTTTTACTGAAACTTTCTTTGAACCGTAAGTCCTTTTCTACTTTATTGCGATGGTAAATCGAGGATTTTTTGTTACAGTCGTTTAGATAGATCCATGCTTCATCAATAGTCACAATAAACTCCCACCTGTCTACAGCTAAGTGATTTTTTTTATAAAGAAGTCGTTCTGCTGTCAGCCACGCGCGTAGGCAAAATGCGGCGAATATTATGTTTTCTATTTTTTTTAAAATTCGAATCTCTGTTTATTACCTTGTTTGCAGTTGATACAGAAATTTTTAACGACTGAGGCGATTGCACTTTGGGTCGGTGGATTTACTTTTAAGACCAGAAACCTTGCTTTTTAAATAATCTTAAAAATACGGCACCTTCTTTGGATATTCGTTTGGTGTTTTTCATGTTAGAAACAATGCTTGACGATTGTTTCCCTCTATTATTAATAATACTGCCCATTTTACATTTACAAATACTGTTTTCATGATTTTCACAGCGTTTTTTAATAACGAAACACGAATGTCCCTTCGTAAAGAGCCAAAATATAACCTTCTATCCACATCTTGTTTACGTGCACCATTTTCTTAGCACACGATATTTAACTGCAGCAGATGTTTCTTTTGTGTTCAAGTAAGATGCTGTATCGAATTGTGCCGAATTTCAATTCTTCCTCTGTATTTTCCATTGAATTTGTACAGGTAGAAACCTGTACAAATTTTTATTGGTTTTTATACCATGTTTTTGTTTTGACCAGTCAATGCCCCGCAGATTATTTTGTGGTACCACAATATCCGTAGCAGACTGATCAGGTACTTTCTGCTATGGGGAAATTATTTTTGTACTTTCCTTAAGAAACTCTCTTTTTGGGAAGTGCTTCCACGGTGGTTAGGTAACATAAGAACAGCAATCCAAAGTTGTGTAAAAATGATGCACTTATCATAATCTTTCGAGTGGCACGAATTGCAATCTGGATTCAAATTCTAAACAGGTCGGTAGCAAGCTTATTTATTTAGAGGCGTTTAAGAAATCTTAAACCCCATTTGCCTTGTTTTCACTTAACAGAACCGCATTCAGCTGTAGGCCAATATTAATGTATCTCGAAACTGAACAAAATAATTTTCCGGAATGTTTTCCCCTTATGTCGGTTTATACCTTCCCTTATAGTGGTATGGAGGTTTGCAGGGTCAAGTGATTCAGAAAGGATCTTTGCTGCTCTTGGTAGGAATACCTGAATCGTACACGTCAAAGGGGGCAACACCATGACGAAGAGTGTTACCTTGGTCGTCCAGGTTGTTGGTTGGTAACAGGAATAACTATCATGTACGGAAGAAAAAATCCCAGTTATGACACACAGCCTGAAAGCTCCATTTTATGGATTAGATTTCAACACAAATAAAAACGAAACGGGGAAAGGCAGAACAATATCTGGTAAAAAGAATACTTTTTGCATTATGAATTACTAATGAAAGGTAAAGGAAATTGATTGGAAATTAGTGCAATTATGCGTTATGCAGATGAGAACAACACCGGAAAACCGATATCACCTAGTTGACATAAATAGGAGCACATGCTGTCATGATTTATTGGTAAAATTTCTGCTGCCAAGAGCTTTGTGCGAGAAATACACGATCCGAGTGTTGTTACAATTTTTGGTCTAAAAAACATTGACCGCTGCAGCGAGAGAAATTTGTGCTGTGAAAGTAATGGGGTAATCTATGAAAGAACAGCAAGATTTTGGTTTCAGCTATTTAAAAATGGGGATTGCAGCCTGAAAGACAAAACACGTGGAGGATGACCTTCGACGGTGACTTCTGAAGATGTACGCCAAGCTGTTGAGTCAAATCCGTACACAAGCATTAGACAACTGTCAATCAGCTGGAAATTCCTCAGCGCACAGTTGTTCGCGAACTGCACAAACTCGGTAAGACGCACAATATCTGTCAAAAAGTACCCCATGAACTGAACTAAGAGACGTGTACACGTGTGTTGCCAATTGCTGGATAATCCCCAGGACGACCGTTTATTTAGACAAATTGTGACATGGGATGAAAAGTAGATATTTTTTCCGGAACCTTGACACGAGGAAACAATGGTTAAATCCTTAAAATCCACGAGAACCAGTCCCAAATAAGGGATGATTTGAGCACAAGGTTACGCTATACGTATGGTGGAACTTTGAGTTCTCCATTATTTGAGAACCGATTCCAGATGGCTGAGGCATTGATGTGCAGCTGTACTG
Organism: Macrothele yani; assembly: GCA_039090855.1. Classification (NCBI taxonomy): domain Eukaryota; kingdom Metazoa; phylum Arthropoda; class Arachnida; order Araneae; family Macrothelidae; genus Macrothele; species Macrothele yani. The sequence goes on along the minus strand of CM077005.1, from coordinate 131,144,982 downwards.
CGCCATTTGAAGCGGATGTATACCGCCTTAAGTCGAACGTACCTTGTTCCGGTGAACCGAAATCGAGTTATCTTCCAAAGGGATAATATAATGTTCCTGCTCATCGTTACAGGTCAACTAAGGAAAAAAAATAACAGAACTTGAGGGTTTTGAGCTAATACTCCACCCAGGGCATAGTACGGCGCCTTCGGACAACCACTTATTCCAGTCCATGACGCAGTTTCTACGTAGGACACACCTCCAAAACACTCACGATGTTGAATTTGTGGTCCAAGACTTTTACGCCTCGAAACAAAAGGTATGTTTTTGCAGCGGAATTCAAGACATAGCATCACCATGTTGTGAGATCATCAAGCACGATGGAATCTATTTAGAAGATTGAACTTTTACGTTTATCGATTTTACACGTTTTTGTCAACTGTCAGAAAGCAGCAATGACTTTTGAATCACCCTGGTAAAACGTAGTTTGTATTAACCGTGTTTTTCAATTCTCCGGGTTCTAGCGTCTCCCAATCACCACGGATAATTGACGTTGTGCTATATACCAGTTGCTCCGCATTAGATTTTTTTACGCTTTCCAATCGTAGGTTGAAGAAGCATATATGCCCTAGCTTTGTCCGTCTGTCTGTCTCCGCACGATAACTCGTGTAGAAATGATTCGATTTCGATGAAGATTTAGTATATGGTAGACGACTGCCTGGGGAAGGACCCTATTGAAAATGGGGGAAATATGGTCAAAGGTCAGGACATGGGAGCGGGATCCATTCCATTGCCCTTAAGCGTCATAACTTAGGTAAAATGCATCGATTGCGACAAAACTTTGTCATTTTGTTTCGGAGGTATACTGAACCGGTTCTGTTGAATATAATCGAAATGGGATCAATGATCAGGGCACAGGAGCGAAATTTATTCCACAGCCATTATCCTTATGATTTGACTAAAATGCTTCTATTGTAACAAAACTTTAGTATGTTGTTCCAGAGGTATACTGAACCAATTCTGTTGAATATGATCGAAATGAGGTCAAAGGTTAGGGCACTGGAGCGAGATTTATTCCACAGCCCTATCCTCATAACTTGAGTAATAACTTGAGTAAGGATTTCTGGTATGTTGGAAAGCGTATCATAATCAATGCATTGCATGATTTTACTAACTTGTTTCAATGAAGGTTTAACGACCACCGTGAGCGACTCAATGAGATATAAGCACTAATTTAGGGCCACTGGTTCCAGGGAAGGGTGAGAGTCAGTGCCGTAAGACAAACACAACATCCATGCCTCAATGGGATTCGAACCCAGGCCCATCTCGGATGAATGATCAGAAGCCATCGCTTAGACCACTGTGCCACCAGGGCGACACCTTATATTTGGAAAAAAAAAATTAAAAGATCTGCAAGAACCATATTCAGTGGGTTTTTTTATTTTCTAGAACGAAATGTCAAAGTATTTCTTAAGTTTTATCCGTTTCCATTAGTGCCACTTTTGCACGAAAGAAAGACAAAAAGATGATAATAAAAATAAATAAAACACATTTTCATGCTCCTTGAATAAAAGTAAATTATTACAGTGATTAAAACTCTTACAGACAGCTGCAGGTTTGAATGTTTTAACGCGCCACCTAGTGACCATTTGGTCACCGTGAAGTGAAGTGAGTTTGCTCTTCAATGTAGGTTTATTTGCTGGATGAGCATGAGCTTGAGTGTTCTAACCAATGAGCTTCAGGGTTCTAATGATGTTGGTTTTATTTGAAGGATGAGCATGAACTTGAGTGTTCTAACGAATGAGCTTTAGTGTTCTAATGATGTTGGTTTTATTTAAAGGATGAGCATGGGTTTGAGTGTTCTACCGAATGACCTTCAGTGTTTTAATGATGTTGGTTTTATTTGAAGGATGAGCATGAGCTTGAGTGTTCTAACGAATGAGCTTTAGTGTTTTAATGATGTTGGTTTTATTTGAAGGATGAGCATGGGTTTGAGTGTTCTACCGAATGAGCTTTAGTGTTCTAAAGGTGCTGGTTTTATTTGAAGGATGAGCATAAGCTTGAGTGTTCTAACGAAGACACGGGCGTTCTTTGCAGGCGATAATACAGCGAGCTTCAACTGAAGGATTGTGCGTTTCGTCAAATTGTGAACTAAGTTTCGTCATCGTCTACGATTCTCGTAATAAATTCGTTTGGCCCTTCCTGGTGGCGTATTAAGTGTTCCAGCGCTGCAACAGTACAATCTATCATCTTCTCCCCGATAGGTGCCCCGGAACGTATTGTGCATACGTAAGTTTCGATACCTGAGATGATTTTATATTGCACTATCGAGGAAATCATGCTGATGTGATGTATAGTTCTTGCACTACTTATGGTAAGGTCACTCTGCGGTTTTCCCTCAGGCACTGTGCACCACCGCAATGGTATTCTGACATTGCCCAGATCCTGCAAGTTCCTTTGTCGCTTGACAGTCTTCTCCAAATTCTTTCCACAAATTAAACACCATACAGCGTACTAAGGAGTCTCCTCCGTATACTGCATGAATTCTCTGAAATATCTCGGCTGGCCTGCCGCCTTTCTTTGTAAGGTACATTGCACTTACTAGAACGCATCTGTGTCATAAAAAGTGACAAGTATCTACCTGCTGCTCTCTCCAAGCATGTTACGACAAATGTTCATCTGCCGTGGTGCATTGCCCTTATCTGACTGTGTACAGTGACGTCAACAGGCAATGGCATACCGAATTTAACAGCACCATCTCCCGACTCTACGTCAATTAAAGACCCTCACACTTGAACTGCTCTCATGAACATGTTGAGCTAGCGGTAGCCGCAGTATCTAATCTTAAGCCAGTGTCTCCAGAGAAGAAATATAAGCAGCGTATTTAGAGAGAACACAATATCTAAGCCTTCTCCGGAATCAAACCTCAGTCATAGAATACGATTCATGCCATGCCTTAGAAAATTCGATCACTTCAAGCACATGTAATTGCACAAATGCTCGTCATTTTAAAGAAAAGGACAAGACATAAAAAAATTCATTAGGTATTTACCGTCCATCCACCATCATCCTCCATGTCGCAGAAGACAAGCAAGGGTCCTTTCAAAACCCGACTTTGGGGCCATATTTCATAGGATCCACTTGTATGATTTCCTTTTTGGTAGATATCACTGCAGTCGATTGGGTTCGTTCCACGAATTGTGCATCTGCATTCAGTACAGTCAATAGTTTTCTCTGGACTCTGAGACTTTTGGCACCTTTCAGTTGTTACATCTAGAAAAATCGAGAAAATTTGCTTAAAGTGAATAATCAATTCCACAAGAATATGTCTGCCAGGTAGTTTGATACGTTAAAGATTTAACAAAGGATATACACCTAAGCAGAAAATTATTAAGAACACCCAATAGCAATCAGACTCATGCTATTGTCACTTATCTACGCAACTATGACATTCTGATATCTTTACAAACAGCTACATATGATCCAGTATTTTAATGAACTACACAGGATTCAGACGTGTACTAAACGTAGATGTGGGCAGTATTGGGAAGGCTCGTGATTTAACCGACTTTAAAATACGAGTAGGTATGATAGTAGGCCCTAGGTGGATAGGTCCCATTATCTCAGAAATGGCAAACCTATGCAAGAACTCATGTATCGGTGGTGTAGAGTGAGTGGTGTAAAAACAACAGGACAAGTATTCAGTGGTATTCCTGTGGACAGACACGACTGTTCGATGTTCGAGGACAACGGCTTGTAGGGAGAATTGCACGTGGTACGAGTTTGCCCCGCTATCCAAAAACAGGGCGTTGCTCTGAAACCTTTCGTAAGCCCAAATGGCGTGAACCGAATAAGCAATTACCAGTAATTTACATGGGGAAAATGTTTTTTTTTTTGATTGGAGATTTAACGACCACCGTGAGCAACTCAATGGGCTATAAGCAGTCGCCCGTCAATAATTTAGGGTCACTGGTTCTAGGGAAGGAGAGAGAGCCAGAGCCGTAAGACAAACACAACATCCATGCCTCACCGGGATTCGAGCCCGGACCCCGTTCGGACGAATGATCAGAGGCCATCGCTTAGACCACTGCGCCACCGGGGCGGCAGGAAAATGTTTGAGGCTTCTCAGACCCAAAACATAACCTACCAAATCATACCAAATAACATATAAAACCTAAAATACCACCAACGTTTAGTTAAAGCAGGAACGATATGATACATACACAGCCTATATAAAGTAGAAATAAAGTACGAACCGTGTAACTTCACCTACCAGAATCGGGAAGACAGCGAGCATACTGGAAGGCTTATAGGTGGTGGTAGTGATGATGGTTGTGTTAGGTTGAGTCGTCGAAGGTGGTGCGGAGGTACAGGAGATAGGTTTGTAGGAGAGAGAGGAAGAGGTCATCTATTAACATCTCATCTTCGTCTGAATCAATCAGGGCGGGAAGGCCACTAACGTTTACACATTCCACTATGCCTGCCTACCTCTATGTAGAAGGTCGAGGTTCGTCATTTGCTGTGGATGATATGGAAGTCTTGAAATACGACAGCATGCTTGACTGCTTAGCCTCACGCATTTTTCTTTCATACAGTTCTTTTAGGCACTCAAAAGATCGTGAAAACCTGCCCTATACCTACGTGACCTTTCAAAATTAAATTCATACTTTTCTGAAATCAAGCAGCACTATAAGTTATAGAGAAAATCTCACGCAAGTGCAACATGTTCAGTTCCTGGAGCCACCCCGGTGGCGCAGTGGTCTAAGCGATGGCTTCTGATCATTCGTCCATGAGGGGTCCGGGTTCGAATCCCGGTGAGGCATGGATGTTGTGTTTGTCTTACGGCACTGGCTCTCTCCCTTCCCTGGAACCAGTGACCCTAAATTAGGGACGGGCGACTGCTTATAGCCCATTGAGTTGCTCACGGTGGTCGTTAAACCTCCAATCCAAAAAAGTTCCTGGACGACTTCACTTTCGGGCTGTTCGCTATTGCGTTCGGTTTCGACTCGTATACTTTCCTCTTCCATCAGCTCTTCACCTATCATTTCTAGGATGTCAAAACCTATTCAACATCATTTCGTAAAAGCCAAAATTCCTTTAGGATTTCTTTCGGCCAGCGAGAACAGGTGATGTAGTAAAATCAAACTTAGGCTAGCGAAAACAGGTTTTTCGTAAAAGCAAAATTTCCGAAAGCAGGGAATACTTGTAACTGAAGAGCTTCATTGTGTCAAGTAACAGCATATTACATCACCGGTGTCGGGAGTACAATTTCCAAAATCGGGGAATACTTGTAACTGAAGAGCTTCATTGTGTCAAGTAACAGCATATTACATCACCGGTGTCGGGAGTACAATTTCCAAAATCGGGGAATACTTGTAACTGAAGAGATCAATTGTGTCAAGAAACAACACATTACATCAGCGGCATCGAGAGTAGAATTTCCAAAAGCGGGGAATACCTGTAACTGAAGAGCTCCATTGTGTCAAGTAACAACACATTACATCAGCGGCATCGAGAGTAGAATTTCAGCATACACAGCCCCCGCTTATTGGCGGAAATGTGTTATAAAAGCAAACGTGTCTTTGGAAACAACTCATCTCTACTAAAACTGGCAAATTCGTCTGCAGTGAGCATGAGAGCACTAAAGCCTGGATCTTTGAGGACTGAAAAAGGTCACTTGGTCTGATGAATCATATTCACAGTTAACACACGTGGATAGAAGGGCAAAATTATGGCAGCAACAGCACGAATTTCGCAACTTCCTAGTGCTCATTGTACAATCTACACTGCTGGCCACCAAAAATGCAACACCAAGAAGGAAGCATCCGATTGGCCTGAAATTCGCAGCATGCGTCGCCCGCGAGAGGACATGCAAACGATTAGCATTGCAGGGCATATGCAAATCATGTGCGCCCGGCATGCCACCGAGAAGCACTATAAGAAGGGTGCACAGAAGGCGGGGTGTAAGCAGGGGAAGTGTGTTGTGCTGCCGAACCTGTGCGAGGGAAACTTCCTGATGCCTCGTCGCAAAATGCAGCAGTCATTCCACCACGTTTCGGAGTTCGACAAAGGACGAATAGTAGCTTATCGCGACAGCGGATTATCGTACCGAGACATCGGCGCCCATGTGGGACGACATTCAGCCACAGTAAGGCGAGTATGGATTCGGTGGGTGCAGGAGGGACGGACGGACAGACGTGAGCGATTGCCGCAGCCACGGCACACCACCGAACGAGAGGACCGGCATGTTGTGCGGCGGGCATTGACGGCTCGCACCGCCACATCACGAACGCTAGCGCAGGAATTAGGGTGTGTTGCGCAACAACCTGTGTCAGCACTTACCGTTCGACGTCGTCTGCAGGAGCGGGCCTCATTGCTCCGATTACCATTGACGTTACACCACCGGCGAGTGCGGCGGCAGTGTGCCATTGAAAGGCGCACCTGGACTACGGAATGGCACGACGTTGTCTTCTCCGACAAATCCCGCTTCTGCCTGCAACATCACGATGGTCGGATCCGCGAGTAGCAGCACGGCGGCGAGAGACTGTATGAAGCCTGCATTATGCATCGCCATACCAGTCCGTCGCCTGGCGTTATGGTTTGGGGCGCAATTGGATATGACACCCGCACCTCTCTGGTACGCATCGCCGGTACACTCAATAGCCACCGCTACATCTCCGACGTTTTAGAGCCTGTAGTCCTCCCTTACCTGCAGGACCTGCCAGCGAACACGCTTCAACAGGACAATGCGCGCCCGCACGTGGCACGCATTGTGCAACAATTCTTCACAGCCCACCAGGTGTCACCGCTGCCGTGGCCCGCCTGTTCTACCGATATGTCGCCCATCGAACACGTGTGGTCGCTGATCGGCAACCGAGTGGCCCGGAAAGCACCACCCGCGTCTACGCCTGATGAACTGTGACAACGTGGGGAAGTAGCCTGGACCAAAATATCCCAAGCCCACATCCAAAGCCTAGCCTAAAACTTCGATACCGCGGCGTTTAGCGGCCGTTATTTCCAGCCGTGGGGGCCACACGAACTGTTGATGTCTGCGTGTTCCGCAAGTTGCACGGGCCTGTAAGCTCAATCGTTTCATCTTTGTATCTGTTGTTATGTGTCCAGTAAATCTGGCTTTGCTATCTCGTGTCCTTCTTGGTGTTGCATTTTGGGTGGCCAGCAGTGTAGTTAAGGCGGTGTAATGCTTTTCCGAATGTTCTAATGAAGGAAATTTGATAAAATAATATCTCTGGAACAGCCTTTACATGCCACTAGTTATTTTAACATAATTGAAGACCAGATATACCCATCGTTGTACATGGTATTTCCTGATGGAGAAAGCTACTTCCAGAAGGATAATGCGCCATGCCACAAGGCTAGGATTGTCTCAAAGTGGTTCCAGCAGCTCCATAGTGACTTCATATTCTTAAAATGACCCCACCAGTCTCAAGAACTTAACGCAATTGAACATCTATGGGATGAAATACTTCCAGAAAGATGCTTAACCCAATTGAACATCTGTGGGATGAAGTTACTTCCAGAAGAATAATGCGCCATGCCATAAGGCTCGGATTGTCCCACAGCGGTTCCAGAAGCTAGACATTGACTTCGAATTCTTAAAATGACCCCACGAGGCCCAAGAATTTTATCCAATTAAACATCCGTGGGATAAGATACTTCGAGAAGGATACCTAACCCAATTGAACATCTGTCGGATGAAGTTACTTCCAGAAGGATACTTAACCCAATTGAACATCTGTGGGATGAGATATTTGCAGAAGGATACTTAACCCAATTGAACATCTGTGGGATGAAATACTTCCAGAAAGATACTTAACCTAATTGAACATCTATGGGATGAGGATAATGCGCCATGCCACAAGGCTCGGATTGTCCGACAGTGGTTCCAGAAACTCGGCAGTGACTTCACATTTTTTAAATGACCCCACCTGTCCCATGAACTTAACCCAATTGAGCATCTGTAGGATGAAACAACTTCTAGAAGGATACTTAACCCAACTGAGCATCTGTCAGATGAAACTACTTTCAGAAGGATACTTAAGCCAATTGAACATCTGTGGGATGAAGCTACATTTAGAAGGATAATGCACCACGCCACAAGAATAAGACTGTTCCAGAGCGGTTTAAGAAGTTCGACAGTGATTTAAAATTCTTAAAATGACCCACCAGTCCCCAGAACGTAACCCAATTGAACATTTGTGGGATGAGATTGAGAAAGAAGTTCTACGCAAAGGTAATCCTCTAGCGATAAATCGGCCATCAACAGGCACCACCACATAGGCTTGACAGTTGTCCTCTTCAACATCGTTATGGATAAAAAAAAAAAAACATGTCAGAGGCTCAACTTGCTTCTTAAATTTCATCTTCTCTTCGGTGAGCTGAAAAGCAACGAGAGCAACTGTTTCTTCAGTATTTTAAGTTCGAAAAGTTTTATTATATAAGGAACATTTTTTATTGGGATAAAGATAAAATTCGTATCATTAAACTGTAACGTGAGATTCACAGCTACCTCTTTAGAGAACGGTAATCTGCCATTTTTGAATTACTTCCGAGAGACTAAATTTTAATTAATCTTGTTGTATCCCACATTTCTAATTATGGCTATCATATCAAACTAGGGCTTCACTAACATTGGACATAACCTTTCGTACATCTTTCTCATTACTCTTTTCGTTTTCCGACATTCGTGAGTTTGGTCATCATTTCTTGGATTTCCTACAGTTTTCTTACCAATTTCTGGAACTGAAAAATGTTTCTTAGCTGCACCTGGTGAAAGATTTAGGAATTAAATGGAGCATTTCCAATCGAAACACCAAATCGTTACAATGAACACACACACACGTGTGTGTGTGTGTGGGTGTATGTGGGTGTACATTTATATGTATTTAAATTGGATGATCCATTATATTTATATTACTAATTTTAATTTTAATTCACTAAGCGATTTGTACAACTCGAATAAAGATTAGTTATTTTTTATTTAAGGAAAATGTCTAACAAGATGAAGCGTACAGTAAATTTGCGGACTTGCAATTGCAAAAGCGTCATGTTTATGTAGAAGTACATAATTGGGAGCTGCTAAGTGAATAGATTGTATGTAATTGAACACTGCTGCGCTATAACCAATCTTTGTATCAGTGCTAAAATTTCGAAACATTTCGGAATTTTAGAGAGTGAGATTTCAAATATAAAATATTAAAAGTATTAATTTGATGCCCATTTGCGCTAAATCTGTTGATTCGGATGTCTAAAATGAAACTCATATGTCTGTTGTAAGAGCAACACTGCTAGTTAAAAGAGCGAAAAAATATAAACGCCCGCTATGTACGGCTTTTATTGATTAAGAAACTGCTTTTGATTTGAAACCATCAGCAGTTGTAATCTATTTGAAATATTGTACTGTGAATGTGCATTGTGCATACATTAATATCATTAATAATATCAGCAGTGGAAGAGCTCGAGTATTCTGGAGAACGTATAAAAATTGGCAAAGGAGTGATACTAGGTGACAACGTGTCTCTCAATCTCTTCAATGCCATATTGCAGAATGTCTTTCAGTCCCTATAACGGAAGAAAAAAGGGGATAAATATGGAGATAATTCAACCTATCTTTTTTTTATGATGACATAGTTATTTTGCCAGTACATTCTCAGAATAGCAGAATATGATCCAGTAACTTACTGACAGCATTAAAGTAGTGGAATTGAAAATGAGCACACAGAAAATCAAAGCGATGTACAATGCTTTCATAAGACCTGAAGTTCTGGAAGTTCATGAAGCAAATCTAAAGTAACCAGCGCCTATAACTACTTTCGACAATATTAACAAGCGAGGTCCACGCGGAAAAATAAATAAATAAATGGGCTTATAACACCTGGTTAAAGAACTTTAGCAGGAAACAATACAATTTACAAATGCCATATACCATTAAAACTTTAAAGAGACGTGTTTAATCAATGCGTACTTTGATTTCTTACTTATAGAACATAGACATGGATATTGACTACAAAAGACACACAGAGACTTTAAATAAGTGAGTGAAGCATCATGCTTGGTGTAACTAAGAATGATAGGAAAAGAAAGTCAAGGATCAGGAAAATGGCCAAATTGAATGTCATCTTGATCAAACAAACTAAAGACCCTTAAGGAGCAATGAGATGGGCATATTACTAGAACTGACCGCCACTATTCAACTGGTACACTAGCCTGGGTACCAAATGACAGGGAAAGACCCAGAAGAAGACCACGTGGAAGATGGGTGGATAAAGTTCCAGAACATGTCTGAGTGACCTGAAAGAGAATTTCTCAAGCCGAGCCTTGTGGAAGAGACTCGGAGACACCCGCATCCAGAAGTGGCCTGAGAAATGTTAATAATGAGATAAAAAAAAAGTAATAATTAATTTTATTGAAGAAGAATAAACACCGATGAACCATTACATTATGACCACCTATCTAATAAGATCATTTTTAGCCCTCAAAACAGCTACCAGTCGGCGAGGCATCGACTCACAAAGGTGGCGATATCCTGGGGTACCTGGTACCATAATGTCAACAACATGTCCTCCAGTTCCCGTACATTTCAGGGTGGTGGTGATTTAGCGCGAAGTCACTTTTCCAAGTCGAAACACAAATGTTCGATTGGGTTCGTGTTAGGTTTATTTGGAAGCCAGGGCATTATAAGAAAATAACTAGCATGTTCCTCGAACCACTTCTTGACGATTCTGGCATTGTGGCATGGCACATTATCTTGTTGGTAATGGCCATCACCAGCAAGGAACACAATTGCCATGAATGGGTATACTTGGTCCGCAACAAAGTTCAGATATCTGACAGCTGTCAAGGATTGTGCTACTAGGTTAATGGGTCATCATGTGTCCCCAAAAAATATAGCCCGCAGTATAACACTGCTGCCGCCTGGCTGTTTCCGTCAAAAAGTGCATCCAGGTGTCATAGCCCTCGTTGGTAATCGGCGTACCCTTGCTCGGCCGTCTATCTTGGAACCATTTCATGCGTTGTTGGCGATGACGTGCAGTGAGCATCGGGACCCGGCTGGGTCTTCGACTACACAGGCCCATGTGTAGAAGGTTACGATGAACTGTGTGTTGTGACGCATTGCCCTGATCACCACTGTTGTGGCTGCGGGTGATCTGTTGCGCTGTGGCCCTGCGGTCGATGTGTAAGGCGGTGCGACAGTCTACGCTTTCCCCTGGCATCAATGAGCTGCGGACGACGCACGGCTAAACGACAGTTCGTTGTTTGTCCATCTGTGCACCACTTTTGATACGCACTCACTACAGCGGCACGTGAACAACCCACAAGCCGCGCAGTTTCCGAGATTGTAGTTCCGAGGCGCCGGCGCCGTGCCATTACAATTTGTCCTTTATCAAACTCCGATGAATCAGCAGCTTTTGCCATTCTGACTCCGAACACTCTACTAACCGAAAGCCGGTCCTGGAGTTGTATATATCATCATCATCATCATTGTCAACCATTATCAATCCACTGCTGGACGAAGGTCTCCCCAAGTTTCCTCCACAACGGTCTGTCTTGTGCCAGTCTCCTCCATGTCACCCCTGCATGCTTTCGAATTTCATCCACCCATCTCCCATGTGGTCTTCTTCTGGGTCTTTTCCTGTCCCTTGGAATCCAATCTAAAATTTCGGCTGTCCATCGATGATCTGTCCTTCTGGCAGTATGTCCAGCCCATTGCCATTTCAGGGATTTAGCTCTGATCATGATGTCTTCCACTCTTGTCATTTTTCGGATCCACGAGTTCCTCTTCTTATCTCTCCTGGTTACACCAAGTATGCACCTCTCCATGCTTCTTTGAGTTGTCTGCAACCTTTGTATGTCTCTTTTAGTTAAGGTCCACGTCTCTGCACCATACGTAAGCACTGGAAGGATGCATTGATCAAACACTTTTCTTTTAAGACATAATGGCATATTGCTCTTGAAAATTATGCTGTTTCTTCCAAAAGCTCTCCAGGCAAGTTTTGTACGCCGATTAATTTCTTCATCAATGTGACCCTCACTTGATATCTGCTGTCCAAGATAAACGTACGTATCTGTTATCTCCAGCTTTTCTCCATCAATCGATAAATCTTCATTTCTTGTAAAAGCATTGAACATCACTTTTGTCTTCTGAAAGTTCATTTTTAATCCCACTTCTTTACTCTTGTCAGCAAGTTCCTGGATCATACTCTGCAGCTCTGATGGGCTCGTTGCAAAAATGACTACGTCATCAGCAAAACGAAGGTGGGTTAGATAATCTCCATTAATCTTTATCCCCTTGTTTTCCCAGCTCAGTGACTGAAAAACACCCTCCAATGTAGCATTAAAGAGCTTCGGAGATATGGTGTCACCTTGTCTCACTCCCTTTCCAATTTTTATGTGTGTTGTATTTTCAAACAGCCGAATCTTTGCACTTGCATTTTCATAGATGTTATTAATAATATTAATGTATGCATCTTCAATACCGCAGGTTTTCAGAGCCATTGTAACTGCTGATGGTTTCACCGAATCAAAGGCTTTTTCATAATCGATAAAAGCCATGCACAATGGAAGTTCATATTCCCTCGCTCTTTCAATTAGTTCCCTCAGCACATGGATATGATCTATTGTGCTGTAGCCACTCCTGAATCCAGCTTGTTCTCTCGGTTGAGCCATGTCCAGTGTTACCTTCAAGCGGTGTGAAAGAACTTTAGTGAAGATTTTATAAACTACTGATAGGAGGCTGATAGGTCTGTAGTTTCCGAGATCCTCAATGTCACCTTTCTTATGTAGCAGGATCATCGTAGCGGTGTTCCAATCATCAGGAATCTTTCCTTCATTAAGGCATCGAGTGAAAATTTGGGCGAGTACTGTTTCGATTTCTCCAATTGCTTCTTGTATGATGTCTACAGTAATTCCATCTTCTCCTGGAGCTTTTCCCCGCTTCATGTTCTTGATTGCATGTGCAACTTCTGCTGGAAGGACTGGAGGAACTCTGGTATTGGTATCTTTCATGATGTCTGGAGTGCATGTATCATCCCTTTCATATAATTTGGAGTAGAAATCTTTCACTCTTGTCAAAATTTCGCCTCTATTTCTTGTTACAGAACCATCTTCTTTTCTCAGTGCCATAATCTGTTTTCTTCCCTTACTGAGATATCCCTTTGCTATCTTTAGGCTTTGGTTGTTTTCAATTGCTTTCCTCACTAGTTCACAGTTGAATTTTCTTACGTCTTCAGTGATACTTTTTCGTACTGTCTTGCATAGCTCTATATATTCCACTTTGGAAGTCACATCTTCTTTAGTTGTCCTCATCTCTCTTCTTTTTTGCATCAACATTTTCGTTTTTCCTGATAATTTATTTACATGCAACTTGTTCTTAGACCCAGCTAATTTTGTTGCTGTTTCCATAAGAGCTTTGGTTACTTTTCTGTTAACTTCAGAAATATCCACTTCTTCCGATGTTAGGCCTTCTAAAGCAGAGAACCTGTTCTTCAGTTCCAACTTGAAGGTATTATGGTGTTTTTTAAGGTTGGTTATGTCAATAGATTTTGTTTGTCTTATGAGCTTGCCACGTTCAAGTTTAGTGTTGAGGTGCATCTTACATCTCACCAATCTATGGTCACTACCTGTGTTGAACTTGTTTAGCACACTGCAGTCTTCTATGACAAATTTTTTGTTACACATAATAAAATCAATTTCACTTGTCGTCCCATTTGGATGTCTCCATGTCCATTTCCTGTGTGGCTTTTTCTTGAAAAAGGAGTTCAAGATGAAAAACCCTTCTGCCTCTGCAAACTCAACGAGAGTATTTCCACGCTGGTTTCTGTTGCCGTGACCGAATTTACCTACTGAAGTTTCATTCTGTTGCTGTTGCCCTATTTTTGCATTGAAATCTCCCATAATTATTTTCAAGTGCTGCTTACCTTTATTATTTAGATGACAAATTTCCTCATAAAATTCTTCAATTTCTTCTTCAGGATGACTTGTGGTGGGTGCATAAGTTTGAATAATCTGAGCCTGGTATCTATATATACCAGGCTCAGATTATTCAATATATATACTTATATATACTCTATATATACTGCTCTATTAACTTCCCCTGCGCTACAGCTCGGTCTCCAATCGCAGTCATTTCTCTAGTCTGGGAGTGGTCATAATATTATTGGCTCATCGGTGTATGTTTCCTAACTCAATCTGTAAAAATAAGTAAGAAATATTAAAATTTGAAAATTAAATAAAAATTTGGCAGCTACTTTAAAACCCAATTAGTTGTTTAACATGATGTTTTAAATACGCGAAATAAGGTTTCCTTAAACTTACTATTTGGAAGTCTCTGCTTTACGCTTTCTATGATTTCCGAAGCCACACTCAGTCGTGAGTGAATATCCGTCATAACACAAGCTGATTCGTTTACTTCCAGTTTAGCAGCACTGTTCTTAATTACTGCAACCAGGATCATTATTCCTGTTAAGAACAGAGGTGCTCCTTCGCGCAACCTGTAATGTACAAAAAAGAAAGCAGTGCTCGTGGTTTTTGTATTCGACGTGTGGCGTAGAATCTTTTTTGAATAAAAGTTTAAAACAAGTGTGGCGTGCCTGCACTGCAGGACGCACATCAGATAAAGTCAGAAAGCAGTGAGAGCACATGTCCAAGTAGCTGAGTTGGCAGAGCGACTTACTCCGGAGTGAGGGGACCCGGATTTCGTTATACAAGCTTTTTTTTTTTTTTTTTTTTGATTGGATGTTTAACAATCACCGTGAGCAACTCAATGGGCTATAAGCAGTCGCCCGTCCCTAATTTAGGCTCACTGGCGCCAGGGAAGAGAGGGAGCTAGTGCCGTAAGACAAACACAACATCCATGCCTCACGGGATTCAAACCCGGACCCCCCTCCCCCCGGACGAATGATCAGAGGCCATCGCTTAGACGACTGCACCACCGGCGTGGCATACAAGCTACGAAAGGAAAAACTAACACTGGCCTACAAGGTTTTTATAACATGAACAAATGTAGCTGTTTTTAACTACTGTTTTGGTGCTGATATCAAATCTGACCGTAAAAAATGGCCACCAAGTCGCATTTTTTCAGTTATGACGCATTAAATATGTACTATTGTTCCACATTAGGGCTTGCAGGCATGTAAAAGGACACGCTAGATCTTTTTATTGTCGTATTTCGCAACCGGACACGTTATAGATGGCAACGCTGTTTTTTTCACAGGTAAAGAATATGTAACTTCAACCGAACTGCCATTCCTGTTTTTTACATTGAAGTAGAAGCGCATGCTGCATGTTTATGAGCAAAAGTATCCGAAATGGAGAAAAGAGATCGTCGCGGGTATATTAATGTTCCGGATAATTTTCGTAATGTAAGCGGACAGTATATTATAAAATCGCAAAGTCGTTCATTGACGAAGACTGTGAGGGAAGCCTACAATTTGTACTTTGGATGTCATGTTTGAGAACAAAATAAATCGTGGCCTCCACATGCTTTACGAAAATATTCTGTTTTTACCGAAAAGCTAAACAGCACGGAGCTCTCACATCTATGGTCAAGGTATTGCTGGGTAACCACAAAGAGGGCAACTACAAACAGCTGATTCTCAACCTTCTCAAGAACTATAAAAACCTTGGGTGCCGGGTGTCCTTAAAAACACATTTCCTTCATTCTCATCTGGACTTCTTTCCTGGTAACCCAGGAGCAATCAGAGATGAACAAGGAGAAAGGTTCCATCAAGATATCCGAACGATGGAGGAGAGGTATCAAGACAGGTAGGATCCCTCAATGATGAGTGATTAGTGCAGGGTTTTGCAGGAGGACAACACGACGCATAAAAGAAAAAAATAAACTTCTTGTACGGGTATACCATATAACGAAGTAAATTTCTCCGTCATATTTATCCGCGCAGGGGTTCGAACCCGGGTTCCCTCATTCCGGAATAAGTCACTCTACCAATTGAGCTACGCGGACGTTTTATTCTGATTCCTATCTGCCTTTATGTCGCGTGCGTCTTTCTGGCAGGTACGTCACATCTCCTGGTACGTTACAACCAGTATGTGTGTATACATTTACATTTGTGTTAATATTTTTTAATCTATTTCTCTTTTCTTTTGCTGTCGCATATGCAGTGACATATGAATATGGTATTTACACTTTGTACCAGTAATTCTATAGCTAACAAGACAAATAAAAGATGTAATACATTAAAATATGAAGCTGTAATGTGTGCATCTTGCATTGCATATATGTATCTGGAAACATAGCAAATGTTCATACCCAAAAAATTGTACGTGATCGAAAATGTTTACAGTCATATTTGAATTCAGCACCCCGAAATTAGTTAAAAACACCTTATTTCATCCATATTACGGAAACAAAGTTTAAATACGGTAACTAGTGTGATTAGCTGTCACAAAATGTTTCAGTCAAATTTAAAATACATGTGTTTGGCTACAATAAGTACATAGAATTTTCTGTAGTTAAAAGAAATGGAAATGGCAACTAATTTCATTTATAGAGTTGTATAATTATGAAAATTCTGTTACTCATCAAAAATGTACTTCTTTCGGTTTCCAGAATGAAATGTGAAGAATATTCATTTGTGCGATGTTCGAGAGATGTCTCGTGCAGGGTTCGGTGACCTTTCAGGTCGAGCTTAACAATATTTTATTTTGTGCAAGAGGTTAAATAGATAATAAAATTGATCAGACTTTTTCACCTAGTAAACAGGGGGTGATCATATTTTCTTTTCGAAAATCTCCTTTATTTTTCTCTGATGTAGTTATTTAGAACTCTAAAGCGAAAGGTGAAAAACATAATTTTGTAACCACAGCAAATATCATTCTACTACAGTTTATACTGATTTAAATATTCGTGTAATGTTATGATCGTAATCGTATTAACATGATACCGCTTCACACGCCAAGAACTGAAAAAGTAAACAAACTACATTTATTTCGATGTTTGAAAGATATTTTTACCTAGACGACAGCATATGTAGCTGAACCTGTGGAAAAAATAGGCTCGTTAAAGTAGGTCCTGCACTGGTGAATGTTTTAAAGCGTGATTCTTTGACTCACATAGAAAATAATTGAAACATGAGGAACTGTCTACTCTGCAGAAGTAATAGCAAACATGTGCTCAATAAAAATGGAAATAGATTTTCAGCACTCCCTAAGCGTTTATCGATTGCACCTAGAACAGTAAATTTCAAAATATGGTAGCAACTGAGGGTTCAGTGTGCCGAATTTCGCTAATTAATTCAGGGGGCAGAGATCAAGAGTTCGCTCAGCTTTCTTCAATAACATTTTCTATCCTTAAAAAATTAACCGTCCATAATTTTTGATTTAGATAAACATAAACAATGAAAGCATAGTGTCTTTATGACAACATGAAATCTATTCGTAATCAAGACTTTATCTACTGAACACAAAAGGAAATTTTCCAGTCAGAATTTTGGAGTTCTAGAAATCCTGCAAATAAGATTATCGAGCATAATAAAAAGACTTCTCATCGTAAAAATTTGAAGTCAATCAGTCATTATCACCACTGAGATAATGATCCGATTCAAGAAAATATTTCATGAATAAATTTACACATGCGGTGACATCGTGTTTATAAAAGAGAGGAGAAACAAAACTATACAAAACGTCGGTATTCTTTAAAGTTCTAAACGTGTCATAAAAAATAAATTCCCTGTTCCGATAGTGGCGTGGTCTGAGGCACGGTCTTCTGCTGAACCGTACGAGTTGGGTCCTGGTTCGCCCCTGTACTGAGTCATCATTGGTGTGTCTATCTTACAGCTTTGATTCTATTTCTTTTTTGAAAACAGTGGCTCTAAATTAAGTACTAGCGACACAGTTTATAAGGTCGTTAAACCTAGAACAAGATGTCTCAACAAATCCAATATTTCCTGTTCTTATCGGTTTGAAACTTGAAGGCTTTGTAAGCATGAATATCTCTGCCTCAAACCTCTATGAGTTCTACATAACTCTAAAATCTAGAAATAGCTGTTTAAACGAATATCATTTTTCCTACTCCTATGTATTTAACACTTGAATGCTGCCATCGTCTCTTTCAAAGCATAAATTTCACTGCCTCAGACCACTACGACTACCACACAACTCTACAAACAGTTGTTATGAGTCGTAAAACAAGGAATTTCCATAAACTCGAAATCCGTGCTTTGAGGGAAACTTGTAATCCATGTGGTAATAAACCTACAAAAAATAATACTTTATAAAATACAGGGAGTCCGAAAAATAACTGTGCCCTGAAAGTAACAATTACTATGTTGAACTGGTTCCTACAGGAGGTGTTGGAAATGGGCCCCACCGATGTCCAAACATGTCTGCACATGCTTCTGCATGTTTGTAAAGACCTTTCTCAGGGTATGTGGTGTGATGGTTTGGATGTGGGTCGTTATTGCAGCCTGTAGATCTTGAAGTGCATGCAGATTACATAGGTACACCTTCCACTTCTGTGTTGCCCACACAAAAACGTCAGGTGGTTTCAAATCCGTTGACCGGGAAGACCACAGTCCCAGGGAGACGATGCGATTTCCGAAGAATTCCTACAGAAACTGTATTGATGCGCCAACGGTGTGAGCAAGTTGCACTGTCTTTCTAGAACATTCCTTCGCTGATTTTACGTTCCATGAGTTCGGATATGAATGGTTGGATAATGTGGGCACAGTACCGTTTGCAGTTAATGGTTTCAGTGAAGAAAATAGGCCCAGTAACGCTCGTACGAGACATGGCACACCAAACACAGACCTTCTGGTTGTGGAGAGGCACTTCCTTAAATTCGTGGGGATTTTCAGTACCCCACAGAGGAGTGTTTTGGCTGTTGATGTACCTGGACAGGTGGAACCATGGCTCATCTGTAAAGAAAGTCACGTCCAGAATGTCCTCACTTTCAGACAAGGAACTCTTGGTACCACCTGCAGTACCGAACACGGGTCTTGTGGTCCGTTTCTTTCAGCTGATGCCCGACAGACACTTTGTACGAATGGAAACGCAACTTCCTTTTCAGAATATCATTGGCTATACTCTTTGCCTCATTAACTTGTCGTGACAGCCGCCTCACGGACTTGTGTGGACTGCTTTGTATCCTGTCCTGGATATCCTGTATGGTCTTGTCTGCCGTGGATGGCCTACAGAGGCGGGGGTATCCAGAACACTGCCAGTTTCCCGAACATTTGCTATGACCTGAGGTACCCCATTACGGTGGGGGACGTCTGCATCACGAAATTTCCTAGCGAACATTTTTTGTACTTTGTCCGTGAACGTTTCGTCATGGCGAAAGACATGTTTCACCCAAAACACTCTCTGTTCAAACATCAACAGCATTGTCCTTGTGCCGAGACGAGTGATCAGTTGACACGTTTGACTGAGCGGACCTCCGCTCAGAGTGACAGCTGCGCACGCCCCGGGGTGGGTAGACATGAAGGTTACCAGACACAGAGCACTTTTCCCACGTGGTGGGTCGCTTCTACTGTAATTCCATTCAAACTTTCTTTATTATTACATTACTGCAATTCGTACGTTTAATGTACAGTTATTATTCGGACGCCATGTACTCATAAAATAAACTTCGTAAAGTGCTCACAATCCTAAAGCAAGTTAGTAAAATCATGCAATGCATTGATTATAATACGCTTTCCAACATACCAGAAATCATTACTGAAGTTATCACTCAAGTTATGAGGATAATGGTTGTGGAATTAATCTCGGTCCTGTGCCCTGACCTTTGATCCCATTTCGATGATATTCAACAGAACCGGTTCAGTATACCTCCAAAAAACATAATAAAGTTTTGTCGCAATCGAAGCATTTTTACGTAAGTTATGATGCATAAATGCTATGGAATAGATCCCGCTCCTGTGTCCTAACCTTTGACCCCATTTCGCCCATTTTCAATAGGATTCGTCCCCAGGCAGGCCCCTACAACATACTAACATTTCATCCAAATCGAAGAATATTTACGTACATTATGACGCATAATGGCGATGGAAGCGATTCCGCTAATATGTACTGACCTTTGACCCAATTTCGTTCACTTTCAATAGAGTTCCTTCCCAGGTGTTCCCCTTCCACATACTAAAACTTCATCGAAATCGAACGATTTTTACGCGAGTAATCGTGCCGACGGACATACGCACACAACGCGTGACATAATGAGGCAGATGGGAAGTATACACACATACTGCGTGACGTAATGAGACAGATGGCGTGACCGCGCGCCAATATTCTCAAACGCGAGATTGTGACGTCATAAGATTTCTAAGCATGGGTAACATTAATGGAACGACGCCTGACACTAAAAACATTATAATTCGCGGTGGTTATTTAACCCACTAAACGAATTTTCCTAAAGTCGAGATCAAGCTAAATCGATTTCTAGTACCAGAAAACGGTAAATTAACGACTTTCATCAAAATCCTTAGAGCCGTTTTAAAAATAAAATTTACATACATACAAGAAGTGCTCCTTTAAAGTGGACGTCAAGTAATTTTGATTCCTATATTTCCAATGGTAAAACTTCTGTACACATTTTCTTCACAATTAATGCGTTCCCAAGGATGAAAATTTGAACATCGATTAAAATAGCTTCATTTTATAACTTGGAATACTTAATATTTCCTAAAACATAACCATAATTATGTAATCCAACATTTGTTTGCCTACTGACGTCATCAAAGTACAGGTCGCGCCATCTATTTTCTGGTTCCAACACCACCAACGGAAAAGTTATTGATTTTTTATATAATTATGGTTATGTTTTAGTATTCCAAGTTATAATATGAAGTTATTTTAATCGATGTTCAAATTTTCATCCTTGGGAACACAATAACTGTGAAGGAAATGTGTACAAGTTTTTCCATTGGAAGTATAGGAAGCAAAATTACTTGACGTCCACCTAATAGTATGGGATAAGGGCGATGGAATGGATCCCGCTCCTATGTCCTGACCTTTGACCCCACTTCACCCTTTTTCAATAGGGTTCATTCCCAGGTGGTCGCCTACAGTATACTAAAATGTCATCGACATCGAACCATATTTACGGAAGTTATGACGCATAAGGGCAATGGAATCGACCCGCTCCTATGCCGTGATCTTTGACCCCATTTCGTCCATTTTCAATAGGGTTCGTTCCCTGGTGGTCCGCTACTACATAATAAAATTTCATCGAAATGGAACCATTTCTACGCGAGTTATCTTGCCGACAGACGGACGGACAAAGCTGGGGCATATACGCTTCTTCAACCTACGGTTGAAAAGTGTAAAAAAGCGTTCTTGCTACAAATTAACGATATTCTTATGCATTTTAGTAAAATACTACAAGAAGAAGAAAACGTTGTAAAAAAACTCACATGTTTCCTTTTGCACCAGTGAGAAACACAAGAATGTTTATCCTTGAAATATGAAAATCAGGTAGTTTCTCAAAATGTTAAACCGTGACTTCTCGTTATGACTAAACGTGAGACTGCTCTTTTATAAGTAAGCATTCAGTCACTCACACGCTGCTAGAAGAAAATACTTCGTGGAATTGTTTTCAACTGGACGTAGCTCTGTTACTTCAATATGCTCGTACTTAGCTTCCTACTTCCAGAGGTGATGATCATGGTATCCAGTTAATTTTTAGCAGCTTCCTTTTGCATACGTAATGTGGCGTTATCTTCCATGCATGGAATTACATTTATATCAATATTCTCGGAACGATACATTACAAATACCCTTAGGCACACATCCTTGCTCTGTGGCTCAGAAAGCGGCGTGTCACAAATTTCCGGAAAGAAAGGTGTTCAAAGTTCAGAAAATCTCAAATAATGAAAATTATTCCATCGAATCTCATAAAACTGATCAAAAAGCAAAACGCATTGAATACTACCAAAGCCTTCATACATAGGTATTCCAATTAAAACTTAATCGATTAATCGATAGGAAACTACAGCAGAAATGAAGCGTGAAAAAAAAAGCCCTTCAGTCTGCTGGTTTTAATTCAATAATGTTGCTTGAGTTTTATTTTCAATGTTTTTTAAAACACATACAATCGACCTTTGGGAAACAAGAACGGATAATTTTTATTTTTATTTTTTTCGGAGAATATTACTCAAACAAGATTAATATTATGTACATAATCAACGGAATGTTTGTTTCAAATACACAGTCGAGTCACATATGGTGACCATCTACTACTTTTGAAGTCAACAGCGCGTAGCCAATGAAAGAAGGTACGTGTCGTGAGCTGGGTGAGAGGGTATATAAGATGTGGTATAGTCATTCTGAAAACATATTACTCATTACTGTCATGGATAAAAGGAGCGATTTATCAGTTTTGCAAAAAGGGATGATTATCGGCTTTCAGGCCGAGGGTGTCAGTATTTCTGAAACAGCGCGGTTTGTGAACTGTTCGCGTGCTGCTGTGGTTAAAGTGTATCGTGATTGGAGAAATGGCACCATTGCAAATAAGCGACGTGGAAACTGCGGACCACCACGTGATATTGATGTGAGAGGTGAAAATCGGCTCCGAAGGTGCATGAGGGCCGGTAGACATGAACCAGGAGTCTACCGGAAGTGTGTCTAAAACGACAGTTACCCTGCTGCGTATGGGGCTCCGATGCAGATAGATGGTCGCTGCACCTATTCTAACGAAGGTGCATCGGCAGAAAAGTCTTATATTTGTACAGCAGTGTCGGAATTGGACATCCACTGATTGGCAAAGGATTGCCTTCTCCGATGAGTCACGTTTTCCGCTTCATCAAAAGGATGGATATTGGCTTATAAAGCGAGAAACTTCGGAGAACAAACAATCGTCAACCATTGCTGGAATAACACAAGTTGGTGGGGGCAGCGTTATGGTCTGGGGAATGTTTTCGTGGTAATCTCTGGGTCCACTCATACCTGTGGAAGGCAATATGGACCGAATTCGTTATGATTCCATCCTTGCGGACCACGTGCACCGATACATGCTGATTGTTTTCGCTGGGGCGGATGGGATCTTCCAGCACGACAATGCGATCTATCACACTGCTAGAAATGTCCGAGATTGGTTGGAAGAGCACGATGTAGACTTCAAAGTACTTCTCTGGCCCCATAATTCCCCAGACTTAAACCCGATTGAGCATCTGTGGGACAACCTCGATCGTGTTTTTCGCTATATGGATACTCCAGCACGCACCTTCCAGCAGCTGGCAGATGCACTGCAGCCAGCATGGCTCCACATACCTGTGAACACCTTCCAGCATCTTACTGAGTCACTCCAAGCCCGTCTACCTGCTGTCCGCGCTGCACACGGTGGTTACTCTGGATATTAGCTGGTGATCACAATAATGTGACTCGACCGTGTATATAACATGCATGCTTATAGTTAATGTAAATGCATAATATTGAGTACATCCTCTTTTTCTAAAATCCGAAGTTCTACATCCTTGACCTTCGGTATCACATCAATGTAATATTTCCTTAACTTTCCCACTAATTTCAAATGAAATATTTACCTGAATTTTTCAGTAATGTTAAATGATGTACACATAGTGTCTCATACGTTCGTTAACATTTTACTTATTCGAAAAAAAACAAAAAACACTTTAGCATGTTCAACTTCTCGTTGCACTAAAAGTACACTCACGGAAAAAAATCCCAACACCACGAAAAAATAGTTGTAGAGGAATGAAATGGCGGCGATACATTTATATAGGTAATATATTTAATCGATTAGGGTTTCAAGATCACAGCTTAATGTAAACGCGCGAAGAGCCATTTTAAATGGGAAATGCTGGTACATTAATAATCAGTGTAACCGCCAGAATGTTGAATCCAAGCACGCAAACGTTCATGCATTGTGTCGTACAGGTGATGGATGTCAGTTTGTGGGATGGAGTTTCATGCCTGTTGCACTTGGTCGGTCAATACAGGGACGGTTAATGCTGGTTGGGGGTGACGCTGGAGTTGTCGTCCAATGATGTCCCATACGTGCTCGATTGATGAAAGATCTGGTGATCTAGCAGGCCACGGCAACATGTCGACACTCTGTAGAGCATGTTGGGTTACAACAGCGGTATGCGGGCGAGCGTTATCCTATTGGAAAACACCCCCTGGAATGCTGTTCATGAATGGCAGCACAACAGGTTGAATCACCAGACCGACGTACAACTGTGCCGTCGTTGTGCATGGGATACCCACGAGAGTCCTCCTGCTATCATAGGAAATTGCTCCCCAGACCATAACTCCAGGTGTAGGTCCAGTGTGTCTCGGCCGCAGACAGGTTGGTTGCAGGCGCTCACCTGGCCTTCTTCTAACCAACACACGGCCATCACTGGCACCCAGGCAGAACCGGCTTTCATCAGAAAACACAACAGATATCCCCTCCGTCCTCCAATGAGCTCTAACTTGACACCACTCACGTCGCAAACGGCAGTGGTTTGGAGTAAGTGGAATGCACGCTACAGGGCGTCTGGCCCGGAGCTGTCCTTCAAGTAACCGATTTGTAACAGTTCGTTGTGTCACTGTGGTGGCAACTGCAGCTCGAATTGCTGCCGCAGACGCGGTGCGATGCACCACGGCCATTCGCCGTACACGGCGGTCTTCCCTCTCAGTAGTGCCACATGGCCGGCCGTAACCCGGTCTTCTTGGAGCAGTACCTTCCCTTGACCACCGCTGCTAACAATCATGCACAGTGGCTACATTCCTGCCAAGTCGTTCTGCAATATTGCGGAACGAAAATCCACCTTCTCGTAGCACTATTACACGACCTCGTTCAAACTCCGTGAGCTGTTGATAATGGCTTCTTCGTCTTCTTAAGGGCATTCTTGACTAACATCAACACACTACGTCGAATCTCAACGATAATAACGCTCACGAACGTTACAGCGCGTATTTACAGCAAACCTGCTTTGCATGTTCCGAGGGGCGCTACTAGCGCCACACGTATGTGCCGAGCGCGAAGTTTGCATAGACGTAATCTTACAGATGTACTCTCACCGCCTACCAACTGTCGTTTATCTAACACAACCCCTTCTTGGTGTTGGGATTTTTTTTCCGTCAGTGTATTAGCAAACGGTGGGATTTTTCTACGCTGAGAAAAACATTTGTTCAGATAGTGACCTAAAGAAGGCGCTAAGAGCTAAATCCGTCATAAAAACAGAGAAAATATGTATCAGTTTAATGTAAAGTTAGTTAACATTGTCACACGTAGAGGTTATTAATGGCTAAACACTCATAAAGACAACGAAAATTCATACCAATTAAATTAAAAATAAGTTCAGATAGTAGCCTATAAAGAGTGCTAACGGCTAAAATACTAACAAAGACAATGAAAATATATATAAGTTAAATTTTTTGAATCCCAAAAAATATTTTTCACCACGTCCTCCACCACTCAACTGTGTTACGACTTACTTCATCTTTAGATAATGGTGACGGACAATACGTACACCCCCTTTAACTGTTCATACAGTTATGTAAAAACAGAATTACTATTAAATCCTATTTCAGTGAGACTTTGAGGTACAGCAACGCTAGCTACAGAAGAATGCAGAATATCTGGACTGATACAAGCTCATTCTGGGCGAATGGCTACTTTTAAATGTGCTCAGTCGGAACGACTTGTTTCATAAATCCGGGGCTTTAAACAACCCATATTTAGGAATCTAATGGGTCACTCTAACATCCGTAGAGGTCGTCAGATGATATGATATTTCCTGATGATCAACTTTCTTCATGAAATGTGGTGATAAACTGCTTCACCTGGGGTGAGATGTGCGGTGGGGCGCCAGCCTGCGTGAACCTGATTGGGTACAGCAGATTGTATTCTTACATAAATATTACCACGATTTCACATTGATCTTTACATTAACTGAGCAGATCTTTCAACCACTTTTGCCTTGGCCCTCGGTTCTCAACGAAGAAAGGATAGAATGAGGGAGTGAAGCCACATCAAACCGTAAGTCATGGTAAATGCTGTAGTTCCTCTGTGTACGTATATGTACTGCCATTTGCCCAAATTCGACAAACAGGAGTGCAACGTAAAATGAGCTTTTTCTGTACAGAACACATTTACTAATCATTGGAGATCTCTTGGTAAAAACTGGTGCACAGTTTGTAGCTTGTATCGGTGCATGTTTAAAATACGGTGAAAGATAGGACTTACGGATGTTTTTGGTATATAAGGCATCTTGAAACTTCACGCGAACAGGATGTCCTGTTCGTTTTCTATGATGCCATAGCCCTGGTCTCCCATTGTGAGGCTGATCTAAAAAAACTTCCAGTTAGCTTAGATCATCTCAGCAGATATTGGAATCTTGAACACGTGATGGGTCTTCGATGCGTCTTCAAGATTTTTTCTTCTGTGATTGGAACTTCCTTAGAGCTGGTGTTGTCGATTCTCCGTTTGCAAATTCTGTATAGAAACCTTCCTAACAGCGCCATATCTGGCTTTTTTACATAGTAGCACTTAACCTTCTTCAACAGCGTTCTCACTTACAACAGGGTAGACTGTAGTATAGTGTGCTTTATCAGCTGCACTCCATTGCTTTTATACAGGTAGGAGTTGCATTTGCATGCACTGATCCTTCGAGACATGCTTTCGACAAGGTTTTGGAACACAGCGATATAGGTATGCGCTTCCATTCGGTACATAATGCTGCCCCTGACTGTTAATTAGTAGTAGGCCTTGGTTCCAAGCTTCTTATGCGGCGCTCTAATTCTTTCCATAGGTGCTATATGGGATTAAGATCAGGGTTTTGCGCTGGCCAGTCCACACACGATACGGAATTATCATCAAACCACGCCGTAAAGTTCTTTGCTTTATGGCTCGGTGCATTATCTGCTGGTACCAACAAGGCTCGGTTCCATAGTATTGCCACAGAGTTGATAGGGCATAATTGTCCAGAATATTGAGGTAGACGTGTTAGTTAACAGGTTTATCCACGATAACCAATGGGCCAGAACCATACCACGAAAAACATCACCACACGAGTTCACTGCCAGGTCCAAACTTGACCGTCGGAACGGGACACTGTGGTAAATATCGTTCTCCGGGCTGCCGCCGTACCCCCACACGGTCATCAGACTGATGGATCGTGCATCTGGATTCATCAGTCCATAGGTTCCGTTGACCTACGGTCCACGATAAATGTTCTTTACACCATGCTAAATGAGAAGTAGCAATTTCGAATGGAGGTGAAAGGCTCATGAGCAGCCTCACGATCACGGCAACCCATGGAATGAAGTTCTCTGCGAATGGTACGTGTACATACCGAGGTTCCAGCATTTTTGCTCGCCTGTACACTGAGGTCTTGTGGAGTACTCCGTCAATTAGCTGTAACGATTCTTTTGAGGCTTCGACGTCCTCTATCACAGATTTTTGTTAATCTGTTGGTACGTTTTGCTGCTTCAGGCGCGTCATGTGTCTTCCACTTATTCAGTACATCCAAAATAATTGACTTCGGTATGTTTAAACGCCTCTCGGTTTCTCTTGTAGACAACTCACTAATATAACACCCAACAATCTTTCCTTTCTCATAGTCAGTTCTCTCCCGCCGCAACATTTTTACTCAACGTCACAGTGCGGTATGATCGTGGTCAGCTGCAGGCTTCTTTGTAGTTTGCAGCTGTACCGCGCATCTTAACAACTCAGCGGATCCGTTCATTTGCTTTTGAAGGGGTGTCCGGTGACTTTTGTCAATACAGTGTATTTCCTATGTTATATGAGTGTGCAACTCTGGTGGTCAAATTACTTTCATAGACGTTGATTTCTGTCTGGACTTCCAATCCAGGCCCAGGCCCCGACGAGGCATGGCTAATGCATTTGCCTTACGGCTTTGGCGCCCTCCCTACCGTTTGAAATAGTGGCCAAGAAGTAGGGTCCGGCAACTGTTTATATCCCTACGCGTTCCTTTCTCATGGTGGTCGTTAAACCCAAAATTTAAAGGTGCTTTTATTGATCAAAACGAATACAGAGAGGGACGTGGATCTAGAAGGTCTAAAATAAACAGATAAACTCCCAAACTAGGGGAAAATACACAGCGTAGGTACGATAAGAACAATTGGTATATATAATTGCGAAGATATATACAGAGGTAATGGATACATTTACAGATGAACGTTAAACCCAGAAACAAAAAGATGTACGAGTGTGTGTCGCCCCCGATCGGTGACTACCTTCCTCGATGAGGATAGAAATGCCCCCCCCCTTTTCTAGTTTCTTTAGTACTTTAAGTGCAAACAGCACTTGAATATACGAATTTGTTCTAAATTATTGAAGTGTCAACGAATTCATGAGACACACTGAATTTATCTTAAATTTTTTCATGATTCTAAATGAAATCCTTACGTAAACTTTTTTACTCATGCGAAATGCCATATTTACCCTTTTCTTTATTTCGGGGTTTAACCACCAACGTGCGTAACTTAATGGGCTATAAGCATTTACCAGTCCCTAGCTTAGAGACGCTGGTTCGAGGGAAGCCAGTTCCAGTGCCGTAAGAAATACAACATCCATCCCTCACCGAAATTCAAAAAACCCGGACACAGCACGGACGATTCGTCCAAAACCAGCACTTAAACCGCTAGCCTACCAGGGAGGCACCATAATTTGACACTGATATTGATTGTAAACGGCTTTAGCTAACGATGTACTAAAACATGCACATCGGACAAAAAAAGCATCCCTGGCAGAAGTTACCTAATAACGGGTGACGACATTGCCTTGATAACAGAATGAATCCGGTGTGGTAAAGACTCCACGAGGTTGTGGAAGTTTCGAACATCGATTTGCAGCTACTCGTGCGTCAATTGGTCCCAAAGTTACATCAGAGTACGTGTGTGTCTATTACTGTGCTTCACCTTCTGTTCCAAATGATCCCACTGATTTTCAATACGACTTAAATCTGGGGATTTGGCCGGCCAGTCGAGGTGAGGCAGTTTGGCTGATTGTTCGTCATGCCACTCAGACGCAGTTTTAGCCCTATGCGACCGGAAATTGCCGTCTTGGAAGACAGGAGTGGCAATGTGATGCTGGTCCTGGAGATGTAGGGCAAAGGGCAACACTTCGTCTTTCAGAATATGGAGGTACGCCTGCTGATTCAAATTCATCGACACTGCAACGAGAGGACTCATTTCTTGGTACGAAAGACATCCCCAAAACATCGCAGAACCCCTCCAGCTTGAACAACACCTTCGACACAATCACGATTATGGGCCTGCGATGCACTTGTCACCTCCCAACATTGGAGTACAAACAAGAAGTTAGTAAAATCATGCAATGCATTGATTATAATACGCTTTCCAACATACCAGAAATCATTACTCAAGCTATCACTCAAGTTATGAGAATAATGGCTGAGGAATAAATTTCGGTCTTGTGCCGTGACCCTTGATCCCATATCAATGATATTCAACAGAACTGGTTCGGTATATCTCCGAAATAACATGATAAAGTTTTGTCGCAATCGAAGCATTTTTACATAAGTTATGATGCATAAGGCCTATGGAATAGATCCCGCTCCTGGGTCCTAACCTTTGACCCCATTGCGCCCATTTTGAATAGAATTTGTCCCCAGTCAGGCCCCTACAACATACTAACATTTGATCCAAATCGAAGCATTTTTACGTAAGTTATGACGCATAATGGCGATGGAAGTGATTCCGCTCCTATGTCCTGACCTTTGACCCCATTTCCCCCATATTCAATAGGGTTTGTGGCCAGGTGGTCCCCTACAACATACTAAAATTTCATCGAAATCGAACCTTTTTTACGTTAGTTTTGACGCATAATAGCAGTGGAATGGATCCCGCTCCTATGTACGGACTTTTCACCCCATTTCGTTCATTTTAAATGAGGTTCCTTCCCAGGTGATACCCTACCAGATACTAAAATTTCATCGAAATCGAACGATTGTCACGCGAGTTATCGTACGGACGGACATAAGCACTTAACGCGTGGCGTAATGACGCAGATGGGAATCGCGACCATTTGCTGGCAAGAGTATGACGTCATAAAACTTTAACAGTATCCACACACAACGCGTGACGTAATGAGACAGATGGAGTGACCGCGCGCCAAAATTCTCAAATGCGAGATTGTGACGTCATAAGATTTCTAAGCATTGGAAACATTAATGGAACGACGCCATGACACTAAGAACGTCATAATTCGGAGTGGTTATTTAACCCACTAAACGAATTCTCCTAAAGTCGAGATCAAGCTAAATCGATTTCTACTACCAGAAAACGGTAGGTTAACGACTTTCATCAAAATTCTTAGAGCCGTTTTAAAAGTAAATTGTACATACAAGAATTGCTACTTTAAGGTGGACGTCAAGTAATTTTGCTTTTTTTTTTTTTGATTGGAGATTTAACGACCACCGTGAGCAACTCAATGGGCTATAAGCAGTCGACCGTCCCTAATTTAGGGTCACTGGTTCCAGGGAAGGGAGAGAGCCAGTGCCGTAAGACAAACACAACATCCATGCCTGACCGGGATTCGAACCCGGACCCCTTACGGACGAATGATCAGAGGCCAGCGCCTTTGTCCACTGCGCCAGCGGGGCGGCTAATTTTGCTTCCTATACTTCCAATGGAAAAACTTCTGTACACATTTTCTTCACAATTAATGCGTTCGCAAGAATGAAAATTTGAGCATCGATTAAAATAGCTTCATTTCATAACTTGGAATACTTAATATTTTCTAAACCATAACCGTAATTATGCAATCCAACATTTATTTGTCTACTGACGTCATCAAAGTACAGGTCGCGCCATCTTTTTTCTGGTTTCAACACCACCAAAGGAAACGTTATTGTTTTTTTAATAAAATTATGGTTATGTTTTAGAAAATGTTAAGTATTCCAAGTTATAGTATGAAGTTATTTTAGTCGATGTTCAAATTTCCATCCTTGGGAACACACTAATTGTGAAGGAAATATGTACAAAAGGTTTTCCATTGGAAATATAAGAAGCAAAATTACTTGACGTCCACCTTAATAGTGTGGGATAACGGCGATGGAATGGATCCCCATCCTATGCCCTGACCTTTGACTCCATTTGTCCCATTTTCAATAGGGTTTATCTCCAGGTGGTCCCCTACCACATACTAAATGTTCATTGAATTCGAACCATATTTACGCAAGTTATGATGCATAAGGGCAATTGAATAGATCCCATTCTTATGGCGTGACCTTTGACCCCACTTCACCCATTTTCATAAGGGTTTGTCCCCTCGGAGTCTGCTACCACACACTAAAATTTCATCGAAATCGAACCATTTTTACTTGAGTTATCGTGCCGAAAGACGGACGGACGGACGGACGGACAGACGAACGGAAAAAGCTGGAGCATATACGCTTCGTCACCCTACGGTTGGAAAGCGTAAAAAACGAGACTCGTGAGACAAAATTACTCGTTTCCAATCCTCCACAGTAAGGTTTTGGTGCCTCTGAACACATTGATAACGTGCGAATTTATAATTTGTTGTTAAAAGAGTCCTCTTTCGTGGCACTCTGCTCCCTATGTCCATCGCATGCAGTTATGTTCATTCAAAAATTGGTCGGAGTGGGCTTTCATTGACTGTTTGGAGCAATTGTTCCCTGGTTTGAAACCGACTTGCAGTTACGAGGCGTGAAACATGACGGCGGCCCCTGTTGGTCAGAATGGTTTTTCAGCCACAGTTACGTCGCAGATTTGCAATCGACTGCGAACTACACCCCTGTGTGTATACCTGTTGGACAATACGCTTCGACACATCAAACAATTGGGCGACTTCATTCATTTTGTGTCCGTGGGCACGACCAAACACGATGACTCCCTTTTGTCACTCAGTGATGTATAACGTACGAACCAAATTGCAGACTAAATTCAACACACACGTTGCTCTTCACCACTGCACGAGACAGAAATTATCCCGCAGACCATGTCAGTGTCAATAATCTACCAACAATACTATCACGGCGCCCTCTGTGCAACGGGTAACCCACTACTGTCATTTCTGTTAGGAGAGACTAATTTTTGGTCCGGTGTGCTTAGGATAAATATGCGCAACGCTCTTTTCATAAATAATCTGCAGTTTATTTGTAATTAAGTGTTGACGTTTAAGTATTTTGTACAGTAGCATACTCATTGTCACACAGTCCTGAGGAGTAGTTTAGAAATTTGTATGAGTGTCTTTATGTAATATACTGATGTACGAGGGTCATCTAGAAAGGAAGTACTATTTGAAGATGAAATAAAAAAGTATACACTGCTGTTGATAGAAATTGCGACACCTAGAAAGAGACAAGCAATCAGAATGGAATTTATGAGAGTGATTAGTTATGGTACAAGCTGTAAACGATCACATGTACATACCGCTTCGTGTTGAGGAAGGCCAAAAAATTAGTAACAAGTAAATCAACCATGGGCGGTGTTAACCGACTTCACACTCCGTGGGATTGAACGAAACAGAGTTTGGATGGTCATCTTCGGTATTGCATTCCATTCTATTTCTACACGCATCCGCAATTCGTTGGTTGTGGTAGTTGGGGAGGCCATGCGAGCCAGTCTTTGTAGGATAACACCCTAGACGTTATCTATGGGAAACAAATCTGGCGAGCGAGAAGGGCAGGGAAGACGAACGGCTTGATGCCCAATGAGTACGTCTTGGACAGTACAAAGAGTACGTCTTGAACAGTAACACAGAGTACGTCTTGAACAGTAACACAGAGTACGTCTTGGACAGTACGAGCTACATGAGTTCGGGCATTGTTTTGTTGGAAGATGGCTCCCGGGATCATCTGAAGGAAGGGTAGAATTTCAACTTCCAACAGGGGACCAAAGAGTACGTCTTGAACAGTACAAAGAGTACGTCTTGAAAAGTAACACAGAGTACGTCTTGGACATTACGAGCTACATGAGATCGGGCATTGTTTTGTTGGAAAATGGCTCCCGGGATCATCTGAAGGAAGGATAGAATTTCAGCTTCCAACAGGGGACCAAAGAGTACGTCTTGAACACTACAAAGAGTACGTCTTGAAAAGTAACACAGAGTACGTCTTGGACATTACGAGCTACATGAGATCGGGCATTGTTTTGTTGGAAGATGGCTCCCGGGATCATCTGAAGGAAGGGTAGAATTTCAGCTTCCGTGGCCCTTCTTGTGAATAGCCTGCCAGGTTGCTTCTATGCGAGACCCGTGAAGTAAAAGCAAAAGTTGCCTAGAACAACTGCAAGATGCGAGTAGATTCGCGCGTCTTTATAACGCAATCCTAATTTGCATATTTCAGCTCACCAACGGCAAACTAAAAGGCGGAATTTGCATGTTCGCCGATTATGAGAGCCTTAGTTTGCATGCACTACTGTTTGTGAAAATTGAAAATTGCACCACCAAGGAAGAGTCACGCTATTCAAATGAAATTTATATCACAGATTCCTCCTGTTACAGGAGATAACTGTTTACATTTGTAGATCTATACAAGATTTTTTTCGCTTCAAAACTCAGTATCGTGTGATGATACCTCGAGCAACAATAACAACCTCTACATGGCATGGCATTGAATGGGAGAGGTTTTTGATATCGTTCTGGGGAATAGATCAGATCATACACATGTATGTACAGGATTTTAGGAAGGGAGTGTCTGACCCCAGGTCTAAAACAACCCTTAGAAATAGGAAGTTAGGAGATTTGGGCTAGAGTGCCCGATAGGAAAGTGACACGGAAGCGAAGGAGAAAGGGGGAGGAATACGCCCTTATTTATTACCGGGGGGGGAGAGTACCTAGGGACCAACGGCCTAACGTCCCCATCCGACGCATGGTGGATATTTACTGGTTCGAACGCCCACATCTGCCTGCGATCAAACCTGAGTTTTCTCTGTGGCAGTCACGAGCGTTCACCCCTAGGCCATCCGCGGCCCTTCTGGTGGATAGCCTGCCAGGTTGCTTCTATACGAGACCTGACTTAATTTGTGTTGACTTGCGATGGCCCTTGATGGGCCAGTCACTTAGCTACCATGTTCCCGACATGTTCCATCGGGGATATATCCGGCGAACGTGCACGCTAGGGATCAACCGGTGTCTTCCGTGCATGGAACGGGTCTTACACATTCCGGGACACATGTGGCCGCGCATCGTTCTGCTGGAATGTAACGCCAGGACAACTTTGAATGAAAGATAGCACCTCTGTCTCTAAAACCCTGGTTTATTGCTGGCCGTTGAGGGTTCACTCAATTCGTATCAGGCAAAATCTCGAATTGAACGCAATGGCGCCCCAAACAATTACGCAGGGCGTTGGGCCAGTGTGACAGCGCAAAATGCACGCTGGAAGGTGCCGTTCACTCTTTGAGCACGCATGAGAACATCATGGTACATCAGGTTGAATCATGACACGTCAGAAAACACGACCTGTTGTCAGTTAGCGCGACAATATCTGTGTTCGAGACCCCATTGTAGCCTGAGGCGTCTGTGGTTGAGGGTCAAAGGAATGCGCATCAATAGGAAGCTAGCGACCAGTCCTGTGTTAAGCAGGGGAAGTCGAACTGTGCTGGAGCAAAGCCTGACTGACCTGTGGCAATGCTCCACTGCTGCGCTAACACCGTGGATGTCATTGTGCGATCGGTCATCCCGTGAAGTCTTGCAACTTTGCCACCCATTTCCCGAATTTCTGTTTATCCGAGCCTCATCTGTCCACTGACCCTATTGTTCGCATGACTGTACTCTCGTTTCGTCCCGTATGAGTGTCAACCGCGCTGCAGGAAAATCTACCTTCTCTCATCCCAACAATCCTTTCTCGCTCAAAGCTCGTCAAGTATTCATAACGCGACCTTCTTCAGCGACGGGGCTATAATGAGACACAAGAAACACCCTTTCGGCTCAATGTTGGCTCTTCGCTGATTATAACATCTCCTTTGAGCTACCTAGTCTTACCATAAATACTGTTACAAAGTATTCAATGAAATAAAAAGACATTTTAAGATTTTTTAATATACCGGTGATATGACGTGATTAGACGTAAGTAGTACACTTGTGAATACATAGCGCCAGTCCCTTTTCAAAATGGCATCCTTTTGCCTTCACACAGGGTTTCAGTCTCTGTGAACACTCATCAATGGATTTACGCAGGGTCTCCGTAAAGAAAGTTGCACCTGCCCGCACCAAAGAGCGTTTGAGACTGTCAATATTGGGGTGTCTCTTTCTGCAGGTCACGTCCACCAGTATGGCCCACAGCTTGTAGTTCAATGGGTTTAGGTCTGGACTGCTTGAAGGCCAATCAGCTGGAAAAATGAAGTCTAGCAGATTCGCCTGAAGCCACCCTTGGGTTGATTTGGCCTTGTGGGTAGGTGCAGAAGCTTGCTGAAAGCTCCACTGTCGGTTTCGGAAGAGGGTGTGAATCACAGTCTTGACCATTGGCTTCAAAATCATGCCCTGGTAGACTTTGGCAGATGTTTTCACTCCTTTCTCACAGAAATGTGGCTCTGTGGTACCATCATAGGAAACCTCCCACCAAATCATGACAGAAGCAGAATGATGGCCCCTCATAATCCCTGGAGCTTTCTCCTGAGCTTTGCGTGTGGTTGATGCATACACCCTGCCATTTTGGTATTTGAAAGCTTTTTCAATAGTGAACATCTTTTCACCAGAGAAAAGGATCTATTCGTGGCGATTGTTTGCGTAACGCTGCAGCAAACGTTTTGCTTTTAGCAGCCTCTGCTGTTTCAGTTGTGGGGTGAGGAAATGCTCTGTACGCCGCCGGTAAGCTCGCACCCTTAGGTCACCCCGCAGCCAGTGTGACATCGACATTATTGAAATGTTCAACTCACGAGGCATCACTGACTGTTTTCTGACAGCATTTTGTCGAATACGGGCTGCCACTGCTTTCACCAGGCAAGCAATCCTCACGGTACGGGGACGACACTTTCTTGGGCAGTTAGCGACGGTCCCAGTCTCAAGAAAGCTTTTCACGGTTCGGTAGAAACTCACGTAGGCCACTGTTGATTTTGGGTACTTGAACTCGCTGGATATGTCACGTATGGATAGGACATTTCTGTGATACCCGACGATTACACCTTTCTCGAAATCAGAGAGCTCCTAACTGCGTGGCATCTTGCATGCGACTGGTTGCGTTGTTATTTTCACTCGATATTTAACGGCGGCGGCCGTGACGTGTATCAGGACCGCAGATATCGTCGATTGCAAGGGTGTCCAATTACTTGTTGGCAGATAGTGTATATACAGTATATGAGCTTCCATTCAGTACATAATGCTGCCACTAACTGTTACTTAGTAGTAGGCCTTGGTTCCAAACTTCTTAAGCGGCGCTCTAATTCATCCCATAGGTGCTCTAAGGGATTAAAATCAGGGCTCTGTGTTGGCCAGTCCACACACGATACGGAATTACACGTCGTAACAGCCCTTGCCTTATGGAGCGGTGCATTATCCTGCTGCTACCACCAAGGCTCGGTTCCATAGCATTGTCATAGATTTGGTAGGGCATAATTGTCCAGAATATTGAGGAAGACGTGCTGGTTAACAGGTTTATCTACGATAACCAATGGGCCAGAACCATACCACGAAAAACATCCCCACACGAGTTCACTGCCAGGTCTAAACTTGACCGTAGGAACGGGACACTGTGGTAAATAGCGATCTCCGGGCTGCCGCCATACCCACAAACGGTCATCAGACTGATGGATCAAGTATCTGGATTCATCAGTCCATAGGACCCGTTTCCGTTGATCTACAGTTCACGATAAATGTTCTTTACACCATGCTAAATGACGAGTAGCATTCCGAATGGAGATGAAAGGCTCACGAGCAGCCGTACGATCACAGTAACTCATGGAATGAAGTTTTCTGCGAATGGTGCGTGTACATACCGAGGTTCCAGCATTTTAACTCACCTGTACACTGAAGTCTTCTGCAGTACTCCGTTGATTAGCTGTAACGAC
Organism: Macrothele yani; assembly: GCA_039090855.1. Classification (NCBI taxonomy): domain Eukaryota; kingdom Metazoa; phylum Arthropoda; class Arachnida; order Araneae; family Macrothelidae; genus Macrothele; species Macrothele yani. The sequence goes on along the minus strand of CM077005.1, from coordinate 131,108,076 downwards.
TCTCCTGAGGCTTCGACGTCCTCTAATCACTGATTTTCTTTGGTCTGCCGGTACGTTTTGCTGCTTCAGGTACACCATGTGTCTTCCACTTATCCCGTACATCGAAAACAGTTGACATTGGTATGTTTAAATGCCTCTCGGTTTCTCTTATGGACAACTCACTAATATAACACCCAACAACTTTTCCTTTCTCGAAGTCAGTTCTCTCTTGCCGCGACATTTTCACTCAACCTCCATGATCACGGTCGGCTGCAGGCTTGTTTTATACCGTTTGCAACTGTACCACGCATCTTAACAACGCAGCGGATCCGTTCATTTGCTTTTGTTCGGTGACTTTTGTCAATATAGTGTATATCTCCGCAGTGGATATCGTAGGTTACGTTGTCGTTGGTTATATATGTAGAAATCAAGCAAATGTGTTAAGGGGAAACGAATAATTTACTCACTCACAGAAAATGTTGAAACTGTCATCTTACACATAACCTAACTGTTTTACACGAGTTTTCAAACACACCTGCGAGAGTCAAAAAATCCCTCTCTAGTAATCTTAAGGCTGTTTCACTTAATTTTGATGGTGGTACTTGCAAAAGTTTGAAGTAAATAACTTGTATGTTTAATTTCAGTTTTTGCTGATTTTGTGATAACATAACAAGCTTCAGAATATGTTTGACAGCAGCACCAATTTTCACCAGCTTCTCATGAGTTGAAGGTTTCGAAAACGTGCATGATGATTTAATCATTGCCCGTCAGAAGGAAGGAACACTCATGAAATCAACATTCACATTTTGGAGCTTTCAACTCATCACAAACTTGTTGTGCTGTGAAACATATTCTGGTTTTCTAATGAAACGAAACAAATTCTAGTATTCATTCTTCCTCCTTTTGTTTTCAACAAGTACGTGTTTGTTGGCCTCGGCGTCTGTTTCAATCTCCTTAATATTATATTCATCTATATTAACAAATAAGACATTAATTCCGACACGACATGCAATGGAACGTGATGTTAGCACGTCGAACGAAAACCTTTGCTCAATGCAAAAGGTACGGTGTGAAAAATAACTCTTAGTCTTACAATGTGACACGCGGGGCGTGAACGAATGAATCACCAGAGAAGCTTACGACAGGCGTTTGCCTGTATCTCGCTCTGGACAATCGCACTGAAAACAAACGCAAAGGAAGCATTGTTTTACGATATGGTATCGTCAGTTTCTTTGCTTCAGGAAAATTGACGCCAATATTTTTGTATGACAAATCAATATTTACTCCGCTGGCAGCAGCATCGAGCATAAAATTCCACAGTAGGCATTTTTCTTTGAAGTATTTCTTTTCCTTTTCAAAAATGAACCGGATATAAAACCATGTCGAAATCGGGTCAGGAACACCTTGAAACGACCCTCTAGATCCGAAAGAAATTGTCGACCGGTTGACCAGCTGACCAGTGACCCGTTTCTATCTCTGACACAGACCCATCACGAAAGAACGGTCAGCAGCCAGCGCTTAGACTGCTGCGCCACGGGGACCATTAAAATGGGCTGTTTGAATGTGAATATGTATAGCGAAACTTTCCTTTTTCTGCTGGTGATGGAATTCGAACTCACATCTTTTTTCTCCAGAGGCGGACATTCTACCGATTAAACTACGCCGGCAAAGGCTTATTACTGCAACTTGCCGTTTTGATTCTTGCGTAACCTCAGTGGTACGTCATACACGGTCGTATTAGAATAATATCCCCACCGCCGGAATCACAATTTTTCCGCCCAGGCGCGTCACAGAGTGCACGTGACCTTGTCGACCACACGGAGATATAAGCAACCGGTCGGGACAGATGAGCCATAGTGCGTTACCTGAGTGTAATGTGCAGAGGTGACGGACGTTCAAAGAGGAATGATCATAGGCTACCGCGCAAAGGGTGAAAGCATCTCAGAAACATCAGACTTCGTGTGCTATCCGCGAGGTGCTGTAGTAAGGGTGTACCAAGAATGGACCGCTGGCACACCGAGTGCTTCCCGAAGTCATAACTGTGGAGTCACAGTGGAGAATGTTACCTCCGTCGAGTGGTAAAGGCAATTGACCCACAATAGTGCAGCAATTTACCACGCAAATGAAATCTGGGGCACTGAGGTACATGTCCCGATAACAGTAGAGCGAACACTATTACGCAAGAGTCTCCGGAGTCGAAGCTGCGTCAAGGCGCCTATGTTAATCCAGTTCCATCGGAAACGACGACTGCAGTTCGCGTGGGAGTACCATCATTGAACAGTGGAAGAGTTGAAAAACGTTGCCTTCTCCGACGAATCGAGGTTTCTACTCCACAAAACTGACGGGCGGTGGCGGATATGGTCTCAGACACACGAGAACTAACACCCGGACACGTTTGTCGGCCAAGTACAGGCAGGCGGTGGTAGTGTCTTGGGGGTGTTTTCCTGTTATGACCTGGGACCTCTCGTGCCACTGGATGGGTCTCTAAACGCCAATGGCTACCTTCCCATCCTCGCTGATCACATGCATCTCTACATGTTGGACGTTTACCCTGGTGGTGATGGTGTCTACCAACAGGACAATGCGCCGTGCCTCGTCGCTTACGGGGTGCATGACTGGTTCCAGGAACACGACATCGATGTCCTCGTTTTGCTTTATGGGACCTCAATCCCATAGATCACTTTTGAGAATATTTGGATCGACAGGTTCCACGTGCCGATCCAGAACCACGTGATCTCCGGGACCTCCGTGCTCTGCTGCAGTCTGAATGGGCACGTGTGCCTCGGGGAACCTTCCATGGCCTCACTGCGTCCATGCCACGTCGTCACGCCGCTGTCTTCTGGGCCAAGGGTGGCTATTCCCATTATTAGGTAGGTGGTCATATTATTCTTTATTCTGATACGACTGTTGTAGCGTAAAAGAAGTCTTGTCTTAATTCTACGCTGTTTTAACACGTCAGTACACTAGGAAATAGTTCCATAATGAAAGAAACCTTAACGGCCAGACGAAACATGTAAACAGAAGTCAACTTACGGAAAATGTCCTTTATTCACGATGGAATGCACTACACTCTCCACAGATTATCACAACACTCTTTTCAATAATCATCCGCTTATAAAACAACACTCTCGTACAACACTCTTTTGCAACGCTCTCAATAATCGCTCTCAATAACACCATTCAAGCAATCGATCAGTCCTCCTTTTTATCTCTTGCTCTTATCTTATAACAGGCATACGTCACTTGCATTCAACCTCAATTGTGTTGCCAAACGTATTCGTTTCAGGGAAAAGATATTTCGTTAAGCGTGAAGAATACTGAGAATAAACTCAAGATTTACATAGGGAAAGAAACTAAAAAAGGAAAGTTAATCTAGAATATACGTCACACTGTATATAAGAGAAAAAGAAAAGCTATGGTTTTTGAGTAAAGAATTGGTAATACTAATACCAGATCTGTCTGAAAGGCACAGGCTAGATCAGATAAATCAGTTTGTTTACATGGGACCAATGTTTGGCAAAGAAAACAGATTCGATTTTGAAATTATTAAGCACGTGTATTCAGCTTTAAATTCATAGCTCCTTTAGGAGGATTTCAAAGGGCTGATGGGTTGTCATAAATATATCTAATGGCTGTGCACGAAAGTGTAGTTGTTCCTATTCTGATGTGCAGTAACGTGGTCAATACAAGAGGAAAACAGGAGCCTTGGTTTCCAATGCTGTCGTGCATGACGTCACCAGCTACACCGACGTATTATGCCGTGTAACATGATAATGACGACACAGATGGAGGGAACTCCTCACAGTAACATCATGGCCTTGTACTTTCTAGACGGCCTTAGATAGAGAGTTGCGCTATTCACGGGGTCAGATAGCAAGACCCGTTCTGATTATGTGCTGACGAAGATGTTTAATCCGAAGGAAAATGTTATTAGTAGCGAGGACTCAACTCTTTTCTGATGGTTCGGCCATTTTGAAGGAATGGGTGTTGAGTTGCTAATTAAGAAAAGTTATTCAGCACAGGTGGCAGGAGAGAAAGGTAGTGGAAGGCCTATTTTCAGGAAAATAGCTGTAAATGGAGGTAATCCGTACATCTGAAGTACATAAGCACTATAAATATCTTCGTTTTGCGAAACGATCTTACTTTGAGGGTTGCTTTCTGAACCTCAGAGAAACTTTTAGTGATGATATGTATGCTAAATACATCATCCATCATCTATTTATTTATCGTTAAAAAAACTATTGTAGGACAAAATGACAAATTCTCCCATTAAAAAAACCTTTCACCATAAGGAATTTTATTTTATTTATTTTTTCCAAACAATTGTTTACTGTCATATCATGTGAAATCGACAGGTCTGATCTTCATGACGGTGTCTTTCAGTGGGTGACAGTCTCTTTTGAAATGTTTCCAACACATGCTTACAGTAGTTGCATTTTCATCTTTAAAGTAAGGGCCATTTAAATTGGAATAATGACAGGAATCGTACCACCACGCTCCACTGTACCGCACTGCACAGTTGCTTGGGTTATCCCTGTCTTTAGTTGAGAAGGGTTTCCCATTGTGATATTGCAGTGAGTCACCTACAAAGAATATCCGAAAACTGATCATTGTTGCTACACAAATACATTTAAAAATTCATTGAGAGAACTTACCTTGTGTTCTCCTATGAGGAGCTAGTGATTCTTGTTATATATGTACACAAGATGCATGTTATACACAGTGCGTCAACAAAATTTTAAGACTGGGTCTGTAAAATGAAATAGAAACAAGAAATTATAATTTGATTTGGTTTGTTATTCAAAATAAGTCGCTCCGGCTTCAATACACTTGTTACAGCGATTTAATAATGATTCGAATGCCTGTTCCAGTTCACTTTGCGGAATTGCCTCCAAAGCACGCGTTGAAGCTGTTTGTGTGGTCGAAATATCATCAAAATAACACCCTTTCAACGTCATTTTAAGTTTTGGGAATAAAGAAAAGTCGCAGGGTGCTAAATCAAGCGAATACGGTGGATAATTTAACACACAGACGTTATTTTTTGGCCAAAAATCTAAGAACAAGAAGTGAGGTGTGACTGGGTGCATTATCGTGCAACAAACACCAACTATCTTCATCTCGACATTTTGGACGAATGCGACGAATTCTGGCCATCAAATGCCTCAAAACATTTAAATAAAACTCACCAGTAATTGTTTGTCCACTTGGAACAAATTCTTTGTGGATAATACCCTTACTAACGAAGAATGTAATGAGCATTGATTTGATTTTCGATGGAACTTTTCTTGTTTATTTGGCTTGTGGCGAGTTTTTTGACTTCCATTCCGCACTTTGTCGCTTTGGTTTAAGATCATATTGAAAACACCATGTTTCATCACCTGTAACAATTGATTTTAAGAAGTTTGGATCATTTTCAGCGGCTGAAATGATGCCTCTGCAATGTGCACTTCTCCTTGATTTTTGTTCATTGGTTAACTTGTGTAGAACAAATTTAGCACAGACTTTGTTTTGCCCAAATCTTCATGCAGGATGGTTCGAATCGTTTCTTTGTTGATGTTTAAAAACTCTTCTGTCATTCTTAGTGACGCACATCGATTGTTTGCCACGAAATCAAGCACGTTTTCAATAATCTTAGGTGTCCTAGATGAACTTGGTCGTCCGGTATGCTTATCATCTTCTAGCGTCTCTCTTCCGTCCAAAAAACGTTTGTGCCACAGGAAAACATTTGATCTACTTAAACAAAACTCACCGTAAACTTGTTTCATCATTTGGTACGTTTCCGAGGCACTTTTACCAAGTTTTGCGTTAAATTTAATAACTGCCCTTTGTTCCATCTTAATAATTCAACATGAAAAATATTTTACTTCTCTAATGAACGCCCGTTTCGTTTGAGTTACTGTAACAACTGCGCAGTACTTTTGGCATAAAGCAAGCAGATGGTCACGGTTTATAACGCATTCGCGATTACACTGGTGGTTCCACCGTAGGCTGAAATCTAGCGCCCGTCTTAAAAATTCTTTGACGCACTGTGTATATGTATTACAATACACTGAAAAAGAAATTAAATTGTTAGACATACAAAGGGTGAGTCGAAAGTTTCGCAATATTTGCAAAAACGCTTGTGCTACGGCGGGTATGTCACTTGTTTAAAGTAGTTCAAGTCGCGCCCTGCAGTCGAAAGGGATATGTATAAAGTGGTAGTCGTTGATGTGAACAACATTGCGTGTCGTCGTTCTGTCTCTGGTTGGGACGACTAAAAGATGAAAAACCACAACCTGCTAATTACGCTGCTCCAACAACACGAAACATTTCTCACGCGAAGAGAAGGTTCCGTGGACCACAGCATCGCAAGCAGAGAGTTCAAGAACCTTTCGCTCAGGTGACAGAAACCTCGACGATCAGCCAAGGTTGGGTGGGCCGCGAACCGAGGATTCGGAGGACGTGCTCCAAGCCGTAGAGGCAATTCTGACAACAAGCACTCAGAGATTATTAGGCAAGCGGGGCATACCACAGACCACCGTGGTTCGTCACATTCATGACCTCGGCAAGGTCTACAGGAGCTGCCGCATTGTCCCTCACGAACGAACGCCAGCTGGAGCGAACCTCCGAGTGAAAGTGTGCACGAAATTCCTAGAAAACCCGCGCGACGTACGTTTAATCAAGAGAATTGTTACGTGCGATGAAAAGTGGGTCTATTTCCGTAATCCTAACACCCAACGGTAATGGTTGAGCCCGAGCCAGCTTCCATATCCTGTTGTCAAACGTGGGAGATTCTAGCACAAGGTGATGCTCTGCGTCTGGTGAAATTTCGAGGGGATAATCCATAACGAATTTGTTCCAGACGGTCTGGCCATCAACGCCAACCTCTACTCTAAATAGCTGGAGCAGATGTATGCCGTTTTGGAGAAAAATAACCCTGCACTGGTGAATAGAAAGCGCCCTATCCTACAGCAGGACAACGCTGGGCCTCATACCGCGCGAACGACCCGGGCAAAACTCCAGGAACTTAAGGCATCGCACTGATGCCACACCTAGCATATAGTCCGGAACTCGCCCCGTCGGATTATTACTTGTTCCGGTCCATGGCCCACTTCCTTCGCGGGCGGCACTTCAACAACCAGGAGGAGGTGGCAGCTGGGTGAAGGAGTTCTTCGCCTCGAAGGACAAAAACTGCTACCGCCGCGGAATCCGTGCACTGGCAGACAGGTGGCTAAAGGCGGTGCAGCACAATGGCCTATACTTTGAATGCTAATCAGATTTCGTCGTAAAAGTACGTATGAAGACATAAAGTGATCCAAATATTGCAAAACCTTCTACTCGCCGTCTGTAGAAACAATCGCCCCATAAAGAGACACTTGCGGACCAGAAAGAAGTTATTTAATTTCGAAGGAATTGTATGAATGCGTTGGGCTACGATATGGCATAATCTGGCCTGAATCCGCCATGCTTGGTAATATATATATAAAGGTTGTTCAACAAATAGTGAGACTTTCTACCTGAAAGAGTCGAAACACGACATACCTAAAAATAATCGCAGCCAGTATTTTGGCATCAGTCCCATCGTTGCACATGTCCTTGTACTCCTGCGACATAGAAGGAGGCAGTCTGCTGCTGCACGCAGTTATGTACAGCTTCACGCACCTGATCATCCGAAGTGGAACGTTTGCCTTTGATAATTTCTTTCATAGGTAGGTCAGGACTATACGTCAGATGTTGAAGGGCTTCCCAGGGAAAGTGCTGCAATGTTCTTAGAGTGGTAGTTGTAGTATGCGGCCCGGTGTTATCATGCAGAAGCACAACATCCTGTATGAGGTTGTCAGGTCTCTTCTTTTCAGGTTTGTCCACTCTTTATTAAATGTTGGCAGTATCGTTCGGCATTGAAGGTTTATCCCTTTGGTAGCCATTCAAGGCGCAATGGTCCTCGATAGTCAAAGAACAGGTTTTGCCCGCTCAAATGATGGACCGTGACTTCCTCGGCAGTGGCTCATGACACACGTTTCCACTGCATACTCTGGTGTTTCGACTCTGGCTCGAAATGATGACACGAGCTTTCATCCCCAACAATAATGCGTAGCAGGAAATCTTCACCTTCTTCATGGTAGCGGAACAGATACCGTAACGACAGTCCCATTCGTTGACTCATCTGTTCATCGGGCAGATGTTTTGGTACCCACGTGGTGCTGACCTTGCGATATTCAAAGTGCGAATGCAGGATCGTATATACCGTTCTGATACTCACATCCGCACTGTTCGCCAGTTCTCGGATCGTGATTCTTCGGTTGGCCTTTACTGCAACATCCCCACGTCTTCACTGAAACAGCACGACGTTCGTCTGCTGTACTTGTTCATCCAACACTAAAGAGCTGGCACCACAGCATTACAGTACTGCGAGGAAGACAAGCAGGCCCATAACCGCCTTCATTTGTCTGTAAATTTCGCTTGGTGGCGTTTTCTCGGCTTTCAAAAGTTGAATTACAGCACGTTGAGCAAACTTTGGACGTATCCATCTCCTACGAGACAACAATAAAATTAGTCCAGCTTGTTACACGGCTTCCGTAACAAACAAGCTCTTGCATAGCGTTGCAATCGCCTGTACACTAGCGCCACCCATTGACAAAATTAGGAAGTGCAAACGCACTCCAGCCCGAGTCTCACAACTAATTGAACAATCTTTATACATGTGATCATATGTAGAGGACTTTCGGAAGGGAGTATCTGACCCCAGGTCTTAAACAACCCTAAGAAATAGGAAGCTAAGAGATTTGTGCTAGAGTGCCCGATAGGAAAGTGACACGGAAGTGAAGTAGAAAGGGGGAGGAAGACGCCCTCATTTATTACCGGGGGCCAGTACCCGGGATCCGACGACTTAACGTGCAATCCGACGCACGGCGGATATTTAGTGGATCGAGCGTTCGTACCTGCCTGGGATCGAACCTAAGGTCCTTTCGGTGGTAGTCACGAACGTTGCCCACTAGGCCACCCGCGGCCCTCAATCTTTATTCATTTGGAAACGCAGAGTTATATCGATTGAGAAAATTCTCGATGGTGGCCTTATGCATCGCTGACTATGCGTCATTGACCTGTGTCCACAAATCATCGACATTGCAAGGAGGCCGTACAGAGGCATTAGGTCGTGTAGCAATAACGTCCCACACGTTGTGTATTGGGGAGAAGTATGGCATGAAAACTAGTAGTAAGGGAGAAGTAGTATGAAAACTTTAATGAGCCAACTGCACTTTCCGCGGCAGTTGACTCTCTGAAGTTCTCTTGAAGATTTGCAATATCTTTCCTTACTAATGTTAACATTTTTTCATGTGTGCCAAGGAAGGTAATGCCATCTTGTTCCTTAAGACCGCAATCAGGTTTTCTTCCTTGATAAAGAAAGACATTGGTGTCCGGTCAGTATGGGCATCCCGGGCTAAGCCTCGGATGAAAATGAGAAAAAAATTTGGTCTTTTAATTGGAAAAATTCTTAAAGATAATCCGTATTAGTAACCATTCACCAGATTTTCTGAATGCAATGTGAGCCACTGCAATAGAAGAATAATAGGCTAACACGTTAAAGCCTTTCATATCCGTTGACTAGAGCGCACTCTTCGTGAGGTGACTCTCGTCAACTCGTCGTTTTCGCAAAGCGTCGGAAAACAGTAATGAATCAGCAGATGCGCGCTGAACTGCGCATGCGCAAAACTGTCTTTCCGGGCTGGTAGCTTTCGCGTCGTCAGCGAGTGAGCGGCTGATTTTCGTTTCTTTAGTTAAGCGGAAATTTCGCTCGTGCAAGTAAAAACTGACTTTTTATTGGAACACCCTTTTTAGTTTATTAAGGGATGAAGAAAAAAAATAACGTTAAAGGCTTGGGCCCACATCGACCAAATATTTGCTTGCTGCAAAAACATAAGAATCAGTCTAGAACTTTTAATATGAAGTGGTGAAGCAAAATATCCTGGTTAAGTAGAAACGAAAGCAAACTTTGTTTTGTTTCTCCCTTTTGTTTTGTTATACAACACTGCATGTACATTATTTGTTTTTTTACCTCTTGCTATGTGGTTAGGTATGATTTCAGCAGGTGGCGATTGGAGACCTCACAATCCACCGAATTTATATTTTACAGTACGGAAGAAGGTTGAGAGCAATTTAAAAAATATTTAGCCCCGGGTAAATGTTTGGTCACCCTACGCCACTGAAGAAAGCCTGGGTTTTTTCTTAACTGGGGATGTTTTGTGGGCCCACAGCACTGACTGGCATTTAGAACAAGTGTCATAATGATAAACTCACGTTTCGTCGCATGTTTTCACACATTTGAACACCTCATTTGGAGGCCGAGATAAATTCTCCGAAAAGTCAACGCAGATTTCTCATTTCGATTGCCTCATCTCGCTTGAAAGAAGCTTTGGCACCCATCTAGAGCATTTTTTTTATATCCACGGTTTCGACGCAACTACACAGTTGCTTCATATTGAAAGTTTTCTTTTTTATGTACAAGTATAGATCGTTGTTAGTCCTGTCTGTCCGGATCATTTGTTCAACGAGGCCCACACGTTTGTCTATCGTTATCTCTAGTGGTCTGCCTGATCTAACCTTATCATTGATGTCAAAATGATCGCTTTTGCCGCACTGGATCTATCTCAGTACATCGCTACTGGAGATAGTTCTTCCGCCTAAATACACGGTTGAGTCACATTATTGTGACCACCAGGTATTATCCAAGAGTGACCGCCGTGTGCAGCGCGGACAGCAGCTACAGGACTCAATAAGGTGCTGGAAGGTGTTCACAGGTATGTGGAGGCATGCTGATCGCACTGCACCCGACAGTTGCTGGAGGGTGCAAGGTGGAGGATCCATAGAGCGAATAACATGATCGAGGTGGTTCCACAGATGCTCAATTGGGTTTGCGTCTGGGGAATTAGGGAGCCAAGGAGTACTTTGAAGTCTTCATCGTGCTCTTCCAACCACTCGCGGACATTTCTAGCTGTGTGACACGTCGCATTGCCGTGATGGAAGATCCCCTCCGCCCCAGTGAAGGCAATCAGCTGGCCTACGTGGTCTGCAAGGATGAAGTCATAACGGATTCGGTCCCTATTGCCTTCCACAAGTATGAGCGGACCCAGGAAAGCCGCAAAACATTCCCCAGACCATTATGCTGCCCCTACCAGTTTGTGTTCTTCCAGCAATGATTGAAGAGTGTTTGTTTTCCGATGTTTGTCGTCTTATACGTCCATCCGTTTGATGAAGCAGAAAAAGTGACTCGTTGGAGGACGCAATCTTTTGCCAGTATGCGGATGTCCAATTCCGATACTGCCGTGCAAATGTAAGCCATTTCTTTCGATTCACATTCGTTAGCATAGGTGCAGTGACCATCCGTCGGCATCGGAGCCCCATACGCAGCAGAGTTCGCTGAACTGTCGTTTTAGACACACTTCCGGTAGTCCTTTGGCTTATTTGACCAGTGAGTTGCTTCACTATAGCGTGTCGATCGGTTCTCACGCACCTTCGCAGCAAACGTTCACCTCTTACATCAATGGCACGTGGTGCTCCGCAGTTTCCAAGTCGCTTATTCGCAATGGTGCCATTTCTCCAATCACGATACACTTTAACCACAGCAGCACGCGAACAGTTCACAAACAGCTCTGTTTTAGAAATACTGCAACCCTTTACCCAAAAGCCGATAATCATCCCTTTTTCCAAATCTGATAAATAGCTCCTTTTATCCATGACAGCAACAAGTTATATGTTTTCAGAATGCCTACATCACACCTTACATACCCTCCAAGCCAGCTCACGACACGTGCCTTCTTTCATTGGCTACGCGCTGTTGACGTCAAAAGTAGTAGGTGGTAACAATAATGTGACACGAGTGTGTAGTTTTCAGTAAAATCACTGTACGTCGCTTCTGGCAATAGTTTCTTCCGCATAAATAGGTCTTTAAAAGGAATTATGTGACAGATCTTTCTCTGAGTTTGGAGTAACTTCAGGTTCTACACAGCTGGCCACCCAAAATGCAACACCAAGAAGGACACTAGATAGCAAAGCCGAATTTACTGGAGACATAACAAGAGATACAAAGATGAAACGATTGAGCTTACAGGCCCGTGCGACTTGCGGAACACGCAGACATCAATAGTTCGTGTGGCCAACAGGGCTGACAATAACGGCCGCTACACGCCCCAGCATTGAACGAAAGAGGCTTTGGATGTGGGCTTGGGGTATGTCGGTCCAAGCTGCTTCCACACATTGCCACAGTTCATCAGGCGTAGCCGTGGGTGGTGCTTGCCGGGCCACTCGGTTGCCGATCAGCTACCAGACGTGTTCGATGGGCGACATATCGGGAGAACAGGCGGGCCACGGCAGCAGTGACACCTGGTGGGCCGTGAAGAATTGTTGCACGATGCTTGCCACGTGCGGGAGCGCGTTGTCCTGTTGAAAAGTGGCTGCTGGCAGCTACTGCAGGTGAGGGAGGACTACAGGCTCCAAAACGTCGGAGATGGTGTGGTGGCTGTTGAGTGTACCGGCGATGCGTACCAGAGGGGTGCGGGTGTCATATCCAATTGCGCCCCAAACCATAACGCCAGGCGACGGACTTGTATGGCGATGCATAATGCAGGCGTCATACAGTCTCTCGCCGCGGTGCCGCCACACGCGGATCCAACCATCTGGTGTTGCAGGCAGAAGCGGGATTCGTCGGAGAAGAAAATTTCGTGCCATTCCGTAGTATAGGTGCGGCGTTCAACAGCCCACTGCCACCGCACTCGCCGGTGGTGTAACGTCAATGGTAATCGGAGCAATGGGCGCCATGTGACAAGTCTCCACTCCTGCAGACGACGTCGAACGGTACGTGCTGACACAGGTTGTTGCGCAACACACCCTAATTCCTGCGCTAACGGTCGTGATGTGGCGGGGCGAGCCGTCAATGCCCGCCGCACAACATGCCGGTCCTCTCGTTAGGTGGTGTTCCGCGGATGCGGCAATCGCTCACGTCGGTCCGTCCGTCCCTCCTGCACCCACCGAATCCATACTCACCTCACTGTGGCTGGATGTCGTCCCACACGGGCGCCGATGTCTCGGTACGATAAACCGCTTTCGCGATAAGCTACTATTCTTCCTCTGTCGAACTCCGAAACGTGCTGGAATGACTGCCGTATTCTGCGACGAGGCATCAGGAAGCTTCCCACACACAGGTCCGGCAGCACAACATACTACCACTACTCACACCCCGCCTTCTGTGCACCCTTCTTATAGTGCTTCTCGGTGGCGTGCCAGGCGCACATTATTTGCATATGCCCTGCAATGTTAATCGTTTGCATGTACTCTCGCGGGCGACGCAGGCTGCGAATTTCAGGCCAATCGGATGCTTCCTTCTTGGTGTTGAATTTTGGGTGGCCAGCAGTGTATAACGTTGGACCTACAGCACACTGAATGTTACCATTTGGTGTATTTATGAAGAATTTAATGAAGAATATGTCGACTAAAATGTACGCGGATCCTATAATTATGTTTTTTTCTTCATGATAAATTGTACATCCCTTTATGACCTAAACTTGCATGTTTTACATTACCGTTGATCTGTACGAATTTATGTTTAAACCATAAAATTTCATGCCGCAAGAGCATTGAAATATCTCAGCGAATCAACTTCCAACGTTGCTTGAGAAGAAAATGAATCATTTCATTTTTCAGTGACTTTGTACATTGTTGCCCGATTGCCTTCCCAGCAAAAACAAAAGTGCTGGGAAACTGCTGGCCACCAGCTGGCAGTGATGGGTCACTGCTGGCTGAAATCTGCCGCTCACGGCCCTGTAACGGTCCGTTGGTGGCAGCGCTATCAGTTGGCGAGCCATTGATGGCCCTGCAGCATCGCCGTGAATTGTGGGCCTGCAAGCAAGTGCCACTAGTGGCCCGTTGCTGGCAACCAATGCAACCCCCCAACAGCAGGTGAAAGCAACGGGACTGCGCATGCGCAGAAGCAACACTTGCTGCGTCTCTCATGGTACCAGTTAGTTGAAGACGACGCTATCGCCATCGTGTTATTTTAGTGGGTGATAAGAAAAAATTCGTATGTAGAGAGGCGAATTAATTTCCTAATGAAATTCCACCTCGACGAAGATCTCAGATTAAGCCATGAAATACACCCACTCCATTCCCATGAATAAAAATTCATGGAATGGAGTGGGTGAATAACAAGAAAAAATTTGAAACCGCTTGAAACAAATGTCCTGGAAAAACATTAAAAAAACGTTTGTTGGAAAAAAAATTATACGCGTACAAAATTTATTAATTATTTGAAAGAAAAAAAAGCAACGCTATGTGGACATTTAATGTACTCATCCATGGGTTGAATACACAAGACTGAGAGGAATTCGCTTCTAAAAATAACGAGAAGTAAAATAAAAATATCTTTCCTCTTTAAAACAAATGTAGCTTCAGACAACGGAAAGGAAAGATACAACGTTAAAAATGTAACAGAATGTGACATGAACCCAGGTAAATATATATTAATTCAACAATCGCCCTTCAAGACAACAAGGACGGTACAAAACTTTGGAAAGCGACTTTAAATTGATACACTCCTTGAAAATGAGTGAGGTTCCCTTAAGGTAAAAAAAAAAAAAAAACAATCGTTACGTTGAAAAAATAGATTTATGAATTATATGAAACTGACTTTTATGAAAAATACCTCGCAATATTGTAAAATGAAAGAGAGAACGAGAGAAAAACTTTCTCTCTTTCATTTTATTGTAAAATGAAAGAGGGAAAGAGAGAACCATTCGATTACCCGAAACATACAGCTTCAAGCACACGCTCGTGCGTGGCAAATTAGTCCGGTCGGTAGAGAGCTCGCCTCCCATGCCGACAGCCCTGATTCGTATCCCCCCAGATCCAAACGGGCGTTTTGCCTGTCTGTTGATAAAATTTCCCCAGCGCAGTCCTATAATTCACAAATTTCGTAAGAGGAGGAAAAAAAAGTTGTAGCTTTGGGAAACTCCGGTTATCCTTGATTGTTTTTAATAGCTACTACTGGGAAATTGGCGGACAAGGTTCGGCAAGCCATCAGTTACATCACGTGATTGCCGGCTTCCACTACCGGCAAACTAGCGGACCACATTAGGCTAGCCATCATTTCTGGCACGTGCTTGCAGCGCCGCTGAAGGGCTACTTGAGGCAGCTACTGCATGTGATGGATAACTGATGGCCCTGTTGTGGCATCTGACAGCAGATGGGGTGCCAACTGTTGGCCTGAACTGCTGGCCCTTCTGTTGGCCTGAACTGCTGGCCCTTCTGTTGGCCGCCCGGACATTTTATTGACGGTTCGGCAGCGACAACATAGTGCTGGGCCACTTCTGGCAGTGCTGGCTGTCGGCAATGGCCCAGTGCTGGCACAGCAAGACTGTTTTTGCTGGGTTGGTCTCTGCAGAGTTCGTAGCGCATGCGCCACTGTGTGAATAAAATACATGCTGTCGTTAAATGAAGTTTACAACTTCAGTATGCTATTAAAAATACAATAGAAAAAGACTTACTTTAAACGTCATGAGACGTGGCAAGTTTGTTAAGTCAGATGATAGATGGCGTCATGTGTCACACGTAATGAAAAATCTCGTTAAACACGGAATACAACAGACATGGCTTCCCCAATGGAGAAAGTAGCGTGTGTGTTTTGGTTTGCGAAGTCAAAATCTCTAACAACAGCTCAGCGCAAGTTCAGAACGAAGTACAAGAGACAGCCGCCGACACGAAGGTGCATCGCACAATAGATAAATAAATTCAAAGCAACAGGAAGTGTCTTGAAAGACAAAAGCACTGGAAGACCTTCCATTTCGGACGTAAAGGTGGAAGACGTGAGAGTAAGGCTTATCTAAGCAGCCCAAAGTAGTCAGTCCGTGTCGCTAGTCGTGAACTCGAAATACCGCGAGCAACGGTTCACAAGGTTCTGCATAAACGTCTACGTCTATATGCATATAAAGTGCAGTTAGTGCAAAAATTTCGAACAAATGATTAACTACGTCGAAAAGCATTTGCGGTAGACAAGCTCAATCGCATTGATGAAAACCCTACACTCCTTTCACGGATCTGTTTCAGCGATGAGTCGACATTCCAAGTGTCTGGCTGTGTGAATAAATATAAATGCCGAATCTGGAGCACAGAAAATCCCCATGTGGTCGTAGCACACGAGAGAGACAGCTCTAAGGAAGTTAATGTCTGTTCTGGCCTAATGGAAGACAGAGTGATAGGGCCCTATTTCTTCTCTGAACCAACAGTTGCTGACATAACGTGCCTGGACATGTTAAGAACAATTCGCAATTCCACAACTGCAGGATATTCAAGACATCATTTACCAGCAAGATGGAGCGCCTCCTCACTGGTATTTGGATTCACGCAGTTCTTTAGACCACCATTTTCCAGGGCGATGGATTGGACGTGGGTGCCCGACTTCATGGCCACCGTGTTCTCCTGATATTACCGCTTGCGGTTTTTTTCTTTAGGGCTTTTTAAGAGCATTGTGTACAAGAAAAAGAGTCCACCTATCACTCAGCTCAAAGAACGCATTACTGCAGCCTTCCTCCTTGTTACACCTGCCATTCTGCACCGTACGTGTGTGGAACTGGACTATCGTTTAGACATCTTTCGAGCAACAAACGGAGCACACGTGGAGACCTACTGGCATTTAAAATAAAAACACTTTTAGTTACCATTCCTTTTGACATTAAAAGTAAGTTGTTATTTATTGTAGTTTTTTGACTAGCAACTGAAGTTGTATAATTCATTTATGGACACCCTGGACAATCATTTTTTATTTCGTTTCTTGTCGTTAATCCTATAAATTTATCATTTCAAAATTAGTGTAACACGTTTTTAAGTCTGTCTTTTAATTAACTTCACATAACTCACCGATATATGTTTATTTTTGAGGAAAGCATAGTAAACATCAGGAACAGACCTACAACAGTTACATTTCTCAAAACTGTATTTCTGAAAGCTGCAGAATAATAGGTAATAAAATAGAATACAGCTAGTTTTAAAACTTTAACGAACCTGCGGTTCCACTATATCCACTTATACGCAATGTATAGTTGCGGGATTCGTCCTCAATCCAGAACTCACTGTAACCAGCATATTTGAAATTATCTTCAAAATCCCTCAGGTCTACTCTTAGTTCGTATGACCTCTGATTCGTCAGGGCAAAAATGTTGTCGTTTCCTGCAAAAAAATTGATAATAACTTCACTGTAAGATGACATAATTTATTCCAATTTACCTTAAATATGTTTTAAATTGTCTTACCCATCCAGAATTCTTCCAAAATGTCACCAAATCCTGTTTTATATTCATCCCAAGTTTCATAGAAATAGTCTTCACTGTTTCCAAAATCTCCACGTCGTTGGATGATCTGCAAATAGTGAGAAATTGGCTTTTTGTACAGAATTGAATTCAAAAATGAAACCAAGAAAGTGCTTTCACAACTCTCGTTTATTTAAAATAAGAATATTTTTACATCGCTAGACGTTAAAACTTCATCACCAAGAAAACGTGAACCAAATGAGCTGAAAATAACCAGAGACAAAGAATGTTAGAATATCGGAGAGATAATACATCATCTAATTTCGAAGGCGGTATACAACAATTTGGCACTCTGCAAGACAGGATCACGTGACCGCAGGCAATTCCTAGTGTGATCACCATGTCGTGCAATACAATCAGATGCACGGAGCACCATGGAGTAGTCAGCGCTTTAATGTTGTCCTGGGGTATCTGAGACCACACAAGCTACACTCACGGACAATGAAATTTGCGCACCAAGAAGGACGCATCAGATTGAACTGAAATTTTATGGACGTAATGATACAGATGAATTATACACATGATGGCAAAAACAGAGCTGCAGGACATTTACAGAGGGATCTGTGGCCCGCAGTCCGGTCATCTTCAATAGCGCGCCGCACCGCTTCATGCGGCGATACATGCTGCAATACTGTCCGGATTGGAGGCGAACAGACGCCCAATGTTCTGCGGCTGACTGGCCCACACGTGTTGGACGCTTTGCTCCAAATCCCGGAGAGTGCGGCACGGTGGCAGCTGGCGTTTGAACTGGTCTCACACATGCTCGATAGAAGGCATGTCCGGAGAGCGGGAAGACCATGGAAGTGTCTGGACATGACGTAGGCAGTCCTGGGCAACCTGAGCCTTGTGCGGGCGGGAATTATCCTGCTGCTATAGCGCACCTGGAATCCCGGCCAGCAATGGGTGCACATGGGGCAGCAGGATCTCATCCACATACCGCTGGCCCGTCAATGATCCACGTACCAATACTAGAGCTGATCGGCTATCATAGGCTATGATTCCCCAGATCATAATGCCTGCAGTGGGGAAGGTGTGGCGCTCGATAGTGAGGTTGGGATTGTGCCGTTGACACGGGGACTTCCTCACCCGGACACGATGATCATCTGTCCCCAAAACGAAGTGGCACTCATCTCTAAACATCACACATGTCGCCAGTCTGTGAAGTTCCACGTCGCTCTTCTGGCCTGGTACCACTGCACACGAAGCCGGCGATGTTCCGGTGTTAATGGAAGCACACGTAAGGAGCGCTGGAATCGCAGATTAACTTTCGGGAGGCGTCGAGAAATGGTTCGTGGGCACATAGGAGCCGCTACGTCTGCCTCTATAGTGCACCGGGTTCACATGGGATCCTTTCGCGCCTGGCGCACAATCCATCAATACTCTCTACCGGTGGTCTTCCTGGTCTTTCCGGAGCCGTACCGCCGTGTAGTAGTGCCATCACGTGTCCACTACTTCCAACAAAGTCGGACGGTATGGTCAGAACGATCCGCGTGGCGGTCTATACAGCGCGCCGATTACTCTGCGGTTTTCAGCCGGATGATCCGGCCTCTCTCAAAGTCCGTAAGTTGCTTAAAACGAAGTCTCTGGCGTCTACCCGGCATTCTTGTCTTTCTGTACTCTTACTATCATCGGCCGGTACTTTTCGCTTTCATGGGAGATCGACTACACGCCGGTTGATAAGGCTGCCTGGGTTCTTTTTTTTTATTGAAGGTTTAATGACCACCCTGAGCAACTTAATGGGCTATAAGCAGTCGCCTGTCCCTAATTTAGGGCCACTGACTCCAGGGAAGGGAGACAGCCAGCGCTGTAAGACAAACACAACATCCATGCCTCACTAGGATTCCAACTCGGACCCATCTTGCACGAATGATCAGAAGCCATCGCTTAGACCACTGCGCCACCGGTTTGTGCCGGTTTTTGCTTGCAGCGCCACCACAGGGTGTGCGGTCATGCGCACTCTCACCAAACGTGGATCATTTCCATACCAGCACGCACTCTACCTATTTGCAAAGTTTCGCTGTTGCAGCATGTTTTCTTCTAGGTGCGCAAATTTCATTGTCCGTGAATATATATCGGATCCAATAATTCAGAGGCATTGGGGCTGCCAAGGAGTGGGCTTGCAAGCATCGTCCAATGGCGGCACTTGAGATATCAATCGATGGCTGATAGGTTCGGGAATGTTGCTGGCTATAGAAGCATGCGGACCAGTTTTAGGCACGCTAGAGAAATCTTAGACGTGTGTGGTTGAGCATTATCGTGCTGTAAAACGCCCTCCGGGATAGCACTAAAAAAATCATCATCGTGCTGCAAAACGGCCTTCAGGACATCACTCACTGTGATAACTGGGGCTGTTAAATTCCATTCACGTACCGGCAGACGCCACTGTGTCCATTATTCGCATTAGAATTGACCGGCTATCGTAATTAATGGAGGATGCTTAGTGGGCAAGCAGTGTGCTGCTGGTAGTGAGCAGTTGGATCCTCCCTGTGCCACGTCGTCACCAGACGTGTATGCGATGATCGCCCGCACCAAGGCGAATTTGTGACGCATCACTGAACACTACATGGCGTCATTTCCCCCGCCACGCAGGTCTTCAACGACGCAACTCCAGCCTAGATACCCTACGGTCAATGGCAGTCGACGTAATGTATAAAGAGAGCATATATTAATACACTATCTACCAACAAGTAATTGGACACCCCTGCAATCGACGATATCTGCGGTCCTGATACACGTCACGGCCGCCGCCGTTAAATATCGTGTGAAAACAACAACGCAACCAGTCGCATGCAAGATGCCACGCAGTTCGGAGCTCTCTGATTTCGAGAAAGGTGTTATCGTCGGGTATCACAGAAATGGCCGATCCATACGTGACATAACCAGCGAGCTGAAGTACCCAAAACCGACAGTGGCCTATGTGATTGGCAAGTGGAAGATTAGAGCTGACTGTCGGAATGTGCCCCACAAAACTGTGAGTTAGAGACCGACGGGTGCTGGCGAGAGAAATTCGGAAGAACCGCACCAAATCGATGGGCCACATCAGCGAGGAGTTTCAATAGGCATCCGGGAGTGTTCTTTCTATGAATACCATCCGTAAGGAAGCCCATCTGCTCGGTTATGATGGACGTGCTGCTGCCCACAAGCCTTTGATCACCAAATCCAATAGCGCTGCTCGGCTTACGTGGTGCAAAGAACGTCGACAGTGGACCGTTGAACAGTGGAAACAGGTTCTCTGGAGCAACGAATCATGGCTCACCCTCTACCGTTCGGATGGCAGGGTCGGGGTTTGTCTGCCTGGAGAACGCCTCCTACCGGAATGTATTGTGCCAACTGTGAAGTTCGGCGGCGGTGGGATTATGCTATGGGGGTGTTTCTCCTGGTATGGCACGGGACCCTGGGTCGTAATTCCTGGTAGACTCAACGCCGAGACCTACTGCACCATTTTGAATGACCATGCGCTTCCTACGTTGTGGCAGATTTACGGGGTGGACCCATGTTACTTTCAAGATGACAATGCCACTTGTCATGTTGTGAGGTCCACCATGGCTTGGTATGGTGACCATGTGGTTAATCTAATGGACTGGCCTGCGCAGAGCCCGGACCTTAACCCTATGGAGCACCTTTATTGATTTCGGACAGTAGGGTGCCCCTACTGTCAGAAATCGGTGAAGGAACTGACCTGTCTTCTTCAAGCCGAGTGGAAGAAAAGACCGCTAGCCGTCGTACAACGCCCGGTTGAGAGTATGCCCCGAAGGGTCGCAGCTGTAACCGCCGCTCGTGGAGGCTCCACCAACTATTGAAGGTGAATAAACTTTGTTTTCCTTTGCTATCACAGGTGTCCAATTACTTGTTGGTAGATAGTGTATATGTTTCCGTCAAACTTCGGCTTACCGTCAGAGTCGTGATAAGGATGTCCAAGGTCATAGATGTAACTGATCGAATGCTGTTTGAAGTAGTTTGTGGCTCCACAATTGCTTGGCGACCGACACGGCGATTGATCAGTGCTCACCGTAGTCCGACTTCACTTGTCTCGCTTCCTAGACTGGCGATGCATTTTTGAAACCTCTATAGCCAACGAGGACCAAATGCTCTAACATCAGATGTACATAGGACGCGATTCAACGAATCGACAAACTAGCTTCGTGGAGGTCTATACTCCTGCCTCTCTGAAGCACGTGGAACTGATGATAGTGTTGGCGAGGTCTACGAAGCGTCATGGGCAGTTGGATACGCTGTAGTTGCACTCAGCATCCTTTGTTTTGTTTAGTACGTATAACGTGGGGCACGGAAAACGACACGACTTCGGCGGGCACTTTTTGCCATTTTGTCTGTCGCGCATCTCTCGCTATTCGCCACATAATAGAATTATTTGCATATCCTACCTGCTTACAGACATCTAGGAAATGCGTGAAGATACGACGACTTTTTCTTGGTGAGATAACTTCAATATATACCGAGCAATGTATTTCAAAAAATCTAAATAGTATTTGACATTAAAGGGATATGCTCTTCTGTAATTTGGCATAAATGGTTACAATGCGAAATTCAAACTTTCTCTCTGCCGGTGGCGAACTCGAAGCCACACCCTTCTGCTCCGGAACCAAATGCTTTCCCATTTATGCTATGCCGGCAAGGTCTTATCACTTGCTGTTTTTTACATGTACGTCCCCTGTGAGGTAGGTACGTCAATAAATTTCTCCCTTGAGAAAGGGAAGGCATGAAATTGTATGTTTCCGGGTTAGCCGGAAAACCACGCTTTAAGAGAAGATCATTGTAGAAGAAAGAATTCTGACAAATTCCAGAGGATATGCGGAAGAAATATCATATATTTTTCGAATAATCCAACGGCTCTAAGGTGCATTTTAATTCAAACCTTCTCAGCTGGTGGCGGTACTAGAATCAACATCCTTCTGCTCCGTAATCAAAAGATTTCCCATTCAAACTACTGCGGCAGGGGCTTATCACTGCTACTTGCCATCTTGACATGTGCGCCACCTCTGAGGTAGGTACGCCAGAACATAAAGAGTGTGAACCGTGCGAAGGGTTGCTTCAATGGTCATGTAGAGGTTCGGACCCAGACACAACATTATAGAAGCGGCCAGAAGCCCTTGCTTTTGACCACGTAAAATGCTGGAATTGTATGAAGACAAAGATGCCGAATCACTACTGAACTGTAATTGAGATCTGTGAAAAGTAAATTGCGATAAACAAAAGGAGACTTTATATATCCGTAGAATAAAACATCTGAGTTTGTGTGTATACCAGTTCTTAATGAGAAATTCTAACACAAATCAAATTCCTATTTAAATAATTTTATTCTTACGTGCATATACGGCTGAGTAACTTTATCTATGAGAGTCTACAAGCAAAGTGTATTTATGGAAATCGACGCAGTTTTTGTGTTAACTCTACCCGCTTGCATACACAAAAAGAAATCTAAAACAAATCTTACTCGAAAGGATTTGTGCCATAGAATGAAAGACAAGGCAGACTCTTCCATTTATTAGGTGTGCAATTTAATTCTCGGCCACTAGCCTCAAGCGATCATAGAACGTCGGGAAATACAAATAGCTCTGCGCGATAATGGCTGATTGCAGCGCCAGCCAACAGCTTTCCAGGCAATCGTAACCGCTCACAGCTGTAGTGACAAAAGGGACGAAAGTTGACTGTGAAAGCAATGTCGTTCGAGAAGCAATATTTGAGGCACTGCCTCCTGTTCGCTTTCAGCTGAAAAAAATGCCGCGAAAGCCCAGCAAATGATCTGTGATGCTTTGAGTGAGGCTGTTGTGTCCTACAGTACGTGTAAGAAGTGGTTCCAGCGGTTTAAGCAGGGAAATTTGGATCTCCGTGATGCAGAACATCCGGGACAGCCACAGAAAGTTGACGATGAGGAACTAAAGCAACTGTTGGACGTGGATCCTGTCTCACACAGTCACAGCTCGCTCAGGAACTCGGAGTAACACGGCAAGCCATTGCAAAACGCCTGAACAAGCTTGGACGGATTCACAAGGAGGTCCGTTGGGTGCCCCACCAACTCATAGCTGCGAACAAGTCTAGGCGCTACGATTTTGCTGTGTCCTTGCTCTTCAGATTCAAGAAGAAGGATTTCCTCCACAATGTTTTGACCTTTGATGAAAAGTGGATCCTCTACGATAATCCTAAGCGGCGCAAATCATGGGTTTATCCAGGTCAGCCTACCATCAGTACCGCCAAACCGAATATCCATGTCAGGAAGTTCTTGCTGTTCATATGGTGGGATCAGCGCGGTGTCGTACACTATGAGTTGCTCAAACCTGGTGAAAAGGTCAATGCCGAGCGTTATTGTCAGCACCTCATTCGTGTCAGTGACGCAATGGAGGCAAAAAGGTCATACACCAACAAGGGCAGAAGGTCGGTCCTGTTGCTTCAGGATAACGAGCGTCCTCACACCGTGAAAACGACTTTAAACACGATCACCGACCTGGTATGGGAGATTTTGTCCCACCCAGCGTATTCTCCAAACTTCGCCCCTTCGGATTATCACCTCTTTCGCTCCCTGCAGCATCACCTGAGTGATACGCACTTCTCTTCTGTCGAGGAGGTCCACACAAGAATTGATGACTTTAACAACTCGAACCAGCCCCCTTTTTTCCCGCAGTAGCATTCGGCAGTTCCCTGACCGATGGCTCAAATGAATCCAACATGACGGGGATTACTTCCCTGATTAGGTACGTATTCGATTTGCTATTAATTGCTGTCAACGTGTCGTGCCTGTGACCGAGAATTAAGTTGCGTACCTAATATATTAGGTAGGAAAGAAAGTAATGTCCGATGACGAGGTACCCGAAGTCGAAGCCTCGGCCACAACGCACATTTACCACGGAGATCCCGCAACATACCGGCATGACATCAGCATTCAGCAGGCAGGTGGCTTAAATAAGTGGCACTTAGCCGTCAAAAGGCGAAGAGTGTAATCGCCAGCCAACATGGAAGTGGACAAGGAGTACATTCGCCGGCATGTTTTGGTAGCACCCCAAGAAATACGGTAAGAAACGTTAACAGTGTGTACTCCAATGCCATATCACATCGTCAGTGCTGTTCTTGGATCGAATGGTTTCGAGAGGGAAATTTAGACCTGTCAGACAGTCCCAAATCTGGAAGTCCCGCAACAGTGAATATGGACACGATGAGGACTTAAGTGGAAACTGACCCACGTGGGATCACGTGAGAGTTGGCCGAACAGTTGGGGACCACCAACACGAGCATTATCACACACCTGCACCAACTTGGGAAGGTGCACAAGGAGGGAGTTTGGCTACCCCATCAACTAGCAGCTGAGCAGAAAGCAAATGGCATGAGTGTGTGCGTTTGTCTTCTTGCATGTGACCAAGTTGAACCGTTGCTGGACTGCATTGTGACAGGTGACAAGAAATGGGTTTCGTGTGATAATATCAGTTCTCGGAAGCAGTGGTTGGACCCAAAACAGACCCACAAAGCCGGCTTACACTCTCGCAAGGTCCTGCTCTCTGTTTGGTAGGATTTGTGGGATGTCGTGTTTTTGACCTGCTGCTGGACATCACCACTATCACCACCAATATGTACTGCTGTCAGATCGACGATCTGCACGCATCGCACACGTCGAAATGAGCAGCACTGTTGAACCTCTAACAGCAAGAGGGAGCCAGACTTCACACACGACAGGTGACCTATCACAAGATGAGGGACTTGGGCTGGGAGTTGCTGCGTAACCAGACTATTCCCCAGATTTTGCCCCAAGCAATTGCCACCTATTCCTGTCTTAGTAGCTTTTCGTGGATGGACAGTGGTTCACCAACTGGGATGATAACGAATATTCACTTACTTCTTTGAGTCTAATCCGCCCTAATTCTTCAGGGACGGTATCCAACAACTGCCAAGACTATAGGAGCAAGTCGTGATGAACGATGGCGACTACGTTTTGGACTGAATTTTACTAGTATATACGGTAATTAGCATTTTTGTGTTGCATTGAAATTAAGGGTATTACTTTCTTTACAATCCAATAGAACATAAATATTGTACAAAAATTTTGCATTTATTAAATGTCCTTAAGCCCACAAATACACTTTGCGGGCGACGGAAATTTTATACAGAATGCTCACCGATCATAATCTAATTATTTCTCCTTGTTAAAAACAAATAAGGCACCTTTTAAAATCTGCTTCCATTTTGCAGATCGACGCTATTCGAAAATTCCATTCTAGATAACCATGCAAAATCATTCACACGATAACCATGCTCTTCACATTTCTATTTTATTGGATTTTCACATATTCGCTTGTACACGAAGGTGCATTTTTCAGTTTTCTATAAGGGTTACTGCGGTGTTACGCAAAAACTAATTCCATGTCTGCTTTCTCTGCATCTTATAACTTCTTGTTGAATATTGCTTAGAATACATTTTCAAATAATCTGAAATTTGAGACCGATGTCTTAAAAACAGTTTAACTGATCCATGGTTAGTTAGACATACTTCCGAACAGCTGAAAGAATTCTAGAGATTTGTGATTGCAAAGGCTGCTAAGACAAACCCTACATGGAATCCTGAAGAATGAGCCATTAGTGCTTTTAGATATTTTTGTAGGGTTCAGCTGGTTGTTAAAAAAAAGGCAGCCAAATTACTTAACAGATTAAGGTATTTTTAAGTTACAAGGATTAACAAGAAGACGAGAGATGCGATTTTATTAATTGCGCTTATTCTTCCTCCAAAGTATACCATTTGTAAATTTCTCTCATTCCGGTCATCAGATTTTTGCTACATGCAAAATTACTGCATCATTTTGAAAGCTGAAGCATGTATTCCTTAGAAGCCGCATTTTATCGGTTCTGCGTTTCGATGAGTTAATTTGATAAAGCATTCGTTAAAATCGACTTTCACGTTTGAGAAATAAGGACACACATAAGATAACTAAACTAGTTTGAATTTCTTATGTTTTTTGTCTGCGCTGGATTCAAACCTATCATTTATGAGAATAAATTTGGATTCATTCTCATGGAAGCGTTTTGGTTAGAACATCCGAGCAGACCCACGTGTTACTCAGTTCAAACTTATGTTCTATTCCCCAAGCTTGGATAGCATCAAAATAACCCAGCGTGTCACAAGCTTCAAGTTTATACTGCATTCTCTGGTTTCAATATTATCTCTAGGGATGGGACATTCGAATCCCCGAATCCCGCGAATCTTGAAAAAGATTCGAGATTCGAAAACTCGAATCTTCGCGCTTTTTTCGCCATTCCAATTGTTCGATTCTTAACCTAAAAAACTTGGCGTTTGGTGCTTGTTCTAGAGCGATATTTGTTCGAATTTTTGTCAGCATGAAGAGTTCTGACATTAGAAAACAATCGAAGAAAATCGTCTACAGTGTGTACACAGATATTTGAAATAGCTCGTTGCTTATCAACAGGATGCAACAGTGAAGGAATTGTTCAGCCAAACACAGAGAGCAACCGCCAAAGTGACTGGCGTCTCCCATCGGACAGTGTCTTAGCTACCATACCTCAAGTATAGCAGGAAAAGTGACTTAGCCATATTTTATCTCTTTTCCGGAAGCCGTTAGCGTTGTAACGATAGTGAGAACGGAGAGGGGAGTGTGACCTTTAGCCGCGTCGCGCACATGACTCAAGTTACTCATTCTACAGCTCAGCGTTTCGAGTTCTACTCAACCAAAAGAAAAGCCAAAGTTTGAGGAAACACTCTAAAAAGTTCTTAATCACACCACCATCGACAGTAATGTCAGAAAGGCTCTTCAGCACATCAGGTGTCATAGCTGATAAAAAACGAAGTAGGCTAGACACAGAGCGAGTTCGATTGCTAGTGTTTTTAAATAAAGATCTGCATTAAAGGTTTCTGATTTTTTTTATTGCCCTGAAAGAGTTCAGTGTTTTTATTATCTTTTAAAACAAACATGCTTTTGATCTTTCTTAATTTTCTGGAAAGAATTTACTCAATTAAGTGTTCCATGTTTAGTGTCGATCTACATTAACTTTTGAAATAATCCTCCCCACACTTGCTTTTTTTTTCAAGGTTTTGGAACTTTTGTTATTAAAGAAATATGTCAAAAATGTGAATTGTTACTCAAATATTTTTTGGTCAAATTATGTTCAGAAAATGGAAATGAACCTCAAGACGTAAGAGTTATTTATTTCATTTGGTAAATGCAAATTATAAATTTCATTTGTACCTTTTTAATAAGTATGGTTTTACTTTTTTGAAAACTTTATTCTTTAATTTGTTTTTCATTAAACACAGATTTCAAATTTTGCTTCAGTTAAAAACTTTTAATTTTAAATAGGTCTTTTCTTTCCCTTTTTTTTTCTTATAATTATTCTTATATGAAGTATTCGAGATTTGGGAGATTCGAGGGATTCGATAACCTTTTAGTATTCGAATTCCCGAAAATTTACGATTCGTCCCACCTCTAATTATCCCTGTATGCTCACGTGCTACTTAGTGCAAGAAAATGCTCTATTCTCCGCTAACAGGATTTTACGGAGTCAGCACTGATTCAGGTTGATGTGGTAAAACAAACTTTAAAAAGTATAAATACAGTATTTGCTTCCATTCCCCAGTGATTCCTTCTCTTCTTTCAACCGTTTCCGCAATGCCACTTCCGCATACGTTACGTAATGTTCATCGAAACTGCTTCAACTGAAATAATTCCTCATATTCTCAAATGCGGCGTTTGCGGCGTTGAGCTGCGCAGCATCTCTGATCAAAACAATTCAATTAATTTTCTAAAGGCAGTAGAATTAATTAGCGAAACCTCAGGGAAGTTCGAGCGATTTCCGTCTTTGTCGTGAGCTCATTCGTTACATATGAAATATTTCTGATTTTTATTTTGTTATTTATTTCCTCAATTCACTCAATGTTCCACAAAAATTTATTTGCAAATGATAAGTACAGGCAGCCGAAAAATAAAAGTAACGGGAAACAGTCATAAGCTGTAAAATATTACAAAACTTTAAATAAAAAATACTTGTTTTACAAATTTTGAAAATGACAATCTGTTTTTTGTTGTAAATATGACAAAGGTGGTAAGTCAGATAACATCCGAAAACTTTAAAATTTTGTCGTCCTGAAGAGGAAATCGAATCCGCGTCTCTCAGATAACGCCCGGGTATGCCAACCACTACACCACGCAGAACGACCAAGTCTCAAGTTTCCGATTAATTTGAATATAACCATCACAGGATTCGCTAGTCGAAGCAACCGGCATTCATGTTTAGCGAATCTGGAGGTTAAGAATCCTATTCCGTGATTGCCCGGAGGGGCAGATAAATCATGAATGGAATACGAGATTACACCATATAATTCAAATTTTGTAGATGACAATTGTTTTTTTGGTGTTAATATGACAAGGATGGTAAGCCAGATAATATCCGAAAACTTGAAAATTTCGTCGTCTTATAGTGAGAATCGAACCAGCGTCTCCCAGATAGCGCCCGGGTATTCTCGCTCGCGGACGACGAAAGATTCAAGTTTTCGGATATTATCTGACTTACCATCCTTTTCATATTTACAGCAACAAAATTGTCATCAAAATTTGTATTGTACGGTGTAATCCCGTATTCCAATCATGAACACTTATTTTGTTATGCTCTTAATAGGCATTCATACACACAAGAAGGCTATGGATACCAATGGTGAAAGAACACGAATTTCATTCAAAGAAAAATCTCAGTAGCACCTTTTAAAATTTCATTACCTGCTGTTTTGGTTGAAACATGGAAATTAACATTTGCTTAAAACTTTTCTACCACGTGAATAGTAAGTTAAAATTTAATTCGTCTGTTTTTATTTTCAAAGATGAGTAATGTCGATCTAGGATTTTTATCCAATTGCTTCACAGTTTGCCGTCAGGCGTCAGGTGTTACGTAAGTCACAACTTCCATGAAGCTGTTCTTACTTATTTCTTCACTGATTTAATTTGGTGCGTGAAAGTAAGAATTTGTCTGGGACGAAGATCGAGCCACGTCTCCTCGCTCCGGAGTGAATTGCTCTAACCGATTAAGCTACACCGACGGACTGTATCGCTGCAGATTTATTGTCATAACATGTGATTCACCTCTGTAGTCACATCATCTCCCTCGTATTTTCTTTATTTTTGAAACGAAGAAAGAACCTTTCATTTATTCCAGACTATGTGTGTGACGAACATCACACATTTTTCGAAGAACCCAACGGCCAGTAGATCCATTTTTATTTTTGGGCGCCAATGTGAAAAAAAAAATTTGTCGATGACGACGATCGAAGCCACGTCCTCTCGCTCTGGAGTGAGTTGCTCTAACCACCTAATCTACACCAACGGAATGTACCTCTGCAGATTTGTCGTCTTGATACGCTTCCCATCTGTAGTACGTCACAGGTGTTCAATGCTCCACATGGGTATTCAATGATCCACAGGTGTTCAATGTTCAAAGATCCACATGTGTGTTCAATGATCCACAGGTGTTCAATGTTCAAAGATCCGCATGTGTGCTCAATGATCCACAGGTGTTCAATGATCAATGATCCACATGGGTGTTCAATGATCAATGATCCAATGATCCACAGGTGTTCAATGATCTACAGGTGTTCAATGATCTACAGGTGTTCAATGATCAAATGATCCACATGGGTGTTCAATGATCCACATGGGTGTTAAATGATCCTCATGGGTGTTAAATGATCCACATGGGTGTTTAATGATCCACAGGTGTTCAATGATCAATGATCCACATGGGTGTTCAATGATCCAAATGGGTGTTCAATGATCCACATGTGTGTTCAATGATCCACAGGTGTTCAATGATCCACATGCTTAGGAGAGAGCTCGTCGTTAATTTAGCAAAACTACAATACATCTACCGTGCCCAAGATTTTGATTAAAATCCAGTAGTACGCTAGTGTTAGTCTCTTCGGTTCCGAGTTGCTTGAAGCTCGATCCTCATATCAGTTTTCTGAGAGAGTACCAGATGAGGTGTGGGGGTGTTCTTTTCGCATGGTGCATGCTCTGTTTCTTTCCTGAAACCATGGCTCTAAATCAGGGAGAAGCGAATGCTAATAGCACTGAGATTTGCTCATGGTTGTTTTAAAACTTTAAAACAGAAACACTCTTGTTTATATGTAATATATATTGTACTGAGTACACAGAGAGATTTCGATACCGGATCGACTTGCAGTTTGGAAAATATCAGGATCTCGATGGACGGCAGTATCGTAATTATGTTTAAGAAACAATAGTTTCCAACATATAAATGCTGCCTACATGAGAAAAAAGTATATCTTCATTACTTTGTTTGAAAAAATTTTTCTGAGGTTTTTAAAAGTAGAAAAAATTATGCAGTGTTTAAACACTGCAGAAATAAAGGGAAAAAGTTTATACTCACAGTCCATCCACCTCCATCGTCCATATCACAATAGACATCTAAGGACCCCTTAGAAATTCTGCTTTGTGGCCATATTTCATAAGAACCACTTGTACGATTTCCTTCCTGGTAGATATCACTACAGTCCATTGGCCTAACAACACGAGCAATGTTTCTGCGATTCTCCTTTTGGATTGAAGTCCGTCTGAGATCGATGGGGCTTACAGATTTATCGTCGCATGTGATCTTTTGACATGTTCTCTTTAAGCCTGAAAAAAAAGAAACTCTTGAAAACATTTTAGAACAATGATTTGTTTAGTTAGTAGAATGCATTTCGCAGTAGATGATACAGCAGAATCGCAAGATAATTTTTTTATTTGAGGGTTTAATAGCCACTGTGAGCGATTCAATAGGTTATAAGCAGTCACCCTGTCTCCCTAATTTCGGGTCACTGGCTCTAGGGAAGGCAGAGAGCCTGTGCCGTAACACAAATACACCATCCATGCCTCACCTGAATTTCAGACCCAGACCAAACATGGACAAATTATCCGATGCCAGAGCTTAGACCACTGCGCCACAGGTAGGGTGGGCCAAAAAAAACTTTTTTTTTTTTAATTTGCATATCGCATATTGCGGAAAAGTTACCATTTGGGTCAACAAGAATAGCAAAAGAATTTTTTTTGAAAGCGACCAATACCTTACGTCTCCACACGGCACACTAAATTCGCGTTTTTCAGACCGCATTGGGCCGTAAGCAAAAATGGATGAATTTTGTTGTAATTGAAATCGAGAAACCCCTAGTGCGGAAAAGTGTCCTTTAGTGTTCCCAATAACAGTGCAAAAAGGTTTTGAAGTTGATCAATATGCTATGCCTCCGCACCGCTCGCGAAGTTCACCATTTTCTTCTTACATTTGGCCCGTAGAGCTGGGGGAAGTAAATGCATCCTGACATGTAGGGCATCGGAAAAATCCGTAGGAAACTGCCCTGTTCTGAGTGCACCATGCGCGTGCATGTGTAGTACACTCAGTGTGCTTCGCAATGTGTAGCGTGTAGCTCTTCGCTTGCTTCCAATGTCACACATGGAAACAACCCTCACCGCAAGGAGGTGGCTACACTTCGAGTTCCACCCACCCTCCCACCAGCTCAGAATTTTAATTTCTACATAGTATATCTTGTTCGGCAATCCGCTTTACTCGAAAAATGTGGCAATATTTGCCGTGTTGCAATTGTTGCTCTTATGAATGAATCTCTAGCTTCAAATCCACACACTGAGGCAGCTGCTTCGGTCACCAGTGTCACGTAACGTTCCACAGCTTGCGTGTGGCAGGGAAACTTGGTTGTTTCTTCGCCAGCTGCGGCAGAAGTTTCATTAGTCGATCCAGATCTCCGCCTGAGATGTGTTTTATCAGGGGTTGTTCGATAAGACACGTTTTAGTCCACTCGATCATTTCATAATATTCATTAGCATCCAAATTTAATTGAGGCACTTCGAATTCTCTTATGACACCATTCATTTGTTGTTATCTAGCTTTCTGTATTCTTCTCCATCTAAGAGCTCTAACGTGGATGTGTTCGTCCGCAATTATACTTAGCAATATATTCTCTGGATGACTGAAGAAAGCGTTTTTTCTGTTGATCACTACATCAATGAATAATTTGCATTTCAAATCCATGAAGCGCGATAAGTTGATCAGCTTCCAAAAGTGTTTGGCCCCTTCTGTGAACGAAGGCTTCTTCTTTATGGAAAACCAGACCGGGGCATATGCTTTATTATGTAGTTGGCAACACAGATCAAAGTTTGGATTGGATTTTGAGCGGCG
This sequence comes from Macrothele yani, assembly GCA_039090855.1. Lineage (NCBI taxonomy): Eukaryota > Metazoa > Arthropoda > Arachnida > Araneae > Macrothelidae > Macrothele > Macrothele yani. The sequence goes on along the minus strand of CM077005.1, from coordinate 131,075,581 downwards.
ATGACATTGATGCAGTGATCAAGAGAAACTCGTTCTTCAGTCACCCAGAGAATATATTGCTAAGTATAATTGCGGACGAACGCACCCACGTTAGAGCTTCTGGATGGAGAAGAATAAAGAAAGTTAGACAAAAACAAATGGATGTGTCATAAGAGAATTCGAAGTGCCACAATTAAATTTGGATGCTAATGAATATTATGAGATGTAAATTGGACTAAAACGCGTCTTACCAAACCACCCCTGACAAAACACATCTCAGACGAAGATCTGGATCGACTAATTGCAAATTCTGCTGCAGCGGGAGAAAAAATAACCAAGTTTCCCTTCGTGGATTTGAAGCTAGAGAGTCATTCATAAGAACAACAATTGTATCACGGCAATTAACGCCACATTTTTCGAATAAAGCGGATTACCGAACAAGATATGCCACGTAGAAACAAAATTCTGAGCAGCAGGGAGGGTTGACGGAACTTGAAGTGTTGCCAGTAGCTACCTCCTCGTGATGAGTTCTGGGTTGTTTCCATATGCAACATTGGAAGCAAGCGAAGAGCTACACGCTACGCATTCCAAGGCAAACTGAGGGTACTACACATGCACACGCATGGTGCACTCAGAACTGTGCCATTTCTTATGGATTTTTCCGATGCCCTACATGCCAGGATGCCTTTACCTAGCCTAGGCCTACGGGCCAAATGTGGGAAGGAAATGGTGAATTTCGCGAGCAGTGCGGAGACATAGCATATCAATCAACTTCAAAAAAATTTTTTCACTGTTATTGGGAATACAAAAGGACACTTTTCCATACTAGGGGTTTCTCGATTTTAATTACAAAAAAACTCCATCTGTTTTTACTTACGGCCCAATGCAGTCGGAAAAACGCAAACTTAGTGTGCCGTGCGGAGACGTAGGATATTGGTCGATTTAAAAAATTCTTTTGTTATTCTTGTTGATCCAAATGGCAACTTTTTCGCACTAGGCGATACGCAAAAAAAAAAAAAAGTTTTTTCCGGCCCACCCTAACCACCGGGTAGGCCAAAAGAATGGCAAGCGCTTTTAGGAATAATTGTAAAAGCAAGTGATCTAGAAGAACTGCAAAGACTTTCAGATATCTAAAATCGAATGATTACAGGAATAGTAAAGATTTTTAGAAACCTAAATGTAAATGATCCAGACGAAATTACGCGAATTGTGCATATAATTGATTTGTACATGGCAAACAGTTTCCTAATAACACTTGTTTAAATACACTGGTGACCAAAATTAACGTGACAAACACAAAATCATGAGTAACGCGAAATCCACTTTAATGTCAGCTGGTACGCATATCCGTATGTCGATAACGCATCAATACACAACAGACAAGAAATACCATCCCCTCATGAGGAGGAAGCATACGCATGATAGCATGGCAGTACAACAGTGATGCAGCAAGCGGATTTCGAAGGGCTAATAGGAAGTGTGATTACCCCGAACAGAAATGCAGTTCGCACAACGAACCTTCATGCTGTTTACAAGGCTGTGAATGTGAGTTGGGGGTAATAAGTGGCACTCCTCTACCAAGGAGCGTTGGAGACCTGTGAGGGTTCTCGAGGGGGCTGTCGGCCTGCTAGTGCTCTTCCCAGGGATTCCATACGTAATCTATCGTGTTCACGTCTGGAGGGCTCGCGATTCACTCCATTCTGGGAATTACCTCACCCTCCAGGTATTTGTCGGCTAGTCCAGCCCTTTGGAAATGGGCGTTATCGTCCACGGAAAGGAACTTGGGTGGTCCAACAGCTCCCTTGAAAAGCCACAGATAGGGTTCTTGGATGTCATCTCTTTAGCGTACAGCGGTCATGGGTCCTCCCGGGAACACGCCCAGCTGCATGCGTTCATTCACCGTGATGCTAGCCCAAATCAGGAGTCCTCCGCCACCACAATAGTTAATTTCTGCAATGTTGGAGGGAAGATTTCAACATCCAGCCACTCTCCAAATGTACACACGTCGAGAATCCGTGTTTAGGCTGTACCGTGAGTCTTCAGTGAAAAGAACACAGGCCCATTATTTAGGGTCTACGTATGACGTTATCGGGGCCAATCCAGGCTGATCCTTCTGTGCGATGCGGCGAGTGGCCTTCTTGCATAAAAATATCTCTCGTGGAGTATTCTGTAAACTGTTTTGCTTGATGTCACTATTTTTCTCAGCTGAGGAGAGCTTCTGAGAGAGTGGCCTGGCTGTCGACCTACTGTGAAGGAGTACCGTTAAAGATAACTACCGGTCCTCTTGCCCAACCCTTTGGAGACGGGCTGGACAAGACGATCGGTAGTCACTCTCTTGACGTCTTGTGACTAGTGGGCGTCTTTATCACGGCCTTCTGGTTATTGTTCCGGTTTACTGGAACTGCCTCCAGAAATTGGAGATTACTTGCCTCAACACGATCAGCCATCTTGCACCCTCAGCTTGCGATTGCCCTGATTACAATCTAACGATCGCTCTCCACCGTAAAGAACCTTCTAATCGATGGTGTGGAGCTCTTGTTTCACTAATAGTCCCACTCAAGCTTCAATTGCCGCAACCAGCTCAGAACAACGTCCATCAATGTCGCATGCCTGCCAGCTCAATGATGTACGATGGCCATTTGCATATTTCCGTTGGAGCTAACAGAATGTTGCTTGGGTACGTCGACTTAGAGTTTCCCCTTGCTCATGTCTCTGAAACACAATTTTTTTTAGGTTTAACGACCACCGGGAGCAACTCGATGGACTGTAAACAGTCACCCGTCCCTAAGTTAGGGCCACTGGCTCCAGGGAAGGGAGAAAGCCAGTGCCGTAAAACAAACACAACATCCATGCCTCACCTGGATTCGAACCCGAACCCATCTCGGACAAATGGTCAGAAGCTGGAGCTTAGACCACTGTACCACTGGGACAGCGTGAAACATCTTTGCAACCAGTCGTGTTTTTTGGACATATTCTGGAATTTCTATTTGTCCCGTTAATTTTGGTCACAAGGATATTCAGCGATTGTAAGTTGTAGCTAGGTTTAAAGCACAAAATAAGCAAAGTTGGCCCGTGCATTAGAAATACAGTACTTGAAGATCGATTGCAATATAAAGGTAATGTTCTTCTGAAGCCAAAATAATCATGTAAAAACACTAGCTCTGCTTTATAAAATTCAATTCCCAACTTTCATCTACTGTAAGGAAATTTCTGCAACTAGTAAAAATAAGTTCATTTTTTTTTTCATAAGTAATAAATTTTTGAGACTTTTTGTTTTATGACATCAGAAAATAACTGTTTCAGTGATGTTATATACCATACAGAAATCTGAAATATTCGTGCTATGAGATAGCATACTTGAAAACTCAGAACCAGCACCGAGTATAGCCTAGTGGTCAACGTTCGTGACTGCTACGGAAAAGTTTCGGGTTCTTTCCCAGGCTGGTATGAACACTCGAACCACTAAATATTCGCCGCAAGCTGGATAGCACGTTAAGTCGTCGGACCCCGAGAACTATCCCCTCAGTTTTATATAAGGGCGTCATCCTACCCCTTTCTACCCCTAAAATACTTTCTTGTCGGACCCAAATTTACTAACTTCCTATTTCTAAGGAGTGTTTAAGACTTGGGGTCAGACAAACCTTTCCTAAAATCCTCTACATATGATCTGATCTGTCATTCAGAAGCAATTGGAATACTTGAGAACTGCTGAAAAGAGTTTTTTTTTCTGAAATATGCTGATATTCACTTCAACTAACAAAAAGTATATGAACAGAACTGGGTTATTTTCCTATGTTTCATTTAAAGAGGTTTTGCATCTTTTACGCTACACATTTTCATGAAGTAGATGGAAGAATATTAGAATATACACCGATGAGCCCCTCCATTATGACCACTCCCAGCCTAGAGAAATGAGCGCGCCTGGAGACCGAACGGTGGCACAGGCGAAATTTACGCAGCAGTATACAGGGTGCATAGGAAAGTTCCTTTAGCCTGGAATAACTTGCGAACGGAGAGAGGTACAGTTATGCAAGTGAGATAACGCTATAGTAAAGCGACTACGCCCGATCGAATGCAACCAATAGCAGCGCTCCTAGTGGCGACATGCGGAAGTTAGCCATTGCAAATCGAAAACGAAAAGAGATAGAGCAAAATTTCCAAGTACAAAGTTGTAGAGCATCAATTAATTAGTAAAAAACGATATTTGTTTCACACAGATAAGATAAAGTGTCGCCTGAATACCCTAAAATGCCTGAAATCGATGTACGACTTTTTGTGTGAACGTATGAAGCGAACAGGCATAGGTATGAGCAAATACACAAAATTTATTGCATAAATGCGTGCTTATGCCAATACAGTTTGATGACGTCAGACAAAACAAAAACAAAAAGGTAAACTCGCGCACAGTGATAAAAAGTTAATGTCGAGTATGTTCGAAGAGTTCACAGTTGCCCACGACACGCATTTGTATTCATGAAAGTAACTCTGCATGCACATTCCTCAGCATGGAAGGTGTCACACTATTGCAAGCATCTGTAACACGACAACGTAGAACCAGCAGACTTGTAGGCGCTGTTGCATACACCTGATTTTTTACGTAACCCCAGAAATCCAAGCTCGCCATTCTCACACAGCGTACGTAGACCTAAACTTCTGATTAGGGTGCATCCTGCTACTGGTTTTTATATCGTAGGTACGGTACAACGTCACAATCTGCATTTGCATACGGCTACATTTGCGAAATGTGAATATGCAGATTTGAATCGTCGCGCATCGATTTCGGACATTTTAGGGTATTCAGGCGACAATTTGTCTTATTTGTGTGAAACAAATGTCGTTTTGTACTAATTAATTAATGCTCTACAACTTTGTAATTGGAAATTTTGCTGTGTCTCTTTTTGCTTTCGATTTGCAATGGCTAACTTCCGCATTTCACCACAAGGGGCGCTGCTATTCGTTGCATTCGATTGGGCGTAATTTCATTACTATACCGTTATCTCACTTGCATGACTGTACATCTCTTCGTTCTCAAGTTATTCTAGGCTAAAGGGACTTTCCTATGCACCCTGTATATACAACACGACGACCGGCTTTCGACTAGTAGAGTAACAGAGGAGGAGGGACAGACGTCCAACTCTCGTGTTTAAGACAACTCCCTAGTGGTCGGACATGAAACTACGATAGCGTCTGTCACGTGATACGGTACCAGTGGCTATATAAGTAACACCACAGAGGAGGAGAGACAGAGGCCCAACTCTCGTGTTTCTGATAGCTCCCCAGTGTTCGGACATGAAACTACGATAGCGTCTGTCACATGATACGGTACCAGTGGCTATATAAGTAGCTCCCGCGGAGAGAGTTGAAAACTCTAGAAAAACCGAAACAAAAAAACAAAAAAAGAAAAAAGAACAGAGAGCCGGTTACGGTTTGACGTTTTAGTTCCATGTCCGACCACTGGCGCGCTGTTCAATTGAGGTCTTATGCACCAAATTGTTGCCATGTGTATCTATGGAAGATTAAACTCTAAGTCTCCTGCTCATTATCCTTTTGGAACAGACGATCGGGCGCAGAGTGTTCGAAGGCCATGAAGGCATGTACATTATCAGTCAGCACACGCTGGTAGACCTCAGCGGTTAAGAACCTTTCCAGACACACTGTGGGATCTACTATGTCCCATGAGAAGCATCTCTAAACCATTACAGAGACACCATTGCCTTGAACAGAGCCGGCCTGGCACAATGGGGTCATGGCCTCATACTGTAGACGCTATACCTACATCATCCCGTCAGCTTGGAACAGCTGAAAACGGGATTCGTTTGACCACACGACGTGGCTCCATTCTGCAGAGGTACAGCTTTGTTCTTCCTGGTACCATGCGATGAGTAATGTATGTTGATGAGCAGTCAGCAGTGGCACTGGAGTAGGGCGTCGGCTCCTGTAGCACATCGTATGCAGCGTGTACTGTACCATTCTCTCGATGATGCTAATTTTTGCCTCCGATATTTAACCTGGATGTGGTTTACGCCGCTGCCACCGTTGCCAAGTGGTCGGTCTGTCTGAGCCTGGATATTCTACGTCGAGCCCTGTCATCAATGGCATGTGTTCGGCCACTGCTTGCTCTCTGGGCGCTGTCGATTGTATACTCTCGGTACACCCTTGGTACTGTTGCCCTCGGAAACTCTATCTTTCCTACTACTTTGGTGACCAAATGACCAATATGTCTTGCGCCGACAATGCGTCCACGATCAAAGTCCCTGAGGTCATCACATTTACCAATGTTCGTCGATTGCGATATACTGTTGGGAAGCCGTGCGTATTTCTTTCTAGGGTTCAGCTTGGGTTTGTTCCGTTCTGCGCGAGGAATAGCCTACACATGTCAACTGCCTATCACCCCAATCGCTAATGTTTTGTCTAATGAATGTATAATTGAAGTGAAACATCTTGCAATTAAAAGCTGTTCTCACATCAACACACGTAGAAAGAACTTGGACACGTCGCGTCTCGTCTTCAGTTACTGTGTTATAGCAATATACACTGAAGTGCCAGAAAAACAAGTACACCAGTCTAATACTTGGTAGGTCTACCACGGGAGCGCAGGACTGCTGAAATACGACGGGGCATGGACTCCACTAGCTTCTGGGAATATGCTGTAGGTAATGCACACCATACGTCCTTCAGAGCGTTCCGCAATTCGGGTGTATTCCGAGGTCTCGGATTCTTGTGTTCAATAGCGCGTTGCATGGCATCCGAAATGTGTTCTATCACGTTGATATCTGGGGACTTGGGTGGGAATGGCAACACCCCAAACTCAGATGAATGCTCCTCTAACCATAATGTGGCGTTCCGACACTTGTGTGGAAGTGCATTGTCCTGTTGGAACAGGCCCAACACATCAGCATGAATGCAGGACATGAACGGGTGTACCTCGTCAGAAAGAATACGCACATAGAGTTGGACGGTCACAGACGTTTGTAGACGTACCAGGTGACCCAGTGAAGTCAAGCTAAACACACCCCATACCATTACGGACCCCCCATTAGCCGGCACAGTTCCCTGTTGACAAGCGGGATCCGTGACTTTATGGGGTTTGCCTCACACACGAATCTTTCCATCTGCCCGATACAGTTGGAAACGCGACTCGTCACACCACCTGAGAGAGTGTCGTGTGAAACGATTCTTGACAGCCGGCGATGGTCCTGTTCTTTTAAATTTAGGATTATTGATAATTTTTTTCTTTAAAACCTGCGAGAGTGTCGCATGAAAGGATTCTTGACAGCCGGCGATGGTCATGTTCACCCAATGTCTTTTTACGGTCACACTGGTATCGTAGGTTGGAGGTTTTGCCGGAATTCTTGTAGTCACGGTACACCCTTGCAATAGTCGTCTGTGAAAATCCGAACTTCGTTTCTACCTCTGAAATACTATGGCCCATCTCACGAGCGCCAACTATGACACCGCGTTGAAAATAGCCTAATTCGTTATTACTTGTCATTCTCATGCCAAAAACAGCTCTGACAGCTGGCAAGGATGTCTATCGCTTTATATACGCACTGGCGGAGGCAACCGAGTACGCGCATAGATGACGTTGCTATGTATTTTGCATAAGCTCGTCTGTACCAGTTTTTCTGGCACTTCAGTGTATGTCCAGTATTTGAGATGTCAAAGGTCATCCATTGCAGACCTCATCTGCCAGTTATCAATCTCTATTTATGAACTGGCTTTACTAGCTGTGTAGGACTGACCTTTTTAGAGCATTATCACCATAAACGATAAACGGCGTTCTAGACTAGTAGGACCTTTCCACTTTATAACATTTAACCTTTTTCTCTTGGTGGAATTCGAACCGGTGTCCTCATACTTTAGGACGGCTGTTTTCCCGGCTGAACAACACCGGTAAGCTGATCACCGCTTCATTGCCGATTTGACTCACGCGTTACCTCAATAGTACATGAACTACGTAATGCCACTTAGTACATTACAAGCTCTCTTTCCCAGCTTGTACTCTACCCTGATGTTTGCTAGGATTTTAAAGAGCCATTTCGCAAAACAAGGTTTGCATACATCTTGTATACACTTAATTAACTTCAGTAGAAGACAGCTGGCATGTCATAAGTTAATTTCGTATTTTCAACAACAACATCATTTACGAGCTGCGCTGTCAAGCGGATGTCTGTCTACATTCCGAGCCACATTTCCTGGAACTTTGGGATATTCCTGCCCATTGACCAATCCTGGCATCTCGAAAATATGCAACAGCGTATATCATAAATTGTAAAGTTAGGGACATGCATTTTTATTTAGTATGTGTGCGTGTTATATTTGCATACAAGCTGAATTATACCTGACGCTGCTTTGATAGGCACTTTAAGATGTACTCTGTATACACTGATTTTAACTACGGTGAGTGATTGTGTTATGAGTACCGCACTCTGAAAATCTCTCTTTTTATTGCACGAAGATATTGGGTGTTTAAAAAAACGTTGAAGAAACCAAGAGATCTGGTAGTTTCGATTTAGAAGAAATTTACCCATACATTTCTTTTCTTTTTGGCTCTCTTTTGAGATAATTCCTACATTAGTGTCTCTGAAAAAAATATTTCTTGTGTTGGTCAATCGTGTTAGAATTGCATCAGTACCATTTTGGGAGTACGGGAAAAAACTGTTACAAGTTCATAAGGCCACTGTCTTTATTACCTACGTTAATCGTATTTTCATGAGGGGCAAATAATTTCTTTTCTCTCCTATTTCGTTCTTCAGCTTTCATAGCTTAACTGAAGTCACGAATTTCCTCCTTTACAAGAAATGACATAAAATGTGTTTGACAAACACACCCAGTATATTTCTCTATTAACCGTAGGTAAAGTAATTCACCCAACCCAATACCGAAAGTGGGGGCCGCGGGTGGCCTAGTGGTCAGCGTTTGTGACTGCCATGGAGATAACCTCAATTTCGATCCTGGGCAGGTACGAACGCTCGAACCACTAAATACCAGCCGTGCGTCGAATGGGCACGTTAAGCCGTCGGACCCCGGGTACTGGCCCCCGGTAATAAATAAGGGCGTCTTCCTCCCCCTTTCTACCTGGCTTCCGTGTGACTTTCCTATCGGGTTTTCTAGCCCAAATCTTCTAGCTTCCTATTTCTAAGGGTTGTTTAAGACCTGGGGTCAGGCACTCCCTTCCTAAAATCCTCTACATATGATCTGAAGGCATTGGGATAGTGACGTAGATTCTTCGCCTCCCTAGATCGCAATAACAATGTTCTCCCCCCCCCCTCTCCAAATAAGCGAAGTTGCTTTGCTTCTTGTGATTCGCACGTGAAAGGACGGAAACAGGCCGCCGCATGCCTGTTTCCGCCCAACAGTGCATCCAGGTGCCATAGCCTCCATTGGTAATCGGCGTATCCGCACTCGGCCGTCTACGTGATGTACCAGAAATCTTGATTCGTCAGACCAGACCACTTTCTTCCAGTCATCCACGGTACAATCTCGATGATCTTGGGCCCATTTCATGCGTTGTTGCCGATGACGTGCACTGAGTATGGGGACTCAGCTGAGTCATCGGCTACGCGAGCCCATGCACAGAAGACTACGATGAACTGTGTGCTGTGACAGATTGCCCTGACTGCCATTGTTGTAGCTGCGTGTGATTTGTCGCACTGTGGCTCTGCGGTCAATGTGAATGCCAAGGCACGCAAGCAGGTTTCATATTCCATATGTTTCATTTAATATGAAACCTGCTTGCGTGCCTGTTTTCTCGTTCTTAACCCACCTGTTTCCCTTAGAAAGAGTAGAGCCTGGCAAATACTTTTTCTTCAAGCAAGCCTTTTCCGCCCTTTCGGAATTTTGACTCCAAACCGCCGCTGCAACTAAGGCAATAATAAAAAACCCAATCAGGTAAACTTTGAAGTTTTTGCCGCGATTTCCTTACAGTCCTCGACCACTCCCGCCCAACACACACATACATTCCCTTTTGTTATTACATATATTAAAAAAAAACTAGAATTTATATATTTCTATGTGGATGGAGTAATAATGAAAGTAACAGCACCTAAAAATTGGTCACATTGTGATTTAAAAATCATTAAAACTACTAGTAAGCATTATGAAGACTGTAAAGAAAAACTAAACATTGAATCTATATGGAATAAAAAAGCTTTCGTACTTTATGCAGAATTCGGTTACTTGTGCGATGTTATGTTTAGGTTTAAACGTTGGAAGTAATTGTTTTCACCGTAATAGTAAGTTTAAGGCTTCGGCTCTAACTGCAAGCTGTAAGATTTATTTGCTTAAATGTCAACGTTGCTAAAGTTATGAACTCGTAAACGTAAAATTGACACATGGAATTATAGAAAACATACTAACGATCACGGCTACTGAATGAATCAACATTCAACATGTCCTTATTGCAAATCCAATGGTTTATTTGTTGCTATGATGCTTCATCATAGATTGAGCGCAATAGACAGAATACATCTTGATGGCGTCAGATCAAATAACAACATCAAACCGCTCAATCCGAAATGCGCTTATCATTAGGTGGCCGTACCTTAAAATACTCTGTTCGAAACAAGTCGTTAAAAAGAAAATCTCTCAATGCTGCCCTCTTCTAGATTCAGTCATACGTTATGTTTACCTTTGACCCACTGTCAGTGATGCCAATTTACAAAACTCGTCGTTGAAAATAATGTGATGTTAAGTGAAAAGTATTTGACGAAAAGAAACCAAATTTACGTAAGAACACAGGAACTCAAAAGAAAGGTTAAAAGAAAATTTAAATTAGTGTACGTCACACTTTCTATATTGAGATGAAACAATGGAGAAGAGAAACTGAATCTGGCCGAGTATGATTGTTTATTTTAATAAATTCAGAAGTAAGGTGTTCTGAAGTGAAATATACTATTTGATTTACTGAAGAGCCCCATATGCCTGAAAGTCAAAAGAATTTTTTTTTTCATTCGTAGCAGGAAAACGTACGGTAAAAAAACCGGACAAAAATTACGGAATGCTCATTTCATTGGTTAATATGGGGTTACATCACCACGAGCTCAAAGCAGAGCCTTGATTTTCTTTGGCATGCTGTCAATGTGGGAGCGGATGACATTAATGTCCAGTTTGCCCCACGCCGTGAACAACTGGTCCCGCAGAGCAGTCAAATTGGGAGGATGTTGTTGTCTCTTCTTAACGACCCGTTCGAGCATGTCCCAAGTTTTCTCTATAACATTGAGATCAGGCCAATTGGCGGGCCAGGTGAGATGTGAGACGTCGACCTCATGTTCTGCAAACCAATCCTGCACAATGACAGCTCGGTGTGTAACGTATACTCTAGATTCAGTTTCTTTTTGATTTTACTATCTCTTGTTATTTTATTTTCCTATGCAAATTATCTTCTCACTTAACAAGATGCTGTTTCTCCCGTTGAATTATATGTGGCAACGAGTGTAAGTCATGACGTGGTGGTATACAGTATATATAGGCGCGCTCAACTATACCAAGCAGCTTAGTTTTATATGTGATAGGTTCTTCCATTATTATTGTTATGTGATTTATCTACGATAGTACGAAAGTTCGGAATATCAGTAGTCGCATTTTGTTGGAGTGTGTTTGAGTAATACGAGGAGTTCTCCAATAAAAGATTAAAAGTGAGTACGTTTTCTTAGTTCATTTTATTGTCAGACCTCTGTCTGGCCGTTAAGTCTATTTCATTGAGTGTCTACGTTAAGTCCAGGGTATATTGTGTTTACCGCTCTAATAAGGAGCCTTCAAGGTACTAATGTACTAAAACCGAAGTTATAGTACTGATATTCAAGATAATGAGGAACGCTGAGTAAAAAGAAGTTCCATATTCAATGAACTTATTGCACGTGCGTGTCTTACCTAAACAAACTCTAGCACTTTGAAGATTAGGCACACTTTAGCTACGTCAAGTATAACCTTCCAATAACCCTAACGTGACTTAACGTAAGCTTCCCTGCACTACACGCCCACAGCGGAGAGCTTTATTCATTATAGGTGGACAGTGCAGTTGTCGTCTTGATAACGTGGATCTGGAATGGCGGCATCTTGGAGGAACTGGACATAGGGCAACACCTCGTTATCCAACAGTTTCACGTAGTCCACCGCTTTTATGCCATTAGACACATGAACTAAGGGACCCGCCCCAACACTGGATATGCACCCCCAAAACATGACATTCCCATTCCCCTTCTGTACAGCCCTTTGCACACATTCTGCGTTGAAGGCTTCTCCGGCCTTCCGCATGACCCTGAATCGATCATCATTGGAATACAGGCAGAACCTCGATTTGCCCGACCAGATGATGCGTCGCCACTGTTCTGTGGTCCAGTATTGGTGTTCCCTCGCCCGTTCCAGCCGCTTTCTTCTTTTTTATTGCAGGCAGCTTGGGGCGTACCCTAGCTACACGACTGAATATTCCTACACCATGCAGTTCTCGTCAAAGCGTTCGTTCGGAAACAGGCTGACTGGGTCCCGCATTGTACTCTTGCAACAATTCCTGCCAAGTTTGGAACCGTTTTGCGGTTGATAATCTCCCCAGACGTCGACGATCACGGTTGCTCATGATGGTTTTTCTGCCGCAGCTGCTCCGACGGGAATTGTCTCTGGTCGACTCATTCCACGCTAAATGAACACTACTGACTGTGGACTTGGACACGCCAAAGAACTCCGCCACCTCCCTCAAAGAATGACCAAGTTCACGACCAAAGACGATAGCTCCATTTTTCCACTCTGTTAGTCAAATATATCCCTAATCAGTTTTATTGTAAGCAACAATAAAACTGATTAGGCATGCACGTCTTACAAGGCTGAATAAGTAACAAGTAACACACAATACTTTCCATTCCATTATATACACGCATTTTTCTATGCCTGACCGGTTTTCAACTGTTTCTCCGGATGACAGCATTCCGTAATTTTTTTGTCCGGGGTGCTTATATGTGAGATGAACTTCTCAAAACACAATTTGTAATAATTAGATGAAAATCTGCAATTAAAAATTCACAGTTTTGTTTTGAGAAAGAAACAATATGTTTAAAAACTTATTGCAGTCATTACATTTAAATGTGTTTTTACGTTTTACTTACTGATGGGCAGTTTTTCCTTGACGATGTCTATGATTTCAGTCGCAACACTTAGTCGAGAATGCAGATCTGTAAGTACGCAGTCAGATTCATTGCAATTTTGATTTTCGGCGTGAATGCTCGTCCCAACGAAGAGAACCAGGATTCCCATTTTCAAAAGTAGTTCTGCAAGGTGCAACCTGTACACACGTAGAATGAAAATTCAAGTAACACGTTACATAACAGCTTTAGTTCGGACTAAAGCCATTTTTCCCTAAATGACTACAACGACATATAAATTCAACTTCAGTTTACAGAACTTTAGAAGCAAGCCTACAAAAAGGATAAATTTTAAACACGTACATAGCTCAAACTTAAACTACAGTATTTACAGTTTGATAAAAATGTGTACAATCTGTATCATGGCCAGGAATAGAAAAATATTATGAAATCTGATGACCAGCTAACTTCTTCAGTGGCGGTATCAAAACATTGGACCAGCAAGGATAGAATGGTACATATAATATCAAAGTTGTGTACACTTCTGCCCAAACAATAATGTTTAACCCTCAGCCATTAACTTATCTCTCTCCAGAGAAGGAAGAAAACGGTACTTACTCATTTTTTTTCTGGGGCTCGCAGTCTTGAATTACATGTTCTTCAGTGATATTTTCCATGGTGGCGCGGACAATTTTTTTGGTTGCATTAGGCGACCTGGCGACCGCATTTTTCGATCCCAGATTATGGGCCAGATGATGATGTCCACTCTTTTCACGAAGAGTGGATGCTTTCAACTGCGACGTATTACAGACCTCACGCACATGTGAAGATAGCAAGTGGCAGTGATAAGCCCTTGCCGGTGTAGCTTAATTGGGAAAGCATTCGGATTCGTAGCAGAAGGATGTGGGTTCGGGTCCAGCAGGCAAGTTTGTGTTTTACACCAAAACACGTAGAAATGACGTCTCTGGCCGACTTTTAAGATGTGTAGACAAGACCAACAGAAAGTACAAGGAGTATAAGACCGAGGAATAAAGAAAGGGAAGGACTTGTTGGAGTTTGAGAATGGAATGGTTGTCTGTGCTAGAAAGTCGAGGGAAAGCCGTTTATCAAAACCAGGCATTGTTGGCTTTTATTGAAACTATAGAGGTAATGGTCAGAGTTTGAAACGCATCTTCCTAGCAAGCCGAAAAATGGAAACTACCAATGTTTCACAGTCGTGATCAGTGCCGGATATCAGTAGCCTTTCGATACACCAGACGACTTACGATTCCTCAGTTAAAGGAAGGCTACAACCAGAGAGGGCAGAAAAACTTTTCCGAGTTCAATGCACGGGATTGTCTTAATGAGTCGGCAACTCATTTATGTACTCAAGTTAGCCGAACGACATCGAAAAACCCCTTTCTAGTGGGCACGAGAAAACTGGTTGGACGACTGGGAAAACTTTGTCTGGTTTGATGAGTCCAATTTCCATCTCCAACGTGACGATAGACTGATTCCTCTTCAATGCCACGCATGTAAAGCGGCGACCAAACTGTTCGGTCGGAGAGAAACTGGCCAGGAATGGTGGTATAATGGTTATGATCGCTCTCACGAACATCATTTAGTATTTTCATCCTTATTGAATACATCCTTCCCTCAGGTGACTAGGCGGCCATTATTTCGGTGCAAGGGCCATCCCGCAGGATGACTCTGCATATGGATGGGGTGGGACTCTTTCAGGTAGATACAGTTTCATGCTACAAGGCCGGCTTTTTGCAGGTATGGCTTCATCATCGCGCCCAAGCATTTGGTTTGTCCTCGTGGCCACCAAATTCCCCAGACTTGTATCCCATCGAACCATTTGGGGGGGGTGCAGCGGAGCTTAGCATTCGCCGGTTCACGCTATTACGTAAATTCAGGTGACCATTCTTTTCAACTAGTACAGAGTAGCTAAGCAGACATTTATCAGAATCAGAACGAAGAGATTGTAGATTCCAAACGAGGTGATTGTAGGGAAACACATGGTTGTAAATGTAGTTACTAGACATTTATTGGTTGAATTAGTTAGTTAAATATAATCCCAAAAAGAGCGGAAAGTTTTTGTCTGCTTAGTGATAATTAGAGGATATTTTTGAAGAAATTAGTGGCATCTTAGCGAAATTGCCCTTTTCTGCGGGAGGTGGAACTCACATCTTCCTACCAACTAAACTACGCCGGCAATACTTATTCCTGCAACTTGCCGTTCTGATTTGCCTTCCTGCGGTGATACGTCACAGCGTCAGTAACATCTAGTTTGGTTTTGAATGCCTTTTACAGCGATCATTATTTTTCGTTAGAGATAACGCTTGGTATACTATCATCAATACCTTGATATATAATAGTTTCATAAAAACGTGTCTTAAAGAAATAAATATTTATTTGGAAGACGTTATAGGAACACAATCAGTTACTATGAGATCACATCAAATGTAATTCATAAATATATATGAAACAAGGTCAGCAAGAGACAAATACTGCTACATGGCAACACATGAATACATGTGTCGCCAAGTAGCAGTATTTGGCTCTAACTCACAGAAGATAACTTAGGTAGACTCTGACAGTGTTCAAAATTTGTTGTTCAGAGTATTGACACGATACTGTGCTACAGTTGCTCAAATTTCATGAGCACAACTTATTCTTACAAGCGCAGGATAAAGTACTATTGCAATCCTCTTTAGTCCCATAGAAATAACTGTTTTACGAAAGAACGATACGTAATTTGTACGGTTTCTTGGAGGGCGAACTTTAATCGAGAATTTTGCTATCTTAATCTGATTCTGACTTACATTTCTTAGTTCAAGCCCTGAGCGATTCAGTTTGCAATGCTCTGATTAATATCTTACGAAGAGTTGCTCTTACACCTGATTTCTGTGTCCTAAACAATTATTTCATTTATTACCATGTAAGAAACACGTGGTGTGAATTCACGGAAAATTTCTGAAAATAACGTGCTGTAAAGTTGCCGGTAAGTGTCCGTCTTTTAACGAAATTTTCATTTTAAAAAGTTCCCGTTTCTTTTAGCATCAGTATCACAGATTTTCTATAGTCAGTAATTCCGTTTTATTTCAGAAAAGTCGGTTTCGGGGTTTTCCGTATTTACCTAGTCTTACCATAAACACTGAAAGTACTCAATGAAATAACAAAATAAATTTAAAGATATTTTAATATACGTGTGATATGACGTAAGTACGTAGTACACTTGTGAATACATGGCACCAATCACTTTTCAAAATGGAATCTTTTTGCCTTCACAGAGTCCTTCAGTCTCTGTGGCCACTCATCAATAGCTGTTAACAACCAGGGTTCCCACAGGGAAAGCTGCTGCTGCCCGCACCAAAGAGCGTTTGCGACTGTGGTGTCTCTTTCTGCAGGCCACGTCCACCAGTATGGCCCACAACTTGTAGTTCAATGGGTTGAGGTCTGGACTGCTTGAAGGCCAATCAGCTGGATAAATGAAGTCTGGCAGATTCGCCTGAGGCCACTCCTGCGTTGATTTGGCCTTGTGGGTAGTTGGTGCGGAATCTTTCTGAAAGTTCCACTGTCAGTTTTGGAAGAGGGTATGACTCGCAGTGATGACCATTGGCTTCAAAATCCTGTCCTGGTAGACTTTGGCGGATGTTTTCACTCATTTCGCACAGAAATGGAGCTCCGTGGTACCCTCATATGAGACTCCCCACCAAATCATGACAGAAGCAGGATGATGGCCCCTCATGATTGTTGAAGCTTTCTTTTGAGCTTTTCGTGAGGTTAACGCATACACCCTGCCATTTTGGCTCTTGAAAGCCTCTTCAGTAGCGAAATTTATTTCATCAAAGAAAAGGATCTGCATGTGGCGATTGTATGCATAACGCTGCAGCAAACGTTTCGCTTTTAGCACCCGCTGCTGCTTCAGTTGTGGGGTGAGGAAGTGCTCTGTACACTGTTAAAACTTTGTGTTAGGTTGCACCAAAAAGTGGTGCTATATCAGCTGCACCATTTTCTGAGAAAAGATATACGATTGTGTGCTGCAAACAGAACCCAACAACATGGTGAAACCTTGCACGTGATGTGGTGTAACCTGGTACTATAACGTGGTGCAAAGTTGCATCATGTTGTTGTATTTTGTTTGTACCACACAATGGCATATCTTTTCTCAGAAAGTGGTGCAGCTGGTGTAGCACCACTTTTTGGTTCAACATACCGCAACATTTTTAACTGTGTACGCTGCTGCCACTCCGCAGCACGCGGGACATCGACATTCTTAAAATGTTCAACTCACGAGCCATCACTGATTGTTTTCTGACAGGATTTCGTCGAATACTGACTGCCACTGCTTTCACCAGGCGAGCAGTCCTCACGTTACGCTGCCGACCATTTCAGGGGCGGTCAGTTACTCTCCAAGTCCCTGGAAACATTTTTATCGTCCGGTATACAAAAATTGGGCAGATTTTCAGCTTCTTCAGCATGTTGAAAATCTCGGAAGCTGATTTTCCCACTTTGTGCAGCGGTATTACAGCAACATGATTCTCATAATCGCCCTACTCCGTGACAACTACACTGACGGAAAAAAATCCCAACATCAGAAAGGAGTTGTGTTAGATAAACGACAGTTGGTAGGCGGTGAGAGTACATCTGTAAGATGACGTCTATGCAAATTTCGCGCTCGGCGCATACGTGTGGCGCTAGTAGCGCTCCTCGGAACATGCAAAGCAGGTTTGCTGTATATACGCGCTCTAACGTTCGTGAGCGTTAGTTATCGTTGAGAATCGACGTAGTGTGTTGATGTTAGTCAAGAATGCCTTTAAGAAGACGAAGAAGCCATTATCAACTGCACACGGAGTTTGAACGAGGTCGTGTAATAGGGCTACGAGAAGGTGGATTTTCTTTCCGCAATATTGCAGAACGACTTGGCAGGAATGTAGCCAATGTGCATGATTGTTGGCAGCGGTGGTCAAGGGAAAGTACTGCCTCAAGAAGACCGGATTCCGGCCGGCCACATGGCACTACTGAGAGGGAAAACCGCCGTGTACGGCGTATGGCCGTGGCGCATCGTACTGCGTCTGCGGCAGCAATTCGAGCTGCAGTTGCCACCACAGTGACACAACGAACTGTTACAAATCAGTTACTTGAAGGACAGCTCCGAGCCAGACGCCCTGTAGCGTGCATTCCACTTACTCCAAACCACTGCCGTTTGCGACGTCAGTGGTGTCAAGCTAGAGCTCATTGGAGGACGGAGTGGAGATCTGTTGTGTTTTCTGATGAAAGCCGGTTCTGCCTGGGTGCCAGTGATGGCCGTCTGTTGGTTAGAAGGAGGCCAGGTGAGCGCCTGCAACCAACCTGTTGGCGGCCGAGACACACTGGACCTACACCTGGAGTTATGGTCTGAGGAGCAATTTCCTATGACAGCAGGAGCACTCTCGTGGTTATCCCACGCACCCTGATGGCACAGTTGTACGTCGGTCTGGTGATTCAACCTGTTGTGCTGCCATTCATGAACAGCATTCCAGGGGTGTTTTCCAACAGGATAACGCTCACCCGCATATCGCTGTTGTAACCCAACATGCTCCACAGAGTGTCGACATGTTGCCGTGGCCTGCTAGATCACCAGATCTTTCTCCAAGCCAGCACGTATGGGACATCATTGGACGACAACTCCAGCGTCACCCCCAACCAGCATTAACCGTCCCTGTATTGACCGACCAAGTGCAACAGGCATGGAACTCCATCCCACAAACTGACATCCAGCACCTGTACGACACAATGCATGGACGTTTGCATGCTTGCATTCAACATTCTGGCGGTTACACCGGTTATTAATGTACCAGCATTTCACATTTAAAATGGCTCTTCTCGCGCTTACATTAAGCTGTGATCTTGAAATCTTAATCGATTAAATATGTTACCTATACAAATGTATTGCCGCCATTTCATTCCTCTACAACTATTATTTCGTGGTGTTGGGATTTTTTTTCCGTCAGTGTACTTCATCAAACACATTATCTCCTCTGTGAGTGAACGCACAATGATTCCCTAGCCTTCATGCCTCCTGGCTGGTCGGTGACGTTGGCCACCGAATTGCGCGCCATCTGTTGAACGTTTGTAACAGTATTTACGTTAAGACTGGTTATGCAAAAATTTCGCGAAGTCGTAGACTGACTTTTTCAAAGCCCTTGCACAGGAGATTCGTTTACCTTTCTCTCTGGTGGGATTCGATCTGATGTCATTTAAGTTGATTCAACAGAAACCTCACGACTTACCGCTGAACCAGAAAGACCCGGAAATCGCAGTTACGTTCGAGGTAGAACTCTAATTGCGCGATTAGGAATTTTTTTTATGATTAAATCTGGTGAATTAGTCATTTTATCTTCTGTTGGAGCTTATTACGATAAGTTTGTGATAATTTTAATTTTCTGTACGAGGAGTTTTCACAAATTAAGTATTTTGTTATCGTAATCTTTTAAAACTTTACAACGCCTTTCGATTATCTTGAAGAAAAGCTAAAATGTACTACTGCTTTAGAGTATTGTTTCACAAAACCCTTAAATATAAAATGTATTCTTGATAGCTATAACAGTTTTTGTCTTAAGAGTCCACAGACTAATACTGTAATAGGGATCATACAGATACCGGACAAAAAATTAGTCACCTCGAGAAATTTACTTTTAATTCTTAGTTACGTCACCACAGTTTGTCTCGCAATGCATTGATATTTCTGGGATGCTGAAGTTTGGTTTTTACACTTCGTTTACGTGGTCTCATAAATTCTCATTATGATTCAAATCCGGCAATTTAGCTGGCTGGTTCATGTGTCTCATTGTTGTATTATGCTCTTCACATCAATCCATGATAGTTTTAGCTTTATGGATCCTACAGTTGCCATCCACGTAAATCGGATAAGTTACTTGATGAGAATCCTGCAAATGTTTTGCAAAAGAAAACACATGATTGTCTAAACTTTCTCTGTATGCATGCTGTGACGAAGTAAATTTCTCCATCATTTTTTTTTGCCAAGGGCGGGGATTCGGAGCTGCAACTCTCGGCTCGGGAGCTCCGAGTGCTATCCACTATACCACACTGGCATGTGCTCTCACTGATATCTGCCTTTATCTCATGTGCGTCCTGCGGGGCAGGCACGTCACAATGCGGATTCATCTTATTCTTCACCTCTGCTAATGAGACTAATTCACAACCATTAAAACAACCCCACAGCATTACAGACTCACCTCCTTTGAAAGAACTCATTGAACACACGCAGGATTGATTGCTTCTTTAGACCGTTTGTTGAACCTCGCTTTGCGTCGTATGAATTTAGTCAAAATTTGGATTCACGAGATCATATGAAAGACTTCTACTGATAAACAGTTCATGTCCTGTGAGATTTGGCCCAAGCTAATCGAGCTTTTTTGTGAACTGAAGTTAAAATTGATTTCAGTCTTGCAAGTCTACTTCACATATCCATTGAACGAAGTTCTCTACGCAACGTTCGCTTAGGTATGTTGTAAATTTTTGTAATTCCCAATCTTTTACATACTATTTGGCTTAATATATGGCCCCAGATGCACATCGCATTGCAGAGTATGTCTGTGTGACATAAGAGCATCACTTCGATGTTCTTCTCCGTACAGACAGCAAAGAACTGAGAAGAAGTTAAGGCTCGGCGAGACGTAACTAGCGCCGCCATATCTTAAAAGTTAAAATGCGGTGCACAGAAGCTAACATACAGGCTGATGCCGGAGCAGACTGCGCATGCGTATTTCTGTTGACTTCAATTCTTTGGGTTCTTTGAGTCAACCAAGCTACCCACAGCACATGATTGTTACCTTCTCGGTAACATAATCATTTCGCAAATCGGATATGTTAGTTTTGTTACGCCAGTCGGGTTAGTTAACGCTTTTGTTTGTTCTTCAGTTTTTCAGAAACATCTTCATTAATGCCAAATACTAGGGAATGCCTGCATTTTGTACGGATCCTTAGGCCTAACTATAATATTTGCTAAAATTTAATTTAAATAGTAATACTAATGTTATTGCATACTTTTCTCGCCAAAATAAGGAATGGGCGGGTTATCAGAAAACAGCAAAAAAAAAAAAAAAAAAAAAAAACTGCTCTAAGCAAATAGTCATCAGATCGAAGGAACCGATCGGGGATCAAAGAAAAGCTTCACTACCTTAGTCCCCCTAACGTGTTTTGCTCCTGAATGCTAACTTTCCTGCAGAGCATATTACCTCTTAAGATGTGGTGGCGCTGTTGTCACCTGTTTTACGTTGTCTCTATGAGAGTTGGCGTTCTTCAAGCTTTATATTCTTCGCAGAGAGGTTGTCGTGATTGTGTAGCGAACAGCTCGGGTGTGTCTACATGTTATTTTTGTGTAATAATAAAGTGTAGTGTTTTTAAAATGTGATTGTGTTAAGTGATTCAAGGTGGAGTAGTGCTTTGGATACATAGCAGAAAACGAGAAAAAAGAGGATTCCAGAATTAAAATAATTTAATCGCCCGACATGAAGCCATCAACCAATCCAACCTACTTCCTACTACTAACAAGACATAGAAGTGTGAGGTTCATCATTAACAGACTGGAGGAGTTCCTGCCCATTTTGAAATCTGTTTTCATTGACCAGGCGAAAAATTCTGCACCGGCCTTAACTTGTCAAAACGGTGTTTCGTCCACAGTTTTTCCTTTTTTTTACAGTAGAGTTTCACTTACTCCAATCTTTATAAACAGGTAGAACTGTTCTTTTTCTAGCATCTACAAATTTAACAAATTCCTTGATGCTGTGTCTTTTTGTCCGGCCAAAAGCTATGACACCGCGTTGCCAGTCACGTATATCTATCTTTCAACCCATTGATTTAATTTTTTTTTTTGCAGCTAAACATTTTTCTTGCAGAAAGAAGTAACATATATTTCATTTTTAAATGACACAGAAGTATTTAAACAAAATTATAATTTTAACCTCAGAAATATATCATAGTAAACAATTGCATATATTGCTGCAGGTGACTAATTTTTTATCAGGTATTTTTACAATCACCCATACAATAATTTAAGTATCCGGTGTCATACGGTAACATAATACACAATAACTGGCGCACAAAATTGAGGAAAGGGGAAGGAATGCCCTGTACCACAATAACCAAAATTTCATATGATGTGCTATCCCCAATATTGACCTCGCTACAAAACTTGATCTTTCGTCTGACGATTGAAATTTAGTAGCTAAACAAACCTCAAGTATTCCCACGAATCGCTCCTATTACCGGATATTTTCCGCCATATAGATACGGAAACAGTAAGAAGAGAATTTTTCTGTTAATATACGAAAGAAATTGCGGAAAGGTTTCTGAAAATTTAGGATTTTCCAGGTGTACGAAGAATCCGTGTAACTCTGTTTTTTCCCGTCATTTCACGGGAAAGGCTGAATCAGGAATATACTTCGTTGATTCACGAAACGAATAAATGATTCGTGAATTTCAAAAATTCTCTTTCAGGTTATATTGGAGTTTTGAAATTTTTTATTAATCATTTCAGTAAATTTTAGCGTTACATCAAAGTTCTGTATTGGATAAATGACAAACATCTGTACTTTTAAGTAATGCCATATATTCCCACATTTTCCTTCTAACTCCGTAACGAGCATTTCTGCTTCCGTTTTACGAAGGCAGTTAGTTATAAAATGTCTTTAATAGACAAGAACCAAAACTTAATTTTTTGGAAACTACGCAGTTTTCTTCTAGCTACGTAATTAAGCGCCTAAGACGAAGAAAGATGGTTACGATGCACCTCATGATGAAAACACACCTAAACCTTGTTTGTACTTGCTGTTAAGCTGGTGATTCTGGGTAAGGAAGATGGGGGTATTCTGAAGAACATTTCTTAAAATTTAGTCCAACAATTCCATTAGCTCCTTTTTAAACCACTCGATCGTCGGAGCAGCTTCGTTGATCTTACATCACTGAGTTACGAGACGTGTGATATAGATACCTCAAAGGTGGCGCACATATCAAGATGACAGATTTGCGGCAACAGGCTTTGTCGGTGTAGCTTAATTGAGAAATTATGTGGCTTCGGAGCAGAAGGATGTGGATTCGAACGTCACCACCGGAAAATTTGTGTTTTCACAGAGGAAAAGTTGTATTGAAGTACGTAAATGCCTTGATAGAAACATACTTTCTAAGGTGATTGTGATGCCACGTTGGCCGAGTGGTACAAAACGTTGGCTTCTAATCATTCGCTCGAGATAGATCCAAGTTCGAAAACCGGTGAGGCATAGATGCTGTGTTTGTCTTTTGGCACTGGCTCTCACCTTTCTCTATAAACTGTGGCCCCAAATTAGGGACAGGCAGCTGCTTTGACCCCATTATGTTGCTGACGGTAAACCCGAAATGGAAACAAAGATGACTTATTGAACATTTCATTAATGTTTTAAAGAAATATTACAGTTTTTTAGAATAATTCCGGTAGAGTGAATAAGAAAGGATCTCTCTAAATGGAATCATTTAACGAATTTTGACCTGCGAGTGATAAATTTTACAATCAATCATTTTGATAATGAAAATCCATAAATCATTTCCATTCAGATTAAAGCAGATAGAATTCTGTTCTGATGTGAAAGGACGATTTAAGTTCATGTGGCAACGGCGTTTCGGCCGACCCCAGTAGCGCATTGGTCTAAGCGTTGGCTTCAGGCCATTTGTCTGAGATGGATCCGGGTTCGAATCCTGTTGAGGTATGGGTGTTGTGTTTGTCTTACGGCACTGGCCCGTCCCTGGAACCAATGGCTCTAAATTAGGGACGAGCGAATGTTTATAGCCCATCGAGTTGCTCACGGTGGTCGTTAAACCCCCCCCCCCCCACACACACACACAGAAAAAGCTGGCCACGTGGAACAGCTAGTCATGTGGAACCATTTTTGGACATTTTCTGGTACTTCTGTTGAGATGAGAGCAGCTTAAGAACTAATATGGACAATTTATAGGAAGTACTTTATTATATTAGAGTATTTTGTTTAAAAGAGAAATTGATATTCTGAAACTTTGACTTTTTATTCTGAAATTTACATGTTTTGCAAAATCTTTGTGTTTTATAATAAAACGTAAGTATCTAAAACAAAATAAATCTAACATGACACTTTTGCTTTAAAACAATTGTTAATAATAAAAATTGAAACGTTGCAAGATATATTTAAAATATCTATAGTAGATATTAAATTACTTAAAATTCAAATTTTTATCTGATATATTTTAAAATCCTTTATAGTGATGAAAACATTTAATTAATTTTATAGTGATAGATGAATATCCTTCTATGATTTTTCCTTTATTTCATGGTTCAAATATTCGTGCAGAAACTATTAACAAATAACTACTGACATGTCTAAAAGTTTCCGTTTAGCTCCCAGGTATTTATTTGGAATTGAACTCACTGACAATTTAATGGTTGCTGTTTTATAGAATTCATATAACTTACCTTCTAAATTACGGTGATTATCAAAATGCAAATAATAAATTGTTACGTGTACGATAAACGATCATCTTGTCTCCTTTTTTCTTAGGATATGTGATATGAAATGCAGAATACCAAAACTGTTCCAGGAGGAGCATTATAACTATGAAGAGTTGTACGAAATATAAATCTCGTGACTTCTTAAAAATTGAACATTTCGCTTTGAACTAAGTTGAAATGCGATCATCATTCCAAGACCTAAGAACTGTTTTATATGGAAGACTAAACTTATCGGAATTAGCAAAAATCAGTATTGTGCTGGCTACTAATTGAAAAAGGAATGTCAAATTACTCACATGCTTGCTACTGTATCAGGAAAAATCCAAGCAGTTAGGCTGAAACTGGAAAAGCGGTTTTTATGACTTTGTGTTCATCTTCCTTTCACCAGTAATACTGACGCATAGAAGCAAATAATCCGTGGAAGTGTTTGATTCTATTCCTGAGTAATGTACGGTACAAACAGAGAGCAACACAAAAATAAACACCGTTGATAAACAGAACTTCCTGTAGCAAAAGGAGACGTTAATCTATTTCCGTTGATTTTTGGAAGCTCAACATGCCGTCCGTTTCAGCAGAGTACGATTTAAAAATATCCCTAAAAATATCTGTGCACCATAGCTTCCCCAAGATTCCTTCATAACAACCTTCCCATATACAAAGGTTGGACAGAATAATGTGAACACCTAGGAAAAGAAGATTTTACGTACCTAATAGGGTGTGGGACCACCTTTGGCGTTCAAAACCGCCTGAATCCTCCTTGGAATGGACGCATATAAATCCTAGATGGTGGTTAGTTGGATGTTACACCGTTCTTCTAGCAGATATTGGGCCAGTTCCTTGAGAGATGCAAGAGGAGGATAACGGGATCTTACTCTGTTTTCCAACACAGAACACAGTTGCTCGATGATGTTTAAGTCTGATGATTGGGAAGGCCAAGGAAGGTGTGAAAGTTAGTCTTCATATTTATCAAACCATGATTGGACATCCCCTGTGAATTGAGGCGTTATCACCTTGATTGATGGCATCCTCTGCAGGAAACAAGCCATTGAATGGACGTAGTCGGCCAAAATGGTTTCATACGCCCTGCCAGTCATCCCTTCTTTCAAAGGGATCAGGGAATCTGCTAAAAACCACGATATGACCACCCAGAGCACAACGGATCCACCACCATGATGCACTGTTGGGAACAGACAGTTTGGGTTTTACGCTTTTGATGGTGTTCTCCACACTAAAACACGTCCTGCAGTGGATAATAGTGTGAGTGTGGATTCATCCGACCACATTACACTCTTCTATGCATCGTCCGTCCACGTTGTATGCTCTTGGCGCCACTGCAGTCAACTTTGTGCATCCATCAGGGTCACCAGAGGTTTTGCAGTAGGAGCTCTGCTATGAATATCTTGTTTACGCAGCTCCCTGCGTACTGTTTGCGTTGGCACTGGGAGTCTGGAAATGCAGATTGAGCTCCGCACTAATTTTCGGCGCAGTGGTCTTATTACGGGTAACAATCCTCTTTACTGCTCTCTTGTTTCTATCAGTCAGAGTCGTTTTCCCGCAGTTCTTGTGTTTTGCAGACGACGTTTTGCCACGAACGCGATACGATGTCATGACGCTAGTACCGATGAACCTAAGAAAGCAGAGAGTTGTTTGCGTCACATGTTTCTACCCAGTGGCATGATGTCCGTGTCAGAGAGACTAACCATTTCCCACTATGCTTGAGTAATGGAGCAGAAAATAAAGGACTAGACAGCCTTCAGAGACACATGGTTCCGGCTGACCCGACGGCTATGTCCCCGGCCCTCTTTCGGGGGGGGGAGGTAGATGTGAAGTGCCTGCGGCACAGGACGCACATGAGAAATAGACAGATAGTAATTAGAGCACATGTCCGCGTTGCTCAGTTGGGAGAGCCACTTATTCCGGAGTGAGGGGACCCGGCATTGATGCCCGGCGTGGACAAACCCAATGTGTTTTCACACTATGTCTCATTGGATGAAAGCTCTTTTGGAGGCGAGAGGAGGACCTACATCATATTTTGTAGGTGGTTTTAATACTTTGGCTGAACAGTGTATAGTGGTATTTCGAAAATATTGTAGAAATCTAATAAAAATACGGAATTTTTTTGCAAAAAGATATGTTGAGTTACTTGCACGTTGTTGGTGTCATTTCTAGAGGAGAATGACTTTTTTTTATCACCAACGCAAAAACATAAAAATTTTGAATTTTTTTTACACAAAGCGTATTTATAATTCCAGCATTCCACTGAAAATTATAAATATATATGTTGTTGTGCATGACGTTGAAAATCTCTGAAAAAGACATTAATTTATCACCGCGTAAAGCAGTTTTAAATAAATTTAAAGATATCTGATAGTGTAATTAATTTTTTTTAATTTAAATAACAGAAGTGATATTTAACTAATAATAACATTTCAAGTTTGGTTTGGGCAAAAATTAACCAGATTCCGGGAGACAAAAAGAAATCTGGATATCAATTGCAAATCTAGCCAGTATAGGCTACATTCTTTTCCAAATTCGAATTCAAGAACTTGGGTGAGAAGATAGCATTGAAATTCTTATCGCGCCAAGTTTTAAATGTGTTCAGAGAATGAATTCAAGAAGAACTTTACTCTTCTCCTAAGTTTTGCCCGGATTTATGATTCAAATCAAAAGCAATTCAGTGAGCACGCAGTGTTCTTCGAACTTAGAATATGGAAACGTCGATGAATGTATATTAATCATGAATCTATAATGAATGAATCGACAGCGTTTTCTGTAAAGTTTCTACCGGGTTGTACAAACACGTAAGAAGCTAATTTGTAGTTGCAAATAGCAAAGTATTGAGTTCTCCTTCCACTAGGCGTAAAGAGGGGAGTTATGAAGCATTCCTTGATAAAAAAATATTGTAAAATAAAAAAATGGGAAAAATTGCGAAACCGCAGACTCTTTTAGCTATTAAGACCTCTGTGAATTTTTAAAGATATTATTAACCGCAACTTTTACCAAATGTTTCCAACAATGCATCAGATGATAACGTATTACAGTATTTGTAATGCAAGATTATGGACGTAACAAAAATAAATTTTAGAGTGTAATACGAGAAAAAACTTCACCAACATTCCTTACTTATATCTTGTAAGATGTGCTTCTTTGTCATTTCTTATTACGTTTAAGAAATATTTATATTTGATTTTCATTTTACGTTTCTTATTAAATTTAGTTAACAAAGGTTTAAAAACAGGAAGTGCCTCTAAATTTCCTATTTGTTAATTCCTTATTTTTTATGCACGAAGAATCCTTCAGACGAAGTGAGTAAATCGTCTACATTGAGGTAATTTTGCCAGTGCTCATTCTGATTATAATCAATAGCGGTTTCTCTGGAATTTAAGTCCAAAAGCAGAATAATGACCAGCGTTCGCTTTTCCTGTCTAGGCTGTACCGATCAACTTTCTTTTGAAAGTTCTGCTTTGGCATTTGGTAAATCAGCACAATCTTTTTCTAACTCCTGTAATTCTTCAATTATCTGCTCTCCGAACATACATGTACCGTGATATTGGTGTTGAAGTACCTCGACAATATTCTTCAGTCTGTCACACAACGCAATTAAAGGCATCTCAGAAGGTGGGATAAATTCTGATGTTTCCACGAAATGCTTCTCCATTAGCCGAAGAATGTCCCAAATATTTGCCTTGACGGAATCCAAGGCGAGCGTGCTGGCATATAACTCCTTTGCGATTCTAGCTTTTCTCTCTTTTTGTTTATTCAGGCAACGCTGAAGCTCGTCGATTTGGGTTTGTAGTGTACTCTTCTGGGCGACAAGCTCTGCTCCTCGCATAGCTGCCAAGAGAGAATCTAACCGCTGCTTTTCAACTGTCTGCTCTGTCAGTGTTTTCTGCACTCTTCCTCTCAAATTCTTCAGATTCTGCGATACCATTATTTGAGATTCAAACCTGCGTTTGGCTTCATTGATATCTGCAGAACTGGTAGCTTCCAAAAGTTGATAAATTTGTTCACGGAAATTTTGCAGTCGCTTCTTCGAACTATCGTCTAACGACTGCAGTTCTCTGCTGAAACTTTCTGTTGAAGTGAGTGATGTACTTTTGTCGCCTTTTGAGTCTTTCAGTGACTGCAACATTGTTGGATCTTTGGTATCTGGATGGTCTTTCAATGATTGTACTTTAGGATCGAGGAAATCTTTCGATAACTTCATTTCCGCTGTATCTTTGACATCTGGATTCTTTTTCAGCGACTTTGCGTCTGATGCAGCACTCCTGAGATGTGAAAACTTAACTTTTCTTTCTTCTCTTGCGTCCTTCTCGAACAATGGTATTTTTTGTTCAAAACCCTTGGTGATTTCAAAAGGCTTTCTCTCAGATTCCGGGTTCGCATGTGCAGTTTTTGTGCTCAAAGACTCTATCACAGATTTAGCCGTGTCGCGCATCATATTCGGCTTTCTATTCTTGACGATGAGGTCCTTAGTATCGGCCTGCTGTAGTTTAAATTCTGCTTCTAAATCATCGACTTTTTTAGGGAAACTTTTAATTTCATCCATTAAAAAATCTTGAATCATTTCGTACTTTTGGGCAAAATGCTCCACTTCAAGGGCTTTGATGTTTGCTTTCTGATATTCCTTTTCCAATTGTCTTAGGAGCCCATTATTCATAATCTCTTGGCCAAATGTATTACTTAAAAAACTTGCATTATTTTTTAAGATGGTTTGAAGCTGGCATTCGTCCTTTCTGATCTCGTTTCGCACAGCTTCAATCTTTTTGTTCAATTCCGACGCATATCCCTCCAGCACTTCGGCTGCTTCTTTTCCGGATTTGCCTTTCAGGAGAGCAACGTCACGACAGTGTTTATAGAAAGCTTCTCTTATTACTTTGTCCTCTGACTCGTCCGCCTTTTCCAAGTTGCGCTTAGAGACTATTATTTCTCGGTACAACTTGTTTATTCCATCTTCACTCTTTTGTAGATAGTCCATCTTAGTTTTATGTGTTGCTTTCCCTTAATTTTAATATTTCGAAAAGTGAGAAATGATACAATATTTATCCAATAGAAAATATCAATAAAGACTTTCAGGAATACCGTAGTACGGTTCTGAACTCTAAAGTCACCCTCCCTGCTCTGGAATTTTATTGCACAGTAATAAAAACGGTAAATTGCTGCATTATAAAAACATTTTTCGGAAATATTTCTCAGATAAGCTATTATTCACGCCTTCAATCAAAAATTTTTTTTCAGGGTACAAAGCGCCGTATTTATTGCGTAACATTACATCGTCTTTCTTACGCAATAAAATAAATTTAAAGACTTTTGGATTTTTTTTTTTATTTTTCTCAGCAATTTCCGCTCATCATCGGGTTCACTCAATCCATTAACGAAAATGTTACCCCATTCTTTGAATATTTTGCCAGGAATTCTCTAGATTGTATTACTTTTCGAGAGCTTGGGATAGTGCATTTCACAGGGGGGCAACCACTGATAAACAGCCCAGACCGGATCTTCAGCCGTCGCCATCTATATAGGCGCCATCTCGAATTTGAAATATTTGCTGTATTCCAAAAGAGCATAGGATTTATTATTGTTATTTTTTTTTTTTTTGATTGGAGATTTAACGACCACCGTGAGCAACTCAATGGGCTATAAGCAGTCACCCATCCCTAATTTAGGGGCACTGGTTCCAGAGAACGGAGAGAGCCATTGCCGTAAGACAAACACAACATCCATGTCTTACGGGATTCGAACCCGTATCCCTTCCGGATGAATGATCAGAAGCCATCGCTTAGACCACTGGGCCACCGGGGCGGCGCATAGGCATTCACGAGATGTGAAATGGAGATTACTTTTACATAGGAAAAATGGAAGACTCGTTACTGTTTAAGAACCCTTTTTTGTTTGTGGGTTTAACGACTACCGTGAGCAGGTTATAAACGCCCGTCCGTCCCTAATTTGGGGCCATTAGCTCCGGGAAGGGGACAGATTAAGTGGCATAAAACCAACATCATTCATGCTTCATTCTAGATTCGAACCCAGATCGGATGAGTAATTAGGCGACAACGCTTCGTGCCACTGGTAGAGTTTGCCGGTAATTCATACCACCAGAAACAAATGATAATTTTTGTAGAAAACAAATTCAGGATTTCGTGGTTTAAAAGTTTAGAAAATGAAAATGATCTTCCAAAACTTAACGTACGTCTAGCCTTTCACAAGGATATCAGTTCATTTCTGAGAACGGCAATATCTAATAAAAGATTTATTGAATTTGAAACAAGCGTAAAATCATAGAGAAATGCCATCTGGGATATTTTTACTGACCAACGACGTACTGGTTTCCATTTTATATTCTCACAAGTTTGTTGAGAGGTTGTCAAAATACCATAAAGATTTGTTCGTAATGATCACTCTTAACTCTTTAACGAACATAACTCCCGAAACGCCCTTACATCCAAATTACCTAGACCGCCCGACAACGCTTGTCTAGGGTGAGCAGGATTTTCTATCCCCGTCAGTTCTTTGAATATACACATCCTTTACGGGATTAGCAGAAGTCGCCATTGTTATCGCTAAAAAATAAATAAAGTAGGCGTTGGTATATCCTGGGGCGATACTATTTACTCTCATGGCATCGCTTGCCTTCTCCGTTGAATAATGCAGTGATCACCCTGGGTAAAGTCTGAAAGTAATCAAGACTACACATTGGAAGTTTCGTGTGGTGACCGAGCACTAATCCTCCTTTTGTTATTTTGTAAGGAGGAGGCGAGGAGTTCTGAAAGGAGTAACAGACGGTTTCGGGCGTTATAGTATTCTGAGTGATAAAAAACTTCAGGAAGCTGGTCGTTAAAAGGGTAAACAATGCTGGAACGTTCAGGTAGCTCCAGTTAGCAGCTTTTTCAAGAAAATAAACAAGCTCTTGTAAAACATTACTTCCGATCTGCGTATCTCAATCGACACTGCTGCCCACCAAAAATGCAACACCAAGAAGGAAGCATCCGATTGGCCTGAAATTCCTAGCATGCGTCGCCCACGAAAGGACATGCAAACGATTAAGATTGCATTGCATATGCAAATCATGTGCGCCCGGCACGCCACCGAGAAGCACTATAAGAAGGTTGCACAGAACAAGGCGGGGTGTAAGTAGTGAAAGTGTGTTGTCCTGTCGGGCCTGTGAGTGGGAAGCTTCCTGATGCCTCGTCGCAGAATACGGCAGTCATTCCAGCTCGTTTCGGAGTTCGACAGAGGACGAATAGTGGCTTATCGCGACAGCGGTTTATCGTACCGAGACATCGGCGCCCGTGTGGGACGACATCCAGCCACAGTGGGGTGAGTATGGATTCGGTATGTCCAGGAAGGACGGACGGACCGACGTGAGCGATTGCCACAGCAGCGGCACACCACCGAACGAGAGGACCGGCATGTTGTGCAGCGGGCATTGACGGCTCACACCGCCACATCACGAACGTTAGCGCAGGAATTAGGGTGTGCTGCGCAACAACCTGTGCAGCACGTACCGTTCGACGTCATCTGCAGGAGCGGGGACTTGTCGCACGGCGCCCATTGCTCCGATTACCATTGACGTTACACCACCGGCGAGTGCGCCGGCAGGGGGCCGTTGAACTTCGCACCTGGACTACTGAATGGCACGACATTTTCTTCTCCGACGAATCCCGCTTCTGCCTGCAACACCACGATGGTCGGATCCACGTGTGACGGCACCGCGGCGGGAGACTGTATGAAGCCTGCATTATGTATCGCCATACCGGTCCGTCGCCTCGCGTTATGGTTTGGGGTGCACTTGGATATGACACCCGCACCCTTCTGGTACGCATCGCCCGTACACTCAACAGCCAACCACACCATCTCCGACGTTTTGGAGCCTGTAGTCCTCCCTTACCTACAAGACCTGCCAGCGGACACATTTCAACAGGACAATGCACGTCCGCACGTGGCACGCATCGTGCAACAATTCTTCACGGCACACCAGGTGTTACTGCTTCCGTGGCCCGCCTATTCTCCCGATATGTCGCCCATCGAACATGTCTGGTCGCTGATCGGAAACCGAGTGGCCCGGGAAGCACCACCCGCGGCTACGCCTGATGAACTGTGGCAACGTGTGGAAGCAGCCTGGAC